>CM057383.1:1667500-6772996 GCA_030015415.1 Cynopterus sphinx | reverse complement strand
TCCAGACACAGTCCACTGCTCATGGATTAGGTCCTGGGGTAGGACTGTGAATCCACCATCCCTCTGTTCCAGCCCCATGGAGCTTAACACTGATTCCTGTAAATGCCAGGCCCATTCCAACCTCATGCCTCTATATCTGTGGGTCTCAGGCACAACTGAGACCATTTCACTCCTTCAATCACAACCCTGTCTGTCCTTAAAGCCAAAGCTCAGATATTCCCCTGCTAACTGCCACCCCTTTTCCTGCAGAGTATGGTGATGGGTTCCTTGGCTACACAGACCCTTATGCGCTGGGAAATTTGCATGAACAATGTGTATTGAAATTATTATCTTCCATTATGTGCCTACCCCAGGAGATCATGAGCTCTTTAACATGGCAAGACCTGTCTTGTCCAACTTTGCATAGTCTATCAATTACTCAAGGTTAATACTTCAAGATTTCCACTAAACATTTATTTTTTTTACTATTCAGAAGTTGAAGACCTCTTTGTGCAGAGCAGCTTCCTTATGTGTGTAGACAGAAATGACCATCATCAGTTTGGTGTGTTGGGAGTGCATTGGCAGCATATGTTATTATGTTAACATAATATCATTTTGCTGTGCCAGTTTACCTAGCGCTTGGTATACATGTTGTATTGGCTCTTCTCTTACTCATCCTGATTCATCCATTCATTTAACTACATTTACACTGCGTTGAAAAAGTGTGTGGTGGTCCTTTGAATAGCCAAGTACATTTTTTCAAAACTATAGGTAAAATAAATTTGACTTTATCTTTAGGTCCCTCCCTGGATGCAATTCCTAGATGAACAATCACAAACGCTTCTGAAAAACACATCAAAGCTCTGGACTTCCAGCTCACTCTCAGTCAATTTTGATAACTGTGTCTTTTTCAATAAAAATAAATCATTCCTTATGGCAGATAACCACTCTAGCCGTAGGGGGCTCTATACAATGCTAGTATGAATAATCATGTTATTTGTATTCTTTGACAGAGAATTTACAATGCCTCATTTAATGAGAAATTGAATGGAAGATGTGTTTGAAAATTAATCCATTTTAATAATATATAGCACCGATATTATTACATCTCTGGCAAGGCTTATACCTATAAACTAAGAGACCATGAATACCAATTACAGTAAAAAAAAATAGTGAGATATACATTATTTCCTAAGAAAATTCCTTTTAAAAATATGCATTCTGACATTCTCAAGATTAATTACACAATTATACAGTTCCAAAGTGTAATCAGTAAAGTTCTAAGCAGCGATGAGAGTGAACATTTATATTTACTAAAACCTCAAAAGCCTCACTGTAATGAAACTTATTTTACAAAGTCATTGACGTTTAGAGAATACAGCTTTTCAATAAAAATACTTATTAATCTTCTATCTAGTAATGTCTTGGGATCTGGGGTAATTTAATAGTTGTAAAGAAATAATGATTGGAACATTGCAAAATACACTGGCTCCAAACAAAGGCTGAAGATAGAAAAACTAAAAGAAACAAGGCTGTTTACCAAATGGAGGCTGGACAGATTTAAGAAGAAACTCATTTCCAGAACTCTTTTTACATTGCTTAATAATAGTGCTGCTTTCAAAAGGCAGGCATGAAGGTGAATAAACTGGGATAGAAATCATAGACAGGAAATTAGCTTTGAGGCTCAGTAGTTTCCCACTCAGGTCCTGTAGTTTTAAAAATCCAAGCTAGAAAGCTGTAGAACCCACAGCTCCAGGAGGTTAAGAGAGTCTCAGGGCCATGTGACCCCTATATCCTCCCAGTGAATGAATTATCATCTCTGTTCCATTACAGTAGAGCCAAATCCAAAGTCGGGTAGCTCTGGTGATCAGAAAGTTCACTATATTAAGCAGAAACAAAATTCCCCTGTTCTTTTTAATCTCTGGTCCTAGTTCTAGCCCTTGATACCATAAGAATACCATTTTGTCCAAGACTGCTCTGCCATTACTGGAAGACAGCCACCCTCACCCTCTTCCAGGTTTCTATTTCTCCAAGCTAAATCATTCCAATTGCTTACTTCAATCCATTTTTTTTCACATATTCCCAAAATGTTAAAATCTCCAGAGAGCTAAGTCCTCGTCCAATACATCCAGCTATCACCAAACCAGTTTCTGACATACAGTAGTCTTCCAATAAACGTTATTCAGATGATGTTCTATATAACTGAACTTCAGATAGGATGAAGCTCCATATCCTCTTAGTATCTGGCTCTCTCTCTGATCTTGTCCTTCATTAAATAAGGTTCACTGACATTGCTCTGTCTGTACTTCAACTTCAGATAAAGGGCCAATAAGGCATAAAGGATCCACACAGGTTTCCCAAAGGTAAGCTAGATGAGGCACAGGGTCTAGGGTAGGAAGTAGAGAATCTCACCCTGATGGAATCCAAGCAAACACTGATCTCACAGGAGTCAGGCCTGAGATTGGGACCAACAGAACTTGCTAAGCTCATGCTAAGAATGAAGTAATATACTTCTCTGTGTTTACAGTTTTTTACTATACAGTTTTCTATAAGAGCAAACACTTCGAATAAAGTTCCTAAAAGTTTATATCAATTTGCATAGCAAGAAAGATCCATGCTAGAGGTTTACATTTCATCCTGCTTGCTTTCTTCAGAGTGGGGAGACCTCTTTCTCAGGAACTTGAGAAAAGCATGGAGAACCAAACTCAGACATAATAGGGACTCTGTGGCTTAACAAATAAACAGTAGTGTGAGAATTCCTGACAAGGAACAATACAGTATAAAAGCTATACATTACATCATTATTATTAGTTAGGTCATGGAAATGTAACTGGGGTCACGGGGCTTGTTCTAGATCAGTTTAATTTAGTCAACTGTCGTGGCCTCCCAGAAGGCTCAATGGAGGCTGAAGGCCACATAAACTATTGGCCTTTCTTCTAGCTGACCCATCTCAAGAGTGAGGCTGCTCTCTCTCCCTAGACCTCCCCTCTATGTTGGCTGGTGATAAAGAGGCTTCTCTGTACTAAGAGCAAAATACTCAGCTTATAACACATAATTATTTAAGATTTTGTAAAGTGAAATGGCATGACTTAAACATACCACACTTTATAATTATGCCTGTAATTAGATTTTTATCTTATTGATCCGTATTGATTCTCACCAAAGAGATACACTCTTCACTGCTATAAAGCAGATGGTTTTATTTCATACATTCTGTGAGTTTTATAAGTCTGTTTCTATATAGCTTTATTACAAATATCTATTTTTTTAAATGCTGGTAAATCAGTGACATATAAGATATGTGTTCTATTTAGACCACACATCAACCAGTGTCTGCAATGAATGCATGCAAATAAACTATGGTGTATATTCCAAGATAGGCAATGATAATTTAATTTTAAAGCTTTTATTCATGCCATGGTCATATGCAAGAACTGGTGGTTCAAAGACAGTGAATGTCTTGACAAATGCTACTTTCTACCCATTCTAGATCAGAGTTGTGAACAGCTGGATAAAGCTATACTTAGCTTGAAAATGAGTCACAGAATATAAAAGTAACCAAAATATTTACTTATTCGCCATCTGTTATTTTCTGAGGAGGGACAAGGAAGAAATTTTATTGCTGATACTAGCATAATAACTTTAAGACTTTATGGAAAGTTGAAAAGACGAAAAGATGTCAAAAAGGAGACTAAAATGGCTGGAGACTTCCCTAGGAAAACGTTTTCAACATAGCTTTCTTAAAAATCTCAACCTGCCCCATATAAAATAGTCTTTCTTAAAGATCCAGAATTCCGATTAAAGATTGCTCTGAGAATAAAGATCTTTGGCAATCTTTAGAGAGATAACCACGTGCCAATGACATGGCCGAGAGATGGTTTCACCTCAGGTTGAACAGCTGTCCTTGGGGCTGGAGGACCATATTCCCTTAAGAGCTGATCATCTGTCTGTGTGCTTTTCTGAAGGTAAACCAAGACATCAAACAGAAACTCAGGAGATAGGGACTTCGATTAAACAGCCTTAGCCACAGGTCAATGAAGTGAGGTCAAATGAGAACACCAGAGATGGGCTCTGGTGGATCTGGAGGGCACATGTGACATAAGATATGTCTTCCAGTATTTTCCATGTCTCAGGGACTGAGATGGGAAGGAACCATGATGAAGGCTGAGAATTGAGCCACCTGAGTTTTTATCTTGATTGATACCAAGAAGCTCTTTGATATTGGCAAATCAATGCATTTTATTGGGTCCCAGTCTTAAAAAAGGGGAATATCTTCTTGAGTCGTGAGTTTCTGTGAAGTTCAAGTGACAGTGTGGATAAAAGTATTGAGCTTCTATGATGCATCATTGCAAAACAGAGGAAGAAGATGTGGTCTTGATTTTAAATAAGGGCATCAGTTTTCCCTATTTACAAATCAGTCTCCTGTAGGTGAAGGCAGAGAAAGAGATGAGAACCTCATTCTCTAACACTGCCAAAGGGAAATTGCTGCAGCATGTGAGGTTTTAACATTCAGATTCTGGAATTAGCATTCTGATTTTTGTTGATGCAGATAACAAGGAATTTATTTTCCTTCAATATCTTGAAGTCACATTTCAGCCATGTAAGTCAGATCTTCTCTTGGAATAAAACTGGTCTAAATCTATTGGCATAATGCTTTATGGGCTGCTTCTCCTAAAATACCTTGACAAGCAATGATTTGCCATGGGACAATATGTGCAGAATGCAAAGCAAAGATAATTATCCATACTCTACACCCAAGGAAAATCAACTCATCTCATTTACATCAATTAAAATTAAATATCCTAATACCTGTTGGGTTCATACATTGTTGGAAGTTATTGGATATAAAAGCTCAGTGATGCCTATGACCATAGGCTCTTTGGAAAGAGAAGAACCTAAGTGTGATGTATGGTAACTCACTAAGTTTCCATTGTGTGAATCAGAAAGGTAACATGCCTAACTATGTCCATGGTGAGTTAGGACATGGACATCCGTGTCTCGTAACTTCTGGGCTGATGCTCTTGCTACTACTCCACATACAGTTAGTGTTCAATACATCTTTAACAGATGGCTTCAGAGCTATCTGTTTTACACTAAAGAGATCTGTTTTAGTTCATAAAATTGGGGAATCCAAACACTGAGTCTTCCAAAAGTACTAGACATATACAAAACTTCAAAAAATTATTTTTCTAACTAAATCGATAATCATCATTGCTCACCAACCATAAACAAGGCTACGGCTGAGATCCTGAAGGATGAGTAGGATTTTTTACATGCGATGAAATTTTGTAGAACACATTGAAGAAGCGTGGAGTGCATTTGGGGGTCAGATTGACATCGGTGTTAAATGAAAAAGTGAATGTTGTACATTCCTAAATTTGTGTGCATGCCCAGGCCTGGTGACGGACAAGCTTCATGAAGTATACATAAGCTGTCACCTAATTTTCTAACCTCTATTATGCAACTGTTTCAAAGACACTGATCAGGTATTCTAACATCATTTATTCTTACAAAGCCTATATTTCTTTTATGAGCTTTTATGTGTAATTATTTTGATGGACTTACCCTAGAGTCAGTTTCCTTTATCTTACTATTGTATTCATTTTTCATTCACTCCAAAACAACACTGTCTTCATTTATTCTGTGTGAATTCAAAACGTTTAGTTTGGATCATTTTCCTTTTTCTTTGGAGAAATACAGTCTTGAGGACAAGAAACTCCTTGAGTAGTACCAAAGACATGACAAGCCCATCATTCCAGAAATTACCCTCCTGCTCAAATACAGGTTGGAAAAAATAAATAGTCTTCTGGTGGTCCTGTCTCATAACTTCTTGGTCTCAGATACCTTCTTAAATTGAGTCAGGGTCATTTTGAGAAAGTAAAGCTTTAGTTTATATCTACATATCTCTCTCTATATGTATATGTATATCTATTCTATCTATATCTATGTATCTATATCTGTATATCTATCTATCTATATATCTACATATTAAAGCAAAGTATTTTAAACAACTAAATATAGCTGGTAATAAGCTACTTTGCTCAGTAATGTCTTTCCTCTATTCCTTGTAAAAACACATCACTCTCCTTTTTGAATTTGGTCAAATTGCATGATTATTTTTGGCTATGCAGATGCAACCTTTTTCTTTTTTTATACTTCATTTTCTATGAGTAGAAAGGCAACAGGATATAAAATTATAACTGGGACTGAATCTCAAATAATGTGGGCTTGAGGAAGTTCTTTAAGCCTTCTCTTCCACATTTATAAACAAATGTTGACATCTTGTAAAAAATACTTTATATTTATTTTGTACATACATATATATATACACGCACATATGTATATATACATCATAAATATCTATAAATAACAAAATTTAACACATATTTGTTGGGAGAATTAAAAGATATAGTATAGTGAGTTGCTCAATAATTGTTCATCTTCCTTCTCAACTCTGAAACGTATACTGATTGCTCAATGCAATTGATCAATTGGACAAAATATGTAATATCTTTGAACATTATGTAATATTTTTACTAGTAAGATTTTTGTTTTTGTTGTCTTCTAATATCAAGTAAGCATCCATGTTATCTTGGATAGAAATTGCTATCTTTGATCCTGAATGTTCAACATTACCTACAATAACATGAATTGTCGAATTGTATCCAGAGATAACAAAAGGTTAAGATGATTCAATGTGTGTATATAAAGGTTTTCTTACAGACCCAACCCATAAGTCTGTGACTCTGTTAATACAAAGGCCAGTAAGATGAGTTCACACACCAACACTTAGTTCTGAGAATGGAGAACTATGTACCACAGCAGCCCATTACAGCATTAAACATCTCTGATTATTAGAAAATTCTTTTTTTTTTATTTCACTGAGCCCTGTAATCTTACTTAGAATTCCTTCCTATGTCCTTTGGGAGTATATTAACTCAAGTCACACTTCATTGGGTCATTCAAATATGTTATTTTTGTTAAAATTTATTATTAGGGTCATTGATAAGAACACAAGCAAGGCAAATCCAGAAAGATGAGACATAAAATTATTACTATGAAGATTTTAAAAAGCTACATAATTTTGCCATGTATGAGAGAGAAAGAAAACTAGAGACAGACACACAGAGACAGAGAGAACGGAGAACTTAATGAAAACTCGTAATGAATCAAAACCATTTCCACATGTTAACTCATTAGTCCAATCTCTCTCAGTATCTTTAGTCTGTTTAGTCTATCACTCTCTCCTTTGATTTTTTTCATATTTTTTGAGATTTTTCTACCACAAGCTTATTATCTGGTATTCTAATAATTCTGTAATAATTCTCTCTCTCATAGACAGTGATGTCCTCCAGGACAGAGGCAGCATTTATTTTTTTCCTTTGTATATGCTCCAATATATAAATGTGCCTGGCACACAGTGGGCACTTTCTGTTGGCTGAATGAATTAATTAAATTTCTAGAGAACTATCAGTATGAAAAGGGAGATGCTTATTTATTACCACATATAGTCAACCTCCTAGAAATGCCAGACAAGGATTCATGTCTAAAGAGGGAGAGCAGATGCACACCCTCTCTGACCCTTCTCTGATATGCTAAGGACTAGGACACTCATTGTCAAATGTTTCTATCCAAATTCATCAACAAATTTCTTGAGTATAAGCCATTCTATTAATAGAAACTAATACAATAAAAAAATGTTATAACAATTTCACTTTATGAAATGGAAAAATTTGCACTTAGGCAACACATTCCATGGTCCTGCAAAGACCAGGACCTGGTAGAATTTATTTTCTCTTACTTAGATTTGTCTACATTTGACTGTACAACACGGCTCTGTTTCTTTGAGATAGTTCCATGTGTTCTTAGGTTTTCCCATGAGTTTCTCCTGTGCCTTTCTAGATTTAGAGCATCGGTGCTGAATAGGTTTCTAGTTGCTAACAAATATCTTAGTTAAATATATTCTTTTCCTCTTTGGATATTTGTCAAAAAATATCTCTGCCAAAAATCTCTGTTTACTTTTTACTTTTAATGCACTAAAGGAGAGGTAGATGGACAATCTTTAATATGTGTATGAACATAGATATATATGCAAATATATTTATGTATATGTATGCATATATCCAAACCTCAAATACTAAATAGAATGATGAGGTAAATATCTTAATATATTAAGACTTTTCAAATATCTTACTATTTTAGTCACTAAAAAATAAATAAAACTGATGAATAATTATAATGAGTGACTCAAGAAAAGAGAAGCAATAATAGAAACAAAGGGTAAATTGTAACAACTCCATTTTTAAGTGAAAAAGGTACATTTGAGCAATAAATTCTATTTTAATAAGAACAGGACCCTCATATTAAAATTGTTTCTCTTTCTAGCACAACACTGCTTACATTTATGAGCTGATTACTTCGAATTGCAAAATTCCAGTGCTGTGTGTCACACCGACACCTATCAGTATTTTCAAAATAATGATTTTTAAAGACTGCATGCACATTAGGGGACAGTAATTCCGATGAGGCAGATAAAAAAATCAAAACAAAATTACATGCACTGTTGATTTTTTTATTCCATATAAGGATAGTTAATTTCTTAAATTACACACAGAAATTCTGTCCCTGCTTGTCATCCCTTCCCTACAGATGATGGTTTGTCAAATAGAATACCGAGGAAATGCTAAACTTAAGATTGATATGAAAGACACGACATTTTGGAAGAAGTATCATGTTTAATACGTATGTTTTAAAGGCTTTGTGTAAATCAAGTTTTCCATGGACTTTCATTATCATCTCAAGGTTTCACGAGCCTCACAGAAGCATACTTTTTAAAGGCAGCACCAATTAGCCTTAAACTATAGTGGGTGGGTGTGAGGGGGCAAGATCAGCTGAAAACGGGTAAATAAAATCTTTATCATGAGCATAAGAAGTCCCTGAAGGAGGCTTTTGTGGTCCTCTAAAAGTCGATAATGCTTGTGTGTTGGGAGAGGTGTTAGCATAGGGCCCCCAATTCATAAACCATGGTAGACAGGGATCGGAGCCAACTTCCTACTCACCCTATAGTAAGTAGAACAGCTGTTGCTAGGCTGGGAGACTCAGTTAAAGCAAAATAAATAAGAGCCTGAGAAAGTGGGAAAGATAAATCGTGAAAAGATCTGGTACCTCTGAAACCTTCATAGTAGTCTGTGTGACAATAGATAGGTTACTTCCTCTGTTTGGGCCTCTTTCTCCCTACCTAAAAATAAGTAAATAAATAAAATCTATTTTCCTACATGGTACTTATATCACCTTACAATTCTAATATATGAGGTAGACATCATACCCAGTATACACTGCTGATAGCAAGTTTGCCTTTACAGCCATCTACTGCTAGTGGCTTGTTTTGATGGTGGCCTCTTTGTGGCTCTCTCCTAGGATCTAACATTTTTTTGGCAGTTAAGCAGCAACCTTCCATTGCTATGAATTCACAAATGCTTGGCACATCCACAGGACTGCGATCTCAGCCAAGTATGAATTCTGACTCTATTATCACCGACTCTATGGCCCAAACAAGGACTCAGTCTCGAAGCCTTCTTTGACATATCTGTTAACTGCACAGAGGCAGTTGCTTGAAGAGATCTGGTGAGAAACAGAAATAAATGTGTGTGAAGGCTCCACACAAGCCTGGGGTATTTAAGAGAGTGAATGGGAGCTTTGATTTTGATTTGCTTTCAGCAACCAACCTCCGAGTCAGCAAAATGTACACTTCAAACAATTTTTATCTGTTGTTGTTCTTTAAGTGACATGATTAAAAATATCTACAGATAACAGATTTCATTGATAAAGTTTTCATTGATAGAGGCTGTTCTGACATAGTGATTTGATTACTGGCTTACTCTTTGATCAAAAATAATCTAGTTCAACTTTAAAATAATTTTAGTTCATTTTTATATAGCAATTCACAGATTCCAAGAATATTACCTCACATGAAAAAACAAGAAAACAGAGGAGGTATCAATATTTCTAGGTTACAGTCAAGTAAATAGGGTTCAGAAAGGGTGATTTGTTTGAGGTCACACAGGGAGCAAAAGATCACAATGGGGCTAAAACCTAGGTTTCTGGATTCCAGTATGGGACTTGGTTATTAGCATTATGGTGCCTAATTTTCTGGACTAATGGCCACCTTTCTAGTTCTTGCATATATAAGATTAATTGTAATAACTATCATCCTAATATAAAAAAAAATGGCCCTGGACAATTTAATTCTCATCAACAAATCAACACACACACACACACACACACACACACACACACACACAGAGAGAGAGAGAGAGAGAGAGAGAGAGAGAGAGAGAGAGAGAGAGGGAGGCAGATTTTACTCTAAGATAGTAAGATAATAAAATAAATTAGCTATCTTAATCTAGGTTTTCATTTGACTTTTGTTGAAACATAAAGATGATTTTTTATGTAATATCTTACTCCAATGACAGGAAGTTTACTGGTGACATTTTATAAGACACGCACTCATTTGCATTTGAAGCTGCTGTAGCCTAAGCAAAGTTGGAAATAGAATACATCTTCCATTAAAAGAAAGGTCACAATTGGTTATTCACCAGAGGGATTTAAATATTTTAATACCACAGCACAACCAAGGTGACTGTGGAATGTTACAGATGTGGACAAAATATTCATTTTACCATGTAGAATTTAGAAAGCAAATGAGCAAATAGGTCTTTGGCAAATTGAGGGGGGCTCTTCTTCACCAAGCAAAATAAAGTTATTATTCATACTAAACTGTATAGTCCTCAAAATCTAGCACACGTTACTCTTGTCAATAGCCATACTAGAAAGAGAGACTAAAAATAATTGCTTAATACAGTATAAATCATTTTGGAATACAGACAAATTATCTATCCTGTTTTGTTTTTAAATTATTGCTTAGGATTTAAGGCATTATGATAAGTTTATAGGGTTTATTTCTTTGATGTGTTTTCCACATAATATTTTAGTCAGAAAATAAAAGTTATTTTCTTGAGAGTATGGATCTAGAAAATGTTTTTTCAGTTGCCATCCATTTGTTTTGTTTTTGTGTTAAATGTATTGCAAATTCATGGTCAAAAGCAGTACGCAGAGGTTGGTAGAAAAAGTATTTATGGACTAACAAAACACATCATGCACGCTAAGCAAATCTAGATATATGAACTTGAAATCTTTGTCTACCATTCACTATTGACTATTCTGGTACCTAATGGAAGCATATAAAGTCATACAAATGAATCTACTTATACCCAACCCCCAGAGAAGCTGCTTAAAAATGACCGATGATGGTTAAAGATTGTTGACCAATTTACGATTTTAAAGTCACTGTCCTCTAAGTTTGGGCTGGGAATTAATGTCTTCCAAGAAGATTACTTTCCTCCTTATGTAGAAGAAAAACAGAAACTAAGGATAATGTGAATTTATAAAAACAAACATGTACACAAACCGATGTGACAAGAAGAGTAAACTTAGTAACTATGATTTGTAGCTTTATTTTGTCTATAAGCTTGAGCTTAGGGTAACAGATGGTGAGAGGAAATAAAAAATTAGAATAGAAATAGAAAATAGAAAGTGTGCATGTTCATTTTTTTGAAGGAGAAATGACATTCAATCAAGAAAGTCAGAATCAGTGACCCATTTTAAATGTGCTCATTTAGGTTTCTATGAGGGTATGTTAATTATAATAATACATCTCTTCTACAAGGAAAAGAAATGGCATGACTGTAGTGAGATTCTCAGTGGTGAGATTATTTATACTTAACTGGAAGAAAAATGAGTTCTACAAGCCAATCTGAAAAAAATCTCCCTGCATCTCTCCAGCCTTTTCTTGCTGCCTCTAATTCGCTCTGTAGTCCCTTAGATTGTGGACTCTTGTGTAAGTGCTCACCTGTCTGTGGCTTGTCTGTAACCCAGTAATCGTTGTCTTTCCTTCATTGGCAAGGTTGTCCTAGCTCCTAGTAGGAATGATGTGTTGTTTAACAGAGTCAGATCCTAGCTCCTTGATAAAAATCTGTGTCTATGAAACATTACATGTTCTATAGAATTGCATTACCAAGCCTGTCTGCTGTCTTGTTTTATTAAAAATTAATGACATGTTTGTATTTATTTGTTAATAAACTACTGTTTGCTTTTACAAATCCATCAGTTGCAAGTCAAAAGATATGGAGCTTGAGCTATTTCTTCTCCTCCATGATGTTTATGAGTTCTTATAAGCCATACAAATGATTTGTGAACCCAAAAAATATAATCTGTAGAAGGAAAAAATATTGAACATACATTTGGCAACTATCGACAAGAGTTATTTGGTATGTGTCTATCTGCAAAGTTAGATACATCAATAAGGTCAGATGGTGGAAAGGGACTCAGAACAAGAGCTATGCACCATGTGGAAATGGGTCTACTGTGGAGCCACCACAGTGAGGATGGATCCTGGGACCACCTGCAAAGGACCAAGATGGAAACAAGGATCCCAGGACCACCTCAGATGCAAAGGACCACGATGGAAACATGCAAGGGACCAAGATAGAAAGGTTCAATATACACAGCAGGTAGATCCCTTTCTTTTTCTCTCTCTCAACTATAAAAATGCATAAATTTTCCTCTCCCAGATCCAGGAGGAACCACAATAAGATTGAGATAAAAATCACTAAGCCAAAGAGTATGTAGTACAACGAAAAAAAATGGGAAATAGCAAGGAGAAATGTGTTCCCACTGGCCCAAGAAGCTGAAACTGTACAAGCCTCTCTAGATATGAGCAGCACCCCGTGGAGTCCTCAGAGCTGAACTCAACACCCTTGTCGAGAAGATTCAACCTCCGTTTTGGGAGCCAGTGAGAAGGAGACATGTGGCACCCAATGCATTTAACTTCGTAAACTACAGCAACATTATAAACTACAACTGCTCTTGGTGTGACCTCAGCCCTGCAGTGGTCCCCAACACACATGTGCACCTTCACTGTGCTTCTAAGTACAGGAGGAGGGGACAGCATGCAGCCACTCAGGGAGTGACCTTGGCAGGGAGCCTCCATTTAAACCTGACCTGTGGGGACAAGACCAGCTTGCGGAGAGGGAAGGTTGTACCCCAGCTTCCCACACAGCCTGATAATCTGAAGCACTGCTTCTCCCCTTTACTTTCAGAAGTTCCCACTGTAATATTTTTGATGTGTCACTGACAGTCTATCCTTGACCAACTGTTAGTTAGGCTCCTCTGAACTGTCTTCCCAACTAGGCCTCAACTTTTCGACTTTCATATCCTCTTCACATCACTCAGTTTTAGCAAGAATCCTGCTAAGCAGGTTTAGCCAGAATCTCTACTCTCAATATCTGATCACTGTAGCCAGCCTTCAGCAAGAATGCTGGTGGATCGATTTAGCCAGAATCATCCTGACTCCATGTTTCCTCTCAGTTACTTCTCACTCCTGACCCCCACCCTGCTCCTCTGCTATAAATTCCTTGTATTTAGAATTGAGACTAATATCTCTCCCCTACTACAAAACCCCATCCCAGAGGTTCCTATACCTATCACAAGTCTGCCTTACTGTTTCAACCAGTGTCGTGAATCTTGTTTTTTTTCTCTGACATGTTGATATCGAAGCCTTGACTGCTCCCACCCTCCTTGGGAGAAGGCAGCAATGGCTTTGCTCCCTGACTAGCAGCTCTTCTACTGCTTTTTGACCCAGTTCTTCACAAGTGCACTCCTATCATCAAGCCCAGCAACCCCAGGACCAGGACTTTGCAGGACAAGCCGTGGAGATCTCCCCAAGGGGAGTTGGAGTATTTGGCATCATTTGTATCTTAGACTAGAAAACCCCAGGCAGATCATTTATCCCAGCACAGACCATGCTTTTTTAGAGACCCAAAAGAGAATCTCAGATTATTGAAATATGAAATGTGGCATAACTGGATATAAATCTCTGTGCTCAGTGGAATATGGCGGAAATTGACGTAGTGATTTATACTTGCTCCTATCTTTTGCCAACAATGTGTTTCCAATCATTGTTACTAAATCGGGGGGCTATCATATCCCAAATTAGAAAGACAATTTTTTTTTCCTATGCATATCTGTGACACTTTTAGAAAGAAATCTCTTGCTCAACATAATGATTTGTCTATGAAAAAAGAAGGTAGGCCTGAGCCAGGCTCACTGCTTGAAACCAGGCACTGACTTGGCATTCCCTACTGCAAGAAGTGAGAGAAACACTATCAAACACAGGTGAGGCTGTGCCTTCAGCAAAGCTGCCTGGTGACCAGGAATGGACCAAGTCCCCTTGGCAGGCTGGGATCTCAATGTCACCAACAAGCCATTAAAAGACCTAAGTCTGGACTAAGGCCTAGGAACTCAGTAGAGGTAAACATAAAATTGTTAGATGGTGAAGCACTCAGAAAAAGAAAGAGAGATAAAATAACTATAATGTTACCCAAATTTAGCATTATAAATACAAGTAAAAAAATTAAATATGGGAAAGATAGCCAGCATCATCAACAACTGGAACATTAAAGTACTTCAGAGGCATTAAATTTTATGGAAAAAAATCCAATTAATATTATGAAACAAATGTTTAGAATGTTCCCCTACAAAGAACAAGAATATATATCAAAGAAAAACAGACAGAAATAAAACAAGAACACGTGAAATAAAAAATATGTATGTATCTAAAACTCAGTAAATGGAAAAAAACTGTAGTTTGAACACAAAAGGAACGAGTGAATGAGAAGAGAATGCTGATGAATCTATCCAGATGGGCATGGAGACACGGAAAAGAAAAGACTGATGTACAGAGTTTTCCCTAGTTCTACTCAGGAACCTTTCTGTCACTTCGTTTTCCTCAACTTGAATGACAACACTCACTTCACCTCTCTACTTCCCTTCTCTACAGCTCTCACCTTTGTCCCGCTAAACTCACATCTAATCCTTGAAGACTGAAGAGCTCAAAGGAGAGAAACAAACATCCTTTGCTTTTCACACATGCTCCATCAACTAGAAGGTACTAGAAAGGAGTGTGGGCAGTGTGGATGCCAAAGCTGAGCATGGGGACAGAGAGCAGCCCCTGCTGCCCCTGGTAAAGGAGGCATCACAGAGGAGAGTCTTGGGCTCCCTGAAAGTGGGAGTGTTGAGGACAGTGTGTCCAGCATCTAGATCTCTTGCAGCTTCTCATTGGGTGTTTTAAATTAAGGTAAGCAAAGGTGAGTAGGAAAGAGGTGAGGCTGCAGCTGAGGAGAAAAGTGTTTTCCTGTTTTCCTAAAATGCTTCCACTTCTATGGCCTCTCTTTAATGTCCTATTTCTTATGCTGTACCCAACCTTATCATGCGTTACTCTGGGAAACATCATCTGGCATTGATGTGACAGAGGGGCCCAAAGGGAATGAAGGGCCTGAGTGACAAGGGACAAGGCCCTCTAATCCAGAAAGTGACTCCCCAAACCCTTCCTCCACTCCTGGGAGCCAGTAATACTGTCAGAACATCGAGACTTTGGGGATTCACAACCAGCCACACTTTGATAGCCTGTTGTCATTTTATCCCATGAGACAGCCAGGTTTCACAGAAGGACCATGGCCTGACAGTCACAGGTCCTGAGCTCTGTTCCCAGCTCCGATGCATGCAGCAGTGAGATAATGGTGGAATCACTTCTGCCTCTGAGACTCACTTTCCTGCTCTGTACCATGAACAATGAGTTAAATCATCCCTAAAGATCTCTCTTCCTCTCTGCCAGCTCCCTCTGGCTTCACCATTTAAAAACAATGTTCATTGACAGAACACCTTTGCTGTTACATTATTCACTTAATCTCCGTGTGCTCAAGTGAATTGATAATAATATTTTCCTCATAAGTTGGGGGTGAGACCTAAATCAGGTAATTAACTAAGGTGCCTGCCTAGAACATAGCAGGTGTTCCATTAAATGGTAGGTTTTACTATTTACACTTATTTGTTGACGATACAGGGAATGATGATTTTGCTTTAAAAAGTCATGGCAGAGGTATTTCCGACTACTTTAAAAAAAGAGATATTTCAGATTGTCCAGTAACTCTAAAATTGGGGACAGATGATCATGATTGCAAAAGGGAGGCACAAAAGCTGTGTTAGCCCTGTTAGGGGGTGGGCATGCATGGGGCAGGTGGCTCAGACTCAAAAAGCATGTCAAGGACCCTGGAACTAAGGTTCTTAGAGACACTATATATAAAGAGAGAGGTTAAGAGTAGCCCCCACATGGTCAAGTTCTTAGTGGATGCTTTTGTATTGTCTGTCAATCCATTGTATCTATATTTCTCCCATTATATGTATATATATTTGTACACATAACATACACTATTCTTATACATATTTATTATATATAATACATATTAGTAGAAATATATCTTTCCCTTTCTCTGTCTTCAATATTTCTACCTGTCTGCAGTGTGTCCAAGTCCAGTCTCTTCCAGCTCTGACCTAGCTGATGTCTTTAGCTCCAATCTATGGATATGAGTGAAATCAATTAGCATGGCTATGTCAGGAAGAAAATAACTTACAACTATCGAGCAACACTTTTCCCTCAAAGCTCTCTCTACCACTCTATCTCCTGCCAGAGCCAAACAACACAAGCATGTAAGAACCTCAAGCCTCGCATTGGCAAAAATAGAAATAGGCTTCACAATAATTACACATAGTAAAGGTTCTTTGGTTTGCGATTTATTTATTGTGCTAAAACTGTTCTTTTAATAGTCAAATAAATACAGTTTTTGCAGCAACCTCTTTATTGATCCCACCAGAAAACAGGACAGACGGAGTCTGGATTACACAGCAGATGCTGTGGACCATCTCGTTTAATTTGCAAGTCAAATAGAAGAAATAAAGGCCACATGAGATGTCCACGTGTGATGTCCACACTGATAAGTGAGACATCTGAGAGACCAATGACTACAAACGTCTGGAGAATAAACACTGCCTTGCTGCTATGGAATGCTGTGGCAGCCCTCGGATAATTTCCTTTGGCTATCGTGTAGACTTTGCTGGTCAGAAAGTTAAGTGATAACATTGCACCATATTCCAGGCACTAAGAAAACAGAACATCTGTTCAATCTTATGGTTCAGTCCTATTTGGTGCAAACTATTTCCCACAGCAGCTGCCTTAATCAGTCAACTCTTTTTCCTAAAATCAACAAAACCCTTAAACATTCCCCCGAAAGACTCATTTAGTTCTTGCTGATGTTACTGCACAGCACAATGTGTATTAATTGGATCCATTAATTGAGTAATCATGGGAATGTAATGTCAATAACTCATACGCAAGTTTTATGAAATGGAATTATTGCTGGATGCAGGAGGTCTCAGTTTTTCCTTCCTCTTTGCAGGAAGATAGGAAGCACATTTGCAGTCTGTGAATCCAGTTTTGTACACTGTCTCAAGACAACTCAAGTTTGAAAAAAATACCTTCTTCCTACAAGCACTGGGCTTTATAAAAAAAAAAGAAAGAAAAAGTTGATAGATTTGGGGCTGCCTAGCCTGATAAATAACATGTAATAGATGTAGATATATTCAGCCTATGTATTCAACCAACAAAATGTCACCTAAGTATTTTGAAAGATCTTGTCCAATTTCAATATTCATAATGTGATCTAAGAGAGAAAAATACTCAACTAAACTGTTTATGGGCCTTGGGTAAACATTATCAAAGAAGTGGGGGTGAAGCTAGAAGCAGAAATTGAGAGCATCAATATTAGAAGACCCCAGGGAACAGGTCTCTTTATTCCCAATGAAAGTCAAGGTTCAAGGTTGAAGATCCTCCTGGGAGAGATTATTGTAATAAATAAATAAATAGATAGATAGATAGATAGATAGATAAACAAGCAAATAAATAAATAAATAAATAAATAAATAAATAAATAAATAAATAATAAAAATAAAAGAACAGAACCATCAACATAGCCAGATCACTGGTCATGGTGAGTTCTTCCACTAGACAATTCTGATAAACTAATATGCATAGTCAGTATACACCAGTCAGTGAACACCCAAGATGCTGAGTTTCTTTGAGTGTTTTCTGTTCAGTTTCCTAAATCCAGATGCTCAGGCATATGGAGATTAATCAACATTACTGTCATCAGACCTGCTTGTCACAGTCACTGTGGCTTTAGCATCAGCTTAATAAAAGACATCATAGACCCATATTTAAAAGAGAAATTGAGAATTGTTTTTCTATTAATAACCTGAAATCCACAAAAATGAAAATTTAATGAAGAGTTAGAGATTAATAGAAATTATATCTTTCTTATACATATTTGATTTTAGTATTTAAATATACTCAATATTTAAATAGATTACATAGCATATTTTAAATTACATATATTAAATTTAACAGATTAAATGGCTCTTCTAGTTAGAAAAAGGAAGATAAATCTTCATTCCAAGAGACAGCAAATAAATACCTAATAAATACTAAATACTAAATAAATACAAGTAAGTTAGAGTTCCACTGTGATCTGATACTAGTAGAATAGAGATGATGCACTGGAAAGACAGATAAGAAGCAAAAAGATTAAAATGAGAATATAAATAGAAATAAAGAACTAAGAATCAAAACAAGTACAAGCAAAATATACTATAGAAAAGAAAGAAAGGGAATAGGGAAGCTTAGAGACTTATGAAGAAAAACACCATGAGGATTTAGATGAAGACATGCAGAATAAAACTGATATAGCCAAAGGAAGAGGGGAAAATATAGAGCAAGCAATAGACAAAAAAAGTAGATGGCTAATGCAATAAATTCCTGCTTTTCATCACAGAGCCAATTGCTTACTTGCACTACAAATCTTTAAGTGTTCTGTCCCTTCATTACACTGGGAAAGAAATACTATTCGGATTTGAATCATTATTTATTTATACATGCAACAAATCATGATTAAAGTCCCAAGAATGAGGCATTATTCCAGGCAGTGGGGTGAACAAGAGAATGCTGATGCCTCATGTAGTTCATTTTCTAGGGTGAGCAAAATTCAATCTTTGCAGAGTGTGGTAAGGGTAGCAATGGTATTATGGTCAGCTAATACGCAAAATCCAGTGAAGAAAGAGCAGTTCTCCAAAGAACATTATATGTGCCTAGGTGAAAAAGGTCAGGGAGATGGAGGTTGCTGATCAAAACAACAGAGGCCCAATATTGGCTGGCATCTCATCTCACTTTATTAAATACATACATACATACATACATACATACATACATACATACATACATATATATATATATACATACATACACACATACTCTGAAACACTAATTTTACCTAAATAATTTAGCTACTAAGTGGTATACACAAAATTTCAACCCAAATATGCCTAATCCAATTAAGGACAAACAATCCAATTTCTTTCTTCTGAGACTCATATCATCAGAGACCCACATTTGAATAAAAAAATGGCTGAACTTTCCAAATTATAAAAAGACATTATTATACATATTTTAAAAATCTAAGAGAAACTTAAATAGAATAAACTCAAAGAAATCCATGTCAAGATACATCCTAATGTATCTTTAACTTCTAAACAATAAAAACAAAGATAATATCTTAATAAAAACAAGGTATTATCTATTTGAATTATAGTAGATTTCTCAACTGCAGCAATGGAAGACAGGCCGAAGTGGCAAATATTTTTCAAGCACTGAAAGAAAAGAACTATTAACTGGAAATTTCATAACTTGCAAAACTATTCTTCAGGAATGAAAAAACAAAAGTCTTCTCCTATGAAGGAAAAGTATATGAAGTTGTCACTTAACAGACCTACTCTTAAAGAATGGCTAAAGGAAATTCTTCAAACAGAAAGGAAATGATAAATGAGGAAATCTTGGAGCATGAAGAAGAAAAAATGTAACAAGGAGAAGAATCAAAATATGGCTGAGTCATTAGCCAAGAATAGCCTACACTAGACTATATTTTTTTTTTCCTGATGAGCTTTTAAATCTTATTTGAGGACTGAAGCAAAATTTATAATGCCATCTGTATTGATCAACTTGGACTGCCACAATAAAATACTTTAAAATGAATGGTTTAAACAAATAAAAATTTATTTTCTCACATTTATGGAGGTTGAAAAGCCCAAGATCAAGTTTACAGCAGGATTTCTGATAAGGACTCTCTTCCTGGCTTACAAATAGCCCCCTTCTTGCTATGTCCTCATACAGCCTTTCTGTTGGTACATGCCTGTGGGGAGAATGGGGTGGGAGTTTGTGTGCTAGGGAAGGGAAGAGAATGAAAGATAAAGCTCTCTCCTACATCCTCTTAAAAGGACATTAATTTTATCTGATCAAGGTCCCACCTTTATGAACTGATTTAATCTTCATTATCTCTTTTTAGGCTCTCTCTCCAAATACAGCCACACTGGAGGAGTGGGCTTCACACAAGAACTTTTGGGGGACACAAATATTCAGTCCATATCACCATCTGACACTCAAGACAACGATATTTCAATAGTAGAGATGGTGAAGGGACCTGAATGGAAGTGAGGTGTCCATGCTACCCTCAGAGTAGTATAACATTGATAACAACAGGCTGTAATAACTCGCATATGCAGCTGCTGAGAAAATTTTACAAAGCAAGGCCTGCAAGAACACTACTACCAAATCAAAGTGGAATCCTAAAACAATGTTTGAGTAACCTACAAAAAGACAAGAAATAAAGAAACAGACGAAACAAAAATAATGACTAAAGCCCTATAGTATTAATTTAAATGTAAATGATATAAATATACCAATTAAAAAACAGAGATTAATAGAGTGGACCAAGAAAAATAAAAGCAGTAAATATGTTATCTTTAAAAAAATAGGGGAGGGGCAGTCTATAGTAGGAAGATAATGAAAAAAGATAATGAAAAAACAAAAACAAGAACACTAATCCAGTTTGTGCTATAACCTCGAGCCTGGCCTACCTCTCTGAAATCCATCTGCTTCTGCCTTTTAATATTTACAACTGGTATATCAAATATGAGGCCAAACTAGAACTTGGATAACTTGTATTCTCTTGCATCAATTGGTAGAGCTACTCTAAGAAAAGAAGACTGAATACCATGTTGTTCACATCAAAGAATCCACTGAAAAGTGGAACATGGGGCCACTGCTTGGCTGATATGTTCTCCAAACACAGCTGATTTGGTAGTGTTTCTTTCTCAACTGCCTGAGTTTTCCAGAAGAAAACTATAGCTTCTCACACTCTTAAAAAATAATGTGGACCTAGAGGCTGTGTAGGGAAGTCAGGAAAAATAGAGAGAGGAAGCTTAAGAATGAAAGTAATTGCTATGGAGACTCAGGATTCCCTCTGACTCTTTCTCTAGCCCACTGTGCAATGCTGGGCAATTCACTTGTTCTTCCAGACCAGGAAGAAATAACAGTGAGGTCATTCTAAAAAAATCAATGGATGGAAATAACTTTTGATACATCAGTTGAAAATGCCTTTCGAAGCATTTATATTTTTACAAGAAAAGCAAAACAAAAATAGGTGTCTTTTCTCCAAAGATCCCCAGAGCCAAAAAAGAAAAAAAAAAATCCTTACTTTATAGTGTCAGGGAAAATTAGAATGTGCAGTGTCAGGTTTGCAGATGGGCAGTTTGGCAGTGAGCTGAGAAATGGTCAGAAACTGAGGCCCAGGCATTCCCCACAGGAGGACTCCAGCCACTGTGTGCCAGGGGTGGTATACTTCTAGAAGTATGTATTGTCTGACAAGAGAAAGGGAAGTTTTCTCAGTCTAAAATGAATTAATGCAACAAGATTAAAATGTACTTTTCCCTTATTCTTATCCAACTCAGGGCTTCTCTCTATGAAACTTTATGGTTTTCTGAAAACTAAAGAGAAAATCAGTGCCAACAATTAGATTGAAAAGATAAAAGTATATTCTCCCTCCCTGTTTTCATTCCTGGGTGGGCCAGTTACATCATGTCCATAAGTGGAACATTAAAAAGAATAATAATGTTTTATGTCAATTACACCTCAAAAATAAAGGCATAAAAAGATTAATTTCAGCAAGGCTGAATTCTTCATCATTTGTCACTGACAAGCGTATGTCTTTTCATGCTTCTCTGAAGTCAAAGGATTGTCCTTTCTCCCGAAGAAATCAGAGATGTTTATTTTGGTACTGACCAAACCTGTTAGAGCAAAAATTAGTCATCTGGTAATTTATACCATCTTTTCGAGGCTATTTTTGGCATTGAGAGTTTTGATCAAGTGTCTGTCCTAAGATAAAAGGCAAACATTTGGTGTAATCAAGAGAAGGTGATTCTGGTTGCACCCCTACTATCAAAACCAGCTGAGTTTCATTAACTGCTCTCTTAGCTTCTTAATGTAACACATATTGTCGCTTCGATTAAATATGAGCTGTTGGAGAAATCCACCTGGGAAGTCTGAGGGTCACCGTTTAAATGGCAACATGAGAAATACAAACAATCCCAGCAATCACAGTCTCCTCAGCAACTTGTTGATATGGAATAATTAAGAACTTTACTAGTTACACCAAATTATCCTCTAAAAAGGTCACTACAAAAATAAATAAATAATGTCTGCAGAATTTTCTGCTTGTGAAGTAGAAAGAAGAGGATCTACATAAACTAAACATATTTGGAAGGAAACCATTTTTTCCACTTGACAGTTGAGAAAAACTGTGCTTCAAAGAATGTATATGACTCTGGAGATAACTGCTGAAACCCAGCCCACTATTCCACTTCGAGCCACTATCGGAATGAAACTGTAGGAATCAGAGCCACCCAACCAAGTGCTACCTAAAATTTCTGGCCCCCAGAAACCTGAGATTTCTAGTTTTAGACTGATCTATTTCTGAGCAACAGCCAAACAGAATTATGACCAAAGCATTGAACAGCAGAAGAGAATATGGGTAGAAGAAGGAAAAAGCTATCACCATTTTTTTGTATGTACACACACACACACACACACACACACACACACACACACGCACACACACACAACAGTATATGACATATATAGTATATATATAGTATAAATAGATGCTATAGGATATATATAGTATGATGTAAAATATATAATGATATATGTTAATTAACATCCATCACCACACAGTTTCAATTTTTTTTGTGATGAGAATTCTTCGTATCTACTGTTATCAACTTTCAAATATACAATAAAGCACTGTCACCAGGCTGTATATTACATACCCAGGACTTACTCATCTTATAACCAGAAGTTTGTACATTTTAATCATCTTTACCCATTTCTTCCGCCCCCACACCATATTTTTACATATGTCCATCTCCTCCTCATTCCTTTCTCAACCCTCATAATGCTTCTCTCCACTACTGGGCCTAAGAGAAAGCTTTGAGTTTGCCACATGCACATTATTGGAATAGCTTAGTCCAACCATGATTCAAATTACAACACATCTTTTTCTGGATGACCAACTTGTAAGACAGGTGAGGCAGGCAGTTTTATTGCTTTATGTTATAGAGAGTAAAGAAAACCACAAAACAAATAAGTGACTCTCAATAATCAAACGAGGGACAGTCAGGAAAAAAAGCATACCCAGTCTTCCAAGTTTCGGTTCTTTCATGCTTCATCCAAATCACTGACAGCTTGGAAACAGAACTTACAGATAATATTTCCACTGCCTAGTCCACTTTGTGTTGCATTTTGTTCCTCAGCATGGGAAGGAAAACTTTATTAGAAAAATGATTTATTTGAATTGGTCTC
The DNA here is from genome assembly GCA_030015415.1 of Cynopterus sphinx. Taxonomy (NCBI): domain Eukaryota; kingdom Metazoa; phylum Chordata; class Mammalia; order Chiroptera; family Pteropodidae; genus Cynopterus; species Cynopterus sphinx. The sequence goes on along the minus strand of CM057383.1, from coordinate 6,749,322 downwards.
TAAAGACGATATGAAAATTCAGCACATCCATCTTGCTTCAAATCTCTAGAATTCATGCTTTCACTAAAATCTCTAAATTGCTTTTCTTCTTGGAAATCCTGAGAGCTGGAGATGGAATAGGCATCACTAGTTTTATATTTAATAAGCTCTTGTCTGAAAGAGCTTTGGGCAGACACAGCCAGTGGACTTGGGGCCCAGGACAGATCCCACTCACAGAAGGTCAACCACTGCCGGCTTTGGTTCCAGCTTCTTGAGAAAAACTAGACCAGCAGTAAGGATCCTGTCAGGCATAGTAACAAGACACACAGTTTATCATGCTCTTCATTGTGAACTCAAGTCATCTACCAGCTCCCATGACCTCTCTCAAGTTAACTCTGGGAGGATAAGGACTTGTGTCCTCACCTTACAGTGCACTGATGGTTCAGAAACAGGCTGTGTTTTCAATCTTCTGACTAACCACACTTGGCAGCTGCCTTGGAATAGGCAAGTAGGTTCCCCTGAAAAACTATGGTGATTCAATGAAAAATTTTAGTGAGGAAAAAGAAAAAAAAAAAAAGGAAAAAACCTTTGGGGTTCAAGGTCTTGAGATAATCTAGTTCTAATTCATTTAGAAATTTAAATGTGCCTAAAATAGCCTTTGGAACTCACTTGTTTTCCTCAAAATAAAGTTAGGCATTTTTTGACTCCCCTGGAGCCACTCAGCTCTGTTTTCTTAGCCCTCTTCTCATAATCTCTTTTATCTTAGAAGACCAGTGTTATCATGTATAGTTAGTCCATGAATGTATGACTTAATAAAGACCTCAAACACACTAAAGACAGAGTTAATAATGTCTTTTTGATTCTTCCATTTTTCAGAACCAATTAAATTCAGCTAATGCTCAGAGATCTCTCAGCCAGATATAACTAGACTTATGACATTTATTTCAATCCTTCCCATGGCCTACATGGTTTGACTCACTTTCGTTACCCTGTTCTAGTCTACAAAAAAAAGAAACACATTGATAGTAAGCCTTCTCTTTTAAAAATGAAAAGTCCTCCAAAAGTAGATTTTAACACCTGAAAATGAAATAGTTCATATGACTATCCCAACAAGAGTCAACCACACTGAAGAAATGAGCGTGTTAGTTTGGGAATATGGGAAGCAAGGGGTTTGGAAGCATAAAATGATTGAAGGTAAAGACTGAAGCTGGGACCCAAGGTTGTACAGCACAGGGCACAAGCATTCTGTGGGCAGCAAGAGATGGATGTGAATTTAAATAGTGAGAAGACGGTGAAAAACAAACAATTCCTATCGAGAAGTAGGCCATGGCAAAGAATGACTCTTCTTTCCTTCTACCTCCACACTTGCACCTGCCCCTGACCTGTAAGCCTTTACAACAAGTCTCTAACCTTTGGACCCAGGTCTTAGGATGCCCCCCGTACGAGAAAAATTCAGGCACATTGGTGGGAACCAGACCATAACTACACCATTTCTACGGGGATACACTGTATAAACTTCAAGTGATCCAGAAAACAAACAAAAAGATTTAAAATGAATCTATTTAAAACTATTTACTCATTTTTCATATTCAGTCCTCAAAAGTTACCAAACCAAAGGCAAAGACACAAAATGCAATTTCTAAAATCCAGACATGAGACATGAAACACATGTGTGAGGCCATACTCACTTCAACATGTCATTTAGCTCACAAGAGAGCAGAGGAGATAAATTCTCGGTCTAGCTGCTCTTAATCATGACTTCTACATGCCAAATTTTTACTGAAATTTAGAAGACATGCAGATTTCTATTAAAAGTTTATTTCTACTAAGCAAGGTCGTGCCTGGTTAGTACTTGGATGGAAGACCACCTTGGAAGACCAGGTGTGGCAGGCATAAAAAATAAAAGAATAAGGGATTGTAAGCTGACAAAGTCCTTGCAATCTGTGAGGTCAACCAAGGGTTGCACCTTGGAAAAGAGAGAGAGAGAGAGAGAGAGAGAGAGAGAGAGAGAGAGAAGGAGGGAGGGAGGGAGGGAGGGAGGGAAGGAAGGAAGGAAGGAAGGAAGGAAGGAAGGAAGGAAGGAAGGAAGGAAGGAGAAGGAAGGAAGGAAGGAAAGCAATTTAGTTTATTTCCAAAGAGATCACTAAGCAGAGAGACTGGCCAAAACACAAACAAACAATAACTTTAAATTCAGATAAGCAATCTTCTATCTTTAAAAACTTCCATGCGGATGACATATTTTTAGCAAAACAGCTTTGAGAAACTGAATTACCAACATAAGACAAGCACTATCTTTGTTTTTTTCCTCCGTTAATTTTATTACTAAAACTAATTTCCTGTCAGAGCCTAAGGAAGAGAGAAATCTCTCTCCATGGTATTAATCCAAATTTAGGTTTCCATAAAAAGAATGTAGAAGGTTAGAACCAATTTGGTGTTATGTTTTTGTATTTCTATAACACGGCATAAATTATGAAAGCTGTAAGATTGGGTTTATTAAAAAATAACAACACTGTTCATGTTTGAAATTCAATATGTCATTAAAACAAGATCATTTTTAATTTTCATGACACATAGAAAATGCTATTCTCTGGGCTTTTTCTCCCCCTGCTCTCATCCAAGTGCACACTCCAAGTCAGTGTTCCTATTTTTTCAGAAAATAATTAAATGAATTAAATGGACTATCACTTTAGAGACCCTTTATAGTTCCTCTCTTCAGTTCCCATTAAAATATCCACTATACACAAAGTTACAACTTTGAGTATTGAGGAAAGTAAGAAACCAATTACCAAGACCATTTTTTCAGGCATTAATACATATTTGTGAATGCTTGCTACGGGTCAAAGGGTGATGATGGGAATATGGGATCAAAAAGACATAATTACTGCCCTCAGGAAGTTCACACTGCACAAAAGGGAGGCCAACTCCAGTCTCTTGAGAGAAAGTCTTTTAAATGGAACCACAAGATAACTGATTGAGGAAAACACATGTTCTGAAACAGCCCACTTTGGCTGGCCAGGATGTAGATATGAAGATAATTCAAACCGCCCCATCGACCTAATTTACATAAAACTGAAAGTCAGGTGACTGATTCCTGACAGTAAAAACTCTTTTTTAAAAGCTAGAGTTTATTCTTTCTGTCTCTAATCCATTAGCATCTATAGCCACTTGCCATTGCAATTCTGCTGTACAACAAGGTTTGGGGTAGAAGAAATAGTATCTGGTGTAATTCTGGCCAGTAGAGTAACAAAGGTGAGTTCTGGATGTGAAAGCTGTAGGTTAAAGCAGAGCTATAAATTGTCACAGACACATTTAGTTACTCTTATGTGTGTAGCTGTTGACCAGTTGCATCACAGTGACCTGGGAGCCTTTAAGAAATATGAGTTCCAAATCCAAACCCCAGCAATTAAAATCCAGTAAAGATGAGATGGAATCTGAAAAGCTATACATATTTTTAAAGTTTTTCTAGAGATTCCGATGAATGGTCAGACTTGGAAAATTCTGCTCTGTAAGTAAACATTGTTTTCCAGAGTAAGAAAACTAGGCCATGTGGGCAGCCTATTAGAGATACACAAGACGAGTTATGGTCAGAAACTAAAATCTGGCTAGGGTTTTTGCACATTGATTTAAAAACAGAACTTAGAACTTCTAGGCTCTGTTAGCATCCAGGTACATGGAGAAGGCCAAGGGAAATCCACACCTCTTCCATCCAACAAACACTAGGGCTTAAGAGATCTCTTCTCACTGACAGATTAGAAAACAAAGACATATTGCCCATCTAGAGAATAAATAAACATTCTGTAACGTTGAAAAGGAGAGAAGTACCCTGAAAAGTGAGAGGAAAGATCAACTTCAGGGAAAAAAAGTTAACTGTAATAAATAGAACATGTCATAAAATATTTGTCACCTCAATAATATAAAAAGAAACATGTCTTCTAGGATACATAGATAGGAAATCATAAGGGGTAGAGTCAGGTGAAAGTTGAGATTAAGAAAAACACTAGAAAAAAATGAGTTACAAATACAAATATGGAATTGAAATTTGTATTAAAAATTGTGTAAAGTGAAATTTATACTGTCTAAAATTTAAAAAGTTATAGAAGAAAAAGTTTAAATGGCTTCCAAGAATGTCAGTCAAAAAGCAAAAATGATAGTAAGAACATAGATGATAAATAGCGAATACAGTACGCTGAGATAAAAATTATGAAGAGTTTTGGACACTGAGAAAAACATAGAAAAAAAAACAACATAAGTGTTCCTTTATCTGAACAAAGTCTGCATTTTACTGAAAAAGGCTTCCTTTAAGACAGAAAGAGGAAGGCAAAAGACCCTTCATCACAGACTTTTCATGACAATAAACTAAATAGAGATAAAACGTGTGAAGATACAGTTTTTAAAAAGTAAAATAACTTTTGTAAATTATAGAGTAAACACATGTCAACTATTTAAGGGACTCAGCAAAACAATAAAGGTTGTTCACGATAGAATTCAAAAACTGAATATCTAAAAAAATTTCAACAATGATCAATGTTAGAAACATAACTTGTTCTACAGAGCAATAAAACCTCAACATCTGGGTTTATCTTTCTAATGGACGGAATTATTTGCATATCTCCAGGATAAAAATCTACAAGTTAATGTGTAACTTTATAAAATTGTGACCCTTATCAACTATGTATTGGAAGTCAAACAAAAATTATATCCCCAGGGTATTAAGCAATGCTTAATTGGCCTGTTTGTTCAACAATGCTTCAGCATGCAGTCTTTTGACTTATTTCCAAGTCCTGAATAGTTTTTCTTCACCCTATTGGCAGTAAATAATTTGTACATGTCATTCCTGATCACAAAAAGGTTGGCCACAGACCCCTGGAAGGATACTGTGGGCATCACATCCACACATAACTACAGTCTTTTTCCTTAAGGGTAGATTTATCACAACAGATAAATTAGATTTTTGCTCAAACACAACTCTTCAGGTATAGCATTGATTGCAAAATAAGGTTTTCACTAAATACTTGAAAACCACTGCTTTGCCATTGAAAGTAAAGTATTTGTTCATGAATTTTTAGTAGACAGAAAGAATACAGCAGCATTTAAAATGAGTTTTTATTTTTGTTATAAAACTTTAACCTACTAATTTGAAGGTTAGAGATATATCAGAAAGAAATATAAAGGGCTTCCTCACATTCTCATAAAAAAGAAAAGAGAACATTAACAATAATATCGACGATATTCCAGGACAAACACAGTTATTTTGCCTTCATCAGTTTATCTGGTTCTGTGTAATTAATTCTTGTTTTTCTGAATCTTTAATGATCAGTCTGCTTTCATAAAGTCATCTACTTCTAGATTATAAATATGCTTAAAAATATGATTTGTCCCTGGTATTGTGTGACAACTGTTGAAGCAATGTCAGCTTTAAACCTACAACTGAGCCTGTTCCTTGAAGTATATCTACATAGTTTTGAGTACCTGGCATAGATATTTCCACAAGATTCTAAAACTGTCCATCTTCATTGGAGATTTGATTTCTGTACTGTAGCTTATCACAGTTTACAGACAGGCTTGAAAGGGAAGTAAAACCACTTTTTGATAATAGTAAGTGAATGCAGCAGCAACCAACAATATCAGGATGAAGGAAAGCAAAGAGTATTAATGATTTCATAAGAATGTGATCAATGTTTGTCCTATAAGAACATATTATAATCAATGGATGCACTGACAACTCTCCAGGTCTTTTCAACCTATACTGAAAAATATACAATTTCAAATATATTTATAGTAATAACATTTCATCTGAACAAAATTAATCTAGAGAAAATGAGCTTCACTTTTTGTAAAGTGTGGAATATTTTGAATTGTATTGAGTTGTTTTGAAAACATGAAGCAGACTTCCAGTTTCTGGCCTAACATGTAAGAAGATTGGAAGTCACCACTCTATGCTAACAGCAAGTAAAAAGCTGAAAGCTGAACTACCTGAAAAATCAATGTCTTCTTAGATCAGTAAGGGAAGTGAGGTAATAATAAAATTGGGAATCAAAGAAAAGGGAATTAGAATGGAAAGTAAAAGTGGCATTCATTTTCCCAGTTACAAACTTATTTATTTTCTACATTTAATTACACCCTCCTTACTTAAAAAACGAAGTTCACATAATGTTATTTAGAAATTTAAACATCATAATGTTTTGAGTTTGAAATATTATTCTACCATTCAAATTATTTAAAATAAAAAGCAAAACCAATCAAATTATCAAGAAAAGCAGAAACTAGAAAACCTGAAAAATGAAAAAGTAAAGGCAAAATGATTGAAATAAGACCAAAAATGTCAGTAATTACAATAATTTAAGTAGTTTCAACTCTATTTTAAAAGTCAAATATGTCACATTTAATTAAAAGTCACATTGTTTATGAGACTCAAAATTTATTAGAGAAAGCTAAAATACAAGTATAGCTGTGCAAAACCATAAGAAAAAGAGTAGTGGTAAAGTAGCTTCAGTAGAATTTAATATATAAAACAATAGAGCAGAGAATAAATTAATAATAATAAATGGTTCTATTTACAACAAAGATATGAATAATAAACTTAGATGTGAGAAACTATAAAGCAGTTCTCTAGAATTTTAAGGAAAAATTAATACTACAGATATATTGAAAAAGAATTTTTATGGGCTACTCACAGTGCATGACCTGGTCATCGATAACTTGAAGAACATTATGAGATTTAATCAATAGGTACCTATTGAATGCTGTACTTTACAAAAACATACATCCTTTCCAAGTGTCCATGGAATATTTATAAAATTGATTGAACACTAACTGGAAAGCAAAAAATAATTCAATAAACTCTGAAAGGCAGATATTATAGAGATCACATTTTAACAATGCCATCAAATAAACTTTAAATTAAAAATCCAAGTGCTGAGAAATATTAAAATATTTCTATCAGTTATTATTAAGCCCAAAAGAAAATTCAATATATAATAATTAATAATTTAGAAAAATAAAAATAATATTATTCATCTAAATATATGGGATAGAACTTAAGCTATACTCATAGGTAAACATTATTAGAGTGAAAAAGAAAGGAAGGAGAGAGAGAAGGAGGAAAAAAAGGTAGAGAAAAAGAGAGTATATGTTAAAGTTAATAAGCCAAAATCACACCACCACAAATTTAAATAAATCAGTAAATAAATAAAGTTCCCAAGAGAAACAGAAATGAAAAAAAAAATGTAAAATAAGATACAATTAATAAGTTTAAAATAATAAAGTGTATTTTAAAAACTCAAGAACTTGTTCTTTGAAAAATAACAAATAAAAATAGATATGTAGCTCTGGCAAAATCTAACTCAGAAAAAGAATCATCCATTAAAATTAATTTTTGATAAAAAGTCACAGAGCAAATGTGGAAGCAGAACTAGGACCTGTCATATAAACGGTAGAGCTCAACTAGATTATAGATTTCTTAAGAAAGTGTCATTTCCAGTACGTCTCTTTCCTTTCCACATAAGACCAAACAGTTTTTAAAAGAAAAAAAAACCTGTGTTGTCAATCTTTAAGAACACAAAATAGACTTTTTTATAAAAAAGTTTTTGCTAACAACAAAAACAGATAATTCCCGCTTTTCTTAATACACTTAGCAATTGAGAAATCTGGCTTTCTGCAGAATTATCAATACTGTACAGTGCCTTATTTGGCCAACTAAGACTCTCTTATTTCCAGGGAAGATAAATCATAATCAATAATGGATCATTGGTTTTTTTTCTGTTTTTTTTTTGTCTGTTTTTGAACAATACAATTACATCTTTACTAAAGAAGAGCTTTTTAGAAAAAAAACAATCGTGGTGATATATATTGCAATTCAGCTTGGAATACTAGGGCTGGTGGAAAAGTATAAGGTGTGTCCTACTGCTCATTCTTTTATTTAGGTTTTATTGGGTTAAAATTAAGACTCAGTATAACATTTACAGAGGAAGGAGCAAGATTGCAAAATGCCAGTCTACACGCTTAGAGGAGAGTGGAAAAGTTTTCCAAACCAGACTAATCTTGTTTTTGCATCAAGTCAAAAGGCCAGCCTGGCGCTTTGCCTGGTCCTCCAAACACAGATCCTGATTCAACTTCTTACTCCTTCAAAAAAACTAGACAACTCAACAAAGGTGGGAACATCAAGTACGTTTCAATTTAAAACAGAACAGAACATTAGAATTTAGTCGAGTTTATGAGAGGTTTAAGATTTTTCAAATACATATCTTGAATGCTTCTTCTAATAAATAACCATTTCAGTGGCTGAATTATTGATAGTCTGAAACCCTAACATGTAATAAATCATTCAGCTGCTAAAATAGATTTAGATCCTGAGACGTGAAACAGAAATAAGTGTCCACATTATTACTTGTATCAACCAATATCATCTAAGCAACTCAATCACGGTTTCTCAAGTATGTTTTGTTTGTTAGTGTGTTTTGGGGTGTTTTTTTTGTTTGTTTGCTTGTTTTACCCCAAAATTATCTTCAGGTGTAGCAGAGGCAAGGAATCGGAAACATTCAGCCCAAAAGAGTTCTGAATTCGGCAGCTTCTGTTGCCTTTAATTCCTAATGAAAAGGGTAAGTACGATTCAAAAAGACAACCTATTCCTGGATCTGTTAATGTCACTCATATGCCAAAGCAGCATTCTGCAGAAGAATCCAGAAGTCAACCAACTTTTTCCGTGCTGTCCAATATGGTAGCTACTGGCCATAAATGCCTTAAGTATAAACTTAAATTTGAACTAACCAAAATTAAAGTCCAATTTTAAGTCCTCGGCACACTAGCCATCCTTCAGTGGCTCGTGGTCACAGTCATGGACAACACAGATGTAAAATGTGTCCATTATCACAGAAAATTCCATTGGACACCTGCTTTAGATACAGAAATGAAGGTAGATCTGGGCTTTAAAGAAATTAAACAAAACTTAAGACGCTGTTTCCCCAGTTGTTTCAAGGACCGATGATCACCACTTAGAGAAGGGCCACTGTCACTGTCACACATGCCTCATCCCACACCACCTTTCTCACTCTCCCCAGCTGAGAATGGCCTCCCTGTCTACCCTTCCTTCCAAAACCGTTTTAGGGTCTGTCTCTTCTCAGTGCTTTTTGTGACCCCTTTTACCTCACTGCTTTATCTCTTCCAAAATACGATGACACTTGCATCTAGAGAATGGAGTATATCGTGTTTCTTCCAAAAGTGGGAGGACTCACCAACGGGAAATTATTTTACTGCCTCATCATTCTCGCTCTTCTTTCTTCATATTGGCATGGGAACTTGCTCTTTCATATCGAGATGGGAATATGGATCTTTCTGGGCAGACTATCAATATTACTTTTGGGGGAAAAAGCTGCCAATAAATACCCCTACGCAGGTCACACATTGACCTTCATCCTGGTTTTCTCATAGTCACTGGGGCTTTCTGTGGCATGAGCCTTCTTCTCAGCCATCCTATGAGACCCTCACGGCAGAAATCCTGGCTCCCAGTCTGTTCCTAAATACCAAGCCCAAGGCAGAAGCTCTACAAACACTCGTTGCAAAACCATTTTCACCTCTATTTCGCTTTCATTTAAAAGCAAAACAAAAAAACAATTTACCTTTCAGTGGTTCTCGTTCTCCCTGCCAGGAGTTTGTTCTCTGCAATAAACTTCACCTATTATCAGACCACAACTGGCTAATTTCTTCTTCATTTATGGGTGCAAAGTAACTTGAAAGCTAGGTCCATTAACACAAATTCATGATTCTCTCCATCCCCGCCCTCACATGCATGCACACACGCACACACATGCACACACACACATGCACACACACAATCTGTCTTAGAATTAAGAGATGAATAAGATGTCTCTGAAATACATCCCGCTCTGGGTCCCTGACCATCTTAGACTGACTATGACTCTGCTCCCCCCCCCCCACAACAATGGTGCTGAAGTCTTACCAGGGGAGGACCACTCGGCTCAGATCTACCGGATCAGATTTACTGACTCAGTGCGTGGAGGGAAGGCAATGCAGAGGAGCCACGCAATGCCATTTGCAAAGAGAAAGAAAGCAAGCATCTTTTGTAAGATTAGGGTTCCCGATGAAGGTCTTGGAGGGACATCTAAAAGAAGCAGGGATCTGTTCTGGCTAGGTTGCTGTTTCTGAGGCTACCATAGGAAAAGCAGGGATTAACTAGAAATTAGGTCTTGAGGTGAAGGTGATTTTACAACTGGACATCCCCAGTAATATATGGGGACAGCAGAGAGAGTCTGGAGGAGTCGTAGGTAAGAAAGCAGTAACCACTGGAAGAGGGGCTCACAAAGAATCTTATAGCTACTACCCTGTGGAGACAGTTTCCTGTAAACTTTGCAGCTGGCTTTTTGTGGGTCTGTCCTCCCAGGGCCTTTAACAGCCTACGCTAATCTTTACCCTTTTCATCTTGGAAAACTTCTTAGTCTTTCAAGTTAACTTTTACTGAGAGTGAACTCTGTGTTAGGCACTATGAAAGGGTCTTTTTTTAAATCCTCACCACATTCTATGAAATAGGTACTGTGACAGCCCACCCCCCAATTTAAATAAGGAAAAACTGAGGCTCAGAGAGGTTAAGTAACTTGCCTATGGGTGATTCAGACAGAAAACAGGGAGGCTGGGATTCAAACAGGCCATGTGCATCATCAACCACAAAGCCACACCGATACAAAGTTTGTACAGTGCCACTAGGAGGAGCAGGGGTGGAACATTGGAAAGTATGAAAGAAACTTTGAAGCCCTTCCCATTTTTTGTCCACCCCCCCACCCCCCACCCCCGTACTCAAATTGTCAGCCAGGTTATTTTGAAATGATTAACTTTTAGGTATTTTTAGACTCTGTGCTAAGACCTTCCAGATGAGTTCATAGCTCCAGTAGACCCTTCGTCCTAGTGCTTCCAGCTTCTGAATGACAAAGTCAGGCTGCCTTTGGGAAGCCAAGAAGGATCAGGTTTCCCAGCAGTGCCTTCCAGATGTATGGAAAACAAAAGATGTGTTCTGTAGTTTTTCACTCTCACAATTCTAGGGGGAAGCTATTTTCTATTTCTACCCTACTGCCCATGAGATTAAATAAATCTGGAACAAGAGGTTTAGGACATTATACAACTGCCTGGTTTTCCTGGCGTAATCAAACTCATTTTAGCTCTGATGGCAAGGAGTTAGGGCCACTCTAATTGCACAAGGTCTGGCAATGTCTCAACTCCTGTTAGTCCCTGTGCATTTGTGTTTCTGTTTTCCAGCTACGTGATGTGGTGGGGGCTTCATCTAGGTATTTAGGTCCTTTGAGTCTTATCCAAGATGACCCCAGGCTCCTGAGACCTCCCCTCCTCGGCCCACAGTCCCCTACAGTCAACCCTAAGAACAATCTACACTCTGGCTATGGTTGAACTCAGGTCTTCTGAACACTTGGTGACAGGCAGCCCAGATCCTACATGATGGCCTGCTTCTCTGTCACTCCCTCCAAGAGGACTGAAGGCCCCACTTCCACAGAAAGGAGGCAACCATTCCATACCCTAAAATCACATGCAAATTAAATTCCAATTTTGCAGCTTTGCGCCAGGCCAATGGACATTGTGTTTTTGCATAGGGACAGGTTTTGGAAAATACCTAGTTTACTTCATCCCCAATTTAAATATGAAAAAAAAGTCTCAAAAACATATGTGTGTGTTTGTGTGTGTGTGTATATATATATAAATAACTCTATACTATATGTTTTCATTAATAACTAAAGCCTCCTAGAGTTTCTGTTCTGATTTTCTATACCATTTGCCTCTGCCAATTTATTAGCTTGTTCTAACTGCTTTTTGTGTTGATAAAAAGCTGACAAAGCAACTCAACAAAATAAATCTTCTTTCCTCTGTGATGACGTTGCCTGCTCAGAACCCCTTAATGGTCCAGGGCCCTTCTGAAACGTTCTGCCCCAGAGAAGTTTCTGTACATCTGTTCACGCACCAGTGTGGATTCACTGCTGGCTCTGCCTTATGACTTTAGGTTTGTACGGAAGGTTAGATGCAGTGTGTCATCCCCTTGAGAAGGTGAAAGGACTTGGGGTGTGTGAGGGTGAATCCTGTTGCTTTACACGTGGAAATAAGAATGGGAGAAATAATGATTTTCCTTAATCAGTAGGTGCCCCCTGCCTCCAGGCTTGGCCTAAGCTGCATTGTGAGATGGATCACTCCACTAGCTGTCAGCTGCAGGCTGCGCACACACAGGCCCTCACATGGGATCCTGGGGGCCTTTAACATAATAGGCCCCTGTATGAATTTTTGAGACATGGGCACTGTTACTATTTCTGGAACCATGGAATTTTCTGTAGAGCAAGAACCCCAATAAGTCCTAGATGCCTTAAAGAAGAATTATATATGACAAGGTATTGCATCTTAGCTCATTTAAACATTATTAATGGTAATAGTCCATAAATTACCCTATAATTCTGGAAGTGAAGCTAACAAATGTAGAAACTAAAAAAGGCCTCATTAAAGCTTGGTCTTTTAGCAACTAGCATAGGTTTTTCACAAATGAATCAGATAATCGATTTTTTTCAAAAGCATCCAAATGACCCAATGCCAGTTCAGAAGGGGAAAATCAATGATTATCATAAAGAGGCCGCAAACTCAATTATATTCCAATACAATATGAATTGCAAAATAAAGCACACACTGTTGTGATCAACTTAAAAGAGGCACCTACGAGTTCTAAGCCTATAAATAAATAACTCAATAATGCTGCCCCTGGATAACAATATGACCATAGATTTGGAAACACATGTTTACAATCTCACAGTTTCTGTGGGTCAGAAACTCAGGGAGCCTTAGCCAGAACTTCTGCTTTGGGGTTTCTCTACAATTAAGTTATTGTTGTTTAGGGCTAAATCTCAGAAAGGTTAAATCAGAAAAATCTGCTTCCGATGTCACTCAGGTTGTTGTTAGACTCAAGGCCTCAGTTCCTCACTGGCCATTATTCAGACGTCACCATCAGTCCCTTGCCATGTGGACCCCCTCCATCCAACATGGCAGCTTCCTTCAGCAGAAAGAGACAGACAGAGGTTACAGTGTCTTCAAATCTAATCATGAAAGTGTCGTCCCATCACCTCTGTCAATTTCTATTCATGAGAAGCAAGTTGCTGGAACAGTTCCCACTCAAGAGGAGACTTCAGGCAGATGGCTAAGGGGTCACGAGAGAAACTGCCCAGCACACCTCTCTCTCCTAGTAATTCATAGTCCACTATCTGCTTTATTTTTTTTTTTTCATTATTCTTATCACTATCTAGAATTACTTTATTTACTTGCCCACTTATTTATTATCTGTCTTCCACCACCAGATTGTTAAAACCTTAAAGACACATAACCTGTCCTTCGGATTTACTGCTACATCCCTATGCCCAGAATAATATGGGCAAAATAGCTATACTTCATCTGGCCTCAAGTTCCCATATGTAATATTAAATACATTTGTTTATATCTGATAGTCTCCCCCAAATGACTGCCATGGAATTTGGGAGAGCCTGGGGACCTTGTGCCACCCTAGAGAATTGAATTTCAGCTCCCTCAAGGACAACCAGTAGCATGACTGTCTTCTTAAAAGTCAAGCCAAAGTCAGAAGCCTCGAGGTTCAAAAAATCACAGAGCATGCTGTTCCTGCTAGGATTACACTAACGAAATGAAGAGATACAACTCAGCCTACAACTAAAAGAGTGGAGGGAGCATCAACTGAGGTGTGTTAATACACTTCTGGAACGCAGAAAGCACATTAAGCACATTGACTGACAAAGGGGAGCAAAGAAGGCACAGCCTAGAGACCTGCAGACAGTATGTCAGCACAGAAGGGGTGTCCTACAAGGAGAACCTCGGGGAGATATGGATGTGGGTGGAGAAGAGAAGTGAATTAAAGTTCTAAGGAGCTGACCAATTTCATCCACCATTTTAAACCTTTCCTAAGTACAGAATGAAAAACAGGCAGATATTTATCCCAAGGCAAAAAATATATATATATAATTTTTTTCTTTTTAAATAACAGATAAACCATCTAGGGGAAAGTTTAGTGTGCATAAGAATTCTCCAGATTTTAGATACTTCACACACACACACACACACACACACACACACACACACACACGATAGATAAATGGCTGAAGAAACCAGTTATAATTCAGAAAGCATAATTAGAAACAACTCTAAACTGGTGTTCTCACATCATGTCTTAGTCTGGGCTAAGGGAAACAGAGGGATTCATTTGTTCCCAGATGGAGGGAGTAAGGAGTATAGGAAGCTGGACTGAGCAGAAGTTGACTTGTGATTCAGGAGTTAACAAACAACTCAGGCAGCCTCAGGGACTGCTCAGGAGCTGGGATGGCCCTTCAGATAATTCTGGAATTGAAGAAAGAAGTCAGCTGTTTATACATCTCAGTCCTACTCTACCCCCACTCCTATTGATCAGTTATTGAAGTCAGGTTGCACTGCAGACAGAGGGGACTGTATAATTTCCAGGGAAGCCCCGAGAAAGCAACACTGAGTGAGTGCAGAAAGTGGATGATGAGTGATCCATATTGAAAAGGGATCTAGGTGGCACCACAGAGCATCACTACACATAAAATTCAAAAGCCATTGTGTCCATAAAATAAGAAAGTAATGACAAATTGCTGTAATAAAAAAAATCAATGAAAATAAGGTTTTAATTTAAAAAATGAAGTATTTGCCATGTCAAAAATATTTCATAGAAGCATTGATGTATAAAGCCAAGAAATCTCAGATGAAGAACAGGGGGAATAAACTACAAGCAAAAAATATCAAAGACCAGTTTAAATCAAGAGTACCAGTATCTGAGAAACAACAGAGAGAGTGGGTGAAAGAAGTTAACAAATATTAATAAAATAGAATTTGCAGATATGAACAAAACAAATTTAGGGTCCACCAAGTAGAAAGGAAGATTTTAAAAACAAAATTCAAACCTGTATCTGTCTGAAAAATTTCAGAACACCGAGAGTAAAATCTTGGGGTCGGTGGGTGGAAAGAAAAACAAAATAGCTTGCATAACAAAAAGAATCGTGCTGGCATCTCGTTTACCACAATAATTCCTTTTATATCCTTAAACAAAAATGACTTGACATAGAATTTCATCCTAGAGACTATGAATCAACACTGACCTCAGAGTAAACACATTTTTTAGGCATAAAAGGGTTCAGAAAATTTTCCTCTCACAAATTCTTTATTAGGAGGCTGCTTAAACATACACTCTCGTAAAATGAGGGGATAAAACAAGAAAAAGAAAGAATGAGGATTCAGGAATGAGATTTGGCATCCAGCCTAGGAGAGCAGAAAGAGAGAAGGCAGGCCTAAAAAGGTGTGGGTACCCTCTGGAGTAGAAACACTTCGAAACAAGACCTCCTGCCAAAAGAGAGGTTCCTGGATCAGAGAATTACTGTGAAGTTGGGGAAAATGTAATATTCTTATAAAGGCAGACAGTGTTAAGGCTTTTTTTAAAAAAGGCAACTGGAAACAACAAGGAGAAAAAATAAAACAAGGAACAAATTAAGTCATAATATTCAGGCTCTGAAGTGAACACTTACTTAGTCAATAAAATAAATGCATTTTATTGATCTGAAACCTTTAGAATGGCCCTCTGGACAAAGCACAGAAAGAGGACTTAATTAAGGTTATAAATAAGAATGTAAAGGTTGAAAATTTTAAAGTAAAGGTGAGGAGAGGAGCTATCTTTATTTCACCAAGTGAGCAGTCAAGCAATACCATCAACAAGTGATAAAACAAGAGACAGAATCTTAATAGTAAAACAGAAAATTAACCAACAAAAATATTAATAAAATTAACCAAAAATATTAATATAAATGTATATGGCTAAGGGTCTCAATGAATAAAACCCTCAAAAGTTAACTATATGTAAAGTTAATGTATCAATTAATTATTATATATGCATATTGTTTTTAAATATAGGAGAAACTCGAGAAGAGCTCAAGACAGATCTACTTTATTTCTGAAAAGTACACTGAGGGTGGGTCAAATATTGCAGGGGACTGTTGCTCAGAAGTCTTAATATACCTGTTTGACCCTGTAAATATACTACTTTCATAATAAAGAGGGAGGACAGGAGGAGAGAGGGGAGGTGAGGGGAAAAGGAGAGCAAGCAGCGCAGTCCTATTGGGAACTGAGAGAACTGGAAATATTTTGGGAATACCACTAATGACTACTACAATGGATGTTAAAATGGGGAGAATTATAATCAAGGTAGAGTCTTGGGAAAACAATTTTATTTGTCATAATCCATTAAACTGGCTACCTATTTATCATGTTAGCTAGATGACCAAATATGAAATGCGACCCTTTACATGGCAAAGAGTGTAATCGGCTTAGGAATTTAGAGTAAATACACAACAGAACTCATTAAGAGAGGTAAACGCCAAAGCCAAGGAGGTTGCTTTTGTTTTCTTTTGTTTTTATTAT
The DNA here is from genome assembly GCA_030015415.1 of Cynopterus sphinx. Taxonomy (NCBI): domain Eukaryota; kingdom Metazoa; phylum Chordata; class Mammalia; order Chiroptera; family Pteropodidae; genus Cynopterus; species Cynopterus sphinx. The sequence continues at coordinate 6,732,867 of CM057383.1, read as the reverse complement.
TTCAGTTTTCTCCTACGGAGGAGATTTGTAGAGTTTTTTTTTTTTTTTTTATAGTTGTAACTTAAAAAAGAAGCTTTGAGATAAGGAGCATGTGCTCAGAGCCCACTTTCAAAGGACAAAATCAAAATAATGACAAGAAAGCACGAGGTTGCAACCAAAGAGGATTTATCAGTGTCAGAGCCTCAAGCACCCGGGAAGTTCCAAAGTATTTAACTTGAGGATTTGGTCCAATTATTTCTCTTACTTTGATTTGTCAAAGGACAGAGGCAAGTTTTCCTGGGAAGGTCCAAAGATCACCATCAAAGTTCAAGCCATTGTTTGAATTGAGAAAGTACTTAACTCTAACTCACTAGTGTGATGGCCCCTGAAAGAGAGAGAAAGGGAAGACACAATAGACCATCACACCCAGTAAAAAGAAAGCCATCCTAAGAGCCTCCTTTGATTTCAAATAATCCAGTCTTTGGATTTAAAAGCTAAATCCTTATCTTCTCCTATAAATACTTTTTAAAGGCCAGGTATTTCTTATTCCCATCTCAATTTCTGTGTCATAGTCGCTTTAAGAATAAAAAGACAAGCAACGTGAAGAAAGAAATTGTAACTTACATATTTGGAATTATACTCCATTTCTTACATCATTTCCAACACGAATGATTCCCTATATGACACGAGAGCAGATTTGGCTGCAATTGCTTGTTAAGACAGATATAAATGCCACCCATCAGCAAGAACCATAAATGCCAAGGACACTCAGATTGATGAGGCCATCAGCATTAATCTATTAGAGATTCTAAAAATAAGTCTATTAATGCCATCAGCATCTATTTTTTCACACGCATTACAACAAAATCACAAATGATAAAGAATTCCGCAGTGAGACCAGCATTTCAAGATTATACCATTTAATTACTTTATAAAATGATGCAATTACTATGTAATGATAATCACATCACAAAGCACCTTAGTATATCATTTTTAATTGCTTTGGAAAATGCTTTCCTTTTTGTTTTTTTTTTTTTTTTCAGATAAGATCACACAGTACCCTTGGAATAATGATTTGAATTCCTACATTCAGAAGAAAAACTGAGATATTAGCTAAACGATATTTAGATAAACCTATTAGGATTTAAATAAACCTATTAGGGGGATAAGCACATTTGTCTTCCAAGGTTCCAAATACATTCTTTAAGAACAAATGACATTGAAGGGTGTAGATTTTAGAGTCAGCACATCCTCCTGCCCATGGTAAAAGAGCTAATAAGTTACTTAATGTTTAGGTTCTTTATCCGTGAGATGAAGATAATAATATCTACTTAATTAACTGAAGTGAGTGAAAATTTTTATATGAAATATATATTATAGTGCCTAGACATTGCAGCTAGACAATAATATATTAATATTTTTAATCAAAGTGGCAAATCTTAATTGCTTTTACTGGAATGATCTGTTCATTAACTAGAGCAAGTTTGGGATTAGGGATTAGGCTAGACATGATAGATCAAGGTTAAACACATTCATTCTGAAGTGTCTAACAGACATCCATGAAATCTTTCTTAGCTGCTGGAATAATAGTCTCAATTTCCCATTTTTCCACCAGTTTTTCTAGGGGGGTAGAAGCATATTACTAACAATAATCTAGCTAGATATGAACTTGTCTTTATTTTCCCAATGTCACTGCCCTCACCTCACTACACACAAGCCAGTCTCTGTCTCTCAATCTCTCAATCTGTCTCTCTCTCTCTCCACCCCCCTTTCCTGCCTCTTCCTCTTCCTTTTCCCCTCCCCCTCCTCTCTTTCTCTCACTCATCTAAACAGACACAACAGATTCTCTCAAATCAGCTTCAAATTTAAGGATTGAGCTAATTCAGTAACATTTTCTCCTCTACTTTAAATCACAGTAACCATCTTTGATAAATTGTTGGGTATAGGGGCTAAGTTCTGAGGCAAAATTTGCCTCTGAAAAATAAGGTTTCTTTGGTTGTTTTTACTCTTTCTTGGTTACTTTGCTTCTTTAAATCTAGGTACATAGTTGTGAGCAGCAAAGATGTACTGATTTAAACAAACAAGTTCTTTCCCCATTTTATCTATGCCATCGCGATGAATAATAAAAATATATTTTTTTAGCTTGCTACCATGTTTAAGAACTTTTCATATGTATTTATTAATTGATCCTCACAACAGCTCTGTGAGGTCAATATGGTAGAAATTTCCATTCCCATTATTCTAAGAGAAGACACTGAGCTCAAGAGAAGTGAGTTGACCCATCAGAGGTGACACCATTAGTAAGTGACATACTCAGGCTCACCCTAGTGCCCTCATGCTGCCCCTCATGTGACAGACACATTAACATTGGATTGTAGCTCTTTGGAGAAATGTTAAATTTACCATTACTTTAATTTGCAACCTTTTGTATTTATACTATTTCCAAATGTATAGGAAAGTTATAAGAAAAAAATATATATATATATGAAAGTTTCATTCATATATATATATATGAAAGTTGCAAGAATAGTATAGAAAAAATTTATATTCTCTTCAGCAAATTATCCACCTTTTAATATTTTTTCATATTTAATTATTCTTTCTATATGTGCACACACACATATTGGAGGATAGCAAACATCATGCAACATAATCTCTTAAATATTTCAAAATATTTTTTCCTAAAGATAGAAATAGCTACTAAGAAAATCACAGTACAATCATTAAAATCAGGAAATGCAGTTTATATATAATGTATACCAACTGCCTCAATAAAGTTCTTCATGGATAATTTCCCCTGTCCAGGATTCAACCTAAGGTCACATATTACATTTAGCTGTGAACACACTTAAGTTTCTCTTGATCTGGAAATAGCTCCTCAACCTTCTGTCATAACCTTGACATTTTAAAGAGACCTGCCTTTTCTTTGGCAGAATGTCACTTGACTTATATTTGATACCTAAGGATCTGCACTTTTGATAGGAATGTTACATAAGTGGTGTTATGTTCTCCGTACGTGACATCAGGAGGTCACCGGACAGTTTGTCCCATTAACAGTGGTGTTAACTTGGATCGTTTGGTTAAGGTAGTGTCCACCAGGTCTCTTCACTTGAAAGTTATTATTTTCTTTTTATAATTAATAGTCATTTTAAGAGATGCTTTGGGATTACATAAATATCCTGTCCTTTATCAGTTACGAATAGTTTTAGCATCAATTAATGAACTGTGCCTGAATTGCTTATTGTTGACAAAGTTTGAATTTTTTATCTCCATCATTCTGTCCATATTTATTAGTATTTTATTAGGACTACACAGTCCTTTTATAAGGAAGAGCTTTTCTTCTTAACCCTTTAATTTATACTCTCATTTGCTTATTATCAATCTGGCCTCATGGGCCCCTTTCAGCAGTTACAATCCATTGTTATTATTAATTCTGATGTTCAAATTGTCTGGTTTTAACCATCCATCTTCAGCATGTTAGGCAAAGTCAGTGAGAGAATACCCTTTGGACACAATGTGATTGTCATCCTCTACCACCAAGAGGCATACTCCAAGCATCAGGCCTTGTGTGGTCTCCATCCCAGTTCTGTGGCATCCACCAGTATGTCCAGATCCTGCCAGGGGGAGAAGTCAGAGAAACTTGCCATCTCCATTCTCTCTCACCACCCAAAACATGAACGATAATATTTACACTCAATACCTTCAGTGCTGTGCAATTTTGAAATCTTATTTAAATCCCTCAGTGCTTTTCCCAGCAGTCTGCCACAGTGCTTTAAGAGTCTTTCCAAAACATGAATCTGATCGTGTCACATTGCTCCTGTCTCCTAGTCATACAGGTGATACAACAGCAAACGCTAAGCTTGCCATTTAGCGTTGTCCATCACCAGGTTTTCTTTGAGCCACATCATTCCCTAGTTCTAACCAAGTTGAAATATGACCTTTTATTCCCTAAACTCATTAAGGTCTCATATCCCTCTTTGTTTCCATGCCTGCTGTTCTTTCTCAAAATAATGTTCCCTTGACTTTGTCCTAGTTACCCTTTAAGATGAACTTAAATGCCATCACCTTGTGAAGCCCCAGCAGTCTTCTTTCTCTACATCCCATCTCTTCCAGCTCTGAGCTGTTTGTTAGGTTCCTCAACCTCTCAGTAATATCCTTCAGGGAGGGGACAAGGGCTCATCCATTCCTGTCACTGGCATTTGTCATGCTCAGTAATTATTATTTTTAATAAATCTGAGTTAGCAGGGTAGGGGCCTTCACTAATTGAACAAAATGAAAAAAAGATTACTCACAGATCCACACACACGTGATATTACAACCTATAAGACCAAAATATAATTAAATTTTAAGTGTTTTTAATCACTCTAAGCAGCATGAGAACAGATTATTACTTTACCCAGTATTTCATAAATATAATCTTTCCACCTGAAAAATTCCTTTGATTGGCTAAAAATTAGGTTTATTTTAAATGAAGGAAAAAAAGCAATTTCCCAAGGAAAGTGTTATCCAATTGACTTGTTTATGCTTAATCCAGAACTTTTTTCCCTCTGAAAAGTAGAGCGAAAAGAAATGAGACTTGCCATGTCGACCTGTTATTGCCACTTGTTATTTCCTTAGTCATTCTGATGTAGACAGACCACACCGAAATACTCTTGGAAAATCACTTCAGATTCTTTGATATGGAAGAAGTTATTTCACCACTAAATTATTTATCCACATCTCCAAAGCTCAGGTTTTGAGAATATCTATCCCAGAAATGTAGCAAGTAGGCTCAATTCCACAGTAATTTTTCACAAAGAAGGAGAGAACCATTTTTTTTCCAACTTAAGCCACATGGCAAAGCCTACGGCTAACTGTCATACTTGTTCAGGGGTCATAACCTAATAATGAGGCCATCAGACATATGAGATGTCCATCAATCCAGGTACAATTTAAATTCAGAGGGTTTGAAGACTGGTCGTGACAAATATTGCACAAACTCCCTCCCAGAGGTTTCATGAGAAACTGAGGATGGATAAAGGATTATGGCCTACCCAAGGCCATAATTTGAATCTCTAAACATAGACCCAGACTATTCCCTCTTCAGCAGGAAAGTATGGACGCCTGCCTCATTACATGACTTCACCTCTCACATATATTAGAAATAATCTCCCTGGAGACCTGTCAGAGGACAAAATCATGCTAAGTTGCCATTTTGAGTGGTAACTTCACATCAACACAATGCTAAGTACTTTACATTTTCAGTTGGGAGACTTCCTCAGAAGAACAAGGAGGTGGGTTTAATTAAACCCATTTTATAGATGAAGTTACAGGCCCAGGGAGTATGGCAGTAGCCTGAGAAGATGCATGCTATTAGAAGAAGTGGGAAAATGGGAATCAAACCCAGATCTGTCTGACCCCAAAGTCCTGGCTTTGACATCGGCTGCCCTTCAAAGTACCCTTTGTCTGGGTCTCGCATGAGAAATACACTGGTATCAATGTGAAGGCTCAGCCTTGGTTTCCACCCCTCGTACTAACTGTAAGGTTTTAGGAGAGATACAGATCTGGTGAAGCTGGATCACCAAGCCTAAACTTGAACCCAGCTATAAGGCCTCCATGTCTTCAAACTTTATTAGTAAAGGACCTAAGAGACTACTATGTCTGGCAGTATGACAGAGTATATCCCCTAAAATACCCTCTCATTGCCAACATATTAAAATGCTGCATTAAACAAACAAACAAATCAAGGAAATGAGGAATCCATAATGTGACTATGGAGTCTAAGTGGTGAGAATGGGTCAAAGTCAGCCTTTACTTGGGTCTAATGTGTCTAACCTTGATCTTGAGTTCTATATCCATCATGATTACATCCTTAGATTATATTCTTCCATTTTTTTCCAATAATACTACAACCTGACATAGAACAACATGTAATATATATTTTATATATATATATATATATATATATATATATATATACAAAACTTTTTATTAAATGGATTATAAAAAGGGAATGAAACTAGCCACACTTTTCTGTATGCCTCTTCTTACTCAACAGTCAGTGTGGAAATTATAAAAGTCATCTAATCTAGCTCTAATTCATTGTAATGGCCATGTTGTATTTCATAACGTGGCTGTACCCCAAAGTATTTAGCCATTCTGCAATCAGCAATCACTCACTTGGCTTCCAGTTGGGCACTAAGAAAAACACTGCAGTAAATACCTGGAATATGTGTATATAGGCATACCCCATTTTATTGTTTTGCTCTAGTGTGCTTTGTAGACTATATACTGTTTACAAATTGGAAGTTAGTGGCAACCCTCTGTTGAGCCAGCCTGTTGGCACCCTTTATTCAACAGCATTTGCTCACCTCATTTCTGTGTGTCACATTATGGTACCTTTCACCATATTTCAAACTTTTTCATTACTATATTTTTATGGTGATCGGTGATCTGTGACCTTTAAAGTTATTTTTATAATTGTTTTGAGGCACCACAAACCATGTCCATATAAGATGGCAAACTCAAACAATACTTTGTGTGTTTTACTGCCCCACCAACCAGCAGTTCCCCCATCTCTCTCCTTCTCCTCAAGTTTCCCTATTCCTTGAGCCACAATATTGAAATTAGATCAATTAATAACCCTACGATGGCCTCTCTGTGTTCAAAGGAAAGGAAGAGTTTCAGGTCTCTCCCTTTAAATCAAAAGCTAAAATGACTTAGCTCAGTGAAGAATGAATATCAAATGAACACTGAGGCAGGCTGAAAGCTAGGCCTCTTGCACCTGTTAGCTAAGTTGTGAATGCAAAGGAAAGGTTCTTGAAAGAAATTAAAAGTGCTACTTCCATGACCCCACGAATGATAAGAAAGCAAAAAAAAAAATGTTTTTTTAATTAAAAAATCCTTTTTGCTGATGTGGAGAAAGTTCTAGTGGTCTGGATAGAAGATCAAACCAGCTACGACATTCCCTTAAGCCAACGACTAATCCAGAGCAAGACCCTAACTCTCTTCACTTCTTTCAAGGCTAGGAGAGGTGAGGAAGCTGCAGGAGAAAAGTCCGAAGCTAGCAGAGGTTGGTGCATGAGGTTTAAGGAAAGAAGCCGTCTCCACAACATAAAAGTGCAAAGCAAGTGCTGATATAGAAGCTACACATTATCTGGAAGATCTCGCTAAGATAATTAATGAAGGTGGCTTCATTCCACAGATTTTCAACGTAGATAGAACAGTCTTATCTCAGATGCCATCTAGGACTTTGATCATAGTTAGAGAGAAGTCAATGCTTGGCTCTAAAGCGAATTCTTGCTCAGGCCGAATGCAGCTGGTGACTTTAAGCTGAAGTCAATGCTCATTTACTATCCCCCCAAATCCTAGGGCCCTTAAGAATTATGCTAAATCTATTCTGCCTGTGCCAGATAAATGGAACAACAAAGCCTGAGTGACAGCACATCTGTAAACAACACAGTTCACTGAATATCTTAAGCCTACTGTTGAGACTTATTTCTCAGAAAAAAAGATTACTTTCAAAGCTTTACTGCTTATTGACAATGCACCTGGGCACTTGAGAGCTCTGATGAAGATGTACAACAAGATTAACATTGTTTTCATGCCTGCTAACGCAACATCCATTCTGCAGCCTAGGAATCAAGAGATAATTTCGAATTTTGAGTCTTATTATTTAAGAAATACATTTGATAAGGCTGTAGCTGCCGTGGATAGTGGTGCCTCTGATGGAGCTGGCCAAAGTAAATTGAAAACCTTCTGGAAAGGATTCAACATTTCAGATGCCATTAGGGACTTTTGAGATTCATGGGAAGAGGTCAAAGTAGCAACATTTAAAGGAATTTGGAAGAATTCAGTTCCAACCCTCCTGGATAACTTTGAGGGGTTCAAGACTTCAGTGGAGGAAGTGGTGGCAGGTGTGGTGGGAACAGCAAGAGAATCAGAATTAGAGGTGGAACCAGAAGGTGTCACCAAATTGCTGAAACCTCATGATAAAACTTGGAATGGCAGAGGAGATACTTCTAATGGATGAGCAAAGAAAGTGTTTCCTTGAGATGGAATCTGCTGGGGAAGATGCTGTGAAGATTGTCGAAACAACTGCCAAGGTTTAGACTGTCGCATCAACTTAATTGAAAAACCAACGGTGAGATTCGAGAGAACCGATTCCAGTTTTGAAAATTTTAGTGTGTAAAATGCAATCAGACCACATCACATGCTTCAGAGGAACTGATCGTGAAAGAGTCCATAGAAGAAGCAGCAAACTTCATGGTTGACTTATTTTAACTTGCCACAGCCACCCCAGCCTTCAGCACCACCACCCTGATCAGTCATCAGCCATCAACACTGAGACAAGAACCTCCATCAACAAAAAGAATACTATTCGCTAAGACTCAGATGATGGTTAGCATTTTTTAGCAACAAAATATTTTTTTATTTAAGGTGAGGTGTGCCTGGACCTTGTATATTTATTTCTAAGAAACAAAATTCCAGAAGTTAAATTGCGAGGTAGAAAAATTTGTGTTTTTTAATAGATGTTCATATTGCCTTCTAACAATTCGCTATTAATCAATATTTCTCCGAGCAACATATAACATCTTCCTCACATTTTCCTCGCATTCTAACCAATAATAGGGGGTGTAGTTCATCTTAACTCTTTTAGACTCACAAGTAAAACTGATATATGACACCTATTTTCTCAGTGTTCTCCCATTTTAGGTATTTCTATTAACCTGATACTTTTTCCCTGTACTGTTTGGTCTGCCCTTAAGCTCACCCAGAATACCTTTTCTAAAGTTTTATTTATTTTTCAGTTCTACAATTTCCATTAGGTTCTTTTTGATAGTTTTCATTTTCCATTTTGTTAACATTCTTTTATTGTGTCTCTGTAAAACTTTGAACATATTTATAAGTTATTCTAAAGTCCTTGCTGCAAGTGACATTATCTGGGGTATCCATGGGTCTGCTTTGTACCAGACACTGTATTGAAACACAGTAGAGTGTAAAATTTTTTAAGTTCAGGGAGTTTTCTTTTTATCTATCTATCATCTATTCATCTATCTATCTATCTATCTATCTAATTTATTTATTTATTTATTTTGTCGTCTCCCAAAGTCTTCAATTTTTTCCGGTTTTGGCAGCTGAAGTATTGAGCTCATCATTCATATCTGACAGTTAGGAGAGCTCTCCTGTCTCTTCTTATAAGAACACTAATGCTATTTGATCAGGGCTCCACCCTTATTTAAACCTAATTACCCCTATAGGCCCAATCTCTAAATACATTCACATTGGGTGTTAAGACTTCCATATAGGGATCTGGCGGGGAAGAGGAGATAAGCTACCCCAGTTGGTCCAGAAGGTAGGACATCAAACTAAAGAGTATTATTGTGACTGTTAACATCTAATGTAATTTGCCTTGCTAGGTTTTGGACTAAGATGAAACTTGTCATCCCTTGGCATTCTGTCCTACAATAATGACTTCAGCATCTTGCTAAAGCAAAAATTAGAAGGGAGTGGGGAGCGTTTTCAGGCCACACAAAATATTGTTTTAATCCATCTTGCATGCCTCAAACATCGTCAACAATCCAGCTAGCCTCTCTTCAACCAAGCAAAGTCTCTGGCAGGCCCTCTCCTCAGCCAGTCTATACCCAAAACCAGTGCCACAGCTCCCTACTCACCAGGAAAATCATCTCTTTCCAGCTGTCAATTCATTTAGGCTTCCTTTGTTCACCACTCCTCAATGATCTAAACAGATCAGTGTAATTATTATTTTATCTTGATTTTTCTTAGTTTTATCACAAAGTGAAAGTCTTTCTTATCTACAAGGCATCCAAACTGAAATCAAACCTGCTTTTTAGGTTAAATTTTAATTAACTTTGAGAAAATATTTAAGTAAAGAGACTTTACTACTAGGTCACATGAATGTTAGTTGAGTATATAGTAATGATTTTGTTCTCAATCCCAATATATTTATTCCTGTTAATCAGATAACTCTTTCAGAAGTAATGTGACACTCCACCATTTTTCTTTATTACTAACATCTGAAAGAAAACTCGTGCAATTGTCTTCCTATACAAAGAACTGATTTCCTTAACTAATAAAAGTCATACTTACCTTTCTGACTGGATTCCAGGACAGAGAGTTTATGGATGTCAAGCCAACCTATTAATCTATGTAAACAATAAATCTAAATTCAGTTATGAACTGTATTTACTTCATTCAGTAACATCTGACATAATAGAAAACACTGGAATAGTAAGTCTTGCCAATTTGGCTTAATAGAAAAGGAAAACAGTCTAATTTGAGGAAGTTTAAAGTTAAATAATTTTTTTAAATAAAAGCAGATTTAGATTATTTATGAGTATACAAAGATTCTCAATGGCTGTTAATAATATACTAATAGAGATTTCACTTTTTTTTTTCATTAACAAACATGGTAATGAGTTGTAGCATGCGACTGACATAAATTGTTCTTTTTCGCACACATTTTTATCATATTTTTACTTTTTCAAGCCTGTTCTTTCTCGGCAGCACTAAATAACTCAAATTGAGTTTCTTATGTTCCTTGTGTTTACTACATATACATGTAACTACTACATATTAAAAAAAAAACAAATACGCCATAGTTTATGAAGGTGATAATTTTACTAGGATGCATTAGGTTTTACATGTAAGCTTTTGCTTTGACGTTTGATGTGTTTAATCAACATGAACAGTCAATTTGTCAATTAAAAAAGCGTTTTAATTGAAAGATGTGTTGCCATACCTTGAATGCAAAACACCAATGGAAAGACATAGAACGTTTCCGGTGTCTTTGACTTCAGATTATTAACTGAAAGTTCACATTCTGACAATCAAATTGACCTTTTGTTGCTTTATCCAGAAAAAGTCATAAGGTTACCCTTTTCCTAATCACAGCTTTTATCTATTCCAAAACAGTCCCCCCTTTCAGCACTCTGGTTAAAAACTGCAGCAGCAGGGTTGGGGACAGGCACCACATAGAAGTGGGAGGGCAAGATAGGACATCATCCTATTTCCCCGCATCATGCCTTCTGCTATTCCTCTTTCTGATGTTGTCCCCACTAATCCTTCGACACTGAGCAAGCCTCTGTGGTTGCTGCATCAGAATGGAACTGTCCCTGAACAGATCACACCAAAGGGAACCCCCGAAAGAGATTGGTCTGGAGAGCAGACCCACAGAGAAGGGAAGATGTCGGGACTCCTTGCCACTCATGTGTTTTTTTGCTTGTTTGTTTTTAGTACTTTGGATCTATCAGCACCAATCTACCTCTTCCATCCTTATTTTCCACCACTTCCTGGGTGCACCCTGGGGTCCAGACAAGCTGGACAGCGTTAAGTTGCACGAGAAGGATGATTTCCAGTTACCCATCCCTCTTGTGTATCTTGAGCACAAAGTGCTGCTTTTATTACTTTCACTAAACATTCAAGGTCCAGCTTGAACGGTGCCTTGTCCAGCAAAACTGATTGATTGCCTTTCGATCTCCCTGCATCCCTTTCTTTCTGTTCTACTCTATTAACCATTTTAGTCACAGCTTTTTCTTCCTTCATGGCTGCAAGGTCTTTCAGAGCAGACAACACGTGATACCTATGTCTACATCCCAGGGCAGTTCCTATAAGTGCTTAGTGAATGTTCACAGAATAAAACACTGAAGGGCTGCAGTGTTTTTAAGTGAAAAGAAGCTATTTAGCACCTTTAAAAACTAAGCTAAGGTAAACTTTCATTTAAGTACAACCTATTTAGTCCCACCAAAGATCTAAAGTCGGAACAGAGAAAATAAGAACTTTTAACCATACTGAAGGTTTATTTTTCTGAAAACAAAAGAGAAAGAGGATGAAATATGAGAAGGAGGAGACAGTGGAGGAGATGGGAAAGAAGAAAGAAATGGAACGAAGACCATTAGTTGGATGAATGACATCTGATGGTCTTTGGGATGCTGAGGTAGGTCTTTGGGCAAAGCAGGAGAATTTAACACTAAAGAAACTTATTCAGGTAACTGGAATGGTGATCGAGATGCTTTGCATATGTCTGGCAATGACCTGAGAATGGCATTATGGTGAGTGACCTAAGGAGTGGGGTCCCCAGCTCCTGATTCTCCAACTGCATTTATCAATTACAATGATGACTGCCTGCTGTGACTTCACTGCACTTTTGCAGAGCATCACTCTGCCTTTTATCACTCTCCAGGGGGAAAGAAACTTCTCATTAGGGTTTGAGATACCCGTGGACCCTCACGTTTTCACTACAGCTCAAAAGTTATGGCGAGACACTGGGTTCTGCCTCCTTCAGGACCATCTCCTGAGACTCATTCCCCTCTTCCCTATTCCCCTTAGAGCTTAGGACTGTCTCACAGATGAGAAGGCCCCCAGCCTCAAATAAAAAGCAGAAACCCTGCCTGCTTGGAGGTGAATTTCGCAGCACCAAACTGTGCCTCAAGAAAACGTCCTTAGTACAATCTGACATTTGAAAACCCTTGAAGGGAAGCAGCAGTCAGTGAAAGGTCAGGTCTGCTGTTCAGCTGCCCTTTTGAGAAAGAAAATTTAGTTTGGAATGTGATTGTCCCAAAATACAAAAGAGCGAGGTAAAAATTTTCCCTGAGAGCAGAGTTGAAAAGGGAGAGACTGCCCCTGACAGCCCACGAGTTCTGGGTCACTCACTGGGAAAAGCTGGTCGGATTCTATCCATTGCTTCCTGCAGACTTTTATTTTCATGATATGCTTGTGAGGAAAGTATTAGTATCTCCACTTTATACATAACAAAATTAAAATTCAGACATCTGGAGTAATATGCTCAAGATAATAAAAGTAGCAAATTATGGAGCAGAAATTTGAACTCTTATCTTTCTGACAGCAAACTCCCTACCCACTGCACTATGCTCTAGTGACAAGTGTGCTTTCTCGGGGAGGACAGGTGGAAGAATGTCCCCAGTGAGCAGGAATGTTTCAGGGAGGGGGAGCTGGGGCTCTGAGCATAGCCTCGCCTTGACACCTGCTGCTACTTGGCATGATCCTGTGTCTTGTCCCTCCTTGCTTCTCTCCCTCATGGCGAGCAATCATGGACCAAGCTGTCACAGAATTGGCATACAAGTGAACAAACCCTTCCCCTCCAGTTCCCTTAGCTTTCTGGGCAAAGGCAGACAACATCTCCCTTGTCATTCCAAAGAGCACCACCTTCCTTCATATAAAATTGCATCATCCTTTCATCCCACAGTGTCACATGGCGGTTACATGGGACAACACGACGATCACACTAACCTAGTGCCAGTGCCAGTTCCCAAACATCCTAGCTATGTTATCTTGGGAATTTATTTGGTGTCTTTACCACCTCGGTTTTCTCATCTTTAAAACAAGGGTAATTGCAGTGCTTATTCTTTAAACATTTGCTAGGGTCAAAGGAAACAGCCCATGCCTGGCACTTAGCGAGATGCCTAGCACAGTGGAAGAATTGGAAAAAATATTAGCTTGCTTTATTTTTTATCTCACAAAAGACTATAAGCACCCTAGGATAGCAATATGGATTTGGTCTTTGTATAGGCTTGGGACATGAAGAGTAGCTAGTGGCAATCCGCAAAGTGCTCATGCACCTCTAGACATGATGCTATTTTTGTATAGAAGATTTTAAGATCTTTCTTTGCGGGCCTCTTTACTCCTTGCCACATGAAATTGGCTGGCCATAAACTCTGTTTATGTGCCTGCATCCTTCTTGAAATGTAGGGAATATAAACCACTAAATTAGACTACACTCAAAATAGGAAAAAGAACAGGCTTAGAAACCAGACTAAGCCTAAATCAAGAGCAAACTGTAAAAATAACTCTGTGGAAACAGATCCTTGATGGATAGGAATTCATCTCCCAGGTGCCTAGGAACTCTAGACCTTATGACTAAGGAATTGGGAAAGCTTTCAAGGAATTTTTTTACCGAGTCATCAAAAGCTTTAAATAGATACCATCGCCAATTCGTTTGCTGCTGGAACTCAGTAGAGTTCAGGTGCTTTTAACTCAGTGTTTCCGAGGATAAACTATGATGTGTTATGTCTAAACACCTTAATCAGCTGAAATGAAATTGCTTAAAATTCTCCCCCAGGATCTTATTTCCTACTGGCTTTGGAACTAAAACGAGCTTTAATTCAATAGGTGATGCGTTCATGAATTTGCCAGAGAGAATGTGGAGAGAGGTGGCGAAAGAGAGGAAGAACAGACCAACTTTCTGACTTGCTGCCAGATGACCTGAGCAGAGTTTCTGATGCTAAGGCCAACTCCGTCTTCGTTAAAACTGACGACTTCCTCAGGCCAAGGTGCTGAGGCCTTTTAAGCTTCAGGATTCTAGGAGACTTATCATTACAATCATAAATCACAGAATTATAAGAATGAAAGCATGTCCCAGTGGAATCTAACTAGATTACAGAAAGAAATAGATCTGAGGCATGTTTGGATAGCTGCATGAGTTGCTCATAGCAAAGGACCATCCAGTCTTAGGAGCAGCCTGGACGAATTTGGCAGTGGGGTTTAAGTGCTCTTGATATTACACTGGTCTAGCAACCTGCCAGATTAGGAAGCAGTCATCGAAGCTGTTCATGCAGCCCTTTAAATATAGCATGCCTGAGCTTATCAGAAATCTCAACCATCCCAAGCCTAAAACAGCCACATTGGAAAGAATTAATAGGGAAACTGTCATAATACCAATTGCCCTCTTGGTCAAGATAGCTTGGCTGAGATCGATTCTTTGCAATTCTGAACAGGAGAGGCAATACCAAAGAACTGGACTATAGAGAGCATCCTGCATAGATGTTCACAATATCCTGACATAGGTTTGATGCAAGACGGGGCTGCAGGAATCTGGGTTGCCCCAGAACGTAGGAAATATTTACACAAACACCAGTTCTGGAAAGGACAGTTTGGAGATTCAGATGGCAGTGGGAAGAGAGTTGGTCATAATCCCCATTGTTCCTGTGCTCAGAGAGATGGAAATAACAGCAGGAAATCAGGATGTGGGTCAGATGCTCCAGAGTTGGATCCTTGTCACCCATTGTTCCGAGAAATCTCTCCATCAACAACATGGCTCTGAGTAGTAGCCAAGGGGGATTGAATGGGACCCGAGCCAGGGAAAAGTTGGCGGGACATCATGGTCTCACTGTGGCTGAGCTAGTATCTCTTTATAACTTAAAAAAGGACCTGAGGCACACAACCAGCCTTCTGGACAGAGCCCCTGGCCACCTACAGACACATAATGAAGACTAGTTGGGTGTCTGCAGTTTATCCTTGAAACCACAGAGTCCATCTGGAAGAAAAGAGGTATCACTAAGGCCACATGAGAGCTGGTATTTATGCCTAGATCCCTGAACTAGTGACTGTCAGATTATAAATCCTCACCTCCAGGTGGGGAGTCAGTTGAGTGGATATTGTTCTTATGCAGCCCCCTTCTAGGAAGCCCTGAGACCATCCAGATGGCCGCAAGACCCCAGAGGGACTAAACACAGGCTTACTTGCCGAGTGTTAATCAAGAACATTACATAGTCCCACAACCCAGGGAAACGTTTTCAAATGAGCTGATGTAGATCTTAGGCCAATATCTCACTAAAACAAAGGGTATTTCCAGACCTTCCTAATGTAATGCTGATGAGACTACATGCAATTGCACAGAATGTTCTGTCTAAAGTAAAACCAAGGAGAACACCAGAGATAACACTGGGCAACGCATTGGCTCCTGGCTAACAAGCCTTAAAGTTGTCTCACTTGAGAAAGAATAGACACCCATCGCTTGAACGTCGTTTGAAAATAAAATTGTCATGTTTTGTAAAACTCCAAAAGGAAAGAAAACACAAATGACAAATACTAAAGAGATAAGCCGGCCATGTGCTCTCCATCCTTTTAAACACCTTCCCTTGTTCTCTGCCCGATCCCCTGGAGATGGCAGGCCTGTAGTCCAGTGGCTTCAGACTTGGCCTCTGTAGTTGGACACACTGGGTTTCCAAATCTTTGGGTAAAATACTTAGTTTTTCTTAATCTCAGTTTCTTCATCTTACAGTAGGACTGACAATACTTGCCATATGTGATCATGATCACTGTGAAGCTCGGTGGTGAGATCATGTATACAAAGAAACGGTGTCTCACAGCACAAGACCTCACACAGCATTAGAGCTATTATGTTGACGAACGTTGGGTCTGCAGACATTGCATTGCTCAGTCCCTTCCCAGGCCCCACACATATTCATTCACCCATTTCTTCATTGATGTGCACATTCATTCATTTATCCAGTCCGTTCAGTCACTGACTTACTTAATCAGGACCTAACAAACACATAAAAAACATCCACTGTGTGCTGGCCACTGTGTTGAGAACTAGGAGAGGTACAGAAATGAATTAAAAGTTCACCCTGATATTAAGAATTTCGACATAGAAGACCAGAGTATGATTAACAACAACAACAACACAAGTGTTAAGCCGCACAAACTGCACTCATTCCCAGAGAAGATGCTATTTAATCTAAAGCTCATGAAAGGAGGTGATATTAGATTTGCAGAGATGAGGGGAACATGGACTTTTCAGGCAATCTGCTGCTCCCCCATTCGCCAATAACTCCTACACCACAGCATTCGAGAGCTACCCTCTCATCTCACTATGGGAAAGCTGAGACCCAGAACGAGGAATTAATTGTTCAGGGTCACAATGGTGCTTTGCGGCAAATCCAAGCTGGAAATTCAGTCTGACTCATGCCAAAACTCATCTATCTGCTTCTTCATCAACACCCACTGAACATCCAGTGCCTGCTTTTGTCGCGTTTAAATATTCATCTTACACATGTCCACTTAGCAGAGCTGATCTGCAACAGAACCCAAACACCAATAATTTCGCCTGCATTTGGCATCGACACGGATAGACGGCTGATGCTACAGTCTGGCCACTTACATAAATTATATAATAAGTCCCCGTCACTGCTTCAGTATTGATCCCGATATTGAAATTAAATCCACACCCAGCTATTTCTTCAGTAAATGTTCTTAATTTGATTCCACCAATATATAGTGTTACACTGATGCTGGCAAAATCAGCCACCTAGAAGGTACTCGGTTTTACATTTCTACTTTGGGATGAAATCAGTGAAGGAAGGGACACAGATCTTTTGTGCTAATTACTAACAGGAGACAGAGAACTGTGGCCTTCAAGGAAACAAAAGGGTCAAGAGCCAAGCCTCAGGGGGAAAAACTGAGATTTCTGATATTCTGAAAGGTTTGACAAAATCTAATGGATAGTAGGAGGCAAGTGAGGAGTCCTGATAGGGATGGGGCTAGTTTGGAGAGAAAGGCAGGGGGCATTTGAAGGAGGAAGAGGCAACAAGGCAGGCTGCCCTTCAAAGGCAGGTATGAATGAAGAGAAAAAAATCATTTCCCCTCTTCTTTTGTTCTTTTCCCCACCCTGGTAGAAGCTACACTGATAGTCGCAGGGCAGTGTGTATTAAAAATTGGAGCCTGCTTGCAGCTCTTTGATTCTCTTTTGCTGATCCTCCCATTCAAAGGCCCACACTGGGAAAAAAAAAAACAAGATTCATGCTGAGCAGAGCAATGAAATGGAGCAATTGGCCTCCCAGTGTGCAGTAGACCAAGGCCTGGTTACTCTAAGAGTGTGCCACGTAGTTCAGATGGGTTTGTCAGAATTCTCTGTGTTGGATCTTTGTGCCAAATCTCAGCTAATAAAAGTGAGCTCTTCACCTTCATTCTCCATAACTCCCTGTGAGCATGTCTCCCTCAGAAACCCATGAGGAAAGAAGGTTGTGACCCAGTCACAATGCAGGTATTCTCAAATCCCAGGTCACAACAATTCAGCTATTCTAAAAAATCCATTCATTTTTTTTCTAATGCCAGAGAGACCTAGATTTCAATCCCAGCTTTACACTTCCTACAAATATACATTTGGGCAGTTTCCTAAAGTTGAATCACACCTTCCTCAGAAGGTTATGTAAAGTTTAGATAAGATAATGTTTGTAAAGTATCTGAAAATTGTAGTCATTTAATTAATAGTTCTTTTTATTATTATACGTGTTGTTGTTATTTCTGCTGATGATCGAAGCAGCAGGGTTAAGGTACAGAAACAACACAGAGAACATGCTTCTTTGGCAAGAGCTGTCTTTGGAACAGGCTGTCTTCTGACTTCACACCAGTCTGGGGGCACAAACCAGGTCCAGCTCATATCTGTGAGGTGCAGAGTGAGAGGCCGACAGAGGAGTCCGGCTTTGCACTGGCATTGCCAGAAATCTTTCCTTCCTATTCGAGGTCTCTTTTGAGGTCTTTGCATGCAACTGGCCCCCTACCACAGGCACATCCGACAAAGCTCCAGAGGGCTCCACCTCTGAACTGACCAGGCTGCTGCTCTAGGGCCTGGCCATGGACCCAGGACCATCGAGCTTTGGCTGAATCACCTCCCCTAGCCAGGCAGGTGACTCAGAGGTGAGAGACGCCCAACACACAGAACTCAGCCAGAGCCCAGCAAAGCCAACCTTATCCTTTACAGGAATCACACCTCAGTGAAATGAGTACAGGCCTGAAGATTCGGCCTTTCAGTTTGGCAGAGCAGAAATTGGTTTCTATCCCCAGCCCTGTGACATGGAGCCCTGATAACTGTTAACAGGCAGGCAGTGCCCTCTCTATGGGACTGCCCAGGTAACCCAAAAAGACAATTACCCGAGAAATGAAATGGTTAGCTGATTAATCAACCACCTTTACATGATCTAAGCGCTCAGTTCAACATTGCAAGGGTTAAATAGCCCACCTTCGAGGAGCTGACAATCTAGCTTATATTTGGCTTGAAAATTATTCACCAGGCAGCTTTTTATTTATTAACTAACTTACTTATTTGCTTCCTTTTATTTTTCTACTCAAGAACTTACCCATCTGATTTTAAATTGTTATGCAGTGTGATACTGCACTCTCCACTTTTTCCCATGGATTCTAAAGAACAAAAACAAACTATGTAAAGTCTGTATATTGTCTTAAAATCAAGGTCAGGCTTGGCCCCTGTTCTGTCATCATCTATCTGGTTATGGAACCTAGACCTAGTTGTTTCCTTTCTTTAGGCCCTATTTTACTTATCTGAAAATTTAGGGAGATGTATTCGAGATTTTTAAAGTCCTATTGAGGTGTACAATCTGGAATTCTTCCAAAAGAACCTCTTCTATAAAATAATACCTGCTCCCACTCCTTCTCCATCAAAAACTAGTTTCCTGACTGGTGGACAAAAAATATATTTCAAAGAATAATTCTGGTTGCAAAGCTGTGCAGTGTTGAGAATTTTAAGAATCAAGAGAGCGATACTGCTAAGCCCAAAGACGTTTTATAGGAAGCATCTGAACAATGCTTTATTCCTTTTAAAAGACCACACATCCATTGACCCATCCTATCCACGGTGAACCAGATTCATTAGTGACATGCAGGAGAAGCCAGCCTGCTGCAAACAGAGTCATAAAACCACTATTAAGTGTATATTAAAATTCTAACGATGCCAGCTGCCGCAGACAGCCATAATTGGGCTTTACTTTCCTTCTGTGCCAAATGTTGCCCTTCGCATATGAGGCCAGACAGGGCAGAACGGACAAATCCATTCGGGCTTTGCTGCAACTCAGAAAGTTCCAAAGGGAAAAAAAATCACTAAGATAAAAGCAAAGCCGTTGATTTCTAGAAAGTCCCTCTCCTCTCTGGACCTCAGTTTCTCCATCTGTAAATCAAAGGAGAAGAAAACAGCCTAGGTCCCTTCCTGTTTTACCATTTTAAGAGCTCTTGCTTGATCACATCATCCATGATCTAGACAGGTTGCTGTTTCTCTCTCCCTACCTCCCACCTGGATCAAGAGGTGAGTGGATGGCAGCCCACCGTTTGGCTGTGGCCACAGTGATGGGCCAGGAAGAGGACTGTCATGAAGTGGAAAGAGCATTAGACTTAATTCAGGAGTCCTGGGTGTCTTAATACAGCCCTGACCTGGAATGAACAATAACAAGTGCCATTTATGGAATGATACACGATTTCCATGTGCTAGGCAAGGCATTGGATGCTTTTGTTTAACTCCACAATAGCTTGGAGAGGTAGATATCCTTATCCCCATTTTACAGATGAGAAAATCTGAGCTCAGAAATGCTAAATAATGGGTTCAAGAACCTGAACTTGTAAGCAGCAGAGCCAGAACTGTGCACGCCACATCATCCTAGGAATCATTTATTTCCTTCTGTAATTCAGTTTCTACCCTATACAATGGAATCACTGGAACTTGTTTTTCTTTTTTAACTTCATCAAAAAATGATAATAGTTGAATAAGCAAAAAAATAGGAAATGACTTTGAAGAAACAACTGATAAGTCAAGGAGAAATGGTTACATCCTATGAAAGGAAATTAAGTTCTTAAATAGCTAATTGCATTCTCTAAAGTCCTCATTCCCTGGCAGAGCTCTAATAAAAACTCACCGCGCTGAGGCTGGGGTGCAGGATGGAACCACAGCGGCTGGAGAACTCTTCTGTTTTGTCCCAATTCCTGGGGCTCTGCTTTTGCTCCCACCAAGTGGCCAGGTTAGCAAGACATGACGTGACATTTCTTGGAGTTCTGTGGTCTTGGTTTCCACCAGTTCTTTCAGTCTCGTTCATTCTAAACGCTTCCTCTAAGAAGCCTGCCCAGAAAAATGCATACTCTGGTGGAAACCACAACCTCCAGGAGCTCTAAAGTGAAAGGGGGCAAACAAGTTCTCAAGTTTGTTAAAGAAAGTAGCTCTCGTTGACCCTGAGAAAGGAAATTCCTACCACAGAGGGCTTCTGTGGCTAACTGGGCTCAAATTTAAAAACAGCCTGGCAATCGTTTTCCAAACAGGGGCCTCCCACAAAAACTGCACTTTGGGAAGAAGCATGCACTAAGGTGTGGACCTCTGCACTGAACTGCCTGCCTATGCTGTGTTCCTGGCCTCTCTGATCCAGCTCTTATAAAGGAGTCCCTGGAATGGCATTTCAACCAATAGGGCTGAGACTTTCCTCGTCCAATCGGAGCCATGCAGTTAGCTCTCCCCCCCATCAGCATCTTTGCTGACCAATCAGAGTGGCTCCATTTTGAACTGTGAGGATGTAGAGTCTTCTTTTCCATGAGGATGGACCAATCATGGACCAGAGGTGGGAACTTCTCTCTGAGTTAACTCCCCCTTGCTATAGAGAGCACATGTTCCCTTTCTACTGGAGATTGTCTCGCCAAAGACATCTCACAGGTGCAGAGCTATCTAGCTGGAGAGCCACCTAGCCTGAGGGCCGCCCAGCAGCCATGCAGGTCCACAGCTGTGCTGTATCACAATTAAGCTGTCAGCACTGAATACAGTTCCCTTCACTGAACCCCAAATTGGGGATTCCTGTTGTCACTGAATTGGTGCCAAAGACCATTGACTGACACTCTACAGCTGTAATTCTTGAAAAAATCTGCGACTTTTGAAAACCTGAAGCACCACCTTTATTTCATTGTTTCAGTTACCTGATGGTGACCCCAGGAACCAAAATTTCAACTCCACTAAGAACTAATTAGTATAGCAAGTCAGAGTTTGCCTGTCATTTCATCATTACAAAGTATCTGTCAGACGGGAAGTAATACCAAAATTTTCAGTGAGAAGAGGAGCATGCTCAGACGTGAGAGGTTCCAAGTCTCACCTTTAGTAAATGATTGAACCGGCCAAGAATTCGGGTCTTCTAGCTCCAGGCACCTGTCCATTACTCCCTGCCTGCAGGCCTGCACCTGCGAGGTCCAATGACAATGCTTACTTTCAGATGCTAATTTCCTACCCAAGTGGAAGTTTTGCATAAGACTTCCTAAAGTCTCCTCTAAGGGAGGATATCCGCTCCTATTCTCCAAGTGCAACATTCACTGTGAAACTTGCTGCTGTGAGGCTTGTAATGTGGCAAGTCCCTGAAGTCAAGCTGGAAGGACACTGCCTCTTCTGTGACTGTGGGATCACTCTACTAGTCTTGGATCAACTACTTCCTGGCTTCTTTTATTTAGAAAAGACAAATACATATTGAGCTTCATCCTCTAGTTTGGAGATGAATGTGAACCTAATCAATACAACTGCCTCACAGGATTCTTATCAGAATTAGGAGAAGGCAATCAAGGTCATTAGGTGTCAACTACAGATAGAATGTATTTTCCTCTCATCAGAGTGCACACTGTGAGTCTATGTATGAGTGTATTTTATAAGCTGTTATATGGTATTTTATGCAAACTCACTGATTTCTAAAAGACAGCGACCTGGTATTATTATTGTTTGTGCTACAGGTGCAAGGTAGTTGTGTACAACTAAGCATCTTCATTAGTTAAAAATATACCCTGAAGGGGCCATAGAAAGTATGAGAGTTAGTGCAAAAGCAAGGATTTAAGGTCAGCATCATTATTTCAGTGTTGGTTCTCACCCTTGGGAGCTGCCAGTGTGGAATCTGAAACTGCCCCCCCAACACACACACACACACACACACACACAGAGGGCAAGGAGAGATGAAAGAAAGAAGCAGGCCACTCTGGATTGGTAGGTGACAGGTTTAATAAACAATGGAACCTACTTATGAGGCTAGTCTTCGGGGATGCAAGACAAGTAGATCCCCACACTCACCCCTCAGAAACTTAAAAGTTTATAGCAAGGCCTTAACTGGGTTCAGTCCAGATGGTCTCAACAACACATTGCTCTCTCCAAGCTGCATCCTTTAAAATGACTCCCACTGTGGAATTAGTAGGCAGAGCATACATTCCAAAGAGGAGACAGGGGAAGGGTGAGGAGACCGATTGTCCAAGTTCAGGTGACATGCAGGTCAATCGTCAGTCATCCCTTCTTGATGACCTCCTCCAACACTTAGGATACAGCAACCTGAACCACAGAAAATCTAAAATGAATGAAGTATCACATTCTTAATAGTAATCACCGTACGATGACCACTGTATTGAATATTACAGGAAGCACAGGAAAAGTGGCAAATATAATTGTTTGATAAAGGAAAAGAAATTTCATAGCAAAGTATTTGAATTGAGATTCAAATGGTGTCCAAAGTCTTCCTGGTGGACAGTAGGGAAAGACATTCCAGGAAGATAAAACAGTGTGTGATATTTAGTTTGGAGAGAAGACGTGACTGTAAATAATGGATTTGAAAGAGCTTAGCCTACTTTGGGAAACAGAAGGTCATCATGTTCCACCTTGCTACCTAGTTACCCATCTCATGTGAACATCCTTTTCCTTGGGTTAAGACAACCTCCGGAAATCCATGGCATAGTGAATTGATGAGTTTCAAGATTATGTTAATCATACACACTGGTAAAGGAAAGTGAAAAAAACCCAAATGCTCTTTTCTCATAACAATTCCTTCCTAAATCTGGGGAGAAGTATGAGTAAGCAAGAAGCTCTAGCATGTTCATGGAGGCCTTATTTTCTTTACTTTTTCAGAAGTTTATGTTTTATTACCCTTCCCAACTAAAATGTTTGCCAGGCATGTAGAGTCCAAAGAGCTTTATGCCAGGGGATCGTAACAAACAGGGAAATGGCATCCTCAGAAACCAGGGTTTACTTGTTAACTCTCCAAGAAGCAATTATTTTATTTTAGCTTTCAGTGGAATGACATTTTAAAACTGCTATTCTTCAGGATTAAAAAAATAATAATGCTTCCTTACATGTCATGACAGATTCAAAGACAGAAGAAGAATAGATGAATTCACAAAAGGCACTCTCGGAAGAATGAGAAATCTAATAACTAGCTCAGAGAATCCCTCATTTTGACATCAGTGACTTTCCCCAACTGTACTCACTCCACGGTATACTTTAAATATAGTATCAATCTTCAACCTTCAAATATCAATACTTGAATTTTAACCATTAGTCTGTTGAAAATGTCCATTTTAAATGGTTAGCCAAAAAAATAAATGAGATAAATGAGTTCATAAGCACTTGCAAAGGATGAGAAATTAAGCAAAAAAAAATCAAAAAAACAAAACACACCTTGATTTTCCCACTCTGTACAGATTTGCTTAGTAAATGCAAAAAATAAATAATAAGATAGCGTTCTGGAAAAATATTGTGGTGTCGTGACAAGGTGACAAGAGTATCAGTTCTCTCTTGAAGCACCGTGTTCTGCTACCTGTTTTCCAAAGCCTATAAACCATTGTTTTATATATTGTGTCCAGTTTTCTAGTTGTATATGGCAGAAGTACCATTTCAGACTCTAACATAGTCATAGTATAATTTTGAATACAGACACTTCTCTGAGCCAGAGAATGAAAAGAGCAAGGTGAACCCTACAATCAGCCCAGATTTCTCTCTAGAAGCATATTCTGGGATACAGTTCAGAGAGGGAGACTTTAAGCAGAGCAAGATGATCTTTCTGAGTTGAGATGACAGAGATGAGATTAGAGTCCAGGGAAGATGAGGCAGCTGGAAGATGCAGAGAAAAGTTCTGGAGAAGAGTGTGCAGTGGAAAATAACTCCAGAATTCTCTCTGGAGTCTTCTGGAGCCTTTGCTAAATACTGACTGAGCTGTGCTTATATAGAACTACCCTGCACACAGCCAAGGAAAGCATGACTCTGGAGCTATAAGCTGAACAATTTCCAAATGATGTACAAGGTGAGAAGACAGTCAGTCTCTTTAACCAGGCAGAGAAGAAAGTCCTCACTGACCACTTGGGGCTGAATCCAGAAGACACTGGCAAGGGTCATAGCAGAAGTGGGTTCTATTCACATTGAAAACACCAAAAATGCCAGTCAAATAAAGCCTTTCAGACAAACAAAACCTGAGATAATCTGTCTCCCGAAAATCTGCACTAAAAAAAAAAAAATTTAATAGAAAATCTTTCATTAAAGAAAAATGATATCTCCCATCTAGAGACTTGGGTTATTTAAAAGGAATAAAAAGTGCCAGCAATTGTAAATGTGTATGAAACCGTAAATAAAATATTTTAATTTCTTATGAGATAAGTGATTTTAAAACAATAAAAATGTATTGTGAACTTTATAATATATATAGTAATATATAATTATATAATATATTATATAACAATATATAGGGAGAAATAAAATCTATGAAAACAAAAGCATAGGAATGAAAAGAGAGAAATAAA
The DNA here is from genome assembly GCA_030015415.1 of Cynopterus sphinx. Classification (NCBI taxonomy): domain Eukaryota; kingdom Metazoa; phylum Chordata; class Mammalia; order Chiroptera; family Pteropodidae; genus Cynopterus; species Cynopterus sphinx. The sequence goes on along the minus strand of CM057383.1, from coordinate 6,707,799 downwards.
AGTTTGATGTTTTAAAGTTCTTACATTTTAAGTGGAATGAGATAATATTACATAAAGTTAGACTGCTATAAGGTAAAAATGCATATATATATTTGTATTATAATATTTGTAACTATATATATTTGTATTATAATATTTGTAACTTTGGGGTAGGCTAAGATATCTTAGAAAATAAAAAGCAAGTTTAAAATTTCTAGTCTTCAAAAAACTCCCTTGCAATGAAAAGGTAGTCTATTAATTGATTGAAAAGTGTATGTATATATATATGTATATATATGTATGTATATATATGCATATACACACACACATACCTCATATATATAATTACATATATAACTATATATATAAAACAAAGGACTTATGTCCATAAAGCACTTACAACTTAATTATAAAACAAACACTCAATTAAAATGGACAAAAGATTTGCAATGATACTTTACAAACAGTATACAAATGACTAATACATACCAACAGTAGGTTTAACATTAGTCATCACAGGAATGTCAACGCAGTGAAATGCCTCCACACCCCGGTAATTCCATCCCCAGGTATTTATCCAAGACAAGTGAAAGCCTATGTACAAGGCCTTTTACATGAATGCCCTTCCGCACAAGATGGATAAACAAAGTGTCATATACTTACTTAGACAAAGGAGTAATACCTAGCCATAAAAAGAATGCATGCAAAAGCATGGCTGTCTCTCAGAAACATTATCCCAAGTGAAAGAAGCCAGGCATGAAAGAATGCAGACTTTGTGATTCCATTTCTATAAAACTCGAGAAAAGACAAATTAATATAAATCGAGGGAAGGCTAATTGGTGTTTGCTCTGGGCCAGGGATTGGAGGCATCAGAAATATCTGGCATAGGAATTAGAGGGAATTTCTAACGTGATAGAAATGTTCTAATTTTTCTCTGCGGCAGTGGTTACATGAGTATATGCGTTTTTCAAAATCATAGAAATATACACATTCAATGGGTACCTTGTATGTACTGGTGTATAATTTACGAGCCAATCGAGTTCTTTTTTGTTTGTTTGTTTGTTTTTAAGCAATAGCTTTCTCTTCTCTTCTATATTCTACTTCAGTGTTAAGGGGTTATGTCTTGGATTTAGAATTCAATTCTTCTGCCCCTTTCAGATCACAGGTTAATTTTTTCTTTTTGTAAAAAAGAGCCAAATGTGAAAAAAAAATTATCACTTAAACAGAAGGAAATTTATCTCACCAAATAAACTCATGTAACCAGAAATATTACAATAGGGACATTGTGCACATCAAACGAAGCAGCAAAATGTGTAAACCATTAAGATCTCTGCGCATCCATCACAGGGCAGATGACCATCCCCAAACTAGAAGTCTGAGTGGTGCTCTGCTGCAGAACGACACAGTGACCCTACTCCAACTGGTGACTTTATTAAGAATGGTTTATTTTTTTCTGAGTCACAGGAAGGCTAACAAGAAAATTGGGCCCTGGCTACTTGTGTATTGATCAGTAATCGCTGATCAATGGCATCTTTGGGTGCTTCACTGGCACTTTCAATTGCTACCAAACAAGAAGGAAAGGAATCATCTAATACTGACTGGACTATAGATATCAGAGAAAATCCAGACTTGGCTTCCAGAGTTGCAACCTTCACTGCCATTTCATAATAGGCACTAGAGAGGTACAAAAAAGCTAGAATTATATATATTGCCCTAGGAAATTAAAAAACCAGGAGAAAAGTACAATTCTATTTTTTAACCATGGCGGAGACATCTCAGTACTGCTGTTGACTGAGATTGTGCCTTTTGTCCATTTCTGATGGCCTGCTCTTATCAGGACAAAGAGGAAGGTAGAGGTGTCATTCTTAGGAGGAAACAGACTTCCAGGCTCCTGCAAACATGTACAAAACATATCTAAAGCATTCGAGATTCCTTCTAGATTCCTCCACAGAAGACTACCAGAGAAAGGATAAAGAAGCTGTCTCCAAAGTCTTGAGAAGCTGTAATTTGCAAAAAAAAAAAAAAAAAAAAAAAAAAAATGGTATATTGGTGGGGTGGAATTTCAGACCAGAAGATGGAAGTTACATTGAGACAAATTTTAGTTCAATACAAGAATTTTCTGATCTCGAAGCTGCCTGGCAATGAGATGAATGTGTAGTCATGGGGTATGGTCACACTAATGTGGATGGACCTGCTTTCCAGGGTGATCCTGAGAGGAAGGTTGGACAAAACCACACGTCATTCCCAGGTGTGATTCAATAATTCTTGCCCTCAATCTTGAACATTCTGTAATCTTCTTAAATGCCTTTGAGAAAGATGGGGATAATAAAATATTTCTCGTGCCTAAATGATTGCAATTTCCATTCTTACTCTCTCCATGGATATTTATTTGACATCTTCTACCACATGGATTCAACAACTTTTCATTTAGTAAATAAGACTCCTGCCGCCCTATCACTCTGATTCTAATAATACACATAAGTCCCAAAACCAACAAATTTAGTCTGCTTTTGTAATGAGCTTGATTTGTTTCGGGACAGTCCTTGAAGGGCATTCTTGGCACATCTCAGTTCAGCTATTCCTGCCTCTCCAAGGAAGGTGAACAGCAGACTCTGTTCCTTACGACTGTGGCGATTATTTTTTCTGCCGAAAAATCAGACCTAAATGCTTTTCATTCTGATCGTGAAAATTCTGTGAATTCTTCAATTTCTCACCAATGGTTTTAATCTCATTGCTTCTAGAAAGAAGTTTGGGAGAAAGGCATCACAGAAGATACATTTTGTGTGTGTGTGTGAGAAAGAATGAGACATTTTCAGTAAAGTGAGTTGTGCTCCCAGGAATGGCACCAAAGACATTTTTAAGATCAACAGCATTCTTCTTCTTCAGAATGGTCCCTCTCCCAAAGAAAAGGAGCACGATTAAGCATAATCAAGTTTAAAACATGTTTTTAAATGTTGCTGCAAATTTCCACTATAAATCTGGTTTGATAGGCTGGAGACTCAAGTACAAATTCTGCCAACGCCAGTCGCTTTTCCTTTGCAGGCTCATGTGGTGCTCACTGAATTCTCACCATCACAGAGACCCGACCCAAGAGAGAAATTGTATGGTAAGGACCTGTCTCCTGACTCCTGACAGGTGGCATTTAAGGGTGGCCACTGCTCTTGGTCCTGGCCAGGAATTTTTAGATCTTAGTCAATACTATACTACTTACATTCAAGAAAAAAAAAATAGTGATGGGTAAAGGCTTGTGTCTTATTCACTTGGTACAATTTCAAAATGAAGAAACTAAAGAATATAAATAAGTAAAATAAATTCAAATGGGAAACCTATAGTCCCCTATAAAATGTGTTCTCTTTTCTGACAACTTTCTCATCAAAGCAACATCATCTAAACCCAGACACCCCTCAGTTTCAGAAAACACGCTTGCACCTTCAAATTCTAATATAGGCAGTCAAATATATAAAAGACTTGGATCAAACCTAAGAATATTCTTATACTTCATAGTTCAACAATGTACCTTTATGTCCAGTGGCCAGGACACAGGATGACTGGCTAAAGAAGCTGCGACACATATATACAATGGACTATGACTCAGCCATAAGAAGAGATGAAATACGTCATTTGTGACAATACGGATGGACCTTGAGATAATCATGCTAAGTGAAATAAGTCAGACAGAAAAAGTTAAGAATCACACGATATCACTTATATGTGGGATAAAAACCTAAAAGCAACAAGTGAATAGGACAAACAAAAAGAGACTCATGGACATGTGGTTACCAGAGGGTGATGGCGGGTGAAGGGAGGGGGTACGTAGATGGGGTAAAGGGGGTCAAATATGTGATGACAGAAAGAAATCTATGGGAGGTGAACACACAGTGTAAATATATATATATTTTCATATATATTTTCATATATATTTTCATATATATTTTCATATATATATTTATATATATGTATATATGCCTTATTGCTAAAATGTTCAGCTAAACTTATTAGATTTTGTTAACCAATGTCATCATTAAGAATAAATAATTATTTTTTCAAAAAATTCTAAAAGTAGATTTTATAATATGAGAAGACTTTCGCCTAAAAGCCAACAGCTATTAAACGTCTTCAGCTTCCTGATCCTCCCACCTCCTCTCCCACCCTGTGCATCAGAATCAGTGTGAGGAATTAGGTAAGAGAAATTTCATGTTAATTTAACTGATCTAAATCAGAACATGCCTCCTATTCAAAGTTTCAGCATTTCTCTCTACTTGAACACTTGACAAGCCTAAGAAACCCAAGAAGCAATAAATTATAAGACTCATTTCATACCAAAAATGATTTCTGACAACATCTAGTGTTCCCGTCGTATTTCTCAATGTGTCCCCAGAGTGACTGGCATAAGTTAATGGCTATTTTCTTCATAGGGAAGTTTGGTAGCGGCCAAAGCAATTGAGTCCAAGTGAAAGCCTTTCTATTTATTATTCATAAATTCAAATGGTGTCTTTTATGGTTGGCAGCACACAAAACTTACTCCGGTCTCTTTTTAAAATTTTTGTTTTTTTATTTTTGTTTCCCAAAAGATGCCAGTAACTTTCAAGTTAGCAGATGGCCAATAGCTTAGCTAATGACTACCTGATATGAGAATAAAAACCTTCCTTCCATCTTAAGGAATTATTTCACTTGAAATATAAGTGGTTTAACTGTGGCAGACCCTCAGAGCTTAGCTGGAAATTTCACATTTCCCCAGTTCTCCAGCATAAAACGTGGATTGCAGCTGCAACACTGCTATGGTGATTTGTCAGGGTGGGGGTGGGGCAGTCTTGCACAGATGGCAGTTTCATACTGATGGCCCTGACAGATGACATACCCACTAATATCATTAACACTAAGCAGCTAAGACTTCTAGATGTGGCATCCTCAGTGCTGAGTCATATCAGTCACCTCCCCCCTTCCATTCCAAAGAATTTCAAAGTGCTCAAATTTCTGAAAACCCCCCCAAACAAGGGTTTGTTTGTTTGTTTGTTTGTTTCTAGAGATAAAATTATCCTGAGTCCACAAAGCATGGCAATGGCTCATCAGGACCCTTGACCTTACACCCTTGGCAGTTGAAACTAGTTGGTTTTCACTTCAGCCCGATATGGGATCTAGGGTCAGGCAGGCAGGGAGCACATGGTCAGTAAATTGTAATGGTATTTGCTATGAAGAGAAAACAGCTCCCTTGTTCAGCGTTCCTGGCCATCTTTACATGCAATCAATGAATGTAAGAGCTAGTCTTCCAGTCTTGACCTCCCTGTGCCTGGTGAATAAAATCTTGACCCGAGCTCCAATTCCTCCCAAAGCCCTTCTCTGCCTCGTGTACCTACTGTTTCTCCAGAAATGATGTGTTCTGACCATGAACACCTTTTTATGACTACATCTCCTGCATTCAGTTACCATCCAGTACAATCTCTGCAAAAGTCCTAATTTGTGATGATTAAAAATTTTGTCCAATGTCCTGCCTGCTTTTTTCTCACTACACTCATCACCTAATTCATGACAAAACTTTGGACGCATGTCCCTATGTGCCTGAATCTAGAAAAAAACAGCCCCTGAGGAACTCGTCCAGAGTTCTTCAAATGCCAGCAAAGATTCAAGTGAAAATTCTAGGCTAAATTCTAGCTGAGATATTTAGAGGAAGAATATTGGAGGGTAACCCTGGGCCCTCCATTCAGAGCCTCAGTGTCCCCAATCTCAACAAAGGGTCCTTCAATTCGAACCAGGGTCATGGTTAGCAAATGAGTGACTGTGTATGGTGCTGACTTTTTCCAGGTAAATCATTTATGCCGTGAAGTATTCCATGTGTTTGATACTTAGATCAAATAGGGATGCAACAAATTATCTCTATCCATGACTCCTTTTAACCAACTATAGCAATTAATTTTACAAATTATCACAGGGCCTCTCTCCCCAGTTTCTTCCAAGAAGCAGCTACTTTCACCTTTTTTCTTCCCAGAGTTCCAAAAAAATTCAAAAATCAAGAAGCATCGGGGGTAAAAAATGTCCTCTTGAGTGAAACAGAGATATGAATCCCTTTAATGGAAATGTATCTTTAACCTTGAATGTTTAATCTCTGAACTATTTGATCAGCCTCAAACTCTCCACTGTGAAACGCATTGGCCTTAAAGCCTGTGATTTCCCTCTGCAGCGTGAACTGATGTCACGGACCCTTCCGAGAGCTGCTCTCCCTTTCTGGGCACTGCCAATCACCCTTTCTGAAAGGGAGGGCTTTTGTTTGATTTCCTGTCATGTTATTGACTGGGGAAATATCAAAGGAGAAAGAGTCCTTAAAGCTCCTCAAGCATGAACCCTCATTTCATAGATGAAAGAACCAAGATGAGGAAAAACTGACAGATCAAAAGCCACCCAGCTAGAACACAGATCACTCAGCTCCTAATTCATGAATCCATTAAGTAAGGCCTGATGTCACCGTGCGTCTACTCCGTGACAGGAATCACACTGAGTTCTGTGAATACAGAACCCACAGTCCTGGCCTTGCAGAGGCCCAGGCACCCCACTGCCTCCTCCCTGAAGCCCAGCCTCAAATAGCCACCATTTAAGATATTTGTAGCCACTGAAACTACACTGTCTTAAGGAGCTTCTGGTGGCTGTTCATTTTGTCAGCCTCAGAGAACAGTGTCACTGAACAAAAAGGGGACAGTCTTTTTACTAAGCTTTGTAGGTGAGACCCCGAGGAAGACAGTAAGACAACCCACCTGACCGCCAGCATCTACCTTGTCTTCTCAGCAGGCCTGCAGTCAGTGGGTAGGGTTTGGACCAGAGCAGCTGCCAAAGCCACACCTAGGAGCCCCTCCACTTTGCTCCTGTGCATCTGTCTCCCCATTAGACTTGAACTTCTTGAGGACAAGAATTATCAATTCTACTCATAATACATAACATGGAGCCAGGCACATAGTAGGTTCATACTAAATGATGTTCAAATGTAGTAATAATGGTCCTATGTAAATTAGCTTGGTGCAAGACTGCTATGGAGGCAAGTGGTAAAGAGAGGAAATTAGAGACTTGTGATATGTTCTGCATCCCTGTCACCCCCTCTGATAGCACTTTTTTTCCTGTCACTTTTCAATCTCTAGAGTCCCTATATGTGGAACAGGCACCCTGGGTCCATCCCTGGGCTCCCTGCTTCTCTGCATCTGGAGCACCCAGCTCTAGCTGCCTGGGTCTGCAGACCTCGCTCCACACCATGCCTGAGGTATTCAAAGTGTGGGTGGGGGTCGAGAGTGATGCAGATGAAGAAGCACAGAAACAGAAAGGTTAACACATTCTGTCAGCTTCCACTTTACATTCATCACGGTGAAAAAAAAATAGAAAGGTTATCAAATAGAAAAGAATTTTCTACTCCAACTACTCAAAAAAGAAAAATGCCTCACAAACAGTGTCTTCCCTTGGACATCAAATTGCTCTGCTGACAGCATTTTTAATCAAAAACCACCAAAGAAGAAAGATGAGTGGAATGTACAAAGCAGCAGCCAGAGAGAACAAATGAAGACATTCACTGTGCAGTTTGGGTCAGCACGAACTCGCCCCCTCTGCTCAGGGGCTCTTGGCATTGGACCAGTTACTCTGAGTCTGTGGCTGCAGTGACCTGAGCAGCATCAGGGTTCCTTGGGGCATGTGCTGTCACCAGAGGATTCCAGCTTGCAGACTGATCAGTCTCCACTGGGGCCTCTGAAGTGCAGGGTTATGTGATAGAAAAACAGAAGGAAATAGTGACAAGAAGTGACAGGCCTTGGATGACCACCCCCACCACCCGGTGACTTTGATGCCATGGAGGCTCACTCAAGCCCTGTGCTCTCAATGATAACCAAGTTTGGTCACGAGTTAGAAACTTAGAATAAGTCATACCTGGCTTCCTACGTCTCTACATGTCATGAGAAAATTCTGAGGAGGAAGAAGGGATTTTGAGCTACTATAAATCTTGGCATTTTTTGCCTGTGGACAGCTTCTGTCAGAAAGGATAAAGAAAGAAAGTGGAGGAAAATGGAAGGAAGATTCTTTGACCTTTTGTGCTGGTGTTATTGCCCAAGGAGTGGGAAGAGCGAGTATTAGAGTAAGGCTCAACATAAGAGGAACTGTGTTTGGTCTCTGCTCAGGTTTCCTCCAAAGCTCTTTGTAAACTTTCCAAAAGTGAGATCTGAAAGTCAAGGAGGCATCCTACTAGAGAGAATGCAGTTCCTGGCACAGTGGATGCATAATACACAGTGTTGCTATGACACGATTTGATTGGGTTGACGAATCATGATGCAAATTGGACTAGAATTTTCCTTCTAGTCCCACCAAACAAGCTCACTTTCTCTGGTGTCCTGTCTATACAGCTCTCATCATGCCAAGGTTTTCAACTGAATGAGAAAAACCAACTCACGGTTCCCCATACAGGTTAAATGTCTCAGGCAGCAATTCTAGGAAGAAGAGGGTGCATCCTATACAATGTGACGGTGACCCCTGTCCGCTTCCCATGGCTGGCCTTAGTGCAGTCACAGAAAGAACAGGCAGGGAGCAAAACACCAGAGACAGGAACGTGAGTAAGATACATGCCTCCCTTGAAGAGCTCACAATCTGATGTGAGAAGGGAGGGATAAACCAGCATGTAACAAAGAACTCCCACAGAACCCAGTAAGAACCAGAATGCAGGGGAACATAGGTGCTGGAGGGTGTCAGAGTATCAGCCAAATACTTCTGCATGTGGGGCACACAGGATAGCTCAAGAAAAAAGGTAGCATTTGACTTAGAACCTGAAATACCTGTCAAAGTTTATTGGGAAAGGAGCAAGCAGAAGCTCATTACATGGTCAGATCCCCAACAGGAAGCAGATGGCACTCTCCAAGCAGGATCATTTCAGAAGAGTTTATTATTTTCCGAAAGTATGGGCGAGAGAAACCATAGTAACCCAACTGAGAAGGCAGTAACCCAGGTCTGTAGAAGCTACACAATTACCACGTCGAGCAGGAAAGAATGGGCAATGACCAAAACCCAGAAAGGGGCAGTCAGGTATTTTTGGAGCCTGGAAAAAAAACAGTGACACAGCCATCCTGAGGTGACCTTGCAAGATGGGAGTGGGAAATGCATGGTCTTATCTCACTCTCCTCCTTCTAATCTCCTGCAGGGGCCCTCTTCTTGGCCAAAGCCACATGGAAGCCAAAGGGCAAGGAAACACGCTGATGGTGGCCCCCGCAGAATGGAGAAGGGTGGAGAGTGGGTCTGGAGGGGCCGACAGAAGGTGTATGCCTGGGATTGAAAGCAAAGTCACAGTATGATCTAAGCCTGACGTGAGAATGTGATGACCTTCTTCCCTGAGGAAGAATAAAAAGCTGTGTATGTCCATACCCCACAGAGATATCAGATGGGGAATGAGACACCCCTCCTTCTTGGGACTGGTGCTAGCTGTGACAGGTCTTTACCCCCCGCCTTGGGAAGGTAATATTTTATCAGCAGGCCCAAGCTGGAGCCATTAGATCTGGATTTTAACTCAACCGTGGGCCAGAATCCATCCTGACATCAAACTCTGTGCTTGAGTTCTTTATCTGATAACCTTGTCTCCTGGTCTAGGCCCTTCCTGGCTCCAAAGACTCCCTTGCTCAAGAGTTGACCCTAATGACACCTCAAATTTACCCTAATGACTAAGGCCCAAGAAAGATGCTTTCAGGAGAAGGAATGCAGCTATAAGGAAAACATATTATAGATTCTATAATATGTCTGGCCCAGTTTAAGGCACTAAACTGCTACTTATTTTGCATCTCAGCTTAAGTAACACTTCCTCGAGCAGTTTGTAGGATCCCTGTCAATCAAAGCATCCCATCTAGCCTTCCTGTTCTGCAGAAACAAAAGGGAGCAGGCAGTTACTAAGAGGAATGAATCAGAGTCCTGTAGACTGGTGATTTATAATCTAGACAACCTCTTGCCGGCCTCCCTCATCATTTTCCCACCATGACCCTGCTGAGGGTACTGCCACCCTATGTACCCCATCTTCTCCGGTATGCAGCCTCCCACCAGGCACCTAGCCTGGGGCCTACGTGAGCACACTGGAGCCACCCTGCCTCTGCCTTCCTGCCTTTCTCTGCAGCGAGGAGGGGGTGGAAGGGCTCTCTTTTCATTCTAATCACAGATCTCCCCTGAAGCCCCGTTAAGAGTGCACAACTGCCAGTATAGCCTTTACTAGCCCCATTTTTCCCCATCCCACTGACTCAGGAGATTAAGACTTATAGCCATTGTAAAGTTGATATACACAACGTCAAAATATTTTCATTTGTTCCGGGGCTTTCAATGATGAAGAAAAAGAAACAATTGGACCCTGAGAATTTATGGCACAGTTTTAACAACCTCTGCAGTAGAGAGTTTGCTTTTCTAAATGGCCAGCTGCAGACATTTTGCTCACTGATGTGCATTTGGTTTGGTGAAATTTTATATATATAATTTGGTGAAGTTTTATATATATATATATATTTTTAAATAAACTGAAACAAGAGCAAGCAGGTACAGGTAATTTTCAGAGAAGGCAATGAGCCCCTGGCTAGGGAAGGCCTCCTGGAGTGCCTTCCCTTCTCTGCCTACCTTTGTTACAGCTCATCTGAAATGAGATGAGCCTTGAAGCAAAGTCTCCAGGTGTGTAGAAAAGTAAGAGGACACAGAGCTGGTTTGCATCCCTCATTGCTAAAAGGCCTATTCATTTCTCATTGTCATAAGACAGAGGGTTGACTTTTTCTGATTTGCCCATACCCCTTTATTGAAGTTTTCTATTTAAATACTGATTGGTACAGAATTACTTACACATTTGTCCCCAAGTGTAGAGCAGACCAGTGTCTGTGCACTGAGGTCCACTGTCATCATACACTCACTTCATGCAGCTCTTGAAAGAAATTCCTCATTTAATATTTTGACATCTTCTATTTTGATCAAATTTTTTATAAGAATAGAGTCATTCTGGCCCTAATTTAATTATGGCCAGAAAATAACAGAAGGAAGATTCATGAACCAGACACAACAGATTTTAGTTCCAGTCTTGGCACTAGTAGTTTACTAATCATTATCATCTTGGGTAGGTTAAACCCTGCATCGGTTTCACTGTGCTTTCAGAACAATAACAGTAATAACACATTCATGCCTAACTATAGATATTTATCTATAAGTATTTATCAACATAAAATAAAGGACCTCGGGATCTATGAAAGGTTGTACAAATCATCATGTTGCTCTTTAGTAATCTCCAATGGAGTTGACATCAGGTGGAAAATAGACCTGCTCAGCACTTAGGCATTTGTTTTTTATGCATCACAACGACATGGGAATAACCTCTCAAGAGACAGTTAGCACATTGATGAGCATAACAGGCAGGGGAAGTGGAGATGTGAGATGTGTCCGAAGACATAACCAGGTGTCACACCATGTGAGGTGCTGCAAGTGTGGTAAAGAATCTAGATATCATCTTTAAGGTAATAGAAGGCCATTGGAGGATTCTGGGCATGGACTGATGCCAGCTTTGATGTGTGTATTAAGAGACCACTGTGATTGTTCTTGCAGAACACATGTGGCAGCAGAAAGAGAACTTGGAAGGACCTGCAGTAATGCAAACAAAAGATGAGGATGACTTGAAGGAAGAAAGGTTTGTAATAAGGTTTGGAGGTGAGTTGACTTGGATTTGCTAGTATTTAGATGCAAAGCATAAAAACAGAGAATTAAAGAGTGACCCTCAGGGGGTCCTTGAGCAGCTAGGTGAATGTAAATATAATTTATTGAGGTGGGGAATGCTAGAGGAAGAAATCGGTTTTAAATGGAAATTGGGAATCATGCTGTAGCCATGTTAATTCGGAAATGCCTAGTAGATATCCAACTGGCCTACGCTGTGTAGCAGTGTCATCCCTGCTGATCACTGAAAGTGACCACAAAAACAAAATAGCTATGCTTCACCTCTGGGATTTGGATCAACTAAATAGAAATCTAATTAGTCATAATGGATTACAGTTTACAAATCTACCTGGATTGTATTAATAAGGATACTTCAGGGTCAACTGATACCAATGGCAACTGGTTCCATAAAATAGAAAAATCTATTGGCTCTTGAAATGGAAAAAGTGCAAGAAAAGACTCGCACATTACTGAATCTGGGTGCCCGAATGACATCTCAGAAATCCATCAGTTCAGTTTTCATTACATTAGCTTCATTCCCAGGCAGGAGGTAGCCTAGCAACCCCAGAGGGCAAACAGCATCTTCTGTCCAGTCTGGACAAATGTCACTCTTCCATCCTGAGCTCCTGACCGTACCTACAGCCAAAGAGGAGGCCAGCTCCTCACATGCCATGTGAACTGAGGCAGGTGTTCCCCAAAGGGGAATAGAGATGCTTTGGTCAGAAGAAGAGGAGAATGCTATTGGACCAGATTCAATAATGCATGTCATACAAAAATGCCATAAACTGGTGGTTTAAACAGAGATTTATTTCCTCACAGTTCTGGAGGCTGAAAGTTTGAGCTCAGAGTGCCAGCGTGGCTGGTTCTGATGAGGGTTCTCTTCCTGGCTTACAGACAGCCACCTTCTTATGTCCCCATATGGCAAAAAGAGAGACAGCAAGCTCTCCGATGTCTCTTCTTACATGAGGCCACTAACTCCATTGGAGGGTCCAACCTACGTGACCTTATCTAACATTTATCTCCCAAAAGTCCCATCTCCAAATACTATCATGTCAGGAGTTAGGGTTTCAAGATATAAATTTTAGGGAGACATAATTCAGCTCATCACAGATGGCCATTAAAAAGCTTACAGAAGTAACTTGACATCTTAACCACAAAAAGAAAACATACCGTTTCATAGAACTTTGCTAACCTGACATAAAATTAGTAATTTCTCTCAGAACATGTGTGACAATAAGAAGGAAGGAATATTTAGCTTTCCTACTCAAAAAATGTGATTTCTGTTGCCACACACTAAAATTAACTCCAGCTGAAGTAAATAATCAGATATAAATCCATGGCAGAAAAAAACACGAGACAAAGAATTATGTATCTGTCAAATCTTTGAATGGGCAATTTTCTAAATTTTGAATCAAGAAAAGGAAACGAAAAGAAAAATGTTGCCAGATTGGTTCTAAAAATGTATAACACTTATGCAAGCAAACAAAAATACAAACAGCTGACAAGGAACATAGCTGCATTGAGAATTCTTTCCTATAACCACTTATTTACCTAACATTTACTGAGGGCCTACCGAGTCCAGGACGCCAAATCAGATTAGGCCGTCTCTCCTCTCCTCTCCTCTCCTCTCCTCTCCTCTCCTCTCCTCTCCTCTCCTCTCCTCTCCTCTCCTCTCCTCTCCTCTCCTCTCTAGATGAGACCACACTTTTATTATTTTGATCTTTAGGAAAACCTAATGTTTGAACAACTCCAGGACCCCAATTTAGTAACCTAGATGAAATAAGCCAATCCTTTGAAAGACACAATATGCCAAAACTCATAGAAGAAATATCTGAATCAACCTGAGAAGAGTAAAGAAATTGAACCGATGATTAATGATCTTCCAGATCAGAATGTGCCAGGCCCAGATGGGTTCACTGGTGAAATTCTAAACACTTAAGGAATAAATTACGCCAGTTCTCTACAATCTCTTACAGAGATTAATTGTACACCACAAACAAGATCCAATGTTAACGATTTTGTATTAAACTCTTTAAAACCCCTTTTAACAAGGATGACTTGATATGAAGAGACAGATTAGAATACATGAGTCGACAGTCTGGCAAAAGAGATAGTGGATTAGTTTTCTAAGTCTGCTATAGCAAACTACCACAGACTGTGGTTTAAACAACAGGGCCTTGTTTTCTCACCATTCTGGAGGCTAGAAGTCCAAGGTCAAGATGTCGGCAGGTTTGGTTTCTCCTGAGGCCTCTCTCCCTGGCTTGCACATGGCCATCACACGGGGGGAACACTGTGATTTCCCACCCCTGTTTTGGCTTCCTCTTCTTATAAGGACACCAGTCAATTAGATTAGGGCTTTCTCTAATTACCTTATTTTAACTAATCGCCTCTTAAAAGATCCTAACTCCAAATAGTTATAGTCCATAGTACTGAGTGTTGGGGACACAATCCTGACCTTAACAGATGGGACAACCTGTCTTCCAAATTCTAGTTACTAAGAACTTAACCGAAGGAAATATGTTAAAAATATGCATTAATGTTTCCAGAGTTTTTAATAATTATAAAAATCGAAGTAACTGCTAAGTAACTCAGGTTAGAGCAACTTTATAGCCATTTTCTGGTCATTAAAATTAGAAAAACAAAGACTATATATCAAAAGTAAGTGAAAACTGTAATTTTTGATCAGGTGTCTCATGAACAAGAGTAACTATGGGAGAGTCATTGAGGTGCCACTAGAGGGTGTGCTAACCAAGAGCACAGAGGCTTGTGGAGAACATGCTGGTGTCTCAGGGCTTAAAACAAGAGCAAGAAAAGGTATCGAAAGATAGCAGTAGCAGCTACAGGGATAATAAAGGCACGTCCACAAGGAAATCAGAGTACTCAGGGAATAACTTAATAATTATCCAAGGTTATGTCTCTTCTAAGAGAGGAATGCTTTTTGCCACCCTCCTCCTCCACTTCTGTATCCTGAAGCCCCAGTGAAGGTCATTCACCTGACTTGCCCTTGATCTGTAATCAGTCATGTGTCCTATTTGTTTAGTGGAGATGTTGATGCTGTTTTTTTCCTCTACCAATTAATCTGTTTTCTTATAGCACCATCATGCAATGAAGGACACTGGTCTCTAATTAGTCAAATGTGTGCTGAGAGGGACTCTGCTAAGCAAAGCAGGTCTTTGTAAAAATAGCAGCTTGGGGGTTGCATTTAGTCGACTGGCAGGAATAAGTGAGCATAGGATAGTTACTGAAGAATAAAACAGGAAAATAATGGTATCACGGGGATGAATCTAGTTTATGCAAAAGGGACCACAGTAGAGAAACCTCAGAATCTGCAGCTTAGCTCACTCTCTGAGAGCTACCAGGAGCATAAGGACTGGAGCCATGTAAGACTGCACTTAAAATACAGCTCTGCCTCTGGTGAATTGTAGAGCTTGAGCGAGTAACTTTTCTCTCAGCCTTCCTTTCTTTCTCTGTAAAAAAAAAAACTCACAGGGCTGTGTGAAGTAGATGTGGTGCACATAAGGTTCAGCACCATGTCAGGCCTACTGCAGGTGCCAATTGTTGGTAACTATTATTATTTTAGCCTAAAATCAGTAAGTTGGTAAGAGTAGCCACTATTGGGGGCAGCGGGGAAGCTATAGATTCTAAGTGCTCAGTCTGTGCTGAGAGGTGAAGTTCAGTTGGGACAGGGGGCCTAAGGCAGCCCAAGACTAAGGCTGCAGATAGCTCTGCTCTCTAATCTGGGTTTACCAACAACAAGGCTGCTATTTTAAGGCCTGACTCCTGATTTTAGTTGATTAAGAATTTCATGGAGAAGGGAGAAATGCTATCAATTAATGCTTAGAAACCACCAATACCCAGCACTTGGCCCTAGGCTGACACAAGTTAACACTAATTAACTATTTATTGACTGAGTAAAGTCATAAGCGCATGAAGTAAAGGTGAGAAAATAGTTACTATAAAGTTATGAAAGTTTCACAGAACACTAAGTTTATCAGAGAATAACATTTTAGTGTTATTCTAAGTAAATGTGTTAATAAAAATGGATAGTAACCGATACAAAGCCATCATTCAGATTCTCGCATCAACATATTTATTTACAGTAAATGCTTGCTGAAATCAGGCACTGATTTAACAAACTGCTTATCTGCTCTCTCCATTATCTCCAAATTGGAAGTCAGTTGGGGTGGGGTTCCATTGGTGGGGCAAAGATGTCGAGGGGAGGAGAGCTTCTGGGAAACCCACACTGGCAGCAAAGTAAAATGCTGATAACACATAAATAAAAGAGCCACAGCATAGGACCATTTAGAACAGAAAGCAAAAAGCTCTAAGCATCTCATTGCATATCCTTAAGCACAGACATGTATTTTGGTGAGGATACTGAGATAACACTGTTCCTGAATCAGCAAGAAGAGGCCCAGTTTTATCCTCTATAAGCTAATAATGAGGATGAGAAGTGTGTGAAACTGTAGCGAAAAGTTTTATTATAGTTGAGGGTTTTTTTAAGTGTTTGAGCTTGCATGTTAAGTTTCTCCTTTCTGGATTTCTTATTTATGGGAGTACCTGTATCTATTATTGTTTCCCTAACAGCAAGAGCCATCAGAACAGATGGTATCTAACACTGATGAGCTGAGAGTGAGATGTTTTGTTTAACTTTAATAGTTTTCCGTATCACCAAATGGAATCTCACCTTTCAAAGTTAGTTTCATCCAACGTAATTCATTTTGAAAGAACAGAAATGGCCATTGTCTTTACAAGTGCTGTTATTGTTTTAATTTAAGTTTTGATACAAGTTGGCACATTTGACATATGGAACTCAATCTACTTTCCAGAAGCCTAGGTATTCCTGAACTAATGAGAAAAATCAGACCTATTTAATACAGACAGAATGAGGTGGCTGTTAGGAATAAGAAGATTTTACATAAAATGTTATGTATGAAGCACAATATCAAAACATGAAACATAATGGTATTTATATTTACTGTCTGCCTGCTCTGCAAACACTACACTAGCCACTGTAAGAGAAGTATTTCTCCAAATGCTAATAGATGTTACTCAAAAGCAAAGGTGGTTCTCCATGATCTAGCAAGTTTGAAAATACTGAGTTAAACAGGGTTGGGGCTTCTTCATGACAGGGCTTTGTAGCACATTTAATGAGTTAATGCCAGTGAAAAGCTCTTAGAGGTGGGCATAGCATGCACGTAAAGTTTCCCAAACTTATTCGATCATGGAACATCTTTTCTCTGAGGAGTGAATGTTGGGACCAGTGTTTGACAGGGAACTGTGCTGTAAAGGACACCAGGATGGGAGTCACAGGCTTTGCCTGTAGGAAGCTCACGTTCTGAGTAGATGATGAGACGAAGATCCAGATAACTGCAATCAGAAGAGGGAACTACAAATATTCTGAGATCTGGACAACGTTCTGATCTCAGTGGATCTGTCAGCAACACCTACTGAACACAAATTTAAATGAACCGAGTCCATATTTTCTCAAGCAGGATGTTGTTTCCTTTAAACTGCCATTACCTCTTTCTGCCAAGCATTTGACAAATATAATCTATAATCTCACAGAAAATCTGCAGGAAGGAAATTCTTTTATTTCTTATTCCTGAAACTGAGGTCTAGAGAATTGGTATTGCCTCTAGGGAACACTGGGGTTGTGATCCCAGGTCTGGCGGACTCCAGAGCTGGAGGCCTTTATACCCCACCTGCCAAAAGGTAATATTTTTCTCTAAAACACACTTCTATAATTGAAGAAAGATTGAAGTATAGGAAAATACAGAAACACCAGGCAATAACATTAAGCCATTCAGGCACGGCCAGGAAAAAACTGCCTTGAACTCAGGTTCAATGTTCAAATCAAACAAAACTGAAAAAACCACCTTTAAGTTCTGTTTTTCAAAGAAGTGCCAAAATAAGGGGAAAAGATGAAGTCTAGAATATTAATCTTCTTACAGTTGCTAATAAAGAGAAAGAGAGAAATAGAACACAGAGGCCAATGGGAGCTGAGATACAAGGCCAGCCCCTTTCCAAATCCTGGTCAGTTCCTTCCAGCATTTTTTATTCCTATGATATGCTTGCTCTTTTTGAATACAAGCCCCATTTTCGAGTTTGAAATACATCTATGATTTCTTTTTTCAACCTATTCTCAAGTAGAATAATTTATGAGATAACCTCACAGGTAGATTTCAGTATGTATGATGCCAATTTGCCACTACGAGGTCAGAATTTCAATCACTTTGCTCATCGGGAGGTTGAAAATGTAAATGTTAAATGTTTCCAAACATTAAAAATCTCTGCATCAGTTTCTGTGGAGCTGCCAGCCCCTGATTTGATTGAATAGGTTCAGAGTGAAAGAAGCGGGGGCAGGAAATTAAGAATTTGGGTCTGGAGAGATTACTGGTACTTTGATGGTCTTTGTTGAATGAGAATGAAAAATGTCTGTTTAAAGCTTGATTTCCAATATGGTTATCTGTGTTACAGGGGTATTGTTTAAGATCTGCATTAAGAATACCGAAATGTCTAACATAACAACAACAACAACAATACTAGATGATAATTTTGGTTTCCATGGTTGAGACGCATGTGTAAAAGCTGTCATATTCCAAATTTCCTACCACCACCGAGAATTCTTTCAAGGTTTTCGAGTCGCCTGTCAATACCTAAAATGAAAGCCATCCTCAAATCTTGCAAGGAATATTCTAAAAGCAATCCATCTACAATCAATAGCTTTTCAGTTCAACCCTTTTCTATAATCAGGGAAGGTTGTTATTGAAAGACAGGGGCGATGAAAGGAAATTAATTCAGTCTGAAAATTTGCTAAGATTACAAATTACCATATTCTCCAGGAACATCGCGAACAATTAGCATTCTCCCCTTGATCCATGGGAGAAAAATGCGCTGCAGCTGCTTTATGCACATCTGTATCTGTGTTCAGTAAAAGATGTCAGGTACTTTAAATCCGCGGATGCAATGTTGGCAAGCAGAGGTGTTTTCCTTTATTCCGAATGTAAATACTAATACGGATTGGTACAAATCTGGTTTTGACAGTATAGATCCTCACATTCGCCATCGCTGTCTAAATCCCTTTTCCTTTCAGCTCCTCTTGGAGAATATACCCGTTTCAACCAACGGGTGGCATCATGTGGCCTGTAATTGGGCAGAAGAAGAGTCATTTGGGAAATGCACACCTTTCTGCTCCCTGGTTAATCTCGCTGATAAGGAAATGCTCACAACTTTGCATAAAATGTGTTCCAAGGTCCACCTTCCACTTTACTTCTGCCAGGAAGCTGCCTCTTCCTTCTAGAAAGCTTTGTCCTTTCTCTGAATTCTTATGGGTCTTTTTTCCTGAGACTCACTTAGTGCTCAGTGCATTGTTCTCAAAATGTTCTCTGGGTCTTAGCTGTGAACTTCTCAGTTTTACTGGACTTTCAAAGCCACAAAATCTTAATCTGAATCCCCTGCAACTACAGCACATCCCTGGATGAGTGAGAGTTTTCGGGGGCTGACTCCCTACACTCAGTCCCCTGCCAGCACAGACTCCTCCCCACCCCACCATCCCTCCTCCTCATCCTAGAAGCAATCTAGTCTCCAGAAGGTGTTTTTCCTGCATTTTTGTAAAGGACCAAAGTTAGGCTGTAGGAGCATAAGTGATATGTCAGTTTTGTTTGTTGCTTAGGTCACAGGGTATGTTTTAAATGCGTATAATTATATACGTACATGCACACACACACACACACACACACACACACACACACCCCACATCATTTGACATCTGCCATTAAGTAGGTCTAAGGGCAGGTCCACCCTGACTTTGTAACCAAGTCTTGGTTTTCATTTCATGGGAAAATGTCTCCAAAGGCCCACAAAACCAGAATTGCATTTTTTCTTCTAAAAACCATCTATTGTTTGGAATTCCCGACTTCCTCCTCCCATTCATGCTTGTGATGTCCACCAACTGCCGAGCGCATCAGGCCAGCCTGTTCTTACACTGTGGCCTCCATTCCAGCCAGGAGCTGACCTACCATACCCTTTCCGTCTGTTAGTAATTCAAGAGAAATATATCGCTTGCTTGAAATAACCAATAGAGAGAGCCAAAACTGTTTGAATGACAGTGTTCTGGCTCCGGAGAAATCATAACTCTGACCCAAAGATAGATCAGGAGTTAGAGATTCAAATGTCACCCACCTTTGCAATCTTAGGCCTCTGAGACCTGTGTCTCTACTACGACGCCTCCTGTAATCTACTACACCCATGAGAAGGGGGATGGCAGCAAACAGCACCTCCTCCTTTCCCAGCCACTATGCTCCCTGCCCCCCTGGTACTTGGGGCAGATCTCGCCCCCTCTCCAGACTCCATGACCCATGCCCATTTCCTCAGGGGGCTTTAAGGCGGCTGGCCCACAATGCCAACTGGCCTTCGAGCATCCTTCTTTCTTGCCTCTGATCAATGTGCTAACAGTCTGCTCTCTGGCCAAATCCTGACTCTTCTCCCTAGCTAAGCATGATGAGGGACAGTTATTCTGAGGAAAAGGGACTGCTCTTCTTGCCCTCCCCACAGTCCCCTCACCTGTCCTCCTTTCTGGTGGCAGTCTGTGGGAAGCAAGGGTACAGCCAACATTGAAAGAGATCACGTTTTAGGATTGCAGTGATCATGGGCTAAAATGTTCAAGAGAAGACATGGTGAGAAGATGTGTCACCCTACGTTCATGTTGTAAAATTCCAAACAGCAAATTTCATGTGACCAGAAGACAAATCCTCAATCACATTTTTCTGCATACGCTGGTGAGGCTTGCATTGGTAGCTACTGTCCAGAAAGTACAGCCACGACCCTTGAGAGAGGGAGGGAGAGATGGTGTTCTGAAAGAGCACAATGGATGGACAGAGCGCTGTCATGAGTCACGATGGAACCAGCCTTAAGGACACTGCAGAGAGAAGAGGCCCCACGTTGTGGCAACACGAGCAGAATCTGAAGAGCCACAGCCACAGCACTGTGGATGACAACGCCACTGCCGGCTTTTTCTTGCGGGAAGAAGGTCTGAAGTTAGCCTGGAATGGCATGCTTGACAACGAAAAAGGTAAACAGATGGTTCTGGACCAGAACAGAGAGCGATGGTGCCTGGAAACTATGGGGAACCTTCACGTGTGCTGACTGGACAGTAACAGATTCATTAAGTCCCTCTTCTCTCCCCATCATTCTAAATTTCCATCCATGTCACTGTATCTAACATAAGCCCATCGATTTTAATACATTTTAATCAAATTGTTTATAGAGACGGGGGCCCCACAAAAAGTATTTGCTCGTTCTGAAGCAGTCCCTCTGACTGGAGGCATGTCATCCCCTGATTGACCGGGGCTCGGTCAAAGGCCCCAGACAAGAGCCACGTGGGTGGGGACAGCTGTGTCCAAATCATACGGACTGAGAGGCAGGGAAGAAGTGGTTTCTCAAAGAAAAAGGAAGCTACTATTCCCAGGACCAGGACATTAGATGCAGCACAGGCTAGAATCAACACATTCATGCTACCCCTTCCGTGGCAGGTCAGCATCATTTCTATCCTACATGAGACATCGAAATACTGGGAGAATTGAACCATTAGTCCGAGGCTTCGTGCAAGCCAAGTCCACAGCCAAGAGATGGACCCTCGCTAAGTCTGAGGATTAACTCTGCA
Organism: Cynopterus sphinx; assembly: GCA_030015415.1. NCBI lineage: Eukaryota > Metazoa > Chordata > Mammalia > Chiroptera > Pteropodidae > Cynopterus > Cynopterus sphinx. The sequence continues at coordinate 6,686,489 of CM057383.1, read as the reverse complement.
ACTAGCTGGGCGCATTTCCCTTTGGCAATAATTGATTAAATCCAGGGCTTTAGTTCTGGCAAAGGCTTGACCTTAGGAAAGTTGGAGTGATTCTGGATCCTTCGTTTGCCAGCTGTGGGATGCTGGGAACCCTAGTCAAGAACTCTGAATCTGTTTCTTCAGGTACAAAATTTAGGACAGTCCTCATTTCCTTAATGCCTTAGTGGCATTAAGAGTGTCCTCAAATGATAGTGCACACAAAGAGCTAAGCCTGGTATGTGATTAACAACTGCATAGCTTAGTATAATTGCTACTATATTAATTCTAGTAGATACAATGAACCTAGTATTTAATTTATTTTTCAACAGACTGTAAAACAGCACTTCTTTACAAGCCAGTTACTGCTCCAAGTGGATCATAAACACTAACTCAATTAATAAAGGAGTATGTCCTCCTTGTTTAAATAAGGAAACTATGTCCCAGAGAATTTCAGTGACTCCCCCAGGGTCACAAGCTAATGAATGGGGTGCCAGGGTCGCAAGGTCAGAAGCTAATGAATGGGGTCACAATCTAATGAGTGGGGTGCAAGGGTTAACACTCAGACAGTCAGACTCCAGAGCTGATGCTCCTCGTCACTAAACTCGACAGTCTCTCAGGAAAAGGTAGTTGCTATCATCACTCAATAAGAGAATTTTATTGCCATTATTATTATAGACGAGATAACTGAAACCTAATGGCACTAAAATAGGAGCAAAGCTAAAAATAAGTCCCGGGTCTAATGCTTCTTGGTCCACCGCCTTTTCCACTGAGCTGCACCATTTCTGACCGAGAGGAGAACTGCATGGAGGAGAAGTAGTAAGCTGACATATCTTCTGACAAACGAGATCCTTCATGCAATGCATCAGGTGTTATTATTAGGCAGAACAAGAATTTCTTTTCCGTAACAGATTCGGATCGCAGGTAAAGCAGAAAGAGGAAAAAAGCAAATCTTTCCTTGTTTCTAGATAGGAATAAGCAACACCACACAAATTGAAAATGTGCAGGGGTTTAGGAGCCGCCATGCCCGTTTCTAAAACAGCAGTGTCATGAGTCCACCTAGAAAGCACGTTAGTGGCCCTGGTGGAGGCCAGGGCCCACGGAGGGCTGAGGAGCGCAGTGTGCACAGGACACTGCAGTCCTGCGAGTTAGTGCTGGCCTCAGGGGTTGCAGCCGTGACAGTGCAGCTGTCTCCCAGGGACTGAGCCAAAACAGCCACCAAGTTGAGGCAAATCCCAAGGGCCAGGCCGCAGCGGCAGCCTTCCTGAATTGACTTCTCCCCATCACAGAGAAAGCCCTCCTCCCTTGAGGCTTGTTTCGACAAAGGCATAAATCAGGGCTCAGTGAATTTGCTGCGAAAGGCCAGATAGTAAATATTTTAAGCTTTATGAGGCTTGAAGCCTCGGTCCCAACTGCCTGATGCCGCCGTTGTAGCTACCAGAAATTACATCAAGAAATGAGAGTGGCTGTGTTTGAATGAACCTTATTTACAAAAACCGGACAGCAGCCTGGATCGGGCCTGGGGGCTGGATGTTGTCAGCTGAGCCCTGGCACAGACCCTTCTCCCCCACGACTCCACCCACTGGCTCCTGCATGTCCCTCCTTACTGATCGGGGCTTCCTCACCTGGCATCAGGTTGAGCCCCCACCAAGCGCCAAGACCAGGCTTCCCTTCCCACCCAACTATTGCCATCTTCTGAGGAGAACCTCACCGTTCCAGAGAATGAAGCATCCCACACCAAGGCCTGTGTCGTGACCTGCTCAGGGCTGAGAGCCTGCCCTCGCCTTCAGGTCGCCTTAGACACCCGCATCCATGGTACCATCCGCAGCCAGGTATTTCACCTCTGACTCTTAAACAGCACTGGCCTCTGACTACAAACCCTCAGCCCTCCTAACTGCCTGATCTCCCACTTCACTTTCCCAGTCTCAGCATAATCCCAAAGGCTGTGGTCTCCAATACGGTAGTCACCAGACACATGTGACTACTAAACATTTTAAATTGGGCTGCTACAAAAAACTAAGAATTGATCTACCATATGATCCAGCAATCCCTCTACTGGGTATTTATCCCAAAGACTTGAAAACCTGTATCTGAAAAGATATTTGCACATAGCAGCATTATGCACAGTGGCCAGGACATGGAAGCAACCAAAGTGTCCTATGATAGATGACTGGCTAAAGAAGCTATGGTCCATATATACAGTGGATTATTACTCAGCCACAAGAAGAGATGAAATACTGCCATTTGCAACAACGTGAATTGACCTCAAGCTGATCATTCTAAGTGAAATAAACCAGACAGAAAAAGTTAAAAATCACATGCTATCACGTACATGTGGGATATAAACCTAAAAGCAACAAATGAACAGCACAGAGACTCATGGACATGGACTATAGACTAGTGGTTACCAGAGAGTAGGGGGTGGGGCAAGAAAGCAGATGGGGTAAAGGGAATCAAATATGTGGTAACAGAATGAAATCTAACAATGGGAGGTGAATGCACAGTGTAAATATATATACATATATATATATGCATCTATATACATATATATATATATATATACACACACACACATACACATGCCTTATTGTTAAAGTGTAGGGCTGAAACATTGGATTTACTTAACCAATGTCATAATTAATTAATTAATTAATTAATTAAACTTATTAAATAAATAGATAAATAAAATTGAGCTAGTACAAATTGAGATAGGCTGTGGGTAAAAGTAAACACCAGATTTCAAAACTTGGTATAAAAAATAGAATATACGATATCTAGTTAATAATGTTTACAACAGCGCATGTTGAAATTTTATTGCTTTTGAGATATTAGTTCTATACACGGATATATATGTAAAATAAAGGGTCACAAAGGAAATGAGTAAAGGAGATCATGTAACATGTGAGTAGTCGTTGTCATGTGTGTTGGAATTATGAGTAATTTTTTCATTCACAGCCTTTCCATTTTGCAAGCATGTTATTATGTCAATAATAGAACCAGAAGTAAATAAAAAAAAACAAGTGAAATCAAATGTGAACCTAAATGATACCTAATCCTTCAGTATACAGGGATGCTAAAATTAACCATAATGGGAATTATCTCCAAAAAAATCACATCTTTGAATTGTTTATAACTGGTGATCCATATGAAATAATGTGATCTCCCGTAATTTCACATTATTTTATAATTTTAAACCATTGTGCTAAGTCTAATAATAGTATAAATTCATAAACATACAGATTTTAAAATAAACAAAAAACCTATTTAATCCTAATAAGTAAATGAGGAGTTACAGAATAAAAGAAAAATTCCAACTCTTGGCACTTTCAATACTTCGCAGCCAGAGTCCAATCAGTCCCGTGCCCCCTTCCCTCAGCTACTGACACTCTGCCCTCTTAGCCACAGCCTGACCCAGTGAGTGGATTGGAAACTTCAGCCTGGGGCAGTCAAGGCGGCCTTTGCCAGCAGACAGTGATGCTCACGCTTGGCTCCATCAGGCCATGACAAGGCCACCTGCTCCCTGGAGAAGGCGAAGTCAGTTCCAGGAAGGGAATCCTGAGACAGCATAATTTGGATTCAAACTGATCTGGGTCCACATCCTTCTTAAAGCTCTCGAGCTCAGAAGTTCTGCAATTGTGGTCCCCTAAGGAGCCACATCGGCATTCCCCAGGACTTGCTGGAAATGCGAATCCTTGGGCCACCCCTCAGACAGAAAGAAGCAGAAACTCAGAAGAAGGGAGGAGTCCATCAATGTGTGTTTGAGCAAGCTCTCCAGGAGACTCTGATGTTCAAATCTGAGAGCTACTGACATATCTGAGGGACCTTAGGCTCTTACCTACCCCCTCTACACCTCAGCTTTCCTTGCCAGAAATGGAAGATAATGAAACCTAACATCAAAGCCTTATAAGGGTTCCTGAGATGACAGATAGCAAGCACATTACTCAAAGGAACACTCAGTGAATTATGTGATCATCTTCTCCCCCAGGCTTCTTTAAAAAAAAGTCTACATCTTCTTTGCAAAGTTTTCCATTTTTTTCTCTTTAATACATTTAATTCTTTGCCTGATGGAAACATAAGTGGACATCTCTGATAGATTAAACAAAAAACAATGTATTGCTGCAGATAAGCAGGACATAATGCTAACTAACAGTGTTTCTGTTTACAAAAGAAAGCTGGATGGGGAGGTAGAAAGAACCTTGGCCTCCGATGTGGGAAATCTGTGTTCCAGTTTTCAGTCTGTGTATGTCCCTTTCTGTATGAAGCCATGTGAAACGACAGAGGAGGCAAAGAATTTGGAATTAGGAAACTCAAAGTTCAAGTCCTACCTCTGCCATCGTACAAATCTGCAGGGTGTTTCAAAGGCCTAGCACACATGAGCATATTGGAATGCCTGGGTGGCATCTCCTTCCTGTTCTTTACCCTATTAAGCTCATCTTTGAAACTAGGCAAGGAGCTAGTGGGCAGTGTCCACCGCAAAAGGGAAAAATTGTCCCCCACACTCCTCTTTCACTGAGTGATGCTTTACATCTTAACTCCTTTCCTCCCGTGCCAGTTTGGAGGTCAGCTAACTCTGCAAGTAGCAGGCTCTCCCAGACTTCCCTTGCCACCCACATCCAGACAATGGGGTTACCATGGTCCTTACCCAGCTTGCTAGCAATCAGAAGGGCAGTTGCACCTGGACTCAGATTATCCCGTGGAAAACACAGCCAGCGACTCTTGAGTGGCAGTTTTGTGTTCTGTAGATTTTCTGCAACCAGCCCAGATGCCACACACAGAACATGAATGACTCTGTGCTCCTGACAAGAAATGGGTGTGCTCCATGAGGTCACAAGGCCACCATGCCCCACGACTCCATCTTTGCTGATGCAAATAGCAGTCCTCCAGTGTGTTAGTTTCCTACAGTTTCTGTAACAAATTACCACAAACAACCAAATGTTCATTTTCTTACCGCTGTGGAAGGTCAGAAGTGTGGGGTCAGTTTCACAGGCCCAAAGAGTGACTGCAGGGTCAAGCTGCCTCCCGAGGCTCCAGGGGGAAATCTGTCTCTGCCTTTTCCAGTTTCAAGCGCTGCATCCATTGCAGCAGTTGGCCTGCGGCTCCTTCATCTTCAGAACCAGCAGTGTAGCAACTTACTTCGGTCTTTGCATTGTCTTTTTCTTTAGTAGCCAAAGCTCTCTCTCGTAAGGACACGGTGATTACACCAAGGCTGGCCCAGATAATCCAGGACAAGCTCCCCATGTCAATATCTTTAATTTAGTCACATCTACAAAGTCTCCTTTGCCATGAAAGTAACATTCAGAGTCACAGGGATTAGGACATGCATATTCTAGGGGCCATCGATCACCCTGTCACCTTTGTTATCAAGTGCCTTTTCTATTGAAATGATAAATCTCCTTTCCATTAAGTAGCAAGTGGTTGAGACTGTTACTTTTACTTCCATCAACCCATAGAGAGGAGAATGAACCCTCACGGCTTAAGAGGAATATTTTTTCGCATCTGGTCAGGGCTTCGGTATGAAGGCAGATGCTGTTAAGACCATCAGGGCCCACAGGCCAGTGCAGCCGCTTCTCATCTGTGATCTCATGCCTAGTTCTCAGCCCTTAAAACAGGTTTGCCAAGCAAACCTGAATGAGATGCCACAGGGCTTGTAGAGCAATACACACCCCCTCTTTTTCTAATCCCTGATTCTCATCTGTATACGATGCTCAAGATGATCTCTAGTTCCCTGCAAACTCTGACATTCTATCATGCAGATCGAGATGCCTCACCTGTGTCCTTCACGCTGGGCAGGACCGAATCCCCTGCTCAAGGTCCCCTGGCCAGCCTGGCCTCTGCTGTATCCCAGTTGTTCCTGCCATGGGTCTGCCGTGACATCTTTCTTTCCCAGAACATGGGCAGACTTCCAGGTTAACTGCCCCCACTCCCTTTTCCTTTTCTCTCCTCCTCCTCTAAATCTTCTAGTTCCAGAAATAGTTGACAGAGGGAGAGAAAATACCCCCATTTTCATTTTTGTGAGATAAAAAACAAATGCTAAATGAAAAATCAACCAGCTTGAATAGTTAGATTGGCTGGCTAGGGATGCGTTGAGCTTTCATTTTGTTGTTCTTTTTCTTCTTTCTGCTGATGCAACTCGGGTTATTCATAATTTCAAAGACTGATAAGCACACACTTCAACAGAAAGACTATCAAGAGAAACAAATGATTTGTTTGTTATGTTGTTAAAATCTCTATCTGCTGTAGGCTTTCCAGCTTCCAGAATATCACCCTCATCTATCCTCATGACACTGTCAAAGAAGCTCAACTGGATGCTGAGGGTTTTTTGGGTATCAGAAACAATACGGTCTCAAACAATACGGTCTTCACTTTACAAATGAGGACACAGGGTTCAGAGCTATTGAAAAAAATTGTTCAAGCCTCTACATCTTGATAAATGCAAAGTTTTAACTACTGTGGATGAAAATGCACCAGATTCAGAGTCACAGACCATGGCTGCAGTCACCGAGGCCACTCATCCGTGTGTGACTATTAGAAAATAACACTTCTGGGGCTTGAGTTTCCAGCTCTGACTTCTATCAAGATGATTTCCAGGTTCCTTCCATAGTCAGAGCTCCACAGTTATAATTCTATTAGAATGCAAACATGCAAACACAGAAAGAGAAAGGGGGTGAGAGGAAGCAGAGCTATGTCATTAACTCTAGAAGGCCTTTGCTATATACATCCCACCCATCTGCAGGGGATCTAGAAGAAAAATAATTTATTCAGTGTCTTCCTCCCAAGCCCAGGGGCTCTAGAAGTATTTAAGGCAATAGGAAAATGGAAAGAAAGGAGGTTGAGGGTCAGAGAGAATAGAGAGAATAAGATGGCTAAGAAATGCAAAGAAAGGACCTCACATCTCAGAATGTTCCCTTGTACAAGTCGTCCTTTCATGTTAGAGGCAAAATCAAAGAGACATGTCTATCCTGGTCTTCTCGTGCCCATCAACAGGCATGCACACATGTGTCTGCACGTATAGGGACGCAAACATGCAGATTAACTCTATATACACAGACTCGTTTTAACGAATAAGTAGGATTGTTTCTGAGGGATGCTTTACAAATGACAGTAAAGTGTACTTCTAATTACTTGGTAGGCTCAAAGCACTCTCCTCTGTCTCTGTCTGCAAGAGCAGCGAGTCAGACTGTGTCGCAAGAAGTCCTCTGTGATGGCTGAGTCACCCCCACTGCCCAGGACACATGAGCTTGCACCCTCCTCCCTCAGGTAAGCAGGAACCCGAAACCCACCTTCACTGGCTGTGGACAGGACATGGAAAGCAGAAACCCACCTGCCACACTAGGAGAGAGAACAGCCAACTAACTCATCAGGGTAAGGCTAAACTCTTACTAAAATACTGAATTCGTTGGCTAGAGTGGCTGTTAAAAAAAAAAAAAGTGACTTTTTAAAGCTACGCAGTGTTAAAGTGAGTGGCTTAAACAACAGATATTTACTCTCTCACAGTCCTGGGGGCTTCGAGTCTGAGACTGAGGTGTTGGCAGGGCCTGGCTCCCTCTGAAGATGCTAAGGCAGAATGCATTCCTCACTTCCAGAAGTTCCTTGGCTTGTAACAGCAAACTCCAATCTTTATGTGGCATTTTCTCCATGCACATAACTGTTCGACTTTCCTCTTTTTATAAGGACACCAGTCATATGGGAGTAGGGTCCAGCCTACCCCAGTGAGACGTCATCTTAACTAATTACACCTGCAATGATCTCATCTCCTAAGGAGCTCATTCTGACTGACGTTCTGGGTGTCAGGACGTCAACATATGAATCTGGGGAGGGCATCACTCGACTTATAAAAAAAAAATACCTTCTAAGAAAAACGAGCTGCAGCCCAATTCTGTTTCCTCACCTTGGAGATGGATGCGTCCCAAGGGCCCTTTTCCCAGGCCCATTCCAAAACCCATCTGCAGTGGGAGTTTGAAATTTTCATTTTTGCATGACAATTACGTGTGGCAGCTTCTAACAGGTGCCACCCCAGCCCTAGAACAATCCAGCAGCCTCTCTGGGGGTGGAGCCTGGAAGCTTTAAACCTTTCTAGAGGATCTGATATGGAGCCATCTATAATATGCTCTCATCTACAATATTCCCTGAGAACAAGCTGAAGTTACATGTGGGCATCCAAGGGACCATCCTCGGCAAAACACACAAGCTTAACCGTTTTCCACGAAGAAATCTGTGTAACGAAATTAGTCACAAACGCTGCGCTGCTGAGGACAACCACTAGCGTTTGCATCAAAATTCCTGTTTGAATAAGAATCAGGATCAGGCCTCACTTCTTCAGAAAGTGGCCTTGGCTCTCACAGCCTGAGTTTAGTCTCTCTCCTTCTCACCTGGGTTTCCTTCTAACATGGCACTTAGACCGTGTTCCTGTCATTGTCCTCACCGCAGACTCTGTGCTCCCCCCGGACAGGGTGTGTGTCTCACACATCACCCTCATACTCCCTCTGCTTCAAGGTTAGTGAATGTTTCTGCAGAAATAAAAGTGCGAATGAATGAATGAATGAATGCGTGAGTGAATGAATCAGTGTCAAGATTCACGATGAAAAATCTGAACCAAGATGTTAACAATGGCTTGTTGCCGTAGTAATTTGAGAAATGACGGATTTGCAATTCTGCCAAGAATATACTTTATTTAACTTGATTTTCTTGATTGCAAGAGTCCTCACTGGACATTACAGTTAAGAATATAGTGTGTTCTGCTCACTGCTTGTAAGACTGTGCTTTCTAGAAATACACTTTAAAGCAAAATGAGTTATACTGTGCCCAAGGCTTCTGACATTCTTTCCAGAGATTCGGGAGCTTTCTCCTTTAGAATTAAAATGAGAGCTCATAGATTTATGCCCAAAACAGAGTTCTTTGTCAGGGAATATTATTAATTACATTATTCCCGTCCAACTTTTCTATGTGTGCAAAAAAAAAACCTTACAAAAAGGCAGAATGATAAATTTAGAATCCAAACATGGGATTTCCTGACATGACAGGAGGCCTTCCCACAGATCTGTTCATGACCTGATATGTTCTTTTCCTTCCAAAAAAGCAGGCCTCACCATACAGGACAGGTATGATGCTTATTTTTCAGGAAACTGAGAAGCAAAGATGCTTAAAATGCAGATATATTCGTACCTTGATTTATTAAGTAAATGCGTTTTCACTGTCTACCTCCTATGTTCCATGTTGGGTGCTTAGGGAAGAAATAAAGTCAAAATAGGACGCTTTCTTAAAGAGAAGCTCATTTTAACCTGGGAGAAAAAAAGAATGCTAGTTATAATATCAGACATAATGTTATTTCTTCAGCAATAAAAAAAAAGTTATCGCTAACATTATGTTGAAGATCATACTTTTTAAAAATCCATTTCCAAGTAACTAGTTTTCTGATTTGTTTTTGCAAAAAGATATATGAGACTATTTGACAAATGACTTTGCGTCCCTGGGCCATAAAAATTTCTAAAAACAATGAAATTTAGATTCATGTCCAATCTATGTTGAATGTACTCTCCTAGTATTGCAAAAATATTTCAGTAGGGTCATCGTAAAAGTCCTAGCAGAGCTCACGAGCAGATTTAAGCTAAGACAATGTTGGTTTTTCAAAGCTGTGTAATTTAAATCATGCCCTGGAGGAAGCTACTTGCTCAGTTTAGAGGAAAGAAAAAAACTGGAAAGAACGCAACTGCTAACCTCCAGGAGATGTCTTGTCACACACTTCAAATTTCACTTTTTTCCCTCAAGCAAAACTGCTCTGTCTTTTCTCTTGGTTTTTCTCTCAGCATTCGACTCAGCAGGAAACAAAGATGAAAAAAAAAAAACCCAAAAACTACAGCTTCTGTACCTCTTCTTGCAACAGAATTATAATCCTAAGGAAATAAGAGCAGACCATTGCTATATAATTTTTAGCCTGAAGATATTTTTATTCAAATAGTTTAAGCTCCATAAAGCATAGGAAGCTACATTTCAAATTTCAAAGAATATGGCAAATGTGTTCTTCTCTCAGCATCATTTACTATTCGACAACTCGCTCCTAAATGATTTTGCTATATCTAAATAGACTCTTTTTTTTGGTGAAACTTTTACCCATTTGGGTGGAGTTTGTAAGACTTTCTGTCACAATATCATCTTCGACTCATTCTGTAAAGCACAGAATTATTACTTTTTGTTTCTGACAAGAAATAATTCTTTGAGACACATTATATTCCAGAACCATGTATTGGTTCCAAAGCCCAGGAGTGAGACATGTTTGAGAAACAGCATACTTAGTGACAGTACATTCTAGAAGGAGTGTGGGAGACAGCATTTGGAGCACAGGTATAGGGCTGCTTGTATCCTTTAATCCTGCTCACAGCCACGATTTGAAATTCTCTCCTCACGTGATTCCTGACTCCAATTGTGCCTCTCCTACCATGTTTGACCAGATGGATGCTCTCAACTTCTTAGCCAACATGTACTTCTGGCAACTACATTTGCTATGCATTAAAATTATTTTGAGATTTTATTTAATTTATCCTCCTTGTCCTAGGGCAAAGTACAGTTTCTGGACTCTTGTGGGTACTTAGCAAATTCTCATGGAAAAAGGAAGGGGAGAAGAAGCTAGAAACATCGTTCCTTTCTAATTCTAGGTTTGGCTGGTGTATCGCTCTGATGGTTAAAACAATACAAGTGAGAGTATGGCAGCCTCGGGGACAAGGATCCTCAGATTTTTCCAAGAGCTACAACACCAAAGGCAGTAGTGTGGGCGGCTCACATCCACAGTGCCCAGTGCTATCTTTATATTCGACACGACAGTCTCAGTTTGTTCTGGCTGCTGTGCAAATAGAGAACATACATTGGGTGGCTTATAAACAACAAAAATTTCCCTGTCACAGCTCTGGTGGCTGGACTTCTGAGTCCAGGGTGTGAGCATGGTCGGAATCTGGTGAGGGGCCTCTTGTTGTTTTGCACGTGGCTGTCTTTTCCCTGTATCCTCACATGGTAGAAAGCAGAGAGAGTGCTCTGTAGGTCTCTAATGAGGGCACCAATGCCTCTCATAGGGGCTCCACCTTGATGGCTTCATTATTTCCCCAAAGCCCTACTTCCTGTGCTGTCACACTGGAGGTTAAAATTTCAATGTATGATTTTGGGGACACACAGGCATTCAGTCATAACAACTATGTGGTGCCACATGTGGAGAATTTAAGACACACAGAGTAGTCTAATGCCAGCGCCAAGAGCATCTACTCAACTTTAAGAATCTCTGAAAGGTCTGGGATGTGAAGGGAGAACTCTACCCAGGACTTCTAATCAAAAACGACACCATCTCGAGCCATACATTCACCCACTGGACTTAATATATCAAATCAGGGAGCCTGACTACGTCAAAGAGAATTTCTAAAATTCTTAATGTGACTCTTTCTTACACTACTTATGTTAGCAGTTTCACACTTGAAATTGTCATTTGTTATCCTCACTTAACTCTAAGCAACACATCTTTCTGATAAAGCCTTGTCCCTCAAGTCCTCTTGAACTAGGACTCTGATGTTTTTGGTACTTAAAAGGTTTGAGACCCTTATATCTACTATTTGTTACTCACTTCCTTTTTCTGATAGAGTCATCGATTAAACCCAGCCTCTAACTAACATGTATTGAGCATCTGCCTTGTTCCGGAATCCATAATGCACCTTCTATGTAAGAGGAAACTAAGGGGCTTTCTAGGTCTACAGTGGTTTTGCAGGTTGAGTCTGGTTAGGAGAGTTATTTCTTACTTGTAGACACAGATTTCTCCCCCCGAAAAAGAATTGTGAAGAGTGGAGAGGGTCTAGTACTGGGAAGGGAAAGGAAGCAGGCAGGTAAGAGAGCAGGTTTCCAATCCATTTGTCAGCCAGCCAAGGAGATGAGGCTAGAAGTGAAAGGTTAAATAGATCTACCAGGGGCCATTGTGGCACAATCCTTCAGCTTGTGGTCATTGCTTGTGGTCGCTACTCTATAAAGCGATCCAGGGGAGGATTGTGGTATTCAAAGATTGAGAACAATATAGATAAATGTAGACACTTCCATTTAGGGTTAAAAATAAATTGCAAAAGAGCAAGAAGGAGTGACTTAGGCCCAAAGAGGATTTTTAAAGGTATTTTTATATTTTAAATGATGACAGATTTGAAATATCGACTGACCAAAAGCACAACCTGAGCCAACAGGATTCTGAAGCTGAAGGAACCTAAAATGGTTGAGTGGTTAGGCAGTGAGGGGAGAAATGCAATGCCCAGCTCAAGAAAGCCATAGACTTGTCTGGGCCACATACTTCTTTGCATTTTGTTCTCTTCTAGAGGGGCCTTGACACATGGTCTAAGACAGTGGTGAGAGTGAGGAGGGGACCAGCATCCGAGACCTGTGAGGGATGCTTGAAGGAGCTTAAACTGTTAAATCTGAAGAGGAGGCTCCGGGGAGCTGTGACAGCTGTCTCACAGTGATTGAAGGGCTGTCATGAACACAAATGGAATTGACTTACTCTCATGACTCCACAGGACTGGTCAAGATCAATGAGTAAAGTCACAGAGAGGAAGCAGATTTCAGGTCAATGTAGAAAAGTTTTTAACATGAGTGTTCTCCGGCAATGAAGTGTGAGGCGTTAGAGAAAATGAATGCCTTGCCCATGGAGGGCACGGCCGATGCCAGATGCCACATCTCCTGCCAAAGCTGATCAGTAGATTCCTGTATCTGGGGAGAAGGTTGAAGAAGTGATCTTAGAATTTCTTACAACCCTAAAGTTTCTTTAATTCTATCTATGGTACTGATCTGATCTGATCTGATCTGACTCAGAGAAGCTATTCCTTCTCAAACTCCACTTTACAGATGGGAAAACTGAGATAGATGCCTAGAGATTGTCTGAAAGGTCAGAGAGCACATTAATGGTAGAGGAAGGTGGCCAGATCTCCTTAGGTCTTTCGAATCACGTTCCTTCTGTACTCTGGTGCTTGTTAAAGTGATTCAGACCAATGACCCAGCAAGCTTAGTTTTTAAATGGTTGAGCCACTTTGAAAATAGCCTTATGTAGGTAAAAACTCATTTAAATGCATTTTCCAGGTGAATGATTAGGAAAATAGATTTCTGCTGAAAAATAATAGTTGGAAATGACTCTTGTTGCAACAACCCTCAGGCTATCCTCAGTTCACATTCCCTTAACCCTCAACTAATGCCTATGTGACATATACCGAGCTAGTTTTGGAGATGTAAAAATAAGTACGACACTGATTCTTATCGAGGTGCTCATAGCCCCAAGACATGGGAGACGGACAAAGAAAAATCCGCTACAAAACAACGTGTGAGCTCTCCACAGAGACATAAGCTTTATACAATGCTGTGGCAGATTCAAGAAGAACTACTCAATCTGTGCAGGAAAATTAGAGAAAGCTTCACACAAAGGTGACATTTAATCTGCAACTTGAGGTACGGAAAAAAATAAGACAGAGGAAACAGCATGTTCAATGATCTAGTAAGCCTATATCAGGCCTGAGTTCACTGGGTCTGAAATATCAAGTGTTTGAATAGGAAGTGATGGAAAATAAGGCCATAATTAAGAAACATGCTTATGGATTTAGAATTGACCACATAAGCAAATCCCTAATTACATTCATATTTTAAGAGGATCACTGTGGCAGCTGGATTAAAGATAGCTATTGTCTTGATTATGCTGGAAGAGCATGTGTCAGAGATAACTAACACAGTCCAACATCAGTTTCTTTACGGATTTATTAAGTCTCTTTTCCAACCTTTTAAAAATATGGCATTCATATGCCCTGGAAATACTTTAAAAAGAGAAAAGCAGAGACCCTGGGAGTTTGGGACCCTGTCTTCCCTGTTTATTTCAGGGGACAGCAAGCTGTGGAGAATAGAGACAATTATACACTAAACACCCAACACATTTCTAGGCCACATGAGGCCTTAGCAAATGTTTAATAAGTTGACATATGAAGAAAATACATTAGTTTTGAAAACTAAAGATAAGGAATGACAGCAAAGTATACAGCCACTTAAAAACAACTTGGAAAAACTAGCACTTTCTTGTTTTCATCCCCACTACTAATATGTTCTTTATTAACTGGTCCATCTAGTTCGACATAGCATACTTTTGACATCCAAACTCCTTTACCCTTCCTTTGGTAAAGTGCACTTAAATTTTGACTACTCCAAGCCATGTGGTGTGGTTAGACTTGAACCCACTCCCACTTCTAGATCCTTATTGGCCAGAACTAATTGGCATTTCATGCCCCTGGTCATAGTGATTGGTGTAGAGGTTGTTAAAGCACCCAGTCAAAGCCACGCAACAACACAAAACCATTTCTGGGGGTTCTAGACAAGACACTCTCACGGACTTGAAGCTGGAGGTAGGAGATGCAAGTCTTGGAAGTCCTGCAGCCAACTTCTGATCACTGAGGAGGAACCTCCTTGAGAATGGGCAACACGGCCAGAGTCAGAGCGAGGCAATGGGGGAAACCACCTCTGAGGGCACAGCTTGAGCTGGATCCACCACTAGGGATCTCACCTATGTTATCCATAAGCCCTCTCTCTGTCTTAAACTAATTTGAATTAGATTTTCTGTCACTTGCAAACCCAAACTGCTGACTGGTACATAAGATATTAGGGAGGAAGCTGAAAAGATCAATTTATCATTTACTCCATTTGTCCTATTAAGGAACTTGTGTCTGTGATTACTTTTTTCTAGAAAAATGCTCTTGGATAATATCCTTTTTGTTCTGTTTTGTGAAGATCCACACAAAATACATTTTTAACCTCTATGCTTTTTTGCTCCATAGGATTTTGTTAGTACTTAGCTATCTCACATAGCAAATACTAGTGGTTTTGCCTTTGTATCTGATTGGACTATGGGTTTCTGGTAAGTGAGGACAATTATCTGCTTATCTTTTTGCCTATCTTCCACATGCCTTATCACAGGGCCTGGTAAGTAGCAATTGCTCAATAAATGTCTGATAAAATAATTTGCATTCATTCTATCCATTCAAGTACAATACCCTTTTGGGCTGTAAAATTGAATTTTGAGTTGTTCTGGCAGTGCTGTTCTTTTAAAAAGTCAATAGAAATAAATATAAAATTAGTGAAAATATTTTCTTCTGAATCACTCATAAATTCTATAAGAGTGGTAACCCCAAGTGGAATAGAACTAGTCACATATTTTGGAGGAGAAAGTTAATATTTGCCTTAACGATATTTTTTAAGATCCAGGCAAACTCTTAGTTTTATTTTCATAGAAGTAATAAATTATGTTTTGTCAAGAGGGAAATAAAAATCTGAACACGGAGAAACTCAGAAGCTATGTTTGAACTTTTTCAAAAATAATAGTAATTCATTTTACCTGATTCAAAGCAAAGAAACACTATTGAATTAACACAATTTACTTCCTCTTTCTTCATCCCATTTTAGCTGTTTTTGGGAAAAATCAGGTCAATTAATCGTCATGGCTTCTCATTGTCATCATGGAAATCTAGCACCTGGCACATTGTCAGTACATTTTTGGTGCCTAAAAAATGTTTATTGGATGAAAGTAAAAAGAAAGAAACTGGCATTCTCCAGTTTTTACTATGTGCCAAGCACTTTTTAAACACGTTTTAATTGTTTATCTCATAATCCTTATGACAATTATTTTATTTATTCTTTTATACATTTGTCACTGAATAAATCTTATTAATGGCTTACTAATGACTCCAATGTCAGAAGTCCTGGAATATGTATCACATGTATAATTTCTTCCTACCTCTTAGGGTACTGCCCTAGAACAGGGAAAAGAATAGCAATGATTTTTAGGTACAAAAGGAATCTTCCTTTGGACTACTAGGAGCCACATTGGTGGGCATTATGAACCCCCATGGATTGAAAAAAGACTAATAACCCTGAAGCCTGAATTCTTAATGGCTTGTCGTGATGTCCCAGTTCTCTATGTGAGTAAGTTAGTTACACTAAAAAGGACTTATATGTTTGGCCTTTAGCTTCTTGGATCTTTATATGCCAACTTTAAGAAATAGAAAATAATTTGCATTTACTCTTTGGGTTGCTTTGACAAGTGTGAATATTCCAACTTATAGCAAGTATATCATCTTTTGGGTCTGATGACACACAAGAAACAGTGCAAATTTGATTGCATGCATCAGCTCATTTAATCATCACAGATCCATGTGAGGTCAATACTATCGTCACTATCTTATATCGCTGAGAAAATTGAGGCCTTATCTTGTTAAATACACATCCAGGATCATTCACAGTAAAAGGCTAAGTGAGAGGTATTTGCCAGGTCTCCTTGGCCCATATAATCCTGCTAACTAATATGTACTATATAAATCTTATTAATGTCTAATATGTTTAGCATGTCTCCCTTTTCAAAACACACCCACTTTAGCCTCACCTGTGTGAACTGGCCCAGATTCCAAATGAGTAGGGTCCAAATTATGATATTTCTTTATACAGACTTTTCTTAAAATAGCTAGGGTCAGCTTCCATAAGGGTCATTTGGGCTGCTAAAAAGCAGTGAAAGAATCAAATATGGTTGACCAGAGATTCATTATCCTCTCCCCAGGTATGTTAGTCAGCTTGGCTGCCATAAGAGGATACCGAAGACTGGGTGGCTTAAACAACAGAAATTTATCACAGTTCTGAAGGCTAGAAGTTCAAAATTGAGGTGCTGGAAATTTTGAGTTTTGATGAAGCTCCTTTATTTTTGACTCTTGTAGGCTGCCTTCTCACTATGTCCTCACATGGCCTTTTGTGCTCATGTGGGGAGGGAGGGAGGAAGGAAGGGAAAGAGGGGGAAAGAGACAGAGAGAGAGAGAGAAGTTAGTTCTGGTGCCTCTTCCTCTTTGCATAAGAACAGCAGTTCTATCATACTAAGGCCCTGCTCTTATTACCTCACTCAAAATTTATCACTTCTGTCTCCACATACAATTGCATTGGGAATTAGGCCTTCGACACATGAATTTACAGGGGACACAATTCAGTCCATAATATCAGGCCAGTGTCCCCTTCAGTGGAGAGGTCAGTTGCTGGTGGGACTCAGAGATAGCAGGAAAATGGGACATTCACCCCCCTCCCATGAAGTGAAATTAAGAGCCAGTGGCTTTAAACAAGAAAATCAAATCTTATGTCTGAAATTGAGGTCGTTCCTGTGACAAAAAAGAAGTCATCCTTTTTCTGTTCTTTTCCTTAGTAAAAGACTATGAAAGCCAATTTATACAATTTAAGCAAATAACTGAGGGGGAGGTTATAGCAGAGGATGATTGAAGAGATAGAGGTTCTGTTTATTTTACCACTATGCACCTTCGTGTACTTCTTACTTTCTCCACTATTATCATCTTCCTCCAAAATCCCTCCATTCCCATCTGGGTAACTGCCACTGATTCTCAACGGATTTCTTGTCCTCTGAGGTTCCATCTCCAAACCACTTCGAAATGGCAACCAGGTGATACGTTCAAACACAAAATTAATTATATTATCCCCCTGCTCAAAATATCACAGTGGTTTCAAGTTTCTCCTTTGATAAAGACCTAAATCCTTCACACAGAATTTTCTTCAAGGCCCAGCATGACCCAGGGTTGCCTCTCTCTTTCTCGTTTCACTGAGCCCCAGACTCCCTTGGTCTCGATCTCCAGCTCCAACTACTTCTTTAGTCTCCCTGGACCAAGTCTGGATTCTCATTCTGAAGCTCCCACAGCACCCTGCCCTTCTCCATCACGACACTTAGTACTGTTGCAATCAAATGCTTAGCTGTTTTGTTGTTTGTTCCCCCAAAGATGTCACGTCTATGAGGCTGAGGATGCCGATGACCCACAGCACAATGTTTAGTTAGTAAGCCCTCAATAAATATCTATCTGGTGGGTGGATGGCTCCAGTTGAAAGGAAACGGGGTTGCCAGGTTAGAGAACCTAGAATTTGATCTTTTGAATTTAAGAAGCTATTGAAGATTTCTGAACCCAGAAGTGATATGCATGAAATTTTTCACAAATTTGTCCCAGAATGTGATGGAGGAAGTTTAGCTATTTAATACTCTGGCTGTCCAGAATATTCTGGATGCCTCCAGGGTAAGAAACCCCAGAGGTCAATAAAAATCAGCTGAAAAATGCTGATATTTTCTAGCAGCAATCTTCAGAACCACTCGGAGCCACACTTTCTAAGGAGGTGGAGTTGGGGAACAGTGGACTGAGCAGGCTCTGTTCCGCCTGAGGCCACAGAAGAAGCAAAATTTCTGACATTCAGGCTTCAGAGACCTTCGAGTATCTATCAGCTGAGCCAAGGCCCCTATCTCAGAATGGTTCAGCCCCCGTGAAGTTAAAATCCATGCAGTCTAGAATTTTTCCTAGAGATTGTCACAGTACGTAACTGGTTGGTGGCTTACACAAGCATGTATTTGTAGGCTGTCTGCGTAAGTGTAAAAGGGTGTGTGCATTGGTGTTTGTCCCATTTCTCAGCGGGGCTCCCTGGGAGCTGGAGAACGTAGTATTGCTTCATTTATGGGAGTCAGGTTAGGAAACAAATATAAGGAAGAAAACAGACTGAATTCACTCCAACACACTGCTTTATCTTCAAGGCCATCTGTGCACAGACATACCCCAGAGGCAATAAAAAGCTGCATTATTCTTCATTATTGTCCTGGAAGAGCACTCTGGCTTAATAAGGGAGCCCTGATTTTATAAACGGAAAAGAACAACAGTTCCCTCGGATGGTGAATTAACTTGCTTTTGATAAATAAGTGTTTTTCCCTGACTAAACTTGGCTGAAGTAATTCCATGTTTTTATTTTTTTTTTTTTTTTCAGTACAACATTCTAATATCACAGAGTTCTGTACCTGGTTAATGCCTTGGCTTTTGTACCTGAGGTTAGGTTTCTATTTTACTAGTTTTTTAAAATGTTATTTGGTTCACTTGTGAAAAACTTGCTTAAATATTTTTTAAGAGAATAATTTTATAGGGTGTGGCAAAGTCATTCAGTGAGTAAAAGAGAAAGTTGTTTGCCCTACATTGGGGAGCTCTTGGAAGCATCTGCCTCCTCTGGAATGGGATGACACCACACAGCTTTCTGGAACATTCACCAGAGCACTCTAACTCCCAAACCCTTTGCCAGAGGAAATCATAAGTTAACAATTTCTTTAGTTTTGGCACTGGGTACCAAATACTCAACTTTGATTTTGCAAAAGCATTTTTTATAGAGTTTTGACCACTGTATTTCTAACATTAGAGCACATTTTCCTTCTTTTCCCTACCTGATCCAGGTACAGGTGAAGACCCCATGGAATGCTTTCTGCTGCTGTCTGCTTTTACTGGAAGCTGTACATCCTAACCTCACCAAGTGTCCCCTGTGGAGCTTCAGGCCTGCACGGAGTAACACACGACTAGGGAGCAAAATCTGAAGTGGGGAAGGCCCCCCTAGCAACTGTGCACAGTCCAAGGTCAACTGTGGGGGTGAGGAAGGGCTCTGAAATTAGGGCCAGGAGACCTGAGTTCATACTTTGCTGGGTATAAGATCTCTGGGAAGCATTTAATCTCTCTAAAGCTCAGTTTTCTCACCAATGAAATGGACGTGATCCTCCACCCAAAGTTGGTTGCCTAGGTCCAGTGAAATGATGGGTGTGAATGCCCTAAGCAAAATTACAAAGCCTCGTTGTGAAGCTTCGATGACACTGCTCAGCACAGAGCCCGACACTGACTGAAAGCCCTTTGAAGGCAAGGGCTCTGGCCTGCCACTGGGATCCCCACGACTGCCTAAGACAGCGGCCAACATGTGGGAAGCAGATGAGGAGCACCTGGTGAATAAATGTAACAGGGAGTGATTAAACATGACAAGCTCAATCAATATCAATTTCTTCCTCTTCTCCGTGAGGCTAAAAATGGAGTCTGTATTTAGTGCTTTCCAAAGTTCTGCTGTTTGGTTAACAGATGTTATTACATAACATTCTTTTGTCTCCTTGTACAGGCCAACTTTTCTGGTAAATAATTCTATAAAACTTGAGTGCCAGTTCTAAGACTCGAGTTTAGGATTCGGAGAAGTATTAGGTGGAAGGCTTTCGTTGGGCCTGGAAAGCCACACACAGCTTCTTAATGCACCTAAAAAAAGAACCAGCCTGGCTGTGAGAAGAGAGCAAGAGGAAAAGGGGAGGGGAGGAGTGTAGAGAAGGGCTGTCTTAGAAAATAGCTTCTGTACCAAGAGGGCATAGGGGAGTATAACCTCAGCAAGCCGAAGACAGGGAAAGGGCATGGAGCATAAAGTAGGAGGAGAAAATGCAAGTTCCTTACAAAGCAGGTATAGGCTCTGTGATTTCCAGAAGCTACTGTAGCTCTGAATAGTGTCTCTAGGGGGAAGAAGTGAGAAACATATATTCGCTGGCCCCACAGTAGTTCACCATGGCATCCAGGTTGCTCAAGCCTGGGTGCCAAGTGCCTTCCCCAGCATCTTGTTCAACAGAGGAGCCCTGAATGAGAGGCCCATAGGGCAGCTACTAGGTATGCCTGCCAGTGACCTGAGGGACCAGCAGCAGCTTCTCCAGAGAATGCATCCCTCTGCAGTCCCCACGGAGGCAGAGGACCTGCAGCCAGGACTGCAGCAGCGGCACAGCCAAAGCCAGGGCAGCTCGGGCCAGAAAGCCGTGTGCAGAAATGAAAGCTCTTGCAAAAAAAGGACTTGGCTTTTTCTCTCCTGAGATACTTTTATTAATCAAAACTTCTTAAATCCTATAACTTTATGGGTGAGGTAGCATGGCAGAGTGGAAAGAGCACAGTACACTGAGCCAATCCTGTTTCAAATCCTGGCTCCAAACTTGCCTGCAAAGCCCCATGACCTGGAGTGAGTCGCTCTCTGCACAGCTTCTCCATTTCAAGATGGGAGTAATGACATTCACTGCGAATAGTGGGTTGGAGAGTAGAGATGATAGATGGTAGATGATGATAGATAGATAGATGATAGATAGATGATAGATAGATGATAGATAGATGATATATGTGTGTCATGTGTGTATATTTCTATATATATATACAACACACACACACACACACACACACACACACACACATACACACAAGCCTGGTATGGTGATAGGCACAAAATGCATGCTCAATAAATGCTATCAAATCAGAATCAAATTGAAGTAGACATTTGGGCAAGAGTAATCTTTAAAGAGTAATCTTTACACCTAAATTTGGATTACGTCCTTCCTTTGCTCAGACCTGGTTTCCCTTTGCAACCTGAATAGCACACAGTAACTCCTTCTCCTGGCTGAGCCACAAGGCTCAGCCTAATGTGGCCCCTGCCACCTCTCCGGCCTGTGCTCCACCTCCGGCTTTTCATTTCCTCAAACCCACCAGATTCTTTTCCACCACAGAAACTTGCACTTGCCATGTGTCCTCCAAGAGTTTATTCCCCACTTTGATTTCTTTGTGGGACTCTCCTTCCCATCATTCATTTCTCAGCTCGAATGTCAGCTCCTCAGAGGCCTTTATTGGCACCCCTATTTAATGTACCCCTGACAATGCCTCCCCTTTTGACCATTTTCATGGTGCTTACCCTACACCTCAAGTATTCATGTCACTCCTTTTTCCCTATCTGGCTCAGCCCATTGGAATATGAGATCCTTCCGAACAAAGTCTTCATCTTCCCTTGACCTACAGAACTTACATCGGTGCCAGCACATGGTAGGGACTCCTTATATATTTGTTAAATGATGACAAATAAACTCCTATACTCAACCAGCTCTGGGGACATGGTGTCACTGAGGATCTCAGGAGAGAAGCAACATCCAGGATTGGTTCCTGCTGGCCATGAGGCATGAAACAAAGATGAGCATGAGTAGCTGGGCTGTGACCTATCATAATCAGACTAACTACTGAGAGCAAGATCTTGAAAGATTCCAATTTTAAAAGATTTACAAATGTTTAAATCCAATGCTAACAGCGACTTTAACCCATAGACACAATGGAGGCAGTCTAGACATCTCATCTGCTTTTGATGAATCCTGCCCTTCTATCTAGGCAATGTTAACTGAAATGTGGCGACATGTCAACCTCTGTGTCTGTTCCAAACTCAAAGCTCTTCCAAAAGTTCTTCATATATCACTTCAAGTGACTTTTGAACACAGTTTCCTGACTATGTCATTATTAGAAGGGTATATTCTACGGATAAACAGAACTGCAAAGAAATGTTCAGGAAAAAACCTGTTCCTGGTACAAAGCCAACCCCTCCACTTCGTCCCCTTGGGCCAACCCTACTCTGTAGCAAGCTTCTTTCCTCCCAATACTTTAAACAGAACCCGTGTCCCTCTTAACCTCTCCTATCTTAGCCTCGCCATGCTTAACGCAGTATCATGGTGTCACAGAAAGAATATTAGCTTTGTCAAACAGACTGTTCTTATGATTTTGGCTCCATCATTTACTACCTGTGTGTTTTGGGACAAGTTATTGAAACTCTCGGAGTTTAGTTTCCTTCATTTGTAAATGGGCATAATAATAACCTCATGGGGTCGTTGTGAGAAAAAAATACAAAAAAAACATGTCAGGTTCCTGGCACATACTAGTTGTTCATAAAATGGGAGTTTCTTCTTCTTCTTCTTCTTCTTCTTCTTCTTCTTCTTCTTCTTCTTCTTCTTCTTCTTCTTCTTCCTCCTCCTCCTCCTCCTCCTCCTCCTCCTTCTTCCTCTTCCCCTTCTCCTTCTCCCCCTCTTCCTCCTCCTCCTATTATTATTATTATTATCATTATTATTATCATTATCATTATTGTCTCTTCTCTGCCTGTGTTGACTTGTCAGTTGGTTTAGTAGTTGAGCTAGAGAGCAATTTTTCCTGTTCCTTTTCTATCCTTGCTAATATCACAATGACAGATGTTTCATAAAAGCTTACCAATCGGGTTTATTTTTATACAGCTTAAGAGTTGAGTTAACAAATATTTATCGAACGTTTCCAACATGCCAAGAACCATGCTGATTACCCACATACATAGGGATGAAAGGAGAAGACAGTCCATGGTGTGATTTCAAGGGCACAAGTAATACCTGGCTGCCCTCTCCCATTTTCCTCCTGATGGCTGTTCACATACCTTTATTTAAGGCTGTTCTCCCAGTCACAATGCAAACACCCATAGGAGGGATTTTTCCAATCCCCATTTGTAGTGGGGGGTCCTGAGAGAATTTCCCCAGCATAAAGGCGGAGAAGAGGAAGGACCATGACAACTAGAGGGAGGAGTGAGAGCCAGGACCAGGAAAGCCGGGGGACCTGACGCCAAGTTGGTCCTGATCCAGACTTTTTCAAGGGAAAGTCCCCAAAGCACAGGTCAGAGAGCCACACAGCTGGACGAAATGGTCATCTAAGTGAGGGGTGGGCATGTGGCCCGCCTATAATCTTCTTCAGCAGGCAGGAGCTGCTTGTCTCTGTCTGGATCCTCTGGGGTCACATGAACCCCACCCAACCTGCAGCACTAACCCATCCAGGAGCTGGTAGGGTACCGGACCCCTCCCAATTTGTCCTGTATTCGTGTCACATTCGGAATCCATGGGCTTTCTAGTATCTCCTCCACCCAGGCATTCTCCTGGGAACAAAGCCAGACAGAGACACACAGCAAGGGCTGATGAGCCCTCCCGCCTGCCACTGCGGGATCTGGATACCTGCCAGTCTCACTGCCAGCATCCAGCTGCCTTCGGCTTCATTTCCTGAGCAACACTGAGAGCGATTGCCTCGGTGTCTCCTGGCACCAGCTGGCTTGGAAATGTACACAGTCAATCTCACCTGTTGTCAGGGGAAGAGCTGCATTTAGATGGTTTAGAAAGGCAATTGAATTTAGCCAACCAGGTAATGGGCCTGGCCTGACCCCCATGGGGAAATAAATAATGGCCCACTTGCCCTCGAGAAACTTGTAATCTAGTGGAGAAGAAAGATCCAGACGCAGACCCTGACCCTTAATAGCACCTAACAGAAGTCTGATTAGAAAACGCTCTGAAGTCGACTGTCTCCAAAATGCAACAGAATGAAAAAGTTAGAAAAATGATGTTTTCTAAATTGGAATCAAATCCACATAAAAAGGACGGAGCAGTTGGTGCTGACCAAACCATGCATGAGAGGAAGAGCCATTGCAGGAGACGAGACAGACAGAGAGGCCTGGGCACCCACCGCAAGCAGAGCCAACAGCTGGAGCAGGACAGAGGTGGGAAGGCTGAGTTACCCCCAGCCCCACCCAGCAAGAGTCTGGGGAAGAGTGGGGAGAGATAAGGCTGGGAAGGAGGGATCAGATTATGGATTACGGAGAGTGTGGAGACTCTAATAAGAAACAAGAAACTTTTTTTCTTTTTTGCAAGCCTTTCGTGTTTGACAAAGGTGACAGGATACAGAGAATGCTCCATGTTGTGTTTTAGAGCAGACCATAGGTGGCTGGCTGGGAGGGAATCCTGCTGCAAACCAGATGCCAGGGAAAGATGAGAAAAGTCTCTACGGCCAGGATCCTGGTGGAGCCCCTACAAAGGCAAACTGCAAGAGGAGGGGAGAATCATCTAAAGCTGTGGGTGCTAAAAAAAGCCTCTGTGGAAAATGACAGCCTTTAACTCAGAAAATGGACACCTGGTGGGTTGTTCAAGTTTCAGTCAACATCCCAGTGTGTCCTGGTAAACAGAGATAGAGATAAAACCAGGGACCACAGATGGGCCTCCTGCCAACAGTCATCATCGGTGTGTGCGTTCACTCCTCAGGAACCTGGCCAGTGTGGGGGCAGAGCCCTGTGCAGGGGGTCGCTGAGCCCTCTGGGGTGTTCCTCCAACTCCAGTCAGATGGGGCAGCGACCCAAAAGCCCTACAGGAAACCCCCAGGAGCCCCACATAAGGAAGCACCACATTAGGCGACTCAACTCCCTGCACAGATGTTTGTGGAGTTCACCCTTCACCCCAGTGATGAAATCCTTTCAACGACGGGAAAGGACTGTGCCGTGCTCTTTATTAGTTATTGGATTTTCCATTTCTCAAGGTGGGGGGGATGGAGAAGAAGATGCAATAAAGGCAAACAGTTGGAAATTGATTGCCTGCTGCTCTCCAGGGCAATTTCCTGGCAACTGACGAAACACCCAGGCTAGCAGAAGCCGTCATGGATTGATTGTCAAACCGCTTGCTTTGTATTTCAGATTTTAAAAATATAATCTTCCGAAGCCCCATTCTCTTTATCTTTAAAATGAGAATAGCAACACTAACCTCACCGGGTGACTGTGAACAGAATCACCACCGTGAGACGGTGGAAAGTGATGCTGCTTTAGGGGCGCCATTCGCACAGACCGCCACGCGAGTGGGGTCCCCCTGAGCTGAGCAGCTCACGACCTTCATGACCTTACGTGGCAGCGCTGGGGCTGAGAGGGGACCAAAGAAATAAGGCAATGAAACCAGTTTTTAAACTGTAAAGAACTGTCTAGCATCCTCGAAGCGATTGCCGGGGACATCTGAGACAAGATGAGCATCCTGACAGGGATGCCAGGGCCATGAGCAGCAGGGATTGATGGCAGGGGTGGGGATGCGCAGCAGCAACCAAGAACGTGACCACTACAGATGGGAAACCTGTCAAGCTGTTTGACCCGCTGAGGGCACTAGATCAGAGATCACAGAAAAACAGAGAAAATAATCACAGTAGCAGGTGCGTGATGGGCGATTATTTTAGTCCAGACGCTACTGCCTAATTGAATCCTGACTATCACCCCATTTGGTGAGTCCTGCTATCACCCTCCATTTCACAGGTGAGACAGCACTTCACGAGGATACTGGATGCTAGACCTGGGGATGGTGGTTTCTAGGCAGTAGAGCAAAGAGCTGAAACCAGGCAGCGACTCCAGCAGCTGCGATTTCAACCACCTCCCACCTCAGCAGAGCATAAACCACACTCAGCCATGAGGTTCCCAATGAATCAGGCACCGAGAGTGCATTGGGTGCTTCCTGATGCCAACCCGCACCCTGCGGGAGCTTGCACTGTGTCCCAACACATAAAAAATCTCCGGAGACAAGCAATAAATCAGAGAAGTTCTTTCCATCACATGGTGCCGTGCTACTGGGCGCTTAGCAAAAGGAAAGAATCTTCTGCGAGGCTTTCTGAAGGACCAGGAGCCTGAGCCAGGCCTTGGAAGGCGGCCTCTGAAAGGAGGTGAGAGAGGGCAGCGCTGTCTCCCCTGGGGTGTGGTCGAGGTGTGGGTGAGGAGGTGAGACAGAACTGATCTGGTTGTTCTGTGAGAGAGTGGGAGGGGAAAAAGTCACCTGGATATGGTAGTGGTCGTCCCCTCTGCAAGTCGAGACTCATTTTTTGTTTTTGTTTTCTATCTTCATGAAGGGTGTGAGATTTTTACATTGTCATCAAACAAATGGCATCATAATCGATGCTTCATAACAAAATTACTTCATTTTAATATTTCTATCAGGTGTCACTTGTCTAGTCTTTCCTCCCCTGGAATATCACAATATTACTTTAGGGGGCAAAAGGTCCCACCATCTTCCTTTTATGGCTGATGGATGAAGTCAAAACTATGAGTGTCACAGAGATGGGGTGAACACACAGAGTTGAGAGAGGTCTATCCAGTAAGCCAGAGGAGGAGGGTAAACAAGTTTTCACATCAAGGGTCCAAAGACTAATAATAGGGGTTAGGACAGAGGCAGAGAGAGGGCTCCAAAGAAGACAGAACAGCAGCTGGTGTAGTGGAGAAGGGCCCATTACCAGGAGTGGGTGTTCCCATTTAAAGTTGCATGCAAATGCCTGCAGAGGCTGATGCTTGGAGCCCCAAGGAGAGAGAGAGACAAAGAGAAGACACGGTGGTTATCCCAGTGGAGAGGGAAACTCAAATCCATGGGCCCAAGGAGTTTGTAGGGCACGCATTTGTCTGAAATGCTTATTTCAAATCCTCGCTTCAAAGTGTTGCTGCTCCTTCAGTCTAAACAATCCAGCCCTCTGTGGAAATCCTGGCTGGTTGGTGGTGGTGCCTCAGGGGCTGCCTTAGGATAAGACGTGGGGATTGATTTGGTGTCTTATGCGAGCCATTGCCCTGTCCGCTCCCCAAACCGCCCCCATCTGTCTTAGAAGCTCCTGCTGTAAGATTAGTTCACCCATCCCCTGCCCCATTCATCCGCAGACTCCCAGAGAGCTCTTCCTCTCTTTCCCTTCTCCAATACTGCTGTCATGCTTCTTGCTGACTTCAGTGTCCACACTTGGGCCTTCCAGTGACCTGACACTGTCACCTCCAGTGATCTTGCTCTCTACTCCCTTTGGCTCTCTCAAAACCCTGTGCTAGTCCTTGCTAACTAACCCTGATGGCACTGGCCCCCGCCCTGATCTTAATTTCAGATCCCTCTCTGGACCTTCTGCACCTCTTTCTTCCTCACTTCCTCTGATTCCCCCCCCAAATATCTCTCTCTACAACTCTGTGACTTCACCAGGACCTAAAATATTCGTATTTTTCCTGCTCAGTCTTCCTTTCCCTCCACATCCAGAAATTGGATACTATGGTTCATCCTTGGAGTCTCTCTCTTATCCTGTCCTCATTCAGATCATGGATTCCTGCTGGAACTGGGGGGAGCCCTCCATCTCCCACCGCCATGGCACTACACGATGGCTAACAGGTAAAGGGGGTATCAACCAAACCTGGGCTGTGGCTGGAGAGTTATCCACAACCCTCTGACTGGGCTCCTTTGGTATTCAGGATTGCAAATGATTAATTAATGACCAGCACTTTGTGTTGCCTGGCAATCCTCTGCTTTTTCCTAGTCCACTCACTCTCTCCCTCTGCTGAAAAGCTATTTCGTACCTTCCCCCTCACTTCCAACACCTCAACAACTCCGCTCCTATTACTTGCTCTTGGCTGATGACTCCACTTCTTAATTCATTGTGGAAAGAGAAGCAATCAGAAGAGATATTTCTTAAGCTTCCATCATCACATCTTCCAAGCGACCTGCCTTCATACCCATAAACTGCCTTCCTTCCAGCTATTAAATACATCATTGTGCTGCTTCCTGAGGCATAATGTGAAATGTAAGCCAAACTATACCACTCCTCTTCTCAAATTTCTTCAATAGCTTTACATCTCAAGATTTGGAAAGGGGGGCGGGTAGAATAAACCAAAGCTTTTAATCATAATCTGCCCACGCTTTACACTTCTTACTTCTTCTCCAGAGTCACTTGCCCCTGACGCCCTCTGTCTGCAGGCCCCATTAGCCTCTGCTGTTTCTGGAACTATGCATTCAGGACCTTTGGACTTGCTTCCTTGCTTGACATGCTCTTTTCTCTGATACCCCAAAGGCTCCCTCCCTCACTTGCTGACAGGTGTCTTCATTATGTTAACTCATCAAATCGATTGTCCCTAACCACCCTACATACAGCACCAAACTTGGCACTGGCTAACTCTACTCCCCACCTTCATTTCCTCCGTGGCACGCAACTCTTGCTGCAGTAGTTCTTGTCATCGTCTCCTCCTCACACTGGGATGTCATCTCTCTGAACACCAGACTTGTTTCTTTTGTCTGATCCTATTTAAAAGGTGCCTCTACGTGTCTGGCATTTGTAGGGCTCAGGTCATGTGTTTTGAATGAATAAATTAATCTGATTCATATTAGTTTTCACATAAGATTTTGTTCCAGTAAAGGGTGTTGCTCCTTAAAAAAGGTAAAGTCTGAAAACCACTGCCCTAGAGTACAGAAGCGATTACTCAGACGATGTAGTCCACCACTTTGAAACGTTTGGGAATAATTGCTCTATTTTCAGTCTCTTGAACTCTGAACTTGACAGTGCAGGATTACCCCAGTTTGCAGGAGCAAGCCATTGTTTCTAGTCCTTCCCCCATTTCAGTTTTTATGTGATCCTTTTCCACAACACACTCTGTAAGTTTCCACCGTGAGGCTGAGACACAATGATAAGGATGTCCCCAAGCCGCATTGTCAACGTGACAAGATTTCTAGGCAGCGTTTCTCACATCGTGACTGGGCCCTGGAAATGAGTGCCTTGAAATGAAGGATCCTGGGGACGGTGTCTGCTCCTAAAGCATTTTCAGGCTCTCGGTCTGATTCTTTTGAAGCCAGACTGACTGTCCTTGGTTGATTTTTCTTGCCAAGCCAAGGGAAAGCTGTCTTGAGATGATAAAGCTAGAGAGAGGCATTGCTGTATTTCTTCAGATATTCCTTAAACACGGACTTCATCATTCATAATTCATTCATTTCTACCTACTAGAATGGAAGCTGCATGAAGACAGAAACTTAATGGGTCTTTGTCATTCGTTCACCAGCTCCTATAGTAGTTCTGCACATAGAGGCAGCACCCAAATTAATTGCTGGATAAGCAAATAAATATAGAAAACCTAGATATTTATTTTGCCAAGATTTAGTGAGTGCAATTGAAGCTGAGCCCTCAAGTTCAAGAAGAACTTCTTCAGTCAGTGCCACAAGCAGAGGCAAAAGTACAAAAGATGAGAATGATCCTTTCTCCTTGCATCTTCCTCCAAAGCAATGGGCTGAATGTCAGGGGCACATTCTGTGCTAAAGGACCATTGTTCAAAACTGTCCAGTCCATTGTGGATAATTTTGACAAATACAGTAAAAATGCCAAAACAATGTCCACTTGCTATAAACGGTTCTGAATGCTCGCTCTCCCTTTCTGTACTTATCTCATTGCGGGCCAATAATAAGCACTTTGAGAGGCGAGTTGATGGTATCCAAGAAAAAGTTGGGCAGCATTCCCGTATAATTTGGAAGCAAATAACATTTGCCATATTGCAGAGGCAGGCACAAGGGTGTGCCAGGCTCAGCCACGGAGCCCAAGGTGTCACATTGAGAAGGGCAATCCCACACCTCACTCCTGTAGTTTTTACCTCCAGTGCCTGTGAAGTCTATGAAGAACATGGGGCCACCATGGAACTAGGTAATTAATAAATTACCATGTATTAATTCAATTTTTCATTAATTTAGTCTTTTCTTAATAAGTTTTTTAATAAACTAACAGTAGTGCTGCTCTTTGATTCCTGTTTGAACTGTAGAGCAGCCTTAGTCCCAGGGGTCCTTCGAAGGGGGGATATGCAGTGTTTCTAGGTTAGGGACCTTGGGTCCTCACAGGGGGAGGTTTTCCTGTTTGTCATGCACATGTACAGCAGAATTACTATTTACAACACAATTATTATCTTCAATAAAAGACATCCAATCATTCAATTTAAAACCTACATTTGTGTTAAAGGAAACAGACCTGTCATGAGTTCAGGGGAAACGCATTTGGTGGCTGGTGTGGTCCCCCAATTACTTGGCAGAACCACAGTTATCACAGTTCCTCAGACTCTCTGTAGGGAGAGAGTTCATTAGCAGGAGCTTCAAGGAAAAGAACTTCCCTTCAGAACTCTGATGGACGTCAAAGGAGTGAGACAAGAAAAAAACTGAATTCTTCTATTCGACATTGTGCTAGAGGTTCTAGTCAGTGCCTTAACAAAAATAAATAAGAAACAAAGATAAAGAAAATTAGGAGGAAAGAAATAAAACATTATTCATAGGTAATATGATTTTTATGTTGAAATGCAAGATAATCCACAGATTTATTAGAATTATTTGGAGAGCTTAGCAAATTTGCAAGATACAAAATCGGTATATGAATTAATTATATGTCTACATGGGCCAATGGAGACCATGTCACTCACTGATCAACAGCAAGTCTCTGAGGCCCTAGCAAACCTGGCTACAAATCCTTGTTGCCATTTAACAACTTCCAGCAAGGCTCTTAAGTTCTCTCTGTGTCTAGCGACCTTATCTCTGAACTCATAAAGCACATACCTCCTAGCAATGTTTCTCCAAGTGTGGAACTGAACCAGCAGCAGCAGCATCACCTGGGCCTTTGTTAGAAATGCAAATTCTCAGGCTCCACCCCCAACCTACTGACTTAGAAACTCTGGAAGTGTGGCCTGGCCATCTGCATTCCCAAGTTCTCCTGCTGACTCATGCCCACAGACTGAGAACTGCTCCCTTAGAGGGTGACTTGGAGCCTTAAACAAAATTATGCCTATAAAGTGCTAAGTCTGCCACCCATTCCAGAAACTTAGAGAGGTCAGGGAACTTCAGATTTCTTTAAAAACAGGAGGAACAAGGAGTCACTAACCCTTTAGTGTGAACTAATTTAAAATATTTTGTAGGAAGTATTTGTACCTACAAAGCAGTGTGATTTAGTAATCTAGTATTTTTTTTTTCTCATTAAAGAACAAAAAATAGATAGCAGACTGGGGCTTAAAGAGATGAACATCTTTTCTAAGGTTACATGAAGAGAAATCCAGAAATAGAATTCAGGCTATTAACTCTGCACTTAGGTCATTTCTCAGCCCTCACACTCCTGTTTAGCATGAAGAACCAGCACCCTAATGGGAACAGACTTAATCAAGAGCTTATTGAGGCTCCCACATGGGCCTGGGCTGGGCATGGGGCCTGCGGAGCTGTCTGTGGGCTGAAATCTGATTCTCAAGGGCCTGGAGTCTCATGCTTGGGGAACTGACTAATTGTTCTTATGTCTGCCCTACTTGCTGATGAGGACAAGAAAATGTGACCCTGACCTGCAAGAAGTCACTCATCTCTCATTCTTTCTAAAAATAAAAGGATCATCATGACCAAAACTCACTCAAAGGCTGATTTAAATAGATCTAAATAGGTTGCTTGCAGTAATTTGTTTATTGTATTAGCCAGCTAGTGCTTCGATGGCAACAAAAATGCTTGCAGGTTAAGTCAACCTGATCTGGTGTTAGTCTGAACTGACACAATGTTCTGGTGCTGGAAGGAGCCTGTGGTCGCAACGCATGTGCAATGATGCTAGAGTAGAGATTCTCTGGTCATTGCAGGGTTAAGACATTTTCATTCCATATTAGGGACCAGGCAACACACTAAGTGGGGCTGGGGTCTCCTGGGAAAAGTGGAATTATCACTGAGACAGTTAGTGTGTCTGGCAATAGTCAAAAAAAAAAGGGGCAGAAGGGCTAGAACATTCTCTTGGCCTTGACCACGAAGACATTGAGGCATCAGAGAGGGCTGTCTGCTGGCCTTCTGAGGTCAAATGTGGCCAGTCATTCTGAGCAAGAGCCTGGAAACTATCCCAGACAGATGATGGGATAGCAGGGTGAGAGGTTAAAGACCCCATATCATGTGATTTGCATTGTTTTATGCCCCTTGTCACGGGGGTCTCTTCCCTGAACTTGTCCCTTTGGTTCAGGGTGATCTTTGGAGAAGCCTGGTGTACCTCAGGAGTGCTGGAGGAACCCCTGTGTCTACACTGCCACCTCAGTATTCCAGAGGCCACCTGAAGGGGCCACAGGAGTCAGACAGCAGTTTGGGGTGGAGGAACCTTGGGAAGACAGGGCCTTAACTTCGAAGTTTTGAGTGGCGTTTCATTTAGAGAGATGAGCTCCTGCAACAGGGAAACCTCCAAGCTGGTGAGTAGGACAAATCCCAGGATATAGATTGAAAGTCTTCATTTTTTTAAAGCATAATTTAATTTTTAATAATGTAGCCCAGACCTATCCTTACACACTGTCCCAAAATGACCAGTCAGAGGAGACACCATCCCTGTGTCTGCCATCCCCGAGAAGTACACAGGAAATTTTTTATATATTGACAAGGGGTCTTCTCTCTGGGGATTGCCCTGCCCCTTGCCACCCTGTTACTACAGGGAGTGGGGAGACCTCTCTTGTGGACAGTCTGTTTTGTCTTCACTTGTCCAATAACCAGTGTTGCTCCTGTGTAGAGGAGAATAACCGAAACCTTCCTAAAGTTTGCAGCCTAAGGACCTAAGATCAGAAGAGATCTGAGGACTTCACGCTGTGTCACCTCAGCTGAGGCAGAAGGGATTTTGCCCCCACTTATGAGTGAGGGACTTTGCAGCTGAAGCTGCTGCTCTGAGGTTTTCCCCAATGGGAAACTGGGACCTAGAAGGGGTGTGACTCTCCAGGCCAGAGCAGGTGAACAGAACAACTCCATCCTGTCTCTCAAGGAGGGACAGAAGGGAAGAAGTCAGAAAAATAAAGAGCAGGGCAGAATAAAGGCCAACACAGTGAGCACTGCTCCTTGTAACCTGCCCTGACCCCTCCCACCAGCACCTCTGCCAGCTACACTGCAGAGAGCCTTGGTGGCCAGACCAGAGAGGCCTCTGCCCACCCAGGAAGTCGTCCCTCCCTCCACCTTTGGGAGGATACAGCTGCTGCTTCTATTTCTCTGACACTGTTTATAGCTTCTCCTTGGGCAGCCCCATGGTCTTCCCACCATGTGTGGCCATCCCAGTAGCTCTCACTTCTGCTCCCACGGCTGCCCCTTGACTTCAACAGGAGGACTCCTGCCAAAGAGCAAGTCCATGTCTCTTCTGCAGCTGTGAATTCCTGAGCAGTAAGGTTCAAAGGTGCATTGCTTCCAATTCCATTAAACAAAGCAGATACATTCTCAAAGCTTCGATTTCCACATTGGAAAATAGGAGAATTAATAATAACTATCCTACCTACAGAGCACCAATGAAACACATCAAAATGCCTAACTATGCCTGGCACAGATAAGAGCGCCTTTGGCCAATGAAATATTATATTTTTCCTTATATAATATGGAAGATAAACTTGATTCTGTGTACAACGTACTTTTCACAACTCTAAAAATATTCCCTTCCAAAGCTTAGCCTCCAGAATACAACTTAGGTGCCGGCACTTTCATTTGGAGACATAGCATTGAATAAATGCTCTGCTTCAATGGGTTCTGTTGAGGAATGCCTGGGCAGGTCGCTGCCTAGGGGCACAGAGCAGTCGGTGTGAGCCAGAATTTGCACCCAAACTTAGCTGGCACTTCCCACCATGTCTATATTCTCAAACTGTGGACCAAGGACCGTATGCACCCATGTAAACGATGCAGATTCAAAAAAGAGTCGAAAGCAGGGTTTCAAAGAGATATCCACACACCCATGCTCATGACAGCATTACTCACAGTAGCCAAAAAGCAGAAGAAACCCAAGTGTCCAGCAGTGGTTAAATGGATAAAGAGAATGGGATAGATACTTATGGGTGAGATATACTTATGAATGGAATATTATTCAACCTTAAAATGGAAATTCTGACACATTCTACAGCACGGATGAGCCTTGAGGACATCAGGTTGTGAAAATAACCAGTCGCAAAGGACAAATAGTTATGAGTTCACTTATACGAGGTACCCAAACAGTCAAAATCATAGAGACAGAAAATAGATTGCTGATCGCCGGAGCGTGGGGGAGGGGAGAGTGGGGAGTTAGTGTTCAGTGGGTGCTCGGCATTAGTTATGCAAGATGAAGAGCTCTGGGGATGGGTGGGTGTGATGGTTGCACGGCACTGGGACTGTACTTGACACCACCAAACTGGACATTTGAAAATAGTTAAGATGGCGAATTTCATGTTCTGTGTGTTTGGCTATAATTTTTAAAAATAATAATTTTAAAAATCAAAGATGCAGATTCCTCAACTCAGTCTACTTTCTCCAGATCAGATTTTCTGGTGGTGGACTCAGGAACTGTTTTAGCAAGCTCTGCGTGTGATTCTGACTCACATGTAATACGTGAGGCCCCCCCTCTGCAAAGTGGCTCACATTCACTCTGGAAAACCAGGACCCAGGCTCCATCCAGTGCATGGGCTGGGCCACTCACAAGAAACTTCTGCCAGCAACCATAAGGAACCATTGTTTCATGCTCGCAGGAATCACGAAATACACTTTTCTTTTGCTTGGACCATGTAAACTGCTAGGTGCCTTGTAACCTGGACATTCCGAAGGCTTTAGCATTTTCTGGGCACGCATGCTGGCTCTCTTCATTCTGGAACAGGATCACAGTCTGGGTGGTAATGAGGCCCTGCCTGGCTCTTTGTACTAATTAAAAACCCCTTTGCCAAACACTCAGGAAGAAAGAAGCTGTGACTTCTTAGAGAATGGTGGGGGCTGCAGTAACCTCTCCCAATATGGCTCTACCTCTGTTCATTCAGCCCAGCACCCAATCTGCCGACCCCACCTTCTCTGACATCCCCAGAATTCTGGCTACAAATGGAGGAAGGACTGGGGAGCATAGGTAAGAATAGATTTGAGGTTACCAGTAAAGTCCCTGTACAGAGTCCCAGATGTAATTGCAGTTCTTTGAATGAGGGTGTAGCTAGTGGGAAGAAAGAGAAGTGGCAGTTATCTTCTTAGTGGTATGGATGTCCGTAGTAATTTATCAAAGGGTTCAGGTTAATGGTGGAGGTGGAAGGTAGACTGGCATAAGATAAGGGGTATTTGAGAAAGAATGTGTCTGTGGATACCAAGAGAGATTGTGTGCTAACAAGCTGGCAAAATAGGCCCATGGGAAAGGATGTTTTTAAGGAGTATTGGTTTGTATTAAGATGGGAAAACTTGGATATGGTGAAATGTTGACGGGAAGGATTCGATTAAAGAAGGAGAAGCCAAATATCCAGGAGAGAAGAGAACAGTCTAAGGGAAGTTTTCAGATGTAGACATCAGGACAGCGGTGGAGGCCTTGGTCCTAGAGAGAAGGAAGAACATTTCTATTGTAACAGAAATAAAGGAGAAAAAGATGGGACAAATGCAGATGAGTTTTAAAATTTGATGGAAAGAAGTCGTACAATTTCTCCTTACAATAGTTTTGATTCATCTTTGCAGTAAAAGGAAATGTGTTTAGAGTGAGAAGAGAGAAAGTAAAGGTTTGAGAAACTTGCATCTCAGAGCTCAGATTGGTTAACAAAGGGTGTGTAAAAATGAATGAGCAATTTGTAAAACAGAGAAAACAAGGAAGGGGACAGGGAGCTAAGAAATGAGGGGGAGAGGACTGAAGAATAGAAACTTGCAGGTTTTGTCTAAGGTATTTTATGTCCCGGATGGAACACTAATGGTGTTCTCCATGGGACATTCTATCATGAAGTGCTGACGAACAGTTCATGTTGTCACAAAGGAGAATTTAGTCAGAATGTTCCAACATCTCCATAATGGAAGAGGCCTTGGAGATTTCCTAGTCCAATATCCTTACTACGGAAAATTCATGCCCAAATTGGGGAATCCCATGATTGTTGATGGCAGAACCAAAATTACTAACACCTCATCTCCCAGACCTGGGATACACTGGCCACTGGTCCCACGGTCAGGCCCCACAGAGGCAGGGAGTCATTTCAGGCCAACAAGCAACTGACCAAGGTGAGGCAATGGCAGCTAGAGAGAACCTGCCTTCTCCTGCCCACACTCATCTGCTGGGCCTTGCAGAAGGGCTTTCCCTGAATTCAGGCAGGAATTCACTGAGCCACTTCTGCGTTTGTCTGCAAAAGTCCTGCATCACCTTAGGGTTCAATGAGGTCCTGTAGTGATTTCACAGAAAAGAGGAAATCATCGCGCTGGGATTCCAGAGCTTTTTCATTTAATGGGTTTAACTCCATGATGAAGCAGTCCCTGTTAGCTAGCTGGAGAGTCCACGCTTTCTTTTGTGCCACCCTTTCGCTAGGCAATAATCATCCAAGTTCAGCTTCTCTGTGCTAACACATTCCCATCTCTAGCCACATATTGCACTGTTTGTGTTCCCAGCACACCTCAAAGGAAGACTTTCAAAGCTGGCCTTGCTAGGTTTCTGAGTTTGAGAAAAGTCCTCAAGTCACTATGCTTTGATATTTCCACCTCATCTCATCTTTTACTCCCGGATCATAAAGACCCCAGTCGCATTTTACAGATGGAAGAATTAAAGTAGGGGAAACATGGAACGCCAGAAACGGTTCTGTAGTACCCCTGAGGGTATTTATAATAAAGGAGAGATTCAAATTAGGGCACGCAATAGGTTTTATTGTTTCACATAATGATATAAAGGCACTTTGGCACAAAATAAAATAAAATTGTGTTTGCGAGCTGTTCGAGATTTATCATTTCCTTTTCATTTTGCATAATTGCAGGAACCTAGGCTCCCATCAATCACTGTGGAAGATAGTGTCTCAGCAGTCTGACTGTGAATTCACGTACCAAGTTCCCACCATTGTCTCAGAGAAGATCTCAGACAAACGACAAAGCCTCGCCATTGTCCCTGAAGCCTAATGGGGATTCCATCTCTCTGGGAGGATGGAACGTTTGCTTTCCATCTATGTCATGATAATAATGCCACAATTATTGTTCTTGGGAGTGAAAGGCCTAGAATTTGGAACCAAAAAAAAGGGGGGGTGGGACAACGAAAAATTTATGTATCATTAACATGCCTTTTGGGAAGTTCCTTTGGCAGATATAAATGCATTATCCAGGACCCATTTGAAGATAAGAATCAATTTGATTAATTTTAAATGGCTTTGCACATTGAAAAAGCCAAGGACTAAAGAAAATGAGAACCTGGTTTAGATGTATTCTAAGGAAGGCACCATGAAGGAGAAAAGACGGATCTCTGGGAATGCTCCATTCTACCCCTGACAGAAAGCTCAGGGCTGGCTTTCAGTTCCACAGTCTTTTAACAAATTAAAGAGTAAGTATAATAAGTGTGAAAAGCAGAGGTGGTTTTTAAAACCTGAGTTCAAACCTTGACTTTGTAATTTATTAGTTGGGCAATGTGAGCAGGTTACTTACATTTCCGAAGCCTCAGTCTATAATTTATGATTTCTGTAGTGGCCATCAAGGTATATTAGACTCTCCAAGCACGTCCCTAAAATTCTCTCCATGTGTCGTAGATACCCTCATGATGCACCCTGGCTTATTTCATTATTTGCTCAACCGTCTGATCTCATGATACCTTATCTGATCTATATGGTGCCTGAGAGCATGTGGCACATAATTCGTGGAACCACCACAAAGCTACCTGTATGTCCAACCTCTGCACCCAGTCATAGAACTTAAAGGAAGCATAAGGCTCCATCTCTGGTCTCTGGGAGTTTTTGGTCATGTTCGAGAGATGAAATGTACACACCCACAGAAAGTTAAATGTCACGCAGGGCCATCTGCACTTCATGAATTCATGAATGGCACACACATTGGTATTAGAAAAGATCAGAGGAAGAGTTGAAGAAAGAAAACCATTCCAAGAGAGGAGGGCTAAACTTGAAAAATGAGTAAAACTCAGGTTATTCCCTGCTACTTAGACAGGAATACAAAATAAAATAATAGTGATGCGTATTTAATACTTCCAACCTAGATCCCAGCAAATGAGACGAGCCCAATTTTCCCAAATGGATTCTATCTTCATTGCATTCCTAAAGTCATTCCAAGCTTCCTGTATCATCAAAGAGACCCTATGACATCTGAGCTGCTGGCTAGGTCTATTCTTGAGAAAGAGCCCTGGTACTGGGCCAAGACATGCCAACCCCTAAAAACCACTGCCAAAGAGCTTGGTTGAAATTAGATTGGCACCTCTC
This sequence comes from Cynopterus sphinx, assembly GCA_030015415.1. Taxonomy (NCBI): domain Eukaryota; kingdom Metazoa; phylum Chordata; class Mammalia; order Chiroptera; family Pteropodidae; genus Cynopterus; species Cynopterus sphinx. The sequence goes on along the minus strand of CM057383.1, from coordinate 6,648,122 downwards.
CTAGGCACCAAGGTCTGAGTCCTGGGGCCTCTCTCAGCAGCAAAGCTAGGGCTTCCCAGGCCAAGTATTCTATTCAAGCCAAAGCAGGAAACACTTATTAAGCACTTGTGTCCAGAAAGAAGTAGGATGAAGGATAAAAACATTAAGATGTGGTCTCTGCTCCTGAGTTGCATAGACCACAAAGCATGAGTTGGACAAGTATATCTATAACTACAAGATTAAATAACAGAAGAGAAGAAACATGTGCTATTGAAGTTTAAGGAATGACACAATTATATCATATTGAAGAGACATTATAGGTTTCTTGTATCTTTCTTGAAGTGAGATGGCATTTCTGTTTGTTTCCTCATCTATAAACTGGAGATTATATCTGTGCCTGTAACACAGGATCATTATAAGAAATAAATAAATCATCCCATGTTAAAAACAAAGGATAGCTCCTGGCACATAATAACAACTTATTAAATGTTAGTTAATTTTTTTATTAACTGAGAATGGCTTTTGAGGATGGGTAGCATCTTACAGATAAAAATGAGGGGTGAGGGAGTGCAGTCTATTATCTAAGCAAAGGTAATATCTGTCCTCACCTGACTACTTATCCTGAAACCCAGAAGAAAGGAATCAGAGATGAGAAAGGCAAAGGTATGTCCAGGAAGCAATTTTCCCAGTAAGCCCACTCTGTTGGAAGTGAAACAGAAGCTTCACATAGCACAGAGGCAGTTTGGGTAGGGCCTTGAATACCGGTCTAGAGAGTTAGCACAAAATCTTGGCCCCTGCCCATACTTCAATTACAGATAATAACCTAGTCATCCATATCATCTCAATCTGGCAAGCCCTGCAGATGGACTCGATTCTGTATGTGGCATCACCGTCCAGCTATTAGAATGAACACAGTCTTTACAGCATCAAAATTGCAAGTTTTCAGCAGAGCTAGGCAAAGTTATTGATTAATGTTTTCTTTTGTGCCTGTGTCTCCTTGTCTGGACAAACATTAACTGCATTTGTCTGAGAACCTTGCCTCAGCCTCACTCAGCAGGATAAAAATGGGGCAGACTGTGCCATTCAAGTGCCAAGAAAATGGCTGAAAATATATACTTCAGCCATAAATATAGAGATGCAAAGTGCTTAGGACCACGTGCAAAACTCCTTGTCAGGCAAAACTTACTTTGCTGGAGGAGAAGAATAAATACAAGACAAAGCAGCCTCACGGAGCAGTCAAGCAGCAAAGAGTGACCAGGCATCAGAAGGACGGGTCCAGTGTCAGTGCTCTCAGTGAAAGACTTGGGAGCAGAGGGTGTCCAGAAGTCAGGAAGCTCTGTGGGATCAAGGAAGACTTACCAGAGATGGAATACTTATAGGTGGAGAAAGACGAGGCAGAAGGAAAACCTTAACAATCTATTCTATTCATTTATGTATTAATGAACATTGATTAAACCCCTGCTGTGGGATAGGCACTGTGCTGGGCAGTAAAACAATGAGCACGGTAAAGTTCCTGTCTTCACAGAGCTTACATACAAGCAGGGAGACAGAAATGAAAATGAGAAATAAATATATAATTTAATGTCACCAAATAAGTGCTGTGAAGGAAAATATGAGTAGGTGAAGGGAATAGAGGCAGTTTGCTCAGGCTGCCACAACAAAATACAGCAGACTGGCCGGTTTACACGACAGAAATTTATTTTATCACAGTTTGAGAGGCTGGAAGCCCAAGATGAAGGCACTTCAGGGTTGGTCTATTCTAAGTTCTCTCTCCATGGCTTGTAGATGGCTACCTCCTCATTGTGTCCACACATTTTTCTCTGTGCACACACACCCCCCGTGTCTCTTTGTCCAAAATCCCCTTCTTATAAGGTCATTCATTAGTCTAATCAAATTAAGATTCACTTTAGCAGCCTCATTTTTAACTTAATTGCCTCTTTAAAGTTTTTATCTCCAAAAACAGTCACATTTGGAGATACTAGGGGTTAGGGCTTTAACATGGAAATTTAGGAGACACCAATTCATCCCATAACAGTGGGTATTCCTGATAAGGGACATTTGAATAGAGACCCAAGTGCCAAAACGGATTCCACCACAAAACTATCTGAGGCAAGAGAGAACAGCTAGGACAAAGCATGCCTATTGAGGGTAAGTAAGGTGAGCCTGTCTGGAAAAAGTAAGCAGAGAATAGTGGGAGATGACAGTGGAGAGGGACTAGAGCACATAGGGTTTATAAGCCATATTAAGTAAGGATTTTTAAATTTGAGGAGAGAAAGTTTTGAAGGGTTTTGAGAAGTTCAGTGACATGTTCTGATTTATATTCTAAACTAATTGTTCCAGGTGCTGGGTGGGAAAAAGATAATAAGAAGCACAAGTGGAAGCAAGGAGACCAGTTAGGAGGCCATTGTGATTGTCCAGGAGAAAGAGGCTGGAAATTTGAAGCAAGGATTAATGAGAGGTAAAGGTATTTCTATGCTAGTCAGTCTTCTGGTCCCCAGGCTAGGAGCACAGTCAGCTAAGTGACATGACAGAGTTGGAGCAGAGCTCATCATCTTTCCCTTCAAGGAGAGAAGGCCAAGTCAGGGGCTTCTCAGAGTTAAAATGCAAACTCTTTGCGAAGGACTTGAGATCTGGAATCTTAAAGAAAAACACCACTGCTCAACTCCCCAAAGCCTCATCCTCCCCATACAACTAATGGTAAGTCAAACAAAGAGTGTGAGTCAGACTTCCCAATGATTTATGGCAATCCTAGAGATTAAGCAAGCATAGCGGAATAACAATGCCCATGGCAGCTCTCAATTAGCCACATCATTGGAGCATAAAGGTCACTGATAATCCAAATATTTTATATTTGTTGCAATTACATTAAATAGGCTTCCCTACCCATTCAATGGATTTCTCTCTCCTGCCCTATTTTATTTATGCCAACATATTAAATTGCCACTCAAGGGATAAAAAACAGTAAATATCTTTTGTCAATTCAACCTGACTAATTTTCCTAACACAATGTCAATATTCAGAGCCCTTTAGAAACAATAATCAATGTAACTTACAGGTGAGTAGAACTTTCTAATTTTCAAAACAGTTGGATAACTATTTTTTCATATTTACTGCTTAGAACTTCTAGAGGGACACCTAATGCCCTATCCCTTTATTTCTAAGAGTGGAATTCTTGTCCAGGGTAAAATTTTTAACCTTCTGGAAGAATATGAATATGTATCTCTTTGGTGAATGGCATGTTTCCAGCCTGGGGGAGTTGGTATTTAATGACAATACCCATTAATGGTCTTTCTTTTTTTTCCCTCCTCTACAGGCTCTGAAATCCTAATTCCACTATAGCTAGTTGAGCAAGTTTCTGTTTTTCAGGGGAAAACTTCAGGGGAAAAAAAAAGGAAATGGAGGAAAGCAACTCACCAGACAGAGTTCAAAACCCTGGCTGAAAGGTTGCTCAATGAACTTAGGAGGAGAATAAATGATCTCAGCAAGGATTTCAACAGAGAGATAGTAAGCATAAAATATGACATAGAAACTGTTTAAAATTTTTGAGAAATGAAGAATATAATAACTGAAATGAAGAATACACTAGAAGGAATCAACAACAGATCAGATAAAGCAAAAGATCGAATCAGCGAGTTGAAAAACAAGGTAGCAGAAGGCATCCAATCAGAACAGCAACAAGAAAAAAGAATTTTTTAAAAATGAGAAAGTTTAAGAGACCTCTGGGACAATACCAAACATACCAATATCTGCACCATAGGACTACCAGAAGGAGAAGAGAGAGAGGAAGGAATTGAGAACCTATTTGAAGAGATAATGACAGAAAACTTCCCTAGCCTGGCAAAGGAAATAGACATACAAGTCCAAAAAGTACAGAGCCCCAAACAAGAGGAACCTAAATAGACCCACACAAAGACACATCATCATTAAAATGCCAAAGGTTTAAAACAAGAATCTTAAAAGTAGCAAGAGAAAGGCAGCTAGTTACTTACAAGGGTACTTCCATAAGAATGTCCAAAATTGATAAAGAACTCATACATCTCAACAACAACAACAAAACAAAACAACAATTCGATTTAGAAATGGGCAAAAGACCTGAATAAGTATTTCTCCAAAGAGGAAATACAGATGGCCAATAGACATATGAAAAGACGCTCGAGGTCGCTAAGCATCAGAAAAATGCAAATTAAAACCAAAATTAGATATCACCTCATACATGTCAGATTGTCTATCATCAATAAATTAAAAAAAAACGAGTGTTGGCAACGATGTGGAGAAAAGAGAACACTTGTACATTATTGGTAAGATAGTAGATTGGTACAGTCACTATGGAAAACAGTTTGGAGGTTCCTCAAAAAATTAAAAATAGAACTACCTTTTTACTCAGCAATTGCACTTCTGGGTATTTATCCAAAGAAAACGAAAACACTGCTTCATAAAGATCGATGCAACTCTATGTTCAAGGCAGTGCTATTCACAATAGTCAGGACATGGAAGCAACCTAAGTGCCCATCAATAGACAATCAGATGAAGAAGTTATGGAATATTACTTATCCATGAAAAATGAAATATTACCATGTGCAACAACATAGATGGACTTAGAGGGTATTATGCTGAGTGAAATATGTCAGACAAAGATAAATACCATATGATTTCACTGACATATAGAACCTAAGGAACAAAAGAAACTAATAAACTAAACAAAAACACAGATACAGAGAATAAATGAGTGATTGCCAGAGGGGAGGGGGGCTGGTGAAAAACGTGAAGGGATAAAGTACAAATTAGTAGTTAGGAAACAGTCATAAGGGACTTAGAGTACAGCAGAGGGAATATGGTCAGTATTATTGTAGTGGCTGTGTGTAGTACCAGATGGGTGTCAGAATTATTGGAGGAATCACTTTGTAAATTATATAAATGTCAAAAAACAAATAAATAAAATAATAAATGAAATACACAAGTGAATAATTACATTAGACCTAATCTAAAACTGAAACATTTCCAAATTTGTATTTACAGCATCAGAATATTTAAGAGAAATCAAATTCACCATAATTATAAGTTTAATTTATTAGATTATAAGCTACTTAAGTACTTGGGAAGGTTTTATTTGTAAATCAGACAACTGATATACTTTTAAATAAAACTAGATATATTAAATCCATAAATACAGTTTGAAATATCAAGGGAATTTAATTAAGTTGTTAAAATTCACACTGATTGTTAAATATACTCACTATATAAATAGTATAGTGTTATTTATTAATAAACTTAAAAGGTTTAGGAAAAACTAGGTTTGGAATTTATAACCATAAAAATTATGTATTAATATCTGAAACGAGAGTTACTTCTAAATAATTACTTTTGCATAGAAACACCAGCCCCAAGAATGCAAAATTTACATTAACATATGCTATAACAGGAAGAGCGGAATGTGACTTGATGACCTGCACAGGCAATACTGATAGGACACCTGGATATGGTGGCCAGAGTTTAGGATCTGGGGTCACAGCCCATCCCTTTTATGATCCTTTACAGATTATTTAGTCTCTCTGAATCTGATTCTTCATCTGTAAAATGAGGCCAAATAACAAAACCTGCCCTACTAAATGAGTCTGAGGAATAAATGAGACAATGGATATAGAAAAGAACTTGCTCACTACAATTATAAAACACACCACACACATGCACTCACACACACACATACCCAGCAATTATTACATAGAGGAATTCTTACAGATAAACTAAGATGCGAGAGGAAGAACTGACCAAGGTAAATAGCACTGCTGAGTAATGGCACAATCAATATTACGTGGTTCATTTCATTTATACTTTGTATTATACCATATACCCAACACTGAATTTCAGTTTTACTACAAGACAAATAATGCACTGAATTTCATCCAGTGAAAGGCCAAGCAATCGTGGTGATGATTTTGTTGTTGCAGGCCCCCTTTCTCAAACTGATCCACAGACCACCTGCATCATAAACACCTGGTGCGTTTAATGAAAATCCAGATGCCTGGATCCCACTGCAGACCTGGTGGATTCAGAATCTCAGACTCTTGGGTCCAGAAATCCTGTTCTAACAAGTTGCCTGGGTGATCCTTAGGCATATTTCATTCAGTCTGAGAACTACTATTTCATGTAATTAGAAGAGATCATTTAAAAAAATTAATTTATAGCCCCATAAAAATATAAACATTATGTATCAAGAATTAAACTGAGGATATTAATTTCATTGTGACTTCCTCCTCACCCAGGAGGAAGTTGCAGGCATGCTATAAACGTCCCCTACAGTTACTCCTCAGCCTTCAGGGCACCCCCAGATTCTTCCCTCTGTCTTTTTTTCCAGACGCGTTGACTTTGTTCTCCATCTTTAGTCTCAATTTCCACTGCTTACATGCTTCATTTCTCTGCCCTTTATATTTGTAATCAGGTGGGCTTCCAAAATTGCTCTGTTTCCAGCTTCTTCCTCTCTGCTCTCTCCACAGTGACTTTTGGCCCTTCCTCAACTCCATTCTCCACAGCCCAAGAAAGGACCTCTCATTAGACCCCTACATGTAGTCCAGGTCCCCAGAACCTGGACTTGCTCCACACCTCCACGTGGAAGCACATTTGTGCAGGCTGACTCTGGTGTAGCTCTGTCCTCTGGGGTGGTGTTCTGATCCTCTGGCATGGCGTGGATCTGCTTTAAAGTCCCATTAGTCAAACTGCAGTCCATGACCTGGCAGCATCAAGGGGCTTGTTAGAATGCAGAAACACAGGCTCCTCTCCAGGCCTACAAAGTCAGAGTCGGCATCTTAACAAGATCCCCAGGTGATCTTGGATGCACATTAAAGCTTGATAAACATTGCTTTGAAACACTTTCTCATGGAATGTTAATTAATCTGAAGAGCCGATACTGAATCTTCCAAATTCTGGCAAGATCTTTAGGGCAACTATTTCAGATGTTAACATGCATGATAATTACCGGTAGCTCTTGTTGAAAATGCAGATTCCTGGAACTCCACCTTGGAGATTCTGCCTCAGTAGGTTCGGAATGTGAGAACCACCACCAGGTGTGCCAATGAGCCTCATGGGGGAGGAACCCTGGACTAGGGAACAAGGAATGAAGCTGTTTCACATAGAAACCAAGCCTGAGACTAAGACTGAACCATGGGCACTCTCTAACAATGAGATGCCAGTCCAAGTCTTTGTTTAAGGAAAACAAAATCTTCCATCAAATACATGGGTTTGTTATACAATTTCCACATAAAGTTTCATTATTTTAAACCAAATAACTCTTTAAAAAGAATCTTTACATTTGCAATAGTGCACATGCATCTATATTTGATATTGTATATATGTATGTCCAGAAATGCGTTTCTGTGATTGATGTTTAAAACCACTAATGTAAAAAGCTGATAAGTATTTCATTTTTCTCTCTTTCTTTTTCTGCCTACTGTATATACACCAGCATATTAAGCTTTATTTGCCATGGGAAACTGAGTTCTCTCTTTAGGAATGCACTAGGAAGTGAGGGTTAAATGATCACTTCTGAATGAATTGTAGGACACAGAAAATGCATGGTTCTGAATCATATCAAAATAATCACTCCAATAAATTTAAGATAAATTAAACCAAATATCAGGATTTTGTAAAGATTAAGAGTAAATGTCTACTTGTTCATAAATTATTTGGGAAGAAAAAAGATAAACAAGCATGACATGTTTACTTCCGAAGCAGCAGAGTATGACCATGCTCAGTTCTGCTAACTCACAGGCCAAGATACTGTTTAAAAAGCTTAAGTTTTATTATTATAAAGATGAATTTAAAAACTGCCTTTGTAAAAAAAAAATTGCACTTAACACAAACATGTGGACAGTGATTTTGAGTGGAAGACCCAAATTATTTTTTAACTATTTTATTGAGGCATAACTTCCATACCACAAAATTTGCTATTTTGAGGATATAATTCAATCATTTTGAGAGTAATTACTTAGTTGTGTAACCATCATCAAAATCCAGTTTTAGAACATTTCCATCACTACAATAAAATCCCTTGTGTTGCTTTACAGTTAATCCCTAGTCCTACTCCCAGCCCTGGCTACTGCTAAACTAAGCCAAATTATTTTTTTTAAGTACCTTTGTTGGAAAAAGGATACATATGCCATTGGTGCAATCATCATGGAGGGGAATGTTAGGAAAAACTACAGAGCAGTATTATATCTACAAAAATATAGGGATGCTTATACCCAGAATGTACCTGAGCATACTGCAAATAACATATATCTGCAATCTATAAATTGAACGGTTATATTTAAACCTAAAACAGAATCTTTGGGCTGAGAACCAATCTTGACAGGAATCACAATGTCTGAAAAAACTTTTAGCATAACATCATCACTTAAAGTCATCAATAGGTTCCTGGACTTGAAGTGAAATGACGTATAACAAAAGCAGTGTTACCATGGGCTAATCGCTATAAATAAGAGCTGAGTTCCTAGGACATCTCATCAACATTATAAAGAAATGACATTGAAGAAAACGCCGTGATTAGAGGACTTGCTGTAATTAAAACCCAGGTGGAGCACTGGCCGTCTGGTAAGTTTACCTGGAAAGGCAACCTGGGTTCTACTGACATTTGTAACCTGTTTCAAGGGGCTCTGAAAAACATCAGGAAGAGTACAAGGTCTCTTGCAATAGGAAATATATATTTTTGTAATGACTTTATATGTTTCCATACATGACTTATGCTATTGTTTTCCTTAGATGCTTATTTTTTTTTTTTGACATTTATTTGCTTCACAAACATTTGAGTGCTTACTGTGATAGGCACTGGGACAGAAGGATTAACAAAATGAACAGTTTTCCTGTCTTCACAGAACTTTCAGGTTAACGTTGTAGAATCTGAAGAGCTCATGCAAATCAGTAAGAGAAGCACACTCCTCTTCCCCATGTTAGAACAAATGGCAGCCTGTGCATTTGGCCAGCAGACAAGAGGCCTTTGGAACTAGAAACCTAGCCCTGTCATATACTAGCTTCTCCAATGGCATGGGTAGAGACTTTGGGGACCTTAGATAAGAAGACTGCATTTTGCATGTAAGACAGATGTATCTTTGAGGACCACAGGGTAGACTATGGTAGGCAGAATAACAACACCCTCAAAAAAATACGTCCATGCTCTAACCTGTGACTATGTTACCTTAAACGGCAAAAGGGAACTTGAAAGTGTATTACACACCTTGAGGATGAGATTATCCTAATCACATTTAAAAGCAGAGAACTTTCTTGGCTGTAATTATAGAGAAATAAGATAACAGACAAAAAGTCGGAGAGATGGGATGTGAGGATTTGGGCCATTGTGTCTAGCTCTGAAGATAGAGGAAGGGGCCCATATGCCCAGGACTGTGGGTGGCCTCTGGAAGCTGGAGAAGGCAAGAAAAAAGATTCCACACAGAACAGACAGAAAGGAACACGGTGCTGTCCACATCTTCATTTCAGCTCGATGAGGCCCACTTCAGATTTATGAGCTTCTAAACTATAAAATAAATGTGCATTTAAGTTGATAAACTAAGTTTGTGATTACTTGTTTGAAAGCCATAAAAAAACTAATATATAATACTAACCAGCTTTTAAATCTCTCCAAAACCTATCATCCTTCCTTATAAAATGAGGCTAATGGTACTAATAGAATTATTAATAAGGATTTGATATGACAAACTGTAAAATGGTGAACACTGTGCCTGGTGCCTAAAGATTACTTAGAATTAAAATGGTAGAAGCTCAAAAATATCAACCCACAGTCCCAGTGTATGCATTCCCATGGAATTAAGATTCCAGGCAAAGCCCTTCACAAAATAATCCCTGGAGTTACTTCAGACATTCATTGGGACACTTAAAGCATAACAAAGAGATAAAAGGCCCATTTATAGTACTATGTAGAAGCAGCCACCAAATGTCCAAATACCTTTAACCATTTTTTGGTGCATTTCAAAGTGTAACTAAAAGAAAGTTATTGGGGCAAACTTTGGGGTGTTGAGTGGAAGGAAGAGCTATGGCCACGGTGGGTTCCTGGAATATTTCTGTTCAGTTTCTCAAAAAAAAAACAAATATAAAAGACTTTTTTTCTTGTCAGACTGTATCAGTCCCAAAGGCTGAAGCAGTTATCAGGTCTGAGTGAAAACAATAGCTTCCCAGGTGGAGGCCTGGCTGTGCTGAGACCTTACTTTCTTCCCAGGACAAGGAAGGGTTTGAGTTAGCTTTGGAAAACTTCCAGCCCCTAAAGCTGGGGTCTTTCTGCAGAAGATAGGCATCAGCAGAATCTGGCCTTGGAGGTCCTTCCATCTGTGGCCTGGCCTGGTCCTGAAGGCCCTTCTGTGAGGTCCGAGCCATGGTGAACAGGCTGCTATTTCACAGAGCAATGAGGACTGGACTTCTGAGGCCACTCTGACCTCTCTCCTCTCTGTCCCCAGGGAGTACAGAGCTGGGATAGTCTCAGCAAGGCTGCTCTCAGGCGGTCAGGAAATTGTTTGGAGTTTTGCTCTTTCCCTGGGTTGGAAATACTTAACTTTGAGCTATTTGCTTTTTGTTTTAGAAAAACAGAACAAAAAATAACTTGGGGTTTAAAGAAAATCATATGAAAGCTGGGAGGAAAAGGGTGTTCTTGTTCTTATACATAATTTGGGGGAATATAAATCTGTAAAATTATTTGCTGGGCAAGTTGATAAAATCAGTTTTATAGGTTGTGTATACCCTTTGGCCCAGCGATCCCATTTCTAGGTCTGTGTCCTAAGGAAGTAATTGTAATGAGTACATTAAGTTATATGGAAAAAGGTATCCATTGCAATATAGTTTATTATGATTTAAAATGGCAACAACCTAAATATTCATCATCAGGGGATTGGTAAAATATATTTTAACACCACTACACTAATGGAATATTAGTCTGATCTTTAAAATATGAAATATTTATTATATATACTGTGTTAAATATATTAATATTTATATAACAACTTGTAGAAAAAGAAGTTTAGAACGATACCCAGTTTATAATTTTAATTAAAAAGGCATAATAGGCAAAAGTAAGTATAATAGTAAACCATTTCTATAATGTAATGTAAGGAATACTTATATCTCTCTATTAATTAAAATAAAGCTAAAAGGTAGTCTCCAAAATATTAACAGGATCAACAAATTGCTAACAAGTCAACAAAAAAGTAATAATTACATTGCTATTTCAATTAAAAATTATAACATTAATAGGTCAGTCGATCACATTATGTCTCTCAAACCTATAAGCAAGATATTGGGCTGGAGGGGTATTGAGGGTGAGGAATGGGGCATTAGAGAAGTAAAACGGTCCCCCAAAAAGGATCTAGAGAAGACAGTTCAGTAGCCAGTTCTCAAAGGAAGATGCAAAATGTAAGATGGTGCCAGGAGGGAGACAGGCAAAGGAAGGAGACAGGCAAGTGCCTTCCAAGTTCACCTGCCCAGGGGCTAGAGCAGGTACTTTACTCAGACAGGGTGTGGGATGAGGCAAGGCCTGAAAGCTCTTGGAGCAAAGAAGACCAGAAATCCATCATTTGCAAGTTAGATTCTTTTTATTATTATATCATATAAGTGTCTTCCCTTTATTTTTTATGTTTTATGATTGTAATTGCAATCAATTAAAAATAACCTCACTTTTTCTATTAAAGGGTGGAGTCTAAGTCACCTCTGAGGACACTGAGCTTGGCCATGGCACTTGATTTGTCCAATGGTTTATGAACAAATGTGACTCAAGCAGAGGTTTGATGAGTCCTTAAACCTTGGCCTCATCCTCTGGGGACTCTGCTTTGAGGCTGCTATGCTGAAAATAAGCTGGGGTAGCCTACTGGAGGATGACTAAGGTGCCCAAGCTGACAGCCAGTACCAACTCCCACACGTATAAGCTAGGTTATCTTAAATTATCCAGCTATTTCATTTGTCATCTGAAATCATGAGAGTGAGGCCAAGAGAGACGAGCAGAAAGAACACAAAATCCTGAACAGTAATAAATAATTTGGTTTTAGGTCCTAAGTCTCCCTTGGGGAATTTTTTCACTGGTCATATTTATGTCTAATTCCTCCCTACCTCTAGTGAAATATGGTCACACTTTTGGGGGCACCACACCCAGCCCTGATTCTCTTCAGTGTCTTGTTCAGAAAAGCTTTCGCTCGGTTTTGGTCCTCTCCCACCTCCCTAACTCAAAATAAGGCTCATCCATCCAGGACTATTTCTAAACAGAGACATTTATTTTACAGAGCAGGACTCGAATGTAGGCAGTTTGGGTCATACTTTTTAAGAGAAAGTGCACCAGTGAGTGGAAGATGCACTGAATGGGGAGTCAGGAGACCTAAGTTTGACTCCTGGCTCTAAGGTTTTCTATTTCTTTGACTCTGAGAAAAATAACTTTCTCTGATCTTCTCTCTTCTTCTGAGAAATGTATCTAATGAATCTCTCCTAGGGCTCACACTTGCATAAGCAACAGGATGGATACAGAAGCATGAGTGAGATTTAGAAATGATCGTTATGTGCCAGGCAGTTTGGGTGACACAGAGCAACTATTGAGTAAACTGACCCCTGCTCTCGGGAACTCACATTTCAGTTGAAGAGGACAGGAGATGCAGAAGTGAGGGGACAACCAGTGATTATAAAAATCAGTTTAATACACACAGTTAGTTGAAAATGATTTTATGCCTATAGATCAACGAAATATAGAATTGTGAATCAATGGATGACGTGGATCTAAAACAGAGTATGTTTGGAAGTATCAGCTTGCTCATGAAATCAGAAAAGAGATTAATTTCTGAAAGACATGCTTTCAAGGAAATATAAAAGAGATCGAGCACAAAGCTTTCACATACCTCCACTGAAAGGCACAAGAGTAAACAGAAAACTGGGAACAAGGAAGAATTGCCCAATGTGAGCTGGAGACAGGACTGAGCCATCCCGTATTACGAAGTCCAGGTCTGGTGAGACAAAGACAAAGGCACTGGACAGGGGGGCTGGATGGGAAGTCAGGAAAGTTTGCTAAGATCCAGGACAGGATATTAGGACATTACACTAGAAATTCTATGATCCCACAGGGAAAATTCAAGAAAAAAGAGAATCCATGAAACAGCCTGGGATTCAAGACCAGCAGAAGAAAAATAGTGAAGTTAAGACTCTGGTGCAAACAGTCCTGTGCAGTTTCATTTGACAGTGTTTGTTTATGTCAGCACTCCTTTCAGAAACTCTTGGGCCTTTCTTTACATTCCTGTAAGTGCATCTGTGACACTTTCCAAAGAAAAGCACGTTGGTCTGGAGCCTAATGGATACCATCTTATAAGATACTGAGAGAAGGAACTCCAACTTGTCAAACAAGAAGAACGCAGATGCAGACGGACCTTGGGATACAGCATAAAAAAGATGCAAAACGATGGAACTTATTTAAGGCATTCCATTAGCCACAGCTGTACCAAAGCAATATAAATGTCACTTTTCTGTCTGCAGCTCAATTGGAAAACTGTGAATTGAATAGATATGTATGAGGTGGTGGAGGCGATAATAGTGGGCAGGAAGTAGAAATAAAATCTATTGATCGAAAGCCCAAAGAATTAGCTGGAAAAAAATGATTTTATGCCACTGGGTCGATGAAATATAGAATTGTGAATGGCATACCCTCTGCTACTGCATCTTTAAAGTCATGATAATCTCCACTGTCATCCCCTACTGCCCCATCTCTCGCCCAAGTATCCCACTGTAAATTTTATATGTGTATATATCTTAGTTTGATGAGGTCTTAGCTCTGAGGTAGATAAAGAGGATGTAGTTTATAGCTCTTCAATACCACCAGCTCGGTCATTATTTAGAGGTAACAACAGAGATAGATTCTACTGTTGAGATATAACGGGATTTGAAAACACAATAACATTCAGTGACCAAACAGCTCAGATGTTTTATAACTGGGGAATAAAAACATCTATTACTTCCTCGAAGGGGCCCAAGAGCTGTGTATATTGCCATATATTCTTAGTATCAGATCCTGAAACAACTTCACTGACTCAAAGTTCCAAGGAACTCCAGGATTTATATCACAGAAACAAAACTGGATCAGTTCCAGCTGGCAGAGACCTCCCACATCAAACTCCCACAGTTCAGAAGGCAAAGCAATAAACCTATATGGGTAGACTTTAGTAAGCCCATAGAGTTTAAGGCACCTCCAAATTTTCTAAAAGAAATGCAATATATTTTAGTATCTGACAATTATACTTTCTTTGGGACAGAAAAAAGAATGGGCAGTGTTCTCCAGGTCATAGTAAACCATCCAAGTACTTTAAGATTTCCTTCAACTTATCACATCTAGTTCATTCTTAAACTAAAATACCTCCCAATGTAATGTCTCTTCATATTCATTGTGAAACTAGCAGCTGTTTTAAAATGCTGACAAGGACATGGTAAACTGGCACTTTGACACACTGTTGGTAGCACAACCCATTTCCTGCTCATAAAACTGTTACCTTCGTCCTCCCAATTCTTAGATGTAGAACATTTGCTTGCCTTGGATAGCCACTAGCTTGGGGGTTGTAGCTACAGTGTATACATATATATGAGCTAAAATTTCCAAAATGCCATTTTGAGATCTGGCTTGGCACTGGAAGTGAGGGGTCTGGGTACCAGAAAGGAGCAAACAGGAAACTGCCAGATAAAGAAAGACGGTCATTGAGAAAAAGAAAACGCATGGAAATCAAAGGAAAACAAAAACGCAATAACTGAAGCCAAAACAATCTTCTAGATTGAAGAAATCTAATGGGATGAATGATAGTCTTTAAAATCACCAATTTGAAAATGAATTGACTTCAGATGAAATTAAATTTATAGAATAGTCCAAAAAATGTTAAGATACAAATATCTAGGATGCTTGAATTCATCCACTAACCTCTTTGTTATCAAAAGCTTCTTTTCCTATCGAGAAAGGAGAGAAAGAGAGAAGGAATGAGGTAGATATGGAGAGGAAGGGAAAAAGGAGAGAGAAAACACTAGAGGGAAATATAACAGAGCCAGGGCTGTTTCCACCTGGTGGTAGAAATATCCCTGATATTTGTCCAGTTGAATGATTTTACATCTTTTTTTTTTTTGCCAGAGAGGATTCTGGGATGAAATGAAATGTCTGAGATGTATCACTGTAACAACAAGCATCTATTCTGAAATTAGAGATGCTGCATGTCATTATTTTGTTGCAGACACAGGACTATGCATTCAAGGAGAAACATTCTTCCAAGAAGCTCGAGGCAGTTTATAAAATCTAATTCCAAACAGCCACTCTAGTAGGCATAATAAATCATTGTTAAGAGACTGTTCTCAGAGAGCACGTAAAAATTTGTTTTAAATCTGGCGATAGCGCTATATACTTCTCTTTTCTTGATTTTCCAACAAAACCCTCTTTAAAGTATAGCACTATTGAATAAACCATTTCTGCAGGAAGCCATACAAGCTTTTTTTTAAAAGGAAAGGAAATAAGACCCTCTTTAGACTTCTAAGTCATTGACTTTCAGAAGTCTTGGATAAAGCAAAGTGTCAAAAGTCTAAATAGACCAAATAGAGAGCATAAAGTTTTAAAAAACAAAAGTGACTATACCAGACGGTCCCTGTTTGCACTCCAGGCCCATTTTCTATCCTCTTTATTCGCTCTATGGCCTCAACCTCTGGAATGCATTTCTGACCCACTTGCCTTCCAGCTTCCTGTTGGGTTCAGCCATGGGGGTGGGGCATCAACAGGCCATCCATGGGCAGGAGCAGAGGGAAGTTCGGGTATTTATTTCCTTATTCCCTCTGTCCTATTGCCACATCAGTTGGTCCCATCAGCTGTTTCAATTGTCATGGCACTGGAGCAGCCTCTCTCCTTCTGCCCCTCATACTGAAAGTGGGACAGGCTTTCCACTGCCTCCCGTCCCTCATTGTCAACATCCCTTATTAGCATCCTTGACACTGCCCACTCCTCGTTATTAATCACCCTAAATTACTCCTTCCAGTGGGCCCTCTGTTTCTTGTCATAACTCTAACTTGTAAGAATGACTTTGACAGCTTTGATTTGTCATTAAGGTTGTACAAAGAGAAAGTACCATACTGCGCCCTGGTGGTGCTTGTCTTTCTGGGATCAGCATTCTTTTTTCCAAAGGGAGAGAAACCATCTCATTGTGCAGAAAACAATGATGCTGCATTCTCCAGAAAGAAAAAAAAAGTGTTTGCAGTCTTGCAATTTGTGTGTGGCTGTGAGCAGTGAGAGAAAGAGAGAGAGAGAGAGAAGCAGACAGAGAGACAGGGTTTAGGGGGCTGTTTGGAGAAAGCTCTGCAGAAGCCTTGGGGATGAACTGGGCATCCGGTGTACAGAAAGAAGGAAAAAGAGCAAAGTAGGTGAAAGGAGGAGAAGAAAGGCATGAGGAGTTGGTATGGGCCAGGAAGCAAAGCCCTAGGAACCATGGTAGCAACTTCACCTGCCAAGGGAAGTCTGTGAGTCCCTGTCACCATATTTGCAGGGGCAGAGACCTTGTAAGAGGTGATGGCTGATTCATTCTGAGAGATCACTGATAACACTGAGGGAGCTCCTTAAGCAGATAGAAGGAGGGTGACACAAGTATGGTCAGTCTCTCTTGGCTGAAGGACAGATAATAATTCCTTAGAGATGAGAAAGAACAAATTGTAATTCAACTCAGCCATACACAGTTCACTTAGAGGTGAAACGTCAGACCTCCGTAATTAGAGAAATAATTTAATTTAAATGTTGGACAAATCTAGTTATGATGTGATCTGTAGTATCCTGAGTGAATCCTTCTTAGGCTGTATGGTTGGTTTTAATAGCTCTCTTTTTAGAACCTGGAGAAGCTACATTTTTGTATCTGAAACTACTCAGTGCCAGGTAGATCTGACCAACCATCTGTTTCTTTATTGGGTGCTCAGGTGGGGAAAGAGTCTATCCAGCCCACTTGGCAGAGGAAGGTGAGGAATACAGAACTGATCTTTGAATACAGAGAGTTATACTTTCAGGAAAAGGACAAAGGGAAATAGAAAACTGTAAAAGTTTAGAGCAGAAAAAAGCCACATATATTTCCTGTGCCAATTTCCTTCAGCTTCCATTTTACAGATGAGGAAACTGAGGTCTCAAAAGGATTAAGGACTTAGACACTCTAACAGGGCCAGAACTAGACTGTATCTTCCTATATTCCCAGAATGCCCTGTCCAGATGGGATAAAGGGCCAGAATCCCATCTAATTCTCAGGGCCCACCCCTCTGGACAGTTGACAGGCTCTTGGGCTCCTGCAAGGTGAGAGCCTTGAGATGATAGAGAAACTGTCACTTTACTTCAATTCATGATGAGGTGTGTGTGCTTTGCTAGCATTTCCTGAGAGTATATCAACCGGAGATACACCTTTTTTTTCACCAAGAAAAATCACAAGTTTATTGTAAAGTCATCAATAGACTTTCCTTTGGATTTTTACACGTGGCCCATTTATTGAGGCCACTTAGTGGTCTCGTTTGCTTGTAAGCAATTTGGCTGGTAGACTGGAGATTGCTTTGTGAATCCAGATGATATTTATGGAACACAGTCTTACTTCACAGAAACAGTTTCCAAAATAGTCATTCAGAAGGGAAGCCATTATCACTGGAATGTTTACAAATCCATTTCCCCACATTCACTTTAAAAGACTTTCCTTACCATCTGTGGCACTTCTTCCTAGGCTCTGCTGTCCCTGAATTTAGGAAGAGATGGTTCCACGTGTTCCAACTGCATGCTGGGACAGCTGGAGACAATAGATAGACTGAGCTATTCATATAGGACATAATGGTTTCTAACTGATAGCAGTCATGCTAGAGATTCCCGAGTTTTTCTCCAACGTGAAGAACAACTTTAGAGAGAATCATCCACTGTGGTCATCAACGAAGCAGAAAGCCCAAAGTTTGTAAATAGCTGGTTGTGCTGCCAATAAAATTGGCTACGTGAACCAGGTAGCTATTGGGACCAGAAAAAGGAGCTAATGGCAGTGAGAGAACAGGTCATACTGTTCGAGTCTAAGATCAAATATCCACGTAGACCCTCGGGATTGAATAAAAAATTAAAACAACAATTCGTAAAAACCTCTGCACTCCAATATTCATGGCAGCACAATTTACAATAGCCAAGGTATGGAAGCGACCTAAACGCCCATCAACAGATGATCAGAGAAAGAAGTTATGGTTCATATACACAATGGAATATGACTCAGCCATTTTTTAAAAAATGAAATCCTACCTTTTGCAATGACATGGATGGACCTAGAGGTTATTACGCTGAGTGAAATAAGTCAGACAGAGAAAGGAAAATACCGTATGATTTCACTTATGTGTGGAATCTAAGGACCAAAAAGAACAAACTAATCAAAAACAGACTCACAAATATAGAGGACAATTTGGTGACAGAGGAAAGGGGAGGGTTAGGGGTCTGGGAGGATGGGGTGAAGGGTTAAAGAAGTACAAAATAGTAGTTGATAGATGGTCATGAGGATGGGGATCATGGCATAGGGAATGTAGTCAGTATTAATAGATTGGCTAGGTGGAGAGCCAGAGGAGAGAAGGAGGAATTAGGAGGATTGTTTTATAAACTATATCAATGTCTACCCGATGTACTGTATACTTGGAACTAATAATAATAAAAAAAAATGCTTCTGACTCCATCGCTTGTGTTAGCTCCTTCATGCCCTGATTTCCTCATCTATGAGGAGTTCATAACCACTATTTCACAGGATTGTTGCTAGAATTAGATTAGATAAAATAATGTCTACAAGCTATAATGCAATATGTTATAGACATAGTGTATGGTTCTGTCTACCTCTTTGCTGTACTTTGGGTAAGTTCTTAGTAAACAAAACTAAACTGTTGCAACCTGTCATGAACCTTCTGGGTAGTAGATTATGTCAGGAATTCCCACACATGCTATGAATTTCAGAACAATTTCCTTCCTTCATTCAAAAAAGAACTACATCACCAAGAAAGAAGACATTGACCACCTACTACGTGTAGTCCCATCATGCGCTGCATAAACTCAGGTATCTGACTAATGTCATAAATGATATTCTTCTTACGAACAGCCAGATACAGTCACTGCAGGAAAAAAATGGCAATATAGCATTTTATCTCAGCAAGAAATGTGACCCCCAATCTCTGGACATTCCTCAGTGATGAGAACAAACTTTTTCAGACCTCCCCAGGCTCAGATTAGTGATTCCCATGAATGCTCGTTAGACAGAGATCTATGGCATAGCCGGTACAGCAGGGTATCTGTCAAGTTGCTAAAGGCCTAAACAAGGGATCTGAGTACTTCATAAATCTAAAGCTTAACAGGTTCTCTTTTTTTATATCTCCTCCAAGCCACATCATCACCACTGTCACTGTTAGTCACAGCCACTGTATCGTGCTTTCTTTTTTGTGTAGGGATTTCATGCATTTCTAGTCATTGAACAGCAACAACAACAACAACAACAACAAAAGCGTTTTGGTGTGTACCCTGTTTGTATGGCAAACTGGCTTTCTCAGTAGCTTGCGGACCTAAAGGCCAGCTTGTCTGAATTCTCCACCCTCTTCTCATGGCTTAGCAGAATTGAGTATTCTCAACAAGAAATACTTTGAAAAAGTGGCTTTTGACCTTTTAAAGGTCAAAGAAATAATTGAATATCATGTGCAAAGATGGAAAATATAGAAGTTATATCAGTTGCCCATGCTTTTTTGTCATCCCAGACCTTGCGTTGATGGACACTTGTGGTCTGAGCATTTATCCCCTCGTGTGTCGAAGATGGAGATGATATTTCTGATTCCCTGAACTGTGACTTAAGGGCTGCTGTGCCCTCCTCCATATTTTAGGCTGCTGATTTCCCAAAGTGAAGCCTTGAGGGGTCCATCTGTACCCACCATAGTGACATGAACAAGTGGGACCTGACTTAGCCTCTCATCGTGTTCTCGTTCCCACCCCCTGCTCCTACTTCATCTGTCTCTTGCTGGATTATTTCTCTTTAAGCCTCAGTCAGAAAGGGTGAACCAATCAGTACTGGCTCAACTGCTCTTTCTTCCCTCAGAAGACAGTTTCCTTCTAGCCATGCTGCAAAGGAGAACAGCCTCCTGTTTAGGTCCTAGGACCCACCATTAAAATATCTATAATTCATTGTACATCTTAAACCAAAACAGACTTGGACTATAACCTTAAGCATAAGCAATGTAACTTTTAATTATCTCCCAAAGGGACCCAATCCCAACAACAGTCTGTAGAAATTTCTCCTACAGAGGCCGGCAAAGGCTTTTCTTCCCCCCACCAACCTTCATCTTGGGAGATAATGATAAATGGGATTGTATAAAACCCTCTAAGCAGAAGAAAAATGTATCGGTCATCACTCCTGCCCTAACCCAAAGCAAAACAAAACAAAACAAAAAAAAACAACAATGCACTGAATTAGCCAAATTCTTGGCCCATCTTTGTGGGTCTGTGCACATCAGGGCATGGCTGCAATTGCCCAAGCCTGGCAGAAAGAAGGAATCAGGCAATGACAGGGGGGAATAGACACAGGGTGGAAGGAAGGCTTTCCCAACGCTGATTTCTCAACTGGAAACAAAGCCAGAGGACTCCAGGCTGCTGCAGTGTCTCTGACTGTGTCTCTGACTGGACCTTATACAAGGGCACTCACTGAGGGGCAAAGGGCTGAAATCAAAACCAGGAGCTGCCTACCTTAAGCCCAGAAAAAAAATCTCTTTTTTAAATTCATCCAAGACACATCTTCTTGGCAAAACTTGTGTTCACAGGACTGCCGGGCTGTCCTCATTTAGGACCCAGAGAGTATGTGACCTGACAGAATGAGATGCTCCCAGTCTCCCTGCTTAGCATGACAATCCTCAGCTGGGCCACCTCTTCTAATCAGCTTATCCAAGGGAAGAAGAGGGGACAAAAGAGGAGGGAAAAGCAGGAGAGTGAGGGAAGCATTTTTGCTCAAAACTAAGAGGGAACAGGTCCAGCTGCATGCAGCCCCCCCGGCCAGCTTCCTGGAATGTGTCATCTCGACACTGGCAAGCCAGCCATCAGTGCTGTGTCTGTCTCCAACCAGGGTCTGAATGCGATGTGGTTGCTCAGGTTGTCAGTGGCCAAGCCCAGCCCACCAACGGGATGCCACACTCCCGGGCACATCCACAGCCCTCCATCCTTCTCCACCTATAGATCCAGAGTGGAAGCCCAACCAGGCTCAAGGGAAAGCTCTACCAAGAGGGAGGTCAGAAACCCTCTGATGTGTACAGTACTCTTCCTTGTCTACGAAAGGTATTTTTAAAACTTGTACTCATCACTCTTTTTCAGGAAGTGATGCAAAATGTGAATATGCTAGTTTGGTCTATGAAATCGTCTCAGATCTGTCACTGCCAGCCTAATGATTCATCAGTATTGTGCGTGAACACTTCCTGTGTCACACTGATGCTTAGACAGCTCTTCACTGCTCCTCACTTGAGCTGTTCTGACAGTTAAGGCTCAATGTCGGCATTCTACCCCGACATCTTCCTGATTTATTCCCATTTCAGTGTTTATCTCTACAGCTGGATTAAGCACACTGTATTAAATAACTGCGTGTTTGTTGATCCCTCAACTGAAACCATAAGTGACTTAAGGAAAAGCAGCACGCTTTATTCAACTCTGAATTCCCAGCACGTAGCACAATGCCTGCCTGGCACGTGTCAGTACTCCACAAGTTCTATTTGAATGAATGATTGAATTGAATGAATGACTGTGGAAGTGGCATCAGTAAGCACAATTTAGATTTGGGTGAATTTAGATGAGTAGAATAAGGTGGTAGCTGCAGAGGAATTTGGGATCAAGAATGTATTTTTTCTTTTTTCCCTTCTTATTCCCTTCTTAATTTCTTTTTTTTTTTTTTCATTTTCTTTTCTTCCTTTCTAATTTTGTTCTTGGAAATGCTACACTTGTAGAATAAATCCCTTCAGGCTAAGGAAGGAAGGTCAAGATAGAGGATAAAGGTTATGAATGGGGAGTAAAAAGTTGAGGGCTATCACACAAATCACACATCATTTTTTTGATGAAAACAGAGAAAATCCGCAGTAAGCGAAGGGAGTCTTCAAATGGTGCCGCAAAATAATAAGACACCTACAAACAGAGGATCTGAATGATAGAACTGCTCATGTCCAGCAACTCAGGACAGTCCAAATAGGTAAGGAAAATAAGACAAGAGGGAGCTGATAGACTGGATGATGTAGGAGCACCAAGAACTGGGAACCAGAAAGCAGGTGTGAGAAAGAGCAGGTCAGAGATTTAGCAGGTTAGGGAATCGTGGTCAGGCCTCTGACATAAAGTGGTTCCAAGCGATGGTGAGAAAAGTGTGCTGAAGGAAAGAGGGAGATGTACTCGTCACTCAAGAATCCTGTTGCAATCCTTCAGGCACCAGCAGAGCAAAATGGGAGCAGCGTGGGAACAGGGTAGTGGTGTGAGGGGCTGCTCAATCCTAAAATAGCATGAGGCATAGTT
This sequence comes from Cynopterus sphinx, assembly GCA_030015415.1. NCBI lineage: Eukaryota > Metazoa > Chordata > Mammalia > Chiroptera > Pteropodidae > Cynopterus > Cynopterus sphinx. Next base: position 6,625,621 of record CM057383.1, on the reverse strand, counting down.
GGCAAGGTGAAGAGGTGTGATCGGCCAGGGCGTGGGAGTGAGCGTGACCACTTGATAAGCAGGCCACGATCCTTCATTTTGACACAGGAATAAACACAGCTCACTTTTGGGAGGCCGACAATTTGATTGAAACACGACAAACCATGTTAAAAAATGTCATGTGGTTTCTGATAACTCTGATAAGCTGATAACTCTGGAATGAAACGTACCACTGGGAGAATGGTCTCAAAGATACTCAAACATTTTAGTCCTAGAGACGCCTTCTTCATCTTGGCTATCTCTTTAAGGTATAGATTCTGAGCGACTTAGCCTGAATTTCTGTTTACAGCAGCTCCTAGATTTTATAGATGAGAAACTTATACCTCGAGAGGAAGTGATGTGCTCAAGATCACAGAGCAGGTGAGCAGCCGAATGTGAACTGGGACCCTAAGCTCCTAACCGCTAATACAGCCCTCTATTTACTATAGTATGATACCACTGAAGGGGAATAAAGGACTCAGTTCAGCAGAAGTAGCTTTTCTCCCAAGTAACTTAAAAGCAATAATGTTTCCTGTTACTACTAGACATAAATATTGTTCAGATAGCTCCTTCAGTTTATTATCTTTTTCCCCATAAACTCACTGAGGTCATTATTTTCCAGATCGCATGCTGATATATAGTAAAATGCTGTGGTTCTACCTTTATTCTGACAGCATGTTTTGTAGAGGGCAATTTACAGACTCACAACAGCCAGATGGTCTCAGTTTTGGAAGACAGACTATCTCCAGTATTCAAACGTTACATCTCTGCATTTTATATGTTTCCACGTAACTATTTTCTGTCCATTGTGATGATTTGTTAAAATGATTGTTCAATAGGTTTAAGTTTATATCTTCACAAAACTTTTCAAGTAAACCACTCCACAAATCAGGAAAACAATCCTTTGGTAAACAATGCGTTTGGATTTGTGACTTGGGAGAAGTGATCAATAGTACCACCCAATCTTGCTTTTCTCTCTACCTTCAAATTAAATTTAACCCTTCCTTTTAGAAATTAATTATTGTGCTCCCCAAATCTGACAAAGAAGAAAATGCTGGGAAGATGGAAGTCTCTGAAGAAATAGTGATAGGATTACATATTTCAGCTTCTATGGTAGTTTCATGGAAGCAGGAAGAACAAGGCAGGACCCAGGAAGAACTCATCCTAGTATCACCCACTGCTCATCAAAACCAAGGCTCCCAAAGCTGGTAGCTCCAGGGGATCAGCAGAAGTTGTTTATAATTGTACTTATCAATAGGCATATCACATTTCTTAGTACTCTTCTTGTTACAACTGCAGCAATTAAGATTAGGTGCAGCTATGCAGAACAGAAAAAAAAATCCCACAATATAATAGTAGTTTAAATTATAGGGGAAAAAAGCATTTTAAACAAAATAATAGTGGTTAAAACCACAGATTGATTTTTCAAATATATTAAAGAGATTAAGAACTGAGTGTTAAGTTCAAGAACAGATTAGTTTACAAAAAAAATCAGCCAAAGTATAGAAGATTCAAACAATATAATTAACATAAGTGACCTAATTGAAAGAACTCTGTGCCCACTGCCTGCAGTATAAATATTTGTTGTAGATGTCAATGGACTGACTGTTTACTAAATTGGTTCATATGCTAAGCCATAAAGCAAGTACCAACAATTTCAAAGATTAAAATCATTCACTGTATATTTTCTCAATGCAATTAGAAAATTGGGGTAGAAATCAATAATAAAGTCCAGAAAGAAATGTCTAAAATCTTGGAAATTAAATGATACATGTCTAAATAATTCACAGGTTAATTAATAAATCATAGGAAGAATTATAAAATTATTTTGAAATAGATGATACTGAAAACTACAAAATACAAAAACTTGTGGGATGCTAAAATCTATAGTTTTACTCACATATGTTGAAAAAGACACAAAATTAAAAGTCAATAATGTAAAGCATCCCTCTCTAGAAGTTAAAGGACGGAAAATCAAATCCAAAGATGATAGAGGAGAAAAAATAATACAGATAATTAATTAAATATAAAACAAAAAGAAAAGAAAAAAAATAAAGACAATAGATGTTTCTTTTAAAAGGCTAATAAAATACGTAAACCCTTGTCAAGATTGAGCAATAAAAGAAGAGTGAGAAGACACAAACAACCAAAATGAAAATGAAACAGGGCACAAAATTATAGTTTGGCCTGTAGATTGCTATCTTCTCTCTCCTGGCCTTCCCTCTGTTCGTCTCTGTGCACTGATTTTCTCTTCTTATCAGGTCACCAATCATATTGGATTAGGACCCACCCTTATGACCTCATTTTTATTTAATTACCCCTTTAAAGACCCTATTCCCAAATACAGTCACATGCCGAGGTACTGGGTGTTAGGACTTCAATATTTTAATTTGGAGGCAGGAAGACATAATTCAGCCCATAACAGATGGCTAGAATCAAAAAGACAGACAATAACGAGTGTGGTAAAGATATGGAGAAATTGAAACCCTCTTTCGTTGCTGTTGGGAATGTAAAATGCTATAGCTGCTTTGAAAAATAGTTTGATAAATTCTCAAAAACCTAGACATAGCATTATCATAAAATCCAGCAATTCTACTCCTATGTATACATCCAAGAGAACTAAAAACATAAGACCACACGAATGTTCATAGCAACCTTATTCATAGAAACTAAAAAGTAGAAACAACCCAAACATTACCAACTGACAAATGGATAAACACAGTATAGTACATTAATACAATGAATTATTACTTAGCAATAAAAAGGAATAAGGAAACGATACATGCTACAACATGGGTGAATCTTAAAACATTATGCTAAATAAAAGAAATTAGTCACGAGAAAGGTCACATGTTGTATGAACCTATCTAACACTGAAATCTACTGGAACAGAAAATATACTAGTGGCTGTTTAGGGATAGAAGACTAAGAATATTCATCCGCATGTACTGATCTGTACACTTTTATACATTTTATGTTTCAATAAAAATATTTACTAAAAAAAATTGTGTAAGTAAATAAAATGTAAATATTGCTCTAAAAAAACAAATGTTTATGGATATATACATATACAAGGCCATGTACGCAGAGATGGCTCAGATACCATTTCTCCTTTCAAGAAGATTGTGACTTAGGAGAGAATTAAAAACCAGACTGAGATATAAGAATCTTCCCTGAAAAGGCAGCAACCTTGCTGAGCATATAAGAAGCCAACTGGAAAGATAAAATCTGGATGCCACATTGCATTGCTATTTCTCAGAAACTCTTCCTCATCGCAGCTGAGCACTTGAACTAAAGGAACAACCAGTTTTTCCCACGTGACCTTCACAGGAGCACCCTGCCTGGTAAAGATGACTTTAGTTTATGCCCAGACAAAAGGTCATGGCCTTGAATTTGAGGCTGAATCATGCAATACTCCAACATCCTCATGAAATTACTTCCCTTAGGAGAGGGCCCTGGGAACTTGGTATTTTCTAATTACACCAGGATGGACCTTAGAGGTCATCTGGTCTACCCTTTCAGAAGGGAAAGCCAAGGCCCAAGGAGGGCAAGAAACAGTGAGAGTCACAAGCCCATCACCTGTGCTACATTACAGGTGTCTTCTTCCTTTGGATTTATTTTCCATTTGGAATATGCCAAAGTCATTTCGAAGTCGAAGAACTATAAGGCAATGTATTCAACTCATATCTGTGGTTTAAGGGAATAGCCTACTTGATGTTTTATGCTTCAATTTTCTGTGTGCTAATAAAAGTGCATAACTGCAGAGAGACTCTCTGTTGCTGTATGTGGGCATAATGTAGATTTATAGTCTACAAGGGAAAAACCAAGATTCCCTGGCACAGAAAACCCCAGGAATTTAAAAAGCATCAGCAAAATCAAAGATCAAAAACTTCCCAACCAAGCAGAAATTGAGATATTCCCTAATTTGCCCACCACCCAGCCCCAATTCTTTAATCCAGGACATTGAGAATACACATGAAAACTTGTAATGTGTGATTAAACTTGCACTCTGGTGCCCCTGCATCTGGAGATTTTCTATGCTAGAACCTGTCCTGACAAAACTGAGTAGGTACTTACTGTCAGAGTGGAAAGCTCTTCTTCTGTCTACAGCAGGGCTTCTCAGCCTTGGTGCTGTTGGTTGGATAGTGGGCTCCATCACTCTTTGCTGTGGGGGCTGTTCTGTGTCTGAATTTTAGCAGCATCCCTGGCCTCTACTACCAAATTCCAGTAGCACTCCACCCCTTGTTGTGTTAGCTAAAAATGTCTCTAGACAATCTTTGGGGACAAAACCACCCAGGGATGAGATCCTCGGTGTACAATTTAAGCATGTAAATGAGATATGACTTTTACTCAGGAGATACTCCAGTGACATCGACAGAAAGACATAGTAACAAAATAAACTTTAAGAGCTACCATCTGCTGAGAGTCTACTATATAAAAAGCACCTTGAGGGGTGCTTTACATAAACTATCTCATTTTGTCCCCCTGATACCCAAAGAGGTAGTGGATCAGTCAATGCTCTCGGTTGCTAAAATGATACATTCTAGGTGGTTGAAACAGAAATGGAATTTAATTAATAATATTCAGTAGCTCAATGAATCTCCAGGCAGGCCAAAAGGTCAAGTTGGGGCTGAACAGCTGGGAACCACAATCTAGTGACTCAAGTCTAAGGAACAGAATTCAGAATGTCACTTCCAAGATGAGGATACGAAAAGACTGTGATTTTTGTCTGGAGGACACTGCCAAAATCCTCCATCAGTGACCCAACGTCAGCTTTCTTCGGCACAGGCTTCTAACTTATACCACAGCACATGGTGACCTGCACTGCATATGCTGGGCTGGGACAAGAGCCACGTGGCTTCCAAGAGCCAAAACACTGCCACCAAGACCCCCAGAAAATCCACTTCTCCTGTTGCCCTTTTCTCATGAGTGCACTTTGAATTCAGCATCTCTCACCAGACATGACTGGTGGAGCCTATGTCACATGCCAGCACCGGAACTGCCAAGGAAGCCAAGATGAGGAGTTTCTCATGGAATTAGGATTTAGGGGAATTCTCCACTCATGGGAAGCATGTATTGAATAACCACACCACAGGTAGATGCTCATTTTATGGATGAGGAAACAGACTCAGGGAGGTTAAGTAACCTGCTAACCTGCTTAAAGTCACACCTACTATGTGAATTCAAATGCAAACTCTCCTCTCCCTTCACCAGTGATCATTCCTATGTGATATTAAGAGTCCAAGGTGAAGTGCAGCCCCTTACCTTTCTGAGCCCTGGCCTTGAGCACAGCTTCCTAGGAAGTTCCTAGACTACCATACTAAGAGATTTTTTGTCAGCCATGGCAAAACCATCACTAGTTTGGTCCCTTTGTAAATGGCCCTTGGGGACTGTGATGCAGAGCACGTAGTTGTGGTAGAGGTGGTGGTTCCCAGGGGAATGAGAATGCACTCTGACTACTGCCTTTGCCTGTGGCCTTCGGAGAAGTCCTCCATCCTGCTGTCTGGGGGAAAGGGGACCAATAAGGCTGCTGAACTGTAACAGGCAACCTCAACCTTCTCCTTGTATCCACATCTACACGACCTAGTGCCTCACATCTAAGGAACAGGATTCAGAATGTCACTTCCAAGATTAGGATACAAAAAGACTATGATTTTTGTCTGGAGCACACTTTCTCTCTTCCTCTCTCCTTCTCTGGCCCTCTTGGGCTCTGTCTGAAGGAATCCAGCTTCCATGTTGTCATCTGCCCTCTGGGGAAGCCCACATGGAAAGGAGCTGAGGGCACACTCCAGCCACCAGCCAGCAAGAAGCTCAGGCTCTTAACCCAACAGCCTATGGAAAACTGAACTGTGCTAACAGTCCCATGAATGACCTCCCAAACAGATTCTTTCTCAGTCAAGCCTGGAGATGACCACAGCCCTCGCTGGATACTTGATTGTAGCCTTGTGGTCGATCCTAGCTCAGAGTCACCAAGCTAAGCCATACCTAGATTTTGGCCCCCACTGAAACCGTGAGATAGTAAGTTTCTTGTTTTTATTTGCTAAGTTTGGGGGAATTTGTTACATAGGGTTCGATAACTAATGCACAGTTAGAAAATCATTTTGTAGTTTTATGTGAGGGTAATATTCTTGACCGTGCATTTGAATGATATGTTTAATTTATTGAACAAATGTCTACTTAACATTTACTTTATGCCATAGATCTTGGGCAAGTTCTGGGCATCCCTGTGCTCCTCCTACTAGGCTATTAGTTCTTTGGGAATTGAGATAATGCTATTTCCTTTCCCAATCCTCAATCTGTGCCCAGAACTGATAGCACATGGTGGTTGGATGAACAACTGAATTTATTTCTTACTGGCCTACATCGTCCCCATTCTACATTCCTCCTCCACCCAAGTCACCGGGTTTCATCACTGTCTTTCACTATCTCCTAGGTTATCATCTCTGCCTGCTAGAAGTGCCCTCAAGCTACCATCACCCTGATTATTTTTAAGGCCTAGTTCCACTTTTAGTCCTCCAAAAGGATCTCTCAGTTCACAGTGATCCTGGGGACCACTTTCTTCTCTGAGGTCCATTGTATTCACAGGTTACTGCCTGAGTGTTCTTTGATTCATGCATGTGCCAGATTGAAAGTTCCTTGAGGAACTTGTACCCCTCCACATCTCCCCACTAGTATTTGGTACAGAGCTGGTTGATGGCATACTCAAAAATAATTTTCTGAACAAGTGAATGCCATTGCATCTTGCAACAATACTTTTGGCCAAACTCAAATTCCTTCCTTCCTTCCTTCCTTCCTTCCTTCCTTCCTTCCTTCCTTCCTTCCTTCCTTCCTTCCTTCCTTCCTTCCTTCCTTCCTTCCTTCCTTCCTTCCTTTTCCTTTTTTCTGAAAACATTTACTGAGCTCCTACATGTACTCTTCACCTTGCTGCAGAGACTCAAGAATAGAAAGATGAATCAGACATAGTTTTCTGCTCTTGTACTATATTAATTTTCAATGTTGCTGTAACAAATTTCCACCTCTTGGTAGCTTATATGATATAAATTCACCTTATGATTCTGTAGTTCAGAAGTTTGATATGGGTTTCATTGGGCTTAAATCAAGGTTTCGACAAGGTTGCATTTCTTTCTAGAAGTCTCCTTGCATTTTCCAGCTTCTAATGCCTGTCTACATTCTTTGGCTCCATTTTCAAAGCCAGCAATGGCAGGTACTGTCCTTCTTCAGCTGCCATCTCTCTGAGTCTCTGAAATCTGAAAAAGTTCTCCATTTTTGAGGACTCCATGATTAACTTGGGCCCAACTGGATAATCCAGGATACACTCCACCTCTCTGGATCTTTAACCTTAATCACATTTACAAAGTCCCTTTTGCCATGTAAAGTAATATACTCCTGGGTTCCAGGGATGATGGGATGGCATCTTTGGGAGTCATTATTCTGCCTTCCACACTCTCTCCTCATTGTCTGTCACTGCACCAAGTCAACCAACTTGTCAGTAGGAGACCCCTGTGCTAAGATAGGTATATCTTATGGCAACAGGGAATGTGCTGGGACTTACAAACGGGCTTGACATTGGGAGGAAGCAGGACAAAAATAAAATTTAGCTTAAAATAAAAGACATCTAAGAGACAGATTTGAAGCTGACTCTGCTTCTAATAAAAGCTGGAATTTCTTTTTTGCAGGGCTCCTTGGTTCTCAGCTTCTCCGGTTTCAGTTGGCTTCCCTTGACAGGAATAAATATTTTTTTAACTTTCTCTGCAGCACCATTCATCTCTACCACCACCACTCATTTTACTTACACCTTAAAATCATTTGTTGGAAAATCTAAGTGTTCCACAGAAATCTGCTTGGTAGATGAAGCCCTGTCCTCCAGTAAGAGGAAGAGTCTCAAAGAAGAGTGCCCAGGGCATTTCTAAAAGAAGACCCACGCTGGGGGGAGCCTGGTGAGGGGTGCCCATGCTTCTGCAGGAGGGGACCGTCATCCTAGCTCACCCCACCTGCCACTGCACAACTGCTAACCAGTACTAGGAGCCCTCCCGGCCTCCAGCACCCGAGAATGCAGGGCTACCATTTCCTACCTATGTGCTGATGGATGTGTTGGCTACCCCAGAAAAGAAGAAAAAGAAAAAGGAATTTATAATTATATGTGGTAGTGGCTGTTAAATAAACTCACTGTGGTGGTGATTTCACAATATATACAAAAATCATGTTGTACACCTGAAAATAATATAATGTCACATGTCAATGATGCCTCAATATTAAAAAGAGGGAGGAGGGCAGCTCTTTTATATACTAACAAAAAAAAAAATCTAGATCCCATAAGTTGTTTTCAACACTACACCCAGGAAACTTGTCCTTCATTCTACTAATTCTTTTCATTATAGTTTAATCCCATTTTTTTTCACTTCTGGATCTCTTTCCATTATACATAAACTCATGTCTCTTTCTGAACAAAATATCTGAATTTCTTTCTTGCAGATTCACCTTTAGCTTTCACACTGCTCTCATCCCATCTACTTCAGCCCCACCCCAAGTTCTCCTCTACATTTTTCTTATGTACTCATAAGCCTCGGAATTCTTTTAATTAAACTTTAATGTAATAGTGGGTATCTGTAGGATTTAGAATTGTGGAATGCCTAAGTCTGAAAATAACTTTGATGTTCTCTCTTTAATTCCCCCATGAAGAATGCTCCAGATACTTAATTCTAGTAGCTTCCCAAGTTCAAAGACATGAGCTTTTAAGTTCACTAGACTGGAGCATCCACACCTATGCCACCCCACCCTGCTCAGATGTTACAAAAACGTTGCTAGATTAATTTCTACACATTCATTGAATTAGCCCAAAATCAGGCTTCCTGCACATGCTTAGACTATTGAGACTCAACCAGTAAAAAGAGAGAAGCCTAGGTAGGGTTCCTTGCATAAGGCTATTACCACCTCTATTTAATGAATCTCTCTCTCATATTCAATCAAAAGCTATTTGGTGCAACAGAAAGAGCCAGACTTCTGTATTCACAGTTTGGGTCTCACCTCTAGCATACTAGCTGTGTGATTTATGGCAGCTTTCACTCTTATAAGATGACTTAGAAATGCTCAGCTCACCTGGTTCCTGTGATGGCTAAAGTAGATCATGGATAGAAAGAGCAGCTACAGGGTAGTCACACAGTGAGCACTCTCTAATGGTAGTTTTCATTAATATTGATTACATTGCTTCTGTGATGCTGCAGATGCTAATGAAGCAGCCCCGCCCCTCAGTGCTCAGTATACCTGTGAAGGGATGACAGGGCCACCAAAATACATCAAGGACTCTAGATGTTGCTTTCTAAAAACCTAAGAGGACCTTGAGCAAGGCAAAATCTGGCAGAAATGTTGAGAGAAGGAAGAAGGCTCTTGGCCTCCACCACCCTGCTCCAACTCCACAGCAGAGATATCTCCATGAGCCAAGCAATGGGGTGTATGCAAGAAATGGAGAAGATGGTGGAAAAAAGAGATCTAGGGGGTCAGTGAGGTCCAGAGAGAGAGGATGAGACTGGGAGGGTCCAACTGGGAGGACAAAAGATAATAGGAGCCACGTGAGACATGGATTGGTCTCTACATAAGTGAGAGTAAGCCATCTCCAGAATAAGGGGCCCTAAATATTCCCCAGTTAATGTTTCTGAAGATTCTTGGGCCCGTTAAGGCAAAGAGAGGTGTGTGGCATCAATTTCAAAAGACCCAGAGCTGTGCAGCTGGGGTCAGCACTGTGGATGTCCTAGAACTCTCCTTGGAAGACAAATATTGCTTCTCAGTGATGATGGTTTTTTCTACTCCATGATTGGGCTGGAAAAACTGGAATTAACCCAGTTTACGACTATAAAATAAAAATGAAAAAAGAAAAGAAACAGAAAAGACTTTGTTTTTCTAAGTCCCAGTCTTTGAGTCTTCTCTGTGAGGAAAGGGACATAAACTCTATGGGTCTTAATTTCTGCATGTGACAATGGAAGGTTGGAGATAGCTGCCCCATCCATCCATCTCTGAGAAAATAAATCTAATGGTAGTCAAAATCACTACATTACTTGGTTTTCCATTTGTTATCTCAAAGTATTTCTAATAGCCATATTTTCCAACTGAGAAAATTAAGGGTCAAAGAGGGTAAGAAACTTTCCCAGGTTCATGAAGCTGGAAAATGGTGGAGCTGGAACTTGGGAAGAGACCTGTTTGCCTCCAGGCCTCTTGGTCTTTTCCACCCCAATGGTCCCTGTGACCCTTTCACAATTAGGAGGCAGCTGACCCAGAGGAGAGCTAGCCCTTCCTGGAGCAGGGATTGAACCCCTCAGGAAATATACCTGCTGTGCCTCAGTCTCACTGTAGGCATACTCATCTGAGCCACTTGAGGTTATCAGGACATCCAGGGCACCTGAAAAGTCACCAGCAGTGTCAGGAGAGACCTGTGACATCTAGTCCTTGTGTTTTCCTGGTTAAAACAGAGGCAGAGTGATTTCTCAGGTGGCCCTGCCAGACCTCTCTTTTATATCTAGGTTATAGTTTTGTTCTAGGATGCAAAGCTATGGCTTGCAAATACTTCTCATAGTTAATCAAAATGTAATTTTTTTTCTTAAATAAAAGACCTTTTGAGTGAAGGTCCTGCCACTAAGTAGGTGAGTGACATTAGGGAATTTACTAAGTTTCGGCTTTCTTGTTTATGAGTGAGAAGATGTCTATGTCACAGGTGATTGTGAAAATCCATTAAGGACAGAGTCAACACCATGTTTTCCAAGTGCATGTGTCAGAGCAGGTGAGAGGTTCAGTCTCAGGAGTGAGTAAACTTTGGTGTCGCTTTCTGCAGGCACACCTTCCCGGTCCTCTCTCACCCTCTGGTAGGATAAGTCACTACCTTCTTTAAGCTCCCATAGCATAGACTTGAACTCTATTCCTCACCTAATACTCCTACCATTGTGAGTCCTGTATTCCCAGGACTTAGCTAGGCCCAGTGCCCAGCATTTGTTCATTCATTCATTCATTCATTCATTTAACAAGCATTTACTGAGTGCCTGCCAGCTGCTGGGAATACAACAATATAGATAAGTTTCTGCTTTCACAGTATTCCACCTTGTAAGTGTGGCATCACAGGTGTTGAATAAATGTTTATGGAACGAATGAGTGAATATATCAGTGAGTATACAGGACTCATAATGTATTATTGAAAATACAGAGAGAACGTGAGGTGGGGGTCTGACAGAAGCTGTGGTATTCAAACAGTGGGTCGTGCCTGATGTATATTCTTGCCCAGGGTCTGGAGCTCACAAGTAATCTCTTCCACTAGGTTACGAACCATGAAGGACAGGATCTAGTGGGTTCCTGTCTGCATCTCCTACAGCCAAGCATGCGGTCCAGCCTATGGGAACTTAGAAGTCCATCAACCTCACATTTAATCTAAAGCCTACATTTCAGGGTCCAGAATCAATAAACTCAGAAGAATCCCACCTGAGGCCTAGCTGCTGCATTTCCAGGCACTCCAGTTCCTTTCTAGTCTTCCAGGAGTTCACTGAGTACATCATCCACCACATCAGTCCTGCTGGCCATGGCCTTTTACATGAGGTGAGGCCCATCATCTTGTCTAATTAAAAGCATCTTCAGTTTATCCCACCAGATGTTTGAGAATAACTTTTTGAAAGCAAAATGTATAAAAATTGTTGTTATGCTCAGCAATCTATTGTACACAAAGGAGCAAATCCAGAAAACTGTCTGCATCCCAGTATAGCCAGAGTTATTTTTGGTATTGAGAACTCAAGACACCAAATTCTTACTCATGGAAGTTCTCTGAAAGTCCAGTACCCACAGCAGTAGCCTGGATGTGAGGGTTTGGAGGAAAGTTAGTCAAGTTCTCAGAAATTTTGGTCAAGAAAGAAGAGAAGAAGCCATCGGCAATGGTAGTGTTCTCTGTTGAGACACTTAAGCCAGAGAAGGTGGGAACTTTATGAAACCCTGGATATCACCGTGCCCATCACGTCTCTCATGCCATGCATGAGGGTGGTCTGGTGTCATGGAAACCAAGGGGATAGGGGGCGAACATTCGTAGGAGGGCAGGTAAGCAGCAGTGAGTGCTTGATTCCCAGAGTGGTATGTTGTCTTAGGATCAAAGGGAGATCTGCTGGAGGCCAGCAGTTGGAGAAAGGGAGGAGGGGATGCTGGGGTGCACCCTGAGGAAAACTACTTAATCTTGAACCTTAGTTTCTTCCTTTTAAAAGAGTCATGATCTCATCTGTCTCGTTGGGCTTCTGAGAAGATCAAATGACATAAAACTCATATAAACTGCAAATCATTAGACTGAGAGTATTAGAATACACTAACCAAGCATTTCTGTGTTAAGCACAGCTGCACGCACAGCTGACTCCTTAGGCCACTATGGGGACAATCAGTTAATTAACTCCAGGCATGACCTTACACAATATGACTGAATTTAGCCCTCTCTGCCTCTAGATGAGATCAGCTGCCTCTTTTTTCTCTTAAGAAACTGTGTGAAGCATTTTTAAATTACTTAAAATAAAGAGATAAGCTCTATGCATGTTGCTATCTCAAAGGATGGCTAGGTGACACTCAGTCAATGGGACAAGGAGACTACCAGGTGCTGGCAACATTCCAGATGCACTAGGGCTCATATCTGCACTTTATTTTACCTGGTCTTCACAACAGCTCTACCAAATGTGCGTTTGTCACAGTCCCTTTTCTGGATGAGGAAATTGAAGCTCAGAGAGGATGGATAACTCATACAAGTCATCCAAACAGCAGATGGTGGAGCTGAGGCCCTGCTTCACCTGCAACCCACTTAACTTCTCCTCATCGCCACTTCTACACTATGCCTCCTTGCCCTGTTGTAAAGGCCCCACCCTTTTCTATCCTCCTCACACCTTCACCTTTTGAAGAACTATGTTTCGAAGTCAAAAGACAGAACAGGAGACCAGACCTCACCATTACCAGCTATAAGTGCAGCCTTTCCAGCCCTTCACTTGTAAGCAATGGACACCCCCTACCCTGAGGGATTCTGTGAACATTAAGTGAGATAACATTTGAATGTTCCTGACACACTGGGAACTCAGCAGATGGAAACTATCATGAGATTGTGAGTTGCCCAAGCACTAGGACCCTGCCTGGCTCATGTTGGTAACCTCAGCAATTAGAACTAAATGACAACTTATAGAACAAGACAGGACTTTATAAAGACCCATAGATATGGGGGACTCACCCCTATAAGCACAGCCTGGCTAGCCTAGGACAATGCCCAAGGCCCTCCCACACCCCTTCATGAATTCATTCTTAGGCATTTGTTCTCTCAAGAGTCCCTTCATTCTGAATCCCTTTTCACACAACAGCTAGGCCATAGGGAGTATAACATCTCTCCCTACAGATGCACAGAGAGCATCGGGGCAGGCCTTGGTCTCTCCCTCTGCAAATACCCTGCCCTTTGAGTGTCAGCTCCCTAGTCTGTGTTCCTCTGCCACAGACAGTTCTAGCTGTGCTGGTCCCTCTGGTGTCTCCTCAACTTCCTGGTGGACTCAGGCTTCCTGGCCTAGCCTGACCTAGGTGTCAGAGACTGATAAGTGTGTCACCCATGCCCTGGCAGGAAACTGCATAGCTGCTCCCCACCCAGCCCAGCAATGTCTGGTCACGCAGTCTCCAGTCTGGCCCAGTGCCTTGTCCCACTTCAGGACACAACATGTAGTCGAAAGTCAATGAGCCCATCATTTTGCTCATTAATTAATCACAGAATATAATGCAAATGCATCTACATTCATTGTTTCCAGACCCTTCCCTTGGGCTTGGATAAAATTTCATCTTTAGAGAACAAAGCTGCATGATTCAAAGGCCAAATATGTCCTAGTAACAGGTCTGTTCTTCAAAAAAAGGGAAGTCAGACCCTTTGGAATGAACTCTCACAACCCTATTTTGAATCTCAAATACCTCCTTGCACACCCCATAAATCATCTCTCCAAGACCCATTTTTTTATTTAACAGACTTATCTTGAAATGTCTTACGTAAAAGATTTCATCTTCGCTAGAGTCTTCATCTCACATTACACTGCAGGGAGGGCAGTGAGCAATCTCAGAGACTGCACTTAACCTCTCTGAGATACTGATCTGTGGGACTGTCTGTCCCATGGAAAGAAAAACATTGTCCTCATTTTCAAGGAAATCATTTCCAGTGAACCTCTCCAGAGCCTATTTTGCCACGTTATCCAAACTCTTCTCGGCAAAGAGTCAGAGTGCAATGCAAACAATGCTGCCCAGCCAGGTTCTCATGCAGCCGAGACACAGAGGACAGGCCCTGAGCAATAGAGAAAGATGGCAGCTCCTGAGCTTCACACGGGCAAGAGACCATCTCATCACAGGTTGGACCACAGGTCTCTCTCAAGGAGGCTCAGAGTGATGCATCTCCAGCCAGACACAGGGTCCCAAAACAACACAATTCACTTGGTATATGTATCACCAGTGTGGGGAGAGTGTCTCAGAAAAGGTGACCACTTCAAATTATGTTCACATAGATATAAGCTTTTGAACCCAAATTACCTTTAATTTGGGGCCACTTAATGCCTTTCATCAACTCCCATTGTCTTAGTTTAACAAATGGAATCATAAATTATGCAATCAACAGCGATTGCACTTATTTGCAATTAGAATTCATTTGTCAGTGCTCTACCTATAAATAATTAATTCTAGGATAACCTTGATGGAGCAAATACACTGTGGTGGGGTATACTGAGTCTTTGGGAAGACTCTATTTGTGATCTCCCATTTAGGTGGAATTGATCAGCTAATAAATCACTTCAAGTAGTGTTCAACCTAACAAGTCTACAGGGTTAGGTGCTAGAAACAAGAACCAAAACCAAAGCACAAACAATTCCAAAGGCTGGAAGCAGAGTAACCAGAAGTATTACATTTTTGTAAATATCCACTGAACAAAATCCCTGTGTGTTTCTAGACTGCTTTTTTTTTTTTTTTAACTGTCTTTGGCATCACATTTTCCCCATCTGTGAGAGTGGAGAGATCTGTGACACTTAAGTGTCACTTTGGATTTGAAAATTTTAAGGCCCTCTCAGAATTTTTAAGCTGCAGTTCATGCATCCTCAAGGGATCTGTAGATAAGACTATATTTCAATACAATTTTCCTTCGTCAGCCTAATGTTTTATTTTATGCACTTAAAAATATTACTCTCTGATAAGATTCATCTCCTTCACCAGTACCTAAGAGATTCATGGCACACACACACAAAATTGAGTACCATATAAAATGGCACATGTACGTACATATGCACCATACACATAAAAATTGACCCTGACCCAATTAAAGAGAAAATATGGAACATACATGTAACTCTTCAAATGGCTCTGGTGAGAAAGACCTTTTCAATTGTTATACCAACCCCCCAACCCTTCCTCAGAAGGTAGGAACTCCTCCACTGCCTACCTAAGGCTGAGAAGCCCATTTACAAATACTGCTTTGTACAGTCCATCCAATAACCCCATAAAGCAGGTGCATTACTATCATGATCTACAAGTGAAACTGAACCTTGTAGAGGGTGAACGACTTGCCCAAAGTCATATGCCCAAAATAAGTCCCCTGACTCCGGATCCTTGCTATATTACCTAGTGATGTTCGTCATCAGCCTTGGATACATATGAAATAAAACTTTATCAATGAAATCCATAAATGTGATTTAAAATGGTAGAAAAAGTAAGCTCAATCTAGATGTAGTGGGGGGAGATGATGAATGCTCCCCATCCGTGGGAAAACAGCCCCAAATGACTCATTTACCAGGAAGAGGATAAAAACTCCCAAAGCCACCCTCAGGACTCCATCTGAGGCAGGAATGCATACTTTGGGAGACTGCCGCCACCAGAACAGAAGGTAGTGTAAGAGCTGAGTCACAATCTTCCATAGATACAAAAGAAATGCCTCGATTCTTGGCATTTCTGTGATGTGTTTGCTAAATAGTCTCAATCAGAACTTCTAACTTATGAGAAAGTGAACTTTAAACTTTCCTTTCTTGCTACACTGTAGCCTGTGATACAAAGGACTGGATTCTGAGAACTGAGGGGATCTTATTATCTACAGAACATTCCAACTCAAAGCACAGAAAGACAGTTCAATTCAACAATTTAATGGCCACCTACTCCAGAACAGCAAGTGTGTGCCAAGCACTGAGTGCAGCACCCCGAAAATATGGTGAATAAGATATAAACTCAAGCCAGGGGAGAGATAAACACATTTTTTGAAAAAGTAATTGTAATACTAGACAGGATTTTTCAGGCTGTAATGAAGAAAGATATCAAATAGATGGGGAGATTTACTTGGAATGGTAAAATATACCAAGGCTTTGTGGAGGAGATGGATTTGGGACCTGGAAAATATCCCTCAAATATATCCCCTTCTCTTCATCTTCACCACCACATGAGGCAAAGGAGGGGCATGCAGAGAAGAGGAAGCACTCCAGAAAAATAAATAGCATCTGGAGAGAGATTAGAGATAGATAGAGACAGATAGATAGAGATGAGAGAGAGAGAGAGAGAGAGAGAAGAAAAGAAAAGGGGAGAGAGAGAGAGAGAGAGAGAGAGAGAGAGAGAGAGAGAGAGAGAGAGAGAGAAGGAGGGAGGGAAGGAGGGAGGGAGGGAGGAGGGAGGGAGGGAGGAAAAGAAAGAAAAGAAAGAAAAAAATCTGCAATGAGGAGGCACAGAGGCATGTGTGTTCCAGGGACAATGGAAGGTAAGTAAGGGAGGGAGTTGAAGGCAGATCGAAAGCGATCGACCAGGCTAAGTCATACAGACCTTGTACAGCAAAAAAAAAAAAAAAAATGTTCAAACAGCACTTGTTGACAAAGAACCAATTGATATATTAAATAAAAATTTATAAAATCTGATTTTTTTAGAGAAATTATTCTTGGGGCTGGGGGTAGTGGGGCTGAAAAATTAGCTAATAGGTCAGTTTAAAAGCTATGAAACATGCTGAGCCTGACATACAGCTCTTGCAGGGGCATGGTTCCAGAATTCATTTACTGAGTCCAAAGCTGCCTCTTAATAACTTTAATTAAGGTATTTCTCAGAAATCTTGTTCAATTTCAGCTGAAGAGAAAGCTAATGTATTGCTGGGTTATCTGATACTCCTTAGAAAGATCCTTAATACAGAAGAATAATGCAATAAGTAAATAAATTCTCAATAATGCAGAAAGTAGAGTATTAAACCAATTGTCTGGAAAACTCATCTCTAAACTATTTTAACAATAATAGGGCTTTTTCACATGGAAAATGAATTTTAGCCTGAGGGACACTTGGCATATCATCATCTTCAAATGACCCAATCCTGGATCATCGAATTGTGGAAATACCTAACCTTATTCATGACACTCAGTCTTTGAATAAGTTTTCACTGAAAGAGAGAGGGAAGGGAAAATGGAAAAGGAGGAGAAAGGGGAGGAAGAGGAAAAGAGGAGGAAAGAAGAAACCTGAAGAGACACACAAATACAGAGAGAGAGTGTGTGAGACAGACAGACGGACGGACATGGCCTGGGGGTTAATATAAGAACAAAAGTCATTAGGAGAATGAGGCAACTGGGGTGGATTTTGGGGGTGTGGGAGGCAGTGGGAAGAGTGGCCATCTGAACACTTTGAAGGTGGCACTTCCTAACAGCCATCCAGCACCGTCCCCAGGAGATGCCTGAAGAAGGGATGACTGATAAGATGAGATTGTTTTCTATGTCCCTTACCCTGCCTGAGACAATGCAGGTAGGACACAGCAGCAACGTGAAAGTACGCCCTGAGTATAGTAGCAGTCTGTGGAAATAAAAATGAATGAATGAATGAATGAACGAACGAACGAATGAAATTTCCCACCCGTATTTGCTTGGCTTTGATTCCTTTCCAACATCAACAGAAACAGAGTGACTCTCTGAAGAATCAGAAAATGACCGTGATCTAACTGATCTCTAGCTGTGTGGCCTTAGATACGTTAATTAATACTTTAGAGTCTCCATTCCTTCCTCTGTGAAACAGAGATAAGAAGACTTTCCAGTTCCCCTCCCAGGGCTGTGAGGAAGACGAAATTAGATCATTATGCAATAAAGTACTTTATCATCTGCAAGCCTGTGATACTATCATAATGTAGGGAAGACGTGAAAGTTCATGAACACTGAATACAATTTAAGTTAGAGGTTTAAGGTTCACCTTGTATTCTTTGAAGTAACTTTCAGCTGATTGAATTAATAATGTAAACAAGATGAGGGAGGGGAAGGAGTCATTTAAGACATTCAATTGTTCCTAACCACAACTGGTGTGCTAATTATGGGTCTTATTTGGCTATTCACCAAAGCAAGTTCCTTAAGGACAGTGCTATTCCTCTTGTTTTAGGTGGCTTGCATATTTGAAAAAAATAAAACTGAATTGCTTTGAGAAAAAAAAATAGACAGTAATTACTATTTGTGTTATTTCAGGCTGCCCTGTTCACCCAAGCTCCCCAAGCCCAGACCCCATGAAAATAGAGCAGTGAGGTTTGATAGGTGGAACTTTAGAAAACAGATGACTGGCAATGTGTTGACTCTCTAAGGAGAACTATTCTGAGCATGGGGAGCTCAAGTAGGGATTTCAAGGTATGAATTCTTTGGCTGAACAGGAATTGCGCTTGGTAGTAGGACAAGATGGCACAGAAGCAAGATGGCAGTATCCCCTTGAAGGAGACTGAGAGGGAAAAAACAACCCAACCTTAGCGAGCCCATCTCTGGAGGCTCGCAGTGTGGAGAATGGGGACCTGCTGCTTCTCTTTAAGGCCACCTTCTAACCACTGGGACCCTGACATGCAACCTGGGTGCCTGGGGGGAAATCACAACCAGCAGGGGGGAAATGGGGCAACCTGGGTTGCTGCTGACTTCCTGCTGTGCCCTTTGGGGGACTCACTAGCAAACTACATGTGAGTGGCCTTCCACAGATGGAGAAGCACTTACCCTACATTACCTCATTTGATTCTGATCACAAGCCCCATTTTATGGGGGTATAAATATGAAACTCAGAAAAATGTATTCACGTAACTATGAGTAGAGCCATACATTTTTTTTCTGCTGATCCTGCTTCCATCAACTATGTTATCCCTTCTGAATCATTAGCCTCTTCTTTCTATCAACGCCTCCATCCTCCAATCCTATAGATTCAACTTTCTTCTATCTTTTAATCTTTTAAACATTACTACATTATCATTTGATATGTTTCACTTAGCATTCTATATTTATTCACATCCACTTATCTTCCTTCAACAAAGATACCCAATAGCATTAAAACTGGAATGAGGAAATTAGTACCGAAGCAAATATGCTAATTATAGTCTGCTATTAATTAACAAAGTGTGTTCATTCTCTATACACATAAACAGATATATATATAGACATGATTTTAATATAAGCATATGTAAGTGCATATTATATGGGGTGTATGTGCAATATGGGGTGTGTGTACGTGTGTGTGTGTGTGTGTGTGTGTGTGTGAGTGTGAGTGACAGTAATTGGCGTGCCGGTAAGCTCTCTGTAATTTGATACTGAGCTTCCTGGGAGTCAGTGCAAAGAGAGGAGGGGTGAGTTCCTAGTTTTCATTATGGGGATGGAGAAGGGAGATTAGTAACACGGTGAAAACAAAATGTTTCCCAGTAATAAGTTCTATAGGGAATCCCTCCTACTTTGTTATATGTACTGATTCTCCCCAATGTCTTCTGTCAGATAATAAGAACCTCTTAATATTTGGTAATTGATCTCCTTTGTACAAATTCTAAGACAGATGTGACTGAAGAAATACTGCTCTGCATTCAAGTGCTGGCTTCTGTCTTCCTTTCCTCTCGTGGAGATCCAGAATCTTTCCGCATTTTCTGATCTAATTATTCTCTAGTATCTCTGAAATGTGGATAAACAAGTACTCAAAATGGTAGTGCTCTATTGGGATCTATTTAATCAAATTTAAATATTCGAAAGAAAAATCAGCAATCAGGAGATTTGATTTTAAAACTCCAATATTGATATGTGGGGTTTTTTCAAAATATATAACATTTTTTAAAACATTAAAAAAAATGTTTCACAAGTATTTTGTAAATTGAAAATGTATTCATTTCTAGAAAATTAGGGATTGTGTCACTTCAAATACTATTAAATATCTACCTCTTTCAATAAATTCAGTTTTCTGCAAATATCCTAATTATCCCCTTTTAACATTACTTTAATGCAAATGTAGAATGCTACGTCTATGCAAGAGTCATTAAATGTAACAAATTCAGGAACTGGTGGTTTAAATTCACTTCTAGTAAGAAGTATACCGCTTGGTTGACTTAATAAAACCAGAAACTTCTATTAGAGATGATAGAGGTACATATGGGAAAGTGAGTTGATCTTGGAATTTTTTGAAAGAACCAGGGTTTTTAAGTAATACATGGTATTAGAATATTAGTGGCCTATTTATTCACTCAAGTACATTAATTCTTACATAGGCAGAATTCGTTACTGAAAAAAATGTCCATTTTCAGTCTGGTTGTAAAACAAAAAAAATTTACAAATTTGTACATGTCTTTTTTATTCCCTGATGCACACATCTGAGTTTGGTTATAACTGAGAAGAGATGTCTTAATTGTCAAGGGTGAAGAATGTCTAGAGACATTGTATTTGTTCTTCCATTTTCTCATGCAGGGAGAGCCATTTTTTGAGAGACAAAGTGGTAGGCGGTGGAAAAAGGAAAGAACCGTGATGGACTTGGTTTCCAGTGGAGCAAAGCTCCCACTGACAGGTCTGAGACCTTAGTTTTCTATTCTTCGAGACATTAATAATAATGCACGACAGCGTTATCTTACAGATTAAGTGAAATAATTTTCTATGCACATGGAACAGTTCCTAACACAAAGTAGACACTTAATAAATGTGAGTTGTTGTTCTCCCTTTCTGTTTATCTTTGGGAACAGTTTAAGGATCAAATAGTCATTCGACAAATATTTATTAAATGTTTGGTCTCTGCACATACAGTTCCAGAATTTGGGGATGTTTAAGTAAATAAAATCGAATCTCTGTAGAAGGACCACATAAGTATGAGTTGCATCATTAGTGGTATTTCTAGATCAAGCAGTAAAACATGATTCTGCCTGTCCCAGGAGCTGGTTAAGGCTAGGTTACATAGGAATATCAAAACAGAATTGGGGAATGGTCTTACAAAAGTGAAACTTTGTTCTGCTTCATCACATGAACGTTATATGGGAGAACATCCCTTTCAGAATGAACCTGCAATGCAGTAACTGCTGAAAATTTCAGGAATGCTGAATAAATTAGGAAAGTTTTTAAAATATCACAGATAAATCTTCAGCCACTGTTTAGGATTTACAATGACACAGAGAGTGTTATTCTCACCCTAAGAAACAAAACATGCCAGAAGACCTACAATATTAAAAAAAAAAAAAATACATGAATTGAAGACACAAAGAAACCTAACTGAACTAAATTCTTTATAAGAGAGAACAGATATTCAGTTGTTTGCATCCCTGGCATAGTGGTGAAGAAAAAACATAATTAGAGAAGCTGGCTTAATTTTAACAAAATTTTCAGGCTGTAAATGGGTCATTATGACAGATTAATATCCTGAGAAACCCCAGGCACAGAGTGAGTTTGAATTCACCTGCCAAATATTTCCAACAAATCTTCACTGAGTGCTCCGAGGTAGTGTGCCAAAACCTCTGTGCAAATTGGGAGCACAGAGAGAGCTCACCCATGAGGTACATAGTGCCTCCTCTGAGTACAAACCAGCCGCCCTCCAGAGACAAGAATACAAGAGAGTTAAAAGAAATTCACTGGAGGCATCATAATTTCTCCGGCAACAAAATCTTGAGGAAATACAAGACATCTGAGAGAAACATGGCATTCCAAGATTTCACAAAGTGAACTGGGGCTGTCACCAGAAGGTGTGGGCAGGCTAGCAGGAAATACAATTCTCGTAAGTCACAAAAACACAGGAAGTAGTCTCAAGAACAAAGAGAGCCCCCTAGCAACCCATAAATCTGACATCCAGACTATAAAACAGTTTTCACACAGTTAGGAGAGCCAATGACTCAGTTTTAATCTATTAAAAAATCTCAGAGCTCAAGCAGGTCCAAACCATAACCTTGTTGAAGTGAAAGTCACAAGCCACTCAAACCAACTCAAGTCTATAGTGAGTGAAATGAATTAAATTTAAGCTGCTACAAAGTCTAGGCTCAGGTCAGTGACAGATCAGAGTGAATTAGGCCTTCATTCTAAATGCCTGATAGAGGAAGGCTGTGTTCTTTTCTGGAAGAAGTAGATATTGTTTGATTCAGTACATTTTTTATCCTAATGTCTGCCATATGACCAAAATTATAAGATGTATCAAGAATCAAGAAAATGTGACATGGACAACTGAAATGGCCAATGAAAGCAGAACCAGATAGCTCAGATAGTGGAACATCAGACTGGGTCTTGAAAATATCTAGGATAAAAATGCTAAAGGGCCTAGCAATAAAGGTATACAATAAACTTCAAGAGCTGAGTGATTACAGGGGATAACAGAAACTATTTTTTAAACTAATGGAAATGCTAGAAATGAGAGCTATGTTATCAGAAATGAAGAATTCAATAAAAGACTTTAAAAATTAAAATGGACACAGTAAAGAAATGGAACAGTGAACTTGAAGATCGATCAATATAAAGTAATGAGACTCAAAGTCAATAATTAAAAAAAGAACTGACCATTTGAACTCTATGAGACAGCATGAAAAGTTCTAATAGGTATATTACTGGAGTCCTAGAAGCAAAATAGAGAATAGTGCAGAAGAAATAAATATGGTCAAGAAATTTTCAAAACTGATGAAGGACATCAACCCACAGATTTAGAAAGCCAACCCCAAGTAGCATAAATACAAAGAAAACTATACCTAAGCATAAGTATGAAAACATGTGAAATCAGTTTATAGAGAAATTCTCAAATGAACACAAAGTAGAAAAGAACAATATGAATAACAGCTGCTTTCTCATCAGAAACTCTAAAGACCAAAAAACAATGGAACAACAATTTTGAAGTGTTGAAAAAAAAGCTGTCAATCTAGAATTCTATATCCAATGAAAATATTCTTCAAAAGTGAAGACAAAATAATATATATATTTACTCACACAAAATTAAAAAGAATTAATCTCAAAAATAAAAATTCTTTTCTCAGATTGATAGAAAACTAAACCAAATGAAACTCCATACCTATAGGAAAAAATAAAGAGCACAAAAAAGATAAATATGTGAGCAAACATAAGTTATTTTGTTAGCATCTTGAAATGCATTATAGGCTATTAACATTTTAAAATATAAATAATGACAAGATACTGTAGCATAACATATACAGAGAAAAAATGTAAGATAATTGGAGCACAAAGAGCAGAAGAGTGAATGAAAATATATGATAGTTTTTTTAACATTCATTAAAAAGCATAATTTTATTTTATTTGAAGGTTAGCTGTGATAACTTAAAGATCTATGTTGTAATATCTGAAGCAACCAGTAAAGTTAATAGAAAAGATAGATACCTAAATAAAATAAATCCAAATCTGTGCTTCTGGACAAAATAGAGTGAGATAGGAATTTTCATCCCATTTGAAGCAACTGAAAAAATAAACTGAACAAATTCTATGAAATATTAGTTTTCAGACAATGGATACCAGACAATGCAGAAGAATGATCCTTGAGATAGAGGAAATAAACAAATTGAGCACTACCATTGTTCAGCTTAAGATCTGAGAAAATTTCCAGAGCACTCGATAGGAGGCTGATCTCTGGAGGTGCCGGACTATTTCCTTGAGAAGAAAGACAGATCTGGAAGAGGCCTGTGTAGCTGGAGTTCACAAGGCAGACCTCCAAAGAGGTTTTACAATGACAGAGACAATGCAGTATTGCCTTAAAGACAGACAAATAGATCAGTAGAACAGAACAGAGAGTCCAGAAATTAACTCACTCATAGATAGACAATTGATTTTGACAAAGGCAACTGAGTAGAGAAAGGATGGGCTTTTCAACAAATGATGCTGGAAACATTGACTTTGCACATACAGGGGGAAAAAAACCTTTGATCTCATACAATATGCAAAAATTAATTCAAACATGGATTATAGGAAAAAATTAATAGTCCTATGCTGCTGAGCTTTCTAGTTCAGTCATTAACCAAACCTTTACTGAGTGCTGAAGATGCCTTTTATATGAGACAAAATACAAGAAGGGACGGGGGAGGAGAGAAAGGAAGAAGAGCAAGAGGAAGAGGGGAAGAAATAAATTAGGCATATAGAGTCAGGTCCTATGTTAGATACTGTACACATTTATCATCCTTACAAAAACCTCATTTGGTAAATATTACTACCCCCATCTTACAGAAGAGGAATCTGCAGTTCAAAGAACTTAGGCAGTTTAAGCCCAACCCAAGTAGTAACGTAGCGAGGTGGGATTCGAGTCCAGGTCTAATTTGCCTCCTAATTTCTTGATTTCTCCACTACATTACACCGACTCCCAGGACAGGGTAGCAAGGCAGGTGGATAACAAGAAAATATAATGCAATATGATGAGTGCTGTAATAGAGATAAATCTTTGGAATTAACTCTGCCTGGTGGAGTCTTGGAATTCTAACAGAAGAGGTGTCGCTGGAATCAGGTGGTTTTATCGATTAGTTCACCAGCTAGAGCCCAGAAAGGGAATGCTTGGAAGCCTGTGAAATGGACTTGAGGAGTGTATAGAGAAGAACGAGGAGTTAGATTGCCTGGAAACACAAGCATTTCTAGGGTCTAAGTTGCTAGAGATAAGGGTGGATGGGTCGCTTGGGAACTAGACTGGGAAACGTCGTATATGCTAAACTAAGAAGTTTATGTTTAATTTGGCGGGCAGTGAAGAGTTGTTGAAATGCTGAAATAATGGTACTCAAAGATTATTTCGACAATGTCTGAAGCCTAGAGCAAAGCAGAGAGATGGTTAGTGAGAATATCTGTTAGAAATCTATTGCAATAACCCACTTGAGAGCTAAAAAGATCCAGAAATGGGACAGTATTAATAGAAATAGAATGATACAATGGAGTAAATAAAATTTAGGACGTGCACTTGACAGGATTTGATACAAGCTTGGATAAATATAGAAGTGGAAAAGCTGCTCCCAGGGTCAGGCACAGGTGGCTGTGAAAATGGGAGAGAACACAAGAAAAGGAAAAGGTCGGGGTGGAAGGACATTGAATTGGAAAGTTGGTCTTCCTCTTCTGTTTACTCCCCTGGGTATGCTTGTCCCTATTCAGTGTTCCAATTCTGGGAGGTGGCACAAAAAATAATAATAATAATAACTTTTTAATTAAAAAATCAATTTGGGGTTGCAATAAGGCTTTCTTCCACCTCCCTTCAGCCCACCAGGCAGGATATCTTACTTCCTGGTGCCTCGCTCATGACATATTCCAGCCAACAGAAGATCACATTTGCTCTTATACCCTTTCACTTTCTTTTAATTTTTCTCTACTTGCAGTTAAACCCAAGCATGACAGAATCTGGCTAGGTACTTATCAACTGAGTTTTCCTTTCCACCGTGTTCACAGCTGGACCATACTTCATAGCCTTCCCTGATGTTAGGTGTGATCATATTGCAAGGTCTGACTAATGAAAAGTGAGAATAAGTGTCGGCTCCCACTGTCAGACCCAACCCAGAAGGCTGTCCAAACCTCCTCTCTCATTTTTCTGCATCTGTCTATTGGATGCCAGTGTTTGAGGTGATCTTTGAAGCCACATTCTGAAGATGCCACCACCTCCACAAGTGTAGGTGACCACGTGGACCAGAGCCCTCTCTCCCCTGCCCCACCTCCCTGGTAATGTCAGACTTGAATAAGCTGGAAACAAACTTCTATTGATTTAAACTATTGAGGTTTTAGGTTTTATCCATTAGGCCACTGAGATTTCTGGGTTCATCAGTTAACTAAAGGAGTGTTGCAACTCAGCAGATAATGGACTCTATCTCACTTGTGAAATAATCCAGTTCTCTGGACAACAGCTTTGAAAAGTCCATTCACCTAGAAACTATGGAGTTGATTCACACACACACACACACACACACACACACACACACACACACACACACACACACAAAGACCCTCTGCAATTTATTGATGGGGAATCTACATCCACGAGCTACACAGGCTACAGAGCCTCGACCTGCAAACTCTCCTTAGGCAGAGTTCTAAACTGAGGCCAGCACCATGGGACTACTTTGGAGGCTAAAAGGGGCAGTCGTGGAGGCCAGAACACCCAACGTGATGTTTAGAAGCATCACTTTGATTAGACCTTACACAGAGTCTGCCATCTTATAGTATGTCTTCTTATTCTATTTGTTTCACTTTTGGTCACAAAGGGGGAAATAAGCCACAAAGTCCCAGAATAAGAAATGACAGACACCAGAACCGAGGCCTGAAATCTCAGCTGAAAAAAAGAGAAAGAGATAGAAAGCAGTGGCCCTTGATTTTTTTCTTTCTCCTTCCTTTCTTTCTTTTCTTTTCTTCTTTCTTTTCTTTCTTTCTTTCTTTCCTTCTTTCTTTCTTTCTTTCTTTCTTTCTTTCTTTCTTTCTTTCTTTCTTTCTTTCTCTCTCTCTCTCTCTCTCTCTCTCTCTCTCTCTCTCTTTCTTTCTTTCTTTCTTTCTTCTTTCTTTCCTTTCTTTTCTTCTTTCCTTCCTTCTTTCCTTTCTTTCTTTCTTCTTTCTTTCTTTTTTTCTTTCTTTTTCTTTCTTTTTTCCTTTTTTCTTCTTTTTTTTTTGGATAACTGTTATTGATGCGTACTATATATTGAAAAAAAGTGCACAAGAGAGACAGTTGGCTCCGAAGCATACAGCTCCAGGAATTCTCACAAACTGAATACTGCCATGTAAATCAGCACCCAGATCAAGGAGAAGAACATTACCTGCTCCCTTAAAAGCCCTTCATGCCCCCTTCCCATCTCACACTCCCCAAGGTATTCACTGTCCTGACTTCCCACAGCATAAATTTATTTTGCCTGCATCTGAGCTTCATGTAAGTGGAAGCATTCGGGGTTATTCTGTCACTGGCTTCTTCTGTCCAACATTATGTTGGTACGATTCATTCATAGTATTCCACATAGCTTGTTTGTTATACAATTTGTCTGTTATTCTTGCTGCATCGTATTTCATCATTTGAATAAACTACATTTACATATCTATTCTACAGTCAGTGAACCACTGGCTAGTTAGGGGATATTGCAAATCATGCTGCTCTCAACATTCTTGTACATATCTTTTGGTGAACATACGTAAGCATTTCTGTTGGCAATCTACCTAGGAGTGGAGTTTCGGGGTCACGTGCTATGTGTTTGCTCTGTTTTCATAGTTACCGAACAGTTTTCCAAAGTGGTTATACCAATTCCATGTTCTTTGTAATTCATGCCCTTCAATTGGCCAAAGAACTGGGCAAATAATGAGTTAATTTAGGAGCATATTGAGTCTGGGACCCTGTGGAACAGCCAAGGCGAGTAAAGAGGAACTGTGACTCCAGGGGTCTGAGGCTCAGGAGAAAGATCTACGCAGTCATCAGCATAGAGGTGAGAGAGGACATCACAAGGTCAGCTGCAACTCCACAAGGATAATGTGAGGCACAGGACACCAAGAGAGCCAGGACAGGGACCTGGTGCTGAAGAGAAAGGGGACGAGGACCTGGAATAGGAGGAGCCTAACAAGCACCTTCCTCACTAACAGAGACCAGGGAGCCATGTGGGAGAACTGGGTTCACTCTGCACTCTGGAAACTGACAGGGTATTTTAAGGAGATGGATTATTTTACATTCCCCAAAATTTACTTTGAACAAAACTTTCTCCAGACTGTGCACTTACTCTGGCTTCATTACTAATGTGCTTCTTTCCTGCACATTCATTATAAAAAAGGGTGATCCACAGGGGGGGAAAAATTGCTCCTGGCACTTTTCCTTTTAAAAAATAATTCAAATATTGCATTAGATTGGAGTTGACTCAGGTGTTCCCCATGACAACTTGACTTAACACAAAGGGATTTAACATCTTTATGATTCCAGTAGCTCTGAAACCTACCAGACCAACATTTTAGGCTGGTTCCCTTCTAATACTGCTGATAAAATCCTTTAGCTCAGACATTTAAATGGTGTGAATCCTTCAAGCTCAAAAAGAGGGGTGGCGCCACACTTGAGACTGTCGTCTCCTTGGGGGGCTACAATAAGCAGAGACAGGAGAAAAAATAGATGTGTAATTACTAGGGATGCCTCCTAGGCACTGTGCTGAAATGTAAGCCTTTTAAGAATTCTAAGATTAATGAAATATGGTCCCTTCCCTCCGAGGAACAATACTTGAATGAAAGAGAGGGCAAACACACAATTAACTCTAGTACAATGTAGGATAGAAAAAAAAGTACTAAAACGAATATATGAGCTGCATGTTGTAGAAATACACGAGAGAGTGCCTCCCTCCCTCCCTAATTTTAACTGATGAAACCAGCTTCTTTAGAAAGTAAAACCAGCTTGAAAATCCGTGACACTCTACCACTAGCAGGAGCTTGAAGAAAGAGCCCAAGAAAATACCAAGATATAAAATATATATCAGATCTATCTCAGTAGAACCAGGACTTTGGTTAGAATCATGGTTGTTCAATTGTAATCCTTAACAAACAACATCAGAGTCACTTGGGAACTTGTTAGAAATGCAGAATCTCATGGTCCCATCTCAAACTCACTGAATCAGAAATGCTGGGCGTGAGGCCCAGAAACATGTGTTTTTGCCAGCCCTCCAGGGGATTCTGAAGCACTGGGATAGAGGGTAATGTGCATGGAGTGACACGATACGAAATGTGGCTGGAAAGATATTCTGAGTCTGCATGATGGTGAGCTTAGACTGCAAGCTCAGAAGTCGGGGTTCTACTCTGCGAGCCATTGTAGAATTTTGAGAAGGGGAATGATATGACCAGAATGGTGCTTTAGAAAGAAAATCCCCACAGTAAGTGGGTGATGCACTGACAAAAGGAGTCATTGGGTGTAGGGAGAAAATACTTACAAGCCTGTAATTGGAAATCCTGGTGAAAGAGGACACATACTTCAGTACAAGGAGGAAAACATAAAAGTCATCATTATCTCTGTGAAAGAATAACCCAAATGGACTATACGTTCACAGTTTGGCCCTGCGATAGAAGATCCCAGATCATGATGCTTTTGCACTAGCAAGAAAAAAAACTGTCATTCTAGGATTTAATCAGTATCAAGTTTTACTTTAAGTGTCTTGTATGTTTTATCTCAAAAAATATATGCATTGACCTCAATCTGAAATTATTAGAAATTGCTCAACATCATACAGATAGCAAATGACAGGGAGACCTCAGAAAGCTAAGAACTGAGTGAGACATAAAAATAATGCAAAACTATTACATAACATTTCTGCTCTACCATGCAGTCAGTGTTAAGCTGGTTCCAGTCTGTGTGTTTGACTGCAGCCCACTCCGATGTACAGAGACACGGAGAAGTAGACCCAGTCCTTACCTGTGATTTCCATAGATTCCTTCCTCCCGCTTTCCACCCCATTTTCCATGCCCTCTTCAAAAAGAATTATGAACACATTCTATCCATTATGCAAACCACGTGAGCCATTTCCTCAGCCTACTCTCATACTGAACTTTAACACGTTGAAATCACCTATGCAAATTTTCATTTTCAGTTGCCTGGTGGTACCTTGATGACAGAGATAAATGGGACCTCGAAGATCATCTGGTCCAGGCTCATGCCCCATGTTTTATTTACATAGAAACTAGAGTCCCGAGAAGGCAAGAAATCACCCAAGGCATTCACAGAACTAAAATCAGACTTTCTTGTCCAGAGTTCTTTCTATTTTACCATAATCTGTTTTGTGAAATTGTCTTTGCATCATCATTCAGATTCTAAAGCAGTGACTGACACATAGGAATTACTTAATAAATATTCTCTAATTAAATGAATGAAGTTCTCATCAATGAATTCTACTCAGTACTCTCCACCCAACAACCTCAACCATCCTCAACTCTTCCTCTTTCCCTAGCTGTCAAGGCTTCACTGCTCCCTCTTCGTTGCAGCTCACAGAGAGACAATCATATTACAGGTTTCCCCCACCGTCTAAAAGTACCGCATTCCTATGAAACCTTTTGTAAGCCATCGTGTGGTAAAGTAGAAAAGCAATAACCATTAGTCTAAACAGAAAAAAATTTTAGCATCTCCAGACCCAAAAAATAACCTACCAAATAATACCAAATACATTTACTCATGTCCAGTTTTTTGCTAAATGTAACACTCATGTGAGCTCTCCTAGGTTTTTCCGATACCTTAGGATTCATCTTGCTAATGGATGCACAAAATGAATCGAGCACAGATGCTTACAGACTCAGTTCAAAGCTGTGATGGCTGGAAGCTGAGATGCCAGGTATGGTTCAGGGGAAGTTGCTTAGCAGTGCCACTGTCACTGCTCAGGGTGCACCCTGCCTTCACGACGGCTCCCTGCAAAACAAATGCTGAACACTATTTTTGGTTTTGGCTTTTTTATAAAAAGGAAATTCTGTATGGATTTTTTTTTTCAATTAGCAAAAACAATAAATCCTCACTTAACGTCATCGATAGGTACTACAACTTTAAATGAAACAATGTATTATGAAAGCAATTTTACCATAGGCTCATTGATATAAGCAAGAGTTAAGTTTCTATGGCACCTCATCAAAACTGTAACTAAACGACGTGATTCAAGGATCTCCTGCACTATGTAGGTCTTTTGTAAAAGCGAAATAGTGTAAAGCGAACTTTTGAAAAGCAGGGGATACCTGCACCTGCTCTTTAATTGGCTTTACACTGAAAAGGGCATCATTCCATTTTTTGAATTAAAAAACAAACAATGGGGTGAAGGGTTAAAGAAGTACAAATTAGTAAATGATAGATAGTCCTGAGGATGGAGAACACTGCATAGAGAATGCAGTAGCAGTAATGTAATGGCTGGGTGCAGAGAAAGAGCAATTAGGGGGACAATTTTATAAACTATATAAATGTCTACTCAATGTACTATATACTTGAAACTAATAAAATAAAATTTTAAAAAATAAATAAAAAATTCATGCACTTACTTCTACAGGAAAAAAACAATACTCTATTTTAAATAACCATGGGGAATGTGCAAGGATTTCTATTACTTTTTAAAGAAAAGCAATTTTATTATTTACAAATGCCTGTAGCAAAATATGACATGCTGTGAGATAAACTTGTGCCCTGGGATTAGGATTGTACATTGAGAAATACGTGATGCGTTTATTATCAACTTGATTACTCATAAATGGATATTTCTAAAGGGCCTAAAACTAAGTTTCCTTTGGGGAGATGAAACATTTTTGTGGCGGCAATTTAAACACTTGTTTATGCAACTACGTTATTCGACCTACCAACACTCATTATGTGAACCTATTACCTGGAAGGTTCACAAAAATATTCTCATTTATCCCATTTTCTGGGAAAACAAAAGTAAGTCCTTCTCCGATTATAAGTCTCTTCTACTTAGAAAGCCCAGAAGTGTATTTGGAGATTTCAGAGTGATTAGAATCTAATAAACAATAAGATAAGTGAGGTTTTCTTCTTAAAGAAAGGGCTTTCAAGGGCCTTTGTAGGGTCTCTGCATCCTCGTTCTGAATAGTCTTTGGCTTCTTCCTTCTTTGTTTCTTTGTCTCATTCAGCCAAGCAGTATTTCTGAGCAGTTAATATTTGCCAGGCCCTAGAGACTTGAAGAGACAGTCTGTGTGCTTCCTCCACTTCCACCCACATATGCATTGATTAGGTTCCAGATGGTGGCACTGTCATATAGAACGAGTGGGAAGTCACCACCCTGACCTCTCCCAAACTGAAAACCATAGGAAATCAGAAATGGTGGGGTGTCTGCTATTCAAACAGTGCTCAGTTTAGATCAGTTCAGCATACATTTCCTGAGTGTCTATTATGGGTCAGACCCCAGACTAAAGCCTGAAGATAAAGAAGACGAAACTTGTCCTCAAAGGGTTTAGTGGTGTCACAGTTGAGTAAGTAGAAGATTAACCCAGAGATTAACATGCAGAAAGGGCATGAGGCCCCTGAGGAGAAGCACCTAGCCTAGATTTGAGGAGTCTGAAAGCTTCTAGTATGCGAAAAGGTCAGAGAAGGCTTTCTGGCTGCAGTGGCAGGGGAGAGTAGGAGTCAACCAGGTGAAAATGGGAAAGGGAGACATTTAGACAGAGCAACCTGCATGAGCTAAGACCTGAAATCTATGAAGGTAATTCTACTTGGCCTTGAAAGTGATGTTAAGGACAGCAGTTGCAATAATAAATCTATCTCAGGTATTCTCAGAAAGGAATACCTCCTCACCATCATGGATTTGTTTCAAGTGGTGGTGGGGAAGACACCATCTCCAACAATGCCAACAGTACTCAGCCTACTTTTTTGCCTCCTGAAATGCATACAGCAGGGGCTCATTTCTTATTTTACAGATTTTCTAATGCAGATTTTCTCAAAGTGTAGACTGAAGCCCACATTCATCAGCAACACACGGGCAACTTTTTTTAGAAATTCAGTTTCCAGTGACCATTATGTATAATTGCTGAGTCAAAATCTCTAGGGGTAGGTGTAAGAAGATGCATTTTTCAAGAGCATCCACGTGAGCATTTGCACACAAGTCTGGGAATCACTTTCAATTAAGGGTAGAGCAGGGATTCTCAACCCTGGGTGAACTCTCCAGGGAAATTTAAAACAAAGCAATGCCCAGGCACCATCCCCATATTTTCAGACTCACAGGGCCTGAGTAGGGTGGACACTGGCAATTTTCAAAGCTCCGCAGGTGATTCTAATGTTTGGCTAGAGGAACTCAGATGAATAGTTTAAGAGTAAAAATAGAAACACAATACATTAAAATTTGTGCAATGTACTAAAAACAGTGCTTTGAAAAGCATGACTCTAAAGGCATGTGTTAGAGAAGAGGTCTCTAACCAGTGACCTAAGATTTTACTCAAGGTACTAGAAACAAAAGCAAAACAAATCCAAAACAAGCAGAAGAAAATAAAAGTAGAATTTAGTGACACTGAGAACAAATAAATAGACGAAAACTAATGAAACCAATAGCCTGTGGTTTGGAGAATACTACAAATAACTGTATGTCCATAATCTCAGCAATTTTGATGATGTAGACAAATTCCTTAAAAGATGAATTGCCACAGCTCACTCAAAAGGAGAAAAGAGAGCAAGAGAACCTAATTAGTTCTATACTTCTTAAAGAAACTGAATTCTTTATTTAAAAAAAAGAAAAGGAAAAACCTCCTGACTCAGGTGGCTTCATTGTGAATTACACTAAATATTTAAGGAAGAAATAATACCAATTCTACACAAATTATTCTAGAATTATAAAAGAAGATACTTTTCAACATATTTTATGAGGCAAGCATTAACCTGATACCAAAGTCAGACAAAGACATTACAAGAAAATAAGACTACAGACTAGTATCCTTCATGAACATAGACCCAAAGATCCTCAACAAACTTCTACAAACTGAACCTAACAATACAGAAAAAAAACAATGTATGATAATCAAGTAGAACTGATGCTGAGAATTTAGGCTGGCTTAACTTTCAAAAATCAATGCCATTTACCATGAAAATAGACTAAACAGGAAAAAGTTTGTGATCATCTCAATTGATTCAGAGAAAGCCTTTGACTGCATTCAATATTCATGCATGATAAAAATTCTCAGAAAACTAGGAAAAGAATGGAACTTCCCCCATCTGATAAAAGGCATCCACAAAAACCTTACAAACAGCATCACACTTAATACTGAAAAGCTGAATCCTTTCCCCTTTAAGATTAGAAACAAGACAAGGATATATGCTCTCATTAATCCTACTCACCACCATAATGTTCTAATTAGTGCAATAAGACAAGAAAAGAAAAACTGGAAAAGAAATAAAACTGTTCCTAAACAGTAGACACATGATTATTTGCATAGAAAACACCAACAAATCCAAAAAGAAACTACAAGAATTAGTCAGGTCACAGGATACAAGTCAAAATACAACTGAAGAGTCTTTACAGAGAAGATATATCTATTAATATGATTAAGATCAAATAAACTGACCACACCCAGTGCCAAGGAGGATGGGGGGCAACTGAAACGTTCATACCCTAATGGTGGGGACACAAAGTGTCATAGGAATCTTAGAAAGCAGTTTGGTAGGCTTTTTCCAAATGAACAAATTTTAATTTGGGGGAGAATATTCATAGATTTACAGAGAAATTGAGCAGATAATACAGAGTTCCCATCCACCCCGAGAGATAGCTTCTCCTACTACTAACATCTCATATCGGTATGGTACATTTATTACAATGAATCGATCAATACTGATATATTATTTATAAATCAACTAAAGTCCATAGTTTAGTCATCTTTCATTATTTTTCAACTAATGTCTGCTTCTGTTGCAGGATCACATCTAGGATAGGACATTACACGTGGTCTTCAAGCCTCCTAAGGCTTCTCCTGGCTGTGACCGTTTCTCAGGCTTGCCTTGCTTTTATGACCTTGACAGGTACTTTGTAGGATGGCTATTAGAAATTGTCTGATATTTTTCTCATAATTAGACTGGGGTTATTTACTTTTTTGCTCACATTGTTCCAGCTTTGGCCCTTGAGAAGCCTTTCAGTTGGCCCCTATGTCCCTTGGACATATTCCATCAAAGTGGCATTTTTATTTTTGTTTTTGTTTGTTTGGGTTACTACAAGATGTTCCAAGCTCATAGTTATTTCCTTCTTCAGTTCTAGAATCAGGCATTCAGCCAAAGAGCTCTGATTCTTTTCATTTATAAACTGGTATTAGAACTCAGGATCTGGGTTCTGCATGGGTGGGTTTTTATAGAGCTAAATATTCATTTGCCTTACGATTGCAGCAATCCTAGATATTTACTCAAGTGAAATGAAAACATATGTTCATACAAAAACCTATGTGTGAATGTTTACAGTGGCTTTTCTTGTAATCACCAAAATCTGATTGAGTTTTTACAAAAGCCAAATATACCTCAACTAGGGAGATGATAAAGTGTAGTTATACAGAGAGAATGACAAGTATTAATCCTAAATGCATTATGCTGAGAATAAGGAGCTGAACCCAAAAGCCTACATACTGTATGAGTCTATTCATATGAAATTCATGCAAAAATAAAACTATAGGAACAGAAACTAGATCAGTGATTGCCAGTATCTGGGGTTGGGGTGATTGACTACAAAGGGCCACAGGAAAATCTGGGGAGACGATGATACTGTTCTCTAGTTCAATGTGGGGATGCTTACGTGACTATATGCCTTCATCAAACTCACAGGAGCAATGCACTAAAAATGTGACTTTTACTCTATGTAAGTTATACTTTAAAAATGACTTATATTAACATGAGAAAATGCTTGTGTAACCAAGTTGGTGAAAGAGGACAATATATGGTATATTCTCAACTACTGAAACTCATGCGTAAAGGAATGAAACATTTAGCATAATTTTAACAATCATCTGTGTGCAGAAATATCAAAATGTGTCACATTTTATAAAATATGTTATCTATATGAAAAAATATATAACATAAAATATGTTCTTTTTATTTTTATGAACATTTTATGAGATAACTTTACAATGATGAAGCAAATTATAAAAGAAAGCTGTAAAGTTGGACATAAATATGAGGGATTTGCATGGTGTACAGCATAGCCCAGGTGTGTGTAACAGCAGGAAAAGCACTTTGAACACAAATGGCCTCACTCGAGAGTGCCCGTCAATGAAAATTTCTTCAATAGACTGAACACGATGCTCTTCCTTCTAATTCTACTCCCGACCTTCAGGGATCTTCCTACAACTGACTAGGCACAGGTTAGTCTCCCTTTTAACTGCTGATAAAGTCCGGCCGTCTCATCGTTGTAACTGCAAGCCAGGGGCAGCAGATGGAGGAGTGTGGTCTTCTTTTTTACAGCTCATTAAATCAGGGGAAACTGAACCAAGCTTAATATTTCACCAGCAGGCATTAGTTGAGCATGAATTTGCATTTCTTCCTCTGAGATCGGTATTTAATAGTATATTTTAATATGTAACCTTGAGGTGATCTGTTAAATAAAACTGAAATAGCACTTATTTATTCGTACCCCCTGCCAGGTCCAGGTTGTAAGCTTCTGGATAGGTGGTCTGTGTCCTTCCCGGATGCAACACCCACCTAGAGCACCCCCTGCTCTGCCCTGCTCTACGTCTTTGTTATCTACCACCAATGAATCTGAATTGAGCATCTACAGTGGGAAGGAATGGTGCCTGGTCCCAAAGAGGCTACAGGGTGAACAAAAGAGGAGCCACATACACACGGCAACCAAATATGACATATAGATGAGAACAACCAACAGAGAAGTGCTAAAGGTCTAAGGGACATCATTTGTCACTCAGAGTAAGAAACCCAGTAAATGAGATGGCCTAGGGCATGGGAGAGTGGATTTTAAAGCATCCTGATGCCAAGTCAATAAGTTCTGCCTTATCTGTTGGCCTTAGAAAGGCACTGAGGGTTTTTAGCCAGCTCATGAGCAAAGCTATACTTAAGGAATTTTATTCCAGCAGCCTGGGCTGGATGGAGTGGAAGGAGAGTAGAAGTAAAAATTTCAAGAAAACGATTGGAAGATGAAGGTAGCGAGACCAGTTAGGATGCCATGAAAGTACTCCAGACTGGATATAATGGAGCTTTGACCTAAGGCAAAGACAACCAGGTAGTGAGTGACTACAAAGCGATGGGGGAGATATTTGAAAGGCATAGTCATGAAGATGTGCTAACCGATTAGACATGGAGTTGAGAAGCATTGGAGGAGAAAGGGAATGACTTGTAATTGATTTTCCCTCCCGTTTCTTATCAAGTGTAACTTAAAGTCCCTGACTTTATTTTAAAGTGAACAACAAAGCTCTCTTTCAAGTGACAATCCTATACAAGAGCAGGAACCAGTAGGAAACAGAAGGGCACGACATCAAGCCCTGCACATCCTACCGCCCTGCCCACATGATATCCAACTGGTTATTTGTTTGGCCTGCAGAGAACCCTTCAATGCTCCCCACCAACTGCCAGGCAGAGCATTTACCCACTGAAGGTGCAGAATGTGTGACTCTAGCATGATGCTTTGGCCACGATGAAGGGTTAAAATCAAAGCACTCTTGGTCAGTAAGAGGAGACATCGTTATACCCCAATCCAAGCTTCAATTTTCCCTTTCCTAGTAAAGCTGTGAGGCCCTTGCTGTATTGCAAATGATTTATCTGCCTCAAACCCTGCCAAACTTTGGCCCAGCTCTATCCAGACACTCGACTATAAATGGCTGAAGAAATAACAGGAAAGGAGCAGAGTTGAAAGGCCACTGGGCGACTGTTTTTCTTTAGCTCTGTCTGAACTGAAGGATCAGCCAACTGGGGTCAGCTCAGCCACCTCCACCCCACCTTTTATTACTCAGTGAGACAGCTCAGGTGACCTCATCTCTGAGCAGTCATCAGGTCTGGCAAAGTCCTCAGGAGCCTAAAGCACCTCCGTATGTATTTCCTAGCCCCGGTGATACTGCTGTTTATGTCTTGCTAAGCCACAGAGAACATTCCGCTGTGCAAAGTCAGCTTATTACAACTTTGGGGTTTTGTTTTGTTTTGTTTTGTTTTGTTTTGTTTTGTTTTGTTTTTAGGAAGAAAAAAAGGTAAGATGAAAATCTCAGCAAGCTCTCATTTGCCTGATTCCATTCTGACGGAGTTCCTTATTTTCTACCAAAATCCATGTGCTTCCCTAAATTCCCAAATCCCTTACCGTTAGAGAAGGCCATGTAACTAGTTCTGGATAACAGGCATTGAACAGGCGATGTGTGTCTTTTCCAAGTTAAAGCATTTAAGAGACAATACACAACCCTCTAGCTCACTCTTCCTCTGTCAGTTCACCTGGAATCCATGGTTTTTGCCTGGTATAACTGCAGGATGCAAGAAACTGAGATCTCTATGCCACCACTTGAAAGAAAATTATCCCAGAGAGATCCCAGATTCATGAGTGAGAAATGAGCTTTTATCTATTCAGATTGAGGGGCTTGTTTGTTTCTGCACTAAAACCCAGACTAGTCTGACTAACAGAGA
The DNA here is from genome assembly GCA_030015415.1 of Cynopterus sphinx. NCBI lineage: Eukaryota > Metazoa > Chordata > Mammalia > Chiroptera > Pteropodidae > Cynopterus > Cynopterus sphinx. The sequence goes on along the minus strand of CM057383.1, from coordinate 6,587,416 downwards.
TAATAAGCAAAAAATCACGACCGAGACGTAAGCCTGGGGTTGTCATGAGATAGCCTCAGTCAGTGACTCAAGAACCTAGCAAGAATCTGAGCCAGGGCAGAGCAGGACTCAAGTAGCTTGCCTGAGTGCAGAGCCCTCGGGCTCCCCATCTTGCTGCCTCCCTGGGACTGGGCCAGATCCTCGGAGAGCTGTGAGCTAGGGATGGGGCTGAGTAGCCCAGAGGACGGGTAGCCTGGTGGAATTAGAACAGATGGGAAAACTGGCATCACACCAAGTTTCATGCCAGGCTTTTCCATGTTGCTAAGGATCCTGAAACATAATCAATTTGCTATTACTGAAGCTGCACAGCCAACACGCTCTGTGCGCCAAGCACTGCTACAGGCCCTGGGGATCTAACAGAGGAAGACCTAAATGTGCGGAGCTTACACTCCAGACCCAGCATGACAGAAACAGCACCACCCTGGAGGCTGGGACACTTGGACTGTAGCCACTGCTTCACCCTAACTTTGACCTTGAGTGAGACCCCTCCCTTTCTATGTTTCATTTCTTCGGCTCGAAAATGGAATATTTGGCCTTGGTACCATCCAAAATACTTTAAAACTTTGGCTAGCTCTGAAAGGACTATTTGAGGGCATAAGACACAATTGCAAGACTATGGACAGAGGGTGTCTTCTCCAGAAAGAGTACACAGAGAAGTCTGAATGCCTAAATCACAGAGTTTCTGAAAACCTTGACTGTACCTATTCACCCGGTTCCTCACAGCCCAATAACAACCCTCATTCTTTAAATGTGTTATCTATTCAAAATTTGCACCACCACCACCCCTTTTTTTTTCTGGGTAAATGCAGACCATTCTCTGATAAGCTGGCTGCCTTTGAAAACCATCATTCCTAAAACGTACTCAAAGGCAGGCACCTTGAGAAAGCATGAGCTCTTGTGGTATCAGATAATTGGCTTCCGATAACTGCTTTCCTGCCCTGAATGAGAATTACGTCCCCAAGAGTTTCTGTAACTCTCGACAACTAAACTCAGCTTCAGAGACTCATAACTGAAAAATGCATGGTCTCTGTAAACTATTATGCCAGTATTGATTTTTTTTCTGCCTGTATAAAAGTTTCCAGTTTCCCTGTCACCTGCTGGTCAACCTGGTCTTCTTTATGTACCTCATATCCAATTAGTTCAAAGCACTCGCATCGGATTTCATGTTCCTCAAAAGGAACATTCTGCCTTTTATTAAGGGAAACACCTATGAAAAATAACAAGGATGACTCTTATAAATGATCCGCTACCAAAATTCAATTCGCATCCTGCCTGACCCCTTATCTCTCCTTCATATTATTATAGTACAGCACAGGGGAGTGAAGGGAACACAGGTTTTGTTGTCAGACAAACTCCGTTTTTAATTCTCAGTTCAGAAATTCATTGACTGTATGAACCTCTGTTTGACACTTAAGCTCTCTCTGCCCCCAGGAAAAGTGGCATGCCAACATCTCGCACAATTTTTAGGAAAATTATGTGCCTATCACACGTCTGGTGTTCAACATGGTACCTATGACTGGAGAACGTTAGAGCTGAAAGCATCTCAGAGCTCACCTCGTCCGACCGCTCATCTTTTAGAGGTGGAAACAGGACCCGAAGGGAAAAGAGGCTTGCCCAGATCTCTTGATGGTTTGAGAAGTCCTTACAAAACTGCTCCTCTGTCGCATCCGCCCCACCACTTCTCTGCCCCAGATTTCACCCGACACTCTAATTACCAGCTCCAGTGAGGCCATTGTCATTGTTATTCGACTGTCCCTCCCTGAAGCTTTGTTGGCTCAGGACCTCTTCAGCCTCTCTGCCCTCTGGGTTCCTAGAGCCCCTCTCTCTACTGGAGCATCAGGTCTGTCATCTGAGATCTTCTTTGTCTCCTTAGTTTTGGTGTCCCCTGAGGTGTCGCCTGGGGCCACACCTCACTCTGTAGAATTACATTCTCAGTTTCTACACCTAGGATGACTCTCTGGTTTGAACCTCCACCCAGGTGCTCTTCCCTCATGCTCTAGGCAATTAGCTTCAACGGGCTGCTCAACACATCTACCTGGGTGTCACCCCGACATGATCAAGACACTTAGGACTCATTTTTTTGTTTTAATTCTTTCTCTCACTCCAGTACCACACCCTACTCCTGTACTGACTATTTCTGAAATCTGTGCCCTCTGGTGCATCAGTATCATCACTGTTCTAGTTTAGGTCTCCATCACCTTCCTCTGAAATTACCTCCCCACTCTCCTTATATGGTCTTCTTGACCTGGCTACTTACCCTTCACTCCCATCGTCCACAGCAAGCATAAACTTTTATGTAAAACAGAGCCACTCAAAGTGTAGCTCTCAGACAAGTGAACGAGTTTTTCTGGGCATGCTAAAATAAGAAGCTGGTGCCAAAATGTGAATTAAGTGCATCGCGAGCTTGCTATTTAGTGCAGTTGACCTTTTTTTTTAATAGCAAGATATTCTCCATGAACGAAGCAGCTCTGATTTACACTCTGCCACAAGTTTCTTACATCATCCCAGATCAACACTTGGAATAGTACTGATTTCAAAAAGTACAGGTCCCCAGTAAGGCATGTAAGACCATCTAAGGTCTGATATTCGCTTCCCTCTCCAGCCCCATGTGTCACCACGCTCAACGTTATCTTCTCTGCTCCAGCGACACTTACCTGCCTCTCACCCTCTCCTTCTCCCCACACATGACCATGCTCCCCAACCTAGAAACTCTTTCTATCACCATAACCATGCCGATCTTACTTCTTACTCTACCTTCATTGTGACTTATACATCTAATTTGGTAGACTGAGCATGCTGCTTTATAGTCATTTATTATATGCTTCTCTCAACCAAAATGCTAATTCCCTGAAGAACAAATGTACATCTTACTCATCCCTGTTACTCAGACAATATAACGCAGCTGCTGCAGAAATACAGCAGCCTCAAGATCTCAGTAGCTTGACAACACTGAAGTTCATTTCTGGATCACACAAAGGCTCATACAACTGTGTTTCAGCAGCTATCCCAGGTGGTTCTCCTCCACATGCTCATTCAGGGACCCAGACTTTTTGATCTAGTGATGGAGCTAACATTTTGGGCTTTGGAGTCCTTTTCTGGATCCTCAGCTGGCGATGATGAAAGAGGGAAGAGAGTGAGATCACACAAGATGTTTTAGGAGCCAATCCTGCAAGTACCTGTGTCTTATGCTCAAACCTGTTAGCCAGAATCTAGTCACGTGGTCTCACCCGACTGCAAAAGAACTAAAAAATAAAGTAACTTATGGTCCAGGAAAATAAGGAAACTGCTCTAATGAGCACCAAAAAGTGACTAAGCCGTACCACCCCTGAACTTGCATCGTTTATCACGGTGCCAGGCACAGACAACACTGTGGGTTCTCAGAAAATGCTTCCTTAGTGCATAAATGGCTGCCTTCTCACTTTTAGGCAAATCCTTATTCTTGAATACACCAGAAATAGAACAAAAGATGGATATTGACCGAGTGAATGAAAAAAAAAAGTGCTGCCTTCAGTTTGGGAGAATGGAAGCTCCTGGAGGCAGAGACAGGTACAAAAGCAGAGAATGCTGTGTATCCTTCTTGGGGGAGCTTCTCTGGGAAGCTGAGACTCTGAAGCTTCTTCAAGAGGCATCTGCTCCACTCCCTTTGCCATTTCAGGCAACAATTCCACTGCTCACTAATTATTGAAATCCCTCATTTATATTTCTACTCACATTTTTTTCATTTCTAACAATTAAAGAAGCAGCGTCAAGAGTCTTACATTCCATTTATAATGACCCCACATTTTTCCCTGTGTGTTTCAGTTCCCAGGGAAAATCTTAAAGGGTTACATTTGAACTCAAGTAACTTTGTCATTTTTTAACTTCAACCATTCCCTCCAAATCTCTTGATCTTAACCTTAAATAGCACTCTTTAGGCAAAACAGAAATTCAGGATTGAAAGAGCTCAATGAGTCCCTTTAAAGGAATAGTATTTAATTGTATGAGCTATTAAATAATCAATTCAAAGTTGAAAAAGTTATTAATAGAAGACAATGTGAGATGGATCAAAACACGTCACACTCTTGGGTATGAAACAACCCATTTTAAACACTCCCATGGAAATATTCATGTCCTTGCTCAGTGGAAAGTTGTATTTAAGTGTTCCATTTGGTCTAGTTTCAAAATGAAGAAAACTATGACTTTCAGCAATTTGTAACCTGACAAATGTAACAATGAAACACCAACAAAACATCCATTAGCTAGTGTGCAGAAGCAGAGAAACTTTAATTTCGAGCCCCCAGTTTTGTGGACTTACAGACTCTTAAAATGATGGCGCGTAGCATCTTATCGAAGGGATTGGTATCTGTCCCTTAACACTTCCACACACTGGTTTCAGGCTCAGAAGGCAGACTCTCATCTTCAACACAGCATCTCGACTGCTTTTAGTTGCAGCAGAAGCTTATGCAACAAAGAATTGCACCAAAGTGTGTGCTTTCAGACCTCCACTGGCCCCACATGACAAGCTGAGCGTTAGTCTCCCTGATACCCATGGTCTGCCCTGCTCTGTGGAAGCTGCATATTTAAACAATCATTTCATTAATTCCTTAGCACACTTCATGCATTTGCTGCTTTCTTCAGTCAATTTTTGAGTGCTGATTATGTGCAGGGTACTGTGCTAGCATTTCTAAAGAGAGCTATAGAGCAAAAAGCGCCCTTCAAGGAGATTATTATCTGGTAAGGAAAAAGGACACAGACACCAATAACTAAAATTCTAAACTATTCATATCAAGGACTAGGCTAAGCCCTGAGAAGTAAAGACAGATGAGGTTGAAGCAGACTGACATAAATAATAATAATCATGTGAATAAAATCCATGTGAATAAAAGCACTAAGGTGCTATATATGTTGATAATAATGATGATGGCAGTAAAAAATTATAATAAAAATAATAAATATTTAACACACTGAGTTACTGTGTAATTCTAGAGAACTTTCCAAAATCTTTATCCTCATGTTTTGTAAGTGATCGCATTGTTATTATTATCCCTTTGACACAACTGAGGAAATTCGAGCACAGAGAGGTTAAGCAATATATCCAAGATCGCACAGCATTAACTGGTGGAGACAGGAGTCAAACTTGGCATTCTGACTCTAGAACAATGTCACAGATGAGATGTCTCGGATGTGACTAAAATTCAAGGAATAAAATTAGAGAAATGTCCATGGGAGAGAAAGTATTTTGCTAATTCTTGAAGATGGGTATAGGAAGATAGAAAAAGAAAAAAACTGGGCTTCCCAGGGAGGGTTAAGAGTACATACAAAGGCACAGAGGCACGGAAGAGTGTGTTTACATTTAGGGACTGGATGCTTTAGGGTACGTAGAGCACAAAGACGGAATATGTGCAATGGACAATGTGGGAAGATGGAGTGGGAGAGGGAGGCAGGGTTCTAACATTTAGGGGCATGAGCCTATCTTCAGGTGATGGGAAGCCTTGCACATCAGGGGGCCCAGGAAGGATCTCCATCAAAGCCCTGGCCTCTGCTCCCAGCCAGGCCATCTCTTTCTCATTTCTGCCCAGCTGCCAATAACACTAGCTTCAGTATTTAACCAGTTCCTGCCTCTCTGTACCATGTAGATCAACTCTTATTCTCTAAGAGTTTACTGGAAACAAGTCACAGTCTCCAATACCTGCCCCTTTGAAGCAAGCTGAGAGTGTGGTACATGTACACAATGGACTATGACTCAGCCATAAGAAGAGATGAAACACTGCCATTTGCGACCACATGGATGGACCTCGAGATAATCGTGCTAAGTGAAATAAGCCAAACAGAAAACGTTGAAAATCACATGATATTGTTTATATGTAGGATATAAACCTAAAAGCAACAAATGAACAGGAAAAACAGAGACTCATGGACATGGACTATAGACTAGTGGTTACCAGTGGGGAGGGGCTGGGGGGAGAGGAGAGGTAGACAGGGTAAAGGGGGTCAAATATGTGGTGTCAGAAAGAAACCTAACTATGGGAGGTGAACCCACAGCGCAAATATTTATATATATATACATGCCTCATTGTTAAAGTGTACAGCTGAAACTTACTGGATTTTGTTGACCAAGGTCACCATAAAACATTTTTAAAAGAATTAAAAAAATCAAAATTCATTAGGGTTTAGAGTACTAACAAAAGGTGCATTGAAAATAAAAAACCACTTTATAAAGCACCTTTAAAATATAACAAATTGAGGACCTAAATGGTTTGACAGAGCCCCTTGAAAGGAATAGTATTGAAATGGCTGCAGGTACTTAGAAAAGCAATCCAAAATTCAGAATGCAGCTATGACAGGAGAAGGAGATGTCCCACCTGCAGTGGCATGAGCAACGCCAATGCTACTTTGTCTGTTGTGGGCATCTCACCTTCCTTGGCCCATCACCTCACATCCGGAGTCCAAGAAATGGAATCGCTCCACTGGTCTCTCTGTCCACAGACCTACAGCACCCAATCGTGTTAACTCCAGTCATACTTTGTCTTCAAATTGTGATTTCTACAGTCCCGGGACTGTAGAAATTACAATTTGAAGACAAAGTAAAGGGTCACCAGTTAAAGGGTCACCAGGCATTTCTGGATCGGGCAGGTCCAGCACATGATACAATTGCTCTTCAATCTCAATCTAAAGAAAAAGCAGGGAGTGGAGCTGTCCCTCAGGGGACAGAGTGGGTGGGGAGAGGAAGCATCTTGCCTTGAGGGAGCAGTACCCCGTAGGCAGTAAGAGGGTGCTTTGTCAGAGAGAATTTAAAAACAATAATAAAACCCAAGTGTTCCCATGTGCTGGGAATTTTAAACAATGGCAGCGATGAAACACTGCTCCCCTGCAGGGCAGGCCCTCCCGCCACACTCCTGCTTCTTGATGTGTCACTGGTGCCTCAGCTGATGGCTGAATTTCATGGAGGATGTGGCTGGTGGCTTTGCCACTTAGGCAGGTAATAATACATGGGGGCTTGGATGTAGGGAATCCGGGAGGGTATCTCTGTTTTCATCTTCTGCTGAAAAATCGTCCTCTTTATCCTTGAGTGAGAATCGGTGTTGGACTGCTTACTGGGGGAAGGGTGGGAGTGGCATCCATCCTGAGCAGTCAGATGGGCACAGGGCTCGTGGATGTGTGCAAGTGCTTCTCTGTCAAACTTGAATGAGAGGGGCCTGGTGGTCCATATCATTAGGGTTTTGAACAAGGGATTGACCTAAGCACTTCTGTATTTCATAGAAATTATTCTGATGGTTGGAGAACGAACTAGGGAAGTGACAGGAAAGATGACACTGTTTGGTTAGACAGAAAAAATTCCCACCAAGTACCATATGATGCTTTCATCTGAACCCTACTAAAGCTGTGAGCCACACGGGGCCAGTCTGTAAGAAGGGCCATGTGGAGGTCAACCTGCAAGCACTAATCTTAAGTAATTCCACCACTTATGTGTGTCACAACTCCCAAACTTCTTCTCCTCTCGACAATGTTTTCATAGCCCCTAGAAACATCTTCCTTCTATCCTCTTTTTACTCTCCTTCTCTTCTTCCTGTCTTCCCTCTCCCCTGTCTCCCATAGATTTTTAGTGTGGGGAATAACTTTTTGGAAACAGGCTGGGAGGTAGAGAGTACATTTGGTTGCAACTATAGATTCTCTCTGGCAGAGGAAAAAGTTTGAACTCTCTCAACTCAATAATTTTCATGCATTTACACATCCTTACTTAAAGAAGTGCTAACCGAATAACTGAAAAGTAAGCGCTGCAAGAATTTGGAAGAGAAGATATTAATGTAAACGAAACTACCTAAGACTTGTACTTACTTTGATCAACTTTCCCCAGCTAGAAACACTTTGTGGTCATATGACATACACACAATATAGTCACTTTATTTCTGCTGGTCTGAATGCTCAAATATCAAATAATTCCATATTTTTTTGTGCTAAACGATAAACATAAAAAATACCGATTTGTTTTAATAACAGAGAGAAAAAGTATTTTATTCATCACTTAGTTATTGACTAAATAAAAACTATATTTATATTTATATACATTTTTGTCCTGTATCATTGTGTTTATACTCACAAAAAGTAACTAGACTCACCTCTATTTGCAAATAAAAAAAAATTGAGGTCTAGAGACACAGTTTTAAGGCCACTGGACTAGAAAAGTGAGGGCAGAAACAGCAACCCAGGGCTTCCGAAGGCAAACGGTAAGTTCTGTGGACTCAGAGCTCTTTACACCATCGTTTCTGATACTTTGTCATCCGTGGAGTCGTGATGCACACACTACAGAAGCACTCACTAAATACCAACCTCATAAATACCAGCAACAGCAGAGGGATTTCCCTGGATGCTCCTTCCACAAAGGGAAGAGGACACCTGATCGGGAGACCGGGCTCGGGCTTTCATCCACTGCTAGCCTTCTAAGCATCCTTTTGGTCTCTGCCTCAATGGTACCAAGGACCTTTGCAAAATATGTTTTTCTATCAAAAATAGGAAGAGGAGACTTTGCAGCCTTGCTCAAACTTTACAGGAGAACTCCTGGGAGAAACAGAACAGTGAGCAATGCTCCTGCTGGCTACTTCTCAGAGTGTTTACAGATAAATAACCCTACTGGGGCCGGGTGTGGCCCAGACCTGCTCCTGTCCTTTTATTCAACACTTAGAACAGTGCAGGTAGTTTTAACAGGGAACAAAACATGCTACCATGAGAAAACCACTTCAGGGCACGTTGATCAGTGAACAGAGTTCTTTCAATATTCGGAGCTGAGCTGGGACACAGCACTCACCAGAAGTTTGTCAAATGCATCAGTATTTGTCTATGGTGAGCAGCGACCAGCTAAACACACGAAGTAATTTCCAATTAACTGGCCACACGATACATGCCTGAGCCTTCTGAGCAATAATCGCTCAGAAATAAGTACTCTTTGCTTTAATGAGCCAGGGGTCTTTGGAGCCTATTTAGAAGCAAAGTAACTGTATATTCATGCAACTAACTACATTCCCATGGGTGACTGTCCCTGCAGCCAATGGCCAGGCCCATCTGGCCATGCGGCTGGTGATATGGGAGACCCACAGAAAGCAGGCTCAGGAGAACAGGACTTTAGTAGCTTCTCAGCAGAAAAAGATGCGAGGCAGAGAAAGGAGGAGGGAAGGGCCAGGGAGCTGGGGTAAAAGGGTTAAATACGTTGATTCTAAGGAAGCCTCTTTCCCCCAAACATCGTTCAAAAATTAACAATGGCAAAGGAGTGACATTAAGTTAGAAAGTCACCTACAAGTATAGCCAATTGGCAATGCCATACTCCCTCCGAGCTTCTCCTTGGCCTCAATTCCCAGAACAACGTAAAAACTTCCAAACCACTGTCCACCTCTCCTCGCTGATTTCATAAGGATGTCAATCCAGAATCATCTTTTTAAAAAAATTATATAAACTCCTTATAGAGTGACCATGGCAAAATGAACGAGTCCGTGATGAGTACGGCCTGCCGCACCTCTGCAAATTTCCCACAGCGTGTCAGGTTGAGCCAAGCACGGGTTTGTGCCCAGAACTAGTCTGTGGTTACTTTCATCTTCTTCCTTTAAAATCTCAGCTCCAATTTCTGCCACAGGAATCGGGCTTGGCACTCTGAAAGAACTGATACTGTAGGAGCCTGCTACGAATTCAAATAATTAGAGAGAAAAATGATTAATCTTTATACATTATAGATGTAACCTCCTTTCTTTCATCCTAGGACCTTGAGATAAAGTTTGGTATTTCATCTGGCTTGTTTAGGACTGTTGAAAGTGCAATAGAGAGAAAGAAAGCAGGGTACGAGACTGGAACCTTCCCTGGAACCATCCTACCCTGAGTTCCACAGCTCAAAGGAAGCCACTTTCCATTCTTAGCTGCCTCTTATATTTGAAACCATATTTTACTGAATAATATACTTATATGGCTACTTCTGCTTATTTGTCAATTTTAGACATTGTCTATTGAGGTCACTATGGAGAATAAAAATTTACTCTACCTTAAACTAGCGCTACACACACCATGTGCGCACGCACACACACACACACACACACACACACACACACACACACACACCCCTTCCCATGCTCATATTTTTATCACATTTTCAGTTAAATTCGTATTCGATTTGACCATGAGAATGTGATTTGCAGGTGAGAATAGAGTGCATCATGAGCATAGTTCCTTTCTCACCGAACTTTACTTTTTCCTAGGAAAAAGTAATCGCTTCCATTTTTTAAAATGTCTTAGCTTTTCCTGTTTCTATCATGCAATTTTCCTCAGGTACACTAGCTGTGAAGTGATAGTCCTCTCAATGTCAAATGCATCAGGTAAGCTATCCGTTTCCACACACACACACACACACACACACACACACACACACACACACACATCCCTTTGGAGACATCCTCCTGGATGCTCATCTCCTGCTCCTTTCTGAGCTGGCTGCTCTCCTACCTGCTGCCTGGCACGCATCCTGAAATTTTCATTACATCAGTTTTCTAGAAACACTCTTCACCTGTCTTGCAGCAGAATTCCTGCTTTCTGGATCATATCTTTCTGTCTCCATGGCCTACTCCCTCATTTTTAGGAAGCATGACTTTTAGCAGCTTCCTAGTAAAAGGTGCATGCAAAATAAAACTTTAAGCCTTTCATGTTTAAAATTATCTTTATTTTGCCTACGTATTTATTAATGTTTTGGCTAGATATAGGATTATAAACTAGAAGGAATATTTTTTAAAATGTTGAAGTGATTACCATATTATCGTCTGATTTTCTATTACTAATAAAAAAGTAAAGTTTGAATTCTTATTCCTTTGCACATGAATTGATTGTTTTTTCTGAAACGTTTAAGATGCTTCTTTTTATCCACAGTATTCTGAGACAACAATTTGCCTTAATACGGGTCTTTTTAAACTCATAAGGCTGGGCATTATATGGCCTTTTTTAGTGCAAAACACACTTTGTCTTTTATTTCTAATTGAATTTCATAAATTTTTGAGGAAAATTTTTCTCTTTCTTATTTTCTCTTCTATACATTCTAAAAAGAATGTCCAAACTTTAGTTTTTGGGGACTCCAGCCTAGTTCCTTAAATATTACCTTTTCTCTCTTAATTTTCAGCATGTTGTTCTCTTTTCCAGGATATATTCTTGAATTAACCTTCCAACTTTCTACTTCATTGTTAAGAATTTTCCCACCATATTTTTTACTTCTTTTATCAAAAGACACTACATAAAATACATGAAAACTTTACCTGGAAGTCACAATTAAAGGTGATTGCCAAATTTTTGTTTTCAATTGAGAAAAAAAAGAATCACAAAGCTGTGTTCTAAGAAGGAGTATTTCCAGAAATAACTGATTATTCTATCAGCATCAGAGAAAGTTATGATGCAACCATTGTATTCTCTAGATAACTGACTTAAAAAACAACACAAAAAAAATGAGACACAAAATGTTGACCTACAATTCATGAATTCAAAAGACAGTGATATTTCTACATGAAAAGTATTATTCTAGGTACCATGAAGACTATAGAAATTGCGATGACTTTATTTGTAAAAAGCACTACTTTATTAGGTGCCTTGGTAAATATACAAATCCATATATGGTCTTCGCCTGTTAGGAGCCAAAACTCCAAACTGATATAGGGAAACTATGTTGTTCTTATTCTTGCTTAAATATAAATGTACGGTATCCACTATTTCTCTAAATTTCCCTTAGTTTCAGGGACGCTCATTTTTTTTAATATGTTCTGTCGCTCTGTAAACCAGCCTTTATGTGTCAGGTATGTCCAAGCTGTGAAAGCATAAAGTTGAGTAAAAAAAATGGTACTTGTTTCCAGGGATCTCATATTGTTTCGAGAGTAAGCAGTTGCTATAAAAAGCAAAATAAATGTTCACATAAACAGAGAGCCCCTGAGTTTAACTGTGGAAAGGAGGAGACTAACACAAAAAAGAAAAAGCCTCACTTTGCTATCTCAAGGTCAAACTCTGAAGTTTCTATTACTTTGTTTAATTTGTAGGGAGAGGTGGGATGAGAGGTAGATGGCTCTGGCTCTGGTAGATGGTTCTGAACAGAAAGCACCGTAATGCACCCCACTTCTTAGGCACCGAAAGCTTCCTGGACATGAACCGTAAAGGGAAAGGATGGGAAAAGAAGGTTGAACTGCCTGCATGTGGGCCAGAGAAAGATGCAAACTATATCATCTTTAGGAAAACAGTTCTCATGCTTAATCTAGAATTAGTCTGAACTGCCTGTGAGCATTCTGTGTGCCCTTGAAGGAGATATGTGTATTTGAATGCAAATTCGTGTCCATGGACCATCCTTAGGTGGCTGGGAGGCCACAAGAAACACAAGCCCTTACTTTCACTTCACACTAGTAGAGACCTTGAAGCAGACCTGGTTTGCCAAGACCTTTTTCCCTCACACAAGCAAATTTGGTAAATGAACCATTGTGAATCATTTTGCCCCATGGATGGCCTGTGTAAGAGGACGTAATGAACTTCATGTTTGTGCCTCCCCCAAAATTCATGGGATGAAACCCTAACCCCCAACAGGATGATATTAGGAAGTGGAGTTTTGAGAGCCAAGTCGGTTTAGATGAGGTCATAAGGGTGGAGCCCCCATGACAGGACGAGCATCCTTGTAAGAAGAGAAAGAAACCAGAGCTCACTCTCTTCGCCATGTGAGAACACAAGGAGGTGACTGTCAGCAAACCAGGGGGAGGGCTCTCACCAGACGGTGGATCTGCCAGTGCCTTGATCTTGGACTTCCTAGCCTCCAGAATGATGAGAAATAAATATTATATGTGTGAGCCACCCAGTCTCTGGTATTTTGTTGTGCTAACCTGCACCAAGACAGGGGAGATCTACAGGACAGATGCTTGGACAGAGCCAACTCCTGCGAGCAGGGAGTGCAGCTTCCTTAAAAGGAGAGATTTACACTGTGAAGGGTTAAAGAAAGGCTTTCTCAGCAAAAAGAGAAATGAGACAGGGAAAGTGAGGCAAAGCATCACGAGGGGATCTCTGAGAAGGAACTAACCTTTTCCTTTTTCCTTTGGGTGACGGAAACAGTGATATTTAACATTCAGTTTTAATTATTTCTCATTATGTTCCCATTATCCCAAATGCTTAGTAAAGTCCATTACATCACAGCTTTATTTTGATGTTGTTGTAAGAAATAAAAGGGCAAGCAAGAAAGAGAAGAGCGTCTTACCTACTGGGGACAGCATGCTGGTGGCAGCAAAGCTTTTGAGACACAAAGGAAATCCGAGAGGTCTAAGAGGCAAAGCAGAAATAGCTGTAGATGGCAGTGACCACAAAGAAGCATCTGGGTGTAAAACAACTCAGGAATAGGCATTACTCACCAATGCACCACAGAGAAGTGATTCAAGTGATCCACCCAAGGAAGAGTTAATCATTGAACAGTAAGATAGGGGCCATGACAGAAGTCTCATGGAGTGAAATGGGGACACAGATGAGGGATGCCTAACATAGTCTGGTGAGAGAGCGGGGGGAGCAGCGAGGGCAAGTCACCTGTAATTGTTGACCTGAGCTGGGTTTTAAAGGATAAAATAGGAGTTAGCCAGAAGGAGGTGGGACAGATTATTCTACCATTCTAGGCAACAAAAGCAGATATTTGTAGATTGATCATTTGCCTCCATCATGAATCATTCTTTCTCTGGGTAACTCTAAAAAATATATGTCTGAAGTCTATAGGATTCTTGTACCATGCATTAATTAAATTCTCTCTCTCTTTTTCTCTGTTTTAATAATTGTTATATAATACTATAAGCACATGGAATTTATAAGAACTTTGATGTTTTTATGCTTTCAAATAACTTTAATATAAAAATAATTTAAGTTAGTTGGGGGTCCTTAAAAATGTTTTTTTCCTTTAAGTGGGGTCTACATGTTGTTCAATTTGAAAAACACTACTCCAGGCTGCTTTGGATATTGGAAACTTATCTTTATATTGTGTAAGAACTAAAGACTTCTCGTCTATGGCCATGTCACCCTGAACAAGCCCAATCCATCTGATCTCAGAAGCTAAGCAGGGTCAGGCCTGGTTAGTACTTGGATGGGAGACCACCTAGGAAGACCAGGTCCTGTAGACATAAAAAAATAAAATAATAAAATAAAATAAAAAATAAAAATAAATAAATAAATATAAAATAAGGGATTGTAAACTGACAAGGTCTTCACAATCTGTGAGGTCAACCAAGGGTTGCCTCACCTAAAAAATATATTAAAAAATAAAAATAAAGGACTAAAGACTTCTCCAAAAGACACAAGCCTCCCTCTGCCTACTCAGCTTACCCAGATGTAGCCTCTGGATCATCTTGTCCTCTTACATCCCAACTAATAGAACTTAGATGACATCCTTTCTCTGGAACATTATTAGTTTTAGAGTCAGGTGATATGAAGTGAACTCCAGGCTCTGTCATTTACTAGCCACCATCTTTCTGAACTTCAGTTTTCTTACCTATGAAATGGGATGATAATCTTGGCTTTATCTATTCTCAAGGATTTTTGAGAGAATTACAGGAGACGATAAATGTAAAAAATGCTTTGCAAGTTGTAAAGTGCTCCACACACGAGGGTAACAAAGAGCAGGGTGAGGGAGGTAGGCAGGGGAGTCAGCTGCACTCACTTGGCCAGGATTGGCCCCACCCTGCCCTCCCGGGTACCACTGGTGGGGGGCAGGGCAGGGCTGAGGTTGCTGACTCCCAAGATCTCGCTCAGCTGCAGGTCTCAGTGGACTGGGATGACTCAGGAAGCAGCTGAAGCATTTTCAAATGCACATCCATCTCCAGATTCAATCTGAACTGGCCACCTAATTCTTTTGTTGTCTTTCCGTTTGGAGCATGCTAAGAATGGCAATTATGAAATTTTAAAAGATTCATTGGCATCATTAGAATGAAATTCATCTTCAGAACAAAGACTTGCTCGCTTTGCATACAAATAAAACCTGCACAAAAGCCTGGGATAACTTCCATTTCCTCCTTGGCAGAGTTTCTGTCCTCTAGAAATAAAAGTAATTCTGAGAGGCAGCAAGCTTTGCAACTTCATTCTTCTTGGTAATAGCCTGAGCACTGTGGAGGGAATATACGGGGGAAATGCTATATTGAGAATTAATAGTGCTTGTCAAGATAAGAACAATCATTTATTAAATGCCTACTATGTGTTAGTTGTTTGTTGTTGTTGTTGTTGTTGTTGTTATGTTATTAAATTCGGACAATAATTCTGTAAAAAGTAATGCCTTCCTGGCTTTATAGAAAAAAAGACTGAGGTGTGGAGAGGTGAGTTCATTTATCCAGGAAAACACAGTGCTGAGACAGAGTTCACCCGCTAGTGTGACTCCAAGCCTGTGCCCTTTTCAAAACACAAATGGCATCTTCCCTCAGAAATAAAAAAAAGAAGTCCCAGGCATTTCCCATCCCGATATCTCTGAGTCATGTGCCCTAAAGTCTCAGAAGAAGGTGAGGCCAGGTTTGCTCTGGGTCCCTTCATAAACCAATATTCTAAGAACTGGCCAGACTTCTTTCAAAATGATATCTATGCACAGGAAAAATTATAAAGTTTGAAGGGGAACAAGGGGAAGACACTGATTTTCAGAACAGAGATAAGGTGCCTACCCTGACAGAAGGGCACTCCATTATTTTTCCCATACCATGGGAGGAGCCAGGCCTCAGCTAGGTGGCAGAGCTGTCCAATTTGTCCCCTCTGGCTGGATAGTATGCTTAGTAAAAAGAACTCTGGACTTTGGGTTAGGCAGACTGAAACCCTAGCTCCACTATTTATTAGTGCTGAGGCCTTCGGGAAAGCACTTAACCTCTCTGAGCCTTCGCAGGGTTACCGGGGTCATTAAATGACATATCAGCTTCAACATGGTACCTAGCTCATGCAGGTGCTCAAGGTAGGAGGCCCTGTGGAGATACACCCCACCCCAAAGGGAGGGACACTTTGAGAGCTAGGCCCTCCCTACCTCTGAATTGACCCCAGAAAACTGGCAGCATCGTGAACACAACAAATTAGGCAAGGTTCAGGGTTAAACCATTCCCCATATACTCGTTAATTCATCCCATCTTCACAGGAGTAGGGTTTAATATTGTGGTGCAGTGTCACTGAAGCTCGAAGCCAAGCTTTGGCAAAATAATGCAGAGCCGCAGAAAAACAAAAAAGCAACTAATCTCTTTCACTATAAAGCAAAAATTAGAAATGGTAAAAAAACGTTAGCAGACACCCCAGTCATTTTAAGGACACTCTGATTCATTTGTCAACTTTACAATCTTTTAAAAATAAACACACTACATTTCTGAGCAAACCATTTGGGAAAAAGAACCTTGTCTTAGGCATTTCATAGCTTTCTGTCTGTAAGACTGAAAATGCCACATAAAGAGAGGGTTGTATATGGTCTTAAAAGATCAGGGTATTGAAATATACACTACAAATAACAAGTGACTGGAGAAGGAGAGTAAATCTCTCACACATATGAGAAGAGACTTTAAAATAACGGAACTGTTTTCCAAGAACACCCTCCACAGACTTAATCTAAACATTGCACAGTAGTACTCTGAGCAGGTGTGCTGTCCTCGGTTTTTATCCTACAGCAGCACACTTATCCTCAGAGTCTAAGATGTAGCTGATAACCATCTGTACTCCTCCACCCTTTTTTCTCATGCATGAGACCTCTGACCTTCTGCCTCTAGGGTCAGCCCTAGCTCCTTCTCTAGGATGCCCTGGATCTGAAGAGGAGGAACTTGGTCACCTACGGTCCTTCACCACCGGTCCAGCCTGACTGACCTCACAGCCCACATAAGGTGATGAGAAATCTGCTTCTTTGTTGTTTTTACTTTTGATTTTGGCATAATTTTACACTCACAGGAAAGTTGTAGAAAATATACAGCATAGTCCCTTCACTCAGCTTAATAAAATTATAAAATTATCAATCTAGAATTCCAGTCAAGAGGGCAGAGTAGGTAAATCCTGTGCTCACTTCCTCTCACAACCACATAAAAATTACAACTAATCTACGTAACAACCATCATTGAGAATCACCTGAAATCCATCTGAACAGAAGTTCTACAACTGGGAACACACAGGAGAGGCCACCTTGAGACTGATAGGAGGGGCAGAAATGTGGAATGGGCTGGTCCCACACCTGTGTGTCGCGGTTAAAAATTGAGATATCTCATCTACAGAGGTCCCCCTGGATTAGCAAGGGGTCCCAGCCACACATCATGCTCCCAGCCTAGGGTTCCAGTGCCAAGAATGGAAGTTCCCACATCTGACTATAAAAACAAGTGGAGATTGTAGCTGAGACAGAGAGTGGCTTAAATTTCCCTTAAAGGGCCCATGCATAGACTTACCACTGATGAACTCACTTGCTCTGAGCTTCAGCACTGGGACGACTAGAAAAGTGCCAGAGAAACGGGGGTAGGGGGACTGAGTTGTCTGGCTTCAGGGAAAGGGCTGGAGGGGCAGCTTTCTCCCAGACAGAAGTGCTGGCAAAATTTAGTTTCTTTGTTGAGCTCTCCCTGCTCTGGCGAACGGTTGCAGGTGAATACCATATCTGGGTCTCCACCAAGGTAGCTAACACTGATTGCCCTGCCCAGGTGCTTCCCTGAGACCCTACCTTCCCCCAACATCCGGGCCCACCCCAGCTGCTTCCAATGGCTTTTCTATACAAATGGCCTATTTTGACTCTTAAAGGTTCGTAAAACCTAAACAAGCAGCATCTGGCTTCAGCCTGCTGAGCAGCCTCAACCATGGCACTAGGGGCAGCCAGCCTCAGTTTGCAGCTTGGCCTCTCGAGGCACATCTAAACCCAGCAGAGGTAACAGCCACCTGCACATTGCTTGCTGGCTCATGGCAGGTGGTCCCAGGCAGGGCACAGGCTATGGCTGAACTTGGCCTGTGGTGGGCCCCCTCCCGAGAGGACCCAGCCTGCATACCCTGTGGCTGGCTCCAGTCTGAGCCTGAGCACCACCTGGGGCCA
The DNA here is from genome assembly GCA_030015415.1 of Cynopterus sphinx. NCBI lineage: Eukaryota > Metazoa > Chordata > Mammalia > Chiroptera > Pteropodidae > Cynopterus > Cynopterus sphinx. The sequence goes on along the minus strand of CM057383.1, from coordinate 6,569,376 downwards.
TATCCATGGACCACACAGCCAAAGGGCAGATTGGGTAGGCACCAGGGCCCTGCTAAAGTGAATCCTGCTCTTTAGGTCAGCCCCTGCACAATAGCTTCTCCACTGTAGTCACTGGCCAGTCCTTACTACCCTCAGCCCAAGGGTCAATCATTCTCATTGCCTGGCAAACAGAAACCAAGACTCAACTACAATGGGAGGGCATACACAACTCATACAAGGGACATACCTGGAGCACCCAGCTCAGGTGACCGGGGATAGTGCATCACTGGGCTCCATAGGATAATTACTACATAAGGCCATTCTAAGGCTTGGAGACTTAGGAGCCCCATCTAGTACATAGAAAGAAACACAGGGAGGCAGCCAAGGTGGGGAGACAAAGAAACATGTCCCAAATGGAAGAACAGAACAAATACTCCAGTTAAAAGAAAGTGTGGCTGAATGATAAGAAAACAAGACCCTCACATATGCTGCCTACACAAGAGACTCACTTTAGATCAAGACACACACAGACTGAAGGTGAAGGGATGTAAAAAAGATATTTCACGAAAATAGAAACAAAAAAGCTGGGGTAGCAATACTTATACCAGATAAAATTGACTTTAAAACAAAGACCATAACAAGAAACAAAGAAGAGCGCATTTATCCCACTTCTGGGTATTTATCCAAAGAAACCCAAAACACTCCTTTGAAGAGACATGTGAATCCATATGTTCATTGAAGCATTATTTACAATAGTCAAGATATGGGGGATACGTGGGTGTCCATCAATGGAAAAGAAGAGGTGGTACATATATACAATGGAATATTACTCAGCCATAAAAAAGAATAAAATCTTGCCATCTGCAGCAACATGGATGGACCTAGAGGGTATTGTGCTGAGTAGAGTAGGTCAGACAGAGAAAGACAAATGCCATATGATTTCACTTACATGTGGAATCCATAGAACAAAATAAATAAACAAGTGGAACAGAAACAAACTCATAGATATAGAGAATGTTTGATGATTGCCAGATAGGAAGGGGGTTAAAGGTGAATGAATAAGGTGACGGGATTAAAAAGTACAAATTGGTAGTTGCAAAATAGTTATGGGGAGGTAAAGTATAGAATAATAAATATAGTCAGTTTCTTAAATTATATATATATAATTATATATATATTTATATATATAAAATAATAAAACATATAAAATATATATATATTTATTTTTAATTTTAAAAAAGTTTAGACATTTATACAATCCATGAAGTGATCCCTCCAATTATTCTAACATCCATCTAGCACTATACACAATCATTACGATAATGATGACTATATACCCTATGCTATACTCTAATGTTGGAATAATACTATAATAGCTATGTATGTGTCTGATGGGTACCAGATTTATCAGGGTGATCATTCCTAAGTGTCTATGTTGTACACCAGAAACTAATATAATATTGTATGCCAACTGCAATTTAAAATTTTTTAAACTATATATTTTTAAAAAACAATATATTGTAGTAGTAGTTGAGAGCTTAAATTCAGAGGTCAAACCACGTGTCTGGGTTCCAATCCTAGCTCCCTAATGACGAGTTGTGTGACTTTGGGCAAGTTTTATAACCCCTCTGTTCTTTACTTTTCTCAATGATAAAATGAGGATAAGTAGCCGTATTTTACCTCGTGGGGTTGTTGTAAGGATTAAATGAATGAATTAATATAAAGCACTGAAATCCATCCCAAGCATATGTGTAATACTCTTACTGTACAACTGTCATTCCAAATATAGCTGCACATTTTAGTGGCATCAAAACTAGTTGAAAAACTCGTTTTATTAGATCTGCTGATTGAAGATGGTTTCCTGAGATGGACTAAAACATTTATCAGGAATGAAAGATACTTGTGTCAGGCAAATGTGTGCAGCCCCATTATAGAAGTCTGGTGCTTAAGAAGCAATGGAGACCATTGCCGTCACTTTTGCAACCCATGGTGATAATTGTCAGCACTTGAATACAATGCTCACGAGGTAGTTATGTGGGGCCCACATTGTTTTGAGAATTCCTCATCGTCTGACAAGGCAGTATTGGATTCACAATTGTCAGCAAGTGTGTAGCAGCTCCAGGAAGATCCCAAGGTTCAAGGGATCTTCTGCCTGCCTCATGATGCATACTATCAGCAGGGGAAGAGGCGAGGTCGGTACCAGCAGCCATTCGGGGGTTAATATCACTCTGATGAACCACCATGAGTTTATTAGGTGAAGGATGAGTTGGTGAGCAAGTCTGAACAATCTGATTTACTGTCGACACTGTTCAGATTCACTGAATAGATATCAACGCTTCCGTTCATCTTATGTAATGAAAGCTTAGCCAAGAGTGCAGCATTAGTTAACAAAACGAGAAGGAAAGCAATGTTTATTAAGCATTTATATGTGCCCATAATGTGCATTATCTCAACCTTGTGAAATGGGCCAGACTAGCCCACTGTGAAGAGCTGAGAAAACAGAGGCTTCAGAGAGGTTAAGCAACCTGACCATGATCACAGAGAAGTAAGTGGTGAGGCCAGACTCTGAACCAAGCTCTGTACCCCCAGGCCTGTGCTTGTCCCCTGCTTTGCCTCAAGCACCACAACCCCAGATGTCCACTCTGCCATGAGCTTCTTGCAAGCAGGAGCTGTGTCTTTTTCATTCATATATATGGTACAAAATATGTATATTGTAGTAGAGATTTTACTAAATTTTTATTGAGAAAATGAAGCTGGACATCAGTTAAAATCTGAGTCCTTGAGGGTCATCACCCAGAAAAAAGCTCTAGGGTCCTCACCTACCACCTGTGAGGCACCCACAAATAATGACACAACTCTATAAAATTCCCTGTTGACAACCAGCAAGAGCCACTGGTGCTGGTTGGCTAGGAAAGGGGGCAGTTATATTGAAGGTGTCAAGAATATGCGAGAAAAGGTGGTCCATCTAATTTCTATTATACATCACGTGATATCTTAGGTTTGACCGTGGGCTCCCAGTGTGAGTTGATAATTCTGGCTGTGAAACCTAGAGTGACATCTGATCAGGCCTGCATCAGTCAGCCAAGGCCATGACTCCAGCAGCCTGAAATGTCCAGGTCCCCGCTACAGGCCTTTCTACAGTTGTGCAGAACCCCAGCTGTTTGGGGCTTTCCTGAGAGGCTGGCTGGGGTAGGGTCCCATTGTAAAAGGTCTGAAGTGAGAAAGGTATGAGGGCAAACTGGAGTGAGAAACAGAGAAACCATTCGCCAAGACCCAAGGGCAAATAGTGAATACAAGTCAAAGCCCAGAGCCAGGTCACACCCAGAGGCATCGGAAGCTGGAAGGGGCTCACAGCACATTTCCATGGGCTGGCTGGGTGGTCAGGCTGGCCCCGAGGCCAAGGGCATAGCAGATGGGAACTATTTCTGCCCCCATCCCCAATGAAGCAAGCCAACCCCCTTGAGAACCTGGAAAGACATATGCAGCTGGGGTAAGATGTGTCTGTAAGCTTCATCTTACTGAGCAGAGGGAGAGCTGAAGATGAGGACTGGAAATGTGCTGACCTTCCACATCTCATCTCCTCTGTGACACCAGGGACCATACACTTAGACTCCTCCCTTGCTCCTGGAATCTACTGGAGTTGGTCCAGGGAAGAATGGGCCAAGTGTCTGACCCTGGGCCTCACACTCCATTCGGTCCACAATTAGAAATGCTCGGGCGGAGTCATCTTTATCAAGGGAGAGAATCCCTTGCAACCACGGATTTGCTGACAGAATTTATGAATCCATCATGAGCTCTTCAGAAACAATGAGGCTATTTCTCGCTGGCGCTCAGGGATGAATGCATGTGCTGTGCATGCTGACAAACAACTTTTACAGTTTATAAATATCAGAGCACGTGCTCCCTTCTCCCAAGGGAATGAATCCGGTTCGCCTGCTGCAGACAAGGCGCAATTTCATCAGATAATTGCTCCTGGAAAAAGAGCTCTGAGTGTACTTCATACATCTGGCCTTACGGCACTAGGGAACTTTTCGAGAAAACATATCCTCACGTTGGAGGCTGACAGGGTTAATTTGGATGGAAAGCCGAGGTCTAATAAAGCTACACAATGCCACAGGAACCAGATGTTCTTCCACTGATTTTTCTTAATGATGCAGTAAAGTTCATCATAGCACACGTGTGGTTGTTTCTTCTCTGTCTTGTCAAGGAAGGAGGGCCTCATGATAGCTTCTTACAATTGAGTGTTCGTAGAACATATGTGAAGCATTTTTTACATCTTCACAGTCGTGATCTTGTTCCCTTTCCAAAGATCAAGACACTGAGGCTAAGAGAGGCAAAGTGGCTTCCCAAAGTGCATTCAGAGAGAAACAAACAGATCTGGAACGCAAAAAAAGATATCCTGACTCCGGGTCCAGTGCTTTTTCCCATCTTCAATCCCCTTGCCTCGCAGCGACATTTTCTGTTTTCCAAAAACACTCCTAATCCACTTAAAAGTTGTCACAACATTAAGCGTGACTCTTCTATTTTAGATTTTAGATGTCTGGCTTTCAAATTAGCATTAGTATCTTTCCGCACAATGATATTTCATAGATTACCTTTCTGCTGACACCTACAAATGTCTTGACAGTCGAATTGTGTTTAATTTTATCAAAAGACTATAATCAGACAGCAAAAGACTTGGTCCTGCATGGGTACCACCTGAGATAAGCCAAAAGTCTTGCGTTTAATAATACACGGAACACCATCTATGGAGTGCATACCATACCCCAGGCCCTGCACCAGATACTTGAGGTAGATTCGCCAATTTACTCCTAACATCATCCCTGTGAGAAGATCAGTATCGACCCATACACAGATAAAAAGACTGGGGCTTCGAGAGGTTAAAGGGCTTGTCTATGACCACAGACAAAGCTAGGATCAGAACTCAAGTTGATCTGACACCAAAAACCCATGTTCTTATCCACAATTCCCTTTTCCCAACCAATTAGTTTATATTAGCGCACCCCCAAAATTAAGGCTCTTTAGTAGCTGTGTAATTTTGGTGTAGGAGACGGAGTAGCAGCCCCCAAAGATGTCCAGGTCCTGACCCTTGTGACCTGTGAATGTTACCTTATATGACAAAAGGGACTTTTTCAAGTGTGATTAAGTTGGGGATCTTGACATGCTGGATTATTCTAAACATGATCACAAATGTCCTTATAAGGGTGAGGCAGAGAGAAGTGTGACACAGAAGAGGGAGAAGACAGATTGGCATGACACGTCCACGGCCAAGGAATGCAGGCAACAGTCCGAAGCTAGAAGAGTCACCAAATGGACTCTCCCTCCAAAGCCTCTAGAAAAAAAAACTAGCCCTGCTGTGACCTCTTATTTTTAGCCCCTGAGACTCAGTTCAAACTTCTGAACTCCAGAACTGTGAGAGAACAAATTTCTGTTGTTTTGAGCCACCAACTTGTCACAACAGCAATAGAAAACTAATACCCATAGGAAGGAACCCACCACCTCATCAAGTGGGAATGAAAGAGGCAATGGGCACGGACTGTGGGAAAGTGAAGAGAGGAGGAACACAAGAAGGCACTGCAGTTCCTTGTGGCTCGGGGCCTAATGACAGGGTGCCAACCCTGACTGAGGAACGTGGCAGGGCCTAAGGTGAGCAGGTGCTGACCTGACCGAGGCCACAGCAAGGCCACCACAGCCACTCACTCCACACGCTGCTGAGTGCTCTGGTGAGCCACCCCAGGCAGAAACACAACTCCTGGGTGGCCTCATAGAAGCGTCTAGGTCTGGGGACTCTCCTTCAGAACCCTCCAGCTGAAGGACATTCCTGAATTCTTGTAGGACCACAGCTGTCCACTGTGTCTGCCACTCAGGGTCAGGGAAGGTCCTCAGATCCCACTCTAGCTTCAAGGGCATTCTAGAAAACTCTTCTCTGGAAACAAAAAAAATGTTTGCATCGTGGGTCAGGAGAGGGAAGGTTCATAAGCCAGTATTTTCCCCTTTTGACTGTCACAGTGGCAAAATCCAAGTCTGGCCGTTTGTTGCTTACAGTCTCTTCAGATGAACTCTGTCCCGATGCTTCCTTAAAGCCTCTCCCAGACACAGGGGAGAAGGCAGTGTGACACAGGGGTCAAAATGCGGGCTCTGGCATCCGACCCCAGGTTCTCGGCCCAACTCCACCACTGGTGGCGTGAACTTAAACAAGCCACTTTACCTGCCACCTAGTTTCCTGACCCTAAAACGGAGGCAGCCATAAGCCCTTGCTCCTAGGGATATTATAAGGGATAAATGAGATGATATAGTAAAGCACTTAGACGGTGGTTTATTATTATTGCTGCTGCCGTTATCACTACTTTACCACTACCATGACTTCCACTGTTGTATAGAACCAGTCTTCAGTTACCAACTGGGAAATCATCAATTAAACCAGATCCCAAATTCTATTGCTATGCTTCAAATCGATATTTCTGCCACCATCAAAGGCATTTGGAGGAGAAAGGAAGATTTTCTCTCTTTTTTTAATGGGCAGAGGCTGACACACATGCATGTAATAACCCTCCCTACTTTAAAGTGACTATAAACCCTGTCCAGTTACATCCACCTCACAAGTGACAGGGACGTTAGGAGGAGTGATGAGTCAGTTACTTCGTCAGTTAACCTAGAGACAACGTCCTTCTTTCAATGAAATGCATCTGCAAACATATAAAGTTGGGTGAGGAATCCACGTGGCTCTTCTGTTCAGAAGATCTCAGGGAAAGGGCCCGGCCTGACGGCATGAGTTAGAGTCACTGTCCATCTGCACAATGAAGTCTTCAGCTGAATTCTCTCCGCATGGAGTAGAATTGCCCTGTCGTTGCTCTGGAAATGAGGATGTTTGTCTTCTTTTGTGATGAGGGGTTTCTACATAAGGTGCAGACGTTACTGTCTCCGAGGCTATTTTTGAGTCCAGGCTCATTTTATAGCTCTGACATAGCTTGTTTCAGTGATTTAAGTTTCACTTCTCGGGCCAGGATAAATCACACCTGGTTGTGTTTTTACGACATGTCTCCTTTCTTCTGTCCTCTGAATGTATCTCTGCCAGTGAGCGTGGTGGTTGCCTCTGCTCTGCGTGATTTTCAGGTGAGGAGGTTTTATCTTAGCAGCAGAAATCATAAAATAACACACACACACACACACACACACACACACACACAAAATAAAATAACATATATTTTATAAAATAACATATATATATTATAAAATAACATATATTATAAAATAACATATATTTTATAAAATAACATATATTTTATAAAATAACATATATATGATAAAATAACATATATATGAGATAAAATAATATACACACACACACACACACACACCCAGGAAACATCTGTAGGGGCCCATGTTTCATTCATGCATGCCAATTTGAGTATGTCCTAAATATTTATATGTTTAATCAGTTTACACTGGACAGTGTGTTTAATGATGTATGATCCTTCTACCTGCCATCCGTCATCCAGGTTGCTGAACACAAGAAATAGCCCCTTGTTGACGTATATCCAAAATTCAAAAACCTCTCAAGGCACCCAAATAGACATTTTCCTTCCAAGCCAATTCACTAAAACATACTTACTTGACATAAAAACATAGAACCAAGACATGCTCCATACTGAATTAGGCCATTTATTAGGCTCCAAATTTCCATGTCGAGAACGTGAACATGGATTTACATGCATTGTCTCGTTTTGTGCATTTTACATGCATGTCGTCCTCAGTTGGCTGGGCCTTTGATTCTGCTTGTCAGTAATTTACAGTTAGCTCAATGTGAGTAAATGATAAACACAGAATGATATAAGCTGTAGCAACAAATCCCACCCAATACTATTTACCTGTTTCTCCAGAATCGTATAACAACTCTCTCATAAAAAATAAATTTTAGACCAAGGCATTTAATTCACCTCACTGAAAAAATAAAGACAATTCTATCATTTCAGAGCAAGGAATGTCCGACTATGGCTGAAAGGTACACCCTGAGAAGTAAATGATTTGAACAAACCCATTGAGGTTTATAAAGCTGTGTTAACCTAACATCAGGAAGGGACACAAGATACAGGCACAAACACCCCTGCTCATTTCGCTGTGCACCTTTCCAAGGATGCCAAGTTATAATCGTCCTCGGTGTCCTCGATGCTTGAGGCATCTGTGGAATCAGGGTCGCCCACCACGATGCCCACAGAAGATAGGCTGGTAATGAAGGCATGCATCCGCTGTGCATAAATATCCCTAATGTTAAAGTAAGGTAGCTCGTGACACTTCTCCGGCGGGTCATCACTGCATTGATCCACGTCAATGTCCTTCTGTTTCTGGTAGTATTTGGAAAACTTGTTGAAGATAATGGTGATGGGAAGGGCCACCACCAAGATGCCACAGATGATGCATGTGCTGGCGATAAGCTTCCCGGCTAAGGTGACGGGGTGGGTGTCTCCATAGCCCACAGTCGTCATGCTGATGGTGGCCCACCACCAGCAGATGGGGATGCTGGTGAGGCTGGAGGTGCGGTCATCTTTCTCCACAGAGTATATGAGCACAGAAAAGATGGAAATGCCCACAGATAGGAAGAGAAGCAGCAGTCCCACTTCATGGTAGCTGTGCCTCAGCGTGGCACCCAGAGAGCGAAGTCCCACTGAGTGCCGGGCAAGCTTGAGAATTCGGAAAATCCTCATAAGCCTGAGGATCTGGACCACCTTGCCCATGTTCTCGATGTCCTCACTCTCCTCCTCTTTGGTGTCTACGGCCAATGTGGCATAGAAGGGAACGATGGAGACGAAGTCAATTATGTTCAGAGGGTTTTTCCAGAATTTCTTTTGACAGGGCGCAGCCACCAGCCGGATGGCAAGCTCACCGGTGAACCAAGCGATGCAGGCGATCTCCACGCCTTCCAGCACAGGGTCATCCACCTCTCCATCCTCATTCTGGAACTCCAGCATGCTGTGGACACACATGGCCACAATAGAGGCTAGCACCACGCTCAAAGAAGAGATGGCGATGAGCTTGGCAGACAGGCAGGAGGCTGGGTTTTCCATTCGAATCCAGATCTTCTTCCGGAGCTGACCGAACCTCAGCTTGTCAAACTTCTCCAGCTCCTTCTCGAACAGAGATGACTCTTCGAAGGAGGAGTCGGTGCTCACGTCGTTGCTTTTCTGCTCCCAGTCCTTCTCGTGGTTCTCCTCCTTGCGTTCCTGGTAGCGATTACTGCAGCAGGAACCGATGAAGAGCTCATTGATGCCCCAGTACTCGATCTCCTGGCAGAAGGAGAACACACACAGCTCCTCCATGACATGCAGCTTCCCTGTGTAATAAAAGTTCAACACGTATCGGAACAGAGAGGGGTTGCGATCGAAATAGTACTCCTTGTCGGCCACGCTGTAGTCATCACACAGCTCCAGGATCGCCTCCTCCGAGTGGCAGGTGAGCAGCCTCCCCAGTCTGGTGTGAGGAAACCGCAAGAGGGTGCTTTGGTCGACAGACTGCTTAAAGCCCCCCACGTTCAAGTTGACAAGTTCCTCGTCTTGTCCTGGGCGATGGAAAAACTCACCAAACACCATGGTGGAGACGAGAGGCAGAGAGCTGGCTGGGAAGGGAGATGAGGAAGATCACGCGGCACCTGGAAGGAACACAAGGTGGCATCAGCACTGACCCATCCGTGCGCCTTGCCAAGTGTATTTTTTAATGTGCCCTTTCCAGGATGATGGGCTACATTAAAAGCAAAGGCAGGAAACGGAATAAAAAGGGATACAGCATTACACATTTTGACTAAAAAGAAAAAATCCGCATAAAACAGATGTGTTTTCAAAAGACTGGGGTTGATAAATTCATTTTTTTAGAAAAAAAAGAAAAGACTGCCATATAATTTTTACGAACACTAATTCGTATTTCTCTATTTATTAGGCATCTAAAATTTACTTCTCCGTGCCCCCAAAGCAAAGTGCTTAGGATGACTTACACAAGACAAGCATCTCTGGTCTCAACCGTGAGGCTCCTGTGTCTGGGAGTGCTCAGTTCAGATGTGAAAGGCCAGCTGCTGCCCAGTGTGTAGCTCATCGCTCCCTGTCGCCGAGGCTCGTCACACACCCTCAGAAACAGCACTCTCCTCTGCTCTGTGCCTCGCCCCCAACCCACACATCACGGGGGTCTCAGCTCAGCTCTTACAAGAGAGGTCCGTTTCGCTCCTTTAAGACAAAGCCCTGTTCCCTAGGTTTGGATGTGGACAATTAAAAGGATATAATTATCTCCCTGTCCTTAAGTACCCTATATCTTAAAGATATCGTTACACTCCATGGGATGGTGTTTCAGGTACATCCACAAAGGAAGAGAGGACTAGGGAAACCTTTTTAAGTTAATTGCACTATCAATTTCCTGACACAAACGTCCTCCTCTCCATTTCCTCCCCCCCCCCAGATCCTCTCCCACACACTCCCAATCCAGGGTACTCGAGTTTATACTGGCCCAGCACATTTAGTCTTGACACTAACCAGAATGTACCAGACCCGTTTCTCAGAAAGAAAAGAATAGATTCTGACCATTGTTCAATAGAATGATGCTTCCACTGAACAGGTGGTGCTGATAAAAGAAGAGAAGGAGACTTTCATATGAGCTGACCAACAGGAGAAAAAGGAATTCTCACCAACGGGCACCAAAGTGTGTGCAAAAGGGACATCGCAAAAGCGATCCCTTAACGTCATTGATAGGTTCTGTAACATTAAGTGAAATGACATATAATGAACCCAACTTTACCATAGGTTAAGTTGAAATAAACAAGAGTTAAGTTCCTGTGGCATCTCATCACCATTGTAACAAAAAGGCATTGAATGGCACGCTGGGATTCAAGGACCTGCTGTATAACAGCCTGAAATGTCTATGCTGTAGGCAAGACCACTAAACGATCGTAATCAGTGAGTGAACATGGTTGTGTTTGTGACTGAGACTTAGAAAGACCCCATTGGCAACAGGGCGGAAGACTGCTTAGGGGACAGGTTGGGGTCAAGGAGACAGGGCGATGATAGAACAGGTGACAGGAAGTGAGAGGACCCAAACTCATATAACAGAGAGGCCTATAAAGAAGTGATCAATTTAAGGAAAGTTTATAAAGTAGAATTGGCAAGATTGGTGATTGACGGAAAACAAGGGACAAGGAAGTGGAAAGGCTAAAGGAGGGTGTGTTTTCTATTCTGCATGAGCGGTCAGATGGTGACACCATCAGAGGAGGCAGCAATGTTGGAACGGAATTTCTTGCCCCTTATGTTTATAGAAAGCCAGGGTTGTAGGCAAGACAAAAGATTCTTCCTCTGAAAAGGACACATTAGAGGACGCAGCCTTCTGCCATCCTCTCCAGAAGGCAGCTTACAGTCATAAAGAGTACGTGGGCATCTGCTCCCAAGTCACCAACACTGAATGTGTTTCAGTTTCATAGCAAGGCCTGACACACCATTTAATAGATACGCTCACGTCTCCAAAAGACTTGACTTTTTTCCGCCTCTTATTTTCTATTTTTAGTTGGATGTCTTCTATGAAGGACCTAAATAAGAGCCATGGCTTGGTCCAAATATTTATGGAACTTTAGCTCTCTGAAAGCAGGCTTATGCTCGTGGCAAGTATGAGAGTAAAAAGCTCCAAGGAGCTAGTTTTAGCTAAGCTGACATAAAGACTAATGGATGTTATCTTCTGGTGGCTTATTTTTCATCTCCTTGGCTGTCCTGAAAAGCCACAGTGATAGAAAGCTGGTGTCTGCCTCCATGATACTATCTGAGTAAGTCGGTCTCATAATCCTTGGGCAGGTAATCCATTCACTAATCGTACTGCAGTCTCTTCTCTAAAAACACACAAAACAAACAAACAAACAAAAAACACACTATTTATCATCCATATCAGTCTTCCTGCACTGTCCTTCTTGGCTTTTTGCTCACCCCATGCCAGTGAAAGAGCCCATTATACGGTCCCTTAATTCCATGAGGTCTAATAGTAAAAGCAACGCACGTCATAGAACCAAGGGTTCTTTTTATGGGGCTTGCAGAAAAGAGAAGAAGGAATGCATCTCTGGATCAGGTCCATTGCTACAGCTCAGAGGTCAAGCTGAGCTTCTTCAAGTCACAGTAGCTGGAGTATACTGTTGGTTTCCTAGGCTGTGTCTGTCCCACAGCAGGTGACAGGCAGGGAAGGGGAAACTTCCACCTCTAGAAACCATCATAAGGGTCCCTCACACGCAGACAGCCCCTCGCCAGTGCAAACATTCCTTGTCATTTGTCCCTCACAACTACCCTGAAATTTTGCAGGTGAGAAAGCAAAATTGGGAGAGATGAGTGGTCATCACACAGCTATTAAGGGTTAAGGCAGAGGCCCAAATCAGGGCTCCTTATGCCAATCCCCATGCTTTCTACAGTATGCTGGCTCACACATTAAAAATGAAACAAAGAAAACCAGAAACATCAATACTTCCGAGATTCCTATATTCAGGCCAGAATTTATTTAACTGCCATCCATTCACTCCTATTCAGAAAACATTGACTACCTGAAAGGTAATCTATACCTGTTTACATATATTACTTATGTATTTTATATATTTATATATGTTAATTGTATATTTGTATATTATTAAATAGTAAATATACATTTATATATGAAGGTATATATATATAAATGTATATACATGTGTGTATAAAGTGAACTATATATGTATTAAATAAAAATATGAATCAATTCCTCTATAAGTGGGAAAACTGTCTTAATTTTGACTCGAAATATATATAGAAAACATAATAAAGAAATAAAATTCATTAGATAAAAGTAACATAATTTTTTATGGGAAAACATGCCTTAAACAGAGTTAAAAAAAAAAAAAAGAATACAGGAAAAAAGTATTTGCCACTTATATCACAGACAAGAAGTTAATATGCCTAACATATAAAGACCTTTAAATAGAGAAGAAAATGGCAACAACGATAAAGAAAAACAGACAAGCTTTGAACAGGCAGTTCACAGAAAAAAAATGCAAATGAGCCTTAAGACAGGAAAAAAATGCCTTAAACATCATAAGATAAATGCACATTAAAACTATGCTGAAATAGCATATTCAATCTATCTAATTGGAAAAAATTCAAAAATTGGGCTGTACCCTATTTAAAAAAGTCTGCGGGGAAGCAGGCATCTCACACATAACAAGTGGGCATGATTATGGGAGGAATTTGGCCAAATCTAGCGTAGGCATTTACCTTTTCACCCAGTAATCCCCTTCTAGAAATCTCTCACAAAAAGAGAAAGGCAAAAATTAAATACGTTTGCATAATTAGAAACAACCCAAATGTCCATTAATAGAGGATAGGCTAAATAAACTATGATCTATATCTCTATATATATATATATATATATATACACAATGAAGCAATTTCTAGGATATATTAATTAAGTTGGGTGGGGGGATAACACATGTGCTTATGTTAAAAAAAAAAAAAAAGAAACAGTAGAAGGGAAAACCAAAAATGAATAAAATGTTTCCATCTATGGAGAAAAAGTGAACAGGAAATTGGAGACAGTATTGGAGCTGAACTTGGGAACTATGTAAATGTTTTAAAATTAATAAAAATAAAAGTGAATAAAAATAAAAAAGATAACCCCCAAAGTTAATCTTACTGGTCATTGACCTCAAGAAGATTAATCATTTCAAGGTTTTTTAAACATAATAATTTGGCTGTACATCTCTAGTGAGATACATCCTAGAATAAATAAATGTGAGAAATCTCAAATTTTTATTATTATTATTATTGATATACTTATTCTGAAACTTTTATACACACACAGGGTAAAACAAATGTAATAAAGGATTATATTAATGTTATTAAGAACCCTCAAAATTTGGGGTGTGAGATAAAAAAATGTGAATATGAAAATCAAAGAAATTAAGTAAAAACCTTATGCTCCTAAATTTAAAGTGAGAATATCAATATAAACTCATGATTTACTTTTTGTTAAAAGAAAACCTTATTTCCACTGAAAGGCGCAGAACGAAATGGCCAACTAGAGTGGACGCTGTGGAGCATCGCATAGATCCCCTTTAGGACCGAGATATTCATTCTCACACCTACTAGGAGTATTGATAGCTAAGGGTTCTCAGTTAAGTCCCTCATTGGGAATCACCCTCAGCCAAAAAGAGCTGCCTCACTCAAGGTCATACTCACTCCCCAGTCTAGCTCACATCCAATGATTTATCTATGATGGGGCTATCAAGACCCAGCACCCTTTTTTCAAGGTAGATAATCCTGCTCCAAAGTTCCCCACAGCATCAGCTGAGGTTCCTGTTACAAACTTATCAGAGTTCATTTCTTCTCTTTGACCAACCCTCCTTCCTTCACTTCCTTCACTTCCTTCAAGTGTTGACCCTGAGGGCATCTCCCAACAAATTTCCTCCACAAAATCTCTGTCTCAGTCTATTTCTCAGGGAACCCAACTGAAGACACACACCCAGGAAAAATGACCACCCTGAATGTGTGCAAATTGAGGCATCAAAATATAATTTCTCACTAAAAGAACAAGGACTCCTTAGACAAATGGCCAATCCCAGATCTGATGCAAGAAATGTACAAGATAAGCCTGGAATATCTTGTTATACCAGAAAACAAGGAAGCTAACAGCAAGATCAAAGGTAGAGTTAAAAGGAATCAGGGCCAACTTAAGGAGACACCCACTGGCCAAAGATGAAAAATTTGTACATCAAAAACAAAAAGAAATCTTTAATGCACTGAAACATATTCAGTATGCTACAAACCCTAAGTTCATAGTAGTATTTTTTAAAAAGAAAAAAAAGAAATCACCTTTGGAGGGTAGTAGAGGACCGATGCATTATTTCTAAATGTGAGAAATATAGCAAAAAATCAAACATTTATCCTGCATGAATTATATCTTCAGAGAACCATGTAGTAGTTAATGAGAAAGATTTTTCTTTATAAAAATATGGCCAATAATTCAAAAACAATTATAACAGAAACCATTAAAATGGTACACTAGAGAATATTTATTTAGGTTAAAAAACACAAACAGGTTGAAAGTAAAAGGATGAAACTAGTAGTCAAAATAGAGTGACTATATTGATATCACATAAAATAAAACTTAAGACAAAAATTATTACTAGAGACGAAGCAAATTTTATAATAGAAGAGTCAATCCATCAAAAAGACATAAGAATTATAAAGAGACATGTACTTAGCAACAGAACTCAAAAATACTATCTCTGTTTGCAGAGGACATGATTGTGTATGCAGAAAAATCCCATAGAATTCACATATAAAAATTATTAGAATTAATAGATAAGTTCAGCAATGTTGCAGAATACAAAATCAGTATACAAAAACTAATCGTGTTCTATAAAATAGCAATGAGTAAACACAAATATGAAGTAAAGAAAACAATTCCACTTATAATAGCATCAAAATGGTATTATTTAAGAATAAATTTAACATAAAGGTGCAAATTTGTACACATGAAAACTACAAAATACTATTAAAAGAGATTACATAATACATAAATAAATGGAAAGACATTCCACGTTCATGGATTTGAAGACTTACTATTGTTGAAATGATAAAGCGCCTCCAAATTAATCTATAGATTTGGCACAATCCTGATCAAAATATTAGCTGCTTTTTTTTTGTCAAAACTTGCTACAAAATGAGATCAAGAAGAGTGACACTGGCTTAGGACAGTCTGGTAGTTTAAGGCTACAGAATTGAGAATGCAGAAATAAGTCCATATCTATCTATGGTCAACTGATTCCTGACAGGGTGTCAAGACAATTCAATGGGTGAAGAATAATCTTTTTGATAAATGGATAGCATTTGGGTAGCTACATACACAATAAAATTAAAGAGCCACATACAAAACAATGAAATTGGGCGTCTACCTCACACCATATACAAAAATTAACTTAAAATAGATCAAAAGCCTCAACATAGGTGTTAAAATTTAAAACTCTGATAAGAAAATGTAGGCATAAGTTTTCTTGATCTTGGATTAGGTAATACCTTCTTATATGTGACACCAAATTCACAATAAAAGAAAAAATAGATAAATTGGCTTTGTCAAAATTAAAAATGTTATGCTTCAAAGGACATGACCAAGACAAAGGACAAGTACCAATAAAGTAAAAAGACAATCCACAAAATAAGAGAAAATATTTGCAAATCATATATATGATAGGGGTCCAATATCAAGGATAATGAACTCCTATAATCCAACAAGAAAAAGACAAATAGCCTGGTTTAAAATGAGCAAAGGGTTTCAATAGACATTTCTCTGAAGATATACAAACGGTCAAAAAATACCCAAAGATTTTCCAACATTGTTAGTCATTAGGAAAATGCAAATCAAAATCACAATGAGATACCACGTCATGTGAATAAGATGGCTATAATAAAAAAATAAAAATAATAGAAGTATTGTTTCATAATACAACACATGTTAGTGAGGATATGGAAAAATGGGAATCTCGTGCATTATTGGTGGTAATGTGAAATAGTAAAGCCATTTGGGAATACAATTTGGGCCCACTTCTCAAAAATTAAACATCACATGACTCAGCAATTCCACTCCTAGATATCTTCCCAAGAGAATTGAAAACAGATCTTCCAACAAAAACATGTGCATTATTGTTCATAGTAGCATTATTCATAATTTGGAAACAGCCCAAATGTCTATCAATTGATGAATGAATAAACAAAAAGGTATATATATTCAGTGGAATATTACTGGGCCATGAAAAGGAACTGATAGAGGCTATAATACAGATGAACTTTGAAAACATTATGCCAATGTAAAAAAGCCACATATTGTACGATTTATTTATGCAAAATATCCAGAATAGGCAAATCCATAGAGACAGAGAGTAAATTAGCAGTTACTAGGGGCTGGGAGGAAGAGAAAATGGAGTGTGACTGCTAATGGATATGTGTTTCTCTTTGGGTTGATAAAAATGGAGTGAGAAAAATGCTTCAGAATTAGATGGTTGTACAACATTCTGAATATCTAAAGAACCACTGAATTATACATATTAAAAGGTACATTTTATTGTAACTGAAGTATAGCTCAGTGAAACTATTAAAAAAAAAGGATTTCAGCTCATGAAGAAGGAATGATGGAATTAAAACCTAAGAATTGTGCAACTCCTGATGAAATAATGGACAGAGGCACTGATCACAAATGGCCTCCAAAATTGGGATTAAATGCTGATGGGGAATTTTATAACAAGTCGGGCAGAGTAACAGAACATCTGAACCCACTGAACAAGCCTGATGTGTCAAAAAGAGAGAAGACATAATGTGCTTCCCGATGGAAGTGCATACACAATTCTGCAATATTCCAACCCTCCCCTCCACCACCACCAAAAAGCCTTGAATTTAATCGAGACTCTAGATCCACCAGCTGAAATTGAATATTTTTTTTAATGTTCAATGAACTATAAGGACACAATCAGCAAAATCCAGACTGTGAGAAACAGTACAAGACAAATGACACGGATCAAATAAGTGACTTATCAAGTAGATCCAATGTGTGGGCTTTGTACGCATCCTGATTCTAAGTATCCAAATGCTTAAAATAAAATGTGAAATTCAGGAACACTTGAACACGAACTAAACACTTGGTAACAAAAAGGAATTATTATTACTTTTTGCAATGTGCTAATGATATTACAATTATGCCCTTTAAAAAATCATTATCTGTTGGAAATACGTACTAAAATTTTATGGATAAGATTATGAAATTCACTTCAAAATAATCTATAGAGGGCAGGGTGAGTGGGACGACACTGACCACGCCACATGGCCATTAATTAATAATTGTTACAGCTGCATGATGGTTATGGAGGAGTTTAATGTATTAATCTATTTTCATACATGTGAAAATTTACCATCAAAATGTTTTCAGAAAAATTGACTAAGTGCCTTTTTGAACCATACCCTATGGTAAGTGCTTTCATATACACTACTCACTGTTCACCGAATTCCCAGTAAATCGTGCAGTGCCTGAACACTCCTAGGGAGTAAGTAGCACTGAATGAATGAATCATTTCCTTCAGTTCTCCAACAATCCTTCCATACTGCAAATAGGGAAAACGGAGGCTCAGAGTTTAGGCAACATTATCCAGTTTTTATGGGGCAGACTCTGCAATGCCTGAAACATGAGGATTTATTTTTTATTTATTTATTTTTTCAAAAAACAGGATGAAGGAGAAACTGCTAATCTTTCAATTTACATGTTTTATGAGTCTTTCTCAGTGAAGAATGCTATGCTCTTTTTGCTGCTGTGGATACAAAAGGCATTTGACCACTGGGAACAAAATCAACTACTATTTTCACTCTCTTTCTCACTGCATCCATCCCCAGGTCACTCATGCTGAGAACGCTATATACTGTATTTTCCCACCTCGTGCCTCTGGGTGTTTGTAAGATTGAAAAGAAAGACAAAGATGTCAAAAGTCCAAAATATTCACTGGCAGCTTCAAAGAAAAACTACATCGATCCACTTCTAAGTGACACCCGTAAAGCCTTTTCAAAGCCATTAACCTCTTACCTCTCTCTTTGCTTCTTGCTCCCAAATTCGCTTGAAAAATACTCTCAAAACTGTCTTTTCGAGGCTGGCACACATGTACACACACATGTGTGCCAGTGGCTTTGACATGCATTTGCTTTGCTCAGAAAAGTAAGAAAAGTAGAACAAAGTCAGTTTTTTAATTGGGCAGAACTGCCTTTTTAGATCAATTCCATAAAAGTGAAAAGAAAACCTAGATTGCTTTTCCTTTCCCTCTTGTCCAAAATCTACATTAGTCCTTTTATCAAAGAAAAAGGTGGACAGGGGGATGGCATCTTTCTGCATTGATACTGCCATTTTTTTGGAACATTCTTCTAAAGAAGCGATGTTCCATTCTATTTAATTTTTTAATCATTTATGTTCTTAAAAAGGGTAAGTCATGCTAAATTCTATATCTGGCCATGCCACATAAAAATATTCCAAATAAAACCATGCCAGCATAAAAACAACTGAAAATCTAAACTCAATCCACACACATAGAATGACCTCCCTCCTCCCACCAGGCACCTTCCCCAGTGACAGTCTCTTTCAGCAAGCTCCTGGTGCATTTGCACGGGTAATGTGCAGGGAAAGCACATCAGTGATGGGCCAGAGAAGAGCAGAAAGTACGATAAGAAGGCAATGGCATTGCATAGTCCACCCTAATGTTGGTTTGGAAATGGAGATACTAGTGGTCCTTGGTTTAGATGTTCACGAATCCAAGTGCTTTTACAGGAGCTAAAATAGAGTAATCCTGAGAAAGAAATAGCTGCTAATGAGACATCTAGAAGGGCAGGCCCAGAACACACAGACCCTCAAAGTGCAGAACACACAGAACCTCAAAGAGCCTTCTGGATTCAAGTCTTCGTTTCCAGGGATCAGCATCCCCTGAGCCATTCCTCTAGTAACCTTCCAAGCAGCTCAGACAGCCCAGTGAGGGAGCTTCACACGTGAGTCCTACTGGCCAAGGAGATAGCAAAGAAACCCCCTCATTCACCTGCTCTACCACTGACTTGTTCTGACAGCACAGGCACAGCTGACAACACATCAAGGGCACAGGTCCGAGTAGTTCACTGGGGCCCCAAGTCACCCTAATTCAGAACACTAATAACCGAAACCCAACTTTTAAATGTTGATGTGAATGACATGAACCCACCAGGTCCCCTTATCCATGCTGAACTAAAGAGAAAAGGCTAGGACTCCGAACACTTGTGTTTGAGTTGCCACTTTACAGCTACCTGACCTTGGGTCATGACCCACATAAGATGACAAACACAGCTCGATGGTAAATAGCAAATGCAAAAGTCTTTTGAAAGCACGAAGCAAAGACATAAGTGAAACTTATTCCGAAAATAAGAGACTGAGATGAAAGTACCTCTACCTCTCCCTTCCTGCCTCCACGCCACTCCCTCTCTTTCTCCCGCCACCAGGTGCAGTCATGCGAGAGTCCCATTCATTCCCTCTGGACCTCTGTTTAGTGTGGCTACTCCCCTCTTATAACTCCAGGGGTCCCTGTAATTCACACAGCTCATCTCCTCCTCTCCAAGCTGAGGGATGCTCTCAGAAGGCTGAGTGAGCCAAGTAGCCGGAAATCAGTCTTATTTGTAAAAGAAAGAAAAAAAAGAAAGAGAGAGAGAGAGAGAGAGAGAGAGAGAGAGAGAGAGAAAGAGAAAAAGAAAGAGAGAAAGAGAGAAAGAGAGAAAGAGAGAAAGAAAGAAAGAAAGAAAGAAAGAAAGAAAGAAAGAAAGAAAGAAAAGAAAAGAAAAGAAAAGAAAAGAAAAGAAAAGAAAGAAAGATCACAGACAAAAGATCTTCAACCAGAAACAGGAAAAACGTGAACTTTGCCAGAAGAGGGGCCCTTAGCTCTGGGGTAGGGCAGCCCATCACATCTCTAGCTGAGTCCCATCACGTGGAGGGACCCACAGACAAATGGCTGCTGTGCTGCTACTCCGGCGTCCGGGGGAGGGAGTTTGGGAGAAGCTGAATAGGCCCAGGCCAAATTAGTAGCTCTCCCTCCCTGCCACGCCCCCACCCCCCTGACCTCCTCCCACAGACCTTCGGGTGTGCTTTCCTCGGAGCGCCCACCGCAAGATATCCTGTGTTTACAGTTCTCCTGACCCCCAGTCTGATCATTGCCGTCACTGGACTCTAAGCATTTCCGTGGACTACGTCTTGTCATCTCCACAGCCACCGCCCCTGATGCTAACTGCTGCCCACTGTCTCGTGAAAGATGCTCCCTTTCATCTGGGAGAAGGAACAAAGGAAGGGGAGAAGGAATCCTACAGCGTAGTGACAAAAACGAAGGTCAGACACCAGGGAGATTATTCCGGTGGTAAAACCTGCTGGGCAGTTGGGCAGTAGGGTTTTCTTCTTTATTAAAAAGAGTTTTTTTAACAAAAGCCATCACTGTTTTTGTGAAAGAGCGAGCAGAATGATCTAGAATGGTTGTGCCAAAGTGAGATGCTTCCAGTGGCAAACAAGTCATTTGAACAAATGGAGGGGGCTGGTTGGGGACCGGTGAACCATCCACGCTTGTCTAAGAGGCGGAGGCTGCTCGACACCACACTTCCCTGTGGGGACAGAGGGCCAGGGCAGATGTACCTTTCAGTGGTCCAGGAGAACCAGGAAATCTCGGCGTCCTTGTGGAACATCTGGAATTGATTTCAACATCATGTGGCTCAAAGAACAATGTGTCTCTGGGCCAGGTACCTCCACTGAGCCCTCAGACTGTGACTGACTCAAACGGACAGAATGGAGCCTTGTCACAAAAACAGTCACGTTACTTCCTCAGGTCTCAACTACAAATGTCAAAAGAGGCCATGAGAACGGCAGAAGCTTCCAAAGATGGTCTGCCAGGTCCCCCAGAATGACTTCGCCCTACTCTTCCAGGCTGACACTCTCCCTCCCGCCTCAGGCGTCTGCCCCAACTGCCCAGTAGGTTTTACCACCAGAACGATCTCCCTGGCGACTGCCCTTGGTGTCTGTCACCACACTGTAGGATTCATTCTCCCCTTCCCCGGACAAAGGATGGTGCCCAAGGAAATGTCAGGGAGGAACTCTTACCCTCGTGGTGTCACTGAGACGCACTCTGCCATCATCCTGCTCCGCAGAACGTCCATCATCACCCAAGAAGCTCCTCCTTTCTGCCCCCACTGGAATGTGTGGTCCGCATGGGCGTTTAGTGGCCGAAAGGAAGAGGGGTCCTCAGCTGTACGAGGCAATCGCTGGCAGTCACTCTCGCCTGCAGGAGAAAGCATCCGTCAAGTGGTAACTCCAAGTAGAAAACACACCCAAGACGTCCAACCTCCAAGTCAGCACGAAGGCACTTTATTGATTCTCCCCGCATCTTAGACCCCTTCCAGCTCAGGGAGGGGCTGGTCTTTTGCCCCCACAGAACCATCACTCCCACTGGACACGTGCATTGAGAGACATCGTCATGGAGCCTCAGGATTTACAACCACTTTCAGGCCCAAGGACCCTCAGGTCTTGACTGTAGTGGATGCTTGGGGCATCTCCCCTGCAGCCAACGAAACATCCAGAGAGAAAGCCAAGCACTGCAGTCATTCACCTCCCACAGATTCTTTCAGGAGCATCGCCTTCCCACCTAATTCATCAAGGATACACACAGAAATCTCCAATGAATACACTTCACCCCATCCCAGAGACCACGTTCTGCGTGCGACCGGCCTAATAGAATTAACACTGCTGCTCTAATTTACAATCGACAGGTTTCAAAGGCCGGCCCCATTCGATTCTGCTTTATTTGTTCATTGCTATATTTCACAGATGAGCACTGACTCAACGGGCTGGATCTGAGTCCTCTGGTTAGTGAAGGTGTGTGGGGGCGGGGTGGGGGGAGTTGTATACAGAGGGAGAGTTTAGTTGGTATCAAAAACAAATAGAAAGACAAATTTCAATTCTCTCTTTGAATAAAATAAAAAAAGGAAGCAAAAAATAAAAAATTCGATTCCCAACAAGGTAAGCCTTACCTCATGTTGACGCATTCCCAATGCTTTATACTAGTCTCTAAGCATCCATCCATTGATTTTCATGTTTTCCAATCAATGCTAGGTCCAAAGGAGTGGGGTTACAGGAGGGAAAAGAAAAGATTGATTCTGAGCTTCTGAAAGAAAATGAAAGAAGTGCCTCTGGCTCTGTCAGCCACTAGGCAAGGTTCATTCCAGATTAAGATCTGCAGAGCCTGATGCAAGAGGCAGGAGGGTTAAGAACCAGACTAGTACCTGCCGCCCCTCTCCATTGCCACCTGGGGGGCCACAGACCCAAAACCAAATATCAAACAAGTACCTGGTGTCCTACCAGCATCAAGGAATGAAGAGGGACAACCGGTCCCAACCAACAATGGGCAGCGCCGTCCTTCAGTGATTTTCTACCTCCAATAAATTTGATAAGGAGAAATGATCCAGAAAAAAAAAAAAATGCCTCTCCACCCAAACTGAACTTCTGAGATAAAATTCTTGGCAGAAGAGTTAGAGAAATCGCAACAGGGATAAATAAAATCATTTCAGGAGCTAAAATCCTCCTCCCCCACTTCCTCCTGCAAGGCCTCCCGGCATGCGCCATTGGGTCAGCCTCAGGTGTCGGTGCCCCAGCAAAATGCAGACTCGCTGCTGCGCCTTTTTACAAGGAAGCAGCACGCACGTGCAGTCTTCCTTCCCCTGTCAGACGTTTTCCCAGGTGTAGCACATCCTAAGGGAAGTTAAGACTAATCTGGCTGGGAGAGAATTAATTAACTGCAAATAGCTTTAATATGACTATATTAATTACCAAAAACAAAAACTTAACAAGTACTTAGGCTGTTCAGCATGTCCAGAAGACACCCTTGCTGCTTCAAACCCCAGTAAACGTTTCTATTTCTCTGTGTTCCTACCACTCCGATGAATGTGTGATGGTTCCGAAGAAGACAGCATCACTTGTGACTTAGCATGAAAGCAGATTTCTGACTTTGCTGAGTGATTCAGCAGGATCCTGGCAAAACACATCAAGTTCACCCAAGTGTTGCTAGTCCCTGCAGAATTCTTCTCTTCGCAACACAAAGGGAAACTCTCTGCACCATCCTTGCATGGCTACATTTCCTGGTGGGTTGATGACAGCATCCCAAACAAACATTATTGAGAGGGAAAGGGGGAAGATAAGGTGATGTGTTGGACTCTTTCATCATCCAGACACCTGACATCCAATCTTGGAATAGAATGAGGACTATCAAATGGAAAGGCAGAGTACACAGGAGTGATAATGACCCTGTTACCCTTCTCCCAGGACTCAGCATCACAGGCATAAGGTGGCTCCTCAAAAGTTAAAACTATATAATCGGTGCCTGGGAGATCAAAGCAGACAGTGCAAGTGACATTACAGCTCAGAATCTGTAGTGGACCAGTCACTGCTCTGCTCACAGTCTTCTGAAACGTTGTCACCTCAGTGCCACCCACTAGGCTGAGAAAGCAGCCAGTTAGGTAGAGTGTCCTGATATCCATCTTTATATTAATTATCCCTGTTACACGCTGGTGTTTAACACATTTTTATTGAACCAGTTCCTCTCCCCCAAGCCAACCAGACTAAAGAGTAAATTAATTAAAAGAATCAATGAGGATAATGAAAGGCAGCAGGTCAGCAAAGGAAGCAAAGGAGAAAAGTGCAAAACATCAAAGTTGGTTCCCAAGACACGTCCCAGCACTTTCTACAAAAGAGTCTCATCCTGAGGAGGCAGCATCTCCAACCCTGATGAGATTCATCGTTAGAGGAGTGTTGAGTGTCCAGAGCTCAGAGTTTCAGGCAGCATTAGGTACCCCAACTCCAGCCCCTTGTTCTAATCCAAGGTCCCCAAAGCACCTCCTGGAAATTCCAGATCCCTGGCACCTTGCCAACAAGGAGCAGCTGAGCTCTGCAGCCCACACAGGTAGCCACTCTCTACTAGCTCTGCTGATTAGTGGAACTTAACAAGGCAAGAAGGTTTACCACTTCGTTTCCTGCAGATTTCTATGCAAGTCGGACTCCTAGACTCTGGTCATCTCTGGGACCCTGGAAAGTGAGTTTGCGAAGACCCTGGCCTGTGATGAGCTTCCCAGGTAAATGACACCTCTGAGCACCCTCCTGGTGGCCAGCTGGCTTCCCTGGAGATGTCTTGAACTTGCAAACCTCAACATTTTGAGGCCAGGGCATTCTTTTTGTGTGGTGGGGAGGAGCTACCTTATTTATGCACTATTTAGCAGCATCTCTGGCCTCTACCCTCTGGATGCCAGTAGTATGTCTCCTCCCCGCCCCCAAAGGTTCTGATAACCAAAACTGCCTCCAGATATTGCCAAATGTCCCCCAGGAGGGTGAAATCATCCCTAGCTGCAAACCCCTGCTGTAAAGTAGAGTGGAAAGACTGCAGACACCTTTTGGAAGCCTGAAGTTCAGAACACTCAGAGCCGCAGACTGTGCTAATACTTCATCTGCTGACGGGAGCCAGGGACAGTGCCCCAAATCTTGTGCTTTCAGAGTTCGATCATGGCGTTTCTGGTGTCAGACAAGCAAAACTGGGCAAATGAGGCAAGATAAAAGCAAGGTTAACCTTTTCGCTGAAACTCAGAGCACGCTTCACGCAATTTAAGTCCAGAGTAAAGGTTAGTGCTTTTTCTCTGAGAGTCTGTCTCATATTTGCTAACATTTTCAGTGCCAGAATGACATGCAGCGCACAGGCACTAATATAGTTTCAAAGAAGAGGCCTGCCTCGGCTTTCTGCAGGTAGTGGAGCTCCAGCTAACCTCACCCACTCTGGCCAAAACCCCAGCCTGTGGACACCAACTGGAGTCCCAGGAAAAATGCAAATATGCATCTGTTTGTGGTCTTGCCACTATGCATCAAACACAGACCAATTTATAATAAAATCTGGGTGGTAATCATACAATAAAACATATAAATGTCAAATTATAAAATATACCTAAAAATTCTATGATTGTATTAAACAATGTTACCCCAATAAACCTTTTAAAAAATCTGAAATGAAATAATAATAATAATAATAAAAGGTGGCATCCAACCCTACCTCCATCTTGCTCTCACTAATGAGAATTGTAATCCAAGGTTTTGCTTTAATAAAATTAAAACACTGCAATCAGACTACCATAATTGTATTTACTGTACCAGAAAATTTGTACTTATATTTAAATCCTATAAAATCCTATAAAATCCTATAATCCAAAGTAATCAGAATAATACACCTTCTAGGTGATTCAGATAGATTACTAAGAATATCCCTCAACCACTTACTTTTTCCAAATTACCAAATTTCAATAAGTATATTAAAATATGAGAAATCCTTGCATTGCCAATGATTTTTTTTCTTAATTTTTTTTTGATCTGTCCTAGGAAGAAAAGGAAAACTCCTCAGGGTCTAATATATTCAGGGATTAAAAATAAATTTCTAAAAGCTCTGGTCTTCAGAGAGGAAAACCAGGGAGGACTTTCCAAAGCAAAGCCTAAAAATGATATTTGGAAGGTTAATATAAATTTTATTTCTCTTGGCCATCCCGAAAGAGTGAATACCAGAAACCCCTAAGGATGGAGGAGGCACGGGGAACTAAACACCACTCTCCTCTCCTCGGGTTCTCTGTTCCTAGACTACCTCCCCCTGGGGAGCTGAAGGAGGCAGCAGGCTGATGCTGAGTCACCAAGGCGGCTCTGAAGACAATCTACGGAGAGGGAAGCCAGGAAAACCCTGTGGAAGGGTGTGCGCTTCATAAGAAGGAAAACCACACAAGCACTGACCCCAGCAAAGTCCTCCCCGTGAGTCAACAAGGCTCGGGGCCACCCTGATGTGACTGCCACCTTTCCCCTGACTCCAGGAAGGAATGGCCTGGCTCGCTCCACCTTGCATGCATCCCCCAGCAGCAGGACTGGACAGACACTGGGGCTCTGGCCTCAGCCAGGAAACGGTCAAGAAATCAGCCCTGTGCTCAGCCTCACTTGTCCCCACGTTTCCAAAGGCTGATGCATCAAAGTTGGTACCGACACAGCCATTGAAAGGAGCTGAAAGCAAGCAGTTTGAGAAGGTATGGGGGGAAGAAAAACATATGCGATGATAATAGGGGTGTAAACTGATTAAAAGCAACCTTCTGGTTTCCACAGTTAGACTCTGAGGAAATAAATCAGATGCACGTACAACGATGTATGGACAAGGATGTTTACTGCCCCGTTAATTATTCATAAGAGAAAAAGCCAACGGCAACCTCAGTGTCCATCAATACGGGAATGATTAAATAGACGAGGCGGTAGCTGTGTAACAAGAGACTCTCTGGCCATGAAAATGCTGCAGTAGTGATAGTAAGACCAGGCCCTGTCTACACGTTTGTTAATTCTCACAACACTTGTATTTTCATTTTACAGATGGAGAAACTGGTAAATAGAGACATTAACTAACTCGCCAGGGTCAACAGCTATTAAAGGTACCTTCGTGGTTAGAATTCAAACGTTAATGCTCTAAAGCCATTCTCTTAGCCTCTATGTTCTACTGCCTGTGGATTCATAAGTCAGTCACAACAGCATAGGTAAAAAAAAAAAAAGCAATTAATACAATATATGGCATGATCTGATCTTTATAAAATATGTCTGATTTTATAAAGTGAAAAAAAAAAGATTATATATATATATATAGAAAAGAATATACACCAAAATGTTAAGTGCATTCTGTGTGGGAGATGGAATTTAGGATAATTTTTGCTTTCTCTACCTCTCAATATTATATGAATTTCTTTACAGGTAACATAAAACACTTAATGAAGATAATTATTTCTACTCAGAAAAAGAAAAGGTCCTTATCAGCCTCCATCATTGGTGGGGGAGGTCAGGGGGAGGCATAGATGTTAAGTGAACTTACCTACAGATTTGGGTGAGAGAGAATCTTCGTCCAAAGTGCTCCTGTGTCATTTGTAGGAATCATAAGCTTCTGCTGTTCATTCACATCTGCTTTATGGCAGGCACTGTCCTGAGAACTACGGAGAACAAAGACAACGTGGCTCTTGCCCTCAGAGCTCAAAGGGACGTAGAAAAACTTGCAGGAGAGTAAAAAGGTAAATAAATAAGGAGCCTTCTCACTACAGGGAAGAAGACGTCAGGTGTCTTGAGGGGAGGTACTGAGACGATGCTGCAGAAGTTCAGAGGAGGTCAAGGGTCCCTCCAGGAGAGGGAAATGTGGACGACTAAATGAACAGGTGGCATGTGAGCTGAGCCCTGAGGCTCGGGTCAGATCCCAACAAGCAAAGGAGACAGGTAAGAAGGCTCTTCTCCCAGCAATAGGAAGAACGCACGTTTGCAGAGACCTGGAGACTAGAAAGCTCGCAGAAATGGCCAGGATCTAGCCCTATGATCTAGAGATATTTACACAGATCTTCTTAGAATGTAAAGAAGTCTGCCTGCACCATCCCCACCTTTGTGAGCTGAGAATGACAGGTGAGAAACAGCCCTGGGAAGGGAGAACAAAGAGCATGGGAATGGCTGAAACTAAGGGACCGTAACCCAGGTCTCCCTAAGTCTTTAGCCACGAGGAACCAGAAAAATATTTTTAAACACCTCTTGGAGTTACTGCTGGAGCTAGAACATCTCAAACACTAGAGGCTAGCACTGGGGACAGCAACCCCCCACGAATGGCAGGTGTGACACGGTCAGGGAACGTCAGCAGTGTCCACCGAGATGCAGACAGGACCTGCAGGAACACTTCATCAGATGGCCCCAGTTATCTTCTGGAGCCCACTTAATCTATTCTCCACCTAACAGAGAAGGGTCTGTGGAGAGAACTCAAACGGTCCTTGAACTTGACCGCAGGGTGGGGCTGGGGAGTGGATCTTGATTTTCACTAACTGAACTTTAGCAATTTCCCTCGTGAAAAATGCAGGCAGTGGTCCAGGGCAGTCTTAGCAGTGCCTGCGACTTTGCCAAAATACAAAGCCCAGATCATTTTACGTCATATCAGAGTTGTTGCAGATCTCCCGAAACATCACGTGTGCTCATTAGTACCCTGAAATCACGGTAGTTCCAGCTCTAACGCTAGATAGATCTTCTTCCATGAGTGAATAAGAAGCACATGGACTGCTACATCATAATAGTTCGATTGAGACAATTGGCTTCATCTCATGTGGTTGTTATTTTTTGCATTTAAACACACTATTCTGGAAAGGGGTCCATCGGCTTCCCCAGACTGCAAAAAGGGTCCATGACATGAAAAGGGTGTTAAAATGTAGGTCACATCGCGTCCCTCCTACATCCAGCCCTTCAATAGCTTCTATCTCACTCAGAGTCAAAACCCTCTTCCCACTTTACCTTTCTGGTTTGCCCCCCACTCCTCTCGCTCTCTGTCATTCCCATCCGGCATACCGGTCTCTGTGCTGCTCCTTAGGTGAGGCACATTTCTGCCTCTGGGTCTCTGCACTGGCTGATCTCTGTCTGGAATGTTCTATCTCCTGGTGGCGGCTGGCTTGCTTCATGACTGCGCTCAGGTCTTCACTCAAATGAAATCCTCCCAACGAGGCCTTTCTGGGTTACCCTAGCTAAACCCCCAACGAATATCCCCCTTCGTTGCTTTATTTATTTTTTATCTTAGCATTTATCGAATTCCTAAAATACACTTAAAAACATATACTTTCTTTCTTCCTCTTATTTATAGTTTGTTTCCTGACTCGAATATGAGCTCCACGAATGCAGGAATCACTGTCTTAAGCAACACCATATCCTCAGTGCCTAAGGTCTCATCTGACACGTAGTAGTACATTCTTTAAAATCATTTGGTAAATTTAATTAATGAGTCAATTAGTCAGTCAACAATTGCTAGGATTAGTCTTAGGAATAGCTACTGGATACTTCCATTCCAAGCCAAATTTTAAAATCTCTTGCCCGCAGCAGTACTGGTAGAAACGAAAAATCATAGAAAATGTGCTTTTAAAATTGTGGTCACTGCAGAAGAAAAGTAGCTTATTTGTCAGCCCCTGCAGAAGGGAGATGCACTTTTCTCCATAATAAAAAGAGTTTTCATCAAAGACAAGGTAGATCGTTGCAAACCCATCTTCATAAACAACAAGCTATCCGATCAAGTGATATCATAAAACAAACACAAAAAAAGGAAATGGAAAAATTGGCCGATGGCATAAAAACCAATAAAAGCACAGTAACTCAGACTGCGACAGGAGGGATGCTGGTTGATAAGATCACCCCACGGATTCCACCTGGTCAGTGACAGAAGGACATGGACAGCAGGCGAACGCACGGGTGAATGCAGGTAACACATCGCCACATTAAAATGGAGAATCCTTTATTTGAAGCCCCTGTTGCTTACACACTAAAATAGCAAAAACACATTTAACGCGGGTAGGATCTGAAGTCAGCAGGACTGTCTTCCCAGACACACTCCGTTCGATACCCTGGCAGCGCTCTGTTTTAATAAATAAAACCAAAGATAAGACTGGACTCCTCGTAGGTATAAATGTAAGCCAAGGGCAAATGAAGAAAATGCTATTTTATGTAATATGCATCTTTATATAGATGTGCTCAAGTGACTCATGTGAAAAAATAACACAAAATCAAATCTCCCAACCCCAAATGCCTCTTTGCAGCGCAGCTTTTTCACATCATGCTTCACGCTCATCCTTCTTTCTCCTCCTACAGTTCTTGTCCTAACTCTCCAGTAAGTGTTTTTGCAAAGGGCACCTCCAAACGAGCATCCCCAGACCCAGGTCACCTGTCCCGGGCGTTGTCCCTGCCGACCTCCCGGCCCCTGCAGTTCACCGACGTCACTCATCTCACTTGATTTCCTGCGAAACTCTGCGTCCTCTTCTCAAACCTTCAATCTGGGATCACAAAATAAAACACTTGCAGGAGCCAGGCAGGTGCCCAAAATAATGAAGGAGGACACCAGGCTGCTGTGACAAGCTGGAGAGTACTGACCCCGACTGCTGTCCCTTATCTGTGGGCATCGAGTGGCTGGCTCTCCCACTCTGTCCAGTACATTCACACTCCTTATTTTCATGGTTTTAATACTATAAGCCAAATCACACAAATCTGCAGCCTGGATGCAATCTGCAGACCTCAAATCTGTGCCCTCTCCCCATCCTGTGGGCTCCTCCTCGACCCTCTGCTCTTGTCATTGACAATTTCATCTAACTTCTATGGCCCCCAGAGGTGTAACTCCACCCAGATCTCCTCCTACAGTTCAGGTTCAGAGAACTGCCCACTGGACATTTATATGACCCCCTGGGACATTAAAATAAACACGCCGACACTTTCCCTTCATCCCCTATTCCCAAACGTACTTCCAATCCCTTTCCTTTCCCTATTGCTCCTGCCTCTGCTTTTACTCAGACGCTCCGTGTTTTCCGTGATTAACTACAAGAGTCCTCCCTGCCTTAGGCCCATCCCCTTTTCCATCCTCAGATTCATGCTTCCTGCCGGCTAATGTTACCCTCTGCAAGGCACAGGCTTAAAGTCCCCTGACAGCTCCCCTGAACTGTGGGATAAACCCTGGATTCAGACTGCTTGTGTCTGAATCCCAGCTGTACCACGCACTAGCTGTGTGACCCTGGGCAAGTCATTTACCTTCTCTGAGCCTTGGTTTCCTCGTTCGTAAAATATGGATACGAAATACCGCACAGCACATAGAGCAGTTACGAGGATTCAAATCAAACTAATACAATGAAACTAAAGTCCTCTGTGCGTCGCACATAGTAAATGCACAATTAAATGTTAGCGGCGGTTATTATTTCTCATCCATTATCCTCGTTGGCCACAACCCAACTCAAACTCTAGAGCTATAAAGAATGACTTAAAATTCTCTAAAATTATTCTAACTTCTCACTTGTCTGTCTTCTCAGAACGCCCTCAAGATTCATATTCTCTTTTCTATTCTCCAGAACCAAGCTCTGACCCCAGACCTCTCCCTAACTGCAAACCAGACCCCCCCACCCCTACCCACCAGCGCCCACCTCCATCCAAGTAGAGTATTGAACTTGCTGAACTCACTGCAGTAGCACAATTTCCTCGACACTGAGGCCCGCAATCTTTGCATCCTTAATGCCCAGCATGAAGTAATGAATGAACTAATGCGCTTTTTAATCCCCAGACGAACCCAGAGAGGCAGTCATTCTTATGACCCACCATTTATGAATGAGAAAATTGAGATTCAGAATGGTTAAGGATGATGGGGAAGTGGCAGCCCAGAGCCCAAGGCCAGTTGCCCCAGAGATGCCCGTGCTGGGGAAGGGGGTCACGCACCCTACTCCTGTTCATAGTGGTTTGTTCTGTGTCCTTACAGACCAGGCTCGTGTCCACAGAACACACTTGACTCTTGTCCTGTCATCTCCCGAAATGAGTGTGAGGAAAAGGCAAATGACTTTTTATCATCCTGCTCTTTCTATGAAGAGCTATGTGATTTCTACAAAGGTCATCGCATGGAGCACAAGTGATCAGCAGACGAGTAGCAATGTTTTCTGGGCTTATCTCTGCAAAGGATGGATACCCAGCCTTCTTTCCAGTGTCTGGTACAAAACCATTGTTCTAGCACACTCTATGGTGCTTACTTTGTACCAAGCACGGCTTTAAATGCCTTTCTGACCTATCTTAAGGGGGATGCTATTATTATTCCCACTCTGCAGATGAAGAAAATGATCCCAGAGAGGTTAAATACCTTTTCCCAGACAGTGAGTGGTGGAGCTAAGATTCAAAGTCATAGGCAAGAGCACAGAGGTAAGCGTACCTGGCCTTCCCTGATTTGAATCCCAGTTCTGCCGCTTTTTAGTGGTATGTCTTGGAAAAATTATTGAAACTTCTTGATATTTCTTCTGATAGATAGATGATAGATGATAGATAAATAGATAGATGATAGATAGATAGATCATAGATACAAAGAGTACAATTTAACATAAGATGATAATACTTACATCAAAGTACTGTTATGAGAATAAATGAGTTCATATGTACATCACGTTTAGGACAGTACCCGGCACTTAACATAGGTGTATACAAATACTTATTTTTTTTTATCATTAAGCATGGCCAGAGCCCTAAATATCATGTGCACAGAACTGGAATTCTACGTAAGCAGACTTTGCCCCACCTATTTGATGCTATTTTGACCCCCTCCCCCAGGTAGACACACCTGCAGCCGGACCACCTGCAGCAGGACTGGGAAGGCAGCAAAGTCCCTCTGCAGGACCTGGTCTCCTGTCCCCTCCCAGGAATCCCTCACTCCCCTTCAGCAAACACCATCTGTGTGTTGGCTCCGTGTTGTTCCCCTCTCAAAACCAGCGGGAAAGGCTGTGAGATTAGTCTTTTCGCCCTCGCATCTCTCAGGGTTCTTCGACCACAAGCAAGAGCAGCTGGTGTGACCAACAACAAATCCAGTTTTGGTCAGAAGGCTGTCTGCAGCTCGGGGCTCAAAGAGAAGTCTGAAGAGCCACATTCAAATGTCACCTGTTCCGGGACCCTTTCCTTAGATGTGTGGCACCTGCATGCCCTCGCACACACATCTAATGCCAACAGGCACGTCCCTTTGGGTTTACAGAGACTCATTTCTTCGCAGCATCACCAACGCTCGGTGACACCAGTGTCTGGTACACAGCAAGCAAGTGGGAGACGTCTGGTGGAAATAAAGCTAAATGAATGTTCTGCTGAAGGATAAAAGACAAGGACTTTTTCCTGCTCAAAACAGAGTGGACAAGGCTGCTTGGGAGTGTCTTCTCATCACACGGCCTTTCCTGGGGGTCTAGGACCCTGGGGTGAGATTGCCTGACCAAGCTATTGTTTCTCTGTGCTCAGTTGGGCAACTGGCACGTGAGGACATTTCCAGAGGTTTGGAGAAAAGCATGTCTTGCTGCTGGAAGGAAAAGAGTGCTTTTGCCAAACCATAAATCCTCAGCATGTTTTCAGCAAAACTCTCGGAGAGCCAAGTGCCTTCTCCTAGAATGTTGCCACAGTGACTGTTTACTTCACAGGCTGAAGGAAAAAAAAAGGAAACTTTCACTGAACTTTTTAAAAGCTGTAATAAAATAAACACAGTGGTTTATATAGCTTCTAATCCATTATTTGAAAAATAGAATACAATGTTTTTATGCTTCACAAACATCCCCATCCTGCTTGTGGCAGCCATGCTAGGGGGTTTTTTTAATGCTCTGTGCAGAACTGCCTTCTAGGACTAATTCCATACTACATCAACATGAAAAAAATTATAAAATAATGAGATCCCCAGGCAATGCAAGTCAAACGTTTTCAATTTGAAATTAATTCGGACACCCCTCCACACTCTAATTTATTTTCTAAGTGTACCCACCTTTTTCTACGTTTCCAAGTTCTCCATAAAAGGGAGAACGAGGTGGGATAGAGCTGGAGGGGAGCAAAGGAGACCCTCTGACTCCAAGGAGACCCACGGCCTCCAGGGAGTTCAGCCTTGATAGCTGGCAGCTCGGGCCCAGCCCAGGAGACAGCTGCAGGCTTTCCCCCTGAGAAGGTCCTCGCTCAGCAGGAAACAGGAATGTGAGCTGGAAAAAAACAAACTCTGCATACCGTGGAGCACAACACGGCTCTGGTTTTCACGTTCAAAGTTTTTGTGTCTCAAAGTTTTTGTGTTTCCTACTCAAGTGAGTTGAGCAGAGGAAATCCCAAATAGTTCCACATCCTACCAATTTGGTAACTTCTGAAGATGCTCTCAATAGAACAGGGCAAACACTGTTGGAGGGTTTGGGGGAGATTCTTTTTGTTTGCTTACTACATAAACTCGGAAAACAATTTTATGGTATTTTTTTTTTGTTGAAGGAGTCATCTAGTTATTTTATTGTAACACGTGGAAGCGACACTTTGAATTGCTAAAGTTAAAACTCAGATGATATTAGATGAAAAGAGGCCAAAGCGTATACATAAAAAATATCAACTGGTTTTGTTCTACAGCAGCATTTCTCAAAGTGTGGCCAGGGAACCCCAGGGGTTCCTTTTAAGGGTCCATGAGGTCAAAACCATTTTTTATAATAAAGCAAGGTGCTATTTTCCTGTTTCATTCTCATTCTCTCACCAGTGTCCAATGGAGCTTTCCAGAGGGTATATTATGCATGAGAACTTAACAGGCTAAATGGAGAATAAATCCAAGAATATCACTGTCTTATAATAAATAAATTTGTAAAAATAAACAACACCACTCATAACATTTTTGCTTTAAAAAGGGCCGTTATTTTTCATTCAAATATGCCATTTATATTAACATGTAATGAGATTATTTTAAATGAATTAGTAATTAAATACTTTAAATTTTATCTATTTTAATTTCTAGTATAAATACTGATAGATGTAACCCACATTAAACACAAGCTTTTGAGGGTGTTCTCAGTAATTTTTAAGCATGTCAATGTTGAGACTACAACATTTGAGAATGTTATCTTATAGCACTGGAATCTCAATTTCTTTTTTTCCCCCCAATTTTTTATTGTGGCAAAATACACGACATAAAACTTCACCATCCTAACCATCCGTGGTGTTAAATGCATTTACAGTGCTGTGCAACCATCTCCACCACCATCCGTCTCCAGAACTCTTCATCTTGTAAAACTGAAACTGTGCGCCCAATAGGGTAGTTTTCTGTGGTTTTCTCCTCTGACCAATCAGCTAAGCAGCCCACACTAATGAGGACTCTGTCTCCTCTGCAGCGTGTGTCAGTGCGGACAGGGGAGTGAGTGAAGCAGAGCCCAGGTCCAACGAGAGATGACTCCATCTCCTCCCTCCTACACCACACAACGCTGGACTTCCCACTCCTACGACCTCACTGCACTTATGGGGAGAATGAAACTGAACCCCAGTGGCTAATCATGCTTATATGGGAATTTTTTCCAAGTTGCTGACACTAACTTACAGATGAAGGGTTGTATAACAGGGCTCGCTTGTGCGCTCTTAACTGTTGATGTGGGTGCTAGGAGTGACTGGTAAAAGGCAACTAAAAGAAAACCCGTTAGAAGTGAGGGCCCCCTGTACTCTTTACTTCAAAGTCCCAGATAAAAGAGACGAGATAGGAAAGCAAAGTTGTGCTGCAGCTTCCACATTTTAACTCTGGAGGACCTGGGAGACGAAAGCTTAGTGCTCATCACTCCAAAGATGCCCCGTGCTGACATTCGCTTTCTAATCAGATCAAGAAGTCGGGGGGGAACTGCTTAAACGGTAAGTTCTAAAGCATCATATGAACTTTCATAAGATTCCTGTGTTTGCATATTGGAGAGCCTACACCACAGGATTTGTGACTTAAGGAGATGATGAGAATGTAAGGGGATGGCGATAACATTTTACACTTCAGCTAAGATAGATTAGATAGACAGACAGACAGATGATAGATGATAGATAGATAGATAGATAGATAGATAGATAGATAGACAGACAGAAAGACAGAAAGACAGACAGATCAATCATCGATTGACTGACCAACCCACAAAGGACACCGCTACATAATGACACTTTCTTTCATTTACACTTCAAGCCTAGAAGAGAGAAGCTTCGGGAAATAGACTCAACCCTGAACAGCTTTGGGCCTAAATCTTGGCCAGGCAATGTCTAATTACCAAGGGGATGTGGGCAGGTAGCTGTCATGTCAGTAGCCTCATGACAGTCCCACACTTAGAAAACTGGGATCCTAAAAAGCCACAAGAGAAACACTGCCTGGAGGTATGATTTATTGACCTCAAAGACAGAAACGCTGACGTAACCTTACAGAACCCAAGTGTCTCCTCTCAATCCACACCTACAAACCACAGTCCTTAACCACAAAGTTCTCTCATCTCTTTGGCCGATTCAACTTTTTACCTTAAGTAAATCATAGGAAATGCTTATAGGTTCACCTTGGCATATCAACCAGGGCATAGGAAAGCCAAACCAGTCCATAGAAGAATAAAAGTAAAAAATATGTGAGCATGGTCAAACCCCAACTTTTAGTCTTCTGGCATTCTTTCATCTCAACACACTAACTTGTCAAGATACAAGTCAGCATTCCTGGAAGAAGTCTTCAAAAGACAGCGACCACCTTAAATGATCTTTGCAGTAACTCAGTGCTATGAACCTATTTATACTCTCATCCCCTGCAACTATACATTAATTATTGGGTACCCTATCTCTTCTTCAAGGCCCCATCAGGCTACTGGTGATGTTCATTATTGATCTTTAAGCCAGCGTATTCTGCTAAACATGGGTTCCCACAGGACAGACCAGATGTACCTCTCTTAAATATTTTAAAAAGATACCCATGGGTACAGAGAAAGTGTGTCGTGTGATGAGGAAGATCAGGTAAGGAAGGATTGCACTGACACGTGAGAGTTGGCTTATAACCACACTCTGGTCCACAGTGCCCTGCTCCCTACCCATACGTCTTGGAGGGGACTGGCATCTCCTCATCACCAGGCTTACCACTAGTTTCTCTCCATCTAAGTCAGTTTGAAAGCAACTCATCGGTGATCATCAAAGAGCGAATGCTTAGAATCTCACCACAAATATTCCACTTAAATTTCTCATTTAAATTATAAATTAAATTTATAAATTTAATTCAGTTTATAAAAAGGATTCAAATTAACACAAATAAATGATGCTATTAAGAATATTCATAGAAAGATATCTTTTTTTTTTTAATCATAAAATCACTAGGCTGGGGGGGTATAAAACAGAGAAAGACAAGTGATCAGGTCAAATTTACCCAACAATTGGAAACAAAGCCAGCCCTAGGATTCAAATCTCTAATTTCCTAGTAGAGCTAGTACCATTTTACTCCACATACAGAAATGTGCATGTGTTGATTTATTGAGGAGCTGGACTCAGCTCCCTAACCTCGGCCAAGGTCACTTTCCACATAGACATATGCATGTCTACAAACTCTCAGTTTCTCTGTTCAGTTTTGCAACTAACCTAACCTATACACGTACGGTCTCCACTTCCTCACCTCCTACTCACTGTTCACTCCGTCCCATCTGGCTTCAGACCCCACCTCTCCAGCACACTCTTAACGGGGCTCCCATTCTTGAATCCATTCTTGAATCTCTCTGATCTATTCCTCACAGCCTTCACCGACAATCTTCCAGAAACACAAATGGCTCCTGAAACTCCCTGAAATTCCATGACTTCCTTCTCACAGCCCTCAGGATAAACTCTTTTTAAGATCCTGTCTTTGGCCTAAAGAGTGTGGCATGATCAGGCCCCTGGCTTCCTTCCAACCAGCCATCTCCATTCTCCCGGAATTCCTCCGATGCTCAATGCTCATTCCTGCCTTAGAATCCTCACACTCTTACCTCGACATGAAATTCTCTTTTTATATATATATATTTTTTAGGCAAGACAACTTTTACTTGACCTCACAGATTGCAAGGACCTTGTCAACTTACAATCCCTTTTTTTTTTTTTTTTTTACGCTGACAGCACCCGATCTTCCTAGGTGGTCTCCCATCCAGGTACTAACCAGACCTGACCCTGCTTAGCTCCCGAGATCAGATGAGATTGGGCTTGTTCAGGGTGGCACAGCCGCAAACTAAAGTTCTCTTTCTCCCACTTATCACTTAATAAACTCCCACCCGGCCTTCTGAATGGAAAGTCTCTTTCTCAGCAAGGTCTTCTCAGCTCCCCCATCTAAACGAGTGCCCTCACCACCCTTGTTCTTCTTCTCCCTGAAGTTCTTTAGAACACTTGCCACTACTTAAAAGTTTGCATTGATTTGTTTACAGCCTGTCTCCTTACCCATCTCCCATCCCAACCCCATACCTGTTTCCTTTAGGACAGCATGGCCAGCCCCTAACATAGTACATAGCAGCGGGTATGTACTCAGATTGTGTTTAATCATAATTAGGATCTCTCCACGTTTCACATACCAGGCCCCTGAATGCAAAAATAAAACAACAGCAAAAAACACTTTCTCATCCTCCCCTGCCCCGACTAAGCACCCTAACTAGCCAAGACGAGTAACCAAAAGCCGGCTTCAGGATGATACTAAAACTCAGCCACCTCCAAGAACCCTCCGCATCTCACCGTCCTCTTTGTGAGGTAGAAAGACGACGAACTTGGAATCAGAAGAATCCTGGCTGTGGCCAAGTCCAAGGTTCGCTTTGCTTTATTTTTTGTCTTCACCTATAAGATGGGCTTCTTCACCTCCACCTGCCTCCCACTTATCACAGTTACTACTGAGAACTGAAATGAGATAACCTTGTGAAAGGTTCTGCAAACTACCACAGTCTGCAAATTTGGCAGAGTCACTGTGATTTTTATCAGGACTCAAATATTTACATCTTGTGTTGCCCTGTTTTGTGCTTCTTAATCTGGAGTCTCCAGGTCCACTGAAGTTTGATCTCAGAGAACACGTCTTAGACTCTGCCTGCCCTCGATGCTCGCAGTACTGGGCACATGACCTCCACACAAAAAATTCTTGTGGGTTGGTTACTGGTTGGATTGATTATATATATATATATAATGGATGGATTTGACTCAGAATGCAAAATGTTCTGTGATTTTTCTGGGTTTCTCATTGATAATAAACACGTTTTCTAGATATAGCCATAATGTTTACCTAGCCTATGATCTTTATGGTCTATCTTTCTTTTTCCCAACCAGCTAGACAGAGTCTCATTAGAAAGAAGACTGTTTTGGTAAAAGCAAAAAATATATTTTTTTCTAGTCCAGTTTTCAAGGTTCCTTTTAAAGATTAGACAAGGGGCCAAAAAGTCTATATTGGTAACAGCAAGAAGCCTCTACCTGTCACCATTGAACAATGTCACCAGTCTTAGTCCTACTAAGCACAGGCACAGTGCTGGAGCTGGAGCAGTAAAACAAGGAGAAGAGAATCTCACAATGGCTCTGCAGCCAGACGGCCAGAGGTTAGAATCCTAGCTTCATATTGTCCTAGCTGTGTGACTTTGCACAGGTAGCTCAGTTGGTCTCTTTTTTTCTCTTCTAAAATAGAGTAATAACAGAGCCCACCTCCTAAAGTTGTCATCAGGACAAAATGAATTAATACATAGAGAGCTTTTAGCCCAGTGCCTAGTACAGGGTAATAATAAATATGAGACATATTGATCCTTGTAGCTAAACGGACTGAGACTCAGAGAAGAAAAGTGACTTATGTCAAATCAGGGAGCCATAAAGAGGTAGGAATCAGGGCTAGACCCCAGGTCCTTAGTTGCAATCTGTTCTCTGTGATTTCACTTTGTGGCTATTTCACAGAGAGCTCACCCTGGAGGATTCACCTTCCTGACACCTGATAAGCAGGAGCAATAAACTCATTTCCCTCCTAGAAGAGCTGTCCTCACCTGTTGGTGAGACTCAGGCCCCGCCCAGACCTTTTCCTTTCCCATCCATCTCAGAATGCACCTATCGGGGTTCCATCTAAGGCTGGCTCCCATAGAAGTACTGCGATAAAGAACGATAGATAGTCTCACTTCTCATGGGGTCGCTCTGAGGATTACATGAGCTAATGGCTGGAGGAGTGCCAAGCAGAGTAGCTGCCATGTAGTGTGTAGCCAATAAATGTTCTCTACCAAAAAGAAGAAGAAGAAGAAGAAGAAGAAGAAGAAGAAGAAGAAGAAGAAGAAGAAGGAGGAGGAGGAGGAGGAGGAGGAGGAGGAGGAGGAGGAGGAGGAGGAGGAGGAGGAGGAGGAGGAGGATGAGGAGGAGGAGGATGGGGAGGAGGAGGAGGATGGGGGAGGAGGAGGAGGATGGGGGTGGAGGAGGAGGAGGAGGATGGGGAGGAGGAGGAGGATGGGGAGGAGGAGGAGGAGGAGGATGGGGAGGAGGAGGAGGATGAGGGACGAGGAGGAGGAGGAGGAGAATGGGGGACAAGGAGGAGGATGGGGGACGAGGAGGAGGAGGAGGAGGAAAACCCTGTGGTGGCTGCTCTCTCAAAGCTGACATACAGTCCAACCCCAAATGCCAGATGCAGGGCAGACTGAGATCTTGGGTAGAACAGAGGGAGGCCGAGTCTGTGAAGGATTGCAGTGATGAGCAGAGCTTACTGAAGACAGGGGAGGGACCTGGAATCCTCATTCTTTTCCTTCTTTCTTACACACACACACACACACACACACACACACACACACACACACACACACAAGGGAGAAGAGAAAATGCATAGCTGGTGCTTTGCTGGCAAACCCAAACATCAGAGCATTGGATGTTGAATATTTTAATATTTCTGAACAGAACAAAGATTGCTTTCAACTTCCCAATTTGCC
The DNA here is from genome assembly GCA_030015415.1 of Cynopterus sphinx. Taxonomy (NCBI): domain Eukaryota; kingdom Metazoa; phylum Chordata; class Mammalia; order Chiroptera; family Pteropodidae; genus Cynopterus; species Cynopterus sphinx. Next base: position 6,528,604 of record CM057383.1, on the reverse strand, counting down.
CCCAAACACGTGACCAGCAAAAGTTCATCTTTGCTGCATTCATGACTGGGTGTTTAATCGGCTGATTTTCCAGATAATCATGGCTCAGACAAAAAACCGAATTACAACAGATCCCATCAGTCTCCTTAGAATATTCACAACCTGCTTCAGATTCAGAGTTCTTAAGCACTTTGGTATCACCTTCTCGCTCCTACTCCAATATTGACAATCCCTAGTCAATCTTTATTTAATGCTAGACCAGGAGAAGGAAGCAGTCTGGTGAAAATAAAAACAGAACAGTAGGACTAGACAGGGAGCAGAAATCACAACTTCAAACTGGGCGGGAGGAGAATCGCACACAGGGCCTGGCCCAGGGTGGCCGGCTTGCAAGCACGTACTGAATGAACCAGTGTCCTCGGGGATTTTAGGACCCAAGTAGCAGTGAGACCCACACATTCCACCAAGTTCAGCCACAGAATCAACACCGCCCCTGGTTCAGCCTGAAATAAGCAGAAAGGAGAGGCTTCAGAGAGGGGCAGGTGCTCAGGGAAATGCCTGCTTTCTGTTTACCTGGGCAGGTATTTGCAAGTAGTCTCGAAGTGGGGGTGGGGTGGGGGGCACCTAGGCATAACCTACAGTTGTAAGCGAATGGTTATGCAAAGCATTTAAGCAAATTCATGAAAAGAGACGGGGAAAGGTCTCTGCTCTGCTTTACCTCACCTGCCCCACGCTGCAGGGAGTCAGATGAAATACAAAACCCAGGAGTAGGCAGAACCTCAAGTCTGCTCTCTGTGAGGACAGGAGCAGCCCCGCGCCGGCGCCCCCTCGCCCCGCGTTCAAGGGCGGCATCAAGCCAGGGCCGCCGGGGTGTCACCCTGGCCAGTGCAGCTAGTTCTTTGCTCCCTGCACCCACCCCCGCCGCGGGCGGCCCGAGTTACAATCCCGGCTCAGTCTCCCCCGCCAGATCTGGGAGACACGAAAGGCGCACAGGGGGGCCCCTTTCCCAAGGGAGATGAAGCCGCACAGCGGGGGCCGAGCGGGCGCTCGGAGCGAGCCCCGCAATGCGAAAGGCGCCGCCGGCGCGCGCGGCCCCTGCGGGAGGATGCGGCTCCCTCTCCGCCTGCCCGTGCGCCTCAGGGGACCTGGCAGCCGCCCAAGGGGTCGCGGCACCCATCCCACCGCGACCACCGGTCCAAACGCGCCGAGTCTGCGGGAGCCCAGACGCCCGCGCGCAGACCCCCTCCCCGCACGCGTCTCGCTCCGCGAGCGCGCGGGGTCCCTGTGCGCTGCGCGGCACCGGGACCGGGGTCCTGGGCGCGCCGCGCTGTCGCCGGCCACTGTCGGGGGACCCCAGGGCAAAGGGGAGGGGAGAAGGCGGAGCGAGGCCCCGGGAAGGCGCCTCCTCTCGAGGAAGGGAGAAAGCGGCTTCCCGGCGCAGGAGACGCCCAGGGACGGGGTGCCCCGGCGCGAGGGGCTGCCCTCCCCCGGCTCCGCGACTCTCCCGCCCCCGCTCCGTCCTGCACCCACCCGGCCCGGCCCGCGCCCACGGACTCATCCCGGGTGTCCTGCCGCGTGCGGCGTTCGGGGGGACCCAGGCCCGGTCTCGGCTGCCTCACCTCGCGCAACAGGCGGGTCCCCAGGGCTCGCTGGCGACTACGACGGGAGGATGGGGAGCGCCCCGCAGGGCGCAGAAAGCCCCCCCGCGGACGTAGGTCTCCGGGGTCGCGCGCTCGTGGCCCGGGGAGGAGGGGAAGGCTGGGGCGGCATTGAAAAGTGGGGAAAGTTGCGGGGTCGCGCGGGGAAGTCTCCGGGGCGCACGGGGTAAGGGGGCCGGGAGCGGGTACCTGCGGGGGTCCGGGAGCCTCTGCGACGCGCTGCGGGGATCAGGCCTCGCCGCCGCCGCCACCGCAGCGGCCGGGAGAGCCGGTGGCCGGCCGGCCGGCCGGAGTCCGTCCCTCTGTCCGCCTGTCCGAGCGGGAGGCTCTCGGGAGGGAGGCGCGGGCGGGGCGCGGCGCGGCGGGTCCCACCCCCTCCCGCCGCCACCGCGGCCCGGGCTCCCCCGGGACTCAGGGCGCAGCGCCCCGCCGCCGGCGGCTGCGGGCTCCCGGGCTTGGGCGGCGCGACAGGCGGACGGAGGGCTGGACAGAGCGAGGCCGCCCTGCGGGGCGCGCGCCCCGGCCCGGACCCAAGTGCAGAGTCACCCCGGAGCCGCGCGCCCCGTCCGGGAGGCGGGGTGGGGCGGAGCGCGCCTCGCGCCTCGCATCTCCCACCTGCGCGCCCTCCTCGGCCCCGAGCATCGCCACCCCTTGGGGGACAGACCTACTCTGCAGCCCCCTGAGGCTCGGGCGACCGCGTCTCCGAAGTCGCGCGGCCCGGGCGACGCTGCAGATTTGCCGGGATCTCCTTAGGGAGTCGCGAGGCCCCAACTTGTTTCCAAACAAAGTGCGAAGCAAGCAGCAGCCCCACTGTCCTGCCGGTGTCCCACCTGCCTGCCCGGCCGCCTGGCGACCCGGGCACAGGGCGGGACGAGGCTGGCTGCCTCGCTCTATTGTTCCTCGACTTACCAGTCAGAAGAGGGGGTGGGTAAGTAGGCACCCAGTGGAAGGGGGACCGAGTTGGGTCCCCTTTCTAAAAAAAAATGGAAAAGGGGGTGCTCGGAGGGAGATGCTTGAGGCCGAGGCTGAGGAGCAAACCGGGACCTCCCGGAGGGCGCCGTGCGGTCCAGGAGGCACCGCCCGGCCCTCTGCAGTGAGCGAGACGCGCTCGCTGAGCACCCGAGGGGGAGACGCGGGCCGCTCGAGGACCCGCCCCCAACTGCAGATCTTAAGTTGTGCAGACTTGCAGTAATCCCTCGGAGCCCGCTGCCCCAGGCTGCGGGCGCCCAGTGTGCCCCGGGTCCCCGCCCCACGTCACACCATCGGCCACCTGCCCCGAGCCAGCCCCCGCCGACCTCCCCTCAGCCCCGCACCTCGCAAGACCCCGCGGAGTTAAGTTCCAGGCCCCGGGCCGGGCACACGCGAGGGGTGGGGGCCGGGAGTTGCGTGGAGAAGGGGAAAGACACTCTCTCTCTGACCTCATCGAAGTCCCCGCTGGTGTCTGGGTTTCCTCATTGTTTGTGTTTGATCAACACGGGCCGTGGGAGGCAGAAAAGGGAGCCGTGTTTACAGACTGGCAGGTTTCTAGAAGGAGGTGCAACCTGCATCTTCTGGCAGAGTCTGGCAAGAGGACAGGCTGGTAGCCGGCAGGATTGGCAGGGAAGTGAAAGCAGAGGAGGTCGTCCTTCTGACTCCAGCGTTTTGGTTTGGCTCCTGGAAGGCAAGAGTGGCACTCAGGTGGCCAAGGATGAGGGGTTTGGGAGGCCTCTGTCCCCCTCATCCCAAGCTTGTTTGGCTCCCCCAAGCCAGCCCCCTGTCCTTTGGAAGAGGATGCAAAGCACTTGTCTACACGGCTGTTTGCAAGCAGCTGGAGAAGGTAATTTCCAGACCCAATTCATCATCCTTAGGGTAAAGTCTACGATTATTATAAAATTTGTTTACATTTCATTAGCACTTGAGAAGAATACTCAGATCTTTCCCAACAGTTAGATATTGAATCATTTTAAATCACTAAGGTTATCCAGAAGCCCAGCATTGTTTACTTGAGAATGAAATAACTTCAGAATCTCTAAGTGCTGCAGAATGCATCCGCAGTGCATGTCACTTGGGAACTGAGGTCCTTCCCACGGGGTCTGGATGGCACATGTGAACTGGAGGGAAGGCACAGCCAGTGGGAGTCAGAAAGGACCCTGCTTGGCATCTGTGAAAGCTGGCGACGAAAAGGCAGGCCTCCTTGTGGGCATTTTCTGGGGGAGATGCAGGTGTAGAAGGCACAGATTTGAGAGTCAGACTGGGGTTCCCATCCTGCTGGACCTTGTGGGGAGCCCTGTAAGTCACTTAGCCTTTCAGCCCTGGTTTCTTTGTCTATAAGAAAAGTTTCTCTGTTGCAGGGTGAACATGAAATAATAATCAAGGTAGCATTGTGTCGACCATAAAAAGCATGTCTTTTTCCTGAAAGTTACTCCCAAAAGTTTTCCAAAGTTGATGTGGGCAAAGTGGTGAATGCTCTCCTACACAACACACACACACACACACACACACACACACACACACACACACACACGCACACACCACGCTCTCACCCCTGTGTCTCTAGCCCCCTTCCTCTGACCTCAGTCTCCATCACCACAGGGCATGCTCTGTCTTACTGGTCCACTCCTCACACGGGCCCACCTCCTACCCCATTAAAATGTCTTAACACCACATGCTATGACATCCCATGCCCTCTCATTAACCATGCCCATAGGGAAGCATCTAGAAAAGCCACACATTAACATGCATGGAGCTGATTATCAGCCGACAATGGTACTCACTCCTCCATGTTTCAAAGGCCTCCCAGAGTCCGTGGAGACATCGCAAGCAGATGTGGGACATATGTGCTCTGTGTCCCAGGCCTCCATATGCTCTAGCTCTGGACATTTTCCCTTTTCTCAGTCTCGCTCCCTCTCTTACCCACTTATCCACACTTGCTTGTACTCCCTTCCTTTTCCCAACCCAAGCCCGTCCTTGACCTGTCATTCTCACCACAATCTAAATGACAGAAAACCAGCTGGGTGTCCCCCTGGGCATAAGGGAAGTGTGAATTCGATTTCTAAATGGAGACTGGTGGACAGGTGAAAATGGAGCCTCTTATTCACTACTCTTCAGCCAGCAGCCTGAATGTCACTCCAGCCACTGTGAGCACATGGAATGTGTGCCATTCCCCAAGCCCACCCGCCCCAGGCTTTTCATGTCACCTGAACTTACAGTGGTCCTCCCTCTGCTTGGGATGCCCTCCCCAGTCACCTAGCCCTCTTTTGCTCGACAAACTGGATTTTCATTGTTTATCTCCAACCAGATGACGAGCTCCTTGAAGACGGACCTCTTATAGGCTCTGCGTGTCTGTGAGGTGAATTACTGAAGGCTCTGTCTGTCTCAGGGCTGCTCAGCACCGCCTGCTCCTGATGGGAACGGACATCCTTTATTCCTATATTGTCTTCTAACAGGTGAGAAGAAAACATAAACCGTCACCTCCCTCTCTCTGCTTGGATGCAGCTCAAGACTAGATCTAGTTAATTAGCTCAACTGGTTTTATTCCAGATGATTGATACAATGGTCATCCTTCTTTCACAAAATTATTGATGCACCTACTTTAAATGCTCTGTTATATTATTTTTCTATTGAAAGTACCTTAAATATTTACGATTTTAAGTCCAAAGATTTGAATCCTAATATGCCTTTGCCTCTGATCAGCTCAGTGATTTCTCCTCTCTGGATAAGGACACAGTTTATAAATTATTAAAGAAAGAAACCCCTGTGACAGAATAAGGCCTGTCTCCAGGCATAAAGGAAAGGTCTCCTCAGGTACTTGGAGGTGTCTGTCCTCCGAGGACCCTGACCATTTCCCAAGGAGAGTTCCATAGAACACCTGTGCCATGGTTAAAAGGCTTTGGACAAGTACACACCACACTCCACTGTCAATACTCATAACACACTTTAGCAGAGTAAAGGCTCCATTCGAGAGGTCAGGTCATAAAAATACTCCAAGGAATGGACTTCTAGAGTGTTCATATTTGGCCAAACTTACTTCTTCAGCCACATTTCAAGCTCTTCACACCTTTCTTTCTGCCTTACTCATTCCCACATTTCTTCCCCAACCTTGAGACACACACAACACACTCCACTGTTATATTCCAGCGAGACACACCTTATCCATCTTTCTACAGTACTCCCTGAGCCTTGGCACTGCCTGTACCCTCTTTCTATAGCATCCCCTTCTTTCCTGTCACCTTCACCTTCAGTGTCATTATCCTCCAATTCTCTGAAGCTTCCCCCTCCCCTGCCCCACAACCCGAGTCACATTGAGTTGCTCCTTCTGTTGGGTCCCATTATATTTCGTACAAACATCCAGTTCCAGTTTTATTCCTGTGCTGTTGTCTTCGGCTTGGATTGAGTCTTCTGAATTAAACTGTGAGCTCCTTGAGAGGAAGCACTATGTGGAGCTATTCATCTCAGTGTCTTCAGAGACTCGTCTACGATAGATGCTCAGTGACTATTTTAAGAATCATAGGGTGGATCGATGGATGGATGGATGTATGAATGGATGGATGGATGGATGGATGGATGGGTGGGTGGATAGACAGGTGTGTGAATAGGTGGATGAACTAAGGCCTTCAGACTGCAGGAGGATGCAGAAAAACAAACTCACAGGCACCAAAGACCAAATGGGTCAACCTCATGGTTTGTCCTCTAGGGAAGTTCTATGCCTATTTTAGTAATCCTTCATTTGTGTGATGGAACTTAGATTCCAGCTTTCATTTCCAGCTAGAAAATTGGAAAGTACCCCCATGACAAAGACCATTAGGCACAGCCATATGATTTTTTTTCCCTCTGCTTCCTGAGAAATAGTCATAGGGTAACCAACTCTTCCTGGTTTCCCCGGGATTATCCCAATTTCAAAACTGAAAGTCCAATGTCCCAGGAACCTCCTCGGTCCAGAGAAAACCAGCCCCGATGGCCACCCCACCAGGCACCCTGCTGCCCAGGATCAAGTCTACGGGTCAAGCTGCCGTGCTACCAGGGAAAACACACAACTGAGCTCTTTCCAGTGTGATGCTGGTGGAAGCAGCCCATTCGGCCTCTAGGCCAGAAGGAAGCTTCTGCAAAAATTTCTTTTGAAAAATATCACAACTTTTGACCACAAGAATACACAGGAAATTCTACCATAACAAGACATGGTGGTGAGAAGGAGCCAAAAGGGCTTTTTGGAGGAGCAAAGTGGAAAGTAAATGCAGTAACTGGCTGGCCGCTCCCTCAAATGCGCCGCATCACTCTTTCAATGCACCTGCAACGACCTGTGAGCATTGGTCAGCTTCGCTGGCTTCCTCGTCTTTCTTTCCTTTTTCTTTCTTTCCCCCTTGCTTGAAGACGGCTCTCACACTCTTCAGTTGTAGAAAATTATCATCCTTAGCACCCACAAGGCCTCTCTCCTATTTTCATTGTTTATTTGTGTCTTTTTTTCCCTCCATTCCATACTGCGTTGCTGTCCAGCCCTCCACCTGCAGCCATTCTACTATGTTTATCGGCTAACCTTCAGTTTCTGTGTGTCCTGGTAAGATGTGCATGGTTGTCTGAATGCATGCATTTTTAACTTATGCAAATGGTCATTTGTCTCTTAGCTAAATCTTCTTGTGTCTTTCGTGCCACACACTGGGACTGTTTTTAGCTCCATTCCTGTCGTTCTGTTCTCATACGGTCTGTTCCTCTTTCTTACTGTCCACATCATCCACTCCCCAAGGGTGGTTGCTCAGAATTCCTTGGTCCCAAATTCCTTGCCACCACAAACAACACTGAGATGGACATCCTTATACATGCCACCTTATGGACCTGGGGACAATTAAAGGGAGTATATATATATTGACAAGCAGGATTGCTTGTCATAGGGTATGGACAGGGCTGATAGAGAAATAAATATTGGAACCCGTCTATACTGTTTGGTAAATAGCCCTGCCCCCAAACTCCCTGAGTATCCTTCCTGTCACTCCAGCCCCTCCTCCAGGAAACCCCAGGACTTTCCTATGTCCAGCAACTGAAAGGTTGGTGCTTGGCCCAGCTAGAACTGACAGTCTTTCCAGCAGTTGTTAAGTATTTTGGATGTCACCCCTGGATATGCATATATTTAATTTGATTGTCCTGGTCCTTATTTCTCCATAGAGCAACCATAAACGAACACACAAACGAACCTATCTAGAGTTCAGTCTGGTCTCTACCTTTAAGGAGCTCTCAGAGTTATGGAAATACTGCTGATGTCCCCACCTATATCACCAAGTCTGTGTCCCACCTAATCCTGCAGATAGGCAGGGGCTGGCAAGCTGTGACCACCCTCCTGCTGTCAGAGCTAACACCACAGACAGCTGTGCAGCTGGTCAACAGCCTTGGACACACCGCTGAGTTTTAACTTAGCTCCGACTCTCTCTGGCTGTGTGACTTGGAGCATTTCACCTCTCTCTGTCCCTCAGTCTCCTCATTAGCTAGATGCTCCTCCATAGGGTGGGAGCAGGGTTTGAATAAGATCATTATATTATAGAGAGGAAAGAAAAAGGCTTTTGTGTCCAACTCAACATCAAGCTAGCTGTGTCACATTGGTGCTCCCTGTGTCTCAGTCCCTCCCATGTAAAACGGGGATAATCATACTGGATTGTGTTCCCCAATTATGTTCTGTCTTTACATCTCTGAGTCTCACAGGACCCCCAGAGTTTCCCTGCTCTGGCCAGGTATGCACTCCCCCACCCCTAGTAAGAACGCCTCCCTACCTGGCTAGTTCACTGTCTGTCGGACCAGCTGCACCCCACCTGGTTCTTGACTTAATGAGTTTCACCAACCTGCCATCCCACAAAACCATTCAAAGACAGTCACATCCCCTGCAGGAACCAAGCATCACCTTACCCTCCTGTCACTACAGAGCCTGCCTCCTGCAGCCCTGTCTGGTTCACTCCATTCTGGAGTGTAGCCCCATGTGCCTTGCATGACATGTGGTGCCTCCACCCCAAGGCTGGGAGCACACGTGACCAATAAACCACTGTCGATCTCATCTGTCTGTGTTGGGCGTTGTGTTTAGCCATCTTATACTATTTAGGGCAGGAGATCCCTCCTTCACTAGTGGGTTAATAGGAGGTGATCAGAAGAATACTTACCTTAAAGAGTTACAAAATTGAAGTAAAGCACCTAGTATCCCGCCCAGCCGGGTAGAAGTTTGTGCCAACAAAAAGAAACAAAAGAGAACTTAGTCACAGGGAGGACGTGGGTCCCAACCAAGGGTGAGCCACTGCTAGAATCTGGATGAGGATGAACCAGAGCATCCTTAACTGCTATCGCTACCTGGTGCCGACAGACTTTGTGTTTTCCTTGCCGAAGGGGAAAAGCACAGTAGATGACTTCTCTTTTTCTTAGTATAATAGGAACGGTATCATGCATAATTGAATGTACGTCACCTCCTCTCCCTTTGGTTCAGTTTTTTCACCTGTAAAATCGAAATTTTAAACTTACTAACATGCCAGATACTAAGCTCAGGAAAGGAGCTGAAGAGACAGGATCAAAAAGACCAAAAAGCATTGTCCCTTCCTGAAAAGGGTCACAATTAAATGAGATGGCATCTGCCTGTCTTATCTACCAGGCAAGGAGTGGAGACAACAGAGCAAGAAAAGAGTTGGGAGATAAGAGCACTATATAGAATGTGACAGGGACTGCCACTTGTCACTCAATTTCCATTGTCCCCTTCTAGCTTACGGACAAAACTCTAGTGTTTACAAGGCAGTCATGGGTCCAACTAAACACTTGAAATTTCCCAGCCTGTCTTGCAACGGGTGTGGCCATAGAGTCGCATGTAAGCCCAAGGGTTCCCAGAGAGTTTCTTTAAAAAGAAGAGGTACCAACACACAGAATAGAAACAAACTCACAGACACAGAGAACATTCTGATGGCTGCCAGAAGGGTGAAAAGGGAAGGGATTAGGAAGTGCAAATTGATAGTTAAAAAATAGTCATGGAGATATACAGCACAGGGAAGATAGTCGATAATATTGTAATAACCACGTATGGTGTCAGATGAGTACTAGACTTATCAGGGTGATCCCTTCAAAAGTCATGTAAGTGTCGAATCACTATGCTGTACCCCTGAAGCTAATATAATACTGCATGCCAACTGGAATTGAAAATTAAAAATTATAAATAAAATAGAAGTTAAAAAAAAAAAAAAGAGAGAAGAGGCATGCACTTTTTTTCTTTTACCTTCCTCTAACTCCTGCCTAGAATGTGAACGAGATAACTGGAACTCCAGCAGCCATTTCGGAGCATGAAAACAAAAGATACACCCCAGGGATGGTGACGTGTGAGCTAAATGGAATCTGGGGCCCTGGCCACTTCACAGAGCTGTCACATCGATGCTGCATGCTGCCAGTTGCTGTCATTCTTTCATCCGAGAGAAAAGTAAACCATTTATGTGTGTGTCTGTGTGTGTGTCTCTGTGCTTGTTAATGCAACTGATCCTAATCCCAACTGGTACAATGAATATTGAATAATAAACATTATACACAGTCACTATTTTATTGAGCTCCTGATGCTATCACAAGCTTTTTTTAAGACTCTTCAAAAACTGTTTTATCTTCTAAAATGTCCGGTTTTGTGGTGGTACAACACTCATTGCCTTGCAGGTATTTTCACAGCTACCTTTGTAAGACCCAAACTAATGTTTGGGCTCAGGTCACTTAAGCCTGAAAAATCCTACTCTTTTTCTGAACTAGCGTGTCAGTTTCTAAAAGAGCGAACCTGCTATACAGGACGTGGGCTCACACGCACCCTCATTCACACGCGCACACTCATAGGCACACGCTTGCATGGGTGTGTGCACACTCTCAGGAAGCCATGCCCAATGGCTCTGGTGGTTTCCTGTGATGACAGAGGCCCCAGAGCACTAAGTTAATATGAGTTATTATTTTTAATAACCTTGGATACAGAACTGGAAGTGGGATCCTGAACCATAAAGAACAAGACCAAGACAACATGGTGAGTTGATCCTTGACTGTGGCGGTGCACTTGGGGAGAGGCAGAGAGAGGAGGAGCCCCTCCCACACACGTGTTCAGGGTCAGAAGGGGACCCTTGGTGAGTCAGGGGTGATCTGGACATTGTGAGGCCTCACCTCCACGGAGGACACATCCATGACAGTGCAGAGTAAGTACCTGCGTGAGTCTCCATCCTCCTATCTCCAGCGCTGCCCCTCCAGACCAGCCCATCAGCTGCCTCTGTGTCTGTGTCTGCTGTGTTTCCACGTCTCCTGGAGCCCAACCCCCGTCCTTTGAGGGCCTGCTCAGGGCTGCACATTGTGCTAAGAACTTTGGAAAACACAGAAGATGAAGATACTTAGTCCCCACTCTCAAGACGAGAGCACTCTATCAGATAATCAATTGAGAAATAAATATCAAGAACCAACTCCATGATGTACGCATAGTTACAGCCGTTGATGTAGACCTAAAATGCCACTTACTACCTGTAGATCCTTGGGAAATTCTTGCTTTTCTCATCCGCATTTTGGGAAAGATAACTTGAACCCTCAGAAACTTGTGAGCGGAGTATAACTCTCCTCACACATTATTTAGGGGCCCCCTCTGGAGCTCAGCAAATCTTTTATTTAACTCAAATTCTTGCAAGATTTCCCCTAGAACATCAACCGAATCTTCTCCATTCTAAGCCCTGGAGCGACTCCACCCCAGCCCAATCCCCAGGTCTCATCTTCAGTGGATCTCCTGGTCACCTACCTACTGAGAAGGTGAAGGCCACAGAAGGTGTGGTCCCTCGGCTTCCATTCGTCCACCTTGAACTCTCTCCGAGGCTTTACACACCTCCGTTTTTTCCTGCCTCAAGCAAGGATGCATACATCCAACTTCTTTGGTAGTATCAAAATAATGCTGCCTGAAGATCCACGACTATGAAAAAAGAGGGTTTCAACAAAAGGTTACCAAAGAACTGACCACAACCCTAGAATGCGCATCACAGCGGAGTGGAAATACACAGGTTTCGGAGCTGTTTCCCGGCTTCACCACTCACCACCGTGTAGCACTGAGCCCGTGACTCAATTTTCATTCATTAATTCCTTTGACTCCCGTTTGGAGTTTTATTAAGTGCCAAGTGTACCAACCACAGCTACAATTTAACCATTAGAACATGGATGTGATCGTAATACTAACTTAAAAATTTGTCTTGACGCTCAGGTGCTTCGAGCACAAAGGGAGAAATAAGTATGAATTTTAACTTTCACTTTCTTTTCCCAGCCCTTCGTACCCATGGTCCTTTTCGGTATATCAAAAAGGAATTTCTCACAAACAAAATAAACTCCTGGTTGGCTATGAGGAGCATCACCATAAATCCCACAGAAACGTAATGCACACCCTTCCGTTTTCACAATGAAGTACTCGTCGTGAGTAGCTGGTTGAACCACATTCCCATTATTTGTAAACCATCTCAGGGTAGAGTCTGTAAGTCCTGCCAAGTAATGGTGGGCAGGCCCTTTAGGCTAGAGACTTCCAAACACACTCCCCCGGACAATCACAATCGAGAAGTCACACTTGCTTTCATTCATCCACCAGTCGGCAGGCCTTTCCACACCCCACACCCGGCCCAGCACAAGGAACTGGGTCATCAGATGCGAATTTTAAGGACTCAGATTCACAGGTGCACGTTTTTTATTTGTTTTATTTCTCTATCCCCGACTTAGCTCTTGAGAACCCACTTCTGCATAGCAGAAAAAATAATAATAATAATCCTTGTAATTCCGATACATCTGGTGATTCCTAGAATTCAATTCTATAAAATCCAGCTCCTCTCCGGCCCCTTTCTTCCCTGGTCCTGTGAGGTATCTTTGATCTGGGGGAGCTGTGTATCACCCCAACAGTGGGGGTGAGTGGAGAAGAGTCTCCTCAGTGGGCCTCGGCTAAGGTGGGCTGCTCACCGCTTGACATTCGTCCTGCACTGTCACTCATCACCAATCCCCACATTTTCACTGGGCCCTCAGTTGCTTGTTGAATTCACTCAGTTCCTCGTGGACCTGACCCTCATGCCTTCGGGCCACTTACAGCAGCACTCTGCGGGGTTTAGGACCTCTAGTCCTCTCTCAGCCCTGCAAGGGGCACCCTGTGAGGCACACTCAGACCCACGTCCCAAATGGTGCACTCAGCTGCCACCACTCTTTGGTGCAAACACCACATGGGCTTTATCAGTTGGAAAAATGGATGCTGGTACCCTCTGCTCCGGGACCCTTCCAGACTCCTTGGGGAGTTCCACTGTCCCCTGTCTCAGGGCCTCTGCCATCTCTCAAATCTAAGTGACCAGTCTCCCCACGATCCACGATCCATGGTTTGTCCTATCAGCTCTGCAGAAAAACCAGCTTCGTCTTCATCCACTCTCTCTCCCATCTATTGTTTCTTCCAGAAGCCTGGCTCTCAAGCTTCCCTAATTAATTCCTTTCTCTCAAAGTCATCATTATGGGCTTCAAGTGCCTATTTTGCAAGTCAAAGTGAAACTTGGATTTTTTTTCTCATTGCATTCCTATATTAACAATCCAAGTTCTTGCCTCAGACTAAATGGGGTGGGGGAGGAGAATGTGTACAAAAAATGAAGAAGGCAGAGGCACCCTGATGAATATTTTAAAATATTACTCACTACGTGTTAAGCACACATGGTCCCTGCCCTTGAAAAGCACACAGTCAATGGAAAATTTACACAAAATGGAAATTTAGGTTAATTGACCAGACCAATATGAACTCCAAAGATCACTTGTGCTTCACAAAAATTCTAATCCTCAGATTCAGCTCTGATCTTAACATTCGTGGGGCCAGGACGCGAGCACAGACCGAGGTCGCCAGCCTCTTTCAGATCCCCTTGCCTTCCCATTTTGGTTCCTTCCAAGAGCGTAAGAGCCTCTCACTCAAGCTAATGGACACCTCAACCCACAACCCTCTGAAGCAGGTGTCAGGACATAATAGGAAGGCTCGTTGGGTCAGCGAACTTCAATTAGAATCCCAGTCTTAAGTGTTCCATTCGCCTTCAGACTGCCTGGCCCAGGCGTCAGGGCGGGGGCTAATGTTCCCATCTGCCCGTCTCAGTCCTGCAGGTACCCAGGCAGCCTGTTTGCTGACGAGAAGCCTGTACTTCACATGTACTCTTTCAAGCTGTGCAAAGTATCCTCTGAACGTCCCTCCCCAATGTATTCAGCTCTCTCCGTTGGTGAACCCAGATCACTGGCTGTTGGACCAAACCTTTCAGATCAGAGCCCACTCCCAGCTGGAAAACCGCCTGCCGCCTCCTTCTCAGAGATGCTGGAGAGTTCACACTTGTTGAGAAGAACCAGCCCCATCACCCTGGGGCAGCCTAGCACTCAGACACCCTTTTTAACACCCCTCCTTCAACTCCTTTATAAAATAAAATATGAAGCGCCACCAAACAGTTCATATTTTCAAGTATTCTTTCAACGAGCTGGCACTCTGGAGAAAACCAAAATGAAGGAAAAATTCATCGCTACCCTTAAAAACAATTAAAGCTATCCCTTCCTTTTCTTCTAAAACCATGAACTTATCTAGTAATATTTATATCTAAAATCTAACCAGGAAAAGCACTGACCCACTAACCGACTAGAGAATTCCAAACTTGGATGCTTCTGTAATTCATGTATCCCATGTCCAGTAATTCCCACTGCCCAGTCCAACCCCCATGGGCATGGCAATGGCCTAAAATGGGCAAGGAGAACACCTCTGAATCACATATGAGATTGGCATTGTAAACTGAATGGAACTAGTTTAATAAAAGAAAATAACCAGGGATTGTGAAATCTACCCAGATGTGGGAAGGGGAAGGTGCCCCGTTGGGAGACGGTGATTGTAAGAAATGGCACTATTTTGTGTCGATGCCCAGCAAATAGAGTCTCCTGAGAAAACCAGTCCCTCTTCCCAGCACACCTAGGAGGGAGCCAAGCCACAGGATGCTGTCACAGAATGCTCTTAAAAGCGTGTACAGTCGTGTACCTGTTTCCTAGTCCTCACCAGGCCTCTGGGCTGCTGTGAGTCTTGGCTGGAGAAATAAAAAGAAGAATGACATGTCATGGCACATGAAATTCAAATGCTACTGTTGGTAAATAAAGCTCTAACTGGGACCCAGCCCCACTCCTTTACCTGTGTCTGCCCTCAGACTACAAGGCAAAGTCGAATGAACATTTGCCACAAAGACTGTGTGGCCCACCAATGCCTGAAATATTTCGCACCCAGCTTTTACAGAAGTCTTCCCACTCCTGCGCTAGGCTCGTGGAAGCCTTTACTTGTGACCTGCAATCTCGTTTCTGCTGGAACTGACTGAAAAAATTTCAGATCTCACGAGACGCAGAGAGATGCTGCTCAGGTGTTTTGGCTAAAAGTGCTTAGGCCCTGGGAGGAGCCAGGAGAAGCAGGGACATCATGAGAAGGCGGGATGGGCCTCACAAGTCTCTGCATTTTACCACAGAGACCTCCCCACCCCCGCCCCTCAGCGCTGGCCTGCAGGTGGGAAGGGCACTGATTTGCTAAAGAGAAAACTGGGGCCAAGAGGCTTGTTGATCAGCCTTAACAACAAACCTGAAAACAAACCTGAAGAGGAGTCCTTTTCCAGTCACTGATCTCAACCACGTCCTTTCAAATGGCTCATTCTTTGCCCTCAGGGGCACCCTGAGCAGAGGCCACAACCTGTCCGGTAGTTTTATGTGTTAAAAGTCCAGAAAAGTTTGAAATAAAATGTCATGGAGCCCTTAGGCCGATGGCCAATTCACAGCTTGCACTTTCCCCGGATTCCTGGTTGGGCCTGTGGCTGAAGGGCCCTGGACTCAGACACCCCTTGGGATGGCGAGGGGTGAGTTCTTCTTTCTCCCCATCACCACCGTTTCCTTCTCTAGGATCAAGACCTCCGATATTCTAGGGCAGGAGGAGAGAAAGAGGGAAAAAGGCAAGCATTTTGTGGTGTGCGTGCGCGTGTTTTTTCTTTTTTACTGAATTAGTTACTGCTGTGGCCCTCGGTCACGGCTGGTTCCCACCAATTAGCCATCAATGCTCTTGAGCAACAGGTGTCGGATGTGGCAGGGAGAAGGGGTGTGCGCACCTCAGAGGCCCTGACAGGCTCCCTCTGCACATTCCACTAGGAGGGCACATCCCTGTCCAGATCGCGGCCTCTTCCTTCTCCATCTCCCTATTTCTTTTGCAATGGGGGCCCCTCCCTGACTGGGGCTTTCTGAGGGGATGGACCCAGATGCCTGGGGCCCTCCGTGGTACCCAGCAGGCCCTTGGGAAACCCTTAGTTCTCAGCGAGCCAACACGTGGGAGCAGAGACTGCCCCCCTACAAGCGCCCTGCTGTCTCCCTCCTGTGCTCGCTGGCTCAGATCAGCACAGGGGCAGTGTCCAGTCCCACCTCCGCATAATCCCCTACCTGGATGTCCCCCAGCCTCGGCTTCTGAGCTTGCAGTCCTAGTGAAGATGCACGCCGAAGCCCCACTCAACCCAGCGGAGCGCATCTCCTGACCTGCAGACTTAGGGTGTCTTTCTCAGTCACCCCCTCATGTCGGCACTTGGTCCTTACTGCCTGGGCCAGCTGATGCTATGGAGGAGGGCTTAGGGCAGGCTAGATTTCAGAGGAGGCCCGTTCGGGGAGCAGGACTCCTCTCCAAGCCTCGCCGCACGCAGCGCTCAGGTGTCCCCGGCGCCCGGGCCGCGTCCCCCAAATCCATTCGAGGGGCGCAGGCTCCACCCCGTGGCCACCTCCTGCCATGGCACCTGCCGGAGACGGCAGCCGCGGGGTCTAAAGGACACACGGGGACACACACACACACACACACACACACACACACACACACACACACACACACGGAATCTTTACTCCTCCAGGTAGGAGTGGGAAGAGAAGGGAGTTTCCTGCACGACTCCTGAGTGAGTATCCATAAGTCACCAGGGGCTTTTCACCTAGGAACCCTGTGACTCAAGAAATTCCTGCTTCACAGATAAAGACCTTGAGCTAAGCCACCTTCCCAAGGTCACGTAGCTGACAAGTGTCAAGACCAGGAATCAAACACACTCTTTAATGACCCCGAAGCCCTGTTACCTCCGAGGTCCTTACTAGACCTGCCGAACGAGAGCTTCCTCCCACCTTTGTCATCCAGAGCCATCGGCCGGGACGGCTTCCGAAGACTTCTTTTTGGTTTTTTGTTTTCGTTTGTCTATCAGTTTTACACATTCAACCAGAATGGCTCCCGCTATCCCACAGTTTCCCTGAATGGCACCCACGGTGCCCCCCAGGGGTCATCCCTGGGCCTATTTCTCCTGTCCCAGACCCTG
The DNA here is from genome assembly GCA_030015415.1 of Cynopterus sphinx. Lineage (NCBI taxonomy): Eukaryota > Metazoa > Chordata > Mammalia > Chiroptera > Pteropodidae > Cynopterus > Cynopterus sphinx. The sequence continues at coordinate 6,511,659 of CM057383.1, read as the reverse complement.
AGAATTCTCCCCACAGTCATAGTTTAGCATCTGTCCCAGCAGATACGACCAGCCTGGAAGTCTGAAACTGAGTGGGGAAAAAAAATCCCTCTGTGTCCCCAGCAGTCAGAGAACCCTGTTCTGCTGGTGGCCAGACCCACTCAGGCCTCTGCCCAAGGCTGTAATTTTATGACCGTGTCCCTCATTGGAGAACAGTTCCTTCAATAAAAAATCACAGCCCTCGGAGAGCTTCCGGGCCAACTCACTCATTTTACTAATACATAAAAGTAAATGAAATGGGGGCCCAGAGAGGAGGGGGAGCACCTCCAAAGCACAGAAGTGGGGTGGGGCCAGAGAAAGTTTGGCAGCTATTCGTGGCTCCTCCGAGAGACTCTTACGTGTGACACAGAGGAAGGGCAAAACTTCTGGTGTTTGGCCCATCACTGGCAGCAAATTAAAAATCAGAGCCCGTAATGCATTGATCACAGGCGGGCAGGCTGCTCCGTCCTCATCCACAGGACTGTGGGAAACACAGTCCACCTTTGAGTACTGAGTGCCCAGGCCAGGTCAGCCGAGGCCTCTCGGTAAGAGGGTCACTTATAACAAGCACAGCCAACACGTGGGATGTGTAAGAGGTCACGGAAAAGCTACTCTCCCACTAGTCCATTTCCAGGACTTTCAAACGTCCCAACAAATAGGTGAGTTCTCAGACCAGTGTGAAGTGCTGAGGGAAGCTGTGAAGGTCAATGACAAGTGCCATCGAGGAACTCCTTCTAGGGGGGAAACTTCAGGTATGTCTTCACCTGGAATTTATTCTGGTCTTTAGCAGTTTTTCTAGATACAACTCAGCGATGGGCCCGCCTGTCTCCTTGAGCCCTTCACTCCCCGTGGGAATTCTGTAGTGTTCTCTCTCACGTGGCTGCCATCTGACTCAGTGCCAACAACTAGCGATGATCAAAGGAGCTGCCATTTATTGAGCCTCAAACATATACCCAGCGTTACAAGAACATCACATGCGTTATTAGCTCACTTCATCTCTCCACTGCCCCAGGAACTGTTATCCCCGCCATATGAACAAGGGAGCTGAGTTTAAAAGCTGAGTAAATAAGTCTTATTTAAAAATCAGTAGAACCAGGGCTCAAAGCAACAGCGTCCAGAGCTCACAGGCCCTTCCTTACCCTTAAGCCTGCTCTTCGGCAGGTGCCAGAGGAAGGCATGGTCATGTGACATTGCTACCTTCAATTCTCAGAAGAGAGAATTGCTGTTACAGTTGGCCAGGGGGCAGAAATGCTTTCTGGAAGCGATGAGTCGAAGTAAAAGCACTGTAGTTTCATGTTTTTGCTCAATCCTGAACAAAGCTAAAATTCTGTTAAATCAGTTACCAAGCAGAAACAATTCCTGGGTTCACAGATGCCCTGCAAAGCTATGCCGAGTATGCAATATGGCAGTTGTTTCTGACTGAGTCAATTATTTCTATTCTTATTAGCTGGGCCTACCCCAGGCTTCTGCCGTATTAATAAAGGCGAGCTACATCGATATCTACTGCGTGGCAGCTCTCTGCTGGGCGTCTTATACAGCCTCTCCTCTTACACAAACACAGAGGGCTCTGGAACTACCCTTGGCCTCCTTCTTAGACGTTATAATGTTCATAATACAAGAGCCACCACCTGCTAGAACAAATAATACCTTCTGTATGCTCATGGGAAAATAATCATACTAACTTGAGGCCAAGAAGAGATCATCTATCAAGATGAGGGGACCCAAAGTGTGCACAAATGAACAGGATTAAACAAACCCTCTTCTCAAAGGTCTCTGTTAAGAAAGAAGTCCCACTCCTGGCTCCAGGATGAGCTCGCAGACCAGGTGGCAGCCTTCTCTGAGGCAAGAGTATGGTAGGAAAACTCATGAGAGCCTTCGTCTGAGCCTCTGAATCTCACCTCTGGCTGGGATGGGAGATTGAGTCCCATGAAAGAGACTGGTCTGATGGCTTTTGGGGTTTCCACTGTGAAGTAGTTCCAGGTGTCCTCACATGTGTGACCTTGAGTCAAGCAGCTTCAGGGGTGGCCTGCATCTGGCGCATCGTCTTTCACACTCCTGCCAATTGGCATGCGATGCTAGTGAGGAATGTCCACCTGGGTGGCTGTGAAGTCGGCACAGCTCACGCCAGCATCCTGCTGCGAGCACAGCCTCCGGATCCCAGCCATCACAGGTGGGTGAACTTCGGAATCTAAGAAAAACTTTTTTCTCCTAAAACACTTGTGGGATTCTTTTCGTCCCCCACAAAACTAATGAAGACCTTGTTTCCATTTGATAAGAACACTAATTGGAAAGCCGTCTGAGTTTTGTCCTGAAATTCCTATTTCTTGACCTAGTGATGCCCTTTGAAAGAACATATGTCTATGTCGAATATAGAGAATGTGTATGTATAAATATTCTGACATCATTAGTTAGAAATCTCAAACTTTAAGTAGATTGTTTAAACTATGATATCTCTTCATCATTAAATAGTCATGAAAATACTATTTGGTCATCGTGGTTTTCAAATTGCACAAGGTGGGGGGTTGCTATCTGCAAATAAGAAGCAGACTTATTTCCCACAAAATTCTCAGATATAAATTTTGAACGGAAAATGCAAATGGAGTTATTTTATAACCATTCAACAGTATAACTTATTACAGAAATCAAACTAAAACGAATTATCGGGATCCTAGCTACTTGTGGTTCTTGGCAGGTGTAGGCATCACTCTTTCTGCTACTGGACCAAGCACATTCTGCAAACAGCACTGGGTGATTTTAAGGGTGGACACAGCTGTGGCTTGCCCTAATATAAAAAAATACATATTTTTTAAGCCTCAATCTCAAGAGTTCAAATAAAAATCCCCCAGGGGTGCCTGACTAGCCCATGCTCTATCACTTAACCATCTCTGAAACCATCATCACACCCAAAGAGATATGTTTGGGGGTGCTAGGGTCAGATAGCCCCCCGACATCCACCTTCCAGATTTCCATGGGACGGGTGATGGTCATACGATATCTAAGCAAGTGCAGCACATCATCCTCTGGACCGTCCCCAAGAACATCACAACCTGTTCACTGAGAGCACTGTTTCCAGGAACTATGAATTGAGGGGGTGAAAGCAACACAGTTGTCATCAAGGTTCCTGTTAGTGAAAAAGGCAGTTATTACAAGGTGGCTGATGTAATCTCAGCTTCAAGATTAAACATCAACCCATTTAGAGAAACACCATGGTAAGAATAGGTGAAATATAGATGGGAACTAATATGCTGGTGCCTCATTCTAACATGGCAACCAAAGCACAAATATCAGTAGAAAACTACCTTTCTTGGATCACTTATCTGAGAAAGTATAGTTATTGGAAGCATGAAGCTTCATTACAACATGGATCCTGATTTATACAATGTATCAGGTTCTAGTTACTAAAATATTGCTGTCCACAGCTTTCTGAAAAGAATTAGGTGTTTCTAGCTCCAAAGAAGAAAATTTTAGATACTTCCTTGAGTTATTATATGAATTAGGGATGGAAAGGGGACTTGGAATTTGTACAAAGTGGCTACCTTAGGGGCAATCAAGACTCGTGTTCATGCTCTATGTCACTGACAAGTTCATTGTTAATTTAAAATTACCGCCTTGTGTGGTAGAAAATTGAACTTCTGATTAAAAAAAAAAGAACATACCTTATCATGTCGGTCTATTTTGCCTCAACTTGCCTTTTAGACTCATGTGAGAAATGGGCAGCAAGGGATAACCTATGTTATTAACTTGCTTCTGGAACAACGGTGGGAGGATGACAACCAGAGGGTAACAAAGCACACGTGATCAAAGCTGGAACATCAGAATTCCTAAGAGGACTTCTCTTCAGTGTACAGGTGAAGATCTCAGGATGCACACTCTGGACACTCACTGCCTTGAACTTCAGGGTAGATTCACATGTTACATGTTCACTGCTCCAGGACTTACATATAGTCCCTCTTGCTAGGGCTGTAGACGAGTGAGTCTTTAGGAAACAAACAGCATGGAGTCCACAGAGGAGGCAGGGCTCCTACAAGTAACCACTGCGGCTCCTTCTCGAGCATCCCCCGAGGCTGATGGACACTGTGATGCTGACCGCCTCTCCCTCTCCATCACTAGAGGCCACGCTGACCAGAGTGAGTCCCATTTCTCTCTTCCTTGTGCCTGACACCTAAACCTACACAGAAGCATGGCTACTGGCTCCAGGACGACAGAACACACATAGCTCTTCAAGTCCCTTGCTTCTCAGTGCACGTGACCTGTGAGGGAATGGCTGAGAACTGGTGGCTCCATGTTAATTTCTTAATTTCCTACAACGATTTAATTATGAATGGAAACTTCTTTCCTCTCAATCGGATTTGCCACAACATCTATATTTGAAATAATTTGTGATCAACAGCGTACAGAACCACTAGAAAGAAAGCTACAGAGCGAGGTACATGATATTCAGACCTGACTTAGGCTCATATCAGCTCTGCCACCTAAACTTAATAGCAAATTTGTTTATATGCACATTTGAACTAGACTCTGTGTCCTCTTGTATGCATATTTTTGGTTGATGTTAGAACTGACCCCCCAGCCTATTGGCTCTTATTTACCCACATTGTCTCAACCTTCCCTTGAGGCCAGCTGAAGACCGGAGACTCTGTAGAAGGGGTGGGAATGGGAACAGAGGAAATAGCCATAAAATATAAAGTGATATTTTAACTCCCTTCCTTCATTACTCTGATTGAAACCACTTTGGAGCTCCAAATATAACCTGTACTCTCTTAGGACGCAAATTCCTCCAGAATCTGTGCTTCTCTGAAGCTGCATTTAAAAGACAAACCTTTGCTGATACGAAAGACTTTTCTATGACTTGTCCCTTCTCCCCTGAAGAATGAATAGATACAATTTCTATTATATTCTTACAACTTCAAACTTCTTGCTTGGCACATGAGATATATCATCGCTCTATGAATGAAAAGAAAACTCTTGAACTTAAGGAATTCACAACCAAATAAATCTGTGAATGAAAGCTGATTATTAAACATGCCAAGTTATTTATATCTGTCTCACTCTTTGCCTAATTCCTCTTGCCAGCTAATTTTGCTTCGGATGTTCAACTTGAAGGGGTAAATATCTTTTAGTTCAACTTGAAACTACCACAAAGGCACAAGCAGGAATAATTACTAATTGCAAGAACGTTCTGGACTTAACATGATGCATTCAGTGGTTATATTCAGGGTTATTAATACTTTTTGCAGCAATTCCTTACTTCCTCCCCACCCCAAGAACTCAGTCACAGATGGAGAAGCTTCCTTGTTATCTTTTCTTCCTGCTCTGTGGAAACGTCTCTCTAGCTTGCCTTTTAAGTGAGAATATGATCCTTGAGGGGTCTCATTTAAATGCAAGCCTGGGATTCTCTTGCCACCTTACAGATGTTAAAATATAAGTCCTGGGTTATTGGAACTCACACCACCGTCTGTCACCCCCTTGCCCACTCTATAGCAGCTTCAGGGGCAGATTATTTTATTGCCCCGTTTTTGTTACCCCTTCTTGTTTGATCTCCCGGATTTCCTTTATGGCGTCTGCAAGCCCAGCCACGCTCCTAAGTCTGTTTATGATGCTCAGGCACCTTTTCTAGTTGTCATTCTGGGGTAAGGATTTTCGTGTTTCTCTGGTTCACGATATTTCTGGAAAGGGGTCTCCTTACCTACTGAAATGTCTGCCAGACATTTTTCGGTGGCTCTGTGACAGTGACTGAAGCGAAACTGAAAGGAACGGTAGGCCTGGATCCGTCAGAACTCACTTTATGAAACAAATGCTGCTCACCTACAGTTTTTGTTACCAAAACAAGTGCAATGTTTGTGTTCGATGTGAACGCCCGCAGAACCAGCAGGAAGGTAAGTGTTTTTTCTTTTATCATAATCCCTGTAAATTGTCCATTTCCAGCGAGAGTGATGCTGGATTCACAGTTGTCTTCCCTGACTGAGTTCAAAAATCACAGCCTGACTTTGAGACGATGTTCTCTGCGGGTGTTTGGGATTTTAGGAGGAGTCCTCAGACCTAAGTTTTCTATTTCCAACTTGATTTTCATTATATCACAGTTGCTGAACTATCAAAACAATTATTTTTAAACCAAAAATATCCGATTAAACCTATTACCCAAAGAACTAATTTCCAGACTGGTGTCTACAGGTTCACTGTATCCAGAATTCTACCAGGACACAGACTATTCTATTCAGTCACGAAACACTTAAGAGAAGTTTTCTTCGAAATCAAGCTTCTGTATTCAGAAGATCCACAACCGGAGTCATTTCTAGAGGATTGTTGGTCGGCTGTAGACACAGATCCCAAGAGCAGCCCATGGTGAAATGTCATTATTAATAGTTAAGTGACTTCAAATTACAAGTGAGTGACATGAGTCCTCTACTCATGAGAATGCTCATGGCATAACAAGTCCCAGTTCATCTTCCCAGTCCTTACAGAGGCTCACTCCCAGGGTCAGAATTCATTCACACTCTCTGAGCACAGAGTACATACCAAGTACTGTGAATACACCAGGAATACAGCTGCGAACAAAACCAAGTGTCTGCCCTCGGAGCCTATAGTCCTTTGAAGAAAACAAGCACAGAATCAATCGAATGCTCCGAAGAACATGACGATGGTTAAAGGGTGCGTGAGTCCTATGTCGGATGCGATGGTTACTCTTTGAGAAGGTGACATTGGGCAGAGACCTGAAAAGTGAGGCGAGTCACAAAGAATCTGTGCTATTTGAAATGCCCAGGGACTTAATTAATAAAGATGTTTCTTCCTAGAAATTAGAAAGTTGGCCAACTGAATTCATCGCCTAGGGTGGCAGCTCTTCCTGAGAGCAAATTACATCATGTCTTTGGCTCACGTTGAGAATCTGTGGAACACCACCACACATTTCACCTTCGAGGAAACTGGTTTTGAAGATCAAGCAATAAAATGGACTGGCCCTTGGAAAACCAGTGCTTTTCAGCACTCAGTGCCGTGACAAAACATACAAAGGAAAATGTTCATGACACTTTCTTTTTCTCCCTGGAGGTTAGGAGGCTCAGAAGTGAATGTTTTATCTACCAGGAATTAAACTATTCCCTCTACTCTCATAAGCTTTCACTTTTCTTTTACTATTTCAAAAGACTTTTTATTTCTCTTGTCTTATCAATATTTATGACAAGCAAATTTTTAAATTCAGCATAAATGGACCCTTCAAGTTCTCTTCCCCAGAAGAACCAGGATAATGGTATCATTCTGTTCCTATAGCATGCAAAGGATCCAGCATCTGGATAGTGAGGTTTCTTGGTTTTTTTGAGAACGTCAGGTAATAAGAAGCATTTAAGGCTGTTTTCTTTGGACTGAAATCCAGACATAAGTTACAGATATTAACTGATGCCCTGTCACACTGATTACTGATCTTATATAAGTTCTTCTTATTTCTACCATTTAAAAAATGATAGGCTGTGCAAATGCCAAGGATTCCCATGAAACTGTCTCCCACCCCATGGATGTAACCTCTATAAAGTTCCCTTCCCACCTGAAAAGATTTGAAGTAAAAATGTTCACCTTCATGAGGGAAGAAAGTACAGTTCTGGGAGATGTGAATAGGCTTTTCACACGTGACTGTTTCATGCTCCTGTTTCATGATTGCTTAGACTTGCTGAAATGTTCCAATGGACAGGTTTAAGCCCAAGTGAATGCAATTTAATTTCAAAAGTCATATTTGTCTAGGTGTGGTTGTTTGGAAAAAAGGAAAACCAGAATGAGTCAGCATCTTAATTCAAAAGAGCTGGAGCACTTTCTTGAACGCATGACCCAGCCTTGAAAGCCATTGTCATTATGAGCCATGAGATAGGCACTGAATGGTCTTTTTATTTTAAGTTATAACTTTCTTTTGCTTCAAATCTTTCATAATAGGTTTATGCCTATTATGAAGTCTATCTGTAACTCCCTATATTTGGGGAGTACCCAAATATAGTACCCAGTGTTTGCATATTAAACTGTATAAGCTTTATATAAAATTGTTACTATCATCTCCCAAAATGTGAGAATCATTAGACCTCGGAGGTGAATTCTTTAATCTCTTGGAATAATATTAAGAAGAAGTGCTGGCTCAGATCACCTGACAGACATATCTCTCTTCCGGAGGCACCATCTTGGCTACTTCAAATATAAGCTAAGCACATTTTTACCCAGAAGTCAATGACACTTTCCCAAAAACATATTCTGTTTGCATCATGGGTCTCTGAGGATGTCTAGACTTACAGCTTCTAACGTATACATGTATTGTACATGTGCAGCTTTTGAGCATTAAACTCCACGATGTAACTCTGGCCATTGGAAAGAGCCTTCAAGTGATCTTCCTTCCTTCTTTCCTTCCTTCCTTCCTTCCTTGCTTCCTTCCTTCCTTCCTTCCTTCCTTCCTTCCTTGCCTTCCACATTTCTTAAACCACTTCTTTGGTATTATTTTAAAATATAATGAAGAGGGATTCAGATCTTGCTAGAGGTACAGAGACTGAGCTAACTGTTCTTCCACCAAAGACTCACTAAGCACCTGATATGAAGGAAAACAAGCTGAGAGCTGGCCAGTAGCCCCTCGACTGGAAGCGGAGGCTGGTGTATGACAATAGCAAGTGGAAAAGCAGTTGGTACCATGTGGCCTTGTGCCCAGGAGAGCACCCTCAGGCATCTGCTGAGCATGCCACCGGCTCCACCCTTCCCCATCTACAGTCCAGGCCCAGGTCTGCAGGACTTGGCCTGCTTGCGCAGAAATAGTTTTCTGGATGGATTATTTGCTTTCCAGAAACAGGGCCTCCCTGGCAGTGCAAATGTGAGCCTGGTGGCCACTGAGCACGGGCTGCTGGCTATTCCCTCACCATTGAATTCGGATACCCAAGGGACTCTTGGTCTGGAAGCGGCAGCTGGTGACTAGGGAAAATTACAGATTTTGAGAAAAGAAAAAGCCTCTGTTCACAAGTAGGATTGGTGGGGGGTTCCAAAGGTGGGGGGAACAGCGTCTGCTTGGGTTCCTGCTCTGCAGCAATGAGCTGCTCTCTCTGTCGCTACCGGGTCCTCAGCACTGATAGATGTGCCTCGGGCTCAGGAGTGGAAAACTTATTCCCTCCTGGTATTTAAAATACACGCACACCAAACACACAAACAAAAAGAAAGGCCCCAGCATTTCTCTAGCACCTTTTGCTCCTTTTAACTGGAGCCCTTTATGGTGGAGCCTCCTGGTTCCTCATCCCCCAGGGGCCCACTTTGGCACCTCCAGCCTTGTTAGCAGGGTTAAAAGCCAGCATGGGGGCACCTTGGACCCTCACCTGCTGTGGCGAGGGATGGCCTGGGGAATAGCAGAGTGGGATGGACTGATAGGGCCTCTTTTGCAAAAGCCAGAGACTCCAGTGGAGTGATGACAGCATTTTATTTGGTTTTACATACCTGTTTAAGGTCATCCCCCAAACAAGAACAGATCAGAATGGGGAGGCATTTGTGCTTTTTTAATTCAGCTATAACTGGAGAAACAAATCTGCCCCTCTCCCGTTTCTAGAATGTGTCATGTTTACGTGTTCAGCAGAGGTAGTACCTGTCCTCAGAAGCCTCCTTAGCAATAATTCCTCCCACGTGACTATCACTCCGAAGTCTCTACTTTCAGGTTCTTTATCAAGCTCTGTAACCAGACAGCCCTTTACTAGGTGTGAGCCCCTGGAAACTTGCTTCACCTCTCTGAGGCTCGTTTTCTCATCTGTAAAATGGGGATAATGATGGCTACGTCACAGCCTTGCTGGAAGTGTTAGGATGTGGCAGGCGTGAGACAGCAGTCTGTAGTGCCAGGTATGCACTAAAGTGGACTTTCAAGAACAGCCGAATGCTCGGGGACCGGTGAGAATTTGGATGTCTTTTGTATTGGCTTTGCCAGAGCTTCCCAGAGCTCTGGAGCTCAAACTCACTTTCCTACCCTCTGTCTCAGCCACACACACCCCTGATGTGCCTCTCACTGATTCCTGCCTTTGTATCTTTGCTTTTGTTCTTCTTTTTCTTTTGAATCCCCTCAGCACTATCAATACCCCACTTACCCTTCTAGGTTCAAGTGCAGTGCCAGCGCACCCACAAAGCCTGCTGTCCCATCAAACAGAACTCCCCCTCCTTCCCTTTCTCGCTTCGATTTTAGGTACCTTTTTAAAAATGTGTTTATTCCTTTGTGTTATACCTGTAGGATGCTTATTTAAGTCTAGGCCTATCATCTCCCCCAACTCCACTGACACTTCTCGAGGACAGAGAGGGCATTTGGTCCTCACAGGTTATCACAAGGATTAAACCAGACCACATAGGTGGAAAGGAATACAACGCCCCCTGTGTCTAAATTTGTGGCATCTCAGTCACCCTGCACCCCTTCCTGGGCCCGAGGCCTGGCTATGTGGAGCTAGCCAGCTACACACACTCCGGCGGGGCAGGAGTGACCTGAAGAATAAAAGAGCCCTGAAGTGCCAGCCAGAGGAGGGTGGAGCGCTGGGCTCCCAGGGTGGCCGCTGACTCAACGTACCTGGCGACAGAAGTGGGGGTTGGGCTTTGTCAGGTGAGTTTCTCCCCTTTCCTTCCCTTAGGGTGAGCTCTAGAGCTGGGGGCGTGGCCATAACAGGTGGGCGTGGTCGGAACCTGGGGGCGTGGTCGAACAGGGTGAGGCCAGGATAGGTGGGCGTGGTCTGACCATGGGGCATGGCCAGGGGGCGTGACGGTGTGGTAGGACAGGGGCGTGGCCAGAAGCAGGTGGGCGTGGTTTCGGGAAGTGGGGCGTGGTCTGGGAGGGGCGTGTCGGGGCAGGTGGGCGTGGCCATAAGAGAATTGCCAAGGACAACAGAGAACTGGACAGTCGGGAAGGCACGTTGGCAGAGCTAGAAACAAAGCTCTGCGATGAACTGTGAGATACAGAAAAGGCAGATCTGGGAAGAAAGAAGATTTTTGAGAAATGCTGCGACAGGTTGGATTTCACCTTCATGGTTATGTAAAGAAATAGCCCATCAGAAGTAAAACACGACAGACTTGAGTATCCAGGGATGGAGCCACTCGTCAGTGTCTCTTCACACACGTGTTGTGTTCCGGGCCGGGTGCTGCGATGGGGACCCAGATAAATGAGCACCTGAGTTAGCCGGTGAGCGAGGGGGGCTTCCCCCAGGTTGACAGTCCCCACAGCTTGGAGGATGCTCACGACTTCGGCCTTCTGCTCCTGCTGGCCCAACGCTTGTCCTTCCTCTGCTCCTCCAATTCAGTCTGTACTCAGCCAGACCAGCCCACTTCTGATCCCCAAACCCGGCCCTATTTCAGACTTCCTTGCTTTTGCCCACTCTGTTTTCCCTGTTGAGTATGCAACCTCAGGTACCCAGAGGACAACTCAAGAGCCACCACCTGTGTGACACCTTCCCTGGAGTCCCACAGAGAGCACTAGTTCCTTTCGTCTCTTTACTGGCCTCTCTCCCTCGCTAGGCTGTGGGCATCTCATCTCTCTGTCCCCTTCATCCAGCACAGTGGAAGGGCCAGGCTAAAATTGGACTCCTGTCTCCTGCACTGCTCCTCTTTGCAGTCCTGGCAGCTCTCGCCATCACTGCACCTCTCTCTTCTGTGTTCCAGTGACGGGTCCTCGGCCCACACTGCAGGAGTCTCAGCTGCCCCAGAATGTAACAGGCCTTGTGATGCTTGTTAGCATCCTGGAACATAAATTACTTAAATGACATCAGCTTTCTCTGCTAGGAAGTAATTAGACAAACTAAAAATAGTGACAGGGGTCTCTTGGGAGGTACTAATTCTTGAATTATGGAAGGGAATAAAATTCTGTTCAAGGGTTCAGGTTTTTGCCACCCTGCCTTACATGTGGATGTTGATTGTTTTGTGTGTGCACAATGATTAGATTCAAAAGTGCAGACAGGTTCCATGCAAAAGCCACCTTGCAGAAATGTAGCACATACACTCCTGTCGTTATGAGGATACCTTTGGGGACAGGGTTTAGGGCATGGCTGAAGTTCCTCAGGAGACAGCATAGTTCAGCCAGAACGAACCAGAGTGGGAGTTTGAAAATTGGATTTCATCATTTTTTAGTAGTTACACTATTTTGGCATAATGAGCCTTAATCTCACCTGTAAGAAGACGTAATTCCTGTTCAACCTCATATGTAGTGATGTATAGGTAAGAATGAAACAGCATAATGTATATAAAATACTTTGTAACCACTGAAGCAATATAAAGACACATCTGCTGTGCTGTGCATCACACCAGGCTGGGGTTTGAATCAAGTTTTCTTAGCTCTGTGCCTCGGTTTCCCCATCTATAAAAATGGGGATGACTTTAGTCCTTACTTCAGAGGATTGTTAGCTGTTTCTTAATTCATAGAGGTTAGAATAGTGCCTCACTCACAGTAAGCACACCATAACTATTGTTGTTGCTCTTAGTTTTGTCACTTTGTGCTAAAAGAAACTAAAGGAAAAGATATGTAAAGTGCAGTCCCTGAGAACAGGTGTTTCAAATTCACTTTAGATACCCTTGGAGGGTATCGAATGCCCCAAAGTTGTTACAAAACTCGCACACTTTTTCAAATTCTATTTTATGAGGGGGACAAGGAGAGAGAGAGAAGAGAAATTGAGAGAATGGTCAAGCTTCAGACCTATGGGAGGAGAGTAGAGAGGGTATCACAGTTTAAAATACACCCTGATCTACATAACTGCTAATCAGGTGTTTGGACAATGCTAATGCAAATGCAGAGCTTCCTCAGAGGAAACCTCACTAGTGGAAAAGGCCTGGATGCAGAGGCTTTTCCGTTGTTTGTTTTGGTCACTGCTGCTTTTCTGGCACTTAGAGCTCAATGTAGTCAAAAGAAAGAGTCAAGCAGACCTGGGCCCAACCCTGGGCCCGGCACCAATTATGTGACCTTGGGCAAGGTAACTTGGCCTCTCTGAGCCTTTTCCTTTATTTGCAAAATGGGCTAATAATAGCCATCTCCTGTTGTTAGCTGTCAAGATTAAAGGAGAAAAAGTATATAGAGTCCTTGGCCCTGAGCCTGACAACTCGGAGAATGAATCCACAACTGCTGCTGACTGGGCTGGGAATAACCCAAGTGCTGCATCCTAAACTCTCCTCCCTCCTACGGGGCCCTGACCTTCAGCCTTGTCCCATCTCCCCTACTAACTCAAAGAGACAGGCCAACAGAGTTCATGTGGAGGACTTCAGGGAAGACTCTGCTAAGGGAGGGAGAGTCAGTAGTTTTCAAACCCAAGAGACAAACAAATAATGGTCCTTTCCCCAGCCTCCTCAGAAGTTTTTTGTTTTACTTTTTTTCTTTATTTTTCTTTTTTTTTTTCTTTTTTTTTTTTTTTTCTTTTTTCCTCTTCAGAGTTCAAGGACCGTTTAGGAACCAAAATACCATGATCAAGGACCTTCTAATAAGCAGTTTCAGTTCAATATTTTATTTGCAAGATAACAAGACAGGAAGAGTGCGCTAAGTTCTGGTCACAGGCAAGCCAGCACAGGCTGAGCCCACAGGGGTCAGGGTCCATCCTTCCTGCCATCTGGAGTGAGTGTAGGAACAGTCTGGAATCAAATGATGCCCCAATGCAGGCACAGAACATACAGAGCCGCTGAAACAAGACCTCGAAGGCAACAACCCCAAAACTCACTTTCTTACGCATCTCCTTTACTTTTGGTTTTAAAAAAATATCTTAACCAACGTAGGGGGAATTCTGTCGACTTGTCAGTGTGGAGAGCATCTCCCCACCCCTGCTCTGTCCTCTCTCCCAATTAGCTAATGTGGCAGAAAGTACAAGAAGAACAAAGAAACCTCAGCCCGGTGTGAATTGTGGAACACTTTATTGAACACAAATGAGCAGAAGTCAGCTTTCCTCTCTGAGTTAAAGAGGACTCCAGGTGCCAGAAAGGAAGTGAAAGGAATTTCTGGAAATGTTTGGGGCGGAGGCAGAAGTTCAAAGGGAACTAATTGAGAGGACAAGATGAACAGCCCCTTCAGAAATGCTTCAGATGGTGACAGAAATGAGGGTCCCAGGGATAGGGAAGCAGAGGAAAGGTAGAAAAGCCCCGGGAGTGAGCATGTGCCCAGAATGCTCTCCCAGGGCCAGCCCAGAGCCAGCTGGCAGAGATGGCAGCATGATTAAATGGAAGGGGCCTGAGCTTTTGGCATCAGAGCCGAACTTACTAGCCAACTAGAGCAGCCATCAGCCACTCGCTAAGCATGTGGCTTTGCACTGCTTAGCTGTCCTAACCCTCGGTTTCCTCATCCTCTAAATGAAACTGCTCATGCCAACCGCCTTCAGGTGTTAGGGGGATGACATGAAATAAAAAATAGGAAATTTCCAACCACCACCCACTGGACACACAGGAGCTGTGTGGTTCCCTGTCCAAGCACCAGGGATAACTGATTCCTATCCTTGAGCTTCACCCAGAACTGCTTTTAAATGCTCCCTAGAGGGATCAGGGACTGGCTCCTGCTCTCCTTGCCCACACCAGAAGCAGTACCGTTGGGACTGTAGGACTCCACTGCTGATGGAGAGCCGCCTCTCCGGGACAGGGCTGAGGGTGACCCATGGCAATCTAGGGAGGACTGCAGCCATGCTAAGCTCGACCCACTCATGCGGCAAGGCCGGAGGCCTCCTCCCCAGAATTGTCACCTTCCCCTGGTTTTCCAGCTGCCTCCTGTCCAGTGGACACCTTACCATTCCTGAGGGCAAGCCCAGCTATTAGGTGTCTGTGGCTTTCCAGGATTTTCTGAAATTGAGGACGGGCCCTCCGAACCCATCCACAGTATCGAGTCCCCAGGCCAACCAAAATTACTCAAGCTATTTATGGACCGTTCTTAAGGCTGGAGCTTGAAAAAATCAAAACCAAGAGCATTTGGGTTCCACTCTTTTAAAAATGGCAAGGAAAATAACAATCGATCTAAAAACTGATCAAAGGCTGGACACCCCCTTCCCCATATTATTATTTTCTTTAATCCTCCTTCCCCAACACATGAAACGCCATACACACACGCACACACACACCACACAAATACATATACATGTACTCATGTATACACTCTCACACAAACAACTATAGGTGAACAGGATTGAGTCCTTTGAAGAAAATCTTGACATTGTCCAACATTTTCTAGTTTCTTCTCTAAAACGTCAACAACTAATACATAAGAAGTTGATGAAGATTTGCGTATACAGAGTGACATTTTAGCAACTGTGCCCACCACCCCACATCACCTCCTGATGACAAGATATTCTTCAGTTATAAAAACACTAATCAGAAATCAAGTTAGAGTCCTTCTATGCATCATAAACAAAAATAAGTCACAGGTACATTAAAGATCCATATGTAAATAAGTGAAAAAACATTTGCAAAATATCAGAGCATTTGGATAGCCTTGGAACTGGGAAAAATTAAGTGAAGAGAATAAATACTTAAGCCATGAAAAAAGGAGACATTTGATCACATAAAACTGAAAAGCTTCAAAGAGCAAAAGATACCAAAATCAATACCATAAATATGATACCATAAACAAAGGTTATTACAAAATTATGGATTGGAAGAAAATATTTTCAGCACAAATAATGTCCTAAGAACACTCTCAAATTATTAACAAGAGGAAATAACCCAATAGAAAAATGGCAAAGAACATAAACTGGTAAGTTATAGGAGAGGAAGCAAAATGAACACTAGTCACAAAAAATTCTTTTAAATGTGCCATCTCAAATAGTTCCTAGGAAATTAAAATTAACACAGCAACATAATATTTTATCAGTTAAAAAATTCAGAAGATTAGGAATATCCAGTGGCAACATGGGGCAGCTGGTTCTGTCACAGAGTGTTAGGGAAAGGATAAATAACCATAAACCTTTATAAAAGTCATCTAACAGTGCAGCACTCTGATGCCAGAATCCCATTTCTGCGTATTTTTCAGGCTATTTAAAATATCAGTGGATGAAGCTAGTTGTCTGTGATGCTTGTTAAAGCACTTTTTGTAATAATAAAAAAAAAACACCTGAAAACAACCTAAATATCATTCAAAACGTGACAAATCAGGCAACCCCTGTGCTATGGAACGGTGTTTGAACCTCTGCTTTATACCACACTTTCCACACGTGTGGTCTGTACTTCAGTTTCCTCGTCTATAAGATCAAAGTAATAATGGAACTTACATCGCAGATTTATCAGTGTCAACTTGGAAGGACTCACACTATGTATGCCTGAGTAAAAAACAAAAACGAAAGCAATTTGAGGAATTCAAGGTGTTCTCGCAAAATGTGGGTATGCCTATACTTATGCAATATTTATAAACTGTGTGCATGCTCTATGCAAAGGGCCATTGCAGTCTTAAAGCCCCTGGTCTGTGAAAAGCTTCTCAAAGCCCCTTTTTTGCTGCCATGTGCCACCCAATTAGCCCAGCTGAGGTTAATACAATCACCTCCTTGTGCCACCCAATTAGCCCAGCTGAGGGTAAGATAGTCACCGCCTTGTGCCACCAATTAGCCCAGCTGAGGGTGATACCGTCACCCCCTAAGACGAGATGCAGTGAAGAGGGGTGTGTGTATGTGTATGGCTGCGCGTGGGGTGATTTGGGGGCGAATGGGAGAGGAAGATGCTGTGGAAGAAACAAATGCCTTTGGAGGGATTAAGCACCGCCTTGAGTTCTGATCCTGACCTTTTTCATTTGTGGGCAGAAGTGAAAGCGTCCCCTACTCTTTTTGAGCCCACCTCTTCACTTGAGAAATGAGTACGTAAAGGGACCCAGTGAGGCCATATCCATATCAGGCCTGGCACAAGGCACTCCTGCCGGCCCACCCCTGGTCCAGGCCACCCCTAGGTGCTGACCCCACCTCCTCTCCCTCCATCCTACCCCCTTCTTTCCTGCACCCAGCCTAGGGAGTCTTCTTTTCCTTCCCTGAGGAGAAGAGGCACTGGCCTTTGGGCTTGTCCCTGTGTCTTCACATAACCTGTCCACCCATGACTTTTGGTTTACTGTGACACTAATTCCTTCTCCAATGAAGTGATTCAGGGTCCCCGAACAAGTAAAAGCATGATTCCAGTCATACACACACACACAGAGAAGAAAGAAAACGGGGCCCTGTAGCCCTTCACCTGACAGATCTTTCTAAACAAGAAAGAAAGCTCCCGATGGCAAAAAGAAGGAAAGGATTAACTGTAACCATTTCACATTATTGAAAAACTGCACTTAAAATCATGGACCCTTTTCAAATAACTTGAACAGAGAAGGGCAAAGGATTCTGTCTCTTTGCAGAGGGTGAGTCGACTCCTGGGAAATGATGGGGAACCTGGAAGCAAAAGTACCTGCTTGTCTGGCAGCTAAGTGTCCTGGCAGTTGCAGCAAGTCCCACGGGCATTCCCTGAGACCTGTCCCGACAGCAAGGTCCCCGCGCTTACTACACAAACATGACTGATCTGCTGATCCGTGAGCTGCTCCAGGCCTTTGAGCTCCTCTCCCCAGCCGACCCAGGGAGCCTGCTGGGCTTTGGGAGAGCCTGGGGCTCAGGCGCTCTGGGGCCGGGGCTCCCTCCCGCCGTTGAGGAGGTCCGTGAGCTCCCCGATGTACTTGATGGTGTACTTCAGCGTCTGGATCTTGGTGAGTGGCTGGCCCCTCTGGCTGTAGACAGGTGGCAGGTAATTCCGGAGGGTGTGCAGGGCATCCGCCAAGGTCCTCATCCGGAGCTTCTCCCTCTCGCTGGCCTTCCGTCTCCGCTGCACGGACATCCTGACTTTGGTGCCCTTCTGGGTTTTGGGGCCCCCAGCGCCCTGCAGATAAGCAGGCTGGAAAGCTAACATATTGTAGTCCACCTCCACCAGGCCACCGGGCCCATGGCCGCCACTACAGCCATCGCTGCCCCCATTGCTGGCACCTTCATGCCCACAGGGCAGCCCAGCCACAGCTGGACAGGGAGAAGAAGTGTAAGACTCCAGCGACGGAGCCGGAGAGATGCTCTGAGCCGGGGAGGCCTGGTTCAGCTCGAAGGGCCCTGCCCTGGGTTTCCAGTCCCAGGAGGACAGCAGGCCAGGGCTGTCGGCAGAGCCCAAGCCATCTTCAAGGCTGAGAAAGGTCTCACACAGGTTGTCCATGCCTGCGAGACAGCTGCCGAGAGGCGAGGACGACTCCCTGGCAAGTGAGAAAGAAAGTCCTGCCTCCGGCCAGCGCAGAACTCTCTTTTATGATGGTGGGGGGAGAAGTGATAAAGTGGGAAAGCAGGCCGGGAGAGGGGAGTTCAAAGGAGCAAGGGAGGACCAAGATGGAAGATGAACTCTTCAGGTGTCACTTTCTCCTCATCGATAATTAGCATCTTCTAGCTAAAATGTCTTTAAACAGAAAGGCCTCCGAGAGAAGAAAAAAGGAATTATCTTGTTGTAACTAAACCAATTAAGGCTGCATAACTAGACTTAGCATCGTCCTGTGGAAGTCATTAACTAGGGAGCCAAAGAAAACAAACGTGGGGCACTCTGCAGCAGGGTGGTGGCCAGGGGCCTGGTGGAGAGCGGCAGAGTGCCCCAGAGAGTCTCCCCACCATCCTCTAAGGCCTCCTGGACATTCCAGAGCAGACGGGATGTTGGAGAAACTACTGGAGAAACAGTGATCTAGGGAGGAGGAAACCCCTCCGAGCTCAGATTCCCTCAAATGTCAAGCGCAGGCAATGGGAGGAGGGTACACAGCAGGCCCATCATGGATGCCAGTTTCCATCCTTCCTTCCTCTTTAGCAAATTTCTTTAGGTTTTGCAGAGTGCAGTCAAGCCCCTAACATCCTACCCCCAGGATGACATCGGCCGGCAACTCCAGCAAATCCAGAGAGCCTGATGAGCAGGGAATATCGTTCGAGAAACTCAAAGCCTTTGTGTTAACTGAGCCGGCCGGGTCCCTCCACCGCGCACAGGAGGGAGAAGGTCCCCCCTTTAAGGCAGGGAGTTTGTAGAATACCTGGCATCCATACTTCTGAAGGTTTTCTTTTTTTTTTTTAATCCAGCTGCAGAGTCACACCTAGTTTTTGAAATGTATAGAGGAAGTGTGAAATTAGGCAGAGAGCCTGGCGGTTTCCCCACCCCAGCTCCAACTGCCCCCGAACGTGTTAAGTTGGAGGGTCCTGCTAGTTGGCTCCCCTTCCTACAGGCTCTGAGAGAGAGACCCTCTCCGTGTTTTGGGAAAGGTCATCTCAGATCCCCATTTGTTCCATGAAAGTGACTTATTCTCCATGTAACTGATTCTACAAATTAGTGTCAACATCAGAAACACTGTGAGTTACATTTCAGAGTAAGACCAACGTGTCCTCTCATGTGAGTATTTAAGGCTCCTTTGCAATTATGGAAAAGAAAATGGTCTAATTAAAACATTTATGGCATTTTTGCAGTAGCTAGGATCAGGGAAGACAAACTTCAGGTAGACAAGGTGTAAAAGAATGCTCTTAGTTTTGCGATTTACTTAAAAACCCTTAACCATATCAGGAAGAATAATAACTTTAATGAACCATAATAAATGTAGTGATTCCTCCTTTCCCTGTTCCTCTTTCTTTTCCTTTAGCTGTTATCCAGAAGCCTAGACTCTGCTGATGCTATTCGAGGAACTTTACATATAATTAACCTTTATTTAAAAAATATATATATTTTACAGATGAAAGAACTAAGAATCTAAGAGATTAAAAGACTCAGTTAAGATGGCAGGGATTGGTAAAGCCAGTAGGAAGTGGCCAAGTCAAGATCCTTTGTAAAACCTCAGAGGTCACCTTTTTTAAAGCAAAAATCTGTTTTTCTATTTCAGTTCTCGTGGCAGAGGCAGGTGACCTGAATGTGATTCAAAGGGAAAGGGACTCCCAGTAGACCCAAGATGGGAGTGGTGGCCTCTGCCACAATATGTGTTCAGTCCTTATAGTCTAAGCATTGTGGTTTCCATACAATATTACTCCAGCTCTCAGACTCGCCAACTTTTCTCCTATAGCTGCTTTCTAAAATTGCTAATTTCTACAACTTCTATTATCAGGAATCCCCTTTCCTAAATGAGACAATATCCGTGGTACAGTGTAGACACTTCGTAAGTGTAGGTTTTGTTCTTACGGTCACCGGTATTGGAACAACTTACTGGGCCCTGACTCTTCGCCCACTGACATCAGACAGACACCCAGCCTTGCTGGCCCCCCAACACCTGTTCTCAGAACAAGGAAGCTGCCTAGTTTTCCCCTTTGGCGATGTACTCTCTCCGTCTCCAGTCAGAAACAAAGCAGAATGGGACTTGTGTTTATACTGCTGGTCTCCACGAAGCATCTGTGCTCCGTCTGTGTGATGGAGGTGCGGGACCGCAGAGGCCGAGAGCCACCGCTCCGGATGCTTGGGGACAGCATGTTGCCAAGAGGCCAACGCAGCACCAGATCTTGTTCTTTCATACATTCACATAGGCTGACTCACAGTAATCCCCACAACAACCCTACAAAGTCAGAGCTATTGTCATTCTCGATTCTACTTTGTTAATAAGAAACTGAGTCACAGAGGGGAAATGGAACGTGCCCAAGATGCCACACACTGGCAGCCCCAGGATTCAGCCCCAGGCAGGTTGCCTGAGGCCCAGGCTTTTCCCCATTGGCTAACTCAATGGAGAACAGTTGGAGGCATCAGCATCGTGGTTCCTGCAGGGATCTGAAGCCTGAATTCGAGCCGCAACTGCAGCTCAGTCAAGGTGGGAAGACGGACTGGTTGGTACCAGTCTTACGTAGCCAGGGTCTACAGAGCACCCGAATGGGCCCAGTGTATTAGACACTGTAGGGGCTACAAAGATGCAATAGGTTTGGACTCTCCATTTCCGTTGCTAAATTAGGTGGTGAGATAGGTAAGCACCACACAACTCATCTCTGCCCCGGCGAGCGGACAGGCCTGATTCTTCTACAGGGAGTGCTGTGTGTGCGACCTGCAGAGGCTCCCCCTTTCCTGGCTGTACCTATAGTTATCCCAGGGATGGTAACAGTAACAATAATACACTTATTTAATGCGAAATGCTTTGTATAAGTTATTCCATTGAAATCTTACAAACATCCCTTAAAGATAGTATGATTTTTGTTCGCATTTTACATGAGAAAAAAAAAAACCTGAGGCTTAAAGAAATTGAGTTTTCCAAAGTCACGATTAAAAAGTGGACACAGGCAGCCTGCCAATGGAGCATCGGGTTCCAGAAAGTGATTTATATCACGAGGGAAGATACTGGGAAAGGGTTGGGGGGTAGTTAAGCAAGGGCCCTATTTGCATGTTGTAAGGTTTCCACTTGTTTTACAACTTCGGATTCGTCGTTCTAGAATAAAAGGCATCTGTCTCTCCCTACGACTTCCTAGTACTTTCCCTGGCCTTAGGCCATACAGTTATCTTTATTAAACAACAGGTATAGTTGATATTTAGGTTTATTTTCTCATTACTGAAAATTTTAGAAAAAAATATCTCATTCTCTAATAAATGAAATTTACGTATTAACATCAATAATAACATTAAGAATGCTTCTCTTTTACTGAGTATTTGCATCACTTGCTCTGTGCCAGGTGCTAAAACTGACAGCCTTGCATGCCATTGGGTAAGGCAGGCATCATCTTCATCTTACAGAAGAGGAAGCAAAACTCAGATGCTAAGTACCTGGCCCAAGGTTAATAAGCACCGTTTCTCCTTTCAAGGCCACAGCTTCGACCACATCTCTGTGGCTGACACACCCAGAGCCACCTACAGTAATGCAGCCATTTCCTGTCCTCACTGTCTCCAATCCAATGCCGAGCTGATCATGGATATTCAGTGTACCCTGGTTTCCATAGCTGTCTTTGGCCTTTGGGGTCTATGCACTCCCGGTCCCTATTCCCAGCCACAACCACACACCCCACCGGCCAAACCAGCCCCTGGCCTGACCAGCCACTGGCCTTCCTCTTGGGCAAGAAATAGAGCCAGTGTTTGAATGCAGTTGGGACTAAGTTGAAAACCTAGATCCGTTCACGCCATCACAATCTTGGCTCCCAACTAACACTCAGCCAGGATAATTTTTGATAATTCTCATTTACCAAAATAGAAAATTCTTGTGGTACAAAGAGAGTTGTGATGTGTGTGTGTGTGAAAAGAAAACACCTAAGTGCAATGTGAGGTCTTCCTGTGTCTTTGAGTTAGTGGTGAGTTATTTCTCACAAAAGTAGCAATTTCCTACCTGGTTTCTGACATAGGTCTCCCATGTTGTTACGCTTGTGAGAGTTTTAGAAAGCCCGTGGGTGTATCACTTTCTTAGCCCTGCTGTCACTCACTACAAACTAGGGAAATCCCGAAAGTTTTGGGCTCTTCTGGTGTGAGTTTCAGGTCGATTGCAAAAACCAAGGGTACTATTTTGATTTTAATCCTCTGCAAAATAAATGGTAAAGCATCACGCAATGTACAAACAAGAGATTTTCACAGGCTAAGTATTTCACCAGGACAAAATTGCAAGGAAAAAAGAAAGAATGTGGCTTGCATCATAGGAGAGACGAGAGACAGAAGACAAATATGCTGACTTGTAGAAATCCCCCTAACAGAAAGAGAGAACCCTTGTGAACTTCTCAAGCCATTTTTGAGGGGTGTTTCCAGGCCCGAAATAATGCTTATCTCCAGCCCCTTCACTAAGCGACATAAGTGAGGGAGGGCAGACCTCTGTCCCACATGTCTGTATGACCTCCTCTGTCCTCAGGCTCGCTGACAGCCTGAGCACCGCATCCTAACTCCTCCACCAGCTCCTCAGCCAAGTGCCATGTGGATTTTCCTTGCCAAGTTGAATGTAGATGGAAGCCAAGACTTTTCCTATAAATAGTCCATCTCCAGGTAGCCATGTCCCTGTGGGGGTCTCTATGGTGTCTGATCAGAATGTAAGCCTCCTTCACTTCTGAAAATGTGACTAAATACATTCATTTGGGGGGAAAAATCCAGTCGCTATGTGTGCACAAAATGGGCGGTTATGCGGAGGACAGGGCTGGGGGTGGGGGTAGCAGAGAGGACTCAACTCTGTGTGTGTTTGGGGCAGAGGGGACATCAGAGCAGGGCTGAGAGTAATAAATAGGGGAAGTGAAAGCTAATTCTCGCTTGAGAGCAACCGGGCAGGATGTGTGGATTATTCTCATTGCAAGAGAATATGAGCACTTCCTCTTGGTTCAAAAATCTCATGTCGACATTGAGTCCCAAATAGCCCAGTTTCCCCCCCACAGACGAGGGAGGGGCAGCAACTTTGATGGCCTGCCACTGATTCTCAGCAACTGGTTAGCAAGATTCAAAAAAAAAAAAAAAAAATCTCACGTGTTACATTTACACCTACCGCCCCTTTTAAGTCGGATCCTTTATTACCGCTGGTATCTGGGGTGGCACTTTAATACCCATGTCAAAAAAGTTGAAAGCAATTTGCACCGAGGCTGTTCTCAAGAGGAGGCATGTCCCTCTGTTTTCACCAGCCTGAAAAGCAGAAAAGTGCAGAGTTCCTTCTTTAGTCTTCGCCACTGCCAGTAATTAGGATGCTGAGACTCCGGGCAGCGATATGAATACTAAAGATGTTTCTAGGGGGAGATATGCATTCCGAGCCTGCTTCTTTTCAGAAACGCTGGCCTCTACCTTGGATCATTTTAAAGTCGGATCACCATATTTGGAAGTCAATTAACACCTAAAACGCAGAGACAAGGCAAAGCACAAACCTGGGAAAATATTTCTCACAAATATGAGAGTCAAAAGGTTACAGCGGCGAAGAACCCGCACAGATAAGGAAAACAGGAGCTTACCATTCGGGAAAAGAATGAGAACATGAATAAACAGCGCACAAAAGGAGAAGCACAAGGGGTGATAAACGCAGAAGAAAATGTCCATCTCACTAGAAATCAAAGACATGTAAATACAGACAAGGAGAGGCCATTTTTCACCTCCCAGATTGGCAGCCTTGGCGAGAGGGTGAGGAATGGTCCATCCCACGCACTGATTGTGGGTCAATTAGATTTAAAAAATATTCTGAAGTCTCTAAAATGCATTTTAGATTAAAAACTAGCTTTGGAATTTTATTCTATAGAACTAAACAGTTGGAGTCAAAATTCATGAACAAGAATACTCGTCATAGTCTTACGATAATAAAAAATTAGAAACAAGCTCGACGTCTAAGAAGGAAGAACTGATGACATAAGTGACGTCCTCTCCATGGGGTGGAACACAAATAGTTGACAAAAATCGTATCTATGAAGAACACATAGCAAAACATAATCTGAAATTAGAATATGTAGCAGGACGTGGAAAATTAATACTTTAATACGATTCAATTTTTTCTTTAGGAAAAATGTGTGTTTAAGAATGGTTATTTCTGGTAATAGGAATACAGGGTCATTTTTATTTATTTATCTGGCTTTCTTTTTGAGAGGGCAGTCTGTGTCACAGTTTAAAGCACAGACTGCAGCCAGAGTTCCCTCTGCTTTCGTAACCATGTGATCCTAAGCAGGTAACTTAATTTGTCCGTGCCTCAGTTTCTCTACTTGCGATATGGGGATTATAACAGTACCCACTTCACAGGATTTATTGTGAAGACTGACACGTGTAAACACATTTCACCAAAACTGCCCTCAGACATAAGAAGCATTCAATCATTGGTAGATGCTCTTCTTCTTTATAGTTGTCAGTATTTCCTAAATTTTCAAAAAGCATTCATTTAAAAAGTAGGATTTTAACAGCAGCGGCCAGGCAAAGCTGGCCTGAGTGGATCCATGAATAAGGGGGGAAGGGTCTCAAATGACAGTTGCCCTCAGGTTGAATCAAAGCATCTGGTCACTATACTTATTTAAAAATACAGAAAAGACAAAGTTGGAAGGAAGGAAGGAAGGAAGGAAGGAAGGAAGGAAGGAAGGAAGGAAGGAAGGAAAGAAAGAAAAGGAAGGGAAGGGAAGGGAAGGGAAGGGAAGGGAAGGGAAGGGAAGGGAAGGGAAGAGAAGGGAAGGGAAGAGAAGGGAAGGGAAGAAAAAATGAAAGAGGAAGAAGAAGAGAGGGAGGGAGGGAAAAGGGAGAAGAGGAAGCAAGGTGCCTGGGTGAGACAGTGTTGTAAAGGTGAGATAATGGGACACTGACAAGTGGGATATGAGGAGGGTTGCTGGGCCCTTGTCGAAGCTCTACATTTCATGCAGCAGGAAGAGATGAGAAGGAGTTTCGGGGAGGGCAACAAGAGAGATGAAAGGGAGGACACGTTCCTCTGAAGAAAAAGTTCCAGTCTTCGCCATCCCCGCTGGGGGAGGCACAGAGCATCGAAGGCCGGTCCCCAGCCCTTTGCAGCCAGCAGATCTGAAGCGCGTGGATCAGCCCCGATGGGGGAATCACCCAGTTCACAGACACAGCACTCGCACAGCGTCCTGAGGACAAGAACCCTTGGGGAGAGAGGAACGATGATTTTCGAAAGGGAGATTCCTAGGCCTCTGTCCTGGAAATTCTGATTTAGTAAATCCAGGCTGGAGCTGGACAATCTCTTTTTTTAACAGGCAGGGAAGTGGGGAACTGCTGACTTGGACAGATGAAAGAGCCGCAAGGGTCCAGGAGCTACTGAGCTTGACATGTGGAAGCCAAGAGAACGCTCAGCTCAGGGCCCTTTGTCTTGATCGTTCGGTAGAGATAAGCCACAGCACTCAGGGAGCAGCACCGGCTGATCCCCATCACTCCTAGACTGTGTCATGCTGCCAGAACCTCTCCAGGTACTGTGTTCACCCACCATTTACGGCTATCCATGACCCGGCCCATCCTGGTCCAACTTTACGTCCCCCTGACTCCCAAGCCCTTTCTCTGCCCCATTCCAGGATGGCCCTACACTGTCCCTCGACCATATTTTCTTTCCTCAGCCTTGGCCTGGACTGTTGTCCTTCATCCCAGTGTCCCTCCCTCTCCCTTAACCTCTCAGACTCTACCGGTTCCTTTAAGCCTGGCCAGGTGTCTTCTCCAGAATCCCTCAGTGTCTCCTCCACCCCTCATCACATCTTCAGAGCTTCACAGCATCCCTGTGATGTGAGGGATGACATTGTCTCTACCAGAGAGTTGAGGAAGCTGAGTTCAGAGAGGCCCTTCCTCTGGTAAAACTACCAGCAAGTGGCAGAATTGAGAGACCGGACCACTGGTAAAAGGAATATGGGGTCCCCCATATAAAACCTAGAAACGTGGGTGGTTAATAAGTGTCTCTCTTTGTTGTCCAGACCAGGGGGAGGGCCAAGACATGAGGCTTTAAAGAGCAGCTGCACCTCGGGGCTGAGCCCGTGTCATCCACAGGCTCAAATGGTGGGCTCATCACTGCAGCTGTTGCTGCTTTAGGAAGCCAGACAGCTGCTGCCAGGAGATGGATTCAAAGAGAACAGAGGAAATGGAATCTTGTGAAAATAACTGTAGTTTGGGGCACAATGTTCTCAAAACATGCTGAAGAGGTGATCTAACTATGCTTTATAGGAAGACCAGGTTTGGGAAACATAAGTGAGAAAGCCAGGCAGAAGGTAAGTGACTGAAACTAGCCTCTCCCAGACGAGGGATTGGAGGTAAATTCCTCATTTCCCTCCCTTCTCCTCCTGTCTTCTTCCCTCCCCTCCCACCCTTTCCCCACGACAGGAGCTGTTGCCATCCTACACATCTTAGCATCTTTTCTCCGATGCTGTAGGGGCTAGGCCCACTGATGAGCCCTTGTTCTGGTTTCTCTTTTGAGATTCTTCTCACCCATCTCTCTTGTCACTGAAGCTTCCTATCTCATCCCTACCTGTTGCTTCCCTCCAGTCCCATCTTTCCTTTCTCACTCTCCTTGGCAGACAGGCTGCTCATTCTCCCCATTGCTATGCCTTGGCTAGTGCCAGTTTGCTGCCCAGGGTGGGTGCTGCCATCCCGTTGCCTCCAAATCCTGACTGTTCTTTCTGGTCTATTCTGACTCCCAGTCAACACCTTGGTGGCCTCTATTGTGCTTATAGGGGGTGCTGCCAGGCTGACACAGGTTTTCCTCCTACGGTGTAGCCCACGCAGCTAGGCTATGAGCTGGGACTAAAATGACAGGCTCCTTTTCTTCCCGTTACCCTCACTGCCCATCACGTACTATGAAAAATACATGTTCAGCACCCACCTGCTTGAAAATATCTATTTCTCTGCTCTTTTAAACTCACTCTTCCACTTTCAATTATCCTGCTTTGTGCTGAGTTTAATTTTCAAATCGTCATGGAGCACCTCCAGGCATTTCAATTGGTACTTTATCTCACCTTCTAGTCCACACACATCCCGAGGAGGTAGGGACTGTAGCTACTCACATTTCAGGGAGAAGAACCTGGGGCTAGAGGAGGTGAAGTAACTTTGCTGGAGGCCACGTGCTAGTGGTCCAGGCCTTAGCCACTCGTTGCAGTGCTTTTTCGGGCCACGTATGAGATAAGAGTGCTCATACGAGAGTTCTCAAATAAACGGGTGGACTGGCATTTGAAGAATGGGCTGTTCCTCTTGAAAGGCTGGCCTCTTGCCACCATCTCCTGAGCCTCATCTGGGGATGATGTGCTCTAATTCAAGGTCCGCTTCCTTCTTAATTGAACCTGTTACACGGCCAGTGACAAGCTGCTTGGGGAGTTCCAAACTTCAGTCCCTGGACGTCTGTCTGTACATTGATTATTTAATATCAGGGAACCTAAGAGTCTTGAACTATAATTTCCTCAAGAGGAATCTTTTTCATGGAAAGCCATGCTCTGCTTTGAAGGAAATTTTTTTTTTTTTTTTTTTTTTTTTTAACAAAAGTGATGGCCCTTTTTCTTAATCGAACCCACTGTGGGTGAATTATGAGGTAAGCCAGTGCGCTCTCTTGGGAAACCTATGGTCACAATAGGAACAGGCTCAACCTGTTTTCTGAAGAAATGTTTGCAAAGGACACATTCTTGTCATAACTCTTTTTTAGAGACTTGACTGATCATATTACACTATGGCAGGTGTCCTCCAGGTAGCACAAGGTAACCTGCCCAAAGGAGGCTGAACACAGACAGGCTCTGGAGCCACCATCGCCTGATGTGTCCTTGTCCGATCCCATAGTGCAGGATGGAGAAGTTACTCTGGAATCCACTCCCTATGCTCCTTGTACCATTTCCTGCTCTTGTCAGTGAATGTTCTGTGCCCCCAGCTTCTTCTAACCCCCCTCCAGGGAACTAACTCCTCTCCAGGGAAACCTGCTCTGGATTGCTTTCCCCTTGGCTAGAGCTGATACTATGGCTTATCTCCAGACATACTGAGCCTTCAAACCTACAACCAACCAACCAACCAAACCACCAAAGGATACTCTCTGGGGAAAATTTGCCTTTGAATAGACTTCAGATACTTTCTAAGCACCTGTCCTGGGCCCCCAGAGAGGACACCTTTCTGTCTCAAGAGCCAGAGGCAAAAGTCACAGGCTTGCTCTGGAAGAAGCAGAACCGTGCTCCCCAATATGTCCCTCCACAGGCCATATGTAGCCACCAGCACTTGAAATGCATCCAGTCGACCCTGTGATGTGCTATCAGTGTGAAATAGCGAATTTCAAATACGTAAGGTGGTTAAAAATTGTAAATAATCTCATTGATGATTTTTATACTGATTGCTTATAGAAATAACATTTTGGAGATGTCGAGTTAAATCGAACATTATTTTACAATGTTTACAAATCGAATATTTAAAAAGGTTATTAAATTTTACCTATTTATTTCCATTATTTTTTAAAAATGTAGCCACTGGAAAATTAAAGGTTATATTTGTGACTGGCGTTATGTCTGACATATGAGTAGGGGGGTCCTGCTATAAAGTGTCATAGAGACACTGAAAATGTGCTGTAGGAGGAGAGGGGAGAGAGGGGTAAATTTCTGTCGGACGCCTCAGGGAGACCTCCTGGAAAGAGTGACAGCAAAACCAGGTCTTGAAATAAAATTATAGGGAAAAGGTGTGGAGGCATCCACACCCACATCTGAGATGGGAATTTTTGACCTCAGCCGGTTAGATGACTAAAACAGATAGACAATGCGGTGCTGGAGTCCTCCTAGGACTTTTAAACCTAAAAGAGCAACTGCCCTTAGAATTTCCTGGCTGTTTTAAAGGAGTATAAGCTCTTGGGTTCCCCCCGAACCTTCTGAGCCTGAATTCATGGGTGTCAGGCCCAGACATCCATCCCTGTTTCACAGAACTCCATGGGCGGCTGGTGGAACCCAGACCTGAAAACTGTGTTTGGAAATGCCAGGTGCAAATAAATGGTCATCTTTGTGCCTCTGGAAGGCAGCTTCGTTGGGTTTTCCAAAATCCACGGCTAGAGGCATCTTCTGTCCTTGTCATCCACCCTTTGGGGAGAAGCGCTTGAAAGATGGAGCTCAAAGAAACAGCTCAGGTCCCGGGCGGCTCTGCGGGTTTTCCCTCTGCAGGAGCAGAACAGGAAGGCTCTGTGGGCTTGTATTTATCTCCGTTGTCACCTAAGGTACTTGGGCAGTGGCTCCTGCCTGTGCAGTGACTAGCCTCTGCCCCAGCAGTGATTCCAGACAAAAACAAAAGATTGCTACAGGCTAATATTTGATCACTCTGGACGGTGATCAAAAGCTCTTTATACTTTCAAAAGCCCTTGATAGCCACAGTCGATTAAATAAAAGGAAGGTAGAATGAGAGGAAGGAGGAGGAGGGGGGTAGGGGAGAGAGAGAGACTTGTTATTATGACCATCTATGAAGAATGGATCTGTGCCCTCAAACACCGTTATTTTCCTTCTTTTCTTTCTCTAGCCCCCGACATCCCTCTGAGCTACAGCAGTTATTTCCCTAAGTGTGATCCTGACTCAGAATCTATCAGGGTGGGGCCTGACAATTTGTTTTTTTAACCTACTCTTCAGATAAATCATAAGAAGCCTGAATTTGAGAACGACTAGAGGATTTCAATCCCTTGGTTACTCACCTGGCACCTGATCCAGCGCATGCTCGCCCCCCGCCCCAGGTGTTTCCCTTGTCAGGGCAGTCAGCCTCCTTTGTCGCATCCTCTCTCATTCCTACCTGAGGACAGCCTTTGAGCTGTGCATCATGTGACTCGATGCCATTCTTATGGGGTAGAAGAGCAACTGCCTCCTTTATAGGGTAGGGTATCACCAAGCCAGCTTTGCTCTCACACACTCGCTTTCAAATTGGTCAAATCATTCAACGAACAACACAATTTCCCAGGTCCTGTATCTGTTACGTACCAGAAAGCCCACTGCATTCTGGAAACCCACAGGGAACCAGACAAGAGCCCTGGCCCAGGGTGCTCTCTCCAGAACAGAGGTCTGCCGTGTGAGAGAGGCCAGGTGAGGCTTCTGGTGTCAAACACAGCACACACCGATATCGTGTATGTTGTACATTTGGTAAGGAGCTCCGTAGATTTCATGTTTTAAAGGTTTTCATACCTCAGAAAGGGCTAAGAGCTACTGGATGGATTGCTGTTGATGGTGAGCGCTTTCTAAAAAGAGAAAATGTCCTCACTGGCAAGCTAGCCCAGTGATGCCAAGCGGGATCCTCAGTAACATTGTCATTAGCGGGTCAACTATTTGCTCCATAATGGGTCATATTAAGAGGCAGTTTCCTTAGGGATGGAGGTCAAAGGTGTCCCTCAAGACACAACTAAATGCCACCGATAATAGTCTATCCTCCTGGTGGTTATGTGTGGGTATGTCTCATTTCTGAGGAGAATGAAGTTAGTATGGACAGATGGTCAAGAAAAATGTTTGGGTCGAAATGGGTTGTGAGTTAGGCCTTAAGAGAAATTGGGGTCGGCCAGGGTTTGCTGGGCCAGATTGTCCCCTGCCCCTGCTGTTGTGAACACGGGGACCCACAGCTGCATGGGTGACAGAGAATCATTCAGAAAAGAGCTTTTTAGGAGCTGCCAATCCACACCGGAATCTACCCCGTGTGTTCCGGAGTGGAGAGGTCTGCTTCCATGCTGTTCTTCCCAGGACCCTCTGCCGTGAGGTCAGAGACCATCTAGGGAGGGCAGGAAGGATGCCTCAAACTCTCAACTTGCCCCCCAGCTCAGCAAAACCCAGAGGCACTTTTTTTTTTTTTTTTTTTTTACAGAGATGGAAAGGATGGATGGTGGGGGAAGGGAAGGAGCCTTCCCTCTCTGGGCTGGAGATGCATTGGGGAGTAGAGGTGGGGAGGCTGCGGCTCGAGCTTTGAACCTGATCTCTCAACCTCAACAGGAAGACTCCGCCAGCAACGACTTTCTTATGGCTCCCAATTTGGCACTTCTAAGGCCCCCTCTTTGAGGGTGAGGGATGGATTTTACAAGGGGGGAGGGAACTTGCCGCAGCATCTCCTGGCTTGTATCAGACAGCCTTAGGAAGTTTGGAGAGAGGCTGCAGGTAGGCAAGTGGTCCTTGTTTTTCAGGGGAGGCCCATTGGTCCAAACACCACTCGGGTTGGTGGTGGATGCCGGACGATTGCAGGTTACAGACCTGACCCCAGCAAGTCCATGAAATGATTGTGTTCACCTCTTCGTTCGGTTGGTTCTTTGCTCTCAGGCACAGGAGCAAATCTGACAGGCCAGTCACCTTGGCCAGGGTCTATTTGTGCTGTTCACCGCAGCCCAGGGCCATCTACAGTCACCTGAGTTCAGATCCTGGTC
This sequence comes from Cynopterus sphinx, assembly GCA_030015415.1. Classification (NCBI taxonomy): domain Eukaryota; kingdom Metazoa; phylum Chordata; class Mammalia; order Chiroptera; family Pteropodidae; genus Cynopterus; species Cynopterus sphinx. The sequence goes on along the minus strand of CM057383.1, from coordinate 6,480,029 downwards.
CTGCTAGTCACTCATTGTAGAACCTTAAGTCAGGTATTCCTCTGAGCCAGTTTATCAGTAACAGGAGGACAATCACCAACTGTAGTAATGATTAGATAAGACAAAACACCTAGCACAGGGAGATGTTAATGTGATTCATGCCCTTTAGCTCTCACTTTTAACAGCAAATAAGTAGTATTCTAATTAATCTGGTGCTGGCTACTTTGCATGGGTCTTTCTCTGAGCCTCTTTCCTAGATGGTTTTTAGGATCCTCTCCAGCGGCAAATATATAAGGGTCCGAGGCCCTGAGCTTGTTTCCAACAGGCTTTCTTGGGGTCTGAGGGGAGCTCTGTTCAGTAACCCCCACAGGGCTGCAGATGACAAGGGGTGCAGCTGTGGGTGCCGCAGCCTGTGTGGAAAACCTGGAGAAGGATGGGCAAATAGCTCCCAGGAAGAGCTGCAAAGGGAAAGAAAGGCAGCTGCAAGTCTGTCCTGAGTAAATCAAAGTGTGACGTTTATTGGGCCACTTCCAGAATAACACCAGCAAGAAAACTGGAATGCAGGACAATCTTTTTCAGGAAGGATCCAGCTAAGTAGCCTACAATAACCGGGCTTGTCAACAGCAGTCGGCCTGGCTGAATGAAAGGGCCATAGGTTTGGGGGTACACGGACCTGGGTTTTAATTCTGCCTCCACTGCTTATCAGTGTTTCTGGGCAGACGATGTAACCTCTCGGAGCCTCCTTTTCCTCCTCCCTTAACAACAACCAGAAAGGTGAATAACAAAGGAAACTTTCAGGGTGACTGTGGGAGTTAGGAATTTTAAAAATTACTTGATATAAAGTTGATATCCAATCAATAGGAAGTACAGGATTATGAGCGCAGCACACCAGGATGCACATCATGTCTCAGCTCTGTACCTGGTCCACGGCAGAGAACTGACGGGTGGGGGAGGAGGAGGGAGCAAGACTGGGGTGGAGCAGTGGGGTGGTGGGTAGAGGGGAGAAAGGAGATCAAAAGGCTTATAAATATGTCAAACTGTAAAATGCAAATCCCTTGCCTGCCTGTGTCCCTGTTGGGACCCAATCTTCTGTTATCACTTTTCTGGGAAAAGAGCTGGAGAGAAAAAGAGATTAGCATAGTCTTTCCCTTCATGGAGTGCTCTGGTTTGGTTTGGTGTGGTTGGTGGCCAAGCCTGGATATGAGATAAATGTTTTCATTCAACCCAGTCCTGGAAGCATGAGCAGAGAGTTAATGGGCATATGGTCATAACGTCTTAATGATCCTGATTTTCTTGTGTGTAGACCATGAGTTTCTCAAGAAAACTGTCTGACCCTTATGTGGCCCTAGCAATTTGTGTGATACTTGGCATAGAGGATGTACAAATGGATCAGTGAATGAATGAATGGATGGATGTTAATGCTGAGCCTCGTGAGTCATCTTCACTAGCGGGTGACCTAGTTCTCAGGGATCTCCCTGCTCTATACTTCGTTGGGAGCCATGGTTGGATGTGTGTGTTTGGGGGGTCCCTTCTGAGGGATGGCTGTGGCCCTCTGAGAAGCTCTTAGAGGGTCTCTGCCAGTGGCCAGGGCTCTGTGCAGCCCCACACCTGAGCATATATGATGCCTGTATATCTGACACTCACTCTGTGCCAGGTCCCTCACGTCCCACCCCAGTCCCAACCATAAGTCAGAAACCAGAAAACTCACCCCTTTTCCTCCTTTCCTCTTCTCTTATTGGACTTGTTTTCTCATACAATTACAGTTGTATGCAATGGGTGAGCGGGTTATTTTCCAGACAAAAGGATCTAACAAGTTATTTTCCTCACGAATTATTAGATTTTTTTTTTTTTGTCTCCTATCACTAGAGTAAGAACACAAAAGAAGAAACTTTGTCTTGTTCTTTATTTTACTCCCTGAGCACACATTTGATACGTCCTTATTGGATGAATGGAGGGATGATGTTAAGCTATGAATCCAAATCTGCCTGAAGCCAAAACTCACGTTTTGATCACCAATATGCTGCAATTTTTTATTGAATTCTTAAGATGGATCCTGTCCTGGGCTAAGCATAGTGCAGAGTACAAAAAATAACATCTGGTTTCTCCCCTTAAGGTCTTTATAATTTAGTGGTGACACCAGACTCATTTGTACTTGAAATAAACAAATAGTACCACTCGGTGCTGGGTCAAGGGAGTGTCATCCAGGCATCAAAAGGCAGAAGAGAGTGATCAGTTAACACTGATATTTTGCATGTTGGACTTTCGAAACGGTTTAAATCTACTGATACTCTTCAGTACCCATATGCTTTGTCTCTCTTTTCTTCAAATTAAACTAGAGACAATCACTTTCTCAAAAAATTATATGAGTTGTTTTGCAACACCTTTTAAAGACACCACTTGTGGTTCATCAATGGGTTTGGAGAATCAAAACCAATAAGGCTAAATGTGAACATTAATGTATGTCTTTCAAGAGGCCATTTATCCTCAACACATAAATGAGAGTGAATATAAGAAGTATCATTCCCACCTATGTATGAGGAGAAGCAAGCGGAAGGAAGCTGGGAAGGTCCGCCCACAGCAGCTAGCCTCTATCAGGGCCAGGACAATTAGTCAGACCATTGCATCCCGAGTCTAAGAAAGTGTCCTTTGGTCTGTGTCACAGGATGTAGACCTGGTTGTACTAAGGCCTTTGACACCTCTCACGGGACTATCCCAGCTGTGAAGTCATGGGGCCTTCACAGAGCCCAGAATGGAGACACCTGTGTCTGGATGACCCTAAAAAAATAAGCCTTTCCGGCATCTGCCATTCAGAGAGCTGGCATTCTCAGTTTCATAAAAATGTCAATGATTTTACCAATAATAATTACTTTGGAGCAGTTCCTGCAACTTATATTGTTTTCAAACGAAACAAAAAGGCAAACGATTTGTAACCTACCTTCACATGGATGTCGAATTAATCACTCATTCCCACTTTCCAAGGACAGCGCTTCTAGAATCACTCACAGCTGAAAGGCAGCTGAGTGGTGGGTGAGGGGATTTTAAGTTCTGATGATGCAAACGGTAGATTCTTTCATCAGGTTTTTGATCAGAGAATTCCAAGCACACAAGCAGTTGGCCATTTCGAGAGGTCAGCATTTCCCTTTCCGGTTCTTGGCACAGAATAATGCTGAGGAAGCTCGATGTCCCTGTTAAAGAAGTTCCATGTTGGTGCTTAAAAGAGGATTCTTCCAAATATTAGCCATTCAGTCGGTCTCACCACGGAAGGGTCAGCCTTTGCTAATGACCATACCCCGCTCCACTGACAAATGGGCAATTTATTGAATTTTTCTGACTTGGGTATGAATAAATAACCCATTCTGGCAATCATCAGAAAAAGGTTCCACTTTTTCGGATTATTACTGGGGGTGACTCTGCAGCTGTCAGTTTAAAGGCAATGTGGCAAGTCCTTTAGGAGGCTAATGCAAGCTGTTAGCTGAGCCTGATAAAAGCTTTTCCTGGCTAAGAAGGTGATAAACGTTGCCACATTAAGCTGCAGATGAAAGGAGGCTGCCTTCAGTAATATTATTTAAGCTGTTTTACCCTGAGTGCTACTAGCATAACAGGAATTGTCAGCAGTCGATTTAGCCCGTTCACCTTCAGAAAATCAAGGCATCTCACCATGGCATCTTCAAATGACTGAAGGCGTCTAGTGATCAAGCCAAAGGAGGGAACCATCCAACTGGATCTGGTCTGTCTTCATGTGGAATAGAAGAACGAGGAACCCCGAATTCACCACCAGGCAATCAGCAGCCATTCATTGGATGTTTTCTGTGCCGTCTTCCTTGCTAGATGCTACAGATTCAGAAATATGATGCTCACAGCCTGGTGCCAGAGACAAAGATCAGTCAACATAAAACTATTTACAGGTAATATTTTAGAAGTCTATAGGAAAAATAGTAGGGATCCACAAGAAGCTACAGAAACCCTTCTCATAGAAGAATGGGTATATGTTGTCTTGATGGGTAAACAAGAGTCAGGGAAGCAGAGAATAAAACTCTGCAAAGTTCTGGGGGATACAAAAGTAAGTAAGATTTCGTCCCTGTGCTCAGAGTTCTCAATCTTGGAGAAGGATGAATACATTTTTACGAAAAAATATAGCGCCTGCTACATAGCAGGCACTCAGCTAATATTCTGAATGTGGAAATGCAATGTGATAAATACTACCATGGAAGGGAGTACAAGAAGAGCAACCATGTCTGCTTGGAATTAGAGAGAAGTTAGGACACTTGAGTTGGTTCCTGATAGATGAAGAGTCAGTCTAGCTGCTAAGAGAGAAGCAGGCATTCCAGGTAGAGAGAAACTCGTGAGCCAAGGCACGAACCTCTGTCAGCTCATGGCTGTGACTCTCTGAAGCTGAAGCTGAGAGATGGGTTGGAGCCAGGCTGGATGGAGTTCTGAGAGGACATTTGCAAGGAATGTGCAAATTGGCATAGGCTCTGCAGTGTGTGTGTGTGTGGGGGGGGGGTATGTTATTCGTGTATCTAGAAGTTATTGGACTAAGCACTGTTCCAATATTCTGTGCACAAATAGAAAAAAGTCCCCGCCCTCATCACATCTGCATTCTAGTTTAGAAAAGAAACAATTAAAAAAAAAAAACAAAAAAACAAAAACAAGAAATATAGCATCAGGTACTGCTAAATGTAAAGAAAAATATAAATATTGAAGGGTACAGAATAGTAGTGAGTAATGAGTTATTTCAGGCAAGGTCAGGAAAGGCTCTCTGGGCTGACGTTTGAGTAAAGACCTGGACGAAGCACAGACACAAACACAGTGATTTCCTGCACTAAGGAGTTAGGCAACCTGAGTTCCATACCAAGCTTAAGCCTTTTCCAGCTGAGCGGTTTGGCAAAATCATTTTAAATTCCATGAACCTCCGACTGGCTGTTGTGCACAGAAGAGCAAAGGAGTCTTGCATAAAGTCGATGTTCAATAAACACCCGAGGTGGCTGGATGAGTAATATACTAGTTACCATTTCTGTTCGAACAAGCACATTACTCTTTTTCCCGTATTTTAAACTTGGCACAAATGCCATATCTTTTAGAATCACTTTTCTGACCATGCTGAGGCAACGAGCTTCATTTTCCTGAAAACACCTCTCCCGCCCTTGCACTGGTAGAGTGTTATGGTGTCCACATTTTTCCCCGAGGAGGCATGTTTGGCTGCATTTAGCTTAAATCCAAATCTGAAAGTTCGTTCTTCCAGATGACGGTAGCTGACATAGGTACCATTTACCGAGTGTCTATAATGTGCCAAAGGTGGCAGCCACTTCACTGATATTAAAACAACCTGATAGAGAACCATTCACCATTGTGTCTTTCGGACACTCTAGTCTGCCTTCTGTTCGATTCCTCACTTTTCAGCTCCTGGCCATTCATTAGCCAGCACAGCAATTTGTCCCCTGGAGACCAGAGTTCCAAATAAGGTTCCACAATCGAAATGGATTATTCACTGTTCCCTAAGCGTGGTGACACACTTTTTATTCTGTTCCTTCAAGCTACTCCCTCATCCACTGACATGTGCTGTTTGTAAAGTGCTACCATCCTGCCACATTCTGCCTACACTTCAAAACCCAAATACCATTTACCAAAACAAAAGATTTCCCTCATGTCATGTAGTATATTGCTTGCCTATTCCACTCATTTAGCAATTCCGCTAGTCAATATAATTTATTCTTGTGTGTGAATATGTCGCATTTCCCTACGTTGCTTTTGTCAATTCCTTGAAAGAATTGGGTTTTATATTACTATTTCCTGGTAGCCCTTGGCATTTGATGTACATAATACTTAGTTAACCCTGATTAAATGACTCTATGATGAGTGAATGTGCACTTGCAAGTGACCCCACTTAGAACCAGGAACCAGTTAGACCAAGGCTTGGAAGGACATCCAGAATTAGACGTACCAGGTAGCTGGGCCTCTACCATCTCTATTACCTACTTTTGCTTCCAGTGATGTCAGGAATTAGTTAAGAAATCAAGTGTATAGAACAGGAGAACAACTCTGGCTAAAGATCTACATCTTTATAAGTACATAAGTACTTGGAGTATGAGCATAGAAAACATTGAGTAAGAAAGAAGAGAGTAAGAGAAGAGAACTGAAGGAACACAAGTGTTTAAAGAGAATATTTAAGTCTGTGAGGAGTTTAAAATTACAGCCAAGGAGGCAAGAGAGAAACCAACAAGCAATCTTGACATGGAAAACAGAAACTTTCAAGAAAGTGGCAAGTTCAATAGTCCTAAATTCTGCAGAAAGACTGTAAATTTTCTGTGTTTCAGTATCGTGAAGGCACCTTGGTGACCTTGACAGAAAAATAGAGACAGTGAACAAAGATAAACTACCTGATATCAAGAAAGACTTAATAATCAAGACAGTGCGGTATTAGAGTAACAACAGACATTTTTGATCAATAGAAAGAATACAGCGAGACTCACACTTACTTGGTCAACTGATTTGCAACAAAGGAGCCAAGGTCAATCAATGAGATATATATGTCTTTTCAACAAATGGTGGTGACACTACTGGATATCTGCATAGGAAAAAAATGTCCCTCAGTCCTTACATTGTATGCAAAAACTAACTTGAATCATAGACCCAAACATTCAAGAAAAAAAAAAAAACATTAAAATTGTAGAGGGAAACAGAAAAAAATACCCAGGACACTTGATTGAACAAAAATCCCTTAAAGAAGCCACTGAAAACAAAAATTAATAGACATCAAAATTTAAATATTTTTTGCTCTTTGAAAGACCCAGTTAAAATGAAAAGATAAGCCAGACTCAAGAACAAAACACAAATGGCTGATATCTAGGAAAAATAAAGAACACACTTTTGCAACAAGGTGACAATCCAATTAAAAATTTGGCAAAAAAAAAAAAAAATGGAAATTTCACGAAAGATATTAATGGTCAACACATACCTAAGACGCTCAATGTCACATTATCAGAAATAAAGCCACAAGGAGATATGGCTTTATTGACACACCTACTAGAATGGCTAAAATAAAAAAGATTGACAATATGGAGTTTTGGTGATGATGTTTCTACATAATTAAAACTCCCCTATGTTGATTGCTGGTGGGAATACAAAATGTTTCTGCCTCTTTAGAAAAAAGGGTGGCAGTATCTTAAAAATTTACACATATTAAATGTATTAAAAATTAAACATAGCTGACTTTAGTTTACTTGATCTTAGAGAATCAAATAATGTACATTTATCAAGTCAAAATCGAAAATGGCATTCACATCTATTACATGTCTCCAGGCATCTGTGCAAAAATAACACACCGGGACACTGAAGCCATGAAAGAGTGGGACAGACCATATTTTTAATGACATAGAATAATTTCTAAGATACATAACATATTGGTAAAGAGGACCTCTGGAAGGATCTACAAGGAATTACAAACAGTGCTTGCCTCTAGATGCAGGAACTGGAGTCTGGTCATTAAAAATACAAAGAAAACTGTCTTTTTTACTATGTATTTTTCTGTACTATTTCACCTTTTTATTAGCCACATAGAAACATTACCTTAAAAAAGACCACTAATGCAAATAACCATTGATTTTTTAAAAATATACCAGTTCAATTAGGACAGCTGGGTTCCCCGAAGGCAGAGGACTGGCTGACTTTATCTGTGGTTCTCCTGGTCCAGGGGGTCTTAACATGGCAAGCGCTCTGCACACGTGACACTATCCTAAAAGTGGTTCAAAGCATTTTATGTACTCAGTGGAATTTAAAAAAAAAAAACTGTAAAATTACATCTTGAGAAAAAGCACAAAAATTCAAAAGTATTCCAAATTTGAGTCTAATTTCATGACATGGCATAATGTGATAAATACTAGATTAATAAATCAAAATTTCATCTCCAATCTTGAGAAAATTTCTTCACTCCTCTGGACTTGTTTTCTAATCTATAAAAAAATGATGGCAGTACATCTGGGGAGCGAAGTCAGACTACACACATTTCAGATATTAAAAAGAGCTTGGATAGGTACAAGTCTCCACAATTTCTGTTTTGAAACCAGCTTTATTGTAAATATAATTCATATATTACTTGTCTATTTAAATTGAACAATGGTTTTGGTATATTGTTTTGCAACCATCATCACAATCAACATTAGACTATTTCATCATCAGCCCAAACCCCATTTCCCTTCTCCCTCCTCATCCTCCCTTCCCCCACCCCTGGCCCTGGGCAACCATGAGTCCCCCTTCTGTTTCTACAGACTATCAGACTCTTGAGTTGCCTATTTGGAACATTTCACATCAATTGATTCATACATGCGGTCTTTTGCGACTGGTCTCTTTCCCTTAGCACGTTTTCAAGGTTCGTCACGTTGGAATATTTATCAGCATTTCCTTGCTTTTTATTGCCAATATTCCATTGCATGGATAGACATTTTGTTTATCCATTCATCAGCTGATGAGCATTTGAGCTGCTTGTGTTTCAGCTATTATTAATAAATAATGCTGCTAAAGACATCTGTGTACAAGTCTTTCCATGGATGTATGTCTTCATTTCTCTGGAGTGTGTTTATCTGGGAGAGGATGTGCTGCATCATATGGTAACTACTTGAGAAACCACCAGACTTTCCCAAGGTGTCCCTCTCCATTTTATATTCCTGACAGCAGGTTCTGAGGTTCCAATTTCCCTACATCCTCACCAACACTTGTGACTGTCCTTTTGATTCCAGTCAACCTTTTGGGTGTGAAGTAGGATCTCATGGTGGTTTTGATTTGTATTTTTCTCATGACTAGTGTTGAGAATTTTTTCATGTATTTATGAGCCATTTGTATATCTTCTTCTGAGAAATGTCTATTTAAGTATTTTACCTCCTTTTGTTATGATTTATTGTTGAGCTGTAAGAGTTCTTTACACAAGTACTTCTAGATACAAGTCCTTTATCACATTTATGATTTACAAATTTTTCTATTTTGTGGGTTGTCTGCATTTTGATGGTGTCCTTTGAAACACAAAGTTTTTAGTTTTTATAAAGTTCATTTTATCTATTTTTTCTTGTCTGAGCTTTTGGTGCCATATCAGAGAAATCCATGCCTAATCCAAAGTCACAAAGATTTATGCCTTGTTTTCATCTAAGAATTTTACAGTTTTAGTTCTCACATTTAGAGCTTTGATACGTTTGAATTATTTTTGTAAATGGTATGGATCAAACTTCATTCTTTTGCATGTGGATATCCAGTTTTACCAGTAGCATTTGCTGAAAGACTTGTTTCCTCATTAAATTGTCTGGGCACGCTGGTTGAAAAATCAATTGAACATAAATGTGAGTTAATTTCTGGACCCTCAATTCTATCCCACTGATCTAGATATGTGTGCATTTATGCCACAACACATTCTTCATTACTGTAGTTTTATAGTAAGTTTTGAAATCAGAATTAGGAAGATTGAGTCCTTTTTTCTTTTTAAGATTATTTTGCCTATCCCTTACATTTCCATATAATTTTAGAATCAGCTTGTCACTTTCTGCAAAGTAATCACCTGGAACTGATGGGGACTGCATTGAATCTGTAGATTAGTTTGGTGAGTGTTGCCATCTTAACATCAAGTCTTCCAATCCATGAACATGGATATCTTTTCATTTACTGACATTAAAAAAAAATTTTCTTTCAACAATATTTTGTAGTTGTCAGCATGTAAATTTTGCACTTCTTTGTTAAATTTATTCCGAAGTATTTTATTCCTTTCAGTGTTGTAAACAGAATTTTCTTAATGTTATTCACTGAGATGTATACAAATACAACTGATGTTTGTATATTAATTTTATATGTTGCAACCTTAGTGAACTCAATTTACCAGTTCTAGTAGTTTTAAGTGAATTCCTTAGAATTTCAAATATACAAAATCTTGTCATCTGAAAATAGTGACAGTTTTGCTTTTTTCTTTCCAATCTGATTGCCTCTAGACTTTTTGAGTGATAAATTAATGCACAATTTACTATCTGGAGATATTGAACTCAATATTATATAGATTCATTTTTAAAACAAAAATAAGGAAAAGAAAAAAGTGCTCTAAAAGAAAAACAACTTAAAAAAACCCCCAATATATTAGGAGGCAAGAAATCTAGTCCTTATATCATTATTAATTAGCTATGTGATCTGGAGCAAACTTCTAATTCTTCTCTGGTTATACATTCTATTCTTCAAATATTTTTCCATTTGGCATACGTGGTATGTAAAGAGTGACTTTCCTTAGTTTATTCAGCATAACACCCATGATTTTTACTACATATATTGATCATCTTACATCTTTTCCATTATTCCCCTCAAAAAAAGAATAAAGTTACCCACACTGAAAGGGAGCACACTAAGAGTATCTTCACTCTAAGAGAGAATATAATTCTCATGAAAGGCACAGTAGAAGATATCGCAAGAATGTAGGCAATTATAAACAGCTATCTTCTTGGGAACAAGCTGAAACGCAAATAAAAACTCGTAGGTTTTGGAAGAAATGAGTAAAAATGAGCAAGTGAATAAAGCCTTTACTGTCTATTATTACATTAGCATTTTAAAGCTATAACTAAAAGAGAATAAAGATATGTAAAATAGTAAAGGTATGTTTTAAAAATAAACATTATTTAAAGTTTTCACCACAAGTTCATCTTTTAAAACAGAAGTTTTAGGTAACTTTTAAAAATTATAATTTTGATTAAAATGGAAAAAGTATCTCCTGACATACAGAACCACATTACATTTTTCTGCCAAACATTAACTACCCTCTGCCTCTGCCAGTGCTGACGGTATTAGAGTAACGAGTTACACTTAAATATTTTAAATTTCATTTCAAGAGTCCTGGAACCTGTTTCAATCTCTGACGTAAAGGAAGAGGACTATCCAAACAAGTACCCGAGTCGTCTCCTTCCTTATGACTCTGTAGAAAACTCAGAGAACCTTTTGCTGCATCTGGGAAATAGGTTTCTTCTTTTCCAGCTGTTCTATAAGCCTGGACATACTGTTCAGTTTCTTTAGTAGATACTTTAGGGTTACTCATTTTGTTGGCATCATTTTTCTTGACTTGGGCTGGTTTATGCTTCTGAGAACTCTGCTTCATTTTCTGAGTTGCATACTTAGCTTTCCCAAACACTGGGACACTTTCTTCATCAAAGGAATGACTGTCATGGCAAATGCTTTTCTTCGTTTCGGTTTTCTGAGTGGTTTGCACGTCAACTTTTCTCCTATGATCTAAAGTACCTAGTGGCCTGACTCTAACGTCAGAGGTCTGAATGACCACGTTCCTGACAGAAGAAGGTACGGAAGTGTTCACTTTATACTTTTCTTGCAACAGCTGGTCTCCTTTTAGAACTTTACTGTTTTGAGATTCATTTTGCAAATCAATTCCTAGGAAATCCTTTGAAAGATGCGATGGACGATCAGCACTCCTGTTAGCAATACAAGATCCTTTTACTGTGGGTGGGGACAACGTTTTCAGGTCAACGTAGGGTTGCACGTTATCTTGAGGGCAAGATGATTTTAAAAGGATTCGTTCCTTCAAAGGCAAATCCTGAAGATGTAAATCAGTGACTCCAGAAAGTAGATGCTTCTCAGGGTTAGTCTTTTGAAGATCCCAATCTAGCGCTTTACTAATGTTTGCCTTTCCCCATTGTGACTCACACAATGGCAATGGGATATTTTTAGAGCTATCAGACATGGTTGTTTCAAGTTCTGATTTTAAACCGTGAGAGAAAGCGTTTCTTGAAGTAACTGGAGAATTACTAAAAGAAGTACCTTCCCAGTCAACGGTGCTCAAGTGTAGGTCGGCAATCAATGACATGTTGGGAGAGGAGGTACTGGGGTGACTAGATTCTGAAATTGGAGGCTTACTGACGGCTTTAATTCGCTGCATAGTGCAAAGTCTTGAAGAAGACATGAACTGTTCTTGTGCACTCAAACACGGAGCATCTTCAGATAAAAGCAAGCTATTCAATGATGCAGAAAGAGATTCTTGGGGTAATGTAGAATCAGGAAAAATTTCCAAATTTAACTTGGAATTCCGTTTAGATGAGATTTCACATGTGGGTTTTAAAGTCACGTGTGACTGAAAATTCATATCATCTGTTTCTGGCAAATTATTTGCTTTAGGCTTAGTTTTCCTGCCTGAAAAGGAAAGAAAAACCAATATAATTAAAATCGGTTTTATTTTACTTGAGTAAACATATACGCTAAAAAGATCAGACTGAAATCTTAGGGCATGAGTAATATTTGCATTGTCTCAGTACATTCCTGGAAACTATGTTATAAGTAATTATAGCCAGATAATTATTAACAAAATATCACACAATATTTTTTTAGAAAACAATGTTATAATTGAATTGTTTTCCTCACAGTCTTCTGGGAGATAAAGAATGTATTTATAATCCAAAACACATTACATATACTAGTTGTTCAATAAGTGGTTAGTATAATTATTATTATTAACAGTTGGTTAAGTTATCAGAGTAGAATAGTTCACTCCTTGCTTTTCAGCTTTAAAAAATTATGTCAAGTCAAAGAAGCAATAATATAATCCTTACTCTTGACTTTCTAGAAACTTGGAGCAAAATTTAGACAGGATAGATTCAAATAGAACAGACAGATCGATAACGTTTGTGTGTGGCATAAATAGCTATCAAACGTGACACTTACCTTTTTGTTTCTTCCCTTTCATTTCTAACTTTTGTTTTTGGTAAACAGCAACAATCTCAGGATACGCTGCTTCAAATAATGATTCTTCTTCTATTGTTTGTAGAACTGATTCTCCATGTTTATCTTCTATATCATAATGTTCTAAAAGGTGAAAAATACAGTACCAATAGCCTTAATTAGATTTGTTCCAGGTGACTAAATTTACCAAGTAAACCAAGTCACCTACAGATGGATAATTCCTTGCAAATCTTGCTTTACAACATCTCTATTCTAATAATCTGTTGATTCTAGGACAGAACTGATTTTTTTCTGCCAGAAGATTACTTTTAAATCTGACCTTTGAATTCTCTTGTTTCAGAGATAGAAGGAGCAGTTGAGGGGATTAAAATCTTTGTTTAGATAAGGTTAGTCAATTTTTAGTACAATAAGTGTTCCAGATAAAGATGGGAGGAGACAGTTGCCTAAAACTTTAATATTAACTTTCTTTAGTGGTGGCTTCAACAGAATTGAAAGGGTCATCAAATATATTACAGTAGTTTCCCCTTATCTATGTGAGGGATATGATCCAAGACCCCCAGTGGATGCCTAAAACCAGTTAATATCCAACCCAATATATACTATGTTTTTTTCCTATACACACATACTATGGATAGTTTGCTTTATAAATTAGTCACAGCAAGGGATTAACAATACTACCAATAAAATAGAACAATTATAAGAATATACTATAAAGCTATGAGACTGTGGTCTTTCCTTCTGTGTCTCTGAATATACCTTTTTGTACTGCCTTTTCACTTAAAGGAAGCGCTTTACGGCCTCTTTGGCATATTCAAATTGCCAGTATCACTACTCTTGGGCTATGAGGCCATGATTAAGTAAAACAAGGGTGACTTGAACACAAGTACTGTGATACTGTGCCAGTCAATCTGATAACCAAGATGGCTACTAACTGACTTAACAGGTGGGTTGCACACACAACATGGATGTGCTGTATAAAGGGATGATTCATGTTCCAGATGAGACAGAATGGGAAAGCGTAAGATTTCATCATGCTATTCAGAACAGAGTGTAATTTAAAATTTACAAAACTTTTATTTCTAGAATTTCTGATTTAGTATTTTTGGACAGTGGCTGACCGCTGGTAACTGAACCCACAGAAAGCAAAACTGCAGATCAGGGGATTCTACTGTACTCTTTTCCAGATTGTGGTATCAGAGGTTATCAATCTCTTGAGGACATTACCGGGCTTAGTGGACTCAAAAACAGCTGGTAAATGAAAGTAAGAATGATTATAGGTAAATTCCCAGTAAAAAATATAAGTAGAAGACTAGATTTTTCCATTTATCCTTTATGAAGGCAAAACTGCATGTGAAGTCAAACTGTAATGAAAATATTAATTGATGAGTTTAAAACAGCATCAGTGGAAACAGATGAATTTAAAATATTTCTTATTTAAACTAGCTTATGGTCCATTTTTCCTTTAAGGTATAGCTCCCACAAGGATAAGTAAAAGTGGGCACCTAATCTCAGTTCTAGACAGAAGAGATGCACTGCCAAACTGGGTTAATGCTACTTTCCTTCCTGAAAATATAGTACAGTTGGTGAAACTGTTCCTAAACAGTTTTCAAAATTCTTCAGCTTTCTATTTTGTTATTACTGCTTTGAGCGGTTTATCTAATTCTTTATTAATTTCATTCTTCAAAATTAAGCTAAAACTTAAACCTTCACTGAGAAATCTACTTGCTCATTCACACATAATTACAAAGTCTAATTTCAATGGCAAATATAAATAGATTTGGGATTAAATTCCATTTTAAATGATGTGTGCTTTCTCTGCCTTTAGTTTTGGAGCTAATTCAGAGTTCACTGTATTTCTGTCTGTAGCAAGATAAGAGTAATCTGACAACTATAAATTCCCATGGAAACTAAGCAAAAGCAAAGAAAGAGGAAGGGTACTCTGAGTGCTATTCAGCAACCTTTATTTCTTTAGACCCAACTATGCAATGAAATCCAATGACCAGACCATTTGCAGAGCATTTTCTTGAGAAATATAAGTCAAAACTATTTCTGTATTATCTTCTTAAATATTAATTACAAAAGAAATGCCAATTTAAGACATTAAAATAAAATTGTTTAATGTTTTTCATATGTCCTATGAGTCAAAGCCTATTTAAACAGCACAGGTAAACTCTCAGATTAATCTTTGGTGAATGTGATAGGTTTTTTTTCTTTATTTTTACATATTATACATATATATGTTTTATGGATACATATATAATACATATACATGTATAATATTTGCTAAACAAATAGTCACATGTTATAAATTTTGCTGAAAGTGACTACGTACCAGGCTTTTCCCATTCTATTTCAAAGCAACGAACTCCATTTCTGATCCGGTTTTTAACAATTCTGAAAAACAAATTCATCTAATGAGGTTCAATTGCATAACTTATTTGAAAATTTTCAATCCTATTAATTTTTATTATATTTTTATAGTATTCTAAAAATATAAGGAATTACCACAGTTATTCCTTTGACTAATTTATTCAAAAGATAATTTTATTGTTAGGTACATAGAGCTTATAAATTATTAAATCCTATGAGTAGATTGTTCCTGTGTTCCTCTTTTCTACAATAATTTTAATTTTAAAATCTATAATTTCTGTTAATTTTGCTATATCATTTTGGTAAATATTTGCCTGATCTTTTAAATCTCTTTATTTTCAAACTTTATGTAATTTTATTTTACGCATGCCTTATAAGCAGAATATTATTAAATTGTTTACTCATCCAATATAATGTCTGTTAATAGAAGAGTTCAATCCGCTTACATTTATTGTGATTACTGACATAGTGGGACTCATTTGTACATCTTACTTTGTGTTTCCTGTGACCAAGGTTTTTCATTGCTACATTCCCCTTCCCCCTTCATGTATTTTTTGGGTTTGATGGTTTTACTTTCCTATTTTATGTATTGGTTTGGAAAACAGAGATTGTATTTCTAATGTTGTAGCGGTTACCCTTGTATGTTTACATGCATACTTTGGGAGTTTTACTTTACCATCATCATATATTAATCATCCAGCATCATGCAGATATTCATGTACATATTTTTTCTACACAGTTTATTAAATTAACTAAATATGCTTTATCAACTTTAATGCTGACCACTTGTTATTTACATCTTCCCTCTGGGTTCAGTTTTCTTCTTGCTGAAATATATCCTTCAACACTGCTTTTCATAAGGGTATGTCATCGGTAAACTCTGAAAATGCCTTACAAACCAATGAATAATATTTTAATGACGTCTCAGTTGCCAATTATTTCTACTCAAAGCTTTGAAATATTACTCCGTCATCTGCTGGCATCTGTTACCATCATGAGATGTGTACTACCTGATTGACTTTTCTTCGTAGTTTATCTTTTTTCTTTGATACTTTCCCCTAAACTTTTTATTTTGCAAGTTTCCAAACCTTTAGAAAAATTGTAAGAATAATACAAAGATTACTCACATACCCTTCACCGAGATTCACCAATTCTCAGTTTCAGTCTCTCCATTCATTTCATGTTTTTCTTCCTTTTCTGGTCCATTGAAATAGTTATCTGGCTAAGCCTGGCTATATCTTTTTATAATTACTTCTTTTAATAATGTATTATTACTAGATGCTTAAAACAGAAAAGTGTATCAAAGCATGAGATTACTATGTTATCCGATGGTAAGTCCTGAATAAGCCTTTACTATTCCAGTAGACCTTACTCTATTTTTATAAAACAAAGAGCTATCTATCCTACTATTAAAAGAATTAAAAAGAATGTTTTCGATCGTAAGATATTCAAATGGAAACAGAGATTTTCTCAAACAATTCATACCGAATTGGCTGTAATTGATTAGAGTTTCTTCTACCAAGCTTTCTTTCTGTCATGTCATAGTGGGTCAAAAGCACCAACAATTTCTCACATGCATAGTGATTGGGCCACTCCATTTTTTCAAGAGTAAATCTCTGTAATTAAATAAAAATAAAACAAGGTTTTGTTATCTCTTAAAAATGAACAGTACTCTCAAGTACCATCATTTTTTCCTTGGCAGTAACACTAGTTAAGGTAGTATTAATGAGGATATCCCCAGAAAGAATAATAAACTCCCTAAGGAGGCATAATAATGCATAATAATTAAGTGAGAGGGTTGCAAGTTTGAGTGCCAGTATAGCATTTCCTAGATGTTGGTAAATTAGTTGACCTCTCTTAGCCTAAATAAAATATACTCAGCTCACAGATGAAGTGAGATTACATGTAACGTGTTAAATTTTAAACATTCAATAAATGTTGGTGGCCATTATTATTACCATTGTTGGTAGGGATGAACAAAAAGTAGTTAGAATTTATGGCCATTACCTTAGGGGTTAATATAAATAATCTCATTTAATCCTCATAGCAATTTCATGAAATAACTAGTATTATTTCTATTCTGAAGATAACACATATCCAGTGTCACATAGTGACAAAATGTCCAAATTTAAATTCAGGTAACCGATTACAAATCCCAGTATAGCCTTTATCAGCTATTCTGTCTTCCATGACAATGTACTTGATCCTGACATTCTCTGGCTGTTGGCCCTTCTCTCTAACATATCCCTGAATACGATATACCCGAACATGGCATTTACAGTCTCTTCTAACAAACGGCACAACTGTGATTTGTTTTATGGTCTGCAAAGTATGGTGACTGTGTGGCAAAGGAATGAAGACTAGAAATAAATGCTGAAAAATATATAAGCAGTCAATTTCCTCTCAGTGATTATCCCTTCATATCTTCCTAGTATCCAACTTCAGACTGTAAAGTAAGAATTTATTTTCAGATACCTGAAATAATAATAAATCAGGTCTTCGGCACCTGATTGCCTTCACCAACTTATCCTTGTTCAAAAGGAACTCTTGAATAACCTAGCAAGAAAAAAGAAAATAGAAATTGAGGCTTCAAAGTTTTTTTAAAAAGTTTCTGAAATAAACACATTTGAATTATTAGTTATTACCTCATGGAATGGGAACCCTTCACAACTGCAAGCTTTTCTGAAAATAAATTATATACATGTTACTAATACAATCCGATTCTAAAATCAACTTATTTGATCTCCTCTCATTTAATGAAAAATTCCCTTGCACACTATCCCAGCCATAAAGCTTCTCCTTGAATCATTGTTTAATTACTATCTTTTGAGATGGTCTAATTTTTTAACAGAACCAAGAAATGGATTTCGTGAAATGTTATTCATTTAGGTATGGGGGAAGGTTATATGGAACTATTTCAACCATAGGTGTATAAACAGGGCATGCCCAAAAAGAATGAATTAAAAAAAAAAACTCACTTCTTAATGTTGTTCTCCACAGCAGTGAGCTGCCTATCATGCTTTGCATGGTGCCACTCACAGGGACAGCAGTATTCATTGCCATGTGGTTCACAGCGTACCTCAGTCTGACATAATTTGCATCCATTATATTCATGATCCTTAAGTGATCCTTTATGGATATCAAAGTATGATTTTCACTGCTTATGACAAATTTTTTTTTGCCTTTATACAAATTTTAGAAAATGAATACTGCCTAGCACAGTGCCTAGTATGTAGTAGGGTTTCGATTCATTTAGTTTGAATCATGTAATGACCACAATAGTAATTGTTAGGATAAAGTAGATCTTGAGCTGTTACTATTATATGACACTACTTTTTTTTTTTATTTCTGTAAATCACCCTTCTATCTGAAAGTATTAATTTGTAACTTGAAATTATACATTTATAATAATAAACAATGAAATTTTTTATGGTTAATTTGATAGCTACATACAAAAAAGTAGGATATAATTCTTATTAGCAGTATTAAAAAGATTATTTACTTAATAGAATAGTTCAGAAAATGGTTCCTTTAATGAGAATATTTAAAAAATACAGCAGTTATCTGGAACTATTTTTAAATTATGAATTATGACTGAGAGACAGGTGTGGGGCCCTAGTCCCCTTTGAAAGGAAAGCATGACTATCTTCGACATTATTTTGAAAATACAAAAGAACGTGAATAATTGATGTGAACTGAAATTGTCATTTATAAGAAATCAAAGAAGTATAATGAAATCTTATGTATAAGAACATTTATGTCTTCCATATCATCTATAGTTTAACAATGTTATTGACATATTAACACAAATAGATAAAACAGAATTTCTTTTAAATGATGATTTTAAATGATTTCCTATTCTCTCCTGAGAGTGAAAGGCCTTCTGATTTAGTATGTATCAGTGACATCTTTTTTTAACCAAAATAAACATATACTAAAATTAGTTTTAATATATTATCTTCATACACAATAAAAATGCATGATAGGACAATTACAGATCATTTAAGTATACAAATATATCACTGATATAAAAACAAATGGCTTCAGTTCCACTTGCCCCTAAGACATATCAGTATATTTTTTCTTCAAATGGATTTCTATACTGAACACATAATTTTAAGATCTATGATACCAATAAACAATTTGGTATCATAGTATAACACTACTTAACCTATATTTATTGTTTATATCACATTATTTCATTCACTTAACATTTATTGAATGTCTACTATGTATATGTGATGCAACTCCCGACTCTGAAGATTCCCATCTAGTGGGGAAGACAGGTATATAAAATAGACCATAGGAACAAGGATGAACATGTGGGTACGTGACACTAATGCTCGAAGATAACATTCACAACATATGCTTACCTGGATGGAAACACACAGAGCAATGAGCCAGTTTTTTAACAGTTAGTGGTTGTTGATTAGAGCAGCAAGATGTTTCGTTCCACTGAGTAAACCTTTAAAAGAAAAATGGTTTGAAAAAAAAGAAAAAAAACAAGGTCATCAAAATGCCACCAAAATGCCACGTTCTCAAATATCAAGCTATTCTGTTCCCTCCTACCTGCATACTTATTTTCTCTTTGTTGGTAGATAAAGTTGCTGGTGCAGACTGGGGAAATCTTCAGTCTCTGGAGTTCAGTTTTTAAATGTGGCCTCAGGGACGGAAAATTTGCAACAGGGGAAGAGAGAGAGTCAGAGGTAAGGAGAAGAGAGAGAAGGACTGAGAGCGAGGGCAACGGGCAAAGGAAGAGAGAGAGAAAGATGTTTGTGTGTGTTTATATTCATATATTCATCCATCTTTTTAAAAAAACAACCTTCACTTAGACATGTATGTAGGGAGAATGATTTGTATCCATTTTTGATCTCCTCTCTGTGTACCAGAGTATAAAACAAGCAGAATCATGTACATGAACCCTTCCGTATATCAAAATAAGAATGCAGGGCAAAGTGTAAAACTAAATATAACATTAAGCTTCTGGATAAAAACTGTTTTAAAAAATCCAGATTATTTAAAATTATCATTTTCTTAATATATTATGTAAACTGCAAAAACATTACCTGTTTATCATGAAAGACTAAGAAAATGTATTTTACTAAAATGCCTACTAAATCAAAGTTAATTTTGGGCTAAAGTTTCAGCTCAAAATAAAACCACCAAGAGGATAATTAAGTATTTATCATAAAACTTAAGTGTTCTGATGGTCCTCTACTTACAGAAGTTAAAGTTCAAGTAAACAGCTAAATTAATCTCTTTAGCTCACTGTGAAGTAACTGACACTAAGGGTTCCAATTTAGCTTTTAGAATTTCTAATTCTCTTTTCACAAAGACCAACTATAAGCTTCCTAAAAATTAGCATTAATTGCTGCTGAATAAATAACAAATAGAGCTTCAAAAAATTAAAAATAACTAGGGAAAAAAATGTTAGTCTAAATTAAGCAAAATTAAAATGACACAATCAAAACAAGATGTAATGTCATTATTTTCAAATATTCAGAACATTTAGTAAAATGTTGCCAAAAGTATAAATTTGCAAAAACTTTTTCAATATGAATGAATTGTAGTTAGCCAAGTACCATATTTGCTTGTTTTTCCTTCTTTATGTTATTTTTCACAATTCTCAAATGATTCCTTAAAACTTACCTGCATGCCAAAGCATACCTCTTTTTCCTGCTTTGACACAGTAATCCACTGATATTAATAATGGATTTATTGAAGTCTTATACCTATCAATAGCTTTATAGCTGAAAGGGAAGCACTATAGGAAAGAGTACAGTGACTTAAAAACTTTTGTCATGGTCATTCCTTCTTGATTTCTACAACTAATTTTTTCTTTCATGCAATCACCATCTCAAACCTTCTGAAGGCCAAGGCTGTTTTAAGTCTCCCAGTATCCTGGTTTCTTTCCTTTATTCATTCTACACTTTATTATCAATTATATTACTTTTTATAAATCATTGCTTTCGCCAAGTAAATATAATCCCCATGCTTTCAAAACTAAATAGCCTAGTTCATAAATTTCAATATATTCTGTATCTTAATGGTCTTAAATCCTTAAATTGTACAATCTAAATTAATAAGAATTAAAGTATTCTTACTACAGGTATGATTATAGAAGAAAGGACAATCGAGTAAAAATTTTGATCAAGTGTTACTATTATTAAATACATATAATGTCAGGCATTTTACTTTTAAAAAGTAAATACAACATCGAAGTATTTTGTAGCAAAAATAATTTTAAATATAAAATTATTTTAATATTATGCTATCTTTACATGGTGGTAAAACAGTCTAAAATAGCCTGTGTGGCAAATACCCATGGTAACAAATAAAAGCATCTGATATCTTACTACTTGTGTTCATAATGATCTAATAATATTGAAAAAAATATAGTATGGCTTAGGACATACATACTCTCATCTTTTCTTTAGAAAAGTTCAGAATAAATAAAAATAACTGATTTCAAATAAAAATTTAAATCAGTTTAAAAATATAAAACCCTTTTTTAAGGAGCATAATACTTTTTGTAACATTCACTATTAAGTTTAACAAGAATAAAGTCTAATGTCACGAGAAACTATAATTTTTAGTTACCTCTGAAGTAAACTTTGCCCCTTCAAAATGTGTATAAGTTTCAACGCCTGCTCTTTTCCAACTCCAGGGACTCCCTTTCAGAAAGTAAGAAAAGAAATTCAAATGTTAATCACCAGGGAATGAATAAATATCATTAAGTCTATTTGAAAGAAGATTGTGCAGCTGAAAGAATAAGGTAGCTCTATGTAATAAGAAGTACAAAATCCACTGCTAGGTGTGAGAGGAAAATTGCTGAATGGCATACAGTGTGATCTAGATTTGTTACTTAAACACTGATTATATTGTTAATCTAAGCAAACAAAAAAGTCAAAGGATTATATACCAAACCACTGATAGTGTTTCTTTTAGGGAAGGGAGGAACATAATTTTAGAGGGTGTTCACTTTCTTTTTAATTATTTTGATATTTTAATTTGACCTAACTTTATAATCAGGGAAAAAGCATTTAATGATATAAACATTTAATGATATTATTTAATAGTTACAGTTAAAGACCCAGAATCAAAAGAGAACAGACTTTCAAGATAACCCTTGAAACTAATAACTTAAGGGAATTAAAGCAAGCATTAAGTTTCCAACACAATAAACATGTATTCACATGACAATTTCCAGTTTAAATTGAGTCTTCCAGTTCCTATAAAAGTTTATGAAAATGTCCTTAAAAGCAGGGCTACTATTTAGCCAATATGCATCAGGATACACATACTAATGTTAAAAAATTTCCAGACTAGTTAGTAAACAGCCACTACCCAACCCTTGCTGGCAAAGGGCTCTCCTCTCTAACCTGAATCCTACTCCCAACCCACCAGGATCCTGCTACTAAAATGGTAGCACCAGGCACAATAGAAGGTTTCCATAACCGTACGTCTTTGGCACACCAGTTGTGATTTATCATCCTTCTTATATTAGCATTTAGCTACAACTTTAATTTTTTGAAGGCAAATCATGTTAGTACATAGTCTTAAAAATATTTACATTAACAATAAAATAGATGGCAGTTTTGATCACAAAGGATACAAAACATCAAAATAGCTAATGCTAAGTAATATGTAATGTAACACCACTACAGCTAAAAAATTGGTTTCTGTGAGCTCAGGTTTGCAAATATTTTCTTACATTCAACACTGAGCTGTTTTTAGTTTTTATGATAAAATTACATATGAGAAACAGAAATCTTCTATTTCAGAATGACAATTATAATAAATTACTTTGTGTTACTTAAAAGTTTTTTCTTCCTGTTTCCTTTACTTACTAGTTAGAAAAAATGTTGATTCCTCTGGTCATTGATGACATAAATTAGATATTAGAGTTAATAATTTTACTATCCTGCTGTCTTCTTCCCTCTTAGTATTCTGCAGAATAGAATTATATGTCTTCCTTCTCCAGATGTCTCTTGAGAATAGACTAGACAGTACAGTATAATTAAGATTTAGTAAGGACACAGAGATGCTTAGTAGAGCACAATGGTAGGACTACATAGGAAGAACTACAATACATTTTATAGTTAGTGTGTAAGAATGGGGTTATCCTCATAATTCTTAATTCATCACTTACCTACTATAACTATTTATTACAGTTACTATATCGTTTATCTTAAGATGTCAATAGAAGGTTTTCATAACAAAACGGAAAGCCATATTAAGAGGCATGGAAGGATGAATGGCTTACCTCAATAATCAAGTACTAGTGACAGTAAAAATAATACGAGGCATGTGGACAGTCGCAAAGCTAAAAGGCACATAAAACCAAAAAATAGACAAAACGTGATATAAACTAACACTGGCATGATACAAAAAAAAAGAGTAATTTTTATATTTCTTTAAAAGGTAGTTGAACTTGAATGTGAATCTCTAAATCCAGAGTAATGGTTTACTGAGATTCAAGCTGTGGTACCAGTTATTATTCTATTCTCATTTATAACGTCCAGTGTCCCAATGAGCCAGCTTTTTAATGCCACTTGAAATGCCAATTATTTTAGTTATTGAATAGTTTATTATGCTTAATATTATATTCTAAATTAGATTCTAAATCATATTATTATACATATATTTATGCTGCACATAAGGTATCAAAAAAAGACACACTGGGAATAGTAATAAATACGAAAATTTCAGCATACCTTTGGAAGATAATCGCAGCCAAGTAGTATTGCTAGTCCAACCAGAGCATCTCTATCCAAACCTAGTTTACACATGATAGATGACATTGTATAACAGTCAACATGTGGGTCCTAGAGGAAAGTACAGATTTAGTTTAATATTCAAAAAGTAAATATTTATACGTTAAGAACACTAGACAACAAAATTTGTCAAAGTTGTTTCTAAATGCTTAATTATCCCTAAAAGTTTAAATAGAAAAATTAGCCGATCACCAAAATCTAAAAGTAGATTTTCACCTGACAAAATTAAATACTGTAAAATCTAATTTACCAAAAGTAAACATTCCCTAAAATTGCATCATCTAAACTTAATGTGCTTCATCTTCTTACAGAAAACATTTTCCTTAACACACATATACAAATAATATTAATTACATTTTTATGTAAAATTATATAAAAGTACAGTTTTGCAACATTTCTTGCTCACTAATATATCTGGATATCTTTAATGTTAATAATATGCATTTTATTTATTTTTTTAGGCAAGGCAACCCTTGGTTGACCTCACAGATTGCAAGGACCTTGTCAGTTTACAATCCCTACTTTTTAATTTACTTATTTTATTATTTTATTTTTAATTTTATTTTTAATTTTATTTATTTCATTTATTTATTTTTATTTATTTTATTTTATTTTATTATTTTATTTTATACCTACAGCACCTGATCTTCCTAGGTGTTCTCTCATCCAAGGGTTGGGCTTGGTTAGCTTCCAAGACCAGACAAGATCGAGCTTGTCCAAGGTAGCGTGGCCGTAGACTAATATACATTCTTTAAACGACCACTTACTCTCACATTATAGGGCAGTGTTTCTGAGGTCATGTTTCTCCATGGGCACACTGCTAACATTTTTGGAGAGATAACAGAATTGTCTGGCAAGAGGTCTGGCTTTCCTGGCTCCAATTTGCCAAATGTATAGTCTTTTTCTCGCCCAACCTTGAATCATTACAACAAAAATGCCCTCGAGCAATCTCCCTAGCTGAGAACCATGGCTGTATTTGACTGATCTGCATCAATGGGCACTTGGGCTGTTTGCCAGACTTTTGTAATTACTAACAATGCTACAATTCACATTCTTGCATTATCTTTCCTTGCCTCTCTGGAGCGGTTTTTGAGGATAACTAAAAGTAGAAATTTGGGGTCAAAGTGATACATTCCATACACAATTTTATAATATGTTGTTGAAGCTGATTTAGAATTAAACCGTGAGAAACAAACCAAGCCCTTAGGAAAGAAATCTACATTTCAAAGAGAATGGCACTGATATTTTTAATAATGGTTAGCATTTCATTTAGCCATTACTATGTGCCAGGTATTACGGCAAGCATTTAAATGCATTATTTCATTTCATTATTTAATAATCCCTTAAAAAAAAAAAAAGTAGTTTGAAAAACAAGTGCTCACAAAGAG
This sequence comes from Cynopterus sphinx, assembly GCA_030015415.1. Lineage (NCBI taxonomy): Eukaryota > Metazoa > Chordata > Mammalia > Chiroptera > Pteropodidae > Cynopterus > Cynopterus sphinx. Next base: position 6,454,819 of record CM057383.1, on the reverse strand, counting down.
AAAGAAAAAATACCTTGGTATTCATAGTGAAATTCCTGTAAACAGTCTGGGCCCCATAGAGGAAAGCATCTCCATCCTCAGTGAGGCAGCCGTCCACATAGCCACTGGCGTTGAGGTAGGCGCACATGGCTTCGGCTTCGCCAGTCGCCTGCACCCATGGGATTCCTATGCAGTCCAACAGTTCCAGACACTGAACAGAGAAAGTAGGTGCAAGATCTAACAACAAACATCTCTACTGCTAATTTTTTCAGTGTTTTAACTAACTTCTATGTTACAAATGTTAACAGTAGCTATTTAGGTGTTTTAAAATTATGATATTTAAGAAACAATTAGGAATTTGAACACTGACTATGGTGGCATTAAGAAATGACTGCTGAACTTTTAGGTGTGATAATAAAAATTTTATTGTGGGTTATTTTTTGTTCAGAGTCCTTATCTTTTAGACAAAAGTACTGAAATACTGAAACAATATTGTATCTGGGATTTGCTTCAAGATAACGTGGGAGCAGGGCTGTGGGGTGATAGATGAAACAAGATTGGCTAAGAGTTAATAATTATTTAAGGTTGATGATGGGTTACTTTTGTATTGTTTTAAAATTTTCTGTAATGCAAAGTTAAACACTTTTAATGTCGATTACAAAATAATCAGATAGAAGGAGATGTGAATTTGGATGAACACAAAATGCAATATACAGATAATGCATTATTGAATTGTACACTTGAAAATATATAATTTTATTAACTAATGTCCCCTCATGAGTTTAACTGAAAAAAGTAATCCATATTCAATTTTCGTTGTTTTGCTGACTGGTATCTCAAGATTCTGGAAATATCTTTAAATGCTTAATAATCACATTAAAATTTACATCTGTAAAACCTTGCAAAAATCCTTTCCACATGATGGTTAATCTAACATAAGGTCTTCCAAAGATGATGCTATTACACAATTTTAACTTGAGGCCTTAAAGCTCACTTGTTTTCCTCATATCATCTGTTCCACATAATAAAACTGTCAGATTGTGGGACACCACACAGGGATCACTCACTGATGGCCTTCAAGGAAGTCATGTCTGTGCAGGATGTTCCCATCAATTTGCTGATGCAAAAACAATCCTTTTCGAGTTTGCTTTGGGTTATAAATTTAAGCCAGCTGAGTAGCTTATTATAGTTTAGTATTATAGCCTAGTGCATTCTTTCTTGTCAGATCTCATTCTCTCACTGGGGAATACTGAGTATGGGGAGGAAAAGAGGCTACTTGTAGTCTCTAGAAACTGATAGAATAAATGTCTCTTTTGTTTTAATTGGTTAATGGCTTGCATGCTGTATTACAAAATAAAAACCTCTGCCAGGTGTTGCCCAAGGTGGACAAGGTTCAAAAAGACAAAGTACTATGTTGACAAAAGGTACTTTTCAGGACTCTGGCCAGGTGACTTTAGAGAGTTTTGTTACAGGTGTTGTTCTGTTGAAACACCATAGCTGCTTTGACCTTCCTCTAGATAAGAAGTAACCTTCCATAATAAACAAAAGTTTGAAAGTCATTTCAGATTCCTGTGCCATGTGTTATTCCAATTCTTTTCAAAAACCAGCAAATAATTTGTGATAAGCCTGGATGTAAATTCCCTTACCCTAAATCTTGGTCATGCAGGGTGGAGGTGGTGCTGGAGGAAGACTAATTTGCGTTTTTCACGCTTTTATCTAAAAGTTGGTAGTGGATTAGTTGAAAGTAGGGCCCAGTCACTGAGGGTACAGAAATAGGAAAACAAAAAATGGGCAAGTAATACTGAACAAAATGCCAAAGAACAGCCCAATTGCTGCAATAAAAAAATAGGAATGGAGCAATTTTCTCAAAAAGAGATGGTCATCTTTTTGCTTTATACTGGGTACTTAATGTCATAAGTATTCTAATTCTAAATAATTAGAATCCAGAAGAGATATTTTCTTTAACTACTGAGAGTTATTAAGGTGGAATAGTCACTAATTTAAAACTATTCTTAAAAAACATCACAGAAAAATAAAAAATAGAATTTCAGGAGAAAATGATTATTAATTTATGCGATGCCTTTTAAAAGAATTGACAATTTTAACCAAAATTAAAAAGACAGGAATATGAAAAGCAAATATAATAAAAAGTTTATATCCTTCATATGTAAAGAACTTAAACAAAAGAAAAAATGAAAACCTCAAGAGGTAAGTGGGGCAAAGACATGCTGGCAAGTATCCACAGAGGGAGCAAAACTAAATTAAATGTTTAACCTCACCATTAAGAGGACCAATACATATTAAATATGTGTTACATGCATTTACGTATACAAAGATAAACCTCCTGTCATCCAGTATTCTAGAAGGTACACTGAAATTGCTTATCTCGTATATTTACTGGTGGAAAGTAACTGCAAAGTATCGAATCTGATTCCTCTTGTTTACGACATCAGCTTTCAGCTTCGGGTGTACCCTTGTCATAAGGAATACCAGTTTTATGTCCAGATAAAATATGAGATATAAAAAAAAAAATCCTGAAATTTAAAGAACTATAAAATCATTCCTAGACTTTGGTCTGTTCATTCCACTTTGGGTAATTTTATCTTAAAATCCCAAATTACAAGAGAATGCTATGTACACAAAGATGTCCATAATTTCGCATATAATAGAGAAGAGTAAACACTATATACAATCACAGGGAATAATTTCATAGCTTCAAACATGTTGCACAACCACTACAAGTTCTGAATTTGAATAGAATGTGGCAACAGGGAAAGGATAGGACGTAAAGTGAAAAGTCCAAGAAAAAATTATTTATGCTCTATTATGGCAAGTTTTAAAATATATATACATTTGAAAAGAGACAAAATAATAATAGCTTCCTATTGTTTTAATAACATATTTTATTTTCTCATGATTACTTGTATAGAAATATATAACATTTTATAATAAAAAATATATTAAAATATAACAAGTGCTTTTAAAAATTACAAAGCCCTAAGGAAAGCCAAATATGTATTCAATATATGAAGCATCATCAATCTTGAATGAGTGAAGTATGAGTTAATGAGATCTCTATTCTGAGAATTCTTTAAAGTGCTCAGGTTGTCATAGAAGATAATGTGTCAAGTAGTAGTTGCTTTAGATATATTAGATATTTAGACATTTTCTCTAATTTCACCACATCTCTACAAAGTATTACTATCCTCATTTCACAGAGGAGGAAATGCAGTAAATATAATGTAAAAATCGTGCCCAACACCTTAGAGTTTTAAGATGCCAGAGCCAGAACTTGAACTTTGGTCCTAAATATAAAATCTTTTCTCTATCCACAATGGCCTTCTGTATACAATAATGTTAGTGAGTACTAAAGATATAACAAGTTTTATCAGAGTAAAATGTTCTAGAATTATTAAACCAGAATTATTAAAGCAGATCTGAATGCTCACCTCTCTCAAGACTGATTTAAAATGTGATCTCCCTGTTTTCTGAGACCATGTTTTTTTCTCAGAAGGCCCATATCGAATCTGATTCCTCTTGTTTATGACATCAGCTTTCAGCTCTGGGGGTTCCCCTTCCATAACAAATACCAGTTTTACATCCATGAGAGTTAAATATGAGATACGAAAAAATAAATTTCTGAAATTTAAAAATTTGTAATATATTAATCATCATATATTGATAGCAGAAGTCAATTTAGCAGTGTGATATAATGGCAAGAACATCAGATTAGTACCGAAAACATTTTATTTATTATGATTTTACTTTAACTGGAGATTGAGCAACCACTAAATGCTATGTGGAAAATGGTTTAGAGGAGGAGGTGGCTAGGAGCTCAGGGAGAGAAACTAGTGAAGATGTTATTTCAGCAGTACAGATGAGAGATAATGTTGGCTAAAACATGGAGGTGGTGCCTCTGGACATCGAGAGAAGTATATGAACACAAAGCATATTTTGGAAGTAGAACTGATAAGACTTCCTGATGGATTAGACATGGGGCTGGGAAAAACAGGGAGAGAATGGCTCCAAAATTTCTGGCTGTCGTCACTGAAGCATCCAAGTGGGCATGTTAAATAGGCAGCTAGGTATGTGATCTAGAGCTCAAAAGAGGTACAAATTTGTGAATCATCAACAGAAAGATGGGAGATCTAGACGTGTTAATATATTTTAAAATCTCAAAATATAAAACAAGAAATGAAGTGGAAACAAAACCAAGACATCAACTGCTTATGCAATCACATGTACATATTCTAAGAATGTTTACTGTACCTGAGATGGGGCTTCATGACCGTTCCAATCATTTTTTTGACTGACTGTGCTTCACATACCCAGAGACTCAGGTCAACTGCAATGGTTTTCCCAATAAGACTATGCAAGTGGATGGGATGCTTAACAGGCTCCAAAATTTGCCACAAGTCATTCACTCCCATTCTGGTTATTATCTGTTGTTATTTGCAACACACTTTCAAAAGCTGTTAAAAGACACAGAAGCTCAGAAAAGAAATTCAAAAAATATATTGAGAGCTAGTTTAAGATGATTCCATAAATAGAGGATTCTCATTATTGCTTTCATTAGTCAGCTTTTTGGAATGAATCAAGAACACCTAACGCATTAAAAATGGTAGTAAATAACTACTGGCTACAAAAGTACTGATGCAATTAACAGATTAAAAGTTATCTGCAGATTGCAGTACGCTAAATTTGTCCTTAAAATCCACTCATATCACCAAATATGGACTTCTCTATAGTACTGAAAAATAAAGTTATTTTTAAATCTAATGTAAATCACTATCAATGGTCCCCTCATCCCTCCTCATTCTTTCCTCTTCTTTCCTACGTCCTCGTTAGCAGTGGCCAAGAATATAATTTTTTACATGGTTACCTTAATACTGCATAAAACTTAGAAAATAAATTTTAAAAATTACCCCCTCGATGGTGATAATTGGCTTTGTTCCAGCTAATAAGAAGCAGTAATACAAGCAAATGGACTGAAAAACAGGAATGCTGTTACTCATATTTACCTTCCTGAGAATTTACTCCTTGATTTTTCTAAAGCAGGACTAGGACTGGCTACTATCATAATCAGGAAAAAAGAAAAAGAAAAAAAAAGGCAAGGAAACAAGAAAACAAACCAAAGGAAAAATAAGAGGTTAATTAAGGAAAACTTTGATGAAGATAGAAAATGCGGAGTTGAAGGAATATGGAATTATCTTTTTAAAAAGCAATGACTGGCCTTTTAATTGCAAGGTCACACATGTTCATTTTAAAGAAAAAAAAATTTTTTTAAACCTACAGTTCCACTATCCAAAGAAAAATGTTAAACTCTTTACTATGTGCATGACATTTTAAAAACAAAATTGGCTTAAACTCTGCTATTGTAACCTCTCTGGTATTTTCTAAGGCCAGGTATTCCTTATCAAACATCTACGTCATTTGTTATTATTTGAAAAGATATTATGCATTTGCTATATTCAGTCTGACTATACAAATATAATCCAGAGTATCATCCTCTAAATACAACCTTAATTCATTCCAAAAACACAAAGTAGTATACAAAAACACAAGTTTAGTCTAAAAGTTATATGTAAACACCATAATGCGAAACTATTCTAAACAAAAAGCACTGTATTGTCTCTTCCTTTAACAGAGTTCATACGAAAAACAGATTTTCTCAAATTCTACGTGGCTGCAAAGAAAACAAATGCTGGCAGTGTTGCTGTCATTTTTTCTGAACTTTTCTGAATCTTAATTTTATACTGTGACCAGTGACACCTAAGATTTTGTGCACTCATTCTTATGAACTCCACAAATATATGCTGTCACTTTACAAAAGAAAATATACAGATTTAAACAAAATAGTATCTATTTCACATGAAGAAACCCCACTGATTGAGAATTGTAGCATAAATTCAGTTAAGGTTTTATATCTTTGTTAATATAAAAAGTTGTACTTATTCTGGAAAAAGAGTGAGGACACATGTTTTCTAAGGCATTATTATTGTGAAGAGAAAGACTAAACTATCAGAACACGTAAAACAAAAAAAAAAAAAACCAGAAAGTTTGAGGGGGAAGTTCTTGTTAACAGTTTTGCTCTGCTTTGTGACTCTAGCTAGATATTGGAATGGATTGTTATTTAAGTAAATTGTAAAAAATTCCTCTCTCTGGAAAAACATTATAACTGATCTTATTCATTTAAATGTGACCCTGACTTTAGCAGTCAAAATTTTAAATAGAAGTATCCCCTGATTTAGCAATAGCTCTCCTTGAAATTTATTTTAAGATGTTTTTAGTTGTGTAAAAATTTATACACCAGGATACTCATTGTGCACTGTTTATAATACTAAGACAGTGGGAAGAACCAAATGTCCATCAGTAAAGGACAGATCTTTAAGTATATCATGGTATGTTCAAACAATGGATTAGATGATGCAGCCAAAAATGGCATAGATCTATATGTACTAATAAAAAAGTCTCTAAGTTTTAGAATTGAAAACAGGTACAAAATAGGTTACAGATAAGAGATAAGAAAAATGACTCTTCAAAGTATATTCCTTTGTGTCATATATTGTTTTAAATAACTATATACATGTGTTATTCTTCTAATTAAAAATGTGGTCCTATCTGTAAAGGGTTGGGAAAATAAACTTGAAATCTTTAGATGGTTTACTTTTAGCCTAAATGTTAAGCAATCAAATATGGATAAAGTTTATGGGTCAAATTAAAAACCAATGTTCTGCAAATTTATAAGTACCTTAATATCACATATGACTTTGGTGTGGCATTTTAAGGAATGAGATTCACATTCCCTGGGTTCCTTCAGAATGCCTAGGAATTCGTCACATGGTCTTTTCTCGGGCCCTTTCAGCTCTAAAATTCAATCCTTCCTATCATGTCTCTAGTGGTTGATTGCTATAAGTTGACTACACATATGTAAATGAATAGAAATGAATGAAGATTGTAAGGTAGTACAGCATTTTTTATTATGTCACACAGAAATACACATTTACGGGTAGGGCTGTGACGTAGACTATTCCTTCTGAGACTTGTGGGAAAAACAAATTAGAGAAACACAGACGAGGGAGACTCTTAATTTTATAAACTGTAGTTCTCTGTGTATTTCAAACACATCAAGATAATTTTTGAAAAGACTTGAATGTAATATCTTATTTACTAGAGCAGAACTGATTTTCCAATGTATTAAAAATCCCAAGGATTAGAGCCCTTAAAGCAAGAGAAAGAGGGTATTTAACTAGGCCCATAAATGATACCTTTAATATAACAAGACCATTAAACTTAAAACTTAATTCCTCATATTATTTTAGTTTCTTTTCTCAGAAATAAACGTGGTTTAAAGAATGGGAATCTGTGGTTATGCTCCAGAACTAGCACTGGTGGCAGTGGAACTGGCATCAGCAGTGCCCACCTAGGACATCTGTTTGGTTATTCTTTAATTATAATATGAGCAAAAGACTACAAAGCTGTAACAATGGCTAAACACAACTGATACAATATACAGGCAAAAAGAAAAGTGTAAGAGAATTATCTGTCCATTTCCAGAAAAGTAAAATTTGAGTTATTATCTCTGAGCTAGTATTCTTTGCTCCACTTTTCCTTAGTTATGTAACATTTTTAGAAAAAAAAAAATGTCTCTTTCAGTTGCCAATCCTTCTGGTCACCTATTTTTAAGTTTATCTCAAAGCCTTTTAAATCATGTGGCGTCTGAACCTAGTTCCAAAATATCTATTGAAATGGATTTGAAAAAGTTTAGTCTCTATTGTGCTCAAGCATGTTCCTATAAAGTAGTAATGCTGTTTCTTCACAAGCACGAAAGAATTGCTACTGTGCTTTTTCCACTTTTTTCTCTGACGGGAATCAAGGGGACATTTTTATAGGAGCTATCCTCTACCATGTGCCCCAATAAATTTTTCTCTTGGTAACTTACCATTAATGAATTTCTATTAGACCTTCTTAAATTACTGCGGGACTTTTTATATCCTTCACTTCCTTTAACTGAAAAAGTAATGGCTCAGGACTGTGTCAATCAACAATATTTAACAGATTAGGGGGAGGGCATGGGAACTGGAAAGAGAGCAGGACTTATAGGAAGAATATTTTTAGAGTCAGAGGTAGACTACACTGGAAAGGACATTACTGCCGAGTCCCCTTTGAAGCCTACAGTGAAGGCAGTGTTCTTCATTCTCCCTAATATTATTCAGCCCACATCTTCTGATAACTCCTCTGAGCTTTTGACTAGAACAATTAATCCCTACTTTATTTTTACATGGATGTGTAAAATGCATCTAATTCTTGATTCTAACACCTCTCAGAACTGTCTTACCCTTTGTCTTTCCCAAATATCCATGTGCTTAGGCCAAAAACTTAGACATTTTTGATTCTTCTCTTTACTTTGTTCTCCAATAGCAACCTGATAAGCAAATCCTCTTATCTTCAAAATCTATACTAAATCCCTATTTTTAATGATATTCCCCTGATGCTGCCTGTATACATACCTGTTAACAGATTCCCAACTGGTCCCCTGCTTCTACTTTTTGCTGCTCTCCACACCATACAATCATTCCCCCATAAAAGCCAGAGTGATCTTGTTTAAAAACCTAAAAACGTTAAAATCATCAGCCCTTTAGTAATGGATAGTGAATTTCCTTAAAGGTGACATAACTTGTTTATCACAATTTACTTCTTCATATACGGTGATGTCTTAAAACAGTTGTAAAATGCAAAAAAAAAAAAATTAAAATTACATAAGTTTTCTAAATGTAATACATTCTTTTAAAATACTATTTTAGGACTATCTTCAGTAGATCTACAATCTAAGCTGTTTAAGTTCCTTTTGAAAATCACTTATGTTCCTTATGAAAATCACTCATAAAAGGATAATTTTAAAAGAATACCTTAATAGTTCTAAAAGGATAAAATTATATGAAATGTACACTTATGAAAATACCATTTTAACAATAGTTAATACAAAATACCTTATTTCCATTATCTATTTTCATATGTTGTTACTTTTTTTGCATAATCTCTTCTTCTGACATGACATTAAGTAAAAATGATAAGACTGTCAAAGCATGCAAAGTTCCAAGAAGGGACAGAATGCAACAGCTTTTAAGATATTCAAGTACAACTATACTCAAAGACAGAACAAATGGTTCTTGCATGAGGTCATGCAAGATGAGATTACTTGAAAGTAGCTCAGCATTAAATACAATTTATGTATATTTTGTCTTGTTTTTTATTTTTTAATAGGGTGAAATTTTTGTGCTGTGAAATTTGGTTAGTCTCTTTTATAACGTAATTGTATTGACATCAATCTGATCGTGTAGTCAATGCGTATTACACAGAACAATCTTCTAAAATATTCACAATTCTTAAGAATTAGTGTGCCATAAGCTTATGTGACTCAACAAAGTTGGAATAACCAATAACAAATAACTTTAATAACTGACTAGTGGCTTAAACTTATTTAGTTTAGTGAAAGAACACTAGACTTGGGATGGGAAATCTAAGATTCTGGTCTGGGATATACCACTAGCTGTGTAACAATGGAAGACATTTAACAGATCTCCAAAATGAGAGGTATTAAACCAGATGAACATGAGACTCTGATATCTTTTGAATCTCATGACCTATTTTGGTAGCTTGGTACTAAAAAAATAAATAAATAAAAACCTTATCATTCTATTTTAGATTTCTTGCTTGGTAGAAAGAACATGAATTTCTCCTTTAAAGAAAGGGCTTAAAAATCCACTTCAGGTTAAAACAACAACAAAAAAAATCCTTTGATGTAACCATATGGTGCCCATAAATCAATTTATATTCCTAAACTTCCTTAAAAGCTAATAAGCTTTTATTGGTTAATTATAAAACTGAATGAGGTGAGAAAAGCCCAAAACCTTGCTAATTCCACTAATGAATCAAATTTAAAGAACATAAAGAGAGGTCAGTGATTTAATTTATGCAAAAAGACATTTATTAAAGCAGCAGGTTTCCAATTTTATTTCATTTTTAAGCAAAAGCATTGGAAAGAAAATTTAACAATGAAGCGGGAAATACTTTAAATTACCTTATTCCCATCTAGAAGACAATCTTTTCATATAAAGTTTGTTAAACAATATAGTATACTTCAGTACCGAATTGTACTGGATGGGATTTACCACATAGCTACACAAATTAATGCTGTTTTTAATTATTTCATCAGTTTTATTTTCATGTGACTATAGCTTAAACTTTGAAGCATAAAGTAACCAAGGTTTAACTTTGTTATCAGTAAATATTTATTAAATGTCTATTATTTACCAGAAATTCTAGGTGCTGGAGATACAATAGCGAAAGATCAAGCACTGCATCTGAGGACCTCAGTAAGGTGAGGCTAGAGATAAAAAAAAAAATGTATAACAATGTGGCAAACGATAAGAACAGGCACACAGGTAAAGATGGTGAACTATGTATGGTTTACAGAAAAAGAGGTATCTTACCTATCTAATGCATCAAGGAAGGCTTCTTAAAGGAACTGACAGCGAAACAGACACCTCCCAACATTTCCCCTTGTTTACCAAGGACCACTTGGACCAGATGTTGTAGTGTTTTCGTGTATTTTAACCATCATACTTAACATATCAAAGGGCCACAAAAGGAACATGACATTTGACTATCTTTGGAAATAAGGAGGTGACTTTGATGGAAGGCCTTTCATTAGTGGAGACCAAACATTCGACATCAATGTATTTGGGGGTCGCGGAAAAGGCCGAGGCCGCTGCTTCCCGTGTAGAAAGTGGATTACTTGGTGAGATCAGCAGTCACGTGAAGAGCTGTGCAGACAGAGCAGTAGCTTAAAACTCAGAGTGAGAAGAGCGCTGAAAGCTAAGTCAAGGAACTTACACTTCATTAGCTCCGGCCCTTGAGAGGGTTGAAAAGACAGGCTCGCGTGGGAGAAAGAATGACTGTAAATAAGTAAACCACCATAATGCCTGAAGGGGTAATGGCTCTCCTGGAAGTGTTTTTGAACATCAGGTGCACACCGGAAAAGAGGAACACTCGAGGGTGCCTACGGGGATCAGGGTCAGGGCAGGCTCGCCCGGAGGGCCTGGGACAGGCGTAGGAGTGTGTGCGCCCTCCCCCCCGCCGTCTGCCTGGGGGCAGGACACGGGGATCGGGGACAGGGCAGGCTCGCCCGGAGGGCCTGGGACAGGCGTGGGAGTGTGTGCGTCTCGCCCCCCGCCGTCTGCCTGGGGGCAGGACACGGGGGTCGGGGTCAGGGCAGGCTCGCCCGGAGGGCCTGGGGCAGGCGTGGGAGTGTGCCCCCCCCGTGTGCCCGGGGGGAGGGGGCAGGACATTCAGGCCCTCGAGGCCTTGGCGGAGCGGGCAGAGCAGGGCCGCGGGGGTCGGAGCCGGGAGCGGCAGGTGCCGCGGGGACGCGAACACAGAGCTCGTCCCCGAGCAACGTGTCGCAGGGGCGGGGGCGCTGCCGTCTCCGCACCGCCCCGCGGGACTTACCCGGACAACCCTTTCTCCTTGGTGTGGGAGGACGCGCCACCGCCACCAGCCCGGGCGGCCTGGATCCTGCCTGGATCCTAACGACTGCCTTCGAGTCTCTGAATGTCCTCTTCTCAAGACAAACCCAAAACAATAATGATAATAATAATGATAATAATGATAATAAATAAAGGGAAAAAACCCTCCTCTTCCCTTCCCCAAACGAAGGCTAGCGTCCGCGGGCCAGCGCCCGGACGCCGACAGCGGCCTCTACACCTTCAAACTCCGCGCCTCCCGCGCAGGCCCCGCCCCTTCCGAGAAGGGCCCGGCCCGCTTCCGCCCTCTCGGGGCCGCGCGCCCGCCCGCCGGCCGCACGCAGGCGCGCGCGGAGCTGTGGCCGGGAGGCGGGCCCGGGGTCAGCCTCTTCTCTTTCCCTGAGGCTCCTCGACACTGCCCGCTCCCGCCCGCCGCCCCGCCCCGCCTCCCCGCGGCCGCCCACGGCCACTTCCGGCCCCACCTTCCGCCTCCAGTGGCGCGAAAACGCCGGACGGCGCATGCGCGGGCGGCGCCGCGGCGGGCGGGGGGCGGGGCGCAGGCGCGGCGGGTGAGCGGGCGCCGGGGCTGCGGGGCTCCGGGCGGCGGGGCTCCTGCCTTCCGCGCCGGGCGCGCGTGTGCGTGCGGGTCCCCGCGCCCAACGGCGGCCAGCCGGAGCCGACCGAGGCCGCGCAGGGCGGCCGCCGCGTCCCGTCGCAGCGCCGGTCCGGGTCCGCGGGGCGCCCCCGGCTTGGGGTTGGAGGTAGGCAGGCTGCGGGCGCGCGCCTTGGCGCCCTCTGGCTCTGGGTGCACCCCCACCCCCCCTCAGCTGGTGCGCCCCCCACCCCCACCCCCCCAGCTCGTCCGGTGGCGGCCGGGTGCCCCGAGCCGCCGCGCGGGGTGCAGGGCGGTCCCGGGGGCCCGGGCGGGGTGCAGGGCGCCCTACGCGCAGGCGGCACTGGGTCCCCCTCTCCGCGCCGGGTGGGGGGGGCCCAGGGCTCGCAGCCCCCGCCTCGGGCTGCAGGACGCGGCCCCCGGCCCCCGGCGGCCCCGTCTGGCCCCGAGAAGTGGCTATGGGGGCCGGGGGGGTGCGGGGGTGAGGTCGTGAGGTCGCGATCGGGAGTTGGGGCCCCGGCACGACCCCCGTGACCTCCCAGGTGGGGCCTTCGGGAGGCGCGTGCAGACCCGGTCTCCGCCGGACCCGTCGCCCCATCGTCCCAGGGTCGCGACCGCGAACGGTTTAGTTGCCCAGGGCAGTTCGATCGTGACTCTGGCGCTTTCGCGACGGCATTTCTTCGCCCCGCGTCCTCGGGGCAGCGAACGGGAAAACGGAACCCCCGGTGGGGCGCGCGGGGCCCGCGGTCGAGCGAGGGCGCGTCAAACCGGCGGTGCTCGCGCTGCCTGCGCGGTCATCCCGGAGACGGCCACCCCGTGGTGTCTGAACCCTGCGGACAGGTGAACTCGGCGCGTCCTCCGTGCGCCGAAAAGCGCGTGTTTTAGAGACGGGCCATTCCGGAATGAGACTTGAAAAGGAGGAGGAAAACGTAAACTGCTGACTTTTAGACGGCGGCTGAGTCGGAGTCTTTTAAAACGGTCCGTGGCACCTACAGTGGCCTGCACATGGGTGGGTGGGGAGGGCCCGGATTCGAACGACTTAGGTTTATTGGATCTCCTTTTACTGCACGAAACATAGAGTAACAGTGGTGCTCGGATGCGCATCCTGAGTCTCCTTGGATGTGTGCAACTACAGGAAAGTTTGGAGTGCGCCCGACGATAGCCTGGAAACATGTTTTTGTGCAGCGTAGAACCGGTGTTGTGTGGCCACGGGCAAGTCCTATCACTCTTGGAAGTTTTCGTTTCCTTTTCTGTAGTTGGAGAAATTAACACAGTACTCAAGTCAGGATTCGTAACTTCCTTGGGTGGGGGAGGGGTAGAATAAGCGAGATGGTTGCAGTTATATCTCTGGATTTATCTGTAATTAAGATAAAACATTGATTGAGCCTGGCAGAAATTAAGTACTCATGACATACTAAAGTTGTTAAAGTGAAAAACAGGTTTTACTCCCCAAAGGTTTATTTTATTGAATGCCTAGATGCAGAATTTAATGTAAAACCTGCCTAAGTCTTGACTATCAGCTTTAGACTGAAGAAAATTAGAGCTGTACTAGGTATTTCCAGGAATTAATAAGTAACAAAATTCTACCATAACAGAGTATATTATATTTAAGGCATATTTAAATGTCACAGTGCTCTATACACATATACTCATGTCCAGATGACTGAGGGTCAGATGTAATCACATGTTAATGTTAACATTTTTGATTCACTAGTTAACGAAATACATCTTTTCTCACTCAGCATTCTTTTCCTGGTGACCAAATTTAAAATAATTTCTGTAGCTTTCTTCATTGTATTCTCTCATCCACCTCTACTGTAGACTATGCTTTACTGCCTACTGGCCTCTCCACCTCAATACCCTAGGAGTACTTGAAACTCTGTTTTCAAACAAAATAAATGTGTTATTTATCCTCCCTTATTGCCAAACTTTATCTGTTTATAATGGCATTAAGTATTGTGAGGATTGTTTCTGAAAATTGAGCACAACATGATTGGTAGCTTAATTCTAATATATTTATTGTAAAGAAGTATTAAATACTATGAAGAGCTTTGTGGATGTATTGAAATTCTCAAAGGAGCTTTTCCTCCCTTTTTGTGTATTCCAGAATATTTAAAAGTATTTGTGGGGCAGGGAGGACATCTGTTTATGTCTGTTTAGCCTATTAGAAAAATTACTGCTTTAACTTTAACTTTCAAGACATTCATGTTTTCTTTTTTTTAAAAAACCATTATTGTTAAATTACAAAATGATTCCTATTTTAGCACATAGAATCCTTCAATGTCTGTTAGATGTATGTTACCATGGCAACCTAATAGCAAACTGCAAATCCCAGGCTAAGCACAGCAAATAAAAAACATCATCGTCATATAGCGTGCTATCTTCTGTGTAGTAGCGAATCCCACACTCAGTGTAAGAACCTTATCACACTTAACCTTTGTTCACTTCCCTCCCCCCAGATTTACTTGAAAAACTGCTGTTTTCTTCTGTCAGCGGTAAAATACTAAAATCAGTCAGCTGATGTCTGAGTGCTAGCTGACCACAAGATCAGGTATTAGGCATTAAAAAAAAGTGAAAGATTTTTAATATTGTGAAAACAAAAAGTAATGTTTCTTTACTCTTCTGTAATAAATTACTGCTCAGTAATAGAGGGAATCGAGGACAGGTAGGAGGGAAGGAAGCTGGACGATAGCTTGGTGCTACTCTGGGGAATTTAAATTAGCAAGCTGAAACTAATATACATCAATTCTTGTTATTAAGCAATTTGAGAAGTATATTTGATTTTCACATTTTGAGTTGTATAAGAGATTCAAAGTAAACATTAAATTATTTGTGGAAAAGATGTTGACTATTATGTAATTGTGACCATAATGCTGAGATTGTCTCTAAAGGCATTTGTTTAGGTTAAATGTTCTTTGGATGTTAAGTAATATATACCTGATAAATTTGTAATAGGTATATATGATTTTTGATATTTAATTTATTATGATAAATTAAGGATAGGACAAAGTTCAGGTTTTTAAATGTTGTTTACACCAGTTCATCTCAAACTTTAATCTACTTATGAATTATCTGAGTTCTTGTTAAAACGAAGATTCTGATTCACTTGATTGAGGTTGGGGCCTGAGAATCTGGTTATTTAACATGTTTTCAGGATGTGTAGATGCTACTTGCTGGTCCTTGTGCTACACTTTGAATATCAAGTCTACAAGTCACTCTGTGGTGTGGACATTTTCTCTACTGCTCTGACTTCTTGCTTGAAAGCAATGCCTTATAACCTATGGCACTGAGTCATGGACTTGCTTATAGTATCTCCCCTAGAGCAGCAGTTTGTAAAGTGTGGCCCAAGCATCTCTGAAACCCTTTCACAGGATCTACAAAGGAAAAACTTTCATAACAACAGTAGCATGTTATTTGCCTCTTTCACTTTCATTCACTTATGAGTATACAACAGAGTTTTCCAGAGGTTACGAGACAGGTGATGATGTCATTGCTCTGATGATGGATGGGATGTGTACTTGTGTGTTTTTCATTTTGAATGTTTATCAGTTGTAATTGATAATATGGGAAATATCAATAGATAGAAACAAAAGCTCTTTGAGTTTCATAGTCCTCTTTAAGAGACCACAGTCTTTGAGAACTGCTGCCCTGCGGTGCTGGGCCGCGGACACACTTGATCTAGAACTTTACTGGAACAAATCTTTCCTTAGCCGCAGTGCCTGTTAAACCAGAGTGAGAGTTTCAGCTCCCTACATGGGCACCATAGACACTGCAATGGCGTGTCTTACCACTCTGGGCGGTGGTA
Source organism: Cynopterus sphinx (assembly GCA_030015415.1). Lineage (NCBI taxonomy): Eukaryota > Metazoa > Chordata > Mammalia > Chiroptera > Pteropodidae > Cynopterus > Cynopterus sphinx. The sequence goes on along the minus strand of CM057383.1, from coordinate 6,438,897 downwards.
AAAGGCCTCCTCTAACACCATGGTGGGGGGGGGGAGCAGGTAGCACCCTATCGATGCTCGGTGGGGGTGGATGCCTTGGCTCTCTAGGTGGTCTCCACTGCAGCCATTATCGTGGCTGCTCACATGGCCTACCTCGCCTTCTCTAACAAGGAGCCCAGGTGGGATGTTGAAATGCCTCCTTACAGCTTCACCAGGGTGGATACCCACTTGATCTTTGCTGGCACAGTGGGAAGGAAGAGGAGGCCCAGTTTTTTTGGTGGTATTTGGCTGGGGTAAAGGCATCAGTGACTGAAAACTTGTCTTGTTTGGCTGCCCTATTCCCAGTCCTTGGCTTGAGGCAACAAGCCTTGTTGAGCCCCACCCCCACCCTTTAGTTCTGCACCTGTTGGTGTCTTTGCAAGATCTGAGATATTTGAAGCAGAGCAAAAACTCAGGAAACTCACCAAGGTGTCGTCCCGTGGGTGTTGATGTCCCTAGCCAGTCTGCCACCTCTTTCAGAGTCTTCCTGTTTTTGTTTTGCATATAGTTTCCCAGGTTTTTAGTTTTACTAAGCAGGAGGAATAGGGGACTTAACACCTATCCCACATTCCTGGAAGTGGAAGGCTCGGATTGCTTTTTGTTTTTTTCCTAACTCTGCACTGTAGGCCCACAGCATATCCCTTTTATTTGGTTATATAAAAATGTGTGAATAAACATTAAAATATTCCCATTAAAGAAAAACTGTTTTGATAAAGGACAAGTTTTTGGAGAAAATGTTTAAAATTGCATAGAGTTTCCATGAAAGGAGTCATGACTACAGTTGAAGATTTTATAAAATATAAACTAATTTTGTGTAATAAATTTGGGACTTTAAGTTATCAGAATTTTGGGAAATAAAGTTTAGAAAAACTGATTCATGAAGATAATAGTGAACTTGTAAAAACCAGTATACAAAATAGAAATTAAAATGTCATAAAGTTAACTTTAAAACAGGATCTCATAGCTTTGTCTAGTTCTTTGTCACTTTCAAAGAAAACATTTAAATGTCATGATCAGAAGTGATTCTAGAGCATGAAAAAGATGGGGAAACAACTCATTTTACTTAATGAATTGTCATAATAGCAAACTCGACAAAGATTGTTTCCCAGAACAGTTGCTCCAAATTATGTATCGATATTTGGTATTTCTGAAATTAGTTCTGTCACTGTAAGTTTAGAAAGCAGTAGCGGGGGGTGGGAAGAATCACACTGAATGTCTCTCCCCACCCTCTACTCTCTCACATCCATCCTCTGGAGTCTCATCCTGTGGTTTCCACAGCTACTTCTTGCTGTCTCACACTGCATTAGCCTCCCCCCACCCCCCAGCACACACAGACACTCAGGACTGGCTCTCTCGCCCTGTGGGCATGTCTTCTAGGGAGGATCTGATGGGAATCTTTCAGCTGAAATTCAGGAGACGGAAAATCTCACTTAATCTGTCGCCCCCAGGCACCTGGTGCAAACAGGGTGACTGTGCAGTACAACACTTGAGGGACTGAAAATGGATCCAGGCTAGAACTTTCCTCGTATTCTTTCTCTGTATGTTACAAATTTTTGATTACCCACATCATGAATTTGTCTAAGTACCCATCTTTTGAGGTCTTAAATGCATTTTAAAGAAAAAATGAAAGCAGCAATCAGAGCTTTCATAACATTTCATTTCAGTCAGATGATCAGCTTTGACTTGTACAGTATTCATATGTTTAGAAAATCTTGTGTTCTTTTAAATATGTTGGTTTTCTAGGGATAGTCTGTCGGTAATGGAGTTTCTTTAGGGAACAGTTAGGAAAACTACTGGTGTTAGGCAGCACTGCTGCAAATATGCTTCTTTGGGAAAATATTTTAAAAGGAAAAGTTTTACCGGATTCAGTGTTACTTTATAACTTGCAAAAGTTAGATGATTGCTCTGGGATAATTTTAGAAGGCTTTTTACCATCTCTGTTAGTAGATCTAGTAATCTAGAAACCCCAGTTACACAAAATCTTTTAACCTTTTGTGGGTTTAGGAGTCTAAACATTTAGTTAGGCACATATAAAATCTTGGCCATGAATAACGATGGAAAAGCAACATGCAGGTGATTTATGAAAGAGAGAGAAAGGGAGAGAGACATTTATTCATTTATGTAGGTTAGAAGTCTGGCATGTCCCCCTCGGCCAAAGTCAAGGTGGCAGCAAGGGCTGTGTTCCTTTCTAGAAGTGGTAGGGGAGAATCTATCTCCTTGCCTTTCCAGCCTCTGGTGGATACCTGTATTCTTTAGCTCATGGACCCCTTCCTCCACACAGGTGATATTTTTACTTTTTTAAAAGTAAAATTGAATGAACATAGTACTTAAAACTTAAGCTTTGTCTGGTTTATTTTGTTAAGCTTAATGTCTATGGAACAATCATATGGATGCTGTACTTAATTACTTCGTGGTTACTATAACGTTTTAATATTTGTTCAGACCCAATGGCCAAAAGAAAGGAAGATAATTTCTTCTCTCCTGAAAATGCCAAAAGACCAAGACAAGAAGAAGAAGAGTCAGAGGATTTTGATAAAGATGATGACGAGGATGAATGTGCAGCTTCTTTCATTAATGGTACCTCTACTTTGGTAAGTATAAAATTACAAAGTGAATGTTTTACACAGCTTAATGTGTAATAGCAGAATACTGAAACATCCCAGGTGTCATTTATTTGGTGAGTGAATGGTTGAACATACTATGGTATATCCGTACCATGAAATGCTAATCAATAAAAAGCTGTGAACTCCGGATATAGGCAACAATAGACAGTTATGTTGAGTGGGAAAAAACAAAACACAATCTTACGGTTCTGTATGATTCCATTTATATAACATTCTTGAAATGATGAAGGTATTAGTGGGCCAGAGTTAAGAAGGGGATGGATTGGGTGGTCTGTGGATGTGGCTTTATATTAAGGGGCAACAAGAGGACTGTTTGTGGTGGTGGAAATATTCTCTATTTTGACTGTGTCGATGTCAGTGTCTTGGAAGTGATAAGGTTCTATAGATTCCAAGATGTTACCATGGACAGAGACTGGGTAGAGGAGCCGTAGGACATCTGTGTTGTTTCTTACAGCTGCATCTGAATCTACAAATCTAATTTGATCAAAACAAAAAAAATCTAATTTGATCAAAACAAAAATTTTTTATATTTTAAAATGTCTTTTATCATGATGTCTGGTATTCTGCTTATATAATGATTTAAGTGTTTTCTGCTTTTTTAATAAGATGATGCCCAGAAGAGAACCCAGGGAGTTTTTTTAAAGAAACTTTAAATGCTAGAGACATTAAGCGTTCTTTGAAAAAATTGGAATGTTTGGTAAAATAGGTTGATTTATTTCTAAGTATGAGGTGTGACCACCGTGTGCCAAACTCTTGATGAAACATTTATAAACCTCTGATGTAACCATGACATAGATTTACAAGCGGGAATTATTTCTGTTTTGTAGATTTAGAACCCACATATTCTTTATACATTACCAGAGCCACACAGTTACCATAATAGGTGACTGACAGAAAGTCACAAGAAAATCAGACTTTGCCTTTTAAGAATGGGTGCTCTACTCTGAATTATCAGGGTCAGCATTCAAATTATAGCTGATAATCATCTTTCAGAGAGGGTCTAAATATGGTTCTGTATATCACAGGCAGTTTCTGTACACCAGTGGTTCTCAACCAGGGGGCTTTGCACCCTCTTGAGACATTTAGCAATGTCTGGCTGTGTTTTGGTTGTCACATCTGAGGGGGAGGTCTGAGCTATGTGCACAAGGCACAAGAAAGCCCCGCCTCCAACAAAAAATTATCTGACTCAAAACATTAGTATTCATATTAAGAAACCTGTGGTACACTTATTGCATCCTTTAGGGACTTTGCAAGGCATAGGTACTCATATAAGACTCCCAGTTAATTTTATCTTATTGATTGAAGTTAATGTTACTCATTTTCCGTAGCTTTTTCATTGATAACAGTGCTGGTCTTTCTCCTGCTAGCAATCGCTTAGATGATTATAGTGAGTGAATTAGACAGGTTGATCGTTTTCTCCCGTTGTTTTTTATTAATAGACTGCAGCAGAAGTTGGAATAATTGAGAGTATTCAGCTCAGAAACTTCATGTGTCATTCGATGCTTGGACCCTTTAAATTTGGTTCTAACGTCAATTTTGTTGTTGGCAACAATGGAAGTAAGTGCTTCTGCCTTTTTCAACTTTGAGAAGTTCCTTGAGGATAGACTGCATTAACTTTTTTAATTAGGTGGTTACTAGTGCTGATAAATCTAAGCTTTGCATCTATAATTTGTGATCATGAATATTTTCAATATTTGCTGCTTCTCTGCACTTTAAGAAAATAATGAGTTACTTCTAGGTGCATTATATGTGCAATAGTGGTAAACATTTTCTGCTTTACCTTTAAATCCATTTACCCTGGAATTCATATCACAGAAGAATGAATAAACTCTCCTCATTCAAGTTGAGGCAGCCCTGTGTCTCACATTATTAAGTGTTGTAGTAGAGCATAAAAAAATGCCATGGGAATGCAAACACAAAGGAAACAAATTCTCACTTTTGTGGCCATTGAAAGCATCAAGAGGAGGTCACATTTGTGCTGGTACTTGACAGAAAATTATAGTTTCTTTAGGTCTCACTGAGATGCTCCAGGCAAAGATCGCTCATTGGCCAAGATTTGGAGGGATAGAAGTAGGTGTTTGTGGAGAGTGACAAATAAACTTCTATGGCTTTATCATGTCATCCGTGGTAGGGAGGGACGGAAACTGAGAGTTCTTTTGTAGGTGATACTGTAGAGGATCTTGACTGCCATGAAAAAGCTCTGAGGGTTTTATTCAGAAGTCAGTGGTGAACCACTTAGTTTTTGAGTAAAGTGATGACATAATCAAGATGTGTGAAACCAGGTGGCCACACTGGAGCATAGATGAGAAGGGGAAGACAGGTGTTGGAAATAGTAGGTCGCTTTTGTGATCGACCAGCCAGGCTTGAGGTGTTGCCATCCTGCCTGAGCCAGTGCACAGGACAGAGGCTTGTCCGAGTCTGCAGCTGGTAACGATGCTGGGACATGAAACTAGGTGTGTGGAGTTCCAGTCTGTTTGGTTCCTTGGTTTCCCTGCTCTATATTCAGTCAAAAGGAAAGTGTTTTTTTCAGAAGAGAATGGACAAAGAGATCAGTGCTACAGGGAGGACACATGGGACAAGAAGTGAAGAAAGACCAGTGGGTTCTGTAGTTAGGTCTGTTTTTATTTTTAACTTTTGAAACAGTGATTTTATTAATAAAGTTCAAGAAGAAATAATAAAGCAATTAGTGGGAAGTGAAAAGAAAAGAGAGAGTTAGAATAGGGATGTGAAACGCATCCCAGGAACTAAATTGGGTTAACTAGTTGTGTGTTTTGGTTAATTTGGAGTATATTGTGGAAGATGATGGGCTGATAAGAGTTGATTGGATTGCTTGATCATGGAATTCATAAAGTGGTTATCATATTCTGGGTAATTTTATAAATTTTGGAATTTTAGCTTGTGATGTTTTATGTCCCTTAGGATAAAAAGAAGTACCCTGCAGTGAGGTAACAAATGAGTACTATTCAAATTAGGAGTAATAATTGTTCAACTATTACATAAAACATCTATCTATATGACTGATAATTTTTCATATTTAAGTTTCTTCATTCAGCAGATATGCAGTTGCCTATGGCAGGCAGATATTGGAGATACAGCACTAAAGAGAGTAGAAAGATTCCTATCCCTGTGGAACTTGGATTCGAGGGTTTTTAAAATAGGTTTTATCTAAGAATTTGTGGAAAAGGTAAATTGTAATTAAATTAGAATGTAATAAAAGTTAGATGCGTTAAGTCTATATGTATAGTTAGTTCATTTAATAAACTAATGGGCCAGGATACAGTGGGATTTTTAGGTTGGAAAGTCATCGACCATTTATTCCATTTTCTTATTAGTGGCAAAAACTTAATTTCTGAAATGTTCTAAGTTTTTCTAATAACAGTTGCTAAATATTTTATGATATATACAACTTTTTTAAAAAAAAACCTTACTGCTTTGGCATTGGAACAAGATTATAATTGACTTATAACACTTTCAGGATTATACTAATTCACATTTTCATTCAGAAATCTTTTTACAGCCTTTTTTCCCTGTCTTTAATGATTGTGATTTCTTCAACACCTTTCTCCTTAGGTGGGAAGAGTGCAGTACTCACAGCTCTCATAGTTGGTCTTGGTGGAAAGGCAGTCGCCACTAATAGAGGATCTTCTTTAAAAGGTTTTGTGAAAGATGGACAGACGTAAGTGTGTGCTTTCTATGTGTATTTTTCACGTCTTTGGTAGGAACAGCTACTTGAGATTCCCAGTCCACATAGACATTATAGGAAATGGACTGGCTTCTCGGAACTGGAGCAAAGGTAGTGAATCTTTTCATTCCTTTCTCTCACCCCCTGTTGCCAGCATGGCTCACTGTTGCCTCTTATCCTCTGTAGACAGGAATCTTGTGTAAATTATTGCCTTGTGCCCATCCACCTATACCTTGTTTCTTATACATTTCTGGAAGAACAAATAGTCATAAATCGGTCTACTTGTGTTTAAAGGAATAGTTATAAACATTGGGCTTTCCTGACTCTTAATCCAAACCCAACTATATCAAGTCCATGTTGTTATGACATAGGCGAAAGCAGAATCTGTGACCAGCAGAAGTGTCTGTGCACAGAATTTCTGCCGCTGGCTCTTTAAGAATTCCAAAAAATTCTTATTTTATATTTTATATCCTTTACTCAGGTGGTTTGCCAGTGAGTTTGATTTGAGGACCACACTCAAGTCTGTGTGTGGTCCAGCTTGACTGTTGGTGAATGCTCATATAACTACCCTCTTTGGCTTTACATTTTTATTTCTTTTTGTTATAACTTGCCTCTATTTAAGTGTATAATAATCGCCCAGTTTACGTCATCATACACTCATGGCCTTTTGCCCATTAGGAGCTTTCTTCAGGATGATGTCCTTATTCTTTTTAATACTGCCTCAGATAGCTCTACAGGGACCCTTGTTTCTCCTGACAGCTTAATGCCCCAGACTATCAGAGCTCCCAGACCGAGGCTGCTTCCAGTGCTCATTGCTCTCTCACACTGATGCCTCAAACACAGTGAACTATGATAATTAACAGCAATTTTTTTCCTCATATTTTTTTCCTCTGCTCAGTGTTCCATTTAACTTCTCCCATTTTATTACTAAAAAGTAGAACGAGAACAGGATGGGAGTTAGGATTGGTTTTCTTATGTATCTCTCTGAAACCTGTCAAACAGTGGTTACTGGTGTTAGTTCAACACCAACAGGAATCCTGAATTTGGGGTGCAGTCCTGAAGGAGATTTCATTCAGTGCACAGAGCTCATTTGTGATCTAGCACAGCTGTGAGAACAGCTCAGTTACAATAGTGTTTCAGCTCAGTTATGAAGCAGCATGTACAAGGTGGCCCTGGGGCCAGACCCCTCCCTCTCTGGTTAGACAGGTCTGCTGCACCTGCTCTGATCTGGTCCATTCTACTTTGCTAGAGTGAGGGAGATGTCTTCTGCTCTAGTGGGGAAAAGCAGTCTCCAGTAGAAAGGGAAAGTGCTCTCCAAGCCAGGGGGGAGCAGATTTATATAAACAGAAGCCTCCTTCCCTAGTCCCTGATGGGTTCATCTTCATGCAAAGAAGACTCCGAGTCTTCACAGTTTGATTGATCCAAAAGGCACTGTCCAGTTGGTCAGAATGGAGCCACTCTGATGGGTCAGTGAACATGCGTGGGGTATAGTTGCACAGCTCTGATTGGGTGGGAAAGCCTCACTCCTATTGGTCAAAATACCACTCCAGGAGCTCCTTTCTAAGGGGTGGCTGGGATGGCAGGAACACTGGGAAGCAGGTGGTTCAATGCAAGAAGCAAGCAGGTTTGTGCAGGCTTCTACCTGAAATGGGGTTTGCATGAGAAGCTCCTGTGTAGAAGTGGCTGCTAGGCTCTGTAATTTTTAAATTTGAGCCCAGTTAGTCACCAGCCACCCTTCTAAGTAGGTCTCTTCTTTCTCAGGGTTCATAAATCTTAGGAATCATAGCCCTAAGTTAGGGTTCCAAGTTGACTCAGGATGAGCAAGGAAAAGTCGCACAGATAATTATTTCTCATGCTGTGTGGCCTTGGAAAAGGACTATTTGGTAACAGTTCTCTAGCATGTTTTGTTCCTACTTATCTTATTTGGGCCCTAGCCCAGCAAGTCTTCTCTCCTGTAGTCCCCATACAAAATTATGTCTGAAATAAAAAATCAGTTACTTTAACAGTTAATAGTCCCAACTCAGTTTCAATTCATTATACTTAACTATACATTTGTTAGTTGTCTAAACAATCACTGAGTCTACCTAGCCAGATAACACGTTCATCTTTCAAATAGAAGCTTTAGGAAGAAATCGCTTTTTTCTGTGTCATTAAATGTTTTATTTTTCCCATTTGGGAAGAACCTGGACCAAAGCAGAAACTTCCTTTTGAGACTTGACCTTACAATACCACACAAAGAAGGGAGGGAGAAAAGGAGGAAGGAAAGAAGGAAAAGAAAGAGGCTAGCTTATATAAATCATGAACTTTTGAGGATACATATGCCTGTAGGTAGGAACATTAATATATTTTAAATGAGTTAATAACAGTTTAAAGCTGTAACCTGAGCTCAGTCTCTTTTTTACTGACCTTGTCTGAAAAAGTATCTGTAAACAGCTTTTCCAGACTCATTACTATTCTTTTGTCATTGGTATCTTTAAAATTCCCCCTATTTTATGGTCTTTGATTTAGTCATCATGTTTTCACAGAATCAGCTCACTGAGCTTTCCAGTTCTATTCATAGTCTATCCTGCGTCTAAAAATGTATGTGGTTATCCCACCTCACCGCTCAAGGGAATCCTAAGGACTCTTCTCCCCGTTGTCAATATCACATTCTCCATTTGTGACACCTGGGTGTTGGGCTGCCTTAGAGATGCTTGCTGAAGACCAGAGAAACCAGAGAACAATGCCTTGAGACCCTTTACTTGGGCCTCAGCCTTCTGATTGACCCCCCAGCCTTTTCCAGGGGTCTGGGGACAGTGAATCTATTCTCCTAATAGTATATCTTCTTTCATGGATACCTGACACAGTGACCCAAGATCTCATGCCCCTGGCTCTTCTGGTTCTTCCTGAACATGGTCAGTTCACTGTTCCCTGCCTCGGTCTTTCTGATGTTAGCACCGGTGGTGCTGGGATCTTTCCATCAGCCCTGCTTTGACATCAGCTATGGCACTGGAGTGGGTTATGGAGGGACGGAAACTCACGTTTCTGCTCTGCATTCCTGATTCAGCTAGTCAGGGTTACAGGACTTTTTGTGGATGAGCCGGCTCCCCAGAGAATGGGCAGTTGCATCATATTTTTACATTGCTTTTTGCCTTGTTCCTTGACGTCATCGATGTGTGCAGACGGGTTCTTCCGGAGTTGAGAGAGAAGCCAGATTCTTGCTGTGGCACTGCTTGTCTGCATTGTCCTTAAAGAACTCTCACTGATAGTCCCACTTCACTTAAACATCTCTCATATTTACAGACAGCAGGCTACCTGGCCCTTGAACGAAGTGCAGCATCAGCCACATCAGTCTGCTGAGGGGTAACAGTTGGTCCCCACCTCACTTGTCTCTGTCTCCTTATAAGCAGTTACTATTAGGCTGTTTTTTTAAGCCTTAATTTTTTTTAATAACTGTGGGTCAGGGAGCAAGAGCTATGTGAACCCTTCAGTGTGTCTCCTGTAATACCAGTTTATAGTCAATTTTTTTCTATGTTTCCTACATATGGGAGCAATTTTGGAATATGATTACAAATTCATGAAAACAAGTTCTATTAAAGGCTTCACTTAATTACTAATTGAGGCAGTTTGCATTAAAGGACTTTATCATTTTGGCAGGTACTCTTGTTAACCAGAGAAAATATTTATCTTTTATGTTCAAAGACATTCTAAGTATGTATTTATTAATGTCCTTTGCTAGGTTTTGTTTTTGTTTTTGTTTTGTTTTGTTTGGCCAAGTCTTATTTTCACAGAAGTTAGAGTAGGAAAACTGATTTTTTCCCCCTATAATGTTAAAATATTCATGGCTACAAATCTTTTGAACTTATTTGAAACTTTAAAAATAATTTCTTTATAATTCTAATAAGACTTTACAAAATTTTGAGCTTTCATTTATATTTATTGGTATTAATATTCTCATTTTAAAAATTAAAGTTGCTTCCCTTGATTCTCATCCTCTTAGAAAATGTTATTACTTCACCATAATTATTACTGTATCCTTCTTAAAGGCCTGCTGTCAGCATGATGCTTTATTATGTAATTTAGAGTAATCAGGCATTACAATATTGATTAGCCGTTGCTTATAAGAAAATACATAACTTATCTACTTGATTTGAAACAAACAAAAATGTTTTTATTGTGCAAATGTGGTATTTCTATTATGGATAGAATAGTCAATTTTTTATGAAGCTCTTATTCGAAACTTTAATTTTTTGTGATACCTTTCACATCATTCTGTAGAAGCCTATCAGCCATCAACTACTGGTATAATGTTACTTTTCAAATGAATTAGCCAAATTATTTGGAAGTTTTGAAAATTATAGTAGGCTAGTATAGTTGCACTGTACCTTCGTGTGACTTAGCTTAACCTTATTGCTTTAGCTCAGCAGATATCTCAATAACATTAAGGAACAGAGGTGATGACGCCTATAGAGCAAATGTGTATGGCGACTCTATAGTTGTGCAACAACACATCAGCATGGATGGAAGTCGATCTTATAAACTAAAAAGCGCAACAGGTTTGTTATGAATTTTTTATTTCATATAAAATAATAGTAAATATTCAGTTAAAGAGGTAAGCGATTGTGCTGGTGTCCATTGAAAGGGCACTGCTCATCTCTTGAAATGTCTTTCTTGTAAGGTCATTAATTGGTTGCATGTATGAATATACATTTAACCATTACACACAGTTTTTGTACCATAGGAGATTCTGCAGCAAAACCCTGATTAGAAGAATTTGAGTGTATTCAAAACAGGCTGTGCCATTTTGTTCTCATCTGCAGACCTCTTTTCACTCCCATAGTTTCTGTCTCATGTGAAAAGAGGTGGTTAGCAAAAGGTGAGAAACGACATAAAAGAAGTGGAGGCGAATGTTAACTGAACAGATAGATGAGAGGGAATAGAAAATGTTTAGCTAGGGGAAGAAGAGAAGCACTGTCACTCCATCTGTACTTCCACCTATGTGAACTCGTGTCATGATTATTGCAGCACCCCAGTTCATCAGATATATGCTTGTTCAGTGGTACCTTTCTTAAAATGAAAAGGAATCTTTATCTTTATAAATAATTGCTCATATTTTTCTGTATTGTTGCCCTGTAGACAATCTGGTCACTTTATGTTTCTCATAACTAGGCGCCGTGGTTTCTACTAGGAAAGAAGAGCTGATTGCAATTCTTGATCATTTTAACATACAGGTAATTACTAAGTTTGTGTTTCCAAATAATTAATGCACCTGGTTACTTTGTTTTTTGTGATTTCCTTGTGACATGGAAAGAGTTAAAATGACTTCACGTGAGTAAATTGACCGTAGGAGGAATATGTATTACTATTGTTAGTGAAGTTTCTTAAAATTTAGTAATTGAAAGGAAATGGTCCTATAACACCTTTTGTTGATAGAGCAGTCAGAGACCATCTGTCTACACCCATGTGTGCTAAAGTTTAGGTTCATAAAGGCTGACAGTTCCTTTGCTTTCTGCTCTTCAGAATAGCATCATAGTTTTCTAACCTCGGTCGCTAAATTCTCATAGAAAAGAAATTTATTCTAGGAATAAAGCGTTTTTATGTATTTTGGTGATATTGATCATATCCGTAGGAGACAAGGGTTGAGTCCCTTTTGCTAAGATGTTTTGACTCAATAATTAGAAACAGGGCACATTTAGTCCTGTAGCATTAGCACTGGAATTATCTTTGGTGGTCTTCTAATCCAGACCCTTTGTTTTGTAGGTGAGAAATTGGGGGCTGGAAAAAGTAAATTTGCACTTAGAGTTGCCTGGGTATGGTTACCAGGGCACCTGGATGGGGAGCCAGGCATTCCCATTGCATTCTGATGCGCTATCCATGGTGCCACCCTGCCTTATTCCAGAATGAAAACCGCCAAGACTTGTCACCAGGGAAAAAGGACAATTACAAGTCTGGGTCTCTTTCCCACTTTGCTTTAGCACATAGCTGTCTAGAAAAAGTTTCTGTGGTGGTAGAAATAGTCTGTGTTTTGCTGTTCGATGGCGTAGCCACTAGCCTTGTGTGGCTCTTGAGCTGAAGTCTGTGACTGAGAAATCAACTTTTTATTTTACTTAATTTTACTAAATCTAAATGTAAGAAGTTGCATGTGACTGGAAGCTTGCATTTCAGACAACACAGGTTTCAAAAAATAATTGAAATCTGGAGAAAAGCAGGTATAGCAAATAAAATTGGGTCTAGAATGTGAACAATTTGTTAACCAAAAGTTGGAGTTTATAGAATCAGAGGTGTTAGGAGGATCTTGAAGGGCATCCATATAGTTATTGCGCTCATACTTACCCAGTGGGGAAATCAGCTGTGCCTGAGACTTCTGATTTATCTGTGGACTGCTGTGCTTATTAGAAAGTTTTTATCATGTGAAAAGTTGAATAAAGCTTGTTTCTCTAAGCTCTCACTTCCTTGTGGAATATAAAACATGTTTATTTTCTTTTGAAATATTTGAAGATTGTTATAACTCCTTTAGTCTTCATCTTGTATGATTCATTTCACTGAAGATTCAGGTTCATTGATCAAAATACAGAAGGTCTAGCACTGCACTTACCGCTATAGTAGCCACGAGCCACATGTGGATGTTGAGCCCTTGGAATGTTGGTAGTCCAAATCGAGATGTGCTGTGGTGTGAAATACACACCGGATTTCGAGGCTTAATGCAAAGAACTCAGTTTTTATATTGATTACATGTTAAAATGATAATACATTAGCTGTATTCGATTAAAATATAAAAATTAATTTTACCTGATTTTTGTATTTTTAATGTAGCTACATTAAAACTTTAAAATTATGTGTGTGGTTTGCCGTGTATCTCGGTTGGATAGTGCTTGCCTAGAATAACCAGGAGTGAGGAGACTATTTAATGTCATTATGTGCCTGGTTATATTTGTCCCTTGTGCCTCCCCTTCTTTTCTTTTCTCTGAGATTGACCTGTTTCTACTTGCTCCAGGGTCTCAGTAGGTGAAGCTGCAAAATTCTTAAATGATTCCTAGCATAGTGTAGGAACGAGGAGCCCTGTTCCAGAAAGAATGGAAAGGGTGTGTGCGGAGGAAAGAATTCAGATTTGGGGGAAAGCTCTTAATCTCGAGCTGGTGGTAAGAAGTCTGTCATTAAACCTAGTGCATTAGGTCTTACTTTTAAGAAGACAGATGCAATGTGAAATTAAGATAAAGGGCAGGCCTTGTAGAAAATTATATGGCAGCCAGAGTCTTGTCTCCCTGTATCCTAAGAAGAATATTATAATGTAGAAGTTTCTTTTATAACTGCATAATTGTTTTTGTTAGAAGAGAAGACCCAAAGTTTTACTTAAAAGGAAGATTTTAACCATTGGTATACTAGCAAAGTACAATCAGTATTTTACAGATGGTGAAATGAAGGAGTTTTAAGCTTTTAAAATTTATACTGGTCCTACATATTCTGTGACTTAGGAACAAGATTATTTTCTAACGTATTGGTTACTTGGTTATTTGGTTAGTTGGTTATTAACAGACACGAGAATTCTTGTGCTTGTGCCTTCATGAAATGGCAGAATATTTAATTTTGATTATAGTATTTATTTTAGTGTCATGAAGTATTGAAACATTTTTTTCTTTGTGTATTTACCCTAATGCTCTAATCTTTTGCTAGTACTTAGCCTTTCTCATGGTAGGTCAATTGTAGTGTATATTTCAGTTCATTTATCCTTAAGTTTTTAAAGTGAAGTGTTCAAAAATAACCTTTGTTTGTTTCAGGTGGATAATCCAGTTTCTGTTTTAACACAAGAGATGAGCAAGCAGTTTTTGCAGTCTAAAAATGAGGGAGACAAATACAAAGTAAGGAACATCAAGTAAATATAAACTTAATAAAAGAACATTATAGATTAAACACGTATACTAGACATAATTCTTGTCCTCATAATAAATATTAAGCCACCTTTATTAAGTAATATTGTTGGGCTGTTTAGGAAATTAAGATGATAAATGAACTTTGGTAAATTACCAAAAATGTTAATTTCTTAGTAAATCCTTTTAATTTTGGCTTTTAATTCTGAGAAAGACTAGATTATTATTTTCTAAAATTAATCTTTAAGAAAATACAAGGGAATAATTGGCCACACATACGTAATAACTTTTAAACCTTAAATTATTTAAAACTCAAAAAGCTAAAAAAATTTTGACAACTACTAAAATTAGAGTGTAACTTTGAATTGGGTTTAGGTTATTTCCTTTTCTAAAAGTTTACGATGCACTAAGATCAGGGATGCAAGTGTTTTTCTTTTCTGTTTTTACATTTGCTTAAAGAATGACGACTCAATGAAAATTAGCTTTCAGAATGGTTTTACTGTTACACCAAAAGTGTTTTCTTTCATGGAGTTTTAAGAGTTTTTGCAAATGCACATATAGATGTGAATATAGTAGGTTAAATTTTAGGCCTAAAGTAAGACATGTTCTTTTTTTTTTTTTAACACTTGCATGTTTTTCTTGTCGATATAGTTCTTCATGAAAGCAACCCAACTTGAACAGATGAAAGAAGATTATTCATACATTATGGAAACAAAAGAAAGAACAAAGGAGCAGATAAATCAAGGAGAAGAGGTTTGTAAACACTTAATGCAGATATTTTTGAGATCAGTTAAATTTTTATAGGTCTTATAAAATTGTAAAATTATATATGTATATATAGTTATCTATACGGAACTAATAACATTTTTGTAGCACTGTATGAAGTATTAGGAAGTGAATTTTAACATTCAGGGTATTTATTAGCCTTTACTTTTTGTTTTGTAATAACGAATATGTATGCATCTTACTTCCTCAGACACTAAACTAGAGAACAGGGCAATATCTTATATTCTTATCCCTAGATATGTGACTGATTGGTTCTACAATAAGATATCACCAATTTTCACTCTTAAGTAGTTAAAAAACTGTAATATTTCTTTTGGTGGGAAAATAAGCTCAAGCCTCGTCAAGCTGATATTAAACATATACATTCATAATCATGTATGATGGCTCTTTCATCACACTAGTAAAATGTTCATGTTCGTTAAGCACTGATGGCTTGGTAGTGTTGTCACTTCAGTACTCACAGCTTGGCAGCTGCGCAAATTTGCTTGATTAAAAATCTCTTAAGCCAGTGGGACCAACTTAAGTTTGTTTTTACATCCACTATATTTTGTTCTTATACTTCTTCAGATTCCTGAAGATCTACCTTTCTGTCCAGTAATCAGAAACCTCCAAGTCATAGGCTTAGATTTCAGCTGTTCATCTGATACATTAAGACTCACCAATTTTTGTGTGATTCTGTAGCTTGTTTTTTGTTAATCGGTTTTATACCACCAACTTTCAGCAAGTTCTTAACTCGTTCTTTTGACCTGGAACTGAAATAGTGATTAACCTAGATCAAGTTTATTAGCTGTTCCAGGGACTGTTTTACTTCAAGTTTTTGAGGAATCCCTTTTTAAAATATGGCCTAGAGATGTCTGATTCTTCAAGTGAAAAGTCAAGGATGAGTAAATTTTATTCCCAGTTATCCTTTCAAACCTGATATGTGGTAGTGTGCAAGGAGGCACTATGAACCACAGAATTCATATAGAATACTTTTTTGGAATATTAATGTTATTATTGGGGAAGGGAAATATTTGCATATTCAATCGTGCATAGTATATCCTACATTATTTAAAAAATAATATATCAGGACTTTAATGAAACTCGCTTCAAACAGCTTGGAGTTAAACACACTTTCTCCATAGTATGCTTTGTCATCAACAATTAAAGATATTTTGAGTATGACATTTAAGAAGTACTTCCCTTTATCATGTAGCAGTTTCTTACATAAAATATATACTTAATAAGAACTTTTTTGCAAATTAATTATATCAATAAAGAAAGTATTATTGTCCAAAGAGGTGATGACGATGTAAATTATCTTTGTCCAAAGAGGAGATGGTGTAAATTAGGGTAGTGGCAGTAGTGATGGAGAGAAGAGCTTTGAAATGATTTTGATAGATGTTGAATAGTACATAGAGGGGTAAAGTTGAGATAGTAGAGACACTGGGGTGACAGAATGACCTTCACATTAATGATCTGAGCAGCAGAGTAAGTTTAGGATAGGAAGCTTGGGAAGAGGGACCAGTTTTTCTTTTATCTTTTAAGAAAGATGATGAATTCCATTTTGAACACATTAATTTGGTATCTAAGGCATCTAAGTGGGAAATGTAAAGTGGGAGGTTGGATTTGTGAGTTAGGAATACAGAAGTCAAGTTTGGCCTCAGTAAAAATTTGGGAGTCGTTGATTAGTATATTATTGGTATCGAAGCCACAGGAATGAGGTTGCTGAGGAGGAATAGGAAGTGGGACCAGGCTAGGTCTGAGCCATGAGAAGCACTCATGGGAGCCATAGAAACCAAGGGAAGAAAGAATTCAAGAGGGATACAGTCACGACTGTATTGAATTGGTTAACACCACAAGAACGGATAAATACTCAGCAGTACTTAGTGATATAATCTTTGTAGGTTTTTTTCATTAGTGCTAAAAACAGGCCACATTTGTGGAGCTGAATGTAAGGAAATGGAAAAGATAATTTTCATAAAACGTGAATGGAAAAGATGACTTTAAGAGGAGGTGGTGCCCAGGGACGCATAGTGCTGATTTTGTTTGTGAGAAAGTTAAGTGAGTAAAGATATAAATATGATAATGAAAAGGATGAAGTGGAAGCAAAGATGAAAAGATGAGATGAAGCCTCAACTAATTTAGATCTGAGAAGTCAGAAGGGGATGGTAGGATCCTTAATATAGAGGACTAGACTCTTAAGTAGAATGAATCTACCTTTGTTGTAGCAGGAGGAAGAGATGGTAGCCTTAGGGTTTTTGAGGTTTGAGAAGCATAATAATTATGGATTAAAAGCCTGGAGAATGGGAAAGTGACTTAGATAGGGAAACACTGTAAGATATACTGTGTGAGGCCCTAGTCGAATCCGTAAGCCTGAATGAAGGGGAGAGAGGCTGTCTACCCAAGGGCACAGAATATAAAGTCTAGGAGTCACATCAGAAACTGTTCTGATGTCATATTTAATATTTGATGATTTTATTATTAAGAGAGAACTTAGATAAGAACAATTATACCTTATTTGATTTTGGGAAATAAATTTCTTCTGAGGCTTCCATTATGTTCAGAATCGATACTGGATCTACTTTGCCCAGAACAGGTCAGTCTGTGTATCAGATTCTGAATAGAGAGAAAGGGGAGACTGTGTTTTGTGATTTGTCTACATGATACCTTTTTATTCCTTTTTTCTTCACCTAAAGAGTATTTAGCCATTTTTATAGTACAGAAATTAACCAAGTTGCACACTTAATGAACATATATCGAAGAACCAAAAATATTTTTATTTTTGCCTAAAAGAAGTCATTTCCTAACAGATCTTTTTAAATACCTGTTTAGGCAGTGTTTTCAGAAGAAATACATTTGTAAAAAGTCTGTCTCTTCAATGTTAGTAAGAAATATATCCCTTTTTTTTATTAAGCGGCTTGTTGAACTGAAACGCCAGTGTTTGGAGAAAGAAGAACGGTTTCAAATTATTGCTGGTTTAAGTACAATGAAGACCAATTTAGAACACTTGAAACATGAAATGGCTTGGGCAGTGGTAATTTTCACTTAATTATTTACATACATTTTAATTATACAGAATATATTTGGTTGCCGTTAGTGATTTACTGTCTAACTTCTTTTAAGGTCAATGAAATTGAAAAACAGTTGAATGCTATCAGAGATAATATCAAAATTGGAGAAGATCGTGCAGCTAGACTTGACAGGAAAATGGAAGAACAGCAGGTACTTAGTTTTTTTACATGGATTTAGTAGGTTTGAACCACGTGAGATTGCCGACATTGGACTATGTATGACCTACAAAAGTAGCCATTTCAACCTTTGTATCTGTATTTGAGTTTATTACTCAAGCGAAGCCGACCTAAACTTTGTTCATGGACTACCAGGGCAACTCTCTTTTAAAAAGTACAGTATTTGGATGTCATCAGTGGATGAGGCTAATGATGTAGAACTGAATTCACGCGTGTGGACAAGGGTGCTTTGTTACCAACTGGAAATGCTGGAGCTTGAAGCAACTCTTGGGTTCACCAAGGAGTAGAAACAAAATGACTTGAGGAATAGACTGCTAGAATAATAACGTATTAGGATAGCATTAAAGCTAAGCATCATGAAGCGTAAGAACTCAGAACTGCACACAATGCCCCGACATTGCTAATGGGACTTTTAGGAAACTGAGTGTTGGGGCCCAGAGCTTTCTTGTCAGAGGATTTTATACAGGTAACACACCTGCGGGATAAGTTCTTAGGTTTGTAAAGGTTAATTTCAACCTGAGATCTAAGAGCCCAAGTAGAAATGAAGATTCAAGAAAACCAGAGTCTTCACTTGGGTCTAGAGGCAAAAGTTGGTTAAGTGGTAAATGAAGGCAGTAATTTTCTGTGAGGTCTTCCACATAGACCTTTTTACCATTTAGTGGGTTCGCTCTTTATACCCACCTTTTCATTCTTCACACCTTTATTGAAATATAATTCATATACCATACAGTTTGCCTGTGTGACATTTACAGTGCAGTGGTTTTTCACTATGTGCACTTGGAATTTCCCCTCACCACCATGCCGGCACTCAGCCTTTTCGTTCTGTAGAGGAGACACTGGTGTTCAGTGTGGCTGACGTAATTAGTATTTTGCTCTTCTTAGGACTTTCTAGCTTCCAAGCTTGTAGTATAGGATATAATCCTCCCCACCTTGCTTTTTTCTGTATGTCCCCATGATAAGATGTGTCTTTCTGTTTTAAGAATTATGACACTGATCCATCAAAGGTAACAGATGAGTATGTCAGAATACCAGAAATACTAAAGCTAGTACATTTACTTAGTGATCTGGGCTGAGTTTCTGACACCCTCCAGTAGTAAATGGAAACTAAACCCCACCCTCTTCTCTCACCTCATATTTTCATTACCGAGAGAAGAGAAATTTTCACTGAATTCTTCTCATCATTCTTAGCTTGTCATAGGGAGAGACCTTAAGTCACTTCTCTTGTTGGTAGTCCCTATCTAAAAATGGAATCCAGTTGAGCAATAGATGCCTACCTTTTTTTTCAAATGTGAAAAGGAAGATCTCGAGGCCTGGTTATGTAGTAGGTGTTTGCTCCACTTAAATATTTGGGTGTAGTAAATGGTAAATTTCTGGAGGGTAAGGACTCATATCTATGTCCTTCCCACCATGTCTTACATAAAACCTTTCACATAGTATATGCTTGGTTATTGGCTACAGAATGACTATCGAATAGAAGGTTTCTGAAGAAATACTGTCCAAAACAGACTTTAAACTTGGGTGAACCTAATTTAAACTGAAAATATATGAGTTTTGTTTCATTTGTAGAATGCATTGACCAACTTCAATTTTTATTTAAAAAGTAGATAAGTTCTAAGCTGATCATTGTGGAATTCAAAACCCTTTTACCCCATCATCTCATCTCCCACCACTACTTTCTCAGTTTAAGCTCCAGAAATATTTTTAATTCCTAAAAAGGCTATCATCTCTCCCTTCCTGCATGCTTTTCCATCTACCTCTTAACACGCTTCCTTAACTTTTCTTTTGGTGCATTTCGATGAATCTTTCAAGCCTCGGCTCAAGTGCTACCTTCGCTTTGAAGGCATGCCTGACATTTTCTGGCAAACCATTGGGGCTTTTTTTTTTCTAGGCTTTTACAATTACAAATATACCCTATTTCAGCATTATTACACCCAAACTGTGACCAATTTACATAGCTGTTTTTCTGCTAAATTGTGTTTTTCTTTAATTGTGTAACTGGAAGACAGTTTTTACTCTATCTGTAAAGGTAGCACATTTTTGGAAATGTGGAATTAAAATTTAATTATACTTTAGTATTTTATATAACGATGTTTGCTTGCTTAATGTCTTGAATTAATTTAGTCAGAATGAAATTAAATTTATTATTGGAATGTGAACTATGTATAATTAAAAAAACTTTCTATGTATTGAAGAAAAATAACATATACTCCAACAATGTTATTTTCTTAAAGGTCAGACTTAATGAAGCAGAAAGTAAATACAAGGATATTCAAGATAAACTGGAAAAGATTAGTGAAGAGACAAATGCACGAGCACCAGAATGTATGGCTTTGAAGGAAGATGTTATTGCTAAGAAAAGGATCTATAATGAAGCTGAGGTGAGAGAAAATTTTCAACTTGGAATATTAAAAACTGCATATCAAATATAAATACTGTTCATTTATTTTTGAAAGTAGAGGTTTTTTCATTAAATAGAAATCTGTGTTGCTTTCAGACTTTAAAAAATGTAATGGTTTCATGTGGACATTTATGTACTTTAATTTAAATGTATTTCTATATGTATTCAGCTACTAATCTGAAGTTTTGGCAAAGTGGACTTGAGTGGGATTTTTACTTCCTTTTAGTAAAGTGCGTCTAATTTTTTGTTAGGTTTTGTATAACCGTTCCCTGAATGAGTATAGAGCATTAAAAAAAGATGACGAGCAGCTTTACAAAAGAATTGAAGAACTGAAAAGAAGGTAAAATAGTTACTTTGCAATTTTTATGGTTACCTCACTTTGTAATAAAGGAATCTAGGTGAAATGCGGTATTATATTTTCTGTAGTATTGGCAAAGGAATTTTATCACACAGCGTTATGTTTTTTAAGTGTTAGGTTTTTCACTTAACATTTTCCATTTTGGATTATCCATTGTTAGTGCTGATCAATCTTTGGAACCTGAGCGGTTGGAGAGGCAAAAAAAAATTTCTTGGTTAAAAGAGAGAGTAAAGGCCTTAGAAGATCAAGAAAATACAGTCATTCAAGAGATCGAACAGTTTCAGCAAGCCATAGAAAAGGACAAAGAAGAACATACTAGAATTAAGTAAGTTACATCCTGCCTTGTCATGAGTTTTTCAGTTACCTGAAAATTATATAGTTTTGTTCTTTATATAAAGAGAAAAAGCATGGACATTTGTTTTTCATTTCTTCTGCATAATAAAAGATATTTTAAAATTACTTTATCTTTTTGTTTTTGATTTTTATAAGCGTTTATTTGAGCCAAATGGACAACATATGCTGGAGAGCAAGATCTCACATGCTTTGAAAATCACTTTGAGACTTTCTTACACTTGTAGAGTTGGATAACTTCTGGGATTTCTAGTCTTCATCATTATCGCATTTTTTCTTTTTATGCTAAATTTTGAGATTTCTGATTTTTTCTCTAGTAACATTATTTTCAAATAAAGAAATACGCTTTTAGTTTTTGGGGTAGCTGAGTCATTCACTGGTATGCAGTTAAGGGGAAAAGGTGGAATATTTTTATATAACCGTGTCACATATGTGGTTTTTTTTTTTTTTAAGGAGAGAAGAGTCAGATGTGAAGCATACTCTACACTATAATCTGAAGCAACTGAAAGAATTGAAAGATAGTAAAACTGACCGACTGAAACGATTTGGCCCTTGTGTTCCAGCTCTTCTTGAAGCAATAGATGATGCTTATAGACGTGGGCAATTTACCTATAAACCTGTAGGCCCCTTAGGTATTTGTCACCATGTCATCAGGATATGCTAAACATTAGAAAAAGTTTTTATTTTCAGAAGAGGGTCTACTGAATTTAGTCTTAAAACTCTGTTATCGAAGAGCTGTCTAGTTTATATAGGTCGGACAACATTTTTTCTAAGTCCCCTTCTAGCTCTAAAATCTGGGTTTATTTAAATACCTGTGAATTATCTGTGATTCTTTCATTATGTGAAAATTCTGCTGTAAATTAAACCTATTTTGTTAGTGAAGTATTGTGACTAAGTATATCATTGCATACTATCTTAAGTACTATATAATGTCTGTTTACTTAAATATAAGTCAGTTTTACAGAAAATAATAAAGATTCTGTAAACCTTTTGGCTCGATTTTTCAAAACACCATTCAATGGCTGGAATGGCATAAACTTACATAGAAAGCGACTGTTAATTTATGTTAGCGTGGGAAAGTTTTTCACAGTGGGTGGATATGGGGTTTCCCATTCAGTTAAAGTAAGACTTATAATATCATTCGAGCTGCTTTATATGAAAATACTTTAAAATTATTATGAACCACGTAGAAAGATAGTGACATTAATATTTCAAAATTAGTATTTAAGGCCTTTTAATGGTTTTCTGTCACTCTTAGGAGCTTGCATTCATCTTCGGGACCCTGACCTAGCTTTGGCTATTGAATCGTGCTTAAAGGGACTTCTGCAAGCCTATTGTTGCCATAATCATGCTGATGAAAGAGTACTTCAGGGACTGATGAGAAAGTTTTATTTACCAGGAGCCTCACGGCCACAGATAATAGTATCTGAGTTTCGGAATGACATGTACGATGTAAGACACAGGTAAGGCATCAGTAATTACTGTTTCTGGTTTTGCTTAGTTATGTTCAGGGTCAGAAAGAATAAAAACATTTTTATGTTAACTGTATCTGCACTGCTGATTTGTAAAATTTTATCAAGCTTTTTCTTTAATTTCAAATAGATAAATGAGAGAGATGCTCCCTGCCCTTGAGGTCCTTCCATGAGGTCTGTTGTGGGAGACTGTAGTAAAATGGATGTAGTGTGGCACAGAAATTATGCCAATGACAAATGATGGAGACCTAGCCGGAATAAGAGGGAGAGACTAAGGAAGAACTTGGGTAGGCTCATTACGGGGCTTCACAGATTTCACAAAGAGCTGTGATCATTTTGTTTTTTGTTTTTTAAGACCCTAAGAAACCTCAAGGCACAATAACTAAACTGGCCTCTTTGCTAGCTGCATGCACACTGGCTAGCCACTTTATGTTTTAAAATATACATATTTTCTAATTTATTTGTCAGCTTTGGTAAAATTGGATCACAAGTTGCAGATGTGGTTCAGATGAGGGAGTAATTAAATGTTAGTAGGTAGGTTAGAAAAAAATCAGAAGAAAGTAAAAATGATTAGTCTTCTAACAGATGAGTTTGTTAATTGCCTTCTAGGCAAATAGAATTTTTGTGCAAAATGCATGAAAGCACGATACAAATTATTCCGCAGAAAGTAACATTTGCATTATAGATAGTAAGGAATAGTTAAAAGAGGTATTTAGGACAAAATCAATAAAACTTGTTACTTAAATATAAGAAGGAAGAATTGAAGGCAGCCACTAGGTTTCTGGTTTGAAAGACTGCCTGACAGATGTGCCATCAGTTGATTTAGGAGAAGCAGAAGGAAAAAGTGGATATGTCAAAAGTAGATAAGTCCTGTTTTGAAATAGTTGATTTTGAGCTGTTACCCCAGAAAGAAGGATTTGGGAGCTAAGAGTAAAGAGTTTCTGTGTCTGCATGAGAGTTTGACCTTATGTTAATTTCTAGCTTTGATCCTTGGTTCTAAAACCCCATAAAAGTGAAATTTCAGTTGTGTTACTAGATAACATTGCTTGTGGTAAAAACGACCCCTGACAGGTGAGTCGCGTCTGGAGTGGGAGAAGGTACTGTAGACATTCAGACTTAATGTGTAAAAAAGCCAGTCTCCCGATCTCTACCCTAAAACTTGCTCTTTCTGGAGGCTTCTCCATCTTCATTTTTCAGTTGCTTAAGCCAAAACCTCCGTCATCTTGACTGTTCTGTGCCACCCCACATCTTATTGGCTCTACTTTAAAAGTAAATATCCAGAATTGAACACTTTTGCAGTGCCCCTGGTTCAAGCCATTGTCATGCCTCACTTGACTATTGCAGTAGGCCCATCTTCCTGCTGCCTCTTCCGTCACTCCCACTGTCAGTATTGAAGCCCGCGGAAGTCAGATCACGTCCTTCCTCTGCTCAGAGCACCCTGTACATCCTCATCCTCTTGAGGCCTTGTCACAATCTCTGGACCATATGGTCTAGCCTCTTAACCTGCTCTCCTCTCCTCATGCCAGCACTCCTCACTGCTCAGTCCACCACAGCGCACGGGCCTCCTGGCTTCTCTAACACCCCCTTGTAGAGCCTTTGCAAGTGCTGTTCCCTTGGCCCAAAATGTCTTCTTCAGGGTGCCAGTGTGACTCTCATTTCCTCAGGTATCTGCACAGTGTCACCTGAGAGACTTCCTTACCCATTTTGTATGAAAAAGCACCATATGCTACTTTTTCCTTGGTCTCTGTCTCCCTTCAGGAGACTGTAAGCTCCGTGGTGAGGACTAGTCCGCTGTAGTTCTTATTGCTGTCTCCTCATCCTCTGAACTGTGCCTGGCACATAGTAGGTGCTCAGTAAATACATGTCAAATTATTGGATGAATAGATATAAGACATATCTACAAAGATACTTGCTTTGTTTTAGAATTTGGGGTCTAAGACAGCACTAAAAATGCCGTGACCATTTACCCCTTTGTTCCTCATTGCTCCTGTACCTACTATTCTTGGTAGGCCCGTTCTTCACTGCTGTTCATAGTTCAGATCTTTAAAATTTTTGGTTGAATTTTTGCTTGTATTTTTATATATGATAGCATTTAAGATTTAAGGAAATCGTAGTTATTAAAACAGGCAGTAGAGCATAATGTTTAAGAATCTGGGTTCTACAAACGTTGTACACCTGAAACTAATATATATTGTATACTGACTATTTGAATTTAAAAAAAAAATTTGGGGCTCTAGAGGTGAGCCGCTGGTTTAAATACTACCCCAACCATTTAACTGGCTCTGACATTGGGTAGGGGGGAGTTATTAAACTCTGAAGCTTCCTCATCTGAAAAAAAGGTGAAGAGAGAATAATTTTATTTATCGTAATAGTTGCTGTAAAGATTAGGTGAGCTCGTATTTATAATATTCTTATAACAGTGCTCAGTACATACTACATATATGGTTGCTTAAGTGAAAAAGTAAACCTTATCAAATGTTTTCAAACATTATCAGATGTTTTTCATTGCCATGTTATTATTCTATCTACTCACCCATAATATATGTGTGCATATTTATATACAATTAAAGTTTGATAAGTTAACCCTTATGTATTTTTGTCTCCCAGAGCTGCTTATCATCCTGAGTTCCCAACGGTTCTGACAGCGTTAGAAATAGATAATGCAGTTGTTGCAAATAGCCTCATTGACCTGAGGAGCATAGAGTCAGTGCTGCTCATCAAAGTAAGACCAGATGCTTGCTGGATTTTATGTTACTTAAAAATCTTCCAAACTGAAGTTGGTTATATAAATTCCTGTTCCTGTTCCCCTTTGTATCATAAAATTGTTGATATTCTATCATTGTACTTTGACCTCATAGGAAAATCTATCGAGTAATACATAGCTGGTGGTTTGTGTTTTCTGCCCCAGGGAACTTTATAACTTTCAGCTATTCTTAGCCGTTCTTCATATAGTTTCACAGGTTTATATTCTTTCAACGCATGAGGCTATAACAGTTTTTTGTTCATTCTTTCTTGATTGGCTGCCAAATCCATTTTTACTTATCTTTACAGATATAGGTATTATTATCATTCTGCTTTTAAACAGGTACTTTACTTGGTACTTGTGAATTTCTTAAAACTTTGAGTCCTGTAAAAATCAATACTTTTTATCTGTTTTTATGTATTTTTATAAACTTGTTGAACTAAGTCACCACATTGTATTTTATATATTGGCATACATTTGCTGGGAAGGAACAAAGAAATGCAAAACAAATCTGTAATCAAGGCAAACAATAGAGTCTGTTTTTCTCATTAATGGAAACTGAGAAGTAATGATATCGGTAAGCCAAATGTGCATGTAAATACATATATTGCAAGTTCCTGTTGTAGTTATTTGTAGGCTTGGCTGTTAAAGATTTTAGAAGGATACTTGAAAGAAATAATGACTTCGTTGTAAAGGTCTTCCCAGGGAGGTTGCCCAGACCGCCATTAAGCTTAATCCCTTTTTTACTTCTTCCAGGGCTTAAATATTTTCAGGCTTTCCCAATGTAATTCACTTGCATCATTTCTAGGATCTGAAAGTCACTTAGAAAAAATAAAATTTATATGTACTGATTTAAAATAAATATTTTCATGTGAAAAGTTACTTAAAATAATTTTTAATTTTAAATGGACAGCAATATTAGAATTTTAAAAAAATGTATCAGTTTGTCATAAAGCATTATTTACTACATTGTTTTAAAGACTTAATAGTTCTAGTTGTTTAAATCTTGAAAATTGTTTTTGAAATTCGTCTATTTAACTTTATGGAATTATTTTACTTGAATGTTTAAATAAAAATACTTGAATCTTAAAATAATGACAGGTAACATTTTGCAAGCATGTGCATCAGAAGTGCTTTGATATAACTTAAAAAATTATTTTTCCTCTGCTTTTCTAGAGTAATTCTGTAGCTCGTGCAGTAATGCAATCTGAAAAGCCACCCAAGAATTGTAGAGAGGCTTTTACTGCTGATGGCGATCAAGTTTTTGCAGGACGTTACTATTCATCTGAATATACAAGACCCAAATTCCTAAGCAGAGATGTGGATTCTGAAATAAGGTTGGTGTCCAGTGTAACTTTGCTGTTGTTTCCACTGCTTCCTTTGGGTTCAGTTTCTTTCATATTACTCTGTTAGTAGTAATCTGTTTGGATTTAAGAGATCATTTAGTTGGACGTAGAATTCGAGGTTGACAGTAATTTTTCTGTCATCACTTTGACAACAGAATTCCGGGCTAAGAACACAAGAGTGTTTCTTTGACCAGCTGATCTGCATATTGTTTATAACCTGTCTACAAAGAGATAAGCAGCTTAACTCAGAGTATAAATCAGCTAAATCATTATTGCTGATACCCACAATAAACATACCCACTGTTTGGTTCTGCTTATTTTTCTCAGAATACAAGTGTGCTGGTTTGCATTCTGGCTCACTGTCTGTGTTATGTCTCTCACTGGATTTTGAATTGCACTGTTCTGTAGTCCAGTAGGCACACTTAGAACACATGCCTAGAGTAACAGCTGCTAGGGCAGAGAGATGGAGAAGTTGAATGAAAAACTAATAAGTGTACCTAATGAGATTCAAAGCACACAAAAAGAATTTTTAATACAAAAAAAAAAAACACACATTTTCCAACCAAACTAATTCAGTTGATGAATTGATGGGTCGGAACTGAATTAATGACCTAGAAGACCTTAAGTAGAAGAACTTAGACTTAAATAATAAAAAAAAAAATCTAAGAAAACTGAGTAAAAGTGAAAGTACTCCAAATGACAAGTATGTAGGGGAAATGAGAGTTTTCTCAAAAAAACATCTCTTGTTTCCTCTTGTGTGATGGGAGCAGCACAAAGGGACACAACCATAGTGGATATTGGTATTGGGGCACTCAGCACACCTTTTAAATGAACCACTGAATCTCTCTGCTAGGAGAGGTGCAAGTCCATTAACATGCCCCTGAGAAATGTCATCTGTAAAGTGATCAGTTTTTTCCCCTAGTACCATGACATTTAAATCAGGCCTTTCTGTTGTATGTTTTTCAAACAAATGTGAGTGTAAATGTCTAAACAGTATCATGGTAGCATTACTCTATGTAATTCATACATTTACTTTCAACCAAAAAAAATGCCTTGTGCCTTTGTATCCCAAGTCTTCCAAAAAAAAAATCCTTTTAGAAAAGATGGTAAATGTATCCCAGCAAGTCAGGATCTCTGATTTTATCATTTTAGTAATAAGATTTCAAAACTTATGTTTGCTATTTATATTTGGCTTAATTTTTAGCTATTAATGTGTAGTGGCCAAAGCTGTTGTCTTAAAAGCCAGATGAATACTGGATTTTAAAAAATTGTTTCCCACTTTGATCAACTTTATAGATTGAAAATATACCAAGTTTTGATGATATTTAAATGACTTGTCTTCTGTTTTGATCTGAACCATTATGATAGTTGTCTGATATTTGGAACTTAAAAAAATTCATTAGTGTTTTTTAAATACAGAAAAATATAAAGCGGAAAACAAATAATTCATAATCTCATTTCTCCATAGTGTATTGATATTTTAAAATCAGTTAAAAGTAATATATGCATATGGGGAAAAAATACAGACAGTACAGAAAAATATACAATGAAAAGTGAAAACCTTTGCTCTTATCTCTTTCAAAAATGAGGGAATTTGTGTAACAGTTTGATATATATTTCCAGAACAGCTTATAAACTTAAATTATATATGTATGACTTTTTAAAATTGAGATATAATTCACATGTCACTTTATTTTAACAAATACCATTTAGAGATTTCTGTTATATTCACAGGGTTATGCAACTATCATTGCCTTCTAATTCCTCAACATTTTATCACACCAGCAGGAAACCATTTCCCCCCACCCCCAGCCCCTGGCAACCTGTAGTCTGCTTTTGGATTTGTCTTTATGGATTAATATGTTCTGGATGTTTCATATAAATGGAATCACATATAACCTTTGTTTCTGGCTTCTACTTTGTGTATTCAAAGTTCATCCGTACTGTGCCTTGTATAAGTATGCTTGTGGTTTCCATAGCTTTCTTTTTCTCGCTCAGTATTACATGAAAACCATTCCATGTCCACACATTCAGAACTACCTCTTGGTATGGCTGTACCATAATCTACTTTTCCAGGTCCCTTATGGACGTAGGGGTTGTCATGCTCTCCTGTTGTGACAGTGCTGCAATGAGAACACGCATGTGTGTCATTGCAGACTTTTTGAAAGTGTGCATCCCTGATATTGTTAATGGTTAAAACATTGAGTCAAAGGATATATGAATTTTAAAATTATTTAATAGCTGTTACCAAGTGACTTACTGACTTATTAATATACGATTTATGGTTTAATTTTGAATATTTAATAATTTTAAACAGTCACTAATATTTTAATTCTGTTAAATGGGGTTTAATATTTATTAAAATAGATGATTTGATTTTTACTTTGACTTTATTATGTAAGTTGATTATTTAATAGTAATTGCCAGATGACTCAAGAAAGATTCCCGTTTCCCCTCATATTTTGAATATTTGAAGAATGCTCTTCTGTGCCCCTATCAACTCAGCTCTGACCCCTGTCGATGAAAAATGGCACTGGAATTTAAGTGAAGAGATTATAATTTATTTCTTACAAAGTCATAATGAACAGAGGGTTTCAGGTCTTAAGTACGGGTACTGACTTGGTTTTATTATCCCACTGAGTTTCCCATAATGAAAATACATAGAAGGGGCAAAGAGATACGTGAGTTCTCACATTAATTAGCAGTGTGGTTACTGCTTTATGCAAGAGCACAAAAAAGTGACCTGTGAATTTTTGGGTTGTCAAAACATTGTAACATTTTAATACAATTTTCTGAACTATATTTTTCAAGTTTTATTCTTTTATTAATGTTCTTTAAAACAGATACTGAATGAGTACCTAATGTGTGGGTCCCTGATCTTGGCACCAGGTGCAGCAGGATACAAAGTACAAAAAATTTCTCTCTCCTGGAGCTTTTATGTTAAGAA
Source organism: Cynopterus sphinx (assembly GCA_030015415.1). Taxonomy (NCBI): domain Eukaryota; kingdom Metazoa; phylum Chordata; class Mammalia; order Chiroptera; family Pteropodidae; genus Cynopterus; species Cynopterus sphinx. The sequence goes on along the minus strand of CM057383.1, from coordinate 6,409,098 downwards.
CGAAGAAATAGATTATAAGTGAATACTAACTAGGTCCAGGTCTAGCGCTATGGAGACAGGTACAGCAGAGTAAGGCCCAGGCCTCGAGTGAGGCGTGTGCTATTTAGATGGTTGGTCAGGACGGTGTATTCATTGCGCACAAACAGCTCATGCCGAGTTCAGTTTTCATACATGTCATTAGGTACCACATGTTCTTTTTCCATGTTAAAAGTAATTAAAAGCTCAGGAGGAACGCTGTGAAAACATGTAACAGAATTTGGCCTACCTGCTAAATAGGAAGTAAACTTTAGCAATTTTATTTATGTACATTAGGTTTATTCCTTAAATTCACTCTAAATATTCAGAAAAAAATGTTTAATAACAGTATTTTCTGGGCTCATTTTGTTGGGTTTTTTTGGTTTAGGCTCGTTCCAGAGTTTGTTTGCTTGGTACATTTTTTTGTTGTTTTTAGCAAAATTGCTGTTTGTTAATAAAGATGTAGCTTTATATATGATAAAATAAAATTTCTCTTTGAATCCTGAGGAGCCATCTTAAATTTTTGCATCTGACCTCATTTTTTTCAGAAATACCACAGTTATCCTCATTTTTTTATCATTTATTCAGCCAATGTAATTATTATTTATTAAGCTAATATGTATTGCTTTTTGTTTACTTTTGTGAATTTCTCCAAGGTAGCACATTTTTAATGTTTCATCAAATTTAAGGTGCTATGTCATTTTATAGTCCACTTAAAAAAATAATAATAATAAATCATTGCTAATTGAACCATGGACTGAAGATGATTTCAGAGATGTTAAGATGTGGGGAAATAAGTATCATATTGAAATATGGCACATTCTCAATCACAGAAGTTTTTCTTAACTTCAAAAGCAGACCAGGCACATATGGTCAGTGAGGCAGGAAAAGGTCACTTCTGAAGACAGCAACTCTGCTCACGTGGAGACCCTTTATGGCTTGGCCTCCACCTACTTTGTGTCCTTCCATCCCTTTTCATCGTCTTCCTCCCTGTCCCTCCAGTTCCACACATTCATAGCATTTATTTCCCATCAGTCAAGGTCTAGCCGATGGCCCATTTTAGCTTTTCATCCCTCTGTGCCTTTGTGCGTTTCTTTCCATCCTCTTGCCTAGTTTGTCCAGCTGTTGAAAACTAGAGAATGCAGTCCAGTTGTCATGTCTTCCAGTCTCACTCTTGTTCAGTGGTCCTGTGGACGAAGAGTGTCCTGTTCACATTTCCATGTTATGGTGTATTTTCTGAATTTTTTCCTTTTTGTTTGATTCTTTCATGTCTTAATTCTGTTTCTGTCGCTACCTGTAACTGTGTACAGTGCCTACCACACAGAAATCATATTATACTTGTTAATGAAATAAGTAAATTTGACTCCAGTTTAGATGTTTTTTGAAATCTCTATTTTCATGTTGTTAATAACTTGGTAATAATATAGAACTGGTTTACTTAAATAGGATTTTGCAAATAGGCTGTTAAAGTAAGCTTTTCTTTGTAAAGATCTAAAGTATTTGTTATATTTAGAAATAGATTCAAAGTATTTTTTATCCTCTTCTCTCTATCAAGTGACTTGGAGAATGAGGTTGCAAATAAGAAGGCCCAGATGTTAAATCTCCAGCAACATTTGTCTGCCCTTGAAAAGGATATTAAACACAACGAAGAATTTCTTAGAAGGTGCCAACTACATAGTAGAGAATTAAAGGTACAAAAAAATGCACATCATTTTGTTTTTCTCAGCTTATCACTTCCAAGTTATTTTTAAAATCCCCCTGTTCATTTAGTTAGAGGAGTTGTTCTCAAACTTCTTGGCCTCAAGCTTCCTTTCTAGTCTTAAAAAACTGTCACATTATATGGGTTTTGCCTGTCAGTATTTACAAAATTTAAGAGATTTATCAGTTCACTTAAAAAGTAATAAACTCATTATGTGTTAACGTAGCTAACATTTGAATGAAAAATAACTTTTTCCAAACCAGAAGTATTTAGTGAGAAGAGTGACATTTTTGTATTGATCTGGCTTACTAAACAACTAAATTATTATATCAGCTACTGCAGTCTCTCACAGTATTACACATCATAGAGTTATAAACCTGTACACTGATAGGAAAATAATAGTAAAATTGGCAAATAATGTCTTAAATGTTTTTATGAGAGTAATTTTAATCTCATGAACCCTTGAAAGTGTTTCAGAGGCACCCCAGGAGGTGCTTGAATTGTACTTTGAGAACCACTGGGCTAGTGCAGTCTTTCCATAACTCGAGTCTGGATGTTTCAGAAAAATATTTTTTCTAGATTCAACATTGTCATCTTTTTAAAATGTTAAGATGGGTCTACGGCCATGCCACCCTGAACAAGCCTAATCTGGTCTGATCTCAGAAGCTAACCGGGATTGGGCCTGGTTCGTACTAGAATGGGAGACCACCTAGGAAGACCAGGTGCTGTAAGCATAAAAAATAGGGTTGTAAGCTGACAACGTCCTTGCAATCTGTAAGGTCAACCAACAGTTGCCTTGCCTAAAAACAAACGAAAAAGAGTACTTATATCTTTTTTGTGAGGGAGTGGATTAGCAATAAGGGTGATCCTGGCAGACTTTACACATAACTTCCTTTTCTCCATTTAGTACTAATATGTGTCTTTTCATTAACTACAGAATCTTTTTCATAGCTTTGAAAATAAAGTAGAACATTGTGGATTAATACTTCCTTTCTAGGGTGTTTTTATTTATTTATTTGTTTGTTTGTTTGTTTGTTTGTTTTTATACTACTAAAATCTAAATACTTTTCTTGCAGATGAAAATGAGGAAAAGTATTTCTGAAATTCGGGAACTCGAGAACATAGAAGAACACCAGTCTGTAGATATTGCAACCTTGGTAAGATTTCTTTTCCTCAATTTAAATTTAATGTTTTAAAGTACAGAAGTGTCATTTAGCTTAATGGCATCTACTCTCAGTTGTTTTTTTTTAATCCTTTTAATTGAGGCTACTTTTTATAATTGCTATCTTCATTTACAACTATGGTAGAAACTGGTAAATGGTCTTTACGTTCCTTAGTGTTTCATGTATATAACTTGCCTGCATAATAATTGATTTTGTCTTCTACTACATGAAACAAAACTTTATCAAAGCTTAATTGTGCTCTTAAACAGTGACATTTTAAAGCATACCACCTAGCATATATTTTTTTTTCAAAATTAATCAGTATCAATATTAAGGGATATCTTTTAGTTGTAGTTGGTCTCTTTGCATTCTTTTTCCAAGTAAATGGTTTTCATTTTAATTCATCTTTCTTTTTGCTATCATTACTGTTATTTTTTTCAGGCAACATTCAGCTTAGCTTCTCTGAGTTACAGTAAGCACTTGGTTAGATAGATTGTAGAGTCTCCTTGAAATGAATAAATATTATTGAGAGTTGATGCTGTACTAGGCACCACATTAAGTACTGAGGGATGCAACAGTGAACAAGACAGATGAAAATATATCCTCGTGTTCCTTGTGTTTGTCTTTGATCTAATTTGTCTGTACCCTGTTTGTGCTATTCAATATGATGACATAAGTATTTTAATTAACTCTGGATGCTCTGAAAATGTAACCAGGAAGATGAAGCTCAGGAAAATAAAATCAAAATGAAAATGGTTGAGAAAAGTATGGAACAACAAAAAGAAAATATGGAACATCTTAAAAGTCTGAAAATGGAAGCAGAAAATAAGTATGATGCAATTAAACTGAAAGTGAATCAGCTGGCAGACCTCGCAGACCCGCTTAAGGTATGTCCTCATTCTCTTTTATATATATATACACATAGATATACATATATGTGTGTATGTATATATATGTGTGTGTGTATGTATATCTTATGTCTTCATTTTGTATCCACAGCACACTCACTAGACATTGCCCTAACAGAGCTTAGGGTTAAGGGTATGACCATATAAAAATAGGACGTAAACCAAAATATCTTCATTATAATAATTAGAATTAAATATTATTGTTCATGCCCTGAGGAAAATAAATTGCCAAATTTCTGTTTCTCCCAAAAGATTACTTGCAGCTTTTGTTTCCTCTTTATTTTGTGATGTTCTTCCTTTTAGAACCAGAGCCAGAGGCGTGTTGTCTGTTTGTACTTTCTGTACCTGCCTGTTCTGTTGTCCCACCTTTCCTTCAATAACTCAAGGATTAATTGTTTAAAAGCCAACTTGAAATAAAGTGCTACTCAATTCCTGTTTATCGGCCTGTCTCTGTTACACGCCAGCCTGAATTCAACTGATTCTATTTAACACAGGCTTTTTGAGACCAAATTTAGGCAAATAAAATTATTCAACAATTTCCCCAAGTGGTTTACTAGCTTAGTTATCAATAGCTTATTATTATCATTTTTATGATAACAATAAAAGTAGCTTAGTTATTCTCAGGACTTCAAAGTTTATTTATAAGACATGGAGAAGAATGCATAATATATTTTTAGAAGAGCTGGGTATGTCGATAATAATCACTCTATCATCCCCCTTGTTTTGCTGGAAAATTAATTACCCCCTGTGAATTGAATGTATTTAGATACTTTTAAAGTTTAAAAGAATTTGCAATGCATATAAATTTTACTATAATCGAGTTGAAAGTATTAAAGAGTTGAAAGTATTAAAGGAGTTAGAGGAGGGCTGCACAGAAAGGCTTCCTGCTTCATGGTGGGTTTCTCTATAGCTGCTGTCTCAGAGCTGGGTTCCTGCCTGCCCTTATAACCCAAGTTAGTGCATTGTTTTCTATTTGAGGTAAGAATTAAAAACTGGGAAAATAGACTGATAACTGAATAAGAAGAATATAATATTAAAGTTGTGAGGAAGGAAAAATGATTAAAGATAATGCTGAGAAAGACAAATAAGAAAGTAGTAGCTACAGGAAGTAAGAATTAAAAAGACAAAGTCTAAGTTAAAAAAGAAGACAAAATTAGTATTTACAAGAAAATAGAAAAAAACAAACATCTAAACAAGGTGGAATTCAGGACTCAGGAGTTAGAACAGTAAAGTTACAAAAAGTAAGATTAAAAGTGTTTTTAAATGGGTCAAGAATTGAACAGGATAACAAAATCAAAATGATGAAAATATGCTAAACCAATACAGAAAAAGAAAGATTAGTGTCTAAATTATGTATCCCTGACAGCTTAAAATTAAAAATGAGAGATGAAGAGTAAGCTGTGTTCTGTTCTTTTCGAGACTTCTAGGCTAAAGCAGCTCATGGAATTGGGGGTCCATTAATAAGTTCAAGAGCAGAAAATATGGTCAGAAGGCAGTAAGAATTCTTGATCTTAGCTCTTTGCCTTAATAACTACAAATAACTGAAAGCTAGGAGGTGAGTCCTTTAGTTAACCTGCAGGCAATGGCTAGTAGCCAAGAGGTTTTCCCTCACAACGTTCCATCACCCTGGCCATCAGTAACAGTAGGACCAAGAGGATTTGGCTAACAAAATAATTCCTGAGAAACTATAATATTACATATTAGCAGTTTCTAGATATAATGTTTGTCATCAGAATGTTTGTTCATTTTGTGAGAGGCATGGTGAATAGAGTACTCTGTTTAAATGCATAGTTATTGAAACCTTGGCAGAGGGAACATTTTTCCCACTTTGAACAGTTTATTTTGAATTTCACTGGAAACAATTTTTTAGTTGCAAATCGAATTTGTGGGAGTGTGACCCACGTTGAGCTTACAAAGATAGATGTTCTGTGTTATTGGAATAGAAGGGCATCTCAGTTTCTGAGATAGATGAGTTTATTTGGATCGAGGGTGATTGCTTTTGAAAATACCAAGATTTAGTGTTTTATAGTTTTTTTAAAACTTTATAATTAATGTAGGTTTATATGAAACAAGCAACAATAATACATACATGAACCTGTTTATCCAAAGGTGCTGAGTAACTAAAATTAGTTATTTAGGCATCCAAGAGAATACACATTTTCGATGATTCTGTCCCTTCTAGCATCTCAGCCTGTTTTCAAAAGGCTATAACTTAAGAATGTCATTAACTGCCTTTTAATATCTCTAGGTCTCCATTTCACCATCAATAAAATGAAATCAAATGAAATGCGTTCTCGCTTCCGTTTTAGTTTTAAATTTGAGAGTACCCGGGACATAAATATTTTTAATATACAGGGTCAAATCAAGCAGCTGTGATACATGTGGATAAAGGGATATTGACACCTACACTTTTCATAGTATTTTGTAAGTTTAGTCTCTCCTTATCCGGAGTTGCTGGAGGGAAGATGAACCACCACCACAAATGTGTCCTGATATGATTTATCCCTTCGGCTCCCTAAAGCTGTATTGGTTCCCCACAGCAAGTGCGGGCCTGTTTGTTTGACAGTGTCTGCCGAAAATGATTAGAAAACTTGGTTTTGCTTTTAGGGAAAAAAAATTCTATTTCATCAGCTGTTCCGATTTTAACTAGTATCTCCTACTCTACACATTGCACCCATTTAAAAAATTTTTTGAAATAAAGGAACAGTTTATTTCCATCCTTTATGTAATAATATTTTTATTTTTAATAGAGCTCTTATAAAAGCTATATATTATCAGATGTGTATCATGGGTGGTAGAGTTAGTAGTACGAACAAGAAGCAATTAATTGTATTCTTAGGTTAGGAAATAGCTTAAATTCTGTTATATGAGGTGAATATTTTCCATATTTAGATACCTCAGATTGTTTTTCTTGTGGGGATACCTTCATATATTCTCTTTCATGACACTTATCTCTTTTTTTTTTTGCGTGTATTTCTTTCTGTGTTTATAACTAACTCATTATCTGTTATCTGTGGCTGTGCGAGGCTCAAAAAAGAAATGAACAAATGAAATAAATTTTAATTTGGTGGTTCTCAAATTAGCATTTTTAAAAGTTTTATTGAACTACAATTGATATACAGTAAATACATATATATGTGTGATTTGACAAATTTTGACATGTATACACCTGTGAAACCACAGAGAGAGAGAAAAGGAACTTCTCCTTCCTGCCCAGCAGTTTCCTCATGCCCCTCCGTAGTCTGTCCCTCCCCCCACCTTGTCTCCAGACCACGGTCAGTCTGCTTTCTCTTACTATAGTTCGCACATTTTCTGGAATTACATATGATGGAATCACACATTATGTACTCTTGTGTTTTTTTTTTTTTGGTTTGGCCTTTTTCAGAACCTAACACTGTAATGTATTTAAAATACATTTAAAATATAAATGTATACACTTTATTTTGAAAGAAAAAGTATCTGAATAGAATGTTATTTTTTATTATGGTGTTCATCCGTAGTTTTACTCGAAACAGTAATTCATTTCTGTTCAGTCGTGTTCCATCGTGTTTTATATAGCAGGTTGTTTATTCATTTACCTGTTAATAGACCTTTGGGTTCACAGTCTGGAGCTTTTACAATAAAGTTGCTGTAAACATTTGTGTATAGGTCTTTGTATGTCAAACCAAATGAACAAACTTCAATAGTCTGAATTTATTTTGGTGGCTCTTAATTCAAGAGCCATTTTAAAAATTGAGAGTCATGGATTCCAGACCTAAAATAAAATCTCCAGAGGTGAAGTCTGGAAATCTACATATTTTTTAAAATGTCCAAATCGACTATAATATAGTCGATTCGTAGATCATTATTTGAGAAAGCCGCCTTGGTGATTGGCTCTTTGTATGTATCATCTTCTGAAATCTTTGACCAAGCTATGCCTCCTTTTAAGTCCTTTCAGGCTAATGTGGCTTCCCACTTGAAAGCATCCTAATGTATGGAGACTTCATAGAAGAATTTGAATATAATAATTTGACTTCCTCGTTTGGGGAAACTCCTTCCTTCTATTCAGACACATCTGGATGTGAACTCAAACAGCATAATTCTGTCCACCTTCTGGGATTGTCAGTTGGGGGGCGTCAGTTTTATAGCTATGCTGGTAATTTCTTTTTAAGTCTCTCCTTCAGAGATTGTTTTGGCTTTATTCAAACAGGATGAATTAAACCTTGCCGATTCAGAAGTGGATAACCAAAAACGAGGGAAGCGGCATTGTGAAGGGAAACAGAAAGAACACCTGAATACTTTAAATAAAAAGAAACAAGAACTGGTTGTGAAAGAAAAAGAGCTAGAGGTTATCTACCATTTTTTTTTTTTTTTGATGTTTTTGTTTCCAGCCTCAGTCATGACTTTTAAAGTGTGTTTTCCGTTGCCTTACATGTTCAATACAATATATGGAGTATGGTGAATATAAAATAAGTACTTTGTGTTAAAGTTTTTTTGATTTTTTTAATATTTTACTAATATGAGGATTCTAGTGCTTGTGTTTCCAGTACTATTTGGTGTTCAGAGTCCATCCTAGAACACACAGAAATCTGTGTCTGACCTCAGCCCTGGGTGCCAAACTTTTTATCCCTGCTGCTTGAAATTTGTTTCACTAGGAAGTTGTGGAGGTCTTACAAACTATGAAAGTCATACACAGTAATGTAATTTTCTCTTGAAGATTAATAATTCTGGACTGTATTCACAACATAAAACATGTTGATGCTAAATGTAATTTAAATATATTTTGTAAACATAAGTTTACAGTTTTACTTCACATATTTGGGCACTGGTAATACAGTGAATTGTTACATCAAAGAAGAGTTTTAAAGCTATTCAACATCTGTTACCCTAGGAGAAAATGTCACAAGCAAGACAAATCTGCCCAGAAAGGATAGAAGTACAAAAATCTGCATCAATTCTAGACAAAGAAATTAACAGATTAAGACAAAAGATTCAGGCAGAGCATGCGAGTCACGGAGATCGAGAGGAAATAATGAGGTATGTGGTCGGTGGCTTTTCCTCCTTGCTATGTTAGGATAGATGTGATCAAGACAATGATTACAACCTAAAATTTGGGTAAAGTATTGCTGTGGCTAATATAGTCATATGTAAACTCATCTTTCAAATGTGTATTATTAATAATGAACTTTTTTCTTGTGAATTATTACGTAACTCATTACAGAATGACATTTTAACATTTTTATACCTGTAAGATACATATAGACATGAAAATCTTCAGCCTCACAAGTAATCAAACACAGAGCAAAACAAGCCGTTTGCGAATACATCAGGATGGAAGAAACATTTCACATAAGTGAGATCTCCATGAAATGGATATTTTTATATTACTGGTAAAAATGGAAGTTCTAATATAGCTAGAACACAGGATCTGAAGCACGAGTATCAGTTTGAATTGCAGTTCTGCTACCTCACTAGGAACTTTTCCTATTAAAGGCTGGGAACAGGTCATCTCAATTCTATTTTTGAAAACATTGGGGAACCAAAATAGTAAGAAGTTTCTCTTTAAAATAGATAATACCTCATTGTTTTAAAAATACAGTGTAAAAAGACATACAATCAAAAGTTCTATTCTCATCTCCATTATTTTTCTTTTATCAAATTAATTTATTAAATATGCTTTCAGTGTTTCTGTTGGTAAATGCAAAGTAGTAACATGAGCATATGTTATTTTTCATCCTCACTGATACAAAAAGCACACTGTGGAAACTTCTACAGATTGCTTTCTTTGATTGAATGATAGATTCTGGAGATCTTTTCATATTAGCACATAAATATTTTCTCATTTTTTTTTAAATTTTAACCATCACCTGTTGATGGATAGTTGAATTTTAATGGAATCTTTTGCTATTATAATGGTGGTATATAATAAGTAATTTTGTGCATGTGTCATTTTATATGTATTCAGGGTTTGGGTGTTTTGTTTTTTTTTTTTTTTTAAGGAAAAACTTCATTTTGACAGACTCCCGTTTCTTATCTTGTGTTAATTTTGTGTCCTATCAGCATTGTGTCAGATGCTCATTTCTCCACAGCCTAAACGATCTGTGATTGTCTTATGTTTTTTGCTGACAGGTAGCTCCCCCCCTCCAAAAAAAAAAAGCATATACCTCAGTGAAAATTGAATTTGCATTTTATTTATATTAAGTGTGCTTGAACCCTCTTTCTTGTCTGGAGAACCATTTATTTCTTTTTTCTGTGAACTTTTTTTCTTATGTACTTGTTCATTTTTCTGTGAACTTTTTTTCCTATGTACTTTTTCGTTTTTCTGTGAATATTTTCAGTGTGAGAAATGTATTTTTTTACAAATGGCTGTGCAGCTACTTGAAAAGTTGTTTGCTTTCTAAGTTTTTTCCTTAAAAATGGCTATATGAATAACATTTTTTTGTAATTTTGCATGTCCAAAACTGTCTTTAACTTTGAATTTGAATAGTTTAGCCTAATATAAATTCCTCTGTTTCTTGAGTATCTATTTATGGTAGCACTCATCTATCAAGTCCTATAACTTGTCTAGAATATCAGATTCTTGGTATATACTGCTTTTTTCAGTATATAGATTTGTCTTATTTCTTAGATATTTTCTTGGATTTTACTTTTAAGTATTTTCTATTCTCTTATTTAGTTTTCTTTTTGAGGTCTTCATTAATACCTATGTTGGATATACCTTTTTAGTTATTTTGGCTAACCATGTTATCTGTTTTTTTTTCCTTGCAGTTTGTTTGCTTTTCTCATTTCCGTTCTCTATGTCTGTCAGTCTGTTTTCAGTCTGTTTTCTGTGTTGTGTATTTGCCCCATACATCATCTTCTCATTTTGTCTCACCTTTTTTTTTTCGAACTGCCCCCCACCTTGAGTTTTGCACGTTCTCACTTCACCTCCTCCTCTTGTCTGGTTATCTCCTTCTGTTGTTTACCTGTCTATCCTTTTAGTTCTTTTATTTCAACTTTGAGATACTCCTTCCTGGTAGCACTTATCTCATGTTTTAATATACGGTGTTCAGTTACAGTTTTTGTCTGCTTTGTGACATCATTGTTCTAATAAGTTTTCTTTGTCTTTAGGGGGAATTTTGCTGGTCTTTATTTTCTGACTCTTTTTTCCCCCCATAAATATCTCTGTATGAATACCATGCATGTGCCTGTTTTGTTACTCGTTTTTTAATTAGTTGGATTTTCCTGGACTGGGCATTTGAAGGAGGTTGGGACGGGCAGCTGTGGGAGCCTGGGCTGTTTCTGCCTTTCCTGTTTTGTTGGGAGCTTTCTCTCCCTTTCTACAGCAACAGCCGTTGCCACCATCGTAGCACTTCTGAGGAGCCATGCCTTCCTGCCTCTTGATTTTGTTTTGTCCATCCAGGGTTGGGGAGCAGGAGGAATCCTCATGCTCACCCCACGTTCCTCTGTTCCTGCATTGGCATCTGTCACTGAGAGAAACATTTCTTGACTTCCAGCTTGATCCCTCCCCTTTTAGAGGGTTTGTATTTGCTGGCATTCTCTGAGATCTGCCACCTCTGCCCCCCTCCCCACTAGGGGGCACCTTTTCTGCCTTCTCTAGGGTTAGACTTTGTTCCTGCCCCTCCCCCCATGCTGACAGCTCTTCCCAGTCTGGGCAGCACGCCCATCCTGACACTGAATTTTGCTTGGAGATTTGTGGACTCAGCTCATGCTGGACCCCCTAGGCACCCCTTGGTCTCCCTGTTCTTCCCTGTTACATTTACTTGAGATTTTACTTTTCCTTGTGTTCCTTTGAATGGCATTTATTTACTTAATATTTTCTTCATAAAATAGGCAGTACAAAGAAGCCAGAGAAACTTACCTTGATCTGGATAATAAAGTAAAGACTTTAAAAAGGTTTATTAAATTATTGGAAGAAATAATGACCCATAGATATAAAACATACCAACAGTTTAGAAGGTAAGTGCATTAAAAAATATTACATTACCACCTATTACACAGTTTTGCTTTTGCTTTGTGTTCACTTACCCCTTAATAAATACAGAATTTAAATTAAAATAACTTTACCTCATTGGTTAGAGAGGAAGCTGCCGGTGCTTGCCTCATCAGCTAGTACTCGCAGCCCTCAAATCTAATCAGAGAGTTCTGGATTTGAAAGGACCTTGACGGCGGGCTTGTCTAAGTTTTCCTCTCCATTAGATGTGCTTTAGTAGGTCATTCATACACGGATGGTCGTCGTCTGCTTATAAAGGTCCTTTGAATGGGAGCTCATTCGTTCTAAAACAGCCTGTGTCACTTTCGGACGTTGCATGTTCGTAAGGGATCCAGGTTTGAGACAGGACCTGCTGAGGCAGCATCTCAGTCGATTCACCATGACTGGCAGGAAGGGTGTATCCATGGATGCGGAATCTCCATTCCATTCACTGCTGTGTCTCTGGTGCCTCCTACGTACCTGAAAATGAGTGGAAACTTGATATATATCGGTTGCATGAATGGACACAGGGATAGGAAAACCCTGCCTGTGCGCAGAGCTCTCTGCGAACCGCTGTGATCCCTGTGACTTGTCCGGGTTTCCATTCTTGCCAGTGGGAACGGGAACTGTCCCTGGCTCTTGGTGAGCTTTGGGAGCTGCTGCTGCTGCTGCTTGCAGGTGTCCCTCTCGCCAGCCGTGGGTGCCACACACGCAGATTCCACAATGCTCAGCTTCTGTTAAGGAGGCCCTTAGCAGAAAATTCTGGAAACCAGCTCACTGTGGTTGCTGTGGCACAAAAGAAAGCTCAAGCTATCAGTATTTGCTAGTGTGGAAATGTAATGCAGTTTAAGAAGGAAATTGGGAGAGAAAAGAATAAAATGGTGGTTACTCTGAGGAAATGAGCCTTAGACTCATGAAAGAGCAAAAATGTTAAGAAAAATAGCCAGTCACCAGTCATCCAGATCTTATTTTCTAAAAACCATCCTCCACCCAGAAGGATCAAGGCTCCCTGGAGAAATGGCCAATGGCCGGTTCCAAAGCTGGGCGGGGAAGGTGCAGGTGATCCTCTTGCTCTGCCAGCATGTACGGGAAGGCTCAAAAAAATGTGGAGTTGTGATAAGAGAATCTAGGAGACTAGTGAAGGGGCTCCCATTGGCAAAACGAGGGACAACTATAGGACCAAAAGAAATAAAGACAGAAAGAGATGGTAACCCAGTGAAAAAAATAAGAATCTGTGGTACCGTCCTGATAAATAGAAAGATGGATAAGTAAGTGAAGAAGAACAAGGTCTTGTTTACAGCAGAATCCCTTCTGAGAAATGGAGAAGGCATGGTGGGGCTTGCACTGTGCCAGGTGGGGTGTCAGGTATGATACAAAACGGTTAAGAGGTTTCACTTACCCCTTTGCTGTACTATAAAGTTGAGAGAGACAGGCAAGTGAGTAAGTCTTTTATCCATGATCTTAACTCTATTAGAGTTTAATCCTCTTAAGGACAAGATTAATCTCCTGTATTATGGTGACACCTCATATAAAATAGTTGATGAATTGATATATGCATATGTAACGTAATGGGATATATTAAATGTGAGGTGACTTAATTTTACAGATGTGTGTGGTAAAATTGTGGAGACAAAAATGAAATAAAAAGAAGGCGGGGAAATCACCTAAATTTCCACCTATGTTCCAGCCAGTGTTAACATTTTGGCGTATTTCTGTCTGGTCTTACATACTTGTTTAAAGGTCGTGCTGAATATACACTTCTGTAACTGTATATTCTTTTAAATACACCCATTTTCTTTATTTTGAGGTGTTTGACTTTACGATGCAAACTGTACTTTGACAACTTGTTATCTCAGCGAGCCTATTGTGGAAAAATGAATTTTGACCACAAGAACGAAACTCTTACTATATCGGTAAGTATCTTAATTAATTCTTTGCATGGTAATTATTTGGAGAATTAATCGATACTTTGCCAAGGTGTTGAAAGTTAAATTGACCCTACTGGCTAAAGCTGCTATTGCATGTGTATTTCTAAAAACATCATTACCCCCAGACAACCACATTATTTTCTTATGATACAAATTAGGAATTTTATTTCAGTGACAAGTATCTACCTTCTCTTTCTACTCCACTGGTTTTTTTTTTTCTTAATTATGTGGGACATTATAGAAGGTCCATATTTTCTGTTCTCACACTATAGGAAACCAAGAAAGGATTTCTCAATATTCTACCCCATGTAATTGTGTACTACTTATTTCTGAGGATGTCTAGATCTCTCCATTTTTGGGTGGAGAAAACGACCACATTGAGCTTTGTAGAGTCTATGTTTTTGGATTCTTCCATTGTTATATTTGTCGAAAGAGGGAGTGTGGGATATAGCATTGAAATTTTAAAGTCAGGAGATCAAGAGCAACAACCCACCCTAAGTAACTGGAGTAAATTTTTCAAATAATTGTTTACTACTCTCAGTTGCTATAAATTTATACTTCCATTTTAGTACTTCAAATAACTAATAATTTGCAATACATTTTTCAAGAAAGGACTCATCTGAAATGTTTAAGTAATAATAAGAAAAAGAATGAAATCACATTTAAAAGTTATCAGAAAGCTTAAACAGGAACTTCATAAATTTAAGTATCAAAATGGCAAGTAAGCACATGAAATTGTGTTCAGTGTCATTAGTCATTGGAGAAATAACAACTTTATACCATAAGTTACAATCATATTGCTAGTAGCGTGACTAAGATGAACAAGACCGATGACACCTGGTGCTAGTGTGGGGTGGGCCTAGACTCACCTACCTTGCTAGAGGGAGTGTAATTTAGTGGAACTAGCTTGGACACCTGCCTGACAGTGGCTCTTTTCAAAAACTGGTAAAATTCATCCATGTGATTAAAGTCAAAATACTCGTTACCTTACCTTGGGATTAATAGGGACTTGTAGAGAAGACAGAGAATGAGATGCTGGAAGCATTCTGTCTGATCTGAGTAATGATCACCCGCCGTGTGTGTGTGCGTGTGTGTGTGTGTGTTATTCGAGCTGAACGTTTAAGCTTTGTTCCTTACTGTATATAATTTATACACTAATTAAAATGAAAAAAAAAAAAGACAGTATTAGGAGTGTTTGGGTAATTTATCCCTAGAACTAACGATTTAAGACAACTGAAGGTAGCAGATTTTCTAACATCATCCCTGTTATTCAAAAGAATATTATTGTTTAAGAATTTAGTTTCTAGTCTTCATTTATCAAAAAATGAAACTGAGCTGAAGTCCCATGGTAACTTAGTAAAATAAGGAGTAAAATTTAGATTTTCACAATTCATCTAGGACTTCGTTCATTAGATTGATAAAAACTGCAGATTTAGAGCAAAAGATTGCTTCCTGTTACTTAGTTCTTACTTTCGTATGGGGTTTTTATTTGGTTGGTTGGTTTGGTTTGGCTTTTTACTGTTTATGTTAATGTTGCTTTTTATTTTGGATTTTCATAGAGGATTCAGACTTACAGATGATAAATATAAAATTTCAGTGTATGCTTAAATTAGAATTTTTCATAACACTTAAAAGATTAAAAAATACACGAAAATTTACTTAAGAGCTACACACACTTTTTCAAATAGTGGTTTGGAAAATTTGTGAAGCTGTGTGTCTGCTAAAACACATTATAAAACCATGTGTATGTGGAATTCTGTTAGAATGAACTAGAATTCCTTCTAGTGTTCCTTTATACTAATCCTCTCAGAAAACTGTATAGAAGTTTGCTGTTCATTTCATTAATTGATTTTTATTGTCCCCATGTACCTTTGTTAATGGGATTTTTTTGATGAGATTTTGTGAATTTCAGTTTATTGCTGCAATATTCTTTGGATAGTATGAACCTAATTAAATTGGTCCTGTGTCTTTTTGACACTCAATAATTACTTTTAAAGCAGTTTAACCACCAGATGTCACTGTAATTCAAGCAACAAAAGATTATGTTGGCATTTATAAATGTCTGAAAAAAAAAATAAAACAATCTCATTAACAGTAGAATCAGAAGCGATAAAATACTTAGACTAAATTTAACCAAGAAGTTGTAAGACCTGTATATAGAAAACATATTGATGAAAGAAATTGAAGAAACCACAAGTAAATAGGAAGATTTCCTGTGTTCATGGATCAGAAGAACTGTATTGTTAAAATGTCAGTGCTACCCAAAGCCATCTATAGATTCGGTACAAGTTCTGTCTAGATTCCATTGGCATTGTTCGGGGAAAAAAAAAATCCTGAAATTTATATGGAAGACCCCAAATAGCCAAAGCAATCTTGACAAAAAAGAACAAAGCTGGAGGCATTGCACCTATTGATTATTAAGGATTTGTAACATTGTTTGAAATATCCTATAGGAAAACACGAGGGAAAGCTCCTTGATAATGGTCTTGTCAGTGCTTTTTTTGATATAACTCTAAAAGCACAAGCAACTAAAGCAAAAATAAACCAAGGGGAACTACGTCAAACTAAAAAGCTTCTGTACAGTGGAAGAAACAAAAACAGCTTACAGAATAGCAGAAAATACTTGCAAACTGTCTGTTAAGGGATTAATATTCAAAATACATAAGGAACTCATACAAGTCAATAGCAAAAAATATCCAGTTTAAAAATTGGCCAATAACCAGAATAGACATTTTCTCAAAGTAGTAAAAATGTCCAACAGGTGCACAAAAAGGTACCCGACATTTATAATCAGGGAAATGTTAATCAAAACCACAATGAGATGTCACCTCACAGCTGTTAGAGTGCCTGCCACCAGAAAGACAAGAAATAACGAGTGCTGGCGAAATGGACACCCTCATCCCCTGCTAGTGAGAATATAGACTAGTGTAGCCATTCTGGAAAACAATATAAGGTTCCTCAAGTTCAAAATAGAACTGCCAGTTCTGCTTCTTGATACATATCCAAGTGTCTGTTGACAGATGAATGGATGACAGAAAATGCGATATATACACAAGCACACTCAGACGCAGTGGAATAGGAAATCCTGTCATTGTGACAACATGGATGAACCCTGAGGGCATTACGCTAAGTGAACTAAGTCAGAAAGGCAAATTCTGTGTAATCTCACTGACGTGTGGAATCTAAAAGGCCAGACTGTCGGAAACAGGGTAGCAGGTGGTTGCCAGACCTAGGGGTGTGGGGGAAATGGGTGAAGGCGGTCAGAGGGTGTAAGCTGTGTAAGGTGAGTATGCTTTTCTGTCTGTGTTCCTCTAGAACTTCTATGGCTTCAGGTCTCCTATTAATTTTGAGTTAGTTTTTGTGAGTGGTATAAGATGAGGGTCCAGTTTTATTCTCTTGCATGTGAATATCCGGTTCTCCCAGCACCGTTTATTGAAAGAGACTGTCCTTTCCCTGTGATTTATGTTCTTGGCTCCTTTGTTAGATAGTAGTTGACTATATGTGCATGAGTTTATCTCTGGGCTCTCGATTCTGTTGCCTTGGTCTGTGTGTCTGTTTTCATGCCAGTTCAGAGCAGTGACTGTATTCAACAATACATACTGTATGTGTACTTGAAAGTTGCTCGGAGAGTAGATCTCAGAAATTCTCACCACACACCAAAGTAACTGTGAAGGGATGGCTGTGCTAACTAACCCTATGTTGGTAATCATTTCACAATGTATTCGTACATCACATCATCACGTTGTACACCTTAAGCTTCCACAGTTCAGATGATTAATTTTGACTGCTAACTTTTGCCTAACATTGCATTGCTATTATTAAACTTTTGGAATTTTGTTACATTAGATCTAGTACATCATGGTGAGTAAATGTTTTCAATTTGATTCTCTCACAGTAAAAACAAAAACCACCATTGCATACCTCACTGTTTTATATTTTATGTGGAATAAATGTTACTTCCACATTATTAGTTATTACCCCTTTTTCTTTAAAACTCCGAACCTATTGTTCCTAATGTTAGCCTATCTTTTTTGTAAAGAATTTAATGTGATTCTTTCTATTCGTCTTTTATTGTTAACTCATTCCAGGTTCAGCCTGGAGAGGGAAACAAAGCTGCTTTCAATGACATGAGAGCCTTATCTGGAGGCGAACGCTCCTTTTCCACGGTTTGCTTCATCCTTTCTCTGTGGTCCATCGCCGAATCTCCTTTCAGATGCCTGGATGAGTTTGATGTCTACATGGTAGTGCTAAATTTTAAGATCTCTAATGTTTTTGGTAGGGGGGAGGGTGGATGTGTATTTTGAAAGGAAGCCCGTTCTTTCTTTAGTTTTATTGATAAAGAAAGATCCTGCCCAGACACTTTAATGTATGGTAAGTGGTGAGGAGACACCAAAGAATTCTAGTCGTGTCCCTTGGTCCCGTGCCGACCTGTCCTGGTGTCGTCGTCCTCCTCCTCCTCCCCGCTGTGGATGCCCGTACCCTCTGCCAGGTGGACTTTCCTCAGCCTCATCCCCAGTTTACATCCATCTTCTTTCTGTGCTAACAAATCAAAGCCAGTTCACTCCCCTTGCTTTGATGAACTCTAGCTGCTATTCCCTCTCTTTCTTCACAGCCACTTTTCAAAGGGCAACGTTTATAACACCAGGGAGTAGGAACGTTTGACTTGGAAGTTAAAAAACTTGAGATTGAGACCTGTCTCTGCCGCCAGTTACCCACATGGCTGTGGGCAAAGTATTTGTCCTTTTTGGGCCTCAGAATGGCATTTCGCCCCATTCGAAATTGTTTAGAAAAATGTACCCAAGTTCTGAGAACCAATCCAAAGGAAACGAATAAATATTTTTTGGTGCATTGTCAGCTTTGTTATTAAATGATAGGCCTCCCCAGGGCAGTGTTTTGAAAGGACAGTATTTCATTTGTGCAAGCTCTAGTTATTTTTAACTTTATGTTAGATTACTTTACACATATGCCTGATGGAAGAATTTATGCCATAGGAGCCACTGAGCAGGATAGCCGGGATGCGCGTCCCCTGTCTGCCTCCCAAGCTCGTGTTCCGCCACCATGCTCTGCTGTCACACGCGGCTTCCATAGACCTTTAAAAACATGCGTTTAGTTGTGTTTTCAGCTTTCAGTTTTCAAGGGAGTTGAGCTATTTGGATTTTTTTTTTCATTTTAACTCAGTTATTTAATTCATTTAGTTTCAAAACCTGTTAGAAGTAAATGTTCCTTTTCTATACACTGATGTGCTGTTTAACATTTTAAAGATTCAGTGAGAGACTTGTCTGTACATTCAAAGTGATTAATCTTTTTTCATTACTTAGAATATATTGGTGGGAGGGAGCTATACTTATAAAGACTTTGACTCTAGAATTTACCTGGGAGGTGTTTGTATTCAGTATTTTCCCCTAGTAGTTTCTGGCATTGTCTTTCCTGATGCTCTGCATCAGAGGGCAGGTGGTGGGTGACCCCTGGGTGACAGCCCAGGGCTTTGTAATAGCCAGCAGAGCAGCGTTTTTACAGGATCGTGATGACACAACAGTGACCCTCACTCCCGCCTTTGTTCTTCAGGACATGGTTAACCGGAGAATTGCAATGGACATGATACTGAAGATGGCGGATTCCCAGCGCTTCAGACAGTTTATCTTGCTTACTCCTCAAAGCATGAGGTAACTTTTAAAAACTCTTCTGTGAATGTATATATCAAGTATATAAAAGGGGGAAAAGAAGTCTTTTACAATCTTAATTTTTAAAGTGTAAATGCACAAATGGCCAAAAGAAAGAAAAAGGATTAGCCTATACTGGTTCCAGAGATTTAAGATATATTTTTTTGGATATTTAAAATTTTGTTTGTGTCATCTTCCTTCCATAACAGAAAGAAGTTGATTTGAATGTGATTATTGGTTTATTTCTATTCAATTTTGAATCTGCTCTTTGGTTACCATGACCAGCGAATGTAAAACATCTGTAGTAATTCTGTTTAGACTAAAAAAGCAATTAGGATTTTCCTGGTCTTGGCTCTTTTCCTGGTCAGGAAAAAGGAAGGACCCGTTTTTCTGTAGAGCACTGACTGGGTACCCACCTGTAAGGTGTCAGGCATGGCGTCACTAAGAGTCTATTCTTCCTAAAGTGGTCGCTTTGATCATACGGGGCTTAAATTTGTGATTAGAAATGTTCAAGTAACTCTTGGCTAGACAGGAGGAAAAAGAGTTAGATAATAGGATGATATGTACATCTTCACTTTCATTTCTCTCCCAACTGGAAACTTATGGCATTTAGCAGGATGTTAATTTCTAAAAGAAAAAATGAAAACAAATCATTTCCTAATTATAATTTATATTTCTCTTGGAACTTCAGATACTAGACATATCCCCCTATTAGCAGATAACAGCTATTTAGATTTATATTTTCATGAGGTAGCGGTAAGACTTTTTCTGTAATGTGGAAAAAATTTCTTAGAAATTTGAATAATTTATTTTACTTCCTCCAGCTCACTTCCATCAAGTAAACTGATTAGAATTCTTCGAATGTCTGACCCTGAAAGAGGACAAACGACATTGCCTTTTCAACCTGTGACTCAAGAGGAAGAAGAAAATCGAAGTTGATGTGTAACTTCATATGCCATGTCCTCATGATGAACGATTTGTGAAGGGAAAGAATTCAGGGCTATTTGATGAAATAAAATGAAACTAAAGGTATTCTAACATAAGAGATTCCTTTATATTGCTGACCACAACAAAATATGTAAATAAGCTTAGGAACCAACGACAACCAGCAATTTAAAATTACTATTGCTTTACTTTGAGAAAGTCAGTTTCATAGTATTGGTTTTAAATCTTTCTGTTTGTTTTATTTTTAACCATCGACTTTTATAGATTCTTTTCCAGAAGTAAAATTTTGTACATATGTACATGTACCTATCTGTTTCATTTGGGTTCATTTCTATAGTATTTTGTAAGAATTAAAATAAACAGTTTGAGTATCTGGTTATATTCAGTTTTGCTTTTCCAGAATATTACATTCTCACTGCAGGAAGTGGGGTCCACAGGCAGTCTGTGGATGGGGACCAGTTTACAGTGGATTTTTTGTCTGGTTTTTGCTTACTGATTACTGAGGGACTTACCCAGAACTATAAAAACGTTGGTCAAAATGCCTGCACAGGTCATTTTCAACCCTAGAGATACAACTATAGATTTGGGCTGTGCTTTTACTTTACCTACCATATTTCATCAGGTTTAACATGCTGTCTCTTTATATATAAGACACTTATTTGTGGAGCAGTAGAGCACTGCCAACTTCCCTCAGTCCTTGAGCTGTCTCTCACTCAGCTCAGCGTCTAACCCATGTGGGAACTGGCTTACAGCACGTGCTGATCCTGGCCTGCAGCCTTTTTGCCTGATTTAAAACCCCAGTTTTCAATCCAGGGGCGTGCAAGCTCTCTGAATCAGCCAGAAGAGGACACAGGCCAAAAGGACTGTGTAGACAGGCTGAGGAGAGGACTGGGGAAATGGGGGTCGGAGGTGGCTCCCCTTGGAGAAGGTAGGCAGGAGCCAAAGGCCAGCCTTTTGATGGTGAGCTGGCATCAATTGTAAGATACATCCGAATTATAGAATTCTTTAAAAATGTGCTCCTTAGAATGATAAAATATAGTACATTGTAAGAAATGGTACCTATGAATGTTTTTAAAAAGTTTGCTACAGCATTAATGCTAAACTTTTCCAAGAGACATGGATATCCAACAAGCAGCATTCCCTGTATTAGCAGTAAGTACTTACGAGGCTGAAAAGGAAATATTTTAGGGAGAAAAGGCAGTATTTTAAAAGCAGCAGCTCTTCTATAGTTAATGCGAAAAAATGGATTTTGTTATTTGGGTGGAGTAAGGGAGTTTAATTTAGTCTTAAATCGAGACCAGTTAGCAAATGAGAAGTCCAAGAACTTGTGCTTTCCTAATCTAAGAATTTACAGAAAGAGGAAATATACGCTGTTTTAAACATCCCCCACCAATCATAAGAAGGCTGATTTTTAATTTACATTTATAACTAGTTTCTATCCAAACTATTTTAACAACCACATGCCTTTCAAATAAAAAGTGAAGTAGAATATACCAAATGTGTATTTATCTGAGTTAAATAATTTCATTGTTTGGATTTTTGTGATGGCTTTCGAATGTTGTGATTTTTAATACTGAATGAAAAGTAGAATTCTCAGGTATCTAAGCGTCTCTTATCGAGTCAAAGACTATTCATTGTTTTGGCTTCACAAAGTTTTGGTGTCAACTATCGTAAGTGAAAATATCTTTAATTAATGTTCTAATTAATAATAACATTAATTAGAATAAAACAAGAAAAAGGGAATTGTTCTTTTCAAATGTATAATTTTTTTAAATAAAGCATTAAGTTTATGTGTGTTGAGTGACTGAAATACATCATACGTAGGACTCCTTGACCCCTAGTTTGTCATCAGCTTAGCTGTGACTGAACTGAATAATGCTCACTCAGTCTGACCCGAGCTGAACTGACAAGCACCGGGGCTAAGGGACCCAGGACACTGTATCAGCGCTTGGAACCGTGGTCTCTGGGGCAGAAACTTGGTTGTGCCCGTGTTTGCGGCACCATCGGTGTCCAGGGTGTTTGTGGTGGTTTCCTAGCTCACAGTTTCTTGTTGAATGGATGAATTGGGTCATTAGGCTCTGGTCCCTAGTCTTATATAATGATCCCAAAGGCAGACAGAGAAAAACCTCAATAAAAAATGAATAATATAGCACTGCACTGTCTGATACTATCTATACCAGTAAATTAAATAATTAGAAAGAAATGAAAAATTGAGTTCCTCAGCCACACTAGCCATTCTTGAAGTGCTCAACAGCCGCAGGTAGACAGGTTAAAAGGGTCAGAGTTTTATTCCATCATGGAAGAGAATACCTAGTGTTCTTCCGATTTGGCAAGGCAGGTGTCTCCTTTCCTCTGGCTTCTCATCCCTTTGATCCTGTCCCCCTTCCATGCAGTTGTGTCGAACATAAAGCGTTGTTAGCACCACAGTCACACTGAGATAAAATTTATTTTCATATAATGAACATTTTTTGAGAATGAAAAGTTTTATGTAAACTTTACGTGCTGTATGGATTGTCTCTCTTTGGAGGGCCTGGATGAAGAGTTGGCAAGTTGTTTTCTTTCCCTTTCATGCCATTAATTCTTCAAATTCTAAAGTTTTGTGTTAAAGGGTAGATCTGATAAGTTGTTGCTAGCTGACCCTTGGTAGTTATGAACATCTGTTTCAAATTTAAAATTAAGAAATAAGTATTGAGGGAAAACATCAAATGTTATAAATTTATTTGGGACATCTATTGCCACCTCTTAAAGCCTTTGAAAATTCAAGCAGAAATCAGTACATTTCCATCTTTTTTTTTTTACCATCAATAAATATCTTTGTGTATGTGTATATATAGATAGATATACTTAATGAGTCATTTAGCAGGATTTTTAAATTTTACACTGCATTAATTCCAAAACAGCTCTTTCCAGATCGATAGGATGCAAATGAGGTAAGAATTAAGGCAAACCTAAAAGGCATGCAAATGTAGTACATTTATATTCACTGATATTACAAGCTCTTGTGTGTGGACCACACGGAGGAGCCCGAGACCCCTCTGTGTGACTGTCCAGTACTATTTTACAGGAGAATGGTGATACGCCTTATAATTAAGTTACATTACCGTGGGGGGGGGGTCTCAGTGCTACTAATATTATTTAATCAAGGAGACACGAGCATTAGCAAAAACATGAACAGGAAATTATGACTTTTTGCAGCATGTTTCCGGCCAGGCTTTAGAGAAGGGGGGTTTTTATGAAATGATGTTACACATATCACATTGTGGCAGGTTGGTTTTTTGTTTTATAATAGAAGCTTTTTAAAATTCATTAGCAAATGACATTCTCATGCACACAAGTGTTTCAAACACAGGAAGCAAGTCCATTTATAGGTAGTCCAAGCAATATTTGTGTGCGTGTGTGTGTGCGTGCGTGCGTGTGTGTGTGTGTGTGTGTAGCTGCAGACTGAATGGAACCTTGAGACTTGTGCAGTCCATAGCCTTGGCCTCAGCTCACTTCTGAATGTCGCACTGCAGAAGTAATACGATGGAAGGGTCGCTCTTGGCAGCCTCCTTGAATTCATCCAGCGTGATCTGGTCGTCTTTGTTCTTATCCATCTTGCTGAAAATCTTGTCTACTCGCTGCTCGGGCGTGAGGCCATCCTCGTTCATCTTCATCATGATCACAGTGCCCACCATTTTGTAGATGGCCTTGGGAAAACAAGAAGCAGATCATAAAGTTCCCCTACGATAAGGTAAAGAATCGAAGCTTGCCTCAAAGAACTGCTTAAATGGTTTTAAATAAGAGAGTAACAATAATCAGACATGTGTGTGTCTCGTGATCATTTGCATAGAGAACAATTCTGGATGATTCCCAGGTTTCTGGCTGGAGGAAACAGGTAGAAAGTAGCTCCCTGGAGAGATCCAGAATCATAGGTTAGAAGCAGGGGTGGGAGGAAAACAACGGGTTCAGTTTTAAACACTGAGGTGAAGATGATAGTCAACAAGCACGAGCCCTTGGAAACAAGGTTAAATGTGGACCCAACTGAGGAGGGACTTACAGTCTGTTAAGACAGGAGTGGACCAGTGAAACAGACCTGAAGACGCTGGTGTAAGCAGAGCTGTGGATTAGGGACTCTGTTCATAGTTAAAGGGCAAGAAGATGCCGGTTGTCCCGTTCACTGCACACAATGAGTTCTCGGTGTGGAAATTTCGTAGGAATATTGTTTTTGCTTAGGAAAGTGCCTTAAAAAATAAACGTCCACCTACATAAAGATTCAGAGATGGACAATCACGGCAACATCCTTAATAGCCAAAAAAGTCTAAACGCAGATGCTCAGCAGCTGGTCAACAGATGAGCAAAATATGAGACAGCTATGCGACTAAGCACTGCTTTTAGCAAAACAAGAATGAAATCCTACCCAGATCAAAAATGAAGCCAGACGAAGGTCATGCACTTCTGTTGTTCAGTTCCATGTATGTGACACGTCCCGCAAGGCAAACCCTTAGAGACCAGGTAGGTCAGTAGCTTCCTGAGTCGGGGTGGGAACGGGTGAGTGGGCGCGGGGGAATGAAAATGTTCTGAAATTGGACTATGGTGATGGCTGCATACGCTACTAAAGTTTGCTAAAAGTCATTAAACTGCTCAGTTAAAATGGGTGGATTGATAGTCTATGAATTATAATTCAGGAAAGGTTTTAAAGGCCAGTTAGAGGGTCCGTCCACACAGCATGAATGCCCACAGGGGGACGGTGGGTTTGGTGGAAGGGTGACACCCGGCAGAGCGGAGCTAACGAAGCCAAGGACCAGAGAAACTGAGTCCCAGGAGGTGTGTGTTTGTGGGAGGTCTCAACGCAGGAGCGACATCAAATGCTGACTGTCCCTTCTCAGGGCCCAGGAGCTTAGATCTGTGACTTTCCCCAGGACAGGACTGGAGCAGGGACCACAGACGGGAGAATCCGAGGAAGCTGGGACATCGACCCGGGGGTCTGCCTTTTGTGTCCCACAGCCAAGGTCCTGGCCACACCCAAGGGAGCCCCTGGGAGAGCCCGGGCCTCACCTCGATGATCTCCAGCATCTCCACCCGGGTGATCTTGCCGTCCCCGTCCAGGTCGTACATGTTGAAGGCCCAGTTCAGCTTCTGCTCGAAGCTGCCCCTGGAGGTGATGGACAGGGCGCAGATGAACTCTCGGAAGTCGATGGTGCCGTCGCCGTTCTTGTCGAAGGTGCGGAAGGCGTGCTGGGCGAACTTGGAGGCGTCGCCGTAGGGGAAGAACTACAAGGCAGAGCACATGCACACATTCAGGTGTCAGGAGGGCGAGGCCGAGGCCGAGGTCTCAGCCAGGACAGGCTGAAAGGCACAGCTCCACTCCTGCTGGCAGCACTGGGTGGCCTCCCAGGCCACCGTCGGATGGGATGCGACAAGCTCGCCCGTCTGGACAGTGGTTTGTCACAGCGCTCAAGGCCTAGGGCAGGCACAGGGAGGCTGTCGCTCAGCACATCATCACTCACGGGCACCTCGCTGGCTCCTGCGGGTAAGGCTGGTGACACACAGCTTTCGGGTGGGTGGGTAGCTAGCTAGCATCCCTCCTTTGTGGCTTCTCTGGCCACTATCCTACAAGGACAAGGACTAGGGCAGGGAGCAGACTTCTCTCCCCACACACAGTGGTGCCAGAGTGGGATCCCCGGCCGCCGGCCCACTGTCGTCTCTGGGTGAGGCTCAAGTGTCCGACATCGTTTTAAGGAGACTTTTCTTCTGTAGAACAGACATTTAAAACCCATTAAAAATAGAACATGACGAGGCTTATTTATGGGAGATATAAAGAGGTTTTTTTTTCTCAAAGCTGGTAGTTGGCAAGGGTGCCGTGAGAGACAGGGAATGGACACAGGAGGAGAAGGACGCCCAGACCCTGGAGGAGGGAGGCCGTGAAGACTGAGGGTGGCCTCACTCCCTCCCACCCCCCACCCCCACCCACGCACCATGAGTCTAGGCCGGTCACCAGCAGCAGAGATACCTGACCCTCCTTCCCAAAAAAGCTACAGGACATCATCCAGGTGGAGAGCAGAAAACAAGCAAACAAACCTCAACGGCCGCCTCAAAAACCCCAAACAAACCATGTGCTCTTCTAAAGCAGATAAGGTGTATGTCTCTGGATGAAAACATCGAGCAAATACAACATTCAAAGCAGATTGCTGAGGACGACACTGGTGTCCCTCCCTGTTCCTGCGTAGGATTTGCCACTTGCTAGTGGGACAGGCTGGCAGCACCCATCCAGGTGGCCGGCTTCACGCCCCCTGGGGGCCACACATCCTGACCTGGGACCCGCTGAGCGCTGCAGAGAAGAAAGGCCCTGCTGTCTCCGCCTTTTACACCTAGAAGCACAGTGGAGGGAAGAAAATGTCCCTCCAGGAATATAATGCGCACCTGCAGGTGAGGCTCCCACACAGGAGGCCCGGGGGAGGGACAAGCATCCTGGGGTGGGGGTGGGGAGGCGCCATGTGGGCTTCAAGTTCAGCAACACCCACGTCCAGACACCAAGGTCTGTTCCGGTTACTCCTGCTGTGCAGTAAACCACCCCAAAACTTAGTGACTTTAAACAACAACGATCATGTTATTAATCTCAGAAAATAAAAATTTGACAGCCGCTTCTGGTTTAATCAAACAACTTATCTCTCTGTGGACACGAGGGACAACTTCTCCGCTGTCTCCTCATCCCCTAAACCAACCCTCCATTTTTCATTATTTATCAAAATCCACTGAGGTCTTTATCTCGCCAGGCCCCGACTCACATGCTGGGAATACAGAGACGACACCTCGCAGTCCCCGTGCTCTGCGACCTCCCAATTAATGGGGGACCCAACGTGTAATTGACAGTGGCCCCATTAGCTGGGATGGGGTGGGCAGTCTTCCTAAAGCTCAGGACTGAGCAGATGGTTCCAAAGAGAAATGTTCTGGAGGCAAAGGCCTTCCTTCCTCTTTCACCTGCTCAGCACGTCTCCCCGGCAGCCCCAATGCCACTGGGGGCTTGGGACTCTCACGAAGGGCAGCCAGGTGCTGAGTTTTGAACCAAGCAATTGTGAACTTGAGAATTTCCAAATAGGTAGGTCTGATTCTCACATGCTCTGACCTGTTTTTTTACTCAACACTTCTGACACCAAACACACGTGTCCCCCCCCCCCCAACACACAGCAACCAATTCTCCAACTCTCTAGATGCCACCGGGTGTCCTATGTAAATCAGTTCAGTTCTGACACTAACTGGCCAGAGTTAGCAAAGACAGATCAAGGGCTTAGTCCTATAAGACTGCCCCTACTCTAGATGGCGGTCACATGTCCCAGGTTGCCACCTGTACCTCTGAAAGATCTGCTACAAAGTTGGGGGGGAGGTTCCTTCAATTCCCCTCTTTTCATCATTTGCTGGAATGACACAGAATTCAGGAAGGCACTTTATCTGCTACTACCAGTTTGTTACGATGGTGTCAAGGGTACAACTCAGCAACGGCCCAAGAGAGGAGAGAGGGGCGGGGAGCGTGCAAGGAGCTCCCATGTCCTCTCTGGGCCTGACACCCTCCCAGCACCTCAGCACAGTCACCAACCTGGAGGCTCCCGAGCCCTGCACGTAGTTTAAGGGTTTTTATGGAGATTTCATGATGTAGGCAGGATCGATTCAGTCGTCAGCTGTTGGTGAGTGAACTCACCCTCCAGCCCCATGCCCTCCTCTGAAATCAGGGGGGTGGGACCGAAAGTGCCAACTCTTTAAGCATGCTTTGATCTTTCCTGTGACCAGCCCCATCCCGAAGCTAACGAGGGCCTCCCGGCCACCAGTCATCTCATTAACATATAAAATATACTGTTACACGCCAAAGTTTCCAAGAATCTTAGATGCTTCTGTGTCAGGAACCCAGACCGAGACCAAATAAGCATTTCTTATTGTATCACAATATCTTTCGTGCCCTGTGCATGAGTGATCTTCCTCTCCTTCCAGGTAGGTGCTGCTTGCTGATAGCTTCATCTGGTCGGGGCTCTTGGGCAGAGCTGGATCCTGTGAAACAGCCTGAGAGCAGAACAGAGGGAGCCCCTGGGCTGATGTCAAGTCTTCTTCGGGCCGTTTTTCCTCCAGCCTTTCCAGATGCACCGCTGCCCATCATTTTTGTCCACCCCTGAAGGCTTCTGGCAATGTCATGCTTTGCCTCTCTTATTTCTCACAGCATCCTTTGAAGGGGTAGCTGACAGCTTTATCTAAAAATAGCTGGGCACCTGAGGTCAGGGTATTAAAAATTCATATAGGTCTGGAAATCCTTGAGAAAATAATCGATGCTACATTTTGAGCTGAAGAAGTCACATGTGCTTTGCAGAAGGTCTATTTACTGATGTTGATAGCCGACAGGCTCACTTTGCAAGAACCGAGTGTGTGCTCAAGAGCCCTCGAACATCTGGAGGGGCTGTGTTCTTCAGACGATTCATCCTATCGCTTTCTGAGTGCTTCGTGCTGTTCCAATCAGGGGAATGCGCCTTCTTTTGATGAGATAATTCAACGCTGGCTGAATCATCGTAGAATAATGAAGCCACGCTGCCTACCGCCTCTTTAGGAAAAAATCAGGGTCTTGAACTCATAGGCACTTCTCTTGGAGAAATATAGCGCCTGAGAAGTAAAAGCATTTTTTGCATGTTGTTGCTTAAAATTGTGTTTGCTTTTTTAATGCAGTATATTTTGCTTCCGGCACCTGTGTTCAATGTTGATATGGAAATCATTTTTGGTGGCATTAATAATCTACAAATTTTTAACATAATAGATAAAAAAACTTTGAAGTTACAAATATATAAATAATATATAAATTTATATACTATATATAATATAATATATATAATAGTGAAATATATGTAATCATATATAATATAAATATATATGTTATAATATATTATACATATATATTAATATGTATTATATTAATATATATAATATATAATGTATAATATATAAAAATATAATATAATATATAATGTATAATATATAATATATAACATATAATATATAATGTATTAATATATATAATGTATAATATATAATATAATATATAATATATAATATATTATAATATATTTTTATTATATTGTATTATTAATATATATTTAATATTATATAATATTATTAATATATAACATATATATTTATTATATTATTAATATGTATTATATTGATATATAATATATAATATATTATAACATATATAATATATATATACAATTACATATATTTCACTATGTCTTAGTAGCTCAGGCTGTTAATACAAACTATCCCAGACTAGGTGGCTTATAAACAACAGAAATTTATTTCTCAGTTCTGGAGGCTGGAAGTCCCAGATCAGGTGTCACCGCGGTCAGGCTCTGGTGGCGGCCCTTTTCTCGGTTGTAGATGGCTGATTTCTCACTTTGTCCTCAGCAGATGGAAGGGCCAAGGAAACTGGGGGGGTCTCTTTTATAAGGACACTAATCTATTCTGTGGGTTCCACCTTCATGACCTACGCATCCCCAAAAGGCCCTACCCCCTAAAACCATCACCTTGGGCAGTAGTTTTCAACATATGAATTTGAGGGGACACTAATTTGTTTGAAAGGAGATAAATTTTGTTATGAAAAAATTTAGAAACTATATTAGATGATCCAATACAGCTAGTCTGCAATACGTGTCTAGTCTCTTTTATTCCAACGTGCATACACACACCTTGGGTCAAAATTTTTAAGTCCAGTGTATCCTGAATTTCGCAGCATCACCGAGAAGAGTGGGCCAGAGTTTCCACAGACTGTCTCCTCCTCCCCACTCACTGATTCCTTCTTCAGGTCGGGTCAAAACTTCCTCTGCTTCTCTCTACATCCCGCCATCCTCATCGACTACCTTATGGAGAATGTCATGTAGCGCATCCTCCACACCTTCCCCCCTTCTGCCTTGGCCAGAGCCCCATTGGCTTGCACCAGTGTGGCCACAGTCTTCTGTCCCGACTCTGGTCAGCTCTAGTCCAACACCCAGAGCCTACGGTATGGCATCCTTCAATGTGGCCCAATCTGTTCATCTCTCTTCACAAACTCCTTCATGGGCCCTCAGGCTCGGCCCTCCAGAGGCTCGTAATCACCCCAACCTCCACACGTCTCTCATGTTCCTAGGTGTCCCCAAACGTGCCCCTTTCTTTTATATTTCAGATGCCTCCCTTTTCTCAACCCCATCCCATCTTGCCCACAGAAGAAATCTTGCCTTTTCTTTATGTCCAGCTCAAAGGCTCCACCTCAGTGAAACCTTCATGATGGGACTGAATCCCTCCCTCTGCTTGGTTTGGGCTTCACTTACTTCTAGATGAATCTTGCCAAACCCTCTGCCTTGGACTCTTGAAAACTTTTTACTTGGTAACAGAGAAGCAGGTTGATAGGACAGAGGTTTAGCACCATCTGTCATTCTTATTTATTTAGGGGACTATTTATTGAATATCTATTACTGAACTTAAATTTCCAGTCTGCAAAGCCCGTTTGCTCACTATTGTATCGACAACACAGCACAGCTCCTGTAGATGGTAGGTGCTAAATACCATCTTATCGAATGAAAGACGTCTTGGTGATGCCAACTTCAAGACAGCCAGGTGACCATAAAATGCTGCTGAAGACGGCTACCACTTATTGGACATGCATCATATTCTATCCATCTCTGTCTAATAGCACGTCTTGTGATGGTGGAAATATTCTATAAACCACATTGTTCAAAATAATAGCCACCGGCCATCTGTGTCACCCTCTGTGTTAGAAGCTGAGATTAAAATAGGAAAAAAAAAAAAAAAACCAACCACGAAAATGCATGGAGCATTGAGGACAGTGGGGAATGTAACTCTTGAAATGTTACAGGTGCGAACAGAGAACTGAATTTCTTAATATTATTTAACTTCCACGTCAGTTTAGATGACCACAGGTGGCTAGTGGCTTCTGTATTGACTAGTATGGTCTGCGCTAGGTCATCATCAGCTGGACCATATTCCTGTCAAGCGGTTTCCCTCAGCTCCACATCATGGACAAGGAATTGAGGACTCAGAAAGGCCCAGAAAACTCTCAGTTCTCTCCCCACTGCGTCAGTCTGCCAGGCACAGGGGCAGAGAGGCCTGTTCACGCCTCACTGAGGACAAGAACATACAGAACAGAAGAAGGTAGAAAGTTAGGAAGATTTTCATCTCCCATCATTTGTTGGAAGCTTTTGTGACTGTCACGCAGCTCTGGAGTGGGCTCGGTTCTAAATCTCCTAAGGTGTGGTATTTCACTTAGTCTTTATGCCATGACCCACCCCACCACTGTAAATCTGCACCGTGGACAAGGAAACAAGCCATAAAGGTCGAAGCATTTGCAGAGGATCCTGTCTGTGGCAGAGGCAGGAGCTGAACGCGGACAGGTCTGATGGTTTCTGCCCCATCTTCCTGTTTCTCCCAATCCAGTATGAGCTGAGGAAATAAACCCAAACCCGCATTCGATGAAGCAGACGAATGTGGTGCATTATGTCATTCCCAGCTTCCCTCACCCCTAAGGCTTGAAGTCCTCAGCTGTAGGTATTTACCGCCACCTTCTGGCCTCATGTGTGCAGGGAAAGGAAATCACTAAAATGCTGCTGAGGGGCATTCTTTATGACTCATGAATGCAACAAACATACACCGAGCATCAACCAACTAGGTGTCAAGCACTATTTTAAGTGCTGAGTGAAACAGAAAAAGACATGAAGGATTAAGGACAGTGGGGGAAGCAGATACTAATCAACTCCATCAATAAGTATAAATTACTCTATGAATTATTACAAGTGTGCAGAGCCATAGACAAGAGGAATAGAGATGACATAAGTAGAAAACTTAAAATAATCTAGTGTATGGTCCACTCCCTCCACCCTACTACGCAGGCTGCTGGCCATGCGTCAGCCTAGGAGTGGTCTCGGAGTCTGAAACTTTGTGGGCTTACACAGGTCTGGGCTTCTCCCGACTGCGATCCGCACCCTCACTCTGCACCAACAGGCAGCAGAGAAGCCCAGGAAATGCTTGAGGTCTTCATCCCTCCAGGCAGACAACAGGAGACTTTGCACGAACCAAACAGCTCCCCTAGAAGACACTCCCTTACAGACAGTGGGCCAAACCCCGTATTTTTTTCTTTTGGGTTGTGAATATTCAAATGCTCGTTTCCTCTAAGGGGTGGGAAATGACCCCTGACACCTCGTGCTGAATATGTCCTGTATCATTATTGCCTCTGCACCCCGGGCCCCACCCAGGGCAGCACAGGAGGCTGATTGGGGGCTGCATTAAGAAATGACCTCAAAACACTGCTCATCGCCTCATGCAATCTTTCCTCTGCACGATCCCGCTGCCTGTCTACCTCATCTTTCCAGAAATGGTGCTAACTTCAGGGAAAACACTGCCATATGCTCCTTCCGAATCTCCCCTCTCCCAGTGTCCCGGGTGCCTGCCTCACTGGGATGGAGGATGCAGGTCCTTAGATCAGTGGTCCCCAACATTTTTGGCAGCAGGGACCGGGGCTCCTGTGAGCATCTAATGCCTGATGACTGAGGTGGAGCTGAGGTGGCTGATGCTAGCTCCAGGGAGCAGCTGCGAACAGATGAAGTTTTTCTTGCTCACCTTCTGCTGGGCGGCCTGGGTCCTAACAAGCCACAGACAGGTACCACTGTGCAGCCCAGGGGTTGGGGACCCCTGCTTTGGAAGCTCCCTGACCTGACTCTCAGATGGAGAGAGGTTTGCAGAAGTCTGGCCTTTGCCCGCTGTGACAGCTGATGTGCTATGTCAGAAGGGTGACAGCAAGGCCACCAAGGAGGACCGTCTCTCCCCAGGGCTCTGCCCATGGCCCAGCTCCTAGCTGATGCTGTCAGCCCTCAGATCTCGGAATAGATTTCTGTCCATTCGTCTGCCTGACAAGAGCCCACAATGGGATCAGAGAGCAGAAGCGCGTTCTGACCCCTCCGCAGCTCCGTCCTGGAGGAGGCAGCCACCCAGCCCCTCACAGAACCGTCCCTTTCCCAACATCCTTGCTCAGGTCCGTTCTGTTTCCTTTGTTCTCAAATGTCAGAAGCCTATACGGTCTGACTGATGAACCCACAAACATAATCCCTTCCCCAGGGCAGAGGCTTCTTTATTGTACCCCTGAAATATGCGACTGTGCCTCGGAGGTCATCTGCCCTGGCCTCTGCTGGAATTCATCAGAGGCTTCTAACCGCCTGTGATGACTTGGCTGCGCAGCCACCTCTTCAGGCCCCAGAGGAGGGCAGTCAGCACCGTTTCGGGAGTGCGGGTCAGGGAGCCAGGTCCTCAGCAGGACCCCGGGCTGCCTCAGCTGGTGCTTTAACAGGTTTAGGACTTGAGGGCCGTTTTTCTGGGGCGAGTGACAGGCACAGGGTGGTACCACTAGGGGCTGGGGCGGGTCACCATCCAACTCAGCTCTGTCTGGGGAATCTGCCTCTGTCGCCTACCAGGCAAGGCTGGTGCTGAGCTGTGATCCGCCTCCCCCATGGGAGGGTCCAGAAGTCTCTGCCTCTTTCTGCCCTGCCCTGCCCTCCGCTGCTTCTCCCAGACACAGCGCTCCTCCTGCCTTGCCCTGTGACCACTTTCTGTCTCCATCCTCACCAGCGGGCCAGGCAGGGGCTGTGGAGGGAGGGGGCGATGTGCCAACCAGCCTCCTGGACCTTGGCCGTGGCCTTGTACGGGACTCGTGCTTGGTCCTTTCCCCCAGGGCTGCAGGAGTGTGGTGTCCTTGAAGGAAAGTGGGACCCACCTAAGGCTAACGAGTGGCAGAGGTGGCCCATGAGCCCAGTCCCGTCTCGCTCTGTGAGGCTAAGTCACTTATCTCACTTGAGCCTTAGTTTCCTCATCCACGACATGGGGCAAAAATCATGAATACCTGCTATGTCAAATTGCTGTGAGACTTACTGGAGGTGACAGATGTGAAAGACCTCGGAGGCTGCGAGGACCTGGGCCCCTGGGTGTCCCAGGCATCCCCCCTTCCTTGTCCTCCACTCAAGGCCACTGCAACACATCCCATACCCTGATGCTTGCAGATGGCACCTGGGTGAGCAGGTGGGGAGTGGTGGGGTCTCGGTGCACGAGCCCTGGGCTGCTGGCCAAGCTGGTGCCTTGAGGATTAACTGGTATTGGGTTTGGGCTCTAGCTCTTCACACCCCAGAGCTGTACATGCACTTGCCAGGAATGGGAGCCCAGCTTACCGGGCTGCTCCAGCGGCCCCACTGATGACTCTGCTCCCCCTGCGCCCCCACTCTCAGGCCTCTGTGCGCATTGTCCCCACAACTCCAAAGGGAACTTTTCTCCAAAGGGAACTTTGCGCCATGTCCACTTCCCATACCCATCGGAAGGAACAAAGCTGCCCCCAGGCCTGCGGGCCCTCCCAGGCCTGGCCTGCCTCTGCGTCCAGTTTCTCCCTTGCTCCCCGGCTCCCTCCACCACCCCAGACCTCACTGTGCACCCACAGACATGTGGTTCCCTTCATCTGCTGTGTGTCTTCTCTGTCCCGACCCAGTTATCTCCCATTCATTCCTCTGACCTTGACTGAGCCTTCATTTTCTCAGAAAGACTTCTCTGAGCCTGGGACAGACCCGCACATAACTTAGTCCTGCCCTTGGTGACATTCATCATAAGCACGAAGAAATGTTCATGAGATTCTCTGATGAGTGCCTTTCTCCCTTAGTGGACTCTAAGCTACGTGGTTGTGTCCCCACTTCGTATTCCCTGGTGCCCAGTACAGGGCCAGGCCTGGAGAAGGCGCTCAATTATTCATCATCCATTAACGAGTGACCCAGCCGTGCGGGTCTTCTTCAAGTCCTCGGGGACCGCATCACGTCCAGAGATGACCACTGGACGGGCCGGGATGTGTTCTGACGGCTGTCTTAACTCACTCTGCTGAAGAAGCCTCAGCGTTTGGCCTGAAAACTTGTCATTCGCATCACTGCTTGGCTGGTGATTCATGCGGGTCTGCGTCATCCCCAGAGCAGTACATGCACTTGGTCATGTGGCCGGGAGGAAGGGAGAGACATCTCTCCTTCATTAGAAACGGGGAGCCCAACAACTGTTTCCTGCCAGTGTTCATTCAGCAGCTACTCAGACGCCTGGCAGGTGCCAGGCTCTATGCTGAGCTCGGTGTGGGCAGGAGAGGCAAAGGAGAATGAGAGTAAAACTCTAGACCTGGTGCCTGCCCTCCAGCAGACTTAATAGATGGAGGGAGATGCGGCTGAACACGGAGCTGCCTTCCACATGTGCAATCTCTGGGGGGAGCCTAAAGACACGTCCACCTCCTCCATGGCACGGGGGCACCCAGAGCCTGAGCTCACTTCTCAGAGCTGCCCCTTCACGTCCTCCGGGTGACAATGTCCGTTTTCCACAGTCATGGCTCCCTCAGGACTCCAGGCTTGATTACGAGGCAACCCCTATCAACTCGTGGTTCTTACATAACTACATCCATTTGAGGAGAAACTTAGTCCTAAACTAAATTTCTAGAGAAAGGGATTTTTGCTTCTTGGGACAGGAGAAGCAATTTTCACCTGTGTCCTGGACTAGGTCCCTCTACGCATACTGACCCCAGCTACATTGGTCGCAAAGGTCATGAACGCCCAGAGAAGTTCTGCTCCTTTTTTTGGTAGAAAACTACACAAGGCAGTAGAAATCGAGACTCCTCATTACTTTTCAGTTCTGATACTTGGTCCTTTCCCCTGCAGGGCTGCAGGAGGGCAGTGTCCTTGAAAGAGAACAGGAGCCACCAAGGTTAACGAGAGGTCAAGGTGGGATGTGAACCCTCCCTTTAGAGTTCTCACTGTGAGAAAAGCCCAAATCACCTCTACTTTAAGGACAAGTAGGAAATATTATGCTTCGCTCTGCTTTATTATGTCCTTACTGCTCCTAGATTAGGATCTGGGAAACTGTAGGTGCTTTACAGATGCTTAGAATGGATAAAGGAAGCAACTTGTTGCAGAGGAAAGGAGGCTGGGTTGAGTGACAGGGGGTCTGGGTGTGACTAAAGTCAAGCCATTTTGCCTCTTAGGACATCCATGTCTCTAGATATGAAAAGAGGGGATATATCAGGTAGACACCAAATTTCCTTTTGGTTATCATGCTTCATTTGTTTTTCTGATCTGGAAGTAAAATCTCGAAAGGAAAGAAGGAAAGAAAAGAAAGGAAAGAGGAAAGGAAAGGAAAGGAAAGGAAAGGAAAGGAAAGGAAAGGAAAGGAAAGGAAAGGAAGAAAAGAAAGAAGGAAGGAAGGAAGGAAGGAAGGAAGGAAGGAAGGAAGGAAGGAAGGAAGGAAGGAAGGAAGGAAGGAAGGAAGGAAGGAAGGAAGGAAGGAAGGAAGAAGGAAAGAAAGAAAGAAAGAAAAATGAATGTGCCGAACGGATGGTGCTTTCCTGATTTTGGACACATCTTTACCAAAACACCTGCAGGCCCTGGCGCTGGTATGTCTAACTTACGAGAATACCTTTTGAAGGGTGACTACACTGCCTCTATGTAATGTCTCCATCTCTGTCTCTGTCTCTGTCTCCGTCTCTACTGGATCCGACACAGACCCCGAAGGATACTCCTTGGTTACTCAGACTTTAACATCAAGTGAACTCTCTCCTGCTGTCCAATCCCCAATCCACATGACAAATCGAATCAATGGCCTCTTGAGATGGGACAGGCAGCTCCCTCCAGTACTTCTCTCGCTGACTGATCTCGAGCCACCAACATCAGTCAATCCACTGTCAGCACGTATGGCAAAGCAGGAGGTCACCAGCAGTAACCCACACCCTGGAAATTGTCATACGGTCTGGTTAAAGCCAGTCTGCTAGAACAGAAACAGGACTGTTTCAACAGTTTACAAAGGAACTCGTTTTTGACACCAGGGAAGAGCTGAGGACCTTGAAGGTGCTGGGTAGAAGGCTCATGGCCTTGGGGGGACCTGGAGGAGGGCTTCTCGCCTGGTATTCTCTTCGGTTATTGCAACTGAAGTGAGTAAAATGGCAGATTTGCAACCGGTTCAGAAACTAGTTACTAATTTCATCTCCTAGAATAAAGTGGTCTATTCATGATCGATTCCCTCTTCACCCCTACGACCGGCTCGTTTCACAGCGTCATAGAGACAAGGACGAGAACGTGCAGCCTGGCTGCATCCAGTTAGAATCCACCTGCCGTGCCCCGGCCACCGGGCCTGCCAACGCTGGCGAGGGAGCGCTGGACCGCACAGCTGACTGTGGTGACAGCAACGACACATCCTGAGGCAGGGGAGTTCTGTCTGCAGAGGCCCCGAGCACGTTTGTAAGAAATGAACATATTCGGGGCCACAGCCCCAGGTGATGTGCTCTCCCTTTCCCATCAGCTCTAAAATGTCCCCCCCAAATCTGTGACTGTCCACACCACTGACACATCGATAACTTCTACCCAAATTATTCCAGCCCCACATCATCCCATCTTTGTCACCAACGGTGTAGGGAAAGGTCTGGCTACAGACCAAGGAACAAAGGAAATAGGTCGTGTTGAGAAGTCAGGGTGGTATGACCTGGGACCAAACACCAGCTCTGCATTTTATTCATGTGGAACCTTGGGCAAACGGGTTCTAATTTTTTTTTAAGACTTATTTTGTTTATATATATATTAAAAAAATGGGCAGGGGGACAATTGGCTGCCGGGCTGGGCATCTTTGGGGAGGACATAGGAATTGAGTCAGGAAGCCTGGGAGTGGGTACCAGTTCTTCTAGCGGAGAGGAGTGTGTCGTAGGGGCCGTGGGCTCCCTCCTCTGGATGGACCTGGTGAGGGTGCCGTGAGGGTGAACATGGTGCATGGAATGACTCCCGCATAGTGCTTGGCTCGTAGTAGGGACTTGGCAAGTGAAAGACTGTATTATTATTGTCATTATTTTGTGCTTCGGCAAGGCTGTGTTCTACGTGTGCCAGGAATATAAAAACAGTAGAACATTAAAAAACTAATAAAATAAAATAAAGGAAATGATTTTATTGATTTATGGAAAAAATATATCAAAAAAATCAATCAATAATTAGCTACGATGTGCACCTACTATGTGCCAGATGTTGGGCTAGGTGCTGAGAGAGATGCAGAAAAGCATCAGCTTGGCCTGGGATTTCAGTCTGGTTAGGGAGGCAGACACAGAGGCGCCCCCAAAGTTAATCAGCGATGCACGGCAGCCAGGGATGGGCGTGCTGGTCCCACCCAGCGGGATGTGAAGGGTGCATCCTGGTGCGTCTATATCTTCCTTGTATTATCTTCAAGCCCATATAGAACCCAGGTCGACCAGAGAGCAAATACAGGCAAATTTAGGTCACTCTGTCTTGAAGACGGTATATCCTCCTCTCCACTGCCAACCCGCTCTTAGCAGTCAGATGGAAAGATCGGGAAGAACAGAAAGACCAGACCAGACCTCTGGTGCAGAAAACACCCAGCTCCTATGTGCTGGACCTTGCTGGGCTCCAGAGGCCTGATCCAGAAGGGAATGGCCGCCTAGAGCCTCGGCCCTGCCCGTGGGAGGGGGAGGCCTTATTCGGGAAGGGCCAAGAGCCAGAACTCAGGAGCACAAAGAGCAAGACCACACGAAAGGACACCAATCCTGGGATCAGACCCCAGCGTTTCTCACCCTCCCTGCAGAACCTCAGACGGAACCTTCCACACGTTCGCTGGGTAGGAGCCCTCCTTTCGCCCATCACAACCCTCTGACCTCGGCGCCACTGCCGGCCCCATCACAGGACATCTGTCCAGGATCACATACCGAGTCAGTGGCAGAGTCTGAGCCACCAAGCTACACACCTGTGATCCCGGAACCAGGATACCAGAAAGGGCTAAATCCCAATTCTGCCTCCGACCCACAGCCCATGCTACCAGGAGACCACCTGGTCAGGCAGAGGCAGCAAAGAAGCCAGCAGGTGAGGTCAGCGGTTCTCCAGATGCTCCCGCTGGGCCAAGGTGCTCAGCGACTGCTTGGTGACCGTGGGCTTTGGCTAGAGCCGAGGGTCCTCGACTTAACTGCTCAGCACGGACAGGGTGGTGGGCGGTTACATGGGACACCACCTGAGAAGGTGCTACATCAACTGTAAGGACAACAAAGGACATTTTTCTGAAGCTGAGAGTCCACTGTGAGCTCGGCACCAGGCCAGACACCACAGGGGCAACACCGTCCTGCTGGCACTGTGGGAGCCCGACCTGACTTGGGGAGCGTCTGTGCCAGACAAGCTCCTGGGGGTCTTGTTCAAATGCATGTTCTGATTCAACAGGTTTGGGATGGGGCTGCAGGGTCTCTAACCCACCCCCTCGGGATGCAGAAGATGCCGGTCCATGGACCACAGCTCAGGAAGCAGCACTATGGACCCGGGCATCTGGGACTGGGAGGAGGAAGCCAGGCAGGCCTGCAGAGCTGGGGGTAGGCCCGCTGGAGCAAGTGCGGCAGGTAAGGAGGCACAGCGTGATTGTGGGGTGCTGGGGGGCAGCCTGCACGAGGTGGCGAAGAAATAGAAACCAAGCAGGGCCAGCTGGGGAGATGGCCAGTGGGTCTGCCGAGCCTGTCTGGGGTGACGATGCTCAGGGATGGGGAGCGAGGGGCAGGAGGACAGAGGGGCCAGGTGGGTTATACACTGGATGAGCTGGCAGTGTGGACTCCTGGCTGGGAAACTGTCCTCTCACGTTTGCTCTGCAGAGAAAGCAGAGGGCAGCCTTGCGACAGGCTTCCCGGGGGGCTCCCTCCACCGGCTCAGGAATAAAGAAGCTGAGCTCCCTCCAGGCCTTCCCCAGAGTGGAGAGGAGGGGAGCAGCGGGGAGGGGAGGCCACGCTGGGCAGGAGGTGCAGAAGTACAAATTGGTACTTACAAGATAGCCACGGGACGTGAAGGACAGCACAGGGAATTCAGTCAATAATTTCATAATAACTGTGTCTAGTGCCAGGTGGGTGCTCCACTAACCCAGGGGATCACATCGCAAATTGTATCAAAGTCTAATCACTACACTGTACACCTGACGCTGATATCAAATTATTCTGAATATCAACTCTAATTGAAAAATAAAAATGAAAAAACAAAACAAAATCATCCTCATACTGAAAGATTTCTAAAGGGGGTGACAGAAAGCACAGGCATCCAGCCCCAGGGCATGGGGAACACGGTGAGGGTCTACAGGTGATGCCTGGAACACCAGAATCATTTCTCCTCCCAATGCCTCAGTTTCTCGCCTGAAAGTGGGGAGACTGAACAAATCGTCTTAAAGCTCCTCATCCCAGGTTTTGTTTAGGACTACGGAAGCTCGGTCCCCATGCAAGGCAGATTCGGACCTCCCTGAAAGGGGTCCCCCCTCCGACAGAAGGATACTGGGAGCCCCCAATGAGAGCCACATAGTCATCTGGAATTTTCTAATAACTGTATTTCAAAAAAGGTAAGAAGAAACAAGTGGAACTTATTTTAATAACCCCCATTTTATCTAACCCGCTATATTCAAGACACATCGCATTGTATCATCCAACATGGAATCAGTATTAAACTCATTAATGAAATATTCTACCTTTTTTTGGACCAAGTCTTTGAAATCGGTATAAAACCGACAGCACCTCTCAGTTCCCACCGGCCGCATCCTGACTGCCCGTGGCTATGGAAACGTGCAGCTCTGGCCGGGGTGTAGAACGCAAAAGAATGTTTTAATTACCCAAAGTCGAGAAACACAGGGCATCGCTGTCAGTGAACCTGGGGAAGGTGGACGTGCCACAGCGCAGGTGTCTGCGTGGTCAGGGCGGCTTGTGTGTCGGCCCGGAGGGCTCCGGCCTCTGAGAAGAGGCTGCGCCTCTCAGCGCTCGTTCATCTTCCATCTCCCCAAACCCTGGCCTGGGCATCTGCATCCCGGGTACCACATGCCAGGCAGGGTGTGGTGCTCACCCTGGCTTCATACGATATCTCTGAAATATTACCCCTGGAGGGGCTCTCTCTCCAGCAAATCCTGATCCCTCCCTCCAGCCCAGAGAGAAATCAGTGCATGTTCTCCTCCTCTGAGGAGCAATCGGGGAGATGGTTTGGCTTAGAAAATGGATGAGGGCTCTGGAGCTGAGGTGACGGTGGCATCCAATCCTGGCTCCACTTCCAAAGTGTCCTTGAGTAGGACACTGGGAGTGAAAAGACTGGTCCCAGGAGGGGTTAAGGTAATGGCTTACGTAAGCATTCTGTGCAGTGCTGGGCTCCTGCAAGATGCTCAAAAAAAAATGTAGCTTTTACCTCCTCCTCTTGCCCTCAGGACCATGAACATCCATGTGCTGGAGTCCAGGTCACAGTGTGAGCCATCTGTAACGACGAGGAACCTCTGTCCCATGGAAGTGGAACTGACCACACGTGGAATCGCCCCCATGCATCGTCGTAAGTCCCTTTACCTGTTCTAACTCGATTCCTAGGACAGTCCTATCAGGAAGGGCTCAGAGGGGAGGCAGCTGAGTCCCAGAG
This sequence comes from Cynopterus sphinx, assembly GCA_030015415.1. Taxonomy (NCBI): domain Eukaryota; kingdom Metazoa; phylum Chordata; class Mammalia; order Chiroptera; family Pteropodidae; genus Cynopterus; species Cynopterus sphinx. The sequence continues at coordinate 6,367,383 of CM057383.1, read as the reverse complement.
AGGTAAAGCCACGTTCCCAAGGTCACACAGGAAATGGCAGAGCTGAGATGTGAACCCGGGAAACCTACCTGCAGGGCCTCGGCCCTGAGGCGTGGCCTCGCTCTCCTACCCGAGGCAGGACTCCCGGCGGAGGAGACTTGAGCTGCAAACCCGGGTGGACGCTTTTCGCCACAATGCTGACTCGAACCCAGATCCTGCCCGTCAGCAGGCCTGCGTGGATCTTCACGTTTTGCCAGCCACCTGTCATCAGCTGTCCCAGCCGGCTCCCCGTCGCCCACGGCTTTCTGCCCGCCTGCTGGAGCATCACTCCCAGCAGGCCTCTGGGATCCCTGGCGCAGCACCAGAGTCCCCACTGCGGGCTCTGGGGTGTCCCTCCGGCGGCGGCACAGACAGCTCTTCGGCTCAAGTCCCTCTCGTGGCCCCTGCCCCTCCCGTGGGGCACCTGTGGCTGCAGCAGCCGGGGCCTTTAATTCCCAGCTCTGCCCCACGGCTTGTTGCTAAGCAGCTGGTGTCCGAGGAGAGGTGTGGAAGGAAACCCTCCTGGTGACAAAAACAAACTCATGCGCCCAGAGGTGCATGCATGTGTGTGTGTGCGTGTGTGTGTGTGTGTGTGTGTGTGTGTGTGTGTGTGAAGGAGCTGGGGGCTGCGCCTTCCTCCCTCTCAGGCCCGGCTGCCAGCCAGGACTCCCTTGTCCCCACAGCAGGACCCCAGGACCACAGAGGAAGAGTGAAGCACAGAGGTGCGGGGGATGGAGCCACATGACTCAGAGCAGGGAGGTAAAACCACGTCTTCTTCCTTGGTAGTCGTGCTCCCCGACAAACCAAAACAAATACACAGAAACACCGTCTCCTTCCTCTCCCAGCTCCTGCCTGAGAACCTCATTCCTGCTCGGCTGATGCCAGTTTCCAAGCAGAGGAGAAATGAAGGGGACAAAGGGACCCCAGTAGGTCATTGCCATGGACTCATCTTTCCCACACATGCATTGAAGGCATCTTCCCTGGCCTGGGCAATGCCACACGTTGTCATCTGATCTGTTGTTCCTTCCCTGGAGGATGTGTTGAGAAGTCTCCAATGCAAAGGCTGGGACAGGGAGAGATGGATGTGCGACTGCCCACTCTCCTGGTCAGCTGCGATACAAAGCTGCAATAATCTATAGGGCCTGGTGCAAAATGCAAATGTGGACCCCTTGTTAAACAATTATCAAGAATTTCAACGTCGACTCCCCTCCACCTCAACAACAACAAAACAAACAATCCAATTTAAAAAATGGGCGGAAGACCTGAACAGATACTTCTCCAGAGAGGAAATACAGAGGGCCAACAGACATATGAAAAGATGCTCAAGGTCGCTAATTATCAGAGAAACGCAAATGAAAACCACAATGAGATATCGCCGCACACCGGTCAGAATGGCTATCATCAACAAATCAAAAAACAGCAATTTGCAATAGCCAAGATATGCAAGCAACCTAAATGCCCATCAACAGACGACTGGATAAAGAAGTTATATAAATGTACAATGGAAGAACACTCAGCTATTAAATAAATGAAATCCTACCACGTGCAGAGACATGGATGGACCTAGACGGTATTATGCTGAGTGAAAAAAGTCAGAGAAAGGTAAATACCATATGATTTCACTTATTTGCAGAATCTAAGGAACAAAAAGAACTAAAAAATCAAAAATAGACTCACAAATATAGTGGACAATTTGGTGCTGGCCAGAGGGGAGGGGGACTGGGGAGCTGGGAGAATGGGGTGAAGGATAAAAGCAGAAATTAGTAGTTGATAGCGGGCACGAGGAGGATGGCAGAGGGAATGCAGTCACCATTAATACGATGGCTAGGTGGAGGGCCAGGGGAGGGAGGGAGCAACTGGGGGGATCAGTTTATGAACTATATAGATGTCTAACCGATGTGCTGTATACCTGAAACTAATTTAAATAAATACATTTTAAAAAATAAAGAATTTCAAGGCGTCGACAGCAGAGCATCAAGCCAAGTGCGAGGCCCTCCTGAGTGTGGCCGCACAGGTGACAAGCCACGAAGCCCTCCCTGCTGCCGTCGGAGCAGACAGTACACATGCAGGTCGAGTCCTTCCCTTCTCCACTAATGGCTCTTTGATGGCTTCCCCTCCGGACCTCCCACAGCCCGGGGTGAAAGCCACCCTGCTTAGCCCGGTCACACAAGGCCCTCTGGACCTGGGCTTGCCAATTTCTCCAGCTTCATCTCCCAGCCCGCCTGGCCTGTGCCCACACTTTTCCACTCTCACTCCTGGTCGCTTCTCATTGGGCCTTTGTCGCTCAGCTCAAGGGTCACCTCCTCCTCTGAGCTTCTTCCCAGACTGCCCTTTCCTCTTAGGCCCAGAGCCCACATCCTCCCACGCCTAAGATTCTCTTCTGAGAGATGACAGGGTCCTTCCTGCCTATACGGATGTGTTCAGGACACTGACCTCTCATCACTGTGCCGATCGGTTTGTATGCCTGTCCCCAACTCTGCCACGAGGTCATCAAGAGAAGGGTCATGCCCGACCCATGTATGTGTCCCTAGTGCTTGAGGCACAGCGGGGAGCTCGACTGACAGCTCTTGATCACCTTCCTCAGTGAAGGTGGCCCTCTGTGGGATCTGTCACATACAGTTCTTTCCTTGTTTTACATTAAATTAATCACGATTTTTTTTACATGTTGATTTCCACATTCCTTCCATAATTCTCCTCCAAGGAATGACCACTTCGATGTATAGCCAAAGGAAATTTAGAGTTGATATTTTGTAAAATGCACTTTTCTTTTCATTTCATGAAAATAGCAATATTTTTTCTGACTCTAAAGATAAACCTATTTATAAAGAATAATTTAAAACATGGCAATTAAGAAATAATTACCCCAAACCACTAGTTAGAGACAGCCATTCCTTACAGTAGCATTGTTCATGCATTGACTCAAAACATATCTGTTGAGCAATGACCATGTTTCGTGCATTGGGGATAAGCAGTGATTGCTTTCCTTCATTCTAGTCATTGATCATGCATGTGCCTATTGATTACATGTGTGCACGTGCACATACACACATGTATATTTACAATTTCCAACTAGATTTATTCATTTAGTAATATGTCATGAGGATTTTTTCACGCCACTGGCTTTCGACGTATGACCCTCTTTTTTATGACTTGATGTTTTCTATAATTTGTTTAATCCAATATTAACTCTTAGACAATCGTTTAAAATTTCACTGTTAACAACACCTTGGTAAAATTATTTTTATTCATAAAATTGTTCTGGTTCTCACCTAAAATAGATTGCAGATGAAGAGTACACACATTTCCACTCTGATGCATGCTACCACCTGGCACCGACAGTTAATCAGCGTTCATTTGTCCTACACCCTCGGCAATGCTGGGTGTTAGCACGGTCCCTAATCTCTCCTCTGATGGAAGAAATACAATGCCCCATTATTATTCAAGCATTTTTTCATCTCTCTGATTTTTAGTGCGGCTGAATTTCTTTCGAAGTTCTTTTGGGAAAATCATAAGTAAGCTTGATTATCATTTTTTTCTGCACAGAGGTTGAAACCTTTAGGTAAAGCCCATCAGTATTTTTCTAAATGGCTTCCAGTTTCGGTGTCATATGTCGAAAGGCCTTCCCCACACTCAGATTCAGAATATTCCCCCATTATTTTCTCCTCTCTCCCTCCCCCTTTCTCTCCACGCCCCCATCTCTCATTTACCTCTGAGTATTCACACGTATTTTGTGAATATAATGGATAGACAACTGCTTTATGAATTAATGAAGAGTCTTCATTACCGGTTTGAAATGCCACCTTTACGCCAGGTACTGGGGACCTGTGTTTAAATGTGTGATTCTCTTTCCTTAGCTGTCAGCCAGTCTATTCCTCTGTCAATAGCGTCGTGCCTTAATTACTGCAAGCTTATAATATATTTAAGGATGTGGCAAGCATCCCCTTCACTCTTCTTTTGATTATCATTGAAAATATATTCTCCCAGAGGAACCTCACGATAATTAGGTCAAGTTGCAAAACAACCAAACAAAGCAAAACCCGAATGAGATCTGGATGGAGATGGCTTTGAGCTGTGTCTCTGTAATACTGACTCGTCCTAGCCAAGAAGCATCCAAGGAGTGTGTGTTTGCTTTCCTACATCTGCCCACCTGACCAGGCTGATGACCTAGAAAAAGCCATTTTCCTCCCTCACAAGGCTCAGAGGCTTGAAGCTCCGGGTGGAGGCTTTGGGTTCTCAGAATGACCCGAGAGGGTCTCTGGTATGGACATCCCAGGGGTAGTTAGAACCCACTTCGAGGTCAGTCAAGTCTGCTGGACTCAGAGGGGCAAACACAGAGGAGGAATTGAGGAAAATTCTGCCCCAGAAGTAAATGTATCTTTCTCTGGAGAAATTGCCACAGCTCAGCTCCCAATCTGGGTGCCCCAAAAGTCCTTTCCTGAGGGAGATGAAGGGTTGCTAATTTGGGCACATCTCCTCGGCTGGGTGCTTTCTGTCAGCTCCTCTTTGCACCCAGCTCACACCCTGGTGTCGGGTGGTGGTGTCTGACCTGCTCTAAGGTTGGATCCTCGATCTGTCGCCTCGAAGCCTTTCACTAAAGCATCATGAGCACTGAGGGATCTAGTAACAGCTTGCAAACCCAGACCGGGGGTGGAGGAGACTGGGGAGACAGCTCTGGAGCTGCAGGCTGGTGCCCAAGGGAAATGCAGACACAGGACATGGGCTGCGGCTCTGAAGCGTCACCTGGCTCTGAGGCCTGCACTGAAGGCAGACGTGAGTTCTCTTAGGTCAGCAGGAACAAGGGGGAGGGGGGAACGGGGGGGGTTTGAAGTGCAGACAAGAAAGAGCAAGGCCTTGTGATTGTCGCAGGGTTAAAAGGGGTGGGGCAGGGGAGAGAATGAGGAGGCCAGACATGGGGGCGGGGGGTGGTGGAGACACAGACAGACAGAGATGGAGACAGAAAGAGACAGAAAGAGACAGAGAGAGAGAGAGGGAGGGAGGGAGAGAGACAGAGAGACAGAGAGAGAGAGGGAGGGATAAAGACAGAGACAGAGATAGACAGACAGAGAGAGACAAAGAGAGACAGAGAAACAGAGAGACAGAGAGGCAGAGAGAAAGATGGGGGGAGAGAAAGAGAGAGAGAGAGAGGTTGGTTCCTCTCAGACAGCAGCGGGGCAGCAGACCAGGCAAGAGGCCGAGCCCTCTGTTCAGGCCAAGGTCCAGCCTCCCAGGTTCCAGCACCTTCCCTGGACTCTGGGACCCTCTAAGCTCGAGGACCTTAGATGACAGGAGTAAGATGCCCTGGCAGGCCAGGCTGGGCAACCTGCTCCAGGTGCAGTGGACTGGGAATGTGTCCTTGAAGGCCACTTAAAGGGAGATGTTCCCACAAGTGGAAGCCACATCCGAACACAGACTCGTCAGTCCTCACAAATCTCTTCTCCCCCAGGACAAACTACCTCCCCACTGCTCCCGCCTTTCATCACCGTCCAGGGCACTGACGACTCTTTCTCTAAAGCACATATTTCACGGCAACACTTTTCTCTTTAACAACTCTCTTGTCCCTTCTTGCCCAGAAGAAACAGTGTATATAGACGCTGAGCCTTCAAAATGGGGCACTGATCTCATCACCCTCCCTCCTGCTGAGGCGGGACACCAGACGCACCGAATTGTTCTTATTCAGACTCTCCATATGCCTCCCATGCTAGGCTAATTTACAAATGGTAGATGTGTCAGACATGGCACTAGACCCAGACAAAGGCAGAGACAGAGAAGGTGCAGCTACTGCCCTCAACAGCTCACACCCTGTCACGCTTTGCTACCCAGGCTAGAACCCTCTGTCCTGGCTCTGTGCTCCTGTACCCCTTTCTGTATGCTCCTCTTGTGTGGAGTCGTGGGGGCCTGGGCTCGCGTTCTGTCCCCGAAGGTGTCTGGATGCTGTGATGGTGACATGAGCTGGAGATGCTGACCTGGAACAGTGGGCCTCGGACAAAATAGTTCTTTATTCCTGCTAAAAAGCCTCCTTGGGGTGACCCCATCCTGAATCTCCATGAGAGACACGTCGGACCAGGGCGCCCTGACCATGGTCAGCCCCAGGGGAAAGTGGCCGTAATTCTTCATCATGTGAACACATGAATGAATCTTCCCAGTGCCTCTTCTGAAAATCCTAGGGATGTGACAGATTTTTTTCCTGATGTCCTGGCATTGTGGCCCTCACCAAACACTGGGAATCAGAGGTGCTCAGCACCTGTCATCCTAACTTCAGAGAGCTGTTGGCAGCCGGAGTCAGCCATATGCTGATGGGGTTTATTTTATTAAAAGGTGCTAATTTAAGACCAGCCCTGCGTCCAGTCGCCAATCACCCCAAGCAGACAATCAACAGCTATTTCTCTTACCTGAGAGTTTACTTTTTAATCTGAAAAAAAAAATCAACTGTTTAATTGATCGAGAATTTAGTGTCTGCTAGACAGAGAGAATTTGAATTTATTTTCTATTCTTTTCCCCGCAAAAACCAGCCAGACGTCCCAGCAGTCATCAGTCTAGGATGGCATCTGATTATATCCTACACCTACATATGGCAGGGCTCGTTTCTGACCTAATTGTCTGTGCCAGTTTTCTGTTGTGGCACCAGGACTATACTGTGTCAATTTCTGAAGTTATAAAACACGTTTTCCTATCTGACGGAGCAGATATCCCACTTACTTAAAAGTCTGCTGCTCTCAGATATTTATTCTTCCAAGTGGGCCCAGGAAATATCTAAAATTGACATTTAATGACACCTAAAGCTATTTACAGAATAATTGATATCTTTAGAATATGTAACTTTGTTATCCAGGAATGTTGCCTTTCTCTCCATTTACTTAAGTCTTCTTTTCTGTCTCTCAAAGTTTTCTTCATGAGTCCCACACCTTTTTCTAAAGGTTGCTTCTAGGTGTTTTATTTTACTGCTATTGTGTGTCATCTTTTTCTTATATGTTTTCTGATTAATTATTGATGGCATCTAGAAAAGACAATGACCATTATATATTTAATTTATATGTAGCCATTTAAAATTAATCATTATTAATCTAATTTTTTCTGTTGATTCTCATGGATTTTTTTTGGGGGGGTACATGGTCCCTCAATAATAATAAATATATCCCTTAATTTCTGATACTAATGCTGAGTTCCTATCTTATTGGATGGAGAAGAATTTCTACAATAAAATTAAATGACAGTGGTCAAAGACCAAGGGTGTCCCTTCTTCCATCTTGATTTTAACAGGCTTTTATCATTGAAGATGGTGATACTAGTATATATCTAAGATAACAAACCTTCACGTTAAAAATTTCCCTCTATTATTAGGTATTAAAAGATTTTCTCTTTTAGAAGATGTCATTATTTTTAAAGGGATCCATCCAAATGATTCTATGGTATTTTTTTAAAAAATGGTATAATTATAAAGTACTTATATTTTTCTAATGATTCAGTATCCTTAAACCTCTTGGGGAGGAATTTAGTTGATCATGGTGAATGATTACTTTAATATGCTTTAAATATGGATTACCAGGACTCATTGAAGAATTTTCTATGTCTCTGAAGAGCTGATTGGTGCTAATTAGCAGATGAACTGGACAAAGGTTGATTGCTTTGGGATGCCTCTGGGTTTGACTTCTGGGATGCAGGGAAGAGGAAGGCAAGAAAGGGAACAGAATTGAGGAGAGTGAATGAATCATGAGGCCAACTCCACCTATTCGAATCCCCTTTACACACTGTGACTTTGCCCAGTCTTCCCAGCTATCCAGAAGAATCCAACAGCTAAAACTCAGTAGCTTCTCCAGAACCTGCTGGTTTTCATTAAGCTGGCTGATAAATGGAATCCCCTAAGTGAGATGCTAGATATTGTTTTATTATCACTATTTTTCATCCAGTTCATTCTAGTATATAAAATTGACCAGACCGCTCATGACTCACCGTTATGTAACCTAAGTCTATCATAATTTTCATCGGAACTTGCCTTATTCTACTTATTAACATTTGATTACCCAAAGATTCTTTTATGGTTCTATTCTGCTTAAACGTGAGGGAATTATAATTGCGTTCCTTAGAAATAATGTAAAATTCAAATGAGCCTTCCCCAGTGAGATTAAATCGAGATGCTTCACTCCACTTTTATTCTGAATTTATTCGGGGTTACTCCCTGTGCTTTTTTTATACAAGCAAGTGAAGACTGTGTGATCTTTGCAATTTTTTCTTTTTCTTTTTTTTTTTTACTATACACCTTCCTTGATTTCTGAGGCTTGCAATCTATTTGTAATGTCACTAGATAAAAGACAATGGTGGGTGTAAAATTTTTATTTTCCTCAAAAGATAATGTCATGACTAGCATGGTGTTCATTCTTACAGGGGAGCAGAGATGACTGCATTCTCTGGTGGCCCCTCAGTTTTAATTGGAGGCTTGATTCGTGGACAAAGGGTTATAGGCCAGAGCCAGCGAGTGTCCCCCATCTTAAAAACCTTCCATGCAGGGCAATCCATGAGGGCTTGTTTATCTTCCCTGAGGGAGGAGGCAGGGCTACCCTCATTCCATCTGAATCACCTGGCAAGTGTCTCAAGGCCTTGGGGCCTCTAACTTGACCCTCTCGTTTTGCTAACACCTTGTCCAGATTTTTGCCAGAACAAACTACTTAAAAAGGGGCCAAGTTGGCCCTTCCAGGGTTCCTCCCATTCATATGGCGGTGCCCCTGCTGCCTGATCAACACTTCACCTCAGGCAAAATAAACTTTTGAACTTCCCAATGTACCTCCCAATGGATGACAGGTAGTTTCTCACCTTTATGCTTTCACCTTGAAGAAATGAATGTTTGAATAGCTCTCCCTCTGACTCTCTTATCCTCTGGCATTTTCCTACACATCCTCTAGGACTCAGCTCCTATAGGAAGCTTGGATACAAAGCTAGGTTGAGTGCCTTCCTCCATGCCTATTAACACCCTAAAACCCTAAACAGAACTCCAGCATGGCACTAATCATGTAATCGCTTAGATAATAGCCCTGTAACATCCTGGATGGTCCTGAGAGTAGGGGTTGCATCTATTTTTTTTTTTTTTTTTTAAGATTGACACTGACTCATCTTTGAATCCTTGGTGTGTAGGAGAGTTCCTGGTCATAGTAGGTGCCCAGTAAATCTTTAGTCAGTGAATAAATGAGTTACCCTCTTTTTTTCATGTGAAGAAAGGCAGTAAAAGAAGGAACGAATGAGAGTGAGAACAGGGCGTTCTGGTGACTCTAAGACGTGGTGACTCTACTTTCCTGTCTAAAAGGGGCCTTTTTAAAAAAGATGAACGTGAGAAAATCTACCTGATTGAGCACACTGAGATCCAATGCCCCAGAGTTCCCATCAGTGTAGCCTTAAGAATTGAGAGAATATGTGGGTCTCAGAACACTGAAGCTGCTGAGTTTGAAGTTTCTCATTTTATTTAATGTTTACATGAAATTTGCATTATAGTCCCTAAATGTCTCCTTTTAAAATTTGAAACATGTAAACCACATGTGCATCCATGGACCAATGAATAAAGAGGCGGCATAGACATAAATTAGAGTATTATTCAGCCTTAAAAAAAGACTGAAATCCTACCCCATATGACAATATGGAGGGACCCGAAAGGTATTAACGCTAAGTGAAATCAGTCAGTAACAGAAGAACAAATACTAAACGTTTGCACTTTTATGATGTATCTAAAAATTCAAACTCATTGGAGCAGAAGGTGAAATGGTGGTTGCGAGGGGAAGTGGGAGGAGGCAATAATGAATTGTTTTCCATGGGTATAAAGATAGTTTTGCAAGAATTATTGGTTCTAGGGATGTGCTTACTACACAGTGACTATAACTATAGGTAACAACATGGTGTTGGCACGTAAACATCCGCCAAGGTGGGTGGATCGCGTGTGGAGTGCCCTTACCATGCACGCACACAAAATAGCAAAGAGAATCTTCTGGAGATTGTGGTAACGGTGTCATAGGTGTACATATACACCCAAACTCATCAAACTGTATACATGAAACACATGCAGGTTTTTGTATATCAATTATACCTCATTAAAGTTGAGAATAAAAATTAAAACACATTTAGTTAGTTAACTACCCTTTAATCCTCAAGTAGTACTAGCAGACCAAGAAGATGGACCTGACTACTCTCTGCCTCGGCCCAGGTGACTACTATGTGGATAGAGAAACCACTAGAGAAGAGGGAAGAACACTGGTCCTGGATTCAGATTCCACTTATATTACTTATTAGTTGTGCTGTTCTGAGCAAGTTGCCTAACCTCTCTGGGCGTCAGTGGTCGACTCTATAAAACCGGGTGATAGCAATGCCCCAGGGTCTCATGAGGAGTCCGTGGGACAGCCTGGGAGAGCACCCGGCACAGTGTGGTCACACAGTGGGTGTCTGGTGTTAGTTCTCTTTCTTCACCTCTGACCATCAGATTCTTCCATCCACCCTGCCTCCCATTTAGTCAGGAGAGAATGACTCTAAGCAGTCACTGGAAGAATTTGGGGGTGACATAATGGAAAGCATTTACATATACCTGGGGGAGTCCTTCCTCTCCTCTCTCACCTAAACTCACTGGGCCAATTCACTGACTTTCTCATGTCCATTTCCTCATGTGTAAATTAGGATTAATTATAGCATCCTTGGAGAGCTTGAGTGAGGATTTAATGCGCTAATATGTGTAAAAATTGGGCAGAGTGCTCACCACACATTAGGTATTCAATATTAGTAAACAATATCATTCACACAATAATGGGTTATTGAGGACCCGCATTCACAGAACCCGGATGTAGTAGGCAGAATAATGCCCCATCCCCAAAGGTGTCTACATTCTAACTTCTGAAATCTGTGAATATGTCACTTTACATCGCAAAAGGAGCTCTGTAGATGTGATTCAATTAAGGACCTTGAGATGAAGAAATTACTTCTGGATTCTCCTGATGGACCCCATATAATCATAAGGGTTCTTGAGAGAGTCAGAAGAGGAGATGCAATGATGTACCCTAAACGGACAGATCTGAAGATGCTACATTGTTGCACGTGAAGATGGAAGACGGGCCATGAGCCAGGGAAGACACATAGCCCCTGGGAGGTAGGAAAGGCAAGGGGACGGAACCCCGCCCAGAGCCTCCAGAAGCAGCACGACCCTGCTGACACCCTGATTTTAGCCCAGGGAAACCTATGTCAGACTTGTGACTCTGGAAGGGTGAGATCGTAAATTGGTGTCACTTTAAGCCACTCTCTCTCTAGTGACTTAGAGCAGCAGAAGGAAGCTGATAGGCCATGTAACTACGTCCTTGAACGCAGACAGCAAAAATGACCATCAAACTCCCAGATTTCAAGGAACCATAACAATAGCTAGTCCCTCTGACACCTCCCTCATCTGCCCTTGCCCCACATCCCTGTGGTAAGTTACCGATGCTGTCTGACAAGGTGCTGCCATGTTTGAAATATGCCACCGGGAAGCATGCTTCTTCTCTGGGAAAAGGAAGAAGAAACAGTGGCAGGGATGTGCGTGTGTCTCTGCACGTGTGTAGGTAGATGAAGGCATTTTGAAACTGAAAATTGTGCCACATGATGGGGCAGTAATCCAACCCCGTTCAGCTCTAGAATGCCAACCTGGCCAGCCCAGGGTGAGACAGTTGCCATGGAAACCGCACCCCTTGGCTCTGACTGGTTGCCTCCTTAGCACGGCTCTGCCAGTGTACAATCCAGTTATCACCCAGCATTTGGCAGCTCCACACCACGGCAGGGTCTGCCCACCGCGAGGCCAGAGTGCTTCTGAATGAACTGCCTGGATTCTAGACGCCAGGAAATTGGTGTGAGAACTGAGAGGAGAGGCTGCAGGCTATGCAGAGTACTGGATTTAAGATCTCGTTGAAGTCCTTTCCTTCTTCTGAACCCCAATTTTACTTTTGTAGAATGAACAAGGGGTTGGCCATGATGACCCCCGAGAGTCCCTCTAACAGTTGTGACAAAAAGTTCATGGGAAGATGATAAACTTAGACTGAGGATCAAGAATAGAACTAAAGAATGGTCAGGATGATGGCCATTTTTTGTGTTTCTGAAACCTAGCCTTCCCCACTGGAGGGAAAAGCCCCAAGGGGCAGCAAAGTGGTGAAGGAAGCTGTTCTCAGTGTCATCCACAGTGTCCATCTTCCTCAGAGGAGCATCCCATTCTACAGTACACAAGGTAGGCACATGAGCAATGAATCCACCCCTTTTAAACCAATCTGTTTAACCAGGTAACTTTTTTAAGGACACTCAACCAGCTTCCGACCTTCAAGAGCTACAGTCCAGCAGGCATGCTGAGACCTACACCCAGTGACTGCAAGCCAGGATCTACACGGAGCTTACGCTGGCCAAGCTGGCCTGCTTGGAAAGCAAATCACTTCACTTCATGAGCCATGGCACCCACCACTGCAGAGTAGCATCAGCAACGAGGTATTTGGGAAGTCCATTTAGTCCTTCTCTGTCTTTGGGGACTTGCCACGATACTGCAGAGAGGGTCCAGGGAGAAGGCAGGGCGGACGGGCCAAGGCTACTCTGACATTTCATGGCATTTGGTGATACACTGGAGTTCATCAATTAAATATGAGAGCTCGACATAAGCCACGGAGCTGGCTGCAGGGCCACCGGGAGTCAACAGTGGGTGGCTTGCTGAGCTCCACTCTGTGGTGAGGTTCACAGGATGAGCACCTTGTTCCCTTCATCATGACATCCCAAGGGAGCATGTCACACACAGGCCAAGAGAACAGCTCGAGTCCAGGGCTGGAGGGGTAACACCGAAGGACATTTGCTGTGTGTACTCTGCCCGTGTTAGCCAGTGCATGGACCAGTGCGGTAAGAAAGATTATCAGACCCTTTGGCAGATAGTCTAAGCCGACTGCCTAGTCTCCCTTCCCCGATTACTGTTAACTTGGCTTTTGTTCAAGGCATCAGTGTTTCCAGGCTGAGGTCATGGTGATGATGGGAACAAAACCCATCATGACCATCTCATTTCTTGCTTTTTAATGATATATGTATGTATAATATCGTTTAGGCCAATATGATAAAAGAATAAGTCCGCTAAAGTGGGAGGTAGAAGATATTTCTTGGATCTTTTTTTTTTCCTGATATAAGAGACTGGTGCAGCTGGTGCCCTTTCCCTTTCTCTGGCAGACTTTGATGATATGATGTCTGGAACTGCAGCAATCAGCTTGTACCCATAAGGGAAAGACCAAGAGAATCCCAGGAATGTTCTGTCTGTTGAAGCCACCGTTTGTGGGGTTTTGGGTTCCTCGTAGCCTAGTAACTGAGACAGGTCCAACACAAGGAAACGGAATTTGTACTTTTTTCTGTAGGTAATGGGAGCTACAGGAGGGCTTTTGTTGTTATTGTTTAGGATTAGTTTAAAATGAAAAGTAACACGTGTGTGTTATGAAAACTTTCGAGCAATAGAGAAGTATACAAAATAAGGCGTGAAGGGCCCCCTCTAACCAAACCTTCTTGAAGATACACACACAAGTGGGGAGAGATGTGCGTATGTTTTGCAAAAACAAGATCATGCCATACAGTGTTTTGCAATTTGCTTTTATCGTTTCATAACGTAGTGTGGATTCTGGTGGTTTTTGAAGAGAGGCGGGATATTTTGTCAGCTGTACTTAAGGAAGATGAAGCGGATATGATTCAGTAATCTACATCCAGAGTATCCGCAAAACAGATAGACCCTCTCTGCTTCTAAAAAGAAAAATGGGAAACTGAGGTGTGTTGGTCACTTCCTCAGTGCAGGCAACTATGCTAGGTGTTTTCACTTAATCCCAACTCCTCGGGGAGATTATGCTCATTTTACAGATGAGGAAACAGAGGCAGCGTTTTCCTCAAAATTGGAGCCCTGCTTCCTCTGTGTTTCCAACGAGCGGGTCTGCATTGTTCCCTGGCTTGGCCCACCACACTGCCCGCATGCTCCATGCTGCCAAATGCAAATATTTGAATTGCCTCGATGGGGAGGCAAAATGCAAAATGCAAAATGAGGGCCCAGAGTCTCTTCCTGGTGGGTTCTGCTAAGAAGGCAAAATGTTCTGGACCTGATCCTGAGGCATAAGTGCCCCCTTTGGGGCTGGCCGAAGCTGAGCAAGCGAGACAGGGGCGAATTGGCGTGACTTTGGAGGAAAAGGGGGACCGGATGAGAAAGCCAAAGGAAGAGCTGAGTGGAGCCCATCAGGCTGGCTTCCCTGCTGACAGTTAAGCAAATCTCCTGGGAAAATGACAACTGGCAAAACTCAGAGTGAGGGTAATTATGGTGTCAGAAGCTCGAGTGCTCAGGGTTGGGAAGATCTGCCAACAGGATTCATTGTGAATGTGTCATCTGCTGAACACTGTTAAGCTAATGTTTTCCCCAACTGGGAAGCCTGACAACAGGAAGAGTGGTTTTAAGGCCCCCTCCCATGCGTCTCCCAAAGCAGAGTTGGTGAGAGAACCACCAAGGCTTCTCACGCCCTCAGCTATGGTCCGGGGGCTTTGCCCATATGGAATGTTCTGGTACAATGTTCTCCCTAACACAGCCCTGGGGAATCTACCCCATTTCAAGCTCAGCTCTAATCTGACCTCTTCCAGGAGATGGCCTCTGCCAGCCCCTCCCATCTCGGGTCCCAGATCCCACCCCACTTTTCCAACTTTCACAACTTCCCTTTTGAAAGAAACTGAGCTCGTTTGCCTTATAGAGTTAACTGTTTATCTCTCGTCCCCTAAACTGGGAGCTCTATTGAGGCAGGCTCTTGTCTGATTGATTTCTAGTTCTTGATCACCCTACCAAGAGACACTGAAATGCCAGGTACTACTCATGTTTCTGTGGAATGAATGAATGAATGAATAAATGAATAACTGGCCGGGGAAAGATGTAGCCTTTGCTTCTGGGTAATAGGATGGATGGATGGAAAGTGAGAGGGTGAGCAGTGTTCAACATGCAGGAAACGTTGGGGTGACTTTGTCCCAAGAAAAATCCTAGAGGTTTTCTAGTCTTAATGCCTTTCATGATGAGGGAGCAGAACCAGAGGAGAGGAGTATCTGGTCTGAGGTCTCAAGGGGCCAGTAGGGGCTAAAATTAGCCTCCCCACTACCCCTGTCTGCTAATGTTGAAGAGCCCAGAGTTCATTCACTGCCCGGGCTGCTTCTATTACCACCTTGAGGCCATCATCTGAATTTGGCCATAATTATCTCAGCACTGTAAATGCATGTATAATTCATCAAATGTTTTCCAAGAATTTCACTGTATTTTTCGACCAATTTCTTTAATTGTGTTCTACAATTCCTATTCCTTACTTCAGTTAATTTTTTCTGTCCACTCACTAAATGACCCCATTGCAGATTCAAGAGGTCAGTCTTGCAGCTGCTACTTTCACAAAGGCAGCCATTTCTTTTTCTTTTCCTTTTTTCTTTTATTTATTTATTTTTAACTTAAATTGGAACCCCTGGTCATCCTTGCACCGTAATGGACCATGGGGGAAGGATGCTGCAGTTTAGTCTGATCTCCCAAAAGTGAGAGAAGAGAGGGGAAGATGGGGAACAGTGAGGGTGGTGGATTTGGGGGTGAGCATAAAGAAGGGGGTGGCCTAGGGAAGAAAGGGAAGGAAAGGGGAAGGTGGGGTGTGGAGGGGTGGGGTTCTGCGAGTGCCTTGAGTCAGGGCTGGATGTCATTCATCTATGGGTCCCCAGTGCTGAGGACTGAGCCTTGGCCTGGCTTCAAGAGGGACTTTGGACCCTCTTTGTCAAGTGAATGAATGAACTAAAGAGTGGGCAAATCCACTTTCTGGGAAATGAAGCAATTGCAGCTGCCCCTCTGGGTTGTCTGCCTCCATTTAGCATCATATCAAAGCCCAGCAGTAACTCGGGATACATTTCAGAGTCGTCTTGGAGCTTTCTCGAAGTATAGATGTTGATCTCACCTCCTTTATACATACACACACATATACACACCACACACACCCGGAACGAAGAACACAGCTTGTCAAATTCCCACGCCTGATGACCAATAGAGTCCTGCCTTGCCCACCCATGTGATGTGATGTGAATTTAGGCACATAAAGAAGGTCCCCTCATAGGCCCTGAAATCTCACCATTATGACTGTGGCCCTCCTGGTAAACTGTACATCTCTTAGCATGGCATAAACATTAAGTCTAATTGGTCTTTGATATGTTGGTGTAAATAAATCAATTAGAAATATTTGGGGGAGCAGCTTTGGGTGAGGGGAAGGCGAGAGTGGAGCAGGTACGCATGGCATGCGGAGCAATGAAAAAAGCAGAAAAAAGGCACAACAAATAAAAGTGGGGGGCCCAGAGATGTTGGCTCATTTCACACTAGGAGCCACCACTGTCCTCTCTAGAATAATTATCTAAACTTCTTCCTAACCTGAAAAATGTCTACTTTTGGACCAGTTTAAGCCCTACCTCCTGGATGAAGCCTGCACCAAAGCAGCCATATAGGAGCATACGTGTTATATGGCATCGTCGCCCTGAATTTTATTTCTGGCTCTCTCAGCACAATTGCAATCCTCACAACAGAGTTGCGTGTGAGGCACTGCTGTGTCCATCATTTAGGGGAAGAAACTGAGGCTCAGAGAGTTTACATAATTTGTCCGAGATCACACAGTGAGGTCAGAGCTGGAGGTTCCAAAGTTAAGTCTCCACACCGCTCAGCTACTCATTCACCCTGTGGCCTTAGACACGTCGCTTTTCTGTCTTTGTGCTCACTTGTCCCCTCTGCACAATAAAGATAGTGACGGTATAAAAGGCTGTTGCATTCACTAAGAGAATTAATGCATAGAATAGCGCCTGGCACATGCTAAAGGCTGTGTGTTTGCTATTATTCTTATTGTCACTATTCGAGGGACCCTACCCTCTCTGTTTCCCTCATCGTGTCTACTGGACACATAGTGGGGACTCAATAGCCATTGGCTTCCTTCCTTTTCTCTTGCCTTTGTTTGCTGAAAACAGCCTTCAGGACCAAAAAATTGTCACAACTGCTTGTTTAATGGAACAAAGATTTTCATGTTCCCTGGGAAAAGGAGCCAACCCTGGCACCAGCGGATCAAAGCGACTGGAATTCGGGGTCTCGAGCCATAGCCCTCGCCTGGCAAGAGTTCAGAGGAAGATTCCTTGGAAACACACAGTGGAGATGGGGAGCCAAGGCCCCGTCATCCGGATGCTTCCAGTCCCATATCACTGACACGTTGTGATCCAACGTCATGTTCTCGGTCCCCGACAGGGCTGCTCTGATAAAGGGCTGACTAATGGGCAGGAAGGGGAACATTTTGCCAACGTGTTTGTTTCCATTAGATTATGAGTGTATTTTTAGTGTGGCTGAGAAATCTCTAGGATCTTGCCTTGCAAAAACGATTCTGTGGACGAGGACTAGGAAAAAAAAAAAAATCTTGGCCCAAAAAAAGAGAGATTGCAAATGCTTGCTGCTGTCAGAAGCTCCTTCTTTTCAGTGCCACCTGGTTCACTATGTTAAGATGTGGCTCAGTTATTATTTCTTCTGGAAAGCCCCCTGGAGACTCTTCCCAGCACCACCTATTTTTTTTTATGGCTTCTGGCATAACATTTACCTCATCGCATCATCACAGTCAGTTTACTTGACAGTCTCCCCTGCTGACTCCATCTCTGGATATGAGCTGAGGTGATGTGTGTAATTTCTCGGTCTTGCCCTTAGAGATAAAAGTATATTCTTCCAGCCCTTCTGCCTTCTGCTTCCCACTAGCTAGAAAGGGACATTGTGGCGGACCACTTGGGGTAAGGCAAAATCAGAGCAGCACCCTAGAAAGAGGAACCAGGAGAGGAGGGGGCTGAGTCCCTTGAGGTTTGTGGAGCAGAGCTGCCGGCCCAGCTAGCACTTTCCATGAGAGAGAAAGACATTCTTCAGCCTTGTGGAAACCATGTTTGAGTCTGTTGCACGCGGTTGAAGTTTTATCCTAACAAAGGCACCCACATAAATGCATCAAGTGTGTGTGTGCATGTGTGCACACGTGTGTGTGTGTGTGATTATACACACACATAAACACACACACCCTTGAGGATCTTCATGTTTTTTCCATTGGCAGTGATGAAGTCAATAGGGTTTCGGTCCTTCAAGGAAGTCATTCATCCACTTAAACAACAAAATATGTTAACGCATGTCCCTAACACAAAATAACAGAGCATTTTCGGTATATTTGAACCTTAAAAGGAGATGCTGAGACTGGTTCTCAGGGAAACGGTTACCCTTGCTTGATATGTACCGTTCGTTATATTAATTCTCTATCGACTGGAATTCTTAGTTCCCCAGAGTTTCCCTTTATCAGTCTGACCACTAAGATTTTTCTATATGGGTGGTGATCCAGGCGTCTAAAGCTGTATGGTTCAAATGTCCCCACCTCGTCCTCATCCTGACAGCTGAACAGACGATATTTCATCCAACTCATTTCACCGCTTGACTTCGGGACAACCATTGACTCTTCCCGGTTAGTCTTGTCTTATGTAATCTCTCCCAAAGGCAGCTAGATCCTCATCCAGGGAGTTACCCTGGCAACCCAGCTGTGTCATCTTGAAAGATGTCTCCAGGCACCAGCTCCTGAGTCTGCAAGAGGTTTGACTGGGGCCGAGCTGCAAAGCCACAACATATTAGCTCTCACACGATGTCATCATTTATCGTGCTCCTGGTAGACATGTCACATTTCTTATAAGAACACGGATAAAAATAAGTCCTACCTTGACTATTCAGTGAGATTTATTTAGAAAGCAGACACAGCTATCTATTTTCATCTCTGTCTTTTATGGTCTCCCTCGCATTTCTTCTAAAAGAAAATCCTTTGGGTTTTCACGTTTTTCTCTAATAATCTCATTACAAACTCTAACATAAGCAGTCTAATTTTCAAGTGTGCAGATAGCCTTTTTATATTAGACGCCTTGAGTTTTATGTTTTATCTTTTCATTTCCCCTTTGGGAAAATAGTATGTAAGGAAGTTCATTGACTAATCTTTTTGCTGGCAAGTGCCTCATGTATTTATTTATAAGGAACATAGATAGCCACTTGACTCTGAGAAGGGGGATGCTATGCTATCTTGTGATGTTATGTTGCCTTCTATTTATTTAAACATTCTATATCAAAATGATTCATTATGAATCTCTGTAGGTTTGTTATTCTGGATAACACAACATAACATGTTCCATTCCTTTCATTTGTTTTTCAGATTGAACTTCAGTTAAGCTATAAGACAGAGTCCTTTACTCGTTTATTAAATAGTTTTATCAACCAACTAATTTTGGTTACTGGGCGCTGGAGATACAGAGATAAATAAGACAAAGGCCTCGTTCCTGTGGACAGGAGAACTGGAGTGATGCCAAGCGACCTGTGGGTACAGTGACACTCATGTCTAGCAGAGGGGGCTAGTGACAGCTTCACTCAGTTTCTAGACTCTTGGCATTTGAAGAGAATCCAAGAAGTTATATGCTTCTTTTCCTCATTTTACAGAGAAATAAATGAAGGCCATGCCTATCTCTAACCTTCTCTCTCTTGCTCCCTTACCTCCTCTGCTCAGACATGTAGAACTTCTTTCTGTCCGTGGAACATGGAGTTCACTCCCATCTCTGCCTTAGTATAATATTTTTTTCATTTCTATATCTCTAGAAAAAAGTAGATGTAGCGCAAAACTGGCCTTCTGTCTCCCTTCCCCCTCCCCTGAGCTCCCCAAACTCTGACTGACCCATAACCTCACAGTTCTTGGGTTGTCCCTGAGCTTGTCAATTTTTTTTCCTCCAGATGACACAGATGTCCTACCTGAGGGTCCCCTCAGAGTTTAGTCTAGTGTACCTGGCACAAGGCACAGACTAAACAAACTTGGTGAATAACCCAGTCACCTCGGAGAGCTCCTGCAGCTTCACTCACCGAGTCCCTGGGAACATTTACAAGGGAAATGAGAAAAAACTTCTCATTCTTGGTACTGTCAATCATGTTATTTGAAGAAGAATGAAACACCAGGTCACCAGAATTTCCATGGTCACCTAACAGGTCCTCACAGGAAACCATCTGCCCACTTCACCCACAACGTCAGGACTCTCAAGTTTTCCTGGCACCTGATGCTCTCTGTGGTGGGTCCCACTCACATCTCCAGCCTCATTGTCCCCTTCCTGCCTCTTTGGTCATCTGACATTTTAGCGGACATAACAACTGCTTGTTATTCCCTATACATCCCCCTGTCTCCCTGTCCTCATGCCCTGGCTTAGGCTGTCCCTGCTCTTAGGAATGTCACCCAAGCAACTGCAATTCTTACCTATACCTCGAAGTATCTGAAAATCTTCAGTGAAGATATTTATATAGAAATGCTCCAGACTAGAATATCTGCACCAGTTTTGGGGAAAAAAATAATCACTTTCTCTATTATCTCTTAGTTATCTATATATAGATTGTTCCACTCAACTGCAAGCTCTTGAAATGAGTGAGGCGGTCTGACTCTTCATTCCTGTAGTCCTTGGCTGTAGATTTGTCACAGGCACCACTGGTAGTGTTTGCTGAAGGTGGATAACTGCTAGCAGCTTCTCTGCATTACCATCTACAAGGGGAGGCCCCTCAGACAGAGCTCACGAGGCCCCTGGACATTTCACAGATGGGTTTAGGAGTATTTTATGGCTCCTCTCTCCCCAGCTATGACAGGGCTGTGTTTCATCTGGAAGGGTTGAAGCTGACCGAGCACAGGAACGATTCACAGTGACCTCAGAGCAGTCACAGGATGAGACCCCTAGCTCCATAACAACCCCTGGAGAGAAACAGTCAAAGGTCCAAGAACCATTCCAAGTGGAGACATGGGAGCAAATAATCGATAAGAGGGAGCACTCTCTCTCAACAGGTGCTCAATGGGCCACAGGAGGGGAGGGAGGAGATGATTCACACCACCATGGGTCAATGGTACCAGATATAAGTCCCCGCCACCCTTTGAAAGGGTCAGAAAAATCCAATAAGATAAACCAGCTTCACAGTGAGAGAACCAGATGTGATTTTGTACCTCCAAGTGCAATGTAATAGCCATGGCTTTATTTCCAATGAGAACTGAAATATCCTTTCACAATTAGCCGCAGATAATAGTTAATAATTACGGAGAACAGGTCTTTTTGGCTTAAAACCTCCATAATCAGGATTAGAGACACATTCTTTTGGATGTGAAGTGAAGCATTAAGAAACTGTTCCATCTTAGACCACCCCTCCCCTTCCCAGAGGCATGGGGAGCTAGGATAGGTTGGGGGGGAGGTAGGGGGGAGGTGAGAGACTTCTAAAAGACTCTTTCCGCCCTTATCCTGAGAACAGAGAAGTTGAGGTATTATCTAAGAGCATTCCTTTGGATATCACGGCTGCAATGACCATCGATATCTCTCTAACTGACACCTGCCCTATCACAGGAAAGCCAACCCAAGGTGTGGAAGCCATCCAAAAGAATTTCACACCCTCTGAGACAAGAGAAGGTTATCACTGCCACCCCTCTGGGATGAATGCTCTCTCTAATGCAAGACACATGGGTAGCTAGCTACTCCCCGAGACAATCTCCTTGCAATAAAATGCCTTTGGAGCCTCACCCGGGACCTCGTTTTTCCAGAACTGTAACTTTATTGTCATCTCTTCCTTGACATTTTGGACCCCAGCTCTTGTTTCCCACATTAATTCAAGTTGAAGGACAGCCTCGGTGATACTGGTGAACATTCCAACTGGAAATGAATTCCCCAGGTTCTCACTAAAAATCTCAGTGACCTCACTAGCCCAGTCACGATGACATTTTGTATCTTACGGAATGTCTATTTCCCAAAGGAATTAAAATGCTTCTGTACATAGCTCTGCCCAACACATTTTCAATAAAGCCTACTCTTAATTATCGCTTACAAACAAGCAGAATCCGAATCCCTGAAAATCGATCTTTCAAAAATCATTTTTTGAGCCAAGACTTTTATTTTCAAAATGGATTTGAATCTGCTGTTGGAAAGCCATAGTAGCTATCTCTGCCACATTTTTCTTTTGATAAAATATCTGAAGCAGGAGCCAGTTCTCGATGCTGTCAGGGCCTGGAGCAGGCCACCTCCAAAATATCCCACTATGACAAATTAGTTATTTTGAAGTAAAATCACTTGAGAAGCAGCAGAGGCAGGAGGGGCTATCTGACCTCTAATGCAGGAAATAAACCTCCCTGGGGAAGGTGCCTCCCCAGCTAAAAAAGGCTAAGATGCAGAGCACTTGTACTGAGGATCAGACAATGCCATCACTAGAGAGAGAGAATCCGGAGCTGAGACACTTATATAAACAAGTGCTTGTCAATTTTACTAATACAGTGCCCTAAGCCCGATTCTATTTAAATTCCTTACTAAATATATATACCCCCAAACTTATGATCCTTTGTCTTGTCAAAATCCCCACCAACTTATTGTTTCTTTATGTAAAAGATATATAAATATATATAAATATATAAATGGCCTGCTCCACTCCTCTCTCAGAGAATTATTCTTTTAATTCTTTTAATTCTCTCATGTATGCAAAATGAAATTTGAAATTTTCTCCAGTTATTCAGTCTCATACCAATTTTATTAGCAGCCTCATTGCAAGAACTCAAGAAAGGCAGAAGGGAGAATTCCCTCTCCCAGACTCCGAGGCTGGGCTGTTTGTTTGGCACCTGGAAGTCCTCCCATGCCCAGGTGCCTAATCTAGTTACTGATCAGTCATACCTGGGTAAGGTGATTCACTGTTTACAAAACACATGAAGTAAGCAGAGTTCACAGTGTTATCTCTATTTGACAGACAAGGAGACTGAGGGCCAAAGTTGTTTGTTGATTTATTCAACAAACCTTTAAGCCTAAGACTTTCCCAAGCTTACCCAGCCAGGGTGTGCTAGAGCCAGATACACCTCAGCCTTCTCATGAAACCACACCACATTTGTATGTATTCAGGCAAAACACCAACAGGCTCTGGGGGATGAGAAGGGCTCTAACTAATGAGAAGGTGAGAAAAGCTCACAGAATTGCGTGGTAAAACCATAACATCCTTCTGAAAGAAGGTGGGGGGACCAAAGTCATAGGAACAACACAGAAAAGGAAGAAACTCTTCTGTCTTGAATGGGGAAATCATGGAAGTCTTCCGTAGGTGTTGAGAAGTGAAAAGCATTTTACAAAAATAAGGTGATATTCCAGCCCCGTCAGGCAATGTCTGTCCTACAGAAAGCACAGGGGAAATGTATCTTGAATGAATGAATGAATGAAGAGTGAATGAATGAATAAACCCACTCTTCTATGGATAAGCTGGAAGTACATTTTCTAACGACTAAGCTTTTCAGGAAATGAGCACTTGGAAGGACATGGGATGACTTGGCAGATATTATTTCATTAAATGCAAAGAAATTTTACTAAAATTCACACCAGTGAATCAGGGATGACAAAATTGTCCTTTAGCTCCTCACCCCACCTGCCTCAGGTACCCCTCCAAGTTAGGTAACACCTAACATGTGAGAAGACTTTGTGGTGCAATGGGTTTTTATTTGGCGGAAAGGCAGAGGCTTAGGAGAACTGGACTAGTGCCAAGAAGAATAACCTTTGGCTATTTACTTATGTCTCACAATTTATCTCTCTTCATCTGCAAAATGATAAGCAGCAGGAATTAAGGAGGTGGAAGTGTGGGAGGGACACTGAGTGATGGGTGAGACTGAATAAAGAAGGCCTTGGATGCCACGCTTCAGCCCGTATGGTAGCAGGGGGCTGGGGAGGACACAGAGCTCAGTGTCTGAGAATCTATGATAGGAGTGAGGTCAGCATGGCCCGGTAGTGGGTCCTACCAAGGTTGCTGTCCCCCCAAACCCCTAAACCATGGTAGACACAGAAGACTACTTGTTTATGGCACATTTTCCTATCGAACCTCAACAGTTCCTCACACCTTCCTCTGTGGATTATTTACGCAGCCATTGGCTTTGGCATGTAAAATAAAACCTATTTTTTATCTCGTTCCTCTGAGAGTAAATGAGGAGACCCTCAGTCACGATGGCAAAAGCATCTTGGTATAGGTTGCAAATCGTTTTCCTTTCCCTCTTTCCTTTGGGACTCTCACACTGAGGTGATAGGACAGGACTCACTATTTCCATGTTAAAGATAAAGATTCAGGGAGGCAGAGCTCTGGCGAATGCAGCACAGCTAGGATGGATTCTCAGGTCTGTCAGCTTATAAATCCCACGATCTTCTTTACCTACGCCCTGACTGCCTTTTCTCCTCAACCTGCATCCTCCCAAACAGTCCTGATGAAAACAACCTGACCAGTGTTGGAATCCAACCAAACGTCGGAATCCGTCTTCACAGGCCTGGTGGTTTTGTTACGCAGTTTCTCGGGCTTTGAAGTCAGTGACTAAACAAAGCAGACTGGCATCAGCCTTCCAAGAAAGACGACGTGGGACAGGGACACTGCCTCCCTCACGCGGTTGCCTGTTCTTCCCCGGGGTCGGTTTGCTTTTGAAACTGTGACTATTTCTCCGAAAATACAGTTAAAAATCGCCAACTCTCCATCTTAACTTGCGATCTCAACTTGGCAGTGGTTATGACTGCTGGCAACAGGAAATTCTCCATGGGGGTAAAGATGAGGGACGTGGCTCTTCGTGACAAGTTGCAATTCTCCCTTCCCTAGTTCTCACGGCAGTGCTGCAGTGGGGATGACAAAACACCTCCTCCAGCTTCTGCGGCCAGGGACGCCGACATTCCTGAGCGTGACAGGAGGGCAGGTGCATTCCTGACAGAAGACATCTTTACATCACATCTGGGGAGCTCTGGGTTTGCACAGGAGACGTTTAAGCAGAGAAGAAACAGGTATACGGTACCACAGACTGGGGGGCTTAAACAATAGGAATATATTTTCTCACACTGCTGGGGTGTAGAGGTCCAAGATCAAGGCATCTGGTAAGGTCGGTTTCTTCTGAGGCCTCTCTCCTTGGTCTGCCTTCCACCTGTGCTTTCCTATGGCCTTTCCTTTGTTCATGATCGTGTCCTCCTCTCCTCTTCTGATGACACCAGTCATAATGGATTCAGTTCCATTCTAATGATTTTATTTAATTAAAAATCACCCCTTTAATGACCCTATGTTCAAATATAGTCACGTTTTGAGGTACTGCAGTTAAACCTTTAATATATGAAATTTGCGGGATCACACCGTTCAGCCTATCTCACGTACCAAACTTGAAAAAGCTAAAAACCATCTACTCAGAGACGTCTTATCTTCTGTAAAGCTAAGAGGAGGGTCCTCCATCATTGCCCTAATTCACTTCTCATTGTTCTATCCCATTTTGAAATCAATTGCTTCTTTCCACTCTTGTCCCATCAATAAGCATCTATGTCCTTCTGCCTTATCCTCTAGTCAACTGTCTTCTTCTCCATTAACCCGTGAGATCTTGAGGGCAGGCAGGACTATCCTGTAGGTACTTCTGTATCCTTCCACTAGAAGGCTTCCCGAGGAGATAACACAGCTAGCATTTAATATAATTCACTCCACAAACACTGGTGCTTGCTCTGTGGCAGGCTCCGTGCTAGCCACTGGGTCTTATGTTGACTGCAATGAGGTGACTGTGGTCGATCGGACTAAAGAATGAAACCCGTATCAAACTAGGAAGGACCAGGCCCAGATCTGTGCTTTTCAAAGCTCGCTCCAGCAGATGTGTGGTGGGGGGAATGGAGGGGTTGATGCTGAGCACCAGGGGAATCCATCCAGTCTCCAGGTTGGGGTGTGTGCTGCGGTGTGAGTCCGCATCCCTGTTTTTAATGTCCATCCTGCCTTCAGTCTCTCTGCGACACTGGGTAACTTGCCTCGTATTTCTGAACCTCAGTTTTAAACATTATTTCACATAGGTTTAATGAAAAAGTTTCTTTATACTTTGGATATAAAGGCTTCTAAAGTTGAGGGTTTGCAGCTCTTGGCCTTGCAGAGGGACCCTGCGTTGTCCTGCTTCTTCTCCCCACACCCTCAGCAGAGTTTGTTCTCCAGCACTGAGGTGACTCTCCTGGAGCCTGAGATGGCAGGCCGGCGACAATGGATGTGCCAGGCCGGCCACAGAGACAGGAGGGCAGACACCGCAGGCAGTTTTGCTCATTCAGCCAGATTCCAGGATGTCTCGACGTCCACACTGAGCAAGAAGGAACTACTGAAAAGTGCCTATTCACCAGGATTCGGACTGTGTTTTGCTGAATATTTGCACTTTTCAGCAGCATAGAAGGAAGGTTTTTCTTGTTAGCCGCTCTGCTGAGCCTTATTATATAATCCCCATCTTTTGCTGTGTGTGCTTCTCTCTTCTAGCCTATCAGATCTGTCTTTCTTTTTTATTTCAGTGCATGAGCATATTTCCTGTGATTCCTTTTTGTATCATGTCTTTGGACAACTCTGGAATGAGAGGAAGACTTTGCTGCTTTATGACTGAGTTTGAAGACGGCTACTAAGAGGCTTCCAAGAAACTGAACTCTACTCAGAAAGTCATATATTCCTTCTTGGAACAAAACAAAAACAAAAACAAACAAAGAAAAAAAAAACAAAACCCACTCTGGGGTAGAGCAGGGGAACTGGCAGTGGGGATTGACGTTGGTGCATATACATCGGTTTAATGTTTACGTCCCTCCTGCCCCCCACCTTGAGGCCGATGCTTTTCCAACGCTGAGTACTTC
The DNA here is from genome assembly GCA_030015415.1 of Cynopterus sphinx. Classification (NCBI taxonomy): domain Eukaryota; kingdom Metazoa; phylum Chordata; class Mammalia; order Chiroptera; family Pteropodidae; genus Cynopterus; species Cynopterus sphinx. Next base: position 6,340,680 of record CM057383.1, on the reverse strand, counting down.
CAGTAAATAAATAAAATACTCTATTTCCTGCATTTCAACTATTTCTTTAAAGACAGAATTCTCATTTTAAACAAATAGTGAGGAACACGGCCCATAGAGCTCTCTTGAACACAGAGTGACAGCTTGCGTGACCTTTAGTGATATGAAAGTGGCTTTGACAAATCTCATTTGTCTGTACTTTCCTTGAGGCTGCGAGTGAAGACAGTTCTGAGGCTCAGGCTGACTTCTGGGTGATAAAATAGTAGGAGATGTGACTTTGAAAACTATGGAGAGTGGTCTGTACAATAATCTAGGAATGCGCATGCCATCACACTTCTCTGCAAAAGCAATTTGTGTCGATGGAAGAATAAACGCATCTCTCAGCTCTTCTATGTAACAGATCTTCACAGGCTAAAAACAGATTGCTCAGATCTTTTCAGAAATGTCACACACACACCTGCCAGTATATGTGTACCTTTCTACAGACACATAAGGAGTTAGTTTTGTATGTACCTTATGCCCTCAGTTGCTCAGCTTCAGATTAATGATAATTCTGGGGCCCTGACACTCGTCGGTAGGCCACGCAGGGTTAGTGAGCTTCTCATAATGACAGAAACACTTGCAAACTCATCTCCCAAAACCGTAGGTATGACCGGCACCATCTATATCTAACCACGTGGCCTTGCCCCCATCCCGACCCTTGCCTCTTCCCCACTGAATATATTCATCAGTCTGATCCTGTGGTCATCACTCTCTGGCTTTCCTTTTTATACAATTTTATTCCATTTATTTGTCATCTGATAAAGTATATTTTTATCTTATTTGTGTTTAATTTAGAATATTTCGAGACTTTTTGCATTTCATGTTTCAGTGCTGCTACAGTTTAACCGTTTTGACAGCTACATGAATGTGCCAGTTTATTCTGCTGTTTGATGGGCATTTGGGCTGTTTCCCAGCTTCGCTACTGTGACCAGTGCAGCTACGAGCATTCTTACACATGTCCCTTCTTGTACATGTGCAAGGATGGAATTTAGAGGACAGGCTGGGTGAAACGTTCGGCTTCAGGAGATAATGACGACGTTTCGTAGTTTATGCAACAACCACCCCCGACGTATATACCCCTGTGGACATTTCATGTTGCTCCAGTGGACACCTGCTACGCTTACGTGATAAAATCAGTATTTTCTATTTGATATTTTAGTCCAAAATGTTAAAGAAAAATGACGCATTTCTTCCACAAGCCTAGCATTACATAAGTAGACACAAAGTGAAATGTCTTAGATCATGCCAAACCTAGACCGATACAGCTGATAAACACAAGCCAACCAAAAACCTACCACTGCAGTAGAAAGTACATCTTCCATGGAAGGGTTTTATCTAATATCCATGGAAAGATTAGTTTCTAAATAGTACAAAAGCTGAGTTAGGGGTCCATGCTGCAGACGTCGGGGCCTGGATGCACACCAGACGCCCCATCCCCTATTTAATGTGACGTTGCAGAAAACTGTATTATTGTTTTTTGTTTGTTTGTTTTTGGTTTTTATCTGCACAGAGGAGGACCTTTCTTGGTTCAAATATCCCTCCCATGTGCTTCTCTCACAGGCGAAACAATAACATAATTAGGAGCCTGCCAATAATCATCAGCAAGCACTATGATCTGAGATTTTTACTGCTCTTTCATCCTTCATCACCCTCTAAACTCTACCTGGTGTTTTGATTGAACAATTACTCTTCTTGTTCAGAAATTGCTCGACTTATCTCTGGAATAAAACATACCCCTTCGCATTTTTTAAATTGTTCATTTTTCTTTTGGGGTGAAACAAACTGGCTTCTTTGAGTTCTAATCCCACCTGATGCTACATTTCATGAAGACAATGTTTTCTGGCCCAAAGTAAAAAAGAAAAAGAAAAAATAAAAAGAGGTTGAAAAGCAACTTACCTTCACGTAGAGCTGCTGAAATTCCTCGAGATTCAGCCTCCCGCTCGGACAGTCCTTGAGGAATCCTTTGTACCACTGTTTGAGCTCATGCTCGTTAAACTCTGTGCTCTTCACCAGGTCCTCCATCACTTCGGGGGCCAGTTTGCTATTCTGTTTCCCCATTCTGCCTGAAGAAAAGCACATCAATGCAATTAGCGTCATGGCTGTGATTATTTCAGACTTGATTAGGAGACAAGCTGGAGCTGCGAGCAGTTTCTTGGTGGGAACTCCCTCCAGGGTGTCTGAACAAAAGTCTCTCCAAGTCTACTTCCTTCTATTTGGTCATCTAGAAGGGAGAGGAGAACAAAAGGCTGTAGACCTTGTCCTCCTCCATCATGTGTCACCTTTTACAAGGCATCGATTATACCAAATGGGAAGGCGACCGTCCCTTTTTATGCTGCTCATGTAAAGTATGTGGGAACTATTTACATTCTCCTTCCGTGTAGTAAGTTTATTAGCATTTGCTGCCCAGGTGCCTAATTCTACATTTAGTTTGTGGGGATATTAAATGGGATTAATCACAAGAACAATAAGAAGGCTTTACAGCCAGAAGATCAAAAAGCAGCTTAGAAAATCTAGTCGGCAATGGTGGGGAGTCTCGGTTGTTCTAGTTCTAAAGCTGCAGCTCCCCCACCCACACCCCTGCAAAGGAAACTGCTCTTTTTTATTAGTCACATTAATTCTCTATCACTCTTTTCATCTGCAGAGTCTTCCTACAACATGACTTTCAGAGTTGATCAACTCTTGGTGAATTTTTTGGAAGATTGGTTGGTGAGTTTCAGTTGACATGATTCCAGCCTTTTATTACTACTGCTAGTAAGTGCCAATAATAATAGCACATAAAATAATGTTAATTTATATCCATTAGGTGCCAGCTTGTGTGGTCATTGTCCTAGTACAGTGTAGGTGAACAGAGGATGGCTTGGAGCCGTTCCTGACTTTTACTCCTGATCTGGCCATTTACTACGTGTGTTACTTAGGGCAACATTAATAAACCACTTTATTTGCAATTTCTTCCTTAATAAAGCATATACAAAACTCTCAGATTTACTGTGATGCTTATTAAGAAATAGGTAGGTTCATAAAGATTAAAAAAAAACTTCAAAATTAAAATAGTTGTATTTGTGCAGAAAAATTAAGGGCAATTTAAAAAATTCCTTTCATGTTGTTTTATAATTTAAAAAAAGAATGAAAACAAAGCAAATTAACCGCAGATTAATTTAAAACGTCAAAGTAAACTTGAAAATCTGAGGGACCACCAGAATAAAGAAAAATGTCACAAGATCTTTAAAATCCTGCTAGGCGAAACTGAATTAGGGTTTACCCAAGTGGACCTAGTCCTTCAATGTGCTCGAGACAAACTCCTCTCTCCCAGATTCTAGGCAGGTCTGTGCTTGCAACAGCCCAGAAAGGGTAATCTCGTCACATACTTGTCATTATTTTTTTTTTTTTTACCTTCTAAAATGCATTCCACACCCACTGTCAGTAACCTGCCCTAACACCGAACAATTCTTTCACTGAAATGAAACCGAACCATTACCTCTAAGGAAAGGAAGCCTCCCTCCTCAGCACCATCATTAACAGCCCTCCAGACAGGGAGAGGACACCATTCAGATGGCCATTTGTGTTTAGGTTCTTCCATCTGAGAAATGAACCCAAGGATCAGCAACTCTGCCCTTTATCATGAAGCTTCTCCTCTTATTTTTGCTCTTAATTTCAAGTCCCAAGTCTTTGATTAGCAACTGTCTCTTAATTACAAGTTACTGTGGGATTCCACAGCTGGATGGGGAAATCAAGTGGGTACTCAGGTGTCAGGTTTAATTAGTTTGGGTAAGAAAACTGTAATTCGTGGTTATCCTGATAATCAAAAGATGTGTTACCACGCCTTTCACTACTTCACTATGTTCGTCTCGGTCAAGAATGACAAATTTTCATCATTGAACTAGAATCTCACTTCACAATGACAGGTACTGAGTGCTGAGTGGAGGCCGTAGGTAGGCACTGTGTGGAGCACCTCATGGCCTTGGTCTCTAGCCCTATGACAACTCAGCAATAAGGATTAAGGCAGCTCTCTCAAGCTCATGCAAGTAATGTGTGGCCGAACTGGAACTTGAACCTGGACCTGCAAGATGTCTATGCGTGGCCACTGACAGAAAGGTGGATGGAGGGCATTTTAGGAGAAGGAACAGGAGGAGCAAAAGCAGGAAGGCTTGAGAGGCTGAATCCGTCTCTCTTGGTACTGAAAAAGGAGGAGAGAGGGATCAGTTACTTTGCCAGGCCTTTTTTGGAAAATACTGTTAGATTTACCAAAACCACAAGCTCAGAAGTAAATTTGTATTAAAGATGGAAAAATGAATTAAAGGTTGTTAAAAACCACCTCCCCAAAATGCCTTTTGTAGGTTAACATGTCAGCTTCTCTCTTAGATGAGAAAGCTGGGATTCTCCACGGATCATTTATGATGCCTTAAGCGTTCCAGATGCCTGGGGAGAGGGTGGTCTCTTACACACACAGGGAACAATGTCAGGACCATGAATCACACCTGGTTCTGGAGACTCAAATGCCTAACTTCATGCTTCGTAGTCCCCGTTCATGGTCAGCACCATCATTCAGGTGTGCCTGGCAATGGGTGAATCATGCAGAAAATCAAGTTCTAACCTGGCTCGGAGTGGCACTGCCGATGCCCTCACCAGGCCTTGCCCGGGTTAATTAACGAGCAGCCTCCTCGCTGGGCTCTCTGACTTCACCCTGCCCTCTTCTGCATGGCTGCTTAAATTAATTTCTGAATTATAAACCGCACCACCTAATCCTCTCCCTAAAACCCTCAACAGATCTCCATTGTCTACAGGATGTAGCCCCATCTCCCTACTACGGCACAGGTCCTGCCTACGCATAGCCTGCTTTTCTGCCACTGTCTTTTCATTTCCTAAGCCAGGAAATAGTCAGCTATTACAGGTCCCAGGGCTGACATGCTTCCACAGGCTCGTGTTTTGTACATGCCGCTCTCTTTTCTTAGAATAACACCCTCTTTGTCCGCTCAGCAGACTTTTTCTTCTTTAAGTGCCTCAGCTCATATGCCGCCTCCTCTGGGAATCCTTTGTGGACTTTTCAAAGAAGGCCAGCATAGGTACCCCTTCTCCTAGGCATCCCCCTTCCATTGGAAAAGCTCCCACGATCATTATTTATTTCTCTACTGGATTGTTTGTTTCTTGAGAGAGAGGACTGTCTTTTATTTATCTTTGCATCCTTGGTACCTCATAGTAGGTGCTCGACAATTATTTTTTGAGGGAATGAATGAATGGATGAATGAATGAATGAGTTATGCCACTGGTATGTTTCTGTCTGGGAAAATCAGTCTCATAATAATCTGTATATGAGGCGAGCCAATGTAGTCATAAGTACAAATATAAAGTGCAGGGAGCAGATGGCAGGAATGTTTCACCAAACTGTATAGAAAATGGCCTGCTCTCCTGAGGTTGTTTCCTTGTGTGTCCTCATCATGAAACCTTGAACACCTTGAAGGCATGACCCATGTCTTTTATCTCAGTACCCTGAGTACCTGGCATAAAGGTGGTACTTGAAATATTTAAAAAATGAATGAAAACGTATCCATGGGTTAATATTCCCCATCTATATCCTTCTATTCTGGAGCTGCAGGGATACGGCACAAATTGTATCTTTTATTATAGGACCAGGACAACAGGAAGGGTAAAAATGACACTAAACCTTATTATATTCTCAATGAAAATATTCCACGGCATAATGAGGCAGATTGATCCCAGCTCTGTTTCTAGTGATTCTGTGATCAGATCTTTTCCTTTCCTGTTGCCCCTGAAGCTGCCCCAGGCAGTTTCCCCCTTAAATGAGTGAGTTGGACCAGATAATCTTTAAGGCCTTTTCCACCCCACCTCTCACTAATTTGCAACGTTAAGTTTTGTAAAAATGAAAATTGGGGTGGCAGACTTCAAATTGGTTTGTCTCGAAAGAGTCAGCACATGTGCATTCTTGACCGGGAACCCGTCAGCACTTGAGTGTTTGTTACCTTAGAAGGGAGGGGACAGAAACTGGAGTGTATTATTTTCAAGCTGGGGTTCTAGGCTGTAACGTAAAAACAAGCCCAGGCTCAAATCGAAGAATTTCTCTCTGCTTGAGTTGCAATGAAGAGAAACTCAATGCTAGGCACAGAATGGGGCTGGCGTGGGGGTTCTGAGAGGCAAGAGAACCCCAGCAGAGATGGGCCCTTGGGTGAAAAGAAAAGCCAGGAGCACTTAATTGCAAGTGACATGCAGGGAAGGCCACATATTTATACACTGCAGTTTACAAAAGGCTTTTGTGCAACATTTACCCACATAACGATGCTGTAGGAAAGACATAATTATCTCCACTGATGAGGAGCTTGAAGCTCAGGGAGATTAAGTAATTTATTTTCGTCCAACCAGCTAGTAAAAAGCTTCCTGCAGAAGGAGCGACGTGCCCAGAGCCCCACTGGTTTCTGATGCAGGCCTCTCTTACCTGGATTCTGCTGCCACCACCTCATAACTGGACTCCTGTCTAGCGTGTCACCCACTTCTCAGCCACTCCCTACCCTGTCTTGATAGCAGGATTCCAGAGCAGAAGAGGCAGAGCATGTATGACTGCCCTTAGGGAAGAAGAGGGAGGCTCCCTGGAGGAGGCGCACCAGGGGAGCCAAGAAGCCCCCAAGAGCACCCACTCTCCATGAAACCTTTGGTCTTTAAAAGAACTTAAATAGGATCCATGCACTTGTGTTGCCCTGAGCTTGTCCCTTACCCATGCTGACACCTAAGTCCAGCTCCCCAGGACACAGCAGGGCCTGTTGCGTGTGACGAGGCACAAGGAACGGCAAGTCCAGCTTCCCCCAGGTGACCTGGCCATCAGCCTGGCTAAGTCTGGGTGAGATTCATGTAAAGACCAGGGCGCTGAGATGGAGCAGTCCAGCCACAGGTGCAGACTCACAGCAGGATGAGCACATTCATGGGGAAACAGGCCTGGAAGCAGGGCTCAGAGCTGAGGAAGAAAGAGCTTCAGGGGGTCAGGTCAGAGGCCTGTGGAACCCATGACAGGGCCAGGCAGGGAAGGAGTCCCGAATGAAGTGGAGCTGGTTCTAACGTCACATTAGCTGGGTCAGCCTTTAATAGGTCAGGCCCTGGGTGCTTCACCTGCACATAGAAATAACTGGAAAAGACCAGCCTTGCTCACCCTTCGACACCCTCCTAGGTCACGCTTTCATTTCCTTGCCACCTATCTAAATCTTACTCCTTATGCCAGGCTTGGTGCCAACGCTGCCTTCTCAATGACACTTTCGACAAGCTCTGATCTTCTCTCCTCCTTGATCTTGATGGCATGGTTTCGTATCAATAATGACCCATGGCCTGGTCACCTCTGGGCAATTCAGGTCGGCAGACCTTTACAGGCATCGCCCATGAGTAAGGCCCTGTGCTGGGCACAGTGGAATATAAAGAGAGGACATGGTTCTGATCTTGAAGGGCTCAGAAGTGAATGCAGGGGACATTCATACCCCCTGGAATATGGGGACTGCTCACAGCTAAAGAGCACAAGGGACAGAGAGACACATTCTCACTGGATCAGGCACCTTGACCTGTAACTAACTGATTCTTAGGTGAAAACTCCAAAACAGTGTTTCCCAAACTTGCCTGAGTACAAGAATCACGCTCGGTTGTCTTGTTAAAAACAGAGCTTCCTGAGACCGTCCCTTAGAGAGAAATTTATACTTTTAATAAGCAACTCAGGTGACTATGATCCGCAGTCAATTTGGGAAGCACTGATGATGAACACATGAATAAAAATCCAAGTTGATGGTCTAAGGAGCAAACACCCAAAGTGGCAGACATAATCCAAGTTCTCCCTGATTCCTCCTTACTCTCTCCACCTGGCATCCCTAAGATGGCTTTCAAGATCCTGCACTGGGGACCAGCATTAAGAATTCAGAAATGGCAGGACTAGGGAAGACCAAAGCTTGACAAGATTCGCTTTGGGGCTCTTCTGTTTTGTGTCCTTTGGTTTTAGGTTGGAGAGTGTGAGGTTCTCCAAGATCCCATGGGCAACTGCTAGCAGAGTTGGGATGGCAAGCTGCATCTCCTTACCTGGCTGGGTCTTCCCACCTTCCCACCCCTTAGCTTGCTGTCTCCAGGCCAAGCAATCAAAGCCTATAAGCCAAGAGGCATGTTTACCTCTGTGCCAGAACATTGAAACAATCCCTGTCACCACCCCTGCAGGATCCTATAAACAAGTGACATTAGGTTGCTTGTTCCCAGAGACTATTAAAACGACCGTGAAAAACAAGCCTCAAAATTGCCCAGCACACTCGGTGGGGGTTTCCTTTCTAATAAAGGCAAATATATGATGCTCTGGCTCTTTTTATTCTTCTCCCTTTCATCCTTCCGAAGTCAAGTGCTCACAAGCCCCCAGCAGCATTTCCCAAGGGACAGGGAGAGTGTTGATCACAGGCTGGCCTTGCGTTCTGTCTCTGGGGACCAGGGCAGCTTCAGAGAAGAGGAGACATCCTTTCTCACGCCATTCTCTGGTGACTTTACCTCAAACCCTGAACTTCATGAGATTATAGAGGAGGTCCTGGCCCACGAGCATGAAACAGGGAAAGGGCACAAACGAAACTCTGGGGACTCAAGGTGAGGGAGTACTTAATTGATTCGTAATAACTGAGGAAAAACATTTTGATGGCAGTGGCGCTATTTAAAGCAAGTGATAAGTTTTATTTCAGAAAGTGTAATAAATACACAAAGGTAGAAGCAGAACTGGGCCCCAGGGATCAATCATCTGATCCAGCTCCTTTGTTTCCTAGAGGAGTCCTGGGGGGCTAGGGGGCTAATGCCAGGGAACAAAGGAGTTAGTAACAGAGCCTAGCAGTGCCCTGGCGCCTGGGCCTTGGCAATAAGACTCAGAGGCTGCTACAAGGCCCAAGCCTGGGATCCTTGGGCACTGAGCGGGGCTGAAGGCGCTAGGCCCTGCAGGGCTGGGAAGAGCTAATTCATGTTCCTGTGACCAGGCTGTGGCCTCCCTCCCTAGGCTGTCCCTCCACAGGACAGAGGCCCTAGAGCCTTCACTGGATGAGACAGCCCTGACCCTAGGACGGGAGCTACCAGTGGACATTAGTCCTCCAATCTGACTAGGTGGTTTTTCAAACTAAAGCCACCTGGTAACTAGGTGGCCAGCCACTCAGGGGCTCAATCTGTAAGGGGTCAAGTAACCCGACTGGCTTTGGGGGTGGTAGGATCAGACTTAACTGCCATCTTCCTCCTCTTTTCCCAGGCACAAAGGACATTTCCCAAGTACCTGGAAAGTATGACATAGAGCAAAGCCACACTTGATCCCAGGTGCTAGGCTACGACTTTGAACCCCATCTTGAGGGTTCCCACCTCTGAGAGCCAGGACCAGGAGTCTTTTATTTTTCATTTGGACTTAGTTTAGTGGAGAAAAACGTGTCCTGGGGTCAGACCTGGGATCGAATGGTGCCCCTGTTGCATATAGGGAGCATGACTTTTGATAAGTTACTGGGCCCACTGGAGCCTCAGTTTCCTCACTTGTCAAATGGTATTGTTGACATCTGCTCACTGGGGTCGTTATGAGAATTAATGAGATAACACACTGAATTCCTTCTGATAGTGCCCTCGGTGTCGCAGGTGTTCAATAGACAGTAGCTATTATTATCCTTGTCAGGGGTCCCCGCAAACTGGGCAGCTCCAGAAGAGAGTGAGGCAGACATTTCAAGATTCAGGTCTAGACATCTGGCAGTCATCCTGATCTCGAAACCTACCCCAGGCCTGGTCCATGTAAACTGAAGTACGTAAACTGTGAGATGTGGAGAATTTCATAGTTCTATTTACTCTCCTTCCTTTAAGTAAAAGTGCTTCATGTCTGACTTGACAGAGGAAAGTCATCTGAGGACCCCACAGCCCTGACTAAGCATCCACTGTTGAGTGAAGTTTCCATCCAACTCCTTGCTCAGCCACTGAACAGAAGTGTGAGCTGATTAATAGCTGGTACCCTTTCATCTGGGAGTGTTTCAATCAGCCACCCACAGTTTTTGCATCTTATTTTTACTTCCCTGCGCGTCTTGTCTGCGACTATTCTTTGTGTTTCTGAGAATCGGTTTCTGTGAAAGGAAACGGGCCAGCTCTGGCAGTGTCAGCACCTCGCTTGGTGCTGCGAGGTAGCAGAGAAAATGCTTTCATTAATAATCATAGCCTTCTGTCCGACAGATTGTGTTCTGGGTTGTGCTGCCAGGTCCCAGTGGGGGAGGACCGTGGCCCTTATCTCAGAGCAGCGGGAGCTGTGACAGGGAAGTGCAGAGGAGGGATGCCCGGTCACCTGTGCGTCCCCCTCACAGGGTGAGGAGCAGCCTTGCGCATCAGCAGTGCAAGTCCCTCCTTGCTCTAAGTGAGGACGTGGACCTCCCGAGGGCTGAGTGACAGGTCTGTCTACCAATAGTGGCAGAGTCATTCAAATCTTCTGGCTCGTGGGCTCTTTCCCCTCTGAGACCCATTCGCACCCACCATGGCCCTGAATCGTTTTGTGGACAGTAATTCCAAAAAATACCTCAACTCACATGGGTAGGTTTTAAGAGAACTTTGAAATTCTCCTATAAAAGTGGCTTTACAAAAGTAAAATGTTCTATTTGGAGAAAGCGTGATATTAAACTTGTCCAACAAACTTTCACTCATTATTACCAGATATTACAAGTGTGGTTCCCAAACCTATCTCTGGGGCAAGGCTTTCCTGGATGCTGGAGAATATGTCTGTCTGCCAGCTAGACATTTGCACCTCTGTATCCCATAACCATATCGAACCCAACATGTTGTCTTTCCATGCTCCTCTCTGCTGATAAATGGTCCCACCAACTGCCAAGAATCTGGTCAGAACCTGGGGTTACTCAAGACTCTGCCCTCAGCTTCACGTTCCTGTGTCTAATCACAAGTCAAGTCGTCTGTACATCACACTTTCTCACTCTCCAAGTCCATCTGCTCCGTTGCCACTACCTTAGGTCAGGCCATCAACATCTCATCTCTCACTTTAATTATTATGACAGTCTCCTAACTTGCTTTCCTGGCTATAGTCTTGCCCTCCTTAGATCCACCTTCCACACTATAGCCAGAATGACTTTTATCCCCACCCCACCCCGCTCTGAGTCTAGTCCTCAGCATGGTGTCCAGGACCTCTCAACCGGGCCTGCTCTGCCCCTTACCCAGGACCTCTTTAGGCTCATTGATCCCCAAGTCCCCACCCGATGCTCCAACTTGTTACCGCAACCCTCCCTACTGTGTGTAGCTGTTCCTTTTACTCTAAGGGCAGTTCCTGTTAGCTCCCCTTTGGCCTTCCAGTAAACTCCAATCCTTATCCAGACATAGATGAGGCAACTCATCTTTGGTGACTTCGTTTTCTGGCTTCCTTTTTCACACCCTGACTCTGGTACACACTGCTGTCACCATGCCACCTGCCCCAGAGGTCACCCTAAGGCCTGTCTGCCATCTCACCAGACTCAGGCTTCCTCAAGGGCAGACTGATTGTTGGGTTTGCCTCAGCAGCCAGTTCCAAGCCTACCACTGCACAGGTGCCCAGAAAATGTTAAAGCAGCTCATTACAGTGTGATTTCTGTCAGCAAAGTGCTGGAGTTTGTCACTGAACGATAAGAGGGAACTATGAAACCGAGATCCAAGATGATTGTGCTAAGTGCCATTATGGAGAGGCCAGTAGAGTTGGTCAAGAAGGATGGGGGAGGAAGAGGGAGAGAGAGAAAGACACAGAGAGAAAGAACAGAGAGATAAGAGAGAAACAGAGAGGAGGAAGGGGAATTCAAAAAATCAGTAACAAAATGACTGAAAGATTTGGTGAAGAAGTTTTCACAGAGTGGTCCTTCAAAATTACCTCAAGGATGTAACCCACAAATCAGCAGGGACTTTAATACAAGAATGTGTACCTCAGCATTACTTTAAGCAATAAAAATAAAAAGCTTTTATAAAAATTAACCTAAATCTTCATTATAGAAAAATTGACTAAATAGATTTTGGTAGAACTACACAATGAACATATGAAGCCCTCAAAAGTGGTAACGTAGCTCTACCGATTGACATGGATTGGTATTAACTCAACGTCACTTATTTAAATTAAACACAAAACATGCAAAACAGCTCTGTATTTTCAAGTCTAAACACTTAACTGAGGACATGTATGGAATTCAATAGGGTGGAGAACAGAAGATAAAATATATATAAGAAAACACAAGAGGGCCTTTATATAGTCAAATGATGATAGTATAGCATAGTATAGCATGAACAAAAGAGAATGCTTAATTAACATAAATGTGCTTATTTAGAGTTTTGAGGTCCCCCCCCAAAAAAAAGGAAGAAAAAAAGAGAGAAGGCATTGAGATGCATTGTTAAATTGAAAAAACAAGTCACAAAACATTATGTGAATGCTATTTATCTTTCTCTGTCTGACTTATTTCATTCAGCATATGATTTCACTTATCTGTGGAATCTAAGGAACAAAAAGAACAAACTAATCAAAAACAGACTCACAAACATAGTGGACAATTTGGTGACGGACAGAGGGGAGGGGATTGAGGGGCTGGGAGAATGGGGTAAAGAAGTACAAATTAGTAGTTGATAGATGGACACGGGGATGGGGAGCATGGCAGAGGGAACGCAGTCAGCATCAATATGACGGCTAGGTGGAGGGCCAGAGAAGGGAGGGAGCATTGGGGGGATCGTTTTATGACTATATATAAATGTCTGACCAATGTACTGTATACTTGAAACTAATTTAAATAAATAAATTTTAAAAAAACATTATGTGTTGTATCACCTTGCTTTTTCTTTATGTATACACACACTCAAGCTTGTGTGCTCAGGAAGCACATAATTCACATCAAAACCTTAACAGCTGTTACAACTGCAGGTGCTATCATGATAATATTTTATCCCTCAATATCATTCTTAACTTTTTGTAATGAGCACATATAACATTGATAATCAGAAAAAATGTATACAAATAATTTCAATAGACAAATAAAAGTCTTTTGTTTACAAAGCAATCAATCTCAGGGATCCTGGAAAGACAATATTTTGGTGCTTTCAATGAAATCCACTCCCATTTGAAACAACAATATCACAGCAATATTCGAGGGGTCTCTTGTAGGCCAAAGACCTTTAATCATGGTTGGCTCTGGGTCAAGCAATGAATATAGAGGAAAAGCAGAAGAATCCTAACTCTGTCACCTTTTCACCTATTTCAGCGCCAGAGAAGCAATGAGGGGGAAACACAGTGTTGTGGGGGTGTTCCCTGGATCAGAGGCCCTGACCCTGAGGGTAACCACATCAGGAAACCTCTCTGAGACTCAGTTCTGCCTTCTGTGTCATTGATGGTTACAACGCCAATGGCTTGTGTCATCGCAGGGATGAAATGAGACGTAAGAATGAAAAGAGCTCTCCCACATTCATTATAATGATTGAAATTTAAATTAGAAAGATGGAAAATTCAAAGGTACAAAAAGATGATGATCCCATAGATGATTAGCTGATAAGGAAATGATAGGTGACTGAGGTCCAGACAGGGATCTACTTAAAGGTCAAAGGAAAGAGTCAAGAAAGTGAAGGGGAGCAGGATGTTCCCCTCCAAAATTTGTCTCTTTGGCATAAGGATTCTTTCATGGTTGATTATTTTGAGGAAACAGTAGACACAGGAGAATATCTGAAAGGTGAGTGGAAGTTACCTTTCAGAAAGACACATTTATAAGGGAAATCTCTATTTGTAAGGCTGTTTCCCTCTGTACCAAGAAGAGGGAGATGATTAAATCTCTAGAAACTCTTATTCATGGAGAAGGCAGCTGACTTAAATCTGTGTGACAGCCATACCCTTGACGGCTGCGCTTTGCCTGATAGCCTTCCAGAACTGGCTTCCCTCTTACACAACATCTTCTTTTGTCTTTAGCTGGAAACGGTGTTTAAGGTAGTGGCTTGAGCCATTTTGAAGAATTACTCAGTTTTTCCTGGGTATCTCCCATGTACACAGAACGTTATTAAACTCCTGCTTGTTTTTCTCCTGATTTATCTGCCTTTGATTACAGAGGGTTCTTAGCCAAGAGCCTAGAAGGGCAGATGGAAAATTATATTTTCTCCTTCAGAAACAGTAGTTATCTCTAGATGTGTCTGTGGATCAATCTTCCACGCCCTTTTCAGGAAGCAGTGCTTTACCTGAAGGTAAGGTCCACCATTCTGGGTCCTGAACCTGAAACTGTTGGCCACAAAGCCAGCTGATGTCCTCAGAAAACGTTTCCCAGGGGCCTCGTGCTTTCCTTAAAACACCAGAGCTAGGTTTCAGTCCCAACCCTTCCAGTGTCATCCTGTGTGACCTGAGCAAAAGTCAGTGTCCTCTTTGAGCTTCAGTTTTCTCCTCTCTAAAAGTTCTATGAAAGTTGCCACCTCGCCTAATTCTCCAGGCCATGACAGGGAACAAACCACGGAGGCAGTCTGTAAATTGTAAAATTGTTTCTTGCTCTTAATTTAGTGCACTTTTGAGGTCATCTCAGGGAAGAAAGAAACCCAGCTATGTGGAAAGAAGTGGGATTTGGTAGGCAGGGATGCACGGAGGGAGTAAACTGCAAATCTTGTGCATGAAGGAACAAAGACACCTGCTGATGAGCAGCCAACAGAAGGTTCACGAAGAAGATGGAGGGAGATGAGTCAACCTCAGGCCCCTTCTTGGAGCTTTGGGAGGTAGATGGAAAGGGCATATTTACTGAAGGCTGCTGGAGGAGTGTGCACCCTCTCCAGTGAGGTTCCTGTCTCTGATGTGTTTCTGGCTCTGATACATGCTCACCCTGTCCTTGCTGAGCCTTTGTAAAGAATCCAGCAAGGCTGGAACAAAGCACTTTATTATGGTGTATGAAAAATACTTGGCCAAAAGGGACAATGCCAAGGCTAAGAGGGCTAAAATTAGACCTTCTGGTTCTGTTTGACTTGGCAGTTGTGTGCACAGGCTGCTAAGGTGGCATTCTCTCCCCACCTCCCTCCCGGCTGTGAGCCTTTTGAGAGCACAGGTGACATGTGCTGAATGAAAGGAAGTGCTGCTTCCTCTGCCACCCTGTGGAGATGACAAATGTTTCTGGGCCTGTGTCACTGACACTTAGAGCAGTATGTTGAGTAATACTCAGTGTGAAGGGATTATGTTTCCTCATCAGCCATCTCTCTCCTTCCCATTAATATAATGTTTCCATATTGAAAGAAAAAAGAAATCTCAAGACAATCGTATGTTTGAACCTTCTATTTACCTTTACCTAAGAATTTACAACTTCACCTATGTCACCATTGCAGAATCCAAAGAACCAGGTACAAGAACCTTACATCATGCCGAGCAGTAGTTCATTTTCAGGAAAGAGCACTGGCCTCAAAGATAGACAGACGAGGTGAGATCTCCAACTCTGGCACTTCTGTTAGATGGTACCTTTGGGAAAGTTACTGAACCTTTAGCACCCTGTTCATTCAACTTTAAATTGTGAGTGTTAACAGGTACCTCAAAATATTAAATGAAATAATAAATCTATATAACTGATATGTTAACTGTAATAATCATAGCTTATCTCATTATGTACTTACTATATATTCATGGATTATACACTCCATCTTTATAATAATTTTATGAAGTAGATACCACTATGTCTTCATTTTACAGTCAAGAAAAATAAAATTTAGAGAATTTAAGAAATTGGTGAAAGGTCACAAAGCAAAAAAACAGTAGAGTTTAAATTTTTAACCCTGGAAGACTCTTACTTACTGTTAGCTACTCTGCCTTAATAAAGGAGATGAGAAACAAGAAAATACTTTCCAGGATAAAAACTGTTATTTCAATATAAGCATTCGTCATTCTTTCTGGCCTGGGTGTTGCACCGATCTATGGATTTCTATACCCAAAGAAACCACCTTACAGGTACACTGAGGCTTGGTCAGCTATCTTATGCTTGCTTGCTTCCCACCCCCAAGGGCTGTGGAGGGGCTTGGATGCTAAATACAAAAGCAGAGGTTGAAGGAATTAAGAATTTTTAGCCTAGAGAAGCAAGGGCTCAAAAGAGGAAATATGAGCTCTCCTCAAATAAGTGAAGAATTTACTGGCATAAAAATAGACTTATAGATCAGCATAAAGGAAGAGAGTCTAGAAATGGATCCAGCTATACATAATTACTTATTATATGATCAAGGAAGCTTTTCAGAAAAAGAGAGAAAAAAATTATAATTTTGTAAGTGATGCCATCATCAATGCTTGATAGCAATTTGGTGAAAAAAGTTAAGTCAGAACTACACTACGTACCACCTTTTAAACAATCATTAACATTCAGAACAAAACAGTTTAATATAAAAATTAAGTCAATGAAAGTAATTAGAAACTGAAAATGTTAGACAAATGTTGGTAGCTTTTGTATATGTACAGACAGATGTATTGGTATATACAAAGCTTTACACATAAAGCAAATGCCAGTTATTAAGGAGATTACTAGAATCAGAAGAGATGATCACTGTGAACATATAATTCATACCAGAGTAAGCACGAATGACAAACAAACCCAGAGAAACATGCTGAATCTATTTATTAAGGTTAAGCTAGACTGTCTAAACTTAAAGCGATAGCAGAAACTGTAAAAGATAAGACTCATAGATATAATTACATAAAAATTCAAAGTGAGGGAGTCTACAAACACCAGGGAAAAAAGTAAATATAAAAATGGGTAAAAAAATGCAACATAAATGTCCTTTAGGTATTAAAGATAGTTACAAATAAATGGGAAGAGGACATGATCGAAAGCTGGGCAATGGACATGAACAGAATATGAACAAAAGATGAAATATAAACAGCCAAGTTCAAGTCTACACATAATCATACAGGGTCGAAGTGTATGTTGGTACAACCTTCTAGAAAATAATTGAAATCAAGAAGCATTAAATATTAATATTTTTGATGTAAAATTATCTTAAAGAAGTAATCTAAAAGAAAAAAGTTATACAGAGGGAGCTATTTAATGCAGCTTTCTTTAATAATGGTAAAAACTCTAGAACTAAAACCATTCTCCATTATGGAATTGGACAGTAAATTAAGGCATGGTGGTAACTCAGTGGAATATAAAATTGTGAGTACTGCTTTGCAACATGGCAAATTACTTATGAAATGCTAGGCAGAAAAAACAGACATACAATATTGAGTAGTCATTGTAATTGCAACTATTTATTGCAGAAAAAAATAAAATCAATGTTTGCCTTTCATCTTCCTTGCAAATCAATAAAAAGTGCAGACTATGTTCAGAATCCATGATATGGAGATGAATGAGAAGCTGCTTATTTTCTGTAGGAACCAATGACTCAATGGGAGAGACAGATAATATGTAAAGATTTAACTACAATTTATAATGTGTGATAAGGACATTTCTATAATGTACAAAATTCTACCGTAACACATCAGTGTCAAATTGTGATAGATCTCCTATAGGTTACCATATTAACAGATTAAAATAGGAGAATTAAAAAAAATCTTTGTAAAATCTAGTTACTCTTCCCTGTCATAAAATTGAGAAGGTTGAAGTACAAAGAGACTAAATAAATAGATTCTAATTTAGATCAATGCTTTACTTTTGTAGATGAGAAATGGAAGCCTACAGAAGACACAGATTTTTCTAAGAGTGTAGAGAAAGGTCTAGTTCCAGAGCCTTGTCTCCTGCTAGCAAGTCCAATGTTCTCTTCAAAGGCACCTTTCACCCAAAGCCCATCAACAAAAACAGCAAAAAGGGGACAGAAGTGAGTTTCTTCATTCGCTAGAGAAGCATAAGGCAATGAAGAATGTAGTGGGTAGAACCTCATCTCTGTCCCACTAACTCAGGGAAGAGTCATGAGTTTGCAAGCCCAACTCAGAAACTTAGGAGTCAGTGTATGCTTCTCCATTTCCTGTTCCCTCTTTCCAGTCAGTCAGAAATTCTGCCATGTCTAACCATGACCATGAATTTGTCTTCTGCTCTCCATCCCATGGATTTTAACTCACTATGGAACCTCTTCTTGTTACTTTTTTTTTTTTTTGCAACAACTATGTAATTAATCTTCCTGTTTGCAGTCTCTATCCTTCAAATTTATTCTTGACATTGCTACCACACTGATTTTACTAAAATAATTATCTGACCATCTCATGCCTCCTTGCTGCTTAAAGAAAAAGTTTAAATTTCTTCATAAGCTCCATAGGGGCCACTATGATGCTGCCCATGTCTTTTTCTTCAATTTCATCTCTTATGACTCCTACCTCATATTCCCAGCCTCGTGGTCACACTGAATTTTAATTTTCAAAAATGTCTCAATATTTTATCAGTCCTCTGTTAGCAAGTAGGCACTTATTAAATGGACAAATGAAGGGACAAAGGAGATAAAGGAGATTTAATAAAGCCATTTCTTAATGACATTGATGTTTCAGCTAATTAATCTTCCCTAGCCATAAACTCTATGACAATGGGTTCTATGTCTGTCTCATTCACTGTTTTATGTCCAGTAATTAAGAGTTGGATAAATAAATGAATGAGTGGATGAATGAATAAAACTTTTAACAGAGATTTGTAAGGCTGCATGGGAGGGCAGAGGAAACAATCAGCCACGTTTGTGGGAATTAAGGAAAGCTTCGCATGAGAAGAAATATTTTGCAATGAGTGAATAGGGATTGTCAGGTAGAAATTATAGACACAATGAGGTAAAAAAAAAAAAAGCATGACATGTTCAAGGATCAATGAATAACAGATGATAGCTGGAAAGCATGAGGTGAGCAAGGTAACCCAATGGAAAGGATTAGAAAGAGTTAGCTTCAGATGCCAAAGTTAATTCTCATTCTCTGTATGACCTTAATCGAGCTATTAAACCTCTTGCAGCTCTCGTTTCCTCCTTCTAAAATAAATGTGAAGATTAAAGATGAGAGAATATGGAATACTGAATATATTGCATGGCATAGAACAGGAGGTTTCATCTTCTTTTCTTATTTTTTCTCCTCTTCTTAGTGTTGCTTGGTTTGGCACAAGATGCACAAGCATCTTGGGCTGCTCCAGTTACTACGTAGGACCAGGGGTCTCTCTCAGGATCTAAATCTAAAAACCTCCCCACAAGATGCTCTGTGGACAACCAGCTCGTACCTACATCTCTCACTTGTCCCACTGTGTGCGTCAGACTAATTCAAAATAAAAACGTTCTGGCTCCAACTCCGATTAAAATAGAAAGGGCAAATAGAACAAGAACATATTAACCTGCTAGCCAGTTTCTGAAATTTTTATTTATTTGCTCTCTATGTCTAAATAATATCATCCATATTTAACTCTCAGGTTGTCTATTGTCCAAAGAGCACAGTTTAAGAGTGAAAGAAGGTGCTATTGTTTATACCAGGACAACAGGCATTGTCTAGGACTATCGTAAGCAAATTGGGGTGTATGGACACCTACCTCTCCAGCTTTATCTCCTACTATTATTCTCTCTTGTTTTCTATGCTGCAGCCATTCACTTTGTGGCTTCCTCTCTTAACACACTGAGTTTATTCTCATGTTAGATCCTTTGCATTCGTTTTTATTTCTCCTTAGCATTCTTTTCTCCCCAAATCTTTCATGGTTGACTTCTCATCCTTCAAGCCACTGCTTAAATGTTACCTTTTGGGTTTTTCTGTTTAAATTATTAAAACTTGCCTCTCCTCCCACACGTTCCTAGTGATTATCCTATTACTTTGGTTTATGTCCTTGTAGCCTTAAGACTATCTAAACTTAGCTAATGTATTTCTTAGTTTCTGTGATTATTTATTAGATGTCTTCTTTCTCTAGAATGTCAGCTCCAAGAGGGCAGGAACCTGGCCTGTTTTGTTTACCACTGTTTGTATCTAGATATGTCCCTGGTGCTGAGTAGGCACTTAATATTTGTAAAATAAGTATCTTAACTTTCTATAATTTTTAAATACAAACTACCTTTCTTGAGAGTGACAGCTATTGATATTTAAATATATGAATATGCTGGTTTCATATGTTAAGAAAGAGAGGTTGTCTCCATTAGATTGTTTGAAAGAAAGGTCAGCTTTAAGTCCCTCTATCTACCTGCTCATGAGCCCAATAGAGACATGGACAGGCAGTAGAGTTCTTAATTATTGTCAACTTCAGGGAAGAACTGTAATAAACAGTCTGAAACCAGATTAGAGGCTACGTCAACATAAATTATCTATTTATCTTATCATTAAAACAACCATTACTACCATCTCTAAAGTCTAGGCATCAATTGATACCTATGTGGCAATATTTATAACAAACACCATAATACTGTCACACAGCTATCATTATCTACATTTCATAGATAAAAGGATTCATAAACTCAAAATATTTGTGACAGGGCCTGATTACAAAATCCACATTTCTTTCCATGACACCATGCTCACCTTATTTAAGAATCTTAAATCCTTTAAAATATTCTGTCAAACACATGCAGTTGAAAGTATTTTCTTGCCATTTTCTTCGTTTCTGAAGCCTTGCAAAGTGATGGGTAAAGTGGGAAATGGTAAAACCTGAGAGCAAGGCTCACTCTCCTCAAAGAGAAATTCAGCAACAACTCCTTCTCGAGGACCAGTGATGATAAACACACGTGAGCAGCCATCCCAGGAGGCCGAATTGGAAACCTAGACCTCGGTGGATTTCCCTGGAATCTATTACTTCAAACAATTCAAAATAGGTCTCCCAGTTAACACAGTCCTTCCTTCAGGACCATGTGTTTTCCTTCCACGGTACTTAAGCTTATTTGTAAATTTATGCTCTTTTGAGATTACGTGTTTAATATCTGTTTCTCTAACTAGATTCTGATCTCTGTGAGGGCAGGGATTAGGGCTGTTTTAGTTCACCCATATATGTAGTACTAGACAAATAACAGATAATCAATATGTATTTGTTAACAGAATGAATGAATTGATGAAACAGCAGCAACAAGTGAATATAAAAGCAATAAGGTGAAGTAAAAAGAGCCCCGATTTGTTTTGGATCTTAGAGCCTTTACTTACAAACTTCATGACTTTAGGCAGATTATTTGATCTCTGTAAGTATCAATTTCTTCTTTAAATACACTGATAAGAATGAAATATAATGAAAAGAATGATAGGAAGCCTATTATCTCCTTGAATTGTTGTGAAAATGAGTGGGGTAATATGTATGTAAAGCAAAGTACCTGGTAGAGTCCTCAGCACAGAGAGGTGGCATGTGCTGTGAGTGTTTACAAACATTGTACACCTCAAGAAGCAGCTCTTCCTCTTTTCTCCTTTTTTGTTTAATTAATTGTGGAGAATTTCAGAACATCTGAACATCATAAAGTATGAGAGCCTGTCAAAAGTGGAAATTACTTAGGTGAGTAAACCTAGGCAGATAGAAGGTCCTTTTTGCCAGTGAATTATCTTCCTCATGTGGCCAGAAATTCCCAGCTTCCTACTCCATCTCTTGGACAAGCATTTGAGCCCATTCACTATTCGGTGCATATTTATTGAGCATCTATATGGTATTCTATGGTATTCTGGACATGGCTCTGGGAAAACATTGGTGAATTACACAGATGTTCAACCTAAGAGTGTTATTAACATTTAAATAAATTCTAAAAAATACCTAGAGGCCTCCTAAGTTATTCACATGCCATTATGCACTCACTCTGTCCCCAGCTCTGTCCTAGGTATGCCTTGTTCACAATCTTATTTAATCTTTACAAGGACTCTGTGAGACAGACTTAACGGTTTTCATCTTTAGGCAAGGAAACAGCAGCCATGCAACTGGTGAGTGACAATGCTGGGGCTTGAATTCAGGTCTGTGTGACACTACAGCCATGATTTTCCTTCTACCATGATGTCTGCCAGCCAGTCACTTCAACGGTCTAACTGATTTAAGAAGTGATGAGTTGGCATTAGTTTATAATTTGTCTCTTTTTATTAGGCTGCACCCATTTATGACTGTTCAATTTAATAAATACAGTTCTTATCATAACTGATATAAATATATAGGTTCGTGAATGCTGGGTTTTCATTGGTGCATAGACACTGCCTACGTTTGGTAGAGAAATCTTTGAAAAACTAACTGTAAAATGGAAGCAAAAGTCAGGATCCAAAAATTTTTCTTCCAGACTAAGAGTGTTGAATTCATGAATCCTGAACCACATAGGACCATGATGTGTTTGTACTGGCCAGTTCACTTGATGCCATGTTTTAAAAGGCAAATATACTAGGCAGGTGTTCCGCTTAGTCAAAATACCATCATTTTAACAGTCCTTCAACACACAGGCCCTTTATAGCTGTGACAGCTCCAAGGATTAATAACACCTGGATCTGATTTTGAGGAAGTCAGACTGGTCAGGAAGAAAACTACCAGAAATGATGATGCAGAGGACGGTGGTAGTGGCAGTAGTAATAGTAATTCTGATAATACAAGCAAAGCATGCCATTAGAACTGTTTAAACAGTGTTCTGGGATCTCAGCCTAGGTTTGGCTCTCTTTCCTATTTCCTGCTCCAAAACAAAGTGACAGAAGTGATGGAATTTCAGGCAATTGCAAATAGGTTGTGATCAGAAGAGACTTTCAGAGCTTCCAAAAGGAATGCAGCCATCTGTTCATAAAGTCAGCCCTGGAAATTACTAACTAGTTTAGATACATTTTTCTGCAAAGTACTAAATGTTGTGACTCTTCAGGCCCACTAGTCTCTAGAATCCCGCCCTCTGTCGCTAAGCAGCCAGCCCAGGTTCAAAGTAATTACTCTTTCTGTAGAGATGGCCAGAAATCTGCACCAAGGACATTGTCCAGGCTATCCACAACTTGGCAGTGAGCTATGTGCACAGAGATGTTCCCCTCAGTGATATTTAAAGGTTAAAAACGTATAATAACAAGAGAATAGTTAGGTAAACCTTGTCTATACGTATAATGGAGTGAAATGTCTTAAAATGGCATTTGTGAAGGGTTGTTATTGCAAGGGTCCCGTTAAGAGAAAAAAGTAGGATGCAAATTTTAAAGAGATGAGGAGTTGGCCTTTAAGAAGTGATTCTCACATAACATCGTAGAAACTGCTCACTTCACATTTTCCAAAAAAGCAGGCACAAACAGCACAAGAACATTACGTCACTGTCATTGTGCTAAGAGCCTTTATAAATACAGTGTTCGGAATTCAAACATTTATGTTCTAGATAAAGTACCCATTAACTTCACAAATGGGTTTCAGATGTACCCAGTGCAGGAGATGGCACGTCTGCTATACTCAGCTGCATACGTCTTGCTTACAAATTCATTTACTTTCTCGATTTAAATTAAAAGCTCTTTGAGAACAGCAAATACCACTTCATGATTTAAAATTAAATGTCAATTAAATGCTAGTGTCTGCTAGGCCTTTAATATATATTATCTCTAGTTTCCACAATAATTTTGGGAGACAGGTTATAATTTGTTTCACAAATGAGAAGACTGAGTCTCGGGGTGATTAAATTATTTTTCTAAGGCAACACAGCCCTTAAGTGCTGGAGTCAGAATTCGAATTTGGTTCTGACGTATAGTCTAGTTTTATTGCCATTTTCCCATGTTGCTGATGTCTAATCTTTAGATTATTTATTTTATTCAGAACTTCTATTTTATACCCTAAGAAACTGAGATCTCAAAGAATGAAATGACTTGTCCAAGTTCCCATGAACAAAAAAACAAATTCCAATCTGAATTAGATTAATTGCTTTTATTTTTTTAATTGTTACTTCTGCAACATTAACTTTTGCTAACATTTCATATTTTAATGTTTTCCAATATTTTTAATCAACATGAAGTTTAAAATATTTTATAATATTGTCATTTTTATGAATATGAGATTATTTTAAAGTTATAAATTCCCTTCTTTTTCACGTGAGAAATCATACAGGACTATAAACATGTCAGTGGGAAGGGTTCAGAGCCATTGGTCATTAGCCATTTTGGCACAATTGTGGTCAAATTTCCATCCAGAAACAAAATGGGAGTGATCTCAAAGGTTCAGTAGCCAAAGCACTCCAAGAAGTTTCCTCAAGCTTCTTGGCCTATTATTCCCTTTTTCTCCTCTTAAATTTTTCTTAGGAAAGTAACATTCATTGAAGATCTCATACATGCCAGGGACTGTGCTAAGCACTTTTATAGACATTATGTAATTAATCCTCACAATTAATCTCAGGGAGACAATTTCCATTTTATAAAAGTTGAAGAACTCTTTTAGAGTGACTAGTCTCATCTCTGAAGTCATGTCTCTTTCATCTATAGCACGCTTCGCTTTGGTGAGAAGCATGTCTTATATAAATGTCTTATATAAAACAGGCTCCTGTCTATTAGCCAGCTGGGATGTGTGGACCTTATATGGATTCTGGTTCAGATAAATTATAACCATCCTTATGAGATTTGAATACTGATGATATTTAAAAAAAATTTTTTTAATTAAAAAAATTTTTTGTAACAGTATTGTTAGACGTGTTTTAAAAAGTCCTTATATATATCTCTAAATATTTATAGATGAAATGATATACTGTCTTAATTTGTTCGTACTAGCCCATTGGAGGGGGAAAAATGGGAATACAAGTGAAGAAAAGTGACCTTACTAGTAGTTAAATATGGGTGATAGGTATATTACATTATTCTCTTCAAATGTGTATGCTTTCCATATTAAGGTTTTTTGTTTTGTTTTTGTTTTGTTTTGTTTTTGTTTTTTTTTAAGCCTGTGTAGATAGGTAGAGGGAGTCCTGGATATAAATAACACCTGTATCACTTAGTAGAGGTGTGACCTCGGACAAGTCACTTTCTGAGACACAGTTAGTTACTTTGTCATGGGATGAAGCATACCTTGCAGACACTTACCTGGCAGAGCTGTAATGTGGACTCAGTGAAGTACTGTGGGCAAGTATCCACCACAGAGTCCTATACACACTAAGTACTTTACAACATTGCTAGTTAATATTATTACGAAGTATAAATGATCCGTTTTCACTTCCTCTCTCTCAGGACTTAGCCTCGAGATAGCTTCCAATATTCAGATGAATCTGATTTGGGCTAAGAGCCAAAGATGAATGATATAAACCTTTTGTCTACATGGTCATCCTATAGATCACCTCCTTAGAAGAATGTCATTTTTCCCATTTTCTCCTTCACCTACACCTCTTGTTTTATGAATGAATCATGTCCCATTTTGTATTTTTCTTTTAATAACCAGTTTAGTGAATGAGTTCGCTTTATATAGCTTTCCTCTCTCATCACTGCCTCAAATATGCTCTACTGTGTTCCCCTTTCCCATCCCAGGATGATATATTGGGCTGATCTATATCTTTTCACATCACTTTCAAGTATCAGAAAAATGGTTGTTTCTAGGTATTTAAAAAAATCAATCAAATTTATTAAATATGGGTGATAAATTTCCACATATCTAATCCAGTCTCTCCTTTCCCAGCTCAGTTTTGAATTAAGCAATGAAAAAGGGATTGTAACCTGTTCTTTTGCCCCCTTGGTTTCCCTCCTCTATTATTTGCTCTGCTGCTTCCAGGGAAGGGGCAAAAAAAGGGGGTTATATAGGGAATGGACAAAGTCTCACTTGACTGGCGCTGTGTAACTTGGCCATCGGCTCTGTGAGTCAGAAGCCCAAATGCTGTTTCTCATTATCCTGGGATGTTTGTAAACTCTCTAACAACTCCTGAATGGGGATTTCCAAACTTCACAATTTACTGATGGAACAACATACAACTGATTTGCTGAAAGTGTTTATCAGACATGGTATCTCCTTTCAAGAAACTTTCAGTTTGATAGGAGAGCTGGTCTACACGTGAGTGACTATAATGTGAGTCTAGATGTAGTAAGAAAATTGAGAGACAACCCTTGGCTAGATTCTCCTAAGGAAGAAACAGATTTTGATCATCAGAGCTGGTTGGATCAATCAGAGAATGATTTCCACTGTCCCTGAAGAGAAACTATTGTCCCTATTGTCCTGCAGTGAGCAAGCATAGAGCTAGTCAAAAATGGATTTCTCTCATCAGTTCCACTGCCCTTACATTGTTCAGACCTACATATGCAGGCTGATTCCAGGAATAGAAGGCTCTCCTACCGTCATTAGGATAAAAATCTTATTTCTAAAGCTTCCCTGCTGGAACAAACACATGGACATGGCCATGGTCCTTTTTCCCACAAGAGTCTCTCTGGAAATTGAGACATGCTCACTCCACTGAGAGATGGCTGTGGGCTCAAGGTCTCCAAGCACAACATGAGACATACTGAGAAAAACAGAAGATACAGTGAATGTCAAACCTTAAATATTTTAGGTTTTCTCTCCAGAATTATTTTACTTCAAAATCATTTTTTAAAAATTGAACTATGATAACTCAGAGTTATCGTAGGTTTGTCATTCTACCCTGGGAGCTGAAGTGTGGGAGGGCAGGTTACAGGGACTTATTTAGCAGATATAACCTCAATGCAATAATTTACAAAGACCAGTACTTCAATTCTTAAATTACATATTTTTTATCAAAGGTAAACTAAAATTCAAAAGTTGAATTTTAATAATAAATTTTGTACTATCGCATGGCACTATATAATCTACAGAATATGTTTAAAGTCACCTCAGTTTCACAATAACTGCTAACTGGGTAATCCAATCTTTATTTTCACATGAAGAAACCAAAACTCAGACAAGTTAGGTAAGAAAAGTTAAGTAACTTTTCTAGGACTTCACTTAGGATGACTACAGCCCAGCCATGATGCCTAAAACACATGAAAGGACTCCCAGTTTTATGTACTTTTCATTATGTAGTTCAGCTTTGGTCTTTCTAAAGCAGCTTTTTCAACTGGGTTCTTCAGGACTACAATGAGACAGTAATAACTATTTTTAACATAAGTTCCCTGAACAAACATTGGAAACACAAGATTAAGCAAAGCTAAATAGATACTGAGGTCTTTACAACAGGACCGCTCAGACTTATGATTAATATGAAAATGTGCATGGAGGAATATCCAAGAATGGGGTGTAGGAAGCACCATTTCCCTCAGAAATGTTTCCAGAAAACTCTTTGAGGGGAAATAACCCTGAGTGTCTTGGAAATCTTTCTTTAAAGAAACCAAGTCTAAAACATCCTTACCATCAAACTTGACCCACTCTCTCCCTTTCAACTGTGTCACTGCTTCTAGAATGAGAAAACTTTCAATAGGCCTTCTTTTGAATGCTGTCTCATAAGCGCTGATTTGTTAATATAGCTATTTGCTTTCAATGATTTTCTAAAAAAATGTAAAACTAGGCTAGCACACTAAATTCACTGTTTACATATCATGTATGTATGTATGTATGTATTTATGTATCTGTACATATGTGCATTTCCCCCTCACTCAGCTGTGAGATCCATTCTCTGCTCTTAGCCAATACACAATAGTGCACATTTCTACAAACACTCAACCAATGAAGGCTGACAGCTAATCCTGACGTGGACGTGTTCTGCAGCATGGATTGCGGATTGTGTGCATCACGATGGCCTCTTTTTCTGCCATTTATTTGGTGTTATTTGATCAACATTTATATGATGGACAATAGCACTAGACCTGATGCAAAGACGTTAAATAAGGGTGTCACCAAATCATTTCACAGGCACTGAAGCTACTGCAAAGGAAAAGGTAAAGGAGAGAGAGGATAAAGGCCAGAGAAGGTCAAAGGCTGGCAGATATCCTCGGACATTATTTATGAAGAGTTACATGAATCCCTGGAGTCAGGGAGGATTGTTCCTCAACTGAATGTTAGTCATTAGCAGCTTTGGGAACTTTAGTAGGAGGCAAATCTTAAATAAATAAAAGAAAGAGCTTTTCCGAACAGATGTAGGGATACGGGTCTAAGCTAGGGCATTGATTCAGTTAGTATACCTTTTCTAATACCACACTCACCATGCTACCTGGGATGTGTGTGTATTAGTTATTATTTGGCTACCAGAAAATTAGGGCAAATATGCTTGGAAAAAGCAGAATATTTTGAACAGGAGACCAGGAGAAATGGTGAAATGCAGACTGAGGAGAACGAGCAGGAGGAAGGGTGGGGGTCTACAGAGGGAAGAAGTATTTACCACCTGCTAAGCTCTTTTAGGTGATGTATTTCTATATGGTCTTCAATATTCTGTAAGGTTAAATATATTATTCCCATTTCACAGGTGAGAAAATAAGCCTCTGAATTAATTAGAACGAAAAGTCCTAGCCAATTCTGGGAATCATCCAAGACTCTTACTACATAAAAGAACCTCAGAATTCAGGTGTAATTTTTATAGACTTCAAAAAGGATGCTCCTTTTTAATCACAGATAAGAAACACAGTTGAAATCCCCTAGCAAAAGGGGGAGGATATAGAAAGCAAAGGGAAAAAGCTTAGGAGAAGTGAAAACGCTCTTAGAAGAGCCAAAGATAGGAGAGGATAGTAAGGCCATTTTGGACTCCGTGTGTGTGTGTGTGTGTGTGTGTGTGTGTGTGTGTGTGTGTGTGTGTGTAGGGGCTGGAAATAAGTTTTCAGTGCAGTAGGAAAGAGAAGTTAGGAGGTATATTTTCCTTATCATAAAAGCCCTGGGAGAAAAGAATAAAGGAGTAGATCACAGAGACCTTCCACAGATAAACATTAAAAGATTAGTCACGAAATTGGTTGGAATAATAAGGGACCTAGGGAAGAGTATATGAGATAGCAGTCCCATTTTTGGGAAGGTATTAAAGGATAGAAGTATTATAAGTATAGTATTTAAATCAAAAGTCAGGGATCTTGACATGTTTTTATTGAAGTTCAGTGCTCCATGTGGAGGCTTGGGTGAGAGACAAGGGCCACATTATTTAGCTACATTGAAAAAGAATTAATAGATGACCTTAAAATTTATTCACTAAGGAAATAAATTTAACACTGTCCTCTTAGTTCCCTATCCTGTTGTGCCCAATTTACATGGTAGGATAATGATGGTAAAGAAAAGGTAAAATGAAAAAGAAAGTGCATTTAAATAATGAGAAATGGGACATTTGAGATCTCAGTGTAGGTATTTCTTCTGAAATTTATCTGTACATCTATACCAACTTTTTTCATCTGATTGACTTGGAATTATATTTTATTTACTGTTGACTGCACAGTGACTACACAGTGCTTGGCACATATACTCAACAGATACTTGTTTTATAAGGTAGGTTAAGCACTGCATACTGTCCACTGCTCTTAATAGCTCAATTCCTTGTTCAGAGGTTCCACTGTGAATGGGATTACTAATAATTCAGAGACTAAAGTGGTTTATGAACCACTGATTTCTCATGAAAGGGCTGATGACGATAATCACTATCATTTATTGCACATTTCCAATATTACGTTCTTTACATATATAGTCTTCTATTTTCTGTTCAACAATCCTGTGAACCACTATTTTAAATGGAAACTGAGATTGAGGGGTTAAATAACTTATTCAAGGTCATAGATCAAATAAACTATGGAACTGGAGTTTTTTTTCTAAATTATATATAGCTTGGAAACTCTTGTTTACATTTCTTTTCATGTTTTGAGCCAGTTGAAACGTTGGTGAGGGCTGAAGAATTTTCCCATTCACAAACTAAACATGAGGAAAGATTAAATGAATGGTTTTTATCTCACTTTGAGGAAAGAATGCCTTTATAAACATTTAAAAGTAAAAGGAACAATTTTGTATAGAATTTAAACTTATTTCATAATTTCTTTTTTATTTTTCACACAATTGTCCCTATGAGCAAGAAAGGAATACCAAGCACCTTCTGTATAAACTTCAAAAACACTGGAACTTCTGCAAGAAACAAAATTGATAGTCTTCTATTAACTTATAGCATCAATGCCAGAATGCCAATAAACAGAAGTTCCTAATGGAGTCAGACTTGTACAGCACTATTTAATATAGTAAAAATAAAACATATTAATAATAATAAAATATATTATTAACTCTATTGATAATCCTTAATAGGCCTCCAATGGGATATTTCACTAATAATTTAAGATTGGGTTTCAAGAAATAAGAAATAAGTATACTAATTACAAATTTAAAAAATCAATGTAAAATATAAAATATCAGAGACTCCTGTAAAACCAGTCTACTATTTTAAGTCTTCAACTGCAATAAACATTCTGAAATATGAAACCACAGAAATATTAGGGTCTAGTTGTTTAAAATAGAAAAAATTTACCCAGTCTCCAAAGCATATTTAACATGTTAATGACTTGCAAAATATCTCTTTCCATTCAGCTCCTCAAAGGTTCACAATCTTTCAAAGCCTAAGAGAAAATAAACAAGATCCAAAGAGAGGAGGAAAAAAGTACTTTTAAAGCGACAGATTTCTATTTTCAGAAAAGTCCCTATATGAGCAAGAATGAAGAAAAATAAGATTCATTCTATAGCTATGTAACAATTGTAAGCAAATTTAACTGATTTGTTAATTGTGCCTTTTATGAGCAACACTTCATAAAAAGGAAATCTTTTTAAATTAAGAGAGACCTGCTTTCTATAAAAAGTTAAGCAATTATTGTATTAGATATATTTAGCTTGAAGGCCACTTGGTGAATGAGAGTACTCCAAGTCTTAATTGTAATTTAGAACAAAAAGAAATATTGTTCACCTGAAAATTTTCCAACAAACGGTTAGACATCCAGTATATTGTCTTGTGAAAAAATAAACAATTGATGGATACACAGCAGGTCATCTGCGTGGGAACTGCGATGAATTAAGGCAGTGGAGAAATGCAGAGAAAGCCTAAGAATCATGGCAAATTATCTGACTTGCATGCTTTAAGTTAGCTGATCAGGGTATAGAACATCTCTTTAATGTATTCACAGGCACCTTATTATTAAAGTGTCAAATGTCTTTGAGGATGCTTCAGTAATTTGCTATTCCATTTCTGTTTCATTCACTAAGTAGTTTCTAAAGCACCCCGAGGTCCCCATTTGTGAAGTTCTCAATGAATCAAGCTGTGAGCAACTCAGACTATTTTGATTCACTTAAGAGAGCATAAGATGTCTTTAGAAACAAACTGTAAATGAGGAATGCAAATGCAGTGTTGTGGTCCTTTAACTGTGTGAACATGTTAAAATAATTCCACAGCTCAAGAGACCCGTGATATCTAAGTGGGACACATAGCTACCTACCATATCTAGGTTTACATTCCTTCTTTGAATTATTAATATCAACTCTTGACAATAGGTAAAAATAACTTATATTTTTACTTAGTAAGAGATAAAAGGGAGGATGCTTTTATGAATGGCTTAAAAAGCACTCTTAAAGGGATTAGCACAGTGCTTTTATATCCTTACTGAAGTTAAATTATGAAATAACCTTTAGTCTAGTTCTCTTTTTAGTAACATGAAGATATTTAAAGCAACGTTATTGTGCACATGCTTTCAGTAGAAATGATTTATTTCTTGGTATCATTAACAAGGTGCATACAACTGATTCTTGTTAGAAATATTTAATTGATAAATATAGAGTTTCTACTATAAACGACATTGTACAGATGTTTTGGAAATATGAAAAAGGTTATTAACATCTCTGTCCGAATGGACTGTACTTTCATAATGTAGGTACGTCTTTAAGATAAAAACCCTCTTTAATATACTATTTTTTTTAGGCATTTGATCATATCCAGTTTATAGTCTATTAATCATGAGGATTAACCACTGAACTAGTAGAAATATCAATTACTGATTAATTTATCTCTGTATCATTTGATGCTTTAGGAAAATTAACATACTTATATCTACTAGATATAACTAAAACTGACATTGTCAATTTCAGCCTTCGATTATATGAATGGGATGCTTTCCGTAAAAAGAATCTACCTATCTTCCTAAATAATCACCAATCTTAGGAGCATAGAGACCACTGAATCCAAAGAAAAAGACCTTTAGAATGACATTAAAATATATTGCTCTGATAAATTAGGAAACCATGCATTCGATACTGATGTTCTACTGTCATTCCGTGAAACTCTTCAGGGAGCTCCTGAGCAATGTTTGTAAACCATACCTACACGCAATCCAAATAGGCAACCTATAGCTTGCCCAGGGCAGCATTTCTAATCGAGTTATCCTATTACGGCATGAGACTCAGAGCCTAGCAAAACAAAGCAGGGCCCTCGGCAGCTTCAAGTCTCTGCTGTCTGCAAGAGGGTACCTGATGTTCAGAAAAGCCTGGCCATGCCTGTTTTTCAGAATGGGATAGCAAGACCAGGTGACATCTGATTCAAGAACATTTGTTAGCGACAGACTCTATCCAAGACAGACCTCATCCCAATTCACGGAGAGTTTACCATGCGGGGAGGGGTTAAATTAGAATGTTAATTAGTGAATGTGTTGAGATACTCACCACTTGCTTCCTCAGCTTCCTCAACAACTTCCAAGGGTATCAGCTACTCTGGCAAATAAGAAAGAGACTCAGACCCTGTCTTCCTCAAGCCTGTAATAAATCCTCAGCTTGTTCAGGTAAGAATTTCTGGCATTTCCCTCAAGGAGACGTTTGTGATGGCTTTGGTTATCTTTCCGAGTGCTTGGGAGATTACATTTTTGGAGAAGGAATAGGAAGGCCTGGATTATCTTTTAAAAGCCCTGAGCCTTAAGGGATAGGCACTCAGGAAATTTTCATGAAAGAAGGGGGGAGATAGAGCTAGTGAGGGAACAGGAGAAATGAGGAAAGAAGAGAAGGGCCAATTAGGCAGGTATTTATTACTGCCTGCGTTGCAATCTCTGTCCAGCAAGACCCAGAAAGCTGTGTGAGTAGATCTGTGCCAGCGCTTTAAAAGCTCTGAAGGTTTTCAACACTGCACTGCTGCCTCTATAATGCCCGGTCTGATGGAACCAGTCAAGCATTCTTCCCTCAGTCTTCCTACCCTCACCCCTCCCTTTCTCTGCAGGTGGCTTCATCTGGAGGATTTCCCTGAAAGCCAGAGACAGGCATCCTGGATTTGGGTTCTGCCTTCTAGGAGCCAGAGATGAGCTGGCAGAGCCCACAGTGTGTTTACATTACAGCTTTCTCACTCCACAAGGTCCCAATCCCTGGAGCTGGAGCTGTTTAGGGGGATGCAAGACGGTAGAAGAGTGAGCTTGGCACCTGCAGTGTCCCTGAAGGCTGGATTCCCTGAAAGATTTTGGGAATAAAGCATGGAGGGGATAGAGGTGGGCCCAGGTGATCCTCGAACAGGAGCTGATGATTCTGACTGTTTAGCCCATTGTCTCAAAAAACTCCAAGGATTCTGAAGAAATTGACTGAGGTTCAGAGGAGGCCCGGAAGGCCAGACTGAACATGTAAGGAGGTGGGTCTATTCCAGGTGAGAGGCAATATAGGAAAGAGATAGAAAGAGAACTTACAAGGAAGGAGATGCTGAGAAGTGCTATGGTGTTAAAAGGAACCCTTGGGACCCTCTCGAAAGGTGTGCTACGAGCAGAAAATTATTTATTTGAAGATTTCAGCAATAGCAATAAGGATGCTAACAGTGGAGAGATGAGGGAACATTTCCACTCAACATTATGTTTTAGTTGTTTATTCCATAGACTGGAAGTTAATTGACTTTTTCCTAGCTCATGGCTTTGGGCCTCAATTCCTCATCTGTAAAACAAGAGGTTTGGATTCAATGCTTTCAGAGGTCTCTGCTGGATGTGCCCCTCTGTAACTGTCAGCCTGTGACTAAGGTATCTGAGACCAAACATCTATGAGCGTTAATATCACATTCCCCCTTCACCCTTTCCCACGCATTTATCAATGCAGTGCAACACCTGCACCGCTCACGGAGCTGATTCCAATGCTCGATGGTGACAAGAGGTATGGCTCAATTGTGACAAATGATTGGTCCTTCTGCCCTAGAGTAAGGAAGGGAGGAACAGAGAAGGCAGTATGATTTATATTTTGGGTTTCCAAAGAGAGGATATTCTCGAGTTTTCTAATTCAGATTTCATCTAAAAATAAATTATTTAATCTTAAATAAATGATTAATTCCTTTGAGGGGTTCCAGATACTTGGACTGACTAAAAGGCCAATGAACCCTCTAATGATCTACACTGTTTGGGGGAAATTTTATTTCATTTCATCCCGAAAATTCTATCTGCTTTTCCCATGGAAATCCAGCACACACTGGCCATGCTTTTCTCCCATCTGCCTGCCTCATGCCATTCTGCCAACCTGCTTCAGTGCAGCGTTTTCTGGGCTTGTTAGACACCATGCTTCATGTGTGTGCACTCATGAGTGAGGTGTTCACTGATGCAGAACCCACTCCCCACCACTCACACACATACACACTTTAGATGGTAATGCAGATAAGATGTGTTTTCTCAAGAGCTTCATATTTAATTGGTCTCAACCTGAAATTTCTTTTAAATAAAAAAAAAATTAGTATGTAGAATTACAACTCCCTTGCTCCTCTGTCTGAAAGTGGGATGTGACAAACAGATAGTATTCACTTGTGTTTTCTACACCCACAGCATTCCCATTTTATTTTAGTTCCCAAAATATGGACAGGAGGGCAACTCTAGAAAAATGGATTCCTACTCTCGCGTCTCGCAGGGCGCTGATCCGTGCAGCATTTGCGGGCAGCATCACCATTTTCTCCAGCAGCCGCCCCCTCCCCCATTCGCCGGCACCTCAGATTTCCACAGTGGGGTTGACCTTGCCAAGACCCTCCTTCCGTTTCTGGGCAAAGAAGAGCACATTTTCCACTCTACACCCCACACGACCTTTTCTCCTTTAAAGAAACACAACCAAATGTCACACGTCTGGGTTCACATTTCTCCACCCCGCATCCTGGAACGCGAATGCGGGATGCACAGGCAGCAAACTAGTTTGGGTCTGGCTCCCCCATCGAGATGCTCTGTGGCTCAGAGGCTCCGTCCAAACAGACGGCCGCCCGCGCTGCTGCTGCTGCTGCATCTCTTTCCTTTTTCTGAACATCTTTCCATTCACCACCGCGACGAGGAATCAAACACGAAAACTGATCCACTCATTTCTCCATACTGAGAAAAACGGGCTTTTTTTTTTTTTTTGGCGCCTCGCTCCGTGCTCCTGAACACTCCCTCACATCCATCCCGCCTGGAAGCCAACCCCGGCGTCCACACCATCTCGTTCACTCAGTCTTACTTTAGCACACACCTTTTTCACGGCTCTCCCACGGGGAGAAAAAAATGGTGCACCAGCCCCACGAATGACAGGTTGGCACTTGCCTGCAGCCGCTCAGTAGTTTTCTCAGCAGCCAGAAAACTTCACCATCGGTCGATTAGTGAACTTACGTCTCTGGGAGGAGATCCTCCTATAGACGCCAACTCAAAAGGCACCTCTGTCTCACCTTTCTTAAATCGAGCCTTAGACAACCCCCCCCCCCCAAAAAAAATACACGCCGCCTATAAACATCCCCTCCTCTCCACCCCCAGTATCCCAAAAGGTCCCCCGCGGACTGACAGCACATTCCAACCCCCAGCATCACCGAAAGCAACGGTCACCATGCACGCAGACGCATCTCTGCAAAGTGTGCGACAACAGCCAGAGCATCTCGCAGACCATCGGCTGCACTGCCCATGCAGAAATGCGCCGGAGATCGCGTTTTCCACTTACAGTCACAGCGCTGCGCTCGGCCACTTAACGAAAACGACAAAACTCGACAGTCTCTGTCTCTCTGTGTATGGAATTCGGGTCCACGGGGAAGCCGCCTCTGTGCGAGCTTCTCCCGCGCGCGCTCTTTCTCTCTCTGTTTTTCTTGTCTTTTTCTTTATTTTTTTGATGTCCCCCTCTGGAGCTCTAGGCTGCTTCGATCCCTTTTGGATCGCGCCTTTTAAGCCCGGCCGCCGCCGCAACACGCTCCGGGAAGTCTCTGCTGCAGATTGGGAATCCCATAGAAAACCTGGGGTCGCTGGAGCGGGGTGCGCAGGCGCGCGAGCCGCCGCCTCGCCCGCCGCCCGCTCGCGGGCCGCCTCCCCCGCCTCCTCCGGCTCCGCAAGCCCCAGCCTCGGAGAGAGCTGGGGAGCCGGTGACCAGGAGCAGCCTGGCCTTGGCGCATGCTCAGTTGAAAGGGGCTCGGAGTTTTCCGCGGGTGGATTCCATGTCTCCGGATTTTCGCAGAAACTCCGAGCGAAAGTGGATGGGAACAGGGAGCCTGGCTACGAGAGCAGCCACACCTGGCCAGGCGCGAGGGCGGGTGACGCGGCTTCCGCGGGACCCATGCTGGTGGAGGCTGCTGATGGAGGCTGAGGCCAGAGATGCGGCACCTGAGGCTGCCTTCCCGCCGCGAGCAGACCTGGAGGAGCTCGGGCCCACCCTCTGTCAGACTGGAAGGTGAAGGACAAAACTGCCGCAATTCCTTTCCCAGAAGAAGGTGTTCCAGCAAGCTGCGAGCCCGTCTACCCGGCTCCCTGTGAAGGAACCCTCCGTTTCATCCAAGCGTCTTCTATTGGGGGTCCTGGGAGCCAGGCCCGTGGTACCCCAACACTCAGGGTGGGCTCAGAAGGGCATTGGAGAAATGTGTGTATACAGGAGCGAGGTCCCAGGCGCCTTGCACTCTGTGCCGTTCGATAAGTCATGCTAAGCATCCACAGTTAATAAGCGCCTTCTGTATCCACTTAATAAATGCTTACTGAGTAGGCTTTGAGTGAGGCTGGGACGCAGGAGCGAAAGAACGAACCATCCTTGGAATCCAGGGTCGAGGGCTTGAACTAGTGATGTAATAAACCCCCTTTTTGTGTCCTTTAATGTCGCAAACTTTTGCCAGCCCTCCTCAGCTCCCCACTGGCCTGCCAAACCCTAGAAGACTTGGCAGAGAGTAGTGTCCAGTCAATGTTTGGTCTCTTCCCTACCAGGAAAACAAGGATTCACAGACGTTCCCAGCCTGATCAGTTTCCTTAAGCATGTACGCCTGGCTGTACTTTCATTCATGCCACCATCATTCACTGACCACCCATCTACTGGCTGTTCGGCGCTGTTTTGTGCTTTGAAGGTCATGCAATGCGCAAAACCCCTCCTGACATTTACTTTCAGGCGGGAATTTTCTTTCCAAGAAAGGAAAGTTCTGGAAGGGCAGTGAAGATCAATGTTCTCCTTAAGCAGAGAGCTTTATAAGCGCCTTCACACAATTCTTCACGTCCACTGAAACTGCAGAGCTCACCTTTAGGTTCTAAGGACACCTAGAGCATCTCCCATGGAAAAGGGCTCTAAGCTGACAAATCTCTGCTGCCATGAAAAAGCTGCTCCTGGGGGGCGGGGGATGGAGAGGGGTCTGTGTGTGTGACCAGCATGGAAGAACCTGAAGCTACTTAAGCAAAGACCAGGAGCAACTCTGCTTCAAGAGCCTGTGGCCATCGGAAGCTGGAGCTAGGTGAGGGCCTCGGGTGGTGACGCTGAAGTCGCGACCTGTCGCCCCAGTGCCACCCTGGCGGGCCCAGCGCGCAGGAGCGTGCTTTCCGGGGCCAGGCGCCTCGGGAGGGCTGAGCAGAGGAGACCAACGCTTTCGGGGCTCGTGGGACACGGCTCGCCGAGGTTCCCCTCCGGGCCGGGCTCTCCCGCGCGGCGCCGGTGGCCGCGAAAACCCGGCGCGCGGAGCGGCGCGGAGCAGGGTGCGGGTCCGGCGGGCGCCGGCCCCGCGCGTTCCCGCCGCAGTGCGCACTGCGCCGCGGGGCGCGCCCGCCGCTTCCTTTCTGGTCCTCTTCTTGGAGTCTGGGCCAAAGTCAGCCCCGATGAGTCGGCTTCGGCTGGCCCTGGGGACAGCCTCCCGAGCTTGCAAAAGTCATTCCCCAGCTTTTGTCGGTTTCCACGGTGAAAGCCCTTGGCGGTGGGTTCTCTGGTTTCTCTCGAATATCCGCACTGCGCCCTGCATCCACCGCAGGGGTCACGATGCCATTTCTCTGCTGCGAGGAGATAGATGTGCCGCTTATTGCGCCCTGGAGGTCTCCCGTGGCAATACTGGGTTTTAGATAACTTACTTTGAACACGTGTTTGGGGGTGGGGGACGGACACGGATACTTTAAACCGCGTTCTGTTGGAGGGGAGATTTGATTTAGATACGTGTCGCCCTAATTGTGCAGGCAGGTTTTTTTTTTTTTTTAACTCTGTTTGCATTGAAGAGTCGTTTGGTGCCCTTAACGTGATATCCTAATTTTTAATCCCCAGCTACTACGTAGCCTCATCTTTTCAAACACTAACATTTTGTTATGGTTAAAATTTTTTTTTTCTTCTGAGATGCCCTTTAGTCGAGTTTTAGGGACAGCGGAAGTCACAGGAGGGAAGCCAAGTCTAACTGATACCGAAGGAATGTCATTTACATCACAGAAAGCGTTTCCCTCTTCAGGATGGTGGAATGAACTTTGGGAGGAACTGGCAGGGACACGAAAAAACAAGGGAGCTCTGTCTTGCTCTTTTCCTCCAGGCGTTTGCAGATGTCGCGGGAGATCACGCCAGAGCAGAGATGCGCTGCCCTGCACTCCTACGCGCTCTGGGGTAGAGGGCCTGGAATGCTGCCCCGTGCTTAGTGAAGAATGCCACCAGACCTAGCAGTTGTCCCATCACTTAGAGCCAGGTCCTCAACACTGCAGACGCACCGCAGCGTCAGCTTTCCCACTCTGGAGATCTTTTAGGGGGAGGGGTCAATCAGGGTGTGGGGAAGGGAGGGAAAGAAGGTGCTCTAAGGAGAGCATTGCTTGTTTTATCTAGAATACTTGGTAGGATCCTCATTTGCCCAGAAACAACTGAAGAGCCATTTTTCTCCCCTCAGTTGCATGTTATATTCTTTTCTGAAGTAGCCTTACTTTCCACTTCTCTGCATCCCAGATTCAAACAAACAGAATGAAACCAAGAACAACTTTTTAGGTGTACCCCACTTCATTTAAATTTCCATCTCTTTTAATTTTGTCATGGCCAAGTTGAACACTGAGAATAACAGTAAAAGTGCCAAGTGCCAGTAGTATAACAGGTCTAAGTTTGTGGTCCTGTGACCTCATGGTGATACTATTTATGAGACTGCTGTGTAGGAACTATGTAAGCCAAGAAGGGTGGAACTTAAGGCATGGAAGCGTGGAGGAAATTGGAAGAAAAATTAAGTGTTGGAAAGTTAACATTAAAATGAAAAAAGACAGAAATTGGAAAAACTGATTTATATTCATTTAAATTCATGAAGAATAATGGTAGTAATTTTCTTGTGTGGGTTAAGTGCCCTTATTTTAAAAAGCTGAGGATATTAATCCTTATAGAGAAGATGCATCATGTAAGATAATTATGTTTATCCTGATTTTTATCCTATTTTTAAAATTAGATGGATAGACCAACAAAATAAAATGACTTCCTAACAGGAAGTTCTCACCTAGAATAAAACATTACAGTAGTTTTTCTGACATGTAAATTGTTATATAATTGTATACTTCTATCATGTTTTTCTAAAATAATTAAAAAAATGCCAAGACCACAAAGGAGTCCTATGCAGTTAGAGGGAGAGTTCCTGTCTACACAGAAGAGGGTTTAACAGTCCTAGTTCTCATGGACTGGTTGATCAATTTTCCCAGTTCACTCCCGATTTCATCTCCATGATGAAATCTCAATTCAGTTTGAAAGGTCACTCTTAGCTGTGTCATCAATTTCCTTAATATTTGAACAGTCCACCATAAAAGTTTCTTAAGTCCCTGCTGAATGAATTATTGTCAAAGCTTTGAGTTTCCTGGGTTTCTGAAAGTCTCAGAAACAGTCATAGTAAATACAGGTGGTCTCCATCCCCCAAAATGGCTGATGCTTTATTCCATTCTCATCCACATTTAGGCCTAACCTACAGATTTTCATAGCAGTGCTCTTAAATTGAAATTTTTTTACCATTATTTTTAGTGATTACAAAAAGAAGTGATACAGTATTGGACGATATATGACTCTATTTCTTTTCTTTAATGGCTTTTTAGCTAGTCTTGTATGCTAGGTTACAGTTGTTCAGTTGTGTGAGTAGCCATTGCAAATTTATATTCTGGAACTTCTGTACTTCGGAAATCATCTGATCCCTGAGTCTTCAAAAGCCCTCCTTGCCTAAAGCAGATTTTACTGATTTGTTTCTCCCTTCAATCTCTATTTTCCTTAATATCATTCCTTTGAATTTTTAATGAGACTCTTAAACTCAACAGAGAATCTTAGCATAAAATTTAAAAGAAAATAAAAATAATGAATTCTACACTTTGAGACAACCAAAAACATAAAACCTACATCCTTTACCAAACAAATTTTCATATTTGGGTTTATATTTTTGCTTACTGCCTGAAGGAATAAAGAGATAGACAGTGGGTTCCCTCGTTTTTTAGTGTTCTTATCGTATTCCTCCTTTATTAAAGTTTATTTTTTTATTCTAAGGAGATACAAGAAAAAGAGTGACCACTGATGATCTTTGATTTTTTTTTTCAAAATGTAGGTTCACTCTGTACCTCAGTCTCTAAGATGGCGGATTGTGATAATTTTTTAAAAAGAAAAAAATTGCTCAAGTAATGGTGGTAT
Source organism: Cynopterus sphinx (assembly GCA_030015415.1). Taxonomy (NCBI): domain Eukaryota; kingdom Metazoa; phylum Chordata; class Mammalia; order Chiroptera; family Pteropodidae; genus Cynopterus; species Cynopterus sphinx. The sequence goes on along the minus strand of CM057383.1, from coordinate 6,300,202 downwards.
TTAGTAGTAGCTACAAGTTGAATTCCTTTAGATCTCATTCATTATTAATTTATCTAACACCTGTTGAGCACCAACTTTATGCCAAGAAGTGTACAACCCTATTTCTGTATGAGATAGTGCTATTACAACCCATTTTACATAGGAGGAGGAAATTAAAGCAATCTATGTATTATAATATTAATATTTCCAGATGCCTCCTTTAGCCTGAATTTCTCCTTCACACCATTTCAATTAACATTATGATTTTCCCTCTCTACTATTTTTTAAAATCCACCTAGTACACCTATGTAAGATAAATGTTATAAACACTGTGATCATCTTATTTCTCTTCAGTAGTCTCCCATTTCCTCCTGAGACTATTTCAAACCCTAAGTCATGTGTAGATTCAAAATCTTCCACTCTGTGGCAAACTGCTACTTGCCTACCTTAAACCACAAAGCATCTATTTTAGGGCGGGGCGGGAAGGGTGGGGAGGAAATAGGCTTAGCATTCCTGCATTTTCATCTAACGCCTGAAGGAGAAAAGAAACACTGGTCTACCTCTTTTGTTATTGTTCTTACTTTGTTTCTCCTTTAAGTTCATTTTACTGTCTGAAAGAGAGCTCACAAAGAGAAAGAATGATCACTGATCTTAAATCTAGACATTTCTCTTACTCTCCAGTTTATTTACAGCTGCCTACAGAACATCTTAATGTAAATTGCTTACAGATGCTTCAAATTCAACATCTACAAAATCATTCTCCTGCCCCTCTATCTCCACCGATCTGCCTGTGATCCCCAGCTCTTCGAAGGTGCCCACAGCAACCCAGTTCTCTAAATCGGAACCGTCAGTTCCTCCATCTCTCATTCCCCATCAAATCATTACTTAAATCCGATGAATTCCATTTTCTGATTGTCTCTCAAATCCACCCCTCTCTGCCACTGTATTAGTTCAGCCTTTCAGCATCTCACTCCTGGACTTTTTTTTTTTTTTCATTCTCATAACTATTGCAAAAACTCCAATAAAATCACATCGCTCTCATTAATAAAACCAGTAAATGGTTTCTCGCTTTAAGAAATAAAAACAAAAATTCCTTAGCACAGCATACAAGGCCCTCCTTTTTTCCCTGGCTCTTGCATACCCCTCCAGCCCCATCTCCTGCCACATCTTTAGTGTATTATATACTCCACCATACCATGCAGCTGCACCTTTACTTGTTTGTCCTTCTGCATATGCTCCTTCTCTTTTGGTAAACTCTTGTTTTCCTTCCTTGAATGATTTCTATTTATCCTTCCAGATTAACTGAAAAATCTCCTGGCAGAAAACTCTTTCTCCAACTAGCACTTAGCAGATAGTTTACAGTGTTGTTGTAAAGATTAACTGAGATAGTATATCTGAGTCTACATAGTGTCTATAAGACACTATGCAATGGCAGTTCATCTATATTGTTAAGTCTTTCTGTTGTCTGCTTTTCAATTCAAAAGGCAAAATGAATATATTACACTGGTGCAAGAAAAAACTCTTGAACTATTTTGACTAATGTATGGGTTTTTATTGAATTTAGAGACTGTAACTGTTATAAAGAAATTGTATAACATTTATGCATGTCTTTCAGCTTAGTAATCATGCAGGTTGAATTACTATCACAGAAATAATCCACATTCAACACCTTTAAAAATACTCATAAACTGATTGATTTTCAATGTCTTTTATTCTATTGTTCTATTTTGTCTGTTTCTGGACATCAGGCATGCATTGTAAACACAGAACTATAATAAAATACCTTATATTTCTTATATTCTTATATTTCACGATCCTTATGTTATTTGATTCTCAAACATATTAGTATCTTCATTCCACAGAGGAGTTGACTAACTCCTTAGCAAGGCCAAATTATAATGCTTTCTAGAAGTTATGTGGCTATCATGTCAAATGAAACTGGGTATAACTCCATAATCTAATCCTGTGTTTTTAAGAACTAGTCTCTCATACTGACAAATGCTCCACTAGTTTCCATCTTTCTGTTTCAGGTTCTTGCTTGGCATGACAGAACATGCAGTAGTAGATTGTGATCCAGGAGAAAGGTACCTTGCTATTACTTAGACTAGTGTCTCGTCATGGACTCTTTACACTAGAACTGAAAATTATAGACTTGTTAAAAGCATTTCTTACTTTTAAAATTTGCCCCCAACCTCAAAGCCATCAAGGAATCCACTTTTATTCAAATTTTTTGAAATATAACAAAGACAGAAATATTTGTATTGGTTAATTTTCTATAGCAGAATTTCTCAGGCAATCAACTGATATTTGGTGATTGAGATGCAGTTTCCTTTATTATTTTAGATATTTTTGGTCTATTTTGGAATTTAATTAAAGAAACAAAATTAAACTAAAACCATTCAAAGATTACTTATAATGAGAAAAGCTTCAGTTTTACGTGTTTTACGTAAATAGAATTTCCATGTATAATTTTATTTGAAGATACGTTTCACTGACAAATTGTTTTTAAATCACTAAGGGCAGAAATGGAAGTAAAGAGAAGTGGAAGAAAAATTTTACAGCCACATCAGAAGTAATAAGGACTTGACTCAGAAAGGTAGCAGTAGAGCTAAAGTGTACAAATTTGATATTATTGGGGTAGACTGAACAGAATTTGGTACTTGATTATTACACAAGAGAAGATAACATAAAACTCAGTCATAAGATCTGGAACTGTGTCTTTGCAATAATGATATTAGCTTTCATAGAATCAGAAGTTCAGATTTAGAGAAAAGGAGGGAAAGATGATGAGCTTCACTTCTGGACACAGTTCTTGCATTTGAAAGGTTATTGGCACACCCAGGTGGAGAAGCCAGGCACACATCAAGAACTTGCAGGTCTGGAACTTTGGTGCACTAGAAATATAGAATTGGTATACAGTAGTGGTTGAGGCTATGAGGCTACATACGATCAGCAAGAGAGGGGTATAAAAAGAAGGTACGAGAATGGCAGAAATTTAGGAATCATTTAAGTTTGGAGAAAATGAATTTGGAAGAGTTTATTGTGCACCTGTTATTCTCATTATTAATTTGTTTTTAAACTCCTAGAAAGTAATAACTGTTTTACTCATTTTAGTATTTTTCAAACAACACTTAGGATATTATCTTTAAAAAAGTACTTGTGGGATTAAAATAATGATTGTCAAGATTCTGTATGTCTGTCTAACCCAGCTAAAAGGAAATATAGTCCGTATCTAATAAATAATAAATATATTTCAAATATGTGCATGTTGGTTTAGTTGTTTTAGGAAATATTAAAGCTTAATCAAATTAATGATTATTAATTTATCTATATGTATTTACATACTTATGTTGATCTGTCTATCTATATCTATCGATTTATCGATTGATCTATCATCCTGCATCTTATAAACCCTTTCCTCTGGACCAGTCTAAAGAAATAGATCCCTGGTTTGACTGGACATCAGGACCTAGAAAGGCCAATTGGATTTTTCTTCTGGAAATTTGGACTTGACATACAGAAAGTTGTGTCGATTTCTCCATTTGCTAGTAAAATTTTCCATCACATTAGCTTTGACCATTTCCTCTATATTTTATGAAGGGTCTAAACTTTGCTTTTCTTAACACTGATTGAGTTTTCTATAGTGTTAATTCTGTTCATTTATGTCCAGTGCAGGTTTTAATTCTGTTAATACGTTTGTATGTTTTCTTTATCAGGTTTTTAGCATTTCTGCCTTTATGTCAGTTTGTTATCTCCCTGTTTACTTCCATAGAGGCCATTTCCTCTTTTATCCTTTTTGAAGATGCAAATTAGCTGTCTTCTTACATGTACTTCTATTTTTTTAATAGAATATCATTTTTAGAGATATATTTTTATCACGAATTTCTAGAGTAATGCTCTCTTCTCAGCTTTGCTTTTTTAATGCATAAATACTATGCTATTTTGTTGTGTATCCCTATTCAGAGCACTATTTGGTCCAGAATTTTCCAATAGAATTAAGTTTGTATTTTTTTGAGATCCTCTCACTGGTCACTTGGGTGCTAGTAACTTCTCTTAAACCTAGCTTAGCCATTAGTTTAGTTTTTAATTTCTAGTAAATATTTATCTAATTTGTTCTGTTGAACTAAGATTGGATCTATTTCTCCTATTTCAGCCCCTCTGGCTAAGCTAAAGAGTTACAGTTTTTATTATTCATATATATATATACATATACACACACATACATACAAGAGTAATAAGGGGGTATGACTTTGGTCTAGATGTTTTCTATGGGGCCAATAGTTCAGATGAATAAAATTTGAGGCCATTCCTGCTAGTCTGGTTGAAAAGGTAGGATATATGTATGTGTTCCAAGAACATTACTTAATCTATCCTCACATAATGTGAATTGAAATTGCCCTTAAATTTATCTATCAAATTCTCTAGTTTTAGTTTACAATGTTAGTGACTTGTGTCCTATGTATTTTCATGACTATTTTTAATGTATTTTTTATTTATAATATATCAGTTTTAGATATACAACATAGTGATTAGACATTTATATAATTTACAAAGCAATCACCCTGATAACTTTAGTACCCATCTGATACTGTACATAGTTATTACAATATTACTTACTGTATTCCTTTACATCCCCATAACTATTTTATAACTACCAATTTGTACTTCTTAATCCCTTCTCCTTTTTCATTCAGCTCACCAAACCCCTCCCATTTGGCAACCGTCACAATATTTTCTGTATCTATGGGTTTGTTTTTATTTTGTTTATTTTGTTCTTTAGATTCTACATGTGAGCACAACCATGTGGCATTTGTCTTTCTTTGACTTATTTCTCTCAGGACAATACCTTCTAGGTCCATGTTGTTGCAAATGGCAAGATTTCATTCTTTTTAACGGCTGTGTAATATTCCATTGTATGTATGTACCGCCTCTTCTTTATTCATTCATCCATTGATGAACACCCGGGTAGCCTCCATATCTTGACTTTTGTAAATGATGCTTAATAAATATATGGATTCACATGTACCTTTGAAGTAGTGTTTTGGGTTTCCTCAGATCAATACCCAGAAGTGGGATAACTGTGTCAATCTTTGTATCTTGTTATATAGCCTTTGTTTTAAAGTTTATTTTGTCTGGTATAAGTATTGCTATTCCAGCTGCTTTGTTTGTTTGTTTGTTTCCATTTTCATGAAACATCTTTTTTCACCCCTTTCCTTTTAGTCTGTGTCTTTCGATCTGAATGAAGTGAGTTTTTTGTAGGCTGCATATACATGGATCTTGTTTCCTCATTCATTCAGACTCCCTATCTTTTGATTGGAGCATTTAATCGTCCATTTACATTGAAAGTAATTGTTGATAAATATGTACTTATTACCATTTTAGTTTTTCACATTTTTAATCTCTTTTTCCTTTTTATTCTTCTTAATGAAGTCCTTTCAATAATTTCTATACTAATGGCCGTTCGTATGGAAAATATTCTGGAAGTGGACTGGGTGGGGCCACATGTTGGGAGTGGGAGGGCTCTCAGGAAATCACCGGGGCCGGGCAACCAGTGGAGACTCAGATGTGGCCGCTGCGTTTTTCTGCAAGCCAAGCAGGGCAGGGCTCAGGGAAGAGTCTGCCACCATTTCTGCCTGGAAGAAAGCTGCCCCTCCAGCTCTCACCCTGAAGCCAGTCAGACTCTCCCCGTATGCCTCTGGCGCCTTTTGAACAGCTGCCCCCGCACTGGAGCTCCCAGTGAGTGAGCTGCAAAGCGAGTAAGTCTGCGCACAGGGCCTTTAAGAGAAACGTCTGCACCTTCAGTCACTCTTTGTCTCACTAAGCCACAGTCTCCACTGGTTTTCACACCAGAAGTTGTGGGGACTTCTCATCCTAGCAATGATCCTTGGGCTAGGGAGCCCTGTAGGGGGCTGGGACCCCTCACTCCTCTGGGGGGGACCTCTGCAGCTGAGATAGCCCTGCTAATTCTCAGCGGCCACAAGTGGATGTGAGACCGGCCTGTTCTGCAACTCTGTCCCTCTTGCCAGTCTTGAGGTGGCCTCTTCTGTGTTTTCCCAATTGTAGAACCTCTGTTTAGCTAGACTTCAGGTGTCTCAATGATGGCTGTTCTGTAGTTTAGTTGTTATTTTGATGTGCTTATGCGAGGAGGTAACAGCGTTTACCTTCTCCACCATCTTGACCAGAAACTTCTCTTGAATATTTTAGTGAGTAATATATTAAGTATTGCTCTCCTGTTTCTGTGTTAATCTGGAAGAGGCAGTCCATTGTGTGCTTTCAAAAAACCTGATTAATGATAAATAATTTTCCTTTAACATGTCATAAAAAATGAACCAAATTTAGCAAGCCATTACTACCGTCCTCATCCAGCAAAGTTTCAAAAGTTAATAAAACATTATCCCTGTCTACAAAAGGCTTTCAGTTTGTTCCTGGAGATGGATGAGTAAATAGATAACTACAAAACAGTTAGATAAGTTCTAAATTCTATTCTAAGCACAAAGGTAAGGGAGAATATTGGTGTGACAAAGAACCTAGACTATGAAAGAGATCCCAAGGTAGATGATGACTGAGCTAAACTTCAGTTGTGCAAATGTTAATGAGCTAATGCCATGTGCCAAGAACTGTGCAGATCTTATTTAGCACAACTCAAGTTGTTATAATTAATAATGACATCTTGTATTTTTATAATGCACAATACTCTTCAATATTCTCATAATATTGAATATACTCATAATGTTCATCTAATCTTCAAAATAGCCCTGTGAGGTAGGTAGCTTAATTTTGCTGTTGAGAAAATCAAGCACCTGAAAAATTAAATACCTTTTAATGACTGTAAAATACTTTCTTGAAGAAAGGCAAATAAATTCAAATTTCTTACTTTAATTTTCAGTTAGATGTTTATAACTAATATATTATATCTAACATGATGAACTCAAAATTCATAGGAAAGCATATCATAATTTTGAAACAACTTAGATATAGTCAATAATTGAGAGAAGAGTGATTTCAAATTCAAAATTCTTTTTAATGATCCATAAGGTATTGAAATATATTTTAAAAAATCTACAAGCCAAAGGAGGACAAGTAAACTCAGGATAGAAAAAAATGTTTCTTAACTGTCCTTTATTACCATTTAGGTAGGAAGATGTACTGGGTTAAATAGTTAGTATCCCCTTGAAATTCATGTCCATCCAGAACCTCAGAAGGTGACCTTATTTGGAAATACATTCTTTGTAGGTTAAGATGAGATCCTTATGGATTAGATGGGGCCCTAAATCCAAAATAAGTGACATTTTTATAAGAGGAACGACACAGGTACAGAGAGAGACACACAAAGGGAAAATGCCTAATGATGATGGTGGCAGAGATTGAAGTTATGCACAGGCTAAAGAATGTCAGGGATTCCCAGCAACCACCTGAAGCTAGAAGAGAAACATGGAGCAGAGTCTTTGCCAGAGCCCCCTAAAGCTACCAGCCCTACTGACTTGATTTCAGATTTCTGGCCTCCAGACTGTGGGAGAAGAAATTTTTGTTGTTAAGCCATTCATTCTGTGGTATCTTGTTACAACATCCATAGGAAATTAATACAGAGGATAATTGCACTTAAATACAGTATTTGGCAGTTTTTCAATAAAGAGTATTCTAGTAGTGAGATAATAAAGTTTTCTTTTCTACAAATAGATATAACCCCTAACCCCCCATTTTTCTGTGAAAATCACTGGACTTTGAATTAAGAGATATAGATTCAAGAACCAACAGTCACTTATTAGATGTGGTCTTGGGCAAACCATTTAAGTTTCCTTCATGCCTTGATTTTCTCATTTATAAATTGAGAAAGATTAAAACTCCACCTAAAAGCAGGGCTCTATAATTCAAAAATTTGAGATATTAGGCATCCACAAAACTCTGGATAGTAAGTTAATAGTGCTAATTTGCATCTAGGATGATACTGAGCCAGTTTCTTTCAATTGAAAACTAAATTAAATTCATGGTTTTGGTTTTGAGTTCATTTAGAATAATTTCCTTAGAGACTTTCATATTGTTGCTCATGAAAATCAGATTAGGTACACTGATCACAGTGCCACTGCCAGAAGTAATACAAATTCTGTTTAAGATTTCTCAGGCTAGTTTATAGATGTTCTAATAGAATTGAATATTAATGACACTAATGTTAATATTTGGAAATTAGACTTACATAACACTTTGCCAATATAATATTTTATTTAAACTTTTTGTTTTAAAGCAATTTTACCTTCGTAGCACATATAATGTTTTTAGGAACATCTATTGTCTGTAGACTTTATCAATTCTGGTGGTGTAGACTAGTATTAGAAGTTCAAACATGTTGATTATGAATTGGCTGAAAAATAAGACTAATGTATTGCAGACCCTTGCTATCCACAAGGAATATGTCCTATGACATTCCTGACTCTCCAATATATGACAATTACTCTAGACTAAAATTGTTAGTATGGCCATAATATTACCTATTTATAGGCTATTAAATAAGATAAATTAAATAAGAACAACAAAGCTACATTGAGCTGCATACACTGGTATCAGTTGACTAGACTTATACTAATTTAGTTATCAATTACAAGTTCTGGCTTTATAGTTACACATAGATTACACATAGATTCACATAGTTACACATAGATTCACATTTGTACTTAGGAAAATGACATATCACTGTCATTATAACCTTCAGGGTCATTTACAAATAGATATAACCTAAAGGTTAAATCTATAAAAGCCACATTCTATTAAAATCCTGTTATCTGGAAAATTTTCATACATCATCATACTACTTGAAAAATAAGTAATTGAAACTTGAGATCCTGGCCATTTTGAAAGCAATTTGAATCTAGTAAATGAAGGTCAGTTTTGAAAAAGCTAACATTTACTCTTTGGTCTTTATGGATACAGTAAAAATAGACCTTTCTAAAGACTTTTTAAAAAAAAATTAAAGCTTTTTTCCTTTTAGGAACTAAAAAATCTATTAATCTAAGAGAATGGACTATTAATATTATTATTTATATATGTACCCTTTTTATTCTAAAAGCTGTGTGAACAATTTGTCACTTTGGTTTAGAGGAAGGAATACAGTAACTCTATGTTTTTAGAAACTACCAGTGCTCATATGAGGAGGTCTGTATCTCTCGACCAGCTGCTAAAATAACTTACATGCTCATTTCAAAACTAATTAAGGAAGCCTTATCCAGGAACATTAAGACAGTTAAGCTAGTGTCCCTGATGCTGTCAGGTGAGTGTGCTTTTTATTCCATGCTCTCAATATTTCTTTTTAGTATTTTTTATAGAATGGATCATGCTGGGTATTTTTTTTGTGTGTGTGGTATATTTTGTTTAAATGATGTGAGTGGAAAGATGCCAAAGATGTATCTCTTCAGATTAATGACAATTTTTTTTTTCTTCAGAAAAAGGACAATTATACACTTTGGTGGTGGGGTGAACCAGGGCCCGGGCAAGTAACAGGCTGTAGTAAGTAACAGGCTGTAGTAGTGGTTTCTGATCCACTTCTAGGTCTGAAGTTAGAGTAGAATAGAATTTCTTAACTGAGTCTGAGCAGGACAAGATGTTCTCAAAGATCTTCTAATTCACTAAGAGCATCTCCAGACCAAAGCAATCTCCCCAACCTCTAATCTGCAGTATTCTTAGAATCCCTCACAAATTTGTACCCCCAAATGAGGAATTTTACAAAGGAGTAGCAGATTTCCACCAGAGTCAGAATACAGTGCATTACTGAATTTGGAGAGCTGTAACGTTATTTATTCTTTTTTTTTTTTTTTTAACATTACCTATTCTTAAAGGTCTTATTCAAATACCATGAAGAGTTTCCTGATTACTTATTCCAGAGTGACATTTCCTTCTTTTCAATTGCCAGTGGACTTAAGATACTTAAGATGAATGGAATAATAAATAAAATATCACATGACACATAGTTCTTTTAGATTTTAATATCCACTGTATTGTAAAACTATTTAGTACAGAAGCTGTGTCTTCTATTTTGTATCATTCAAAATTCCAAGTTCCTGATTTGTAATAAAACTTAGCATTTACTTGGTTGATTAATTTGCTCTTTATCTTTATTTTTTATTCTTGATGGATTATCTTTCTATGACTTCACTATCTAGAAGAATTACAATTCAGTTGGGAATTCTGATAATTGAGAAGGTTATTTTTATTACCTAATAATGATCCTATTTCTTATTGGCATAGTAGATATAATAGATAATTTTCCACTTACAGAATCCCAAATAGTGGAAAACAAGTGTTCTTATACTTATTTTAAAGAGAAATTTTGATATCTTTGAGCAGGTGATTATATTTCTGATTATTCAATATAAATGTGGTGAAATATAACAGTATTTAAACAAAAAATGACTTAATGTTTGAATTAATTTCCATGAACACCATATGATTATGTTTTTGAGTGAAAGAGGAAATTGGACTTAATAGAAGGGAACTTCTAGGTATATTTGACTAGACAACAGTTTTTACAATTGGCAGTAGATACTAAAGCTCCCAAACTATCTTTTGGCAACCAGTGTAATAATTTACAAGCTAAGAAACAGGTTTATATGCTTCTTTATGTACTTGTCTTTTTTTTTTTTTTTTTGGTTACTGACAAATAAAGATTGTGCTAGATTTTTTTTTCTCTAACTGTTCATTTGGTACCTTCCTCAGACTTGATCATAGCCTTTCAAAGCCTTTATAAAAGTTTAGATAATTTTTCCTTATACACTTTCTAAAGGAAAGTCAAATATTTTCTTACTTTGAGAGTGATTGTCTTTATGCAGGTAACATTAAAACCCACATATTATTTAAAAATTTTTGCCACTCATTGAAATTAATATTTGCGAAATTAATTCTAAAATTAGAAAACTAAAACTCACCATATTAAACAAATAAAATACCACTTAAAAGCATTTTGATAACGACACACCCCAGTAAAAGTTCTGACAGCTTGTAATACTCTCAAAATTAGACTACATTAAAACAGTAAACATATTTTGAAATCATTTCTAAAACCAAGCCAAGCATACTAGTAAAAAGAAATGAAGTTTAATTTCATTGAGAGTTTAGAGGCTTCTTTGTCCCTGCAGAATGTATAGGTGTCATGTGATAGTATGTTGAAGTAGCACAGAGTATAAATTATATTGCTTTGCTCATTACTATTTATATTTAGAATAATAACAGCAACAAAAAGGTACTGGGACTGTGCAGTTCTGATATTTCTGTCCTTCACAAACATGCTAATTCATTTTAATACACATACTAAGACAAAATCTTCTATATTTGTAGCCCTTACCCACAGTTGAACATCATTTCTGCTTTCCAGCTGTCTAGTGCCATAAAAAAGTCTATCAATTTCTTCAATGCAATATATCTAAATCCAAACTCTTCACCTTTACCCTATGATGCAATCTCAAACAAGCTCACTCAGCTCCCCTTTTTTATTAATGGAATCTTTATTTTCTTAATTGTCTAGGCTTAAAACCTTAGAATCCTTGCTGATTCCTTCACCCCTATAGCAGCGCAGCAGTAATCAAATTGTAATGATAATTTCTTTCAAATATCATTTCTATTTGCTTTTTCCTTTTCATTCCTAAAGCTCATGCTCAGATTCAAGTCCTTAACATTTCTGGTTATATTATTGCAATGGCCTCCTAACTAATTCTGCTAAAGATGGCTTTCTCTCCCACTTGTTTTCAATTTATTCTAAATGTGGCCATCAAATGAATTGTTCTAAAATTCAATTTTAAATATATCTTTCTCCTGAAGCAAAGCCATAAATAAAGTCTTTCCTACAGCATAAAATCCACATTTTTTAGCCTGGCATTCAATATTTTGAATGCCTCTACCTCAGTCTCTTTCCTATCTATCTTCTTTAATCTCTTCATGGAGACATTCTCTCTCACATTTGTCTATACACTATTGAGAAGCATATTGTGCACTTTTGTCTATGCTTTTGCTCTTGCTCTTGTTATTATCTGGAATATATTCTACTGTTCTTATATCCAAGTCATAAATCTTCTCAAGTGATGATTTTAGTCCTACTTTAATTCTCAATAACGCAATGCTTTTGAACTGCTGGTATATATTCTTTATATGATCTATTTAAGAATACAAAGTTTTAAAAGTTTTTTATGTCATTATTAATTTTTTTATTATTAATGCATTGTCTCTGGGTCACACTTCCTTGTAAACACCTGGCACAATATTGACTATATAATAGATATTCAGAACTTAATAGGCTATTTCATTGAGCAAAAACTGGTTTCTAGAGTAAATGCCTTTGATTCCGCCTTAATGAGACTCGTATTTCTGTATTTGATAAAACCATTTTAAAAAACTGTAAGTAATGACAACTGAGACAGAAGAAATCAATATATATCACAAATTTGCTCTCTTAATTATTTTTAAATTAGGATTTATGAATAAATGTGTATAATTAATAGTGTACTTGAAAAATAGAGTGACAGCAACATATCAGTGAAGATACTTAATATATTTGAAAATATGTAATGGTATATATTTTGATCTCTTTTTTTGTTTGTTTGTTAAATTCAGAGAGAAAAAATCCAATATAGTAAAGAATTATTTCCTGTGGGGCTCTCCATGAAACAAGAAAAAAAATTAAGCAATTTGAAAAATCAATGAAAAGTCTGGAAGTAATTGGGAAATCCTCTTAAATAATATTTTAAAAGAATGACCTAAGGATTATTATTCTAGAATGGTTAAAGAAGTGAATGAGTAACTATTAACTGTAATATTTATGCACATCTTGCTATGAGTAAAGCACTGTTCTACATATTTTTTATATATTAACTCATAAAATTCTATTACCACCACATGAGGCAGGTACTATTACTATCACCCTCATTTTATGTTGAGGATATTGAGGCACAAAAGGTTAAGAAATTTCCCAAAATGATGCAGATAGTAAATAGTGGAAACAGGATTCAAATCTAGACAATTTGATTCCAGAATTCATACTTTTTTAAAAGTGAAAATAAGACACACATAAAAAAAAGGATATTATTCATAAATTATAACACAATGACATCACAAAACGAACACATTACGTAGGTAAAGAAATAGAGAATTAAAGCATGAAGAGGACTTCTTGAATGTAGAATTCATAGTACTTATAGTCTTAATTACTACTCTATATTGCCTCTGGATAAAATTTTGGATATTATGCTCCACATTAAAGTTTTACAATTTCAGTTTACATTGATTCAACTTTATAGTGTTCATTCCTAAAAGGCAAAAGAAAAATCAACAAAATATCTTAACTTTTGAGCTTATTTTCTTGCCAGAGTTTAAGTACTTTTTTTTAAATTTAAAAATACAAAAATAGTTTTGCAATTCTACTGAACCACTGACAAATTCAATAAAGGCACATTTCTGAGCAGTGCAATTAGTGCAGTTTGACCAAATGTAAATAAACCCTATGCTCTTGTTATATAGGTTTATATACAAATCAAGGGCTACAGAAAGGGTTAATGTCGAATGAGGCCACATCTGTTTCTAGCCTTCTATTTGTCAGCCCCCAGTACCAACTCTCTTAAAGACATAAGAGCTTATTTTCTTTTTTCTTTTTTTTTTTTTTGAAGTTTAAACAGGCATACTTTGTTTCCATGATAAAGTTTGACCTGATAGCAGTACTTCAAGGATGGGTAATCATGGTTCAGGAAATTAGTTTCTAAATCAAACTCGACAGAAAAGGTCTCTTCATCAATGGCATGCAGAAGTTGAAATACTTGTCTTTTTAAAAAATTCTTCTACCAGAGAGGAGTTTGGAGAGTGAACGTGAAAATTATGGTTCTACTATTGCATCACTAAGCAAGCAAAAGGCTATTCAACATGGAGACACATACGTATTTCAGTGTCCATGACTACAAGGCCTATACTTTTTAGAGAAGCATGGCACCCAGTAGCGTTGAGTACATATATTCTATGCTAAATATTGTTTGAATTGAAATAGTGTGTGTTTGTTTCCACTCATCAGAGATTCTATAAGCAAAAAAAAAAAAAAAAAAAGAAACAAACAAAGAAGAACACCTTTATGTCATTTTACACTTATTTCCTTTGATATAAAACTTTGATGGGCATAGAACAAACTAAACTAAAATTCTATTTATAATATTTTGATTCATTATATTATTTTTATATTGGAGAACACACTCTATTTTGTCTTTATATTCTAATTAGCCCAGCTTTGAAATGTATGGTTACAGTGCTTCTGTGTCTGCCTTTTCGTCTTCTTTTTACCTTTTAGTTTTTCATGTGAGAGAAAGAGTATCTTCACCCCAACCATGATTCCTGTGCTTCTGTTCCTGCTTAACTACACATTACAATTCAAACCTAGACTTTTTTCAATATTTTTTTATATATGATATTGTAATTATAACCAAGCAGCCTACGTCCTGTATCTTTTTTTTTTTTTTTTAGGTCTGAACTTGATACCTTTTAAGAAAGTCACCTCTAGCTTCCCTTCAAGTAGTCTCCAGAGATCTAGGTTTAACTTTTCGAAGCTGATATGCAACTAGAGTATATGGGCAATTTAGCATGACTGGCCTCAAGTGAAGTTGCTAAGTAACACTTTGCAACTTTCTTTTTATTTATGATTAAGTGCTATGTAAAACAACAAACATGTTTATGTGTCAGATTACATTACAAAACTCAATATGCCTGCTCATCCTTTTAAAAAATATTAATTAATTTATTTATTTTTCTCATAGGGCATTGTTATCTGTGAGAAATGTATAAAATTAGAAAAAAGATTATTCTTTAAAAGAATTGTGTGACAACACATTGGAACGGGCCTCTCCCCATGCTTCAGTGGTACAGTTCTTCCCGTTTCTATGATTCTTGGCTCTCTTTCTGCAAGACTTCAAAAAACTGCCCAAATGAATCATGGCCTTGGTCACATTTTTTTTTTAACATTAATAATTCTCCTCTTCTAAGACCCACAAATGAACAGAACATGCTGAATTCAGTTATGAAAAATGTAGCAAACCCATTTTTTACAATTAGAGAAATTGTGGGCCACATATTACCTTCAGGATTGGTAGGTTACTTACTGTATTATTGTCTCTATTTAGATTTAGTGTTAAAAAATATCACTTGGTTTCTTCCAGACTCTACTTTTTCATCCTGACTGGCTAGCTCTTCCTGTATCCAGATCCTTTGGATCAATGACTTTCATGATTAGTTTATCTTTATTTCTATCTCTCAGCCCAGTGCTAGAGCTATTTTTCCACATCCTTTGTCTCCAAGAAAACAGAGCTCTACTTTTCTGAATCTTAGGTCAATTTATATTTTCCAGTTGAAACTACTCTTCTAAGCCTGCCTAGATTCTGTTTTTCAACTGTAAGCAAATGAACCAGCATATGCCAAAGACTGAAATTCTGAAAGGGCCTTATATATTTAGGAATGGAGAGGAGTTTAGGGCTACGGGAGTTTAGTGTTGCAGAAATAGATATAGAAGCTGAAAAAACAGTTTGGGGATGATACATGAACAACTTCGTAGTCAAATTAAAAGAGTTTGTGTTTTATTCTATAGGTATCAAAAAGTCAAAAGAAGTTCTTAAGGAAGTAACAAAATGATTAATGTTTTTAAAAAAGCCTTATAGCAGTATTGGGTAAAAGTGGAGGGGAACCTAGTGAAAAGATCAGTTATTATAATCTCAATAAGAGATGACAAAGGCCTGAAATATGCTGAAATATTATGGATAAAGAATGAAAGATTAATTTCAGGGTTATGTTTGATATAGAATCAACAAAACTATATGTATCTAAAACAATATATATATAAAACTATATATCTAGATGGGGGTTGGCTCTTGGGGAATGACAGTAGAAAAGAGAAAAAGTTAAGAATAACAGAGTTTCTAATTTGTTATTCTGGGTAGATAATGTCAATGAAAACTGAGAAAAGGAGGTGGTTTACAGTTGAAATTGTTTATACATATATTGTCTCATTGAAGATTACAGCCATGTTATAAATTACCATTATTGCTCTGCAGAAAGGTTAATTGCATATGTGGATGTGGCAGCATCTTGGTTTTGGGAGATATTTTCCCACCTAGTGCTTCTTAGGGACTTGATAAAAGGTGCTATGTGTGTTATTTATAGTCATGTTTATTTTAAATATTTTTACTGTGTTATTTTCCTCTTTGACCTCTGTTTGGTTTAAATATTTTTGTTAGTGGTTCTTATTAAGTATTTAAAATATATTTGATTATCAGTCAGTAACAAATTTTAGGTTTAGCATATTTATTCATCACTTACATTGTTTGTTAAAAGACATAAAAGAGAAAAAATGCTGCCTTGAATATTCAGTCCTACCATGAAACTTAAATGATATGAAACCCAGTAATATTAAAAGTCTACTCTTGGCCTTTATGACAGCCTCAAGCAAATATATGGTTAACATATAAAAACAAAATGAAAACAAGGAGCTTTAAAATTCAAGGCATCTCTAGATGCATTTGATTGGTAAAGGTTAGTAACAGTAATATTCCACTTTTTTCTCATTATCTAAGATACTTAGTGTGAGGAACTGGGATATAAAAATGAATAAACATTTGCCCTGATTAACACAGAGTCTAGTGAAGGGGAAGTAAACAATCTAATACAATATGATGTTTTAAATATTATCATGTAGTCAAAAATAAAGTCCAAAGGAACACAGATGAGGATGCAGTTAATTCTTCCAAGAGACTGGACAAAGCAGGAATGAGGTAGAGAGGCTTTCTTAGTGAAGGTAACTTTTGGTAGGACCCTTTAAGGCTGAATAGGAATTGGTCAGGTGGAAAAAGAGGACATTGCAAACATGCATGGAAAAGAAAGAGGACAGTCTGGTTTAGGCAGCATAGGGTAAATTATTTAAAAAGATAAAAAATAAAAAGAAGCCAAAAAAGTTAAAGTAGGATCTAGTTATTGGGATTTTCCATATCATGATAAGGACAATGGGCTTTAGGCATCCTGAGGCCCTGAGTGAATATCTTTAACAAAAGCTAATGTCATATTCTTTGTTGTGGGGTTTATCTCACCAACTCATTCAGTTTTTCATTCTGATCTGAACTGTAATAAGACACCAAGCTGAAAAGAATGACAGGTGCTGTGCTTAAAGCTCAGCTTTGAAGGAGGTGGTAGCTTTCAGCAGAAGTACTGGTAAAGTGATAGAGAAAAAAGTGACATCCGAAATGGGCTTTAAAAAATAAGATTTGAACCAGTGTCATTTATATTTGATTATGATAATTTGATTAGAACTTTTTGTATTTCTCACTTATAACTAGCCTGTTTTCAAAGTAGCATTTTTTTAAAAAAGCAAAAATTACACATAAATAGTCTAAGTGCAAAAGACTTCTTCTGTCTTCATTGCTTCAGAATAGAAAAAAATCTACACATTTCTGAACACCTAACAATGTCTTAAACATAGTTTCCAGACAACTATTGACTTATATTGAATACTTCTGGGTTTAATTGAATTCTAATCTTAAATGAGGCATACTTTTAAAATAATGGTGTGATGGAGATCTAAAACAGTATATTCCTGGGCAAAGTGGCAAGACGAAGAGACAATCAAACACCAAGTTGCAAGTCAATCTAGAATCACAAAGCTATTGGATTTATTTTGCAGAGAGAAAGCTTGTTCCTAATATCATGTTAGTGCACCCATTACGATTACTGTAGCTAGTCAAGTCAGTCCTTATGGGCTGATCACAAGCATAAATAGATCGCATTAGAATGAACTGTATAATTGTGGAAATCTGTGCTAAAAAAGCAATGGAAGTTAGGATCTATAGAAATAGCATTTTTATTTATTTATTTTTTATTAAGTTTATTGGGGGTAACATTGGTTAATACAATTATATAATTTTTAGGTATATATTATCATTTGACATCTGTATATTCTATTGTGTGCTTCCCAACCTAAGTCCAGTTTCCTTTAGCTACCATATATTTGATCCCCTTTACCCATTTCACCCTCCCCCTAAACCGTATATTTGACCCCCTTTCCCCCATCTACTTTTACCCTCCTCCCCCACCCCATTAGTAACCACTGGTCTAGGGTCCTCTGGTAACCACTATCCTACAGTCATACTCATTTGTCCTGCTCATTTGTTGCTTTTAGGTTTATATCCCACATATAAGTGATATCATGTGGTTTCAACGATTTCTGTCTGGCTTATTTTGCTTAGCCGGATTATCTCGAGGTCCATCCATATTGTCACAAATGACAGCATTTCATCTCTTTTTATGGCTGAGTCATATTCCATTGTATACATGTGCCACAGCGTCTTTAGCCAGTCACCTATCTGTCGTAGGACACTTCGGTTGCTTCCATGTCCTGGCCACTGTGAATCATGCTGCTGTGAACATCGGGGTGCAAATACCTTTTTGGATCTGGGTTTTCAAGTAGAAGTAGCCCTTTGAGGACTCGCTGGTATCTATTCTGAACCACTGCCACATTCTCATTTAGGGTGTTGATGAAGTGCTCGTCCTGTACCTTTAAGCCAACATTTCTCTGGAGGAATTTAAACGCTAAAGTAATAGCAAATGCCTAGAACTGAAATCCCAGTCTATCTAAGAGTATCAACGAGACAGGAGGCTGATGAATACCCTCCTGCCTCGAGTCGTATGCTGTTGCATCTCGCCAGGGATGCTCCTACGGGTTCCTAAGTGAGGACGTGGTGTCCTTTTGATTTATTTTTACCAGGAAACACACAACTCACTGACTTTGAAACAAACACCAGGGCGACTGAGGTGTTCGATACCTAAGCAGTAATCCCATGCTTCTTCACCAACATGTCCTTGATGATAATCAGCACGTTGGAAATCGTTTTATTCTTTGTGACTCTGGCCGTCTTAAAAATCAACTGTCCTCAAAGCAGAGGGAAAACAAAAACTAACCTGCACAGAATCCACAGGTTGGAGTCAAAACGGTGTGCTTTATCCCTGTGGTAACTGGAAGAGTGGCAACGTGTGATTTTTTTTTTTGTTTTTTAAGCATTTTCATCTACCATGTCGAGGGAAGAAACCCCACAGCGCAGGTGAAAGCTGTTTTTCTACAGTTTCCCACAGTCCATCTCCAAGGGGAGACGCACAACGACCTGGGGAGTAACCGCCACTCCCTTTCCCCCGGAAACATCGCTCAGTACCAGCGCCTTCTGCCCCCACGCCCACCGGGGTGACCCGAGCAGACACAGAGACACTGGTGCTCACAGGACCACGGGGGTCCCGCGGACGGGACGCGCCAGGGCGCCTGTGGAGAAGCCGCCTCTTCTGAGGAGAACACGGAATCTTCAGACTTTTGAGCCTAACGCGGTTTGCGCCCAGCAATTTCAGGAGGCAGGACAGACGGTCCGGCTCTTCTCCCGAATCCTGACCGAAGGGAGAACGGCTGGGACCAGGGACAGCCGTGGCATTCTTCGCGAGACACGCTGAAGGGAGCAGGAAACGGCGGCGCGCTCTGGCTGTCTGAGGAGAGACGACCCAGACAGAGCTTGCGAGGGAGAGGAGGGGCGTGGCCTGGGCGGGGCTCAAGCCGGGGAGGCGGAGGGGGCGGGCACGGGGCGTGGCCACTCATGAAGCCGGAGCTGAGTTTGGCCTCGAGGGGCGTGTCAGGGGCGGGGCCTAGACAGCCTGGAGGCGGGGATTGGGCGGGGCCTCCTCTCGCAGACTTAAAAGGCCGGAACCGGCCGGCACCTCGGACAGATCCCCTCGGCGCCCCGAGATGTCGCTCGCGGAGCTCGGGGAGCGAGACCCCGGGTCGCAGCCCCCCAGTACGAAGCGGCTGCGTCTGGCCGAGCCCGGCAGCGTCCCTGAAGTGCCGTGGAGGCTCCCTTGGGTGCCTCGGTTGTCTGAGGTAGAGAGGGTCTGGGAGCTGCCCCCGAGACCCTTCAGGGCGCCCCTCCTTTCGGCCCACGTGACTTTCGAAAACACCACGCACTCGAGTGTGGAGGGGTCGGGCCGTGGGGCGCCGAGAGGCGGGCCGGGGTGCCGACGTAGCCCGGATGAGGGGGCTCCCTCGCCGCCGAGTTTGGGTGCCGCCTCGAGGGCGCCCGGGAGTGCCGCTGAGCCAGGCCCGTCGTCCGTCAGGGAGGTTTTCAGCGTGCGCTGCGGGGACGGGTCCCGGGCCGAGGCCGGCCCGCTGCCCCGCGCTGTGCGGGGAGCGGAAGACGAGCCGGCACGACGACGGTCAGCTCCAGGGGGACCCACTCAGGCAAATACCTTTTCCGAGGACGCCAAATCGACCCCTCCCGGGATTCAGAACACACGGCAAGCCGCCGGGGTCGCGCCCTCAGACAGCAAGGAAAGTCACCTTTCGGCCTCCGCGCTCAACATCGCAAAAGGCCCGGCCCGGCCCCGCAGCGAAATCGCCAAACCCAGCTGTGGTAGAGAGAGCAGCCCAACAAGCATCTCCGAGCTTTCGGCAGATTTAGATAGCCCAGTATCCCCTGTCTATTTAAAGGAGATCGCAAAGGAGGAGAATGACAAAAATGAGACATATGTGAGGGATTTCACAGACGTCGACTGGTCCCGAAATAGACCGAACGTGAAGAAGCAAAAGTTACAGGATGGCAAAAAAATTGCAGAAGCAGAAAATGGTTTTTCTGAAGGCTACGAGAGTAAACAGTCACTCAGCAACCACAGTATTTGTGTGAGAAAAGAAGACTCCATCAGTAGACACTGCTATAATCGCAGTAGTGTTACCTCTGATGTAAGACACCCTGCAAAGAATTTTACTCCAAAACTTCAACATGCACATGAGGAGGAAGCAGAGACAGGGCTGGACAGTTACACATCTACCAGATTAGAAAAATCTCAAACCTGGGACTATAATATTAGACACATTTTGAGAGAAAACAGAGAAATTAGTTGGATTATGGATAATTATTACAAAGTTAACTGGGAAAATATAGAAAAAACCAGTGTCACTGTGCTACACTTATTAGAAATAGATCTTTTAAGCCAGGAAGATTATTATAATACAAGAGCCATGAATATGCACGCGCAATCAAAGCTCATGGCTACACTGGGTAGCCAAAGAACTTTAACTTTTTTTTGCTTAAATGCTAAAGGAGAAAACAATAATATGCTACAGCTGAAATATTATGCTACACAAAAAGACTTTAATTTAAGCAATATTTTTGAGTCTTTCATTACAAAAAGTTTTTATTTCCGTATAAGTATTTCGGGAAATGAAAAAGATCACAGTATTTTAAGCTGGTATAAAATTTTGAAGTGTATAAAGCAAATTGATGTGCAAAATCTAATAACTAGGAACATAACTGCCAATGAAAAGAATAGCATTTTAAGCATATATTTACAAACCAATGTTTCAAAACCTCTAAATGTCACATTGAAAACCAGCATAGCTTCTTTGCTCAATAACTTTGACTCTTTAACCACAACTGAATACAATCCAAAGTTAGAAGAGAGATACATTTTTAACTGGATAGTGTATTTGAATTATCCAAAAAATATTATGGTGGAAAATCATATTGCATATTTTGGAAGGACTTTAAGAAAGACTTTTCTAAGACTGTTAGAACATAATACAAAACCTATGTTAGAGAAAAGAAAGCTATTTGAAAGTGAACAAGTTTTTGAAGAGTCTACGAAAAAATTCAATTCCTTTAGTATGGCAACTAAAAATATACATTTTCCAATGTTTGAAATATATGAAAAAGTTCCTCTTTTAATGGACTTTGATGACATGGATGAAATTTCTCTGACAAAAGAAATTAGTTACAGGAAGCCTAAGAGCTGTCCTGGACAAGTCATGGATATGGACAGTTGGGCTCACTGTAATACGAATACTGTTAAAACACATGTAAAATCTCTTACTCAATCCATACAGAACAACCAAGAACATATTAATAAAAAATTTTGTGAAATCAATATCCACAACCAAGATTTAGATAATGAAAGAAAACAGGAGCATAATAAGATCAATAGCTCTAATTTTAAGTCCATATTTGAAAATTTCTTCATTATCAATCAACAAGCTATACTGACAAGCCACAACACAAAACATGGTGAACAAACCAATTCCACGATTATAACTCAGATATTAAATTTTGGAAGTTTGCTCAGAAATAACATTGAAGAGAAAAAACATGACTTGATTTTTAAGGAGGAAGAAAAAGTCACAGCACAAAGTTTAACAAACAGTTGCCAAGTTCATAAAGATAATGAGACTAAAAAGGAAGAGAAAAATAGCTTTTATTCAATGGATGGTGTGTTTTCCATGCAACCAGTTTCCTTAAAGAGTAAGAAAATAAATGTGGAAGAAAATAAATACGTTAATCAAAATAATCTAGCTGACAGAAATGAATATGAGAGTATTTTGCAAGAAAGTGAGTTAGCTAATTCAAAACATTTTCATCCAAAGAATGACTCTATAGAATGTGTTAACCATCAATTTGAAACTGATTTGAGTGTGGGGAACAATGAATGTTTTCAGAAGTTAGCTGCCAAGTGTTTATCAACAGAAAATCCGACAATAGCCAAAGATTTTGAGATGAAGAGTAAATTTGATTTAGTACTTGAGGAACTTCGTATGTTTCATGAAATTAGTAAGAAAAATGAAATTCCAAGCACTGTGGAAACAAACAATGAGCAAGGAAATTACTTTGGAGACAGTAATGATGTTGAGGAGGTAAAAATGGAGATAAAAAAAGATTTGAAAATGGATACAGTCAACAAAATATGTGCCTCTTCTTCGCTCCATAATACTACATCAGATCCTAACATGCACAAAAGGCACCGAAGTTTATTTAAATGGACAACAGTACCCAAAAATGGAGAACAGGAAGTTCCTTATGATTATTGCTGTCCAAGAACATCAGAGGAAGAATTACTCTATTCTACTTCTGAGAAAGGTATAAAACTAGTTTTTCAGTGTTTTTCCTCTTGATAGAAAAAAAGATTTTGTTTTGTTTTTTTCCTGTATAGGCCAAATGTATAATTTTGGCAAAAAATAAATTAAATATAATGCAATGTTTATTGCTGCACATTGTTTTCCTATAAAGGGCTGTTCAAACATTAAATAATACAGTGAATTCGAAGGTAACAAGAGATAAAATTTTTATTTTTAAAAGGAACTTCATTTGTTTAAATTTTAGGAGTCAATGGGAGAAGATATTTCTGAAAATAATTTGTTTACAGTATTAACATTTTATATAAAAGTTACTTTTTGCCATAACATATTGATTTATTTTCAGATTGTGAGAAACCTTCACCTAAAAGACCTGCTTTTTGCTCTGATGAACTTAAGGAAGGAACATTTAATTACTTACTGCAGAGAGGTAAGATTTTCAGTTGTTTTCTGGAACAACTCCTAAGATAATTATTGTGTTCTCATATATTTAACATGCAGAATATATATTTAGGTTATTAGGAAATAAATATAAAGATTTACTACTTTGTAAACAATAATTTACAGATGCAAATTCTAATAGTTAAAAATTGGCTAAAAATTAAAATACCATTTTAGAATATTGGATTTAGAGTATTATTTGGAAATATGCTCTTCAAAACTGTGTTTAAATATTTGCAAGTATGAATTAAAATAACTATGTGATGAGATAGGTGTGATACGTGTCTAATATACACAGCTAATATATATAACAATTGGCAAAATTGAAAAAGGCATTTATCTAAGTTGAATTTCTATTAATGAGATGTTACTCCTAATAGTTTTGTTATATCAGTGTTCTCTATCTTTTAACTATTATAAGTTTCTTCTTAGCTTACAATGAAATAATCTTAAACTTAATCCAAGTCCTGGAAGATTAAAAGCACACAGATAGTCTCTTCTCCTCTGAATAAAGAGAATAATTGAGGGAATACAATACTGTGTGAGACTAAGAGCAAGGTGGCAGAATTAACCTGGAAAGAATAGGAGTTGTTTTTTCTAGAACAGAAAGAAAGGAAGAAATTGGATTTGTTTTGAGATAGAATGAAGAATGATTAGGGAACATGCACTCATAATTGTCATCATGATTATAATTGTGATAAGGAATTGGATATATAAGGAAGATTAAATTATGTGCACAAATTGGAAAGAAACATTACATTTGTTGGAAATATCTGAACCCATGATACTGTATTGTACTTTCACAAGGAAAAGTACCTTATTGTCATAAAATATGAAAAATAATGTGTGAAGTCAGCCAGAATTATTTAACATTATGTTAGTACTTCACTTTCAAAGTGCAGAAAAATGCAATAATCTTACTAAGGCTTGTTAAAATCCATGGTATAAAGAAAAAGTTGAGAGATACTGGAAAGTGGGGGTAAGAATGGACTACCTACTTAGGAGTGGGTACTTGTTTATCCAGTATGATTTTAAAAGCATTGGAAACTCCTCATTGTGCTGAAATGTCTTTCATACTTACCCACTTGTCATCATGATGCCTCCAATTAAAGTTTCTACACTTATGTCTCTAGTACATCCTGTCACTCTTTGTTTCTCTCTTCTTCCTCTGTGGTGTGGAGAAGGCAAGTGTTTTGAAATTATTTTGAGCATGTGTTATATGCCAGGCAGCCAGTGTGTCAGGTGCTCTATATAACATTTAGCGTCAATTCTTCCCTGTCTTTAAAGTGTACATGAATGACCTGGGTATCTTATTAAACGATTCTGATTCTATTGTGGAACAGGCCCTAAGATTCAGCATTCCTAACAACTCCTAGTAAATGTAGACACTGTTAACTTGTGGACTATGCTTTGAGTTGCAAGGATTTAGAAAACAATTGTGTATGATTTCTAAAAGATGACTAATAAGGTTCATGACTTTTTTTTAAACACTACTTTTTAAAATGAACAATTTCTGGTAGTATGCTCAAATATTTAGAATTTTAAACAATACAAAGTGAAACATTAATCTGCTATATAGTGATAATAAAAGGGATCATATTTTATTCAATAAAAAATAGGAAATCCAAGGTGACAAAGAAGCACATCCTCAAAACCACAACTTAATGACAGTTTAAGGGCATATGCTTTACAAAAGGTCTGCTGTTGATACAAATTGGTTCAGTGATTTCTCACCCATTGTAAAATTACCAGAAGTATCTGTCAGAGTATGAAAGAAGAAAGCTATACTTTGAAAAAAGTAATCAAATAAACTATTCATGCTTTTGTTCTGAAATAATATTCTCATAATGAAGCACACTTAGCATAAATTGGTGGGTATCTAATTTATAACCAAATCTAGGTATCAGATATGATCCAACGATTTTGTTTTATCTGGACAATCCCTTTTTGTTTAAAAAATAAAAAAAAGTCAAGCAATAAAAATTTCCCTTTATTTTCATAAGTAACTATAATTTTAATGTTGAATAAAGTATCATAACTGATTTGTAGCTATTTTTGAATTGTTTTCTCCTTATTTACATCCAGTTAAATTTTGTATTTTATTTTATTGTTGTTTACATAGATACATAACAATTGTTTGGTAGAAATCATGCTGCTTACCTTTTGTCAGATTTAAGATTAGATTGATTACACTTTTTTTAGTATAATGTGTTTTTCTACTAAGGTCATACTAATTCATTAAAGCTTGATGAAGCTTGATATATTTTTAGCTTTACATTTGTACCCCACTGTTTATTTTTTTAAAAAGCACTCTGAAAGTTAGAGGTATTTTTATATTTCATTATCAAGTGTAGTTGATGCAATTTGATTAACTGATTTCGTAGCAAATATAACTCCATGAAATGTTTTAAACTGCTTTGAAAATGATATTGTGATGTTAAATAAAAACTACAAAACTCAGAGCTCTCCACTGATAAATAACAGACAAAATAATGTCTGCTCTATTATTGATAGTAATCTCTATTAGAAGCCAAAATAATCATTAACAGTATAATCTAGTGTTTAGCTTCTAATAGAAAAAGGACATGGTCTTTAAAGTCACTGTATTGTATTAACTTTAAAACCTATATAGTTTTGTTCTTGTTGTTAAGTAAGATTGCCTGATTGAAGTGCTCATTTTTAATTGCAGTGTTTTATTGGGCAAGTTACTTAACTTTTTTGCTGAGGTTTCCACATTTAAAAAATGGAGATAGGATTAAATAAACTAATCCATTCAAAGCCCTTAGCTCAATGACTCAGTAAATGTTGTTAGTGTGATTAGAAGTTAGCAAAAACTTTTTAAGCTTAGAAACTATGAGTAATTTTTACTCTCTTATGTGCTTTTATTGTCTTATATTTTTAGGTAGTAATTTTTCACATGGAATTTCAAGAGTACTGCCTCTTAAGACATGCAGTCGACCAATCAGAATTGGTTTGTCAAGAAAAGCTAAGCTTAAACAACTTCATCCCTATCTAAAGTAAATGTTAATGAGAACTTAAAAGAAGATATTGGACTTTAATATTTCAAAACATTTTATATCTATAATCTTTTGTTTCATTCTTTGGATAAATGCTTTCTTTCAGTTTGAGAGTTTTGAGCTTTCTTTATTATATGAAAAGTGTGTGCATGTGTGAATTATCTGGTTACTTTAAAACATGCAATGTCTTATTAATGTCTTCATGTTGTATTAACAATATGTGCATTAAAGTTTTCTGCAATCTTAAAAACATGTCAATTTATTTTTCATAATGCATGAATATATAATGCTTTTGTGGAGAAGATTGATAGCCTTTAGGTGATTTTCAAAAGGATCTGTGACTCTTAAGATGATGAATCACTGTTCCAATCCACTTCCCCTATTTTTCAAATGAAAAAAAATAGAGGAGCAAAGAAGATGTGTAAGGTTGTCAAGATCACAAAGTTATGTCAGGATCAGGATAGAGGCATTCGCCTCTGAAGCATTCTTTCCCCTTTTTTCTCTACATTCACTTTACAGTTTCTATTTCCTCCTTCAGTGTCTGTCTTTGGCTCTAGAACAGAATTGTGATCATGTACCTACTAGTAATTTATTCACTCATAAAATGAATATATTTTAGTAATCCTACCTTTGTGTTAGGCTCAGTGATAGAATACAGAAGACATGTATAAAACTTTGCCTTACAGAGTTTGCTTTCTATGCCTGAGATTGGAAAAGAAATACAGGATATACACAATTTAAATGCAACTATCAGTAGAATAATACTTTTCAAAATACTAGACAGAGAAATGACAGTCTAGTTATTTCTAAAATGAAGGAAAGAAGGAAGCATCAAGAAAACATAAAAAAACCCAGAAAGTATATAACAGAAGGAAGACTGAATGAATCAGTTAACAAAATAAATATGATTGGATTAAATATTCTATTACAAGCCAAGGTTTTCAGATATACTAAAAACCATCTCAAATTCAGCTCTATTTATTAATTTCTATTCCCCCACCATGTATTTTCTAATTTCAATGTCCTACTTTGATTTATTTTTCCCTCTACAGAACTCATCACCTTTTTATATTATTATTTACACCTTGCAAAAATTCAAGTCCTTGAAGGCAGGATTCTTTCCCCTCCCACCACTAATCTATCCCAAGTGCCTAGAGTACTAGCTGTCCCTTGTAAGTACCCATAAAATATTATTTGAGTGAATGAATGAGCAAATTTCTATACCTACTCATAGTAGCTATGTCTTTTTGAATTCTTAATAGATTTATGACCTCGGGCAAGCCCTCATTCTAAAGGGGCATGAGATATTTCTAAATATGTCATGGAATCATAGGATTAAATGGGCTGATAGGTGTCATATGTTTATAATATCTCTATAAGTAATAACTATCTAACAATGAATAACAATTTACTGAAACATAGTATCTACTCAGTAATGAATTGCTTTTTAGAATTTTTACCTTTTTCTTGAATTTATTTTTTCCTGGATCCTGAATTAGATTATTTTTGGGAAGATGCCTATGCCTCTGAGTCTTATTAATGTGTTTCTTTTACTTATTTTCTGTAAAAGTTTTCATCTTTCTCTTCTTTTTGCTATTATTATAAACCCTGTGTTGTATTTTTCTTTTATCTTTATTCAAAGCACATCTCATCACAATCAAGGTTTGTGAAGACAAACCTTGATCCTTTTCCTTGTTCTATGTTGCTGTGTGTGAATATTTAATTCTGTTCTCATATCTACTTATGGGGGCAAATTTATGTGTTTCCTCTCTTATTCCTAATCTTTAGGAAGCTTTTATAGATGCTATCATTTTTTCTCTAATAAATGATATATAAACTTACAACTACTACTTTTTTTTTCATTCTCTGGACTATGTGATAGGTTTAAACTCCCAACCCATATTATACTGTTTACATTGTTTTTTTTTTTTTTTTGCCACTGAATCATTACTGCTTTCATCTGTAGAGCTTTTCTTATAAAAACTTGGGAACTACTACACCTCCCCGATGCGAAACTTGTTCCTGCTACTGTCATTACTCAAGCACCACTTCCCTAGTATCCCTCTAACCTAACACACATATACACACACAAACAGCACCTTCTTTCTCCTGTCTAGTCCTGTTAGTTCTTGTTTCTGGAATTAGAAAATTAGGGTGTAGGAGGGAGGTAACATTTTAGCTCTTATGTCTTTGTGTCTTCATAGCCAGGTTTGGAGAGGCTGCACTCAGTGTTGTGGTAGAACACATTTTAAATTGAAACCCATCCTCCCTTCACCTTGTTCTTTGTATCTTTGTTCTTACAATGTAAGAGTTGAATGCTTTCAGATCAGAAGAAAAATATTCAAAGGATGAAAAGCCACTTCAAAAAATACTTGCTTTTATTCAACTTTAGAATAAATCTTTATGGTTACTTCAGTTTAAAGTAACACGCTTTTGGTTGCACAACAGTGAGCATGAGAAGAGAAGCAGAGCCTAATATTAAATCAACTTGAAAAAGTTATGTTGGTAGTCAGTACTTTAACTATGCAAACCTCTGAGTTAATATTATCTCTTTAACCTTATTTAGTTAAGCAAAATGGAAAACAAAGTATGTAGTGAAGTTAATCATTAGTTCTATTTAAATTGTCACATAAGAGAATATTTATAGAGTCAGCCATCATTTTGGGAAACAGACATTACATACTTACATAGACATAATAATTTGTGGTAGAGTTTATACTACTAAAAAAGTTATCTTTTGGACTAAGGAGACTAGAATATAAAGGTATCAGGAGGGTTCCAAGTTATATTTACCCACTTTGTTGTAATATACATCATTGAAACTATCCTTGTCAAATAGTCCTATTTTATTTTTTTAAAAAAGTATGGGCACATACTATAATGACAAATTTATTTTGTGATTTCTAATGCTCAGCTTAATATTTTTCTTAATAAATTTATTAAGATTATAGCTTTTTTGTTTGTTCGTAGAAGAGAATATAGCTAAAGTCAATGGGGGCTTTTGGCATATTTTTATCTTTTGTTTTTTCTTGCTTATCCTATCTCTTTCAGTATTTGGGCCAACTTCAAAGCAGAATGAAACATTTCCCTCATAAGGCTTTTATAAATGCTTTCTAATATGACTAACAAAGCCTTATGAAATTATTTATGTGTTCTTTTGTCTATAGGCAAAAATGAATGTTTTACAAAATTATTTTTTCCTTGTCTGTTAAAGTTTGAGTCACAAAATAATGCCTGATGCTTCTACTACAGTTCTAAATGCTATACTTGGAATGATTCTGCTCATCATTACTGTCATTATCAGCTAACAAAGTACTTTTATGAGCAGGAATACTTGCTATCAGACATAAATGACTTATGACAATAATCGAAATTTGGAGACCACTTATTTGCAATGAGGCAGAACCAGGGTCTTTCACAGCCTGCTAGGTGGATCAACATCTTCTTGCTGGTACTTCATTTTCTAATCACTTTGGTAGCATGTTACTCAAACGTTTGATATGGTTTCTAAAAATTTCTCTGCACATGTCAATCACTTTTTTAGATATGAAAAATTATGAGTTTATTGGCAAAAAATTTTAATTTGTATGAGGCAGCGTAGTATAGATGTTAACTCAATGTGTACTTTTGAGATACATACTATTTTATTTCTCTAAAAACTAAGAGGCAAAATCTAAGAGGCAAAACTCAGTAAACAACTAAAAGAATAGTTAGGAGATTTGAGATTTCATTCTGACCCTTTCTGCATGACCTTGAAATTGTCATGTTGCCTCATTTGGTTTTCAGATGTTTCCTCATTTGGCATATTGTAATCACTAAAATAACATATGGTATTCTGCTATTCTGCAAATGAAATACCCTGTGGGTTACTAGTTGGAAATAAAAGAAGAAATACCAAGAAGGAAAGACTTTAAATATAAATAACAAAGAATATATGATATTTTTAGGTATTTTAACAACTTCTATTTGTTATTAAAAGATGATTAAAAAGAATAAAGTTGAGAGTAGTTATCAGTATTTATCTTTCATATTTCTTAAAAAGCATATAATATGTTTTATAAGTCACTCATTTATTCACTTATTTATGTCCTCATCAAACATTTCTTGAGGGCACATCATAAGTCTGGAATGAAACTCATTTGCATAAATTCTCTTATTTATGAAACTCAGATCCTATTACTCATAATTCTTTCTATACAGTAGCCATCCTTTTAAGGGAAACTATCCATGGACTGGTGTGGGCCTGTCTGACTTATAAGGAACTTTCTCTCTTAAGTCATTCTTATTTGAAGCCAATAATAAAGGATGAACCATGAAAATTGTTTCTTTGATTTTCTGAAGACTGTTATGAACATAATTCTATGAATGTGACCTGTTTTTCAAAACTGGAAAATTTTTTTTCAATAGCTTTAATGTTTGTGATTTGGGGACTTGGGGTGTAGAGTAAGGATTATTTGATTGATTTTCATGGGACTAACATTAGAGATAATAGACATGAAATGTCTCACAAAACCTTTGGTATATAGCAAATATATAATTACTAATAGCTATTATTATAAATATTTTAAAAAGGAGCTTTCTCATCCCTTATAGGTATAAATAAGATTACCAATAGGGACTCCTGCTTTAAGAAACCCCCACCTATAAAGCATGGGCTGAGATATATTTACTTTTATGCTCTGAAGTC
Source organism: Cynopterus sphinx (assembly GCA_030015415.1). Lineage (NCBI taxonomy): Eukaryota > Metazoa > Chordata > Mammalia > Chiroptera > Pteropodidae > Cynopterus > Cynopterus sphinx. The sequence goes on along the minus strand of CM057383.1, from coordinate 6,269,160 downwards.
TATTATATTACTGATTATTAACCTGTTTGGACATTTTCTTTATTAATGCACAATTTAAACATTATACCAGTCATCTGTCAAAGTACACTTCAGTTGTTTCCATGTCTTGACCACTGTAAATAATGCTGCTACATACACCTTTATGAATAAATATTTTTCAATTTTTGGGGTAAATACCCAGAAGAGGGATTAATGTTTTCCATAGCAGCTGAAACAATGTACATGCTCACCAGCAGTGCATAAGGGTTCCATTTTCCCCACAACCTACTGACACTTGTTATTACTTGTCCTATTGATGATAGCCATTCTAACAGGTGTGAGGTGGTATCTCACTGTGGTTTTGATTTGCATTTTTCTAATAGCTAGTAAGGTTGAGCATCTTTTCATCTGTCTGTTGGCCATATGTATATCTTCTTGGGAGAAATGTCTGTTCAGCTCCTCTGCCCATTTTTAAATTGGATTGTTTGTTTTTTTATTGTTAAGTTGTCTGAGTTCTTTGTATAATTTGGATATTAGGTCAAATATCTTCTCCCATTCAGTTTGTTGGTTATTTTTTTTTGTCTTGGTGATGGTTCCTTTTGCTGTATGGAAGCTTTTTAGTTTGATATAGTTTCATTCATGTATTTTCACTTTTACTTCCCTTGACTTTGAGGTCAAATTCATAAAATCATCTCTAAATCTAAGGTCCATGAGTTTGTTACCAATGTTTTCTTCTATGCTATTTATTGTTTCAGGTCTTATATTCAGGTCTTTGATCTACTTTGAGTTAATTTTGGAGTATGGTGACAGATAGCAGTCTAGTTTCTTTCTTTTGCATGTGGCTTTCCAATTTTCTCAGCACTATTTACTGAAGAGGATTTCCTTACTCCATCGTATGCCTTTGGCTCCTTTGTCAAAAATTATTGCCCATCTATATAAGGAGTTATTATATTTCTGGACTCCCAATTCTGTTTCATTTGTCTGTGTGTCTGTTTTTCTGCCAATGTTTTGATTATCATTGCTTTGTAGTACAATTTGAAGTCAGGCAGAGTGATACCTCCAGGCTTGTTCTTTTTTCTCAGTATTGCTTTGGCTATTCAGGGCCTTTTGTGCTTCCATAAATCTGATAATTTTTTGTTCTACTTCTTTGAAAAGTGCCAGTAAGATTTTGATGGAGATTTCATTAAATTTGTATAATGTTTTGAGTAATAAGGTCATTTTTAACTATGTTGATTCTTATAATCAATTTTCCTTTTTTATCACATCCATGACTCAAACTGATTTTATGGTAGAATTCTTAGCTATGGCTAACACATTTCTATGTATATTTGAAAACTGTTTGAGAGAATTTGTTAGAACTTGGATGTAAAGTTTTTCTTACAAAGACAGTATATCAAGGTTTTAAATTTGAATAGAATCATGAAAGTAACTGAGAGTATACTTGAAATGCAATTAAATTTACAAAATGCTTAGTAATCTTTAGGCATAGAAAAATATTACATATTGATAAATTTTTTAAAATACTATTAGATTAAAATCAGTAAAACATTATTCAGTAGATTAAATATTTCTTGAGCATTTAACATAATATGCAAAACACTTGGTAAGTACAGTGGGAGTTGCAAGATATATATGATATGAAGTTTTAATCTAATTGAAGAAAAAAACATACACAGATAATACAGAAGAGTGTGAACAATCTGAAATCTATGGGGGTGCACAAATTTGAAAGATCGATTCTGGGTGAGAAAGGATTTATGTGAAGAATGTAGAACTTAAGCTAAATCTTAAGATTTTTAATAGTTATAGGCTAGAGTAGAGCAGAAGAAGATTCTATTCAGAATGACATGAATATAAACAATTTAGTTAAGCTGGAGAGTTATAAATGTGTTAATGACATTTTTTATTTTATTATTTTTTATATAAAATTATGAAGGATTATAGATTTAAAATATATTGAAAGACTAAATTCTCTTCTTATAGAGAAAAGTTGTTTTATACTTTGACATCTCTTCTAATTTTAAGAATTTGATGTATGTTTGATAAATCAGAAGATTATTAGAGGCTTTCTAGGGTAGAATGCAGTTTACTGGAATTGCAGAATTTAGAAAAAATTAATTTTTAGTACTTTACACATTATAACCCTGATTAAAAAAAATTAATGCTCGCATTGTCTAGTGATTCATATGCCTCTGGAGAAATTCTTTCTTTAGACCTTCTATGCTAAGAGTAACTCAAAAGTAAGATATGCTATTCGAGCTTCTTTTTTTCCTTCTTTCTCCTCCCCCTTTCCTTTTCCTTCTTCCTTTTTTTTCCTCTTTTTTTCTCTGTTGATTCAGTTTCTTCAAAGGCTTTATCTTTGCTTTTATGTCATATTATCTCTTTCTCTAATAACATTCCTTTTCTAAAATACCTGTAGATACTGTCTGCTTCCACATCTACTTTTATAATGTTCCTTATAGAAACTGGAATCAATACTTTTAGGACTGAAAGGGACCTCATGATTGATACTTTCATGGTAGAATAAGATTATTACCCTTGATTGATATTATACATTTTACTAGACCGTCTCCCTTACAATGATGGCAAGGATCTAACTTTATCTCTGAATTACCTCCTCTGTAAGTGCTCAGTAATTATCAGAGATGCAAGATGAATATTTATGTCAGACAGCTCTCTTCAAGATATCTTTTAATACTTTGCCATCCTGCTCAAAGAACTCAGAAAATTTAACTTTATCTCTTAAATGATACTTAGATTCCTTTCCATTATAACATTTGCAGATTTGCAGTTGGCTTATCACTATCATCATTATGTGTATTTGTACAGTTTTTAAAAGTTTAGAGTGTTTTCTCTATTTTGCCTCATTAAATCCTTTCACCATTATCATTCTCATTTTCAGATAATAAAACTAATATTTAGATTGAGTGAACTTTTCAAGTAAGCAGATTGTAAGACTTTAGCACCTAACATAGTACCTGGGACATAGTAAGTGCTTGTTGAATTGAAATAAGGGCTAATGTTCTTCCCATTAACTTCAACATTTAAATTGGGATAGAATCATGAAAGTAACTGCATTATAATTAAATGCAATTAAATTTACAATCTACTTAGTAATCTTTAGGCATAAAAATACAGCATATTGGTAAATTTTTTAAAAACCAAAATATTGTTATATTAAAACAATATTTAATACTGTTACTTGCTTTTATTTCTTCATTTCTGCCCTTTTTTCCCTCTTTCCTTTTACTGAATGCTACTATATGCAACACATTAGGCTAAGTCCTGGATATACAAGGAATATGAAACATAGTTGCTTTCATGAGCCTGATAACCTGAAGTCATACACTTAAAAGTTAAATAAAAGTAAATTTCTTATTTTCTTAAATCTTACAGGTATGGAGTAGAAAGGAAGAAATAAAAAAAATAGAAATATTTTAAATGCATAGCATCTTAATCTTTTAAATGTTAAGTATTTCTTCATGTTTACAATTATGTTCATGAAACTATATTTTCAGTTTTCATAATTAGGAGCGTTGGCTTAATGAAAAACATTTTAATGAAAAAGTTAAATTTAATTTTCTCAATTAAAATGTATTTTTTAATATTTAACATTAAAAACATGGCATGACATTAATTTATGTTAAGATTTATGTGCTATCGATGAACATACTCTAAAAATTTAGTCTGTGTTACTCACTGATTAAATGTAAGCATCTTGCTAGTTCTGTCATAAAAATAAGATTGCAAAGAAAAGAAATATTAATAATTCTATCAATACAATAATCTTAAAATATTGCACAGAATCCATTTATGTTCATGTTTACATTTCTTATCACTTTCAATATATATGTATATATTTTAACATTGGTATTATTTATGCTGAAGCCCAACTTGGCAAGGAGGTGAGAAAATATCTAAATTTATTATGTAGAATGTATAATTTAAAAAATTAAAACTGAACCTTCTCAAATCATTTTTAAAATTTTCAGTAGACAAGATTAGAATAAGGTTGTATCTGACAATGTTCACGAATATATAAGAAAGGATTTTATTTAACATTAGTTAATGCCTAAAAATGAGTTTCTAAAGAAGTGATTCTTGCCATATCCCATTCCTAACTGCAGACTATTAGAAGTAAAATGTATTTAATGATAAGAATTAAACATTTTAAAAAGCTGTTTGATATTCTTTAAATCTTTAACTTTTGTAATGTTGCTGAGCCTTCAACCATGAAAAGCTTTTCCATGTTAGAAATTATGGAATTTGACAAAATATCTCTGCTTCGACTTCCTATTCTGAAGCAAGGTTGAGAAATGAAAATCTGTCTCCTGTAAAGATGTGCTTTTTGGCTGTACTAATGTTTAAGAGTCTGCACTGAATATTATTCTTTCTGACGTAATGTTTAGTTCTTTAAATATTTCCCTCTGACTTGAGCGCTATGAAAAAATGTGGATTAGTACCTCTTTCTCTGACATAAGGAGACATATTTAGAAAATTCGGTTGTGGTTTTGTGGTGGATAAGGAGCCAGGCAAAAGATGAGAATAAAAGCATCCTTATGATATTTGGTTACATCATATCTTGCATTTCCAAAAAGGGTGTGAAACAAATAAACTGAAAGTAGAAGCAGCAAATTGTAGCAGAAAGTGAGTGGGTTTTTGGTGTTAGAGAGATCTTACCTCAACCCATAATACTCTCTTAGATTCTTTATTTCTTCATCTGCGAATTATTGATAGTAAGACCTAACTTTCAGGGTTTTTGTTAGAATTATAAAGTTTGTATGCTCTCTCACAGTGTGCCTGGTATTGGTAGGCATTTAAAAATGATGGCAATTAATATTTAATTAAGCACCATTATAAAATAGTTGCTCAAGTGCTTAATATTATTCATTAATGTAAGAATTAATAGAGTTAATTTACTAATTCTTTCAAAAATATGTATTGAATACTTACTATGTGTAAGTCACTATTATTGGCACTTTGGCTCATCAATGAACAAAATAGAATATATTGTTCTTGTGGACCCTCCATGCTAATTGGGGCAGAGACAATAAACAATAAAGATAACAATTAAGTAAATTACACAGTATATTGGGAAATGTGAAGTAAAAGCAGAAAGGGGTGAGGGAGAGGGGCAATGTGTCTAGGAGATGAAGCTCTAATGTTAAATAGGGAGGTCTGGATCATTGAAAAATCAAGATTGAAGCAAAGACTTGAAGGAGTAAGGATGAGAGAATATGTGACTTATGATTTAAAGGATTATTCTGATTTTTGGGAAATAGGTGGCAGAGAGGAGAGAATGTAATAAAGATCTTTTAGGAGGTAAATGGAACAGAAGCTTGACTAAGATGATAGAAGTGTTGGTGAGAGCTGACTTTATTGTGAATATATTTTGAAGGTAGAAACAAAAGGATTTTCTGACATGGGATGTGTGGTGTGAGAAAAAGCGTATCAGGATCTATGGTACATTTGCCTGACAATATTAAGGTCCTATTTGAGGTTCATGGCCTTGAATTTTAGAGTGAAAGCAGTCATGTATGGAATTGCATTTTCTCCAGTCATGTTCAGCTTCACGTGTTCAGATTTAGAGTAGGTAGAGAATTAGATATAGACAGGGGAATAAATTTCACCAAGCACATTTAAAACAGTGAGAGAAGGGCAAGGAAGTCAAGGGTTCAAGCTAGGAGCAATTATGAGGATTAACTATGTAATTTAAGAATAAGGACATCAAAGAGAGTGAGGTAGAGTGGGAGCTTGGTGGGATTAATGGTTTAGGAGTCCCAGTGTATCAAAGAATTATTGGTTTTGGGAGACTATAGGAAGTTAGCTGGCAAGCTAGGTTATGATGACAGAGTGAAATGCATAAAATTGAAATTATGGAGAGGTTGCTGTGTTTAGCGTCTGACAATGAGAAGAGTGACTGAGGTAGTACTGGAAGATTATTATTATAGAAAAGAAATTCAAGTGACTAAGAGGTTAGAGTTCTGGAAGAATTATTTACATGTATATTGAAAGCACCAAAAATTAAGAAAGAAGTAGCTTTAGACAGTGACAGTGAGCCAGTCTAAAATGGTTGAAGGAAAGTGGGAAGGATGCCCAGGGGACCTCTAGATGACAGCAATCATGACGGGGTAGAGGGTGAATTTGATAACCTGGGATGGAAAGCTGTAGGTTTTTAGGAAGGAGGCAGGAAGGATGCTTGAAAGTTGCAATGAGGAACATGAAAGACATTAATCCCACTCTAGACTCAGAAGAAGAAGAGCTGTGGGAGCAAAACCAGCCTCCTTTTGAGACGGATGCAGGGAAGCAGTGTTCTTAGAGGAGAGCCAGCTTTCTCCCCTCAGTGCAGTAGGGTAAAGATAAGCTTCGACAGGAGGCTGACACATGTGAGAAAAGATTCATCGGCAGAAATAAAAAGACTGATGCCAGCAGGTTATTGCTTGGGGTTGTTGGAGACCGTAACTGAGAGTACAGATGGGGAAGAGTGGACCCAACAGAAACTGAGGCCAACTTTACTAAGCTTCGTGCTGTCAACAGCTTCACAGAATCTGTCCCATTGAAAATTGCATGCTTTGGAGTGGGGATGTTCTCGGAAAAACCTGCATCTTGCCTAACTTTCCTTGAGTAAAATTTGTGTCACAAAGCACACTAACTGCTCTTCCCATTAGCTTTTGGTGACATCTTTAACATGGTCTTAAACGTGTATTCTCATTTTATTTACTTCTCTGGACTTCATTTTATATCCTCACCATTTTTTTCCCTCTCAACAGCGATTGCACAGCCTCTTCCATTTGCTTGGAATGTCTTGGGATAAATATTCCTGGACTTGTGAAAAAGTAACATCTTTCTATATTAATTCTCATATTTATTTGTGTTATTACTTTATTGGAGTCCAAAAGCACATCTAGCTATCTAAGATTCATAAGGTCAATGATTTGTGTTTCTTTTTTTTTTTTCAACATTGACTCCCAGCTTGCTGCCTGGCACATAACAGGTGCTGTTTTGTATTTATTGAATAAATGATTACACTTTCTGAATTAAAGCAGTAAATTGAATTAAGAATATACATAAAACTTATGATAAACAAATTAGCATGGGTATGGCAGCACACAGAAAGGGGGTCACTCATCTGACTATTCCTATGGGTCCCAGAGTCTTGCTTGTTGTGGGTAGATAGACCATAGAGATACTAGACCAGATATTAACAACAAAGTAGCTTTTAAACTCAGACTTTATAAAGATAATCAGATGATTTGTTAACGTGGAATGAATACTATTTACAATTTTCATATATGTAGTTAAGTGTGAATATTTATTCACTATCTTGAGGATATGAAAATTGTCACACTTATTTACTTATTTATGAATCAAGTTCAATCTACTCCCAATTTACCCCCCCTCACTACTACCCACCTCTATTGGCAGGATACCCCATCTCAATCAAGCTTTGACTGTGACTCCTTTGGAGACCCTGGCCTTTGCTCTCTGACCACATAGTGCATCCTTGCAATCTCCCTAACCACAGTGTCTTTTCTGAGCAGGCAAGGCTGTCTTGCATTTGAGAAAAAGCAGATATTCCTGTTTTTCTCCTTCATTTCCTCATTCTGGCTTCTTTCTCCTTTCGATACCACCAATAGCCTCCGCCTCCTTTTCTCTGGATCGCTTAGCACATCCCAGAAGGGACTACTGAAACTGAAAAACACTTTACTTTCTGCTGTAGGTGAGGAAGTAAGGATTAGAAATATAATGGCATTCTTTTCCTTTCCTAGGAAGGAGAAAGCTGATTCTAACACTGACTAATTATTGTTGTATAAGTAATTTTGTACATATGCACATATATAATGACTAATAAAGGTTCTGATAGCAGTCTGTATTTCTTTTTGTTTACCAAGGAGATGAGGATCAGTTACTACTGTTTGCTAGGGAGTAATTCTGATGTAGTCTGAACACTTTATAGTGTGTCAGAATACACTCATTTTCTCTATTGTCAGGAGTGTTCTGGGATGGTTATGTCTTACTTCAGGAATCTTTTAAAAATTTTTTAAAAGAGGTAACAGCACTTCTAATATTTTAATAGAATTTTTAAAACAAAGTATATAAAGTGAAAGAGAATGAATTAGTATATCATAAAGAGAAACAACAGAGTCTTTAAGAAGAGAGAGCACAAATGAATCCTCCCTAAACCATTCAATTAAAGTTAATTTGCTTTAATCATTATTTTATGGTTACTCTATTATTATACTCTAACAAAACATGTAAATATTGTTAAACATTTAATATAATTCTTAGATTAGATGTTGAGATAATCATGCAGGATTTGAATCACTAACTCTGTGTCTCTACCTTTGCATTTGCTCAAACATAATTTTTAAGACCTAATTTGTTTTTAACCATTTGATTTCTATAGAGCTTTGATTCCTTTAAAATAAAATAGATGGCTGGATTAATCTGAGACAGTCAAAAGGACATTTCTATGCTTCAAATGGATTTTGGAGTCAGTCATTTCTGTGGATTCAAATTGCACTTACGTTGCTTATTGCAATTGTGACTTTAGGCCAGAGGGGGTGATTTTGCTGTTCAGGGGACATTTGTCAGACATCTTTGATTCTCACGACTGTAGGGGTGCTATTGACCTAGTGAGTGGAAGCCAAGGATGCTGCTAAACACCCTACAGGACACAAGACAGCCTCCGTCATTCCCAACAAAGAATCATCTAGCCCAGAGAGTCAAATGTATGAAGGTGGAGGAACCCTACTCTAAGAAGTCACTTAACTTTTCTAGATTTAATTTCTTCATCTACAAAATGGAGATAACAGTATCTACTTTTGTGCAACAAAAACTAGAAAACAATGTAAACAAAGTGATACATTAGTAGAAACAAAATATATGGCATTTATAAATATTAACATTAAATAATAGTAGAGCTGAAGGGGTTTTGAGAGCATGTTGACCAACTGGCTTCTGGCATGCACCTGTCATGCACCATTTCAAACGCACTTGGCTTCCCTTTTACTTGAGTAAGGGGCAAAGTGACCACTTCTGTGCAAGCTTTGACCTCCTTCCTTTCTGCGCAACCTAAGAGCACCTGGTTTCAGGCTTCCTTTCACACTTCTCATTTCCTGACCTGGGCTGCTCTGACATCTTGGGTGAATGCCTGTGGGTGGGCCCCTGCTCCACACTCATGCAAAAGTGCAAACTGTGTTTGGGTCTTTAGCCCCCTTGGGGCCAGCTTGACTGAGGAGGCACTGAGCTGATAAACACTCCCTCCTCCTCTCCCTCTTTTTTCCCTTCCCCCTTTTGTTCTTGTGTAGACTGCTCTAAGAGTCCTTATTTCATGAAGTTTCCAGTAGCACCAGTAGCTCAAATCGGTGGCCAAACCATACAGATCATTCTATTGGCTTCCTCTCCTTCCCTGTTTTCATCCTCTTGTCTTTCACCCCTGCTTTCTGGGATCACTTCCCAAATAAACTGCTTGTGTTTAGGCATTTTTTTCTTAGACTCTGCTTTCAGAAATCCTGGTGGTGGTGACACTTCTTATCCAAGAGACAGGGAAATAGAGGCTCAGAAACGTGAGAAAACTTGTTTTTAGTCTTGGCTTTGGCACTAAATACATGACCTTTGACAATATGTCCTGACACCTTTCCAGTGCTTTCATCCCCACACCATAATCTCTGTATTATAGTTTGGCTCAGTTTATCAATGCTATTTATGTGCTAACTGTTTTGGTTATTATTAGGGACTGTTAAAATATGACAGTGAGGCATATGCTAATAAAATATGTGGGTCTCTAGGATGCCAGCAAAACTTGTTTATGCCATGGTTTAAAAAATTATTTAAAGATTTTTAGGTGTTCTACCATCTGGAATGTCTACAAAAATATAAAACTGTAACTCAGGTTTACATGATACTTAAATATGCATATGATTGTACTTCTATAAGGTTTGCATAATGAGAAGTATTGTTAAAAACTTTCACCTGATTTCTATGATATTTTATATTTCACAAAATGTGCAGACTATTTTAAGGCAAAAAAAAGCCATTGACTCTGGCAAAAATGAAATCACACCTAAAAGTGCTCAAAACTGTTGATCAAACATGTAAAAAAAAACAAGGATTTAGAGGTCATTCTTAAGGCACCGATAATAAATCTGACAAATTAAGAGTAGGCAGGAATATACTGCTACTTTATGTGGCATTGACCTTGGCCTATCTATAGTATTACATATTCCAGAAGCAGAAGAGCATAGTGTTCTGCATAGACAGATCCTCTGTCACATCTAATTTGCAGTTGCTCTTAACTAATTGTAAACTCAAGCCAAGTGGGAGCTGATGCATTAATCTGTGTTAATACTTGTGAAAATGCATGTGAATACAGTTAGTGAGTCATCCTAAGGTCTGGATTACCTTCCTCAAGAACAAAAATATCAGCAGAATTTCTGCTTCTGCGAGCTGAGAAAAGCATGAAGCCTCAATTTATCCATTGTAGAAAAACCTGGGTTTATCCAAGTGATGCTGGATGAAGGCTTATTTTCTAAAGCGGTAGTTTCGTTCTAAGGGGAAAAGAGAAAAGTAGAGATGATTTTGCGGGACAGACAATAGAATAACCAGTTCTGGAGAGTGGAGACTGAACTGCACTGTCAGAAAGTATTCACATTTTCCACGCAAACAACTGAAACAAAAGCAATTAATTTGTTTTGTTTTATTCTGTTTAAATAGGCTTAGAAAGGCTTTGCAAATCCAGCATTATGTCTCAGGAAAGTTTAAGTGATGCTATTGGGAAGGTTGAAAACTTAATGCAGAAAAGATTTTCTTGGTGGTGCTGGCCCCACCCATTATCTCCTGGCTACTTACCATGTCCTTAAGCCCTACTTAATATGTGACAAAGGCTTGTGTGTCATGTTAAAAAACTTGGACTGTATTTCAAAAAATACTGGCTAAAACAAAGGCAGCATTAAAGCAAGGGAATGACTTCAGATATTTATTTTACCGATGAGCAGGAGTTATAAAAAACTGGTAGCAGGAAAGACTGTTTTAATGCTATTGATATAGTACAATAAAGAGATGATGGAAGATTTCACTTGGAAGGGGTAAGTGGGAGTGGTGGGCACACATTCAATTTGGGAGTAAAAAGAAATTACTCACTTTGCCTGTTGATTAAAGGAATATAACATACTTTTACAGACATATTTTTAAGTTTGTTCCAGCATTGTTGACTTTTCCTCAGATACATATTGTGCATTTAACATTTATTAACATTCATTCATTCATTCATTCAATTATTCACTATTTATGGAACATCAAACATATGCTAGATTCTATACACAGCGAGAAGAAGTAAGAATAAAGATTACTCAAAAAACTACTGAGTGTGGTGACAGATACAAATCTTTATCATTGCTTTACAGGAGGTTATAATCTACTGATGGGAGTCTAAACTTTCTTTATAATATGGTTATAATTTTTGCTTCATAGAATAAAATAAGCACTTAATAAAAAGCCAAGATATTTATATTCTATTCTTGCCACAACATTTGAAACATCTTAAATAAATCACTTCTTTAGCTGGCAGTTTCCAAATTTGTAAAATAAGAAACTTGCAACTGCAAAATGCTATGAACTGCTCAGCATCGTTAATTATCAGGGAAATGCAAATCCAAACCACAAAGAGATATCACTTCACACCCACCAGAGCATCTATAATAAATAAGACAGACAATAAATGTTAGTGAGGCTGCGGAAAAAAACGAACTCTCATACAATGCTGGTGGGAATGTAAAATAGTGCAGCCACTTTGGAAAATAGTTTGGCAGTTTCTTAAAAAGTTAAACATTAGACTACCATATTATTCAGCAATCCCTCTCTAGGTATTTACTCAAGAGAAATGAAAACATTTGTCCACTCAAGACTTGTTTATAGCATTATTCCTACAGCCATAAACTGGGAACAATCTTAACGTCCTTCAGCTTGAGAATGAGTAGACAAAATGTGGTAGATTCCTATAAAAAAGGTGCTCTGAGATAGAGGAGTTGGCTTTGTATACTCTCTGGGCCTGGCTCAACCTTGGGCATGAGCTTCAAGCCATTAGAATAGCTAAGGAAATGCAAGCATATGGATTTAACACCTGAAGAGTCACCCTGGAATTTGTGCAAATTGTCTAGAAGTTATTCTTAAAATAATTAGTCTTTCATAAACATGTTTTCATTTTTATTCTGCTTTCCAGCATCTTTTTCTTTTAAAGTTTTTCATTAATTTCTCTTCATTGACCAAAAGAATGATGTTAACCCTTCTTTCCTAAGTATTTTTATTCTGGTCTTCCCCCATCCATACCCTCCACTCCCGCATTTTATCTGTTCTTTTTCAGAGGTCTTTTCCTTTTTGGAATTCTTGATTTCTTCTTTTTAGCGGTATTATCTGACTGTGAAAATCCTTTGAACATGTAAATTCCATTAAGGAAAAATATTATGAAAATAAATAGGATCTCAGGAATTCAATTTGCTTTTCTTTCTCAAATGTTTATTGATATATGACTCAAGTGAAATCCCAATGCTACAAAGATTTTAGCAAATCACTTCTTAAATGCATATAAAGATTTTAAAAATTCTTTTGCTTCCATATGGAGCATTCTTGTTTTCTAATTTTGGTGATGCAAGAATACCACAGCATTTATTAAGTTAGGAAAGCTAACATTTAGTGTTTTTTTCCCCTTCAAATCCAATTTGATTTATTTTGTATTCTTCAAAGAAAAGAGATAGGAGGCTAAAATGTGATTGTGGTGAGCTCATAGTGAAAATTTTCCACTCAACGTAATAGGTTGTCTATACACACTGGTGTTAGACTTTCTTCCTACTTATTTTAGTACTCTTTTTGTCCATTTTAGATGGTAATTCCCTTGAACAAGGTGTTAAGGCCTGCAAGACACTTAGAGTTTTGTTAATATTAAATGAACATTATGTAGGCATTAGCTCTTGATTTTGCATCACATTACCATGAATAACAAATGTTTGTGTTTATGTGCTCACTTAGGTGAAACAATTCACAGTATGAAGTCCCACTTAGTAATGCACCACATCCTGAAATTCTAGGGCTACTAAAGAGTTAATTCTCTGGGACTCACCGAAAATATTTTGCATTAGTCTCATACAAGGCTAGTGTCATAATGAATCCAATAACAGAACTGGACTCTAAGGAAAACAAACCCACCCTACAAACAGCAGGGGCTTATTAAAACATTCCTGAGCTAAGTGTGACTTTTACTTCACAGCACATGCAAAGTAGAACTTTAAAGATAACAGCAAACACTTAGTGCATACAATAATGACTCCAGTCTAAGTGTTTTACTACTATATATACTGCTTTATCAAATAGAAGAGATTCTGCATAGTAAGTGTTCTGTAAATACTTAAAGAATGAAAAAATACCAAATAATTAAGACTGGACCTTCTAGAAGTATACTATTACAAACTGAGAAAAGGAGGTCAGGGAGCAATGCCTTCAAGAATCTGATCAAAAATCACCTTACTAAGAATCCTGTAACAAATCAAGTTTTTAATAAAATGTGAGCTTAAAATAAAACTAATTTCAGTTTCAAATACTTGGAAAATTTATCTTCCATGAATTCTTATTAGAAAGTTATAGGCGGATGGATACTAAATTGTAAAAGAAAGATTGTGGGACAGAGAAAACAGTGATCTATCATGGGAGGATATTCAGGAGGAGATCAGGATAAAGGGAAAAGAAAGATCCTAGAGGACAGCTCTGTCACAGGCCTAGAAAGAAACCAGTTTAAAGAGGAGTAGGCAGCTAGAGGTCTCTGAAGAGACATTATCAAAAAAAAGGGATTGATACGTTTTTGAAATCCTTATATGTTTGACATGTCTAATAGAATATTTGGATATAATCAAGGAAAACAAAAAATAAAGCAAGACAATAGGTAGTAATTATTAAATCCATGTAGAGAGGAAGCTATAAGGAAATAAAATCTTAGTATACTATTTAGCTTGATAATGAAAAGATGCTTGGCCTTTGACTTAGAATTTTGATGAGTGAAAAGAAGAAAAGAATGTATTTTTGGTGAAGAAAGGTTTAAGTAGACCAAATTGGCTGGAGGAAAGAATTTAGTTAGCGGAGTAATAGAAGATAAGGTTTAAAGCTAAGATGGGTTTTAAGTGCCACATTGAAGAGTTTGCACATTTTTTGGGGGGGACACAAGTTTTTGAATGGAGAATGAGATCATGCAGCTATTGTGAGAAATTTAAGGAAGAGGGGCTGGGGAATCTGAAAGAAGGGGAAACTTATTTGCTGCTTTTTCTGGTAGTTGAAGACTGAATTTGATGCGAGGTCCTGATCTCCAGTGGCAGCAGTGGGGATGAAAAGGAAGCTCCTAAGTAGGAGCCTGCCCAGGCTTGGTGGGTAACGAAGGAGGGTTTGTTAAGGGTGTCAGAAGTGAGTAACCAGGGACTTAATGGAAATGAGGAAGTTGAGTCAGTTACTGGCAAGAAGACAAGTTCTTAGCTGTATGAGTCTATGGTGAAGCTGAGTTTTTCAGGAAGAAAGATACGATTGGAAGTTGATGATGAAGGTGGAACTTGGAAGACTGCACTACTGACGTTGAAGTAAGCCAACACCATCTCCAAGGAGAAGAGTGTTTCCAGGACTTGGAGGGATATTTTTAAAAACGTGAATCAGATCACATCAATATCCAAATTTAAATGTTTGAATGGCTTCCTATTATACTTACAGTGCAAGCTCTATAATGGCATTGAGCTCTCTATTATCTGCTTCCTGCCTCCTGTTACCATGCTCGCTTTTACTCTCTGCTTTCCAGTAACACTGACCTTCTTTGTCTTCCTTAATCATGCCAAACTCTTTCCTATCTCAGTCTTCTTTTTTTATATACTATTTGTTCTAATCTTCCTCCAGCCCTTGTCTCAGTTATCTTTCTCTTTAAGAATTTCTTGAAATGCCAGCTCTTCAGAAAGTCTTTCCTTAGACACTTTCCTACAGTAGCCAATTCCTTTTTTATTGTCCCCTCTCCTCTTATTACCACAGCTACTGTTTGTCATGTCACCTTACATATTTATTTTTTTATAACACTTAATAGAATCTGAAATTATCAAATAGCTGCAGAACTTACGAAGATTATTAGGTAAGCACACTAAAAATTCTTCGAATTGGGGAGACACACATATATACCCAAATCAGTAACATTAAATAGAATGTGAAAAGTGACTCTATCAGAATAATGTTAATTTATGGCAGGAGGGATGTCGTTAGGATTAGGACGGCATATTGGAAGGGGTTTCTATTTTTTGACCTAGGTAGTATTCACTTTAAAATGAATTATTAAGGCAAACATCTGGTTTATATGATGTTCTGTATCTGCATATAATTATATAATTAAAAGATGTTAATAATCACCTTTAATAAGTAATTGGAAAAACAAATACAATAGCAATTGGAAGAAGGAGAGGGCACTTTCAGCTATGGTAGTTAGGTCTCGAGGGAATGGCCTTTGAACTGTGATGAACTCTGTAGGGTGACTAGAATTCCTATAAAGTGAGATGTGAGAGAGATTTCTGGGTAAAAATAAAGGAATAAAAAAAATCTCAGAAGTAGAAAAACCTGGTGATAGTCCAAATATGGTTGTTTGCAATTTCCTTTGATTGGGGGGTAGAAAGCAAAAGCTGGAAAGATAGATTGGGAACATGGGAAGCATCAGTGACAATTTGTGATGATGCTATATGTTCCTGACTCACAGTAGTCATCTTTTAAATACTTTTGAACAGATAAATTCTCTATTAGATGGAATATAATTGGCTTAGTTTAGTACCTAGGTTGATATGAATTTCCCTCTTTAACAAAGAGAACTGTCATATATGTCAGCCCCCCACTTATGTATAAGCAAGCAGAAAAGAGAAAAAAATTTAAAATTCATCAGCACTGTCTCTGAAAAGGACAGTAATGATCGGAGAGCTTTCAAAGGTAGGATAAGTGGTACATGTAAGCTCCATTGGTAAACTTTTTCTTAAAATTTGAAATATTTATATGTTACATTATAAATCAAGGAAATACCTTGGAAATGGAGAGGAAAATCAGTAAATATTAGAAACATCTGGACAAATATAAGAAGAGAGAGGTTTTTGTTCAAAGTTAGATAAAACAAATTGGAAATAAAAAATTAAGAGTGAAATAGGAATTTGTGAGTGAGTGATTTGTTGAACAAAAATGTGCATATCATCTGTATGAAAAAAGCAAAGATTTTTCAGTTAGACAGACTTTAGATTCTGAATCTTTGTCATCCAGTGACTGACTCTTGGATATCCAATGACTTCAGCAAGACACTTAGTTATATTCAGATCAGAAAGTTTTGGGTTTAATAAGATATTGAATATAAAATATATAGCACTGTGCTTGGTGCCTTGTAATTCTCAATAAATAAAGGTAACTTTCTACCATCCTTTCCACTTTGCCTTCCCTCCACCCACAATAGTATAACTACTGCTCTTTCACACTAAAGTTCAATTAGTGAAATGCAGAAAATTTTGATTCACAAAGTCAGATAGAATTTACTTGCTATATATACACCCTGATGCCTGGATGTCTTTTTATATTTGATCTGGGTAAAGACCAAATTCCATCTGGAGTTTATAAAACATCTTTCACTTGTCATTTTCAAACAGATTTTTTTGCATGTGTCTACTACATGGTTTGAAAGCTGTAAAGAAGAATAAAATAGTGTGGAGAATTCCAAGGTGGTATTTAGATTCCTTCATTGTAATGTTTTTTTATTATTAAAATCACTAAAGTTTATAATCAAAATTACCAAGTGGATTTTCTACACACAGGGAATAACATGGTTTTTATTAATATATTTAATTTTCCACTATTACTATCGGAATAAATCCAAAGTTTTTAGTATGACAGTTATTTCCCTCCATCACTGATTGAGACTTCTGTTTCACTTTTATTGTATACAGTTTTCAACTTTATTATTTGCATATTGTGTTTTATATTCATATTTAAATCTCAACAACCTCCATTACCCACCTATTAAGTAGGGATAGCAGTGATCTAAACTTGGTCTCCGTGATTCAAAATTCTAATTCTCTTTCCACAACAGAATGCTCTTTCTCTTTTATGCTCTTTAACAGATATACTTTTTCTAATATATACCTTTATCCCATATCTATGCTTTTATTCACAGTGTTCTCTCTGCCTGGAGCATCTTTTACTTTGTTCTATTGTTCTATTTATCTTTTATGGCTCAACTCAACTGATACCTTTTCAATGAAACCAGTTGAAATTTTAATTACTTTCCCTGTACACCAAAGTACTGTGGACATTTCTTATATAGCACAGTATCTAAGTATATTCTATTGGAGTTAATTATTATGGCAGAGACATTAATTTATTCCTCTAAATATCTATTTTCTTTAATAATATATGGAACTCCTAATTTTTAGCTGAGCATATGACTGCCTGAAAAAAAAAAAACAATATTCTTAACTACTCTTGTAGACAGAAATGGCTGTGTGACTAAGTTGTGTTTATACAAATGGAAATGTCATGTCATGGGCAGTAAAGGGGCCCTTAGTGGGAGGCTGCTTGTCTTTCATCCCTTCCTGTTGGCTGCAATGTGCTTGTCATCTCTCAAAATCAGACATTCATATTGGGCCTCCCATGAATTAGGAGCTGTATCTGAGAAACAAGAAGGAACAAGAGAGAGGCCCAGGTCTGTGATAAATTTAGAGCTATCTGACCAATTCTAGTCTATTTCTAGATTTCTTTTATGTGTGAAAAAAACTTTTACTTATTTAATCTGTTGTAATTTTAGGGTTTCTATTATTTGAAGCTGAATATGATTTTACTTGATATAATTATTAACCCTGAACAGTCTCTCTTCTCCACCCAAACCTTTCTTCCTTTTCTTCTTATCATGATCAAGAATGCTTGTAGTTAGGAGCCATGTTTTATTCATTTTTCACATTTGAATAAACATAAGTTAGAGGGTTAGACATTCATGCACTTATTAAACAAATATGTTGCTATATGTCAGGCACCATGTTGAGTAGGAACAATTCAAACATAGATACCTATCCTGATTGAGCTCAAAATCTAATTGGGAAGACATTCTGAGAAGTAATGTTAACAGTGAATTCGCTCCACATTATATTTACTTGGGAGGTTTCAAAAAGAGCCATATCACTCCCTTATCAAACCAGACTCTCAGGGGATGGGGTCTGGATATTTCTGTTTTAGGAGTTTCCCAGGTAATTTTAATGTGCTTTGAAGGTTGAGATTCATTGAATTAAACCATCGGGAAGGCATAACAATGACTTTGACTTAATTATTAACTACCATGTGAGAACTAAATTAGTTTCCTATCATCTCCATAATAATAACCACAAATTAGGTGGCTTAAAATAACAAACACTTTATCTCACAATTTTGAAGGTGTAGGGAGGTCCACATTCCCTCTGAAGGCTATAGAATAGAATTTTTCCTTGTTTCTTCCAGCTTCTGCTGGCTTGAGGAATTCCTTGGTATCCTGGGCTTATGGCCACATCACTCCAGTCTTAGCCTCCATTTTTACATCTATCAACATCCTCTTTCTCTTATAAGGACACTGTCATTGGATTTAGGGCCCACCTGAACAATCCAGGATGATTTCTTCATCTCAAGATCCTTAACATAAATCTGCAAAGACCTTGTTCTTAAACAAGGTAACAGCAGATTCCAAGAACCTGCTGTGTATCAGGCACCCAAAGATCTTTCATGTGTTAAATCTTGTTAATGTTGGATGATGGTTACAAAGAGTCCTATTTTCTCTGCTTCAGTATATATTAAAATTTCCATTATAAAAAGTTCTATTTAAGTTGAAAAAAAGAAAAAAAAAACCTAGCTTTAATATGTTTATTCTTACTCCTAATTCTGAATCCATGAGATAACAATATCCAATTTTAAAGACGTTAAAATGCAGACTACTTAACTTTGTCCTTTTAATAGAAAACAACTACTTGGAGATCAACCTTGGGCCCAATTTTTGACTTTAAAAATTATATCTAATACTAAAAAATTCAATACGGATATTTATGAAAGTATAATGTAGTATGATGGGGCAAAGATCACTGTCCCCTCATTATACTCACTTGCAAAATTTATTCTGGGGTAGTGCTGGTACTACTACACAAAGTGAGAAGTCTTGATGCACTTTTTTTTTTGAGGGGGGATGGTCAATGACAGTGTTGGAGATGATTATACGATTAATTTTCTTTTAGTTATTGCCCTATTGTAGGTATTCTGCTTTTTACTAAACATATAAAATGTGTTTCTTTGCTACTCTTGATTGTTTTTTATTTCTGAAAAAAGCAAATGGAAAGGACATCACTACTTAATGTTTCTCATAGCTTGAGAGAATGAAAGAACATTCCCTTAGTTTTACAGTCCCTTCAATATTTAAGGCAGGCTGAAAAAATATATTTTGATGCTTTAATTTGTTTCATTATAATTTCTTACTAGTAATAAAAACTGTTTATTTCACATGATTTCACCCAAATATGCAGATACTTGTACATGTGGTATATTCTCATTTTACTTCTTAAATTTTAATTCTTAATGATAGTTGACATTTCAGAAAGAATATGAGTTTCAGAATTAGACAGGTCTTATGTATATTTTAATTCCAGTCAAAGTACTTCCTACAGAGGAGAAACTATCTACCTTGTAGGGCTGACATGGGAATTAAATGAGACTCTGTATTTAAAAGGACCTGGCATGCAGTGGGCACTCAGTACATGTTAGTTACCTGCCCTCATTTTTCTTACCTCTCTCAAAGGCTGATTTGATAACACTGGCTAAATTTGAATGGTCAATAAAGACCATACCTTTTATTCTCTAGTAAGGAGAACTTGATTATTTGCATTAAAATCTATGATTCAATTTAGAAAATATGTTGATACTAAAAAAATCTTTCTTTAAGAAATGTTTATTATTAAATATCAAGAGGTCTTTAAAAATTGCTCTTACACTATGCTCTCAAGAAACTCCACTGGTTATTATTTAAAAGAAATAATTCATAGGTAGTCATAATAATTTTGAAGATCTATGAAACTTTAACCCAAGCATTTACTCTCAGGTAAAAAACCTTGGGGAAAGTGCTATTTTGTTAAGTTCCTGCATCCAATTTCTTATTCCTTAGAAAATCTTTGTCTCTTAGAAAATTGTACATATTTAGATGTACATAATAGATGATGTAGCTCATTACTTCAGAGAAAGATCAGAATGGGTGGAAACTAATTAAGAAAGAGTCAAGTCTTTAAAAATCATAAACACCCTCACACACACAACAGAATACAAAAGAATGAAAATAAAAAAGCTCAGTACCTAATTAAAACTTATACTATCTAATTATGCTTTAAACAGTACATAATTACAATGTGCATACATTTAGTAGACTATTTGCTTAAAGTGAAATGTGTTCAAAAGAGGAAATAAATAAAAACTTGTTGGGTCGTTTTACAATTAGGACTGCACCAAATCTAAAACTTAATAGTAATTAAAGTATAGTTCAAAGGAAATTTAAATCTACATATCTTTCTTTTAAAAGACCATGTAAAGCTAAAATCTCCCTCCGGGTCCATTTATGAGAGATATTTTGAATGGATGGACGGACACTTTGGCTCTATGCTTTATGCTGAATCCTCCACTGATTTAATGACAATGCCACCTAGGGACTGGAGGTCTCTTTCTTTTTAAGGTTTGAATCTCTGACTGTATATTTGGATGGTGAAAATTTACCTAAATGCTTTAAAGTGCCCTAGGAGAGGACTGGCCTTAATGAGAATATGAAATGTATGGTAAGCTCTTTTTTGCTATCTTCCTTTCTTATGCTCTTTCTTTGAGTTTGCTTCTTTTCTGTTCCTTTTGGTGCTCTGCTGCCATCTCAGCCCTTCTTGTCACCAGGAGAAAAAATTTACTGTCCCTGAGGGTTTTAACTGAGTTCCTCTGAATGCTGCTTCAGGGGTGCTTTCACGAGGGGATTCCTCCTAGGGACAGACTCCTACTTCATCAACTTGTTCTAATCAGTCTGTTTTACTTCCTGTGTTTCTTGTGAGATTTTGTTGGAAAAAAGGTTTTAGCTCCAAAGAAACGTTTATAAGCTACATTAATCAGACTTTGACTTCTATTGTAAAAATTCTCTGACACACAGAAAACTTGAAAGAATAATACAGTGAACATCCATATGTCCTCTTTCAAGACTCAACAGTTATTAACATTTTATCCACTTTGCAGAATTATTTCAAAGAAAATTGGACACCTAAACAGTTCGGCATATGTCTTCCAAAAATAAAAAGACATTCTCTCACATAGGCAAAGTACTATTATTGCATCTAGAAAATTCACAACAATTCACATATGTTACCTAATGCTTAGTGCATATTTAAAATCTTCCTAGCTATCCCCAAATGGCTATTATAACAGGCATTTTTGAATCTAGAGTATATCAAATTTCACGTTACATTTTGTATTATGCCCCCTGTATTCTGGAATGGCCCCCCATACTTTTATTTTTTATAACAATTATTAAAGAGAACAGACCAGTTGCCTAGTAGAATGTCTTCATATAGATTTTCTTCCTATGGTATCCTCTACCTTGTTTCTCTACCCCCAGTATTCCCTATAAACTATAGATTAGGTCTAAATGCACAATTAGGTTCAATTAATCATTTTTGGCAGAGTTCTTCACAAATATACTATATCACATCAGGAGATAGAAAATGTCACTATTAGTGATGCTAGGTTTGATTACTTGGCTAAAGCAGTAACCCAAGATCTGCTATAAAAGTAAATTTTTCCTTTTGCAATTAGCAGGTAATCTGAAGGGAGAAACTTAAATACAATGTGAATATTCTATTCCCCATCAACCTTCTATCCAATGATTTTAGCATCCATTGATTATCCTTGACTAAATACTTTCTTTTAATCACATTAAATTTTAAAATGATCATTCCTTTTATGCTTATCATACACCATTCTGTAAGAGTTTTCATTCATCAACTAGCAGTGCAATGTAATTTATCTTTAAAAAGCAGGATAAACGCTTAATTATTCCCCTCCAATCATGAATTTTCAGATAAGGAGTTGAAATAATAGTTAACCTCAATGAAAGCAAATGACTTTTCTTCTTTCTTCCCTCCTTCCCTCCTTCCCTCTTCGCCTCTCCTCTCCTCTCCTCTCCTCTCCTCTCCTCTCCTCTCCTCTTCTCTTTCTCGCTCTCATTTCCTTTATGAGTACCACATTTTTCTAAAGAATTTTTATTTATTCAATGTATTATAATTAATTATAGTTACTAATTTTCCTGCCTAAGTTACCCTAAATGTGGCCAATGGGAGCACTTTACTCTGGCTCTTTCTTACATCCATTTGATACATTCGGCTTTAAATACTTCTTTGCTTTCTGACACTAGGTGGCCCATGTTCAACTTGTACTTTTCCCGGCCCAGACCAGGAATCAGTCATTTCTCCAAGGAGAACTGGTCCCCTTCCAATTTTTAGAAACCATTTATAGATAGTGTTTTATAGTTGCATTCTTTTGTATGTGGAGCAGGACAGGCTTCATGATATGGTCAGTGCAGTCACACAAGGCCCCATGTTTAGAAGGACCATGTCCTTGGGGTCACCTTTATGGCTGCTATCTCAAAGTTCTTAATAATTTTATCTTTGAATTGTGTTTTGAAGGTAAAGTATATTGGGACTGTTGAGTACACACTGAGGTTGGAGGCTTATTTCATGCTGTCTTACTTTCTGCTTGCCTCTCTGAAATGAGTTCTTAACTGCCCACTCCAGGACCCCTTTGTTCTGGCCACAGAGAACGCCTCAGTGACCTTGCCCCAGGCCCATGGTACCTTCTGCTCATAGCAGAGAACTTGGTGTGAACACTTGGCAGATCAGGGCCTGGTGTGCTTGCCTTGCAGCATCCCAGGGCCTGGCATAGTAGCTGTTCTCCCTGCCTCTAATGCATCCAGTATGCTTGCACCTTGAGACTTTATCTCGGTTGGAGCAAGTCTCTCACTCACACCCTGTCTAGATACCAATCATGCTCTGGCATGTAGGGTGAAAGATCTTTGGGGCTCTCTTGTCTGTTTGGGCTTGAGGAATAGGCCCTTGAGAAGGGAAAGTGCCTGACTTCCTCAGCCCCTGCCCCTCGGTGGTGCTTAGTGTGCCTTTTTAGAGACTTATAAGAGGAGGAGTCTGGCAGTTTTCAGGCCTGAGAGCACACGCCTGCTCCATGATACTGGGAGGACCCCAAGGAGCCTCTGCACTCGCCCCATGACTATCTCCTTGGCTGGGAGCACTCTTTCAACAGGCTCTGTGGCCTAGGAGTTACTGTCATCTTCTTCCCACCTTCCAGAGTTTGACTTGTGTTTCTCCTTTTTGGTCAGCTTGAGGTACCATCTGGAAATGAGCTATGAAATGTAAATTGTATAATTCTGGTGGTTTCACATCTGAGTTACGTGTTCTGATATTTGTGTTTAAAACTGGCATTGTGCAATATACAAACAGTAAAATCTGTGCTAATCATTAAATTTAAAAGTTTTTATTTACTTACAATGACACTAAATAGCAAATAAAAATCATATGACCAAAGAGAGACTGCAGTAGAAAGGGAAAAAGGTTTATAGGTATCTTTATGAATACTGTTTCCTTCATTTTGAACAGAAGATTCTCCATTTTTATTTTGCACAAGGACTTACAAGTTATGTAGCCAAATCTTCATCTGGAGTCTTTTGTGCAGTGTTATGTTTGTGAGATCCATCTATATTGTAGCAGGTAGCTAAAGTCTGTCCCTTTCCACTGCTATAAAGTATATTCCATTGTATGAATGCTCTCTTCATCTATTTGCCATTTTTGACATTTGACTTGCTCATTTTAGCTCTTATAGAAAAAATTGCTATGAACATCTTTATATCTATCTTTTGGTGCCACATTTCTGTTGGCTGTATATGTAGAAGTGATATATAGGATATGCATATATTCAGCAATATTGTATAACACCAAGTAGTGTTTCAAAGTGGTTGGAACAATTTATGCTCTCAAGGATTGAGATTACTATTGCTCCACATTCTTACTGACACTGATATTGTGAGTTTTTTGACATTGCAGCTTGCTTGTAATTTTATTTTGCATTTCCCTGAACAATAAAGCAGCTAAGTAGCTTTTCATATGCTTATTGGCTATTTGGATATACTTTTTTATGTGAAGAGTCTGTTCAAGTGTCTTGTTAGCTTTTTTAATGGATTGTGTGTGTTTTTCTCTATATCATTTTGAAGTAGTTCTCTGTATATTCTGGATATGGATACTTTGATTCTAAATGCTAGAAAATCTTCCCCTACTCTGTTTCTTGCTTTTTAAGAGTCTTTGCAATATCTTTTTGAGGAATAAAATTTTCCTCAGTAATTAGACTGGGCAGGAGAGATAAATGGAAATTTCATTTTATATGACAAATTTGCATAGTTAAATGCAAATTGATTTTTATTATTATCCTACTGAGACAATTCTAATGTCATTTCTATAGACAATGGTTACTTATCTATGAATATGAATTTTTTAACATAGATTATATGATAAACTAGACAGGCAAGGCTGAATTTATTTTAATTAAAATAAAGATTTAAGCAAGAAAAATAATTTTTTAATCAGTATCAATCTCATCACTGGTCAATAAATTTGGTCCAATGATACAATTATCTGTAGAAATGGTGAAAGCCTTGTATGGGTATTGATTTTCTCTAAAACCAATGCAAACCAGGGCTGGTTTTACCCTTTTAGGGCCTTGATTTCCTATTTTAAACTTACTTGATTATTTATTTATTTTCTGATGCCCATTTACTTCTGTATCTTGAATTCCAAGTTTTAAGATCTCCTGATTTCGATGATACATTCAAACAAAATTTTGACTCATCCTTAGCACTTTCTCTTAGGTAGCATTCTAAGATTACATATATATATATATTCTGCAGGCATTCATTTTAAGATGAGAGATAGGTCCATCCTCCATACTAGCCTGATTGACTGAACTCTCTTTACTTATATCATCTGTACATAACAAGGAGGCCAGAGTACTGTGTGTAGCTGGCATTTTTGTAGCAACTTATATAGACATGATAAATGTATTAAGAAAAAATAAAATACGTTTGGAAAAATCATGAAAGAGATTCAGAAATAATATTTCCTTCCTATCATTGACATCTGTGATACTGTTTAAATCAATAAAATTTTGTTTTAAAAAAGAAATTTTAGGCCTAGACACTCTATATTGAATCAGAGTGACCATTTTCCAGTTAGGGTTACTTTTACCACATAGTGTTAATAAATGTTTTTAACTCAGTCAACTTCTTGACAGATTAGTAATAATTATAACTATATAAATATAGCTCTGTCTATAGAACTATTCACAAGTAAAACAGATTAGAAGAAAGCATATTTTTAAATGGACAGAAAATTTCCTCAGTAATTCAATGGTGGTAAAAATAACCAAGTGAAATTTTCATCTTGAATATGTTTAATAATGCCATCGTTTTCTTAAAGTCCCTCAATATTCAAAGTGTGGTTTGTAGACAAGAGGAATTGGCATCACTCTGGAACCTATTAGAAATGCAAGTCCTGTCACTACTGAGTCAGAGTCTGCATTTTAACAAGGTGCTAGGTGATTCCCATGCACATCAAAGTCTGTGAAAAACTGATCTAAGCAGTCTAGTTCAGAATAATTTCTTTTTCAAATTTATATATTGCTAGTGCCCAGGAGTGTTAATCAAATCCAAAGATCATGGAAGCCTTGGAACAGTAGATTTTCCTTGAGAGCTGGTCATAATCTACATTTAAAGGAGTGAATAAATAGACCCTACCTCTTGGTAGGGAAGTGACAAAAAGTTTATGGCATCTTTAATCCACCACAGATTGATAGAAAGAATGACAAAGCATTTAAATCTAGAAGGAGAGATTGCTAATTATGACAGAAAAAAATAGGATTAAGAAAGGACATTCCAGGCTGAGGAAACTGTGAAATTATATTAAAGGAAAGAATAGTCCAGAACATTCTAGTTTCCTGGAATATAATAAGTAGAAAGTGACTTGGTGAAGCATAAAGCCAGCTAATGGCAGTTTGAATATAATACTAAGGAGCTTCCACTTGAATCAGCAGTCAGTAACTACAAAAAGAATGTATAGTTTAGCCATCCAACTTTTTTTTAAATTTTGATGAGAGAAGAGCTTACTACTCATGCTGCATTAATAGTTTTATAAATAATTTTTTCTATTTAACTATTCACCACAGCAAGGGATAACTTAGGCAAAGTGGCACAAAATATTATTACCTTGAAGATTTTTTTTCACCCTTGTCTCCTTACACCCTACCAAAAATAATGCTTTCTTTCTCTATGTTCCCATAGCACTTTCTATAGCACATTGTATCACGATTATTTGTGTCTGTTGCTTCAGTTCCTAGATATCCTTCATAGGGGTCTTTCCTTATTTTGTGTCTCAATCTATTGAACAGATGATTTGGATCAATAAGGTCAAATAAACATCTAAAAATGTAACTGCTTTTCTTATTGATTGGCTGGTCAATTAATTCCTCTCATTCTTTTTGATTACTTGAAATATGGATTTGGTTTAGCTAATCATATCTTACTCTTCCTCACTATAGTTAACTAGAAAGAAGAAATTACAATAACAACCACTGCTTCATTTTTTTAAAATGTTTTTTCTCTGATTGAGGGTTGAAGTGCTTTTCCTACTTTGCCCCCACCTTGCCTTATAATACTCTTATATCTTTTTTTTTCTAAATGTCATTTTAGGAAAGGATCAAGAATACTACATGGGCGACAGAATCCACTTTAAGGCAATGTGTTTATAGAAATGTTATGCTTAGTTAGAATCAAAATTCTGTAAGGAGTGAAGAATTTATAATATCTATAATATTAGAATTTATAATAATGCTGATATCGTAAAATGTAAAATTAGATAGAAAAGAATGTATATGAAAGAAACTCTGTTAGCTTTTCTTCTCTTGAGCATGCATCCATATATATCTATTCAAGCATTTGTCCATTTATACAATTTGAAAGAAGAAAAGCAAAGTGAAATGATAGCTATTATGAGTGATCTAGAAAAAGACTCATGAATAATACAGCAAAGGATTCCTCTTTTATTATGTCTATTTCTGTAGCATGTCAGAGTTTTCCCCCTGATGTAGGAATTGAGGCATTAATAATTAGATAAAATCTCATATGGAATGAATTGTGTTCCTTCAGAAGCAGCTGCTGGTTTACACACCCAGAAATTAGTGTTTAGCAGCTTAAAATTTTTTTTTTCTCCTTTTATGAGTGATTCTGACATTCTTTCTTAAGCCCATTGCTCTCTACTTTCATCTCTAAATCAGAAGATTCCAATGAGGGACTGGCTTGCTATATTTGAGCTTGTTTTCTCTACAAATAAGTTGAGAATTCAAGTTAAAAGTGAGAGAGAAGTTCAAGGTATATTCTGTTTTCCGGTCAACCTACAAGGCTTCAAGAAGTATGTGATTATTAAATATATTTTTAGCTAAAAATGATTATCTTCTCTCTGCATTTAAAAAAGTATATAGTCTCAGTATTTATGTCTGCTACTGTAATTCAGATTGCCCTAGGATGTAGTAGATTTAGTTGAAGTGAGGCAAAGAATCTTGAGGTCTTTGAATAAAGAATTCAGCCTTTTCATGGCATTTTTGTGACCTTTATGTATAAAAGGAGAGGAAAGGGAATTCTCAAAGTGCTTCTCTGCCTAAAAAGAAATCTCATAACTATTTATACTTGTAGGAAACAAGGATGCCAATTTAAATTTTGTAGATGTTATCCATTCACTATTTTATCAGAACTAGCTGTTTGAAGAAAATAATATATATTTTTTACATAGCTGTAGGAAGAGAGAAGCATTTTATCCTTCCTATATTTCTGAAATTTCTTTCACCTGCATTTAAGAGCACATGCAATTTCAAGTCTTATCACTGTAATACCACTGTAATATCATCACTTAGTACCAAGAGGAGAATGAAAGGGCTGACCTAAAAAAATTATAGCTTAAAATATGAAAAAGAAAACAGCACAGAGAAATTTTACAAAGTAAATTATGAGACATTCTGTGTTTTGCATTTATAATTGTTTTCTTTGATGACTACAACCAATATTCTATCTTAAATTTGGATTTGTGTCATCTCCTTTAAATACCTTATTGCAGTGCAGTACTTAGCATGTCAGTGAGAATGTTGTATATCCATTTTAGGCCACGTTGCTTATAGCACTTTATAAGTATTAATTCTATATGTACATTAACATGATCTTGTTGATTTTATTTTGTATTTTCTAATTCTTTAAAAGGCTACTTGTTGGTATAAATAGGTTCTTATTCTCAATATGATGTGACTTGCAAACTTTCTTCCATATGGGGCTTGATAAATCATGAATAAATTTTAAATGGATAGGAATATAGCTGGAGTTTTCCTTACAAAGATAAAGGGAAATGCCAAAGCATTTTCTCAATGGAAACTAGATTTAGAGAAGCAGTCCTGGCATTCCTCCACTGTTTTAAAAGGTTAGTTGGGTTCTTGATCACTCCAATGTAGCAGGTGACTCTACAGGATGGATATCCTGTACTCTGAAGTCATTTGCTTCAGCCCTTTCGCAAAGAGAGTGAAACACTCCCCTGTGGATAGTTGGGAGCTAAAGTGTTGCAAAGTTTTTAAAATTTAAAGTTTTATAGAGAAACACAATTGTGATATACTCTGCAAGGGTCATATTTTAGTGTAACGTTCGAAATAGTTACTAATGCTGGTCTTCAAAAACAATTTCATCATTCCAGTGACAAAAAAATTCAGAGAAGCTAGTCACTAAATATAAGGCAAATACTCCCCTCTTTCTCTGGGGCTAAGGAGAAAACTACAACTTCTATAAGTATTAGTTTTGGCCAGTGTCATGCCCAGAATATTTAGAAAAAGATATATTCTCCTACAGTTGTCAGGCTGTTGCCTCAGATGACCAAATGACAATCAGTGACCAAACCCATAAGGTCAGATGAGACCATGCAGCAGTAGAAAGTTATCAGAGCACTCACTGAAAAAAACTGATATTTTTGGTCTGAGAGGCATTTGTAAATTCAGTCTTTTACATCGATGGAAGAGAATGGATTAACGATCCTCTTTAGTCTCTTCACTGTGTGACAATTCTCAAATTAGGACATATTTTTCAGTGAGAAATAGTCAAATCAATTTTTGGAAGAAAGGGGTTATCAGAACAGAAGCTGAGATGGATTCATTCATTCATTCATTCACTCATTTATTTATTCATTCAGCTTCTAGACAACAGAGAAACGCCAGGGGCAATATATGAGGGCAAAGATCAGACTGGTTTTATGGGACCCCAGTTAGAATTTAGTTAGAAATGAAAAGGGCAGAGGCATGACCTTTTTATTGACAAACATGCTGGTTGAATACTATCTCCTTGGAGAAGTATTAGTTTCTCATGTGGACTAAATCTGAAAGTTCCAGATGACTTTGACATGGTTGAATTTCTATTTTTAGAATTAGTTTAGGATTTTTAGGTGTCTAAAGAGTCTCACTGTAAGGAGCTTTCTGTTAGTTGTCAACATGCATGGGTCTGAACTCAAGCGAATAAAATAAATCATTGGACCATATGTCTAGGGAGAAAAAACAAATTACCAGCAAAAAATTTATTATCCTAGGAGGCTTGAGTCTAAGACAGTAGGTCTTGACACTTAACTATGTGCTAAAAGTAGCAAGATATGACAAAGACCTTGTAGTGAGGTTAGAGTGATGTCTTCCTTTCCTTAACCTCCAAGTGAACTCAGTTGTGCCTTGATGCCATAGCACTATTTGTCCAAAGCTACTGGTAGAACTTTTTTCTACTTGTGAATGAAATATGTTCATGTGATTTAGTAGTGTTTTGTAATAATAAATCACAACATTATTTAGCACTTAAATGTTTTTCCAGTGAGTGAGCATTGGAAAGTATTCAGAAGCATCACAGACTACCCGTTAATATTTTATGCGGAAAATTTCTACATAATTTGTTCTTGTTTTCTAAAGAATTTTGAGCAGTGCGTCTGAGCACTTTGAATTGGTTTCTGCCCAAACTTTGATCAGTTTATATCTTCAGGATTCATTTTAACATTCTGCTACCCACTGATGTGGAGAATATAGTCATCAATGAGTCTATAGGACTCTACACACTTCCTTTACAATCTATCTTCTAAGCTGCATGCTCCAATAACTTTTTATAACAAGTATTCCAATCATGAGATGATCATTTAGAAGTGTTTTACTGGTATTCGTTTTTTGTCAGCTCTTTCACATTCTAAAAATGTGCATATAATTACTAAATTGTTTTCATATAAACATTTAAAAAGATGTGAATGAAATCAGTGCCCCCCCCCCAGGGAAAGATAAAACTGCTTCTTTATTTTTAGAGCTTTCTTCCATTGGAGATTTGAAAAATAGGGCATATTTTATAATACTGTTTAGCAATACTGGAAAAACTTTAAGTATGCTAATCATGCTAAATATTCTTAACTTTCTTTTTTGTGTTTCTGTCTGAGCCATGAATTACAGATCAAGATGAGGGAGTAAATTCTTTGCTGCTACTAAGTGGCTATTTGAGAAGTAAGAATATAACCTATATGTAAAAGATATGTTGAGTGCATTGACTCTAAAAACCAGTGCTCTAAAGATCACAAACACACACACACACTCACACTCACACTCACACTCACACACACACACTACATATGTTCAAAGTAGAGGCCTGATTTTGAAGGACAACATACAAATGATTTGACAAAGTCAAATTGGTAGTTATTAAAGATAAAAGTTCCTGAGAATAAAAAATGGCCACAACTCTAATTGCATCGTCAGAGGAGACACATTTTCTAACAACCTAGCAGGAGCAAAGATTTTTCTCTGAAGCTAATTAAGTTTAAAACTTAGGTTTTCTCAAGTTCACCGCATGTGGAATGTAAAAATGTTAAAATATTTCTGTTCCTTCAGAAGTGATCAGTCTTCATTGTTGTCACAATCACTCATAGTAATGAGACATCATCAGTGCACAACAAGGATCAGTACAAATGTTAACAGAGTTTTGGGAGTTAAGAGACACTCTGGGGAAGGGAACAGGTTCTCCCAGTTGGGCAATATGCAAAGAAGGCAAAGAGGAAATTTGCTAACTCATTTACTATCATTTACAAATTCATATCCAGAGGCCAATTTTATTTTTTCAGAGCTACTGATCTTTCCTTATGACACAAAGTATTTTAAATTAACTTTAATACAACTTGACTTATACACATATATAAAATAGTCGTATTAAATACCATATTTAAATACTATTGTTTAATCTTTAACACAATGACTCTATTAAGCACCTTGTAAGAAATATTTATCATGCCTCCATTTTGCCAATAAACTTGAGCGTAATGAAGAATGAACATGTTTGTGCATTGAAAAGAATATGCATAAGTACTGTGTGATGGCTCTTCAAATTCCTCCTTTTTCTCATGTTTACTTTTTAATTTCTTTGCCCTTGTATGCTTTTAGCTTATTTCCACTTTTTTCATTTTCTTTATGAAATCCATTTTTCTTTTAAATTTTTGCGTGCAGATACAAATATTAAAAGCACTTTAAATAATTTAAATTTAAATTATTTAAATTATTTAAATTAAAATTTGCAATTATTTAAATTAATTCAATAAAACATAGCATGGTTAGTGTTGAAAATCTGAATTGTTTTACATTATCTTTTAACTGCCAGTTTTGTCTACATGTTTATTTATCTATATGTTGGCAATGTAGGTGTTTTCCTGTCACAAAGTCTTTAGGAATTGTCCTATTTTTCTTATTTATTATATTTAATATTGGTATATTAATTTTAAATACTTGATATTAGAGTCCTCATAAGAGAAAAATATATATTATTAAAAATGCATGACCTAACTTATTAACCTTACAGTGAAATTAAATTCTTTAAATAGTTAATGATGACTCATTAAAAATATACTTTAGAAAATCAAGGGAAAGAATCCTAAGAGATGTATCATTGTAAGTCTGTCACCAAAACACAATATACCACGTATTTTTGTTTATTATTAATTTAAACATTATAAAAATATTTTATTTTTCAGTTCTTAGTATTTATTGATGTAACTAAGGATATGATTAAGAGCCTATTACTTATAAATAATTAAATATTTTATCTATTAGAATGGCAGGACTAGAAGATGAGTGGAAAGATCATGAATTCTTATATCTGAAAGGTATCTCAAATATTATCCAGGGTTAAATCCTCTAATTTCAATATTGAGAGGTCCATGTTAATTTATCTAAAGTCATCATAGAGCAAATTAATGGTAAGCCAATATTGGAAAGCGAGATTTTTGGGGGCATCTGTTCAACATCATGATGGAGGTAGAAATCAGAAGCTCTCCAGATGGGTCCCAGTCCTGTGGATTCAGATCAGAGCATTATCCACTAATGTCCTAGACTTAGGACATTTCTATGAAGACATTCTAAAGAAAAAGGGTCTTGCAGAGATGTGGGGCCAAGACAGGAGCTCTTCTTACCTGAATTTGAAGACAATGTTGCTCTCAGTGTACTTGGGGAATTAGATACTTAAGCAAATAACTATATTGTTGATCAAAGCTTGCATAATACGATGGGAGCCCAAAGTAGGGAGCAACTTGCTTTGTATGTTTAAAGAGTAGGAAGGCTTCATGGAATGTGTGTGATTTGAGGAGGGTCTTCA
Organism: Cynopterus sphinx; assembly: GCA_030015415.1. Lineage (NCBI taxonomy): Eukaryota > Metazoa > Chordata > Mammalia > Chiroptera > Pteropodidae > Cynopterus > Cynopterus sphinx. Next base: position 6,236,339 of record CM057383.1, on the reverse strand, counting down.
GAAATGAGTTGGGCTTTATTAGGCTTTTCAGTCAGAAGTATCACATGTAAAAAATTCTGGTTCTGTGAATAGACTTTATCTTAATTCTTTTGGACTCCTAGTCACAAAATACCATAGACTGAGTGGCTTATAAACAACAAAAATTTATTTCTCACATTTCTAGAGGCTGGGAAGTCCAAGATGGCTGTCTTCTCACTGGGTCCTCACAAAACTGAAGAACAAGAGAGTTCTCTGGGGTCTTCCTTATAAGGCCATTAATCCCATTCATGAAAGTTCTGCCTTTATGACCTAATTACCTCCCAGAGTCCTCATCTCCAAATACCATTCCATTGGGGACTAGGTTACAACATATAAAATTAGGGAGACATAAGCTTTCAATCTATAGCAGACTTGTTAGATCATAGAAACAGTGAAAATTAAATGTAGAAAGAATGTAGATTGAGTCAGGAATTGGTAAATAAAGACAGAAGCATGGATAGTGAGGAACTTCATATGCCGAGTTACATGATCAGGGGTGATGGATGATGGTGGGCCTAAAGACAGGGGACTCTATTATGAAAACTGTAGTGGAGGGGATGTTGGAACTAATGATAATGTCCAAAACAAGATTTTGTTTCCTATGTTAAAATTATTATCAAACTAAATGTATTTAAAGTTCACCTCAAATGAAAAAAAAAACTCACAAATTTTTGCATTTTGGTTGAATTAAACATATCCAGAGTCAACTTTGAGACTCAGTCCACTGAATTATGATTTTTTTTGACCAAAAAAAAGGAAAAGTAGTGAGTAATTGATAAAGTAACCAGCATAGTTCATAAACTAATTTAATAAACGAATAGTACCTTCTACAATAAACAAGCCTTATGACTCATGTAATTCTCTAAAATATATTTACAAATTTTTGATGATAGCACAAGCCTTGGGGTTAAACGTTTATATCCCATCTGGGTAAATACAGCGTTTGTATAAACATAATTTGGTATCATCTTTTATTTTGAGTATCAGTAAAATGCAACAGAAAATATCTATCACCTCTGATAAACATGTTTGAGTTCAATCTCAGTCAAAACATTTGCCTCATTTAAGGTCTCTTTTTGTTTAGATCATTGGGGCTTAAATATTCTGTATCATACAGATTTCTCATCAACAGACAGTAAAGCAATTTTTAGCACAGTACCTGAATTAACAGAGTATTATTATCTCCAAGAAGATGATTTCTCCTCTGGTCAACTTCTGGTCTATTGTTCTCTTTTAATCAAGACTGAATAAATAGAGACATATATATTTTAGCTTTTATTAAATGATCAGAGGGTCTGGTCCTTCTTGCAGTGAACAGTATAAATACATATAAAGGATATGCCAGAACTCTCTTAATGTGGTCAAATAACTCAGACTTTTTTTGTGTGATTAAAGTATTTTGTGTATTGTGAGGGGCTTAAAAATATATATTCCACTGCATTTTCTTCTAAACATGAAAGAGCTGTTCTTTTTCATTTTGTTTAAGGTAGGTGCTTATTTTCATCTCCTTCCTAATGATGATTAATTGACTCAGTATCATTTATTTAATGAACTCCCCATCTTTACCTAGGGAATTTTAATGTCATTTCTGCACATATAACTTTCGATGTATTCATGGTGTCTTTTTATGGTCATTGGTCCAGTTTGTCGATTTATTTATTGTCCCTTGCAACCACTCTAGCACTGTCATAACTACTTTTGCTTTGAAGTAAGTCTTCTGATAATTTCAGTTTTAGTGTCTCTTTTTCTCTTCTTCATTTCCTCCCTTTTCTTATTTTTTTTTTTATTTAGGACTGTCTTAACTATTTTTATCCACATAGTCATCAACACACATTTTAAAATTAGAGTATAAGTTCCATTAAATAACCTTTTAGAAATTCATTTATAATTTATTAAATATAGGTCACTTTAGGAGAATTGAAATTTTTACAAAAGTGATCTCTCTACCACAGAGCATTTAAAATGTCAGCAATAATATTTTTCATTCTACAAGTACTTTGTTTTTTAAAAAGACTTTTGATATTCTTTCTTCTTGCTCATGTTTTGGTTTTTTCCCTTTACTTCCTTAAACTCATTAAACACATTTATTTATTTATATTTGAACTTCTAATTATAAAATATTTTAAATATGTACCCAAGTAAAGAGAACAGTATGTGAAACTCTCATATACTCACTACTTTGCTTCAACAATTATCAAATCAATGTCCATTTTGGCTTATTGACATTGCTTTGTTATTTTGAAGCAAACTCTAGATATCACTAATTTTATTCATAAATATTCATGTGTTATTATTTCTATAAGCTAATAACTTTAAAATATAACTTTAAAAGTATTTTTAATTTCTGATATCTAAATTAATTTAAATTCTTGATCATTTTATGTTTTTAAATTTATAAATTCAAAATTTCAGTCCTGATCCAAGCATCATTCACTTTTTGCATTTGTTTGATGGGTCTCTTTTACAGGCCAAATTGACTGTGTCCTCTCCCCCACCCCCAATTCATATGCTAATTCACAGTACTTTAGTCTCCCAACTCCCAGTACTTCAGAATGTTCTGTTTTTGGCGATAAAGCCTCAGGGGTGAGGCTACAGGCCAAGATCGGAGAAGCTGAGAGGGAAGCTGTCACCCAGATGAGCCCAGAGGACCTAGAAGGAAGACACAGTATTCTAGAGCCTTAAGGAGTTTACACTGCTAAGCTTTGAACTTGCTTTGACCTGTGGTGCCTTATTCTTCCTGATTGTTTTGTTTTGGAATGGAAATTGCTATTGTGTGCCTGTCCCATCATTGTATTTTGGAAGCAAATAAACTGTCCGGTTTCACAGATTCACAACTGTAAAGGAATTTTGCCCCAGAATGAATTATAACTTGAGTTGCATCCACACTTGATTTAGACAAATTTAGATGAGATTTTGGACTCAGACTAGCAGCTGAAATAGTTTGACTTTCAGGCTATTGGGATGGAGTGACCATGTTTTGTATGTGAGAAGGACAGGAACTTTAGGGATCCCGAGGGCAGTATTGTTATGGGCTGAATTGCATTCTTTCCATATTCACATGTTAAAGCCCTGACCTTCTGAACCTCAGAATGTGATGGGGCCTTTAAAGAGTCGATTGAGTTAAAATGAGGCAGTTGTTAGTTAAGTTGAGCCTCAATCCAATTTGGCTGGAATCTTAATAAGAAGAGGAAATTTGGACACTCAGGGAAACATCAGTGGTGTAGGAGTACAGGGGAAAGATCATGTCAGAATGAGTGAGAAGGTGACCGACCCGCTGTCTGCAAGCCATGGAGAGAAGTTTCAGAAGACACCAAACCCATTTGTGTCTTGATCCTGGACTTCTACCCTTCAGAAGTGTAAGAAAATAAATTTTTGTGTTGTAAGCTATCCAGTTTTTAAATATTATTATGGCAGCCCTAGTAAATACAGTCTCTTATGTCCTTTAGATTCTGTGTATCTCTCTTCCCTGTTTTCTTTTTCCCTTATAATTTGGAGAAGAAACCACATCATTTGTCCTAGAGAGACTTACTTCCACAACCTAGGTTTTGCTTTTTTTGTCACCATGGTATCATGGTAATATGTTTCTTTGCCCTCTATTTCCTGTAAACTAATAGTTGGATATAAAGGCTTGATTAGATTCACATTCACATTCAATATTTTGGCAAGAATACTTCACAGGTAGTGTGGTGTACTATCATCAAGAGGCTCATTATGCCTATTTGTCTCTTTTTGTGATGAGATAGATCTGTCTACTTAGGCGGGGTTGGCCAGTTTTTCCCATGAACTTTTTGTCTAGTGATTTAACAACCATTAATGATCATTGCAAAGATTCATAATTTTATTAGGAGTTGCAAAATGCTGATATATTGAATCTATCATTGCTTCCTAATTTACTAAATGGAATATTTCTTTTTAAAAAGTTATTAACTATTTGGTTATCTCCATGTACAATTAACATTTTGGAATAAGTGTTTGATAAGTTTCTTTTATTTGACAGTTTCAGTACAATGTGTTGGTTGCCTAGAATCCTTCATAGGTGGCCTAAGAGTTTTTGTTTAATATAATTATGTACTAGTAGATTTTCACTATTCCATATTTCCATTGTAGTTTTTTTTTGTGTGTGTGTGGGTGTATGCTCAAATCATTACATTTTTTGGCTAATGTGGAGCCTCTTTATTTGTTTGGAGTCATGTTGACATAGTCATCGTAGTCTGTAATAGCTTCATTGCTTTCTGATATGACAAGATGTTCCAAAATCAACGTTTATACTTTCTTTTCCAGCTAGTTCTTCAAGGAATATCCTTTTTTTCCTTTTTCCAGTAAGAAGCTTAGAAGATTCTGATGTAATTGTTCTGAGAATCCTACTTTGTGAGACAGTATACTAAGAATTTTGTATTTTTTTTTCTTATAAGTAAGTAATAGGGAATTAACAAATGTTATCAATCAGGGATATAAACTCATCAGTTTTAAAATTATAGCAGTCCCCCTTATTCTCAGGAGATATGGTCCAAGACCCCTAGTAAATGCCCGAATTTGCAGATAGTACTTTATGCTTCTTTCTATACACACGTAATACCTATGATAAATTTTAACTTATAAATTATGCACAGTAATAGATTAATAACAATAACTAATAATAAAATAGAGCAATTATAACAATATACTGTAATAAAAGTTATATAAATGTAGCTTTTCTCTTTCTCCAAATAACTTATTATACTGTACTCACCTTTTTTCTTAAAGAAAGCACTTCATGATTTCTTTTGGCATATCTGAATTGCCCGCATCACTGCTCTTGCACTTTGGGGTCATTGTTGAGTAAAACAAGGGCGAATTGGACACAAGCACTACAATACAGTGACAGTCCATCTGATAATTGAAACTGCTACTAATCGACTAACAGGAGAGAGGGAGTGTATACAGCTTGGACATGCTGGACAAAGGGGTGATTTATGTTCTGGGGCAGATGGAGGGGGACAGCATGGGATTTCATCATGTTACTCAGAATGGAGTGCCATTTAAAACTTATGAACTGTTTATTTCTGGAACTTTCTGTTTAATATTCTTGTGCCTTGGTTGATCGTAATTGAAACCTGGAAAAGTAAAACCACGGATAAGGTGGGCCAGACTACTGAACTCTGACTGAATGGATTAAAGTGGAAGAAATAGAAAACTAGTAAGGAAGCTGTTGAAATAATTGTAATAAAAAATGACAGAGAGAGAGAGAGATTGCTGGATATTTGGTGGGGTTCAGTGATGGAGTGCATATTGGGTATGAGGAACAAGAAGAGTCGATGATGATTCTCAGAGTTCATTCTTTTGTATTTTGAAGGTATTTAATTTCAGGGAGATAAATTTTGTTCAGGGCTCAACTTTTCTATATTTAGAATTTTATGTTTTCTTAGAAATTAGTTCTTGACTATGCAATGAAAATCACCTCATGACATTTTCTGAGAATATGAAACACACACACACACACACACACACACACACACACACAAGGTACTTTATGCTCTATCACCCTGTGTATATTCTAAACTTGATATTTGGAAGGTAAATGTTATGCAACATCATTATAAGTGTTTTTCTCTTTTGACATTTGGGAGAATCACAACAGACCTTTTTTTTTTTTTTTTAAAGTAGAATTAGAAAAAGTTACACAAATCCAAATGTCATAAGAGATCAAAAGCTTCTCAGAAGCTTTATGAAAATGGCTTATGGGTTAAAATCAGGATGATTTTCTGACAGTTTCCAAAATAGCCCAATGAAAGAGAAATACCATTCTGAATATACATGAGTAAAAAGGAGCAAAGCCCAGGACAGTAGTTGCTGAAGCTTTTTGCCCTAAACCTCCCTCAGAGAGGTGTTCGAAGCCAATTACATTTACCTAGAATATCACCTGGTCGCCTTGTTGCAGGGACGCGTTTTAGAGCAATGATAAATTAAGGATGGTATAAACAAAACAAGCTAGCAACCACATCATACCCATGGTCTTTCTGGCTTTGAAAATGCACTGAAAAAAATAATTTTAAAAGTCTTACTTAGACTTTTTCTGGAATTTACACTACACACAAACTTGATGCTTTGTTCTTCTCTTCCCCTTTTATTTCCCAAAATGTATGCTTTCTGTGAGGCTTTCCATAACTATTTCAAGAGCTCACCAGTCTGTAGGAGAGATAAGTCCTTAATGAGGGAGTTTTAAATGACATCATGGTATGAACATGCAATTCTCTACTTTTCACGGTTGCTGACTTTCAATGCTTTGAATCTTTCAGGATTCATACTAAGTGAGAGTCAGGAAATTTAATGAGAGTAGGAAACATGAACTTTCCAGCCCACATTTTGAAAGAAAAAAATTTTTAGTTGTTCAACAGGCAAATGTCAGCCTTACATTTTCAACAGAGGTTCTTTTTTGAAAACCCAGCAATAAATATAGTTGAAAAGTTTTCCTTAAGTGTTTAGCCAATCTATTGATAGATTTTCCATCTTGAGAAGGACCCACAGCTTTCTCTGATATGCTGTCCTTCACTTTGCTCACTCAGAAGAGCCCTCAGCTATTAAAGACCAAATGAGGTGGTTTTATGACAATGTCCTAAAGACTAAGTTGCTGCCAAGGAAAAGACCACACCTGGTAATTATTTTATACTATTTCTAATAGGGGCAAGTTCAAGACTGCATGATGTTGGGTGGGGCTGTGGAGACAGATATTGGTGTTACTAGTCGTGGAACTGTGCAACCTCTTCACGTCTCAGTTTATTCATCTGAAAACATGGAGAGTAAATAGCCATCTCATAAGGTTCTCTTGAGGATTAAAGGAGATGATGTAGGTACAATTCTTAGTGCACAGCAGATTTTCAATAAAATATATCTGCTGTACATAAGTACTTTTCTCAGTGCAGTTGCAAAGCTTGTCATAAACAGTTGATTCTAGTCTCTATGGAGGAACACTATTGAAAGTCAGTGTTAAATCAAAAAATCAGTCACTCCACTGTGGCTGGCTGTTAACTGCTTTCCTCTGCAGAACCGCTGGATTTAGTCAGTAGTCCCTCCCTAGAGTGTCTTGTGGTCTGTGTGTGTGTGTGTGTGTGTGTTGTGTGCTCATATGCACATGAGATTCCTGAAGCACATGTCAAGAAAAGAAAGCACCTTAGATATTGGAGTTATACCAGAGTTTGATTGCCAACTGTGTTTTTAATGAACTGTGTACTACTGGGGGTCGTTCACTTTATTTCTCTGAGACTATCTCTTCATCTGAAAAATAGGTAAAAGTGTAAAATTAAATCAGGTATCATATGTAGAAACTTAGCAGAGTGTCTGGTGCTGTAGGGTTTCATGCTAGCTACAAGAAACTTAACCAAGGTCACAGTGTTAGTTATTTCACAGGATTTTGGCCATAATTCAGATATCCTGATTCTGATCTAGCATTGTTTCCATAGCTTGATGGGGCACATTGTGGGCAAGGAGGTTAGCTTTGCAACAAAGTCACGAATAAAGACTTACTAGATCACAGAACGATGAATGCCTGATTCTGCCATAAATAAATGCAAAAGACAAGTAACAGACGAGAGGATATTTCCAATCCATATAATCAGTAAAAGATTAATATCCCTCAACAAAAGTCTTCAATAAATCAATAAGAACAGGACAACGGGTTAATTAAATGGATCAAGACTATAATTAGAACATTTGCAAAGAAGGAAGCTTGGTAAAGTAGGATTTTACAATAGGGCTCTTGGGGTAAAGTATTACTGAGTTTCGTGAGATGCTTTTTTTCCCCCAGTTTATTTGCTGTAGCCCCAAACACCTTTGCTGTCTCATTGTCAGTTAATAGAAGGATGTAACACAGTGCCTGGCATGCTGTGTCTCCTCAATAAATATTTGTTGAATAGATGAATAAGCATTTTCCCAGTATTCACTGTGTGGTGCCATTCTAGTGGGATTTCTGCTTCTGATACATCTCTGTTGCGCAGAGAGGCGGTTCTGCCACTGCTACCAGTTGATCTGGCTCCCCAAAGATCCACTGGTGCTGACTTGTGAAATTTCACTGTGGCTCCAGTTCCTTCTGTGTGCTTTCCCATCTACCTACCTTTTCCCCTTTCTCATGCTTTTTACACAATGAAGCAACTATTTCTCCCTTCAGGATTATTTATTTTTTGTTTGTCTGGGGCTGGTGGAGTGGGTAGAATTCTCATGGCAAGATTGCCTGGTTCCCAAATCCTTCAGCAACTTTTGTGACAGTTCTTCCAGTGAACATCTGTAGTTCTGTTCCTCTCCAGGCAGCACACATACCTTCAACATGTCTCCAAAAGGACTAGGCTGGGTGACAGCTGCCATGCTTTCTTTGCTTTGGTCTCCCTCTCATGAGACATGTTCACTGTAACACATTCATTTTTTTATTTCTGGGTAATTTTCTTCTGGGGTTTTATAATTGTCTATGCAAACTGGCTTTGCCAACACTGGTGTCTCAGTCTCTTGGACATATCTTGTACATGTCTGTACTAGTCAGGGTTCAAAATTTTCTCCTAAAGTCTCTTCTCCTATGTAATCGAGCCTAGCCAAAACAAGAACATAGGTAAAACTACAGCCTCATTCCATTCATTGAATATCTCGAAGCCTTAGCTCTAGAATAATAATAACAATAACTATTGGCAGAGTTGTGAGGATTAGAGAAATAACATAACATCAGGCATATGGTGAGTAGGCTTCTCAGTAAATAGAAACCATATTATTAGGGTTGTGAGCAGATTTTTGTGGAGCTAAATAGGGACTCAGTGTTAGAAAAAAATATAGTAGACTATTATGGCAACGACCCAGGCAAAGAGGAAAAACAATACTAATTACAGAGTGAAATTGTATTGACAAAGTAAAAGTAAAGTTGCTAGAATTTGGTTGCAAGGCCAGTCTAGGAGGTCTAAGATCAGTTCAATGCTGAGTCTACTGAATAGTGAGCTAGGGTTCTTTACCATCTGTGCCAGTGACAATCTGTGTCCCACTGCCAACCAGGAGGCTGTCTTGTTTGCCCTCTCACTGTCAGGTGAGGCACCCCAAATCCCCATTATACCACTTGTTTTCTTGGACCATCTGTGGTACCACTTTTGTTAGTCTGAGATCTCTGAGAAGCAGACTGCAAAACCAGATTAGACACGCCAATGACTTATTATGGGAAATGTCTATGAGGAATAATGGGAAACTGGGGCAGGCCGGGAATGCCACAAGAAAATAATGATGTTCTGACCTCTGTGAAGGAAAGAGGGAAGGTTGGATGGAAAAATCTTAGATCATATGCAGTTCAAAAAAGTTTGAAAAGGCTAATGCTGACTCTTGGAGCAAAATATCAGTCTTTATTTGGAAGAGTCCTCATCAACCAGAAAAAAGCCTACCTTCCTTGGAACCCTTACCACACTGAGTGATGGCCTCTGTGCACACGCAGTGATGGATTTTTGAGTATGAAAGCTGTGACCTTCAGTGCATTTTGCTCTTCACAATCAAAGGTCTGAGAGGTACACTTCTGCAGCCACCACGGTATCGTACTTGATGTCCTCGTATTCTTATTTAAAGCAGGATAAAGATATTTATAAATATTTATCTTTATTAAGTGTGCATACATGTTAAAATATTTTATGATAACTACTGAAACAAAGGGTAAATTTTTTAATTACAAAAATATAAAGGAGAAAATAAAAGAGACAGAAAACCAGGACAAATAGAAGGATAAAACAATAGCACAAAATTATCCAACATATCCAAAACATCAGTAATTCAAATCAATGAAAGGAGACTGATTTCTCCTTTTGAAAGGCAAAATTTATCAGATTGAAAAACAAACACTAAATGAGGATAAACATTTTTACAAGTGTCACACCTAAAATATAAGAATCCAAAAAAATAGACAGTAAAAGAATGTAAAAGATATAAAAGACAAAAAGAAACCAAAAAGAAACTGGATTAGCTATATTAAAGACAGAAGACTTAAAGGCAAAGGATCTCATTACAATAGATGGTTCAACTCCCCAGAAAATGTAATTCTAAACTTGTTTGCATGTCAAAGATATATTAAAAAATAAAACAAAACAATAAAATTCAAGGGAAAATTAATCTTATCATGATAAAGGGAGATTAGACCACATGTCTCAGTACATGAGTTCACACAAAATTATATCAGTAAGGATAAACAACACTGGAACATTATAAATAACAATATTGACCTAATGGACATATATGAAATATTTCACTTAATAATTGGAAAGATTTTCAAGCACACCTGGGATTTTTAGGGAAATTGACCACATACTGGGCCTTAAAACAAGATTCAATAAATTTCTGACAAATCATACCATATTAGAAATCAAAAACAAAAAATGTATTAAAAATATATAAAAATTAATTTTTAAAAATGCATACATTAAAGAAGTAACATTTTGTGCTAAGAACTGAACTTTAAAAGTTGGGAAAACAAATGCACAGAAAGTGGAATAAAATAACTGATAACGAAATGGTAAAATTAATAAAAATGAAAGTGAAGATACAGTACAGAGAATCAACAATGACAAAATCATTTTATTGGACAAAAATAAAACCGACAAAAATTGCAAGATTGAGCAATAGAAAGAAAGTAAAGGTACAAATACATATTATTAGGAATAAAAAGTTACATGACTGTATATACTGTAGAAATTAAACAATATTATGCCAATATATTTAATGATTAGATGAAATGAAAAATTTCTAGAAAAATTTAATTAACCTGGGAAGAAATAGAAAACCTAAAATTCCTATAACAGAGAAACGCCAGGTCAAACTGTTTATATTGATAAATTCTACTGTTCATTGGAGAAGAAATAATTACAAAATTTCACCAGCAATTCCAAAAATTAAGAAACACAAAGTAAAACCAACAAAGGAATCGTATGAACTCATTTTGTGAAGTGACAAAGATCTGATGATAGACAGGAGATGGAGAAGCAATGGGCAATTAGTAATTCCTAAAGCAGACACATGTAGAACATGGGTAAGACCAAAACACAGAGTAAGGTGGATGCATTTGTATTTTTGTTACTGGTGCTATTAAGGAGAATGTCTGTGCATTTGCTTTTGCTTTTAAGGTAAATATGTTACTTACAAAGAATAAAAAGTCTCCCGCATCTCAATCTAAATATTCTAAAGTTGACTGTTACAGCTATGTAATTCTCCTCAAGGTCACCATTTTCCCCTTCGTACAACATTCTGAATCGTAAGTCTCTTTATGAATGTGTTTTTGTTGTTACGTGCCATATGAATAAAATAACAAAATTAATTTATAATATTTATAATAATTAATAAAGTTTGAACCTAATTGCTTTGGTGAAAGGCAAGCCTCACTGTCCTTGGTAAATTATTAGCTTTCCCCAAAGTTCTTCTTCATTCACTTAGATTATTCTCTTTCAAAGCTCAATCCATGTCCTATCTCCTTTAGAGTGGTCTGACCAGCTATCCCAGCTCATGTGGCTCTTGTCTTCCTTAGAATCACTGCTGCTCTTTCTTGTTTCTACTAGAGAAAGAATAATAATCTGTAATCCAGTTTTTTACAGTTAATTCACCAGATGATCAATTTGCTCAGCTGTGCTGAAATCTTTTTCCCATAGAGGTCCACTTCACTGAATATCAGTGTCATGGGATTCATATTGTAGAATGCAAACGTGTCTCAAAATTCAAGGGCTTTTCCTTAAATACAATTCTTCATTTTTTCAGGCTTAAACCCTGAACCTATCTTTCCTTTCAAAGTGAAATAGCTGTGAGAAATCCGTTTCAGACGGTTGGCAGTTTTTGATAAATTGGTCCTTTAGTGAACTGTCTTTGGAAAATTGATGTTTTGGCAAATTAACCTAGAACCCCCATTTTTTAAATGTTCTAAATGCAGTACTCAGGAAACATAAAGATGAATAAGGGATGGTCTCTATCTCTTGAGAAAAGTCTCCCTAGCATTTAACATACTATCTAGTATGTTGTGAGCAGGAAATATTTGTTGAATAAATAAATTAAAAATTAGAAACTCAGTGTCTGGTGAGGAATAAAGGCCAATAATAATTACAATGTAAGGTGATATTTGCAACAATAGATGTATGTTGAGGGCAACTTAGATCCATAAAGGCTGATGGTGAGACCATGGGTAGAAACAAGGATTGGGGAGGTTTACCAGAGATGTTCAAATGAGATCTGAAAGGATGCTATATGTTTTTACAAAAACATATAAGCAGTAAATAAGGGAGACAGTTCATTCCAAACAGAAAGACTAACTTAACATAGCATGGAGACCACAGAAATGTGCTCACAAGTATATTATTTTCTACTGTCTAACTCACACCCATCCACTAAGCAGTTTGAAACAACATGCCTTTATTATCTCACAGTTTCCATGGATCAGCAGTCTGGCCATGGCTAACTCAAATACTGTGCTCAGGACCTCACAAAGCTGTAATCACTGTGTCAGCTGGACTGTATTCCCTTGTGATGCTCAAGATCCTCTTCTGAGTTCACATTGTTAGCGAAACTCAGCTCCTTCTGGTCATAGAATGAAGGGCCTCAAAGCCTAGAGGCCCTGGTATGTGGCTTTCTCCATTCATATCACAGTAACTTGCTTCTTTAAGGCCATCGAGATTGTAATAGAGATAGGGCATGCCAGAAAGACAGAGTCATCACCATTTTATAACCTCACCATGGCAGTGACTCAGCACTTTCGTCATATAATGTAACCTTGTCTCAGGGATGACATTCAGTCTCCCTTGCTACATTATACTGGTCAGAAGTAAGGCTCAGGTCTGTACCCAAGGCAAGCAGGTTACACACCAGGGGGCAGAAATCCTTGCAGGCCACTTCAGGTTGCATCCACCACACCGAGGAGCATGTGGTAGGAAAACAAAATGAAGTTGTTGTTTATAAGGGTGGTGGGATCTGGATCTTGAAAATACTTGGATGCCATGTGTGAAATCTAAAATAAATAGAATTAAAGACACACCGAAGTTTAAGTTTATGCTTATACCTTCAAAAAAACCTTTCTTAAGAAAATTAACAGCACCAGCAAGTTTGCACAGAGAATACTGCTAATGTGTCTTAGATTACTAAGAACATTTGAAAACATAGAACTATGCCCTTTAGAGATTAAACAAGTAATATATCATTTTCACTTTCTGCTCAGGTAGTTTATATTGGTTCACTTCTAAAGTTTTGTTCAAAAAAATGATGCACAAACTTTGCACAACCTTTCCTGTCTTTGAGTTATACAACATCAATTTATTTGAGGAAACTGACTTGTTGGAGCATTAGAGAATAATAAAGATCTGACCTGCATGTTGACTTTTTTTCTTTCATTTCTTTCTTAAAAATATAGCTGTAAGGCAAGTGTGTCTGCCACCCACTCGTTCTGGAGATACCTTTGCTTTGGGCTTCAAACAGTCAGGTTGAAAGGAGTTGCAGTTATATTAGGCTCCTGTGTGTACCAGAAAAATGCAAGACAAAAATGGGTGTGTCATTTTTTATAATTTGATGAATCTGTTCTTTGCTGATGAGAGATTTTCAGTGACCCGCCAATGATAAGTCTAAATATTTTTTCCACAATTTTTAAATGATGGGATATATCATCTCTCTCTCTATCTCTATATATCTGTATCTGTACCTTTACCTCTCTTTCTCTATTTCTGTCTATACAAAAGTACAGAGAATAATTTAATGAACGCCTATGAGCCCAGCATCCATTTTCCCTAATTATTAACACATTGCCAACTTTGTTCATCTGTACTCATATCGCCTTTATTTCCCACAGCCTGGCTTTAATTATGTTAAAGCAAATCCTAGACTAATTGAATTTCATCTGTAATATACTCACATACATCTAAAAATAAGTGCTCCTTTTAAAAATAACCTCAATGCCATTAAAGTACCAAACATTTTTAACAGCAATTCTTTATCATCAGATAGCCAAATAGCAGGTTTTCTTCACTGTTTCATTTCTTTTAAAAAAATTATCTGAATGAGATTATTTGAATCAGAATCCTGATAAGGTCCACACTTTGTGTTTCATAAATAAATCTCAAATATTTTTTAGTATATAAGTACTTTCCCCCTCCTTTTAATTTTAACAACATTTAGAAAACATAAAGGCTTTAAATCTCATGAAAATAGTAATTTTGATGCTCAAATTATTCTATCTTTAGTTAGGGCCCTTCAAGTTGGCTCTTCAGTCCTTTTGATACAACTTGAGCAAACTTTGATAACTTCTTTGGTTTTCCAAAATGGAAAATGTAGTTACATTTTGCCCTAGATCTAGAGTCAGCAGTTTCTCCTAGTTACCCTAGTTTGCTATGGTGGGAAATAGTTTAGTCATCATTTCTTCTTTTTTTTATGTGGACAAAAGTAGGAAATGCATATTTTTAAAGAAAATAGATCATAAATTTATACTGATACCTTCAACTGAAATTTATTATTATAGTTTTATATTTAACTTCTCTGATTCTACATTTGTATTTCTCTTCTCACATGCAAAAACTTTACTCCCAATGCCATCAATGTTATTTCCACTTACTTTGTCCTACACAGACACACGACAGTTTAGAATAAAACCAAAAAGAGATTAAGATTTTTTTGGAGTCATTTTTGCTGTTAGACTATACCTTTCTAGAGATGTATGGTCAAGTCACTATTTTCAAATCACTTAAAATAATTTGTGTGAAACAAGTCAATACACAGTTAAGTTTGTTTTATTTTGTTTCCAGTTTTTAAGAATTTTATCTGTTTTTGAATAATTCTGTTTTACAGTTTTGTAAAATGTTTACATGTTTCCATAGCATATATTAACCGTAATGGAGGTAATCTCTGTTCCTACAGTTTATTCATCCTTTCTCCTATTGATTGGACATTTGAGTTGTTTTCATTCTATTGCTATTAAGAATAATGACATAATTAATAGCCTGTGCTTATGTCTTTCTGGGGGGAGGGGAATGTCATGTATAATTACATCACAATCATTGATATGAGATTGTGCTATAAATGGTAGAAGCAGATGTAATTTTACTAGATATTGCTTAATTCTGTTCTCTAGTGGTTCTATCATTTGGCATTTCCATCAGCAAGGTATGAGACTTTCTCCAAAGCCTTACCAAGAAGAACATATTGCTAAATTTTTGAATTTTTGAGTCTGATAGGTGAGAATAGCATCTCTGTAATTTTAATCTGCTACTCTCTTATAAATGATGTTGAACATATTTTCGTGTTAAAGGGCCATTTGCATTTCTTTTTCTGTTATCTTTATATTTCTTGTTCATTTTTCAATAGGGTCATTGAAATTTTTTCTCCATGTTAATTACCTACTTATTGTCTTTCTATTTTAGAGTACCAATCCTTGCCTGTCATATATTTTGCAAACCTTTTTCTGTGTATCATTTGTCTTTTTAACTTTGCTTCTGATTATCATTGCCATAATATTTAAAAATGTTTATTAAATTTATTAATCTTTATTTATTGCTTCTTACTTAAATTTGGCATCTTACAGATTATAGAGAATATATTCATGCTTTTTTTGCTTAATATTTGTATGTTTTTAATTATTACATTTAAGTGTCTTGTCCATTGACAATATTCCTGATCTATGGTGTGAGAAACAGTTCTGTTTAATCTTTTTTTTTTTTTTTATGATATGAATATCTGGTTACCTCAACATCTCCACTAATTTTCTTATTAAATATACTAAATGTCCATATGCAACTGGTTCTATTTCTAGATATTCAATTCTGTTTTATTGATATGTTTATCCATGTAGCAATACCAAATTGTTTTACTCATAGAGGGATTATGTTTTACTATATGGTAGGGGTTGCCACCCTTTGTCTCATCTTATTCCTCTTATTTTTCAGAGATACCCTAGCTATTATTGCATATTATTATTTTGATAACAATTAAAATCAATTTTAATAATGACTTAAAATCAACTCATTTAACTTAAGATTTTTAAAATTGAGATCACATTACATTTATAATTTAACTTAGTGAGAACTGGAGTCTTGTTTGCACTGATTCTTTCTTTTTCAAGATATAATATTTCTTTCTATTTGTACAAGTCTGCTTCTTTGCCCTTCAGGAGTATTTTATAGTTTCATTATTTTTTCATTAGATTTTGAACATTTATTGATGAGTGTTATTTATTTATATCATAAATAAGAGTTTTTCTCTTCTATTATTTCTTCTCACTGTGTTTTGCACATGTGCAATAGAGCCTGAATGGTAAACTGACATTCTAGGCCTTCAAGTTCTCTCTTTTGTATTTTATTCATTACAATTTCTTGTGCAAACCATCTTCATATCCAGCAAAATGATCTACAGTTGTCCCCAGGGAGCCCTGTGTCTTCCTTGTATCTCAGCATTGCTTAAGTATTCCTCCTGTCTTGGTTTTTCCTTCTCTTTTACTTTAAATTCTGCAAGTTCTTCTATATCTTCTGTCTTCTCTTTCACATATACCTCCTATAGTATTTGCATCTCTGTTCACATGTTATGCAGCTTAGCTTCGTTTTCAGTGACATTTTTAGTAATATCTACCATCTAAGGTAAACATATAAAACACAGAATGACAGGAACTATGTTTCACACTTTTGTTTTCTTAGTACCCAGTGCTTTGTACATACTATGTGCTCAATAAAATGTATACATGGATTTTCATCAAATATTTTAAATTATTTCTGGTTACTATCACTTTTCTAGGAAGATCTTAATATAGTTTTATCCTGCTCTAAAATGCATAAAAGCCCATAGGAACTAAGCTGGAATATAACAAATTTTTTTTCTACCTTTTTTTTCTAAATGCCTAATTATTATTTACCTATTTATTTACCAATTTTATTTCATTGTATTCAATATTGCTGCTTAATTGATTATTTTATACCAATAAACCTATAGCACCAAAATGACCAAATCTATATTTCTAGATCTGGATTTACCTATATATCTAAATGTATATTTGGATGTCTTGAATTTCAGGAATTTTGTTTTCCAACTTTAAATCAACTTCGCTGTAACTTCTTTTTTAAAAAATACATTTCTTAACTTTTTTGGAATAGAACTTTCATGCTACTGCTCATTGGAAGATTAGAGAACCTGTCCCGCAGAAAGCTGGATCTGAGCCAGGACTGAAGTCTGCTCACCTGAAAGTTCAGAGCTTTTTTTCACTGAACTCTTTTGCCTCCCTCTGCTAGAAGGGATGAGTCAGAAATTGTCCTAAAAAGTCCTGAAGAGCCTCTTCTCCATTGTGGAGAACAAGTTGGCGGGGGTTGAGAAGGAAGAGTTTGGGTTCATTGTGGTTTTGGTAGGCTTATAACACAGTTCTTGAACTTTCTGCCCAGTTTAAACACACACAATGAGATTCTGTCCCCGACTATTGTTGATCTTGGAATAAAGATGACAAAACTGCCTGCTTATAAATAAACCACAAATCCAAAAGTAGTCATACTCTCCAAGCCTTTTTTAAGATCTTTGATCAATAACTAGAATCCTAAAAGTCACACCTGACTAATCCATCTATTTCAAAGCCACAAATAGATTTCGAGAAACCAAAGAGGCATACTTGTTTGAGGAGGTCGGCGAGAGAACATGACCGCCAGTTGACCTGTGACTGGACAGGGCAATCAGAGGTCCCTCAGCCTTCCCCTGTCCTTGGAATGTACGCCCTGCCCACCATTCCCACAGTGGGAGCTGGTTCCAGGGATACAATCTCGAGAGAGTGATGTGTTGTTGAGTCCATCTGGACCCCATTAAGGCTATTATACAAGCTTCTGCGGTTCTTGCTGGTGGTGAGAAGACTTAACTGTCTTGTGGCTGCAGAAGAAAAGCCTCGTGTGTAAGTTGCCTTATTTATTAAACCTCCCACCTACCAATTTGGAGTGGCCTGACTCTCCTTGCCCTCCGCATACGGTGGCCAGTTTGCAAACCAAAAGTATTGTAATTCTTCCCACTTGTGCTATGAACATCTACACATGATGCTTTCATGCCTCTGCCTTTATGGGGAGGCATCCTGGTTCCATGAATGACACGGTGGCTTAAACCCGGAGGAACCTCATTTCTATTTTTTCTTTTATTACCATTTATTGAGATGTAGCTTAACCTCTCTGGCTTCTTAAATTATTCCATCCTGCTGAGAGGCACCATGAGAGAATTTTTATGGAGATTTTTGTAATCTGGAGATGAAATGTGCTATGTAAAACCACTGCCAAGTTGTCATTAATTATAACCAGGACTTAAGTCAGCTGTCAGTATCTCAAGAAGGAGCAAGTCCACAGGGTGAAATGACAATCCCTTCATGAGCTTTAAAGCGCACAGAACTTGCTCACACGAATACTGCAGCTAACCAGAGTGGAAAATCAAGGCGACGATTGCAGGCGATAGAAGGATGTCTGCAGGCTTGGGATCAGAGAACAAACTCCTTCTTAAAGAAAGAATAATCTGAAAGAATCTGAATAACTGGGGGACATTGTGATGGTTGACCTGCAGAATCTTTCTTGTCTGCATCTGACCCTATGAGAACCTGAAGGACATTTATATGTACCGATGACATGTGACAGGAGAAGACAGTTACTGCAGAGTCTCTGGGTGAGCTCATTTTATCTTGACTAAGCCCACTCAGATACAGATTCTGTCCTGTTTCTTTAAAGAGTTTTTGTGCCTGCAGCCTCCTAAGTGCTCAGTAAATGTTACCAATTATTTACCTGGAAAGGGAAAAATGCTCTGGACCTTGGTCACCAGAAGCTTGAGGATGGAGCACACAGTTTCCACAAATAGGGACTAAATGCAAAACGCTGTGTGCATCTGGCTCTACCTGAGCTGATGAAAAATACCTCTGACTCTGTTTTTTTCCTCAGAAAAATACTTGGAGCTCACCCAGTTTTATCCCCAGAAATAGACTCGATTCTAGAATAGTCTTTGATTTTTGACCATTGCCTCCAAACGAGAAGTCATTACACAGCTGCTGTAGAACATTGGGTGGCTGGACCTTTTTATAGAAACCCCTGGGGCAAAGGTTTTCTCTGTTTAACCAGGTAATTAAACAAGCACAGAAGAGGCTGAAAATTCTTTTCCAGACTGTGGCTGCACAAGGTGTCAGATTTTCGCAGTATGTATTATTCTTTGACTTTCCCTGACTTCCTCTCCCATCACTTGGTGTGCTTGCTATTCAGGCAGCTGAGCTTTGGCAGCTCAGATTTCCACCTTCTTCCAGGAAGGCTGTAAACCTCCTAAGTATAGCTCCCACTTATTGTTAGGTAGCATTGACCAGCTATGAAAGAGCCCTTCAGATCTCCCTAGGGAAATGCTCAGGGGCGAGGGCATGCCAATCACCATCAGGTCATCTTAGTTCTTCCCACCAGCCGGAGCCTTTTTCTTATTCCCAGATGAAGCTGACCTCTTGAGGCAGCTTTGCCAGCAGAGGGACCACAGAGGACATTAACAACAGGTGTTTGTTAAAAGTTCACTCGGTGTCTGGTATTTAACATACATTATCTCATTTAAAACATAAACCAATCCTGAAGCTCACAAAGATTAAGCAACTTTCTCAGCATCGCATAGCCAGGATGATACCAGGATCCACAGCTAGGCTTGTACATCCTGTATTTTTCATAATCATGCTATATGCTATTAGTAGTGTCAATAACATGAGCAGGAATCCTCAGGCTCTGAAGTTTTTTGCTTTTTCCCTTTTGTGTTGAGTAGTGTATATAATTAAAATATCCCAAGATTAGAAAATAAGCTAATAAACAAATGATTAAGAATCTAGATTGTTAAAATGCCCATGGATGCTGCTTTTGCCATTTAACAATTTTATTTTTACTATATTATTTAGCTCCAAAAGTTACCAGGTTCACTATCTCCTCTTGCTGAGAATATAATTTCTGGAGAGTGTTCTCTGCAATGGAACTGAACTCGATGCCATTAGACAGCAATTACCATTTGCTCCTGCCTCTGCAGCATTATATCTAATAGGGCTTCCCAGGATTTTTTATAATGATATGAAATGGGGTTTTGGTTTTAGTTAATTCCAAAAAGAAAGTGTGTGCTTTAAAAAAAAATCCACCAAAGAGTGTTTAATAACAGTGTTCTCCTCTCCAGCGAGCAGGCAATGCTGGTTTTACAGAGACAATGCAGCTGCAATGAAGGCACAGCCGCAGGACAGGAAGCTCAGCCTGGAGAGAAAGAATGCTACAGTGTTCCATATTTGAAGGTGCCCCATAGTGTCCACAAAATGGCAAACGGTAAGTTTCCTGCTTTCTTATCTGAGCAACAAATTGACAACAAATAAAACAGGAGCCTAAGAAATGAACAGGAAACTGGTGAACAAGTCGTTGAATAGATGTCCTTGTTGTCTGTGTAATTCGAGCAAGAGTGATCCTCTTTGCTCTTAGTGTCAATTTCATGCCCTGTGATGATCCGATGTCCTGCTGAAGTGTCTGCTAATTCATAGCAGTGGAAGGCTCATGTTCTCATGGTTGTGAGTTCAGTCTTCCTGCAAGCTTAGTGGTAAGCTGGGAGCTATTTCTCAAAAGAAGATTGCTTGCTTGTTGGGAATATGGTTATCCTCCAAAATTGAAGGGGATTCTGCTCTGATAGATGTGCTGAGTTATAAGGGCGTTTAAGTGCTGAAGTCAGGACCAGCTTGAGTATTTTCTATTGCCCTGGGCCCTGTAAGTCCTGTCAGTTTTTTTCAAATTACTTGGTAAAATGATCTAAGCGGAACATCTGTATGGGGAGCATCTTGTCTTTTTATCTAAAGATGTCTATCAAACACGATACTTTTTTCTTAAGCAACTTGCTACTCTCTGTTCCATCAATACCATGTCTTTAATGAACTGAATCAGCATGATATCTCACAAGATCATGAGAAGTTCTTGGAAGCTAAGTTGTGGCACAGAATTGTCATTTCTAGGACACTAAAGCTATACTTTGGTTTCAATAAGTTGAAAGTAGACTACATTTAGTGTTCTTGTTTGTGGGAATTGATAAAAATGCATTTGCTCTGTTAGTACCTGCAGATTAGGTGTGGATAACTCCAGTAAGGAAACCAGTGTGGCAAGCAGCTGCGAAAGGCCTTATCACCAACTTCCTATGCCTGTCAATGTTTTGCACTGGCCAAACTAGAGTGCATGGGATCTGCTAGGAATCATTACGTGTGCATCTTTTGAGCATTTTACAGTGTCATCTTTATGGTTCTCCCAGGAATGAAGTATTTCTTTTGACTTATATTTTGCTAGGAATGGGGGATAATGTCAGCACTTTCATTTGATCCCTCAGATCATAGTTCTTTCCCCACAGGAAAAGATATGTATGAGGATTTTGCAAGTTGGAATCAGTATTGAGATTCTGCAAAAAAAAGTGTTGAGAATATTTATTTCAAGTATACACTTATGAACTGAGGTATTGACTATGAGACGAGGTGGACATCAATAAAACTCTATTTGGAGACAGAATAAAGGGAAAATAATCTAGGGTCATCACCATTATATCATATAGATATTTACTATATAATCATATTGGTTCATTGTGATGATTAAAGATAATGAATGAGAAAGAAGTATTTAAATATCAGTTTCCTCTCCTACCACAAGGTTATAAATCTCACGGAGGCAGGAATCAGGCTGCATCTATCCCTGTGCTGTCAAACGTGCCTGACACATTGCTTCTCTCATAGAACAGGTAATCAGCAAATGTTTGTTGCACTGAATTAAGTAAACATTACACTGCATATCCAGATTCCTCCTAGCCTCAGAGCATGTTGAACATGATATGAATGTGGTATTAGAACAAAGGGGACTGGATAATCTTGCAAAACATTTCTGTGAAATCTTGATATGTTCTGTAACGTAGGGTAAAGGACAAGTGAGTGGAAAAGCCATAGACATGGGAATTGAAGGGATCTCAGATTTAAATTGTTGTCGTGGTTGTTTTTTGAATGGACATCAGAAGAGGTCTATATTCTTCACACCTATGAATTTCAGCCAGAATGTTCTAAGTATATGAGGTTGTCAGAGGTGCCAAAGCTTAGAGAACTCTGAGCTCAGTATTCTCTTTTTATCCTGAGAAAAAGCTGAGGTGATGAAGTCACGGCTGCTTAATGGGAGAACTAAAGTCCAACCTGTCCAAGATCATAGAGCTAGTGGAGAGTCGACATCAGTGAACCCACCTAAGTCTTAGTTTCATTTGCCGAGTTGTAAGGAGATGATGAACAGAAAGTACTCATTATCTAACCAAGTGCACAGCACAGTAGATGACAAATGACAGATGATGTTATCATTGCTAAACCAGTGCGGGAGAGACATTGTCTACATTCACTGCAATTAAGCTTTTTCTGCTTCTAAGTATTTGGCCAAATACTCACATATTGCTCTTTGATGTCCTTTTACTAGCTTCCATACAGGTCTCCTTTCTTCTCTTGGTGTTTTTTCTTCCAATAATACCATTTAATAATACCATTAAAATATTATAACTTGCTCTTTTATTCAGTTTTCAGTGCCCTGATCATATCTCCTAGGTCTACTCCAGAGGTCTCTCCTATAGACAGTCTCTCTCTTGCACTTCTCCATCTGAGAGTGTTCTTTGGGAACATACTTGACCTTCAAGAGAAGAAGCGTTCTGAGAATTAAAATCCCAAGGATGACTCCCTGGCTAATTAGTGTCAGGAGTTGGTAGACTAATATCCCAGTTTGCTTGCCTCTAAGTGGGTCTATTCTGAGATGTGTCTCACATTCTCATAGAGGCTGCCCAGTGGATTTATGCCTTAATCTAGTCATTAATGCACGTTTATTGACTTTTTTTTCAATTGTAAGTCTCTTATCCATCCCTCACAGTGCCTGTTAGAACCACCTCCCAAATACACCTCTTGTACCCAAATTCTTGCCTTACAAGCTGCTCTTAGGAGAACCCAAACAAATTGCAATCCTGCTTAATCATCCTACTCTCATTTTATTCTTTAAAATCTGGAATAAATAGGGTGATCATTCTCATCTATAACACAAGCATTCTCAATGTTTTACTTCAGATTGTGTTAGCTCTAAGCTCCGAAGGTAACTCACTGTCACCTTCTATTGATGCAGTCATGTTTCAGAACAGACACTGATGTGATGAAGTTACATCTTAGGAAGATCACTTGAGAGGCAAAATGAAGATTTGCATAGTCAAAGGAGACTAATGGAAAATCAGTTATGAGTCTTCGGTATTCTTGTCAGAATCTTAATGAGAGATGAAGACTGGAACCAGGGCCATGGCTGTGTGTATGGGGGTGAGGGGGCAACAGATATGAGAGAAATCTAAAATGCTGAATCCGTAGAATTTGGAGTAATGCCCTCTCTCTTTTTAACTCTTTCTTCCAGAGTCATTGAGGTTTTCACTCTACAGAACCAAACCCTTGGTTTAGGAGCTGAAGGATGCTAACATTTCTAGAGCTGTAGAGTATTTGCAGTGGCATTCAGCCTCAGCACCCCACAAGCAGTGTGATACACAAGAACAAGTTGTGGTTGGTAAAACTTTTCACATGAGGAAGCTGCAGACAAGAGCAGGGAAGCGGTGTGTTCAAAGTCATGCACCTGGGAGAGCTGAGGTGAGGCCTCTGTCACTGGCTCCCAGCACTGCGCTCTGCCCTGGGCTCTGTGTCATTGAATGCTGATCCTTTAGGGGAACTTAGATCTTCAGCCCTGATTTTCTTTTATTTGGATTTGTTTCTTACATTTGGATTGAAGGTATTGGTATATTGTTTTCTTTTGACCTATTATTGTAATTAATTTAAAATGATTTCTACTTAACATTTCTTGACAGTGTTACACTCCACTCTGATTCACTGATGATAACATATAAACCTGTTTTTGTCTTGTGCTATTTGAGTTTTCCAGGAGAAATACATTATGG
Organism: Cynopterus sphinx; assembly: GCA_030015415.1. Lineage (NCBI taxonomy): Eukaryota > Metazoa > Chordata > Mammalia > Chiroptera > Pteropodidae > Cynopterus > Cynopterus sphinx. The sequence goes on along the minus strand of CM057383.1, from coordinate 6,212,420 downwards.
CTGTTTTGAATTTTACAAATACCCAGAAATGGAGCTAGAACTGTTATCTCTCCATTTTACAGATATGAAGACTGAGTAACAGAGAACATACTTCATTGGGAAAACATTTATGAGGGTCCTGAGAATCTGAGGCGGGTTCTGAAATGCCATTTTCTTTGGGCAGCATTTTATTTCCTTCCTTCTGGATTCACTTGCATTGCATTTTGTGCTTTGAGTCAGAGGACTGGGACTGAGAAACTTTAGTCTGCCCCTTGCCTTAGTCAAGTTTCTTAGCTTCCCTGTGACTTAGTTCTTTCACCTGAGGATTAGGTGAAGATTAAACATACTAATGTAATTCAAAGTGCTCAAATGAGTGCCAGGCATTGTTATCATTCCAGCTACAGTTATTGAGGAAGCAGTACCTGGCAAGGTCAAAATCTTACAACCCAAATGCAAGCCTATGAGATTAAAAGTAGTCCCCCTTAAATAAAAAAGTACTTCCTGTAGAGTCCTGGACCACCTTTACCCTCTCCAGTGAGTGGGCCAAGTGAGAAACCACTTCTTATGGGTTTAAAATTGGCATGGCCTGTAGGTCCAGCTTCTTTGTTAGCATGCAAAGAGCCCTTTGCTTTATAAGCACCTGACTTGATAAATTGCTGTACTCTTCTCAAGTGATTCAGCCAACCCCTTCCCCCAGTGCTGACAAAGCATCAATTCCTAGTCACTTCCCAGTAATGCTGCCATTATCTACCCTTTCAGGAAGACAGAGAGCTTAGGGGGAGCAGCATACAATAGTTTTCAGGAATTAGATGGCAGTATTAGAATGTGAGAGCCCAAATTCATGGATAATATATGTCTCTTTCCCTTTATCTCTTTCTCTCTCTTACATAGAGAACAAAAGGTTGTGGATTGAAAAATTACCTATCAGTGAGAAATTTATGGGGGAAATTTTAATAAATATGTGGCTGTTTCAAGCATCATTTATTGATGAAAGCACGGAGTTGAATTGATTGAAACTAATTTGCACTGTTCGTGGTTTGATGGTGGGAAATGAACAGCAAAAATATGAAGTGTTTTTAGCATAAATATAATTTGGATCTTAGGAATATTTTTTGGTTTATATCATGTTAAAGATATAAAGCTTATATTGTCATCACAAAATATAGAATATTTCTAGAAATTTACATTTGGAGGGTGATGAACTTTGTATCAGTGCAAATGATTTCATTATGGTAGGGAAAGGATTGGTCTTATTTTTAAGAACTCGTTACATTTTTATTGAAGTTTAGGGATTTGGATTTGTTTTCTTTGGAGTCATATTTTTTTATCAAATTGACTTGATGTTATTTTGTGGAGTATTCCTCCCTTTAATATTACGGTGACATTCTTTTGCTTTAAGCTCTGTAACTACTATTTATATTCCTAATGGGATATTAGACTTTGGAGGCTTCTAGAGTTTCTTTTACTGCAACCGTCTACTATTAAAAGACTGAATTGTGGGTCTCATAGGATAGAAGAACATTCAGCCTTGTTGTGTGATATAGTTTAATATCAATCTCATAAAAACTGCTGAAAATCAATCTTCAATTTGCAAATACCTCGGATTTGAAGAATTGGTTTGTGAGAAATCTGTTATCATTTTTGGCCATTCTCTTTTATACAATAATGGTAAATCAATATCAGTTGTTGTGTTATTTTTCTATTTCTTTAAAAATAATGGGGTATAAAATTGGTTGCTGGGAGACTTCTTGGTCCTGAATTTTCCTTTGGTTTACTTTGGTAACTTGTTTAACCTTCATGTGATCAGCATCTACATCGATAAAATGCAGGGAGGAAGGGGTTGAGTCAGACTGGAACATCTCAAAGATTCCTTTTCTCTTTTGTGCTCCAATCTTACCTGTGGCATATTGTGGGGTACATTTGGCAGACTCAGGCTGTTATGATGATGATAGGTTGGTCAAGGTGCGAAAAGAAGGTATATTGGAGGACATGCTTCAGGCCAGATGAGTCCTGGAGAAATTAAACTCTCTATTGAAGAAGGTTCTGATAGAGCCTACTCCGAGATCCTACACATAGGCCAAAATGGCTTGGTAAAATCGGGTGAAATATGGTAATATATCAGTAACAGGATTGTGGTGATGAGAAAGTGGGGACACATTCTCACAAGGAGGGGTGCAAAGGAAAATCACAGTCAGTGGGTCATACTTGGGGCAGGGGGATGTAGAAGCATGGCTCTGGATGAGGAGGAGCAGAAAGAGCCAAGGACAGTAGTATCCAGTCCAGGGGGATGGGTGACAGCCGCATGAGATGAAGGGTAAGAAATGCTGCGGCTGGGGGATCTACAGGGTCATGTGAAGCTCATCCCTGTGATATAGACGTTGGGTCTGCTGGCAGAAAAATATTAATTCTAAGCTCGACTGACTTTTCGTATCATTATGTCTAAAAGCAAGAATATCCTATTAGGGATTATGAACGCAAAGAGTGGGGAAAGTGTGAATAGAACCACCATGCCTTAGCTGCCACTTCTGAAAGACCTTATTTTTGCTTTTTTCCCACCTCCTCATTTCCACCATGCAGAGAGAATCAGAGAAATGATGGAGAAGGTTAAGTACTCCGGGAAGGAGATTTTAAAAACTGAAAGTATGTGTTTTAGCTGGAATGGGAGAGATGTTTCCTTGGTTACAGATCTTTATATGTGGTAGAATTATGGTGAAAACACTTTAGGGAAAATTACTTGATTGCTGGGAGGTATCAGAGTTTTTCAACAAATATTTCATTGAATAGAAATGGATTGAGCACCTGCTATGTGCAAAGCTTAGAACTGAGTGCTCTGGGGGATGAAAAAATTATACTCCATTTTTCCGCCCCTGAGGAATTCATATTAGAGACAGAGAGACAAAGCATCCAGAGCAGTGATTAAAAAACAAAGTGAGACTTAATGCCACATTATTCGGGACCAATTGAGAAATAAGCCAAATATAACGCATATAGGGCAATAGATTGCCTTTCTTTCGAGTAGATAATGGCTAGACTGAAGTGCACACCATTTAGCATAAATCCCAGTGGGTGGCCTGACACTCAAGTCCAGAATTAGACTCGCATTCTCGGCCAGGCAGTGCCTTTTCTCCCATGGAACAGAGAGAAACCACTCTTCATGGGAGAGCTTATTTCCAAGGAAAAGAGAGGAGCTGAGTTCATAATTATGAGTTTATTCTTCCCTACTTTACTCTGAGATGGAGTGAATAAGGGTAGGGAGCTGTCAATAATTAAGGTCCCTTTTTCGAAAGATTCACTGTGAGTGGGGAAGAAGCATTTCCCTTAACAAAAGATAACATTATAAGAAATAAAGGAAGTACACGCCAAATGTCAAAGAAGGGTTCAGACTTTAGGGGTTAGAGGTAGAAAGGAATCTCTGGGCCTGGAGGTGATGGCAGGGAAAGGGTTGGAACTGAAGGTGAGGCCAGAGGTAACTGTGTTAAGAAGGGGATGCTGCTGAAGGGAGGAAATGTGGGAGCAGAATGAAGAAGGAGCATTCGTACTTGAGGGCAGGGATCTGTGTTTTCACACCTTGGTGACCTTAGTGTGTCATTTAGCCTCTGTGAGCTTGTCTCAGTTTCCTCATCTGCAAATTGTGAGGGCTTGGACAGGTAGGCTTCTCTAGGCTTTGGTTAGTTACCATGACTGGCCTTGCTGAGAGGAGCTATTAAGATTGTCAAGAGAACCAGAAAGATAAAGACCAGAACAGATATGTGGCATTTATTTCTATGCCCCTAAAAGACACAGAGATAGAGAAGGCTTTCATTGGAGAGTGTGGAGGTCTCTGAGAATGAGGCTGTGTTGATTCCCTGGGAGCTGGTGACACCTCTGGGTGGGGAACTCCTTCCATAGCACATTGTGTAGACTGAGCATGGAGGGTGAGGAAGCTCAGTTCGAACCTTTCTGGCTTTCAGTGCCTAGATTCAGGTAAGGTGCATTCAGGGTACAGCCTGGCTCACACCTGAAGAGGCAGAGCTGAGAGCTAGTGGGGATGTCAGTGGAAGTCAGCCTTGTTTCGTTCCCTCACCTCTCCCCGGGACAGCCCACTCTGCTGCAGACTGGTCTCAAGTGAAAGAGAGAATCTTCTCCTGCATCCTAAGGTTATGCACTGAGCACATCCTTTGGATCTTTGATCTTTCCAAATTGGTAAACCTCCTAAACTCTTGCATATGTAAAGTAGGGACTGAGCTTCCAGACCCCTGTTGTATTCTTCTGCCTTTTATTACTTTTAGTGCATATTGGTGAGACTTATACATTTTAAAGGCGCTGTCTTTTATCTAAGATTTAAAAAATGAGTGTATATTCCGACGAGGTCTTGACCTAAAGAAGGGGAAAATGGGCTAGGTGAGGGAAAAGCAATCTACAGAATAGTTATTTTCAAATCTGACAGAATTAACACTGCGTGCATAGTTCATGGTACTTTTAATGTAAATTGATGGCTAATTTAGCCCAATTGCAAACAAATAACAATGCCTTATTAATATGCAGCCTTGAGTGCTGTGATAGAGCTTGTCTTACTGAGTTTATAGCTCATTCATTTGTTTATTGTCAAGTATTTAGTGAGCCCCATTAAGCACTAAAGACTGTATTAGGTGCTGAGGATCTAATGATGGGCAAAACAGTTGGAATTTCTGCCTTTCTGGGGAGGGTTTAGGATGGAGCAGAGGTGGCAGGGAGATAAATGTGAGCAGATCTTACACGAATGTAATTAGAAACCACAAGACTTGCCATAAAGGAAAAGGACAGGTGCCTCAGTGATTTCTAAACAAGCCACCTGTGGATTCTTTAGGTCTGAGGGTGCAGACCTCTGTGCATTCACTCTCTGTTCTAACCTCATTGTGTGGCATCGCAGCTCGATCCTTGCTCCCTTTTCTAGAACATTCTGCCTTACCTCTCCCTCTTCTACCTGGCAAACTCCTGTAAATCCCTGCAGGTCCAGCTCTAACATAAGTGTCTTAGATGGTGTGACATGGCTACATGGAGCCTGGATTGGAGACATCCCCCACCCCTCGGTTTATTTCCAACTATTCCTCTAAAAATCACATGACCTGAGTTTAGACCAAGACTGGCCCTGTGCTGACCTCTTAGTCTGCTCCCCTTCACACAGGCATCTTCATAGGTCGCATCCAGTTCTTCTAAAAGCTGTACTGTGATATTTGAGTATAAATTAAAAATGAGAGATGCGCTTGCCTTAAGCCACTTAAAACCAGAGAATTGGAATAAGATGTCTTGGAGTCCTACTCTTTGGCACTCAAGTTCTGCTGTGAGATTTCACTAAAGTGTCCCATGCTCGTGAACTTGAGCCCACCCCAAAATGTCGTTTTAGTTCGGGCTTACGGCAAACTCTCATTCTGACCTCCTTGTACTGAAATTGGGTTTGCAATTATATGCGTTCAATAAATATCTGCAGAACTAGAAGGAAAAAAAATAAAAATAAAAATATTAAATAGCCAAGAAACGACTGTAGTAGGAAACAAATTCTAGAAAAAACTGGAAAATAGCCAAGAGCCTCATTAAGTCTTCAGAGCCTCATCAAGGGGAAATGGGACCATAGTCCCAGTCCCCAGAGAGTTGGGAGGGAGTATCCAGACGTGGACAGACTCTAGCTTGCTAACTCAGGCCGGGAGTCCCTTTCTTATGGGCTAGAGACGTCTGTCTTGTGCTAAGGACTCAGGATTGCCATGATCATCTTTCTCAGAGTATAGGGTGGGGACAGGGAAGTGTGGGTCACTTGGGACCTAAACTGACAAATATGGACATCTTTCTATGAAAATAAATATTATCCTGGGGAGGAAAAGGCCACTAAGGTATCACGAAGCCAGAAACGACTTGGTGTATGGAGCGGGCAAAGGGGAGGGAAGGGTTTTGAGAGGTAGTTTACAAACTGGCCTCCTGCAGCTGAGCTCCAGCTTTGTTTTCCCAGAGTCTGTTTTTCTGTGTTTCAGATACAGCTCACTCAGCTGCATGGGAAGTGCAATCTCAGTTCTCCCTGTGAGTGAATAACCAAATGAACAAGGTTCCGCCAGACAGCAGCTGCTGTAGAACAGGCTTGGAAACTTCTCAGCAAGCCATCGCCTTTGTCTTTTACTAAACCTCTCTCCGCCTCTCATTTTTCTCCCCCACCCCATCTTATTCCCCCCCTCCACCTCTGATTAGTATTGTCGGTGCTGCAGCACTGCAGTACCCTCACGGCTCTGCTGCAGCATTCGCAGCATTAGCTCTTTCCTCAGCCTCCCAGCCAGTCCTTCCACGCCACTGAGTGCTGAGCCATCATTTCCTAGAGAGCAGGCAGGCTGAGTGCTGCATTGCAGTAGAAGCATTTAAAGAACCTGAGAGTATTGTTGAGTTGGTCATTGCCTTAGCCATTCGCATGGGTGTGCCATGCAGGGGCCAGTCGGACATCCCTGTGCATGATGCATTAGAACTGGGGCTTTTGCCCTATGCTGGCTGCAGAACCAGACTCTAGCTGCCTGGGCTTTGGGGACTGCACAGGGTGGCAGGAGATAGGATTGTTTATTGTTCACAGCTCATTGAGAAAGAAGAGCAGCAGCTCAGTGGTGGAGCCCTGGTCTTTGTGTTTGATTGTGTATTTAGCCAAGCAGAGGGCATACTCCCAGTTGTCCAAGCAGCTGTGAGATGCCGGGGTAAGGCTAGAGGTAGAATCACTTCAGCCTCTGGCCCACATTGAACTAGAACCTAATGTTTGCAGTGTTTATTAGTCATCAGCCGGTGTTTATTGGGAACTTGTTCAATGCTATTCTGCAGGAGCTGATGCTCTGGACAATAGTGGGACGAGGCAGAGAAGTAAAACCTGGTTTTCGGTGGCTGTCCTTTTCAGAAGAAAAGTGAAATAAGTTTTAATTAAAGCTGTGGGTGTTCAGTACCCAGCAGGGACACATGGATCAGAAGGGAGTTAAGAGAAGAAAAGGTGGGGTGAAGAGGCCTTCCTAGAGGAGGTGGGTCTTGAGTCAAAAAGAGGATGAGAGGATTCAGGTGGCAAGGAAGCTGGTGCCCTGCCAGGCACCCTGTGGACCCAGAGCTGAGAGGGCTTCTTCCTTGAGGAGGTTGGACTCACAGGAAGAGCTTCATTTTTCCACCCTATTGACTCAGTGACTCAGGAATTTTGTGAAAATGAGCCAGAATTAACTCAAAGGATGGCCATGGGGATTTCAGTGTAACTTAATGCAATCATTCAGTGCAAGGAATTTACTGAGCATAATCTCTGTGCAGAGTGTGGTGAACACGACCCAGTCCCTGTCTTCAAGGAGCACATGCTTGGCAGAGAAACTTAAGCCCAGTGGACTGTGAGAGGGGCTGGAACCACACATGGGCTGTTTGCTGAAAAGATGAGGCTGTGGATGACATAATTAGCAATTTTCATCCTTATCTAGTCACCTATTGATGGGCACTTAGGTTGCTTCCATATCTTGGCTATTATAAGTAATGCTGCAGTGAACATTCTTTTCAAATTAGTGTTTTGGATTTCTTTGGGTAAATACCCCAAAGTGGAATTGCTTGGTCATAAAATATTTTTAATTTTTTGTGGAAATTCCACACTGTTTTCCATAATGGCTACACCAATTTGCAATGCCACCAACAGTGCATGAGGGTTCCCTTCGCTCCACATCCTTGCCAACACTTGTTTATTGATTTATTGGTCTGAGCCGTTCTGACAGGTGTGAGGTAACTTCTCACTGTGGTTTCAATCTGCATTTCTCTGGTGATTAGTGATCTTGAGGATTTTTTTCATATGTCTGTTGGCCATCTGTATGTCCTCTTTGGAGAAATGCCTATTCAGGTCCTCTGCCATTCTTTAATCGGATTGGTTTTTTTGTTTTTGTTGTTATTATTTTTTTTTGGTGTTGAGTCATTTGAATACTTTATACATTTTAGATATTAACCCCTTAATAGATATAACATTGGTGAATATCTTCCACCATTCTGTAGGTTGCCTTTCCATTTTGTTGATTTCTTTTGCTGTGCAAAAGCCTTTTAGTTTAATGTAGTCACATTTGTTTATTTTCTCTTGCCCAAGGAGATATGTATAAATCTCTTTGAGCAGCGTTGGAGAGTTTGCCTAAGTTCTCTTCCAGGAGTTTTATGGATTCAGGTCTTACATTTAAGTCTTTAATCCATTTTGAATTTATTCTTGTATGTGGTATGTGAAGGTGGTCCAGTTTCGTTTTTTGCAAATATTTGTCCATTTTTCCCGACAACATTAATTAATGTCTGTCTTTACCCCATTATATGTTCTTGCCTCCTTTGTCATAGATTAAGTGACCACATAGATCTGGCTTTATTTCTAGACTCTATTCTGTTCCATTGAGCTATGTGTCTGTTTTTATGCCAATGCCATGGAGTTTTGATTACTGTAGCCTCGAGGTATGGTTTGATATTAGGCACCATGATTTCTCTAACTTCGTTCTTTTTCAAGATTGTCGTGGCTCTTCAGGGTCTTTTGTGGTTCCATATAAATTTTAGGATTATTTGTTCTAGGTCTGTGAAAAATTTCAGTGGCATTTTGATAGTGATTGCACGGAATCTATAGATTGCTTTGGATAGTATGGACATTTTAACAATGTTAATTTTTTCTATCCATGAGCACAGTATGTGCTTCTATTTATTTGTATCTTTAATTTCTTTTTTCAATGTCATTATTTTCCTAGTGTAGGTCTTTTGTCTCCCTGATTAAATCTATTTCTAGGTATTTTATTTTTTTAAATGCAATAATAAATGGGGTTGGTTTCTTAATTTCTCTTTCTTATAGTTCATTCTTGGTGAATACAGCTGATTTCTGCATATTAATTTTGTATCCTGCTACTTTACTGAATTTATTTATCAGTTCTAATAGTTTTTCTAGGTGAAATCTTTATGGTTCTCTGTATATAGTATTGTGTCATCTTCAAATGACAATTTTACTTTTTTCAATTTGGATGCATTTATTTCCTTTTCTTGTCTAATGGCTGTGGCTAAGACTTCCAATACTATGTTAAATAAAAGTGGTGAAAGTGGGCATCCTTATCTTGTTTCTGGTCTTAAGGAAAATGCTTTTTGTCTTTTCTCATTGAGTATGATGTTAGTTATGGGTTTGTCATATATGGCCTATATTATGTCGAGTTATGTTCCCTCTATTCCCACTTTGCTGATAGTTTTTTTTATTTTTTTTTAAACATAAATGGATGCTGTATTTTGTCAAATGCTTTTTTTTACGTCTATTGATACGATTGTATGATTTTTATTCTTCATATTTGTTTATGTGGTGTATCACATTGATTTGTGAGTATCGAATCAACCTTGCATCCCAGGAATAAATCCTACTTTATCATGATGTATGATCTTTTTAATGTATTGCTGAATTAGGTTTGCTAATATTTTGTTGAGGATTTTTTCATCTATGTTCATGAGAGATATTGGCCTTTAATCTTTTTATGAAATGTCTTTTTCTAGTTTTGGAATCAGGGAAATGCTGGCCTCATAAAATGAACTTGGAAGCCTTCCTTTCTCTTGAATTTTTTTGAAATGGTTTGAGAAGAATAGGTGTTAATTCTTTGAATATTTGATAAAATTCATCTGTGAAGCCATCTGGTCCAGGACTTTTGCTTCTTGGAAGTTTTTGATGATTGATTCAATTTTGTTTGTAGTAATTAGTCTGTTCAGGTCTGCTTCTTCTTTCAGTCTTGGAAGATTGCATGTTTCTAGGAAAGTATTCATTTATTCCAGATTGTCTAATTTGTTGGCACATAATTGTTTGCAGTGTTTTCTTATAATTCTTTGTATTTATGTGGTGTTAGTTTTTCACTTCTCTTTTTTATTTCTGATTTTATTTGGGTTTTTTCTCTTTTTTCTTGAGTCTGGCTAAGGTTTATCAATTTTGTTTATCTTTTCAAAAATCCAGCTCTTTGTTTCATTGATCTTTTGTATTTTTTTTATATTCTATTTTATTCATTTCTTCTCTGATTTTTATTATTTCCTTCTTTCTGCTCACTTTGGGTTTTGTTTGCTCTTTTTCTAGTTTCTTTTCAGTGTAAGTTTAGATCATTTATTTGAGATTTTTCTTGTTTCTCAGGTAGGCCTATATTCCTATGAATTTCTCTCTTAAAACTGCTTTTGCTATGTCCCATAGATTTTGGGGCATTGAGTTTTCATTTTCATTTGTCTCCAGATATCTTTTGATTTCTTTCTTGATTTCATTGTTAACTTATTCATTGTTTAGTGGCATGTTATTTAGGGTCCATGTGCTTATGTGTTTTTCAATTTCCTTCTTGTAATTGATTTCGTTTCATACCATTATGGTTGGAGAAGATGATTGATGATTTCAGTATTCTTAAATTTATTGTGACTTGTTTTGTGGCTTAACATGTAGTCTGTCTTGGAAAATGTTCCATATATATCTGAAAAGAATGTATATTCTGCTGCCTTGGGGTGAAATGCTCTAAAAATATTAATAAACTCCATTTGGTCTTGTGTGTCATTTAAAGCTGCTGATTTTATGTCTGGAAAATCTGTCCATTGGTGTCAATAAGGTGTTAATGTCCTCGACTATGATTGTATTACTGTTGATCTCTCCCTTTTTGTTGGTCAGTATTTGCTTTATGTATTGGTTGCTTCTATGCTGAGTAAATAAATGTTTACAAGGGTTATATCCTCTCATTGGATCGATCTCTTTATCATTATGTAATGTCTTTATCGTCTGTTATTGTGGCCTGTACAGTCTATTTTATCTGGTATAAGTATTGCTACCCTAGATTTTTTTCCATTTCCCTTTGCATGAATTATCTTTTTCCATCCTTTTACTTTCAGTTTATGTGTGTCTTTTCATCTAAAGTGGTTCTCCTGTAGTCAGCATATGTATGGGTCTTTTTTTCTTGTCTATTTAGCTGCCCTATGGCTTTTGATTGGAGCAGTTTATCCATTTACATTTAAATGATTATTGTTAGGTACATAGTACTGCCATTTTATTATTCAAATTATTTTCTCCCTTCCCTCTTCTTAAAGAAATCCCTTTACTGTGTATTATAATACTGGGTTGGTAGTGGTGAATGCTTTAGTTTTTTCTTGTCTGAAAAGCTTGTCCTTCAAATTTAAACAATAACCTTGCTGGTATTTGGTTGTAGGTTTGCATCAATTTGAATATTTCATGCCAGTATCTTCTGGCCTGCAAAGTTTCTGTTGAGAAATCAGCTGACAGCCTTAGGGGAGCACCCTTCTAAGTAACAAAGTGCCTTTCTCTTGCTGCATTTAGGATTCTCTCTTTACCACTTTAATGGTGATGCGTTCTGATGTTGGCTTGTTTAAGTTCCTCTTGTTCGGGACTCTCTGCACTTCCTGAACTTGTATGTCTATTTTCTTTGCTAGGTTAGGGAGGTTTTCTGTCATTACTTCTTTAAGTAGCTTTTCAATCCCTTGCTCTCTCTCTCCTCCTTCTGGTACCCCTGTGATAAGAATGTTGTTATGCTTGATGTTGTCCCAGAGGTTGGTTAAACTATCCTCATTTTCTAAAATTAATTTTTCTTTTTGCTGTTCCAATTGTGTGTTTTCTGCTACCTCGTCTGCCAAATCACTGAGTTGATTCTCTGCTTTATCTAATTTGCTATTAATTCCTTTTAGTATATTCTTTATTTCTGACTTTCTTAAAAATGGTTTTTATGTTCTTTTTTATGCTTACTATCTTTTTGTTGAAGTTGTCATTAAGTTCTTTGAGCAGCCTTATAACCAGTGTTTTGAAGTCAATATGTAGTAGGTTGCTTGCCTCCATTTCATTTAGTTCATTTTCTGGACTTTTCTCCTGTTCTTTCATTTGGGACGTGTTTCTCTATTTCCTCATTTTGCTGCCTTTCTGCATTTGTTTCTATGTATTAGGTAGATCTGCTACATCTCCCAGTCTTGGCTGGGTGGCCTTATGTAGTAGGTGCCCTGTGGGGTCCAGTGGTGCAGTCTCCCTGATCACCAGTGCGGGGTACTCCAGGAGTGTCTCTTGTGTGGGTTGTATGTGCCCCCCTGTTGTAGTTGAGCCTTGATTGCTGTTGGTACATAGTGAGTGGAACTGACCCTCAGTCTGACTGGCTGTGTAGAGTGGCCATATACCCACAGCATACAAGCTGCTATGTGGGGCTGACCCCTGAAGCAGGATTTGTCCTAGTAGGCTCTGGTGTCTGCTGAGACCACCCTTAGGGTATGACAATTTTGAGGCTAATTGGGTGGTGCTCTGTTGTGGTCTGAAGTCTGCCTCTGGTTGTGGAGATTCTGGGACCTCTTGGGAGGGGGTCCCATGCAGGCCAAATTCAGCTGCTACTTGTGACTGGCCTGGGGCTACCTGGTAGGAGCTACAAAGCAATCCATGGTTGGTCACTGCCTATGCTGGTCTGGAGCATGTAAGAGAGGCCACATTAAGAACTGAGGCCAGTTGCCACCAGTGCCAGGCCTGGGACAGCTCAGCAAAAGGCCCAGGGCACCCAAGGTGCTGCCTGCTGACTGTCTGTAAGGCTCAGCTGCTGAAAGATCCTTTGGCGGTACATGAGCCGGGTGAGGTGAGGTCTCAGGGGATTACTAGGGTGGAGCAATTGATGCTCATCAGGTTAATACAGATTCAGGTTCCGTGCCAGTGCTGAGCCTGGAGCTACTCAGCAAAAAGCTCAGAGTACATCAAGGCCAGCTGTTGCCCACCTGGGACCTGCCAGGCCCTGAGAGTTGTCTAAGAAAGAGTGTACATAGGCTGGAGTTGGCTGTCTGCCACCAAAACAACCTCCGGAGGTGTGCGAACTGAAGCTGGTGCTTGCTACTGGCAGTCTTCTGTGGTGCTTGGGCCAAGGTTGGCTGACCCCCCACCAGAAGTGCCTCCTACAGTGCGCGAGCTGTATGGGGCAGAGTTCCAGGGAGTCACTAAGGTGGAGGGAGCATCCTTTACCAGGCTGATGCAGATCCATATTTGGTTGTGTGGGAGGAGGGCTCAACACAGGAAAGATGGTGCCTACCTGTAGGCTGCAAGGGAGGAGGGATTAACACAGGGACAGAGGTGGCTGTCCCTCCAGCCATCGCCCTGAATCCTCGCAACTCATTCTCTTCCTGTGTGTCTCTGGCACCTCCTGAGTTACCGTCCATCTGCTGGAGCCCAGGGTGTGTGCCTGTGAGTGGGTGAGTTTGTGTGCGGGCCCTTTAAGAGGACACCTGGGTTCCCAGCAGCCCCTTGTCTCACCCAGGTGGACGGAATCCCACTGTTTTTCACAGCTGGATGTTGTCAGGGCTCCTCTTCCCGACACTGGTGCTCCTGGCTGGGCAGCCCAGTTTGGGGCTGGGATATCTCGCTCCTCAGGGGGGACCTTCGCAGCTGAGATATCAAATGCCATTTTCAAATGCCACATGTAGATGTGGGGCCAGGCCGTTCTGCATCCCTGCCCCTTCTATCAGTCTCAGTGTGGCTTCTTTTTATATCCTTAGTTATAGGACTTCTGTGAAGCCAGTCTTCAGCTGGTTCTCCAGGATGACTGTGCTATAATTTAGTTGTAATTTCAGTGCAGCCATGGGAGGAAGCAAGCACAGCGTTCACCTACTCTACCATCTCACCTGGACCTGATTCAGGTACGAGGTTGTATTTTATGTTGTAGATGAAAGATAAAGGTAACAAAGTTTTGTGTAACACAGTTTGACAGATACTAGAGAGGGGAGGAGGAAAGGAAAGGAGGGGGATGGTTAAAAAAAAGACAAAAAGGAAGAACATGGCTACATAAAGCAAATCATAAACCTACGAGTAATAACAGAGAGATCCCAGACCAGGGTGAGGAGACCAGGGTTCTACTCCTGCTCTGCACTTGTTATTTGGCCATATCTTTTCCCTTTTCTGGAACCTTATTTATTTATTTATTTATTTATTTATTTATTTATTTATTTAGTCTAAGATAAATGATTGGGGTTAAGATTTTTGTCAATGTGAAAATTTATAATTTTAAAAGGGAAAAATAATGTCATAATAGAAAAAATTACAATGTCTAATGTGGAGGGCCTAGGCTGTTGGAGTCAGAGACTCTGAATTTCAGTCTAAGTTTATCCAGTTTCTTGGGTAAGTTTTCATTAGTCATCGGCATTCTGAGCAGTCCTCCATTCAGAGTGGATATAATTATGACTTACTGACTGTCCCAGAAGAGCCATGAGTTAATGTCTTTGAGACAGTCGGAGTTGCTCAGATGAAAGGTGGCCCACATAAATACATGGTTAGATGAGCCTGTTAGGAAACTGCTGGGTTTGGAGAAATGCTGCTTCAGAAATGTTATTTGAAGAAGGCAGGATAGCGGACAGGGTGCCAGCACCAAACAAGCTATTAAAGAGAGAAAGTAAATCTACTGAAAAAGGGAGAAAAAAGGTAAGAAAGCAACAATACTGAAAAAAAATTATGAATTATGCTGGAATTTCTAGACAAAAGAATGTGAATATGATGCAGTCATATCAACATGTAATATCGTTGGCATTCTCTTCTAAGGATGTTTAAACGTTTTAAATGATAGATATTTATAAAACATCTGGCATTTTCATTGATGAATAAAATTTGGTACCAGACATCTCATTTGTATGAGTCTGGTTGTTTTATTCGGTAGAAACCATGCTTCTACTTTAATACATTCATAATCTACAAAACCAAAACAAGATGGCTCAAGCAAAGTTAAGTGTGGTTAAGAGATGTTTGGGGTGTCTTCATGTCTCTCATGGTAGGTTATGAGAACTCTTTTTCGCTCACTAATTCATAATTAGATTTCAAAGATCAAGAAGAGAGAATGTGAATCCCCCAAGTATCATATAAGAAGCAGTTTTAACAATCAAAAGCTCATCAGTGGCAAGTGCATAACTTATATAAGTCTAACCGATTGACCATGAAACAAGACTAGAAATAATAACAAATTTAACCCTAAATTCCAGTCCCCAAGAATAACGAACCATAGCGAACCAAAACCAATTCTCCCAAATAACACTTGGCCAGAGAACAAATATAAACTGAAATTACATACTGCTCAGGAATTAATAATAAGGAGTGTGAAACATGTAAAAACTTAGAGAAGAAGGCTAGGGTTATACACAGAGAAGATCAATTGTTATTCATTACGTTTATTAGTAAAAACCAAAAAGAAGGTCACTTAGAAAGTAGTCATCAACTTTCTACTAACAAAAAATTACAAAAGATTCATAAGAAAATTACAAATGATAAACATAAACACTTGGATGCCAAAATCAATAGTTGTTAAGTAGGTCCTTGTCCCCAGACACCACGTTCCCACCACCACATCCTCTGTCTCTGTTTAGGAATGGTTGGATATTGTATAAACATTATGATTCAAGTGGACCAAGTACAGAAAAATAGCTCTGATTTTCATCTTTGTTTAGAGAGGCAATACACAGGCTGATCCTTTGACACCATTGAGAAGAGGCACATATGGAAGGCTAGGAGCTGTGGTTGTCTAGTGTTGGAATGAGCATCTCTATCATGTCTGCCTTTTTAACACTCCTAGGATTCTCGGGAGAGAGTGGCCACCTTGGCCTCAAGTCAGAAGAGTATTTTCTTCTTATTAATTATCTTCATGAACATCGTTCATCCAGTAATTGGATTATTAGAACATTGTTCCTGCCTAGGATGGCATGTGCCTGTTGGGGCTTAGCCATGCACTATTCTCTAGGGAGCAACAGGGCAAAGAGATGAAGTGGAAGTGTTCTTTGCCCTTAAGGAACTCACAGTCCATCAGAGTGGAAGATATAAACAGCACAGTCTAATGCAGGGTAGAATGACTCAAGTGCTGAATACATGATCATCAGGGTTTTAAAAGGTAAAAACAATCAAGCTTTACTGGAAAATAGAGAAAAACTTAAAAAAGAGTTGGCATCTTAAGTGGGTCTTTACAGATGTGAAGGGGTGGGTTAGGAAGATAGGGAAGGTACGTCAACAGTTGCAAAGGCTCTGGGCATGAACACAGAGGCCTTGCTATGATCTGTTAATTATGAATGAAGCTTATAGGTTCAGGGTCCACTTTTTTTTAGCTGTAGCTTTCAGCCTCTCCTGAGTGAGGCCCCTGGGAAGTGCATTGTCTGCTTGTAAAATCGTCTTATACATCTATGTCAACAGTGCCCTGGCTGGTCACTGGGGACCTTTCTTGGCCCTTATTTTTCATTTGGGAGGCTTTAAGTTACATTGCTGAAAAATTACATCCATGCCTAATCTCCACTTATAGCTATTCCCTGGGACCAGGTCGATGAACTTGCTCTAGGTTACTAAAATAAATTTGATCCCCCAGTGCTAGCTTATGTTATAACGCTGTGATATATGTGGGGAAGGCTGGCGTAGTGGTGAGAGAGACTGTCAATTGCCATCAGTTTCTCAGACATTCTTCTGCTGAAACTCACGCAGGGCACTTAGCCCAACTTAAATTGTCTGGATGCCTACTGGGCTCTGCATAAATCATCAGTTGCTGGCAAATGACTCAGGTACATTGCTGTGAAATAGGATTTATGATTTCCTGAAGAGTTATGGTCCTGTTTCATCATCGTGTTTGAAGGCCACAGCTTGTGTGTTGGCTGGCTTCATTTGGGCTTTGTTGGTGGACAACCATTACACCATTCTGGCTCATTCTTAGTGCAAATGCCTTGCCGGGGTGGGAGGTGGGGGTTGTTCCCCATCAGCTGGATTGACTATTCAGACCATTTATGTGAAGTTCACTTATCATAGAAACATCTGCTTATGCAGGCTACTTAGCCTGGGAAAGATAGTCTGAACTCCTACCATGGAGAGCATTGACTACCACAATAGGCAAAAGAATCTGGAGATTCTTATATTGTAGGCCCTGGAGAATTTGCAAACAGGTAGGTTACATCATCAAGCCTGAGAGTTAGAAATGTTCATTCATTTGGGAAACATTTAGTGAGTTTCTACTATGTGCTATGCCCTGTAGGAAGTGTGGGGAATACCAAGGACAGGAAGACAAGGTTCCTGCCCCCAAGTTCTTTGCAATCTTTTTGGGAAATGAATCAGGGTTTGCACTGTGGTGTGTTAGGTATGGCTGTAGGTGTAAGTAGATGTAGGCACTGTTTGAGCACAAGGAAGGGGCTTCTAAGACCAACTGGGGGATCAGAGAAAGCTTCCTGGATGAGAAATAACCACTGACCTGATCTTTGAAAGATACGTAGATGTTAGCTTAGGTGAATGCAAAAGGAGGGATGAGTGATAAATAGTAGGAGCACAAAGGGCCTGAGAGCCCTCTTACTTTGTGTTAGGCTGAAGCAGATGTTGCTAGAAGCAAGAATACTGTTAGGGAGGTGGCAATTGAGGGAACACAGTAGGCCAGGAGAGGCCAGGAGGGCGCCTGTCAACATCTTTCCTCAAACATGAATGTTATGTTTGTCTGATCTTATGTTTTCCCTCTCTTCTTTTTTTGTTCTATCGTATTGTCTTACCTCTCACTTTAGGCTAGAAGGTGGGTAGTGTTCACTAAAACTGCCACATAATCTGTTCATGAACTTTTTTGAACTTTTGCAAAATTGTATAAACTCATATCATTTATAATAACAACTTCTCTTTCTAAACCCATTCCAGGCGTCTTTGGCTGCATTTCTCCTGCTGGGATTTATGCGTAAGTTCATCTTGAACTTTGGGGTAAGTAAAGCCCATTTCCAGGGTTTGCCAACCTTTCTCTTCCCCAAACTTCTTCTGTCTCTAATGGTGTTCATCCCAGCTCCTATCTCCATGGGTCCGCATGCTCCATTCTCTGCCTGTTTTCAAAGTCTAATCTCAAATAAAAATCTAAAATACACTCTCATAATATGTTTAAGGCCACCCACTTCCCTGTTCTGTTCTCACTCAGAAATTCAATGGGGGCTTTTTGGCATCAGTCTGTGGGTGCAGGGAGAATAGCCTCCTTAATTTTTGCCATGAAGACAGCATTTGGTCCACCTATGGGTTTTTTGATCTGGTCAGCACTACTAGGAAAAACATGGACATCTGAGGCCTTGAGACCAACCCTACCACTCACCATGCTGTGTTCTGATAGTTAGGCCTTCCTCCTTCTGGGACTTGATTTTTTAAATGTAAAATGAGGGGTTTGATAGATTTGGCTCACACCTTTTTGACATTCTGTAATTTACGATGATTACTTTCTAGCCATCTAATAATGTCTAGACCAGAAAGTCCTGGCAAGTAAACTCTGTTCTTCCTCTCACAGCAATGGTTTTATTTGATCAATGATATACATAAGTAAATAGATGTACAGGTGTAAAACAAGGTGCATCAGTCACATCAGGTGTTTTCTAGCCTCGTGTATCAGTGGAGTGAGCACAGGTTAGGTACGGGCTCCCCAATACCTACCTGAACTTGCTTTAACAAGGAACAAAAGCTTCACTTCATAGAGAGACTGGAAAATAGCTCAGAAGAGGAGAGAGAGTTCAATGCCTGCGGCTCATATCTGCTTAGGAGCCCAGTAACAGGGGAGGCTGCTGGGGAGTTTTCTGGAGCAGTGGTTTTTGAGACAGTGGTGCTAAACACCATCGGAATAAAATGGCTAAATGTGTCCCCTGTTCCACTGACACTGACAATACTATCCAAGGGAAATGTACATCACTCATTAAGTGGGAGAAGTGGTTACAGCCCCATTGATTGTTCTGCTGCATGGCACACACGCTCATCCTGGGCATTCAAAGTCAGCTAAAAGTTTGAAATCAAATAATGCAGGCCATGCTCCTGTTTAGTAGGAATGGAGGATTTATTATGCTATCCAGATTCCAAATCTTTAATATGCCCCTTAGGACGTATGTGCTTTGGAAAATTATAAGGATATGAAGTATAGGAAAGTAGGAAACTGTCTTGATCATACTTTTTGTAGAAGTATTCTTCAATTATTAGATATGGATCAGTAATGAAATCTCTGCTTAGCAGAAAATTACTTGTTGCCTTACTCCCACTAGAAAACTAGTGAACAAATATTTAAAAAGTACTAGTTTGAAGGGAGTCCAAGGTTCCCACATTTTTTAGTTTCTGACTTCTTGTGCTCAGCAAGGTGTGGTTGACGATCGCAGGGCCATCTTATCTTGCAGTCCTCACCTGCAGAAATAAATGCCAAGGCCCAGGGTCCTTAGTCCCCTCCTTTCCCACTCAGTATCCTGGTCTTAGCTGCTATCTTGCAGGTCAGTGTTTTATCTTGACTGGACTCTAATTTTTGGAGCATTTCAAGAGTCAAAGAGAATTCTCATCTGCCAACTTACTATGTCTTTAAAGGCTTACTGTTAGCCTATGTACTTTCCCTAAGCAGGTGCTCTCCATGGCCAACTCATCATAGGGCATTGTGGGGGAGCAAAGGTGAATAACACCAAATCCTATCCCATAATGATACTTAAATTTCTTCTACAAAATAATAAAACATAGCTTTGCATGTTTCCATTTGTCTGCGAGGATGTGTTTCAGAGTTAATATTTCTTTTAGATAGTGAACGGAAGACTCCTAGGGCAATCTCTTGACCAGATGTATCCAAGTTCTAGAGGGAAATGTGATATTTCTTTGTTCTTAAATAAACATTTCTTGTAAAAAATTTCCAGGCAGAATGGAGAGGTAGGATCAGGGCAGGGTATATTTTATAGAGTCTGGGAGGCCCTACCTAGCTCTAGAGTCTTCATTCAAAGGGGCAGTGAAAATACTACAGAATCCAAAGAATAATGCCATAGACATTCAGGGTGGGAGAGGCCATGTTGCTTTGCAGCAGAAATAGCCAACAGGGAAGCTGCATCAAGTAAATGACACTTGAGCCACTTGAGCCATTTCTGTACCTCGATCAGGATTTTGACTGGTGGAGATGAGCAGGTAGAGGAAGAGAAATCAAGTATAAGGCAGAAGGATGCAGAGCCCGTTGGGGAATGTTGAACAGCCAAGTGTAGCCAAAACACAGAGTCAGGGTGAGGGGGTGGTTGGAGATAAGGCTAAAATTGTTGGTTTTAGCCACATTGTGCTATGCCTTATGTCTGAGGAACTGGAAATTAATTTGTTAGTTAATGAGAGTCATTAGAGCCTTTTGTGCAGAGAAGTGATAGGCTTAGAGTTCCATGTTGAGATTAATTCTTAAAGAGTGTATAAGATATATTGATAGAATAGAGAAAGAAGGAAGAAAGATGATCTAAAAGATTATTACAGTTGTTTGTTTCATGTCAGAAGTAATGAAAGGAGGCAAAAGGAATGCAATTACAGAGGAAAAGATGGATTTAGGGGCCTTCACCGAAAATGAAATGTTTGGTTGTGTTCAATTGACTGTATGAGATGAGGTGGGGAATAAAAGTAAATCTAAGCAATTAAAACCTGGATAATTGGGGGTTGAAGGTCATAGTGTCATATATTTATGCAGTGCCACTCTCTGGTGACTTCCTTCCCTGTCCTCCTCCATTCATTAATTGGAAAGATTTTTCTTTCTTCTGCATTCTTGTATATTTTGTTCAACATTCTGTTTCAGCATTTATAACCCTTTTTATCTTTTGCATTATATTTTATTTAGTGGCAATTTTACTTGTAAATCTCCACAAAGTCAGCTCCCAGATTTCTAGCAAAAGTACCTTTCATATAGTAGGTCTGCTAACCATGTTTACTTTTATCAAGGGAAGATTGTTTTAAGACATTGGAAAAGTTGAGGAGAGAGTTTAATACTGTGTGTACTGAGTAGCTGTTAGGTGTAGATGCAGAGATGACTACAATGTGGCCACTCCCTCAACGAGCAGTGGGAGCCATGGCCACATAAAGAAGTGATTGCATATGTCAGAAAGCTGCTGCAATAGAGAATACTATGAGGTGCTGTGGGAACAGAGAAGGGAGACCCAATTCTGCCTGGAGAGAAGGGGCCTTCCAGGAGAGGCCTCTTGGAGGGGTCAGCCACACTACACTTAATGTGGACTAGTGTCAGAGAGGCTTTGTGGTGGAAAAGGGATGAAGGATAAGTGATATTTTTGTTGCTCTTTGGGAGAAGGATTCAGAGTATAGGAAGAAACTGAAAATCCAGGGAGGGGGGCAAGGTCACAAAGTATCATGAAATTCTGAAATTGGCTGTCATAGATGTTATTTCTCTGGATACATTTTTAAGAGCCTTTGTATATTTAATTAGATGTATGAATGACTATTATTCTTCCTCTTTGACCCAAAATGAGGAATTTGATAATGGGTTTGTGGAAATTCCATTTATTGATGAAATATGTGTTGGCCCCCGAATTTGAGGGAACAAACAATTTCCTAGTCAACTTATGATTTTCTTGAGTAAGACTGGAGAAGGGTACAGGAAGTATGTGGTTCATCCTCTCAGTCTTTAGAATAATGAAGTAATTATTAACTTTAGAAATGATCAAGGCATCATTCTATTGATAACATGAGTCTAAAGGAAAACTAATCTCTAATCAAGATGGTTCCCCTCTGAAGCAGATAGAGATGATGCAACAAAATGGAACAGAAATATAATTGATGTGCTTTGATTCACCTAAAAACTTTGCCTGACAAGGTAGATATTTTGAAAAACCTTTACCTCTTTTGGATTAAAGTGAGAATTCTGTATTGAGAAGAAAAATAATTCTTATCTAATTTCTGGGGAAGAAGAGAGGAAGATGTGTTGGATCATAAAACATTGGTTGATTTGTAACTATTTGCTGAAAAGACTCAATCCCAGAAATGAGTTTTCCATTTGTCATTTGGCACCTAGAACCTACCCAACACAGAAAATTGCCTGATTCTGGGCTTAAAGTATTTTAATAATTCAATCAAACCTTCACATATCCTAAAAACAGTAATAAAATAGATTATTTCAAAAATCTTTCCATTGACTTGGCAGCAAAATAAAATTATTAGTTTATGAAAATTTTCATTGAATTTTATAAAATTGATAATTTTAAAATTTACCTTACAAATGAAATAATATATTTAAAAATTATTTTAACCACTCTATTTTCAAATATCCAAATATAGTAGCTTTTTTTTTTTTCATTGAAAAGATTTCAATTTCTTTTACTGGAGCTTATGTCTTAGCATCTCTATGAAGCTTTTCCTGCCTCACTCATTTTTTTATGATCTCTCCCCTTTGAATATATTTTCCCTTTCTTCTGTTGTTAAATATAACACTTGTAAATAAAAGTGCATTAAACATATATGTACAATTTAATAAGTAATTATCTACCAATACTGGGATAATCACCACCCAGGTTAAGAAATAGCGCGTTGCCTGTTCTCCAGAAGCCCTCCATGTGACCCTCCCCAGTCCCCACCCCACATTCCACCCTGGAGGTGACCAATTGTCTGACTTAGTGATAACCCTGTACCTGCTTTGCATTATGCTTTTTCTATGTTTGCATCTGCAAATGACATTGTTTCACCTTTCCTATTTTTAGACATTATACTCATAAAATTATGCTGTATATGTTCTTTGTGTTACAACTTTTTTGCTCTATATTATATTTTTGTGAGTCATTCATATTATTGCGGGCAGATACAGTTTATTTTCATTGCCGTGTGGTAATCCATTGTATGATTTCACCACAACTTCAACATTCTTCTATTGATAATGATTTGGGTTGTGTCTGGTTTGGGATATTATAAAAAATAATGCAATGAACATTGTTGTTTCTGTGTCCTGGTGCACATGTGCATGGATTTCTCTAAAACAGTGGTTCTCAAAGTGTGGCCTTTGCATCTGAAGCATCAGTGTTACCTGGGAATTCATTAGAAAAGTAAATTCTAAGGTTACATCCCAGACCTACACAGGCAGAAACTCTGGAGATAGGGCCTGGTAATCTTGGATTTAACTAGCCCTCCAGATGATTCCGACACACATTAAAGATTGAGAACCATATAGAGTATCTCCCCAGACCTGGAAATGGGTCATAGATTATGCATACCTTCGATTTTACTGAAGTCAAATTGTTCTATCCAGTGGTTGTACCAATTTAGCATTATATTTTAAGTCCATGATTTAATTGCTTGAAAATCTGTTATTAAAAGCTTATATAAAATGTTATAAAAAAGTTTTTGAATTTCAAGCAATTTTCATAACTTTCTTATAAAAATTCAGATGCATTACTTATTTATGAGTGCTAATGCATTCTTATTTTGTTGATGGTGAATAAGCATATATTATATAGTTATTTTTACCAAGGACTAAGATTAATTTCTTTAATCACCTTTGCTCACCATTTTATTTTAAATTATTAATTAATTTGTGCATAAGTGATGCGTGCAAAGGGCGGACATGCCACAGGTTGAAAAATGCATATACACAATGAAAACAAGTCTTTCTTCAATTCTATCTTCCAGTCCTATATTTCCCCTCCTAAGCCAACCTCTGTGATCAGTTTCCCAGGAAGGAATTAAAAATAGTTTCCCTGTTTACTTATTCTATGTGCCATTTAGGTTTATGAGGCCCTCTTCTGTCCTCCCATGGCTTATCTTCATTATGGCATTTGTAACAAGGAATAGTGAATTGTTGACACTTCTGTCTCTCCCTATAATCTGTGATTTCTTTGGGTGTGGAGGTTGAGTTTGTTTACACCCAGGTCTTTAGTACAGGCAGTGCCTGGTACAGCAAAGGCGATGAATCAAAGTGTGACCTCTAAATGAATTAAACCAGTAATTTTTTCCTTAGCTTCGTTGCTTTCTCTGGCTTCCTTGGCTGATTTCTATTTCCCAGCTTGTCTCCCTTTGGGTGAGGTTTATAGATTGGCACCTCTTGGTGCATGTGGCTCTGTGCACGTCGCTAAATAGCTAATGAGCTTTGTTGGCCTTTAAAGCCTGGAGGCAGGAACATGGGCATCTTCTCCATCTCTGCCCTCTTCTGAGAGGCTGAAAGGGACAGCACTGCTTTCCTACTTTGAAAGAATTATAAATGCTCCAGTTTATAGAATCCATCCATTATCACTGATTACAGAGCAATAGGACACTCATTCGATTAGGGGAAATGATTACTTAGGATTTGTACTCCCAGAAAAGCCAATGTTTGCTGAATAGGAGTTTTAATCTTTTAACCTAAACGAGGTTTCTTTTTAACAGAACCAGTTGAGTTGCATTTTCTGAGCATTCTGGGGTTCTGTCTGTCTGTGTCAGTCTCATCCTAACTGGAATTCTGCTGTCTGGCTTGCATAACACAGCATTTGATGGCCCTCATTGAGTTTAGGAAAAGAATGCTAGTTCTGTTACCTCTGGCTACCCTTGAATGTTGAGAAATTGTCTTTTAAAGTCTATGTCAAAATAACAGCTCTGAATTACAACTAGCAGATTGTTTGATCTATTTCCGGTGTGAAGAAACCCATTTTTTTTCTTTTGTTCTTTTTATTTTTATTATTGTGAACTT
Organism: Cynopterus sphinx; assembly: GCA_030015415.1. Taxonomy (NCBI): domain Eukaryota; kingdom Metazoa; phylum Chordata; class Mammalia; order Chiroptera; family Pteropodidae; genus Cynopterus; species Cynopterus sphinx. The sequence goes on along the minus strand of CM057383.1, from coordinate 6,188,085 downwards.
GAGGGTAGTTATCTTGAGCTGAAAGTTTGAGGAAAAGTTATTGAAGTTTGTGTTGCATTGATACAGTCAGTAAACAGTTTTGATCTTTAGATTTGTGCTGCATGTGTGTGTGTGAGAGAGAGGAGGTTGCCTGGAATGATCCTATGTCTCGTGTGTATCATCATAAACAACTTGAATGGAAACTTTTCCTTTGAGAAAGAGTGATCCCTGGCATGGCTAGATACTGATAAAATACTGTTCTTAAAGTTAGGTATTGCTGAGATTGATAACATGACCTTTTTATTCAACTTTAGTTTTTGAAGTGTTGAAGGAAGAGAAGTACCTGGCATGGTACAAAGAACACTGGTTATCAAGGGCCAGGAAAAATGAGTTCCATTTTCAACTGTGATTGGAGTGAGCTGCCATTAGACAGAATCAGAGAGAGCTATGTGTGCTGCTCTGGAAATCTCTCCAAAGTATATTGTGACTGTTACAAGCAGGGTACAATATATTATTTATAAGAAAAAAATCATTTATATATTTTAAAAAGGGTATCCCTTGATCTTTGATGCCTAATTTTGATGTTAGGTGCCTAATTTTCCACATGGACCAGGCAAGGGTGGTTTCTTCTAGGTAGTGGGAGTGGGACTTGGGGCAAAAGAGTAAAGAAAGGGAGGAAGGCTTGCTTTTCTCAATTGAAATTTTTCTTTGTCTCAGAATGTTTTTCCATGAGCGAATATTACTTTTATGAAAAAGAAAAGGAACATTAAATAAATGTACAGAACTACAAGTGTGTGACACCTTTTATATGGCACTTGATGGTGTGAACTTCAGTTTCTTTGTCTGAAACAATCAGTCATAATTACTTTAATAATTATTGTCTGGGTTTTTCCTATATTTTTTCTTTTTTTACTGCATCATAAACATGAATAAAAACCTTCTCTTTTCCATCTGTGACATGGCCAGATACTGATAACATATTGTTTTTCACGTTACCCCTGTTGAAATTGATATTACGACCTTTCATTACTTCAGTTTATGAAGCTACTAGAGAGGAGATGTTGTTTTTTGCTCGGGAAGCTGTTGTGAGGATCAAATAGAGAAACTATTTTAGTAAATATTTTTTAGGAAAAATACTTTACCTTAATTTTCTGGAGTCTGAAGAAGCCAGCTTCCTTAAAGAATTCAGTCTAGTGAGGCAGCAAAGACATGCACACACGTGGACTTCAAAAAAATCTCTTTATTTTATCTCTTTCCCTAGTGCTAAGCATGTACAAATATTATTTCATAGCCTTAAATTCTAAGCACCCATCTTCCTTATGTATTCAATGGAGATGATAATGGCTGCTTGCTTATCTGTGCTGTTTTTCTAAAGAGATGACCAAAGAAACAGTAAAGCTTTTAACATTAGAACTGCCATACAGAGGGAGGGAAATAGTGTTTTTTAAGAAATAAATGAAGCATTGTCAGTAGGTGGTTGTTAGATTGTAAATCCTTGAAGGCTGGAACCGTGTTAAATGTCTGGTAAATAAACTGGTTAATGTTTTCGTGAATGTTCTTGTCTATTAAAGTTCTAGGGAAACAATAAAAATCATAGCTAAGCAGCATAGTAATTAGCATTTCTTGTCCTGCAGTATTTGGAGAGAAAAGGAGGGTGGAACAGTGTTATGGACTCATTGTTTGTGTCCTCCCCAGTTCACATGTTGAGATCCTAATCTCCAATGTGATGATTTGTGCAGATGGGGACTTTAGAGGTCAGCAGAGTTAGGTGAAACAAATGGGGGGCCTTCGTAATGGGATCAGTGTCTCCCCACCAAGTGAAGACGGTGAGAAGGTGGCCATCTGCAAAGTGGGAGGAAAGCTTTCGTTAAGAACCAAATTGTCTGGCACCTTGACCGTGGACTTTCCAATGTCCAGATATGTGAGAAAGAAATTTTTGTTGTGTAAGCCACTCCAGTATAAGGAATTCTGTCGACAGCCTAAGCCGACCAGAACAAATGCATAGGGAAAACATTAATTTAATATTGAAGTGCCAGCCAAGTATTTTGCATATATTATTTAATTGTCACATCTAATGTGGCATATGTTATTTATTGTACTTATTCTCCTTTTCCTAAAAGGAAACTGAGGCGAGGAAACAGATTGAGTAATTAACTAGAAAGTGGCAGAGCCAGGATTTCAGCTGAACACTTTGATTTAAAAATCCATTTCTTTCCAATATTCCATGACTTCCTGGGGGCAGTTGAATTGAAATGATTGTTTCCCCTAAGGGTCTGGATGCTTCATTTCTATTGTATTTTTTATCTTTATGTTTAGGTTAGGTCTCCATGCCTGTTGTCACTGGATTTGTATTTTTTAAACCAAAGGCATTGCCTTTGGAATCTTGGACTAGGGTTTTAAATCAACATCAGATTAGTTTTGGGGGGTAAAGTGAAAGGAAGGGATCTAATTTTATTTTTCAAATTGGTTATCTGAGTCCATCAGTACTTATTCACCAATTCTTCTTTTTCCCTATTTGAAATATCATCTTTGCCGTGTGACTTATTCTTATATATATTTGACAGATGATATTTTGCTCCTCTGATCCCTCATATATTTGAATGCCAGTGCCTCTCCTCTCCTTAAATTTATGACCATAATAAACTTTAATACGTAGTACATAATTGTCCCCTAATTGTTATGGTTTTTAAAAATTAATTAATTCATTTTTGTTATTTTAAAAGTCTTATTTTTATGTGGTTACCCTTTAAAATATAAAAAAATTAACTCATACATTTTACTAAAATTCCATACATGTTTAGATCCATTTGTGTATAATCAGCCTCTTTAAGATGTTGTCATTTTATCTAGGAAAATAACATTTATTGTATATTTCTTTTATTATCCCACAGGAAGTATGAATTTTTATTGAGTTAGTGTAAAGTATTTTTTAGCTTTCGTTTTGTCATATTTTCTCTTTGATTGTAGTAAATAGGAAAATACTGATTTTTAAATGTATTTTGTAACTAACCATATAATTAAGTTCTTTAAAATTTTATAGCCTTTTTTATAGATTTTTCAGATAGCCAATAAAATCATTAACAATAATTGCAATTATATCTTATTTTATTAATACTTGTGACTCATTCATTGAAAAATATTGGTATTAATAATCATCTTTATCTTGCTATTGGGAAAGTGGATTTTCAGTTATATATAATATTGTTTATAAATTTAATATTAATATTATTTAATAACTTTCTGCTTATAAAAGTTATTCATGATCACATTTAGTAGTATAATTTTTATGGTGGAAAATCCCTTGTACTCTTCATCCCCACCTATTGATAATTTGATATATTTTTACAAATTTTGTGTACAGTTCAATGAGTTTTTAGTACATTTAGTACATTTTCCCAGTTGCATAACCATTACTAAAATTCAGTTTTAAGACATTTCTATCACCCTTAAAAATTCCCTTGTGCCCATACCACCCCAGACCCAGGCAACACCAATCTGCCTTCTGTCCCTGTAGTTTTGCCTTTTTCTTGTCTTTTTAAATCATTATCTAGTGTCCATCACATGGATGCACTGAAATGTATTTAATCTTTTTTCTGTAAATAATACTGTAATGAATATCATGGTACAAATACCTTGCACACTTTTGTGGGCATTTTATGGGTTAGGTATGTACATTTTACATGTTAATATGTGTGGAGAGTTACCTTATAAAAACCATGCGATTCATCAGACTCTTCTCATATCCTCAACACCACTGAGAATTAATACTTGTTTTGATGTTTGTTTTTCTCGTTGGTGAAACATGATAAAGTACTTTTTTAGTGTACAGACTCAGAAGGTGGATGATCTTCACTTGAATCTTTTCCTACTACTTATAGCTATTCCAGGCCCAGGGCATGGAATGAACAATACCAAGGGTGAACTCTAATGTAAACTGTGGACCTTGAGTGGTAATGATGTGTCATTGTAGGTCTGTTGGTTATAACTAATGTCCCACTCTGGTGAGTGATGTTGATAATGGGAAACGCTGCATGTGTGGGACCAGGGCTAGATTGGAAATATCTGTACCTTCCTCTCAATTTTGTTGTGAGCCTAAAACTCCTCTGGAAAAATAAAGTCCTTTAAAAATCCCCAACTTTTATTAAGGGACACTGAAATTTGAATATTTGCATGTCCTGAAATATTCTTCTTCTTTTGAAATATCATTATTGTTTCATCAGAAATATTTTATACTATCTGTTGGGATTTTAAACTAGAACTTAATTAATCTTTTCCAATGGTTGTTTTGGTATATAAATATAGATGTAGATAATATTTAGATATATAGATATACTATGTATTATTATATTCTAATTTTATGATACCTTACTAAATTCTGAATAGGCATAGAGCTCTGTAACACTTTCTTTCTCATTTGAGTTTCTATCACCCTCTTTATGGGATTTAGCATCCAGGGGTAGGGATATGCTTTCTTACCCTTTAAATGTCCAGAACTCATTACATTTTCTGAATATAACAAGAACTTAACATATGCTTGATGACTTATTGAATGGATGAATACATGAGTATACTCAATATTCACGGGCATAAAGTCTTTTGCTCCACTCAGATAAGACTGCAGACGATGGCATGTTCTCTCTGGCATTTGTAGCAAGAGTTCATAGAAATACAAACAAGCAATATCTCAGGCATTCCTTTTGCTGTCCTACTATTGAAGGAAGAATTTAAAAAATATCTTCAAATTTATTTTGGGAGTTTTTGATGGCCATTCTTATTGATTTTCAGGAAGAGTGGAATACTGGCAGTAGTATAAAATATTCTTTCTTGTGTGTGACAAACAATATAACTTTCTCACTATAATCTGGTTTGTAAGTTGAGAACATTGGGGTTTCTAAAGAATTTACTTTGATGATGAACCTCTGGTCAACATTTTAAGCTAAGACTTAGATTAAGAGATAAGAGAGAGAGAAGATTATCAACTTGGCAAGTGACATTAACCTTTCAAATTGGGATCAAAGAGGAGCACAAAAAGCCAGAATACTGAGTCGAAACCAGCAAGTTTGACCTGTAAAAGGTATACTCTAAGGTACTGATTTTAGGTCAAAATAGTTAAGTGCATGAGTCAGAGAGACACAGCTTGGTAGCACTTATGGCAAAAAGACCTCACTTTTAATTGATCCGAAGATCAGTTGAGTCCTAAATAGCCCATGGCCACTAATACATGAACCCCAACTTAGCTTTGCTGATGGGTGCATGGCGAGAGTGCTACTCTTTTCTACTGAGGTGAGATCCTACCTGAAATATTGGGTTTAGTTCCTGATAAAAATATTAGTAAGATCCTTAAACATTTGTGCCTGTAGAGAAAAATTCCATGATTTTGGAAGAACTGAATGTCACATTTTCTCAATTTATAAGTATGGTTAGAGACCAGATCATGTCCTAGAGAAGGGAGCTTTCAGAAGTTTAATGGAACTGTGATCTGAGAGAATGGTATGTAAACATGGGACAATTTTCGTTCAATTCTGTTTGTATCTGGAAGACAAAATAAAGATAGCAAAAATAACATTATAGCAAGCAATTCTTGGCAACTAGTGGAAAATGAGCTATAAAACTATGAAGTTAGTGTCATAATTCCTGTTTTACTCAAGTCTTAATTCCAAGACTCAGAGGAGAAAAGTTTATGGCCAGTAGAACTTCTAATACTAATTTCCATGCTCTTGTCACCAGCCACTCTCCAGACATGGAACTGGATGTCCCCTGAGGTAATAATTTTCTAGTCATGGGCATGGCTAAGTAGAGTCCCTAACTAATACCCTTTGTCAGGAATGTTATAGGAGCCATTTTTAATTGAGTGGGTGATAGGAGCACACACTTTCCTAAGGCCTTGCTTGAAGGCAGTATTAGTTTTCTAAACCAATGCGATGTGGATCCTGTTTGGCAGGACCTACAGAAGTGCTCCATGAAAACAGGGTTCTTTCATCACGTAAGCTTGGGGAATGCTGAGAATACTCAAGAACTTAAAAACCTTTGCTATCTTATGTTCATTTTGACCTCCTAAAGTTATTTGACAGAAAGAAACCTCTTTCCTTGGAGAACCCAGTAATATTTCTTGGAACCACTCTGTTCTGGAACACAGTTTTGAACATACTGCTCTAATATTTCTTGTATTTCTGAGAGATTATGATAGCAGAGAAAACAACTTAAATGGGTTTATAATGGCTGCTGTTCTTAAAGATTGCTTAAAGAATGAAATCAAACCAACTTTGCCAAAACAGACTATGCTTAGCCATGAATGACTTTTTCCCCCTGCATTACTCAGCTGGTAAAGTCTTTTGATGGGTAGCCCATCTCATTGCATTGCACTTTGTAAGGGGCCTGGCTCTGGTTCTTCATATCCTTTTATTTAACCTGAACATCAGAAAGCAGTCTTAGCAGGGGTCAGACAGTTAAAATTACAGGAACAACTTGCCCCCAATACCTCAGAGGCAGCAGAGTTAATGAATGAATCAATTCTCTCAGTGGTTACTCTTTAGTTTACATAAACGTTAAAAATGTTTACTTTCCTCTTGCTCATCCTGTCATACCCCACACCCCAGCTCCTGTTCTTCATCCTTGACAAATATTCCCAGTCTATTAGTCCCTCTTCCTCTGAGGTTCAGCAGCATCTACAGACACAGCAGGAACTTTCTGCGAGAGAAGGCACATGGATTCCTCTGGCCCATGTCTCACCTCATCTGCTGACAGTAGGCTGGAGCTGGGTGACCTGGGGGGCTCTGTCAGGACCTGGGGGGTTGACTATCAGATTCTACTGCCAGTCCTCCTTTCCAGATGTCCCCGTTTAACAGACTAGAAGCAGGAGGCCAGATTTTCATGACTTTCTTTCCCGAAGATGATCTCCTCCTCCCAGATTTGTTAGCATCCTTGAGCTCAGTTGGCAGGGGGGTCTTGCTAAAAATAGATAATCCTATTTCAATTAAATTTGATTTAAATCGAATTGTTTCATACCAATAGCACTCTCCTAACAAGGAGTAGTGGTGGCAGTGACAGAATTCTCTGGAAGTGGATGAGACAGTACACACTGGCCCCTTCCCCTGGAGGGGGCTTCTCTCCATGGGTGCCAGGACAGCATGGGTCTGCGGTCTTCTCCCTTGTTTCTACTTGTTGAGGAGAAAAAATGGCTAAAAATCTCTCTTTGCTAATAATAGAGATGTTGCTATAGAGGCTTTCTCCTGTTTGCAGAGATTTTTCTAATAATTATCATTTATTAGTGTCTACCGTTGCCCAAAACAGTTCCTTAATTAACTTACTTAATCAAAATAATGCAAATCATTGACTACCCATCCGCAAGACATCATTCTAAGATTCATATAATTTTTTTCACATTAACTTTTGAACATCAGGACCAAGTAATTGGTATTTTCCCTTTTTTTACAAATTAGGAAATCAAACTCAAGAAAATTAAACAAGTCGACAGAGAACACTTATCTAGTAAGTGACAGAACCAGAACTTGAATCCATAATTCCACGTCCAGTGTTTATTCCATTGCGTGAGACCTGAAATTGCATGGAATGGAGATTCTAAAGCTGTATGCAGAAATGGTGGATTTCTAATGGAAAACTGGAGACGGTAGGGGGGGGGTGTCTGGGACTGGGAAGCTATTCTGGGCCCAGGGCAGCTCTGAGGCTCACATGATCTCTCTTTTGTGGGGTCTTAGCTTCTTTGCAAAGGATCGCTTCACTCTCAACTTCTGTCTGGCTCATTTTCCCTGTAGCCAGCCCAGGGGTAGTTGGTTACTGCACCGATTGGTCAATACCTATCACCTCTACTGGGCAACACCTTTAAGTGATAGGTCCCCTCATGCTTCACTGGCTAGCTGTGGGAGCCCAGCCTCTGGGTCAGGAGCCAGGGCTGCTTCAGTGAGTCACTGATAAGACCTGGCCTAGCACCACTTCTCTGCCAAGGACAATGGGTTGGGCAGTTCCAGACAGATGGGACATTGCCCATAAGAGCCCCTGGCTAGGTAAGGGCAGCTGCTCTGTCTTATGCAAGTCACCACGGAGGAGAAGTATCAGTACAGTTTAAGCAAGAGAATCTTCACTGGATGTGTTGCTGTTCCCAGCAGAAAACGTGTTTATGTCAAGTATCACTCTTGGATTTGTAACCTCTATATCTGGGCTAAATTCCCTTGAAGTCTGTTGTGAATCATAGAAGAGGGATTCTTTGGGAACTCTAGATGACATCCTTATTTCTAAAACTAAGCCCCAAATCAGTCATTCATCAAAACCAAACAAATCCCCCAAAGAAGGTAAACGGATGCAGAAGACTAAGTGGTCCAGTTGAAACTGGGATTGCAGTTGGTCCCGCGTCGCTCTCCTAGGCAGACAGCAGAGCTCCCTGCTGTCTGAGAGAGGAGAGGAGGCATCTGAAAGTAAAAACGGATGCAAGGCAAAGGGCCTGCAGAAATACCGACTCAGCTGGTTAAAACTGCTCTCTCTTCCCTGTTCTGCCCTATGCTCTTCAGTTAACACGTTTTCCACAGCTGCATCCCCCACCTCAAGGATTCTCCAGCCCCTCCCCTATCCTGTAGCTGTGTATGAATGTCAAGACTGTGGAACTGTTTGCTGTGTTAGAGTTCAGCCTTTCGATAAGGAACCCGCTGAGCGGGCTTGACATCAATGATGCTGCTCCCGGTCTGTAAGCCTGGGAGTCACATAAAGGTGCTGATAAAGGTGCTGATAAAGGTGCTGATAACACCAAAGGTCTGGAAATTCCTCCCCTGCAGCCCTCTGACCCAAAACTCTCCATCCCCAGTCTGAGTAAGAAGGGTCAGACAAAGGAATCACATGCCCCTTGCATGGACACTGCGAGAGTACATAAGCTGTAAGAAATCTAACCAAGGGGAGATTGTACTTTGGGTCTTTTGTATGCCCCACACTCTCCATGGGCATTAAATGCTCCTTCCTCTAGCAAAGTTGTCTGAGCATCTGAATTCCTCCTTCAGGTGTTGCTTCCTGTAACAGTAGGGCCTGCTCAGAGTCCAGTGGATGGGGGTTTGCAGGTGGCAGCAGCAGCCCAGGTCACTGCTTGGGGGGAAAAAACCCAAGACTGGGGACTGAATTTGAGGCCACTTGGACGTGGGCCGCCTTGATCTCCTCTGGTCAGGTTCCTGAAGCCTCCAGGGAGTAACACGGTGCTAGTGAGACTAACTCTTACCAGGGCAATGAGTGGATTTGCAGTTGATCTTGGAGAAAGATACTCTTTCTGAAATATGTGCCAAAAGGCACGAAGCAAAATTTTAACCTGGAAACTATGCCTCTTTTCTCTCAGATTTAGTAAAAGAAAAAAAATATTAATCTTTCCACCCATGGTCCTGCATGTCACCCACCTCACCATCTTCCAGCTTCTCTGGCACTGAAATATTCTCTTGGAATTATAGAATTAGCTACTTATTAATTCCAGGTGATCACAATATAAAAATCATACAAATTGGAGAAAGGGTTAAGAATTAAAATAACCTAAGTAAAATTTAGTGTATTTTTTATTTTGACTTTTACTAAATTGTAACTGTTAATTCTTTCAAGGGCACACATACCTTTGGCACTTAGGCTGTGTCACTTTGGGTCTTGAGAGAAACTTTTTCATCAACAGCTCCTAATTTACAGATACAAGGCTTTTAATTGCCTTCTATGCATTTCTAAATAATACTAAGTAGTCTTTTCTCCACAGCGATTTAATATTCTTTCCTTTTTAACATGTGCAGCTCGCATGCAATCAGCTTGGAATGGGAGAGATTTCAGATGCCCGTATCTGCCATCTGCATCTTCTGTGCTGGCCTTTCTCCAGTTGGATGATTTGAATTCCACCCCGATTCCTCTCTTGCCTCTTAGGGCAACAGACAAGTGGTTTTCATCCTCGCTCAGAGTTAGAATCTCCTTGAGGTACTTAAAAGTACTGATAACCAGTCCCTTTTGGAAAGGTTTGGATTTCATTATGTGGGGTGGGGTTAAAACGAATCCCAGGGAGTTTGAATGTGTGCTAAATGGACTTTGGTGTCTCTTTCAGCCTGTGAGTCTATAAGTGACAAGATCCTGAGTTCATAGTCCATCCCTGGTAGAGAGAGAAGACTTAGCACTTCTTTTTCTTTCCTTAAGAGGGCTCCTGCCATTTCATCAGGTTTGCCTTCTGCCAAGAAATCCCTTTTAATTCTTAGAGGAGACAGACCCTTTCTCACCAGAACCTTGTAAACGCAGTTAAGTATGAAGAAGAATGGTTTCTGAAGTGTCATAGCTCCAAAGAAGCAGACAGTGCTTTTCCAGATTTGTCATTTACCAGGGGATTTCCATTCTGAGGTTTGTCCATTTGTGTTTTATTTTACCAAGTGGACAACTCTTGCAAAACATGCGAGATGAATTTATCTGAATTAAAAAAACAACAACGTGATTGATCATGCCCTTTCCTGCTGCCAACTTTCTCTCCTCAACAACAGTGATAGATCTGCCGAAGGGAGCAACATTTGAAGTCTGACTGGAAATATCAACAACTTTACTTTGATTTTCTGTGTTATTAAAACACGGACAATTAAAGAGAGAACATTACTCTAATTAAGTAATTGAATCAAATGGCAAACAGATGCAGTCCGGCTGCTGTGGACAGCAGTCCTCATTGACAATAGTGAGCACAGCAAGGCCATCTGGATCTTTTTTGTGTTCTTTTATCCATATCGGTTGTTGTTTTTGAGATGTCACTCCAAGAATTTCCACACCATAAAGACTACTGTTCCAGAGGACAGGGCTTAGCTAGAGAATCATGCTCACAGTGGGACTGAAGAAGTCCTCCTCTTGGACATCTCCAACCTGTTGGGAGGCACCCAGGGCCTCGCTTTACACTCTTCTCAACCCCCAATTAGCATGCTGGTTGGATATTAGGGCGTCTTTATTTTTTTATTGTATCATTCAACAAAATTCACTGTCGAAGTCTCAGCTTCCCATATGCCTGATGGCCCAAAAGCAGAAATGGGACAGATATTTATGTAATGAACCAGCCAGCATGAATCCTCTCACTTTGAGCACTGCTCTGATGCTGAGCGTAGTACCATCTGCTACAGGAACAGGATCGACCTCTGTTTCGAAGGGGTGAGGGCCGTTTCTAATCATCTGGCTTTCAACTCTTACAAATTGTGGGAGGCAGAGTGCGTCTGGTGCCTAATCACTGGTCCAATGGGTCATGGCTCTGTTTTTCTAGGTATAGAAGAAATTAGAAGGAATTTTTGAATTTTCTGCCCCAAGGGACAAAATGCCAATCAAATACTTCTTTTTCTCAAGCCAGGCCTTTTTATTTTTTCTTTTCAGGAAACATATTTCTCTTTCCTCTAGCATTTTTTTGCCCAGTTGCCTATATTACACAATAAATAGCTACTTATGTGCAGGTGACCCTTGAACAATACGGGTTTGAACTGCGCGGGTCCAGTTACCCATGAGTTTTTCTTTTTTAATAAATATCGTAAACATTTTCCTTATGATTTTCTTAATAACATTTTATTTTCTCTAGCTTTCTTTATTGTAAGAATTTAGTATTTAATACACATACAAAAATGTGTTAATTGACTATCTACATTATCAGGAAGGCTTCTGGGCAATAGTAATCTGTCTAGTAGTTAAGTTTTTGAAGGGTAAAAAATTATAAGCTGGTTTTCTACTGCACCGGGGGTCAGCTCCCCTAAGCCCCACATTGTTTAAGGGTCAACTATACTGTACTTATTTGAAGAAGATGTACAGCTTGTTCTAATTCTGCAGTGTGTCAGGGAATCTGACACCAAGAACCAACCATCTCATAGCAGACCAACCAGAGCCACATTAAATTGTGTTAGGCCTTGAAATTTGGACTCAAGTCTGTGTACGTCATGTTTACTTCAGATCTGTATCTGAGTGCTGGAATTTGCTGGAACCCAGATGCCCTGTGTACGTGTATGCGTGTTTGTATGTGTGTGTGCATTCAAGAGGGCTGGTAGTTAGAAGGACATTCCACACACGGTTCCTCCAAAACTTCAAGAAAGTGGAATTATTGAAAATATTAGACAAAGAGATACTTTAATAAACAATTTTTACCCCAGAAAGTAGAAGACAATTTTTAAAACCCTCTGCTAGATGCATTTAATAAAATGCAAGATGGCACTTTGTCAATTTAAGGAATAGAAAGTCTTAATGGAAAATATATTAGATATATAATTTTTTGGAGCTGAAAAGAATACTTGTTTGCAAATTAGCAAGGCTTATTATATTCTAGGTAAAATGTAAAATAATGATTGATTTCTAACTCTGTGACCTTGGGCAAGTTTCTTAAATTTTCTGTGCTTTATTTTCCTAATTAATAAAATAGGGATAATACTAGTATCTGTCTTGAGGATTCTTACAGGTTTTAAATAAATATTTGTGAACATCTTAAATCATGACTGAAGCATAGAAAGCAGCGACTGTTTTAAATTATGTAATTAAAAGGCCTGTATATATTTATAGATACTTTATTGAGTCAGTAGCTTGACATCCGGGGAGCCTCAATGCCTGGGCCACTCTCTCCCTGGGAACTGGGCTTCTGTTCCTCTGTGACTCCATTTGCATCACCCTCTCTGCTTTCGTTCTCTGGTTGGTACTTATGTTCCTCCAGTTCTGCTTTAGCTTGTTGCCCACATAAAATTTCTTTCGTGGCCATGGAGAGATGTATCTATCACGTGTGCCATTATTGGGACACAGCCATCTGCTGCCAATCCCTTTTGATGGTTCCCACTGATCAGACTCCTCCTAGCATCTTTTGTAAGTCTCCGTTACATCTCGGAGAGGTCATTTCCACCTGTACCCTGTCACACTGCTCCGCTCACTCCTGCAACCTGGTTTCAACCCTGGTTTGATGCCACCTTCCTAATGAGGATCCTGCACGTAACTTCTCATAAACTGTTATCTGTGAATAGGGTATTGGGACCAAGCAGGAAGGCTCTTGAGCAGTCTCGCCAAGCGGATCACATAATAAGCTTTTCGTGTAATGACTTTGCTTTCGTGCAGCACCTGAGTCCAGGTACTAATTGAGAAGTGCTACCCATCTCCAGAAACACTTTGGATCAAGGCAGACCTTCAGAGAAACATCTCCATGGCTCATACATTTGTTTAACGCAAACTAATTTCTTCCCCCATAAGGTGATTGATACAAGCTAGAGGCCCAAACCAACTACTAAACGTTATACGAAAAATCAACTCATGCAATATTGCATTGTTTTCAGCTCTTTAATTAGCTGGCTTTAAAATCCAAAAGAAAATCATGAGCAATGTGGTGACTCAAAGACATACTATTGCATTCATTTATGCTTAACCTTAAAGCAGGTGATTGTGCTGTTTTGTTGGTTGGTTGGTTGGTTGGTTGGTTTGTTTTTCTAGAAAGATGGACAAGAGTTCAGGAATAGCTTTGGGTAAGAAAAAGTTTAAAGGAATCATGAGAAGAAGTACCAGGTAAACCACGGTTTGCCCTTTGTGAAGCTGAGTAATGAAAGACATGGAGAAAGTTTCAGGCCAGAATAATTTGATGGAAATGTATTTTAGATTACGGAGTTTGGGATACATGGGTATTTCATGCAATATACATTTTGAATAATAGTTATGTACAATTATAAGCTTAGTGATGTTTGAATCTTAATAAATCGTAGAATTATGCTAAATCAGTGCAGATCCTGATGTGGTGGAAGGAACGTGTACTTTGAAGTCAGAGGATCTGGGTTTGAAGCTCAGGTTTGCTACTTACCTGCTATATGACCCGGGAACATTGCTAAACTTGAGCTTTGCTAGAGGTTCTTCAATGATGAAATGAGCATATTGCACAGGCCTTTGGGAGGGTTCACTGCAAACAGGTACCCATATGCCAAATGAGTGCCTGAACATGATGAATAATCAAGAAATGCTAGCCTTTTCTTTGGGGGAGTGGGAGTGCAGAGGATATAGGTTAAAATTGTGGCTCCTCATGGAAATTCCATTAAAAAAAAAAAATAGCCAGCACATAGGACTGCCCCTAGCCAGCTACGGTGTCTAAATGATAATTTAGGGAAAACTAAGACATGTACTTTTTGAACATTAGAATAGTTAAGCTCCCAAAGCAGCCTTGAAAAATTCTGAGACCAGCCTCCACCTCTGAAGGATTCTGTCTTCCTGCAGGATGATGTCCCCTGCCACCCCAGTACTTGAAAACTTTTCTTTCCTCAGAAAATGTGGCTCCTGGGGGCATGTTATGTAGTCCTTAGCAAGCTCTGGCACTGCTTTTAAAGTAAATGTGAAAGACTCAGTCATTTAACTCATAAGAACGCTCCTGGGGGGTCTGAGACTACATGCAATGTCTTCTCTCTCTGGCACCTAGTGGGAGAGGATCTGAGGAAGACAGGAAGGGTGGGAGACACTTTCCCGACTGTGTGACACCCTCAGGAGACACGTTTGCTTCCCTTTGGAATATTTCCTCACCAGTTGTCCCAGTTTGCATTTACATCTCAGATGAGTGGCACATACTAAACTCATTCTTCTTCTCCCAACAAAGTATTCTTTTAAACATCCAATGACTTTCTTCTTCTATGAAAAGCTGACGTTTTCGTTTGTACATATTCTTGTCTACCGACCATTCTAACAAAGCCTCCGAGTCATTATGACTGCAATGAATTAGTTTTGCGCTCCATCTGCTCCTTACTGGATGAGGGGCTTTAACAATTCTTTTTAAACAAACGAGTGAAATGATGTAAGAGGCATTCTAGTAGGAGGAATAAAAACACTCAGGATGATGCTTGTCACGTAGTGAACACACAATACCTCCCTGGAGAAAGTGTTCACCAAGTGGCTTGGGGTTGTGAGGTGTGTATGGATGGTGGAGATGGCAGGACATTCAAAGAGAACATTACCTAGGGGTCTGATGTCGCTGTTCGTGACCCCATGAAGGTCTGTCTCTACAGTCTGGGTGTCCGCTCTTCTCTCCACTCCTTCCCTTCTGTGAAAGAGTTAGGTTTTAGGCTAAATTATCTCAGCTGTTCCCACTTTGCATATCTTGTGCATTTGAGCTCACCCCTACAGATTTACTGAAAACTTGACTGTAATTTTATTATATAAAATTTGCTTGTATTTTAAAAATTGAAACCATGAGTTGTTAAGAAAATTTTGTGAGAGGGCCAATGAAATAGATCCCAGAATTATAGAGTATGCATTCATTCCATCTCACTGTCGGGTGCTTCATTGGAAGATTTAGAGAAGCTCCGCTGTAGGCCACAGGGGTCCACCTGAGATTCTTGAACAAGAGAGTGGCATAATCTGCAAGAGAGGAGACTTTTTAGCCCTTGGAGTGTCATATATTTTCTCAGGAAAGAAGCACTATGAGAAAACAGGTCTAGACAAGGGTTAATTTCGTGCCAGGATGGCACAGAAATAAATGCTATTAGAGCTCCGAAGAGGAAGAAGTGTCTGTGGCCTGGAAAGACTGGAGAGGCCTGCTTGCAGGATAAGGCACGAGCTAGATTTGAAAAGACCGAAGGACTTAGGAGGGCAAAGAGGAAAAGAAGAGAACAGAAGAGGGATATGCAAAGAACATGGTGCCACATGCATGCAAGTGTTTGCACGCCCATGGGTGTAAGCACGTGGTGTGGGTGTTGGGGGAACTTCAGTAAACAGACTGGAATCAGCTCGACCTCAGAAGCCGTCTCAGAAAGAGCATCCTTTCTCATTACATTTAAATGTGTTTTACAGGGTAGATTGAGAGAAAAAGAAGGGCGTTGGAGATACTGTTTCTTAGAGGAAAGGAAGACAGAGCAATAGAGACAGACACAAAGAGAAACTCAAAGAGATGGAGAGGAAAGAGGGACAAAGAAGAGAAAGGAGAACCATAGTCGGAGGAAATAGCATTTTCCTTTTTAGTTCTTTGTGTCTGAGTTTGACCATGTTGGAATCAGCAGCAGTGAGAGCTTGTCTCTAAAAAGGGGTGAGAAGTGAAGTTTCATATTGCGATGTGAGAGCATTTGGGGTAAACAAGAATATCCAGCGAAGCCACATAAAATAGAAGCTTTTCAGCCAGACTGAAGAGCTGGTTCAGCGGAGTATGAAGTGTGCTTTGAGGAAAAGATAAAAACAAAATATTAAACTTTCCATCAGTGTTTGCAGTATCTTCATTTGGGTTTTATTTCCAAAGCACACAGAGAATCCAGCTCCCTCAATTTATCAACCTACTCAGGCTTCTCCTATGTGCATTGTATTTGGAGAAAACACTAGAAACTCCAGTGACAGGTTTAATGGAAAGAAAGGGGCAGTCACATCTTTCTGCAGGTTTAGCACAGAAGGTCTAGAAATAGCAGGTGGGGAGGCCAAAGGGAAAGTGTCTCCCCACAAGGAGGACAGCATCAGTCTCTTCAGGCTGGCCACCTTCTGCCCGTCCCTCAAAGCTGAGCACAGCCAGCATCTGTTCTGGAGAGCATTTCCAGCCCCCGTCGGGTGAGGCAATGGGCAGTTCGGCCTGTGACATTCTGCTCAGCCCCTTCGAACACTAATGAAGTTCTCCGTGTGAATGTTTTCCCCACCGGACTGTGAGGTCTTTGAGTCAAGGCAAGTTCTTGTTCATCCTTGGAGCCCTAGCACAAGGGATGCTCAATAAATACATCTGGAAAGAAATTTCTTCAAAGCGAGCTCAGAGAATTAAAACTAGATTATTACATGGGGCTTGGCTTTTCTATCCCTTCTCTAAGTGGTCCCCTGGGAGTAATGCTGTCTCTGCCTACAGGTTGCTAGCTCAGTTACCACCTCTGGTTTCAGCATCATCCTTGGGGTAGAGCTTGGAGTGATACCCAGCTGCTGGCTTGTGAGGGCTACTTCCCAACCCGCGTGAGGACCAGCACACCCATCCTAGCTCTCTGATCTGGCAGCCCGTTTGCCTCTCTCTGGCTCAGTTTCCTGATCTATAAAGTGAGCAGCATAAGACTATTCTCAAAAAGGTTTGCCGTGGGGATTGACCAGGAGGATGCACGTGACCATACCTGGAATTGGAAAGTGGTCCATACGCGCTTGCTTCTATCACATCCTTCGTGCCACCCGCCACTGAGTCTAGATTCTTATTAGAATTGACAGTTTCCCAACGAGGGACAATACAGACACCCTGGCCCTTTCAGACGGTTGACCTTTCGTGTCAGTGTCCTCTTAAGCCAACAATCAGAACCTATTCTGTGCGTTCCTTCCATCTGAAGTTAACTCTGGAATTGAATGGGAGAACGTGTTCCAGCGATCTCTTATGAACTGTCCTCAGAAGTCATACAGTATCATCTCTGGTACCTTCTATTGGTTACATAGGCCCAACTCAAAGTCACTGTGAGAGGGGACCACAAAAAAAACATGAATACAGGGAGGCGTGGTTTATTGGGGAGTCATCTTGAAAACCAATTAGCATAGCAATTGAGTATTATTATTATTTCTTTCTTTACATTTCTAATCTCCTGGCCTAGTGAAATTTCCCAGACTAAATTTTCAGTGCTTACTGTCCCTGGTAAACATCCCAGGATCTGTCAATGGTCTCATCTCGGCTTTCGGTGAGATGAGCTCACATGAAACCAGGCAATCCACAGTGGAGAAGAACGATGGAATAGGTGAGTACACGATATTTTTCTTAGGCTTCTTAAAACACTGGCAACAAATTGGGGCTTGAAATGGTAATTAATTTACATTAATTCACAAGAACTGGAGGATAGGTAGTGGGATTGATAGCACAGAGTAGGAGGAAAACAGAAAAAATTATACATTGAAGTGGTAGTGAGAAATGGTCATACATTGCAGTTGGCTTGAGGCAGCCAAAAGTAATTCTGAACTTTCTAGCAGCACTTCTAAGTATTTATTGTTGCTGCTAAGAAATATATGTCAGCTTGTAAATGGAGATGAATCTTGCGTGTTTAGCTCTGTCAGGTTATGATCTGGTTTGCAGTAATTGAATTTCTAATAGGCCATTTTGGGCCTTGACTTTCCACAAAGCTTTTCCTGACTACTTCATCTCTCATTGATTCACGTTCTTGTATTGTCTTCACCACGTAGCTTGGCACCCTACATAGTTTTATATAATTAACGTTGATTAGCTCTGAGATTATGTGTTAAGGCCTCAGATCAAGTATTTCTCCATCACTACACTTACTTTTCCCATTCTATACCCCTACTTAACCCATTCACATGTTCGCATGCATGCCTGCACACTCATTACTCACTCACTCACTCACTCACTCACTCACTCACTCACTCACTCACAAATACATACTCTCTTCTGCCCCGAACAGGCCTCATCTTTAGCAAGCACTTACTGAGCACCGGATGAAACAGTTGGCTTCCCATACATTCATATCTTTACTGCAGAAGCAGTCCACAGCCATTGCATTTGCAAGGCCGATCTAACGTGAGGTGCTATCACCAGAGGTGTCTTGCTCTGTTTGCTACCAGCAATGTTGGCCGTTGTGGCTGCTCTTAGATTAATGTTTCCCAAAGTGGTTTCTTTAAAATGTAGCTTTGGGATAGCATACATTCTGCATGTACCACAGGGAGTGGTGCATCTGCAATTCATATTAGCACATTCCTTGCTGTGAGCAGACCTGCGGTAAAGGAAGCTGTTTGTTAACTGAATATTTTCAAAATTTGTCTGACCACATAACATTATTTAAAAAAGAGATAGAAATACCTATTTATTTTTTAGGCAAATGATGTTTCCTGGAATATGTTTTAGTAAATGATGTCTACATGTCCCAACTTTTATTCTTTGTCTTTCTTGCTCTTATGCTTCCACTGTACTAGCTGCCTCAGCCCAGAGCTTAACTTCTTGCTTCTGAGTAGGCAGAAATTTTAAAAACCCATGGGAAAATGACTCTTTGGCTAATTTTAGTGTTTTGGGGGGCTAAGAGGAACCCTGAAAATATCATACCCAATCTTTCATTTTTAGAATTGAGAATAATAGTGTAGATCAAAGGAAGTCCATTAATGAACCCATTAATGTCAGAACCAGGACTGACATCCAGATCTCTGAGCTGCAAGACAAGAATATTTCTCCCTTCTATCTTTCCCCATATTCTTCCTGCAGAGTCAGCATTTTGGCCCTGCTGGCTTCCTTGAAGAAAGGAAGCTGGTAGTAAGGATTATGGTTTCTTCAGGCTATAACTACTGATTTTGAGGAGTTCAGTGTATGCCCTGCAAGAACATATTGGCAACTGGAGGCCATACTTCTGGCAGAGGCTGAATGCTGCCTCTGGTGTGGCAGTTCCAGAGGGAGGAGCTGCACTTTGAAAACTGCCTTTACTTGATGAGGCCAAGTTGGCTTCTTCCTCTGGGGTGGCCCAGGGGAGGAGCGTTCATTCTGATGGGGTTGTTTGTTGGAAACTCTATGCAAAGATAAGGCTAGAGATGAAAACAAGGTGACAGAGCCATCTGATAACTATTGGATAAAAGTCAGACTTTTCCAAAGCCTAGAGATCTAGTTAGAACATGCATCCTGGGGAGAATTTTATAAAACAAACAATGGAGAAGATTTGAAGTTGGTAAGAAAGACAGAAGGAAGGACTTTGTGGTGGTCCAAACTCTTTCCAAACTCTTTCCAAACTCTTGTTAAATAGTTCCCTTCACGAGGTCCTGGGACCTCATCGTCGTGTCGTGACTACTAAGGGACATACTTCTGCCCTGATTGTCTACCACAAGTTGTTTCTGTCCTGAGAAGATGAAGACAAAGAACACACTGCCCAAAGCCCAGTGTCCCAATGTTCACTTTCCAGTCATAAGCCAGTCACCCCTGGGTGGGCCTTGTCCAGAGTCTCACCCTTTCTGCCTTTTAGCACATGAAATTCTCTGGAGGATAATTCTTTGTTTACACTATAGGTTCCCTGGCTGAGGATGTACAACAGTATTTGGGGTTTCTCATGCTCTGGCCTCCACCCTCCACTAACCTATTCTGGAGACCTCCACCTGCACACATATGCATCTTCACCTGAGCTACAGAGCAGCAGCCTAGGGCCCCTCACCCATGGGTCTCCCCTCTCCCTTCCCCTTACACCCTCCAGGATGTGGGCCCCAGGCTGAGAGAGAAAGGATCCGGCCCTGTGGCAGGAGGCAGAGGTGCTGTAACAGAGCATTAATCAGCCAGACCTTCTCTGTGTAAGGAACAGAACTGAGAGAAGGAGACCGATGTGTTCTGTGGTGTCTGCCTCCAAGGAGCCTTCATTCTTACATACCCAGAAGGGACTGTGGGACACTGGGTGTTCTGGCCTATCTGCCATCAGGTGCTAGGTTGTGTGGAGTATGTGGTCAGAGAACAGAGAGTAGGTGTCCTGAAGGTGTGAGGCCTTGACCGAGGTCTCCCAGAATCGTTCTATGCCAGGGAGCAAGTCACAGACAGGAATGTCAGGCCCCTCGCAGCTTATTCCAAATTGCAGAGATTTAAAGAACCCAGCAGCAGAGTGTTGAAAAGTGGTACAAGCGTCGAAGCATCCTTATCAAGTGGAAAAGCACAGGCCTGTGTGTGGGAGAGAACTCTGCTAATGGGGCTGAGTGGTGAGAACCAAGGCAATTGCTAATTTTCAAGTATCTTGAGTTTCGCTCCGAGTCCGGGAAGAAAGGTGCCTGGTAGCTGAAAATGTGGACCTGTCCTTCCCTGTGCCTCCTTTAGTCCCACTCTCCCACTGCTGCCTTTCCAGAATTGACATACACAATTAGACTTCTGCAGGGCTGCATTCAAGCCACCCAGCTGTTCGCTGCAATTCCGTGTCCTGGGCTGGTATTCATCCATTCTTGCATCCAAGTAGAATGGCTCTGTACCTCACTGTGCAAAGGCACCAGGCCCGGTGCACCTTCTGAGATGTCATTCCCAGGAAGCACGTGTCCCACCGCACACCCTCGTTATACTGGGACCGGTGACTACATGGTCCTGTGGCCTTGTCTGGAACCTCAGAGCTGAAGGTTGCCCCAGAGGTCAGCTAGTCTTTCTACTCAATACCGGAAACACATCGAAAGAAAGTCGAAAAGACAAGAGGAGGTTGGAAGAGGCAACTAAAATGTGCTGAGGGACTGCTCCCTCGACAAATGCTGCTGTTGATGTCATCGTTGCTGTTATTATTAATACGCGGCCTGTATGCTCTCGGCGCCTTGCTTACCCGATGATAACAACGCTGTGCAGAAAACTGAGACTGCAAGAGCTTAAGTAACTTTCCCAAGGCCACAGAGCGAGGAGGGGACAGAGGCAGGATTCAGACCGGGGTCTGTCTGGGGCTCGTGTCTGTATCTTTCAACCATACAACGTAAACACTGAAGGCAATGACCATCACTTCCCTCCCGGATGTCCTTTTGCCCTCGTCCACTGGTATTATGGGGGGAATGTCACCTTTCCCTGATTTATCAGACGCCTTGACGTAAGGGAGACAGTGGTGCCTTTCAGTTGGGAACCTGGAAATTTCTCTGCCCATCATGGAGGAGCCCCAGCATCTCTGAAAATGTCCTCTCAATCACCTACAAGGGGCGGCCAAGCAGGCTACAGGAGTGGCAGGCGTGGGGGCATATCGCTTACTCCTGTGAGCCGAAGAGGAAATATTTACAATTCTATTCATCAAATATTTACCAGGCTCTTATGTAATTTGTTGATAGCAAACAGATTTCAGTTAACTTTGAGGTGATGAGCAATCCTGTTAAACAGATGGGACCGATAACCACATCCCGCTTAGACAAATGTGTTCTGAGGAACGGTGCTTGTACCACGTCAGGTTGGCCGCTGGGAGAATAATCCAGAGAACTGCACCCAAGGTGAAACTCGCTATGGATTCTTTAAAGATTTTGTTTTTTCTTTCTTGTCCCTATAGGAGATTTTTTCCTATATTCACTGTCAAGGGACGGTTTTATGGGACTTGCATTCACTGTAAGGCCCATCATTTGATTTTTGAAAACAATCTTAGGGCTAAAGATGCTGCCCTTGGTCCATTCTCCTTTCCCTGTACGTCTGGCCCAATCACACAGCATTTTTTTTTTTGAATCCTCTGCAGCGGACTGAGTTTCCCTTTGGTCCTCGAGCTGGATTGGCTGACCTCCGATTCAGGTTTCCTGAAAACTTGATATCACCTTTTATTCTCTGCAGTGAGCAGCACAGTGATTTTTTTAAAAATAAGGTAACGACCCCCACCCAGACAGTGGCAGCATCCTTGTGGTCCGTGCCTGTGTGCACCTGCACACCTCCGGCTGCCAGGCTTACACGGCCTCTGCACTGGACGCCAGCCACACTGGGCTCTCTCCCTGTGATGGCCTGTCGGTTTCGCTGTCACTTCTGCACAATTTACTTCCTTTAAGCTTTCTTGCTTTCTCCTCCACTCCCTTCCCTGAAAAAGAGCAGGGTCTGTAATGAAGGCACACTTCGATCTGATTCTAGGTTCCGTCTGGTGCCCACGATGTGACCTTGAGGACATAAGTGACACTTGGTGGTGGCAACTGCCTTGTCTGTGAAGGCAGGGCTGCTGGGAATGGGCAAGAAAGACAGGACTGTAAGATGTCAAAGTTCCCTTTTAGCTTTACTGCTTAAGGCATCTTTCATCCTGAAGACATGGCCCCCAGAGAAGAGAACAAGGTGACCTTGGGTTCATGACCTCATGCTATTCTACAGCGATCAACATGACACCAGGCAAAACTCAGATTTTCATCGGTTACATGAAAGCATCCTAAGAAATGGTTCTCATGATTCCTTCCAGCCCCTACATTCTTTCACGAAGATGCTTAAAGAAAAGCTACAGTTTGAATTGCAAACTATATTCTAGTTGCAGGAGATCCCTTGTCCTTTTCTATTCCTTTCGGCATTCCCAGCCACTCTTTAAGACAAGGTCCTTCCCTCATTCGCCAGATGAAACCTGTCAAAATATCTCATGGGGGTTCCCCCAGAAAGCTAAGGGCAGAGCTGGCATCCCAGTAGGTAAAATTTGAAGTCTACACTCTTTCTGCAACACTTTGTTGCCTTTCTTGGGAGATTGTGTCCTCTGTCAACATTTGGGATTCAGACCTTTCAAGGCTCACTCAGTCATTCATGAGTATTTAAAGATATTTAAAGTCACACCCCTAATGCAGAGAAATCTCTTAGAGAAAGGTGACATGGCGAGGCATTGTCGCCTAATTGAGACACGAGTTTCAAGTGCTTCCTTAGGTGCTACTGGGGATTTTATAGCTCAGATTTCCAGGTAGCAGTGGGCGTTTGAATAATGCATCGACTCCAGAATAGTTCTGCACTAAAGAGAGGAGAAATATCCTATAGAGGGGTTCAGTACTCACTGAGTTGATATCTGCAGTCACTGCTGTTCAATTTAGAAGGAGCAGATTTGCTCACCAAATTAATAGCATACAAAATTGCCAGGGCCTCTTTATCTACTCAAGGAAACTGGCTTTTCAAACTTGGAAATTCTGCATTATGCTTTATTGAAGCCGAGCCCCTAAGCAGCTTTATACAATTCTCTTAAGTTCTCTAAAATTTGCCATCATTCAGACTTCATACATTTAGCCTTTCTTTCTCTCTAATTAGCTTGTGTGGCTGAGGCTTAGAAATACATTTTAATGTATTTTAAAATCTATGATGGCAGCAGAGGCTGTCTCACTTCATCTTCTCCTGTCCCTCTCTAGTCTCTCCATTTCTCCTCCACTCCATTCTTTTCTGGACAAGATTGATAACTTGATGGTTCAAATCCCAGCACATTGATTGGGGTACATTTCTTCTTTGTTACTAATAAGGATCAATGTGATTAAAAGGCAAGAGTGCACGTAACACTTTCTCTCCCTTCTGTTCTGTGTTGTAGGGTGGCAGGGTAAGAGTCCCCTGCACCCATTCCCCGCCCCAAGACTTTGAGCTCTACCATCTTCTCTTTGCAAAACGCTGCTAAACACACTGTCATCATTTGAGTGTTGGCCAGAGCATAGTAGGACCCTGAGACCTATGAGACTTCATGTAGTCTTTGAAGCTAAGCCTCATGCTCTGATCTAGCTTTTCTAGATTCCGTTCTGGGGCATATTAGACACTGATCTAGGAAATATTTAGGGGTCGTTTTTCTATTTATTATATTTGTGTGTATGTCTTATGTGTAATGGGAGTAACTGAGTGGAGGTTGCATATGCCACCAAATGCCACAGAGCCCCCATCCTTATTGTTAATCTGTATAGACATAACTGACTTTCTGGGTCTTTCTACCTTCAAAAATACAACACTTCAGAACCATGGAAAGACTTAGCAATCTCAAACTCTACTCATCACTTGAAACGGTCCTCTTTGCTGAATCCCAGTGCCAGTTGGGCCTCTGATGGGACTGTCCCAGTTACAGGAATGTTCTCACCCACAAGGCAACCTGCATGCTTGCTGAATGACTTCCAGTGCTAGAAAGCTTCATCTTCCATGTGCTGAGATTGTCCTCCCCTTAATTTCTATCCATTGGCCCTTTATAATAATTTTTAAGAAAAACTTAACAAGTGGCAGAAATTGAGGCAGATTCCTGGGAAATGACTGGTTTCTGCATTTGACTAGACTTTGGGCTCTCCAGGACCATCACAGAGCACTGGGGATGCTCACAGCTTACTGTCCATGTGGCAGAGACTATGTAGAGTGTACACTGGCACATGGGGCATCTGAGGCAGTCAGTCATTTGATGAGTCAGTTAACACATAGGTATTGTACGCTCGCTCCATGTCAGGCACGTAACAGGTATTAGGGAGCTGGAGACACAGCGGCGAGTGAGGCAGATACAGTCTCTGCCTATAAGAAACTCACATTCCCATAGAGAGAAATAGACAATGACCATGTATTCTAAAATATAAATAAATAAGCTAATCTCAGATGCTCATAGTGCAATGAAGACTACAACAGATAATGCAATAAACAGAGGTAAGAGTGAGCTATGATGATGAAGCGCATCATCCTCTGAGGCGGCTACCACCTGCTCTTAACAGGTGAAACAGCGGGTGCAAAGGCTCAGAGATGGAAATGAATTCAGCATGTGCAGGGGACAGAAAGGAAGCCAGGGTGGCTGGAGTGCAGTGAAGGAAGCGGAGAGCGCAGGGAAATGGGAGTAGGCCGGGACCAGATTGTGGGGCTGCTTTGGGCATGACTGGCTGTATGATTTATGGGGCCTGGTGCAAAATAAAAAGGCAGGACCCCTTTATAAGAAATTATATTGAGGATTTAAAGACAACGATGACAACGCATTAAACCAAGCATGGGACCTTCTGATTGTGGGGCCCTGTTTGTCTGCATGTGCCACGTGCCCAGGAAGCAGGCCCAGCTTCTAGGTTCTGGTGTGGAGGCAGGATTTCGTGCAAACTGCTAATGGAAACAATTGAAATAGAAGCAAGGGGAGGAGGAGGACCTAGAAATCGTGCAATCCAACCACTTAATTTGAGAGAAAGTCATACAATATGGCACAGAGAAGATGGTGACTAAATATCTTTAGCGTTAGGAGACATGGACTCTTCCAGTTCTGCCTCTTGCTTGCCACGTAGTTTTGAACATCTGAAAGCCTCATATGTTCCCCTGATTCCCACTCCCCTCGGCTCTGGTGTCTTGAAAAAAATCCCGATTCTGACACAGGCCTTGGAATCTGAATTTTTAAAGATCTCTGAGTGATTCTAATGTGGGATCAGATTTAGAAATGACAGCGCTGAGGCATCTATGACAACACATACTTACGTGTGTCACAATCTTCTCCTACCTGTTGACCCAAGTCAGCGTGTGACACACACCCTGAAATTGTCAAGATAACTCTGTGCCGGTTTCCAAAAGAGGGCATTTGGTTCCTGAGACCCATCTGGCAGTGTTGGTAATGGCCTGGTGGGAAGGCGCTCACTGGGCACGTCTGCTGTGTGGACGGTGCCAAGAAGAAGCAGGTCAGCGGTGGGACCATCTCAGCATCTTCCTCTGCACACTGCATCCCTGTATCTTAAAAGGTAGACTCGTGTGCTATGCTAATTTATTGTATCCTTTGTATACTGAAATGTTGATTGGTTCACTTTGCCAAAATTTAGCTCCTTTTTTAAGATTTAGGCAAAACAATAACTTCCTTAGTAGTTTCTCGAATTGAAGTATTGACCCCTTAGCTGTGTCTCTACATGTGGTTGATGATGCTGAGGACAAAATAGCAACAGATTCAGAGTTTTCTCATCTTCTTTATTTTCAAGTTTTTGGCAACCGAAAGTTATGAAATTGGTGAATTTGTGTACCAAATCTCTAAATATTTGTCAAATGTGGAAGAACCATTCTCAGATGTTAACATGACCTTTGAAATATCTTATCTCAGTATTTAAAAAGCTTTATACCGCCTGGCTTATTTGAATTAGTGTGTGGGAGGAGAATCAAAGAAAGTCATTTTGTATTTGGAAAAGAAAGAAAAGGGAACTAATTCTGCAGTGCGGAAATGGCTCCTTTTGAAAGGTGTCCTTCACTCGCCTTTGTTTGAGGTTAATTATATACTTTTAAAAGTACTTCCCACAGGAATGATTTTTGACTCATGAGTTATTTTTGCATGTATATATTATCCCTCCAAATATTTGCCATTTTGCTAAGAAAATATTAGTCAAAAGCAATATTTCTTTGCTGGTATCTAAAGGCCTTTAAAAAAAAATTCTAAGAACAATACAACAGTTGCCCCTTATCTGCAGGGGATATGTTCCAAGACCCCCAGTGGATGCCTGAAATTGTGGGTGGTAAGCACTAAACCCTATATATACTATATTTTTTCCTATACACGTACACCTATGGTAAAGTTTAATTTCTAAGTTAGCACAGTGAGGGGTTAACAATAACTAGTAATAAAATAGAACAAGCTATAATAAAATGTGGTCTCTCTCAAAATATCTTATTCTACTGTACCCACCCTTTTTGTGATGATGTGAGATGATACGGTGCCTGTGTGGAGCAAAGCACTCAGAATGATGTGCAATTGAGAACTTATGAATTCTTTATTTCTGGAATATTCCTTTTAATATTTTCAGACCTCAGTTGACTATGCATAACTGAAACTGTGGAAAGCAAAAATGTGGATGAGAGGGAACTACTGTATAACAACAAGACAACTTTGCAAAAGAAAGAAATAATGCCCTCAGTCCTACAAAAGTTTTTATTTTGAACTTTCTCTTTTACTTAATATTATTTTAAATGATATTCTCATATGATTGTATATAGGATGTGATAAAAAAAAAAAAAGACTGGTCAGAATGTATAATTAAATCTTGTGTCATGATTTTTTCTTTTTCTTTTCCCTGTGAGCATGTTTGTCTTCCTTTTCAGAGTAGAAGTGTAGATGACAACAATACTGGTTTTATTCTCAAAGTCAGGGATTGTTTTCCTATAGAAATTAGATGCTCATATCCTTATACTTTGCAATATGTCTGCTTCCTTCCTCCATCCTCTCTCTTGTCTGGCCTTGCTGTCTCTCTTTCTTTCTACCCTGCCATTTCTGGCCTGTGCAGGTCGTGTAGAATTCCGGATGATGGTCAGGTACAAAAAAAATGAATGGCTTTCGGTGTTTATTGAAATATAATAGTGATTCACTCATTTTAGGGAGGACATGGGGGCCATTATTTTATCTGAGAAGGTGGGAGTAAATTGTGCTCTACAGGGAAGGTGGCAGGGTGTAGCTGCAGCACACATCACAAATCATGTTAGTGATGTAAGAGTGTCTGAGTCGGTATTACCTGCTGCCACAAAACAATTCCCCCAAGACTGGAAAAAAGACGTTTACAGCAGCTGCCTGGCGGTAAAGGAAAGTGTAAATCACACAGAAGGAAGCTGCTAAGCGGATTAGAAACTTGAACAGTGGTCCGTGAGGGTTATTTCTGATAATGACTTTCTCTGCAGAGCCGTTAAGCCAGCGTGGAGGTGTTTTCAGGACCACATTTTCTAATTTTTATTCAAAGTCTCAGTTTGGGTGGTAAAAATGGTTCATGGCTCATATTTTATAATGAATCTTTACCCTTTGCTTCATTTTCAGGTTTTTATTTATACTTTTATTAATGTTGATGGTAGAAGTGTAATAGCCAAAATACAAAATCAAGAAGATAGTCCTGACAATAAAATTAGAGGATTGATTCTATTTAAACTTTCTTTTTTTTTCAAAGACATGCTGATGAAACCATTTAATATGAAAGAATATGATTGATACAGTAGTATCTACCTAGAAATTAGTAAATCAAATATGTTTGGCCCGTGACAGTTCTGCCCTTGAATATATTTATTTTGGATTTATGTTTTCCCCATCTTTCACTTTTTCCTCCTACTTTCATTTCTTCAGACAGTTCTTGAACATTCTTTTACTTTTATTTTGAATAGGTTTACAGGTTATCTCTTTCATGGCTATGTGCCCATTTTACAGACAGGAAGCTTAAATCACCTTGTCTGTGATCATTGAGAATCTCAGCCAGAGCTGAGACTTGAACCACTAGTTTCAATGCTGCTTCAGTGTTTTTTTTTTTTTCAGCTTGCCTTATGCCAACCTTTTTCAATCATTATTGTTGTATAGAACTTAAACTGTAAAGCAAATGAATAAAAGGCCAAAAGATGAGCTAATTTAAATGAAAACTGATAGAAAAACATTATAAAGAGTTTTTTTTCAGTGGGATGGCAGGTTCATACTACCTAGAATCACAGACTGAAATAGAAGGAACCTACTTACAGGCTGTTTTCCTCAAGAACCCATGTTCAGCAGCCTCAGTCTCCCGTTTGAACACCTCTAGTGGTACCTTTGGGGGAAGCTAAGAAGTTTGGGAAGCTAGGAAGTCCAAGATTAAGGTCCTGGCAGATCTGATGGTTTGTAGATGACCTGACTATCTTCTCACTATATCCTCACATGGCAGAAGGGGCAAAGTTGCTCTCTGGGGTCTCTTATAAAGGCACAAACCCATTGATGAGGGCTCCACCCTCATGACCTAATCATCTCCTGAAGATCCCACCTCCTAATACTATCACAGTGGGAGTTAGATTTCAACATATGAATTTCAGGGGGACACATTCAACCCTTAACAATGCCAATCTTTAGGAAGACCATTCTTAAATGAGGCCAAATTAGCTTCCTTGAAGCTTTATTTCACTTCAATTTAATCCAACAATTATTAGGTACTTATAGTATGCCAGGGGCTCTGTTTGGCACTTGGTTACAAAGAAGAGCAAGAAAGACACTATTTATAAAGCACTTACTGTTTAGTGAATGTGATGGTCAGGATTTTTTTTTTTAGGGTAAATAATAGAAACCTCCTCCAGGTGCTTAAACAAAAAGATACTGAAAACACACAGCGATTGTTTTAATGTCGCACAAGGTGAATATGGGTACTCAAACCATGTCACAGTAGTTCATCTCTTTAAACCTCTGAGATCTTCTGTTTCCCTGTGTTAGTTTTTTTCTCTGTGGCCTCTGTCTGAATGATGGGAAAGATGATACTCGGTGGCTTAGAATGAGCCTTAAAGTGGGAATCTCAGAGACAAGAAAGTGCCTTTTACCTGATAATACTAGCAAAAATCCAAAGGAGGTTCTGATCAGGTTTGGGTCACGTGACATCCCACAGGGATGCTGGGTGTCTCTTGGAGGGGAGGGATTCCAGCATTTAGCCTTGCCTGGACAATGTGGAATGGATTTCCAACAGAAAAGAGTTTTCCCTTACGCGAAGACTCTATGAAAGGAGAGCATACTTGTAGTGAAAATTTTATCTACTACAGTCCACTAAGGTGAAGAACATGACATGTCTTCAGTGTTTGAGAAAAGCTATCCTGTTCCTTCACTCTTTTCACAAATATACCCTCACATGTTCACACACACACACACACACACACACAGAACACTCTGTCACACACATGTCCTTGTCTCTAACCAAACAAACATGTTTATTTTTGAGTTTTCTTTCTGTGGTGATATGTTTAGACTCTTCCTGGTCGCCAGCCCACTGTGGCCACTTTCTAGTTTGTCAACATAGGTCTCTGTACATTTCCCACATGTGGTCCAACTAGGACAGATTTCCATGGACCTTTCACCTTTACCTGAATTGTTCTGTGATTTTTACTGATGATTAAAGAGTGATTTTGTCACTGAGGAAATGTGGTTGATTTAGACTGGGTGTTACAAACTACTAGGCTGTGGAGTATATCTTTCAATAGTCATATTTTATTTTTTTAGATAAAATATATTTTAAAACGACTTGGTTTCTAATATTTTAATTCAGTTGATTCCAAATGGAAACATAAATTTCCACAAGGCACTTATTTTTGGTAGAGGGTAGAGGGCTTCTTTGTCATCCTGTCTTTAATGCTTGGGACATAGAAGTAATTCAGTAACTCTTCATTAAAATGAGTTTTGGGAGGTTATTTGGAAGGTGGATTCTGTGTATCACATGAGCTATTCAGCCTAAAATTGTGTCATTGGAAAATATGATGTGTTTTCTGTCTTCTTGTCATTTCTAAAAACGTTGGGTGTGGTGGGGCTGTTGATAGAGCTTTGGAGCAACCGACCCCGTTCATGAGCATAAATTCTGTTGTTTGATTCCTTAGCCATGCAGTGGAGCCTCCTATCTGCTTTTTTGTTTCAGTTACTAGTTCTACATCATTTCCAGAAGGTTATCATAGGAAACATTTGGCAAGTGCTGAATGACAACTCTATTCAACGTATTTTCTAATAATCAGACTAAATGTCATTATTTAAAAACCGATGTTAGTTTAATGGGAGATATTTTCTTAGTGGGTCCATTTTGGCTCTTGGTGATCATCTCCTTCTTTTCTACGTGACTGTGAATAATCTGGTTATCAACAGCTAATTCTGGAAGTGAGTCAGGGTGAGGGTCTCCTGTACCTGACGTGCCTCAGGGTCCCTTGCAGTGACGGTCTGTGGTCAGCAGGGGGCAGCGTGCAAGAGGCGTGGACTCGGAAGGTGTTCAGGCCGGGGAAGCGGTGCCCGCAGTTCCCATCCGCAGTCACCGCAGGAGTCAGGACCGGGGCTGAGAGATGCTGCAGCTGCTGCGGGCAAACCTAGGCCAACAGGGAGAGAGCAGTCTAGAGAGAAGTTGGTAAGTGGAGTCCGCTTGTGTCTGCGGGCAAAGGCCTAACAGTAAGAAGAGTCAACGGTATTCATGGATCTGCTGTGATTTGCCAAACACTGACTAAATACTAAATCTGCTCTCTCATTGAACCTTCACAACAAATTTGAGGGCAGAACATCTATCCCCCTTGTATAGATGAGGAAACTGAGTCCCAACAAGGCTGAAAAGCTCAGCTAAGTTCCTACAGATAACCAGTAAGCGATGGGGATTGGTCTCACTGCTAAGCCCGTGCTATATCCACAGTCTCTCGTCGCCTCACAAGAAGGAGCAAAACTTCTTTTGCCAGGAATCTACGTGAAGGAGGAAGGAACTCCAGGGAGTCAGAATGCAGCAAAGAGGCAGCCTCTGGCCCTGTTAGCTTGGCCAACCCTGCCGGCTGGCCCGAGTCTGAAAATATCAACTTCTGGTTCTTCTGTTGAGGCCTGCATTTTTTTCCTTTCTGTGACTGTGTTTGGCTGTTTCCAGACTCTGAGGGCCTCTGTCTTTACCTCTGTCCTCAGAGGTGTGAACAGTGGGCCTGCATTGCTCTCAGGCCTGGGGATTTGCCCACGGGCTCTCAGTGACTTTGTTTTTGTTGTGGGCTTTGTCTTCGCTTTGCTTTAGTCTCCTTCCTTGGACTGTGAGCTCTTTAAGGTGTAGTGTGTGTGTGTGTGTGTGTGTGTGTGTGTGTGTGTGTGTGTGTGTGTGTTAAAAATGTGTAATTAAGTAGCTTGTATAAACTGCTGATCAACATTTATTGAAGAAAGGAAGTGAGATTATTCCTCATGAAGAATTGGGGAGCCAAACTGTGGTGGAGCATTATGCCTTAATTCTGTCCTAACAGTCTCTCGTTCAAGCTAAATTTTGGATCTAGCCATCCCTTGACCATCATCTCATGGTGAACCCCTACAATATTCCCTTTAATTGTCTAGAAATGTCAGTGGTTTCAGGATGTCAGCCTTCCTCGGTAAAGATGTCACACACTAGATTTGCCCTTGCGTGTATTGCCCTTTTGGTATCTTCTATAACGTGCTCTTTACAAATCTGAGATAGAATGAGAGCTTTTTGCTGGCCCCTTCTAAGGTACAGGCTGACACTGCAGGCCCTTCTTTCTCTCTCTCTTTGATTTAGACCTAAGAAATGTAGCCTGCATTTTCTTTAAAGGTTCTCCTCACCCACTTGCTCTCTGGAGTCCCCTCCCTCAGACTGACTGTGGAGTACAACGTGGTCTTATCTGCTAACACTTACCCCCTTCTTTATTGTATGCCACACAAAACTACAGGCTGTTTTTATCGTAAAGGATTTACAGCTGATTTTGTGGGAAAGAGGTAAAAGAAAACCAACATAAGCAACAAAGGTAAAGTAGCCAAATTTTCTTTCTCTACTTGGTTTATAATTTCTTTTCCTGAGGCCCCTGGAGCCAGCACGGACCAAGATGCTCATGGTTCCCTTCTTGGGCAACCTTGAAGCCAAGATGATGTGGTTATATTCTCTCAAGATGTCTGATGCTCCCCAGACTTTATCTCACTTTTATTTGTAGGTAGGAATTAAGTCTGAATAGCATTTACTCTTGACACTTACTCCTCTCACTCTATCCTTGATGATCATCCATGATACAGTCTTTGTGGATGGTACTTCAGTTTTTAACCTCGGGTTTTTGTTGAAGGGACAGGCACACATTTTTAAATTGCATCTTTCATAGAGCCCCA
Source organism: Cynopterus sphinx (assembly GCA_030015415.1). Classification (NCBI taxonomy): domain Eukaryota; kingdom Metazoa; phylum Chordata; class Mammalia; order Chiroptera; family Pteropodidae; genus Cynopterus; species Cynopterus sphinx. Next base: position 6,155,332 of record CM057383.1, on the reverse strand, counting down.
GAGATAACATCCAGCACCTTGGACTTAACACATATAAATGAAACTTATTTCTTGTACATGCCACTTGCCTTTCGAACCAGGTCCTTCTCCTGCAGTCCTGTCCTTGGCTACAAGTACCGCTCTCCAGCTAATTAAATGTCCAAACTAGAAGCCTTGGGTTCAGCATCCATTTCTTTACCCAGAGTTTCCAAACCCAGTCAACTGCTAATTCCATCTTTGATCTCCATTACTACCAGCAAGTACAGGCTTTTTTATTTTTCACTGGGCTCACATAATTATTTCTATTCTGGATTCTTTGCCTTTATTTTTTTCTCCACTTATTTCTCACCACCACCAGTTTCCTTTTAATAAGGAAATCAAATCCTGGCGTTCCCTGCTTAGCACTCTTGGATTGGTTTTCCATATGTGAAATGATTCCAAGATCCACCACCATCAGCAGTTTGGCTGGTAACAGATAGGTAGCAGGTCCTTGCTGTGGCACTGGAAGCCTTTCACAAAGGACTTCTCTACCCTCATCTGTGGCTATTCAGTGCTACTTGTTGTTTCTCAAACACCTTGCTTTCTTATAACTATATAACTTTGTTGAAACAGTTGCCTCTGAAGCCTTCTTTAACCTCTAGTACTTAATTAACGTCTCCCACTTAATGGCTTACCTCTGTTCAGGCTTTCTGATGCCCTTTCCTGTACAGGTCATTATGTAATAAAATCAGCTGGAAAAGAAATTCCTTTAGGGGAGAATTTGCTTTGTTGAAATGATGATCTAATAAAACCTCTGTGGGTTGAAACAGACCTGCATCACCTTGATGTCAGATTGGCTCAGATTTCCCAAGGAAAAGATAGCTGTTCTGCTGAGGAGATAGAAAAGCAAAAGAGGTGAGGGAGCCTGGGATTGGGCGGGAAGATACGAGAGGTCTTGAATGCCAGGCCGACAATTTGGATTGTACTCTTGATGAAGAACCAGCAAATGCTTTTAAGCTCTGGAAGGACATGACTGGAGTTGTATTTTTGAACGACTAGTTCATGAGCAGTATGAGGGATAATCTGGATATGAGGGTGAGGAGGGAGTAGGAGAATCTTCTGGTAGAATATTGCAATGACATAGACCAGGAATTAGCAAGCTTTTTTTATAGTTAGTCAGATAATAAATATTTCTGCCTTTATGGGCCATATATGGTCTGTGTGGCAACTACTGGACTCTGTTGTGTAGCTTGAAAATAGTCCTAAATGATATGTAAATGAAAGGGTGCAACTGTCATCCAATAAAACTTTATTTACAAAAACAGGTTGAGGGCCAGGATTTGGTCCCAGGTTTGTAGTTTGCTAATGCATGATCTAGACAAGCAATGATAAGGGCCTAATTTGAACTAGGATATAATTAGTGGAGATAAAAAGGGAGAGAACTGGTCAAACTTAGTAAGTAATTTGACATAGATGGTAGGAAGTGGAAGGAGGAAGAATTGAGGTGAATCTCAGGCTGTTAGCATAGGCTGCTGAGTAAACACTACCATCCGAGACTGAGAGTAAAGGGCATGTTAGACTCATTCTTCTGCTGGATGAATTTTAGGGGCTTGAGGGACATGTGGGGGCAGCTTTACACCAGAGAATATATGGCCTGGTGGACTTTGGACTGTTATGGAAAATAGTAGCTGTTATACCTCCTTCTATTCCCCAGTTTTGTATATGTCTTGAGATTTTATATATATATGTGTATATATATATATATATATATATATATATAAATCATCTCATATATATATAAATCACTATATACATATAATCATCTCACCTATGGAATGGACCATTTTGAATGAAATTGACACTTGACATTTTCTTTTTATGGCCCATAGGCCCCTAGTAGCCAAGTCAACTGTTAATGAGCCCTAACCCTAAAGGGTGATTCATCTCATTTAATAAGAAAACAAGCCTGTTATCCTTTCTGGGAGATTTCATCCTGCCTTTGGAGATAGGGGTTAACCTGTCTCCATGTTGCAGACAGGGACCCCCTTTGCTGCTCCTGACTTTCGTTTGGTCAACCACAAAGCTGTATTTGCTCAGGAAGTCCCCCTTTCTCTGCCTCCATCTTTTTCTCAATTGTAAACTTGTTCCAGTTGTTCACAGGGGTACTTAACACCAGAGTGACCTTTCTTTTGTTTTTGCCAAGAACCAATATCACACGGCTTTACCCTCCCATCTCTTAGAAGTGACGAAGATGTAAGATGACTAGTAATGTGTTGGTGCCATTTTGCTATTGGGTAAGGACTGCTGTCTTCCTACCTAAGTCTCTCCTGGGTTTATTTCTCAAATCATAGGTATCTATCTTTTATCTTTAGTGTGGCTCTGTATAAAAGTGGCTAAGACCCAAGAAGCCCAGACTTCTGGAAAAGTCATTGGGCATGTGTCTGTCCTACATCATATCTTTTTTTTATTGTACTCTTTCTGTTAAAAATAAATTCCCATTTTTTTTGAGGCATCACGGAGACTGAATTATTATTATTATTATTATTTTTATTTTTTGGCTCTTAAGGCAGGTACAGAGTGAGGAATCCATAACTCAAACACTGTATCAGTGGTTCTCAATTCTGGCTGCACATTAAAATCACTTTGGGAGCTTTTAACAGGTACTGATGCCCAGACATCTCTGGAGGCATGGCCTGGGAATTTGTATTTTTCTAAATCACTTTGAACGATTCCTCTATAGAGTGAAGCTAGGTTGAGAAACAGTGCATTAAAATCAGAATTTAACTTTTATTGTCAAGAAGATGGCAGAGAAGTCCTGAAAATTAAACATTGTTTTCATCTGCTAGTCTGTGGACAATTAATATTTAACCAGGTGGCCACAGGTCCTCAAGGTATATGCTCTTAGCATTATAAGAATCTTAAAAATGGAAAGTACCAGCATTTCCAAGAACCGCCATACTCTGTTCACCATCGTCTGTCTGCCTGTGCTTGCTTCTTCTGGGTCCATTAATATAGATACAGAGGACATTTCATCCTAAATAATTTTCTCAAGTAAAACTGGCAGCCCTTTAAAAACATATTGCTGGCAATAACTATAGATATTCTCTGTCCTGTATTCTGAAGGAAATTCAACATATTTAAACTACATTCTATATATACGTAAGTGAAATGTAATAAACACAATATGTGGAAAATTCATCGACAATTCATACTGACTAAGTGACTGAATGTCTTGGGCTGTGGTTCAGAAAAAAATAAAATCTCTTATTCTGAATGAGTAACCAGTTTAGAGGGAAGATGTAAATGGAAAGCATGAGAACATTAAGAAGTCATGAATAGCGTGCAGATGCCTGAGTAAGTTAAATGACAGGTGAGTACAGGAAGGAAGGGAGATGGAGAGCTGGTCAGAGAGGTCTTCGCGGAGGAGTGATGTGGAGCCGAACCTTGAAGGAGGACTAGGCTTTGGGCTTGTGGCTCTCAAGGTAAGGACTTTCCACAGAGATCAGAAGTCAAATGAAAATGAGAAATTAGTGAGTGCCATTGTTGCTGTTATTTTGGTGATGGTGGGGCAGCGAGAGAAGAAAGATCTGAAAAATCCTGCTTTCAGTAAGAGGAGTATTTTATTTTTCATTTTCATCAGGGACAATTTAAAAATGCATGTTTTATTCCCTTTTCTCTTTAAAGATAGCCATCCTCCTGAGGGTTAAGCTTTGTCTCATTTTTTTTCTTTTTATGAATAAAACCATTGCTCCGTGATGAATCATAACTCAGCACATATTAAGTATTCAAGGTTAGGTATTGAAAGCTCAACAATGTGGAAAATGTAAATACAATTTCCCATCTTTTCTTGCTTAATTGCTAGATAACAAGTCTCGGGCATTACTCAGAACCACAGTGGATGGGGAAAATCCTAAAATAGATTCTTTGTCTTTGTCAGATCATAGGTTGCAATGGAGAAGGGCACAACCAGGCAGCCCGGCTGATCCCAGGTTTGTCTTGAATCGAGTCCAGTAATCTCGGGTATAGATGATGCCAAAGTCACCTTCCAGTTCTGGGGGTTTCACTATCTTAATAAGGAAGGAGGAGAATCAGTTCAATAAACATTTAAAAAGGACTCAGGTTTGGTTGGGTAAAAGAGGAAGCACCAACATTTAAGGCCTATTCACCTGTCTCCAGGGATTGAGCTGTATGTGAAGAGATGGAGCAAGTTTATAAGGAAGAAGAAATGCTAAAGAGTAACATATGAACAGTGGTCACAGGTCAGATAGAGCTATATTCAAATCTGTATTTCCTGCTTGCTGGAAAACCTAGGAAGAAATATTGACTGACTCAGCCTCAACTGCATTTACTCATCTTAAAAATGGGATTAGAAGCAAGGTTATTACAAAGATGAGAGAAGATGGTCTGCGGGAATTACTTAGCCCAGGAGACATTGACAATGCTAGTTGTAGTTCCCTCTGCTTCAGTCTTTTTTCTCTATTTTGTTGTCATGATGGTGGTAACGTACACATAACATAAAATTTACACCTTCTTCTAGTGTACAGCCATGTTCAAGTGTACAGTTCAGTGACACTAAGCACATCCACGTGTTGGCCAACCATCTCTACCACCCAGTTCCAGATCTTTTATCTACAAAATGGAGATGACATCCTCGTCAACCCATCCTCCCCTCCCCCAGTCCCTGGCTACTTCTGTTCTACTCTTTGTCTCTATAAACTTTAGAGAAGTTTCTGAGGGCTGGAATGATAGCAGAAGCTGGAGGGAACACTGTCTTTTGAAATGTCAGCTTACAGAAGCCCAAAGCTTTTTCTAATCCAGGGTGAGGGAAGACAGAGACATCCCGAAGTGGAACAAATGTTGTGTGTCAGAGCAGAAGGGGAATTGGGAAATGTCAGAAGGAAAAGTCAGCACCAAGGCTGTCAGGAATAGAGCAAGGCATAGGACAGGCCCAGAGCAGTGTTTTAGGACCTATATCTGAAGGCCCTGCTTATCCCCCTGCCCTTCGGGGTACCTGTCACTAGAATGTGGGGAGGTTCCCACAGGAACCACACTGGGCTGGGACCCATGGTCTTCAGCAAACTAAATAGCAGTAGAGGGGCCCAGACCCCAGCATGAGTGCAACAGGAACAGTTGCAAGATGGAAGTGGACTTTGGGACTCAGGTGGGAAGGGCATCAGGTGATGTCCCCTTGTGCTTCGCACAGTTTCCCTGTAAAGACTTAAATTCCTGGTGTCTCTGAGTCATCTCTCGTTCTCCAAAAAGCTTTCCTGTTAAGAAAGGGAAGACTATTGTTTCCCTGGCAACCATAGAGCCTTAGAAATTCAGCAGTATACTTTTGTGGTATCTTCATAAACACTTTGATTTTCTCTAGTTTCTAAATATGTGCAAGCAGTAGGAACGGTACGAGTAGTAAAGGTGGCTGAATTGAATGGAATTTGTTTTTTGTCTCACTCCCAAACATGCTCCTTTTCCTTTCTGGGTGCTAGTACTTCTGAACCACAGAGATGCTGGATCACGAAGCTAACGATGCTGGAAATACATGCTTTGTTTGCTAAGTAAGGGGGCATTTACTAGACTGCTCTAGGACAATTGTCACAGCTCCAGTGTTAGCTAGATGGGCCCAATCCTGGGCCTTCCATATACCTGCAGTGTGACTTTCTGGTAGGTCTTGAGTTTCTCTTTTTCTGCCTGAAATTAAAGATGCTATACCAAGTTCATGGGCTGATGTGAGTAAGAAGGCCTATTGCCACCATGGCCCTCAGGAGTCAAAAATTATCCCTCAGGACTCAGACCAAGGTGAGTTCTCTCCATTGGTACCCATGCCAAATCTGAGGTAAAATCATATCCCCCAGTCCCATCAGTGGACACTCTCATTTAATGTATTAACTTAATAATAGAATTACATTGTATAAGTAAATAATATTAAGGTTTATTGAAAGAGTCTTTCTGCTATGCCATAATAATGGCAGTTTGATTAAGGGAGAGACTCTTAGCTTGAAGTAAATAGTCACTAAACATTACTAAGTATTTGCTTTCTGAGCCAGACTGTTGGGGTTCGAATCTTAGCTCCAACACTGTTAGGTGTGTCAGTGTAGGCAAGTTACTTTTCCTCTCTGTGCCTCATCTGTAAAATGGAATGATAATAGTGCTTGTTTATGGAGATTAAATAAGTTGTTATTTTGTATGTACGTGTGTGTGTATATATATGTGCATGTGTATATACATATAATCACTATATATATATGTATGTGTAGCTGTTTTCACATTGAGAAAGGCAGTGAGAAATAATTAAGTGACTATACACCCTGGTTTATGCCTATTCTCCTAAAATAATTTTAAATACTATTCTCTTAGACTCAAAAATAGCCCAGTTTGAGCAATAAGTTAAATGATCACCTTAGGTATTATGTGGGAAAAATCCACCGGGCATTGAGTAAATCAGGAGACAGCTCTGTCAGAAAATTTCTGTGGGAATTTGTGCTTTTAACCTCTTTGCGTCCTAATTTCTTCATCTTCCAAATGGATTTTTCATCTAAATTCAATTTATATTCATGTCAACATCCAGGTTTTAGATTTCTACTAGATACACAGCACTATTCAAAATATCTAAAGGTGTCAAAGATCAATAAGGCGAACGAGTGAATGGTTGCACCCCAAATTTTTATTTTGATGGGGTAAAAATTGCAGTGGAAGATTGCTGGGATGTACTTGAAATATAAGAGGACGTCTTGTCCTCAAGATTTTCATGGTTCAATGGAAGATAATGTTAGAGACCGAGAGTCACCACAAGACAGAGTGTGCTCGCTGAGTGGGCAGTGAGTGGGGAAGAAGGAGAGGCAAAGTTGTTCAGAGTTAGGGACTCAAAAAAGGCTTTCTGGGCTTCGAGCTTGTCCTGAGAGAAGAAGCGTAATGGGAAGAACATGAATTTGAGTTAAACGGAGTTTAAGTCCTGGTTCTATCACAAGTTGCATGCGTTGCTTACCTTTGCTGAGCCTCTAATTCTCCATCTGTAGAATGGAGACGATTCCTTCAATGACTTCAAATGTGGGATCAGATGCACCCTGTTAGATAGCAACAAAGGCAGTTATTATTTTTATGGTTGGAGGGGAGCTGATGAGATGCTCTTGTGTATAGTCTGAGTGAATATCAGCACAGGCATAGGAAAGCAGGGGGTACGCTGAGAGAGAGTGAGCAGTGCTGTTTGCTGGAGCTGAAGATGTACTTTAGGGGCAGTGGGAAGTTTGAGTGGACTCAGATTCATCACTTGACCTGGTACATTTGTCTTCTGCAAGGAATTTCTGACATGTTCGTAGTCCTGGTGACTTCCTGTGTTCTTGCAAATTAGATTTGACCACCCTGCAAACCGTGGGAGGTTAATACAATTTTGTCCAGAATTAGACCTGAGCTAAAAAAAAGAAAAGAAAAGAAAAGAAAAAAAATCCCCACACTTGTCTCTAACATCGTAAGGCGGTGTATTGTTAATCCAGAGGTCATGCCCCTCACCAGCTGGCAAATGAGTTTCTGTTTGGCAGTTAGAAAGCTCGCTGAAGAATTGTCTAAAGCAGCTCCCCTTTTTGAATTTATGGAACAGTTTACATAAATCTGCATAATTACCAAAAGGGATCGTCTATGGAAGTGAAGAGCTGGATTAAGCACCAGCAATGCCTCTCAGATCCTGGACTACAGGGCAGGAAGCCAGCCAGGCCTGACACCTGAGCTCTTAAACTGCTGATAAGGCTCTGGGATACCAGACGTTTGACCCCACTGGACGCCCAGGCTCAGGAAGGAAGCAGGGATCAGAATTGATTTAGGAAGGCTATCGCTCATCAAATCTCTCTGCTTCGTTTTGGAAGATTTCTCATTTCTTCCTCAGAATTTCAATACTTTCCCATTGTATTCAGTCAGTATTTTGTCTTCCTTGTCCTTTTATTGTTAAGGAAAATAATGTGACTCTTTTAATAAATCTTAATGTCATTTACTTATACATTACAATAATATATTACATAATATATTCTATTAAAATATATTAATATTTTAATATATTAATTAAAATATATTATAAAATATATTTAATATTCTATTAAAATATATTCTATTTTTAAGTTAATATATTAAATTATACAAATATACATTGATATTAATAATAAACATTTTAATAAATATGGTTCATGTTAAGGAGGCAGGTTAAAAATAGCTATTACAATTTTACAACTGAGGACACCGAGGTTCAAAAATCTAAAAGACCTGACTGCAGGCCCGCAGCTATAAATGCCTGGATTCAGAGTAAATGTTCAGTTATTCACCTTGGTCAGAGGGTGACTGGTGGGACGGGCTGTACACAGGACGACAGGCCACTGAGGATTCTTTCTACTGTCACCGCTTTCTCGTCTTGTATCTTTGGGCAGGACACAGAATCTTTTCTATAAAATCCCGACAGCATTTGCTTTGTGTACCTCACAGGAATGTTGTGAAGATGATGTTAGGAAATGAATGTGGAAGCATTTCATAAGCTAAAAAGTATTATGCAAATACATGCAAATGTAGACAATGTTCATTACTAAATTATTCACCGAATCTTATTTCTTTAATACCCTTACTGTTTTCTATAGCTCTTTGGGGAATTCTCCTGCCAGTTAGTGAAGGACAGTTGGGCGAGGTTGTGTCTGTCATTTATTCTCCTCGGAAACATTTATTGTGTGCCAGTCCTTGCTCTAGAGACAGAGAATGTGAAGATAAATAAAATGTGACCCTGCTTTCCAGGACCTCATATTCTGCTTGAGGGAGATAATACTTAGACTAAGATATGTATGATAGAACTTCTAATCCAAAAATTTAAGTGGCATTTGGTGAATAATAATTAAGAGCTAAGCACGATGCTATTTCCTAGAGATATAAAAATTTATAAGGCATAGTCTTCGCACTTGATGATCTCACAATCTAATGCGGGACACAGATAAGTGAGCAAACAGAAATACCAGCACGCAGAGGCAGAAAGGAGATGAGCCAAGCAAAGACTTCAAATTCAGATAAAAACACAGGTTCCGGATTCTGTGCATCAATTTTCCCGTATGAAAAATGGGGCTAAAAATACCTACTTAGCATGGTTGAGAATCTCTGCAACTTTGGAATTAAAAAAAAAAAAAAAAGGTTGCTGTAAGGAATTAAATAAGATATGTACCAAGGTTTCTGGCAGAGAACAAGTACTGAAAAACAGTGATGCATTCAAACAGTTTTATATTTGAAAGCCGCAGTGTGTCTGAGAAATGCTACCAAATGCTCCAGGTAGCATTTTGGGTTTACTGGCTGCTGGCAGCATTTCCTGGCACCCCTCACACAGCCCTGACTGGAGCCAGCGCAGGGCAGCGTTATGTTCCCTGTAGCCTCAGCTCCCAGGATCTGCATTCAGATCAGGGAAGAGAAGGCATTTTCTGTAGGGCGTGCGGCTATTTTGTATGGTCTTCCTATAGTTTACGCAAAACTCTAGTCTCCTTTGATCTCCTTGGAAGGAAGAAAGATGGCAGACCTCCCCATCTTTATCTTTATCTTGGACAGGGCAATGGGGACAGGCTGTTGTTCTAGAAGTTGGCTTTAGAAAGAACCATCTAGTAGTTGCAGAGTTTCCCAGAACATGCAGAATGGCTCACCCATCGGGGACCCTGCTAAGAGAGGCTGCATTTTTTATCAGTTGCAGGATTTTTTATCAGTTGCAGGATGCCCACAGACAGGAAAAGCTGCAGTGTGTTCCTGCTTCTTTAATCACTCAGCAATTCTCTGGAGGATTCGTTAAGTTTATTCGTAAACAGTATTATTTGGTTTGTTTTGTGCTATTGTAAATAGTTTTTATTTCAGTTGCCAATTGCTGGGTTTTAAACTACCTCAACATTTAGCGGCTTAAAACAACAATTTTGTTTTGTTTCCATTTGTTTTGCATTTCTGTGGGTAGACTTGGCTTAGCTGGATGATTCTTACTGGGAGTTGCTCATGAGGCAGCAGCCAAATGGTGATGGAGACTGGAGTCGTCCGAAGGTACAGTTGGGCTGGACATAAAAGATAAATCACTCATGTGGTTGGCAGTTGACACTGGCAAATGGCTCAACGAGGGCTGTCCACTGATGTGTCTGTCTACTTGGGCACAAGACACCTGTCCTTCTTTAGTCTCAGTCAAGCCTGGCGGAATTCCTCGTCTAGGCCTTTGGTCAAGCTTTCCTATTGCCTAGAACTCTCTTTTCACTACTCACCTGCTGTCCTCAGTTGTGGCTACTCTCCCTTCTGATCTCAGGGCATTACCACTTCCCCCAGACACCACACAGCACCACACGCGTCTCTTTCATAGCTCTAACACAGGTGACATACTACATGCACGTGTTGACTTTTATTGACATTTGGTTCTTCCATTAGATGGTGGGCGTCTCCAAGAAAGAAGATTTAATTTCAGACTTTATTCACTATTTTCTTAAATCCCAACATAGGAAGGTGTCTGGAGATAGTCCTTTAACTGCTCAGTAAACGTTTGTCGAACGAATGATTGAATAATGACTAATGTTAATTGAGTTTTACTGTGTGCCAGGCACTGTGCTGATCACTCAGGGACTTTCTACTGTCCCCAGGACGACACACGAGTTCCTCAGCCTAAGAGCGATGCCCTTCCCCATCTGGCTCCTATCTGGCCCTCCAGCTGCGTTTCTCAAAGCTTCTCAATTTCTTCTCTTAATTTTCAGCCTCTTTTCTTCGGCATATTAAACTCCTGGCAGTTCCCAAACATGTTGGCCTTTCTATATACTTCCTCTTATAAATCTTTCTCACTACTCCTGATGAATTTTACAAATTAGAGAATCTAGCTCTAAATTTCCCTTTATGAGTCTAGTTCCTCTGAATTCCCAGGTGGGATTTCATGTGCTACTGAGACCCCAGACCCTACAGTACCCCATTGCTCTATATTTCACAGTGCTCTAGTCTCAACTGAAATCGAGCCTTTCCTTCTTGGTCTTTGGATGGGACACTTTGTTAGCATAAGGTTTCTGTCTCATCTATCAGTGGGTTCTCAGTGCACAGCCTGGCTCACAGTCAGCACTGAGTGAATATCTGTTGAGTAAATGAGTGAGGCCTGCAGGAGGGCTACAGCTCGCCTTAAGGCAGCCTGTCGGTCAATACAGACTAGCTCTCTGGGGGCTGCAAGAGCCCCCTGGGCCCCATCATGAGAGGTATTGCCCCAGCAGGGGCCAGAGAACTCCAGATGCCTGTTGACTTCAGCAGCCTAGGTCCTTCCACTAAGTCCTGTCCCACTGCTACAGACTCTGTAGATCAAAAGGCTTCCTCCCCAGCGTGCTTCTTCTCTGGCGAGGCTTCCTTGCTTGGGTGACCAGGCTACCTAGTAGAGAATAGGTCAGAAGCATGCTCAGAATGGGACTCATATCTTCCTTGCCTCTTTCAGCCCCCTCTTTGTCCTTTTGCATTCCTGAACTCAAACAAACACGTCATTCATTGCCTCGTTTCTGTGGGGTCTTGCTTTCAACTAACTCTACACTCCGTTAGCCAGGACTCATACCCCAATCTCCACTGCATTAGTTACCACCCAGTACGGCCACCTTTTCATGATTTTTTATTTCTGTTTATATGTGCTGATGGATTGAGCCTAGGGGCACATGCACATTTTAAGAACTATATTGAAGATCTCAGAAATTCCAGAGATCTTTCATATTCTAAAAGGGATGACTCTGGAATGGCCGAATTCAGGTTTCATGCCAAACTTTTAAAGGATCTTTTAGACTGAGATGTCTCTGATGGCATTTCAAGGACCAGTCCTGCCTGGGAGTCTCCTTCTGGCTGTGGAACCCATGGAGATGTTTTGCTTAGGGTCTCCCTTCAAAAAAAGAAAACGAACTTTTTACTCAGCTGTGAGGTGATTCGCTGACAGTTTTCAACTATTAGCTTTGTCAGAGGCTGCCTTGGCTCTTGCCATGTTCATGCTATCCTCAGGCTCCATTCTGGCTAAAGCCTGAGCAAGGCAGTGGTATAGGGCCTACCTTTTCTGCTCATGGTATTTGGGGATTTCTCTGATGGATGATTTTAGTTGTGCAGCTCCCTGTTGGGTTGACAAAGTATCATTAGATTGATATCTCCCCGATATCTCTCCCTGTAATCCTGCGTCCTCCCTTTTCCTTTCACGGATATCACTTGTTAATAAATTCTTGCACTCTTAACTCCATATCAGTGTCTGCTTCCTTGAGAACTCAACCAGTGGCACTAGCTATGTGGAGTTAATAATTCCAGTGTGTGTAACGAGCATCCAGGTGGCATAATGGGTTAGAAGGTTGGGTGGAGAAGTATTGCTCCAATCACTGCCTCCTTGACTTTGGCTATTGACAAGCAAAATTGAAGTGTCGGGTCTCTGTTGCAGAGAGGGACAGCACAGGCAGACTCAGGACTGTGACTAGTTTGACTATACCCCAGGATGCATTGTGTTTGACACACTCCAGGGTTGTTGGGGACATAGTTGTGTCCACCAATGTAGTTAGACGTCAGCCTCAGCTGAGCTGTTGTGCTAAGAGTGTAGGTTTTATTTTGTGAGGAGTTACTGCATCAGAAACAAGGTCATGTTCATGTATTTGTGGGATTATCTGATTTTGGCTCACATTGGGATTTCTGCATTAAATCTCACTAAGCAGAAGCTAATTAACAAGTAGACATTTTGTATTTGGGTTTACTTTGGAAATTTGATTTTTAAATATAGGATTATAGGAGGACAAAGCACATTTCAGGCTGCAGGGTCAGTTGAGTTAATGCCCTCTGATCCGCCCATAGCCTGCCAACCTCCTCTCCTATCCCAAAGCCCAAGGTTCTTTAATGATGACACAGGGAAACAGTCTCACCTAGTGCATGCTATATTCCAGGCGGACTTCTTCCCTCAGTCCCTTCTACTTCCTGACCTGAGGAACGTAGCTTAATGAACAACCAGAAGAGCTGAAACTAGGCTTGCCAGATTTAACCAAAACAAATAAATGAACAAAAACTATAAAATATATCTACATACACACGTGTAGGACATATTTATACTAAAAATATTCGTTATTTATCTGAAACTCAAATTTAACTAGATATCTGGCTTTTTATCTAGCAACCTCACCCGAATCCTCTCTTCTCTGCTTTCACTTTGGTGGCCTAGATCTAGTCTTAAAGGAAACCAGGCTCTTTCAGGCCCTTTCCTCACCTCTGGACTTCCTTCTATTCCTCATCGATTTCCAGAGTCAGAGCTTCTTCCCCATACACTCAGCCCCAGATGTTGAAGGGCCCCATCCAAAGATCTCCAGATTCCCCCTGCCCCCTCCCCACCATTGTGTTCTCTGCCACCACTGCACATGCACTGTCCTTACAGCAGAATCACAGCAGAGTGATTCAGAGCAGTGCGGCTGAACTTGACAGACTCATATCTATCCCGAGTTAGGCCATTTCCTCTCCGAATGATCCTGGGCCAGTGAGGCCACCTCTTTGACTTTGAATTTCTTCATCAGTACAATAGCATCAGTAGCATACTTACTCCTCGTATTCCTGAGAGGGTTAAATGGAACAGTCCTACGTCTCACACAGCCTTGGCTGTCAATGGTACTCAAGTCACATGAGCTGCCACTTCTTACTTGTTTGCCTCAGAACAAAGCCTCACACATGGTCCAAGCCTAGTGTCTGTCTGATGAATGAGTCTGAATGTATGCCTCTTGGGGTTGCCTGGATCTCACTGGAGAAAATGTATAGGGTCCAGGTTAGCTCGTGGGCCCAATAGTCTCAGAAGAACTGTCAAACTCAAGGGATAGTAGGCATGATCCCAGGGGCTGGCCAGGGGGCAGGAGCATGTAGGATAATAAGAAAGTGGCAGCACACCCATGGCATCTACCATGCAGATAAGAGGGCCTGGGTGGAAGAACTGATATGGAAGAAGCTCTGGGGCTAGGAGTGACAATGGCCAGAGAAGCCAGAGCAGTGGTGGCCTCTAAAAGGGCCCAAGACTGTCTGAAGTTTTCTTTCAAGTCAGCACAAATAGTACAAATAAAGTAAGCCTGACTACTTGCAAATATTTAAAGGGCCATCCCTGGTCCTGTAGCCTTCCTCAGGGTAAATTGTCTCTGCCTAGGTCAACCGTGTGATTTGTCATCTAAACAGGACGCTTCTGAGAGTGAAATGGGCACCATTCATAGTTATTGGAGATATCAGACTTACACTGGACCTCTCATGGGCTACCTGGGAAGTATGATCACCCTACCCCTGGCAAGGCTACCTCTTTTCACAGAGGGAAGAGGCTTGGTTGTCCTTTTTAAAGAGTTATCAAGACTTAAATGTTAATTCCTTAGACCTCCCCATAGGTAGTGTGCTACAGGGATTTCCAGCAACAGGAAAGAGCTGTCGTGAGCAGCCCAGCTTGGGGAGGCTACAGCCTGGCTGGAGAACATAGGACTCCGATTAATGTTTGCTGTCATCCTCCTCAATCTTTTAGCAGATACTTATAGGTCACCTACATACTTCATCTATGCAAAAATTATGAAAATAGATTATGCACAAAACAAGAAAAGATCGTATTTACCAAAACTTTTAGCTCGAATGAATCAGTTTACTTATCTGTAAGCCAGAAGGCTGAATTTATAACATTTGTCGCTACATTTTCAGTGCCTAATACAGAACCAGAAACACATCAGAGGCCCATTAACTACTTTACTAGATGAATAAACTAAGAAGCATGAATTTTGTCATGTGCAAAATAAGAAAACCGTATAGTCCTCTATGGATAGCTTACTCTTTCAACCAGTATTTTTGGAGTGCCTTTCTATGCTATACTCTGTTTTTGGCACTAGTGATACTGCCCTCATGGCTCTCATTAGAACTGAACTTGTTTGGGGTCTTAAGAATAATTCAATTTTTAGTGTGGTGACACCAGGTAAATGTTAGGAGTAGAAAGAGATAAGCCTGGATTGGACTATAGCAGACTCGTGGGACTCCTGACTTGGGCATTATGAATGGATGAGGAGAAAGGGCATCTTTGGCAGGTGCATCTAAGATGAAGGATAAAGATAAGATATTTCATAATGTGTGTAGGGCACTAGGGTGACACATGAGCGTGCATGTTGGTAAGATGGGAATTTGGATAAAATGAAGTTGGCTGGGTAAGAGTTTTAATGCCAAAAGGGAGAATTCAGACTCAATGTGTATTAGTTTGTTAGGAATTCCATAACAACAACTCAGACTGAATGGCTTAAAAAACAAATTTATTGTCTCACAGTTCTAAAGGCTGGAAATTTAAAACCAAAGTATCAGCAGGGTTGATTCCTTCTGAGGTCTCTCTCCTTGGCTTGTAGATGGCTGCCTTCTTGCTGTATCCTCATGTGATCTTTCCTATGTGCACCTGCACCCCTAATATTTCCTTGTGTGTCCAGATTTTCTCTTCTCATTAGGATACCAGTCAGACTGGATTAGGGCCCACCCTGTCTAATGTCATTTCAACTTAATTACCTCTTTAAGCACCCTATCTCTAAATACCGTCACATTCGGAGGTGCTGGAGGTTAGGGCATCAATATGTGAATTTTGGGAAAATATAATTGAGCCTCACATAGTGTGGTAGGTCAGAGAGATCCATCCGTGATTCTTGAACAGTCAGCAATATCATAAAAGTGGAATCAGGCGACTGCATCTGTATGTGGTTCTGGTGGGTTCTGATGGTTACATTCTAACCACTAAGTTTTTACAGATTTGACTTCTGAATGTCGACATGGGCCACCACTAACCGCACAACTATTAAAAAAGAAAATTCACCCTCTTCGACTTATTGCTAAGCATTGCAAGCTCTGACTATGTAATTTAGTCATAGTTCAAAGTGCTTTTGAAAACCAATGATTTTGTTCTTTAGTTGGCCATAGATGATAATAAACATCCTTCCCAAAGTCTCGGCTGATATAGGTTTTCATTTCATATTTTAGCAAGGGAACATTATGATTAGACAGGAACAAAAGGAAAATACAAACTTGAGAATATACATGTCGTAATTTGGTATTTCGACGGGAGCATGGTATGTACTACTTCATTCACTTGTTTATCTTTGACTAATGATTACTGTTTAGCTATATCCTGTGAGCCACTTTCAAAAGTGGAATTAATTGGGAAATTCTGCAAATGACTGACTTTTATTGGATTTATTGCTTTTTTTTTTTTGGCATGGAGACTTACTTTTCATTCTAGTTTAATGAAAACCCATGTTGCTAAGTGGTACAAATAAAACAATCATACATTCTGTTCATTAAGATAAATATATTTTTGAAAGCTTGTTTTTGGTACTGTGACTGATGCTGAGGATATAGAAGTGAGTAAGAACTGTCGCTCCTTTCAAAAAATTTCTAGTATAGTTTGCCACTCAGATTCTGGAATTACGCTCTTAGTACCCAGCTTTATCTTAGGCTTCCCCAAAATCTTTGATAATGACCTTGAAGTGTTTCAATTTATGAATTTTTTCTTTATATTTTGAAATCTATTTTTGTGCATCACAAGATACAATGACACTGCCTCTATTTAAACGCCAATCATCAATTTTTCAAAACTTCAGCACTAAATTTGAGGATTACTGTGTAGTAATTATTACGACCATGTGTTTATTTAATCTAGGCTACAACTACATAATTATTTTTGACTTTCTAGTGTTTATTTGTGACCTAGTTTTAAATGACTTTTTTCTGCATTGTCTTAGATGCTGTTCTCTGCAGATATTTCAAGTGTTCCAATTTATGAAATTTATTTTCCATTTTTATGGCGCTGTTCTCTAGGATTTTTGATGTACCCATTACTGAGGCCAATGTATGTGTGTGAATACGGAGAGGCAATTAGTGTTTTAATTAAACCAAACTTTTGAAATTTAGAAGCCAGACAGAATGCAGCTTGTTGCAGAAGGATGTATGTTTTTCTGGATGGTCTAAAAGGAATTAGATCAAAAAACAGATCTGAAAGGAGGAATAAGTGAATTTATTAATTAACACTTATCCATGGAAGCCAGCCATGCTTGCTTGATTTGCTTGAACTTTAGTCTCCTCCCTTCTTGACTGTCAGAAGTGTCCCAAACAAGGAGGCATGGCGGAGAACTTACGTGCTCCTCGCTGGGGAGTTGGGAATGACTAATGTTTTCAGATATCTCCTACCTGATCAAGTTATGAAGCCTTAAGATGCAAACAATTACCATTCACAGCAGGGTTGCAGAAGAATCTTGTTAATACATGTGCTCATTATTTTCCTTAGATGTGATCATAGTCCTTAACTGGGCTATAGTAATTATGTGTAAATATTACCAGTTCCTCTGTGGCTTCCAAAGCACCTTGGGCAGAATCAAAGAATGCGGCAGCATCCTATGCTCTTCTGGTCAGACTCCTTGTTCCTCACTCCCATGGCAACACTCATCTCACTGTCATCAAGATCGCTCTCCATTGTCCATCAGTGTGGGCAAGCCGCTCCAACACAAAGCCCCAAATCTCAGAGTTTTAACAGAGTAAATGTTCATTTCTCTTTCCAATAACAAGTCAATGCAGGTTGTTTTTTAAGTAGTGATTCTAGGACCCAGGGTGCTGTCATCTTGTGTTTCATCCTCCAGCAGGGAGTGGGGTTCTCTGCTGGATCTTTGATGCTTCTACTGTGGGTGGGAGAAGAAAGAGTGAAACATGTGGGAAGTTTATACTGAAAGGAGTGTAACAACCACAAACTTAGTGACTTAAAATGAGATAAATTTATTATCTTATAGTTCTAGAAGTCAGAAGTTCTAAAAAATGGAGGGGTTGGAGGAGAAAAACTCCAAGCCATGCTGTCTGAACTCAACGTTAAACTTATTATTCTTGACCCTAAGTGGATTCTTAAAGCTACTGTGCTCAGTAATTCTACCACATTTCTCTAGTCTGGTGACTGTCAGCTATTAGTATCAGAGTACCTTGGTGGCCTTAATAAAATGCATATTGTTAAGTTTTTGACTCGGTGAGTCTGGGTGGAGTGGGAGAATTTGCATTTCTAACAAGTTTCTAGGTGATGTTGATGGATGCTGGTCTAATGACCACACTTCCAGAGCCACTATCATAGTCCAGTCATTCTTGCATTTTTAAAATTATTTCGCATCTCTGACATCAAATTCTTAACATTTTCTATCATTCCTCCTTTTAGTTGGTGGTGATCCTGAGTCCTGTATCTGGGTTTCTCAAACTGTGAGTGGAGGACAATTTTTTTAAAAATATGTTTTAGTCTGTTGCTCTTTTTTAAATTTCTAAACTTTTAAAAATTTCCAACCTGTTATTTATTTAAAATATGAAAGTATGTACTCTAGTGTATAAAAAAGCGAAAAGAGAAAAAAAAGACACGTGAAAAATAAGCCTAAAGTTTTAAATATTAGTTTCAACAAACATAAAAGCACTCTGTCAAATTGCAGTAATACTTTCTAAACACTCACTCTGAATTACATCCTCATTTCATTGGGAGCCAGAAACCAATGGGTTGTGGACCAGTCCCCGTCTGTCGGCCATGCTCTAGTGGCACTGCTCTATAGCCCTGAAAACAGAGCCATAAGAAGAGACCTCTCTCGGGCCCCACCATCACATATCTACTCATCACCTTTCTCAAATGTCCCCCATTACTAAGTATAAACTAACATTGCTCTTATAAAGGGTCAAATCCCTTTGTTTAGTCAGTAAAAACTCTTCTAGCACTTTTTCCCCTCTTTATCTCAATTTCCATTTGTTTTTCTCTACTGTATCGAAACACCACCACCTACTACCACAACTACAAAACAGTGGTACTTTCCCCCCATTTAAAAAATAAAGCTTTTCTGGACCTAATATTTCTCTCCAGCTATTTCTCTTATAGCAAAACTCTTAGTCCCATGCTGTCATGGGAATTACAGATTCTTCCGTCTGTCTGAAATGCTGGTTCAGGATTAAACTTGACCCGTGTTATTAGTGCTCACCTGCTGGGTGCTGAGGAAGGATTCATTCTGTCTTCATGGATGTGTCTTTCATGCACTTGTCCACACAATTCCCTCACCCTCCTATTGCCAGTTAGCAAGACTGAGAAGTTTAGTGTAATCATTGTGGCTGCCTTCGCCACACCATTGATGGAGACACAAAGTGGGCTGGACCAAGCACCGGACTTGATTTAACCACTCCCATCCCAAGAGACCCAGTTAATTGCTATTTTCCACAAGGCTTTCTTTGCCATTTATGACTTAATCTGAGACAATTTCAATTAATGTTTCAAATGTGATTTCATTAGAGAATGTCGAGTACTTAGTAAAAACCAAGATCTATTGTAGTTATTGTTTTTCCTTCTCTGCTTCATAATTCTCACATTAAAAGTAATCACAATTTTTGGCATGATTTGTCTTTGCTAAGTCTTGATCCTAATTGCCCCTGAACTGTTATCTTCATGCATATAGATGTTGCCTCTTTTAAATACATATTGGCTAAGGTAGTCGTTGCCTTTGGCTTGTAGAAATTATAGAATTGTCATCTCCTACCCTGACTTTTTTCTTCATTTCTTATCCAATTTCCCTTCTTTTCCCAGGACACTGTAATTTCTTTGAAGTGCACTGATGTAATTTATTCTGCCTTTCTTTCTGTTTTTTAGCCTCCCCTACTCCACCAGAAGCATTTTCTCTTGCCTTCCCAGGAGCTGCTTCTTTATTCAAGTCTATCTCGACCATACTGAGAATAAGAATACATGATTTCCACATACCATTCCCACAAACTTTAATTCGTGTGGATATGGAAGTTGGGAGAAGATTGTAAAAGTAATTTAGAGGTTGGGAGTCACTGTAATAATCTCATATTCTTTTCTTAAGATTTGTCAGCAGACACACCAAAGGAGCCTCGGTGTATTGCTGTCCTTGACTGAAAGTAAGGAGAGCAAAGAATACCAGTCAAGTTAGTTAAAAAGGAATTTGAACCTGAGGCCACGGGGATAAGTCTGAGATAATGAGGATAAGAGCTTTCATCAACTTTGTAGAATAATTGAATGACAAACATGATACCGATTTTCCTGGGACTTACTTAGTTTTAACTCTGAAAGTCTTGTGTCTTGGGTAACCCCATTGTCCCAAGCAAACCTGGACACTTGGCTACCCTACATGGCACAAAAGCCCCTTGTTTCCTGTTGGATATGGATGACCAATGACCTCTCCTGGCCATGTGCTTTCAGGAATGTGTTTCTTCTTTAACTAATTCAAGCATGACAACTGTCCTCAATTTGTGCATGTTTATATGTAGAGGGGGGTGGGTGTAAGACAATGGGAAGGCTCAGAGGTTGAGAAGCAACGTGGGATAAAAATCCTTACAATGTGAGTAGCATAGGACTATGGGAACTTCTCTGTTCCCACCATCATTACAGCAGGATCCTCTGCTCACTGCAAGTTTTGCATCAGGTATTTAATATGCAATATCTCTGTTGCAAATCTCACATCATCTGTCACCAATGCTTTTACATGACATTGTAAGGTTCCCTCTACATGTTCCTCCAACACAGGGAATTACTAGGGAGAAAACTTCCAGATCCCTCTCCACCATTTAGTAGCTCTTCCCCAAGAGTGAGTGGTGGCTACTCTGGTTGTCCAGGAGCTAACATTTATTGGGCCACATTTTAAAACACAGAGTTACCTTTGCTTTCAAAGTTTATTGTCTTCAAGTTAATTTCTCTCTTTCACTGCCTTCCTCATGAATATTTAAGAGGGCCAAAGCCCTCCAGCATCTCTCTGCCCGATGGTAAGCTTATCTACTTGTAAGTGAGTAAACAAATGGAAAAGAAATTTACTCCTTAAAGTAACTCTCCCCTCAGGGAGATCTTCACCTCTATATGAACTTAGGTTCAAGTTATATTTTCTTGTCTAGTTTTTATCAAAGGGTACGCATGATGAGGTTGGATGTTGGAGGCCACTAATAGAGTTGATCCTGGTTAAGGAGCAGCAGCAGGAATGGGCACTCCGACCAGGATAAAAAGGCAGATACGTGGAAGAGATTTTATTATTCATTCAACCTGGAGGCAACTGAGTTTATCATTAATTTATTTACCATCTGGCCATCATTCATTTATTTCTATCTCTACAGTTTTGCCTTTTCTAGAATGTCATGTAATTAGAATCATACACATGTAGCCTTGTCAATTTGGCTTTTTTCTCTTAGAAATAGGCACTTCAGATTCATCTATGTCTTTTTTTGGCTTCATAGCTCCTTTATTTCTATCATGAATAATATTCTATTGTATGGTTATGCCATGGTTTGTTTATCCAGTCACTCATTGGAGGATATCTTGGTTGCTTCCAGTTTGGGTAGTTAGGGATAAAGCTGCCATAATATCTTTGTGAAGGTTTTATGTGGACACAGGTTTTAAAATCAGTTGGGTAAATATCTAGGTGCACGGTTACTTGATAATACGGTAAGATTGTGTTTAGCTTTACAAGAAACTGCAAATTTGTCTTCCAAATAATTAGTGTTCCATTTTGCATTCCTACAAGCAATAAGTGAGGTTCCTGTTGTTTTGCATCTTGGCTGGAGGTTGGTATTGCTAGTTACTTGGATCCTGGCCATTCAAATAACCGTGTAGTAAGATTTTTATTAAAGAAAAACACATGTACAATTTTTGAATACCTGCCGAGCCTTTTCTCTACATATTTTTTAGAACAAAAACCTAAAAGGCTCTATACCTATATGTGCAACCATGGTACACCCCAGACTTGAACAAGTCACTTGTAGAATTGAGCCAGGCCCTCTGTGTACACTGAAATAATCTAGCTCCTTTTCCCTTAATTGGCCCATGCTAGAGGTTAAAAACTCAAATACCTATTAGAACTAGGATGGTATATTCTTCAATGAAATGGCCCCATAGAAGATAGTAGTGGTGGGTACTGTGGCAAACTGGGGGTAGCATGTCTCATTCAAATTTAGAATAAATAGTCTGTTCCAACTGCTTGTTGCCACAGGAATTCAGACATAGTGTGACCAAATCTAATTTTTAAGAGACTTGGAAATCTGGATTTTATCTGAAATCTCTTGATTTTTAAATGTCAACATCTAATTAAAATCCTCTTAAAATACTCTTCAGGGCTGCCAAACACAAGGCTCAAGCCTCTAGGCTGTTTCACTGATTGATACCTTTATAAATAAAAAGTAGCTTTTTCTAGAAAGGCGTTTTAAAGAATTTTTAATCTGGGAAGTTTTATGGTTTAAATTCTACTATAAAAAAAAAAAAACAAACCCACTCCTGAAAATGTGTTGGAGAGATGCAATAGATGACAGTTAAGAAAACATTTTAGTGGTAAAGGCAAGAGATTATGTCACTTGGACTAGGCAGTACAGATGGACAAAATTGGACAATTTGTGGAAAATTTAAGAAGTAAATTTAACTGTATTTAATAAGCTGTTGGGTAAGGGTAGGTTGGAGTACAAGGGTGTGAATCAAAACTCATTCTACACGTTTCTACAATGAACTAAACGAGTTGATACTGTGTTTACCAAGATAGAGAAAACTGGAGAGGAGCAAGAGAAAGGATTATTTAGGTGGAAGAAAGAACCAAGTCTGTGGCATTATCATTTCCATTTTACATATGAGAAAGTTGAGATCTGGGGAGGTTAAGTAACTTTCTCAAAAATCACACGGAAAATGTATTGCGGAGCTGGAAGTCAGAACAAAGACTCTGGTTTCTAATTTAGAATTACTACTTTATGCTTCCTATGTGTTTTCACTGTTTCTGACCTGAAGTCAATGTCAGAAGGAGGATTCCTTTAGGTGCAGCACTTGGCAGGATGTGCGGTGTCCCATTGACCTCCAAAGGCCTCTGACTTGGCAAAGGAATAAAAAAATCACAAGTACCTCCTCACAGCTAAGAAAATTATATTGATTGAGTAATTACATGTTTGTAAACATTCTATTATGCTGTAGAGAAGGAAAGGAAAGAAAGTGAAGAAGGTGAGGAAAATAATTGCACAGGATATTAAACTACTAGTGCGAGGCAACGGCAAATTATATTTTATCTTTTCTAATTAATGTCTAAGAAGTGTGAGAGATCAACACTGAGCTTCTTTTATGCTGTCTGGTTTCTACAATTCTAAATTATAATTAAATAATTCCTCCCATGAGGGATATGGGGACCAATAGAAACAAAGACATGCGATTTAAAAGAGAGATTTACAGAGCAGCGAAGTGAAAGAGGAGGAAATGAAGAGGAACTGCGCTCTGATCAGAGGATGGCTTCTTTTCTGGTGTCTCTTCTGGGAACTTGTAGCCAGCTTGATTCTCTAAAGTGGGTGCCTCAGACCTTGGAGAGTCTCTCTGCCCCTTAGGTGGGTTGTAAGTCTAGACAACCAGATCAGCAGGTGAGTATAAGGGCTGATTTGAGTCTTTATTGAGAAAACCTACTCTATAAAGAAGAAAGAGAGTGTGTCAGTGGACAGAGATGGAGGAAGATCATACTCGTTGTTTGGATAAACACCTTGATTAGTTATTTTGAAGCAGAAGATGAGGCACTAAAACCCGGGATTGGTTCGTGTCCAGAAATGAGAGGGAAAGAGAGCTACATCACTCTACTTAGACAACGAATAGAAGTGTGTGCCTGACAAAATGGGGGGTTTAAACACAGAAATGCATCGTCTCTCAGTTCTGAAGTCTAGAAGTCTGAAATCAAGGTGATGGCAGGGTTGGTTCCTACAGAGGGCTGTGAAGTAAAATCTCTTCCATGCCTCTTTCCTAATTTCTGGTATCCTCAAGCATTCCTTAGTTTGCAGACGGTGATCTCTCTGTGTCTTCACATCATCTTCCCTCTTTGTGTCTCTGTCTCTGTGTCCATGTTTCTTATTTCCATAAGGACATAGTCATTGAATTAGGGCCCACCCTAATGACCTCATCTTAACCTGATCATCGGCAGAATCTGTGTTTTCAGATAAGGTAATATTTACAGGCACTAAGAGTGATGGTTCCAACTTTTTTTTTTGGGGAGAATGAACACAATTTAAGCCATAACAACAAATATCTGTTTTGGGTTTCTCTATCTCTCTCTTTCTCTCCCTCTCTCTCTCCTCCTTCTCTTCCCCTCCCCCCATCATCTATCATTCATTTATGTATCTAGCTATCTATCCATTCATTTGGAGAGGGATGAAGAGATTGGGATACAAGGAAAGGTGATGCATTCTATACTAGAGTCAACATCTTGAAGAACAAGGATAGCACTGGGTGAGGGGTGATATTAAGATTTTGAAAAGAAAAGAGGAGAGAGAAAAGATAAAACTCAACTAATATTATGAAAATCGTAGCTCAGATTAAAATGAATCATATGCCAACTGCCCTCCCTTTTACCCCATGTTTATTACCTAAAAGAATAATTGAGTTTGAGCATATTTTATAAGATAGGGCACATCAAATAACTCTTGGGTTACAATATTTATCAGTGTGAGCTTTTACTTTGGGTACTTTTATACAGTACCCAACTCTAATTACACAAAATTTTTACCCCAGGCCGAACTAGAACATATTCTTCCAATGGCTGCCAAAGAGTTTCATGATATGGGGAAGACAAATTAAACAAAATCTGGACTGTACTTGTCCTTGGAAAACTACCCCTGGGGAAGCCATGTGCTACTATGGGAAGAGCTCAGGTGTCGTAAATTCAGACAGACTCAAATCCTGTCCTTGCCTGGCCAGTTATGTGACCTAGTGAAGTATCCAGGTCTTGCTTTCCTTATTTGTAGAATATTCACAAGCTTTTTGTAAAGATTAACAAGAATATGTATAAAGATTATGGAAAGTACTCAATTATAACTTATTGTTATCATCCCATTGTGCCTAGCAGAGTGACCTGAACATGAGTTCAGTGCAACTTTGCTATAATGGCCTATTGTAACCTTGAGCAAGATACGCTTGCCCTTCAGTATGTACTTGCCTTGACTTCTCTCTGAAGTCCAAGCATGGCTATCACCAGGGTTCATGCTGTTTCTTCCTTACCCTCTTAGGGCACTATATTGGTGGTTGAGAGTGCAGGCTCTGGTGTTAGCTTGCCTGGCTTTCATTCCTGGGTCTGCCACTTACAACCTGCATGGCTTAGGCAGGCATCTTAGCCTCTCTTTCTCTCAATTTTCATATTTATAAAATGGATATTATAACAATTCTGAATCTTCTCAAAGGATCAAATGAATATATATGTGAAGCACTTAGAAGAGTAGTAAATGCTCAATAAATGTTACCATTGCTGTAGATTTTCTTCATACACTATTCGTCCAAAAGACACAATTCCTCTGACTTCAAAGCAGAGGAGTGCTAGAGAGAGGATGAACATGTGCATCCTCTGACATTACTTAAAAAGCTACTTCACTGATCTGAAACTGCCTTCTACTTCAAGAGCTGTAGAGTATTCTGACCACAAGAACTGCTCAGGGTCTTATGGTGGCCAAACCATATTGGCTCATGGCAAACTGTTCATGTACTGAGAGTTTCCCATAGGCCAGGGTCAAGCCTATGTGTCCCATCACTTTCCAGTTTGGAGTCTAGGGCTGTGTTCCTGGAATGATCATTTGTTCATTCATTCATTCTTCAAAGTTTATTGAGCACTGACCTTACCAGGCAGCAAATATATAGTGGATGAACTTGAGAAGTCATATTGAGGAGTCTAGGAGCCGAGTGGGAGGAAACAGAGTGTCACTAATATCCTTTATTTTCCCTTCAATTTTTTAAATTATATTTTATTAGTTTTAAGTATATTGTACATTGGTTAGACATTTATATAGTTTATGAAATAATCTCCCTAATTGCTCTGGCCCTCCACCGAGCCATTACATTAATGCTGACTGCATTCCCTCTGCTGTGCTCCCCATCCTCATGACCAGCTATCAACTAATAATTTGTACTTCTTTAACTCTTCACCCCTTTCTCCCAGGTCCCCAACCTCTTCCTCTCTGGACCAGATTGTCCTCTCTATTTGTGAGTCTGTTTTTGATTAGTTTGTTCTTTTTGTTCCTTAGATTCCTCATATAAGTGAAATCATATGGTATTTATCTTTCTCTGTCTGACTTATTTCACTCAGCATAAAGTCCTTTTTAATACAATGACAATGCGTAGGGTGGAGATGATTATAGGAAATGCAGCATCCTGGACAAACCACATGCAGATTCATAAGAGAATTCTGGGCAGCTGAGTTTCTGCCTGGCTGGGGGTCAGGAGTAGGTCACTGATAATGTTTTCTGTGGCTTGCCTTCTTCTCATATAGACCACTTTGTCTTCTGTTTTATTAAAGATAGGACGTATGCCAAGAAGGGAAGCAAGGTTTAAGAACAGCTCAGAATAGAAATTGAGATCTATACCTGGCTGAAGGCCCCTCTCACTGCTCCTCCTCTGGGTACCACTCTCATTGGCCGGGCTTCTGTCTGCCAGGGCAGCCTCAAGGTTACTGCTCTCATCTTCAACACTTGTTTACTCTCTGTTGTGCAGTAACAAAACCAAGTGCAAGTTCTTCCTTCCATCCCAGCCTCCTCCACTTTGGTGTCCTCTCAATTAATGTTTTTGATGTTCTCCTCTTTAAAAAAAATGTTTTGAAATATAGATTATCTAAGGAAAAAAACCACACCCAAACCTGTGATTTTATGCCTGTTTGTAGATTTTGCTGACTTTATGGTGAAGGAAGCACTCCCACGCTCACTATTTTATCTGTCCACACAACAGCACTGTATTATTGCAGGTAGGGAATTTTTATCAATTCCCATGGAGCACTGCTATGTTCAAGCACTGTGCTGTGTAGGAGCATTCTTGTTGCATTTCAGATAGCATTATGTTCAGAGGTGAAGGCCCAATAAGTGGTAGAGTCATGACTTGAAGCCATATTTCATGCTCCCTAGCCCAGTTTTCTTATTGCTACTCCAAGTGCTTGTTAGAACTTTATTGGAAGGAAGGGAGATGGATGCACATTCTCATTGGATCTATTGATTTAATAGGTCCAGGAAGAACGTAGCACCCTGAAGAGGGCTAGTCAGTCTTAGAAAATGTTCCTGCTACCTCCCCAATTAAGTGCATCCCTTTGTAATTCCTTCTTTATCATTACAGTACAAATGGTAGAGCTTCTCTTGCCTAAGAGTAATCCATCCTCCTTTGTTTCTCGGTTTATACTCTCTCAGCTCCTTATTTTCTTCTGATGTTGATTTATCTACATATAGGAGGGAAAATGGAGATATTATCTTCTCTCTTCCTCCTCCAACTACAATAACATCTCCTTTGTGGGCCTATTATCACCTGCATTTTAACTTACACAAATTTCTCCCAACTTAAACATTTGTCCACCTAGATCCTATCTGCCCCTCTGGTACCACTATATGTCTTTCCTTCTCATTACAGCAAAACTTCTCATAGGAGCCAGACATACTTTCTCAGTGACTCATCCTTAGCTCTCTGTAGCCTGGATTTGGTCCCCAACATTTCAGCTCAGGTGATTTTTCTGAGATCATCACTGACTCTGTGTTGGGGATCCAGTGGGTACTTTCTAGTGTTCATATTATCTAATCTCTCTGCAGCATCTGAATGTGGATTAAGCCTTCCTTTGTCACATCCCTGCAGTTGTCTTTGACCCTCATATAGTACTTCATAAATAGTTATCGATTGCCAACTATGTGCCAGGTGCTATTCTTAGAACCATGCATTCTGTCATATTTTGATACCTTGATCTTCAATAATGAGGTGTGTATTGGGGTATTTACTCAATCTCAAAATGAAATATCAGATAGAAGATAGGATAAAGCCAAGATTTTTGTATTTTTTTTATAGAAGCTGAACATTTACATATTGGCAGTGGGAAACATACATGGCCCTTATCATAAGAACAACAAAGTGTACTTAATCACTAAATGAAAAGTTTCTGATGTCACACCCTTTATAATTCTCTCTAGGTTTTTAACTTGAATATTTGTAAGCCCATTAAGATGACTTCTGTTTGAAGAATGAGAATTGTCACTATGTGACCTAGAAATATCAGAAGAACATTTTAGATCATAGAGGATTTGGGGTATCAGAATTTCCCATTATTTGGGAGAAAATATTTGAGAAGTTACCAATTGATAAAAAACCATATAGTTGTAAACTCCTTGTATTGAAAATTCAAAGAATTTTATAAATAAGTTTACAAAACATATATCACATTGAGCATTGAAGAATGTTAGATAATGGATTTTAGATAGCTTCAAATTTATCTTTTTTAACCTGGAAATAAGAAAATTGAAGCACAGGTTTATGAAATGACCTGTGCACAGCCAGATAGAATGTGAGTGGCAGGGCTGGCCCTCAAAGTTCAGTGTTGAAAAGAGTCTCGACCTCCAGGTTGGGCTGGATGCCCACCCTCTGTGCTTCTGTGGCATGCAGCACACTAAATTCTAATCATCGATTTGCTTTCTAATCTTCTCTATTAATCAGTTGTCTCTTTGAAAGTGGACCCATGTCTGATTTATTTCTGTATCCAAGCATCTAGTACAATAAATAAATTGTTATGGAGTACATGTATGGGATATAATATGTGCTCTGTTGGGTGCTCAGTGTGTAGTAATGTAAAAACTGATTTATGTATTGAAATAGGCCCTCTCACTTACAGTGTCTCATTTAACTAATTCCACATTTTATTTTTCGAATACTTACCATAGGATAGACATTAGATTAGGAGCTGGGTGTTCAATGGAGAACGAAGAAAAAATAATTTCTACCCACAGAGAACTTAACATGTGGGAAGAGAGAAATGTTGAACAAGTAAAACTCTAATATACAATACTGACTAATTATAAATGCTAAGAAGTAAAAGAACATGGAATGTATGAGAGAGAGGATATCAGAGTTGAGGGTGTATATTTATATTGGGAGATCAGGATAGGC
This sequence comes from Cynopterus sphinx, assembly GCA_030015415.1. NCBI lineage: Eukaryota > Metazoa > Chordata > Mammalia > Chiroptera > Pteropodidae > Cynopterus > Cynopterus sphinx. Next base: position 6,126,501 of record CM057383.1, on the reverse strand, counting down.
TTCTGTCTGAGGAAAGGACACTTGAACTGACACCTGAGTGATGGGGAAGAGACGATGAGGTGTCAATGAGAACATCCCAGGTGGTGGTGGTACCATATGCGAGGTTGTCTTGACACAGAAAGGAACAGGATGTGTCAGAGTGACCTGGCTAAACGTTACCAAGCAAAAAGAGAAGAGGTGCAAGGTGGGGTGGGACAGGTGGACAGGGCCAAAGCATGAGAGTTCATGGTAAGGAATTGGGATTGTATTCAAAGTGTAATCCAATTAAAACAACAACAACAACAACAACTTTTATTATTTGAGAACAGTTTTAGCTTTTGAGAGGTATTGAGAACAGAGAATTCCCGTATCTACCACATCCAGTTTCCTTATTGTTAACATCTTATGTTATTAGTATAGTGTATTTGTCACAATTCAGGAATCAATGTGAATACCTTATGATTAACTAAAGTCCATACTTTACTCACATTTCTTCAGTTTTTCTCCAATGTTCTTTTTCTGTTTCATTATGTCATTAGGATACCATAATAGAATTAGCCATCACGTCTTCTTAGGTTCCTCTTGGTTGTGACAGTTTTTCAGGTTTATGTCTGATTTATATCTCTACCCCAGTACCTAGCACAAGATGCTAGGACTCAATAGGTCCATTGAGGATAAGAGCACAGGCACTGTTATCTCTCTGTCTCTCTCTCTGTATGTCTCTCTCCCTCTACCCCTACCTCTCTCTCTCTCTCTCTCCTCTCTTGCTTTCTCTCTCATCTCTATCTATCTACTCTATCATCTATCTATTCCTACATATACTTTCCAGACTATGTATATACAAAGGGAAGGGGTGGCTGTTAACATTTTCCTGCATATCCTTTCTGCATTAAGACGGGGCATTGATGATCCTGGGTACAGATCCACACCTACTGCTCTGTCAAGCCTGACAGTCAGGCAGCCTATAGGATTTTTTTTTCTTTCAAATTTTCATTTATGTAGACAGATAGATAAATAAAAATAATTTGAATTTTAGGAAAGCTCTATTTAATTTTTGCCTCAGTGCTAGGAGTATTTTAGATTCTATGACAACATCATTTTAATTGCCTTTGCTTCTTCTTTTGGCTCTCATCCCTGTTTCTTCCTGCATGTTTGCCATCTCCTATTCACTCCCTGTCTTCCCCCTATTAGCAAGAGCTGATGAAGGGTTAGGCCAGTGCTTCATTTGACTTTGAACCATGATTGGATGACTTTTCCAACCTATTCGGTTCAAGAAACCTAAGCACTCTCTGCCTTCCTTCTTTTATGAAGGAGGTCATGACCCCAGAGCAGCCCTGCACTTTTCTTCTGTCTGAGGGGCCCTGACTCTTGAGCATCTTGTCCTGAGAAGACAGTGCGGGCAGACCGCTTTCTGCTTCTAGTTCCCGAGTCCACCTTTATATTCCACGCCAAGAAGAGATTCCAGCTACTTGAGTGGCAAACAAATTTCCCTCTAAAGTAGTCAATGTTGGTGGTCAAAAAATATTTTTTTGCTCATTTAAATTTTGATTATAAATGTAATCTCCCTTTGTTTCATCCTTCACTTCCAACTTTTCTTTGTACCTGGAAGAGAAAGCTTTGTGAGGGCAGGACAGGGCTCATCTCTATGAATTGTGCTTCCTGCAGGATCTTGCCAATCAGCCAATATTTATTGAATCTAATAGAAAGATTTTATACAAATTAGACCCATCCTTTTGTAGACATGTTTTATAAATCTAGGTTCAGCTGAACAACAACAGCTGTTTGAGGGAAACAGAAGGGGTATGTATTTGCATTTGACAAAACTTCAGTTAAATAGGAACTAGAATCACTGCTTTAGATTTCACTTTTAGAAGAGAGTAGAGAAAGAAAAAGGGAAAGTGGCTGAATGAAGGAAATCAGGGATTTAGTAAGTAAGAAGAACACAAGGCCTCTGGCACACAACTGAAACCTAATCTGTGTTTAGCCTAATCCGCCACTCAGTCCTGATTCCAGGGTCTGGCCAGGTCATCAGCTAAAAAGAATGATCCCACCCTGTTTGTCCACCTGGCTTTACAAAGACAGCACTGTAGACTTGCATTCCAGTGATTTTCTTCAGCAAGGGCTGAAACAGGAAGCAGTGATGTTGTGGGAGGGGAACCTTAGGAGTGGAAGGTCTGGTTTAGATCTACCTTTGTCTGTTCAAAGTGTTAGATTGAGTGAGTTAGCCAACCTTTCCGAATTTGCTTCACTCACCTATGAAATGGCATGATGGTGCTGTCTGATGAGAATCGATTGAGATGATGCTACATATAGTGTGATATATAAAGTCCTTGGCATGGAATAAGCACCTAATAAATGTAAGCTTCTATTATAAGCCATGTGGGTTTCCTGATTAAACTACTGTCATCGAGAATGATTTATAGTAACTATTCCATGACTACACTATTAAATCTGGAATTTACTGTGTGTGTGTGTGTGTGTGTGTGTGTGTGTGTGTGTGTGCGAGTGCGCGCACGCCCACATGTGTGAGTATCCAGAAAAATCTTCCTCTTCTGAAGATGTCTTTTAGTAGCAACAGCTCATCCGAATACAACCAAGAACCATAAACCATTTACAAACAATCTCTGTACAGACACAATAGATGAGGCAAAACTCATGGACTAAAGAAGACTAAAGTATTTTCTTCACATTAGAGCGCCTCTGATGCTTATCCATCTATATGAGAGGACAGAGCTGGCCTTGTCTGCATCTTTAAAGAAATTATTTATTTTTTCGTATGTGTAAAATTTGATAGGTTTCAAATTTTTCTCCAGTTTTATGGCTGAATGTTTAACAAATAAAAATTGTTTATGTTTAAGGTGTACAATGTGGTTTTGATATATGTGTACATTGTAAAATGATTAGCATCATCAAGTTAGTTAACATGTCCATCATGTCACACCATTGTGTGTGCGTGTGTGTGTGTGTGTGTGTATGTGGTAACACAAGGTCTCTCTTAGCAAATTTGAAGTGTGCCTTGTTATTAACTGTAGTCATGAGGCTGTACAGTAGATCCTGAAACTGACAGAACCTACTCATCTTATAACTGAAAGTTTATACACTTGGATCAATATCTCCTCTTTTCCCCCATCCTCCATCCTGTGGTAACCACTATTCGACTTTTTGTTACTGTGAGTTTGACTTTTTTAATTTAGATTTCACATAAAAGTGTGATCATGTTCATCTTTCTATTCCCTATAGCATTTCATGCATTTTTTTTGGCATCTCATTTGGCCTCCATCTATTTGTTGAATTGATCTGAACTGTAGCTTAGGATTTGGTTTCCATAGCAAAATGGAAGGAAATATACAATTTCTTGAAGCAGGTACATTGACAGTGAGGAACAGGGATGTCTGGTAATTCCAACTTGAAATATGTCTTCTGAAACAAATGAAAAGAGCAGACACAAATCCTCAGAGGGCCATTTGGTTCAGGGACATATCACACACTTTAGAGGCTTGGAGCCATCAACAGTGGATGGCACCATACTTAACATTCTTAATAAAGATCCTCAGTAGGAAAAAGCTAATTATGTTAATTCCTTAGAAGATTTATATCTCAAATATCTTTATTAAAATATTATATATATGCTACACTTCTCAAGGACTCACAAATCCAAGAAGCAAATGAAGTCACAGAAATGTGAACCAAAAACTGAAATTTCACAGGCTTATAGATATTTATTATTATTACCTCTGATTTGCTAAACTATGGTCATCCCAAGTATTTCTAAAAGTCCCATGGGAGTAAATTACTTGTTTTTAAGAAAAAATCCTATTGGGTGCAGTGTTTGCTCTGCCTGTCACTGCAGTTTTTCTGGCTACTGCTGATGCTCCCCTGGACCCATCTCCCTGCAGGTCTCCAATACCCTCTGGGCACTATAAACTCCACTGGGCATAGTGCGACATCACACTTTCTTTCGAGGACTCTACCAGCACATTTGAGCCTTACAGTTATGAGAGCTGCTCTGTGACCTGTGCTGAAAGATGCCCATCTTTCCCAGAATTACAACAATACACATAGGTCTCAAAGTTGCACAGAGTTTTAGTGAAAAAGCTCTTTCGGATTTTACCTACAGCTACCTTGTTTCTTAAAGGATTCAGATTTGAGTCCAGTGAAGACTCAGAAGATAAGTCCTATAGATAGCTACCATGCTATACTTAGACCAAACTTTCCCCTCGATGACTCAGATTTACTTACTGGCTCAATCTCAAAAAAGCTTCTTCCTTTCCTTGGGAATAATCTCAGAAAGTTCCTCGATCTTCATGGAAATGGCCATCTGGCAGGCTGCCCCATGGGTTTGCTGATATGCTCAGATATATGAGAATTCCTCCCTTCCTTTCTTCTTTCCTCCCTCCTTCCTCCTTTTCTTCCTTCCTTCCTTCATTTCCCTCAACAAATATTTCATGGAAAAATACCAGATTCCAGGCACTAGCTGCATGGTAGGATCATAGCAATAAGAAGAATAGATAGTATCTGGTCTTTCAGGGAGTCTTGTAGGAGAAACAACAAAAAGCAATCAAGTACACGGGGTACTATTTATATAAGATGGTCATAAAAGACTAGAATCCAGTGCTATTTCAGCAGAAACATGACTAAGGAAAGGAGCACGCTCAATGGGTGTCTGAAAGAGGATGAGTCTACACAGAGGGAATAGTAAGTTCAAGGGCCCTGGGGCAGGAACATACATGCCTAGCCTACTTGAGGAACAGCAAGAAGGCTAGAATGATTGAAACAGAGGGAATGAAACGGAGAGAGAGAAGAGGTCTGAGGGTTACCCACTATGACATCTCAAGTAGCACTTTGCACAATTTGATAGGACTTTAAATAAATAAAAACGGAGAAAAAAATTCTTTGTGAGGTCTTGAGCGGAGGACTCAAATGATCTCAGTCATATGAAAGGATCACTCTTGCTGCTGTGTGGAGATTGGATTATGGAAGTTTAAGTGGGAGAAGAAAGAGACAATTAAGAAAACTTACAAAAAAACCAGGTGAGCGGTGATGGTAGTTTGATTTGATAACAGAGTGGACAGCGGTGAGAATGGTCCAGTTTTGAACAGTATTTAAAGGATTTAAAGGTACAATAATCAAATATGAATTGTTTAAGGAATGGGTTATTTAAGAAATATGAAAGAAAGTCAGTCATTCAAGGGTGATTTCACTGTTTTTGGTCATAGAGACCTACATGTTGTCATAACCATTTTCTGAAATAGGGGACATTGGGAAGCACCAGGTCATAGAGGATAGAATCCAAGTTATGAGCTTGGACATGTTAAGTTTGAGGCATTTATTAGATATTCAAATAGAAATTCTATATTAGCTAGGGATGCTGTTACAAAGTACCTCAGATTGGGTGGTTTAAACAAGAGAAACTTCATGTCTCACGCTCCTGGAGCCCAGAGGCCCAGGATCAATGTGCCAGAAGGGTTGGCTCAGTCTAACATCTATGAGGGAAGAATGTGTTCCAGGCCTTTCTCCTTAGCTTGTAGATGGCCATCTTCTCACTGTATCTCTTTACATCATCTCCCCTCTCTGCATGTGTGTGTCCACATACCTTCTTCTGATTTGACACTATTTAGGATGCTCCCTAATGATCTCAGTTTACCTTGAAGACCTCTGTAAAGACCCTCATTCTAAATAAGGTCACATTCTGAGATAACAGGGTTAGGACTTCAACATATGAATTTTGGGGAGTTCATAATAGGTGTCAAACCCAGGGAAGAGGTTGGAGATGAGATGTACATGTGCTGTTATCTGCACTTAAGTGATATTTAAAGCCACGGGACTATGAGATCACTATCTGGCATGAGTGGAGGTAGAGGAGATATCTTGAGATGCTCTAACATTTAGAGGCGGATGGTTCCTACTCAGACTCACTCTGAATCTCCAGTTACACATATTTTTATAAATTAAGAGTCTGTGACTTTCTAAGCCATGCTGCATTCAAGCCAATGGACCCTGCTTTCGAAGGAGAAGGCCACTTCATGTGGTTAAGATCAAAGCAGAAACTGCCTAGAGAGGAGAAAGGTTCTGATGGTCTCTGATGTCAGTGGCTGTTGTTCCCTTTAAAAAGTTCACTTCTGGGCACTTTTTAGCATTGCTGTGGGAGAATTTAAAACAAAATTTCGAATAATCTATTAAGGAACTTTGTCTTGACTGAACAATAGCCTTGACAGGGAAGAAAGTAAGAGACTTGTTTCAGTTGTGACACATGACAGGCCATTTTGCTTGTTGTGAGCTTTCAGAATGACTGCAAACCATGGTTTGGCCTGGAAAGGTGTCTCTGTTCACTTAGTTAGCAGACACTTGCCGAGCACACTCAGCAAGTCATGATCCTGGGTATGGTGATGGTAAGTCTGACCTCAGAGGTCGTATGTGATGACTTTGCCTTCCGAGGTAATTCTCCACACAGACAGCATGTTATGGTAGGACAAACATGGACCTGAGGCCTTGGTTCTCTCCCCAGCTCTGACTCCAGTTTAGTGCGGGCGCAGGGACTAGTCACTTATTCCTAGACCAGCCCAATGGATGAGGGTGTGGATGTGATGACTTCTGAGATTCCTCCTTGGTTGAATGTTCTTATAACTTAAAAATAAATTATCTCCATTTTTTAAAAGGTGTCACTGTTTTCTGACAGACACATGTGGCCTAGTTCTGTGACGATGTTGGCTTTGCAATAACATTCTGGGTGGGAAGACTAAGAGTGTTCCTGTTAACGAGATAACAAGAACTATTCACAAACAACTCTCCAACACCCCAAAACTTGCCTCCGGTGTAACTTTTTGCTTTGCTCTCCTACACCCACCTTGTACCTGTGACTCACATTCCGTTAAAATGTGTTTAGAGTGATCGTTGTGAGTGTTAGACGTCAAAGCGTTCAACTTTCTTGAGAAATATATTTTAAAATATTATCTTTTGATCTCATCTTCAGACTATTTTGAGCTGTTTTTCTCTGATTTGAATTCAGTTGGGGGATTCCTCCTCATTTTCTGTTCTTAGATCAACATCTTGAGGTGTGACACATGAATAATAAGCTGCTCTTGGACCATACTTGTCCACCTTATGACTTTGAAGGCCAGAATCCTCACCATCATCTAAGACTTCTTCATTAATGGCGATTCAAAATTGAAAATTCTCCTGAGGTTTAGCTATACACCCACAATATAGAGTGTATTTTCTGTCATCTACTGTTTTGATTTAGGAGCAAATGAGGTATGAGATTGTGTCCATTTAATGGCACAGCCACACATCTGGGATCAAAGTCACTGTTTGACTCTTAACTCCAAATACTGAATTCCCTTTACTTTACCTGGAGTCTCTACTTGCAGACTCTCTTCTCGTGAGGTTATAACTTTCATTTGCTCTTGAGAATAATTAAATTTAAATTTTAAGAGGCTAGAGCAGGAAGGGAACTTAAAGATAATTAGACTAGTGAGAAAACATGTCCAGTGGTAAAGCGAGTTGTTCAAGGCCACCTAGGACTGGAGCAGTGCCAGGACTTAAACACGTTTGGGACTGTCATTGTGGGCGTGAGGATGAGGAGCTACCTAAGCTGTGTACATACTCTCTACATTGCTTCCCAGCGAGTCTAAATATTGTTTTTTTCCTCCAAAAAAGACCTTTTTTTTGGATGAAATGAAAGTTCCATTTAAATATTCATGTTTTTGATATATATTTATACACCTTGAGGACTAACACTTTAATGGCTCTGGAATATTATGACTTTAAGAAGAAAAAAATTTATGCTGAAGTAGAGATTGCTTTGTGCTCATTTATTGTTTTGAAGGCCTGGAAATCTTCTGGAGATGTTGAAAGCCAGATTGTTTTTTAAAGGTAAATGAAACCTACTTAGAAGCAGTAGGAGTGTGGATCTCAAGGATGAGAAGTGTGACCTCATCCTCAAAGCCCTTTGCTTATCGATCTTTCTTTTCACTGGTACACAACTGACAGTTAGCATTAAGATCTATTTTGGGTCCAAACCATAAACAAGACCAACTTATCCTTCTCCTTCTTTTAGAATTCAGCTCAGAAGTCTTTCTCTTCCATGTTACTAGATCATGCAACTCTACATCTTTTTGTAGTCCTCTTTATTAAAGCACTAGTCATGTGCTGTAAATATCTAATTATTTGTCTTCTCCTCTGATATTCTGTGGCTTTTTGGAGTAAGAGGCCAATTCTCTTTGTGTGTGTGTGTGTGTGTGCCCATACAGTACTTAGAACAATGCTTTGAGACACAGGACATAGTTAATAAATATTTTAAAAAGTAAGTAAGTGAGCAAATATCTACTTATCTAGAGAAAATGTTAGCTGGGGTCCTTTAAAAAACAAGTGAAGACAAGATTAGACATGAAAGTGTTTTATTACAGAAAACACCTGTAAGAGAAAATGGAGAGGTTAGAGGCCCGGCCCATCAGCCTGTGTTAGAGATCTGACCTTGAGTGAAAAAGAGGGCACATATGGGGGGTCAAAGCTTTTTAGACTGCTGAGCAGTCTCAGGGAGGTGGGGTAAGGACACTGTAGAGTCCTTGAGCCAATTTTGATCACCCTAAGGGCATCCTGGGCCTTCCCAGGATGGGCCTGTCTCAGTAACCCTGTCACTCCCAGGCATTGACTGGGAGCAGCCTGTTGGAAATGTGGCGTCAGAGCAAATTCAGGCATAGCCTTCAGAGCACAGCATCTGGCCCTCGTCAGTGTTAACCCCTTTAATTAGAGGACGTGAGGGCCATCCTCTTGGTTTCTGACTTGGCTGACTTCCCCGCATTTCGCATTCCGGTCTGGCTTTAGAGTTCACTCCATGAGCTCAGTGCCGGGCACATAAAACTTGCCCACAAGTGATAAAAGCCACTTGACTGTTTGTGAACTCATTCTATTTTCACAAATTACTTCTTTGCATTTTTTATTTCATTTCAAATATCCACATGTGATAGGTCTGACTGTAACATTTTCCCTTCCGAGGATGAGTGGGTACGTTGAGCTCTGTTTATGAATGCAGGTTTTTGCTTGAACCAAGTGCACTGACCACCCCTGATGTGGCAGGTATCGTCTCAGCCTCTGAGAGTCAGGGAATGAGCCATCAGGGAAGGCTTGATAAGAAGATGGCATTTGAGTGGGCCTGTTATTGAGGAGGAGTAAGGCCTGAGTGGCTGGTGCCGAGGATGACAAAGGCCCTCAGGGGAAAACTCAACCCAGTGATGCTGGGAAGCAGACCCGGAGGAGCTCTTGTGACAGCTGTGCAGTTTGGATGTCACTGGGGAGGCCCCTGACCCCAATTTGCTGACCCCTAACATAAGCGTTTTCTCTTGTGACAGCTGCCTTCACAAGTGACTTCTCTACTGTTTACTTGCTATGGGGTTTGAGGTCCTGAACACAAGGCTGACTTTTGATGCTTCTCTTCTACGGAAGTGCCTTGGTTACCATTAGATTCACTTTTCGGTGACATGGACAAACGGACATCTCTTCATAGGTAAGTGTAGAGCAAAAGGTACCCTAACTAGTTCTTTTTCTCAAAAATTACAATTTTTATAACAGTAGGAATAATAAGCAATCTCTGACTTTCAAATGCAACACAAGAAATCACATTTGAAAAAGGAACAAAGAAGACACAATGTTAATCACAATTTTGTGCCTCTTGCCTTCTATTTAAGCCATTTTTCCACTGCATTACTAGGACTTCCTTTCCCAGGGCCAAGTGCATTAACCATCCTGTTTGAAAGCTGAGCTGGTCCTTAAGCTCATTAACCTGGTGCTCTAAGACCTCATGTGATTCATACTCAGTGAGGCTTTGAGTTCTGGTTCAAGCTGAACTCCACCCTCTTCAGAGAGATTCAGAAATGAGCTTTCTGGAGGCCTACCTCTTTCAGAGACAATGTGATGCAATGGGTAAGGTCAAGGACTGACCCAAGTCTGGGCCCTGCTACCTAACCAGTTAAGTGTTTGGGCCAAATTTCTGGTCTCAGTATCCTTCTCCACAGTCCAGGGATAGTAATAATATCTGTCATGAGAATTAAATAGATAATATGCGTGAAGTCCTTATCCCAATTGTTAGTACATTGTCAACATTTAATAAATACCAGTCACATTAATTATCTTCATTTAGATATTTCCCTGTAAAGTGAGAGGGAACCTTTTTCAAGTTTCTGCCTTTTCCCAGGGAGGTGCCGGCAGGTGGATGGAGCTGCTGACACTCCCCCCTCACCCCCATTCTCCCAGGCCCGTGGCAATGACCGAACATCCCAGCCAACAGAGAGCAGCCAAGTTCCGAGGGAGAAGTCAGGTTGTTCTTATTTTTCTCATTTTTTCATACATAAGGAAACTGAAGGTTAGAGAGATTTCTTTGCCAGTCATTTGCCTGGTTATCATCCTTCACTCCACCAAGTCTTAGTAGTGATGAGTGCAGTGTGATTTGGTTAAGTCTTATCCCCAGTCATCTGCCCTGCAACTGTGCCATGTTCACCACATCACAGCTCCCTCTGATTAGTGCTCTGCTCACGTCCCAGGCATTCTTGTCTTTCGTCCCTCATTCTCTATCCTTTATCACTGAAGAGCTTTCAACTCTTTTTCTGATCTGTTAGATCTCTCTTCTCATGTACCATTAGTGTTTTTCTAGGTTCCTTTGAGATCTACTTCATGATTCAGCCTTTTTCACACCTTTTAAAGCATTTACATATATATATGTTTTAAATAAAATTTATTGGGGATGCCTCTAACTTCAGGAGGATCTCACAACATAGGCTCTATTATTACCACATCAGTTTTCCAGACTAGGAGTCGGAGGCACAGGGTTAAGTAACATCCCCAAGGTCACATGGGCAGTGAAATGGTAGAGGTAGAATTTAAACCCGAGAGGACCAATATCAGAGCCCACATTCTTAGCCCTGGGCATTGCTCTGCTGTCTCTCCGTAAGCAAGGACCAGCTGCATTCCACCGTGAGTGCATAGTAGTCAGTGTCTGATAAATGGTGCTGGAAATCTGATTTAGATGAGTTCAGAAGATGGAAAGCCAAAATAATCATCCTTCCCACCTGCAGAGGTTGATATGTTACAAAGGACTTCTACCTGTTGTCTCATAATTAATTCTTTCCCACAATTACCCTTTCAACATGCCCCTTTGTGTTCTGACCAAACATGAAATGATTTGCTGGTCATAGTTTGACAAACCACAAGCCCCAGCAACTCCAGCTGAGTCTGGAGCCATTATGTGACCTGTGTGAGTGTGGTTTCACTGTGTTTTGAATTTTTTCGTGGTTAAAATGGACATAATTCCAGGATAGAGAGAAGGTAATTAAATTGATAAAAATGAAACATTAAAATTCTCTAATAGAAAAATCTTAGAGATTTATAAAGCATATTACTAATATAAAAACTTCCAATACTTTGCCCTCTTTGAATCTGGTGTAATAATATCACGAAAGCTTGTTCAGTTTCTGGGCTTAATTTGTGAATTTTCTATGTCTTAAAATCCTAATTCAAAATTATATCTACTATCCGGAGGCACTAAGACCTTTCCCTCCCCATTAAGACCTTGTTATGGTAGAAGACTAAGATACAGCCACTCTATTTTCTCCTTATCCTCAACAGAAGCTTCTTCCAAGTAAGCTTAAACATACGAAACAAGATTCATCTCCTCCGAGTCTCAAATATATTAACATATTATTCTTCACAAAAATTTTCAATGAATTTAAATACAAACAATGGCACGTAAAACTTTGTGTTTTACCATCTTCTAGACCAAGACTCTCCTTCAGTTGTGTCGAACTTTCTGCTCATCCCAAACAGGTCCTGTGTGTTCTAATCCGTTGAAATTAGATTGATCAATCCAGGCTCATTTCAAATGTAACTTTCTCCTGATCTTTACCATCTCTCCAAGAAAGCATGATCTCTCCCTTGTTTGAGCATGCATGTCACATTTTGTTTCGCTGTTATGACACTTTTTAATTTCCCTTGTGTTGGAGTAATTCCTAAGTAATTATCTCCTCTTCTCTTCTAGAAACTGAACTCCTGACTTCTTCTTTCTCTCTAGTTTTTTCCCCATGGTGCCTATCACAAATAGGCTCTCACTAAGTGTTTGGTGAGATGCTCTCAGTTTTCTTTTCTGAGCACTTTATTGATGACTGTTTCTGGGAAAGGTTTAAGATCTTTTCCAGTATTTTTGTATCCAACAAGAATTTATGTAGGAAGCGCAAATTCCTCATTCACTCTCTTAACCCAACAAAAGAAAGGTCCAACTATAAAACTAATAAGGCTGTCTGGAACTTAAAGGCTAAGAAAGAAATGACAGGTTCTCAAAAAAGTGCGAGCCTTAAAATTAGAATTGGAAGGTGACTTGAGCCTCTTTTCTGAAAAAAGCTTACCTGCATTCCCTGCAGATGTGTGGGGGCCACATGCCGAAATGATTGTGGACTGTTAATGTGGGGAAGAAAATAATTATCCTTTACCTTTTAAAATTATTCTGGCTGGACTAACTATCAAGTTAACACGAGTCAGAATAACAGAAGAAAAAGACCAAGTATATTATGTATGGGGTTCCCTAAGAACATGGAACCCAAGGACAGCTGGGATAGTTCAGGTTTGTATGCCATCTGGTGAGAAGAGGGGAGTTGTGGTTTGGAACTTCAATGGGCAAGAAGATGATTCAAGGTAGAGAAGCAAATGTTTCGTGGGTAAGTATTTGCAGGGCCATCTTTCACAAAGGGACACGGAGAGGACTTTGATCAGATGGGCCCTGCCCAGTTCTTCCCTGTTCATCACACACTGGTTCATACTAAACTGTAGTTGTCTGTGATGACATCTCACCTCCTGGGGCTGGTCCTCTATCTAAATTCTTTTTAGGCCTTTAGGGGAAGGTCAAGTGTTTTTTCCTGAATCTCTCTCTCTCTCTATTTTATTTTTTTCTTAAAAATAACCAACTTAAAATAATTACTATCCAAAGAGGTGTATTGTGAGGTGGCAAACTCTTCTCCTTCTCAAGAACACAATAGGAATATGCATTATTAATATAATAATGTACTTCAAAAATCTATTAAATAAACTCAGTGCTTTCTTTATGAAGCAAAATGAACACTGCTTTCAGCATTGTCTTATTTAAAAAATTTCAACCTTTAGAAGCCTGTATTGTTTTATTGTTTTTGCTCCAGAAGAGAACTTCAATATAGATCTCTTCATGGATTCATTGCATGACAGCAATGAAGTCCAGTTTCTTAGTCCATTTCTGGAAGAAGCTGTAGATCATGTGGAAGTATTTTCTGAAAGCTGGCTTAGGGGCAGCAATAAACTGCATCTCACGGTACAGGCTGATAAGCGTGATTTTTTTCTGTGCTGATCTAAACTACTTTTGTCTTTTCAATTCTGTTGCAGAGGTAAGAGCACAAAATTAGAGCACAAAAGAACGCTTGAAATGCAGTCATTACTTGGGAAATAGAGCCAAGCCTGACAGCAATTCTAGAAGCAGGTAAATAAAAATACAACCAATGCTCAATCTTGTAAAAGGTAATGTTTTCTCTGGACCCTCAGTTTTTACATTTTTAAGGTGGGGACAATAATACAATACCTAGTGCATGCCATGGTTGTGAAGACTAAATGAGATATGATAAAAAAATGGAGAGGGAGCTAGATCATAGAATAAATTTATTTATTGTTTTAACTGCGATGTTAAATAAATCATGGTCAATCTGTATTATAGTATATTATGCAACATTTCAATAATTCTGTCAAATAATGTTTACATGAAACATATGTAAGAGGAAAAACAATTTATAACATCGCATATTCCATTTGGGGTATGTATATATAAATATGCTAAGAAAATGTTGGTTTTTACTGATTATTGAAAGGTTTATATAGATTAGTAGCAATCTGAGAAGTCAAGGCAAAGCCACGTGCTCCAGAAAGTCATTATCATAAGGAACGCAGTCACGTTCAGTGTCGTTTGGTTTGCTCAGCCCTCCCCATGCCTTCTGGTGTGTCTTACTCTCATCCGCATTTCTGGTGTTTTTCCACCTTGACCTCTGCCTGGTCTAGTTTAACGTTTACATCTTTTTTTTTTTTTATTTCTAAGCTTTCAAATTAAGAGAAAGAAGGGCTCAAGGCTTGAGTTTAGGCCACCATCTTTGACCCAAATTTGATTATTTGTGCTTGTGTAATTGGGTGTGTGTTAACTCCGTATTGGAAATCTTCCTGAACCCTGTCCACAGCTTAAAGTATACGAGTAGACTTTTGCTTTTGAATTTTCATGAAGAATAAACTTTGCATTCACAAACAAGAAGTAGAGGAACTTGAGGACATATTCTGAACTTATCAGACTCCACATCACTACCCACAGCCTGGGTCCACTGACAAGTGGTTGCATTTAGAATAGTAGTCAAAATGGCAAGTTATCCATGAAATTCTTGTTCCTATTCCTCCACATTGTAGAATTACTATCGGGGGTGTCCATGACTTCTGGGACTGCAACCCTGTAATCCCACTCCCACCTGTATCTGTGACTGAGTGACAGGGGAATATAAACAAAAGTAATCTGTGTCACTTCCAGATCTGACCCATAAACACTGCATTCCTCCATGCTCTTTTCTGACTGCCCACAATGGAGAAGGTGACCTTGGAAATGACATGTTCAAGATAGCAGAGCTTCTGACTGTCTGAAGTCTTTGAATGATAGCATAGAGAGGGTCTATTTCATTAACCTTTACACTAGCCTAGGACTAGTCAAAATGTCTTTCGTGCTGAAGCCAATATTTATTTTAGGGTTTATTTGTTATAGCTGTCTGCCTACCATAACTAATACACTGGAATTCAATAGTTTACCTTTTTGATATTTCTACACTCTGTAAATTTTATTTATAGTGATAAAAGAAAGGAAAAATTAATAGTCTAATCTCACACTCAATTAATTACTAAGATGACTTCCTAGCTATACTTGCTTTTCTATGACTTTTACTGGCTGGTCCCACAGAGGTTACTCAAGCAATCCTCTGGAATTGTTTTCATCTTATAAGATCCTCTGATCATAGTTCTTAAATATATACTTAATGTAGCTTAAAGATAGATACAGATGTAAATCTTTTCAAAGTCATTTTCCATTTTATGGAAAAACTGTATCAGGATGCAAAAAGAATAGAACATAATAAAAAAGATAAAGTAAAAAATGTCCTTAAATATAAAGTTTTTCTGCCTTTCATCAACCTTCCCTGTTAGCTTTCGTGAGAGATTTAATTTTACAAAGAACCGTTCTGTGCACTAAAGTGGAATGCATAATTTAAGTTCCCTAAGACATTCTTTTAGCATTTTTTTCTGTTTGTTTTAGTTCCTGGCAAATTGCCAAGATTTGAAATAAGAATTACAGATTCTGATAAATATTAAGAGGAAATTTAGGAATGTGCTACGGTCTTACATTTCAAATTTTATTATATTAAAAAAATAAAGGAGGGAAATGAGAACACCCTGCCTTTTTCCTCTGTGGAAGTTCTGAATAGGAATGGACACTGTGATCCCTTCAAGATGAAACATGAATCATTTATGGGGTCTTGGAGATACTGGGTTATTTGCCAAGCAATTTCCTGAGCTTAACACTCAATTCTAACTTTAAATATTATAACCTTTTAGTTGTTTGACATTTTCTGAACTTATTTATCTTTTCACACACAAAAAAGTGTATTTCTCCTCTTCCCTGTTGAGACCTTTTTGTCATGTTTGGTTGATTTTTCCAAATGATCCCTCTTCATAAACCTGATGACTTTCCTCAGTCTTTCTTCTTCTTGACCACTAAGAAGTAGTCAACACTTCTTTTGTTCTTTTTCTTTCTTTGGATGGTCTGACTGTTTCAGATCTCGTTCTTTTATCTAGATTCCAGGTGAAGTCAGGAGTCTCTGTCTATTCCAGGGTTTGAAATACTCCCAGTGCTGTCGTGAGTGTGAGTCCTGGAGACAAATCAAGAAAAGTAGTTCCTTTCAGGTTCTCCATCTGTGGCTGAAAATCACAAAATAAGCATTATTGAATGATTAGGTTCCTATGAAAGAACACATTTAAATAAATACATCTTAGTACATTTCAATATTGAATTAAAAAAAAAATTCCATATACTCCATAAGAGGAGTATACCTGCTACAGGGAGTGAAACTTCTCTAGATGTTTTATTGCTGAAGGATGCAATAGCTCATCTCTTAGGCAAAAATTCCTTTAATAAAGAGGTCCTGTTTATGGATCCCCTACTCCATTGCAGACCCTGGGCTGTGTTGTGATCAGCGATGGCTGGAGGAATGTGAGAAGGAGGAGCTGATATTAGGACAGCTCTGTGTTTTCAGAAAGCATACGGTTCCTCAAGAAGGATAGAATGGTTATTCCAACAGTGCAAACATGAAGTAGAATTTTGATAAGTGACATAACAGAGAGCAACTAAGTGTTATTTCAAAAGGGAGGGACAGTTGATGACCAATTGTGATAGGGGGAGTTTTCAGAAAGTAGTAGCATCAGACAGTGGTGTAGCAGGAAGCATGCAATGTAGGCCGCATAAGATGATCACATTTGGTCTTGAATATATGAGAAAAAATCCAGGGGTAAGCAAAGATGGAATGCATGCACATGGTTACCTTGATTGACCAAAGTTAGGAGAAAAGTGAAGGAGACAGATTAAATCAATTGCAGCAGTCCCTAGGAGTTTCCACATTGCAATGTTTTCCACTCACTCTTCAGCATCCAACCTAGGCATCATTACTTCTGGAGAACCCTCCCTGATGCTCTTTCCCCATCTTTGGAATCATTTCCTCCTCTGCATCACTTCTATGCCTCGTCCACATGTCTACTGATACATCTGACACACCATGTGATAATTTATCTGCTGATGTGCCACTCAAGTAGATGGAGAGTTCATTGAGACAGAGCCATATTTTATCTCTTTCTGGAAACAGAGTGAGCAGCTACTGTGTGAAGGAAAAGGGCAGTGAATATACATGGATTTCAATTAAGTTTAATCAACAGAGCTTTTGTCTAAATTCGGTCTTTCCCAGGATACTCTTCAGTTAAATGCCTGACAAAGTTATTGAAAGGCCCCGATATAAACTTTAAAATACATCTTTGTTTTTAGTGTAAACTTTAACTGTAGGCTAGCTGCATAAATAAATCAACTGCATTGAGTCAAAAACAGTATTTAATAATGGGCTGTGATTTTCCCAGGAACACAAATGGGTAACTGGAAACCATTTTATAGCAGATTACCAGAAATATGGAATCTAAAATTTGCAGAATGACTCACCTAGAAACTGTATAATTATTTCAGCTATTAATTTTTTTTTCTAGAACAGTTTCTATTTAGAGAGCAATGTATAGCAGAGAGACATTTGTATGCCTAGATGAAATGGATGCATAGTACCTCTAATTTAAATCACTTTAGATCATATGGTTTAAATCTAGCTCTGAACAGAAAGGGGTGTTTAAAGAAAAACTAGTGGTTATAAGAATTAATCATTTTTAAAACCTTAATTTTATGTTTGATGACTCATAAACTTCTTAAACTAAATTTTAAGATACATTTTTTAGAAATTGGACTTTGTAGTTAGGTGGGTCATGGTTTTCCTTCAAGCCCTGGTCGTCGGCTGTTTGTCCCTGTACAAATTACTGAACCACTCTGAAGGTCAATTAACACATCCATAAAACAGTCTCAATGTCTATCTTGCAGGATTGTTTGTAGAATTAAATAAGATTATGTGTGTCAAGTGCATAGCTGCCAGGTCATCTGTTATCTATGCTCAGGAAATGATAGCTATGACAATCGCTGTCGCTCCAACAGATGCATAGAAATAAAAGATGTTGGGCAAGTCTCAAGAGACATAATACTAACGAGAGGTAGGATACATTTTTACCAAACATTAAGAAGAAAAAAACCTGAGAATGTTGTGAGAAATACGTGGGATTCGTCTAGTAACTCTGAATGGCGACAATACAATGTATGTCATTCTACTAAATTTTAATTTATGCCCTGGAGACGTCTACATTCTTCTGCCTCTGACTTGTGAGAGTTATTCTAACTGGGTCAAACCCAGATGCAGATGTTCTGACCAGAAGCACAGATTTTAAAGGCCACAGCTGCTTCGTTGGTGACAGTCTTGGTGTAAACTAACTGACTCAAGGGCAAATGCATAGTTTTCCTTTTAATGAAGTTGTAGGATGACAAATTGCCCTGGTCTGCCAAGACTGAGGGGGTTCCTGGGATTGGGATTTTCAAGAGCTGAAGCCAGAAAATTCCCTGGGGAAACCTGATCATCTGCTGGGAGATTCGTATCAGCACAAAGCACTCAGCCCCACAGGGTGGTTGGTGGGGAGCAGGTGTGTGAGATGGATAAAATCTTTAAATCTTGTTCTGTTAGGCGGGCTGCAGGCTGTGCTTGCCTAGTTCCCCACTCTGGTATTCAGCATCTTTGTGTGTGTATTTTTGCTTTGGCTGTAATAGCAATACATCTTATAGGTTTATTGCCATCTATTATATATTTTACTTCTTTAAGTATTTTTAACGTTTGTCTTTCCCACTAGCTTCAAGAGGTAAGGTAGGGATTTTTGTCTGTGTTAGGTGCTTGGCAGACTACAAAGATGCATAAAAAGAAAACTGAAATCATTTTGTCCAAAGCCAATTCCTTGCAATTCACTGACAAACCAGAAAAATTACCATTACTGTTATTTTGTATTTCTTTCTGGCCATTTTTCTGTGTATTTGTTTATTTTTATAAGTGTATGTATGTGTTTTTCTCATGTATTTCAGTTCTATTTACATTTTAAATCTCATAATTATTTTTCATAATTAATATTCATTTATTATTTACTTGTTTTATTTACCTGTTTTATTTCTACATAATTATTTACCTGTGTTATTTTTCTTTGTTCCAACCTGCAATTCCATGTTAGGTACTGGGATCATTTTCATTCTGTTT
The DNA here is from genome assembly GCA_030015415.1 of Cynopterus sphinx. NCBI lineage: Eukaryota > Metazoa > Chordata > Mammalia > Chiroptera > Pteropodidae > Cynopterus > Cynopterus sphinx. The sequence continues at coordinate 6,107,572 of CM057383.1, read as the reverse complement.
CATCATTTTTCTTTAATAGATTTATTTTATAGATTTATGCAGGTTTGTTGGTGGAAAATTGTCTAAAAATGTCATTACTTGATCTTTTTAAATGACATTTTCACTGAGTATAGATTTTTATTTAGCATTTCTTTATGTTTCAGAATTTTATAATATATCTTTTCATTGTTTTTTGTGTGCTTGCATTGTTGCCATTGAGAAATCAGTATTTTTATTCTTTGTAGTTAGTACAGCTTTATTTCTCTATCTAGATTTAAGTGTCTCTTTTCCTTTGTTTATCATCAGTTTATCTACCATGTGCTCAGGTTTAGGGTTTTCTTCTTTCTTCTTCTTCTTCTTCTTCTTCTTATTTTTTGCCTCCAGCAGTTAGTTCATGTTTTTCTGCCTTGGAACAGGTTCCTGTGTTTATTTCCATTCATGAATCTCTGCTTCAGTTAGCCATGATTCCCTGTATTTGACTGTCTCTCCAATGCTGGGGTAGTGGTTTGCTCTGTGTCCTCCCTTTCTCAAGGATCCAAGAAGAGTTCGATAGTCAGTCTGTTCCACTTTTTACTTGTAAGGTTGAAGGGGTGACTCCCAAGCTGCTTACGTGCAGAACTGGAAACCAGAAGTCCCGTCATTTTATTTTTATTTTCACAGTATGTTTTTTAACTTAGAGTATTAATTAATTTTACTAAATGTTCATTTAGGCCTGCCAAACATTTTATGAATGTCTTTGTACATCACTGCTTCTTGTATTCCTTTTGACTTTCTGGATATTTGAAATATAACCTTTAGTGATTCTTCCAGTAGAATCTTTGACTAGCAAATTCTCTTAGTCTTTGAGTGATACCGAATCTTTATTTTCCCTAAGTTTTGTCAGTTCTGTATGAAAAAAAGTGTCTGCACATGTGTGTGTATGTTAATATGCATATATGTACACACATATATACACATATATACATGTATACATATATATTTGACTTGATAGTTATTTTCTCTCAATGTATTAAAGTATTAAAATTTTTTTCTTCTACATTAATGGTGGCTGATGATAAGGTAACTGTCTTCTTGATTTTCTTTTGCAGGTAAACTTTTCTTACTCGTTGATAGCTTTTAAGTTTTTCTATTATCCCTGAGACTTAATATTTTACTAAATACATATAGAAGTATAGTGCGTGATTTATACTGCTCTGTATTGTGCCTTTTAAATCTGACTTTTTTTTTGAATTAAAATAATTATTTCTTGAAATTTCTTTGTATTATTTCTCTCTTATTTTTTCTACTCCTTTTATGGAACCCGTTTTAAAGTTGTTAGTAATTACATCCATTCTTCATGTTCTTCACTTCTTTCTCTGTTTTCTTTCTTTGTAAATTTTAGTACTCTATTTTGGTCATTTTTTCAGATATGCCTTCCAAATTTATCACCCTTTCACTGAATTAATTCTCTTAATAAGTTTATTTTTTTAATTTATAGATTTTTATTTAACTACTCTTATTTTATAATATTTTTTGTTTGTTTTTGAATATTTACATATTTTTAAATCTTTTTATCTTGAACATTTTACGTACACTTATTATGAATTTCAATTATCTATCTTTCCACAGTGTGAATCCTTTCATTTATTCATTCCACAGGCTGTCTTTCTTGGTGTTATGCTTTTTGATAACTAACACTGTAGATGTTTTATAGGATCTCCACATATGCTTTGGAACCGACCCCTCTAAATTCGGCATTCACAACCCCTAGCCACATGCCCAGCATAGGATGGATAGGTGCTTACTGCTTGTTTAAATAGATTAATGAATTCAGTGAGTAGTGAAAATATAGGTCCACAGGCAGGGATCTGAGATTATGGGGGAGATGCACAGAACATGGTAACTAAAAATAATCCAGATAGTTGCTCTTCTCAACGAGAAGAAAATTAATATTATTAACAAGAAAATCAGGTGACCCTTGTTGATACATCTGTTGTTTCCATCTAAAGACTGCTGTCCCCCCCAGTATGCTCTCCTGGGACTGGGATGACTATCCTCATGGTCTGGGGACAATGTGTATTTTTATGGCTTCAGAAACAGAAACACGGGCTATGCTATAAATCTTATCAGATTTTGAATGGATGCTTTCACCCTCTCCTTAAGATGAGCCAGAAGTTTCATTCTTTGAAGAAAAATGAGAATTTGGCTTGTTTATTGTGAAAACATAGGTCATCTGAAAAGGCAAACAGTTTTTAAATTAAAGATGGTATCTCGTGGATTGAAAAAGCAGGAAGGTGCAGGCTACCCGGAGCTGCAGGAAGAGCATGTCTCTGGTTGGGAGCTGCCACCCTTCATCTCGGGAACCAGGACAAGTCACTTAATCTTCTAGGGCCTCAGTCGTTTAGCATCCAAGTGAGGAAGATAATTTTCTTGTGTCATGGTCCAGATTAGATATGAGATCATGTAGACGGATGTGCTCTGTGAACTCGACAGCACTGAGTGGTTATGAGGTAGTGTTCCTATTAGACACAGCACTGACCTGGTTGACAGTAACTGAGCTGGGAGTCTGAAGGCCTGAAGGGGAAATATGTAAAGTTAAATGCTGACTTTCTTTGGCCCAAGGGTAGAGAGTGGGAAGGAGCCTGTGGCTTCTCTAGTTTGGCCTCTTCCCACCTCTTGGTGCTCTATAAAAGGGAGTTGGAAAGCCACTGTCTAATCTCATTTGATCTGCACTACTCACTGAAGTTTATTATTAATCCTACTTTAGAGCTCACAAACCTGAAAATTGTATGCCTTGCCCCAGGTCACTCAATCAATAAGTAATTGAGCTAAAACCTCCAAACAGGTCCTCTGACTTCATATTATGTGTTTCTAGGGAAGGATGATGATTCTGTTCACTCTGGGATAACAGCAGCTAGGGAATAATAAACCTATGCATTTACCAAAACCGCCTGCTTTCGAAATAGAGATTTAGTGTGATTATAGAAATGTAAATCCTCTCGTGTTTGTAAACTTGTAAACACTGAGGACGGTGAATTATTGAACAGACAGAAACGACTTATCATTTATCATCGCAGAGTGAGGAAGACAGTGTTTCCTGGCAGAATTTGTGATCATCTTTGATGTTTCAATCTTGAACTTCCTTTGGAACATCCTGAATTTCCGTGCGGAATTTATATAATTATCTGCACCTACACCATTATGCATATGTAAAGAAAATGTGTTTTAGAGGAAAAATTCCATTTTATAGATACTTATTACAACAAATCTCAGAGTATTCTTAGGTTTCGTATTAAAATTTCAGATTGGAAGAAACCTTAATAATCTTTTAGTTCACTATCTATCTGGCACTTTAACCCTCTCTTTAAAATCATGTTATCTGTGAGGGCAAAATAAGATGATATAATAACAGACATGAAAGTGCTTTTGCAAAGGAAAAGTCTGATAGGAGGTTAGATATCCTCTCCCAAGGTAGTATATTAGCTGTGATAGCATTCAAATATGATTTTATACCAAATGAAATTTTGGTTTCAATAAAGGATGGGAACAAGTCGGGAAAACAGACTGCTCTGTGGGGCTGTGCAAAGACAGAGATGAGATAGGAGCAAGGTGCTCACCTACCTTCCCAGGGGAGTATGGTGGGAGGTTTGGGAAGGCTGTGGGTATGAGGAGCTGAGACACAGCATTAGCAGGAGACTCACCTGTGAGACGTGATCCAGGCTCCCCACCATGCAAGTATTCCTGAATGTAATCAGACTCCTGGATACTGAGTCTGATTAGGATTCTTAACAGAGAATTAGAAAGACACATGCTTAGTCCCGGTTTTATATGGGACGGGACCAGAGTAACACTCACTGAAGTAAAGGTAGAGAGGAGTATGTGAGAGGAAGTAAGGCAGGAAACCCTGGGAGGGACTTTAAATGGTCACAGCTACGGAGCTAGTATTTGAGCCTTATTTAACCAGATCTCTGAGTCGGTCCTCTTTTGTCCAATAATCTGTGCAACAATCTAGTTTAGGGTTCTTGTTGGGTGTGGGTTTACTACAGCTCTGTACCGCAGAATTTCACTCTGTCTTCTAAGCAGAGAGCGTAGCTCCTAACCAGAGCATGCTGTTCTTATGGGAAAAGAAAAAGAGAGGTCTTGGAATCCTGCGATGGCTGTTAAAGCTTCTGCGAAGAAATGTTGCTTCGCTGGCCAAAGGAGCCATAGAGCAAAGCCAATGGTCAGTGTGGCAGAAAGGTGTGATCTTCCCACAGAGGGACAATGAGTAATCTCGCCCTATAATCAAGCTTCCACATTATCTGAGGGCAGGGAAGCACTAGCTGAGATTCAGGATTATATGAGTGGATAAATGAAGTTGTCTGTGGAGAGCTAGGATCTATCCAGCCCTCAAAGTGGAAAAGGTGATGGGGTGGTGTGGTCATGGAGAACGGGGTAGCAATAAAGGATGCAGATGAAAGGGAGACTGGGACCAACCTTTTATAAATTTTGAATATCATGGGGTGAAATGTGCATTTTATTTGTAGAAGATGAGTAGCTATTATTTACTTTTATGCAGGTATCTAGTAATTTTAGCACTGTTTTCTGGTGGCAGTTTGAAGACTGGATGGAAGAACGAGAAATCTAGATAGAAAAATCAGTTGGACATGGCAGAGAAGTCCAGGAGGGTAATGAAGGTGGCAAAGTCAATGCAAAGAAAAAGAATGAAGCATAATCAAAATGTTCAGAGATGTGTTTGGCAGGGTATGTCTGTTGTCACTGAGCTGGGGAGAATTTTACTGTTACACAATCTTCTTTACATATGATTTACAAAGGATATTAACAGAGCAAATAAGATACTGACAGGGTTTACCTGGCTCCCTTAGAAGCATATGAGCCTTTTAAGATACTCCCACTGTGCGGCCGTAGCAGTGTTTCATGGTTTGTGTGCATTCTGATCATTGGTTGGGGCCAGGATCTACAGGCTAAGAAGAATCTAAATGCCATCCTTGCCCACAAAGACACTTTAAACATCCTTTCATTCTTCTAGTCTACATGAGATCACTGAGTGGGGATGGAAATGGGTATTCAAATTCAATAATTTCATCTTCTTCCCCAGAACATAGGGTTATTTTGCTTTATCCACTTACAAAGACTTCATGGAAGAATACATCAACCCAATATCAACCCGTATGTGAACAGTCTTCCTTGCTTTTCCATCATGAGATGAATAAAGTCCCAGCCTTGCTCCCAGCATCCCTCATATTAATCTTCATGAGTCTTGGTTGAGGTTGAATGTTCTCAGTTCCCCACTGCAGTGCTGACGTCTCTCATCTTCCTTGGTACCTACTCTCCTGCAGATTGATTGGCTAGGAACTCACTCTCCACTTGCCAAGAATCCTCAGACGTTTACACATTATTGTACATACTACTTGTTTACTCGTTGTTTATTTATATCCATGCACCTGAGTCAAAAAATGTTTCTCGGATATTCCCAGATGAAGAGAAACTCCTGTTTCTCTTCGAGCCTGTTGAGATCAGGGAGACTCATCTTGTCTTTACTGAGTTCTTTTCTTCAGATACCATCCTTTAACTTCATCCTTTTTTCTATTACACACTGAATTACAGTCCTGTTGCATTAATGGTATAAACAAATAATATTTGAATCTCATAGCACTCTTACTCATCGATTATATTGGGTCCCCTAGGACTGCTTATTACCTAGCAGTTTATTATTCGAATTTCAGTTAAGCTCTGTTATCTCCTGAAAGACATTTGCAGGCATGTTCTCTTTCCATTTCCCATGTTTTGGTGCTTCAATTTTTTTCCCCTCCTATTTATCTCTCCTGGTCTAGTTCATCTTCTGCTTATGTTTGTTGAGAAAACTGGAATAATCTCATTCTAATCAGAATACATACAGGCTTGCATTTTCATTTTGTTGATGAGCAAGGAAACTGGTTTTGGTTTCCAGCATCTAGGGAAGTTGGAGGACTTTTGTGTAAGATAAAGAAGCCACTGCTTCTTCTTGTCGTGTACACTCACAGTCCTGTTTTCTGCCTGATGTAGAATTTCTTCTCCCTGTCTTCTTTAAGCTTAGTTGGAACTCTCCCTGCTCTTTTATGAACTAAGCCCTGAGTGTGTGTGTGTGTGTGTGTGTGTGTGTGAGAGAGAGAGAGAGAGAGAGAGAGAGAGAGGTTGAGAGAAATTGAGATGGTATTGCCTGTCTCTTGATTTTACTTGTATTTACTTTTGGTGCTGCTTGTGGGTCACTTAGCAGCAATGTCACGACATTCCACTCAAGTTCTGACGAGTGGTCCCAGGTCCAGAATATGACATCCCAATCGAATAGGCACAATAAACTGAATCTTGCAGAATATTTCTTTAGATTTCCCAAGTTGGAAAACTCCGGTCTATATGCTACCTGGCCTATGGAAAGCCGGCTTTGATTCTTTTCAGGGATGTTATTCCAGAAGTGTTGCAAGAGATACTAAAAATGAGTGTGAGGAGCCACTTACAGCCCATCTAACAGTTAGGTGTAAATTGGGGATGCCTTTCCTAAAGCAATCACATATTGGAGATATTGCTGTATTTAGTCTATGTGTTAAATATTACACGTCTTTTCTTTAAAAACAAGATTAGAGTTTGGTGCAGTCACAAGGGATTGTAAACTCAAATAAACTGAGAGGAAAGCAAAGATTTAAGTCTTCAGAGCTAATATTAATTTCCTGGCAACTGTGAGTTCTCTGTCTATAGTGTAAATGTGCCTTCTGGGCTGCATAAGTATTACTGGACTGTTACTGGAATCTTTTTCATGCCCCATAGAACAATCAGACTCAGCACATACAAATTACCCCACCACATTTTGTCCCAGTTCTTGGTCTATGTTCCACATCTCAGTGAGCATCACCACCATTTACTAACTCTGGTAAGTCAGGAGCAAAGCTGTGACCATTAACACATTCTTCCTCACTTCTCAATTTCCAAGCCCGGTTCATATTTCCCTCAAACTTTTGAATTCACATTCTTTTCATCGTTCTCATGATCATACTGCAGGGAAGTTCATTTGAATTTGCCCAGCTTACTTCAATATTTGACAGTCTCTTTTTAACTTCTAATTATGTTCAATTTTATCATATTCTACATCGTGTGTGCTGTTCTTTCCTCTCCAAATAAGAGAAAATATACTATTTTTTCAAATGCAAATATCATATTTCGTAACTTTTGGTCTCCCCTCCATGTTCATTCTGGTCTCAGGGCTGTATAAAGGTACAGATAGGAAGTTGAAGTTCCTTTTAAGGGGTCTGTGGCATTTTTCTTCTTCATGCATCACCTCATTCCAGGAGCCTTAAGGCTAAAATTGGCCCGTTAGTTAATTAAACTTGTGTAACTTTAAAGCAGTGTATTGTAGTATTGCCATGCTTTAAGAGCTGGGAAAATTTCGAGTGAGATCAAAGCAGCCAAGCTTAACTTTTGCCGAGGCTGCTGTCACTCCTCTGGGTATATAATGTCTCTGTTCATCAAAAGACATTTTTTTCCTGCTTAACGTACTTACCTCGTGGTTTTATTAGAATGAATAGTTCTGTTCTTGTAAATGGATTTGGTTGGAAATCCAATTTGTATCAGGGCCAGTGGGAAAGGTCGAAGGGCCATAAATATTCCTCCTCTAAACTGCTTATAAGCAAAATGGCTTTGCTGCAAAGGTCCCACAAATGTCTTGCTATGTCCTTGATTATGTACAAATCTCTGGCAATCTTCTTTGTCTTTGATGAAAACAGATTGCATTGTTTTCTCTCACTCAGGCTTCTGAGTGCCTTAATGGCTAACCATGTCTATAAGAATGGGAACGGATCCCCAGGGCATCAGCCCTAACTCCTAGCCTTTCTCCTAAAGTTGGGAAATAGAACTTCTATCAAGCTTCCATCATTGTTTGATCTGGTGCTGGATTGAAGAGACCTGGGTAAAACAGACTAATCCTTCTACCGCTGATGGTGTGACTTTGGGTAAAGCCCACGACAATTTCACGTGTTAGATGAAAATATTATCTTCTATGCATTATTTACGTGATTGATGTAGGCACAGATTTCACCCCACCCTTTTATTTTTTCAAAAATCAGCACTTACTTAATTCTGTCAGGGAATTAGTTTTGTGGAATTGGATGTAACCTTTCCTTGAAAGTGATTTGCTGGCTTTTCGCATGACAGACACACAACTCTATTGAATTGAATCAGAAAGAATTCCAAAGTAAGATATTCAATTAAAATGTAGTACAAGGAATTTAGTTTGGCTTCATTCTACCAGACTGAAAGGTATAAAAGTGAATATAAGACAGTACATGAATACCAACTCTCTGAAATAGGAATCAGAATTTTGATGTGCAAGTCATGGGGCCAAATGTGTAGAATAAAGAAATTTATGGGGAAAAAAAATGGTAGCTCAGAGTTCTAGAAGGGCCAGTTACCTGGGCAAATATTTTTATACTTAGTTAATTAATTATATTACATTTTCTCTGTTAAATTGAGAGCTGTGTTATCTGACTCCTGACTAGACTGGCTGATTTTATATTTGCACAGTCACTGAGTACCTGGAGGTACAATTACTCAGTATGTTTAATTACTTTAGTAACATAGCATGATTATTTTTAGAAGTGAAATTTCTTTGTTTTGCATTTGAGAAAAGGACAGAAGGCTCTCACTGAAATATTAATATTTGTGAATCACTTCCCATCCTATATACAGATTTGTTTTATAAATGACAAGGCATAAAATTTCAGGAAATAAAATGGCTTCCAAATCTTGAAATTCAAAAGGATTCCATATTATTAAGAAAAACTAAGTGGGCATCAAGCTTTCAAAACGTGAACCAATAGTTTACCGCTTCATCCTATAAAAATGGGATCGCATTTTAGCTAAACCGATTAAGTTTATAAAGATAATCACAAATCCACTATTATATAATGACTATCTCATAAGCTTCCTTGAAATACCCAGATTCCTTAATTTGGCATTCAAATGCATGATTGACTCTACATTTCCCCACTTAAAAAAAAATTATTTCATATTTCCCACTCTTTTCAAAGCACTTTCCCCATTCTTCTTTTTTTTTTCAGTCCAAAACAACATGTGACTGCCCGCCTCCCATCTGTTCTCCCCTCAAAGCATACTTTGAATTGTGCAGGCTTTGGGTTTCATAAAATCTGGAAAATTCTGCAGAGGCTGCAGAATGGTAGGAACATTTTATTTCCTCTGCGACTGCTCATTAAAGTGGGGAAAACACCTCTAACTGAGAATGCCAGTAGCCATAAAATTTAATCAGGAAATGGAGAATTCGTTATAATGATATTGACTGTGTGAAACTGTCATATTACAGAGTAAATCTCAGATGGCTCAGGTTTAGGATATTCATCTTGCTCAGTGGGATCCCTGGAGATATCTGGCATATCTCAAAGTTTGGCCATCAACCCCAGACACTTCTTTTATCACTAATCTTCTTCCATGCTTTTTGATATCTTTGCCTATTGCTAGATGTAATTTTGCCTCAAAGGAATTAGTAAGGCTCTAGTGATGTCACTATGTTAGATATCAATTTATTTATTTGTTTTTTTATTTTTTACACAGTAGCCTGCCAGTGATATTAGTGATGTGAGCTTTCCCTGGTGTGGTGGTGGGAGTGTGTTGTTCGGGAAAATGCAGTGCTTATCCCCAGATCCTCTGATCACCACAGTGATAGATTAGCTAAGAGATATATATGCTTGTGGCCTGAGTCATATGGACTGAAAATGGCCTTTTAGGAAGTGGACTTTACCGAAGAGCCAAGCTGTCATTTGCTTTCTACTTAGCCTTCTAACTTCAATGGGAAAAGATATCCTGGCTAGCCAAAGTGCTGCACTAATAAGTTTTTGTTCCTGTCTCTGAAACAGTGAAATCCTTGCATGGCGTTCATTCATTTATTTGTAAAAATCTTTACTGAGTATCTACAGAGTGACAGATTCTCTGCTAAACACCAGAATACAATGACCATGCCTGAATTCTGAATCAGTCAGACCTCCCTGTGTCATTTGTCACATATTTTTATAAAGGGTGCCCTTTATGTATATGGTTAATAGAAAGTCATACCTACTTCCCCAACTTCCTTGCCAATCAATCCTGCTTCTCCTTTTATACCCTTTAGAACCAGAGAAGTGTTTGTATTTTCCTAAACATATTGTGTTGTTTCTGTCTTCCAGGCCTTTGCTTGCTTGTTCAGCAACAGCTGCTTGGATTGCTCTTGTCTGTCTTCCTGTCTGTTCAGCTTCTAGTTAACTTCCAGTGTAAACTGAGACCTAGCTTTCCCAAAAAACATCTCGATTACCCAGATTGTGGTAGGGACACTCTTTCTGCTCTCTGAGAGCATTCTGTACTTAACACACTCATAAGATCTGCATGTTATGTATCGCTTGTGCTTCTTCGATGAGAAGAAATTTCCTTGAACATAAGGGGAATCACATATTTCGAATTTGGAATGCCTAACACAGTCAGAATCAAAAACACTTTAGAATTTTGATCTGAACTAAACTGCACACAGGCTGTTTCCTTTCTTGCTCAGAGCGAAACATCTTCCACTTTTTTCCCCCAAATACCTGGAGCTACTCCCAGACTTCACTAGTCTCCTCTCAAGCATCAGCCCAACCTTGCCCAGGGAAGAATGTGTTATATCCTTTGAATGCCAGAGTGTAAAGAGACTGCAGCGATCAAGTTTAATGCCTTTCATTATTTGGATTTTCTAGTCATCTTGACAGAGTGTATTGGATTCTGAATTTGTGAGAGAGTTACTGGGTTCAAGACCTAAAATCACCAAGAAGTATTCCCTCTTAAATGCTTGTTCTATTGAGGAAATAGAGATATCGCATTGGGTAAATTGCTTATCTACTCAGAGCTTTTTGACATTGTCATGTAACCCAAGTTAAATTACAAGGTCAAAATAAATTGGTCAAATGTTTAACTCCTTACTGTGTTTCCCAGTAATTTCTGAGAGTGTTGTGTTCCATGTGTTTGGGAACCCTTCACCTCTTCCCCAGCTTCCCCGTGAGGCTGCCCTGCAGGCGCCTTTGTTGGCTGCTGCCCTTACTGTGCCTGCTCTCCCAAGGTGAACTCTACGCATTGGATCCCCATTGGGCTGCAGAGGCCAGGCTGTGTTCCTTAATGAGATTGCATTAAGAATTGTCAAATAATGGCAGAGAAACACAATTCAGAGAGTCATCTCTAGCCCTGCAGTTTTCTCCAGCCTGCCACAGAGCTGACTGTGACTAATGTGGTCAGCAATACCAGGCCTCTGAAGCAAAAATGCAGATTCGCTAGTCCAGGCCATTTTCTTCTTGATGAAACATTGGAGATTGAGTTCAGACCACATTTTTTTGTCCTTTATCATCCATCATTGCTAATCATGAGACACACCCTATATAGTCTCTTTTCAGAGGCTTCTGAATGTGCCTTCTGTTATTCTCAATTCTTTTATTATCTTTACAAAATCAACTTCATGACCTGTTTCTATGTATGGTTACAAATAAATATCTTGACCCTGTGGACCCCATCTGTCTACTGGGGCCATCTGTCTATCTGGTGCTCAGATAAACATCTTTTGTATGATACTATGTTAGCCTGACATATTTCGAATGTAGGTGCAATACACACAATAAGACTGTTGGATAACATTTCATTGACTTTTTAAAAACTAATCATCAAGTTAGTGAGACATACCTCGACAAATATTTAATATTTTTTAATGAAGGTATGATATGTTAGAGAAAGGAGAAAGGAACATTAGTTTGGATGGGTAATACGGGGTAGATAGTACCTGAACAAAGTCTTAAAAGACATGTCGAGTGAAGGAAAGATTTGAGCAGAATTTTATGGGCTGAAAAACTGAGTATCTTTGGAGAATGTCAAGTAGATTGATAGGGCTGAATATTTGGGAGCGGGTGGGGAGAGGATAGTGCACTAAGAGATGAAGATAGAGGGTCATTTGGGGCCACTTTAAAGGTGGAGAGTTCGGAAATTTCAGGATTAGAAGTAAGGAGCAGTTTGATTGCTCTGTGTAAGACAGAGTCACATGCCAGGACAGCAGTGGCACTTCAGCAATGACTGGCAGTTGTCAGAAAGCCTTTATGTGACTTTTTCCTTCCCGTGGCTCCTGAAGAGTCAGAGCGCAGGAAGGATCCCTGGTTAATTTTCACAGAAACAGTGACTCTGTGCCTGACATCTTGGAGCCACAGAGGGTCTGAGGTGATAAGACTGAGGGGAACCAAACAAACGCCAGAGCCACGGAAAATCAATGGCTGTAAGTAGCTGCAGCCCCGGTGCACATCGCTCTAGGGGCTGCTACATCGATTTCAGCTCCAGCTTCTAATTGGTGCAGGAGGCAAGACGAATGCTTCACTCTTGAGTGTTTAAGGCCCTATAGATTTTCCAGGTACGTGAACTAGAGCTCTTTTTGGAGTCCAGTGCTCGTGGATGTTGCTCATTTGGGCATTCCACTAAGTCTTGATCTGTTTGAAACTCGTGTTTCCTAATTATGTTTACCTTCTAGGATATAATGTGATTTTCAAGGGCAGAGGCCATGGCTTAGCTGTTCTCTTATGTTCCATAAACCTAAGTATATACTTAGCTGAACAATCTTTGGTAAACTGAATTAAATGTCAGCTTAAGTTGTGATTATTATTAAAGCATTGCAGCTATCATATTGAAGAATATTTTGAAACAGAAAAAAATCACCCATAATTTTAATTTAGTAGCACAATGATTGTTTTACTTTTTCAAGTTCTCTTTTAGTTTTTTGTCCTTTTCACATGTATCTTGACGTGATTGCAACCCATTCATCTATTTATCTAACAAATATTTACTAGGTACTTATTAAGTATGAAGAATTGACAGTGGATACACATAAGATGCAATTAGTAAGAATCTATCATTTTTAGGGTTTTATTCTCTTGGTGTCTTATCAAAAGATTTTGCATATTCTATCATCATTTTCATAAGAACTTATCAAGATAACAAATCTGATACCTTCCTTTGCTCACAAGCCAGATTTCATGTTATGGAGTGCTAGAGACGAGTGCACTCATATGCTGCAATGAAGCTTGAATTCACAACCACCTGGTCTGTTCAAAGAGGTCAGAAAAATCAGGCCTGTGGGTGGTGATGGTGACTTCCACTTATATAACCTGCAGTGCTTCACAGAGAAGATGTTTCTTGCTGTAAGAATATGATCGCTACCAAGATTTATATAGAAGCTAAACTGAGATTTTCACTATTAGTGCCTACAACTTAGAATTATCAGAATCTGGGGAAGTAGGTCACAGATGATTTTAACTAGGTGGACATGAGAGCAAACTCAACTCCTCATCCTACCTAACCCTTCCTCCAAATAATCATTCTCTCATTCAAGTACTAACCAGGCCTGGCCCTGCTCAGCTTCTGAGATCAGACAAGATTGGGCGTGTTGAGGGTGGTATGGCTGTAAACCAAATAATCACTCTCATTGAAAAAAGAATGTTTCTCCCTAAGCGGGTATATATTTTCATCTTTGGTTACCCCAACCCAGCTGAGCAGGATGAAACTGGAGATGCTAACTGTTGCATTCATCACTTCTTATCCCTACCCTCAGATGAGAGTGACCACGATGAACGTCTGTGAAAGAAACATCCACAACCAGTGACCTGAAGCTCAGATTTTTCTTGTTTGTGAAAGGGCTGATATTTCTCCCCAGTTAATATGCAGCTCACATGATCATAGGCAGGCGTGATTAAACAGTAATGCTCTGGGCACTCATATCCTCAGTCATGCTCATGTCACCGTCCAAATCAAGATTTACTTTTATTCTGGACCCTGACAGGGCTCGGCTCTCCTAATGAAAAGGGAAGACAGTGCCTACCTTTAAGATTTCAGTTGAGCAAAAAGGCACCGACTCAAATAATTCTACCTTCAGGTGCCATAAGACTAGAGAGAAAAACTGATGAGGTCAACAGGTGGCAGGTCAGCAGAAATGGATCAGGCACAGAAACACAGAATGTCGCGGGGTCCAGCAACCAAAACACTTCTCACTGGGAGTCCTGGGAAAATTTCCTCGAGGAGGAGGCATTTGTATGAACTTGAAAGACTAGATGGTATTTCTGTGGGTGAAGGGGTGAGAAAGGGTGTTCTGGGTAGATGAAATGCCATGATCAAAGACACAGGCAGAAAGAGGAAATGGTGACAAACCCATTTTCATCAGAGGATAGAAAGAGAAATAAGTGGCAAAAAGAGGTGAGGATCAGATCACAACACAGAAAAGGACTTCAAGTTGTTTTAAACATGGAAGGAGCCATTAAAGTGTCTTAAGCAAGGTGATTATAAGTTACGAGCGTGCTGGGAAGATTCATCTTTATTCATTCTTTAGTATGGATTAAAATTCTGACAATGCAGGATATTTGATTTTTGCTAAAGTAGTCTCTTAGCAACAGTGTGCAGAAGAAAATCAAATTGCAAACAATAACTTAAATGTGTGCTTAAATGCTATTAAATAATTTAGAATATTCATAGTTGAAGGCACATGTCGGTATCATTCTAATATGATTGTACCTGGTCTGGAATCAGGGTTTATACAAAGGTGACTTCGTGAGTGAATTTTTACACTGTTGGGATCATAATGGAGACTTTAATACTATGCTTCCATGCTACATGTCGACTATGGCTTATTTTTACAGAAATTTCTTTCAGTTAAAAGGGGCATAATCATTTACACAACATGTAATCAGTCTTATCTCTAGTGGTCATTGCCGAGTGGCTTGTGACTGTATTTTGAGGCAATATTTATTTCATAAACACTGTTTTTCTTATTCGATTTATCACGACTTTACTATAAAACAAATGCTCTTTCCATGTCTCTTTTCCATTTTTAGTTTAGTTATTTTTTTATTTTTACATGTATTGTACTATTTTTAAAACCATTGGGTCTATGGCTGGACAGTTTTGATTTATTTGTGTTAATAAGGAATCTCTTCTGATACCAGTTCATCTACCTCTCAAGTAAATAAAATTTGTGATTGCAGTGTCAAATGGAAGGAAGTGCACATTTCTTGATGGACATGTGAATGACTGAGCTTTGAGAAAACATTTTTACAAATGCATTTGTTTTTGTCTGGGCATCCACTTCAGCCAGGGAGACATGGTGAACAAGTGGAATTACTCACTAACATCATTGTGATCAATATTTTTGAACGCAACTGAAATCCTCAGACCTACAAATCAACTTATTTTCTTACGGGCAGTGTAGCAAGGATGGTGGAGAACAGACACTTGAAATATTATTATAAGTTTAGTCCCGAGCATGTTTACCAAGTATCTATGATCATCAATACAGTGAGCTTGCACTAAGAGCCCCAGCCAGATTTCGAGACACAGCACCAGCCCTGAAGTTTGATGCATGTAAACCGGGTACCATATCACTCTATGTTGACAATTTATTCCAACTGAGGAAAAGAATTCTAATGCTTTCTGCTGAGTAAAATCTCAAAGTGTGACTGCTGGCGCACTGAGAGGCCAAGATTTTGCAAGCCACTATTTTTTTCAACAAATATTTATTGAGTGTCAGCTATGAGCTAAGTACTCCATTCACATGCTTCTCCTACATGCCCTGGGATGAAAGTGGAAGGAAGAGGAACCACAGGCGATTGAAAGAAGTTCCTGAACCTGATGGGTAAAATGGATAGAAGCTCAGGTCTCTTTGAGGGGAGGAGCAAAGAGACAGTGCACAGGACTCTTTAGTGGGTCCTATTTTCTATGACAACAAAACAATTTGCTGACCTTGAGAAAGAATTATCTGAGGACCTGTCCACCCTTTGGTCATGCTTACATTGCCACCATTTGATCTAAATCCTTACAGTGAGATGTTGCATCACTTCCCCTCCCTCATCCATAATGTGGGCCTTCAGAGTTTACATATATATAAAGAAAGAAATTGCCCCTTTGTCCAGAATATATGGAACTAGAAGAGACTACTCAAGTCTTTCTAAGCCAATTGGATGAGGGACTCAGAGATCCTAGTTTATCATCTGGAATGATCCCTTGAACCTCTGGAGCTGTGCTGTGTTCATCTTCCTCCATGCAGATTAAGTAGCACCGAAAGCTGCAGACACAGATAAGAATAAAGCAGCTTCTTTTTGAGCTGGAGCTGCGCTGCAGCCCTGGGTCAGTGAGACATGCCTGTCCCGAGACTAATACATCCTTTTAATGCCAGAATAAGAGCCAGATTCTATTCAAAAAGCAGATTGCTATAGGCATGGGAGGTAGAGAAAAGCCAGTGTCTATTATTATTTTTAATAGAGACTCGTGCAATCTTAAAACCGGAGTGATCTTTAGAGAATTTCTAATTTAGCCCCATTTTATAGGCAAGGCCATGAAAGCCCAGAGAGAGGAGACATATTTCGACCAGGTTGGGCCACTAACAAGTAGTTACAGCATTTTCATTTGTGTGAGTTGTTTACATCACCTTGTCTTCCTTTAACTCTACCCTGTAGATGGCAGATTCATCATCTTTCACTCTTTGCACGAGCTGCTTAATCAGTCGTTTTGCTCCAAGTTCAGCAGGTCCTTCACGGGTGCTCAGCAATCTTTCTCTTCTCTGCGTGGAGAAATTTTCATTCTTCCTCAAGGTCCCTGCACCATCCCTTTTTCAGCGCTTACAAAGGAGTCTTTTTTTACACACACACACAAAACTGAAACCTTAGGGGATAAATTCCACCCACTTCCCTCACACATTAGCGATTACACATGTCTTCTATTCTCTCCTGGTCCAGAGTAAATTGAATCTTTCTTTTCCAAGGCTAACATGTGCCACTGGCTCTCTTCCCTGTGTGCTCCTACATCTTCCTCGGTCGTGATGCACTGATCAGTCCTTCTTGATACCTTCATCCCTCCCCCATCACTGGTTCCTGTGTCTGCAGAGAAAAATGGAGACTTCCTCATTCTCCGAAAACCTGCCTTAAACTTGCCCTTAAGTTGTACTGTTCAACTGGCATTTTCCCTCCATTCATACTTCTAAACTTACTGCTCTCATTTTCCTCCCTTGCATTTATTTCTGAAATAGTTCCACTTGATGTTTGCCTTATCCACTCTGCTCAGTCTTCTCTTAAATGTTTCCAGGAATTTTTTGATTGCTGGATCTAGCAGCTTCTTATTACTATCTCCTTTTAAGATTTTCTGAAGCTTTTGACAGTACTGACCACTCCTTTCCTCTAATAGCATTGCGACAAGGTCCTCCCTGGCCTTCCCTGGTAGTCTGATCATGGTTTCTAAGTCTGTTTAACTTGCGCTCTGGTTTCTACTTACTGACTAAATGTAGGCAGTCCCCAAGGCCACAGTCTCGGCCTTTTTCTCCTCTCCACATGAGTAGACCTAGTGCAGAGGTTAAGAGTGGGCTTGGGAGTAGAATACACTGGCCATGTATTTAGCGGTGTGTCCTTTAGTAGTTATTTGACCTCTCCACGACTTATTTTCCATTATCTGTGAAATGAGGTGAAAACAATTGCCCACACTTATTGAACATTTACCATGGGCCACAAACTGTTATAAACACTGTATGCATTCAATCATTTCTTACCACAGCTCTAGGGATTATTATTCCCATTTTATGGGTAAGATCACTAATATGCTGAGAGGTTAAATAACTTGCCCCATAGTAAACAGATAGTAAACAGCTGAGCCCGGGTTTAAATCTTACATAGTTCTGCTCCAGATGCTAGTGTCTACATTATTCTGCTCCTCAGTAACGATAGTCTTTACTCATGGGTTCATGCAATTAAATAAAATAAAGCATGCAAAACCCTTAGCATAGGCTCCGGCATAAATTAAATGCCTAGGTGATGCTAACCCTTAATATTTCTCTTATTGTTAATAATTTTTCTTTGGGGGGCGGTTGGGGGACCATGTCCAGGGGTTATATATACTCTTCTGCAATTGAACTCAAATGTATCTCTAACCTATAATTTTCTCCTAAATTACCTGTTTGTCTTTAGCCAGATACTAACCAAGTATCTAAAATCACCTTATATAAAATTTAACAGGACCTGTTCCTTATTTCCCTTCAACCTACACTCTTTATCCCAGTGACTAATACCATTATTTATCCAGGCCCTGGAGCTTATACTTTGAAGTCATCACTGTTAGTCCACCTTGCACCTCATTGTCCACACTTAGTATGCAGACAGTTCTTGATTATTATAATCCAAAAATTTCTTTATTTTCCCATTTTCTACTAGTGTTGATTTCTCTAATACCTCTCTGAAGGATCCTTGTCTTATGTATCTTGTACTCGACAGCCAGTTATCTTTCCAAATGTTTGGGTGGTAAACATTTTTAAAAATTGTGGATCTCTTTGTTCCAACCAAACCTTTGGTAGAATTCTAATATGAAATGCTATTAAAAACAGAGCTACGCAGATCAGATCGGGGATACTTGGAAGCAATGACTCGCTTATTTCCTGCTGTTCTTGTCTTCTCTGAATTGGCCTCTGAGTAGCCTAGAGAAAATGATTGGAGAACTTTTATTTTAAAACAACCTCAACCATAACGTTTCTCTGCATAAATCCTTTGTTAAGACATTCATGACCTTTCGCAGTGTTGCCCAGAGTGTATTTTCAGTCTCATCCACAGCCACTTGCCACTCACAGCTGCGTTTGCCGTTCAGCATTCTTTGATCGTTCTGTTCTCTCATCTCCAAGTCCTTTGCTTATTGGTTTGGACTTCCTGAAATTCTCTTATTCCCGGTCTCATTTAGCCTAATCCATTCTTAAAGACTTGGCTTAAATGTCGCCTCCTTTATTTAACCTTTATGGAATATCACAATCAAAATTTAACTCTGTCCATTGCACTCTATAGATCTTGGGTTTGACTTAGATTAAGGATTGAATTGCTACCTTATTTATGTTTAAGATACGTATGTGTGCGTGTATATATGTTTATCATTATATTCTGAGCTCCTGTCATTCAGGAAATGTGACTCTTTTATTGTTATACCCTCAGTATCTTGTTAAATCAAAGGGCTTGGGCTCTAGTTGTTTACTGAATTGAAATAACCTGATACCTTTTCCACCAGCATTTGGTCTTTTAGGGACAAGTATTGCTCTTTCTTTTCTTGCCTTTTGACATTTTTATGTCTGGGGCCTGACAGCTCTTGCTTCGAATTCCTCATTATCACATATCACTGGTGGTGTTTGTACCTGAGAGTTTCTGATATGAGTTCACTTCCTTTTCTAAGCTGTGTTTGTTAATTTTACTGATTTTGCTCTTTTATCCAACCCTTTATGCATCTACCAATTCTTCCATCTTTAGTTTAATCATACTTAGAAGACCTACACCATCTCTTTTCTGTAAATAATCTTCACTGACCACATATAAGGATCTATCTTTTCTGTAAATACCCATAACTCTAGTCTTTGCCTTATTTACCTTTTAAATCCACTTAGAATACCTTGTGTTTTTTAAAATCACATATATTTGCATTATGTCCCACAACTAGAATCTAAATTCTTTTAGAATAAAAACTATAAATTTATATTCTCTTTTCTCTCTCTCATAGAACATGGTTCATAGACTTTGTGACCTTTCTTTCCTATTTTGTGTCCTCTTTCCTCAAATGAGATCCTGGCATGGTAATAGACTTATAATTACAATCAATGAATTTCCAACCCCGCATGATTCTTTGCGATTAAAATAGTTTTTCTCTCCATTGAGTAGTGTTTTCTTAAATATCAATATATTCTAAACTACCTCCATTTTGTCTTCTGTATTGAAACATTTTGGTGTGTATGTTTCCTGGGAAGTTCCAGATTCCAAATTCAGCACCCCCACAAGAGGACAGCTCAGAGCAGGGTTGTGCCGAGGCTGACTGCAGCTGTCGCGTTGCAGGTTTCAACCGGGAACTGGTTTGAAATTCTTAGGTGTTGCCTTTGAGGAGCATTCTCAAGTCACATGTCATAAAGCTTAAGCTAAAAGGTTTTCACAGCCAAATACATTTTGTAAGCACTATCCTAAATAAAGATAAAAATTACTACTTTACTGGATGGAGTGTGTCTAAGGGCCAACGGGATGCTAACATACACTAAATATATACCAATGTGGGTAACACTGTGCAACGTTTTCTAAAATTATTTGATAATGGGAAGCTAATTTTTAGAACTGTAATATTAGAGTTGAGGAAAATCCTCTTTGGGAAACATTGCATCAATAATTTAATTCTGTAGCACATCACAGATCTTAACAGCTAGATGAGTTCTTGTTTTATGTTTTGCTTTTTCTGTATGAGTGTTTGTATTTGTGTGTGTGTGTGTGTGTGTGTGTGTGTGTGTGTGTGTGTGAGAGAGAGAGAGAGAGAGAGAGAGAGAGAGAGAGAGAGAGGATGTAGAGACCCAGAGAGAATATTGTTCACTCTCTAGTGACCATATGCCTAGGTAGCACATAGCTATGGTTAGAACACTCACTTTATTCTGTTTTCATTCTGTCGCTCACATCACTAGGGTACTTGACCTTCCATAGGTCCTGGCTTCCTGATTCTATACCCAGTTTTTCCTGCCTCCCTGAAGCAGACTTAGCTGTGAGGTTCTCTCTTTGCTCATGGTAAACTCATGTTAAATTCTTATAGTTCTCTTTGTTGGAAGTTATAGATCATGTCTCCTTGACAACAACTTCAAATACATTAAAATATACTACTTCTCATACTGCAAATATATAGCTACACAAATCAAGTTGCTGGAACAGTATAATTCCCCGAAGCAAACTAAACCTTAGTAGCAGCCCTAGGTTATGTATTTGTTGCAGAATAATTATTATAAATTTGTTGTTTAACTGTTGGCTTTGTGAAAAATTATATAAAACAAGAGAATTTACATATTTGTTCCAAGATTTAACACAGACCCAAAGAACTTAGGTTTACAGATATATTCCACATTAAAGTTAATACATACACATTAGCTTTTACTGTGTCTTGCTATCAATTGAAATAGTTCAGATCTTTTACTTAAACCAGACTTAAGACCCTTTTCAGTGATAAATTTTTGTTACCCTTTACTCATTTTCCATAGGAGGGAACACATATAGAGAGGGATATTTGAAGAAACACTTGTCCTGTTCTACTCCATCACAACACACACACACACACACACACACACACACACACACACACACACACTTTTCCCAAGGGAGGAAGGGAAGTTAATTTTATTAGGAACTGCCACATCTTTGACATCCATATTCACAGATGCATTGAATAGTTGGGTTTCTAGTATCCATGAATTAAACCTGAATTGGAATAGGCTTTCAAATTTGAGGAAGAGATCCAGTATTTTCTACTTTCTCTGATTGTGACTGGTGGAAAGTCATGCCATGCTTCCACCCATGAGGACATCTGTGTTGGCCTCAAGTCTCAGTTGTATGCTTTTGAGCCCTATAATAAAGCAGTCATTGTGCAGCCATTGATAAAAGTGATATTTAATATCCATTTTATTCCTGGTACCTTCCCCTACGTATTAGGGGCTGGAGGTCCAGAGGATGATTAATTCCTACCTGCACCACCAAAACCCAGTATCTATAAACAGAATCTGAGTAAATACAGAAAAGGGTTGATTGATGCAGATTTTATGAGACTTGACATTTACCTCTTTGTGGATCTTTTTAAAGAAAAAATAGAAAATGAAATATAAAAGTAAATATTAATTTAGAATTAAAAATATAAATTTCTACACATGGAAATTTTTAAAGTTGGGAAAACTCAAAGTTTTTATTAACTGCCTGTCTTACCTCATAATTTTTATGTCTTTATTTGGCTAGATACTGTTTGGCTATTTTTTCCTATGATGATATTTTATAATATTTCTATAGGGAGAATAAAATAGTTATTCAGGATTTTTCTATCATGGCTAACTGAATTTTTAAAATTATTGATCAATAATAATTTTACTGATGGTATCTAAATTTGGGAGATTGTTGACCAATTTAGAGAAACCTTTATTCTATGTTTTTTCACACATAATTTACAGGCTTTAGAAGGATTTTTGCAGGCTAACTTTGAACTCTATTTTATATTTTGTTTTTTCTTTAATTTTCCTAATTTTAGTACTAGGTACTATAGGCCATTCTCCTATTAGCACACATCCTTCATGTCAAAACATGTCAATTGGCATAGCTGGTGACAGTGATACCTGGAAATGTTTCTTCAAGTACAGAATATCTATCAATGACTTATCTATAGGTAGAAGTTCCTGAAAATCACAGAAGTACATTTTTTTAACACCAAACTAAAAGTGTCTCAACTTTTTGGCTGGATACTAACAATGTCTGCAGGTACTTTATACCTGACAGAAGGGAAAGTGACATAGATGATGATGACATAGAAGGTCAATAGTCTAAACTTTCTATTTATTATGCAAATTTCACAAGATTGAGTAACTGAATGAATGTGATTTTTGTCTCATCTAGAGCCTTGGAGGGGCCTGTGCAAGTGAAATCTCTAGAAGATTAAACTTCACAGTGATTCTGCTTCTGAGCAGAAAGTCCAGTCATTGCAGAAAACAAAAATCAGTGAGGGCATTACTTGTAACTTGAGATTGAGTCAGGTTTTTAACTGAAGAAAAACTATGTGCCTATTTTTAAATCGTGAACTCTCTGTAATGATTTCCTATGGAGAAAGACAATTTGAGCTGAGAGTTATTTCCTGGAGCTTTAAATGCTTAGCATAACAAAAATCACTATTAACCGACTATTTACATGGGCCAATACTTAACCAAGCGTGATTTCTATCTTACAAAAACTCTATAAAACTGGGAGAGCAAAACTTACAGCAACTGGCCACCCAGGTGTCATCTTTGCTCTCTAAAGACTCATGTTAGAAAGAAACGATTCCTGGAATGAAGCTCATGCATTTATACAGACTCACTTCATTTGAATTTCAAAGGTAAGCTGGGAGGAAGACAGATAAATCATTTTCTAGAGATTAAACGGTGATTCACAGTAAAACAAGCTCTCAGATGTGTTAAAATTTAACAGATAGTAGAGTGGAGATGCAGTTCTGTTTTGCTTTGAGGGTAAGCCAGAGACTAGCTGTGATGGATTTGTTGTATGTGATTAATATTGCATATGTTTGTGCTTTTCTACACCTTTGCAGAAATGTGTAAGGTCAATCAAAACTTTCCATTAGCCCAGCTCCCAGACCCTGGCCCTGACAGCCTTCTTCCAGTATTTCAGAGTATAAATTCATCTGCTCTGATTCTTTTTAATGCTTTCATTTGATTTTCAATTTGAAGCCTATTGAAATAATGTTTCTGCTCTTTTATGTCTAAATAAAATATGTATTTGAGCAAAATAAACTGTCTTCTGATTAACCTAATGACCTTGTTCATCACTCAAAAGAATCATGGAATAAGGAAGCTAACATGTGCTTCACTGAACATCAGTTAATTGAAAGTATACTGATATCCCAGTTTTCTGGTCAGGCCTTCCAAAAATGGATAATTGCAGGAACACAATTTAAAAATGAATAGAAATTAAAACCTTGAAGAAGCAAGACTTTTATACATGGAAGTGGTTCTGATGAGAAATAGAAATTTTGTAGCGTTGTTGCACGTTACCTTAACAAACATTGGGCTTGGAACCTTCTTTGACTAGAGAGATCATTACAAACATTAATTTCTATCCTTTCCTGTTTTGTGTGAGTCCTCTGGTAGCTGGATGCACTTTTATTGGAGGGAGCAGAGGACTAGTAAGGGATTATTAGATTTCTGGTTATTTTTCTTGTTCTTTGCTAATATTTCTCTTTGTGTGGGTCCCTGAAAGACTTTTGAAAACTATTTGTTCAGTGAGTAGATTTGATGTCACATGAAGCATTTACCTTACTTATTTTTTGCTCTGAAGATGGTGTCACCATTCCATGAAGAAATCAAGTTCATGGACTTTGTCATATCTGTCCCCATACTGAGGAGGCCTTGGCAGATCTGTAGCAGTGTTCTGGATGATTGGGATCACCAGACATTGGAGCCATTACTGGTTAGTCCTTCAGGAAGATATTCTTTCCAGTTTCCTAACATTCTTGCTTTTTCATGTCTCTGTATCTTCTACATACTCTAACTCCTGCTGGGAATACTCTTGGTCTTAAATATGTTGGAGTCAAGCCCATTTATCCATTAGGACTCAGCTTCAATGTCACCTGCTGCCTCTATGCAGTCTTCACTGTCACTGCTGTCTTCACTGTCACTGCCATCTCCCCCGGGAATGGTTTCTCTTATAGTATTTAAAACTTTTTCATTTTAAAACTTACTATGATGTATGCCTTTGTTCTTTACTAAAGAGTGAGATCTTTGAAGGTAGAAACCATATTTTATTCATTTTTGCGTCTCTGCCTGTCATATAATGCCTGTTTACGTATACTTTATTCTCATTAAATGAATAATTCACTCATTTACTTATTCATGTGACAAATGTGATGTAAGCTATGTTATTGGAAGCAAATAGACTACGTTTTCAGTTTCCTCAAACAGTCCAAGTGTCAAATTTAAGGTCTATTCTTACTCATTAGGCAAGCTGAGACCTGCTTTAATCATGGGCCTTCTTTGGCTGCTTACCTTAAAAGCTAGCTTCATACCCACACAGCTGTCTGTGTCCATGACAACTGAAATGCATAAATACAGGCTCTGAAGCATGATCTTTCTACAAAGTTGAAACCTCTGTTGAAACTGTAGTTTACGCCTGTGTTCTTCTTGGACAGGTATTATCACAGGTCTGCATGGGGGGGCTATTTCAATGAGGCAGGAGTGACTTCATATACTATCCTGTCTCCCAAGCAGTTTCCCCTAAGGAATCGTGAGCTGCTGACAGATCAGTCTAGTGCGATGGGGTCACAAGGATCACATCTGTTCCTGAGAGGGCTACCTGCAATGACAACATACAATCTATAGCATTTCATTTATGCATCAGGTGGCATCATGATATCCTTGCCCTATGTCCCTTGGTGAAGGGGTTCTGTGTGGGAATGTTTGTGTGGGACTACAGAAACAAGAGATGGAAAATGCATTGAGATGAGAAGCATCGAAAGCACGTAAGTTAGGAATATTTTGTTAGCTCTTCTGGTCTGTATCAGTGGGGAGGGGGTTTAACCCACCCTGAATTAGTGGACCTTTGAGACAGAAACCAGGAACTATAGGGAATTGCCTAAACTTTGGAATGTTTATTACACCTCAGTGATGGTTAATATGTAATCATTTATCTTTTTCTCCAGAGAACTAAGGGGTAAAATCCTTACAGTGTACAGAGGATGTAGCATGTCTTAATGTGCAATGGTGAAGTGGTTTGCTGTGGAGAATGGTGTGTTCTTTGCTGCAAGGAGTGAGTTAAGGGACCTGAATAGATGGTTACAGCTTTAAAGATGGACTTTGCTGAGTCCACATGGCCTTAAACCTTTAGTTTTTGCATCATGGGGGAAGCCCATGGGTCTCAAGAAATGGGTTAGGGTGAGAAAGAGCCTAGCACATGGCATCTATGTGCTAACTGGAAGAAATCCAGTTCAGTATTTTGACGACTGTGCCAGTGTGTATTGACTATCAGCCTGTGTTGGTTTGCTGGGGCAGCCCTAATAAGGCAGCACAACTGGGTGGCTTAGAACCACAGAAATGCATCCTCTCACATTTGAGAGGCCAGAGTCTCAAAATCAAAGTGTCGGCAGGGCCATAATCCCTCTGATGATGCTAAGGGAGGATCTTCCTCTCTTCTACCTTCTGGCAGTTCTTTGGCTTATGGCAGCATGACCCCAGTCTTCGCAGAGCTTTTCTCGTGTGCAAGTCTCTCTTCACATGGCATTTTTTATAAGAACACCAGTCATACAGGTTGAGGTCATACTCCAGTATGACCTCATCTTAACAAATTAGCAAATTACATCTGCAACGACCCTATTCCAGCATAAGCTCACATTCTGAGGTCCTGGGGGTTAGAAAGTCACTGAATTTTGGGAGAGACAATTCCACCCTAGTATGAACTTTTAAAAACATATTTCACAGTGTACATGCTCAAGAATTTTCCTACAGTAGGTCCATAAGAATGAGTAGCTGGATCCATCCACGAGGAATGCAGAAAGGACTGGGGAGTTGGTTTGCAGCCTAGATGGAGCCTAGCATCCAACCAGTGAGAGGTCTGTGTGCTGATTTCCTGACCCCAGAAAGCTGCTGTGTACATGAGTGTTGGAGCAATGCCTTGTCTTTATTGAAAAAGTGACTAGAGAGCAAAAAGGGTGAGGAAGCCAGCATCTTAAGAAGAATCTTGTCATGTATTGAGGTTGGAGAACTTACAAGGTAACATTTGGAAACTCACTAGTCACCAAAACGTGTCTGTGTCCTCCTGCTTCAGATAACAGAATCAACTAGTGCTCCAGGCCAGGTTTCTCCTTCCTTTTTTACCCTCCTTCTTATAATGGCTTTCTTAAAGGTTTTTTATTCTTAGGTTTTTCCACTTATCTCAGTGGATTTCAGCAAATTATTTTTAAAAATGCAAAATGCATTTATTTTTAAAGGAAAGAAGAAGCCAAGCGAACGCTTAGTCAGTGATTCTTCTAAGTGAAATGTGTCCTAGGCTATCTGCACTTCATCCGCTAAGAGGAGAAGATTTTCTCTCCTTTTTTACAAACCAGAAAATTAAAGCTCATAGAAATCAGATAATTTCTTTTAAAGCAAATAGTAATCGAGCAAATTGTAATTTTGATCTTTTCCATCCCAAATCTTAACATTTATATCATATTGACTATTTAAAATATTTATATTCAGCGTGGTTGGTTAAGTAGAAAGTAGTTGTTTCATGATTAGTATAAGTCTTACTAAGATATCATAGGAAGAAAATACACAAAAAAGAATCAAGGCTTTATTGAGGACCTACTGTATAGTGGATGTTTTTCATCTCTATATTTTTGGGTGCTCCAAAAAATCCTATTCTTTAGCATTGTTAATTCAATTTTATAATTAGGAAATTAGAATTTAGAGAGATGCAGTGACTTGTTTAATATCATGTTACAAAATGGTAGAGAAGTGGCTTAAACACAGCACCCTTTGATGTAAAGTCTGATGTTTATCCCTTTGTTCCATTTTCTTCTTGTTCATAATTTATTAGAACATCAATTTAATTAAACTGAGACTATTTGGTATTTTTATATCTTGCACAGAATGACTGTGAAATAAGTATGTGTTATAAGTTGGGCTTTTTTTGGTTGTTTTTTGTTTTGTTTTATATATTTTTTTAAGTGAGGCAACCCTTGGTCGACCTCACAGATTACAAGGACCTTATCAGTTTACAATCCCTTTTTTTATTTTTTTTATTTTTTATGTCTACAGCACCTGGTCTAACTAGATGATCTCCCATCCAAGTACTAACCAGGCCTGCCCCTGCTTAGCTTCTGAGATCAGACATGATTGAGCTCATTCAGGGTGGCACGGCTGTGTTATAAGTTTTGATGAAAATAGTGTGCATATATTGGGATCAGAGCAGTTTAAGATTAGAATGGAGGATTTCAGGATTCCAGAAGATGACATCTTAGCTGTGTTTTGTAATTTATGACAACATTGAATTTATGCTTCCTGGAATCAGTAGTTCAGAAAAATGTCTCGAGTTCTCTCGAAAGTCAGATCTGTTGATCTCAACATGAAAAACATATTGCTTTGTAGCAACTTTCCGTATCTCATCAGAGAAGATGCCTTATTATACAGTATAGATACAAGGGACCGAGAGTACAAGGAGGATAGTGTCAGCCTGGGGGAATTTGATCCATTACTGTTTTAATCTGAGAGTAGTAAGTGAATTCTGCTCCTTGTGGATTTTATATTTCATAAGCTCTGCCCTCATATAAGAACATTTCATAACTTTATATAAGAACTTTACTATGACCAGGCTGCAAACATATATCTTTTAAAGAACTCCCTCTTTGCTTATTGTATCTTGCTTAATTTAGCTTTTCTCAGCGCCTTCTTAGGAAAGAAAACTGGCCTCTGGGTTGGGTTAGGTGAGAGCAAGAAAGCTTCTAGGGGTTTTAGGGACCATCTGCCTGTTTATTTTTAATTCATGGTAAACTGGGAGCTCAAGCACCCATCTTTTGCTTTAACTTATGTTCCCCCTAAATCCTATTTTAAATGGGTAACCCATCCAACAAAGAGTAGCCAGTGAAGACTAAGCTTCTTGTTTTATCCTTTTTTCTCAGCTATCTAATCCCTCTCACCAAAGAAGTCTTCTCCTCTTAATAGTTTTTGGTAATTAGTTTCCAGAGATACTCGATAGAGGGTAAGAAAGAGTTTTATGAGTGTCTTCACAGAGCAAAATCCTACATAATGAGCGACTACCCACCAGGCAAACGAGAGGGGACAGCATTCCAAAAATGAAATAGCATGGACAAAACATTGAAATGTGAAATAATGCAGTTATTAAACAGCAGACTTGATGCTTCAATATCCCTTCCTCTCTCCCCTCCTCTCTGTTTAGTTTGACTTGCTTTCGAACAAGTAAAATCCCTTTTATAAGTAGAATCACTCAGTATGTACTCTTTGGTTTATCCCTTGGCTCACTCAACATTTTGTGAGTTTTCTGTACATCGTTGTGTAGCAGCAGTTCATTTATTTTGATGTTATGTAACATTCTAGTGTGCGCATCTACCAAAATGTATTCATCCATTGTCTTAGCATTGGACATTTTCTTCTGTATTAGAGTGTTCATCACGGAGCTTGTGCTAATGAGTTCACATCTGCGTAGATCTCACATGGTTCCCAAGAGCCCACTTCTTGGAAGGAGTGAGTAAGATAGGGCTTGAGGCTGGAAAGCAATGCTCTGATTTCCTCACTCTTCCCTTTAGCGTTGATGACTGTGATAGCATAGATGATGTGGTTTAAATTGTTCCTGCTGTTATAGCTTATTTTTTCCTATTGCTCATCATTAACCAAATAATTTCCTATAGACAATAACCAGACAATTTTAGTATCTTTAAACATTTCATTCCAGTGATCCAGGAAGCTTCTAACTCCACCATTTGTGGATAAAAGGCTGTCTTTTACATGATTCTGCTTAAATCATAGCACTCAGCTCTTGAACTTACGTTCTTCCATGGGAAATAGTTCTGAAGTCTGTATAGCTGTGTGGTTCTGGGAGTTACGCTTCCTTCTCAGTGAAGGCCTTGATTGGAGATGGGGGAGACATTATACAATACCAATGTTCAAATACGTCTCCCACATTTAGATTTACAACTTCTACCAAATACTTTCTGCAAAATATTTATGCTGAGAATTGCTAAGAGGAAAAATGTGGCTGTATTTTCAGCTCGGGTCCTGCAACTTAGGCTTTCTGATGGGAGTGACAGAGTCAGCCATCCCAGTGAGAAAGATGACTCTACAGAGACCTCTGCTCGAAGCATCTCCTGAGCTGTGCCCTCCTGGCACGAGCCAACAGCCTTTTTAGTAGACCCATTTATTCTCTAAAATGCTTTTCAGCCTCTGGGACAAAACAAATTCCCTCCCTGCCTTTTATAACAGCAGATGCATGAATAAAAGCAAAGCCAGCCAACTTTACATCATGATGAAATATCTGGAGACATAAACTCCAAGGAGTTTATGCAAATGGAATTGCTAAAATATTGAAGTACAGAGTGAGCCGATGTTATAGGAACTCAGAAGGTCATCTAGATGGTTCAAGGATAGATCACAGAATTCAAATTGACTGTCCATAAAATTCAATTAAATCTAACAAATATTGACTCAGTGTCTAGTTTCATTGGGACATGTTAACAAGTAGGTAGGGTGTGATAGGCAGGGTAGAATGGGAGGTAAATGAGATGTAAACCCTGCTCTCAGGAAGCTCTCAGCCTATGTTTTAGAGTTGGTGGAGGTGGGGGGAGACAGGAGAAATGAGTGTGATAAATGTAGGGGCAGAAGACCATAATGAGGATGTGCCCAGGTACCGGGGTCAGACTGCGCGGGTTTGAAGTCTGGCTTTTTCACCTTGAGCTGAGTGACCTTGGGCAGGGTGCACCTCCAAGCCTTAGTCTCATCATCTGTAAACCTGGGTTTATGACACTAACTACTTCGGAGTGTGTTTTTTTTTTTCTTTTCTTTTCTTTTTTTTTTTTTTTTGAGAATTAAATCTGATAACCAGTCTACAGCACTTAGTCTGGCACTTGTCGCACAGTGCTTAATAGATGGCAGCTATAAAATGTCAGGGGGAGGCACCAAGCAAGTAGGAAAAGTCACACCACATTGGAGAGGTTAGAAAAGACGTCAAAGAATATTTGGAAAAAAGAAGCAGTATATCAACCGATGGAAATTGTGGAGAGAGACACTTATCCTGTGTTTGTAGAAGTTGCCCATTTGAGTATATAATCTCTGAAGTAACTGTCCAAGCCTTTCACATTCAACACATACCATGAATAGACTCATTGATGAATGAAAGAATGAATGAATTCACAAGTGGATGAATAAAGGCATACCATAGGCTGGGAAAGGTGTGCTTGGGGTGCCATGTAGAAGTAACCCTGCCAGCGAGTGCTGATGAGGCTGGAATGTCAGGTTGAAGCCAGAGCATTTCATACTTTGAGTATGGGACAGAGTCATGTCCACAGGCCGGGAAATCATTGTGCTTATATTTCTTTTCCTTTCAATTTTGAAGGAAATATAAAAAGCCAAGCTGTACTGCAGAGTCAGCTGAAGAGTTACAAGCTCATGTCTCTTTTGACTGCCATCAGTTAAGTGCAAATTAGACATTCTCTTCTGCCTAGAAATTGCTTAATCTAAGTTTGTGCTGCAGATGATCCCTGTGGCTTTGGAAGCTTCTGTTGGAAATAAAAGTGAGGTCGATAGATTCTTTGAGATTTATTTTCTGGAAGAGGCAAAATCTGCAGTAACCAAACGTGAAATGATTCTTAGATTAAAATGTTGTATGGCTTTACTGGTCCCAGGCACGCAGATGTCAGGATTCTTTATAACTCTTGGTTCTCTCTATTCATGGGCTTCTTATGAGGCTGGTTAGTCCAAGGAAATTTGATGATCATTCCCCTGTCTTTATTTTGTCAGACTTCAACTTTTCATATTTAGGAAGACTTTTACAAACATTGTCCATAGATAGCATATCATTTAGTTCTCAACATTTTTGCCCAGTGGATTTTATCATTACGACAGAGGAGGATCCAGAGCTCACTCAAGTGTCATCTGACCCCAGGCCCTAGGTTCTCACGGGAACCTCTATAGAGTGTCAGGGTTTTCTGAACACTCCAATTCTTCCTGCAGTTACAGCTTAAGTGTGCGATGCTTCATCTTAAAACCACAGAATGGTTTTCTGCTTTTATGGCATCTCCTTGATGGCTGCTCTATACCACTATTTTTACTTTTATTATTTTTAAAAATTTAAAAATCCAGTTATCATTACTTATCCAGAAAAACAACAACAGAGAACATAAGCTAGTAATTAATTTGGCTTCCTTTTAGAAGGCCTCTTGATCTAATCATAGTGACTGGCCCACCTAAAACTTATGAGTCAGATTCTAATGCATACATTAAAAGTCATTTGTCTAGGTTTTCATGTAGAAGGATTAGGAGAAAGAAGGTAGATGCATGCCTGACACTCCATTAACAAGTGTGTTCTTACCTGAAGCTAAAAGAAGGGCAGTGTGGTTCAGTAGAAAGTACCTGGGCTCTAAGTCAAACGCGTGGGGAACTGGTTCAGCCACTTCAGGCTATCAAAACTTGATCTTGAGCTCAGATGCTGAGCTTCACTTTCCTCATTTGTTAAGTGTTTAGTAGCAGTTATATGATAGTCACTCATTCCAATCATTCATGAGTCAATAGCTATTTATCGAATTCCTCTTATGAGATAGGCATTGTGCTAGTAGCTAAGATAGACCCATGGAGAAAGAGAAAATAGATATGGTTGTTATCTTAATAACAGGGTCTAAAGGAGAAGATAGATATTTTATAGATAATTATGCAGTCACACAATTAAAATTGTGATAAAAGCTATTGAGGAATACACAAGATGATTTGGGAAGGTCCTAGCATGGTTTGGGCAATCAAGAAGCCCTAAAATTGAGATAAAAAGGATGACTAGATTGAGTTGCCTAGTGGAATTATTGTAATTATCAGAGGTTATGCATGTAGTAGTATCTAGCATAGTTCCTGGGATGTAATAATCATCAATAATCATAATGAGAATGATAATATTGGATTAGGTGGCCTCCCACTTCAGATATGTTGAGACACTCCAAAGAGGGCTTTCCCCATCGTTCTTTGTATCAGTCCTAATCCCCTTCCTAGGGCACAAAGCCCTGTTTCCCAGCATTTAATGGCAACTCCCCAGTTATTTATTCTAAGATACCCTAAGTCATCCTATGTCGTTATGGACTGATATAAAATCAGTCCTGAGAGTTACTCATAGGAATGAGTGTTTCAATCCATGCTAAGTTACTACTAATTGATATAATATTCCATTATGAGAGCAGCTTTCATTAAATGGGAGAACTCATAGCAGTGATCTCTGAGAGCAGAAGAGCATGCATGCAGCGTGGCTCTGTGCAGGGAGAGAATGTCAAACAGAGAGGCTGGGAGCTCCTACGCTAAAGTTGATAGAAAGAGGTTGCGATGTTTAAAATCATGCTGGCTTCCTGTGGAAATTTATCCAGAAAGCCTGTAGGATGTCTATTTTCTAATGCAAAGTGTTCCCTGCTGCATTCACATCCATAAAGTATTTTACTTAATTATAATAATATCTATGCTCCCTTGTATTTCCTCGGGGGTTCTGACTGGCAGCATTCCTCCGTGGCCATGATCACCTCCCCAGGCCAGGAATGACTGACTATGCTGACTGTGCCAGGAAGAGGAGATTGTTTCTGTGCTGCTCGGGACTTCTGGGCCCTTTTAGAGACTGAGGCCAAACTACATCCATCTTTCCATCTTCCAGCTACCTCGACTTTTTGAGCACCTCTTAATT
The DNA here is from genome assembly GCA_030015415.1 of Cynopterus sphinx. Classification (NCBI taxonomy): domain Eukaryota; kingdom Metazoa; phylum Chordata; class Mammalia; order Chiroptera; family Pteropodidae; genus Cynopterus; species Cynopterus sphinx. The sequence goes on along the minus strand of CM057383.1, from coordinate 6,074,648 downwards.
CTTGGTCTTAAATTAGAAGCTGTGGAAAAAGGAGTTTGTACCCTCAAAGAGTTCATAATCTAGTGTTTCGATGGAGCAAAGTAGCAGGAATGTGAGAGCACAGTTAGTATGATTAACGTGGCACAGGTGCACTGGGAAAGGGCTTTGGATAGAGGGACATGACTGGACAGGTCATAAATGAGGTGTACCTACCAGAGGTGGGGGTGACAGGCATTGTAGGTGAGGAATTAGCTGTGAAAATGCAGAGCAGAATGAAAAAGCAGAACGTGCTTGAGAGAGGATGTGGTCCATGGACCAAAGAAATTGAAGAGTCATTGATTTAAATACAATATATTCTGTTTTGAATGATGGGGGAGGGGGAGAGGACAAGGAGGAGAAAGAGAAAGGGAACAAGGGAAGGCAAGAAGGTAAGGAGGAGGGCAGAAAGTTTTTAAGTGATAGTCATTCTCTCTTGTATTAAATAGATGAGTGTGACACTGTGTAACTTTAATTCAAGGCTTCACAGGTCAAAGCAAAGATGTCCAAGCTCTTGTTATTCCCACGCTCTTGACCAGGTTGTCAACCTCATCTCCTTTGTCAACATCAATGAGATGACTTGAGAACATACTTAGATCAGCAAGAATTTGGATTCACTTTTCTCCTAATTCTAAAAAGCAATGACTTTAGAGCTTGATAACTCAAGGTTTGAACCCCATCTCTTCCATTTATTTGCCATATGAATGTGAACACATTTCTTAATCTCTGAGCCTCAGTTTTGTATGTAATATAAAGGACACAATGCCTCTCTCGTTTTGATGTTGAAAGGATCAGGTATAATTTATCTAAATATCTAATATAGTCCCTGATTTATAGGAGGCACATAGTAAACAGATAGTGTTGTTATGATAATATCTGTCATTTTTGTTTTCAATAATAATTCTTTAGTATTATTTTCTTATTTTCTTTTTTTTCTTATAGTAGATTGTTAAGTGTGTGGAGAAAAGATTTATTTAGATCTCATCCTTTCCTAGGCACTGCGGCTTAGTGGATACGTGGTAACTGAGTGATAGAAAATTCTGTGATGATCGAAAATGTGGCGTTCAGAGAGTAAATTCCTGTTCACTCCTCTGGTATTCATTTTATCTAATGTTTTATGTATAGTATAGAATTTCCTGGAACTTCACAAAATGGGAAAATAGATAAAGTTCAATCATAAAGGGGACAGGCAATCTCTGAACGTGCGGCACGAGTCCATAATCCATGCTGTTGCCATGGAGTGGACAGTGGGTGACAAACAAAGATGGATAGGACATGAGAAAGTCCTTTAGCATCATGCTGTTTAGTTGATTAATATCGTCCGGATGGAAGGCATACTGGAAAGGCTCTTTTGCCAGAGATCCTCAGGAGTTTGTGTACCTCGGAATCACATGGAGAGTCTGAACAGACTGCAGGGGTCTAACCCACAGACCCCCATCAGAACTGCTATTCCGTTTTGTGTTGCTGATATACCAAGGTCTTACCCAGGCCACCACCCCAGCCTGGGCCCTGTCCTGCCCCAGACTGAGACATGCAGGTGCTTGTTCTCACAAGGGCTGCTTCAGCCAATACTGTCACCTAATAACATGGCCTTTGAGCCAACGGATACTTGTCCTTTTTATAGGCCCTGCTTGCAAAGCCACACAGTTCAGGAATTTGCTAATTACTGTTTCCTGCTGACTGATGCTCTACATCTATTGTGCATATACTTGGGCACATTTAGTTTTTCGCCAATCCACAGCCACTTACCTGAGTATTGATTCACATGCTATTGCCGCCACCATGGCACATGCCACAAGAGGCTGTGACATCCAATAAGCACAGCTGCAGAAGCAGCTGTCACCTACCGATGCTGACCACAGCCCCAACCACAGCCCCAGTGCCTCGTGGAGGCTTTGAAGTGCCCCTTACTGCTATACAGAATCCTTGGCCCAGAGAGATCAAGTGTCATGCTCAAGGTCACAGTGTTGGTAGGCAACAGAGCTGTAATCCAAACCCATATCTATCTGATTCCCAAAGCCCTGCTACTTCCCCTGAAATTAAGGGAAGGCAAATGACATCTTCTTATTATTAGCAGCAGATGAGTATTAACTGCGGCATTTCAAATTTGTCTGAATGAGAGAAGAACACATTTTACTTCCCAAGGTGAGAATTTAGAATGATGTTTTCACATTTACTATGTTAGATCCTTCTTGTCCTTTTACTGCAGAGATTTGACATGAGATAGGATGAATCAGTGTTGTGCCATGTGGGGGGAAGGGCACAAACATCTTTGGGCCCAGTCTCAGCTAAGGTCTCCAGATGCAGATGTTTGAATAAAAGAGATGAAACCCTACCTTCTGAAGTCCCCCTCTCCATGTGAATTGTTAGACCAAAGAATTTCTTGCTCATATTTCTGGAAAGCTTAGAAATGGAACGGTGTCACCAGTAGCTTCTCTATGGGGGACAGCCTAAGAGTCCTGGGAGAATGGGACAGGCCCAAAGCTGGCCAACCACCCAGGCACCTGGCCCTGCACTGCAGAGTCCGAGGAACTAGAGCGTGGAAAACGACAGCCGAGAGTTTGAGTGTGAGCCAGGGCTCTGCTGACAAAAAAAGGCGACACGCAGCTGCAGACAGACAGAGAGGGCGCACACACCCCAGTAATGCGGAGAACATTTGCATCTCTCTTATAAGACGAGCAGCAAACAGCTCCCCCTTAAAAATAAGTTAGGATGAAAACTTCCTGGTGGTTTGGGAATAAAATAACAAAAATAATTTCTTGTATTGAGGAAACTGGGACATGCCACTCACATCTAAGAGTCACTCAGCAATGGGTGCTGGATGGAGTAGGATGCGAGGGTGAAGGGCGCATGAACAGTGAGATTTCAGGGGTCCTGAAGGGCAGGCTTCAAGAACTACTCATTGCTGGGGTCACTGCTCAGGTTGCATGTGTTTTGTCAACAAGTCCCTGCTGAAATATAGATGTGATACCTGGGGGACTTCAGAATAAGATCTTCTTCACTTGAGCAATCCATGTTCCCTCATGGCCTGCTAATTTCTTCCAAGAGGGATATGGACTGCCTGATTGCTGTTCAAACTCTAATGTATGTAAGAATCTCTTTGAATCTCGTCAGATATGAATTTGTCTTCAATGATTCTGGGGCCTGAGACTGGTGATGCCAGGGCTGCTGTTCTGGGATCATACTTTAAATAACATGGAACTATATTTTCTCCAAAATGTCTTAGCCATGATGCTGGGTGACATGATTCAGAGAGACCAGGAGTGTGGCGAGGATATTTTAGATTAGTAAGCAGAGAAGACTGCTGAAAGAGGTGGCATTTGAGCAAAGTGATGCATGACAAAAAGGAATGGACCACGTGCACATTGGTTTTTTAGACAAAAGCAGTGGCAAGCACAAAGGACATGACATGGGTGTGCTTGGCACATTCAAGACTCAGTAAGGAGATGTGGTTGCAGAGGCTGGTGAGAACCAGCCTCAGAGGTGGGCAAAAAGAGAGAGACACAGAGCTGGGCAGAGACAAGACCATGTAGGCCTTCTTGGTCATGGTAAGTAAGGGATGGGGATATTGTTTAAACGCTGTGGGAGGTCACAGAAGCTTTTCATGAAGAAGCATCACATAATTCATATTCTAACATCTGGCTATTGTTGGAAGATAGAGAAATGAAAGTGTGGAAAAGCATTCAGGAGGCTATTACCATTGGGAGGGCTATTTTAGTGGGAAGACTATTCCAGTGGGGAGGCTACTCCAGTTAGGGGGTATCCTTCTGTTCGAGGCAAGAAATGATGGCGGTCACATGAGGGCAGTCATAGCAGTTGTGGATGCATCAGGTGTGTAGATCCAAGGGAGACCTGGCAGGATTGACTAATAGATAAGATGATGGCCAGGACTGGTGGGAGGGGATAAAAGGAATAATGAAGGGTCCTTCCCTGCCCAGTCTTTTACCTCATGTAGGAGTAGGTGAAACTTTATAATAAACTTTCATTGTTGGACTGTTAACTTGTACGCAGAATTTCTGTACACTGAAATTAAGACTGTCTCCCTGAATCATCTCTAGCTTTTGAAATGATGGAGCCCAAGTCTGCTACCTCTTCCTCCCAACCATCCCCAAATATTTAAAGACAGAGATTTAAAGCTGATTTCTCCTCTGCTCTCCTCCAAGCCAAATATGCGATGTGTTTATGTCATCCTCTCATACCTGGTATGACTCGACTTTGCTTGTGAAACAAACTTGTGGTCTGCGTTAGATTCTCTCTGTGGCTCATCCCGCCCACCCTCTGGATGAAATTAGATATGGGATCAGTGAGCTCTGGAACCCTTAATCACTGTTTCACAAATGTGCTGTACATTGGAATCACAGAAGAATGTCTTCTCCCCATCCCCAGAGAGTCTGATTTAGTTGCTGTGAGGTATAGCCCTGACGTCTAGCATTTCAAAAGTTCCTCCAATTGATTCCAATGTGCAACAGAATTTGAGAATTTCTGCTCTTTTGATTCTTGCCATTCAAATTATGGCCCATTGAAAATAGCATTGACATCCCCTGGGGCTGATTCCTACTGAATCAGAATCCTCATTTGAACAGAATCCTCAGGGAATGTCTTTGCACATTAAAGTATGAAAAGTGTTCATCTAAATCAATGGTCTCAATCCTTGGGTGCACATTAGAATCACATTGGGAACTTTAAAAAATATGGATTCCCAGTTCTGTGCCCAGAGATAATTCAAGTGTGCGGCCCAATGAGAACCATTGCTCTCCGTCTTACATGGGACATAATTTAGCTAGTGGTCTTGTGTAAGATGCTTGTTTTCTCTCTATAGAAAACAAAACTCGGCTCTGCCACAGAGAACCAAAAAATATTAAGCATTTAGAATATTTTCTAGCAAGAGTAGCTTTATATCTAGAAAACTGGAAGTTTAGCCACCAAGGATACCCCAAGATTGAAAAATAAGGCTGATGAGGAAAGATAATACCTGGGAAAGAATTTTCTCAGGAAAGTGAAGGTTGGAGATTGGTTATAGAGTTTCAGTTCCCAGCAACATAATTTAGTAGAAAACGCTGCCCAACTCTTCTCCTTTGCCACCAGAGCTACAGCCAAAGCTGTGGCACAAGAGACGTTGTCATGGTACCCAGGATTCTTTCCTCATGATTGCTATGCTGGTCATTCAGGGGCTAGCATCCTTGAAGCAGCTTGTGTCAGGCACTGCAAAGGTCAGAAGTTCTCCTCTGGCAGCTAGGATTTCTGAGGAAGATGTGCTTGGTGACCAGATCCTGGGCGGCTGTGGTGGGTGAAGGATTGGGCAGAGTTTGGTAAATATCTGTAAAGAAATGTAACCTCGGTGATACTGAGACTATCCTCTGAGGAGCCTATGAAAAGGAATCAATTTTTTTTTCTATCCAGATGGTCAGTCTACAAGAGGTTGCCTTCTTGGACTCACTATTGTCTCTAGTAGATCTGAAGATCAGGGCAAAGAGCAGGCTGTCCCTTTGGAGTTAAAGAAGATTCACATCTGTATAGACCTTCACTTAAAAATGCAATGCTTCATTTGCTCTGCGTATATACTCTCTTTTATGTATAAGAAAATTGAGAGGAAGTGACATGTTATATGGTCAGAATGCTAAGTGAAAGGTCCTCAATATGAACCCATGTCTTTCAACATAAATTCCAATTTACTTCTGAATTTTAAGAAATGGACTATATTTTATCCCTTAAGCACTTTACTTCTCAGCATCTTAGGAATTTTGAAAAACAGTAACCTGCACCAGAAGGAAGTGATCCTCAAATGCATCTGTGATGACCTTGGCTCTGCTCTTGGTCATGATCCATGTCAACCTGGCCTCTGTACCAGGAAGGTGGCCCTCAGAGTGAATGGGGTGTGATTATGAGTGGGTATGGGGTTTCCTTTTGGGGTGATGAAAACATTTTGGAATTAGTTAGTGGTAATGGTTGTATAATCTTTTAATTATACTAAAAGCCACTGAATTGTATATATAAAGTATTTACCAATTTTCACAGTATATGAATGATATAGCAATAGACACATAGTTAGAGACTTCAATACCCCACTCTCAATAATGGGTGGAAGAACTAAGCAGAAGTTCCACAAGGAAATAGCAGACTTGAAAAACATTACAAACCAACTAGACCTAACAGTTCCCCTACAACAAAGAATATATGTTCTCCAGGATAGACATATACTTGGTCTTAATATGTTTCATATTACTTAATACACAGTGTGTTCTATGAGCACAATGGAATGGAATTAAAGGTAAAAAACAGAGGAAAATTTGAAAAGTTTACAAATATGTATATATTAAACAGTATAGTCCTAAATTTATCAAAAAAAATCACAAAAGAAGTTTGAAAATTTTTTAGATAAATAAAAACAAACAAATAGTAAAGTCTCAGCTAACATAATGAGAAGCAGCTAAAGGAATACTTAGAGGAAAATTTTTAACAATAAATGTTTATATTTTTTAAAAATTCTAAATCAAGAACCTAACCTTATATTATAAGACACGAAACATAAGAGCAAACCAAATCTAAAGCAAGCATAAGGAAACAGCAAAGATTAGAGAAGAAATTAATAAAATGAAGAATAAAAAAATAGAAATAAAATTAAATGAAACAAAATGTTGTTTCTTTGAAAAGAGTAGTGAAATTGGCAAACCTTCAACTAGATTGAAATGTTTTTGTACTGCAGATGTTTTCCAAGATCCTTGAAAAAAATCCAGTCACGTAGGTGAAAAACTTCACTTTTATTAATGAAAGCTCAGACATTATATCCTTGTCACAGTTGGGAAGCAGGATACTTAGCTATCTCTGAGCTCATTCCTTACTGGAAATAACAGAAGAAATGATCTCTTAGACTCTGCTGTGGTATAAAACCAGATCATGTAATCTGAGAAATTGTACTGTGAGAAGAGGTCAGATAGAAATGTGTAACGATTTGAAGGGTCGACTCCAGGATAGAATAATAATACTGCAAGAGGGTAACATCACAATGTGTAAACAGCTCACAGGTAGGCAAGGGAAACAGGCATCAGTTGGGGAAAACAAGTAGAAGCCAACTGCATCTGTCAAGTTTCTAGGCCTGTAGGTTGGTGAGTGTAGGTCCCGAGCTGTCATAGGTATGATCAGAAAATGGCTTCAAATCAAATAGTCATGAACACAAATCCCAGCCCAGGCACTTACTAGTAGATGACTTCAGCAGATTATTTAATTTTTCCAAGGCTCAAACTTTTTAGTCCTAAAAGGCAGATGGTTATTCTTATCTTACAAGGTCATTCAGATGTTGAAATGGGATTATAAAAAAAGTACATTTTGTAGCATTTTGCACCAAGAAGGGTGTTTAAAAGATGACAGATATTGATTGTGTGTGTGTGTGTGTATGTGTGTGTTATCATCATGGCATTATTACAGTGGTTTCAAGAAAATGATGGCTCACTGGCTAATTATATCAGAATTTCTTTTTCATAAGCAACAGTGTGATGAAGACATGATTTCTTGCCAGGAAGGGCCCAGCGTACAGTTGTCGGGATTGGTCATTACACAGAGGTTACTCCACAACCCAGACGTTTTCTAATGTGAAATTCCTTTGGATCATCAATTTTTCAAATGGGCTCTGCCATACAAAGCAGAAGCTTTAATTGATGAGCCCACAACATCATTCTATTCAGACATGCACTTTGAGAATGAAAGGTTAATTCTAAAAATCCACACTTAAACCAGTTATCCTTTGTGCTGAGTAAATGCTGGTTTTCTACTATGGCAGGGGCCAGATTTTGCCTTTGTTGCATTTTCTCCTAAATTTAGGGACATATACTCAATAGTGATGTTACATATGCCTGATCCTTACCTTTGGTTAGGTAAACATGGAGTAAATATATGTTTATATTAGGGAAAGTTACTTCAAAAAGTATTATCATCATTTTTTTCAAATGAAGAAATAGAGACTTAAGTATTTTGTCCAGTATCATTTAGCAAGAGTCAAGCCCAAGTGTTTTTGATTCCAAGGCCCGTTATTTTCCTCCTCTACCACCTTTACTTTTTTACATCTACATCTAGAAATAAGACTTCAAATCAAAGTAGGTTTAGTGAAAACAGCACAGTCAAAAATTCCTTTATGAATAGCTATAATACAAAGAGATTACGCCTAAAAAGACTGAAGAAGTGTGCACAAGAAATATATTTCCATATTACATTAATAAATATAACTCTCTCTTAAGTTCATCCTTAATTGATTCATTTATTTAATCATGCTCTCATTTATTCAATTATCGGGTGTCCACAATTTGCTGGACATTGTGTTCTGTGCTAGCTAGGAAGCCAGCAATGCATAAGACAGATAAGAAAATGTGATTATGCTAAGCTTCTAAGGCCCTCCTTGATCTACGTGATGAAAAACATTTCTCTCCTCTGAAGCACCACACTGCTTTCGTACCAAACTTTTATGGTACCCAGTGCTCTTGGCAATGGCATATTTGAGAGCATGGAGTCTCCCACCACACCTCTAGGACTCTCTGCTTCTAGAAAGTCTTCCCTGATCACACTGAAGCCCACATTTTGTTTACCATTGTTTACCACATTTTGTTTACCTGCAACCTGGGCCCAAACAACCTGGGCTCAAAGGCCGTGTGTATAGCAGTTAAATGTGGTGGGTTTTGAAGTCATGCTGCCTGGATTCAGGTTCTGCCTTGGACACTTAGTAGCCATGGAACCTTTGGCCAAAAAAATAAACAAATAAATAAATAACTCCTTAGAAGTTCAATTTTCTCATTTGTACAATAAGGATAATGACAGTGCTTACTTCATAGGATAGGTGTCCTAATTAAAAGTGTTATCATATATGAATTTCTTAAAACTGTATCTTCTTCCTCCAGGAAACTTCACTGAGTCTTTTTTGGTCATACAATCAATTCTAAACTCAATTTGGTGTCTGAGGTACTGCCCACTTTGAATTAATTTTTTTAAAAAAATTTTCTGACCTCTCAACCCTAGATCCACTAGACTAATTTCTGTTTCCTAAAATACATCCTGAGCTCTCCATTCCAGGAACCTTGCTCAGCTTTCCCCTTCACTTAGTCTCCCTTCCCCTTTGCTCTGCACTATACACATTTCTAATGATCCAAGGTCTGACTCAAGTGCAGCTTCTTCCATGTTGCTTCTCTGGATGCTTCACTCAGAATCAACGCTTCCTTCTGCTTGCCATCGCTGTATTCCCATCTGCCCCTTTTTTGGAACTACTTGTGTAGATATTTGCACATCTTAATGATGAGCTTTTCAAGGTTAGGGAACATGTTTACCAAAATTTCTCAATAAAGTAAAATTAAATTCACTTTTCAACTATCTTAAGTTGAAAAGGCGTAGCCTGACTCAGTAAAAAGAACACTTGGTTTGGGGTTAATCCCTCAATTCTGTTTATATCATCTACTTTCTATGTGATTTCTAGGATAATGGAGCCTAGTAAGACATAGGGTTTTCAGACTGGTTTATTTTGTTATGTCTTTTGTGGTCTACCCAACCATATTTATGTGTCAGGATGGCAGATACTGAGGAAAAGTTTAGTCTATACGCTAAGCTTGAGACTTGCTTTTTTGTCAAGACGTGTTGCTTGAATACTGTCCTGAATAGTTTAAGAAACCAGCACCCACAGTGTGGTAGAAGTAAACCTCTGACTTATTCATCACCACACAGTAGAAGCAGCCAGAGGTGTGGAAGAAGGTCAGGAGGAAAGTAGAAGAATCAGACAGTAGCACCTGAGGCTCTCACTCAATTTGTCCATAAAGGAAAGATTAATGATTCTTTTCCCAATGAAAAAAATTTGGGCAAGTAAGGGCATTTGAGGATGGACTTGAACATCCAAAGGAAGTTATGAGGATTAACATTGCTCCGGTAGTCCCACCCCCAGGTAGGAGATGGAGGTACCGAGGATGACAAGAAGAATACGCATGTGTGTGAACGAGGTGCCATGGTGTCAGCACTGGGCAAAGCTCTGAGTCCAAGTTCAGGTCAGTCACCTTCAGTACCAAGAAAACCGAGGAAGGTTATGCCGTTGCTATACTAGGGTCCAAGGAAAGGCTGATTTGGACTGAAGCAATCACCAAGTCTCCCATTAAAAGTGGGAAAGTCAGGACACCACAGGCCAGCTGTGATTAGATGTGCTCGTGCTTCACTTTTCTATCCAGAATTGTTCTCAGCAGCAAGGGAGAAGAACTGTAAGGTGAAAATCGAATTTCAAGATGACAGGAATTGAGATTTTATTCTTTCCTGTCTTATTAGACTCATAGTTAAGGTCCTAATTAAGAATGAAAGGTGCTTGTTTTAAGTTCAGCTGGCCATCACCAGTTGGGGACAGCCATATATTCCTGTTGGATTGACTGAAAGACATCAGAATGGATCCATTTATCACAGCCTCTGCAACAGGCCCACTTCCCAACCAACAAAGGGCTGACTAAAGAAAAAGAAAGCCTACCTTTTGAAGGATGCTGTTTCCTTAGAGAGAATCTCTCCTCTCTACAAACCAGTGGAGGGGATGAATTTCAAAAGAATCACTCAAAATGACGTGGAGGTCTGTGAGATGGGGACCCTGTCATTTCACTCACTTCCTAGTACATATGCTTTTCTGATGACCTCGCCTATTTATCACTCCTTGTCTAGCCTGAGCAGCCAAAAAGAATGAGAAAGACCACGAGAATGAGAAAAAGGCTGAAGAATAGCAAAAAGCACTCCCACTACTTGTTCTGCGATGAATATAAAATCCGAAGAGCTTATTGAAGACTGGAAAATAGTTGGGGTTGAACAGTCAGCCATAGCCCTGTCCTGCTGGGTGAGGGGCTCTCACAGCAAGAGGCCAAGAGATGGGCTCCCTCTGAGGGGATGAGGAGAGGATGGGAAGGGACAGATGGTGGAAAGAGCCTCTGAAAAGCTCACTCATTTGACCCAAAATAAAGCCACAGTGAAGGCCACAGAAGTAACATGAGAAGTAGCAAGAACCAAAAGACAAAGAACTGTGATCTAATCAAGTAAGAGGAAGATACCTGCTCTTTCATCCTGTCTTTGCTCAGCATCTGTGACATCTAGGACAGCATCATCTAGGGGAAGAGGAGGGATAACAGGAAGTCTGGACGCTGGGTCAACCCCTCTCCACACCCCAAACCATGCACCTCACTTCGAGACGTAGTTCCATCCTGTGCTGGAGAAGGAGAAAAACAAGAGCTTTAATCACAATTTGGATTTTCACTTAAAATGAAATCTCATGTACCGGAGTAAGACTCCTCCAATAACTTGAAGTGCCTGGAAAGGCCAAGGTGTTATTAAAGGAGCTACTGCCCATCAGGAAAGCATGACACAGCAGAGCCGAGAAGTAGCTTCTGGAAAAAGTAAAAACCATTTCCCATTCATAACCGACGAGCTGAGCCACACTGATAAACATCAGCATCACTTTTCAAAACTAGTATAAAGTGAAATTGAAGCCGAGAAAAGTGTCACTGAATGGTAATTCACTGAGCTTGGATCCTCAGCAAATTTTACAGGAGAAAAGAAATGTTTAGTTAGGAGGAGTCTGTTCCTACAGCCTAGAATATTAAAAGAGCAAATAAGCAGTAGAAAATGAAATTCAAACTGAGGAGCTGTGGCCGAATGGTTCATCATGTTTTCTATTAAAAAAAAATTGTAATTTTCAGTCAATTTACTACCACAGAGAGAAACATTAGAGAAATAAATATTTAATGTTTCAGGCTTAACTGGAACCAAAATTCAATGATTCCTCATTAATAATAATTCTACTCTCTGGGATCGAGTTGGAACAATTTGCTGCTGCTCCTCACTCTCTTTGCAGATGCTGCTGAGTCTGGATATCCTTGTTAGAGACTGAGATTCTTAATTAAAAGTACCAGGAACCGTAAGATCTTCAGGGCAGCATTTATGTGAGGTAGAGGCTTGTGAATACGGATTGTTCAGAATGAATAAGGTCAGGTTTGACTTCTGGAGAAGCAGGTAATTAGCTTTTAAACCCCACAGGGAGGACCGAGAGGAAGTCTGTGTTATGACTTATAAATCCAGGTATTCTCCCCTGCTCACCTCAACCCTCTCCAGGTTTTGAAAAATCAGGCGGTGGGAAGAGTGTTTGGAGGGAGGAAAAGGGAAGAACAAAACTCCTATTCTAAGAGGTGAATGTTCTGGTTCCTCCAAAGCAGAGGGGAGGCAGAAGAGGGTCATAAAACTAGGGTACAGAGGGAGGGACCTCCAGTGTAAATATGAGGCAAACAGGAGTGTGTCTAAGCGGCTCCTGTCGTTAAAGCTGGCTGTTAGGGTGGTGACCCACGGAACTCGTTCTTAGGGCTTCTGTGTGTTTGCAGACAGCTGTGCACTTGTGTGCACATGCACAGACACACAGTTACACGCAGAGATGTGCACCCAGCACACACACACACGTGTGCATGCACACACACAGGTGTGCATGCACACACACAGGTGTGATGCTGTCATCATAAACAGGCACGCATCCTCCTTCTCTTTGTTCCAACAAGAAATGGCTTTGTGATCAGGAAAATGGTTGAAACAGCCCATCTGGAGAACCAACTGCAACGAGAGCACTGGAAGTTCACTGTCCCCTGTGACCTTAAATGTTCTTTGGTGACACTCTGTTCTGAACGCCCTTTTTTTTCTTTCCTGCCTGCTGTGATGCCGAACACGGTTGCAGTGGTAACAGTCGATGCCCACCTTTGTCTGCAGCTGACTTTCCTGTATCGTCCTTGATTTTAGTGACTGGATGAGCAATTGCTATCACAGGCCTGGACTGGCTGATGAATAAGGCGGCCTTACATGTCTGAGGGGACTGTAAACGCAGAGAGACCAAGACAGGGATGATAGATCTGTCATCTGACATCACAGCTCTTGTCTCGGAATTTTCTTTCCTGTCTGCCGTTTGAAGACCAGGTATTAGATCTTTGATGATTACCAAGCAGGGCAAGAAGAGAGGAATATTATCCAAGGTTACGTCTAGGTACTTACTGTGTACAGTAGTCCTTTGGTAAAAAGTGCCCTTGGGGCAAATGTTATATTTCTCCTCTGGTTTAAAGGAGAGGCATTTAGATTTCATTTGTGCCTTTCCAAGACCTGTAAGTAGAAAAGATGGACTTACAAAGGAAGACACGATTTTATTTAAATATGAAGGAAAAACAGCAACTCCATTGAGATTTAGGGGTTGAGAATCGTACTGGTACCTGGACACATCAGTTTGGGTTAAATTGTCAGGGGAGGAATAGAGGATAAATCCATGAGCTGTGAGGCTCTAAAGAGACAGATGTACAAAGCAGCGAGCACAGTGTCTGGAGCATAGTTGCCCTTCAAAACCATTAGTGGTCCTCCTTACCACACAGTGGGATTCTGGGTAGGGTGATGCTCATCCTTCCGGAGTTCTTTGGCTTTCTGGAAGAGCAGATTATTGTCAGCCTTGGCTTCTGGCCTTTTCCTCTTATACAGGCACCTTGCCATCTCAGGCCGATGCAGCCTTCCGCTTTCTGCTTCTGTGCAGTCCCTCATGGCCCTGGGTTCTTCCATGTCCAATTTAGGAAAATACAGAGTTCAAGGAGAAGAATTCTGACAGGCTGTGAGTTGCCAGGTCCCACCCCCAGGACTCATCTTAATCAAGTGCCACCAGCAGGTGATGTCCACATTTGCCTCTCTTCCCAGGGCTATTTTTGTTTCCCAGGAACTAGGGCTGCTAGATTGCAGACTCAACTGACTTTACATGAGGTCTCGTGCAGAAAAATTTCCGATTCAGTAGGTCAGTGTAAGAAAGCCATGGCCCTCATGGCCACCCCAGAGTGATGGCAAATGGGTTACATTTCAGACCCTGGAGGTCTAATGAGATAATGGATCCGAAAGCTCTTTGAAAGTCTGGATGTGGATAGTGACTTGGCTCTTTATTTGGTGGGCTTTGAAATACTTACTGTTCCTCAAATATTCCTAGAACTTTCTACTTTGTTTCCCCTGGAGATCTCAGTTGGTTTTCAGATTGATTCCATTTAATGGAAGTCATTGGAGACAGCAAGATGAATATTTCAATGAGGGCCGGTGTCAATCTAGAGGTCGAAGACCGTTCTGGATTTGGGTTGTTAAGGAATAAACTAGAGGCTTGTCCCATGAACATAGTTTCTCTCAGAAGTTATTTTTGACTTCAGTTTCTACAAAATCTCTATTCTTCAGTTATTTTCAGGTAATCAGAATATTCCAAGTGTTCACTCTAAAGTCGCTCGGTCCCCAGGTTGCAGATCCTGCTACCTCAGTCTCATCGTTGATCCTTAGTCCTTCTTTTGAAAACTCCATGAGGGCCAGGATGCCCTCTGATCTGTTCTTCATGATGTTTCTTGCATTCCATGTTGTGTCTTCATAAGGTGGATGATGGATAAGTACATGCTAATCAAATAAATGCTGACCGACTAAATATGTTCTGTTTTACGTATCCTGCTAAAGTATTAATGTTAGTAAGTTTATTTAAATATAAGTCCAGTCCCCACTTATTTGTAAAATGTAATGCTGTTGGGTTTTGTTTTCACTCCCCAGTAGTTTAGTATTTTAATAAGAAATGTTCTGGTTAGTGTAAGGTTATGGTGGAAAGAATATTTGACATGAACCCAGCAGAGCTAAGCGCCTATCCTGTTGTGCTAACAACTAACCTTAGCGTTTCGCCTCCAGACCTCATACTGAAAACTAGCAAAGGTAGAAAGTTCAGAAAACTGCCCCAATTCTTTCTGGTCTGTAGGGAGGATGTGTTTATCCTAGCTTTCTTCTCTGCCTAAGTTGGTGAAGTGTTTAAATGCCCAGGTCTGCAATCACAACTTTAGTTATATTTCAGGGGTTCTGGTAGATATAAAAAAGTATCAAAGGGAAATATTAATTTTCATTTATTTATTTACCTTCTGCCCCTAACAAACTATGTGATTTAGAGCACGTCATTTCATCCCTCTGGCCTTCGATTTCTTCACCTGCCAACTGAAAATCTGAACTAAGAATTCTCAATCTTAATTTTTTTCTCCAGCTGTACTATTCTGTTATTCTTGATTCTTATAAAGCTCTTGTGACTTCCCACTTGTGTTCTTGTTTTCATTCAATCATTCATTTATTCAGCAAATATGACCAAATACCTATTCTGTACAAAGCCTGCTAGGTTCTGATAAATTGTGGTGAACAAATGATGTGCTTCCTACTGATAAAGTTATCATTTCCTCATTTTGCCCTTTCTGAATTTTCTCTGACTCTCCAATATTCATTAAGAGATATACAGAGGAGTATAAATAATAAGCACAAAGGACACATCTTTGTGTGTAGGAAAAATGTGGATAAGAAAGAACAATCCCTCAAAACTGGGTTGGGGAAGCAGAGTCGGCATAGAGTTCAAATTCTAAGTCAGCTTTAAAAATTGCTATTTTCTCTTTTCTTAAAAAATTTTTTTAAGTTATATTATTTTCTTATATTTTCTGATATATTCTTAATTATTTTCTAATTTTTATTTTTTAATTTGTTAAGAATTTAGATTAGCAATTGGTGTCACATGAAGATAAATCAGCTTAAATTCCAATTGTTACTCACCTACAATCATTGGATAAATCTTTCTCTCTTTCACTGATCTGTTGTACTGCCTTAATTCCATAGAAAACTTTAGTGGAGGAAGTGAAACTGTGAGAATATTATCTTTCTCCATCAGGATCAACAGATCAGTCATATGATATAATCATTTCAATGCTATATTTTAAATAGATCTTAGAATGATTTCTTTCTCATTTCTTTCAAAATATGTAGTTTAGCTGAATTTTACAAATTTTTAGGTAGCTTGTAAGAAAAATACTATTGGTATTTTCATTGAGCTTAGTGTATTTTGATTACAGAGAATTGATACATTTTTAGTATTTAACTTCCTTTTAGGAATATAATTTTTTTGCTCATTTGTTTAAGTATTCTTTAGAACTCCCAATGTTGTTTGTGCTTTTCCTTATTTAGGTCATACTTTATTCTCAATAATTTTTTTTCATGAATATTCTCTTTTTTTTACTGCAAAATTGTAGTAGAAAACAAAAATATGCTTTAGACAGCTTGACAGAAAACAATTTTATAAATGTTTCAGTTCTCTTCTCAAGAATTAAGAAATTGAATATTTTGCAATGTAATATTTTGAAAATATTTGGCTGATTTATTTAGTCCTAAATCATCCATTTACTATCTTGGCAGTTCTAAGTATTGAAAATGTTATTTTTTGAGTTACATATATTATGGGCAAGAAAAAAAAATCACTTGCCATTTTAAGATGTACCAATAAATAGCATTGTAGAAATGAGGCCTATTTTAATGGTTTCTGCCTCATACTTGAAAGTAATTGCTTTTTCTCTGTCTCCACTGATATTAATTAAAATTAATGTGAGAATAACTAAGTGCGAAGGTGTTTTCAAATGGCTAGATAATAATAATGATAGCTCCTAATTATAGGGCACTTATTACAGGAATGGATGCTTCACATACATTTTTTTAACTCTTACCATACCTTAATATAATAAATGTTAAGGCCTCCTTTTACAGATGAGCACCCACTGTACAAATCATTCAGCCCAAGCCTGCTCTTATCCATCTCCAAAGCCTATACTCGTGTCCACCGTAGATATTGCCTCCATTTACATTGAAAATTAGCCGAATAACCTAAGTAGAAAAGTCTGATGAAGCACCTGCAAGGACATTAGAAAATACTTTAGTTTTTTCTAGACAAGAGGTAGTAAGACAGTCGATCGCTTTTACATATCATTTATACCATATTTTTAATAGAATTAAAAAAAAATAAAATGAAAACCTCTATTTTCCCATAGGGCTCACCACACACACACACACACACACACACACACACACACACACACACACTACATAAAAATTTTATAAAGGGCATGGTTACTCTTCCAAAGTCAGAAGAATACAATATTTTTACTCATATTATTTTATTTAAAATTAAAATAGCTTTTAGCTCTCAGCTTCCTGAAAACAGCAGATGGTGTTGACTTATTAAAGATATCTCTTTGAATCACTATCCATTTTTTGTTTTTAATTTTCAAGAACTAATAGGAGTCTGGAGCCTTTTAAAAAGAGTGTGAATGTAAATCACATAAGTATTCTAGTAGAGCACGACAAAGAGTGTTTATTTTCGAAAACAATAATAAGTCATCTACTTGAGTAAATGCTAGAGTTTCACACTCTTACAAAAAAAAAAAAAAGGAAAAAAAAGAAAGTACGTTTGTATGTTTATTCACCAGTGCCAAATAACTATATTGGGTTTGGTTTTGGCTAAGTATTTCCTCTCAAATCCACTACTCAACAACTTACACTTCAGATAAACACTTTGGAGACCACGTGCTTCTATCATGGCACTTATTGCACAGTATTACAGTCGCCTGTCCACTGCTTGCAACACTGAGGACACAGAGGTATGATGCCCTTTCAGTATTGCTAGGGTCCAGCAGAGGTCTTGATCATAACAGATGTTAATCAATGTTTTCTCATATGACAAAATACTGAAAATACCATTTAATTTACTAATATATTTTAAATTGTTTACTTTATTTGACCAGAATACAGTAGTGACAGAAAATAGCAAATCCACTATTAGAGCTGCTGTGATAGCAAAAGAATGATAAGCTACTAAACAAGTTGGTCAACCATTTTCACCACTTGCAAGTAGGTCAAGCAACTTATCTCTTGCAACAAGGAGAAGTATTTAGTTTTTCCCTGGGTGAGACAGTGTGAGGTCTCCTTGTGGCAGGGGAGGATCTTCCCCAAGGAATGGTTTGGGCAACAGTAAAGCAAACAAGCAAAACATGCAAGCCTCATTTCAGAAGAAAACATGTGTTTGAGATGTTAAATACACATATGTGTAAATACGCATACACTAAATATATATGTATATGTGCACATTATATGCCTGTGTAGACATTACACATACATACACGCAGACACCAGCTTCCACTCTTAAGAAGGGTCCTATTTTGAATCGGTAAGTTGCCCTGCTAGCTGGAATTGCCAGGCTAAGACGACCAACTTCAAACCAGGTTGCATTTTTGCTTCGTGTTATATTTCCTCTCTTCCTAAGACTCAAGACACAAAGCAGAAAAAGATGACTCTTCCTTCCGACACTTCACATTTCTCTTGTAAGAAAGACACAGAGTGTAAGAACCAGTGCTTAAACATGTTAACATGAAGTTATTATGCAACGGCTGGAATTTAAAAAATGCGAATTTTAAATCGAATCAGTTGGTACAAAAGAATCCGCAGTACCTTCATTCCCTGTTCGCAGCTCTTTGTGTTTGGGGCTATAAATATTTCTGTTTCTGGTAGTGGAGCTGAACACGCTCACTTGTTTCTCTTCCTGCCGCATTAGAGTTTATTAATACAGAATGATTTATAAAAGTTTCCTTAAAACACCACGGCAGCACCATTTTCTAAATAAGTGTTGATGATTGTGGCTGAGACTAAAATTTGTGTCCTCGATAATCATTCTTCCCATCTTTCTTACTAACAATTAGAAAAGATATATACAATTTCCAGCCTCCCTTACAGAGGGGATAGTGACACAGCAGTAGTGTTTAGTCTTAGAGATGTAACACGTGTATTATTTTTTCTTTGGTCCCGGGTTGACTTATGGCTGAAAAGCTGAATTAGCTTCAAGGCTATAATTCTCTTCAGGATCTGCCAAACAGAATGTCCCCAGAGGCAGTGACTGTAAGAGGCAATGTACTCTGTAGTGACCATGGAGAATGCCATGATGTACAGCTCATCTGTGCATCTCCCCCTTTGCCTGCATCCTTGGAGGCTGCACGATGCAGGCTTTGCCCTTGCCTTGATCCCTTGAAATCATTTGTCCCCATGGCTCTGGCCTCTCTGATCTGTGAGCTCACTGAGGGCAGGAACACTGTTTTATTGATTTATATATTCTGAACGCCCACCACAGGGTAGAGTCCATAGACAGTGCACAGCAACTGCACGTTGGGTGAGTGACTGTGTGTCTGACCATCGTCACCAGGTCACATTGGCCCTCTCTCTGAGGGACTGAGCTCCTTCCAGCATGGGGAAAGGACTGCATCTCTGCTTTGCTCTGGGTGCCATCTGACAGATGTGAGCTTCCAGGTCCGGATGTAAACAAAGGCTTGGATCTGATGTCCTTGCCTGGGGTCTTGGCTCTGATCCCTGATCACCATGGAGCCACCAACCTGGAACAAACACCGCTGCGAGCAGCGACAGGGTACAGTTTGTCATGTCCTTTCCAGACCATTTTTAAGGAAGTGCCAGCGATGAGACAGACTTTGTCTCAGAAAGCAGTGTCACGTGGTAGAACGATCATGGGGGGAACAGTCACAGGAACAGCAGCTGACATCTGAAATATAGTATTTGACCCTTTGTGAGTGTCTGTTTTTCCTTCTCCAAAATGGGGGTGATGTCTGTCGCATAGGGCTGGCATAGGGCCTGAGCAGAGTGGGAAGTTTAAAGTGTGTGCTTGCTGCTTACAAGAGAATTGGAACATTTTATAACTTAATAGGTCGTTCCATGTTGTATGAAACATTGTCACCTTTTATCAGGGCTGTTTCTGGGATGCACCATGAGGAAAGAACACACATGAGGCTCAAGCAGCTCCAGAATGTGACTTCATTTCCATTCTTTGAGGTGTCTCTACTACTCAAACCCGGTGGGGGGCGGGGCAGGAGCCATCTGGCCCAGCATCTCCCACCCACGACTCCTGCTCCAGGACCTTGCAGATCAAAGAAAATACGGAAAGAAACCAGACACTCTTGTTTTCACAAACCTCTTCCTTGCCAATGCCCCCTTTCTCTTCCCTTTTGTGCTATTTTAAGAGGCAGTGAATCAAATTATTTCAGCAAGAATAGGCTTTCATCCTGACATTTCAAAAAGATTGATGTTCATATTAATTATGGACCAACTCCGTCTCTCTCCACTAGCAGCTTTTCTGTGATTTTCTTTTTCCTGCTGCAAACATCTTTATTCACTTTAAAGTCACCTCCTCATCACATTTCTAGTTCTAGAAGCTTTCTGGAGACTGAGAGCAAATTTTAGAAGCTGTAATGACTACTATTTAATGTGTTCTCTGACTTTTTCAATTCACATATAGCGATAGCGCCGTTTCACGGGCCTGCTGTCTCTAACCTGACACTTAAATCCACAGAGGTTAGGCACAATTTGTTTGTAAACATCTAGCTACTTGATTGTTGATCTTTTGGGAAATAAATGTGCCTCCACAAGTTTCTCGTGATAAAACATGAATACAAGGCTCCTGCAGCCCTGTTCTCTCCACTCCAGGAGGAAGCACTTGGAATTCTGAAACTGGTTGTTTTCTTCTGGGTGCCCCTGGCCTTGCAGGTGTTCTGTCTCCTTGTAAAAACCTCAATGAATCATTCCTCTTCCTTTTTCACTTCTACTCATCCTCCAATACTTGGCTTTTCCCTCCATTCCTGCTCAAGCTTTTATTATGAGTCATTTCCACATCCGCTCTGGTGGTCAAGGGCTAAACCTTGACCTTGCTGTGGCAGTCGTACTTTATGTTCGCCCAACTTCAGTCCTGCCCTCACCGAACTTGCCATTCCCAGGAACTAGTCAACTTCTCAGATCGCACGTTTAAACCTGCTACTCTCTAGCCAGAATCTGCTGCCTCTCCTGGTGCCTCATCAGTGATTCCCACGGAGTCACTGAATTCCATGACCTTATCAGAATCTGCGGGCTGGACACTCTCACATTTGCTCTTTACCTCTCAGCCTTTCCCAGTGTTTGTTTCATTCCGTCTCCAGCTCATGGACCGTGGTCTTTCACAGAAATCACCCTTGCCAATAATGTCAGCTTGCTCCCCAGTCCCCACCACATTCCCTTGAAAAATCACTCATGTGAAACAGTGCTCCAACCTCTTTCTTTTTAGCTCGCGTTCCTGAACACTGCTGAACCAAACACACAGCCGTGTCGTTTCGTGTCTCACATGTGCCAGGTGGCTAGTGTGAACTGGCACCTCGAGGGCTGCCAGCAAATTCATGCGCTTCTAGTTAGCCTTTCCTTTTTTATATACAGACTTTTAACACACACACACACACACACACACACACACACACACACACACACACTCACACACACTCACACACACACACACTCACACACATGCTAGAAAATCACTATGTGGATCATTCCCTTTCTCTTTGTAACTTTAGTCTCCCCCTCTCTTCTGCCTTCCTTACAATATATTTAAACATATTCAAATCTTTTTCAACTGAATAAAACACAACAAACAAAAGCTTCTGTCCTTGACCTGTTGTTTCCTTTAGCTATAGCTTCCCACCCCCCTTCTCTTCAGTGAAGTCTATAAAAATCTTATTTAAAAATCAGTATGACTTGTTCCCCACCTGGTCACTCCTTAAATTACTGAAATTCATCTTCTGCCCCATCCCAGCTGGGGAATCTTTCAACTGCTCCACCACATACCTCTCTATAGTTCATACTCATGGACACTTCTTACCATTTGTTTTCTGGACCGTTTTGCGGCATGTAGGGCAGCTTGGAACCTGTGGAACCATGGAGGACACCCCTAACTCTTCACACTTTCCCGCCCTCCCCATAAAGGTACCAAGTTCTGTGAAACCTCTCTCAAACCCAGTCTGCTCATTTCTCTTCAGCCCACCTGCTGCTGCTTCATTTGGGTTATGATTAGCTCCTACTTTTTCAGTTTTCTTACAGGGTTGTTCAGCTGCAATTTTAGTTCATGACAACCCTGTCGACACACACAGTCTGTTCTGCACACTCAAGCTAAAGAATTTCTAGTGCCTCCAGGCTTTTCCTGATAAGAGCAAAGAAACAAACATTTCACCATCTTTCCATTGACCTCGGAGTAAAATCTAATTTCCTAAATATAATTTACAAAATTAAAATTGCCGCTGTTGGATCCAGCTTCGTTTCTCACCTTTCTCTTCACCCATCACCACAGCGTTCTGGGTTCCACACTCAGTCACCCTGGAGGTCATTCGATCCCTGTCACATACCCCATCTTTCTCTCACCCCAAAACCTTTGCCAGTGTTTTGGATCTTTCTGCCTGGAATGTCTCTTTTCCATTTCAACCTCCCTCCTCTCCATACCTCCCAATCACTACACTCGGTTTCTTCACCTGCTTTATTTCTCCTTAGCTTTTAGGACTCCCCGTTTAGATGCCACTGTCTGAGTTGAGACAGACTTATGAAATCTTCAACAAATGACTATAGCATCTTCTATTTACCTTCAAGACAGCCCTTCTCATATTCAATTGTCAATGTAAATTGTAGATACAAATTCTTTGAAGGTAGAGATCTGCTATTTTCTTTATTCATAGAGCCTAGCTCAGCACTTGTACATAAAAGATATTAATAAATGTTTAATGTTAGAATAACTATAAATGCAATTGTATAAATAGGTAATTCATTGAAGACAAATAAGTTGGTTTAGTGCTTATATTCTTTAACCTATTTTCATATTTATAGCATTTAATTATCTCAACAAACTTGTGTGGAGTTTTAAATTTTAGTGCTATCAAATTTACTATTTAATTTAATATTTAAAGTTGTGTATTTTCTATTCAATTTTTACTTACCCTAAGTCAGGAGGATATCTCCTATAATTTTTTTCTAGAAGTATTACAACATTAGCTTTTAGATTTATATGCATCTCAAATTAATTGTGCATAGTGTCAGAGAAAAGATTTTTATTGTTGTTGTTCCATACATCATTTATCAAGTTGTTCCAGTATAGGTTTTGGAAAGACTTTCATTTTCCAATGAATTGCCCTGGAACCTTCATCTAAAATCCCTTTATCATATATCTAGAAGTCTCTTTGTGGACTCTATTGTCTCATTGATCCCTC
This sequence comes from Cynopterus sphinx, assembly GCA_030015415.1. Classification (NCBI taxonomy): domain Eukaryota; kingdom Metazoa; phylum Chordata; class Mammalia; order Chiroptera; family Pteropodidae; genus Cynopterus; species Cynopterus sphinx. Next base: position 6,051,717 of record CM057383.1, on the reverse strand, counting down.
TTTGCCTACCATTTTACCCACTATCTTAATACAGTATCTTTATAATAAATTTTCAAATCAGAGAGTGAGTTTTCTTAATTTGTTTTTTTTAAAACATTTTGTCTAGTGTTAAGCTTTTCATTCCATAGAAATTTTAAAATAGTACATGTGTACCAAAAAATCAACAGAGATTTTGATTAGGATCTTGTTGAATCTATATACACTTTAACAATACTGAATATTCTAATTGATGAAAATACTATATCCAACTTATTTGATTTCCTTCAGTTTCTTTTAGCAAAAATTTATTCTCCAATGATGCTTGAATATCAGAATAGTTAATTTAGTTTTATTTTTTTTATTCTTTGACCTTGCTAAAAGTACATAGTAGGCTGAAAGATTTTTGTATATTTCTTGAAATATTTTCTTAAGTATTTGATGAAATTTAATGAGAAGACATCAGGGCCTGAATTTTATTTATGAGAAAACTTAATATAAATTCAAACTTTTTAATAAATCTATTGCTGTCTAGATTTTTATTACTTCTTGTAAGTTGTTTGCTAATTAGTTTGTTTACTTTATCTAAGGAATCAAATTTCTTGACATAAAATTATTCATAATAATCTCTATCATCTTTTCAATGTTTGTTGTGGTTATAATGATATCTCCATTTCTCTTTTTGATAACTTGTAATTTTTTACTTTTATTTATCTTTATCTGTCTTGATGAGATTTATCAATTTTATTAAACTTTTAACAAACTTTGCCTTTATGTATCTTGTATATTATTTTTCTTTGTTTTCTATTTTATTAATTATTGCCCCTTCTAATTAATTCTTTTAAGCTTATTCTTTTTGATTTTTAAGATGAAAAGTTAAGCAGTTGTTTATAAATCTTTCATTTTTTTCTAATATAAGCATTTAATTTATTAATTTCCCACTTGAAGCCTGCCAGCTGCATGCTACATATTTTGATATTTTTATTTTCTTCAATCCAAAATATAGTCTTTTTTATTGTAATTTTTATAACATGGATTATTTTTAAAGTGTGTTGTTCAGTTTCTAAATATTTGGAGTTTTTATATCTTATTTGTATTGCTTTATCATTTAATGCTGTTACATTCAGGTGATCTGTAAGATTTTAATTTTTAAAATATACTATGACTTTGTGGTCTAGTGCATGAACTAACATGCTGTGAACTTAAATAGAAAATGTATTCTATAGTTGTTTTGTTTCTTGTTATTTAATGTCAAAAGCCAAGTCATAATATATGTTTAAATGTTCTACATTAATTAATTATTTTTTTTTTGTCTCTTGTTTTACTAATGACTCAGATCCACTTGATATTCAATGTATTCTCAATGGCCTTCACTGCAAGTCTCATCTCATTTGCTTTTTGGATGTTTGCTTCTGTCATTGCTGGTAACGTTTGTCGAACCTGGTCTTGAGTATTTTCCACAGTGTGCTGCTGAAGCCTGTTCCATCTTGTGGTTCCTTGTTATGTGACTCACCTTCTTTACCCTCCCCAGTCTGGGTTTTCCACTGTGTTGTGCTAGGACTTCTGCATCTTCTTGAGTCCCTGTTTAAGTAAGGAGCCCTAGTTTGGAGCTGCCATTTCTCTCTTATTTATTAAGTCTTTTCTACTCTCAATAAACCAAGGATATTTGGTATGACTATTCTCACAAACAACTGTTTTTCCTGAAAAAGCTTAATTGCCTATCTTTGAAGTCAAAATTAAAACACTAACTTTTTTATTCTGAGATGAGTTCTTCCCTTCCTCTGAAGACCTCAGGCTCCGTAAACAGAGATCAATTAGGAAACTGAATAATCAAAATGAAAAAATATAGGATAATATGTTTAAATATTATCCCAAGATACTATATAAGAAAATCATGATGCAATTATGAAGGAAACAGAACTGTGCTATGTATTTTATCAATTGATGTCATAAAGGAAAAAAAGAGAATCCAATGACCTTGAAACCTGAAATGCTATTCTTTGAGAGGCAAGAGTTTAGAGATAGGCTTACATTTTCTTCTCTAAGAATCAGTCACTATTGAATATGCAATTTGTAATGTTGAAAATTTATATTTAATTTATTTTACTTGGTTTTCAATTTTATTATTCTCCTATAAATAATGTTTGTATATCTTAATCATAATTATGGAGCACAATTCAAATGTTATAAATGTAAGAATGTAAAAATAATATTAGGACTATCAACAGCCAGTAAGAATAGTGTTGGAGAAAAAAAGAGAGCATTTCTTTCCTCTTTTTGTGCATCGATGAGGTATTAGGCACAGTCTAACAGCTAATGAGTAATGGATCAAGAAATATAGATTTAAGTATGTTATTTTAAACTGTGAAATTTTTAACTGGAAGATTTAAGTTAGTATTATAAATAAGAAGGTTAGATGGAAGAAGAGCAAGGTTAAATAAACTAATCTTTTTATCTTGTATATAGGGAGCCAATATTTAAATAAACTTTATAGCCCGAGAAATAGAGCTATGAATATATACTTTGGAAACTTTATTGAAATACACAAACAGTTGTAAGGGAAATTAAATTGAGAATAGGACTGAGAGTGCAAAGAATTGCATAAAATATTTTAAATATTCTTTTATCCTTTTATTTAGATTTATTTTTTAGCATGTGACTATATTGATTTTATTATATTAAAATACAAAAAAAGTTTATATCCTTCCTGATTTTATCTTTGGCTTTTTAAAAAATTTTTGTTATGACATTTTATAGGTCAATTTTCTTAAAAATCAATCTGAACACCTGCAAGCTTATATCTGAAAAGGCATAATCCCTACCAGATGTTTCTATCTGGCTCTGGGCCTGAAGATATTAATGGAATTATAATGGAGACGGTCTTGAGCAAATGTATTTGTCAGTCTGACTGTGCTCTTGATAAATTGTACTAAAAAAGATGATAGCGTGGCAATAAGTAAAACTGCTGTGGGGCCTCAGCAATTTATCTGAACATCTGGTTGATTCTGTTCTCTTCTGTTTTCTTCAAAAATGAAGTTTGTTCTTATACTGTATTACATACCCCAAGATTAAGACTGGTTTTGCAGAGAATTTTAAAATTCTTTATTTTTATGTATATTTGAATGTGAACTATCTTTTGGACACATATGATTTACACACTTATTTGTTCCTTGCGCCTACTTTTTAATATTTTTTTTTCTCTTGGCATAATCAAAGAAAAGTAGCAATTAATTGCTGAAAACATACTAAAATGTCATCAAAGAAGACCAATAAGAATCAAACAGTATCTTTTCAGCATTGTTTTTGAGCCAGATTACTTATAAATTTTCTTAATCTACTCTCTAATATTTTGTGTAGTCAGTTTTCATAGTGACTTATTAAGAAAAGACACCTGTAGTCAGTCAGCTACAGATTCCTTCCTTATAAGCATTTTAATGCCTCTTAGAGATGGTAGGCTGAGTTTCCATGAGGCCAGTCTCCAAGGTAGTTTTTAATAACCGAAAATTCACTCTATTGTTATTGCTCAAAGGCGATAAAATGGAATAGCAGAAAGAATTTGACACTGGCTTATTTGAACTTCTCTTCTTATCCTGATTTCTCCCATTAGATTATAAACTCTTTAATAGCAGAAATGGATTTTGACTCTTCCTTGTAATTCTTTAATTGTCTTGGACACGTGACAATTTCTGGAAACATTTAAGATAAATTCATTAGTTACAACTAAAATTCTCGTTGATTTCCAGATTGGTTTGATTAGTGTATATACAAATATACATTATGTTTATTGTCTTGAGAAAACAGTGGACTTCCAGTTTCCATTTGAGATATAGAATGTCATAAAAATTCTTGCCCTGCAATAACAAGGAAAAACCAGGTTATATTTAAAAAATCATAATTGTTATCAAATTTAAAGAGGGAGGTTGCAGAGCAAGCAGGTAGCCTAAAATCTAAGGGTAGGCGGGCATATCCAAGGAGAGATAGAGCACAAGACATGACTAATCCATGCAAAGAATTGAAGATAGATCCTCCATTTAAGTGGGAAGGAAAAATTCAGCTAACATAAGTAATATGGTTAAAGTGTGAATGTGAGAGTGTAAGGCTCCTGGGCCTCAGGCAGAAAGGGAGTTTGCAACCACTCTTAGGTTCTTCTCCATGGATCTCTACCAGGAAATCATGGAAAATATTGATGACAGAACAGGAGACGGTAGAAAGTATACCAGGCCTAGAAGACACAAACACTCTTTACAAATAGCCAAACAGAACAAGAGGGGTCCATACATTCAAGTAAATGATGTTAACCTCATTTAAGTCTGGCTTTTCAACAAAATATATCTATCACACACAAGACAATCAGGAAAAACAAACAAGCAAGTAAACAAACAAATAAACAAACACACTACCAAGAGGCAAAATAGCCAACGGGGACAGACTCAGGTAAGAACCAGATATTAAAACAGAAACATGGAATTAAAAATTAATTAATTAAAAATTAATTAATATATTACAGAACCATGTGGAAAAAGTAGAAAAAAATGCATGAATGTATGGGGAATTTCAACAGACAGATAAAAACTATAAAAAAAGAATCAAATTGGGGGCTAGAATTAAAATATAGTCATGAAAATAAAGCATGCTATTGACTAATTCACAAGTAGACTCAACAAACTGAAGGAATATAAAAATCAGTGAATAGAACAATAGAAATTATCCAAATATAAACACAATGAGAAATAATAGTGAAAAAATAAAAACAGAACAAAGCATCTAAGCACTATGGGATAACATCAAAAGAACTAATATATATTTGAGTCTCAAGGAGAAAAGGAACAATAATAGAGTATGTAATTATTTAAAGAAGTAATGACTGATAATTTTCCAAAAATGACAAGAGGCACAATTCCTCACAGATTCAGAGAACTCAGAGAACACCAAATGGAGTAAAATCCAAGCACAAACACACAACATACACACAGACACACACACACACACACACACACACACATCATATTTGACAGCTGAAAACATCTTTAAAAGGCAGCTTAGTTAAAAATGCACATTATACACAGAACAAAGATAGACATATAAGACTTCTCATCAGAAACTAAGCAAGCCAGAGACAGTGGAGTGATATCTTCAATGTATTGAAAGGAGAAACAGGCCAATACAGAATTTTATGTTCACTGAATGTAACTTTTATCAATGAAGAAGAAATTAAGGCTTTCAAAAAAAGGCATAATTTTTTATCAATAAGCTTATGCTAGAAAAAAAATGTTAAAAGAACTTCTTTAGACAAAAGAATATGATAATACGCAGGAATATAAATCTACAAAAAGAAACAAAATTCTTTAAAAAATAATTAAAATAAAAAGAAATATAAAATACTTTTTTTTCATGTGTACTTGCTTCAAAGGGTAATTGTCCCTGAAGTAGAAATAATAGGAGTGTATTGGAGTTTAAAACACATTTGAAGGTAAAATATGTGATTAAATAGCACAGAAGAGGCTTGTAAGTTGTTATAACTATGTGAAATGGTATAATATTTAAAATTACTGTAATTAATTGATAAAATGTTATAAACTCAAACACAACAAGTAAAAATTTTTGAAAATATATGCAAATAAAGCAATAGTGGAGACTAAATAAAACAATTAAAATTGCAGTTATTCAGTAGACATAATTGTCTATATAGAAAAATTGCAAAGAATTCCAAAAGATCTACTAGAACTAATAAATGGAAAGTTGCAAGATACAAAGTCTATATATAAATATTACTAATATTTCTATATACTAGAAATGAGCAATAAGAAATTGAATTTTTAATTACCATTTATAACAGTACCAATAAACAAAATACTTAGATATAAATTTAACAAAATATGTGCAGGAGCAGTATTCTGATAACTAAAAACTCTGAAAAAGATACTAAAAATACCTAAATAAATGGTGAGCTATGTATCATGTTCATAAATGGGAAGGCTGTTAGGGAGCTACTTGGGGAGGCCCTGAGAGTGGCCTCCAGGCACGGAGAGCAACAAGTAGCCAAGAGCCAGAAAGAAAATGGGGATCCCAGGCCATCCTACATACAGCCCCAAGGAACTGAATTCTGCAAATGGCCTGAGTAAGTTTGGAAGTGGATCCTAAGTTCCAGATGAGACCCAATGAGAATGCAGCCTGCTGGCACTTTGAACTGACCTCAGAAGACTCTGAGCAGAGAACCCAATGATGTTATGGCCTTTAACTCACAGAAATCATGTGATAATAAATGGATATTGTTTTTAGTGACCAAGTTAGTGGTGATATACACAGTTTAGGAACTAATAATACATCAGATAATATACACTCAAAGCCCAATAATAAGAAAATAAATAACCCAACTAAAATTTGGCAAAGGATTTGAACAGGCATTTCACTAAGTCAAAATCATTAATAATGAATTAAAAATTACGACGAAATACCACCAAATGCTAATTAGACAAACAAATACAAAATTCTCTGTCAATACCAAGTGCTGGTGAAGGCTCAGAGCAATTGGAACTCTCGTACATTAATTGTGAAAATCCAAATAATGCAGTCACTTTGGAGAACAGTTTGGTAATTTCTAATAAGTTAATTATGCACTTATCATAAGACCCAGAAATTCCACTCAAGGGAAATGAAAGCTTAAGTTCACATGAAAACTCATTCTCTGTGGTTTCTAGTGCCTTTTTTCATAATTACCAAAAACTGGGAAACAACCCAAATGTTGTTCAACTTGTCAGTTTTCTATTGCTGCTGTAATCAATTGCCTCAGTCTTAGCGGCTGAAAACAACACAGACTTATTTTCTATGCTGGTGGACAGAAGTCTGTTGCTGTTTCACCAGGCTAAGACCGAAGTGTCAGCGGGCCTGCATTCCCTTCTGGGGACTCTAGGGAAAAACCTACTTCATTACTTTTCCAGTAGCTGGTAAAACCCAGTTCTGGGTGGTATGAGACTGAGGTGTCCTTGCTGGCTGTCAAACTGTGCTACATTTCACTCCTGGAGGCTCCTCTCTGGTTCTCACATGTAGAACCTTACATCCCAGGATGGGGCAGCAGTCATCTCAGACACTGCCATCTCTCTGATTTATGTGATCATATCTGGCCCAGGACTACCTTTATACCATCAACTCCATATTTAATTGCATTATCCAAATCCTTTTCACCATGTAGGGTAACATATTCCAGGTTTCCAAGGATTAGGGCATGACAATTTTCAGGAGTCACTGGTCTGTCTCCCACAGCTGGTGAATGAACACAATGTTAATAAATCCATACAATGGAATACGACTCAGCAGAAAGAAGAAATGAACTATTAATACACGTGACAACATGAATAAATCTTAAAACATTCTGCTGAGTAAGGAAAGCCAGATTCAAGAGGCTGCACATTTTATTTTTCTATTTATTTTGACATTCTGGAGAAGGCAAACCCCAGACACAGAAAACAGACCAGTAGTTGCTTGGAGCCATGGCTAGTAAGGACTTGATTACAATAGGCAGAGAAATCCCTTAGGGGATGGAACTGTACTATGTGCAGTTTATGGTGGTGGTTATATAACTGTATGCATTTGTTATAATTTGCAGGACACTAAAGGGCGCACTTAAATGTATTCACATTATAGTATAATAAAAAATCTATTTTTAACAGAACTTATCTAAATTTACCTAAAATAGAAGCACAAAACCTAACTTTACTGATACTCATAATAATAAAAAAAAAAATGAACTTTTAGAATCATGAACTGAGGAAAGTGCATCAGACATTGAAGATTTTATGGATGGTTACTTGAGACATTTGCAAATATAAAATTCTCACAAAATAAATGAACGGGACAGTTATATCTGGGGCAGACATAGAATAAGAAGCAGAGCAACCCAGATCATTTGTGAGGCCGGTATAACAGCGATTCAAAAAAATAAAAATGTAAAAGCCAAAGATAGAATATGACTTTTTTTGCATTATGCATCATTCCAGTCTTTGTGGATTCAGCAGTTTACAAAGGAGAGAAAGTCTGTGTATCCTGTTGGAGTTTACGTTTTAATGAGAGGATATAAAAACAAATGTGTTGACTGGCCCCTGTTTTAGTTAGTAGGTGACCAGAGAAGATCTCTCCAAAAGCTGACATAGATGGATGCAAGCTATGTTCATGTGTGATAGCATCATGATTTCATGATGCATTTAATGTTGGTGGAGAGGGAAGTGACAGAGAGGCCAAGATTGAGTCCTAGGCTTTTGATTTTACGAACTAGGAGGATGCTGATATCATTTACTGAGACAGAAAATACCAGGGGAGAAGGAAGTTAGGGGCTGGGAGAAGGGAGTGAAGATTTCCAGTTTAAGACAAGTGAGACCGAGATGTCTATGAGACTTGAACATGTAGATTTCAAGGAAGCACTTGAAGTTTTTGAGTATAGATGAGAGATATCAGCAGAAGCTTGAGATTAACAATTTTCTTAAATACTAGAAGTCTAAGAGTAGAAAAGCAGGTGTAGGAAGGTAACCAAGACAGAAAGGTGATATCAAAAGAAAAAGAATCCTCGAGTGGTTGGGAAGAGATGGAGATGGAGGAAGACATAGTAGATGGATTGGAGTGAGGCAGAGGACTATGCTTCATTGTACCAGGAGGAAAAAGAATGAGGTGGATATAGATGCAGCCTCATGATCCCAGAATTTGTGGTAGAAAGACAATGGCATTGATATCACCTAAAAGTTTGCAACATACGTTGCTTCTTTACTTTCAAATTTCTCACCTTTAGCTCCACCACAGCAGTAGGAGGAAAGAGAATAATTTTCATGATGTTTAAATCACAGATGAAGAAACTGAGTTCTGATATGCCAGTTGACCTTCTCAAGGTCATAGGCTAGTAAGTGATGTGTCAGGGATTGAACTCAATTTAAGTCTCTTCTCTTAACTCCAGGAAAAGCCACCAAATTCTAGATATGTCGTCCATTCATTTATAGTCCCAGGATCAAGCAAAAATATTCCTGGATTTATTCCCATTTCTCTACACTCTCTTTTTTACTAGAGTGTAGAAATGATGGAGTAAGGTCGCTTTAGGTTACTTGGAATTGTACATGGAGCTAGACACACACGAAGTGTGAAACATGGATGTTTTGTTTTCAAATGGCAGTCAGACTCCTGGAAGGCAGATAGCCTTGGCTCAGTTGGTTGGGTATGTTTTGGTTTTTGCAAAGAAAACCAGCTACAACCATGTGAATGAGGATGGTTTGATGGAAGGTTGATAAATTGAGTCATGGGTAGGTTGAGTTTAGACTGTCCAAATGGCTGTTGGATGAACGGAGCTTAATCTCCACGAATTAAGCTTCATCTTGACACCCGGGTTAGAGACAGAGTTTGAGGAGTCATCACCAAATGGGGGGCATTTGTTGTAAAATAAAAAATGGTGACCTGCCTTTGAAAAAGAAGTTTCACTGAGACTTATAAACTCTCTTTAACTTCACCTGTTGGAATAAAGGTCTTGTGCCAGGAGGTCTTTATGACATGACAGATTTCTATGGGAGTTTTTCTCTTTGCTGAGCAAAGACGAGTTACAGAGAATTTTGAGTTTTGTATTTGTCATGTTTAAATGGCATTTCTTTCACGCACATAAATGGTCTTACTGACAGGAAGCCATGCAAATGTTCCCCTTTTACAATTTACTGAAATTGCTGGTTATTTTTAGAGGAGTCAGGCATTAGTGAACCCAGTGCTGAAAACAAGCCTTTGACAAACTGACAGTTTAAAATTTCACATAAATTGCACCATTTTCAATACCAATAATTCCAGCAGACTTTTACATTGTGTGTTCTAATTTATAAAAACATCTTAAAAATATCTTCTCAAGAATTCTGAGTGTTACCGGGGCAACCATCATCCCAGTTTTATAGATGGGTAAACTGAAGCACTGGAGGGTGAAGTGACTTGCGGAAGGCCTTGGAGAAACGAACAAAGAACCCAGCTCACGTGATCAGCTCTTTGTTTCACACCATTTTCAATCCTTTTAAGAAAGATGAGAGTGTTCTGATTATGTATTCAGTGAGTAAATCAAAACATGACTGTGGTTTAATTTTAATAATTTATGCTTTTTCATAAAGTTGCAAGCCTGTGTTCTAGAAGATGTTAGATAAACTCGGAAAGTTTAGGCGATAAACAATTTCCTTTAGGGTTCTGGGCTAATAATCTAATGGGAAATCAGGCCACTGTGGGGGGCAGTAGAGATGGCGTATTAGTCTTTTCTTATTGATAATATAGTCTGGAATGAATAACACTACATTTTGTTTTTCTAGTGGCTTTTCAGTGAGGCTGTACATTCTCAGTTTCTATTGACTCAATCAAATAAATTCATATACTTGCTGGAACTTTCCTTGGAAAAATTGGCTGTCAAAGGCTGTCAGGCATGACTGAAGCTATCGATGACCAGTGTTGTTTTAATAAAACAGCCAGAGTTATTTTCAGATCGACACTATATTGTTGGTCCTTTAAAGCCGTATTAAAATGAATCTCATGGAATGGATAGCTTATCAGAAAAGCCCCCTCACTAATAGTAACCCCACAAACTTCTCTCCTCAAGATATAAAAAATGATGATAAAAACAAAAGCCCCCCCTAAAGGGCAACTGAGAGAGCCAGGGAAAGTTCTGGTGATCTTTATGGCAATGTGAATTCCTCACTCTCTTTTTCCACTCTTTGAAGTTATCAAGCAATATGTGTCTGGTACTTTCAGGATGCTAGAGCCTGTCAGGGAGGAGGGAATGTGTTTGGCCTGGGTATGATGCATCTTTCATCGTCCTACACCCTTGACGTAGTCTATTTTGCTTCATCCTCACAACAGCCTCTTGACATAGGTACTTAATCCCCACCACAGATGATGAACCCAAAGCTAAGACAATTTAAATAATATATTCCAGATCATGCAGTTACTAAGTGATGGAATTGGAGTTCAACCTCAGGTTTCATGTCTGCAAAGCCTGTGTGTGTTTTCTTGCCTTTCCCAAACTTGGTCCTTGATATAAGTGTTACTCTTTATCTGCACTGAACCTTCCCCAGACTTTCTTTTCAAGAAAGAGAGCTCTTCCCAGGGATAACAAAGGCGGTCCATCTCACTGGCTCTGCTTCTTTTTTCCAAAGCCACTTCTCACCAGCTTCTTTTAACTCTCACGAGTGCTTCAGATATATCTTCTATTTTTCTTCCTAACCATAGTGGAGCTGGTTTTGTGAGCCCTTGAAAAACTCCATACAAACCCTTCTTTATCAGTGGTTCAGGGAGTCAGCATTTTATTGCAGAGGCTTCTTATTTGGATGGCCTCTCACGTGTCCATCTGAGAGATACACTCCAGGATTTATCACTTGTTCTCCTACTCTTTTTCTCAGAGGACAGCTCTGTGAACTAACTGTGTGTGCCCCACCATTGAACACTTAGATGTTGTCTGTGGAGGTTTTCTTCCTGTGGACATTTTCTTGACCAGAATACACACTTGCCTCACCTGTGCCCTTGCAAGTTTCTTGCTGTGCTGTCCTACGGTTGTACTTTGATGACTTATCTCTCTCCAGGCTAATATCCTTCACTTCACCATTGTCTCTGAGATAATGTCTAATCTCCTAGCTTGCCATTCAATGTTATTTGCAAACTAGATTCATTGTTTTCTCAGTTGATCTTTTACTCTCATTCTTTATTCTACTCCTTGCTTTCGTTTCTCCTGCTACTAATATGTCAGCTACTCACCTATACTTTCTTTCTTGCTTGCTTTTGATTTTCTAGCCTCAGAAACATTGTTCTTCACCCTTAGGATCTCTTGCACCATTCTCCACTTGGCCAAACTTCCACTCATCTTTAAAGCACCAATTCAAAGGTCATTTTCTCTGCAAAACCTTTTCTAAATCCTCAATTAGATTTAGTGTCATAGCACCTAATGTGTGCCTCTGTGGTTGGAATCAATGCATTCCCTTATACTTATTCCATATTTTTCTCTAGGCTATAAATTTCCAGAGAAGGGGTATTTGAACTTATTTCTTTAATCTTCTCTGCCTATGGCATAGCGCCATCACTCCTTACTAGTTAAATCTGCAGTTTTAGACATGGCTTAACGTTAAGACCTCATCACTTATACAATTATCTTATTTTTAATAATTGTTTAAATTGGTAATTTGTATCAGGTACTTACTAGATGACAAGCACTTTTTCAAGCTTTTTACATGAAATTGTTAATCGAATTCTTAAACAACCCTAGGAAATAGAAATGATCAGTATCCTCATTGTATAATGAGGCATTTGCAGCTCAGAGAATTTAGTGTCTTGCCCAAAGTCACACAGATAATAAGGGGCAAGGTGACATACTGTTTCCTAAGGCTCAGGCTAATAGTGAGCAGGGAGAGTCTCTAACACAGCTGCCCGAATTGTCTACACACATGAACTTCCCCATCTTCTAAGTATTAAACATTTGAAGAGCAAATGGTCAAGCAGGATTTTAATGAAGTCAGGTCACCTTTTCCCTGCTAGGTTGTAGCTTCTCACTTTTGTAGTATGTCTGCAAAAATTGTAGATTCTCCAGTATCAGTTACTGGGTCCTCTCTATTTGCATTATTTCTCTTTGAAGTGTAGGTGAAATAACAGAAAAACTTTTTTCTGGGAGGTTGATTTTCCTCTTCTGAGATGAACCCTCTGTGTTTTGTTTACCGCCACCATCCAGCCATTTCCAATTTCTTCTTTGGGTTCTTTTTCCCTAGTTTAATGCCAATCCAATTTAGAACAGCAAATTTAATTAATATGATTTATCTTCCTTAAGATTAATAAAAACAAGAAGACCAAAGGCAATATTGAGCTCTCTGGCAGCTCATTCTAACTTCAAATATTGATCAAATCAATCTTTGTGCAATTTTATTGTTCATAAGAGATTCTGTTGGAGGCAAACTAGCATTTTGATTTTTTGGGAGATCATTTTAGAGATAATATGCTTGGTGTTGGGGTAAGGAGAGCAGTTTAATATAATACAGATCCAGGATCAGGTTCAGAAAAGAGCAAACTTCACTATCAGCAAAGAACTGAGGTCAAGTTACCAGATCAGAGTCTGGATTTATATCAGTTCAGGATAAAAACAGTGGAAAAGGCATTGGGAAGCATGTAGGCTTCGTTTTATGGAATATTGAACTTTGGAAAACAATAGCAAACTTATTGGGACTCTATAAAAACATTAAACTATTCATTTCTCTGGTATGTGTTTAGAAATATGATCAAATCTATTCTCAAAATGTTCTCTGTTTTGATCCGTTTAACTCTTTATGCAATCCTAAACCTATGGTATTATGAAATTATTCAATAAATTATGTTAAAAGAGTTGGTTTTAGTGGAGAAATTTACAAATTATCAAGTCTTATAATCACTAAAAAATAAATTTTATATTTGTAAAATATTTAAGAAAAGTGAAATTATAAATTATAAATATACACATGAATAGTTAATTGATTTTGCAAAGAACATGAACTTTATAAGAATATAAACAATAAGAGAAATGAAGGCAAAGGCCGATATACTTGACTACATTAAAATTTAAATCTTAAATACATTAATATTTATATCATACATAAAATAATTTGATATCTTTTTTGATGAGGCATTCTTATAAGCCATTAAGAAAAGCACTAAAACCGAAAAAAAGCATGCAAAGAAGAGTTACAAGAGGAGAAATACGAGTTGATAATAAGTACAAATAAAAAAACCAACAAAATTATTAGTTATTTTAGATGTAAATTTATTATTATTTTTTTAAATTAATTTTTATAGTGACATTGGTTAATGAAACCCAGTAAGTTTCAGCTGTACACTTTAACAGTAAGGCATAAATACATTTACACTGTGTGTTCACCTCCCATAATTAGATTTCTTTCTCTCACCACATATTTGACCCCTTTTACCCCTTCTACCTCCCCTCTCCCCCTGGTCTCCTATCCTCTAGTAACCCATTGGTTTATAGTCTATGTCCAGACTTTGTCCTGTTCATTTGCTGCTTTTAGGTTTATATCCCACATATCAGTGATATCATGTGATTTTCAACTTTTTTTATCTGGCTTATTTCACTTAGCATGATTATCTCGAGGTCCACCCATGTGGTTACAAATGGCAGTATTTCATCTCTTCTTACAACTGAGTAATATTCCACTGTGTGTGTATATATATATATACCACAGCTTCTTTATTCAATCATTAGTTGTAAATTTAAATAATATACTATTTTTACTTATTTCATAGAAGAAACAAAAAGACCTCAAAGATTTCAAAAGTATAATAAGAGGGATATAATGTATATAATTGTTGCTGCTATAAATTATATAATCTTTTAATGAAAGTACATAGCAGTATGGACTGAGTCTTAAAATATTCATATTGTTTTGACTATAACCTTCATCTCAAGTGATATACTTCAGAGTATTAATCAGAGATCCATAAAAATATACCTATATAGAAATTAAAAAGAATATTATAAATAACATAAAAATTGTTCATTAAAGTACACTTACATGATGGAATATTATGCAGCCATTACCATTATGTTTTCAAATAACATTTACTATTAAAGGAATATTTTAATAGTTAAAAAAATTAAAAGTAAAAGAAGTAGGGAGAAAGAAGTAAATTATGTAGTAGGAATAATACATAGTGCAAATCTGGGAGATATTAAAGAAACTGCATAAAAATGTAGGAGATCTCTAGGATTATATTCCTATCTGTTACACAGGAAGGAATTAGAGTGAATGAAGGGTTTAATGAGCTAGGTTCAGCTGCATAAGCTTTATAACTTTGGGTATAAAAAGATGTGTATAGAAACATCCTCTAGCAGGCTTTGAGGTCTATCTTTTGGTTAAATGAGGTGATAACTTTGAAATCAGTGCTTTTTTGGTTTTGTTTTATTTTGTGCATATATCTTAAACTCTCAAGTTTTCTATGCTTCATACCCAAAGCTATAGAACCAAGTGCAAATATAGTGAAGACAGGAGTAGAGCAGAACATTTTAGATGCAGGCCAAAGGAATAATGTCAAGATACCATGTTCAAGATGCTAGAAGAAGAAGTTAAAGCAGAGTCAGAAACTTAACCCAGGCCTTGTGCTGCTCAGATGAAGGCTCCCAGTCTGTAGTAGGAAACGAGGGAAAATTAGTCTGATGTCAGATCTGGGATCAAAGCCCAGGGGAGTGAAGTAGGAATTAGATAAAGGATCTTGGCTACATGGCAATGTAAGAGAGTCCTATGGGTAATGATCTATGATAGCCTTATTTATTTACTTTTTTAATGACAAAGTCTGCACCTGGCTCACAGTAGAAATGCAGATAATTGAAAGGAACTGCTAAACTGAGCAATCAGAAAATGAACAAATTTATTTATGTTGTCATTTAAATGATCAGTCTACGGCTTTGTTAAATGTTTTTATTAGGGCTTTTTAACAAATATAATTCATTTAAAGAATTCACCCTGTGGCTAAGGCTGTACTCAGAGGAAATTTACATACTAAATAGCATTCATTCAGTTAACAGAAAAGTTTAGAACTTTCAAATAGAGACAGGAAAGGAAAAGCAGGGAAAAATACCTAAATGAAAAGTATAAGAAAGAAATACATAAAAATTAAAGAAAAAATAAATTTAAAAAAATAGTGTTTTTCTCAATAAAATCAAAAGCCAGTTCTTTGATAAGACTAATAACATAACTAAAAATTCACGAGTCTGAAAGGAAAAAAATACAGATATAAATATTAAGGATGAGAAAGGGAGCATACTTAAAGGTAATAAAAAACAGTATTTTATGTAATACCATACCAATATACTAAAAATATGAATAAAGTCGATAGATTTTTAGAAAAATATTAACTATAAATTGACCCAAGAAGGGAAAGAAAGCCAATATTATTCATTAATCATAAAAATTAAAATGTGTGTCAAGGTCTATCAGAAATAATACTTTAAACATTTTCATTTTTTTGGTCTTATAATAATTTATGTCTTTTAACTGAATTCAGTTAATTTAAGTTTATCTCATTATTCTTACAGGTATAATACAACACATATTTCTAATGATTTATTTTCTACTTCTATCTAATCAGTGTTTTTACTTTTTTGTTTGTTTTTTACTTGTTTAGTTAACACTTTTTAATTGAATTAATTATTTTCTTATTTCAGTTTTTTTCTCTGCTAGTTCTAGTCTCTGGATGATTATTCCTTATCTTTAACATGCATTGTTAACCAAGTCTATATTTTGTTAGTAACTTTGTAATCCTTTTGAAAAATATAAATTTAATTGTTACCTCCAGTTAATACCTCCAAATTTATATTCAATTTTTTCAGTATTTTACCTTAAGTGGAATTATTTAATACCTTAAGTGGAATTATTTTAGTGGTCTTGTGTGGTTAATATTTGTTTAGACTACATGCATATTTACTATTTTCTTTACTGACCATTTTTTTTGGATGTCAGATCTTTTTCTGAGATTTTTTTTCTCATCCTTTAGAAGCCCTGTCAGCTTACTTTATGAATTGAAAATATTTTTATTTTATTCTACTTTTTGAAAGATAGTTGTACTTAGTATAAAAATTCTCCTTTGACTGTTACTATTTAAGCATTTTAATACATGTTTAAGAGCTTTCTCGCATGTCATCTACATGTCAATAAAACAAACTTTGCTTAAGTTTTATTGTTTCAGATGGTGTGACTCTGAAAGTAGAGCACTGCCAAATACAAAGATTTCAATTTTAAAGAGACAAAGCAGCCAGTAAAACTCTGATTCCACGTGTGTATTAAAATAGTAAACTTTCATGTACAGAAAGCTACAAATAATTGCCTATCTTGTGAGATGGCAAATAAATAAATTGGTTTAGCAAACTCATTACACAATTCATTCAGGTTCAGACATTTGTTCAATATTTATTGTGAATCTCCTAGGAGTGAAATTGTATATAAAATAGCTAAATATAAAGTCTAGAATATGCCCTTGGGTAGACAAGAATAGCCAGAATAATTATTTATCATCATATAAATACTAAAATGAATTTTATTTATTCTTTGTTAGTTCTAGAAACAATCACAAAGGTAGTTCCCAGGAAAATTAATATTTAATGTCATAACTAACAGTTTAAGATCCTACAACAACAAAGGGATGAAGAAGTCATTATTTTATTTTTTGCAGAACAATCTCACCGTTGTGGACCAGTAAGAAGTCTGTGAAAGGGGACGTTTTGGATTGCAGGCAAGTATCATACTGTGTTAAAGTGCAGATAATATAAAGAGCAGGTTTTTCATTGATGATTTCCCAGTCAATGAAACTATTTACCCTGTAATTTAAGCAAGTGAAATCACATTCTGAGTGTTAGTTTCCGCATCAGAAATATTTTCAAAAAAATTATGATTATAAATATCTAAGTATATGCTAGGGATTACACTGTCCTTTATAAATGTTAGTATGTTATATATTTTTTACAGATTTTTAGTTGTGACAGCTTCATACATAAAAAAGCTGAAAAATTTCAATGAATAATCATATATCTACTACTTATATTCAACAATATTTACTATTTGCCTAACCCACATGTACATATGTTTATACATATGTATACATGTATGCATACTTACATGCACACACATATATACATATTTATATGTGCATCTGAAAGCAAGTTGCAGATATCGTGATGATTCACCCTTCTATATTTCAGCTTAGTCTCTCAAAAATAAAGATACTATTATACAAAAATACTATTATCTCATCCATGGAATTTACATAATTACATGACATTATTCAATAATTTTTTAAAAATAAGTATCCAATTAAAGTTTATGCTTTTTATCGAGTCATTATATCTCTTTTAATTTATCATGGTCTCAATTTTTTTTGTAGAATGTAGTCCTCTGCGAGAATATCCTGTTTCTCTGGATTTTCCTGATTTTTCCTTTTATTGACTAACTTGTTTTTTATCACTGTATTTCCTGTAAATTGGACATCATGCCTAAAGGTTTTAGGGTACAGGTTAAATATTTTGGCGATGATATTTCAAAGTCAGTATTTTGTACTTTACATGACATCATTTCAGGGAGCACACAGAGTCTTGCTGTGCTGTTATCAATGATGCTGAGTGTGATTGCTTGGTTAGGGTGGTTATTATCATATCGGTTATTACCATATCTCTCCATTGTTCAAGAACATTTTCGCTTTTGTAAATTGTATGGATTCTACACTATGATGTTTTGGCACCATGCAAAAGTTCTCTTCCCCAACATTGATTTGAACATTTGAACATGATTCTTGTCTGAATCGAATATCCATTAACCATGACAAAATGGTAGTTGATTGATTTTATTGATTTCCTTCTTTATCTAGTTGACATTCTTTTTTTAAAGCAGATCTTTATAACTGGAGATAAACTGCAGATTCTCCTGTGAAGACAGGATAAACACCGATAATTCTTTCTATTTATCTACTAATTTTCTGAGTAAGGAGTTGGTGTAAACATTATATCCAATGAAGGCAGATTTGTTTTTTATCTTTTAATTACTTTCTCTCTTTTCTCTTTACAGGTACTATTGTGCTCATCATGCGCCTTCTCCAGCCCTTCCTCATTGTCACAGTGAACTCAGTTTCCCAGGCTTCTCTGACAACTGGCCTCGAGGTAAGTTCCATCAACAGGTGGGAATATTGGAGAACTAGAGGACAGAGGGAGTAATGGAGGGCTAGAGGACAGAGGGAGCAGTGAAGCCAGGGCATACCTCCCTCCTACTCGCCCTCTTCCAACAGCAGTGACCTCTCCTGTGACCCCTGCTCCCTATAGGCCTCTCCTCTGTCTGTTGTCTCAGCTTATAAAACCCAGACACCTCCATTTAGTTTTCGCTCCCGCTTGTCCTCCTGGCCTGGGCCTGACAAAATAACATCTTTGCATGTGTTGCTCTTGAGTTGTCTTATGTTCTAGGTTCTTTCAGTGGAAAGTACTAAGAAAGATTTTTAAAGATCATGTGTTTGTATTGATGTTCCCAATTCGAGTTCACCTTACACGCCTTTTCTTAACATTTTTAATTTGATATTTTATTTGTATTCTCATATACTGAAAATTTGATTCCTAATAGTAGTGATATATTGTCTAAATTTCTCTCTATATTTTTATTTCCTGGGCAACTTCAATCTGCAAAGCATAAAAATAGTTTTAACATAAAAAAATACTAATATTTCTACCAACAGAAATAGAATTACTGATAATTATTTATGATTTTAAAATGATTTTGCTCTTAAAATGTATCCTAAGAAGGATATAGAGCTTAGAGTTCTGTTTTCAAAATCACTTGAAATGCATATTTTATTTGGGAGTTTTGTTACTAGTTTGCTGTACTATTATACATATGATATGCATTTGTTTATAATTATTTTCATTTTTAGGGTTTGCATTTTCTTCTCTGAGTAAATCTTATTTCATGAGTATATAAAACAGTGATATGGTTCAAAAGGCTAAACTAGGCCCCTGTTCCCTAGTCTGCCAAAGCTGCAGTCCACAGAGCTTTGTTGCTCGGGATAAAAGGGGGTTCAGTGTGTGCTTCCTTGGTCTCAGTGTTCTGACCTGTTCACGTGAACAGAATTCTTCTATTTCTTGTATCATCAGTCCATCTTTTATAAGGGTATTCTTAATGGCAAATTGGGAATTTTAATAATTGTATTACAGGAGACTTTTGGGATCTCTAATCCATCAAATTGCCAGAATAGGGTCTCTCAGGGCTGTGCATATTTACCTCTGATTTCAACGTCTGGGAGAAACTGTTTGGCTTACCAACTGGGTAAGTTCAGCCAGTGTCTTAGTAAATGTTAAATGAAGAAGTGAGTTGTTCCTTCTCTAATACTACATTTTTTTAAAATTAAAAAGTGCAAGGTTTCTCAAAAGTAATGCTGTTGACATTTCGAGTTGAATAACTCTTTGTTACTATGGTTACCTTTCGTATTACAGGATGTTTAGTAGCACACCTGGCCTCTGATTACTAGATGCCAGGAGTCCCAGTCCTGGAATTCAAAGATGTCTCTAGACATTGTCATTTTTCCCTTGGGGAGAAATCACTCCCAGATAAGAACCACTAATATTAAACTGTATGAGAAGACATTTTGTTATTCAATGCTAACAATATTTTGAATATCAGATATTTAGCCAATATGGTTGATGCTCGTGGTGAGAATGAAATTACCTGCAATTTATTCTTGAATTGATTCCTTCCTTGACAGTGCATTAAGGGGTAGCTCTGCCAGAGAAAGATACCACTCTAAAGGTACCCCTTAGAAGTGATCACAATAGGACAATGGGCACTATCCTCTGTGTGATGCTAATCAAAGCTCATTAATTTAGGGAACTGTCCTGCCCGGTGTCCATCGAGCCTTGCCATGCTCTGCATTCTCTTCTGACAGTCAGTGTCACCCACTTCGTGTTTGTTTCTCAGCACGAGTAGACCAAGGCATCGATTTTCATACAAACTTAGTATCCATCTTGAGTAAGTGGTTGGGCCAGTCACGTGGCAGAGATTTATTGGTTCTGGTGACAAAAGAAATGAAATCTTTCGCTGGGGAAAAACCGATGAACCTCATTAATGAAGTTTTTATAGTCATCAATACAGGTTTTACTTTTTCTACCAAAATATTCACTATCTTCCTCCACTTCATGTATCACTGTCTCTATTAACTGATATTTTAAAACCAACAATTATTTAAGGGCAAGGGAAACATTATTAATGTGTCAAAGATAAAATCTTTGGGAAAGATATTCCATTAGAGAAGAGCCGAGAAGAAATGAGTTCACATAGACAGGAACAGCTGCCTCTCAGACTGGTTAGCAAAGCACTGTCTAGGTTTCAACCAATGAACTTCTTATTGAGAGTAAAATCTGCACTTGGGGATTCCAGCAAGACATAGGACATACCTTGGCAGGATCTTATCACTAGGATGACCAAATTAGGGCACTTTTGAGAGTGGAAGGGACACTATGAGTAAATGCACTGAATAACAGGTGTCACTGGGACCTGTCCCAGGTAAACCACGATGAGTTGGCTCCAAATTTTATCAAAAAGTTGGGGAGCTAAGCCACCTAACTGACCAGATTTGCATGACATTGTACTTAGAAGTAGGATGGATGAAGCATTCTGACATCTCGAGGACAGGCAGAAGAGCGGGTGGGGGAGGGGAGCTACAATCTGTGAAATGCTTTCTCAGAGGAACGATTAGCATCATCTGAGTACCAACCATGCGTTATCCTTGTGAATTGGAGCATGGCCCCATACAGCGTCTTCTAGAATTCTCATAACCTTCCAATGGAAGCAATTTTACATAAGTCAGATGCTGGAACTAAGTGATACACTGCTGAGATTGTCATAGATCAGTTCAACTCAAAGCTATTGATTGAGCGTGTGGCATGTGTCAGCTGCCATGATCAGGACTCAGGGATAAAGAGAGGCCCTCTCTCCAGGCCGGTTACCATCTGTGGGAAGAGCCTGCAGCCCAGCGAATGTTCTCTTTATGCAGATTTTAGAATCTGTTTTAGTAAAGGAAGTGATTTATATTCTCACTGGATTTTAAAGACCTAAGGAAAGTGAGTGTTTTACCTGCTTTCTGAAACTGGCATGTTTTTACAAGCTAGGGATACGAGAGAATCTGCAGCTGCTGTGTAATGGCAGCCCTTGGTAAATACATATGGCATCGCACCTGTATTATTCCATTTAATCTTGATAACATCATCAAACGTGTTATTACTCGCTTTATAGATGAGAAGACTGTGATTTTAAATGGCAGTGACAATTTCCAATCACAGGATAAAGTACCTAATAAACTGAGCTCAGGTAAAACATTTCCCCTGAGCTCGCTCTGACACCAGTTCTGGCTCTGTCCTGGGTGATGGACAGGATAGTGGCAGACAAAGCATTCCTGGAGGTGAGCAGTGCCAACCAAAACACAGGAACACTCCTTGTCACGGATAATGCATGTTGATGTACCATTGGCTTATATGTTATTAAATGTAACAAGTTATATATATTTTTAGACAGATTACACTGGTGGGGGGACGTTTAGACAAACTAGAGAGACTAGACTGAGTCTTTCTGTGATGCGAGGCAGACAAGAACCTGCATAATCCTGTTTATTTTGAGTATCCTGGGGGATACATTCTTCCATAGTCTTTCACTTTTAGCAACACGTATGATGTTATAATGTCTTAGAATTGAAGGAATAGGGGAATATTGTGCAGTCTCTATTTCTAACACCAATGCTGTAAAACTGTACTGGGATATAGGCATATGATACTAATGACACAGGGATTCATGAAGAGGGAAGGGGTTTGGGTGTAATTTATCAAAGATGCTTTACATGACCTAATAAGGATAGCAAATGACTTTCTGGCCTAGGTAGGAAAAATGAAATGGCAAAGGAAAGCAACAAAATGAGCCAGATATTACACATCTACGCTAAAATCAGTGGAGGAGATACATTAATTATATTCCTCCTGGTGGAAGAAAATACTGCTATCTATGGAGGAGTTTTACCATAAAATGGATACTAATTCTGAATAAGTATTTGAGTCCAAATACTAATTTACCAGAAAATCAAAGAAGACAGGAACATTTCAAATGAACTGTAGGGAATCAGCAAAATCTGGACAGATGACTTTATAAGATAAATAAATTGGCCTGATTCAAAGATAAATTACAAGAAAGAGAATGAAAATGATGGAAGAGGAACTTATCATTAAAAGAGATTTAAAAGTCCTATCACCCAGTTATAATATGTGAATCTAAGTTAGATCTTTTTTCAAGCAAAGTATAAAACTTATGACATTTATGAGACAATCAAAGATTGGAACACAGAATATTTGATAATATTAAAGAACCTTAATATTTTATAGTATGATAATGGTATTGTGGTTATGTTTCATAGTAATTCTTTGTTTTTAGAGAGACGGTCTGAAATATTTAATACAGAAATGAGAGAATATTTAGAATTTGCTTCATACTAATACAGAAGAGGTAGAGGGGGTGAAGAGATTAAAAAGAAAAGGATTTATAGTTATTATGGACTTAATGTTTGTGATGCCCTGAAATTCATATGCTGAAATCCTAACTTCTAAGGTGATGTTATTAGGATAAGGGGCCTTTAAGAAGTAGTTAGGTTATGGGGATGAAACACTCATGAATGGGATTAGTGACTTAAAAGAATAGACATGAAAGAGCTTTTGAAAAACAAATGTGTGTTGTTTAAGCCATTCAGTCTTTGGTGACGTGTCATAGTAGCTTGAACTAAGACAGTTATTATCAAGACTGTGATGGGTACATGGGAGGTTTCACACAACACAGTCTTGCATTCTGTATACTTTTTATATGCTTAAAGTTTTCCAGAATAAAATATTATGAAAAGTAATAAAGTTGCCTCACAAAAGGTAATAGTTCAGCATCAGTGGTACCGAAAACAGTTTTCCGACTAATTCCAAGGGTTACCATCTTATTGGAATAGTAAATATGAGAAACTGCCCTACGGACTTCTACTTCTATGAAAAAAAAATGTAAATTTTCCTGAGAACGATTGGCAAATGGGTTTTGCAATTTGAGGCTGGACAGAGTGTTATGATTTATATGCAGCTTTTACCCTTTTTATTTTCTTATTTTATATTAATGCATCTTCTAAATATAATTTGGTACTAAGAATGTTTGTAACAAATCTCAGTTGTTCTAGAATCCAAACAAATAGATAAAATTTAGTCTACAACCAGGCAGTGATTTTGTGAAATTATGAGAGCTTGGGTGGGGATTGAAGGCAGGTAAGAACAATGAAAAATTGCATGGTTGGAGGTATCTGATCCCAACGCACCATTTTATTTACATTTAACAAGTTAAAAATGACTTAGGAAAGAGTACAAAGCAGAAAGTTAACTGGGACTAAATTAACGCATTCAATTTGGCAAATGACAGTTCACAGAGGGTTATTTGATAATGTGTCAGTAGAGAATATAAGAAAAGAGGGCTTCCTCGGTTCTGTCCCACACCATCCTACCATGTGCATCCATGATTTCTCACTTTTGTCAATTTTCTGCATAAATTGCATCATTTTTTCCTCTTCAATGGAGGATAAAAATAATAATTGACTCAAAGTCCTGCCTTTCTTTTCATCATCGCTCCTCCCCAATGCTGTCCCTCCATCCTGCGTTTGCTGCATAATATTGACATACAGGTTCAGAGGATATTACATCTGGAAGAGTTCTCAGAGAACTTCTAGTGTAACTCCTTGTTTTTTTCAGAGATGCTGTGTCTCAGGATGACAGTTGCAGGTGCAGGTGTGGGGAGGGGTGGCCTGTCTGGTTCTTGCATAACTGTTACCAGGAGCTTACTCTCTGGACTTTCAGCAAGGTACTCTCCTGCCTGGGCTTTTGCACATATTGGGTGTTATTTCTACCTTTTTTTCTAGGGTCCTAGTGATTATGGATAATGTCCTATAAATTCTGTGGTTTGAGATACTGTGAATGTGGTCATTTACAAGAGGAAAGGGGACTAGTCATTTCCGTGGGCACCCTCTTGTTTATATGGTTGATGTGGGCCTCTGCATCTTCTGCCCTTGATGACCTCTTGTTGTTTAAGATTTTATAGTTCTAAGAAAAATAGAGGTATAAATATTTGTTAATAAATATTCTTGAATTGTTAATTCTCATTGAGCAATTGTAGTTCTCTTTTATGAAAATCTCAACCTCAAACCAGAGGATGCTAACGTTCCCATGTCTGAGAAATGAGCCATTTTCTTGTGCGTCTCTAATGAAACAAATAGCATAGCCCTTGGAACAAAAATTTTTCTTAGAGCAAATTAATGCGATGTTCAAGATTTGTTTCCTTCGCTGGAGCTTCTGGGCACATGGATTAGGCAAAGATAAGCTGCTTGGCATCCTTTTCTCCAACTCTTTGACGTATTTTTTGGTTCAGGGATTATCCTCTTAGGTTTACACTTGAATATAAATGGTCAAAGTTGACTAAAACATAAACTAACAAACTCTCTTGGTATCACAAATGCATCTTTCTATAAACTTGACTAAGGGGAGTGTTGCATCATGGCAGAAGGCACATGTCCTGGCACAAATGGTCAGTGCTTAATTTCCAACCCACACCTATGTAACCTTAAAAGCTTACTTATCTAGCCTATGCCTCCCTTTCCTCACCTGTAAAAAGGAGATAAGAACAGTACTTATTTCACAGTGTTTTAACAGGCTGTTATGAGAATTAAATGAGTGAATACATAGGAAACCCTTAGAATAGACCCTAGTTCATAAAAACCAGCCAGTATTAGTCATTAATAAATACCCGATTTTGTCAAACCTGCTCTAAGCCATCCTTTGCCACCGGTCCTCTCTTGATTATTTTCTTTCATATCCATTTCTTTTCTCTGGTGCTATGGAGAGAGCAGGTGTTTTGAAACTGGCAATCCTGACAACTTCATTATAGAACTTCTTTAAGCCTTTCTTTCACGGCGACAACATGTGGATAAATAGCACCTACCTGTCACAGTTGCCTTGAGAATTGAATGAGATGATGAAGGTAGTGTTTAGAAGAGGGCTGGAGCGTGGGTTTCAGTAAATAGGAATAGTCCTCCCACCTACCTTATTGCTTCTGGAGTATTGTTTCTTCGCTCCTAATGCTTCGTACTGCTGCCCAACTTGGTCACCCCATTTTCAGCGTTTGTTTTGTCCACTCCATTCTTTGTGGGCTTCTGAGACGTGGACCAAGTTCCATTTCTTCAGGGGCTGATAAAGCGCAAGAAACTGATTTCGTTAATTCAGTCACCATTCAACAAATGTTTATTGAGTGCAAATGTATGCCAGGCACTATAAAAGAGAGACATGAGCTTCCATTGCACTTAGAATAAAATTCAAATTTTTTAGAAAAAAAAAATCAAAATTCTCAGTGACCTGAACTCTGCCTCCCTTGCCAATGCAGTTCTCCTTTGGGTCCTAGAACGCAAGTTCTCAGGCCAGATGGCCCCCTCAGTGTCCACCACACTTCATCCCATTTTGATGGCTTCTCATCTTTCAGGTTTATGTGCCTCTTCCTTGGGGATGTTTTCCCTGATGCTCTGCCTATTTTCTATTATCGCCTTGAGTTTATTACCTTCCAAACCCTCATTATGGTTTGTAATTATAGGCTTATTTGTTTACTTGCTTATACTCTATATCCTCTCAGGCTGTAAACTCTAAAAGGGAAGAAATAATATGCAGCATCTAGCGTGTTATCTAGCACACAGTATGTGCGATAAATAAATATGGGTTGCATAAATGCATTTTGCTTAAGTGTCAAAGAAAAAACAATAACTAAGGAAAATACCAATCTTCTTAAAAACAGTCAGAATTAGCTTGTGCCATAGGCATAGGGCACTGGGGCAAATTCACAGGTACTTGCTCGGCTTCCTCTTTCCCCATGAGCATCACCCCCAGCCCCCACACAGGGCTTTTCCCTTAGCAAGGACAAAAGGCCCAGGCTAAAATATTTTGTTTCCTCTGATCTACTCACTCAGTATTGGCTTCTGAAGGTCACACCAACTTGTATGGACACTTGATCACCAAAGAACAGGACCTCCCTTCTTCCCAGAGCATTTTAACAACTCCGGTTAGTACTGGGCATTCTTATTGCTTGAGGCCCCACGCTCTCATCATATCAAACATATTACCCTGCCTTTGTATCCCACATTTAATGTGATACTCTTACTGTAAAATACATTTTTAAAGATTTTCGTAATTTTGCTTTGAAATTTTTGGCTGTGACCATTTGATTTTTGATTGGTTAGTAAAAAAAAAAAAAAAAGGCATGAGATCTATTAATCTAGAGCTTCTGCAGCCTTATGAAGGAGCCATGTCAATATATACTCACACATGTGAACATTAAATTAGTGCTGTTGAACTTACTATTTTTGGATACTGCTCCAGAAATAATTTTAATAATGCTTAATTAACTTCAGTTCTTAAAACCCAAAGGGCTTTATTGTGTAGGGTTTCTAGATTTATTAATTAGAGGATTACTGGAAGGCAGTATGTTGTCTCCTTAAGGAAATAAACTGCTTTATGAGCTAACAGGCTTGCCATTATTTCAGAGATTCATGCTGGCTTTCTGGAATCTTCTGCGTCCTTGGACTCTGAATCACATAGTACACGTCAGAGCACCTCAGGGATCAATTCTCAATGCTAAGGAAATATATGAATTTGGTTGATTTGATGACCTGTGGTTATAGGTCAACAATGTTGATTTTGACAACTGAGTCCATTTATTTTCCTGCCTCATAGGACATTTAGGCTCAAATTGAACTCTGTCACAGAGTCTGAAGTTATTTCATTGTCAAACTATGTTCTTTCAGAACGCTTAAGTCTCCTTTTCCTCCACAGAATGAAACTACTTGGGTAATGGAGTTCATTTTGGTGAATGCTGTATCTATTGTGAGGGAATGAGTTTACAGGAATTTATGCTGACTCTAAGAGAAGTGAGTGCCAGGCATTGGGACACCCTATGAAGGTAGCTGAGCAGAGTTAGAGGGATTTTATCTATATTTGGGGGTTGTAGAGGTTGCAGATAAGAGCTTGGTAAATTAGAAGGAAACATAATCCTATAGAACTAGGGAATGGAATAAAGAAAGCAGAGGAGCGCTCTCTCTCTCTCTCTCTCTCTCTCTCTCTCTCTCTCTCTCTCTCTCTCTCTTTCTCACCTACTTCTCTCTGCTGACTGGTGCTCTCTGTGACTTCATGGAGATGATGGGAGACACCTGATTTGCAGCTTTGAGCTTTTACAGCTTCTCATTTCCAGACACTGGGCCACACTGGGATCAGAATCTCCTTACCATTCCAAATGCCTAGGGAAGAGGCTGGATTGGATCTGTCCAGGTTGTATTAAGTGACAACCCTCAGCCTAATTAACTTGGGCCATGAGGATGGCATCGTCCATGACTTGATGGCAAGCAGCCCGCTTGTAATGAATGGAGTAGACAGTTCCCAGGGAATAGGGTGTCTTTGACCCACAGCCTAGGAGAACTCCTTAAAAGATGTCCGGTACTCTATCCATTTTAAGTCATAAGGATAACCGAGAGGGAGACTTTACAATCTATGAAAAAACACACATTCGTTTTAAACAAATCTTCTGCAGAAACATAGAAAACCAAAGGAAAAGATAAGGAAATGTATATTTTGCCTGGATATTAAAACTATTTTTTAAATTAGGGAGACTTTCAGATAGAGGTGGCTGAATCATTTCTCGAAAGGATCACCACTGGTGCCTGAGATGTACTCGGAGGCCCACAGCTCCCAAAGAAAAGAATCCAAACGTGCCAGTGCCTGTCAAATTAATACTGAACAGT
Source organism: Cynopterus sphinx (assembly GCA_030015415.1). Taxonomy (NCBI): domain Eukaryota; kingdom Metazoa; phylum Chordata; class Mammalia; order Chiroptera; family Pteropodidae; genus Cynopterus; species Cynopterus sphinx. Next base: position 6,023,370 of record CM057383.1, on the reverse strand, counting down.
CGCCTCCTAGTCGTTGAAAATTAGATGAGGGGACAGAATCTCACTCAGCCTGCCCCAGTGCCCTCCCTGAGCTCTGTCCTCGCCACCACGATGGCTTTTTTCCTCTCTTATTCACTCCATCTATCTTCCCATATTTCTGAAATCTATGGTCATTTCTTCACCTAAGTAGGCCTTATCCTTTAGAGTTACTAAAGAAACTAGTTTTCTAAATAATTCATTCTTTAGTGAGCAAACATTCATTCGTTCTGGGTTGCCCCTGGCAATGTGGAAATTGAAAGAAGAGGCTCTACCAGACTCTTCTGTGATTGAACTGAGCACATTTTTGTCATGATTATTGCTAATTTCCCACTAAAAAGAGAGTTGTGGGGAGAGAGCTTTGGGCTAAGGCTCAGCCTGATTGGATGCTGTATTCTTTGGTCAGATTTATTTTTGATAGAAGTCGATAGTTGTCATTACTTAATGGTGGCTCTTGTGGTTTCCTCCAGTGTCTTAGAGATGTGTGTGCACACGTGCACGTGCGGGCTTGCTTTGGGTTGAAATATCTGAAATATTAGTTTTACTTACTTTCGCCGACTTGCTATCCTTGACAAGGACTTGTCAGGTATAATCGGCTCAAAGATAAGTCACCAAAGCTTTTGTGATGTTTTACAAGATCAGGGTGAAAGTTCATGGAACGTGGAAGACTGTCATCCAATGACCAACTTAGAACTGGTTTGAAAAACGAGGTAATTAGGCTGAGTATTTCTGAGCTGCTGTCTCTCACCTGGTACACTCACCTGCCAGTACACACGGCCATTCTTCCCTTCCTTCTCTCCCATTTGAAGAGAGTCCCCTGCCTGTTCTGGGGCACACTCCAGCAGGACTCACCTCTATCTAAAGAAGCTCCATCTGACAAAACATACAAATATGACAATGTACACACCTTATAAAAGAAAAGCACAAAATTCACTAACCACTGCTGCAGCTCAGGGCCCTGCCCATGCTCCTCCCTTTTCTCCTCTCACAGACAGCCCCTCACCTCCTGTTCAGCCTCAGCTCACTTTCATCCAGCTCTTGTGTCCTCATGGCCTGGCTAAAGCCCCAAGCCAAGGTCAACAGTAACTTCCACTTTGCCAAAAGAGACTTTTCTGCCTCTCAACTTCTTGTCCTTATTGCTGTCCTTGATACTTTCAGCCACTCCCACAATGCCAAACCTAACTCCTCCTTGACTTCTGGGCCCCACCCCCTTTGGGTTTGTCCTTGCTGTTTTTCTCACAGTGACTTCTTCCATGACTTCCTCTTTGTCACCCCATTCTTCATTCAGTGTCTCCCAGATCGCTGTCCTCAGTCTACATCTCTCTTCTGAAGATCAATTACGTGTCCAACTCAGGGCTTCCCAACCTGGATACCCCGTGGGTCTCTCAAATCAGCATGGCTGGCCTGGCCTCGTCCCCCTCCATGTCACCCTGATCATGATACCTGCTCCTCTTCCTGCGTTCCCTAGCTCAGTGAGTGATTCCAGCTTGTATCCAGGTACCTGGTCCAGAAACCTAAGTCACCATGACTTCTTCATGCTCACCCCAAACATCGGTTAAGCTACCACATTTTACCTTTCAAAGTCTCCGTGACTCATCTGAGCTCTCGGCTATGCCTGGCCTGGATTACAGAAACAGCACCAAGCCGTCTCATTTCATTGAGTTCAGTCTTCGCCTCTATATCCATCCAACTGCACTGAAGCAAAGATAATCTTTCTGAAATACAAATGTGGTGATGCCAATGCCTTGCTTAAAATTCTTCAAAAGCTCTCAGTCGTGCAGAGTGAAGTTATGCTCTTTAGCGCGTCACGCACAGCCTTCATCTGGCTTTTGCTTATGTCTCCAGCTCCATTTTCCATTTCCTGCGAAGCCCCCCACTTCAGCTACACGCTCCGTGGCTTGAGAAAAGCCTCTTTTTTTTTTTTTTTTTTTGCTTATCTTCAGCTTTCCAATCCACAAGTTTCATTTCCTCTTACAGATTTGCCAAAAGTGGAGTAGCAACTCTGATTCCTCCTAATGTAATCAGTCTATAATTTGCTTCATTATGCAAATGTTTCTGCTTTTGACGTCCTTGGTTATTTTCACTTTCCTGTTCCTGCCTGTGCTGTCTGGAAGGGGGATTCAGGGCCCGAAGCATCAACAGTGATGAACCAGGTGGGATCCAGGCCTGGGGCTTCGCAGCTCCCATTCATTCCTTTTGCGTCTGATTCTGTTTTATCGTTTCAGTGGAACTGGAAGTCTGCTTCTTGGGCACTTGGCAATACGTCAGTCCAAGCTTATTCCTTATCAAGATTGAGATTTAAAATTTGAGATTTCAGGCCAATGTTACTTCGTATGTACCAATCACTGTGCATAGAATTTCTTCCCAATTCCATGCCCTGGTTTTCCAGTTCAACACCTGGTGAAGTCTCACTCCTGCTCCCAGATCCTGCTCATATACCTCCTCCTCTGTGCATCCTTCCCTCACACTCGGCCTTCTCAAGGACAGATGATTACTTTCTCGAAGCTCACACAGTCCCATGTGCATGTCTCTAGCACTGCGGTCAACATGCTGCTTGAAGACCGCCCTCATATTTATCTCTCTCTCTCCCACGCTTGCCTGAAGCCTTCACAGGTAGTCACTGAGTCTCAGTCATTGCCAATCTCAGTGTCTAGCCGGGTGCCTGGCTCGCAGTGGTTGTCCAGTAAATGTCCTTGAGATAAACAGTACATACCTACTTGGGAGAAAATCATGGAACCTCTTTATCCTATTTACAAAGGCATTTCAAGTAAAATCACAAGGCAGCAGAACAGATCAGAACCTTCGAAATCACCAGAGGGGGGTGGTTACTATTCCCCAGTAAAAACTCCCAAACAGACATGTATAAATAAATGAGAGGAATCTCTGGAAGATTCCACTGAAAACCATTTTGGTTTCCCAGGGTTGGCTGGTTCCTGTAATGTGGATAAAGATCTGGTAATGAGCCCTGAGGGGAACAGACTTGCTCTTTCTAGAAGCCTCTCTCACTAGGGTTCGCTGGGCTCTTCAAGGGGAACACCAAGGCTTGGGTAACAAGTATTCCCTGGGCCACAGCAATATGGAGCATCGTCCAGTAGATGTGCCCGCCTCCATGATCCCGCTGTTGGATTTGCTGGGTCTCTGGCTCCGTTGCAATATGTCCCTGATTCAGATGCAGGGAGGTCTTCGGCATTATATTTACATCACCCTCCTTGTCCCAGGAGTCCCTTTCACTCCCAGGGCCCATGTGATGATGGGGCAGCTGACTACTCCAAGCACAGCTGTGCCCAGCACAAAGCAGCTGCCAGGATGTGGCCCTCTCCTCGTCTGACAACCCCCAACACGTTCACCCTTTGGGGATTTTGTCTGTAGCTGCGCAGCCGACCTTGGGGCTCACTCCTCATTCATCAGTTTCAGAAGGTTTGGGGTGCTCAGGCTCGGGTTGCTGAGAAGCCTGGTTCCCTCTGCTTTCCCAGTGTGAAAGCTGATGCTACGTTCTGCTGAGACTGGACACATCTCCAGATTCCATGCTCAAGGGTCAGACAAGGCAGGTTTCGGTTCAGACATCAGGATCCCTAATGGAGAGAGATTTGCTTTCCCTGCTTCCTTCAGGGCAGCAGTGAGCAGTCCCCAGAAGTCCGCTGGAGGCCCCACTCCCTCTCAGACCCATTTCTTATTCCCTTCAGGTCCAACCAATAGATGGTCTCAAGTCTCGTGCATCCCTTTGGGGCTCACAACACAGTTGAATTTATCAAGGGAGATTTATAACTTTTGTCTTCTGAGGACTCAAAAGCCTTTTAATCTCAACCTGGTCCAGACCCCTCCATGCTGTAATTGCCTCATTTCCTCTGCTGTCTGCAACACATCACAGGCTGCCTTCATCCCTCAGAGAGCGTGCATATTTTGAGAAAATTACTCAGCATTTAAATGTCAAGATAGACATTTAAGCCCACACCCTCACAAATAATTATGTAAAGGACAGAAATGAGGCATCGCTTGCCCATTCTGCAAGGGACCTTCGAGGCCATGGAGACCAACCCACACCTATCATAGGGGAAGAGCAGAGAGGAAGCCATACCGGGAGACATGGCTCCCCTTGGCAGCTCCCACTGATGTCTTCCAAGGTCACGGCTAAGCCAGGAAGCATTTATACTAGACATTTTACCCTCATAAAACCCGCAATTTCGATTTGTTTTATTTTCAAAATTATCTTGCATCTATTTTCTGCTAAGATACAAAAAAAAGGGACATGGATATTGATGAGCCTTGAGAAAATATTGGGATGCTTTCTGGGTCCTGACAAACCAGACGCCCTAGTTAGCTTCTTCCCAGTGGGAGACAGTAGAAGCCCATCTGGAGGTGGGCCCTGCAGGGCAGCAGCCCTGGTGTCCTCCACTCAGAAAAGGCCTTCACTGTACTTCTAATGAACTGGGGGACCTGACTCAGTCGTGAGCAGTTTCCTGATTTGTGTTTGAGTGGACAGTGGTGGCAGCAGCCTCAGTTGGAGGGTTTTAAAGAACGAGGCAGCAGCAGGGAGAGACGTGGTGCTTACACTGGGGCCGGGGCCTCATTCCCACGGGGTTAGCGGTTGGAGAGAGAGCTGGGATTAAGAGAGCTTGGCACACCTGGGCCATTCCACTTCAGAGAGGAAGTCTCGCAATTAATCTCTTTTCAGATAAGCAGGTGTCCTGATCTCCATCAGAAACAATGAAAACAAAAACCAGTAAAACACACCGGGTTTTATGATCATGGAAGGAGATATGAATCAGATACAGGCTGGGTTCCAAGCTCCACGGTGGGGGCGGTGGGAGAACTGTGTCCCTGTAGCCTCAGAGGAAGCGTATCAGCAAAGCGAGGTACATGGTCAGTGGCATCCTGACAGCTTCGGGCTGTCAGAGTGAGATCTGAGCCTGGCGCTTTGTGCCATTTAGGAATGAGTAGGTCCTCTACATTCTGTGACCTTACAGCCTCGTACGTAGCATCACATCCTCCCGGAGAGTTTCCCATCCCTTCATTGTCAACACAGTGGAGGCTCATGGAACTCTTAGGGCCCGTGTAATAACTCCTCTTGGAGAATGCACTTGGGAACTCATCTGGCTGGCGATGTGCTTCTCTGAGCTTCCCAGTCATGCCGTGCATCTCCCCAGCAGGCCATCAGTAATCCTGCTACAAATTCTGTAGCTTGTGCCTTGGACCTTGTCCTACCTGACTTATCAGCAGCATTCGACCCACTGGATTACCTGCCTTCCAGGAACCATAGGTCTTGACTTGACTCATCCTATGACATTCTGCTTCACGGAGTTCTCATCAGCCTGACCTCTAAATGTTGCAGTCTCCCAGTGTATGGTTCGTAGATCTCTCTGATCAGCTCTGACTGACTCCAGGTGCATTCAGGGAGGTATCTACACAGGGGGCATCTCCGAGGTTATACAATGCCCTACTACCGTGTAGACCCCAGTACTGCAGTGTGATAATAGGGCAGACGGTGCTGGTCTCCAAACCACTTGTTACCAGTTCATGACAAGATAAGAACAAATATTGAAAGAACATATCTAGAAACATCGAGAGCAAGGGGGCATTGTTGCTGCATCCACATCTGCAGACAGTGGACTCTTCTCATTGTCCATAGTCTGGCCAGGTATAATTTGGGCATCATTGAACTCAGGTGGTGAGTCACACCTGATGCACGCCTGGGTACCAGGCACGAGCAATGGGACCATGTTGCAACATGTGATATTTTAACTTTAATTAATCAACTGAAAAGGACATAAAATCTGAATCCATTTCTTTTACCAAAAGGTATTTTAAATCAACGAAAATGTTATCAGATAAATTGTTGAAACTGCTGCCGAAGGATTGCAGATAAATGTTAAAAATAGGACTCTCTTTGTTCCATCATGGGTAACAGTTAAAAATGAATATTCTGAGCCGGTATAAATTAATTTAATTTTTTTTTCTTCCATTCGCATCAACCTGTCTCCCCTACTATGTGTAATATTAAAACATAGAACTACTTTAGGTATGCATTGCCCTCCATGAGTACTCTGATCACCAATTCAAATTAGAGTAGATAAATTAACAAGCTAAAAAGCAAGCTCATTTAGCACTTAAAAATTAGATATTGATATTCACTGTGCATGTTCCAAATGTAGGCAGAGAGTTTGATAATTAAGCATCACTATTTCATTTATAATGTTTTGTTTATAAAGTTATGAAACGTGTGTGTATACCTCAGAGGAAGTGCAGCTCCTGAAGTTGGAGAAGTCTTTCTTTTCTCTGTGTTCCCTTACTCTGATGCGATCATTGAGACCCAAGTCCTGAAATTCCACCCACATTACAACAACTTCTATGTGCGTCTCCGGCCCAGACTGCTCCCTGAACTCAGCCTCACGGGTCTAACTGCCCACTTGACATTTTCACTGGGATGAGTAACAAATCCAAAATCGAATTCCTGATCTTACCCATCCCCACCCCAGATGCTCTACTTGCAAATTTTATCTCAGTACATGGAAATATCACCTTTCTAGTAGCTTAGGCCAAACACAGTCATCCTTGACTCGTCTTTTTCTCATGCTCCACATCCATTCTCTATCAAAATCATGTTGCCTCCACTTGTGAAATACAACCAGAATTTAACCATTTCTCATATCCTAGCCCTGGCACTGATAGTCTGGGTTATTGCAATAATTTCCGAAACAATCTCTTTACTTTCACCTTTGTCCTAGGGTCTCTGCTCAGCAGAGCAGCTAGAATAAGCCATTCAAAGACAGAGCTTGCTACACTTCTCCTCAAATCATCCCAGTGAAGCTCCACCTTAGTCAGTCTACAAGTCACTTGTAATAACTTTAAACACCATACAGGATCTGCCATCTTCTTCCGCTCACTCTGAACTAACCACGTTGGCTTCCTTGTTATTCAGCAAATGCTCCAATCCTGCTCCTGCCTCAGGGCTTTTGTATTCATCATTTCCTTTTCCTGAAATGCTCTTCACCTACAGATCCCCTCGGCTTGTTCTCCCTTTCAACATTTGTTCTGATGTCACCACTTCAGTGAGCCTTTTTTCCAGGCCTCATTTCAGTTGGCGTTCTTAAAAGATAAATAAATAAAAACTAAGTTGGTGCCCCTTTGGCTTCCTCTATTTCTCTTCCATATTTTATTTTTTGTCCCTTTATCTGGGCTTAACCCAGTGACAAGTAGAGAACAATGATTAATGTACATTCACTATTAAATGGTTGAAAGGCTGTCGGGGTGCATTGCAAATTTTAAAGGTGTATAGTCACCCTCAAAATCAGGGATTTTATTATCACATTTTGAAGATGATGCTGCTAAGAAAATCAAAATATTTACATAAATAGAGGTACAAATAATGTGTAATTCTGGGAAAGAATACATCATTGAGGTTTGCAGGAGAGTGGGTGCGTTTTGAGTTCTGGTCCTTGGCCAGGGGGGGAGAAAAAAAGGCTACCTTCATTTGAGGTGGGGGATAAGCTTGAATGAAGTATGTTTGGTGAGAGAAAATTTCCTAGGCTGAAGGTACCTCACCGATATTGAGGACTCATACTGTCAGGCAGGAGTCTATGCTTTCTCTTTACTCTTTCGAAAATTAACATTTGAAAATAAAAACTCTTGTCCATTGGGAAGAAAAAACCATTTTCTTAAATTATTTGCCTTAAAACAGCTAAGTGCTAGACTTGAGTTTTCGGAGACAGATCTCAGCCCATTGTATACATAGAAGAGATCTATATCTCTAGCCATAAAAGAAAAACAAACAAACAAACAAACAAACAAACCCTCTGCCTTCTTTTTAATAACAAGTGGAAGGGAAATGATACATACATTTTAGGGAGATGATAGGAGAGGATATGGAAGCTTTTCTTTCCTTAGGTTATATATATATATATATATATAAAGTATGACCAGTGTAGTCACTCACACTTTGGTATAAATAAGCTTATCTCTTTAGGGAGATTTGCACTGTGGACCTTATTTCTACTTACAGACTAAATGGATTTAGGTGTCAGCAGTCAAGTGAGAGCAAAGATAGTTGTATTAGTTGTATTTATTCAAGAGTATGTTTCTATTCAGCTTTCGTATTCCCTTTTCAAATTCCTAGCAAGATTAAATGGTCTACTTTAATCCCAGGGATCAATAAACACGGATATTACTGTCAGGAGGGATCTCTAACACTTAGGTATTTGATTTGCACTCTTATTGAATAACTTTAAACATCAAGTAGGAAGAAAACCTCGTGAAAAAGCTTTTATAATTTTCAGTGTGTTGCACTCATTTGCTCCTATCAAACAGGACCAGAGTCCAAGGTGTATGATATTCTCCAGTGTTAGCTGGGACCCTGGAGAGTCAGAGTGTGTGTTTCCTGAAATTCAAGATGTGAAGATCTATTATTCATCCTGCCTGGCATTTATTATTCAGAGAGCTGTGAAAATGCCAAAACACTGATTATACTCGCCTTCGTGTTTAATCCTCTGAACTTTGTAAAGTTGTTAAAGATTCCATGTTTCTATTTTCATTAAATATTTATAATAGGGGATTTGTTGTAGGAGAAACTTGAATCCAATAAGTTCTGCCTTGTAAAAGGAAAAGTGCCCACTTATGGGCATGTCACTCTTCTGGACACTTCAATTTTCTCATCTGTGTAATGAGATTTTTTGAAGCAGAGAACCACACTTTCTGAGCCAAGAAACAGAGCATCGATATGGATGCCTATCTTGGATGATGAGACAATTTGGAAATGCACTAGATGTTGAAATGTTGACATGTGAGTGACAAGTTAGTGGTTTATAAGTACAGAGAATGTAGTGAAATAGTATTTGAAATTAGGTCTATTTTTTTTCTTGTGAGCCTAGGAGGCATAGTTGTAATGATGTTAAGACTCCACTAGATATGAGGATGTATGACTTTCAACGACACTCATAAACCTTCTAGGGATGCGTCCAAAAGAAAGATGGGCATATTTAGGATATGAATTTGTTCTCTTCAAACACCAATTCCCTTTTTGTGTCAGTTTATCTCTTTGAGCTGTTAGTTGGCCAACTTGGCTAAAAAAAAATTGTTGTTTATTTGCAAAAGGAAATGCTTATATTTTGTAATTCTAGGAAATGGCAAATAATTTCTATACCATTTGTCTTGTAATAGGACTTAATACTTATATAGTAGCATCATGTGCCAGAAGTTTTCAAATAATTTCACATATGCTAACTATACTAACATATTTAATCATCATAACAACCTTATGTGCTGAGTGCTATTATTAACTTTGTTTCATAGATTAAAAAAAAAAAGGAGGCATAGAGAGTTTAGTAACCCACCCAAGCTTATGCTCCTAATAAGAGACAGAGGCAGGATACAAATGCAGGCAGTCTGGTTCCAGAATCAATTGCCTATAACCATTACACTCAGTTGCCACTTATCAGTAAGATCCAAGCTCCTTGAAAAGGTGTTTTTACTTTTTGCTATAAAAATATTTTGGTTTTAGGTAAACTAAGGTTATAAGACTCTATCAAAATTCTACTTATCCTTTTTTCTCTCTCCCATACTTCAATATTTCCTCCCAACAATCAAGATTTTGAATTTGATCATAGGGGAAAATCAGTAAAATTAATAAACCTCTAAAGTTTGATAAAGAAGACAGAAGACACAATCTGCCAAAATCATGAATCGCAGGGATGAAATAACTTAGACTCCGCAGATGTTAAAAGAGAATATTATTAAAAACATTATACATTAGAAAACATATGAAATGAACAAGTTATTTGAAAATACAAACTACCAAACTCACACAAGAAGAAATAGGTAACCTGAATCTATTAAAGAAATTCAATTTGTGGTTTAAACCTTCCCACAAAGGAAACTTCAGGTCCAGATGGTTTCATTGGTAAATCCTACCAATTATTTAAAAAAGAAATAATATTAATTCTATGCAAATTGTTTAAGAAAATTGGAAAAGAGGAAATACTTTCTAATTCATTCTATCAGGCTGGCATTACCTGAAACCTAAACAAGGCAAAGTCATTTCAGGAAATGTCCCAATACAGACCAGTATCCCTCATGAATATGGAAGCAGGTTCTAAACAAGATTTTAGCAATTCAACTCTAAAAGTATATAAAAATATGATTGTCTTGATCAAATGTAGTTTATCTCAAGAATGCAGCATTAACTTAACCTTCAAGAATCAAAATATATAATTTGACATATTAATACATACAAAAAATTGACAACAATTAACATTTGTTCATGATAATGACTCTCAACAAACTAGGAATAGCAGGGAACATTTTTGACCATCTTGGAAAGATCAGATACTTTCCCCCTAATGCAGGAATACGATGAGGATATTCACTTTTAATCAATTCTATTCAACATTAAACTGGAAGCTCTAAGACAGTGCAATCAGGAAAGAAAAGTGAATAAAAGACATCTAGATTGAATGAAATAAGTAAAACTGTCTTTATTTTCAAACTTACATTGTCTGAGTGAAAATCTGATGGAATCTACAAATAAATAAATAAATAAAAGACTAGAAATAATGTCATTTTAGTAAACTTGCCAGATTCATAGTCAATACAAAATTATTTGTATTTTTATATACCAGAAATTAACAATCTGAAATTGAAAATTTTAAATCCAATTTTGCTATGTTACTAAGCTATATGAAATAATTACAGAAATATTTGACAAAAGTTGTCAGAAATTTGTGCACTAAAAAATACAAAAAAAATTGAGAAAAAATAAAGACCTAAATTAAAGACTATCTACTTTGTTCAAAGGTCAGATTTTATATTGTTAAGATGTCAGTTATCTCCAAATTTATCTATAGATTCAAAGTATACTTGAAATAAAAATTCTAGTTTGCTTTTTGTGGAAAGTGACAGGATCACTACAAAATTCATATTGAAATGCAAGAAACGAGAATAACCGAAATATTTCTCTAAACAAAACAAAACAAAAAAACAAAGCTAGAGAGTTAACATTACCTGACTTGAAGTCTTACTAAATCAAATCATCAAAACAGTGTGCTACTGGCATCAAGATAGATAAGTCATTCAAAGGAACAGAATAGAGTCCAGAAACATAAAAGAAAGACTGCTTTTTGACAAAACTGCCAAGACAATTCAGTGGAGAATTGATTGTCTTTTCAATAACGGCACCAAATATCAAGATGCAAAAACACAAACTTCAATCCATTCTTCTCAGGACACACAAAAATTAACTCAAAATGAATCATAGACCTAAATGTAAAACTTAAGACTAGAATGCTTATTTAAAAAAAAGAAAGAAAAAAAAAAAGAAAATCTTTGTGATCTTGGGTTAGGCAAAGATTTCTCTCAAAAGCATGTTTCAGGAAAGAGAAACTTGATAAATTGGATTTCATCAGAATTAAAACACGTCCTCCTCAAAAAGAAATGGCTAAAAGAATGAAGATAAACCATAGTTTGAAAGAAAATGTATTTGAAAAGTGTCTATCTGATAAACGACTTATATCTAGATTAAGATCTTTTAGAATTCAATAATAAGAAAACAAACAACCCATTTAAAAATAGGCAAACTATTTGAACAGGCACTTTACTATCAACAAAATAAGAATAGAAATAAGCACAAAAATATGTATGTCATTAATTATTAAGGGATGTGAATGAAAAGCACGTGATAATCAGTACTAATAAAATAGCAAAAAATAAAGACAGATCATACCAAGTATTAGTGTGGATGTGGAATGATAAGGACTCTCACATGCTGCTGGTGGGAATCTAAAATGGTATAACATTTTGACAGTTTCTTTTAAAAACGTTAAACGTATGCATATAATATAATCCAGCCACTCCTTGTCTCCATATTTGCCTAAGAGAAAAGAAAGCATACGTCCACAAAAGGAGTTATACATAAATGTTTGTTGAAGCTTTATCTGTAAAAAGGCAAAAACTAGAAATGCTCATCCACACACGAATGGTAAACAAACAATGCTGGTATACCCATACAATAAAATACTATTCAGAAACAAAAACAAATGAAATAATGGTGCACAAGACAATAAAAATGTTGTAACACATGCAACGACATAATTATGCTAAGTGAAAGAAGCCAGACAGAAAGGGTACATATTATTTGATTCCATTTATAGAATACTTTAGAAAATGCAAACTAATCTGTAGTGATAGAAACCATATCAGTAGTTGACTGTGAGGAGAGGGACAGAGAAAGGGAAGAGAGGATACAGAGGAAACTTTTCTGGGTAATGGATATGTTTATTATCTTCATTGTGGTGATGGTTTCATGGGTGTATCTTTATGTCAAAAACGCATCAAACTGAACATTTTAAATATATACTTTTTGTTGTATGTCAATTATTTTTCAATGAAGGTGTAAGCAGATGAACAGAGCAGACAAAACTCCTTGTAATACATGAAAAACAGCTATATAAAATCAATTGCTTTCAACAATCTCCTTATTTGAAGTTATTTACGTTTGATATGGTGAAATCTGATGCAACCAAAATATTTAGTGTTTGGGGGACCAGTTGGCTCTTGCTCAGCTAATTTAAATTCTGTGCTGCAGAGGTGAAGTCATTTGTATGCAGCTCATGTTCTTCAGCAGCAAATACAGACTCGGTAAGTCTCAGAGTAAATCTGAGCAAGCATTCCGGCTGTTCTGTGAGCAATCTGAGTCTTGAATGACCTTGAGAATAAGCATATCTAACCTGGAGGGAAAGTCACATCATTTTTAAAAATTTGAGTTAAAAAGAATTGATTCATTTTAATCTAACACAAGAAATGATATATTTATAGTATTTTTAAGAAATCTTTTCAACCAGCAACTACAAAGTTCCCTGGGAAGAATGGAACAGTTCTGAGAGCTGATGACAGCTTTTTAACATGTGTTTAAATCCAATCTGGGGATTAAATGAGAGTGGCACATTTTTACTATTTAATGTCTCTTTTTCATGTTACCTCTAAAGGCCTCGAAGTTAGGTGAAATTGGCATTTGTATGTCTATATGCTTGTGCATAATTTCCCAATTCTTCTAAATATCCAAATATGTGGACTAGGTATGCTGGAGTGGATTAGATACTCAACTAAGAGTAATAATTCTTGGATTCGAGATCCCAGCATTGCTACTTTTTAGCTTTTCGATTTAGTCCAGTCATTTTACATAGTGGAGGCACAGATTGCTTATTTATAACATGTGGAACAAGTGCATGGATTGCTGATTACATGCACCAAAAGCTCACACTGGTTTTCACCTTAACACAGTGTTAGCAGCTGGACTGCAGAAATCTTGGATTATAAATAAGCAGCGTAGAGGCAGCACAAGGTGGAGGGTAGGAGTAGGTTTCTTGGAGCAAGAGGGATGGATCCAAATCCCAGCTCTGCCCCTTCCAGCTGTGTGATCTTGGGCAAGTCACCTATCTGTGCGAGTTGTAAATTCTTTATCTGTAAGATAAAGGGCAACCTACCTCAAAGTATTTCTATGAGAATTAAATAAAGTAATTTATGATAATATTGAAGGTTCCTCAGGAAAAGGTAACAATTATTATTATGACAAACTAATAAAATTTTTATAATCAAAAAATACATTTTAAAAGAAATTATGAAATTTCAGACAGGTATAAACACTGCAACTGGGACTGCCAACTCCTTAGGCATTGAAAAGTAGATTGTGAAGCTGAAATGCATTTATTTTAAATGATAATTTCCCCTCACTACATAATAAGGAATTCTGTCTCTGAGAAAAGATTAATAAGCCATACACCAGTTTTAATGAATAATTTTAATATAATTGAGACAGTCCACACTTTAGTCAAATGAATGTTAATCCATCATTCAGAGTAAACATTATGTATCTAAAAATTGCATGGCTGATTTTATTTTATTGATGCCATAAAAGTCAGAGAAATGAAGGACAATAAAATCCTTAAGTTAATGCCAGCCAATTTTCCCCAGTAATTTGGCCTAGAAAATGTGGAATGCTTTCTCAAGTGATAGATAATTATTAAAGATAAACTACAACAGACATTGTAGAACTAACCCTAGTACAGCCTGGCCAGTATCTCTAAGTTTATATAGATAAATAAAACAATGTTACTTGGTCAAGAGTTTAGAAATGGTGAAAAAGAGACACAGGAAAAAAAAGGTAATTAGAATATGGCAAGATGAGTACATAAAGGAGGTGAGTGTGGAGACAGCCATGGGCTAGAATAATAAAAATCTTCTTCTTTTATGGAGTTTAAACAGTTTTAATGAGAAAATAACTTTTGGGATGTGACTCAAAGGATGAATAGATGTTTTCCAGAGATGCAATAGGGCAAAGGCATGGCCAGCAGAGGGCAGGTCTCTTTGGGGGCTCAGTGAGGCACAAAATGAGGAGCAGTGGGAGGGGGCTGACAGGGTAGAGCAAGGACCAAGTGCCAATGGTCCTTTGACATAATCATAATAAGAGTGTTGCACTATTTAGGACTAAGTGGGGAAGCCTGCAGGTGTCTGGTGCTCTATTCGGGCATCCAGGAGTCCTCGATGGGGCATGAGGGACTGGTTACCTAAGGGAAGCGTTGGATGTAGAAAAGATTGGGAAGCCTAATAGCTGGTAGAGTTTCTTGTGTAGTCCCAGATGTTCCCACATGTGTAGAGAGTGGTGGTTTCTGCTGGAGAAGGAATTTTGTAAATGGCCCGTGACCATGAACAGGGGGTTCGTGAGCAGGGTGACACTGGTACCCAGCGGAGGGAGGATCCTGGATCGCTGCAGTCTTGTTTGCCAGGTCTCTCAGAAATAGAACTTTGTGAGGATGTCCTAGTCCACAGCTGTCCCAGGAGCACAAAACCTGCCTCTATGTGGTCGTTGTCTCCTTTGTAGATGGGAGAGAAGGAGGCATCGGGACCCCTTGAATCTGCGCATCTCATTGCCGATTCTCAGGTGACCAGTGCTGGGAAGTGCCACCCTGGGTAGTTTTGGCCACATCTTCTGAAAGGCAGCGCAACACAAATCCTAAAAGACCTGGTCTGAAATGAGCTCCCTTTATAACAAACAGTATTTCACCATTCAGAATCGTCCAATTCCTTCCATCCTCTAAGGTATCTGGAACATTCTGATGTGCAAGGCTCTACCCCATCCCACTTTCCTGGAGCTACCAAGTAATGGGAAAGGAAGCCTCACACTTAGGCAGTTAAACAACAGCCTGCGATGACAGCTTTGCTGGGTGTGCAAAGAACAGCAGAGGGGAGAGAGAAAAGAGCTCTGAGCTGTGATGCGGGACACAATCCGACCCATAACGACATGCTAACTATTTTCCCTTCCTGTAAACGTCCGTAGCATTTACTCTGCACTTTAGAGCTATCACTGGGTCCATGTTATTTGCCTTGATGTAGGAATTTGTATAGTGGGATATTTCTTCCATGGAGCTGTGAGCTTCCTGAGAGGAGAGGCCAGGGTAAATAAACCTGCAGAGAGATTTTGTGAACTGGAGCATAAAACAAATATTTAAGGGCCTTGAAAATTCCAAGTGTCACCGTACTAAAGGCTCTGTCGAATCCTAAAATTTTTACATACATATATATAAAAAAGAAAAAGATCAATCTAATCACTTTAATGACAGTTCCTGCCAGAATCTTTATATTTTTTTTCTCTTTGGGGAGAACAAAGCTATTTGAACTTGAGGTAGTTTAATTACCTCTATGGCCCAGATTTTATTTTTCTTTTATTTTATTGTATAGTGTTTTATTATATTTTATGTTCCTCTACTGACAAGTAGCAATCAGGGGGAAGAGAATCTTATTGCAAAGATAAAAATCTATGACCCATAGAGCCACTGGAGTGAGAGAAAGAAGGAATTTGGATGCACCAGTCAACACCAAATGCCCCTTGAAATAATTTATTGAATGACTGCAAGATCTTACCGACAGTTTTTTGATATGTAACTTTATAAAATTCATTGCTCTCTTGCTCTTTCTCTGAGACAGTTTGAGCAGTTAATTCATTGTGTTTCAGCTCCTTGCCTCTGGTCTGGCTCACATGAGCTGCTCTGCAGCTATGAGAACTCACAAACTCCCAGACTCAATACTGTTTTCAGTGTTTATGCTCAGCCTATACTTTGTATGTGATACTTAGTAATGTTGAGCTGATGAGTGACAAATTAATTCATGATTAAATGAATTTAGTTTATGGATTTATAAACTAATAGAATTTGTGATTAATATAGATGATGATCACATATCTAATCCCAGATTTCAATTTATTAACCTTTATTAACTCTTTCCACTCATATTATAGTCTAAGGGCCTTTTCTAAGTGTACCTCTGGCCAACAGCTGCCTGACTGCACAGCACAGGTTAAGTATCCTCTCAGGTGAATGTAGATGATGGGTAAGAAGGTTGGACAAGGGGAAGAGAAAGGTATTGTCTCGTAGTCTTTGACCTACCAAGAAGGCTGGATTTGGGGAAGGGATAAGGAAAAAAGAAAAGAGTACTTTTGAAAGGAGATGGAAATGTGAAGTAGCCATAATATTCAGAAAATTTTTGTTCTCTTCCAATATGAGCAGGAGAAATAGTATCAATTACTCAAACCACCCTAATTATGAGCTTATTTGTACCTTTAAACATTGTTAGTCTAGGTCTTTTGGTAGTTTGTGGTTAAAGGCCAAAAGGAATAGGGTAAAGGCAAACCCTTTTAGCTGTGATGAAGGATCCTTTTGGAAGCATGCTTATCCTCAAACATAACAGAACCCAAATTAAGTGAGAAAGTTCGTAAAAGAGCACATGTTTTAAATTGAGAAGATAGGATATATGCATTTATTTATTTTTTCCTTTCAGCTATCCATGTTTAAAGCAATTACCTCCTCGGTTCTAGGTTCTACACTAAGCACAAAATATGAAAGACAGGGTCTCTGCTAGCAAATAAGGTTCAGTACACTAGGGGAAATAAAAAATAAACATATTTACAGTGAAATATGATAGTTATAAGAGTTCTATAAGCACACTGAGGAATAAGAGCATTAACCTTTTGAGGTGCATCAGAAAAGTATCATAAAAGTGAGATATTTGAGCTGAGATTTAAAGGTTATTTAGGAATTTTCCAGGTGAAAAAGGCTGGAGGAGGCATTTTAAGCTCAGATATTCATCAAACTATAAGGAGTTAATTTGGCATGAAATGTAAACTGTGAGGATAGGAGAAAAGGCAGGATATAAATCTGAACAGTGAGGCAAAGTCAGATTAAAAAGGGTCTTCTTTGCCAAACTAGGAGTTTCAGATCTTATGATATAGGAAATGCGGTGTCACTAGTGGATAATAATAATAATGATAATAATAATAATAATAATATTTACATATTTAAATTTCTACCATGATGGTGATATATAGGATGATTTAGAAGATGTGTTTTAAAGACCACTAATAATCTATTACACCAATAAGCTTAAGGAGAAAAATTACACCATCATCAGTAGTAGCATAAGAAGCATTTGACAAAATTCAACATATGTTAATAATTAAAAACTCTC
This sequence comes from Cynopterus sphinx, assembly GCA_030015415.1. NCBI lineage: Eukaryota > Metazoa > Chordata > Mammalia > Chiroptera > Pteropodidae > Cynopterus > Cynopterus sphinx. The sequence continues at coordinate 6,005,856 of CM057383.1, read as the reverse complement.
AGTAAATTAGGAGTGGAGAGGAACTTTCTTAACTTGATAGAGAATATTTGTCAAAAACCTACAGCTACATCAAGCTTAATGGTAAGAAAGTTGAAGCTTTTTCTCTAGAATTAGGTAGAAGGCAAGGATACCTCCTCTCAACACTGCTTTTCAAGATTGTACTGGAAGTTTCATCTAACACAATGAGAGAAAGTAAATAAAATCTATATAGATTGGGAAGAAATAAAGTTGTTTTTGTTTGTAGATGACATGATCATCTATGTAGTACATCTGAAAGAATTGACAAAAAAACTATTAGAACTAATAAGTGATTATGGCAAATTTTCAGGATATAAAGTTAACATGTAAAAGTCAATCACTTCCTATGTACCAGCAAAAAACAAGTGGAATTTTGGCATGTAAAACACAATACCTTTTACATTAGTACACAGAAATATTCAATACTTAGGTATAAACCAACCAAATTCTGTATAAGATCTATGTAATAAAAACAGTAAAACTCTGATGAACAAAATTAAAAAAAAATAAATAATAAAAAGATAGTCCATGTTCATGGATAGGAAGATTCAATAGTGACAAGATGTCGATTCTTCCCAACATGATCTATAGATTCAGTACAATCCCAGTGAAAATTCCAACAAGACATTTTGTGTATATTGACAAACTTATTCTAAATTTAATAACAAGAGACAAAAGACCCATAATAACTAACATAGTGTTAAAGGAGAAGAACAAAGTTAGGGAATGGGCACAAGCCAACTTCAAGACTTACTATAAAACTACAGTAACCAAGACATGGCAGTATTAGAAAAATAATAGATGAATGACCAATGGAATAGCAGAGAAAGCACAGAAATAGATCCACATAAATATTATCAGCTGGGATGTGATAAAAGAGCAAAGGCAATAAAATGAGGCTAAGATAGTCTTTTCAACAAATGGTGGACAACTGGACACTCATGTGCCCAAACAAAAAAAAATTAATATAGACAAACACCTTATGCGCTTTCCAAAAATTAACTCAAAATGGATCATAGACCTAAATGTAAAATGAAAAATTATAAAACTACTAAAAGATAACATATAAGACAACCTAGATGACCTGGGTATGACAATGACTTTTCAGATATAGCACCAAAAGCATGATTCACAAAATAAATAATGCTAAGCTGGACTTCATTAAAATTTAAGCTTCTACTTAGCAAAAGACAACATCAAGAGAATGAGAAGAAAAGACAGACTGGTGAAAATGCATGCAAAAAAAAATCTTGTCTTATAAAGCTCTGTTTTCCAAAACATAGAACTCTTAAAACTCAGTAAGAAAAATATAATCTGATTAAGAAATAGGCCAAAGACATTAACAGACACTTTATTAAAAAGATATACAGATGGTAAATAGCATATGAAAAGATGCTTTGCATCATATGCTACCAAGGAAATGCAAATGAAAATAATGATGAGATAACACTATACAATTGTTAGAATAGCCAAAATCCAGAACACTGGCATCACCAAATTCTGGCAACAATGTGGGACAACAAGAAGCCTCATCCATTGTTGGTGGGAATGCAAAATGGTACAGCCACTTTGGAAGACCATTTGGCAGTTTCTTTCAAAATGCAACATACTTTTACCAGTAATTGCATTCTTTAATACTTACCCAAAGGAGCTGAAAACTTATATCCACACAGAAGCCTGCACATGGACATTTACAGCAGCTTTATTCATAATTGCCAAGGCTTAGAAGCAACCAAGATATATTTGAGTAGGTGAATGGGTCAATGAACCGTGGTACATTCAGACAATGGGATATTATTTGGCCCCAAAAGAAAATGAGTTATCAAGTCATGAAAATACGTGGAGGACTCTTAAATGCAAATTACTAAGTGAAAGAAGTCTATCCAAAAAGGCTGTATATTGTATGATTTTTACTATGTGATCTTCTGAAAAAGGTAAAACTATAGAGACAGTCAAAATTTTGGTGGTTGCAAGGGCATGTGTAAAGGAAGGATAAAGAGGCAAAGCATAAAGAATTATTATGGCAGAACATGCAACACCAAGAGCAAACTATGGACTTTGGCTGATTATGATGTGTCAATGTAGGTCCATCAATTTTAACAAACAGACCATTTTGATGGATGAGCTTGATAAGGTGAATTGCTATTAGTGTGGGGACAGGGGCTTTATGAGAATTTTTTGTACTTTCCTGTCAATTTTGCTGTGAAACTAAAACCATTCAAAAATACGACATCTTAATAAATTAAATAAATAAAATCTTAATTTTTAAAAAAGACCATTATAAGCATTTGATGAATGACAGAAAGTTGTTAGTAAGCCAAGCTGCCGATCTGATGGTACTTAGACTTAGCTTTCACTGGAAAAGAAATAAAGTCCTGCTTGGAGGGAATGTCCTCTGTTGTGGTTAGGCAGCCTTGGCATCGAGTCATAGTGGCCTCTCCATGGCCAAGTCTACTGGAAACTGTTAATTGATTCTCCCATCTGCTTCTCTTTCAAGTTTCCTACATGAAGAGATCAGATCTGTAACTCCCTGGGCATCACAGCTGGATCCTAAAGAAAGATTCCTTTCTGTAGGAAACCAATTTAGCCACTAGCCTCTTCTCTTTATCCTCCTGTGGCTCTTTAGCTTTCTAATCACAGTCTGTTTTCTAACTAATTAGTGTTGGGACAATTTAGCCCTGAACCTCAACTCGAAAATGTTAGTGTCATGGGGAGAGAGTACTTAATCAAATGACTTGTGATTATTCAACAGAGATTTCCTCTGATTAAGCCTACCACCCTTTCTGAGGCTCTTGGTCTTCTTTCTGACAATCTTTGATTGAGCAGGCCCTGCTATGGCAGGACTGCCGTGACCACCAATGTTTTTCTGAAGGGGAACAGACAGATATGCCAGTGTGATTAACAGACTAGCATTTTCATTGAAACCAAGGATATTTTAAAAGAGTTTCTTACTGGCTGTTAGCTTTAAAAAATTCAGTATCTGATCATAGGAATAGTTAAGTAACTTATTCAGCTTCATAGGGTGGATTGTCTTGTCCTCATGGGCTCTTCAGTCTTTAACGATGATGGCAGGTATAATTGATTTTAAATATTTATTTTTATGGTTTTTTTTTTAAATTTTGAATATTTCCCATCAGTAGGAACATGGTTTTTGATACATGGCCTTGATAGTGAGCAAGCTTTTAACCTGGTTTCTTTTAGACATTACATGGGAGGCAATTTGAGAGCAGTGAAGCAGGCTCCAGTACCTTGGGACAGACTGACCTTGGTTAGAATTGAATTCTACACTTACTGTGTGATCTCACACAAAGTACTGAACTCTTCCTTCTATTAAGGAGATTGATATATACGCAGTAAAGTACTTTTGGTGATAAAATGAGGTGCCAAAAATAATTCTTGAAATATTTGTTAACATAGAAAGCAAGTACTTCGTCACAGAGAAATTACAGTTTAAATAGAAACCAAAGTTCGTTGTTTCTGACCTCCCATAACCTCCCCTGAATAGTTTCCTTCTCACTAGGTTTCTTGGACCAGAGAAAATGACAACAAGTTCCCCTCAAAGAAAATGACTGTTTAATATAATAACTATTTTTTACCAGATTGTTTTGGGAGGCCTCCAAAGACCCTCAAAATGATAATTTTACTCACAGCTCAGGTGCTGTTATTTCCCTCATTCTTGTAGATTCTGTAGGGACCTCATGCAAAGAATGGGGGTGCCTTTCGGACCTCAGATGCTGAAGAATGCTTGCCAAGATAGATTGTTTTATTTTTTCCATCAGACATTGCCAGCCCCCTAATTTGTTTTCAATTATATGCAGTAATGAAGCCTAGAATTGGCTCCTTGAAGGCAAGTTCAAGCACGTTACCTGCATTTGGTGAAATGTTGATGATGATCTCTTTCTCCAAATGGCAGCATTCTCAGTCCAGCAAAGTGGGACGAAGGAAATAGAGAAGAACTATCTAATTTCCCCATCTTTCCCTATGCTGAGAGCGTTCAAATTGAAGGGCTATTTCTAAGCCATCAAGGTTATCACGGACAGATTGAAAAATAAAAGTAGTAAGATTAGGGGCTTTGGAGGCAGGCAGATGTGATTTGTATTCCCCTTCTCATTTTCACTAGCTCTGTGACCTTAGACTGTGAACTGATGTACTCATAGTTCCACTTTTATCATAGCAAAATATGGACAACAGCCCTGATTTGCAGAATTGTTGGGAGGAAAGGAGATAATGTGTGTGTGTGCAACAAAGAGCCTTGGTGGGTATTTAACAAGCACTAGCTGTTATTACTGTGACGTTATTAATTTGACAAAGAAGAGAGGGGCTCTGTCACCCCATACATGGTGCCTGCTCTTACAGCACATTCTCTGTGCATCATCTGGTTTAATACTGAAAGGCTGGTATGTGTGTTGGACATTTTGAGGAATCTCAACACAACAGTTTCCCACTCATTCTAGAGTAGCCCTAATTCACACACCACACACCAGTGGGAAACTGCCTGCTGATGAAACTGTGTCAGAATGTGACATGTGACACAGAACAGCTCTCGATCTCTAAAGTTTCTATACCCAGAAGGAAGAAAGGGGGACTGGATAGTTAAATGCATTCACTTCAGAGGTCTCCCTTCCAAGTCTTCCTAGGACACGGGCTTCTGGAAAGAGGAAAATGCTGATGTTCTCAGTAAAGCTGAAATGGCATAAGTTCAGGAGATAGGGATGAGGGCATCAGGAGAAAGGCTCCCAGACTTATTCATCTATATTTGCCCAGTGCTAATTATAGCATGCAGTGCCTTCTGCCTTTAACTCTACTCTCCAGCCTAATTAAACCATTAGGGAACTTCAAATTGGTTAGATATTTTCCTGCTTTCTTGATTTCGGTCATACCACTCTATTGGCCAATAACGCTTTCCTCTCATAATCAGCCTGGATAATTCTATTTACTGTGGGTTCAAAGCCTCATGGACTGAGTTAAAATTTTGGCTCCACCACTTATGTAGCTGTGTAATTTGGGGCAAATTATGTACCCTCTCTTTGTCTCAGTTTGTTAATTTTTAAACTTAGCAAACAGTGGTACCCTTGGTTACTCATGATGTAACTCCAGCACCAGCATTTATTAAGGTTTCGTTGGAAATGCAGAATCACAGGTCCCACCTCAGACCTACTGAACCTCAATCTGAATTTTAACAAGCTCCGCAGGAGATTTATATGCATATTCAAGTTTGAGATGTTCCCATGACACCTACATGCTAAGGTTGTTGTGAGGATTGAGCGAGGTGATAGATGTAAACCAGTTATAACCTGAAATAAATCTAAGTGCTGAATAATATTAGGTATTATTTATTTTACTTTACTTTTCAAGTGACGACTTTCCTATGAAACTTCCTACAATCTTTTCATTATCTTCTTCTTATTTACTCTTTTGTTTGTGCTTCACAAAAATCTCCATAGGTACTTTTGATAATTATTTACTTACACCCTTCTCTGTAAACTCAGAGATCTTTGAGGACACATAGATCTCTTTTATCTCCTGGCACCCTGGGCCCAGAACAGCGTCAGAATAGACTTTCAATAAATATATTGAATAAATGACATACACACATACACACACAATAACAACCACGACAAATACTAATGGTACCAACTGGATGACATGAAGAATACTGAGTAGAGAAACTCAAGGAATGCTGAGGTACTCTGAGAAATTTCCTCAGTGAGGGTGAGAAGGTAGCATGTTAAATGTGTCTTTTAAAAAGGAAAAGAAAAAAGAGAAGCTTATCAATTGCATTTCCTTCCTAAGTAGCTCTATAAAGAATGGGGCTGATTATACCCACTCAGACTCATGCAAGAATTCCGTGAGGGGAGCATGTAGGAGGCAGGGACAGTGATGATGAGCAGTGCACATGAGCTAAGCAAAGGTTCTTTGCACTCATGGTATGCTGTCATCTGTCTTTTGCCAGGCTTGAAGAGGAACAAAGAACTATCAAGTCCATGTAGTTCCTTACGTGTTGTTTCAAAGTTGTTGTTGTTTTACTTGTCTTAGGTGTTGTTGTTGTTTTCTACTATGTAAACACTCTGAAAGCCTTGAATTTCCTCTTCAAAATTACAGTGAAACAAGACTGAGAGATTCAAGTGACCATTTTAGGTCCAGAATTTTCATTTGTAGCACACTAGTTATGAGGAGTGGATAGCAGCGTTGGACTGATGCAGATGGTGTGTGGTCTTCTGGACTCATGTGTCGGCTCCTCCAGTGACTCTCCTGCAGATTTCCTTCAATGCTGGTGCTTTAGTAAATTCCCCAGAGTCTCCATTCCGTTGGTCAGGAAAGCAATCTACAGGGCATGCCAATGAGTTTGCAAATATACTAAGGATATTTTGTATGGATTGTTCAGGATGACGTGAGGGCTTCACAATGTTTACATTGAAGTTGAATTTACTAAGAAAGAGGTTCTAAGAACAGCTGTTTCATCCTTCATATCTGAATTTCCTTTGTGTTGTAGATAAAATAAGAAAGAGGATCAGGAATACAGCAAATCGCTTACACTTCAATTGCTTCCTTTTTCATCCTGTTGTCTGAGGCTTTTCTGGATTATACTCTTTGTGGGAAGATAGGCAACTGTTTTTTCCCCCTTATTGTTCAAAAGATGTGCAGGCCAGACCCTATTACACAGAAGGAGCTCAATAAAAACTTACTAAATAGTTGAAGTTCAGAAATATCTTTGGTAAGTATCCATTTGCTCATTGTACTGATGGTGTTCCTGGTGTTTAATGTAAGCAAATGAAGCCGCTGAGTAGCCTGTATTCTATCCCGGGCTTCAGGCAGAGCCTCTGTTTATAGCTCCTCAAGGCCATAAATTCCCCGCTCAGAGACCATGCTCTCTGTGCATGTGGAGACACCACAGTCTGTAACTGCAAGCTTCTTGGGAAGGGACAGAGTGACTGAATGACAGCGATGTGCAAGGAGCCTTGCTAGAAGGAGAGGGGACAATACTGGGGTAAAGTGGTAACACACATCATTCTGTTTTATCCATAGTGCAATGTAACACCTTATAAATAAGAGCTAATATCTATTTTGTGTATATTATATGCCGGCCATTGTGTAAAAGTTCACGTGCATTCTCACTTAGTATTTACAAACCCTCCATGAACCAGGTATTAATAATTTCTTGATTTAACATAAGAAGACACTCAAGTCCTGAGGGATTATGTTATACACCTGTATTCAGGGAGCTCAATAAAAATGAATTCTTATTTTAATCTGTATGATTTCTAGTGAATTTGCACATTTATTCTCATACATTTATTGGTCATTGTTTTTTTCTGATGAGCGACTTCTAGGATGTTCCTAGATCTAATATTTTATGATTAATGAAGTATTTGCCTATAGGCTTTTCTGAAGATTGATGTTTGAGAATGATAGTTCTAAATTGCAAGTCAAAACTTTATTTGCCAAATTTAAATTGTTTTATTTGCAACAGGGAAAAGACAAAGAGATAAGACTTTGTTGGAGGAAAATCACATGTATACCTTACTTTTCTGATAAAGAGGTGTATATGGGATTCCAGGGAGAAAGGCTGATTGGAGAGAAAAGTAGGAATTTATGTCAGTGGAGGGAAGTGGAAGGTTTAAAACCAGAAAGCAATATTCACTCCACTGTCCTATCCTCTCAGACCACACACACATAGAGAGTGAGAAAGTAGGTGATAGGAGAGCTATTGGCATAGACTGTGATATGTAATTAAAAAACAGAAAGTACAGGAGTGGCTCTCAGGAGAAAGAGCCAGATTTATTCTGCCTTTGACAATATTAAAAATAAAAGCTTCAGATAAACCACTTAAATTCCCTGGACCATAGGTTTTGTCCTAGCAAATATCCTCTAAAAATATGAGTGATTACTGACCTTGGTTTAAAAGGAATATTATAGTTGACCTTCAATGTGAAATAGATCGGTAATACATGGTCTAATGCTGGTATTTTTTTTCCAATTGATCTTTATTGCATTCCCATAGGATGCATGAATTTTTATTCTATAATTTACATAGGTAGAAAAGTATCAATTTATTAAACTCATTTAAAAAGCAAATGACAATATCATCCACATATTTCAAGTGAATCACTTAATATGAATGAAGATTAACTCAGTGTCACCAAAGTAGAATATAAAAAAAAGACTAGAGAATAGAAAAACATCCTTTTCCAGAAAAAAGATTTAATGCCAGGGCAATGTAGCTTGTTTTTCCAAACATGAGAGATAAAAAAGACTAGAGAATCTCTTAGAAACAGATGTTCTGGAAACAATGGCATCTTAAGGCTTGTTTCCTTGAGGGAAGCACACTGCTAAAAAAATAATTAGTTCAAAATTATACATGGAAAGCTAAAAATGACTCCAAACACTTAATAATCAAATACAAAAAAAAAAAACTCATAAGATATGCAGAACCTCTGTATGTTGCTACTCAAAATCTCATTTGTGGGACAGAACTGGTCCTTGATTTCGTTTCTTACCTATTGGCAATGAGATAGGTCACTAAAGTATGTGTTTAGAAACTTTTAGTGATTTGACATTACTGCAGCCTCCATGCCTGGGAGCCACAGATTTGATTCATTGAAAAGGCGTGTAAATCAGTTTGTGTATTTTTGAGCTTGGTAAGTCACGTGTTGTGCAAGCTATGACTTAGTCATCCTTAGTAGTCATTCGTGTATGGACCTGCAATGGTTAGAAAACTAGTTCTGCATCATAGATATAAAACCTACAGAACTTTATTGAACAAATGAAAAAGACCTAAATAAGAGCAGGGATAAACTTTGTTCAAGGGTTGTCAGATTGAGTATTTTGAAGATGTCGGCTTTCTTCCAGATTAATGGATAAAGTCAATTCAATTCCAGATGAGATCCTGACAGAGTTTTTGTAGGAGTTGGGGAAGAGAGAAAATGGCAAGCTGAGTCTTAACTCACAAGAACTTAAAAATAACTGAAGCAATTTAAAAAGTAGAAAAAGAAAGCTGGAAGGTAACTACCAGCTACCAATACCTAGTATAAAGATATAGCAATTAATAGTGTGATACTGAAATAAAGACAATCTAACACTGGAACAGAATAAGTAGTCCAGAAGCAGATCCCATGCATTTTGGCCACCTAATTATGATTAAGCGGATGCTGCAGTACAGTGGGGAAAAGGTAATCTTTACAAGAAATGGTGCTGAGTCAATTGATTTTAGGGGAAAAAATTTATCTTGGCGCTCACTTCACACAAAACAATCAGTTCTAGATTAATTGTAGATCTAAATATAAAAATTAGAACAATAAAGATTTCAGGTAGAAATGTAGGCTAACTTTATCGATGTGAGATAGATCTTTTTTAAATAGGACACACAAACTATTAAGCACAAAAGAAAAACCTGATATAATTATCTATATTAAAATAAAGGGCTTTTGTTCTTCAAAACACATCATTAAAGAGAGTGCAAAAGCAACTCACAGCATGAAAGCAAATATTTACAGGACATAGATTCAACAAAAGACTCATATCTGGGATATGATTTTTAAAAAATTATAGAAATCAGTAAGAAAATGACTGACAGACTAATTGAAAAATGTGCAAACAACTAAAAATGGATACTCCAGAAAGGAAGATATCTAAATGGCCGATATGCAAGTGAAAAAGTGCTTAATTTCATTAGTCAACATGAAAATGCAAATTAAGGATGTAAAACGGCAAGTGTTGGCAAGCATTAGGAGTAACTGGAACTTTTATATATTGCTAGTGAGAGTGTGATGGTAACAAAACTGTTTGGCTCCATCTACTAAAGCTGAACATGTATCCACCCCACAAATATGAAATTTGTACATATTCTACCAGAAGACATCTAAGAGAATGCTTGTAGCAACACTTAGCCCCATGTTGGAAATCACCCAACGCCCAGCAAGAGTAGAATAAAAAATGAATGAAGATATATTTACACAATGGAATATTTTAATGCAATTAGGATGAACCATCTCCAATTGTACCTGATCATGTAGAAGAATCTCACAAATAGAGCTTTGAATGAAATGAGCCAGACATAAACCAGCACATATTATGTTATCTCATTTATTTCAACAAATATAAGCAATAATAATCTATCCTGTTCAAAGCCCACATAGTGGTTACCTTTGGGAGAAAGTAATGAGCTAAAGGGAGTACAGGGAAACTTCTCGAATGCTGATAACTGTTTCTCAGTCTGGTTGCATGAGTTCATTTTGAGAACATTCACTAATATGTGGTCTCTTGCCAATGTATATTAGTCAATCAATGGATGTAACTCTAAATAAACAAATATACAGAAGCATACATGTACACAGAGAGAAATGGGGTGGTCAAATGAAGAGTGAGTCACAGCAACTTGAAGGAGAAAAGGTTAGAAGATAATAATTAAAGTCGGATTTCTAATTCTGAAGTTCCCCCGAAGTTATGCTAGCACTCTGAGTTACTGAAAATGTCATTAGGGTCATGCCCTCCTTAAAAAGAGGTTTGAAATAATAGATTCTCCAGTGTATAGACTAATTTGAAATATAAATCTGAACTATATATACATATATGCCTAGCAATACAGAAGGAAAAGCAGCAGGGATTAACTGTCAAACATATGGGACGTGAAATGGTTCAGAAACTCTAGATTTCACAGCTTGAACCTTTTTCATCCAAGAAAATACATCTAAGGAAACACTGGAGGTACTGCTGTTAATGGTTTATTATAAGCAGGGGGTGACAGAATCTAACAGGATTATTGGTAGCCCAAATTGAGTTGCCACATGTGAAGCCAAATACTCTAAAATATGAGTTATTTTTGGTCTTGGTTTCAAAGGAATATGATACTTAGCTTTCCAGCTGAAATAAATGGGCAACGTGCAATTTAATGCTATTACCTAAGAAGAATAAATGTTTTAATTTTGTTTAGGATAGGTACCAGGATTATAATTTTTTGTGTCTAAAAATAAAGACTTTGAGAGTCCTAAATAGACAAGTCAATGCATGAGCCAGCCTGATGAACACAGCCCTGTGGCTTAATAAATTACAGATGATGTGAACTCGCCTTGCTCAGGGTTAGGAGGTGGGTGAAGGCAGTCTTTTGAAAGATTTTTGTTTCCACTTTCTGGAGTACTTCTCTTGGTCAGTCAGATTTAACACACCATTTTGTTGTTAGATATTTGGCTTTTCCTGAGATAATGTCACATATTAGCTGCGCATTAATTTTTTTTTAGTTCATATGCTTTTTATAATAATTTTGCATTCAGTCTTTCAGTTGATATGCTTTTTTAAGTTGCTATGCTTTTTATAATAATTTTGCAATATTATTTTTATAATAATTTTCAGTCTTTCAGTTATTTATTCATTATTTTGGTCATTTATTAATTTATGTAATTGCATGTTGACTAATTATGATAATTAGGGGTTATGAGAGATCCAGAGACATCCAGGGAATAGTCCCTGCCTTCAAGGAGAATGAATACTAACAAAATTTTTATAAATATAAAAATAAGCAATATAAGGTAAAATGCAGTGAGAGGAATTAAAAGACTGATAATAGAGAGAAAAGAAAGCTTTCAGAGGAGTTAAACAAGGATTTGCAGAAGTCACAGTCTTTGAATTAGGCCATAAAAAAGAAAGTCTTTCAGACAAAGGAGTTGAAATCAAGTAGATCTCAATTAGAGAGAACAAGATGAGCATCTGTATGTGAATGGAAAGGTTTGGGTATGTATCGGGAGCAGCGAGTCATGTTTGCCTGGAGTACAGGCTGTGATGAAGGGATTAATGGGTAGGAAAGGAGGAAGAATGTGGGATGGAGCATCTAACTTCAAGAAAGACTAGAGTTGAGACACCAGGACTAGGGAACCACTGAAGAATCTGGGCTCAGGAGAGAAGGTGGCTGCTTAGAAACGTGCCCACCATTAGAAAGTTAATGAGAAGATCAGCTGTACCCCTCGTGCCTACCTCAGCAGGCTCAGGGGAGGCATTCCCTACACATCAGTAGAATATACATGGAATGTTCTAAAGGCATACTCTAAACATAAAGTGTGTTCCTGACACTTATATTCATTAAAAATGTTTGTTTACTGAACAGGTACCACAGGCAAATGACAGAAAATCAAACAGTTCAGATGACTATGCATTAGAAAGTCAATTTCCTCTTTCCTACCCTTGCACACCTGTCTCTCCACTCTTTGGCTGCCCTCCGAGAGGCCATCATCGTTCCCAGTGTCCGTAGATACATCACGAGACTGTGTGTGTGTGTGTATTTCTGTGTCTGTGTAAATACACTTTTTATACATAATTTCTACTTTTCATACAAATTAAGACATTCTGCCTACAAGGTTATGCAGGATGCTTTTTATTTGTTTATGTTTCAACAATTCTCATCATTTCATATAGAACTGCCTCATTTTTTTTAAACTACTGCCTCTTCTTACTGTGAGTGAATGCAACATAATTTAATTAAACACTCTAAAGGTAGACGTTTTCAACATTTTCCTTGTTAAGAAATATAGCTAGTATACAGGATGTGTCTATTGTAGTGTTTTTCTTTGTAAAGTTTTATCATGAAACATTTAAACATAAGGAAAGTATAAAGAGTCATTCTACAGTATGTCAGAGCCCTTTGTACTTTTCCTTTTTGGTGGACTTTCTGTTCACAACTGTTGCCCATTTTATACTATATCATTCATCTTTGTGTTGACTTAGAGGAATACTTTGTGTATTACTAAAATGATCTCTTTGTGTGGAAAGACAAAAGCAGGTTTGTGGGTAACCCAGTTGGCTCTGTCTTGGTGGCCTGGTCATGAGTTAGTGGCTCTTCCTACCCCCAGCAGCATGGGTTCCCTCAGTCTCAACTCTCTACGAGATCACAAGGTGGAAGTGTCTTACATACCCAGCAGTGACAGGACCGTGCTAAAAGCTGGCACCAAGCTCAGAGACTGTCATCTCTTGGACTTGCAGTACTTCTTTCATTCTTTCCCTAGAAAATGGGAGAGCAAGAGGGAAGCCAAGCCCCTCTCGGGCAGGACAGCTCCAAAGAGAATGCATTTGTACCTGACCTAAGCATACATCCCTCCGGTTCTCAGCAGAACAGGACTCATGCTGATCCTCTACCCATGTGTCACCAAAAGAATCATTCAGTGCGTATCATGAACCTTTTGCACAATAACCTGTCATGGGGGTTATACTTATTTTCTTTCCCAGAAATCTTGGCTGTTGGTGGGCATAAGACTCTTTGTCTGTGTCTTTTGCCTTGAAAATGCTCTGAACTTTTTGTAGTTCATTATTTTAAAAATAATTTATTAAAATATCTGGGCTTATATAGTCAGGTACAGGGTAGTTTTTTTTCTTTCTGAACTTAAACTAACTTCTTGCACTTTGCCATACCCAGTAACTGATAGTTATCTCAGTTTGATTTCTTTGACTACATCGTTTAATTCTGACCTCCTTTATACAATTTAGTATGTAGCAATATTTACTCCATAGAGGCATGTCATTCTCTTTTAATTACTCTACTGTGAGCAGTTAAATTCTGTCTTCTTAATGGGAAGAAGCACTGATTATTTACTTATTTAGATGATATTACATTCTCTTTGTCTTCTTACAACTTTGTTAGTTCTTAAAACTTCACATACCTATCATCCATCTACAACAATCAACAATTCATGGCCACCATTGTTCATCGTGACTCTGGCCTATCCTACCACCTTCTTCATCTCTGGGCCAATTATCAGTCCTTTCTGTTTTAGTTTCTCAGACTTGTATTATGCTTTGAAAGATTTTTGCCATGCCAAAGTTATTAAGAATAATTATCTATGTTTTTTGTACTACTTTTGTTTTAAATTAAAATCATTGTTCAAATTATTTGTGAGGTTTATTTTGGTCTGAGATCTGAAGAATGTGTTCTACTTATTTTTTCTAGATAGCTTTTTATTTGTTACGGTATGATTTAGCAAATAACTCATATTTTCATTAGTGATTTGGAATGTCAAATTGATCCTGTAGTATAGTAAATTCCCATTCGAAATTAGAAATTTACTTTTATGGATATTTTGGTAAAGTCCATTGATCTGGCCTAATATGGAATTAAATTGTTTCTAACTTATTTATGTTTTGCATTAGTATTTATAAGTGATTGATTTTTTTTATATTATCTGTGAGAATTTTTGATATCAATATTATGCTAAAGTTATAAAACGAATTTGGAAGGTTTTCTTTTATTTATACTCTGAAAGAGTTTAAATAATGTCGGAGATATTTATTTTTAAAGTTCAGACAGGTATATTTGTGAAATCATTTGGGTCTAATATTTTGGGTGGCTTTATCTTTGATAACTTTATTTCTTGTGATAATGAATTGGTTTGAATGTTCTATTTGATCTGGAGCCAGTTTTCATATTTTGTACTGTATAAAAAAGATTTCTGGTTCTTTTAGATTCTGAAGCTTATTGTGTCCTGTGATCCAGTCTAGGTAGTTGGAACAGGTACTTCTCTGACCTGGTGAACTTTTGAGCATCGGCTACTATTCCTTGTAATCCTTCCAGACGATTGCATCCCCAGCTTCAGGACGTTTGCTTGCATGCATGCACTAATCAGTGCTCAGCCAGGTACTTGCAGGGTCCTTTGCAGGTCTAGAGTCTTTTTCCTACACAGCTGTCTCTTCTCCAGCACTCTGCCTTGACAGCTTTAGCCACCTTGGTCTCCCTAAAGTGTCGATTCCATCTTTTCAACTCAAGAAGCCCACAGGACTTTGCCTGGGGTCCCCTCATGATCTGCTCTCTGGCAAACTCTCCCAAGGCGGTAAGTTGGGCAGTCGCAGGGCTCACATCATTCATTTCCCATTTCCCATTGATCACAATCCTTTATTGTCTGCTGTCCAGTGTCTTCAGTCTATATACTCAAGCCTTCTTTTATTTCTGAAAGCATATTTTGATTTATATCTTTGGGGTTTTTCATCCTACTTTGTTTCTTCCTCAGGAATTTTAATATTTTGGAGGTTAATTATAGGCATAGTTTGAACATCCCTCTCCTTTTAGTACATATATCATTTCTTTCTGTTTTTACAAATTTCATGTTGTTTGCATCCATCATTCCTGCTCTCATGTTCCTGACAGTGTGTTCAGCTTTATCTTCTCCATTTTGGGTTGGTTCCAGTGGCTTACATATTTGTTTTCTTTGGGCTTTGTCAGCTTATTATTTGTCTCTTTCTATCATTACATCATATCTTCCCAAAGTTTATATACCTCTGATTGTGTTCTTGCATTATAGACTTGATTGCTTCATATTATTTTGTTAATCTGTGGTGATATATTTGGTTAAAATTTTTATCTACTATGTCACAATATATTTTCTCCCCCTCACCTTTTTCTCTTTAATTGTCTTTTTTCTCATGTTATAATTACAGAGTATATCATTTTTCATTATTACTACTGCTCGTTATTTGCCCAAGATATTATTCTGGGTAGCTAATTCTTGGAATACAAACAGGGGAGGAAACAGAGGCCTGTTTGGGTGAGTGAGACTTCTCGTTCTGCCCCAGTGTGTCATTGAGTGACTGCTTTTATGTCTCACTGCTCTTTAACCAACCAAGACTGGCACTGCATGGCACTGGCAATGCTGTCCTTACCCTCTCATCCTCCTCAGCATCAGACTACATCCTGGATGATACCTTTTTATTTCCTCCTATGATATCAGTAAAATTAAACACATAATTTTAAAAAAATGTGTAAAAATCGGAATTTATTTTAAAGAACATTTTTCTTGGTGTTTCATTAGAATGGATCTTTTGCTAATGATTTCTGAGGAAGTTTATCCTCTAAGAAGCACAGTATGTAACAATTTTGACCAAGGAACTGGTGCCTTGAATCACTATTGGCTTGGTACAGGATATCATCAGCTGGAAACCAGTTTGCATTCTATTTCTGCTTCTAATTAATCGTTAAAATGTAAGCAAATCTCAGTTTTTAATAAAAATTGCTTTTAACTCAATATTTATTTTCTGCCTACTCACAAAGCACTGTCTTAGCTAGTGGGGGCAGGAATGTCTACCCACTCTTATACCCCCTGGAGAAATGCAAAAATTACTATGGACGTGCTTGAAATGTTGAGTGGATATCTGTTGTTTCTGCCTTCCTCCTTCTCAAAAGTCAGGCCAGAACTTGCCTCTCCGTGTCCTGATATTGTTTCATTCTCAGCTCAATTTTCACATGACCCTCTGGCTGCAGAGGCTGGCTCTGCCAATTAGAGACGTATTCCACAGAGAGGTCAAATGGCAGGCTGGCACTATTAGAGACAGGAAATCTCACAGTTGTTTCTTTATGTTTTGCTGCTCCAAGAAATCAAATTTGTTATCAAAAAGAATTTTGTTTATTCCAAAACACTCTACATTACCCTCTTTTTGGGACAACTTGGGGATTCTTGACTACACAGCATGGCAACTCAGAAAGTTCCTTCTTACCTGCCTTCCTACCTGTTTCTTCTTCTTCCTCACACACATTGTGGTGTTCAAATATTTAGAAATGCCATGTAAATGATGCTACTAAGCACCACAATTCAGTGAGAGTCATTATTGATCAGAAAGGACAGTTGACGAATATCAGCCATTGTTGATGCTGTGGTGCATGAAGCCAGCACCTGGAAAGGATACGCAGCTGTGACTAGGGAAGAAGCTGCATCTCAAAGATTTTATGTCTTAGACCAGATGTTTAAATGATCCTCTCACTTAGGGACCAGGGTCGGGCTGTATGAAGGGCAGGGGTGGAAACCTGGATGTTCTCATACCATTTAACTTTACCCTGCATATCAGGTTTATAAAAGAATAAGGCGAAGGCACAGAAAGAAAAAAAATGAGGTATAAAGCTCAATTGTCTTTCTTTGCTTTACCTTCCTCCCTCCTGTCACTTCCCAATGCCTGTGCTCAGCTGGGTCTCCAGTAATGGCCTCATCTTCACCTGTTTTTTTCCTTTTTATAGTCTTTCATACTTATCTTTAAAAAGGCTTGGAAAATGCCTTTTGTTACTGTCAGCACTTAGCAGAGTCCCGCCGAGCAAGCCAGCTCCAGAGGACCTGTGGACACTTACTGCTGGCAACTAGCTTCCTTATACTTGGCCGTCAGATGCTTCCCCAGGAAACACAATTTTTTCTCTGCTGAATCAGGACGTGAAAATGAAGGATCTGGGCAGCTAGGCCGGCTCAGCTGCCAGAATTCTTTGTTACTGGGGTGGGCCTCTACTATGAGGATGACACTATGTCAGGTTGGGACTGAATCAATAAATGGGTGGATAAAGGACCATCGACTCCTTTGTCATGCTCAGGGGGTGGGTGAATTAGCAAAGAATCAGATAGTGGGGGGAAAAAGTTGGAAGTGTGGTTTTAAAAATATATTTTCTGGAACACTAAACTGTTCTCAGTTTCTGAAAATACAGCTGTGATTGTGGTGCAGTAGGATAGGAAGCAATTCAGAAACCAGCCTGTTCAGACCTTTTGCTGAATGGATATATTGAGGCACAAAGAGAAGAAGGGGTCTTCCTGAGGCTATGCCTTTGCAGATGGGATCCTTAATCTGGAATGTTATGGTACAGGGTCCTTCAACCTTGTCCTTCTTACATTTGGCACCAGATAATTCTTAGTTTTAGAAGGCTGCCCTGTGAGGTGCAGAATGTTGAGTAGTATTCATGGCCTCTACTCCCTGAATTCCCAGAGTAACCCTTTCAAAGTCACATCAGACAAAAATGTCTCCATGCTATAGCAAAGGTCCTGTAGGGGCACAGTCACCCCAATTGAGAACCACTGGTTTAATGATGAGTCTGCCAATGAGTAAAGAGTCCTGGAGACAGGCCTGGTACTTGATGCTCGTCAGGGCATCTAAGCTTGTCAAGCAGACTGTCGTCAGAAGATAGACAGCTAGCAGGGCACGAGAGAGAGAGAGAGAGAGAGAGATCATGATGGTGGTAATTATATATATATATATATATATATATATATGAATTCAAGCTTTTGTTCATTCCATTTCTCTCTAAAAGCCATGTTCCTTCCCCAAAATGAAGCATGAGCATGATGCTACATGTAGAATCTGTCCTGTCTCTGTCACTCACTCATGTAATACTGTAAGCCAGTCTTTGCCACTCTGGGTATCAGTTTTCCTTTTGTTAGATGTGAGTATTTGGAGAATATGTTTCCCACATCTTGTTGAGCTTTAATAATGTTACTCATTCATGTTCCAAAAGTGAAAAGCCCATAATGGCTTCCAAATTAAGAGAAAATCTGTTCTGCCAGGCCCTCCTGGAAGCCAGGTCCTCAGGACTTTCCAATCTTGAAATTAGCACATTTTTCTAAGCAAGTTTTAGGTTTCATTTCAGTCTAGAGCTCAGCTGAGTTGGAAAGAGAACTAAGATGCCAGGTGTCATCGTAGTTATTAAAGTAAGAAGCTGAAAATAAGTGTAAAAGTCAAGCCTTTAATTGCTTACTGTGATAGCATAAGCAAGACGCAAAATCAGATAAAGTGCCAACTTCTCTCAGATCTGTTTTTAACCTATAGATGGTATAAGCAGATAGATGTTTTTAACCTATAGATGGTATAAGCAGATAGATGTTTTTAACCTATAGATGGTATAAACAGATGCGGGAGTCATCTCACTGCCAAGGGACCCTCCCAACACATGGCTTCTGCAGTTTTATGGCCTCGGTGGCTGGGGGGATGATGATAGAAGAGGGCCAAGAGGGGGAAATACTCAGGACTGAGTCAATATTGCCTACTGCCATAAGGAAGCTGCAGCTGAACGTCCCAGTTAGACCTCTGCATGAAGGCATCTGTACTAAAAATGCAGCTAAGAATGAGTCAAAGCATTTTTAGACAAAGAAGTCTGAGTCTTTAACTGCAACTCCCCTTAGGGATTACATCAAGTTTGGTATTGGGAGAAAAGATTTCCCCCATCAAATCTGCTATGTAAAGTTTCTCTAATGATCTATGTAAGGCCTGAAAAAAAAATCACTTAGAATTTTTTGCCAGGAACTTGACTCAATTTTTCTTGGACTGTTCAGTTTTCTAGTGGGTACATTGACTGATATTTTTTTATGTCTATTCTGATTTTTATATTCAAAATACTTCCCCGGTTTCTTTAAAGTCTTATATACTTGCTTTTATGTGTGGCTTTTGGAATTTTAACTTGCTATCAGGAAGCAGATGGGAATGTGTGCCACATAAAAAGAAAAAAAAAAACTATGATTTTTTTATCTTTTATTCCATCAGTGTGGTGTATCACATTAATCTTTGTATGTTGAACCATCCTTGCACCCCAGGATAAATCCCAGTAAGTCATGGTGTATGATCTATTCAATATGCCTTTGGGTTTGGTTTGCTAATATTTATTGAAGGTTTTTATATCCAAAATTATGAATGTTGGCTTGTAGTTTCTTTTCTTGTGGTGTCATTCTGTGGCTTTGGTATCAGGAGAATGCTGGGTTCAAACTGTTTGCAAGGATTCTTGCCTTTTCAGTTTTTTTTGAAAGAATTTGGCATTAATTTTTTAGAAGAACTGGCATTACTTTTTCTTTAGATATTTGATGGAATTCATCAGTAAAGCCATCTGGTCCTGGGCTTTTCTTTGAGAGTTTCTGATTATTGATTCAATCTGTGTTAGATATAAGTCTGTTCAAACTTTATTTGATGATTTAATCTTGGTAGGTGTATGTTTCTAGGAATTTATTCATTTCTTGTAGGTTATCCAGTTTGTTGGCATATAAGCATCCATAGTAGGCTTCCATGAGTCTTTTTATTTCCACAGGGTCAGTGTTAATGTGTCTTCATTCATTTTTTATTTTATTTATATAAGTCCTCTCTCTTTTTCATCTCAATAGATGTAGATAAAACATTTGTCAGAATTCAACACTCTTTCATGATAAAAAATTTCAACTAGGAATAGAAGAAAATTACTTCAACAAAATAAAGGCCCTATGTGAAAAGCCCACAGCTAACATCATATTCCATAGTGAAAATTGAAAGCTTTTGCCCCAGAATTGGGAACAACCCTAAGGATGCCAACTCTCATCACCACTTCCATTTAGTATAGTACTGGAAGTCTTAGCCAGATCAATTAGCCAAGAAAAAGAGATAAAAAACAGCCAAATCAGAAAAAAAGAAATAAAATTGTCCCTGCTTGAAGATGACATAATTCTATACATAGAAAATCCTGAAAACTCCACATAAAACTTTTGGAACTAATTGATAAACTCAGTTAATTTGCAGGATACAGAATCAACATACAAATATTACTTGTGTCTAAATACTAACATCAAACTATCTGAAAAAGAAATTAGGAAAATAATTTCATTTACAATATTACCCAAAACAATAAACTATCTAGGGATAAACTTAACTAAGAAGGTTAAAGATATATACCAAAACTTATGAAACATTGATGGAAGAAATTAAATATGACACAAACTAATGGAAATATATCCTGTATTGATAAACTGGAAGACTTATATTTTTAAAATGTTCATATACTGCAAACGATCTATTGGTTCAATGCAACCCCTATCAAAAAAGCAATGGCATTTTTTATAGAAGTATAAAAATAATTTCACAAGTCGTATGGAACCACAAAGGATGCTGTATAGACAAATCAATCTTGATAAATAAGAGTAAAACTGGAGGCATTATACTTTTTGATTTTAAATATATTGGTAAATTTAATGTACAGTAGTACATATACGACTGTAATCAAAACATTATGACACTGTCATACAGGCAGACATATAGCCTAATGGAACAGAATAGAGCCCAGAAAAAAACCATACATATCTGGTCAACTGATCTTCAACAAAGGTGTCAAGAATACACAATGGGGAAAGGATAATTTCTTTAACAAATGATGTTGGGAAAATTGGATGTCCACATGTAAAAGAATGACATTGAACCCTTATCTTATACCAAACACAAAACTCAACTCTAAATAGATTAAAGAATTCAATCTAAAAACCTTAACTCTAAAACTAGAAGAAACCATAGGGGAAACCCTCATGATGTTTGTCTTGGCAATGCTTCATGGGTGTGATACCAAAAATGCGTGACATGAAAACAAAAATTAAAAAAAAATTGGGCAAGATCAAACTACAAAGCTTTACTCAAAAAAGGGAAAAAAATTGAGTGGAAAAGCAACCTATACAGTGGGAGAAAATATTTGTAAACCACATATCTGATAAGGAATTAATGTCCAAATTATATAAGAAACTTTTATAACTAAAGAATGAAAAATACTAATAATTCAGTTTAAAAATGAGCAAAGGAACAGAATAGACATTTCTCCAAAAAAAAAAAACATACAAATAACCGATAAGTACATGAAAAATTGCTCAATATCACTAATCATCAGTGAAAAGCAAATCAAAACCACATTAAGATATCATCTCCTACCTGTCATACCAATGAACTTTTCTAGTATCTTAGAACAATTCACCTATTTATTTGCAATTTACCATCTCCCAGGGGAGAATTTAGCAAGGATAGATCACGTTTAGTGGGACACTCGATCTGCGCACAGACATTTACATCATTTGTCTCAAGCTCTGTGTGAGGTAGAGGGAGTCTCCAATGCACACTTCTCCCCTGTGCTGCAGACTCAGAAACTCAGCTTCCTCCTGGGCATCTAGATGTCCCACAGGCACTTCCACTCAACATGTCTGAAATCAAATCCTTCATCTTCATCTTTCTCCCTAATGTTCTTAGCATCTCAGTGGCAGATTTCCTTTCTTTACATCTTGTACCTTGAGAATGCTCAATTTGTGTGCAATAATTTATATATTAATGTTAGAAATATTGAGATTATTAGGATATTAAACCTTCCTATACAGGAAGAATGGATGATGATCCATCTGTTTCAATCTTATTTTATGTCCTCCTGTATAAATGATGGCTTTTGTTTTATAAGCCCTGTACAATTGTGTTAAAATTTAACTTAGGTACATTTTAGATATTTATCACCAATGTAAAGGGACTTTTTCCTTTTTTGATTTTTCTAAGTTTGTTATTCTTAAAAATGAAAACTATAGAATTTTGACATTTATGTCTTAACCTAAATGACATGTCCTTCCTGAGCCTTCTGTTATCACTCCATTTAAAGGGACCACCCCTTCTCTCTCTCTCTCTCTCTCTTTCTCTCGCTCTCTCTGCCCCCCTTTCTCTGTCTTAGACCATTTTACAACTGTTTTATTTCCTCAAAACATTGCTATTTGATATTATATTGACTTTTAATGTAGCTTAAAGTCTATTTTCTTTTGATTAGAATATAAGCTCCATGGAAGCTTCTCTATGCCTCTGTTTCTAGAACATAAAGTAATGCCCAACATAAAACAACTATTCAAAAATATTTATTGAATGAAAAATGAATGCTTTCATGTATATTTATCATGTATAACATCATTTTTATATAATTCTATTATCATTAAGTAGGATTCTTGTTTTTATATTTTGACTAGATTTTTTGGGGTTTGTTCTAGTTATACAATCATAACAGCTGAAAATACATTTTTGTCTCATAATCTTTATAGTTATTATTTAGCTTAATTTTATTCCCTAGCTCTACTAGATAGAAACATCAAAACTATAAACTGATGGTACAGGATATCCCTGTCTTGCTTTGGATTTATGGAAGTAGCTTTATTATTTTACTGTTTGTCAATGTTCACTGCCAGTGTTTGCAAAATGTTGACTTTTAAACTAAGTTACTCATTATTTTTATTAGAAAAGCCTAAATAGTGACTTTTTAGTATCTCTTGACATAATTATGGTTAGTCTTTTTTTGAATGTAAGGTATTATGTTTATAGATTTTTCTGATGGTAAACCATGATTGCATTCATGAACTAAAATCCTCTTAATGTGATATGTTATGCTTTAATATGCTGTCGGATTGGATTTGAGAATAATTTTGATTAGAATTGTTGCAGTTATATTATTAGTAAGTTAAACTGAACTATAGTTTTTCTTCTTTGTACTATCTCTATTAGGTTTTAATTATAAAGTTGTATTATCATCACAAAATGAATTAGAGAGTTCTTCATCTTTTTTTCTGAAGGCCTGGAATAGAAGAAAATTTTTAACATTGAAATAAAAGTAAACTCTGAAACTTAGTTTCATATAATCTCTGAATTTATAGTCCAAAGATATACCTTGGACTTTTTACAAATCTTAGATGTTATTGTTTGTAAGAAGGACATTATTTCATTTACTGCCAAGAAGAGAAAAAAAAGATTTGATTATGTTAAGATTTCTTATCATATGTAATTTTTATTTTTCAATTATTAAAATAAATTTTTTAGAAATATAGAAAAACTTTTATAATTTATGGGTCTTGTAAATAAACAAAAAGAAACTGGAGATAAGTAATTTGGTAAATGATATCTTAAATATCTTTCAATTCTCCACGAGATTTTAATAATTGGTTTCTGACTCTTCTGAATCTTTTTTTTTAATTTAGAATCATCAATATTTATGTTGGCTATATTAGCAAAGGTTTCTACATCCTTATTTCATTTCTATTTACTTATTCTTTAATTTTTTATTTACATGTCTATGTAATTCTGAGTGGAAAGACATCCTATGTCTGTTGCTTCTAAACTCCAAATTATATCAGCATTAAAATTTCCTATTGTATAACCTGCACTCATAAAATAGTCTCTAATCAATTATTTTCATTTTCTATTATATTATTATAAGATCTCTTTTTTGAAATTTTCATTTGTGCTTAGTTTCTCACTAAGACTTTACCCTTAAATAAAAGGATTTCAAGCTTCATCAGGCATGTCAGAAAGACTTTATTTTGGTGTTATCACCCAAAATGAAATAAACAGAACTCATTCTACCTCTCCTTCCCACCCATGATGACAGCCAGCATCCTCTTGCTTTCTTAGTCTTTACATCAAACCCAGGCTCTCACCAAATCAAATAAAAAAGAAAAAAAAAAGAAGACAGATAGTGCCTGAAGAAGAAGCTGAGGCCTCAGTAAGCAAGTGGAGGCAGAATATCCCATCTTTAGAGATTTAGTGGAACCTGAAATCAATGACAGAATTTTCCAGCCCAGGCTACATCTTCCATCCTCTCCTTTAAAGAGGAAGATAGAGACCCATCATTCTGGTGTTCTGATTTGCCTTCCTTGAGAAACACATCATCATCGTTCAGTGTCTTTTGTCAACTCTCCAGAGCACAGCAGATCCTGCCAGTGCTGTCTGGTCCTAAAACATTCATTTTCTCTTTCCCATCTTCCTTAAATTGTGTCAAGATCTAGCGTTTGTAAATTTATCAATGTTGACATGAAATAAATAAGTCTGAGATGATTATCATTAGAGATCCTTTTACTCAGAAAAAAGAGCCTATGGAGTTCCTGCCTTTATTATTTCAGGCATTTGCAAGCCCTAGCATTTCTGTGCAGTGGCAGGGAGGAAGTGGGGATATTCTCAGGGTGTCCACACCTCTTCTTAGTGTCAGATTTCCACTTCTAACATCCCCAAATTGCAATTACTATACTTTGTTCAAATACTTCTAAGAGGGGAAATGGCAGGAGTAATGCTCACAGTCCTCACATGCAACTTCTGCAGAAAGGGAAAAAAGAGCGATGGCATGGTGAGGGGCTTGCAGCAGAGGATGTATTTGCTTATACGCCTGAGAGTGTTGTCATGCTCAGAGGTAAGGGAGCAGTCTTCAAGCATCCAAACAAGTCTGAAGTGCATGTTCCCCTCGGGACAAATGGCGTCTGCTTGGTCAGCTAAGTGTGAGTTCTCTTCTTTCTCTTCTTCCCTTAAAACACTTTGTTTTTTTTCCTCTCCCTACATCCTCAGCTTCATCCCCAAATTATGCCCAGTTTAATAAATTAAACAACAGATAGCCCTTTAGAAAACAGACCTCCGAGTGAAAAGAGGTATTTCACTAATTAATAAGAAATTCTGAATCCACATGAACCATGAGTTCACAAAATACTCTAAATTCTGATCCAACACTATTAGCTTCATTCTTACTTTCATCCATTCCATTTTCTTGTCATTATCCCCAACTATTTACTTATTTTGCTTTCTGTTCCTCCATGGAATCAATCTCCTGAACCCACTGGGTTTCTCTCTTAATAGTTGTTTCCTCAACTGGGTCCAAACCCCCTCCCCCCCACTGTCTTGCTTGACTATATTATCACTTGCCCCTGAGTCCCACAGGCCTTTGGCATCTTTCAGTTGTCTGCTGGCCAGATCCTGAACTCTGACTTGAAACTCTAAGCTCAAAGTTGCTGAAAGTGCCTTTATGATTTTCTACCCACATATTTTGGCTACAGGTCAGTTTCTCTCCTGGCTAGACAGCAACATCTAAGAGGCTGCATATCTCCTCTCGTTTGGAGTGTGAGCTAGATCATTTCATTCCCACTCTCACCTTCACAATTTCAAAGGCTCAAAATGAGTCTGTCAATGAGACTTCATAGCAATGATTGGGCCTGTTTCATGTTTCAGATGTGAATGAATGGATGCTGAAAGAAACTCAAGCAATATTTGTGGAGCACGTATTATTATGTTGTTTCCTATGTTCTAGAATTTGGGAATAAAAAATAAATAAGACAGTGCTTTTGGTCTGTAGAATCTCACAGTTTGCAGTGAGACAGTTACAAAGATGAAATAAATATAAGATTACATACAAAGAGGAGAATAAAAGGAGAGATGGTTTTGTTTTGTTTTTACGTAGTGATAACTCAAGTAAATATTATTAACCAAACAAGATTCTGTGGTCTTTACAACTACTCAGAGACAGCAGGTTCCAAATTCTACTCATGTCCTGAGCTTTCTGGATCCTCTTGTTTTCTAAGACAGGTTTTAGATTCTCAGGAAGAAATTGCGATAATGCCATCTCATGAGCTCTTTAAAATAGGTCTTTCTAAAAGTGATTGCATACAAATCAAAGGCCGTGATAAAGTATCAGTAGATCTACCAAAAAACTCACTGTGAGACTTTGAACAAGTCATTCAGCGCCTTTAGTCCAGCAATCCCACAAAAAAAGCTGGGTAAAGGAAGATGATTGCCAAGCCATTTCCAAGATTTCTAGCATTCCATATGAATATATGTGGAAAGTATGTTATCATGGGGGAGCTTTACAAATTTGGACTAATTGAAGAGTGACAATTATTTTGAATTAATGAAAACTCTGGGGAGAATACTTTCAATGAGACTTTATTACTTTTAAGTACCCTGAAGACCTCCAAGTAGGCTAAACATGTAAGTAAGTATTTTCATCACTACATAGGCCTGATTTTGAAATTCAATTATTTGTACATTGCAAAGTTCTCTGAATCTGCTTGGAATGTGCTGGATGCCAAAATAAATTAAATCTTGAACAAAAAAAGCAGATGTTCATTGGCTGAGCTAACCCCATTTTTGTCAAAGATCTAAAAAACAATTCTCTTCCTAAACATTATGTTTTTTAAAGGAACAGGTCATTATAAGGTAGCCCTATAGGCACTTTAGGGAGGTTCACCCAAGAAGTACAGGTCAGCTGGTGGACTTAGTGTCTTGTGAAGAAGCATGCGGTCTTGAGGGCTCATGTTCTCTATCTTAGAGTGGAGATAGGACCCAAGCTACCTTAAAAAGTCTGAATTAGCAACACATATTATTGACTTTCCTTCAGGAATCAATGATGAGTTCTTTCTAGTCAAGTGTGTGTGTATGTGGGGGGAGGAGAGCAATGGTTGCATTTTGCTTCTAAATACATACCAGAAAGGCTCAGGAGACTGGGAGGATGACCCAAGGATGGGCATTGAATTAGAATCAGCAGTTGTGGTCGCAATTCTGCCACACATTCATGACAGGCAACGTCTCTTCTAAAATGGGCCTCATTCTTCCCAAATACTTGAAAAAAAAAGTGAGCTCCAAACTTTGCAGTGAGTCCAAGAACTTGTGATAAAGATGCTCCAGCAAAATTGCTTTGGATTCATTCTTGCTGTTAAATTCTCTGTGGCAAATACATCTGTCTAGTCGTTGAGGAAACAATAGTGAGTAATTCAGCCATATCCCTGAAGTTGATGTACCTGGCAACAGAGATTTTCATGACCTCTCCAAAGTCACCCTGTTGGTTGTTGCCAAAGGAGAAATCCCATTTCACTGCTCATTCATCTACCAGGTGGCTTGCCCAAGGAGTGTCAAGGTGATTAACTGAATTCCATGAAAACCATAGTAGATGAGGAACAGTTTGCACAATGCAGATAGAGAAGCAAATGCTCTTAACTTTTCTTCTCTGAGTTTTGTTCTGTACCTTTGATTAATCTCCATGGTTTCAACTTAAACCCATCTACAATCAAGGCTCAGAAACAGCAGTTCCCTAGAAAAATAACCATGACTCATTGATATGACTCCTCACAGCTCCAGCGACAACTCCAAATATTTGCTTCCTGAGTCTTACCCAGCCTAATCCCCGGAAGCTGTTGGTGGAAATGAGTGCTACCCCCAATGGAAGAAGGACAGAGAGAGCTCTCATCTCATCAGTCTGTAGGAATTATGAGCCCTTGGGGGTCGGATTCACTGGATAATAAGTTTTTTATGTTGTCAATTTGATTTCTGCCTCAAAAATAGCAAATCAGCAGGAACAAGGGAAAACCAGGCTATGTCCTCTTATCAAAGAAGAACA
This sequence comes from Cynopterus sphinx, assembly GCA_030015415.1. Classification (NCBI taxonomy): domain Eukaryota; kingdom Metazoa; phylum Chordata; class Mammalia; order Chiroptera; family Pteropodidae; genus Cynopterus; species Cynopterus sphinx. The sequence goes on along the minus strand of CM057383.1, from coordinate 5,978,189 downwards.
CAGAAATAAATAGCAACCTTAGTTTAAAAAATCACTAAGTTAGTTTCAAAGTTCTGGAGCTGCATTTATGTGTGATAAAAATAATGCAGTACCCACACCCACAACTCGAACATCAAATGTAGAGAACAGGGAGATGGCAATAACAATGAAAAGGGGGAAATTTATAGGGAGATACTGAGATAAAAAAAAATGGATAGACATTGGATCTAAATGAGAATAGTAGGAGTGGGTATCAATGAAGATAATAGTCAACACTCTCACATTTCATAAAGCAATTTTACTCATTTAGTCATTTTTTATTCATATGTTCATTGCATAGCTACTTTGAAAAAGCCAAGACTTTTTCTAACTCTATGTAGAAATGGATTCATTAACAAGATAGACAAAATCTTCACTATTGACCTAATGGTGGGTTGAAGACAGCATTTAAATCCATAACCAAATAAATCAGCAAGGTAATCTCGAATAGTGAAAAATACGATGATAGGGCTAAAATTAAAAACACAACAAAACGCTGACAACACCAAATGCTGGTGAGGAAGTGGAGCAGCAGGAACTCTCATTCATTGCTGGTGGGAATGCAGAATGGTCCAGGTACTTTGGAAGACAGTTGGACTGTTTCCTAGAAAGCTGATCATAGTCTCCCCCTTTGATCCAGCCATCTCACTAACAGACATTTGCTCAAATGAGTTGAAAACATGAGTTCACACAAAAACCTGCACATGAATGTTTCTGCCAACTTCATTTATACTTGGTAAGAATCAGAAGCAAATGAAATGTCATCAGCAAGTTAATGAATAAACAAACTCTGCTTCATTCATATAATGAATATTGTTTGGAAATATAAGGAAACGAGCTACCAAGCCAGGAAAAGACATGGGGTAACCTTAGAAGCATATTGCTCAGAAAAGCCAATCTGAAAAGACTTCACATATGTATGATTCCAACTGTATGACATTCTGGAAAGGCAGGATACAGAGACAGCAAAAAGGTCAGGATTTATCCAGAGTTCAGGTGGAGGAAGAGGTGAACAGGTGGCCACAGATTATTTTAAGGGCACTGAAACCATTCTGCACGACACTGTCATGGGGGATATATGGTTTCAAACATTTGTCAAAACACAAGGAGGGAACCCTAATGTAAACTGTGACCTTAGTTAATAAGCATGTACTAGTAGACCTACAAGTGGGCTGAGATTCTGTGTTTCTAACAAGCTCTCAGGTGCTATGGGTATTCTCAGTCCATGAAGCAATGCAAATACAATTTTTCTTCTAGTTTTTCTAGACAGACCTGGTAGGACCCGTTGTGTATTAAGACAAGGAAATAAAAGCAGTGGCAGGCTCACTGGCACATTCATTCACAGCCACTGTGCAATTCTTTCTTGTTTCTTCCACCAAATTGCAGGTAACTGGAAGACACTTGAGGGGGGAAAAAAGGTCAGTTTCTTTCCCAGATAAGAATAATTGCATTTATTCAGTGCATACTAGGTGGCAGATATACTGTCGTGGGATTTGGATTCATTTGCTTATAAACATTAACCGATTTATTATATAAATCCCTTTATTTTGATTTTTTAAATAATGAAACTGAGACAGAGGTTAAATACTTGTGCAAAAGGATAAAACTGGTAAGAGAGGTTAGTTTCAATATCTGTAGAGATATAAAGTCCATATTCTCAACTTTCCTGCCAATATGCACCAGATTGCAAGAGCTTCTTTGCACAAAGGCTGGGCATTTCAGATGTGCCCCTGAATGAGGTATGGGTGATATTGGTTATAGCGATTCTGGAATCATTGAACAATGCCTCTAAATGAATAAAGTGAGATTTAAATATTGATGATGATAAGTCTTAAATTTCTAATAAGAGTTTCTGGGAGCACCTTAATTTCTTGGTAGTATCTGTGTTTTGTTTTGTTTTGTTGTTTTGTTTTGTTTTATGGGAAAAGAAAGTAGGTGAGATATGGGAAGGGGCATTTAGCTAGAGGTCAGGAGACCAAAAATTCTGTCCTAACTCTGCCCTTGGTGTGATGATTTTGAATAGGTCATTTTTGCAACGTCAGCCCCAGTTTCTGAATCAATAAAACAACTGAGCGAATCAGGTCATCTCGACAATATTCTGCAGCTTTATCACTGAATATAAAACATCTACTTCACCACTGCTGAATGAAAGTACAGACCTGATCAATAGACTTATTAATTTATTACAGAGTGGAAATCTTAAATCCAAAATGCTCAAGGTTATGTGGTGATGTGGTGACAGAGAAGGCACAAGGAATCAGGAATCTCTCATCCTACTGCAGTGTTTCTCCCCACACCAGGTCCTTGCATCACAGTCACTTAACGAAATTACTGAAATGAAGTAGCCTTTGACAGGTAATCCTCAAGGGTGTTTTTGTAAATACAGAAACACTTAGATGGTCATGTAAATAATAAATGGAAGTTTCTAGTTAATAAAAAATACATTTTAATGGCTAATGTGTATTCAATTCTCCCAGGGATAGGGGAGAAGAATGAATGAGCAGTGACTCTGGTGACAGTGTTCTGTCACTTTCCCTCTCTGTGCTTCAGTTTTCCCATGTGACAAATGGAAATAATGATAATGCATATGGCGAAAGGTTGTAGGAAGTAGTGGGTTGGCACATGAAAAGCATTTAGAACAGGACCCAGGAAAGGTTGGGCTCAGTAAGTACAGCTGTTATTATCCCAAGTTTACAGACGAGGCAGTTGAGCCTCACAGGTTGGTTCTGACTCCAGGAACTCTCAGCCAGGTAGATAGCAGCTCTTTCTGTAAAGAACCTCCTGCCCAGTCACTGAAGACCTGGGGTGTATCGAGAAATGTACCCTGTGGAGCCAGAAGACCCCAGTGTAAATCCCTTTTCTGCCCTGTCCTCACCGTAAGACATGGAACACATTGCTTCAATGCTCTGATCTTCATTTGCTTCATCTATAAATAGAGACATCAGTGATTCTAGTCTACAAGTTGGTTATGATGATTCAAGTTTAATGTTCTATTACAGTATGGGCTGTTATTATCCTCTCTACTACCTGTTGAGCTGGGTTACAGAGTCAGGCTGGGTGAAAGGAGGGTGTCCTCCAGACTGGGTGGCCATGGTGGTTACTCAGTAGAATGTCCAAGCCAGTGCTGCTGGGTACAGAGGGTCCACAGTCACCCAGCACAGTCCCTAGTTTGAGAGTGATCTTCAAAGGACAAGATGAGATGGCTTTGTTAGTCAGGGAGAGAGTGCCTCATACAGATAGATCACCAGATAGCTTTGAGCTTTCCAGTAGCTGAAACCACCAGGCATTGATGAAAAACATCTGAGGCCGGCGGGATGGGGTCACTGGATTCCTGGGGTGTATTCTTAAAGTGAGGTCTCCAGGTAGTTATCTAAGATGCGGAGTGGTATTTTTAATGTAATTTGTCCAAGCGCCCCTTCGATGGGACACTTCAGTACTGTGTAGTGTGTCCAAGGATGAAGACAAAAATTCCTTTCCTGCCTGGGTGAGGCCCCGCCTTCCTCTTCCACTGGATGTGGCACCTGCTTCCTCTGCACCCTGCCTCTAGTCAGTGTGTGTCCTGTCACTTCCTGCCACCACCGTGCCTTACATGTGCCGTCTCCTCTGAAATGTTCCTCTCCTCCCTCACCTCTTTCCTGGTGTTCTCTCACACAACATCCAGGTCTCAGGTGAACCACTACTGTGGCATATCCTCATCCGTTTCTCCCCTGAGCTCCTAACTGGACTAAATTTCTTATTTTATGCCTACAGTGTAGAAGAAGTTAAGACTATAAATTCAATAAAACATGAGCTCAAAGACAGGATTATTACAGCTTTAAGGACTATGCTAAAATCCAAAACAGTTTTACAACTGGTCTAAATGAATACATTTAAGAAAAGAACAGGCATAGAATAATGAGATTCATCAAACTAATAGCATAAAAGAAAACGTTAGCGAAATCTCAGGGAATATAAAGGAAAAAGATAAAAACAAAAATAATTATAGAAACATGCTAAGCATGAAAATAGAAAAATACATCATAAAGAAAAGAGATATTTTGAAGTAAAGGACACTTATATTAAAGAAGTACAGTACTTAATTTTCGGGTAAAAAATATATTCCATGTAACAGGAAAAAATGATACATTTTACAATATTAAATTAATTATGATTACACTCACTTTTATTTTAAAACTAGTATGTGATCTGACTTTTATAAACTTATAATATTTTTATTGATAAAGCTTTTCATGGTTCTATTCATCATGCTTTTATCTATCAACTATTTATATCTTTATCCCTTAAAGTGTAGAGCAAGCTCTAGAGAGTTGTTCACTAAATGTTAATTTTTTCTGAGTTATGGAATTGTGGATGATTTATAGCTTTCTTATTTTCACTTTAACATGTTGATTTTTAAAGAGAAATGATACATTCATTTTTAAATTTAATTTTATGCAATAAATATTTGTCAAGCACCTGTTATGTGATGACATTATTCTAAGCAGTAAAGATAACAGGGGCCCAAACAGACATTTGTTTTCATAGTATTTATATTTGCAAGGAAGAAACGGACAATAAACTATTAAATACCTAGAATATCAGGCAGTGGGAATCTAGAATTTAAATTAAACCATAAACTTATTATTCAAACCAGAAAAGGAAGGCCACCAGGAAACTGGAACACATCCAAAAGATGATTATACAAGACAGTTTGCTTGAATTAAGAACTTTAAGGAGCAGTTGAAAGACCTGCGAAGGTTATTTTGCAAAAGAAGTAAGAAATGATGAATATCACGAAGAGTCATCATTTGGAAGAAGAAGAACTTGGCAAACCTAAAGAGCGAGTTCAGATTATGGGCTGCAAGTCGCAGAGAAACAATGTGCGACTCTTCTCTTTCAGAAAACATAATAATTATAGCTGTTGGAATATATAATATCCTGCCAGGGTATTAAATGAAATCAGCATTTTGAAGGAAAATTATACAGAAACCCACATGTCTTTTGGACATCGTCCTAGTTATTGCATCACATGCATTTGTGTAAGATTCTAGCCTTTCATCAGGTGAGTCCTCATCCTGTCACGTAAAATTTCATGAATGTAATGAGGAGAGAAAGATTTTCATGTTATGTCCACAATCATATATACTGTATCTATATAAATATTATAAATGTGTATATACCTAGGATTTATGGAGATGTGCATATTTATTTTAGAATTAACAGAGAGACAAATATGTATTTTTCAGTTTTCAATTGAGTCAAAGTAAAATTTCTCTCCACAGATGAATTGCTTGTAGAGTCAGTCCCTATTAATTAAAAAAGTATAGAACTACTCTGATTTCCTTCAACAATCTAATGATTTAGGGTTTGCCAAGCATTTTTTTAAACGATAGTTTCAAGGGAAAGCTTGTTTTTAATAATAAACACAGTTTAGTCATTAAAACAGTCTGCTCTTTGCTACAAGTATAATTTCATCTTTGGAAATAATTGCCTCCCATCCTTCCAGTACCACCAAACCAGTCATAAAAATACTCTAGGGAGTAATAGGGAATTCAGATTGTTGTATTCAGACCGAGTCATTCATGAAAGTGGAACAAAAACAAAACAAAACAAAACATCCCTTCTTCTCTGACTCCTCATTTATACTATGCGAAGGCAAGTAGAAGAGACAAGTATGGAGCCTTGTCGCCTGGCTTCCTGGTCAGGGTTTTGCCTGTTGTACTTGACCGAGAAGGTGGCCAAAGGTTATAATAAAGTCCAGGGACAAGAGAGGAAGTTTTGGGTCATCGCATGATTAGTGCTTGGAGGATCATCTCTACTTCAAAGTACTGGTAGAGGGAGGATACAACTGAGGAAAAGTAGCCAAATGGGTGTTAAAAAAAAAAAAAAAAGAAAAGAAAACAGCTTTGTTATTAGCTGGGAAGCACGTGATAGCACAGACTGTCGGTAGTCTAACCACCATGAATGTGTGGCTCTCTGTAGAAAGCTGGAGTGGAGGACACGACTTTTCCTGGTGCTGATGGATTCTCCCCACCTCATATTTCATGTCTGTACAGTGGAACATGCAGTCAGTCACACAGGGGAGTGAGGGCTCTGGGGCCCAGAGCTCAGATCCACTTCCCATGCCACTGCATGGGCCAGGGCCGAAGGCCAACTTCACAGCAGTCACTGTCAGGGCAGAGGGAGGAGGAATGACAGCCTCCCTCCAAGAAGAGCCATTTCCTCAACTTTATATTCTGTTAACCAGTTTTATTCCAGCTGGAAAGAAGCAGCTTATTATACTACAAAAAAAGTCATATGAAAACTTTTTACTGTCTTTAGAAAGCGTGTTGCATTCTGAATGGCCCATGAGGTCATTTTACAATGTCATAAAGGAGACCTGAAGGAAACGTGTTTACAAATGGTGAAGCCAATCCCGTGAGCAGCCCTGTGCCAGGCACAGTGGGAACAAACAGTACCAAGTACATGGCCCTTAATCTTCTGGGATCATCAGTACAGCAGGGGGATGCATGGGTCCGAGAGCTTCTCTTAGAAGGCACACTAGCCTACATGCTGAATTAGGGCCCAAATATGATGGTACAGGAAAAATTTGGTCCAGAGAAACTAGGAAGGCTTCCTGGTACTAGCGATGGGAGTCAAGATGTAAGCTGGAGAAGTCAGATTCTAATGGTGAATTAGATCTAAGTGGCATTAACACACTAGTGTCATCTTCAGGGCAGAAGGACCTGCTAGGCCATTGCTGCATGTGTCCTGTTATGGGTTAACTCCAGTGTCTGTTTTAAATTCAATTTCGTCATTGTTGAAAAGCTGAAAAAAAGCTTTAAAAATATTTAGTCCAACTTGCCTCTTTTGTCCCCTCAGTAGTTTAAAAATGAGGAAACTGGTCTAGAATAAGAAGTGACTGGCTCATGGTAAGCTGTCATTTAACGTCAGAGCTAGACCCAGACCTGGGTTCTCTCTAGATAAAATCTTAAGAGCCGGACAAAAATATTTTCATTATTGGAGCTCTAAATCCATGTTAGTTTTTATGCCACAAACCTTTACCTGTAATTTTGAACCATGCTATTTTTTATTTTGCTAAAAATTTTCTCATTTTTCAAAGTAAATAATTTCTTAACCGAGCAAAGCCAAGCAAACACCCTCCCCTACCTGAATCGTGCTGTGTGACAGTACACACCGTAGGTTTGGGTTTCCATCAAAGGCATTTTCTTTCCAACTATACACTCCCTCTTTCTTCTTCGAACTATTTAATTGTTCAGTGCAGAAGCTCAATGTCAGACTTTGCAAGAAATATGGCTCTGGGGTGTAATCTTGTCAGGAATTTTTCTCAAGGAGAACTGAAACCTAACTTATTAAGCTGCTAGAAGACTTATTTCTAAAGGATTTACCTTCCCCCTAATGAGATCAGGAGCTTCTGTCGGGGCCCTGAGTTTCTCCTAACACAAAACTTCAAAGGGATCAATTACTGAAACTCAGAACTGCTACCTCACGACTGTAGTTTCAGACTGCATATTTTTAACTTTTGGATATCTTTTTTCTTTTCTTTTTCCTTTTTCAAGCTCTTGGAGAGCAGGGTAGCAGAGGCACCACAATAACTAACATGGAAACATCAATCAAGAAAGGACTGCAAATACTCCTTTCTGCCATCAACCCCTTATTTTTCCCAGATTCCCCCACAGTTGTCAGTCTTCTTTACACTGTGCAATGAAATTCGACACTACATGTTGAAAGTAAAAGGGACTTTCTACATTTCCCCCACTTATTTTTTGAAGGCAAAACACCTGCACATACATTCATCATCATGAGAATGTTCATAATCTTGAAGATAATGACAACACACTTAACATTAATGTAGCTCTTTATGTGTTAGGATCCAGGAAAAGGTGCTTATGTTTCATAAACATGTGATGAGTGTTGGATATGTGTCAGCCAGGGTCGAAAATTGAAGATACGGCCATAAAAAAAATGAAAAGGGATCTGCCTGTGGTACCTACACTCTGGTGAAATCCTTTACATGAATCACCTCATTTATTTGCAGGTGTACGTACACTCCTAGTCCTTACCCTAGACTCAGGAGGCAGGTAAGACTCTCTCATTTTACAGCAGAGGAAGCTTAAACTCAAAGAAGTTAAATCTTGTGTCCACAATTCCAAAGTGAGAACACGATCAAGCCAGGTTTCACATCCAACAACCTGTGCCCTGAATCACGCTGACACCTCAGCATGGTCTTCCACTACGGCTGCTCTAATCACATTCTGTGTAAGAGGAAATCCCACATCTGGAGTTTGGATGTAGGACTTTTCCAGCTCAATCCACTCAGTTTTTCATACACATGCTTCACACAAGTAGGGGCGCACGTGTGCATGTGGACACACACACACACACACACACACACACACACACACACACACACGCGTGCCCCAATGCAACCTCTGCCTCCAGTCTGCTTTTTTACATATTTATTTATTTTTCTTTGATCTCAACCTTGTTTATTTCCTTGTATGTTTTTAAAAACTGTCAGTCATCAGCATGCTTCTAAAAGGAAAAATTATGCAAAAAACCATATACTCAGAAAAACGTCTTTTTTCCCCCTAAAACTTCCACTCAGTTTCCCTTTCTTCCCTCGTGGATAACCAGTTATATTATTTTTTTTGGTTTATCCTCTCTGTGTTTCATTTTGCAACAGTAAACACATCTGTGTATCTTATTTTATTTTACCTTCTTCCTTTACCCCAAAGCTAGTCCATTATATACACTTTGTGGTGTGCAATATATCCTGGAATTCACTCCATATCACTTCCTAGAACCTTCCTCATTCATTTTTACAGCTCTATAGCACTCTGTGGTATGGATGCAGCAGTTTATTTAATCTACTTTCTGTATTTGGGCATTTAGATTGATTCCAACGTCTTACAATTACAAAAGATGTTGCAAATAATAACCTTATCCAAATTTATTTTCCTGTAGTTGGACATGTATCATCAGGCACATTCTTAGATTTCTGGGTTAAGAGGTAAATTTGTGAACTTCTGGGTCAAGAAGTAAATGAACATGTAGTTTTATTAGATACTGAGAAATTCTCTCCACTGTTATGCCATATTTATTTCCATCAACAATGTATGTGACTGTTTTCTTAGTTTTTCAATAGTGTGCTTTAATTTTTTGTCAATCTAATTGATGAGAAATGATATTTTACTTTTGTTTTTAGTTTGCATTTTTAGACAATGAAATTGAACATATTTCATATGTTTAAAAGCCATTTTATACATTTTTGTATTTTTTATGTTCTTTGCTCATTTTAGTCTTCTACCAATGAAAAATAGTCTCTTTATTAGTTATATTAATTTATCTGTGATATCTACCACAGTTTTTCTTCTCAGTTTGCCCATTTTTTTGTGACTTTGTGTATATATTTTATCATGGTTTCACAAAAATTTTTGTTTCAACTTTATTAATCTTTTTTTTTAACTGATGCTGGGTTTTGTGTTACGAACAGCCTTTCGTTATACTTGGGTTATAGAAGAATTTTCTCTAATGCTTGAATAGTTGCATTTATTTTTACATGTAAGTGTTCAATCTCTCAGAAGTATTTTCCTACACAAGATGTAAGAAAATGATCTAATTTAAACTATTTTCAGAAGGCTATCCAGTTATCCCAACATCTATTCTAAAACCCTTTCCACAGTAATATGAGACACTAAATTTTCATGTTTAAACTGTTTTCTAGACTTTTCTTCTGGACTTTCTAATACATTATCTTCTGTCTGTTCATGCATTAGTATGTTTGAGTTGGGCTCTGTTTTAATATCTGTTAAAACTAGTCCTCCTTTCCTTATAGCTCTTCTTTTACAATATTATTGCAGCTATTATTTTATGTTTAATTTTTACATATGGAATTTTGTATCAGCTTCTCTATAGTTAAAAAGTTTGTATTTTTATTGGGATAAGTTAAAAATTCCCCCAGTCAACCGTTAGATGCCTGGAGCACACACTTTAACCTATTCCTCACAAAGAACCTGAGAGTACAGTATTTCTTGAGTTCTTACACGTTCAAAACCAATTTTTTATAATCTTCTTGTCTGAATCATGGCTTGGCCTGATGTCCTTGAGCTACTAATGAAATTCCCATTGTAGCAATGCTCTGTGTTTGTTCTTGAGAAAGCTGATGGACCCATGTCATAGATTTGTCCAAACTCTTCTACCACAGCCTCCAAACCGTTCTCCTCACCCTCAGTATCAAACTCTGCAGTCCATTCTCCTTACAGCATCCAGATTTATCTTCAACCGCCGAACTCCTCCATTGATTCCTTTTGTCTTCAGGATAAAAGTCTGAGCATTCTTGTGTACAAGGACCTTCATTCCCAGGCTCTGCCAACTTAGCCAGGAGCATCCACACCCTCTACCTGCTGTGCAACTGACATTTTCCAAGACAGAGTCTTCTGTATTGACCCGAACACCCTTCAGCACCTTTTGCTCAAGCTGTACCCTCTACCTAGAAATCTATCTCCCCCACCCCCAAATCCTTATATCTTCTAAAGACTCAGCTCTCGATCTTCTCAAATCCACAGGCTATATTAAATATGTGTCTTCTTCACTCAACTTATTAACCTGTGCGACATGTTACTCCAGGCCTAAGCCTTTACTTGTGTCTCTCCTATTGTCAGTTGCTTCATTCATCTCCTCATCCACAGTTCGACTCAGGGCCTGACGCCGAGTAGCTTCTCAGTTATGTCTTGCTCAGATGGCATTGGAGAAGGTAGTGTCTCAAACCTGAACACAGTGCTTCACAGTTTTTAGAACACAGTTTGTTGAGAGATGATTCTCCACGGTGTTTCTATACATCTCCTATCAGCTTTTTCCCAGACTCTCCTTTCAAAGATGTCTGTGTAGCAAAAATAAATAATAAAATAAAATAAATAAAATAAAATAAAAAATAAAATAAAATATAATTAAAATAAAATAAAATAAAATAAATAAATAAAATAAAATAAAATAAAATAAAATAAAATAAAATAAACCTTGGAAGACAGTGGTTACATCTCCTTCTAGGACAGGACGGACTTTTTTCCTTTTCAGTATAACATGTCTCCCTCTGGGCAAACATGAGGATTCACTAGCAGCACCTTGGGGCTTCCTGAGCTCCATCCCTCAGCAGTGACACAAACCCACTGTGCGTCCAGCACCCACATAGGTCCCTTTGTATCACTCTTGTGGGACTTGGGGAGCCAAAGGCACCAACACAAACATGAAGCTCACGGGGCCTGCTGTGCCATGAGTAGTAAAGTCCTTTGTCTCTGACCCAGGAAATCTCTTATTTTCTACCAATATCTGTAAAATGGTGTCAGGCTCACTTGTTGGCTTTCAAGCCAGTTAAAATTTTAGATGCTCCACAGTCCTTTACAAGGGTGGCCGTGATGTGCCAAATAGGAAAATAGCCCCTTCCAGAGACACAGAGGTTTTTGAGCTGCCAGGATGTTGTTCAGACTCCTTCATTTTCATAGGGATCCAAGGGGGACGGGGTGGTATTTACAAGGCAACAGAGCTTGTTAATTTCCATGTGAAAGCCAAACCATGTCATGCAAGGAGGGTGAACTTGGTGATTCTTCACACCACACCTGTTTCTACCTGGCTTCAGCCATTTATTTCACCTCTCTGAGCTGTGGCTTGCCCATTTGTAGAATGTGGTTCATAGATCTATGTCAGCGAGTTGTTGAGAGGATAGAATCAAATGGGATAGTGTGTGAAGCCTAGTGAGATGACCTAGGAGCATAAGTCTCCTTTTATTTCTGCACGTGAAGAAATAAAACTTCAGTTCCTCTGAGGTCATCTAAGATTTCTGGACCCTTTTCTGTTGAACTTCAAAGAGTTACAAAGCCTTCTTTCTCAATGATTCTAGGTCTATTCGACAGGCTACTATTAATTTCTCAGAAGTAGCAGCAGAAGCGACATTGATTAGTGCAGCAGAGAAGGCGTTATTTGTAGATTCTATGGGACTAGACCGCATGTTCCACTCTGCAAATGGTTCAGGTAGACTGATTTCTGTCTGAGCCTGTTTTCTTCAGCTTCTTTGACTCTTGAGTCGTTTAATTTCTCTCTGTTCCCAGTTTAAGTGAGATTAAGAAGACTAATTTGCCTAATAGAGGTGTTAAATGCATTAATTATGGGCTTTGATAATTCACAGATTTCCATTGGCCAAAACCCAGTGTGAGTGGGGTCCACACTGAGTTCCAAGTATGATGCTTCTTTACACTTGTCCTTCTGCCTGTTCTGAGTGGAGAGGCAATTCTTGTCAGCTCGGAGGCACATCCTGCCATTTTCACCTAGTGAGAAACTTGATCTCAATTAATTTTGAAAGCAGATTAGTTTTCTCTGACGGTGGAATTCATTATCAGTGTTCAAGGTTGGAACAAGGTAATTCACACACCATGGTAGTTCTCTTAAATTTCATGATTCCCTAAAACTCCCAGGCTGTGGAGTCTCCTGCCATTGCTGTGGAATTTACACCCCAGAAGATATAACTTCTGCTGGAATTTCTGCTGAACATCTGAAAACAGCCATGCAGGCTGAAAAATTTAGGTCTTTTCATACAGGACCAATCTTCCTCCTGCCTTGGGAGGAATAATGACCAAATATATACATATGTGTGTGTGTGTGTGTGTGTGTATCTGTATTCATATATATATTTCAATTGGTCAAGCTATATATCTGTCACTATATTATTCCCTTTTCCTGGGCACCCCCAGTGGCACAAAAATTTTAAGCTGGCCCAAGGACCAATGTGGGATCATCGAGAAAGTCCTGGTGGCCCAAGTGAAAAAAGAGAAGTTCAAAATTCAGTTCTTCCCCTCCAGAAGCTTAAAGCTAAGTACTAGAAACATAAAACAAACATAATAAATCAATTAACACTGTATGGAAGACTTTGCTAATTGCTAATGATTCTCCAGACTCTTCTTCAAAGGGGCTCTGAAGATAAGGGAGTGATCACAGGTGACATGGGAGAAAAGGGGTAGAGAGTGTATTTTTCTCATTAAGGATGAAGTCTACATACTGTTTAATTCAGCAGTTTTTACAGCAACAAACACTGTGTGTATCAGAAAATGTTGACTTATTTAGAGTAAATAGAACTGAGTTGAAACAGTTATACCATAGCAGGTAATCTAAAGGGAGGATGAAATATATACTCACTGTTTTTTATAGTTGTGATTTAAAAAAATTTCTAAAGATAAATTTCTAGCATCATTCTTGTCACAGAATATGGGAGCTGAAGGCAAGAATGAGGCTGAACTAGATGAGTTTCCAGGTCCCCTCATTATAGGTGAGGAATTTTGATTTCCGTGCAGGCTGCCTCTGCCTCCACCTCTGAAAGCCTCTGGCCATTTTTACCCTCTCATTTCTCTGTGATTTTTGCTTTCATGGACTACAGAAACCAACGTGCTGCCGGAAGACAAAATATCTCTGTTCTGTTAAAGTTGCCTGTGAAGGTCATGGCTTCAGAACTTAGACTGGCCTAACTCCAAAATGCTGAGTCAGGCCTCATCTAGGGGAAAAACTCTGAAGCTAGTGAAGCTTCCTAGAGTTGCCTGTGATTCCACTGTCCTCATTATCACCAGATGTGACACTGAACTAAGTCACTGTAGGCTTTTTCTCCTTGCCATCCGACAGCAAATGCTGCAAATTGAGAGAGGCCGCAAACTAAAACCATTCTGCAAATGGGTTGTGTTTGGTCCTCATACAGGTTTTTTTTTTTTAATGGAGTTAATTATGAATATTTATAAATCTGGAGATGCCATTTAAAAATCATAATTAGGGCAGACAAAAAAAAATATTGAACACATAGTGACACTAGACACCCCTTCCTCAGGGTACCTGGCAGCTGGTGCTGAGGAGCCACCATCCCCTTCACGTGAATTATGTCCTTTACCAGTTGCCACTGATCCTTCTAATCCCTCATGTCCTCACAGCAAGGTTGGGTGTAGGTTTTAATTTGCTGAAATGAGTTCTTGTCTTCTTGTAGAGCTCAAAGGGAAGTAAAAGAGTTTTTCTACAATTCTACCAAAAGTGGGAAGACAGAAGATAGGCAGCAAACACGTATTTAGCTAGTGCAGCCGAAGTGTCAGTGATTAATCTGAGTACATGGAGCACAGCAGGGACTAAGAAGGAAATATGATGGTGGAATTTACATTTAGTGGGAATTTATAGATAATAAACTAGTAAGATAATAGGTAATTTGAGGGAACAAGTGTGCTATAAAAAAGATAAAATAATGTAGAGTGAGCAAAACGGGGAAAGTGGAGGGGATGATATCAGAAAAGGAGGCAGGGGATGAAAAGATCAAGAAGCAACTTACCAAGACAGAGTTGGGTTATGTTCTAAGTGTAGCAAGTAGCTCCTGTGGGGTTTTAAGGAGAAGCAACCAGACCCGATTTGTTCTTTGGAAGGTTACTGAGAGAAGGAGCTCTCAAGGGAAAAACAGGTAATCAGATAGTCCAGGGAGGTCAAGTGGTTTGTGCTGGGCTAGTAGAAGTGAAGATGGTGAGAAATGGTCATGTTCGAGGTATGGTTTGGAGATGGTGGCAACAAGGCTGACTACTGGATGGAATTTGGGGTGTGCAAGAAAGTGAAAGATGAAAGTGAGGTTTTGGGCTTCAGCAACTAGACAGAAGAGACAGAGAATGCTAAAATGGAACTGGAGGTGGGACTGGGTGAGACAGGAAAAACAGATTGGAGGAACGGTGGAAACATCACTGTTTCAGCCATATTAGGACAAAGATGATTATTACACATCAAAGCGTACATCTTGAGTAGGCAATGGAGTATTGGAGCAAGGAACTTCAAAGAGGTTTAGGATAAAGACATTTGGTACCTAGAATTGAATAAAATTATCCAGGAAAGGGTATTAGTAAAAAAAGAGAGTAAACATGTGGGTAGAGAAAATATTCTTGGGTCACCCGAATATTTAAATTGGAAGAGGAGGAAGATGCTTTGAAGGTAGTTGAGAAGAAAGAGACACTGGGATAGAATAAAAAAAAAAACAACAGTCAAAGACACTTTTACTAAGTGTCAAGAAAATGTTTCACAAAGGACAGATCAACTCAGGCATGTGCTACTGAGAAGTCGAATGAGGATGACTGAAAATAGATCATTATCTTTGACAAGGTAGAGTTTTTGGTGAAATTCTTAATAGCCATTTCATGATGATGGAGGATGGAAAAGACTAGGGGGAGGGCGAGGAGGTAATGTGAGGAGACAACCTGGAGGAAGAGTAATAACAGGTATTTTGAAGGGTTTTGAATTTAAGAAAAGTGGAGAAATGTCATGTATCTGGAGGGCAGTCTGGGGTTTCAGAAGCACATTAGGCCGCCAATGGAAGTGACCAGGAGAGCATGTTGTTAAATTTCAGAAGGAATTGAGAATTAGAAGTCTAGGCTGATTCCTATACAGGTCCATGCTGCTCAGTAGCTGGAAGGCTCTTGGTGAGTTTCTTAGCCTCTCAGTACTCAACGACCTTATGTTTATTAAAACTAACCCACACGAGGACACGATGGAGGTTGGATGAAAGGTCACATGGAGAGTGCTTTATAAATAAAACAGCGAAGTATAAATGTAAAAGAGTGTTACTTTCCTTCATAAATGAAACATGATTTTCATCTCGAATCACTTAGTGCTATCATTGTTTAAGGTCATAAAAGAATCTCTTTAAATAAAAAACATTCAAATTGAACTTTCCAAATAGGTAATGGACATGAATGAGAAATGTTATACCGGTGTGTCGTGCTGTAAGGTTTGCTTTTCTGGAGTTAAATTTAGATTTTCTCGCTTTTCTGGACACTGTTAAAGAACTTTTTCTCCTAGTGTATTCTGTAAAACATATCTAATTCCTAACAAAAATGGCCAGACTTACCAAAGGCAGCAATAGATTGAGGAAAAGAAATGAAAGGTACTATCATTTCTATGCTACTGGACAAAATAAATCTGTTTTTTAAAAATATCTCAAGCTCTTTACTCTGTTTTTCTTTTTTAGAAATCAAATTAAATCTTCATTAGGATAATGGGGCAGGGAGAGTAGAGAACTTCTCTTAGCATCTGAATTTATTCACCAAATACACAGATCAGGCTAAACCAAAGAATGCCAGTGGCATGTTTATTTTTACCTGAGGCCCAGGAGATATATTTTTTTTCAGATCCAATAGATTGCCATTTAAGCCCTCAACAAGGTAGATTAAAGTGGGAAAAAGCAGTATCCTATGTGTGGCTAATAAGAAAATCAATTAACCCTATTTAAGAAAAAGCCCTAATTTGGTCTGTGGTTCCATATGTAAATTTAAATTGAGTGATCTCACTGCTAGGCGATTCTTTTATGACGTTGTCATTTGAAGTAGAGCATATTAAATACCATAATCAAGACAAAATAGCATTTTTCTCTTTTATGTTATATTTATTAAAATTTAACTGTTTCTTAGATACCAAATGGCAAATGAAAAAGATGATAATACTTGATAATCAGGTGTTTAATTTGGAACACAGGTGTGATATCTGGGGTCTGCACAAAAGCATGTGCATTTTATAGGAGAGATTATTGGAAACTTCCTTGAGTTCATTAATTCATACTTTAGAAATAGTTATAATAAAAAGAAGAGTTGTTTTTATGTGGAAAAACAACTTTAGCACCTCCTCATTTAACCCTTCCTATTGTACTGTGAAATAGAGTGAAAAAAGGTGTTCACATGTCTCGTTGCATATAATGGAAATGTGACCAAAATTGGGAGCAAATATCGTCCGGCAGAGGACCTCTCCTTCCCTTGGAGATTCCAGGTTGAACGCTGTGAAAACACAGTGAAGAATGACAGAATGAAAATGGAAAAATGCTACCTCATAATTAGCTGTGTCAGTGCCCACATGTGCTCACTGAGAAAAAGGTACTAGTCGCCACCTTTCTCCCGGGCTTGAATCCAAATTCTGTCATCCTCTCACCCCCAGTGGAGTAAGGAAAGAGGAGGGAGATGGAGCTGGCCGTGCTCCAAATAGGGACTCAAGCCAGCATGCGTGACCACTTACTGCACATCCCATCTGTCTGCTAGTAAGAGGGGCATAATTACTACTCCAGCCCTTGAGCCAATTTGATGAGAAACTCCTCATGAGTGGTGGAAAAACCTGGGGGGTAGGAGGGAGGCAGACAGGCAGGAAGGAAAAAAGTAGCATGTCTCTTCTCCAAATGCCACTGATTTCATTGTGTGGAGGAGAAAACAGGCTGGGAACGGTCATGTGATCTGAGTTTCACAGCTGGTAAGGGGCAGAGCCAGATTTGGAAGTCAGGTCTGCACGGTTCTAATTGACTCCAAACAGCCCTGCTCGTCCTTTGTCCTGTGCTGTTGCCCCAAATGACTCTTTTATTTGGCTTCTTAATGTGCAGTGACTGAGGAATAAAACACAGGTGGTAAAGGCCTTGCTGCAGGCATGCACAGATAATTGCCCCAAGGGACAGCACTGTCACACCAGAGTCATATGAATGACTTACAGCTACCAGTGAGTGGAATTTTATTTTTTATGAACCTACAAATGACTGCACCCCTACACACACAGCCACACCTGTCCACATCACTATGTGGCATTTAATTTAGGGAGAAATGGTTCTGTATTCCTCAGTAGCATCTAAGGTCATCTTCTCCATCCATAAAATTATATTGATCACCAAAAATATATTAGTTCCTAAGAGAAACCTTTAAAATCTTTCAAAAAGAAAAGTTCTGGTACTGAACAGGATAAACTCCAGGTGTCTGGAACATTCCCTAGGTGACACGGCTCGTTCACTAAATACACACGCATTTGCTTTATCTAGAACACTGATAAAAACAACACTGTCATCGCTTCGAGGTCCTCATATTTTCTCCTTCTTTCCCAGATAAGATAGTCACAGGAACCATCTTTACTCTAAAAGACTGTCTGTTCCTCTTGTTTTGAAAATATTTATGTTTAGCCTCAGTGTTCAGACCTGTCCTTCAGACAGAAGAGACTGACAAGCCTGAAGTGGGAATTATCATAAAAAAAAAAGAAAAAAAGAAAGAAAGAAGAAGAAGAGGAGGAGGAGGAGGAGAAAAAGAAGATGATTATGTCCAAACTGCAGTGGACATCAAAAAGAAAAAAGGTGGGCACTCTTTTCTGCATTTGAAGCCAGTGCCACATCGGGAAATCTAACCAGCCATCAAAGCACAGTCAGCTTTTGGTTGGATGAATTCAGTCCTTTCTATTGTGAATAAATGAAATGAAGCAATGGAAACTGCCAAGTGACAACACAGAGAATACTTGCAATCTGTTTTTTCTTCTCTCTCTGCAGCGAACCGAGGGACTTTGTCTTCCTCTCCTACATTTTGTCTGACAAGCAGCATTTTTTATATAAAGACAGACAAACGGGTAAATGGATGTTGTACGGATGCAGTGCAGACAGTTATTGCCATCTGTGTTGAAACAGAAAGTGAGGTCTGAGTAGTCCTTATCAACTCAAACCCAAAGGGTTTCAAAACGGCAGTGATTCTTTTATGTCCGATGGCAGAAAGTCACAGTGATGCTTCATTATTACCAAAACACCCTGCATAAGCCTGTGAAAGAACTCCCAAGCCCTTTGTGCCTCCAAGTTTTACCCTATAGGGTACTGCAGCCTGATGGGGAGTCCCACCTGAGCCTCAGGGAAGATTTGTGCTGGGGCCAGAGTTAGAGCCCATCAGAAATTGGCCAGAATAGCTGATGCTGCTGTGCTCCATCTTGGGACTGATTCTTTTATTTTTCCATGCTCTATTTTAGTCAAAATTTCTAGGACATCTCTGTCATCTCCACCACCTTACGCTTCTAAATTTGTCACTGGTCTGTTATCTGGGGATCCTTTGATCCTCCATACCTGGTCCAGAGTTGGAAAAGATCTGACATACTATGTGGTGAGATTTGCATCCTTCCCTAGGGGCTGCAATTCTGTGCTTCTGATTTGCCAGCACCCTATTGAACTCCTCTTCTTCCCAGCTTGCCTTTGAATTGATGCTCACTGTAGAATGTTCCAGTCTTCTGTGGGAAGCCAGGAAAGAGCACAGGGGGAGGGTGGCAGTGAGAGCAAGAATGGGATTGGGCCCTGAACTTAGGGCTCATGTCGTGGTACAGGAAAGTAAACACCTCAGGTACCATGTTCAAATGGAGGTATGAAAGGGAGTGAATCCCTGCGGTTAGGAGCTGAAATAGAGCCAAAGAAAAACTGGTATAAGCTATAAATAAACTCAGGGAGTTCTGGGGAGCTATGTAGTACAGTCTGGGAGTACCCAGCTTTATTGGTCACACTTGGGCTATAAACTGGCTTAAAGATACAATGCCTAGAATACACATCATAAATTCTGAAAAGACAAGGATAAGATTCTGGAAAACAGTCTTGGGATAAAGGGATGAGAGAACACAGAAGTTAATACTCTTAAGGACTCAGGATAAAGGATAAATTTAAAAAATGTCTGTGTCTCAAGGACCTCAGAGATTAGGTGTGATATTTGTATGCGTCTCATGCTGCAATACCATGGGATAAACTCTATTAGAAATCAAAGTTAAAGGGCTATGAAAGGGCGCTGACTAACAGTGAGGAATAACATAGGAAGATCTCACAGAGGAAGTGATAATTGGGCTGGATCTTACAGCAGAGGACACAGTACATGAGGGACAAAGAAGGAGGGCTTTCTGACAGGCAGATCAGAATGACAAGAGCAGAGATGGGCAAGATGTATCCAAAGGACAAGACAGAGTTTGGACTGCCAGGAATGATTATCTCAGCATTATTTGCAGTAACAAAAGTGTGGACATACTGGAAGTAACTACAAATAGTAAATGAAAAATATACGGTGGTATTAAAACAACAAAATATGATTACATAAATGTTGTATAAATAAAATAGACAACAGGTGGGAGTATGTCTGGAACGGCAGAGTGAGGACCTCTGAAAAATATGCTCCTACCTACAAGTAAATGGAACACTGACCAAGAAAAATTGTCCATATCACTTCTACATAATGCCGAAAATTAACCCAAAGCTTGCAACAATCCAAAGAGTGTTCATCCAAGAAAAACAGCTGGGTCTTCAAAAAAAAAACCGTGAACCTTTTAACAATTGAATGTGCCCTACCCCCATTTCCCATTCTCCATCCCTGTGATGGCCTTGACCACTGACAACCTCATAACCACAAGAGCCATGAAAACTAGCAGCTGGTCAACCACTGCTGGGAGCTAAACAGATTTGAAGTTCACCCAAAAGCCTGACCCCCAGAGACCTATCAATGTTTGCCAAGACTGACATTCCATACCCATTCAGGGTATGTCTTTATTTGCTCTGTGCAAACAGCTGCTATCCATAGGACATTTATTGAAAATAATCAGTGAGGATTTTACAGTGCAGGCACCTGAGGCAGCCGTACCAGTCGGGTCAACCAAAGGCTGGGGAGTGAGTTGTCTATAGGGAGCCTTGAAAATCTCGGACATAGTTCTAATAATTTAGACGTCCATGTGCACACAGAGGCCTATGCACATGCCCAAGAAAGATATGAGAAGGCCCGAATCTCTCACTTCTGGCTGACACAGGCAAGACGTGAGGACTAAGCTGAGATGGAAACTCGCTGGAACTTTGAAGATGTGTCCCAGTATCCCCAGTGCCTCTCAGCAAAGACTGTCAGACTTACTGGTCCAACACATAAAAGGAAATCTGTCTGAGCTGAGTGAAGACTTCAGTGGCTACACACAGCAAAGAACGGATACTGAACAAACGGCAGAGCAAAAAGCTAAAAATGACAGTTGTTGGCAGGATTGTCTGTTTTACAGAGTTGCCACGTTATATTTTTAAATGTCCAATTTAAAAAAATTGCATTATGAGAAATGCAAATAAACAGGACTGTATGGCCCATGTGCAGGAAAAAAGCTTCCACTAGAAACTTTCCCTAAAGTAGCCCAAACATTGGACTTAATAGGCAAAGAGTTTAATCCAGGTATTACATATATGTTCCAATGACTAAAATATATCATATCTTAGTAACTAAAGGAAAATATACAATCAAAATTGATTTTATTTTCTAAATGGAAGGCTAACCTGCCACCATACTGTGCTAATTTTCACACGGTCGCCTATTCTCCCACAGTCCTCTCCCGGCCCACACTTCCCCCATCCCTTTCCCGTTCATATTCTACCAGCCTGAGGGTGTAAGGTCCAGCTGGGGCCCTGACCTTGGCTGCATTAGAAGCCTCTTCCACTCACCCGGCACTGGGTATAGCTCGCCTCTTTTCTCTTGTCTATTTACTGTTCTCTATCGAGCCTATAAACTCTGAGAAGATGGATTCACATCTATTTGCCTGTCACCCGCAGAACGTTTGCATAGTGACATGCACATATTCTGTTCTAAATCATTATCTGTAAGTGTGCTACATGAATAAACTTGAACGACATCTTGCAGAAGTTTGGATCTCAAGTCATAAAATAGATAGGCATATTTCTCGTTAAATACGCTGCAAAAAAGATGGGAAAACACACAGAAACACAATCAGGACTGCAGCCGTGGAATAAGGATGTTGGCTGATGACATGACCTTGATATGACTCCAAACTATTTTAAGCAGATATTTTTTAGGGTGTCTCGTATGATGACAACGGCAATAAAAATAATACATCAAATACTTAGTGTTTTCCTGTTAGTACCAGGTTTTGTTTAAATATTCTATATGCATTTTACCATCAAAAGATGCTCAGAGCTACCTTTACCTGAGTACAAGGAAAGAAATAGAGGTCCAGAGGAATAATCACTGTCAGGTTCAGAGCCCATGTTCATCATGTCTCTATTATATGATACTTAGACCTTTCTCTGTACATATAAAATAGCCCCCGTCTATGCCATCTGTGCTTCCAGTTCGCATGACTCTGCTTCTAGGGCAGAGCTGTTCGAGATGTCTGTAGCCACTGGCTGGTTCAGAGCATTCCCCTCCTCTCAATCTGGTTTATTCCTCAGGGGAGTTGGAAATAACTTCTCTACTGGCTCAGTGTAATCAAGACTTTTTTTTTTTTTTAAGTAAATCCTGGAGTTACCTGTGTCTAGGAATTAAATTTCCTGCTGTGCAGAGATAAATCTTGAGAATGGAGGGAAAGCAAACTCTTACCCTGTGTGGAAGGTTGTCTTTAGTCCTTTGTCAAAGGAAAGGTGTGGGAATCTTATTTTAGATGAAATTTCCAGGCGGGATATACAGAGTGTATCTGAGTCTTTAAGGTTTCCATTTCCAGATTAAAAAACAATTCCCGTTGTCTGTTAAGACGTTCAACGTAAAATGGATTACAGAGACCTAATTTGATTTTAGAATATCAGGCTCTGGAAACCAATTTACGAAAAGGAATTGGTGTGACTAACAAACTCTAATCTCATAGGCATGTGGATGAGACGTTCCTTCATCTGGCCCTTCTCACTGTCTTATGTTAAATCCTGTTTGGACCCGCCTGCTATGCATTCATGCAGAGGGATTCCACCTTGCTCTGGTAAGAAGTATCTTGGTCTCATATAACCTCTTCTCCAAGAGTTGGGTTTCCTAAGCCCTAACATGTCATCTGGGTCACCCTAATGGACTGTAAAAGGGGCAACATGTGAATAGAACAAAGCTAATGAGCCCCACGTGGAGACATCTAGAAAAATTGGGGCCACAGCTTTGAAGGCACTTTTAGGCCTCTTTGACCTTTTCTGACTAGGACAGTGAGACTGTGTCAGGGCCATTTACTATTTGGGTCTCTAGGGTTCCAGAAAGACCTAACGTCCTGGACACTTTGTGCGCCGAAGGATGTTTATCTCTAGTTTCCCACTCACCGTGTGATGACAGGAACTGAACCGCCTTTCATTGTGTCAGCAGTGGATGTGAGAAGGAAACAGTTTTCCTATTTTCTTTATTTTAGCTCTCACTTCCAACTTATTCCTAACCCTTTGCTCTCATCCTCTCCTATTTCAGTACCAAAGACTGTCACTTGCTTCTCGCAGTAGCTGCAACGTCTCTGCCTCTCCTGCCACATCCATGGCAGTCTTGAGTGTTTTTTGTTTTTTTCCAGGAGCAGTGTTTATATTTTGTGTTTCAGCACCACTAATGCTTTCCCACTCAGAGCTTCTCTATCTGTTTAGCGTGAATGAACTGTCCTTTTCACTCCTGGAATGTTTCTTTCGAGTCTGAGCATGTGTTTATGGTGCTAAAACGTCTTAATTTTAACCTGTGGGCAGGGCTCCTCCTTTCTCACTGCAGGGGGAGCCCGAAGCCACCATCAGGGAGAAAGAAATGACTCTGGACCTCACCTTCTTGGTCTTCCATCTGAGGTCCCCTCTGGCCATCAGTCCACACGGGATGGACTAGAGGTGGCTTCTTGACAGTAGAGGGAAGGCGACCTCATTTCTAACACAATCTCACTGTATTAGCTAGGATTCTCCAGAGACACAGAACCAATAGGATATGTGAGAGGAGATTTATTAAAGGAACTGGCTCACGTGATTCTGGAGGCCAAAAAGTTTCACCATCTGCCACCTATAAGGTGAGAGTTACATCTGAAATGCTAGGATAGGGAGGATGGGGAGAATGATATCGCTAAAATTGTGCTTTGAGAGGATGAATGTGGGAATAGTTGTCAGAAGGGTGAAGCAGTAGAAAATTTAAGTTTTCATTGCTAAGAGTCAGTGCAAGAATAAATGGAAGGAAATTGTAACCTATTGGATAGAATTGTCAGCATTTGTTTCTCCTCGCTTGTGGAAGTGGTGGTTCAACTAATGGGCTTGACTAATGCAAAAGAAATTGTGTTAATTTTCCATGCATCGTCAGCATGTTTCTGAAGCAACGCTGCCTCCTGGTCTTGGCCTGCTTAGGCGAGCACTAAAATTTACGTTATGTAATCAGGGAAGGCATGGCTGCCAGGAAACCAGATGAGATGTAAAGACAAGTGTCCCGGTGCTGAAAGTTAGAAGACACAGGGCAGTAAAGGTGATTGAGAGGGATCTTCACTCGTTCTGCCGTAGTGATGCCAATTTTTTATAGCAACTACGTGGCAGAAACTGGCTCCTGCACGAGGCTGAAATTTGTGTAGGGTGATCCACCTTGGTTATGCCCACATCTTACTGTCCTCAGTGGAAAACACTGCTGAAATGAGCATAACCATGTGCCTCTAAGAGAATTTTCTTAAATGTAAAATGTTAGAGATACTTATTTCATAAGGCCATTAGGCATCTTAAAAGGGAATAACATTAAGTCCTTACTACAGGGGCTGGCTGTGAAAAGTGCTCAGAAAATATTGTTTTTTTTTTTTTCATTCTACATTTTGTAAAATGAGGTTGACCTCGAAGAACTCTGAAATCCTCTCCATCCTAATATCCTAAGCCCAAATTCCAAGACTGTCACCACTAGCCGCAATGGCTATTCAATTTGAATTTCAACTAATTAAAATTAAATTAAAATCAGCTTATTTATTCAGTTGCACTAACTATAGTACATGTGTTCAAAAGCTGCATGCGGCTCGTAGCTGCTGTGTTGGACAGAGAAGATAGGGAACACTCCAGAAAGTTCTATTAGGCAGCATAAGCTAAGAGTTTGAGACTTCACACTGGGCTTCAGTTTTTAGAATTGACTTTATGTTGTTGAGTCAGATATAAGTCAGAAGAATAACAAACATAACCTCAGTCCCAGCCAAGTCAAAGTTCCCAACTGTGAATCTCTGAGTTAATTCATTCTTTCCTCACATGGCAGTTACACGTTACGGCAAATGAAAGGCTTAGGAGGGACCTTGTGACTCAGAGTTCTGGGGAGCAGCCTTAGCTTAACATCAGTCCCCACTGCAGGGAGAACTTCATCCTAAGGGCTGAGCTATCCATGCCGCCTCCACCGTCTGTCAGAGGTGATGCTGGAGATGTTCACACGCGTTATCTCATCCAAAGCTCAGAAGTCCTCCAGGAGCAGTGTCAGCGTTCCAGTTTCGCAGAGAAGGCAGCAGAGGGTCAGAACAGTGAAATCACTGCTACATGATTGGCAAAGTCAGGATGCAATTTCTGCCAAAGTCTGTACTCTTTCCATTGCAAAAAACTACATAACAAGCCAGAGTATGTGAAGTTCTGCATGGCTGGCCTGTGCTGTGGGAGCACGGCGAAGGCTTGTGGTTGGTGGGTATTTATGCCCTGTAATCACTCCTTAAGTAACACGTTTTATGATTGTGATTTTATGATTTTTATGTGTATGCACGTTATGTTATAATAAAAAGGTTTTAAAAATAGGCTAAGCAATATCTCAGTTTCCTCTCAGAACTGGTGAGCTATAGGGGACCTCAGAGGGATTTCCAGGGACACAGAACAGCAGTTGGATTCTTAGGGATCATGAACATTAGGGAGAACTCTGGAGGCCTGAGTGAAGAAATGGCCACAGGTAGGGCTCAAAGTACTGCTGTACAGTCATTTATTGTCTTCTACAAGCCAAGAGGAGTGAGCATCAGGCTGATGTCATATGACAGGCTTTATGAAGGGTTAAGTAAAGCTCTGCCTGAAAGGGACACTGGTGGCTCATCACTGTGCTTTTGCAAACCAAAGTCAGCAGGTATTCCAAAGGCAGAAGCCTGAAGAGGCCCAAAGAGATGTTGAGTCACTGTGAGATGCTCCAAATTAGTACGCTGAGCTCTCCCCCAGGACCCTGAGGTGAGCAATGTCCCGTGCCACGCAATCAAACCATGTCCTGCGGAAATGCAGAAACTGGAGCCTCTGCGGATGTGATTGTGTCTCTAAGATTCCAAGAGTCAACTTCTCTTTCTCAAGACAAAAACGGGTCACAGAGAAGATGGTGCTCAGAGAGCATAGTTGCCTAAAACTTCAGCGCTGGTGAGAGGAAAAGGTACAATGATGAATAAATTAGCCTTCTCTGAAGATTCCATCTTTAACCAACTGACGAGGACAAGCCTGCAAATGATCCCTGTCCCAGAGTCAAAAGCAGTGTTGATCGGTCCCATGAAGTGGTGCCACTATTCACCAACTCCTCCTAAATCCGTCCACTTAACCTTCATCCCTCCAAGCCACCATCACCTCTCACATGGGCTTTGGAAGTGACCTCCTAACCGGTCTCTCTGATGTCAGTGCCACCCCATGAAAATCTCTTCCGCACAGTGCAGACTCCTATATAAAACCATTCAGTGACTTTGAGTGGCACTTAGGGAAAAGAAGTCCAAACGTCACAGCATGGCCTGAAGGGCCCCAACTGCCCTCCTGATCTCATTTACTATCTTTCTTCACTCTAAGCACTAAAATTCAGGTACCCTGTCTGCTTTCTTTTTGTTCTAGAATACGGGAAGCTCAGTCTCACCTTTTGGCATTGCACTTGTTTTCTCTGCCTGGAACTGTGCGACTCTAGATTTTTGTGTACCTGGCTTCTCACATCTTTCATGTCAATTCAAATGTTATCTCCCCAGAAGGCCTTATGTGACCCAATTTAAAGGAAGGTGCTCAGTCTTCTTCTTATATATCATTGTTTTATTTTTATCGCTATACTTTGGACTCTCCGAATTACCTTGTTTACTTTTGTTTGTTTGTTTACCTGTTCACTGTCTCATCTGCCTCCATCTTTTAGAAGTTAACCTCCATGCAGACAGGAGGTCGTGTGTCTTATTCTCCATGTTTCCCCAGTGTCCAACCTTGAGGCTTTCATCATATTTGCTCGATGGATATGTATTTACAGATGAATGAATGAAAGAGATTACTCACTGATCGATGAAATTTCACAAGCTGCTTTCTTCCTGGTTTATTCGTTCAACAAGTTCACGTTTTAATCAGTATAACGCTTCATCCTGCTTTTTATAATTTATTTGGTTGTAAGAGTGAGCTAGTTACAATTCTCAGAACCCATCTCTGGGCCATGCCCTTCTTTTACTTTCTCGATAATCTAAAAAATTTTTTCATCTTTTTGACTCCTGCCCAGGCCCAAGATTTGCTATGTTTGTTACCCTTACTTCTCAGTTCATCGCCCCACCTTCTGCACTGCTTTGAAACTTGGTGCATGATCGTACTCTATGCTAATGCATTTCATATTATCTTGTACATCATATTTTGCATATCTATTCCTCTTAAACTGTAAATCTTTTAAGAGTAAAGATGGAACATTATTTATTGATGTGTCCCTAATAAGCACATTGTGTAGGCACATAATAAAGACACTGAATCACTCAGAAAATATTTGCTTAGTGTCCACTGTATACTGGGAATGGCTTAAAGTACTAGAGAAAGAACAATAAACATGAGAAAGTTCCCTCACTCATGAAGCTTATGTTTTAGTGAGAATAAAATAAAAAATATTCATTTTCATATAAACTAACTTGGGCACTGTTAGTACCTATGACTCAATACTAAGTTTTTAGACTGCAAATAAGTCTTTTACAAAATGTTTAAAAATTTATTTTAAAATTTTAGAAATATTCTAAAGTGAAAATGTCTACATTTTTTAAGTTTTAATGTACATATCTAATCCCAGTGCAATAACCCAGAAATTATATTAAGGACACTTGATTTCTATTTGTTGTGATGGGACTGAATTTAAGGTTAGGAATCTGGGCTTTCGTATCTCGGATGCTAAGAGCATTGCAAATCATAGATGCACTTTTCTTGACACGACTTTCACCTGGGCATTTGTATAAATTCTATTTCATTCTCTGCATGTGAATGTTATAGGTTGAAACCTCTGTTTCTGAGGATCTTGCATCTGTCTGCATAGTCCTCCTGCATGTAAAACATAGAGAGAAGAATGAGCATGTCTGTGTGGCAGAGGAGTTAAGACCAAAGGGTTAGGCACCAGACTGGGTTTAGATCTCAGCTCCACCACTAGCTAGATGTGTGACCTTGACAGAGATAGTTAACTTGTCTATTGCTAAATTTCTTCTCTCTCTCTCTCTCTCTCTCTCTCTCTCTCTCTCTCTCTCTCTCTCTTCTTTCTTTTTTATTTTTCTTTTCTTTTTTTGTAAAAACACTAAATACAATACCCATCATCTTGGGTCATGAAGTGCTGTAGCTGAGTGAGGTGTGCAGCCTGAAGTTTTCCCTATACAAAAAGGCATACCTGTTGCTTCTCCCTCCATAATTAATATGGTGGCAATGGCCCATGGGCTGTGTTACGACAAACCATTAACCTTGCCTCTCTAAGCAGCAATCTATTCTGTAAAAGAGAAATGCCACCTACCTTGGAGGTGGTATATTCGTAGACTAGAGCTACCCTAATGATACCACAGACAGAGTGGCTTAAATATCAGAAAATTCTCATGGTTCTGGAAGTTCAAGATCAAGATGCCAGCAGGGGTGGTTTCTGGTGCCACCTCTCTCCCTGACTTCTAGATTGTTGCCTGCTCACTGCATCTTCCCATGGTCCCTCCTCCACGTGCACATGTTTCTGGTGTCTCTTCTGCTTCTTATAAGGACACCAGTCTCATGGGGTAAGGGCCCCACCCTGATCACCTCATTTAACCTCAATTTCCTCCTTAAAGGTGCTGTCTGCAAATGTAGTCATATTGAGGGTTAGCTTTGGTGTATGACTTTTGGGACGAAATGGTTCAGTGCATACCTGAGTTCATGAGGACTATATGCAGAGTGCCTAAAGAAGTGCCTGAAGCATCACAAATTGATCTTCAATAATTATTGACTTCTTTATTCAAAAACTTGGCAGACCTAATTGCTAGCAATTAGAATATGCAGGGCTGAGGGTCAGACCTTGGACAATAGTGACCCCATGATGGCAAGGCCATATGATTTGTAATTATAATCACCCTTCATTCCATAGGAGCAGAGGAATACATTGGTTAGTAGATCCCAGAGCTCGTAAGGTCGGAGTCAGCTTCTGAGTCAGGTTGGCTCTCTCCAGGGCACGGGATCAGCCACACTCGATTACCACTGTACCGCACAGCCACCTGTCCCAGGAAGAGTTCCTGCTATACGTCCTCACTGGAGCTTGGCCATGCTTGAAGGAAAGCCTACAAGGTAGTCATTCGCCCAAGAGCTTTGATAGAAAACTTTGGCCACAGACCTTGCTGCCATATCCGTGGGAACCTTGCCAAGCATAGAGATGTGTGGGCTGATTAAAAAAATGTACTGCCATTTGAAAATTGAAGATTGAGGTTAGAACACATAGGTGCTTGGGGCATCTGGTTTGCCTTGAAGTTTGACTTATGGAAACCCCTAGCTTTGAGGCTCTTAGCATAAAACCACTTAACCGTGAAAACGGCAGAGTCAACACTAACACTGTCAGTTCAGATGCTGGCTCAGGGAAAAGGGTGTTCTGGCCTCGGGCTTGCGGGGTGAATGCATGGCCTGGGAATGCACACACGCCCCTGGTCCCCCGAGATGCTCACTGCAGACTTGCCTGGGGAAGGCAAAGGCTAACGAACACCCCAGCAGAGCCCGCCTTTTCTGGATAGCAAAGGGTGGTTAACTCCAGCCTCCTCATCCTCTGTCCCTTTCTCCCATCTTTGGTGGCCTTTGGCTCTTGTTACCCTTGCCCACTAATTCTGCTTTTCAATGGAGATATGTCCCCCAAAAATTATATCTCAGGACATGAATCATTGAGTCACAGAATCTAAGGGTTTAAAGGAAAACATGATAATATGTTCAACATATAAAAAAGAAAAGAAAGCTCAATGAAATGCAATCTCTTCCTCAATATCTTAGTTTATAGCAGAGATGTGATTAAAAGCAAACCTCCTGAGTCCCAGACTAGGACTCTATATTATGCTATAGTTAAAAAAAAAATGAGAACTAGGCTTAATTTAGTCCATATAACAAGCTTATCATAATTTGCATGGTTAGCAAAAAATTAAAAAAAAAATGTTGTAAGAATGACGTGGAGAAATGTACTAGATCTTCATATTTGTTCGAAGATTTTTCCAAACTGGTGTAGGCAGAATTCTCGTTTGCACCCTGAACAATCCTTTTCCTCTGTGTGGGGGCAGGACCTGTGAACATGGTGGGACATCACTCCCATGGTTAGCTGGCCTTATGTGGAAAAGTTTAAGAAATTTGCAATTGTAATTAAGGTCCTTATTCATTGAGTTCAAGTCATTTGAAAGGGAGATGGTTCTTGTTGAGCCCGGCTTTGAAAGGTGAGGGTTTAAGAAGCCAGAGAGAGCTCTGAAGGGAGATAATCCTCCTGGCTTTCAAAGAGCAAGCCACCGTGTGTTCTGCAAAGTTGAGAAAAAGAATTTTTCCAACAATCATGTGAGATTGGAAGAGGACCCCTGGCATCATCAGATGACAGTGCAGCTCTGGCTGACATCTTGTGATATCATACCCAGACCCTGATGTGCAAAAACTGTGAGGTAATAAATGGTGTTATTTTAGCTTCCAAGTTTATGATAATGTGTTTACAGCAATCTGGAAGTAACAAATTTGGGTATCTGGAAGTGGAGTACCACTGTAACAGAAATCTAAACCTAGGTGAGGGCAGCTTTGAAATCGGGCAGTGCACAGAGACTGCAAGAATTCTGAGGTGCATAACAGAGAAAGCCTGAATTGTCTTGAATAGATTGTTAGCAGAGGTGTGAACTTTGAGGATGCTGCTGGTGAAGGCTTTAAAAGAAGTGAAGGACATGGTTTTGGAAACTGGAGGAAGGCTGCTGCTTCTTATCTTGTGGCAGAAAATGTAGTGAAACCGTCTCATGCTGTTATGTGGAAAGCAGAACTTATAAGTGATGAACCTGGCTATTAGCAAAGGAGATTTTCAAGTGCTGTTTTCTTCTTGTTGCTCATAGAAAAATATTAGAGGAGAAAGGAAAGTGAAGAAAAAAATTGAGGGAAGAACTATTGAAGAAACCCTAAAATAAGACCTTTGGATCTTGAAAATTTGGCCTGTAACAGGTTTTGTACAGCCCTTGAGCTAAGAATAGTTTTTACATTTTTAAAGAACTAATTTTTAAAAAATAAATAGAAAACTATTTTATGTCTATAATACCTGGTTTTCCTAGGTGGTCTCCAATCCAAATACTAACTATACCCGACCCTGCTTAGCTCCCAAGATCAGACAGGATTGGGCTTGTTCAGGGTGGCATGTCCATAGACCAATTTTTAAAAAATGAAAAGAGAAGAATATGCAACAGAGACTCTGTATAGTTGGCAAAACCTAAAATAATTATTACCAGGTCCTTTACAGAAAAGGTTTGGCCATGTCCGTCCTTGGAAATGAAAGTCGAACCTCTCAGAGTAAGTCAATAGGTCTCTGGGATGTCGTTACAGTCACGACAGGATGGAAGTGGAAGGATGGGACAGATCACGGTTGACACATTCTGAACAAAGGAGAAGGAAGCAGATTCTTAACAGAATTAACTCTGGTGATGGGAAGAAAATGCAGGAGACTGTGGTCCTTTATCCAGCCTTTAGTTGGAGCTGCATTTACTCCAGTTCAGAGAAAAATTCATCAACCTTAACTCAGATCCCATCTCCCTCATGTACTGAAGAGAGTTGTCAGATAAAGCAATAGTGTTGTTCATTAAAATGAACTTTGATGATTTTGTGGCTATATTTGGAGGCTTGGATTCTGGTGATCTCCAAAGACCCATGGAGGAAAAGACATACACAAAGAGGCTTATTTTTGTTTCCAAGGTATCACTTACTCGAGATCATTGTTTTATTCTCTGTGTACGGCAGACATGACAAAGTTGACAAAGAAACAGTGCATGGGGGTTGGGGAGGCGGTGTGATTAGTGGAAGAGCCTTGGCCTTGGAATCAAGACACTTGGGCCCGCCATTCACCATTTCTTCATCTTAATTTCTCCATGTGTAAATTGGAGAGAGAGTTGAAATAGGCCGGTGGTTTTCACACTGAATTCAGAAAAGCATGGGTTAGACTGGAAGTCCTTCAAAACCATCGCTGGGTTAAAGGAGAAAATAGCACATAAGCCAGGTCCCCAACTGCCCGTGCAATCAGAGAAGCTCTGCTCTTATATGTATCAGATTTTGCATAAATTTTCTTATATAAAAAAAGACTCTACTGTCTAAAAATAAAAAACGAAGATCCTTACGTTTCTCTCTATCATGTGTAATCCAAAATTCTGTAATCTA
Source organism: Cynopterus sphinx (assembly GCA_030015415.1). Classification (NCBI taxonomy): domain Eukaryota; kingdom Metazoa; phylum Chordata; class Mammalia; order Chiroptera; family Pteropodidae; genus Cynopterus; species Cynopterus sphinx. The sequence continues at coordinate 5,946,118 of CM057383.1, read as the reverse complement.
TCCTCCTTTATGCCATGTTGGTGGTGGGGAGGAAAGTTGTCAGAAGGCAGTGGGGAGGGGACAGGCTGAGTCTGCAGAACTGACATGAGAGGTTAAGGTGAAGCTGTGGAGAAAGGCATCTCTAAGGGATTCGGAGTCTGTAGACTGTGCAGATCAGAGTTCAGTGAGTGGTTAAAACCAGCAGGTAGCTAGCACCCAGGAGTTCAAAGTCTGTAAGGGCAAAGTTTTTCCAGGTCAGATAGATTCAGGATTTTAGATGAGTAACCTGGGCAGCAGGGAGGTGAGAGGCCAGATAGGATGCCTGGGCAGTGAGGATATCTTAGTGCAGAGATATTTCCTCTTCCTATCAGGATGCTCTACATATTCCTGCTGTCAAGTTCAGTGGTAAATCCCAGGGCAAGGGCAGCCTGTCACACAGCATCTCCTCACTCTTGTCGAGTTCCAGAATATAAATTCTACAGTGTTTATCTGGGGACACACTTACGGAGTCTCTGTTCAGACCACTTACCAGATTAGAAATCTAAGGACAAGGTCAGAGAATAATTTATTTAGAATATGAAGTAAGCTGCCATAGCTAAACAAACAAACAAACAAACAAACAAATAAATAAAAATAAAAATAAAAGACTCAGAAAAAAACACAACAACAAAAACAGAAATGGCTTAAATCGAAGCAGATTTGTATTTCTCTGTTTTGTGAGAGTGCCAAACTCGGTAGCCCAGGGCTTTAGGAGCTGGTCTGCCACGATTCTTAATGTGTGATTTCTGTCCAAGGTGGCCGGTGGAAGTAGAAAGAGGGCAGGTGGGCAGACTTTGGTCACATCAGTCAGGGCAAATAGTCAAACGTTGTAAGACAGGGAAGGGGTGGGTGATGGGCAGCACCAGCTCAGGCATGCAGGCAGCCTCGATTGATAGTTCATCTTGAGAATGGTCTGGCCTATGAAGAAGCTGAACTGGAGATAACTGGATAACATCAGAAGCTTCTGGACATAAAAGGAGCATGTCTTCTGAAAAGACCAGATTTCTACTTATATTTGAAACTCTTAGTAATTTCAGGACATATAGACATTTACTACAGGTATTTCACAAGTCAGAAATCCATTCCTTCTTTCTATCACCTCCCTGTATATAGATCCTGTGCTGGGACCTGGATTCTGAGCCACCTAGGAGTTAGATCAGCAGAGAGGAGGATAAAAGGCCACTTTGGTTGAAAAGAATAAAGGAAGATACCAAATAAAGGCTTTGGATTTTTTTTTTTTAATTTTATTGGAGGAGATATTTGTGATCCCAGGAGATACCTAAACATTGGGACAACCCTTCAGCCACCTAGAAACCACCGAGGCTGCTTAGATTTCAGGCCTGGGGTCTTGATGTGCCATAACAGATCATATTCACACAATCAAGTTTCTTGGTCAAGCAAATTCTCACAGGAAGATAATGAGACAGCAGGAATATTTGATGAGAAAAATTAATCAGCCACACTAAATGTTCCTCTAAAACTCAATCGCCCCTCATATTAGCTACTAGTCATTCCATACCACATTGCAGTCACTGTTCTGAATACTTTACGTATACCAGTCTGGAATACTCTTATTATCCCTGTATTTTAAATGAGATTATTGCACAAAGGGTAAATAAACTGTCAAGGAGCCATCCAGTTATTACGTGGGGAAGCTGGGATTTGAACCCAGGCTTCCTGGCTCTGTAGCCTGCCTGCCTGACCACTAAACTCTTTTGCTTTTCAATACCAATATCAATTTTATGTTCTGGATTGTTTTTAAGCCATCGATCATTTTCTTTGGGCTATTCTGTCTTCTCTAAGTCAAAATATAAGCCTTTTAAAGGCAAGGACCTGTGTTGATTTCCCTTGGGCCTTTACCTAGTGCCGAGCATAGCCAGTGTCTTAGAAATGCTTGATTGATGAATGACTGAAGTTACACCCTTGCAATCCAGTTACAATTCTCTGCATGTTATTGTTAAAGGCAAATGTGAGAGCATTTTCACCAATTTCCCTTTCTACTTTGAAATAAATTGCTCAGGCGTATATATTAAGAGCCAACAGCATAGCTCTCATCCTGCCTCCATAGCTAAGGAGGTCAGAGTAGTATCCATCAATAACCAGGCTGCTGCAACCCCATTCTGCCCCAAGCTGACACCGGTGAGAGAGCCTGCCTTGAAGAGTAAACTTCTTTTTGGCTTTTGTTGATCAGCATTTCACCTTTTAGTCGGTTTTATCCCTTACTCACTGGGACATTGCATTGCTAAGACCTAAGATTAGTTGCTTGTGGAAGAATGAGTGGGTGTCTGCAGCAGGCTCTGTGAAAATCATTACCCATTCTCCTCCCATCACCGCCTGGACCAAATGTCCAGATTCGTGACTGTGTTCAGAAAGTGGTGCTCGCATCTGTAATCCCGTTTTTTAAAATAGATCTTTCTAGATGAAGAAGATATAGTCGGAAACATTTTCTTTGCAGTTATTTTGGGAAAGTGACCTGAGAACATGAAGGACACTCAGTAACTATTTGTTGAATGAACGTGTGAATTGAAAAATGTTTGCAGAATTTTACATTAAGATGACCCCAATCCCAAAGGATTGGCCTTCTGCCAAAGACACAGTTTCCTTCTACTTAATACATTGCCACCTTCCCCTTGTAAAAAGCCGCTGATTCCAGAATATACTTCCTCATCCAGCCCTTCCATTCATTGATGATTCACTTACCAAAGGCCTTCCACTGATCATGATCCATGTGAAATTAGAATGCAGAGCTGATTTAGGTAAGGTCCGTGAGCAAAAGATTTTTTTTTTTGTTAGCTTCTGCCCCTTGACTTGAAATCTCTATGAGAAATTCATATTGTAGGCAGGCCTTAAAAACTGCTAAAGTAACAGGTCCCTTGTCAAAAATCTCTCCCCTCAATGGCAGAAGTGATCGTGGGAAGTAGCTTTCTCATTTCATGAGCCTGATACCTCGTCCCTAATTCACTGAACTCAAGATGCGTGGCTACCTATAGATTGGAGAACTCATCAGATTGTGTCTTTTGAGAACCCCAAGAGAGTGTTAGCAAAAACAAAAGTGAGTAGAGAATTTGCATGGATTGTTCACTTCTTCAGAGAGAGTGAGTAGGCACCCTTTATGAGTCAGAAAAGGTTATGTCATCCTGCAGAACACATAACGCCCTTGTCTCACTGTCTTAACCTGACAAAGGTTTATTTCTTACACACACTTTTTATCCAATGCCAGGGGTCACTCTGTTTCCTATAATTACTCACTCAAGGACCTAGGCTCAAGGATGGCTTCACCACTTTAATTGCCACACCATCCAGAACACACAGACACATCAGTCATGACCAGAGGCGATGGAGACTGGAGAATCATGCGTGGATTTTCCATGGTCTCAACTGCGAAATGAAACATGTTACTTTTGCTCAAATTTTATTTTCTGTAATATATCTTCTTCCTGCATTCTTTATCCTCTCTTGCTCACTAATTGGAGACCTCAGTTCCAGAATTTCTGATATATCATGACGTTTGGATTCCTGTGAGGCATGGCTATGTCACTGCTGAAGGAATTTTCTGCCTCCACCTTGTGTCCTTATGCCGAATCCCCATTTATGGAGATAATCCGAGTTCACCTTTGTTCTAAACAACCTGGAAGAATTTAACCAGTGAAGTTTGCCTCTGCCCAACCTCTCTGGGATTCATTTGAATATTTCAATCTAGAAATGACATCTATCTGCTTTCTGACTCAAGAGAAACAGTAATATTTGGGCTGCTTATTCTTTCTTGGACATTTACCTAAATCCATGTGAATCCTTTCTGCAAATAGTTCTTGTTGTCCTTTCCAGCACTGTACCTGGGACACGATATTTATTCAGAGATAATCCAGTGTTGACCATTCAGCCTCAAGGCAAGGTTGCTCCATAGCACAGCAGTTCCCCTAACTTGTGGGCTCTCACACATGGAATCATAGATTTTTCAGAGGAGAAAAGGACCTTGGATTTAATTCTGGAAAATGTCAGGCCTCCTTCTCAGGAGCGAGTCCTTTCACCTATGATGGAGAGGGGACCATAAATAAGCTTGTTGTGCAGTGTCTGCTTCCCAATGAGCCAGACAGTTGGTATCCAGAGAGTTTTACTGACTGAAGTCTCTCCAGATGTGTCTGAAGCAGGGTAAAGGAGCTGTCTGTTGTCCTCCCTATTTCATCAGTAAATGCAGATCACAACACTTTAGAATCCTCTCCTATTTCCCATTGATTCCTAGGACTTTGACAGTTCCTATAAGACAGAAGGTTTAAACGTCTCCACATCTTCACATCGTCCCACCTTAATCATTCCATTAATAAAGGGGACCTACCCCGTGGACTTCTGCCTGATAGGGAGTTAGTTTTCCATTTTATAAATGCGATTTGGATAGCTTAAGCTTTCAAGGGCAAGGGTAATATAATTCTGCACTTCTAAATTTCTGTGATTGTCAGAAACATGGATAATGTAAAATAATACATGGCTATAGAAAAGATAACCATTTGTGGCTACTTTCCTGCTGTATACGGGGGGAAGGACATCTTTCCGACGCTTGTATAAATCTGGCTCAAAATGTCTTACATTTTACGTTCGCAGGGTGTTTTTTCCCCCTTAGAACCTCTTGAATTTACAAGGATAATAAAATGTTTTTTGAATAATGTCCTGCCTGTATCTTTGTCTTTTCTAAATAATTATGTGATCCTCAGATACCCATGACTTCTAGGAATATTAGGGATGGAGGCTTTCCGAGGTAACGTGACTTGGCCAAGGTCACAATGTCAGTGAGTGACAGAGCTGGGATTCAAACCGATGACAATCCAATCCCAAATGTGGTGCTCTTAGCCAATAGCATGCTTCTATACTTATTCTTCATCGGAATTCTTTATTTGTTCATGTTATTGAGCGATACATAAATTAGAAGTGAAGATGGACGTTGGAGAAAGAAGATCTATAATGTGTGTAAGACACGTGTGCAGCTTTTGTTAGGTCGGTCCCCCTCTTAAGGAAAAGGGGTAGAAAGAACATTATTTAGCAAAATCTGACAAACATCAGCCAAACAACAGCTTCCCCTTCCTGCAAGCTCCAGTGTGAATTTTCAAAGCAGGAGGCTGCATTTTTCTTCATAGGCAGGTGTTTTATGTCATCAGCATCTCAGTTGTATCAATTGGAATTGCCAAAGTGAGCAATAAATGTGGAAATTAATCGACCTCCTGGTGATAGCTGCCCCTCCCCATCGTGACCAGACTATTCAAAGAGTGACCAGTCCCTGACATGCTGGACAGAAGGGGATTTTTCAACACACACTTTGTGAATTACCCAATGTCAGGCATGTGTTATCAGGTCTCCCAGGAGCAGGAGACACAGGGAAAGCTCTACACAGATTTTCCTATGTCTTCTTGGCCCTTCCAGGGAACAGCTCGTGTGAGCTTCGCTTACCTTCGTGATATGTTTGGGCTGCATTTGTTAAGCTGAGAGGAGGTCTGATCAAATGTCCCACAGACAGGAAAGGTCCCCAATAATTTGATGCTGTGCAGAGGTATAAACCCCTAGGTGAGAATAGTGTTATTTATTTACACACACACGCACCCTCACACACACACACACGCACCCTCTCTATCTCTGGAAAGTTGTATTTCTTTATCATGATTTCTTTGGAGCTTACAAAATCTAAGCACATGGAAGACCTCAACTGATCACATAGCAACCTGACAGGGCAAACAATATAGAAGGTCACCCAGTGTTACAGGCAGGGGGACCAAGGCTAACAGAGCTGTGCCTTGGCCTTCGTCAATCTAGTGTTAAGTGACAGGAGTCTCAGGGTCTGAGCCTTCACTCTTCAAATTTTGTGTTCTTGGGACATTGAGCTTATGATGACCTATAATGATCAGCCCTCCCTTCTTTCTAAGGCAGGAATTTCCTCAAGCCTCCAGAAGGGACTCAGAGAAGCCCGAGATCTGATGGGAAGCCACCTGAACAAGGCTGAATTGCCACTGGGAAGAGAGACATGGGGGCAGTGGGAAAGCTATATTGGAATGCTTCTACTCCAGGAAAATAGCAACCAAGCAAATAGGTAACTATCATTTTTTTTCTAAAATGAGAGATCAATATGAGAAGATAGGCCAGTTTATAAACCACTGCTTATTGTCCACTGTCCTCAGGCTCACTTGACTGTAAGACTTTTTTCCTAATAATGCCTTGTTTATACTTCCAAGTCAAAATAATCTTTAGTTGCTGAAAAAACAGGACATTTTGTTCCAACAAAATCTTTCTTTCTGATGCTTTATAACATATTCTTTGTAAGACAGAAACAAACTCCCTTTGAATCTCTTATCCCCCTCTTCCTCTCATCCTTTCTCCATCCTTTCTTCATCCCTGTGACATATCTATATTCTGTGCCCAATTCTACACAGGGTACCAGACGTTGGGGAAAAACATAAATATGGCTTTAAAAAAACACTATGTCTTTATTCATGCTCCTTTCTTCATCTATAACCCTGTCCTCAAATCTCTATTGATAAATTTCTTTCAGTTCTTTAAAGGCCCTGCACAGCCCTGTCTCCCTGAGGAGATTGATGCTCAGTGAGTTGGCAGGAGAGTTTGGCCTTATGGAGATCTATAACAAACAGGAAGGTAAGAATGACAACCAGGCAACACGTAGGCAAATAACAGATCGTGCTTGGAGCGTGGTCAGGGTATTTGCTCAATTTATATAGATTGACCAGTAAGAGCCATTAGAGACCATTACTATTATAGTGATTTTTATGAATAAACATGTCAATTAGCAGCATCTTGAGAGAGAGAGAGGATAACCTTCTTCTCTCTTACAGAGACATCAGATGTTCCTGACAACGGACTATCTGAGAAGGGTATTTATGTAATTTATGTGATTTATGTATCAAGCAACAAGAATAGAGAAAGTTTCTAAAATAGTGCGGGCCATGATGCAGTGTGTGTGTGTGTGTGTGTGTGTGTGTGTGTGTGTGTGTGAGCACAAACACCTGTGTGCCCACATGAGCAGGGGTGTGACAGAGTCCTTGTATCCCTCATCATCAGACTTCCACTTTCTGTGCTGCTAAAATACCAAAAAGTACCTCCATCACCCAAATTATGAGAGTTAATTTTATTTTGACTCATAAAGCAGCTGCCATTGTTCAGAATCTCAGCTTCGGAGCTCTCTTATGGCTTTGGAGAGGGAGAAAAGAGACAAGATATGCTGTTGAATATGGACAGATTCCAGGACAGCCCATAGAAACTGGAGTTCATGATGTCTTCCCAATATCAATTTATTGTCTCAATATTTTCCCATTCCTTTTTGAATAATAATAATAAAAGACAAAACCCATATGTTGTTATCTGATGGTTTAACTTGATAAAAATTAACTTCCTTCATAAGTTGCCCATGATTCAAATAGATAGAACTTTTAATGTCTTATTCAATTTATCTAGTAACTCTTTGAAGTATTAGCATTATTCCCATTTTACAGATTAAGAAGCTGAAATTAATTCAAATTAATTCACCAATGTCACCTTATGTTGCCTTATGTCACCAATGTTACCTTATGATTCTTATGAAGAGGGGCCTTTTTGCCTGTTTTTATTTCTTACATTTTTTATGTATTTCATAAAAAGGACAGTTTATTAGCTGATCATCTATTTTGAGAATTGGCATGAAGCTGTTTTCTGTAGATGCCTAATCATAATTATTAACAGATAAATAACTTCAGAGTCTTTGGTATCATTATTGCTAAAATTATTGACTTCTTATTAATGTGGTGTTACCTATTTAAAGAATCCAAAATGCATCGTGTTAACTTTAATGCTGTTTAAATGACTAAAAGTCCAGGTTTTACATTACAGAAATTTTAGTAATATTTTATCATTACCCCATACAAAAAGATCACTGCTGAGGTAGCATTTGTTAGGTTTTTAAATGATTCAGAGAAGACTCCGTTTCGAAATTAGAAGAATAAAAGAAGTAAGAAGAGGAAAAATGATTGAGAAGGGGAGAGGCATGGTGAATATGTGTTTTGCGTATGTGCGAATGGGGGTATGTTGTGTCTCTCTGTGCACACATATGCTTTAGTTAATTTACAATCTATTCACCTATTTAAAGTTTTAGAACATTTGAAAAGTATATGAATATATGACTACTTGTAAAAAGTTTTAGTGTCATAGTTGTAACCACAACACTTGGTCCTGTGGGAAACATGGATAAAGGCAAACTTAGTATCATTTAGAACAGAATTAGGAATCTGGAGACCTACATCCTAGACCTGAACATTCTCTATATGTAAGTAGCTCTGTGAATCTGAGCAAGTTTGCTTTAAAATGTTTTTCTACACCTTAGATTTCTTTTCTATAGAAACCAGAAAAAGGATGCATTTGTACCTCAAAGATCAAAATCAGATAATAGGTGGAAATGCATGGTGGAGAGGAAAATGTTTTTCTTACATTTCAGGGGACTGTTATTATGCATAATAACAATGCATTAAAATAATAGAGCATGAAATATTCATCCCAAAGTGAACTCAAATGCACAATCTCACTTGATCTTCACACTGGTGAAGGTGCTCCACTTTGAAATATTCAAATAGTTGCAAAGACAGCTGCCGTTGGCCCTCATTCTTCAAAGGAGAATCTAGAAAGAACCAGCCTTGTACCCCCTCCCATTCTGGCCTTAGGAAGTTGTGAGAAATGAGATGGCTCCAGGAATCTGGCCGGCCTGGGGTAAGGTCAGGGTTCATTTATGAGGTTTGATGTCATGCTTCAATGCGTTAAGTGAAAAAAGACAAAAGCATGAGTACAGATGACTAGAAGGACATGTATTTCATCCTTCAGAAAATGTTTACCATAAATAAATGGGGATATAATTCTACATTTTAAAAAATTACTTAACTCCTCTTTATACGTTATGGTCAGCGATCAGGTAATTCTTCTAGATGATATTGAAGTCTATCTATCATCTCTGTCTGTCTGTCTATCTATCTATCTATCTATCTATCTATCATCTATCTATCTATCTATCATCTATCTATCTATCTATCATCTATCTATCATCATCTATCTACATATAAAAAACATGTTGGTTATTAGAACAAATTGGTTTGCTGCCACACACATTATATTGAGGAGGAACTTTGAGTTCATATGTTCAAAAATGCTCACTACACAGAAAAAAAGCAGATAGATACATATCTCCACAATAAGGTACAATTCAATTTCTATTCATGTAATCTCTATTGAAGCCTTAATAAACCATTTGCATATTGTTAAAGGAGAAATGAGAAAGAAATTGAATAAGATGTTAGGAGGTTTACCAAATCAGGGATAGAATTTGAATACATTTGGAAAAGATATTTGTATAATTAGTCTTTTTAATGTGGTATCTATGGAAACAAACATATATTAATACCCAGAATAGATCATTGTGTCTGTTAGTTTAGTACAGAGCCCATCTCTTCCTGACACCACCATATATTCAGAGCCTAAAGCCCAGGTCTCCTCGGCAAAGGCAGACTTGGGCCTAAGGAAGGATGCCTCAGTCTTGAAATCTGATCAAATGTGAGCAACCCTTTTCCAGACCATGTGAGTTCAGTGCCCTGTTTGTAAGTTTTTCAAAGCCTGAAACATGAATTTTCACCATCCACTTTTTAAAAACCAGAGAACAGAAAGGTTACAACAAGAATCCTATATCAATACGGGTAAATTCAAGACTCGGGTGCAGGTTAGGCAAACTTAGAGGGAAGGTCTCCCTACCAGCCCGTATTTCTGCTTTCACCACACAGATGTCAGAGCCTGCATTCAGCTTCCTGGGAGCCAAGGGAAAAGCCAACTGCAAGACGGCGCTCTCAGGTAAGAGGGATTTACATGAACAGGTGCTCACCTGGATGCCTCCAACTCGTTTGCATGAGTTTCAGAATTCCTCCAGTGCTGGAAAGCTGCCACTCACCATAGCCCCCGATCACCTGACCTCTGGTAAGTCCAAACATGAAATACAACATCCTCTTCCCATCATATGCAAGCAAAGAAGGGCTGGTGAATTCCATTGGACTTCAGGCAGCAGAGAGATGATCATGTTTGTTGTTGCCAATACAGCTTTGTTAAGACCTGCATCCTAAGGAAATTAAAATATATGTATTAGTCAGAGAAAAGGGGGGAAAAGTATATCTCAGGTATCTGCTATTCTTAAAACATGTCATTTGAGGTCCTTTCCATAGGCTAAAGAGCAAGGTATTATTACAGGCCATCCTGAGGATTCATAATGGCAATGATAAGATTGTTGTGTGTGTGTGTATGTGCGCGTGCGCATGCATGGTGGTGGTGGAGACTAAGCATCAAATACTTGTCTTTAGTATTACTATCATTGTGATTAATTATTCCACTCTTTTTAAAGATATTTATTGAATACCTACTAGGTAGTCACGCTCTTCTAAACATCTAGGATGCACATTTTCTCTGTTCTCGGGAAGCCTGCATTTATGTGGAAGTACCAGATCCTCAGTAAATAGGCAAGCGGATATAAAATATGTCAGATCCTAGGCAAAGCTATAAAGAAAGATGAAGCTGGGGAAGGGACTAGAAAGTGAATAGGGAGTCTGTTTAAGAAGTCTGGCCAACAAAGCCTTTTTTAATTAGGTGTCATCTGAATGGAGCCCTGAATGAACTGAGAGAACCAGCCACGTGAACATCTCAGGGAACATGTTTCAAGGCAGAGAGAATAGTCAATGTAAAAGGATGTGAGAAAACACTCGAGGGTGGGTTGTTATTAATCTGTCAGGTTCAAAGTAAGCTGGTGCAGGAAAGTCTGCTCTCCAGTGAAGACTGGGGTGGGGTGGGGGTTGTAAGGAAGTTAGGACTGACTTAATAGTCTAACAAGTGGCACACAAGAGGCCTCATGTTCTGCCATCTGGCAATGCATTTCTCACCCTTTACCTTCTACTCCTATTTCTAGATTTATGTGGCTCAAATCAAGTGTAAACAGAAGAAATGTACAGATAACACATGCAGACAATAAGAGGCTCCTCAAAAAGGAATTGTGTGGCATCAAAACTGAGCAGTCACAGGACATAATTAATACAGGTCACAGCATGCAGGCTTTGTTAGGATGGCCCCGGGTCTGTCAGACCTGGAAACGTGCAATGGGATTTCTGAGTGCCTCCCAAATACAGGGCACCGTGGCCAGTGCTGTGAAGGAGGCAGAACAAAAGGAATGCAGCATCCATGTCCCCATGAAGCTAATGCCTGGGTCCAATGACAGCAGCCCTGCCTGACTCTGTCTTCATGATGCGCCTGGGAGAACAAGTCATCTCGGTCTTTGACGTCAGACAGAAAACAGTTCAGAGCCCAGTTCTACCACCTATCAGCTGTCAGACCATAAGCAAACCTTTGAACATTACAGGAACTCAGATTTCATCCGTACCTCCTTAGGCTGCCGTGAGAATAAATTAAATAATGTGCATAAGTAATTAGTACAGTGCTATCCGTTTCCTTTTGAAGAGAGAAGATAGTTTACTACTAAGGAGTTGGAGGTAGCCTTCAAATGGCCTTTACCTAATAAACAATTTATCCAAAGCTCTGCCATCATGTAGTGGTCATCCAAATACCTAGACATATTGGTGCTTACAAAGGGAATAGATTTAACATGACTTGTGAAATTTATTTATAGCTATAATCATGGCTATACTGTATGCATTTTTATATTTTAAATAAGAGTTGTCTTGTCTCTCAGTAAATTGCATTTATTAAATGTATCAAGCCATTTCCACCTAGAATGCATAGTTATCAAATCTTTGGTTTGCCAAACAAAGCTCAGAACATATGGAGATAATGAATTCATGCATCCAGTTAGCCATCTCACATGCTAAAAAAACCTTACTCTATGCTAAATCCTGGACTTGTAAAACCAAATTGGGTCCTACTTTTCAGGAAAACACACTCTGGTGATGAGGCAGGAGATGTAAACAATATTTGCAATGTGATGTGATCATCACTGATACAGAGAGATCCTCACTTACCATGGAGACACTAAAGAGTGATTCACTCCACTTCGGTGTTGAGGGTCCCTGAGGATGTCTGAAGCTCTTGAAGAGGTGAGGATGGAAATAGTTTTGGGAAGTATAATCATATATGATGGGAGATGAGATTAGCCTGGAAGGTTTATGGAGTAATTGTGGAAAAAGTGGGGCAAGAAGAGAGGGTAGTTGATGCTGAAAACTAAGTAGTTGTTTAAAAAGAGGAAGAAGAATGATGACAGAGACCAGCTGATGATAAGCTTGAGGGCATCACATCCATTTATCCCACACAATTTCATTAAGGACCTTCTATGTCTCATATATGGCTTGATGCCAGAGATGTGGAACAGAAAGATCTATGACCACAGAGACGTATGTCACTGACCCCCTACCTTATGCCCCCTGTAAACTTTATCACCAGTATTCAAGGAGAAGTCTTGCCAGCCTTCTCTAACCTAGAATGAGCATTTATTTTTATCTGTTAACTTTTCACTGGGAAGAACACATGAGGTGGTAAATGTTAGACTCAGGGGTTCCAAAACATTGTTGTAAACCAGAAAGTGGATATGGCAGCGAGATGCTACAGGAAGTGAAGATGAGCTTTAAAGCTAGCAGGTGATACTTCTTGATAGACAGACAGACAGATAGATAGATAGATAGATAAAGAAATTAAATTGATTTGTTTTAGAAATCGGCTGATGCAATTTGAGTGACGTGTTCAAACATTGTGGGGCCGTTCTAGAAAAATTATTCATCTTGTATGTCAAGTCTGAAGGCTGCTAGAGGCAGAATGTTTTCTTCTTTGGAGAATCTCAGTCTTTGCTCTCAAGGCCTTCAACTGGTTGGCTGAGGCCCACCCACATTATGGAGGGTAACGTGTTTGCTCAAAGTCTAGTGATTTAAATGTTAATTCTAAAAAATATCCTCACAGCTACACCTGTGCTGGTGTGGACACCACGGCCTGGCCAAGTTGACACATAAAACTAATCATCACAAGATCTTGGTATAGCATGAGCCCTTGAAAGAGCTTATGAAGAGCAAGAGAAAGATACAGTCTTATAAGACTGTGCTAACAAATGACACTGATATCCCATTCATTCGTTCATTCATTCATTCATTCATTTATTCTTTTGATAAATGTTTATTAGGAATATCCTGTTTGTTAGATCCTGTCCTTTGAGAGAAATCAGGAATTTACTGACTTGTCTCAAGAAGCTCATGATTAGAGATGTTTCAAAGCTAAATTAACCCTCAGAAACCATGTATCTGACCTTCTCCTGTTAGAGAAATGGGGAGCCTCTAACTCCTGATCACACAGCATTTTAATTCCACAGCTGGAGCCTCAGAGAGTCTGATTCCCACTTCGTGTTCTTTTTCCTAAACAGGAATTCAGACACTGCCCATATTTATGCACTTAAACTCATTTGCCAACCATTGTGCAAGCCTCCCGAGACTGCTTGGGTCTCATTGCACAACGAAATGAGTCATATTAGAATTTTGAAAAGTATGACATTGATCCAGAGAAACAACAAAATATGACAGTGATTTGGAAAAGTCATGATACCCTCTTCTCTGCTCCTTAGGTGGGCTCCTAAGTAGTATATTTTCAACCCAAACAATAGTCAGATTAGTCCTCTTTATCTCACCACTGAGAAATAAGACAGAGAGAGGGGAGTTGAGAAAGCAGTCACGTGATTCTGGAGCACTGTTAGGGAGAATGGGGGACCCAAGGACGACAGCGGCCCACAGCAGGGAATCGTCCTCTGCGTAAGTCACCCCGGTGGGCACTCACTCTTGTTTTCCACTCCTAACCAGGCAGCTCAGGCTTCTGAAAGCATCTACTCTGGAACTGCATAGCTGAACAGTTTATTTTTAAAAAGAATTCATAAAAGCCCTCCATTTAGAATTTGGCTTCTTTTGCAAGAAAAAAAAAAAAAGGAGAAGAAGAAGAAACTTAATAAAACTGAATGAAAGCGCCCAGCACTGTTTTCCCAAGTCTCTCTCTCGTTCTTGTTAATCTATCTGAAGGCGGTGTTATCTCTGAGCAAAGCCAGGGCACTTGTCCCATCCTTGGAAAGCAGCCTGTGTGTGCCCAGCCCTGCGGAAGCACTCACCTGCTGTTGTCCTCCAGCAGACAGTGAGTGGTGACAGTGAGGTCGCCCTGCCCAGAGGCAACGTCTTTTGCCAGTCGGCCTTTGTGAAGTACCTACATGAAGAACAGCTTCAAGCATAATTGAATGATATAAATAGAAATGCATGATTTCATCTTTCTCTGAACGAGGACTATCTTTCAGGTAGCCGTTACACCTTACGGTTCTCTGCAGATCAGTACAGAGATGAGACACAGATCATTCCAGCACACAGAATGATGGCTATGCCTATCTCTGGCCTGCACTAAAGAATATCTTTTGAAACGAAGCTTATAAAAGCTAGGTGTGAACTTTATCCCTCTGCATCCTGTCACAATTCTCCTGATTTCAGTCACTCTCTGCTGTCATGTCAACCGAAGGCATTATCAGTAGAGAAATTGGCTTGTCACTGTGACCTTATTCTCCAAGAGTTTTCTCATGAGTGATATTTCCCAATCTTTTGGCAATCTATCAGTATCTTGTGACATTCAGCATGATATTTTGGCACTTAGAGCTCTCCCCACAGGCAGTGTCAATAAATCGAGCTTCACAAACAAGATGCCGATTGTGTTCATCCTTGAAAAACAAATCAAAATTGATTATTAAGAAATGTTGCAGTACAAGCAGGAAAAAACTATCATTATTATTACGCCTTTGATACCATTAAGCCCTTACTTTCTCACCTCTAGTTCAGTAGCTGAAAACATCAGATAAGTATTGTGATGTTTGAGGGAGATTATGACTTATAAGTTAATATAATTGTTAGTTTGATTAGAAGAGTTGGGTTTCTCTTGGGCTTTACTGTATTTAACTCTTTGTAAAAAGACAAAACAAAACAAAAAAATAGAGTCATGAGTTGTGTCATATAATAACCGCCACTGGTGATCAGTTTATTCTTCTCCCAGGAAAGGGGAGGAGAAAGTTTTGAGTTGCACAGAGCCTACCTTTAGTAATGCAGTGAGAAGCGGAGATATCCCATTTGCCATTGGCTGATGGAAACATTTCAGTAAAATGAGGATTTATCCATGGGAGATTAATCTCTGTGTCTGTCAAGAATTTCATACCCTCTCCATCCCCCGTGAAAGAGCGCAACAGTCAATATAGTTCAATGAGAATTTTACTTGGTCCTCAAAGCTCATCAATCAGGAGAGAGAGATTAGTGGGAGGTGGAGGAAATCAGGCCTACTCTTACTGCACATTTGAGAAGAGGTTGTGAGGTTGTTTGGTTTGGCTCACCTCAGTCTGAGGACCTCGTTCCCTAGTGAAACAGGTTTGCTTATATCATTCATGTATGTGTGTTGGTATTAGTGCATTTGTCCATGCTTGTTGCCCTTGTGTGTTTGTGGAAAAGGCAATTATTTTTAAAAACACACCCTATGCAGAACAACTGTTTACAGAAAATGGAGAATCTTGTTACCTATTCTGAAAACCCTGCACTCTTTGATCTTCTTAGCTTTGTATTGGCTTTTGAGACTTTGGTTTCCTGGAACTTCTCAAATTTGTGTAGGGATTTTGTCCCTGAACTTCAGTAAGGCCTTCCTTGACTCAAGCTGCCTCTGCTCACCTGGCAGGTTAACTTTCACTCCTGATTAGTGTCCCCATTTGTAACACTTACTGAAACTCCCACACCAACCAGTTCACTGATCACCTTGATGGGGTTTTCTGTTTCCTCAGCCCCACCCACTCCCTTCCCTAGATTCACTGAGTCACAAGTCACATTGCCTCACTGACTATGGAAGCAGATGCAAACAAGAGACACCTGTGTCCTTTGACCTTCGACACCAGAATTCTGTCCAGGATGACCTAGAAAAGGGAGCCTAGTGGAATACCATTGGCCATTAAAATAAATAGACTAAGACGAGGGTTGTGGCCAGAAATAAGTTTTATTTGAACTAGCCCACCCCTGTCTCATACATAACAATGTTATCTGTATTGTATACATTTGGGGAGAAAGTATCCTCCCCCTGGCCCTGTCACTGGTTTTGGTGAGGTGTGCCTTTATAAAGCTATGAGAGCACATCAAGTGAAAGGATGCTGGCATGACCACAGCAGTCATTTGCTTGCTTTTAAAGCTTCTGCACTACAGCAGGCCTGTACCGGTCCACACTACAGAGAGTTTTGTCCAGGTAGCACCAGAGTGAATCAGATGCCTAAACCAAGAGGTTTAAAGGACATTCTGCTAAGTGCAATAAGCCAGGCACAGGAAGACAAATACTGCATGACCTTATATTCAGAATCTAAAAATGTTGGATACATAGAAGCCAGGAGTGAGACCATGGTTACCAGGGCGGGGAGGTGGGGGAGATGGGGAGATATCGGTCAAAGGGTATAGAGTTGCAGTGATTCAGGATGAATAAACCTAGAGATCTAAAGCACAGCATGGTGACCACAGGTAATAATGGTCTATTGAATACTGGAAATATGCTAAGAGAGTAGATTTAATGCTCTCATTGCACTCAAAAAAAGGTAACACTGTGAGGAGATGGTACGTTAATTAGCGTGCCGTAATCATCTTTTCACTGTGTATATGTACATCGAGTCATTGTGTCGCACACATTAAATATACACCATTATTATTAAGAAAATAGAATGATTTTTAAAATGTAGACCCAGAAGAATGTCAAAACATTTTTATAGGTCTTTCTTTCTTTCTTTCTTTCTTTCTTTCTTTCTTTCTTTCTTTCTTTCTTTCTTTCTTTCTTTCTTTCCTTTCTTCCTTCCTTCCTTCCTTCCTTCCTTCCTTCCTTCCTTCCTTTTGTTTTTCTTTGCTTTTCTCTTCCCTTCCCTTCCCTTCTCTTCCCATCCCTTCCTTCCCTTTCCTTTCCTTCCCTTTCTTTCCCTTCCCTTCCCTTCTCTTTTTATACCTACAGCATGGAAAAGTACAAAAGAAAAAATTCAGGAGATAGAAGAAAAATGCATATTCCAAAAGGGCCAATAAAAGACTCCCCAAAGAGAAGAGAAGTGAATTGGCAAAGGAGAACCGTGGTCTCTTCCTATTTCACAAACATAAAAAGGGTTCCATAAATTACCTGTAGATTTTTACAAAGTTACAGAAAAGACTGGGTACAACTGATGGCTACTCTTGGTTGAACAGACACAAAAGAGAGGCTCAGAGACAGCCGTGCTGCCCCCTGGGACGTGGTGATCGCAGGCAGAAAGTGTGTGTACAATAACCTCTCTTGGTGTCACTTAAGCGAGCACCAAGGGGAAGAAGGAACTAAGTTTGCCAACCCTTGTGAATCAGTCTCTGTTAAAGTTAAACTTTTCTTTCAATTAAACTCTTTGATTTAGCTCTGCTTACATTTCTGACACTGCTGGGAGTTTGGCAGAGGGCACCTGGGGATGCCACCCTGGCCACAGGAAGTTAAAATGTCATCTTGATTGACTTATTGCAAATTGTACCAAGAGAGATTCGATAACTGTCTGGTCCATAGCCACTTTTGGAAACCCACATCTCACTGTATGAGCCAGGCAAATTCATTGAGAGGAAGTAGCATTCTCTCAAGGGTGACTTTCTGGATGGCACTCAGGCAGTAGAAATAAAAATACTGGATTTAGACACAGCCGGGTTCACTCTTGCATTTCAAATTTTAACTGGAATGTTCCTCTCGTGGTGTATAAGTGCCCCAAATCCAGTGTGTGAAAGCATACGGTGACGTCTCGCGCAAGTTTTCGGTCTCTCACAGGCTGTGAGAATTAATAACAATAAAGATAACAACTTTCTGGTGTTTGGATGGTTTGCACAATTCCTTCGCATGTATTATCCCGTTAGACTTTCATAACAGCCCTATGTGGGAGGCAGCACAGGAAAGAGAATTATGTTCCTTTTACAGGCGTAAAACTGAGACCCAGATAGATTAACCAACCAGCACAATGTCACATCACGGGGTGGTGACAGGGCCAGATAGCAGATCTGTTTTGGAGCTGTAGGTCCGT
Organism: Cynopterus sphinx; assembly: GCA_030015415.1. Lineage (NCBI taxonomy): Eukaryota > Metazoa > Chordata > Mammalia > Chiroptera > Pteropodidae > Cynopterus > Cynopterus sphinx. Next base: position 5,928,024 of record CM057383.1, on the reverse strand, counting down.
TGCTCCCATCATCCCACAGTCGTGCTGGGACAGGGCTCTGTTGATCAGTATCCCCTAGAGAGTAAATCTAAAATGCTTAAAAGCTTGGATGTGGTTCCATAGTGTAGTGGTTAGTATGTCTGCTTTACACGCAGAAGGTCCTGGGTCCATGCCCCAGTGGAGCCACAGTCCAGGGTCTATGGCCATGCCACCCTGAACAAGCCTGATGCCTGATCTTGGAAGCTAAGCAGGGTTGGGCCTGGTTGGTCCTTAGATGGGAGACCACCTAGGAAGACCAGGCACTGTAGGCATAAATAATAATAAAAAGAAAATAAATAAAGTGCCTAAAAGTGCAACACCCGTATGTATTTGTTAGAAATAATATTAAACCAAGAGATTGCGGGTAAATGTGTCCTACTCACAGCCTTTAGAAACAGAAACAGTGGAAGCAGCTCCAAAGGCAAAAGAAAGACACAGTCTCTCCTGAGCTGGAGACTGAACCATTGGCACACATTTAATTAAAAGATGGAAAAAAGAGTCTCAGTGTTTCAGATTTTTCTGGAAGGCTGGTGAATGAATGCTATCATTAAAAAAAGGTGTAGATCTGCACTGTTCTCTGTTTCATCCCATCTCTTCTCAGCCAGGCTGCCAATTTCCGTTATCCTGTACAGATTTAAGACTGATAGTCTCTGCACTACAAATGGTTGTTGCCTTAACAGAAACACTGGCTCCTTTCTAAATGTGAACAGGATATTTGTGCATGGTACACGAGTTAGTGTCTGATGGTAAGTTCTTGAACTGATAGGCTGAGGTAATGGGGGACATGGCGGTCAGTATTCTTATTTACCAACCAACAGGACAATCTGTGGTCCTAAGCGAGCTGAACAACTAAAATAATAATAAATGCCTATTTTTTTTTTCCAACAAGGATTTGCTGAGCGCTTGCTATGTTCTAAGCACTTGTCAGAAAACATCACATGTGCTTGTTGATTTAATCTTCACGACAACGATATGACAGGTTCAATTAATATAATTCCCATTTTATAGATGGAGAAACTAAAGCACAGGGAAGTTCACTGGCTGAGGGCTATGAGCTAGTGTTGGAGAATAGAGGATTCCCAAAGCAGGAAATCTGCTTCTTAAGTGACTCTGGGGTTGTGGATAACAACATGACGCCCAAACCCATTTCAGATGTCACAAGAGAACAGGTACTAGAGTCTCAGGTCTTCAGGGAAAGGAGAATTTCCCCAGCAGGGATGGCTAGATTGATCGCCCAAGTAGAAATACAGAATTCCCTGTGCCATTTGAAGTGTAGGTGAACAACAAATCATTTTTGCATACTTGGAGCATATTTATCCTAAAAAATAAATATTACCATTTGTCTGAAATGCGGATTTCACTGACTCTTTGTATTTTCTGTGGCAGCGCTACCCTCAGCTCATGACTGCCTCCCTGTTTCATGACTCAAGTTCTCTTACAGTTGGGTGGTTCTGAGTATCATTTCTGTGGGATCTCTTACAACGAGGTGGATAAAGTCGACTAAATTAAACCCTCTGGGGTCTTCACAGTGAAAGGTTGGGGCCCAGCACCCACTCTGAGTCAGCTCCCTGAGGGATGGTTATGTCCTGTCTTTACCCTCAAGTGAGGAAGTAACTCGAAGGCAGTGGCTTGGATGAAATTCTCTCAGCTCTCCTCCCCATATGCTGTTTCCCTAAAATGGGATTGATCGCAAACCAGAATGTCAATATGTTGAGCCTCTTTTTGATTCAACAGCTGGCAATGTTTAGAACCCAACCCAAGGCCAGTTCTCCCTCCTGCCTCTTTAGACATCGCTTGGAGCTAGTGGAATGTGAAAATCTTGGCATCTGGCTAAGCAGCTGAGAATTCTTGGTCCTTTCCTTTCTGGGAAGAGCCAGCCAGGACTGGTCTCTCCAAAACTAACTTCCTACCATCTGGGATGTTTTCCACGTGCCTCACTTTGACCCTCCAAGCAGGTTGATAGACCCTCCATAGGCTAAACTCCATGTGGTCCTTTCCACTAAGAAGAACAACATGTTGAATATGAACAAAGACTCATTCCACTGCCACCATTTGAGTAAGAATTCATTTTAGCAAAACTGGTTATTCACTCCGTGCATTTAGTCCAAGGTCACCTAAGGTTCCTGCACCACGTGTATAATGAGCATCCAGGAACCGCTTAGGTAGAAGAAGGGAAATAAAGAATAATAGGGCCCTGATTGTGTGGCAGAGCCAGGCTGATGGTTAATTTTCTGGACAGATGAAGGCAATTAGGGAAAAATTGTTTCCAAATACCTTCTTTGAGGAACAATTGGTAGAAAGGTTGGCATCTGACCTGGCATACGTCTGAGGTGATTTTGCTATGATGAGGAGGCAGAATGGGTCCCATGGTCTAGATCAACCCAGGTGCTAAGATCTACTTGTTTAGAAACTTCATTCAGAAACTCTTTCTTTAAGAAAGAAACTGTGAAATTCCAGAAGCAGAATATTAGTTTTCTGTCACATCTAAAATCTTTCCAAGTTGGCTAATTAAATTATACCTTCCAACAGAGAATGCAAACACAATTTCAGGTTCTAATCTCTCGGTAATCAGGCGTTCTATTATTAAAGTCCTCTTCCTTTTGACTGGGCTTAATTGCTCATTGTACTACATGTGGCATTGATTAGCAGTAGGAAGAGTGTGTTCTGTTTTGTTGGCTTGTGAGAAAAATGGCTATAAAAAGGCATTGAATCGGAAAGCGGGCTCTATCCAGCTGTGATGTGGTGAGTAGGGGGTCTGCGTCTGAGGAAGCAAAGCCAGCTAGCTTGTTTAGTTTGAAATAACAGCGTAAAGTTCCATATTGGCCTTGATCAAACATGACCCCAAATCGACTGGGAGCTTTTAACAGTAATATGTACAGAGCTTTGCAGTTTACAACACACTTTTGGCAGCTTTCTGGTTAATCTGGACCATACATCTGTGAGTTAAAACATTTGTATCCAGATCTTACATATGAAAAGTCTGATGCTTAGCAGGGTGAGGCACAACTTGCAGAGTGTACGGAGCATAAAGGATCAAGGACTTTTTGGACTTTACAGAATGGATTCCATGGGAGCCATGACAGTCATGTCAACTGACACTTAAAGGGAATGCCCTTACGGTATGACTGGACTGCCCCAAATCCCAGAACCCTCAGCCACAACTGCCGCAGATAAGCCCCTGACTGCAGGGACCGATGAGCATAAGCATCCCACCTTATAAGATCCATATGAGTGGACCGCCTCAGACAGAAGAAGCTCGAGACTGACCCACAGGTGTTAGGGAGGGGTGGGCTGAGATCCGAAGACTCTGGCCTTTTGCCCATCATAGCCATGGGCTTGGGACCAACACGCAGCTCTCTCCACTGCCAGTCAACAGAGCTCGCTTTGGAGATGCTCAGGGCTTTCATCCTCTTGCTCTGTCACGTGAGACTCTGTGCTTCCCCTCACTGTGTGTCATGTGTTGTGTGTAGTACCTGGTTGGTGTACCTGAGAAGGTTCCACTCAATAAACCCGGCCTTGTGGAAAGTCAAAAATGCATGTTCAAGGGTGTTTCTTGACTTCAAGTTACAGAGCTAGTAGGATGATAGTATTTGAACACAGACATTGCAATTTAAAATCTTATGCTCTTTCCATTGTATTACACTGCTCTCAACAACAACAACAAAATTAATTAATTTACAAAAGTTAATTCAGTGTAATTTATCGAACATTGATTGGGCCAATACAGTGGTTTCATAAACCAAGCTTTGCACTATGAGAGAATTGGAGGGGGGGGGATCCTATAGAGGCAGACAATTCTAACATGATGCATGTTTGACTCTGGTGTGTTGTGTTATGGAAACAAAATGCTAAAGAATCAAAGAAGAAAACAGTACCCAGGAAGAAAAAAATCTAAAAAAGGAGGAGATATCTCAGTTGGCTTTTGAAAGATAAGACACATTTTGACAGTCAACAAAGCGGGGAGGGAAGGTAGACCACATTCATGAGAGGGGTAGAGTGAGAATGATTGTGCTGTGGAGAATGTAAACAGTTCATAAGACTGCAACATACTTAAGAGGAGGATTGAAATGCAAATTGAGCCCATATGAAGGAGTTTTATTGTATAAACAACAACAAACTTTGACTATGTCTCCAGAAATTTCACTAACAGGAAGTGTTTTCCAATTGACTTTTTTTTTTCCATATATAAAAAGAAGAGGGCCATTTAACCCAAGTATTGGCTATCAGGGGCATGGTGTCCTCCTTGCATGCAGCCCCTCCATCAAGAATGAGCATTTTAACTCAGCATCTCATCAGGGAATGAATGCATTTTGCCACTAGTTCCTGGGGCCATTACTTCTCATTCTGGGGAAAATTTTCTTTCCAAGATCTGGACCACATACTTCAATGGTCCCTTCTGGTTCTAAGGTCTCTTTTGTATTTCCATAACCTAGGTCAGCTTTTAGGAAGGAAACACTAATTAATCCACTAGGTTTCTGACTGCAGGTTATACTGCTTAGAGGCCACTGAGCTGCCCCAGAAGAAGAAAGGCAGGAGGCAGATGAGGTAGATCTTTCTTCACACAGGAAGGGAAAGATCTCTCCTCATATTGAACAGGAGTGACAGCAGAATTCTTGTTTCGTTCTCAGTCTAGAACAGAAGGCATTTGGTTTATCATCATGAAGGATGATGTTAGCTGTAGGCTTTCGTGGGTTCCCTTTATTCTTCTTGAGCTGAGAGTCTGCATCAAGAATGCATGTTGAAATCATGTCTGCTTATTGACGTGATTATACAATTTTAGATTGGGTGCTACACATTTGAATGTTATGCTTCTGAGTGTCTGAATTTGATTGTCTTTCTTTAACGAGTATTAAAATTTGTTTGGGGAAGCAATGAATTGGCTGAAAAATCCACTTGATCCTTTCAAAACTTAATTTAAGATTTGCTAAGGTGGTCTATCATAGGGCGAGTTTATTCCTACCTCTAAGGTATAATAATGTGTGATCTTCTCAGGGTTCATAATGAATGCCCCTGGCATTTCGGACACCATTCTAACATGGTAGGTTGGAAGCTGAACATCTCCCAGCCCTGTGTTGGTTCCAGGTTTGTTCAGCTTGCTGATCTCCAGCAGTCACTCTTTCCCTAGTGGTTGTCCTTCTTCTGGTCTCATAAAGTCTCACCCTAAACAAGTTAAACCTAATAATCAGCCAAATACTCAAGGGGATCCCTAATGTTAGCGTCTCAAACTCTTTTTCTAAATGACTCTCTCCCCTTTTTTATTCTGCCCTAAAAATCACATCCATTTCAGTCTTCACTGAAATCTATTCCTTGGTTATTCAGATCAGCAATACTGGCCTTATCTGTTGGGTTTCTTCTTCATATACCTCGGTCCAGAACGTACTTCCAGGTAAAAAGCTGGGGTATTATTAAAGTTTGTTTTTCCCCTGAATTATGTGATCTTAGCAAGAGTTGCCTTATTCTTCTAAAGCCTGTTACAGTGTCTGATCCACACTGTGATCTCAGTAGTGTTTATGAACCTATACTATCAGAAGTCATGCAGTCTTGTGTAATATGTGCAGCTATGTCTCTATGAACATTAGGGAGATCAGAAAACTGAGGATCAGTCAGTACAACTCTTGTTTCACAGATAAAGACTCTAAGGTACTTGATACATTCTGGACTATAACCAGAATATCTTGTTTCTTAGTCTGGTAATATTTCTAGAAATTTCATTCTGGTATGATTGAAAGTTATAAAAATATTGCCCACTTACACTATTTACTTTTAAAATTCCAGCCAGACTCTGCTCCATCCTCACAGTTAACCATGACCCTTTATTGGATTTGTGCATTCTTTAAATTACATTCACTTTGTGTGTTTATGACACTCCATTTTAACCTATTTTTTAAACATTCTCCGTTATAATTTTTTCCTGAAACAGTAGTCTTGATCTTTGACCAAAGCAAATGAGGTGTTGGCTTTGTTTAAGACAATGTGCTGTCTGGCAGAGTGTAATGGTTTCTGCATCCTGTTTCTCTTGCAAATATTAAAGAAATTGTTTGCCAAACAATGTATTTATGCTGCTTTTCTAGGAAAGACACAGAGGCCCAACAGTAATATTTCTGTTTTTTTTTTTTTAAGAAATCAACTATAATCATGAGTTGATCTGGATTTGAATTTAGGGGTTAGAGTATCTAGTTAGAGACTACAAAATCCTAAGAAAAAAAAACAAATAAACAAACAAACAATTTTTCTTCACACTGGGTATGCTAAGTATGGAATTTCAGTTTTAAATTGACCAGCACTCTTGAAAGATTATCAAAAATCCATCTGAGTAAAGGATAATTCCAAACAAGCCTTAGTTCTTTTGAGCTCTGTGCTGTAGCAGGCCAGCTGTTACAAAGCAATTGTGCTTCATTAACTTAACTTCTTGAAAAAACATACCCCCGATGAGTTATGACTCAACCTTATATCCTCAAGTTTTATTGAGGCTCTGACATAATAAATGGTTATATAAAAACATCTTGCACCACGTACGCCCAAATGGCTGTGAAATTGCTTTATCCTTTATATACAGAAGCTCACAGTAAATTCTTTATAGGAGGAAAATGTATACACTTCTCTGAAAAACTGATAGGTAATGTGTATAAATTTAATGCAATTAAATGTGTATAAATTTAACGCAATTCAAACAATATTTATAACCTTTTATGGTAGAGTTGCTGGTTTCAAGCGATGGAAACCAAATCTGAGTCACCTAAGCAAATGGCACATACTAGAAGGTGATCTGCCACAGGCGGATCAGGACACCGTCTAAGGGAGAAATACATTCTAATATTTGTCTAGGATTTTCGACATCCACTCAAATTTCAGACTTTCAGGGGAGAGAGTTTCATTGACTTTGTTTAGGCCCTAGACCTGCCATGGTGTATGCAGCAGGGCAGGGAGAAGCATTTGGCCCTTCTGGCTTGCGTGGTGAAATGTGGGCATATAGATTTACCTTCCACTGAGACAGCATGCAAGGAGGGAGGGGCAAGTCTCCAAAAGTAAGCCTTGTGGCTTTTAGAGAAGGAAGAGTAGGTATTGAACTGTCAAAATATGACAGATGTCCTCCATACCTGATTCTTCTAGATGCTGGCAATAGAGAAAGGAAGAAGTTCTTGGCCTCATAGAGCCTGCGGTCTTAAAGAAATTAAAAGAAAAAAGGCAAAAATTCTCTAACTAAGTCAGTGTTAAAGAGAAGTAGAGAAAGATTCTAATCCAGTCAATGAGAATCACATTGTTTATCTCTTTATCAGCTTTCGAGAACTTGAAAGGAAAATGGCATGCCATTATGGGACACATTACTGCTGCTTCTTGGTGCTGTTCTCATCTCCTTCTTCTGGTTTCTCATTTTTTATTTTAACTACCCTTTATTTACGTACTATATATATTCATGTCCCTTAGGATAGAAACAAAAATAAGAGCTGCCATTTATTAAACACCCACTACTCACCAGGCCCTAGGGACACCATATACTTCTAAGGAGAATGCTATTTTTCATACCCTAATTGAAAAAAGGCTCAAGATTGTTCTATGAGTTGCTAGGAGCTAATGAAAGGAAAAGCCTGGATTCTAACACATTTATATGAATCCAAAAATCAAATCCTTGAGGGGGAGGACCTCATATTATAAAATGATAGATGCATAAATACATAGCAAATATTTCCGACACGTTACAGATAGAAGAAAACCCTAAAAGAAGGCCAAAAAAGGGTTCAGGTAAAGACAAGCGTATTCAGGGTTATGGTAACATGATTGTGACTTCTGTGACATTTTTACAAGACCTGTGACTGGGATTTAAAAACATGGACTAGACCTACAAAGACTGAGACCCCAGTTGAACCGCACCATTTTTCATCTTGGTGGCTGTAGAAAAGTCACTTAAACCTACCCAGTGTTCGATTCTCCTCTACAACAGAACATAGCTCTCTCACAAATGATGTCAAATTAAGAGGAAGCACGTGGAATCCTTTTGTTAACTCCAGACGTTATGGAAATGCACGCAGGTTTACTACCTTTATCACGCTCCAGGGAGTAGGGAGTAATGTGTGCATTCTCCGTCTTCCCAGTGTTTCTTCCTGTTTTTCACAGTTCAGGAATGTGATTGTTTATTTCCATGACTTAGCAAGAAGATCAAATAATTCTCCTTGAAATACAAGAATCATTTCACAGCTCCACGTCGGGGCAACTGGGATGTTCACTGCGGGCTGTGAAGTTTTGCACCGTTTCGTCTGTAATTCACTGCTGCCTTGGACAGCAGGCCCGTTTTTCAGTGGGAGGTAACAAGTGCCTTTCCCAGAGAAGTATTTACTGGAAGGGAAATTGCGACTCTCACATTCACTCTCCCTGGTAACCGTTTCGGCTAGCCTCAGTCTCAGCATTTCTGGAGGGCTTCGGGGTGCTCGGGGACTATTTTCATTCTCACTTTTGGAAAGATGATTTCCATCCTCTATTTTCAAAACTGTAGTCACTGTGGGATTTCTCTGTGGGGACAGAACCTTAGCAAGAAGGACTTTGATGAATCGTTGTGCTTGCATAATGGGTTAATAGCTCTATGAAGCTACAGGCCATCTGGAGAATGAGCAGGAGGGAAGAGCAGCTGTTGACCAAAAAATCTGTCCTTAGTAAGAATCAGAAATCAGTCTCCATTCCCCTACCTTTCTCTCCCTCCCCTCCCCGCCCCTCTCTGTCCCTCCCTCCTTTCCTACTTGCATCTCTCCCTCCTTTTCTTCCTCTTCATAGTCAGATATAGATATGTTAGTTTTGGGTCATGTCCAAACTTATTCAAGATTTTGGGTTTCCCATCATTTACCAGGGCCTCCAATCACACTAGGCCTTTGACCCTGGTCCTACACAGAGAAGTACCCAATGGAAAGTCAAATGACTCAACTCTCCCTAGAGGCTTAATTATATCCATCACTGCTCAGATCACCCAGGGAAGTGACAGGGATGGTGGCTTTTATAATAGTGAAAGAAAAAGAACTGTTGAATATTTCCTGGGTTCAGTCCCAGTTCTATCAGTTACTAGTTATTTGACTTTGACAGTTAATTTCCGAGAGCTTTAATTTCATTATCTTTAAATGGGCAAAGTAAGAATAATTTCATGGGGATTCTGTGAGCATAAAAGTAAAGACTGTGATTTGGATGCTTAATAGACAGATAAGGTGGGGAGGAGGAGTTGTCATTACTTTCTGAACTAGCAGGCACTGCTGCCCCCATCTCTGCCAAGGGACAGAGTTCCCCTTTCACAGGATGCTTTTTGTGACTTTTCTTTACTTCACACTTCATTGCAAGTGTTGACAGTGAATTCTCCAACCCTGGGATGAGACAGTCACAGTCAGCAGCTGGCTGTTTTCTCAGTCCCCAGGAGAAGCTGCTCATGTACATTTACATAAGTAAAGGTTCTGTCTTGATTGTTTTGGGCACATGTCAACAGATTGGACCAGCTTGTGTCTTCATGTTGTATTTGAGCATCACGTGAACAGATCAGCCAGCTCACATGTTAATGGTGCAAAGTGCACCAAGAATCTAATGAATTCTTAATAAAAGGACATGCTCTCTCGACAGTTCCTTTGAATCTCCCCTATGTGACTCTTGCTCAGATAATTTCTTCCATCATGCAGGGAATTCTATAAATATTAGGTAACTATTGGGTGAATTTTAGAAATAATAATATTATAAAAAGGGAAACAGCTCACCTGCCTACTTGTCTGCCTGCCTTCCTTCCTTCCTTCCTACCTTCCTTCCTTCCTTCCTTCCTTCCTTCCTTCCTTCCTTCCTTCCTACCTTCCTTGCCTCTTTCCCTCCTTCCCTCTTTCTCTTTCTTCTTTTTCTTTCCCTTCAGAATAATCTAAAATCAAGGTTTGTTATAGATATGAGTTGCCAACAGTAAGAAAGATGAAAGTACAACCTCAGCCACAATGAGTAAATGGTTGGCAAGCAGATGTAGTCATTATAGTTAGGATATGGTGGATGCTTATCAAAACTATGGGTTTTATTACTTTGAAAATTTAGATGATGCTAAAAGCTGCTATGCAAGTTTGAAAGTTTGAAAGAACATATAAGTAGGCTGATAAAAATTTTAGCTAGAGTTAAAAATACTGAACTTAAAAAAAAAATCTTAACACTATCTCTAAGGTCAGTTTTAGAATTCACTTAGTAGAGAAATATGAAATCATGTGCTGTGGATATAGCCATATCTATAGTAGATGGGGGGAAAAAGAAAAGAAGAACTAGGCAGGATAAATGTATCTGTCAAGGGCAGCTTGAAAAATAAACTTTAGTTTTCTGAAAAGGAACATGTAACTAGTTGAGGATCTAAAGCTAAATAAATTATTTGGACAAGTCTATGGATATCAAAGATTTGGTAATTTTGTTTAATTTTAATGATGTAGTTTTCAAAACATACTAATCTTTAAAGTATTTGAGGGCAAAATAATTTATGAAGAAATTTAATTTTTAACTAGATTTTTGAGGTTTCTTTTTTTCTTTTTTTTTCTTTTTTTCCTTTTTATCACTTTAGGGACAATCCAGAATAGAGAAAATTAGGATGTTTTCTGCATGACCAGTAAACACAGAACCAGTCACTAAAAGCCCCTCGCCTCTGGAGTTAGAGATTGAATCTTAGAGTTTTAAGGTTCGATAGGCTGTAATGAACAATACATTTTGTTTAGAAAATACCATCTCCTTTAACTAATTTATAATGAAATAGGAACTGATTTTGAAAGCAAGCTCTACTGGCTCAGCTGAGGAAAGCTGTTTGTGAGATTTTTCTCAACTCAGTATTGCATTTCTAAAAATAACAAAATTATTAAAAAAAATGATAATATGTATTAATTCACTTTGAATTTTTGTAATAAGACGGATTCGTAAAATTGACTTGTTTCTTCAGTGTCGAGCACTTTTAATCAATAATTCCAAAACAAAATTGTCCATGATTCCTGCACATAAAAAGAGAGTTGCTATAAAAATGATACCTGCAACTTGGATAGAAAGACTTAATGGTGGGGCCTCTGAGTGTTTTAAAAAAATTAGATCATTTACATGTAATTCAAATTAGAGTACTAATGATAAACATGGAAGCGGTTCAGTGAAACCTCCTCACTCGAAATGTCTTTTGGTAATCATTTTCTTGCAATAAAGTGGCTCGTGGATTGAAACAAAAATTAGCACAGCTGTATCACAACAGATTTGACATTCAATAAAAAGATACACTAATTGAAATTTCCATCCAAGGAGTGTAAAAACGTGGCATCATTAACCATCTTTGGTGACATTCAGAACTTCGCTTTCTACTAATTCCTGGGGAGATACAAATAAAATATTGCCTTTATATCCACACATATAGGTGAGCCTGAGGTTTTGAATTGTTGAGGAATAGAAAAATATAAAGAGAAATTATCTAATTATAAATATGGTACATGTTTCCTGCTCTTTTTATAATTTGATGTCATTCTACCTGTTAATTCGCAAAATGTGTTGAACTTTATTTCATTTCAAATAATCAGCTCACAACATTATTTTTTCACATTGAAAAAAATATATATACTCCATATCCACAGTAAAGAGCCTGAAAAAGTTATATACAAAAAGGTTAGTTTTGGAGGAAGGGATTATAAAAACTTACATTTTCTACTTTATGGACTTCTATATTTAAAACATTTTGACTACATATATCAAATTTATGTGGAAATGTTTGTTTAAAATACATGTTGGAAAAGTTGTTGAAATCCAGGTGCATTTTAAAATAAAGCATGAATAGTAAAGCATCATAGCAAAGATGCTTCAAGCTTAAACAAGGTTATTGCAGGAAGTTTCCCAAGCTCTGGTGTTATTTCTTCTACTGAGTATATTCTTTGTGGGAACTTTAATGCATGTTTTGACAATACTTTAATATTTCATACTGACTTTAATTGAAAATGAATTAAAAGTGTAGATGCCATATGGTAGAGAGAGAGTGGTCAGTTTGCATCAAAGCAAACAACTGAGTTAAATTTTTAAATCCCTTTATACTGCCTTTTTACATTTTCTGATGCTCAATAAGTCCATACTCAACCGACATCACTCCCATACTCCTGTTCAGGGTTACTCATTGTCATTTGAGCCATGGCTATGGTCATTCTGTAAATGTCTAAGCTTTCATCTTCAGAAGAAAATTATGGCCTTGTCTCAGCTGTCCCTTAGAAGTGATTCACAAGGAAGTTCCATAAAACCTTCACAACACAAGCAATCACTAAGTATATCAGTTGTCCTACATTTAATTTAATATTTAATAGTATTCATCTGCCACAATGCTATATTCTATGGGGGATAAAAATAAATAGGATATACATTAATTCATGGGTACCAAAAACAGTGCTTTGTCCTTCTATATCCATTTTCCCTGTTTTTCTTTAATAAGAGAACCTACATATTTTGGGGGGTAGGTATCTGGCCATCCTAGAATGAAGACTACATTTTTCAGCCTACTTTAGACTTAGATATGCCTATGTGACTAAGTCATAGACAATATGAGGAAGTGATATTTTCCTTTTCTGCTGGCTTCAATGTGGGTGGAGTATCCATCCTGGATGAAAAAGTAACCTTAGAAGTAAAGTAGCCTACTTGGATGAACAGGTGACCTAGGCAATGACATTCACATGACAAGCTATGACTAAGGGACTGGGGGTTTTTAACACAAAGGAGCATCGATTAACACTTGGATTACCTACCTCGAGAAATAACATTCTTTTATTTAAACCAAAGTTATTTTTTGGCTTACTTTCACCCATAGCCACATTTATTTTTATTTAAATAGCTATCAAAATAATTCATGTAAGATAAGTTAAAAAAATCTCATCTAAAACATTTGGACACAATAATTTTTGATGCTTCTTTTCTTTCACCAACATCTTAAATGAGAACATTTACTAAAGCAGTGTTTTCAGATTTTTGTTACTTTGCCAATATTTGCCTTCAGAGAACAATTAGAGCTACAACTCAAACTCAGTGTTGTTTCATCCTCAGTCTAGTTCTATTTTGTAATCCAGTTTTTTGTAAAATATTTCTATATGCTTCAGTGAGTTTTAGCCTTCAGCACCACGAAATTTTAATGGAGAACACTGAGCTAAAATTAGGTCAGGACGAATGTGGCTTCAGTCCCTAACTTACTGTATGACTCGATTAGTCAATTTACTTTCTGTCTCTTAGAAACAATGACTCTATGATAGAATTTTTATAAATATTGAATGAGATGATGCAAGTGGTAGAGTTTTACAAAATGCATAGCTTTCTCTATTTTGCCATAGCAGGCTGTGTGTAAACTATAGTTGTTTATATCCCAAACTTTTTATCCTTCTGCTCCAATATTTATTTAAATATTTTAAAGCATTTGATATATATAAATACACATGTTTCTGTATATATAGTATATATATCAACTATGGAGCAAAATAATTTTGAAAACACTTGTGAATGTATCTTTATTTAAAGATATAGAATAATGGAATTATTCTAGAAGCTACCTCTGTGTTTCTTCTTTATCCTATCCCATGCCTCTCTCCATAAGAAATAGCTACTGTGAATGTTGTGATTATCATCCTCAAGTTGCCTTTTTTTTTCAACTCATTTTATTATTTACATATGTATACCTAAAGTATATATTGTTTACTTTTGGTTTTGAACTTTCTACAAATGGAATCATTAGACCTGCATGTTTTTCTGTTTGTTTTTGCGTATTTGAGCATTGTGTTTCTAGCATTCATCGATGTTGTCATATGAGACTGCATAGTAAAATAACAAAGGTAACTGTATAAATTATAAATTGTAGTGGGTAGGATACAAGAAATAACAAATAAAAACAATTAAAATGACTAAAAAGAGACAAATGAGATATAAAATCAGCATGATACCAGAAATGACGGAGCAAGATTTTGAAACAAGTCCAAATATATCAATCACTGTAAATTCAAATGGGCTTAACTGGCAAGTGTAAGGAAATTGTTGGGTTAAATTTAAAAGAGAAACAAGTCTAGGTGTACACTATTTTAGGAGATACATGTCGGGTTCTCCAGTGTCTAGGACATGCCACCAACCTGGGTTTTCTTAGTTTAACTAGAGGAGGCTGGCTCAGTGCAGGGGATTCTGCTGGTGGCTCTAGATTGAGACCATGAAAGTCCCAGCCAGCATCTGCCCTACACACCTTCCACCCTCTCAGCATTTAACTCACACTCATGGCTTCCTACTCTGGTTCTGGTTTGTGTGTTTACTTTGGTTGGTTGGTTAGTTGTTAGTTCCTTTTTTAACCTTTGGAGATTTCTCTTTCTAAGAAAACCAGTGGTGCACTGAAAAGTACATTTTATGAATTGCATCCAGGATCTACTTTTGTTTGACTGGGAGAGCCATTCCAATGATCAAACTCAACATTTTTATTCAGTATTTTTGCAAAAGGTTTAATGCGTACCAGACATTTTGTCAGACAATAAAATTTTAAGAGCAGTAAGGAACAGTCCTTCCCTCCAGGAGTTCCCCGCGAACGGCAAAGAGCATGAAGGCAAGATATTTGTTTACTTTGTCCAATGCCTGGAGCATGACAAGTGCTCAGTAATTACTGTGGATGCTGGATGACTCCTTTGGAGGAACCCTGGGTTAAGCAATAATTTCAAATGCTCAGTTTCCGAATGGTAATTCTGAGAAAAGAAATGAAATTATTTATTATGTATGGAATAACACTTACTCTCGGATATGACATGGTGAGAAAAAAAAAAAGGAGAAAAATCCTCAGGGGGTTTCCTTCTGCAGGGACATCATGCACCCAGCCAACCTCGTGACTCCATTTTTAAAAAGTTTCATTGCCCTGGTCCCACACAGCTCATTCCTTCCACCCATCCCTGAGGCCCTGACTGTGTAAAATGCTCCTGGGAGCACCTTAGAGATTTTAGATATTCAAACTCAGACCTCACTGGTCTGCAGTGCAGAATGGACTCCGTTATTGGAAGATGAGGTTTCTGTGGCTTTCAAAATATGCTTCTAGATTCTCAATTGTCTAATGCCTGCAGGTAGATCCAAAAGTATGTTCTTTGAGAGTGATGTCCTGGTTTGTGGGCCATACATGGAGCAGGGGGGAAAGGAGGTATGTCTCAGACCATGCCAGAAAGCTTCACACAGTGTGAGGAAAGAGAATTCTATTTTTTGAAAGAGTGATGAAACTAGGAAGCAAGTTGGCCTCTTCACTGGGTGATAAAATGGAAAAGCACTCATCCATGAAATAGAAATAGCTGCAGACTGCTTCTTCTGACATTTCATTTCTGTTTCTGCAGATAAATGTTTCTTACCACGAAATCATCAAGGAGGAAGTGCAATTAGCATTTGAAGATTTAGAGAGTAATTTAACCCAGCCACAGACACCTCAAGTGCGAGATACCTTTCTTTGTATGCTTCTTCCTCAGGCCAGAATCGACCATCCCTTCAGTGGGTGAAAGCAGAACTGAACGGTAGTCAAATATCCTCATCTTCCTTGTAATGTATTTTATTCCTCACGACAGAATCTACCTTCCAGTTTCCCAATGTGGAGATCAAAAGGAAATTATCTGTTAATTTTTTGGAAATTGTGAACAAACAGTGAGACTGTTGAATTCAGCATACTCATACTCATTGCTAACCTAGGTGGTTGCAGCAGGCTCCCAACTCAGGCAGGTTCTCCTTGGTTCCTAGCCACCAGGCTGTCCCCACCCAAGCTTTCCCTGATGCATCAGGGAAAATAATGTATCAGTTTCAGAATCATAATCTAATACATGGCACTGAGTTCATGTCACATACTTGACCACACACCTGCTCAGTGGGCTGCTACCTTGGTCAAGACATACCTTGTACCAGGCATGGCGAGTGGCCCAGTCTTGCTTTCCTGAGCCCAAGTTTGGTTTTTGTTTGTTTATTTGTTCATTTGTTTTTAATTAACCTGCCTCCTGCTCTACTTTATACTACAGTCTTGATTATCCTTGCTAATTCAGAGGCCGGGATCCCGCAGAAAGAGCATTTCGGGTCTTGCCCTGTGTCTCAATATCACTGCCAATTGTTCCCTCTCATTTCTCCACCTGACTTCTGAGTTTGACTGTTTCCTATATCTTCTCCAGCAGCATCTGGAGATATATTGCATGCAGGTGAGGTTAAGCAGTAACTACTCCACACTGGACTAAGCTGGCACCACCAAAATCCAAAGGTGATTCTACTTACAAATCCCAGATCTTCCCTATTTTCTCTCTCTTACTGCAGTTCACTGGTTAATGGCCCCTAGATATAAAACTCAGAGTCACTATCCCTATTCTAATTTCATAGGGTTTAGACAAGTTTTACTTCCAGTTACATCTATTTCATTATTTTTCTGATTGCTGTCAAAGCAGTAATTGGTTAAATTTTCAACCAGTTCTATCTTTCTTGATCACAGTAATGAGATTTTAGATTTTGAAAAATACATGTAAAATCTACTTATTTTCAGGTAAACAGTTACTGAATGTCATTTTAGCACTCTGAAAGAGGCTATGTCCTGAGTCTGAATTTTGCTCTTAGTTATGTCAGGTACAACAGGTATCTTTAATCCAAAGAATTTTATGTCATAGAACATTCCCCAAAATATATGTCACAGGGACAGAAATGATTTTGTGCAGTTTGGTTTTTCGAATCAAAATGAGATATTAATATGAAATTTCTGCTCCAGTGATTTTAAAACACTGAATAGAGAACATGAGTTTTGATGGAAACAGAAAGGAAATTGGTTTTTGCCCAAGAACTCTGCAGTATGCTTATTAGGAATAAATTAAACACCTAAGGAGATGTGTTCCCGGGCTCCATCTGCTCACCCTCGTTAGGAGTATGGCAGAATTACGTAGAGGATTGTCACAGGGGCCTTCGCTCAACTCCCATTTCCTCTGCATCTACTCCATTGAGGCCTGACAGGAAGCAGGAATCACAAGACAAGGCCTTGGAGGAATGGAGGCATTGCTTTTTGTTCAACAAACCTGACTCTCGAGGCTTCTTCTGCCAGCTACCACTGCCTGTCACACTCTCCTGTGAGATGTCTCTTCTCCCAAGCCTGGGAGTTGTTATCACCCACTAAGATGACCACACAGGGGACTCTCATCCCAGGGACTTTTGTGGCAATGACTGAGGAGAGAATACACAAAATACCAAAACAAACACACAAACAAAAAACAGAAAAACAGAGAGAGAAGAAGAAAAGGAAGGAAATAATCTTACTTATGAACATCTTTAAAATGTTGAATGTCATTTTACATTGGTAGTTGCTGATACAAAAAAAAAAAATGCTACTAAATTTGTATTCTTCATCTTCTACCCAGCACACTAGCTGAAGATTCTTACAAAGTATAACATCTCATCTGTGGAATCTTGAATTTTCTTTGTAGAACATAACATCTGGCAGAGAGCAATTTTGTCTCTTTCTCATCTGTATTCTCCTTTCTTTCTCTCACACAGTCGATGGTTATGACCTCTCAAACCTTGTTGAATAGGCACAGTGTACGTGGGCATATAATTCTCATAACTTTAATAGAAAGCTTCTAAACTTTATTCACTAAGTGTAATCTTTCTCTGCATTTTTGCTACAGACTTTTTATGTGGTGAAGAAAATGTCCTATTTTTGTATAAATGCCTACATTTAAAATATATAAATATAAATAAATGAAATATAGAAATATGTATAAATTTATATATTTAAAATGTAGGCATTTATATATGTAGAAAGTAGATTTTATTTTCTATATAAATAAATTTATTTTCTCTATAAATAAATAAATTTTCTATATATATTGAGATAATCATGTATTTTTTTAAGGGTATTTTGGTACTGGGTATTTACATTTCTGTGATACATTCGGTCTTTCTGTCAACATGTATACTTTTTACACTTATGCACTTATGGTTGATTGGCTGATACTTTTCTTCTTCCTATTGCTTTGTCAGGTGCTGATAGTTAGCTTTTATAAAATACTTACCTAGTCTCAAGGGGGAAATATATAGAAGTGAAATCATCCCTTGAAGATTCAGTAACATTGCCTTATATATAATAACATAGACCTCACTGTTTCTAAGTGAGACATATTTTACTATTTTTTCAATTTGTTAAGTGTTTGTTGTTTAGTCTATATTATCTAGGTCTTTAAGTTACCACATGTAACTTAAAATATTCAAGACAATCCTTCATTTTATCACTTATTATATTTATTCTTAAATTTTATAAGTTTATATACTTTTTAATTTTTATATTATTTATCATCATCTCTCTTTTTCTAAATCAATTTTGACAGACTTTTATGTCCTTTTTAGTCTTCTTAAAGAAGCAGCATTTTTTTGTTTTGTAAGTCATTTTTATATTTTTTCTGTTGCCTTTCTTCTTTTGTATTTATTAATTTCTATCTTCTTTTTTCTATTTATCCTGATTTTTTTTGTTTTTATTTCTTCTCATTTCTGTAGTTTTTGAAATAATATTTTTTTGCAATTTTTTTTGGAGATTTTGCATTCTGTTCATTGCTGTATTTCCATTTCTTAGTTGATATGGTTTAAAATTTCAACATATAAGTTTTTAAAAAATCTAAAATTAATTTGTAGTTCTACCTCTTCTCCAGTAAGGAATTTAGATTATCCACATTTTTGTTCAAGTTACAAATAGTACTTGGTGCAACATGAGTGAATCTTTTAAACTTTATACTAAGTGAAAGAAGTCAGTCATGAAAGACCACTTATTATATAATTCTATTTAGATAGCATGTCCAGAATAGGCAAATTATAGAGACAAAAAGTAGATTAGTGGTTGCCTGGGACTGTTGGGGAGCGGGTGATATCAGAAGTGAGAAATGGTTACTAATGAGTGTGAGCTTCTTTTGGGGTTGATTAAAATATCCTAAAGTTAGAGAGTGGTGATGGATGTTTATCTCTGTGAATACATTAAGAAAACACTGAACTACATACTTTAAATAAATGACTTTTATGCGAATTATATCTCAATAATTAGCTATTTAAAATTAGAAAAAGATTTTCTCTTGGATATTGGTGACCAGTATGTGTCACAGGCTGTGGCTGTTCTGGAGCTCATCATCAGTGAGGCGGTGCTTCTCCCTGAGGGATTACCTACAGCCTTCTTGTCTTCCAGGTGGCTACTAGGATTAGATGCTTACGTTTTTCCAGGGTATTTGAGAGCAGTAGCTTCGGATTTCTTACAGATACTGCTATACATTTCAGCTATCAGGTATGACAATCTGATTTTCTGATGGGATAGACAAATGACAGCTTCACTAAGGAAACTCTTGTGAGTGTCACTATGAAGTAATGTGTAGACAGACCCTGGCCTGCTCAACCAAGACCAAAGATGGTCACTTGTCACATAGTGATAGGGGGTAGACCAAACTTTTTTTACTATCTTATATGTGAATTTATCTACACAAGTATTTGTGCACATAGGCAATGTGAGTGAGGTAAAGTATATAATTATATTTATGCAGGAAAAGAGATGACTTGTGGGAGAACTGGTCTTTCTGCGAAAGTCTGAATATTGAGAATACAAATAAATTTAAGGCCCATTTGAAGAAAAATAAAATCATTTACGAATCAGTCAACTTTTTGATCAGACATAATGTGCTCAAGTGCAGCGATAGACTTTATCCATGAATCTAAAATATTTAATTTACAGACAGACTTTAGTCTAAAACAGGCATTACTATGTATACTTTTTAAAATCAATAAAACTTCTCATGAAGAGTATGCTATTGATTTCATGAGGGAAGTGGATAGTTTTTATGTTCGTGAGTTAAGTGTATGGGCTTTGCCATCAACACTTGTCAAACATGGAAGGAAGGACCGAGTCTGAGTGATCCTATACCTCCTCATCCACCTGCCAGGGCCATTGCTGCAAGGTTTCATCTCATTGCACTTTACGACACAGGAGTGGCCTCACTGTGCATCGACATTGTCCTGTTGGTATTGTAGAGCACCAGCCAGCCTCACAGGGAGCTCAGCTACTGGGTGGGAAAATTCTCAGCTGTTCTGTTCTTTCTTGGAAATTACCTGTGCCCCTTTTCCTGCCAGCACATGGGAACAGCACCGCCAGCTAATTGCTCCTGGATGGGAATAGATCTGCACTTCATTTTCCCATAGCAGAGAAGCCATTTTTTACTTCAGTGCTAAGAATCATATCCACGTAGAAAGTGGCTAATATAGGTTTGTGGACTCATGGTATTTACCATAGAATAAAGGGAGTGAAGAGGAATACGAGAGTATAAAGAGAGTAGGAAGAAAGGAAGGAAGGAAGGAAGGAAGGAAGGAAGGAAGGAAGGAAGGAAGGAAGGAAAGAGGAAGGAAGGAAGAAAGGATAGAAAAAAGGGAAAAAGGGAGGAAGGAAGAGAGAGAGGGAAAGAGGGAGAGAAAGAGAATAGTATTAAAATGCCAAACTGTCCTCATCCTTTACCTGCAATACAGCAATGCCAGGCGTCAGTGGAAATTTTGCATGAGCTCATCCCAATTCATTTCTAGGGTATTGTTCCAAAATAACTCAACATGATAGTTAACCTTAAAGATATCAAGAGCCTGCGGAAATGCCAAGGGCTTTGGTGTGAGAGTCCTAGGCTGGAATCTAGGCTGCGTACCTTACAAGTTCCGTGTCCTTTGGGCCCATCTTTCATCAATCTCTCAGCCTTGGATCCTATATCTGTAAGATAGACATAATAATGCTTACCTCATAGGATTAGAATAATCTTTTACTGATAACGTAAGTAAAGCAGTTAGAAAAGTATCAGGCACGTGGGGCTAATAAAGCAACTATTATTATTACTGGACACACACTTACAATGGAGGAAGGAAGCCTCTCCCAACTTCCAATTAAAGTATGACTAAAGACAAAGAAAGGAAGAAACTGAAAATAGCAACAGAGACTATTAGGATGGACTGACAACCCCAAGTCAGATAGGAGAGAAATGTCTGCTAACTCTAATGAGTTTAAAACCACATAGAGAAAACCCTACCCGGCTTCATTTTATGAAAGGGAGATGACCCAAAGAAAGACACTTTTACTTCTCCCATTATCTGTCCCCGAATCCAGACTACACAATGTCTGTAGCAATCCAAGAGCTGAGCAGCACCCACCTGCCCCTTGGGCACTGATTTGTGAGGAAGCCACCTTTGCTGTCATTTCTACATGTGCACACAGGACACAGCTAGAAAGGGGGTTTGCTGTAACACAGTCCACTCTAGGCTCCACAGGGAACCCTTTCTGTGGACTGGGAACAGTGCATGCTGAGAAGTGTCTTCCCCCGCACCCATAGGTCTTTCTCTATGTGGTTTTGAACTCATGTAGTCACTCAGAGCACTGTGCACCAGTTACTGGGGGCAGGGAAGGCTATCAACTCTGCAGAATGTGGCACACGAAGCACATGCTGGCTGGAGGCTGAGTGTTAAAAGATGAGAGGTCACACCCACCAAGAACACACAAGAAAGAGAGACTCAAACAGCATGCAGGTGGGCAAAAGAGAGCCGACGCTGGTCGGTTCCTCCTGTTTGTTGACAAAGAGTGAAGATGACAGCTCGCTGAATCACTGGCAGAGGACAAAGAGGGAGGATAGAGGGAGGAAAGGAGAAAAATGCTGCAATGCAGAGAAAAGAAAGACATCTGGAAAATTCTGAGAAGGGCACGTGTCTGAATGTGATTTCATTTGGAATCCAAGAGAAAATATTAGAAAACTGTTTGTCATCTGCAGTAAAGAATAAAAGAGAGACAGGCTTTGAGAAATGGCCTGAAGGAGGGAACAGGCTGTGAAACGACATATGGAAGAGCAGGGGCACCTGTCCTGCTTCTATGGCCGGTGCTTAGCACAGCGCCGGGGACAGAGCAGCCACAAAACACATGGAGATGACATTTAGCAAATGGTAGCTGCATTTTATTCAGGTGGTAAAATTACCAGCGATGTCATTTTCTTCCCGTTGTTTTACTGCACTTTCTAAAATCTCTCTACAATAAACATGCCGTGCTTTTGAAAACAAATGCACATTCGTTGGGGTTCCCCCACGCCTGTTACCCACTGTTAGCATGGCTGCTGGGTGGCCTCCCAGGAAAATTACTCTAATAGTGCTAAGATTAGAGTGTCAACTTAGCTCTAAGCACATCCTGGAAACTGGGCAGGAATAACCCAGTGGGATGAAATTTCAAAAAAGAACGTGGATCTCTATGGAGAGAATCTACCCCGAGGGAAGGAGAAACTCGCTCTAATGAGCCAGGCTTAGTAACAGGGCCGGAAGATTGGAGAGGAAAAATAGTACAGGTTGGTGGGTGTTACTGGAAATGTCCTCACTGCTGGAACCAGCATATGCTGCTGTGGAACATCCCTAGGGGATCCTACAGTAGGACCATTGCCCTAATAGTGACAGTAGCTGCACGAATGTCAGCTGCCACTTGGGTGCTAATTTGTGAGAGAGCAAATGGGTAAACTTGCTACTTAGATCAACCAGAGATTGGCAGGCCGTGGTCTGGAGTGGGGAGGCATTGGGGAATGAAGGTCAGAGAGATAGCAGTGAAACCTAGAGGCAAGTGGGAGTTGGGATGTGAGCAGGGTCAAGGGCAAGAGGCAAGCATTGCCAGGTGCATACACAGCCCAGGTAGGGGCAA
This sequence comes from Cynopterus sphinx, assembly GCA_030015415.1. Taxonomy (NCBI): domain Eukaryota; kingdom Metazoa; phylum Chordata; class Mammalia; order Chiroptera; family Pteropodidae; genus Cynopterus; species Cynopterus sphinx. Next base: position 5,905,346 of record CM057383.1, on the reverse strand, counting down.
CAGAGCATCCAAGGCAGGGGCTACAGAGGAGCAGGAAGCAGAGGTCCAAGGATAAGCAAGGTCAGCAGTGAGGACACTGGTCCAGCTGCTGAGGAAGCAGACTGGCCTGTTTTGTGAGCAAATGTAACAGCCCTTAGAATAACCTGGAAAGATTGTCAAAGAGTAGGATCCACTGAGCTCTATCAACATGGGCATTTGCATTAAAATGCCTCCAGATCCTCACAGAGATGCTGGGGACACACTTGTGTTTGAGGTAGGCAAGCAATGCAAAATATGTGACTGAGGACATTCAATGAAAGAAAAGCTCCCTGAGAATCCCACTCTCTGCCTTCACCTTCCATCTTCTGCCACTCAGGGCATCCGTGATTCAAATCTAGTCGCCTTCTCCAACCTCTTCCCTCTGAGATCAAACTACTGCCCGGCCAGGGAGTCCCACACATTTCAGAACCTGCTGCTGTCTGGGAGAGCCTTCCAGTGCCTTTACCACTTCAGCTTCCAAATCTGAGTCTCTGCCCTCCGTGAGTTTGCTAATATAATGCGGAGATGTCCTAAGCTTTCTGGACCTGAGGCCATGCATGTGGGTCCCGGTGAGCTGAAAGCTTTGCATGGAGGAAACGCTCAGCCCTTGGTACCAGGCAGACCCGCCGGCACCCTTGGCTCTGCTATTGCCTGGCTGTACGATCCGACTGCGACTAGTTTGCAAGTTACCAGTTTACTCTGAGCTTCCTCGGAGGCCACCATATGTGAAGGGGTGACTGTAACATTTACCTGCAGTTGACCGTGAGGCATAAATGCAATAAGGCAGTGAGACCCAATGCTTTCATGTCATGGTGGGCAGAAAATATGGACTCTTGGTGGCCTGGTGTGTCTGCCCCAGGACCTGCTCAAGCACCTCCGAAGTAAAGAGTGGCAACATCTCAGCTCATCTGCAACTCTTTCACGGTGCCCCAGGCTCCACGACACTCAGAGAGGGGACATCTGTTCAAATGTACGTAAAGGATCATTGTATTTCCTGGCTTTGTGCATGTCCTCAATAAATATTAGCTCCCTGTACTTATTCCCTGAGCAAAGGATACGTGCATATTTCTCCCGTCATGTGCAAGAAATTCCACATCAGCACGGATCCCCCCTGGGCTCTGTTGGAGAAAAGAGATGACAGATGCGCAGCTGATATCTCTGTGCTTAATAATTCATTCTAGATTTAAAGTTGAGCCAGGTGACTCTCTGTTCTGGAATGAGCTCCGGAAGCAATCCCCTGGCTCCTCAAATTTATTTTCCAACTTACATATGAAGTTTTGCCATTTTCTATTTCACGATGGTCTAATTGGAGTTTTACTTGTTTTCCTTTCTATTTCTATGATTCTTGGAAGACGCGTGGAAAGAGTCTAATTTAGTGGCTTCTATTATTCTGCCTTCTCTTCTAGCAATTTATTCTCATGCCTCATCTCATGCCTCGCAGGAGGCTGGGGGCAACAAATCTCATCTGCACAACCCGTAACCTAAGGGTGGAAATTACAGACGTAGATTCTGGCGCTACACAATTGTAATTGTGAGCTGTCCAGAGGTGCAGGGATGCATATCAGGAACTTAACTACATTCCAAACTGTGTTGGATGTGGAAGAAAGATAAAATAAGTCCCCTGCTCTTAAGAGTCTAACAGCTTAGCAAGGAGACAGATATGTCAAGGCATAAATGCAATCAAGGAGTACAGCCATTAGGACAGGAGTATGTACAGGAAACACTGAGGAGAACAATCCAATCTGTCAGCAGGATACACGCGTAGATGGGAACATGGTTTGAATGTTCCTTTGTCAGATTTCTTTCTACCCTGTGAAATTTTGTATTTTGTTTTTTGTGGAAATAATGCCTATACTTAAGACTCCTTCCCCAATGGGCCATTGTGTTCTGTTCGTTTTGAAATGTTCCCGAGACACTAGGAATAAACGCATGGGAGGAATACGAGATACAAGCAGAATATGATCACATCACAGGATTTGTGTAAAATAAGCAACTGACATTTCAAAAGCTCAAGGCCAGGAGGAGATTCTTGCCTCAGGCTTCACCTCACACCCATGTCCCTCCCTTTCTTCCAGGTTTAGGCATCCAGGAAGAAAGAAGTGAACAGTCACTCACCTGTCACACTTCTGGGTTAGCCAACATGAACTTGGGTTATGAACTAGAGGGACCCGCCCTTTCCTACGGTTGGAAATGTGAGGTTCAGAAGGGTGACTCGATCCTTGTGCCCACATTCAAATGGAGTTTAAAATAATGAGGAATATTACAACCAGTATTTTCCAAAATCTAAAATTATGACTCATGTAAATGCGGACTTAACGTGTGTCCAAGATTTGACTTAACTCATTAATCAAGGAGGGGATCAATAAGATGTAACAACCAGTTCAAAGGAGTCAAAGCACGCACACTCTCCTCCCTCCCTTCTTCCCTCTCCCTCTTCCCTCCTTCCCTTCCTTATTCTCTTTCTCCATAAATATTTTTTCCCACCCTGGAGAAGGGGTCAATTGTCCTCTCTACTGGACAAAATTGGTTTGCATATCTGTGAACAAGAAACATTTATGTTGTTGTCAGGTTGTTATCTATGACTTATTAATACCTTTAAGACAAAGAAAGGCAAAAGGACTAAATAAAATAAAATCAGGGAACCTGAGGGGTTTTCTAGACACCCCTACTTTTCCGTTGAGTTCACTCAGTACTGGTTTAGGTCCATTCCAGAGTCTCTCACAGGCGACTGCCCCAGGGTGCCCACGCAGACATCTTGAGCCGGGGGCAGTTACTCTCTGTCCTAGTGGCTGGAGGAATCTCCGCCTCATCACCCGAGTCTGAAACTCCAGCTCTTCCCGTTCCCAGACTTCCAAACAGCAGCTCTTCTCTCAACCTGATCTTGGAAATAAATCGCTGTCTTTGTGCCCCTGTGTCCCATCTTCCCACAGACTCCCCTCATCTCCAGCTTCTACCTTAACTCTACGAGTCCCAGCTCATTACATGAAACAAGGCTGAAGTAGACGTGAATAAGCATAGAGATGGACATGGCAACCATATCTGGCATATAAAACCTCCCTCTCATGTTCCCTTGGTTATTTGTTCTGTGTGGTCCCCCTTAACTAGAATTTACTGTTTTTTTTTCCTCTGTGCTCCAAAAGTACTTATTTTGCCCCTCTTTCAGAGCCCTATATTGGATTTGTTCTAGATTTAGTTTTGTAGACCCCTGTCCTGCACTACTAAAGGTGTTCCTTAAAATAAGGGTCATGTTTTATCATCCTCATGCCTCCCCCATCCACACTCAATTATTAGTGAAAGGCCAGACAGCTCAGTTGAATCATAAAAGAATTTATTGTGCATCATCAACTAAAATAATCTGCTTTATGGTGATCGCCAGAATAGAAGCTAAGCCCTGATGAAGGTGGACACAAACTAAAGATCAGGGTTTAAGGGGTCCGAGACACCTCAGGGAGTAAATAAGCCTCAAACCCCACAGTGGTTCCCCCATTTCTTGCACGACAAGATCATCTCATGAAAATCAAGCCCCCATAACTGAGTTTACCTGTCCACCTAAACAAACTCATCTTTCTTTCACTCACTACCCAGAGTTTGCACAAGATTTTTGCAATTTTCCCGGCATCTCACACCATTTCAAATCCCATGCCTTTGCACATTTTGCCTGATGGTTCACTTTACTATTTTAGGGCTGAAGGTCAAATGCCACCTGCTTTATGAAACTTTCCCTGTGGGTACAGCTGACCACTCTCACCCTTCTGGACCCTCCCTGCCTTCCTGCCTATAGATCAGATTCAAGGGGACCCGTAAGGACTCTGGACTTACTCTTCCAGCTGTTGAAACAGCTGCCCCCAGCCACCCAGAGAACACTGACATTTCAGAAATTCATTAGGTGGCTCAACCTTTCCAGCCGTAATTTCTTCTTTGTGGAAGAAGCTCCACTATCCTAACTCTCTCAGCCTCTGTCCTTTTATTTCATCATTCATCCTCCAGAGAGGAAGAATGACTTTCTTCAACTGTCGATTTGGTAGAAGAAACTGGGAATGAGAAGTTAAGTCCCTTCTCTTTCTTTTTCTCCTTGAAAAACTTAGGATGCTCAGTGAGCGCACACCCTGCTCTGCCCCTCTTGCTACAAAATTTATAGTCCAGGATCCAGTGTGAGGAAGTCTAGAGTTTTCCTACAGTCTTAGCTTGTTATTACAGCATGCCTAAGCCACATTCTTCAGCATCCGCTTCATTTCAGTAATGAAAATAGTGTCTTGTCCTCTGCCTTGCAGTCAGAGAAGTGTGCTCCATCTTGGAGTTCCTTAAACCCACAGCAGGATTGTTGCTCTCCATGGCAGAGGCCCACACTCCAGCTCCCAAATAATTATTTGACTTGATTCTGCACTAAATTTCCTGGTGCTGGAGCAGCAACCAGGAGAGGTGAGGGCCCAGACAATGAGGAGAGTAGGGGACTGGTGAGAGGGAGGAAGGTCGCATTCTCCAGCTAGTCCAAGGAGGGTCCCATTTAGGACATTTCTTCCTCTGCGGAAACTCAGCCACAGCACAGCAAGGTCTCCATGACCACGCAGTCGATTTCTAAAACTGTTAAGTGGAGGAAAATATTTTGCTTTGCCGAGGCTTTTTTTCTTACCTGGACTGCCCTCCATCGCAGCTCACAAAAGGCTGCCACACAATTATTGCAATCTGACAGGCGCTGCGCAATTTCCCAGAGCGCCTAAGTGGGTTTACTTCCTCTGCCTCTTTCCTCTTCAAAAGAGTAATTGGAATGAGTCAGTCTCTCCTATTGCCTCTAATTTGCCAAATCCTCCTTGAGGAAGACGAAGGCAGGTACTATTTGGGACTTATTACTTATTTGTCATCAGGAGCATGGAGACAAGTTTAGGTTTGACATTTCCCGTCTCGGATTTGAATCATTGTGCTCTTGTTAACTCAGTAGTGACTTAAAGGTTTCATCAGGTTGCTCTGAGGAGGTGAGTCCTTTTTACTGCCCTTCCCATCTCACACAGGATTAATTCCCACCTGGACTTCTTTAGTTCCATTTTCCTTTCCAGCATTATCCCTCACAATATTATGAGCGTCCAACTTAACCTTTGCTTTCGTTGTTGTCAAGATACCTTTCAGATTTTTCCTTCTGTACTTTTTTTTATATTGTTCTCCTTCAGGAATAGCATTGCCTTTTTCTGCTGAAAAAGTGAAGTCCAGTTCAGCTCCTTCCTCCTCCAAGAAAATGTACATCCTACCCTATAAATGCCTGTAATGCTTAGATGGATCCTTTATTGTTTGTTTATGAAACTGCCTCATAGCAGTTTGGTTTTATTGGTTACGAATATTGTTCCTTATATAAAGCCCCAAAATTCACACTTATCAGGGAGCTCATAGAATCATCAAATATATAGGAAAAAAACATAATTACATAATATTGTAGGTATGTGTTGTTGATAGAGGCAAGCGTAGGGGTCTCAGGAGGTAGAGGTGAGGAATATCTAAGCCAGGTCAAAGGTAAGAACAGGCTTTCTGCACTGAGCATGAAGGAGCTAAGTGATATGAATTAGATAACTAAATACAACAGTGCATACTGCCCAGACATGCAGATGCCCAGAGGAATGAACAGGTTTGCAAAATTTGGAGATGTGCAAGCAAAACACATAAACAAAATTTTTATAATATTCAATAATTTTAATGATGTAAAATGGTTTTGAGGTCCAAGGATTTGAGAGCTGTTCTAAAAAATAGTATTTCAAAATATAAAGGAGATCTGGGAGGAATTTGCTGAATTGTTGGAACTACGCCGAGTTGCTAAGCATGATTATGTATGGATGTTGGGTTTAAGGGTGATTGTTATTTTAATATCTTTACTTTTCTATATTTTCAAAATGTCCACTTTAATGTGCATTTCTTTTATGTCAGATGAGAGGAAATTTTTTTTTAATTTGCATTTTCTCTTCTTCACCTTAAAAAAAAATCTCTCTTAAGCCATCATTGAGACCTGGTTGTAAGGTGTTTCTTAATTACGCTTGCATAGAGAGTCTGAACTCATAAAATTCTGCCAGATGTAAGGTCTGAAAATAAAGCAACCACAAACAATAGAGAGGTAGAATTTATAAATGCAGTGTGCACTATAGGAGCAGTTTCTAGAGAAACAGTCCTTAAAACACCAGAAAAGAGAGGAGGCATCTTCCAAGAGATATTCAGGCCAAGGCTGAGCTACAGATCCACTCTGAGTTTATTTATTAGGACAACTTTATACTTATCAATGATCTTCACTCTTATCCATTTCTAAATCCTGCCAGTACAAGAAGTCTCCCAGATCCAGCTCACCACCTATTTTGGTCCCACAATGACCAAAAGTTGTGACTAATCCATTCCACTGTGAAATAGCTCTAATGTTTTTTTTTGTTTGTCTGTTTTTTGGTTTTTTTTTTTAATCTAGCTATTATAATCCTCTTAATGTGCACACACCAAGAATAGATGGGTGATTCGGGCCAGTACCACAGGTCAAACATACTGTTCTTAATATATCGTGAGACTAATAATATGTATTCCCTCAGAGTTGCTGTGAGGATTACGTAACCTAATACATGAAAACAAAAATAATAGTGCCTGACATACAATTAAGTGATGTGTAACTTATACCCAATGTCCATTATTATTTTTGTATTTTCCAAATGCTCCTAAACTGGTAATGGGCCAACCAAAATGCCCCTTCACTGTTTTAGGAAGATTCTAAAATCTGCTTTCCTCTCTGATCAATCTACTGCTTTATTCCATGTTTACATCCCCCAGGAGCAGAGGGGCGAGTCCATGCTGACTCAAGCTACACAGTGAATGTCTTCATTTATTCTCTCTGGCTGCTGCTTTGTAAATCCCACTCATCTTTCTTCTTCAGTGTTTTTTGATTAAAAATGCTGTCAGCAGAGAAAAAAAAAAAGCCTACCTAGGACTTCTCATCTGGTCCCTGGGACTTCTAGAGCACATATTGCCTGGGATACTTTCTGCTGCCTCTCTGCAACTGCATCAAAAGCTTCTTAATAGGTGGGAGAGTCTTCTGTTTTCTTTGTCTTCTCCCACTTGATGGCTAGACAGCCGCTCTGTGGATTGATTGGTTTCTGATACATCATCACTCTCATGGTTTTGCTCAACATTTCTCCCCTGCAAGATTTTGGGATTATTTTAGTTTCCTTTCTTGTCGAATAATTATTAGACTAACCTGGACCCCTGTTCTCTCACTCAATTATCATGGTTCCCAGAGTCCTGACATTAGTATGAATTTTTAAAAAAAGTCTTCGTCTAGTTGAATTCTAAGAAATTTGATCATCATTTTGGCATATTTCACTATTCTTTTGGACTAGGTGATATCTCAGACAAAATTTCACCCCAACAGGTTGCCATAAACATTTTATTAACTCCCAAATGCTAACACCTTCCTAAATCACTTGTTATTATTTTTATCCTCCTCTCATAAGAAGCATGTAACTACCCAGAACCATACAGAGAGTGGAAAGGAGTGAAAATCTTATCAGGATATACATGTTCCAGTTATGGCCTATGCCCTTATTCCTGAGAGGATGGATATTCTCACTAGGCTCAGAGTAGGTTCCACAGTGCCTTAGCTGAAACTCAAAATTCCTAAAGATGTATGAGCCAGATAAACATTCCCTATATTTATTATCTCTAGCTTGCTCTAAAAGTGCTCTAAGTTTGTTTTAAAATCATGTGTGTTTTTAAAAAAATAAAGACTTACTTCTATGGCTATCAAAGAAAAGCCATCTCATTCGTTTTGCTTTGAAGAGTCCATATACAGCTTGGGAGGAGACTAGCAAATTTATTTATTAATATGGTTAATATTAAATTCAACTTTAAATGAGAACTCTGCATGAGTATGAAATTTAATTCTCAACAATAACATATGTTGACATACAAAAGTTCTAGAACAGTCTGGATGCACAGTAGGGCCAAGATTAATGAAGCCATCCATCTTTACTCTCTTCTGCATGTTAAGTAAAACCTGAACTATTTTTATAGCTGTAGTTTATGGCAGAGAACTTGGCAACTGCTTTTTAATATGGGTAAATATTGAACATATTCTCCAGAGCTCATTCTTCTCCCACATTTACTCATTGGAATGGGAATTATTACAATCAAGCACACTGGTGTTTGCATAGTCTTCTTTTACTGCTAACAACTTCAGTTCTTCATAAAGTATAGGGCAAACTCTTCCTGAAAGTTTGATTTTTCCTAAGCTCTGGTCTTATAGTGTCAGGTCTCACGGACAGTGGCACCAGCCTACACCTTCCTCTCTTCCATTATTTTTACCAGTCCCTCAACTTCTCTTGGTACAATGAATTATCACATTAAAATGGTGCCAGGATTATGTAATGTCAAGCAAATAACTTCTTTAGCCAATATCAGATCACAAAATTGCCTCGAATTTTTCATGTGAGCTGAGCAAATCTTATAGCAATTTGTTCTATCAACAGGTTATATCATTCTCCATTAATCTTTTCACAATTAATCACAAAGTGATTACATAATTTATTTTTGATGTTACTTGTTCTCTGTCTTCATTTAGAACTTCAAAGGAGTGCGTTATGTACTTATGCTGTACTTACAGTATGTGCTTACTTTCATGTGTGTTTATTTACACACAATTGTCACATAGACATGTCATATATGTGTTCACATGTATACATGTATGTGAGTTTTGTTTATAATGTATTTTGCAATGTGATGTGATTATGTGCGGTTTGTATATCCATGCTGTGTGTGTGTATGTATGCATATTCATATTTGTTCATATATGTACATATATACATATGTGTATATTTGAACACACATATCTGTGTATGTTCATGTTTGTCTGTGGACTTGTCACGCAAAAGAGATGGTTGCATTTCCTTCTTAGAAACCAGAGTTTGTCATATTGCCCTGCTTTTACATAAGCTGGATAAATTGAAACTCAGTAAGTTTATCAGAAGAAGTAGATTTTGCAGTCTCACCCTATATCTGTTACTTTTTATTCACTGGTCAACAGACCCTCTGACATGAGTGCTCACGGATGAATCATTACTCTGAGAAAGGCAGTGATATGAGGCTGTTTAATTGAAATAATTTTAAAAGGAGTTATATTTTTTGGTAAATTTGCTTAGAATTATTAATAAAAAGACTCGTTATTATTGTGTTCTTTCAGTCTTGAGTATATTTGATCATGCTGACCAGATTTATCTGTGGAAATTCTTAAATTTCATGCATATCTGAACTCACACACAATAAAAAAGCGGGCTTGGTTATATTGAGATTAAGGGTAGCAAGAATCCTGGCAGGTCGTATGGTCCCCCAGGGCTCAGCAGCTGTCTGTCCTGCTTTTTGGTAGCAAAATCCAATTTTTAATCTCCCCACATAGGCTGGGAGACAGCAGGGGTCCACACTAGCTCACGGGATTTTGGCTTTCTTATTTGTGAAACGTGACCAAACATATTAATCTCAGTGGCAAACAAGAGATGGGAAGAATATCAGATGGGATGAATAAATGGAGATCATCCAACACAAACTGCCACAGCAATGCCAGATTAAAATTAGAGATAGACCTGGGTCAGAGAGCAAGAATGTAAATAAAATGGATCTTGGAAGAAGCTTTTCAGTTTTTGAAATGGTATCTAATATACCCTCAAAATGGATCAGAAAAACTTTAGAAGTTTGTTTGCTTTAACACAACTCAAATCAATCAACTATCCTTCACAGATAACTTCAGGGACTCTCTTCTCTGTGGTCCACAGCATGAAATGTATGCTTGAATTTGTTATGTGAGGCCCTCCATCACTAAACTTCAGTTTTTCTTTATAATGTTATTGTCTATGGTTGCTTTTTCAAGCCCTCTGCAGAATGACTAACCACTTTCTCTACTAAGCCAGATCATTCAGTTCCCCCTGAATCTGCTTATAGAAATATTTTATCAAATTTCTTCTCTGATTCCTGGGCCTGGATTTGTGATCTTGCTCTTCCCTTCCCTTCCCTTCCCTTCCCTTCCCTTCCCTTCCCTTCCCTTCCCTTCCCTTCCCTTCCCTTCCTTTCCCTTCCCTTCCCTTCTCCTCTCATTAAAAGCCAATAAATTTTTTGTTCTGGAGAGAAATTTTCAAGCAGGGTATTCTAAGATACATAATAAAAAGTAAAGAGCTATGATTAGCTAAGACATTTAGAAAGAAAGCAGAAGTGGAGGAGAAGGAAAAGAAGGAGAACTGAAGATATGCCCCATCTGATATAACATCTTATCGTGAAGCTGAAATGATTGACACTGTGGTGTTGAAGGGAGAGACAACTGGACCAATGGGACCAATGTTGAGCCCGAATACATGACAGAGATGGTACACAGATGCTCATGGAAAAGAGTGTCTGTTCAATAAATGGAGATGGGGCTGATGAAAAATATTTACATGGGTGCAGGAAAAATGGACTGTCATGTCATATACAAAATCAACTTCCAATGAATTAAGGACATAAATATCAAAATTAAAAGATTTAAGTAGAAACTATAAGTCCTTTTCAATTTGGAAAACATGTGATGTTCTATAATCCAAGTGTTAGAGATAATATGGATTGACTTGATTTCTTATACGTTGCTCTGGAATTTATAATTTGGTTGAACAATTTTAAAAATGTCATTATCTTGAATATTCTCATACCCGTTTTTCCCCAGATATTTTACTCTTAGGTATTTACCCAAGAGAAGAGAAAAAAAACAGACTAAATAAGAAATTCAAGATCATAGAAGATGGTACATTGCAACCCCATGTCTCAGGGGGAAAAAAATAAAATGATAATAAAACCCAGTACAGAAGTAAATACCAACTCAAAAACACCAAGAATAGAACAGCTTAAAATAGAGTTAAAATGGAAGGGCATAAGCTTGTGAACAAAGTCATGCAAAAGTAGTTAGAAAATTATGAAGAGATCAACATTTTTACAAGAGAATGATACCTAAGTTCAAAAAGGCAAAGGATGCTAAATTTTCAAATGATTGGTTTTCTTTTCATATCTTCAAAGAATAAAATAAATGAAACATAAACTGTATTTAAAATCTAATGCAAAAACACTTTTCTAAAATTAAAAAGAAAATGTATGTGAGGTTTGAAAGGTCAATGTGCTTTCAGAAAACTGATACAGAACTATAATGCCAAGAAATAACCTGGTAAAGTCTTTGAATTTCAAGGATTAATCACACAAAAGAGCTCACAAATTTGATGTCATTAAACAGATGAACTGATAATTCACACTTAAATAAAGAACCAGGGCTAAAAACAATATGGATATTATACTTACAGAAAAAGGTAAACATAAGCTCTCACACTATAAAACAATATAATGTATAGAAATTAAGAGATTAACGTTTTCTTAATTAGGAAATTAAGTGGATATGTAACTGGATTGATTTCCACATTTTTCAGGACAAAACTTCAACATATTGATAAAAATAAATAGCTCAAGAAATACAGACTTATGTATATTATTTGTGATTATTATGGTAACCACAAGACCTAAGAACATGTACTTCCAAATTTTCTGAAGCGTACACACATGTGCGTGCTCCCTCTCTCTCCCTCACACATACACACATAAACACTCACATACACACCATCAGCAGAACAACAAAGAAAATAGAAATCCTTCTCTCTAGCTCTGTATATAAATCTTCAAATATGTTTATTTATACATTTCTTATCTTCAATGCCTAGAACAACATACTTCACAAAGCAGGTACTCACAGAATCAGTATCACATTGGAGGACATCGGGATTACTCTAGAACCATCGAACCTATTACCCACACCATTTCCACTTTCTCCCAGGGCCTACTGACTGTCCTTAACCCCCTCCCCCAATTATTCTGACCTTTCTGTTTTCCAAAGTCCTGCAGCCTCTATTGTCTGTCATTTCAGTCTCTGAATACAGTCCTGGAATCAAAGAAAAGGTATCATTGAAAAGGATCTTCAGGCACCGGGAGTCACTTCACCTGTCTAATCCATTTCTTCCTTATAAAATGCCTTCCCTTGCTTCTTCACTGTTTCTAGCCCATGTGTCTTATTTTCTTACTAAACTCTGTTCTTGGAAAACTTGGGCTCTGGTCTTGAAAATTTTCTCTTTCCCGTAAAGTGTCAAGCACGATCTCTTGCTCATAGGAAGGTCTCTGTATTCAGCTATGATGGAATAAATAAAGATTGCATATAAGAAAGTTAATAACTGATTGTATATATTAGGGTTTTACTCTTTGCCCAGCGTTCTGCCAATCACTTCACATGCATTGCATAATTTAATCGTTTTAGCAATCCTATTGATATTTTATGCTCGAAGCAAAGAATAAAGAGATTAATGAACACGCCCAAACCGGAATTTGAACCCAGACAGCCTGGTTCCTTGCTGAACTGCTTTTCCTCACAGCAGAAACAAAAGAACAGCATGTGTTTTTCTGAATCTTCAATTGACTCATAGCGTGTGGTCAAAAATTTGGAGTACATGGCTCACTTGCCAAGCTGCACCTACACCAGGGAACTTCTCACCCTTTCAGCAGGTGAGGAGGAACCCCAGGGGAGGAGAGATGCTCAGTGAAGTGAATGACCTACAATTTTGCAATCCCAGGCATCGCTCTTATGTAACATCCTCTGAGCACCAGGCCCACATGGAGCACAATCAAAAAGGCATACGCCTGACCTTTGGGCCAACCTGCCCTTCCCCTGCAGACAGCTTGGGAATCTCATGCTTCCTGCTCACTAGTCAGAGGAAGGAGCTGCAGAGAGGTCTGGGAGATGGAGAGAGCCTTGGGCAAGTCCCAGCTTTGAGGAGCTCACTCAGGCAATGTGTCCAACTACAGAACCGTGCCTCTTGTGATCCTGTAAAGCTTTTGCAGTTCTAGGGAGAGTCATTATGGTGACTGTAAAAATGCGTTATGTTTTCCAGAATTTTTATTTTTATTGAAGATAAACTTAACATCACTCATTTATCATTGAATCCTCTTCAGTGGCTTGACATGCTGTCGCTGACTCCTATCTGCTTCTGGAGCATTCGGAGAAGGCTGGACCTATTGCTGCACTTACTATGTTATGTTACAGTCTGTGTTCTCCATCTCCTCCATGTGCTGCAAGATGGAGAGGATAATGTGTTATTTATCTGCATCTTCAGCATCTAGAAGAACCGCGTTTGACAGCAAGTGGACATCAATGCACTTGTGAAACAAATAAAGGAGAAATCAGCTGCCTGGTAAAAATAAAAACCCGTTCCATGGGATTGAATTAAAGGAAACGGCTGAGTTTTCTGCATGGAAAGCCGGCCTCCCAACCCATGACCCAGAGATCATTTCCAAAGTCCAAGTCTCTGAATGGACTCAAAATTCATTCCAGTGGAATTTAAAGTGCAAGGAAAACATGAATTATTCTTCATGGCAGTCAGGTCAACACCTTAATTAGTACTCAAAATGCTGGCATAAGATTATTTTCTGCGTCGCATGAGAAATGACACAACATATATTTTATGTGCTTACTGGTTATATAAAACTTAAAATTATTGTGCAGGAATAATTACTTTGGCATTGTGGGGTATTTTCTTCCTATTTTTCATTCCCATTATCATAAATATGTGTGTAGATAGCTAGCTAGATAGCTAGATAGATAAAGATAGCCCACAAAAGAAATCTCCATGTTTAAATCTCCAGAAACTGTGAATATGTTACTTGACACAGCGAAAGGGACTTTACAGATGTGATTAGAACCTGATATAGAATGAAAGATCCTGAACTACACTGGGTTGGCCCAATGTAATCACAAAGATCCTCATAAGAGGAAGGTAGGAAGGTCAGAGCCAGAGAAGGAAATGTGATGACAGAAGCAGAGGTTGGACCGAAGCAAAAAAGGGCCATAAGTTAAAGGAATGAAAAGGCAAGAGACAGACTCTCCCTTGCAGCCTCCAGAAGGAACATAGCCCTGCTGACCCATTTGGACCTCTGGAACTGTAATTTAATAAATTTGTGTTGTTTTAAGCCACTAGTTGTATTTTGCTATAACAGCAATATAAAAGAAATATAGACAACAGCATCTCAGTTGCCTAGGTCTGTCTGCTGCAACAAATGACCATAAATCAGGTAGCTTAAGATTGAAATTTGTTCTCTCACAGTTCTGGAGGCTACATGCCCTAAACGAAATGCTGGCAGGACCATGTTCTCCCCGAAGGATCTAGGGAAGAGACCTTCCTTGTCTCTCTTTAGCTTCTGATGGCAGCCAGCAATCCTTGGCATTCCTTGGCCTGTAGTTGTATCACTTCATTCTCTGCCTTTGCCATCACATGGCATTTTCCTGTGTGACTGTGTCTTCCCATGGCCTTTTTACAAGGATACCAGTCATCGGATTTAGGGCCTGCCCTAGTTGGTTATGATCTGAATTTAACTAATTACATCTGCAAAAACCCTGTTTCCAAATAAAATTCCATTTGGAGGTTAAACGTTCTCTGTTAATACTATTTTCATTATCACATGGTATTTTGTGATATGCTTCCAGTAAGATGTACTATATCTACTTATATCGCCAATAGCACATTGTTATACTTAATAAAGGATCAATTATGTCACTAGAAGAATTGCCTTCATTTCTGAGTGTCACATATTGCATAGGATATTGACAACTTATTTAGGGGAGAACAAACCAGAACAGAGAATGGATTCCAAATCCTTTGTCATGAAGGGCCATGGAAGGAACTAGAATAGTTTAATCAAGAGAAGAGAGACCTAAGGACATACATGAAGAATATCTTCAAAGATGTACTACTGCACCGAGGACAAAATGGTCTTATTATATTTCTTTCCAAAGCATTAAACTGAGGTCGATAGATCAGGATCCATCCCGATGGGCAAAGTACTACAACTCCTGTCTTCCCCCTCAAGGTTTCTGTCCTCTCTCAGACTTTGGACCTGAAAATTGTTCGTCTTAGTAGTATTCTGAAACCTTCAAGCAAATGTTTTTTTAAAATATTTTAGTCAAAAACTATTAATGGTATGAGATTTTTAAAGCTGAATAGAACTGATGTGTCTGAAATTTTGCCCGATTTGTCAATCAACAAACTACCCTGCTATAGTTTCATGGGTGCTTTGGAAGGCTGAGAATCCCGTGTTAGACACAAAAAAGTGGGTTTATTTACTCACAGCAGCAGCAGTAGCCAGAGTCATCATTTTCTTTACCAGGTTCCAAGTCCCAGTTTCTACAAAGTGAGGTGAAAGGGGCCAAATGCTGCCTGTACATGCAGTAATTGCATTACAAATGGGAAAGAAATCCTGAGTTTGGGAAACCCTGGTCTTTTATAATGGTCTCTCTACAAACCTGCTGACCTTTGCCGGGGAGAGGTTATTAAAACGGACTTGAAAGGTAGTCTGAAACCAAAGTTGTCAGAATCATCACTCACAAGATGTACAGAAATACAAGATATTTGTCTCTCAATAAGATCCACCCCTCCTTCAGTTTTGCACCATCTTGGTTTCTGGTTCATTTTCCATTGAGTTTGTCCCACCTTCAGCCACCTAATCTCACTGACAGGAGCTAGGATCCTGGGATCAACTCCACTTAATTTGTCTCATAGAGCATTTAATTAAGACTGTTATGAATGGGACCCCTAGTAGCAAGATGAGGTCACCCTGAAACATCAACCTCATAAAATGCAAAGCAGAGTGTGGATGAAGAGGGAGCTACAAGGGAGGCTGGAGACAGGTAATAAAGGGTTCTGCATACATGGTTCTGCTTGGACTTTATTCTACTGGTGATGAAGAACTGGTAAAGTGTTTAACAGAGGAGTTATACAGCTAATTTGCATGTGAAGTAATCCTCCTGGATGGCCAAATGGATAACAGCTTAGAGGAGTTGCTAATAGAGAGAGCCAGTTCAAGTGACCTCTTAATAATTTGTTTATTAGAAATAGAGGCTTGGAGAGGGTAGATTTTGAACACATTTAGGAAATAGACTTGAGAGAACCTTCCAGTGAAGGGAATAAAAGAGAAAGAAGAGTCTAACAAGACTCCTAACTTCTTAGTTTTGGTGACAGTGTGGCTGGTAGTGACATTGGCTGAGATCGGGAAAACACAGGACATTGACGAGTTCAGATAAACATATCAATCCACTGG
This sequence comes from Cynopterus sphinx, assembly GCA_030015415.1. Classification (NCBI taxonomy): domain Eukaryota; kingdom Metazoa; phylum Chordata; class Mammalia; order Chiroptera; family Pteropodidae; genus Cynopterus; species Cynopterus sphinx. The sequence goes on along the minus strand of CM057383.1, from coordinate 5,889,185 downwards.
GGTGTCCAGCAGCCATTAAAGTTAAGAATTTTTCAGGGGGAGGGACTCCAGTGCTGACAGAGTCTATTTAACAATTATCAGCATATGAGATATAACTAAAAGCTGGTGACTGGATGAGGATGATTAGAAAGGTCTCATGAGAAGAACCCTGCAGAAAGAACATCCTTACAAAGGGCCTGCAGGTGGGGGCATGGGGGTGGGGGGTGGAGTCACCAAAGGAAGCTGGTGCAGACAGGAGAAAAGTCCAGGAGGAAGTTCTGCCGTAGGCCCTGTAGGAGGGAGTAATCAGCAGAGGGATTAATCAAAAAGAGGACTGAAAAATGTGTATTGGATTTAGCAAGAAAAAGACCGCGGAGGACCTGAAGGAGAGCAGGTCCATGGAAAGGTGAGAGCAGAAGCCAACTGCAGTGAGCCGTATCATTATTCGGCGTGTATTGAGTATGTCCTTCAGTCATTACGAAAATTTCATTATAAAAGATTGATTCTTTCTAAGAATTAAAGGGAAATCTTTTGGGGCCTCTGACCTTATTAAAGGGGAAGCAGGAGATGTCTAATTTGTTCATGTCAGCGTAGTTCCTTGGCAAGCACAGAGCGCATTCAGTGGAGGCCACACTTCGAGAATATAGCAGAGGCAGTGGTTAGGTGTCTTCTGGTGATGGAGGTGAAAGGGTGGTCAGCCCATGATGCAGAGTTGGTCAGATTTCATTAAAGAGGGAAAAGGAGATGGCTTAGAAGTTTACAGTGGAGTCAGACACCTCATGTCAATGCAGACAAGTTGTACCAATGAACAAGGCCCGCAAGCTCGCGCAATCCGTTTTCTTTGATGCGTGAGCCCCAGGAAAAGATTTTATAAAAGAGTGTCTGGAGGAACATAGCACATGTCACTGCTGCCGAGTCCCATTCGAAATGAGCAGGAGAGGAATACAGACTCAGGTCGTTAGGTTTTTAGACCCAGCTCGGACTGGAGTGCCTGTCATCGCATAGCCCCTGGGTCCGATGTGTTGATGGGGGGCACTGTGGCGGGTCCCGGCCTTCCTGACGCAGCCCAGGGCAGGGTGAGCACTGCGGTGACCCCCACATCTTAGTTCTATACTGTTGACAAGTTAGTTGATCTCTCTGAGCGTCCTGGCTTTTGTTTCTATTTTATTTAAATTTATTAAAAGAGTCAGTAACACTTTATCAAAAAAATGATGAGAGAAATTCGTTGCCGTTTAGAGTATTCAAACGAGTCTATGGAATGCTCAGAGTATTAGATGAGAAATTTCTAGATATCTCTGTCTTTCATTCCCTCTGCCTCCCTCTGTCCTTCCCTGCCTGCCTGCCTGCCTTTTTTCCATCTCTGCTTTTCTCCTCAGTTAAATATCTGCTCCTTCAGGGAAGGCCTGACCTTTCAGAAGATGAGAAGCCACATCATTCCAGAAATTTATATTATTTGCATGAAAACCACATCTTCCACTTAACCGTGCTAACTCGAACGTGCCACTAGAGGCAGGAAGGCCTTCACAGGCCTCGGAATTCCCCCAAGCAGAGTGACCCTTACCAGGGACTCCATTACAACCAGGCATTCTCCAGCTGTGCAATGACTCAGCTCCCGAGAGAGCCATATGTGCAGTTTCCCATCTCATTAACAACGAGCTTGTTTCTCACAAATCCTTGAAGAAAGAACAGCTCTTTTTCCAGAAAGCAACCTCTCCTCATTCAGCCTCTGAAATTGAGTTGAACATCCCCATACAAACTCCAAACAACTGGTTTTCAGTGAGAATGACCCTCATCTCCAGACCTGGGAGGATGGGACGTATCTTCCTCTGCTAGCCCAGCAATCTGGGATTTTCTTGGCATCAAGATCTAACCTGTGATTTGGAGAGTCCTATCTATTCAATTGTCAGAGCAGAGAATTTGGATATTTTTAATTCAAAAATTTCAGGGAACAGAAACTAAACTGATCTCTGGTGAGTGAAATGTATGTCAGCGTCTCTTCATTGTACCTGGAAGGACATTTCAATCCCTCGTGAGGGGTTTATTCCCTTAGTCTACACTCAGTTCTAAAAATAATGTTTACAGATATCCAAATTTGTGACAGATGGAAGTAAAAAAAAAATGAAGTATAATGAGAAATTATGGGCAGGCAGGTGGATCAAAAAAAGAAAATGTCACCTAATATTAAAAGAAAGAGAGTGCAAGCTAAATACAATAAATAAAGGAAACCAAAAGCCACAGCAGTTAATAAACATTTTATGCCAAGTGATAACCACACACATGTCTGTCTCCCCACAAAGTCATCACCCTGAATCTTCTGAGCCCCTTAGTAAGGGTTGCTCGATGCAAACAAACACTGAGAAGAGACAACAGTGTAAATGATGCAACCACTACCTTATTAGGCCTTAGAGGATTTCCATCTCCCTTCAAGTTCCCTCCTCTCTCCCTCCTTTAAGTCTTGACTGCCCCAGTTTCCAGCCCTCAAGGTTGCTTTTGCTGCTTCCAGGGTCATAGGTAAATGGATTCCTACTGTTTGTGTTCCTTTGTGTCTAGCTTCTTTCATGCAACATCATGTTTCTGATACTTGCTCATGTCGTTGCGGGCATCTATTCTTTTCTACGGCTGGCTAAGCCGTGTACTGTGTGACTCTACCACACTTTGTTGATCTGTTTACCTACTGATGACCATTTCTGCAGAAGTCATTTCATGAAAAGACTTTTTTTTTTTTTTGGTAAATAGGAGTAAGGTGACTGGGTTACATGGTTAATATAAATTTAACTTTTAAGAAACTACCATTTTCCAAAGTGATTATACCATCTTACATTCCCACCAGCAGTATGTGAAAGTTCTAATTTCATTACAGGTTCACCCACACTCAGTATTGTCAGTCTTTTAAAATTTTAGTCATTCTCGTGTGTGTAAAGTGATATTTTGATCGTGGCTTTAATTTTCATTTGCTTTATGACTAATGAATGATTTACAGAGCAGGAATCTGCAAACTATGTCCATGAGCATATATACAATTTGTGGATCTTAGCACTGAATAATAATGCAGAGGCACTTTTTCAAAAGTTAGTAAGAATTCCAAGATGACAACAGCAAAACATTAGACAATGCGAGAGGCCATGCTGAGTGCAGAATCTGTGTAGACTGCACAGGTCACATGCCTTGAAACCTCATCCTACTCATGGGCCATATCCAGCCTGACACCTGTTTTAGTAAGACCCATTGAGCTAAAAGTGTTTTTTTTTTTTTAAATAATTTTAAATAGTTAAAATAGTTAAAAATTATATTTGTGATACTTAAAAATTATAGAAAATTAAAATTTCAGGTCCATAAATAAGATTTTATCAGAGCACAAGCATACTCATTCGTTATGTATGGTCTATAGCTAGACAATGGCAGTCGGTAGTTGCAGCAGAGACTGCTTAGCCTGCAAAATACAAAATAGTTACTATCTGGCCCTTTATAGAAAAAGTGGCCAACTCCTACTACAGACCACTGTTTCATGTGCTCATTTAGCCATTTGTACATCTTTTTTAGTGTGTCCATTCAAGTCTTTTGTCCATTTTTGTGTTATCTTTTCATTTCTGAATTATAAAAGATTTTTTTATATTATGGCTATGATTTCTTGGTCAAATGTAAGTGTGAAAAACATTTTCTACAAGTCTCTGATGTGATGTTATATTTTATTAAAGGTTTTTCAAAGGGTAGGAGGTTTTAATTTTGATGAAGTTCAATTATCAATTTTTGTTCTTTTATCTACTGCTTTTGTGTTTTAAGAAATCTATTTTTACTAAAAGTTACAAAGAATTTTTTCTTATTTTTTTTAAGATGTTATACTTTTATCTTTTACACTTAGATATATGATCTATTTTTAATTATTATTTTAGGGGCATGTTGAGAGATAGAGGTCAATTCATTTTTTTTGCACATGAATATTTAGTTGATTCTGAACAGTTTGTTGAAAAAATATTTTCTTTTCCTTATTGAATCAGAGCTCTGATGAAAATCAATTAACCATATCTTTTTGAATCTTTCAAATTTTAAATTATAAATATCTTTGTGAACTCATGCTTTATTTTCTCTTTACAAAATAATATATATTTTCTGACTCTGGCCACTGGTAGGGCCTAAAACCAATAGGTATTTTTTTAAAAAATGAGCACCACAACTCAAATTCTGGTGTCTAAAAAACCATTTCTCACCAAAAAAAAAGAAAAGAAAAAAAAGAAAAAAGAAAAGAAGAAGAACAAATCTAAAGGAAAAATATACAGGAAAAGTCTAGAATAATTGTCATGCTAGAATGTAACTAACCTTTTGAAGACTTAAGGAAATTGTGTCAAAATGAAAGAATACTCAATTTCAAGAGCCTTTCACTGGCCTTAAATAGACTAAATTGTTAGATCTAATACTAGATCTAACAGATTTAACACATCAAAATACATGGAAAAATCCATATGCTTATAATTGTGCAAAAATGGACACAGAGATACACCCACACACAGTAACTCCATTTATATAAAAAGCAATCTAACAGTAAGAAAAAGCAGGTCAGTGGTTCTTTGAGGGCTGGGACAAAGAGAGTTGGACTGCAGAGGGCACAGTGAATCCTTTCTCTACTCTGTGCAATAGTTTCAGATATACACAGTCATCAAAACCCCTCAAATTGTGCACTTTGAATGGATACAGTTTATTTTAAATAAATTAATCCTGAATAAAATTAACAAGGAAAAAGTTTGATTAGGTGTATTTATTTTTCAGAATTTCTACATACTTACTAATTGTCTATTTGATCTGTCAATGAGAGGAAGGCTGAAATGTAAAACCATAATTGTGAATTTGTCTATTTCTCATTTAAATTCTATAATTTTTGCATTCAGTAATTCTTAAGCTGTTTTTAGATTCATACATATTTATGATTGCTGTCTTCCAAATGAATCGCCGTTTGTATCATTATGAAATGCCCCTCCTTATCTTTTTTAATACTCTGTCTTGAAGACTTTCATTTTTTCTTAAAATTATAACCATTCTTTTCTTCTGTTTTTTTGTTGTATGCGATTATCTTTTGTATTTTTTTTTACTTTTAATCTATTTGTGTTTTAACGTTTCAAATACATTTCTTATGGATAGGCCTATAGTTGAGTACTGCTTTTTAAAATCCATTCTGACATTCTTTCTCTTTTTCATAAATATCTTTAGTCTTTTACATTTAGGTAATTATTGATGTGGTTGGTTTATATCCACATTTTGCTTTCTTATATATTTGTTCCTTCTCATTGCAAAAATAACTTATTTTTTTAAATATTTAATTTTATTTTCCATATTGGTTTCTTACCTATCTTAATTATGGCTAGCACTGTGTATTATTAACTTATTAATGTTTGTTTAGAGTCCTTATTGTACCACTTCATGCTTCACACCTTTCACTTGGCATTTCATAGATTTGATTTCCCAATTCCCACTTCTAACTTCATACCTGATGCTTCTCATTCTCAGTTTCTACTCCCTACCTCACAAGTTTAACAGCCTCAGAAAAATATAATATCATTTGCTATCGTGCCCTCTTTTTTCTTATAGTGCATTAAACCATCAGTTGTATTCTATAGAAATTATGAAGACAAAACACAGCATTTTCTGTTTATCCATTTAATTACCACTTGCTGTGCTGCACATTCCTTCTTGTAGATCCCAGTTTGTATCTGAGGTCATTTCACTTCAGCTGGAAGAATATATTTTAACATTTATTTGGTATATTTTTGTTGGCAGAAGCATTCTCTCAGCTTTCAACTTTTTGAAAATGTCTTTTACCATTATTTTTGAAAGATATTTTTGCTAATTATTGGATTCTGGAATAACAAGTTTTGCTTTTGTTTTCAGCAATTGAAAACTGTCATTCCATAATCTTATGGATTCCATTCTTCATTTATCTCTGATGAGAAGTTACATATCATTTATGTTATTGTTCCTCTGTATGTAATGTGTCTTGTTTTCCCTAAATTCTTTCAAGACTTTTCTTTAACTATGGAACATAGTTTAATTATTTTATTAGTTCAGCTATTATATTCTTACATGGATTCACTTGTATTTTTTTTCTACTTTGAATTTACTTTGATTCGTGGGTCTATATGTCAACATTTTGGTGAAAATTTTCCAGCTATTGTTTCTTCCAATATTTTTCCTGTTCTATTCTCACTCTCCTTGTTTTTGGATTCCTATTTATAATAGTTGATATTGTCTTAGAGGGTCTGAGGTCCTATTCATTTTTTTAAATTTATTTTTTTCTTTCAGATTAAGTAATATTTATTAACCTACCTTTAAATTTGTTGACTCTCCAATTTGTTAAACCTGTCCATGGATTTTTTTTCATTTAATTTCTCTTATTATACTCCAAATTCAGGAATATAATTTAATCCTTGCAAAGTTTTTATTTTTCTGAGCTTTTCTCTTTTTATATATTTATTCATTTATATTAATAACTCTAATTTATTAAAATTAGTTTTCCTTTTATAATTGAAAATTTTTTCCCCATTACTTTTTTAAACTTTGTATAATAGCTATTTTAAATAGCATATACTAAATCTAGCATCTAGGACATTTCAGGACTGATTTTTAGTTACTACTTTTTTTCTTAATTATATGTCAAAATGTTCTATTTCTTTGCATGTCTAGTAATTTTTCGCTGTGTGTGAATTGTTCTGTATGTAGTACAGATACCTAATTCTTTTATCTTGTTCAGTGAATGTTGAAGTTTGTTCTAGTAGGCAGTTCAAATGGAGCCTGTTTATGCTGAACTTGGGTGGACCTGGTTTTATGCTTTGTTAGGCCAGATCTATAGAACATTCAAGCTGCTTCCCAAATTCCTCTAACTTGGTGGGACCTAACATTCAATCTCTGTCTCTGCTGTAAATCTCATCAGGGCCTGATTTTAGTTTTGTTTAAAGTAGGTCTAAAACAAAACTCTGCAATAGACTTGTCTCCTGAACATAGCCTTTGCTCCTAAGACACAGTCTTTATGGTGCTCCAGCCAGACACCTGCAAGATTCATGAGATATTAATGATTTTATCTATTGTAGCTAGACAAGAACTTCAGTGTCCAGTGCTCTGCTAGACCACTAGGCTATTTGCTGTAGTCTCAAATTCATAGCTGCCCTCTTTAGTAAATATCTTGAAATCTCCCCAAATGTATGTGCAGCCCAACCCTAAGGACTTGTCAGGAACTCCCCCAACCCACAGGCCTCTGGCCCAGCCCTCCACTCTGTACAGCTCCCTCTGTTCCAGTGTCCTGCTCCAGAATTAAAGCCATTTTTGTTTTCAACTCAGATCTCTACCTCCTAAAACAAGTGCTTGTAGAGCTCTCACTGTGCAGAGAACCAGGGCAATGCAATCATGGTGATTACTTTACGAGTTTCCCATTTCTCGTGGTTTGGAGTCTTGCATAGCTTGGTGGTCAATACTGAAAAGAATTTCTCTGCTTTGTTTGGTTTTATGGTTGTTTAGTTCCTTCAACACAGTCAAAAAAAAAAGCCTTATGCAATTGCTTTTATGACTATACATATGGATATGAACCTCTATTTAGGTATCTGCTTTCTAAAAATGTACACAGACAAGCACACAGGTACTATTGGTAAACACTCTTCAAGGAGTTCTGCACCAATAATGTCTTATCTTAATGGACCAGTGTTTTAATAGTAAACCTTTTACGATAATAATATTTAACCTTCATTGTTTGTTGGAGGTATTTTTTCCCCAGCAAAATCATAAGTTATCAATGGAAAAAAAAATAATAGTCACATAGACCTGCAGCCATTATCAAGGGTCTCTGGAGTCTAGCTCACTGCCACCTCTACTTCCCTCCAACAACCAGACTGGCCGTATCCTGATGGCAGAGCCATCCAATTTCAGTGCACTATTCTCCTGCCAACCAGGTAGTAAGCATCATTCTAGAAGCCCAGTTTTCAGAGTTAAAGATAAGAGATGGTCCCATTCAGCTGTTATATTCTCATGTAGTTGGGAAAAAATGATCTGTGGAGCACCTATTTAATGCACCAAGTACTAGGTAGGAGAAAATATTCTGAAATAAAGGAAAGAAAAAAATCAAGAAGGAAAAAGAAAGGAAAGAAAAGGAGAAATGGGTCCCTGTTCTGAAAGATATTACTGTCGAATAATATCCAAAGACCTACATTATAATGCCATATGGTAAGATTGATTGTGAAGATATAAGTGAAGCACCAAGAATGTTTGGAGAAATGCCACTAACTGCCTAAGGAAGAAGAAGGCAAGCAGATAAAATAATGTTTAAGTATAAATGTGATAGGTGTAAATTTCACCGTCAAAATGTCTCACTAATAAAGATATCATTTATTTTATTTCTTTCTGATTAAATTTAATTCATCTCTGGAACCACCACTATTCTGCTTTGGTAGAAGTTAACTTAATCTTATCAACTCAAGAAAAATATTTAATCACTTCTGGCTTAATGTTGAGTCTCTTGAGAAACCATAAATCAATTCAGTATTTTCCTTCTCTCTTTTTCCTTTCCTGAGTTTGCCTCAGGATGATCTAATTCTTAGGAATTTCTTCTTATTTGTTAGTTTAGGTTTGAGTTAGCAGGTTTACTTGTTATCTGAGAATAGAGGAGAACACATCTGGCCTGTAGTTATCAACATGTTTCTATGTTGGCATTTTCTCAGAAAAACTCTTGTCCTTCATCTATTGTTGCATTATTGACAGAAAACTCTATATTTCTGTCTCTAAATTGGTAACCTTATTCATGTGGGTCATTCTCCATCCTCTGGAACCCTCTTCCAAGGGCCTGTCCAGGTTGGCTGACTTACCCTCAAACATTTCTGTGTCCTTCCCTGAGCACATGCATTATCTGAAGCAGACGGGCTATATGGTATGTAGCTGCCTTCAGGTTTGTTCTGAGGTAGAAGGGGAGAATGTTATGGGTATGAATGCTGGAGCCATTTTACCTGAGGTTGATTCCCAGCCCCACCAAAGATCATTGTATAATCTTTGTTCTCTTCGTGCGTTGTTTTCTTCTTCTCTGAAATGATAACAGTGTTCTTTATTTAATAGAGTGTTTCGAGAACAAAAGAAGGTGATATATCCAGTGTGTTTAGAACAGAGTTTGCACAGAGTGAGTTTTATGCAAATGTCATTTATCTATCGATCATCTATCTCTGTGTATCTATGTATCTATTAACCTTCTATCATCTGTCATCTATTTATCTATAATCATCCTAGACACTTCATTTAGCAAGTTCTACTTAAGCACCAGTTGAACCTTGATCTTAAATTATAAAGCCTCCAATCTCCTCAGAATTTATCATTGAAAACTAAAAATAATTAAAAATAGTTGGGCAGTCAAAAACAGAAACTAGGCAATATTTCTTAACACAAAGCTTGGGTTTATATCAGAGACCTTCACAGCAGCAGTTAACTCTAGTTGTATTCTTCAAATTTGCCTTTTTCCACCAACCGTTTCCTTTAGATTTAAAAAAAAAAGTCTTATGGAATATTTGGTATTTTGTCCTTCTATCTGAACTTATAGGATAATCAAATCCTGTGTCTTAGAGCACTTACCCTTCACCACACAAAAACAAAAGCAAAGCCAAAATCCACTTTCCCCTTCAAGAAAGCCTGACTCTAATAAGCTATGATTTTAAAAACTGGAATTGGCTGTGGAATTCAAAGCCTATATGTGTCAGTCAAAGGCTGAATATCAGCTGTTTACTTCTCTTTCCATACCTGCCATACAGATTTAATGCAATGAATGGTAGTGACCTATCAACCAGAATATCAGGTAGCACTTTTAGGTGGAACTGGGTGCCACGCACCCAGCAGACTGGTGCACAGCATATGCTTTATTTATTATTCCTGATTGACTGACTGAGTGAATGAATGACCACATTAAGGAAAGGCTGTTTTTAAAAACAAAATAGTGCATAAATGAAGTTAAAAAGCTGCTCATCGAAGAAAATCAGCCAACTAACTAACCAAACAACATAAATACTACTTAGAAATAAATGAGAGAGTAAAGAAGTGAATAAACCAAAATAGCCAAAATCTTAATGTTTTTGAAAATCAGACTCTGGGATTTCAAATTTGCCTCTGGAACAAAAAATACCACACAGTCTGATTTCTTCCAAATTGTGTTATAAATACCTGAAGTTGAATCTTAGCCTTTATATAATTTTATTTTATTTGAATTTACATTTTAGTTTTATTTAATTCCATTTGTTTCAGATAAATGCCAGGGGTTCTATAGTTGCCCATGGTAACCCAGTGTATCGTATCTGATAACTCGTTCTCAAACATGGACTGCTAACACAGACACACACACACGAACATTTATGCAGAGCAGAATGGTAGGTAAAAGCTCAGTTTGAAAAGTCAAACTGATCAGTGTTTACTTCCTGACCATTGACTTACTAGCCATGCTAAAATTAAGTTTCCCATTTCCAAAATAGAGTACATGATATGTATGTTACAAGAAAGTTGCAAGGGAATACTCATGTGCTCATTTACGGACATGCACAGAGTACATTCTGTTTTCTAGGCATTGTGCCAGAAGCTTGGAAGCACACACAAGATCCCTACCTTCTTGGAGTTTACGTTTTACAGGAAAAGACACAGAGTAAGAAGGCAGCAAATAAACGAAACCCATGGTTACAGATGGTGATGAACTCTGAACAAAGTAAAGGATGCTTTAGTAGACAATGACAGGAGGGCATATTCTAGAAGATGCAAGGTAGAAAAACCTGTTTGAGCAGACGACGTTGAATCTAAACTTTAGAACTTAGAAGGGACTGCTGAGGAAAGAGATTCAGGTGGAAGAATGATGAACCTCCAAGTCTTAGGGCTGCCACATTCTTCCCCAGGGCCAGGGGGCTAAAAAGCATGGCCAAGGAGGACAGTGATGAGGTGAGTTGAGAAGAGGGTCAGAGTCAGGTCACACAGGGCCTTATAGACGTGGCAGGGTTTAGATTTTACTCTAAGGGCCAAGTAAAGCTGTTGAAAGTGGCAAGCGAGAGAACGGCTTTGTCTGATCTACATTTGTAAGTGATCTGGCTTCTGTCTAGAGTAGGGACAGCAGAGGAGCTGGAGTAGGTGTCAAGGGACAGGTTAGAAGGCAAATCCTATCAGGTTAGGAAGTGAAGATGAAGACTTGTACCAGGAAGGTGGCACTGCAGAAAGAGGTAGAATCATGCATTTTTCATATTTTGGGCAGAGAATGGCCAGAACTTGATGAAAGATTGGATAATAAGGGCGTGGGAGAAAGAAGGTTAAGGTGACCTCCAGTCCTCCTTTAGTGAATAGTCTGGCCATTTACGGAGAAGGAGAAGACCCGAGGAGGAATAGGTTATGGGTCACAGACAAGATAATGCATAAGAGAAGCACTTAACACATTCCCGACATGTATCGCACTTTCAACAGGTGCTACCAAAAGAAATGCTTTGAATGATCAGATCCATTAGTTTCCCTTGACAACCCATTACAATTCAAATGAGATCTTCCAAAAGCATTTTTACTTTCATCTTTCTGTGCTTTGATTGTTCACTTTTCAGTAACTAAACATTTTGAGATGTTCTTTGTTTTAAAGTCTCATGCGGTGATGAAGGCAAAGATTCCCATCACTGTTCCACTTTTCATTTTAAATAAACACTGCACAGTGAAGTGATTATTGTGATTCATTCTCCCCAGCTATTTCTCCCTTTCCAAGATGACAGAGAGACTTGTTGGCCATCTGCGACACAAGTATAGCTGGAGCCGTGACCGTAGAGAGATGGGCCTGTAGTCCTTCTGGTTCAGTAGCCCAGACTAGAGCAATAAAAGTGGCAGATGTGTGGGGAGAGTGCCACAGGCTGGACACTGTGCCTCAAGCCTTTTATATATAGCAAGGACAGTCCCTTGGAGCAAACAAGTTGTTCATTATGTTTCAGATTTAGATAATTATTATGGCAATTTTCCAGGAGGGTAGCAAAGGGTCTCAAAAAGGGATAATGCTTTGCTAAATTGCATAATATTGTTGTTAGGCTAGGATCTGGGTATGCGATGTCTTGTTAAAGACTTATGACCATCTGATGAGATGGGCTCTATCATTATCACCCCCATTCTGCAGGCGAGAAAACTAAGGCTTATGCAAGAACAGCCATTAGCTCAAGATGAACCCTAGAAAAATAGGAAAGTTGGGGTTTGAATCCAGTTCTGAGTTAAAAACCCATGATCTCAAATACTTTGTTGTATGAACTCTCAAAAGACATCCCCATTCCCTCAGAACGATTGTGGAATTTGCAAGGATACCAGTTTTGGCCGAATATAGGGGATCTCGTTTCAAGTCACAGAGCTGTCCCACAGTGGCACAGACTGATTTCTGAGGTGACTTGCTCACCAAGGCTACACGGACCTCGACGTGCATGGAGAGGCTTGCTTGGATGGCTGGAGACTGCTTCAGAGATTTCTGCAGTGAAGGAGGATGACCTTGGTAGCCCACGACACTGAGTTATGCAGACACAAGTGAAGCCCCTCTCAGGAGGAGAGGTGTGGCCACTGCAAACTCCTTCCGACAGTTCTTTGTGACTCAATACTTGGGTTATGTTTGGAGAAATGTTTTGAGCCTATTTAAAAGTCGCACAAGAAAAAGAACTTTATTACTTATTTCTTCTTCCTCTTCACTAGCTTTTCCTCTCTTGATCACCAGAATTGACTCTAAATAACATCTAGCTGTTAATTTTTAATGTAAATCAACATATGACCCTTCATCTTCACTACAGATAGCACTCAAAAGGGTACGTTTACTAAAGACAGGTAGGACCATCGGACAAATATACAATCTTCCAAGGTAACACATTTTAATGAGACAATAAATTTTAGTGCATTTATTATAACTTTAGTTACCTTACTGTATAGTTATACTTGGCGCCTTCGTAATTACAAAAATCACATAAAATTTATCTAGCAAATGATATGTTTAAAGCCTAATCACATACATTATATATTTGGGCTTGATCCTCATAAAAACTGGTGATGTGAAACAGATGCAGATCATCATCTTCATTTCCCAAGTGAGAAAACCGAGAGAAAAGAAGTGACTTATCTATGATAAATGTTTGGGTCAAGGTCTGAACTCCTGGACCCTGAGAAGTACCATCACGATTTGGTATTTAAAAGCTTGGGATTTATCACCCCCAAACTGACTTCACTTTTGGACTCTTTCTCTTTTAAGCCACAAAATATTGGCCAAGTCATTTAACATCTCTGACCTCCCAGTGACTTCATCCTTCGAACAGGGGCAATAAAAATATCCATGAAATGAAGTTGTTGTGGGGATTATATGATGAAATTTAGGTACTGACCAGCACTTAGTAATACCCAATAATTTAGTCACTATTATTACATCCCACTGCCCTGACGTGTGTATTTATGCTGCCTATGGGAGGGCCACATACTGGTAGTTGACTCTGACATACTGGAAGCAATAAACGTGTGTCAATGTGTCCCAGCACCAGTCCTGCTCTGACTTGCTGACAATATGAGAAGAAGCAGGTGCAGCACCCAGGGCAACTGTTTCAGAATACAAGTCCAAATTGCAAGGTGTTGATAAAGGTTGTGAAAAGGCACCCAAAACCCAAAACTCTATGACGACAAAATGGATAATATGAGCACACAAAAATGAGGAACTGCTGTGTTTCAGAGTATCCCATGATCAATGTGAAAATAAAAACCCCAGTCAAGGAAAAGATATCCCACGCTTTAGAAGAACTAGCACAAGATTTTTATCCAAAATATATGAAGAATTCTCTGTGACAGGCTTCTCTAGGCAGGTGACATGTGAGCAGAAATCTGAATGAAGTGAGAGATCCAGTCATGCCCACCTCTGGAGGAAGAACACCTCAGGAAGAGACAGCAACAGATGCAAAGGTACTGAGGCAGAAACTCACAGCTATACTCAAGGAACAGCAAGGAGACAAATGGACTAAGTGATGTAAAATTCACAAGAGATGAACCTGGTGGATTTGGACAAGTTTTGGTGCATACTGTGACTCACAGGCCCTGGAAAAGCATTGGATTTTATTCTGAGTTGATGTGAATCCGTGGAACGATTTTGAGCGGGGAATGCATTGTTTGATTTCAATTTGGGAAAAAAAAAAAACACGTTTTTGCCAAGTGCATGAAGAAGTGATCCTGAGAGGTGAAGAAAAGAGGCCATTATGCTACATTTGTTAGATGGCGTTGCAGATACATAGACCAGAGATGATGGTGACTGTGACCTCAGTGGCAGCACTGGAGATGAGGAAAAGTCAGTGTTTATGGGATATATTTGAAGATAAAACCAACAGTGCTTCCTGATAGACATGGAAGATGAGGAAAGAGAAATAAATCAAAGATGACTCCAATGGCCAAGAAATTCATTAAATGATGATAGCACTTTCTGAAATGGGAAAATCTCAGGCAGGGACAGCTGTTTCTTTGGGCAGGAGGGCTATCAAGAGTTGTTCAGGCAAGTTAAGTTGAAGGGGCCCAATAGAAACCTAAGCAGAAATGTCAAATTGAAAATTGAAGGTATAACATCTTAGAAAAAGACATAGATGTGGGACTGGATGAGATCACATAGACAGTCTGGGGAAACAAGAAGAGGAATGGAAGGGGAAGAAATAGAAGCTAGGAGAGTGGAAGTAATCAGGATATGGGAAGAAAACCACAGTTGGAGTGGAGATGGAAGGCACTTTAGATAAGCTACAATTTTTCAAAAGTAGCAATAAAAAGTTTGAGATACGCTTACCCACTTACCCTCCCTCTAGACCATGGAAGTAAGAGAAAAAAAGCAGCACTTGCTTGTAAAGGCTTCTGGGTGGAGGCAAAATCTTTGGATGTATCCATATTTCAGGTGCACTACAGAAAGCAAATAGTCCTAGAGGCAATTTAAAATAGAGGTGAATTTACTGATGACAGGCAGTGAGCTCCAGGAGGGCAGATAAAAGCTTTGGAAAGTTCTGGAAAGAGTGGGAAATTGAATTTGATTACAGAATGTACGAACTCTGTAGGATCAAAGTCCTGGGAATGGTGGATGATCGGACTGTCTTGAATTTTGACCTGGGTAGGCCGACGTGTTGAATAACTTCTATCTTTTAGGAGAAGACAGGAATTCAGTTACAACATCAGTCTTCCTCTTGGGATGGGATCTAAGGCTGCTTACAGTGTGCGACAGGTGGTTGTGACTTGAGAATCGATTCAAATGGACCTAGAATCAACCTGAGGGGTTGTTACTGTCATGGCTCTGACCCATGGTCAGGATGTGAAAGGTACCGATTCATGATATCGCTTGTAAGCCTGGGTTCAAGGTGAGCTCGGGGACAGTTCTTACTAGCTTATTAGCATTGTTTATTGAAAATGGCAAAATGGGTGTCTTGTGCCTGGTTGTGATGGGTTCCTTCCCCAAAAGGTCTCTGACTTTGGGTCTGGTTATGTTGCAAGAATATGGGGCTCTGGCCAAGACTACATTTGGGGTGCTCTTCTTTTAAGGTGCTCCACGTAGTCATCAGCGGTTCCAGTCCTGGGAGAGGGAGCACATTGGATGTGGCCTTGCAGAGGGAGGGGGGACAGCTGAAGCCTGTGCTCAGCCTCTCCAGACCCCTTATTGTGAGGCAGCCTCTGGCCATGGAGCATGGCTTTGCCTTACTAGTGGTGCTCAGTTCTTCCTCTTCTGGTGATAATCCATCGATGCATACCATTGTCACTTTTGATCCTGTGAATCTCCTTCAACAGCTAACTCTGACTTACTGTCACCATCAGTGGATGGATGGCGATCTTATTAGATGGGTACACTCCCTTAAGTCCTGTTTGGAGCAGGGGTGACATATTAACAATAGTCACCAAAGATATCCAGGTCCTTAATCTTGAAACCTGTGCATGCTCCCTTATGTGGAAGAAAGGACTCTGCAGATGTGATTCAATAAAGGATTTTGAGATGGGGAAATCGTCCTGGATTATCCAGTTGGGCCTAATGTGATCACAAGTGTCCTTTTAAGAGAGACACAGGGGGGAATTTTACAATACAAGAGGAAGAAGGCACCATGACCACAGAAGCAGAGGCAGCTAAGGCCATATGATGCAAGGAAGGGGTCACAAGCTGCAGAAGGCCGGCAACTCCCGGTGCTACCAAAGATGAGGAGACAGATTCTTCCTCACCACTTCCAGGGGAACCAGCCCTGGGGATGCCTTTCTGACTCATTTCAGACTTCTGGCTTCTAACTGTCAGAAAATAAGTTTTGATTGTTTTCAGTGACTGATTTTGTGAGAATTTGTTATAGTGGCCACAGGAAACTCATACACAGAACTCGAACAGAGTTCTCTTTAGAATTCAGAAGGTGGCATTATAGTTGGGGGAGGGGTAGCCTTTCCAAAGGACGTGCAGCTCAGGAAGACCACCCTTAAATCTTCCTCTGTGTGGTCAGGGATGTACTACTGACATGCATACATCAATGAGAAAAAAGACAAGTGACCTAATAGAAAAGTGGTTAAAAAATAGTAATAATACTAGAATAGGCAAGTCATAGGGAGAGATAGTTTAATGACCAATAAGCAGAGGAAACATGTTCCATTTCATCATAATCGCTCCCAAAATGTACTTTTAAATACCCATAAAATATGATTCTACTCTCAGTTAACTGGAAAATGTGAAGGCTGTTCCAGTCGGCCTTGGTATGGGTGAGGAGGAATAAGAACTTTCATCTCTGGCAGTGGTGATGGGAGTAAGAATGAAGACGTTGGCTCCAGAAACTTCACCTCTAAGTGTCTAATCCATTGGGGTATTTTACATTAGCCCAAGGAGAAGCATTTGTACATAGTATGTAGGAGGGACCAGGGAGGTCTCTGGGGTCCCTTTTATGGGGGTACTAACCCCATCAATGTGACTAAACTTGCTAGAATGGGGAAGGTGGAATAATGGAGGAAAGAAAAAAGACTCATCTTGGATTCAGGATCAGGAGCAAATGACTACCTACTGTATCAGTGATGTGGTCACACCAAAAAGGCCCAGCAAATACACAGATGAAAGAGTGTGTTTGTTTAATATTACTGTTTTTTAAAAAGCTTTATGAAGATATAATTTACATACCACAGAATGCACCTATTGTGACTGTATATTAATGGCATTTCGTAAATTTATAGTGTTACACAAACCATCATCACGATCTTGGTTTAGAACATTCCCATCCCCCCAAAAAGTTCCCTCTTGCTCGCTTGCTTCCCCTCCCTGCTCATGTGACCATTGCCCTGCATTCTGCCTCTGCAGATTCACCTTTTCTGCAAAATTCATATGACTCAGACAGTCTGGTTTATTTGTGTCTGGCAGTTTTCACTTACCATGGTATTTTTCAGGTCCATCCATGTTGCAGCATGTATCAGCAATTTGTTCTATTTATTTCTGAGTAGCATTTTGTTGTAGGATAGGCCATGTTCTATTTATCTATTCATCAATTGATGGACTTACAGATTGTTTCCAGTTTATCACTGTTAGGAAAGATGCTGTGAGTGTTTGCATATACATCTTTGGATGAATATATATATATTTTAATTTTTTGGAGGTAGATTTCTATGAGTAGAATTACTGGATCAGGTTGCATGTGTGAATTAAATTTTTAAGAAACTATAAAACTGTTTTCAAAATAGCTATACCAGTTTACATTTCAACCAGTAACATAAGAAGGTTCTACTTTTGCCAGGTCCTCACCAATACTTAATCTCATCAATTTTTTTCATTATAGTCATTCTAGTGGTTTTCTCCCTGTATCCTACCTACTCTATTATTCAGTTTTTCACCACTCCTGGGCCTTGTTGCTCCTTCTCATAGAACTGGACCTTCACATATCGTTTTTCCTTTGCCTCTAATGCCATTCTCTATCCTTAGAACAGCTTACCATTAAAGACCCTAAGTTGCCATGGTTGCACTTTCCCTAGTCTGTGCTTCTTAGGCACATTTTCCATCCTTACCACAGGACTTAGAGAACTGTACTGTGTATGGGGATTGATCCAGATACCTCCTTCACAATTATGCTGGTTACTTTTGTATTCACATTGGGTAGTGCCTGGAATACAGTAGATATTTACTATATTCTTAATTATGGAATAAAGTAATGAGTTTTTTAATTAATGGGTGAGTGAACGGTTGAGTGAGAGATCAGGAGATTATAGAAATGGGAACATGTTAAAGAAAATGGAGCTTTGGGCAGTTCTGCCTTTGTCTCCTGCCATTAGGGAAGCTGATTGCAAAGGTGATAGAAAAACCTATTTATTAGACTAGAGTGGGAGACATGCAGGCAATAAGAAAGCATCAAGTTGGAAAGATTTTGATCACAAGAACTGAGAGACAGGGTTTTTTCATTAAGAACTTTTCACTTGACAGAAGCAATTTTAATCACAATATTTGCTGACCCGGGGACATATCTGGGAGCTGTGTCTGTGAGCATGTTTCCTCTCAGTGTGTAGCTCTTGACTTTTAAACTTCTTTACTTTAATAAAAGAAACTCTGATACACTGGAATCATTAAATAACGGCTTTCTTTTTGAAATAAAATTTTTCAGTTTGAATCTTAAATATAAATTTATTGAACCTCATTTTAAAGGCTAGATAAATCTCTCAGCTTCCTATCTTTGCTTGAGCTTCAGATACCATTAAACATATTGCTGTGTAAACCTAAGTTCCACTCTCTTTAAATAGGACATATTACTAGGGATTGGGTGACGGGAGAGTCATAGAGCAAGAGAGACCTGAGAAGTGAACAGAGATCTGTAGAGTAGTTTCCAGAAAATAGAATCCCTAGGAGAAGATATGTTCCCCCAAAATAATAAAGATAACTAGTAAGACTCTTTGCATTAGGAGTAAGAACTTAGACAAATTTGGGGTAGATCCATTGCTTGATGGTAATAGTTGATACTGATGAATCACAATAGGCAAGATAGAAAATTTGACTTCTATTTTGCAATTGTATTTTCAGTAAAGGAAAGTGAATGCTGAATAATTCGAGAGCCACAAAAATGGGTATGGAGGATATGAGATGAAAGGTGGTAGGGAAACGTCAGCCCCTGAGTGTTTTCTGCCACCAACAATCATTATTCTCTGTGGACACCAACTGGGTGTCCTACAAATCAACTCAATTCTGACACTCAGTAGACCCTGCAAGTTAGAGACTCAGTCACCCAAGACTGCCCTGACTTTAGACACCAGTCACAAGTAGTGAATTCCCAGTGCAAGTTGGCTGCAAATGGGGGGTTTTCATGATTCTCTCTTCAGATTTCACCACTTGCTAAAATAAACCATAGAACTCAGAAAGACACTCTACTTATGTTTACTGGTTTATTATTAAGAATAAAAATGAATACACGATTAAGCACGTAGGATGAGGTCTGGAAGAGACTCAAGTACAAGAGCTTCCATCTCCATGAAGTTAGAGTGAGCCACCATCCCCACACATGGATGTGCTTGCCAATTTGGAAGTTCACCAAATCTAATTGGTTAAGAGTTTTTATAAAACTCAACCTTCAGCCACTCCTGACTTCCCAGAGGTCAGTGGCTGGGGCTGAAAGTTCAACCTTCTCATCACTGGTCTTTCCGGTGACCAGCCCTATCCTGGGGTTATCTGGGGGCCCCACTCTTAATTACTTTATTAGCATAAACTCAGATGTGATCCAAAGGGGTTTTTATGAATAACAAAAAACACTCTTATTGCTCAGGATATTCCAAGGGCTTTTAAATTCCTCTGCCAGAATCTAAGGACAAAGGTAAAATGTATTTCTTATACCACAGCCCCTGTCTGCCTTGAAAGATTGCATATTTCCTGACAGTGAGAACTGGCAAATGTGACAGCTGTACAGTTGCCAAAGATCTCTGAAGCTTTTAAGGAATAGGAGAGGGAGAGGATGAGTAACGTTTTGTGGATGCCCCCTCTACCATAAGCTCTTATTATCAATTAAATGGCCGAATATTATTCAGGTGTTCAAAAAGAAACAAGTCCAAGGTCCGAGTTTATCTTCAGAGTTTGATGTTTGCTCAGGGTCCTACAGGTCCTTAAGGGATGGTTTATGAGCACATGGAAAGTAAAACAACGATCACAAGAAGCTATTCCAGGGCCCCTGGTGACAAGTCGCATACTTCAGTTAAGGAAAGATAGTAAGTGTATGGGTCTGATCTACACCCGAACACATAGCAATGTCTCACACTAGATTTGTGAGGACAAGGCAAAGATGCTCAGGCAGATGCTTGTGCAAACAAGTGACTTAGTGGCTGTCTCCATGACTGCTTTCAAAGGGTATGCATTGATAAATGAATACCCATCTTAAGCAAAACAGTATGGTTGAGCAAGAGCTAATATTAAAAGGTTCAGACTTTGCAAATTCTATTCCGCCTTTAAGTGTTTAGATGTTTGACATCCTAACAGGTCCATGGTTGAGTAACTGACATAGAGTGGTCACTTGGTGACTCTTTATGGAGTGCAGGAGCAATAAAGCTAATAATTGTAGAGTGCCTACCATCCCAGCCACCATGCATTATGGGGTATCCATTGGATGTCATTCTTACTTGACCTTTATTTGCCGGTTTGCCTTTACCCCTTAATCATTAAGTTATAATATTTTACATACTATATACTAATAATTTCCTCCAGGAGACTTTACACTTACTTTTTCTATTTGATGCCACAATTCTGTGAGTTAGGAAGCAGTTGTTGCTCCTGTCTTACAGTTTAAGAAACTTAGGTTTAGACTCTTTATGCTAAGCATGAGCACAAGGTTACAAGTGGTTGAGCTGGGATTTAAACAAAAATTATTTTCATTTCCAAAGATTAGACTATCTTTACTACTTAACATTATCTTAGTTTTAGAAGTTTAAACAGCTTTGGCAAGAAGATTTCTCTTCTTTGATGACCTTTTTTCAAGTACTTCATAGAGAACAGATCTGCACCGTAAAGCACACCTAATCCTCCAGAGGTGGAGGCTAGTTTTCGTTTGTCATCATTAGTCATGTCACAGAAGGAGAGGCTTCACTGAAATTCTGTCTCTGCCCCCAGGAAGTTATGATGGAGAACTTGTCAATTATTCAATAACCATAAGCTCCTAAGACTTCAACAAATATCAAGAGAAGCACCAGCAGTTGGTGACTACCTGGGTAGGAAAAACTTTGAAATGAATGCTGGAGAAATCACTAGCACATTCTACAAAGTTGACGCTGTCTCTTTCCTTCAGGGATCTTCATTCCCCATCAATGAAAGGAAAGGCTTTCTCTAAGATACCTCCTAGTTCCCAGAGAGATATCGTGCAAGTAAAGACCCCTTTTTAAAAAGGGGGGTCCTTCATGCATCTCTCATCTCTCTCCTTCCCAGCCCTCCCCACACTCCCCATGCCCAGCCTGAAAGCCAAGTCTGGGCTGCAGCTTGAATAGTCCTGGCTCTTTAGGGTCTTATGACCCCTGGAGTGAGCCTTCCAAGACACACACCCATGATGCCCTTCGGCTTTTTAGAGGAGGACTTTCATAATGAATCCATGATCTGACCTTCGAGGCCCAGGAGCAGATGGGCCAAGCAGGAAGGAGCTCACCAGAGCCCACAAAGGGTAAGAAGTTTCTGTACCATCATTGTTATTTTCCCATCCTACTGTAAATCCCTTTCTAGCTAGGGGCTCTAGCTTATTAATCTTTGAATTCTTAGGACTCAGCACAGCATCTGGCTCAGAGTAAATCCTCAAAATATGCATTGAATGAAAAAAATGAATGAATCAATCAATCAAAGTCATAGAGAGTTAACAACTAGTACGGGTCATGAGTAATCAGTGTGATGTACATGCAACCTGCGTTCTTAGCCTGGCATTCAACTCCTTTTACTACTAATGGTGTCGCACAGGGGGTGCAAGCAAAGCTCATGAAGCCATCCTGAGGATATATATTTTTTAAATTTATGATAAAAAGATTAAATTTGATAATCCTGTTTGTAGTTACATAAAACAGAAATTGAAAATCACCAGAAGAGAGAGCTAAAGAGCAGTCTATTGCTCTTTAATTCTGAAACATGTGTTTTCTGATGCAGAATGTCCCAGATTTTAGCATTAACCTGCTGTGGCAGGCGGTGGCCACACATGGCTGGTTCTGATGGGTTTGCTGGAGCAGCTGAGTCCAGCCCACTGGCCTATGCACTCCTTTCTCTGTTGCACTGTGGTGAGCCCAGGGATTTATTTCAGAAAAGACAAAACACTGAGACAGGAGAAGATGGGATCCAACTTCCCCAGCTGCACAGACAGACACTTGTACGTTTACTGCCCTGGCCTTGCCACTCTGGGTCCTGGAGCCTAGATGACAGACTCACAGTGACTCCTTCAGGCTCTCTGGGGGCAGAGGACATCCTCACAGAGCTCTGAGCATCCTATCGGAGGAGAAGCGCTCCTCAGGACATTGCTGGACAAGAGAGAGGGGAGGACTGCCTTGGTCAGACATTTCAAGGTTCATGAGAATCCTAAAATGTGCAGCCAGAATCATGAGTGCCTACTTTCTGGCTGATGTAAATGGCAGGGTATCAATTACAGGTTCTTTGCAAGCGTCCTTAGACCACACGGCGTCTCTGTAGGCATCTGACCTTTTATTTGATGACAGTGACATTGATGAATAATAGTTCCCACCCCTGCAAATGATTACCGATTCTATAGCTGATATAGCAGAGAGATTTTGCTGCAAAATTTAATACTTTCCATGAGGAAAGAAACTTTCCTCCTTCTGTCAAGCTTTGGCACTGGTGATTTTGTGCCTCCTTTTCCCATTTCCCTATATTTACTATTTTTAAGCAATCAACATTCAGGGGAAGGCTCTCGGGGATTTTGCTGGAAAACTCCATGAGTCTTCTCTCAGTCTGGGATACAGAGATCAGAAACAATGCCCGAGTTTCACTGAAGGAGGACTACATGCCAAGCACCTCTTGTGTCTATAGTGACTCGTTTGATCTTCATTGTAGCACAGAAAGATGCTATAAATTCAAGCACCTAGTGAATATGAGGCCTTGTCCAAGTCTGAAGAGCTAGTGATTGGTGGAGGCTGATTAGAAGCTGGAACTTCGTATCTGCTGCTTCACAGTTGAGTAGGAGGACAAGTGGCCTGAGGTGGCAGGAAGGATTCCTGGGATTCAGCCTCCCCTCTTCTGGAAGGAACTGGTGGTCGCCACGTACTGGTTTGCTCAGGCTGCCATACCATGGGCAGATTGGGCAGCTTGAACAACAGAAATTTATTATCTCCTGGTTTTAGAAGCTGGAAGTCCAAGATCAAGGCATCATCAGGGCTGTTTTCTTCTGAGACGTCTCTCCTTAGGGGGTAGGTGGCCATCTTCTCCCTGTGTCTTCATGTGGTCTCCCCTCTCTGAGGGTAATCCTATGTCTCTCCCTCTTATTAGGTCAGCAGTCACATTGAGTTAGGTCCCACCCCAGTGACCTCATTTGATCTCATTGCCTCTTTAAAGGCCCTGTCTCCAAATAGAGTCACAATCTGAGGTCCTAGGGATTAGGACTTTAACACATAAATTTCAGAGGAACATAAATTGGGCTAAAAATCAAGGAGTTAGCAGGGCTGTGTCTCCTTCTAGGGGTTCTAGGGTAGAGTCTGTTTTCTTGCCTTTTTCAGCATCTGGAGGCCACCTTTATTCCTGGCTAGTGGCTCCTTCTTCCATCTTCAAAGCACATCATGTTAATTGCTGTTTCCACATCACATCCCCTTTCTTGTCCTGACCCAGTTGCCCATCTCAGGAGAAGGATGCACCACCGCATGGCACATGAGCTAGAAAAGTGTTGCTTCCAAGGACAGAAGAGAGAAAAATGAATGGAAGGGAGATGCTTGAGAGATGCTGGAGGTGGGGAAAAGCAAGAGCTACAGCTGACTCTTGAGACTTCCAAGTTGGTAACAGTATGACAAAGATGCCATTGATGAGATAGAAAAGTGAGGCATTGACTTGTGAGCTGGGTTTGGGGTTTGCTGAGTTTCAGCTCTTAGGGCAGCACACAGGAGGAAATGTGTAGCATGATGCTTGGCAGTTAGGCCTGGACAGCAGGAAAGGGCTGGAGGCTGGCAGGAAAAATACCTCCAAGGCGATGGGTGGTGAAACCATGAGGACAAGTGCCCTGGGGAAAATCTTACCAAATAATACGGAGGAGGGACATAGGGATTTTTAAGTAGCAGAGGAGAAGGAAAGGGGGAGAAATGGCACTAAACCTAGTCGTTCATGGCATCCCAGCCTCGCCTCTGCCTGGAATCAGTCAGATTTTCACATCGAAAGCTTCGGTGTGGAGGCACCAGGGGCGGAGAAATTGGAGGTTAACTGTGATTGCGTTAACATAACGATTCCCTGTCTCACTGGGTTCAGAATCTGCTCCTTTCTGGATGGAGCAGCAGCACGGTGAGGCGATTAAAACTGACTCTGAAGCCTGCACCGTGGGATCCCATCCTGGCCGCACCTAATGAATGGCAGGGCCTCAGGGGGCCAGTGATACCCCCTTTGGCTTCTTGGGTATAAAGCCAGGAAAGCGCAGGCCTCGGAGAGTTCTCCCTAGGATTGCTGATGTTAGTACAAGCTAAGTCCTGAGATCTGTGCCTGCAACAAAGAGTTATGGAAATCCTCACAAACATAAATATTTATAGGTGGAAGGCAATGTGTGAACCATTGTGCCGCCTAATGAACCGTTGGGGTAACAATGGGCAGGGCTGTTGGCTCCACGACTGATGTGCCAATCAGAAGGTTGGAGCAGCCAGGGACCCCGGGGACCATGACACGTGCAGGCTGAGTGACACGGTAATGTGGGGACAGATCTGTATGGTGCAAATACGTGAAGACTCTCGACAAGAGGTGGCAGCCCTCAGGCTGGAAGCAAATGCCGAGTAGAACTAGATTTATAGCACGAAGCAAGTCCTAGAATCTGAGGGGGGATGAAATTCTTCACGCAGGACCGTGGGGACCCGGGGGGCACCAGAGGCACCGTGAGAGGCTGTGAAAGAAAGTGGAGAAAGAGGATTTTATAGATCATCCCGTGGTCCCGGTGTTCCTCTGCTTCCAGCTGCCCTGGAGGACTGGGTGACCTGCCTTTCCATCCGGGAAACTCTGGGGACAGGTCGCAAAAATCAAGAATGTTTATGTTGGGGGGAGTGGATGGAAACGCAGAGCCTAAGGAAGGTAAGAGTCTCTGTGAAATGTGGATCCCTCTTTCTGAGCCCTGCGCCTTGCGCTTCTCTCTCTCTCTCTCTCTCTCTCTCTCTCTCTCTCTCTCTCTCTCTCTCTCTCTAACACATACACACACAGAGCTATTCTTTTCGTTCCTTCTTTCTTTTTAATTCGTGCAACCGATCCCACATCACCTCCAGGATGGTCTCCCTTCGCACTTTGGCACTCAAGGCTTCCCGTGACCTGGCCTCACGCTCCTTGCGTCCTCATCCCCATGGTCCCCTCAGTGCTGTGTCCTGAAGCTAATGGACTGTTTCTCCCATTTCTTGAGCTTGTCACAAATGTGTGTGACGTGTTAACTTGAATAATTTGTTTCTTTTAGTAAATCTCAGGCAAGTCAATTCATCTCCCCGTCTCAGTTTCCGTTCTGATAAAACACATATTGCCGGGCTTTGTAAGAAAAATACTTTAAATATAGGTCCCTCTCTTTCTTATATTGCCAAGAACACTGTAAGCACTTAATAGATAGGAGAAGTTTCTTTATTACGACTATAATTGCTATTATTTCTTCTGTTAGCAGAACTGTTATTTATTAGGGCTTCGGCCTATTAAGATTAGAAAAATACAGAGGCGAAAATTAAAATGCCCCCCCGATTCCATCTTTCTGAAACATTCTGTTCATTTCCTCGATCACGTGTATAAAAATATCTACGCACACACTGGAGTCCGTGCTGTGTGTAACTTCGGTTCCTGAGTTTTCCACACGACATTATGTCACAGATATTTCCCCGCATCACTAAACTTTTCTTCAAAATAAGACTTCGGGCCTTGTATTATTCCACTTCGTAGATTTCTGTACTTGATCGATCCCCAATTCCCCACTCTGTAGGCTCTTTTGAAAAATTTCCTGTTGTAGATAAGGCTGTGACGTTCACAGTGGTAGGAAATATCTTCCGAACTTTGATTATTCCCTTAGAATGATCTACAGGAACCTGACGAATGGGTTAGCTCATCTGCACGTGGGAAGGGTTTTTACACATCTTGGAAACGTTGCTGTCGGAGAAGTGAGGCCTGTTTCACCCCCACGTCCTCCCCCATCAGGGCTAACCATGTCCTTCTCGCTGGCTCTCGCCCAGCCCTGCCACTCTGGGGGAACTTCTGTCTGCAGAGACATCAGAACCAGCAGCCTGTGCTTTCCAGGGAGCAGAGACTGGCCTTTCCAGATGCCTGGATGTAGCACTGACTTCAAGGTCACCCAGGTCTCCTTGCAGTTTACTCGCTGTGAACCTTTGCCTCCCATGACACGAGAGAGTGCACGCTCTCAGCCAAGCCTGTTGGATAAAATGCCACATCCTCTCCGTACCCCAATCTCCTCGTCTGTGAAAAGGGGACCAGAATGCCACAATAGAAAGACTTCTTAATGGCATGCTCCTGTCATGATAGCTGCAGCAGGGAGAATAATGTCAGAAGCAAAGAAAATGCCAGAACTGATGGATACAACCTCTGCCTGCCGCAGGACGTGCGGTCCCGGAGAGAGGGGACACTGCAGAGGGTCCGCGACAGGCCCCCTTCTAATGCTCTTTGTTCCATGCAGCACAGCTCCGAGTCTAAAATTAAATCCCATCCCCACTACCCCAGACTGCCATGTGCATTTGAGTGTCGCCTGCACCAAGGAACAGTTTTTCATCTGATCTCATTACCATGGTTACTCCCCCAAGAGCAAAAAAATATAGGGCTGCTGCTTTTGTCAAACCAGGCTCGCTTCCCCATGCTGTGGGACGAACGCTGCAGAGTGGCTGATGACTGCTCTCCAGAGGAGCTGGCTGAGATAGCACGCGGAGGACCGGAAGCTCCTGGTGGGGACGCGTGTCTGGGCCCAGGATGCAGACAAGCTTCCTGGCCCAGGGGCCGACTCTGACTTGTCACGAGCCTCCTGGTATGATCATCAGGGGCAGGGACCAGCACGGAGTCATCGAGCAGCACGAGGATGTCGTCCACCAGCCAGGGCTGGAATGCCAGCCGGGGCTGAGGCTCTGGTGCTGCCCTGAGTCCAGCGAGCTGACAGACCCGTGCAGGGAAACACGTGGAAGAAACACTCAAAAGGAGCCCTGCACCCGCGATCTCTGAGCCACTAAGATGCAGATGTAAGAATCCAGCAGACAGAGACCAAAATGCCACCTCAGTCACTTACTGAAAAAGTGCTTTGCAGAGTGTGGCTTGGAGGTGCCAAAATGCGGGCTCTGGCCCCGTTTACTGCATCGCTGTGACAGTGGACCCCATAGGCCACCCACAGGGCAGATTCCCGTGTCCCTGCCGCCTGCAGGCGGTGGCCTGAGATGGAGGACCGAGTTGAGCTGGCCTGTTCTTTCTTCCAAACCCACCAGGGGGAAGAGAGCTTGCTCTTCCCAGAGAGAGCACAAAGGGGGCCCCAGAATTCCTTGTCCAGGGCTTTTCTTGGGGGGGGTTCTCTCGGAGCCCCAGCTGCTCTGTGGTCCCTTGTGTTGGTGTCCTCGTCCCCGTGTGATGCCGCAAACCTTCGCGGGCTCCTCCAAGCACTCGAGACCCATCATCCTCGCAAAGGGCCACTGCGAGTGAAGAACTGGTCACTGGCCAGGCCCTGTGAAGGACCCTGTCTGCACTCAGCCGAGTCCTTCCCCACCAAGCAGGAATTTCAGGGACATCGATATCCAAGCGCCAGCACGACTATGTCACGCGCTGGTCCCAGGGCCATCGACAGTGGCTCACACGACAGAACAGCAGGACTCTGAAAACACAGAAGACGGGAGATGCTCAGCTCTGGTACCTGCTATTGGTGACTCGTTGGGGACGGTCGCCCTCTTCTGGACACACTTAGAAGAAACACGATAAGCATCACTGCAAGTTCATACCCCGTAAGTCTAAGTCAGTGTCATGCTTTCTCCAGCGCTCCTGAGAGAGAGAGAGAGAGAGAGAGAGAGAGAGAGAGAAGTAATGTACCCCAATATCTTATACATTAAAGCTTCAGCAGTATATTATGCACTTTGCATAAATACAGCCATTCATTCATTCATTCATTCATTCATTCAATCTTTCGTATAGATATTGAGTATATTAAATGTACTCCTGTAATGTTCCAGGCTCTGTTATGGGCATTTGGGATATTCCCATGAATAAAAAAGACAAAAATACCTCCCTTCATGTGATCGGGTAATAATCAATAAACTTAATCAATAAGAAAATTATATAGTATGTTACAAGTCAGCAAGTGCCGTGGGAGAAAATATGAATAAAGCGTGTAAGGGAGATCGAGGCTGAGGGGGTGATGGGGGCAGATCGAGAGGGTGGTATTTAACCAGGATTTAAAGCAGGTGACGGGGCTGGGTAAGTTGATGTTTGGGTTTCAGGTACCCGGGTCAGAGGGAGCAGCCAGTGCCAAGGCCCTGAGGCAGGTCCTGGCTTAGGCGTGGAGCAGAGGGCCTCTGTGGAGAAAGCCACGGAGAGTGGGAGGTGGGAGAAGAGGAAAATCAAAGAGGAAGCTCAAGGCGGATAGCCCTGGACCCTCAGGATGTTGGCTTTACACCAGTGAAATGGGAATTCACTGAATGATTTTGAGAGGCGTGTGACTTGATCTGACACTTTGAAGTGTCTGGCCGCTGAGAGGAGGCTCGGCCTGTGGGGAAGGGAGCGAGGACAGGAGCAGAGTGCAACGAAGGGGCTATTTATTGCATTTTTCCGGGTGAGAAATTAGAGCGGCTCAAAGCAAGGGGATGGCTGTGATGA
Source organism: Cynopterus sphinx (assembly GCA_030015415.1). NCBI lineage: Eukaryota > Metazoa > Chordata > Mammalia > Chiroptera > Pteropodidae > Cynopterus > Cynopterus sphinx. Next base: position 5,860,270 of record CM057383.1, on the reverse strand, counting down.
GGCTGCACCGTTTTTTAAAAATTATCAGAGGAGATAAAAATGTACACCAGAAGCTCTGATAGGATCTTGTCGCTCTCCAGTGGACCACGAGGGAGAGCGCGCTGCGTTGGAGGCCACACTCCTAGGCAGAGCTCTGGAGGCAAGAAGGCTGCAGAAGGATTGCATGAACACACAGGCTAAGTGTTACACGAAAAGGGGGTTTTGTAGGAAAACATGTTACTAACACTGATGAGACTGGCTTGTCTCTCAGGGATGCTGGCGAACAAACCTATGCGACACGAACAAGGTTTGAAAAGTGATGGGATGTCGCAACCTGGGGCTCGCAGGAAGCTAACCGCGCGCCTCCCCCTTGGCACAACAATTTAGCATTTACTAATTCGGTGTCGGCAGGGACTGTGGAGCATTGCTCCGCCGTGAGCAATAAGGATGGGCTGCGTGTCTCCTGCACGCACACGTGAGTGCGTCTGTGCCTGGATGCTCTGGCATGTTGACTGGGGAATGGCCCCCGTTTCCCCTTCACCCGCAGAACGACACTGCAGGCCTTTCTTCTAGAAATGGGGAGTCTGCTTCCCCACCCCTTCATCCCACACTGATCTGGCTTTGTCTTGCTGTGGTCAATACAGTGTTGGAAAAGTGACACCACGCCTCGCCCTTCCCCCGCCCCGCCCTGTCCCTCTTTTTCTCCTCCCTCTCCCTGTCACTGTCCCCCCCCCCCTTTCGCCTGGGATCATCATAAGAACATGCCAGTGGGAGCAGAGGCAGTTAGTTGTCTGAGCCAAGGTCATCCTAGATTAGCCGTCCACCTGCTGGACATGCGAGAGAGCCTTAGCTCAAACCAGAAGAGCGGCCCCAAACCACCTCGCCAAGATCAGCAGAGCCAGACCGCCTTACCGATCTGTAGATGTGTGAGCGGTCATCGGTGGATGTGGTTTTAAGAAATGGAGCTTTGAGGTGGGTGTCACACGGCATTAGTGTGTCGGTACATTAATGACCCAGGTGCTGAGAAGCTCTGTTAGGCTTCCTTGGTATTTTACCTCAGATGGATCGTAAGATAACGACTTAGACTAGAGAAGAAAACGAGAGAATCGTCAGCTTCAGTCCCCAATTATATTATGGGAACAAAGGTTTTGCACATGTTGAGTCTGGCCTTCTAGAATCATCCATCCTGCTCAGGCCTCTACTATGGCTAAGATCCCAGACAGCCTGCCAGGTACCAGAGGTGGCCATGGTGGTTCCATCCTAACGAATGGACAACGAGCTTACATGTTTTGAGCTGCTGACATCCCTGCACATGGTTTCACACTAGGCTTATCATTCAGATCAATAACAGGCTTTTCTTTAACAATGAACATTTATTCAAAATTCCATTCGCGTGCAATCCTGAGGCACTTCCATCGATGACAACCGGGGGCTTAAGGTGTCCAATTTAGTTGTACGAATTGTGCCATGACTTGAACTTGCAGTAATTATCCACACTTGTTTCTCTTCTGCAAGAAGCCCTGCAAACGCCCCAGTTTCATAAGGTGATTTTAGTGAAATTAGACTTGAACGTTTCAAAATTGTGTAATTAATTAGCGTCAGCTTCAATAAGACCACTAATGGAGTCAAGCCACCAATAGGACACCTGGCAGTGTCGATTACACCTCCCAAGTGGTCTCCTGGGGCTTCAGTGTGGTAACTAATTAGAGCCCCACACTTTTTAAAAATTAAATTCTCTGTTTGGCTAGGGTCAGGTAGCTTACATCTGGTCCCTCATTGAATGATTCCTGTCTAGTTTCAAGGCAATACTCATTGGAAAACTCAAAATATTATAAAACTCAATATAATAGGAGCTACAATGCATTAAGCACATTTCCAGACCTTGATAATAAGGCCAAATGATTATTGTGTGACCTTTTAATGTCCTCTTCGACCATTTTATAATGAGCCTGCCTGAAAGTCACCTCATTTTCTTAAGAATTGCAGTCGCCTTTGACTCCTTCACCGTTCACAACGTACCAAGGCTCAGACGTCCGGTTTGTGTGTGCCATTTGCTTTGAGTTCAGAGCAGAACGTGTCTATACCTGTTTGTCATACCGATGGAACCAACCTCCATTTCGTTTGAGAAATATGATCAGATGTTTAGGAACCGAGGAATAAAAATAACAGAAAAGGGGGAAAGGGAAGAGAAAAGGTAGGGAAAGGAAAGGAGAAGCTTATTCCTGCTCGCAGGAAGCCCTGCCATTGACCTTCTCATGGAGGTTGTCACCCCTTTGGGCAGGGCAGACAATGGCGGGAAGGGAAAGAACCAGAAGAAAAGGAGTCGGAAGTCAGAGAGGACCCCGGAGGCAAATCACAGAGGGTCTTACAGGCAGCTGTGAGGACCTGGGGTTTCCTCTCGGACCCCGGGGTGGTGGAGACACTGCAGGAAAGCAGGGGCAGAGGCAGGGAGACCCCTCAGGAGGCTGAGTGAGGCTGATGTCAACAGTCCAGGTGCTGAGGAGTGGCCGCCCTCTGCTGCGTTGTGAAGGTGGAGACACCAGCTCACATAAGTGACAGCCAAGAGCGACGTGGGCCTGCGCTTCTGAAGACACGGTGCTTCACTCCTGCGGTCAACTTGGCTTTATGGTCAAGATCACAGTCGACTCTGCTTGAAACTAGCCAGGCAGCTGGGCACGGCTCTCCCCGGAGGGCCTTGTAAAATGCTCTGCCCACTCTCCGCTTTGCTTACTTTTTGTGTGTGTTTTATTTTCCCGGTGACAGTACATCTGAGACTCTCATAACTCCTTTGTCCTCGTTTGAGACTCTCCTTCAATAACTTCTTTGTCCCTAGTCCCCTGGTATAATGACCTTCTCTTTTTAAATAAGACTTCCAATCGCTCTTTGAAGGAATCACAGTCATGAGAAGCACTAACATAATTGTGGATGAGGTGTTCAGTCCCAGAAAATGCGATCACCCTCGTGCCAAGAGGAGGAAACTGGGCGCAGGAAGTGAACTTGTGTGAGGCCACAGACCTCCTCGTGGAGAACGAGGAGCCGAAGCTCTCCACCACCATGCTCTGCCACCTCCCAGCCCAACCCGCCTCGTGTGTGCGTACCTGTACTTTCGAAAGAGGCCAAATGATACATTAAAAAAGTGTAAATAATTTCTCATTCGAACATGATAGGGGAAGAACTTGATAAACAAAACTACCAAGGGAATTTCAGTTTTCAATCTGTTTCGGAAGGCGACCTCCTTTTTGGGGGGTCAGAGCCCAAAGGAAGACATCATAAGTCTGTCTTTAGGGTGCTGTCACCACCAGGAGACAGTGCCACTAGAGGAAAGCAAGCCTCCAGGGACAAGGGAGATAAATAGGATTTCAGGCACCAGCATGTCCACTTAGGGCAATAAATGCGCTAATGAATAAGTTGCGCTGGTCCCCATGCCTTTGGGGTTAAAATCAAAACAAAATAAAGAGCCAGGAGGAGTAACCTTGGATTTTAGAGTCAAGCAGACTGTGTGTGAATTCTGGATTCAACACGTGCTCCCTGAGCCACCGCTCAGCCTGCCTGTAAAATGGGGATGATCTCCGCCTTCTGGGTTTGTTGAGAAGAGTGCGGGAAAGACTTCTGGGGACTCAGATCCTCTCCCTCTCATTCACCCACGTTGGCTAAAGGAATGATCGAATCAGCAAATCGTCCTTTTGGCTTTCATTCCCACACCCGCCAGCCTAAGCCTCCGACCCCACTTGCTGAACCTCTCACTGAATCGCCCTCCCTCCTGTCTCCCTGCGTGTGGTCTTCCTTTCTAGAAAAGTAGAAAGACACGCAAACCAGTCGTCGTAAAGCCAGGCGGTGGGCCCAATGACAGCAACAGGAAGATGGTGGCCCTCTGCCCCTTGTCCAGGAGTCGGCCTCTCGCTGGCGTCTCTGTGCCCTGGTCCTGCCCATTCCATCCCAGGCTCAGGGCCTTTACGTGCACTGTTCCTCTTGCTTGGATTCCCTTCACTCTCTCTTATCCCGCTTTGCAGCTGAGCCATCTTCAGAAGCTCTTCCCTCATCTCTCCACCTAAAGTTGTCCCCTCTCAGAGTCCTTCTTTATCATATCACCCTATTTATTGTCTCCGAAGCATGTGTTAGCACCTGAAATATTTATCCATTTTCTACCTGTTTATCTATCCATCATGCATCCATCCATGTCTCTTTCTATCCATCTCTCTATTTATCGCTGTCTCCCCTCACTAGCATGTAAGCCCTTGAGAGTAAGACTTTGTCTTGGGAACACTTCATATTGGATGAATGACTAGCTGCCTATGAGGCATCGGAAGGGAAATTTTCAATGGCTCAGAGAAGAAGGAGGACTAAAGTTGGACACCATCAATAGACATTTAGGAAAGAGGAAGGACATGCATACTGGAGTGGACGTTGACCCTTTCCCGCTCTAAAATAGCCATTTAAATTTAAAAAATCAAACTTCACAACAAACTATTTTAAAATCCTAGAATTTTGCACAGGAGGACAGGCCGCTGGGTTCTCATCTCGCCTCTCTAACTCACTTATGGGAAGATTTTCTCTCCCTGGAGTTCAGTTTGCCCATCTGAGAAGTGAGAGGGTGGCACTCGACTGGCCCCTAAACCAGAAGTTCAGCATCTTTGTCCGGGCACTGCCCACGTGAGGAGTCTGAGCCGTGGCCACACACACCCAGGGCTGCGGCTGTCTCAGGGCCACAGAGGCCCTGCTGTCACAGTGGTCCCTGTGCTGGGCGTGGGCCGGTGCCCTGTGACCGCCAGACAGGGAACCTTAACTCCCGGAGGCCACCAGGTGGCACCGCTCTCCAGGGCACTGTGCTTTCCCCGTAGAAGGTCGTTTGAATGTCCTTGGAGCAGGAGGAGGCACAAAAAAAAAAAGCCCAGGCCGATGTTTGTAAATAAGTCTCAGGGCTGGTGCTGGCTCCCCAGGGCTGAGAAGGGATTGACACATAACCAGAGACGGGAGGGAAGCGAACTGTGGGAAGGGAGCTGTGTTGAGCAGCCTCCTCTGGGGGAGTCTCTGCAGCCATTGGGGTGGGGGACCTGGAGCCTGGGGTCCCCCGCAGCATTCATTCTGTCCCAGTGGTGCCCATGCCTCCATCCCCAGCCCCCCGCCCCCACCATTCCCCCGAGTGGCCTCCTCCCACGGCCCTGAACTCAAGGCCAGGAGGATGTTGCAATCCGCATTTTTGGAGAGAACACAAGACGGTTGTCTCCCTGACCCAGGGGCTTTGGCCTGCGGGCCCTGCAGCTGTCCGTCCGCGAGGCGCGGGCAGCAGGGGCGAGGGGGAGGACTGGACAGACCGTCTCGTTCGAGATCCATTCCCATTCCCTGACAAATGCAATGAACATCCTCTGATCCCTTCCTCCGTGCCAGGCCTCCCCGACACAGAGCCCGCCCAACCCTGGGGAACTCCCGGGCCAGCAGGCAGATAAACAAGGACATAGGGTGACAGGGCCCTGCGCATAGTGGGACAACTGTCCATGCAGGGAGAGCTAGCAGCTTTGGGAACCCAGCTGGTCAGGAAAGGCTCATGGTAGAGGTGACGTGAAAGCTGGGAATCGAAGGAGGACACGAGGAGGGCAGAGGTCCCAGGCACAGGGAGCTGTGGCAGCAAAGGCATGGGTGACGAAGGAGAGCCCAGTCCTTGGCATGGTGGGGACTTTGATTTTAAGCCAGGAGGCCGAAAGCACAGGCCGGTGGGAGAGCTCGGCAGTAAACAAACCCTGCAGGCCTGTGTGTGCCCTGGTGAGGAGCCGACGTGAAGCAGGAGCAATGGATGGTCCTCACAGGGCTCTGGGCAGGGAGGGGGGACGCGGTCAGACAATTTAGTGGCATAACATGGTGCTGAGATTAACTGGAGGGCCACACAGGCCAAGACCTCAGCCAGGCTGACAGATCAGGGCTTTGCAGCACGATGATGAAGACTGACTTACAGGCCATGGGGACAGAAAGGAGGCAGAGAAGGGGGATACCCAGGAAAAGCCCATTAGCCAAAGAGAAGTAAGCCCCCTGGGTGGGTTGAAAAATCATTTTGCTGATAACGCCACGAGAGAGGATGCCTCACGACCCCATTTATGTGTAAACCAGCCTGCATCGTCACTGCGTAAGAGCAAAGGATGTTAGAAGATCTTGTCGTCCTCTTTCTTTGTTCTCTGATGTTTCTCTGATGAAATTGTTTTAAAAAAATCTTGAGTTTAAAGTGACCCGGGATGGTCCAAACCGCAGCGCAGTGTCACGTCCCGTGTCTCAGGAGTGGCTGGTCTCGATGAGGCACTAAAAACAAACAGATGAGACGAAGCCAGAATCAAAAGGCAGGGAAGAAAAACACGACGTGTTTATGAAGCCGTGTGGTCATGGAACCAGTCTCGCTCCGCAGTTGTTTTTACTTATTGTTTGCAGCAATTCTCCTGGGGTGTCGGTCGGCCCCTCTCCCCGCCCACACTTGCCCTGACCAGAGGCAGCCTGGACTGGGAGAGACAAGCCAACGCTGGATGCTTGACAAAGGCTCTTTTCGAGGCCCGTTGCTGTGCCTCTGCTGGGTCCGTCTTCACGGGACCACTGCATGGCTCACGGCTACTCTGGCAGCAGCGGGTCCTCCGGGGAGGCAATGTAGTGTCCCTCCTGAAGGCCTGGCTGGCAGTGCCCGCCTCTCTTCATGGTTCCATCCCCCAAGGCCACATCTGCACCTCGTGAAGCTGCAAAGCACCAGGCCTCGCCCTAACACCAGGCTCTGTCCTTGGCGGAATCCCACTGGTGTTCACAGGCGACACACCCCTGACAAAAGTCCCTGAAACACTAGGTGACAAGAAAAGGAGAAAGCAGTCTTTGAGAGGCCCAATTCAGGGGCGAGGCTCAGATCTGGTGGTTCTCTCCGTCATGGACAAGACGTCCAGACTGTTGGCTGGTGGTCTCGAGCTCATCGCCAACCAGCTTTGCAAATGTGAACCAGATGACAAAGGGCTGGGGGGCTTCACGGATGGCCCCCAAGGTTCCTCTAGCCGTCGGTGTCTCTGATTCCTTTACAGTACTTTTACTACTGATTAGGTGTGACCCTCAGTCTAAGCAGAGAAGGTTCTAGGGAATCCGAGGGGTAGGACAGTCCTAAGTCTATACCAGAAGTGAGTTTCCTCGTGATCATATTGCTGGTTTTCACGACCCTAGAGAAAGATCTGGAAGGAGCTGGAACTTCTCGATGCTTCCTATGGCCACAGGTGAGGCACCTGGGTCAGTAGTCGCAGGTGGTCCAGAGGACAGGGCCAGGAGATGGGAACAGGAGGAAATGCAATGCGACATTCACTGGCAAACTGGGTCTCCAGTGGAGACGCTAGAGCATGGCGCGTCACACACACCTGGGTCTCAGGGCCGCTCCGCCCTGCGGTACCAAGTGACTTTAGAGGAGACGTTCTCACCTCTAAGGCTCCGTTTTCTCCTTCGTAAAATAGGGCCAAGACGAGCTTCTTTGCAGTGTGATGTTCACAGTTCCATGAGACCACGGATGGGAGGCAGAGGTTGCTGGCTGCACCCCCACAATGCATGCTGCCGAGCAGGGACCTACAGGCCCCCTTACATTGTGGCAGGGCCATGGGTCCCTGAAACCAAGTGCCAGCCTCAAAACTTGGGTGGGAGCAATGTCACAGGCTAAAGCCTGGCTCATAAAACCGTCTCACAGCATCCTTCGTTCTCTGTCCTAGCCCACCTGCCTGCCAGCCAGAGACCGGTGACGACAGTCGTCGCCTTGGAATCCAGGTCTCCAGAACGTCTTTCAGCCGGGCTCCCTGAAAATGTTGTAGATTCAAGCTCCACTCACCTCCACCCTCCCTCTCCCACTAGTTGACCTTCCTGGGAGCAAGAAATAAGCTCCACCTCTCTTGAGGCTCTGAGATTTCAGGATGTTGCGTTCTGTCGCAGGCAATGTCACCTGCTCAATCCCCGTGAATGAGAGGGACAGCGAAAGGGGTGAGCTCTGAGCGGAGAGAGGAGGTGTTGAGGGCTTCGTGCAGGCAGCTGAGGACTGATGGAGGAGGGGGGTGGAGAAGAAATCATGAGTGGAGAGGAGAGGAGAGACAACAATCGGGTCTCGAAGATCCAGATCCCCCTTCGAGGAGCACGGATGATGCATGCACAGCTGAAGAAATGTCAGTGGGAGAGACATGAAAATATTTGCTCTTTAGACATATTGTCCCCGCTGAACTACGGACCAGCCATTGGTGTGGGGGTGAGCCAGGAGGAAAGGAGTCAGGCCCTGGCTCCCATCCTAATCTGGGGAAGATGGCTGGTGGATAGTAACAGCCAATGCTTTGTGATTGTGCTAAAAGCACCATTTAAGGCCTTTCCCATATATCACTGATGCTAACTTCTTAACAACTTATGCGGGTACAGCGATCACCCCCAATTCAAAGGGGAAGAAACGAAACACTATAAAACGCGACAGTGTTAAATACGTTGCCGCAGGTAGCCTGGGCCACCCAGGATCTCGAGCTCCGGGTCCCCTAGCAATGAGCCCTTGGTCTGCACGCAGGCAGGGGACCAAGAGAGTGGGAGTGGAGACAAGCGGGGAAGAGAGTAAAAGCAGAAAGCACGCCTGAGGCCTGGGAGAGCCCCCACGGGGAAGTCAGAACAGTTCCCAGCTTCCGGCCCTGGCAGCTTCGGCAGCTGGAACCACCCCCGACCCGTGAGCTTCCTAGGGCTTCTGTAGCAAACTGCCACCGAACCGGTGGCTTAAAACAGTGGGGATGTGTTCTTACACCACAGCAGGCCCGAAGTCCAAAGTCAAGGTGATACCAGGGCTGGCTCCTTCTGGAGGCTTTGAAGGAGAATCTCTTCTGTCCTCCCCTCTGGCCTTCGGTGGCTTCCAGAAATCCTTGCCATTCCTTGCCTTGTGGTTGCATCGCCCCAATCTCTGCTTCCATCTTCACATGGCCCTCTCTCTTCCTCTCTTATGCTAAGGACACTTGTCACTGGATTTAGGGCACACGCTAAGGGTTTGTAGATGAAATCTGCAACGATCTCATCTTAAGGTCCTTAACTTAATTACATCTGCCAAGACTGGGTTTTTTTTTTTTTTTTTTTCCTGAATAAGATCACACTCGCTGGTCCAGGTGGACGTATCTTTTGGGACAGACCTGTTCAAGCCACTGTACCCGCCAAGGTTGGGAACCTTCCAGAAGAAAAGAGGTGTCCTGGGCGAACTATGACAGCTCCTTTCTGATAAGCTCTGACTGAAGAGCTTGTGAGATTTCTGGATAGCGGTCTCTGGTAGATGGTTCCGTAAATGAATTTAAAGCCCTACGTAAGCTGTTGATTCTGGGAATCAGGAGTCTTCAGTGAAGGGATGGAAGAGGTGCCCCCAGGAAGTGCATGTTGGGACAAAGAGAAGAGGATTAAGGCAAAAGAGAAATTAGACTTTAGGGATGGAGGAGAATGGCCCATGTGGCTTGAGACTTGTCTGAGGAATCACAGGACAGAAGAGAGGGGTCAAGGTAGGGAGCGATGGGCTTGGTGATAAAAGGCAAGGAGCAGCCTGTGGGATGTCCTGTAGGGTTTAGCTCCACAGAGATGCATTAGGGCCCTCATGAGCCGGCTTCAGCCGAGGGCTGGGGGCAAACTCCAGATGGCATCAGGCTTCACCGTGAATGGGAAGGAAGAGATGGGGCTGTGTTCAGAGGCGGACACAAGACAAGACGAAAGAAACTTAAGCAAAAGGGAATAACGTGGGTGAGGAAAGACTGAAAGGCCAGCGAGGGAGCAGGTCGTCGGCAGGACAAGAGTGAGAGAGAGGGGGCCTGAGATGTCGCGGGGAGAACGGGGCTCTCTTTTTGGCTGGAGAAAAGGAGTTTTAAAAGGGTGGGAATGGCTGCGAATACACTGTCCTTCGTGCAAAGTCAGGAAGCGGAGGAAGATGGTATTTTCTCTGAAGCAGGAGATAAGGTTATCTGTGGGGAAGGAGTGGGAAGTGGTGGGTGGGAAGTCTGAGAATCCTCGAGAAGGTTTTAAATAGCTCCTATGGGAAAGAAAGTCGACTCAGGAACAGAAGGATTTCTTGGCAGCGTCGGGGTTGGAGGCCACGAATGTCCTCAGTTCCATGAATTCCCCCAGAGGAGCCCATGAAGCAAGCTCCACTAACCTCCACCCTCACTCTCCCGCTTCCTAGGAGCAAGGAGTAAGCTTCTCCTACATAAGGACGCTGCGATTTCAGAGTGGCACGTCACAGCAGCTAACGGTACCTTTTCGGTCCAGCGTTGGAGTAACAGCTCCATCGGTGCAGAGTTTGGGGGATCCAAGGAAAATGCAACAAAAAGATAACGGGTCAGAGATTGAAGGATGATGGCGAAGAGAGTTGAAGAGATGGGTCCTGAAGCTCGTGTCCAAGGAGAGGAGAAGGAAAGATGGATTTCACAGCGGGGTCGGGGTGTGCACAGTTCTCATGTACACAGGGGCTAGGGGTCGAGGGAGAAGTGGGCAGCCGGAAGCACAGGACGCTGTGGGCAGAGAATCGTTTGTTCACTTTTAAGGATCTGTGGGATGGCAGCTCCAGATGATGATGGTGGCAGTCTCCAAGTGCGACCAACTGTGGCCCCCAAGGAGCAGGGACGATGCTGTCTTATGTCAGGTTCCCTAGAAGCAGAGCCTGAGGCAAGGATTCTTGTGTCCTTCCCAGCTCTGTGGCCCGAGGCAGCGCAGCCTGTGGCCAAGCCTGGAGAAAGGGAGAGTCCTGTCCTCCGGCCACAACTGTGGCTGTGGGTTTGGACCTCACTGGACTTCCCAACAGAAAAGAAATCGTTTGGGAGGGCTCATGGCAAGAGAGAAATCTCATTTATTTTGCATATCGTGCCCCCTTTTTGATTGGTTTATTCCAGGCTGGTCAAGGAGTGAGTGGATGAACGAATGGAAATCCTATGCCAGGCAGCATGGAGACGGGCAGAGCGGGCTCTGGGCCTGGACATTGTGGAGGCTCGCATGAAGAGAGCCCCAGGGAAAGCATTTCAGAATTGGTGATGAGTAAAGAAGGGCTTTGAGCTTGGGTTCCCTTTGGTTTGGGTTTGGGTCAGGATTGGTGCTGGCTGGCCTGTCCACCTGCCCTGATCCACCAGGGCACAGCAGCCTCCTGATTCATCTACAAGCGGACCCGCGGTGGCGTTGACTTCCAGCCCTGAGACCCAGGAGAAATGCCCTGATTCCCCTAAATCTGAACCCCAGGAGCCAGGCAGCAGGATCCCAGAGCCCACTCTGCAGGTAAACGGGAGGTGATTGAAGAGCAAAGCGGGGAGGGTGTCGACAAGCGCCGTCCTGCAGAGACTCTGGCCGAGAGGGGCCGTTCCTCTGTTCAGGCAGGCAGCTGAGGCCCCAGAATCTTCGCAGCCAGTGCCTTCGTCTGAGAGGGCTGCCCTAACCATTTACAAAATTCGGGGAATTTAAACAACAGGATTGTCTCCCAGTTCCAGAGACTAGCAGTCCAAGTTCAAGGTTATGGCCGGCAAGGTCGGTTTCTCCTGAGGCCGCTCTCCTTGGCACGCCCATGGCTGCCTTCCCCTGCGTCTTCACGGGGCTCTTCTCTGTGTGGGTCTGTGTCCCAATTTCCTTTTCTTACCAGGACACCGGTCACATGAGATGGGGGTTCACCCGTCTGGCTTCGTTTTACCTTCCTCGCCTCTTTAAAGGATTTATCTCCAAACACAGTCACATTCAGAAGTCCTAGCAGCTGGGACTTCAACATATAAATTTTGGGGGGACACAGTTCAGCCCCCAACACCATAACCAGTTCCCTGGGTGAGCTGGCACAGTAGGGCAGGCACAGCACATCAGGCCGTTCCTTCTCAGCACTCCTCATCGGAGGCCCTCTGTGAACATCTCGCCTTCACACCCCTGGATGAAGTCTCCGGCTTGCCTCAGCCTTTCCAGTTGCCCTTGATAAAACAAACAAACAAACAAACAAACAAACAAACAAAAAATTCTCTTTCAGTCTAACTTACAAACTCCCAGACAATGTGTCCCACCTAAAGCTTCTCTTTCCACTTCTTCTTCTCATCATTTCCTGGACTCACCGCCCTTCTCACCTTGCACACCTCCCCTTCCCCTGCCCCTCCAGCTTGCAGCCTGCAGCCCTGACCCCCGTTCCGAGTCAGATAGAGGTTCCTCTGTCTCCCCAAATCCCAGAGGATCATAGGTCCAGTTCTCCCAGGGGATTTATTGCTTTCTCCCTCCCTGGATGTTAGGTGGGAGGTGGGCAGATGACCTGTCCTCTCTCCCATGAGCAGGGAACGATACTCAGCAAACTGAAACTCGTTCCAGAGAAACCTTCCCTGTCCACTTTTCTACCGTCTTTCGGGCTGAGGGCTGAAAAAACGATCATGGAATTTTCCACGTACCCTGCAGAGCTGTCTGTCACCTGTTTTATTGGTGTCGACATTTGAGGTCTCAGCAGAAATGGAGAGAGAAAGTCTCACTTTAACATCCTATAAGATTTTTTTTCACGTGATTTAAGGGCCAACAGATAGTAGGAAAGCTTCGAGCTATAAACCAGGTCTCTGGGAAGAGAAACGGACCCCATGCTGCCCAGGGGGGGAGTGACTGAACCAGGCCAAACCCAGTGTCATTCGTAACTCCGGGCTGCAGACCTTCCCGCTACACCACAGTGACAGGGGACGTAAAGCAGCCCTGCTGCAGGTCCTTCTCTGACCAACTAAATGATCGATTGTTAAAAATATAGTAATGCAAATAGGCTTGAATGCGTTTTTAAAACATGCCTCTAACTCTGCATGTTATGGAAATCTTTTGTCTTCATTGCCCCGGGAATGCTATTATTTAGAAGAATGTGATTGAAAGGGGAAGAGAGGGGAAGAAGTCATTATCGAGGTCAAGGACAAGAGCTTGGCTCGGTGACAAACAGTCCTGCGGATGGTTTGTCCCCAGCATTGCCATCCATGCCTAGGGTGAGAACAGCGTGACTTCTCCCTCCCTCTTAGCTTTCCTCCTGCTCTCCCGCGCTCCTCGCACACGGCCCCACCAGGAGGGTGTTTAAATTCTGGAAGGAGAGCTCCCATCTGCTCACGTCTTCTCCGATCACCATGGTTACGGGGCCCAGAGTGGTCTCTGTGGAGACAGAGGCAGAACAGTAACCAGGGACAGCTTCATCGCAAGAAGCGGTAAAAGTGAGGATGACTTTTTTAACCCTCAGTGAAACTGGCGTGACCATACCGGTGCATTTTGGGGGGGTTTGTTTTGTTTTGTTTGAGTGGCATGTCACATTTTAAAGGCCTTTGATCTAGAACAAAAGATAAAATAAGCTAGATCTGGTAATTTCCTAGGACTGTTTGAAAATTCAGCCTTCGGGCTGTGCTGCCTCTGAAGGGCTGCGGTGAAAGGTGTGGGCGGTGGCCAGAGGGTGGCCAGGCCTCAGCCCACACCGGCACCAAGTCCAAGGTCCAGGTTGGGGTGGGGAGTAGGGGGCTGAGTTACTAAATCTAATGCAAAGGACAATGAAAAATGCTGATGATGCTCACAGCTCCTGACACCGAGGATTTGTTTGGGCCCCCGGAATAGCCTCAGTGACATCTCAGGTTCTGCGCCCAGTTGCCTTAATTTTTTCCCTTAATTTTTTGTATTCTCAGTGCTCTGGGCTCATGCACCGTAGGAAGAGGGAGGATGCTGATGCCGGGAGTGGTTAGGGAGAGCTTCCCACTTATTTGAAAGTCTTCAAATGAATTTAGTAGACTCCGTGTTAAACCAGAGGCTTAGTTAGCTTCCAGGCTAGGGTTTGCCGCTGCTTGGAGACCTGCACGGAGGGAGCAGCAGGAGGGTGGAGGAGAGCAGAGCATCTCAGCCCTGGCTGCACACTGGAACCACCTGCAAATGTGTCAAAAATACCCATGTCCTGGCCACAACCCTCAGACAGATCAGTCAGAATCCCCGAGACTGGAGCTCAGTGGAGCTTTAGCAACCTTCCCAGACGACCAGTGGACAGTTGCAAGCCAGAGGTGCACGGAGATGCCTTCTAGCAATGCACTGGAACTGTGGGGAAATGAGGTGGAACAGTGAGCAAGAGAAAACATCCAGGGTGGGCCACATGCAGGGGTGGCCAACTGGCAGGAGGCACCACTGCAGGGAGGCCTGGCCACTCTGCTGCCAGCCCTCACCCCCAGCACGGGGGTGGCCAGGGCAGGGCAGAGGCCGGAGGCTGATGCCAGCCAATGGGGCTGGCCAGCCAGGAGACCGGAGTGCTGGCCCGCATGGCCGTCAGACAGCTGCACGGCCTTAAACCAATCCTTTCCACTCAAGGCCACAGTCGCTTCGCATATGACCGGAGGGAGATGATGTTTTAAAATTGGTACGATGCAGAGTCTGGAGCCTGCGTAAATTCAGACCCTGGCGGTGTACTAACTGGCTGTGTGCCCTTGAGAAAATTTCTCAACCGCTCTGAGCTTCGGCTTCCGCAACTCTCAAATGAAAAAAAAAAATGGTAGTTTGCATCTCAAAATATTGAGGGAGTCACTAAGCTAATTCATATAAAGGCCCGGCAGCACCGATCTTTGGTAAATGTTCAGTAGGTGATGGAATTTACAGATTGACTTTGTGACCTCCCAAGTTAGAGAGGCTGGACCCCCGCCCCCCAGGGCGTTTCTCGGCCACCGATGCCTGGCCTGAGAGACAGACCATGCCTTTGGCAGATAGTGAGGGAGTCAGGGCCATAGACAGAGCAAAACGAGAGAAAGCAGGTGGGGGACACTGAGCATGTGCGGGGATAGTAATGGGGTGCACGGACCATTGGGTTAGGAGCTGGAGCGAAGGGAGAAACAAGATGAAAGAATAGGGACAAGTCGCAAAGGCCCTTAAATATCAGGGTGTGGAGCGGGGACTTTCCAAGAACATTCGTGATCCCAAATATTGTTCGGCAGTGGATTCCAACTTCAGACCAAACCTTCTGGAATCTGACTGTATAAAACCTATAACAGCAGAGGTTCTTGGGTTGTAGCCAGTATGAGGGCCTGGAATCGGGGTCTCCTCGGCCTCTGACCCTGGCTGGTCTCTCAGTGACCTTTCTAGTGCTCTGGGACTCTGTGCAGCACAGGAAAGAGCCACCACTTTGAGGAACAATTGTTGGGACACAGGAACCCATTTTATTATTATTGTTATTATTATTAATTTGTATTATCATTCCTTGCACACTGTGCTGTGTGCAGCCTGTCGGCACATGATCCTCGAGATCCCCATCAAGTCACAGACGGGATCTTGACCTGTGGAGTCTTTGGAGCTGAGCAGTGGGTATCCTTTCAAGCTGGGGTCCATCATGCACACCAACCCCTCAGAGCCGTGAAGGGTTCACCTGAGTTCACCTATGACTGGGAGCAAAGATATGTGATTCAACCCTGCTATGATCATGCTAGGTAGCACACAATCCCAACAGTCTCATTAGCTTATAAAACAAAGAGTTCTGTCGCAGGTCCACCGTGACACTACTGGCATCCATCAGGTTTGGCTCCAGTCGTCTGGGATCGGATGAACTTGGCCCTAGAGCCTGGGTTCTGTTTACGTCTGCTCCACAGGTCCACTCATTCTCGGACCAGCGGCTCCCTGGGTGTTTTATTCTCATGATGAAATGGAGAGATGAAAGAAGACTGATGGCACTTTACCATGACTCTAGAAGCTTCCAATCAATACAGACATCTGTCACCTCCACCCGTAGTCTATGAACTAATGCAAGTCACATGGCCAAGGTCAAGGTCAGTGGAACAGACAACCTTCTGCACATAGGGAGGCCTTGGCAAGAGACGGAGGGAAAGGAAGAACGGTCGACAAAGAACATGACCTACCACAGGTGAGGACGACGATGGGAAAGGTGAGCGGGCACCAACCCAGAGGCATATCTACTCTTCACATTCTCCAAGCCCGGCCCACATTCTAGCTCCTCCAGCCAACCTTCAGCTCTGCTTCTCTGGCCTTCTCCAGGCTTCATTTTTGTCTCTCTCGTTCCACTCTCTCCTTAGTGAGGTCGCAGGTGAGTTTCCCAGGATGCCCGTGTGGGCACACAGTTGTTGCACCATCATATGCATCGCTTGATGGATGGATAGATGGAAGAAAGATCCAGAAAACTTCCCTGGGAGCGTGAGGCAGGATGATAAGCTCAGGGGTCACCCACTCTCTTTCTCCACCAGTAAGTGCTGCCTCGAAATGTGGCCGCGTGATGGAGAGAACAAAGGCTTTAGAGTCAGAGAGACTCGGCTTCAAATGACCACTCTGCCACGTCCACCAGTTCTGTGGCCTCGGACAAGTTGCTCGGCCTTACGATGCCTGTGGGTCCTTATCTGGAAGATGAGAATAACAGTGATTACTTTGCAGGGTGATGGTTATGTTCCCAACGTACTCGCACGGCTTTGCCTCGAGGCCCTCACCCTCGCCGCTCCCTCTCCCTTTGTCATCGCTCTCTCATTTCACCTCAGTCACGTCTCCTCCGCCAAAATGCAACCTCGTCTGAGGTCTTCTCTCAGCCTCTTCTGTAAAGCAGCTCGCACCTGCGATCCCGCCCCATCTCCTTGCGCAGTGTGCTTGTCTGCTGTGCTTATCGACACTCCACTTCGTTTACGTGCTTAATCGCTGTCTGGGTACCTTCCCCACCACGATGGACACTTGGTAGGAGCTGGGACATTGTTGTTTTAACCACGTCCATGATCCCTCTGTGTCTCCATTGCCCACTATGGCGCCCGCAAGCTGTCTGTTAGATATTTCTTGAATGAAGGGACTGAGGGGTTTGAATGAGATCACGTCTGCTAAGTCCCAGCACGGTGTCTGGCACACGGTGCACGCTCCATAAGGGGTAGTGAGGCCTTCTTCCAGCTTGCGGCCACTTGGAGCCCGGCCTGGGTCTTTCTACCCTGGGTGCATAGTATGTAGGTAGCCGGAGGAGAAAGCTGAGCATCTGGGCCACCAGCCGCATGCAGTCACGGGGACATATTTAAGAATTTTCGAGCTGTGTGCTCTCTTCCTCCATCCTCAGCAAAGAGTAGAGCCTTGATCTTAGAGGGGCCCAGAGCTTACTCCATCATTTTTATTTTCTCCCAGGGCCTTGGAAACATCGTCCCCCAGATTCACCACGTGACTCACACGCTTTCAGCTCATTCCTAAGTGCCTTTCTCTGTGTAAAGCAGAAAAATCAAGCCCGAAAACTGAACTCTAATGAAACACATGCATGATTCCATTTTGTTCTACTAGAAAAGCCTCTATAGTAAAACACACTGACGTGAATTGTGAGACGGAAACTATTTTATAGAAATAAAAATCCTATAGTGGTGACTCTGGCCCCTATGGTATGACAAGCTCTGAAGAAGTGAGATATTGCTAGGAAAACGAGGGATTAAAGCACAGAGACTTCGCGAAAAGAATTCCCATCCAACCTAAAGTTCAAAACCGTGCTTCACCAGTGTTTTTCAGATTTGGGGTGCTTTGCTTAAAGTCAAGAGAAGATTCATGATTAAAAAGGCTCACGATTAAAAAGTCCATTGATTCAAGGTGAACCTGGCTCATGTGTGCTGTGCAGTGGCCTGGATTCTGGAGAGACGCTGACACAGAGTCCCTGCCCTCAAGGACCTGTCCTCCCGGTAGCGCCCCCAGCCACATTCACATATGGGACGGCCAGTAAGGATGCTCTGATGGGGAGAATCATGACATGCCTTGGCCTAAAGGAGGGAGAGGACAAGTGTGGGGGTGGGGAGACTGGAGCAGGAGATCCTTCAGAAGGGCCACTTGAGCTTCATCTTAGACACCAGGTGCTCAGAAGCAGGCCACAGAGGGAAAGGCGTGCTGGCCAAGGGACCCAGCCTGCCTGAAGTCACAGGAGGGCCGAGGAGAGCAGAGACAGTTCAGGGAACCGTGCGACACTTAGGAGGGTGGGAAAGATGGGGGCTCCTGTGTGAGATTGTCCTTTCCCTATCTCTGCCGAGACCAGAACCAAACACTGTCACATATGACATCACAGGCCAAAAATGTTCGAACTTTGTATTTTTTTCACAAGAGTTTTGAGAGACCCGACAGGGCAGCCTCTGCTCCTAAAATGAACTTTGTCAGAGGCTGTGCCTTTCAGACCAGTGGGATATCCATGGAATAAAGTCTGCTGGCCTTCAGAGAGGCCCCAGGGGAGCAGAATGGGCCCATGGGCTTCTCCTGGAATAAGTGTGTGTGTGCATACACACGCAAACACACACACGCACACACCCCTCGCTTCCGGGCCTTGTCCTGTATTTCCCAGTCCTTGCAATCTGAAATCTGATTATCTGCTCTCGTTCTGAAGTCTCTCTATAGTTCCACACTATTCATCCAGGACGAAGTTCATGTGCTAAAGCGACGGAGGAGATTCGTCACCATCTGCACCCTGCCCCCTCCCCAGCCCCATCTCTGACGTACTTGCTGCTCCATCATCAAACAGCTTCTAGTTCCCCATCCACATGTTTCCACTTCTTTATCTCTTCATCTTATTTTTTTCTTCTTCATCTCTGTTGTCTGCTCTTCCCCCAAAACCTGCCTCCCTTGCCTGTCGGGAGCTGCTCCATCTCAACTCTTGGCTCAAACTTGACATTTACCCATTCTGTCCCCGGGCAGGGCCCACACCTTACTGAATTAGGGGTCCCCGAGAACAGTGGGCTTCCCGCCGCGCTGCCTTGACCTGCTTACTTGGCACTTTCTGTTTCAACAGCCTCTCCCCATGCTCGGGGCTGACTTTCCCGCTGGGCTGGTGCCTGTGGCCCACAATATTTTTAGAGGCAGATGAAAATGTTTAATTCCTTTAAAAATCAGAAGGAAAAACTAAATATAATAACAATGATTATGTCATACTGAGTCCAGCCCAGACCGAATTCATCTTTATACCAATGCAGTCATAAAATATAATTTTAAATTTAAAAGAGGTTTCCTACAGAGGAAGGAGCCCATGAAAGGAGCAAAGTGCCTACGGCCTTGAAGGTCAGCCTTGCCTCCCCTCCCCCAGGGTGATGAGGTCTTCCAGATGCTGTTCTTGTAGCTCCATTTCCCCCAGTGCCCACCTAGTGCCTGGACGTGTGCTTATTAAAGGTATATTGGAGAAGTTGGGCCATCTCAGGTAGGGGGGAGAAAGGAAGGCTGCTTTCAGTGTGTCTGCAAAGAAACTAGGCAATCGAATCCTAAGAAATCAGTCCCTGTGACCCCAAAACTCTCTTTTTAAGAGCTGAGAGAGGGGAACTGAGGAAGGTCTTAAATATTAGGGGAAAACTAAATACTACAAGTGCCCAAACCTAGTCTGCTCCTGGGTCTCAGAATCAATAAAATGGTTCTCCATTATGATTCCGTGGAAGTTAGTTCTGGCTGAGCCTCTAAAAGTAATCATGGGAAAATGTAGGATTCCAGAGGCAGCCTCCAAGGCCAAAGGGACTAGGCAAGTTGGATAAATCCACAGGAAGAATGAGTCATGGGTGATACATCTTCATTTGGGTGCAATTTTTCAAGTGTAGGGGATAATAATCAGCAGTAATGACAGTTCTCATGTCTATAGGCAAACGACATAACAGATAAATTATGGCCTGTAATAATAGCATCAGGAAGTACAAAGTCCTCAGTCACAGGGTCCTGGACTTGGCAAGCTAGTAAGCTCCCTAGAGAGCATTTTTGCCTGCCCCCATGTACAGATGTGGAAATTGAGGTTCCCAGTCAGGGCATGACTGGCCTGAAATTTTCTACCAAGGTACTGAGCAGTGCCAGGGCTGAGAGTAAGCATGTGGCTTCCGTCCCTGATCGTCTAGCATGCTGTCCGCATCACACAATGAGAGTTGAGAAGGGACGGTGCAAATAGTCATTTCCCTTTGAAGGTTTAAGCTATTTCAGATTCTTTTTGTCGAGGGCAAGGGAGAGCTGTTGGAGTAATAGAAGGCTGCTTCTGATCATGACAATCGGGAAATCAGATAAAGGAGTTTGCTGTTTGTTACACTGAGATCCTTTTATGTCCAATAGATCTTGGGTTAATGCTCTGGGCAGAGTCTCAGCCACACCTGCCCTGCAGTGAACAGGTTAATGCCGTCTGCTGGCCCAGGGTCCTCTGACAGGACTGAGGAGAAGAGGACACTAGCAGCAGAGCAGTTGCATGTCTCGCTGAGGATGATGCTGACAGCGTGGGCAGGCCCCAGCATCCTTGCCCTGGCTTACCCTCAGTGCTGTCTCCGGGGTGGGGGGTGTCCCAGCCCATGAGAACCAAGCCAGCAGGTCTGAAGCACCTGCTAGGCAGACCCTCCACGCCTCTAAAGGTCTGAAATTCAGGATAACAATAACCCATTGCTTAGAAGTGGGATGATCAGAGTAAGTGTTGATGTTACATAATTTCGGTATCATTTGGAAGAAGTTAAAGATATTGACTAAATTTAGAATTTGCGGTAAATATGTGTAGTCTACAAACATATATATGTATGTAAAACCTCCACACTCATTGAAGAAAATTGAAGTGTGTAAGCAGGGTGTAAATTGATCCAAAAGAAGGCAATAAAGAAAAGAGAAGAAAGACCAAAAAACTGGATACTACAGTGGAATTGAAGGAAGAATCCATTGCTATAATCAGTTCTGAAATTTTTGTGTAGCCCACTCGCTGGACTGTAAGGGGCGTATTCTTTGACACAACACTGCCATTTCTAAGGATATATTTTAAAGACACTCGCAATCTATATCAGTAAAAATGTTCAAAAACTATTTGTGAGCATTTCTTCTATGGACAAAAAATACTCCATCATCAGGAGAATGGGTACATAAACTGTGATGGTTCACACGGTGGAATAATATAAAGCAGCGGCAGAATGTGGATGAATATTGTAAAAATGATTTTGAGTGAAAGAAAGTCAGAAGAATACAATTTATTTGATTCAATGTACATAACATTCAAATACAAGCAAAATGATATATCGTGTTGCTTAACCACACGTACAAATACGTTCAAACTCTACAGAAATAAAAAAGACCATTTGAAAATTTAAGAAAGTGGTGACTCCTAGGGGGAAGGTCATGGAATGGAATTAGGGAGAGGCACACAAAAAAGTTGGTAGTTAAGCCAGGTGATGGGTATTTGGATGTTCATTTTCTTATTATTCTTTAACATATGCATATATATTATGCATAATCATTTGTGAGTTTTAAAATTATTTTTTTAATAATAAAAGAAAAGAAAAGGGAGGAAAGTGAGCATCAAGCACACCAAGAGAGAAAATGGCAGAACTTCTCTCTTGAAGCAGCAAAGTGGTGTGCAGGTTTCTTGGCGGATGGGATACCCTTTTTTGAAAGATGAATGGACCATCTCCAGATGCGGTGTCTGCAAGCTCAGAGGCCGTGCAGAACGCGGACAGTGGAAAACTACAAGTCATTGTGTGTGTGGAGCATGGGAGCCTTTGGGGAATGGGGGGCTGAGTCTGAGCAGGAGGCAGGAGGCAGGGGGCAGGCACCAGCGTCTGTGTGGAGCCTTGCTCTTGCTCCCGTGTCATGAGCAGGAAGGCATTTAGCGGGCTTGGAATTTCCTCTTGGGGATGGCCCGAGTTGTAATATTTTATGTGGGTGACAAGGATGAGGTTCATTTCAAGCAGAGCACAAATAAACCTTTATTCTGAATAGCCTTATAGCACTTTCCTTCTGGAAGGTAGGGTGTCGGCCTCCATTCAGAGGGGACTGGATGGGTCTCTTGAGTAGGAAGGAGACTAGTATCTCAAAGGACACAGGCTGTCAACCTTACAGCAAAAACAGACAGAAGCTTTGGCCTGTGGCTAGAAAATCATCAAGATGATAATAAACCCTTGTTACTTGAATTTTGCTTTTTGCTTTCAAGTACAGCATCAAATAAGCTTTTAAAATTCTGATGACAAATCGTGAGTATGAGAGAAGGCGATTGCCAGGACTGCTCAGAAGAAGGGAGCGCCCAGGCCGCATTTAGAACCCAGGACTCCTCGAAGCTCTAAAAGACTATGAACCTGGAAAATGAAGTCAAGAAAAGGTGAGTGTGAACAGTTTGGCCGAACCCCTCCACACCGAGGTCTCCGGCAGAGAAGGGCAGAGCTTCCCTTTGCCATCACTGGAAGATGTGAAGTCCATTCTGGTTTTTGTGCGTACAGTCCACTGTGCTGTGACACAGGTGTCTACACATGCAAAACCCTTCCCCCCTGCGATGTTGTAGAAAAATATTGATTGTTGCATCATTGTGCCCTGGGTCCTCAGGTGCCACAGAGTCAAATAGTGACCCTTAAAGTAGATCATCCACTCGGAATAAAATCCTGCTGAGATCCAGACAAGAGGGGTGAAGGAGTCCCAGACACCTCAGAGCCCTGCGTGTGCAAATGCCTCTCCCTCAATAAAAAACCACGCGGGAAACAGACTCCTCCCTGACCTCTAACATTGAAAGCTCACGCCAGGAAAGAACCCGCTTTTAAAGTTTAAGGACCAGAAACAAAACCTGAGGTTTGCTGGAAAAGCTGCCTTGATGCTCGCAGACAGCATTTCCAGTTTTCTTACAAGCTGTGAAGCTCCCGGGAATGGTGCGGTTTCTGCTTTTGTGGATTTATCTTTACTGTTCCATGAGGGAAAGGGATCAAAACAGAATAGAAGTACTTGGGAGGATGAAGCGCCGCTAGCTGAGTTGCTGATGAGCCCCCTGCATCCCTGTATAAGAAAGGGGGTGAGCATCTTAGAATGCCTGTCATAGTAATGGGACAGATATAGGCAACTCAGTGAACAAGTGGCTGCTGAACTCCCCCCAGAATTGTTCCTGGGACAGCCTAAGACTCTGTAGGATTTCAAAGATGCCTGAGAATCTGGGCCTCTTCACATTCAGTATGTTCTTATATGATTTTAATTATTTGTGTTATCTCGAAAATCAACTTCATGTTAACATTGTCCCCCAAGAAGAGCATAAGGGGGACACATTCTTATTCCTATAAAGCATGTTCCACTCTCCTCTTCCCGTTGGCAAAAATACTTCCCTGTCTTCCTTAGCAGGCTCCCCAGTTGAGTGCTCTCCTGTGGTTTGTTTGTTGTATCTTCTGCCTTTAAATAATTGAGCATGACTGTCTTTTCAGAATGTCTTGATTGCATTTATACCAATTATTTGCGGTTACTCTCTTTCATTCCCTACCTTCATGTATATGTCACGGTCTTTCTCTTGCATAAAATTTCTGTCTTCCGGATATTTTTTGTCCCCAACCCAACAATCCTCTCTACTAATATTTTCATTTTTCCACAGTGTGTAGACTTTTCCTTGCCAGGGGATATGAAGCAATTCTAAATCAAGCAAATCCTGATGTGCCTCTATTTCCACAGAAAATAGCATCATACACTCAACAGCCTATGTGTACTTTGCATCCTCCAAAGTTCAGCTAACAACCTGCATTGTCGTCTGCCCTCTTAGAAAGGTAAAGGTCATCTTCAGCTGGATATCACTTTCCTTAGGTCACCCAATGAGTTCGAAGAACTCTTAACTCTCAGTTGTCTCCGCACAGAGGTGCTAAGGTCATGAGTAGTTGACGAGGTATCTTCTGGGTATTGAACTAGGGAATTCTGAAATTTTGAGTCCATGGCCCTTGGACATGTCAGATCCTGATATTAAATGACCCACTCTCTAGTCTAGGTTTTTCTCACTCGTGGCTTCTTCCTCTTTCTTGCTATCAACAACTCTATGTCCTTCATTCAAAACAGAGGCCATCTGTGTACTCAAGTGGACACACACACACACACTCACGTAAAAAGACACCTTTCACCTCCTTTGACCATGCTGTTTTTCTTCTCAAACATCCAGGGAAGCATCAGACAGGTGAGCAGGGCTTCTTAATATCCTTTTTCTGCAATTCACTGCTTCTCATCCTCTCTGTGGCACTCAGTGCTTCATGGAATTCAACCAATATTTGCTAGAAATTGTACTCAGTGTTGAGAATGCAAATCTGAACAAGATGTTGCTCCTGCCTGCTGGTTGTTTACCAGCAAGCCTATAAATAAAGAAGTGAGAATGCAACCTGATCAGCGAGAAAAATGACAGCTTATATGACTTCTCTGAAGTCACAAGGCCAATGACTATGAAAAGATGCTAGAATACAGGTTCTTGCATCCTAGTTAGGGATGTTAGCAAACTTTTTTGGAAAGAAAAATACGCATTATTGTAATAAAGCCAAGGGTAAGTTAGCAAATAAATTTAATTGCCTACATCTGGGAGGAGGTTTAAAGTGTTTTAAGAAATACATAGGCAAAAAGAAGAAGAAGGAAGAGGAGGAGGGAAAGGAGGAAAAACCTATAAAAAATAGTATATTCCAGTATTCTATTTTAAGAAGGTGGACACCAAAGAGTGCTTGCCAATCACTCTTGCTCCAAGCTTCTGAAGGAAGCTCCGAAGTCCTCTGGGTCAGCCTGGCTTCCGAGATAGAGATGGGACATGTGAGTCTTGAGAGGTCAGATGTTGGGCATCTCAAAATTAACAGCTCCCATGGGACCTTCAAGTCAGGGGAAGAAGGGTCCTTCCATAAGGCTTAGAAGAGGCGGGAGTTGGACATCCGCAGTGCTGTCCCCCGCCTGGCTCTGACAGAGAAATATTGGACAAATCCCAAAAGGAACAAAAGAATTCTGAAACGCTCCCACACACGAGGATTTATTGAAAAACCACAATGATGCACAACGAGCCACGTGTCGTAGAATCTAAACCCACCGAGCTGGAAAGACTGTTTTATCTAACCCCTCCATTTATTCATTCATCCATTCAGTCGATTTGTAAGCTCTCGCTATGGATCTACCCTGTGGCAACCGCTGTGCTAGATGCTGGGTGTCAGAGATGAATCAGACAGGGCGCCATCCTCAAGGGGCTCACAGCCTGGTAGAGAGACAGACAGATAGTCGGACGCTGAATGAAGGGCAAGGATGGCACTAGGAAGAGCTCTTCGGAGGCAGAGGGATTTCTCAGATGAAGGGGAACTACAATTGGGTCTTGAAGGGCATGTAGGGTTGAGGTCGGGTTTAGCATTAAAAGGGCAGGGGGCAGGGCAGAAGGTTCAGATTAAGCAGAAGGACCATCCCAGGTATCCTTGAACTAGAAGACAGTGTGTCCCCGTGGGGACCTGCCTCCTGGGCCCTATCAGAGCCACCTGGGGATTTCTGCTCTTTCTTCCCCAGATTCTGACGCGATCCCTGAAGGATGCATGTCCTGCCCTTCCCCCGCTGACACTGGAGACATAGGAGTTGATTCTCTGTTAGCGATTTCCCTGTGCTACATACCCCTCCGGAGTGCTGGGATGACAAAAACACCTCGAGAGCCACTGAGCTTCAGTGATTCCCGTGCAAAACATCGGTGACACGTTTCAGTGTATGCCGTGAGCGAACGCATTTTTAGCTGCATACGAAACTCAGTCGCATCGTCAGCCAAAAAAGAAAGCCAAGGGAAACTCTGGTCATGTCTCGGGAAGCGGAGCATCAAATTCCACGCCGGGTTCTGCCCGTGGGCCACGTTTGTCATTACTGTGACGAAGGAAGAGCTTTGGGAACGGCTTGTTTTCCTAATCCCGGTGTCTATTTTTCAGGGACAGACCTGCAGTCTCCATGTCGCATGATGGATGCTCCAGCAGTCAGGGCCCCTGCATGCCACAAAGAATGGTTCGAGTGGCTTGTCTGACACCAGGCTGTGTTCAGAGACACGGGATTTCAAACCTATCTCTGACCACCTCTGTCTCTTGCCTCCTTCAGACCTCCTCATTCCAAAACTCCGTGTCCCCGACACACACATACCCCCATGAGCGTGACTTCACCTCTTTGGGTCAGTATCTCTAATCCCTCCCCTCCCCCATACCATTCTCCTGGCCCAGCCCTCATTATTCTGTCTTTCTGTTTTCTTCTGGATCAAAGTCTCATCAAACACACATGTCCCTCTCCTTTCCCCACTCCAGGCCTTATTCTCCTGAAGGTGTCCATGGGACAGCCTCCCTCATCCTTGCCCACTGCAATTTCCACACAACTGCTGCATCGTCCCAACTCATGGAGAACTTCCTCCTGGTATGGATTCCTGCTGGTTTGCCAAACACTTGAAATGACTTCTTATTTGTTCTTTCGCCTATCCCCTACTCCAGGCTTATATGTCAGCTTCCTTGCAGGAAAGTGAATTTCTCACGGATAGGAATAATAAGTTCTAGGTGTGTCCCTCCAAGCTTGGCACACAAAAGACACTTAGCCAATGCTTTTGAACCAGAGAATTATTATGACAGCCAACCTACAGTAGATGTAAAAATTTTAAAGGGGAAAAGCATACATGTTATCCAACAAATTAGGTGATTTTGCTATTAAAGTAATAATTAGACATTATAATAGATTTTAAAATTTTAGGCCTCAAAGCTTATTTTCGTGAACGTTTTATATTACAGATAAAATAAAGCCCAGAAAGAGGTCAATGATTTTGAAGGTTATAGATGATAAAATATTTATAAAATTTGATGAAGAGGTGAGAGTGGGAGTGATTAAGTTCGCACGTACTGGTCAGAGGGCATTCCACAGAGGAGGTGACAGACGAACACAGGGAAAGTGACTTCAGTGATGGCGTATTTGGGATCAGCTGTCAAACTTCATCTAATCAACATCTCAAGTTAAATTCCCACATCCCTGCTCAAGTCCTATCATTTTGCCTCATTAAGGAATCTTTAAATACTCCTCTTAAATTATTTCTTTGTAATCTAGAATTTTCTAAGACTCGATTTCATAAAGTGTTTCTGCCCAGGGCCCAGGGAGGGAGCTAAAAAGGGCCTTTCCTCCTGCCGACCACACTGGAAGCCTTTGGTTCCCAGAGTTTCACTGTCATTTGCCTGCTCTGCTTCTTCAGCTAGGCTCATTCTTATTAAGGTATCATCATTGTGTGATCTACATGTTTTACTTCCTCATAGAACAATACCTCTGTGACATCTAAGACCATGGATAGGAGCAGAAGATACCACTCGAGAAGGAAGCTCACACAGCGTCCTTGTCACAGATGCCACACTGACCCACCTGCATCCCTTTGGCTCATTCTGGGAGGCGGTCAGCAGTGTAGGTGGACAGTTCCTGACATGCAGTCACTTCCTCAAACACCGTACCTCTCCATCTGAGCCTCCCCACACCCAGGAGTGAGCTGGCCTTGCATGGACCAGACAGATGTGTTGGGAAGCGAATACCCTCAGTAGCCTTAACCAATAAGGAACAAGAGCTAGTGGGTGGATGCCTCAGCTGTCTCGCCTCCCAGTGGGCAATGCTTGAACCCAAATCCTTGTCTCAGAGTCTGCTTTGGGGACAACTTAAGCTAAGACCCTCCCCAGCAAGCCATACCGCCATGCTCAAGAATTCAGATTCTACCTCATGGAGCTAGGAAACCAATGAAGTATTTTAATTAGGAAGATGACATGGAGATGCATTATATTTATATAATGTAAATATCACTGAGATGGCTGGGAGGAAGAGGAATTGTAATAGAAAAGGAGAAGAAGAAATCTCTGTGTGGCCAAAGTTGTTGAGGGTGAGCTCAAAGGTGGTCATGACATAAAGTCCCTGACCCCTAGCCCCAGCCTGTGCAGCTACAGCTGTTCATCTTTGCCTATTGGAAGCAATTTATATTTCCACGGAGCTGCCCACCCACTTTTCCTGGAACGTCTAATTGCGGAATTACACCATGTTTTCCAAGGAGAAAACGCTGCCTCCCCACTGACTCATGTTCGCTTATTGAAAACTTCTTCTCCCAAGCAGAAGGAGACCGATGTCAACACTCTATATCCACGATCCTCCTCCCAGAACTTACCCTGGACCTCTCGCCCCGCACCCCATTTAAAACATCTCAGTCTCTCAGGCACATACATTACCCGGAGTGAGAAGACTTTATTTCTAATCCCAGCTCATCCACCTACTAGCCTTCCGTGAGCCTCAGTTTCCTCATCGGGAAGATGGGCATAAAAACCTTCCTAGAGCCGTTGTGTGGGTGGAAGGAAGAAGCTAGTCGTTCTGGATGCTCCTCGTTGGCGGGGCCCAGATTGAAATGAGTTTATCCAGGTCGGGGGTTTGGCAATGATCGAGCCAGGACTCCTTAGATCCTGTAGAACCAGTTCATTCGATTTCTAAGATTGCAAGACTGGGGACCAAGGCTGCTCATCCCCGAATCCCCACAGTGCCCACCTGGGGTCTCAAATGTGTCTGTCCTCATTGAGGGAACAGGGAACCAAGAGCCTGAGTGAACCTGTGAAAGAGCCTGGCAGCGAGCTGTGACTGCGGCCTCAGCTGGGGGCATTAGGCAGGGGAGAGCAGAGGTGGGGGGGCCCCTGGGACCTGACTTGGCAAGGCGGGGCAGGAGAGCAGCACAGGTGTGCCCAGGCTGGAGAAGCTCTGCAAGGGCTCCTGGGCTCCTGTGGTGAGCCAGGCAGGTGCTAAGCTGGACGGCTCTGAGGAGAGATTAAGGCAACTGGCACCTCTGGCCTTGTATAGGGGTCTGTTGAGGCGCTGGGGGACAGAACTTACATATTTAAGAAAACCAGTGATCCCAGGGTGTTCTGGAAAGGGGGTCACCTAGATATGGGTCTCTGCCAAGAAACACGTGCAGGTGACTTTGCTTCCCCTGCTCGCTCACATTTCCAATGTCCTATGCTCCGGGTTCCAGCTTTCTTCCTCAAGGTCATCTACTCGGTACTATTTGCACCCCTTCTTCTCAGCTGCAGGTGTCTGGCTCTGTCCCATGAGTGCAACAGCCACAAGCATCTGCTCAGCCCAGACCATGCTTAAAGCAGTTGGACGCCCATGTGATATGTGACGAGAGTAAGCCACCCGATTGGTAAGATAAAGGGTCTCATGATCTCTAATTTATAGATGACACGGATGCACAGAGGGGTCTAAAAGGCTACCCAAGGCTACGCAGCTTCGATGTGGGGGAGTTTGGACTTGAACTCCTGATTCTACTTCCCATCAAGGGGTTTTCTAGTTGCTGATAGTTTCACCAGTGAGATCAGATTAGGACATAAGGGACCCCAATGCCCACTTCAGATGGCAAATGGGGGCAGCTAGATGCCCCAGGCCTGGGACTGAGGAGGCGAGCCCTGCTCCGAATGGACGGCCAGAACCGTGTTCTCAGAGCATCACGGTCTCTGATCTGGGGACCACATGAGCTCAGGGCTGCCAGCTTAGCATCGTAGTGGATTTATACCCGAAAGGCCTACAAGCTCCTTCGTGCAGCCCCAGGACCTCCCTGCAAGAGTGCTCAGCATTCTTGGCACTGCCTCCCGTGAGGGACGCCAAGATGCTGTGCTAAGTGACTTGTCTAGCAGGGAGATGACAGCTTTTCAGGGCCCCCACCTCCACTGCAAAAATTGTTTTCTTTAACAGAAAATTACATGAAAGAAATTAAGTAAAAAAAAATAAAAAATACACACGCACCCCATCCTCCCAGGAGTGCACTTGCTATGTGACAGACGGATGCTATTTCTGTTCTTGAGCACACACGGCAGAAGCAGCGAGAACACGCCAGAGGCAGCAGAGGGGGGAGGTGGCCTGCTCAGCCTGGCCTGTGTTCACATCATGAAGCAGGTTTTGGGGATGGGCTTGGAACCCCCCGGTTGCCAGTCATTTCTGATGAGCTGACACTTTACAAATGCTTTTTCCTTCTGGTTCTGGGAAGATAGTGCAGCTACGAATGTCATTATGGCAAGCTCCGAGTGTGGGAGTAAGTGTGATTTTTGTTAAAAATAGACCCATAGAGGGACAGCATTGAGAGGCACCTTTCAGTGGATGGTTTTGCGAAGAGAGACACAGAGAGGGCAAGGCGCTCGCCCAAAGACGCGTGGTGAGTTCACCAGGTGCCTGAGAAGCACATGCGGGCCCCTGGCCCCAGCCCAGGCCTGTCCTGCAGGCCTGGCCACTGCTCTGTTTCCTTAAGAAACACAAGGAATCATAACCACTCTAGGCCACGAATCCTTCTTGATCCCCTCTTATGAGATTTCAGACCGCAGTCGTAAAAGTTAAAAGAAAAAAGAAAAGAAAAAGAACAAGGGAAAAAAGAAAGAACTCTATAGCACGAAATTGTTTATGTTTAAAGACCACGACATCTTCATGTTTGTGTAAATTCTCTACCTTCGCCGCAGCCTTTCTCTCACTCTTTACGACTTTCCAAACAGCTTTGTTTCTCTCTTGCTTCTGGAAGCTCCTGCTTGTTAATCTGTTCAGCGTTGGGGCCTGTGGCTTATGGCTCAGTCCCTGGGAGACCCCATCAGTGGTGGGTGCTCGCCTCCTCCCAGCGGGAACTCCCAGCACAGAACAGGACAGGGACAAAGGCCCGTTGTCAAACTCCGAACCCATCGATTAAGCCCAGTCTCAGATGTCACCTGTTCTGGAAGGTTTCATTTGAGTCCAAGAGGGGATCCATTTTACAAACAAACGTGCCAATTTCTGAGCCATCTGACTCGAAACGAACCCAAGCACACCCGCTCCCCAGCCTTGCCGTGAGTGCGAGGCACCGTGCAGTCCTGGAGCCCATGGTCACTGCCAGGTCTGCACTCGAGCCTGCGGTATTATGTGGATTTCCTCCCTGTCTGACCTTCCCAAGGTCACA
Organism: Cynopterus sphinx; assembly: GCA_030015415.1. Lineage (NCBI taxonomy): Eukaryota > Metazoa > Chordata > Mammalia > Chiroptera > Pteropodidae > Cynopterus > Cynopterus sphinx. The sequence continues at coordinate 5,829,726 of CM057383.1, read as the reverse complement.
GGCCAGCCAGATTGAGATGGAGTTGACAAGTTGGTGAACTCCGAGCGCTGGGCTGATGCATTCTCAGCTCCTGGTTCTGACTCTTTCCGAATCCTTCTCCACATCAGGCTCCCACACCTCCCCAACACCAGCACATCCAGGACCCAGGATGGGCCACGCCTCTGACCTTGGCCCCAAACCGAAGGTCAGACACGTTCGCCCCGCCCACCCTCAGTGATGCTCTCAGAGGCTGAGCTGTCTTTGAAAACTGCTGTCATCTGCTAACAGAGGATTCTGGTATCAACCAACGGGATCTCATGGCAAAAGCCAGAGAGACTTTCTGCAGACCCTGGAGTTACCCAAATACACGATGACCCCTTTCTCCCACAGCCCATCGGCCTAGGAAACAGCCTCTGAGAGGCCCAAGTTCCAGGCTGCAGTCTAACCAGATGGGAGAGCCTGACTCCCGACTGGAAAATGTGGGGTGTGGGCAAGGATGAACTCCCAGGGGAGGAAAGACCCTCTGTGCGACCTGCAGGACATGGGAGAAGTTTGCCCAATGGCCGTACTGCTTTTAGGAAAGGGGCTGTCATGCCCCTCGGCCTAGTGAGTCAAGTCCACAGAGTCTGAAATCAGGGACAAGAGTCCTAGGAACTTGCTGCAGCGTGACCTCTGACCCTCTGTGGAGAATGGAACCACTGTTCTGGAACAAGCCTCGGCCAGCCTCTCAGCATCTGTTCCTGGCTGAGTCCCTCACTGCCACACCAGCCGGTCCACCCTCTTAGCTGGGGCCCAACCCTGTGAGAGGTCCCAGGGGGCCACAGGCAGCCTCAAACTCGCCCAAACGGGAGTCATCTCCCCACTGGGTGGAGGCTCTGCTCTGCTAGTGTCAGGCAGGGCACAAGTTTCTCAAGGTCACGAGTTTGGGGCCCAGACGTGTTCTGAGCACAGAAACAGAGCGGGGATTCCATCATCATCATCATCTCAGCTCCACAAGCCGTCCAGGGTGGCCAGGAGACCCTGAGTCCCCTACCTGAGACACCGACACAGACGTGAGTCTTAGTAGAGGTTAGTGAGAAGCACACACACGGGTACACACAGGCATGCTTGCACACACACACGCACACATGCACACACGCAAGTGAGGCCATAGCACGGGAGGTGATGTCTGCAACGTGATCCAGGAGGAGGAGGGGCAGGAATTTTCAAAGATCTGGGGTGGCCCGTCCAGGGAAATCCAAACGTGCACCAGGAGTACTCACTGGTAAGGGAACAAGGACGCCTGTGGCAGAGAGACGCCGTCAGTTTCACAGCCCCTTCCTCGCTGTTCCGTGGTGTGTCACCCAGATGCCCCCTAAGGGCTGAGTCACTCGTTCCCCCAGCTGCTGGGAGTGTGGGCAGCAGATGGTTCTCAGCTGAGTTCCTCTCTCTGAATCCGTGAATTGCACTTCCTTAAAGGGAACCACTTTGCCCAAGGTCGCACCCTTCCCGAAGACAGCCCACAGCCGATGGCAGGTTAACAACAGAAGACAAAAGCCTGGGCTCCTCTCTTCTGTTTAAAGAACCCAAGGACCCTCCCAGCTCCGAGCTGCCTGTGGCATCAGCTGAGGCCTTTCTGGTAACTATGCTGTTCAACTCCTGCGTCTGCCCAGTCCTACTTCCTTCATCCCTCCACAGGTATTGATGCCCCAGTGAGCTTCCTGCACACCAACCTCAGTTTCAGAGTCTGGTTCCTGGGGAACCCAGCCCGAGACCCCAAGCCAGTCAAGCACTCCTGGGGAGGGATGCTCAGAGGAGCAGGACGGACTCTGCCCAAGCGCCTCCTGCTCTGCGGACGTCAACCGTGCCCAAGCCGGGATGACCTGCATTTGAACCCTCAGATCTGGTTTTGCCTCTCACTTTCCTCCTCTCGGAGCCTCAGCGTCTCCGCAGAGCAGTACTACAGCCCGTCTCACGTGGGGCAGGTGACGATCGCACGAGAGTAAGCACTACCCAGTTCAAGTGCCTCGGGAGCTGGAAAGTGCCGCCCGAGGTGCTTGCCGTTAAACCTGAAGTGCTCTTTGGGGGAAAAAGAGAGATCAGAGAGGGGCTCTGCAGAGAAGCAGAACCAGTGAGACAGGGAGAGGTATGGAGATCAGGGAGTGATGGAGACCGAGCAGTCCTGCGGTCTGCTGTCTGCAAGCCAGAGAGCCAGGCGGCCTGTGGTGTGCCGGCCCCGGGGTAGGAGAGGAGGACGTTTCGTCCCAGCGGGCGGGGAGTAAGGGGGGGGACTTCCCCCTTCCTCTTGGTAGATTAGGGGATGCCCACCCCGCGTTACGAAAGGGCCATCTGCTTTCCTGAACCCGCTGATTCAGGTGCTGATCTCATTCAGAAACCGCCCCCCACACACACACCTGGAAATTATGTTCAATCGGGGTACCCCGCGGCCAGCCAAACTGACACAGAAGATTAACCATCACTGGGAGGGTTCCCGGAGGAGGAGGGCTTTGGAAGGATCCCGAACTGGGAGACCTGGGTTTCTACCGCAGTTCCCCACTGAGGACCATGGGCAGGGCATGTCTTTGTGGGCTATGCTGCCCTTCTTCCTCCGTCCAGAAGGAAATGGGAAGGCGTCGCCTCTGCCGAATTCTCTGTGAAAATAACGAGCTTCCTTTCTGTTTCCTAGATGCCTCAAAAACTCTCCTTTGACAACAACTGGAATACCACCCGCCTCCCTGACCCATTCCCCGACTATAAAAACACGGTGTGAAAGGGGCTGGACTGTCCACGAAGCCCCTGGGACATCCTGGGGTCTACTCCGTGAGGGACATGCCTGAGCCGATGGGACGGGCTCACACAGTCTGGAACTGCACTAGAAGGAGCACGCCACGTGGTGCCCCTCCCGGGGAAGAGCAAGACCTACCAAAAGCAGAAGGAAAAGGTAAAACCCCCTATGACATAGTATGTATGAATTTGAGATCATTTAAGGCTTCACTGAGTCCCAAACACCCACAGACGGAGGATTTTGCCCCAGTGCTGCTCCAAACACACACGCGAAGCCAGCATCCCTCCATCTCTGCTTGGCACGATTCCTCCATTGACTGAACCAGTGACCCCAGAGAATCAAAGTCTGGCTTGCTCATCCCTGAATGAATATTTCTTGAATGAACAAGTAAATGATGCCTAATCCTCAGCTGCTCCCTTCCTGGTACATAACAACAAACACACGGAAACTACGTATGCCTGCATTTAGGGACGCAGACCTACAAGGACACAGCATGTGACCTCACAGACTTCCATACGGGCCTAAAAGCCCTGGTCCGTAAGGTCACATGCGCAGATTCATGAACCTAGATACACAAACACACACGTGGACCCACCCAGGTTTACACGCAGACAAGCACACATCCAGAGACTTCCATTCTCTCGGATCTCTCCTCCTGGCCCTCCATCCCAACCCGCCCTTCATCCATGGATTTAATCAAGTGTGACCCTGCGACGTGGTGAGTCCTGCCGAGCATTTGACAACGTAATCATTGTCTGACTGTTTGACAATGTCATCACTCAATGTCATCACTTATCCCAGGGTACAATAGATAAACACGATTGAAGAATATCTGGCCGCGCCAATGCCGGGCAAAAGACTGACAAATCAGAGCTAGGGTGACTTCAGCTGGTCAGACGTGGCTGGGAGAGCCCTCTGTTACTGGGGTTATTTTTCTTGCTCTCCTCTTGGTGGAAAATGAGAACTTCTTGTTCCTCCACGTATACAAATAATTCCCCGTATGTCTATCTTTAAATTGCTCAAGCTCAGCAACACAAAACTCGTTGCCATAGAGAGTGGAGAGGGCCTGTCTTCTGGGAGGCCAAGCTCCTCAACCTCCATTTCCACTTCCATGAAGAAAACGATGGTTCAATTCAGTTTCACTGATTTCACGTCCCAGGCCTCGTGGCAAGCACGCTGGAAGGCCACAGCAGGTGGCAAAAGCACACGTTCCAACTGATGTCCCTTTTACCTCTTTAAAAATCCCTTTCCATATTACATGTTACTGAATCTCACTTTACGAGAGAGGAAAATTGTCAGATTGATGGTTACCTCTATTTCATAGAAGAGACAGTGGTTTAAAGGTGGCAGGCGACTAACTGCCTTCAGGTCATGGTTTGGAAGCCGCATATGCGTTTTTAATTCTCTTTTGAAATGAGGAATCTAACCCTTTTGCACAATACACAGCCTTCCCCACACTTCAGAACACTTGTAACGGGAGTGACAGTTCAACGTGACTTAAAGGAAAGTAAACAAGAGCGATTAGTGCTCTAAAATAATTTCCGTTTGGGCCGTACTGATTCACGCTGGTGATGGGAAAGGAGGATCCTGTTAGGCTGGCAAGGGCCTTGGAGGCCTCAGGCACATGAATCGGTCACGTTGAATTCTGTCATCAGATTCCGGGTGTATCAGTGGGGCTTCATTTGCATGAAATGAAAAGCAGTCCCAAAATACACACTGTTGCTAAGGTTACATCTTGCTGGATGCAAATGAAGATGTGTTTGCTCAGACCAGTTAAAAATATCTTGGCACTAGCTAATTTTCCCATGGACATAAAAGGAGTCATCCGCAGACGGTTAAACCGAGAGGTGAGTTTTACCTTACTCAGCAGTAAGGGTCTGGAGAGCATTCTTTCTGAGTAATATTTTTAGAACTTGCAGAAACCACTTTTTTTTTTTTAATTAATTCAAGTCATATGTCTAGTTTTAGTAGGATTTTTTTTTAAAATATAAATATCATCCAATAACAGGACCTAGTACTGCAAATATAGAGGTATGCTTTCTCCAGGTGCTGGAAGGGTCATCCGCATTGATATTTTTGGAATTTGAGAAAAAAAATGAGGAAAAAGCAGGGATAGGAAGGAGTTGCAGTCCTGTGAGACAGGGGCAGAAGGAAAGCATAATTTTCACCTTGTTGAGTCTATTATGTCATTATTTTACTTAATGCTCACAATAACCTTGCAAAGCAAGTATTATTGTTTGTCTTTTTAAAGGGAGGAAAATGAAGGTCAGAGACGTGCAGCCGTTCTGTAGAAAGCAGAGGGTCTGAAAGCTAAATTTAGAATTAACTCTAAACCCAGGGTCTTTTCTCTCCATCATTCTGCTTCTATAATTTCTATAACTGAAGGTAAATTATCAAAGAAACATTTAAAACCTGAGTAAGGCACATAAGCCCAGAAGAGCAATCGAAGTTGTACCATTTGAGAGAAAAAAAAAAATGCCTTCCTCAAAATTGAAGTGGTTTTGACTTTTTAACCCAAAAGGCATTGCTCTTCTTGAATGTCTCGCAGCTTCCTGTGTGTAAGGGATGAATGTTTCTGCTTCTTCTCCATCTCTGGACATAGTCCACCCCAAACCATTGGGTCTCACTAGTTATCAAATCCAAAAATGTCAAAGCCAGGAAGGACTGCAGAAGCCATGTCACACCTCCTCCTCCTTGACACATACCCCGGAGGGAAGGCCATCCAGCCATATCCTTGAAATCCTGAATATAGATAGCAATTCACCTGTGTTGAGTGTCTGCTCAATACTGAGCCCATGGCACTCTTCTAAGTCCTTATCCATTTCAATCCTACCTCAGAGGGTTGTAATACAACAATACCCCTGAGGTAGGTACTGTGGCCTCCGTTTTGCAGATGAGGAAAGTGACACACAGAAAGTTTAAGTACCTCGTCCAAGTTCACATAGCTTCTCAGTGGAGAAAATGAAATTAAACTCCATGGAACATGACTCAGGAAACTGAACTCTTACCCGCCGTGTACTACTTTCTCAAAGGAGATCCCTCTGCACAGCCCTCCGAGTGATTATGTTCGCTGAAAGGTATTTCCTACGTGGGTGATATCTCTTGTTTGCTTTAGAACTCTTTAAGATCTGGAAAAATGGTCGGGTGTGAAAAGAAGAAGCTGGAGGAGGGAGAAATGAGACAGAAATGATAGCGTAGAAAATGTGGGTCCTAAAGTAATGTGGGGTGATCATGAATTCTTCTTTCTAAGGCTGTCATAAAGGAAAGGGGGCCAATCTAATACTAATTACTCCAATTTATTGAGCATAATGGTATAGGTTAGATGTGTGATGTGCCTTGATACTAGGCTTTGCCACAAGATACAAGGTAAATGTCACTATTTTCATTCCAGAAATGAGAAAAAGGAAACTCTCAGAGGCCAAGTCACTCATCCATAGTCACACAGCTAGTCAGGGTGGCCCCGGGCTTCCAACCAGAAACAGGATAACTACAAAATATGGTTTCTTCACAGTGAAACCTTTCTTTACATGTTTCCTTTGATCTTTTTTGTATCTGTTCCACCACTAAGAGCTGAGACCACCGCGTAGAAGTGATGTGGACTCAATGTTTGTTATAAGAAATAACTTTTCCAGTTATCGTAACTTCTGCAAACATCCTCTTCCTGTGTCACCACACACTTCAGTTTTCCTCCTCTTTCCTTGGTGTCCTTCCAAGTCCCCTGTCCTGGCCCCTCACTCCACTCTTGATTTCCTTGAAGCATGAGAATGCCCAGTGCTTTTCTCGGGGACGTATCTTCCTCTCCAGCCACATTGTACTCCTGTTCAGTTGCTCCTAGTCTTCTCATGGCTTCGTGGATCTACTATCTAAATGTTGACTCACGAATTTAGATGGCTAGCTCTGGACCTCTGACCTCATCCAACCGTCCAGTCAACATCTTCACTTAAATGTCTGATAACCACTTAAAACATAACAAATAGATAATATGTCTTGTGAGTCTCATTTTCCCTCGAAACACCCCGTCATTCCACCTGCATCCTCCCAAACATTGCTCTTTTCGTTCTGAGTCAATGGCACTGTAATCCACCCAGTTACTCAAAGCCAAACCTGCACACGCCCTGGATTCCACTGTTTCCCATGGTCCTATTTCCATCTGTCAGCAGGTCCCACCTAATTGTCACACCCTTGAATTACATCTTGAATGTCCACTTTTCCCCAGTTTTGCTACTCCTGCCCTGGCCCACACCATGACCAGGAATTGCCCAGGTAATTTCAAAGCCCCGTATGTACTCTTGTTCTTCAGAGCAAGTGGAGTGATTTTTTTCTAAAAGGTAAATCAAATAATGACACTCCACTCTCTCAAAAACTCCAATGGCTTCCAACCAAATTGGGAAGAAATCTAAATAAACGTTTAATCTCCAGATTTTTCCCTTGTTTTTCTCTGGAGCCGAATTTTGTACCATGTTTCATGCCACCTGCCATTCTCCAGTCACAGTGACTCTGTCTCCTCTTGGAGCACCCCCAAAGTGTTTGTAGTTCCTGTCCCTTCTGTCTACAATGCACTTCGCCCTTCTTTTCACATGGGTGATTATTCCTTATTTTTTAGATCTCAAGCCAAATGTCCCTTCTCACATAAGCATGTCTCCATAAATCAGTATAAAGGAGTGTTCTCTATAACACTGTTGTGTTATTGTTTTACTTCTCATAATATTTATTAATATCAAGCTACGTCTTTTACTTACTATTAATTATTGTTATGGATTAAATATTCATGTCCCCTTAAATTCATATGTCAAAGCTCTAATCCTTGAGGCAATTGTATTTAACGTGAATATATCTGTATATATACATGTGAATTCATAGCAGAAGTTCTGGAAGGGTCCCCGTACAGTTACTTATGGTTACTTCTGGGGAATGGAGTGGATTGTGTACAGTTATAAGTGCGTCTTGGCCTATTCCTCTGTCTACTTCTCTATTGTGGGGATTTTTACATTGGCTATGCATTCCCATACTTACAGTTCTTGAAAAATGATTCCTTAGTTAGCCCACTGGATCCTAATTAACTCACATGCAATTTTCCATTGGTCTTGGCTCCGTCTGTTCTGCACGGCCCCATAATGCCTTCTGTCACAGCCTCTAATACCCCTCAGCTACGTGGGAAACAGCTCAGGCCTCATAAGTCTTAGCATGAGCCAAGATGCTGGGACAGCAGAAGCATGATGGAAATTTCATTAGGGAACTGCGTTACCAGGACCAAGACTGTTAGGTCTGGAAAGCTCCGTGCTTCTGCCTGGGAACACGGTGTGAGGTTGCTGCAGTGGCTCCAATCGTCGTTTGCATCTTGGATGACTCTCAAGCCCAAGAAAAGAGGAATACAGTCTTGAAAATGTCATCCTTCGCATGTGAAAAATTGTATTTACCAATTGCCTACGCTGTGCTAGGGTCTGCACTGAAAGATGGACTTGCACATCCTCATCGAAGGCTGATGAAACGAAGCAAAAGCGACGTCATTGTTCCCATTTTACAAAAGAGGACCTGGAGCTAGGGGAGTTTGCTTAACGGGAATGAGTCTGAGATCTTTTAATGAAGCACTGTGTTCTCTTAGGAGACAGAAGAAAATAGAGTGTACACTACCCCCTCCATCATCCCTGATGTTAATTAATAACTTCTATGTTATGCCTTTTGTCTTTTATCCCAGTACCCAATTCTCCCCAAAGTGCAACCGATTAAGCAAGTGAGGAGTGGTTTTGAGCTCCGGCCAATTCTTCCTTCCATGTAAGGTTTCCTGAGTCATTCCTTCCCCTCACCACACTCAAGAGGCTCACTCTCTTGGCACTGATGTAGGAGAAGGAGGGGCGGGGAAGGAGGCAAGAAGGAAATCCAGGGGCACTCACCTCCCAGAGAACAAGTCAGCTGGAGCAGATGTCAGAAACAAATGCTTTTGCTTTAGACCAAGAAAGGAAGAAGCTGGAGTGAGCTATGAGGGTCAGGGGTGGAGAGCCATTTCTTATTTTCTGTATTCAGAATGCTCTGGCATCTGGAGCTTCACCGGTCCAGGAGAGATGCTCCTCCCAGAGCTAGCTAACTCTTAGAAATAGCAAAAGCCTTGTCCAGGAGTGCACTTTTCCTGTGCACACAAACAAATCCAGGGCCCACACTCCCAACCCCCTCTTCTATTTGGCTTCTACACTCCAGGAGGCAATATCAATCCTCTATACCTTGCTTGTGTGAGTGCCAAGTTTCAGAGAGTTAGGGACAGCCCCTAAGCCCCAGAGACTGCTGAAATTATTCAAACAAGTCAATTCTAAGTCTGCTTACCCTACCTTACCTCGCCTTTCCTGAGGAAACCACAGTCAAGGTTTTGACCATGTTTTCCCCTCACTCTCTCTGCCTGCTGACTGTATCTGGTGCTCCCCTGCATGACCCTGTGTGGCACACCGCGTCTTCTATTTCTAGAGAACAGTGAAACATTGCTTCCTCTGTGACAATCATTCCTATGACTACGTGTCTTATCATACTTCATTAAAAAATAGGATATATTTAAAATAGTTGGTCAGGACAGAAAGTAAATGTCATGATGCTTAAGAAGTACAGGCGATGTGGGACTGTGAGGGATGGCCTCTAACTGCGCCACCCTGCCACTGAGCACTCCTGTTTGTCATCCAGATCTCTAAGACTCTCTCCCCTTTTATCAAAACTGGCTTTCTGAAAAGCATCTTTATCTGTCTCTTAGAAATTGGCCTTTTCTCTCTGATCCTTCTGACCTGTTCCAAAACATGCCAACTTCTGTCCTCTGGGAGAGAATGTGGAGACCTTAGCATAAGGGTGATCTGGATCTCACATCTTTAGGGCACAACCAGTACCAACACAAGGCAGCTGTTTTTGTTGACTTGTCTCCTTGCAAGGCAAGAGGGTCCTCATTAGGGTTTCCTTTTCTATATCTGGGTGAGTGGTGAAAAGAAGAGGTGACTGACTGAGACACAAAGACAGAAATGGACAAGAAGCTTTCCAGCTGCTCTTTTCCTTCTCACACGTCCAGGCTAGGACCTGCAGACTCAGGAAGGCGCTCACTCTCCTTTGTTTTCTTTCAGAACAAACAAACCTGGCGGATGATCCCTGGGGACCTATAATTCATTCACTTCTGTTTCCTCAGTTTCCTCATTGGTATGATAGGATTGATAAACAAGTTGATCATCATGGTCATTTCCAGTTTGAAGAAACCTTGTTGCCCAACTGAAGCTCCTTGAGACAGGTTGAGCCTTGAGGGTACCAGAGCGCACCAGAATGAGAGTCCCAGGCAGGCCAGGAAGCTCTGACTTATTTCACATGCCAGCTCCTTAATGGCACATGAACTTATGACAAAGAAAAAACTTAGTTTACTTTTTGATTCTGGTTTCTCTAGATTAAAAGCCAATACCTTAGATTTCAGACAACATACTCTAGGTTGTAGGCCATCCACATGTTTCCCCAGATGCTGATCAGACCTACTATTTTCTAGTAAGGAATACCCCTAACCCTAAATATTGCAGGAAGCACATGAATATTCATTAGAGAATAAAGACCTTGGGCCTGGAACATTCTAACAAACACAGGTGCAAAATGTACTTTAGAAGGAAGAGCTAAGTGAAGAAAAGCCCATTTTAATCTTTCAATTTAAGGAAATTTTCTTGGAGCATTTGATTTTAAATATCTAGAACCAAACGTTCACCATTAACTTTCACTTCAAAGGCCTTCTCTGTGAGCTCTAATGGGACTCAGAGAGGCATCAATGATTGTGAGTTTGCTTTTATTCCTTTTAGTGCTGTGCGTCTGATGTGCTCAATGCACTAAGTACCTAATAAGCTGTAAATTGAATGGAGGACAATTTCATTATCTTGTTCAGGGGTTGAGCTATCCATTAGTTAATTTGTCCATTTGCAAAATAAACAATAGACGTATTTTACAAATGGGAGAAATATATCTTTTTAAATAGCATTTATTAATTTGTACTCCTGACATTCAGACAAGATGGCAGGCTGATAATCAGCTCCGTTGCACATCCATGCTTCTAACAGAAAGAAAAAAGAGAGAGAAAATGTATTTTCATAATTGTAAGAGTCTAAGTCAAAATAAATTTCTATGAATATCTGTATTGTATATATGACTCGGGAGCTAAGATTAGGGTATCTGTAGAAAAATAAAATGGTACGGCCATGTGTTTGGAGGGGATCTAGAGCTGGTCTCATTGATTGAAGCCTAGAGCTACAGAAACTATACTGCCTATGGACTGAGACTAGAAATATTCGAACCAGTGAACAAGAAGCAGTATGACTTATGCAAGGAGTAGAGTTCCCAGAGAGAAATTAAAACTCCAAGATTAAAAAGGGCACTATCATGTGGCCCTAATGAACACTTTAGAAGATGTTAAAATGTCTGGTTTAGGAAATGTGTAAAAAGTGACCTGGTTATCCCCATTGGTCTCCATCTAACCGCCTCTACAAATCACGAATCAGTTCACAACCAGAATTCCCACACAAAAACACAGAAACAAACAAGACAAAACAAAAACAAATCAAAGCAAAACTCTACTGAAGCCTGAGAAACCACACAAAGAAACTGCCTTATGATGTAATCAGAAGTTGCAACAAAGAAGAGAATTTATGCCCAAAGAGCACTTGAATCGGGAATGTTTAAAATATCCTAGGAGGGAAATTAAGAAAGGAAAAATATAAAGTAGGAATAGCATGGCATGAAAAAATAATGAAAACATTTCAAAAAGAAAATATAAATTCTAGAAAAGGACAATAAAGGATTACGATCAATGAATTGGCTTAATAACTGATTACCAAAAAAAGAGAATCATTTAAGAATTCAGAAAAGAATTGGAAAATAGGTAGTAGAATCTAAAAGAAATGGAAGATAAAATATGAAATTCCAGTACACATTGAAAGGATGTTCAAAAGGATTGGCCTATATTTGCTGCCTTAAACAAGCTGTGACCAGTTTTGGTTTCAAGACTGTAATAGCCTCATAAAATGTGTTACTCTGACAAAGATATTCTACTAAAATATAAAATATATAAATATTTCATATGTATTATGGAAATATAGAATAATTTCCCTAGAGAGTGGAAATGAGACAAGATGCTGACTATTGCCAATTTATTTAACATTGTACTGGAGGTCCTGGACAACACATTTTAGGGAAGAAAAAGAAACAAATGATAAAAAAGTGTGAAAAAATAAAAATTTTATTAGTCGCAATTTACATAATTGTGAAGATAAAAAATGTCAAAGAATCTACAAACTAATAGAACTAGTAATTGAATTTAGCTAAATAAATCTCTAGGTAGAAGATGAATAAAACAAAAATTGTATTTTCATATTCCAACAATAAAAAACTTCCAAATAAAATTTAAAATTAATTCCATTATAAGGGCATAAAAATATCAAATATTTAAGGATATATCTAACAAAAGATATATAAAGACTCTGTAGAGAAAGCTGCAAAATATTACTGAGCTAAATCAAAGGAGATATAAATAGAGGGATATAACATCATGGATTGAAAGATCCAATATTATAAAGATTCAATTCTCCTCAAATTAATTTAAAGATTCATTGCTAACAAATCATAACACCAGCAGATTTTTGTTTCTTTTTTTTTTTGCATTATTTTTCTGAAAAAAACCAACAAGGTGATACTAAAATTAAAAGGGAAAGGCAAAGGATCAAATGAAGCCATGATAGTCTTAAAGAATCAAACAAAATTGGAGAAATTGCACTATTACATAAGACTTATAATTGTGCATGATGTTGGCTTCAGAACAAAGAATTTAGTTGAGCATAATAGAGGGTTCAGACACAGTTCAATTTATTTAGGATAGTGTGGTTCTGCAACAACATCTAAAAAGGACAGTCTTTTCAATAAATGGATCCAGGCCAAATAGATTTTCATACTGGAAATCATAAATCTTGACCCTTACTTCACATTATATACATCTTATACAAACACCAATTTCAGATTGTTTATCTAAACATGAAACAACACTGTTTCTAAATGATAACACACACTAAATAATACATATGATAATGTAATTCAGCAAACAGACAAAATCAGAAGAAAAACAATAGTTAAGAAGCTGATAAAAGACTTTTGTAAGTCTAAATTTTATTAATTATAAATGTTAAAATCAAAACTAAATGTCAAATGTGATGAAATTAGAAACAAGTAACATTTTCAAAAAAATTCTGGGTTAAAGAGAAAATAAAAATGGAAATTAGTTAATATTTACAAATAAACAGAATACACTGCACCTTTAAATTAGAAGACATAATTAAAACAGTAATTGAAATATGAAGCAAATAAATTAGAAAACATGAAAACAAAATTAAGACAAAGAATTACCAAAGACGAAGAACAAAATAACAATAAAAATCATCCAAGTATCAACAACTTTAAATAAATAAATAAATAGTAATAGAAAACAAGTAAATATATATCAGGAATGGTTATTTTTTACAAAGATTTTTCTTTCAAAAACAGATAAAATATAAAAAATTTTATCAAGCAAATCGCCTACCTGATAAGGGGTTAATATCTGAAATATATGAAGAATACACACAACTCAATAGCGAAAACACAAATAATCGAATTAAAAAATAAGCAAAGGACATGACTAGACATTTTTCCGAAGAAGACATACAAATGGCCAATAGGCAAATGAAAAGGTGCTCAACCTCACTCATCAGGGAAATGCAAATCAAAACCACAGTGAAATATTCCCACCCTCCTGTTGGAATGGCTGTCATCGAAAAGACAAGAAATAAGTATCTGTGAAGATGCGGAGGAAAGAAAACCCTTTTGCACTCTTGGTGGGAATGAAAATTGGTTCGGCTACTATGGAAACTGTATGAGATTCCTCAAAAAAAAAAAAAATAAAATAAAATAAAAGCAGAACTACCAGGTATTTTCAAAGCACGTTGGTCAGGTGAAAGTCCACATAAAGCTGAGGCCGAAAAGAAACTGAGTGTCTGTGCAGCGCTCCTTTCTTTAGAGAAAGTTTTGCTTTTGCAATGACCAGAAGTTGCCATTAGAAAGTGACAATGGCAAGTAGCCATCAGGAGACCCTGAATCATTTTCCAGAAGGAAAGACCCAGTGTGACCATTGTCCGGGCTTGAGCCAGAAACATCAGTCCTGTCCCTTTGCTGAAATGACCACTTTTGTCACTGCTTGTGGAAAAGGGAGACTCTAACATGATTGAATGGACATATTGACAGAACAGATACTCAAGGAAAGTCAGAAAATAAAATAGAAGTGAGATTTCTGTGGCAGACGCTGTTGATTTTTCGTCCAAATCCCCTCAGGTCCTTGTACTATTTGGGGGTGCTTATTCATCATTCTCTCTTTTCTTTGTAAGCCTTCCCCCAAGACTCTTCCTTGGGCTTCTAGAACTGCTTTGTCTGAAAACGCACTAAGCCAGGAAGTCTGGGGGTTTACATTCTCCATCATCACCCAACTGAGGCCCCAACCCCCTGAGGCCCTTACCCAAGTGACTGGTTTGAGAGCATAAGACTCATGAAACTTAAGGCGAAACCAACTCTGAGGCAGAATGTACACACCAGAGCTCCCCATGACGTCAGAATGGAGGCTGGAGTTTTGCATGTTATTTCATCCTTATTTAGATTCTTCCTCCTCTCTCTTCCCCTTTCTGCTCCTGTCACTCTCTTGCTGGTTTATCCTGACAGCACATTCTATATAAATCATTTGCATATAAGTTTTTCTTTCATAATCTGTCTCTAAGGAACTCAGCTTAAGAAAGTTGCTCACCCCAAAAGAAGATTACAATTGTATAGAAATGGATATGACGACAATAGTGTTAACTCAGTATTCAGTCAGCCAACAGGAATGCGACTCTCTTAAGTGAAAGCCTTTTGCTTCATGTTAGAAAGATGTATCACCGACTTGGACCCACAAAGAACTTTCAGACTAGTGAAGAGCATAAGACAGGAACACAAATCATACAATAAAGTACCAAGTAGGACTTCCAGGATCTCAAGGGCCCAAATATTTGATCCCTTCCACATCCCCATTTTCCTTTCCAATGTCCCACAGAAGTGACTCACTCTGGGAAATATATATATATTTATAAATACATACATATATATATATATATATATTTTATATATTTATATTTATATATTTATAAATATATATCATTGTGATGGTTTGTACTACATGCCTGAAGCTACAGAGAGGGGAGAGAGAGGGCAGCCATTTACCACACACATGGCAAAGCCCTTCCAGGCAATTAGTAAATGGAGCCCATCCCACTCCTATCCGTCCTAGCTACTCACCAATATCACAACAACTCAGTTTTTTAGAACAGGGGACAAGAACAGAAGAGGAGTAAAGTCTCAGGTCAGAACTCATCAGGACAAGGGTCCTCACACATTGCTTGAAACACACATACACAGCCAGCCCAGGGACATGTTATGGCTTTGGATTAGTAGGATGAATGTGAAGAGGAATCTGGTCATAGGAGGAACTGCAAGATTCCCTCCAGGACCTCTGTGGGTGTCCACCTTAATTACTCCCATCTAACAGTGTGCCCTCCCTCTGCGAAGATGACAAAGGAGAGAAATGTGACTGGATTGATCAAAATTTTTAGGAGGTTATGAAAGGCAACCAAACTCAGCACTCAGAGCAAATGGGATATAGAAAGGCAGAATCTCAGAAATAGAAGAAAACGAGAAAAACAAAACAAGCCCAAACTCTCCTCGTGTTCTGAAGGAGTTGAAGGCGGTATATCTGTGCATGCTTCTTCATTCTTGACATTGGGAGAGAGATACGCTTTTTAATGTATGGTAATCATGAGAAGACTTGAAATAGAATTAATGAATCAATGTAGTAAATCAATGTAGTAAAAACCACAAGAGAAATAATAAGCACAATCAACAGAAAGCATAAAATAACACAGCAGGGATGAGGTCAGCGTATCCATTACCTTTAATAAATGTGACTGGGTTACGAAAACCAAATGTATCAAGTTTTTAAAAATCTGATTAAAATATACCCCCCCAAATGCAAACAAAATACAAGTTGTAGTGGCCACAGTATAATTATGAAATGGAATTCAAAGTAAAAAGCAGTCAATAGGGCCTTACAGATGACTGAAATGCGTACTTCACAATGAGTACAGAATTCTAATGAATACTTAGAATTTTAGCAAAGATCTCTTAGAATTAGCTATAACAAGTGAACAATAAATAATAACATGATAAATTAAAGTTTACAGTGAATAAGCTTAAATACATAATTATTTTTTCTAATACACAGGACATTGATCATGTAAAACTCAGCAAAGAAAAAAGTCTCTAAAATAGAAACATTTATAACCAGGTCATATTTATAACCAGATTACAATAAAACAAGAAATCACAAACAAAAAAATTACAATTTTAAACAAAATTAAAACATCACTCTTGAAATAACTTTTGTTTTAAAGAGAAAATCAAATACGACACTATAAATTGTTAATAAATTAATAAGCCGCAATAAAAATACAGCATAGTAAAACCTAAAAATTTATATCTAAAGGAAATATATAATTTTAAAGGTCTTTCATTACTAAATAAGGAAGACTTAGAATAATTGAAATAAGCATCAGGCTCAAAAATTAAAGAAAAAAAAACTGGTAATAAATTTATAAAGATAAAGCCATAATACATTGTTGTGGATTAGAAAACAACAAAAATTATATTTATTTTTTTAAAAAGCAGAATTGATGAAAAAAACAGAAAAAATAAGAATTTGTTAGTAAATTTTATTAGGGAAGAGATAAAACAATTAAAAAGCAGCACAACTCAGACCTTTAAAACTGATTTTAAAATTATAAGAAAATTCTATGTGTAATGGATGCTAATGAGTTCAAAAATCTCTTTTATTTTAATGGATATATAAAGTGCCAAAACTGGCTTATGTAGAATAAAATCTGAACAGACTAATAACTTTGAAAAAATACTTAAAACTCAGTCATTTAAAACTAGTACATGAAATGGCACTAGCGCAACATATTTTAAAAGTTAAGCCTTTGAGGATTAAATTATTCTTGTTCTGTTATTTTTTAGAGTACAAAAAGAAATGGTACATTTTATAATTAGTTTTGTAGATAGTGTCAAAATGTTATAAAGGCACTCAAAATTAAAATTAGAAAACCAACAATTTGAAAAAAATATGTATGTAGATGGATAAATTACATATTAGCAAATCAGACCCTATATTTTACGACTTGAAAACGAGGCTGCTCTGTAAGGTAACTCAGGGCAGAAAGGTTGCCAGTTGGTGAACAGTTTTATCAAATGGGACTGCTAGGATTCGTGTCCGTTGTGCAAAGGCAATTCAGCTTTAGGAAATAAATGTCTTAAAGCAAATTAGTACATTAACAAGATAAGGGAAAATCCTGTGATAATTTCTACAGAAAGCAAGCATGCATTTGGTAAAATGAATATCCTTTCCCCATTTACAACAGTAATTTTCAAATTGGAATATTTCTAATATTCCAATTAATGAATCAATTAATTGGAATATTAGAAATTAATTTTCAAATTGGAATATTTCAATATTCCAATTAATGAATCAATTCATTTAGAAGGATATTTCTAAATGCCATCCACTTGGGAACCACAGGCAACAGGTCCTTAACGATGGGGTTTCCCAACCAACAAGCACAAAATCGCATCCAAAGGGGAGTCCACAGCCAATGTCTCCCAGACCCCAAAGCTGAGCCCACCTGTCAAGGCATCCGTTTAAGTCAGAACTGGTTCCCTTTCTAGTCCTCACTCAGGATCTCCAAACCTGATGGTTGAGAAACTGCCTTCCAAGGCGGTGTGGAGGCAGATTGGATAGGGTGGGGGTGGGGGTGTAATGTAAGGGAGAAATAAAGAAGTGGAAGGATCTTGCTCCAACAGATTGATGTTGTGACGAGTGGGTTGGTTAACTCTAAATCAAGTCTGGAGTTTCATTTAGTATCTTGGACTTTAAATTCCAGTTTCTGGGTTGAGATTGTTTGGAACTTACAGAGACTGGAGAGTTATTTTAATCTGAGAATGAGGAGAAAATCGTGTGTCTGCTGGTGTTTTCATTGAAGAGCAGCGGAAAATTACCTCCTCGATACATGTTAAAGGGATCTGAGTTTGAATTTTATCAACAGTCTCGCTCAGTCAATGGCTTTGTTTACATTTATTTTCAATTCCACGTAAACATTTGAATCTGCTTGTCGAAGATCTTTTCTTTAATCTTAGAATTCCAAGTAGAGCCTCATTTAAATTATAAATTAACCTGTAGTGAAGTGATATTTTCATATTAACCTTTTCTAGTCAGGTGATTTTTAAAAATACCATTCAGTACTTTTCTAATTTATTTCACACGACTATGGATATTTTTGTTAGGATTATTCCTAGGTATTTCTAACTCATCTTTATAGCTATAGAATTTCGTGTTTTTCCCTGATCACTTCCAAGTAACAGTTATTCTATATTGGAACTTATTGCGATTTTATGTTGGTTTTCAGTCCACACACCTAACAAAATTTGTTATTCTTTAGTTAATTTTATCATCAAAATAATTCAATGGTCTGCAAATACCATTTTTTGTTTTCCAACATTTATGCCTCTTAGTCTTTGATTTTATTCAGTGAGTTGTGTAACTTCGTAGATTCATTTTATGAGAGTGAAGAGGTTTCCTTCTATTCCTAGCTTCCTGCAGAGTGGGGTGTGTGTGTGTGTGTGTGTGTGTGTGTGTGTGTGTTAGCTTTGTGCGGGTTTTAGTGTCAAGATATCATTAACTGACTGAAGAGCCTGTCTTTTTCCGTGCTCCAGAACAGTAAATATAACACAGAAATCACCTCACTTTTAAAAACAACTGGACACATACATACATACACACACACTGTATATATGTATGTATATTTACATATATATGTAAATAAATAAGCTAAATATCTATAAAACATCATACATGCTTGTCTCATCATTGCACGTATCAGATTCTATCTAAGTATCCTCAGTCCTTCCCAAATTTGTTCAGGTCAGAGCACGGCTCACATAGAAATTTATTCGAATGGCACCTCCAGAACATGAACAAAGCTGCTTGAAGTCCAAGGTAATTGATTTCGAGGCTGTGGCTGCCTCAGGTCCCACCAAGCCACTCCATGGCCTTGTGGATCAATATCTCAGTTCTCTAGTGACCCATCTGTGGGACGCGCTGGGAAGCTCAGGTCTCAATCCATTTTTATTGTTTACTTCATCTGCTGGTTTCAGAAAAATGTGTATTAGAATGTTCTACATGGATGTGGATTTGTCTGTTTGCTTTAGAATTTGTCAGCTTTTCTTTGACTATTTTCAAGCAAGATGGTGAGAGGTCTAAAAATCCATGGTTCATATCTTCTTAAGGACTACAGTTTTCTTAAATACTTTCCTTTTTTGTGGTCTTGCTTAGAACTCCTCGCTTTAAATTGTCTCTTGCCTAAAGTTAATATTGCTACTTTGGCATTTGTACCCCAGTGCTGTGCCTGGGGTAGATAAAAGAGTCGCTTTCCATTTCTCTCTGTTTTAGATGTGCCACTCATAAGCAGAATCCTCAGTATTTCATATTTATTGTAACTATGTCTGTTGAACTTATTTTGGCATTTTTATTTTCTATTTTGTACATTTTCTTAGTGATTTGTTTTAATTTCTCTGTCCCGCATTTGTTTTGACTGATTGATTTTTCTTCATTTCGTTCCTCTAATATTTTAACGCTTGTACATCCTATTTAACTTTTTGTGGTGAAAACCCTTAAATCCTTATACTGCTTATTAACTCTGAGCCAGCTGGTATCCATATCTTTTACCTCAACCAGATAAAAACCTTGGTAAGATGTCACTCCCTTCCTTTCTCTAACCCTAGCATCCTTCTATATCTAGATATAGATTGGTGTTAAAATATTTTTAAATTATGCAAAAAGAATCACTTCGGTCATAAGTTTTATTGGTCTCTGGGGTTTATGTGGTGTGTTTTAGTTTGTTATAGGTTTTTTCTTTATTTTCTTATTTTATTATTATTTTTTTTTCAAGGCTAGTTCATTTCATCTGTCTTCCCTTTCTTGAATTTATCATTTATTTTGTCAGAATCAATGCTCTAATAAGTCTACTTGAAGGTTCTCTGAGTTGTAGTTTTATGAGTTTTTGCGTTGCCAAAACATTTTTATTTTGTCTTATTTGCATTTTAGTTTGAGTCAGTTCTAGGATTCTAGTATCAAAATCATTTTTATCTCAGAATTCTGAAAAAACATGTTTCATTATTTTTAGCAACTGACATTGCCAAAGAAAATTAGGTGATAATCTAATCCTCAAGCTTCTGACGGTATTCTGATTACTTTTTTCTATCTCTAGAAACTTCTAGAGATAGAGATACTTCTAGAGAATTTCTCCCTCTTTTTTTGTTCTGAGCTTTTATCAGCACAGATCTGTTTAAATTTATCCCAAGTAACACTTTTTGGGTGCTTAGATCAAAAGCCTGTTCGTTCCTTAGCTTCCGGAGAGTAAGATGTGACATTCCTGATGTCAGTCTCCTAGAGAGGGGCAGTCTCTGGGGTAGGACCCACTGCAACTCTGAGAACTAAAATACTGTCAAAGGCCTCTGCTCCCCCAGCGCCCGAGGCCCCACTAACTCACCTCCACATACCCAGGCTCTGTCCCTGGCAGAGGAGGCTAGAGGCAGACTCCTCAAATGGTGGAGAAATTCTTGTCCAAAAAGAGATGGAATAATGCTTCAAGAGATGATTTAAATTTTAAGATCAGACTAAGCTTTATACCAGATTGACATTTAGGCCCGAATCGTTCTGTCTAAAAGGCGTGTGTGTTTACACGGATGTGTTTAGCATGTGTGTATGTTTTGTTTTATTTTTGCTAACCAGCATGTAGAGATTTGGGAGCAAGGCCATTTAATCGTATATAAATAGAAAAAAAAATATTACCGTTTTCTCTGCAGATCCAAGTTGCTGAGAGAGTTAACCACGTGACTTCCTCCTGCAGTGGCCTTTCAATAAATTGTAACGAGAAGAAAGATGAGTAGGAAGAAAAAGGAAAGTGAGATAAACTCCCAGGAAATTACTTAACCTGACATTTAACTGACTCCATGACCTGTCCCAACCTCCCTTCAAGTATCATTTTTCATTTTTTCCTTTAATCTACCCAGTCCCTTTCCAGCGATAATTTCTTCCAAAATTAAGAGTCTTGGACCATGCAGTTGTACAGCTTCATAATTAGACAAATTGTTCTTTTATTTGAAGCACAGTCGTCCCCATCCTGCCACCTGTCCTATCTGAAACCTGTTTTTTTCCTTTCTTTGTTCTGAGCTTTTAGGCTCTGAGTATCAAGGGCTGAGCCTCAGTGGGCACAAAGAATGAGAACTGAAAGTGGAGACGAGGAGAAACTGGAGCATCAGCCTGGCAGAGACTTGGGGTCAGATAAGAACCAGCGGGCAGAAACAAAAAGAAAGGACTCCATACAAGTGGCACAAAAATGGCCTTTGTGCAGAAGCATCACTTCAGGAAGTGGGGGAGCTAGCCTGCTTGTCTGCTTGTCAACTTTCTCTACCCACGAGTGTAAATGTCAGCCTCCAGGATAACCCTGATTGGGGTGTCAGCAACATGCCTGTAAAGAGGAGAAGAAATCTGGTGATAAAGCAAGTTTCGTTAGGAAAATAACTCGAGAAACCTCCATCCGGTGTTGGCTGCTGGGTGCCTGGCACTGTGCTAGGGCATCGGCTGCAAGACAGTTTCATCGGAAGGCACCAGTGCCTTGGGACTGTGTGTGGTGGGGCAGCCGTGCATCGATCCACGCCGATCACAGTAACCTGGAACGCATGCCGCTGTTGGGACAGAGATTTCCTACCCCAGCTCTGAGTTTCCATGAACCTTTTTCGGAATTAGTATGAAAATCTGCCTACTTGGGCTAATGTTCTGCTCAAACCACCCTCTTCTGCTACCCGTCCTTCCCCTCTGTGTCCCCATAGAACCACGTTTGTCCCTCCACTGGGTCTGCGGTATTGGGTCATAAGGACTGCAAGCAGTTCTTGAGAATATGAATGTGGTTGCTTTAACACAGCTTTTGTGAAACCATCAAAATTTAAGTTCTTTTCCTGACCAAATAATGGCGGATTAATATCACATTTAACATTTTATTTCATGCTTCGGTTTCACCTTTTCCCAGGAACTACCCATCCTTGAGCCTCCAGGGGAAAGTCTGAGGGTCGACATCAGGATCAAGGTGCACATTGGGAGGACTCCAGGTCTCCGGGACAAGCCACATGGGCTGCGTCAGTCTCCCGTTTGGGCCTGGTCTGTGGCTCCCTGCACTCTGGCTCTGAGTACACGGGCCATCTCTCCTTAGAGGCCAGAGCTCCATGTGCCACGCCTGGGCGGGCTGTGTCGGTGCCCTCACAGTGACACCCTGAACATCTTTTACAGCCTCTGCAAAGAAGCATGAAATTGAATCATAAACCAGAGGTTCCATCCCACCGCCCAGTGAACTTGGCAGGGACAGGAGTGTTCGTTCGTCTTCTGTGATCGCCCACATAGAGTCTCTCCTCCTATTCCCGGAATGGCCCCGTCATCCTCTCCCTCTCCCTCTCCCTCTCCCTCTATATGCGGGTGCTTGGCCAGTTGGCTCTATTTTCTGTCACGGCCTCACCAGACTCCACCTTCTCCACCCCTCACCCTCACTAGCTCCGGCCACTGCAGCCTTCGCCTACATACCTTTGGCCCCCTGGATCCTCAGGCTGCTGCCAATGGTTCATTTCCAGACCTGCATTCAGGATGCCCCAACTCCTCTCCCTGCCAGCAATCCTCAACCCCTCCAGGTGGCAAGTAGCCCTGCCTCGGTGTGTCCAATGATCATGGAATCCCTGCCACCCCATTCGTCTCCAATTCGTGCTGCTGTAATGGGAAGTTCTTCCTCAAAATCAAAGAGGAAAGGGCCTCGTAAAGTCCTTGGAATCTGCATCGATTGTGGTACACGGATGAAACCGGGCCAGACAGCTATGATGAACTGCCACTCAGCACACTGGTGTGACTCCAAGGCCAGAACAGCTTCGCTGCCCTCCAGTCTCTGAGCATGCCAGGCCACGCCATCTCTCTCAGATCTAGCTGAGCTCTCCCCAATGTGATACCACTGTGCTCCCGTAGCCATACCACTGTGCTCTGGGGCAACCGGGGAACCAGTTTCCTTCTCTCCCTGGCAGGCCCGCACAACTGTTTTTTATGAAAATTATTTTCATGGGTTTCTGGAGCCTTCTCTTCCTTGGGCCCGGTGCCCTGTGGTGGATCCATAAGTTGACAACAGCCACACTTAGGCTTTTACTCTTGCTGTCACCCTACCTGGATTCCTTATTTTTTCTTAAATACACTGAGCTTCTTGGAGGTGGGGACTCGTGTACTATTTCCCACGTGTAAAGAAATCATAGGTGACTTTTTCGTTAATAACTATAGTCCGATTTCTTAAGTTTGTCCAACTTCATATAGGAAAGTGAAGCTCAGAGAGGTTGGGCGAGTTCCAAGTTCCCTCAGCCAAGTGCTAGCAAAGCCAGAACTAACACCTGGGTCTCTTGACCCCCTTCCAGGATTTTTTTCTAACACATCCCCCTTGGCCTATGTAGAATTTCAACACACCAGTTCTTTACGTAAATGATTCACCTGCCCAAGTGTCTGTGTCTTCTGAGTAACATGATAATTCCTCATTAATAACAGCAAGTTCATACGTCATCTTGAATTGAGCCTTTGTGTATTTTCAGCCTTTTTAAAGAATTATGCACAGATGGTCACTTAATAAGTGCTTTTTTGATGACAATAGCGATTTTTACCAAAAGCCTTCATTTGGGATGAGTGTGCGATTCTAGGGAACAAGGCTACAGCGCTTACTCACATTCCCGTATTCAGTACAAGCAACTTCAAAGAAGTTCTGCAGATGGAGAATGCCACTGTATTGCAATTTAAGCTTTCTCCAGTCATTTCCCTGCAGCCGCCCTCAAATTTTCAATTCCCCAAATAGAAAATGAACTGAATAGATGTTAACAAAGTAATCTCTCCACTTCTTTGAAAATTGCAAACTAGCTGTATTTTTCTCTTCTGGTTGAAAAAAAAAAAAAACCAAACAATTATGATCCCTTCTCCTCGGCCTCTGAAATACACAATTTGAAAACACCTTTTCTTATTAGGAAACGAAAGGTGAAAAATCATATTAGAGATTAATAAACTCATGGCATTATTTCCAATACTTAGTAACATCAGAATGTGAATAATTTTCTTTAAAGAAAGTTTTAAAATGTGGACTAATGGACTAATGAGTGATTGAACTATAGTGATAACTTTTTTTTTTCAAGTTTATAAGTTTTGAGACAGAAAACCAGTCTTTTAAAAAACCTTTGGGTACCCTTAATTTCAATCACATATTTTAGCTAAAGTCAGTAAGCTTAGGGACCAATTCAGATTTCAAAAAAGGGACACACATTCTAAAGGCATGAACATCTGGAACAACACCTGGGGCCACAGTTCAAAGTGGAGGCACCATGTCATCCTGGAGAGATGGACAGAGGATTTCACATGGGAGCCAAGGTACACGTCACAGGCTGAGGCGTCTCCTGGGAATCAAATGGGCACCGTCTAGAACAGGCCTCAGCTGGACAAGTCCTGAAGAACTGGGCACAGGATTCCCTGACCTCAGAAGCCAAAAGGAAAGTGTGGTGGAAAAATTAGCTGTGTCACCAGGCCAAGCTGCCCCTTTGCTAAGTAGGTGGCACGAGGTGAGTGTCGAGAACAAGCCAGCGTCAGACCAGTGTTTCCTGTGTACCCGCAGAGTGTTTGGCTGGCCCCAGGAGATCCTTCCTTTCTCCTCAGGGTTTGTGTGTCCCTTTCAGAATATATATGACCCCCATCCTCTGAAAAGTAGGCAATCTGAGTTAAAGCGGAAGACACTCCCGTTACTCAAAACAGGATCGAAATGTTGGACTAAAAATGAAAAAAAAAATTAGTTAACACTTGTAAACTCATAGCCCAACTTGAGACCAGCAAAGAAAAATTCCAAAGTAAAAAAAAAGAAAAAAAAAAAACGAAAGGGAATCTCAAAATTGGTAAGTGAAGTTAGACCTGAAAAGTGATTCAGGGGAGTTGGCCCCTGCTATAGGCTTTGACAGCTGGAACTAGAAACAGATGCCCTCGCAAAAGGGGAGATTCAGCCAGCAGCCTTGTATGGGTGGGCGGCTGGAACTGAGTGACCTGAATTGACTCTGAAGCCACCAGCATTGTCATTTGTAGGGAAATCACTGCCTGCCTAATCCAGGAAAGCTGTAGTGAAATGTCCTATCCATCTAGGCCAGTGGATGGAAATAGACGCACCTACAAGCAATCAGAACATAGAAAAGGGTCCAAATTTAAGCTGCCTCAGTGAGTCAGGACCCCAGAGAAATAAATTAACATACACCTTAGTCCAGTACACTTAAATTCATAAAGTCTCAGCAGATGCAAACAAGAAACTGTCAACCAAAGCAAGCCACATGGGTTTCTCGCGGAAAATCTCCTCACTGACAACAAGATCATGGCCAAAATTATAAACCAGATGAGAAAATGAATGACCAGGAAGAAGAGGCAAGAGAAACAACATATAATCCTGGAGACATAAAACAATTTTTACAAGACTGTAAAAGAAGTATTTTTAAATGTTTGCAAAAATAGAGGAGTAAGAAAAAAATCACAATGTAAGAAAAGGTCAGTATGAAAAAGAGAAAAATAACTTAGAAATATGAGTCAATAAAAAACTCATGACATCCCGAGCACAGAAACCATTTCTAAAAATTAACTGTGTATTAGGACACAAATGAAAATGTGTTCTTTTACCAAAATACAAGTAAAACTAAAGTAAACTAAATGAGTATTTAGGAGAAAAATCAAAGCTGGAGATGTTCAATTTCTTCTTCCACGTGTAAAGAACTTGGAAGTCTTCACTCTCATCCTTACAACAACAACAAAAAACTGAACGAAGTAAAAATCAACAACCTTTCATAGATCCATGGGAGAACTGAGGTCACAGGGCCTGAAAACGGGACAGCCAGGGGGACATAAGGAGTCACAGGTCATGTGAAGTGAAAGCCACACGTGGAGCCTGGTAGAAACACTTAAAGATTAATTGACTGACTCCTGGAGACTAAATGAAGACTGTAGGTAGCACTTCTCACTTATAGGAGCTTTACTTTCAGGAGCCCACAGGGTTATCAGGGCAGAGGTTAAAGAAAATTCCCCTCAATCTGTCCTACTCAACTTTTAACATATTTTCCTGAAAGACCTTCTCACATAGTAGGTTGGATGCCTGTCCTTTGCTTCCTCAACATGCTTCTCACACTATATGAGAATTTTTTATGTATTTTCATACCTGCTTCCCAACTGGGCAATAAGTCCACAAAGCATCCTTCCTCCTATCCCTAGTACCCATCAGAGGATCTGGCATAGAGCAAGTACTAAATAAATTTTTAAATATGGGAAAATATAAAACTTATTCTAACTTCAGTGATGTTTAGTAGGAGGAAAATAAGGGCCAAAGAAAACCTGACCACCTGCAGGAAATTAGCATCAAATTACCTCGCATGACATTTGGGAAATAAACAAAAGCAAAATATTCTGCTGTGTTTCTGCTGCTACCTGAAATAATGATTTTTCTTATAGCTTTTCGCTTCTGTCATTTCACTTGATTCTCTCAAAATTCCTGTAGGAGAGGCACAGAAGAGGTTTATTATCCATGGTGAACAAATGAAAACATTGAAACAAGAGAAGTTTACTGACCTGCCCCAAATCATACAATCAATAAAGCAGAGATGTTCCTGGAACCGGATTTAGGACAAGCTCTTCTCACCAGGCCACTCTGCCTGTTTGGAACGGCGGTTTCAGATTTTTGTGTTCAGACTGGGCCTGGACCTGTCACTCATAGACTCGTTCCACCTGAGGACAAGACCGGAAGCGGGCCAATTGAATAGTTTTGGGATTTATGAGACATTGTGGAGGAAACTGGATAATTTACACACCGAGGATTGGCATCCTAGATACACAACAGGATGAAAACTTTGGTGCCCAAATCAGAAGGTGGGAGAAGATGTGTTCAGCATCAGGGAGAGAGAAAAAACACTAGCCTGAAGCCAGTACTCCATGTTTTCAATTCCAGGGCTGCTGCTTCCTTGCCCTGAGGCCTTGTGAAATCACCTTGCCTCTCTGGGTCTCAGTGTCTCCGTCTTCCAAACGAATACACTGAATTATATTCTCTTTAAGGCCCCTTCTGCTCTGAGATTCTTCTAAGATCTTGCAATGTCTAAATATATGTAATAAGAGGTCATATCCTAAGTATTTCTTTAAAAATCATTTCAAATGGATTCATAGAAGTCTGGGTATTAACTAAAATGTGGAAGTCAGAACACCAATTGCATTTGTGTATAACAACATAAAAATCACCATATTTTTCTAAAATCTTCCATTTCCTTTCCCATTAACAGATGGGAAGCAGTTTGATGGCGTTTATTGGACGAAGCAGCTGCCATCTGAGCAGTCACGCCACATGAGTGACACTAATGAGACAGGTGAAATATTCAAGAGCCCAGGGCTCTCCCCAAGAAATCGCTGCAGCTCCGCCAGGGTCATAAAAGGCAGGCCCGTGAGTTAGTTGCAGCTCTAAAAATAGACTGTATAAATAATATTTTTTATAATGTTGATGACTATTATTTGTAGCTTGTCCCACCCTCCCAGGCAAATGTCCAGGGAAGAACAAAAGGATGCTAATTATAATTAAAACAAAGAAAACGCAGAGGTGTTGGCATATGAGGAAAGGAAGCATTTCCACATCAGACGCCAAGAACTATTTGTTGGATTTGAGTAATAATCACCAATGTGGGTTTTATTTTAAGATCATACAATTTTAACAGCGCATTATGGGTTTTGTTTTATTCACCATTAAAAGATAAATGACCTGGAATCACTCTTTTGTTAAAAAGGTCCTATGTTGTTCTTCCAGGTTTGACTTGACTTTACTTTTCCAGAAAAAAACCGGAAAGGTATTTTCTCGGTATTTTTTCTAATCTCGGTCTTGAGAGATTCCTTTTAAATCAGATCAACTCAGTGAATATTTACTAAGTGTATATAGCTTGTCAAGCACTGGGAATACAGATGTGTACACACACACACACACATTCCAGGAGGTCAGGAAATGACGGGCAGAATTAAAACATTATGAAATAAAGTGTGCAAGTTACTGAGCCTGACAACAATGACAATCAGAGTTCAGAAATGACTTTGTTACAAGGCGATGTTTCTCCAAACTGGGAGGATAACTTAAGGTTTATTATCTATTTGATAATGGGAGGTGGGGCATTCCTGGGACAGGAAATAATAAGTACAAAAAAAGAGATGACGGATATAATATTTTACGTTAAAGAGTGAAAAGAAATGAAAGACAGATTACAAATGGCCATATGAATTCTGCAGAGAATGAAAGCCTTTGTGCTGGGGCGGTGGGAAGCCATTGAAGGGTCTGAATAAAGAGGCTGCCATGATCACATATGTCTCTCTGAAAGACCACTGGGGCTTCAGGATGGACAGTGGATTGGATAGACCGACTAGGATGGCAGGGGACTAATCAGGAATAACTTGAAATGACTCAGGTGAGGGCTGATAGGGGTTGATCTGGATGGACAGTGGCCAGGGGAGAATAACAAAAAGAAGACAAAGGTGAGTTCGAAATATCCTAAAGTTTCTGCTGGCATCACTATTCTAAAGGATGCGTCAAGTCATTAAAGGATCACAAGGCAAGCACAAGAGGCTGAAAACTATTAAAATGGCCATTTATGTGATTGTCACATACAGCAGTTCTGCGAACTTAAACAGGGAACATTCACATATTACTAGCAGGACTTAGTACCCAGTACTAACACGTAGTACCCAGTTGTTTCCAGCTCCCTCAATTAGACAAAATCTCTGATAGCAAGAAAGAGAATCCTATGCTAAATCAACCTGCCTTTTTGCTCACTGATAAATTATTGTAAAGCAAAGAAACTGTTTATAAAGAAAAATGAAGCTGCTCTGGTTGAGGAATTAAAGGCTTGGCTCTAAATCCAAGGAGACATACACCTATGTTTTATTTTTGTGGTTGTGGCTGGGACTCCGTTGAGAACTTGCATAAGTTACACCAACCCTTAATTTCTCTAGCTATAAAATGGGTGCAGTCAGACGTGCCCCCTACTTACCTGGTAGTGATGCCGCGTAAATGACTACGCTATGCCTATAAAATGCCCTCAGCCTTTGCTCAGAGGCCCTTGTTCATGTGTCATTATCCCGTTGATGGTGATTTTGGAGACGGTGTAAGCCTTGCGAGGTGGCGAAGTTGAACCCTAGAGGGGCTGATTCATTGTCAAAGGTGCCAAAGATTGATGTCATCAGCAATTTCAGGACTTACCTGGCCAGACGAAGATTGAGATCTACTGACCTATGAAAAAGTATCAGAGAGTTGAGACTTAGAAGAGAATAAAAGTTATACATTGAAGTCTTGCAGCTTAGAGAAAGAGAGGGAGAATGAAAGAAGAAATAAATGTATGATGCGAATCATTAAAGCCGCTTTTTGAATTTGGCAGCTGGGTCACGTCGGGCCCTATGCTAGGTGTTCATTTACTATGTGCATATTCATGTTTCTATCTGGCACACAGTAGGCACACAGTAAATGTCAGTTGCACAAACAACCCTTTATGGGAAGTTCTATTACCCTATATATATGAGAAATGAGGAAGAGAGAAGTTGAGAAACATATCCAAAGCCATTGTAAGTGAGGGAGAGGGACCCACATTTCAATTCTGACCTCACTGAAAAGCTGCGGCATAGTCCCTGTGACTTGCTTGTCTCCAATTGTCCAATTTTCTTCCCTCTTACCACTCTATACTTTATCACTAGTGCCTCCTTTTAGCTCCTGGGCTGTGTAATTTTTCTCTTTCTTGGCCATTTAACCATAGATTTCTAGAGTCTTCACATTTATTACCCCCTCCAGATGAGGGATCTGCACCATACAGAATGTTCCTTACATTTAAAAACAGGACTCTTATCAAAAAATGAAAAGGAACCAAATCAAGCTCTTGACATTCATATGGGAGGAGAACTGGACACATTTTGGTACTTTATTAATATAAGTTTATAAATAATTGGGGAAATCTCTAAAGAAATTGAAGAGTGGATCGAATGGCACAGTCGTTCAATTAACATTTATCGAGCATCAATTCTTTATGTGTCAGTGGCTCTGAGAAGTGCTGGAAAGATACAAAGACCAATAAAATGCAGATTCTGGCCCCAGACAGTTTACAGTCTAGTATGGGGGCACATGCAGTTTATGTTAATTATTCACGAGTTCTGTATTTGTAAATTTGCTTACTCACTAAAAGTTACTTGTAATCTCAAAATCAATATTCTGGAGACTCCTTGCGTCATTTGCCAGGGTGCATCCAACAGCGAAAACCTTGAGTCACCAACGTGCATATTCCTAGCTGAAGTCGATGGAGGCAAAGTCCTGCCTTCTTGTGTCTACAGCGAACAATCAATCGGCCTCTTCATGATTAATTTGGTGCCACATTTTTCACATTTTTGAGCTTTGTGTTGGTAATTTCACTATTTAAAGTTCCCTCCAAACATCGAGCTGAAGTGCTGTCTAGCGTTTCTAAGCGTGAGAAGGCTATGATGTGCCTTACGGACAAAAAGCCTGTGATAGACAAGATTTGTTCCAAAGTTATGTGAGTTACAGTGCTGATGGCTGTGAGTTCAATGCTAATGCAGTAACTATATTAAATAAGGTGTCTTTTAACAGAAACCCGCATAAAACAAGGTCCTGTACAGGTCAGTTGGTGAAAATCCGTGAACAGAGGCTCATAGGAACCGAACCATGCATTGCCACTGGGAACAATGGCTCAGGATCTGCTAGTTGAGTGTTTGTGATGCCCTCATCAAACACAGCAACAGGAAGTAACAAAAATCAGCTCTATATAATCTGACCTGATTCACAGGGCCCGGTGAGTGCTATGGTAAAGGTGTGAGCCATTGCTATGGAAGCATACGAGAAAGAACAATGGACCCGGCCTTGGAGAGTTGAAGAGGGTTTGCTTCTGAACAGGGATTTCTTTAAATGAGCAGATATTCCAAGACGAAAGGTCATTTAAGGCCCAGGGTAACCATGTGCAAAGGAAGAGAAGTCCGAAAAAGCTTGACACTCTCAGTGACTAAAGAAGTGACTAAAGTCAGATCTCTTCAGTCGCAGGCTTCAATTCAGCTGCAGGCAAGGATTTTCAGCCATTGCCAAGTTTCTCAACATAGTTCGGGCTGTGATTTCTGCACCACAAAAGTGTACTTTATGTCAGCTGTGAAAATGGATGCAATATTCATAATCAAATCTATTATGCTCCCTCTGAAGCCTGGCCATGTTTCCGTAGAAACCCCCAGTTACATAAAGGACCCCTGGACTGTAATCGTCAAGCAAATCCACCCCCCTTGGAAACTATTATGGTAATGCCAGAGGGAAAGCTCTATATGATTCCTGGAGAAATAAGTGATCCAGGAGGACAAAATGCAAACTCCTTCCTGCAGAGTAGCAAGCAGAGAACACCTGTCGGGATTCATGACTCCGAATCCCTCAGGGTCCACTCCAGGTCCTCATCTGTGTGTGTATCAACCCACTAAGTAGCAAGTCTGAAATAAGCACTGACTGTATGCTCAGTATTGTTCAGGTCCCTGGGAGGCAGCGCACACACATGCACACACACACATCCCCCAGGATCTTTCACTGCTACAGAGCGGTTTACATCAGCCCTCAATCAACCTTCTAGGTTGGTTTTATTACGCCCACTTTATAGAAGAAAAAACCAAAACTTCAAAGGCTTAAGTAACTTCAGTTCACACAGCTAGTGAGTGGCAGAATCAGGGTACATGCTCAGCTTAATTCCAAATCGAGTGGGGGCTTTATCTGCGTCTCAGATAAGGTCCTTGTCCTCAAGCAACTTGCATATGAGAAGAGTCAGGGGAGTGAGTGGCTCAGGTTGCCAGTTTTACAGGAGTTCAGAGGAAAGAAATGTGAGCCCATAGGGACACCGCTGTCTTGAAGGCATCGTGAGCATCGGAGTGAGTGGTCCATGAAAGCTGGCCATGGGGAAGAAGTCATCCCAGGTGACTGTATAGGAGCAAAGGTGCAGAAGCAGAAATGACCTTCCAAGGGAGCAAAGGGATTTATGCTGACAAAGGGCAATGTTCCACCATCCCCGGGATGGACCTCAGTGGATGGGGAGAAGCCCTTGTTGCTTTGTCTCCAGAGCGGATGCCCATCTTTTGTGATCCATTTGTTCATTCAATCAATATTATTGGGAATCAGTTTGTACCAAGTATTATTCTCAGTACCCGGGATGCTTCAGAGAATATGTTTCCAAAAGCAAGGGAGCAGAACGGGGTCCATGCAGAGCATCCCACAGCCCCTGGGCAAGGATGGTAGTGCTCTCCTGATTGTTCTCACTGCTGCCCCCATTTCTCTCTCCAGCTCTGGTCCCCAAGAACCCTTAGCTTGTCATCAGTCTTCTTATTGGAGGTTCCAGTCAAGGCTGCCCAGCCCCCACACTCCCCGATCAGGTGCAGGTTTCTCAGGCCGGTGTTCTGGTTCTCCACACTCAGCTTCGCTTTGTCCAGTCCCTCCAGCACTGCAGCCATACCAAACCCCTTCCCACAGGGCCTGCCCTTTGTCCTTCACTTCATTTCCCACCTATTGAGGTCTAGCTCATCCCTCAGGGTTCAGCTCAAAATAATCTGCTCCCTACTTTCCTCAGTCACAATGAATGCTTTCTTGTCCTGGGGATATAAAGCCAACATCTCTATTTTAATGTTCCCTATTCCTCCTTGTCATCACCTGGGCCGGCAACCTGTTTGTGCACTCCTCAAGGCCAGGGACATGTGTCCTTACTCCATCATTTAGCACAGGGCCTGGTATTTTGCCAAAGCTCAAGAAATATTTTTTTAAAAAAATTAAATAAATGACAAGGATGTTCTTGAAACTAGAACAGTTCAGTTTAAATTTAATTTAACAAAGATATTAAGGTTTATTTTAGCAAATTTATATGGTGACTAAAAGCCATTCTGAAATTTTAGCTCGACCTGCCTGTCCCCTCAATGATAGTTTAATTTCACTATAATCTTTATTATACTAACCTCTAAACTTGTTATTAGTATTACTAATGAAGTTGAAAGACTATTTCATCTGATTATTGTGTCTTAAGAAACAATTATTAAATTCCACACCGATAATTAGAAAACCTATTATTTCCCGATGGGCTAGGCAATATCATGCAGGTATCCCTCAATTATTGAAATAGTAGCTGTCTCTGTGTGTGTGGAAGTAAAATTTCATACATCAAATAGTCTCTTCTCACCAACGTAAGCTGTATTATTAGAGGTAGATGGGCATAAAGTAAGGAGTCCTCTCATCTGAAATGACAGTGTTTTATGGGGCGAATGGCGCCTGTGGCCGATTCGTCCTTGCCCTTCCCAGAGCCCAACCAGGTTCAAGGTGGGCAGACTAAGTCAGACATTTTGGTGCGTACATATGTGTGTATATATGGGGATAAAGAAAGAAGGATTTTTCTAATAAAGACACCCTAAGATAAAATGGGTCGTCTTTGCAGAGAAAAACAGCAGGGTCTAGGCCAGGCATGTGTGTGGGTGTGGAGGGGGGTGCGTGGGGCTTGGCACACACAAGTGAAAAACAGGAAAGTGTTCATTCTTCATTCGGATCCTAAGGACCCCTACAGATGAGGAGACTGTTTTATCCTCACCAGATTGTGCCCTTCTGGCTCCTGTCCTAATTCTTGCCATAACCCAGAGCAAGCGCCATGTTAGGCAGCTCCTGGATGATTTCCAGATCCACGGATTGTCTGACCCTGAAGGAGGCCGGGATGGCATCAAGTCCTGCGTGGGGGACACTGGAACTCAAAAAAGAGAGGGATTTGACCAAGGTGCCCTGAAGTTTCCTGCGCTTCGAGACCTGGGCGCCTTATGTTCCCCACCCACACACCCCCACACTGACGCAGCTTCTCCCAGAACGTGGCTTGGCCCATCGTAGGGGTTTAATAAATGTTTCATGATGCTCCAGCTCACTGACTGGGAGAGGAAGCAGGAGAAACCTGGGCCTGCAAGACCCCCGCCCCCCGCCCCACGCCAGCTCTGACTCACAACCTGTTTGGCACTGTGCAGCCAGCCCTCTCTGGTTTCCTGAGTCTCCCTCTCTAATGCAAAAAGCCCTCGTGGCAGATGTTCCAGAACAATGATTGCGACAACGACACTGGAATCCCCTACTTTCCCTTTGCATCACAGGGTTTTTTTTTTTTTGTGTGTGTGTGTTTGCACGCTCACTCTGGAGGGCAGCTACATCTGGACTGAGCATTTGTGAGGACTCTTCTGGTGGTCTCGGCAGAGACCGCTCCAGGCTGGAACCTCGCTAGCCGTGTGAGCGCGGAGGCTGGTTCTCAGTCCAGAGCGGTTTGGGGGGCCGGGGGGGGGGCTGGGGTGATCTGGCCGGCACATGGGCGCTCCTCGGAAGGGGGGCGCGAGCTTAAGAATGGCCTGCAGGCCCTTCCCCCCATTCGTCCGTTGCTGTGTGTGCGTGTGCGGTGTTCGTTGTGTCTCCTTTCGGAGGCCCACGGTGGATGCGGGGAGGAATTCCACGTGCAGGAACCGCAAGGGCAGAGCCGGGCTTGCTCTGGGAGCACGAAGCGCAGCGGCCAAGGCCGAGGGCAGAGCTGGGGTTACCGCGCGCGGACACGGTCAGCGCCAGCTCCTGGGCTCGGAGGGGACCGGGATGGTGCCCGCGTGGGTGGGTGGCGATCCCCGGGAGCCGGGGCTGGGGGCGGGGCCGGGGCGGGCCATAGGCGTGGCTTGGAACGGGCGTGGCTCCGGGGCTTGGCTGGGGGCGAGGATCCTGGGCGTGGCTTGTGATGGGCGTGGCTACGGGCGAGGCTGTGTAATGGGCGGGGCTCCTGGCAGGGCGGGGTCGAGCTGTGGGCGGGGCCGAGGGCGGGGCTGCAGGCGGGGCGGGAATCCGGAACGGGGCTGTGGGGCGAGGCTACGGGGCTGGGCGTGGCCGCGGGCCTGTGGGCGTGGCTGCGGGTGCGGTGGGCGTGCCCATGGGCGTGCCCGGGGGCGTGGCTCCGGCTGGGCGGGGCTCGGCTCCGGGCCCGTCTCGAGGCTGCGGCGGCCGCGGCAGAGGCGTCCACGGCGGCGGCGGCGGCGGCGGCGGCGGCGGCGGCGGGGGCAGCGCGGACGGACCGGCGGCCGAGCGGGCGGCGGCGGCGGCGGGGCCCGGGTGAGCACGGCCCGCGTGCGGCCGGGGACGCGCCGGGGTCTGCGGGGCGGCGGGCTCGGGGGGCGCCGGGCGGACCCGCCGTCCTTCCCGGGCCCCCGGCTCCCCGGCAGCCCTGCGGGCGGGATGAAGGGAGGGAGGAAGGGAGGGAGGGAGGGAGGGAGAGGCGAGGACCCCGTCTCAGCCCTTCTCCGCCGGCCGCCGTGCGGACGGCCGGGTCTCTGCGCCCCGTCGCCCCTTCTCCCCCGGACAGCCTCCTGAGTGCGTTAAAGCGACCCCCTTATGTCTCCCCCGCCTCGCCCCCAGGTGTCTTCGGCTCCAAAGCCATCTATCTTCCAGGGGCCCCCAGCCCTCTGCTCCCCCATTCGCATTGGCTTCCCCCCGCTCTGTGCAGCCCCAGGGCCAGAGGTGAGCCTCCCCCAGCACCTGCACCCCTGGACCTGTCTGCTGCCACCTGCCCAGGAGACTCCCACCCAGGCAGCCCGCTGAGGCACCCTTGCCGTCCCTCTCCCCCGACCCCTCCCAATCTGGAGAAGGGATGGAGCCTGAGCTTTGGGAACAATTTGACCCACTTCCCAAAAGGCTGGTTCCGGGCCAGTCATGCTGTTTGGTGGAGACACCTGTCTCGCTTGCCAGCTGAAAAGCCAAGAAGCCTCTGTCGAGAACGAGCCAGCTGGTCCCTGGGTCCTCCTCCAAGCTGCCCTGACTTGCTCCCTGTAGCCCCAGAGACCGGGACCAAGGGCTTCATCATTCAAGACCTCTAAAGCTATTTGCCAGCCCCATCCCAGATCCCCCAGAATTACCCCAGCCACTGTGCTGGGTGGGACTGCAGGGTCTAGCACTGGTGGAGCCCCAGTTCCAGCCTGGTCTCCCCTCACACACTCTTCTTTTCCTGCCTGTTCCCTGGGGAACCCTGGGCAGAGTAACAGGGCTGGTTTTCAGGGCCTTTGCCTCCCCCACAGTTCTGTGGCCCTCCTTCCTTTCCCTGTTTGAAACTTTTCCCTCTTTCACTAGTCGCCATCACTCTGGTTGGGGCTGGGCTGTCTGCTCAGTGTTGAATCCCCTGGACATAGAAAGCTGGGCTGGGATCATGAAGGCCAGGACTTGTGCTGGGCTGGCATGAGGAGGCTGGCTACTAGCCAGGTCAAGCTGGGCATCTGGGCCTGGGGACCAGGGCTTTAAGGTGGGTGGGTCGTTGGCTGTCACTGAGCTCTGAATGGGGTCCGAAGGCTCGCCTTGCTGTGAAGACAGGAGGCAGAGCAGGGCTGTTTTTCCTGCATGCTTCTGACTGCCTTGTGTTGCTATGGTGACAGTTTTTTTGCCTCTCTTCCTCCTCCTGACTCTTCTGGGAGCTGGATTTTATTGGTCTGTTGTCCTGTCTTTTATGGCTTTAATTTCTCCTTTCTACTTGCTCTGAAATAAACAGTCATAAACATGGGCACTGGGCCCAGGCTGGGGGCTGGCAGGACTTCACCTCTTCCTGGCCCTGGGCTGCTGTGAGGGGAGAATAGGGAACAGAGATGGGGACTGACCTGCCCACGCTCCCCCCGACCCCCAACTCTGGTAAGGGTTGGTCACAGTGTCAGGCACACAGGGGTAGCATCCTGCCTTGGTGCTAAAAACAGAGTCCAAGTGTGGCGGAGGAGCTCACTGATGATTTTCTCTTTTCATCTTCATGACTGTGAACACTGTGGGGCAGGGGCTATCCCCACTTTGCAGATGATAAAACTAAGCTCAGGGTGAGCTGTTTTTCTAAGATCACATTGATTTTAGCTCATAGTCAGTGCTCAGTTTTTGTCGAATGAATAGAACAGTGCTGAACCCAGCATCTCCCTCATTTTTCTACCTTGTGAGTGAGTATTCCTGGCCCTGCTCCCAGATGGACAGCAGAGCCTCATGTTCTGGGAGGCCCATTGGAAGGTATTCCGTAGGTTTCCTGCTTCTCAGGTATGCCATTGGACTCCCACGGAGGAGATCTGCCAGGCAACTGCCTGTTGGATCCTTTGTGCACCCTTGAGAAGAGAGTGAAGCCACTTGTGACTTCCTGTTTTTACTCAACACTGAGAAGCATTCAGTTTGATTTTACTCTAAGAGCCTAAATGCAACCGGATGAGTCAGGGACACTGAGAGCCGAGCAGTCCTTTCCAAGCCAGCCCTGGTTCATAGCTCACCAGGGCCGTAGGGTCACTGACTGTCAGCTGTCACTGGCACTCTCCAGAGAAGCAACCCCTTCTCTTCTCTTTTATTATTCCCTTCATTGCATACTCTCTTTTTTCCCACTCCCTCACCTTTCTCGCTTCAAATTGCCCATGCTCTAGACTTGTTGATGATGAGCTTAAAAGAGCATTATGGTAACATGAAAAGACCAGGCAGTCAGCAGCCTCAAGGTCAAATGTTGGCTCCAAGAAAGTCGGTTCACATATATGGGCCTCAGGTTCAGTCTTTAAAATGGGTGACAGTATCTGTCCTAATGGCCACATTTGCTTGTTCTTGTGGGATGGAATGGAGTAGCTTATATGGAGTGCTTTGAAAGGTTAAAAGCCTGAAGGACTCACAGTGTCCTCATTCTGTTAGAAAGTCTCCCTGTTAAAGAGACCCCAAACCACTACCCAGAGATTGAGAACTGATTTAAGAATCATCAAAGCATATAATCTCATGTTTAGAGGTATTCTCTAGTCACCTTGTCCAGCCTTGATATTGAATTTGTTTATTTATGCACCTTAGATTAACTGAGCATCTTCTCTGCACCAAATACATTTTAGGGAACTGGGGATTTAAAAAACAAATAAAAAGAACACGATTCTTGGTTTCAGAGAATGTAGTCTGGTGGTGAAGGCAGACATGGAAAGAGATCCTTGTAATATAGTCAGAGAGATGGTGTGATAAGCGAAAAGGCAGGGCAATGTGGGGCCCAGAGATGGTGACTTGACTAGGTCGGCCGTTAAGATTGAATCAGGGAGCCTGTTCATTGTGGCTGAAATATAGCAGTCCTGCCCCTGCCCGCTTGGCACATCCTAGTCCAGGCCTCACAGCCTTGGGGTGATGGCTGCAGTCCTTCACTCAGCTCTGGTGAGCAGGACAGGAGAGAGGCATGTGGCAGGGAGCCAGGCCTGCCTTCTTTGCTGGCTTTTGACTCATCCACTCATAGTAGCTGCTGGTTTCCTATTTCATCTTGGTTAAAGCCCTTTCTCAGGCAATTGGAAAGAAAGTAGATTTTGGAGTCAGACCTGAATTCAAACTCTGCTGTTGTTATGTTCTACCTGTGGGACTCTGAAAGAGTAACTTCTCTGAGCCCCCATTCTTGTATCTGTAAAATGGCAATAATGGTACTTGTCTTCTAAGAAGCAAATGATCTTATGTATTTATAGGGTTTGGCATGGTGCCTACCTCACAGTCGACTTCTGTTATTTAGTTATATTGATTAGAAAAAAAATTCTCAGTTACTGGGCCTCTGGGTCCTCTTAGAACTGTGGTAGGAAGCACTTTGGACTCATTCTGGTCTTCGGAGATTCATCTATTATCTGGGAAGCTTAAAAATTGAGGTTCCTCACACTGCTGAGTAATCTTTGAGTTATCTGTCACCAGATAAACTATGTTCTACAACACCAGGACACTGTGCAAATTACCAAGGCTTTTGTTTCCTCAATGAGGAACACATTTGCAATGGCAACAAATGCCCGGAGTTTCAAAAACATGTTACTGTTGGTGAGAATGCCTTAATTTGATGTAGACCCACATGTTTATTTTTGTTTTTGTTGCCTTTGCCTTTGGAGTCAAACCCCAAAATTCATTGCTAAGACCCATGTCCAGTAGCTTACTGCCTCTGTGTTCTCCTAGGTGTTTCAGGTCTTACGTTCAAGTCATTAATGATTTTGAGTTAATTTTTGTATAGAGTGTAAGACGGTGGTTCAGGTTCGTTCTTTTGCATGTGGCTGTCCAGTTTCCCCAGCACCACTTATTGAAGAGTCTGTCTTTTCCCCATGGTATAATCTTGGCTCTTCCTTCAGAAAACACTTTAAAATGAATGCTTCATATTTTTTATCCTGGGCATGTTTAACTCTCTTTTATTTTTTAAAGTTACCATATATGTGGACTTATGTTTTCTCAAATCATCAATACCACTTTTTGGCATTCGTTTTATCATCCCCTTTTCATACTTAAGGAAATTGGGAAAGGTGAGATCACTTACCCAGAGTCCAGCGGTTAGGGGCAAAGCCAGCTTTTAAAACTGGGTCCTGTTTGTTCTTTGTGCCATAATATACAGTCTTGTCATTTCCTTGGCTAGTGTGTCAGTGACCTAAAATACTTGTGTTTGAAGAATGCGAGCAGATTTTAACGGGGGTGGAACTGGTCAGTGTTGTAACTGAGACTTATAGTAAATATTTAGAGACTTTATTAGGGTTTGGCTCTCAGCACAGCATTAACAAGCTTTTCTGCAATTGGCGGAGGCTCCTTTACTAGAAGTGATGAATAGAAGAGGAGTTGACATGTATTCGTTAAGGGGAAATGTTTGGTAATGCTAGACGGCGCTTCCTTTGCTCAAAAAAATGGATTGCCAGTTTGTCATTGAAATCAATTGAACAGATTTTATAGCTGAACGTGTGAATGGAAAGCTTGACAGCTACAGTTCAAGGGCTACGGGGACAAAAGCAACAAGGCCAGAAAATGTGGCCAGATGTCTCCTCAAATGCAAGTTTGATTTGGATTCAGGCAGTGTAACTTCTCTCTAGGAAGACAGAGGCACCGAAAAGCATTAGAGAAGTGCTCACTCACCTTTCTCCGGGAATTTAGAAGCCTAGTTTGCCTGCTTTATGCACCCACCGTCCCAGAGAATCCAAGTGCTGGAAACGGGTGCCATGCTTCCCAGGCCTGCCTGGCACCGCAGACGGATGCGTTTCTATTCGCAATCATCTTGGGCCTGCGTCTGGTGTCTGCTTATTTAACGACTTCCCTTTCTAATAAAAATTCTGTATGGCATGGATAATTAGATCTTTAAAATGAAACTGGGGAATACAGTGTCCCCAAAGAGTTTAATGGCAGTTTATGATGAATCAAGCGTAAAAAAATGAGATCATTCCTTCATTCAGTTAACAAATATGTGCAGGGTGGGTCCTTACCCTGTGCTGCACGGGCAGGACACGGTGATCGATATGGCGTTGTCCCTGCCCTCAGGCAGCTGTCACTCCACAGGGAGGCAGAGGAGCAAACAGATGGCACAGTGGAGCTTGGCCAGTGTCATACAGAGGGCAGTGTGCTGGGAAGTGTAATTGTGTCAGCTCAGTGTGACAGCCCATTTTCTTGCACGTGGGTGTTATCTGCGGAGCACCTGAATTACACCTGGCATGTTGCAGGGAGAGGAAGCATGGGACACAAAAGCACCTGGCCCAGACGGCTAAAGACCCAGGCTCGGCTCTCAGCTCTGCCCCTCTCTGCCTGGGTGGGAAAGGAACACGTCTCTGTACTTCATTTTCCCTGCTGATAAAATGGGAAGGTGGGATGGGATAACTTCACAGGCCCTTCCACATGGAGCCCATGATTCTAATAAGCGCTTCGGCTCCTTTCCCGAGTGACAGGTGAAGGAGTAGTAGCTGGCAGGTTCAGTCAGCAGGGGTGCCGAGACACAGGTAAGGATGGAGAGAGCCACGTACGTTTTCAACGAATCTCTTAGGGAGCAGAAAACTTTGTTATCCCTCCCAGAAAGGGAACCGTGTTGTGACTGAGCATCTGATAAATGATTGAAAGTCAGAGCCAATGACAAAAGGGACAGCACTGCTCAGCAGAGTGGGGAAGAGCGTCACCAGCTGACTCCCCTGTTCCCGGGCCTCCACGGGCGTGGGTACAGAGGGCTCGACCTCACGGATGCCTTGATTACTGCAGCGGGGTCTTGTTTTAAGTTAATGCCCTTTGAAGAGTCATCTGGTTTGATGATGTCCAAGTTTTAGAATAAATTAAAATGCACAGTCATTTTAGGGTTATGGGGGACAGTGACAAACACACAACTGCCTCAGCCCACCATCAAGTGCCTTTATTCCCGTTGGCCACCAAATGTGGCCCCTTCCAGTAGCAACGTTGAGCCCGGATCCCAGGCTCTTAGAGCAGAGAGGCCACATGTTGTGGTTGGGGTCAGGGTGGGGAGCAAACAGAGAGGCAGAGAGGACCTCGAATCTTACACCCGCACTGAGTTTTGGTGAGTTATCTACTTTTCTGGTTCCCCTTGGGAAAATGCAGGCAGCAGTACCTTCTGAGCCACATAGGGTCAGATGGGCTGGAAGGACAAGCGCTTTTGTCCACTTTTAGCAATTTCCTGAACACATTTTGAAATAGATATCCCCATTGTATGGACGAGGACACTGAAGTCCAGAAGTGTTAAGGAACTTGCAAAATGTCAGCTCATTTAGGAAGGTTGCTTAGCTGGTACCTGAGACCACATCTGTGCGCCTTCCGACCCTGATCTTTCTCTGCTACCCCCCCCACTCCCCATTATAATTGAGAGCTGTCAATGTGAGGAGTGTAGAATTAATAAGCACATGTCTTATGTAAAATCCTCATCTCAGAGCTAGATATTCCTCTGCACCTTAAAATTATAAATAAATAAATAAATAGATAAATAAATAAATAAATAAATAAATAAATAAAATAAAATATAGCTGTATTTTAAAATCTTCCCCGTGACTGGTATCTCTGCATTGGACGGATTTCTTTGCAGAGTGTCCTCTGCTCAGCTCACTTCATCAGAGAACGCCACCCAGCAGCAACGGGCTGAGCCTCTGCTATGTGCGGCATATGGCCTTGCTGAGCTGTGGAACGCACCCAATCAAGGCAGGTTGCACAGAAGTTATTTTCCAGACTCCTCCCTGGGACAGCTGGAGGTTATGGGAACAGAAGGGAACTCTGGTCTCTGCTTACAGAATGACAGACTGTCGTCAAAGCTGAAAGGAGAACTTTCATCTAGGTCCTGTATTTTATAGAAACTGGGGTCGCGAGAAAGATAGATGAAAGATGGTAGGTAGGTAGGTAGGTAGGTAGATAGATAGATAGATAGATAGATAGATAGATGATACACACACACACACACACACACACACACACACACACACACACAGACTGACTGAAACCAAAATCAAAGCCTTTCCCAAGGCCCAGACAAGAATTAGCCTTGAGAAAGCTGCAACTGGATTACAACTCTGAAATCCAGAGAGGCGAGAGGTTCACCCAGAAGTCCTGTGAAGGTACCTGGCTACAGGCGACCTTGTGTCTAGAAGCAAACAGACCTGGGCTGGAATCCTGGCTGTCCCCTTGAGCAAATTCTTTAGGCTTGCTCAGCTTTCTAATTTGTGCACTAAAGTTAGTATTTGTGACTCAGGAGGAATATTACAAAGAGCAAATGAATTAAACATATGCCGGCCTTTCTTTTTGCCTCGTCTCAGAAGAAAATGTGGTTGAAAACTTTGCCAATTCCTTTAGGATCCTCTGATGATCTGTCATTTGGGGTGGAAAATGACAGGGAACTTATTTCTCTGACAGACACCAACCTGGATCCCCTCTGACAAAGCCCCCCACTTCTGCTCCTCTGGACTTATGTTTCTAGCCTGTGAGCCTTCATTTCACACTTGAAATGAACCTGGCTATGAAGTTTACTAGAGTGTAACAGGGATAATGATTCCAGTCAGCATCCAGCATTGCCCTCACTCTGTGATCGATTTGCCTACCCAAAATCTTTTTCTTAAGGTGTAAGTGTGTGTGTGTGTGTGTGTGTGTGTGTGTGTGTGTGTGTGTGTTTTCTGGAGTGTGAGGTTTCAAACCTAGGCCTTTGAGTAGCTTCAGAATTAAGGGTGGTAAGCTCTTTTTTTGACATTACCTTATTTACAAGTCAAAAATCCAAAAAGCTCTGAAAAGTTCAAGTGTTCTTCATAGCTTATTTGGAGGGAGACACTGGCCTGATCTGGCATGACCCTGTTTATAGACAAACCTCGGAGATACTGTGGGTTCAGTTCCATATCACCTTAATAAAGCGAATATCGCAATGAAGCAAGTCACATACACTTTTTGGTCTCCTGGCGCATATAAAGTTTTGTTTACACTATCCTATAGTTTATTAAATGTGCAATGCATTATGTCGAAAAAGGATGGAATACTTCAATGGAAAAAGACTTAATTTCTAAACAAAAATAACCAGCCTTCAGCGAGTCATCGTCTTTGTGCTGGTGGAGTGCCTTGCCTCAGAGCTGATGGCTGCTGACTGATGGGGTGGTGGTTGCTGGAGGTTGGGGTGGCTGTGACAGTTTTTAAAAATGAGATGCCAAGGAAGTTTGCCACGTCTATCAGCTCTTGCTTTCATGAACAATTTCTCTGCAGCACGCAATGCTGTTTGGTAGCATTTTACCCACAGTGGCACTTCTTTCAGTACTAGAGTCTGTCCTCTCAAACCCTGCAGCTGCTTTATCAACTTTTATGCAGCACTCGAAATCCTTCGTTGTCATGTCAGCAGTCTTCACAGCATCCTCACCAGAGTAGATTCCATCTCAGTCAACTACTTTTTTTTGCTCACCCGCAAGAAGCAACTCCTGACCCATATTCATTAAAATTTTATCACAGGATTATAGCAATTTAGTCCTATCTCCAGGCTCTGCTTCTCATTCTAGTCATCTTGGTATTTCCATATCTGCAGTTCCTTCTTCTACTGAGAAGTCTCGAACTTCTCAAAGTCATCTATGAGGATTTGAGTCACATTCTTCCAAACTCTTGTTAATATTGATCTTTTGACCTTTTGCCATAAATCACCAATGAATGCTCTTAATGGCACCTAGAATGGTGAATCCTTTCCAGAGGTTTTGAATTTACTTTGGCCAGCTCCGTCAGAGGAATAACTATGGCAGCTATGGCCTTAGGAAATGAATTTATTACATAATAAGACTTAAAAGTTGAAATTGCTTCCTTAATTCATGGCCTGCAGAATGGATGCTGTGTGAACAGGCGTTAAAACCACGTTCGTTTCATTGTCCGTCTCCATCAGAGCTCCTGGATGACCTGGTACACTGCTGAATAGAAGTAATATTTTGAAAGGAATCTTTTATTCTGAGCAGTAGGTCTCAACAGTGACTTAAAATATTCAATAAACCATGTGGTAAATAGATATGCTGCCGTCCAGGCTTTGTGGTTCCACTCATAGAGCCCAGGCGGAGTAGATTTAGCATAGTCCTGGGATTTCCAGAATGGTGGAAGAGCACCGGCTCTAACTGAGA
Source organism: Cynopterus sphinx (assembly GCA_030015415.1). Lineage (NCBI taxonomy): Eukaryota > Metazoa > Chordata > Mammalia > Chiroptera > Pteropodidae > Cynopterus > Cynopterus sphinx. The sequence goes on along the minus strand of CM057383.1, from coordinate 5,785,333 downwards.
GTCACCAGCTGCATTAGCTCCTAGTGAGAGTGTCAGCCTGTCCTTTGAAGCTTTGAAGCCAGGCACGGATGTCTCCTCTCTAGCTATGAAACTCCTCGATGGCATCTTCTTCCAGTACAAGGCTATGTTGTCTACATTGAAAATCTGTTTTTTTGTGTGTGTGTAGCCGTTTTCATCAATTGCCTTAGCTAGACCTTCTGGATAACTCCCTGCAGTTTCTACATAAGCAGTGGGCGACTTCGCCTTTCACTTTTATGTTATAGAGACGGCTTCTTTCCTTAAACCTCATGCACCGACTTTCGCTAGCTTCAGACTTCTCTTCTGCAGCTTCGGCTCCTCTCCGTTTTCAAAGAACTGAAGTGAGTTAGGGCTTTGGTCTGGATTAGGCTTTGGCTCAAGGGAATGTTGTGGCTGGTTTGATCTTCTACCCAGACAACGAAAACTCTCTGCACTTCAGTAGCTAGGCCGTTTCTCTTTCTTGTCATTCATGTGTTCACCGGAGTAGTACTTTTAATTTCCTTGAAAAACTTTTCCTTTGTATTCACAAGGAATCTAGCTTTCAGCCTATCTCAGTTTTCAACATGCTTCCCTCACTAAGCTTAATCATTCCTAGCTTTCGATTTAAAGTGAGACCTGTATCTCTTCCTCTTACTTGAACCCTTAGAGGCCAGGGTTATTAATTGGCCTGATTTTAATATGGTTATGTCTCAGGGAATAGGGAGGCCCAAAAAGAGGGAGAGAGATGGGGGGATAGCGGGTTGGTGGAACAGTCAGAGCACACATAACATTTATCAGTTTATTAATAATTACAAAGGCAACATGAAAGATCACTGTTATATTTGTTACCACAACAAATAAAACAATAATGAAAGAATGTGAACTATTTTGAAAATTGCCAAAATGTGACACACAAACATGAAGTGAGCAAATCCAGTTGGAAAATGGTACCCATAGACGTGCTCAGTGCGGGGTTACCACAACCTTCAATTTGTAAAAAATGCAACATCTTGGAAACAAGATAAAGTGAAGTATGATAAAACAAGGTATGCCTGTATAATTTTTAATTATTTCATTCGGGATGAGTAATTTTTCATCAGAAAATGAGTTCCCCAGACCCTGCTGGAGGTTACACGTAGCAGGGTATATATACTGTATGACCTTGTGAAAATATGAACATTTCTGATGCCCATCTGAGCAAAAAGTTTCAAAAGAGGGTTTGAGGACCTCTCTTTCTAAAAGCCCACAGGAGCTTCCAGCATCTCTGGGGTTGGGAACTTGGGAAGGCATGGGTGTGGCCCGAGAGTGTCCTTCCTTTGAATACCAGATGGTGTGGTGACATGGTTCATCTGGTGCTCATCAAAAGCCTTAATGGTGGGTTTTATATTTCATCAATTTACATAATAGGAAGCGAATTAAATCACCATGCTCAGCACAAAGTAACAAGAACAAAAACTTTTAAAATCGTGGTTTCCAAAGTTTCATTGAGACAAAGAAGTTGAAAAAAAAAATTCCTTAGAACTAAAAATAAGTTGGAAATTTTTGATCTAGTGTGGTTTAAGACCAGGTTTCATAGTTAGCCTTTGGTGGGGGGAAGGTAGAAGGGAGTTTTTACACCCTACTCATCATTTTAGCCTCACGAAGAGGAAGCAGGGCTTGAAGGGTGAGCATGGGGAAGTGAAACGCCCTGTGCGGGGTGTGAGGAGGTCTTGGTTCTTGACTTGTTGAGTGAGCCTGGGCGCATCGCTTCCCTTCTCTGGGCCCTAGGAACTCACTTCTAAGTAAATGAATCCTTAGGAGTAAAGGCTGGGGCCCCACAAGAGAGTCAGAAGTGCTGAGCAGCCTGCCCAGCCGCATTTTTGTCGCTTCCTTCCAGCCTCCAGGCAGACTGGATGGTATGAAAAGGTTTTCCTGTGCTCCTGGTTGGCTTCCTCCTGGCCATTCCTTTACCTCCCCCATAACACTGGTTTTCTGATGCCTGAGGCTGGTTTGGCCCCAGCACCTTGGTTGGGGTCCAGCAAGGACTCACCAAGTGCATCACCAAGCCTTTCAGGTGACCGTTTGCCCTGCTGGTGATGGTGGTCGCCAGCAGTGGCTCTGCAGGGTCGTGGCCGAGGTAGACACTGTTGAGGGGCCATCAGGAAGGAGAGTGAAAGTCCCCTGTTGTTGCTATACGACCAGTACAGGGCTTACCCAAGGAAGCAGAATAGGTCCTTGCTTGGCCTGTGTCTTAGATGTTAAAAGGTAGAACGTTTAGGTAAATGGGTGGGGGACCGACCTCCTTCTCTCTCTGTCTCACTCTCTTTTTCTTTATTTCTTTGTCTTTTGAATTTAGGCTTAATACAGCATTCAGATTTTTGCCAGGCGCAAAGTTTGACACGTCCTCCAGAATCTACAGTTTAGCAATCCAGTGGCTTGGCCTCTCTGAGCTCCCAAGCCGCTCACCGAGGGGGTTCTCACTCAGCAGTCACTCATGGTAGGAACCAGCAGCCTGACCGCAGACAGGGGCTTTCTGCGATGGAGAAGTGACCTTAAACTTTAGGATCTGTAGGCCTTCACTTTGCACAGACGGTTGGAGCCACTCAGGAGTGGTGAATTTGGTTGACACCAGGGCACAGTGAGATGAAGATGCCTCCGAGGATGGCTGGTCCTTGTACATGAGAGAGGGCTGGACTCTGTGTGTGTGTGTGTGTGTGTGTGTGTGTGTGTGTGTGTGTGTGAGTGGTGTGTGTGTGAGTGGATATTTGTGAATACGAGTAAGTGTCTGGGATGTGGGTATGTGAGTAAGTAAACAAGTGCATACATGGGTGCCTGTGTGTTGTGTAAACATGCAGACATGTGTCGGTGTGTGTGTGAGAGGGCGTGTGTGAGAGCACATGCGTGCATGTTTTGGGGACCCTTTCAGATCCTACTAGGTGCTCTCAAGGCCATGGCCCTGCCAGTCACCCTCTGGACAAGGGTGCTCCCCAGCCCCACCCCTGGCCGTTGTATTCAGGAACAGAAGTAACCACCATGGTGCTGTCATGGGGCTGAGAAGCCTCTTGGCCTTCAGGGACCAGTGACCACCAAGCAAGGCAATTCTGAACTCGATAATGTTTTCTGAGGGAGAAATGTCTAGTCCTGCTGCTGCTTCAGAAACACAGAACCTCGTCATCTTACTCTGTACGTATTTGTGAAGATTCGACTCATTTGAGCATATAGTGTAAACATAAATGAAAGTAAAACTGAATACTTAAAAAAGAAAGGACCAGGAATAAATTTAGTTTTTTAAAATAACTAGCTGAGGGAAGGTCGGGGAAGATTATGAAAAAACAGAAAGAGTGATGCCGAAGGGAGACTGTGTGGCAGCTGTGACATGTGACGTGCTTTAGTGTCCTCCCTCGAGCTCACTGGAGGTTAGACAGGAGGAGAAGCCCAGTGGGGGCGGTTAGAGGCCCTTGCACAGTTTTGCTCACTAAAGTTCGAGTCAAGGAATCTTATGGGCGGTGGAAAGAGCACTGTCCAGGGAGTCCCCGAAAGTCAAGGTCTACCACTGATGCACTTAACTTTTGTCAGCCTCCTCTTGTCTCCGAGCCTTCGTTCCTCCATTTCTGAAGAGCAGGTTCGACTAGATGAAGTCTAAAGCCATTCCTGGCTTGCCCGGGGAAGCCTGGCCTGGACTCTGGGCCCAAGGCCCTCAGGGAGAGGGAGAGGATGGTTGGCGCCGCTGTGCATGGGCTTCTCTGTGAATGTCCCCTGTTTTCTCCTCCCATTAGGCCACCTCTGAGCCAAGGCCCCATCTCTCCCTCCCTCTCAGTCTGTTTACACAGTAACCTGCTAGTGAGCTTGTGGGTTGTGTAAATTTGTCCGTTCGACCTCAGATTTAGGAAATAATTTGAGTAGCTCATATAAACTAAAATAGCTCCAGTGTGCCTGCTAGTTTGTGGTATAGGCACATGCGTTTTTTTCTGCCCAGTGATTCACAGGTTACCCAGACCGACCAACGTGAGCCCTCATTTTTCGAAGTGTACCCCAATTTTTAATTCACAACATGAATCATGCTCTTCAGCTTGCCTCGTGTACCCATTACTTCTACTTTGCTTGTCCGTTTGGATACATTTCTCACCGTATGGACAATCTTGTAAGGCAGATATGTTTATTGCTCTTTTGAAGGTGGAGATACTGAAGCTAAGAAAGTTTTAAAAACTTGCTTTAAGAATGAAGGTTGAAAACTGGGGCCCCAGGAATTTGGTTTAAGTCAGCCAGGCCCACGGAGTCCTATGATTTCTCACACACGACATGGTTCACACTGTTTCCAGGCCACAGTTTTTAATTTTTTAGGAAAATAATTTTTTTTTTTTTAATCTGCCATGACTTTACTTATGCCTCAGAAAATACACTCATCACTGGATTTCTTTGCTTTTCCAGAATGGAGTCCCAGGAACCTTCCTACCTGGATGTAAACTTCATGCAAATAATAAATTTCCATGTGACCAGCTTTTACCATGTACTTCTAAAGTGTCAGACGCTGTTCTGGAAACTCTCACACATATCATTTAATGGAAGGAGATGTTATAGACTTCATTTTATAGGAAGCAAAACTAACACCGAGAGAGAGGCAATTATTCACCCCAAGGCAGATAGCATAAGAAGGGTTGGGGCTCGCTTTGTGAATGAACAGCTCAGGGTGTAGTTCTGTCAGGTGCTTGGGATCTAACCATTGGGTCAGGACTGAAGCTCCCCCTGCACCCCCGTTTTGAACTGTGAGATCAAGCCCAGCTGACTGGCCCGGCTTGCACCCTCACTGTAGCCGGCTCCCTTAGTCTCTGCTGCTGCAGTCAGACCTCGGCCCGCATGGAGGAGGCACAGTTCCTCTTGTCCTTCCTGCCTTGCATCAGCCGTACTGTCCTTGGCTCATTTTAGCGGGCCCAGACTCCTATTTTAGTTTCGTGGCTCATCACAGACTTGCGCATATTATGCATGAGCTTCATATTGCAGAAGAGAAAATGGTCATGTGACTTCCCCAAGATCACACACGAGGTACACATTCTCTTTCCAAAAAGGCTCTTTCTTTACCCAAAGACATCCTTGCGATTCACTTCTGGTGTTACATTTTCCTGGAAACCTCTCCTGACTCACACCACATGTATCCATCCATTTTTCCATCCATCCTCCATCCATCCATCCATCCATCCACCCATCCGTTCATCTGCTTACTCGAGAAATATTTACAGAGCAAATATTTACAAAAAGTGACAGTGAGGCAGGCACTTTGTCTCTGGGTCAGCTGCTGGAGATTCGGCAGTGAACCAAACAGACAAAACTCAAAAAAAAAAAAAAATCCCATGGAGTTTGTATTCTATTGGCGTAAGATGGATCCTAACTATATGAAGAAGTAAAATGCATCTTATGTTAGATGGTGATAGGTTTCCTGAAGGAAAATGAAGCAGAGATGGGTGTATAGGCAAAGGAGCGGGTGGGTAGGGGGTGTTTGGGTGAAAGAATTGCTATTTTGAGTGGGGTGCTCAGGGAAGGCCTAGCTAGAAGGTGACGGGGAGTGGAAAACTGAAGGAAGTGATGGAGGGAACCACATGCCAGCTACACGTTCCAGGCAGAGTCAGCAAGCATGACACCCAGGGGTGGGGTGTGCCCGGCCAGCTGCAGAGTGACCAGTGAGCGGACAGTGGCAGATGGTGAGGATGGGGAGGTAGGCATGGGCCGGCCTGTGATTTCGGTGTCCTCCCCCTGTGCCCTCTGACTGAGGACCTTGATTGAATTTTTAGGGTCTTTTTCACTGGTCTCTCCTCTGTGAGCCTGGGCACCCCAGAGGGACCGCCACACTTGTCATTAGTTTTCATATCCCCAGCACCAAGCTCCAGGCCTGGGGGCGGGGGAGTTTGGCTTTTATGATAGCTCTGCTCCTTTTCTCTTCCTTTTTTTTTTTTTTTAATTAAAGATTATTTATTATTATTTTGATAAAAATGGGAATTTGGAAGGAGTGCTGCCTCTAACGTCCACTTAGCCAGTGTCTTTCTGGACGACCACCACACGGACAGACCTGCCAGGGACAGAATAAGGTGCCAGGGAAAAGCTGGAAGTGAACATCGCAGCAAGGAGAGCGCTAAGTGCAGTTGGGAGGAAGGGCCTTCACCAGACACCCCAGGAGTCCCCAGTGTGGGGACGGGTGTTTACATAAGTGACCACAGGCTGGAACAGGGAGGCTCTCAAGAGAGAAGCGGGGAGGGCAGGGAGTGTGTTGGGACTTCAGGCAGGACTGGCCACTCCCCGCTTTGCTGACTCAGAGGGCAGCTGGAGGCGGGGGAGGGGGACCGGGGCCCTGAAAACTGAGAGAGCATTCTCCTGGCGGGGACTTTCTCCCAGAGAGAGGACACTGGTCTCTGAGAGGCTCTGATTCCTTTTGAGGCATGGAAAGAGCATGGGATGTGCAGGCCAGCATAAGGAGGGGGAGGGGATACGTCAGAGCAGACGCATCTGGCCATAGGACATGCCACGACAGGTCAGGGACCTCCCCAGGCTGTCAGCTCTCACCTTCATGTTTGCGCCCAGTCCGAGTCCTGCATGCTCAGGACAAAAGGGCCCTTGGAGTGACTCATAGCAGTTGCTGTGAGTTGGGACAAGTAGCTCGGTAGGATTGGAGCATGGGGGGAGTGAGTAGCAGTCAGTGGACGCTGAAGCTGGAGGCCATCCCCAAGTCTGGGGGAAGCCATTCGGGACTTTTGACAAGGCAAGGCAGGGATGATGTGTGTCCAAGTGCAAAAGACATAGTTATAAAACTGTGGGCTTGGGGCGGGAAGTAATTCCTTTTTAACTGGTATGTTGGGTCGTGGGTTTATGTGAAAATAACAAAAAGGGAAAAAGAAAAGCTGGGCTGTAATTACGCAACAGCTGTGCCAGGTGCTCGCACAGGCAGCTCGGCCCGCATGGAGTCTGCATTCTACCTGGGCTTGCTGGAACCCTGCTTCCGAGCACTTGGAATAAGAACACACGAATGTCCTGACTCCAGATGAACGTTGCTAATGTTTAAAGAGAGGGGGAAACAATGCCGCGTGTCCGGTATTCAGAGAATGGAGAGACGTTCTGTACCCGCCAGGGATCTGTCTAAGGAAAGTCACGCGTTCTTTCCAGGCCTTCGTCACCTGTGGGGTGGATCTTCTGTCCTCACGCCCTCCCTTTCAGGGCTAATATGAAGATAACAAGCTTTGAAAACAAGTTAAAAGCTCTGTGCAAATTGCAAGGTGTTGCTAGCATGCCTGGGAGGGACCTCTGTCAGCACCGTGGTACCTGGCGAGAGGTCTGGATGGAATCTAACATTTGTCCACAGCTCTATTTTTATCACCTTTGCTGCTTTTTGGTGTATCTCCAACTGCCTGCTGGGGCTTTCTTCCAGGTTTCAGAAGCACTTTTTTCCTGATTTTCTATTAGCGCCTGGTTTCTGCAATTCAGGCTTTCCAAACAGGAGCATGTATGTGTTTCCCTAAACGCTGTGGGGTTGGTTGCGTTTTTGTCGTTGCTGCTATTACGTGGATGGAAGAAAAAGCCCAGGATTGTTGCTCAGGATGTGCAAAGCCTTGGGTGTGATATGAAAATGGCATCTGTGGGCATGAGGGGGAGGGAGGTGTCAGAAGTCAGGCTGGCCCGGTCAGGGTAAGAAACCAACAGTGTGAATTGTCGTGAAAAGCAACTCGCAGGGCGTCAACTCTGTCAGCTCCCCCCACAAAGAAATCGTTGTTGGAAATCGAGCTTTCTGCTGAAAGCATCAGCTGCTACAGAATGCCTTCCATGTATGTCAGCAAGCCGGGACAGAGAGCAGAGAGATGCCTGAGATGTGTCTAAATAAATGATTAAGGTGACTCACTCATTCCTGCTGAAAGGAACTTAGAAAAGTGAAAGTAGGAGGGAAAGTAGAGAATAAAGAGAAAGAGCAGTACGGTTGGAATTTAAAACAATAGGCACAAAGATTAGTCGGGAGCCGCTGTCCTGAGTTACTGCCTCCCAGACTCAGTCTGAAGGTCAAGGTGTCTTTATGATGAACCAACCTCCTGGGGAAACGACGCCCCATCCTCAGTGCTGACTTCAGGCCTGGGGTGGGCGTTCTGGGGACATCTGTCCCGTAGCTGCTGCAGGGCTGCTGTGTTCAGCTCAGGAAGCCTCCCGATGGCCAGGGAGCAGCCACTGTCCCTGAGAAGCCTCAGTCTGTCCACGTGCAGCCTCTCGGGCTCGGGGAGGGAGAGCTGAGGCCGGAGCCTGTGCATCCGATGGAGACGGAGGCCCTGTCAGCTCTGCCTTCCTTTCACTGTGGATCTCTCATTCTTGTGCTGCATCAATCCCTGAAATCAGGAACTGGCCCAGACCGAGAGACCAATGAAACCTTTATGGCTTACGAGCGTTTTAATCAATCTTCAGTTTGCAAAAGAGATTTTTTTTTTTTTACCCTAAAGATGAGTCAGTCTTCCTTTTTTAATCGCCCTTGGCTACGCTCAAGCGTATGGTTTTGTTCCCATTGCTTTCATGCCTTTGCTATTTGATTCTGGGCCATCGCTTGACCACTGTTGGGTTTGGGGGATCTCATCAGAAAGTAGACAGAATTCCTTCTTTGCTGACCTCAACATAATACCTGTGAATGTGAAATAATTCAGCCTGGGGGAATGTGGTGTATCAGTCCGTTTCGCCGCAGTAAGAAACAACCCCCACATTTCAGTGGTTGGTAGCGATAAGCATCTTGCTTATGTCACCTGTCAGGGGATGCAGGTTGCCTTCTGTGACGTTGCTCCACATTTCCTCCCATTCTGGGACCTGGGCTCAAGGGGCTGCTGCTTCTTGGACCGTGTCAGGCTCATGACAGAGGGGAGAAAGTGAGCATGGGGCAGAAACTTGAGATGCTTCTTGAAGCTTCTGCTTTTCTCACCTTCCATTTGCTAACCAGGGTGAACGGCCAGGCCCTGTATCAGTTGGGCCCCCCTCCTCCAGGAGGGGAGGTGGGTTTTGCAGGCCTCACAGCCTCCGGAAAAGCCGGATAATCTTCTTACGATTGAGAAAATCATGCAGCCTGACCCATGCAGTGTAAACCTATTAAACAAGATACGAATATCATGTTCTTAGTCAAACAGTATTCAGCGACTCAGTAGGAATTGAACTTCAATCCGGTGTTGATATTTTAGTCAACTAGACGACGCTATACTAGCCCATATTCAGTTATGCTGGAATGTAGCAGCCTCATGCTGGAAGAAATCTCGTATCATTTACCCCCATATGTCCGGGGTGAAACCTAGGACCATGCTTGGCAAATAGTAGGAATTTGACACAGTATTAGTTATCCTGAAGAACTGCCTTAGGTCAGGGCTGCTTCAATACTCTGGGAACCCCATAGCCAAATATAATCAAAGACTCCACAGTCTGTTTACGGTGAGAAAAGTTGGCAAAGCATGTGGCAGATAAACAGGTTTACCAATTTATTTCTTAAATTCAAATATAATGATGTTTCTGAAGCCTCCCCCCACCCTTGGGTCGGCGGAACTCATCACACCAAAGAGCCCTCGTGGTGCAGACCCACGGTCCCCAGCATGGTCGACGGCCACCATCCTTGTCGGGGACAGTGATAACAGAGCTTTTAAACGTTGTTGCGTCTTTCCTCCTGGCTTGCCAAAGCTCTTATTATTCTTCCTATGTTTTGTTGTCGTTGGTGTTCCTATCCTGTCTTCCTGGAAGCTGTGGTAGCCTCTTACATTTAGAGAAACGAAAACCAAGTCACCACGATGTGTGGGTGGGACCAAAGACCATGGAGGGGGTGTCAGCCGCTGCTCAACTCACCTGCTGTGTGGCTGTGGGCTAGTCATTCAACCCCTCTGTTCAGATCCGCAAACTGTGGATAATAAGCATCTTTCTTTCGTCTGGGGGTGCTGTGGGAACTTAATGGGGTGATGATGCATGTCCTGGGAAGCGTTCAGAGCCATGCTGGGCACCTCGTGAGTGCTCAGGGCATTCAAGGACCATCTTAGTTATTAGCCTTGACCAGGCTTGGTGCCCAGGGAGGGCAGCAGGTGATAAGGCAGAGAGCAGCACAACTCTCTGCTCCAAAAGATTCCTCCTCCACGTTGCTGGTCTTTTGAGAAGGGAAAGCAAAAGTAGAAATGAGTTCCTGGATTGAGTGGGGATGTGGGACTCTGTGCCCTGAGGAACTGAGGCCCTTAGCCAGGGAAGAGGGGCCTCTGAGCAGATGCGGCCACACCCCTGTCTGGAACAGTCTCGTGACATGGTGCAGAGACTGGAGAACTAGCCAGGTTCAGGGTCCTTGTCACTGCCGTCCTTGAGCCTGGGCGGTCAGGGGAGCCAGTGGGCTTTCTGGCTGGGCAGGACTTCTAGTCAGTTCCAGCCGTGTGGGCCTCAGACTGCTGTGATGGGGATTCGGACAGCAGCTTCCCAAAGGCATGCTCGTCTGAGGCGTAAGGGACATTCACGGCGACATTGTCCGCCTTTCTCCCTGGCCTCTGGTTGTGTGTCGGGTGACGGCCTTCATCAGGCAGTGCCAGGCTAGTCCATCAGAGACGTGTGGCCGTGATACGTGAAGTGCAGCTCAGGAAACGCGCTCAAAGCCATGTGTCAGCAAGAGGGTCAGGGGATTCCAGGAGGACGTTTAAGATGCGAAGCGCCCCACGCCCTCGAAAGCACCTTCCTCGCAATCAGAACCTTCTGGGGTCCTTGCAAAGGGTCATCATCCACTTCCCTCTCAGGCCCTGAGCAGACAGTGTCCTCAGAGGCCAGTCTGAGCTGCAGTGTGAACTTGGGAACAATAAAATGCCATTCTGCATTTTATTCTGTAATTGTGAGTTTCTCCAACACGTTCAATTTGAGTCGTTTCCTTCTGAGCATCCAGGCATTTCAGTCTCCATTCCAACATCCAGCTCTTTTGTCACCAGGATTCACAGGTTTTAGCAAGACAAAGCAGTGTTTAGTAGTAACAGGGAAAGTATAAGCCTTATTTACGCGTTAATCACTTTTCCCTCCTGGCAGCGTGGGTGGGTAGAACGTTCTGTGTGCAGTTCTGAGCGTGAGTGTGCAAGGGCCCGAGGAGACTGATTTTGGGTTGATCCCACCTACATCGCGTCTCTTCTCTCCACGACAAGCATGACAGTTGCACATCATTAACGAGGGAATCGAGGCTCAGCGGCAGGTGTGCTTGGCCCAGGTGATGAGAGCTGGTGAGTGGAGGGAGGGCCCGGGACTTGAACCCGCCAGGGTGTCTGGCCCAGAGCGTGGGTTTTTGGTGCTGCACAGGAGAGCGGCCGGTTTGGGTGATGATCGGACCCAGCTTCCTGTGGGCACATTATCTCCCCAGTTGCTAGGGCCAAAGTGGGTGAGGAATTTGTTTATGGAAACCTTTATAATGTGGCACAAAGTATTTACGTGAAGGAGGTCCAGGTGGTCAGGAGAGGTGCCCGCCCCCCATACAGGGTCCCTCTGCGCCCGACCTGGCAGCAGCAAGGGGTATGGGGAGAGTTTGGGGTTAAGCCAGCCTGGGCTCCCCGGCAAGTGAGTTCTCCCCATCCATGTGCTGCTGTCGGCTTCTACCCAAGACTAAATGTCTACCCTTTTTACCTCTGACCGTGTGCGACGAGGCTGTGACGACAGAACTTAGTTCATTCATTTCCTCCCTCGTTCTGTCAACAAATATTTATTGAACACCTACCATGGTCCTGACCCTGAACAAAACAAAGCCCCAATTTTCATCTTTTGCATATATGTATGTACACAAACACATACACACACTCAATGTCAGGCAGCTCTGAGTACAACGAGAGGTAAAGCTGGGCGATGGGGTAAAGAAGGATGAGATTCACTTGTAAATGGGTGGTTCAGAGAAAGCAGTCTGGTGAGCAGGCATTGGAAGAGTGGGAGGTGAGCCTTGCTGACATCCACAGGAAGAGTGTGGATCGTACAAGGCAGAAGAAGGAGAAGGAAGGGGGGGACCCCAAGGTGACAATGTGCTTGGCTGATTCAATGACACGAGAAAAGGCTTGGCGGCACGTTTTGGAGAGTAAATGAGACCAGAGCGGTCAGGAGCAGCTGGAGGCCTGGCAGCCCTGTAGGGCCGCGTGGGGTGGGCATCTCACATGGAGAAAGGGGCCTAAATTTACTGAGCGCCCGGCGTGCATGAAGTCCTGTCTTGGCTCTAATCTTTTTAAAAACTCTGCAAGAGCAGTTGGTGCAGGTGGTGCCATGTCAGGGCAAAAGTCCGGGTCCATGTGCTAGGCTGACCAAACAGGCGGATTCGTTGAGATCATCTAGACTAGGGATTTTCAAAATGTTCTATGCCATGGCCACAAGGAAAATAGTAACTGTTATATAGCGCACAGAAGCAACGGTGAAGCTGCCTGTGGCCACAGGGGTATGGCCTAGGGACTCCGGCCACCCTGACCCCACTAGCTGTCCCCCTAGGTGGAGGGCATAACCATCTTTGCCACGTGGTTGGAAAAAAAATAGTTAGACCAAGCCATCTGTTTTACAGATGGAAATACTGAGGCCTGAGAGCGAAAAACCAGAGCTCTCTGTCACTACCTGAGACCTCCGTGCATACTTCTGGTGGCTCTGTACGGCTTGCCTTGCTATTTTAGTCACTCTGAATTTCTGAATAATTCATTGGCCCTTGGCCACAAGTGATCAGGGGCAGCTGACGTGTGTGTGTGTGTGTGTGTGTGTGTGTGCATGTATATACACACATGATGCCTTCCCAACTAGCTTATGAGGATCTAGGGACAGCTCTTTGTCGTGCTCTGACTCTGGGTCTGACCCTCCAGAGCATTTTCTTCGTGACGTCTCAGAACTATTACGACCTCCCACCTTACAGTAGAGTCACCGCTGACTGCAGTCCATCTTCCTTGCCAACAATCCGGCCCCTTTGAGGGCAGAGCTGTGTGTGGTTCATGCCGTAGAGGGGCACTTACTTCACAGGCGTTCCGTTCGGGTCAGCATTTTTGAAGGCCGATCGCCCATCGGACGCCGTGCGAGGTCTGTTGTTACAGGAGCTGCTTTCATCCTCAGCAGCCATGTGAGGTGGGCGTGGCAGTAGCTTCATTTGATTCTAACGAGGAAACTGAAGCTCAATGAGAGGAGGTACAGGTTCAAAACTGCTTTACTTGAAGCCAGGACCTCTGGCTCCAAATCCCACACCCTTTGCTCCAGGGCAGGCTACATCCTTGCTTGCCTTACTAATGCTTGCTGAGCAAATATCCAAGCCAAGAAGAGATGAGTTAATTAATTTAGAGGCTAATAAATGCCAGACGTAAGTCATGTGTGAGTTTTGAGGGTGGTTGTGAAAGTACCTCGCATTGGAAAAATGAGAAGAATGTTGATTCTCACGGACGTGTTCTGCTCGCGCCTGGAATGTCTGCAAGTTCAATTGAAATATGACTTTCAGAGGAAAGAACACTTTAACTGTCCCAAGTCTTTTCCCCTTGATTTCTACGAAAACAAGAATTCATGCTGGTTGATGTCATCAATTTTCTTGATAAGTCTTGTATTTATCGGGTGAACCCAATCAGCTGCTGACCAATAGGCTCCGTGGTTGCATGACTGTGAGTGTGTGTGTGCACGCAGACAGGCTGCTTTATTTTTCTGCTCTACTTTCTTCTTATTTCCCATAGCAATAATTGACCCCCTTCCATGTAAAAGACCCCCCAAAGGTAAAAGGAAGCAAACACAGGAACGCTGATTTCATCTTCCCTGTGATTATCCAAGTGTGGCCTCTGAGGAAGTTGCTTCTCCAGCCCAGTTAATTCCTGATTCTAATCAGAGCCCATAAGCCCCTAATCATGCTTCTGAGTTGGGCAAGGGCCAGTCTCTCCACAAACGTCTGCCAAGAAAACACACTTAGAGGAAGCTTTGGATAGACAACAATAGTTCAGTCCCAGCACCCGCTTGACAGATGCATCTTGAATAGCCTAGCAGGAGGCCCCAGCTCACCGGGAGACATGGCGGGGAGCGCCTGTGGGAGATCTAGTCATCTGACGCTAGAACTCGATGAGGTCAGTCTTCAGAGTCCCACAAGTTTTCTCCGTAGCCTGTGTGGCACGCCATGTGATGATCCCCTTTGGAGGGACGCAAACACTGAGGCTCCGTGACTCAGCCTGTCCACTGAAAGGGCTGATCTGAGAGTAAACTTTTTCTGATTTCCCTCGTAAGCTCTCAGTGTGGCAGGGTGACACCACAACTCAATAGGATGTTGTGCCGGGCCCCAAACCAGCTCTCTGCCTCAGATCAAACCACAGCAACAGAGTAGAGAATGCTAAGATGCTGGCACAGACAGTCAAGGAGAGGGGCGTCCATCAGCACAGGCCTGCAGGTGGATGAACTTGACCCGTAGGCATCAAATCCTTACCCAATGTCTGTTGGAAGCCAGACACTGCGCGAGGCACTGGGGCAGAGTTAGGGCGGATGCATTTTTTCTGCCTCAAGGACACGTCTAGAAAAGAGTTGTTTCTCAGAATGTATGCTTAGAGTGTGGGGACTGGTCTTGGCAAGAGACATTCAGAATGCATTCATCCACTTCGTTCATTTAATGTATAGTTTTAAATTATTTGGGTGGGCACTGAGGGTATGACAGGGAGCAGGACTGACACGGCCCGGTCTTGAAAACATATTTACAGGATGTCGAATGGTGGGAGAATATAGATAGATCTAGGGATGTCGTCTTTGTAATATTTTAGAAACAAATTGTGAAAAGTGTGTAACGTAGATAAAATTGCAGAGGAGGGAATGTTTATACACAATTATTTACCAACTTTGGTGTGTTTCATTTCCATTTTGACTGTGTGTCTCTTTTACAAAAATGTATAGTTGTCCATCGAAGTCCCTTGAAACTTTTTTGACTTGTCTAGACAGGTTGAAAACTGCTCAACTCTGCTTCTTCAGGGGCCTGATTCAGGCAGGCGCTTGGCATCTGAAGACAGTAGAGACGGTTATATCCTCAGGCCTTTGCTTTGCGCGTTTCTCCCACCTGGAGCCGCCTTTCATTTGCCTTCCTCTGTGGCTAAATGCTCTTTACTTTTTGAGCTGTAGTTCAGAGATCAGGGGCTAAAGTCATCCATTCAAGCATTGGACAAATCTTCGTTGAGTGCCTACTTTATGCCATGGTTAGTTCTAGGCACTGGGGATGTGATAATTCCGTGGAAAGAAATTAGATAATAAATAGTAATGGTAATAACTGATAGTGACTCAGGTAAAGGTAATAAAGTGTTATTTATTAACTTCAAGAGTATTAGAAGTTCAAAAGAGCAACGGGGAAAATGGAACTGAAAAAAGGGACATATTTTGATCCGTGCTGAATATATTTCCAAGATAAAGCTACATTTCCCCCACAGGATTGGATGCGGGCATTAATAAATAAAGAGGAGGCTGAGATGACTCAATATTTTGTTCTAAGAAACTGGAAGGATGGAATTGCCATTAGCTTAGATGAGAAACACTGGATGAAGCAGGATCGGGAGGGGAGATGAGTTCAATCTGAGGCCACATGAAGTTTGCAGAAGGCATCCTAGTGTAGCTTTTGAGTAGGCTGTGGGTTATTGCAAGCGAGGGAGAGGACACAGCTGGAAAAGTGAATTTGAGGTATATCAAAATGTGGAGTGAGATCACCAAAGAAGTGAGTCTTGGTAGAGAAGGGAGAGACTGACGACCCGAGTCCCAGGGGAGGCCAATGCTAAGAATTTGGGGACAAAGTTTGAGTCAAGGAGCAGACGGTTACCTAGAAAGAAAAATAAGAGACTGCGATTTCTTGAACTCCAGTAACTAAGACTTTCTAGATGGGCTGCTGACTCAGTTGCGTCAGAATTGCTGACAGTGAGGTAAAGGGGAAGCCTGAGAACTGACTGTCGGATCGAGCCTCGTGTCATCCTAGGCCATGCAGGTGGGACGACTGGAAAGGTGGCACTGAGCTGGAGGGGACGCCGTGGGAAGGGGAAGGAAGGATGAAGCTGGGATTTTGGCCAGGACCCAACGAGAGTGCCTTGGATGTCATCGGCTGGGCTTTCTTTCTTAGCCAGTGACAGCGTTGTGGAGAGCTTTTGAGCCATGAAGTGTCGCAGTAATCCCTGCGCTCCTTCAGGAAGAGTCATCTGGCTGCCTGTGCAAAAAAAAGCTGTCCCGGAGAAAGATAAGACGGCCTCAATTAGGGCAGTGGCGTTGGGTGGAGGGAGGAGGGGGATGAGAGACCCTGCAGAAGCCGAATCCAAAGGACAGAGCTCTCCAGCCTGCAGGTGCCTGGAGAGTAGCTTCAGCTCCGAGCCCTCCCGGGAAAGCCACCCGAGCCTTTATGAAGTGCAGCGGCTGAGGCCACTCGAACTTGTCACCTCCACCCCCATCCTCTTCCAACCTGTGAATGCTCAAGCTGTCACCTCCTTAATGAGCTGAAGCTGCTTATTTTTAGAACTCCGTGATTAACACGGAGAAAGAGACGCTCTGCCTTTCAGGACTCCCCACCTGCATGTGGCCGCTTCAAAGCGGCAGCTGTGGCGGGGTGAGCCCCGTGGGTCCTGGCGAAGGCTCGTCCGCCCCACCTCCACGCTCCCGTGCCCGAGCATCTATTGCTCTGTGGTCTGCTTCCCTGCAAGTGGCCTGATCAGCTGCCCACAGCATTTTCAGGAATTGCTGGGCTAAAGCAGTTCTCAGAGCCCAGAGAAGCAATTCACGGTGCCACCCCAACCAGCAGTGCCGTAGGAGATGCCAAGTGACCCAGATGGGGCTTAGGCAGCCTGCCTGCTCATTTCCTTCAGAAAATCCGGCCCCAGGGGCCTGGCCTTTGCAGCGGAGGATGGAAGCCCAGGTGCTGTTCTGTGATCCTCTCAGCATCAGCTCGGGCAGGCCGAGGCAGGGCAGGTAGTGGCACCCAGGGGGCTCATCACTGATTTCGGTGCGATCGGAACCCCAGGCTGTGGGGGCAGGGCCTGGCCTGCAGTCAGCCCCAGCATCCCAATTCATGTGGCTGTGCAGGGGGAACAGGCTTTGTGGTGAGGCTGGCTTCCTCCTGCATTTGCCCATAAAAGGATAAAAGTACTGCTATCTGGTTGGCAATGGGTAGTAGGGTTGCTGATGATAAATTTTTTAGAAGTGTGGATTGCTCCCCCTTTGTACCAGGAGTGTGTGTGCGTGTGTGTGTGTTCCTGCTTTCGCACTGTTCGCAGCCTGTATGTGCTAACAGATGGATTCAGCCTCATCTTTTATCTAATGTTACAGGAGATAAAACTGAAACTGGATGACATGCTGCGTCTTCAATTTAGGAGAGAAAAAAAAAATTAAAAAGCTCGTGAAGGGAAGCCCTTCTGGTCGAGAAGAGGGGTCCAAAGCATTGTCTGGCTTTATGCAAAAGACAGATACAGAAGATCCATTTCAGAGCCATCATCGCCGCCCTCCCCCTTCCCGACGTCTCCAAAATATATGATCTCCGTGTCAGAAGTAGGCCAGGCTCTAAGGCTATCATGAATTATATATCAGGAGTCATCATTACCCAGGAGTCTCGAACGAACGCCCCATGATTTAAATTTTACAGACGTTTGGTCCCCCGGTGGCAGCAATTTCTGTTTCTGCATTCTTCCTGAGGTGGAAAAGCAAAGCGTTTTACAAAGTGCGGGAGGAGGCCTTATGCTAACAAAGGTGACTGAGGTGGCAGGAAGGACGCGGTTCATCCCCCAGGCTGGCCTGTGGTCCAGGTACTTCTGCAGGGGAGTCGGCCTGGAAAGCTTTGTGTCGCCTGATTTCTGCAGAGGTCAGATGTCCACCGAGCCGGGCTGACGCTGGGAGGAAACAGATCAGTTGGGCTTTTCTGTGCCCTCCCTCCTCAGCAAGGACCTCGTCCTTTCATCCGAACGTCAGATATGCTTTCCCTACCTCTGTGTTCCCTAGGATCCAAGAAGGGCTTTGTGACAATAATGCTTCTATCTGAGGGTGGAAACGTGAACTAGATAAATAGGAAAGGTAGGGTTTGGGCAGGTTTTTTCTTTTCCTTTTTTTTTTTTTTTTGCCTCTTTATAGCTGTTGCATGGATCACAGAGTTAGCCCAGAGCACAGGCTCCCAGCACAAGACGGTCTGGGCATAGCACTGGGTCGAACCTTCCCAACAAAACACCCACACCGCAGGAAGTCGTCTTCTCAGCATCCGCTTTACTCTTCTGGGATAGACATTTTACAGTTCTGACCTCTCCTTTCTCCAGTTTTGTGAGAAGCCAGGTATAATTCTTCATGGTGGCCTCTCAATATTTTTAAAAAAAATCTTTAATGATTTTTTTTTATTAACTATCTCACTTTATTTTTATCATGCTTCTGGGAAATGGAGGGCACATCCTGTTTCCCCCATTTTAGAGATGGAATCATTGAAAGCCAGAGTAGAGAATGAACTCGACTAAGGTCACCATCACTAGGATAGTGAGATGTGTTTGTGATGTAAAATATGAACCTGATTCTGTCAAATAATAAAAAAGGAAAACTGGAAAACGAAAAACACCCTCAGATTCAGCTTCCCTTTAGAGTGTAGATTCCTTTACGAGGCTTTACCAGCCCCCTACGTTTGGGCTTAACCGCTGCCTCCCGTTTTGGCCCAGAATCCTTCCCTGCCCCACCCACCCTTTCCTCACACTCCAGCCGTACCCGACTTCACACAGTTCTTACCACCAGAGCTTGCTCACGCCTGTCCTTTCTGCCTGCCCTTGACCTCAGCCTGAGCACCCTCCATCCCCACTATCATGCCCATGTCCCTGTTTGCTCAGCCGAGTCCTGTGTGGTGGATTCCAGATTCAGCTCAGGCATCCCTGAAGCCTTAATTGGCCAGATTCCCACCGAGCCAGAGTGTTAGATGCCCATCCCTGGGGCTGCCACATCAGCCCGTGCTTCCTATCACAGCGATCGCCACAATCTAAGACCGGTTCAACGCAGCATTGTTCAACTTTGCGATGGTGTGAAAGCGATGTGCATAATAAATTACATGGGATAGTCAACACTTCACTGCCACGCAGGCTTTGTGCTAATGTTTTTGCCCGAGTGCAGCCGGATGTAAGTGTTGCGAACACGTTTGTGGTAGGCTAGGGGGAGGTAGTCTGGTAGGTTAGGTTTATGCATGCATTTCAACTGATATTTTTAAGTGACAATGGCTTTATCAGGATGTGACCTCGTGGTAGCTCTATTTTAGTTGTCGTTTCGTGTATTTGTTTTTTTTCCAGTAGCTCACAAGCTACTGGCAAACACGAGTGAAGCATCACGTTTGGTTCTCAGAATCTTCATCCGCAGAGTGGAAGAAACGCAGGACGTGAGTGGTAGGCTGCACGGTAGGCCTTGGTGGGACACTTCCCTCTGGATATGTCCCAAACAGGGACTCAGCCCACGAGGTAGGCTTTGGTGAGTGACCTGTGCACCGTTCAGGCGTGTGGCTGCATTCAGACTCTGAGATGAGGTCGTCGCCACTGCCCCATTCACCATCTCCATGGGCCCGAGCCCTCGGCACGCTCTGAGCCTTGGTGTCTGCATCAGAAAAATCAAAGAGAGAGAGATGTTATATGCAGTTATTTTTTAATAATCAGAAATTATTTGGGGAAATATTTGGCACGTAAAGGATATTCAGAAATATTAGCCGTTATTCGTGTATAGAAAGTCGAGGTGGCAATCCAGCACATCAGGAAACTATTCATGCTATGGCAAAACCATTTTGCCATTAGGAAGAAGTGATCCTGTTGTTGCTTTAGATTATACAGCTTTCAGGGAAGGAATTTGTTTAAAGTATAAGCCTCAGAATCAAAGAAATTCATTCGCTGGTTGGCCTTCAGCACATTGCTTTTCTCTCTTCTCTCCATATGGGCACATGAGGCAGACACGGAACACTAAGACGATGTTGCCCACCGCACGGGAGGACCG
This sequence comes from Cynopterus sphinx, assembly GCA_030015415.1. NCBI lineage: Eukaryota > Metazoa > Chordata > Mammalia > Chiroptera > Pteropodidae > Cynopterus > Cynopterus sphinx. The sequence continues at coordinate 5,765,449 of CM057383.1, read as the reverse complement.
AATGGGAGGTGAAGGAGGAAGGGGCCCCCTCCGCCGAGGATAGAGCTGGTTCTCACAAAGTGGTGTTTTGAAATTTATTTTCCCGAAGCTTCATCCTGTGGACACAGGCCCTACCCAGATAGTGACGAGCTTATCCTTGGGCTCCAAGTAAGCCTTGGAGTTGAGAATTTAAAAATCCCAAACGAAAACATTCTCTGGGCACCGCATTTGACTTAGAATCAGTGAGAAACGCAACGCAGGCCTGGGGCAGCCCGCTACCCACCCCCGAGGCCACTGCCCTCATCCACTGTGTGATGGGGGTGGGCAGGCCGTTGCCCCGGTGGCTTCTAGCTCCGGCATCCTGTGCGTCTCATTTATAGTTGAGTGAGATATCATTCATAGACCAGAAAGGACAAAATTATCTTCATTATTCCACTCCCAGTTCCGGCGCCTGAGAAGCCCCCGGGTCCTGCCGCATGTAGAATTAGCTCCGAACACTGGCGCTTTTAATTAAAGGACTTTGTGAGTCAGATGGTTTGTGGGAAGAGTCAGCGCTTCAGGGAGACGCCGAGGGGGGTCCACTGTCCTGTCATCCCCTCCTCGAGACCTCGGCTGCCGCTCCCAATGCGAGGATGGGGAATGGGGAGCCTTGTGAGACCTCCAGGAGGGGCTTGTGCTGAAGCATCCCTCACGGCCACGCTGCCCTTGGGGCCCGGGGCCAGTCGGTATGTGACATGTCGTGGCTTTTTTCTCTGTGAATGTCTAAGCTCAGCCTGGCTCGTCCGATTCTGGTACGTTCCGCACAGCCTGGAGTGTTTCTTACCCGGTGCTGTTTCCGCTTTGGGTGGTGTGAGCTCAATGTATTTTCAATCCCAAGTGGTACAGGGGATAAAAGGATTGTCGACAAAAAAGTGACTTCTGAATGTGTCGGCAGCCTGCCGTGTGTTTTTAACGATTGCCTCCCCAGAGAAGGGTTTGGAAACCTCACCTTTCAAGCTGTTTCAACTCTCGTGTTAGAGAGCGACTTCAATAAAGTCACCCGTCTGACCACTGTCGCTGTGATCCCCGGGTTGGTAATTATTTGTCTAGCCCAAGTCTCCAGGGCTGGAATGTCACCTCATTTCTTCCCGTTACCCTCTCAGAGGAGGTGACATCGCACTTGTCAGGTCCTTCTGCCTGGTGTCACTGTGTGTGTGTGTGGGGGGACACACTGGAATGGGGGCCTGCTCCACAGAGTGCGTTATGGTTTCTACCGGACCCACTTGCATCTCCCACGAACCCTCACTGAGCACCGACGGCGTGCCTGGGACCGTGTCAGTCTTGCGTTGCCACCATCTCACTCAAGCCCCCCGATGCTCTGCACTCTTGGCCTTCATGAACTCACCCAGGTTCCTTTATGTTTTCTCCTGGATGCAGATGTGATCGAGAACCTTGAACTGGCCAGTGTGTTTGAATATCTTTAGATCGGGGTTTCTCTCCCTAGGCTCCACTGCCATCTTGGGCAAAATAAGCCTTCGTCGTAGGGACTCTTTCAAACTCTGTAGGGTGTTTACAGTATCCAGGAATGTCGACGGCACCACACACTTCAGTTCTGACAACCAGAAATGTCTGCAGAAATTGCCGAATATGTCCTTATAACTGTACATTTACCAAAATGCCCTAAGTCTACTGTCTTAGTTTATATAGTGATGTGTAAGGAAAGCAAGGCGTTCTGTTCCCTTTTTACAGTTAAGGTCACTGAGGGCCAGAGAGGGAGGAAACTTGCCCACCAAACAGTTAGTTGGGGACAGAGCTGTAGCTGCAATTTAAATCCCCGTCTTCCCAACCCAGTGTCCCTCTCGTGGATTCATTTAGTGGTTAACTGATTCTCTGGGGAAAACAAAAACAAAACACGCCGATTCCAGGGTGTAAATACTCCCACCATGGCTGGTTTCTGCTCGTCGGACCTCACCGACTGGGAAGCTGGGAGGATAAACGTATAATTGGCTCCGGTAAGTTAGTGACGACCGGCTCCGGGATGCCACTGGATCGATGCGTGTGCTTTGCTCAGATATTTGTCTTGCTCCCTCTGGACCTCTTCCGCCCATCCTTCTTCCCTCATAAACGCACACTCTTATTACCGTGAGGTGTGATGGGGGAGCTTTAGCCTGGTGCGGACTTTTGGCCATCTGTCGGGATACGTATGGAGCTGCTAGAGTGGAGCTTCCTCCTTCCCGCTTCTGTTAAGTGCACATTTCTTTTCAAAATCTTTGCACCCAGTGGGTGCCGGAGCACTAGGATGGCTCTGGTCTTTGAGCAGAATCGCCTGGGAGCTCATCAGTAGACGCTGGACAGACCGGACTCGTGGGCAGGAGCTCCGGGCTGGCGCTCAGCATCGGGCGTGCTGAGTGTGCAGGACCTGGAGGCTTTTGGATATGCCATGCCACCGTGCAGGGAAAGGCGTGGCTGGCGTCTCGGTCCAGTTATGAGCCATGACTTCTGTAAGCCTCGGCCTCCTCCACATGTGTGGAAGGGGAAACAATACCCCCTCCTCACTGCTGACACGTAGGGCAAACACCCCGGCCTGTGTCTGAGCCTCAGATGCCAAGTCTCGCAGTTGGCGGTTTGGTAGATTGACCGGTTGTCGTGATATTGAAAACTCACCAAGTGCTAAGCGGATCTTGTGTTTTGCACCTCGGCCGTGGTTCTGGGCCACATGCTCCTTCCTAGCCGTCTTCCCTGTAGTCCAACATTATACCTGGGGGAGCCTGGGACGGTGGGAAGAACTCCCCTCTGCTTACGGGAGGCCTGGTTTCTGGTCCCACCTTGGGTTCCTCCTCGTTGCATACCCTCGGGAAGTAGTCCGGTGTGACTAGAATGTGGGTAGCCCCAGATGGGTGGGGGGGCACTTGGATTTGATCCTGGAGGTAGTGGGAAGTGCCAGAAGGGTTGTAAGCAGAGGAGACACGTCAGCAGATGTGTGCTCTAGAAAGTCCGTTCTGCAGAGCACTGGGCCAGAGTCCAGGCAGGATGACCCCAGTGAGGAGGTGAGTGCAGGGGACCAGTCGGAAAGTGATGAGGTGACCTACGGGGGTTAAATGCTGCGTGGTACCGATGGAGACGGCTGCGAGAGCTCAGAGGAGAGAGAGGTCAGTGTGGACTGGGCTATGAGAGAGATAGTATCAGAGAGGACTTCCTGGAGGAGGGGAGGCTGTTGCTGGCCTTGACGGATGCAGACGTACAGAGGTGTATTATGTCTGCCAAAAGGGGGAAGAAAACACAAAGCTGCAGTAAGCCACGTTGGTTTAAATTGAGAGTTTATACAAAGGATGGTTCTCGGTTAGTGTGGACCCATTCACGGAGGGGCTAGAAAGCTAGGCTTGGGGATGTGGACTTTGTTGGAAGCACACGGGAGAAGTGTGCTTCCTGTGGTTGGGGTGGGTGTGTGCGTGTGCGTGTGTGTGATCTCCTGTCCACAGCTGCCACCTCTCTTTTCTCCATGGAGAGGTGTGGGATGCCCGGGACCCCGGTGAGGGGGTAGGCCATTTGCCTCCTGTAGCCCTGTGTGGTGAGGGAAGGCAGACGCCCTTGAGTCTTGAGGATGAATGCCCCCCTGAATGCTGACCATGACCCCGATTTGCCTGGCAGTGGGGAGCAGCTGTGCCATTGTCTCAAGGCAAGACGTTCTCCAGGGTTTGTCACTAGGCCAGGTGACTGCCCTCGGCCGCGTCGACAAGCCGGCTCCCAGCTGTCCCAGGGACCTTCCCAATCCCTCTTCCTGCTGTCGATTCTGACTCTCCCCTCTCACCGAGAGTGATGGAAATTCCCCGTTTTCCCCTCCCATGCCTCCTTTGTGAGCGTGGTGTCTGGCTCTGTGGATGGCTGGCCTCGTAGAGTCTGAGTGACATGGGATTTGAACTTTCTGGGAAGTGTTATAAAGCAGTTTGCTGGGAAATGGTATGTGCTAGATATCGTCACTGCTGAGGTTCGCGAGGGAAAACTGAGGTTCAGGGGCTTAAGGCAACTCACCCGAGGCTGCGCAGCCAGAATCAGTGGGGTCAGAACTAGGAACCAGGTACCTGTGGACTTCGGCGTGTTCCTGTTGAATCTGGGTTGGGCCATTCTGCAGGAGGGGCTCCGTTGTCATGGTTTTTGTTTGTTTGTTTTAGCAGAAGCCTTGCGAGAAAATCACTTTTCTGAACGGCACTGTATACCACAGGGTGTGCTCTTCCAGGAGCTCTTCCTTGAGGGGTTGTTCTAGGCGTGGAGGGTCCCGAGTTCCAAAGTCCACTTCACTATCCAGATGGCAGCGAGCGACTTGCCCAATGTCTTAGAGAGATGTAGGGTTAAAGCAGAAACGAGAGCCCAGGTCACCCGCTTCTCAACCCCACAGCACTTCCTCCTGGCCTCATGGGGTACGTGGGGTGTCGGTAGAACTCCCACCGTAAGCCACCCAAGCCACACTTGTTGATGGCCCTGAGGCCAGGGCTGCTGGGGAGCTCGCAGGTGGTTTGTGGTACTCGGGTGGTGTTTGTCGTGGGAGACCCGTGTAGTTTGGGGGTGCATGGGTGCTGCAAGCTTCCGTAGACTTGCTGGAGCATCCTAGAGTCGTCAGGAACTTGGGTGACAAATGACTCCAGCCAGATTGGCACTCAGTTCGTGCTCAGGAGAGCCTGGCCGTGGCACTATTTCTTAGTCTCAGACTCCTACGCAACACTGGCTGGCCTTGAACTTCCTAGCGATTATTTAACTCTGACGTTCCAGGTCGGCTTTGCCCCACTTGTTTAAGGGCAGTCACCTTCGGTGAAGTTCAGACATGTGCCAAGCACTGCACTGGCCACTTTTAATGGCGGGTAATCCTAAGAACCCTGAAATGGAGCGATTGTTCCCGTTTTAGAGACGGGACAGGCAAGGTTTGAAGAAGTTGCAGTTCACAGATGTTGGGCGTGAGGCCCCAGGCTCTTTCCCCAGCTTCATCTTCCCACGAATACTTACGACAGCACCTGATATACTTGTCGGGCATCACAGTCAGCATCGGGCTTGTGAAGTCCTCCACAGCACGACACTGGCCTCCTTTTCTGCTCTATCCCTGCCACCTCTTGCCTCCATCTCCAGCCACTTTGAGTGGGTCACTGACCTCAAGGAAGCCACATGTTTTCAAATTCAGTCCTCAACGCTTGTCCTTTGTGCAGGGGTCTGGGCTCGTCCTATAAAGATAAGTGAAACGCCCCCTCTCCTCGTAAGGAACTTTCCATCAGTGGCAGAGATAAAGCACGAGCGTGAACAACTGCAGCGCTTCAGACGGGAAAGCTCACTGGGCCTTCAGAGTGGCCCCAAGAGCCTTGCTGGTGCGTATGACCTGCACGTGACGGACCTCGTATCTGGAGATCAGAGAGACGATGTGAGGGACTGAAGGTCACGTGGCCCAGCCAAGGCCAAGTTGGAGGCAGACCCACGTTCCCTCACCCGCCTATGAAGCGCTCGGGCTACATCAGAGCGTGTCACCGGCGATGGGCGGACACGACCTCGGCGGCCTGAACTGTGTTTTGTTTCTCTTTATTTTTTAAATTAGTTTTTCGATTACAGTGAACGTACAATATTATATTCGTCTCAGTGTACAGTACAATGATTGGACATTTAAACACCTCTGAGCGGTCACCCCCGTGCGTCTAGTACCCACCTGGTACCATGCATGGTTATTTCAGTATCATCGACCGTACTCCCTAGGCTGCACTTTACCTCCCCGTGGCTATTACAGTAACCGGCAATTTGTACTTCTTGCTCTCTGTCACCTTGCCACCTGTGTGATGGAGACAAGGCGGTGTCAGCTGCTGATGCCTTAAACCCGCTGAGTCCTTAAGGTGGTTGCAGCCCTGAGAAGCAGGGAAGGAAGACGAAAGTGCCCAGATTGTCCGAGATTTAACTGTCCCGATGAGGCGTGGCATTGTCAGAAAGAGGGGGCTGACCTCGTTTGGATTGGAAAGTGTCTCCCTCTCTCTCTCCTCACCCACCCCGCTGATCCCGGAGAAGGACCGGATGTAACCATCAGCCAGCTTGATGAGTGTCCTCCCAACATTGACACTTGGGCGCTCACCTTAATTGCTGTTTAGGTGCAACAAAGGTCAAGATCAATGTTAAACTTCAGCCCTTGTCAAATGGAGCAAACGAGAGCTCGGGAGCAGAGACCTGAGCTCTTGTTCTGGTTCTGGTTCTGCTACCGCCGGCCGCTGGGCTCCCACCCGTGTCAGAGCCGCCATCTGTGAGTGACGGGCTGGCCCCGTCGTCGCTGCAGAGCACGGGGGTTAGAGCGAGGCCTGTGGTGTTGAACTTCGGTTCAGATGGGTGCTTCGCTGCCAACTCGCTGGTAACCATGGGCGGGTCACTCCGCTTGTCCAGGTCCTTCTCTGCAAGATGTGGCTAAGGGGAGTGCCCCTTTCAGTAGGACCGACGTGACCGCGGGGGGAAGCCGTCACGGTGCCTGGTGCTCAGGCAGCGCACAGTGAAGGGGAGTGATATTCTCCCGTCCTATCATCTCATCTGCTTGCAGACCTCTGACACGGACTGCCTGAGCCCAGGCCACCCTTGTTGGTCACCATCAGGTCTCTAGATGGCTCCCCGCATGGGTTCCCAGCACGAGAGGCCACATGCTGGGATGGAAGAAGCCCCGTCCCTGGGGAGAACTGTGTTCCTGTCCTGGCTTCTCCACCCGCTTGCCGAGTGGGTTCAGACAAGTCCCTATTTCCTCTAGGACTCGGGTGTCCCTGAAGAACACCAGGGATGTTAACAGCAGACGTGACGATAGCACTCATAGCCCTAGTGGGTTGAATGGTGCCCCCCCCACCCCGCAAAGATGAGTCCATGTCCTAACCTCTCACAACCTGTGAATGTCACCTGATTTGGAAAACAAGTTTTACCTGTTTACCAACTATCATCGCCACTTGCAGAAGCCCCTACACCAAACAGATAAAGAGCCCGGCTGGCTGCGTCACTGCTGGAGGGCCCTGCCTCCGGCCCCTCAGCCTCTCTGGCTCCTCAGACTGGGGAGCTTCTCTGGAGCTGTCGGGAAAGCACTGGGCGGGCAGTCTGGTGATGCTCTGGGACCAGATAAAGGCCAAAGCGGTCTCTGCAGCAGGTGGACGAAGGCCGGTTGCTTTCTTGTTAGCGTTCGACTTGACCTGTGTTGGTGTGTGAGTTTGACTCAAGACTGGTTTCATGATCTCAAATGAACAGCAGGTTCTTTTCTCTTCTTGGTCAGACTCTTAGGAAGGCAGAGTCTTGGGGAAAGAGTAAAGCAAAAGGGAGCCTTAAGTGCTGCCCAGGTCCCTATCCCACCCCCGCCTCCCCCGGAGCCAGGTGGGGTGATAGGAAAGACCCCCAGCCAAAGGGCCCCAGCTGATGCCTTCCGGGCAAGGTCAGCACCTGCTGGCCACGGAGAAAGGCCAGTCCCAGCCACAGGATGAGGAAACGGGGTCTGGCGTCCCATCAGTAGCCTGTACGGTCACCGAGGTGGGGAGGTGGGAATCTGTGGCGCAGCAGCTGTTTCCCACACTGGTCGCCTGTACAGCTGCCTGAGGTGGCCTTCGTAGAAGAGCCACCAATCCAGCCGGTCATCGGAGCAGCTGTGCTTTCAGGTTGTGGGTGCCGGGGCACAGGGGACCCAGCGGTCCTTTAGTCCCACCCTTACTTCTCCAATCGTGGCCTGACTGCTTTGTAACCAAGTCGCATCGGCCTGCTTTATATCAAAGGCCTGCAAGCCCAGTGCACTGAGGAGGCATCCCGGTGAGCAAGGGAACAATGAATTGGTGCACAGGAGGGTCTGCGTGGGTTAGAAAGCAGAGGGCTGTCTGGGCGGGTTTTCTGCCTACACAATGGGGCACAAAAATAACTGGCCCCATTGGACCGTGGGTTGTATCAGGGTGACCATACGTCCCGAGTATCTGGGTCAGTGCTGGCTTCTGCCTGCGGTCCCCGTGCTGTTAATGGTCCCCCTTCAAGCTCAGAAGTATCCAGGTTGGGGAATAAACCACATGGCCGGCCTAGTTAGAAGTGACCATGCACTCACACTCAATACAGACGTCATGCGGGTGAGATATTTCGGTCAGAACCGGTACCGGGTGCCTCGACAGCTCCAGAGGTGGCTGTGGGTTAGCACCATCGCGCCGTGATGGGCGAGGCAAGTCAGCCTCTCGCAGCCTGTGTGGGTTACAGGTGGGGACATCGTGGGACAGGATGTCACAAACTCCATGCTGCAGATCCTTTCTCATAGCCGCCTGGCTTGTTGACCGTTACAGCGGGCAGCTTATTTTCTGACACATAATTGGCTGCTAGCAAGTGGCGGGTACTTATTACTATTTTATTATTATTATTATTATTATTATTATTATTATTATTATTATTATTACTTTGTGGCTATTATTATTTTGGTTTTAATCACTTCATCTCTGAAAGGCTGAGGGATGATCCCCATCCTTCCCCGCACCCCCCCAGGTCCTCATGAGGCTGAAACCAGAGCCCCTTGTCCCCAGGAGCGTGTACAGTGTTTGAGGTGGGGACTTTGGGCAGCATCTCACTTGCCCGCCTGCTGAGCGGGTCCCTTCCCCACTGACGTGGGAACCGGGTTCCCAAGACATCACCCCTTCCACCCGCCCTGAGGTCTCTGCCATCTCTGGTCCTCCCTCTGTCCCCTCCGCAGCCTGACCCACTTTCTCTTCCCCAGAGAGCTGCTGTGTAAACACCGAGGCCAGGCTGTCCTTTCCTGGTGCTGACTGTCTCTGAGGGGCTGCCACCCTGGGAGGATTAAGGACCGAATTCCTGGGCCCGCCTGGGCAGCACCTCTCGATATCCTCACCGGGAGGGCTGCCTTCCGCCTCTGCCTTTTGAATGGCGGTGCCACCTGTTCCGAGTGTTCTTACTTTCTTCCCTGGTCCTTCCCTCTGAGGTGCCCTTCTGCCTGCCTCACCCTGAGTTTTTCTTTTAACGTAACTGCTTGGAGAGGGAGCACGACACGGGGATCTGAATTCACATCTTGGCTCTACCACTCAAAAGTGGAAGACACACAGCTGCTCCTCAGCCCCTGCACTGCATGGGGGTGGGGTAGGGGCCCATGGTGTCGAGCAAAGGTCCCAGGTCCGTGGATGTTAATTAGAGACGCCTGTTCTAGTCCCGGTTCTGCTGTGCGACTCTGGATTAGTCATTTCGCGTCTCTGGACTTTAGCTTCCCCGTTGTTAAGATGGAATAATTACCCCTCTGGCCTGTGCCTCTCCCAAAATGAACACAGAGGACAGTGTGACGAAAGGCATTCTGCTGGCCGCCAGGTGCCGTAGATGTGCGGACTCCCGATGGCCTCAGGTGGTGTCACTGTCCTCCAATGGCAGGGGGACTGTGAGGACGGCGGCTCTGGCCGTCCACCACGGTTGGCAAGGGAAGCAAACAAGCCTCGATGCTGTGAGAGGCTGAGCTGCGTGCGGGGGCCCGGGGTGGGACTTGTAAGTGTCTTTCCCCACTTGACCTCTGTTCTCCCTGGTGGACATCTGGCCCGTGAGTGACTCAAACAGGAAATCACTAGCCATTACTTCAAAAAGCTTGAACTCCTTTCAAGGATGTGCTTGCTTTGGGTCTCTCTGTGTTTGTTTGGAGGGTGAGGGAATAATTTACAAAACGGGGGGCCGATCCTCCCTGGTAGGAACTCTGGGATCCAGTCTTTAGGACGGGAGGAAGTGGGACGTGGTGAGGCCTGGATCAGGATCCAAGTTATGCAAATGCTGGTCACTGGACCAGAGCCAGATGGGTGACGTAAAAAACCCTCCAGAAGCTGTGGCCCCTTCCCAAGATTGGGGGGCTGTAGTTTTTTGTTAGCTTCTCCAGTTGCACAGCCACTTTGGGGTGGGGGGACTGGTGTCGGAGGGCTCACCTGTCGAGGACCTGTGCCTTACCTGCCCTCCTCCTGGCTCCCGTCAGGAGGCTGCACATTGTTATTGGTATTAAAGTTCGATTAGGTTATTACTGGAGTTTTCTGTTTGTGCGGTTGATCAGCTGACCAGGCGAACATCATCCCAGTGATGCTCACGGGGAGTTAGGGAGCTTTTATGAGTATCTTATAAACACGGAGAGTGGACAAAATGGATAGGAAGGACCTTAGGCTCACGGCCTGCAGGAGACTCTCCATTCTCCTTGCCCGACTCTTCGTTTCGTGGGAGGGGAAAGGAAGCATCTTGCTAGGCCATGATTTTCAAAGTGTTTGAGAAGCCAAGTAGGGGCATGGGAGAGCACCGCCTGGTACCCGATCGCTTCAGCACCTTCTCCCCTGTTTTCGGTCCGTTGGGGGCCCACCCCACCTCTCAGCCACAACCAAGCGGTGAGAGACATTCTTCCTACAGGATTCTCCTTGAGAAAGTCACCTTGCTAGGTGTCCGTGGGAAATGGCACCCTTTCCCCCAGCCTTGCCCTGTGGTGGGGAAGCCTGGGCACCCACCCCACCTCTCTGTCTGCTCCCGCTGGGACCCGCTTTCCCCAAAGGCTGGGCCAGCCCCACGCATGTGGGCGCAGCAGTCACTTTCTCATGAGGCCGAGGCCTCTCAGAGTTGCTGTGTTTTCTCTCTCGTTTCCTTCCCTCCTCCCCCCTTCACTTCCTGTTTTTTCTTCCTCTTTCCCCACCCCCAGCCCATCTCTCCAGCCCTGTTCCTTGTCGTCTGAGAACAGGAACAGCGCGGGGAGCGTTGATAATCATGGTTTCCTGACTGGCTGGCCCTCTCTCTGCCTCTCGGAGCTGGAGGCAGAGCCAGGCCAGCTTGCTGGGGCACGTGAGCCCCAGCTGGGCACCCAGCAGGAAGCCATGGCCTTTGGAGGGTCTGGAAGAGAATCTAATAAGCATAATCCTCCCCGTCCTTGCCCTTGCGACAATTTACAGCTTCCAAAGAGATTTCTCCTGCATTCCAGCTAAACCTGCAAACTCCCAGTGTTCGGGCCTAATGACGGTCTCTCATTTAGAGAGACACACGCAGATTTGGGAGTTGCATGGGAGCTCATTAGTGATTCTGCCCCGTGGTCTCTTGATGACTCTCCAGTTCAGTCGAGCTCTCTGCAGCTCAGTTCCCTAGCCCTTTGGACAAATAATGTTACCTCACGGGGAATTTGTGAGGACAGATTAGAAGAGTCTGTCTACGAGGTTCACATGCTGTGCCTGGCAGACATTATTTGCTTAATAAATACGAGATCCTGCCTTCGGTTTTAGTGTTCTGCGCCGAGGGATGGCTGTTCAAGTGCACAGTAGCTCGAAATATCACAGAATAGATGACACCCGTGGGAGGAGAGTCCGCGTCTGGTACTGTATTTTCCAGAAACGCGGAGAGAGAGAGAGAGAGAGAAGGGAAAGACAGAATGGCAGAGAGACTGACAGCCCTTCAGGCTGGGGGCACACAGGCCTGTCACTGAAAAACAAAGCCCACCCACCACTGTGCTCCTGGGTCAGGCTGTCCCGTAAAAATGTTTTTCTAAGGGAAAACAGGGAGGACCGTGCCAACCACATGCCTGAGGTGGACTGTTTTACTCGTTTAGCTCCCCGGGGTGAAACTACAAAAATGACAAAAACAGCAATCTGGAAAGAGTGCCACCTCCCTTTGAAAAAAATCTGTTAAAAACAAAAAAATCCCATGCAGGGTCAGTGACCAATTGTTCGAGAAGTCAGCCTGACCATGTAGCTGCTTTTTAAAAACTTCCAAAGGCCGGAGAGCCAGACCCCCCCGTTCTAATCTGGATTCTCCTCCCAAGTTGTCAAATCCTCGAATGAGCCTTCATGTCCTCAACGCCCCATGAAACCGCGAGCCACACAGTTATCTCATCGATTCCTCCCAGCCTGGCCATCTACGGTTCTGGGACTCTGCTTCCATTTAAAAAACGTGTCATTTGCCAAAGAACAGGAAAGGGCCTCTCCCAGTAACATGACTCGCATTCCCTCTGCGCAGATTGTCACTCACGCAAGGACAGCGAAACCGCGGGACGCGAGGGAGCCACAGCCCTGATTTCGAGAGCCGGACGTGTCCTGGCTTGACGACTGCTCAGCTGCTTCATTCCACCAGCCTGGATCGGGTGAACCTGAATCCCAAGCGGTATCTCCAGGTAAGAAATACCTGACCTAAGCAGCGGCGCAGGCACAGGTGACAGCCACCGTTTTCAGGGCGGGGAGCGTGCTGATGGGATAGCAAAGGGGGAAGGATGGTCGTTTCCCCAGATTTCTCATCTGTGACTGCAGGCCGTGCCTCTTAACGCCACACGCCTCTAAAAGGAACATAAATAAGTAAGTAAATAAAAGTGTGGGATTAAGAATTGACGTGCATTTCCAGGTCACGGTGCCCGGTCCCCGGGTTCCGAAGTGCGTTCTGAGTGGCAGGGTTGCTATCCTGAGACGTTTGCGTGTTTAGGCCTGAACCAGAAGAGCTGAGAACTACGTGCGGGAGAGCAGATGGGAGCTGGAGCCGTAGGTGGCTTCTTCCTCGCGGAATCCATTTCTGGTTTCGGCCCAACCGGGGTCCCTTTGTGCCCATCCTGGCCATGTCAGTCGAGACGAGCAAGGGGAGGCATTGTTCAGCCTGGGGTGGAATTCAGGCCTCACGCCGGGGTCTCGCTGGCATCTTACTCGCTGTGACAGTTTTAGAGACAGATTCGGTTTATAAAGTTGTCGTCTGAGAGCACTGGTGTCGCACAAACAGCCGGTCACTGTTCCCCTCGCCCTGGTCCCTCACTGCCAACACGTACCTTCCCCCTTCTCTCACCTCCTCCCAATCAATTAGGGACACTTTATCTACAAAGAGGAGGTCACGTCTATTTGAACTTCTTTACTGAGATCTGACATGAGCTGACGACTTAGTCCCTTCCCGACGACTAAGGCCCTACTGAAGGTTAAGCTCCCTAGACCCTGTCGTGTTAACACATCTCCCCGAAGGGGCCCAGGGACCCACACGTACGAGATCCGGGATCACGAAGGAGGTGCCTGTACCTGAGATGGCCACACACCTGTGACCCTTGACTAGTCACTATATCATCTGTTGTCCTCCCTCCATATCACCTGCTGTCCCCCCCTCTGAAACTCTCAACTTTTGCATCGAGATGTCTCGAGTTTCCTCGACAACTGGAACCAGAAGCCTTTCACAAAGCCGAGCACCACACAGAAGGCAAGACCAGGCAATAGTTACGGGATTTTCCGATTCTGAGCTCCTAGGATCACGTTCTCCCAAACCAGTTCCTCTTACCGGATTCTCACTCTCAGGTGAAAGATGTGCACCTGGTGCCACCTTCCTTTCTTCCTTTTATGGTTCCTTTCCCTGGAGCGGTCCCTCAGCGGCAGCCTGCTTCAGAAGGAGCCGAGTTTCGGAATTAGACGGACCTGACTTCACGTCTCAGTTCTGCTATTTATTAGTTGCGTGATTTCGCTCGAGTCGTTTTAAAGTCCTGACCTTCTGTTTCCCCACAGGATGCTCTGTGTTGTGGGCTTGTGATGAGAATCAAAGCAGATAATGCGTTAGGGTAGTTTCTTGTTTATTTTAGGCCTTAAAAAATGTTAGTTTCTTTCCTTGTCCAACCTTATTTCGAGCTGTTGAAATACAGCTTTTATCCCCCCTAAAATCGAGGGACAGGCCTGGTGTACAGGCACGCACGTCCCAACCAGTGACAGAAGAAAGAGCTATCGACAGGCTTTTTATTTCTGAGCTCGTCTTCCCTAGCAGCCTTCCTCTTGCCTGGGCTGTGGCTTGGGTGTCCTCTGCAGCCCAGCCGCCTGGAAGGCTTGCTCTGTTGTGTCTGACTTCAGGGCCCTTCCTTCTCCCAGACTCTCGTCTCCAGCCTTTGTCCCACGAGGTGTCAGCTAAAGACATAATGCCGCACAGCAGCTGGACGTTCTCGCCTAGTAGAGCATTAGCCCTTCACTCAAAAGCCTGTCCTGGACACTGGGCCCTGAGACCCCGGAGATGAATGAGCCTTGACCCCATCCTGGAAGCCCACGGGCCAGCGCTAGTTCAAATTGTTCCACTTTGGTCATCGTGGAACCAATTTGCCAGAGTGGGGCTTTTCCACTAGAACCTTCCATAGGTCACTTCTCCTGGAATTCGCCCGCCTAGACCATTGCCAAGCCTTGACCTCAGGGGAGAGGGAGGGCCTGTTCATTCGGCAAACACTTGAGTACCTACGACACGTCAGTGCCAGTGCTAGACGCTGGGTCTAAATGCATTTGACCCCCAGTTCCTCAGAGTGCTCGTTTTACACCCATTCCTCGTAACATTTAAGGCCACGGTTTCCTCGGCTGTATGACAGGTTCATACAGGTGGATGGGAAGCGATGGCTGTCACGAGTGGGTGCATCCACAGCCCTTTCCACCCCCGACTGCGCTCGTGAATGTTAAATAGTGACAGGGTTTCACGTGATGCTACGAAACGGTTAAAATCTGAGTCTTGTTTCCGAAGGGAGAGGGTGGCTGGCAAAGGCCCAAGCTATTCTACTAGGAATCACGGCAAAAAGTTCTCGAAATCTGTTCCCCTAGTCAGACAATGAATGGGCAATATCCACGTCTCTACTGAATACTAAAGTGAGAGTGTTCTCTTGAGAAATAGACACATTAATCAGGTCATGCCTGAGCTCCTACCACACGCCTGGGAACACCAAGACAAATCACACGTGGTCAGCCCCTCGATGCGTTCACTAGTGACAGACAGAGAGGGGCCACCTGTCGTAGGAGCAGATAGCGGGTGAGAGCCCCGCATGAACAAGGTGACGTGGGTGCCGAGAGGGCGCCTGCTCTCTGCCCGAGCGGGCCGTGTGGCCTGGGCATTGAAGGACGAGTAGGAGTCGCGAGTGTGGAGAGAGACAGTCCTTGGGCAGAACAACACTCTACAGATAAAGGCCAGCGCTCGGCTCTCTGCACCAGGGGTGGACACGGCCCAAGCGATCATCATCATCACGCGCAGGAAGTGCCTCGACTCCGCTTTTTGAAAACTCACGAGAAGCCACTCCCTCATCCTCCCACCCTGTTCCCAGCGGGGACTGAAAAGAATTAAGTTGACTGATTTGAGTTGATCTCTTCTCTGACCCCATGGAGGTGTGAATGCGCCGAAGAGGATAAGGCAGACCAAGGGAAGAAGTGGAAGGGAAAGGAGGAGGAATCCATCCCCGTCATCCCAAAACTCGGATTCAGCGGCATAGATGGTGCCGTTGCTCCGGGGGCAGAATTCAGCTGGGCCTGCTTCTCCATAGTGACAACGGCGAGAGCTCTCTCAAACTCTGTCTACCTTCCCCTCGGGGAAAAAATAAATGTCTACTCGGGGTGTGTGTATGTACACGTACACATGTGCATGTGTGCGTGCTCTGTGTGTGTGTGTGTGTGTGTGTGTGTGTGGCCTGCACAGACACACACACACACACACACACACACACACACACGTCACATAGAATACCTCGTCGCCCCTCCAGTCGCACGTGCTGGCTGGAAGATGGGGGACTGGCTTAGCCCGACCTCGCAGACCTGCACACTTCCTCGGGTGTGCCCGGGCCTGTGCCCTTCACGGTGCTGGGTTCACTAGGGCGCCAGGAGAACTGGTGCCGGCTACAGGGGAGGAAACAGAAGCTGAGAGAGATGCGGGAGCTTGTCCAAGCGCCCCAGCTGTGAGGTGGCCAGGATGCAAATGCCTCTCAGATGGTCTTCTCTTCCACTGTCCATGCCACGTCGCCTAATCTACGACTAGGTGACCCCTCTGGTAAGCTGATGAGGAGCATCCCTTGGATACGGTCCTCACCCGGAGCTCCAGAGTGCAGAACGGGGCACTGCGGTGACATCCTGTTGTGGAGTCGGGGAGGTGCGGATCTAGAGATCTCCCCCAGAGTCTCCTCCCACGCTCCCAGGGACGGGGAGCTCACTACCTCGCGAGGCTGCTGGTTCCAGGTCCAGGCATCGGGCACCTTGCCTTCCTTACAGAGCCGTCCCTGGACCTAACCATGCCTCATTTCTACCTGGCTTCAGTGTCTCAGCAACAAGCAGCTTAAGGGGCGAGAGCTTTGCTCTGATTGTGGCCGTGGTGACACAGGCAGCCTAGTGACACGTCCTTATGTCCACTTCTTCTCTTGGAGAACGAGTTGCCCTCACAGGAGCCAGGGATTCTTGTGTCTTGCTCTCGGAGGACTTACTAGTTTTTGCTGATGGGCTTGGCATACCTGACCTCTTCCTTTACACCCCAGCATGACCTTTCTCTAGAACCCCACCTGTCCCCAGGGAAGTAAGTGTTTCCTTTGGATGCCTTTAAGAGACATAAGGCAACGTTCCAAAAGAAAGAGAAAGAAGAGAAGAGAAAACAAGAGAAAGAAAAGGAAGGAAGCAGATGAAAGGAAAGAAAAGACGAAGAGGAAAGAAAAGGTGGCTGCGGCATCAGGTTAAGTTAGGTTCTAGCCCACGCTCTGACACGGACTCACCCTTTCACCTGGGACCCTCCCTTCCTTTCTCCATCATCACTGTGATAGTCCAGGGCTTTCGTTTCTGAACTTGTCCCGAGGACAGTCCTTGAATCCTGCAGAATCCCCGCATGGTCCAGCAGGACCCCAGTGTGGAGCTTACGTTAGCATCACCACCACCAGGAAGGGCCTCTGGGAGGTGAGAGACTAGACCCCTCGCCTCTTCGTGGAAGGCCAGGCCTCCATCGGCCCCAGAGCACGTGACAGCCCACCCAGTCTGTGGAGTGAAGGAGGCTCGGCCTGCCCCCACCCACCCCAGCCTGTGCTGTGAGCCCTGGTGTCGCCGCTGCCCTTGTTTTGTGCCTTTGTTCTAGTTCTCTCTAGCTTTCCTGCAGCTCTGTCTTTGCTCCTCTGGCTTGGAAAACAGGAGAATCAGCTTGGGGCGTTCGGCTGAGCCCTGAGGGCGAGCCTGCCTTTCTCTGTTCTCGCCTTATAAGCTGCCAGCCCAGAGGCTCGAGGCTGGAGACTTCCCCTGAGCTGGTAGGCAGGAAGGAATCCATCGATCATGACCAGGCTGCGAACTGGCAGAGGGATTCTGCAAAATTCTTCATACCAAAAGCCAGCTTGGAAAGTGTTTCCTCTGAGGACCCTTGCTTAGCTAGCAGTGCCCCCGCCCAAAAGAAAAAAAAATCAAAAAACACCACGTTTTATTCTTCTCCTGACTCTGCTGCTGGTCAAGGAAGAAAGAGAGTGGCAACTCGATCATCTTCAGTGGCTATAATGTGGGAGACAAGGAGCCTGGAAATGTGACGACATTTGCAAAGGCACGTGTCCCCAGTTTTAAGGAACGCCACGTGACAAGCATCGGGCATTGGAGTGACCCTTAGGCGAGGTTTGTTTCACTGTGATCATCGTGAAATGCTGCCGAGTTGCATTTGGTCACACAGACGGGGCCACGCTTCCTGGGTGGCATCCTCCTCTGCCACGTACAGGCGAGTGAGCCGGGGGCAGCCGGGGTCCCTGTCGCACCTCCCGTTCCCCAGATTCCTCATCCGTAAAATGAGAAGGCCAGTAGTGCCTGCCGCGTCGGGCTGCTCTGACCACCAGGTGAGCCAGGGTGCGGACCGGACTCCATAAGTGTCGGCGATTTTTATTCGGATCTAAAGCCTCCGTTGAACTTTCTGTTAAAAGTGAGTTCGTTTCTGGGACGTGTTGTGCGCTCAATCGTTTAATGGCTGTCGATGAGGCATCTCCTGTGTGCAGAACTCGTCTTAGACGATGCAGGTTCAGAGATAAACACAATCGGACGTCACTAGCGTGTGACAGCATCAGGAAAACCGAAGCGTTTTAGGAGACCAGAGGCTTCTCAGAGCAGAGGAGCTAGGTTTGGGGCGCGTAAAGCTCTGCTTTAAGCTTCTCACTGTAAAGTGCCCCAGGGTACTAGGTGGGGACCCTCCACTTCGCCCAGTTCCAGTGTCCAGGGAGGAAGACGGCTCCGGATGTGGACATGGAGGACCCCCCTGTGCAGGACAGTGAGCACAGGCCCGTCTGTGTGCGGCCTGGGAGGCCCGGCCCAGCCGGGGCTCCTTGAAGGCCCGACAAAGACTTGCTTGTTCTCCCCCTGACATCAGACCTCGCCCTCGGGATTTCGCTGTCTTTCTGGGGCAAGATCTCACACAGTGATTATAGAAGGGACGGGGAGGGAGGGATCAAGTGAAGACTGGCTCAGGCGTCGCCATGCCAACTCGTTCCCCAGCGGAGGGGAGGGTCGGGAGATGGCCCCTGCCACATGTACCCTGCACACCTCCCCAGTCACACCCCCGGTCACACTCCAGGACAGGGCCGAGTCGCTGAGTCCTGATCAGAGCAAAATGGGAACCGCTGGTATTGAGAGATGCTAGTAGTGAACAGTAACAGTGAGTGATGGACAGTATGTTAGAGGGTCAAACTAATGAAGTGCAGACAATGTGTTGATTGTTTTCTGGTTTTTAAAGTTTTTCTTGAGTGAGTATTGCATTCAAACACTTCCATTTTCTAATTAACAAAGACTTAGAGACAGAGTTTTGCCTTGGAGATTTCATAAAAGCGTAGAGGGGTCTGCGAGATTGTCTGGTCTGTGTGCTGCTGTGTGATCCTTATTTCATGGGTAAACCGAGGCTGGGAGAGTGGGAGGCAGCGTCGAAAACGGGAAGAGTGAAGCCTTTACAGCCCCCGACCCAGGCTCCAGGCCGTTCACAAAGCACTCAGCACAGGCCTGGCCCACAGTGGGGGCTCAATAAACTCTATCTGGTTACTTTTTGATCTTTCATTTGAGCCAAGAGGGATCCATAAATGAAGCAAAATGCAAATTAAACCAGTACCAGGGGACTCCTGATTGCTTTCATCCTAAAACAACCATTCACTTGCAGGTACAGGATGAACAGGGGACTTGACTCTGGAACTTCAGATGCTTCGTGTGTACAGTGCAGTGGTTCTCAGACTAATGTCCACGGCCACACACTAGCAGTAGAAGCTGAGCTGGTGTCTCCCGGGCACCCGATGACCCGAGATGATTTTCCTTAGGCTGGCTCCTCCGATGGCATGAACTTGAGGAACAGCCCAGACCTTAAGTTTAAGTAACAGTTTGCTATCTTCAAGTAGAAACCAAGAGCTAGCCTAAACAGCCCTTGATCTGTCTGTGAGGCCTTCGGGCCCGATAGCAGTTGAAGGGCAAAGCTTTCCCGTTTGGAGTCGTCTGTGGCCGCAGACACCAGCCTGAGAACCCCGGCTGCAGAGTCAAGTTCAAATCAGGTCAGCACATGGTTTAGTCATCAGGAGCAGGGCTGGGCTGAAACATCAATTCGGAGATAAACGTGGTGAGTTTGTTTGTTTGGTTCGATTGTGGTCTTGGTCCATCAGTCCAAACAGGGAAGTCGCACGGGGACTTGGCTGCCTTCTCTGTGTATCGTGAGTTTCCTGCAGGAACAGAAGTGCCGGCCTGCAGGACCCTGTCTGTGTCTCAGCCCTGGGGCTGGGGTTCAGACCGCTGAGGGAGCATCTCCCACTCTCTCGTTTTCTAACTCCTGAGTGTTCTCCAGGTCCAAAATACAACTTTAAGTGAAAGTTCCTCCAAAGAAACTCTTTTTGATGAATTTAAAATAGGATTTTAGCCTTTTTTTTTTTTTTTTTTTTTAAATTTCTACTCTTTGCAGCTGGAGTCAAGTTGATTCCACCACAAGACACATGTTTCCCCCGGTGGCCGATGTGACTTAAGAAATTAGTGGAAAGGGCCAGGGGGAGCACCATCACTAAGCCAAATGGCTGACCCTATTAATGTTTTCTATTCTAAACGTGGTGGTGGCTCCTTTACTAGCAAAGTGGTTAAGAGCAGTGCTTTGGAGATGACCGACCAGGGACTGAGTTTCTGCCTTGGGTGCTCCGGCTTTGGGTTCGAAAGGATTGGACTACTGAGGAGAATACCATGTAGGAAATCTTTGGGATGCTGCACGGACCCCTCTGCTTTGTCCTTGTTGACAAACTTCTGTTTTTTGTCCTGAGCGCCTCCCCAGGCCTGGCCTGGCCTTTTTAATGCGGGATGCTATCTCCCCTTAGTGGACACAGAGCTTAAGTGCAAGCTCCTGCATTTGCCCAGGGAAAAGCCGTTTGAGCAGAAATACGTCCTTCTGGTAACTCTTAAAACTGAAGTGCTTCTCTACTTTTGAGGACCGTCGTGAGGATGAAATGAGATAATTCGTGGGCAGTGCTTGAGGTGCAGGGCTGACGATGGGCAGCGGCTGTTGCTGTGCGGATCCGATGAGGAGGGTTGGGGGGAAGCAGAGGAATAATGAATCATCTTTCAGGTCTCCAGAATTTCAGTGTCGGGGCCCTCTGTGTCAGCTCTGAGAGGGGTCAGGAGAGGTGGCTGAAGCGTGGCGTGTCCTCAGCTGGGACAGGACTCTGAGAGCATCTTCTGGAAGAGCACCCAGGTCCTCGGCCATATGCGTTCTCACTGCGCACAAATTTGGTTTGAGGAGCATCCACGATATGTGACTCCACGCTTCCCCCTGCCCCGCACCCGGTGAGGAGACACTGCCATTTCGCCACACCTGTCCCTGACATTGGCCTTCTCCCGACTGGGCCTCCAGAGCTGCCTGGCGGGGTCAGAGGCTGGAGCCCATGCTGAGACAGCATCACATCACAGGCTTCTCTTTGAGAAGATGGGTCGCCGGCCATCTCATCCCAGTGGCAGGAGGCAGGCCGTGCTCAAATCCTGCTTCCTTCAGAAGTGAATTTGGGTATCACTTAAGCCGTATTTTGCTTTGGGAATGACTCAAGTTTTTTTTTTTCTTTTAATTTTTAAACATGTCGTGAGATATCCCTATGAGTCTGTTCTTTCATATGCCTGAAACTGGTTATACCTTCACTGAACTAGGTGGGAGAATGGAGAAAATAACTTTCCTTCCCTTTCTTTCCTTCCTTCCTCCCTCTTTCCCTTCCTTCTTTCCTTCCTTACTTCCTTTTTTTTCTTCCTTCCTCCCTTCCTTCCTCCCTTCTCTCCTTTTTTCATTCCTTCCTCTCTCTCTCTTCCTCTCTCCTTCCCACCCATCCTCCTTCCTTTCCTCTTTTTCTCTTTCTAAGCAAATGGCGGGAACTCAGACAAGGGGTCCGTGAATACAGATTTGGGCATATTCATGCCGTCACTCATCCGCTCATTTTTTCATTTATCCAGAAACATGTCTTTCCTGAGCAGCCTATTTTGGATTCGCACATAAGTAAGTCCCAGTTCCGGCATTATTCACCTTGTAGGAGGAGAGGCAGACAGGTTAGCAGAAGGGACAGGAATGCAGAAGGCAGCGGGTCCCCTCGAGGACTGGGACCGTCATCACGGCTCCAGGATGGTGGTGGATGTCAGTTTGCCCGGCAGAAAACTGCCTTTAGAGCAGCTTCAAAAGCCACATGGGAAAACTGGTCCCACCACTTCATCACAGCCAGAAGGCTGGGATCTGCCAACAGGTCTCAAGGCTGAGGCCATGACAGCTGTCACTCCGAAGGCCCCTCGTCTCCACCCACCCCTCTGAGAGTGCCATCTCCGCAGTGAGGGGCCGGGGTTCCCTTCCTCGTAGCTCCCAGGCCTCATGTCAGCCAGAGAGTCACCGACGGTTTCTCTCTCTCTCTCTCTCTCTCTCTCCATCCTTCTCCGCAGCCCCCCTCTGCAGGAAACACCCCTGGATTACTCTAGACCCAACGAGCCACCTCCTTCCTCTCTTGCATTCTCTCCCCAGGACATTGTTTCTTTACCAGGATCAGCCCTCATGAGAGCCACGTTTGAACACGGCTTCTTGCCCTGGGCGCACTCCCAGGCCACTGCAGAGACCACGCCTTATTTAGCTCTGGTCTCTCAGGAGAGCAGATGTTTGTGGACTTGACGGTTCACCAGGTTTCTCTGCTCTGTTAGGGCTGTGCTGGGTATAGATGGTGGAGAGACCATGAAACCTGCCCTCGATAAGCTTAACAGACAAGTGTGAATAGTCTATATCTTTGATAGAAATCTATGTAGGACATATACATGGTTTATGTATCAGGGCCATAGAAAGGAAGAGGTCAGTTCTAACTCAGGAGCAAATGCAAGGGTGGGAAGGGGTGGTAGATGTGGGTGAATCAAATCGAATGCGAAGTGAAATGTGGGGAGACAGATAACCCGACAGAGCCGATATCATTTTGCCAACTAAACAGAATCTTTGTTATGCTGGCAATGTCTAGGAATTTTGAAAAAGCTTAGTACTTATTTCCACGAAATGCAGCCATTGCCTGGGCGATGCAAGTGGGCTCCCAAAGCTTCGGGAGCTGTGTTAACAGCATCGTTTCACCATCTCAAGGAACTTTTTGAAAGCCGTTGGACATAACATTGGTGTTTGCACATTCTTTTCAACCTCATGCCCTGTTACCGTTTTACTATTATGACCATTGCAGTGTGACCTGATTTCGACTGAGCTGAGTCCTCAATTGCTTCTTGAAGTCCAATGACAGAGTCTAAATTAGAAAACATCATAGGAGGCCTTCGACTGGACGAGGTAGATGAAGGCAGGCTGTCCAGGCATTGCCAAATATAGGTCCTTTGGGGCCCACATTATTCAACACGTGAAAATTATTTATCGTTGGCCTGTTTGTTCATTTCATGACACTGGAGGCTTCAGAAGTACACGAGGGCTTGAGAACGATGTCCCTTTAGTCGTTTAAGCATTCCACCTGATTTCTGAATCACTGCTTTTCCATGAAATAAGCTCTCTATCACTCCTGGGTGGCAGCAGGGGCCAGTTTTGACATAGTCTGGTACATTCGAAAGTGCTGGGACTCTGTCACCACCATCTGTCCTGGAGAATTTGAATCCAAAGGTCTTCAAGGGTCAAAGCCAGGGATGCCCTTCCAGAAGTGCCGCTAGTGAGCCGTTCTGTTTCTTAAATGGAAGTTGCGTCCCGTTTGTAACGTGGCTCATGGTTTGGCATTAGGCCGTGAGGACATAGTTGGTTACTGTTGACGATTCTCACTGCGGAAACCTCTAAGTGACTGGCCCAGGAGGGATTTCTAGACTATCTAGCCAGTCCTGGTGGCTCACAGATGATGAGGATGAGACTCCGAGCAAGAAGATGACCTTTCCCAAGGTCTTGTAGCAAATCAGTGGCTCACATGAGATTAGGACACAGGTGACTCTGTGCCCTGGGCGGCGTTACAGAGACATTGCAGACACTGGTGTCTTCATGTCCTTTGGGTCCAGGGTCGGACACTAACCGTCTGACCCTCCTGCTCCTGCTGTCTGTCTCATCTCCGAGGTCCCATCTAATCAGTCCTCGTGACCTTCTCTCCCTATACTGGTCCCTAAAACGCACTTTGCATTTTTCAGTTCCATGCTGTCTCTCATTAAAGCCAGGCTCCTCGACCATCCCCCAGAATGCCCGTTTCTCCTCCATTCTCATCCAGATGAGCGTGCGGCTGGAATATCGGGCGACTTGAGAGCCTCTCCCCACATGGGATATGGAGGGAGAAGCTTGTGTTTGTTGAAAGAGAAGCTTCAGAGGCTCGTGCCGTGTTCAGGAATGAATGACTTCACTGTCCACGTGTGTGTGTGTGGAGGTCCAGCTGTGTGTCCAGCCCCTAGGAGCTGGGGGCACATATGTCAAGGTGATGCAGGTTTGAGAGAGAGAGAGAGAGATAGAGAGATAGAGATAGATAGATAGATAGATAGATAGATAGATAGAGAGAGAGAGAGAGAGAGAGAGAGAGAGAGAGAGAGAGAATGAGAATGAATAAGGGTGGGGTAACATACTGCTTTGGACACCACTGAAAAGTAAACCCTGAACAAAGATCTAAAGAAAAACCACGTAGGTATTTTGGGGAAAAACATCACAGGCAAAAGGACTAACAGTGTAGAGGACCTATGGCAGAAACATATATGATAAGTTCCAGAAAGAAAAGGTGAGGAGGCCAGAGTAGCCCAGTGAAGGAAGGAGAAATGGAGGAGAAGAACTACCTTGGGCCTTGCCGACCGTCATAAAGATCGTGTATTTTTCTCTAAGGGAAACAGGAAGTCATGGAAAGGATTTAAGCAGAAGAAGGAAGATGTGATGCAACTCGTAAAGCATCCCCGGAATTGCTGCACAGTGACTGACTGAGGGGTGGGGTGTGGGCAAGAAGAGAGCCGGAGATCTGTTTAGGACAGGGGTACGCCACGCCGAGGAGGGATGTTGATGGCTTACAGCTTGAGCTAGGCCCTGGTGGTGGCGGGTGTGGACATGACTGGATTCAAGCTGTATCCTAGAAGAGCTGATGGAATTTGTTAGCCCGGATAGGGGGACAGGGCGTGTGAGAGAAGGAGGGAAGTCCAGGACGACGTCAGTACTTTTGGGCTGAGCGTCTGGAAACATGGAATTGCCATAATTGCCATTGACTCAGGGAACACTTGCGAAGGAACAGATTTTGAGGGGGGAAACCAAAACTTTAAATTTTGAATGTATTAAGTTTGAGGTGTCAATTAAAAGTCAAGTGATCGATTGGATATGTGAGTCTGGAGTTCCAGCAAGGGATCAAGGTGACAGTTGTAAATTTGGAAGTCATGAACGTAGATACTCTCGAATGGCATTTAGAGCCCTCAGAAGTATTAATAATTATGTGAGATAGAGGAACTCTTTTTCACGGCCAAGGGGGTAGAACTAAGACCAGTGGGTGGAGCAATATAAATTACAATAGTAATAGCGATTATGGCAACTATCGTTTTTGCATCTGGCTCTTTGCATATGTTGGCTCATGATTCCTAAAAACCACACTGGAAGGTTGAATTTATCCCTGTTTTACTCATGTTGAGGCTCAGACTCAGGGAGGTTAAGTAACTCTTGTTAAATACGTTGATTAAGGCCGCCCTACGAATTACTGTGTGAGCTGGAATTCAAACCCAAGTTCATGTTCTTGGCGCTACGCCGAGCAGCAGGAGCCAGGTCGCAGCCCAGTCTCAGCAGTTCTAGGGCAGGGCCTTTCTTTCCTCTTTGAGACATAGACTTAACTGAGACTTCGTGCCTGCCCACCCCTGGAGGTGGAGCATTTGCAATGCCAGGTGAAATCGTGCCACCCATGCCAGCGCACGACATACAACGTAAAGCAAGGAAGAACAGTTGGAAAAGGAAAGCAGGTTAGAGAGGCGGGATGTCAGGAAGATAAAGTCACGTTTCTGCTCGGGGCTGGCTGCATTTGAAGCAAAGACATTACCAATAGGCTCTTGTTGGTTTCTTTTGATGATTGCTCCAGATGCCACTTGACGCATGCCTACCCCATGGAGTCGGGTGGGGGAGGGGGAGCGCAGGCATTCGGTCCACACTGGCTGCATGGCAGGCACTTGGCTGTGTGTCATTTCCCTTCAGCCTGCCATCGTCAGACGCATGCAGTGGGCTCCACCGAGGCAGGCAAGATCTGAGGGGTTAGGTGAAGCATCCAGGGCTGGGATTTGATCTAGGCTTTCCAGACCGCAAAGCTCATGCCTGGTGCACTGTCCTCCTTACAAAGGGGGAAGAAGGGCAAGGCCTGGGATCTTGACAGCACAGCATCTGCTTTGGCATCCGAGAATCCCCACCTGCCGTCCTGTGAACGGCCAGCAGAGGGGACCGCGCACCCAGGTTTCTCCAGGCCCCCGCCCGAAGCCATGTTGAAGGAGCAAATGTTTGCAGCCGACTCCGTGAGATCTAAATGTCTGCTTGGCAGGAAATCCGCGAGGAGCACTGCGGGGTTGTGCAAACAGCCTCACAATGTCCGCTTGTGTGTGTGCACTGGGCTGCGCCCGCGTCGCCCACAATGCTCTGTTTTTTTTTGGATAATGGGGCTCTGTGGACCCATGTGCCTTGTCATGCGAAGGGAGTGACCCGCGTTTGTCATAAACGGGCTCTTGTATGATTAATAACCCTGCGAATGAGCCCGCAACAGCCCGTTCAGCGCTTGATCTCGCCTCTTGGCCCAGGCGGGGGGCTGAGCCGGCTTTCTTCTCTGGCTCCAGGGCAGCAGTGCAGGATGGATGGCTGAAAGGGAAACGACTTGTTGGCATTGTGGTTGCCGGGTTTTTTTATACATGCAAGATAGGAGGTGCAGGACACTAGCCGGCCCCGCGCCAGACACTGCACTGGATGCTTTCCCTGCGTTATCTCGTGTATTCGGGAACAATGCTGCGAGGGAAGTATTGCGATCTGCGTTTCCCAGATGAAGAAAACCCAGATTGGAAAGGGTAGAACGGCTTGTCCAAGGTCAACACAGCCCATGCGGCTTCCACGACATGACTCCTGTCCCTTTCAGTGCGGTCCTGGTCCACACACCGGGAAACGCCTTCCTCATCCAGGCAGGTGTCGGTGATTTTCAGATACATGAGACGTTTCTGTCCCTGTGCTTCGGTGTGTTTCCTGTACCTCCTGGAATTCTGTGTGGAGCACGCGGATCTGTGCACGGGGACGTTCTTCTGAGAAGGCTGATTTCTCCTGATTCTCGAAGTCCTCTGTGATCGTTAAACAGCAGAATCACACACCCCAAAATGTCTCTGCGGGGGAAAGCTTGTTTTCTCCCACCCACGTCTCTTCCCAGCGACTGCTTTCTCTGCTCCTCTTGTTTGCGCTTGGCACCTTGTTGTCATTTCAATGACTGCTTACCACGCCATTTCCAGAGACATAAATGGAGAACGCTGTAGGCCGGACCTGTGCTTGGTGCTTGGGTGGGGAGGAGTGGTTGAGACGGGTGACAGTCCGAAAATGAAGGAGACATAGCCCTCGAAAGAATTTACAGCAAGGAAGATGGTTAATTTCGGGCCGAGGGGGTGGATAGGAGGTGTCTGGTTGGAAATACTGTTTGATTGGGACCTTGAAAGATAGACAAGATTTCTCTAGGCAGGAGAGGAGGGAAGGGCTCTCCAGGCCAAGAGAACAGCATGAGCAAAAATACAGAAGCAAGAACAAGAGAGGCCAGAGCCCTTGGCACCGTCCGCAGTCTGGTGCAACCAAAATACAGGATGTTCAGCAGAGCTGAAACTCAAATGAGAGCATCAGGGCGAGTTTTATGGCCCCGAATGCCTTGTGAAAATCGTAGCCTCTCCGTCCGAAAGGCAGCTCGGGAGGGAAGTGTTCACACGAAAGCGTGCCTGCCTTCCACAGGGAGGTACGCAGGTGGGCCCCAGTTTAAGAAAACTCAGCCTCCGACAGCTCAGACCCACAAATCAAGTCAATCCACGGCGCTGGGGCGGGCGGGATTCCTTCAGGGGCTCTCACTTCCCAGAAGGACTCCTTCCCACAGCACCGTGCCTCCCTGTGCCTTGATCTGCCTGGTCGTATTTCACCCCCTGACAGCCGGCTATGGAGGCAGAGAGACTTCAAGCACAAATGTGCGAGGCAGCTGCTCAGGGGATGAAAGGCAGGCAGAGACAAGGTGAAAGCCTCATTGTTATTTTTGTCTTGTTTGTCCTTTTTTTTTAAGGTTATGTTGTGAGATAACAGCCATGCAAGTGATTTAATTCACCGCGTTCATTTCTCACCTGCTGTTTCCTGAGATGGGCGATCTGATGCGCTTAGTGTGCTGGGCGTCAGATGGGTGGGGAGGCGAGAGAGAGGTGGAGATAGAGTGACTGGAGGTGATGAGAAGAGATTGCAGGAAGGCAAGGACCCGGAGAAGGGGTGGGCCTGAGGGTGATATGGAAAATTAAGGGGTAGAGTTTGGTGAGAGAATGGATGGATCTGAAGGGTGCAGGAGATGCAGACGACACCCAGGCTTCTGGCTCAGAATCCTAGACGGATGGTGACGCCTTGTATTGAGGAAGGAGGAGGACATTTGGGGAGGGCAGAACACGAGGATATTAATTAAGGCCGCACTCCTCCCCCTGTTGCCTTCCTTGCAGGAAATCCACTTATGCACCCGGAGTTGAGCCGTGAAGTACAATTTGGGGCTAGAGGTTGGGAAATTTCCATATGGGTGACAATTGGTGTCCAGAGGATAGTGAGAAAAAATGTACAGAAAGACCATTGGAGACTGACATTTAAAGGTCAGATGGAGGAAGGGGGGAATTAAGAAGGGGGTCATTCAGAGAGATGGGGACACCGCACCTCCCGGGGCATGCATGCATACCTCCTCTGCTGCACCCCGCTCTGAGGAAGACGGGCCTGACCCTGTCCATTTAAATACCTGACAAGGAATTCTGAGGGTTGTGATCAAAGGGATCCTACAGTCTATTTACACTGCGGATGGTCAGAACAGCCCCAAACTTAGGTAACTTCTCAGTGTTTCCTTTCACTTTCTAGACCGCAGTGAGGCCATACGAGAGAGGTGGAATAAGTAAGTTGTCTCACATCACCCAGTAAGCAAAAGGCCAGCACGTGGGTCCCTGGCCAGGGTCTCTGGTCTGCTGAGTCTCGTTGCCTTTGAAGTGAGGTGGAACTGGCCTGGGTGGGCCGGGCCTGCCAGCCCTGCTTCTGGGTGAGGGACAGACTTATCAAGCCGTTTCCTCAACCCTGTTCTCAGTTTCACAAGTGACAGGGAACAAATTCACCAGTGACGTCCCGGCGGAGGGCTGGTCCAGAGCGAAACCCGCTTTGATTGTTTCCATGTTCACCGGCATTTGAATTCGGGGAGGCCCGTTGACTTTCATTCCCTAAAAAAGGACCTAATTTTGCCCTCATTTCTTGAAGACCTTTGGCTACTGTGCTATTGAGGTTTATGGGGAAATCAACTGTGATGAGGTAATAGTCTATTTTGGAAAACTTAACTCAGGTATTGACAGGGCTATTTTCAACCTGAGTTAATTGTTCAGCTCCATAATGGTCTCTCGATATATTATTATTATTTTTTTTTTGAGAATTCCCGTGGACTGCCTCACAACTGGACGCTAGCAGCTTGTGTTCCCCGGGGAACGCCAAGCCCTTTGGAGGGACACCATGGTCCTAATGATCGATGAGAATATTCAAGGCATTTTCCCATTTGAGTGCCATTACTTGTAGTGTTAAAACGTTTTGAAAACACATTTTAGCCATTAACTCATTTTTATTGTCAGATGAAAGTGCTTAATAGACTCACTG
This sequence comes from Cynopterus sphinx, assembly GCA_030015415.1. Classification (NCBI taxonomy): domain Eukaryota; kingdom Metazoa; phylum Chordata; class Mammalia; order Chiroptera; family Pteropodidae; genus Cynopterus; species Cynopterus sphinx. The sequence continues at coordinate 5,736,505 of CM057383.1, read as the reverse complement.
TGCTTCAGTTTTCCTCCTTCATCTCGAAATGAAATCATCTGTTGGATTCTTGTCAACACAGTCGGCAACGGAACAGAAAACCTTATGACTTCATGCAGAAGTGACAGATGGGGAAGGGGCTTCCAGCCTAGCCCAGCCGTCTAAAACCGCTGACCTGGTTTAGCAGGGTCGGGCCCCCTGAATTTAGAAGCCGAGGTGCTTCCTTGATTGCATTGATGCATATCTGCCCCCCAATCCCAGGAAAACAGGTGCTTGTTTCTGTCGCTTGGGAAATGCTTCTTTACTTTAGCTGAGGAGTGTTTTTTGGTTTTTTTAGCCACCTATTTTGCATATATTGTATTATAGGTGATGGCTAACTGGTTTTGCATATAAGGGGGTTCAGTGGTCACCAGGAGAAAGTGTGTCTGAGCCACGTGAACACCCGTACATCGGGGCTGCACCTTTTTCTCCTGGGTCTGCCCCCTGGACACTGCTGATGGCCCCTGCGAAGCGAACCAGAGGGGTCGCTGGCCTTTCAGGGTGGTATGGGGACTCTGCAAACTTCCAGTGTCACCGGCAGCAGCTGTCACTCTGGCTGCCGTCAGGATTCCTCTAACTCTGAACCTCGCAGGTCAGGTTGAAAGGTGGATTGTCTCAATAGCCCTTCTAAACATCACATCCAGCCCCAGGAACATCCCTAAAGCCAGACCTGGACTGCGTTACCCTCTTCTGCTGGGAAAATCTTGGGGCACTGTTGTTAGGAGGTCCGGCTTATGGTAAAATTAAGAAAGGCGGGTAGGGGCCGCAGCTGGAAGCACTGGTCTGAGACCAGTGACAAGGCCCCTGCGACAGCTCCACTCTCAAGCCCAGTTAGTCACTGACCATCTTAGCGGCTCCGAGACTTTTGAATTTCAAAAGCCAGTCAAACTTCAAAATAACCTCTGGGAATCCGGGATGCATCTATCCCCATCATTTTGTAAAATAAATCAAATCATTGCCGCATACAAATGTTTGAATAACTTTAGCTTTATGCAAGGCATGGCGTGGCATGGTCTTTGTTTTTCTCATTTTGCCACGGACTGACCGAGGCTTTGGTAGCCCCAGTCAGGGTGATCTTAAGGGTTTCTTTTCCAACACTAACTGTGTGCCAGGCCCTGTGCTAAGTGCTGGGGACACAATGAGGTGTGAAAGCCGCCCTGCTCAAGGCGGCCTCACGTCCGGAGAGAGATGCAAGAAAATGCATAATTATGGTCCATGCTGATAGGAAATGTGGACAGAGAGAAGTGGAGCTCACTCACGGGAGTGGGTCTTGTTTTATTTGTGTTGGAGTCGAAGATGAGGGGCGACTCGGGGTTCCATCCGAAGGCTCTGATTATCAAACTCACACTTGAAAGGGAATTCTGAGAGGCAATCGCCAAATGCAAGGACTTTGAGGTCAGATGAACTGGATTCTAGACCCTGCTCCGCCACTTGTGGGCTTGAGCAAGTTTCTAAATCCCTAAAATTTTTTCTTTCTCTCTCAAGTTGGGGTTAATAAGAGTTCCTACCTCATATGGTTGTTGCAAAAATTAAAATACAATACATGAAAAGCTCACATCAGTACGGCCTAAAGATCCTTTAAAAATGTTAGCTGTCATTGTAAGATGCAGCATGTGCAAAGGCCCTGAGTCAATATAGAGTGAGGCCCCTTTAGAGATGTTCAGGGTGTGGCTAGAGTGTAGGGTGCAGGGTTATGAAGGGAGAAGGGAGAGAGGAAAAGGGCAGAGGCCAGAGCCAGGTTTTCTGTGCCCAATGGATGCCTTTGGTTATATCCTGAGGCACCAGGGAGCCACCAAAGCAGATTAAACAAGGGAGTAACAGAATCAGATTTGTGTTTAGAAAGATGGCTCTGCCAGGGGTATGGGGATGAGTGGGAGGGAGACAAGACTGAGTCAGGAAGATCGGTTCAGAGGCTGCGTTCAGGACACAGGCTCTGCTGAGGGTCTACGCTGGGATAACCCTGGAGGGATGCAGAGAAGTGCACACAGTTTGACCACCAGTGAGGGTGTCGTCGTTAGGTAGCCCTTTAGCAGATCCTGGTGAGACCCTACTAATAGAAGCAGAAACGATCTAGTGGCAGCAATACACTACACCTTACATTTTTGTGTCTTAAAAGACGGATTTGATGTCCCATTTACTTTTGGTGTTTGTGGACAAAGCATGAAGTCGAGAGACAGGAAATATCCGTCTGGTCCTTCCTTTGGCCCTAAGGTATTGTGGGTCCCTGGGCGAGTGATTTTTTTTTGTAAAATAAGAATTTTTCAAAGATGATCCCAGTTCCAGTGTAACATGTTCAGTGGGACTACAGATCAGAAAATCCAGAACCCATCTCGAAGATATTGGGAAGGACACTTGCTATACGTGACCCCCAGTTCCAGTCTGTAACACGGGTCCAGTAACTCCCTCTCTGCCTCTGACACATGCTAGTGTAGAGGATAAATGCGGCCAAACGCACCTTTGACAAAGACGTGATGTTATGTAAACATGTATCATTGCTGAATTCATGGTTGGTCTGTGGTTTCTATGCTAATTATGTTGCTGAAAAATATATGGATCAGCCAGGACTTCTCAATCCCCCAAATATTGAATAATGGATAGAGAATCAAAGTCTTTGATTTCTCAAAGTCTTCGCACCAGGGATGCTAAATATTGTAGATCCCAAGAGCCGTTGTCTCATTCAGAGGGCTAAGAAAACTCATCCCTTATGCCCTTCTGCTAGGTGCATTGAGTGTTTATCATCTGAGACCTTAAGAAAAATATTACAAAAAACATAAGAACCCACAGAGTTACTGTTTGATTTTTTTCTCACCTTCTGTTCTCTATTGTCGAGAGGCGGTATTGGCTTAGGAATTGTCCATTCACATAGTCATCGCTGCAGAAGTCTTAGTGCTGTCCTCTGTTCATGAAAATCGGGCATTGAAATTCTGGTGTGCGCAGGCAAAGGCCAGCTCTCACAATGCCGGCGCTCTGGGCCCCAGGCCTATTTATAGGAAACAAACAAATTTCCTCCCAAACTGTGGCCACGTCTTTTTCACACAAGCTCTGATTGATCTTATTTGGTTTTACACTCTGGGGAGACAGCTAATGCTATTCTTTAATTTTTTTTCTGTGTCTGTGTGCTTTAATTCTCTAATTCCTCTTTTTTTACAACTGGAAGTGTCAGCAGAGTACTCTTTCCTTAAGGGAGTAGCTGTTTTCCACTGAGCAGCCTTAAAGCCAGCTCCCCTGAAAGTGGTTTTGAGTTCAGGACCAAGAAAGGAGTCATAGAAAATACCATGTGTCCACCCCAAATTGTCACCCCTGGGGGATGAACGCCTCCCTTGGCAGGGACGTCTTTACAGCCCTCCTACGGGGACTAGAGAAACGCCCTTCTTCTAGACTCCTTGGAAAAAAACGTGAAAGGACCCATTTCAAAATGATATTGCAGTCCATGAACCTTGAGGACTCAGCCTTCCGTTTTTGGAAGACGCGGTGTGTCCCCCAACCTGTGTCTTTTGTTTCCTTCTTGCTCTTAATCCCCCCAGCTGGAGGGCTTCTCTCAGCCAATCCAGATTCCCAGTGTCCTTCATGCCTGGGTGGCAGTTCATGTCTTCTCGTAGCCACTTTCCTGAAAGACCCCACTCCACATGGTTTTCTCTGCCCTCTAAATTCCTAAAGAAGGATGTCCCTCCCTATACATGCCATCGAGAAGTACTAGGGTGGAGCAGGCCACCTTAGAATCTAACAGAAACAGCAGACTCTCTCCCCAGAAAAATGAGCATATGCATATAACAATAATTCAATGTCTTGCATGCACTTTCCACAGGCCACCGTCTCTTGAAGTCCCCAAAGAGGGACCTTTCAGGGTCCCAGTCCCAGGTCTTCGGTGTGGAAAAGAACATCCACTCTGTGTTCCCAGACTCTCCAAGTCCAATGTGACTCTCTCTTTTTATTCTTCTGTAGTCTTCAGGAAGACACTTAACCACCTGAACCTCTTTTTCTTCCAAATAAACGTGAAGATAATTATAGCTGCCCGACAGGGAGCCTTTGTAGGGCCCATCCCTTCACGTGTCCGTACCCAATGGGCAGATTCTTTCCTGCATCTTCGTTTGGGAACCAAGAGCTCGTACTCTCCCTGGCTGTGTCCCTACCAGACCCTCTGCACAGGAGCAAATCCAGATGCCACAACTCTCCCGTACGCCGCTGTAGCTGTGTCATGTGCCGGGGAAGTGTCACTTGACGATGCTCTCTGGACACGCCAAGGGCACCGTGTGAGTTGGGGGTGGGGGGTAAGGTAAGCCTAAACGTAGCAATGCAGACGACATACTAGGCTTTAACAATAAGCATGCTCGACTCATTATCGCTCGACCTCCTTTGTGTAAGTCTCCTCTTCCCCAGAGACTTCTCTTTTCCTCAACCGTCTCTTGGCCCTGATCCCTTTTTCGTTTTCTTTACTTTTTAATCACAAAAAGCTCTACTTCTTCAGCGTCACCCATTTGTTATATTTTCTGAACACCACATCGTGAAAGAGGTCCTTTCTCCTCCTTTGCTTTGGCTGTCGGGAGCTCAGGTTCCAGTCGACGAGCTGTCCTCAGCAAACGTGAAGGCTTTAGGCCTGGGTGACATGTGACGCGCGTCCTACTTGCCTCTCTGCCTTCATCTTTCTATTCTACTTTTATTCTTCCCTTACTCTCGTGTCCATTATATATGTATTTGCATTCTCTAATAGTGCACAAACTTAAGTTCTTTTATGAATATGATAAAATATTAAAAATAATTATTATTAGTTATCTCGCTAGTAACATGCCACAGAGCAATGTATTTTGCAAGCCCTGAGGAGCTGTTTGACAAGACTGGAGAGACTCTGTCGTGAGAAAAGTGGTTGGGGCTGTGGTGGAGACCTCGTGGGTGGGAGGCCTTTCTAAGTGGAGTCCTGGGTCCAGGTGAAAGCCACTGAGTTCTCTACGGGGTGACCAATCTGTGTGGTGTGAACTCACTTTGCAGACCGTAAACCAGAATGTGCTTGCATGAATCCTTGTCAGCCTTGGAAGGAAGCAGGACGCATCACATCTTTTGCTATAAAGGAGATGAAATATTTTTGTACTTATCCAAGCAGCTTGTGTTGAAATGCCTGTTTTCTAGATTCCGTTAGACTAGACTTGACCCCTAATGCTACGTAATGTCCCATAGTCATTGTTCGGGACAGTTTCTATTTGGGACGTGAAGCATCTAGCACACTGAGAGTTCCTTCATCGACCTTGGTTGATGTTAGAATCATCTTCCAAAATATTTGACCACATCAGCCAACCAGCTTAAATAACCTTCGAGCAGAAAGAATTCTGCGGCCAGCTAATATTTGGATATATTTCCACGAGCCTTCCTTTTAGTCTGTTACTAATTTTAAAGGCTTGGACGTATTTCCCACCTAAGTATTCTGGCAGTAAAATCACGCACAAGACCGAGTTTTAGGAGAAAGCTCAATGTGCTTGCGTTTCTATGACACATTCATAGTGCAAAACTAGGGAAATTAAGAATACTTAGCTTCCATTAAGGCATTTTATCTGAAAATCGGGGCTGCTACTAAACAGGGGAATCGTCTTCCTACACGAAGTGCCTCTGGGTCTGAATGGGAATTATTCATTTAGTCAGAAACAGAGCCTTTCCCGCAGACCCAGGATGTCTGTGGAAGTGGCCCAGTGGCAGGGATGGGCTCTGTCGGTTCCGAATTTTAGTTTGGCAGGACCTGCCCCATACAGGGCTTTGCCCAAAAGTGTCCTCAAAGGAGATGAGCGTAAAGGCAAGGGAGGAAAAGAAGAATGACAGAAGAAAATAGGAAAGATTTTTTCAGAAGAGAGAAGCATGGCATTTGCCTCTCGTGTGTGTGTGTGTATGTGTGTGTGTGTGTGTGTGTGTGTGTGTGCGCGCGCACGCGCACCCAAACATTTATATACTTCAGAATGGGACAGATTCTAAGAAGTGTCCAGTTCAGTCTTCTGCCCGACACATAACTCATTTTTACAAATTTTTTAAGGGCCGATCCAGCATATTTCTCTTTACACACCCCCACTGACAGGAAGTTCACTATTTCACAAGGCAGATAATTCAATGTTCAGACAACTCTGATGGTTAGCAGTGTTTTCATGACATCGAATGAAGGTCTTCCTCATTATTTCCTCACCAGGCCTAGTTCTCGTCCCCAGGGTTGCATACGACCTCCCTAATTTATCTTTCATAGCAGGATCCTGTGTATTTATCTGAAGGCTCTCGCAATAATGATGATGGTGGCAGTGGTTTTTGTCATGATCATCTTCATCACAGTAATAGCACATAACATTCCTTGAGCACTTTCTATAAGGGCCGTGCTCAGCATGTTATATTGTTCTCTCATTAATCCTCACGACTTGAGGCAGTAGCTCCATTTCAAAAAGTCATTTTGCAGATGGGAACACTGAGGCTTAGAGGGTGAGCTAGCTTGGCCTGGATGTCGGAGCTAGCAGGAAACAGAGCTGGGACTGAAAACAGGCCTCCCTAAGTGGTCTGTTTTCCAGCTTCACGTCAGTGAATTACACCACAGATGACCTCAGCAAGCACATGAGTGTTTTCTCAGGGGAGGACTGTGGAGCCTGCATGACCTTGTGAACCCACGGGAACTGCTCGCTATGTATTTTCATGCACAAAGTCATCTTTTTAGTGTGTTCTCTCACCACACCTTTCTTAGAGAGGCATGTTTTTTAAAAAAATTCCTCTATCAGCATAAACACTGGAAGCCACATGCATAGAAAACCACAGGCTTACAGTTTCTCTTTGACTGGTCCAGTGGTTCTTCAGGTTGATCCTTCGCAAGCTGAGGTGTCTGAGTCACAGGTTAGAGGAATCCCTCCCAAGGACACAGCACCCAGCGTTCGGTGGCAGCGCCATGGACATGCGCTGAATGAATGAACAGACAGGCAGGCAGCCTCCTGGAGAATATAGCTTAATGTCTGAGAGCTGAGAGCAATCGAAGTGTTGCTGTTTACTTAAATAATAACTACACGTGCTCTATTTTTTTTTTTTTAGGTTGAGATTGCAGAAAATGTAACAAATTTGTATTTCTCTGTGGATGTGATCTATTCTTGCAAATGCCTTAGGCAGCAATTTCATTGAGAATGACTTCTTTGAATATTCCACCTTTTTTCATTTTTATGCTTTGTGAAATATCCAGTCTCGTTACCATTGAAATGTCAAATTACGGGAGCCTCTGCTGGCCTGGGAGTTGTACTCTACAGACTAAAAGAGGCCCTGGGGCTTGTAAAGCTGTGTTTTCTAAACTCTTTTTCTCAGGAACTTTTGAGAAACTTAACTTACTTGACAGATTTTTAAAAATCATACCCTCTCTGTTCTTGTCCATTGACATGGTATGTTCCCACATCAATGAACCAGAAACAAAACAAAACTCAAATATTAGCCATAAGGATTGAGAGAATTGATGAAGTGGGAAAGGAAGCGCGTTTTAGAATATATCTAAACTCTGCCTCTGCGCTACCTAAAGTACCTGATTCTTTTCATGGAAACAGTTGCTAAGCTCTTTCTTCTGGTATGAAGATGCATTGTCTGGGGTCTTCATATGTTGCAATGGGGGTCCAGTGGTTTTTATGGAAGTTAGTCAAATATGTTCAGCCTTTCAGACGTTTATTTTTCATGTGGCTCATGATACTCGGTTTTATGTTGTCTCTCCTAGGGTTGCTGGCATGGGGAACCTGCTCAAAGTTCTTACCAGGGAAATTGAAAACTATCCACATTTTTTCCTGGATTTTGAAAGTAAGTTCCAAAAGTTAAAAGATAATGATAGAAACTTTTCACTTTCTTTATAGCTTGCTGATAGGAAATGATAACATAAATATCTTATATAACGCTTCAACATTCAAATGTCACTGTGCATTCCCTTGAGTCTTCAAAACACACTTTCTTCCTTTATGTTTCTATTATTTTAAAAAATCTCAATAGAACATCTTTTTAAATATGTCGGTGGTTTTCTTTGATTTTAGAAGTGATCAACTTTTGTAGCATAAATCATCGTCATATATTTTTCCAAATAATTGTCATGACTTTCTATGCCATAGTCTAAAGAAAAATAGTATATACACAGTGATTTCCATAGATTAATATTAAACAAATTATCGCTAGACATACAAGAAAATGTGATCAATACTAGAGATAAAGCTTACAGATGATTTCTTTTTGAGTCATCCCTCACTGCTCTTTATATATTATTTGGTAATACAAAACTATTTCAAGATTTTGAGATACACTCCTTTTATCTAAAAGCTTGTATTTTGTTTATCAAAAACTTTAAATATTTTTCGAAGATAAAATGTCTTATGAATCATGACTAAATAAATACAGAGATTCTTATCTTGTTTTTTTTCTTTGATGACTATATTTACAAATGAGTGACAGTCACGTTTAACAGACTCAGCTCATGTTTCTATCTTCGTTCCTATCCTCTTTTTCTTTTAAATTACAATTCTTTAATAGTGGGCACAGTTAAATGTCATTTTCCCCAGTATTCACCATCTGTTGCAAACTTTAATCTGCTTTAAACTTTATTTTTTGAAGTTTTTTATCTATATTAAAAATAAGTTGGAATGTCTTACATATAGTTTAAACTTTCTAACAGAGATGTATCTTTCCAGAACCATTGGTGTGTCTAAAATAGCTACTTGAAAGGAAAAAATGACCCCAAAGCTTATGTGTTCTGAAAAAAATTATATTTAATCTAGATTATATTCGATGAAAAATACTTCTCTTCTGATTTAACTCGTTTTGTTGCTGTTGTGTTATTCTTGTTTGGTTGGTTTTGGCTGAGTTTGTAAAGAACCCATCTAGAAACTCAAGACCAGATTGATTTGTACTTCAAAAGGGATGGGCGTTTTTTCTGGTATAACTTTTGCTACTCCTCTACAATATGTATATCTTATTTGTTATTAAAATTTACATATTTATTTTAATTAACGTATATTTATGAATCACTTTAAAATTTTTTGCAAAATAAATTACCTATGATCCCACCATTCTGATTTTACTACTTGCATTTTCAGTAAGTTCTTTCCACTTCTTGTCACATGCATTTTAGACTGTAGCATCCGGCATGTACAAAGGCCAAAACAGTGATAAAATACCCTGTTCACTCAAAAGGAGCATATGAACACCTACGGGGATGACATGTCTTTTTTTTTGGAAGCTCTAAATTTCACACAAAGTTCTGAAGTTATGCCTAGAGCCATTATTTTGTTCCTGACTAGAGAAGGACATCTTAGTCATTTTCAAAATAAAACATCTCATGGGGGAAAATAGTTTTTTTTTTTTTTGATTTTGCAAATTCTATTTCCTAAGGGTGGTTTTCAAGAAAAAAAAAATGGTAATGGATTGGAAAGGTAGAGAAGGAAGGTTGTGATCATGATTTTTCCTTGAGTCTGTAGATTTCAGCTCAATACCGTGATAGTATATCATGTATGTTTATGAGCATCTCTGTAAGCCAGGCAAAAGTAGAGAGACAGAGCTGAACAAGAACAATCAATGAAGGCGCAGGCTTGGGTGGAGCACAATCTAGACACAGTTCAATACAAGATAAAATAAAGGGCGTAGAGATGCATAGTGTGGCCTGGGAATAAAGAGGGAGGAAAAGCATACATCCAGCTTTAGGAAATGGACCATAAAAGGTATCGGAGAAGTCTTTTAGCAAAAAGGTGGCATTTGGAATGAATGGTTTTTTTCTATAGGTGAAGATGGGGAGGGGAGGGGAGTTTTCCAACAGATGGAAGTGCAGATAGAAGTAGGAAGGGCATGTTTGAAGAATAACAAGAGGCCCAATTTAGACAGAGGCCCCAAAGCTTATTGACTGAAGTGGAAGGCTGGCTTGAATTAGACCATGAAAAGTGGAAAAGCTCAGGACTGGATGTCCGTAACCAGGGGTCACCTCCAAAGAGAAGAGCATTTTAAAATTTCTGAGGGAATTCTAGGGGGCAGACAAGAGCTGAGCAGAAGGGAACTTCAGGTGCATTTATGCTTAAAGGGAGGTTGATTATTTCAAGCATCCAGGACAGAGGCTAAGGAAGGAAGGAGGATGTCTTACTAAACTGAGATTCTTGATGGCGGAGCCTCGACCCCACTCAGTTTTGTGACCCAGGACTTAACTCGTGTTCAACGTGGAGCACTGATCACTAAATGAGACTTCGTAACAGATGCTGGCTGTGAGAGGGAACAGACAGAACAGGCTAGATCCAGGCAGCCAGGAGAGCACAGACGTCCACAAAGAAGGGAGTGTAAGTGGACTCAAAAGCTGCGAAGTGAGCTGCCCGACTACTGGTAGCCACTGGGAGGACAGATTCCAGATTTATTGCTTTGAGTACAGAGGCTGGATTGCAAAGAGTTAAGGAGTCAGCAGTGGAGAGAGGAAAGGAGACTGAACGGCATAAAGCAACAGCTTAAATGAATTTGGCACCTCTGCTTTGAGTGTTGAATATTCTTTTTGAAGTCAGTGATGGAATATAATTGAACTGGGTCAAATAGATATGATTAAGCTGGGTCAAAATATAATACAAAATTAGACACATCTGCCCTCAGGTTTTCCAGTTGTGTAAGTCGGATTTAAATTCTCGTTTGACCTTTGCGGCGAGCTCTCTACTTGATGCTCACTTTTCGGCACAGCCACTTAACATCTTTTTCATTGTCGTTCTCTCATCCTACTACTTTTTTCTTTTTCTCTCTCTACTTCCTTGTCATGTCTCTGTTTCCTCTTTGAAGTCTGGGAGACAGAGGGGGAATAAAACGCAACCTAATCTTTCATGAGTGATGGTTTTGAGGATGGTGTGCTGGAAGACCTGTGCCTGAAAATCTGCTGATGATTACTGAGTTGAATTCACAGTTATGGCCCCCAAAATAGGCAGCAGGCATTAGTCTTCCAGTGAAATAGTCCCGGTGATTCCTTGACTGGAATGATCACTAGGCACATCTGGTGAACCTCATTTTCTATAGTTGTCTGACCCTTGTCCCAAAATTCTGATTCAGTGGTCTAGTCCCAAGAATCTGCTTTTGCCTCCATTCCTTGAGTGCTTCTAAAAACCTGAATTTGGAAACTGCATTTAACTCATGCATCTAAGTGATGCATTAGCCCATCCTCGTGTTTGGGACAGGGGAGCTAGGCAAGCATCCTTCATGTTCTGAGATCTGGAGTTAAGGTCTCCAGAATTGGTCACAGAGGGCCCCTTGGGGTTTTTGTGTCCCTACGTCCCCTTGCCAAGCAGGAAGTGGAGAACTAGCTGTAAATCAGAGCTACGACTCCAGAGTGACACACTCCCTCAGTCCTTCACACAGTGTCTGTCTACCTTGGAGTGGAAGGTCCCAAGAGAGATGTTCAAGTAGATTCAAATCTGCCTGTCATTGCATGTATCAGTAGTTCTTTCCCTATGTTGTTGTCGTTGAGTGCTCTTCCATTGTATCACAGTCTGTGTATTCATTCTCCTGCTGACAAACACCTAGGTTTTTCCCAGGCTTTTAGCTATTATGCGTAAACCCTGAACATTATTGTAGAATCTTTGTGGGCATCATTTCTCTTGGGTAAATACCTAGGAGTGGAATTGCTGGTTTAGTTATATGCAACTTTAAGAAACTGTCTAATAGTTTTCCAAATAGGATGTACTATTTTCCATTCCTATCGGCAAGATAGAGACTCAGGGGTTCCACATCTTTTCCAGCATCTAGCATTGTCGAACTTTTGCTTTTTAGCTATTCTAAAGATTATGGCATAGTATCTCATTGTGGTTTTAATTTGCATTTCCATGGTAACCGAAAATGTTAAACATTAAACACTTTTCATGTGCTTATTGGTTATTTGATTATCATTTCTAGGAACTATTGTCTACTCAAGTCTTTTATTCATTTTTTAATTGTTATTTTTCTTTGTATTACTAAGTTGTAAGAATTCCTTACCGTATTCTGTATACCTGTCTTCTGTAAGATACAGCTTTCACGTATTTTCACTTGGTTCATAGCTTGCATGTTTATTTTCTTAATGATGTCTTTTCTTGAACAGAAGTTTTAAGCTTTGATAAAGTACAATTTATCATTTTTTTTCCTTTTGTACTGGGTACATACTATATCCTCTTTAAGAAATTTTGGCCAACCCTAAAGTCATAAAGATATTCCACTATGTTTCCTTCTGGAAGTTTTAGAATTTTAAGCTTTACATTTAGGTCAATGACTGATAATGAACTAATTTTTGTATATGTTATGAGGAGAGTGTTGGATTTGTTTATTTTTTTGTGTGACAAAAAATTGTTTTAGCTCAGGTAGATTGCTTTCATGCCTTTATCAGAAATTACTTAACTGCAATATATACGGAGCTACCTCTGTTTCTTCTCTTCTCTCCCATTGCTTTATTGATCGTTTTCACTCATTAATGCCAAAATATAACAAGTGATAAATTTTAAAATTAGGAAGAATAAGTCCTTCAGATTGGGTGCTCATTTTTAAGATTGGTTTGACTATGCCAGCTCCTTTACTTTTCTAAATAAACTTTATAATTAGCTTTCAATTTCTACAAAAAAAGTATCTTGCTGGGATGTTGATTATAATTACATTTAATGTATAGATCAACTTAGAGACAATTGGCATCTAAACAATATTGATTCTTTGTATCTATAGATGTGGTATATCTTTCCATTTATTTTGATATTCTTTAATTTCACTCAGCAAAATTTTGTTTTTTAGAGGTCCTGTATATATTTTGTTAAATATAACCCTACACAGTTTCTAATTTGCCTATAACAGCTTTTTTTATGCTTAGCATTTACATGGTATATGTTTTCCCACCCTATCTGTACTTTTATCTTTACAGTGTGTTCTCGTAAACATTACACAGTTAGCTCTAGCTTTTCATCCAAGCCGATAATATCTACTTTTTAATTGGCGTGTTTGGTTCATTTGCATTTGATTATTGTATGTACATTTAATTAATGTTTTTATTTGAGTCTATCTTGGTGTTGATTTGCATTTGTTATATTTGCTCTTTGTTTCTCTCAATGATTGTCTGCCTCTTGATTAAATCAATAAAGTGTTGGTATTCTCTTGTGTCTTTTCTGTTGACTTTTTAGTTATGCTTCTTAGTGCTTATTTTGGATATTTTATGATTTATCTTCAACATATATTCCTGACTTCATGAAAAATGTAAGACTCTTGTCACAGGATACTTTCAATTACCACCCTTTTACCCTTTGTGTGTTTGCTATATTTTGCTTCTACATGTGCTATAAACTCTTCATTGCAATGTTTTTTTCTTTAAATTGTCAGTAATCTTCTAGGTGTATATACATGTGTGTGTGTACTTTTAATACGTCTTATATTTACTCACTCTGGTATTTTCCATTCCTTCTTACATAACTAGGTCTCTGTGGTATCATTTCACTGCAGCTTAAAGAACTTCCCTGAAGAGAGGATTTGGATGGCATCTTATGCTTTTATCATTACATGTCTTGTCTGGTGTCCAGCATAGGCCTGGGCATAAAGAATGAGATTGGGAACTTTGATTTTTTGATTGATGCTAATTCTGTAACTATATGCAGAGCATCTCCTGCATCATAGCATCAAGCAGGAATAGCAGGGCCAGAGGTGGGGCAGGGAGGCATGGAGGATGACATAGGGCGTATAAATATAGAAACAAGAGTCAGAAGAACATGACTCTTCTTCGAGAAATATACAGTTTATTCGGGAGATAAGATGCAAGTACATTCAAGAGATAACAGTATAGGCAGTAGAGGGGTTTGTGTTAGAACAGAGAGCGATAGCCTAACCAGAAAAGTATAGGCTTTGGCCTGGGCTGAAGATGTATTTCATAGAAGGTAGTGACTGAGAAATGATTTTCTTATGGACCAAACAGACCTTTAGAGCATAACAGGAATGCTGAGAACAATAACAGTGTGGAGGGAGCCGGTGTTATGAAGTTCTAAAGCCTCTAAACCATTGAACTCTCAGAAAGGCTCCGACCATTTTGACCTGGTAGGCCTATGGTCTCCCACTCTTTTAAACAAAGCATGTCAGATTAGCTGATCCGCTGGGATTGACACAGACCACTTCTTGCCACTACTGATCTCTTCTTTCATCTGTTCCTCTCTGGTACCTTCACATCTGCTAAGGTTGCTGAGAGGACACCAGATAAACCTGGGAGAGGAAAGAGGGAAAATAAAAGACATCCTCTGCTTACTTTACAAATGAAAACAAACAAACAAACAGAAGCCCAGCAGAGGAGAACAGGCCTGGGAAGCCATTTATGAATTCCAACACAGGAACTCATTCACAGCAATTCCTTAAATTTCGGGTTCTTTTGCTTTTTAAGTGCTTTTCATCTATGTTAACATCTTCATTATGACCCTACAGGTCATACATAGTTCCTACAGGACCATACAGAGAGAAGATAAGGCGCTTGTTAGCTTCCCTCCCACTGCCAAGAATTAATGAGGCCCAGAGAGATTGATTGGTTTGCTTGGGGTCTAATAGTCAGTGAGTGGCTAAACCAGCAACAGGACTTGTGTCTCAAAAACCTCTGTTTTTGGAGTTTCCCTTTCCCCCGTGACATCACAGGATCCCATTGCATGTGAATGAAATAAACAAGCCTTCAAAGCACCTCAACCCTCGTTGTGCTTTGCAATCCCTCACTGATTGTTCCATGGAAAAGGGCTCTGGTGCCGGATGACTGATGTTCCTCTACAAATAAATATGTCATCTCAGTCACACTTATATTTTCCAACGGACCTTTGCAATTTTATGTCGTTTCTGTTAGCAGTTAGTATCGTGCTATAAATCATGGCCATTTTGCATCCCCACATGTTAATAATAGATAGTTATTTATGTTTCTTAGTTTATCCTGAAAGGAAGAGAGGTGGAGCGAGGAAGTGGTTGGGAAGAAGAGCTATAGATTTAATTTATGGCTCTGGCAAATCCTTTTTGCTGTACCTTTCTTGGTGTTTATGCAACAGCTGGTATGGTGAAGAGATAGCGATATATCCTATTGATGAAATGCCAGGGCTTACTTCAAAGCCAGAGACATCTCTAAATAAATTGTGTCTTCTCCTTACATTATCTTCGGTTAATTTGTTTGATTCTCTGTCAGATTTTCCATAAGGTCCCACATAGGTTGTTAGGAGAAGGTATGTATGTTCCTGCTGCTTGTAAAGACAGAGTGCATCCTTGGCTGATTTACAAAGATAAGAGCCCTTTGATGTGACAGCCCTGCTCTGGTTTGAGCCCTGCTGTCACGCCCTGGGGTATGTTCATGGAAGATGTTCATTCCTGACAAACAAAACACATCGCCACCTTCCTCTTCATCCCCACAGTGGAATGCCAAGCATTTGCTTTCAGTAAATATCAGAGTCCCCCATAGCAAAACCTCCAACTGACCTCGTGACACCAAAATGCTGACAGTTACTCTCCACTATCACTAACGAATTGAGCCAAAGGAGGACAAATAGATCCCCTGAAAACAAAATGAATACTGTTTATCTCCTTTAATCGATGGGGGGGATTTTTTTTTTCATTAAAAATTTGAGACACTTGGAATTCAGTGCGTTCTTGACAATGAATGCATGTATTCGAGGTCACAGTGCATGTGATACATGTTCACACTTTCCACAATAGCAAGTACAGGACAGGGGTCTAAATCATTGCCCAGGGAATGGCCTAGATGGGTTCATTCCAGGGCTCCCAGAAGTATTGGTTTCTGAAATTGCCTGTGTAAATCACAGGGATTTTAACAGCTTCATTGTTAGGCCGGAACAGCGTGGCTTTATGTAACCGTTCTCCTCGAATTTTGAGGAAATCATTGGTGATGATTAGAAGTTGAGAATGTGATTCTTAGAAGAAACATCACCAAAGAATTCGCTGCACTAGAAAGTAAACACCCATTTCCATCGGTAATATTACCGGTGGGCATGTGTGTGTGTGCCTTTGACTTTGTGTGAAATCATTGTGTTCAAACAGAAAAATAAAACCCGTAATTCAGAATTTCTGTTGACTCAGCAAATACTTGAGGAGGTTGCTGATAGGTTAAGTAGAGTAACCTTTTCAATTACTAATTCTTCAAGGTCTTTTTCGAAACGTCTCTCCTTGACATCTGAGACACAATACGTTTTAAAAACATGGTTACCAAATAAATGTGAATATGAAGAATTTCAAAAGTATCAACCCCAAAGCCTCTCAAGGGAATATTTCAGAAAGCAAGATGATAATCGCCTTAGGATTGGTGGAGTAAACATAAGTGCAGTTTTTCACTCAACAAATATCCTATCAGTGTGTTAACCTCTCTGAGGGGACATTGAGGCCATAGATAAATGACGGTCATTTAAAAACACACGTGATAATGAAAGTATGAATAGCCACTTTGTTGGAAAATACACATATCTTAATGATAATGGTGAGAGATATAACAGCCATTAGAGGAGAAGAGATAGAGCATCTAGAATTAATTAAACCTTCATTTTTCTTCACTGTGTCCCAACACGCACGTTCTCTGTCACCTGGTCAATTTCCTCAAGTATTCATTGATTCGTGACATGTTTATTGAGTGTCTTCAATTGATAAGGCATGTGGGGGCGTCTAGGACAAGGATACAGACTCTGCCTTCAAAGATCTTAGAAGTCAAAGACAAGCAGGAAGATTATCACAAAACACAGTGTGAGAAGTGTATTTAAATCATTAATTCCACTATTTAACAAATTGTTCTTGCGCATCTATGTGTCAGGCACTTGCTGGAGATACAGTGTCAGAACAAATAAGACCAGAGTCCTATGGTCTAATGGATCAGATTCTCATTAATTAGTCCTGACCAATCATTTAGCTAGAAGATAAAAATAGGATGAATATGGGCTTCCACATGGATATGGGCCAATGTCAAATGTCACTTAGGGTCACACAGTCTTTTTCCCATTTTAAAGAAGAAGCAGACAAATTAGAGCTTCTCCCAGTCAGCACTCTCTACCTTGAATATTGATGCCACTTGGGACTTTAGTCCTCTGGGAATCTTACAGCTCCCTGGTTCAGAAGGCAGGGACAATGCTGCCGGCACCAAGAGCCCAATTATCAGCTGGAAGAAGAGGTGACTTCACTTCCATGACAGGGGAAGGAGGAAAAAACAGAGCATGCAATAAGACTAACAAATTATGAAAGAAAACGAGCCAACTCATTTCTAAGTCATGATGAAAGAAGGAATGATGGATTGGATTTCTCCCACCTCAGCCCTGCTAAACAGGGCCACACGAGAAACATTTCAAATAGGACACTAGGACATATGCCAAAAGCAACATTTTCCCAGGGAGGGAGGCTGGGCACTGTGCGTGGGTCCTGTTTCACAGGTCGTGCCAGCCCCCAGGAGAGTGGAAGGTATTCACCACCCCCAACTCTGCCGCCTGTGGGAGAGAAGGGACAGCACACACTCCTCATGTTCCTTGTCCAGCTCTTCATGGTCTCATAAATGTCAGTGTTGATTTGTATCTGAAAGTGTCACTTTACCTGGGATGGAGAGAGAAGCTCACTTATCTGTAGCCAGTACCCCATGTAGGCCGCTCTATTGGAAATGGTCTTCTTTTTTGAAATCCTAAAAGAAAGAACTCTATTTTTAAAAAGTCAACTTTGAAATCTTTCTCCTTTGGTGTTTAAGCAATCATCAAAAGGATGGGATCTGGGGTTTTGTTTTTTCAGCACACTCTTCTTCCAGCTTTAATTCTGTTTTGTTTAAAACTTATCAAGTGGTGACTTGCTGAGACGGAGCCCTGTGACAGCCAAGATTAGAAGGCTTCCTTTTCTGGCCTCTAAGTGACTTCTTCTTTTACACATTACTTTATAATTATATTCAAACAAACAGACTTACCCCACAGAATCTTGGTCACAGACTCTACTTTTTTTTCTCCTTTTCAAACATATATCTCTTTAGGAAATTGTCTTTGTTTAGCTTGTGATTTTTCAATGTATCCATCAAAAGGGGAAAGGATTTGAGTTAATGGGCATTTGATTTTCGTTTGTTTTCTAGGACCTTTGCTTTGCGATTTTAGTCATAGGTTCTCTTCCCTAACTTTCTTTTGATTTGAAAATTGCCAGCATTGCCCCAAAATTTTATTCCACTGAAATTTCAGTTTCAGGCTTCCTAAGTTATGGGATTTTAGGTTTCTTTTGAAGACACCCATATCTCTTTGAGCAAAGTTTGGAAAAGCAGGAAAAGATAAAATATAAAGTGGTTAATATTGTGAATAATATTGTGCCTGAGAACACTTACCAAGTGCATATGGGAGAGCGTGGAAGTTCACAAAAGATAACAAAGCAACACATTTCTTTCCCCCTCTTTTCCCCAGACTGGATGCTATGCTCTGACCTGACAGGTCTCTCTCCTCCAGGCCCAGCCTTGCTTTCAACAGCTGCCGAGCCTTTCTCCTGTTCCTCATGGATGTGTTCACTTCACCTTCCATCTGCCCCACTCAAGTCCCATTCCTTACATTTAAGTAGATTCAACTCCTCCCAGCCCGCACTCATTATTTTCTTCTTTTAACCCTGGTGTGTATTTATTTTAGTCCCTCCTCATTCCCTAGTTGAAATTTATCTCATTCCTAGAGCTATAATTTGCAAAATTTGTAGGCAATCTACAGGATCTATGTTGTTTGTTCTTGTCTTTCTAACAAGGATCACACCCTTCATTTCCCAAGTGATGTTACTAATGCTTAGGTCTAAGAAGGACCTGGTAAGTAAAATGGTCAAAAATCCCTTGGGCATCACTTCTCAAAGGTCTGGCCTTGGATTAGTGTGGTGCCCGCAGATTACAGAAGCAAGAGCAGCCACATCCGGCCTTCCAGTTGGGGTGCTCCAACACTCAGCCTTCTGAAGGCCCAGTCAGCTGGCTCAGTGCCTCCCTTAGATATCACCTATTATATGAATTCTGCCTTTATATCCCCAGAGTAACACTGCTCCCAGCAAGATTACTCAGAACTGAGATGTGAGCTGGGGAGTGTTAGACCAGGTATTACTCTATTCTGCCCTGTCACTAATGAGGTCTATGGAGAGAATTTCATGCCTTGAGACTTGGATTTTTGAAAATGGAATTTTAGGAATTGTGTCTATCCTTTTTCTTCGTTACATTCTCTTTGTTTTAGATGGAGATTAATTTTCTTACTAGCTCAGACAAATCATCTATTCTACAGGTATTGTGAGATAAATAAAACCCAATATTTACCATGCTCAACTTTCACCCACCAGACCCCATGAAGTATTCTTGAGAAAAAGAGCATAACTGGTTACAGAAATGTAATCAAGTGGGAATTCACCGAGGAGCTAAGAGAATGCTTCTGTCACTGTTAGAATACATTTTTTTTAAATTTATGCAAGCTTAAATATGTCACCTGTTTTTGTGGGTGACATTCACAGTCAACACCAAAGACCAACAGTACAGGTGTCTTCATAATGAATTCTCTGCCCTTCTTGAGTTCACGTTCAATGAGAAATCTCAATGTTTTCTACATTGCACTGTGTTCTGGAAAGATACATCTCTGTCATGGCTCTAAAGGATAATTAATCTTTTAAGCTTATTTTTTATATGGAAACATATAAGAAAGATGGTTTTTTCATCTATACTCAGACTCACAGACTTTCAATCCTAACAGAAAATATTCAGTAGCTTCTTCTATTAAAAGTGGACTCAAAAAGACAGTGCTTATATCTGTGATCACCCAGCATCCCACTTGGCACATTAGTAATTGCAAAAACTATATTCTATACAAATAAGTAAAGGAGTGCCTGCAATGATTTCGACATGCTCAGTTTAATATGTGCAGAAAGATTAACGACTGATTTGAACTGAGTAATGGGCAGAAGTTGTATTAGTTTTCCTTTCCCTGCAGCTTATTATGTTAAAAAGTAAATACCAAATCTGTAGAAATAAAACAGGATTGTCTAGCAAGTGGACTGAACACCGATCCTTCTCCCCAACTGTTTGTCAACACAAACCCTCTGTGCCTTTTGTTTTTCTTCCTGCTCAGATGCCCAGCCCACAGAAGGAGAGAGGGAAATATGGAACCAGATCAGTGCCGTCCTCCAGGATTCTGAGAGCATCCTTGCAGACCTGCAGGCTTACAAGGGCGCGGGCCCAGAGATCCGAGACGTATGCCAATGCCTATGCTGAGCTGACAACACCCTTGGAGGAGACGGGAAACCACACACACACACATAAACTGCAAGATTAAGTTACAGACCTAGTAGTTCCTAGTGTAGGAGGGAGAACAAGGGGGTCATGTGCCCTTATAGAAGTGTATGAATGGCCCCTTTTATTCTAGTACATCAATCTGAACACACAGTGCTGTGGACCACGTAAAATATTAGCATCCTCTTCCTAGACATGCATGTGAATATTGCAGGACTCACATTTAAACAATTATTTGTCAATCTATTACTTCATTTGAGGGAAATGTACATATAAAGTTTATGAACAGCAGTCGAAGTATGAGTCATGAAGTGTGGGTTTACATGAACTTTCCAACATTTTGTAATAATTTTGATGGGTTCCGCCAGCATCACGAACAGCAGTCATAAACTATCTCCCTTTAAGTAGCTTGCAGATCTGCCATTTTGAACTGACATATGTGATTAAATAAATAAATATATGAAAAACAAAACAAAAAAGGAAATTGTCAGTATGGCTTTTGAGACTTTATAATGCCTTAAAAGCAAGAAACTTCACACTCCTTTTATTTAAAATAATTAGTTTTGTGGAGGTATCCATACACACACACACACACACACACACACACACACACACACACACATATACACACGCACACACCACTTACTAGCCTTACCATCATCTTTTTGGGGGAAAAAGAATACCTCTAACATCATAATTCTCAAGCTGTTGAAACCCAGACAAAACAGCATTTCTATGAAAAGTAACACCCTGTTAAAAGGTTGTTTTTCTACTTAAAGGGTCACCATTAATTTAGGTAATTTAGGTAGTATCACAGACTGACAGGAATGTAATACATTTTATAGAGAAAGGAAAATATCTACAGAATCTGCACTCCATAATGAGCAATAGCGCTACTTTAGAACAATAAGTGGTGATGGAGGAGGGTTGAATTGCTTCCAATTAGATGTGTAGTTTTTTACATTAAGGATAAGAGAAACAAGTAGGTTGACACGAGATCTAATTATAGAGTCATTTGCTTTATATGCAAGCGTTAAAACCTCCGTTCTGATTGAGCATCTTGGAGAACAGACTGATGAACTGGTGTCAATTTTAAAAGTTCACATTGGCACAGTACATTAGAAATTTTATTTTTTAAAACCAAAATCCTTTCTCAGTCTTAAGTCATTTTGATGTGGAGCTTACTGCTTCTTTTGAAACAACTCTCTGATTTGATTTTTTTAATAGGCAATTCAAAATCCCAATGACATTCAGCTTCAAGAAAAAGCCTGGAATGCGGTGTGTCCTCTAGTAGTGAGGCTAAAGAGATTTTATGAGTTTTCCATAAGGCTAGGTGAGTATGTGTCTATAGTTTTCCCATCACACATGCGAAGTTCTGTTATGATGATGGAAAAAATAGCAGGAAGATCTCAGTCTTAGAAAATGTCCCACATTCATCTGCTGTGTCTTATCAGAGCCCATGGACACCAACTTCTGGCATTTTCTTATCTTTCAATTCACCTCTATGTCTATTCTCCTGATGTTCTGAGCATATTTAGAGTGTCTCTGCTGGTGTATATCCCTTTAGTCTTGTCTTGGCCAAGTCCAACTCTTAACAGTTTTATCCTACATTTCTGGATGATAGAGAAGTTGGGAGATACAGCTTATCTGCTAACCCAAGAAACACTTAGTTAGCTGGAGTCAGGTGATAAATTTAATATAGTAAAATATAAGGAAAACAAACACAGTATTCTTCCCTTAAGCTTTAGAACAACAATAAAAAAGAAACACAGGACGGCTTCGCAGAAGCAGGAGTGAAGTCAAGTCTGCTTGACCGTAGGCACAATGTGACCACCAATGTGGCATAACTGCTCCCCCCAAATAAAGCTTTCAGAGGTTTCATTACTTAATAAACATATCTAGAACGAGGAAGGAAATAGTCATGTCCTCCTCTACTTTTACTATAAATGAGTGCTACATTTTAGGAAGAAAGCAGAGACATTGAAGTAGGTAGAGAGAATAACAGCCACGATGTTCAGAGAACCTGAAGCTAAGACCCAAAGGGAGTAGTTGAATGAACTAAACCAGTGTTTCAGGAGCAGAGACCTTCTGAAGACTCTCAGGTCAATGAAGAATCAACTTCTCTCTTTCCTCAAAGTCTATGTCTAGACCCAATGAGCTGAAACCCTGCAGAGCTACATTTCAGCTCAGCAGAGGGAACAAGATCTACCTGTCAGAGCAGGCCAAGGTAGAACTAGCTACCTCAGACGGCAGTGCATTCCCATAGATGGAAAAGGCTAGAAACGCCCTTGTAAAAATGCTTAAAAGACATTTAAAGACTGTAGAGCCAGGTGCTGGCAAACTTTTCTATAAAGAGCCAGGTAGTAAATATTTTAGGCTTTGGGCCATCCTGTCTTTATTAAGACTACTTAAGCCAGCCATTGTAGCAAAAAGTAGCCATAATCAGTATGTAAAGGGATGAATGTGGCTATGTTTTAGTAAAACTTTACTTGCAGAAATTGAGAGTGGGCCAACTTTGGCCTGGGGGTCGTAGTTTGCCAAACCCTGCTATATAGGATTGGGTAAACGATTTAGTGCTGTTAGAAATATATTGGAGAAAAAACTGGAAGGCACGTTTAGAAATAGACAAGTGGGAATAATGAGACTGTTTCATGGACAACAATGGAGGTAGATGAGGCAGTGGGTTGTTAGAAAAAATACTGCTGATGAGGTTGAGCGTGCATGCAGAGAACTGGGCTGAGACCTGAAGTCTCTCCTTGTAAAACAGGCTACCTAACCAATGTGTTCAGGGCCTCCTCACCTCATTGTGAATCACGAATGGCTATCTCATGCACATGATCCAAAAACACGTATTTGTGGTTTTCTAACAGCATTAGGAATTGGGACTACCAAGCACGTGAGAGGCCAGCTGAGCCTTGAGAGAACACATGTCACATTTCACATGGCTACGGGGAAAAACGTGGAAACACCCCAGAGGTCATCTCTGAGGACATCAACTGGGGCTGTGAAACTGTGCTTTCGGAAGGATCTCTGTGGGCCACCTCCAATATGTATTTATCCCTTTTACTTTCAGAGAAAGCTCTTCAGAGTTTATTAGAATCTCTGACCTCCCCACCCTACACGCCCACCCAACACCTGGAGCGGGAGCAAGCCCTGGCGAAGGAGTTCGCGGAAATTCTGCATTTTACTCTTCGATTTGATGAGCTGAAGGTTAGGCCACGTATGCTGTGACCATTAGGAAATTTGTGCTGAGCCCCTACTTGTACAGGTCCTCTGCAATGCTGTGGGCTGAGGGATAGAGAGATGAGTGAGGTGCAGCTTCTTCCCAAGAGGGACTTATAACGGGGTGACAGTCTGCACTCATGGTGGTAAAAGTGACTTAAGATGGTGGTTGTACATGGAAGTTCATATCTGCTTAATGCAGTAAGACAAAACCTTTTCAAGTGTCTGTTCTTCATTCAGAGCAAATAAACTATCCCTGAAGTCAGCCTGTGATAAAAACAGGGCATATTTTTAAATGATGAAGCTCTGAGTACTTATTTTTAAGCAGAAATTGTTTGACAACTTGTATAACCAAGAAAAGTTTTGATTCCTTTACAAAATTAGTCTTTGGGCTCCTCATGGGTGTTCCCCATCTCATGCTGAGAGGCGACCTTCTTTCCTCCCTTCTGAATTTCAGATGAGGAACCCAGCGATTCAGAATGACTTCAGCTACTACCGAAGGACGATAAGTCGCAATCGCATCAACAACATGCATGTGAGTCCCTGGGTCTCCTGGGACTATGCACCCAAGCTCCATGTCCATTGATTTCTGCATCGGGAAGGGCACAGAGAGGAGACAGAGTCCTTGTCTGTAATTCAGTTTCCAGAGGATATTGGGGATTTTGATCATCTGTTTATCAATTGCATCTTCTCTTCTTTTTTTCATCAGCTAGACATTGAGAATGAAGTCAATAATGAGATGGCCAATCGAATGTCCCTCTTCTATGCAGAAGCCACCCCAATGCTGAAAACCCTTAGCAATGCCACCATGCACTTTGTCTCCGAAGTAAGTGAAGTTCAGCAGCAAGGCACTTTTTTCCTTAATTGTGCGTAAAAGCGGCCAGCAGGGCTAATGTCCATTTGTGTCTCCCATTTAGAACAAAACCCTGCCAATAGAGAACACCACAGACTGCCTCAGTACGATGACGAGTGTTTGTAAAGTCATGCTGGAAACGCCGTAAGTTGCCTCAGAGGTGTATGTGTGGTTGAGAGTTCACCTCGGCAGAACCTGTAGATATACGATGATGATGACATCTGACTAATGGGTCAGCTCATTAACATTTACACATGCACTATCTGAATTAATTTCATAAAGGACTCTGGATGACAGGCCTAGTTATTCCCGTTTTAGAACTGAAGAAGCTGAGGCCTGAACTGGTGAGCTGACTTCCTGCAGGATTGCGTAGCTCGTTAGATGGCAGAGCCAAAA
This sequence comes from Cynopterus sphinx, assembly GCA_030015415.1. NCBI lineage: Eukaryota > Metazoa > Chordata > Mammalia > Chiroptera > Pteropodidae > Cynopterus > Cynopterus sphinx. The sequence goes on along the minus strand of CM057383.1, from coordinate 5,711,831 downwards.
CTCAAATGAAAGATGCTATAGACATTATGTAAGAATCCATGGAGGACCAAGTGAAATGATTGGGCATTATTGTTAATGTATTGGAGAAAAGATCTGAGAGAAGATTTAGGACCAAGAGTAGAAGTGGTAAGACTGTTACAAGAGTGGTGATGATCTCTCTCTCTCTCTCTCTCTCTCTCTCTCTCTCTCTCTCTCTCTCTCTCTCTTTCTCTCAGCACTGTCTTTTTATTTAAACTAGTTGCTAGATTTAAAAAATGGTTCAGGTTGTGGAGGATGAGACAGCATGGTAATGAAGAAATCCAAAAGTCACAGTTTCACTTATGTCTGTGGCCCCTTCTGGGCCCGTAGGCGAGTGGTCTTGGCTTCCTCACATGATGATGGTCCCATTAGGCCATGAAGTTGCAGAATGTGAGGCCCAAAGGCATCAAGAATACCTGCTTTATAGAATTTGAGGTTCTGTTCAAGTGTTAAGATGGCATTAATTTCAATGTTTCACTTAATACCAGTTAAGATTTGTTCCATGACAAAAGCAGTAATTGTCTTCATTGTGAGTCCAATTCATAATGAAACAGATGTTAAGAAAGTCTCTAGTATTGCCCTGAATGATCTGAATAATCAGAGACCCTATCAAAGTCGGTGAACAAAATTCAAACTTTACAAGTATTCTAAGCCCAGTAAATGGTACATCATTTCTTTGAGGTATCTTTGCCAATTCAATTTAATCTGCAGCCTGCATCTTAACAAAGGAAGTTACTCTGACTGAAGACATGATAGCTGCTCTGTGGAAATGAGCTTGCTTTTTCTCTGTAATGAAGCCATTATTCTCCATAATCTTGGACAGCCAGAGAGACCTGCTATAAAATATTCAAGATTGATGGGTGGGGGTGTGATGTACATGATGAGCTGGCTTGCTGAAGGGCAGAAGAGAAGAGTATTTATTGCCCTCTAATTTACCTTATTTTCACACTGAATTGCTGGTTGGATAGATTCAAGGAGAATGATCATCATGGGTTTCTATAAGAGCATATTAACCTGGTTGTTGCAGGTCTGGGATTGTTCTCATGAGAGGATTGGTGAGGTCTAAAGAAATGGCCATGCTTGGGCCAGGAAATAACACCATCGCTCCCTCTGCTCTCTTCCAGGGAGTACAGGAGCAGGTTCACGAGCGAAGAAACGCTGCTGTTCTGCATGAGGGTGATGGTGGGTGTCATCATCCTCTACGACCATGTCCACCCTGTGGGGGCTTTCTGCAAGACATCCAAGATCGATGTAAGAATCATTATAAAATGTGCTTTCCAAGTACAAGTTTGTGAAAGTTGCTTCCCTCTCCCTCTGTCGTCCATCTCCCACTGAGAGTGATCTCTCCAAGATGCAAATCCGTCATGGCAGCCCTCCTTATAGCAAGAAGGACAGTCTTTTTTTATGTGCTTACAATAAAGCATCCAACCTCAAAAACATAGCAGAAACTTGAAGGTGCCCATTCCCTCAGCCTATACAGGTTGCACACTGGCCCTTCAGTTTTCCCAGGGACCATATACATATATTGTAATTATGTAATATGAGTCTTAATGTGAAAAGCATTGGGAAGTACTAGATTATAAGATACCATGATCAAATGCCAAACAACATTCCAGCTTCCTCTACAACCACCCTTACTAGCCACTTCACCTGATTCCTATGGCTTTTCTTATCATTGGAACATGCACGAGCCCTTTTCCCTGTCCAGAGTGTCTTTCCTCTTCTCTGATGGGCGAATTTCTTTAAGATGCTCTTTAAATGTCCCTTCACTCTGTTACCTGCATAGGTCAGGGCCTTTCTTCTCCTCTGGCCCCCAAAACACCTGCCATATTGGATTTCCCATCTCCCTCAGAGAATCAGGTTTGTTGAGAAGAGAAGACACCATTATCTATACACCCAATGTCTGATTTACTGCCTAGCAGTGTCCTTAGCACATAGAGCATGGGATGTTCCATAGGGTTTTTGCTGAATAAATGAGTATAATTGGCAAACAAATGATTTTTTGTGCAAGTGGTTTCCTGTTAATAAAGCATGCCTCCTCTTGGCCCAGCACTTGCCTACAGCATCACTTAGTAGTATATTCCATGTGTTAATTTAAAGTCTTCTGAGTACAGAATAGGACTGCTTGGTACTAACTTACCTGACATGACTGAGTTTGGGCAACACACTCTTTTGCTCATTCATCTGTACCAAACAGCATAGCATCTTTGATGCTTTAGTCCTGTGCAGACAGAAAGTCTACATGCCCAGAGGGACCATGAGTCTGCAGAATGTAAGAAAATTTATCAATAAAAAATGCAACCTGGATTACTCATTTTGAGGTTCTGGCTTCCTAGCACAGCTAGTTATGGTTCTTCATGGAGTCTTCATTATTTTTAATGTAGTTATTTCTGTTTGCCAGGAAAATAAATATTTAGCATGAAAAAATTTGGAAAATATAGGATGTCGAAATACAGAACATTAAATTTATCTGTAGTAACCTCAAAATAGACAGATCACACCATCACTGTGTTAGCATATATGTGTTCTTTCTGTTTACATACATGTTTGTGTACATGTGTGCACATACTTAACAAGTTATCACCCTTCTATAATTGCTATTTAAAAAACATATTTAATTTACATAATAGTCTATTATGGAATTTTGCATACCAATAAATGATTTTACTGTGTTCTTTATGAGGCTTTAACTTTTTAATGCTATAGATTGAGTATAAATAAGTCGTTAACAACTCCATGAATATCATTTGAATATGGATTGAGTTTATTACCTGGTACCCATAGGACATTCTCATTTATCATAGCCATTGTTAACTTGTCACAGAGTCAATAATTAAAAATACACTAGGTGCAATTATTTATTATAGTTGTAAAACCTTTAAAAAGCTTATCCTTTCTTACCATTTATAGAGTCTTTATGTTGTAGTCATAAACATTATGTGTTAAATCTAATAACCTTGCATTGTTTTTGATGAAGTCTCTTTGTTCATGTAGGCCTCACTAAGAAAGCTTTACTCATACTGAATTTTGTATGTATCTCTAAGAAAGTTTTGGGTTTACCAAACACATCATGTATTAGATGGGTCATTTTCTTTGATGACATAAAGCATCTTCTTCCAGTCTGCTTCTAAGCCAGCAGTTATGTGTACTGGGTTTATAAATCCTTAGGGTATCAGTAGCAATTGTGAAAAAACAAATATTCATCTGTGAGACCATGAAATAGGTACTGTTATATGCACTTACAAAGAAGAGGCACTGGAGTGCAAAACAAATGTGCAGTAAGCTCTGAAAGGTGAGAGAGACACTCATTCTACTTAATGGCGGAGACAGAGGGTCATGGTGGGCCATCACCATTTGAGGTAGACCTTGAAGAAGGGATAGGATTTTCACCAAATGAACAGAGAGAAGGAAAATTTCCAGGCAGAAGGAATCATCAGAGCAAAGTCACCGAGGCCCCGTGGAGAATGTGTCATTTGGAGAATAGACGCTATTTTGGGGTGCCAGGAAAGACAGTCTGGAATGAGATGGCATTTTTAGCTTATTTCCTTAGAATCATATGGATTGATCCAATGAGGAGTCACTCCATAACCCCGGTCCCTAGCCCAAACTACATCCAGAATTCCAGACCTCACCTCCTCCGAACACCTGAAACATGCCCATTTTCAAATCAAGGGTTGTCCTTGCCCACAGAGCTTTTTCTCCTCTGGAGTTCTTGTCTCAGGTATTCCACCTTCCTTCAACAGTCTTAAAGGCAGAAATCTGGAATTGCCCCTCAGAACCGAGTAATTGACTAATTCCTCTTTCTTCACCCCCATATCTCATCAAGTCACCATGTCCTATGGACTGGACCTCAGATTAATCTTTCATATCTCCCTGACTCTCCATGATCACTGCTGCTCTCACACTCTGTACCCTTGAGGGTTCTCAATGGTCCTCCTATTTCTATTCTTGCTTCCTCTGATCCATTTCCATATTAATCACATTGCTAGATTATTTAACACCTGTCAGGAGTGTTTTCTACAGGTAAAGGCCTCCAACTTCCTAACATGCAATTAAACCCACATTGAATCTGGCCCTCACTACATCTCTGACTGCATCTGATTCACATCTAAAATTTTAATCAGCCCAAAATAGAACTAGAAATTCCCAAAGGGTACCCACGACTCTCCCACCCCTTTTCAAATCTATGTTTCCATTGCATATTTGACATTTTTTACAAGAACAAATATCACACTATGATAATGAGCTATTTGTCTCTATTCTCCCACTAGACTATGAGCTCCTTTGGGAGAGGAACCAAATTTCTGAGCTTGATCTCATCCTGCACCCATGACAGACATCTCTGATTGACCATGACATTCTTTCATGATGAGCCTATGCATGACCCCCAAATGATTCTCAACCCTGTGCTTTGGTTGCCGCCATCAACCTATCAGAATTTATCAGGCTTTTAAGAAAAACTTTCAATATACCAGAAGTATACCCACAGGAAATATTTATAAGTGACCATTATAAAAGAGGCCTTTTAGTATACCCAGATCTAATATAGTACGTGAGCATCTGCGTTTAAAATGAATAACTGTATTTTTTTGCAGTGTCTTTCTCTATCTAATCATCATCATCATCATCATCATCATCATCATCATCTAGGATGTGCATGATATATTATGATCAATATAAATTTAGCTTTCATGATCTTCCCAAATTATGGATCAATTATAATCCAAGGGCACAAAAAGCTAAGAAATTTGCAATGTTCATGAAGACACTAAACAAGCAAGCGTTTATGAAGCCCAACCTTCTGCCTCCACTTGGTTCACATTCCTAACCACTGTCCTGTACCAATTCTCTCTTGATCTAGTGAGGAAGGCAAATTAATCTGAGCGCTAAAATCTCTAAAGTTCTCGCATAAATGCCAGGTACTGTTGGGAATACAGAGAAGTGGTGATTATTTCAACCCGGTGAAGACAATTCAGTCAGAAGAGGTTTCCTGGTGTTTGTGATCCTTAGCTGAGTCCTGAAAAGCTTATTTAGAGTTTGCCAATCAAACAGCTGAAGGAGGAAAGACATCCTGGGCAGAGGGAGGGCATAAAATACTTGGTTCTGTAATTTATTCAGTCAATCTCCGTTGAGCACCTACTGGAAGAAAAGACTCCTTGGCTCTGGAGTATAAGATGAGAAAATCAAAGGCTCAAGCCTTTGTCCCTAAATGCCAGATATGGAAAATGCTTAATTACTGTATAATACAAAAACTGATACAGAACCTTCTAGAAGCCCAGAGGAGCAACTCACTGGCCTGAGGGATTAGGAAGGTCTTTTGGTCATTTCTGTGCTTGATTCCTATAGGCAGAAATAATGTGATATTTTATGGAAAAATGTTATAATAGACAGATATTCTTTTGGATAGAATTCCCAGGATATTAACAAAATGTTGTGCTCTCTCCTCCTAGATGAAAGGCTGCATAAAGGTTTTGAAGGAACAGGCCCCGGACAGTGTGGAGGGGCTGCTGAATGCCCTCAGGTGAGTCTCAGCCCTGGGGGCAGCCAATCCTTTAAATTCCTTCTAGATTTAGATGTTGTTTTAACAGGGATTGAGGGTTGGAACACCAGGCTCAGCCTCTGGCATATTTTAACGCATTTATTCTTTACAACAACATGTTGAGGTCAGCACCATTTTTATCAGCTCCTTTTTATAGATGGAAGAAACTGAGATTTAAGAGAAGTCAAAGACCTTGTAACTTCCAGCTACATGGCTTTGCGGTTGTGGTTGGACTTGCCAGTAAAAGCAGCTTCTAGGGTCTCACTTCCCCCTTTACCATTGGCTCCCAAACCTGGCTACCGTTGAGAATTATGTCAGTAGTTTTTGAAAAACTAAGATTCAGGGTCCAACTCAGACCAAATGAATTAGAATCTCTAGGCTGGGAGTTCAAGCATCCATTTTCTGTTTGTGTGTTTTTTCTGAGGCTCCTGGGTCTTCAAATATGCAGCTGCCAAGGCTAAGAACTCTACTTCACACTGTCTAGATTCTCAAGTAGGTCTCTCTTCCCAAGAATACATGTGCTTACTACAGTTCTGGGAAGGGGTTTCCATTTTTTAGCTGTGACACATCTATAGGAATTCATCAAATTTTACATTCCAATACTGGATTGTGATCTAAAAGGTTTATGGTCTCTGATGTCTTATTCGTCTTTGATTTCCATCAGTTCTACTCAACTTCGTACGTGCAGTAAGTGTTCAATAAGTATAGTGGAATGGATCAATTACCTTCTACCTAGGTACAACACTTACATCTTATACTCTACTCTCAGTCACATTCTCATTTAATCATCACAGCCCAGAGATATAAGGCTGATCAATGATCCCCATCTAATAAATGAAGAAAACTGAGATGCACATGAAATGAATAAGCTGGACACTGAGATTGATCCTGTTTTGTAGCACTTCGAGGTCATCGTTCTTCAAGATAGATGTAGCATTAATATAAGAGCCTTCTAGTTTCTGTGAGCCAACCAAGATTTGGTCCAATGGTGCCCATGTCACAGAAGTCGGGTTTTTCATACTCAGTAAGAAGACTAGCTACTGAAGTTTGGAACTCTCCAGCTTCATTTAATGAAGCAAGATGTTGAGAGCAGGGCACTGAGGTAAACTGTGGGTCCCCTCTGAGTACTGGCATTTGTGTCTCCTGTGGGCACTGTGAGAAAGTGAGAGCACACAGGCTTTTGAGATAGCCAGACCTGTGTCCAAGTCAGAAATCACAAATTTTTTACAAATCATGCATTGCCATCTTATGATCTGGAATGAGTCATTTAACCTTTCTGATTCTCAATTTTGTCATCTGTAAAATGGAGGCAAAAAACTTCTGTAAAAGTTAGTGTGAATGAAATGGCACTTACATGAAGAGCCTAGGACACAGTCAGTGTTGTATTGCACGTTCATTCTACTTTCCTTCCTTTTCATAAACGATTTCTACACCAGGTGAATGAGGGGGTGCAGACTGCATCCCTTTTTTTGGTTTGTTCACCTGCGTTTGTGCCCCCTTGTGGTGACAACGAGGATGTATTGTGCAGAAAATAGAAAATCATGAATGTTTAAATGATAACTGCTATGCAAACCCATATTTTGAAATTCACGACTTAGCAAGGGCAGCCTAGATGGCCGAGACTCTGCATTCAATCATATGACGTCTACTACTCTAGAAAATGAGACTGCTTCTATTTCCTCTGTGTAATTGTTTGATTATTCGATCTACTTGTTTAATAACCATAATACAAAATTCCTTCGGAAGGAAGTGTCAGATATTCAATGTGCCTGAAAACACACTGGACATTGAAATGTGGCTCACTGTCTGAAGAACCATGTCTAAGTATGATTTATAAATATCTGCTGTATTTCTCAAGACGGACTGATGCACCACTCTTGAAGCTTTCACAGAGCAATATTAAGACACTGAGCTCCATCATTTTCTCTCCATCCAGGTTCACTACAAAGCACTTGAATGATGAATCGACTTCCAAACAGATTCGAGCAATGCTTCAGTAAAACTCTGCTCAAAGAAGAGGATCTATGTACTGACCTCAGAAGATGTATATGTTTACATAATTTAATACAGATTGATGTTAATACTTGTGTATTTACATAACCGTTTCCTTCTTGTCACTGAAATATATGGACCTTACTTTGTATCTTGACTGACTCAACCCAGCAGAGCATCAATTGACTTGAGAGCCTTACCTTTGATGTCTAAAACAAAGTCCCCTTCTCGAAAGGCAAAATTTTGAGACCGAATTTTGCTACTGGAATCCTTTAACTACACCTGTAACTGTCAGAAAATGCTAATAGTTTGTGGTCATGTTTCACTTCTAGGTGTATAATCTCTCTGAGAAGTACGATTATAGAAACACAAACTGTTTGATTTCCCATGTCGGCTCAGCTACAAGAAACATAACTGTTCTCTGACAGAGGGAGAGAGGAATCCAAGAAAAGAAAGATGCATGTGGAGACTTCAACCCAAGTATTTTGAATTCAGCACGCCCGCTCTCTTTCCTCAGACTGCAAACACACGCAATCTTTCTGTTTGCACGTATTTTATTCATCAGCATATTCTCTTTCTTTCTGGATTTATAGCCCTCAAAGTTTCTTTTCAGATTTTCAAGAGAAAAACCACCTGTGTTTGAATCAGTTAGTGGGAGAGAAGTGAGAATAGATAGGTGTGCTGTCACAGGGGGACTAAGGAAGGTAGTTGTCTTGGAAGTGAGGGACATGTTGAGAAGAAGGGCACCCAGGGAACAGGACAGCCATCTGTTTGCTTCACCCTTGTGTCCACAAGGACAGGGAATGGAGCTCTGGCTTTGAAATTGTCGGTATGTTTGCTGATATTACAGTTGTTTGTAGAGTGCTAGGCACACAGCCCCTCCTAATAGGAGCCTTGTTCTCTGTGGACCATTCATGTGACAACAGAGGCCTAGAGCACTTCATTACTTACTGGAAAATCGGGGTTATTTGGAGGGGGAAAACATCTACATTTTCTAGTTACCTGGTATTTGAAAGGGAGCTCCTCTCTGACCCCAGCGTGCAGAATATAAAGCCTGTTTGGAGTTTCTGGGTTTGGTCCTAGCCCTATTAATTCACAGCATGATCTTGGGAAATTCACTTAAGCTCTTTGAGTCTCACCTCTCTCATCTATAAAATGGAGAATGAAAACAGACAATATCCAAGAGCCCTATAAGGCTATGAGTCATTAAAATGACCGACTCCTACATTCCTCCTTAGTAAGTAGAGTCCAGTAAGCATCACCCACTTTATCTTGATGATTAATGATATGACAAAGCCTAGAGTCATGCTGTCTGCAGATGAGAGCTCAAAATGGAATCTTGGAAATCTAATCTCTGATGGAATAATGAGACAGAGGATGAAGTCAAACAGGATCACCACTACTTATTCCAGCATAGGACTAGAACCCAGGATGCCTCATTCCTGACTTCGTGTCCTCTCTTTTTCACCATGTGGACTATGCATACATGCTATGGAATGAGACTGGGTACTTTAAAATCAATCCTCGGTCTGACCTATGTAATTACCTATTTCTTTTAGATGAGAAGATTACCCAGTGAATGATAGATCCAGAAGTTGGGCCTGAGTATATCAGAGCTTGGAGTTATTCACAATGTCCAAGATATGAACTGTCACACCACTGCATTTTAGAATTTAGTGGCTGGCTGTCCTTCCCTTGAGTCCTCTAAGAAAAAGGGAGACACATTTGTTTTATCTTTAACCAAGAAATCCAGTCAGGTGGCAGAACAGAGTCTCTGGTGTCTATCTAAATATCAGTCAGCAGAGAGAGGAAAGACTCTTTGCCTTCACACTCTTCAAACTGAACCAGAACAGCTGCTTGGATGGTGGTTATCTCATCAAAACTGAAATGCAGTAGCTGGCCTTCCAGACCTTTTCAAACCTAGAGATTCTAAAATCCCAGAGGAAGTCAGAAAATCATAATACTGGCTGAACAAATTCATTAAATATTCAGCTTAAGAGATGTCTTATTTCAAAACCATGAATGATCCTTGGGCAACATTGTCAAGATTAGAAATATAGAGGCCCCGACTGTTTTTCATCATCGGGTCCATGTTCCTTCTCTATCAGGTGAGATTTATCAGTCTTAGAGAGAGGAATGAACTTGTAGAGTAAATAGTCGAGCACGTTTATAATTTTTAATTAGACTTTCTATCAAAAGGGACCAAACATAGTGGAGGGGCTGCTGGCCTGCCCTGATTTAGCCAGGTCATCTTGTCTCAAAGCCAAAATTCACCAGTACATGGCTCCTCAAAAGCCCAGGGTCTGAACTGTTGCTTCTGATTATTGGGAGGACAGGTTAACTGAATGTCTGTGATCACTAACAGGCGATGGGCCTTGGGTCCACTTCAGAGCTATTGTGGGAGACAAATTCTTTTAATAGGCTGTCCTCCAGGCATCAAGAGTCCTTGAACAATCATATCTTTTGTGCTGCATGCACATGTGTTCAAACCACATGCGTGGTTTAAGGGAAAGCACTAGCGACAGTATCCATGTCGATGTTAACTATATTTCATATTTGATATCTCTTAGTTTTCAAATAAAGTGTCTTCCATTACTCAAATATTTATTTGGGGGCAAGTAACAAGGTGAAAATTACATTTCTCAGATGCACTCCTATTTTGGCATTATAACTTTGTTCTTAAAAACCTTTCATGTGCCACAAGGAATTAGGAGTAAAAAACAAGTGGCAATGAATGTTTGAATTGTGGTGACCCATTCAGGGTGGGATATTAAATAACAACAAGAAATAAAATCTTGGATACTATCTTTTAATTATTCTTAATATGATGCTTCATCAACTTTTGCTCCTAGTGATCACCATTAGATCAAAATGTTATGGTAATTTGAAGTTTTGATATCACATTTAAGTAAAAATAATTTCATACTTCCTTGGAAGAGAAATGAAGGCTACTTAAAATTTGGATCCAATTGTCCAGTAGAATTCAGAGACTTCTCATTTAATCTTGTATCTTAGACAGCTGTGAGTTTTTCTGGATGTTAATAATACATATTGGAATTTTATCTTAAACAAACACTTTGGAGCCCAATTTCCCCACACATCTATCAAGGCTATTGCATACACAAAGCTGTTTTAAAATTGTCATATGTTGTTTGCTAAAGTCATTGTAATTTTTTTTTTTTGCTTGCTTTGCCTCTTTTTGTACAGAAGTTTTGGGTGTGAAATGAAAATTAAAGTTTGGTACATATATTTAAAAATATACTTCTATTTTATATGATTTTCAAGGTCAAGTGGGTGATAAGCACATAATCATAGAAATATGGTAAACATAGATACTTGCTAAACATCTCTTCTGGGGAATAGGAAGTCACACCATCTGCCCTTGACCTCTCTATGTTTCACTTGATTTATACACAACATAAAATACACAAAATGTACTGCTCTTTGTATTATGCTATATACTTATTTCAGTAAAGACTCTTTATTAGAAAAAAAGCCATAAAATAAACAGAAACATGATTAATATTTAGAGGTGCATAAGACCTACTTGTCCAAGGAGACTAAAAACCTTAATAAATGCTCTTTCAATCATTCTTTTAAGTATAGTAGCGCTTTGTAGATTTGGCAAAATCAGCAGATAACCTATTCCATATAAGTACATTTTTTCAGGCAACTTTAAAGCAATTTTCTTAACTATTGAACATTGAAATTGTTCTAGAACATTTCTTTTAGTTCCTGCAACTTTTAAACTAATGACTTCAGACTTAATTGTATGCTCTCAATGGATCCAAGTCCCCAAGAGTCCTTTCATAGTACCCAAAACAAAAGATAAAGAGAAATGAACAGGAATGGGAAACTGTCTGTAATTTGACATATGGACAAATTGTAACTGGACAAAATCTGGAAGGAGAAAGGAGGAACAGAGAGAGAATGAAAGAGAGAAGAGAGTTGTGCTAATGAGCACTAAGAGTCAAAAGACAGGAAAAAATTGAGAAGTATATGCATTATTGTCAAGAGGAATACAGCTAATGAAGTATTGAATATCCTTCATACCAGCAAAAAAAGTTGATTGTTAATCAGTTTTCTGGAAGAATGGGAATGAGGAGTTCAACTGGCCACATTTGTGAATATTTGTGAATATTCGTGAATATTCATATGGTTAACATTTGCAATTTATACTCACACCCAATTTCATGCTCTACAGGTAGAATTCTTAGGTGTTTATCGTTTGAGAGGTCTGTAGTATATTTACTCATCACAAGTGACTGATTAAATAATAGTCAATAATATTAATTAATTTATTTAAACTATTCATATTCATTGAGTAGGTTAGTCTACCCAATGCCCAAATCCTGATTTCTATTAGTAGAAAACGCCTGCTGATCACACCTACATGACCTCTTACATAGTAAATAATGAGACATCTTGGCCATTCTGTCTGCTTCAGCTCAAAAGTCAAACTCCAACAAAGGGAGCTTTTCTTCCCTGGTCACATCATGTTCCTGGGGTTGTATTTTTACTTCTGTAGCTCTTCCCTTGAATGTTTTACACAAAGTGTAGAAATTCTGGAAGTATTGGAGATGAATGTTCAGAAACTATCTTCTGCAAAATGCCTCCATCAGAATACCCTTTGAAATTGTGATAAGTAGGATTTTAGGTAACACACAGAATATAGTGAAAAGGAGTTTTTTATACTGAAATTCTTGTGAATTTAGTCCTTTCTCTATGAAAATGTTCTGGTTTTTTCTATCCAATAGAACAAGTCTAAATCCGTTCTTCTCTCTTCCTACACTTCCTGCTTCTTTTTCAAAATTGTCTTTGTTTACACAATAACAGACTTTGTTTCAAGTCAGGAATCATATTTCATTAACCATTTCTAAACCACTCAAGAGCTAAAATTATCAGTGTTGTCACTTGAGACCTAATAGTTTTAAAAGGCTCCTTACACTCTGAAGAAGCATGTCTCAGAAAATATCAAAATTGCTTGGTGACAACTATGAAATTCTCTCCTGAATGTCAATATATATGAAAAAAATTTTCTTTCATTTGTATGGAAGAAATAATGTACTCCCTGTGGGGTGGGGTATGAAGGTGGTGGTGTCATATGGGGTATGAAGGTAATGGTGCTACATGGGTGGGAAGGGGAAAAGGATAGGGAGCTCTAGAGTGAACCAAAAAAGTACTTACTATGTCTAAAATGTACCACGAGCATTTCCATTCCTGTAGGGTTGTCATTCATTAATGCATGCTCTCTTCCTCGTCTATCTGAATTACCTACACAGCAAAGCCTAGGTCACACCTCACCTCCTCCATGAAACTTTCTCTAACTACCCCAGTCCATGATAATTCTTTCCCTTTTTGGCCCTTAATCCATTTAATTTATTTGATCCTAAGTATAAGCTGAGCTTAACATATGCTAATGGCTAATAGAAGCTGTCTGCAAAGTGAAAACTGTAGAGTGCTGAAATGAAAACCTGAGAATTCATTTTTACAGCTCACAATCATCTAAGTAACAAATTTTTCTACTCTCTTGCTTGTTTGTTTTATTATCGGAGGAAATAGTTACCTACATGTCAAGATAAGTTTAGCCTCTATGGACACAGAGGTTTTAGCTGATCTGCCAGGAATCCAGCTCAGAAATCAGGCTGTTGTCTTGATCAAAAGTCTGAGTCAGCTGTTCCTAACAAGGGCAGGCACGCTGGACAGATGAAGTCTCCTCAGTCTGGGGCAAGCTGCTACTCTATCAGAGGCAGAGGCAGAAGAGCAACAGGAGCAGAGTTTCCAATAACGAGACCAATTACTTCAGCACCTTGGATAGCAACCCAAGAGCGTTGCCCTGACAGTCCACAGCCATTTATCCTGAAATCTATACGCCCTATTAGTTGGTTCAATTTGGTCTCCAGAACTCTGGTTATCAAAGATAATATGTTCATTTAAAAATAAAGTTGCTAGGTAGCTGGAAAGTCATTTTTTTTTGTCCCGGGATTTCTGAACATCACATAAGATGGGCAGAAAGTAGTTTTGGAAAGGCCCAGCTATCACCTTGCATTGTCATTTTCACAATGTCTTTAGATTCAAGCCAGACTCATAGTAATGACTCTTCTTTCTTTTGTACCCCTCTCCTTGAAATCTAACAAATGCCCTTTTCAAAGATCTCTCAAAAACTATCAACTTCTCCCCCAAGTTTGTCTTGTTTCATTTACTCCAAGCTTCATTAACCCTTTGCTAGATTCCTCAGACTTTACCCTCTCCATTCTCTAATCCATTCTGTACACAGCCAACACTATCTTTCTGTGACATCTGACAATGTCTCCACCATACTATTGCTTTGAAGAGTGTTCTGAAGTACGTTCTCAGGAATATTAACTGGCGTTCAATAACAACAACAACAACAAAAAACAAAAACAATAACAAAAGCAACAATAATAATAACTAGTTTTGTTCTTTTTCAAATTAATTTTGGCTATTTTAGTCCCTTTATTTCCATTGAAATATTAAAATCAGCTTGTTGATTTCTACCAAAAAATCTTGCTTGGTTGGGATCTTATTGGGATTTCTTTGAATCTACACATTAATTTGGGAGAATGACTATACTAACAATAGTGAGTCTTATGATCCTTGAATATTGTAAATATTCTCATTTAGTTAAGTCTTTGATTTCATAAGATGCTTAACACAGACATCTGTGAATAAAGACAATTTTACTTTTTCTTTATCAATCTGAATCTCTTTTATCTTTTTCTTGACTTATAACACTAATTAAAACCTCTACACAATGTTTTAAAAATGGTGAGTGTGGACTCAATTTTTTAAAAACCTTAAGAAACCAAATGTGGTTTGAAGATCTAAAACAAATTGCTTAAGAAATCATTTCAACCACATTTTTAGAAAGGTCGATATTCTTGATTTCTTTGTGAGCCTTGTTTATGTACGCTATACATTTCTTTTTATTTTAGTAGTTTGTATGTTTACTGAAAATAATACATTTTACCACATTTAGAAATATTAATCAAAACTTTTATAAATTATTGTCTTTTAATTTTCAATACTTTCTTTTTACCTGTAGGTGTATGCATTACAGAACAATTTTTTTTAAATTTATGTTTCTTTTTTTTGTACCTTGATTAGAAAAATAAATAATTTATCTGTTCATGTGTGTGTGCATGCAAGCATGCATGCCAGGAAACAGAGAAGTGGAGAGAGTTAGCCTCTGGGTAGAGCACTGATAATGCACAGGTAACTGCCCACCACAACTGCTGCTGACACCATGGGTAGGCCCAGGGTGTCTGGTGTGGGGATTTATACTTTATGTGAAACATAAAAGCATCTCCATTTGTAAAATGTGCCAACTACAAGGTTTTATTTTTTAAGGCTTTTTAAGGTATGATATTAACCTTTGCTTCTAAATTTGTATCAAGGGAAAAATCAATACCTCACAAGGCATGCGATTCTATTTTGGGATATGTGATGATATTACAACTTCAAAAAAAAAGAGGTACAGTTCTGTACTTTCTTCTTTAACAAATGATAAGTAATTGCTCATATTTATTTGACTTGGAGCTTCTTTATGTCCAACTAGAAATTGAAGAGTGAATAATTCTATAGTACTGATTAATAATTGATAAAACAGATGCATTCTGAAATTATTAGCATTAGCAATTTCCTGAAAATATGTTTTTTCTTTCCTTTTATTACAAATAATACCACAGGTTTACATGTGACTTTTTATCTAGGTGATTAATAACCCTGTAAGAAGTTATGTTTGTAACATTATATGATGGGAAAGGAAAACTTGATAGTCCTTCCTTAATTAAGAGACTTGTATTTTTTATTTATTCTCAATATAACTGATTATTACACCTTATACTACTTCTGAAAATTTCCCAAAAGATTTTAGATAGTCTCCTGATATGATAAAGTCAGCATAAAATTAATTGTGGCAAGTAAAGAACATACACTATAAAAACAGAAAGGGGAGCTAAGTATAATATGTAAAGAACATCTAAAAATATTTAAGACAGATGATGGATTAACACTGCTACTGGTAATTGGGGATCTTATGTAACATAAGATGTTACAGATGGTAGGAATTATAGATATGAAAGTCACACTTTGCCAGACTTTGCCAGTGTTTTTAATAAATATCTCATTCTAGCCTTTCACAGAGTTAGTTTGTTTGAGAAGCAGCTATGCTTGGTATGTTGACTTATACTACCTGTTATTGACTCATTTTGTCACCTCAACTAGACTGTACCTGTGGAAGTATAGTTTCCCTTGCACAATTTTTTCAAAGGGTCACCAAATTAGCTTTTCTGAATTCCTGTGCTAATAAGTGAAGATCACTGACCCAAACATAAAGAGAGGCAATTCTCAGTGAAAACATTCTTCATTTCTTCTATGGAGCTCAATCACTTCTTTTTTTCATTTCTCAGTTATTCAGTTATTTATACTGAGTATGAGATCATGTGCTAATTATCAAGAATGTACTTATGAAAATCAGAGGATTCACATTCTAGTGAGGGGAGACATAAAATATGATTTAATTTGATAACTATTATGATAGAGATAAATACAATGTCATGGGATAAGCGACATGGGAAACCTAACCTAGCCTGACCAAGTTGGGAGATGACAAAGAGGTCATCCTGCTGATGGCAGCTGAGCTTTGATGATGAGAGGGGGACATCCAGAGGGGCAAGGATGAAAGGGTGACCATTTTAGTTAGAAGCAGCAGTATGTGCAAAGGCAAGAAGACATGACACCATCAGGGAGTAATATGGCTGGTGCAAACGGGTTTTTTTTTGGGGGGGGAGGTGGAGAAAATAAAAGATGGGAACCCAGTGAGAGGTGAAGCTGGACAAGAAGGTGAAATGATGTGAGGGTGATAGGGACATATGGAGACTTCAAAGTGACAAGTGACATTGTCAAAATTATGTCTTCCAGAGATTATTCTGACCCCTGGGTGGAAGGATATCTTGAAAAAGAAAAAAAGTGGACTGAAAAGAGAAAACTAGCAATTAGTAGTAAGGATACAAATAGGTATAAATGCTTATATAATACTTACCAGAAGCGAGGCCAAGTAAGTATTAACACATATTAACCTTTCTATGTGATTCTTACTATTAAAAAAAAAAAGCATTTTTACAGAGGAGAAAACTGAGGTGCAAAGATGTTAAGGAAATGCTCCGAGTTCTCATGGCTGTAAGTGGCAGGTCTAGGATTCTCCACCAGGCAGCTGAACTCCAGAAGGTAATGCTCTCAATCACTGTGCTCCAAAAACTTGAAAAAGCTGAATGTTTAGGGGCACTCACTACATTGAGGCAGTGTGCTAAGCACTTAGGATAGTTTATCCCAATTTCTCTTCACAACAATGGCTGTAGGTAGGTAAGACTATTATCCTCATTTTATGGATGAGGAAACTGAGGCACAGAGAGTTTGGTTAAGTTTCTCAAGGGTGCACAGCTAATTAGGACCCAGGCTTTCTCATTCCAGAGCTAATGCTTCAGTCACCATGGTATTCTTATCAGAATGTAATTCCAGAGTGACTCTAAATTGTGAAGCAGAGCCATATCTGAAATAAAAGCATCATGGAGGTTAGAAACTAAAGGATTCAGAACAAATTAAAAATAAGTCAGCCAAGATCGGAATCTCTTCACATCCTTTGACATGACTGAACTTGTCTGTTTCCTTGACTGAAATCTTTCTTATTTAATTTCTGAGATTTTTAAAGAAAGGGAACCTAATTTGTTTCTCCATATACTCCAAGACACACAAGAAATGTGAGATAAGCAAATTAATTAATGCCGCCCAACTTGAGAATGTTCCAGCACAGGTAAAAATGTCTTTGAACAAACAAAGAAAGTGTGTCCACCTGTTAAGAAAGCTAAGGTCAAACTCTCAGGCAAACACCGGTATGGCACTAACCAGATGGTAGTCACGAGCCACATGTGACTGCTTAAATTTAGACTTGGTAAAAATAACTAAATTTTAAATTCAGTTTCTCAGTCTTACCAGCCACATTTCAAATCCTTAGTAACCACGTGCAATGACTACTGTCATGGACAACACAGAAGAGAGAGCTTTCATCGTGGCAGAAAGTTCTGCTGAAGAGATCTGGCCTGTTCCCCAGGCCTTGAAATGACTGTCAAAATCCCTTGGACAGATTTTGAGGGTCCTATTCTAGATATATTGAATCAGAATTTCTTTGTAGGGAGCCAAGGAATCTTCATTTTTATATGTACATATGTGATTTCTTTTAAGAAACGTTAGTTGAGACCTCTGGTTTTCAATATTTTTGCCTAAAAATGCCTTTGGTCAAACAAAATCTTACCTCAAATCCCAACAGGTAAAACAAGAACAAGAGGAGCAAATTGAAGTGTAGGTACAAAGGGTCTGAATTCTCACCTACTCTCTACCTGATCTCCATGGAACACTAAAGAACAAAAACATCGAACTTCAAATTCTGAAAACTACTGGTTCAGAGGTTATGGGAGCTTCTCAGCAGCTCTAAAGTTCTAACTCCTTAAGGAAGGGTGATATAGACAATGTGAAGACGGACTAATCAGGGCCACCTCCCTAGGGCCCATGATCCATAAATTGGGCCTGGAAATGTGGGCATGGGGGCTTGTACAGATAATATGTATGAAGGTTTAAAGGTCAAAGTGTCCATACGTGTCCAACACCAAGTCAACCTGGTGGTGATGGGAAGTGGGGGATTGGGTCATGCTACTCCTCTCTTCGCCTGCCTGGTTCCCGTCACACACCTCCTGGAGTTCATCTCCATGTGCCATTGTGGGGAAGTGGCTATCGCCCAAAATGAGTTGGATGTTGGGCTCTGGGCCTCCACACCCTGGAGACTGATATGTCACAGAGCAAGGGAAGAGATGGCTTAACGAAGTGGTGAGAAGATACAAATGGAGGGTTGAAAAATGGACTGCAGTCAACCTCTGATCATTGAAAGATGGGATCCAGGATGGGTTTCTGTCAGGTAGTGTGGACAACTATCGTTCAGTCAAAGTCCAGGTGCCTCGAGGAGAAAGGGAATCCTTGACCCAGCAGATCTGGACACAGTAGCTTGTTAACAACAGGACCCACATCCCGCTGTTGGCGTGACACCTTTTCTTGGGTTCCTGCGGTTGGCCCACTTTCCAACAAGAGCCAGTGTCGCTGCATTCCCCTGCAGCAAAGCCCTGTGTTGGGGCTTTTATCAGTGAATGAAGTTTCTAAAAACACTTTGTGATCTGTGAGGGATGATTGCCATGCAGTAGTGGGAGAGACAGGCATCCAATCATCCTCATTCTTTCATCTCAGCTTCAAGCTAACACAGCCATTGGCATCCACACTGGGCAATTCATCTGCCGATGTCAGATAATGTCTATAATGCCCCCATTACAGCAATAACCTTGTAAACGACATCCTTATCCTTTCTCCTTAGTCAAATGCAAGTGTTTTTGGCACTGTTTCTTCGTCTGAGTGTGCCATGGTTGCGCCCTGAAGTCTATGATAATCTGTGCATGCAGAAATGTCTACTGAGTTCCATCCAGCCTTCTAGCTCCGACATTTAATAGCATGCATGCTCTATTACACTACAGTGGGGGCGTTGAATGAATGAATGAATGAATGAACAAAACGAAGACAAAATGTTATTCTTTTGAACCATTTTTATTTTCAGAATTTCATTTGTAAACTACAAGACATATCATCTATTTAACTTGACCTATCAGAGCGACGCTTCATTAAATTAAGAAATTTTAATTAACTAATGAAGCTTTCATTGTCTACTCTTAATGTTCATATTAGAGTAAGCCATTTTGATGACAACTTTTATAGCTCTAATTAAATATTTCTAATAGATTTAGGTAAAATTTGCAAATAATAAGGCATGTATCATCTTAATTTTATTATTCATGACATCCAATTTAGCCTTATGGCAGTCACCCAGATTTCTGAGTCTTCTCTTACTTCTTTTTACAAGCCTATGCTTCATTTAAGATAACAGCTTAGAGTACTGATATATCAGAGTTTGAAATATCCGTGAAATTCAGAAATAGACTCGTGAACAAAGAGGTCTTCCCTTTTCTGTTGTGATATGTGGAGAAAAGGCACCCCCGGGTGACCAGCACACATATATATCTCTCAGCTTAATCAGCATAAATCCAGAGACTGACAGTTTGGCAAGTGCTCCCTGGGTTCTGTGCCATTCAGAAATGCTCTATTAGGATACCCCTAGGAGAGGTCATTCTGCTGATGTCTGAACTCCAATGGCAGGGAGCTTAAACCTCTAAAGAAATACTGGTCAGTAAACTATTAGACATTGATTTTTAGTAAATTCTTTATCCTCAGCTAAAATATATCTTGTCATCACCTTACATTCATTTGATTCTAGGTCTACTTTTTGGGCCCATTCTTCATTTATTCATTTAAACATTTATTTTACTCTCCATTACATTCCAGACTCTGAAATGGATATAAACTGAAGCCAAACAAAGCAAGTTTATCCTTTACTCCCACAGGCCTAAGCCCTGTCTCTGTTTCTCTTCTTTCCTCCAATTCTTCACCTCTCCTTCATGTAACCTGTCGTGCAGCTCATCACCACCCTAATCTTTTCCTTTCGATTGGTGACAGTGACTGGCTTATTGTCGAAGGCTAGATTCCTGCCCATTTTTCATTGTCTCCAAAACAGCATTTCTCTAGAAGTAACTTCCTTTACTACTAAAAGTATAAATTAGATTAGAAAAATCTCTCCTTGTGGGGAAGGTCAGCTAGACTTTCCAATGGTGCTTGTTTGAAGGTCTCATGTTGGATTAGCAGCTTAACTTCCAAAAGAAGGTTCAAGAATCAGACTGCAGTAGATTAAAACACACGCCGATCTGAATACAGAGGTCAACACGCGTCCTTGTCTTTCCCCCTGGGGGGCTTGTAATTCCCTTAGTGGCATTTCTAGCTAACCAACTACTACAAAACCTGAGAAGGCTAAAGCAAAGCAATGTTAGAAGGTCTTCTGTGTCCGAACGCAGAACAATCAGAGGCTGCTGAGTTTTCTTTCCAGGCTGCTTTATATGCGGGTGGTCTCTGCTGAGGTACCTTGTCAAAATCCTACTGGGGCGATTGTAAGCTGTTGGTATGAGTGCTGACCATACTCCTAGGGTAGAGATGCATCTCTTCTGAAAAGGGCAAACACTTCCATTTGTCAGTCCCTTCAGGAAAGAGGTCTGTTTCTCTAGAGCCATCGAGGACATTAACTCAGAGTTGCGGTGATCCTTATCCTTTGGCGCTCAATTTTTTGGATACAGACACTGATGAGCCTAAACTTCCATGTGTGGGGGCACCTGGAAGTGAAGGCAAGATCATGCTTATCAAAGGATGGGATCTAGACAGGAGGTATCATAGCCCTGGGCACAGGCTGAGGTCATAGGTCATATTTTGCACATTGGCAGTCAGAGCCCTATTGGGACCTTGAAGTATCCTGAGCATCTGTAGGACATTTGTCAAGCTCCATAGATCTCATGACCCCTGATCTGTGGCCATGCTTTCACTCTTAACCTAAAAGCCTGCCTTGCCCTTTCACCTCTCCCAACCCCAGCACCTTGGCCTCCTATACCCAAGCAACCCTCTAGTCCCAATGAAAGCCTTTCCTTTCCTTCTGAGAAAGTTTCTGACTTTTCCAGACAGTGAGATTTCTCTGCCGTGAGCACCACAGCTCTGGCTGTGTTTGCTGCATATTTCTCTGCTCTTCTAAAGCAGCTCCCTTCTCGAGAGATTGTGTTTGATCCACTCTTCACATGGATTTCTGTGTTTCTCTCCCTGGCAGAGTCATGGTTTTTTGGAGGATGGAGATGAAGCCTAAAATCCTCTGCATCTCCTCACTGTACAAACCTCACCTCTCCTGCTGGCTCATAGTTCCCAAGGAAGCTTTTAAAGCTACCTTGTGATGCATGGGATAACACATTATCTGGAGTATCTCATGATATTAATTAATTTAGCCCAATCTATTGCTGTATTCTTCCCTGCTTGGTCTAACACCCACAAAAATCTACTCCCACTCATGTTTCCAAGGTTTCTGCCAATGGAAATTAGCACAATTTCCATCCTTTGTGCTGTAAGTTATTTCTACCTGGACCTTAGAATGTACCTACACCTCTGCAGATGAAGAGGTGTGACTTTGGCTGAGTCTACTGGCAACACTGGTGATTATGGTGGATTTTTTAAGAGATTGGTCATCTATTATTAAAACATCTACTCCAAGTAAGGTTATAAGTTTTCAGAAGGTCCAGGAAGGTGAGTCTGATTTCATTGTAGAGGAAGAACAAAATAATCTCAGTGGGAAAGAAAATCCAAAGTGACTTGGAGGCTCAAGAAAGTCAGTTTCATTTGGGTCCAACCAAATGCTCTTACTCCAAGTTTTAGTATCCTGATCTTTCCCAATAAATGTCTTGACTTTTATATGAGAAACTTGGCGGGACTCTGAATTCAACTATTATTGTAACTCAGCAACTTGCATAATAATTTTTGGTTGATTTTGGCAATATCAGCCCTGTGCATATAAGAAATAAGAGCACATTTTAGAACAGTCTTGGAAGCTTTCTGGTCCTCTGTGATCGTTACCCATGGCCATGACTGGCAAGCGGGAAGGCTGCCACGATGCAGGCAAGGCTGGGAATCTGAAAGGGAAATTGTCCACAGGGGTGTTACCCAAACTTGATGTGGTGAGCACCAGTGGATGTCCTCAAATGTGACTTTGGCAGCAGAATGACAGGAGCAAGAAGCTGCACACCAGAATTAAGAAGGCCCTCCTCCTGTCATATCCCTCAAGTGCCTTCTACTGAGAGAACTAAACATTGAGTGAGTGGACAAAGGGGAAATATCAAAGGGTACATCTCCATTATCATGGGACAAGCAATAAAAGGTGGATTGGGAGCTGAGAGGCAGTTAATGAATATTTGGCATAATAATATCAATTATTATGATAATTATAACATTTTATGTGGTCTTAACATTTTATCACATCTTATCAAATCACCTTTACATTAAATACCTTATTTCATCTCTCCAGTTATTAAATTCACTTAAAAATAAGGAAGTTGATGTTCAGAGATGTTGACTTATCCAGAGTCTCGTAGCTCTTAAACAGTGGAGTTATAGTTCAAATGAGATTTCTGGATGCGACATGAAATCTTCCTACTGACCTCACTGCCTTCCCCTGGGAGGACTAGAATGGAGAATTCATTGATGATTTCAGTAGATTGATATTTATTGAATGCTCACCATGAGCCAGGCACTGAGTCGAGTACTGGTTACACAGAGTAGATGAAAGGGCCATAGTCTCTGCTTTCATGAATCTTACAGCCTAGAACAGGGTTGGCGAACTTTATCTTAAAATATAAATGTAAAAAAATAAATTTTAGATTTTGTAGAGCGAAGAAGCAAAACCAAGAACATTATAAAGATGCTTATATAACTATTCACAATGTACCAATTATTTTACCTTGTAAGCTATGCAGGTGGTAATGAACAGTTGATTACAGTCATGGCTTGTTGATCTCTAGTCTAGATAAAGAGATAGATGAAAAATGAGTACGTAAGTGAGTGCAAAGTGTAAGAAAGGCACAAAGGAAAAGAAACAGTTCTATGAAAGAAGTAAAGAGACATGGGAGAGAGATTAATGAAGACTGAGGATCAAGGAGGTTGTGTCTGAGGAAGGACATTTGGACCAGGGGCAAGAACATGATGCATTCAAGAAGTGGCCAAAGCACAACCACACACACACACACACACACACACACACACACACACACACACACACAGTGGAGCTGGAGCATACAGAGCAAACAGGAAGAGAATATGGAGATTACAGAGGAAGTTGAGGGCTGGGTCATTAGATTATCCAGGGGCTTGTGAAGAGGCAAGCCAGGAGGTAGCCATGCCTGGGACCAATCAGAAGTCAAAGGAAAGGAGGAGGAGAGAAAGAGAGCAAATGCAGGGACAGAGCTCCATTCAGCGACCCTGTTACCTCACAAACTCACAGCCATGCCCGTGAAATGCTGTTATGCGTGTCAACCTTCAGGGAAGGCCCGCCTCTCGATCCCCCAACCCTAGCCGGCACACATTCCTTTCAGGTCTGTACTTTGATGCATTTAAAGAGAATTCAAACCATCTTTCCATTTTATAATTTAATCTGTTGCTCCAGGCCTGACAGAAAGGGCAGGAAAGCAGCCTGGCTATCTCCTTCTCCAGAAATTGGGGCAGTTTCGGGTCCTGGAAAATGACACTGGAGCAGGAGTCAGGTGACCTGGGTCTCTGACCTGGCTCAGCCCAGATCTCACCTTTCACCTTCATATCTAGGTTCTGATTTAGTTGGTCACTGAGACCCAATCATGTCATGGTTAAGAGCACACACTCTGGCATCGGACACTGTAGGTTCAGTTCAAGCCTCACCATCCTTCATCAGTCATGTTGCTGAACCTCTTTGAGCCTATCTCAGCTCCCCCACCTTCAGGATGGGGGTCTTTAGGTATCTACTTGGTAGGGTTGTTGTGAGTAGCAGATGGGTCATGTGAAGGCTCAGAACAGTGCATAGCACATAACAGTAAATATTTGCTATATTGGCTGTTTTTTCACTGGATCCTTTTATAACCATATACTAGAGGCAAAACACAAATTATTATCGCATTGTGTGGACTATGGGCCTAAGATACAGTAAAGTCAAATCTATTGCTTAAGATCACATGGCAGAGCCTGTTCTCAGACTCCTGCCTTCTGAACTCCAGTCTAAGGCCCATCCCCTCGAATACCATCTCACAGCGTAGTTACCTGGGGTAAGTCACTGGCTCCTTGTGGGACTCAATTTACCCAAGAGTAAGATAATGGGAGTGGAAAAGAATGCATTATCTGCAAGTTCCTTTCTTTGATCATCCATATGCCTATAAGACAATCTGGGACTTGGCCATTTTGGAATTAGCTCTGGTTCTGCCTGTGCACTGTTCGGGGTTGACCTGGGTGGGGGGTGCTGTACCCCAGCTTGTAAGTACCGCCGCTTTCCCAGGCTGGGTCTGTGTCAGCTGCCAGGCCTTGCTCTGAGCTCTAAGAGTTCCCTTGTCACATAAAACTCTCCTTCTGACACCGTTTCCCTTTAGAAAGAAAGTAAATCATAACTTCTCACTTAAGCATTTCTCCTTCTAGTCAGACCCGCTTTAGCCTGAAGTTGAAAAAGAGTGTATTTGGTTGGATCACATTTCAGCTCAGTCTAATAGATATTTGCTTAAGGGGGAAAAAGGGTTGAAGAAAAAAGGGAAATGTCAAAACGGAATAATAAAATGGTCTATAAACAGAAGCAGGTTTTCTACGATACGTTACTCCGATAAACCCGATAATGGTTCCCAAATGCACTGTCCTGGGCTGATGCCAGGCAAGGCAGCAGGGGGTTCTGGGTTATTTTTAATTTTACTATAGCCAAACCATGACCTCATCCCGAAGGAATTCTCTCCCACCAAAGAGCTGTATCAAGTTATTTGTCGGCCGAAATTCATTTGAATGTGGATTCATCGGAAACATGTGTGGCCACAGAAGCAGCCAAGAGTGAAATCTGGGGAAAAGTGGGATTTTCAAGGAAACCCTTCCTTTTGTTTTCCCGAAACAAACCAGTCCTTGCGGGGCCTCAAGACTTTGATAGTGAGGGCCCTGGGGCTGCTGTTCCCTGTGCCCTGCTCTGTGCCCTCGGCTGCCCCTGCCCCTCTGCAGTAAATGCAGCTCTCGCCCACCACCCACCAGGGCCAGGCCCCGGGTCAGCCACCCTGTGAGATGGACTCAGGTCTTACAGGCAAGGGCCTTGGACAATACCCAGACAACTAGAATAAAATGCAGAATGGATAAAAGTACCTACCCTTTGTCACACACCTACAGTAGGAATCCTAAGTGTCTTACATTGTGTATGTAACTTCTCATTCTCACACCAAATGTGTGAGGTGTGATGATTCCCCATGTCTTAGATACAAAAACTGAGGAGGCTTAGAAGGTTTACTCCTTATGAGCACCTGGTTATATGGTGGCTTCATCGAATGTCAAACCTAAGCCCGTTTGATCTCAAGCTTCCACTCTAACCACGATGCTTCTACAAACAAAAGTCTTCAAGGAATTTGGAGAAAGAAAGATGCCTTCAGACTAGAAGATCAAGGAAGGCTTCATGTAAGAGGTGGCATTTGAGCTAAGTGTAAAAGACAGGTAGATTGCGGACAAAGGGAGACGTGTTCCAGTCGGAATAAATGTCAGGAAGAAAGGGGACACTTCAGGGAAGCATGAACTGAACCCCAGGAGTAAAGAACCAGATTTGACTCCCAAAAGAGAAGAGCGGGGAGTGAGATGGGAAATGTCTCATGTGTCTGCATCATGGAAAGCACCTGATTTTCAGATGATTGGGCAGGCTTGACCTAGAAGGACATGAAGAGTCATTGTCAAGTTTAAAATGTAAAGTGTTATGAGCTATCATGTGAGAAGGGGCCACTTGGGAAAGCCATGAAGGCCAATCTGGAGAGAGCCTGGTTGAGAACAGAGCTCAGGGGACGGGTAAGGAGGAGCAGAAGGATAATCTAGAGGACTTGGCGATTGATTGCTATGTGCTGTTAGGGGTTTGGGGTGGGAGGTAGGGGAACAATTCAGGTTCAATGGCATGCCTCTGCTACTGGTGACTGCAGCAGGAGGTGTGTGTGTGTGTGTGTGTGGCGGAGTGGATCATTCACAGATACAGGAGTGAGTTTATGAACAAAACCAGTGACTCGAGCTTTTAAACATGTTCTGCTTGAGTTAGGTGACTTCTGTTGTCCTGGGTCCCGAATACATGGACTCCATCATGTTTCTCTCTGTGTCCCCAGGCTTCTAGCACAAGCCTCAGCATTTAGAATGTATTTATGGAAAAGCACTGGAATGACAGATCGGTGCAATCACCCCATTCCCTGTGGCCTAGCAGACTTGACCCACCCACAGAGCTGGGCTTGACCACACTCAGCATCTCGATTGTGCAGGCAGTAGAAGCACCTTGTCACCTGCTACAACCGGTTTCTAAACTCAGACAGAACCAGAGGGGCCCCTTTCTAAGACTGTTACATGGCAGCATGGTGGGTGGAAAGAGATCTGGCATTAGCTAAGGACTCTGCCTTTGCCATTCGTGTTTTAGAGATAGACCCATGCTACCGGCCAGCCATCATGGCCGAAGCATTCACCAGGTAAGAGGAAAGGCCTGCTTAGCACAGATAGGAGGTAGAATCAGCTGCTTTGGTTCTCAATCATACTCTTCTTGGGCAAAGCACTCTTGTAGGAAGTTGATTATTCAATTGCTCTCTCAGAAACGGAGACTCCAACATTGGAGAGAATGGTTTCCTGCAACACCAAAGAACAATGGTCAGGAGTGCTGTGCCCTGGCCCCACTCAGCCTCCTTGGCTGTAGGATCCCAGGCCGTCTTAAGACCTAAGAATAAAATGGGTAGGTAGAAAGGAAAAGGAAAAGAAAGGCGGGGTGCAAGGAAATGAGGAATAAGGAAAAAGGAGGCAAGAAAAAGGAAAAATGAAAAGCAGTGTGGGGGACATAGAAGGGGCAATGGAAGGGAGCTCTCCTAAGCACTCCGAGACTTGGCTTCATGACAGACGTAGTAACTCATGGCAAATGGTACGTGTTGTAAACATCCTCTGTGTCCCCTGCTGAAGGAAAGCCAAAGGGCCTGGCACTATTTGCCCCTAGGTGATGCCCCTTTTCTGCCCACATCCCCAGCCCAGCCACCCAGGGGCCTTATGTCCTTTCCCCACGGTCCCTTGAGGACTTGCTCCCTACAGGGCATCTGTAGAAGGCACCAGGATGGTTGACTCCAAAGTGTCCAGGAAGGAGGACAGGCATCCCCTCCCATGTGGTCTCTGTCAGGTCCTGGACACGGTGGGGTAGAAACTGTGGCAGAGCTTAGCGTGGAGAGAGGTGGCCGCAGACAGATGGAAGTCACTAATGTACTCAGAGTCAGAGTAGACGTGTCCAGGAGGGCGAGGGCGGTGATGCTCTGCCTTGAGTGACGAGCTGATGTCTACCCAGCAAACAGAACAGCGGAGGATTTACTTTCAAAAGAGGCAAATCTCCTCGATTTGGGTAGCCCATGCCTTAGATTGTGCTTTCAAACACAGAGATTTTCATTTATTTTATTGCATGCACACGCCCCCAGTTTGCTGATAGGGATAGAAGTGCCCCTATACCATAAACCTCAAATTCTTTTCCTCATTCTCCACTCTGACCTTTGACAATCCTAGAATGTTCTCCCCATTCTACAGATTACACAGCTGAGCTTTAGGCGATGTCTCACTTCTTTGACAAACCAAAACACCCAAAGTCCCGACTCACTGACGGCCTGTGATTTAGCTGGCAAGAGTCCCTCCATGGATCAGCCCACAGGTCTGATCTGAAAACCTCACGTGGCCCTTTTGTGCCCTGGGTGGAATCAACCGTGACCTTGTCACCCGGTTCCTCTAGCCTGTCTGCTCCTCCTTGGTGGGGGTGATTCGTCTCTATCTCCCCTGCCACCAGGGGGTCTAGCACAAAGTTGATGTAAACAAATGTTTGTTGATTTTAAAGGAACTGAACCTTAACCCGAGGATAAAGAGGGAAATGGCAACAGTCCCCAGATGGTCTGCATTCTGCTGGCGAACGCTCCCACGTGAGGAACACCCAGATATGCGGTCTGGCTTTTGCATATTCCATCCAGATGTTTGGCTTCAGGTAGGCTCAGACGAGGAAATCCTTAATGAACAGACTAGTGTTTCTGAACATGTCCGACCTGCAGACCGCCCTGCCGTCTCCTGTGCGAGGCTGCAGGGAATTCCACACAAGCAGGCGCCCGGGACCGACATCCCAAGTGCAGCTGAGAGCCAGATCCTGGGCAGGGGAAGCTTCGGAGGCCTTCTAGGTCATCGTATGGATTGGGGCTTCCATTCTGAGTGAAAGGGTGAGTCACTGGAGAGTTTTCAGCAGAGAGCGATATGTTATACATTGCATTCTTAAACAGAACAACTGATTTCTTCGTGGAGAATAGTCTGAGAGGAGGGTGGGAGAAAGAAGGGAAGAGAAAAGTCTAGAAGACTGCCACCACTGCCATCTCAGGGGAGGGGTGGTGGCTTGGCCTCAGGTGGGTGTGGTGGGAGTGCTGAGGAGCGGTGGGATCCTGGATGCTTTTGGCCTTTGTCCTGACTGACTGTCCTCTGACTCCAGGCGAGCCCCCATCCAGGAATGCTGCCCCTTGTCTCAACGGCACAGTAGGGCAGCGACATTTTCTGTTCTGAGTGACTGAAGGGACATGTATCAGATCTGGAGGGTATGGATGCTGGTTCTCGGAAACGTGCTCCCAGATATCCCACTTTGGCCTTAGCCTGCTACTTTGAGGGACATAGAAGGTTAAAGAAACTGAATTAGATTGTCCCTCCCTAGCTGTGGTGGGGGCAAGAAGAGCTATTTTTAAAGAAAGAAAGAAAAAAAAAGAACTAGTTGATTTCATTTTGGGGTGTTTTTTCCAATTTGTGCATGAGAAACCAGCAGAGGGGATGAAAGTGGAAATTCTGATCCCCCGAATGGACTTTAAGAGAGAGGCCAGTACCTGAAAGAAATGCGGATGGCAGTGGGGGGACCAGGGAGTCTGGCTGATTGGCACAGAAACTCCCAGAAGGAGGCCTTAATGTGGTCAGGCTTCTTCTGGAGGAGACGGGCAGGCACTGGGCTCTCCCAGGTAGAGATTAGGGACAGAACTCAGTGTAGCCATCCGGGTTGGCATGACGTGCCCTGGGCTCCTCAGTCTGTCCCCTTCACTTCCCATAGTCGGCTGCAGTGGAAAGTGCTCTCTCTCCTCCCCCATCATGACCACCTTCCGGCGAGTGAAGGCATTTTATCCGGTCCAGAACGCAGTGAGGCTCCATCCACATGCTCCGCTCCAAACATTGCAGCGCCCATGAAGCCGCAGTTATCATCTTCACAATAATAATATTATTTTTTTTTTAATTATAAACGAAAGGGAAGCTCAGAGTTTGGAAGTGATATGTGCAGGATACTGTAGCAAGTTAAAGAGACCCAGGCTGCCTGTCACACCCTGGCCTCCTCTCTTCAAAATTACCTGGCCCTCCCAGCAAGGCCAGCAGACTCATCTCAATGAGGGCCTAATGAGGGGACTGGGTGGGCGAGTGCGAATGTGACGTCTTGAGAAGACCCTGGCACTGAACTCCCCAGCTACTGGGGCACCACTGCCAGTTATTCCTTGCTGCCACAGCCTGTGGAAAGCAGGTGGCATGCTTCTCTGCCCGCCTCCCTTCTAAAACACGAGTTAGATCCGTTTCAACAAGCCACTTTGATGACTGTAAGCTTCGAGCACAATGGCTGTTCATCTTGGCAACACAATGAGAATCACTTGGCGACCTGAACAAAAAATACTGATGCCCAGGTTTATGCCCAGAGTTTCTCATTTAATTCATCTGGAGCATTCGAGGGAGTAGTTATGGTGAAGAAACGTTAGAAAGTCTCCTCTTAGGGTGTCCATACCATGTTGTTTGAACAAGAGGTAAGATAACTGAAATTCCTAGTTGTGCCTACATTCATTAACATGTAACTGTTAAAAAGAACATAAATTTAACATCTACAAATATCCACTATTTTGGATTCTTTCAGTAGCATGAATTTCCAGGGCTAATTGAATTAGAATCAGTTGATTGAAAAATGAAAATTATTTTAAGATCCTAATATATATTGATAAGTTGCCCTCCAGAAAGTATGTGCCTATTGGTGCTCCCTTAATTTTTTTTTCTAGAAATGTTTATATCCAACTTGTCCATCACCAGAACTTCCTTGGGAGGTAGTGAACTTCTTGTTATTGGAGGTATTCAAGTGTATCTAAAGAGCTCTTTGCTGAGTGTTGACTCATAGGCAGCTGCTTCCAGAGTTTGGGGGAAAAGTGCCAGGATGCAGAAAGCATCTCTGCTCCATCCAGCCCAGGGTCCTGCAGAGAAGCCTGGAGCCATGGGGACCCTTCAGGCAATTGGTGGACAGATCTAGGGTGGGAAGGGAGGTGTATAGTGTACAATGCTCACAAACAGCTGACATGGGGTGAGGGCAACACTCAGGCAACAAAGCTGAGTCAGTGACAGGAGAATGGCAACATCAGGAAAGCAATGAGGGCGATTAAATGGAAAGGAAGATCTGAAGCTTTCTAAGGGGCTTCCCTAGGCTCCTTGTTCCTCAGACAGGAGGCTCATCCCATACCCCAGATGGGTGTGGATAATATCCTTTGTGTATGTGGGGTTGGGGGGAACCCTAAAATCACTCCGAAATGCATTGCGTCTCCAAAAGAAAGTGACCAGTGCACAGAGAATGGTACGTGGAGTCCGGCAGACCCACTTGGCTTTGAACCAAGGCTCTTTGAAATAGACCCTGGGGCTCTCTGCTTCTCTGAGCTTCCATAAAACGATGACCCCACTGTTGTCCTCTCCGTGTTCTCGAGAAAAAGTTCGTTATGCGAAGCACCACGCAAGGGACTTGGCACGTAGTTTGGAATCGACAAGCGGTGTCCACTGTTACATTTACCTGGCCCTGTATAACTGTCTGAGCAGCTTCATATTTATAAAAAGAAAAAAAGAAAAAAGAAAAAGAAAGAAAGGAAAAAACAAAACAGCTTATAGAGTATGTATTGTAAATACAAAGTAGATAGAGTGTCTATTATAAATGAAGAATCGAGAGATTTTAATGATTTGTTTAAGGACATAGAGAAAGCAAAATGCTCATTTAAGTACGATTAAGGAAATCGAATCTCACTCTAAGTCCTATCATCCAAAAGTATCCTCATAGCGAATGATGGTTTGGTGAAATATTTCCATCTATTTACCTACCAACATTTTAAGCATTTTGGATGGTTTGAAGTATTTTTTCCAATAAGACTCACCGATTCCTGCTTGAATTTCACCTTTCCGGGCTGTAGAGTAAGATCGAAGACCCTGCTGCCGTTCTCAGCGTGCCTGGTTCTGGGTCTTGCCCCTACTCTCCAGGAAATTTCATTATTGACTCCAGATTCGGCAAATCCCCAGAGCCCAGGCCTTTCACATGTCAAAGAGCCTGCTTCCCAGGCCAGGCTCTGTTTACACTTCCTTGATCAGGGATAATGATTTGTTTACAGGAGACATTCTGTCTTCGTTAAACTCACTTCTGGACAATCGATAGAGGGCCTGAGATGACAGGCACATGTGGACTTGAAGTTCACACATCCTGCCTTGCTCAAGAGGGACCAAGGCTCAGCCAAGACTTTCTGGTGCTGACACCTAGGATTGAGTCCCCGGCTTTACTTGAATTAAGAAAGGATGATGACCTTCCACAAAGGAACATGAACAAAATCTCAGTAAATGACTTTGCTAATTGTCCTCTGATTCCTGACAACCCAGCATGGGACAGGCCCTGCCGAGTGTGTTTCATATACAGTGCAGTCTGCCTTTCAGCCCCATTAAAAAACCGTCTTTGAAGATGTTTAATAAATAAGCTAGTGATATTTCTGTAATGAACTCTGGTGCTTATCTTTGCCAGCTCGGTAATAGAGATGCATCCTCTGACCTTAATTGGGTGATATGCCTTATAAACTCTAAGACTCGTGCTTTAATTTGAGATTTAGATCAGAACAAAAGAATTTACACTTGTCTTTTCTTTTATAAAAAATGTGGAATATTTTCAATTTGCTAAATACAACATATTTTAAGCTTCTCATTGATGGAGCTACTTTACAGTGTGATGTTCACAAGAAATGAATACCATGTAGTTCATTTATCACTCATTGCTATTTCTTATTCACTGCCTTGCTTCACTGTATTTTGCTTCTTCAAGCTGAGGCACAGGTCTTCCTTCTCCTTTGCTTTAGATCTCTTTCTTGTCTATGTACAATGTTAACCCTTGTACTGATACAGGTCGACAAAATATTGTTAAAAACAGAAAAGAAGGTTCGTGAGTGACAGGGGACCTAGCACTGAGTGAACATCCTGTGGCTGCCTTAGATCCCACCTGGGCACAGTCCCCAGGGAGGTCACAGTCTAGAAGGCCCCTAGGATGAATGGTAACAACTGCAGCCACTGGAAACATGGCAGCCCTTACCGCTGAGCAATCATCTGACGCTTGAACTGGTGGGGTTGCCCAAAGGGAAGAACTAACGTGCCCTTTAGACGTGCTATATTCACAAAGGCCTGGTCCACTCACTGGCAGCCAGACTAAGAGGCCCTGTGCTCAGTGAAAATCAGACAGTGGCAATGCCAACATGGGCTCTGAGTCTGCTGGGCCCAAAGCTTCACACCCAGAGGAACAGACCTTGGGGATTGAAGCAAACCCCAGACCTAAATGCAGATACGAAAAGTTTACTGTATGGACGTGGACAACGAGACTGGCATCGAGAAGCAAAAGCCAAGAAACAAAAACTTTCTGGGCACTGGAAATGACACTTTGGTTTGAAGAATGATGGCTAAGACCATGCGAGTGATAAGAAACGAGAGTCAGGATTTTAATTTCAGTCTTCACGACTTCAAACCTGGATCCTTTTCCTTCTGCTACAATCTGTAGTTGAAAGGAAAGTGGGTCTGGGCCATGGGACAAGATGCGTTCTTGATGAGCCAATGCCCAGAGATCTTAGCTCCTTTGAAATGGTACCAAAATGTCCCTCTTTTCTCCTGAGAAAGAAAGAGTCAGAAAGCAGCCTCACTTACAGGGTTGACAACGTGCTTAGCCCTTCACCCCTGGTCAGGAGACGCAACGGTAATGAACACATCCCTGTTATGAGATCTGGATCCTACTTTTGTCTCCATCACCAACCAAGTGACCCTGAGCAAGACATTTCAACTACTGGGCTCCAGCACCTTATTTACAAATTAGTGGCATTAATTTGTATCCTATCTACTTTTCAGTGATTGAAGACAATATCTGAAGAGGGCAGTGCTTGATCCAAGAGTCTCTACGGTACGTGTAATCTTTTTGTTCTAGGTCTAGCTCTGTCAACGTTCCTGTGTGGCCGCAGGAAATTCTCTCCCCTCCCTGGGCCCTAGATTTTAACTGCTTAATGGAAGGGGTGACCTAAATGCTTTTGGGGACTCATTTAGCTCTGACAGCTTAGGACCCTTAGTCTCTGCTGGGTCTTTGTTTTTTGGCAAGACCCACCCCATTTTGTCCACTCACCCCAAAGAGGTGTGAACACCCTGCAAAGAAGTAATTGGTCAGCCTTCCCCACTGGACCTGTCAGTGTACAGAGAAGGAAGGTCCAGGGTTACATGGAGTTTACTGGGATGGCCTATTGCCATCTGGCGAGGGCATCATTTTGTCTGCCTCATCAGCCAGTGTGATCTAATGCCCACCAGAGACCACAGACTTTGCTTGGGATCAGAGAGCACAGACAGGTCGAGAGACTCCAATGTACTTCAACCAGTGTTTGGGAGGGATGGGGCAGGACAGGGAACTGTCCTTTACGCAGTATTGGCAGTAAAAATACCAGATACCCTACAGGCTACGAGTGTGGGTCATTCTCGAGATCGCTAAGTGTCCCCGCCAGAAATAATAATGGAAGAAGCACAGGTTTTAGGCATAGTCGGACTTGGATTTGAGTGGCAGCTCTCCCACACGCGAGCTGTGTGACCTTGCACGAAATCCTCAGCTGGTCTGCTTTGCAGCTGACAGGATGTCTAGGAAAGAAGAGCTCGTTATTTATGTGGGTGGCAGGTCATCTCTATTTAGATGGCCCAGCAAATCTCTGCTCAGTCAGCCAAGTAGCCGGCTTAGGTTAGATAAAAATTAGGTAAGTTGTCATCTACTGCTCTAAGAGGGGAAGGGAGGTAGGGGACTTTCTCTGTCTTGTTGGACAAAGCCAGTTCCTCTGGATCTCTCTGGTTTATAGAATTGATTAGTGGGGGAGAAGCAGGCAAGTTTTTCCAAGGGCCAAGGACACTTCTGGATGGAAAGAGGCCGAGTTCCTAACTCTTCTTTCGAGACTTGCTGACATTGGGTGCTCTCTGGAAGGGGAGGATAGCACCTGCTGCAGTCCACTGTCGGGAAGGTGGAGCGAGCAGGTGGGCCAGGTCTGAAGCGAGGTGCACGGTGAGCAAAGGTGGGGTCTTGCACTGCATACCATGAGGGTGGACGAAAGCCCTTCTGCATCGAGTTACAATGACGGAGGGTGTGAACAGAAACTTCAAGGCTGTAACTGAGGGGCTGAAGCAGGATGCAGGCCAGTGAGGGCAGCACAGAAACGGTGGGAGGGGACTCTGTCAGTCTGTCCAGAACCAGTTTTCCACTGAAGACTACGGTGATACTCACCAGACTGCAGCTCCCTTCATCTGGCATTGGGAAGCAGGATGGATCCCTTGGACACCTGGAGGTGGGGTAGGGGTTGGCCTGGAGAGGAGGTAAGAACTCCTGCTAAGCTGGGCAAATGGGGCTTGGAAGATGAACTGGGAAAACCTGGAAATCCTGACTGTATCCACTCCCAAGCCGCTGAAATAGTCCCTACCGGTTACGTTTCGGTGGGGTTAACGCAGTCTGCCCGTACAGGTGTGTTGGCAGGATTTGTCAGCGTGTCATTCGGATCTGGCATAGTGCCTGGCTCGCAGCAGATCCTCAGCCAGTGTCTGTGGCAGTTAGCCCCTGGAGTGACTACAGATGGCAGGAAGGGGTTGGAGCGCAATAAGGACGCTGCTATCGCTGCAATGGGGTTTCTAGAAAACTCTCTCATTGTCAGCATTGCGCTGGGTGGCGTAGGAGTGGGGTCTGCAGGGCAGAGAACGAATAAACAGCCTAGGACCTCAGAGGTCCCAACGCTTGGGGACTAAGACTCACACCCAGGTCACGGATCTGAGAAAGGACAGACGACTGTGAGCTGCATCAGTTAGACCCTTAGGTTTGTCAGAAATAATCGGCTTGTTTGCCTGGGTGATGCAGATTATTCTAAGTGGAGGAAGGTGGAGGAAGCCTGTACAGGTGACTGACCCAGCAGTTCCCAGGGTGGCCTGGGCTGGACCACTCAGCATAAAGAACCTTCCTTTGTGGGGGGGAGGAGGGGCAAAAACTGGTCTCCAGGTTGTGCACCTACTCTTGGCAGCCACAGGTCTATTGTCAGAATCCCTTCGAGAATAAGGTAAGCAGGGATGCCAGAAGAGGCCGGACAGCTGGGCTGTGGCCTCGGGGAGATGGGATGGGCTTTGGGAGGCTCAGGGAGAAGGTTACCACGACGCCACTTGACAGCGGGCTTCGTCTGTCTCAGCTTCTGTTCCTCCTTTTGCCGAACCCGATCACTTCGCCCTCCCCCCGAATATCCCTTCTCCGCCTCATTCCTCTGCTTACTCACCCGTGTGTCAGCCCTTCTGCTATTTAGAGACAGTCTTCGTGTTCCTCCGTATTGTCTTTTTTTTTTTTTCAGACCAAACCCTCCCACTGCCTTCTTTCTTCAGGAGGCAGAGTGTCCTCAGGATGTCACTCTCCAGCGGGGGCTTTCAACCCATCCCAGAGTCCTTAGAGGGGAGTCCCCTGCCTGGGAGAGGAGGCCTGACCATCAGGCAATGACCTTAGCCTTGGCTCGCCCAAGACTTCGACTCTAAGAAAATGTCTTTGGCTCTTTGGGACTCGATTTTCTCAGCTATAAAGTGGGGATTGTGACATGGGTTGCAAGCCTCACAGCCAGGGTCAAAAGGAGGATTGCCTCTGGCCTGAGACTCAGGAGCTGTGTCTGGGGGAATGGCAATCTGACATGTTTATGGAGCTAGTTTTTTGTCAGCGGTCCTTTCTTCTGGATCCTCGCCATGACTCACAGCTTCTGATTTACCCATTCAGAGCAAGCTTTCTCACAGCCATATATGCCAGGAGAAGCCACCCTCACCCTGGCAGCGAGGCAAACGGGCTCAATGCACAGATTTGGGGCCTCACATACACCTGTCTTTGGTTCTGAGCGCAAACCTAATCCCGCATCTCTTGGCACAAGTTCCCACCCCTCAAAGCCTCAGTTTTACTCCTCTTGGGATGATCAAACACGATCCTGGAGGTGAAATGACATCATGCCCCACAGGAGAGCCCATAGTGGCTAAAGCCAGGGCTGGAGCAGCGACTTGAGCTCAAGGCCACACGGGGTGACCTCTGAGGCCCCGGAGCGCAGCGCTCCGTTTCCTGCGCCACCCCAGGGACCCGGGCCGCCCCTAGATGGTGCTGGTGCACCAGGCAGCGCCGCGGTGGCTGCGGCAGACCGTGGGCCGGGACAAAGGGGGGACCCGCCACCGGCCCGCGGCGACGCCTGCCATGCGGGGCTGCGTGCACCTGCCCCGCCACCCTGCCACCCTCTCCCTCAGGGAGCAGTGGGCTGAGCTCCGCAGGGGTCCCCTCCTTCAGGCAAGGTTCTGGTGCTGCTGGTGGTGGTGGCGTTTGGAAAACCCTTTTATGCCTCTCGCTGACCCAGCCAGGTTCCTCTGGCTGTCACTTTCTCATTGATTATTAATTAATCCATGGAATCTGGGCTGCAGGGGATATAACCGGATACTCTTGGGAGGAGGCCATGGCCAGCTGTGGGGCCTGGGCACTGGGTCTTCTCAGCTGTGAGCTTCGCTTTCCCCACCTGTAAAAATGGGGCACACGTGCCTGCCTGTTGGCCTTGCCCGCTTCCTAAGCCCTTGCTGATGCTCGCAGGTAGGGCTGGAATGAGGACCTCCACCATCAAAGAGACACAGCCCTGCCCAAAAAGGCCCAGTGGATGGCCCAAAGGGGGCCATGATTTCAAAGACCTGGTCCGGAGGAGACAGGATGGTGAGGGGAAGAGCTCCAGGGAGCGGGGAGCTGTAGAAAAGCCTGGAAATCGCCTGGCAGCTGGAAACATTGCCATTACCTCTGAGTGAGGACGAGTGAGCTTGGTTTCAAAGCCCCTTTCACGACTCACATGATCTGACTTTGAGTTTCCGAGGTTGCTATTCTCAGCGTTTCACACCACTTATCTCAGGCGAAGCCGTATTGGGTGCTGATTGGAAGAGCAGCCTGGAGTCAGACTGGATTTGAAGCCCAGCCCCACCCCACTTTCGCACTGGTTAATTCACTTCCCCGAGACTCCCTGCCCCCATCTGTAAAAGTGGAGGCTGGAAAAAGCTGGGTTGCTAGAGTGTGGGCAGCTTTGTAGGGAGGCAGGCTGGATTCCGTGTGTGCCAGCCAGGCTGCGGGATGCACCAGGGACACTGGGAGTCAGGAAACTGGCTCCTAATCTTGTTCAGGGGTCTCGGAGAAGCCTCTTCTCCTAACAGTTCAATAGTCCCAACCATGCCAGCTTGACAGAAGGGGCATGAGACCTCCGGGTGGCCAGTGTCCCCTCCACACCCCCCTACAGTCTATGTCTCACAAGCCACTTTCTTCTGGTTCATAGTGGGACATAGGGTGTGATCAGGGACATGATCTCTGAAGCCAGACTGCCTGGGTTTACATTCCAGATGTACCGGGGTCTAGATGAGTGACCTTGGGCAAGTTCTCTGTGCTTCAGTTTCCTCATCTGTAAAATGGAGATGATGATGATGGGATGATGATGATGGCAACGATGATGATGATGGTAGTGGTGGTGATGATGGTGTTGGTAATGATATGATGATGATGATGATGATGATGATGATGATGATGATGATGATAAAGGTGATATAACACTTGGTTAGAGCAGACGAGGTGGTGGTAACAAATAGACTAAAAAATGCATTCCCTCAAAATAAAAGAAGTGTATCTCTCATTTATAAAATAGTCGAAGGTAGTTTCAGACGAGCAGGGCATTCTGTCCCGGTCATTCAGAGGACTCAGGCTGACAGTCGTTCTACTGACTTTAACATTTGTTTTTCAAAGACCCCAAGAGGGGAACCCATGGGAGCTCCATGGCCTGGCCTGGGAGAGGCACGTGTCCCTTCTACTCACATTTCACTGGGCAGCACTGAGCAGCATGACACCCCTGACCCAGGGGAGGCTGGAAATACAGCTTTAGCTGTGAGCCCAGGAAGGAGAGGAAAATGGATCAGAAAAACCAGCCAGCAGTCTCCGTCACAGTGACCTGTGTCATAGCGGGACTAGAAAGATAAGATTAGCTTCACGTATGTGAAATACTTAGAACAGTGCCTGGCACCTGGTTGACACCACGGGAAGTAAAATAACATCACGTCATAGGAGAGCCCATAGGGGCCGACGCCGGGGCTGGAGCAGCGACTTGTTATTCTTGTCCCTCAAAGGGTTCGTTAAAGATACAGCCTGGGAAGCTCACTTAGACGTTCCGGCCAGCACGGCGCTGGATCATTTAGGAAACCTCTGGACACCTTCCCAGTGAAGTCAGGCCCGTCAAGGCCAAGGGAGCTTTTCTAATACCGTTTTTCCTTGTGCTAACGAAGGAGCTCCTTGGAACGCGGTTCCTTCCAGAGCCTCTCTATGTCGATGCGATGCTTTGAGAAGAGCCTCTAGCACTGCAGATTCTGTTCTTCACCTTCGTGTGCACAACAGACCACAGGGTATGGAAATGCACACACCCCCTTCCTGTGGGAACCATAGAGCCCATAACCAAAGGCAGGTGGCACTGCCAAACATTAGTTGTTGTTGTTGTTTAACATCTTTGCTCTTCAGTTTACTTGTCTACAAAAGGGGGTCAGATAGTCCCAATGGCTGCAGGGAGCTGTTTAAGGATGGAGAGAATGGATCTGAAGCACCAAGCACTGAGTAAGGCATGGACCATATTCCTAATACCCAGTGGCACCTGTGACTGATCAGTCTTGAGAACTCTGCATTATAGCGTGCTCCGTGTGCACCCAGAGAGAGGTCAAATAGGTTGATGCAGGTGGGGTGCCAGGAGTCTCACCTTTAAAGATGTCTTCTGCTGTTCCGGCATGGCACCTCACTCCCAGGACACCAAGCTTTCCAGGGAGAATGCTCCCTCTCTGAGCTCCAACCCCTGGAGCTCATTGCACAGCATGTTTCTACCTAGCTAGGAGTCTTCAGTGTCACAGACTGTGGTCAGAAATTTTTATTTGGAATGAATGACTACGTTAGGAAGTCAAGAGAAAGCATCAGAGATAAAAATGATAGAGCACTTTAATAAAATCTAATATAATGAAATCTTGATATAGTCTTCAAGTCGCTTAACTAAAGCTTTTACTCTGTGCCCAGTGCTGTCCAGGTCCAAAGTCGCAAATACTGACATTGTCTATGAGTAGAATAATGACCTCGAGAGCCAGTGATATGCCAGTAAACATTCATCAACCAGCAATGTTGATTCTACATTTTACTAATATAAAGTATCTTAATATACAATTTTCAAATGAGAATAAATAAAATATATGACTCCTCATTGTAAATTCCATATAGCCAATTAATTCTCACAGAAAGTCTCACCGATTTTTGCCAAACTCTTAGATCTGTCGCCAACCTGTGACGGCTATTGATGACCAATGCTTGCGGTTCAGACGAAAACATTAGTTGATATTTTTATTTCGGTTAACAAGTAAGATGAAAGCGAAACGATGAAGAGGTGTGTTGGGATTTTACTTGTATGTCAAGGACACGAGCAACTGCTTTGCCAACAACTCAGATAATTGTTTTTGAATGCTAAAATAATATTCTTTAATTTCTTGTGTTACAACATAACAGCTATGAGTTTAATTTACACTATTAACATTTTATTCATCACTCTCTTATGTCTAGATGATCAACAAATGAATAAATTAAGCCTTGCTCTGTGATGATGGCAGATTTTTATGGTGTAAATGCTTCCAGTCATGACCAGTTTAGAGCAACCGAGATAACTTCACTGAACACAGAATTGCAAAAATATGTGACCTTTAGTATAGAGTGTTTTTACCACACAGAGGGGAACAATGTAAGTAACCTCAAGACCATAGATAATGGTCCAATGCAGTAAAATATTTAGGAAGCAACAATTTTGATTATTTATTACTGTTGTTTACTATCATTTATTTAATTGTAAGTTATATAATTTAATTTTTAATAACGGCGGTGTTTAGCAACCAACTGAAAAAACTGATCAAAATTTAACAATCAACTCCTGAGCTGACTTGAGCACAATACGCTCAAGGTCTTACAGATTTTTACCGGAATTTGAGTGAAAAAATGTGCTACGTCTTGGTATTGTTCAGTCAGGTATAAGAAAAGAGAAGACAGGGAAAGTGGGTAGGAGGAAGCAGAGTTTATGGAGAGGTTCAGTTTCAACTGAACAGGCATAATTTGTGCCAACAGAAACTATCAGTGTGGGCACCGAACCCTTTGAAAGTCCTGTCTGAACAGAAGTCCATTCTCTGCCCCAAGTTTGCTTTTGCCCAGACGTGTATAATGGCTCAGCCTCTGGCTATGGCTGGGTATTCAGCTTTCCCGTTCACCCACATGAAGCGCCGGCTGAAAGACAGAGTGTCAGCTGGGAGAAGCGAGTGTTTTCTCCCCATCGATGTCTACCCCAGCCTCATCTCTTGGCTCATCCAGTCCCCATTCCCAGGGCTGAGAGCAGAGGTCCAGGTGGCATCCTCTCTCCCTGGGCAGCCTGTTGTCTACTACTGTGCCTCTCTTTATTCAGATACATGGCCATCCTGTTCCCCAAATTTCTTCAGGGAAATGGGAGTGATGTCCTGGGCCCTGGGGAAGAAAGAGTGGAGGTCTAGATTCCCCACGAGGTTTTCCCCAAGATTCCCCATAGGCACCTTCCAGAACCCCACCCCATCTTTAGATGCTGTATCTCACACTTTGGGGATAAAATGGGAAGGAATGGAAGAAACACCTCGTGAGGGAAAGAGAGAAGATTAAAAATGGGCAGCGGAGTCTCCCCCTGTTCACTTGTCATTGTTGATCTCCCCTTGGACTTCAATTTCCCCATTTGCTGCCACTAGCATAGAGATGGAATGAACTTTGGAAAACACCTCGTCCAAAGCCCCTG
The DNA here is from genome assembly GCA_030015415.1 of Cynopterus sphinx. Lineage (NCBI taxonomy): Eukaryota > Metazoa > Chordata > Mammalia > Chiroptera > Pteropodidae > Cynopterus > Cynopterus sphinx. Next base: position 5,670,344 of record CM057383.1, on the reverse strand, counting down.
GCAGATGAGAAAACCAAGGCCCGCTGAGGGAAAGTCCACTGCCCAAGGTCATGGGGGAACCAGAATTCACCACCTTGCTCCTGCCCCTTGGTCAGCCTATGAGGCCCAGCCCAGAGCTCTTCCCAAGGAGTCTCTTCACTTTGGGCAGAGTCACTGGCAAGCAAATTTCTTCAGAGTCGACAGCTTAAACACCTTGGGATGTTCTTTCTCCTGTGACTCTTCTTCCATTTCCAAAGGCTTTGGGTGTGCCCCCGTCACAAACTTCCATTATATCTGTCCCCCCACCACCACCTCCTTCAGCTCACTGGACTCTGACCCTATTAATGACACGTGTCACACCCACGTCATCTCTGCTGCAGTCAAAAGAACCACACTTAGAATTTACGTACCTTAACCCCAGCTCAGCCTAGCTGTGAGGCTTGAGCAAGTTGTTTATTCTGTCTCTGAGCTCCAATTTCTGGAACTGTAGAGGGGGGATGACAATACCTACTCACAGGGACCTTCTGAACAGTGAATGCCATGATGTATATGGACTTCCTAATACTACGTCTGGCTCGTGGGAGTGCAAAACTAATGCAGCGTGTCATGATGCCCGCAGCCTTTTATTTTCGGAGGATGCTGCAGCGTCTGGATGAAAGAGCTCAGTACAAGAAACTGAATGAATAAAGTGACTAAGTAATGAAAACTGCTCAACAAACCTCTATCATATTTTCCTCTCAAATATCTCATGATTTTTCTTTACTCTGACTGTCCTTTTTTAAAAGTCCCATACAACTTCTCACCTGAATTCCTACAGCCACTGTTCCTGCTTTCAGCCCATCCCTGTTCAAATCCATCTTATACACACAACAGAATCAGTTTTCCAAAAGCAGAGCTCAGGGCTGGGTCTGTGTCATACACAGCATTGCTATGACTTTCAAACATGTTCAGTAAATGCCTGATTAATTAAAAATGTAAAAACCATATAGCTTATAAATAAAATAAACTACATATTTTCTCCTCTCCTTTTCTTTCCATCTTTCCAATTTTTCTCTACTAGTAGTTACATACATTACCTTTAGCATTACAAGTTTATACTAACAAACTCTAGGATCTCACTTTCTTTTGCCAGTCCTACCCCAGGGCCTTTGCTGGGGAGGTCTCCATCAGCTGAAGAACTTTCTCTTTCTCTTTACTAATGTCAATCCTCCCCAGTCTATAAGGATTGGCCCAAGTCCCATCTCCCGTAGGAAGTCTCCCTTCACCATCTCTAACAACCTAGCTGACCCCTGACCTCTCCTCCTGCCACTAAGGGTCTATAACCCTCATGGTCTGGGCTGGTCAGTTGGGCACTAACTTGCATGCTAACCATTTTATCTGTGTCAGTGTTGTCCCTTCCCTTTAACAAGAGTCCAGTCTTTGGTTCTTCATTGTCCATGTGTACAATGCTGGGCACTTGATGACATTTAATCAAATCTTATCAAAGCATGATTTGAGGCAATATCTCATTCTTCTGGCATCTTGGCCTTTTCCAGATAACTGAAGTTGCAGCTGCCACACACCAAACGAGAATAGTAAGCTCTATTTAATAGATATCTTTCTGAAATGTAATTGACATTTCCAGAAATTCTGAATTCCCATCTGCCATACAGAACTGTGTAATTTCAAATCACTCAGAGATGTCATTCTAGACCCATTAGCATCCGGAGTAGTATCACAGTTCTGTATCTAGTTTTAGGTCTTTCTGCTTCCTTCCTCTGTGTCATACAATGTCACTTGTGATTCTGATTAGCGGTCTGGTACCTGTCTCTCCTGAATGCCTCCTCCAACCATTCCTTCCAGAGTACTGAGGTTTTTTCCTTTTTGCAAAGGTCCAGGACATCAGATCACTGGAGGTCTCCAGAAAACATTCTCTGTACAGGCTCTGTCCTAGGAAAGGGGTACATAGCCCTTGCCATTAATCCTGACAAGCTTAAGCTCTCAACAAACATGACCAGAATACAGAAAGGCAAAGCTATGATGAAGGCATGCATGAGCTAGGGTGACAGCGTTGGAGGTGAAACAACAGACTCTTCAGGCAGTAGGACGCTGTAGGAGCTCCTCAGGGCAGTAAAAATTGGAGATAAGTTTGAAAAACAGAGGGGTTCAACGGGAAGAACAGACAGGGAAGGCAATTACTGCAGAGAAATAGCACACTTGAGCAACTGAAGGAAAACTAGAATCTAGGCTCTATAAGGCTTTGGCAGAGGGTGTAAGGAGTAATGCACATAATCTTTAATGCTGGGGCTTTCTGACAGTTCCTGTGGGCACCCAGGGGACTCTGTTGATGAGTTCAGGATCAAAAGGTCCTGCATGAGTCAGGTTGCTGGGAAATGGACCTGTGGATAAATGGGGTTTAATTGCGGCTTGGCATGTTGGCTACTTGAAAGGACCTTGGCCATTGCTGTGGCTAAAAAAAAAAAAAAAAAAAAATTTCTAAAGACCTGTAAATGCAATGGTACCTCTAAAATCAATTAACACTAACCGGTTACAAGAAGAAAAGAACCTAAGAGCATATTTCACGATATTCTAGGATGTCAGAGTTGGAAGGTCTCTTAGAACTGATCTGTTTTATTTACCCTCATTATTGATTATTTGGTGATTAATTGAAGATGGAGATAGCATAGGAGACTAGCCTAAATTGATTCAGCTGGTGATAGAGCAGAAACTAGGTGTAGGTCTTTGGACATTCAGTCTCCTATGCTTTCTCTATTGTGGAAGTATGCCTTTTAAATCAGTTACTGTAACCATTAGTCAATTTATCAACGTGTATGAGATTCAGTAAATATTTGAATTGAACTAGGAACTGGAAATGAACAGCAGGGGTGAGGAAACCATGTTGCTTTTCTTAAGATGAGATTCTGCATTGAGCCCTCTGGTAGTAGAAAGGTGTATTGTGCCATTTGAGCTATCAAGTTATTCACCTTCTTAACAGCATCAAACACTTTCAAAAGTATTATTTAATTAGGCCTTCAGAAATATTTCTTTGCACCCACTAGACGCTGGGGACATAGTAGTGGATGTACTCACAAAGTCCCCATCTTCATAGAACGTACAATTATTGGAAAAAGGCATATCTACATACCTAACATACATATATTTTTATATCTAATGAGCTAGTGTGCTGGCAAGGGCTGTGAAAAAAAATAAATCATAAAAAAAAAGAAAGAGTGACAGGATATTCTATTTTAGATAAAAAGGTCAAGGAAGGCCTCCCTGAGGAAGTGACATACAGTCAGAAACCCAAACAAAGAGAGGGAGAGGTCCATGCAGCTATGAGGGAGAAAAACATGGCTGGTGGAGTGACAGAAGGTACAAAGGCCATCAGAAGGGAGTCAGATTGGTGTGTTTCAAGAATTGCAAGATGCCATGTGGCCCGAGAAGAAGGAGCAAAGGGTAGAGCTGCCAAAGAGGCTTCAGACAGGGGTTGGAGTCAGGTCAGGAAGAACCACAGGCCATAACAGAAAAGCAAAGAATACAGGGAAAAAAAATTCTGGACCAGGGAATCAAAGCCTCAGATTCTAGTATTTTCTCTGACACCGACTTACTGAATGACTCTGGGCTTTTAATTTCCCCTCCCGGGCCTCAGTCTTCCTATCTATATGATGAGAGAATTGGAGGTGATGACTAAGAACCTCCCAGCTCTATGGTCTTTGGACCCTGCTTATGCATTTCAGATTTTGCCCTGGGCACTCAAATGGGCACATGGCCTTCAGTGCACATTTGCCTCAGGAACTGCAGTGTGGGCTACCCACGCTCCTGCTTTCTGGTCATCTCTTTACAGGCAGTCGGAGGTGGTTGAAGTTTTAGGTATTTCAAGAAAGCCAAATTTTTTGTGTCCATAGACTTTCTTTAACAGTCTGAGAGAGACTTACAATGAATCTCATCTGTAAACTGAAGCCATACGAACGATATGGGCCACCAGCAAATACAGCTCATCTGGGTGGGAAGTTATTGTACATCTCCTTTTAAAATGGATGAAATCACATCCTTTGCAAGTTGTGCATCATCCGTGAAGACTTTCTTCTTCTAATGATCGGCTGTCACTCTGTCTTTGTAAAGTAGGTAATGGAATTATTTTTAAAGCTTCACTTAACAGGCTTGCTCTTTGTAAAGGCCTGCTTGAGGAATGCAAGCATCTTTAGATAGGGAAGTGACAACTGTCTCTGACATTAAATAGATCTCTCTTTACCTGTCCTGTTAAACATACGAAATATCAAACTCCTCTCCCATGTGACAGTGGTTCAGATTTGTGTTATACGCCAAAGAGAGCACAGCTGGTGAACACTCTGGGAAGTACGTAGAGCCAGATCAGAGTTACATTTAAAGGCCTTTTAACAGCTCTGTCTAAAGATAAAAATTGCTGCCTCTGGAGGATACAAGTTTCTCGTTACTGGAGATGATCAAGAAGAGACCATTAGGCAGAATATTACAGACAGAAAGTACATGTCAGTCTGAGAACAGAACAAGCTGTCTTCAAAAAGCCCTTCCCACTCTAAGATCTTCTTCTCCATTAGCATAATCTCCTCTTAATCTGAATTTTCCATTATGCAATGGTAGATCAGAAGATTTTTGATGCCATTTTAATCACCATGGGCCTTTGCCAGTACGATAAGGCCAGAAAGGTCTAACTGCAAATCTGTGCAGTCAGAGTTGGGTTTGAGTTATGTTCAGTGGTTTAGAGGGTCCTACCACCCATGGGGAGAAAGAGCGTGTGTGTGTCCACACGCGAGCTCATGCCTGTATAACTGACTCCATCCGCACTATTTACCTGTGCTGGGTTTGTTGTCTTCTAGATTTTATTTTCTATTTTTTTAAATCGTAGGTTTAAATTGGTCTTAGTAGTTTATACTCATAAATGGTTTGGGTATTACCGTTTAGGTCTTATCTAAGTATAGTATTAACTTGGGGTTAATTAATAGAACCGATATTTAATTTTTTTTCATCATGATAAACCAAATAGAGACCTATGAGAAAATGCCAAAGAATTGATATAATCCCTTTGAAAGTTTCCAGTATGTTTTAAAAGGTGTGTGGGGGGGGTGGGAGATGAGGGGCAGTGGGAAGCCTGATTGACCTGAACATACCTATTTATGAACTCTTCCTTCTGAATTTCCATTCAAATGGCAAAAACAAATAAACAAATATCAATGCATAAAAATGCATTAGAAAAGTAGAGAATGAAAATAGGGACAGCGTACCAGTAAATTTAACAAATTTCTAAAAGATGACAAGTAGATTAAATCAAACGAATGGCTAACCCAGAGGAAAGAAAGTGGATGATCGGGGGGAAAAAAAGAGGAAAAGGTAGCAATAGAGATGGGATAGTGTAGTAACAAAGTCCTCTATAGCTTCCAGATTTGGAGTCTGTGGGTTTGGAAAACCAAGACTTAAAGAGACATTTCTATGCTATTTAGTAAAAAGACTCATCATGGAACAGCTGAACTCCTCATTTTCTCTCCCTATGCAGAGCAACCTGTAGTTACTCACCTCCAGGCAGACAACACTCCATTCTACAAAAACCATAATTGGCCCCCAAAATCAATAGAAAGTAAGAAAGATAAAATCAGGACTATCTCCCAGAAGGGAAAACAAAAATCAAAAGTAGGTAAATGAAAGAGAAAAATAAAAAGAAGGAAGACCAATTCAGGATAGTCACAATTTGATTAATAGATGTGTCAGGAGAAAAAGAACAGAGAAAATCAAAATGGAAATTATAAAATAAATAATAAATAAAAATTTCCAGAGCAGAAGACCACCGATCTTTACATTTCAAGGACCACTGAAGGTTAAGAAGCAGAAAGAGCAAAACGTAATCCACATTTTGATGCACACATCCTTAAGAAAGTTCAGTATGTTGAAACAAAATCAAGCTTAGACACTTAGGGAGAGAGAGAGAAAATTAAAGAAACTAAAATAAGATAATCAGATTACCAACAAGCTCCTCATCAACAACATTAGAAGCAAATGGAGACGTTCCTAAATACTATGGAATAAAGGCATTTTCATTTATGGGAGAACTCAGAAAATTACTCTTCATCTACTATTTATGAAGATAAAATGCCTGAGGCATTGCAGCAAAATAACAAACACATACACACTGAAAAGAAAGACGTGAGATTCGAGAAACGGTGAACCTAGTCTGGGATAAATGAAAAAAAAAATCTCAGTCAGAATGCAAAGCAGCAAGTTGGGAAAGCAATTGGTCTAAATGAGACCATTTAAACAATGAATATGATTGATTAAAATATTGATATTATTATAGGTATTATAAAGAAAACATGTATTTTTTTTAATAACCGAGGAGAAAAGCAATTGGGAACACCGAGAAATAAAAATTGTAATAAAAATTTAAGATTCAAACATAAAGCAAACTGAAATGTGAGATGATTTAGAGTATTTAATAAAGCCAAAGAAAAAAAGAATCACTCTGAATATATTGCTCGGATCCCATTTATCCATACCTATAAGAGACAAAGTATTCTGTTTTCTTCTTTTTTCACCGGTGCAGATATACCACTTAGTCTAACAGTGAACAATATTAATGAGTTCAAATATTTTCAATTTTATTTATTAGTTTTCTTGTATAGAATCAACCTATAGAAGACTTGATCATAGTAATAGAATGAAATTATTTTATAAACCTTGACAATGTAAAAGTCTCTATAGAGCTGCCATATTGGACCTTGAAAAATGTTAGCTGGATGAAGGATAGAAGGTAATAGTTTTCTTATCCTATTGTATGAGGAAAGAGACTCTTAAAAGTTGGGACAACAAAAAATAAAAGTTTAAGAATATTATTTAAAATAACCAAGTGGATAAATAATTGAGTAAAAATCTAATTATAATATTTGAAATTATGGCGCTAACTGTAAGAATGACAAAAATCAGAAAAGGTTAAAAGTAATTAACACCGAGGAATAGACTTGGATAAAGAATTATTATTTCCTTTCATTCACTTTCATTAACATCTTTAAAAATATTTACCTGTGCATAAACTGGTTTTGTAACTGATAAAAATATTTAAAAATTAAATGGCTCCATTCCAAGAAGAAGGGACATTACATTTACTGAGTCCTTGATCCACAGGAATAACATTCTTCTTCATCTCAGCTTATCCATCATAAAACGAGTACTCTATGGTCATTATCCGTTCTGAGTCTGATGTTCCTCATTGATAAATATTGATACGTGGGCCACAGAGTTGATAAGTACCAAAGCCAGTTTCAGCTGTAGATTTGTCATGCACTCTCTCTCCAGCTGTCCAGGCTTCCTCACTGGGGAGCTCTGTACAGATCTACGTGCTGAGGCTAGAGACTTAGGTCCTAAGCCCTCCTCTCCTGCGAGTTTGGTTTTTGACTTTGAACAACTCATCTTTCACTTCGATTGTCCTCTTTGAAATGAATGCACTTGATCAGAAGAATGTCGAAGACTTTCTATTTTTAAATGTAGTCTGTGTTTCATCAGTCACCAACTCTCCTCCCGCCCCCCCCAAAACACACACACACACAAAAGTACAGACTTCAGAATGAGACTTGTTAGCTTTGTAACATCAGGCTGGCTGCTTAACCTCTCTGAGCCTATTTCTTCATCTCTGAAGGGAAGTCAGTCAGTTAAGTGCATCATTGTTTTCATCTTGTGTTTCTGTCTGGCCAGTTGGGGGCGTTGCCTCCCTTGGCATTGGTCAGCCAATAATCTGAAGTTGTGCAATCGCTGGCATCTGGAAGGGAGAGAGGCTAACTGTTATCACAGGTTCTAACTCAAGAGCTGAGAACCCCTCCTGGGTAATGGGATTGTCATGTGAACTGTACACTTAACTTCTTGATCAAGCACAAAGGAAGACCGTGCCTTCCAGAAATTGAAGATTGCATAGTTTGGTGAAGCTAAAATGACAATAATGCAATGCAGGTCCCAGGTTGAGGAAGAAACCAAAATGGTGATCTCTCACAGGTAAAAAAAAAAAAAATTCAGAGAGGTTATTCCAATTGTACTCAACGTCCCTGGACTTATAGGATGGAAGGGCTGCCCTAGGCGTGATGACATAGAAAAGTCTCCCTGGGAATGGAGCTTCTCTTCCAATTGCATTTCCTCATGCAATTGTAATTTGGCCATGTGTGCAAATATCTCAAGCCTACAGCTCTTAGGAGGGCCATTTCTTCTCTTTTTCTCCTAGACTGGAGATCTGAAGAGAGAGAGGGGAGGGGGAGAGGGAGAGGGAGGGAAGAAGTCTTCAGTTGGATTTTATAGGTTAAAGCTTCCTCTAGAAGTTACTTGAATAAGGGCAGCAAGAGAGGCAGCTGATCTCTCCAAGCTTCTCAATAAAACTGATGAAGAAGATGTGTCATAGGTGTTGATAACAGTATCAAATGAATCGATTCATCTTGGTCTCAAATTGACAGGTTGAAATTGATACTCAAAGATACTTAAATAGTTAACGTGACTTTTTCTCTTATGCCATACACTATGCAGTGGACTCTTTGACCATGGGCAGAAAATCTGTCTTAGCATTTGAGCTCATGGGTCTTCTGAAGAGGAGATGATCAGAGCTTTTCTATCTGACCTCTGGAGTTGAGGTGGTTTACAACGTTTGAAAGAATAAAAAGGCTTTGGATTTATAAATGTACCTTAGTCAACCTCAAGACAACATATAAAACTGGTTTCTGAATTTCATATTTCTAAAATGCTGGAATCTGAAGAATCCTTTGACATTGACTCATTTTAAAGATGGTGAAACTAAGGTTAAAGAAGATGACAGGATTTGCCCAAGTCCACAAATCCTATATGGACTGAGAAAGGCTATAATTCACGCATTTGTTCATGTATTTATTTAAGTAACACATGTTTATTGGGCACCTTCTCAATCCTAGCAATTACGCCAGGCTGTGGGAAAACAAATATGGATTTGTAATGGCTGTCTGCCTTCCCACCTAGAGAACAGACAGGCATTTGTCAGTCTCAGGGTAATATAACAAGGCCTAACAAAGAGATGGTAACCATGTGGTCTGGGGGCACAGTGGAGAACTCTAATTCTTCCATGGGGCTGAGAAAGACCTCAGAAAAGGCATCCTATTTGAGTTAAGTCTTACAGGGTAAGAAGAGTGGGAAAAAGAAATATTCCAGGTGGAAGAAACAATGTGTGCGGGATTTTCTGGGGCAAAGTGGGGTCCTCTGGAGGCATTAATATGCATCCTAGACTCCGAATTCTCCAGAATAAAAGCACATAGTGTAGAAAAGCAAAATTTGGGTGTGCACTTGCATGGGTTGCCAATTACTTTACCACAGTGGCAAGAAAATTAGAGCAGGTCTTGAATACAATGAGAAGAGGTAATTTCAGAGATCCAGAACATTTACTCCAAAGGAGAACTCCACCTACTCCACTCTGAATCTCTGTGAGACAACCCAAGCACTTAAAACCTCAACTCCTTAAGGGTAGGGATGAAAATGTAAATACCTGAAGGGTAGAAGCCAACGGACTTTAACTCCTCAAAGCAAATGTATCAATGAGTAGCAGAGCCTTGAATGCCCAATATTTGGAACAGAAGAGTTCTGAAATCCCTTTTCTTACCCTCAGTGGAGGCATCTTGATTTATGAAGAGAAAGTGCTCTTCTTTAATATTTAAGGATCTCCAACTCCCCCGACCCCCAGAATATTGAAGGGGAAGATCTTTCATTCCTGTGGTGTATATTTGGGGAACAGCAGTGTGCTCTGATCGAGAACAAGAGTCCTGCAGCCGGATAGCTTTGTTTTAAAATCTTGCTTGGCCTCTTGATGTAAACAACATAGGTACATCACCTCTCAGAGCTTCAGACATAATAATAATATTTCTCTTATAAAGGTTTTGAAGGCTTTACATATGAGCTCATTTGTAGAAAGCCTGGTACATCAACTTATTCTATATTTTTAATATAATTTTTTATTATTATTAATATTACTAGTATTTGCAAAGCACTGCAATGAGGACTGGTCTTTCTTCCCAGGTCTCAGTTATAGTTAAATGGATTGGCCAGTCAATGTCCAGATCTTGTTTTCTCATCAAGCATTACAAGATTACAGGCCTTGTGGAAGACTCAGACCCTGTCTTTGCCCCAAGGAATTTGTAATCAGATTATGTGTATTTATTGCCAGTCTTTCATTCTGATAACATAATATATACATGGAAAATCTGGACTTTAATGTCTTCATTCCTCCTTGAGTATTCATTCTCCTTCCTCTGTGCTTACCTAAATTCTACCTATCTCTCAGGACACCAGGTACTTGCTGGGGGTGTCAGTCAAGGTCAAATCTGTGAAGCAAAACCACAAGGTACCAAGGCTGAAAGTGCCCTAGGATGCTAGCCACTAGGTGCAGCCCACCCTGGACCACAGAAGAAGCTGTGCCTTCTGCAAACACCTGATGCTGTGGAAGTCGCCACATTGCAGGGGCTCAGACTCGGGTAACTGTTCACTAAAGGAGCTTGGGGAGCACACACACTGGAACCAGAAAGCAAAGACCTGACTCCTCTCTGTTTCTCCACTGCTCTCTAATGACAAAGCTTAACAACTATTCCCTCCATTAGTTAGCAAAGGAAAAATATTTAAAGGCCCCACCTCCATTTTCAAAGAGAAAAATAAAAATAAAAATAAAAATAAAAAGAGGGAATTTGGAACTAAGAGACCATTTGAGAAAAGCACAGTGTACCCCTTTGACTATCGAGCTTCTCTATGCAATTCTTTATATCAAGCTGATGTATTTTTGACTGTAACGTCCACCAATGCAGTGTATGTGTTTACCCCCTTGGACCATTTAAAAGATGTCTTCATGATAACCATGGTACTTAAGCTTCTTGACAAACACAGCACAGAGCAGGACTACCGAGCACTTTTCTTAGCATGGACGGACATCTCTTTGATACCAAAATGTGGTCTCATGGTGTTGTGGTTTGGACTTTGGCTGCCAGACCTCTTTGTGACTTTTATTAAGGGTCCCTCCAATGAAAACTTTGAGCAATGTTGTTTTTTTTTTTGAATCCACGCTGCACCTTTTCGAGCCATTTGTTTAGTTTGGATATTCTTTTGTTCAATCAATTTATATTTATTGAATGTTTATTCTGTGATAGGCGAGAAGGGCCACTTCCTCTTTCTCAGAGGAGCACTGGCTGGGTCCTTTGATCCTTGCCAATCTCTCCTGGACCTTTTCTAGACCTTGGAGATCTACCTACACCCTTTGTAAAAAATTACATCATTATCACTATGGGAAGTGAAGATTTTCCCTTCTCAACCACCTACTTAAGCCTTGAAACTCCTCTTAGTAATTATAAGATACTGTTGTTTCCAAGTTTATTGGGTCTAAATCCAATGGGATTTACCCTCACATGGAAATAAATGTAAGAGAGGTTGGCACGAATTACAAATGTTGGTGCCAGTGCGTGCTTTTCCCATTACCACAGAGTATTGTAGAGATTTCTGAGCTCGAGCCAGAGATTTCTCACCCCTCAAATTCAAAATCAACCAGAGGCCCAAGAATAGACTTTCTAGCGCTGAAGCAAATGCATTTCACAGCATTGTCACGTTGAAATAGGATTTCGGAAGAGCCAGGAAATGTCCAGATTCAGGGAACAGGAGTGGCATTCCAGGTAATGAGGCAGAGAGGGAAAGGTCAGAAGGAAGACAGGCGATTATTTAGGAAATGGGAAGAGATACTGGCCTCCGGATACAGAAGGCCTGATGGCTCAACGAAGGGACACAGGACACCTAGCTTCCAGAGAGTACCTTCCAGTACACTTACTCTGTTATTTCTCCAGCACTGACCAACTTGTGAACTGAGAATGTGTGCAGGTGTCTGCCTGAACAGGAAAATTCCAACAGTCCCTGCTTTTATCTTGGTTGTTGTTGTTGTTGTTTGCTTGCTTTGTTTTTGAAAATCAGACTGTTTATTTTGGGGAGTCAGGTGCTTCTCCTTTGCTGCAAAGCAGCTACAGTATGACTAGGGGCAAGACCTTCCCAGTTTTATCTGCTTGATTCCCAGAGGGTCCATATTCATGATTCCCAGAGGATGCTGAGGAGACCCTGGCCACACAGGCATGTGGCCACATCCCAGGCTTGTCATTCAGTCATGTCTACAAACGTTCCGTTATTCCCAGTTTCCTGCCCAGTTCTCTGAGATAGAAGTGAACGTTTGTGGTAATTAAAACAGCGTGAAATTTGCACTGTCAGGAAACACAGCTATTTTTTTTCCTCTGCCAGCCATCGTGCTATTTATAGCGATACCCTTCACCACTTTTTTTACTTTTTTTTTTTTTGCTGGGCGATGACATTAAGAAACAGATATTAGGCCAAGAAGCCAATTTACTCCACAAAAACGTCCATTCTCTTTATCACCAACGGAAACTGAAAAGTAATCAATTAGAATGCTTTACTTGGGCATGACTAATTGCATTGTTAAACACGTGGTGTTGGGAAGTCACCCTGAGAGCCTAATATTAATCCCTATAACAGGCAAGGCCTGGTCTAAGGGAGATGCAAATTGGTACTACTTAGCATATCAGGATCTCATTCATCTATGAACACAAGTCACAAACCAAAACTCTTCATTCTGAATCTACTGTATTGAAATGTGATCATATTTCACAGAAAATGTCACACTTCCATAGAAAGTGCACTTGTTGTGGAACATTCATTTCTATTTCCTAAACACCCTATCATAAGAATATCCTCCAGAAGATAATGCCCATAATCAACCCAGTCTAGAACATACAGTCACACAGGTTCACATGCACCTGCACACACACACACCTATACACACACTATTCTCGGATTTTGAATGTCTATAAAACAGGGAGATACTCTATTTTCCTACAGATAACTTGAGGCCCAACTAGTATAGTTTAGCCAAAGAGCCTGCCCAAAGCACAGAATTCTTCTCCATGATCTTATTCATTCTTTCATTCCATTTATTAAGTCTGTATTACATGCCTAGGACCATTTAAAGCTCTTCGGATATGCAAATGTGCAAGAGGCTATATCTGTCCTCAAGGAGTTCACGCTTTAGGCATAGAAACCAATCATTACAACACGAGATGATAAATGGTATAACAAAGCTATGCATTGGCTGCTTTGAGATCAGAGAGAGCACGTCACTGACATTTTAGCTAAGTCTGGCAGTGGGTTTAAGTGAGTATTATGGAAGAAGGGCATTCGAGGCAGCACTGGCACCTATTTCAAAAGATGGAGGCTTCAAAGAGCCTGGCATTTTTGGAGAATATGTTATGTTTGAAGTACAGAAACTGAGGTGGAATATGGAAAACTTGAGAAAGCAAGGAAGGGCTGTGATAAGAGGCTCTATCATCCTCCTGGAACACACGGAGGAACTCTGAAATCTTTTAAGCAGAGGAGTAACCTGGTGAGATACCTTCAACAGGTCATTATGGCACTAGTGTGGGCAATGAATGGGAGAGGAAGGGCAGGACAGAGAACAGGGAAGAGGAGGTGAGAGAGAGACTGGAGAAGGGAAACCATAAATAAAGTATAAATAAAAAATTACCCAGGCTAGAACGGAGTGCCTGGAAGTAGAGGAGGTGACAAAGATGTTGGGGAGAGAGAAATGACAAGTTGTAGGGTACAAGGGAGGAGTAGGGACCCAGGTTTCTGAGTCTGAGGAAAGAGGTGCTTTACAAAGTCGTTAACTAGTCATTAAGATACAGAGCAAGAGGAGAAAGCATCCTAGAAGCAAAGATCGGCTTTGGACACGTTGAATTTGCATTGTCTGTGGGGCCGTGGGTAAGAGATGGATAGAGGCATATCAGAGTCTGACACTAGATCAGAACTAGGAGACTCTGCATCGTCTTCGAGCCTCTGACAGAATAAAAGGATCCTCACTGCCTCCAGATCCCATCTTCTCATAAATGTTCCTGCCCAGTGATGGGTGAAGAAGAGGAGGGCTCCTTGCTACTCTGACTACTAGTTAGTTAGTTAGTTATTTAGTTAGTTAGTTAGCTAGTTAGTTAGTTGAAGAATCTTAGCCTGAGAGAGGTTACCAAGCTGCTCAGCCCCTTCCATGAATAGGCCCTTCCATGGTGGAGCTGATTCTCTCCATCAAACAGCTCATTTGTAGAATAGAAACACTGCGAGGATTGTGTAGATCAGTGGTCCCCAACCTTTCCGGTACCAGGGACCGGTGCTCCTATGAGAATTTAATGCCTGATGATCAGAGGTGGAGCTGAGGCCATGACGCTGGCCGTGGGGAGCAGCTGCAAATACAGATGAAGCTTCAGTTGCTCAGCACTCACCTCCTGCTGTGCGGCCAGGTTCCTAACAGGCCATGGACCATACTCAGGGAGTTAGGGACCCCTGGGATAGACTAAGATATCCTACCTGCGGGTCCAGATGCTTTTTCTTAATTTTTAAAATTTGCTCACGAGAGTTCTAATTTTAGAATTCATAAAATTCAGAGAATAACCTTCTCTTTTTCATTCTATTTCAACTCTTTCCTCCTCCTTCTTCCTCCCTCAGTAACCAGGACCATGATCTGCCCTGGGGTGAGGTAGAAGCTCTCCCAGGCCGCCCATATCCAAGGTCCTTGATGGAGGTGCACCAACCTCAACAGCCTCCCTGCCTAGTACTTGTCTTTTTTTCCTAAGAAAAAGGACCTTCAATAGAAATCACTGTTTCATAACTCAGGGCAAGGAGTCTGTTTGTATTTTATATCCGCACATATCAACCCCAGTAATAGAGATAGAAGGTGCTTTTTGCTAAGAAACTGAACTACGTGAGATTGGTCTTGATTTTATTTTGAGTCATTCAAAGATGACTCTGGGTCTGGGGTCCCACCATCTCCAATTTCATTACATGTTTTTCCGGAGAGAGATTTAAAGTTCTCACCCTCTCACATCAAGAAAGTATACTTTTTACATGAGAGAGAGAGGTTGGCTCCAAATCTGATTTCAGTGTTTTGTGTTTTTTCTTGAAATTGAGAAGAAGGCAAAAAACACACATTAATGTAATCATGAAATAGATTAGTTCAGGATGGCAGAATTGAAAGACGCCCCCATAGATCTCTGCTAAGCAATCACCATTGCTCGTGGCATTCTTTTTGAACGTATATTTAAAAGCAAAGACAAGGTAGGAATTTAGAATCATAAAGCGCTTTTACCCTTTTGCGCCAGCAATTCCAATTCTGGAATTGTATCTATAGGAAACAACCACCAATGTAAGAAAGGTTTATACTCAAAGATGTTCATCACACTGCTGTTTATGGCAGCGAAAAGGACAAGGGGGAAAATATTTCTGGAAAATATTGCTGGTATAAGATTTCCAATGATCTGAGGTAGAGCATGATTTCAGAAAAATTATGGCGCAACGTCAAGTAACGAAAGCAAGGTAAAAAAGCGTTTATCCTCTAGAAAATTTCTGAACTCTAAATATTAATTAGGATAAAAGACGTGAAGGGTACACACCAAATATTAACAGTTGTTTCAGGCTGGTGACAGACAGTATGAGTTCCAAACTTACAATGAGCAAAAAATTTAAAAAAAAATAGTATGAGAGCTTTCCCCACTTCCCTCCCCGCAAAAAATGTTAAATGTTAAAATTAGAGAACTGACATCAAGGCTGAAAGGTGATTGACTGAAAATAGAACATGTGCACTGTGAGGATTATCCATTTCTTCTGCTTTCAGTGGGGTGGAGACCTGAGGGGTGGAACACATCCTAATGGTCCCAGGACTACAAGGGATGCTCAATGAATGTACCTGATGCCACAAACCAAGCCAGCTACTAGGGTGGTTGGAGAGAGGTGAGGGGGTTCAGCGATGACTGAGCCATAGTCTAGAGTGTTGGGACACCACTCAGGAGCACAATGACCGTAAGGCAGAGATCACGAGGGAAACACAACCCGAGAACTTCAAGAAGAGTCCAGAGTCCACCCATTTTGACGAATAAAGATTTTTTTCTTTCATAAAATAGTTTATAAAAAGGAGAGTGGTGAAAAATCATGCTCACAAGTTCTTACACCTTGTCCAATGCCTGGTACAGAGCAATACGTGTTTGCCAAACTGCTGACTGGCACTCACACGTCTCTGGGGTTTGGCTAGACTGTGGACACCCAGGATGAAAACTCACATTAAACCGTGTCAGCAGTGGGCACACACCAGAAGTGCTGGTTCCAGGGAGCAGAGGGAACAAAAGGCAAGAGCTCTGTTTGAAGAAAACCTAGCTGATTGTAACAAGCAGGAGGAACAGGAGGGGAAAGCCTGAAGGTAGATGTCGGGAGGTGGGGATGCAGAGGACAGCAAGAGATGCTCAGCAGAGGCAGGAGTAATGACGCCTTAGCTGTGACCTCTCACAGGTAGAACGATGGGACCAGGGATGTGCCTGAGGGCAGAGCAAAGGGGAGAGAGGAGTCCAAACGGCTATCCGGTTCCAAACGGTGCTGCAGAACCTCCCATGGTGAACTTGAGTTACCTGCGTGAGCCCAAAGCTGTTTTCCAGTTTCCCAATCGTCCTGCGTCCCCGTGAGTACGGAGCTGACTAGGGCATGTGGATGCAGGAGGGAAACTTGTAGGGCCGGGTTGCTGCCAAACAGGTGAGTTTCCTCAGGAAATCATCAAGGGGTCTCTGTCAGTCTCCACCCGCTCCCCTCTCTCACCTGGGCTGCTGTCAGGCCGGGAGAGGAGAGCTTTGGCAGAGGGATCGCCCGGAGCTTTGATCCTTTTACGAGGCTGCTCGTCCAGACTTGCGGTGCTCGCCTCCTCCTTTTCTGGGTGCGCACCTCCCCGTCTCAGCTACGCCAGCTATGCCTTTGGAATCCAGCACATACCACATGAATGTCACCTCTCACCCGGGTGGTCATTCAAGGCGCACACGCGAAAACAACCCTGGAAGCTCCCTGAATAAAATCTCAACCCCGCAGATACGCAAGGCGTATTTTGGGTGGCCTCCCTACCCAGGATCACTTCTCCCTTCATCCCTGGTTTTGACTGGCAGCCACCCATTCCCCATCCACTTCCCCACTGCAAAAACAGCTGACCCCGCTTCCAGTTCCAGGGGTGGGTCTGTTTGGTTTGAGGGATTCTGATCGGCTGAGGAATTGTAAGGCTGCGACTTGGTCTGAGAAGACCTAAGGGGTATCACCTGGTGCTTCTGTGAAACTAGCTCCTTCCCAATAAAGAGCCACCACCAGCACCTATGGTATTCCTCATCCTCTGGATGAGGTGGTTGTGCACTGATGCCATCTTGCTGCTAGGTGGAGGTTGAAACTGTTGCAGAGAGAACTACAGAATAAAAAATCATAGTGATCTCCTTCAAATTGAAGCCGGTTTGAGTTGACCTCGAACTGTTTTTCTCAGTAGGTCCCATTTTGGAAAATGATAAGGATGTTTTCGTTGCCATAGTAATTGCCGGTCGAGCCTGGCATCTAAGGTATGGAAATTCGGAAAGCTAGATGAAATCTGTGAGCTAAGTTCGAACGACCAAGAATCTTTCCTCACTCATCCTGCACAAATTTTTAACGACCCATGGAATTCCAGCTAGGTGACAAACTCATTTATTATTATCTGGCCTAGAGCTTAATTCCATTTTACGTATACACAGAATATTCTTTACTTTGTGGATGGTTTTTAACACACACTGGATTTTTCCCTGCTTAAATCAAGGGAAGATTGTCCTTTTATTTGAAACGCTCAAAGTTTGCTCACCTTTTCAGAAAATCACATTAACGATGACAAGGCCACTGCGGGGCTCAAATCGTCAACACAACACTCCTTCATTAGTCTGCATTTATAGCTTACATTCACGATGATTCTATCGCATGGTCCAAATTTCTGACAACTTCTTCATCTGTCTGTTATAAATTACTTTCTTTTTAATTCCTATCCTGCTGTTAGGATAGGATATATATATTTTTAAATTGTGTGATAGGTTGATTAAACTAGCTATGAATTCAATCCCACAATAATAAAGGGGATATTACAAACTATTTCAAATAAACAGAGGTGTTATGTTTGCTGAGGGAAGAGGGTGAGGGGAAAATTACTCCCCTAAAAAAATCCTAACTGATGTAGAATTAGGCAGCAAGACGTGGGAGTTCTTAAAATAACAGACCCTGAAATGGGAAGTTGGCTCAACTGTTGGAGTGAAAATAATGATAAGACTCCTCTAGGTCAGGCTGGGAAGTTAGAGACCTCTAGTTTTTACATTTGAAAAACTTTAGTGAAAACAACTAAATCCTACTTACTTTGGAAAGATAATCATAAACCCTCAAAGCTATAGCTCTAGAGGCGGTGACGTCAAAATTCAGAGAAAAATTGTCCCACAGCGTTCTGTTCAGTCTAACTGAAAGTGTAAAAGTCTTTCTTTTACATGACAAGTCTTGAGCCGAGTGAGAAGGATCTCTAACTTCATTGACCGAGGAAGGCCTTCTCCTGGGTGGGTTGTATGTTTAGGAACAGGGGGTCAGTGGGACTGGAAGAACCAAACAACCTCCCAACCTGGAGTGTTTGAGAAGCAGGTAAGTGAGTGCCTTCGATGAAGATAAAAATTTGGGTCTAAGATCGACATCATCTTTTCTGCATGTCATGATGGCCATTCTCAGTCTCACCGGGAGGCAGCTCTGATTATGGGTTTTTCCCATTTTACAGAGAGAGAATCCACAGCACAGACAGGTCATGCTCAAGAATTCGTGGCCAGCAAGTTGGAAAGCCTGGACTCCAATCCATTTCTCTTGAATTCAGGAGAATGGATGTTTCCTCTCAACCTGTCACCTCTGATCTGCACCTTAGAACTGTAGGGATATTATATTTGTGTCTGTAACAGCCTAGTTAACCATATATTCCCATTTTAGGAGGAAATGGTTCTACCATATAGCAATTCCTCATCTTGAAGACAATAGTCAACATAAACCAATCTCCTCTCAATGCCTCACGCTTACTACTTGAACGTGCATCATCACGGTGCGAGGTAGCTGACACCTATATGTATTTTGGACTTTCTCTTGCTTTTGCCTTCAAAGTTAGATGGTCTATTCTCCGGTAGTAACAATGTCACCCCTCCTTGCTTCATTCTATATTGCTTTCACAATGTTCAAATTTGTTGGAATTATATGTTAAATACACATTATTCAAGTTATCATCTCCCATTTTGTGCACTCCCACTTGGACTCTTTGGAGTCTAAAAACATGCCGTTTAGCAGAACCTACTTCAGTTAAGCCTTTGACTTTAACTCTGAGGTCCTTTTCCTCAGTGCAGATGTTCCACGAATAGAAACAAGTTCATGCTTTTTCACCTCCTCCCTTTCCAGACTTATGCTCCTTCTGGTTCCACCAGAACAGGGTTTGGCTCAGTAAATATCTGAGCGAGCTGTTGAGGAACGTGGGAAAACTTGGGAGGCAGCTGGATTTCTCTGTGGCCTTGGGTAAGTCTCATATGGCTTTCAGTTTCCCTTTTCCCCTCTATATAGTGGTGATGCTGTCACATCCCTTTTCACACTGTAAGGATGATGTGTGATTTAGGGGAAGCACCTAGATCAGAGCCTGCCAGGGGGTTGGTGCTCACCTATGGTGGTTTTTATTCTTTCTCTTTCTCAAACACACACACACACACACACACACACACACACACACACACACACTGAGATCACATACCATCCTCTCCATTTCTCTTAGATGCACACACACAGTCCACACACTGTCCCCATGGCTTTCATATTTTGATGACATCTTCAAAAGCAGTATCACAAAAAGCCCTTTCTTGTCACAGAAAACTGAACAAGGTCAGCTGTGGTGGTCCCCAAGACTGACTCAGAACAGAGGTGTCCCTGCTGCCACGTGAAGATGTTCTCTCTGGAGAAGACAAACCTTACACAGCTGAGAAGAAGGCAGCCAACCACTGCACATACGAGGTTTAGGCTCCCACTGAAGAAGTACTGCGTTTTACAAAAACAAATGGAATTAATAATGATTATGTCACTTAGTAATTACACTTAGACTCTTAAATAAACAAGTCAATAAGAATGATGAAAGCTTTCGAATAGAAATTAAAATAATAAATATTTCTGTCAATTTATGTTGACCACACGGTTTAATAGGTTATTTTGAACCCAGTAAAAAAGTTGGAAACAAGACACACAAAGACATTCCAGAGTCTCCTGTCTCCAATTTAGTTTCGGCTTAAAAATTCTACTTGTGGGATGCTTTGTGGCCATGTCTTTTTATAAATGAACTGAGGAAGCCAGGCCAGTAACTTGGCATTCAGAAGGCTGGTCTCATAGAAGGACTGAGTTGTTTTCGTTTCATTCGCTGGAGGAATTTGGACTAAAATTTCTTTGTGGAGTTGAGACACTATAATGTGTGTGTATGTAAGCATATATATATATTAGGAGTATCAGTGACAGGCATATTTGAGACATGTGACCTGCTCTACCTAGTATTAGCTACGTGACATTGG
Source organism: Cynopterus sphinx (assembly GCA_030015415.1). NCBI lineage: Eukaryota > Metazoa > Chordata > Mammalia > Chiroptera > Pteropodidae > Cynopterus > Cynopterus sphinx. Next base: position 5,649,912 of record CM057383.1, on the reverse strand, counting down.
TCAGAATCAATGTCCTCATCTACAAAATGTAGCTCACAACTTCTACCTTGTGTATTTGTGTGAGGAATAATAGAAAACAACCCAAAATGAAACACCTAGTATAATATCCTAACACATAATGAGCACAAAAAATGATAGTTACATTATTTTCTTTATGGTGATTTTTAAAAATCATTATTAGCATCCTCTGTGTGTGAAACTCTCTCCTGGAATCTGCATCCTGGCTCCAAAAGTGAGTTCCTCCAGCACCCTCCTGTCCTGGCCTCCAGATTTCCCTAGAACCTATAGGCCAAACCACACTCAAGGGGCCTCGTTAGTTTTGTGCCATATTTGTGTTGTTCTCTCATTCCACTGGGTGTTAGTGCCATCTCACTTGCTATGTCATATTTTACTTAAAGAAAGGGACTCTCCATCTCTGTTTCTCCCTGAATGCCTGGGAGCGTCAGCACATGCATCCAGTCAAGATTTCAAATACAGTGTTAGAGACGGAGCTTTGCACTTGAAACCAGGGGACCTGGACTTGAAGTCCAGTACTTTGTCTTCCACATCACATTATGTCTCTGGAAGAACATCACCCGCAGGATATTTAGAAACCTCAGGGTCTTTGAGGTGTTCGCCATGGACTTTGGGGCTCTGGGGAGATCTTTAGAAATAAACCTTAGTTTCTGATGATCTTCCTCTCCCTCCAACCCCACATCCACCTGTGACCCTCCTATACATGATGCACTGATACTGGTCCCTGTCACAATAAGATAATCGGGTATGTTATACTAGAAAGACTAAATTAGATCAAACGTTCCTGTGGGGAGAGAATATGGTTTGAGAAGGGAAAGTTGGGGGGAGGTAAGAAAGTAAAAGTAAAGGGCAAAGAGGAACTAAAGGAAGAAAATGGTGGGTTGGCTTCATTCCCCAGCCCTCCCTATGGCTCCAACCCACCCAATACTCCATCACAAGGGACATGGAAGAGCCCAGACATGCACCACCCTGCTCAGTCCCTGACAGTCACCCAGAGAACCTCCTCCACTTGTTCCTTTCTATTGTTGCTTTTTCTGGTCTCCTGTCTCTCCCACACTTTGACTCTGTTATCTGATCCTTCACAGGAGCCTCAGGCCATCCTTATTTTGACAACCCATTTGGGTCTTTTCTCCAGTTTAATTATCCACAGATCTCGACTTGCACTTCCCCAAGCACCTCCCTTCTGCAGGTGGTAGGAGGGGCTCCTGCTACTTGCCTCAGCCCACAGGACCACGGTGTGTGCTCAGCCCCCCTGAAAACATTGGGAAGGTGACAGGGGCAGACGGAGAGAAGGAGATGGGAGGAGAGTGCAGTCTACTTAATTCAGGTGACACCTGCAGTCAGAATCTCTCAATCTCCTTCCAGTTTATGGATTAGCCTTAACGCGGGTTTATAATTGTATGTCAAAACGTTCAAACTCAGGACTTGTTTTTTTTAATCCTTCAGATTTTATTTAGTCCTCTTCAGCAATAGAACATGATAAAAATCATTTCTTACCATTCTCCCTGTCCGTCCAGGTCACGCGAGCTGACCTATGCATTACTGCAGAGAGAGAAAATCCCTGTTTACAGGCAGATGGCCTGATAACTACCACAAAACAGGTATGTAAATCCCACAACAGTTTGTGAAAAGGCCAGGAGATTACCAATGCATATGTGCTAAGACATGCAAAATTTTTAAAAAAGAAGACTAAACATGCAATTCGAGTTAGTTCTGATAGGTCCCAGCAGAATAAAATGAGGTCACAAAAGTGAGAATCCCGGGCTGCCATTCTTCTTGAATGATGGAAAGGGGATGCCTCGAAGATTAAATGTTTAACTTGAATAAAACTGGTTTGTTTGGAAAGTGAAGTTTTTTTTTCCCCACAAAGTTTTATTTACTGTGTTTTAAAGTCTATTTTTTAACGCTATTTCAGTTATTTTTTTCCCAACACCTTCTTTTCAGTAAGACTTTTATTTTTCTTGCCAACCAACAATTTTTAGCCTCAGTGTTTTTCAGACACCAGTGCTCACAGTGGCAAAGGGTTAGGGATTATTGTGTGTATTTCCTCCTTAGTACCAGGCTTGCATTTCAGTTGAGCCCAGATTAGGACAAAGGAGCCAACTGATTAAGTTTTCTACCTGAGACAGAATATATACTATATATACTATATGAGCAAATCGGAGTTTTATCCCTGAAAATAACACTTATTAAAATAAAGCACAACAATTAGTACACAGATGGTAATGCCTCTATCTTCTTTCATTTCTCATCTAATTCTACAAAAGAATTTGAGATGATGGTGATTATTTCATATGCATCATTAAGAGACGTTAAATCTTAAAGCTAGATTTCAGATTTCCACATGGTGATAGCAATTTATTCATTTATTTGTTCAACAAATAATTATTCAATCCGTTTTTTGTGTCAGTTATTGGAGATGCTACTATGATGAAAGTAACACGGTCTCTCAAAAGCTCAAAGAATATGAGAATGAAAGATCAAGAACTTCAAGCCTGGTTGCGATGCACAGAATAACCTAATCGGTTATTAACCTGTTTATCTTGACAGATTCCCCATTGCAATTACACTGAGTAATGACTTGGTCAAATAAAAGGTAGGCGGTAGGATAAGAATTAGAGTCATTGTGATTTAGAGCATGCAGGGCCCTTGGAAATGATCTTGCTCAATCCTCTGGTTTACAGAGAAGCTACTGAGGCAGAGAGACAGAGAAGGACTTGTTTCAGGTCATAGGTCAAGAGCGGGAGACCATAGGGAATCTGCTGCATGTGAATGGGGGGAAGGGGGTCAGTAGGATCTTCCTTTCCTTTGGGTTCTGAGCAAGTGAAAACCCAGGTGACAACAATGCAGTGACGTCAAAATCAACCATTCATGTGATCCTGGTTGTTTCTTTAGAGCTTTTTCTGAATGACATGCTTTCTCTTCCAAGAATGATTTTCCATGTTGACTTCAAAACAAGGCAGACTTTGTTTCCACCTGTTTTCTTTTGTTTGGTTTTGTTGTGATTCTTTTGCTGTTTTTGTTATTGCTTTTTGCTTCACTATTCAATGTCAGTATTTCCTTGTTATTACAGAGTTGGAACTCCAATTCTCTAAATGGAACCCAGAAATAAAAATAAGTAAAGGTTCACAGAAACGTTTCCTGAACTCACCGCCCTGATTTGTACCCAGGCTATGCGGCCTGACCGATGAAACGTTACAGAGAGGGAATATCCCATTTGAGAGTAGGTAACCCCAAAACCACCACAAAACAGGTTTCTAAGTTCCACAGTAATTTGTGAAAAGGTTAAGTAATTTCAGATGCACTTTTGGTAAAACTTGTAAAAATAAAGGAAGGGAGGTTGTGTTTTCTGCCTGTATTTTCTTTCTAACCAGTAAACCAAATGCCCAATCTATTTACCAAACCAAAGCATCTTAGCCGCCTCTGGCTCTCGAGCCCACTTATCCAGGTGAACACACCTTTTACAGAAAGGCAGAGTCCCCTTCTGAGAGACATGATGCGGAGCAAGTCAAACACCCAAAGAATTTATGGTCCAGACCAGGGCACTGTTAAAGCAAAGCAGAAGGCACTGTCAATTATTACTCCCAGACGATAGGTATTAATTAGAACTTTCCAGGGAAACTGGGATATGTCATCACCCTGGGTTCTGAGGTCAGACCAACTGGAGGTGGAGTCTCTGCTCCAGCCCTTGCAGGCTGTGTTGTAAGCCAGGCCGCCTACTACGCGTGCTTTGCAGCATGTTGTTTGAGATTAGCTGGGTATGCATGCTGGTCCTGGCCCATGGAGGTTTTTAACTATACGTAGCCAGAGCTTATGAGATGAGTAGAATGATTGCCCAACTTAAAAGTTTAGGAAATAGAGGCACAGAGGGGCCTAGTCTGTTGTCCAAGGTCCCAGAGCTGCTACATGGTAGAGCTGAGAGATGCCCCCTGCCCCGGGAAGTCTGGCTCCATCATCTGTCTCTTAACTTCTACACTCGCTCACCTGTCAAGGTGCGTGAACTGTGCAATGTGACTCTGCCTGTGTGTAAGGTAGGTACTCAGACAACCAGGCAGTATGGTGGGCAGTCGTAGTGGGGCTTGGGGTGAGGAAGGGGATGGCTGTGAGCAAGTGACAGTGTGAATGCCCCAGGATCAGGCCCGGTGAACACGCAGGATTAAGTGCATTGTGTCCTTTCTCTGTGCAATGTGAACTTGAACTCCGTGAATCTCGCCTGCTGAGTGACCATAAGAGCTCCCCTTCTCGAAGATCAGTTTCCTCCTCTGTAAGTAAGGATGCTGGAGAAGATGATACTACGAGTAGACCTCTCTGCTGTCTGAGACTGGGTTTTTTCATTTTCCTTCGGTTCTAGAGTCATCTTTTGGCTGTGGCTCTGAAGTCCTGGAAAACTGAGAAAGGCCCCTAATGGCCAGGCCCCCGTGAAGCGTGGGCTCGCCTTCTCCTGAGATGGCCTCTGGCGACACTGGCATCCTGGGCCATGTGGGCGAAGAGCGGATTCCCGCACGCCCACACCTCAGCCAGCCAGAGAGGCTGACCACCCAGGCTCAGGCCTGCCTGGCCACATCAGACGGCAGCCTGGGTGGCCTCGGTGTCACTGCAGGCAGAGCTGTCCACCAGCATTAGCTGGACCAGCCACGATGGCTTCTGCCCAGCTCCCTGTTCCTGGGGGTTCTTGCAAGGCATCTCCCAGTTCTTTCGGATGCACGGTACAATGGCACTTGCTAAGAAAAGCAATACAATCTTCCTAAGGGGGAAGAAAATCTATCCTGGCAAGATGTTTCAGGCCTGCGTGTGGACCAGACTTCTGAAATATCATGAGGGGAAAGGCCTGGAGAGATTCTCTAATCCATTTCATTCTTCATTCATTCACATATGTAGCAAACATTTCCTTAACATCTATGTGCTGGATGTAGAACTAGACGTCAGGAGTTAAAAGATGACTGAGATATAATCTTAATTTTACAAACAAAGCAAAATGAAATAAAATGACAGTCAATTGAAAGGCAATCATGAAAAGCAGTTATTTTCTTATAAGCCCAAATGCAGCAATGATATTCACAGAGGATTATGGGGCCCCGGAGGGGAAAGACTTATCAAAACGTCTGCTTAGAGAAGATGGGATCATAGATTGTTTCTTAGGGAAAAGGATTCACTGCATAGGCCTTGGAGTAGAGGTTAGACAGGTGAAGGGCAGGAGAAAGGTAGTAGAGACAGAGAAGAGAAGCACCCCGGCCTCATCAATGTTGATAAGCCCGTCGCATACAGAATGGAAGAAGAAAGAAATGGGGTTGGAGAGACAGGCCAAAGCTAGTCTAGCTCACAGGGGACTCTCTGAGCCAGGTGAATTAGTGACGTTTATCTTTTGGGGGGTCGGAAAGCCATTGAAATGCTGTGGGCAAGCAGATGTAACGCAGAGATCTGTTACGAAAACCATCCTGACCGTTGTGCACACACGACGGCTCGGAAGGGGCCTGGAAACAGACCCCTCGTGAGGAATCCATGTTGTAACCCACTGGGGGGAAGTGACGTCTAAGCTGAGTGCAGAGACCCGAGGGGGAATGGCTTTTCCTAGGTCGCAAGGCAGGTCGGTGGCAGAGAAGGGAGGCGAATCAGTCCTCTTGCCCTCTGGACCACTGTGTCTCCAGTTCAGTGATGACACAGGCCTCAGGGAAAACAGAAGTTCTGAGGGGCAGAGCATGAGGACAGCTGCAGGTGAGCTCTGCCACCGGCTCTGTGGCACTGTCCCCATCAGCGAAGTGTTCGGAGGTTCAACTTCCTCCTCTGTAAATCGGGATCATGGCCCCTGGCCTGCTGATCTGACTGCTCAAGGATCGGATGCGAAGAGAGCCACGGAAGGTTTTGGAGAGTAGCTTACGAGTCCAAGGAATCAGCTGAGTATTTTATTTGCCGAATCGGTGTGACCCAGGTGACTGGAAGAATACCTTAGAAGCATGGCATTTTCGGGAAATCTTTCAGGGATTTGAACACCCAGATTAGGGCCATCTGCTCCACTGAATTTCTTAATTATTTTTGCTTCACATTGACCCTGATGTCCTGTTTCAGTCTTTTGGCATGAGGAAAAGAGGAGACGATACACCCAAAACCATTAAGGACAGGCCTCCCTTGAACATATAATATAGAGTATTATACATACCTCAGTAATTAATAGTTATCCACTTTATCAAATTTAAAATTCCCTGTATCGCCTGTTCTTTAATATTCAGAAATATAATTAAATGTACAGCTATACAACTGCATACAGTCAACAACAGATCTTCTGTACAAATTAATACATTCTGATGTTTTCCCCCGAAACCTGTTCCTTCCCACAAGCTCTCCCCGGAGGCGAGCTCTTCATTCCCCATGGCAATCCATGGTCTTCTGCCGCCAAAGACGAACAGAGGCTGAGGTGGAAGCAGGAAGAAAGGAGATGGGCAGTCGTGAGTCTGCAAGTCAGAGAGCCTGGGACTTAGGGGACTCTAGTGGAAGGCCAGGAGAGACATGTTCCATGTGTCTGAGCCCTATAGGTATGAGGTTGTGTAGGACAACAAGCATGAGCCAACCAGAACATTCACTGACGAGCTACCACATGTTTTGTAAACTGTTTCTCAGAGCTCGTGGTGGGAGGGTTTGGTGTTGATTTGGTTGGCCATTTTGCAGCAACAAGGTCTCACGTTGGCTTAGTGGGAATTCTTCTCTCTTGTCCCTTCACTGTCTGCTGACTCAAAGTGTGCTTACCCCTCTACGACCCGAACACAGGTATATCTTCACGTTATCTCCACAACTGAAATGTTCTCAGACCCCTTGGTCCCCACAAGTACAACCCACTCATCTCACGAAGTAGACCAAAGTGTCCCCCGTCTCTAGTCTTCCCATTTTTGACACATTGTCTCCCTCCTTTGGTCGTACACAGCTTTCTATCTGGGGAAATACAAGGACAGTCACCATGTTGAAAGTGCAGGCAAATCGGGCATAAAAGAAACCTCCTCCAGAAACTGCTTAAACATGGAAGGAAAGTGGGGATTCAGATGCAGACAGATAGGAGGGAGATGTGTTCTAGACTCAGGGGAAGGAGGGAAGCGAGGCACAGAGGAGGGGCTGTCCGAGGGCCCCAAATTCTAGGAGGAGAGGCTGGGAGAGTCTAACAGTGAGATACACTGTTAAGATCTTGGCTGGCCTAAGAGGACTTTAGACCAGGCCTGGTACGTGAGATAGATGGAGGCAGCAGTCAAGACCGGTGAAGCGCCTCCAGTGTCCAGTTTTATGGATCGTTCTTCTAGGTCTTTGGATTTGACACGAGTGTCATTGTAACGACTAGGCAAATGTCAGCACCTGTCATGGCTGTAGACACAGGACAAAACTCTGTCATCCACAGGACATTTTCTTAATAACACAGCGCCACGTTTACCCGGCAGGCTCAGAAAATAGACACCTCTACTTTAGAGAGGTTCCCATGAAACACCAGCAACTTAAAACGTGTTCATCCATTTGGCTGGAGATTTCACTAAATGAGCAGCATGCTCCCCAATCTTTTACATCAAACATATCTTTTCTCTTTTTCTTGGGATCATCCCTCTTAATATCCATTATTACTGGAATATAATGTGATGCTCTGAGTCGCTATTAACATTTTCTCTTTCTTTAGGGTGGAGGGTTAGGAAAAAGAGGAAAAGAGCCTTAAAAAAAGCGGGGGGGATTAAAATCCTTCTTTCTACCACTTGCCCCCACCCCACACACAGACACTATTAGGATATGTAGACTCTGCCCTGAACAGTAACAAGCCCCACTGTATTTTTTTTTTAATGGTTTTTTTTTCCTCTTTCCTTTGCTAGAATCATCAAGGTCTCGAATGTCAGCGAGCCCCATCACATTTTTTTTTTTCAAATTTTTCTTTACTTCTGTTTATAATTATCAGGTTCTAGAATATCAGCACAGGAAGAGTCTTTACATTATCAGTTAGATGGAGATACGGAGGGACTGAGTGAAGACACTGAGGCCCAGGTTAGGGAAATGACTTTCGTTCCAAGGTCGCGTTGCAGTGTGACGGTGCCAGCTCCCCGTCTGCCCCTGCATCAGCTTCTGGAGACCCTGCCATCTCCAAGGCTCAGCCAAATGCCTCGTTACCTCTGAAAGTTCCCTCCACTCCCAAAGCCAGAAATAATGCCCTTGATACGTACTCAGAGCACAGCATCCACCACAGGGTATCACCACTCTCTCCTGCATGTCTGCTTCCCTCGCTCTAATGAGAACTTCTCCAGGGCACGAATCACACTATTCATTATTCATTTCACAGCCAGCCCTGTGCCTGGGATCCTGTGAGTCCTCAGTAAACAGAGGAATTGGGAGGCAGAAGGAGAGCGAGTCAGAGAAAGAAATTCGTGTAGTGTCTGTGCCTGCTTGGACCAAGCCTCGGGAAGAAAATCTCGTATCCATTACTGCTTTTCCCCACACTAATATGGATACAGAGTTATTGAAAGGGTGAATCTATTTTTATAGATAACTGTTTATGATTGGGGCCATGTAGATGATGGCCAAAGCCCATTAAAGTACAGATCTGACATAACAAATATTTAATTTTTAACCCTTTATCTGGTGCTTGTTATGCATCAGGAATTGTGCTTGGTGATGGGAGCCCAAAGAGAAAAGGACCTCTTAGCCTCTTCACCTTCTTATCCACCTCCCGATCTTCCCAACGTTTATGCAGTTGCCATGGTCATTTTACCATTCATCTTCAATTCTGAGAGGTCAAATGAATAAAATAAAGGTTTACCTCAAAATGAGATTGGTATTTTTATTCTTTATCTTTACAAAGAGAACTTCCTGAGGTCTGCATGATAAAATGCCTGCTGCTAGGAGATCTGGGTTTGTATCTTTGATGTTTCAGTGTTTCGATGGCTTCATCAGTTCCATGGCCGTGGCCCCTTCCTGAGGCAGGGAACTGGCCCACACCAACCTGTGGTTGGCAGATTCTGTTCTGAGGCCCGCGATGCTAGGATGTTTGGCTTGGATATCCAGCTGGCCTAATGTTGTCCCAGCCTGTCCAGTATAAGCTCTTTTGATTCCACTGAGTCCATTTCTGTCTGGATACTTCCCAGATGCAAAACAGTTGCATAAGCCTCTGCTAGTTAGCTTAATTGGCACATTCAGGTTAGTCATATAAACCAGCTTCTTTTTATATTTTGCCAGTCTTTCGTAGTGTAATGGGACTGTTCCCATGTTAAGAATTTCAAATAAGTGTTTCTGGTGTGATTAGAATCTGACTAGACAGTGCTCAGTAATTACCTGTGAACACGTCGACACTCGTACCTGATGGTGGATAAAGGAAGTTCTGAAGACACCTCCATGTCATTCTTTATTGCCTCCTTGGAGGAAGAGGGGGACCAGCTGGGCTGGGGCAGAGGCTCCAAGGAAAACTCCTGGGGGGAATTTTAGGGTCTCTGGAGCTGCTATGTGCTGAGTCTACCCTGACTCTGCTCCTTTTTCTTCTAGCACCCACCATCAATCACCAAACACACTGCTCTATCACTTCTCTTTGGATCCTTAGCCTTTCCTCTCCATCTCCGCTCTTATTTGCTTCTTCTCTGTCCCTGCCCTCCATGACTGCTATAGACGTTTAACTCATTCCCCTCAAACCCACTGCCCAAGGCGACCTTTTGGAAATGCAAATCTGAAAATCTCTCTTTCACCCTTCTGTTAGGTGGATCCCCATGGCCCACAGGATGATCACTGAAATGTTCCACAATTTTTTTCTTGGCCTGGGCCCCAATTACTTGTCAAATTTTATTCTTTTCACTGCCATGGTTCTCCTTAAACTCCAGAAAAGACTGATCCCTGTTGAGGATCAAGGAACCATGAAGTTCTATCTTTTAGAAAGGAAGACATTCTTGTTGACTGCTGGTGCTGAGGCAACCGTCAGGTAAAGGTGCACTGTGGGATGTCAGTGGCTTTTACCTCTGGGGTCCCCACCAGGCTGTCACAATGATCAGCTAAAGACGACCCCATTTGCCTTGGGCAGGGGGAGAGAAAAAGTGACCATTTTAAACTAGCTCAGAATGTCCTCCATGACAAATGCCCATTTTCTAAGGCCAAGACCACTAGAGCCTCATCCCACATGGGGAAAAGGCATTTCTCCCACTGCAGGTCCTCTGGTCTTCCTGTGTCACCTAAGGGAGAAAAACAAGGTAAGAAAATAAAGTCAGCTTGGAAACTTGGTGAATTCCAAGACACCTAGGAGTCAGAAGGCTTCAGGGGAGGACCTCGTAGGGAACTGAGCTCATCTGTAGGACCAAACCTTAGCTGCTCTGTGAGAGTCAGAATCCCACTGACCTCCTGGTGACCTCAGTCCTTTGCTAATTCTTAACTCAGACCATCTTCCATTCTACTGTGCATGTCACTAATGAGTGAAATAGCAATATTTTGGGCACCGGGCAAGAAATCCTACAAATGAAAATGCCCAGCAACACACCCCTCCCACAGTAATACCATTTCTCAAGTGACTACGAGGGGGTCCGCTGTGGCATCCTGGTGCTCACTCTTGAGACATTGGTGATGAATTTTCTCATGGCCAGTCCATGGTAAGGGCCACTAACCAGGGGTCTAAGACCCAGAATTATGGATAAACGTGGAGCATGTGTACGTGTGCAGTTTTCTGAGGTCATAGAATAAATTATGTTCTCTCTGATTCCGAAGAGTTGTAAACTAAAAAAGGCAACGTACCACTAAAAGGAAGTCCTTTCTTTAGGATATGACTTGAGAGAGGTGTTTCCAAAGAAAGCTGTTGAAAACAAAATAAATCCATCTACTATGCCTGAGAACAGCATCTTACACAAGATGGGATGAAAGGCAGAAACCAAAAAGAAAATAATTAGTATATTAGGCTATGCATGAAATTAGAAGCATCTTCACAGCACAGCCGTAACCTGCCCCTCACCTTCCCCCACATCACAACCACTATAGTCAAGGTTCAAACATACCTAATCAACTGGAAAGACCTTTGCAACATAAAGGGCAAACAAAGAATGATAGTGATGTATAAAGAGCTCTTGCAAATCTTTAAGAAAAAAAAACAAATCTCTCAACCATAACAAAAAAAATGGGTAAAAAAAAAAATCATGAACAGGTTAGTATAGAAAAAAAATCCTGGATTGAGCTTTTACAAACTTTTATGTTTTTTCCTGTTATTACAAACCATGTTTTAAAAATGAAAAGTTAGAGGATTTAGTAATGAAAACAAATGCAAAAGACCCATAAGCATGAGAAGTCATTTAATATCACAAATAATTCAAGTACAAAAAAAAATGGATGTATCATTTTTTCACCTAAAGAATTGACAAGGATTTAAAAGACTGATATTGTCTAAAACTGATGAGTGTCTAAAGCACTTGTTTTCAACCCCGGCTGCATGATGGGATAACCCAGAGAACTTTATAAAATATTGATGTCAACATCTGCTTCTGACCAAGAAGGATTAACTGTTATGGGAATTGTCTTCTCAACATAAATAGCTATAAAAATACATGACAAACCAGACAAATACATAAAACAACTGTTTTCAGCAACCAGGCAACAAGCAGAGCGAGACTGTCATCCCTAAAAGAAGAGAAACAAGGGAGATGAGCTCCACGATTGTCCAGTTTGCAGGTTTCAGAACGCAGAGCAGAGCAGAGAGCCCGAACAAAACCCACAGTCTCATGGGGCTGAAGACAGAGATCAGAGTTCCAGGAAGCCAGTTTGCAGTACTAGAATTTACAGAGCAGAATTGCAAAAATGGAGGAAGCTGCAGAGAGAGTTCTAGAGATCTGCAGAGTTTCCCTCACATCTTGACTAACTAATGAGATCTACATGTTTGGAGAAAACTCCATGAAATGGGCAGGGGAAGGAGTGGGAAGAACAACAAAAGGCAGTGGGCTGAAAATTCCGGGAGCTCACGAAGGACCATTAATAGTGAGCATAGTCATTCATAAAGTATTGACTTAGTAATGGTACTAAATTAGTCCTAGACTAAAAGTTTCTCTACATGTTTCTTAATGAAGCTTAAAAGCAATGCCACAGAGACTCAGGCCGATGCTAAGTAACTTAACTGAATGCCTCCCCCCACCAAAAAAAAAATCATGCCAATTAAAGAATTATAACAAAATTAAAAAGCAAATGCCAGTGTAAAATGCACACTGTAGAGCATCCAATAAAAATTAATAGGAATATGAAAAGCAGGAAAATGTGATGTATGACCAGCAGAACAACCTATAGAAACAGACACTAAATTGACAGATATGACGTTGTTCGCAGATAGGACAGTAAAACGGCGATTATAAATATACTCTGACAACTCATAGATGTAAAGGAAAACACAAACATGATGAGAAGTTAAATGAAAGAAATAAAAAGGCCCAAATGAAATTTTAAGAGATGAAAAATGCATTATCTAACAAGAAAACGCACCAAAAGAAACAACCAGCACATTAGACATGCAGAAGAAACCATCAGTGAACATAAAACACATAACACTAGAGATAAAACAAAATGAAAACGGAGATTATGAAAACAGGTATATTATCCCATTTATATGACATTTTTATAGAAAGAGTATATGTTTACCATGAATGTGTGAAATGATACTCATCAAAATGTTAACAAGGCTACTTTTTAGGTTGTTTAAGGTTACTTCAGATGACTTTTTCTTTCTTTGCATTTTAACATGTGTGAATTTCATCCAGTATGCAAATATATTTATTTCTATACATAATAAACTGTTTTTAAAATGGTTGAACATGAAAAATCATTCATTCACTTACTCAAGACATTTATCAAATGTCCCCCATGTGCCAGAATTTTTCTAAATGCTGGCATAAAGAGATGAATAAATAGAAGTTGGATTACTTAAGTTCAAATCTTATCTCTTCCACTTCCTAGAGAAGCAAGTACAGAATTTACTGCTCTATATTTCCATTTCATAATCTGTAAAAGTAGGTTTAATAACAGTATATACCTAAAGCGACCATTATGATAACTAAATCATATAAGGGGCAGAAGAGCTCTTTTCTTGCTCATCCTTTTGCCTCTGTGAAGACAGAGTGGCCCCAGACATATTCTGAGGACAAATAAGCACAATCAGGCAGAGAAGTCTCAGTATTCTTGAGGTTGCCTTCATTTCTGTGTGACATGAACACTAAGATGGGTATCTTTGGAATGGAGGCTGGTGTGGATATCCCAGACCAGGTTTGATGGAGGACATGGCAGAGACTCAGAGAGGTCTGAGTGATCAACCTATGGTCAACGGACCAGAGACTTAGACAGAAAGAAGGGTCACAGAGCTTTGGCCAAGCCAAATCCTAAATCTGCTAATTAAGAGTAGAAAGAAAGAAAAGAAAGAAGAAAGGAAGAAAGAAAGGAAGGAAGGAAGGAAGGAAGGAAGGAAGGAAGGAAGGAAGGAAGGAAGGAAGGAAGGAAAGAAAATAAGAAAACCACTATAATAAGAGATTTCCAAAATTTAGGCTGATATTGCCCTAGAATAATAATAAAAAAAACAGTGCTTTTAATTAGTCAACTACATTTTGCTTTACTAACAACCTATTGTATTGCCCTTCTTTCGTTTCATTTAAACAAGTACCAATGAAAGTTTAACAATATGGACCAGCACTTGTTCTTGGGCCTGTGCTTAGACACTATTATTATAAACCATTTTATAAAATCTGAAAGTGATGAAGATTTCTAAGATTTTTCAGCAGAGGAGTGAGTGTCAAACTTGCCATTTAGGCAGCTCATTCTGGCCTCAATATTCGGGAAGGATTGCGTGCAAGAGAGTGAGAGGCAGGGAGGCCAATTTAGAGATTTTTTTAATTGTCGAAGCAAAAGGCCTTAAGGCCCTCAGTTAAAGAAGACCATTGAGTATTTCTTTAATGAGATAGTTATTTTGACTTTTATCCCCTTTCGAACTGAAATAAACCTTGCATTTTCTTTTTAAATCACCAATAAAAAACTATGTTAGGTCATTGGTTTCCATATTTTGGGTAATTGCTGGAGGCACCATGCTTAACTGAGTTTAGTATTAGGCAAGTGTTTCTACTTGATGCTTTATCCAGGACATTTCTTTAAACCTCTGAAGGATATTGTAAGGGTTTCCTTCAACTCAATATTTAAGATTAGGTTTTCAATTTTCTCTTTATTGGTTGGGAGTTTAGATTAAATTGGTATATGTTGGCTGTGTTTCTCTGCCAGTATGTGTCACTATATACTAGATTGATTAACACTGTTGAAATAATTAATATATTGTTAGAGCTCGTATTTTTTAGAATATGAGAATGCGTTTTTAAGGATATGGTCTCCAAACTAATTTCATCCTCCTCTAAAAAGACTTAGTTAAGATTAAAGAAGTATCTTGGGATGTGAATTTGTTCTCTTTTGAGCAACTGTCAAATTTGGTAGTGAAAATTGAAAATGTTTTGAAAAATTAGTTGAAAATAATGTTTACACATGAACCTCAGTGGCTGCCTTATAAATGAAGTGTAAAAACCACTTACACGGTTACTACCTCATAAATGAAGTATAAAAACCACTTGAGTTTTACCAGTTAGAAAAGAAAGTGTTTCTGGGAAACATGGAGAAGAAATGAATTACACCATCTCTAACAATTAACAAAGGAAAAGTGAAGAAGAGCATTAAGCAGATATGGTTATATTGTTTTAAAATTATTTCCCTGGTAATAATTGTTGAGTAGTGTTTAATGATTATTAAGAAATTAAAAATGGCTCCAGATATACCTTTGATTTTATAGAATGGAGATGCCTAATTTTGAAGGGATGCCTTTTACCATATGGAGTTAATTTTTTAAAAAATTTGTAGTATATACTATACACTAGGTAAGAAATATTTGCTGTGGAGAGGGTGAGGCCTAGAGATAAATTTAACAAAATTTCTATTAGCAAAGAACTGTCTAATGATTTTTCCGATTATATAACACAACTATATCTACGAGGCAGAAATAAATGAGGACCATATTTAATAATAATTACAGATTGTGGACTTTAAAAGACAAAAGCTGTCTCTCTATTTCCAGCACTTTCAAAAGAACCCTCCTAGAGGGGTTGCCCAGTCATGACAAATAGATTAATAGATTCTAGAGTGTAAACTCCTTGACTATACGGGTCAATTTTATGCATCTCTGTATTCTCAGTATTTAGCACACACCAGGCACATAGTAAGTGCTAAATAAGACTTTGTTAAATTCATGAACTCTGCATAACGGAATGAGTAATTGTATGTTGTGGAGCATAGGGGAACTTACAATTCAACCTGATTCAGATAATTCAGGGTAATGATGGGAGTCTTTAAGAATCAGGTGGCATTTGAGGTGGGTCTTGAAGAATATGCTCAGTGCTAATTCAACGTTTATTTGTGTATTCAAAAGGAGCCTCTAAAAAATGACGGCCTAATAATAGACAAATCAAATTGAATCATCTAGTAATCAGCCAGGCTAGATGAAAATCCTAAGAATTACTTCCTAAACCTAACCATCTAAAGTTGGCTTCGTAATCAAATAAAGCCCTTCATAAGTGATCTCAACCCACTTCTTCAAATATAAGTCTCTTCAATCAACAGTCCCTAGTACCACTGCAGCTATGCTGGTCTCCTCGCTGCCTCACAGCTGGCCATTCTTAATCTTGTCACCAGCCACACCTATAATGCCCTAAATTCAATGAGGAACAGGTGAGAGCTGTAGAAGTCTCTGGACCAGCATACTGACAGTCTAACCTGTATATACTATAACCTGTATATTGTGTTTTAGAACACAATACAGATAATTTCCTGTAGTGGTTGGGGTATAGGTTTATGTGTTTAACGATGAGCAAAATAGAAATGACTGAAACAAAACAGCTTTAATGTTTTGTTCTCATGTAAAAGTCTGAAGTGATATATGATCCCAGAGGGGTAAAGAGCTCTGCTCCACGAAGTCATTCGGGGACCCAGGCTTATTCTAATTTTGTGTTTCTCCATCCACTGAGATATTTTCTTTATTTGAAGGGTAAAACTGACTCACTTTGCTCACTACCATTGCTCACTACTGCTGTTTCCATGAGAAGAGAAAGAAGAGGTGAAGGGCAAGTGGCATGAGGTAGGAATTGTACAGATCATCAGTCCTATGCACATCTCTTTGGACAGAATCTAGTTACCTGGCACATCTCACTGTAACAGAAATGGAGCCCGTAGCTGAACAGTTCTGTGCCTAACTAACGTGGGTGTTCTGTTACTAAAAAGAAGGGGTACTGGAGAACGTTTAGCTGGCTCTAATTTGTTCTCTTCCTTCCCCCTTTCCTTTTCTGTACTCCTGTAAGCTTATTATTACAACAATGACATTGACTTATTGATATGTAAATATAAAACCAGAGCCTAGCAAATAAAGCAGTGTGTTTGGGAGTATGAGTATGTGTGAATGTGTAGTCATTGTTTTCTTATGTACCTACTCTGTGCCCATAACATAATATGTTTTACATATACTACTACAATCAATTCTCAAAAACCACAATGAAAGGCAGAGATTATTATCCCTAATATAATTGAGAAATCAAGATTAAAAAATGTCTTGGTCACAAACTAAATAATACAAACTCAAATATATTTAATTCCAATTTCCCTTCTATGGCATTTTCTATTTAAGGTCTTATTCCTGACTCATTGATAAACTTAGGAATCACTTTCCCTTTCTGGCACATACAAGTTGAACTATTTTTTTCCGTTACTTAACGATTATCCATGACTGCAGGGAAACTCAACCCATACACTGCCTTATTTCTTGTCCTTAAATAGCCTGGAATTGAGTATAATACAGTGTTTCATGACTAACCAATATCTGAGAAACTGGGGTAATTTTAGCAAATACTTGATTTCCCATTTCAGGGACCACACAAGGAAAGCCAAGTCTTCTTTTCTGTTTTTTTTTTTTTTCTTTCCTTTTCTTCTTCTTCTTCTTCTTTTTTTAATATCAACTGAAAAAAACATTCTGTTCAGTTCCAAACCTCAAACCATCTTTTTGAGTTATAAAACAAATGAGTTCTGAATGCTACATGAAAATTCTCATTTACATTTCATAAATAGCAACAAATATCCTCTTCTTCATGGGACACTGAGGATCTTGATCTATTAAACAGGTCCCCTGATCACTCCTTCCATGGGGCCAGGATGCAATTTGCTAGCAAATTGGAATCAGAATTGGGTTTTTAAAGAGAACCTTCCCACAGTTATAAACATCCTTAATTTTTACAGCAACACATTGACTTCAAACCGGACTCGTAATTATTGCAATATTTCCTTTAAAAGCCTGCATTGTAGATTCGGCAAGGTCCAGACATCTGCTTCAAATCCAGAAGTTTCTTTCCTTTCTCAAAAAGGTTACTCTCCTCCAATTAGCCTCGCCAGAGCAGCGGGAGCAAGTGTTGCTGCATGGATGGGGTTTCATGTTTACTGGGCACATTCCAACCTCACCCGCCTTTTCCCACATGGGACCATAATAACCACTTTGCCTGTTGGACCCAAGACCAAGTGGCTTTTGAAGTACAAAAGAGATACGTCTTGAGTCTTTTTAAAAATTTCCTCTGGCAAACCTTTGGTTTATCATAAATGCAGTTTACCTAAGACAACACATTCCTTGACATTTCCATTTTAAGTAGCGCACATAAATGTTAAGTATCGGTGAGGGGAAACTTTTATTGTTGTTGAGATCTTTTCCTACACACCTGAAACACAAAATTCCGGAGGCTGCTTGGCTGGATGGGCTGGTGGTTGGAGGCAGTAACTGTTTTATCTAAAGCACAGAAGGGCATGGTAAAGACAATTTTAACTGTCTTTCATCCGCAATAATTTCCAAGCTTCCAATAAATGGCCTTGTGTTAAATGCCAATATGGTTAAATAAATTATCTTAAGTTAAGTTTCTCTTCTTCAAAATTCTGTACTAAAAAATCATAAATTTGGTCTTTATAAAAATGTAGGTTTAGATCACAAGTCTGTTACTTAGTACGAATGACCTTATATGAGACGTGCACCCTCTGCGCTTAATGTACATCAGCCTCGGGTCTCATTTTCCCTGTATTTAAAATGGGGAATGTTGGGGTCTTAAGGGTCAATATTAATCATGTCTCTTTCACCAGTTCACCTCCAAGTTTAGAACCGATTGTTCACAGATGGGCAGAGAACAAGAGAGCCATTTATCCTGATAAAGTGGGTTTAGAGAATGAGGCTCAAGTATGACACATTCAACTAGACTGTCCACTGGGTGACTAGAAGTGGGGGTCTGGAGCGCAGAGGGAAAATCTGATCCGGAGATAGATAAGACTGGTTGTGGAAATCGTCAGTTTGTGTCTTGTAATTGAAGCCATGGGATGAGATGAGATCACACAGAGGTTGTTTCAACTGAGAACAGGGAAAGATTTCTATGAGTACTACAGAAGACCCGGACAGGAGCTTGAGTCACAGCCAGGCCTACAAAACATACTCCATTACAGACACCTGTGGGCTGAGAGATGCTAGTCAAAAGCAAACCTATTTCCCCTGCTCGGCCTGCCGAGACTTTCTTTAGACCCAGGGGTCAGATTAGCGTCTCTGCCCAACTTGGGAGAAGGCATAGGTCTGGCTGGTGGTACCCCCTGTACCTGTGAGTTTTGTGCAGTGATGTAGCCCTGTTATTAATAAACTCTAACTTTCCAAAAATACTAAATGATAACTACTCCTACTCCGTGCTCCCCCCACTCAAAATTTCAATGCAACAACACCTCTCTTTACATTGCTCTGTTTGTTTGGATTTTGTCACATACTCCAATATGATCAGTTCTTGGGGTCTCCCCGGAAAAGATTTTTATCAGATGCAGGTCCTGATTTTTTGTTTTAAAAGACAAGGTCCCCAGAGTTTGTGTGTATCCTTTCCAACTAAAAATCAAGCTTATCCAACTGAGCCACGGGAGCTGTGTTCCAGGAGGTTCGGGATTGGTCAGTCACATGTGAGGCTCATTTTAGGCAGAGCCACTACCCATCATTATGGTGCTCGTGCTACATTTACATTGGCATTGATGTGTTCATCACATTATAGAGTTGAAGCAAATGGCATCTTAAAGTGGAGCACAACACAATTCAACACCCATATGCAGAAGTCCTTAACCCAACACAGGATCTCTTTTTTGATTTCAAATACAACAAACCAAATACCAGGGCTCAGCCAGCATTCTTACCGATGCAAGCAGTTTTTGCCTTCTGAAGGCTGACATCATCTCTCAGTTCAATGGATGAGGCCACTGAGATCTGGTCAGAGGGAAGGAATCACCTTAGGTTCTTCCATCCATTGGATTATAGCTAGAGACAAGGATTTTGTCTTTCTGTAGGAGCTAGGCTAATTTTTCTTTTTTCTGAGCATTGGTCAGTCGTTTGTCCTTACTAGTGAGCTTTCTGAAAGCCCTACCATCGAGTCTGGGCATGAAAGGTAGCCAACTAGGTGGGCTCCCCTTCATGTCCTTAGCTTCTTCCTTCTCTAGCGTTACTCTCTCATTGCCTAGAGGTAGTAGTGATTTTTCCTCATTCATTCAGTCTCTGGAAAAGATACAGAGGAGCTTACATGTCTCAGAGGGCTGAGTGACTGACTAAGAGGAAGGAAGAAAGAAAGAGACACACAAGAGACTCTAAAGAGGAATAAAGAGAAAAGGATGGCTGGGGTAGGAGAACAACCTTAATCAATCTCTGCTGGTGATAACCAAAGGATGCATTTAAATCCCAGACATTTAACTGCCTCCCTAACTGCCTCCACCTAGTATGGGCATCACTCGAAAAACCTTTGTTCTTGGGCCCACGGAATATGTCAGTTTCTGAACTGCATCTCAGTATCGCTGGGTTTCATCTCCTGTTGGAATACGTACCAGCTGATTCTAACAGTGTTTGCCATTCTCACATTCACGTGGGGCTCTCTGGACCACTGAGAGAGGGTCGAGGTTAAAGATGGAAAACAGATTTGTATCTTGTGGCCTGATTGTGAATGAGTGGTAGTGGCTTCTTGGAGCATTACATTGACCATAATTAGATGCTCCATCTAAGAGGGCTTGTTTCCACATTCTAAGACAAAGCACATTTTAAACCACTAATGGAAGGAACTATGTTGGCAGTAAGCCAGTTATGTTTAGATCAAACAATAGCCATTACCTGTCCAGGTGAGCTTAAGCTTCCCAGTAAGGGAATGCCATTGCTCTTGAGGAAATGAGACAGTCGTAACCTACAGTGGAGGAAGGAATTCGGCCGAGCTCCTGTGGTACTCAGAACTGTGTGGAGATGCTGGAGTGGAGAATGCAATGATAGGACACGGTCCCGACCCTCACAGAGTTCTTAGTCTAATAGGGTAGATAGATATGTAAATATGTAGTGACAACATGGTGGTTAGGGCTACGGTGCAGAAAAGGATGTGACTGGTTCTTCATATGGCCTAGGAACTGAGTTCCAAAGCCTGGGAACAAGGCTTTATATGACAGGAAAGATTATGTATTAGAAAAGGAAAGGGAAAGGCACACAGCACATTTTGAAGAAAAGCCTACCAACAAGTCATTGGCATGGTATACAGCTGGAACATAGGCAGCATGGCAGAGAGTAATGTCCCCAGGCTGGAGGCCAGACTGTGGAGGGCATGGTTTACCAGGTTAGGGAACGAGGAACCAGTAAAGAACATTTCGACAACAGAGGTGACTGCATCACATTTGCTTTAGAAAGTTGACTCTGTAGGTTGGAGATTAAGTAGAAAAGGTAAGTCTGGAAGCTGAGAGGAAGGTTAGGAAGCTGTCATGGAACTGTAGGCAATAGATGATGGTAGACTGAAGTAAGACTGGATCAGTAGAGGCAGGGAGGAAGCAGCAGACAGAGCATTCAGGAGGCAGACTCCAGAGGACAATCTGATAATCTGGAGAGTGTGGAGATTGCTGATAGGGGAGCGAGAGAACTCACCAGCATGACTCCAAGAAGAGGATGGACAATATTGATTCTCTGAATGAAGGAAAAGAGGAAAAAAGAGCTCAGTGCAGGAAGAGAAGCATGAGGTTAGGACCTCAGCCCACCCTTTCCACTCCCTCCTCAGACCTTAAGCTACAGGCAATACAGAGCACCTTTTGGGATGGGTGGGGGGCAGTGAGAAGCATCCCAGCATTGTCAGAACATCGCTGTACAGCTAGCTGTACAGGGTAATTCTACTTTTAGAAATAAAGTTCTAGATGCAACTACTAAGATATTTCAAAATTCTGTAAAAAAAAAAAAAATAAGGAGAGAACTTTAAAAATTCAAATAAATTTATCTCCATAATGCTACTAATAACAACATCGAAGTGAATATCGAATGACCGCATGACACACCAGTGCTAGGGGCGGCTGGGAAACACAAAGCGTGCTCTCCAAGTCACCGCAAGGCTGGGGTGCTTCAGCTCTCGTGCCTGGCCTCCCCTTGATAACACTGACGTTTTATCAGCCTGGGCTCAGTTGTTCCTTTGGTTAAACTTCCCCTTTACCATGTCGAGCAAAGCCATTGTCTTCAGGAGGAAGAATTATGTGGTAGGGAAACCACTTCTTCGAGGGAGTTAATTGTGGCCAATTTATTCCTGGGCCCAAAGCAAAGCCAAAGAGGCCCTCTGAAAGAAAGAAAGAGTTCTCATGAATCATGAATCATGTTTTCAACATGTCAAGGACAGTTAACTGGGGGAAGATGCTTGTTCCTTGCACTACAGGATGCCGAAGCTCATAATTCTTTCTGAGACCGCAAAGTCTGTCTGTTCTGTGGGGCCATTCAGAAGCAGGGAGATCAGTGGGACCTCAGCCTCGTGGTTTGTGGCCTCTGTCTGGTGTGCCTACAGTTTAGATAAGCTCAAAGATGGGGCTAATAAACGCCAGGGGCCGGGGCCCCCGACCCATCAATTTCATTAACTAATTCAGAGCTCTGGGCAGTAGGGAAAAGTCCTCATTTCTCTGATGCCCTTTCATGCTCGGTGCCCTGGGAAAAGGCTCTGAGTGAAATTTTCGCTCATTTTGGTGACATTTTCTGAGATCTGGAGACTAGAGATCGCCCTGTTGGAACCCAGACATCTTCTACCTTATAGAGTGGACGCAGGGCAAAGATTGAACTGGTTTTAAACTGCGTGGAGGTGTGTTTTCAGGGCCTCTGACATACCACTGCTCTCCTAAAAGCGGAAGACAACATTTCTTAGTGGTCGAGACTATAATCCTATGATTCAAATCGGCTAGGGTTCATTTGCTGGCCCATCACTTATGGCAGATATTTTGACACGATACTTCGTTCCCCTAACACCAGCTTTCTTCATTTATGAAGTAGAAATAGTAATAGAATCTAGTTAGCTCGTAAAATTGTAATGAGAGTCTCATGCAATACATGCTTGAGAAATGACACAATTTGAGGCACATAATGCGACTCAAAAAGTGCTGATTTACATATTAACTTTGAGCCCCAAACCTGGGGAATAAAGCTTAGTCTTACATGTGCTGATAAACTGAACAGTGTCTATAGGACAAAGTCCAAACTTGGAAGATATCCCAAGCAAAGTACCTTCATTTAAAAAAAATGTGGGGCTGGGGGAGGCAGGGTTCAGCCTACATGAGACTCTAGGAAAGCCCAGGGCAACCATTTTATCCAATTAACTGAAGAGGTGAATCTACTCAAGTATCCTCACCCTTTCAACAAGAAGTTTTCTTAACTTCTGAGCCAAGTGTCTTGCATCTGGAACTCATAATGCCTAAGCTTCTCTCCTTCAGAGAAATTCCTGTGTCACGATCATCTTTGTTTGTAATGTTTTTTGACTATCCACCAGCCCACCACTCCCAGACTCTGAGCTCCATGAATGCAGGGACCAAGTCTTATACGTATTTTCCCTCAGCACAAATCAAAAACGCAGTAACAACTCAGTCATTGGAGTAAATGTTTAGACACTAAAAGTTCTGATCACCAATTACTATGTGTGGGGGTACTGCCCCCCATACCTCTGAGCAGTGCTCGAGATACCACCTGGGTGTCCCCCAACTCAACTCAATTCTGACGGTATCAGCTTGGCAAAAGCATCACATTTCACAGGTTAAGAGCTCAGTCCTACAAGACTTCCACCTCCCAACTTCACACCCCAGTTCCAAGCCCAGGTCATCCCCTGTGCTTCTGACCTACTGGCTATAGACTGTAGTTCCCATGACTCCATCCTTGTTTTGATTAATTTGCTAGAGCGACTCAAAGAACTCAAAGAACAGGTTTTTTATAAAAAGGTGTAACTCAGGAGCAGCCAGATAGAAGAGATGCATAAGTCAAGGTATGGGGAAAGGGTGTGGAGTTTCTATGTCCTTTCAAGGGTGCCATTCTCCTGGAGTCTCTCCTTGTTTGCCATTCCAGAAGCTCTCGGAACCCCATCCATTAGTGTTTCTATGGAGGCCTCATTGTGCAGGCATGATTGATTAAATCATTGGCCATCAGTGACTGAACTCAATCTCCAGCCTTTTCCCTCTCTGTGGAGTTTAAGGGGTGGTGCAGAAAGTTCTAATTTTCTATTTAAAGTTGATTTTCCTGGCAACTTCCTTAGGTGCTTTTTGAAAGTCACCTGACCAACATAAACCCTGTTGTGCTGGAAAGAAGTTTGTTACGATTAACAAGATACTCCTTTTGTTTTTACAGCTCTGACATAATCTTAGGAACTGAAGACAAGAGAACAAATACAGCAGGTCCTCAAATAATGTCTTTTCATTTAACACTTTGTTGATGAGATACTGTAGAAATTTAACTCTCATTTATACTAATTGGGATATGGTAAAACTGGTTTTGTTATAAATCGCTTCACTTAAAGTCGCAGAACCTATCAACAATGTAAAGTGAGGACTTACTACTGTATTATGACAAAAGATGCTCCCATTTTTCTTATCTCTCAGGAAGTTCCAAGGAGCTGTGAGGCAGCAAAGATGGAAACCAAAAATATTTTGGTTTTTCAGAATATAAATCACATTACTGTAAGACACCATCATTTCTGTACACCGCTACTATAAACCATTTCCTACCAACTCACGACTTAGAGCTACACGTCGGGCTACCTCGAAAAATGAGCCACCTCTTTCCTTCTCGCCACTCAAAAGGCTTTTTCCACCCCTTTACTTGCATCTTTTATTTCCACCTTGCCCCTTCCTGGAATGAGCAACTACGACTCTCAGGAAATCAGATGATTGCAGAATGCTATTCTCCGAGTCCCCCATAATTTCCCACCTGACGGGCCTTTGTTCTTGCTCTTCCCACTGTCAGAATTGCTTTCTCGTCCTTCATATCCACCTGTCCAATTACTATAAATCTTTCACGTTGAGCTTAAGTATCCCTTTTCCCATGAATTCTTCCACAAAGGAAACCCTTGCATCTCTCATAGAATACATGCCCCACCTTTTTTCTTACATTTAGCATCTATCTTAGCATTATTTGGTCCTACCATTAAGCATTATACATTGACCATATTTTTGACTTACTTTCCTGACACAATAATGATAATTAAGAAAATAAAAAAGCAAATATAAACCCACAATAACAAAGAGAACAGGAGAGATAACGGATAATAGATTTTAACAAACTTTTCATGATAAAGATAGAATGAGAAAGTTGCATAGATGAGGAAGCTCATCTTTCTATCTATTCTTTTAAGACCAAGAGAGATGACCATCTCTTTTACTTTTCTTTTAATGCACTAATCCTATTCATGAAGGCTCCACCCTCAAGATCTAATCACCTCCCCAAAGCCCCATCTCCAAATACCATCACAGTAGGGATTAGGGCTTCAACAATGACTTTTGGGAGGACACAAACATCTGGCCTGTAACACATGATAGTCTTAAGATTTTAGAAGTAATGGTAGTAAACATTTGATGCATTGAATAGAACCTGGCAAAGTCGGAGGAGAGATAAAGAACTGAACCTGTGAGGAAACAACGCAATTACTAATACCAGACAAATAAAATCATACAAGTAAGGGGATGTTATCATAGTATGTTACTTAGGCTTGCAATGAGCAGTATTTTCTAAATCATAACAATGTCAAAAATTATTGCTGCTTTTGCTAAAATTTTAGTACTATTGTATCAGGAGGTTAGAGCAGGGTTTGGTGAACTTTTTCTGGAAAGAGCAAGATAGTAAATATTTCAGGTTTTATGGGCCACACACAGTCTCTTTAGCATATTTATGTTTATAACTCTCTAGAAATGTAAAAACCATTCTTATCTCAGGGACCATGGAAAAACAAGCTGCTGGCTGGATTTGGTCCATAGCAGTAGTGTGAGGACCCCTGACCCCTTGGAATGAAGGGAGGGAAGGGTATGTGTGGGTAGCGGTGGCTGGCGGTGGGGGTGGGGGATAAGGAGATAAATCCTCACTTGTTGGTAGAGAAATTTAATAGATAATGTTTAAATGTGTTCATCAGGAAAAATTAGTCTATTATTTAAGACAACACTAGGCACTATGTCCAAAGAGAAATAATTAAAAGCCTTGTAACGATTGCCTCTGAAGCTTGAGACCATGGTTAGGAAAAGGAGGATTGCAATTTGTTTTGTTATCATAACTATATTGGCACTATTTGATTTTTAACTTATTTAAACTTATGTGCATACCAATTTCAAGTAAAATCAATTAAAGTAACAGGAAGAATTAGTTCTAGTCTCATCTATGCTCTGGTTGTGTCCAAACCACAGTTTTATCTTCCAGCCATGGACTAGCAATGCGGTTTCACGCTTATCTGAGAATTCAGGTTAGTCCAAGCAAACCCTGGGACCTCCTACCCCTTCAAGAGCTTGGATCAGGAGCCCAGTCTTTAATCCAACACAAGATGGCATTGCACTGACTATAGACACTGAGCCAGGCGTGTGCAGGTTTTACGGCTTGAGAAGAGGACACGGGTGTGGACAAGAACACGAGTAGCCCCATTTACTGCTGGCCACCATTTAACCCAACAAGGGCTTCAAATGGGAACCAAGGCCGTGTTTGGTAGAGCAGAGAACTGGGTCCTTGGTGACATATGTGGGAAGCTGAATAAACCAAAGCTGATACCCACCCAGTTGCTAAATGTCCTCCTCCAGATTCCCAGTTTCTTAAAAAATCCCACTGATCTCTGCGTTCCCAGTGCCCAGAACTGGCTGTTCTGTTATTGTGTTTAAGAAAGTGAATAACTATACCTACAGGAACAAAAAGGAATAATGATAACAGTCATGGAGAAGAACCAAGGGATGCAAACTTAAACCAGAGCACCACCCTTCCATCCTCAGCATGGGACAAAGCGAAGGGTTGGTTTTAACTCACCTGCTTTCAGCTCCAGTCCCCACCAAATCCCACTTCTCGGTTGGGACACTTGACTTCTCTTCCTCAGTCCTTAAACCCAGCTCTCCTCCAGACATAGGCCGAAAACTCCAAGAGAACATGAGAAGTCATTTGTTCATTTTGGGGGTCTGTAAACTTTATTTTTCATCAGAAATCATTTAGGACAAAAAAAAAAATGTTGGAATAACAAAAAGCTTAGTTCAATCGAGAGCTATCCTTTAAAATAGGCATTTTTGGTTCCATTTCTACTACTGTTAGCTTCATGGGAGCCTCTGACTCATTTCCTGGTCCTACCCAGTATAAGAAAGAATGATGACCTTAGAGTCGCTTCCTTGAAAAATTGCCTCCTACCCTCAAAGGTCTGCCATACTCGTCCTTTTATAGCTCATGGCTCTGTGAACCCTGAGATGAAATGGTTCCTGTAAGAAGTTACTCAGAATAAAATTTCTATTCAAAAAACTTACTTTACATTTGATTTTTTTAAATATCAAGCAATAAAGATGGTTGTTCTCAGTTGGTCAGAATGTATAAACTAACCCGAAAGTATAAGCTGCTCCCTCTCAGAGAAAGAGCTTCGAGTATGAAGTTAATGGGAGAAAGACTGCAGCAGGTCCAGAGCCCAGATTTATGGTTTCGCTCCAGAAGCTGGAAAAGCTCAGTGCTCCGACGAGAGCCAGCTATTTCCCTGGAGAAGTGATTCACAATCCAGGGACCCTCCAAGGGGTGTTTTTCATGAAGGAATGTAGTCCGATTCGGGCTTCGAGAGCAGAGAAGTATAGCTGGAATGCAGGTGGATAAACAGAAGGCAAACGGACACACTCAAACTCTACTTTGGAAATGCTCCTACGAGTAAATCATTTTTCTACGATTTCACTTTCGAATAATTGCGTGGCTGAGTCAAGTTTGTTTAGAGGTGAGCCCTGAGCATTATAATAGCATCATTTAGCAAAAGTACTGGGTGTTATGGACTGAATTGTGCCCCCTACCCCCGATTTGTATATTGATGCTCTAACATGCTAGGTGACTGTATTTGGAGACAGAACTTTTAGGAGATAATTAAGGTTGAGATCCATAATCTAATAGGCCTGGGGTCCTTCTAAGAAGATGGGGAGATGCCAGGGATGTCTCTACACACACAGAGGACAGGCCGTGTGAGAACGGAGCGAGAAGGTGGCCATCTGCAAGCCCAGGAAAGAGGTCTCACCACAAACCAACCCTGATGGCACCCGATCTCAGACTACTACCCTTCAGATCTGTGAGAAAATAAATTGCTGTTATTTAAGCCACCTGGCCTGTGGTCTATGTCGTTATGGCATCCTCGCTGACTAATACACTGGGGTTTATCGTCTTCAAAGTTGGTTCTTATATATTGTTCCCATCTGGTTCATATAACAGTCCTGAAAGAAGGGTATCATCATCACCATCACCACCACCATCATCATCATCATCCCAATTGTACAAATGAGAAAGCTGAGTTCGAAGGATTGAGGCAGAGCTTCCAAGAGTAGATGCAGGCCCTTTCTAGAAGATGATAATGATCGAGCAGCACTCTGAGAGCCCCCTTTGTCACCGCTCCACCTGTAGTTGTCCCCTCAGCTTGCTTCCCCCAGGACCCAGGCTCTTCACATGCCAGCTGCCGTGTAGATGAAACCACTGTGACCCTGGAAGACCTCCTGGAGAGTGAAAAGTCTTATTTAGCTGGGCAAGAGCACAGAACACTTGCCTCCGCCTAGCAGAGGAGCCTGAGTTAGCTTATCTGCATTCTCTAGACAAGCTGAGCTAATCTCAAAAGCAGAGGCCTCGGCTGCTATTGCCAGTGAAGGGAGCCTAGGAAAAAAGATGTCAAGGGAAGAATTCAGGAGTGGTTCAGGGAGGACAGGCCAAGAAAGAAAATGAAGAGGGGTCAGCGCCACAGGTCCTGACTGGGGAGAAGTGCCGTTGACATCCCTCTGCATGCTGGGAAATAACAGAGTTCTCGAAAGCACGTAAATAAGAATAATTCTTGGAATACACAAATGTCTGCCCGTCGAAGGGCTTCAATCATTGTTTGGTAAGAAATGAAAAGGCTTTCAGGTAGGATGGCTGAAAGGTCCGCGTCCTTCAGGAAATAAGACCCGAATAGGTGGTTGCTTTGTAGTATTTTGCTGGTTTTGCTTTGTTCTGTTTGTGTTTTTTATATGTTGCTGTAACCAGCAATGTCTTTCCTATACACTTCTTATTTGACTCTCCCATCAGTCTTTTTAGCATGTGAGTAACTCCATTTACAGGGAAGGAAGGGGAATTCCAAGATGAAAACCTAATTTCTTATCTTGTTGGGGTTTATAAGAGGGAGCACCAGAATTTGAACCCAGGTCCCCAAGCCCTTGTCTGTGTCACGTTCTCTCCTCTCTTCGCGTGGAAATGTTGGGGTCAACGAGGGTAATTCTAGATGACGAGTATTCCTGTCCTTCTTCTGTCCTTAAACTATGACAAAATGCAGTTCTTCTCAGTTCTTCGCAGGGCCTTAGAGCAAAGTCGCCATGCGCTGGGGCTAGAGGCTGAGCTAACAGATTAGCTGAGCCAGGATGTAGCAGCTGTGCATGTCCAGCATCTGGTGTGCTTGACAGGTGTCACATCCTCGGCACAGCAGGCCTTCGAATAATTTTGTTTTGTTCAGTGTTGTTACAACAATGTTTATTACAACGTTGATGAGAAGCCGTAAGAGCTCAACTCTTGTTAACATCGATCAGCCTGTGGGAATTGATTTCATCACTCAACACTTTGCTTCAAATTGTAGGCTCTATGACAACTTTACGTGAGCACCTATTATATACTCGCTGCCAATAAGCTGCATGCATCTCTTCAGTCTGGGACAGTGAGCGGTGACCCAGGCGGGAGAAGAAAGGCAGCCCCTTCCTTCCTGGGCTAGTGGGAAGGATGTGGCCTGACTGGGGTCCTAGCACATGGTTCCCAGCCTTTAAGGTCTGGCCCCAGCCTGCCTCATCTCC
Organism: Cynopterus sphinx; assembly: GCA_030015415.1. Lineage (NCBI taxonomy): Eukaryota > Metazoa > Chordata > Mammalia > Chiroptera > Pteropodidae > Cynopterus > Cynopterus sphinx. Next base: position 5,620,578 of record CM057383.1, on the reverse strand, counting down.
CCATTGCCATCCCATCCCCTCCGTTTTGCCCCACTGAGCTGAACACATTACGAGCGATTTATCCCACAGTCTGGCGATCAGAGGTGTGAAATGTCTTAATCGCTAAAATCAAGGTGTCGGCAAAGTTGAATTTGTTCTGCTAAGTCCTTGCTGCCACGTAAAGATGATACGGTCAGAGGATTGGAGAATTAGGACATGGACATCTTTGTGAGGAGACATTATTCAACCGACCACGAGGAGTTAGAGGGTAGTTTGCTGTATAATCTGGAGCTCAGAAAAGAATGTACGTGAGAGATATACTTTGGGAGTTATAGGTTTTGATGAAATAATTGAAGTCATGTGAGTAGGCGAGGTAATCTAAGGGAGGAGTATGGAGTAAGAAGATGAAAAGGGGTGACGGCTAAGCATTAAGGTTCTCAAATGCCCTAAAGACACCAGAGGAAGAAGGACAGGAAGAGGGGCCTGGGAACTGCGTTTGCATCTCTTGGGCTTCCTTCCTCTCAGTGCTCTCAAGGAGCACTTTCTACCTGTGACCCTGACTTCTCAGTGGCTGGGGTCCTGGTGGCTGGTCCTGCAGAAGCCCCCAGCCTGTCTGTCTTCCCCATGAGAGCTCTACGCTGCAGATTTCCCCTTGTTTCTGTCTTACAGTCAGTCTCTTGCCTTCGCTTATGTTTCCCTCATCCACTCTCAGACCCCATTCTTAGACTCAAGGCCTATCCAGAGAACAAGGCTAAGCACACCTTCTGTTCCAGGGCCCTGGGTTCCTCAGCCCCTGAGTGAGTGCTTAGACTCCCCAGGGCAGAATATCTAGTCAAACACATCTGCTGGTTTCAGAATCCCACTTCTTACATGAACAGTGAAGTTTTCAGAAAAAGAGGCATGAAACAGGGGCCCCCTGGGATTACCCTTCCAGCCCTGGAAATACCAGGACTTGAGGTAAGTGCCTCTTAGGCTTTAGAGAGTCAAGTTTATCAAAGGAAATCCTGCTTCTGGCTGTGGGGGAGCATTACAGGAAAACCGTTTGCCCAAGAGGTGGCCCAAGAGTCAGAAATGTAAATAATTTCAAGAGTCGTAGATATATTCCCAGATGATAGGCTGCCTAGAAGGTCAATGCGATAGTATTTGAACTTTAGGGATGGTCCTGATATTTAAGGAGCGGTCTGGTCTGCAACTGTTATCCATCTACAGGGAGATAAGTACGGAAATGGAGAGTAAACATCTGGAAGACTGTACAGCAAATAACGTGAGTGATATCGAAGCACGTGCTCTTTTGTTTTATAAAAGTGTCCGCCCAAAACAGAATTTGCTTTTAAAATCTGGTTTTTCATCACCAATCATTTGAGAAGCACAAGTAGAGAGGACTTCCAAGGTCCCTCTCTCAGAAGTAGACCCCGGTGCAGGAAATACTAAGGTGATTTGTCCTGTATTTGGGGCCGGGGACGGGTAGGAGATGTTCGTAGGCTTTCTGCCGGTTATAGTTCAAACCCTAAGAGTTTACTTGGCTGGAGTCCAGCTTCAGTTTCACGAGAAACGGATTCATAGCCAATGGGAACTTTCATTACATGCCCCGTTTAGCAAGGCACAGAAAGTAAATGCACTCTTCTTTATGGCATTTCCGAAGGAAGGACCACGCATGGTTGTTGCTCTTTATTGAGTGGCAGAACCAGAATTTGAATCCTGCTTGCCTCAGGGCCTTTGCACATGTTCTTTCGAGTTGGCAAGAACTTCCGCAGCCGTCTCTCACTACCATGATGCCTTTTGTACTTCTTTCAGAGGGAGGCTTATCGATGTATTCCTCTAGGCACCTCTCCTGCCTCACCCCTGCACCTACTCACATTCTTCATGGCTCCCTGTGCTTCACTCGCACAGCAATAACAGGGCTAACTTGTTTAATTTCTATCTTTCCACTGAATTGTGAGTTTCCTGGGGACAAATACCTAATCTCTCCTCTTCATTGTTATGTCCTCACAGGCTAGCACACAGCCTGGCACATAGTAGGTGTTTAGTACATAGATTAAGCAAAGGAATGGGTGGATGAGTAAATTAATGAATGAATAGATGGATGGGTGGGTGGGTAGGTGGATATCTAATAGCCTCTTCCCCATACTTGGCAAAATAGTCCATTCTCCCACTTTTCTGTCTCTTCTATACATTAATCCTGGCTTTGCCAACACTGAGAGAAAACAGTCAACAGGCTAAAGATTCCAAGGCCTTGCCAGCAGAGCCTCACGCTGTGCTGACATAGAAGACTGAGAATGACGCCCCCACCCCTAGGCCTGTGCTTCGCCCTCTGGAGAGACTGGTAGGGGGTGAGCAGCAGTCACAATGGTTTGCCGTCAGAATAATGCACCGATCCAACTGCCTTTGAAAAACGTGTACCCAGATAGTCTTTAAATCCTGAACAAGGTTTTGTTTCTTTTTGCAGATATTTAAGAAAGGCGGAGCAGGAATCGTTAACAACAGAAGGAAGAGAGTGGCCTCCTGTCTAAACCCCAGAGCACTGTGCTGGTGCGTGCATTTACCCCCATTAACGATCACAGGAGCAAGGTGCATAACGGGTGTCCTGTAAGCCCACCCGGAGGATGATGTGCCCCTCAGCTCTACACTAGCCGGGAAGTGCGGAGAGAGGCCTCTCGTCCTTACCACTTCTCGTTTCTGTTAAGGAAGGAATCACCTAACCTTTTAGGGCTCTGCACTAATTAACAGTGCCTACGGATTGGGGGAGAATGTGCTTTGTGCACAACAGTTTATTCCTGAGTTGACAGTCAGAGGAAGCGGGAGCTCTGCGGCTGCGAACGCTGGGTGTGATTGAACTTCAAGGTGCTGGCTCTGATGGGAAGGGGCTGTCGTCTGCTTACCTCTTGGCAAAGGAGAGAACTGGAGAAAAGAGATTAAATCTCTTGAAAGACTTTAAGTGTCGGCCACGTTGCCTTAAAAACCTGACCACATGCTGGGTGACCGTGCCACGTGCTCCGAGGGGCGATTCTGCTGTCAAGATTACTCCCCAGAAATCCGTGATGTGAAAATCTGACTGTGTTGAGAATGCAGAATTGGGCAAAAAGAGAGAACAAAGAAATTTTGATTTGATCTAAACATATAAAAGATATACATGCCTTCCCCTTGCTATATTGTTTTTTATTTGGTATTCACCTCGTTCTTGATGTTTACCAGGACCCGTCTGGCTAATGTCGACATTAGCTGATGTTTGGTCTTTAGCTGTGACATATATAATTAACAAACAAGATAAATATACACTGTGCCGTTCCGATATAAGTGGTGTAATTAGATATTTTTCTTTACATTCCTTCCTTAGAGAGAGATTCCCAATCAGCAAAAGGATAATTAAAACAATAAACTGATACATTTCCAGAATAGAACAAAAGAAACAATTTCTACCTAAGCCACTATTTCAAAACCAAAGCGATTATTTAGTGTGAACACTTAGTACGTACTCAATGAAGATGAGCTCAATTAAATGGAATCGAGTGGAAAATTCAAAGAAATCGTTCCTGTTCAACACAAAGCAGTGCTTTTCTAATGTCAGGAAGTGAGAAGCTCCTCTTTTATTCACAATTTCCTTGTAGTTTGAGGGGGAAAAAAGTATGTGTCTGTGATTTCTTCTTTCCTATGTAATTAGATGAAGGTTATAGAGTCTTATTAAGACGGTCTTTCCTGGCTTTTTAAATTACACGAACACTATAAAGCTGATAGACTTTTTCAAGAGAAATTAAAAGAAAATAAAAAGCAAAACCTGTGTGTTTCTAGCAGGGCCATGAGTTAACTCAGCTGCTTCAAGATGAGCAGGCTCCCTCCCCGCTCGGTGGCAGAATGGTACGGTATGGTATATGCCACTTAGCAAACAATTTCGCTTCTGTGACTTTCCCTTCTCCCCCCAACCCCAAATCCCAACTCATTTTTTAAAATTTTTTTGGAGGGGGTGGGGGGTTTTGCTGTTCCAGGTGGTCCCAGCTACTTCTTGAATGTAGGGCACATGCCGTAAATCTGGAGTATTTGCCAGCTGAAGGTGACTCGTCCTACCCCTGCTGAATAACTCGGTGCCTCTGCGACTCACCGTTTAGGCTAAGCAACATGTGACTTCAAGGCATGTCTGTAAAAACGTCCACGGAGCAAGAAGGAGACTCATAACATTGCTTTTTCAAAGAGCAATAAAACTCCCAAGTCTACCGAGAGCCAGTGGGCCCTTGCACATGACAATTAAACATTAACAGGCCCTGGGCCCTGGGAGCAAGGCCCAGCAACCCTTTGAAGCTCTGTTTGCCAATTAAACACCGGCTGACATTAGCGTCAAGGTGGCAGGGATCCAAAGCAGAGATAGGAACGGCAACCACTTCAGGGGCATTCATTAGCTCCCCAGACATTCCTGGTGTGGCCTGTTTCTTTACTATTGCCAAATCCACACCCTGCTCGGGAACTCAGGGGCTCTGAGAAAGTTTACTCAGATAAGCTTATTATGGAAATAGCACTTTGTCACCGTTTACTACTCACTCCTTGTTCAATTATCTTTTATCTGTTTAGAGTATTTGCCAGCTCTCTCAAGGTTCCTGGGGATGAAGCCTTGGGCTGAAAGCCCTGTGCTCCGGCTGCGGTGGGGGAAGGTGAGGTACCACTCCGTGCTTGCCTTTCAGGCCCAAGAATGCCGGCCTCTCTTTAGAACTTTGGAAGCTGTTAAGAGGCGACTAGTAAAAGGCCTTGTAATTCCGATCGTGGGGAAAGCTGCCCACATTTGATACAGAGACCTAAGCACTCCGTGGCCTCACAGCCGGCAGAAATAGGGGTGGAGTGTTATTTTGATCATAGCAGTGAGTGTGTATCATGTATTACCAGGGTTCAGTGGTGAGCAGGGAATTGTACCCACTTCCCACCGTCCTACCTGGAAGGTGTGCTTTACCTTCACTTCTCTATAACTGTGAAAACCACCTAATTGAGGTTTTTATTGAGAAACCTTAGTCAGATCCCGACCCTCTCCCCCACGTATAGCCCACCCAATCATCTGAGTCTATTATTATTATTCCAAAGTGCCCCTTTTGTATTCTAATGCTCTCAGGCTTTGTGCTTTCTCGATGGTGGGCTCTTCTTAGATATCAGCACACAGGTTGCATTTTCATTGTCATGGTGGTTTCATAATATGCTCGCCAATTTTGTGATACTCCTCCCGTCCAGAGATGGAGCTTAATTAATTCCTCTGCTCTTGAGTGTGGGAATTTACTGACTGATTTCTAACAAACAGAAAGTAGGAGAAGTAACGGAGTGTGACTTCTAGATGTGGGTCAAACAAGAGACGGCAGCTCCATCTTGCCCTGTTTCTCATATCACTCGCCCTGGTAAAGGATGCCACGCCAGGAAGGAGATTCAAGAAGCCCTACAGGAAGGTCCACATGGTGAGAAACAGAGCTATCCTGCCAACGACCAGCAAAGAAATGAGGCTTCTGGCAAAAGTCATGAGTAAGCTTAGATACAGACCCTACAGCCACAGTCAGCCCTGGCCCGTTTGACAGCTTGACGGCAACCTCATCTGAACCAGAACCGCACAACTGGTTTGCTCCTGAATACCTGACCTACAGAAACTGTAAGATAACGTCTACTGTTTACACCACTATTTGAGGGTAATTAGATCTGCAGCAGAAGATAGCCAATGTACCTGTCTCAACTCATTGCTGAGAAATTGCTAAGAAATCCCAGGCCAGAGAGTCGGGGGACCTGGGTTCTTCTATCGGCTTCATCACTTACTGGATGTGTGATGTTGGAAACGTGCCTGCCTGCTCTGGATTTCAGATTCCTCTAGGGAAACTGGCTCTTCTTCCCCCTTACAGTTGGTGTGAGAATCAAATGAAATAGTTTGAGAAATCAGAAGTTCTCTGATATTGTAATCATTACTATCACCCAGAATTTTAGCACCTCAAAGCAGTCTACTCCCACCCCTTCTCCCTGCCACAGTCCCAAACCACACGCCTCACACGCACAGGGCAAGGACAGTGTCCCCTTTTCTTCATCAGATGCCTTGTCTTAGTCAGGCCTTGGATCAGAGCAGTGCCATGTTCCTAGCAAAGATTAACGGGGAAGGTACCACATTGGTCACAACTGGAAAGACCAAACCTTCAGAGAAAGAGATGACCATACAGCTCCCTTGAAGAGGCAGAAGATGCAGAAATACCAACCGGCCTATGTGCGAGTTGGCAGTGCTCATCTGAGTGAAGGCAAAAGCTGTCGGATGGTCCCCTTAGCCAATATGTATGAGCTGTTCTTATTTCGTCGATTCTCCAGCAGCCAAAATGCCCACACTCCCTTCAGCCAGGATGTCAGTCAGCCTGAGATGCATCAGCACCCAGTACATGCACCCAGAGGGCACAAGAAGTGTTTATGTCGAGGTTCGAGGAATGCTTCAGGCTGAGGATGCTATCAGCCTAGTCGCCACTCTCTCCTGTGGGTCTCACTCCCCCTCTTGCCTTCAGGATCCAGCCAAATTCCTCATTTCTCCTCCAATGAGGCAACCTGCACTTTTGTCCTATTTAGAATGTCCTCCCCTTGCTCTCCTTACGTAAAACAAGTCTGTGTGCATAACGGACTCAGTTGCTTACAGAGCAATGTCATTCCGGGCCTTCCTTCACATGGAACCCGAATTATTATCAGAAAGTCACAGCCTCCCAAGCCCACTCCACCCTTAGCTACGAGAGTACATTTTAATTGATACAAGCCAGTCAGGCTCATTCCCTTCCCGCTGCCAGCCATCGGTTTGGTGTTGGACATGTGATGCACTTATGGCCAATGACATGTCAAGGAGCAATCTGCTGGGGGAGTTCTGGGAATGTTTTTCTTGCTCCTAAGAAGGAGGCAGAGAAAGGGAAGGTCCTGCTCTCCCTCTGGGATTTTTGTCTCTCCTGGATTTGACTCCTGGAACTGCTGTGTCTGGACTGGGCTACAATCCAGAGCTCCGAGGAGGACACTGCTGAGCCCGCTCTTCTGACTCATCCTTATTATATGGGATAATTGCTTCCCTGTCAAAGCCGGTTCGAGTCGGGGTGTCCTGCTCCAAGTAAACCAGGTAAATTCAGGGCCAGGGCAAACCCCATCTCCTCCAAGATGCTTTCATTGACTTGCCTTCTCTTCAAGGCTCTTCTCACCTTAGCGTTCCATTGGGCTGGCAGCTCCCCTGGTTGTCACTGAATCTGCGTGGCTCTGTGCCGTCATTTAACTTTTAGTGCATTACACTCGCACTGGTCACCACCATCTACCACACTGAGAGGCTTAAGAAGAATGTGCAGCTTATTAGTGTCTGTGTTCCCCATCGCAGCGCCCATCCTGCACATGGATAAATTCAGTCAAGCTCAACAGCTTCTGCTGAACCTTGTCCTGAGCCAATGGGGACAGTTCCATAACTTAAAAATGCACATCGGTGATTCCTTACATAATAAGTAACACTTGTTTTCAGATATTGTCATTTCTGCCTATTTAGAGAGGCAGCTATTATTTTAAAAACATCTGCCCCATGAGCAATCGTCTCATGATAAATGGTTGACTCAGTAGATAAAGCCACTTACCTTCTTCTCAAAGCTACACTATTGGTTACTTTTTTCTTAAATATATGAGTTAGGACTCATGAAATCTGCCTCAAATGTGGTGATAATTGAACCTGATAGCCTAGTGCATGGCGTATAGTCAGAGATCAATGATTAACAGAGGTTCTCTAGAATGGATCACACCTGGAGAGTACATGCTAGGCCAAATCTAGCCCAATCTATTGAAAGAGACTCCATTCAAAGGAATCACTACTAAGCAACAAATTAGCCTGACCTTTACCGAGACGAGATTAATAGTGGGGAGTGACTGAGATTCAATGGAAGATGTGAAAGTCTGACATAGGTCATTGTCCTGATTCTTTATAGTTCCTAAAGTAAGTTTTATCCTGTTTTAATCAGATAATCCAATAAAATGCCCATAACCTGGAAATTAGAATTTTCTCTTTCGTGTGGGTCCAGAATGGGAATACATCATTGTTTTCCCATGGTTGAATGCTGGTCTATACTCCTCATTCTCTCAAATAAAAATTTCTTGAGCAAAGGAAGTTAAGAGAATGGTCTTAGATGGATGAAACTCTTCACTACTAACTGTAAGAGGTATACTCTCCCAATCCTTGAAGTTTAAAAAGAGTGAGAACTCTTAGAAAGTTCTCATTTTTGTTTAAATTAAAATTAGAATGAGCATTAGTATTAAATTCAGTCCTGTGACCAACGTCCCCAACTTTCTTTTCACTCCACATGAAAAGCAATCTCATGAGGACCCAGTTGTAAACTGGAATGAACTATTTCTGTGGGTTATGCTGGAGATTAAGACTGAGTTTAAGTTTTATCCCTACAAGATCATGTTATTTCTCTCAGAACAAACAAGAAACCTCCATGGACAAAGAAGACCATTGGTCACATTGGTCAAGGGGCTTTTGCAAGAGTGTGGGGCCTCATATAGCCCTTGACTGTGGTTCTCTGTTGACTAAATCTATCTCTAGTAGATGGATTTAGGCCTGCTACATGTCTGACTCTATACCACACATCTCGAAGTGCCTGACCACACATTCTCAGAAAAGGCTTGTGAATTACATGGTCACGGCTCTGACCCTCATCTCCCCTTCCCAAGACCAAGGTGACGTTTAGTGTTTAATTGCTTCGTTAAATAAATTTAGAAACGGTGGGTCTCATAGAACATTGAAGCAAAATTAGACACATTCGGAAGTATGCATACACTTTAGATGTTTCTGTTTAGCTGTATTACTTTTGAATATTTTATGGGTGTGAATTAGTCACTGCAGGCTGGGAGTAAAGAGAACAAAATGTGTTAGTGTTTTTCCCCATTGAGTAACATTTAAATGCATTGAAGATGCCCAAATACGTGTGCATGCCAGCACACTTCTAAATCAGTTGTTCGAGGGACCACTTAAACATTTTTAAAATAAAAAATAGCTATTAAAAACATACTGGACAAAAATATTTGGGACTTCTGGGGAGACAAAGTATGTATTCAATTTATGGGCTCATCATACTTTCTAACCAAATCAGCCAATACCTACAACGGGAAAAGGGGTATCACAAAACCCGTGTTTTATGGTGTTTCCTACCTTCTATTTGCAAAGAAAAGCTTTGAAGTTAGACTTAAATTTTGTTATTTATTGATAACAGTTCCTGAAAGAGGTCGTTTGGGTTTCTAGTGCAAAATTCAAAACTTTGAAAATTTACAAACATGTTTTTCTTACTATGATAATTTTGGCCAACCGTCAGGGCTCAAAATGAGACTGTATGAGAGTCTGTCCTAAAACCATAATGTCAAATACAACCCTGTTTGTTACCTCCACCACGCATGACCCATGAGACGGTGTGATACTTTCACCATTTGCTATTATCTGCCTCCTTTCCGTTAAAATGTTGGTTGAGACTTGCATCAATATCACATAGTTAACTTTGAAATGATTATAGATTTAGAAGGTCTAATACCTGGAAGGGACATTCTCCATAACCTTTTACTTAAAAAACAACAATAATTTGAATTATCTTTTTATCATTCAGATGATAAAATTATTTTATCATGATTTTTGAAATCTTTATGGAACATTTGGCATCGCTATTATGTTCCATCTGTAAATTAGTTGGAAGGAATTGATATCTTTATGATATGTAGTCTTCCTGATAAGAGAGATCATATTTTTCCCATTTATTTCGGTCTTCTTTTATATAAGTCAATAAAATGTTTAGTTTTTTTTCACACATTTCTTATTTAGGGTACTATTGGGCAATTTGTATATATTTTTTGCTTATGAATAAATTAATTTCTTATTATAACATCTGCTTATTGCCAAAATGTAGGGTCTTCATATAATATTATGTAATTTGCCTTTTAATCATTTAAAGAAATGTACATTGATTATCTTAGCTTTTTTAGATAAATAATTGTATTGCCAGTCAATGAGAGTATTGTGTCCCTCATGGTCGATATTCTTCCCTTGATTCTGCTTCATAAGCTACTATGCTGGGTGGACCTGTCTGATTCTCTCTATCTCCATCACCACCACCACTTTTGTCCAAGCTCCATCGACCCTCATCCTCACAGAGACTGCAGCTTCCTAACGCATCTACCCACTGTCAGCCTACTAGTCAACTTCCAGCACTGCTACTTGGATAATCTTTTCAACATGAAATGACTGTGCCACCTGGATCCATAAAAGCAGTCAGCATCTTTGTTTCTCTCTTGACAAAGACGCAGCACCCTGCTTCAGCCCACAGTCCCCATCAGCCGGTCCTTACTTACCTTACCAGCCTCAGTTCACACCAATCCCCACCTCTCCAACCTCCAGCCCTACTGGCCCCTCCTGCAATATGTCATTTCTACTCACCGCTCCACGTATTCCTCTTCACTTAGTAACATCTTTCCTCCAGTGCTCTATGCTCATCTCTCTGGGAAGCCTTTTCTCTATGGGAAATACCAAAATTACATCTACTCAAAGCACCCATGAAGCTTTCCTTTGCAGCCCTGACCACTAATACAATGTTACCTGCTGTGTGTGATGATGTAATGCATATCTATCTATCCCCCTCACAAACTGCAACTTCCATGAGGCCAGGTACCATATCCATTTTTGCACACCATTTTGTCCCCAACACTTAGCTCAACACCCGCCACCTCATAAGCCAGATTGATTAAACATGATGCACATCATCTGCGCAAAGAAGTTACATCATAGTTGTGATCGTGTGTTCCTGATTTTAGCAAGAATGCCCCTAGCATTTCACTATGTAACACGTTTGCATTCTGCTGCTGATTTTTAATAAATTCCTTTTCACATTAAGAAAATTGTCTTCATTTCCTAAATCATCGTCTCACCACTGAGTTTCAGGCTGAAGCCCCTTCTCAGGTCATGACTCCCAAGTGTCTCTCTGTCCCAGGACCCATCAAGAATGCTTTGCTTCAAATACATACACCTCTCAAGAGGCAAGCTTCTGCAGCCCACATCCTTCTGCCACCTGTCTTTTGTTTTCTAACGATCATAGTCTCACAGGTATTAAAAGGGAGCTTCTGACGAGGAGGTTGGAAAGCAGTAATACTGCCACAAAGATCTCCTGTTTTGAAGTGGTTATCTCAGCAAAGAGCATGAGAAGAAGAGCTGTGTTGAATTCGAGTGTGCTGCCATTGGGGTACAGCTTGTGAGGAAGAGCCCAGTGGTCCCACAGCCTCTCCTAGGAGAGCTGCAGTGATGCTTTCAGCAGGCGACATCTGCCAACTACAAACCATGATTCTCAACGCATCTGCCTAGTGTTGTAGTTGATGGAATTTCTTCCCAGAGTCTCACAGGCATGTCACTCCCTTTTTACTATGAGGTGCTGTTAGGTGACATTTTGAAGCAGACATTGTAAAATGATTTCTAGAACCCCACAGCCGCACCCTCCTTAAGTGGGGCTGACTCACAGAGGTTGGCTCTCGAATAACCAATAGATGCTCTCTGAAGAGTCGGCATTGATGAGGGAGAAGAGAAAGAATGAAATCTCTAGAAACCTGAGTCTTGAGCCTGGGAAACCATGACACATGAGAAACTGGCATCACAAACAAGGATTAAGCTCTGGAATTTTTCAAATCAAGGGCTGGAGTATAACCTCAAACTCTCTGATCTCCAGGATTTATCAGTGGCTCGTTTATGGACAATAAATATACAGACTGTTATGAGAGAAAATTCCATTAGAACTCCTGTTGCATCCGCCCATGAGAAAACTGTGTTCCTGGATAAAGTCGTGTTGGCTCTCGTCCTCAGCCCTCCACTGAGAACTACTTTGTCATTATAACAGTGGTGAACACCAATATATCTCGCCCTCTTTCTGTTACACTTACTGTAAAACATGTTATGGTGAACTTTGCTTAAAACAACGCGGGGAATTATTTGTGTGGGTCCCTGCAGGAGAAATGTCTCTGAGTCTCATTTCTGGAGCTTCTTCTGATCACCTGATGTAGTCTCATCATGGGGGATTGAATTGGGTCAGTGATCCCACTTCCCCCTCCACTAGCTACTAGGAAATTCAGTCAACACAGCAGCTCAGCGTACATGACCACGTAGGACATTAGAATATGCAAGTGGATATTAGCATTGCTTCTCTTACTTTGTCAGGTTTATTGTGTCAACAATCATATCCCTTTAATGATCCTTTATTGCTTATGTTGTTTCTTTATTTGCATCTTTGTAATCTACTATAGATCTTTTTGGAAAGAGGTCGAATACAAGTAATAAATAAGTTAGAAACCACCACCTTCGTAGACATCCACAGTATAGCCTCAGATATACCTGGAACTGAGTCAATGTCCTGAAACAACTTATAAAAAAAGAGAGAAAACATCCAAAAGCTCACAGATTCATGTCGGCGCAGCTTTGCCTACATACTCCCGGGGGCACGATGCTTACTGCTTCTCAGAGGACCAGATCAGAGATTAAAGACTGCAATTTTTTTCTATTGTCTGTGAATAAAGAGCATAGCCCTATGTCGGGCAAAAATCTTGATCGATTTTGAAAACAAAATTGTGCTTTCCACAAACAGTTCCTTCAAAATGAAGGCAACGTCAATGTTATGGGATGAACAGATGAGTCATGCTAGGACTCTAGGTCCAGTAGAATTTGGCGGTTTATCTACAAAATCCTTTTTAAAAAGAGGCACAATTTGAATTTTATAATTCGAATCTCCATGAAAGCAAAAACAGGTGGGAAAATCATTTTGAGCCACTATTCTCCCGTCTTTGTGTAGCCAGAAATAAGAAGTATGTTCTCTTGGCATTAGGTAATGGTCAAGGTCTCTGTGTTATGCGGCCATCTGCAGATATTGACCCATAAAGCTTCCTAAGCGAGAAACCTGCCAAAGAATTCCACTCTCCTCCAAATTGGTGGATAAAGCCCATCAGAGTGAAGTAATTCACTCACTGGACAAACGTTTGTTCACCATCCACTATACACCTACTATGTGCCAGCTCATGTACTCTTACGTTGTAAATACAGTTTTGGAAAAGATTGTACATTTGCTTGTGCTTTGCCTCAATTTATCTTTTGGGAGTCTATGGGTTTTACATAGCTCAATCACAAATATTGGACAAGTTTATAAAAATAGTCTCTGCAGTATAATATAGAGGCATAGAAAGCCAGGGGCATGTTGGAGAGGTATACTCTACTGTTTTAGGGTGTATTTGTCATGGTAACTCGACTTGAGGCTACAGGATTAAACCCACGATAACTCAACTTGAGAGTAAAGAATCAACTTGGGTCAGCCCCACGCAGCTAGGGAATTAAACCTGAATGGGTAATAAATCACCTCAACGAAGTCAAAAGCTATTTCTAGTCCAAGTTGACAGTCGGCATTTCTCCCTCTCACTAAGCCATCTTGGGACCCAGAACTTCTTCAAGGTTGTGGTTCTACTGTCCCCAGGGCCACTTTGTCATCTACATTCAGCTGGCACAGGGCGGGAAGTACGAGGATGCTCTTGCCAGAGGGTCGTACGGGCCAAGCCCACGCTGGCCCATACGTCCTCAGCTATAGCTCAGGTGTCCATGGCCAACTGCAAAGGCGGGCCTGGGAGATGGAGTCCAGCCCTAGTCCAGGGAGAAGAGAATAATGGTTTTGATGAACAGCTAGCAATCTCTGTTCACAGGAAGAAAATCTAGTTTCAACGGGTAGATGTTAAGGAAGATCCATGTGAGCTCACGAAAAGGCCAACCCATTTAATTTTAAATGTCTGACAGTGCAGCACTTGGTGATATGAGAAGATTTCCATCATTCATCAAACCAAGGTGAGATGTCCTCACGGCAGGGCTGCTGCAAAGGTCATTTCAGCCTTGGCTATGGATTATAGACACGAAACGGAAGGGCCAGCGTTGGGCTCATAATAACCTGTGGGGCAAAGAGCTTCTTTTTAATAAAATATCACTTCGTTCAGATGTCCACACAGATGTTCCCTTTTCGCAGAGGCTTTTCCGACAACCCTTTCTGAAGAAGAGTCTCCATCACCCTCTGACATCTTACTTGAACTTGTCAGTGTCTGGATTGATAGAATGGGTTATCCTTATTTATTTTCTCTCTAGTTCTCATTCTGATTCTGAAATGTGAGCTCCTTGAATGTAGGCACTTGGATTCTGTTGTTTAATGCTATTTAACAAATCTTAGACAGTGCCTGGGCATAAATATTTACAAATATTCCTTGACTGAATAAATCCAAGGAAAAGAGAAGCAAACACTTGAAGACTTTGAAAGGTATTAACCTGCAGCACCATTTTTACATAAATTTAAGATTTAAAAAAAAAACAAAACTAGAACTCAGAGTTCTTTGAATTCAGCATTCTCATCCCTTCATTTGTCTGTATTGTCAGTCAGAAAAACATTTGTGCCTACTATTATACCCGTCGTGAAGCACCAGAAGTACAAAGATGAATAAAACTGTCCCTAATCTGGGAAGTCACAGGAAACATAAGCCTTTCTCCAGCTGGGAGCATGCATCACACCTTCTGTTTCTGCTCATTTTTTGAGCTCCTTCTTGGCTATAAGCTCCATGAGAAGAGAGACTGTTTGGCTGACAATTGTGTTTTAACACAGGGCTTGGACCGTGCAGGTGTGCCAGCCCACATTGTAGGAAGATGACAGAAAGAGGAGAAGCAGGTGGAGATAGAAAGAAAGAGAGGGAGGGAGGAGGAGTGGAAGAGAAACCCAGCCCTGTCCTCAGGGAGGCCACAGAGGAATGACTTCAATGTACAGGAGAGAAGAGTCACGGACAGAGTGAGAATCACAACCTCTTGCTGGCAGAGCTCGGTCTAGACCTCTTGTCCCTTGTCTCCTTCAACGCATTCATACTTCACAAGGCCTATCAGGCACTAGGCATTTCCCACGCATGCCTGTGTGGAGCTGTGAGTGCATGTGGGTCATCACAAGTCAGCCAACGTGTTTCCCACCAAATAATCTTACTTGACTTCTGAACACAGGTTGCTGCTCTTTATTAAGTAAGTGAGGTGACTGACCTGAAAAGGCCTAAGTGGCATCCAGAGCCTTCCCTATCTCTTCCCCACCATGGCAGATGTCAGTCTGCTGTAACGGAGTACCCAGACTGCGTGGCTTATAAACAACAGACATTTATTTCTCACGATTCTGGAGGCCTATAGTCTTAGATCAAGGTGCCTGCATGAGTGAGTTCTGAGGAAAGCCTTCTTCTGGGGTACAGATGAACTTTTTGGTTGTTCTATTGGATCTTCATATAACAGTTTGCAAAGAGCTCTCTGGGGTCCCTTTTAGAAGGGCACTAATCCCATTCATGACCCAATTATCTCCCAAAGGCCCGGCTTCCCATTACCATCACAATGGGGTTAGGATTTCAACATACGAATTTGGGGGTGTGGACCCATTTAGTCCATAACAGCAGACATTATCTTCATAGAAACAGGTGTGAGGTTTCACCATGCTGGTGCATCTTCCTTTAAAATATCACATTCCTATGATAAAGAAGGATGTGTACCATATGTGGCACAGATGGACCACAGAAGAATCATACGACTCGAAATCAGAAAAAAAATTCAGAGCTGGATTCTGCCACTTGCTAATTACATAATATTGGAAAAATCACTTCATCTATTAAAGACTAAGTTTCCCTATTTGCAAACTAGATCTGGAAATACTTCCTCACTTGTTGTGGCTCATGAAGTCATTTTCTGGGAAGGACTGGAATGTGGTAATGCTGGTAAGTACCAGGTGGACTGAATAAGAAGATCAGGACACGCCCCATATGCATGTAGGAGCCTCAGTAGCTGCCCACTGCCTTGCTCTGTGCCTGTTTCTCAGGTGTAATGACCTTGCTGCAGACATGCTGATCACATGTTGGGTTTTACATAAAAGTGACCAGTAAATACTTCTTAGTTGTTTTGGAGCTTGTTAATTAAATATTTCACATATTTCTATGTTATGCACTCATTCCTTATTTTTATGCATAATCATAGAAACTACCTTATATTGGTTTTTAAATTAACCAAAGAATACACACATGTTGCTTCATTTGATCTAAAGGTCAATCTTAAAAGAGAAGACATCTTCTCCCCACTGTACAGGTTATGAAATCTGCCCAGGGTGAGAAGATCTAAAGTGACAGACACATAACTTAAACCATTTCTCCTGACCCCAAACCCATGTATTTCCCACTCTAGGAGAACCCCTAAATCCATGCCTGGGTCATGGCACATCATGAGGGAGCAAGGAAATCAGGTCTGGCTGGAGGAAACACACAAATTTCTCCCCGAGTCTTTCAAACACTGTCTGGGAATGAGGAGTCCCTTGGGATAAACAGCATAACAGCTTCCTCGAGATGGCACAACGTGTTTTAGACCTTTACATCATGTCTGCAGGATTATCTTCCTCTCTGTTATGTAAAAATAGTCTTTGCCACTGCACATGATGCCCCCTTATCTGGAACGTGCAGGCCTCTCCTGCAGGCAGCCCCACTCAGCCACATGCCCTGTGAACCTTTGACCGCTGATCGGCGGCACGGAAGGCGAACATCCTGGGTTTTTCTGGGGCTGCCTCTTCCTGACAATCCCAAGTCTATCTATTGCTGCCTGTGGGTTTTTTTTTCTTTTCTTTTTTTTTTAAGAGTAAAGGACACTATTAATCATCTAAATCGATTGCTACTTCATAGTTAATGATTCATTACTTGGACAAATATTTGTTGAGGGCCTGCACTGAGCCAGGCTTTGTTTATGGCAAACGGGATAAATCAGTGAACAGAAGAGACAATTATCTCTGTCCTAGCAGAACTTCCGTTCCAGGAGAAGGAAATGAACACTCGACAACAGGCATGGCAAATACGTGGAGAATACAGCATATTAGAAAGGAATAAATGCTAAAAAAAAAAAAAAAAAAATAGTGGAGGAAAAAGAATGTTGGAGGGGGTGGTTTCTAATTTTAAATAGGATAGTGGACCAGGACGCACTGAGCAGGTGAGATATGAGCAAAGATGCGCATGTAAGGGAAGAGAGCTTGAGAGCTTTAGGCAGAGGAGACAGCCAGTGGAAAAGTCCTGTGGTACCAGGACGCCTGGCGTGTTCGGGGCATTGAAGAAGGCTGGTGTGGCTGGGACAGTTTGAGGGGTACAGAGGGTTGCAGATGGAATCAGAGAAGCAAAGCCAGGTCATGTAGGGACTAGTCACATAGGGTCCTATAGAACCTTTTAAGAACTTTGGCTTTTACTCTGAGTGAAATGGGGAGCTGTTGGAGGGCACTAAGGAAAGGAAGTATATAATCTGATCTGCTTTAAAGAAGTGACTGAATCTGTGGAGAACAGACTTAGGGCATGGAAGGGAGTGGGTGGCAAAAGTAAAATCAGGAGAACAAATTAGGAAACTATTGCTGTAATCCAGGTGAGACGTAATACCTGGAGTCCATCTCTTAGAAGTGGCATGATTTCCTAGTAGACTGGGTACGTACTGTGAAATATGTGTCATGGATGACTGGCGTTTGGGATGTAAACAACTGGAAGGATGGTAGCACCTCAAGCCCTGGGGGAGTGGGGCTGGGAAGAAGTGTTATTAAGGCTTTAATTTTAATTATGCAGATTTTGAAAAGTCTAATTGACAGTCATGCATTTTGCTGAGTAGACAGTGACGTATAACTCTAGAGGACAGGAGAAAAAGTCTGGGGTAGAGATGAAAATCTAGCATCTTCAGCACATGTAAAGCCAGGAGATGGATTAAGAGTATCAATGGAGCGAGTGAAAAGAGAAGAGGAAAAAATCCAGGACTGAACTCTGGCCTCTCCAATGAGAAACAGAGGAATCCACAGAAGAGGCCTAGAAGAAGCCACAGGTGAAGTAGGAAGTGGAGTGTGAGAGCATCCTGTTCTGGGAGTCAAGTGAAGAGAACGAGTAAGGAAGAGGAGGTGATCGCTGTGTTAGCTGCTGCTGAGAGGTCAGGCGAGATGAGGACCAAGACCACTCGATCTGGCAAACTGGAGCTCATCAGTGACATAAATAGGAGCAGTTTCAGAGTTAAAACAAGTCTGAGAAAGGGTGACAGAAGCAGAATTAGAGTTGGCAATTCTTTCTCCAAGTTTTGCTGTCAAGTAATACTGAAAAATGGAAGTATCAGGTAGCGTAGGCAGGGTCAAGAGAAGATTTTTATAGTTTTGTTTTCTAAGATGTGAGGAATAACAGCAAGTCTGTATTCTGATGGAATAATCCAGTAGAGATTAATATTGATGAAGGGACAATTACTGGGGTGATGTCCTTGAGGAGACAAGAGTGAATGGGGTCTGACGCACGGTAGAGGGTGTGGCTTCAGATAGGGGACACTAGTTCAGTCACAGTAAAGGCTTTAAGGCAGAATCTAGGGCAGGGGTCAGGAACTGTTTTTCATAGGACCAGATAATATTTATTTTAGGTTTTGAGGACTACGTTTTCTGTCACAAGTACTCAGTTCTGCTGATTAGTTCTAAAACGATCGTTGGCAATATGTAAATAAATCGACATGGCTAGGTTCCAACACAACACTTTTACCAAATGCAGGTGGTTTGGCATGGACCACAGTTTTGCGACCACTGGTCTAGGGCCTAGTCAGCTATTCAAACTGCCCATCAGTTGGAAGATGGAGTTCACATTGAAATAGCTTTGGAGTTGAAATAAGAACCAAGAATCCACTTTTACAGAAATTCAGTGAGACTGTAGACCCAACAGCAGGAAATAAAATGCATTCACCTCTAAACCACCATCCAGGGCCAGGCCAGTATGTGGTAGGATAGATGCTCAGTGTCTGTTTATCTGTAGAGCAATGACCCAATCAGTGATTCTCACCCTCCCGAACTCATTTTCCCCTGATTTCTCATATAAAATTAGGTCCTTCCTTCTGACCTTTGAGAGTTCCTCTAAAGAAGATCTGAAGCAAAAATAAATTAATAATAATAATAATAATAATAATAATTATTATTATTATTATTATGCAGATCCTTGTTTAATACCACATAGTTGCTGTTCATTGTTGAATAAACTTATTGGTTAGAAAGTGGACAAAGTTTATGAATGAATTTTATGAATGAAAGTTTATGAGTTTGTGCAAACTCAGCAAGACTAGAGACCAAACGGAGAGGAGAGACGTTGGGTGTGGCTGAGCAGTGGGATCGTCTTTAGGATGAAGAAGATGATGATGGTGGCGATGGTGACAGCGGTGATGATGATGATGATGATGGACGAGATTAAAGAGAAAGAGTGGCAGCCTCTGCCACGGCAGCTCTCACGCGCATCTCTTCCTTCCTGCTGAGGCAGCAGTGTGCAACAGCAAGAATCGGATCAGATTTAGATTTGGATTTGAGCCCTGTGACGTATCAGCTGCTCATCTGTAAGCTAATCGCTTAGGCTTTCCTGAAAGATCGCAGCTTCCTCATTAATATAAGGCGCAAAATGTAATCCTTGAATAGCTAACAGATCCTCGGTGAGAAACAAATTAGCTCACGGGCAAAAATAAAAAACACAATGTGTGCCAGAATCACAATTGTCATTAGTCTCTTCCCTGCCGGACGTTCATCATTGTGTTCTTTGTAGGATCTCGCTCTTCCTCTAGATTTCTAGCTTTGAAGCAGAGAAGCTGATCAAAAGTGACTTTATTAAAATGAAGTAGAAAGAATGACTATCCCTGCATAGGAGCGAACTATATGTTTGATCAGTCACAGCCTGCCTCATGCCCTTTCAGTCATCACTAAAAATGTCTTTGCAGGCTCAGCTCCCCTCGGCCTCGCTGGCTTTTTTGGTTTTGCCCCCAAACCTCCTGAAGGAGAGGCTGGAAAAACTCTGCTACTCCTCTAGGTGATGGCCAATGGAGCGAAATTTATCACTGTGACACCTGCCTTGACCTAAGGCCACAGACTCCCTATCTTCCCCGGGTTATATGTCACTAACCTACCTGGCTTCCTGGCCTTCTGACCAGGTGGCAATTTCTCACCAGTTTCCACCTGCAGCTGATTCCCTGACAGCCCTTTCTCCAGAGTCCCTTTCTTTGACACGGATGGACGTTCCTGGTCAATGTTTAACAGAGAAATCCTCACCCGATGTATCAGCCTAAGGTTCCCATGTCCTTTGGAGACTATACGCTCTTCCCGAGGGAGCCATCCTCATACCCTGGACTACTCTGTTCAGGAACGTGTGACCCCAACAGCCTAGTCTCACTCCCCTTCCCTCCTGGGGACACCGACTGCTCCTATTCCCTCCTGGGAACACCCACTGTGTCATGGGATCAGAGCCAAAGTACCATCTCCAAAGTTCCCTAGAGCAGAGACAACTTCTCCTCAGCAAATAGTTCATGTGCTTTCTTACATTTTCCAGATTTTTATGCAATTAATGTGGGGCCATCGTAAGAGCTCAGGTCAGAGTGAGCAGAACCAGTCATTTGTAACCTTTCTGGGTGGGTGCTGTCTCGAATTCCCATGCATCTTCCATCCCTCGTTTTCTAGGTTATGAAAGTCCCACATGCAGCACTCCCCACTACCTGGCCTCACATGCAAGCAGGACACCCTCCCCCCCCCCCCCCCCGCCCAGCTGATGTCACCTAAGTGAAAAGTAACCTGTATGTGTTACACCCTTACAACTGCAGAGTTTGACTCTTGGAACTTTTAATCATAATTATCCGGACCGATCCAGTTTTCACCTTAGCGAGGAGCACGTCTTCAAATACCATCTCCTACCGTGTACGTAAAGGTTTTGAGAAAATGCTTTTTTTCTTCCCCCCAAAAATTTTAGGACATAGTTATGTCTGCTTCTGTGAACAGGAACTACCAAAAGAATATTGTCATATTTTTTTACAAATCAAAGCTTCAAACTCCTGGGCTACAGCTATGTCAAGAAATGTCACACGTGAAGTTGGATTATTGATCTCCCAGCACAACCTAAACACACACCAGTGAGATCTTGTTGGGCTGCTTTTGCAATGCCAAGAAGCCCCAGTGACCAAAATACGAAAATCCTTTTCTGTAATCCGATACTCGATGTGGAAATAACATTATTTAATCGTGTCATCAACATCTTGTTTCCTTTGTCTCGGACAGCGTTCCCCAGCATCTGTGCTGTATGGGATCTCTAACCCATCCTAGGAGCTACCGGCCTGACAAGGATTGTAAAAGGATTCGGTGCAAATGCTAGACAAGGTAGAGGAAGGAGGTGATCTTTGCAGCCCCTTGCCAGAAATGACATTTACGGAGGCCACGTCCCCGAAGCATCATCAGGAGCCACAGCAGACATTTATTTAGCACCTATCTTGTGTCAGGCACTTTACTAGGAGCCTGTTCCTAGCCCCCACAGCAACTACAAATCGAGCAAGCTATCACCATTGTAAAAGAAAAGACACTGAGTCCCAGAGAGGCTTAAAAACGGGGACCTGTCACACTCTAAAGCCGTGCTTTTTCCATGACATCATGGGCCTTCCATTCAGATGCCATTGCCACTAGCCAGATGCCTTCAAGACATTTGGCTGTTGGCCAGTCTAAGAAGAGAGGAGGACCGGCCTCTTGAACACCTACTAAGTGCCAAGCCCTGTGCTAAGTCTTTCCCCGGCTCATCCTGAGGCCTGACCTTGAGCCTGGGGATTGAATCCCTCAGGCCCCCTTCCAGGTCACACGCGCCTCCTTCACTAATGTCATAGCGGCCACTGAACTTCTTTTTAACGAAATATTTTGGACCACTCCATCCGTTGTTTGGGTTCAATGAGAAATTGATGCCTCTTTATTCAAAGTTCTGTCAGAAGCTTGGAAAACATCACACTACTTTGAAAAATGAGGGTTTTTTTTGTTTTGTTTTTAGGATTAAAAAAAAAAAAAAAGCCCCAATGATTTGAGAACTTCTCTGGTTGCCAGTTGGCCCCACTCCTTCCCCGGGAACCTGGCGCCACAGGCCAATCGGGAGCAACCATGGCAGTGAAAGCGTCCTTCTCCCGCTCCACGGCCGCTTTCAAGAGTGATTAGCTGGGACGGATTCATAAGCCTGGGTTTTGTGTTGTTTTGTTTTGAAGGGTTTCTTTCTTTTTCTTTTTCTTTCTTTCTTTTTTTTCTTGCACTTGGAGAATAAGTTAATTATGATTGGTTAAAATTTGTGTGTTTTTGCTTTTATCCCTGAACCACAATTAGAGCTCCTGACAGCCTCCTGGCCCTCAGAAATTCCAGCTGGTATAATAATTGATAACCGTGGTTATGAATAGATTGGACACAAGGCTGTGAAAGAATGTGCAGCCACTTCAGAGGGTCATTTATAGCGTGCTGAAGGGAAAAGAGAATTTCAGGCCTGGAAAGCTTAGAAACAGAACGAGTTTTTATCAGTTTCCTTGACACTGGCAGATCAAAGCCTGGGTTGCAGTCTCCGAGGCTTACAGATAATGGGGTGGCCGCTAATTCATTCTGCGTCGGGAGCTGAGGCCTATTCAGAAGGGGAAAACAGGGAGTTTTCATGTTGCTGCTTTGTAGTCTTTATCATGGGACCAATGCAAGAATCACCTTTTTATTTTAATGAGACATTTGAAAAGTATTTGATTCCCTCTGGCTAGGGGCTCCTTTCCCCGGCTGAGACAGTAAGAAAGGGTTGCCCAATGGAGCCTCAATTTCTGAAAGCAATAGTATCTGCATTCCACCCACCCCTCCTTGTCAGTTTAATAATTTCAGGGAAAGTGAAAGCTGAACAAGTGGGAACGGAACAGAATACGCTTGCTGTTGAATCCAAATCATTTTCACTCTTTTTTTTTTTTTTCTGAGAATGAGGTTGGCAGCAAAGGCTCAAGTTCGAATCCCTACTCCACCATCTTCTATGTGTGTAACTGGGAAAATAGCTTTACGTCCTGCCCTGAGCATCCTCTTCCACCTTTGTGAGATGGAAATAATAACAGCTACCACGTCACGTGGCTCAACGCTGTATGGCACCCAAGTTACTCAAAGTACCTACTGTAGAAGCATCAGAAAGCATTCTGTGATGGAACAGATGAATGGGGTGTCTCCACTGTATTCTTAATACAAGAAACATTAGTTAAGCATTGTCATGGGCTAGATTATGTGCCCCTGTCCCCATCATGCTCATGTCTTGAAGCCCTAACCCGAAGTACCTCAGGTGTGACTATATTTAGAAATATAGATTTTTAAAGAGGTAATCGAGTATAAATGAGGGTATTAGGGAAGGCCCTATAAAATATGACTGTGTCCTAAAAAGAACAGGAGATGAGGACACAGACACACACATAGAGGGAAGAGCATGTGAAGACCCAGGGAGACGACAGCCATCTATAAGCCGAGGAGGAGGCCTTCGAAGAAACCAGCTCTACCGACACTTTGATCTTGGACTTCCAGCCTCCAGAATCCTGAGGATTAATGAAAAGTGTCCTACAGGGAAATGTTGCTTAAACATTGGCCATTGTCCCTAAGAATTTCCCAGGTGAGATGTCTTGGAGACACCTGTTCACCCAGACCTCCCACACCCTGGCTTATGGCTTCTCTTGGCACATAAGATGCAAAGCTTGTCGCTTCCTGAAAGCAACTTCAAACTGTAAGGCCCCAACTAAGCCACCTAGAACTGATGTCTGCTTAGGTTTGGGGGAAGAAGGAAAACCCGTAGGAATTTCAGAGCCCCTGGGATGGGGGTCATTAGTTGTTGCTCCTGGATAAATGAATGACGGGTCCCACCCTACTCCGGCCACGCCTAGGCAGCCACCCTGTTCCATGGATGACTCCTTCTACCTCCAGGAGAGGAATACATTTGGCACAAGTGACAACATCATCTCTGTGTGGCTGCCATCTGATCAGTCATAAATAGACATGTGTCTATACCCCAACAATTCTGGAATGTTCTACTGAGATGTGGCTCCCAGCAGAATGTCAAAACCCAGATACTGTTTTCATGAAAGATCTCGCTCAAGAATGGATACAGGGGCTACCAAAACACTTCATTGCCAATGTCCTGCTTCCAGAAGCCTCCTTTTTCCACCTTAGACCAACTGCAGGCTTCCTCAACCTTGGCAGACAAAGGACCCTGTCAATCAGTGCAGGGCTGATCGGGAAGACAAGCCCCCTGTGATCCCCATGGCTTTTTTACACCCATAAAAGAAGATGTAAATTAAAGGGGGAACAAACCCACATCCGATGTCTGGTCTTTATCTTTCATAAGAGTCTGGCAGCATGCTGTGTGGGGCATCTGTGCTCAGGAAATACATGTGAGCTGATTTTAATTTCTCATATTTGCATATATGTGTGAAACAGCTTCCTCGCATTTCCAGCTTGATTAGTTAAATAAATTAAATACGCGAAGCATTTTATGAATGTGAGCAGTTCATCATGATTCCGAAGCAGATCTGACCTCGTGTATAAAAAGCATCAGAGAGTCCTTGGAAATTGCCATTCTGCCTCAAAGAGTAGATACTGATTTTTATGAACAACTGCCCTAGTCCCCTAACTGGACTCTCGGCCTCCAGGCTCCAGTCCATGCTTCACACTGACTCTGGGGTGACCATGCAAACACGTACATCCGGTCATATCATTCTCTGTACTTACTACCTCCATTTTCCCAGGAGAATAGCCACATCTCTTAAAAAGGCATTGCAAACTGCCACAATGTTGAGCCGATCTACATTCCCATCCTCGTCTGCTCGCTCTCCAAGCTCCCATTGCCAACCCAGGCACAATTCTCTAAACACATCTTGCCCTGGACCTCCAGGCAGTGGTTCATGACTTTCTCTCAGCCGGGAGTATAGTTCCCTACATTCCCTGTCTGTCAAAATCAAGCTCATATTCAAGGCGCAGCTCGAATTCCACTTCCCAACTACAATCCACTTTCATCTCATCAAGAGCTTGGGCCTCCTTCTCCACTTGTTTGAATTACTCCATTCACCTTGGTATCAGCCATGTTTTGATGGGGAAGGAGATGAAGATGAGAATGTAATGCAGCTGGAACTGCTTTCCGTATGGACTACTTGGGTCTATGCTACTCTCTTTAAGGACAGTATCTCAGGTGAATGTTTTTGTTCCAGAGTTGTCACCCTGGTCTGTTGAATACTTCCCCTCAATGGACTCTCAGTGATGGAGTCCTATGAACTAACAGTACCAAAGACTAATGAATAAATGTAAGTGGTAATCCATTCATTGATATTAGAGAACACCCCCATGACAGTGCTCAAGTACTTGAAAACTCTATTTGCGATACCCCATCCTCTACCTCACCTTGGAATCCTGGTTCCTTAGAATTACGGTTGTTTCCACACAATCTTAGAAGGACTGAGGGAAGCTAGAGCCCCTGAACCCCAGGAGGCCCTCAGAAGGACGGCCTCCTCGGGGAAGCGATGGTTGAGGGCTCATATCGCTTGGACAGTGTTGGATGGATCCCATGCTTGTCTATGTCCATGACTCTTCTACTGATGCCTTTTTCTAGAATGTGTAAATGCCATAAGAAATGATCATCGACGAACAACTCTTGTTGGCCCAGAAATATTCTGCTCCTTGCTACATATTGAGTATTTATTCAATCATTCTCAGAATTGTAGGTGGCTTTGGTAAAATTGCCTTCGGCATTAGAATTATTTGTTAATAGATGATGTCACCCAACCTTGACTGAGAGCGCTGTGCTGAAAGAGCTCGTGTTCTATTATCTTCATTCCATTCAATCGTTAGCTCAGTGCCTGGCATAAAACATGTGGCAAATAAACTTTCAAATGAATAGATGGCATAATGGATGGATGTATCAGTGAAGGGATGTTTGGACAGATGTGTGGATAGATGAATAGATGGATGAGGGAATAAATGTTATTGAAATCCTAATGCTATCCTTACTTTCGAAGAAAACTCAGTAAGAAAACAAACAAAGAGCTTTGACATGAAGCCATGATGGATGTTGTAGAATTTCCCACAGTGATAAAGTGAACAGTTTTAAAAAATCCAGTTAATGCTTTTTGCCACATGCCACCTAAAATTGCCATGCAATTGCAAAACATCAGCTATCGAGCTTGGCCAGGAAAACACGTTTCTTGTTGACCCAACGAATTTTAAATTGAGAGTGATTACCAAAACTGCAGTGATTACCAGTGTTCAAGTCATCCACGCACAAGAAAGCATGAGGCCTTAAAGTTATACAAAGCACGATTGAATTCAGTCTCTGGAAATCCAAAAGGACTTCGAGTCTCTTTCACGATTCGAAATTTGAATCCAGAAAATCAGCATTTGAATTCTGACTCTGCAACTTCGCCATGCGACCTCTGGCCCAGCCTTACCTCTTTGACACCAGTTTCCTCGTCTGTCAAATGAGGATATTCATCTGTGTCCTCAGAAGCTGATGGGGTTAGCCGGAATAGGATACCATATCCATTAAAGCCCATTGTGTGTGGTACAGTATGCAAAGAATGACTGTGGCCATGGGTTGTTTGCCCAACACAACCCTCCCCTGGGAAGTGTTGCTCTCTTGCTCTGAGTGTTCACATATTCACAGGAGAGTGGCAGCTTCCTAGACATTCAGCCTCACTCCCCACCCTTCACTGAACTGGGCCAATCTGTGCTTTTTTCCTGGTTTTTAAAACATATGAGAGAGAGAAAGAAAAAGAGAGACAGAGAGAGAGACAGAGAGAGAGAGAGACAGAGAGAGAGGCAGAAAGACAGTGAGAGATAGAGAAACAGAAAGGCAGAGACAGAGAAAATTGGAGACAGAGAGGTGAAAGACAGGGACAGAGAGAGAGACAGAGAAAGTGAGACAGAGAGACAGAGAGAGGCAGACAGACAGAGATGGAGAGACAGAGAGAGATTTATTTCCTCTTTGACAATGACACTGAGCAAAGCAAAGCCAAGGAGGAGCAGTAGGCATGATTTAGGCCTAATGGCAAAAGGCAGCCTAAGCAGATGGAGCTCAGTCACCAGGAGAGGCCCAGGTGAAAGGGGAAGAAAGTGCTGTCCGGCTCTGCCGTTCTGCAGTACCTGAGGCCAGGCCACTCCACTGTTCTTCTCCTGGACAGGTAAAGCAGCATGGGTCCCTGTCCCAGGGAAGTCAAGCTCAGTTCTCTCCACCTAGAAACAAAACATCCTCAGAGAAACATCCCCATGGATAGTTCACCGCTTATCACTCCATTGTGCGCTGCAGGAAACAGGGACATCCGAAAACTGTTTCGCTTCTGTGTTACCTGCGACTGCACGTAGCAGATACACAATCAGCATCTGCTGAGTACGTCATTATATTATCACGTGGAGAGTAGGCACTGGTGTAGAAAGAGCTCTGACTATTAACAAGCAGAATTAAGTGGCTTTTAGGGAACAGCAATAGCCTCTTCTCGTATTCTTCCTATTTCCCCGCAAAGCACATACATTCTCATAACTTGATATGGTGTCATTTAAAAGCAAATAATTCAGAGCATCATTAGCAGGAATGTGGCAGGGGTCCACCGAGGTAAACTCAATCTCTGCACAGGCATGTGTTTGCGGGTCACAGTGGGCAGTGGAAGCAGAAGGCCCAGGGTGGAGACCCAGCTGTGCATGTGGCGGGTTAAACTCTCAAACCCCAGTTCCCACATATTTATATATTTGATATTTATATAGGACGGGTTTATATAGGATTCAATCAGATAATAAATATCAAGGTGCTTAGAACATAGACATACACTCTGCGATCAAGAGCTTATGTGTTAGGCACACTTGCATACAAATGTGTCCACGCACAGCCGATGGGCCGAAAGGCCTTCCACAGGGGTTCTCAGATATGTATGGAACCGAAGATGTGTTTGATCCTGACCCCACTCCCATCATTCCAAACAAAAAGTCATCTTTTTTCTTCTTTAACCCACCTGGAACAGGCGTCCCTCACTGCGACATGCTTCCCAGAAAAGCAACTCGTGGACTTGTGTCCTAGGAGTCTCCCTGCAGCTTCCCGAGGTGTCCCCAGCAGAGGTGTCACTCTGAAGTGGCTTTTCATCCCCTGAAGCCGTTGTCTCACCCGTGTCCAGTCCTTGCAATAGCCCGCCAGCTGGATGAGCAAGGCGGCCTCCCCAGCCCTCTTCCCCGTTAAGTGCTGGGAAAATCCTCTGGGGAATTATCGGGGCTCTGACCAGCTTTGAAGGCTGCCAGTTATCTTTATGGCTTCTGCAGGCCTGAGCCTACCTAGGAGAAAGGTTGTGACCTGCCCTTCCAGGCTCCTGGAGGGGAGAAGGCGAGGAAACGGCCAGGAATTACAGAGAGAGAGACTTTACGTCGACAGATGAGGCGACTTGCCGGCCACACTGAGTAGGTTGCCCGTTTCCTGCGTGGAGTTGTCCAATGGAGTTAAGAGATTCTCACCTTGGGGCTACAGGACCTCGTCGTCTTCTGACCAAACAGGTTTTGCTTTAGATCGAATTCACGATGTAATCTAGGCGTCTGGGCTTCTGGAACTTTCAGTTGAGTTTCCCTCTAAGCTCTATGTCACCGTCCCTGTGTCGCTCAGGTGTACTCGGCTCCAAGCAACTGGAAATCAGGGCCATTGTTTTAGCTTGGCCTCCTGGAAATAATTCGATACCTGGAGTAAACACGTATTAACGTTTTTATCATCACATATATCTATACGATATGCGCATATTTATTTTTTCTGTGTGAGCTTTTGTATCATCTTAAACCCAATTAGCATCAGACAGTAAGGGTGACATACGAAGCAAATGGGTATGACCCTGGCTAAGTTCAGTCCAGTATCTGTAGTGGCTAGTGCGACTGTGAAGTAATAGTCGTCACATATATTTATAGATTTATGTATATCACATCTTGTTACAAATAAACCCCACACTTTGATACATAAACACAGGCCAATTACCATGTCTAATTAGAATCTGAGAAGTCATATCGAGTTTAAACTTTAAATTGATTCAATCAGTATATTCATTAAAAATTATATAACAGTATTATAATGTGGATTTTATCTTTCTAAGGATCAACAAAAGTCAGTGGCAATTTTAGTAGCTACAAAATAGCCCCCACCTTCTTAAATGATATTTTTATTTTTTTATAAGTCTTGGGAACCAAAGGTCAAAAGAATTTCTAAGACTGTTCACCCAAATAATAATAATAATAATAACTAAGAAAAGCTACTATTCAACATCTGCTATGTGCCAAATACTGTGCTAGGTATGCTACAGATACTTGCCACATGGTGCCCATTTAGACACTAGATTTCCAATCTTACAGGTTCAAGGAAGTCAGAATAAAACATAGCCAGTCCGACAAGCAGTCGAGGTTCAGTCCGAGGTCCGTCTGCATCCTGTCCTTCATCCTGTCCTACTCTACCCACCGCCTACCCCAAACACTGGCCTCTGCGCCTCTGGTGCCTGTCGCTACCTGGCCTGTGTCCCTGAGGTTGTCCGTCTGCCCACGGGACAGCAGCAGTGACTGGGGCGGGGGCTGAAGGAGACTTGACTTGTTAAAGGCTGAAGGCAGAAGCCCACACTGAGCTCCAGAAACTGTTAACTCCAGGGTTTAGCGAATAATCCCCACATTTCCATGAAAGCCTAAGAAGGAGGTGGGAAAAAGATAACAAGTACCAATGAAATCTTCTTACGGTGGGAATACATTTTTGTTTAGAAAAGTGTTCTTTAAGGTCAACAACAACAAGAAAGAATCCACGAGAACCCACGTTTCCCACGTGGCCAGACTTTGCTGTCACTGAAGGGATTCAGAGCCCCTCTGCTGCTGATGGTGTGTGCACGTCTGCATGCGAGGGGCACTTTCCTAAAGTCTACCTCCTCCAACACCTGTCACTCGGGTCTCACTCCCACCCCATGCCCGTGTCCAGAAAACGGTTGAGGGTGGGACTGAGGAACCTGGAGATAGTCACCGTCCATTTAGGCCCCTCTGAGCCACCCCGCCTCCAGCTAGCCCGACTTGTTCCGCCCTTGAAGCCTCGGCAAGTCCTCTCTGGAGACCTGCTGTCGCCTGCAGGCCAGGCGTGAAGAGAAATGAACACGACTGGATCACTGGCCACGAGGCGCTCACAGTCTCGAGGGGAAACAGGCACGTAAGTGGCCGGATGGGCACAGCTGCAGTGGGGGGGGGGGGGTTGTCACCACGCGATGTACAGAGCAGAGTGTGGGCTTCCAGGAGGTAGTGGTCCACTCTGCTTTGGGGAATACAACGGCCATAAGAAGCTTCCAGACCGTGGGGAGCCAGGCCTGTTTGCCAAGTGAAAATGGAATGAGTCCTGACAAATTTCCAGGGCTGCTCTAGCAGCGGTCCCCAGTCTTTTTGGCTCCAGGGACCCGTGCTCCTATGAGAGTCTAATGTCTGATGATCTGAGGCGGAGCTGAGGCGGTGATGCAAGCGCTGGGGAGCGGCTGCAGATGCAGATGAAGCTTTGTTCTCTCACCTCCTGCTCTGCGGCCCAATTCAGTTCACTGATTCAGCAAACCTTCGCTGTGCACGCCATGTGAAATGCTGGGTCACGTGGCTGGGCAGGGGCCTCACCAGCCTCCGGCACCCCCAGCACCCACCGCACACACCCAGAGCCTGGCCCCCACCCCAGGCTGGCCAGGTGCCCCCACCAAACCTCCCAGCAGCCGCAGTCCCCTCTCTCCTTCCAGCTTTATCTCACCCCCTTCCTTACTCAGGGGCCCTGAAGAATCTAGAAAATGAAAATGGAGCATCCTGAGAACACTGTGGGAAGAAGTCAGGCCCTGCGGTGAAAGAGGAGGTCGCTGACCTGCGATCTCAGGAACCTGGGTCGCCCAGGCCAACTCCTCCAAGGAGCAGCTACAAAAATGACAATGATCATGCAGCTTTGGTGTCACCGAGCATCTCCACCTGTCTCCTTCGTTTGCTCCATGGTACAGAGGGGACTCTGAGGCTCAGAACAAGGGGAGTCTGGCTCAAGGCCACAAGGGAAGTCAACCACAGGGCCTGAGCAGGGTTCCTGGCCTCCACGCTCTCTGGCCTCAACATCCTCACCTGTCATGGGAGGGGACCCCCCTTCTGCTCTGGAGCCTTCTTTTCTGGTGTCCCAACTGTCTCCTGGGGCTTCCAAGATCCCACTCCGACACAGTTGCCTTTCCTGCCGAGCCTGGCGGGCACAGACCTGCCCCTTCTCTCTCCAAGGTCTGAGCCATTCCAGAAATACCTCTACTGCGAGCCGGCCTGGGGCCCTCTGGGGGGTCACTATCCGGGTGTGTGCAAGTCTGCGCGTGTGATGTGTCTGTAGCAGGGCCCCAGGGGAGGGGAAGCGAATGGTTGTATGTGTCTGTTTGTTCATATTTATGTGCACAATCAGGTGTTGGGCTGTTTCCTCTCTTCATGACAAGTAAGTGTGTGTCTGTGTGTCGGGTGTAGACATCCCTGTGTTGTGCTGGTGTAAGGAGACATCTCTGTGATACGTGTGTAGATACCTTTGTGCACATCTTCTGTATGGTGTGTGAGCATGTAGATGTGTCTGCGGCGTGTGTTTCTGTGTGTGCAAATGTCTGCGGGGTGTATATATGGGGAGAGATACACAGATATAAATACAGATGTACAGACGTGTCTGAGTCTATGTGATGTTCTGGGTTGTGCGTATCTGCATGCTGCGTGTGGTGTGTGTGCGTGCATCTCTCCGGGGCGTGTGTGTGGGGTGTGGATAGTGTATGTGTGTGCACTCCCCTGCAGATTACTGCTGACCTGGCTTTTCTGGGAGCATCGAGCACTCAGCTGACACAGCAAAACGCGGAGAGACAAGCCTCAGGAGGAAGATGGAGCGAGCGTTCCTCCCAGGCCCAGGATGAGAAGACAGGGCCGCTCCTCTGCACTTTGCAGTCGGCAAAGGTTTCCCGCCCTTGTTCCCAGGAGTCTGGGGGCGCGAGGCCAGCGATAGCCAAGGGCACCCACAGGAGGAGGTCTGGTTGTCATTCTGAGTCTGTCTGGGACGGGCCTATGAGGCCTGAACACCAAGGTCTGCCCTGGGAGATGGAGGAGTGCACAGTGTTAAGGGTGAGCAGAGGGAGTGGGTGTCTGGGCAGAGCAGGAGCAGAGGCCTCTGCAGTTCGGCACAAGTGGTGAGGGGAGTAGGTGCGTGGGAGTGGGTGTGAGCGTGTGTGGAACGTGTGTGTGTGTGTGTGTTGGCAGGTGCTGTGGTGCACGGTGTCAGCATGGCATGCGTGTGTGTGCCTGCGTGTGTGTGTGTGCACGCATTCACCCACACGGTCCACTTAATTCCCGTTTCCTCATTCCCCTTCCAGCTTACCAAGCAGAGCAAACGGTCACCTTTACCTGCATCTCCCCCGGGTTCCTCCGGCTGGAAGACGACACCCTTTTCTGTGCCAGGCTGCTGGGGACTCCCCTGTACCGTGTGAGCACACCAAGGCCAAGGAACCGTCAGAAATCCCACCATTTCTCCAGGCAGGCCGGCTTTTGTTCCAGGCCACTTAAAATACTTTTATCTATAGATTTGCCTTGAACAAAATCCTGTTCAAATGGTCTAAACCTGACGATAAACCCAACCTTTTAGATTACAGTTTCGACTCGACTGCCACACCGGGAAGGAGAAAAAGCAGAATTCCTGTGCGTTTCAGAAAACCTCTCTGAATAATCCCTTGAGCCTCCCCACAGGGCTCCAGCCCCCTAATGGATGCTTTGATGACAGCAGATAAAGGCCAAAGGTACTTTTATTCTCTCAGAAATTGCTCCAAATAAACAACCTTGATGATTAAAGCAATAGAAATCCCTGGAAGATTGATGGCTTGGAAAATGCTGCTGAGTGAATGAATAACTTCCCCCTTTATTTCCAAGAGCTAATATTTGTCCACATTTGCTGCCTTTTAGAAAAAAGTGCAACCTTTCTTTGTGCTGAGTGTTGGTCAGAGACAAACAGTCACCCTCCAGGTATTACTTGAACTTTAAACCAAGCGCCATTTGTGAGCGACGGAGGCTGCTGTCAGCGTTCACCCATTTGTCGGGCTCAGACACGGGGCCGCACGTGGGAACACCACACCTGCGTGGGGACGCGAGGGTGGGACCGAGTGTCGAAACTCCTTTTGAAGGGCTTAAAATGCTCCATCCGGGTTTTAGCGGCCCCAGTGTCTCCAGGAACAGGTCACTGGCCACGCTCGTTCATTGTTTGAAGAGAACCTGCCTCCGGAATGGCAAGAGGTAGCCTTCAGCAAGCGACGGCACCTCTCTGCCCTGGCCAATGGGGGACTGAGGTTCCCAGATAACTTGGCCAGGATGCCGAGGAGGGCTCCACGGGTGGATGGGTAGCAGCCCTCACTGGCTGCACCTGGACAGCAGGTGATCGGATCAGCTCAGCGCCAGAGCAGTCAGAGCTTCTGGAGAGAATCCGGAGCGTCACCTGGCTAAGGCACCCAAGAACAGAGTCCCTAGCATGTACGCATGGGCTCACGTGCCCCTTTTTTCTGTACTTGGGTGATACACACCGACTGTCCCTGATCAGCAGTTTAGTTTCCTTAAGGGTGTCTTCATCCCAGAGATCTCAGCTCCCTTGACCCAGGCTTGCTCTCCACCCCAAGTGCAGCCCTCACTTGCGTGACCAGCCAGGAATCCTACTCATGACCCTCTGGTTCCTGCATCAGCTCAGTTCCTGCCGCCTTTCCCTGCACCCCAGTTCAGCACCCCCCCATTCTCATGGCTTCACCTTGAAACTCACCTTTCCCTGAAGCTATACCAGCTCAGAGGCCATAAATGCAAACCTGAATGCCTCTGGGGGACGACAGTCTCCCAAGCCCTTCTAGATTTTCTTCTCGGTTCTTCCCATTGCGTCCCCATTCTGCTTATCTAAGTCCACGAACACCTCCGATTTCTTAGCTGCTTTAACCTCTCATTCATCAACCTGTCCTAATTTAAGTTATTCTTTTTTCAGACGCATCTGGCGACATCAAAACCCTGGGTCTAGCCAGCCAGCCCTCGCCTCTGCACCCACAGCCAGAAGGCATCGTGTCAGCGCAGACGTACCAGGCGCACCGACCGACGGCCGGCACTGCAAACTGGACTTTCTCCCCACTGGATCTGAGATGCCGCCTGAAATGTGTCTAGCTTCTTGCCCTTGACCGTCTCCAGAACTTCTATTAAATGCCCCTCACTCTCCCCACCCACGAGCTTGTCCTGGCTGTTAGGAAAGGTCACCTGTGGCGTCATATGCACATCAGAAACCAATGGAAAGGGAATCCTACAATGACTGGCCAAATTGCCTACCAGCTGACCTACATCTCCAGTCCTTCCAGACTTCCTTGGGCCCCATTAGAAGATGGGAAGCTTCCCCGTGTAAGGCCAGAACTTCCAGCCTATTACTTCTCGATTCTGCCCCTGCCAGAGTCACCAAGAACGTCTTTGTCCTGGAGCCATTTGATGTGTCGTGTCATCTTTTTCTTCCTTGAATGGGTCTGAAACTCCTGAGCTTCTCACTCTTCTTGGTTTCTAGATTTCCACATTCTCCAGCTCTAACCTATGACATGACCCCTCTCATGGTTCCTCTTCCACTGGCCGTTGTTTAGCTGGTGGTGTTTGCGGGGATTCACATTATCTTTCCTTTCTGAGAATTATTATTATTCTGAGGCTTCGCTAAACTCGCTTGTGCTGAAGACTCCAACTACTTCTACCTCCAGAGTTTCTCCTGGCATCAAGGTGCATGGTGCTGCTCGCCCACCTTGCACCTCCACCTGAATACCCCACAGGTGCCTCCCACTCCCTATGGTCAGGACTGAGCTTCATTTCTCCACCATGAGCCTGATTCTTTCTCTGAATGACCCCACCATCTGCCTGGTGCCCAAAGCTAGAAGCCTGTGCACAATGCTTGACCTCTTCTTTTCCCACTAATCAGAGCCAAGCTGTCACCTCTTTCCTGAGTGTCTTCTTCTGTCCTAAGTGGACCTCGAGGGCAAGAGCGTGTCTGAGTCATCTGGGCACTTTAGTAACCACTGTGGTGCCAGGGACTTCCTAGACTCTTCATAAATGTTAAATGGAGGGCCAAATTCTTTGAGGTGAGTGTCGTCCCCACGTTACAGATGACTGAGACTCAGAAAAGTAAATCACTGAACCGAAGGCATACGGTTAGCAAGAGGAGCCAACGTCTGAATCCAAATTTGTCTAAATCCAGAATCCAAACACTGACACGTTTGTCCTAGGTCATATCCAGGGATGTGGCACTTTCATGGGGCTAACATTCTGCCCACTTCACGGGAAATTGAAAGCACATAAGATATTTTCATTGCGAATTGAACTTGGCGACAAACTTCCACTTTAATTTCTCGGGCTTTTAAATTCCGTGTGTCTCTGTGATCGTTTCTGATAGATAGGGTCCACAGCCCTCCATGTCACTGGGAGGGTTTTCTTAATTACCTCTGCCTGATGCTGTCGCAGGCCCCTCCTCAGCGCCCTCTCCTTCATTCTTTCCTTTCTCTCCAGGTGGCGACATGCCATCTGGCAGTTGTGCCCAAGGCCCCACTGTGCCAAATGTGCTCCATCTCCAACAGAAGGCAGCAGAGCCCAGAGCTTTCCCTTACACACACACACACACACACACACACACACACACACACACTGTCCTGTCGGAGTCAAGGCTGCCGTGCCCCAGGCTTTACTACAGAGTGAAAAAGCTGGCTGAGGCTTTAATGAGGTCAGCCAGGTTTTGAGCGTCTCTGATGTGCCAGGTCCTGCAGTATCGGAAGCCTTGGATGCGTGGCTCAGGGCAGGCTGACTTGCACAGAAAATATGGAATTTATCTGCATGTAAATGGCAATTGACAGGAGGAGAATGTAGGAGTTTGCCCAGGGAAAGAAGGAAGAGTCAGATGAGAAAAAGGCCAGATATAGACGCTTGGGAAATATCCATCCCTGGGGAAAGGAGAGGACAGAGAAGTTTCTGGGGAGTGAGGAGGAAGGGAAAATGAGAGGATGAGGGGCATGAAGACAATATGACGCCATAAAATTTACGAGTTTCCCAAAAGATGGAATGGTCAATGGTGTCAGGTGCAACTGGAAGGCCTACAATAATGACAGCAATGACAGCAGCAACCACAAGGAAGAGGAGGAGGAAGAGAAACTAAAAGGGAAAGGAAACCATTTATGAAGTGCTAGTTCTGGGCCAGGCCCCGTCCCAAGCAGTTCCCATACGCTTGAACACTAATTCTTAATACAACCTTAATTAAGTAAATATTAATGTCTCTATTTTATAAGTGAAGGAGGCCTAGAAAATAGCCATAGAATTTGGCTAAGTGTGCATCACCGATAATCTTCGTAAAGGAATTTTACTAAAGGAAAGTCACTAGAAGCCAAACCGAGATGGACTGGGAGGCAGGAATGGAGAGAGAACAGAATATTCTTTCAAGAAGTTCAGGTGAGAGGGAAAGAAGAGAGATCACACAGCCACTACGACGGAATACAAAATCAAAAGCGGTTATGCTTTAGTACAGAAGAGGCTTGAACCTGTTTACAAGCCGAGAATGATGGCTGAAGACACAGGTGGGCACGGTGAGAAATTAACGGACCCAGCAACGCTGGGGAACCTCAAGTCAAAGGCTTCGGGGGAGAAGATCTCCTTGAGCATCTTCTCGGGGCCAAAGGGGCTCGGGAGCTCTGTGGGGGTCTCATAAAATGAAATATTAATCCCGTTCACAGAGCTCCACCCTCATGAAATAATTACCTTCCGAAGGCCCTACCTGCTACGCCATCGCCTTTGAGAGTTAGGATTTCAAAATACTAATTTGGGGGAAACACAGACATTCAGATCACAGCACCGTGGTTTTCCACCATCAAGTCCAGAGTCCCTCTAATGGAACCAGACCTGCTGACGGTCTTTTCTCTGCCACCAGCCTGTAGAGCTCCTACATTCTCTCGGGCCTCCCTGCTCCCCACCTCCCCAGCTCCAACCTCTTCCCCGTGACCTCACCACCACGACTGCCACCAGCCTGGAGATCACACCGACGACATGGAGCTCTGATCCGAGGACCATCCTGCTGCATTGGATGTAACGGGCCCCCGGCATCAGCAGCCAGGAGCTTTGCTGGACCCTCACAGCCTCCTCGTCAGCCCCCTGGCACACGATGATGCCTGTCGCTGCTCTTCCAGCTGCTGCAGAGAGACCAGCAGCCACCGTCGGGGAGAAAGCACAGGGCAGAGGGCCCTGATGGAGGCTGAGGGAACCCCCACGGAGGCGCGTGTCCTGGTCCTGCGGACTTTTACACTCCAGCAGTTGATTAAAAGGTGTCAGGCTATTTAAATGGTTGCTAACTTCATGACCGAAGTGTCAAACCTAATTTTTCGAAACTTTCGAAAATATGTTTGAAAAGCTTTTTAAATGGAAACTTTTTTTTCCTGCCAAGTTCCACCATAGTACACATTTTTATAGCCCTTATAATTCCTTGAAAAAACTCAGCGTATAATAGAAGTGCTGACAGATGCTGGCCCATAGCAGCTAGTCTAACGGCTCAGCTGTATTTATTTTTCATTACACTTGACTCTAATTGGTGCCGCTTTAACTGTGGCTCATACCAGCAAGAACCTTTTAACTCAAACATCAGCTCATGGAAATTGGCTTTTTTCCCCCATATCTTGGCTGTTAATATCAGCGACTGCCCATATGTCTCTTTTTTTCCCCAAACTATCTTTATGTTTATAGAGAGGCAGTTAGGGTCATTTTTTAAAAGCATCGGATTTGAAATAAAATAGACCTAAATTTTAATCAAGCCTTCTCCAACAAGTGACCTTTAAAAAGCCATTTATCCTCTGCAAACCTCAGTTTCTTCCTTTCTAAACGGATGGAGAAGAATAATAATTCCTATTTTGCAAGGTGATGATATATATCTTGTAGAAGGTTGGATTTGAGGTAAGTAATGCTGCTAGCAGAGTGCCTGGGGCATAATAAGAGTTTGTTAGTTGATACTATTTTCTATATATTATATATTTATCGATATTATAACAAATGGTGGTAAAGTTTCATGTAGGAAAAGGACTCCGTTTAATTAGCCCGTGAGGAATTTTCTGCTACTGTGATGAGTTGCAAAACCACTAACTCACCCGTGGGGAGCCCCTCTGACAGTCCCACACAGACCAGGCCCTTTTTCATTAGAAAGCGAGTAGTCTGGGGCCAGACACGGACCAGTGGTTCAAGGTTGCTTGGGTCTTCTCAGCTGCTCTGAGATGCTCTTGCGTGTGGGAATTCTTCAAATGACTCTTAAGTGGCCTCCTTAGAGATGTTGACAGGTCCAATCAAACTCTCTTCTACTGGGGCTGAGATGAAAGGCAGTGGCAGAGGTGTCTGAGAAATAAAAAAGGTGCCCTGCATAGTCCCGAGGAAATTCTCTTGAAACAGAGCAACACAGAGGCCGGGCTTTGGAGCACTTCGAGGCGTGCATCCTCAGTGGAGGCCACAAGAAGAGTGTCTGCCCATCTAGATAGAGCCTTTCGGGGATGCTGGCTGGAAGCCCTTCTGCTGTAGCAAAGAACCCCCAGCGGACTTGCTCCATAAACCCACCTGGGTTTGTATTGGGGGGTGGGCAGACAGAGCTTTCTCACTTAGGAACTGCTATGCACAAGAAGCGTTACATAGGTGACTTTGACCAAACCGCATAGCCAACCTTGAAATCCAGTGTAATTAGTCCTATTTTACAGCTAAAGACGTGAGACTTGGAGAGAGAAGGTAACTTGCTAAGGCCACACTGAGGCTGATGGAGCCAGTATTTGAACTGAGGTCCCTAGAGATGAGGACTCTTGTCCTAAGCCTCGACTGTGAAGGAAGCGAAAGAATTAAAGGACTCATGCTCAATCTTATTTTGTTGCACGAAAAGTTACAGTAGCAAAAACAGAATTTTAAAATAAAAAACAAAATCACACAAAGTCCTACCATCTTACCAAACCACTTCTTTTTGCTTTTCCATATTTCTTTAAATTTTTTGTAATGAGCCCATTATGGCTTCTCATATTGTTCTTTGTATTTTTTTCTATTTAAACAAAAATTGGTAAAAACACAACAAA
This sequence comes from Cynopterus sphinx, assembly GCA_030015415.1. Classification (NCBI taxonomy): domain Eukaryota; kingdom Metazoa; phylum Chordata; class Mammalia; order Chiroptera; family Pteropodidae; genus Cynopterus; species Cynopterus sphinx. The sequence goes on along the minus strand of CM057383.1, from coordinate 5,581,637 downwards.
CAAATCTGTAATGAGCTTTCTGGTCCGTAACTATTTCTTTCCCTAAGATATAGAAATGAAATGAAATTGTGGTACTGAGTCAATAGATTTAAACTAACTGAGCACTTGAAACCTAGTTCCAAATGGCTTTCCAGAAAGTTTTACCAATTTTAATTCTTAATTGTAATGAATATGTGTAAATAACCATCTCATTACAGTCTTGCCAATTTAAGTAGTATTACTATTTTTTTTCTTTGCCAAATTATTATGTGAAAAATATTGATGTTGTGTTGATTATTTCCAAGGTTGGATTTTCTCATATATTTTTACATATTTATTAAAAATATTTAAATATACATTTTTATATTTATTGGCCATTCATCTTAATTTTTTTCCATTACTTTTTGGGTCCATACTCATTGCTGATTTTCCTAACCAAGTATCAGTTCTTTATCGAATAAAAACTTTATTAATCTTTTGTCCTGTTTACCACCCTGCTAACCAGGCTTCCCTGTGATTTGTTGATAAACAAACATAGTAGCTCACTCAAATGATGCACATGGCTGTTATGAGGTGCTTCTGGAAGGCTTATGTTATAAACATGTATCATAAGGCTTGGGTCTTTGACTCTTCAATTTAGGTGTCATTATCAGGCCTATTGATGTATAGTTTCTCGTTATTTATATTTTACTTATATATATTGGCTTTTTATCCACCAAATGGAAGATTCTAGAACTTGGCATCTAGGAATAAGTTGCAAAATATATAAAATCTTTCTAAGGGACAAGTTGTTGTTTTTGTTCAGTAAGTCTTGTTCCTGTTTCTTCATAGGCAGTCCTATCCCTCCACTCATTTGCGGGTCCCTAATTTCAAACTGTTTTGTGGTTCATCACACTGTTTCCTCAGTGCCTGGCAATGCCTTGCATGGCATAGAACCCATAAAACGTTGATGAATGAATGATAAATCTGACATAAGATCGTGAGATTTGGAATTAAAGGGCTTGAGTCATATCTCAACTGTCACCTTGAATGAGCCACTGTGTTAGCCTCGTTCCTTAGGAAGCAGAGCCCAAGGCCAGGATGAAAGCACGAGACTTTATTCGGAATTGCGAGGCCAGAGCCGTGAGAATGAGGGAAAAGGTGGGAGTAAAGTATATAAGATGTAAAATAATGTGTGAGATTCTTCACTGAAAGTTTTTGGTAAACAGTGGCTCACTCAGAAGACATGTCCGGCTGTCATGAAGGGTTTCTCTGGAAGGTCTGTGGTATGGGCTTAAGTGGATTCCCTCAAAATTCACATGTTGAACCCTGACCCCCAACCCTGACAATATGTATTTGGAGATAGGGCCTTTAAAGAGGTAATCAAGTTAATACGAGGCCATTGCAGTGGGCCCTAATCCAGCCTGAGTGGTGTCCTTATAAGAAGAGAAAATTTGGAAACAATGGAAGACACCAGGTTATAGCTGCAAAAATGAAATAAATCCTAGAATTTGAAGAGGAATTGTCCTTTCTAGGTAAAATTGTATTATATTATACTAGATTTCAATTCACATTTAGATTTCACTGCATCATAATAAATAGGGTCATATGTTTTGGGGAAAAAATAGGAAAAATGAAAAGATTTTATTAAATTTTCCAAGGGCCTTTAGTGTTTAAATCAGTCTCTTTTGAACACCTCTCCTGTCATCAACCTTTTCTTATTTCTCTTCTGTGTTTCAACTGGACAGTGTCTGCCAGTTACTGATTTGTCAACGGCTTTGTATGTGATCAAGCAATATCTAATGTTACTTTCATGAACTTTATAAAATCTTGCAACTTTTACAGATGACTAATCTCACTTTGGATTTGATTTGAATGGTATGGTTGGCAGTTTATCTAAATACTTAACATATAAAATTTGTGAAAGGCTCATAGGTATTAAAGCAATGGGTAGGGATACATGTTAGCATTAAATTGGGAAGAGTGTTTAAAGATTCATTTTATAAATTATTATTACAGTTGTAAAAGTGGTTACTTCCTCCTGAAACCTCATAACTGGAAGACTCAGGTAATGCATTCTGATCTGACAATGAGGACATCATACTTATACAATATAATGTGTATGTAAATTCTACTTAGTTATATACATATATGTTTATTAATGCAATTATCTTAGACTGAATATTTCTAATATTTAATTTCTGTAATTGAACACTTCCTAGAGCTTGTACTCTTGAAACTTCAGACACATTTTCAATTCTGTTTATGTCATCAAATTTACCAAAAAAGGCTCCCCAAACTTCTTTGAATAACAGTGTTGTGGTATCTGAGACATTTGCTTGAGAGCTCCCAACCAGAGAAAGAAACCCGGGGAGAAAAATATAAAGTAAGCACAGTGATGCTGTATGTCTTGAAATTAACACTGAGCATTTCCTAGCTATCCTAAAACTAATTTTTCTTTTTTGAGTAATAAATTTCTTTAACCCTTTTTTGTTATTATAGTGTCTGTTCTCTGGCATCAGAGCAAATAAAGCACTGTATCTGAGTGGATAAAAAATGTAAACTCAGGAACCAAGTGACTATGGTTAAATTGTAGAACGTCTCAGTGACTCAGTTTCCTCACCTCCAAAACAGGCATGATAATAGTTTATAGTTCATAGCATGGTCATGAGGATTAAACGAGTTAAGACTTTGCCTGTATTGGCTATTATTTAGGGCAGGTAGTTGCTGTTATAGGTTTGTTGAATCTTTTGGTAACCATTTTAATTGAAGTTGAAAGACAAGCTGATATCCAGATAGCAAATGAGTAGGATTAACTGATTCTTAGCAGGAGGCCATAGTCTGGTTTGTAGTAGGATGTTGATAGATGACGGCTTGTGGTAGCAGCAGCATCTGGGTAGGGTAGAGGTCCATTGCACGTCACAGTGTGGCCCCAGGTGACTCCCTTTTTCTCTCTGGGTCTTCTCCCTCAGCACAGGAAATGGGCCAAGGTAGTGAACCCCAAATATCCTTCCACCCCCTGACATCTAATACCTTAATTTTCCTCTGCTATAGGCAATATTTAAGGTATGACAGCAAATGTGATACAGCCAAGGACAGTGCTAAGAAGCTGCAGTCTTCTTCCTGTCCTGCAGGGGATGGCTTCTCATCTGAGGACATCCTGGGAAAACCATCAATGTCTGATCTTGTTTAAGGTCAGAAAGGTAAGGCCTGTGCTTAGTGGTCTGGGTCTCAAGGAGAGTTTACGTTCTCACTGGCAAAACAAACATTCCTAAAGGGAAGAGTATTTGTAAAAAAAAAATATAAATGTGGGAAGGAGATGAGAAGCAAGAGGAAGAAAAGAGCTGTTAGCTATAATTTGCCTGATGTTTGCCAATTATTGTGCTAGACACTTAAGAGGTAAGTCCAGTTCTGACAACAAAATGGGGTTTATTTTTTTGTTTTACAGATGTGGAATTTAAGGCTCAGAGAGGAAAAGTAATTCTGTATGTATGCACAGCAAGAAAATGGCAACACCAGATCTGAATTGCAGTCTTTCTGGATTTTGCTCTTTTCGCTCAGCACGTTGCCATGGGCTCCACCTTACCCACTCCTCCAGCCAATGAGAATAAGAGCTGGTGATGTGTGACTACCAAACCCCACCAGCTGGTAGGTAGCAGAATGAGTCTGTGGCTCGAAGCCCATTTCTGAATGCCAAGGACAAGCCTCCAGATGCTTGCATATTTCATCTTCACTCTGTGTTCCAAAATCTGTCTTCCAACTATAAGAAAAGCCTAAATTAAATTATAGAATTATTCTTACATTGATCTTACTCCTGCTCCAATTCTTAAAGTAACGAATTAATTTAATTTGGATGATTTAGGAAAACAATATAGTATAATAAAAAGAACACAGAATTTGGATTCACATTCTGGCCTCCACCACTTCCAAACTGATTGAGATTAAGCAGATCACACTGTCTCCCTGAGCTTTAGTTTCTTCGTATGTGATGTATGGGTAATGATGTATAATTCAGAGAACATCGCCAAGATTAAAAGATAAAATATATGTAAGTAGCACAATACGATGCTTGATCAATTCTTAATAACTGTAAATGCCCCTTTTGCACCAGTTACTAGCGTTTCATCATCTCGACTCTAAGGCTTACATAGAAAATAAGGCCCATAGGCAGCTAAATTGAGTGCAAATCCACTTTTATGTACAGAATTTTCACAGGTAACAAAGGAGGCATGGAAGATCAGCATAGAAAGGAAGAAAATGGGACTGAAAAATTATTTTTTACATGAAAAAACTAAGTGGAATTGCTACCTCACACCATACACAAATATCAACTTCTTTTGAACCCAAATATCAACTTCTTTTGAACCCAAACAAAATTGTAAAAATTTTAGAAGAAACTATAAAGAAAATCATATTTAACCTTAGCATAGATAAAAATTTCTTTAAAAACACAATACAACGTTAACTATAAAATAAGATGAATCAATTTGACTACACTAAAATGTAAAAATTTCATTCATGGAAATCTCCCTTTTAAATGTTTTGCGGGTGACATAATCAACATGACAAAATAAGAATTTTCTATCACCTTCACCTTAAAGAATGACAATTTAGACTATCACCCATGGGTGAGAGTACCTTTGTGGAAGTCCAGGAGTCTAGCAGAGAAGTTCTAGCACAGCCCTGGAGCAAAAATAATCTGAGGCTGGACGCGGAAGAGAGTAAGAGGAACAGTTTTACTCCAGGCACATCACCAATGCCCTAAAGTGGCACAGCTCAGGTGCTAAGAGAGACCTTACTGGCTCACGATTTCTTCTACAGGGGAAAACGAGAACATGTAAGAATCGTCCAGCTCTCCCAGCTGCGTGGGATGCCACCAAAGAAAACAGTTCTTTCTTACCCCATCCAGAATAGTGAAGTGTGCTGTGTGACTTGGGGACAGGAAGCAGCTAGGAGGGCAGTGGCCTACACTCTCAAAGGGCACCAAAGAGATGAGGACCCAACCAATGGCTTCATGGATTCTACCAGAAAGCCTGCCCAGGTGCTTCTGTGGCCACATCACCTGTTGATTGATCCCTTCGACTTACCCACAGCACTCCCAATACTTGGTAGGCCTTTATCCCATGGCTGGCTTCCTATGTGAGCAAGAGCCTATGCAGACAGCTAGTGAGTGTGTTCAGAAAACTTGCCTAACTCTGAAGAATTGGAAGAAAATGCACAAATGTGAGTATTGAGCACTGCCCCGAGGACAGCAAACTGTAGGCTGTCAGGATTTACAGGATCAAGAGAAGGTATAGAATCATACAGTCTTGAGAATTCCCACCCAACATTGGGTCACTTAAATATATAAAGCAAATATTCCAGATCCAAAGGGAGAAATGGGCAGCAACACAATAACAGTAGGAGACTTCAGTACCCCACTTGCAACAATGGATAGACAATCCAATCAGAAAATCAATAATGAAATATTGGACTTAAACCACAGATTATATCAATGGCCTTAACAGACACGTACAGACATTCCATCCAACAGCAGCAGAATGCATATTCTTCTCAAGCCTTCAGGGACATTCCCCAGGATAAATCATGTGTTTGGCCATAAAAGAAGTCTTAGCTAGTTTAGGAAGACTAAAATTATACCAAGCATCTTTTCTGACCACAAGGGGATAAAACTAGAAATCATTATATGAGGAAAACTGAAAATGGGTAAATTCCTTGAAACATACAACTTATCAAGTCTGAATCATGAAGAAATAGAAAATCTATACAGACCAACTGTGACTTTGAAGATTGAATCAGTAATTTAAAGTCTTCAAAAAAGAAAAGCCCAGGACTGGATGGTTTCACTGGCTGATTCTACCAAACATTTAAAGAAAAAAAAAGATATTGCCAATCCTTCTTAAACTCTTCTAAAAGGAAAGAACACTCCCAAACTTATTTTACAGGGCCAGCATTTCTCTCATACCAAAGCCAGATAAGGATACTATAAAAAGAGAAAGAAGAAGAAAGAAAGAAAGAAAGAAAGAAAGAAAGAAAGAAAGAAAGAAGGAAGGAAGGAAGGAAGGAAGGAAGGAAGGAAGGAAGGAAGGAAGGAAGACTACAGGCCAATATCCCTGATAAATACAGATGCAAAAATTTTCAACAAGTCATATTTAACAGCACATTAATTAAAAGAAATAATACACAATGATCAACGGTATTTACCCCTGCAGTGCAAGGATATTTCAACATACACAAACCAATAAATGCAATACACCGTATCAACAGAAGGAAAGATGAAAAGCATTTGATCATCTCAACAGATGCAGAAAAAACATCCCACCCAAATGTTCATGGAGGAGAAAATGAAAATATTCACATCATGAAATATTATCACCATGAAAACAAAAGAATTACAACTCCGTGGATAACCATTTGTAGCTCCAAGACGAATGGCTCTGAGACGTAGTGTGGAGGAAGGGGTGAGGGAAACAGATGGGGGTATGGAGGAGTACTTAGGTAGTTGTAAGATGATGGGGTTGGTCTGATTCCCGGGTTAGGTGGTGATCCATGGGTGTTCGTTGTACAATTGTTTTATATCAATATCAACAAACAAAATGAAAGAGGGTCACACGTGATGCTCAGACTACATTAATAGAGTATGATGCATACAACTTAATTCTGTGTGCATGGATACCAAAATTGTTTTAAAAGAAAAATTAAGCTAAATAGTTAAAAGCAGAACCTGAGGTTTGCATTATTACTTTGTCCTTAGTACCCTATTTTTAGCTCCTCTTGTAACTTCAAAAAATAAAATATTTTTTTGATGAATAAAATCTCCCAATTTCCTAATGCAATGCTTCTCAAGCTATCCAGGACAAAGGATCAATTTGTTTGTTTTTGTTTTGTTTTGTTTTCCCCAATCTGTAGTGTGCTGATACAGTTGTGTCTGTTTTCTATTCAAGACAGTGAGTATATTGATCACGAACTTGGTTGTAGCAGCAATTTTAAATCAGTCTAAAGTTTAGAAATGCTTTTTTCTCTGGTTCGGTTCTCATCTAGTGTGGCTAGTAATAGCCAGTTCCCAGCCTGGTACCTGGTTAAAAGCTTCTTTTTCAGCATAAGAGAGGCCTGAGTTTGATCTCTCCCTCATCACTTACTGCCTACTTGGATGGTCAAGTTATTTCAACTCTTTGAGTGTAGCTTTTTCATCTATAAAATGAGAATAAAAATATTTAAGATAATTATTGTGGGGCAGGGCTGGGGCTAGGGTGAGGCAAGCACTCACCCTGAGGGTCATGCTGGCATCTGGTCGACAGTGGGAATGAGGCCTCCTTAAATTTTGCATTCTGGGTGCCTCACTTACTTTACCCTACACCCAGCCCCACTGCAAGGATGAAATGCAAGTAAATAAATTGCTTAAACAGTGTATGGCACATAATAAGATGTTAGGTGATAATATTTATTCTAATACTTTGATTGTTACTTTTAACGTTATTTATTATTATTTGTGTTGTTTTATTGTTATTAGCAACCTAACAGACTCCTAGTTTTCCATTTCTGTTCGTTAAGCTGAAAATATAATGAAAACCCCTTTGAAGAGAAAATGTGCATATGGAAATGCAGTAGACCGAATTTAGCTACTCTCTCATCCGTTTATTCGTTTGGCAACATTTTACAGAGCGCCTGTGATATGCCAGAATTATTTTGTTTCCTGAAGATAGAGAATAAATAAGGCACAGTCTGTGTTCTCAAAGAGCTCACAGCCCAAGGCCGAAGGGGAGGACAAACTCAGGTAATGACAGCAATATGGCACCTGCTTTAATAAAGAATAAGTTGGTTCTAGGGTAGACCAGGGGAGAAATCACCTGTGTTTGGCAAGATCAAAGAAATCTTCCAGATGGCAGTGATAGTGGATCCAAGACATGAAAAATGAATGATATTTTACAAGCCTTTCGAAGTATAATGGGTTCTTTCCCCCCAGTGTATTCTTCCATACGGTGAAAATGCATAACACAGAGAGAAAAATAACACTCCTCAGAGATGAAATAGACAGTAGAGATCATCAGGTGCCAGAAGCTATCAACCAGAGGAAGTACTGCCCTCTAGGAGGCTTTCGAGAACGTGCTGAGTTATTCTTAGTTCTTACAATAACTGGGGTGGGGTTGCTAGCATTTTGCGGGCAGAGGACTGGAGATGGTAAAGATCCTGCAACACACAGGGCAGTTCAGCACGTGCGAGCATAGCATTTATAAAATGCCAACAAGTGCTTCCTCTGAGAGGCACTAAAGACAGCTCATTGTGTGTAGATGTATATGAGGAAACAGAGAGACAAAAACGCCAAAGGCTTTGAGCAGTTCTCTGGACCTGGTGGTCCAGGCCTTCCTAGATGAAGTCTAAACCTTCAGTTCTCCTCTCCTTTGTGATTCACGAGCTTCTCCCAAAGCAACACCAAGGTGGACTCTGAGAGCTGGACCTTGGCCCTTTGTTCTGCAAAGGGTTGCCTTTCCCATCACCAGGCCACCGTGCTGCACATCTCAAACCATGTTGACCGAAAATTTTAAATTTTAACTTAGAAAAACGTTCTTGTGATGCATCAGGTAGTTATCTTTCTGTCTAATGTTTAAAGAAATACTTTTTTCCCCCTTTCTATCAGCATTCTATCAATAAATATCCATTCCTCTATAAAGGTCCACACCTGCAATGATTTCTGTATTTAAACTTAAAGTTTTATTTTATTTTACTGAAATGCACACATTAGATTATTAATTAAATCAGGAAAAATTGTTTTTCCAGTTGTTTTTAAGAGGTTGTTGTGCATAAAGTGTGGGTTTATAATTGACTAAGACCTACAATTCAATAGGAAATTTTATATAGACAGGAATTTTTCTTATACTGAAGGATGACCAGAGAAAGTTTTGACCTAGAAAATGGAAAAACCTAACTTAACAGTATTGAGCAGTATTTCTCATAGTTAGCTATAAATTAATAATGATCGTAACTCCAAATTTTATTTTACTTTGCAAATAAAAAGTTTGTATTAGAACAGCTAACTCCTGATGGAAAATTCAGTGTGCTCGGTATGATTTGGCTTTTTAGTTCACAAATAAAATAGGTAAAATAATTTTTTAAAAAATTTGCTACCATAGGTTAGACCTGCAAAATGTTTAGGTACTGTGTGCTTTATTTAATTCTAAAAAACTCGGTTGCATAAGCATTGCAGCAAGTTCTTGTTTGATACCACTGAAAAATGAGAAGCCAAGGTCATTCTCGACCAACCCATAAAACTTTGGGGCAGATGGTAATTGCTCTGGCTCTAAGAATGGCTCTAGAAATATTTGTGGCTTATTACAAATATTGCACCAAACCATAGTATCATAGGACAGTAAGGTATTCAACTTCCTTCCAACTTTGGTTTTCAGAGCTGAGAGGGATGGTAGAGGATTTCCAAATGATCCCTCTATATGAACGAGGAAGCAGAGAGCCAGGGAAGATACTTTTCTTGCACAAATCCTTATGATGAGATAATGGGGAAGCCAGAATTGAAAGTCAGATTGGTCTCATACAATTATAGAATCAATAAGAGAAAGACCCTACGGGTCATTCAGTAACCACCCTGCTTCCTGCCCCCAGCTGTCTTGGTTTTCTGATTCCTAGTTCAAAGCTGTATCAATATCCCATGACTTCCCAAAGATCCACACTGATGAAGTTATCTGTAGATAAAGGAAAGGAGATTTTAAAATTCATCTTCCTTTTCTGAAATGCACGAATTAAATTCTTTATTTATTATATCAGGAAGAAACAAGAGAATCTCTGAGCAAGCAAAATATTTCATAAAAATAGAACTCATTATTCACTGGAAATACTCCAGGCTCTCACACACAGCCTATCAATACTTTCTTTATATACACTTCTAACAGATTACCCAGGGAGAGGCAGAACATTCGAAGTAAGAGTTGGCCATGAGGGCTGAGACAGGAAAACTTAGTAGGATATATACTTAAGTCTAGATGGCCTTTTAGTGGTAGACGCATTCACATCCCATACATCTTTCAAGGCTGGGGAAGAAAACGTCTCAACTATCTGGACCTTAAGCTTATTAGCATAGGTAACACTTAGGATTATCATCAGTGAGCTCATCTCTATTTTCCTGATCGCACCTGGAAAATTGTTTTTCCCTAAAGAGACTAAACCCGCTAAAAATCAATAAATAAATAGTGGAGGTAAACTTTCCAGAATTAGAAAAAGATGAAAAATGTCAGATTAAAAGAGGAGAGATGAAGGGTGGAAATTGCATCTAGATATATTACAATGAGATTAAAGGAGATAATTCTAAAACTTCTAAAGGAAACGTACAGCTCACACATGAAGGAACAAGAATCAGATGACATTTGATTTTCGTGCAGCAACACTGATGTAAAAAGATAATGAAGCAGTATTTTTAGAGTATTGAAGAAAAAGAACTGAGAATCCAAAATTTAATTTCTAGCCAAACTGTCATTCATACATGAAGGCACGATAAAAATATTCTCCAACGTACAATGCTTCAGAAAGTTCTCTTCACAAAGGCACACACTGAAGGAGATCAAACACTTTGGTATAATTGATAGTCATCTGAAAAAAAAATTAAGACTAAAGAAAAAGGGAAATATGATAATTCATATGATAATTCATAGTTTATCTATAGTTTAAAACTTTAGATAATAACAATATAGTGAGGGTGGATGGGGAGTTCAAGAAATGTGAGAGGATTCTAATTCTTATCTAATGGAGGTTGATATGGATATTAATTTTTAAAAAATGATAAAGTATTTTTTAGTCATAACTAGTAGGACTCTGAAATCATCTACTAAAATGTGGTAGACTAGTCCATTTATATGAATAATTCAAATAAAGTTACGCAAATGAAATTTATCAATGTAAGGACAAAATTAAATTAGATTTTATAAATCTATCTATATGCTGTTACAGAAGACACACCTCAAACATGAAGTTGAAAGTAAAATGATAGGGGGAATACAAGACAAATGCTAACTAAAAGTAAGCTGGCTTAGCAACACTAATAAGGTAAAATAGATTTTGAGATATAAATCATAACTGAGGATGGAGGAGGCACTATAATTATAAAAATGTCAATTATTTTAGAACCCATAGCAACTTTAAAAATTTTTGAACTTAATAAGATAGACATAGTGTTTGTGGGACAAAATATATAAAGTGAAAAAATGTCCCATCGTATTTGGAAATTTCAACACATCCTTGATTATTAATAATACACACAGAAAAAATAGAAAGGACAAAAAATAAGATCTGAAAAATTTAGTCAAGAATTTTAAATATTAGGAAATATAGAAATCTTCCATTAATTAGTTTTACAAATATACATAGGTCATTCAGAAAGACTGATAAGGTATTAAAGAAAAAGAAGAAGCCTCGATAAATTAAATTTTAAAGAGAATTATACAGACTATGACCTTTAAACACAAAATAAGTAAATTATAAGTTTAAAATATGTTTTAAAATTTCATGGAAACTTTAATATGAATGTTAAAAACCTTATGTGTTAAAGAAGAAATCATAATTAATATCTTTAAAATTTAGAACTCAGAGATAAGAAAAATGAAACATATCAAAGTTTATGAGACATAATAACATATTTTCTAACACCAGCCATAAGTAATATCCAAAAGAAAAAACTCAAAATTTGAAGGTTATAAATATAGTATAAAGTCATGAAAAGCAAAAGGTGGAAGTAATAAAATTAGGAGCAGTAATCAACAAAATGAAATACAAAGATGTGATTAAAAAAAACAACTAAAATTGAAGGGAAAAAACAAAATAAGCAAACCTCTGACAAGATTTATCAAGAGATAACACAAATTAAATAATAAATGAAAGTGGAACATAATTTGGGCCATAAACACAGAAAGAGATTAGATAAGATGAAAAAATATTGTAACAACTGTTGGCTTGTAACTTTGAAAACTTAGGTGTAATAAACAAATACTTAGAAAACTATAAATTACCAGAACTGAATAAAGAAAACATGAGTTGAAGAGTCTTAAAAATATTGAATAAATTGATACAGCAGTTAAAATTTCCCCACAAAGAAAACACCAAACTTAAATGATTTTATAGGCAATTTCTACTAATCTTGTAAGGATTTTTTAGAATAGAAAAAAATATGCCCAAATAATCTAATTTATTCTATGAAGATAATATAACCCTCATATCAAAATCAACATTCTACAAGGTAGGAGAATCACAGGGACATTTTATTTAAGAGAATACCATCAAAAGTACTAAACAAAACAATAGCAATTATAATTCAGCATGTATGAAAAATATAACAGACCTCAACTAAGTTGAGGTTTTCCTAGGCATGCAAGGATGGTTTAACCTTAGAAAATTTATAAACACGATTCATCACATTAACTGATTAAAACTGATTAAAAGAGAAAACCCTGTATGATCATTTTGACAAATGCAAAAAAAAAATTGTTAAAATTCAACACCCATTCGTGGTAAGACTCAGTAAATTAGGAAGAGAAGGAAATGCGCTTAACCCACTAAATGATGTCTACTGAAAACTTAAAACAGACGTGACTCTACAAATAGGTTAGCAAGTAGAAAGCCTGCTCCCCCCATGGTACTAGGGTGTTGTGTGGACTCGGGCGAGTCCCATCCCCTTTAGATTTCAGTTTCCTCATCTGTGGCACGGAAGCATCTTGCAGCGGGCCCTCCTTCTTGCATTCTGTGACTCTCAGGAAAGTCCTTGAGAAAACTGAGATCCACACTCAGAACGGCCACCAGGAAGGCAGGCCAGAATGTGTTTGCCTGATGACCCTTTGGAAATTGGCAACAATGTATTTCTCCTTTTATACTTTCCAAGAATTCTAATAGACCATCAAATATTAAATCAGGGCCACTGGCATGTCCCTAAATGAGTTATCTTTAATCTTCCTCTATGCTTAAGTCTTGCTCATTTCAGTTCAATTGAAATTGCATCCTACTCTGTGGTTTGCAGAAAAAGTCCATGGTGGTTTCGGCTCCTGGTTTCAATTTAGGGTCCATTCTCCTCTAATCACTAGATGCCAGTATGTGTTCTAATGATTCCCATTTTGCCAGGTTTGAAGTTAATGGGCTTCCTCCACCCCTGGGTCAGAAGCCCCGCCACGGCAGCGGTGCCGCGGACACTTCAGCCTCCATCATGAGCTCTGTTTCTAAGCCACGAGCAAAGCCAAAATGACAGCTTCACACAAATGACGAGCCACATTTCCTGCTCACATTCTAGACGAGGCCTGCGCTTGTCCTCGTACAATATCCAGTTGGGATGGAGTCGATTTCTCTTGGATGGTTTCATTTTATAACCTAACCAGAATTCCTAAGACTCTTGTGGGCTTTTTGCAGGGTCAGTTTGGGAGCTGCTATCCTCATACCACTGCGCTGGGCAGTTTGTGGCTGGGGTGGTTTTTCCCTCTAGGTTGGCACCACCCCGACTCACCTGTGTGCCTAGTGATGTTGGTGAAATATGGCACCGCAGTCGACGGCTGTGTCTATGAGGACAGTCTGCTCTGGCATCATCAGGTTCAATTTCTTCTTGGGGATCTGTTGTTTTCTCAGGGAAAAAGACTTTGTTTTTGAAAACAAATACCCAGGCTATTTTCAGCCCTAAATTGACCTTTGGGTTTAATTCAATACATTCAGAAATGATGGCCTTGAATATCTAAATTCATCTCATTTTGTCCCCAGAAGTTTCTGCTCAGAACAACCTGGTTAGCTCCTGAATATTAGGGCTCCTGCTGACAGCTCCATCCTTGCTCCCTGCTATATCCAGTCTCTATAAGGGCATTGCCACACAAAGCCATGGTCCTTATTGCTGAGATCCTAAGAGTCAACCACTAGTTTCTAACTCAGGTCCCCGAGTCCCTAGGGGTCCAAACGGAACAAAATATTCTTAACTTTCAGCAATATCCCTGAAAGTCAATACAGGGACTCCTTTCTTTCACAGGATCTTATTGCTAATCCCTCCAGAAAACAGACAGAGGCAAAACAAGCAGGAAATATAGTGTAGTATCCCAATGGGGTTACTCCAGAAGCTGATGCTGAGAGGGCGTTTGGAGAGCAAGATGTTTTCTAGGGATCAATGCCATCGAAGGGGCAAAAAAAGGTGTCAGGGTTAGGCAGAGGGAGAAGATGAACAGTGACACAGACTGGGCAAGCCTCCACCATCTAGTCTATGATCTCCGGTGAAAGTATGGCCCCTCAGAGCATCCCTCATTGAGGTGACATAGCCGGGCCTCCATGAGCCTCTTGCCTTGCTGCCTGGCTGCCCCTGGAGGGTGTGGCCTTGCACCCGGTAGCTCCCTGCAGACCCTACTGGAGCTGAAGGTTGTTTATTGACCTCACTCTTGTGGCTGGAGCCCCAAGTGGCCCCCGAATGGCACATCTCTGCGTCTACCTTCGGTAAGAATTTGTGCATCCAGTGCTACGGTGCTCGTTGCCCCTGAGCTATAACTTTTGATGGCACCAAAGCTTCTGCCGGGTGTCTGGGGATGGGGTGCGGCAAACCTTCCCTCTTCATCAGACTCGGCATTCGAGACCCGATGGAGGAAGCAGGCCAGAAAAACGCTCCCACCCTAGCCGATACCTCCAGTCGGCATGGTGCATCTGCCAGCATGATAAACCGGCACACCATGGCTCCATCCCCTGGGCTCTGGCCAGTCCCAGAACAAGGAACTTGGAGGATGCCCTCCCAACACAATGCCGGGTGCCTCTCTTAGCTCAGCTCAAGTCTCTTTGCGTCTCACAGGCAATACTGACTGCAGTGATAGTCTAAAGAGGCAAATTTCTCGGCCTTAATTAAATGTGACTCTCATTGTAAAATGCAGTTGGAAACGAGCACGTTTTCGTTCTCTACCAGTAGGCATTATGTGATACGAAATGGATGACATTTGCTTTCCTTAGACTTCTGCAAAAGTGTTTATTTTTTTAAAGAGAGTCCGTCAAACTGCAAATTAGCGTGCGCGCATCCTTTCCTGTTCTCTCCTCCCATCTGGCTTACTCGCAGACATTACACTTCTTCTCAGCTTGCCCAAACTGTTAGCACACAATTCAGCTCCCATTTGCTTGGTGTCAATTTAATATTGCATTAATTAGACAATTAGAGAAGGGCCAAAGAAGACTCCTAGCTCTAGTGCCGTAAGTGGGAGTCAACTTGGTGGGAAATAGCTCTTTTTCATTTTAACATTTTAACATTTTTTCAGTTTGTTTGGTCTTGCCTCAGCACAGAAAATTTTACTTGATTAAAGTCTCAGAGGCTCCTAATGAATCGACTCAATGAGATTAAAGTTATTTCCATAAATCAAAACTCCGAGAAAAGGATCTGACCCTCTGTGCCACCTCGAGGGAAGGAGAGAAACTCCTAGCTTTGTTTATAACATCAAAAAGCCAGATGAAAAAGTGGAAAAGGCAGCCCGATGGCTGAAGGCGAGGCTCTGCCCAGCGCCCACACTCAAGCACCCACCGGGCTGCTGCCGGGAAGTGGGGACGGATCTGGCCGTGTGCGACAGTGGTCAGGGACCCTGAGCTCTGGCCCTCGCAGTGTCTGGCTGTGAGCCTGTGGGGGTGAGCACCTTCCTCCCAGCCTGGATCCCCACGACTGGGAAGAGTGGCGATTACACCAGCTTCGCTCACTGCATCGTCACGACGGTCTAACGTGGCGGGCAGGTCGTGCTGACATGGAAGAGTCAGATGAAGTTGAATAATCTGAAAAGCGACATGGAACTTTATGGAGATAGGCTTACGCGACGGAGCCTCCCCTGCCCCCCTCCCCTGCTGAGCTTTTATCCAACGAGTTGGCAAGCTGGGGACTATTATATTTAGTAATGATAATTAAACTATTCCATGTGTTCTCATAAGATCATGAAACATTCACTCTGGAACAGATCTGAAAGCTAATCTGGTCCAATAACTTCACTTTCTGAATGTTCAAAGGGTTTATGGAACTTAGAGACCTGCATTTGGTATGTGAGGACACCGGCCTGGGCCCCTCAGTGCCCAGCCAGGGCTCCGGCCAATGAGCTTGGCCTTCCCCAAGCCCATCTGGGCCCAGGCAAGCTTCACCTACAGGATCTTCGCTCCAGGGGTTTCTCTGAGCAGAGGTCACGGTTTACCAAAGTCGGATAGAGATCAGATTGAAAGGTCCCAGGGACTGGTTTGGGGCCTGTACCCTGGCTAGGCTAACGCGGCCTGCCCAGGTCTCCCTCTCGATGGACTCTTGGCCTTCTCTGGCTTCTTCGCAAACGCTCAGTCTGTCAAGATTTTAAAAAAATAAACACATCTGCACTCAAGTCCTGGGTTACCCAACGAAGTGAGCCGATTTGAAATCGTCGCTGGTGTGAGCTGACATGGGCCTCGGTCTTCTGTTTTAGCGTCACCTTGCCCACGCCTGGAATGGTGTCAGATGCATGACTGAACACACGTGCTCCCCGGCCGGGGGGCAAAGCCCAGGGGAAGCAGGGCAGAGAGGCCACCGAAAATGGAAACTACGTTCGGTAGGGTGGAGGCAGGCAGACGTGACCAGCATCTATCGGAAGGTCGCAGCCTTGCTTTTCTACTTCTAACTTCCCCTCTTAAAACAGAGAGCATCAGCTTTTTCCTTTCCCCGTCACGGAGACGTTAAGGATACGAGGGCACGGTGGAGATGAGATGTGCCATGCTAGCCTCTAACAGGAGCGCGATGCGATGTTTTGAAGAAATAAATAAATTCCCCGAAAGCACAGTCACCGGGACCAGGAATGAATTGCATCAGGTTCCGTTGCTTCAAAGTTTTATGTTTTATATTTTAATTTAGACTTTCTGACTAGCGTCTTCCCAAAGCCCATCATTGTCTATCATGTAACTGCAGAGAATCAAATTGAGGGTTCGGAAATGGCACTTATTTGGTATTTATTAGATAGTCAGTGCTGTCTACGACAGCACGATGGCCCTCACAGGGGACGGCAAAAGCCCCCACAGAGCCAGGAACTGCTGCCTTCTCCACCGACCACGAGGTCGGTTGAAAATTCCCGAATTCATAAAACCGACTCACAGAGCACCTCGCCTGCGGTCTGCTCTCGGCTTGGCAGCCCTTCCTTTTGCATCCATGTCCTGGGACAGCAACACCGGTGCATGGGATGCTGGGCTGAGGGCCAGGCGAGGTCCCGAGTGGCCAATGCCTGGCAAACGGTGGGAGCCCCCCTGACCTCTTCTACCCTTACCTTACGCATCCTGGAGAAATGGAACCCCCTTCACTTCCCAGACCCAAGCATGCTCTGCTCTTTTCCTCCTCTATTCTCTGCCAGCCCTTTGCCTCCCGCCCCTCCCCACGTCCCCACTGCTGTCAGAGGCTCTCTCCCTCTGAGGATCTTTCCCACCCTTAGCACTTTCTCTTCCCTCTGCTCTTTCTTCTCCCTCCATCCCTTCCTTCCTTTCCTGTTTCTGGGTTTCTCTGGAGTAGCCACGTGGCCTGGGGTCTCCCTGAGCATGCCCCAGCTCCCAATCCAGGGGCAAAGCCTCTTCTTCCCCTTTACCCTGAGGCACCCGGGATCTGCACACTGGCACGGCTCCATCGAGTTGTGGTCCCCTACCCTCGGCACAGTCGATCCCGTAAAACGTAAATTCATTTTCTCAAGTTCAACTGCGCTAGTCCTGGCCTCTTCCTAACGAGGAGTGCTGAGGTCTGTGCAGAACCCCGCTGTGCTGGCGGCCACAGGCCCCAGCCCTGCCGTGAGCTCCCTGAGTGACGCTGGGCCGGTCACTTTCCCTTTCTGGGCTGAGTTTGGGGCCTGTAACAGGAAGAGGTGAGACTAAAGGGTTACTGGCGTCTCTTCTGGCTGGAGCACTCTGGGATTCAGAGATGGGGGTGGGGGAGCATTCCTGGGGAGTGACACAATTCCAAAAGGGGAGATCAAAGGGGCTCGGCAGAGGGAGGCCCCAACCAGGAGCTCATGGGCTGTGTCTGGGGTCAGTAATTAGCTCCTGCCGCCACCTTCCTCTCCCTGGCTGGGGGCAGGAGGGTGGGCGCAGACTGTGGGCCCAGCAACAGAGTGCTCCCCGGACCAGAGGCGGGAGGGTGGTCGGGGGAGAGAGGGAGAGCGAGCCCACCGGGAGCTGTGACATCTGTATGGACTTTCTGTTAGACAGATGCAAAGTTTAAACATTTTAACAAAAAGCAGTCCACTCCGGGCTTTCTCGGCACCAGTGTGAGAACTGCACTGTGTGGATGCCTCTTAAAGTATTTGATGAGAGACTAAAAGGCTGACAGGCTAACACTTCACTTCCTTCCAATTAGGGGCCTTTAACATCAAAGGCCCAGGCCCGGCTCAGCCGGGCTTACTTGAATGAATTAGGGAAGAGAAAGGGTCCAGGAGTTGCTTCCTTCTCTCCACGGCAGAGACAAGGGGCGCTGGGAGCTTTAATAAGATGTTTGAGGTCATGAGGGCCAGCGTCTGACTGGGGCACCGGGAAGCTGCCAGAGTGTTTCAGTATGTGTGGTGTCTGTCGTGTAGTCAGGGTCGCCTGTCTTTCGGGGACCCTTCTGGAGACGCAGCCCTCAGACCGACAGGGCCCCCCAGGTCCCACTCGGGTGGGTGTTGAAGGCCTGGGTGCTGGGGGCACTGGGCCCAGTGGTCTAGTGGCAGCTTTTTTCGGCAAGCCGGGCCCGGGATGCTGGAGGCCCAGGTGCCGGGAAAATAGCCATGTTAGGTGCTTGTCCATTGGCTTCAGGGATGTATTGTGGGGACAGTGACTGCATGAGAGTGGGAACGAGTCCCAGCCCCTGAGCTAGCTGGCTCTTGTCATCAATCAGAGAGAAAATGCAATTCTGTAAACAGTCAAGGCCAGAAGAGCAAAGAGAGTTTTTTGTTTTGTTTTGTTTGTTTTGTTTTTTCCATTTAACTATGATTGTAAGAGACCGGGATCTCCTCTATGGCGACTCCTGCCAATGCCTTTCAACACTCAGGGATGGGCAGCTGAGGACCCTAAAAGGCTGCCTCCCTCCACGGTGAGTGGCTCTCACTGTTCGGAGGAACATCCTTCTGTTGAATTGGAAGATGCCTTCTTGTAACGCAGCACACTCTGCCTTCTCCCTGCCGCGGTGAGACCCCTGCAGCCACCCAGGCCTGGGGCCAAACCCGGCTCCGTGTCTCCACCGTCTACAATCAGGCGAGTGACTTCAGCTTGACGCTTCAGCTTCCTCTGGGGCAAGTTGGGATTTTCACCTTGACTTAGGATGAGAAACGATCTTGATCAAGCCCCGACCAGAAAATCTGGGCACACCGCTGATACTTAGGGGGAGGAGGGTTTTGTTATCTCTCGCTTGTTGTTCTCCAGAAGGTTTTCCTGCTCCAAGGTTGACATCCCCCACCTCTCGCAGTGCTTCCTTGTGGGATGAGAAGTATCTGTTGGGGGTCCATGATGGGAGAAGCCCCCAGAGACAGAGTGGTAATGGTGACCTCCTACACTGAGGGCGGACTGAGCTGGTTCCATGAGCTTCAGGTGAAATCTAGCAGAGAAGGGGAGCGCAGAGGAAGGAAAGCAGCAACGACACGGACACAGACGAGGAGTCTGAAATGGACAGACTCTGGAGGTCAGTGGGGGGGGGGGGTGCAGTTTGTCTAGAAAAAGAGAGAAGGCCCTGGAACTAGGGGGAAACTGCTGTGGAAAGCACTTTGAGAGCCATGTTAAGCCACTTAGCCTGCAAACTGGGCTTTTTTTTTCAAATAAACCCACGGTCCCTTTGGATCCTTACAACAAAGCCAAGGAGCATGAACTGTTCTTTCTCCCCCTTGGACAGATGTGGATACCGAGGCTCAGAGAGTTTCAGTGACTGATCCAAGGTCACAGCAAGTGAAAGAACTCACTAGAAGTTAGGTTATTTTGGCCGAAAACACAAAAGCAATACAAATAGATAAGAAAACAGAGCGAGGGAGGAGGGCTGAGGCTGGGCCGGAATGGGGAGAGGAAGCTTCCTGGAAGAGGGGGGCCTTACTTTGAGTCTTTCCTATTTCGACTTCTTCGGCTCTTTAAGATCCTGTGACTAAGCCATCGGCTGCCCAGCCCTGAGCAGAGCTAGCCAGGCACGTGTTTAGAATGCAGTTTGTCTTTACAAAGATTCGAGAAATCCTCAAAACCGTAGAAATTCTGCCATTGGTGTGTCAATGGGAACGGTGCTTCTGGAATGCAGACCGACATCTCTGAATTCGAAATGACCCTAGCAAATAGCTCTGGACTGAGGAGGGGTCTTCTGTCTGGGACCACACAGGCAATCCCAGGCCCGACGACTGCAAAGCCTCAAAGCCACAGACAGGAGACGGCAGGTATGTTCCCTGTGCTTCTCCTCCTGGAGCAGAAGCCGAGAGCCGGGCACTGGGCTAATCAACCACTCCCGTTCCTCGTTTATGCTCTCAAGGACGAGGTCCTCAGGACTCCTCCACGAACCCTGGTATAACTCACCATTAATGAGCTGGGTCGTTAGTTTTAAGGCCCCATCAACATCTCCCGATGGCAAAGTCAGCTTTGAGCCATAGACATTTACATACAAATTGCAATGCATCCCTAGACTGTAGTCACTTCCACTGGGAAGGACAACTGTGATCGTCTTTCTCAGGCCCCTTCTGCAGCAGCAATGAGCGGATGGAGCGTGTACCTCCTCGGGACTGGGTCCACCGGGGAGACGGACGCTGCCCAGGCTGACGTGCCAGCCCCAGCAAGTCGTAGGGGTCACTGAAGCAGCCAGGATCAGAACAAAGGCAGGAAGTAGAGGAGCGCATGCCGTGGACGTTTTCTGTGTTCGATGTAGACAGGAGCAGTTTTCCAGTGTTACACAAAGCCGCGAGGGCTCCGGTAAGCTGGTGCTGGCATCTCTGGGGTCCTGTCGGATTGGAATAATTAGACAGCACTGGGAGGACCGACTCCATCGCTCTCGATGGTCAACACAGAGCGTTGCAATAAAATGACATCACGCCACCAAGCACCAGGATGTGCTCGGTCTCCTTTTCCTTTTTCTTGGTCTTCACAGCCACGGGCACCATTCTAGACCGGGTGTCCTCTGCAGCACGACACACTAGAGACTGCACATTTGGTAAATGGGGACAGTGTGAAGTCATAAGAGAAGAAAGCAGTTTCTGTGTAAATTATATATGTTATATGTAAATTGGTGTGTGTTATTACGACCCTCGTAATAACATTTATTTACAAAATTAATTATAATATTAATAAATATTAATAAATATTAATTATAATATTAATAAATATTAATTATAATATTAATTATGATATTAATAAATAATACTTATTTTATCCATTATAATAAAAGAAGGAGCTGTTTTGACTTGGTAGTTGACTGTGGGGGGCACTCAGAAATGTGGCAATCCAGACGGTCTTCCTGGAGGCACTGGGGCGTGGACCAGGCCCTGAGGGTGAGACAGGATTCTCCGGGCCGTGGGAAGCAGGAAGGGTGAGAAGGAGAAGGCGTCTTAAGACATAGCAGGAGGAATAAGTGACATGTCTGGAGTCATGAGGTCTGGCCAAGGGACTCAACAAAGGGAGTGGCCAGACAGTGGCCCATTTCCTGGTGTCCAGTGGTGGGGGAGGCACCTGCCTTTTTGGGGCGCATCTGAGAGTGCCTCACAACTGTATTCCTATAAGATCCTGAAATTCTGTGTGTGATACCACAGGCCCAAGCACCTCGTTCCTGCAGGGAGACCATGGACAGCTGGGCTACAGGCCAAGAGCTGTTTTCCTAGACCCAGCACACCTTAGCTGCCTGCTTCTTAGGCCTGTGCTCCCTGCTCTATCTGCTTGTGACACCCCGCCCCTCCCTTCAAAGTGTGCCCAGGACCAGTCATCTTCCCAAAGCGAATTCAAGTCGTCTCCCTCCACGAAGCCTAGATGACTCTCCTCACCATGTCTTCGTCTGAACAATGCAGGGAAAGACCTTCCTCCTCCCTGTAGGAGAGGGCTACCTCGAGCATGAGGGGGAATGGCCCAGGCACTGGCGGGTACTATCAGAAGGGAGTCACAGAGCTGAGGAAAGAGCTGGAAAGACCCAGACTGGAATCTCAGCTCCTCCTCTTCTCAGGAGGAAAGAACGGTGAGCTCTTCCAGCCTCACTTCCCCCACCTGGCAGGGACATCTCCGGGGCCTGCTCTGAGAAGCCTGGGCAGGTGAGGTGAGATAAACCAGGTGAACTGATGTAGTTCCATTCCAGGCCCTCTCTCAGGGGTACCACCCCGTCTTCGTGTTCTCCCTGCTGCTGTCTATCATTATCTCTTCTCCTCTTCTTTTCCTTTACTCTCGGAGACCTGAGCCAGCT
Organism: Cynopterus sphinx; assembly: GCA_030015415.1. Lineage (NCBI taxonomy): Eukaryota > Metazoa > Chordata > Mammalia > Chiroptera > Pteropodidae > Cynopterus > Cynopterus sphinx. Next base: position 5,559,343 of record CM057383.1, on the reverse strand, counting down.
CTGTCTCTGTGTCCCCTGGTGCTGATGGAAATCGAGTTGTTCTACAGATTACAAAGCGGATCCTCCGGGGAGATGCGGCTCCCAATTTTTCCCAAGCTGTGGGTACTAACAAGTGATTCACTGGGATGTGGGGCTAATGACAAGATATTGCTGGGTCTCTGTTCCTCTCCCCGCACCCCGCACCCAGCATGGATGTGCTGGCCTCTATGGCAACCATCAAAACGGCGAGCTCATAAAGCGGGCTCATCTTCCAGAGAACAGGGCAGCTCCAGGGGCCATATTGCAAATGTTTGACCCCCAGGTACCTCCAGGTCATGGGGATTTATTAGTTGGAATCTGCAGTTCAGCGGATGACATTTTAAAAGGCGTTTTATTGCTTCGTGACCTGTGTGCATTGCAGGGTAATTTTGAGGCTTTGTGTCTGCAGTGACTGTCAAAGCTGCAGGGGCTCCCACTGAGTTGCAGCCCTGCCTGTCCAGCATGGGCATCGAGGTACGACCACTCTCACCCCAGCCTCCATCCCAGGGTCCGAAATCTCAGGCTCTCCTCCCATCCCAGGCGGGGACTTGACGTCCAGCCCAGCGGGAGGGTTTTCCTGCAGAGAACCTGGCTTGAAGAAAATTCTAATCAAATCTCCCTCCGCCTAAGTTGTAGATATGGGGAAACTGAGGCTCGGAGAGGTTGAGTGGGGTACTTAATCGAAGTCAGAGAGCTCATAGATGACAAAATGAACACTGGGATCCTGGGGGTAGCCACCCATCGCCATCCTACTTCACAAGACACATCAGCAAAATGCTTTTCTTTGCTTTAACAGCAATAATCCATGGGCACACCTTAATGAGTGATTTTCGATTAATATCACCAACGACTGTGCCGCAGAGAGTGGCCTGGAAACCAGGCTCTTAGGGAATCTCAGAGGCCCCTGGAGGATGCAGTGTGAACCCCCCTCTGGGTGCACAGGGCAGCCTGGACTGTCTGTGGCCTCCCCAAGCCGCACGGCATATAGTGCACAGCTTATTTCCAGCAGCTCTTAGAAAATGAGTGCAAGAAGAGCCCCCCCCCCCACCCCCGGACCACACAGTCTGAGTTGGAGGCTTCCTATATTCTCTTGGAATTTCCCCTGACTGTAGCATCAACACCGTGTATTATAATTATCTATCTACCACCTTCCAATCCTGCGCCTAAACTAGGAACTGCTGTGGGCAGAGACCAGGATGATTCACTCCTGTCTCCCCGGGACCTTCCCTCATGCTTGGCTCAAAGTAGATGCTCATTATATATTGATTTTATTGAGCTGAGCTCCAAATCTGCCACCCCGGGGATGCTGTCTCTTCCTTTCAGCATTCCTCTGGTGAGTAATGGAAGTGTTGAAGAATGTGCTTTCCAGCCCCGAGACGTGCATCAGGGCATGCGATCCAGATCCAGCAAGACTCAGCCCATTCTTGGTTGGATGAGGTCCGAGTGATAAAAACCTCCCTCCCTCCCTCCCTCCCTCCCTCCCTCTCTCTCTCTCTCTCTCTCTCTCTCTCTCTCTCTCTCTCTCTCTCTCTCTCACACACACACACACACACACACACACACACTCTGTTGCTTTGTCAAACACCAGCATCCTGGGAGCAAAGATGTGTGAACTCCTTTATTGGTTTCTTATTCAAGATCAATAGCACACAGAGCTGAGCCCCAAATAATAAGGATCGTCTCCCCAGACTGCCACCTGTCCCTTCTTCCTCGAGCCAGCTCCGTCTTACCCTTAGCTCAGTTCAACCGACTTTTATTGAGGGTCCACTCTGAGCCAGGGACTGAATTAGAACAACAAAAATGAATGAGGTATAGTCCCTACGCCTCGAAGTGCGGAGGAAAATGGGAAATCAGATCATTAGGGTGTAAAACAGCGTGTTCAAGGGCGGGGGGAAGAGCTGTGAACTTGGGTGACCATGGGTCCATCATCCTTTAAAGGTGATGCTTGAGTTGTATGCTACAGAGTAAGTAGACGTAGGGTGTAGTGAGCCTGAAAGGGCACCACAGGCAGAATAAACAGCATGAGCGATATGCGGAGGTGAGAAAGGGTTGAGTGAGCACAGGGAATGTCGTACTGTTCAGTGTTGCTGGACCGGAGTCTAAGGCAGGGAGTGGCAGACTCGGGAAAAGAGAGACCCATCGTACAGATTTTGTACGCAGCCGAGGGAGACTGAACACGATGCTGCAGGCAACAGGGAGCCATTACGGGACTTAAATATGCTAATAAAGACCTATGTGCTTCAGGAAGAGCCCGTGGTTAACCCGCATAGAGTGGATTGAAGTTAGAGTTGGTGGAGGAAAGGAGCTTATTTATAAGACTATTGTAACATCCCAGAGGGGCGCTGATTGATGATTCTTAATCGAGGGCAGCGGATCAAAGGTGGAAAGAAAGGGAAGGTGCATGCGATATTCAGGGGATGAAGGACAATCAGGCGTAGATGAACAATTAGATGTGCAGAACTTAGTCGTCCTCATTAAAGCTGCCACTTCAGGGCCATGAACTTGACCTGGCCTGTGAGGTCGTCGGAGCCTAGAGGTGGACGCACGTGCTTAGTAAGGACCAGTCGGAATAATGCCCAGCGGGCCACAGCCCCCTGCCTTGGACTGGCGGGCAGGACACAGAGCATCAGGAATTGAAGGGAAGCAGTCAACATCTCGGGAGAAGAGCTGCAGGACCACAAAGACCACACGTGTTGGCTTGCCACTTTCTGACTCTGTCATGCTCCAGCTCTCAGAGGTGCACTGTGGTCCCGGGCACGGCCAGGTTTTGTCTAATTGGTAGCCTTTGAAATGTTCTCGCCCCCCAGTCTTCATAGAAAGGAAATGAGGGCTGTGGTGGGTGGACGAGGTGTTGAGCTGTTCTGGCTGCAAGGAAGGAGATCGGGCCTTTGATGGGCCCTGTAAATAATCAGTAGCACATGTCCACACCACACCGCCTGCCTCACACAGCCCTGGGGGAATGTCAGGGAAGGGAGCAAGGAGAGCCAAGGGCGAAGACCCTGGCAGGTGGCTCTGGGATGGCTTGCCAACACCAAGGACGATCCATAGGACTGGGGTAGGGCGATGAGCTAGGAGACCATGTGCCCTTTAATCTGGGGAAAGGCGACATCGACCTGTGTCCCTACTATTAACCCATCATGGGGCCCTGTGCAGAGCCTTGCCTTTCTCTAAATCTGTCTACTCATCCACCGAAATGGGAACACAAGTGCCTACTTCATCGGTTTTCGATGACAATCCTGTGAGTGGCAGCAGAGAATAGTGGTTATGAGAAAGCATAAGCCTGGGGGGCCTGCCTCTGCCCACATCTCAGTCTAATTCCTTGCAAGCAGTGTAGGGCAACCCCCTAATCTATCTCCCTACCTCTGTGCAGTCACCTGATGTATCTACACCTGTGTCCATCCTTCCGCAAACTGGAGTGACGGTGGTTCTCGGACTGTAGGACAGATGTTAGGATTAAAGGGGGAAGACACCTGTGGGTCTTGGCACCTAGAAAATGCCCATTAAAGGGGAGGTGCTCGTGCTACGAGAGCCGAGCACTGTGTTCGAAGAGTGAGGAGGCTCATTGCGCTCTGGGCACTGACGGATCTGGACAAAGATAATTCACCTCCGACTCAGAGGCCCGTGCCTCCTAGGCATGCACCATTTTTGTCATTCACAGAGCCCCAGCCCCATTACTTGTTATTCTCATTTTACAAACAAGGCTAGGGGGGCAAGGACATTCAGTAACTTCCCCAGGGCTACACTCTTTAGGGTCTGAACCCTAAATAAGTCTTCCAGAGCCCATGCTTGACTCAGCCACTACGTGGAATGTCTGTGCACAATGTGGTGGCCCTTGGCCAGGAGCACGGAGGGTCCATCTGAGGGCCTGGCATTTGTTGAGGCCCTACTGGACGCCGGGCATGTGCGGGCACTTTACACAACTTCACTGCATCATCATAACCACGTGAGCTGGCTACTACTGTCCCCATCTTAGAGGTGACAGACCCAGCGTGCTCACTCGCCCACTGATTCTCCCAGACGTAAGGTCCTTGTCCTTCCTGCCATTGGAAAGAGACAGAGAGATGATGACCTGCTCCCTGCATTTTCGTTCGCGGCCCTTCCGCAGGCCTGTTCTCTGCACAGTGGGTATTGTCATCCTGGTTACACACAGCGAACCTGAGAAGGGCACATCTCCCCGAGGTCACACAGCGAGGCGGCAGCACCTAGCTCGTCCTCTTCCGTTCAGGAAACCCGGAGGGAGTGGCGTTGAACTCCCAGCTTGTTTCAGAAACGAAGACATTTTTCTGGGTCATATCCCGGACAACCGGCCCTCTCTTTTAGAATTTGGAGAAGGGCCTCGGGAGGGCCAGGCCAGGCGCCCCCAGCCGAGGAGCGGCACACACACGGCCCCTACCTATGGGCTGGCAGCACAGGATGCTGCTTTAATTAGATCTCCATGGTAACGAGCTAGCGGAGAACAATAGACAGTTGTGTACTTGCGAAAATCATCAGCCTCCGACAAGGCCCCGCTAAACTGTAATTACGCTGGATCAGGAGCAGATCTTCATTTCGGGGAGAGAAATCAACTGCCAGATTTGCCTCGGTACCTTCGGATGTTATCTGAACGCCGGGGCCGGGATTCCAAGCGGCTGTATGGCTGGAATTTCGATTCGGAAAGTATTAAAACCTCAGAGAAAGGTGATCATCTTTGCAGTCTGGGTTTTGAGTTGTGAGTCCCCACAGGGGAGCTGAGGGCAAGGTAAGGGCGGTGATCAGAATCACGTAGGTGGCATTTGTTGGGTATGGACGGACTGTCTCCTCTAGGCATCACCATAAATAAGGAGGGGCTGTGGGGGTCCCGAGCCCCACTTTGCAAGGCGGGGAGCGGTGAGGATGCTGCCTGTGCTCACCGAGGAGCTGGGGGAGGTCTTGACCCCGGAGTGTTGGGCGCCAAAGCCCAAATGTTTCGTCCTGAGCCTCATCACTGTTCAAGGACAAGAGGCGACATCCCCATCCAGCCGCACTTCTAAGGCGCCCCCGAATCCTCCAAACGTGAGGGCTCCCCTTGAAGCCGGTGAGTTTGGCCGGTTGATAAGATGCAGTGCACCCCGGCCCTCAGAGTCCCCGAGACCCATAAATACCAGGAAGATCACTTAAAACTAAATCACCGACCGAAGGCAGGGAAAGCGCATCCTTGGCCTGCTGCTCTCCAGGCTTGCCGTAAATCTGTTGTCTTTTTGGCCCTGAGGTGGCCAGGGTCACAGACCATAAAGTGCTTCCGCAGAGAAATCTGAAAAATCCCAGCAGGACGGGGCATGCCGGAGTCACGGGAAAAGCATCCGTCTCCTCTGCCCTCCGCCCAGGTTGGAGGATGCAGCCCCGGGCTGGACCGGCGGGCAGGGGTGCAGCAGAGGCAGAGGAGAGCCTCTCCCCGGCTGGCCTGCGGGGACCCCCACCCCCAAACGCTCTGGGGGCTGACCTACTTTCACCGAAAGGAACGCAAGTCCCCGTCTCGCTGCAGCATGAAGCTCCCTTTCCCTTTGGAGCTGGGACCCAGTGACCTCAATTCATAAGATGGAGCGTGAATCTGATTTTAAATCTTTGTTTTTCCAAAAAATAAAAAATAATAACAGTCTAGGAAGTGAGGAGGGGAGCTAGACTGGGTTTTTAGAGAAAACATGGGCCAAGAAGGAGGGGCAGCCAGAAGTGGGGGGGGGGTGCCAGTGCAAGGCAAGTGTGATGAGCTGCCTGCGCCCTCCCCCACCAGCTGCCCCTCGGAAAGCAGGACAGCATGATGGCTGGCGTGGTGGCCTCAGGGAGCCTTTATACAGTTGACGAAGCTGTGTCAACGCCTGTCGCCTCATCAGTTGCCTCTCTGAGTCGTTGTGAGGTTCCAGGGAAACGGTGGCCTCCGGCCTCCCGCTCAGAAAACGCAGGGACAGGCCTCTAATCCGCATCTGAGCCGGGGGCCGCTCAGGGGTGAGGGCATCGCCTCCCAGACTGTGCCAGCTCAGCCTCCTCGCCCTCGCTTGCTTTTCCCAGCCGGTGGGCAAACGGCAAGAATTGCTCCCTCCCCGGAAAGGCACGAGGCTGTGAACCCCTTGCAGTGTGAGCTGGAAGAGCCTTCTGAGGTGGATGAAAGGAGACGTTTCAGCTCTGGGACAGTCAACCTCTCAGAGAACGCGGCGAGGGCCAGGGACCCTTCTCTGGGTGGGACAGAGACACAGGTGGACGCACGTCCACCCGTCTGTGAGCAACCCCAGAGGCCCTGCACCTCCATGGTGCCCACCACGGGCCCCGCTTCGCATCCACAGCCAACCGAAGGGTTCTCTCCTGGTCTAGCCTCCTCGTTTTATAGGTGGTCGACAACAGGGAATGATGAACACTCGGGGCACGAAGTGAATGACCCCACCTGAAGGCCCGTTCCTCCCTCCCTCTCCCTGGAGAAGCGGTGCCAACCGCTGTCTACAAGGCTTCCTGTTTCCACGGAGCCCCTCTGCAACGTGTCCCCACACCATGCTGAAACGGACTTTTTCAAATACAGATCAGTCCCCTACCTCCCCTGCTTAAAACCCTCCAATGAGTCTCCATTACCCCCGAGCTAAGATCGAGCACCTTTCACACGACCTGCAAGCTGGGCCACGACATGCCACACCTCCGGGAGAGGACGCTCACATCGTGGCAGCCCCTGGGCTCCTACAGGCCTTTCCTCCTTAGGCCTTGGCACACCCCGACTGCCCCATCATGCTCGGCTCTTCCTCCAGCGAGGCCAGCCTTCTCCCAACTTCTCTCCCTCTCCAGGGCCTTTGCACGTGCTTTTCCTGCTTCCTGCCACACTCTCCCCTCTTCTCCTCACCCGGCTACCTCTTCTCCATTCTCCACTTCTCGGCTTTGACACTTTTTCAAGAAGGACCTCCCCCACACTCTGCTTACTTGCCTCCATCAGGATGTAGCCAGGACCTCGAAACCATGATAGCTTATTCCAAACTGAGATTTAATACGGGAGCTTGTTACCTAGGTGTTGAAGACTGAAAAGCTTTGTAGGAATCAATGCCGAGTTAGCCCAGAGATTGATGACGTCAGGGGGCCATCGCCAGCTCTCGGGTTGGCAGAATAAAAGGGAAGAGGTTCTCAAAGTTCAGAGAAGGGGCTGGTGGGGCTAGTGTCCTGACCTCTAAGCAGCTGCTACGTGTCTGGGGACGCGACCTCCGAGAGGGCCCCACACAGTTGGAGCTTAGACCTCAGCAAGCGGGAGGATGCTTTAGCAGGTGGTGCTGAGTGAGACCTTGATGCCTGGATGGCTGGTGCTCCGAGTGGGCACAACTGGTGCTCGCAGCGTCGCAAACTAGAGGGCCTGGAGCTCGCCACTACTGCCGTGAGAGCTGGGAAAACATGGAAGAGAGTCTCCTTGATCCCTCCTGGTGCCAGAAGCTCGTAGGAAGCCAGCCAGCAAGGGAGCCTGGGAAGTGGGGTTTGCAGACTTCCAGCCCCGGCATCTCACAGCAGCTTATGGCCTGGGCCTGGCTGAGACCCCGAAGTAGGTAACCGGCACGACCCCGCGCCATGGTGTTTATCTGTTGACCTTCGTATTGGACCGTAGGCTCTGTGGAGGTCGGCCCAAACCATCGCATGTCCCGGTGCTGGTACAAAACCTCAGTCCTCAACACTCAGGGGGCTCAGCGACCGAATGGGAGAAGCGCGACCTTGCTGAGCCTCAGCTTCTTCCACAGCCGTGGAGGGGAGCTGAACGCCCTCCCGCAGGGCTATGGTGCTGATGACTGAGACAACGGATGGGAGCAGGCCGTGAGCTGTTCGGACCTGGGTCCAGGCAGAACACGAGAACTCCACACGGATCACGTCTGGCTTCGCCAGGGGCCGTTTTCTGAGCCTGTTTGTCACCGTGTGTGAAGATGCTGAAGAAAGCTGTGAAGCCCACTTACTGCCTATCTTCCCCCAAAGAATTCCAAAAGCTCCTTCTGCCTATTTTTGGCCTGTGGTGCTGGAGGGACTCTGTGGGTTATCACCTGTGACAAACATTTTGAGGTGCGTGTTGACATTTCTGGTGTTTGCTGATAGCACGACATCACCTCCGGAGCCCTGGGGAAAGAAGCGAGCAGACGTTCTGACCTCAGGGTGTTCGGGGTGGGGACAGCAGAGGGAGGCAGCTGTGGGTCGGGAATGCTTAGCTGGTGTCCAGAAAACTGAGAACACGGTGAATTCCTTCCTTCGGAGCTATCTGCGAAGCCCGCTGGGCAAGGTGTCGCAGGAGATCTCAGAGATGAGAGCCTTTTGCACCGACTGAGACACCTGATCAAAGATGAGTCTAAGCATGCCCTGTGGGTGTGGAATTCCTCAGGAGCCAGTTCAAGAGGCTGTCTGTCACCTTGTCACCTCCCTACTGAGGAAAGGCCCAGCACCGGAGAGTTAGGAGACATCAGTTCTGGTCTCCCCCTTATTGGCTACCCCGTGAGCGTGGGTGGATTCCATCCCCTGCATTTTTGTCCTGATTGGTCTCAGTTTGGGCTGTGCATTTCGGTCACCCGGGTCACTTGCTCCTAAAGAGTAAGTGGAACTAGTCTGGCGTGAGACCTGTATATTATAAAGTTTTAAAACTTCGGTGCCTTCAGGGATGAGAACCGCTACCCCAACGTATTTTAGGGCTCATCGGAGCCACATGGGGGATTTGTAACAACACAGCTGCTCGGCCTTGCCCCTGAGTTTCTGATTCAGTGGGTCGAGGGTCTGAGAACCCACAGACAGAGGTGAAAGTGAGCAACTTCAAGCCAAGGAGTTCCCGGAGCCCCAGCAGCTGGGAGAGGCGAGGACGGATTCTCCCCGAGGGCTTCAGGAGTGAGCACTGCCCAGCTAACATTTTAATTTTGGACTTCTGGCCTTCAGATCTGAGAGCATAAATTTTCATCATGTTAAGCCAACAAGTTTGGCAGCCCTAGGAAGCTAATGCTACGTAAGCCTCTGATCTAACTCCTCCAGGGTTACTCCATTTCTTTCTGAGTAAAATCAAATTCTTTGCCACAGGCCTTATGTAAGCCAAGGCCCTCCGATTGCATCTCCGGCCACATTTCCTCTTGTCATCTGTTCCAGCAACACTGGCCTCTGGGTAACTCCACGTACGTCCCACCTCAGAGACTTGGCGGTTCTTGTTTCCTTAACCTACAGTAGTTTTTCTCAGATATCCGTGGCTCATTCTCTCTGGTTTCTGTTAGAGGCAGAGAAGCCCTCCGCATCACTCATGTCCAATGGTACATGCCTCCCCACTTGCTTTACCTACCTTAAACTGCCCTTATTCATAGCATGTGTCACTATTTAGTTTAATAAATACTTATCAGTCTGGTCGGTTACCTTTCTCTTCCCACTAGAAAAAATGAACCATGAAAGTAAGGAATCTGTTTCCTTCACTATCGTATTGTGCCTGGCACACACTAGGCACTCAGAAAGTGTCTGCTGCACGGATGGATGCTTCTTGCCACCTATGAGATCACAAGCATATCACTCGTCTTCTCTCAGCCTCACTCAGGAGAATGGGAACCAAACAGAAGAAGAAAAAAGAGCACATATTAAAGCACAGAAGTCCAGAAAAGCCTACTGGGTCAAGGCTGTAAGTGCCTGGGGTAAAAGTGAGCTATGGGGTAAAAATAAGCGGAAGGGAAAGGCAGGAGGGAAGTCAAGGAGGAAGCTTGGGCCGGGTTCTGAGCATGTTAGGTTTCTGTCAAGGACTTGGAATTCTCTTCTCATCTTTGAAAGATATTTTCCTGAAAAAAAAAAATTACTAAAAAAAAGAGAAAGAAAGAAAGAAAGAGGGGGAGAGAGAGAGAGAGAGAGAGAGAGAGAGAGAGAGAGAGAGAGAGAAAGAAAGAAAGAAAGAAAGAAAGAAAGAAAGAAAGAAAGAAAGAAAGAAAGAAAGAAGAAAGAAAGAAAGAAAGAAAGAAAGAAAGAAAGAAAGAAAGAAAGAAAGAAAGAAAGAAAGAAAGAAAGAAAGAAAGAAAGAAAGAAAGAAAGAAAGAAAGAAAGAAAGAAAGAAAGAAAGAAGAAAGAAAGAAAGAAAGAAAGAAAGAAAGAAAGAAAGAAGAAAGAAAGAAAGAAAGAAAGAAAGAAAGAAAGAAAGAAAGAAAGAAAGAAAGAAAGAAAGAAAGAAAGAAAGAAAAGCAAGGAAGAGAAACATTTTGATTTAAATGTCATGTCAAGATTATAGAAAACCTCTCTGATCCTCTTGGGTTCCAGATCAACTCTCTCATTTTGCAGATTTGAACTTCAAGGCCCAGAGAGGGAATGCTTACTATTTAAAGTCACACAAAAAGCTCCTGAAAGAGCCTTTGGATAAAGGCTAACTGTCTTCATTCCTTAACTGCCAAGCCAAGATTCTTTCCCATTCTAGGAGATTTTTCTAGACATAGAAAAAACAAGACTTGTGTGTTCTTGATCACTTTCTCATCTAGGACAGGATGGCCCCTGTTAAGAACCTCCTAAGCCCCTTGACCACAGGTGAGCAAATGCACAGGTGGACCCAAGGTGGTGGGTTTGGCCCCTCCCTCCTCCAAACTCTCAGGCCAAAAGGTCATCCAGTGTAGGGACCTCCCTGTCTGCACCTGCCCATCCCTCTATTTCATTTTAATCTACTTATCAAGGTATAATTATGTACCATAAACTGCTCATGTGTAATGGGCACCATTCAATTACTTTGAGTGTCTGACGACTTTGACTTTGCCCCTGCCACAATCAAGACACAGTACGCTTCCATCACCTCTTGAAATTTCCTCTTGCTCCTTTGCAATCCGTCCCCCCTTTCACAGAAAACCACTGATTGGCTTTTTGTCACTCTAGATCAATGAACATTTCCTAGAATTTTATATAAATGACATCCCACAAGATGTGCTTTCTTTTTTTTGCCTGACATTTTTTACTTAGTATAGAGAACTTGAGATGTATTCAAGTTGATATGTATATCAATAGTTTACTCCTTTTTATTGTAAGAATGGACCAGTTTGTTTCTCATTCACTTATTGATGAACATTTGAGCTGTTTCCAATTCTCAGCTATTACAATGAAATTGATGTCGGCATTCGAATTCGTCTTTTTGTAAATATGTTTTTACCTCCCTTGGGGAAAGAGCCAGGAGTAGATGTCACGGTGTCTGTTTAACTTTTTGAGAAACTGCTAATCTGTTTGCCATGACATGGGTACAATTTTACATTCCCACCGTCAGGGCCTGAGCATTCCAATTGCTCCACACCCTGATCAACATTTCTCATTGTCAGTCTTGTCGTTTTAACCCAGGTATAGTGTGTGTAGTCGTATCTCATTGGTTTTCATTTGCAGTTTCCCACCAGCTAATGATGTGGAACACCTTGGCATGTGCTTTTTGGGGAAGTGTGTTCTCTTCTTTGGCAAACTGTCTTTTCAAACCCTTTGTCTATTTGTTTGTTGAGTTCTTCGTCCTCTTATTTTTGAGTTTTAAGAGTTTATTATATATTCAATATTCAAATCTATTATCAAATACAGATTTGTAAACATTTTTTTCTGTTCTGTGGTTTTCATTTATTTTAATTTGCCTTTTCAGGTTTAGAACAATACCTACCTCATAGAAGGTGCTCAATAAAATATTTCTGAATGGACTCGTATTTCAAAATTATGATTCTGAGTGGAATCATAAATCTAGATAATGTTGTCTAAAATCAATGTTAATCTCTTTTCACCAGAAAACAGTAAGAGGATCTCTCTATCCCACCTCTGATCTCACCAGACCTGAAAGCAAACATACCTGAACTTATATGTCTGTGTCACTAGTGTGTGACCTTGAACTGGGAACCTTATGCTCCTTTATCAGTTACATTGAAAACCAAAAGAATCAATTCAAAACTACTGTGGACCATAAGAGAATTTAGTAATCAGTCAATCACCATATCAAAATTAATGATTTATAATATTAAATTAAAAAGCTAAAGCCCCAATAAACACCTAAAATTCGTTATTCTAAAACTTCTTTTAAAATAACAAATATATATATTTTTACATATATATACATATATATGTAAAACAATACATATATTTACATATATATATAAGACAAAGATATATGTCTTCTAGGCACAAACTTAAGAAATACAAAAATCTGTGAGACTAACCTTCTGAAAGATATAAAAGTAAACTTGAACAAGTGAAAGACATACCGCATTCTTTAACATTAATAAATTTATCTCCCAAATTTAATGTGATCTGACAAAAAAAAAAATAGTATGAGGTTTGTATTTTTTCCTGGACATAACTGATCGCAAAGTTCATTTGAAAGGACAAATAAGCAGTGACAGCAAGAAACCCTATAAAAGAGCAAAATAGAAAACGTCTTGCTAGACTCTCTGCAATAAAACCAGGGCAGTATGGAGCATGTCTAGATAGACAGACCAATGTAACAGAACAGAAATCCAGAAGTAGACCCACTGCGTGCGGAAATTCAATGTATAATAAAGGCAGTTCTTTAAATCTATGGGGAAAAGCTGGACTTCGATAAGCATTGTTGGAATATGTGAATAGCCATATAGAAAGGGATAAAATAAGATCTTCCCCTCACACTGTACACCAAGGATACATTGAAATGTAAAAAAATTAAATAAAATTTAAACAAACAAACAAACAAATATAAAACCACACAAATACTAGAAGAACTTGGGAGTGGGAAAATATTCCAAAATCTGGAAGCAATAAGGGAAAAACTAGATACAGTTGACCACATAAAGATCTTTTCAAAAAATTTTTTTAAAGAAAAAACCTGATCGCATGACAAAAACAATAATGTAAGAGGTAAGAAGACAAATGTCCACAGAGACAAGTTTTATATCTCTAATATCTAAAAATCCCCTACAAAAAGAGAAGAAAACAATCCACCAGCCATACAGAAAAACCAGCTAGAGAGAGCAACAGAGAGTTTACTAAGACAGAAGGTATATTGTTCTTAAACATGGAAAAATGCTCATCCTCCTTTAGACTTAGAGAAAAGTAAACGAAAAGGACATTGAGAGACAAACTACAAAATTTAAAAGTTTGAACACAGAATCTGTTGTTGCATCTGCAGAGAACAAGCACTGTCAGAAGTTCCTGCTGGGAAAACAAGTGGTAGAATGTCCCTGGAAAACAAGACGGCCAACTTTCAAAATTACACACATGTGACATAGTGCCAGGTGAGTACTAGACTTATTGAGAAGATCACTTTGCAAGTTGCATAAATGCCTATCCACTATCCCAAATATACAATCTACTGGAAAATATACAAATACAGTTGACCTTTGAACAATGCGGAATTAGGGGTGCTGACTCCCCACCCCCAGTCAAAAATTTACGTAAAAAACACATATCCACAGGGAATTATTTCCAGGAATTGATACCAAAATCCACAGATGCTCAATTCCCAAGTGTAAAATGGCATAGAACAATACAGTCAGCCCTTCGCATCAGTGGATTGGGTTGAATCTGCAGAAGTGAAAGCCAGTGACACAGGCTTGTAAGGTGCAAGGGAACCAACTGTATATTTATTTTTAAAAAGCTGCAGATGAGTAGACCCTCACAGTTCAAACCAGTGTCATTGAAAGGTCAACCGTATATAGAGAGTGAAAGAAAGAGGGGCAAAGAGATAGAACATTTAATTAAAAAATTATGATTGTTAAGATTTTTTATCATAAAAAAGAGATAAATGTAATATTAAAGAACTGATAACTTACCAGTTCTTAATTTGAATTTTGAAATTCCAGTATGATTCCAGTATGACACATTTCCTAGCTTTGTGCTCTGAAAATGTCTAGGAAAAAAATAACCAACTCAGCAGCAGTGACCATCCCTACCACTCACACTGTGACTTTGGAATAGCTTTTCCAAATAAAGAGATCCAGGAGTCCTCGAAAAAAATGACTCATGCCAGAAAATGTACAAGAAAACCCTGGAATATCAAAGAAGTTATCAGTGCGATTCTATGACAAGGCATAAGAGCCAACGGGATCATTTGAACATCCAAAAATGGGTAGAAACATATCAGTCTATTAAAACATCATCACTATACTAGTTTCCTATCGTTGCTGTAACAAACTCCCACAAACTTGGTGGCCTAAATTTTTTTTATTATCATGCAGATCTGCAGGTGAGCCGTGGAAAAGCCTTCAGGGCTGCGTCCCCTCTGGAGACTCTAGGAGAGAATTCATTTCTTAACCTTTTCCAGCTTCTAGACACAGCCCACACGTCTTGGTTCAGGGTCTTACATCACTCCAATCTCTGCTTCTCTTGTCACATCTTCTCTGAGGTTAGCCATCCTGCCTCCCTCTTATCATCATTGTCCCTTGTGATTTGTTGGGCCCAGTAGGATAATCTCCCCATCTCAAGATGTTTAACTTAATCACACATGCAAAGTCCCTTCTGCCCTGTAAGGCAAAATATTCAGTTCCCAGAGGTTAGGAGCGGGACATGATCGGGGGCCCATTGTTCTAGCAACCAGTCATTGTTGTAAGGTGCAAGGGAACCAACGCATTAACAGGAAAACTGGTGAGTAAAGGATATCCTGTCTTTTCTCTATAAACTGTACCTCAGAGTAGCCAAATATTTGATTGAGGAGAATTTCTTTTTTAAAGAAATCGTCCAGCAAATAAATTATAAAAGAAGACCAGATGAGAATGTCATCATTATGCAAACACGTATTCAGTGAAATAATGGCCCTAGACGATGATAATCAATGACTACCAAACCCTTCTCTTATAATCGTTGAGCTACCTGAATACACTGATGAATTTTAACATTATGAAAGGACAGACAGGGAAGTATTCAACCTTACCGTTGGGATGTTCCTCCTAAAACATCAAACCTGGATCGGATAAGGCCCCCAGATCTAACCACCAGTGTGTAGGTAATACCAGGGAGTGGGGAAAGCCTTAGAAACAGTTCTAATAACAGCACAAAGCTACAAAGCAACAGAATAGAGAATGGCAAGGAAAAACAAAAGAGGGAGAGGATGCCAAAAAGTTAAGACACTTTAGACGCATATCAACCTAATAAAATGTGTGGCTTTTGTTTAAATTCATGTGGAACGAAACTAGCATAAAAAATATTTTTGAGATAATCGGAGAATCTTGAACACTGATAAAATACTTGATGATATTAAGAAATTGTGATTTTCTTTTTAGATATGACAATAACATTGTGACGATTGTATAAAATCCATCTCTTTTAAAGATATGCACTGAAATATTTCCAGAAGAAATGATATCCATGATAGGATGTCTTGGCTTTGCTGCAAAATAATCCAGTGGGCAAGTGGTGGCTAGCTATAGTTAAAGCAAAGTTGGCCATGAATTAAGAATTATTGAAGCCGAAGTCGGGTACATGAGACTTTGTTATTCTCTTCTATTCTTATCCTGGTTAGAAATTTTCCATGATGACAGGTTTTTTTTTTTCTTTTAAGTAAACAACACACACCCAGAAATAAAATTACTGGGTACAAGTGTTTCCAAGGCATTTAAAATGTATTGTCAAATTGCTTTCCACAAAGGCTATAGCAATTTGTAGCCCCACCGGCAGTGTATGGGAATGATGAGGAAAGAATATTTTTAAGAGAATCTATCCCTGCTCAGGTAAATGTAGGCATATGTGTTCCTCAGTTCTACTTGCCTTTAGAAAGACTAACGACTTGTTTGATGGACTATTTGGCCCGGTCATGACTGCACACCTGGCAGCCTTATACCTGACATCAGGGGGAACAATCAAGGAGTAAACGAAGTTTGGCATGACTGTCTTGCACACTCAGATTTATACAAATCTGAATTCCCCCATGAGGGGTTTCTATGTTCTTTCTGACACCATTAGAGGAGATCCTTCTGAAGGTCCATTGAGGTATTTGTTTAACAGGAAAATCAGCAGTTCTTTGGACATAAACAATGAAATTTGATTATCTTCAGGAGAGTTTCTCACATAAAGATGGAGGAAAAAAAATCAATGGCCAGGTTTCTTTGCCAGCATGAAAGAGTTTTCTGCTATAGGGTAATTTCAAGCGCCTATAATCTTCCAATTATGGTTGATTGCAGTGCCTCTTTCCTGTCTCAGTATTAAAAGATGGTCAGCATTTTTCTGCAACCAAAACAAACTTTCAGATGAAGCAGCCACTTATTTCAAGGGCTTGTTTATAATCAGGGCTTGTTTCTTTGGTCACATGGGACGTCCCTGCCCACCCCAGGACTCCTTCCTGACTACAGGACTCCTTCCTGACTATCAGTCAACCGACACATAAGAGGTGTTCGTGACCTGCCGTGGGTAGGCGAACCTTCAGCCATTGTGCAAGGCTATCAAGAATAGTGAGCTAGGATGCCTGCCCTCTAGGAGGTCTCCATGGCTGTGGGAGGGTTATAGGTATATGTGTAAAAAGTCACATAAGAATTCAGATACTGTTCTAGACACTGGTAGCACAGAGACAGGTAAGTTAGAATCCTCTAGAGAGATAGACATACGAACAAATAATTAAAATACCATTTGCAAATGTAGAGTTGAAAGAATCTGCTAAGAATACTTGTGGCATAAAGCAGAGAGTAACTCTAACTGGTTCGGGAAAACTTGTAGGATGAGAAGGTTGAGCTGTCTTTAAGGTTTAATAGGTGAAGAAGGAAGGGCAGGGCTTTCCAGGCAGAGAGAAGAGTATGTGGAAAGATGTTGAGACTTGAGATAGGGTGAAGCTCTGGGTGAAACTGAGGTGGATAACTAAGCTCAGGTGGATAACTGAGCCTATGGGGAGGGTAGAGATGCCCAAGGAGGGCAGGCTGCTGACTTGCAACCCAACGTCTTGATTGGATCGAAGAGGGATAGCACGCTGAGAATGATCCTGGACATGTCAAGCCAGGAAGAGAAGGGACAAATCTGTGCAGGAGAATTAATTTATACAAATCATTAGTACACTTGGTTAGTGTAGACACTCTACCTGCAAGATGCTGAAGCATATCTCCCTACTCCTTAGGTGTGGGCTGCATATAGTGACGTCTAAAGAGGAGTATGAATAGGGCAGGGTTGCAAAAAGAGTCACTTTAAAGTTGAGAAGCCTAACAAACACGACCTTAGCCAGGTGAATAAGGTCAATATTAATAGAGATAGGTCATGTCGATGGTATGTCCCCTCGATATGACGTGATGAAAATGGTACTTTGTCTCTATGATCTTCTACCTGATAACCTAAAGCCCCAGTTCAATCATGAGAAGAACGTCAGACAAATCTCAGGAGAGGGACTTTCTACAAAATAGTTGACTAATGGTTCACAAAGGCCAAGGTCATCAAAAACAAGAAAAGTGAGAAACTCTCTTGAAGATAATCAAATTTCATTGAGAAGTTACAATAGCAGGTTTTCCCGTTAAATACCCCAAAGGACATTCTGAAAGATGTCCTCCAATGGTGTCAGAAATAGCATGGAAACCCCTCATTAGGATAATTCAGATTTGTATAAATCTGAGTGTGCAAGACGATCAGGCAGGACCCAGGAGGAGGGGCGGGTCCAGGGCCAAGAGAAGACCAGAGGGGTGCGGGGCTTGGAAAACGGAGCAGGTGGTACTCGACGTGAGTCTTAAAGCACGGCAAGAATCTGGGTAGGTAGAAAAGGAGGGCGTCACCTAGGAACTGAGAAGAATTAAATGATGAAAGATCCCAAAGGAACGTGCCATTTGACTGGAAGAATCTGTAGCTTTCTTGTGCTTTAAGGGATTTTTTTTTTCAGGCTGAATTAAGCCGGGGGAAAGCATTTTGGGTCACGGTGATGATGGAAAGGAGGAGGAGGTAGAAGGAGGCGATGTCATCCAACAACGTTTTTCAACACATTCAGGCCCTACTTTTAAAATACCAATATTATAGAAGAGATAATTACTGGTAGCATGTTAATGGGAGGAAATGAATTCTAAAATCTCTCACAGGGATTTCTGAACACAGATTACCCACCCTCTTTTCTTAAGTGAAGTTTGAGGGATAGTCAATCTTTCTTGGAAGAGGGAAAACTGTCTTGACATATACAGGTCAAGTCTTGCTCTAGAATTTTATAGGTAGCAATTGTTTGTTGAATGAATTAATGAAATAGTAGTCACTGTCAGAAGCTTTAAGCGTAACTGTCCTTGAAAGAGGCTTTGCAGTCAGTGATTAAGTCAAAATTGATTTACTTTATTCATTTATAAAAATATGATTCTAAGTTTCGTGAAATATCTTCTAAAGGGCAGTAGAGGGGATGGTTGATTAAAACTGCCCTGTTGTAAGTCTTTTTGTTAAGAGAAACAGTTTTTGTTAAAAGAAAGTAATTACCCCAGAAAATGATTTGTTTTATATAATTAAATTAGTGATTTCTCTGTTTTTCACTAAGTGGGTCCACCAAAATTCTTATTCCAGCCCAAACTTGGTCCCTGTTTACATCGGTGCAATCAGATCCTTGAATAATTCAAAAATTCAGCAGATATAATTCACAAATGCAACATTCGAGTTCAACTTCTAAGCTTTGTTCAGACACTTACGTGTTAAGACAGACAGACAGACGGGAGGGGGTAGAGAGGAGCGATTGTTATTCAGAACTCAGTGATGCCGCTAACGATCTCGAACTTCGAATTGTTTTCATTGCAATCTGAAATGATTAGCTCTAAGCGGTCCTGACATTTATCAGACGGTCATGAAAAGAAAGCAGAATCGGTCAGGAGCAAAATACCCGTTTCTGCCGAAGTTCACATGCAGTGCACCCCGTTGGCAGCCCCCCAGGAGGAGAGGAGGAAAGGGGAGGTCTGCAGTGCAGCAGCCACTGGGTGCTCGGACTCGTCCCAGGGCTGCCGGAGCTGCTCTGGTGTCCAGATAAACGTGGCATTCATGCTCGCCATCTGTCCACAGGTCAGTGGGGACAGAAACTCAGAATCATTATCTCTAATGAATGAATATACAATGACAGTCTTGTGTGTGGCAAAGGATCATCGCATAGGAACATGGCTGGGGAAATCAGACAGTGGGAAAAAGCTCTGCTAATCCTGCAAGGAAACGGGAAAAACAGGTGTGCGTGTGTGTGTGTGTGTGTGTGTGTGTGTGTGTGTCCTTTAACCCTTAATATCCAAGATGAGCTTGCAAGACAGGTGTTCTCACATGGCACGCTTGCTCTTTCCTTGCCCAGGACGGCACTGATATTTTACAGGGATGTTTTGGGGTAAGGGGTGTCTCAACCGTATGTTCTTTTTCCTCCATCGTGCCTCCCCATTTTGTCACCTTGTTTTTTCTTTTGCTCTTGTGGGGCAGGAAGTTGTTTGGCTTCCTGTCTTTTTTTTTTTTTTTTTTTTTTTTTGCACAATGCCATGCATACCTAAGAGGTTAGAGCCTGTTATTTGGGACACATTGTGCCTTTTGCTGAAACAGCAAGTCCCTATTTTATATTCATTTTCATGATTTTCCAAGGTGAATGCATAAATTATACATGTATATAGAATATAGATAAAAATAGAAATTCACAGAAGGTTCAGTTCTAATAAACAGATATTTACAGAGCATCTGCTCTAAACCAGGCACAGAGGGAAACCAGAAGATAAAGAAAATGTTTCCCGGTCTTATAAATTTCACAGCGTATTTCAGAAGATGAATTTGTGCATAAATGATTATAAAGAAAAGTAAGTAGGAACCAGAACAGAAGTAAAGTCAACACACCGAGTGAATGGAGGGAGCAGGTAAATGATGCATCAGACAAATTCTGTATGGGGCACTCTACTTTAAAGCCATCGTTGCCTTGATTTTTTGACAATTTCCTTCCAGTGCAAAAATCGTTGCCCCTGTTTGGCAGATCGGAAAGTTAAACCACAGAAGCATTCATTGAAAAATGCAAAATCATACAGTGAATAAGAGGCAGATTGTGAATTTGAACTCAAGTCTGCCTGACTTCAAACCCCACGTTGGCAGGAACCAAAAGAGATTACGCAGGAGACAGTATTTGAGCAGGGATATCTAGCTAAGGCACATTTGTTCCAGAAGGAGGACTCAGATGCATTCTGAGGCAAAGGTCTGGAGAGTTGACAGCACGTCACACCTGAGGAATAGTCAGAGGGAAGGTGTGCCAGAAGCAGGCTCAGTGTCAGGAACCACAGAGGCCCAGTGCTGGGAGACTGGATGCCGGCCATCGTGGAGAACCATGAATGTTAGCTACATCGAGGACTTTGGGCTTGATTCTGTGAGCACTAGAGACCCACTGGAGTGGAATCCCAGAGATCAGGACTAAGCTATGCCCTCATTGCAAATTCAGTCATGTCCAGGGATGTCTGGGGAGCTGATGGGATAGATAGAAGGGTCTATGTGCAGGAGGGACCAAAGAACCGCATGGGATGGACAATGACGAAACTCTTGGTGACCAATCTCTCAGCTATGGTCATAAGGAGCAAGGACCACCCTCTAGTCCCGAGCAATGTAACTGGCTGGAGAGCGAGGCCTACCTAAGGGGCAGCCCAGGCAGTACACAGCTCAGATAGAGAGAATACTCCTGATCAAAGGGACTATTAATTGTATCACAAAGTGTTGACATTTAAAGGTCCTTCTGGCCAGACTCCTGAGCTAAAATCAATCTCGACGAAGGTGCTGTGATCAAGACCAGTGGCCTTTGCACCTGGGACAGCAGAGTTTCCCTGTGAAAGTGAAGGCAGGAGGCCATACCACTCTGAGCCTTATAGTGGGTACTTCCCAGATGAGAAATGAATGTTCCTCATATATTTTCATATGAGCCAGCAGGAATGGAAAGGGGAAAACATATCACATTAAGAAGAGGATGCACAGAACACCCAGACTTTAAATTTAAAGAATTTGGGGACATTCATCCTAGCAATCTAGTTGTGAAAAGGCCACGGAGGGATGTGGAAGACCAACACTGCCCGTCAGGGAATGGCCCAGGACTTCGCCTTTAAGCTTGAGGGTGCCATATGGGAAGGATTTCTCCAAGTGTGGGTTCATGAGTCCCTGCTGCTTCCCAGTGGTCTTGCAAATGGCCCACAGGAGATGTGATGGTTTCACTTGAAAACCAGTCAAAGCAACCATCCATGTTCCAATACATTTCACACATTTGAAGCGAAAGATAATTGTAATTTTTCAAATCATAAAACTGATGTGATTTTATATAATCATTATATGTTTAAAGGTTTTACGTGTGCTATAAGATTATATTATCAGTTCATCTAGTAATAGGATATCTCAGCTATTTTTTCTTTATCTCATTGCATGTTATTGTCTATTTGGGGAAATGTACATAAGCATTATTGCTTTTCATATTCATCTCCAAATTCCAACAAAATGAATCAATGGCTCAAAAGGAGTTCAGAGAAGTATAAAAGTTGTGATGACAACAGTAAATATTACAACTCAGAGCAAGGTCATGAATGAATGAGTGAACGTGGCTATAGATCAAATGCAGACTCGTGTTCCATATACGCTGGAACCCAAACGCTGCCATTGATGAGTTTGCTCAAGCATCCAATAAAAGAAAATGCGGACTGTAAGTAAAACGATATATTCATAAACTGGAGTTTGGGGACAGGCGATCTAGTCATCCTTCAATCCCAGCACATTGTAATAAAGAAATTAGTCACAGAGTCTCAAATGCCATTTTTGGTCAAAACTTATTGACATTTCTATTGAGCCAATCTGAACATTTTAGAACAAATTGGATTATACTTCTCTACAGGAAATTAGTGAATTGTGCCACTAAATGAAAAAAAATTAAAATAAACAAAAGGGCATTATTAACAGTTAAATTTGCGTAGCATAACATACAATCACACTGTTGCCAAGAAGCTTGTAAGACCACCCACAAAGTTAATGGAAAGAGAGAAAGAGAAAGCATCAAACTTCCGTTCGGACCCGAAAACTGATGGGTGAAAGATAATATCAATAGCACACAACGTGAGAACAATGATCACCACCTCTGAGAGGGAGGTAATGAGTGGGCTCTTGGCGCACAGAGAGCACAGCGACAAGGGAAAAGTGCCCAGTGCCCTTCAGTTGTGTTTGTTTCTGAAAAGCACGCCACAGGCAAATGGTTTCTCTCTTCCTGGCCGGTAATGATTGCTTTGTAGGCTGGGATGCAGATCTCCGGCAGGCAGCGGACTGACCATGAGTGCCACAAGAAAAGGCATGACCACATAAAATAAATAAAATCGAATAAAAGTTGCCCCGAGTGCCAAGCCAGCCATTCACTGTTTACCTGCGGCTGGAGGTCAGTAGGATGCCTCCTGGCTTTCATTCAGGATATGGGGAAGCAGCGAAGACTGTGGTCCTTTTGCTCTTTCGTACTTAATTGAAATCTGGTTGTGTAGGGAAGAAGTACTCATTCGGGTTTTGAAATAAGTGATCCAATTAAAACGTTTCTCCAGAACGTAGATCATTTTCATGATTTCAAATCGCTTCCTCGGGTGAGTTGTATCTTGGCAATATTCTGACATCCTGAACCTATCACTTTGGGGGCAGGACATCACGTGTGTGTCTGTGTGTTCGTGTTGAGAACAAGCTTCCTTAATAAGGCTGCATTCGGTAGAACTTTCGATCATTCCTTGATGATGTTCTTGGCTTGTCTGAAAAAGAAACCGATGCTGTGATGTTTTAAAACGACATCTTAACGCAATAGCAGTGGAATAAATGCCTTTCAAAGCCAAGCACCATCAAAGAGCTCCTGAGAAATCCCTTAGCAAGTTGCAGCATCGAGCCCACCAGAAACATCGATCTAACTGGTACGAACAGAGGCCGGTATAAAATTACTGTTTATCATCGTTTCTTGTTCTACCTGGAGACCAGTTGCCAGGGAAACACCTGTTCGAGAAGACTGTTTTGTATCTTCTATGCTCAACACAGTGCTTGGTGCACAATAGTCATTTAGAAACATGTCATTAAACACACGAGTGAACGGGCCATCTAGACGGTCCGGCCCTAATATCCTGTGATAGTGTGATCCCAAATGAAATACTTTCCATCTTTTTAATGTTGCTCATCTTCAGGCCCTGCTGAAAAATCTCTCTGCTGTCATCCCTTCTCTCTGTCTCCCTGGGCTCGCTTCTAACGCAAAGTTATCCAGCATCTTTGTGGCACCCAAGTGGTGCAAGCTAAGAATTTCCCGCTGCTAAGAGTCCTCCTACCAGCTGTGGCATCTGAGGACCACTCCTGGCCTCTCGGAACTGTCATCCACTCCAGGCCTAATGCACAGCAAGCTCACAATGGCTATTCTTTGCAAGATAAGGAGGTAGGTTCTTGGGATTTTACCCCTAGATCTAATCTCTAGAATTTGGGGAATGGACAGGCAGATCTTATTTTTGATGAACCGACTAACTGATCCTTATAGTCATTGAACTCGTCTCAAAATACGAACAACCTGCTTTGTAAATTGTTCTAGAATTCTGCAGCAAACTGACATTAGCGTTCTCCATCAATTGCTTCCAGAATCCTTGATTTCGAACATGGTAAAAAAACAGAATAGCATTGACTATTTCCCAGTCTTTACGCAGACCTCCAGCTCTTGGAGATTTCAGACAGATTACAGCAGGGGCTGAAACAGAACAATATCTCCAGCATCTTCTAAGCCTCCAGAACAGGAGTCACTCAGGCCTAGATTTTTTAATCGTTCACAGTGACTGTGAGGGCTGACTTCAGAGCCCGATCAAAGGATCTGAACTAAAAAAATGTACGGGCCTCGTTATTCTGGAGAGGTAAAGGGTCTGAGGGAGAAACCCACTCTCTAACTCAAAAGGTCAGAGAAGGCATTCTAGGGAACAGCTTTGCAAAACACGCTGGTCTCAGAGAGAACACAGAACATCTCAGTGATAACATTTTTCCAGGAAAACCCTCACCCTCTCCTCCGGAATTCTCCTAATTAAACTTGAGTTCTGCTCCTTCCAGTCCAGCCTCCCTGATTTGTCAGGATCATTATAGCATATCATTTCCCTGTAAAATTCAGCAAAAGTGACTCTGTGGTTGGTACCACACACATGATGAACAGTTGTTGGAGATGGGCAGACGTTCCACAGTTGCTGGGTCACTCACTAGGCTGGTGACACACCCACTCGCCATTTTCACATGCGTGACTCGGGTTCTGCCCTGTCTTGTGCTCCTTTTGCTGCCTGAACAAATTATTACAAACTGAGTGGCTTAAAATCATGCAAATGTATTGGCTCAAGGTTCTAGAAGTCTGAATCCCTAAGTGGCTCTCGCTGAGCTAAAAAAATCGAAGCTTTGGCAAGGCTGTGCTCCTTGTGGAGGCTGGAGGAGGAAATCTATTTCCTTGCCTTTTCCAGCTTCTAGACGCTTCCTGCATTCCTTAGTTCATGGCCCTGCACCACTCCAGCCTTGGCTTCATCATCACATCTCTTTTTCTGACTTTGATCCATTGCCCTTTCCCTTTCATTCATAAGGACACTTGTGGTCGCTTTGGGCTGACCCACATACTCCAGAATAATCTTGCATCTCAAGATCCTTGATTTAATTCCCCGCGCAAAGTCCCCTTTGCCATGTTAGGTAACATATTCACAAGGTGTTAGTAGGTGGACACCTTTCGGAAGTCACTATTCCACCTACCACATGCCCTACTAAGTTACAGGACAGCGCACATCATGAACCTTTGGGCTTTTTTATAATGATTTAAAGCATGACTGATAAAACCAGACTTCGGAAAGGGTGGTTCTTCGCTTATTTCTCCCTTCTCAATTCTGAGTTCCTTCAAGGCAAGGCCCATGCAGAGTCCTATATGCATTCCTGACACATGGATGTGCTCCATGCTCATTCGTTGAATCGAAATGCTTGCTTTTACTGAAAACATGGGCTCTACCAGGTCATTCAATAAACGCTCCCAAATTTGGCCGAGGAATAATCTTTCTTCAAGCACGTAATAGAATTAAATATGCTTTAATTTCTAACATCATATCCAGCTCTCTCCCTTACTCTGATCGGACCAGAATCTCTACTCAAGTTGCTACATGAGACCATGTTTCAAGCCTGCAGCATTGCTCCTGGACAGCGTGAGCCATGCCTGTGGCCATTAAAAATAACAGCCTCTGCCGAGGACACAAAACCACTTCTGAAATGCCAGCCATCGGGAGTCACCTTGGGCTTGCCATAAAGGTGGGTCACTGTGGCTAGATCAGAACCTACCTACCTGCTCATTTCTCCTCACCCTCTGCAGCCACAGAGCCCGCGACCTGCAGAAGGAACGTGGCCACAAACTGTAGCTTGGCTACAGGACAAGTGTCTAGAGAAAGGCCTGGCTTTTCACAGATGCTCAATAACGATGTGCTCCTGCCCTCAAAATCTCAGCTCCTTCGGCCCCCTCACTTCAGAGGGCATGCTGAGGTGTGGAGTCCTGAGCAGGAACGAAGGCTCCAGGAGTCACACCTCTCATGTTGTGGCTTTAGATGTGCTGAGAGTCCAGCTGAACCAGAAGAGCCTGGCACTGAGCTAGTAGGCCCGGCCGTCTCATTTTCCATAGGCCTGGATGCTCAGCTGTGTGAACAGGCAAGCTCCCCCTTAGGCCACCATATATAGGCATCATCTGCCCTGCGCCTGCGCCTGCTTTGCAAGCATCACCCCTTCTTCTGCTATCTTTGTCAGCACCTCCCTTACATGAACTGGGTATACGAAGGCAGGACCTGGCCAGGAACTGGAAGGATCGTTACTTCCACCATCTGGGGACCCCATAACTGCAGCTCAGAGAACTATTGTCCTTATCCGCAAACTGGAGACAATAAAAATCGCTGAAAAGGCCACGGCACAGAAGAAATAAAATAGACGTAAATAACCTAGCATGTTAATGCATACAGCAGGTGATTGATAACTGGTAAATTGATGATTATTTCTGTCATTGTTAACGTAACTTAGATCAGCATCATTTTACTCCGGTGTCTCTTTTGGAGATAAGGGCCTGGATGACCGGGGGGGGGGGGTGCCTCCAGGAGTTAACCACAGTGCGGCCCTCCCCCATCTCCTCCCGGGCAGCACCCTGGTGACCGCCACAACCTTTTCTTCACTTAGTCCTCATCAGAGCTAATCTCTGTAAGAGTGGGATTAGCTGTGTCCCTGCCCTCTCACCGCTGGGCCATATGCTCCTGAGTGACAGCTGTTGGACAGCCTATGCTGGGAAAATGCAGTCCTTTCAGCCCAAATTTGATAAACATACATTTCTTCTGTCTGTCCTACTTTGGGCCATCTGTCAGTGCGGCATGGTGCCTTCGCTGGGCTGGCAAGATGCTGAAATCGGACCACCAAGGAAGGTTCAAGGAGAAGGCTGCCACCAGAGAGGGCTGGGAGTGGTGGGGGAGAGGTGGGGGAGTGGCAGTGGGGGGTGCCACCCAGGACCTGGCAGAGCTGCGACTCAGGCTGCCCAGCCCTCACCTGCAGGAACAAGAACCTTATTCTTGCAACAAGAACTTGGCCTCCATTGGTAGCTGGGTCCCCAGACTGGCCACTCTTCGATCAAAGAGATTGCCACAAAGTTATATAAAGTGATGCCCCTCGAACACGCATCAGCTGACAAACTGCCCGGGAACCCTGCTCCAAAGCAGATTCTGACCCAGTGGGTCTGAGACTCGGCATTCCTAATAAGCTCCCAGCTGATGCTGATTCCGATCTGAGGACCAGGGTGTGAGGTTATAAAGGCCACCTGATTCAGGGTCCTACAGACAGCTTCTTGCCAAGAGGATCCTTTGTGAATGAGATTCCGTCATGACCGAGACAACCTGCAGACTAAGCAGCCAAGTACCAAAGGGCCTCCAGATGGAGCAGGACCTACTTCCTCAGGTCTCCCAGCTCCCAGCCACCAACACGGGGTGTAAACACTGCTAAGTCAACCAGCCGGACACAAGGGGCCTGCTCCCCACGCTCTTTTTTATAGCTTCAAATGTGTGCATGTCCAGAAGAGACGTATGAGAAAAGGGGTTAGGTGGATCCAGTGCAGTAACAGACCTACCGGCTCAATGCCTGCAGAACATAGAGGGGTGATGGGGTGCTGGGTCGTGGGAGCAGAAGCAGGGGAAGCCAGGCACCCCAAAGGAGCAGGCCTGGAACCCTGAAGGCTGGATATACCTCTGCCCACTGAGCTCAGGCTCGGGAGGCAATGTTGGTGGCTACCCAGAGTGCCCCCTTTCCAGGGTGTCAGAGAGCACGTGCACTGGCCTGGACCCCAGATGACACAAGCAATTCCCCAGGCGGTGACATCAATCCACCAGAACCGCGGCTGGAGATGGAATGCTCGAGATCTCGTAATTCCCCTTTAATTGTGAAGGAGCTAATTAGACCCAGAGCACCTCTGTGAGCTGAGTGTGATTGTGCTAATTTCACTACTGGACAAGCTAAGTCAGGCACCGGCGGACTCCACCGCGGGCTTCTGGCTCTTGACGAAAGACATTAATGATATTTTCAACGAACACAGGGCCTGTGCCCACAGAGCTCCAAGTGATTTACCAACGGGTCCTGGCCCGTTCCCAAGAGGCCCGGGCCGCTGGACATCACCTTCCCCGCCTGGTTCAGTGCAGCCCTTCCCACGCAGGGCATTCATACACGCGTGTGCCCGAGCAGGGACCACCAGCCGGGGTGGAGATAAACAAATGTGCCACCTGGATCCTCATTTATATTTCTCTTCATTTCAGTTGGGAGATGAGCCTTAATCGGAGCTGTTTAGTGACTCTAGGCACAGGCCGTGTGCACCCCGGGGTCTGTCTGCCTTCCCTGCACTTTCCCAGCAGTGTCCAGGCACGGCCCCCAGGTGTGTGCTGACACTCTGCGTCACCAGCAGGCGAGCCTCACCCCGCATTACACGTCCGACAGCCCTGGAAGCACGAGGATGGGGTGACGAGGCCTCCTGTACACCTCAGCTTCGCCCACTCCAATGCATGATGGCTCTGTGGTGACACTCCTCCAGCCGACAGGAGCCAGAGGTCACCTGGCTTACAGGGAAACAGCAAAGTCGGGATGAAAAACCTTCTCTCTTCACTCCTGATAGTCTAGGATAATGGGTAGAAAGGGGCTTAGGGATCTTGCAAACGGTCAGTTCCTACTTCCTCACACAGGAGAGAGAGCTGCGGTCTGCAGGGGAGGAGCAGGTGCTTACGGACCCGCGGAGCAGCGAGTTCCTGGCGCGTCTGCATCCGCCTTCCTATCTGCCTGCTCAGCTCGCCCGGCAAATATCTCCAAATAAATACTAAGTGCACATCCAGGAATGGATGGCCGCCCACAGCATGTCCTGTTTGGGGACAGTTGGCATGATCCAGGCTAGAGACAAGCCCAAACCCTGTCCTCACAGACAGTGAGCAGCAGACAGGCCCTGGGGGAAGAGGCCCAAGTGGCTGGGAGTGAGGTGGGTGACAGAGGCTCCTGAGATCTGCTAGGAAGACAGGCAGCGGCAAGACAAAGGCCGCACGCTCAGAGCAACGTTCTGTATTTCCCTCAGAGAGAAAAAGCTCTCAACTCACAGCCCTTTTTACGTCTTCCTTCTTGCTTTTTTTTTTTTTAAACCAAAATAAAGCAAATTAAAAAATCCAAAGCCTCGAAGAGCCCCTGAAACTTGACCACTTATTTATTTTTTTTCTGGAGTCTTCTGGCTTCCTGGCCCTCAAAAATAAAAAAATAAATAAATAAATAAAAATAAAAAATAAAAAAACAAGAAGGAAAGAAAAATCATGCGCTGCGGACCTCGTCTCTTCACGCCCGTGTTTCCTCATGGAGCAAATCTCTCAGGAATTCTGCACTTGGCAGTTGCTGCCGCTCAAGGTGCACAGTGGCCAGCTCCCAAGGCTCCCGGTGTGACCTCAGCTCTGGGAAAGCCACCAGCCCCATCCCAAGGGAAGGAAGCTGGGTCCAGACCCAACCCTCACCCCCCCGCCACCCCCAGCGCTGCCAGCCAGCTCTGCAGAGAGATGCCACACCCAGGGCACCGCGAAGGGTCACCAGGTTCTCATTCTAGCTTCTTCAGAAGGGACAGAATCCCCCACGCTAGGAAAGTGGGGGCTGGGGGAGCCCACCGCCAGGAGGTGGCGCTGCACTGTAAGCCAGGCCAGGCCCAGGGGCCAAGGCTTCAGGGGGTGGTGGTGATCACAGGGCGCAGGCTGGAGAGCGTCCGGAGAGGCGATGGTGTCAGCGCCAGCGGGCAATGCCCGAAAACGTCCTTCTATCGTGGTCTCACGTCCCTGATGCGGAAAGGGAGCCCCAGAGAGGGGCCGGGAGGGACCCGACATTGTACAGACCAGCGGGGCACGACGCCTTTTATGAACTCCGGGCGTTCCACAAAAGGCTGCTTTGGGGTAAAGCTGAGACCAGAGGGTAACACAGGAGGACTGGCTCACCCTAGGGAAACCTGCAGCTCCATCCAGGAGGAAGGACCCAGAGCCCCTTCCCGGGGAGCGATCAGGAACCCCCCGGAGCAGAAAGGAGCCTGCGGAGGGGCCGGTCTCAGTGGCCCTGGGCACCACTGCTTGGCCTCATGGGTCCACACAGCGTAACAAGATAAAGGCCACGCGTTCCGCCTCTTACTAGCCGTGCAAGGAGGATGTTTCATCTAACGTCTCTGAGACACTATATGAGATGCTTTGCTGGGGAAATGGCATTAAAATCGCCCCCTCGTAGCATCATTTTCGAGAATTAAAGGTCCTCGTGTGAAGTGTCTAGCACAGCTCCTGGCAGAGAGAAATTCTCCTGGGAGGGAGGTCCCTGCCCTTGCTGATGGCCCCTCGAGGAGCACTCCCAAACATAGTCACCCAAGGACCCCAGACACTGGGGGTAGGGTCACGGGATGGGGGGCAGGTAGAGGACAGGGAGGTGAGGCCACCCTGCAGAGTCCGCAGAGAGGGACGCTGACAAAGTCGGCGAGGTCTCCTGTCTCTGTTCAAAGCCCATTTGTAGAGAGATGATTCCCCGGCCAGAACCGGGGAACCTCCCCAGACACCTGCACACAGCACACAGGCGCAGACCCGCAGAGGAGGGCAGGGTGTGCCCGCCAGGCCTGGGTCAGGCCGGGCCAGTGAGCCTTTCACGGTGGCTCAGATCCAGCAGGGAACCGTATTGTGGCCGCCTTCCCATGCGAGAGGCCGGCTCGCTCTTTTCAATCCCCGACTCTTTCCAGGCCTGCAGGGGCCAGGCAACAACGCTAGCACCGTCCTCCCCACAGACAAAGGGCCCCGGCCTTTGAAGAGCTTCCTCGGGACCACACAGCAGCGCAGCCCACTGAGGAGGTGAGGGCCTCGGCACATGGACCTCACCGAGGTGGCTCGCAGCGCCGTGGCCCTCTGGCTCTGCGCTCTGTCCACCTGAGGCCACCCAGGGCCCTCGCCTGGCCGAAGCTCTAAAGGGCCATTGGCTGATGTAGGACACGTTTCGTAGAGGCAGGACTCTCTGGGATGCCAGGTAATGAAGAGACAGAGGTTACCTCCCAAGGGTAACCCACAGCAACCCAAGGGGGTGGTGGGAGCTGGTGGCCATCCCTTCCCACCCACCGCAACCCACGGATCTTCATGCTTCTGCCCAGGTCTCTACCAGCCACTCTGGCTGTGCCACTGAGGAAGACGAAGGCCGTGAGTGCAGATGCTAAGTGAAGGCGGACCTCGTTGTCCCCTTGTCCCTGTGGATGATGCGTCTCAGACTCGCAGGGCCCTCCTCGTGGGCCGCTTTGGGGAGGCCACCGCAGTTCGTCCTTGGGATTCTCCAAACTCTCTTTTCCGTGCCAACTGCCTGCTCTGTTCCTGAAGGTACAGACTCCTCCTGAAGTCACTCGTGACCCACCTTAGGACTTTGTTCTCAGGAGACTCCTCCTTTGGATCGATGCTTTCGAAAACCATTAACGGCATCATCACTGCGTGACTATAGCATGATAAGCTTTGGAGGAGGAATGGAGATGGCCGACACATGGTCCCTGTCCCTGAAAGGCCTCATCCCCCTATACATTTGTTCTCCCAGAAAGTATGTATTAAGCACTTAAGGTCTCAGGCCTGTGTGTAGCTCTGATCAAGACGGACGGGGTCACAGTCACCGGGGAGACAGCCAGTTAGCAAAGCATGACACCTGGGACCAGGGGAGAGCACCCAACTCCACGGGAGGGCAGACGAGAAACCAGACAACAACAACAAAGAGAGATGAGGGCTGTGAGAGAGGGAGGCATGGAAGCCAGTTCTCCTTAGGGCTCAGGAAAGCTTCGCCAATGAGAGCGACAACACAGCGTCGTTGTGGAAATCACGAATTCTGGAATCAAGCATCTGGCTGCCAAATCCGGGCCTGCCCCTTACGAGCTCATAGAGAGCTCAGGCTTTCTAAGCCTCTGTGTCCCCAGGTGCTAAAAAATGGGAATAATGTGAGTCTCCAACATATAACATCGGTATGGGGATTGGATGAGAAGATTCGTGAGAAACGCAGCGCACTGCACCTCCGGGCAGGGAAAAGCGCTCAGTGAATGTTCATCCTCCTTGCTGTTTTTGAGTGAGATGTGAACTGGAATAAGGGATTTCCAACAAGTCATACTGTCGGAAGATACCCTATCCCCTGCCTTCAGTGCAACCTCCAGGCCTGGGCATGTCGTTTCTTCCCCTGGGCCTCGACTTTCCCGTTGATGAAATAAGCAGCTTCGTGGCTCATCGCTGAGGTTTCTTTCCTCTGCGAATGCTGGGACTCTGTACGGCTCTGGGGCCTTTGGAAGCCTGCTGCCACACAGAGCGACCCCGCGTTCACACGGCTGCCCAGGCCCCTGGACGTCCCTCCCCCAGCGGCTCGCCAGGAGTCAGAGCCAGCTCAACGGCAGGCAACCCACGTACGTGTCTGCAGATCGTGACCAAAACCTGAGGGACAGCAAAGCTGCCCCTGTCTAGGGCCTGACACAACATGGCAAGGGGCCGCATTGCACCCGAACGGGGCCCCGACGTGGCGTGCTAACACACCCTTTTGTCTGCCTTCGGTCTCTGCCTGGATCTTCACGCCCAGCGCACCCGCCACGGCCGAGCCAGGTGGGCCGCAGCAGTGATGACAGCACCGTCACCCCGCAGCGCGCGTCCAGGCCCGGGGCATGTGGTTTCAAGGGGCCCCGCTGCGCTCGCAGCGTCGTGGTCGACACTTTCTCATCTTCCTTTCAACAAGACCCTTTCTCTAGCGTGCAGGCCGAGAGGCCAGACCCACACGAGTTTAAGTCGATGCTGAAATTTTTGTCCTCTGGCTTCTTTTTGGTAAAAGGCTTTTTCCTTATTTATTTTTATTTTTTTTATCCTGTTAATAGTATTCACATCTACCTGAGACAGAAGCCGGGATCCATCTCCCCAGGCTTCTTGTCTTTGTGTCCAACAACTAACCAGTAACCACGCCCTATGAATTCCACCTTTTGACACCTTTCAGGGGGGTGTCATGTGTTTCAGCCTCCTTGCCCCATCCGGCTCACACTCATCACCACCTTGCTCTGAATTTTGCAATAAATTTGGTTTACTCTTCTCCACTGGCTCCGGCATCTCTCCTGTTCCAGGAGCGAATGGCCATCTCACTGCACTACCTAAGACTCTTCAATTAACGAACCGTTCCCTACGCCGGAGGTTCTCAAACCTGAGTGTGCCTTTGAGTCGCCTTGAGGGCCTGTGAAAACACACAGCGGCGACCCCAGGCCCGGAGCGTCCGATGCAGCAGGTTTAGAATGGGGCCTAAGCATTTGCGTGAGTCACACACGACCAGGCAAGCTGATGCTGCTGTTCTGGCCGCCGCATTTTAAGTACCATTGCCCTGCATACGCCCTAAGAGGTAAACCCTTTCGCCTGGCATTCATCTGTCCCAGGATAAATTTTTCCATCTTATTTTGAGGTATGGCACCCCTCCCCCCACACACACACATGCAACTAGTATTGTGACTCGTAAAGCCACATATCCCGGTAGAGCAGAGAATATTCTAGTTAGAGCAGAGAGTCCATTCTGTAGGTCTGAGGTTCACACCCTTACAAAGCTGGGGGTGAGGAAGAAGTCAGTGGGCTCCCCAGGGCTGGGCCACCCGCAGGTGTTGGCAGGCAGCGGCACCCAAGCTTTGTAGCCGTGCTCCGCTGGAGACACCGTCCAACATGCTGTCTTCTCCCGATGCCTTAAAGCCATGTGGCCAAGTAAACAGCACAGCCAATTCACGATTGGAGCCAAACGTAAACAAGATCTAAAACAGAACAGCACTGGACGGGGGCCAAATGGAAAGGTAGTTTAAGGTTATGAAAGCTGGCTTGGGAACCACATGTTGTCTGAACTTGTAAACATCAAAGAGCCAGACTGGAAAACTATAATAACGTAATAATAATTAATAATAATAAAATCAGGCCTTCCCCACCGTTCCCCCAGGATATAATATCATTTTTAAAAAATTAAGACGTGATGGGCCTATTAAGTCATTTACTCTGTATTCTGAGAGGGGAAGGTCTGAGCCGTTTATAGGGTCTGGGAAACCTGCCTCGCATGGAGGATTCGCAAATGCCTTGGGGACAGAGGGGGTTGCAGAACAGGCCGCCCGGCAGTGACCACCGGCCCCGCCTTTGGAATTCTGGGTTGCCCCTGAAGGAAACAGGGCCTATGCCCAGCTCCTTGGGAGAAAAGGGAAGCCCTCAGCCCCTGCATCCCTCACCGGGTCTTCACCGACTGCTGTGTCCAGGAGGACAGTGGCCGTGACTGTGACTACCGCCTGCGTGTTGGGGCAAGCCCCCCGAAGATGGAGTGGTTCCCACTGACCATAACCAGGGAACTGACCAGAATTTACCTTCTCCATTTGCCAGATTTGTGTGCATTTGCCTGTTTCTTTTAGGCATCATGAGCAAAACAACAAAAAATTCAAAGTTAACCATGCAATTGATCGCTCACGTATATGGTGGTGGCAAGACCCAACCCATTCGTTTGAGATGACTTATTTTAAAACTGGAGCGAACATTAATTTATCTTTATCCTTCTTAGGAAGAGCTTTCTCCTCACCCCCAAACACCACCACCAACAACAAAAACCCCACCTAAAAGGCAGGATCATAAATCAGTTATTTATTCCAGTAGGGCTTTGGAATGAAACTATTTATATAGAATTTATTTGGGACATCTATCTTTCCTGCTATCATAATACATATTTTCTCACATTGTCTCGTTCATCACAAACTCTCGCTTGACCCAATCAGTGCTTGGCTACTCATTGGAGAGAAGTTTCTACCTCTTCTATCTTAGTCATCGTCACAGTTTTTGAGTAGCTCCCAAGCAAAATGGTTTATATATTTTAAGTTTCTCAGGGGCAGATCAGAATTTCCTTTTAGAGCTGTGCTGTTTCATACGATAGTCACTAGCCACACATGGCAAGTTAAGTGTCAATTTAAAATTACCAAAAAAAAAAAAAAAAAATCAGTCCCATATTTCAGTAAAGCACGTGGTTAATTCACAGTAGCCACATATTAAGCATTTCATGGTCACAGGTAGGTGGCAGTTACGATAGTAGAGAGCCCACAGACACTGAAAATTTCCATTATTGCAGAAAGTTCTATTGCTCAGAGGTTTAACTTCTCCACGAGGTTCTGTTGCAGAGGTGTATTTCATGACCCTTCCCTCTCCCAGCCCACCTCGGGCTCTCGGAAGCCACCCTTACTACAAATGCTCAGAAAATGGAGCCGATTCCGCTAGCTGGGCTCCTAGACTCTGGCCTGCCCAGCTCTGAGCACCATCCTCCCTCCTGGCGGAGAATGTGGACGAGATTCCTGCGAGGAAACGAATGATGCAGAACTGGGGGCAAAACCCAACGCCCTGACTATTGGTGTCTGACCCCATCAATGGTTTTGAATGTTTTGTTGCTTTTGTCCTTGGATCGGTGCCTGTGCCTTACCCGAACATCCATCCTCTTGCCTGTTCCGACCTCGAATGACTCCAAGCTGCGATTGTTTGAGGATTCCTCCACCCTCGAGGCTATTTCTTAGGCTATTCCCACAGCTGGGTATGGACTCGGTGTCGCATATGAAAGTCTGAAAAATAAGGATCTAGGCTCAGAGCAATCACTAGGTTTAAGCCCAGGAACCCTCTGTCTGCTCCAACTAGAACATGGCAAAGTACAAAGAACACGACTGGCCATGGAACTGGGGCTTTCTGTCTCCATTTCTCTGCTTCTGGCTCCGGGAACTTGAGCAAGATATGGAACCCCTCTGAGTCCCCCTATTCTCACTGATGGGGATGACAAAAGCCATGAGTTTGTGGTGAGGAGTATAAGGCATAAGGATATGAAGCAGCTAACTCTGTGGTGAGTCTATATAAACCTAGACACTCAGTGCAACCACTCCCTTTCCATGTTTCCTTTTAGAAATGTTTGATTAAGTGGTAATAGAATAGTACAGCCGGTCGGTATTTTTACGCTATTAAGAGACTCCAGGTCTTAAAAGTAACTATTGAGCTAGCATCTTGCTTTTGCTTACATCACTACAAATAACCTGCGTCATCCAAACCTTACAAAGTCCATCGCTCGGAACAGAGGTGCACCATTCGCCGTCCCCTAGAAAGCCCGCCCTTGCTGAGCTAACTTAGATTTAGTGAGAGGCAAGTTTCCTCTGTGCAAGCTAGATGTCTAATCACTAAGGTGATCCCTGATCCAATGGCCATTAATGCAAAAGCAAGGACAGGCAGCATCGCCTGGAGGGTAAAGAACACTGGCTCTAGAGCCAGCTCCTGAGATGGAATCTCGACTCGGACACGTCCTGGCTGAGGAAAGTATCCTGGTACTCCAAGGACCCTGGCACACTCACCTGAAATAGCATGATCATTGGGGGGAAAAAAATTTCAAGGTGGGACTTTAGCAATTATTACTAACAACAGCAGGATATATTGACTATTCATTTCAGCCAGGCCCTATGCTGAGTGCTTTACCTACGTCATCTCATTTTATTGAATTTCAGCCTGCGTGTCCTTAGTTCAAATTCTATGTCTAGTCCATGTCAAAGCCAGAATTCAATAAAGGAAAATCTGACTCCCAAACCCAGAGTCTTAACTTATTGTGCTTCTCCCTCTCCGGGTAAGTACACGGCAGCCCCACACCTGGGCTCAGGTCCTGGTTCAACAACCCACCCACTCTCTGTGAACTTGATTGACTAATCTGTTCCCCAAAGGTAAAAGGAGGGTGATAACACTGTCCTGAGGGGGTGCATATGAGAATTAAATGAAAAGGCTCAAAGCGCCTAGACACGTAGGAGGCATGCAGCAAGTAGGAGCAGCTTGAACCCAGGACGAGTACGCCCACAATTTGCAGAGCAAATTGAATTACCTCTGCACCCCAGGAGCTGACAATGGCCTGGCACCTCCCTGGAGCAGGTAAGTTAACTGCTTTAGCAAAAAGGGATACTAATTATAAAGGCCCGAGTCCTGGGAAAACCAGGCTTCGCACATACCTGTCCTGGGAGCCTGCTGGGTTCTCCTAGGAGAGTCGGAGGCATTTAGGAGCTGAGCAAGAGAGGCCAGGCGTTTTTAAAACTGCTCTTTGCAGTTTGTAGCTACAAAGATTCAAGAACTCCACAGTCTCTTCGCAATCGCCGCTCTCAGATCCGTTACTGACTTTACAAGCTTGCGAATGCTCAGATCTTTACCCTCGAAACTCAGTAAATCATCCCATCCTCAATCGCCTACCTTTCCGTAGAGCTGAAGAACCTCCTACATCCAGAGGGCTCCCCCTTTCTAGCATCTACATCTAACGGGACCACTACATCAGCATGTGTGTGTACACATATTATCTAATAAGCTTAAATGTGATCGACACTTGATTTCTCAATAATATCTGTGTCACTAGGAAATGACAGTGGACCAGAGGTTAAAAGCTGCATCACGTTTTACAGAAAGAGCAAACGTAGAGGGGAGGAGTTCTGGGGGACATAAACACACATCAGAAAGGAGGGAGATGGAACGGCAGCAAGAAAGACAACACTCTGGGGCCATTTAGCATGACAACAGGAGTTGGGGCAAACCTCAGGACAACCCCACCTCCTCCCTCACTTCCCCATGCACCACCCACCAGCCCCACCCCCACCTCCACCCTAACGAGGTAACAACCTGCACCTGCGGCAGCCCAGGGAGATGATGGATGTTTGTGAGCAGAACTAGGCAGGTAAGCAAGGCCCTTTGAGTTCATCAAGTGCAAACGCTTAGGATTCAGGTGGACCAACCAAGATCCAAGAAGACGGGCCACAAACTCATTTTTCCCTCCAAAAGTAAAACCCCGTCGAAATCGGCGAATCTGGTTCCACGCCTTGGGCTAGTCGTGTAGGATGATGACGACAGTGATAACATCTAACGCGTGTTACGTGCTTGCTATCGGCCAGGCTCAGTTCTCCTCGTCTGAACTCATTGTATATGCAAAACCACCCTGAAGAGTAGAGGTGATTTATCCTATTTTTCCAAGAGTGAACATGTGTCAGAGAGGAGTTAAAGAGCTCACCCACGGTCCCAGAGCTAAAAAGTGATGGAGAGGGGCTTGGAGAGGACACGTCCTACTGCTTTCTAAGATAACTGCCGCCCAAAATTTTAGAACCTGGATCATATTTCCACTTTTGTTATCTGAATCCATTTGTAATGCCACGTCTGGTTCCCTAAAGATAATAGACGAATGACATGCTGATGTATTCCCCTCCAAAACGTTGGCCCGATAATCCCCCTCATGGAGACAAACACGTGTGTTGCTGCTTCTCCGAAGGACTAAGCTTTTCACCCTGCCCGAGCAGCAGCAGTTAGGTTCAATCTGAAACTATTTCCGTGCCGTTTAACTCAATCGCCATTAATTCCCTGACTTCACTCCCTCCCTAACCCCTGAACATCTGTTTCTTCCAACGCCTGTTTGCAGCTCCTTGATGGGTTTGGTGACTTCTGTTAAGCATTTACTTCTCACATTCTGTCTTCTGCTAAAATCTTTAAAGCAAATGATAGCGAGAGTTTTTACCTTACATCTCTTTTTCTTTTCCACCTTTTAAATTTTTATTTATTTTTAAATAAAGATGGTATATATTTAAAATGTACAGCATAATTTTATATCTGTATAGAAAGAGATAAATGATTACATAATGAAATGATTATTGTAGTCAAGCTGGTTAATATATATCTCTTCACACAATAACCTTAGCTTTTGGATGTGGTGGGAACACCTGTAATTTACTACCCTCTTAGCAAATTTTCAGCATAATTTTTAAAAATCTGATAATCCCCAAAGCTGGCAAAGTAAGGCATAGCTAGTACACCCATATTCTGATGACATTATTAACTGACATTACAAATTTTAGAAAATTACATAACCACATATCGCCAGAATCTTAGAAGTGTTCATGATGCTCTTCATGGCATTTTTTTTTTTTCTGGAAATGTATGTTCAAGATAAAATGTATTGAGAATTTTAGTTTTAGTGATGATTGGGAAAATGGCAATCACTTTAAATACTTTCCAAACAGAAGACTGCCATCCATATATTTGAATATCGTGCAGCCATAAAAAAAAAAATGGTAATTATGGCTCTCTTAAAATATTTCTAGTAGAATATGCAGAATAAAAAAATCAAGTTGCAAAATGTTTTTTCTGTGGTTAGAGTTTTGTAAAGATATGTATGTATGTGGACAGAGATGGAGACTTCCATAGGAAAAAAAATATATTGTTTAAATTGTGTTAGAGAGTGAGATTAGTTCTTTCCAGTTTACAAACGTATCTTTCCAATTTTTAATTTTTTTAACCTAACAGGTCATCAACCCCAGTTTGATGTTGCCGTGGACTCTTTCTTGTGTCTAGAGGCGGATTCTGAGCATCCCCGTGGGAGCTACTGTCACCAGAAGCCAGGAATCAGGGTTTCATGCACGCTGAGCACATGATGCCAGGACCCACCGTGTCTGTAACTTTCAGATCGTTTTTGAAGCAAATCCCGAAGGTTGCAACACGTCAGGCTGCAGGATGAGTATTACTTTGGACTTCATGAAAAAATAAAATAAAAAAGCCTCAAATACTCTTAGACTTTATCAGTTCCCAAGGTGACACCCATGATACATTACCTGTTCTCTGGAGACCAGAACAATGCATCACCCATTCGGGCTCCAACACAAGCCTGATTCCGGCCACCTCGGAGTGTGAGTCTCAGCCGTCACAGTGGATGAGTCTGACGCGACGACAGGGTTCTAGTCGCTCTTTGATTCCAGAACCATCAGTAGCAATTAACTGAGGCACCCGATTTGCCAGTCTTCTGACCAACTGGGTATACTGGGCTCTAGCAGAGCAACTGGATGATATTCCAGCAATTGGACATTTCAGGGCGAGGTAAACTGACGGAGGTGTCCGCCTCCACCTAACGGAGAGCTCACACTCTTTAAAATTCAATGGTGTCTCTGGAAACGGGTAACTTTCCAAGCAGAGAACGTCCCCCCTGGACTCTCTTATTCACTAGCTTGTCAATCAGATGTTCAACCTTCCCTTAAAGAGTAAGCCTTATTAACCTACACGCTGGATTTGTCTGGTGATAGGCCACCGCCGACAATAAAAAGGCCTCCCGAACCCCGTCGTCCTGGTTCAGCTCCCCACAAATTCTCTGGAAGGGATGAAAGAGTCGCTCACATGTCTGATCCTTCGAGCCCTGGCCGGGAGAGGACTGTCTGAAAACTGAAGAAAGGTGGTGGAGACCCCGCTGATTGAGACATCTTGGAGGCAGCCCAGCTCCACTCCCAAGCAAACTCTGCCTGGAGCAGCCTCGGCCTCCACGGGCTGTGTCGGGAGCATGCTGAGCACGCCATATGCAAGATCCGAACCGAACATATAGTTGGCAGAGCGACTCGTTGCAGAGGCAGGCCTGCCAGGGTTGCCCAGAGACTGGTAGAAAGTCAGCTCCAGAGCTGGGAGTGCCTTGTCGAGAAGATTCTAGCTGGAAAGTCAGGGAAATTATGAGTGGAGGCAGCTTGGATGTCAAAAATATGGTGTCTGTGACTGGGGCAGGAGACAGGGCAGCCTGCAGCCCTCTAGGGAATGGGCCAAGCTTTGATTTCTTTCTCTTTGTTCCATCACAGCACAAGGTTGCCTGGGTTCTAAGAGCTTTCCAGGAGTCTCCAAGAGGCCCGGCCCCCTGTCACTTTCCGCAAATGCCAGCTTAGAAACAAAGTCGCGTACCTATCCATAACGAGTGGAAACTGACGGGAAGGGACTGAGATACACAGTGTCACAGACGTGGAAACACACAAACGAGGCTCCATTTGTCACTTTCCAGAGCATTTCAGTAAGTTGTCCTGATATCCGTTTTTCCTGCTTTTTCAAAACAGCAGAATCGCTTCACAGTCCTCAGAGTCCTCGTTATCTAAGGACCGAAAGTGAACTTGGAGGATGCTTCCCGGACCCACCAGGTCACAGGCCCTGAAGTCTTCAGTCTGTGCAGGGAGGACAGAAGCGGACCTTGCACATTTTATTCTATTTATTCTTATTTCTTCCCTTGGACTCTACTAAGTTACGTTGCATGTACAATCACGCAAAGGGCAGGGGAGGGGATCTACACACGGATTAATGCTTCTGCATCTACTCACTGGTAGTTTAAGAGCAGGAATGCCGGCTCGGTCACACACAATGCCATCTGTAGGCTCCTCCACCAACCTAGGGACACCGGGGACGGGGGTCTTCTGGGGCTCCTGCCCAGCCAGGATGTCCCCGTCTGACAGCATGGGCTGTTGACACACCGAGATGCCCCACAATGGTTGGCCGTATATGCTGCTGTCCTTCATCCCCCAAGTCTCAATGGATGGGTGCTTGATGACACGGATCATTAAAGATGTTTTCTATCACTGCTGCTCAGACCTTCAGTTCCATCAGCTCCCCCCACCCAGGCCCTGCCTGTCCCTTTACCTACGTGACTGAGGCCCTGTGCCCGGAGGAACTCATGAATGTGACTCCTGACTGTACAAGCCTCCTCGATGGCTGGTACCCACCCCGTAAATCCTTGTCTAGCATCCTTCTTCCAAAAGTCATGGGGTCGAGTTAATATTCAAAATGTAGACTGATTTTGTTTTCTGAATCTCTGTTAAAGTTGCCATAGTGATTAGTTTCTTAAGAGAAAAACAAAAAAAACAGAAAACAAAAACAAGTCCTATGTTCTGTTTCGAGAAATCTGGATTGAGAAAGGCTATTGTTTAGTTCCTCTGTGGTACCTCCTTTTACTTTTTAAGGGAAATGGGGAAAATAAATCACAATAACATAAAGACTGCTATTCAGTGCTTATTGAAGGTACAACAGCTCTTATGGATGTTTTTCAAAAAGGAGTTTATGAAAAGCGGAAGAAAAAAATTCCTTCTAAGGCCGCACACATTGATGGTTTATTATACAATTTCCAAACACTGGGATCAGGTGAAAACTATTCATAGGGATGATTGGGAGACCATTAGAGAAGACACAAATACCCAAGACTTTATGTTGTATTTCTTTTCAAAAAGCCCCTGCCACAGCTCCACTTTCTTCCCCAACAATTTCCTCCCCAGGTGTCCAAATCTCAAAGAGCACGATGTCCTTTATGGAACACAGGCATTGCAGGGAAATCATTTCCTAACCCTGAGACCCCTTCTCCCCAAACCCTGGAGCTTGGCACGGTGGCTCGTCACATGGGCTGCAAGGGCAGTGGGGGCACAGCCTGGGATTACTCGGAGCATCTGAAGGTCACGGCTACAGCTACCCTTCCCCTCTGCAGTTCCCCGTTATCAGAATAATTTACTAGCAGGTGAAATTTCTCAGGCCCAGCAGGGCCAGCCAGGTCCCTCCAAGGACACCCTTTCAGGAAAGTGTCCCGGGTTACAAGCACTCGGGGAAGGTGCTGACACGACAGAGATGAGTACCGGAGATTAGGTGTGACTTTCCAGAATTAACTTCTAGTCTCTCACTGGGAATCTACTCCCGAAAGGATGACTGCTCAACCCCTCACATATGCAGACCAACCGCTCGATAGAACTGACTTGAGTTTTCAGAATATCATTGGATAAAGAAAGCATCTTGATTTAGCAGAAAGAGCATGGGCTGCTAAAGCCAAACATAAAATCTTGCTCTTAAGCTGTCTGACTTCAGACTCTATGAACCTCGTTTTCTAACCTGCAAAACGGGCATAAAACCTCTGCAACCGAATAGCTAAAAACTCAGAGGTAGAGAAGGCCTTTCGAAGCACCAAGTCAAGGCGTAGAAACACAAATGGAAAGTTAAAGTGACCGTGCAATCTTTAAAAATGATAAATGAGAAGAAAATGCCAACTTTGCAATTTTATACGTACACAACAGATTAATATTTTAAATAGGAAGAGCACTTGTAAGTCAATAAAAATGATCGACAACAATTTTAAACGGGCAACAGACACAAAAAGACAATTCATAAGAGATACTTAAGTGATCGATACGCATGCAAGAAAATATTCAACACCCCTAATGATCAAAGAATTATAAATTATGCCGAAATGAAATTCCACATTTGACCTGTCAAATTAGAGAAGACTTTTAAAAAGCGTCAAGAATTGGTGGAGATGAAAGAAAGCGTGCATAGTCCGATCCTGCAGGTAGAAGAAGTACAAATCGGTGTAACCTTTTTGGAGATGACCCAAAAGTTTTAAAAATAGTTAGACTCTTTCACCAAGCAATTCCACCCTTGAGGACTGCTCTTAGGGAGATAATTGCTGTGTTAATGGTTTAGCTAAAAGCAGGTTTGCTACACCACTGTTTGTAGCAGCAAATATTTAGAAACACAACCTAACTATTCAGCATTTCATCAAGGAAGCGATTCAACAAATATTTACTGAGCACCTTGTAAGCTGTGGGGCACGGACCCAATAGGCCAAGAAAATCAAGGCACTTCAATGCCATTAAATACCCCGTAGCATTACAATGAGATGGAATATTTAACGACAGAAAAAAAGTCATGCCATTCACTGAGAAAGAAGCAGGTTAAAAGAAGCAGGATATGTGCTATCATTCCACTTGAGGAGAAACATACGCATTTTCATAAGTTTTTGGAAACATAACACAGATTTTCAAAGGGGCTATTGCTGGGTGATGGGAAAAAGATTATTTAAATTCTCTTCCTTTTGCATTTTCCTTCTTCATTTTCCTCTACTCACATGAACCGTTTTATGATTTCTTTAAGTCATTAATTCATTAAAAGTGCCTACATTGTGTCTAGAAAATAAAATAAGAAAAGGATTTGGTACCTAATAAATGCCCCAAGCATTTATTTTGTCTGTTTATGGGAGATCCCAGCGCTTTCAGTGACCAAACTTCGGGAAACCGAAGTCGCTTGCATGCCAGTGTGGGCTTTCAGGTAGCACCCGGATCCTTGGGGATGGCACTCTTGGACACAGAGCCCCCGAAGTCATCACAGCAGTCACAGCAGTCCAGTGCTCTCCTCATTCGAGAAAGATTGCCCTGCCTCCCTGTTTTTCCTTCTTCCTTCCACTTTTTGGTTACTTTCAACAGCTTTGATCTCTGCCATCGTTTTACTTTCTGGTTTCCTGGAGCTCTTGTCAGCTTGTTTTGGTAACTCCTTGTGTTCATTGTAACCCAGTCTTTGAACTCTTTTTAAGTTCTTTCTTGATTCTTTCAGGAACAACAAACTTAATGTTGTCTAATGCCGCTTCTGAAACTTTAGAGAACAATTTGAACTCGTGTTTCCTTAGGCGTTGTACGTTCTCCGTCTGCCTTTCCTGGTGTCCCTGTCCTTCTTTTTCGTTGCAGTATCTATTCACAGTTGGAT
This sequence comes from Cynopterus sphinx, assembly GCA_030015415.1. Taxonomy (NCBI): domain Eukaryota; kingdom Metazoa; phylum Chordata; class Mammalia; order Chiroptera; family Pteropodidae; genus Cynopterus; species Cynopterus sphinx. The sequence goes on along the minus strand of CM057383.1, from coordinate 5,515,652 downwards.
GTTGGCTTCCTCCTTCCCACCCACTCTCATGAAATATGGCCCAATACACATTGGATAAGAGTTTGTGGAAGTGGAAGGAAGTGAGCTAAATCGATGAGGGGTTTTGCATGAGATTTGCTACCTCCACCTCTGTCCTCTGGCTCCCTTATTTCCCTTATTTGCATACCTGTCCATGACCCTGGTGTTCTCACCTGATGACTGTGTCTGCCTCCAGCAACTGCCTCCTTCAGGAAGCTGGAATGGGTGTGTCTCTGGAGCTCTTCAAACCTTCCTCCCCTGAAGTTTCTAGAGACCCCGTGCTGCCTGCCCAAGAGGCCAGCCCACTTTCCTCGACCACGTAGGAGAACTGAGGAGGGTAAGGCCCTTCAGACTGCTCTTTAAGTCTGGAAATCTGCTCAGCTGTCAAGGTTCGAGGAGAAACGTGAGGACGTTGGATCCCTGACCTAGTTGGGGTGCAGATTTCACAGTTTGTGGTTGGAAGTTATAGCTCTTTTCTTATTTCAATGAAAATGGAGATTTACCCATTCATTTTTCTGGTTTTCATTCCCTTTGTGGGCCTCACAGGAAGAAAGGGTAGAAAAAGAGGACTCTGCATCTTTCAATGGGCAATCCAGCCCTGCCACTTACGGTGAGCTTCTCGGGGTCACCTGCTTCACTGAGTGTCCCCAGAAGGCAGTGCTGGAGGGGAGAGCCAAAATCTGGGCATCCCCCTGCCTCAGCTGTGCCCCCCAGCATCCCTCCCTCCACCTGCTCAGCCCCCCTCCCCTTCTTCTGCAAAACTTTTTCAGCTGTATCACTGTCCTCAGGCCTCCTGCTTCCTCTCTGGAGACTTCCTCTTCTATTTGAAAGGGAAAATTTAGCTGCTCCCACCATGATGTCTTTCAACTTTGGCTCCTCTTCCCTACGAGCTTAAGTACGCTCCTCATTATTTGCACAATTTGTATTTGCACATTTTTCTACTCATTAAAATGTATCTGTGACCCCCAAATCAACCCTCCCAGTATGCTTGCGGTCATTTGGGGACGGGGACAGGTGGTAGAAATATCTGAGTCACCCCATACCCACTTGTGTTCCAAGCAAAAAGTCAAAGTTACGCTCTGCCACTTGTTCGGACTCTCATACGATAACCACGTTTCTTCCTGCTGTCTATTTAGTTCCATTTTTTTTACAGTTTCGTGCTTTTTGTTGGCGATTTCACTATTTGAAATGGCCCCAAGCATAGTGCGGAGGTGCTGTCCGGTGTCCCTAAGTGTGGGAAGGCTGCGATGTGCCTTAAGGACGTGTGTGTGACACAAGCTTCGTTCAGGCCGCAGAGCTATGGCCCACGAGTTCGATGTTAGTGAGTCAACAGTTTATATTAAATACGGTGTCTTTGAAGAGAAGCACATAAAACCACTCGAATTAGCTGTATCCTATTAGCCACCATCCAGACTCTTCTGGTTCTTCTCATGCAAACTTTCTAAGAAGAAGATGTAATTCCTGGCCCTAGGTCATTGCCTGTCATTCACTCCTGAACCTGATGCAGCCTGGTCCAGCTCCTACCAGGGACCTTGAACAATGGGTGTCTTCCAGTTCTTGTCTTTCCCAGCCCTTACGTTCGACCCGACTGGTCACAGCAACACCTCAATATGATTTCTTTGGCCCTGAGGATATGCTCTTCCGTCTCCTCACTGTTTCCCTGTCACCAGTATACCCCAGTATGTCACCAGTATGTCACCCTTGTTGACGAAGATTTCGCCATTCTTTTTACTCTACACCCCTTTACCTGGTGTTGGACTCTGCAACTGGAAAGGGGAAAATTGGGATCCCCAGGTGCCTCCCACTCACAAGGAATCTGCAACGTGGCTGGGAAGGCAAGACCCTGATGGCAGAAATACACTATCTCAGCCTGAGTCAGGTTCAGCCCTGACTCTCCCTGTTACAGGGAACTAGAGGAGGGAGAAGTCCCTGACGCTGGAGCAATCTGGAAGGCTTCCTGGAATAGGCACTGTGGGCGGTGAAGCTCACAGAGGGTTTGGCTGTGAACACTAGAGGGGAAACATTCCAGGAGCAAGAATAGAGAACTTCGGAGGTCTACACTGACACTTTCCCCTCTACCACCCCTGAAAGGCCCCATAGGAACCCTGCCCTGTTCTGAACTACCGTGCTGGTGGCCTGTGCCCCTGCTTGTGAGGTGACCCCACCCTGGCTTGCACTGCCACGGCCTGGCCCCTGTGGCCTGCTCCAGGGCACAGTGAGCTCTCTGAAGACGGGAGCAGAGCTGGTGCGTATGCAAATGGCACGAGCTAGAGAGTCACACGGGCCTGGCACTGAATTCTGGTTTGACCATTTACCAATTAGAGACCAGAGACCTGTTCCCACCCTCAGCTTCCATTTCCTCACTTGCTTAAACGGAGCCTTCATAGGATGTTTATGAGGATTAAATAAGGTAAAGCTGGTTAAGCATGGTGGCTGGCAGGAAAGTAAATGCTGGAGACACGTTTGTCATCATCATTCATCCCTGAGACACTCCTCGGTGGACCTCCTCCAGGCCGAGCACGGTGGATTGAATGTCTCTTTCGTGTGAGGCTCAGACCTCCCCAGACTGTATGTCTCCGCAGGACGAGGGACACATACCCATCTCAGGACCCCTTCCCATGTTGCTGCAGAAATTGTCAGAGTTAAAGAGACAGAGGGAGATAATCAGGGGAATAAAAGCAAAATTGTGCAGGCTGGCTTGGTGCCGGAGCACAGTCTAAATATACTTCCTAACAGTATTGGACGCTCGAGAAATATCCCCCAGAAGGAAGGTGCCCGCGGGAGCATAGGTGGGCTCCCCCCAGCCCACGGCTGGGGTCACTCAGCAGCAAAATGGAGCGAGAGGCCGTGTCCCCGGCACTGAGCCGAAGCTGGTCACCACCAGCCACGAGAGCTCAGGGAGGAGGCAGGCCACATTCTTTCTCACTGCTGCGCAGCCCTGCTCATTCCAGGGATTTCTAAGAAGGCAGGGGCCTGCAATAACTCTTAGCCCATCGGAAAAAAAAAAAAAGGAAAAAGAAGAAAGAAAAGAACTTTTCAAGAAAATGTTGCCCCTGGAGTATTTTTAAGTCTGGTGGAAATACTTCTCTCCAGATGTGTTTTCCCGACGGATGACCCTCGGTGGCGGGGGTGGCGGTTGGCGGCCAGGAACCTTCCCATAGCCCCAGACACAAAGCTGGTGTTGTTGAAATGAGAGCCGTGTAATCAGCTAAAGAATTCCTGAGCAGAACCAAGGGCAGCAGATACCCAAACCTTGAACTTCTTTGCCTCCCCGCATTTTTCAAGTGCTCCCGGAGAAAGGAGCACCCAGGGGCCTGGATCTCCTTCTAACGGAATTAGGGGCATGAGGACCGGCACTGGCACCGTCGTCTCTGGCAGCTCAGGGCCCTGGCAGTGCAGACTCGGGGGCAGCAGGGGTCTGGGTGGGGTGTTTGCAGGATAATGGGGAAATGGCAACCTCCTTCCTCAGTGGGTGGTCTCGAGGGACTCTCTGGGCATTCTCCCCAAGAGGCTCACCTCTCCCCACGGCACCCTGCACCCTCAGGGCCCACGGGCCTGGATGAACAGCTGGGAATTAGCGTTTGCTTTTCTGCACCTGCCATGTGCCCGTCCCGGGTAGGCGCTGAGTGCACGGAGAGGCCACAAGCACAGACCCTGACCACAGAGGGCCTGCGTGGGTTTGCATCCCGGCTCTGCCACTTCCTACCCGCGTGGCCTTGGAGAAGTCCCACAGCTTCTCCGTGGCTCCATTTCCTCGTCTGTACGACAGAGACAGCACTAGCAGCTCACAGTTATCAGAACTGTGGTGCTGATAAAAGAAAGAAACATCCCAAGCGCTCAGCGCGGGTACCTAGCAATTCCAAAGTGTCCAGTGTCCCTCACCCAGGTACTTCCCGGGGTGTGTGTTCACCCCCCTTTTCTGCAAGGGAGGAACTTCAGAGGCCGAACTCAGAAGGAACACATCCAGGATCTCACAGGAAACAGCTCATGATGCAAGTATTCGGCGCTCTCAGGCTCTTCAGCCGCGCAGCTGTCAAAGGGGACCCCGTTTGTGAAGCAAACTTCGATTCCGTTATGCAAACTGGACCTCAGGAGTGACTTCGCCTGTGCCGACTCCTGCAGACAGGAGGGGCCCGGGGACCAGACGGGATCCCTGCCCACCAGCTGTGCTCTGTCTGTAGCAGAGGCTGAGGTGGGAACGGTTCTAACGCAACCCGTGAAGCCCCCGACAAGGCACCAAGTAGGAAAGGAACCAAAACAAGACCCAGTGAGAGGCTCAGAAACTCATCACCCTTGACTTCCAGCTTTTTGCAGATGAAACAAGAGGGGTTTAGCAAGCGTGTTTTTTTTTTTTTTTTTTTTTTTTTTTTTTTTCATCTGCTTAAGAAGAGGAGCTGCCGCTTAGGAGGCTGTCCAAGAAAGAAGTATGACATGGTTTTCATTGAATTCCATTTTCCACAGCTGCCATTCTCTAGTCGTATGTGCTCATCCCCATAGGGAGCCCCTTCCCCCACGGCATTCCCCACTGCCGAGGGTCTGACACTGCAGAGACCCCTGGGTCGGAACCAGGGTGGCCATGGCTCAGTCATTTCCCATTAACTGTCACCTCCCACTCCCTCCTGGTGTCCACACGTCTGGGGAGCGGTTCACATGCGGAGGGTTCTGGCTTCCGTCGCGTCTTGCAGCCTTTTTATGAGGAGTCATCGTAGAGGGTTCTAGCAAAAGCCCTGGGTTCAATCGTATGTGCCCTACAAGTGACCTGAATATGAACCCTTGTGAGAGCCTTCGAGATCACTAGCTCCCCCCCCCCTCCCCGCCACGATGTCGCAGATCAGAAAAACGAGGTCCGAATGGGAAAGGGGCTCCTTGAAAGTGGATCTGAACAAGTGCGCTGCAGAGATGGACTTGAGCCTGGGGGTCCTGGCCCCATGCATCCCCTTCTCTCTTCTCTCTGTCCCCTGCTCCCTCCTCTGCTTCCATCCCAAGGCAGTCGCCGGGGGATACACTGAGAATATGCGGCCTATTTCACTGACTCTCAGCCACTCCTGACCCGGCTCATCGGATCTGAAGCGAATCTCAGATTCTGCCTCTGGGTGTTGCTATAGGCTGGTGAGGCCTGAGCAGGCCAGGGCAGGGCCAAAGGGGCCTGGAGAGAACCGACAACAGAGCTGCAGCTGCAGGGAGGCAGCCTCACCTCCGCCTCCACCTCCACCTCCACCTCCACCTCCATCCCCAGGCCAGCCAAGGTTTCCAAAGGGAGCTGGTTTGGATGCTAAGCTCTAGCCCTGCCAGGACACCACACACTAGGTGACACTGGACCTCAGTTTCCCCACCCATAACGACAAGCAGGCCGGCCTTGCTGGGCACATCTGGAATCCCACCTCCCTCCACGGCCCCCAGCCCAGTCACAACAAGGCGTTCTCCTCTCCAAGGTGGACGGGGCAGAGAATATGCAAACATGCCTCATTAACGCTGGGAGTCAAAACAGCATTTCTCTGTGGGGTTTATCCAATCCCCACAACACCGGGAAAGTGGGGCAAAGTGAGCTTTCATCGCGTGCCAGATGGAAGCGTGGGCAGCCGAGGCAAAAGAACAATTTTCTCTTGTTCCAAACATGTTTCGGGGGGGGGGGCGGGGGGTGCCACATACCACTGTCGGCTCGCCCTGCCGGCTCCCTCCCGTCTCCAGGCACTCGATTCTCCGCTGCCCCAGAAGCATTCGCAGTCTTGAACTTTCTAATCATGGCCTGCCTTTGTCTGGGCACTTGGGATCATATGGCATCAATTGAGAGCGTAACCCGACTCAGGTTTGGTATTTAACATACCTGCTGCAGAGGAAGTGTCTTTGAAGGAGAGGCCATGTGTGGTGGCCCACGACCCTCCCTTCTCCGAGGCCCAACCCTTCACCTCTTAATCAGGCTCCCAGCTAACCACTGAGGTCTCACAATGGAAGGGCAATTACCAGGGCGAGGAGATGAAAGAGGCAGGCCCAATGGTCAGAAAGGTTCTTTTGCTTTTAAATTATCCATGATTTACCTGCATAAAAGGAGAGGAAGTGCCTGAAGATTATTCTAATTGAGCCAGACTTTTCAAATCATGGAAATACCAGCATTTCCAAGGGGAAATCCAATCCTTTCAAATTGCCCCCGTGAGTAACTCATACAAACAGAAGGAAAGAGGAGGCTTTCATTTGCCAATGTGGGTCTGATCAGTGTAAATTGGATAAATGGCCGGGCCAGGAGGGCATGAAGCTCCCAGGGTCCTCTGCCCGTGTTTGCTTAGCCAGGTTTGTAAAAGGGACCATTCTGGAGCGGAGGACGTCGGAGGAAATGCCTCCATTTCAGCAGCAAGCCTCTTCCTCGTGTTATTGGAAACAGGAGGAGGGCGGTTTCTGCGGGGCTTGATGTCTGTCCTTCCAGCTTCTCTGGCCCGAGGTCCGCGGATAACAGGCATCTTTCCAGGCCAGACACGGGATTGTCTCAGACCGTGTTTCAGTCAAAGACTTGAAGACAAGACGAGGAAGCCGGGGTGTGAGTGAGTGGCCTCCCCCGGGAGAGGGTGTGAGCATCTGCAAGGGCCAGCAGCTCTGTACGTGGGACGAGTCCAGAGAGGAGGCATTTGGGGCAGAGAATTTAAGTGCCTTCCAGGGGGTCAGAGTTCAAGTCCCTGGAAAAGCTGGGGCGAGCACTTCCTGCGCCGGGGTTCCCCGCGATGCCCCGACGCCAAACAATGGGCCTTTTCTTTGGAACACTCACAGCCATGCACGTGCAGGAGCATGTGTGTTAAAACCCCATTTGTGTTCACGGGGCTGCGTGTGCATTTGTGAGTCTGGCTCAAGAATTTACACGGGCATGGAAATAAGTGCCATTTTTTAATGCGTACATTACCCATTGTCAGTTCTTGATAATATATTAGAAGGAACATATGTCTATGAGTTCACATATAGGAATATATGCGTGTGTGTATTTATGCATAAAGCCATAGCTGTACATCCCAGGTTCACATGTGCCATGATTTAAAAATAAATTCCAGGTAACAACGCTTGATAAACTAACCCAAGGCCCTCTTTTAGGGTACAGAATTTTATTTATTGCTCAAAGAACAGAATCTGCTTTGTCTAAGCTCTGCTGTTGTTCTGCTTAGCGGTTTTTCGAATAGATAACCTTAGAGTTGCTAGACCCAGTGACCAGATTTCTGCTTAACAAACAGAACAGTGTGGGGCTTGGTGACCCGCAGGGCGCGGTCACACACCTCGTTCGACCCTCGAGACAGTGCTGGAAGGAACATAGGGTGGCATTTCCATCCTCCCTCTGCACGAGGTCATGGAACGGAGGGAGCCACACCTCCAAAGCACCCCATGCTCTGTGGCGCTGGTGCTCCAGGTGACACAGAATCCCACAGCTTTCCTGCACAGAAAGGAAAAAAAATGGGGCTCAAAAAGCAATTTCAGACCTCCCCGGTTATTCCAGCCCCCTCGCCCCCCACCCACGAACGGTTGGCTGTAAACTGAGGGAGATGCTTAGCCAGGCGAAGAATAACTTCTGCTCACAGGCTCAAGGACGAGACGCCGAGGTCTTTGAAACATTTGGAAATATTTCCAAAATTTTAAGAACCCTGAGAAGTGTCTCTCTCCAGAAATGGAGGAGTGGGGAAATTCAGAAGTCCTGAAAGCCCGCAGGTCCAGAGTGTATTTCAAACAGCAGCAGTTAGGGGCGACCACAGCTCTGGGGTTGGGGTATTTATGGGATACGAATACATTCTGTCTCCAAGAACAATACTGTGGCTGCTCAGGCTTTCGCCTACGCGTGCAGGGAACACACAGCAGCAGCTAATCAGAATTGAGGACACGTAGCTGTGGCTCCATCCTCTTTTTTTTTTTAAGTTCATTGTACCGAACCCCTCTTTCTATACAAGTGGCAACAATTTCACACTTGAGGCACGATGTGGACTCAGTATCTGAGATAGGAAGATGAATGGAAGCTCTCAGGAGCATGCCCTCTGTCCTCCGCTTTGCCTCCGAGGTGCGCTGGGGCCTCCGCTTCAGGCCACCTCCTGTGGCTGCTGCCAAGACAGAGCTCGGAGGAAGCGCCAAGGGGCGCCATCCCCATCCGGTTTCTGCGGGAAGATACGGGGGCTGGAGGACTGGGATGTCACAGACTGTCACGCAGGCGCTTTGCAGGTTAGGAGGCCCGGACCATGAAGGAACAGCCTCCAGGGTCCTGCGAGAGAATTCCTCAGGCCCCACTGAGCACAGCCGACCCCGATTAACTTGCAGCGTCACAAATGCGGACTCACCTACTCACTAGCGCTGTCTGTAACCCCCAAATCAACGCCCGCGACACGTTCATGGTCATTTAGGGAACCGCGCAGCAGAGGCCGAACCAGATGACCCTCTTGTTTCCATTCTCGTGCGATGAACAAGCGCCCCGTTTGCTGTCTAACGCCACGTTGTCCGTGTTTGTGTCCTTCTCGTCGGTGACCCCACCGTCTACAAAGGCGCTCACATGGTCTGAAGTGCTGCCTGGGCTTCCCCGGCGCGGGAGACCGTGATGGGTCTTACCGGGGAAACAGGTGTGTTGGGGGAGCTCCCTCCAGGCGCGAGTCGCAGCGCTGGTGGCCGTGCGCTCAGTGACACCTACCACACGAGGTGCCTTTAAAGAGAAGCGCACACAGAACGAGGTTGGTGTTGATGGGTCCATCCGAATGCCGTGACCGCTCCCTGGCAGGGCCCTAGCCCCGGGGTGACCTGAGAGTGATGAATCTGTTCTGTAGTTGCCAGATCAGTGTTCGCGGTGACTCTGTGGGACCCTCCGACTGTGCACAGTGAGAACGGACTGTGTTTCTCACAAGCAACGCACAGATTCCAGGCGGGCAGGCCGGGCTCCGAAGCCTTGGGCTGGCAGGTGCTGCCTCGCGTGCGCACAGCGTGCCCGGCCTTGGGTGCCAGACACTGGCCTCCCCAGGTTCAGGACCCAGCTCACTGCGGCCTTCTATGGGCTTCCCCAGCCCCTTCAGCCAGACCAACTGCTCCTGCTTCTGCACCCCAGTGTGTCTACACAGCACCCACCGCCCTGGGTCACTTGTCTGCTTAGGAAGCAGGAGAGTGGGGTGGTCACTTGCGTGATGATGGTGGCCATAGGTGTACTCACCCACAGAGGGTATCAGGAGAACTAAACGGTTAAAGGCCCGTACGGCACTTAGGACAGTGCCGGGCCCACGATGAGGGCTCCCTCCGTGTTCTCATGTTAGCCTCTGCCTCTTCCCGTAGACCTGGGGAACCTGAGAGCAGGGATCGTCCCTCTCACCTTTCCGCCCCAGGGGGTAAGTGACAGAGAATGGACAAACTCTGTCTTCTCTGGGACAATGAAAAACGTGGACAGTTTAAAAAGAAACAGGCTTTTCTGGCGTGAAGATGCTGGAACATTCGTTTCAGGAGCCAGGCACTCCAGGCTGTGGGGACGGGGAGGGGAGGGACGAGACGTGTCTCTCGAGGAGGCGATGCTTATCCAGTATCGAGGCTCCCTCCAGCAGGGAAGGTGATGGGAGGGAGGGGGTGACTTTGACAAATAGGCCACAAAGGAAGAAGAAAGCTGGGGTGGAAGAGAGAGCTGAAGACGACAGAGCCGGGCTGTGGGAGTGTGGGGAGATGTAATAGGGGGAGCAAGGCTGACAGGGCACACACCCTGCTCACCTTGGGGGTGCAGGATTTGAATGTTCGCTGTGCCTAACTGAACTGTGGTCTGTGGGCAGCCGGTTTCCACTCCAGCCTCAGTGTCTGCATCTAGGGGATGGGGGCTGTCATTCTACCCCACGGGGTGACATCTGGACCACATCAGATGGGGAGCATGAGGGGCCCAGGATGCCTGTGGCACGTGGCAGCCCGGTGACATCAGCGTCCTATCCTTGGGTTTAGAACTGGTGTGAGGAAGGTGTTTGCTGACACCTCCTCGGAGCCACCCTGCAGGGCCGCCTCCATGAAACAGGAAGCATCGCCTGCGATCAGAGGGAACGGGGCCTCCCACCCTCAGAGCCCCCATGGGCACGTGACCTCCTCTGAAGGCCACACAGAACTGGCCTTGGACAGGCCGGCCAGAGCCTCTCCAGAAGGACCTCAGGCCCCTCTGATAGGCTTAGGCCGTGGGAGACCTGGCGTGGAGGCAGAGGGCAAAGGTTTGTGACACCCCAAGGCCCGTGGACTGGAGAACTCACCACCCGTCCCAGTGACCTTTGTAACACCCTCCTCAGCCTTTACAGCCACCTCCTCAGAGGAGCTCAAAGCCCGGGGACATGTTACCTCATTAGCTCTTGCTTGGCTGGGAGGAAGCAAGTCTGGGTCGTGGGGAGGAAGAAAGTCTGGGTCATGGGGAGGAAGGTGAGGTTCATGAGTCACCTGTGTGGCTAGACACAGATTTTTGGGGACGGGAACCCCCTGAGGTCCTTCCTCATCTTCCGTTTCCTCCTCTCACCAGGCCCACGGAGACTGGTCACCAGTGGTCCCGGGGTTCTAGGCTCTGCTGTCCTAAGCTCTGATGGTATGTGCTCCATAGCCTGCCCCGAGCTTGCCCTGCAGGGGCTGAAAATTATCATCCAAGTGTGGACTTGCTCTGTTCACATCAGGGCCTTTCCCAGGGCCCAAATGCGCAGCCTGTTCTGACAGCCTAGCTGGCCCCACAGGACTGCCCATGGCAGTAGCCCAGACAAGAACCGTGGGCACTGAAAAAGCTACTAAGAATGAACGCAAACTGGGTCCCTGTTCCCAGACAATGCACGCCTGCATAGTGGACTTGTTTTCAAACCCGGGTATGGAAGGTGTATTTTCCCAGACACGCATATGACACGCACTCAGACCCATGTCACACACACCAAGAATATTCTTCTAGAAAGACAAACTCACGTGCTGCATCCAGACTTCCTCCACACACAAGCGTGGACACAAAGCCACGGTGGGAACCCTTCCAGTTCATGCCGATTCACGCTGGGCATTAGTGCGTGCCCCCTGCACACGTGCGCGCACTCAGGTGAGCGTCCGTGAAGACGCCCAGAAGACACACACCCTCCTCTTAGGCTTTCTCCTTTAGGTTCTGGAGAACAGTAACTCTCCAAGAGCTAACGGCGAGGGCGGCTCTGACGTTTCCCGACACAAAACACCAGGGGAGGCTTCTCTAGCTCAGAGCCCAGGTCTTTCCTCATCCATTCAACCAAGTCCCGCAAGACGCACCCCTTGTCGCATCTCTTGGGGTGCGTGGCCTGGCTGTCTGGCCTGTCCAGCAAATGCTGTGGACAGCAGAGCACACCTGGAGCTTAGCCGAGGCTCCACCCACCATACTGAACAGATATCCTGGGAAAGAGAGACAGTCAGTGCCATCAAAGATGACAACGACAGAAACAGAGGCGGAGGCCCAACTCCAGCTTCTGCTCCTCCACGCACCTCTCCGAGAGCATTTTGTCCCGTCCTTTAACCTCTTTGCGTTTGTTTTCTTATCTCTAAGACAATAAAAATGATAACTCCCTCGAGGGATGTCTGGGTTGATTATGTGAAGAAATGCGTAGGACGCTCTGATGAACACTGTCATTTTTCTTCCCTGATAACCAAATCCACCAGGGTCGTTGATCTTTGGATCCTGGGCTGTAAAGCCTGGGAGAGCAGGGCTCCCGGGTCATCGTGTCCAACGCTGTCTGATTATACAGATGGGGAAATGAAGGAGGAAGAAAGGGGGGGATGGGTCCAAGGTCCCCCAGCTGTGAATTGACAACTTGGAGCTGAGATCTCAAGTCGGGCGGAGGCTGGGGAAGGTGTCTTAGAAATCATTTGATCACAGGTGACAAGATGTGTTTTGAAAGCTCAGTTTTTCCTTGAGGGGTGTCCTCTGGGGCCTATCAGGAGCCACATTCCAACCAATGATTCCACACTTTATCGAATGCTAAAATGTCACCGACATCATCCATGTCTCATTTTACAAGTGGGTCAACCAAAGGGAAGGGAGGACTTGTGTTGAACGCTGGCTTCTAGCTACAAGGCCAGGGCACCCTCCCTTCCCTGGGAAGTCGTACTGAAGAGATGTCCTTCTGAACACGCTTCGTGTCCAGAACTGAAACGCCCGGGAAGCTCGGTTAAGGCTCTGTGAACAAGGAGAACGCGTCCGGTCATAATGCAATCCACCCAGGTGCCTCTGCCACCGGTTTGCTTCTGATGTTAACTTTTAAACACAATTCCAACACTACCTCCTCCCGAAGACTTTTCAGACCACCCCAGCCAGGGAGGAGGACTGATGGCTTCCCCCATGGGGCCTCACTCCCACCTCCCCAGGTGTTCTCCGGGGTGTCCATAACTCCGCTTTGCACCCATTGGCTTATATGCCATCTTCTGCACTAAAATCACATTGATCTTTATTCCCCAAGAAGAGGAGGGACACAGAATCTGGCACAGTTCGCTCTTTAGTCCCCATTAAAATGAGTAAATCAATCCAACGGTTAATTAATCGGCTCTCTTAACATACGATCCCCAAAAGTGATCATCTGTCCACAGTAACTAAACACAGGGAAGGCTTTGCTGGCCCACTGACACTCGATGCCAACCAGTCCCAAAAGAAACCAGTGCCAACCCCAGCATTAGAGCCCCAAACACTCCGACACTCTGCCCTAGGGTGTCCCCTGGAAGCCCAGTGCCACCCACACTGTATGAAGAGGGTGCACATGCTTTGCCCCCATTAATAATGGGCCCATTTCTCAACTGACTTCAGAGCCTGTGAAGCTGGTCCAGGCCCAGAGACTTCAAAGGGAGCTTGGCGCTGGAACTGGCCCCAGAGGGCACGGAGCAAGACAAAACACAGGCCACAGTTTTTATACTGTGGATGGTATATAGGAAGTCATTGTTACCCAGAGCTCGCCCTGCCAAGCCGACCAGATTGCAGGAGCCGCTCAGCTCGCGTCTCTGAGTGGCTCAGCAGTTAGTACACAAACTCTTTTGGCTCCACGGCCCACCAGACTGAAATAAGAATTGCAACAGAAGATTTTTTTTTTTTTTAACTCTCATGGAAAACCTCTCGACACCTAAAAAAGAGAAAAGGAAAGAAAACAAAACCACAGACTCTAAAATTAAGTCTACTTAGCGTGACCTTACAAACAATAGAGCAAATCAGTTATTGAAGACAGAAGAAAACTCTGCCTCACGGGGTAACCGAGGAGGCCTGATTCCGGTGGAGAAACCACCCCCTTTCCGAGGCCTTGGCCACCCCATGTTCTCACAGCCCTCCTACAAGCCTCCACTTCGGCACTCGCTCTGCCAGATGGAAACTATGGGATTGAATGAATCTCCCCGTTGGACTGTAAACAGCTTACAGCATGTTATCATTTTTGTCTCCAAATCTCTCAATACCTTGCAGGATGCTTGATCCTCAGCACTGTCGGAAATGATCTTTCATGTTCGTTGGTTTGCTTATCTATTATTTGTCCTCCCTACTGCTTGACTTTAAGGCCTGTGAGACGAGAAACAGGTTCTATTTTGCTTGCTGCTGACTGGGAAAGGGGTGGAGATATAGTGGGTACTTAATAAATATTTGTTGAATGACTGTTGGGTACTGACATATGTATGTACTAAGGAATGGACAGTTGGATGGCTCGGGGATGGATGGATGGATGGATGGATGGTTGGAGTATCCATTCATGTGGATCGTATGAATAATGAGAGATTTTTACAAATGGGGAAGAGAAACCAAAGCCAGATTATTCACGAAATAGTTGAAGGATGTGGGGTTATTTAAACCAAGAACCCAAAACTTGAGAGAACGTGTCGGCTAATTTCAAGTCCCTGAGGGTCTGCCTTGAGGAAGAGGGATTGAATGGATGCTGCGGGGTTCCAGGGGTCAAGAGCACAGTCATGGTTGCAGATTAGAGACTAGGGGAGGAAGGAGCAGAAGTAACAGTCACGTGGTTCCCACAGTGGAATAGGCTACCTCGAGAGCAGTCCAGTATGACCATTAGCACAATGGCAGTATTGGGGTCAGGTAGCAATTCCCCTATCAGCCTACAGGGAGCTTTCAGGCAAATTAGGAAAAGATGCCCCTTCTGTGGACACATAGTTTGCAGTCACCTCCTGCCAGCTAACAGAGTCACACAAAGAAGAAGGTGACCTCCCTCAGGAGCTCGGGCTGGATTTCAGTACGACGTGTTCCCCCAGGTGTGTGCAGTGCCAGAAACACAGAGTTATTGGCGACTGTCCTGCTGGGCAGAACAGCAGCTCTGGAGGTGGCCACACAAGCTGAAACCTCTGGAGATACACTTCATGAAGAGAGTCCGGGTATCTCTCCCAGAGATTCTGATTTATTTGTTCTTCTGCCATGGTTGCTATTGTTGTCGTTGTCGTTGTCATTGCTGTTGTTGTTGTTGTTCTGCCCACCTCTAACGTTCCCACATAACGCTGGCGATGGATCCATCAGACACGAGAGTGGCCAGGCCAGAGGCTTCTATGAGCTCTTTCAACTTCAAGACCTTGGCCCTTGTGAACTCACTGTGGGGACCTCACAGCAACTCTGAAACGGGATTTCGCTTAGAATTTAACATGTCACGTCTTTTAGAAAAAGTCAATAAAAGCTTTTCAAAGAAAGATTTCCCAAAGCAATCCAATTTGAGAAAAAAAAGAAAAGCGATTATTGATCTGGTGCAGTTTAGAATCTTAGCAAAGAGCAGCTCAGGACAAATCGAATGGATCGTTGACTGGATGATGCCAAATACCCAAGTTTTTAGGGTCGCATAGACGAAAAAAAGAAAAAGGAAAGATGTCACTTGGCCACTTTGCCACTTTTAATGATATATCCAAGAGTCCAATCGGCAAGGACACGGTTAGGAGAATGGTTGCTTTCTTTCCACACACTTTTCAGATGTGTTAGGGTTGGATCACGCAGGCACAGCCGGGGAATGTTATGACTCTACAAACCAAAACACGGTCTAGTCTCCAGCCATTGTTGGAAGCCAACCTCGTTCAAGGCCAGTGTCCAAAAGCTTGGCTGTTTCCTGAGGAATAGAAGGAAATAGAGGACAGAGGACAAGAAAGAAGGCAATGTCCAGGTTTCTGAAAGGCCTGGCCTGGTCCCACCTCGTCCTTGCTTTGAGGAGCCTTGGGGACTGCAGATTCCTCGGCCAAGCTGTGTGTCCTCAGGGATTTGACCTGTTTTCTCTCACTCATGTTCCTCCGCTCTGGTCATGCCAACCCTCTCGCTCACCACCCAGCCATGTGTGATGCTCACTCACGCCCACCGCTGGCCCTTATTTGTAAAGGGCGTGAGAGGTTTAAATCACACCTTTAGCACTTACTAACCCTATCACCTGGGGCTGAAGCTCCCCCTTCTATTCCGTGCAGGGTGTACAGTGTGATATAAGTGTTTGCTCTGGCTATTTTAAGTCCTGCGATACTCCCATGGCTCCCTGTGCTGGCTTCTCCCACCGAACGTCTCACATCCGTGTGGTAACTGTTCCATGACTGTTGCCCCCTCTGTGATCCCCAGGGGAAAGATTCACTTAATCTGGATCCCCAGGATGAACAAGGGTCTGGCGCACAGAACGGGCTCTGAGTAAGTGTTCACGGAATGGATGAATCAAATGAGCTGTTTTATGATTCCCCTTTCTAGTTCAGGAACATGAGGCCTAGGGAGATTAAGTGATTTGTTTGAGGTCCTATGGGCAGTAAAGAGGGGAAAGATTTTAGGGGACCTGTCTAACTCCACAAGATTTTGGCACTTCTGACTCCACATTCTTGCTCAGGGGAAATGCCGATGGCTTCAGAAAGAAGTGTTTCAGCGAGATCTTAAGGCTGATGGAGCATTTTCTAGATAAAGGACATGAATTATGACATTCGAGGTGGAGGACATTGCATGATCATAGGAATGGGCAGGCGTGTTGGAGGAATAACAGCACTTTCTTTCTATATTCTAAGTTTCATGAGGCCAGGATGGTGCTGCTCCCCAAAGTATTCCCACCACAGAGCTCAAGTGTCTGCAAGCAGTCTAGTAACTATTGAAAGAATGGGCAAATGGTGAATGGGTGAGTGGAGGGAGGGAGAGAGGGAGGGAGGGATGGATGGGTGGATGGATGGATGCATAGATGGGCAAGTTAGAGAAAAAGACAGTCCTGTGCTTACAGAAAAGTGGGTTCCCAGAGTGTGTTCTTAAATTCATTTGCAGAAGCCCAAAGCGACATTTCTCACGTGTCTGCTAATACTATTTGTTGGCAGTGGCAAGAGTTGATGCATTTGATTCTGGCACATGCCTTTTTGTTTTTACTTTAACTTGAAAGTGCACAATAGGACAAAGTTTTATATTGGAAAATGAAGCAAGAAAGAAACACAGAGATCAGCTTGTTGAGGACCTGGCAATATTGTCCTTGGACGTTATTTCTGCAGACAGCGAGACCCCAGGGTGCCCTGCCTATATGCCTGTTCCAGACATGTCCCCCAGGCTGGAAAAGAGACAGTGGAATGTGAGGGGAAGACTAAAGACAGGAGCTCAGGTACGAAACAACTGCCATGGAGCAAACCCGCTGAGAACTGGATCCTAGTATCTTTTCAACGACCCAGGATACCTGGTCCACAGTATCACTGTTTCTGCAAAGATGCACTTGAGAATGGGTGCCGTTATGTCAGGGGGGGGCCTTTGACCAGCATTTTCATGAGTCCTGGAGGTGAGTTACACCCAGACGTCTCCTCTCCAGTCATTTCTATTTTCATCAGCCCTGAAGAACGGGATTTGGACAGCAGAAAAGAATATAATCCATTTGCATATCCAAAACTGGCAAAGCACATTTTTTTGGAAGTTTAGAAATCTCCAAATGGACAATTCCATGGTATGTTTAATACTTTTAAGCAATTTACCTGTCAACAAATTCATGTTGAAAGATTAAAAGTGAAATTTTATGTAAAAAGGACTCGCATGGGCCTATAACATTTCATCCACATCCTCTACCTCCCTGCTCCCAAGATTGCCTGAAGCCTTTTTTTTTCTTTTCAAAACTGATCAACTGGCTTCCATAGGTTTTTTTGATTTGTGAATAAGAAATCTTCACAATAGAGAGACATTGAGAGGAAAGAGGGCATCGTTCCAGGACTTCTGATGGTTTTTCTAGGGGCCCTCTCCCAAGCTGTCAGTCTGAAACGTCCACAGTTCCACAGCAACAGGTCAGGGGCACATTGCTTAGAACCCACTGTTAATTAGAAACTATTTTTGCAGCAGCAGAGGTACAAGTCAAACAAAAATACTCAGCTTTATCGACAGGATGAGCGTGTAATTTATTGCCCAAACCAAAACATCTCTGAGAGTGAAAGGAGGCATTATCAATAACAGTGTCGAGACAAGGGGAATAAATCTAGACTGTCCTCTGCAAAGCAGAAAATATGGTCACCGACTCCTATGGCCACGTCCTGCTGCTCTCTCAGCATGCAAATGGGACACGTCAGGTAGGTAAAGGTTCCCAGTAACTGAAATTTGCCTTATGTGACCCTTCATTTGCTTTCCTTTTTCTACACTTAAGAGAGACATTTCTAAAGGGTGAGACAACCAATGAATACATTTTACCTTTCCTTAATAATTTAGAGTCACCTTTTTGCCTGACGCATAGTTGACCTGTGGAGTCGTTGAATGAACGACTGACGCTTTGTAAGCAATTACTACAGCACGTTGTACGACTGACTGTGATCACTTACAGGGTAACCTGAGTAAGTTATTTTGCCTTTCTGGGCCCAGTTTTTTCAGACCTAAAATTAGAGGCTAAAACTAAAGGGTCTTTCAGGTCCCTTCAAATTCTAAAACCTTATGTTTGGATTTTTTAGCTTATTCCCAAGAGCCATTGTCATTTTAATAAAGCTCCCCACGCCCCCAAAAAAGAAAAAATGAGAGGAATAGAAGACACACCATACAATTAGTAGGAGCGTTGGTCTCACTTTGATGTTTTTCTTTTTTTCCCTTCATCATTCATCCAATAGGCAGTTTCTGCTCACCTGCTCCCTAAGGTGACATAAATGCAAGTCCACCGAGTCCCAGAGCTCCAGGAGGTCGGCTTCTAGCAACAGAGAATAAATGTGGGTACAAATGGCTTTGAGCCAAGACAGAAAGAACAGGGTCATAAGAGGAAGGAAGGATTGCAGTGGGAGTTCAGGGAAAGCGTGATCAGCTCTAGCTTGAAGGGGAGGACCAGAGGATTAGAGGATGCTTCCTGAGGAAAGTGTCACTGAGGCCACAAACAGTGCATAAAACTTGGGTGTTCAGGTCTGTAGGGAGGGCCTTCCTGGCTTGCTGAGAAAAGAGTATAGAGGTAGGAAAATGTTACGACAAGAACAATCAGATTAGCTGGGAATATACAGGTGTCAACAGCAGAGTCTATTATTTATGCATCTCTGCATCTCCAGAACCTAGCGTACAGTAAATGCTCGGTGATGACTAAATGGATAAATGGATGGAGGGAGAGTAATAGGAGATAAAGCTGAGATGATCATATTTCACTTGGCAGAGTCCCTGCCTGTCCTGGAGGAGGCACTCGATATTTATTGAAAGCTTATTGGATGGATGGATGGATGGATGGATGGATGCGTAAGATTCTGGCAGGTCTGGAATGCCAGACTCAAAAGCTCAAATGTGCTCTGTAGGTAGTGGAAGCTACTGAAAACTTCTATCAAGAGACTGTCAGGGTGATAACTAAATTCAAGAAGGCAAATCAGCCAGCATGTAGGATACACAAAAGGGGGAAACTGGCAGCAGGGGATTTTTTTTTTTTCCTCTTGTGCTGATGAATTTTAACAGTATTTCTCACATGCACGCTGTGATAATGAAATGAAAATGATGTACAAAGGGAGGCTTTCAAGACCTCATTAGGAGCTACAAAATTTTTTGACCTGGGCTACCAAAGGGGTCTCAACATTGCACGTTCTGAATCAGAAATGTGTTGCGGTCCATCCAGGCGTCTTGGACAAAGAGCTACGGGGTCCGACGGCTTGTAGGGCAGGAGGACAAAGCAGGATGAGGGGCAATGAGGACCTTTGAGAAGGCAGGAACTGAGAGTTGCCCGGGCACGTGACATAACTAATCTCAGTTAGCCATCTTCATCAAGACCCTTCTCTGGGACGTCTCAGGCTGGGTGACCTAGTAATTGAGAGAGCAGGTTCGATGACCTGGGTACAGAGCTTGACCCTGCCTCTTACTACATAAGCGTGGACGAGCTTCTCAACATCCGTTCGTGGGCCAGCTAGCCGTGCACGTCTCCCTCCCAGCTCCATGTCCCATGATGTCACATCAGTCTCTTCTAATCAGGCACAGTAAGAAGACGAACACCATGAAAATTGGCAAAACCTGCAAATCGGGGTTTGTTTTCATTTATTATTCTTCCAGAGATCCATTATTAGCATCTATACCTCGCCACTGTCTCCACTTTACGGTTTCCCATTTTTAAGTGAAGATATAGTAACGTCTGTGCTTCTGAGAACAAGCAGGATGGACTCTTTTACACACGGGGGTTCATCTCCGCCCCCGGAACCAGCACCGAGCCCGAAGCCTGGAGCCAGTAGGTTTGAAACTGTCCTCAGAGGAGTGACGTTTGGGAAGCTCCACGTCCCCTGCCGGCCCCAGCATTAGCATGAGAGAGCTTGCTCCTTTAATTAACAAACCAGGCATAACTTTTACTCCAGGGCCCTGTCCTCTCCTGCCTCTCCCTCTTTCTGTTAACTCCGGTTCTTTAACAAATCCCTCTTTTCAGGAACGAGAAGCTGATCTGTTCTGGGGACGTGCCAGTGGAGCGGTGTGCGTTGGCACCACCAGTGGCTGTCATTCTCAGGGGACAATGGGATCGGAGCGCCAAGGGGGAGAGTTCTCCATGCAAGATTTCCCTGCTTAATCCGCTCTTGTGGCTGGCACCAAGTCAGCAAAGGAAAGGAACCAAATTACCCGGCGGCTTTGGCAGGCTGCGCCACTGTCAGCAGGCCAGAAGTTAATTCCCTCATCTTCCCCCGTGCCACCAACTCCGGGGGCAGGTCTGGCGAGGCTGGCTTTCTGTGTGCGTCTGTCAGGTGGCGTGAAGGGGAGAGAACAGGAGAGCGGAGGGTGGTCCAATCACCAGCGCAGCTCCAGAGACAGACGGACAGACAGATGTCTTGTTCTCGTCCTGTCCCCAAGCCTCAGCCCCAGGCTCTGTCTGAGGCACACAGGGAAAGAGGACGATGGCACCCCAGCCCACACAGTCTACCATCCCCACGTGACAATGGGGAGGATCTTAACTACACTGGGACCAGGGCGCAGGGCCCTCTGATGGAGCCCTCAGCCTGGCACCAAGAGAAACCGTAATGAGGGTGGCGGCACCCCATATCGCCAGGGCCTGATGGGCTCTGCCATGAAACGCCCCTCCTCCCCCACTTCAGTTAGGGTGGGGTAGGGGTCGGGAAGTGAACACTTAGTGAGCCTTGTTCACACTGCAGGTGCTTTACCCCGGGTGATGCTCGCAGTGGCCCCACCAACCACACCAACGGACGTGGCAACAGCCCACGCAGGGGCCCGGAGTGGCCGTCACCTCTGCCCAGGCCACTGGGTCTGTTTCACAGACTAAGACACTGCGGAGAGGTTTAAGCATCTCCTTAATCCTACAATAAGAAATCCGTGCTGTACCCTACCCCGCTACGGATGTGCCCACGCAGAAGTTTGCCGAAATCACACGGACCTTACCATGCGCGATGCCCACTCTGTTCTGTCATTTTGAAATGCAAATCTTGACCCACCATCAGGACCCACTAATGAGTCACAACCATTGTTTGAAAGGATAAACCCGAGAGCCCCCCGAGGACTGACCCGGCCACAGCTCCTGGACTGGGTCCTGGCTGCCTCCTTTCAGGCAGGGCTGCTTGGGGCTCCATTTGGGGTGTAACGGGGTGACCACTTCCAGGGGTCGTTTCTAAAGTCTGACCCTCTTTAAGCCCCACATGCCTTTCCTTCTCCTTCCTGTGGCTCCTCAAGACCTCCTGGTGGACCCTGCTTTCCCCACGGCCCTTCCCCCAACACCTCTGCCCCCGTGAAGGGTTTGCAGCCCTGCATGCCACACACCTCACACACGGCTTTCAGCGTCACCGTCCGCCCCGATCATTCAGCATGTGTCGTTTGGGGAACCACCTTCACCCTGCTTCTTTCATCTTGCACTCTGAGTGCCAGGCTGTGACCCACCATGGCACAGAGCTTTACAAACCCAAAAGGGACCCCTCCCAAGGAGCCCTGCAGGATAACCTAGGAGTGTCATCAGGGAGAACGTGCCAAGGAGCGGTGCGGGCCACGCAGCCAGCCTGGGGGAGGGAGGGTAAAGCTGGCCAGGTCCCCAGACATTAGTGGGGACTGTCACATCCCAGAAACGAGGTTCTGCCCCAGAGATACAGGGGACTGTGGAGAGCAGGGAGCAGACCCTGGGCCCAGGTGTGTTGTCCTCACACCGAGGGGTGTCTCGGTTTCTGGGTGTACGTTCTCACACAGCCCACCGTGGCCCCCACAGAGGAGCCCAGCCCTGGGAAGGGGTCAGGCCTGACTTGCTTCAGGACCCACAGGCAACTCTGCGGCAGGTCAGAGCACCCTGCTCACCACCCCAGCACCAAAGCGGTAAAACCCCATGTGGCATTCACCCCAGTGACAGGATCCACAGCGTGAGACAAGGCCTGGCTCTGTCACTGCGGCTGTGTGAGCTTGGGGACATCGGCTTCTTCTTGGAACCTCAGTCAGCTCCTCTTTTAAACGGGGTGATCACATTAGTCCCTGTCACGGTGGGATCATGCTAGAGCTCACAGGGTGAACCTGCTTCGTAAGCCGTCGCTCACTATCCAAGCAACTTAGGGTGAGACTCAAGCCCATAGATGAGGAGATACCAGACGTTATTCTGCTTCTCTTTTTATCCCCGTAACCCACGTTCATATTCAGAAGTAACTGAGGCCCAGAGAGGTCAAATGACTCACCCAAGGTCATCCAGCTTTCCAGCAGCAGGACCGGGATTCGAACCCAGAAAAGGAGGATTCTAGAGCCGGGGCCTCCCCGCTCTGCTGCACCACCCCCTGGCACGTGCCTGTCTGTACCGGACACCCTGCTGTATAGTTCTTGTGACTGTGTCCACCTGCTGCCCTCGACCCCAAACCTCATTTCTAGGTGCAGAGCACGGCACCCAAGAGCGGCCACTGGCGTCTGTTAAATGCCACTGAGTTCCGATGCGCCACCGCGTGGATTGCTCTAAAGGAACAGCGGTTGCTCCCAGAGATGTGAACTTTCCTACTTGTTTTCCTGCTTCTCGGGAATTGCCACCCCCTGACGAGGTCTCTGTCCTTCAGGAATGGGACTCTGAGACTGGGTCACCATGATACCCAGCTCTGGGCACATGTCGTGGCTGGGCAGGGACCTGCTTCGGCTCTGAGGGTCCTACTCTCCTCTCTGCCCATCAGAAAACCACCTACTGACCTTCAGGAAACTGCCCCGAGCAGACCAGCCCCCCACAATGCCCCTCTTTGGTCCCCGGATCCCTGAACCTCTCCCTGACTCCCAGAGTACAGGCCTCCTTGCCTGCATCCCGCAGGCCACCGTGTCCTCCCGGAGTGTGTACCGCTCCACTAGGCCGCAGTGTGAACAGTGGACGATGGAGCTGTGACCTGCACAGCCCCGCTATCTGGACCATCTGGCCCCATGGAGATGTCACATCTGGAGTCTGGCCCCGGATTGTCACTCTCCTTCTGTGGCCTCTGTTGTCGTCCAGTGAGCGGGATGATGGGCTTGTCCTCTGCTCAGACGCCGGTCCCCGGCTCTTCCCCAGGGGCTGCTGACTCCGGCGAGCCCTCCCCCAAACACAAACCTTCTTTCAGCGGCAGCTCGGAGGCTCTAAGCCCCTCTCCCCTTCAACCCAGAGCCATTGTATCAGCTGTGATTTATGTAAAGGCTTTTGTTGGGCCCCTGGTTTTGACAGTCTCTGTGTTGTCCAATGGTAATAATTACGGAGCCTTTCATCCTTTATTTACGGGATTGCTCTGGGGGGAGAGAGGCCTGGCATTGGGGGAGGCCGGGCTCGCTTTTCTGAGCCTCGGTACAGAACCAAAGGAGTTATAAATAGCAGCTCCCAGGAATAAAGAAGTCACCTCTCCAGGCTTCGGGAGCTCAGAGGACAAAGGACACTGGAGGCTGGGAACACCGTGCTTTTTCAGGACTGACAGGGCTAAACGGAGTTTCCAGGGCCTGGCCCCTTGTTTTCAAAAAAGCTGATGTGTGTCTGAACACACGTCCCTGGACGAGGTGAAGGGTAGCGACCATATGTCTGCCAGCGAGCCAGGTCTAAGTCCCCCAGCCCGGGGTGACTGCCATTTCATCGGCGGTCCTGACTGCTGGGAAGTCCCCCCGAAAGAGCTGAAGCCGACCTCTCTAGGCCGCTTCGGAGATGTTTCACGCTCATTAAAGTCCCATGTGAGCCCCACGATTTCCCAGCCCCCCCTGCAGCTGGGCTGGGACATGCGGCTGGTTTGGACAAAGGCAATAGGTGGCGGTGATGGCTGCCACTCCAGGCACATCCCACGGGGTCCCTGAACTCCGCCCCATGTGATCACTGGGCGGGAAGGAAGCCGTGCGCTCCTGGTGACACAGCCACGTGACAGGAGTCTGTGTGGCTCACGTGACGCTTCCGGCTCGTGGCTGGGAGGACCACACATGTGTCACCCAACGTTACAGTGAGCAGGAACTCACCTGAGTGGTGTGAAGCCGCTGAGATTTCAGGGTTTCTTTGTTCTTGCAGCGCAGCTGGTCCTGCCTGACTCGCCACAGCTGTTGTCCTCGGAATAGGCTGGATACGTGGGTGACTAAGGCCTGTGCCCCCGGAGAGCTGACAGAGGAGACAGTCACGTGACACAGGCCCCGGGTCTGCGACAGCGTGGGCCCAAGGCTATGCGGGCACAGAGAACGAGCATCTTCCCAAACTCGGGGTGCCGAGGAGTGCTTCCCGGACAGAGGGAGTGTGTGAGGGGACTGAGAAGGTGGAGCTGGACTTGGCAGGTGGCGCAGGTATAAAGGGGAGCACAGATGGGACAACGGCGCAGCCAAGGCAAGGAAGAAGTCATGCCCGACACTGCTCGCCGCTCATCACTCGACCCCGTCGGGCTCTCACCCGACCAGGACTGAACTCAACCGACCTCCAGGACCGACAAGGCCTGTGTCCAGGGAAGGAGCAACCACCCTGTCTGCCATGACTGGGACAGGCTTTAGAGGAGAACTGGGACTTGGCCTGGGGGGACGTCTATCATGCAGAGGACATTGATCATGGGGAGGACGTGGCTCACAAGAATGTGGGGTGCGGGGAGGACATGGCTCTCAGGGAGCACGTGGGATAGAGTGCGCATCCCTGAGACATGGCGAACGGTGGACTAAGTTGGCCTTGGACCCGAGAAGCTAAACTCTCGCTAACAAAAATCTCATTTGGGAAAACAAGTAATGAATAAACCACACAAGCACCTAAAAGTCAGAGAGTGGAACTTTTCAACCTATCCCAGCTCAGATCCCCTGCCTTTCTTTTCTCCTTTACCTAAGAAAACAATAGAGCATCATAAGAGCAAAAGGAGAGAAGAAAGCCAGACCTGAACTGAGTTCCCAGCTCGACCTGGTGTGAGCACTGGGGCTTCTGGTAAGTCCTTCTGCCTTTTATCTTGGAGACTTCGAGTCTCCATCTGTCACATGGAGTCACTACAATCGACCTTGAAGTTCCTTGCCAGCCCCCGTGAGCTCAGAATCTCCATCTTTACAGGTAATAACACGCTGAGCACTGTGACTGGCACGAGGTAAGCCTCAATATGTGTTAGCTGTCATCATCATCATTGCCATCTCTGTTAGTATCGAATACCTGACTCCGAGAACAGACGCGAGACTCCCATAAGGAAAGAGTGATTGTCTGGAAGATGGGACCCAAAGAGGCGGCCTTACCCGTAGAGCCCTATCTACCAGCAAACCAGGTGTTACTTTTCACCACGTCATCCTTGAAAAGGCAAGATCCCGGGTCTTCCCGGATAGAACAAATGAGCTGGGAGGCCACAGAGAAGTGCCTGGCCTGGAAGCGGGAGGACCTCACCAGGACACTTAGATGATCTCGTTTATTATTCCCAACAAACCTGTGACAAAGGTCTCATTACCCTCATCTTACCATTGGGGAAACTTAGCCTCAGAGAGGGTCGGTAACCTGCCCTTGATCACACAGCGGGTATGGATTTACGTTCACGCCTTAGCATGCCTCCAGGACCCCTGCAGTTCTCTCTCAGGTCTGTGGAGAGAAGGAATGAATGTTCCAGACCCTGAACGTGGTCTTGGGGGACCCCATCGTAGCATGTACAGATGAGACATGGTGAGTATAGGGAGTGAATCCTACCACACTTTTCCTTGCACTCAGTAATAACGGCGAAGAAGAGGAGGGGAAGAGGTAGAGGAAGGAGCAAAAAAGAAAACAGGAAGGGAAGAAGGAAGGGAGGGCAGGGAGAGAGGGAACAGGAGAAGGGTCCCCCTACTTAGCACTTGTCGATGCCCTACACGTACCAGTGCCTTACCTACACCCCTCATTCCGCCCTCACTGCAGCTCCTACATAGGAATTTTATTCTCTCTCCTTCGCAGATGAGGAAACTGAGGCTCAGAGAGATGAAGCAGCCTTTCCCAGGTTTGACATCTGCCTAAGCAGACAAAGGATGAGGATGCTGAGGCCCAAAATTACGTCGATGCTCTGCCCTCTCAGCTCCCACGACACCCTGTGCGCATCTCTCTCAGAGCACCAATCTCTCAGATTTAACGGTTGATTTTTTCTAGAAGGCGGCGAGCACCTCACGAACCAGAACAGCATCATGGTCGTCTCTGAATCCCAGGCTCTGAACCCAGTTCTGGAAACATAGTGGATGAGCCCATGAGAAGATGGAGTGACATTGAACTTTGGTCCCCGCCTCGGCTGTCCTTCTATGAGGAATAAAACACGCAATGTTCACTCTCCCAAAGAGGAGGGCCTTTACGACACAGAAACCATGGTCAGTGAAAGGCATCCAGTGTTCAGAGAGCATGCCTCCTCGTTCTACACGCGGGAGAGCTGGAACCTGGGGCGGGGAAGGGGCTGGCCTTAAACGCCAGTGGTCCACTCGGGTCGGTGGGACGCCCTCTGACCCTGCAGCTGTGTGCGACCCCGCGCCAGTCCCCTGACCTCTCTGGGTCTCGGTAGCCTCACCTGTAAAATGAGAGCAACTTTCCTGCCACAGAAGCATCTTAAAGTGTAAATGAGGTGATTTATGGGGCTGAATCTTGCCGACCTCCTGGCGTGACCCCTGGCTCTGGGCAGGCCCCACCCATCTAAATCCTGGAGACCCCATCTCTGGGGATCAGCCTCGCTTTCTCCTTCACAGCAGCACCGAGATCAGAGACGAGACCGAGTGATCGGGCTGCATGATATGGATTTCCTAAGATGTTAAGATTTCCCATAAAAAAAAAAACCGACAAGCGTTTGAGATACTATTATTAGGCTCAAAGCAAAGCGACTCCCTTCCTTCTGTGGCGTGAATAAGATCAGAGTTTCTTTATGGCTTTCTGGGTTAAAAGGTACACTTCCCCAGAAAGGGGACGGCGAGTTGCAGTTAAAACAAATGTCTCTGATGAATTTGCTAAAAAAATACAATGCAATACAAGAATCCATCTTGGAGGGACGAAAGGATCATTTGAATGCATCCCTGCTTCTCGGGCCAGAACGATTTTTCCTGCCTCGTGCGCGAGCACAGTCATCCCTGATCAGGCAGCCTCTGTCTGTAAGATCAGAATTCATTAAACTGTGCTTAGTTCACGCTTTTCATGCCGTTGGAGTCAGAGCTGTTTGCAATAGGGTTCCCGCTGATGAATGGGTCTGCACAATTATCGGTGATAACACAGGGCAGCCCCCGCCCCCACCCCAATGCCAGACTGAGCGCGGAGGCTCCTCTCAGCAGGGTCGAGCCAGGCTGGGGGCAGGAGGCTGGCCCCGAGAGAATTAGGTTCTCCCCCAAAGATGGCATGGTTCTTTCCTAAAGATGAGCTCTTTGCTCTTTAGGAGCAGGGAAGGAGCCTGCAGGTTGTTGCTGGTACAAACAGCGGTGAGTCGAGAGTCCTGAGAACTTTGAAGCTGTGCCAGCCGAGGCTCAGGTCCTGCTTCTTCTAAGTATATAGCTCCGAGACGCCCCCATGACCTTCTGAGTCTCAGTGTCATTTTCCAGAACGGGAGGACAATGACACCCGCCGTGCAGGTGATCACAGGTTATCACAGAGACTGAAGATCACACCAGAGAAGACGCGTCTAGCACGGGCGGAGGCGCGGTGGTGCTCAGTGACGGTCTCCCTGGCTTATTTTGACATCTCTAATGCAGAGTTGCCCAGATCTAAGTGTGGCTGCCCCATGACATCAGCCTGCAGAAGCAGTTCTGAGCACTCCCTTCCTGCCTAATGAATGAAGACAGATTCTAACAGTTGGGCCCGAACAAAGAAACATGTGTCAGGCTCCGGAAGCCAGTTTCCTAAAGAGGCCGGGGGAGCAAAGAGGAATCTGGGCGAAGGGCAGGCTAGAGCCAGCGGGCCAGCACGTGGCCCAGGGTGCTGCTCCTGTTTCCAGAAAACCTAAGGCCCATCGCTTCTGCCCAAATCCTCCTCCCTCCTGGAAAGCAATTAGGAGCCAAAGATGAAGGTGCAAAGCTTCCTGCTCCTGGAAGAATCAGAGACCCCAGCTTTCTGAATAGCTTTCTCCTTATGGGTATCCATCACCTGGGAGGTAAGGCCACGCCTCAGGTATTCCACTCGGAGGTAGATGAACTGTTGATGCAACAGTGACGCTGAGCAACACGGCAAAGATGCTCCCAGTGTCCACAAGAAACAGAATGGCAGCTTTCTTAGGAACAGTCGTCTGTGCTCTCCAAAAGATGATGAGACGTGTCCAAAATAACCCTGGCTTCCCGACAGAGAAAACCGGGAATTCAAACAAGCAACATCATCAAGACCCCCTCCTGGCATTCAAAAGCCGGACAAGGGTTTTCCTCCCTCACGAGCAGCACGATTTCGTGGAAATGACCTTGCTTCTCTTGACCGCAGTTCCTGCACCTCTGAAGTGAGCTCCGATGAGGATAAATGTGAATAAATAAAGACAAGGAGCAGCACTCTGTCTGACACAGCCTCCTTCTAACATGCTCCTGGCGGCGGGACTCATCTTCGTGCCACTAACAGCAAACGTTTGTCGTGGTTATGAATTGGGGATTTAGAATCCCATTACGTCAAATCCAACCAAGCAGAGAGACGTATAGAAATAGGGGATGGAAACGAAAGGATGGCAAGTGTGGTGTCCACCCAGCAAGTCCCGACAGCCTGTTCGTCTAGCGAGTTTCTGAAGGCAGGTGCGTTGTCGTGCTTTATTTTTCTGTGCTCAGAGTAGGTGGCCCAGTCTGTGGGCCGGGACAGACAGTGACATAGGAAGATGACCAGGTTTTGTTGCTGCGTTTGGTTGGTTTGCTGTCTGGACACAGAGCAAACAAGGTTGATCACGTACTTTGCCGGAGCCATTGAAATATGAAAATGTGGGATCTTTGTCCAAAAAGGAAGAATTTCAAGATGGCAACCATCAGATTAGGATGGGGGTTCGAGAGCACCAGCTGTCCCGGATAGGACCCGAATGCCAGGATGGAGGAAGAGGAAACATGGTGAACCATCTGCTTTTTAAGCTCGTGCCCTGTGATGACGTTTCAGTGGCCCAAACATGGCCATGCCTGGCCATAAGGGAAGCTGAGGGATGGAATTTATAATCTGACTAAAGGTCTTATTTCTAAGCAAATGAGGGAAATAAATACTGAAAAGCAAATTGCCCTCCACGCCCCAGGGTCCTGATTCCTCTCTCTCACTCAGGTCCCTCTGTGAAGCTTTTAGCTCACACATTTGACGGCCTCCTGACATCTCCCCTGGGACAGCCCATAGGCATCTTGGATTCAACATGTTCCTAAACCAAAATTCTGCATTGCCTCCTCTTCCATCACAAACATATTCTTCCTCTAATCTCCCATCCCACTGAAGGTACCACTGTTCACCCAACTGCTCAAGCCAAAGCAGCAGTCATCTCGATTCCTTGCTTCCCCCACCTCCACTTCCAAGATTTCAACAAGGCTTTTCAGTTCTATCCCCAAGATATTCTAATCCTGCCCGTTTGTGTCATGCCCTCATCACTTACCTGGACAAATGCAACGGCCTCCCCTGGGCAACCGGATTCTGTTTCATCTTTGTGATTATTGGTCCCATGTTCAAAACCCTCTGACAAGTGTGCACTGCATTTCAATCAAAATTCAAACTCGTCCCATTGGCCTACGCAGACTCATCGGATCCAGCCCCTTTTTGTTTCTTCAACTCCACCTCCTGACTCTCTCTCTCATTCGCTAAGCTCCACCACACTCCTAGAATACACCATGCCCTACCTAGCTTGCATTTACGCGTGTTGGCTCCTCTACCTGGAATGCTCTTCTTACTTCTTACCCAACCTAACTGCCCTCCTTGTTCAGACCTCACGTCAAGGTCTCCTCTGAGTCTCCCTAATGGATGGATGGCCTGTTGTTGGAAGCAGGTCTCTGCTCCCTGAACCCAGGTACGCCCCATTGCAGGACAGCTTTCTGGCTTTTTCATCGAACTTATGACTTATTTTCTATTGATCTCTTATATCTAGAATTGAAGTTCATGAGGCCACCACCACAAGTCTCTCTCTTCTCCTCTGTAAGTTCTCAGTAGGTGTTTGTTGAATAAATGAGTAAGTGCCGGACGCCCTATCTCCTTTCTAAGACTGTTTTTTTGCCCCGGGTATTGTGTATTGGTTTGATATGATTTCAAATTCACTTGTTTAAGACAAAGACCAAAAATAAAAAATATATAAAAGAGGTTGTTGTAGAAAGAAAGCTATTTTGATATAAGATTGGAGTAAGTTGTGTCAGGATGTCATCATCTCGTCTCTTGTCATTGGAAGCACTCAGTAGCTCAGCTGCTGAGAGGCCCCACTGGGGGCTTATTCATAGGAACATGTATGTGGAGAGGCAACTCTGTCAAGGAGACAGACTGAGTGCTAGCGTTTGTGAGGCCTACCTGAGAGTTTCAGCAGGGCAAGGCCACTCTTGGCTGACTGAATTAGCTCTCCAAAGACCTTTGGAGTATCAGCTCTGCCTGGAATAGGGCATTAGCTCTTCACCAGCAGAGGATGCAAGCTCCTCTCTGAGGACATCTACTTGCCCATCATCACCTGTTGCTCCCTAGCAACAGGCTCCTGCAGCATGGGACTTTCAGATTTTTGCACTGGTGACTGAAAGTCAGCTCTCAGTTGTCTACATCATTTCTCTCAAATGCCAACGCGTGGAAGGTACACCTCAAACCAAATCTGGACTTTATTCTTTTGGTCTTCCCTTGCTAGAACAACAGTGTGACTAATCTATCATTGGTTTGCAGTATGTTATATCCATCTCGGCCGATGGAGACAGTGTCCTGCAAGCTATTGACTTGTGGAATTATTATTTCTGCAGTGAACCTGTGTAAAATAAACTATGGCCAAACACAATCTCAGTCTCTGAGCACAACGTTGCCACTCAAAACAAAACATCGTGTATACAGAGCCCGAATGACCTCCCGGCCTTGACATCCATCCTTCTAAGCACCAAAGAGCAACCCCAGAGGATCCCTTAGCCCCACTCACTCAGAAACCAGTGAGGTTCAGACTTTTACCATCAGCTGTACCTTCCCACAGAGGTCTCAGAAGGAAATGCCCTGGGATCCCTTTCTTCCCCCATCTTCAAGAGCTCAGATGCTTCTCCGGGACTGCTAGATTAGGATAATTTGAATTTCTTCCAGAAGATAATTAATATTCCATTACTATTTGGCATGGACCCAAATTTCCCTGCTTATAAACAAATCAAAAATCAAGAAACACTGGATACTTGCAAAGCGTTTTGCCTTGGGTAAGAAATGGTGAGCAAAACAAGTAGTAAAGGATACTGGGGACCTATCTCAGAAGCTTACAGCTGGGTGGCACACGGACACAAGGATCATAGAAGCAGTGGATTCAGCCAAGGGGCTCTGTAGACAACAGAGTAATATCAAGAAGATGATATAAGCAAGAAAACTTCACACCCAAAGCCAAGTTCAAAAAAAAGCAACTGATAAAACGATTTTGATGTTTTCAAGTTCAACCTTCAGATCACATTCGCAATGAAGCTGTTAAGGGAACTTCTTATGAAGGATGCCACCAAATAAAATCCATCCGATCAGAAGGCTGATTGAGTGCCCATTCTGAGCCGGGCTTTGTGTAAGAGCCATGGAAGAATAGGGGAATGGGGATAAACAGAAGTAGGCTCCCTATCCCCAGGGAGCTTCCACTCTAGTTGTGGGGAGAAGGAAGAGGCAGGAAAGACATTTTCTTAACGCCACACAACAGCAGTAGAAGAGCTACTGCTCCACGATGAACTGGTTATGCAGATTAATCATAAAAACCTAGAATTCAAAGGAGCTTAGAGAAGACATTGAGATCTGAGCTGAGCTGGGATGACCAGGTGACCCAACAGGAAGAAAGCAGAAGCAGGAGCAAGGAGCAAGGAAACACGAATCTTGTGAGGCAGATTTAAGTAACTCCTAGCGTGCTGACAGGGTGTCTGTGGGTGAAAAGGCTGGAGAAGGCCAACTGTAGTGGATCTTGAATATGAAGGTGGAGTGTTTGATTTTTCCCTTGTCTAGGTCAAGTTCGCACACTCACCACCTCCTAAGGCTGAATCTGATGCACAGTAGTTGTCTGGTACCCAAGTGTGTTTTAAAAAGTGACTGTGAGTGTCTGTAGGGCATTTTTTTAACTAAAGATCTTAATCCTCACTGTTGTCTGTTTGAAGCCACTTCACACCTTGGTATTGACCGCCTAGCCTGAAGGCATTTGAGTTTGTGAACTTTGTAGGCAATTTCTGGGTCCTTCTAGCAAATTTGAGAATACCATGCATAGAGCCGAATTTCTAGAGCAACGATCCAGCTGCGTGTGCAAGAAATCGCAGGAAAGAAGTCTGGAGTGGGGTCTGTGCTTACAGAATTAAGAAAGCCTTGGACAGAGTTGGTACAAATGAAGGGCCCTGATGATTCTGCACAATTAGCTTCAAGGCAAACCATCCTCTGGGCTTCACTGAGGGGCAAACTAATCATCACAGACTTGACTCTGAGAAGAGTTCAGAAAGTGCATGAGAAAATGGCATAATCCCAGGTATTTTGGCCCCAAATGTTTGAGTCTTTTCAGCTCAGGCACCAAACATGGGGGCAAGAGAACCTTCAAATGATTCCAGCCCCTATCATTGCTGTCAAGAACTGCCTAGCTAAGCACAGGAACACGAGACATAATAAACTGTGAGTTGCTGTTTTCCACTGCTGAGTTCTGAGTAGCTTAGCCTGCAGCAAGGGATGACCAGCAGGCATCCACTGCACCTCAGCATCCAAGGATGCAAGAACGAGAAGGTCGAGAGGGCCTCGCACCAGGCAAAGGAAGAGGCAGCAAACTGTCGGCAGGATGGGCTACAACAAGGTCTGGTGACACCCTGACCAATGGGGCTGCTAGAGGTCTTTTGGAAAAGGCATTTGAGGACAAACACACCAGGTTCTCCTGCAGGAAAATAGCCAGGAGGAACATGGACTGTGGAACACTGAGGTGTCTGACACACCTGCCATCAGACCGCTAGGTCTGGTCGCCAGTTGGACTCTTAGGACCTGCAATCTTAAGAACTTCGGTTAAACCAAGTTGCCTTGCTCCAAAGCCATCCTTGTCCTGTATTGTTTCTAGAAGGAACCCCAGGATCTTGCCTATGCTTTAAGACCCCTCCCCGTAGGGCTCTCGTGGACCTTTTCCATTTCACCTCCCATGGCCACATCTTCTTTCCTTTATCTAGACATATGGTACACATCCTGTTTCCATGACTTAGCTCGTGACGTTTCTCTCAGCTGAAACACGGCCTTCCCCTCCGTCTCCTCTCCATCCTACTCTGACAACGTGCTGGATCTCAGCTCCCATCTCCTATGCTCCTATCTCTCCTGGCTACACGGGTCAGTCCCAGGACTCCACAGGGAACCGGCGTCTCCTGTTCTTCCAGTCACTCCTGAATCAGATAAGGCCACTTCTCTTAAAGACCTCACGGTGCAGAAGAAGGGGACAGCACAGTAAGTGGGCTCTGGGAACACAGAAGACAGAGCATTTGCCTATAGCAGATGGTCAGGTAAGGTGTCACAGGGGAGTCATTGGACCAGCTGATCTATCCTGAAGGGCACCGGAAGGAACAGCTGCTGAAGAATCTTGTGTAAATATCTTTTCAAAAACATTTCCATCTCCGAAAACGCAAGTTCAGAAACTACAGTCCAACCATTCGATGGGTCTACTCTTCCCTTTTGTCCTACACAAGGCATTGAGTGTGTGACTTAACTTACCCTTGGGTTCCACTGGGAGCTTCTCATGGGCAAGGGCAATGCCTTGGTTCTCTTCACTTCCTTGAGGACTTGGGCTTTTGAAAGGATGGTTGGGTAGAAGAATGGATGGATTTATGGATGAATGAATGGGCTCATTCATTAATTCATTAATTCATTGGTGGAGAACTTCCCAATCTTGCAGTGCTCAAAGAACTTCTGCGTTCATGGCTTTCGAATCCTTATTAACTAGAACCACCGTGGAAAGATCCACGGAAGATGCGCGAGTGTTTCAGAATAAAAATTCCCCCAAAAGAAATTTCTACAGGACGCTTTGGTGCAATAGTCCTCCCAACAGAGAAAGCGGTTTCCTTTTCCTGCTCTGTATTTTATGGACAAGAGAAACGGATCACTCTGAGAGACACTGATTTATTTTATGGTTTGGATTGTGCCTCCACGCATCACACGACTGCGATCTGGCACCTGTGTTTGTTGTTTTCTCTACGATATTGGATTACGGAGACGTGAGCAGCTCTGTCTTTCTGTCTGTCCCGGCAACATTCATCACCCGATTGCTATCCTGTGTGTTGTCTGTGCGATTACATTTGATGGAGAAGAGGTGAGGAAGATAGGAAAGGAACAAATCCCAAAACTCTTAGTGTGACTCACAAGGCCCGTATAATCTGGCTCTGTCTCTTTGTCCAGTTCCCCCTCCACACCTCCCATGTGCCTCCTCCTCTCTTGTCATTTGCCATTCACCAGGCAGCAGCTTCCACCCTCTTCCTCACCCCTCTGGCTTCACGCCCCTTTACCTAGGGTGCCGGCCCCACTGCACTCCACGGTTGGCTTTGGTTCAGCCCCCACTCCATGCAACTGTGAAACTTTCATTTGATCCTTTCGATGAAATTTAATTGACAACGCACGGCATGTATTCGCTTCCTAGGGCTGCCATAAAAAATGATCACAAACTTGGTGGCTTAACATAACAGAAATGTATTCTTTACAGTTCGGGAGGCTCCGAGTCTGAATTCAAGATGTCTCTGGGGTTGGTACCCTCCAGAGGACCTGGGGGAGAATCCGCTCCATGCTCCTCTCCTCACCTCTGGCGGTGGCCGGCAATCCTTGTCACCGTAGCTGCACCACTCCAGTCTCTGTGTTTTCCACACGTGCCCCTTTTACAAGGACACCAGTCCTTGGATTTGGGGCTACCCTAATTCACTGCAACCTCATTGTAACTAATTATACCCACAAAGACCCTACGTCCAACTAAAGTCACATCCGAGGCTCTGGATGGGCATGAATTTTGGGGTGGCACTGTCCAACCCCATATGCTGTGGTAGATTCCTTGCTGCGCTCTGGAAGTAAATTCAGTGGAATGCACCTCTCTCATAATGCTAACTGCAGAAGTTTGCATGCATCTACGTATTAATTTGTCCCCAACACAGGCAGGGACGACGAAGTCCTGTTTGTTTTTCTATCTCCAGCTTCTTGAGGGTTCGTCCCTTAACAATCTTGCTAAGTAAATTGCCATCCAAATGTGCAGGAGAGAATGTGCAATGCTGTGGGCTGTAAGGGCCAGCATTCCACTTCCCACCAAATCCCTGCTCATATTCAACCACTTTTGCCCGCTGGGGAAGGCACCACAGCCAAGGCAGCGCCCTGTTAAGCTTTAGTTCGGGATCTACTGGCTGGGGATTTGCTTGGGGCCATGCATGCTCACTTCGGGATAGGAGGCCCCAGGCTCCACGCCAGATGGGATGCCAGCGCCACCAAATCACATCTCTGGCCACTGTCTGTTTCTTTCCCAGGCCGGATCCTAAAGCTCAGGGTGGCCGGAGCTTGGGGACACTACAGGTAGGCTGCGTTCTCTCCTTTCCTTGGACACATTCTCATATGCACAGAAGCCACACAGGCCTAACTCAGTGAACGGAGTCACAATATCAGACTGCAGCTGATCCACAGGGCACTTCCAAACACACAGCCATGGGGCATTGACCAGAAAGTGCCAGAAAGAAGGCGAGATGGGGGTGCTGCCCAAACCAGGGGCCGGCTGGCTGTGTGTCGCTCGCTGCTACCGCTGGGTGGCCGAACATATGTGGCCTCAGGACTTCTTTGGAGGTAGCGCACGTCTCCTTTGCATCATAGGATTTTTTCTTTCTTTTTTTAAACAGGAATGTGTTGTTCGTCAAACCAAAATGACTCAATTCAAAGAATATGTGTGGCTTCCGAGAGCAGGAACAGCTGAGAAACCCACACCGGTCGGGCACGAAATTCAATCCAGGCCCACCTAATCGCCATGACGGGGACTTGGGAACGGGGCTGAAATGCCTTCGCAGCCTCGGACAGACAGCTTTCCCTCCTTCCCAAGCAGGCTGGGGCGTTCCCCGCCAAAGGCCTTTGATGAGAAGAAGCAGGCTCCTGGGAGGCGAGCCACCCACCACTTTCTTAGGCGCTATTGTCCCGAGGTGGGGGATTGTGAGCTGGGGCTGGGCCCGCGAGCTGCCCCTGTCAGGTCCACGGGGCGGCAGCCACACAATGCTGCGCCGCCCTGCAATGGACCATTCATCCCAGCCTCGAGGTTCCCTGATGGGAGCCCACTGACCCCGGGATAATAGATGAAAGTGTTTTCTCACTTGCCTTCGCCTCCTGACCCCTTGCCACCATTTTTCATGCACTGTCTCCTCTCCAGCCAGACGCAGGAATTCTTCCTCTGATGATGAAGGCCCGATGACCCTCTCCTGCATCCCGTAAGCTGCCTGCTCGCTGGAGGGTCGCTCAAAGCCGGGGCGGGGGGTGGAGCTGGGGGGCCCTGCATTATACAGCCAAGCCAGGCAAAGGTCATTTCCTCCCGGCTCCCACTCCTGCACGTATGCACACACACACTCACACTCACACTCGCACACACACACTCACACACACTCCAAAGCACAGGAGCAACGGCTCTGTACCAAAACTTCCACCTGGTGGATTTGTGCGTGTCCTTGCTCACTTGCTTGTTTGCTTGTTGTTTGTTTGTTTGTTTTGCCGTCTGTCTGACTTCTTGGTGGATCCACCCCACACAAGGAGAGCTCCAAAGCAATGCCCAAGGCTCCCTCATCCCCACTGGCGTCTCAGAAGGGGCCAGGTCACCAAGCACATGAGGGCAGCAGAGCAAGCCGCAAAGCCTGTCCACGGGTCTGCCGACAGGAAAGCCCCACATCATCCCACAAAGCTGGAGCACTCAGCGGAGGACCCCCCAGGAGAGGGGGCAGGGTCACACCCAGCGAGCAGCACCCCCGAGAGCAGCACCCGCTCACCTGGCCCCATGGCAGGGTTCCATCCCCGTCGCAGTGGCTCTTCAGAAGGTGTCTTCTTACAGCGGCAACAGGCAGACCACAGCCGGGCCCTCACAGGGTGTGCTCCGGCAGCAGAAAAAGCACAGGACCTTCACGTCCGTCGTTATGTGGCCCACAAACGACGATCGAGGGCACTCAGCGGGGAGCACACCGACAGGCTCATGCCAAGAAACGGAAACATGGCTGGGCCCGGAGCCTGAGGCAGTCCTGGGCTCTTCAGCCTGTTGGGAGCTCCTCGTGTGAGGACGTGGCCCTGTGCTCTGCCTGTCACTGCGGGGGTCGGTGGCGTGGTGGGTGGGGGCTGGACGCGGCCAGAGACTCTGATGTTCGACTGACTGAGGAGGCCGTGAGCCAGTCTGTGTGTTGGGGCCTCATCCCCTCAGGCCCAGCTGGAAAGGGCGCAGGGGTCACGTGGGCCAGCCCCCCATCATTTCATAAAGGGAAAGCTGAGGGCCAAGGTGAGGAAGGGCCTGGCTCACAGGAAGATTTTACTGTGGCGTAGTGACCCGTAAGCACCAGGGCCCCCATTGGCCTGGGATCCCTGTGTTACTCAGGAAGGGGTGGGGGAGCGATGGGGAGAGAGATCCGTTTCTCTTTCATTGTATAAGGGCACCGCCCTCAGGCCTCATCTCACCCCAATTACCTCTCAAAGGCCCCACCTGTGAATACCATCATCACCTGAGGGGTTGGGGCGTTAGCATATGAATTGGGGCCTCCGGGAGGCACACACATTCAGTTCAGAGCCACCGGGCACACCTGAGACCCGCCCAGATCCCCGGGAAGCTGCTAGGCACTCGCAGGCTCCAGGTTCCAACGTCAGCACCCGGTTTTCTCCATCTCCGCACGGTAGGCGTCTGGACCAGATCATTCTGTGCCGCGCAGAAGCCATGTGGGCGCCACAGCATGGCTGTCCTGGCCTCTGCCCGCTGGAGGCCGGGAGCACCAGCGCCTCCCAAGTCGTGACGACCCGTGTCTCCTGACGTTGTGGAACGGCCCCTGGGAGGCACAGTCACCCTCAGCCCAGAACCACTGGATTTACAGAAACTCCAGCAACATCAGGTTGAACTCGTTTTCCTTCAAGACTCGAAGCAGAGGGGACCTTTCTCTAACTCTCCCCCAGACCAGGAAAGTGCCTTCCTGCTCTCTCTCTCTCTCTGACAGGCCGTCTCCTATCATATTCTTATGGTTTTTTAGGTTTTTAGGTTTTTGCTTTTATCACCCACGACTAAACTGTGCGCTCTTGGAGTTATTTCTCTTTGGCATCTCTAATACACAGACAGAGCCTGGCACACAGGGGGAGGCGTGAATGAGCCGATTCATTCCACACCCACAAGACCCTTTATAGCCTGGACGCAGTGTCTGTTTCCGGTTTCAGAGCCTCCTCTGGCCCCCAAAGACCCTACCACCAGCTCCCCTGGAAGGCCCCCCATCCACCAGTATGGCCTGGCCTCTCCCAGCCCAGAAAAGCCCTTCCTTCCCTTGAAAGGCTCTTCACGCCCACCTTGCCCCTATCCACCTATTGAAATCTTAGCATCCTCCCAGGCCCATCGCAAATGCTTCTTCCCCTAGGAAGACTTTTCCAAACCTTCTAATTAAAAATAATCAACCACCCACGCCTCCCCCATTCCCCCAGCTACTGTTCCCAAAGTGCTTTTTAATTCTGTTACAACCATTTCCGGATACATCCTCTGTTCCTTGCTAGACAGCGAACTCCCCACAGACAGGAACTGTCATTATTTATTTCCATATCTTCCTCCAAGCCTCGCAGAGGCCTGGCACACGGCAAACATCACTCACATTTAATTCAAGTCTCGGGGAGAGGCCTGGCCGGCCTAGATGGCGAACATGTGACTAACTGGGTTTTTTCCCTCCCCTGCCACCGAGATAAAGATCACAGTTATTCGAAAAACATTGTTGATAATACTGTTTGCAAAGGAAAACTACCCTGTGAAATTATTATTCTTGATGAAAAATAGGTCTGGTTTTTCTTTTTTAAATCAGGAATTGATATCAATCCTGGCGGTAAAAGGTCAGACGGAGCCCTCCTCCCAGGCCCTCTAGGACCAGAAATGTCCGGAAAGCTAAAAATCTTTGGTTCTGAGAGCAGGAGCCCCCCGTCCATCTGCAGGACACAGCGGGGCAGATGCTGACGACCGCATCTGTACTGCAGAATTCCTAATTAGAAACTTCAGTAATAATTTATGCTGTTTTCCCGGTCGTTCTCCTAAAGCGGAGAAGCCTCAGTGACTGGATTCTGTGACGAATCGGGATTCTGATTTTTTGCTTTGAAAATCATAAAGCATCTGCACACCTACCAACATCTCTGACTCCTCCATCGGCCCTACCAGCAAGGCGGGCAGAATGAGGACACGCATTCTGTCGGGCCACCGAGGAGGGCCCAGGGGTCCCCTGGCGGATCAGATGGATGCCAGCGCCAGCCCTGGGCCCCCGGCGACCTGTGTGAGGGAGGAGGAGTGAGGACGCGGGTTCCTACACAGCTAATGACGGCAGCTGCTGGGAAGGTGGGCTCAGAGCTCAATGGGAAACAGGCCCAGAAAGAGAAAAGGCCCGCTCTGTGTTCTTTAGAAAACTGAGCTTCCAGAAAGTTCTGAGGCTGCGGAGAAAGAACCGCTTGAACTGAGATTGGGAATAAGGTTCAGCGGGGCTCGGGGGCCGCTGGTCTCCAGTGGGGGGGACTGGCTGGGCTCACAAAGAGGCGGCTCCTCTGGCAACAGCCAAGCCAGTCCCTGGTGACTTCGGGAGTTCCCTGTCGAAGGGTTGGGAGGGAGAGTGGGGAGTAAGGGACACCTTCAGCCAGGTGTCGTCTGGACCAGGCTACAGGCGGGCCTTGAGCAGCTGAGCGGGCTGTGTACTGAGCAAGGGCCCGGACAGAGCCGGTGCGTGGTGAACCTCGGCTGGGCTTCTCACCTGCTCGGACGTGCGGTGGGAACGAGCAGAGGCCCTGGCCTGGCTGGGGCAGGCAGCCCAGCCACACACACGGGTCCCCAGGACCCCTGCCTTCACCTGTGCACGGACTCCCTCTTCCTTAGTCGACTCTGGTGCCAAAGCGGCAGCTTCGCCTCCGTTTTGGAGTGAGACACGAAGCCCCTTGCTGAAAGGCAGCAGCCGTGGTCAGTCGCTAATACTTGAGCTCAACAAATCCTAGAATTAACCAGCAAGGAGCAGGTTTGAAGGAGGAGAGGGGTGGGTGGGAGGAGAGTCAGCGCCAGAGGGTGACAGAGGCGAAAGGCCACCTGTTTGTACAGCTCCTACAGCTTCCAGGCATGAAACACGCGTCGCCTCTTCCTCCTCGCAACGCCCTTTAAGGAAGGTGCTTGAACCCTGTTTAATGGAAGTTCAGACGGACCAAGGTCACAGCTGACAATGGGACTTGGGCCTACCCTTACTTAGACTTGTTCAGCCCCAAGCCCCACGTGCCCTCCACTCACCTCTTTGCATTGAGAGGCAATGGGGTTCGAAGGCACAGAGCTGATAAAATGGGTGGAAGGGAGAGTCATCGCACAACCTGACACGGGCCAGGAACTCTGGAGATCACCGGATGACACAGATGCCATTAAGGTCCCCGTTTTCCAGGTGATACAACAGAAGCTCTCAGTTCAGGCAGCTCGCCCAGAGTTCCCCCGCTTGCAGACGGTAGGACAGGGACCGGACCGTGACAAGATCGTCTAAATCAGCAATTATCTCAAAACGTAAGAGTTGAATTTAAAAATGAATAGCAACTTCACCCTTTTAAAAAGGAACATCACCTGACCAGCCACCTCGTTGATGCATCGGAATCGTAGGAGCCTGACGCACGTGGCTCTGCGCCGCCCAGAGCCAGTCGTTCCTTCTCTCGACAAACATTTTCTGAGCATTTACTTTGAGCCTAGGTCCTTCCTAGGTGAAATAACGCCCTGCTGACGTCAGGTGGAAGACTGGATGCGAGGGATGGTTGATCAATTGAGGACAACCAAGTTGGGGGTAAATGGTGGTCTGCATCGCCCGTTTGTTACAGACTGAATTGCGTCTCCCTAAAACTCAGGTGTCGCATCCCTAACCCACACTGTGACTGTTTGAAGACAGAGACCTTTAAAGATGTCATTAAGGTAAAATGAGGTCATAAGCATGGGGACCTGATCCTCTAGGACTGGGATCCTTACTAGAGGACGCGTGCACACAGAGAAGAGACCCCATGACGACGCAGCAAGAAGGCGGCCGTCTCCAAGCCAAGGAGAGGGGCCTCTGCAGAAACCAGCCCTGCCAACACCTCGGTCTCGGAGACTTCTAGTTTCCAGAACCGCAAGAAAAGACATTTCTGTTGTTTCGGCCGCCCAGTCTGTGGGATTCCGTTACGGCCAAAGAGGCAGCGAGCAGTCAGGAAGGCAGGGGATTTAGAGCCACGCAGACCCGGGAGGACCCTTCTGCTTCGCCGTCTCCCTGCTGCACGTGCCCCTGTGCCTGTTGGTTCCTGGCGTCAAGTCTCGGCCTCCTCATCTGCAGAGCGGAGACCTGGACCAGCCCTGCCCAGAGAGGATTGTGAAGATCCCACCAGAGTGCACGCATGGGATGGGAAAGTGCCAAGTGCCTTGACCTCATGGAGAACGGGACCTTGGCTAGGGCAGCCTCCGGCCTCCAGGCCTCCCCTCCACCACACCCTCTCCAGAAAGCGTGTCAGACGACGTTTCTTAAAAAGAAATCTGACCCCTCCATGGCTCCCCATCACCCAGTCCAAACTCTGGCTGTCACTTAAGGCATTTCGTCGCCCGATGCCAGCCACTTCTCAGGCCACGTCGGTGGACTGTTGCTCCTTTTGCTGTATTCGTTGTCCAGCCTGAACTCCCGAACGTTCCTCAGATGGACCCTACGCTGTTGCACATCCGAACCTCGGCTATTCCCTCGACACTCTCTTCTCTGGAAAGACTTCTCCCTCCCCGAAGCTGGGGCCGGCCTCTCTGTGCTTCCAGACTTCGTGAGCGTGTCCCAGCGTAGTGCTGTCACGGGTTTCGTCCCCGTAGGTGTCTCCCGTTCTCCAAGTGTGCATCCCCGCGTGTTTCTGATTAGTTGTGCCCTCGGGACAACAAAGAGAGTGGAGCCGGGACGTGAAGGGTGGGGGCCGCCTTGGAGGGGCGGGGGCTTGCTTTCTCTGTTCCACACAATTTGTAAAGCAGCGTTCACTCCTGAAGTTCGTGTTCCCACATGCCGAAGTCGGAGGGGGAATGACACGTGCGGAATCCACGAGGAAGTCCTTTCTTCTTTCTGGGTTTCCTGTTTCTAATTTGTCGCAATGATGACTTCATCCTTTTCCAGCCAGACTGTCTGGGATTCTGGGATTGAAAGGGAGAAGGCCCTCCAGTCGGGTCAACGGATCGGAACCTCAGTTTGGGTTGTGTTTGTGACGCCAGTGTCATCTAGGCAACGCTGACCGACACAGGTTTGATCCGCATCACTTCAAGGAAACGGAATTGGCATAAAAATGACATGTGATCATATCGTAAAGTTTTAGGTGAAGGCTAAGGGTGAGAAACAACAGTGATTCATCTAGCCCTTCAGGGAGTCAGCAGGCTTCGTGCTGTGCTATGCTCGGACACGAAACCGGCTCCCTGCCCTCTCTCATGTCTCCCAGGCCAAGAGTCGTGGCTAATCATTTCATAAGTTCATTCCCCAAATATTTACTGAGGGTCTCCTGTGCCTTGAACCTTGTTTCAGGTGCAGTAAACAAGGCAAGGTGCCCACCGCCCTGGAGTTTCTATTTCAGGGGCGCTTGCCTTCAGAGGCCCGTTGCACTGAGTGCGGTGGAAGGTCCCAGCCAAACATCCTATTCCTCCCGCCTCCCGAAGGGAGAACCACGGGAGCACCTCAAAAGTGGAAGACACGACTCCAGATGAAGACCGCAGCTGCGTCCCTGCTGAGGGGAGTCCCCAACACACGACCCACGACGTCCGTGACGAATCCCTCCCACGTGCACGTTTCAGAGTTCCCGGGCTGCTTCTGCCTCCGTGGCCTGTTCTGATTCCCTCATCGCCATCTCCAGAGAGACAGGTTAAGGGTATCGTCTCCATTTTACAGAGTAGGACACTGAGGCTCAGAGAGGCAGAGGGAAAGATTCCAGTTTAAACGGCCAGGTAGCGACAACCCGGCTGGTGCCCTGGTCCTCCCCCGAAGGCCTTTCCTGCTCCGTCTTCTCCACCGCTCACCTGTTCTCATGGGAATGTGCTCTGTATTTATGCGCAGTTTTTACTGACAAACAAAGGATCTGAGAGGAACAGAGTCACCCCACCTGGATCCTCCAACCTCTACGGCACCCTCCCCCGACAGCTGAAGGGTCAGCGGCAGGACTTCCCATACCAGGTTGGAATGTTCCAGATGCTTGAAAGAAGCTAATGCTTAAAGGTGCCTTTCTGGTCCCGGGGGCAATACTTTTATGAATCCAGGAAGCAAACACCTCGACTTCCTACACCGTGACCTACAGTCAGTATTTCAGAAAAACCAAACCTCAGTCAAGACAAAGATAATCAATCGATCATAGCGCCATTGATGGAGGAGGACCCACAGGCGGGCTCCACACAGAGTCGTTCATCTCGTCGGAGCCTGTGGATTGAGAGGGAAACCCCGTTGCACAGGGGGGAACGTGGCAGTTTGGAAGTTCAGCCTCTCCCACGGTCACGCGGGGGGTGGGGGCGGCGTCCCCTGCAAGCTCTGTCCGCCTCGCGGTGCTGACTGTGCTTTTGGACCCTGGGACAGAGAAGGGTGATCCCTGCATCAGCCCCGCGGGAGGGGTCGGAACTGTGTCAGTCCTGCCGCGTGTGGCCCGTGCGAGGCGCTTCAGGATGGCTCCTCACCCGATGCTGTTTGATGGGAAGTAACAGAGGCACATGGGGCACGTGCTCTGAGCTGCCCCGGGAGACCCTGCCGAGTGAGAACGGGGCTGTCCTCACGACTCCTCTCCTCTTCTTACTGCCCTTCTCCGAGTTTGCTCCTTTGGGCTCCACCCATCGGGTGCCAAGGAACCCACCCATCACCTCCCTCCTGGGGAGCCCCTGGCACGAGCAAGAGCTGACCCTGAGGCCCACAGCCCCAGGCCCCTCGCTGAAGCCCAGCACTTAGCTCGTGGTATCAGTACGATACGTGTCATCTCTACAATTCCCTCTCTCCGGCCAACGACTAAGTCCTTCCTCCCTGCTTCCCCACCTCTGAACCCACCCTTCCAGCAGGGCCTCAAAACATTTACCGGTCGACGAGTGAGCCAGCCAATTCTACATTCAGTCCTGATTCCCAAAACCTTTGCACAGGCGATGGCAGTGGTACCAGCCCCGAGCCTGGACAAGAGGAGGTGGCCTGGCTGTCCTCAGGTACAGTGAAAGGGGCCCACCGTGACGGGCTCAAAACCTGGCTCCCCCACTTGCTGACTCGATGTAAACTGGTGCCTGTACCTCACCTAACTTCTCTGGGCCTCAGTTTTCTCCTCATCAAGTAGGGAGATAACGCGCTGCTGCCTCACACAATACTATGAGCTGCGACACGATGAATGCAAAGCGCTTGACGCGGTACCAGGCACACGGGAGGTGCTCACCGCGCAGTAGGGGCT
This sequence comes from Cynopterus sphinx, assembly GCA_030015415.1. Lineage (NCBI taxonomy): Eukaryota > Metazoa > Chordata > Mammalia > Chiroptera > Pteropodidae > Cynopterus > Cynopterus sphinx. The sequence goes on along the minus strand of CM057383.1, from coordinate 5,471,277 downwards.
GTTAGTGTCGCGAGACGCTGACACGATGCTTGGGAGAGATGCTCGCGCTAGCCCGCAGGGGGTACTGGGCTCTGTCCCTTGAGCAGGGTCACTGGACTCTTTCAAGAGCCCACACAGGAGGGGCTGAAGACACGGACAGGGCTGCACGGCTAGGAAGAGCGTGGCTGTCCCTCGAACGCGCCTTCTCACCCGCGCTTCACGCCGGCGCTCACTCTAATCCAGTGCAGGGGCATCTGAAGCCCCCACCCGAGTCCCGCCTTTGGCAAAGTGATCCGTGGAGGCCCAGGTCTCCCGGTGCAGATCCGCCTGCTTCCAGGGGCGTCAGGCCCACGGCTGGGCCTGCCCATCTCCTGTCCCTCCTGTCCCCCCATGGCCGCAGGAGCCACCCACGACGCTCTTTCTGCCTCTTGCCTCTTGCACATGCCGCTCCCCCTCCGCCTGGACTGTCTCTCACTTCCTCCTCTGCCCCAAATTTCTGTCCGTCCTCTGCACACCAGTCAGTAAATATTTATTCCATGAAGCCGTCGCGACCCCGCGGAGGGCACGCGTTAGATGCTCCCTCCCTCCTCTGTACTCCGTGGCATGGGCAGTTACACGCAGCCCCCACCTAAACCCCGGGGTCCTTGAGAGCAGGGACTGTGTCATCGGGGTGTCCGGCAAACCACTGCCGGTCAATAAGTGTTTGTTGACTGAACTGACTGCTTGATAAAGAGGTATAGGGTCTCCAGGCCTATTCCTCATCAGATCTCTCCTAAAAAAAGTCTGTCTAAAGGTTTCTAAGCCTGATCAATACCAGTGAAACGCTTTTCCTGCCCCTCTCCCCGAACGGTTCTGTCTTGAATTTCTAAGCCCTGCCCTCCAGTCAACCACAGAGCCACTCCGGCACGGGCTCAGCCCCAGTCCCCACGTCTTGTCGGAACCCCAGGCTTTCACAGTGCGTCCGGTGAACATTCGGCCTTCTCCGCTCCAAGTCCCCTGCAGACCGAGGCTCGTTGTCCTCTCAGCTGAACCAGGACATGGCGGAGAAGCACCAGCCACGAGGGTAGGGCAGGCCTTCCTAAGGACATGAGGTCTCGCGTAAAGAGCCAGAAGAGAAGGCTCAGAGTCGGCCAGACATGGCTCTGCAAACACCAGAAGGGCCGATGTGTGGAGGAGAGAGCCCGGGCTTACTCTGAGTGGGCTCAGAGGCCGGGTAAGCGCCCAGGATATGAAGTGCAGGTTGGGGGTGTCCACCCCTGTTTGCCAGGGAAAGGCCCACCCAGCTCGTGCCTGCCACCCTGGCATGATTATTATAAGAACCTCCCTCTGTTCACTCTCAGCCGTGTCCTGGTTTGGATGATATGACACGACCCCTTTAGTCACAGGGAGGTCCTTTCCAGTTCGGGATGGGCAGAGTCTTCTAGGAACCAGAGCTGTTCAAGGTACCTGACAGGTTGGCTCTGGACTGCAGCAAAGAGGACTGTGCCATCGTCATCTTTATGGCCCACCCAGCACTGAGCGTGGGGTCGGCACTCAGACTGGGCCCCTACGTGCTTCTCGAACGGGTGGATGACTGACTGCCCTTGGAGGGAAGGAATGCCCCCTCGCCAGGGCAGGTTGGCGACCAGGTCAGGTGGCCCTGCAGGGAGATTTGACATCACAAAGGAAGTCTGACCACCCGGAGACCTCCCCCTTTCCAACTCAGAGGTTTAGTGTGAGTCCAGGTCAGGGATTAGCAGCAAAGAACTCTGGAAGTGGACGGCATGGGTTGGAACACCAGCTGCAAAAACTCGAGCGAGTCACTCGCGTCACCTCTCTGCGCCTCAGTTTTCTGGGCAGGAAAGTGGGTGTAAAAATAGCAGCTTTGTGGTGCAATTGAGAGACTTTTTTTGAAGTTAGTTTATGTGCAATTCCTGGCCCACCGCAAGCACGTTATAGCTATTTTCTATGATCTCTGCGAGGGTGGTGGTCATGCTCATCTTGGCCTTGGTCCTGTAGGTTACTAAGAGAGCTGGATCCTAGTGGTGCCTGGGGAAGCCAATCAGACCGTGAGCCCAGCAACCAAGTCTAGGAGAAAGACACCCCCTCCCATCCCCTTTGCATTTCGGTTCCGAGTGTGTTTTCTTGGAACTGGTTATTCAACTCTTTCTCTTGGAGAGAGAACAAAGTGAGTGATGTGGAATTCAAACCTCATTTACAGCTGAATCTGAAAACCCGAGGAGCTCGGCAGTATCAGAAAGGCAAGGAAGCAGGAAATAAACTTTAGAGTAATTGCTCTGTTGTCTTTTAAACATAAGGCTCCGCCGCGGCTATTTTTGTTGATGGTATTCAAATGAGAGGATGCCGCAGCTGCTGGGATCTCAGAGATCACAGACCCTATAGGACCTTTGGAGGAAGACACCACAGGCCGAGAGGGGAAGGTCCGTCTCCTGCCTCCCGGGAAGTCAGAGACAAGACCAGAAACAGGTCACCAGTCCCCAGGCTCACCAGACAGTTCTCTGCAGAACACGAAGAAGCACAAGAGTCAAATAGCAATTTTAAACAGCAAACACTACCCCAGTGTAAATAATAATAATAATAATAATAAGTTTCAGAGGAGCACTTACTAAGACACAGACACTGCCCAGGGAACATTCCAGCTGGAAAGCCACTCACCTTCCTGGGGCACTGACCACGGCCCAGAAACCACCCGTAAGAACCAGTTTCTAAAGTGTACGAGCCCGGGAGGCTGCGGATAATGTTCGGGCCCATTATGTAGATAAGTAAATTGAGGCCAGGCGCATTCCTTCTGTTTTTAACCTCGAAACTCCCCCTGGGGAACCTTGAGGCCCATTTCTCAGGGCACAGGGACCTCCGGATGGGAGAGCTTTGTGGTCATCGGATCCGATACTAGATGGTCGAGATAAAACCCACGGTTCTGGTACCCCTCGGGGTGCTCCAAGGCGCTGGTCTTCAAACCATGCCGGCTGGCGTCTTCGAGAGGGCAAGAGGGATGTGGCCTCCAATCCAGCTCTAACTTCAAGCAAATCAGCCCCCACTATTCTTTGGTTTATATTTTGGGGATTCGGTGTAAGATGTTCTTGCAGCAAAGCGCTCTGAGGTTTTAAAATCCTCTGCCTGAGGGTGTTCGTCGGAGGTCTCTGCTGGGTCGTTTGTCACCACCGGTTAATTGAGCCGTGGTGTCTTCGACAGGCCGGCTGTGGTGAATATAAGGGGTTCTTCTAAGGGTCACGGCATCGGGTCTGTTAGGGACCCTGCCACGGCCCGGTGTCCCAGCTGCATCTGTACCCACCAAGGTGCAGTGTGCACCCAGTGGTTCGGGAGAACCGTAGAAATGAACTCTAAAACCCAGGCAGCCGTGGCACCCGGGAATGGGCCGACTGGAATGTGGTCCATCCTAACGCGTTCTGCCTGCACCTCTGCTCACCCTGAGGTAGCCAGGGCCATTCTGATGAACCCCACACAGCCACTCCACTTGGGACACGCATGTGCTCTGCTCTTCTCTCTTTCTTTCTTTCTTTCTTTCTTTCTTTCTTTCTTTCTTTCTTTCTTTCTTTCTTTCTTTCTTTCTTTCTTTCTTTCTTCTGATTTAATTAACATAAGATAATGGAAATGAAATAATTGGAGGGGCTGCCACTTCGGGAAAGATTGTTGCCGTCTACTCAGGGAGGCATTGCTGCATCGTTTCTAGGCAACGCCGGAGGCGAGGCCCCGATGGGGCTGGAGGTCCCCCAGGCGGCCCCCGCCAAGGCCTCCCAGGCCCTGATGTGTGGGCCCGCGGGGTCTTTCTCCAGGCCTTCCCTCTTCACGTCTGTGTGCCTTTGAGTCTAGAAATGTAATTCCACAGTTGGGAGGGACTAAGCGAGAAATATCAAACGGAGGAGTAAATAAACACATCAGAAAGCCAACCCTCCTCATTAAAAAAAATGAATAAAGTCATCCGTAAGCCCAGGCTCAGCCTTGCTTTCGAGACGAGATCTTTCAACCCCAATTTAGGATTCATAGACATCGCTGCGAATGAACCCTCTGGGCATTTATTTCTAAACGATAGTTTTTGAGCTGGAGGACCCCTGGGGTCTTCGCAGGGGTCTGTCCTTAATTGTTGAGAGACCTCAGCCTGGTCCCTTTCCTGTCTGTGCCTCAGCCCCATCCCCACCCCTAACCTGGCCCCAGTCACTGCCATGAGGCTCAGTGCAGGTGGGCAGGAAGCGTGGAGGAGAATCCGCTTTCTCAGACCATAAGCCGGCACCTGGGCACAGGTTTGAAACTCCTCTGGGCCTGGGCCACCGCCCCGCGTGACCCAACGGGACTCAGAATGCAGCTCCGGGGTCCAGACGGTCCGTGAGGTCTTGCTGAGGCCTTGCCCACAGTCCCCAGCACAGAGCCAACTGGGACATGGGATGACAGAGACTGACATTCACTTGGCAACCTGCACAGACATATCCCTGGCTCCTCCCCACCCTGCCGCAAGCCCTCCATTACAGACACCTTCAACAATGACCCGGCCCCACGGAAAACCATCGCCGAATGATTTCTCAGGTGGAGGAGCATTTTTATGCCAGTGACGCCGAACTACAGACGTGCTATAAACCAGGACGCCATGGTTTCAGCCAATTTTACCAAGTCACAAAGCACAAGAGAAAAAAAAAGTTTCCCTATTCACACAGGAAGAGTGTGGGGCGTGGTGGCGGCGGTGGCAGTGGCAGTTCGTCTCTCTCCCGATGGGGATCTAAAAGAATGGGAACTCATTGTGGAAGGTTTTAATTGCTCTGTACCTTGTTAGTGTTCCTACCATATTGATTCCTCTTCATTAATTCAGGGCGATGGAAAAGTCAATTATGCTATATTAATGCCACTTGTTGTAGAAAAGACTAAATTAATGAATGCAGAGGGGCAACCGCTTCGTTATGATAGATAAACATTTGATAAGTTCCGGCGTTAATTTGGCTGGAGGGAGCCAAAACAGAGCCCACCTCCCCGTGGGAAAGGGGAAGGCCACTGCAGGTTGAAGAGTCAGTGTGAGGATCAGAAGTTCATTTCGGGGGAAAAAAGATGCAGCGAAGTTGAAAAAGCGGATGCTTCATCGGTGCGACCACTTCAAATGCCTCCCCAGCCCTCTCCCAGCTGATCCACTAGAATCTTCCTAGCAGGAGACTTGGGCCCCGGTTCTGACCGTAACCAAACTCACAGCCCGTGTCTCCTCCCAGCACGCACTGCTGAGCTCTAAGTCAAGAGAGCCGCTCGTTCTCTCGACAAATACTCTTCGGCCACACACTAGGAGTGAGGTTCAGTGTCATCCCTCGCTCTTTCTTAGGCGTCTCAAGCTAGGTGTGCCACAGAGTCACTCGGCGTCATACATCACAGGCTCCTTCCTAGCCGTCTGAATGGCCCTGCCATCCCCCCAGGAACCAAGCCGGAAACCTACAAGTCATCCTGGTGTCCCCATCCCCTCCCCTGCCACCCTTACCCCACCAACCGCAGTCATTAAGTCCCGTAAAGGCCAGCGTCTAGATATTGAAATTACAACTGTCATAAAAATTTTAAAAATAAATATAAAACTGGAGACAAATTAAAACAATAGTTTGTATGCTTCATCTATGAAACGTGTTTTTAAGTCAGCAATGAAAATAATCCCATAAAAATTAGGCAAAGAAAATGAACAATTCGCAGTAGATATGCATAAGGCAAATGAACATCTGAAGAAAAGTGTATTTCAAATATCAAGGAAAATCCAATTAATGTAAATAATTGTTTTTTTCTTCTTAAAATGACAATCCTTTTTTCAAGTGATCATTCTCATTGTCCATGAGGGTCACGGGACAGGCATTCTGGTTGTCCCAAAGAGAGAAAATATGAAATGTGCGTGACATTTTAGGGAAGCAATTTCATAGCAGGTATCGAGAATTTTAAAAATCTTCATTCCTTACCTGGAAATTTTGCTTCTAAGAATCAATTCTAGGGAAACGATTGAAGATGCAAATCAAAGACACGTGCGTAGGATATTGAATTACCACTCTATTTTGAGTATTAAAAAATGAAAACACCTAAATATCTAAAAATAGGCACATGATAAACATGCTTCGATGTATCTTTTGATGGACATTTCTGCAGTCACAAAACGTTCGTGAAGGACTTGTCGATGACAGGTGAAGACGCTCAGGACGTAATGTTGAATGCGAGAGGCGAGAAAACTAGATGCAAAACCCCCTTTTTATTTTTGTTTTTTAAACCTGTGCTTGATATGCAATATCAAAACAGGAAGAAGAAAAAAAAGCCCTTCAGGGCCTCCCACTGACGTCTGAACTCATTATCCGAGACCCTTTGAAATCCAGCCCTTGTCCCTGTTCCAGGCTGAGTCCTCTCCACAGTCCCTACCTCCCCGCCCTTGGACCTCAGCCACCCCCCAGTTCTTGGCACTCCGTGACTACGCTTTGCTGCTCGATACCTCCATGCTCTTGCAAAGGATGATTTGCACATGATGATTCCCGGGAGAGCCCGACCCCCCAACTCCGCCTCCCTCCGCTGACAGCCTTATAAACATCTGCTCGACGCTCCGGACTCAGCTCGTGTCTCACCCTTTGTAAAACCTCCCACAGCTGGACTTGGCTTTGCACTTGAAGATCCCACTCACTGTACCCAGCAGACAATGAGCAGCCGTTGATGGATTTTGAACAGGAGAGCAGCATGTTCTGTTCCTCATGGAGAGGCCTCTGGCAGCCACGTCCTCAGCGGGAATGGGAAGCAGACAGGAAGCTCTCAGAGGCCAGTGAGGAGTCGGACTGGGGCTGGGGTGGGGGTGGGGCCTCTGGACCCCTCTCACTCTGGATTCCCAGCCCACCCCAAGGCCTTGCCTGGGCTCCCAGTGGGACGCGTGCTCCTCCTGCTGCCCAGCACATCCCCCACATGGTTCCCTTCCTGCTCAGCCCTCCCCAAAGAGGCTCCCATCCTCCCAGCCCTGTCTGTCTGGGGATACCACCCCTAGGTCTGAGTTTGACCTCACCCCAGACACCAAATAGCACTCTCCCTTCTCTCTCCTTTCTGACACAGTGTACAAGAGAGGCCCAAACTTCTCTCCTTTGGATGAAAGCTGGCATGAAAGCTGACATTCAGCACCTGCACCCAATCCCCTAACCCAGCCTACACCTGGCTCCCCCACCACGGGCAGCTCCGTGGGAGAACCAAGGCACACACACACGGACACCTGGGAGCCACCTGAGACAGATCGGAGCCCCAGGCCCACAATCCATCACTAATAGACAATGATTGACAGCGACAGGATGCCCCGGGTGCACCTCCAGCTTTCTGTCCCAGGCCCTGGACTGTGGGGCCGGTAAGACCCCAAGAAGCTCAGAGTCGAGCAGGAGTTAACAGGCGAGTGCGCAGCCTGAAGGTCTCCTGCACAGCCTGAAAGTCTTTGCAGAAAGCTTCATGGAAGAGACTATTTATTTCAAGAGTCCCTTGGAGAGAGTGGCAGTGGGGGACTCCACGCAGAAGAAACAGAGTCTGGGGAGATTGAATGCCCGAGGAAGGAGACGTGAGTCTCTACATCTTGGTTCCTCCTCTGTGGAAATCCTGGCGGAAGATCAGGGGACACATTGGCCAACAGGGACCCTGAGGTCCAGCCTCAGTTCCCACTGCTCACCGACCCCTGGGCGAGAGCTGAATCCCTTAACCCATCACTTATTAACTCCTGGTCCAACACCATCCTTCTTCCTGAAGACTTCTTTATTCACAGCTTTCTCAGAATCCTACAAAAATGGACCGTAGGTGCTAGACCCTACGTGGGTCTTGGAACCCACTCATATTAGAGAAAACTCAGACTATGGCAGAAGCTCAATAGGTGTTTCTAGAACATCTTGCTTCCCCAACAAGAGAGCAAACCAAGGGCAATAAGTGTGCCTTCCATCTCCTCCTCAGTTCTTTGGGGCCGAGCACACTGCAGGTGCTCAGGGAGGCCTGCTGAAGGCTCTGTCTTTCTCATCCGCCACCAGAGATCATCGGCTCAAAGCTTTGGTTCCATCAGGCGACTTTCAAATTTCAAAGACTTCTGCAGGTCTGAGGAAGGTGCCGTAGATAACGAGGATGGAGAACCTGACTCATCACCAGGCAGACAGGGAGCATTTGTCTGGAAAATTCCCTTGGAGATGGAAGAAGCAGGTGTCTGCTGCGTGTTAAGCCCTCTCAGAAGGCTGGCTCCCAGACTGGAGGAAGAATCGCTTACCCACAGCCTGGAAAGCCTACCCCAGACAAGTTCCTACAGGAACCGTCCCCGCTCGCTGCCTCCGCTGCGCCCACCCCACTTCCTCTCCTGTCCCCTTCAGGCACCCTCCCTCCCCTCTCCCTGGAGTCAGGAATGAGGAGAGCAGCACCTCCCGGCTGGCATGTGCCAAGTGGCCTGCTCAAACTCATTTGCTCTCTGAACACAATTCGGAGGAAGTGCATTTTCATTAAACTTCCCAGCAAACACGTCTTTTGCTCTGTAAAAACTCCACTAAACAGGAACTGTCATAAAAAGGCCATTCTATCCTCGAGCTTGGGAAATAGGTGAACGGACTTCTGAATCAGCCTCGTGACGTTGGACGTTCTCCACCCCGCAGGCCTGGCCTCCCCTGTGAGACCCTGCCTTGGCTCCCCCGTCTCGGATTCTCCCCACTCGAGATGTTCAGAGACCTTCTCTTCACTGAACCAAACACTCCCTTTCCTCCTCCAGGAAGCTGCCTTAACTAAACCTCATGAATCTCTTGCCATCCATATACTTTGCATAGCTCTAACCGTACAGCCATGTGCCACGACCCTGCTTGTCACCATCTCTCCTAAGGTCCTAAGTGCCATGAAGACAGGGACCAGGCCATATGCTTCGTGTCTTCCCCAAAGACCCCTCACTTAGATCTTTGTGCAGAATAGAATTATCACTCAGTACATTGCCAATAGGTGGCCACCAAGAAATCTCCAGTTGCTGACACAAAAAATACCGGACAGAAAGAGTCCCCGACAATTCATCCAGCCGACTAGGAAATGTCTTGTCTGATTACGACCTGGAAAATCGGAAAAGGAGGTACGTGACTGTTGATGGCTCCCTTCTAAATTATTCTCAGAAATGTGTCAGAAGTCCCGAAATCCAAAACAGTCTTTTAAAAAGTGGTTTTTGTGTTTGTTGTTGTTGCTCTTGCTGCCGTAAGCTCACTTGGCAGCAAGACCTGACTCGACCTAAAATTATTTGGCAGCAGAACGGGATCTAAACTAAACGTGATCTAAACTAAAGTGAGGCGTCTACTTTGTGGAGAGGCATCTGTCCTGCGACGACAGACACTAATGTATTAGTTGCAAGTGCTGCCCTGGATGCAGGCTGGGGGTGTACCTATAGAATATGCACTCTATTTAGTTTCTAAAATCCCCAAACTTCTCAATTCTAGAGTCATCCAGCCCCAGTGGAGATTATACATTCAATGTTCAGAAGTTTTCTGTAAATAAAGTCTTTGTCTCTGAATTCTGTTGTTGTTTTTTGTTTTTGTTTTGTTTCGTTTTTTTGTTTTGTTTTGTTTTGTTTTTTGATTCATGCACCATAATTTCCAGGGTATGTAGAGCGGATTATATTTTATATTATCGCTCCCCATTATCAGCTTCCCTGTGCCCTGGAGATGATACATCCTCGCCATTGCCCTGGGTGTCTTTAATGACTTCCTGCAGAAGGAGAATCCTTCAGCCCCATTGAACCAGGCTCGGCCAAAGCAATGAGAGCAGAGACTCCATATGCCATGTGGGATCTGAGTGTTGAAGAGCCGTTGGGTGGTTCGGCTTTTGTTCTTTTCCCTCTGCCATGTCCCACTTGGAGAATGCACGTTTCCTCTCAGTCCTGGAATGAGGATACAATGATTTCAAACCGTATGTAAAGATTAACTCGAAATGGGCAAATGTCCTACATGTAAGAGCTGAACCCTAAAACTCGCAGAAGAAAAGATAGGGGTAATTCTTTTTGACCTTGGCTTGGCAATGGATTCCTAGGTGTGACACCAAAAGCATGAACAACAACAAGAGAATAGATAAATTTAACTTCATCAAACTTAGACACTTTTGTATATTAAAAGCCATTATCAAGATAATGACAAGACAACCTACAAAATGCAAAAGAATATTTGCAAATTATATATCAACTGAGAGTTTAGTATCCTGAATTTATAAAGAACACTTACAGCTAAAAATTAAAACAAAAACAAAAAACAAAAACAAAAAACAAAAAAAAAAACTACTCGGTTTAAAAATGGGTAAAAGACTTAAACTGATATTTCTCCAAAGGTTCAGACACTCATGAAAATATACTCAACATCATTAGCCAATAGGGAAATGCAAATCAAAAACACAATGTTGTACCCCTTTACATTTCCTAGGATGGCTATAATTTGCTAAAATAAAAAATAACAAGTGCTGGGGAGGATGTGGAGAGATTGAAACCCTGTACATTGCTGGTGGCGTGGTAAACGGGTGCAGCCACTGTGGAAAATCGTTTGGTGGTTCTTCAAAAAAGTTTAGCATAGAATTACCTATGACCCAGCAATTCTACTTAGTATATGCCAAGATATATACCTGAAAATTAAAAACGGGGACACAAACATACATGTACATGCATGTTCATAGCAGCGATAGTCACAAGAGCCAAAAAGTAAAAATGGTCCAAATGTCCTTCAAATGTCCTTGAATAAATAAAAAGTGATAAATACATGCAAAGGAATAACATTCAGCCATAGAAAGAAATGAAATCCTGAACCGTTCTCCAACATGGATGAATCTCAAAAACATTACGCTAAGTGAGAGGCTTGACACAAAAGTGTAAGATTCCACTTATATAAAATATTCAGAATAGGTTAAGCCATAAAGGCAGATCACAGATCAGTGGTTGCTAAAGGGTCAAGGAGAGAGAGAAACAGGAACTCAATAGGTATGGGGTCTCCTTTAGGGGTGATGAAATGTTTGGAACCAGAGAGAAGAGGTGGTTGCACAACATTGTCCTGTGCTAAATGCCACCGAATCGTCCCCTTTAAAATAGTTAAAATACAATGTTATATGAATGTCACCTCAATTTTAAAAAGGAGAGGAAGGAAAACACACAGAAGGCCTGTGGTCCTCCAACTTGGAACCTCCCAAGTAGTAACCCAGGATGTGGAAAAACATCCATCTCCTTAGTCCTTGGGGCAACCAGGGAGAACCTAGGGTGGCCAGAGCCACCAGCCGCTCCCTCTGGCCTGCAGAGCCTCTTCCGTTGCTCAAGGTCGTATGACATGATCATTTGCCTCATGGGTCAAGATGTGGGAGGGTTGGGAGACACTGTTTTACACGCCCCCTCCCCCATCGCCACTGGGGTCTGCTGTGGTTGCCAGGCACCCGGGAGGTTCTGGGCAGAATGCTCGCCACAGGGCTCTGACAGCTGTTGTGACCAGCACGGTCCTGGTAACCCAGGCAATGCTGCAGGGGCCTTCAGAGCCACAGGGGCCCCCTGATGGCCCCGAGGCGCTGCATGATGCTGATGCTGGAGACCCTGGGCCAGGCAGTGGCAGCACTGCTAGCTCAGGCCCCGACCCCCAAGGGCTGAGTGGTGGATGGTGCCTCTTGTAGTTAACACTCCCATTTTTAGAACTCCATTAAACATGGAAGTTTTGATGCTTAAAACTTTGTTCCGCTATGCAAAAAGGAGCAAGAACTGGTTCCTGGAGTTTCTGAGGGAAAGACATCGAATTTTTAAGAAGTTGAGCTAATTTGAAAAAGAAACTTGGAGAGCTCAAATCAACTATTCTAGAAGTCACACTCAAGAACAAATATCGGAAGCAGCATATGGAAAAACCATGAACAATGAGCGAGAAAGCCACAATTCTCCACTCGGTCTTAAAATAGATTCTTATAGAAAAAGCATGAAAGAAGAGAAAATAAGTGTTTACAGCCAGTTCTGCTGATGGCTGACATTATAAACAAGTGTCGGGCCTCAGAAAACTCAACTAAGCAGATCCCACAGCAAGTGGCTGCCACCCAAACATCCTCCCAACCCCATCGGAAGTGCGCAGAGCCGCTTCCGAAGCACTAACGGAGGCCTTGGGGGAGGTTCGCCACCTCCATCAGAGCACGAAGCTGCTTGCCCAGGAATATCGACAACGGACAAGTGGGAAACTCATTAAAAGGAGACGAAATCTCAGAAAATACTGGACTGCCCGTGAAACGAGTCCTTCCCAGGGAAGAGAGTCGGCCTCTCAGCCACTCCTCACTGACGGACGAGCAATCGGGCTGGGGCTGGTGATGAAGTCAACGGGAAGCGTGGGGACGCGGCTCTGGCAGGCGGCTAACGGAGACTCTCGGAAGACGAGTCGGGAGCATTGCGGAGAAACCGATCTATGTGGTGGCGTTCAATAGTTATTTAAAAACTCTGAAAAAAGAATGGAATGTACATGAGATGAACTGAAGAAGCTAAAATAACCGATGCTCTTAACGATCCTAAGGAAATTCTCTAAACCAAAAAGGGTCCCTGTAGCTGGACAACGACCCAGTTAGCAAGGGGCAGGAGCGTCAAGTCCTTCCTGGACTGCATCAGCAAAAAGAAATGTTTAGGGCGTGTCCATCCTACAGAGAAGTGACCCCATAGAGAAGAGGAACGTCTTTTCAATGCAGATGAACACATCGACGATGCACGTGACGACCAGCCAGCCAAAACTCTTTTTTAAAAAACTCAGAGGAATCGGATAGTCTCAAAGCCACCTTATTTGGAACTATTCTTGATGTCCCAAACAGGGCATTGGACAGACGCCTGAAAGCTCAACCAAAAATCCTCTAGACAACCAGATCCCCAAGGAAGGAAAGGCATCAGGCTGTGACGGCGAGACTCTCGGGGCCCTGTGCCCCGTGCTGACCAGTTGCCATCTGCGGGGTCCATCCAGACTGGCCAATGCCATCCTGATCCAGCACATCGTCCACGAGAAGAAGATCGCTTTTCCCAGCTGTCGTGCAGGTAGAAGCGCCATTTATTCCTTTGACTCAACCACCCCGCCCAACAGGGGTGCATCCTGCCCAGGTGCTGGCTCTTCCCTTGGTCCTCCCGCCAGAAGTCAGGTGCTGAAGGGGTGTCCCAGGGGAAAGGAAGTTCCTGAGAAGAAGACATCCTGTGCTTCCCCCCATTTTGAAAGCACAGACGAAGCTTCCCAAGAGTCCCCTGCACCCAAGGTGCTCCCTGGTCCAGCGCCAGTCACCCCTGGCAACAAAGAACATCCTACTCACCAGCACCGGGAGGGTCACCGTTCCATCCCCATGACCCGGAAACCTTCCGAGCTGACCCACCTTCCGCTGAGTCTACTCCAAGGTCCAGAGTGACAACAAGACATTTTTGTCTCTCTCTACGAAAGTATTTTAGATTTTGCCTTTTTTCAGTCAAGTACGATACAGTGGCTCCGTGGACACGTGATAGGCTATCGTTGTCCGTGTGATGCGCTGTAATTGCAGAGAATGTGAATCTCGTGAGTTCGCGGCTGTCGTTTTATTCTATCGGTAGGTAGTGTACTTAGAATATTGTTGCTGTTGTTAACTAAAACCGTCCAGAAACAGAGTGTATTGATTTCTGATTTTTAACATGTCCCCTAGAACATCGACCGCGATAAAAATTTTACATGAGAAGTTTCACCAGCGGAAATATTTCAAATTCAAGGTTTACCTTTATATACTGAGGGCTCCATACTCTCTGGTTACAAGAGTAATATTATTTATCATTGTAAATTCTGGCGAATCGAGAAAGCTTTAGAAAACAACAAGGGCCACGCAGCAAAGCAGAGCTCCAGTAAACCTGCTGCCGATGGGAAGCCCGGGTTGGGGGTGAGGCGTGGCTGGCAGGAGCCACCAGGGCTTGGGGGCTGGCAGCGTTCATCTCCCCTGCCTAACCGAGGGAAAGCCAACGAATCCAGCACGTTAAAGAGCAAAGGGAAAGAAATTCTCCCCGCTAACATGCTGAAACAACATTTACAAAATTTGAAGGTGGCGTTCTTCCTGTCCGCTCCCCACACCCCCACAGCCCAGTCTCACCCCGTCCAAGTCAGAGATGGGCGCGAGATCTTTCTGCAGTGAGTGGTTTTACCTGTCCTCCCAGAGGATGGTGGGGGTGGAGGGAGGCAAAGCAGAGAAGGAGAGGGGGGCGTTCAGCTTCCCCGCGCCCTCATCCCTGGAGAGCCACTCCAATACTGGTTCCCTGCAGTGAGGCCTCTTCAGCGGTGCTTGGAACTCAGAGCAGCCGGAGTTTTCCAGCTACTCTTCCTCTTGGACATGGTCCTTTCTCCCCCTTTCCTGTCCCCTCTGTAGCAAAGGAAGCTTTTAAACATGGCTAGCACGCACGTGAGCCCTTCCCACGTGCCAGGCACTGCTCCAGATCTTTAGAGCATCTCTAACGCCATCTCTAAGTCTGTGTCGCAGTCCATGCAGAAGGCCCCGTTTTCAGCCCCATTTTGCAAATGAGGAGTCCAAGGCACCGGAGACTCTGTACTTAAGAGCTGGAACCAGAGTCAGCCCCCACCGTCCACACGCTCAGGCTGTTAGCAGCCGTGCCTGTCCCACGCACTCCCGTCCATGTGGAGCGGTCAGTGACACCGGCTCCTTTCCTCCTCGAAACAGCTCTTAGGCATTTGGTGCAATCGCCCTAGGAAACCAAGCCCCTGAGCAGTTCAGTGGCTCCCCCAGGGGTCCACGGTAGAAGCGGGCATGGTGGAGGTGTCCGTTCCAGGTGTGCTTTATACCCGGGCTCTCCACCCTCTCCACTGGTCCATGGCTTCCTGTTCACGTGAGGGCCCATCCATGGTCCATCGAAGATGCTGTGAGAAGCCTCCTCTTCCTCCCTCGTGAAGGACAGACGTTCTCAGCAACAGGCCCTCGCAGTGACATGCCACATTCCCAGGAGGAGGGCCTCTAAAGCGACAGGAACATCTTCCCTCCACCTGGAGATGGACAATTACCTTTCCACTGAGCCCTTAAATTGTGATAGACATGACAAGACTAATAGTCAAAACAGAGAGGGAGGAAAAAAACAAATTCGAAAACACAAGTTAAGCCCAGATATAAAAGGCTGCTTGCTCTTACTCCACCGGACGTGAGGTATCGAATGAGTAGCGACTGTCTGAGAGTTCCAAAAGGAAGAAGATTTACCAAGTCTGTTATCCAAGTTCCTGCTACATTTCTGCTGTGGACGCTTTAAAACCCGTTTGTGACCAAATGCAAATGAAAATAATTTGAATTTTCATGGGACTGAATTGCATCCAGGGGCTGGGGCTCTTGAACTGCTGCTCATCACTTAATATTTTTTGAATGACAGTTTTTTCACAAGGAAAAAAATAGAAGAACACTACATATAACATCTCACTTTTGTAAGATGCACTTAACACTTTCAAAACCAGTTTTGCAGTTATCACCTTACTTGGTTTTTCTCAGAGAAGGAGACAGGATGGAGTGCTAATCACCCATCAAGAGGGTTCTTGATGAAGCACCCGCCATGTGCCACCCGCTCTGGACAAACAGGGAGATGCCTTGTCCACACAGTGGGGTGCTCGAAGCATCGTGGGTGAGAACCGAAACTCCTACCAACCCTCAGCAAGGTGGTTAGACTCCAACCCAGATCTCCTGACGTGCAGTCTAAAGCTAGGTCACCATCACACCTCTCTGAACAGATTTCCTAAATGCACAGTGACTGTGCAGGGTGGCCACTCAGGACGGATTAGGACAGCGCAAGTTTAAAAGGCAAATCATGTTCCCAGGAACTGAGCAAACTAGAGCCCTCCCTCCTCCACGGCCCACACCGTCCTCAACCTCTGGGACAAGCTCTTTTGAGGTGGTAAACCGTGCCTCAGTGTCCCTGGTTCTCCTTCCACTGAAACCTAAAAGAAGAAGAGGAAGAAGTTTACATCTGCTCTAACGCTCGCCGATCCAAGGTCCTTATTTGTCCCAAGGGTTTGGGCCTCGGACAAATATTCAGCAGCCCAAGTGTCCCCTGTTTCTCTTGGAGAATGTGGGGTGAGTTTATTGGGTTAAAATCGGCTTTGTTTGGGTTTGCGCCGCCCTTGTTCCCCGGGGGCCCCACATAGGGCGCCAACATGGCCTGGAAGAGGGGCATGTCAAGTGCCCCCCATCACGCATTGTGGCTGCGCAGTGAACTGGAGTCTCAGAGGGGAAGGGAAAAAAAAAACCTAATTCCTCATTTTCCTCCTGAGCAGGGTGTTCCCCTTTCTTTGGCGGCTCGGAGCCCCAGTAATCCGCATTCACGGCGCCCGGCCCCGAGTTCCTCTCTGAGTTGTGTCGCTCCCTGTCATTGTCTTCTTATCTGGGCCCACTTCTTCCAATAGTGCTTCTTGAAAGCTCTTTCTCCCACAAAAAAAGGACCAGCTCTATAATAGCCAACTTGGGCCCTTTCTTTTCCCTCTCTCTCTCTCTCTCACTCATTTTTTTTTTTAAGCTTTCCAACGGAGCCAGGCTATTTAATCTTCTTGAGGCGTTCAAGATGTCACTTACCTCTGATGGTGGAGACAATGGGGAAATCCTCCCGGCCTGAATGCCGGGCCTTGCTGAATGCCTCTGGCCGCTTTGAAGAGGGTTCTTGGAAGTCTGTGTTTCAGCCGCTGTCCTGGTGGCCCCGTGCAGGTCTTTTTGTGCGACTGCAGGCATGCCTCCAGGCCGCTCTCCCCAGAGGTGCTTGAGCATAAAGGAAAGTGAATGGCTTTCTCATCAGAAAGACCCCGGTTCAAATCCCATCTCAGAGTTATAAGCACATCACTCATTTAATCCTCGGGGCCTCAGTGTTCCTGTCTGTGAAATAGAAGTGACACAGCTCCCACGTGAGCATGTCGCAAGAATTATAGGATGATTAAGAAGCCCACCTTGTCTGCTTCACACCCTCAAAGTAAGCGTGTGTGCAGTTAATCGATTGATTATATACGTTCCTGGGAACTAGTTTGGGATTCAGACATTCCTCTCTGGTGGAAAGGAATACGAAGAGTTTCATTAATTAATGAATTGAAGCAAGAAGAGCCAAAGGCCCACAACTGGGTCCCCTTTGACTCTTTCATCCCATCCCGGCATCCAGGGAGTCGCCGAGCCCTGTTGACTCTGGTTTCTGCAGGTCACTTCTGGCCCATTTCAGCGCCCGAGGCAAGCCTGCCTCCTCAGAGCACAAGTCAGGTGTCTCTCCCTCACCCCAGGACGTTTTATCGCTCCCTATTGCCTACAGGGTAGAAGGCAAACTTTCTCTTCTCCTTCAAGACCCTTGAGGATCTGCTTATTTTTCCAGCCTCTACTCCCATCTTCCCCGTCTGTGAACCCCACACTCCAGCTACCTGGCCGTGCGCAGCCCAGACTTCGCTGGGGCTGTTTCTGCAGCTTGGAAGAACGCTCTTCCCCTTCATATCAGCCTCTCAAACCCCATCACCCTTCAAGGCTCAGCTCGAATGCTTTATCTCGCTTGTGTCATGTCCTTCTCCACAGGCCTGAGCACACTTCAGCTCGACCAACCCCGTGCCGCTCTGACTCTGGGCCAAGAAACTGGACACCCAGAGGAGAAGCCACAGCCACTGCCTTCAACAAGCTGAGAACAGGCTGTCAGGTACAAATCTGTCTCTTCCAGCTTACAAGCCTCGCCTCACACCCCACAGAGGCAGGAGGTGACACAGTCACATTTGCAGCGCCCTCACCACGGAGCAGAGTGACTGGCAGTCGGCAAACACTCAGGCTCTACACCGATGAATGAATGAATGAACGAATGAATGTGGGCACTTCTATTGAGTATCTATTAGTGCTTAAGGCCAAACTCATCAAGTAACATACTTTTCGGTCAAGTAGGTCTTATCCCCATTTCACAGCCGACAAAACTGAGGTGCACACAGACCATCTGAGTGGACCAAGGTCCTACAGCTAATGTCCAATG
The DNA here is from genome assembly GCA_030015415.1 of Cynopterus sphinx. Lineage (NCBI taxonomy): Eukaryota > Metazoa > Chordata > Mammalia > Chiroptera > Pteropodidae > Cynopterus > Cynopterus sphinx. Next base: position 5,453,378 of record CM057383.1, on the reverse strand, counting down.
CAGCCTCCAGCCACCAAGAAACATCCCATCTGGTCCCAAAAACAACTCTTGAGAATTTGGTCCTTCACCGAGGTCGTCGAGTTGAATTTTTGAGAGCGCTCTGATCGAAGAAGGGTATTTGACTGGATGCGTGACCTGATGTGCAGTGCCAGTGCACCCCTGTGATCACCGGGGTGGCATGCGGGCCACTCGTGCTGTGCCTCTGAAAGACACGTCATGCACCTTCTCGGAGGCCCTGCGTGCGGTGAGGGTGAGCAGCGCCTTCCCCGAGCCGGGTACAACTTTTCATTTCCCATATCAATCATGAGAACAAGTTGAAGTTCAGATAATGGCAGCTTGGTTTCCCCTAATTGTTCGGGATTTAGACTGACTGTTTGCACTGCAGACTGCGGCCACTGGGTTCCCGGCGGGGGGCTGTGGCCCACTCTTTCTCTAACAAACCCGTGTTCATGCGTCCATTCAGATCCATCACCCTGAGATAAACTGTGAATATTGCCCTTTGTCGCCGCTGCATTCTTCCAGGCATTGTGGGGGCACTATTTACGGATTTAAAGGTTCATTTGCACAATTCTTTTGTCAGCAGCCCCGGCTCAGAATGGCAAAGTGAGGGCTGAGTCTTCTTTCTGGGTTACTGCCCCTGAGCTCTCCCCAGCAGAATGGACACGCCTGCCCCTGGGCTTAGCATGAAGAATGTCAATGCGAAAATTACATTTTTTAAATGACCTGTCTGCTTCCGTGGCCAGGGAGGTCACCGGTTCACAGAGGGCGGGATTATGTGCTGCCACCCACCCTTTTGGCGGTGTTCGCAGACACGCAACTTTGAAAAACAGCCCTGGGTAAATGCAGCACAAGGCACTACGTGGAGAGCATCCTGCGCCAAGCAGTGGGCGAGGTGCTCTGCGTGCACCATCCTGCTCAGGCCGGGTCTCATTTTGCAGAGGGAGAGACTCTGAGGTTAGGGGTCTCCTTTGAGGCCACACCACAAAAAGATGGCGAAGCTGAAGCTCCAACACAGGACTCTCAGACTCCAAGGCCTATGCCCTTTTGGGGCCACTCTATGAATCTCCTAAGTTTTCATCACAGACTCTGTGCTGGGCTTCTGAATGGGGTGGTGAGGATTTGTGTCGGAAACCATGCAGCCCTAAGATGCCCGTGACCAGATATATCAGGGAACACAAGGGTTCTGCTGCGTCTGGGAGCCCCACAGCCTCTGAGCCCATCCCTGGGTACCACTCGCTCTGGGATCTCATCCAGTTTCCACTGCCCTGGGCAGCTCTCTGCCAACTTTCTAACCCACTTGTGGTGTCTCAATTATAGGCTTATCGACTTCGCAGTAGACTGCAGGCTCCCTGAGGGCATGGCTGATCTTTCATACTCGTCTCTTCAGAGCCCAGAAGGCCCCTGGCACATAACAGACACACACACACACACACACACACACACACACACACACTAAATATTCTTGAAAGAACGATTTGGGGGATGAATTCTGTGCAACATGGGGAACATATCTCTTGGAAATCTTTCTGAGAAAAATAATGATTCTGCACAGGAGCACTCAGCCCTACAGCTGTGCTTGGAAGAGATCAGAATGAGCCAGAGGAGAGAGATGGCAATTCCATGGGCTCCCTTTCTGGGGATGGAAAGGAAAAAACAAAAGGAAAATGAAAACTCTCATCCAGTTTCAAATTCAGAGCTCCACAAAATGCGAATCTGTCTCATAGAAAAGATCTGTGTTTATCTTTTTTTGGAAAAATTAGCCCAAACTATCAATCAGAATGAAGCCAAATGCCTGAGCTCCCTGAGAATTCATGTTTTATCACAGCAAATGGAAGAAAAGAAAAGGAAAAAGGAAAAATTAAACACAGGGGTGAATGAATACAGAGATTTACAAGTGGTGGCGATGACGAGAATGATTTTTTAAATCACAGGAACATAAAAACTATATTTTTAGCATTTTAATAAAGAATAGCTACATAATCCAATAGACTCAGTGAATCTCAAAATGAATAATTCGAGATTTGCATAATCTGGGAATAAATTTAATTCCTCCACAATACAAAAGATGTCTTTAGAATATCATCATTACTTCTAGACAAAGATAAATAAATAAATAAAAATTAATTTTTTTTGAAGGCCAGTTTCTCTTTATTTAACAGATAGATGTGGGGTTCCTGCTCTGCCCTAAAATATAGTTTTGCTGCCTATGCTTCATGCATCAATAACACGGCTAGCATTTGCAGAAAAAGTTTAAAAGTCATCATGTCTTTAGTTCCTGTAACCCCCTCCCAAGAACATGCCCAATCTGAAACACGAATGCAATTTTATGCAAAAGGATGTTCATCACGGTGTTGCTTATAAGTGAAAAATAGATCAAGTAATTGAAAGTAGAAACTGCATAGGCCCGTTAATAAGGAAATACTTCCATAAATGTATGTGTTACGATAGTTATTAAAACCCCATATGCAACAGGGAGGTCTGGTGTATATGTGGGTCTGTTGAGAGTGGCTCAGGGAAGGTTTTTCTGAGTGAGTGATGTTTGAGCTGAGCTCTACCAACAAGTGGGACTTACCCAGACAAAAATTAGAGGATCTGTACTGTGGTGTTTAATACTGTACCTTCCTTGAAATTCCTTCTAACCCTCTCTTTCATCCCCAAGGCTAGAGAAGCCAGGTGGTGGTTTTGTGTGTGTGGTAGTAGGGCAGGAGGAAAGGAATTTTTCTTACCCTTGGGTCTAGGAGCGATCCTGATTACTTTAACCAAATTATGGTACCCTCATCGCCCCAGCACCAGCCATCCATCCAGATAATTTAAGCCCAATCTAATCAATATAGAGCATTCCCACCGCCCAGGAATTAATTAAGAATTTAGCAATGTATTTTAATAAACCTTAAAGGGAGATTTGCCATGTTTCTTGAAGAGGGAAGGAATCTTTCACAAGCCAGCCACCATATTCCTTCTGGACAGAGGAGTGGGTGGATATAAAGCTAAAAGACCTCTGCAGCCATTCTGGCCTCATGAGAGAAGCCAGTATTGGGATGAAGAGCAGAGAAATGGAAGGAAACTGGATGGTTTCAGGGCCCAGGTTATGCAAGGCCTCATAGGATATGTAAAGAATCTGGACCTTACTCAGAACACAATGAATCATCACTGGAGGAGGTTTGGCAGAGCAGTGATTTAAAAAGTCTTGTTCTCTTAAAAGACCACTCTGGCACATTGTATACATGGAGTTAGAAGGAGGGCAAGAGATTGGTGAGAGTAACAGGTAAAAGTAATGACAGGGAAGTTAGGGGTAAGTGGACCAATTCCAGATGTAAGAAAGAGATCAAAGTAACACAACTTGGTGACTAATTGGATGGAAAAGGTGTGGAAAAGGGGGAAAAAAGGAAGTTATCTAAGGTAATCCTGAAGATTAAGGCGTTCTCAATTAAGAGGATCACAGAGATAATCACTGCGCTAGGAAATGCCAAGACAGACGAGGTGAAGGGAAACATTGCTGAATTTCAAACGTCGTTTTGGACAGATTGACTCTGAGGAGCTTTGTGCCATCCCAGTAGGGGATGTCACATGAGTGACTGAACAAATGGGTCTTGAAATTTAGGGAGTCAACGGTGTCCAAATGGTAGCGTCATGGGTATACACAAGATGATGTGGCAGAAAGAAGAGTCTTAAGGAGCTCAATATTTAAGAGTAGGGTTTGAGAGGACCCCCAAAGATGGCTCAGAGAGAGAGAGGAGGAGGCGAGGAAACCAAGAGAGGAGAGGACTCAAGGACAAAGATGTGGCTAATAGTATCGAAAGCTACTAAAATGCAAAATAAGATAACGGAGAGGGTGGTTGGGATTAATGATTTAGCTGACGTGGAGGCATGATGCAAGTGGGAAGGAGACCCCAGAACAACTGAACAAGGGAGTGGGGAGGGAGGATAAGGTACAATCATGCAAAGATATGCGTAAAGCCTTGCAATTTGGCCTTGCTGAAGGAGCATGGTGAAGCTATCCTGGGCCCAAACTCCAGGGAGTTGACGACAGTGAGTGCTGCTCCTACAGAAAGCTGGGCTACATCCTTTACGAGTCTCCAAATCTAGGAATACTGCACAAAACTGACTCTTCTCTGAGCCCACTGAATGTAGAGATCTGCAGATAAATGGATCCTTCTGCATCTCCTTGACTCTGACTTGCTCATTTATTTCATGTGGATTATGTGGGTTGCCTAGAAGAGTCACACTGGCCAAGGGTGGTGACATTTATCCCTAGATTTTTATTTTTAGTATACTAGTTTCCTAACAAATTATCACAAACTAGGTGGTTTAAAACAACAGAAATCTATTGTCTCACAGTTTTGGAGGCCAAAGTCAAGGTGTTGACAAGGTCACACTTCCTCTGGAGCCTAGAGAAGAGGATTCTTCCTTCCTCTTCCAGCTTCTAAAAGGTGTCCCTTGAGTAGTGCAGCCTCACTCTAATCTCCGCCTTCGTCCTCCCATGACCATCTTCCCTGTGTGTTTCCATGTCAAATTTTCCTCTTCTCATAGACACCAGTCATAGGGGATCATGGACCCACCCAACTCCAGATCTTACTTCCAAATAAGGTTGAATTCTGAGGTCCTGGGGACTGGGGCTTCAACATATTCTTTTGGGGGGACACAATCCAACCTGTAACACGAAGCATGAATTTTCACAATGAAAATTGCAAGCTAATGGCAGATGTCACCATGTGCACCTTTATCTGAAGTCACCTTTCGTGTGGCAATAGAAAGACTGATGTTAGGTCAGGCTGGGCAGGGAATAGAGTGTTCACTGAAGTGGTGCATTTAAGGTTTATCCTCGCTGGGTTCTCTTACACACCCTGGGTCTCCCTTCCAAGTTCAATTCTAGCCCATTCTCAAATCGATGACAAAAACTACAAGCCCCCTCTCGATTCCCTAAGACATTAGAGCTGAGACAAGGTGTCATAGTCGTTCCACAAGCATGTACTGTGTGTGTCCCCTGTGTCAGGGTCTGGGGATAGATAGGCACCGGGAGTGGGGCGGAGTATGCGACACAGCTCCTTGCCTTTGGAGCTTCTTGTCTAGAAAGAGAAACAGAAGACACAGAAAGAGCCAAATGTTTGCCGAGCAGATAGATACTAGAAAAACTGTGATAGCAGAAAGAGGATTTGCTTTCCTTCCTCCCAGTTCATAATTATGATGATTATCCAAATCCCTGAAAATTACCGAGAAAGAGGCACCCACCGACTGAACCGGCCCGGAGAGCTGCTGCATATCATTGTTAGAATTTTTGGTTTTAGGGCTGGTTTGCTTGAAGTATGAGCCGTTGGTGGTCCTCTCACGGATAACACAGAAACCTTTCTCACTTGCACATTATTTCTCTATGAACAGGTTCTAACTGACACAGGCTACTGGTGAAGAGACAGCCCAGACGCCTGGCTTCCACGCCTTTATGAGGGATGCCGTACAGTGCAGTGGAAGCGCCCAAAGCTCTGGGGCGTCTCTTACCTCAATGCTCCATCCTATGGGTCTGCTGATCATTGCAAACATCCTTACACACATTAGTAAATCTTTGCTGAGACTCGGTTTACTCCTCTGTGCCCGGTGAGCTAATATTACCCACCATTGTTGGAGGGTAAAAGGTAAAGAAGGTGACGAGACCTCACATGGAGCTTAACAAATGTGTTTTATTTTTGCCCCAATATCACTGAATCACAAGTGTTTCCTGAACACCTGCCACGCACTAGCATCTGTTTTAGGCCATAGTGATACCAAAGTGGATAAAATGAACCACCTTCTTGCTTTCTCAGAGCTTAGATGCTAGTGGGAGGAGAAAGACAATGAAGAAAGTATTTTCCAAGTGAGAATAAGTGCTATAAAGAAAGAAAAGACAGGATAATCTGATAATAAGAGTTGCTGGGACAAGATGAGATGAAGGGCTGCTCCAGGTAGCATGGTCAGGGACGGCCTCTCTGAGGAGACCATATAGATCTGAATGATATGCAGGACCTAGTCCTTCCATGATCTGGATATAGATGACATAAGACCAGTAATCTATCTCTAGATTCTGCTCCAGTCTGGGCAGCAATGAGAGGGGGTTCCTCCAGGAGCTTCCTGTAGGCAGGGGTTCTGGAGGGTGGTAAGTTAGGGGTCAAGAAGCAGGAGGTAAGGATGGCCAGATGGGCAGAGGCAGGATCGTGGAAGACGCTGACGCTCCAGCAGGTGGTTGGGCGTCTTTAAATGTAAAGGGAAGCCACTGCCAGGTTTTAAGAAACAGTTTGGCTTGAAAGATTCCTCTGGCTACTGTGTAGAGGATGGGGGACCTGGGTGGGTGAGCAGGACAAGAAGGGAGGCAGGGGGACTCTTGGGGAGGCTGCTCCATGGCCTGGGCAAGAAATGTAAGAGGCAGACCAGCTGGGTGTGGTGAGAAGCGGGTAGACACCGAGACATTCTGGAGGTAGATTTGAGAAGAAGCGAAGCTAAATGTCAAGGTGTTACTGTTCACACTTCCAGGAGCAGCGCTCTTCAGTCGGCTCATAAGATCTATCCCAGGGTACCGGGAACTTGCGAGGCCCCAGTAGCTACGATCACGACAGGAAAGCGTGTGCGCAGCTCTTCACAGAGCAGGCGTCAAGCTCCCCTGCTTTATTTCAGATCAGTAAGAACCTGCCCGGCGGTAGAATTCGGGGATTGTTCTGTCTTGACAAAATACACCCTGTCACGCGTTCATTCTGTCGCCTGCGGGTCCTGCTGGTGATACGTCGCCGCCTCCTTTTTATTTTCTACATTTTCATGCCCTGTCATCTCCGTGCTTGTTTTTCAATACGAACCAGCAGTGAGTTTTCTCCGCGAAGGAAAGAAAAAGGCCTCGAAACATCTGGCAATCCATCTTTTCACGTTTACTGGTGTTGCGCGTCAGAAATCCTCGTTTCGGTCAAATCAGGACGATGGGCCGTCCAAAGGATCTATAAATATCTTGCAAAAGTCGAATAGGGTTTGTTGATCACGGGAGACAGGCTTTAAACCAGGATTGAACATTCTTTCACCAAGGAGGAGGCGCATTTTTAGACTGGAGGGTTTGACACGTCTTTTGAGATGAGCTTTAGACTAGGAACCAGAAAATCCTTGGGTACCAGTTCTGCCGTCGACTGTGTGTCCTTAGGGGAGTCACTGCACCTCTCTGATCCTCGCTTTGCCCATTCGGGGAAAAGAGCGTTCGTCGGCACCCCACACGGCCTTGTCGTAAAGATCAAGTGAGCTGCCAAGGTTGCCAGCTCTGTAAAGACGGTGACGTGTTGAGTGAAAGGGAGGGGTTGCTTACTCTCGTGCCTTTGGAGCCACTATCTGACAGCCCTCGCTCCGGGCCATCACTTCATACTAAGCTCCTGGAGGCTTCGTGCTCATGTGACTTCATGCACCAGCGACTCTCTGCCAACATCCTTTCTGGAAACAACGTCCACCGAACCCGAGCAGTTCGCTGGACCCTCCCGTGTCTAAGAGGCAACCTGCAGAAGCACCAGGCTCCCCTCGCCACAGACCACTTTCAAGGTTTTGTCATTAAGAAGTTGGGAGACCAGGCGAGTGTGAAAAGTTAGCACCTTCATTGTTGAGATCTCTCAGAGGTTCCAAACTTGTAAATCATGAAAGGCCACTGTTTAGCAGGCTGGAATGCTTTTGAAAAAGGCCAGCGATCAGAGATTGGCCTTGTTAATAACCACAGTAAAACTGGCTCTCGAAGCTCAAAGACGCAGCTAATTAGGGCAGAAAAATTCAACCTCAAATTAAGAGTGTGTGTGTGTGTGTGTGTGTGTGTGTGTGCTTCTGAAGTGTAAAAGCTTTTCTCCCGGAGAAGTATGTCTAAGTATATTTTGGACGCGATCCAAGATCCACTGTAAGACAAAGCCAGGACTGCAGAAATGTCAGGGTGGGGTTACTGAACTCCCCGGAGCATCTGTGCGCCCATCTGTCCAGCAAAAAGGAATAACCAACTTCCTCACCTAGAAGACGGCCTAATCCTTAGCTTTCAAAAGACTTTCAAAAGGCTGAGGTTCTCTGAGAATGTGTGTAATTCTTTCTGGGGTTTGTAAAGTAATCACGTCTGTACATGGCCCAGCACCGTGGCTACCTGAGAATTTATTGTATCTACATGTTCTAGATACTGGGATTTAGATATGACTATCAGCTGGCCCCTGCCCCTGTGAGACTTGACCAGAGCCTGGTACCGAGAGGAAGCTCGACACACGTCTAGGTCTTCCATTTTCTGAGAAGAGATTTTTCCCCAGGTAAAGGTCAGCTGCAACCGACTCAAAATGGGCCCCTTATGAAGATGATACGAAGGCTTGGAGCTCGGTGTGTCTGTCAGGGGTCTTATCAGTTTCAACTTAGGCCCCAGAGCCCGAAAGCGCGGCCTTGTCAACCTTACTGTAAGGTTATATCAGTTCGTGCAACGTCCCAGCAGAAAGGAAAGGAAGAGTTAAGACATTCAGCCCAACTCAGCAAGCCAGGGCCTGCTTTCTCACGACCGACACCGCCTTTATGGTGCAGAAGGTCAATGGCCAAACAGTAAAGAAAGTCAGAGCCACGGAAAGCCCAACTTGGTGCGGGCTTTGCCCAGGGAGGAGCATTCGGGGTCACAGGTCACTTTAGAGCACACACCAGTGCCCTTGTGGGGGAGCAGGTCTCATGGGACAGCGCTCAGGGAGGAGAGGCACTTCCAGCAGAAGACATCGTGGGGCCTCCATGGGCGCGGGGATCGTTGGCCTGTACTTTAAAGCACGGCTGGCATTCTGACTTATGGAAACTGGGCAGAGGATGGCTCTTATTACCCAAGTGTGGTCCACGGGGCAGCAGCATCTCTTGGGGGCGAGTTAGAGATGCAGAATCCCAGGCACCGCCGACCCCCAGACCTACAGAATGAGGATTCGCAGTTTGGGGATGGCGCTTGGCAACTGCTTTGCACAAGGGAGTGTGAGAAGCACTGCTGCACCTGGACCACGTGGAGCTGTGTGTCACAGAGCAGGGTGGAGAGACACCCAGACAGTAGGATCAGGAAATCCTGACTCCTCGGGACACAGCTAGGAGACTTTAGAAAACGTAGTGTTCCCTCTCTCTCTGCATCTTCACGTCTTCATCTGTAAAATTGGCCAGTAAGCCCCATTCTGCCTGCTTCACGAGTCTGTTTGGAGAGGCAGCGAGATAACACGTGTGAGAGCACTTTAGTTTTGAGGACCCATTTTTCGCTGACAAAGGGCCAACACTTTTCTCTCTCGAAGTGCTGTCGTTGAAAATGAGTCTGTCAGATGGGACCAGAGCCCCCAACGTGGACTCTGTTGGGCCACATCTAGGGGAGGCAGCCAGCGGAGCTCCCAGGCCGTGAGCCTCCCACGCAGGCATGAGCTCCAGAATGAGTGGTGGTGCACACGGGCGGAGCAGAGCCCGGGAAGGGGCGTGCTGAGGGCCAGGGGCCAGGCATTTTCTGATGTCTGGATGCCTAAAGGATGCAAAGACTGAGAAAGCCCCAGGCCTGCTCCCAAGGAGCCTCCAACATAGTGGATACTAGAATGTATCCTATTGTTGACCTTCAACAGATGTTCTAAGTACAGACGCAGATCGCAGGGCCTCTTCTGACGTCAGACGGGGCCACCCAGAAGCAGTCTGTCTAGGCTTGGGGAAGAGGCAAAGGACGTGGGACCAAACCCCAGCCCTGTCTCTCACTAACTGGGATTCCGGGGAGACCTCGTCTCCTTCCTGAGACTTGTCTTCCTCATGTGGAAAAGGGGGACTCGAATGACATTGGCCCCGAGGGTCGTTCTGAAGACAGGTCAAGTTGGAAGTGAAAAAGCTGTACGTGTTGTTCTTCCTTCCCGATCACAGCTCCTGTGTTATTTTCTTCGCTGCGCTTGGAACTGCTTTTGTTGTTGTTGTTGTTGTTCATTTCGGTCTCTCTCACTAAAATGTAAAATCCCTGAGTTCGGGAACGTGGAATGTCCTGTTCTGCATGGTGTTTTCAGCACCTAGAACAGTGACTGACGCCAAGGAAGTGCTTAATAAAAGCCTGTTGAAGGAGAAAGAAAAAATAACAATCTGGAGCAAACGTGAATTTGAAGCTTTCGGTTAGAGTTGCAGCTTTCAAGGCTGCCCTCCCCGGTGTTCACACCTGATGCTTTGAACCTGGCATGGTCTGCGAGACGGCTGGAATCGGACAGGTGAGATAGTATGTCGCCTCCAGGACTGGGTTACAAGAGGCTGCGGTTGCCGTTGTGGTCGCTCTGTTGCTCTGTCACTCTCTCCCACTCTGTCATTCTAAGAAATCCATGTCACGAGCAGCCCCAAGGAAAGACCCACGTGGTCAGGACTGGGTTCTCCTGCCAACAGCCATGGAAGTGAGCTTGGAAACGGCTTCTCAGACCCATCCAAGGCTTCGGAGACGGCAGCCCCAGTTGGACGGCGACTTCATGAGAGACCCTGAGCCAGAAGCACCCAGCTGAGCCACAGCCCGTCCCTAACCCTCAGAAACGATGAGAAACAATAAATGGAAGCTGTTCTAAATGGATGACTTTGGAGATGATTTCTCTCACAGCAACAGATGACTGACGCCTTCTTACCGAATGGCCCCCAAACCCCAGCTGTGATTTCTGAGATCCTTGGCCAGAGGACAGGGATGCCACCCAGGAGCAGAAGCAGACCAAGATGCTGAGTGAGTGTATGTCATCACGTCTCTCAGGGGCTCTCTCTCTCTCCTTCAAAAAAGGAGCCTCCACGTTTGACATGGGACGGTCCTACTGGACCAGGGGCGTCTTTCCCTCTGGTGGAGAAGTTTCGCAGTCCCCGTGGGGCAGGGGCAGGGGGTAGGGGGTCGAGATCATTGATCACTGGTTCCTAACGTGTTTAGTCGCTTAGCCCTCTGCTTTAACACTCTGCCAAACCCGTCCAGTGAAACAAAACTCGACTCAAGACTCTGGGAAAACAACAAAAACACGGAACAACACCCACTGAGAAAATTCGGTTCCCAAAGACAGACATAGCTGCCTTCACACCATGAGAAATGTTTCCTTCTCACCTTCCTAACTCTCTCATTGAAACAAACTCCCAGATCCCAGCACCTTTGAATACCTGTAGAAATCTGAACTCCTCAAAATCATGACGGAGGGAAAGGCTCTCTGCTTCCCACCCCCAAACAAACGCCTCACTCCCTTCTCAGAGGAGCCCACCCCTTTGAACATGTCGTTTATCACCCCAACGCATGTCTTTAAACATTTCTTATTTTATCATATTGTCTGTATTCTTAAACTTCATATGAACAGTTTCAGGTCCTACCTATCTCTCTGAAATCTGCTTTTTTCCCACTTGGAACTGTTTCTGATATTTAATCATGTCGACACATGTGGCTGTCATTGACTGATTGGACCCGAGGCTGAATAAGGGATTTCTTTGTTTTCAAGTTCTTGGTCATTACATTGTGTTTCCAACTTCCTCTATGACAAAATGCCACCATGAGTATTATTCTACCTGCTTCTCTCTACATGTGGACAAGGACATCTCTAGTGATTTGCCATAGAGGAGAATGGCGGGATCAGAGGTTGTGTTCATCTTCTGCTTCCTTAGATGGTGCCTCCTTGTTCCCTGAAGTTTCGGAACAAGTTAGACATCCCTTCCCAGCACAGGAGAGGTCCCCATGGCTCCACGTCTTCTCCAAAGGTCAGCACGTGTCAGCGTTAATTACAAGCCAATAAGAGGCCTGGAAAGGTTTCTCATTCTCGTTTTACTCCCGCTGACCTGTCATTTGTCTCTCATATGTATCTCGCTACCTGTCGCCTTTCCTAAGCCCATGGTACGTTACTTAGAATGCCTTTGTCTACGAATAACAAAACCCTCAACTAAAATCAACTTAAACGTAGAATGAGAAGTCTAGAGATCGAGTGCTTTTAGGTTTGGCCAACTCAGTGGCACTGGGACAGCGGGCTTTCGTTTTTCTTCTCTCCCATCTTCAATTATGGTCTTCGGCCTATTTTCCCACGACAAGGTCACCACCCCACGACTTCACACAACTGCATCCAGGCTGGTTGCTCCTCTTCTCGTGCCTCTTAATCAGTGAGAGGCACCTTTCCCAGAAGCTCTCTGACCTATGTCCCTGACTTCTCTTCATATCCTACAGGTTAGGAGTGCTTTGCCTACCCATGACTAAAGCAAAGACAAGAAGGGGATGGAATTCCCATGGTCAGTTTAATCTCATCTATATTCACCTTTGGGGATAGAATGATCCCCCTCTTCTAAGCACAGGGCAGGGTGAATCCCCAAACAAAGTCAGGGCTCCTCTATCTAGCAATAAAGAATAATGAGGACGATGGTTTCTGGGTAGCAAAGACAAATGTCGACCAGGGTTGAGAAATAAAGTCCTTCCAGGCTGAATTCTAGAAACATCCACCACTCTGCTGATGAAGCTGCCCTTATCACAGCACCTGGACACCAGCAGCTCCTTTGAATTCCAACCCCAGAAACTTTTACTGCTCTGACTTTTTAAACGCAGAGCCCCACGAGTTCTTCCAGTCTCCGTTGTTTTTCTCTCCTCGGTACCCACTGTTTGCATTCAAGGATTTCTAATTTTTCCTGAAACTTCCTCTTCATTTCAGACTACAAAATCACCATCAAAAACAAGGGGTTTCAACTTCCACAGGGCCTTCCCTCTCTGAGGATATTTCATTTTCATACACAGCACCTGTCTTTTCTTAGGATGCGAAATGACAGAAATGTTTATGACTTAAGCCATCCAGCCAGTTCTTCCCAAACTACGGTTATTCCCAATTTGCTGACAGTCTTCAAGAATGAGATTTTTCCGGCCCAGAACCTCAGACTGGTATGGAGGCCGTTCTTTTTGAGCCCTCGTCATGAAAATATGAAACACAGTGTAGAAATAAACCTGGCATTGGTCCCCCTGTCCTCTGAGACCCAAAGCAAAGTGCCTTCACAACTGGCACCAGAGACTAAAAGTTTTTCTGGGTGCCGGTTCATTCCTCATCAGCCACATCAGTGATTAAATATTTAAGTGCCAAGGAGGCTGTGATTAAATATTAATTTCCAGCCAGCCTGCTATGAAATATTTAAGGGCTGGTGAGTCTGAAGTGTACAGCTTTCAGCTCAGAGTGGAGAACAGCCCCGTCAAAGGCCGGATGCCAGATGATGGAGCAGATACACGAAGACAAGTTGAATAAATGTGCCGGGTCCAGGGGAGCCCAGACGCCCTCACCACTCGGTGCTGTGACCGTGCACAGCCACGTTGCGTTGGCCTGTTTGGGAGTCATACCTTCCCCTCATCAGGAATGTCAACTTGAACTCGTTACGTGCATTTCAAAGATGAGAAATCTGAGGATAAGAACTGGGGAGGGAACCTTGCAAGAAGCAAGGTTCACTAAGGTGTCACCTTTGAGCAGGAATTGTGTTCTCTTCAGCCCCAGAAGAACCATGGACAATAATATTTGTACCATCTTTGTATCAAAAAATCATTTGCTCCAGGGTTTCCAATGCAAAGAAACAAAACAGAAAGTTGGTGACAAAGGAGTTGAAGGGCTGGAAGACCACATATGAGAATGAGGGGTGTTGGCAGAACTGAAGGAAACAGGGGGGAATACTCAGGGGTCAGATGCTGCTGGGGCCTTCCCGGGCCAAGGCCTGGCAGCCTGGCCCCGCTGCTGAGTTCGGGAAGATGGTGTCTCAGTTAGTTCTGGAGCAACCAGACAGGCATCTTCTCACCAGAGCCACAACGCCTGCCTCAGAATCCCCCCAACTCTCGCCGCCCTGTTTGAGCCAGAGAATTCTCCCTACTGCTACCCCATGGCCTGTCTCCCACCAGGGTCTCCCACTGGTGGAGCGGACAGAAAACCCACCTGCACGGGAAGCCAACCTCTGTCATTTTGCAGACTTCTGGCTCCAAGGGAAACTTGGAAAGATGCCAGTCCAGGTAGGATCATAGAGGCTTGAGCTGTGAGGGTGCTGAGTGATCGGTAAGGTACCTGTCGGTTTGCAGGTAGAAAAACTGGATGCCAGGCGGAGCCCAGGTCTTCCCTCAGGTGACTTGGCTAGGACAGCTGTGGCTGAGTCAGGCCTTCGTCTCCTGCCATCATTCCTTGTCTGTGCCTGGCAAGCTTGTCTTTCAATGGAGATTGTCTTGGTTTTGGTCCTTACCATTCCTTGTGCATCCTTTTCATCTCCCCAGTAAATAAAAATAAAGAGAATAATTCGTTTCACATATTTCACAATTTATCAGGCATTTTTACATCCTTTACCTCCACTGATCCCAAAGAGAATCTTGTAGACTAAAAGCAAGGGCGATTGATTATTGCCATCTCTGAATGTGCGAGGCACAGCGAGCTTAAGGGCCTCGCTCAAAGGCACACAGCAGAAGACCTGCCATAGAGCATATGCCCAGAAAACGTCCGCTGAATAAATTAACAAATGAAAAACTGAACGGGCCATTGTCATCATTTATAGAAACCGTGGCTGGGCGAAGCAGTAGTTGAATAGCAATAGGAGGAAGACTTTGTTAGAAGTAAGACAAATGAAGGCGTCGAGGAGATGGAGCCAGGCTGTGAAAGAGGAGGAGGGACGTGGTCCCCAGCATCCACAGCCACCGCACGTTAGCTGACGTTAAGATCAGGTAGGAGGAAGGTTCTCATACAGAAACCCCTAAAAGCGAGTTGTTGCTTCTAGAATCTCCTCTCTTCCCCGTCGCCCCTATCTCGTCGTGAACTCTTTGGGTTTCCCAAGTATCAGGCTCAGTCCGAATGGATCCCAGTGGATCTCAGAAAGTCTCCAACTTCCGTGTTCCTTGTCATCCCGTGTCACCCCATTTCCTAGTCTCACCAAACTGTCCCTTTCCTACCCCTGGGTTTTATGGGCGTCTGCCTGCCCCAGCTCTCACCCACTCCCCGCACGCACCGCCCCGCACTGTTATAAAGCCAGACAGAGCCCACTGACCATACCTCTCGATTCCTAATCCTGGGTGACATTCTAGGCAAACCACATCACTCCCTTTCTTGCCCTGTTTCGGGCCTGCTTTATGCTGACTCCATTGCACTTGTTCTGAGACCAGGGGGAAGATGTGCAGTCTATTACCCTTATAAACCAGCTCCTTTCTTCCCCTCTCTGCCATTTAAAAGGGTCTTTCTATTTGACTGAACAAGAAAAGGAACTCTAAGAGGGGAATTAACATTGTCCCCATTATATTGTCCAATTAACACTTGTCCCGTCAAAGGCTGAGTAGGAAGCCCGGAGCCCTGGTCAATGAGAACTTTTAATCCCTCAGGTAAATGCAAAGTCGCATTGAACACGATCAAAGGGCAGATCTCAATATACTCTCTCCCCGAGCCCCTTCCCTCCCCCCTCATGCATAGGGACTGTATGAGGCTGCTAAATTCTGGTTTGAATGAGTCTCAACCTTCCTTTGTGGCCACGTTGAGTGAAAGTGTGGGGGATGGTTGATCAGACATTTCAAAACTCACACCAAGGCTCTTAATTACATGCAAGACAAAGACACCAACACAGACATGGTGAAGTAATGACGACCCAACCATCTTCTTTTTTTAAAAAATCTATTTCCTCTCTGCAGGTACTAGGCCCGGCATCATTATTAACAAAGTAAATTATGCAAATAATTAATCCTTTAGAGGGATGGAATTCGGGGGTCAGTTTCTCCATTCTAGAGAACGCCTGCGTTCACTGAGATCTGACCCATGAGAAACTGACGGGCAAACAGAATAGGGACTTAAGCGGGAGGGCAGAGACTTTGCAACACTTTTCTGCAGTTCTCTTCGTCCCCCACGATTCTAACGCGTTTCTTTTCCACATAGTAGGTGCCTCAACCTTATTTACCCACGAAGGTGTCTGAAAAAGTGAGTTACTCAGGGGCGAAGACCCAGATCGCTTCAGAAAGATCCAAATCGGTTTACTAAGAGGAAAAATTAAGATGGGAGAAAAGTAAGAGGAGAATGGTAAATTGAAACCAGGGGCGAGTTAAATCAGAGTTCACTGTGGTTCCTGCCCTGTTAGTCCTGACGATTCCCTGGGCTGGCAAGGAGCTCCCTGGCTGCCCGAGCAAAAGGGAGACACGATCGACTGCAAAAATCTATATCCTGAGAAGATCTACTTAAATACACTTAAAAATAAGAATGTGGCGTTTACAAATTTAATAGACGGGTGTGAACACATAATATGGGACTTCTCTTAGGAAGCGGGACGCAGAACAGTACCGCATGGAGAGGTCATTCCCCTGAGATCTGCCTCCATCCAGTTCTGTGGGGCAGGCTGCGCTGCAGAGCCGTGGCATGTGGCCCGTCTGGAGGCCGGGGCACCAGTGCTTACCTGAAGAGAAGGGCTTGGGTTTAGATAGTTCGGGAACCTCTTACATCAGACGGTCATCAGTCTAGCCACACTGGGAACCAGGCTGTCCCGTGAACTCTGACCCAGAGCCACAGTGACCACAAGAAGCAGACTGAGGTGCGATCCACCCAATCAACGTCCACCAAGGCCATCCGGATGGGGACATCGATGCCAGGCCTTGCTGCAGAGGAGACGAGGAAAGACGGCCTTCAGGTGACGTCATCCATGCTCCTCTCTCCCCCGTCTGTAAAACCCCCTGTGTCGCTGTAGGTGGGCATGAAATACCCGTTGAATGAACGAAATGGAGAAACGACTAGTAACGCACATAGAGGGATTGGGGTGCGGAAGACACCTAAGCACTCGAGCAGTCAGATGTCGGGATGGGACGATCCGCTGGAGTCAGCACAGCAGGAAACCTTCCTACAGGGAGGTACCCGCCAGGCACTGAGGGGCAGGAAGCGCGCTGATCACAATAATGCTAATTAGGGTGACCACACCATTTATCACCCAAAATAGGACACTTAGGGAGTAAAAAGGGGAGCTGTCAATAACTACACCAGGGCAACAGGCATAAAATGGGACTGTCCCGGGCCAACCAGATTTATGGGCACTTGGTGATGATTAACTAGTAAAAAGGGGACCCTCCCACTTGAAAGTGGATGTGGCCAGGTTGTAGTGTGAGGATCACCCTGTAGGGGTCTCTAAGGCCATCCTCCATGGACAGGAAGGGTCTCTCCTGAGCTGAGTGGGCATCCCCAAGTCATTCATCCAAGGGAGAGGAGGACCTCACACAGGACACTGACACTCAATCCGAGTGCGGAGTGCAAAGCAGGGAACTGCCTTCCATTAAGGTCAAAGTTCTCGAAGCCATATTTTAAGTTGAGAAGAGCTCCTTGAGACAGTTCCCAAGAGGCGGTATGGTTTTCTATGCTTATCTCCCCATTGGTATCCTGGAGACATTTAGTAAAAAGTCTGACCGTGGTAGGCTGGCCTCGAGTATCTTATGGCTTAGGGAAATAGCCGTCTGTCCTCAGTAGGTCAGAGGAATAAAAGGGAAACAGGCCACTTGTGGGTCAAGAGATGTCCTCAAAGGGAATTAGTAAGATATCTCTTTAGACAGCCTCACCTACAAGCACGGGGTCACCCCACAGTCCACACAGAGACTCCTCTGCCCTCCCTGACAGGGCACCTCCTCCAAACACCCTCCGCCTCCTGAAGCTGCTCTAATGTCAAGGCCACAGGGCTGTTCAGTATTGCCTCCGTTTACAAAGGGGACCACAGCTCCCCATAACCAAGGGCACTGAAACCCAGCTCCTAGGTGTGCCCTACCCTGCTGAAATGCCCCCTAAAAACCGACTCTGATAGTCCAGACCCTTCAGAGGGAAGCCTCCAGACTTCGTCTCCCTGCGAACATTGACCAGCCCCTCACACTGCTGAGTTACATACTAATGACCCTTCCCACCGAGGGCACGGAGAATAAGCAACGAAGGGAGGAACCGCACACGCATCTCGCTGCACTTTTATTAAGAAAGTCACACCTGTGTGTGCAGGGTTAATGCAGGCGGCCACGGGCACACTGCAGCCTGAGGCGTCGTGGTCGCGGCTGTGCCCGGTTACATACATACAGACACACATACATACAGTTCCTAGGTACAGATCGTGAGTTCAGTGAGCGCCAGCTATTCTTTCTGTCATCCCCATGTTACATCTGAGGTCGCTGAAGCTCCGAGTCGCCCAGCAGTGAGAGGTGGGGCCAGGCTTAGAACGAGGTCCATCTGACATTGCACGGCCACCATCAGCCCTGCATATGGGTAGCCAGTGAGCTTTCCCTTTAGGCCCTATCCGGGCCTGTGAGGCAGTCGGAGCAGTAATAGAAATCCCCATTTCACAGGCAGGAGGACTGATCGAAAGGCCTCTCTCACAGGACTCCAAGGGCCCTTGATTCTCCGAGCCTCCCTGCCCACGTCATGCCTGTCCGGCCACTCCCGGGCAGCTGCCTTCACCATTCCTGCGCCCCCCCAGCGCCCAGCACGCCCCCTTCCCAAGGACATACACCACTTTGTGCCCTTAGGGCCTCACGACAGCACTGTGAGGAACAAGGGGCCGGGTTGGTCAGCTCCATTCTGCAGATGAAGAAACTGAGGCTCAGTCAGTTAAGGCCTCCTGACCTCACTGTCCAGCCCTTCCCCGTTCCTGCGGCCATTCACCTGCAGGAACATCCCCTTTCCAGCTCAGACAGCGGTTCTCAAATGCAGGGGTGCAGAACCCCCACTTCCTCATGAGGCTGCCAAAAAGAAAAAACAAAACAAAACACTCCAAAAACAACTAGTCTAAACCTGCCCCCTCATTCTACAGATGAGAACAGAGGAGCTGAGGGGTGAAGCCTGACCACGGTGGAGCAGAGGGTGCGGGGGGAAGATAAGTCTCTAACCAGACCCTTTGTCTCCCAGGGTTGAGCTTGCCCCTAAGAGGGATGTCTCCCTCTCTTTTCTCCCAGGCGTCAGGCCACCAGGGATTATTCCCTGTCCCTCTATCTCCCCTCCTGCCATACACCGGATCCCTTGTCTCCGGAGAGTGCATGTGTTGGGTCTCTTTTCCTATGGAATTTGAATGTATCAGCAAATTAGCTTTACCTGTTCAGCCAAATACCAACTGTGTGGCGTTGAGCAAGTGTCTTAAGTTCCCGGAGCCTCAAATTCCTCTCATCTGTTAAAAGGGATCAGTGTTACCTGTATCTTGCTTTGTCTTGAGAATTAAATGCCAAAGATAAATGTGGAACATTTAGTAGATCGTCAGAAAATGGCAGGGGCCTTTTTCATATGTAATGGTCTATGATCTGCTACGATACAGCCTAATTGCCATTCGTCACCCTGGATCAGCTAAGCGTCTGGCACTGTTCTAAATGCTGAAGACCTATCAGGGACCGAGGCAGGCAGAATCCTGACCCCACGACCCTTGTGTCCTGATGCTGGCCATGTCGATTGTGGAGACGGGATTTTTAAATACGTCACAATAAAGTAAGCAGAGAGGGGCTATCACAGAGGATGGGTTAGGGAAGGTCTTTTTCAAGAGGTGATACATGAGCAGAGAGAGAGCTGGACAAAGGAATCGGTGGAGATAAGGGGAAAAAAGGGTCCCCATGCTCACCACCCTCACTGACAGCGTGGCCGAGACACAGCCACACACGCACAGTCAGAGCAGAGGCCCAAACGAAACCTGGGGCCAGGACAAGGACAGAGCTCCCTTCCGAAGGCTGTGCTTTCTGTGTCTCTGCACGAGACCCCCGACATTTCCTCCCTGGTGTCCCCGTGTCCTTGAGATGCGGCCTGGGGTCTCGGCCAGCCTGGGGCCTGAGACTGCGCAGCCTGGCTTCTCACCCCAAACTGGGCAGAGCGGAGTCGTGCCAATTAAGCGATGGAGGCGTATGGATTTTAATGGGCCAGAGGAAGGAAACCTGCTCGTTAAGGCGTCTGCCTGCAGTGGACAGGTCGCCCAAACCTCGCTCTGAAATTCCGCACCCCAAGGAGCACGCGGCGCACATGCAGAGCGCCCGGGGCTGGGCCTCGTGCTCCATGCTTTACTGCCGCGTCTTGTTTTTCTATTTTTCTCACCTGCCTGTCTGTCGGTGCGATTTTCTCAGGGAACCTGCAGGTAACGGCAGGGTAACAGTGTGTGAGTGTGAGTGTGTGTGAGTGTGTGTGAGTGTGTGTGTGTGTGTGTGTGTGTGTGTGTGTGTGTGTGTGTGAGCGAGCACACGCCTCTGCAAACACTTCTCCCACTCCTCGTCCTTCCTCCTTTCTCCATCTTTTAACCATGGTCGTCGCTGGCGTGCAGACTGCCAAAGGTGGACCAAGGACTATCTCCGTGATGAACGTGGAGAAAAAGAAAGAAAACAAACCACATGTGAGCCCCCCCCCCCCAGTGAAAACACACAGCGACTGCGAACACATGGCTGCCCATCAGCAACTGTCATTTCTACTTTCCTCGTTATCCCGGGATTCCTCTGCCCTTCAATACCCTGAGCACGGTTTTGCTTTTTGATTGGGGGAAGGTGCGGGTAATGAGCACTCTGGGAGGATTTTGGGGGAGAGACAGGACTGACTCTGTGCAGGAAGGAGCCTGAGTGAGACCTGCTCCTGGAAACCCGTGCTTCACGTAGGCAGCGTGGCCGCCTTGTCCCCCATGCTTTCTAAAGGTACACCCAAGTATTCACTGCTCTCTTTTCCCCAAGATCTAATCCCTTTAGGTCCATTGCACTTTATAGCCCTGGATTAATAATAATTCAACTGATACTCATTCAGAGGGCAATAGTATTGATCGCCTGACTGATCGATTGTAACTAATTCGAAGTCATTCGGGGTTTTTCCTTGAACACACACTTCTTGAGGCATTTCGAAGTCTTGCAGGGATAGGGACGGCTCAGACATGGATCCTCACCTCCAAATGCTTGGCCTTCTGTGACGCTGTGGCAATTCAAGCGTGGATCCTGGGCCGGCCTAGAGATCATAGAATGCTTCCTGAGAAAGTGAAGGGAAAATAAAATGTGAATATGAGGAAAAATACAAAAGAAAGCGCAGGAAAAAGTGTCATGAGGCAGGAACACGCATAAAAGATGTTCAGAGAAGCGCGCCTAGACCTGCGGGCTAGAAAAGCAGAGGTATGATAAGCTGCCGAGGTCAACGTATGTGAATTCTTCTTTTATAAAGTGCATTCCTCTTGCAAATGTTAGGTGTTATTTGAAGGTTATCAGGGGCCAAGTGAGAAGCTTGAAATACCCCACTCGGAGGCATATCTCTGGTCAATTAGGAGCCAGCCAGGGCTTCAGCAGCAGGAGGATGGTAAGGTCACACTGTGGCTCTGGTGGCCGGGTGGTGGGTGGGCCGGGGAGAGATGAGGCCAATACACAAGCGACAACCGCCAGAGCTGATGGAGTCCAGACCCATGTCAGGAAAGAGGGACCAGAGGCAAGAAAGCAGACGTGGGTGATGCCAAGACACGACGTCAACCGGAGAGGCTGTGGTGGCACCCATGAGAACATGGCTATAAAACCGGACAGGCCCCGGTGCTTTCCGGCCAGCCTGCCTCCATTGCCGTCCATGGGACTTCCAGCAAAGGCTCGGAGCCTCAGCTTCTCATCAGCACGGTGATGCCCGCTAGGGCTGGCCTGGTGGGGAGGAGTAAAGGAAATCTTGTACCTCCCTCAGAGCAGTGCCCATGTCTGCTAGCTCCCTTCCCTCTGCTTTCACAAACGGGGAAAGTAGGAGGAAAAAATCTCTGCCCAAAGATGCACAGCTAGGTCTGTGGCCATGCCGCCCTGAACAAACCCAATCCCATCTGGTCTTGGAAGCTAAGCAGGGTCGGGCCTGAGTAGTACTTGGATGGGAGACCACCTAGGAAGACCAGGTGCTGTAGGTGCAAAAAATTTAAAAATAAGGGATCGTAAGCTGACAAGGTCCTTGCCATCTGTGAGGTCAACCAAGGGTCGCCTCCCCTAAAAGAAAAAAAAAAAAGATGCACAGCTCGATGTGTCTGTGATCTTGTCCATCACCCGCCCCCATGCTCCGTCTTTGCATTCTAACCCTCTGTGACATGCCTTTTCTTTTTTAATGTACCGAACGCCGAGCCTCGATGGCCAATCTTGAAAAGAATGAATCAAAAGGGAAAAGAATCCATGAGTCACTTACGTTCAGAACCTCCCCTTGTTGGAGCTAGCAGCAAAAAGAAGATGAGAAAGATACGCTGGGAACAAAACATTCCGTGCAGCTGTGCACTTGGGCTGCACGGAGGGACACGTGGCCTCAATGTGTTCTTCTCGCTGGGGCTGGCTGACGCCAGGCCCTGGCATCATGCAGGAAGCTGACGAGACATTTCTCGATAGCCGTCATCCAGACACAGGGCAGCAAACCAAGGTCCCACGCGCTCCTCGCAACCACCCCGAGCAAGTCACTGAGTTCGAAAGGAAAGAGTTTTCTTTCTCCAGCCAGGTTTGCAGAGTGAAGGGGAGATGTCCCTGCACCCGGGAAACGTGGGCATGGTGCCTCTGGCCTCAGTGGCCAAGGGCTGACCTTGAGTGTGGACAAGCAGAAGCTGGAGAGATGGGTAGCCCAGCTTCCCGAGCTCCTTGCAGTTTGACCCTGGGCAGGTCACACAAAAGTGTGGAGCCTCCGTTTCCACATCTGCGAAATGGGCATGAGAGTGCTTACTCTGTAGGGCCGTGTGGAGGATTAAAGGAGATAAGAGAGGTAAAAGTGCTTTGGAAATTAGGAAACCTTGTGCCTGTAGAAGACATTATTTGGATGACAATTAGCTCCCCAGAACGTTAGCCTTTTGGTAGAGGCCTGGGCCCTGTTGGCGGAGGGGCCGGCTGAGATTTCATTCAACCATCAGTCCTGCCTCCCACGCTGCCCCTCCCTCCCCGCCACCCAGGCATCCCGTGTCTCCATCACATCCTCAGACACGTATTTGTGAGCCAGTCACTTCACTCCTGTGAGCATCACTCTCCTCACGTATGTAAAGGACACAACGATATCTGCCCTGCCCGCCACACGAGCTTGTGGCGAGGACCTTTCGGAAGATGCTCGCCTGCTTAAAACTCCTGGCGTGCCCGACTATACCCCCTGCCCCACACGACCCTCTGAACTGTGTACACTCAGGAAAATGATGTGACGACTCCCAGCCTCAGTGTGATCTTCCGTAAGTGGATTTTAAAAGCATTTAATCGCTGGAGCCACATAAGAAGCAAATAACCTAATAAAATAAAGGGCCCACATCACCCCTGATGCATGGTGGTGATTAAGAAAGAGTGGTCCCCTTCTCTCTCCTCTCTCATTCCTGTCCCTTACTCTCGGCTCAAAGGTGGTTTAAATCCTTAAATTGTCGCCCCCAAATCCTTGGTAAACTGTAAGTCCCCTGGACAAGCTTCTTCCATCTCCTTTATGCAGGATTTAATCATGTTCCTATTGGTAAAAAGCCATGTCTAGTACCTCTTCTGTTCTCCTGCCAGAATCACCCAGCTGGTATGTAACTTGACAGGGGCTTTTTATGGTCTCCATCTTGGAGGTAGGATGATGCAGGTCATCTCTGATACTCAGTCCCCAAGCTTAGGAAGCCAGAAAAAAAAAATATAAGGATACACCCAAACACCGAAACAGTTACAGGATAAATGAAAACCCTCTCCCAGGATGCACCCCAGACCCAAGATTAATACTCGCTGAGCACCTACTATGTGCCCCACATGGTGGTAAGCACTGGGATGTAGTGGGAAAGGACACAGTGATAACTGCCTTCATAGAGAAGCCCAATAATGACAGCATAAGAAACAGAGCGACCAATGTCAGAGGAAGGACGGCACGGAGCACCTGGACCGAAACGCATCTTCGGGGACCAAGAGGTACTTACTGGAAACCTGTGAGAGTTGAGTTTGGGCGAGGCTTGGGAAAGAGGACGTGTTCCTGGCAGAGGGATAGCCAGCCGAGTTCAGAACCTGGGCTTGACCGGTGTGAGGGGCCACCAGCAGGGAAGCCAGGGGGCCCCGGGGAACCAACGAAGATGGCTTGCCAAGCCATCGCGCTTGTGAACGTGTTCAGTTCTCTGGGGAGCATCTATGGCTTCCTGGAACTCTCAAGAGAACCCATGACCTACCTCGCCCCACCTGCCTCCAAGATCAAGAACGACTGCTCCAGGATATTTGCACACATCTCCCTGCTGGGGTCCTCTGTCCTCGGGTGGGTAGACAGGCCACTGTGGCCTCCCCCTGGGAAGGAGGGGGCAACCCAACTGTTCTCTGAGCCTCGTCTCCTCCCCCCATCAACCCTTGCAGCGTCCAGTTCAGCCAGACGCCCTGTACAGGGGCAGGGTGGTGCGGGGAGGGGCATCCGCAGGGACGCACCAGGGTCACTAATGGGGAGGAGTGTTTCTCACCAGAACGCTGCTCTAAGAGCCCATCAAATATTCATGGCCACTAAGAGGTCCAACTTCCTTCCAAGGGTGGGACCCAGGGCTCAGAGCACAGCCGGCCAGACTAGGAGAGGAAGCCTGGGGACAGCCCCAGCGGGCAGCTTAAAGTCCTCATCACTAGGAGGCCGCAGGCTGGAGGCGGCCTCCAGGGAGCGGGGCGCAGGGCTGGGCCCACTTGCGGCCTCCACAGGCGCACACCGAGGCGGCGCCCTCGGCCTGCCGGCGGATGTGCTCATCCACTGAATAATTTACACCCTGCAGGAAATGGAGCGCGGAGATGCCCAGCGTGAGAGGCCGCTGCTGGGGCAGGGGACACAGAGGCAGGAAAACAGGCACATCCCCCAGGCCCGGCCTCCAGCGCTTCGGGGTTGCCAGGCGCCCTCATGCCCGCAGCTCACCTGAGTTCGCACAGCCCCGCTGCCTCGTCATCATTACCTACCTCCCTTTGCCAGGTGGGGAAAACGAGGCTCAGGTGAACCCCCCCCCCGGCAGGCTGCACTGCCTGACAGTCTCCCTCCCCATCGGAACTCAAGCCAGCGTTTCTGATTCGGAGCGTGTCTTTTAAGCTGAAGGGATTTCACTAAGAAATCAAGTGTCTGGTCTCGTTTTTGATTAATATTATCCTAAGGAGGTTCCTGAGTGAAACCAGATCCTTTGTTTCTAGCTTCCTCAGCCCTCCATACCTGGGTCCAGGTACCCCTGCCCTGCCTGGACCCATCTGAGGAGCATAACCCTAATGAGACCCCGATGTTAAAACACGGGGAGAACACAGGTTGTGGCCAATCATACCCATGGAGAAACAGAGCCAGAGAGAAGGGGTGACTCTTCCAAGATCCAGCGGCGAGGAAGGGGATGGGATGCAGCCAGGACTCTGGTTCTAGCTCCTTCCCCCTTGAGGATGCTGCCCAGGTGTCAGACCTCAGGCACAGCCTCCAGTCCCTGGTCTAAAACACCGACTGGGAAAGACAACTGGTTGTGTTTCTGCCCAAAGAAGTGATGGCTGGGATCTCCGTGGCTTCAGGAAGCCTGAGAAGACCCAGCCCCCTCCAGTGGCCTATGCAAAACCAGTCACACTGGGACACCCTAGACTCCCGCCTACTGGGCTGGTTGATGAAAACCCAGCTCTGCCTTAAAAAGCAGCTCTCTGTCTGACCTACACGAGGGAAATAAATGCAACTCCGGGGTAGATGCAGACGAGTGCAGCTGCAGACACTTGCCCGCGGCTTATCGATCGTTCCCGGAAACCAGGTCAGCGCTGGAGAAGGGGGTCAGCGTGCGCAGACGCGGACGAGCAGCCACACCCACGCTGCACCTGTCACCGAGGGAGGGGAGGCTCTGCCAGAGCATCCTCAGGCTGCTCCACTGAGCACTACAAACTGGCTGCCTCAGAACAACAGGAATTACTGTCTCACAACACTAAAGGCCAGAAATCCAAAGTCAAGGTGTCGGAGGGCCAGGCTTCCTCCCAGGCCTCTAGGGGAGGGACCCCTTCTGGCTTCTTCCAGCTTCTCCCAGCCCTGAGCATTCTCTAGATCATGGTGGTGAAACCCCAATCTGTGCCTCGTCTTCCCTGCGCAGGCCTGGCCTACCCCAGTCTGGCCTCAACCTAATTAATGGCATCTGCAGTGACGATTTCCAAACAGGGACACAATCTGATGCTCTAGAGACGAGAACTTCAGTATATTCTTTCTGAGCAACCTAATTTAACCCATAACACCACACCCACTGGGCGAGAGTCGGTCTGTGCCGGTCTCCTTCTGCCGCTGCCAGGGGCCGTGGTGGCCTCGGGGTAGCAGCAGCCTTCTGGCCGAGCTGTGCAGGCCGTGCACGGAAAGAGCCATCCCTCGTGGCTGATGAGAACTGTGTTGGCAAGGCGCCTACTGCCACAAGATTGCCTAAGGTTTTCTTTTCCTCAGATGGTGACGTTCCTTTGATTCACTGACTATTTACTGAACAACTACTCTGCGCCAGCCCCAGTCCGAAGCACTGGAGGGAGATACAGGAATTTATAAGATGCAGCCCCACCCTATGGAGAGCTCAAAGCCTAGAGGCGGAGCACTGAGTCGATGCGTAACTGCACCACAGTGTGATAAACGCTGAGTAAAAGCTTGTCCCCAACACCACAGGGTGCAAGACAGCAACAAACCGATCTCTGAATTATCTTCATCACTCACCTTACCAGGCTGTCTAGGTGACCCAAAATAGTCCTATTACCTCCAATCAATATACACAAGTCTCAGGTTTCTTTAGGCAGTAACAGGTGGCCCGGTGAGGAATCACGTGGTCCTCCCAATGGGTAACGAGGCTCCAAAGCTCCCAGAGCCTTCGGCGTTTCACACCGCGGAGCCGGAGGTGAAAGGGCAGAGTGCAGGCCAAGCAGCCTGCAATCGGCCCACAAAACACCCCAGCAGTGCAGCCTGTTGGCACCCACTTTCCTCTCGGTCACAGCGGGTCCTGGCATCACTGGGAAATTGAAAGCTCTCGAAGTGCTTCTGTCATTGAAAGCCAGCAAGCCCTGGGGCACTGGTGGCGCAGAGTGCGGGACACTGGAGGTGACTACGGGAGCAGAGGCTCAGGTGAGAGGTTCCAGGTCATCATCCTGCGGGGACCACGTTCGCAGAGCCTTGGCAGTGCCGCCCCAGGGACAGCTGCCGCGGGGCCATGTGCGGCAGCCCGTCCTATAGGCGTCTTTATAGGAGATGACAGCTTTCCTACCTCACAGTCTGTGTCCCATGGGAGGTGAGGAGCAGCTGGTCACCCACAAAAGAACTTTGATGTCAGTATCAGTTCTCCGGACCATGAACAGTCAGTTCACGAAAGAGGGAAACAAAGAGCCAGTAAGTGCCTGAGAAATATGTTCAATCTATCCCAAATGCAAGGAAACGCTAATTAAAGCAATAATGGGCTACGATTTGTAGTTGTTAAAATAGCAACAAATACATATATATAAGGTGATACTTAATGCAGGAAAGGTGTGATGGAGTGAGAAGCATCATTCGTTCACAAGGGAGAAAAGTCAGAATTCCCTTTCCAGGAAACAAAGAAATTGGGCAATATATACCAAGACCCTTTAAAACTGTGTGAATTTTGGCCTATCTCTGGCAAACTATCTTAAGGAAATTATTCCAAATATGTTTTATATAGAAAGGTGGCTCTTGCAGTGTTATTTGAAATAGAACAAAATAGTAATCAACATAAATAGCCAAAAAAAAATGAGAGAAATTAAATAAACAATGGTACATTCAGAAGATTAAATATGTGAAGCCATTAAAATTACATTTTGAGACAATTTAATAAATGAGAAAATTATTTGTGCTAACAGAGAAAGTAGGAAGAATAAAACAAAATTATATCTGCTGTTTGATATTAACTATGTAAATCGGTATTTTAAAAGACTGGAAATAAATATACTAGAATAATAACGGTGACTATACCAATTAGTGAGATTATATATTAGAGGAGAAATTTTTCTTCTCTATAATTTCCAAATTTTCTTTAATAATAATTTAACTTTTATAATAATTTATAATAATTTAACTTTTTTAAAAAACATGTTCATTAATGAGTGTGAATATGTTTCATTATTATAATAGGACTCAGTTGTAACCAAAAAAAACATAGTTATGTAGGTGAAGGGGAAGATAGTGATGACTTCTTCAAAGTTTCCACTCAGGACCCTGGACTTCTTGGTATAGAATTAATCTTTCTAAGTGTTTTGCTGTATCAGAGTCAGCTGGAATACCCCTTTTTTTGCAAGGCCCGGTTCAAGTTTCATCTCTTACTTCCAGGCTCCATGAAAGCCCAGTCCCCAGGATCTGCATCCTCCTGGAAAACCTTTGGATGAGACGCACTCTACAGTTCAAGGCTGGTCTGCCATTTTTTTTTTTTTTTTCTGTTCTGTATGTGTGTGTCATGCTCTTTGCTGGATTTTGCTCTTGGGAGCAGGTGTATCAGCTATCGCCGCGCAACGACCCACTCTAAAAATTAAAGTCTCGGGCCTATGAATTGTCTGGGAGGCTGGATCGGCTGTTCTTGGCTGAATTTGTTCATGCGTCTGTGGTGAGCTGCCAGGTTGACTAAGGGCTCACGGGTCTAGAGAGGCCTCGGTTGACGGGACTCGCCTTTGTTCCCCGTCGTCTCTTAACCTCCAACAGGTTAACATAGGCTTTTGCTCGTGCTAGAGGAAAGATGCAGAGACGGCAAGTGGAAGCACACAGGGCTTTTGGAAGCCTAGACTGAGAACTGACATGCTCTCTCTTCTGCTGCATTTTATTGGCCAAAGCAAATCGCAAGGCAAGCCTAGAGGGACGAGGTGGAGAAATAGACCCCACTTCTTCGTGAGAGGAGCTGAAAAGTTACGTTGCGTGGAGACAGACAGGAACTGGCTCGGGCCATTGTTGCCGGAGAGGTTCAAATTTTTTTCTTTTTTTTAATTCTATATTGTGCCCGGCCATTTGGTGATAATATATGCACCAACCATTTTAATGATTGCTAACAGCTCCATCCATCCCCACTCATTTTTCGCTCTGTTCTGAATTGCAGGAGGCTGGAAGCCTGGAAACTATATGCAAGCCCAGATTCTCTTGCCAGATGGCTCAGATTTGGTTCTGCCAATAGGAAGCACTGCCAGGAGATTGAAAGGCAGGAGGAACAAGAAACCACTTTGTTTTTTCTACTTTTGCTTCTAGCAGCATCAACAGAAGCAGCGGGCAGGTGTGGGCTCGGGGTTTCTGCCCAGGTAACACTCCAACTCCGTCGGTAATTATAGGGCGGTCGGGGATGTGCCAGGAGGATAATAACGCTAATGGCTCTGGCCCTCAGAGTGGCAGCAGCACGTCAGCTCTCTCAGTGGCACGGGTACCCGAGGGTTCTGATGCTGGGGGAACAGACCAGAAACAGCAACGGAGGCCTTTTGAGGTCCTGTGGTTTCAATGGCAGCGAGTCCTGGCTTCCTGAAAAGCCATGTTTTGGGATCAGCAGCGAAAGTCATCCCAGCGGGTCAGGGAGACAGATACTCCAGGTCTCTGGGAAACCGACTGTCCAAACGGAAAACCTGAGATCTGTTACCCGGATGGCTAGGGGAAATGGAACACTGTCGGGCCATGTTCTAACACTAGCAGATCGCAGCCAGCAGCTGTGTAGGGACAGAACGGTGACTCATTACCCATGGTTGTCTGTCATGGAGATGAAGTTACTGGCTGGTATTAGAAATGATAATTCTGAGAACTTGGATGGGTAGAGGGGTGCTGTTTCTGGCTCCTCTGCAGGGTGTACATGAAGAGCATGGCAAGATCTGACTTAGCTTCCTAGCTTAAGGCACGGGCTGGCAGCCAGAGAACTCCTATGTCAGTCCTAAAAGGATCTCCATGTCTTCCATCCTTCAGCTCGATAGACGTGAAAGTCAGATCCAAAAGCTACTCCTGCACGTCGCAGAATTACAATAGAGATGGGATCCGCAGCCTCGCCACGTGTTGCAGACGACGTCGACTGAGAACGACGGGAATTCGGAAAATGAGAGCGAGTAGATTTAGATGGCTCTCAATAAATGTGAACAGCTAGGTCTATCAAACACCCTCGGGACTTTCTATCTGTAGAAACACCCGCCTTTCTCTCTGTGAGAAAACCCTGTCACGCCAGCGGATTATCGTGATATGATACGTAAAATAATTAAGAACGGACGGATTGAAAAGCTCCACAGAAAGGCCCCTTGAAGAAACCACGGAGAGATGGAGCCTCCTCAGTCACAGTTAGGTAAACCGAGCTCCGGAGAAGCTTCGATTGGAACCCGAATTTTTTCCCGTCATCCTATCGAAATGAAAGGGGAGCCCAAGGTTTACAGATGCCAGTTGAAGTCATCTCTCTTGGGGCCACTCAGGGAAGGCTCCGTTGTTCGTTTCTTGAGTGCCCATCGCTACCCAAAAGTCCCCAGGAATGTGACATGAGCTTGTCCAATGTCACAAGCGGCTGCTACGTTTTATTAATACATATTTCAGCCTGGCTTTCCAGAGACTTATCCAAAGGCCATACATGCTAATATATGCCCGTAGGAGTCACACAGTCCCTCTCTGCGGAGAACCACATCACTCACCTTGAACTTTCGCAAGGTCAGTGAGCCTCGCCCGTGCCGACGGCTCAGGAACTGAGTAGCTATTATCTGTGGAAAAGCATATAGAGCAAGTCCTCCCTTATCCACGGCTTCACTTTCCACGGATGCCATGGTCTGAAAATACGCGCGTCATTCTCCTCACTTCACCTCATCACGTAGGCATCCCATTGTCCCACATCAGCACGAGGAGCAGAACACAGTGCACTAAGGTATTCGGAGAGAGAGAGAGAGACTGCATTTCCATAACTTTTATTACAGTTTACTGTTATAATTGTTCTATTTTATTATTAGTTATTCTTATCAATCGCTCACTGTGCCTAGTTTATCAATTAAACTGCATCATAATTATGTATAGGAAAAAGCATAGTATGTGCAGGATCAGGTGCTATCTGTGGATTCAGGCATGCACTGGGGCTCTTGGAAAGTATCTCCACCGGGTAGGAGAATTACTGTGTGTTATCTCACCGTCTTCACCATGATGCTGAAGCTTCCCTGATTTTCAGATTTGCTCAGAATGGATATCTTTTCCACGGCAATACAAGGTAGTAATTTTAGCCACTGTTGACCTTGACATGACTAAGCTACCGAGACTCTCCCTGCACTGAGACCGCTGGAGTTTCATCCCTCATCCCAGAAGTGTAGAGGTTGGTGCAGCGCACATATAACACATGGTGTGTTGTATGATGGTTTCCAGATGTCTTATTCGTGTATGAAGAAATTGTCTGGGATGCCCGTCAGTCCACGAATGCCTGTAGTTCTAGCCCGAGTCGCAGAGTCCCAGCGTAACAGTGCCGCATCCTTCGTGAAATTAGCCCCCAGGGGACCTTCGTTCACTCTAGACTATAAATGACTTACCTGAACTCTTAGGACAGGGAGGAAGCCCAGACACGACGTGTCGCCACCCCCGTGACACGCACCTAGTCGCCGCTCAGCCGGGTGAGCATCTTCCACAGCATCAGTCCCGAAGGGGGCATCCTGCGTGGGCTTAATGCTCGGCGCGATCTGTGTTCTGATCCCCTTTTCTAAATGTGACCATCGGCTGCTTGGAGAACCTCAGCTTCCCTAGATGGGAGGTAGAATTGCAACAGGGCCCTGGTGGTTCGTGGCGAAGGTGAGGCGGTGTATGTGGAAGGCCTACGGGGGAAGCTGGCACACGCCCGCTGCACCATTTTTCCGTCGCGAAGACAACCTGTGAACGCACCTGTCGTGGCTAGTCTCCGAGAACGGCCCCCGACGACTACACCCTCCCGTGGCCCAGCCCTGTGTAGACGTCCTCACGGAGTACATACTGTCCCTGCGAATTGTTTCAGCCAACAAGATGTCCCGAAGGGACGCTGTAGGACTACGCTTCCCCACTCCGGGGAGTCCACCACCGCTCCCCATCAGAAATCTGGCATTTTCCTTCTCTCCCAACCTCCGGTGAGTCACCCCAGCACCGGCGTCCAACCTATCAAGTCCCGAGTATGTGAGCTACGTGCTCGCCAGCCCTCCGAGATGGGCATTCACTGTGTTTATTGTTCCTGTCGCACAGATGAGCCCGTGAACGCCGAGAACAATGAGGAGAGCGGCCCAGGGTCAGGGCCAGGCCTGAGGGAGCAGGGGGAGTCACAGCCCGTGCGCTTAAGCCTGGCCCCGGATTGCCGTCCCAATAACAGTGTCCCTGAACTCTCCCTCTGGCGTCCCCATCTCTCTACTTCCTCCGCCACCGCCGTCACCATCACTTCTCTTCGGGAGGGCTCTCCCGATGGACTCTGCACTCCTTATCTACAGTTTCCCTCCCACAAACCTTCCCCACGACGTCGCTTCCAGAGGGCACTTTCTAAAGTGTCACCCTGACCAGCTGCTTCGGCCTAAGGTCCCCGCACAACGCAGCCTGCAGACAGGGCTGCGCGCTGTCCTGCCCCCGCTGCTGTCACCCCTGTCGCCTACAATCCACCTTTACCTGGCTCTCTTCAATGTGCACCCCAAGACTCTGCTTGCTCATGTCCCGTTCCCTGGGGAGCATCCCTGGGCCCGTCCAGCCTTTCTGTTCCACCACTTGAAAGTTTAGCTCTAACACCTGCCACCAGAGAGTGTACTTGTTTGTTTACATGATGCTCTCTCCCACTAAGCGTGTGGCTCTCCGGGACGAGCTGTCTCCTTCCACGAAGTCTCACACTGCGTCGGTGCTCGGTGGTGTCTAACGGATGGAGGGATGGGTGGTGGGTAGACGGCTGGATGCGTGTCGGTTGGAGTGAATGAA
The DNA here is from genome assembly GCA_030015415.1 of Cynopterus sphinx. Lineage (NCBI taxonomy): Eukaryota > Metazoa > Chordata > Mammalia > Chiroptera > Pteropodidae > Cynopterus > Cynopterus sphinx. Next base: position 5,420,718 of record CM057383.1, on the reverse strand, counting down.
AGGATGGATGGATAGCTGGCAGATGGATGGAGGCATAGGTGGAGGATGGCTAGCGAACACGCCGTTTCCTTTTGCTGAAAAAGAATGGTCTCTTACCCACCCCCCACACCAGACGAGATTTTTTTTTCCCCTCCATCCTCCAAGTTAGAGGATATTATCACTTCCATCAGTCACAGTCTCAGAAATGTAAAGATTAATACTCACGACGAGCAGCAAATGTTTTATCCTTAAGGTGCCACAGGAATAACATTTGCTAATTTGTATTTGCATTTGAAATTGAAACACAAATTGGCACAAAAACGATTACACATCCCGGCTAATTAATGTTCTAAAAATGAATTATGCAAATCAACCTTCACAGGCCTCCAAAGCTCTTTCCATGTATAATGAACCACTCGGAATACGAACCTGGTTCGAGGCTGATTCTGACAGGACCGTAGGGTAGAAAGGACGCGCGCGGGCTTTGGATCGGGCGGTGGCTGGTTCCGCAGCCAGGGGGCAACCTCGACGGGCCTCAGTTTCTTCATCTGTTCACTGGGGATGAGAATGCCTACCTGATCTGGTCCGCTGGGGGAATGAGGGAAAGGACTATTGCAGAGTTCCTGGCCTGGAGTAGCTGTCTCTAAATATCAGTGTCCTTCGCCCTTTGGTTTCATGGCCCTGCGCCATCAGGATGTCCTCCCCCTCTCACACTGCCCCTCCCCGTCCCCTTTGCTGACCCCAGTCTTGCCTCCAACGTGCCTCTGAAACAGAGGCTGCAGCGTGCCGTGTGTTCTTGACTCACGTACCAGGAATCCACTGAATGCTGTAGCATCCAGCTCAGCCACCGGGCATTCCTCGGGCCTTGAGAACGGAATGTCAAACAGCTGGGGGGAGGTCACGGTGACTGATTAGGTAGGAAAGCAGACAGCGGCGAAATTCTGGGCAGCTGTTTGTGTGGTCTCGAGGCCACGCGCTGATAACCTATTACTGTGACCATTAGCCATCTCCTGACGCGGCTGGGCCTGGACCAGCACCAGCAAAGCCATCTGCATGAGCCAAGGCAACACCGTGGGACACGCTGCTCACAAAGGATCGCTGGGCTCTAATTAGAGTCCAGCCGCAGCCCGCTGCAGGCAGGTCTCATGGAGGATGTGATGATTAGAAGTAATACGTGGATGGGTCTCAGGGGGCCCCGTGAGTATGGCACCGAGAGCTGAAGGCTAGGGCAAACGGCAGGAATGTGACCACCAGGACAAAGCAAGACCTGCTGGTCAGTGTAGCCCTAGATGTTGTGGTCAAGGGCATCAGCACGTTGAGGATTTCTTAGCCGTACATACACAAAGGGAGGCCAGCAGCAGAGAAGCCCGACAGCCAGCATCTTCCCGAAGCCATTACCACCACAGTCAGCGACCAGCCTGACCCGGACAATCAGAGCCCTCAGGGGAGGGTGGTACCAGCAACGGGACTAGGACCCACAGTTCCTGGGGCCAGAGCCCCAATTCTAGACGAGAGGGATCTCCCAATTCCCTAGTGAGGAGGCAAGGCAAGGGAAATGAGCGTCACACACCTGGGCCCAATTGCAGGCAGTGAAGCCTTCGTAGGAAACCCCTGTCCAGAAAGGCGTCAGATCCTCATCCCTCAAGTGGAGATTTAGCTCCTTTCCACTCTTCCTTTGATTGAAAAGTTCAAGTTAAAGGACCTCATTCAGGTATTATTTAAATAGCGGTAACAGAACCAAGAGACAAACCCGTGAGCTCACAATCTCAGTCCTAGGGGAGGTTTCCTCTGAGCGAGGGAGCTGACCCGCATCTCAGCCTCCTGGGCCCATGTCTCAGACACACAAAGAAGAGAAAAGCCTTGGGATTTCTCTGTACTTTAGAGTAGGAGTTAGCCCCGAACTGAAGTATTTAAAGTAGGGATTATAAGAGACAATCAGAAAGTCTCTACACCGTTTAGGATCAGCATCCTATCGTTTCACACTTACATTGAGGTGCGGTACCGTGAAGGGGCCAGAGCATCCGCTTCAAAGCCAGACATCCTGACCTCGAATCCCAGGGCCACTGTTCAGTGCTCGTGTGACCTTGCAAGAGTCCTTTTATCCTTCATTGACATTTCCTCGCTACAAGATAAGGTTTATACCTACAGCCCAGGGTGGGGCATTGATCGGAAGGAGGTGGACCCTTTGGGAGGTGCTTAAATCATGAGGGTGGAGCCCACGGGAATGGGATTAGAACCTTAGAAAAAGAAGAACCACCTAGCCCCTTCCCCCAAGTGAGGACACAGCCAGGGGTCAGCAGCCTGGGATCCGAAAAGGGCCCCGAGACCATGCCGGCACCCCGATCTCGGGCTGCCAGCCTCCGGAACTGTGAGCAATTCATGGATGCTGTTTAGAAGCCACCCACTCTGTGGCATTTTGTCATTGCAACCCGAATGGCCTAGAACCGAGTTAATACATTCACAGAGGTCCTGGCGCATAGTAGGTTCTCATATATTGGCTGTGAGCACAATTGATTTCTTCAAACACCCATTGAGTGCCTCCTCCGTGCCAGGTCTTGCCTGAGGCACGGGGATGCAGAGATGAACAGAACATGGTCCTCAAGGGGCTCGCTGTCCCCTGGACGAGATGACGCGTGCACAACTCAGTGCAGCAGCGTGCGGGCTGCAGAAGAGAACCCGACCCGGCCTAAAGAAGCCCAGAAGAAGTGGCATTTGAGAGAAGCCTTGAAGAGGAGTAAAAACATGCCCCAGATGATGGGCGTGCAGAGGAGCGAGGAGCAGGCCCCACGGCATCTGCAGGGAGCAGGACGTGTGTCCGGACAGAAAGGAGCCGGGGTGTCAGGTGTGGTCCAGCTCTACGAAGCCTTTATCCCCAGTGACTTGGCACCAGGAGACCTTGGTTTGAAACTCCTCGAGTAGCAGCAGCTCTGAGAATTCGGATTAATTCCCCAATTTGTACAATTCGAGTTTTAAAAGAGGGAGCCCTTGAGCTCCCTCCCAGCAACTTCGTTCTCACCAGATTGCAAACCCCCAGGAGGCAAATGGCAAGTTCTATTCCTCCGCTTCCGCTGGTTCTCCTCCTGGGTGGGCCAGGTTTGGGTGCTCGAGAAAGGCCTCTGACGCTTTCTGAATTTCCTAAGTCTCTTCCAGCTCAGAAACCCCTCAGTTGAACACTTCCTCCACAAAAACATGTATTAACGGAACTTATCAGCTCTGGATCTTTATTTTACGTGCTTTTTCTCATTAAAATAAATCAAAAACGCCTATACGGATGATGTCTCGTCTTTTAAAATTCAAAACCAAAATATGACCATCACCTGAATCACCTCATTCCAAGGATACCGAGGCCTGGGAGCCTCTTTGGCAGAGCAGACGACCTGGGAAACGTGAGCGTTGCTTCCAGCTCTGGCTCCTGAGCCTGGTAAAATTAGCCGAGAAAAAAAAAAAAGATCTCCATGGCAACAGGAAATTTGTTTCTTCAAGAAGGTTAGGAATAATGCTTTTGGAAGAAACTCAGAGCAGATAGAATATTCTCAGATTACACATAAATGGTGTCTATGCGGCTCAATTAGCTGGATCATTTAGGCTGGAACCAGTGATTTGTAAAAGAATAAGAGGCTTTTAAGACCTGAAGACCTGAATGGAATGTGGCAGGTGGGGCCCAGGCTCCGGGGAGGCAGCGGAAGCCTGGACCCTCCCAAAGTGTCCTTTGCCCTTCTGGAATCCGGAACAGGACTCCCAGGTCCAGGGGGCAGGCCTCTGCCCGCTGCTTCCCAAGAAGGGGTGAGACGCACGTGGCAGTAGATGGAGCATCGGGGATCACTGGTGGGCGGTGGGTAAATGCCAGACGACACCAGGCCAGGGAGAAACCCCGCATCTCAGGTGTTTTCAGGGTGTGGGTCGATGCCAGCGCAGGTGCTCAAACACCCTCCTTTTTGCCCAATCACAAAGGGAGCTAGGACCCCAGACCCTCCCGCCCGTTTTCGACATGGAAACCCTTCTTCTCTCCCTCCTTCTTTCCCTGCTTTATTCCATCCTGCCTTGGGAGAGCGAAAGCCATTTGGAAAATGCAAACCCATGTTCGCTTGGCTCTGTGTTGAGGGGACACAGCAGAGCGCGGCCTGACGCTGACGCTGGAGACAGTCTGCTCCAGCTCAAAGGCTCCTCGTTCCCCATGCCTCTTTGAAAATGCTCGAGTCGCTACAAAAATCAGCCTGGACCCCCAGACTGAATAGTTCCTGGGTTGAGATCCCTTTCACTGTGAATCATTAAAGAATTACAGAGGATGGGACATGCCACATGTCACCCTGTCTCCAGGTCACGAAGATGAAACACCGACGCGCAGAGGCGGAAGGCGGTTTGGAGTCCCCGATGGCCCTGGGGGTTTGCTGGAAGAGACTTTCTGTCTTCCAGGCAGTGGCAACGGGATCCTGGGCTTGCAGGCGAGTCCTGAAGGACTAACGCTGGCAGGTTCCCCAAGAGGCCTGAGTCCCCCTCTTTCCCTCCTGCGGGAACTTCCCTGACTTCTACCCAGGGCCCTGATGTGTGAACAGGTGTTTCTTGCAGAAGTAAGTCTTTCCTGGTCATCTGAGGTCAAGGGCTCAAGAACATCCCGCAAACAGAAATTATTGTGTAAGGAACGAATTGTCCCCAATTCACCTGGACTCGGGGTCCCTTTCAGTCAAGCATCTTGAGAGACTAGTGTTCCCCGCAACACACGACACGAGGGACTCCCCACGTGTGACAGCGGTTAGCAAACGCTGAGCCCGTGGGGCAGGGCCCTGTCCCTGAGCATGGAGCTCCACGCAGCTCCTGACTCGGGTCGGGCCTGGCAAGTCGCGCTGTGAATGCTTGCCTGATGACCCCGCCTCCTTTCTGCTCCTGTTTGTTTATTTGCATCTTTGTTGGCTAGTTCATGAGTGAAGGGGATCCTCAGGCCAAGATAAGGACCCCCATGGCCCCGTTGCCCATTTTTCACGAGCTCAGCATATCCGCCGCATCTCTAAAGAATGATCTGAGGTGATCACCTCTGGTAACAGATGTGCAGGGCCCCCGGCTGTGGGGATTCCACGTTCCTCCCCATCCCGGGTCTCAGGGCTCCAGAACCTGGTGGGGTCTAGAGAGATGGCGTCAGCAGCCAAGCTGACATCCCAGCCGGGAGGCGTCGCAGCTCTGAGACTCAGCCGGGTTCCTCAGCCTCTCTGAGCCGGTTCCTCTAGGCCGAAGCGTAATGACATCCAACACGTCCGGGGCGCTTGCCGTTCGCTGACTCCTGTGCCCATCGTCTCATCTCATGCTCACCATGGAGGAGGGGAAGACGAGCACACGGACCAGTTACTTGCCCACGGAGTCAATAGCGTGCCCAGAAGGCAAATTTACCTACTATCGTTTAGGTGAAGCCAAAGGCAGAACTTGGGCAACTCCCCTCTGGGTCCTCCTGGTGGCTGGGAGAGCCTTGGCTCCCCTTGGGATTCAGCAAATGTCACTGCCTTCTGTCCTCTTGGTTCCCCTAGCCTGGGTCCAGAGAAAGATGGCCTTTCTTCCCTCCCTCCCTCCCATCTTACCTTCTCCCCTTCCTTCCTTCCCACCTTCCTTCCTCCCTCCCCTAGTTTATTTATTCATCGAACATTGATTGAAAACACGCCTGGGCTTCCATACCAGTTCCTTATCAGCCCCTAAGCAACTGAAGGCTCGGGCGGGGCAGCCGGTAGAGCTGTGGAGCCGTTTGTCTTGTGCTGCCGGCTCTTTCCAAGGGAACACAAGCAGATCCCCGTTTTGCTTTGTTGTCACTCCAAGAAGAGAGGAAGAAAGAAAATTCATCTCTCCAGGAGCGAGGCGTTGGCTTTCCCTCCCCTCACTGAGACATCACAACCACCCTTGGAAGGGTGTTGTTGTGTCTATTTTTTAATGTAAAAAAAAAAAAAGAAAGAAAGAAACGTGAGACCTGGGGGCTCAGGGGCTTGTCCTCCAAACAAGGTGAGTTTAGGGAAATTTGCTTCTAAGACCGCCCCCCACCACACACACACACACACACACACGCACACACACGTTTTTCTGTGGCCCTGGATTTCTTCTCAGCGTCCATTTCTCTGGGCTGGCTCTGCAAATGATGACTGGAAGATTTCTGGGTGTTTTTCCTCCGTTTTTTTTACGTTGGGGGAAAATTGCATGAGGCACTGGCGTTTCCACTGACAAGCCCCTTTCTGGTGAATGGTCACAGCCCCAGCCCCACGGTGCAGCCCGGAGGTGGGGTGACGAGGCCTCTGGCACCGCCCGGTCCTGCCTGCTGGGGGATGGCCTGGCATTGGCCGCCCGATTTACTGCCACTCAGGCAGCTGTTTGCAGCCAAGGTGGGGCTTCCTCTTAATGGTGTCGTTTACAAGTCAATAAAGCGGATGGAGCTCCATTTCCGCCCCGGGTCCCACCTCTGTTGTCTCACCCTGCAGTCGGGGTGCAAAGAGGGCGGCTCGGGCCTCATTCCTGCCCTAATGGCCCTGTTCTCATCAGCTCCAGAGCAGCCAGGCCATAAAGGGCCCCTCCCCTCCAGGGCAGAGTTCAAAGCTCTGGGTCCCCAGGATCCCAGCTCCTAAACTGTCAGGCCCGCCCTGCTTTATGGCCCCTGATCCCGCACTCGCAGGCACAAGAGTCAAGCCACTGGGGTCTATCTCCGGGCAGAGATAAAGGTGCTTGGGAAGCCCTGCTTTGGGCCACCGAAGGTGCCTTTGCCCCCTGGGCCCAGGCGTCCAGGCACTTAGGGGTGTGGTTAAAGATCTTGAGGGAAAAAAACTGTTTTTTTCAAATTGACACTCCCTCTGGGTGCTGGGTTTTCCGTCTCTGACCTTCCAGAGGCCACTTCTGGTGGGAGGGCTGAGGAGCAACCTCTGGACTCTCAGGGGCTCGCTGCACCCCCAGAGTCCCCTCCCCCTCCACCCAGGCAGAGGTGATAATGAGGTGAGAGAAGATGGCAGCTTTAATGGACCGGGCCCAGGCCCTGCAAGCTGACGCCCTGCAGGAAACAGGGATCGAGTCAAGACCACAAAGCCCGGCGATGGCAGAGCTCCGTCTGAACCGCTCATCCATTCACTTGTCCATTTGTCCAGGAAACATACCCAGAGCACCTACTATGCGCACGGCGCCGTGCCAGGTGCTATGGGTTCAGGGTGTGAAAGGGCACAGCTAACCCGCTGGGGTCCAGGGATGCTTACCAGAGGAGGGACGGCGGACCTTGAAGAAGTAATAGGAATTTGCTGGGCAGAAAAGAGGAGTGAATAATACATTTACGAAGGGGAATAGCACCCACAAAAGGCGGGGCGCCTTCAGGGAGGGGCAGCAGGGCCGGCCAAGGCGGGGAGGTCCACGTGGCAGGCCTGGGCCCTGTCCATACTCCTTAGAGTCCACTCTCAGGGGAAAGGGAGCTGATGGTCCCTTCCCTCCCTCCTGGCCTGTGCCTAAACCAGAGACACTGCCTGTGCGCACAGCTTTCTCCCTGCCCGGTGGGCACAGGAATCCGGGGGTGAGGGCTGGGGTCACTCACGTGGTCCAGCATGGGCAGCCTGTGTTCACTGAAACCCAACCGAGGAGGGACCAGTAGGCAGCTCCGGGAGCCCAGAGAGATGACAATCTGAGAAATGTGTCACCTCGCCTCCCGAAGGGTGGAGCCCTGACCCCGACTCTGTGCCTGGCCTGGTGGTGGAGAGGGCCCCAGGCTCAGAGAGTTGGCCTAGATGGTTAGAGCAAGACTCCCCCTTCTCGGGAGGGAAGAACAAGGCCCATTAACACCTAACATAAGGACCCCTCGTCTATTTGGTGGTTTTATGTGAACTAGAGAAAGGTGCCTCTGCAGGGCTTCTGAACAGACACCGTTGTGCAAAGGAGCAGGTACCCTCCCCTGGGCAGAGGCAGAAGGGCCCCAGAGGCACAAGTTATCAAGGAACAGCTGGGCCAGCCGCAGCCTCCTGGATCCGGCACCCTGTGCCCCCTAACATGGACAAGACAAAGGTCCCAGGCCACAGAACAGCGAGCCAGGGAGACCAGCGGGGCCGTGGTCAGGCCGCAGGGCCACTCAGCCCCAACCACGGACTAACTGTCCATCTGCAGACGAGGGCTAATAATACCTCCCGCGTTGGGGCTGGGAAAGATTTCAGAGCGATAGCAGCTATTCTTCCAGGGCCTCCACCGCAGAAGGCCAAGGGTCCCCAGAGCCCTGGATGTTTTCCTTCCTTCCTCACTTAGAGACGGGGCTTAGTTATTTGTTTCCTGCCTCCGTGTAATTACAGCGCCAGGGCCTCATCCTCCAGGCCTGTTTTAGTGAAGGAGGAAGGAAGTCGCAGGCCCTTTCACCGCAGCTCCCTGCTCGGAGACACCAGCTGGGAATTTGACTAATCTGCAATTGCAGCCAATAACCCCTGCGTGTTGCAGATCAAGGTACTGCCCGGGCCATTCAGGACTGCTCCTGTCGCCATCAATCAGCCACTGTTCTCCGGCTGGACCTCCAGGACTCCAGTCTTCTCCCCCCAGCCCTGTTTATGGCTGGGGGAGGAACCCGAGGTCCCTCCACACACTGCAGAGCACACCAGGCCACCCCAGCCACCCGCCGCTCTCACCCCAGGCTGGACCATGAAAACCTCCTGCGTGTGTCCTTCTCTGCAGGGCCTGTGCAGAGGCTGGTCCTGGAAGCGTTTGCAAATAGACCCAGCAGAGCAGGGAACCCAGCAGCGTCAGAACCCTTATCCTGTCCACCTCCTTCAGAGCCCAGCTTGGTGGCCCAGTGTTCCAGAGAGGACACCGGCTTTGTCCAAAGCTGTCCTGGAAGAGGGTCAGTTCCACTGAGCCAGGGGAGATGGACACGACTCCAAGATCGCTTCTGTTCTCTGACCTGGAGCTAGCTAGCTCCTTCCCACTCGGTCTCAAATTCTTCTCTAAAATCGGGGGTGAAAACATAGATGACCCCGAAGCTCCTTCAGAGCTGACTGTCCCGGATGCTGTGATTCTGGGAGTTACGTGGTAGCTTTGCCTGAGGGGCGGCGTGGATTAAAGGAGAATATTATCTGTGAAAAGGAAAGGAAAAACTTCGTTTCAGGGAGATGGCCCAGGGTTCATTCGGCTTTGAAAGAAAGAGCCACACAACTGTTCTGTGAAGAAAGTCGATCCTAAGGAAGCACATCGTACATCCGTGAAAAGACTCCAGGCCAGTGCAATGAGAGTTTGCGTCCTCGAAAAGAAAACATCTTTGTTGTTCGAAGCATCGACGGGACAGGAAGATTCCAGTTAAAGTTTATTTGCATTAGGAAAGGTTGAGCTTCAGAGAAAACGCAAGAGATTTACAGCCTTATTTATCCCGAACTCACAAAACACCCGCCTAGGTCCTGTGTGTGTGTCGGCCCCTAATGTTGAGGGCAGAGAAACAAGACAGCTCTCCTGCCTCAGTGGGCCTTCGGATCTAGCGAGAGTCATAAGGAGGAGTCGCCACACATGAGTTTACCAAGGATCTGTGGGGACATCGCAGTCCTGGGACGAGCGACAACTATCATCTCCATCTTACAGCGCAGTTGCCTGAAGCTCAGAGAGACGCACTCATTCGTCCACGGCCACAAGCCAGGGAGTGGAGAAGTTGTGCCAATTCTGATCTTCTGGCCCGTCGGCCAAGGTGCTCTCCATCACACGTCTGCATGTATCTATTAACCGAGGGCCTAAGACCTAGAGCCTATCATCTCTCACATAGTAGGCCTCTTGCACATAGTAGGTGCTCCGGAGTATTTGTTGACTGACCGGGCTCTTGGCTCCTCTCTCTACTCTAGACAGAGGCTTGAGGACCTTTTTCTAAACCCTGAATGTACGTCGCTCTAATTCTTTGATACTGAGTGTTGGTGATAGGATCGTGGCTTCTGCCGATGAAAAACCCTAAGAGATATTGTTCCCTCAATTCCCTCAATCTTGCTGGCATTCCAAGCACAGCAAACCTTACAACATGCTGCAAATTTCCTGTAGAAATTGCCCGCACTTCTGTGCGTCACCATGGCAGGAAGGCGGAGCAGAGCCTTGGAATTAAGCAGACCTGGGGACCTGTCCTGTCATTTTGAGCCAATATTGGCCTTTCTGGACCCCAGTAAAGTGGAGTTAACACTCGCCTTGAAAAGATGTTGATGAACCAAATGAAATCCATGCCAACCTTGAAGAATTTATATTTTATTTTATTTTATTATTTTATTTTATTTTATTTTGTTTTATTATTTTATTTTATTATTTTATTTTATTTTATTTTATTTTATTTTATTTTATTTTATTTTATTTTATTTTATTTTATTTTATCTTATTTTTTGCTTTTTAAGACTGTGAGTTTCCTTCGCTGCTCCCATTCTCTTCCACAATAGGCCTTAGTCAAGGCCCTCCTATGGGCCATTTTCTTCTCTCTATAAGAGATGTTCCACTGTTGGATTCTCTGCCCCATTGGTATCTCAGATCCATCTGGATTGATGATCAGAATCGACCGATCTGAATCGATGGTGGAGAATTCAGTCCAGCTTGCTCGGTCATCTTCCGTAGACTGAGCAGCAGTGTCCCTGCCATCCACCACGTTTAGAGCAGGGTGAGTGGCATGCTCCGCCGAAGGACAGCTAGGAAGGAGGAAAGGCTTGTCTTCCAGGCTTCAGCTTTGAGGACACTCCCACAGGGACTTTAGGGCTCTTTCCCCTAACCTCATAGTGAGCAGAATCATGTCATCTCTAAGGCTCCGTAGCTACAGGGCCCGGCTCATGAGCTTCTTGGGGTCCTGCGAAAATACTTGAGAACTGGAAAACAAAAATTATTAGTTCTAAAACACTCAATGAAAACTGCAAAATCCATGTCGATAAATGTCTCATTAAGCGTTTAGAAAATGTAACGTGTCGTTTGCCACTTCAGTGTTGAATTTATCGCTCGGAAGGTTTCGGTGCGTTAGAAAATAATCTGTAGGTTACGCTTCTTCACGCTGCGTGCCTTTCCAAATGGGCTGAGAACAAAAGAAAAACAACACTGGAAATTAATCGTTACCCATAGCTAAATCATCTCACAGGCAAAATTATAGTTCTTTTGCACTTTTCCATAGCAAAAGAGAAAACAACCCCATTACATACAATATGGGATGTAAGCGTATTGCGATATATCTGCTATGCTGTTGGGTGGGGATCTCCAAGGAGAATAGTGTGAGGGCCCCCAGAGGTGTCATTCGGGAGTCCAGGTCATCATCAGACGGGTCCTGACGTTTTCACCAAGAGGTAGGCCCCCACCTAGATGCTCATCAGGCTGCAAGGGCGTTCAGATATTTGCTCACACAGGAATGGGGTGCCATCTCCAAAAGCCAATGGACCCTGCTCCCCAGCCCCTTCCGCCAAGCATTCCTCCAGCTAACAAAACACCGGAGCTGAGTGACCGGGTTCATATTTACTCGGGACAAACCATTCTAGAGTCAAAGGCTTAAGGCCACGCTAAAGGTAAAACCTTACAGAGGAAGTCTAACCTCCCGGGTCAATGTCACAATCTCTGGGAGTGGGGTGTGGCTCCCAGGTGGGTTCTGACCACAAGCGGTCTTACCTGGAGCAGAGCGGAGACCCCTGGGATTGAAGCGGGATGTTCAGTTCGACTTCCAGCTCTACCAGGTGCTGACCCTGCAGACGTTCTTCTTTATTCCTTTCTAGACTTCAGGCTCCATGGCTGTGAAGTGGGGTGACGATCCCCACCAGGAAATCGGGACCTTCAAGTGAAAGGAGTTCTGCTAAGATTTCCAAAACCTGAGAAAACTCTGTGCTGGGTGAGACGGTCATGCATCATTTGGCCAAGAATTTTTTTTTTTAACTTTACTGTAACAATAAGGACTCCCAGTTAGATTAACTGCAGCTTAAAAAAAAAACACACACACACATTTTAAGAGTAAATGCCGAGATGTAGTTGTGACAGTCTTATTTTCCAAAGGCGCCAGCCACCGCCTCTGCCATCGCACCCCAGATAGTGGGATGATAACATTCCTCCACTGGGAGGTGGGGTCCATGCCCCCGCTCCTCAAACCTGGCGGGAACTTTGGAACTGCCTCCAGCAATGAAATCTGGCAGAAACGAGACCAGGATGCAAGACCACCTGACTCTGTCTCTTGGAACGTGGGCCTGTGGAGCCCTGAGGTGCCACGTGAGCAGTTGAACTGCCCCAAAGCCACGGTGCCGGAAAGACCATGATTAGGAGAAGATACCCAAGGAGCCCCATGTGATAATGCTCAACATCTCTACATGGTGGAATGATGGTTTTACCCATTTATTTATTTTATTCTTTTTGCATACCTGCATTTAACATATTTCTATAGCAAACACTTTTTGTTTGTTTGTTTTTGTTTGTTTGTTTTTCAGAATAAGTCAGGTTTTTTTTGGTATTTTTGTTTGTTTGTTTTTTGATTCCACGTGTAACCCTACTCTCTCAAAGCATTGCCATGCCCCAGCTAAGATCTACACAGAATTCCAACAACTGACTCTCTGCATCATTCAACAAAATGAGTGTTTGCCCCAGAATCCTGTAGATTGGCTTCCTGACGCCTGAAGCCACGTGCACCTCGGTGGATCTGATGTCCAGGTTCACCCACAGTTAGATGCCCCGGCCCAGCTGCCTCGGGGGTGGACAAGCTTTCCTGAGGCCTGAGCATCTGCATTTTTTAACCACGAGAAAGTGAAACTTTAATTAATTTATTTATTCACCCATCCATCCATCCAATATCGACTGAGCCCTACGTGTGCCAGGCGCAGGGCACGGTGCTGGGGTTGTGTCTGTGAGCCGACACGAGCTCCCTGACTTCACGCTGTGAAAGACACAGGTGAAGCCGTGGTCTGGAAGTGGCATGATGCTCTGAAGGCCCACACAGGCGCCAGGTTTGCACTTGGCTCTGACGTGGAGACCCAGGAGGGCTGCTGGGTACATGACCTATGAGCTCAGCTGTGAAAAGGCAAAGGTGTCGTGCGGGGACAGGAGAAGAAGCGGAAGGTTCAGGTGGAGAGAGAGCACGAGCCCAGGGTTCCTCAAGCCCCCAAAAAGCTCTCTCCTCTCAGACTCTGCCTGGTGGCCATTCCAGGATGGCTTCTGAGCCTGACGTGAAGAAGTAGGACCTTGTCAGTCCCAGCCCTCCAGGCCTCAGATTCCAGAGCCAGCCCAGGAGGTGCCCTAGAAATCTCACCTAAGGGGACCGAGTCGCCCTGACACCAGGGCTCAGGGGAGACACTGATGAGGAAGGACTTCTGTCCCCAGCGGGTGCTACATCAGCTCTGAGGCCCCGCCACACCTAAGGGAGGAGAGAGAGCATGACAGCGGGTCTCAGACTTTGGGTGAGTCCCTACCCCTATTTTATCTTAGTTTCCTTAACCGTAAAACAAGGGAAAGATAGACTCCCAGTGTCACACCATATAGACGGAACACTTTAGAAGGAATGTGTGTGTCCTCCCCAAATTCACATGCGGAGACCTCACCACCCCCGGCCGTGTGATGGTGTGTGGAGGTCGGGCCTTCGGAAGTGGATTAGGTCATAAAGGTAGAAGCTTCTGGAACAGATTAGTGTCATAAAGGACCCGGAGGGGGTCCGTCCTTCCTTCCCCTCACCCCCTCCATGTAAGGACTAGCAGAAGGGCTGTCTGTGAACCGAGAAGGCGGCCTTCAGCAGACACCAAGTCGGCCTCCGCCTTAATCACAGACATCTCAGCCTCCAGATCTGTGAGGAGTAAATAAATATTTGTTGTTTGACCTCCCCCCCCCCCGCACCCCAGTCTATGGTATTTTCATTATAGCAGCCGAAAGGGGCTACGACAGAAATCAAATGAGATAACCCTTGAAAGCGCACTTAGCAGAATGGAAATGCAGGACGTGGTCGCCTGTCGCCTGCCCCCAGAGCCTCCGGCGGCTTCCGTGAACCAGCGGTGATTCTGATCGGGTGTGAGGCCTCTGTTTTCCACCTTGGTGAGCACAGAACCTCGGACGTGACCCTGACCCAGGTCTGCGGTTGCCATAGTATCTCATACTCCGGCGTACTGTTCGCTAAGCAGGCAGGGCACTGAGAGCCTTTTCTGCTCCAAGGCCAGTGGCCAAGGTCCAAGATGCTGCTGGGGACACGTCTCCCCTGCCAGCCCAGCCTGACCATGCTGCCGGCCAGGTGGAGCTTACGAGACAACTGCCCTTAATTTGTTTTGACATCCAGCCAGGGGGAGCACCAGTCCTGCCGGGATCTCCTGATTATCCACTGGAACTGAGGGCCGAGGCCAGGGCTCTGCCCTTTTCCTGAGGCCACTGCTCTGGGTGGGTCACTTGGGATCATGGCCGGGGCTCATCCACCCATATAGGTCCCACCCGCCCCACAGTCCATCATCACCAGGAGGCTCTAACAGGAAGGTCCTGCCATCCCCCCTGGGGTTCCCCGCATCCCTCAACCTCCGGTGCCTGCACAAGAAAGCCCAAACTTGTGAGCCAGGCCCACGACCTCCTGCTCCTCCCCAGCTGCCTCCTCGGCCCTGCCATTTGTCCCACCAAAGCCAATTCTGGCCATTTGTTCCAGTCGGGGCCCAAATGGGACCTCATACCTCCTCCTTCATAGAAGTCCTATCAGTCCTTTAAACGTCTGGTCGAGTGTCGCTTCCTCCGAGAAGCCTACCTAGACCCTACTGAGATGGATCGTGCTGCACCCACGTGGCAGAACCACGTTTGTCCCTCTTCCATCCTTCCTCCTCCTCCCCCAACACAATGCACCTTGGGAGTCTGGGGAGGCCGAGACTGCGTTTGTTGGCAGAGATGTCATGCCAGGAGAGCGGGCGACACTGGCTCTGGAAGCTCTGGTCCTCTCGTAGGTACTCAGCTGCGAAGGCGCTGCAAAGCCCCCAGCCCCTCCCAGGGAAGCTGGATGGGATCAGACCCCGGCCCACCTGGGGCCCTTGCGGACTGGGCTCAGACCCCTGGAGCGCGGATGGTGGGAAAGCACAGAGGCCCCCACTCAAGGGATAAAATGGGCTCCCCTTGTGGGGCTTGGTCTTGCAGAGAAAGCGTTCCCATCCCCAAAAAGCATCCTGGGAAAATCAGTCCTGCCACGTGAACAGGCAGGGATTCCCCCAAATTCTGGGTCTGCGGCCAACAAACTCTGGGAAACGATGGTTTACACCAAACTGACCGGCTTTCTGGTCTGCAGACCCCTCTTCGCCGTGAGTCTTTTATTTCTTCGTTGCAACCGTGTTTCGCGGGTAGATGTAAATCCTTCGGAAAAAGAGACGAGATGCACATAACTAAATGCAAACATTATTATTAAATGATATTATTAGCAACAGGGAAAACCAAAACACCTTCACCCCGAAAAACCAGACGAATCTCCCATAGATAGAACCATTGGTTCCTTTCTGACGAGGAAAAGAGGACTCAAGTTGGGTCTCCTTCTTGGGCTTCGTTTTCGTGCTGCTTAACCCTTTCATTCGACTCTTCAAAGTCAGAAGACGCGCCCCCTCCCTCCCCCACGCCCCTTGAGAGACTGAAACGAAACCTCCCTCGAGATCAAACAGATTACGTTAATGACACGGAGAAGAGAGGATGGTCTGTGTCCCCTCTCTCAGCTCCCAGAACAACAGGCTTTTGTGCTTCGCGGGGAGATGGGGAACGTCCACGGGGCAGGGCCTGCTGGCCCGACAGCCCAGACCGCGAAGTCTCCGTGAGCTGGGTGGACAGAGGGCCTCCAGGCTTGGCCACTGTCCCCACTGCTGAGGACCTCCGCCTGCCCGACACCTAAGAAGCCACTCCCAGGGTCGTCTGAAGACCCAGAAGAGGGGTTGAGCCTTGATGTGCCTCTAGCCTATGTGAATCTTCTCCTCCAGACAAGTGGATAACTCTGAAGTCATCCACTTAACGGTAATAACTCTTGTGCCTGCCTCTCTTCCCCGCACTGGAGCTGCACGTTGTCCCCTCCAGAGTCCCTTGTCCCTCTCTCTAGACAATGCCATGTCCTCCTCTTAGCACTTCCTCATGGATGGTAGCCGAGGAGCAGACCAGTGGCTGCTGCCTGCATCCTGCTCTAGTTCTCCTTGGAGACCATGAGCCCACGGAGGCCAGGAGACGAAAGCCGAGGGCGGTGTCAACTAGACCTGGAAGGACAGTGGAAGCTCCCCGAGTTAGCCGCTGTCCCCTCACACCGTGTGTCACATCATCATTCATCCACCTGGCTGTACGTCCCAGCAGGTGTACAGAACCTGATGGGATTCAACCCAGAATCCACGTCCACGCCAGGGCCTGCCTCTGAGCATGACCTCGACAAACCAAGAGAGTGAAAAAGAGGGGGTAGGAAAGGCAATAATAAAAGGGGAAGGAAGAGAGGTGAGAGAGTGAGGCCTCCAGGGCTTGGGGGTCAGACATTTTATTCCTCGTCCCCCTGGGTCTTTAGAGTAAATTGAAGAGTTTGGATGGTTTCATTAACCCCATCTCAGAGAGGAGGAACCCGGTTTCGTTAAGAAGTAACTAGTCGAGGGATGGGCCCAGCTCCCTCCCCTTCCACAACCCCAACTCCTCGGCTGTGCTGATTGCCCCGCTCAGGGTCAGCCAGGAGTTTCGACTTTATCCCAGAGGCAGTGGACCTGGACATCGTGCCGAAAACTGTGCGTTGAGTTTGCCAAGCAATGTCAAAGTTAGAACCGCGGTTCCCCCCAATGAGATGAGCTCTCGGCGCTTGGCTTTGGTCTGAACTGGTGGGAAAGCCCGGCTCTTAAAGAGACCCTATTTATTGGGCATTCAAATGAGAAAAATCAGAGATCTAGAAAGCAAACATTTCCCCAACTCTCTCTATGAACTATGCTCAGATAGGTAAGGGTCCTTCCAGAAATGATAAACTTCATTCCTACGAGTTCACGTTTTGCCCGGTGGGGGGAAAGGGAAAGGAAATGTAGTCCTATGGGGCCAAGTCAGCTCACTTCACTGAAACCAGTGAGGCCATGCTGGGGAGCCCTGGGCACCAGGGAGACCCCGAGGCCACAGGCCCCACCCCAGGCTGGGCGCTCCCATTCACACAGGAAGCTGGAGCATGTATAAGCGTTTAGAGGTTCACCACGTGGAGTGAGGGGTCTATGTGAGCGAGGCCTGTGAAAGTTTGGGGAATCCTTGGTTGTAAAAACTGCACAAGACTAATTTCTTGCTGCCCCTTTGGCACATGTCTACTTCAGGAGGGAACGCAAATCTTTAAAAAGAAACTATCAGTCCCTGTGTATGGCTTATTTTGCTTAAAAGCAAGAAGAAAAAAAAATCATTTAAACAATCCAATTAATCCAATTTTCGTTCTTAAAAAATGAAAGTGAAAAAAAAATGAGATTTTATGGGTGGTGTTCCATTTTTAAGGGGCAAGTCTCCCAGGCCCATATTTTTTATTAGAAAATGTCAAACAGTTGGTTGTTGCAGGCTTAGGAATAAGAAGAATACCTATAATTTGCACGAGGCCCAGCATTTACAATGAGCTTCATACCAGAGACCTCTGCTCCTGTGCAAGCATCGAGCTTCCATTTCAACGTATGCATTTCTCATTACCGTAATGAGACCCCAAATGGATGGGATACCTAGTCGGGATGCTTATGGAAGACGCAGGCGTGGGGCCTCGTGGAGATGGAGCTCCGTTCCAGGTGGAACTGCCCACAGCTTGCCGCATTTCCATTGCTGAGGCTTTTCCTGGGTGTAGCACTTGCATGTTACCCCGCAGTTACCTTCGACAAGGCCTGAAAGTGCCAGCCCATCCCCACATCTCTCGGGCCACTGCTGGGGCGAGGAGGACCGGAACAGCTAGCTCATTCGAAGCCTGGCGTGTCAGAACAAGCACTGAGCTGGGAGACAGAGACAATCCGCTGCCACATCATGTGCCACTTCCCGACTCTGTGTTTTCAGAGAAGACTTTGTCCTCTCCGAGCCTTCGTGTCCTTGTGTAGAGAGTCCAACTCCTGCCGTGCTCGGCTCTCAGCATTCCTCTGTGGGAGAGTGTGACAATGTGTCTAAAAGTTTTAGGCATCACCATCATTGTTATTTATTACCGTCATGGACCAGGATATCAGGAGGCCCAGGGACCTCCTGTAGCTCTGTTTCTTGCCGTGAAACCTTGGACAAGTTATTTATTCTCTCAGCCTCGGAGTTCACATCTGTAAAATGAAGAGGGTTCTTTGTCATGCACCTCGAATGGCAGTTCCCAGTCTACCGAGGGATAAGAAGCCTGTACTAGAATGTAAATCAAGGCCCCATTTCCTTCATTAAAAAAGTCTTGCTATGGAGGGAAAAAAAAAAAAAAAGGAGCCAACGGAGCGAAGCGGTGTTCGGAACGAGCAGCAGCACGATGCGTCGTCAGCCCTTCCATGACTAAATGCCATGATCCCGTAGATATTTTTATCCTGCTTGCAAGATG
Source organism: Cynopterus sphinx (assembly GCA_030015415.1). Lineage (NCBI taxonomy): Eukaryota > Metazoa > Chordata > Mammalia > Chiroptera > Pteropodidae > Cynopterus > Cynopterus sphinx. The sequence goes on along the minus strand of CM057383.1, from coordinate 5,402,339 downwards.
AACAGGAACCTGTTCATCGAGACGGATTTGATTCCGAATTATTGATATTCAGATGGGGCCACTGTCTCTTCTCATTACATCACCAGGTCCTTACAGAGAACCTCCTAGAGTCCAGAAGAGCCCACGTCTGCAAAATGGTCCTGGTGCAGGAGCTTCTAAACTAAAGAAGGAGGATGAGCAAGGAACTTATCAAGCTCTGGCCAAACCCCAAGCTGAGGGACTGGCACCAAGCAGTCCCAGACAGCCGATCTGCAGAGGAGCTGTGGAGAGACAGTCACTGAGGCAGTAGGGGAGGGCTTCCTGGAGGAGGTGGCCCCTGGCATCTTAGAGTTAACCTATGGGAAGTGAAACTGGGAGAGGTCCAGGAGCACAGTGCCTTATATATATATTATCCTTGCGTTCATTTCCTAGTGATCTATAGAAGTGGGTTCTGGGGTTCACTCATGGGCCCACTCTCTCAGGCAGGTACTTCAGGCTTCTGACATCTGGATGGATTCCTGGGAACACCTTGACGCATTTGATATATATATCTGCACATGAAGCATCTCTCTCTATACATACACACGTGTATATCTATACGTATACACCCCAGAGCATCCGTGCGGGGGGAGCCAGGTTGCTTGTTGAAGCGACTCCTCTGCCTCAGCCGGCCCCGCTCTTCAGCTGGGACGCCGATCTGCTCTTGAAATGCAAACCTGTTCTCACGTGTCATCAACCCTGTCCTCCCTGTGTTCAATTTGCTCTGACAAATGGAAAATCGGGCAGCGGCACAATCGCGCCCTTTGTTCATTCGCCGCACGTCGCTGTGAGGAACAGGGACTTATCGATGGGAATGTACAGGTGCATCTGCCGAGCAATGCCTTCCTCCCTGTCGCGTCCCGAGCCTTGCATCTGGGAATGTCTGTCGGGTGGTAAACCAGCTGATCAGAACTGGCGAGGGCTGGGTCTGCGACGTGGCGTGCTGTTCTTCCTTTCGGTGTGAGGCAGGAACTTTCCTCCTCCCTGAATTTCTTCCCATCTGTCTTTCTTTTGACACCTCTGTCTGTCTATGGCTGGATGGTCTCTCTTTCTTTTCTTTCTATTTTTGCGAGTTTTCTGCACAATCCATTGGCCTTGTGGGTGTTCACATTTAATTTCAACTTTCGAATTACTGGGCGTGGATTGCTTGCCCCCTCCACCCCCGTCTAGAAAGGAAATATTCCCATGGGAAAAGATAAGTGTGAAACAAGGGTGGCTCGGGTCCTATCTTTGAGGTGTCCAGACTCATACAAAGAACTTTTTAATGAATTGTTTTTCCTCAAAAAAGGAAGACATGTGTAGCGTCTCCCCCAGAGGGTTCTGAATTCTTGGCCGAGGGTAAAAAGAGAATGCTCCCAACCCCTCCCCCTTCAAGCCCAGTCTTTGAAAGCTGCCCTGAGATAAAGCAACGTTTTCTTGTACGTTTTGTAATACGAATTCTGGACTTCTTGAGGATAAGGCCCATGTGAGCTTACTGAGGCAGTGAACCGCCTTGGGTTTTGCGGGGGGACTATTCTAGAATCCTTGGGAAGGGCTCCCTTTATTCCTGGACCGCCTTTGATGACACATGACCCTTGACCCTGATCAATGCAGCCTCCCCCCAGAGCAGCAGAGAGGAGAGCAAGTCTCTCAGCGCCCAGAGGAAGAGCAGGCAGTTAGGCCCCGACCTCCTGCCCTGCCCCTAACCTCACTGATAATTGAGTTTTCCAGCCGTGCTCACCAGCAGGCTCTTATCACAAAGAAACAAGCCCCTCCCGACTCTGTCTTTGCCCAGATGAAACCACCAGCCGAATCTGTTGCTCCGACACCAGCATCTGGCACCAGAACGTCCACACGAGGCATCGGCTCTGGGTGCCCAGCACCCCAGGCCCACCCGGGGCCCCTGGCACCTCCCACTTCCCAACACAGGCTGTTTGGTTCCTGGGGTGTTTGTGCCTCCTGGTGCAGCATTAGGGGAGGGCCCGTCTCCCCAAAAGATGTTCACACTGCAGAGCACGGCCCCCCAAGCACCCTCAAGTAGAAGCACATTTCCCGGACTCTCCTTGAATGCTAAACCCTGAGGTTCAGAGAATTTAAAAGGAAATTTTTCCATTTCACCTGCAGTCTTTGTAAAATTTCTTATTTTAGAATGAAGGAAGAGATAAACAAGCCCCGTCGAAGCGTGTTCTCCCCGGTTTTGCCCTCCTCACCCATGGGTGCTGGCTTAAGAAGTAGAAGTGCTGAAGGGGGGGAGGCGGTCCATGGTGAGAGCATCACTTGGGTCCCCTGGGGACCACTGTCCACAGGAAGCCTCAGGAGAACCCCTCCATGCTCTTAGGGAACGCTTACTGTGTTGATGAGAAGCACTAATACCCTCGTTAGTGTGGTGCTCTCCCCTCTAATGACACCAAAGACAGTGTCATTTGCACTGTCTCCTCTGCCCCTCACACCCGCCCCACCCCCCTGAGGTAACTATATTTTGTCTCAGGAAATTGAAGGGCAGAGAACTCGTTCGAGGCCACGCAAGCTCCCACGAGGTAGAGCTGAGACTGGAGCCGAACTTCCAGATGCTACAGCCCACGAACTTTCTGGAGTATCTTGCAGCTTCAGGAGGAATGTTTCTGGAATGCAGGAGGAAGGAGGAGGTTTCCGAGGTCTGATAAACACCCAAGAACACGTAAAAGCACAGACAGAACCGTGATTGCTGGAGGGAGCGGTAAGGGCCTGACTTCTGAGGTGAGAGGACAGGCTGTGGCTGGAGCGTTTCAGGGGTGTGGGGGCTCTTTGGGGAGGAGAGGCCTCCTCTGAGGCTTTAGGATGGAGAGAAAGGCCCTTCCGCAGAGAGATCTGCATGGGAAGAGGCTCCATATGGGCAGTCTGCTCGGGGACAGGAGAAGGTTGGCCAGTGGATGCTCACAGACTGGCCGCCCCAAAAGGAGGGAAAGCTTGGGAGAGAGGGAAGGTCCAGACGTGCAGGGCCTCGAGTGTCCTTCCACAGTCTGCTAGAACTGGTACCAGTCTGTGGCCTGCTCGGAGGTGGGCCGCACAGCGGGAGGTGAGCAGCGAGTGACCAAAGCTTCATCTGCGTCTGCAGCCGCCCCCCAGTGTTAGCATCACCGCCTCAGCTCCACCTCAGATCACCAGGCGTTAGATTCTCAAGAAGCACCGGTCCCTGGGGCCACAAAGCTTGGGGACCGCTGTGCTAGAGCAACTCCTGTAGGGGTGTCACAGGTGCACGGCGTTGAACCATCAGGACATCTTTCCGTTTGGAAAAAGAGAAGTAGAAAACCCCAACCAAAACAGGGCTCGTGACTGGGCCTGACGGAGGGGTCGTCCCATAGCTGGAACCCAGCAGCATCGAAACCTTGCCAGTGACCACTTTTAGCCATCTTGCCTGGTGGTGTGGAGCTCTCGAGGCCCTTGCTCGACCTCCCACCGCGCAGGCCCCTCTGCTCCGAGTCAGTCGTTCTGTGGGGAGACCCAGGAATCCAGGTTTTTAACAAAAGCAGAGCCCGGGGTTAGGGTGAGGTGAGTGAGGTGGGTCGTGGCAGTGCAGGGTCGATACTGTATGTCAAAGTGCCCTCTGTCGCTCTTCACCCATTTCTGACGTTATATATCTCGGTGGCCACACAGTCCCTTTAAATTTCTACCCGAGGTGTGTGCCTCACTCTGCTCACCCTAGTCCCGGCCCTAAACAAAAGGCCCAGGTGGCCCCTGGGGCTAAGTCCAACCCACTCGACACCACTTCCGAGCTCCTGCATGCCTTTCCAGCCTTCGCCCCCTGACGTCATACTCCTAGTGGTCTCGGCCATATGCACAGGCCCGGCACCCCCACTCCACCCCAATGACCAGCTTCGTGCCCGGCCCCCAGGTCTACTACACCTCGGGGTGCTCGAGACAGAGACTCAGCATTTCCAGGCTCCCTTTCCTCATCTATAAAATGGAACCAATGAGATTGCCCTTGTAGGGTCATTAATTATTTTATCAAGTGCCTGTAACACAGGAATGGATGCTCCATAAATTTAAAAAAAATAACAGGGATCAGATGACAGATCCCCTCCTTCCGAACCATCTCCCGGTGCTTTCCTCTCTGAGAGGCATGCACTAAAGCTCCGTCCGTGTGGCTGGCTGTGGTGATCCTCGTGTGGAGGCGAAGCTTGCTTTGACGGGTGATTAATAATGGTCCAGGTTAGGAGAGGATTGGTCCCCGGATCGACGAGAGGTGGTTTGCACAGATTCAAGTCAGATGCGGGGAAGAATTGATGTGGGTCTTTGCTGAATTTAAAGACCACCGATTCGACCTGAATTTCAGGATCATCACCTAGTACCTCCCACGCCTGCCTATGGTGGCACTCCGCTAGGAGCCAGTCCTAGATGCTGTCACACATGGAGTCTCCTGGAGTCCCTTTTGGGCATGGAATGTCATGAAAAAAATCTGAACATCCCTCTATTGGTCACGGTTCTCCAGAGAAGCAAACAATAGGATGTAGAAAGGCAGAGAGATTTATATTAAGAAAATGGCAAGTCTGAAACCTGTCGGGCAAGCCAGCAGGCTGAAGGTCCAGGACGCAGAGGGTATTCGAGTCTCGAGCCCAAAGGCCACCTCGAGCGAGAATTCTCTCTCCTTCGGGGACCCTAGTCTTTTCTCTTAAGGCCTTCAACTGACTCGACGAGGCCCACCCACCTTATGGAGGGGCATCTGCTTACTTCAAAGTCTACTCATTTCAATGTTAATCTCTTCTTTAAAAAAAGGGGATCTTCCTCGTAACATCTAGACTGGTGTTTGACCACAGAATGGGACTCAATAATCCGGCCGAGGTGACACAGAAAATGAACCATCCCACTCCCGGCGCTGATGAAATGGAAAGAAATCAGACGGCCGACAAGTTACTAAGAGAGAAGTGAGAATGGGAGAGTGCATGCCAGGGGGAGCACCCCGCAGAGCGGTGGTGCTGCTGGGCTGAGGGCTGCTGGCAGTCGGCTGCTGCAGGGCACAACCAGGTAAACGAGGCGCTCCGTGAGGCCCTGAAGACCAGAGTCCTTCCCTCGAAAACTGATTGAGTCGCCAAATGTCATTGGCCCTCCAGCTCCCCAGGCTTACTTGACCAGGCGCTGGGGTACAGCTATGAATCTGATAACAGACCTCAGAGTGCTCACCGTCAAGGGTGGGGGCAGACATTCAAATGACCACCCCGTCCAGTGGACAGATGCTGCGACAAAGGTCTGTGCCAGGAGGGAACGGCAGGCACGTGATCTCTCTATCTCCTTATAGGGACATATAGGAGGGTATTCGTCGGGGTAGCTGGCCAACACCAAATGCAAAGTAGTCCTTACGAGGGAGATGGACAAGGAAACTTGTGCGAGGTTCAATGTGAAATTTTTTGCACCATTTAGAAGCAACGAGAGGGGAACGAGAAGGGGGGTCCACCAGTGGGAGGAGGGCCTTAGCACGGACCCACGAGGTCATGTTGTGAACCGAGGGGTATGTCCCTCAGCCCTCGGTGCTGGGTTTCCCACCGACAGACACCTGGCTACGGTGACGTGCTCAGTGCCTGCCTTTGCCTTCCAGACCAGACATCGGCAAACTATGGCCCAAGAGACAAATCCAGCCCACCAGCCGCTTTCTGTAAATAAAGTTTTATTGGCCCCTGACCATACCCCGTCACTGACCGCGTGGCCCCAGAGGTTAACATCACGTTCATTTTGTGCAGGAAGGTCCCTTCTGTCAGACTTTTAGTTTTTAAGGCCAAGGACTGTGCCTTCACTCATCCTCGTCTCCGTTCAGGCATCCTCCTGTGCATCTGTGTCATCAGTCCACGTGTGCTCGGTGCCTGTTTTGTGCCGTAAGCCCCGGGGACGCAAAAATAAATGACACAACAGCTGTTCTCAGGGGTCCGCAGTCCAATGACAGGTAAACGTACCATTGAACCTCAACGTGACAAGTGAGATGATGGAAATATACGGGGGGCGGTGAAAAGTCCGAGAATGGAGCATTTTTTCCTCTGCTGCGGGAGATGCAGGAATTTTTCCTCTGCACCAAAGAGGAAAAGGCTTTTAAACGGGGAGTTGAAGGATGGGTAGGAGTTCTTTGGGCCAGTGATGAACATACTACCCATCCGGGCGGGGGGATCTTGTTGAGAAGCTGCTTCGAGCGTGGCCGGTCAGAGGCAGGGCCTGGGAGTCTGCATTTCTAATGAGTGTCTGGTCATGCCCCTGCTCCCGGCCCTGGGACCACACACTCTGAGGAGCAAGACTCTCTGAGGCTGAATCCCCAAGGCGATTCAACGGGCCTCAGGACCTACCCTGCACCCAGGGGTGCTGCTGCTGCTCTCCCAGGCACGACTCTTCCGTTCTGGAATGGGGCCGTCTTGGGAGAAGGCGTGGGCGCCTGGGGGTGCATGGGGAGGGCTGGGGGAGATGGGAAGTCGGCTGTTTACGGGCGTTTTAAGAGCTGGCGCGGCCGGCATACCTGTCCCCACCAGCTGCCTGCCCACCAGGCTGCATTCAAGGCCAAGGAGCCGCCAAGGGGCCCAGGGAGCGGCTGACATCCCAGTGCAGGGTGGTCGCAGCCGGGCTTGGCAGAAGCTGCCTTCTGGGTAAACATTGTTCTGGGTTTTTTTTTTTCTTTATTTCTCTTCAAACAAGCCCTTCCCAGCAGCGGCCACAGAACCCCAAACAAGGCCTCTCAGTGCTGTTGACACAAAGGCACACACGGTGTCATTCCAGCCGAGAGATAAAACTCTGATCCTCCCATAATGGGGGCATTTCCTCTCGGGAAGAACACCAGCAAGTCAGGAAATTCAACAAGCCCGGCTAAGCCCTGCCCTCCGGCTGGGCTCAGGGTTTTTTTTGTTGCTTTGGGTGGATTTCTCTCTCCCCAAAGCTCTGCTTGTTTCATGCGCCTCCGTCAGCAGATATGTCAGCCCCAGACAATGGCCTCTTTCTGCAGACAATGGTTAGTGTGAGGAATGTCGCAGGAGGGCAGAGCCTGAAGAGGGACAATCAGCTTTCAGAATCCAGCCCCGGCCGGCCGAGTGGGTGATGCAGGGCGGGTCCTGCTGTCACCAGGGCAGCCTCCTCAAAGGCACCATTTATAGGACCCGAAGCCCCTGAGAAATGGATGGATGCTTCGGGAAGCAGCAGATTTCCAGGGCCGCTCGCCGGCCACTGCTGCTGCAGCCAGAATCCCGCTCCCTGCCTGGTGGGCCACCGAGGGCGCCCCCAGGCGCGGCCCCTGCCAAGCAGACTTTGTTTAATGTAAAAACAGATCAAGTCACCCCCAAATCAGGCCGAGGCTGGCTGCTCCCCACGCCGCCTCTCCTGCAGAACCCTGCCCGGGCTCCCACCGGCTGGCTGGCTGGCTCTCCAGAGAAGAAAGGGCTCATTCATCCCCTAAGGTGGAAACCCACTTTCTCCAGGGGGAAATTGCGTAGCCGTTGTTTTTTGCAGGGGAATCAGCCACAGTCCTCAAGGTCTTTTGGAAAAAGGAAAACAGATAAGGGGGGCGGAGGGGGCGGGAGGCTGGAGCCAGTGCTGGCAGTCCTCGCGGCAGATTGGCTCCCCGCACAACGATTTTTTTTTTTTTTCTGACAAAAGCCACAGGCCCAAACGTCAAGTCAGCGGGTCCCAGGATTTCAAGGGTCCTCGCTGAGACTGGAAAGTTCAAGAAACTTGTGTTTGGCAGCAAGCCATGCATTTCGTCGTCGTTCGCTCCCCTAGCACAACACCTGATGCATAGTAGGTGCTTAATGAACATTGGTTGAATGAATGAATGAATGAATGAATGAAGCGTTTGTATGTCCGATGCGATCTCTCTCTGCTGAAAAGAAACTTCAGTAGCTCCCTATTGCCTGTAGCATAAATTTCATATTTTTTAACATGACCTACTTGTCACCTGGCCCTTCAAATACCTCACGATTTCCCCTTTTCTCCCTCACATACCCCAATGCCCCCACTCCCCCAAAGACACACAGGCATACGTATGTGCTGCCCACTGTTTCTTGAACCAAACCATTGTTATGAGAGCCTTTGTCCCTGCTGTCCCTTAGCCTCCAGGACCTTCTCGAACTTCTTGAAGAGATCTGGTGACCTCCCCACCCCTCAAGACTCCCCTCGCGTGTTGGCTCCTCCTCTTAAAAGCTGTCACAGGTGCTTCCAACTCCCCCGCCTTGCTCTCGTACGTGGCCCCATCACATTTACCATCATGTCATATTGAACTGTCCCTATTCTATGAGGACTTCAGAGCAGGGACTGGATCTGATGTAGCCGCATATGCCCAGCGGGGGGCCCAGGGCCTGGTCTACCATAGGATCTCAGTAAGGAGGGAACCAACTAGCCTCGATGTGCCTGGACTAAAATCCCACGGTCTGGGAAACGACGCAGTCCCAGGCAAACCGGGACAGTCGGTTTTCCTATTAGCAAGAGAGTAGTGAGAGAATTTCATTCATTCATTCATTCATTCATTCATTCCTTCCTTCCTTCATTCCATAAACACGTAGTGAAAATCTGTGAGCCCGGTCCCACGCTCATCCAATCACAGATGATAACCCTCTCCCTGTAACAGCCCCAGTGAAACAGGGGCTGAGTCTTTGAGTTGAGTAAGCGTTAAGTCCATTAGGCACCTTTCCCTGGCCCTTGTTTATCTTCTCGGCTATCTCTTCCGGCGACTAACCATGTTGTTTATAATGCATCTGTTGACATCTGCCTTATCTCCGGATTCAGGTCTCCTCGGGTCTCCCTGGGTCTGCTAACCTCCAAAAGGATGAGCCCTCCAGACTCTCCGTCTCACCACTGAATTCCTATCTAAGGTTTTATAAGTCAAAAGGTACATGCTGGAGCCCAGGTCTCAGAGCAGCCCCCAGCCCCAGGCCATCAGAACAGCAGCGATGGCAGCCAGAACCCTTTGTCTGCTCAGCCTCCCTCAGACCCTCGGGCAGCCGGGGCCCATCTGTCTCCCAGTTCTAGGTCAAATCAAGCCAAGGAAAGATCAGGCTCTTATTTGACCCGGGATGGCTGCAGCATCTGGCTACTCCCTCCACCCCACCTCCTCCCCGTCCTGGCCAAATGAACCAAAATCCCCCAGCCCCACGCCTCCGGAGGCTTTCAGGGATGACATCTTTCCTGAATGGTAATTTCTGGGAAGGGTGACCCCATAGAAGCCGCACAGACGGATACAACTGGCTGGAATCCCAGATCAGCCATTTAGCTGGGCGATAGCGGGTAAGTTGCCTAACTTCTCTGGGCTGCCTCGTTTAGACCAGGGAGTTTATACCGTGCCCTTTGCAACCTGATCATAAAGATCGTAGGAGATTGATGAGGCATCCAGCTCCGTGTCTAGCGCACAGTAGGTGCTCCAAAAGCTTTCTCTCACCCTCGATGCAAAGGGAGTCAACTGCCATCTGGTTTACTTTAATCATTCAGCATCTCGGAACCAGGCCTGAACTTTCTGAGCTTTAACCTTACTGATTAGAGAAGGGACAGGGTCACGGGACCAGAGTCACCAAGTTCTGTCCCTTCTAAAGTGTCCTTTTCCCGAGGAGGAGGAACCCCAGTCTCAGAAGCTGCCCCTTAGCCAAGACAGAAGTTGTTACTTTCAATTGGAACATTCGGAAGAATCTTTGGTCAACAAACGACGAGAAAAATAAGTATCCACAGATGAATTTCTTTTTAATCCTTGCCCTAAACATTCATACTAGAAAGGTTAAAATTTGCCCCCCAAAATGGATTTTAAAGTGCAGCAGAAGGTAACTACGATGTTAATATTTGGAAGTCACACTTCGAAGAAGCAAGAGCCTAAAATCTCTCTCCTGACCCGTGTGAAAAATTATTTCCTTTTGACCAACAGAACGCTGACTGGCTCTGGAGGAGGCAAAGCGTGTGAGCTGTTGTGTCAATGAGCACCCACACTTCAAAGTGCATAGATCATTGTCCCCAAACTGCTCTGTTGTGCCCATTGCCCTCGCCTATCACTTGGCCAATCCCTAAGGCACCTTTCAGGTTTGGGGGATTTTTTTATATAACCTTAATGCCCCTACTATTTCTTGCTTGCTTCCATAAACACTTCGACTTTTCTTTAAATCGAAATGAATAGCGTTTTACCCTGAGAAATCAGAAACGGACTGCAAAATGATATTTTTGGAAAGTCCTTCAAAAAAAAAATTTCTTTTTCTCATCAGTAACCCTGAATGACTGACTGTAGAGAAATCTTCCTGTTAGGACGCTGTATGCCTGAGTCTGGACTCGCATATGTTTGAGGACGTGTCACGAGCTCACACAGGCACAGGGAGATGAATGCCACAGTGGTCAAGACGTCATGCGGCAGGCACAACGCGAGGGGACTCTGTGTCGACAGCACATTCTGCATTATTACCAGCCAGGTGGTAGGAAACCTGGACATTAACTGGGATGTCCATTAAGACGACTTTGGAAACATTATTGCGCATGCTGGCCTCCTTTTCCCCCCAATTAGTCTTTTGAAATTCCTGCCTTTGTTCCTCGTGAATTTCTGAGTAATTGTCCACTTTGGGCCTCTTACGAAACGGGTAGGTATTTGAGAACCACGATGACCTACGACCTTTGACCCAAGGTGATCTTGACTAGGAGGGATCCATGAAAGATTGATTTGAGCTGAGCTGAGTTAGACAAACAAGCCATTCACGTCACTTCCAGTCCAGAGGCAAAGCAGGTGCCACCGAGAGCTAACTCTGTGGCCTGGAATTTCCGTCCCCATGGTCAGGAGTCGGGCCAGTCCTGCTCCTAGCCTCTGCGAGTATTGCTAAAGAAGCTTCTGGATCTTCCCCTTCAAATAGCCTCCTAGAGTAATCGAAGGGAGCATCCGGCTCCCACCAACAGGACGGCTGGCTTCTTGCCAAGGGCTGTTAAAAAGGAACTGCAAAGGGCACCTCATAGGTTGGTTAGGGCAACAATTCTAGATGTTTCAATCACAGACATTCCCTTTTTTTTTCTTTTTTAACGCTTTCCTTCAAAGAGTCAAAATTGGGGGAAGACTTTCTGTTCGACGAACTGCCTCATTGAAATTAATTTGTTTTCCCAGGAAATTGACTATTGGAGGTCTTGGGAGCTGGCGCACAGAAAGGTCCCGATCACACCCAGAGAGAAAGTGGACGGCGCGGAGCCCTCCGAGATGGGGTCCCGAGTCAGGGCGAGACCACAGGTGCACCCACAGGGGCAACAGTGTTAAGCTCAGGGCTCCTGCTGCTGCTGTTCCAGAAACATCGGTTGGTCTGGGGTAGCCCAGGCCGGGAACCACTGGCCTTCAGCCTCATTCCCACCGTACCTGGGCCTCCTGGCCAGGGCGTGGGAGCGAGGCAGGTGGAGACAGAGGGTTTAGGATTCACATTTTTTTCTGGAGGTGTATTTATTGTAACATGACAAAGGGGGGGAAAGGTTGATGACTTAATACAGATTTGAAAATGGAAAAGCGTCAGTAGTGATCCTCCAACCACTGTTTCCATGTTCTTCTACATCATCTCCTGTCTCTACCCGCACGCCCATACTCAGTATCTGTGGATTCTTCATTTGCAGACTCGCCTGTCGCAAAAATGGATCGGTAACCCCCAAACCAGCACTTCTAGTACTTTCTTGCTCATCGACAGACACGCAGAAAGGGGTGAAAACTTCGAGTCCCCGCAGCTGGTTTTCCCAGCTGAGGCTGAACACGTCGACACTCCCTGCCTTCTCGTCCCGGCTCTCACGCTGCGAACAAGTGTCCTTGTCACAGTCTGTTGAGTGCCACGTGCCTCACGTTCTTGTGCTTCTCATTGGTGATTTCGCTGTTTAAAATGTCCCCAGCAATAGGGCTGTCGAGCGCCCCTCGGCGCAAGAAGGCCCTGATGTGCTTCACAGAAAAGATAACGTGGGTTAGGACAAAGCTTGCTGTTGGCTGCCAGTCCCATGTCGATGAACCCACAACATGTATTCAGTAAGGAGTCTTTCACCGAAGCACACACAAGATAGTCATGAGCTGCTCGTGTGAAGATTAAGTTGTCACGAGAGGCTCATGAGACCCTAACCCCGTTTTTCTCACTGATTCAGGGTTTGTGGGGACTTCATGGGCCATCACGGGAATCAACTGTGCTGCTTGTTTCTGCTTGTTTCAGGTATCCCCACACCACGAACCCCTGTCCGTGTCACTGCGTAGTGACACTTCTACACACCAGTTGTCTGCTTAGCCATTCCCTGCTCGTCGGGCCTTTGGCAAGTTGTTTCTAACTTTTCGATCTATAGACGAACGACCTTACAGAGGAGATGCGGCACGTACGATCCACGAGGACACTTAGCTATCATCTTCTTGTCTGCATCCGCAGAACCAATCCCAGGCTTTAACATAGAGTTTATCTCAAATAAGTGTTTGTTGAATGAATGAACGACGTAAGGTTGGACGTGGTGGTCAGGGACCACCAGTCCAATACGGAAGGCTCTTAGCAGGTGTCCAAGCAATGCCTGTCGTCTGGCATATCAACATCTGCTGACCACCTGCTCTGTGCGATGTGGCCACCGCCAGGCCTGCATCTTTGCTTTCATTATGTTGTCTAATCCACATAGCTTCAGAAGGAAGCTTTCCGAGCCTCATTGGACCAGTAAGGAAATTTTGCTTATTACCAGTAAATAAGTCACGTGTACAAAGTCACGTGGTTCGTGGAGCCACCACCGTGCTTCTGGTCCAGGTCTAGGTGACTCCCAATCCCCTGCTCTTTCTGCTACACCGGGTAGAAGCTCTCCTGGCTGACAAGAGGAAGATAGCTAAGTGCTGAGCCCTGTAGTCACCGGATCGGGGCCAGCCTCCTCCTACAGAGCCCTCAAAGACACATAATCCTTAGGGCTCTGCTTTCTCCTCCCTTCCCCACGATTCTCCCACCTGAATTCCTCCTTTCTCCTGTAATCACACAGGCCTGACGCGATGGCGGTTTTGCATGCTCCAGGCCCAGATCTGGCCTTTCTATAGGTGATCGGTGGGCCCTCCGCCTTCAATACCTGATCCCAGGGAAACCGAAACCCACACCTGACCTGACTGGGCTACGGGAATGGACGCAATGATGCAAGCAGACAAAAGCTATTGGATTCCAGAAGCGTTTTAAAGTGGGAGTTTTGATCCCCTCTTTTGATTTGAATGGGATGGAGGCTGGGGGGTGGGGCAGGGGAAAACGTGGAGGCTTTTTTTTGACATTTATAAGAGATGAGGTAAAGATGGAGAGGAATTTTGCTCCATTCCATCTGCATTTTGAGAACAGAGAGCCCCCTTGACGGAGGGAAAGCTGCCCGGTATTGGACGTAAACCCCCAGGGTGGCCTTGTAAAAGAAGAGCTCAGATATGATGGTGACTCCCAAAGCAGGGGGCAGAGGTTTCCTGCCAAGTCAGAGGCGCGCTGGTGAGTCTGTCAACAACCCTTCTCGTTTGCTATTTCACAAAGCGCTCCTACAGCCGTAATGTCCTCTGTCTCGGGAACCATCAGGGAGGGATAAAGAAGAAGGCCTCTCCCCCTCCAGGAGCGTCCTCCCCAGTCGCCTGTCTGAGCCACTCCCCTCATCTCTCTCGCCAGCCCCAGGGCAAACGTTTTTCTTTCTCTGAAGACTCCTCGGACGAAAACCCCCAAAGTAACCACAGCATCCCCGTTGCTGCAGCGCTGCACTGCACGAACTCACCGGCCCAACACAGCGTCCTGAAAACACGCGCTTAGTATGTCTGTCTCTGTCTTGGGACAAAGGCCACGCCTCATGCACGGCGGGTCAGCAGAGCCGCGGGGAAGCTGTTCTGGAAGAACTGAACCAGTAGGTGGGAGAAGACAGAGGTCAGCTCCTTAAGAGGGAGGCACTGCGTCTCCTTGCACATTTAGTTAATTACCTTCCAAAGCCACAGTGCTGTCATGAAACATGAAGTCCTTGAAGGGGACATTTGCTTTAGTTTCTCCTACCATGCGGGAATCTTATTTTCAACATTTCAGAATAGAATAGTTGTTCGGTGTCGCCTCTGGGCATCCACAGTGACGGTAAACAGGGGCAATCGCTCATACATTTTCCATTTCTGCCTTCTCTGTCACCTGGGGCCCTGAGATTCCAGAACAACAGTTACAACAGCAGCAGTCGCGGGTGGCCAGTCCCGGTGTTGATGGTGACAGCAGCGTCCATTTACTGAGCACTTACGTGTCAGGCACTGTGCTTGGTGCTCCATTCTCTTACTCCTCGTTTTAGCCTCATGTCAACCCTGAAGAATAGTCTGGGTATCACCTCTACTTTGTAGATAGAGAATTTGAGTCTCGGCGAGGTCAAAATAAGTCACCCGAAGTCACACGGCTGTAGAGGACGCCTCCTTCCCGGACATCCTAAGAGTAAGCTAGTCGGGCTCAATTTCCAGGCAGTGCAGGGATCTGGGGGCTGACACGTGTGTCTCAACACTTGACGAAGATGCGGATCTAATACTCTCCTCCAGCCTCCCCACTGACCTCTCCTGCTCCCCAGCTGCCCTCAGACAAGTCATTCAAAAGACCACCGGGTGGGGGTGGGGTGGGTGTGTCCCAGGGACACGTGGCCCTATGGTTAGTCGACACTTGACTCTCCACCTGGAGGAAAGCTGTTCTCTGACCACCACCTCACCTGTCACCACGAGGGTCAGTACGTAGCCCGCTGCGGCCCTCACGGCACCGAGGAATCCTCTCTTTGTGAGTCACTTGTGGTTTGGGACTTCTCCATAGCTCCATGTGGGTCATTTAATACACACTGTCTGTGCTCCCCATGTGTAGGGACCCCATGGGGTGCCAGGGCTGGGCGCTATGTGACATCAGACTCCATAGCTTAGGGTAAACGGAAAGTGAAACAAGAGGCAGTCAGCCCCTCCTTGGTGACATCAGGGCACTCACGTACTTTGTCCCAAAGGGAACTGTGACAAGGTGACACACGGGCTCCCAGCCACCCTCTCACTCAGCCCTTCCCTGGGCCAGCCTGACCAGCTGTTGTGATCCTCCCGTGCTCTGTAGGCTGACCTTGAATGCTCAAGGTCAGGGCGAGGCAACACCCAGAGTAGAACTGTCACCAGGAAGAACCCAGGCTTAGAATCCAACATTGGGAGAGGGGACTGTAGCCAATGACAAATCATCTACCCTAAAAGGAGAAGGTTTCAGGTCCAGCCCATGTCACTTCTTAGGGCCTCAATCTGCTCGTCTGTAAAACGAGGGGAAGAAGAGCTGATTCAGTGAAATAATTTGTAAATCTTAATGCAGAGAATATTCCCGCCATCGGAGGGAGTCAGGTCTGAGAGCCCTGGGCTTGGCCTGGCCTTCCTCAGACCCCCGGGGGCCTGAAAGCGTGTGTCCCTGGCCTTTCCAGATCCAGGGACCAATGCATTGCATGACACAGAGTGGATGCTGTCGTGCTGGTGACATGGAGGAGAACAAAGAGGACTAAGTGTCATTTATAACATTAACGGGTCTCGCTGTGGCTGTTTCTCACCAGCTTTCAGCTCCGCAGACAGGCTCGCTGGGACAGACGTCTCCGGGATTCAGCAAGTGCAAAGGTCCAAGCGGCATATCGAATGGGTGAGGGGCCCTCATGTCCCGTTTAGAAAAGCTGAGGTTGAGCATCCCTTTGGAGAGAGAAGAGAAGCTAATCAGAGCTTTTCCACCACTACAACTGCTCCCAGAGAGAGATCCCTGGGGCTGGGAGCCCAGGTGAGCTCCTTTCAGGGATGCTGCTCAGCCAGGGGAGGAAGCAGAACCAACCGGAGGATGGGAGGGGGCTGGGAGCTCCGAATCGGCGACTGTCTGCTGCCCTGCCCCCTCGTCCATGTGGCAGGCAGAGATAAATTAATAGCAATCAACAATGAAACTTCAACTTTCTAATGAACTTGGTGGAGGGAGCCTTCTATTTTTAACTGGCCCAATTTCTCGGTCACGTCACATGACGCTTATTGTCTTGACTGAGAATTATGAGAGAGAGAGAGGGAGAGAGCGAGGAAGGAAACTGGGCCATATCTCCTAGTGCAGGAAGGTGATGCTCTCTCCAGTTGAATATGTGTATATTTTCCTTCATTTGAAATTTAAGTAACTTAAGAGAAAAAGAATGACTTCATACTCCATTTAAAGAAACTAAAAGCTGAACAGTAACCTTAGTGGGTTCACATATAAAGTTCTGAACTAAATAGTAAGTTGCTTTGGTTAATATGTCAATGTTCTAGGCGCTTTTAATGTCAGGAGTTTCAGAGATGGGGTTTAGAGATGGGGTTCATCTTAATTTTTCACGATTCGTATGATATGATACGATTCGATAGGGTAGTGGAGGGAATACTGTCTTAAGCTTGAAATGAAACTGCCTTTCTCTACCAGCGAGGCCTGGTTTGGGCAATTCTCGCAACATAGATATATTCCCCCGCGTCTTATGTCGCCCCTTAGTCTCTGTATCTGACACGTTTCAGGGCAATTGTCTTAAAGACAATATGTAACTCGTAGCTCCCCATCCCTGAGAAAAGTGGAGGAGACTGTTGTTCCTCATCTGTTATGAAAGAAAGCCAAAGTGGCTCCTTAAAATTCATCAGTTTAGACAAATCAGCTTACCCGCCCAGGACTCTGAATCACCTAAGCTCAGCGTGTCCTAATAACGTGAAATCAGCTTGTTAGGAAGCTGGGTATCTACAAAGAACCTGCACCTTTGGCACGTCAGTCAGTCCCTAATTGGGGATCTACTATGTTTAGGCCCATGATTCCCAAACCGTGTGCTGAGAGGCTCACAGCAAACTCATGGGAACACGAGAGCATTTTAGTTTCGGGAGTGATAGCTGACATCCACTACACAAGCCCAGGTCGTTTCAGCATTAGAGTGAGCTACATTCCTTGCAATGACATCATATCTTTGCAAAACTGGGTTTGGGTGGTGGTTTCTGTGATAACAAGCCGGTGCTGTGCAAGAATCGATGCAGAACAGGATAAGGAATTGGTGGTGTCCGATCACGTTCCAAGATCTAAGAGGCTGAGCGGTACCCAACGGGCTCACACGTCCTGTTAGTAGTAGTTATTCATTTGTTGGTTTATTTGTTTATTTTTATTTTTCTTAATTTATTTTTAATTAATTAATTTTGGGGTGATGTTGGTTAACGAAATCCAGTAAGTCTTCAGGCGTATAGTGGTAGTTCTTTGAGAAAGAAATAAAAGGAGTACGTTTTCTTTCAATTTAGGGACATTATTATTTTGAACGGCTGCTAGTTTGTTGAGATGAATAATTCAGTCGTTGGTTCTACCTACTTAATAAACAGAAGTGTTAGGTATCTCTTTGGGCCTAAGGGACGCCATAAACCCAAATAGCTTGGGAAACCTCTGGTTTAAGCCTACAACCCTATCAGGTGGTCTTCCTGCGTCTTATTCACAAAACTGTATTAAAACACAGTAGTAATGACTGTAAATATTGTGGCACATTGTGTTTTCCCCAAAAGCCCAGTGCAATATTTCTGGTCCCACGTGCTTTTCTAGAGCCTTCCCTCTCCTCTCATCGAAAAGTCAGGTTTAATCCCATGTCCCTTTGGAGTTAGAAGTGATGCGCTTCTAACAAATGCTGTGGGATACAAGGCACGGGAGTGATGCTGTGTGCCTCTCAAGGCCAAATTAAAAAGGCGATGCCACTTCAGCCGGCCGCTCTCTTGGGAGGCTCAACCACCATGCCGTGAGGAAGCCCAAGCAGACCCCGTGGAGAGTCCACGTAGAGAAGTCCAGGTGGAGAGAAACCGAGACCCTCCAACCATCAGCCAGCATCGACTGCCAGACGTATGCCCAAACGAGCCCTCGGATGACTCCTGCCCCAACCTTCGAGTCTGGCAGCGAAGGCCCCAGATATCCTGGAGCAAAAACATGTCATCCGTCTGTCCTCTGTTAGAATTCCTGACCCAGAGAACTGGTGTAAGCCTCTGAATTTGGGGGTACCCTGCTATGGCAGCATTAGATAACCAGAGCAGGTATGGTGGACACTTACAAGATGCCCGCCCAGCCCAGGAACTGCGCACTTACCCTCCTCTCCTTGAGAAGGCCCTCCACGTACACCGCCCATGCACCTGACTACAGGGAGGACACCCCGACACCTTCCTTGCACGAGGTAACTCCACCCCTAATTAAACCAATTGAACCAATTCAAGTCCTGTCTTAATTCAAGTCCTGTCTCAGGAATTTGGAATTGAGAGGGAGAGAACAGAGGGAGAGGGATTCTTCTTCCATGACCGGTCCTGTGACATACGAATTCAGGAGCTTTGGGGCAACCGTCTTCTGCACCAGGTGGACTGACAAACAGAAAGAGAAAGAAGCAGACACGCGGGGAAAAGAAAGCCGAGTAAAAGGAGAAGGCAGAACACCGCCCGCGTCTTGGAGGACTTGCAGGACTTGCCGTTCTGGATTCCAGTCCTCCCTGAGACCCCCGAGAGCAGGCGCAAAACCATGTCTTTCAGATCATTTTCCCATTTTACTTAAGTTTGCTCAAGTTGGTCTCTGCAGCCTGCGGGTATTTTTGGCATCTACCCGGCACTTTACAGCCCGCTGAGCCTCTTTTCATGATGAGTGATGAATTCTGACCAAAACTCTGTAGCATGTGCACTATTATCCCCATTAGAGAGAAGAAATGGAAGTACGGAGAAAGTGATGTGGTCAAGTTTGCAGGCAGAAGTAGAGAATAAGCTTCAATTGGACCTGGACCTGGACCCAGAACCAGAACCAGAACCAGAACTGGAATGGAACCAGAACTAGAAATTGAATTGGAACTAGAACTGGAACTGGAACTGCAGCTACAACCCGTCCTATGTCTCCAGACATCAAGCTCCATTGGGAGACACTTCCCCCTGCTCTGTAGAGGTGCAGAGGTGACATCCATTTCGTCCTCAGAAAACAACTGTGTGTCCACAGCCATACCCGCTGCTGGGTATAGGACTTGGATGTCCAACATTCAGGCCAGTCGTTGGGAGAGCAGACCCTCAGCCAAGGAAGCAGAGTGCCTGGCACCCAAAGCCCAACGAGCTCAGCGCCCAGGGACGCAGGTGACCAGTCAGCACTGTGGGTGCTCTAGACAAGAGACCCCTCAGGCCCGACGGAGCCAGAGGACCTGCCCGGAGGAGATGGAGCCAAGACACAGTAGATGCTTAATAAAGTCTAACGTTTAAATGACCTCCACCGGCAGCCCATCTCATCTTTGTTCAGTTCTAAAATTAGAAATGCTTTCTCCCCTGTGAATGAGCTGAATGCCGCCTGTCCAGAATTCCCACGGTTGACCCAGTCTTTCCCTCCCAAGCCCAGAAGAAGGAGGACAGCCCCTTGGTCCCCAACAGACACGCAGACACCACCGCTTTCCTCCTCCGGCCTCTAGCTGGTCCCTCTCCTGCTCCCCACAGTGCGCTCGCCGAGGCTGCAGAGGGCTGTGCGTGTTTCTGGGGAGACTGCACACACTGAAAGCCTTGTTTGCATGGAAACTCCCCTTTGAGTCGCTTCAGCTGCTTCCGTCAATGCGGCCCTCAGATAAGATGCTGTGACTCGGGACGTTTGGCTCCAGAGAAATCTGCTACAACTAAATCACACGTCCTGCGCGAGGATTCTCCGAAAGGCGACTTCAGATCCCCCACCCTCCACCCCGGCTCTCCCATCCCTGGCCTCCCCACTGCACAAACAGAAGCCCCAGGGAAAGGTCCGATTATTCCATGGAGATTTAGCTACTGTATTGACAAAACTCAGCCTTAATTCCCAGAAAGCATTCAAGCCCCAAGGTGGGGGCGGGGGTGGAGGGAGGGAGGGCTCGCTGGATAACTGGGTGAGAGTCATAGCCGCTTTTCAGCTGAATCTGACCTAGTTTAATGAAATCAGGTCATCTGTGAGCTCTTCATTACCCTCAGACTAAACAGGACCCAACAGAGCAGCCAATGTCCCCGGCCTTTCCGAATTCTGCTCATTCGCGTTATGACATTTTGATGTTGGGTCTTAATGGGTGTTGACTTAGTGGCCTGGCCCCTCCAAAGGTAGTAAACAGCCTGGGCGAAGCCAGGAGAGTAAACAAGAGGACCGATTTTAAGAGCACACACACACAAAGGCAGTATAAACACCCCAGGTCCCCAGCCTGCATCCTCAGGGAAACCAGCAGACAAAAGGCCTCGCGAGTGTCTGTGACTATTATCGCTGATGGATGGATGGAACTTACCTATTATCCTGCCGCCTCCTCAGATGGAGCTCGCTGGTTCAGCAGATCTTTGGGGCAGGGGGTGGGCTGGGAGGGAAATGAAATTGTCCATTTAGGGGCGTATGTGGGATTCAAGGGCAAATTGCTCCCGGCCACAATTGTAGAAGACAGGGACAGTTACCCCTCTTGAGGCTGTCCTACGGGCTGTTGATGGCTTCATCTATTGCACAATCTGTATTTTCCTATCTCCAAAGCCTGTGGCCTAGGAGCTGGACATGAATCTTCTTCTGCTGGTGGATGCTCATTAATTGAATGACTATTTACGGGAGTAAAACGATACATGGGAGCTCCCTGTCCCCATCAGAAGCGCCACAGACTGTCAGCCTCAGAAAGGGCAGCATGCTCCATTAGCAATAAACACAAGAGGAATGCTCCAGTACAAAGATGGCCCGAGGACTGAATGTTTAGAGTGCAGTGGTATTTTCAACGCAAGATAAACTTAACAACGGGCGCAGACTGGTACCAGCTGAAAGCTGGGGGGAGGCAGGAAGGGAATTCCTACATACCCAAGTCCCTAGTCCAGTGCGGGATGGGAGTCTCACGTTGTGATGAATTTGGTCTGGGTTTGGCCAATGGAACGCCGGCTTCTGCCTTTTGAGCAACCACCCACAGCAGAAAAACACGATTGCCTCACCCTCTACCCTTCAAAAAACGTTCTTGGTCACTTACCTCGCTTGAGTGCCCAGTCCCTGTTCAGAGACTCCCGAAGACTTACAAACACAGACTGGGAGCAATAAAATACCGACTTGTGGGTGACCGTGGGTTAGGGGTGTCCTTCCTAGACTTTAATTTTCTCACATATCCAATAGGAGGTTCCCTCACATACTCCCTAAGCGCTTTCTAGGAAGGTCATTTACTGTCCTAAAGCCATTCTCTGCCTTTGTCCCCCTGGCTGCCAGGCTCTTTCTCAGAGTGTGCCCTGGAGAAACTATCTCTCTGATCCTCCGAGATCCACCACTGACCTTGGCATTCCTAATCCCAGTCTCTGACCCAGATCTGATCACTCCCAGCCTCACCACTTGATAGTAGTGTTTGGCTTTAAACTATTTTTCTTTTCAATGATGAGTAAACAGATCGAACAAAGCAGAAAACCAGTTTTGTGCCTCCAAACAAGGGACTAAAAAGTTGGTCTATTTTGTGCCTTTCCAGAGCCCAAGCGGATAAGAGCTGTTAGGGTCTGCCTGTGTGCCTGGCCTGACACCCAGAGTTCGACGCTCTGCGAAGAGAAGCAAGGTCTTGCCAGCAAAATGATGGCTGAGATTTGGGCTTTAACCCATCCGTACTGTCTAATAGAGAGAATGGCAGGATCGAGTTTCTTGTTTTATTGGCATTCAATAAAATATATTGAGTGACCACGTCTATGGTAAGGCAATTGGTTTAAAAAGGAGTTATCAGGATTGACTTGTATTTAAGTGCTTAAAATTCCAGAATGGTAATTACCTCAATGTGCACCCTAATTTATAAGAACTCCAGAGAGCTCAAGAGCGTATACATTTGAGCCTGTCTGGGTGAGTCTCTGAAAGGACATCTCTAACCAGAGAGGCAGAAAAAGTACTAGGCCAAAAGGAAGCCTTGAGAAGTCTGGTCCAGTGGTTGTTAAACATGTCGCCACAGAACCCCGTTTTCGCAATAAAATCTTACATGAAAACCAAATACGTAAAACAGATCCAGGTGGAACTGTTCAAACAGAACTAGAATGAGGCCTAGAGCCCTACCTGTATCTGGTTCCACCCTCTCCCCAAGCTGTCGATATGCAAAGTACCCATGTAGTTTTAAAGTCCTGAGAAATATGGTTTGAAAAGCAATGACCCCCTCCAAGCTCCTCGGTTTGCAGATGAGAACACCAAGTTCTAGAAAGATGAAATGTCAAAATCAGAGTGTAAATCAGAGAGAAGTGTGTCTAGGTTTTCAGGTCTCCACATGACACTCGCTTACCATCACATTGATCAGACTTTTTTACGGTGTCCCAGCCAATCTTCAGTGTTTACTCTCATTCAAGGTAATTTGAAAGGTTAGGATTTAAACAAAGTTTTAGCTCTGAGAAGCTGGAAAGGCAAAACGGTGTGGTGGAAAGGCAGCTGACCTGGGAGTAGAAAGTGGTATCACGTTATCGTGGATGAGTGCTTTTCCTTTCTGAAAATCATCTTCTTCATCTGTCAAATTGGGGGTGGGCCTGGGGAGGGGAGACACTAAACTCAGTGACTTCAAGGTTCATACAAAGTTTAAAGTGAGCTGTTGTGACTTTAGATCCCCAAAGTCATCTCCTTTGTATTCTCCTGTAAATTATTCATTTGCGTTAGACAGTTTAGCTAAAATCAAAATTTCAATAGAAAGATGGAACAATAAAGTGGAGGAATCATATATTTTCTTTTAATAGGAAAGAGTTGGAAAATAGGACAGAAAAGAAATGTCAAGATCAATCCAGAATATTCAACATCTGATCAATATTATTTACAGAAAGAGAAAATAGAGGGGAGGGAATTATTAAAGACATAATTAAAAAAAATTTTAGAAGGAAAAGACATGACCTCTAGGATTGAAAGTTTATCAAGAAAAAAAAAAGGAATGAAAAAAACACATAGTTTAAGTTATATCAGCATAAAGTTTCAAAACATTGGGATAAAGAAAGATCTTAAAAGCTTCCAAGTAAGAAAAATAAAGTTTTATCTAAGGAAACGGTATCAGACTTCTCAATAGTAATACAAAATATTAAACGCAAAGAACCGGAGCTTTCGGAGAGAAACTAATTTTCAAAATAGATCTCTATACCCAGCCAAACTAGCTAATAATGTGAAAATATAATAAGAAATTTTTTTATTATGCAAGAACTCAAACGTTGTGCGTGCCATATACCTCTTCTTAAGAAGCTGGTATGGGTAAGGCACCATCCAAACAAAAGATTAAACAGCAGAGAGGTTGAATAGATAAAATAGACGGAGAGAGAGGCAAACTAAGAGCAGAATAGCCAACAGAGAAAGGCAGCAATGGTAGGTCACGATCGCAGACCAAACAGACTAGGCTGTGTACTGGGACGTACGACTACCAAGGTTTACTTCTTGCTACATGTCCATTGTGGGTTGGCTATGGCTTTGTTCCATCTTTATGGCTTTTGTAAAAAAAGCCATTTTTATGGCTTTTGTGCCATCTTTACTCCAGACCTGACTTCATGGAGCATCCTCTGCCTGAAGTGTTGACAGCCACCATGGCAGGGGATGAAAGAGATCGTGGCAAAGCATACTCCGGCTCTAACACTTTTTCTCAGAAGTCATACACGCACGTGCCACTCCTACTCACGTTTCGTTGGTCAAAGCGAATTACAAGACTAAGCCTGAGAGGAGTGGGACTTAGAAATATAATCCTCATCCAGGAAGGGACAGTGAAACGGTTTTAACATGCAGTCTACCACTTCCCAGGATGACAGCTGTTTACCAGGCTTTAAAAGAAGTCCAAATTGGATCAGCAGACAAGATTTATGGAGGGAGTTCTACAGGTAGGCAAATGCAGCTGATAGATTATCTGCTTATATAAGTACTCACAAAAAAAAAAAAAAAAGAAAGAAAGAAAGAAAGAAAGAAAGAAAGAAAGAAAGAAAGAAAGAAAGAAAAAAGAAAAAGAAAAAGCTACTGATAATCTTAAAGATTAAAAAAGTTAAAAAATACTACATGGTCTTAGGTAAAGAATTATTAACTCCAGAAGAAACAACAAAAATATATATTTAAAAAAAGAAAATATTCTTAATACAGTACTTGGCTCTTCAGTGAACAAATTTTCATAGTGAAAATGTAAATACTGACTATTGATTTAACTACAAAAAATTGTGAAGTAACTATATTGGGAGGATAGAAAGAGAGAAAGTGAAGAATGTAGTTATAAGAGACTTAAATCATCATTCTACTAAAGTAGGCTGAAGGTTAAATATATTCTTCCTGGATTCTGACTCTGGAATGTCTCATCCTGGGTGTGCCCCATCAAGAGTCGGTAACACATTGTAATCAACCCGAGGTGCACTGACAGTCAATAGAGGTAATGCCCAGCATTAATAAATGTACAAATACTAATACACACATGTAGAAAATGAAAATAAATCATGTAAGACCCAAGTTAAAGTGCTGAAACCGGTTGCTTTTGAGGAGCAAACTTAGGAGGTGAAGGGGTAGAACAGCGGATTCTGGTCCTTAAAACAATGTACATGTTACGTTAAGAAAAACACAAATAAATTACGAACATGTAGGGCATGCTCTCTGATTCATTTTGGAAGTCAGCAGGATATAGATAATAAATAAATAATAAACCACTCCTACTGAAATGATTAATTTTCAAAACATCCAGACATAATAAATTGAACCTGACATGGTGACTATCCCGGGAGTAATGCAATCTTTCTTTGATGATTCAGGAGGCACTTTAAGGACCTGGCAATGACCTCAGGTCAATTCTCTGAACATCCTTCCTTATTCTTTCCTAATTTGTTAGTCTTGTAGGAATTGATTTCATGTTGGCTCTTCCAAAATTGCACAGATCCTACTTCCTCTTTGGCAAAGGCAGAACCCCTTTGGAGGACGTTTACGAACGGTGCTGGAACCATCCATGGCTTTCTCTTTGCTCCTCAGCTGACCGGGAAAGAGCCGAAGGCTTCTGGCCCAATCAGAGAGCCAAGTTGTATAAACCGAGATGTGGAAATCAGGCTGAGAGGAGCCATCATCGTTTCCTCAGAGCCAGGAATTATGAAAATAATGGAAGTCACTCTGAGGAATTGGGAAACTATGAGTCCATTGTGCCCATATAGCGCCATGTGGGAATTACAGCCAAACTCTCCAAACTAGAACATTTCTCTGAATTGTTCTGCCAGCCCTGAAAAGGCTGGGCTGATGGGCATGACTTTAAACAGATTTTACCTGGAAGGAAAATGCAGCCAATCTTTCAGATAAGTTTATTATGAGATATATCCATATGATATTTTATATAAATAATAAAAATCACTTTTTCAGAAAAAAAATTCTAGCATCGTGATAAAGTATTTATGATGTGTTAGGTTAAAAAGGCAAAAAGATGATATGTAACCTAAGTGGCTAGTACCCAAAATATATAAAATTTTGGATATTATCCACAATCATACAACTCAAAAAAACAAAACAAACAATTTGATTTAAAAATGGGCAAAACATCTAAATAGATATTTTCCCAAAGAAAGCATAAAGATGGCTAACAGGCAAAAGAACAGATGCTTAGCATTATTGATCATTAGGGAAATGCAAATCAAAACCACAATGAGATACCACCCACACCTGTTAGAGTGGTTATCGGAAAAAAAGTGAAGAAATAACAGGTGTTGGTGAAGATGTGAGAAGGAACCCTGGTGGGTTGCTAGTGGGGATGGAAACTGGCGCAGCCACCATGAAAAAAAATGGAAGTTCCTCAACAAATTAAAAATAGAGCTAATGTATACTTCCACTTCTAGGCATTTATTCAAAGAAAATGAAAACACTAACTCGGAAAGATACATGCACCCCGTGCTCATTGCGACATTATTTACAACACCCAAGACCTGGAAATAAACTAAGTGTCCATCGAAGGGTGAATGGTTAAAAAACTGATACACACACACACACACAGATGCCATAAAAAGGAATGAAATCTTGCCATTTGCAACATGGTTGGCTCTCAAGGGCATTGTGCTAAGTGAAATAAGTCAGAAAAAGAGAAATACAGTACAATCTTTCATATGTGGAAGTCTTTTTAAAAAAAGATATATATGTATAAATATATGTTATATATATATTTATATATACATAAATATAAATAATATAAATATAAATAATATAAGTGTAAATAATATAAATAAATATAAATATAAATATAAATATAAATTATATATATAATATATAACTCATAAATACAGAGAACAGATTGGTGTTGACCAGAGGCGGTGGATAGATGCTGGGAGAAATGGTTGAAGGAAATCAAAAAGTATAAAGAAAAAAACATTACTGTGTATAAGTTTCTTTTTTAAAAAGATAAATAATTAATAAATTGTATATGCATGTGTGTGTGTGTGCATTTTGAGTGTGAACAGTGCTCATCTCTGGATAATAAGTTTGACCAATTTTTAGTGACTTTTATGGAAATCAACTGCCACTTAACTAATAAATTACAAAAACAATTGATCCCCTTCTTCGGCCTGCCTCAGTTTCACCAGATGGGAAAGGAAGCACTTAAATGAAGGCGGTGACTTGCGGTCGTCCCTGACTCGGACACCAGCGCCTGGGGGCGTGAAGCAGGCTGGGCTTCGCCTCCTCCAAGCCCGCTTCCCATCCTCCACGCCACCGTTACCCGAAACAGCGCCCTTCCGTCGAGTTAAACGAGCATATAATTTCTGACGTCACCGCAGGTCTTTTTATGCAGTTGCAACGTGAACGACGATGCAGCCCAACCCGCTTTCCCTCTTGCCTTGGGGTCAAGAAGCTCAAAGCCAAAGGCCGTGTCTCCTACCGTCACAGGTTCTTGCAATCCCTGCTCCGTCTCTTCTTTCTCCCTGCGTAAGAAACGCACCTACCTCTTCTCCTTTTCCTTCGCTGATGCTTCGTTTCGCTGACATGAACTCAGAGATCTCCAATCCTGCACGGTCTGTCAGGTGATCACACGACGGAGGGCGGATCGCGTTCATTCTTCCTCCGTGACCCAGCTCAGGCACCACTGTCTCCGGAAAGCCTTTCTCGATTCCTAATCGGAGTTAATTCTCCTTCTGTGTCTTCCTAAAGTACACGCAGAAGGGCGCCTCCCTCCCAGCACTCTCCATGCTCTTCTGAACTGTTTGTTGACTTGTCTCCCAACAAGACGCTTAGCTCCTCTGGCTCAG
The DNA here is from genome assembly GCA_030015415.1 of Cynopterus sphinx. NCBI lineage: Eukaryota > Metazoa > Chordata > Mammalia > Chiroptera > Pteropodidae > Cynopterus > Cynopterus sphinx. The sequence continues at coordinate 5,375,284 of CM057383.1, read as the reverse complement.
ACTCTGGTCTTTTGTCTTTTTAATCCTTAGTGCCCGAGTAATACTCAAAGTATTGATAGGAGAGAAGGGGGGAAGTGGGGAGAGGAAGGGCACCTGCGTCCTGCTACCAGCTTTGCTGTTAATCTTCGGTTTGACCTGGAGCATGTCGTTTAATTCTATGTGCCTCAGTTTACCCATCCGCCAGATGAGCTGCTGCAGCTGTTGAAGATAAATATCTTTGGAGCACCTTTTAGGACGTCGAGCGCAATGCTTTGTGCGGTGCCTGTCATAGAGGTAACTGTGTCTTTTCCTTCTCTAGAACCTCGTGGTCAGACTCATATTTTCCTGGGTCTGTTCTGTGGCAGGGACAGATGGCCGACTTCTAATGCATTCGCCATAGCTCTTCCATTATTTATGTGCCCCCTGCTTCCCCCGCCCTGAGCTCGGAGGATGGTGTGTGTCTTATCCCGACTCAGCTTTCTTGCACCCAGGATGGCAAGGGCTAGATGAGTGGAGAAAGGACGCACTTTACCCACACACAGCCTCGTGGAAAATACATCGTGTGGCATTGGTGTCTGCGTACCCTAAGCATCCTTTACGTGGGAAATGTTGGCCTCAAACTCCACATTTGCCACCACTGACTGAGAAATAATCTTATCTTCTCTTGGCTTGGGGCGTCTGGGCTCTCGATTCTCTTTCTTGTGTCCTTTTCCTCGTTTCTATCCAGAATTGTGATGTGGGGCAGGAATACAAATGCTGATGTCGCTAGACGTTGGAAAGAGAGACAGTCTCGAAAGACGCTAAATTTTCATCTTCCATAGGGGGATGCTAGTAGAGTGTTCCTCAAACGATATGTCACTGAAAGATGTAGAGAAAGATGACAAGAGTCGACAAAAAAGAGTTAAAAAGTCCTTGCTTCTGGGGAAAAGGAAACAGGGAGGCGGGCGGTAGGGGAAATAGTTGCTTTTCATAAAAAGCCCTGAAGAGATTTTTAAATAATACACATATGTAATTTCGATAAAAGTCAAAAGCCAAGTTCGAGAAAACAAGAACTCATTGAACTTGAGCAATGGCTCATGGTATGCTGCCAGTAACCCGACGCGCTGGCCACTCTAGTATCGGATGATGAAACAGCAGTTTTGAAAATCCCTCCGGCCCCATTTCTCCACTGTCTCATTCTAAGGGGCCCTCCCCGCTCCCCCTGCAAGGTACCCTCCAGGATTCCACAACGGGGTGCGCCCTGAGGGACTCGCGCGCCCTGCTCTTCGGCAACCGCACAGACAGCAGCGGGGACCAGAATGGGCCCAGTTCGGACCCAGCTCAAACGCCGAGCATCCTGTGACGGTGCTTCTGGCTGGAGTCCTCGCTCCCGTTCTCACTGGGCCAGCTTCTGGGAATCTAAACAAACAAATCCCTCCCCTGTTGGAAGCAGCAAAATCTGCAATTAGGGGTGAAGACTGCCAGGCCCAACAGCAGAGAACAATTTCTTTCATTACATCAGCTCCTCAGGCCCTGGCCGGTGGCAGCTGTTGCCCCATTAGGAACGCATTTTCCACGGTGGAAACCCCCCTGCCACCCGGGCCACGGCCAGCCTCGGCGCGGCCGCCAGAAACAGCTGGAATGGGTCACTCAGAGCCGTGAACGGTGGCGCCTGCAGAAACATTAGTCCCCCAGATAGAGTGTCTCCTCTGGCGAGCGGTGGGGAGGGAAGACCGCCCGGATACCGGTGGTGGCTGTGTCACGATGATTAGGATCACTAGGAAGGACAGGCCCTCGCACCCACTCAACCTCAAAGGCACGTCCACACCCACACACACACACACACACACACACACACACACATCCCAGACGACGAGCCGGGGTGCTCAGTGGGCACCTGACGGAGCCCACACTCCAATCCTGAGACATCCCGAAGGGGCTCGGCGTTTAGCCACAATATCCATGAGCCCAAGACAAAACACACGCGGAGGCGCGTTAGGGTCAGGCCTCACGCTTAGTCACAAATGGAACGAAGACTGTTTCTTCCATCTCCTCTAGAGCAAGGACACAACTGTTCTTTCCTCGGCTTACATGGGCCGATTTGGGGACGGGGGCCCCACAGTCTTATTTTACGATACTTACCTTGGGTCTCCCCAGCCCCACTCCAGCTGGAATCCTTGGAAACCCTGGGACGGGAGCATCACTTGAGTTTTGGTCAAATCTATAATCGACGTTTGATTGAAACCTCCCTGAGCTAAAAGTCCCCTGCGGACGGCTCGGCCTTGCCCCGGAAGATTGCCCCCAGCCTCAGAGTGCTCGGCTGCATTTTCGAAAATCCCCCGGAATGCTCCGGGCATTGTCAGCGGGTCCTGCTGACCAGGCTGCCGTTTCACAGCCGGGCTCTCCGACAATGCCGTTTACCGCACACGAAAGATCACAGCCCGCAGACGTGGGCGGCCTCGCTCCGGCCTCTGGAAATGGCATCTGTTTTGAAATGTGACTCGACTGCAATCCGAAGCTGACCATAGCATCCACGGCACGGACGGGCGGGGGGGTGTTTGCTAGATAAGCTTTTGATATTTGATGTTGGCTCATCATATGAAAGGCTTGAAACACGAGCCCGGCCACAATAAATCCTCACAGTTGTACACACGAGGCAGGAGGAGGTGCCCAGGAGATCTGCCTGGGGGTGTGATTAGAAGCTGGGGAGACGGATGGGTGAGGAGACCCTGGATGGGGAGGTCAAGGAAGCAAGAACTGAGTGAGTGACTCGTTCTAATTTTTTTTCTGTGACTCGCAGTGGGTAAGTCGCTTTTCTGCTGGGCCTCGGTTTCCCCATCTGAGAATTACGGCAGACTGGCTAGGCTCCCTTTCCTGGTCCCCAGGACTCGGACCCTGAGGATGGAAGGCAAACTCTTCGGGGCTGACAGTGTCTCTGGAGGTCACCTCGCCCACCCCCTCCCATTTCCTAGCTGAACAGCTGATGCACCAAGCCCTTGTGCCTCGCTGTCTCACCGACCCCACCCCATACCCAGCCCTCCCTCAATAGAAATGTCTCCCTACATTTTCTTCTACCTTAATCATATTCTCGCTTTAGGCTTACCTTACACTGCGTTTAAAAAACAGATGAAATCTAAAGCCCAGGCGATCGGGGAGGGATCATCTAGAGCAGGGATCCCCCAGCCCCGAGCCATGGACCTGTACCGGTCCATGGCCTGTTAGGAACGGGGGCCACACAGCAGGAGGTGAGCAGCAGAGGAGTGAGCCGAGCTTCATCCGTATCTGCAGCTGCTCCCAGCACCAGCATCACAGCCTCAGCTCCGCCTCAGATCATCAAGCAATAGATCCTCATAGGAGCAGCGGTCCCTGGTGCCAAAGAGGTTGGGGACCGCTGTCTTTGCTGCTGTTTTCCTCCTCTCTGCTTTCACTTCTGCCTGGCCCCACTTCTCAGACCCCAGCCAGCGCCCCATCCTTTTGAGTCTCCATTAACCTGAACCAATAGCCATCACTAATCATGGCATGAGACGTGACCTCCCCAAGGTGACCTACTTTTTAAAAAGGGACCGTGAAGTCTAAGCACCTTCAAGGCCCCAAGGCGTTGACACTACCGTGGTGGAATGGCCGGCATCCATTCGGCTGGTCTTTCTAGACACAGCAGTCTCCTCATAAGCCCACCAATCTGACCCACCTAAGCCTCCTCCAGCTTGTGGGGTCACCTGGGGGCTCCCAGGCCTTCTCAGAGCCATCTGGTCAGAAAACACATATCAGCAACCTGTGTGAAATCCTCGTTTGGCGACCATCGGGAGGTTTTGCTTACATTCAAGGAACCTAAAACTGTTCACTGAACTGACGCCAGGCAGGTAGGAGGAGGCCAGAGCAGAGGGCCACATAAGTTTGCCTTCCCAGGACCCATGCTGGGAGCCCTGCAGCCACCAAAAAGCTGGTTTGGGCCCCAGATCCGTGAAACCCCTCGGCAGAGCGAAGTGATTGGCCATCGCTTCTTCTCGGGGGAGAGGGGCCTTCTCATGGGTATCAGTGCAGGGCATCAGTGAAGCAATTTCCTCTGTGGAACTAATTTAGTGCTCGCTCACGCAATGCGGCCTGCCCGCGAGGCCGTGTCATTAACCAAACCGGCCCATTTGAAACCGGGATGTCACAGTGAGTGCTCCCAAGCAGAGACACAGCTCTCAGCAACAAAGGAGGAAGCACGAGGCCAGGGCGCGAGGCAGCTCAGAAGAGCCTTACAGATGTGAGCTACCGGGGCCTGCGTCTGCCTTCGAGACAGACGCATTGAGATCTCTGCACTGACCTCTCTGGGGCGCGTGTTCTAATTCCCTCTTTGACAGACGAAACCCAACATCCCACAAGAAATAAGATGTAGAAGCAGGAGTTAAGCCCGAATCTCTGAACCAAAGTCTAGATTTTGCCGTGAAACCTCTCAGCCTCACGGTTTCCCAAGATGCTTAAAGACAGAAATTGAAAATTGGGCCATGTTCACAGTTCACAAGGCCTGGATAGACGGACTCACAATTCTCTGGATAGTCCGAGTCCCGACAGAGGCCCGAGACTCAGCACTGCCCCTGGCCGCTTCCAGCAGCATCTCTGAGGCGCAGATGCCCACAGGCAACCTGCCCTTCTGTCTGGGGCCCGATGCCCTCCAAGCACTGCCGCCTCAAGAGCTCCCTTGCATAGCTGGCCTTCCCCCAAGCTCTCCTCTGAAACCTGAAGCTGTCGTCTTCCCACTTGTGGACTTAGCCGTGGTCCCCAGAGCCAGAAAAGAAGTGAGAATTCCCTGGCTCTTGCACCTCTGTGTTCTGTGGCTCTTGCACCTCTGTGTTCTGCGGTTGATTTTGTTGCCATTGGTTTGAACTTTAACTTTTAAGACATATGAATAACGTTTCCATTTTCCATTTAAAAAGTGAAATTAATTTTGAATCTCCTATAGTCCCACCAATCAAAGATGCCCATCATTAACACTCCCTTCTAGTTTTTTTATTTTTCCATGCGTAATTCCGTGTCTGCCGCTCTGCAAGGCCGTATGTTTTCGTGCTTGTGACTAAATGCACAATTTTATATCCTGTCACTCCCTCTTAATGTGATGACATAACCGTTTCCCTCTGTTTTTATTAAGTCTTCGTAAACATCCTTTCAATAACCGCATAAAAACCCATTGTGAGGACGGAACACAACCGACACAGTAAATTCTCCATTGTTGGATCTCCAGGCTATTCCCAATATGTCCCCGCTCTAAACAATACTGTAACGAACATACTTATTTACACATTTCCTTCAGCAAGATTTCGTGACCGAAATGTCCAGGTCAAAGGGTGTGGAGGGTTGAAGATCCTCGATAGATGTGTCCGAACGGCGCTCTGAATATTTAAATAGGCTTTAGACATTGGCTCGCAGAGTGTCAAAATAGGAAGGAAGCTTTCGAGTCACCTTGTTCAACCTCTTCCCCTTCCAGATGAAAAGTCCCGAGGGAATTAGGAGGTCACGCTCCGCAGTCCTTGCTCGCTCAGCAGAATGGCCCCAGCCCTGTAGTTTACTCCCTTCCAGGGTGTGTCTGGCCTGTGCTCAGTTCTCTGCTCTTCCCTCCGCCTGGAGCACCCTCGCATTGCCTCCCGGCCTGCTTCTCCTTGTGGGGGAGCACGCAGACTTCCCAGCCCGTGGTTCCCTTCCCATCATCGTCTGTGCAGGTCCCTCTCCCTGAGGACACCTCTGACCCCACCCTCCCTGCCAGGGGTGTGTCCAATGTTTTCTTCCTTTCAGCACCATATCCAACGTTTTCTTCCTTTCCTGGCCCAGCCCTCAACCAGTCCTTAACTTCAGGTCATGGCCAGCCAGGCTTAGCCCCTCCGACAAGGGCTCGGCCCTCATGCCCTCCCTGGCCACACTGCCACCCTGTGTGGGACACCCCAACAGCCAGGTCAACATCCAAGAGTGAGGCTGTCGTGGAGAAACTGGTAAGCCGTCCAGCCGGAGACCTGGGTTCAAATCCCAGCTCTAACGCTTACAGAAGAGAGGGATCTGAGGCGAGTACAGCTTCCCTGAGCACCAGTGTTCTCACCTGTGGAACCTTCTAGTAGCTCCCTGAGAGGGTTCCTGCGAGGAGCAAACGTCTGTCCGGCAGCCCTCTCCCTTTCCTTCAGGGCACTTACCCCGAAGGACCATCAGTCAGGCGCAGGTAACGGAGTGGGCAGCACAGAAAGAGCTGGAAACGATGGCCCCCGTCGCTCCCCCGGGGCTGCAGGCTGACTGGGACGCTGTCAGGAAGCAGCGTGTACGAGGACGCCGAGCCGGCCTGTGTAATTACGCTGGGGTTCCTTCTGGTGATTAGCCTTCCTCGGAGAAAGGCAAATCATTGTCTCTCGGCCTCAGAGGCAGGCAGCACGCTCAGAGGCCTCTATCGGCCTGTGCCGGGGGAGGCAGGGAGGGAGGGGAGGATGCCGCCCTGCACTGAGCCCAGAACCGTCGCAGCCAGGGAACGTCCTCACACGTCACCTGCCAGACGATGCCCCGTTCGGGAGGATGGAGAGGCTTCTGCATTGCTAGGGTGTTTTCCAAATGGCAAAGCTGGGTCCTGTTTGCGAGTGGCACGTGCAAAGTGGCCGCCCAGAGCTCCGGTGGGCGGCTGCTGTCGGGGGGAAGTGGTCAGAGCAGGGTCCATCCTCAGGACAGCGCGGGAGGGGCCAGCAAAGGGACGACACCGGCAGCATGGCGTGCATGGCCCCAGGGCCCCAGGACCCGTCGGAAACGAGGGCCAGAGCCTTCTCTGACCCGTCCCGGGGTCCTACTCACATCTCCTGGCTGGTCCTGTTACCCCATCTTCCTTCCGTCCTCAAATACAATTCTCTACCCACCCCTGTTCCTCGCCTCGCTAATTCTTCAACCTTCAAAAATCCTCCAGCGGCAATCCGGGGTGCTACAGTCAGGGGGACCCGGGTGTGCAGGGAAGTAGCTGTCCAGCAAAGCCTTTGTCTTCCTTAAACACCCCCACGTAGGGTCAAGGCTTCTCTCAAGGGCTCCCCTAGTATATTGCGTTCCCTTCATCGACGCAGTTCCCCAGGTCACACTGGCAGTGACTCTCACTAAAATAATGCCCGTGGGGGCAGAGACCATCAAGGACAGGGACGAAGAGCGCAGTAATAATCCTCCAGAGAACGTGCTCAACTCCTCACGGTGAAAATAAGGGAGCAAAGGGATCGCTTCTCCGTCCGGTGCTTTCAAAAGCTCGCCACACCCTTCCCCATACCCCCAGCGCCTCCCAACCCCTCCGAACCCGATTTCGAAGCATTGGCTCCATAAGCCATGTTTATTCCTGTCCAGTCTCGAAAGCTCCTTCTCAACAGACCAGAAGTCGCCCTGTGCCTGGCCTGAAGTGACTAACACTGCACTTTCATTGTTCCAGGTCAGCTGGAAGCGTGTGGGGGGAGAACGAACCTGTTAAGGAAGGAAACACAAGCAGGTGCTGCCTCCAGGGTGCTACAGTCGGGGGGACCCGGGTGTGCAGGGAAGTAGCTGTGACTGCGGCCGCTGGCCATCGAGGTATTGTCACAGAGCTACAGGCCCTAGGCTACAGGGGTAGGAAGAGTTGCATTATGCAGAGGATCAGAAAGGCCAGAGCATTCCAGGGGACAAGAAGCAAATAGAGCACCCTCAGGCCCAAATAGAGCACCCTCGGGCCCAAATAGAGCACCCTCGGGCCTGTGCTAAGGCTGAGTGGGAGCTGAGACCACCTGCCAGTGGGCACAGGACCATGAAGGGAGCTGGAGGCTTTAGACAAAGCTCATGCCTCCCCAGAAGGGAGAAGCGCCCTCGGGCTTCCAAGTTATGAAGAGAGAGGGCCCTGATGCAGAGAGAGCCTGCGATGCCACCCAATGGAACACCCCACGCCCACTCTGGTCTCCAAGCCCCCGTCTACTGGCTCAGTCACACCAGTGCGCACACCCTCCGGGTGGGGGTTCGCACCCGTGATGACAGCTGGGGAGCCAGGCTCTAGGTAGGCAAGATCAAAAGGCCCGAATAACCTCTGGGGTCACAGTGACAAAATGCTTATGGGCTGGAAGAGGATGGAGCCATTAGAGTAAGGAAATGAGCGCTGGCTTTTTCCCCCTGAGTAGGCACAATGGGGGCCTCTGGGGAGGGAACAAAGCTGGCCCACTTGGGCGGGAGGCGGGTGGTGGGGAGCGGGTCCTGTCCCCTGGCCCGGGAGTTAATGTCGCCGGGGAGACAAAGGGAGCGCTGACCCGGCTGCGGCTTTCGAGTGAGAACACTGCCGAGGTCAGAGCCACCTGACCCCTGCGAGGTTAACCAGATCAAAGCCTCCGCGGAGGGCCCGGCCCACGGTGCCCCTAATGACTGTAAAATTGGGGTTTCCACCAGCATTGGCCTTGTTACCTCTTCAGGTAGCCGTGGAGCAGGAGTGGGGCCCACGCAGCCCTGCATCTCGCCAACTCAGTGACCTCACCTTTCTTCCAGAACGGGCCTTCTCAGGACGTCCATCACCCGCCGGACTTCCCTGTTCTTCCTAAGGGAGCAAAAGTACCACTTTTAACTCGTTAAGTGGTGAGTCGGTAGGGAAGAAGTGCAATGACCCTCCTTCATAAGGTGTTTTGTTTTTCCTGTTTTAACGGTAAGGCAGGCCCATGGTGGAAAAGAGAGAAAAGCACGAAGGAGGAAATCACCACCAGCCCAGAGAGAAGCCCTTGCTGCCATTCTTAGTGCATTTCTTCTCTCTTTGTACTTACTTTCACACGGTTAAGGCCATTTCATGTTTATCATTCCATGCTCTGAAAGTCTTGAGTTAAGGATAGGCTGAGAATATGCTCACGTGATTAAAATCTCTCCGTAAACATGATGTTGAATATCTGCACCAGCTTCCCAGGCAACCGTACCTGGGCTAGCATGGAATGGACCCCAGTGCGAATAAACACTCAGTCCCCTTTAGGGCGTGTCTCGTATTTTGTTGATACGAATACTTCTGTAGTGAACATCTTAGGCAGAAAGTTGTGTTCACGTCCCCGGTTATTTCTTTGTAATAGATCCTAGGGAACACATAATGACATTATGCGATCAAAGGGTATGACTGTTTTGGAAGAAAATCCACTTCAGTTTGAAAATGACTAAAACTGAAGCCATATGGTGATTGCCGAGAAATCAGAGACCAATGAGATATGGCCTCCACCCTTTGAGGGCTCACATGACACTTGCCATTCTAATGCCCATGCAAAATGGACCACCATTATCATTCTGGATGGGAACGGGTTAATAAAATTGTGGTATACCGCCGAAGACCATTGCGAGGGAAATCTTCCCATCACCCTCGGCCTTCCCTGCAGTGCAGAACTTGAATGTCCTTTTCCTGCTTGAGAGTCACTTACACAGCATGCTTGATCTATCTGCGGTCCCCTCCTCTTGTAGTCAAATCTATAGAAGATGAATACCATAAGAACTCATGGGCACCTGCCACCACCTCAGCCAGGCCTCTGAGCCCTTGCTCACGCCATCCCATGCCTGGAATGTTTCTCCCCAGAAAAGCTGGCAATCAGCCCCTAAACCAGATCCAGCCCCACCCCCGAAGTCTCCCCAGGCCTCCCTCATTCACGCTGAATTCGTTTCATGCTCGTTGCCATGACCCCAAAGGTCAGTTTTTAACGGAACAGGAGCTCCTTGAGGACAGGGACCCCATCTTCAGCTCTCAAAACGTGACATATGATTGGAACTCAATAAACGTGTAATGAATTGATAAAAATACACATGCCACCCGTCAGAGATAAACGGAAGCATAGTAAACCTTTTTTAGAATTTATTGGAGCAGAAATGGACTCCAGTCGGGAGCGCCAGACCAGAAGTGGTAGGAGCACTCCACCAACGGGAGGCAGGGGCAAGACGTCTACAGAGAAGAGACGAAAGCAAAGAAAGGAAATTATTTGATTGGCGAGAGCCGAAGCAGGTGGCTTATTTGGGAAAACCGAGTTTGTTGTGATTGGTTGTCCTGAGGTTTGGGTTTCTTAACCTCGAGGCAACACAGGCTTAGGTTTGGGTTTCTTAACCTCGAGGCAACACAGGCTTAGGTTTGGGTTTGCTCACCAGACTCCTAGGGCCTCCTTGCTAAAGTGATATAACACGATCTTTGCTATTTACGGCTTTGGTGTGTGTTCATGTTATCTCTTCCAATAGCCCAATGGGGTGTAATGGTTAAGCGTCTGGAGCTGGGGGTGAAGATCAGACCCTGGCTCCACCTGCATCGGCCTTTTGGCCTTGGGCGATCCTCAGCTTTATCTTCTGAAAAATGCAATATTGATAGTCTCTATCTCCTTGGGATTGTTGTAAGGATGAAGTAACGTGAAAGCCAGGATGCTCTCAAAGATTGCTTGGAACAGGGTTTAAAAGGACACAGCAGTCCGTCTGAAGGATTGCCCCTGACCAACAATGACAGGATTTGAGCATTTAAAAAAAAAACAAAAAAAAAACTAAAATGAATGAAACACAAAATACATTAAATTCCATGGGCTTATAATAATTTTTAAATCTCATTTTCACCTTAGAAGTTGTTGGAGAACAAAGTCTTTCTGGAAAACGACAAAAGGGAGAAATCTGGCCCGTTGAAAGAGAATTAAATGCTGGAGCACGTTTATCTCACATTAAGTTGTGAGCACAGAGTAGGGGTTCAACAATGGTATGTTTTGCTGGACAATTAGAATATGAGCTTCTTGAACGCAAAAAATGAATCATCTTTTTTAAAAAAAAAAATAGTTTTCATTCCTTCTTTCTTTCTTTTGATTTATTATCTGTAGTGACCGCTTCGGCTTAGGCTCTTAGTAGGCGCTCAACAAGTGTAGACCAGTTGCCATCACAGAATCCACAAAAGTCGTCTAATATCTTTGACTCTTTAAGGGTCGGGATAAAAAGTGCAACGGAAGAAGGCCAGGCCTCTGGGACTGCGCACTTTGATGCAGGCAGGCAATTTCCTCCCCTCGTCGCTTTGACTCACTCCTTTAATAGGAGCAGAGGGAAGAATCTGCTTTAAGAAACCAGACCATTAGAGCTAACAGGGACCATCGCAAACACCCCAACCAGCCCCCTCACTTACGGATGAAGCAACCGGGGGCCCACGGAGGTTAAGTGACCTGCCCAAGATCACAAAGCCAGCCAGCGAGGCTCCTGGGCTCGCTGTGCTGCTCCCAGGAAGCCACTGAAAAGGAAACTCAGAGCTCAGTGGTAAGATTTCTGAGATGGGTCTGCCGAAGCCTCTGAACTCGGCTCTGCTTCTGGAGAAAGGGAGAGAAAAAGAATGGCTGAAACCACTCTGCACAGCGTTTGCCATGTCGCTTGTGGAAATGTCGTGGCTGTTTTGAGGTGGGATCCCAGCTTCTTCCAAATGCTATTGGGCCAAAGGGCCTCGCATCTCATTCTGAATGGACCCGGCCTTCCCGGGAAGCACAGATCCGGTTAGTGCCTACCACTATGCCCCTCCCCAGCCCGGCCGTGGGTACCAGGCCGAAGACAGCCAGACCACACTCTCACTAAATATTTTTCTCTCAATTTCTTACCTACAAATGGCACCATCCACTCGGTGGTTTGGGTCCAACATCTGAAGGCATCCTGATCCTGCTCCTTGCTGGACCTCTAGGTCCCATCCATCGGTAAGCCCCATAAAGCACATCTAGAGTCCGACTACCACCATCTTTCTTCACTGCTACCACCCTAGACCAAACCAGTCTCCCCTGGCTTAGGTTGCACCTGTAGCCTCCTATCTGTTGTCCCCGCATTGGCTGCTCAGCCGTAACCTTCCTTGTAAACCAGATCGTATCACTTCCTGCAGCAAAGCCTCCAGCGACTTCCTATTGCGCTTCAAATAAAGCCCAAATAAAACCTTCAGCATCTCTCAAGGGCCCTGTGTGCCCAGGCCCCTGCTTCCCCATGCTCCTGGCCAGGCCCATCCTTGCAATGACTGTACACCAGCCCCCCCGGCCTTTCTGTTTCCTTCAATGCGTGAAGCTGTGGCCTCCACCTAGAATGCTCTTCAAAGGACTGACACCATGTCACCATTCTGGGCTCAACTCAGATGTCCACTTCGCAGAAAGCCCTCTGAGCCCCCCCCCCCCGGTCACTCTACAGCTTTGCTGTTTTCTCTTCTTTGGGGTACGTATCACTATTCTTCTCGGCATTGATGCTTCCGTAGGTGTGTCTGTCTCCACTTTGTAATGTAAGATCCCTGTGGACAGGGCCTGGCTTGTCTTGCTCAGGGCTGCACCCTCTGTCCCTCATGCACCCCAGGTCCCACTGATGGTATGCGCTCAGCTTCTGAGGTGGGCTGAGCTGAGGAACAGCCTCTGTGAACCAACAAAGAGGATACCGACTTCGAGAGACCTTCTCTGGCTGCTTCCAAGACACTGCCGGAACGCTCGCGGTCCATCCTGCTGGTTCTCCCACTGGGTGACACAAAGGACGCACAAGGGAAGCTTGGAGAAACCCTGATGCCTAGGCTCCATCCCCAGACAATCTGACTTCATTTGTTTGGGGCGTGCTTGCAGATTGGGAGTATCTAAAGTTCCCCAAGGGCTCCTAATGTGCTGACAAGTTTGGGGACCGCTGGTTTCCACCCCCAGTGCTGCGGTAGGCATAAAGCACTCTTGGTTCAGTACTTCGAGAAGGACAAGAGCAAAGAAAGGAGGAAACAACATTAATGGATTGTCTATTATGTGCCAGGTTCTAGGCTGGGTGGTTCGTTCAGAATTAGTGAATTTAATCTCCATAGCAAATTTGTGAAGCAGGAACTATCACCGCCCTTATTTTTTAGGTAGGAAACTGAGGCACAGAGAGGTCAAGTGGCGTGGCCAGTATCGGGTAAGTGTCAGCACCACCATCCGAACCCAGTCAGTTTCCGGTCCAAGTGTGCAGCCTTGGCGTGATCCTGCTTCCGTTGCCATCTCATTTCGATAAAGAGATGGCAGCTCAGAAACATACGATAACTCAGAGCCACGCAGCAGGTGTTTGTAGTAGCTTTATTCATAACTGCCAAGACTTGAAAACAGCAGAGAGATCCTCCAGCAGGTGAACAGATGAAGAAACTGTGGCAAATCCAGATATGGAACATTACCCAGGGTCCAGTGCTGAGAAGAAATGAGCTCTCAGGCCATGAAAAGACGTGGAGGAAATTTAAACTCATATCACTAACGTAAAAAAAAAAAAAAAAAAGCCATCTGAAAAGGCTACGTACTGGGTGACCCCAGCTCCGTGACATTTTGGAAAAGGCAAGTCTAGGAAAGCAGTAAAAAGGTCAGCCTGGGGTCAGGGGGAGGGAGGGACAAATAGTGGGAGCACAACAGACGTCTCGGGCCGTGAAAATACTCCGTACGATATTAGAATAGTGAACCGTGTCGTTATACGTTTGTCCGAACCCGTAAGATGTACAGCACCAGGAGTGAACCTGCGTGCAGACTGTGGGCTGTGGGCGACGATGACGGGTCAGTGCAGCTTCATCAGCTGTAGCACACGTACCGTCTGGTGGGATGTTGATGGTGGGGAAGGCTGCGCATTAGAGGGACACGGAGTTCACGGGAAATCTCTGGGCGTTGCTCCCAATTTCACTGTGAACCTGAAACTGCTGTAAAAAGGTACAGCCTACTTAAGAAAGAAAAAAAGCTGCGTGGCACATGCAATCGGCTCACCCCATTTTAGATCTCGCTCCCTCCACGTTTCATGGGGGTGCCTCGACGCCCTCACTTCATCACTAAGAGCTTTGAGAGCAGGGACCACGTAGTTGACTGCGTCTCGTTCTCCCCCAAAGCGGGCCACAGTGCCGAGGACACAGTAGATGCCTCATCAACAGCTGCTTCCAGTCGTAATGGCAGGGATGTCCAAATAAACGGAACCAGATTAATTTCGAGCACGTATGGTACTTACAACGGGCTCACCGCCTGGCGGAAGATGAGGATGATGTGCAGTCAACACATCAAAGCACCAGGTGAGAAGTGCCCTCGTAAATCAATAATCAATGGTAATAATGGTTTTAATGATTGCATTACTGTGATCATCATCATAAAGAACACAACGCGAGAGAGGATGAGCAGGTCCCGGAACAGGGGACGTTCAGATTCCACCGTTCAGAGCCCGTTTCAGAAACCGATTTCCTTTTCCCTTTCGTCCCATATTTAAATTCCGTGTAAAAGGTTTGCTGACTGAATGGCGTGAGGACGAGGTTGGAAACTCGCACTATTTCGATCTCCCGGGCTGTATCATGTGGCGGTGGGAGCACAGCTCTCTGTTAGAGAGTGGGGTCCTCACGGCTCTCCCCTCTGCTGCGTGTCCCTCAAGCACTCTCAGTCCCTGCTGGGATGCCATCCCCCACAGGCCTGGCGAAGATGTGTGCCCCTCTCTGCCCTCTCGAACTGCAGGAACCGAGGGTAGTTATTTAGCCTCCTTTGGCCTCCGTTTCCTCGTCTCTTAAATGAAGGTAGAAATTTAGATTCTCCATGAAGGTACGGTGACGACGAAATGAAATCGTGTATTTGAAAAGCTAAGGACACAAGTGGGCTTGATAGACATTAGTCCTCGTGGCGGTGTTCTCGTGATTACTATTATCCCACTCTTCCCCTTGCCCAGATGTGCACATTTTATGGTTTAATCAGGGCACAGGGACCGTCTCAGGGTCTGCCGTTTGCATCCGTCCCGTAGCTGAGCCGTTGTTCCGTGGTTCTCTGTGGTCTCCTCAATCACCGCTTCAGTGAGCGTGGACTGGGTTACCAAGGTGTTGACCCCCTGGCTGGGCTGATGGCTTTTCAACGCAGCAGACGTTTCCCGAACACTTAGTCCACACGGGTTCTGTGCTGCGGTGTCCAGAAGGGACAAAGAAATCGTTGCGGGCGGTCCTCTACGCAGCAAGACACCTGCCCTAACGGGACTCAAAGCAGCTTCTCCACCAGCTCAGGGAAGGAGAAATCAGTGCGGCTGAGGGAAGGTCTGGATTTAGAAGCAACGCACGCTCTTTCGAAAAAGACCTTCTGGTCTTTTGTGAAGTGGAAGGCGAAAGAGTTGGAACAGGAAAGAGCTGTCTAGATCTTCAGGTCCGTGATGCTTACGTTACACTTAGGGAAGCAGAGACCCAGAGAAGGCAGCAGCATAGCCCAAGGCCACGTGGACAACAGTGACCTTGGAGAAAGTGAGGTGGGGAACTGCTCTCCTGGCCCACGGGAAGGAGAGAACCAGAACGCAGAGCTCTGGATTCGGGAGGACACCTTGTCGGGCCAGCTATCATGGGGCCTTGGGTCGTCGATAAGCATCATTGAGCCTCAGCTGTCCTTCCCGCACTTATTCCATTTTGAACCCAGTAAAATATGACCAATTCAGGTTGGACTCTTTTAGAATTTGTTTTAAATTAGCTGGCCTGTAAAACCTGGTCTAAGCCAACGGAAGTATGGCTAACCTCGTAGCCTGAAAAGTGTTTTCCTCTGTATGATCTCATGTGAGCGAAGAAAGGTCCTCAAGGTAACCGATAGCGAGGAGGAGACCGAGGTTCAGAGAGGCGAAGCGACTCCCCCGAGGTCACCTTGCCGGTGGGAAAGCGTGGGTGCCACCCCGCTTTGGCCACGCACATACCTTTCCCTTCTGCGCGTGGCTGAAGGGACTTTAATTCTGTTATTGTTATTTTAACCGACACCCAGCACCCCCAGATGTCGTGTTCACGCCGTGGAAACTGGGGATGTCAGCAATTTTACTAAAATTTTCTTGTACGCGTTTAAAAGCATCCACGTCATTATCGCATTTATTCAAAGGGCGTTGTTAATAACTGAGCGGACACCGGGAAAGCCTTTCGTCATCAGCGTCCTTGGAAAACGCACACAAGCCCGGGTCCCAGAGCGTGTCAGCACAGCCCCTACGGGTCTCACAGGTACAGCTGACAACCATCCATCGGGACCCTGCCGTGTGCCAGGTGCTGTCCTGGCCACTGTCCCTTCTCTAGAGGACAAGCCCGCCAGGGCTATGCCCTTTCAGAGTCTCAGGGGCAGAGGTGTCAGGGGCCTAAAGACACGTTTTCCTGAGTCCTCACCGTGGTGGCGGGAGTCCCTCGCTGCAGAGGATGCTCGGACCTCTGGGGTTGCTTTGAAAAGCTTTGGGGAAGGAGGCCCTGTGGGAAACGCCTGGAACTCTCTCAAATTGGCTCCAGTTCAGACCCCCAGGACCAAGAAAGCATTCAAAGGGAGTCCTGAAGGAACCATTTATATGGAGATCTTCTCGGGGGCTGTTCAGGAGATTGGGCGCAGGCCACGGCTAACAGGGCTGTTTCTGTTCCAACCAGAAGACGCCTAACTATCTCTGGCTTCTGACCAGTTATAATGGCTAAATGCACCCCCTTTAACAAGAAAGAGAGGGAGAGAGGGGGAGCAAGACAGAAGGGGAGAAAGAAAGAAAAAGAAAGGAGAGAGAGAGAGAGAGAGAGAGAGAGAGAGAGAGAGAGAGAGAAAGAAAGAAAGAAAGAAAGAAAGAAAGAAAGAAAGAAAGAAAGAAAGAAAGAAAGAAAGAAAGAAAGAAAGAAAGAAAGAAAGAAAGAAAGAAAGAAAGAAAGGAAGGAAAAGAAAGAAAGGAAGGAGGCATGTTTTCCTTTATTCTCATGCTGTTACAGGACGTGGCAGTTGGAAGGGACCTGGAATCTCAGCCCATCCAGATGTTAGGAGTCAGAGGATCCTGATTCCCAAAAGAAATCCACGGAAGGGTGAGGAATGGGCGGTGGAGGACCCATGGTAGAGGTCGTCGAACGCGTGCCCTCGCAAACTGGATTTCCCGGCGGATCTGGGAGCCGGGGGATGCCGCCCAGGGGCTCCCATCAGGGACTGGGTCTCCTTCCCTCCCCGGTCCTCTTCACCCCCTTCACATATCCCCCTCCCCAGAGGGCAGAGGGAGCAGAGCTCAAGAACGTGCGTATAGACCCTAGCTCCGCTGAGTCTCAGTCTTCTTTGTGTGGAAAACGGAGATGGTGATTCCTACCCAGAAGGGTCCTTATCAGGATGACGTTCGTCGATCGCTAGGACACACTAGGAAGTGCCAGCCACAGAGGAGGCGCTGCCCCCCTGGTCGTGCCACACCCCTTCCTCGGTGCGCGAAGGAGACTTTCCTTCCACGAGGTTCCATGGGGAACGCGACCCAGAGAGTAAATTCCCAAATCAGATCCTCGGCCTCCGTGTGTGTACTTTTCCCTAAAACGGATGGAAAGCCCCGCTGGGACCAGGCCCACACTGAGAAAAGTGGTCACCGAGCTAAGCCTTCACGGATAAGCACCTCGTTAAGCATTAACTCGAGAAGAGAATGGGGGAGAAAGGTGTCTTAGCAGGGGCAACGCCTCCGCGAAAGGTAAGACATTCTGGAAATGCCTGGGCAGACCACGCCGAGAGCCACCTGCGAGGTATCGGGAACAGTCAGGGTGCCTCCCGCAGGGCCCTCACTGGTGAGGGGCGACCTAATGGCTGACTAAGGGATAACCAAGACTCCCGAAGTAGGAACTCCTCCCTAGAAGCCTTTGTGATGTTGATTGAGCTAAATAGGATCTTCAGAAAGCATTTAGGGTCAGGGAGAGGGTTGCTTCTCCAGGGTTTTCCCCAGGAGCACCTGAAGGGCCTGTGTGAGGGGTGAAGTGACCCGCGCTGCTGAGCCACATTTGGGGCAGCCTGCTATTTTTCCGGGTATTCTTTCAGCCATTTCCCCCCCTTTCTCTTTTATCCGTTTATATGATTAATTCTGACACTGTCCCCAGCAACCCCGAAGCAGCCATCAAAGGTGTGTGTGCAGGTCACCTGTCCTCTCTCCCCTGGGGACCCAGGAGCATTTATGATCACCTCTTCCTCGCGAACACCAAGGCCTGCGGACGGACGCTCCTCAGCGTGGCGGTGCCTGCGGCCCACAGGGCTGCCATGCCAGTTCTGACTGGGCGGGTGTGGCTGGGATGGAGCCCGCGGTCCTGCGGCTCTGACAGGCTCTCGGGTGAGGCCGGTGGGGCTGTGCCCGGGCCACACTTTGCCCGGAAAGGCTGCACGCCAGCATGGCCCTCGCTCCCCACCTGCCCTGTTCCTCCCCTTGCAAGGGTAACCGGACTCAGGAAGATCGCGGACTGAGGGGATGTTTCCTCTGTGCCTCCCCCTCCTTTTCGGGGAGCTGAGAACCTCTCTCACTGGCATAGCGGCTCCCTCTTTGCAGAGCCCTTGCCTATGCGTCGTCTTATCTCCTCCATCCCCCCCATCTCCCGTGAACTAGTTCAAGGAGGCATTTTCCTCCCGTTGGTCAAATTCGGGAGGAAAGTGGGGCGCTGTGAGGTTTCCATTCTCCGAGCAGCTCACGTCTGTGTGGCACTGAGAAGCCGACTCACCTGCCCCTGCGCCTGTCATCCCCACGGACCCACAGGCCTCTGCCTGCAGCAGGGACAGGGTGATGGAGCGGTTCCTGGTAGTAGAGCACCTTTCCGCGCCCACTGCGGGGTGAAGCCTTCACGACCAGGGGACACGAGTCAGTCCTCCCGTCCCCTTAGGGGCTCAGCGCGTCCCTCCATTCCTTAAAACAGCCTGCCAGGGTCGTGCGTCCTCCGGGCTAGGCATCCCGCCCATCTCTCCTCTCCTTTTCAGAGCCAGGCTGCAGGATCAGGTTGGGGATTCTCCCTTTCCCAGTGGGCGAGTGGGAAGCCTCCAGAAGGTGATAAACTGACTCGAGCTCGAACGCTAAGTCACGGGCCAGGATGCAGAGTCAGCCCCCACCCCCGCCCCGGGACACCCAAGTCTGTTCCTGTCGGACTCCGTTCGCCTCTCGTCGAGGCGTCGCTCGTGCTCCATCTCCGCATCAGAGTGCCTCGCCGTTGTGCTGTGAGTGCCTGCTGTGTTCTAGAAACATCTGCTGAGTAGAATTAAATCGAATTGAACCGAACGACACGTTATGGCTTCCTAATACATCATATTTCAATAGCTTCTCGCCTCCCGAAGTGACACAGAAAGAAGCTCACAGCGTTTCCGACGCTCGGTACAGCTAGCACGGCCTCGTGCCTGGGACAGTGCCACCGGGAAAGGGTCGCCGACGGAAGGACAGGTGTGAACCAAGCAGCTGAGGCAGACCCCTCTTTGTTTCTGTTTTCTAGTTTTTCGTGGGTAAAAGATCCGACCTGGGCACAGATTTATGTTCCCTTGCTCATTGCATTCTTAGCGACAATAAATGTAAATAATAATAATAATAATAATAATAATAATTAATAATAATAAAAAACTGCTCTTTTTTAGCACCTGCTATTTGCCCGACTCTGCACCAGGTATGCACACACGCTTCTGCCTCATCCTCACAGAAAAGCCCAGGCCGGTGCTCCTACCTGTAGAGCCGTGGGGCATGGTGCCGAGCGAGCTTGGTGCCCCAAGCCACAGCCCTCGTCGCACAGTTTCCATGCTCCCTCGGGTTTTGTCTCTCGTCTCCGTTTCGACACACCCCCCAGCCACCCCCGCCACCCCAGGGTTCCCCTAAGGAGGCAAAGTTAGTTGGAAAACGAGATCAAACTGACTGATGCAAACACCTTGAAATCGCCTACGATATTTAGAGGGTTTTCTCATGTTTAGGGTTTTCCTTCCTCCACGCCGCCCCTCCCTCACACACCACCCTGGAGATAGGTGCGCCCATGGCTAGGCCACGGGGGAACGAGCTTACCACCCCGAGAAGGCTTATTCTCATCACCACCAGACGCCACCCAGATTCAGACCCCAAAGAAACCGCATTCCCTGGACGCCCGTCGCCCGCGACGTTTAACTAAACACATCCTTCCGTTTCGGGTGAAACCGGACCCTATTGCTTTTGGCCAAAGCCCGTGAACGGCTTGCGGGGAGTGAAAAGTGTGGGCGCAGAGCCATTCAGAGGAAGATCAAGGAGGGATGTGTTCCTGAGCGTGAACACGTTCACATGTTGGAGCTACTTCTGGGCCCTCCCAGGAGCCCCTCCCCACTCACTCACAGTCCCGTTCGTTCGACCTAAACACCTGCTGAACGATGAAATGCGGCCCCCAACGCGAATTCTGCCCTGACTCCGCGAGGGGGGAAAGGCAGAGGGATGGCAAGCGGAGCTCACGTCTGGCTCGAAGTGTCAGCAGTTTCCCTTTTACGGAGTCGGTTCTCCACGGATGACTTTGCCCGAGGTCCCGGCGCAGTCTCAGACGCGAAAACGCAAAATAAAAATATCGGGGAAGAGCCTTCCGTTCAGCGGTCAGCTGGTCTCGCGTTCATCAGTCTCTGCCTCTGGTACAAAAACGGTCGGATTCTGGAGACGTGGGGCTAGCAGCTCTGGTCTCGGCTCGGGAAGGGGAACACGCAACAGGGAACACGCAGCAATAGGGTGGGGACCCTACGGTCACCTCCTCCTTGCACCACCCGGGGGAAGGGCACAATGAAGACAGAGGGGTTCCTCCCTCCACCCTTTTCCCCTTGCCACCTGAGAGCACGTGCACGGATGGTACCCACGACTCAGGTGGGATGGATGGAGAAAGAGGGGGAGGTGGGATGCGGGAACAAAGGAACCTCCATCCTGCTCTTCAGGACAGGTGAGGCCTTGCCAGGAAGTGGAGACGTGGGGGCAGAGAGGCAGGGCCTAGGCAGGGCAGGGACACGAATAAGACCTTGGAAGGGGCAGGGAGGGGCAAGGACAGGAATAAAAGCGGGTGCCGGACCAGGGCATATTTCCACACCAAGCCAGAGAGCTTGATCTTTATTCCCCGAGGACAATCCTGGGGCATTGAGCAGTGTTTGGGAAGAGAGAGGTAGGACCGGACCTGTGTTCCAGAAGCAACATCCCGGCCACGGTGGGGGAAGATGGGTGGGTGGGGGCCCCGGCAGCCAGGGGTGGAGGAGAGGGACCTGTGTGGGACGGGCCTTGG
Source organism: Cynopterus sphinx (assembly GCA_030015415.1). Lineage (NCBI taxonomy): Eukaryota > Metazoa > Chordata > Mammalia > Chiroptera > Pteropodidae > Cynopterus > Cynopterus sphinx. The sequence goes on along the minus strand of CM057383.1, from coordinate 5,354,439 downwards.
GGAGGCTGCAGAGCACGAGGTCTGGGTGCCCGCCTGGGTGCTGGGGAGGGGGCAGGATCCACGCTGACTCCCGGTTTCCCAGGCACAAGCCGCACAGGGCGAGGAGCGAGTGTGAAACGTCCCGCGAGGAACATGAGAAATGGCTCCTCTCTGGCGCTTTCTGTTTCCCTTTCATTTCCTTCGGACAAGAGAGGCGACGGGAGTTCAATGCCGCCTTTCTTCCTCCAGCCACCGCGGCCATTCACGGCCGGCGACAGGGAGGGGGCCCTGGAGGGCCAGGGCCGGGTATTAGCAAACACGGGCCGGACGCCACCGCCACCGGTGCTCGCTGCACAGAGAGCCCGAGTGGCAGGCCCAGCACCTGCCCCGTGTGGGGTGCCCGGCAGCACCGCGGCCCGGGCCTGGCCGCTACCCCGGGAGCCGGGTCCAGGCCGAATGAGACGACGAAAGGAACAAAGGCCGGACCCTGGGGCCATGTTGGGGGCCTCAGGGACTTCCTTCAGAGACACTTCTCCCAGCTCAAACTTCAGAGTTTGCTTTTCATTACAAAGATTTTTTGTTTTAATTTATTTTTGTGTGATTTTCTTCCTTTCCTTCCTTCCTTCCTTCCTTCCTTCCTTCCTTCCTTCCTTCCTTCCTTCCTTCCTTCCTTCCTTCCTCTCTCTCTCTCTCTCTCTCTCTCTCTCTCTTTCTCTCTCTCTTTCTCTCTCTAAGTTTCAAACAGCTGCCCCCTGCCCATAAGATCGCAATGTGATGGAGGGGCCCCCCCTTGCATCCTTGTACATCCAGGACCCTAAAAGCCCCCGCCCCACGACCAGGAGCAGGAGCGAGCGAACTCGCCACACGTTCAAGGCCGAGTCCCCGCCGAAATCTCGCACTCCCGGTGGTTCCTCGCCTCCTCGAAGCCCCACCTGACTCTCGAGGAAAAGAAAGTTTTGTTTTCTTCCTCCGAAGTATCCCCTCTCTCTCTCTCCCCATCTTCATCTCTCCATGTCTTTCCTGTCTCTGTCTCTTTATCTCTCAGTCTGTCCCTATCAACCTCTCCCCATCTCTCTCTGTCTCTCAGTCTCTCCATCTCTGTCTCTGTCTCAATCTTTCCGTCTCTCTTTGACTCTCTCAGCCTCTCTATCTCTCTCGGGCCCTTTCTTTCTCTCTCTTTTCAAATTTCAAAGCAGCCCCTTGAATGACCGACTATTCAGGGTGGGCAGAAGGAGGCCTCTCCCGGGCTGGGCTGCAGGCGAAGCCGAGCTCACTTCTAAAGGGGCTGAGGGCCGGCCGGCCCGGGCGCGGGCGGGCTGCGGTGGCTGCGGTGGCAGGCGGCCCTGCAGCCGGACCGGCCATCTGTATGCAAATCTCCGCAGACCCGGCGAACTGGCCTCAGCCTGGCCGGCCGGCCGGCTGCACACACAGCGATTAGCAGTGCGCATCGGGCCTTTGTGCCCGCGGCCGGGCTTTGTGGGTGCCGAGGCCGCCCAGCACCTGCACCGCGGACGTGGCAGATGGCAGGACTTGGCAGCAATATGGAAGTTCGCCTGAATGTGGCCGAGCCGCAAATGGACATCTTTTCTTTCTTGCTGGGAGTGGGGAGCTGCACGGAGGGGAGTAGAGCTGGATTCCCCTCCATGCACGCACTGGGCAAATATGTATTGCGTGCCTACTATGTGCCCCGCCACCGCAGTGTAAGGAGGAGCCCGACAAGGGCGCAGGAAGTCTCTTTTTCGTTCCTGGGGGGACTGTGGACCCCGCTGACCCCCAGGGCTCCTCCTCCACTCCTGCCTCGCCCCGTGTGCCCACACGGCACGCCCTGGTCAGAGGGTTTTATGTGTGTTGTTTCGAATCCCAGATAGGACAGCCCCGGCCAAGGACCCCAGATGAAGACGGAAAAGGGCCGTTTCTTGTCATTCTGCTCTCAGAGAGGGAGATGATCCGGTCCACGGTGGAGACGGTCCTGCCGGAGAACTAGCTTTTTCCCGCCTCGAGGCACCGGGGCCTAGCTTCTCTCTCTGCAGAGTGCGGGGGGCTCTGCACTACCGTGTGCGTTCGTTTGGGAACCCCCTCGGCCATCCTGTGCGTGGACATGATCTCCGTTTGACGAGGACGATGCCAGTTCAGAGAAGTTTAGCGAAGCAGGAGATCTTCAGTCTGGGAGAAGGAGAAACCCAGACGGAGACCTCAGGCCCCTGCGCCCCGGCGCTGAGCTTTCGGGATGGCAGGGCCGATCTTCCCCTCGAAGATCAATTCTAAAAACCCCGGGTAAAGAGATGCTAATGATTATCCATACTATTCCTTCCGGCCAGAAGCATCTCTCCACTCAGGTAGCAATTCCAGGGCCGCCAGTAGGAACACAGTCTCTCATGAATGGGCCCATCCCCCAGGGAAGGGAATCATCTTTTCAAAGTGAAGGTTAAGGGAAAGCCAGCAGGGTAGATGTCTTCTTCTTTACAAGAGATGAGGAAGCCACCAGCCGAACTGAAAGGTGAAGGAGGAACGTGCCAGGAGCACCAGGCGAGGGAAGAGGGAACGTGAAAATGAACAGACACGTGGAGGAGATTTCTAAGACCAAACGGGGCCGACTTCACACATTTTTAGGGAGCGCTACAGGGTAAACCTAAAACAATCCCAAACCAGCAGGCCACCGACTCGTGGGGTGAATGTAACACTAGTCCCTTTGCTCCTTTTGGCCTCAGTGGTCCCCACACATTGAGCACATACCTGCAGGGCCTACACCTGGTTACAGAACCCGTAATCCGTGTTGGGGTGAAATGGTGCAGAAGGGCCTCGTCCTCTGGTGTCTCGCAGTCTTGTGGGGAAGACGGCAGGGTGCACAGAGGATTCCAGTTCATTCCTGAGGACACACAGTGACACCCACAAGACGGACACCCTCTTCTGACTCTACCTCGATCCACTCGCTTCGGCCGACACCCACGGTTTATCCTGCCCTGGATGCCCTGAGCCCCTGACATCACTGCCGGTCCTGACTCCAGCATCGCCCCAGCCCCGGGGTGCAACACGTGCCATCTGACCTTTGCCATCTGACTCCCCACCCAACTCCACCCAGGCTGCCTTTGATAAAGCCCTCGGTCAGCCCATCCTCAAATCCTCCTGTTCCGAGACCCCCATCTCCATCTTCCCAGTCTCCGAAGGAGGCAATGGTAGCAAACGTTTTAAATATCAGGTAGCTGCCCTCAGCACGGTTTCAATAATTTGACAAATCTGAACTCATTTAGCCTTCACTATAGTTCTAAAAGAGAGAGACTATAATGGTCCACATTTCACAAATGAGAAGCTGAGGCACAGAGAAGGTGAGACACTTGCCCAAGGCGGCACAGCTAAGAGGCGGAACGGAGATCCCAGCCCAGGCGGTTGGCTTCATACCCTTAACCAGGGCCCTGCTCAGCACCTCCTATGCCCGCACACATTCACACCCGTGCTTATCACACCCACACACTCGTGCACACCCCATACACACATCCGCATAAAAGACACACACACACATATTTAAGGCACCTACGGTCTTGCCATTCTGCTTTTCCCGATTTTTCCATTTCTTGAAGGCCTAACTGATTTAGCTCATCCGAGAAGCCTTGGCCAAACCCCGCTGACAGTGCTGTGGCTCTCCCCAACTTCTTCGGCACTTTGGTTCACTCCTGTGCACTTGGCGTTTACACCCTCCATACGCTCCCCAACCACATTGCTGGCTCCTTGCAGGAGGCATCGTTCTACCACCTTGGGATCGTCTCCATGCCAAGGACACTGCTTTGCAAGTTGCAGTTCACTCTCCGTGCCCGAAGCACAGATGAATGAAGAGGTGATGGTATTTATTGGCTTTCATTCCCATCTTGACTAGCTCCCCAAACAAAAACAGCAAAAGGATTTTGCTTGGGGCCTTCTACGCAATTCCTAGAACAATTGTCATTCCCTAGGCACGTTATCAATTTTCTGTTAATTTCACAGTCGATCCTCATTATTCGGGATCCCTTATTTACAAATTTGCTTACTGACTAAATTTTATTGGTAATCCCCAAAATCAATACAGCACTTTTATGGTCGTTCCTCTACATGGGAAGGCTGGTGACAAATCTGAGTGGCCCAATGCCTGTGTTCCCAGCTGAGGCTAAATGAGGAGATGCTCCGCCTTCTTGCCTCAGCTCTCCTACTACAAGAAATGTTCTTTTCTTGGTCTCTCTGGTGCTGTGCTTTTTGCACGTTTGTGCTTTTTGGACGGTAACTTTCTGTTTAAAATGGCCCTCAAGTAAAATATGTGTGTCAGATCACCTTCGTTCAGGTATGAGTTCCAGTGCTGTTGGTCCTCAGTTCATGGTTAGTAAACCAACAATATGTATTAAATAAGGTGTTTTTGTCTACGGCCATGCCACCCTGAACAAGCCCAATCCCGTCTGATCTCTAAAGGTAAGCAGGGTCGGGCCTGGATAGCACTTGGATGGGAGACCACCTAGGAAGACCAGACGCTGTAGGCGTAAATAATAGAAAACATAAGGGATCGCAAGCTGACAAGGTCCTTGCAATCTGTGAGGTCAACCAATGATTGCCTCACCTAAAAAAATTATATATATATAATTATATGTATAATTATATATATATAGATATAGATAGATATATATCTATCTATGTATATGTCTGTATGTGTATGTGTATATGTGTGTGTGTGTGTGTGTATAATCTCAATAACAGCAAAAAGACAAACAATCCAATCAAAAAAATGGGCAGAGGACCTAAATAGACACTTCTCCTTAGAGGACATACAAATGGCCAACAAATATTTGAAAAGATACTCAACATTGCTAGCTATTAAGGGAATGCAAATCAAAACCACAATGAGATACCCTCTCACACCTATCAGAATGGCTATAACCAACAGGACAAGTGATAACAAGTGTTGGAGAGGATGCGGAGAAATAGGAACCCTCATCCACTGCTGGTGGGACTGCAAATTGGTACAGCCACTATGAAGATCAGCATGGAGATTCCTCAAAAAACTAAGAATTGATCTACCATGATCCAGCAATCCCTCTACTAGGTATTTACCCCGAAGACTTGAAAACCCGTATTCAAAAAGACATTTGCACACCCATGTTCACAGCAGCACTATTCACAGTGGCCAGGACCTGGAAGCAACTGAAGTGTCCTACAATAGGTGATTGGCTAAAGACGCTGTGGTACATATACACAATGGGATATCACTCAGACATAAGAAGAGATGAAATACTGCCATATGCAACAACATGGGGACCTTGAAATAATCATATTAAGAGAAATAAGCCAGACAGAAAAGGTTGAAAATCACATGATATCACATAAGTGGGATATAAACCTAAAAGCAACAAATAAACAGGACAAACAAACAGAAACTCATGGACATGGACAATGGGCTAGTGGTTACCAGAAGGGAGGCGAGGAGGGAGAAAATAAAAACATAAAATGTAAAAAAAAAATGTATGTATCTATAGTATGAAAAATAAATAAATAAATAAATAAGATAGATGATAGATGATAGATAGATAGATAGATAGATAGATAGATAGATAGATAGATAGATAGTCAGTCTTTAAATAGAAACGCAGATGAAACAAGGCGAAGGATCCATCAGTTGATAAAAAGGCTGTGGCCGGAAGCTCACAGAACCTAATCCCGTATTTTCCCAGGAGCGATGGTTCAGCGTTTGCAGAGACTTCATAGAATATGACCATTGTGAGTAAGTTAGTAAGATCATATCTGAATATACATGTACATATGTGTGTGTGTATATAGATGTTTGTACTTTCCTACCAACAGCAAGCATCATTTTAAATCACTTAAAAACATTTAGAAAACTAGCTTACTATTATTATTATTATTATTATTATTATTAGTGAGTTATCAATAAGAAAACGGCAGCTGTATTACAAGCACCCATCTCCTGACGTTCGAGTTCGACAATGTCCTTTGCAGTTGGGCAGCACAGAGCCAGCTTTGAAGCCAAGGAAGCCTGGGTCTGCCCTCCTAACTCTGAAACCCCTTCTGCGGGAGACCCCAGGGCAAAGCATTCTCAGCAGAACCCTTGAGTGGCCTGCCTGGGGCCTCGGTCCCCATCCTCACAAACTCCTCAGGTACCCACTGATCTCATCGCTAGGAAACATCTCAGTTTGGGGACAGTGGACAAGTTCCATGGCAAAGCATCTCAGAGTCACCTGCTTCACCTCCCAGCAGGACCCAAGCCCACGTCATTCTGAAAACATGAGTCTGAACCTAGAAAATGTCTAGCCAACGTCATTTTCTGACTTCCCTCAATAATCCTTCGTCGGTGGCCAGCCTCGCTCCCAGAATCTTCTCACTGACGGTTCACCTTAGGCCTTGGTGCTCCATGTCACCCCTGTCCTGCCTGATCTGGTCTCAACCCACAGACACAGCGTGGCTCCCTGCTGAACGATGCCCATTCATGTCCCCCAACACTCATTAGAACCACTTCAGGTTGGCCTTTTTTGGTTAAATGATCTTCATTCATTGAACTTTTCCTCCTCTGGCCTATATTGCTGCCCAATTTCCTAGCTTTTTAAAATTTTTTTTTTTTTTTTGGACTCTAGATAAAGAACGCAAAAAAATTCCTCCTTCGTCTAGGGTCTTCCAAGTTCTCCCTCTTTCATTTCATCCTGGGAAGTCAGGTACGTACCAGCCCCTTTTTAGAAAAGAAACCACAGCCCAGTTCATTCTCTTCATTTGGTGTCCCCACGCTTAATTCACGGTACGTTCTAAGACGCAGAAGAAGCTCGGTCGCTGCTATTAAGTGTCTACGAAAGTTATATTAAGATAATATATTCAATTCTAAAAACCCCAGGTAAAGAGATGCTAATGATTACCCATATTATTCCTATACTTAAGACATAGGCTCTCAGAAGCTGTCACAATAAAGGGACGACTCAGCTCCTTTCTGTGCCTAATTAATGTATTAAATACTCTCTTTGCCTGTCTCCACCTTCCTCCTCCACTTCCAAGGCGCAAGTGTGTACGTCGAGTGCTCTTCGATTAATTCGTGGCACTCCGAGACGTCATTCTAGGTTCTCTCTTCCAGGTATAATTTACTGTAATCACCTCCGAAATTGAAAGCCATTTTCCTGAAGCCAGGGAGTAGGCAGACACTCATTTACATCCCATGTTTCAAGCTCTAAATGACTCTCTGGTCCCCAGAGGTCAAACAGGAGCAGTGATTGTCATTTTGCTTCTGTTGCATGCCGGGTTCTTTCAGGATGCCGGTGGCGGCCCCTGCGAATGTCGCATTTGATCCTAGATTCATTCCTTCCCCAGCCCCGGAATAATTGAAAACATCTAGGGTTTGGTCACCGTGCGATAAATAAAAATCGACCCCCTAGCTATGAAATGTGTCATGTCACGGAGAGGGACGACAGTCCAGCAAAATGACCAGAATCGGGCATGGGAAAAAAAAAATTGTTGAAGACTTGGGCTGTTTGGCCTGGAGAAAAGAACATTCAACTGCCTTCGCACGCCTGGGGGCTGTCATGTGAAAGAGGGATTAGTCTCAGGCTGTGTGGTCCCCTGGGGAAGGACCAGGAGCAGCGAGTGGGAGGCACAGAGCAAATGATTTCAGCTCCACGTAGCACCAGTTTTCCAGCGTGGACGGAAAACGCGTTTGCAGCTACACTTGCTGGATTCCGACTACGCGTAAGTGTCCTGCTTGGTCACTAGGCATATTACTTCCCTTAATCCTCACCAGGGTTAATCCTCAGCAAGGCAAAAGCGATCGCCCACGTTTCTTAGCTTCGGGAGCTGAGGCTCGCAGGAAGAGGGAGCGTGGAGATTGGAATCTGATCTACCAAACCCCTAAGCTCCGTGCTGGGAAGGGATGCTCAGCAGGACAGGTCCGTGAAAAATGCATGATGCAGCTGAAGACGGGATCGGGCAGGGAGGAGGGTGGGAACCAACCACGTGGAGGGACGTTTTCTGTCCCGAGAGTCGCCGCGTGGATGCTCCCGAGTGCAAACCACCAGCAAGAAAGGGCATGGGGCATTTTTTTCCTTCCCCACACTGAAATCGTAATAACAACAATTATGTATGAGACGCCGCGCGCCTTCGAGATGCCAGGCGACATGGGGAGCACTCAACAACCTCGCACCCACTTTCTCAGTCCTCCCCCAGGCCCGCCAAGGATTCCAAATGAACACGCTTGTCTCACAGAGGCCACGCGACTTGGCAAGGCCGCACAGCCGGGCACCGGCAGACCGGCTCCAAATCCCCCAGAATTCTGAGAAGAAATGAACTGCCTCCCTGAGAAGAAGTGACTGTTTTTACCATGAGACGGAGGATAGAGTCCTAAGAGGTCGGACTCTGGGGCAAGGCCTGAGTCCAGCTTTGCTACTCCCTGCTGAGTGACCTTTGAGACGTTACTTAACCTCTCCGTGCCTCAGCTTCCCCATCTGCGAAATGGAGTTAGTTGTAACAATGAACCGAGTTAGAGCATTTCGATTCTTGCCTGACACAGGGAAAGTGCTCTATAAGTCTTAGTTATTGCAATTTATTATTATTATTTTTTTTATCAGTGTAGATTAAATTGCTCAAAAGTAACAGACTGAGGAGTCCCCCTGATTCCCCAGTTTGGTCACCAGGACCGACCCTCATTGGTCCCATCTCTGCAGGAGATGGACCCAAAAGGACACTCCGCAGGCTGGGGGCCTCTCGTCAGCAACTCCGAGCCTCACACTTGCCTCTGCTAAAACTTCTTAGGCTCGAATGGCCGCGGCCCAGAGGGACAACCTCTGGTCCCTGCTGAATTGCTCACCTCAACAAAGAGACCACCGAGGCATCCTCAGCAAAGGGGCCCTTATCGGCGTGCGAAAACGAGCAAGGCCTCGCCTGCTTTGTGCCAAGCCGGAGGGGCAGCGCGGCCTTTCAGGGCAAATGAGCTGATCACACAGCAAGAGTTAAAAATAGATGATGTTATTTACTAAAAACTCTAGGCAAGCATCGCACATCTATTTAGTTCCCCTCAGCCCTGAATATTCCTTACCCTTAGCGGGCACAAAGGGCACGATTCTGGGAGAAGGTTCAGGCACAGAACGATCGATGCCTGGGTTTGGCCAGAGGACGGAAACGTTGACGGAGCCATACTCTCTGCTGGGCATCATCTCACGGAGTCGTAGGCCGGCCAGGAGGGTCAGACCTCCTGAGGTTCAGACCTCCTGAGTCACTCCCTCTGGGTCATACAGATAATAAACGGAGGGACCAGTGCCTGAATCCACCCTTATCTCACTACGAAAGGCCTAGGGGTTCACCCATGCCACTGCATCCGCCAAAGAATCTCCTTTTGAATAAGCGTCCTCTTTAGGGCCACCAAAGGCTGCGTTTGCCTCGTCATGAGCCTCTGAGCATGTAAAGGCCTGCACCTGTTCCCATGTGCGCTGCCGTTGAGCCAGGAGAGCCGATGCGCCCAGGTCAGTGCTGTCGCAGGGCTGGCCGACTGCAGGACAGGGCTGTGGTCCACCAGGGCCGCCAGCTCTGGAGGGGAACAGAGTGGAAGGCCTCACCTCAGCTCCACCTCCGGTGTCCTGCGGCCTCCAGCTGACTCTCCAGAGCAAGCAGCCACCTGGACTTGGCCAGCATCAAACCTCCATCCTAGAGAGAACGAGGCGAGGCCTCTACGGTAATCCACCGCTCCGCAGAAGCCAATCCCTCCTCATTACCGAGTGAAGCGATGCCTCTCCGGGCTCCTTTTCCTCCTCGCAAGCAAAATAGAACAAATCCTTCCTATGGATTTCATTTGCCATTTAATGCAACCTAATGATTTCCAATTGAAACCATATTTGTATTTGTATTGACTTATTAACAGCACATCCATCTTCCACGCAATAAAGCCTGCGCATGAACGGACGACTTTGACCGACGTGCATTAGGTAGCATTAAAGATTAAATAAACACCGCTCCTATGAATAATGTTTAATGACGTCTATTTGCCAGTCTATTGAAAATTGATCTCTGGGCATTTCGAGCTGGGGTCCCGAGGAGTGCGTTCTGAATATATTGTGAGTGACGAGGATGCACTAGGACACGGAAGGTTTCCAGGAGATCCCTAGCGCTCGGTACAACCGGTACATTCTGGGCAGTTTGCACACGTCCTTCCACTGTGGGGGGCAAAGGTGAAGCACCCCGAAGACCTCACGGAAACACACGCCTGATTCCAAAAAGCAGTTTGGGAATGGATGAAAAGAAAACTCAGAAAACGAGGCCTTTTTCCTCCCCCTGAGCGCGGTGGTCGTATCTGTCCACTTTAATGATTATCGATCTTTGCTCTTTCTCCTCCTACTTCGGGAGGCTGGGCTCAGAAATGAGCTGGTCCCCTTCCGGCTCTGCCTCGAGAGGAGGTGTGAGCGTGGGTGGGGGGGACCCATGGGCCCTGACAGCTCCAGCACGTGTCGACTCTGTGCTTTCACTGGGTACAAATTCCATGAGGGCACAGGCGGTGTGCTCTCACTGTGTCCCCCAGGGCCTAGCACAGGGCCTGACACCTAAGTCTGCAGGAAGGCAGGCCAGACTTTCAGAGCCAGGCCAGGTTTAGAAGTCAGGTTTCCTTCCGTGTGCAAATGATCATAACTGTTACAATCATGTAGCTACTACTCATGGGCAGGCAAGGTGACTTCTGATCGTCTCGATAATCCACTACGGACATCATCGCCGCTGCAGGCGCCAATTGATTTCTTCTATTGGTAATAATTGACTTTATCCCCAGGATTGTGCTTAGATGGTGCAGAGTGTTTAATGCAACTCCCATTCTGACCGTGACTACCAAGCTGTTAGGCAGGAAGCTTCTTACACCCACTTTACAGACGCGCAAACCGGAGCACAGAGGCCTGAAAGGCCAGGCCAAGCGGATGGAAGTCACGCTAAGGGTATCGGAGAGGCATGCAGCGCTCTGAGCAGGGGAGTGACATGGTGAGATGCACGAGGAGCCTTTGAAAGGCGACTTCCCAGAGATCTTTTGGCTAAAAGACCTGAAGAGCCAGCTGGTGGATGTGAAAAGCATCTGTCCTCACAGCTGAGCGTGGTGCCTCTGGAAAGGCCTTTGGCCTTGAGCTAGCCTAACCCCTAACGTTTAGAGATGAGGAAACTGAGGCACGGAGGAAAATTACGTGCCTCGGGTCCCTCGGACGGGTGGTCCCCAATTCCTAATAGTCACCACTTTCATCTGAGAAGGGTTAATCTCCCGTCTCCATCACTTCCACTGGCTTCTGCCCCTTCTCCCGCCTGGGCCCACGGCGAATCGGGTTGGTTCCGCTGCCCACAGTTATGTCATGTAGAACCACCTGTCGCGCAGGGGGCTGCAGGGGGGTGCCCCGGACAGACAATCGGCAGATTGTTGGTCACAGTTGTGCGCGGACAGCTGTATTTGTGTCCCTCGGGCAGCGCCGAGCCTGGCCCGGTTCCTCCCATCTCAGGAGGGGCTCAGCCCTTCGACAGGCTGCCCTGGGGCCCCCACAGAGAAGCATCCCATGAACCGATGGTCACTCTAACCGTTCACGCTGCCACTAAGAGGCGCCCGCAAAGGGATCGACGCTTCGTGTCTGAAGCTGGAGTGATTGCCTCTGTTTGGGGTTAAAAAAACAGAAGCGCCAGTTCACCTGCTGACGGTGACGTAGTGGGTGAGCGTCAGGCTAGGATTCGAACACGGGTCAGCCTGATTCCACAGCCAAGGCTGATGCTCCGTGTCTCCCCAGGGCTCCGCCTGGCTTCGTCCCAAACCGCCGTTCGCCCTCGGTTCAGGTAAGCTGCGCCCGAACACATCAACATCAACATCAGCCATTCGTGGAACGGCTACGTGGGGCAGACGCCGTGCTGCTGCACCTGACTGTACTCGAACGTTCGTTAACCCCCCTGGGGCATCGTTATTGCGCGGCTCATGTTATCAGTGAGGAAACTGAGGCACAGGAATTTTTGGAGTCAGCTGACCGTGGGGACACAGTTCTGAAGCCGGCATTCAACACGGTGGCCTTTGGCGGTCCACCACACGACAAGGAGGGAAAGGGGCGTGGAAACACGGTCACGAGCCACACAAATGGGTGGGTCCTGCAAGAAGGCCAGACCACACCGGGTCTCCCTAAACGAGGGCTTTTGAGCCGATCCCAGGCTTCGGTGGACAAACATGGCATCTGAGTCAGGGCGAGGGGCAAGACCCCGAGGAGGGGCCCAGGGAGGGCGTGTGGGGGACAGTGTGACCGCGTGGAGGCATCACACACCCCAGGAGGTGCCCCCGGCGGGTTTCAGGCCTTGCTGTCTGGGGCACATTCTGTAATCCGCCCTTTCGACAGCGGCCCCTTCCTCTCTTCACTTCTCAGACGAAGGGCTGAGGCGTGTGGAGGTTCAGTAACTCACCCCAATCCCCAGGTGGAAACCATGGGCCTCTTCTGTCATCTTTCTGTCTGCCACGATGTCGCGGTGTAAGGGGGAAATCGGTCCTTAGGACTGAAGGGCGTGAAGACTGTGCCCTCGGTCCTAGGTGGCTTTGAGTCCTCTGAGGGCCAGGCCCAGCAGCCGGGACAAGCCACGGCTGCGGTGCAGAGTCGGTCACAGCCTCGTCCTTCTGCTCGCAAGGCCTGCGGAGCATCTGTTCCCAGGTGGACACAGAGCACAGCTCTCTGAGTCTCAGGTTTTCCATCTAGAAATGGGGCTTTGAAAAGGAAACGTAGGTATTAGGAAAATAATCGGCATGTCGATAGGACTAAAGGGACGGCATCGCCTGTCCTGAGGCGGTGGGCTGCAGCGGAGCCGGGAGAGATTCCCGGCGGAGCCACAGAAGCCTGCAGAGGGACCTCACCCTCCAGCGTGGCCCCTGATACCTGCGGCTCAACGGGTAAAGGACACACTTGCCACCTTGGCTTTCCCTCTTCACTACCTTTCCCATTCATGAGCCAGGCAGGTCCACCCAGGCTCTCCCCTCTGTCCCTCTGACCTGCTGTGTCCACAGAGGACCTTCTGGCGACACCAATGCCCCTGGGCCCTCTTTTCTCAAGAACCTTGCAGTCTACACCTCGCCTCTGACAAGAGAAACAGAACCTCTGTCCACAGGAGAAGATGCCGGGGACCTTCTGTGGGTCAGAGGCCCTGAAATCACAGTCCACCTCGAAGAGGCGAGACAGAGGCGTTGGCGCCCTGGGACCTGTCTGGCCCCTGGGCCTCCGGCTCTGCGTTTAAAAATTAAGGCTTGGGTGACTTCTGAGCCCCTTTCCAGTTCGCTTGTCTGCCTCCTAGCGCGAAGCTAGGAGAACCTGCTACAATTAGTTGTTGGTGTAAGACCCTTTAGAGAATGTGGCTCGACCGGTATTGTGGATTTGTGGATGTGTTGAGACCCTCCCAAGCCTCCAAAGAAAAAAAATAATAAAATAAGGATTTGGTGAACTTTCCTCCACGGATCCTGGGAAAAGAGTCAGGTCTGCGGGGATCTATCTCCCTACCCACAGCTGCTTTCCCGAACATGGTCTCTTTCCAATTCCAGGTTCACATACACACCTCATTAGAAGGGAAGGAAATCCTTCTTTGCGCATCAACTTTTTCTTAACTTAAAAAATATCCCATTTTCTTCCTTTTGTGTTTCAGGAGGGAAAAAAATCTTTTCAAGGCACAAGGCAGATTTTTTTTTTTCCGAAAGATTTTTACTTCAAGGTTAGTTAAACAGCGTTTTTCCATAAATACGCATGAAAGCCGCCTCCCCTGGCTGATTCCTTTCAGGGTCTACGGCGAGTGCAATGACTCCCGATTGTACACGACGCCAGCCCCCTTTGAATAACATCAGCTAAAATATGTAATCACGGTACTTTGAAACGCCTGAGCCCCGACCCATTATGGTATTTTGAAACGATTTTCAGCATCTCTCGATTTCGCACATTTCTCTTTAAATCGCAGGTTGCCGTCAAGCGGTATTACCCTGTTGATCATGTTGGTTCGCACATCAGAGTGCAAATTATTTGTTTTAATTTAATCTTCTCTGCTCTCGACATCGTCACAGCTACGCCCTAGCCTTTCGCTCTCCATGGGATGAAGTCTGAGTCCCTAAACAGAGATCCTAGCCGTGTGAGAGGTGGACAGGCTCGTTCAGAGAGTCTCTAGACCCACACAGAGTCGGACATGGAGGTTTAAGGGCGTCGGCCAAATGGTGACAAGACGGGACTCGAAAACTGACATCCTATCCTCCAGGGGAGTGCTGGTTCTCCTACAGAAGCCTTCTCAAGTCTTTCATTGCAGGAATATTGAAGTCAGCAGTGTGCAAAGCCAGAGAGCCCCCTGCTCGGACCCTGGGTTTGCCCAGCCGTGGGGCGCTGACATGGTCCTGAGCCCACGGACCTGAGGGAACAGACGTCCCAGACTCTCTAGAATGAGAGATCTGGTGTCAGCCATCCAGCCAGTGGGTCCGTCTTTCTAGCAAGACACTAATCAAGACTCAGTTCGGGGTTCACCCCTTGTCAGACACCTTCTCTAACTACCTCTCTCCCCCGACCCTGATAAAGTATCCCCAGTCTGCGGGCACAACCACTGCCATGACACCCTGTCACGTGGTGGGAAAGAGGGGCCTAGGGACAGAAAATAGTGATAAGATGGCCTCGTTGGGGCCTCGTAACCCCTCTGTGCCTCTGGCTGCACCTCGAGACTGGAACCCCTCGCCTGGCTGTTTACAGGCCAGGGAGCAGCTGGAGGCCCAGCAAGGACACTAAGTGGAATCCGGCTCGATGGAAGCCCAGACTGTGACTGGGGTGGCGAGGCCTGCGGTGGGGGAAGCGGCCTGGAGGCGGACTACGGAGAGCCTTATAAACCATGGTAAGTTACGACGACATCCCAGGAGCAACGGGGAGCTATTGGAGGATCATAAGTAGCAAGGGGCATCCGATTTGCGACTCTAAAAAAATTATTTAGCATTTTTTAAAGTTGTTACAGTGTCGTGTGTGTGTGTGTGTGTGTGTGTGTGTGTGTGTGTGTGTTTCCCAAATTCTTTGGACCTAGGTGCAGTACATAATTTTTTATAAGTGGTGCCATGTCAAACATCCTGGGTTATTATTATTTTATTTTTTTTCTTTCTTCCTTTTTTTTTTTTCTTTCTTTTTCTTTCTTTCTTTTTTTTTTTTTTTTTTTTTTGAGAAGTTTGCATTTTAGGACTCTTTCTCTGGCAATTATGTAAAAATCAAGGCAGAGGCAGACAAGAATCGAGGCTGCTATTGGGTTCCAGGAAAAAGACGGGGTGGCCTGAGTTGGGGTAGCCATGGGATAGAGGGATTTAGGGCATCCTTGTTGACTTCTCCAGTGGCCGACCGGTTCTGGGGACCATAGTTTAGAAGAGACGCCCAACAATCTTGTAAAGCAGGGTGATCCAGGAAAGAGATGAGGTTTTCAGTCGAATAGAACTGGGTTCTGGTCCACAGCTGGGCGATGCGGGGCAAGTCACTTACGTTATCTGAATTTCGCTTTCCTGTCTGCAAACTGGGGTGTTCACTTCTACCTCCTGGGATCTCGGAGAGGTAGAAGGAACGAGCCTGTGTAGAAAGCCCTTTATTCCAGGCCTGGGGTGCAGTCGGCGCCAGCACTGCTGTTCAGCCCAAGGCAGCCGGCCCCTCACAAACGACCCTCCGCCACCTTCTATACCCCAGCCCACAGGAAGGCCCCATCTATACCTCCCAACAGATCTGTGCTGACCCCAGATCTGCGTCAGGGCCTCAAGGCAGAAACCTGGAGATCGCTCCTAAAATATTTTCCCTGTGTGTTTGCTGAAACTGGAGATTCTTGTCTTCGGGCCTGTCGCCATCTATAAAACCTAAGTCTACAGCCGAGATCAGATTTGGGGCACAAACCCCTGAGGGAGAGGGCACAGTCCCTAATTCCTTCCCTGTGGCAAACGAGTGGTCCATCTCCAGATCTCTTCCTGGTGGGGTGGAGGGGATGGAATGTGCAGCTTAAGAGCCTGAAGGAACAAGTCGGAGCCCAGCACCAGCAGGAGCAGAGTCTGGCCGGGAGGTGGGCTGAAACGCCCTCTCCCGCCTGTATCCGGATTCCTGGTACCTGCCCCAGACCGGTCCTTAAGAGATGCCTAAGAGTGATTTGGGGGGTTTGGAGGGGGACAGAAGAGAGTTGACACGGAACTCTCAGATTTGGGTTCACCAGGACTCCTAAGGAAACATCAGGCCGCGTGGCGAGACACCAGGTAGCATGGCCAACCTGCTGAAAAGAGATGATGTTAGTCAAAGGGAGTGGCACAGAGACAGTTCCTCTTGGAGCTGAATGAGAAGGAGCCTGGAGGAGCCTGTTGGGCCAGGGGCGTTGGGGGAAGAGGAGTGGGCTGAAGGTCCGGGCCATCTGGCCTTTCGCTCTGGTGCTTCAGACTCAGTTTTTTGGTAACTTACCAACCAAAGGCCCCACCAAGGCTGGGTGCTGAGCAAGAAATTCAGAAGAGAAATAGCCTTTCCATCCCAAAGGCCACACACACACTCACAAAGCCCAGGCTTCCCCAGAGAAGCAGCAGGAGGAGACAAAAGGTTAAAGTGAGGCGAGGAAGAGAGGAAAGAGGGATGATGGGGGAACATGGGAGGGTGAGGAGGGGAGCACAGGGGCGCGCAGCATCAGGGAACCCAGACCAAGGCCAAGTTCAATCGTGAGAAGGGCCCACTAACACGGCGCGGGGCCGGACACGGCCTAGGCTGGGGGGGCGTCCCGCACTGCCCGTGGTCTGCTCTGTGACTTTAACTTGTGTTCCCGGCACCCAGCTCCCTACTCCCATCCTGCTGTCCTCCATCTGAGCGGGGACCACTGGGCTGAGACATCTCCGAGGCCACCTCCAACTATAATTCTTCCCTTCCGCCGTGAGTGCCTCGGTGGGAACGGTTCCATGAGTCAGGGCAGCGACAAGGCCCTCGAGAGTGGAGCTGTCAGGGAGACCTTCCGAAAGGCATGGAGTAGAGTGGACATCGAGGCCGAGAGTGCTCAGAAGGCATTCTAGAAAGGGCAAGGAAAACTTCGGAAAGGGGCTCGCTGGGGCCTCTGAACGCCCCCGGTGCCCGCGGCTGTGCCTTGAGGCCGGAGCCCCTCACCTGGCTGCTGTCAGGCCAGGGAGCAGCAGGCCAGGGACAGTGTCCCCAGGCTGCAGACAGCCTGGCTCCAGGCCCACCTCCCGGTGCCCTGGGCCTGACATCTTCTGGGCAGAGCCGCGGTAGCCAGGGAGCTGTGTGGATGGTGTTAGTAAACACGCTTTCTTGCGCCCAGCCTGGCAGGGCCTGTGGGCAGCGGGAGGGCGAGGAGATCTGGCAGCTCCCACGGCGGGGCAGGCGGACGGGCGGGCAGACAGGCGGGCGGGCCGCCCGGCCCCGCCAAGCCAGGGCCCAGAATGGAGCAGCTGCTCCCGTCACCATGGAGACGGCGGCTGAACAATGAGCAGCCAGAAATGCAGCATGGCCGCCTGGTGATGTGGACTCCACGCTCCCACCCGGCGTGACACGCATGCACAGGCACTCACACGTGCGCACACGCACGCGGGCCCACGGCCCAGGTGGGCCTCCCCGCAGGACAAGCGGCGGGGGGACAGCCACAGAGGAAGATGCCGAGGGGAAGGACAGGGGGGAGGAAGGAGAGGAGCATAGGAGGGCATCGCAGCTTCGTGGCTGCAAAGAGAAGCAGAAACCTCACCCTTTGATTTCAGCTAAAGAGACGCTTCAGAAAGCCATGCAGCTCGCTTCTCAGAGGGCCGCGGCGTGCCCTGGATTCTCCTATAACGGGAGCACCGAGGGGGGTTTCTAATTAGCAAACGACATCTGGAATCCAATCACCTTGCACTCAGAGAAAAGGTGCTGAGCTGAGGGAAGGAGAGGGAGCTTCGAGCCCCGGGAAACGAGAAGAAGGGGTTTTCAAACGGGCTCACATCCCCCGTTATTCCTCCTTGAGGTGATGCGAAGGGGAGGCCGAACGTTTAATGTGGAAATGGGAAACCTGAAGAAGTCCTGGCGAGGCCATCAGGGAGGCAGAGGGCAGCTGTGTCCCAAGGCCCAAGGGGCATGAAAAGATGGACTAGGGGGCGGCACAGCAGGAAAGCTGGTCGTGGTCCCACTAGGCGTTTCCTGAGAACTTCCTCCGTGCTCAGGGACAGATGCGAGGTCAGTGAGTGGTGTCTTCCAGGAGCCCTAGCCTTGTGGGTCCCCAGGGAGCACCAGCCCTGTAGATGCCCTCGCCAGCCAGCCATCATCCCCTCCTTCAGCCCCACCCTTGTCTCTACAAGGAAAACCCAGGTGGGGGAGCACCCGAGGCCTTCAGGACCCTTGTCCAAGGACTGGCAATTCCCGTCCTCATCGCCATCAAGTTCTTAACCTCCTAGGAAGCGGTTTGATTGCTGGTGGCTTTGTCTGACGCCTCCCTACTTCGGAGCCTGTGAGTACTTGCTAGACCCTTAGCAGAAAAGACAGGGCCACTGGAAGGGGCATTTTAGAGATTATGGTGTCACCCCCCTCACCCCCCACCCCAAATTCAGGTAGAACGTACTTTAAAGATAAGGGCTGAGCTGCACGGGGAAACAATCACATTTGACATCCCATCACAGTTGACACCCAGCAGTGCAGGGAGAGCCACAGGGACACAGGGCGTGGGGAGCATTGGAAAGAGGGATAAGATAAGGCAGAGTGACCTTTCCTCTGGGGAGAGAGTTTAAAAAGTGAGCTGGAGAAAGGAGGCAAGAGGAACAAAACACCTTGGAAAGGGGGAAGGGGGCCTGGAAAGGAAAGGAAGCTTGGGTGGGACCAGGTGCCTCCCAGTCGTAAATCTTACCCCCAGAGTCAGGTTCTAGCAGGTTCCAGCTACTGCCTTAAAGCAGCACAGCTTTAGGGACCGCCCTCGTCTCCCAGCACCTAAAACTGTAGGCACCACCAAAGGTAAAACTGAGCCGGCAGCCAAAGGGAGGAATGAGAACTAGGGTGGGGCCAGGCCCCCTCCCCAGCACCCTCTCCCCGCCCGGCATCCCTGGCTAGAAGGTTCTGGAAGCGCCAAGAAGCCATCTGCGCTGGCTCAGAAGTGGCGGAGGGGGAATGAAAGCCACGAAAGGAAGGATCAGAGAGAGAGAGACTCTCTCCCCCTCAAGAGCCACTTTAGTGGATGAAAAAGAGCCAGGCGACTTTTAATCGTCACAAATCGTCCGAGCCTCTGATTCTGTCCTCTGAAGTGGGCAGCCTCCCCTGGTCACTTGCCGAGGCTCGCGGGTCTCCTGGCCTCCTCCGAGCTCACCCACCCAACCCGGAGCCCACCGAGGTCCCCTCGCCCCCCACTTCTTGGAACCCCTGGCTGGTCCTCCCAGGTCCTGGGCCAGGCCCGGCAAGCCCACCCTGCTTATCTAAGGAGATCAGACAAGACTCCGGCCCTCAGGGGTATGGCCGCTGGCAAAACATATGGTGCATCGTAAATAGGACTTCCTTTTAGGAAGTGAGCCTGTGTAATTAAATCCCCATTCATTTTTTGTAACACACACACGGAGACAAATAGATCTTTATCCTTTGTAGGCACAGAAGAGGAATGGCTTGTGGGGGACAGGGACTCTCCAGTGTCAACTCTTATAAAAGGCTTCCCAGGTCCAGGTGGAGTGACAACTTGGCGTTCTTAAACCATGCCCCCCCCCGCCCCACAACCCCAGCACCCTGAGGGAGCGAGGGGTTCTCCCCGCCCCCACAGGACAGACGAGGGAGCATCCCGGAACGGAACCCTATATGCGCCTCGACTCTGGGCGGAGGAAGTGATCTCTTCTTCCCATCCCGCGGTCGCACAACAGAGCAAAGATTAAATTAGATTTATTTCAATTAGGTTTAATTCGATTCGGTTCAAATGAACACCGGCTGTGGGAGCCGTGCCCCAGGCGAGGCCCTGGAGAGGGATGCAGAGAGTAGGAGGTCGAAGCGGCGGGACCCTGAGGGACAGGCCGGGGAGGGTGCTGGGCCGCCCAGGCCCAGGTCCACCAGGAGGCGGGGGGAGGCGAGGGGCAGTGGTTTGTCCAGACCCGACCCAGGTCTGGGAAGGTGACAGAACAGGGTCGAGCACCCCAGAGAGAAGAGAGGTGCGAGGCAGGAAACGAAGCACCGGGCTGAGATGCTGAGAGAAGGCCAGGGTGGGAGCCACAAGGTTCAGGCCTGGGCATCTCTCCTGTCTTGTGGAACCAACAAGATCCGCTGTTTGATTTCCTCGGAGATGAAATGTTCTTTCCTGAAATTATCAAACGTCTGTAGGATAAACCAAACCAAACTAAACCAAACCAAACCCTCAACTAAACTAAAACCGTGAGGCGGCCTGCGGTTCTGCGAGGTGAGGAGAGCCAGGGGTCAGCCAGCCTCCAGTCCTTTGCCAGCCCTCAAACTTGCAAATGCCAGGGGGCCCCTCCCTGTCGTTAGAGCCGGTGAAATCAGTCAGGACCACAAAGCTGCTTTGAGATGCAAATGTTGCGGCCGGGGAGGCCCCCGCACCAGGCCGATTGCTATCTCTGCGGGGCTGGGCTCTCGGTGGGGCCGGCTGACCCCAAGGAGGTTAAATCCCAGATACCCAGGTGGGAAGTGTTAAGGGCCATGCGACAATGACACCTCAAGTGCTAGGGAACAGGGCAAGCTCTAAGTGCCAGGAGGAGGGAAGGCCTCAGCGGGTCAAGACCCTGGCTTGGCTCGTCGGAGTCCAGACTCCACAGCACACCTAAGCTGTGTGACTTTTAGCAAAGTACGTAACCTCTCTGCCCTCCAGTGTCCTCCTCCGTAAAATAGGGATCATAATTATATGATACCCCCTCCCAGGGCTGCTCTGACCATCCCATGGAGACAGATGGAGACACACAATAAGTTCCGTAAGGGTCTGTGGTTGTTACTGCGAGGGAGGGATCTAAGAAAGCCATTTTAGATAAAAAAAAAAAAAAATTCCATGTCGATTCTTGGCACCGGGACAGATTTCAAAAATTAAAAATGAGGTTTTCTGTAGTTCTTCTAGTTCAAAGGTGGAACGAACTGCCCGGAGAACGTGAATCCGGGCCTTGGCTGGCAAGCGCCAGAGCAGAAGTCAGACCAGGTGATGTTTGAGCTCCCTCCTGGCCCTGAAATGCTGTGACCTTCATTTGGTCACACACAGAGGGGAGTCTTCTTCCAGGGTGGCCCCAGGGCCAGGAAAAGGGAACCAAGAGCTCAGAGGCTGGGATGCTCCCTGCCACACCCTGCCGGAGAGAGGGCTCCTCCCGTGGCCCTCCCTGGATGACGCCTTCCCTGTCCTTCTGTCTCTCTCTCTCTCTCTTCCATCTCCCGTTCATTCATGCACCTTCACCCAAAGGTCAGAAAACTGAGGCCTGGTACCTCGTGTAACATCACCTACAGCTGTTCACCGGCCGAGCTCAAAATAACCCCAGGTTCCCCTCCTCTGTGACCTCTGCCGCCTCCAGGAGCTGCTCTCGTTCACAAACAGCCATCGTCCGGTAGATGGTTCTGACCTGGCCCGGAGCAGATACCGGTGGGCCCACGATCTGACAAAGGGGTAAACCGAGGCACAGGGCGCCCTGTGTGAGAGAGACCTAGGTGACCCGGCCACAGCGATGCAGCCAGCACATAGAAGTGGGCTTCGAGGCCCTCCTCCTCGTTCACTGCCCACACTCTCTCGCTCACCCCGTTCTCACAGTTCACGCCGGACCACAGCCTCGTCGTCACCACTGTGTCCTCTCGCCGCACAGCTCAGTTCCACTCTATCCCCCTGTACACAGTCTATTTCTGGGACCAGTGTCATCTTGTGCACCCCCCCCCAAAAAAAGGGGGGGGTCCTATGGAAAGGAAGCTCCCAGGGCGACCTGATTATAAATTCCTAACCAGGCAGGTCAGGGTGGGTAGTCGCGCCCCAGGCCTACAGCTTCTTTAGTGGAGGGTTTTAAGCCAGCCCTGCCTATTGTTGCTGAGCAGCTCGGTTAACACACCTTGGAGAGGCCAGAAATAACACCTCTTCCTTCAGAAAGCACAGAATGTTCTAACCCAGCCCCGGCCTCGCTTCCTCCGCCCTCCCGTAATCTTCCTTACATTCCTGCCTTCATTTCAAAGCGCCTAGAAGAAGCTGCAGAACTGTGATGCACCCGGGCATTTTGAGATCTCGCTCCCAGGCCTGTGTCGGCAGCTTGGCTCAAATAAACCCTTAGAGAGATTCCCTACAGGTTTGGATGTTTCTTACCAGGATCATCTCTAAGAAAAGCCTCTGTCTATAAACTGAATGCTTCCTTCAGGGAACGCCTCTTCGGTGTCTGCCTCTTTCTTCCCCATTTTACAGTGAACAAAACAGCAGTTTTCAGTAGATAATTGCGCTTTGCCTTCACCGAGCATTTTCAACTCCCTACAGCACTTCCCCACCTATTATCTCATCTGATCCTAATAAGCCCCTGAGACTGACCATGTTCCTCCTGCTTCTCACATGCAGAAAAGGGGGCCCCGAGGAACCGTGTCTGGTTCCAGGTCACCCAGCAGGAGGAGGACAGAACCTTGGAGATGGCCCGTCCTACACGCTTCCACTCCATCTTCCAACGTTCCTTTCTTGCCATGGATTGTGTGTCCTTCTCGAATGTGTATCACGAATCACTTTAAAGAAGAACATCGTTTTGAGTTTCAGAAATTTCAACTTGGCCAGTTGCTATGGGAGAGAACAATGCTGGCCTGACGTCGCCAGTGGACGTTCTGAGTCGGTTTTGCTGTTTATTCGTGTCACCTTAGGGGAGTCCCTTCTCTCCGAACCTCACTTTACTCTCCTGTGAAATGAAGGCAACAGATTACACCTTCTCGCAGACCCCTTCCAGCCTCCTGAGTCCATGTCCCTCTCTTTAGATCTAAAAATGGGCCATTTTCCTTTATTTTCCACCTTGGAGACACACGAAAGGGAGCAAAAGCCCCACACAGAAAGAGTAGTGGGGGGAAGTCACTTTTCCCCTACTCTTCTAGTTTTCTGTGCAACCTTCTCAACGGGAAGGCCAGGTAAATGATTAAAACGGGAGTGGGTATTGTTCTGGCTTTTTTCATGATCCAGTCATTGAATCTCAACACCGCTGTGTGAAACGTCGCCCTGTTTGCATGGGGGAGCCCCATAGGTTTTTAATTCTTCTGTGGGAAACAAAGGCCCTCATTCACTAAACAGTAACTCAAGAGGGTCGTTTCTGCTCTTAGCAGTCAAAAAATGTTGTCTGGCCACGAGATCTCATCATCGGACTCAAGAGGCCGAAGAAAGCTCCTTTTACACTGGGCCTCTTTCATACGTGGTGCAGGCCCGTGTTTGCATTTTCCTCTTTATGAACCAAGTCTCAGGTTTATTTTCTAGAGAACTGCATCCAGCCAGAGGTTCTAACGACAAGATAATGAGCAGAGGAGGACTCTATTTGTCGCAAAGGGGTTTGTGTTACCGAAAACAAAGCGACGTGGCCATTTGTTTGTGGAAGAAAGACTTGGCAGCTCGCTTCAATAGCTAGCCGAGAAGTGACTTCACACATACACAGGACAAAATTCTATCTCATTGACAAAAGTTCCCAGAGAACGCTCCCTTTCTTCCCAGGGGAGCGCACAGAAGGCATCTAATTTATGGCCTGAGAGGGGTGATACGAATTTATTCGTGGCAGACGCATAGGTCACCCTCAAATGGTTCCTGAAATCTATAAGATGGAATTACACGCCCAGGGAGGACCCTCACATTAAAGGTTTGCTGTCCGGCCGTTTGTCGGCTTGTCTCATCCATTCGTTCAGACACCTGTTTGCTTAGCGCTGATGAGTTTGCAAGGCACTGTGTGTGGGAGACCGTGGAGTGTGGGGTGGGACCAGCACACCCCAATGAGAGAATCTTCCCCCCAAACTCCGACCCTCCCCTCCACCGGCTGGCAGTTTTGTCCGGATATCAGCAGACTGCTTCTTTGCCTCAAAAACAACGAGGAATTTGATAAAGCCCTGAAAGGGATCAAAGCAAATCAGCACAAGAATTCCAAGGAGAAAGTCATCACGGCTGATCGGAGCTTCGAGGAATGCTTTTTTAAGTAAGTGGGCCGACAAGGACCTGGAGCACTAGAACCTTCCCCAGCGACGGAAAGTCCCTCCCTCTGCCCTGAACAACACGGCAGCCACATGGGGCTGTCGAGCGTCTGAAATGTGGCCGGCGTGAGACCCAGGACCTGCGTTTTCTCTTTTGTTATTTAATTATTTAACAATTTAAAAAATCTTTTTCGTTTCTGTCGTGGTAAAAAAAAATCCGGATGACATACAGTTTACCGCTCTGACCATTTTCAAGCACACAGTTCAGGGGCAGGAAGCACCTCCACCGTGTTGTGCAACCATCCCCACTATCCAGAAATTCTTCATTCCAAACGGAAACTTTGTACCCGGTTCCCCTCTCCCACTCCCACCCCCCAGCCCCTGGCCCTGGTAACTTCTACTCTACTTCTGTCTCTGTATGAATTTGTTACTCAAAGTCCCTCGGATAAATGAAAACCTACAACATTTGTCCTTTGGTGTCTGGCTTATTTCACGTAGCAAAATGTCTTCAAGGTTTATCCATGTTGTAGCATAGGTCAGAATTTCTTTCTCTCTTACGGTTCAATAACATTCTATTAGTGTATATACCGCATTTTGTTTATTCGTTGATATTTTATTTAATTTTAACTAATTTCAATTTAAATAGCCACATGGGGCTGGCGGCTACTATAGTGGACAGTAGAATTGTAGGATTTGGGGATGTCTGTGCCTTGGTGTAGGTGTGAGTGAGGGGTGTGTGTGTGTGTGTGTGTGCATGTGTGCTTATATGCTTCACATACCATGTGGGAGAAGTGGTGCTGGAATGAAGAGAATTCACAGGGAAAGAAAGAATCCTGGTGAGCAAAGGCTCAGAGAGGGAGAAAGATAAGACCTTTGGGGAAAAGGAAATTGCTATTGGCTGAAACATAAGGTATGTTAAAAAAAAAAAAAGGTAGAAAATAAGTCTAGAAAGAGAGGTTT
The DNA here is from genome assembly GCA_030015415.1 of Cynopterus sphinx. Lineage (NCBI taxonomy): Eukaryota > Metazoa > Chordata > Mammalia > Chiroptera > Pteropodidae > Cynopterus > Cynopterus sphinx. The sequence goes on along the minus strand of CM057383.1, from coordinate 5,329,468 downwards.
GGCCAGACCATAAATAGCCTTGATTAATAGGCTAAAAATTCAAAATTATTTCAAAATGACCTTTTCTATGTGTCCAAATATTACGTGGATCTTCAAATTCTTTAACTCACCCTCCCTGCTATTAGTTTACAAAGAATCAGGATCAAATGCTGGACATATACCTGCAAGACTCCACTTGAGAAAAAAATAATGTGTATAAAACCTCCAGTCTAGAAAGCATATAAATGAGACTGATATTATTAAAGTTGCAAAAAAAAAAAAAATCCTCACTTCATCAAAGGACTCACTGGAGTCTTTATATCGTGCGTTCTCTTAAGACACTAAAAACAGAGTTTGATTTATAAAAAATGCATTTGCAACTTGCCCAGGCCCACACTGAGGAGGACACCGAGCAAAGCAGCCCTATTAAACTGTGGCTCCTTGTAAGGCCTGAAATACAAAGGGATGGCCACTATTTCTCCACATTGGTTGAAAGAGTGGAAAGAACTCAGACTTCCAAGTCGAGATCTCGTCCTCAAGAAAGTGCTTGAACTTCTCTGAAACGTGATTTCTTCATCCGTCCAAGAGAGAAATTCATAGCACCCTCGCAAGTCTTTGTCAAGTGCCTTGCCCAACATCTAGAAGGCCTCAGGATCACCAAAAAGTAGGGGGTGGGGAAGAGGAGGGAGTCTTTGACATGGTATTGTTTGTAAAACAACCAAAAACAGACCCAAGTGGGCAAAATGGTATGGGGTATGACTTAATGGTGGGAAAAGGTAATAGGCCTTGGTCAAAGTATTATTCCCTCATTGAATCTCAAAGGGGGTGGCTGTAAAGTCCCTGTAAGGGGCTTCAATTTTGAGAGCAGCCTGCCTCTTAGAACTTCACCCTCAGATGCTCACAGGCGAGGAGGAGCAGTCAGGCCAAGTCACGCAGGAAGAATATGAACCCAGAAACAGGATATGCCTACGGGATGGGACCGGGGAGGCGAGAAGACTCTGGGTGCAGATCCAGACAGAAGTCCTGTGTCCTGACTCTCTCCGCTTGATACATGTGGAAAGCCAGACTCAGAGAGATTTTCGTTTCTCTAAAGATGGCATAAGAGAGTTAGCGGCAGAGCAGCCAGCAGAACTCAGATGGCATCTCCCGCAAACTGGGAAGCTGTGTCTGCCCGACTGTGCCATGCCCAGCTTAATTCTGCCCCGACAGGGGACAGCAGACACTCGATAACCGGCTCAGGGCAGGAGCACGAAAGGCGCCAGGGACTTGAAAGACGAGATTCCAGCAGTCTTGGGGAGAAGAGGACTATTGCAAAACGTTAACTCTGTTTCTGGAGGGTCTTTTTTCATTGCACCATCTCATTATCGTGAAGATATGGAAACCGAGGCTCAAGAGAGAGAAAGTGGCTTAGGAAATCTCTGGCGATGCAGAGATTCACAATTCCCACCCCGGGGTCCTTCTCTCTGGCACAGGAAGATGCCCAGGGAGCCGCAGAGGTGGGTTGGCCCCTCTTTACCTGGTTCAGAACCGCCACTTGGGTGGGTCTCTGTGTTAGCAGATCGTTCAAACACACGATGACCTTCAGGAAGAGCGGTCAGCACTCCCTCCAGGAAACCCTAACCCTCCATCACACTTCCAGGACCTCCCTGACTCGCCATTGGAAAAATCACATGAGACCTTAGCTTAGCTTTGATTCGGGGCTATGTTGGCAAATGCTGAACGTTAGCTGAAAAATAGGATATTTGTGAAATTAACCCAGAAAAACTACGGGAAAACACACACATAAAGGAGTCTCGAGGTGTAACAATGCTCTGCTAACACCCCTAGCAGATAACGATTGTGTGCTTGTACGTGTGTGCTTTGTGTGTGTTGGCATTCGTGCATTGCACTTGCATGGCATTTTATACATTTCAAAGCATTTTCGTAGCCACTCTATTACTTTGGTTCATAGAATGCGTGGATATCTAACATTCCTTTTCTTGCCGTTGTCGTTTTTAAACTTTAACCCCAAATTAGCCCCATTTCCCATCATTCTCTGCTTTCACATAACCTGCAATTAGCATGCAGCTGAGTTGCTTCATCGCTCCAAACCTTTGTTCTTTCCTTGCTTTCTGGAATGTCTTCCTTCAATATTGTTTCTCCTCTGCTTATCTCCTCCTTATCTGGAGGATAAGCTCTGCTTCCTCCAGAGATCCCTCAGGTTTGCCACCATCCCAGTCTAGACTCCCAGTTTGTCAGGGCGGGCATTCCTCTGAGCTCATGACTGCGGCCCCCACGTCGGGCACAGCGGTTGGCATAGAGCGGGCGTAGCATGGGATTGGGACTGCAGAGGAAAGAGACACCCAGGGAGCTTGGTGGTTTGCTGGCTTCCGAAAGTGAATTCACCCCAGAATCTGGGTTAAGACCCATATATCCTGATTTCCAGCCCAGAGCAGCAGCTGAGCAGCTTCCACTCAGAGGACAAAGTGTTGCCATTCAGAACCAGGGCCCGGCCCACTTTGCAAGTGCAGGGCCCTGTACCCTCTTCCCCTTTGACCTTGCTGGGTCCTGAGCCCCGTGCAGGCTTTCTGCGGTGGACAAATGGCGGTAGAGAAATCTGGAAGCTCAGAAGGGACCATATCTTTCCTGCTGGATCAGCTGGGATGGGCCACAAAGCCTGTCTCAGAGGCGCGCTCATCCCCAGTGGGTTTCCTTTTGTTTCCTCCCTCATTCCCCGTAGCTCCTCCAGCACCCTGCCATTATTTCTAATCTCATTTTTGGTTTAAGTGAATTTTTCAAAGCCTCCAGTTCCTTCACTGTTTATTTAGGCCCAGGTAATACTCTATAATCTATGATGATGCTTTTGGAAGTAATCGCCTTGTAAACATTTGTCCGGTGGATCCTAATCGGTTACAGAGTTACTTGAAGTTGAGTCATGATGCTGTGATGTCCTTCAAACCACTCACAACGTGTGTTCAATGTGTGTGAAGCCTCAGGAGGGTGGTGCTCATGGGACCCAGGACGGCCGACACAGTGTTTCTGTTCCCTCCAAAAGCCCAGAGTGGAGAGGGGGGAAAACAGGTGTAGTTAGAGAAACACCAATGAGTTGGTACTGAAGCGAAATCTCAGAGTTAGATTGCACTTGGCCAGGTGAAGGTGAAAGAGAAGCAGAAAGAGCATCTGAACCCCAAGGGACTGAGGTGTGACGGGGCTGGAGGAGACCTGGGAATAGGGCAGGTGGAGAAGCTGAGGGTTTCATCTTAAAAGATTCGGGGGCGACAAAGAGGGAGAAGTTAAAAAGGAAAGACCCAAAGGGGAGAGAGAGTGTTAGCGTTTGAGGTTAGTGAGAATCCAAGAACACCTTTCTGCTCTATCCTTTGGCCCGCAGAGGGGAACGTGGTTGGAAGGGAGGTCATCGATTGGCCATTGGTCACTCTTGCCTTCCAGCAGAAGTGGATTTTCTGTAACGTTCACAAAATTTAAGCCTCAGGGCCCTCAGCCCACCAACTCCTTCTGTGGCCTTAGCCATGAGCTCACCCGGTTTTATAAAACTTATAAAAGTCAGCTATTTTAGTGAAGATTAGTCAAAACCGCTGTGTTTCTCACTCTGACTTCCTCTTGACTACCTTTCCCCTAATGATGGTGGCACTGCAGTTGTCACGTGCAGTCGTCGCAGGTGTTTTTGCAACCTAGCCAAGGGAAAACTGATGTGAAAGACCGACAAAACCTTACAGCTCACCACTACACGAGGATGTCGATGAGAAACTCGTTGAGGAAGGTTGTCAACTCAAAGAACATTTAAGATTCATCGCTGCACGAGAGTGCCTGGAAACCTCACAGCTCGTCTACGCAAGAAACTTAATAAAGGTTTCCCCAAAATTTACAACTGTGAATCAAACACCTTTCCAAAGTATGAACAATTTGTTAAGAATGGTTAGCCATTTCACGTTAGAGAGAAAACCGAATTGTCTTTCCATTCTTCCTATAGAGAGAATGAGATTACAAAACTGCTGTCATGGGAAGAAACAACCAAAAAAAGGTAGAAAACAGTATCGCCGAGGAGTCCCAGGCACCTAATTAATAAAACTATCATGAGTTCTCTAGGTTTTGTGATAATTACAGTCTGCGATTTATTTGTGATTTTTTTCATCTTCAGTAAATATTTCCTTTTATTTCTAATTTTGATTTTATGATTTTGTGAAGAGAATCCCCAATTTGTGTAAGCTTCAGAGCCCGCAAACTGCACCCACCTGCCCTTACTTTGTGCCCACCCTCCAGCAGGGATCACGACAATGCAATCATGAGAATTCGCTCCAGGCTGTCACCTTCCTGAAACTCTGAACCGTGGGGACCCCTAGTCTGTGGATCTCAAAAATACGAACCCAGGCCCGTCACCGTGTCTCTGACGCCACCCTGGTGGTTTCCTAGTGTGGATATTCTAAGGTCCCAGTTTTGAATAGCCTTTCCAGAAACCACCTTGTAAGGAGGCCAAGTTCTCAAACGCATAGGCCGACAGAGCTATAGTCCGGCTACTAGCTCGTTAGAGTATGCAGCAAGGAACCGAGGCCATACATTGGGTCTAGCATCACAAAGATTCAATTCAAAACGTGTAAACTGGGTACTTCCTGCTGCACAGGACCTGAATCAGGTGCTGAATCCCCGGAGAGGAATAAAATAGGGCCCTGCCCTGGAGAAGCACGCATCCTATCCAGGCAAATCGTCAGGTGAGAGGCACAGTAGCTCTAATAGAGGGAGGTAAGGGCTTTAGAATCCAGATCTCCCGCCTCTTGTCCCAAGACGATGAAATGTTCATGATGAAGGACTCATCAAGGAGCAGCCTAGGTACCTGCCGGCTTCCTAAGTCAAACAGGAGAAGTGACCATGGGCCCATCAGTGGACCTGCCACTGTTGGGGACTTTTTTGCTTTTAACTTTATGAACCTCATATGGGACTTTCGATGTGCCAGAAATTGTCCCCCCAAATCTACGTAAATTAACTCATTTACTCCCCACAATAATGCGAAAGGTGGATGGTGTCCGCCCTTCTTACAGATGGACAGACAGAAACTTGGAGAGATTAAGGACTTGCCTGAGGTCCCAGAGGCAGGGAGAGACAGAGGGAGGCCCAATCCAGGCAGCCGGCTTGGGAGCCTGTGATTGATTCCCTAGGCTACCCTGATTCTCATCTAGAGAAGCCTCTGGCCACTCCACCCGGAGCCAGTTTATCAGATAAACTGCAAGTGGAGAGTGGGGCAGATTCCTGGCTGGAAGGCTCCAGCAGGACCATCGAGGGGTCCCCAGGCATGAAGGTGAGAGTCTCAGTGTGAATCTGGGCGAAAAGCCACAGGACCTCTCTGTACCTCGGCTTCCTCACCTGTGAAAAGGGGACGAAGTCCCAGCCTGCCAGCCATGAGGTACCTAGGCAAGGACAGATGTCATTTCATTTCAGAAAGGCCTTTGCAAAGCAGGGAGGAAGGAAAAATGAAAAAGCAGAATTTCAGCCGAGAGACACTTCTCCCTTGGGTGTCCCCAGGGCATTCGATGGCTGCTTCAATTAAACACATTTCCCGGTAGAAACGGTTGAGTTTCAGATTCTGAACAACACTTGGAAAAGGTTAAGCCAAACCCAGAGTCTCCTGGTTCCCTGGCAGGGAGATGCCACAGGCGAACAGGGAGGGAGCACACGCCACGCACTGCCCGAGTCCCAGGCCTTGGGCCGCCCTTGCGCTCCACTCTCCAACCCAGGTGCCCTGTTCCCACTGCCCCCCCAAGTTTACTAAGCGTCACAGTGAAGTCTTCTGCTTAAACAGAAGATGGTCTGTTTCAGGGTACACATGCCACTCAATTCACACGACGAGAGTCATGATTCACAGCTCCCCCCAAAATCAAAAGAATTCATTGAAAACAGTACAGAACGTCCCATCCAGAGCTGGCTTTTCTCTCTTACCTGGAGAGACTCAGGTACTGAGGGCCAGGAGAGCACCACGCACATGCTCCTTAGGTCATTCTTTCTGGGCCCGAGGACTGGGAAGGATGGGGTGAAGGCAGGCCGCTGGGGCAGTTGAGAAAGTAGAGAGAGAGAGAAACTTCTCTCTCTCCCAGGAGTTCTGAGATTTTCTGGAGTCTATTAGGCAGATGTGGTCTCGCATGGTTCTTGAAATCTGTGAAACTCGGCTTCTTTGTCCTCGTTCCTGTCCCTCTCAAATCCTAGGCCTTCCTCTGCAGCACGCTCTTGTCTCCAGGAAGCCTCCCCTGCCTCATCAGAGTGGGATAGTGCACGCTTTCATGAGAGCCCTCAGCCCCTTGTGTTTAATCCATTCCTAGTCCTCGCTCGTCTGTCTCTCCCCCACTAGGCTGCAACTTCCCTGAAGACAAAGACCATCCTGTGCATCTCGGACGCCCCAGAATTGAGCACAGGGCTTGGCACAGATGAGAGAGCCAATAAAAGTTGGCTGACCTGAGTCCCCCTGCCATGGGGTTGATCTGTGGCCCCTGAAAAGGCATGTTGAAGTGCTAATCCCCGCTCCCTCAGGATGCGACCTTATCTGGAGATGGAGTCCTTGCAAATGTGGTGAGTTAAGATGGGGTCACACAGGAGTCGAGTGGACGCTTAATCCAATGCGACCCACGGTGTCTTTATCAGAAAGAGGAAATTTGGACCTAGACACGGGGATGCCACGTGAAGACACGCTTAGAGAGAACTCCACGTGCACATGAAGGCAGTGTCACGTGTACAAGCCGAGGGATGCTAAGGGTGACCGACTGTCCCCAGAAGCTTGGAGACAGGTGTGGAACGGATTCCCCTGGAGAACATCTAAATAAAATAAGTTTCTGCTGTTATAGGCCACTCCGTTGGTGGCATTTTGTAGTGGCAGCCCCAGGAAACTGTGCCACTCTCCATGTTACCCACCCCCTCTCAGTCCCTACTTTTTTCTTTGAAACACAGTGTTCCCTCCGAAAGATTTCTTAGCTCCTTTCTGCGACTGGGGTCTAGCTCTGCTTCTTTCTTACCGCTGAGAAAAGGCACCTACGAGGGCATTTTACTGGGAGGCTAATTTGCTTTAACCTACAGTATTTCAGGTGGCTTTGAGGATGCTGTCAGAATTCACATCCCACCAAAAGCCATTTTCAGTAACCGAACACCTAGAGGAATAGTCAACATCCAGCAGCAGCCGGTGCCTGAGCCTGAGCGACTGGGAGCCGAAGGGCAGGGCCTCTGTCGTCACCTCCCAGGAGCATTTCCCAGTGTCCCATGGCGGCTCGGCGCCAGGGAGCGGGAGCCCCCAGTGCTGAGATGACAGGAAGCCGGGTGGCATAATCTGTCCTCCACCCCACAAAGGACAGGAAATCCAGAGCTGAAGGTTGAAAATCTGACCTCGGCTCACCCCTGCATTGTGTCCGGCCCCGACTGAGAGAATGGGCTGCACAAAGGCCTCTAAAGAAAGCGCTCAGGGCCTGCCCCTGCGGCGAGGGACAGAGAGACACCGGCCGGCCCAGGCCGCCCCAGCTCCAAAGGCTGGACAGGCCTGGCCAGAGCTTCCAAGAACAGCCCAACCCTGCCACCCTGGGTCCCTGGGCAGGGGTGCACCCAAGGCTCCTCAGAGAGCATCCAGGGCTGCCTCTAATGAATGAGGTTCCTGGGCCCGAAGGCCAGGCCCCTGCTCAGACTCCGAAGGAGCAGGGGTCCTCTCCCGCCTCCAACAGCACCTTGACTGGGCCTGACCTCAGTTTCCCCATTTGTAAAATGGGCTTATACCTCTCTTCCCTGCTCGGGGTGATTTATGCACATCGAACGAGCGACTGGGTAACAGTAACAAACCCTTCGACCTGTGGGGTGCTTTACAGTTTACATAACCCTGGAGGACCTTTATTTCATTGAATCCTCACAACATTATGAGGTTAGAATTATCTGGAGACCATTGATGTCAGAAAACTCTCAGGACCCCACAGCTCAGGGGTGAGGAGGAGCCGGCTGCTAGCTCCCCAGATACACCCCTCCCAGGGCCCCCAGGCTGGTGCTCCCTTCGCCTGGGACCTGCTCATGGCACACCCCATCGGGAAGCGGGGCTGGGCGGACCTGGACCAGGTGTCCTCAGTCAGGACCCGGATGGGGAAGGCCTGGCCGTTTCTACTCAGGTTTAGCCTGGGATTTCGTACCTGAACTGACTGGACTTTTTTCCATTATAAAAATAGACGCTAACATCGACTGAATACATTTTATGGGCCGGGTCACTAGATTCACTCGTTTCCTTCTCACGGCAAAGCAAAACGCTGGATACTTTCTATCCCTGTTTCTCAATGTAGAAACTGAGGCCCGAAGAGACAAAGTAACAGGCACAGGACCGAGGGGAGAATCTGGGATTCACTCTCGTCTGAGGGCCTGTGGTCGCCTGTTGGCAGAGCGAAGGGCACGAATGGGGAAATGCGTGCAAAACAGCCCAGAACTTAAAGGCCGAACCATTAGAGAACCCAGACCTGGGCGGGAGCTGGCAGAGTCTTCGGGGTCCGATGAGGACAGAGCGTGGAAGCCTCTCCTTTCTCTTCAGCCCCTGAATACTGCTCCAAAATTTAATTTGCGCCTGAAAATTTTGCTCTGCTCCAATTTTCTCATCCCCATTAAGGTTCCATCTATGAGTTCCAGGTGGGCACATTTAGAAGCTGCGAGATGGGCCTCCCATTTCCACTTTTGAAGAATCCTACGTGAAAGCAGGTTTCCCATATCAGCAATCAGCTTTGTTAGTGGCTATGCATTACGTATTGTTAAATGTTTAAAGCCAGAAGCTGGTAGCAAGTCTTCTCTGTGGGTTTTGTTTTTTTTGTTATTTTTTCCTTGAAGGAGTAAGGCATGCAGTTGTGGGGCTGGAAAGGAAAATGTGGCTTCATTGAATCGGTTCACCAGGACCTTCACAGTACCTTCCCAGCTGTGAAGGACAAATTGGGTGGTAGATGATAGAACTTGCAAGTTGTTTCAGGTGGAGGCAGCTCACACACAAACCCCAGAGCCCTGGGAAAGGCCAGCGTCCCCCTTCAACTCTCTGTCCTTCTCGGAGAGGCTTTGTTGGAGGGAAAGGTGTGGGTTTGTCCTTCTCCCAACAGCTCGTCACACTCAGGTTCAGGTAATGACGTGCATGAGTCTACCTGGGAGGTTCTCTGCAGACATCAAATAATTTTCCCAGAGTGGAGAACAGGGAACTGTGAGACACAAGCCCCAGGTTCGAATCCTACTCCTAAGATTTGAATTTGGATAAATTCAAATCTTAGTTTCTCTTCACTGATACCCTCATGATACCAGCTCTGTTGCTTTATTGTGAAGCTTTAAAAACTGCGCAGAGCTGCAGTTGTATAAAGAACAAGAAATCAAATGCACTTGACACAGTGGATTTATAGGGTAAAGAGGACATATGCGCAAGAACTTTTAGGGGAGAAAGAGATGGCACCTTCTACCCTTCTAGGCTTGTCAAGTTGTTTTGAATAAATTCTATGAACACCAAGCACTGTGCATATTCAGTGTCGTGTGGATATGGTGGATCCAGAGATGAAAGAAGTTTAGGAGTTTCAGAGATAACAAAAGATACCCATTCCAGTTATAAGAATCGTAGCATTTACTGAGGAACCTGGACGATCTACTCTATCATCTCTGTTTTGATGATGATAAACTTGAGGCTCAGAAGGACACGGGCTACTATGGAAACTAACCACTCAGCACTCCCAGCAAACACAGGATGCTGCTTTAGGATGCCCCTGAGCCCTGAACTTGCCCTTCGCCTCCATGCACACCCATTCGGCTTCATGGACCCCCTCTCAGGCTGGCCCCTTTCTGCAGCAGGCCAGTCCTCATCCATCCTTTAAAACCACCTCGCCTGTCATCCCCGCCTGTGCTCTCGCCCCACTCCCTGTGCCCCCTCCTCTGAAGACTGTGTCCCCATATGAGTGCGACGTTCATCTGACTCTTCGCTCCTCTCCCCACCTTCTCTCCATCTCACTCACGTGCGCACACTCCCCGTCTGTGGATGGCCGAACCAAACGATGCCAAGTCGTACCTCTCCTTGTCCAGGCCCACTAAAGGGGCACATGGGTTCAGGAGACTTCGGGAATCCTGGCCTTCCACAAAATCGGCCATTTCGATCCAGATAAATCAAAACAAAATTGCATTTCTACTTCCGAATGCATTCTGTGGTCAGGCAGTGGGCATCGCTGAATGGGTGGGCGGGCAGCAGAGTGTGCCGGGATCCCTACGGCTATGCAGAGGGGACCCCTAAACTGCAGCCATCCTCCCAGCCCCTCACCCCATCTGATTTATCATAGGGGAACCTATCTGTGTCCTGATGGGTCCCCAGAACAGCTCTCACTCCCAGGCTCTTTGTCCTTTTTCCTAACGATATGCACAAGCCACTAACATGACAGACCCTCTCCCCTTCAGGGGGCCTGGGCCTGGGGAGGCTCCTCAGCTGGGCCCGTGTGCCCCTCAAACAAGGGTTTTCAGGATGTAGAAGCTGCTGCTCAGTGGGCATTACCTGAGGATCCCTCAAAGCGAAATGCACTGAAAACCTCTTTTAAATGTCCCTGAAGGCGCTGCTTGCCTTTCCATCCCATTCCTTTTGTGAAAGGACAGACCTTCAGATCCCCAGGAATGTCACCGTCTCACACCAAGGGAGTAGCCGATATGATTTCACAACAAAAGGCAAACCCCACCCTGGGGAGCCGTTAACCTCTCTGGACGCCTCATCACAGAGGCCTCCACCCAGAGGCCGAAGGTCCACGTCCATTTTAAGTGTGTGGCCATATAGGGCCCGGCCACCCACGGACTCTTGGGGAAGGTTTTATTCTGTGTGTTTTCCTGGAAAAGCCAGACTCAGGGAGCCTGCACACAGCCAATCCCTCCAGCCTGGGATTGTTCGAGAATCTGAAAAACAGCATCTTTGGGCTCCTGGCAAAGACCTGAGGAATGAAGGAGACTCAAGAAGGCCAGAGACAGAAGACCGAGGCTAGCATCACAAACCTGCTCTGAAACACTATCGTTGTTACCATCCTCTTTACTTAGAAGGAACCCCAGAGCTCGAGAGAAGTCGCGTGGACAGGCCAGAGGAACCTCGGTGTGTGGCATCTGCGTGGCACCTGCCACTTTCACCCTCATCGTCTCTTGCAGCTGATCGAGTCCCAAAAGGAAAACGGAGATTTCTCCCCACGGTGCAGACTCAGGGTGACTGGCTCCCAGGCAGCTGAGCTTCCCGAGCTCAAATCCATGAGCTCCGACGCCAAGAAAATGTCCTTTCCAGATGATCCTCGCTGGGCAGACCCCTACTCTCAGCGCTGGGCGAGCCCCCAGAGGCTGGTCCAGCACCCCCATAGGTAAGCTTTGTCCAGAAGGTCAAACTGTGGTGAGACAAAGCACACACTGGAAGAGGGGGCAGCAGAGGGGGACCCTCCACCTCGAATTGCCAGAGACTTGACCAGGATGCAGGACTTCCAGTATTTGGGGCAGCCACCGGCAAACTGGGCCCAGTCAGTCACCGCAGGTAAGGAGGGGAAGACAAACCACATCCCTGAAAAAGGACTTCTTCTCCCCCTCCAATGATAGGATGAGGACACTGCAGAGAGAACTCTGGGATGGCAGCAAACATCATCAAAAGCGTTTCATGGCGGCTTTTACCCCAAGTACCCAGCCCTCAGCATCCCTGCGGCCAGAGAAGCCAGGCCTTCATCTGCATTGGAGCCAGAGGCTGCCTCTTTCCTCCAACATGTCCATGTTGTGGGTTGTCACAAGCAAAGTCCTCCAGGGGCGGCCCAGCCAGCAGAGCCCGGAGCCACGCGACACGGCCGCCTCCGCACGCAGCCCGCCAAAGATAACAGAGGCTCGACGCGCACTGACAAACTGACATGTGCACATTTATTACCCAGAGGAGTTTCCCAGTGAGGTAACACCGCGGGAGCCACCCCCTCCCAGAAGTGTCAAACGAAACGTATTCCCCGCGGCTCCGGAAGTTTACAGTTAGCGACATCCCAGAGAACCTCCAACTTCATTATTTTAATGAGATGTTTGGGGGGCGGGGGGAGGGTTTCTGGCAGCAAGATGATTTCCCCTCCAGACGCTATAACATATCATGTCAGCAAGTTCAGAAGAAGGACCAGCTCAGGGTGGGAAAGATTCACTATCACATCACATCGAGAAGTAATCCGGCCATTTCCACAAAACCCTGCCCTCTTCGGCGACGAAGAGAACCGAATCGTCTGCCTCTACAGAGCCGGAGTGGTGTCCAGCCTCTCTCGTCTCATACGAACGGCCCGGTTCTTTTGGCTTTGAGCCCAAGAAAAGTGGCTAAACCAACCCAAGCGAAAACTCAAGGTGTGAGATATCCGTCATCTATCCTGCTTTTGCGTGAGGGACCCAGTTAAAGCTTGGATTCATCACGGTGTTCTCTGCCTCCAGGTGAGACAAGCCTAGTGCCCCGTCCATCGGCACGACTGAGGACCTCTCTCTAGCTGACTCTGGACAATCCATCCATCAAGGCTTCGCGTTAGTCGCGAGTATCTCAGCAACGTGACGGAGCAGCTAGAATCAGCAAAGCCCCGCTGCCGGTGCAGTGAAGCACCCAGAGATGCGCCTGTTATCCTTAAAGGCATTTCTACCTGGGGAAACCCACTTCGGGATGGATCCAGAAAGCAAACGGTGAAGTGGGGGGACAGGCAGGACAAGAGCTGTGTGGCCATAAGAGCGCCTGGATGACTTTCAATTTCTAAAGGCCGTCACATCCCTCACATACTTGACGTCATTGGGTCCCTGTGAGAGCCTTGTGGGGTGGTGGCTGTTATTGTTTCGGGGGTGAAGAACGTGAGAGTCAAAGGGAAGGGACTTGCCCTCAGCCACGGAGTGTGCCCGGGCTTCTGACCCGAGTGTGTTCACAAACACCGCAGAGATGTGCAGCAATTCAAGCCATCCCTAAGGATCAGTGATGCTCACACCTTAGAACTGAAAGGGGACCCTGGAGATCACCAGCTCCCACCCATCCCACCTACAGACAGGACAACTGAGCAACAGGCGGTCACTTTCCTAGGCCAAGATTGAAAATAGCGAGAAGACTGAGCTAAGCAAGGGCCACGCCGAGGCCTTCTGCCTGCGAACCCAGTAGTTCTGTCACCCGGGGCTGCCTCGCAGTCATCGTGGAAGGGCATTTTGTAGGGCAAAGGGACCACGTTTATGCTTTCCCTCAGACAAATGGTGGAGGATGGCGTAAGACTCAAAATTCAACCCATGACAGGCTGCGGGGTTATGAAGGAAGGAATGGACGAGCTTCTCCACCCCACACCTCCCCACCTCCCAAATCCCCGCGGGAAATCTCAGACCTGCTAGATGGCAGAAGAAAGTCAAGTGTGCATCGCCTCTTCGGGGCACACCCCGCAGCGGACCGTGCGTCTTTGTCACACGTGCTGTGGGTGTCCTTCTAACGGGCAGCGTCCCCGTAGGTCTGTCTGTCTGCTTGGGCCATAAAAAGGCTCTGTTACTGCTCCTGGTCAAAGGTTGCAGGATGAATGTCTTGTAGCATGATCCGTCAATATCCAGAGAGATCAGGTAACCCTGGGCAGTGGCCTATGAAGAGATTTCCTTTACAAGTAAGGGAAACTAATAAACCCTTGTGGGCGGCGTCGATGCTCTAGGGCGCTCGAATTCCTGGGCTTGTCTTAAATCAGCTTCAAAGCGCACATTCATTTGTTTCCGAGGGACCCGTTTTCAGGTTTTGTAAAAGGCTTCTTTTGAGGAACAAAAGTCCGCAAAGTTCTTGCTAGGCTCGGGCTGGCGAATTTGTTCTACCAGTAAATGTGGGGGGGTTTTTTTTGTTTTTTGTTTTTGTAAGACTCTGTGCCCTAGTAACACAGCGGAGAAAGAGAGAGAGGAAGGATCATGTCAACAAGAAATCAGAGTATTTAACAGATTGCAGTTGCACCCACCATGAGCCGGGCACTCTTCCACGTGCTGCATGCAGACCGGTTTCTGCCGTCTTCCCGAGACCCCGTGAAGGGGCACCGTTATCTTCGCCGTGCCAGTGGGAAAGGGCACGATCCGGAGCTCGGGGGTGTGGGAGTCAGAAGGACACCAGGGAGTCCCACTGCTGATCCACACCACTCACTGCTCCTCGCTCTTGTGTTCTCTCCAGAGAGTGAATAAGAAGCTGCTGGGGCATGTTTGCCAACGACCCGAGAAAGATGAAGGACGAAGGTCCTACTGGGGAGTGGGGAGCCTGACTCCTGGCCTTGCAGCAGCGGCAACCGTGCCCGGGCTGGGTGCTCTCCCCTGGCCTGGCCCTCAGCTCCCAGCCCCTGAGCACCTTCCTGACAGGCTGACCCCAAACTGCACCCCACCTCCCTCCTGCTGTGGCTTCTGATCTTTCATAGCATCCACTGTCTCACTGAATGTTATTTTATTTTATTCACTTATTACATTTATTTTGTTGTTGTCACTCTCCACTGGACTACACACGGTTTGGGGGCATTTTGTCTCTTTCGTTGACTGATGTCTCTAAGTGTTTGGAGCAATGCTTGGCACATGGTAGGTGCTAAATAAATATTTCTTGTGAGAGAGAGCCAGAGAGAGGGAAGGAGGGAGAGAAAGTAAGAAAGTAAAAGGAAGTCTCAATGGGCCCACCCCATGCTCTTCTTTCCTCTCTGGTGTCCCACCTTCGAGACTGAGCTAGATGGCTTCTAATCTTCTTTCACATCTCATAACCTCTGGCTCTAAAGTCAACTCAAGTTAAGATTTTCAAAAGATAGCGACCACGGGGATTAGAGAAAGTCAAACCCAAAGACGCATTCCCCCAAAGAGAAATATAATGAACCGGTCTACGCTCCTGAAAGATTGTGAGACTCAGGTGTCAATGCTGGAGTGATCTCTACCACGCTGCACAGAGAGGGGAGGCATCCTAGCCATCGTCGCCATGGTTAGATGATCCATGACCTCAGACAAGCGGGCTGTGGTAGACCAGCGAACCAGCTTCTTTCAGCAACAAGTTCCACATGGGGATCCTGGAGGTGCAGAGCCCGACACAGCCATGGCCCCCTTCATGTGCTTTGCCCAGCAGTCCCCCCGCCCCATACACACCAGTTCCTCCTGTGTCCCCTCCCAGCCTTCTACACGAGGCCCCAAGACTTATCTCCCTTCCAGACTACGGGCTTCCTGAAGACAGGCCTCCGTATGCATCTTATCTTCACCTCCAGGAGTCTGGACCAGACGTTCATGGAGGCCTGATGGCTGTGCTTGCCCACTCGTTTTAGCCTGAGCGCTTGGCACAAGATTGGCAAGCTAGAGAGTTGCTCCTCCTGCTCCTCACCTCTCTCCTTCCTCCACCGACTACTCAGCCACCAGCCATTCGGCTGGCATCTGCCAAGGTCCTGCCATCTGTCAATCACCAGGCCAGGGCCTAAAGTCAGAGGTGAATGGGCCACCGTATTTGCCTTAAGAAAACCCACGTGACTCCCACCTGAGGGGACAAGGAAGATTTCCCGGGCAAAATGACATTGGGTTTGCCATTCGAGGTTGAAAAGGATTTCAATAAGCAGAAACTGGATAATCCAGGAGGTGGGGCGAAACAAGTCGGAGGAGAGACAGCGTGACCGTGTCTAGTGTGGCTGTCACGGGGAGCACCTGGAGGGGCAGAGGGTGATGGAGCTCGTGAGCCACCTTGGTAGCATCCTCTGTGCCCGGCTGATGGATTTGGACTTTATCCTAGAAGAGGTGGAGACCTATTGGAGGGTTTCACGCAGGGCTGGCGATTTAGAAGGCTTGAAGTGGGAGCACGCTGTTGGTAGACAGGTGAGCCAGGAGTAAGGGCCACTGTGTGGGCAATGGGAAAGCCAACCCCGTGGAAGGGACACTGGACTGACCATGAGGCCTGACTCCAGTCCCAGGTTTGGCCACTCATTCGATATGGGATTCCAGAATCCCATCCTGTAAAAGGAAGTGATTCCATGAGATGATCTGAGTCCTTTGCTTTATCGATGCCACTGATTTAGAGCAGTTTCTCAGTCTCCAAACTGCTCTGGGAATGCAGAGATGGCTTCTCCTGTGATGGAAACGAGTCATTCAATTCTTCTGTGACGACAGCAATTACTTTATAGATAATTGCCGAGCTAGACTGGGCGACACTTTCTCTCAGCTGGACCCAGAAAGGCAAATTAAGTGGTATTTTTACTTTGGTTCGAATATTTTACTACATATTTATGATCCTCCAATGCAAAAAATTCTCTTTAATGTAACAAAATAAAGAAATAAAAAAGGAGTTAAACTAACAATGAAAAAGAAGAGATCGTAGATGTTTAGAAAGAGAGAATGGGTACCAGAAATATAGAACAAGAGCATGATATTTAGCTCTGAGCTTCCCAGCAGCCAGAGCAAAAATAAAGCCTGGTAGGAACTAGTGAGGGGCCTCACTCATCCCGAGTTTTCCTTCTTCGTGGCTAGACTTCCTTCTCGTCTGAAACACTTAGGCAGACCTTCCATGGGGACCACGTACAGAGAAGTAGAACTTCAAGAATCGCGGGTGGGTGCACAGAACTTTCTTTTGGCTCAGGGTTATACAAAGTGCAGAGGCGAGGTGATCTGGGGCTTGTAAAATGCAAAGGGACAGGAGGCCTTCTGAGTGACAATTCCAAAAGGACTTTCAAAGCACGTTCAGGTGTTTTCTAGCATGGGGATGGAGACGAGTAGAGATGTCAAACAGTAAAGAGGGTTGTATCCATGATTTTCTACATGATCGGACCATCGGAAATGGCCATGGCGGTCACCCTGGCCTCCGAGCTCTAGGACATGTGGCTGCAAACCAGGCGGGGAGGGCCTCAAGTTCTAATCTCCCACCGGCCTCCGAAAAATGGCCAAAGCCAAAGACAGGGAGCCACATGACCTAGGTTCTCCCGTCTCTGGCCCTCACAAGCTGTGACACGAACAAGCACACAGTCATCCCTGGTCGTTTTCTTCCCAGTAAAGCAAAAGGCTTTTTTCAGAGCTAAAAACCTGAGATGGATGAAATCTTAGAGAAATAATCAAACACAACCTTTCACCTGAAAGAGAACTAGGTTTTTGTAGGTTTTCCGTTTCAGAAACGCTGCAGGACTCACAAGCACGAGTGCCCCTTCCCCATCGGGAACTCTGAAATTCCTTCCTAGCTGATGTGCCCACCCTCACCCTCCACCCTTTGGCGCTGGCTGTGCTCCAGGCCCTGCCGAGGTTAATCCTGCTGCCACGGGGCAGCCCAAATACCAGCCTGCGTGACAGGAGCTACACCATGCTCCGGTGTCTCTCCTGGAGGGACACGGCACTGGATCTGGGCCACACGGCTGTCGCTTCACCAGTTACGTCTGTGCATCAGATCGAGAGCTCCTTGAGGGACCAACTTCATCTGTTTTTTCTGCTCAGCGCAGAACCCTGCCCAAGTCCTAGTGAACTTGGAAGAATACAATCTTCTTGGGAGACAAAACCACACTCTGCACCAATGCATAAAGCCATCTGCCGAAGAGATAAGTGTCACCAACGCCAGAATACAGCCAAATGACACGCTGTCTTGACTTTGTTCTCATTCTAATAGGTTGATGTCTGATGTGCTAGCTGAAGTCTGTTAAATAATTCACATATATGAAGTGCTCCTTAAACTGTTGAGTGCTATTACTGTAATGCAGAGTCACTAATAACGTCTCTGTGTAACCTGGGGAAACGTTTCGGCCTTCCTCAACTCAATTCTCTCCCCCCCAGAGAGGGAACAACAGTCCCTCCCTAACCAGGACTGTATAATGATGTAAAAGGGCTGCTGTGTGTGTGGAAACCAGTATCCCTCTGTACGGTATGTCTAATTATGGTCACCGCTTAAGGGGCCGAGTTTAACGCCATCAAAGAAAAAAAAAAAAGTCTCATCATTTAATTGCTATTTATTTTCATAAACATGAGGTATTTCAAAGTGCTATAAGATGCAGCACTAAATATATACATTTTGAAGAAATTAAACACAGAACTTTGCATTTACCCAGTTCTATGCACCAAACAGGAACAAATACATTAACAGGAAAAACAAAACAAAAAACAAAAAACCAGGCTAGGAAAAAGGCATATATATATAGTAAATTTCTTTACAAAAGTTTCTTAGTTCAAAAAAGTGATAAAGTAATATCTACTCAAAACTTTCACGACTCATTTTCATACGAAAATATAAGTATCAAATTTAGTTATGTATCAGCATCATACTAAAGTATACAGGCAGTGTAAGAATTAGTACAGTACATAACAGAGATTAACAATATATTTGTATACAAAACATGCTCCTCAAACATTGAGGTATTACAGTACTTAGGTATGAACTTCCAGTCTAATACTGGCCACAAAAGCCACCTCTCATTACCCAGGACGTATACAAAAGGCGGGTGTGTCACTGGTATTTACAGAAATGTTCCCCAGGGGCATTAAAATGGCAAACCCCTTACGTGGCATCCGGCTGGAACTTAAGCACCATTTTTAAAAGGAATGACTTTCTGTTGTTTGGAAAACTCGGAACAAACAAGGTGACTTTCAACAGCCCCAGAGGCTTCCGACTCCCACGACCTTCGACCGCTGCCTTGGAGGTGACTTGGAGGAAACTCTAAGGGGGGCCACCCAAGCATCTCATCACACAGGCCCTCTCTCTCTCTCTCTCTCTCTCTCTCTTTCCCGAGGTCCTGGCAGAACCCCACACTTGTCCTGCTCCCCACCCAGATCCAAACTCGACGGGGGGATCGATGTGAAAGTAAACCAACATTCTTAATGTCAACACAAGGTTTGTTTAAAAAAAAAAAATCAAAATGTGCAAAGTGGCAGTGACTGTCCAGTTCTGAGAAACGTTTAGCAAGTCCGAGTGTGTTCGATTTTCTTGAGCAACTGCTGCTGTCTCGCCTGCAACTTCTCCTTCTCCAGCAAGAGCTGGTGCTCCTCGGCCTGCAGGGAGTGCACGTACTCGGTGGCCTTTTTCAAGATGACCACCTTGGCGGCCTTCTCGTTCTTCACCAGCTCCGGCACATGGTCCCTGAGCGTGAGGAAGCTGGACCGCAGGTCGTTGCGACGCTGGCGCTCCAGGATGTTGTGGTTCCGGCGACGCTCGCTGTCCTCCGAGTCGGAGTTGCGAGGACTGGAGCTCTTGGCCTTTGGGGGGATGACATTCTTGAGGGGACGCGGCGACGCTTCGCTCTTGAGCTTCTTCTGGGGGGGCGCGTCCTCGCTCTCCATGTAGGGCGACGGGGCGGCATAGTTGTGCTGCTGGTGGATGGGGACGCAGCGTTTGAGGATCAGGTCACCCGACGGGGCTCTCCCGGGGCCCAGAGCTGCGCTCTTGGGGCGCACAGTGATGGTGAAGGTGGTGACAGCCTTGCTGTTGGAGGAGGCCCGCCGCTTCTCCACGGTCACCACGTCGATTTCTTCCTCTTCGTCTTCCTCTTCGTCATCGTCATCATCTTGGAGGACAAAATGAAGAGTTATTCTCACGGTGACACACGTGACTATCGACACGCAGCCAGCCCTGGCGCGGAGTTTGCTATCATCATCAACCCATCAGCATAGATGTGGACAGAAATGTCATTTTAGGTCTCTTTCGATTAAATATATCTGTAAATCCCTTTTCCTCCCCCAAACTCCTTGTACTTCTGCAGACTTTGGCAGGTGGCAGAAATAGAAAGAACCCAGCATCGGAGCTAGACAGCATCCTGGCTCCAGCACACAGTAGTTGTGGGACACTGGGCCAGTCACTTCACCTTTCTAAGCCTCAGTCTCCTCAACCATTAAGCATGGATAATACCACGGGGTCGAGCTGGACAGACAACGTGTAGAGAGCCGGGCCTAGCAGACAGATGCCCGGTGAATGGTAGCTTTTACCATCATCACTAACTGGTCCAACTCCATAGACTTATTTATATTTCCATCTTGACACTTAAGAATCGAGGCTCCTCGTTTTGGGAGCCTCATTGAGCGATTTTACACATGGTCGAGTTCGATTTTCAGTCCTTAAACGTAAAGAACCATTTAATTAAGCAGTTTTTCATCTCGCAAAGACCAAATCCCAACTACAAAGCCCTAATCCACAGGCGTTCTAAACCCAAAGAAGCGAGCACCCCTTCTCAAAGTCACCAATAATAACAGCAGCAACGAAATCGCGCAGCATCCTGTGTGCATTTCCCCCCTCTCCTCATTTTACTACCATGCCGGGCTAGAAAATTATTGCTTAAAATGCAAGCATGAAAATCAAAACACATCTTCTGCTTGATCTGAGGGGGACCGGAAAGCTGAACAATTGTAGGATTTGTTCTAAAGCCGAAATGTGAGGCTGTTCCAGCCTGTGGGTCCCTTTAAGCCAATGTTTTGGTTTTCTGCCAAGAAGACAGCTGTTGGAAGGAAGTGCTTCCTCACCGAAAGCTGTCAAGGCACAGACATTAAAGGGACAGACCCACTTCAAATTGGAGGCTTACCACCAAGTTTCCTTCCAGGAGCCTCAGATGAATCCATCCTCAGCCCTGAAGGAAATTTCGGCTTTTTTTTCTGCCTGCATTCTGAAAACACTGGCTTTCGGGTTTCAAAGGAGCCCCAGCTCCAAGGACAAGGGCGTTCAAGTGTTTGGGTAGAGTTCTTTACCTCCCCAGCCGCAGGCAAAGTCTTTTAACCCTACCCTTTAGTTTAAGACGCTCACACAACAGAACTTATCAATGAGTCTTTCCAGGGTGTGTGCATTCCGGGAGGGCCGGCTAAGTGCCAGCCCTCCCTCCCTCCTCTGAAGGACACTGAGCGGAAAAAAAAACTCAGCTCATTTCTGAAAATCAGTTCTGGAATTCTGGCTAGAAGACAGAAAACCGGACCCAGGTCTCGCCGCGCACTGTAAAGAGGCGGCCCTTTGAGAATGTACACAATCGCTGTTGTACTTGGCCACCAGCTGCTGAATGGAGGGGAGGGGGGGCCCCCCTGCCGCCCCCAGCCTTTCAGATCCTTGGCCTGGCCTGCTGGCCCGCATATCGCCGCCTGCCGGCCACGCACCCCGAGCAAATAGCCCACCACCCACGGAGGGAGGGGGAGACGAGGACCCAGGTTTGAAAAATAAAAGAACACCGGTCCCGCCCGTCGGGGCAACCCCCCGCCCCCCAACGTCCTGCGCCCTGAGCAGGCTTTTGCCCAGCGCCTGGGTCTTATCGGGCGTCTCCCAACCGGACCCTGGCCCCAGCCCCTCTCCACGCAGGGCTAACAGGTTTCTGCACAGGCAACGCAGCCGGAGGCCCCTGCACCCACCCACCCTCCCGGCTTTGGCCATTTATTTCCCTTTCCCCAATATTCTTCCTTCCACTGCGCTGCACAGAGAGAGAGAAAGAGGTGGGAGGGGGGCCGGGCGAGAGGACCAGTGATGGATGGAGTCGGGGTCCCGGGGAGAGCAGTGAAGGTGACTTTGGAGAACACGCTCCTCTTTTTTTTATTCCAGTTTCCACTCCCCGTCTCTCCTTCACCGTGGGGGATCGGCTCAGTTACAAGCAATACTCCCCCCCACACCCCTCCCCATAAAAAATGCTCTCCCCCAAAGCCAAACCCATGAATGGCGACAACAGGAAAGACACCCCGGGGCCGGGGAGGGGATGGGAGGGGAGCGCCAGCCGGGACCCTGCCTCGGTCCTTACCTGAGTCGCTCAGGGTGTCCTCTCCGGAGGTGCTGAGGGCCTTGTGGTCCCCGCCACCGGCTGGGCGGCCTCCGGGGCGCGAGGCGGCGGTCCCCGGGGCGCCGGCCGGGGATGCGGTCCTGGCCCCCGAGGTGACCGCAGCGGCGCCCGCGGCCGGGGCGCCGGCCACCGGCTCGCGCGGGGTCACCGGGAAGGGGAAGACCACGGCGGGGTCCACGCACTCGGCGGCGGGCAGGGCGCCCCCCGCGCGGCCGGGCCCCACGGGGCTGGCGGCCGAGGAGGAGCCCGCGGCCGGCGCGGCCGGGGCGGCGGGCGGCCGGCCGGGCTGCAGGCGCTCGCTGACCGCGCGCTCCAGCTTCTCGCGCGCCGAGAAGCCGCTCCACATGCAGTCCTGCAGGATGACGGGGTGCGCGGGGAGGCCGCCCAGGCCGCCCAGGCCGAACGCATCCTCCTCGGCCGGGGTCCCCCACAGGTCGGCCTCGGGCAGCAGCATCTCGGTGGCCCAGTTCGGGGGCTCCGGGCTGGTGGGCTCCGGGAAGGCACGGCTGGGCGACAGCGGGGGCGTGGGCAGGAGCTCGAACTTCTTCCAGATGTCCTCGCCCGGGGGCGTGGAGTCGGGGCCCCCGAAGTAGAAGTCATCCTCGTCCGGGTAGAAGCAGGGCTGCAGCGAGTCGAACTCCAGGTCCGGGTTCTTGCAGAGCATCCCCGGCATGGTGGACGCGCTGCGGCCGGGCACCCGCTCGCCGCCTCCCGGCGCGCGGGCCGCGGGTCCCCTCCTCCGCGCCGCGCCGCTCGCTTCTGGGGGTGTCTCCTCGCCGCGGGGGGCGGGGGGCCCGCGCCAACCTCCCACACTGCTGCAAGCGACAGACACACCAGAGGAGGGGTTGGCCGGCAGCACCGCCAATGCGGGGCCCAGGCCCCCCCTGCACCCCGTTTCTCAATTTCCCCTCCCGGCCCGCCTCCCCCCCAGCCCACACTCGGCTCTGTGCTCCCCGAAGGTGGAAGGAAGTTCTGCTTCTCTCTCTTGCTCTCTCGCTCCCTCCTCCCTCCTTTTGTGTACAAGCTGTCCACGGCCGGGGGGCGGGAGGGGGGCGTGCAGATGCGGGGGGCGCTGGGCTGGCTGGCGGGGGCCCTGCAACTTTGCAAACTGCCGTTTCATTCACACGGGCGCTGCCCGCCCGCAGGAGGGGGCACCGGGGAGGGGGTGGTGGTGGCTGCAGGACTCTTGCTCACCAGCTCGCCGGAAGCCCAGTTGCACCAGTGTCGGGACCAGCTGCTCCAAGGCAGCCTCCCGAGGCTCCAACCCAGCTGCCGGGCTGGGGGGCTCGGGCGGGGGAGAAGGCGCAGGACCTCGAGTCCCCCCCCCCCATCTCCCACTGTAATCAAATTGCTACCTCGGGAGTGCACAGGATAGCGGGTGGTGAGGAAACTTTGCACATAGGGAAAATGCTTTTTCTCTAGACCGAGACCAACAACGGGCACCCGAACGCACCCCCCAAACGGGGACAGACGGGCGCCCCCGGGCATTCAGCGCTGCAGGGAGAGTCCTGCCTCTGCCTTGCTTTTGAACCAGCCCATCCCCGCTCTTCCACACCCCCGACCACGTCCTCTTTCAGGACGAGGGGGACAGCCTACACCCGGGTCCCCCGGAATGGTGCGGGGCGCATTTGATTTCTCCCCGAGCTGGGGCCGCCGTGACCCAGATTAGCTCCGCGGCCGCCTGGCCCAGCCTAACGTCCCCTACGCCCTCCGCCCGCTTCTTTCTGCCCTGGCACGGAGGGCGAGGGGTCCCTTCGGAGAACCCCAGCTTTGGGGTGGGGACGCACCGGCTCCCCGCGTCGGCTCGAAGACAGACACACGCTGCAGACAAGGGCGAATTTCCTCCCGAGGAAGCCATGCACCCCCCTGGCAAGGGCAGCCCAAGGATTAGGGCGGGTCTCTT
This sequence comes from Cynopterus sphinx, assembly GCA_030015415.1. NCBI lineage: Eukaryota > Metazoa > Chordata > Mammalia > Chiroptera > Pteropodidae > Cynopterus > Cynopterus sphinx. The sequence continues at coordinate 5,305,918 of CM057383.1, read as the reverse complement.
CCAGCCGAGGGGTGCCTTGGGGGGTGGGGGGCTGGATGGAACCGGCTTTTCAGCGAAAACCCCGAGAGGTGGTTTTGTTTCGGAAGCAGAGACCGTCCCCGGGGAATACTGGGGCGCCCCGGGCGCGAGCCGCGAGCGGATCACCCGGCGCGTCCCCCCTTTGCCGCCGCTCCCGGGGCGCCGGGGCTGCGCACCCCCCGCTCCTTACCTCCCGCGGGCTGCGGGGGATCCAGAGGCGATCCGGGGCTGGGGTGCCCGGGCGGCCCGGCGCGGGGGCGGGGGCCGGCGGCTTCGTCGGGCGGCCGCGGTGTGTGCGCGCTTGCGCCCGGCTGGCGCTCGCTCGGCTCCCGGCCCGTTCCCAGGAGCCCCCCGCATCCACCCAGCGCGTCCAGACAGATGACTGTCACTGGCTGCGCTTTGAAGCTCGGGGGGATATTATGAACTGAAAAATCTGACACACCCGGGGGGCGGGGAGAGGAGGGAGCCGCTCTCAGACAAGGGGGTGGGGATGGGGGGAGAGAGAGGCCGCGGAAAGCGGGGTTTCACCCCGCCCTCTTGATTTCCATAAAAAAAATCAGGGGAGGCGCCAAGGCTTTCGCGCCAAAAGCCACTTGCTTTTGCTTCTTTTTTTTTTTTTCCCCCTTTGCAGAGAGGAGGCTGCAAAGCTGGGAAGCCCGGGCTGGGTTGGGCACCCCCGCCCACCTCCCCGCCCTGCCAGACCCCCGGGCTCGCAGCCGGTGCACCCCGCGGAGCAGCTGCGAGCACAGCGGCGCGGCGCGCACCCTGCACGCCTAGCCGTCGCTTGGCATTACAACGTTTTTTTCCAGAGGTCTCCGGGTGGGGGTGTATGTTGGGTGGGCGGGAGGCGGAGGAGGAGGGGGTTCAGGGCGGCTCCCACCCCAGCCCCCCGCCTGGACCGCGAGGCCAGCATCCTGCGGAGCCTGGCCGAGACGGAGGGGCTGCCCGTGGGCGAGCCGAGGAAAGCTGCGCCGAGGGTGCCGAATGGGAGGAAGGGGAGCGCAGGATGCGTCTGCCCAGTGTGGGATGGGAAGGAGAAGGGGCGCCCCCCTCGCTGGAAAATAAATAAATAACCGCGCGCCGCGAGGGTGGCGCCGCCGCGCCGTTTCTCCGGCCGAAAGCGACACCTGGCGGAGGCCGGGCGGAAAGCGGGGACGCGGGGCCTGCAGCGGGATGGATGGAGACGCCGGCGGGGTCCTCCCGCCGCGCGCCCGCCGCCCCGCCCCCACCCACCCCGGGGCGCTGTCCAGCGGGCCTCGCCGCCGCGCAGCCGGGGCGCCTGGGCCGCCAGGGCATGGGTGTCAGACCCCCCCCACCCCAGATGTCCCCACGGGCTCCCGAGTCAGCCTGCTCGAAGCCAGCGTCGCCCCCAATGAAGGGAAGGAGGATCGGGGTTGACGTGGGTGCTGCGGTCCACACCGCCTAAGCACCCAACCTGGCCTCCAGAGCCTGGATTCCAAACTGGTGGAAGCCCAAAAGGAAGGCTGCCGGCACGGCTTCGCCTCTCTGTGCCTCGGTTTCCCCGGGTGCGAAATGCGATTAGTAGGGGTGCTCTCTCACCCACAGGGTTGTTTTAGGAAATCAAGAGTCGAGAAAGCGCTTAGAACAGTGCCCAGGGCGTAGGCCTGAGTGTCATCAGCTCGTGTTGTTACCAGGTCATGGTAGAGTCTTCCCCATCAACTAACACCTTTATCCCGGCATCATTTGCCTTCTTCTCCCCTCTCCCCCTTCACCATCAAATCCTCACTTCGCTCGGGTCGCACTTTCTCACAGGTGTGTTTGGGAGCGTGTGAAGAAGTTAGAGATCACTGCCTCTATCCCCAAACCTCAGGAGCAACCCAGGTCTCCTGGGCAGCCCCCTTCACAAACAAATACACGGAGAGGTGAGATTTTGCTTCGAAAAAACATTCCTGGGGGTGGTTTGCGGTAGGAGAATCTGTCCCCAGGTTGGCTTGGGGAAGTGTCTTCTATCTCCCTTTTTCCACCCTGAAAAGTCCACTCCCCACCATTCACCTCAGCTTTCAAACTAGTTACAGACGAGGAGGCAGTGTCAGGGGTCGCCTGTAAAAGGCTCCCGTATTAGCATTTGTGAAGACGCATCCAGCCCTTAGTTCTGGATGCCTACATAATTCTAGAAAGAGAGGCAGATGCCCTCCCAGAGTCCTAGGAAGTGGCCCATGAATGAGGATGAGCTGCCTTCTGAGTACCTTTATTATTATGATTACTTCCCTCACACATGTAAAACACTTCACTTTTGCAAAAGCCCTTAACACCCTACTTCTGCTTTTCCCTAACCTCTTAATCTAAACCAAGCCTTCCTGCTGTATTCTCTCCAAACATCCTTTACCTCCATTTGTAATTATATATTCCTGGGAGTGTTTGTTTAATGCCGCTTTCCGCCAGAGGCCTGAAAGCAGGCTGTCTCCCTCCTCCGACCTGTGAGCTCCAGCCAAGAGGACCTGTTTGTTTTGTTCAGGGGGACATCCTCAGAGCGAAGCTGGGGACCTGTAGACCGTAAGTACGCCACCGTATTGTTCAAGGCAGAGATCTTTGAGGGAGTCCTTCTAAGGCAGCCGGCTCTTCTGAGACAGTTTCTATTCATCAGAAACAGAGGGAGAGAGAAATGTCACTCCAGAACCTTCTTCAGGCCCTCAGCGGCAACCCCAGAATGGACACTAGAAATTGCCTGCCCTGCCTTTTAACCAAAATAGCAAGAGGACTGTTAAAATAGGCGAGGGTGGTCCCTGTTGCTGAGTTTAAAATCCTAACCTACCCTTGTCCTCTCCCACCAGACCTGTGCTCTTCACCATCTAATCCTTTGTCAAGAAACAAAAAGTAGCAGAAAAAGAGGGGACAAGGAAAAAAGAGAAGTAGGTACTCTATGCCTCTGAGCAAATCAGGTATCCTTCCTGGACCTCAATCTCTAATTTCCATCATTTAACAGCAAGCCAGTAATTACTGACAGGTCGGAATTTGAAGGTTAACAGAATGATAAAATTCAACAAGTATTTATTGGTACTTTCATTTGCAAATAGAAAGATAAAAGGCTGGGGAGAAACCCTGCTGCTGCTGGTTCCGAGTTGGCTTGTTGAAAAACCTGCAAATTCTTAAAAATGTTGCAACGTTCTTAGACTATGTGGATGCACATTAAATAGATCTTTAGATGGCTTCAAAGTTAAGATTTGGTTCAACATGCATCTGTGGTCCAGACTTAGACCATAGATGAGTTAAGGCACACTGATGGAGACACACACCTAAGATGACCACATTTAGAATAGAGATATCCATAGGATTTGGTTGATAAAGAAGGAGATTTTTAAGGAAATATAATGTTTTTTTTCTTTTAAATACAAATCTCTCTGTATTAAAACAACACACACACACACACACACACACACACACACACACACACACAGATCATGAGTGAAAGTTCCGGGTCCAGCTTCTGGGACCATGGTTTCTCCTTGGATATTCACTGGTTCTCTCAGCCAAAAAAAGAAAAATAGTATAAATTTTTGCTGACTGAATAATTTTTAAACTCCTAACTCTTCATCTGGAGTAAAGCTAGCTGACCTACCCAACTAGTTAATTAATTTGTAAAAGCCTGATTGCAGATTTAAATGGAAAGAGTCTTAGACTATAAAACGTATAAGAAAATATAGTTTAGAGTTCTTTCCCTAGAAAAGAAACAAGGAAAAAAGTAGCATATTGGACTAATAAAGATTTAAAAATTAAAATGTACAGTTAAAACACACCTTAAAGTCAAAAGGCCACAACAGGTGATAGAAAAATACTTGCCTGATATAGGAGAGGAAGAGCATATCCATGAACATAAAAAGCTCCAATACCTGAATAGAAAAAAAAAAAAAGCTTGACAAAAATATACAGGTCCAGGATAAGAGTAGGTCATTCACCCAATAAGAAACGCAAATTTCCATAAACACATGAGGAGATGCTCAGCTTCACTAGTAGTCAGGGAAATGCAAGTGAAATCTCAAGGAGATGAACATATTTTGGTCTAGCAGATTGGCCCAGAGTGTTGATAAGGCTGGGTAGGGGAGTGTGGGGCGGTGGTAGGGGGTGCCTCTCTTACACTGCTGGTGTTCCAGCCCCGAGAGTCAAAGCAATCCCACTCTTTTAAATCCACTCTATAAGACGTAAGACAACAAATAAGTAAAAATAATATAAACAAGAATATGTCTTGCAGCATCGTTCACAATAACAACAACAAAAAAAAAACTGTAAACAGTCTAAATGCCCATCAATAGGGGAATGGAAGGGTTGGATCTATTATAACATGACCATGCAGTAGAATAACGTGCAGCCACTTACAAAGAATGCTTAGATCTGCAGGTGCTGTCTTGGAAAACGTCCGGGAGTATGAAAAGATATATGTGTCGATATATGAGTACCTAAATAGATCTATATAAACCCAGTAACAAATGGGGTGGGATGTGCAACAAGTTGTTAATCGTGGTTTGCTTCAAAGAAGGCCATCAGACAGGGGAGGGGAAAGCTTTCCCTCTTCGTGAAAGTGTTTTGAAGCAGCCGGAGAGGAGCAAATTTAATTTTTCGTTTTGGTTATTTTGCAAAACGATTATTTTTGTTACTCCTCGGGGAAGCTAATCATTAAGCTGATCATTTGGGGGAAGGAAAGGAGGGTTTCGTGAAGACTAAAGACACCCCAAAGAACTCTTTTGCTTCGTGGACTAGTTGGCACTCTTTCAGACCAAACTGGTATTGAACAGTTGAGACCAAGAGAGACCAAGATGGGATAAAATGGGCATTGGTTTAATTAGGATTAGAATCAAGATAACCAAAGTATATGATGTTGCACGTGCCCGAGACATGACATCTACTTTAAAAACAGAAAAAGGAGGAGAAAATCTGAGGCTGGAGGAAAATTCAAAACACAGCACTGAGAGTTTTGGGGGTGGGGAGGTTTTTGTTAACGGCACAATTACGTTGAAAACAAATTATCTTCATCTAATGCCAGTAATTTAATGACAGACTTAGAAAATGAGGAGCGTCCCGCAGACCTTGTACGCCTGCCTGTCCCAGACTGATTTTGCGTCATTGGAGGCAGGTCAGACGTCTCATCCCCTTCCCCTGGGAAGCCTTCTCTCAGGCTTAGCGCTTTACAGACTTGGGGAAAAGATGGGGTGAGTGAAAATGCTTTTTAAACCACGAAGACCTTTGTGGACAGAAGGTAGCATTGTTTTTGTGGAGTCAGAATTCCCGTCTATCGTACTGTCTTTCTGCTCAAAGACGAAACGAGGAAGCTGACCTGGGAGGCAGGCAGGTTGCTCAGTGCCAGGCTCCATGGCTTCAGGGAATGCAGAACGCTTTGACTCCTCAGACCTCAAACCTGACTTGCCCGTGCATCAGAAGGCATGGCCCAGGAGGGGAACCCAGTCTTTACAGGAGCCTGAAAGGGATTCTGACACCAGATCTGGTCTCCAGATCCACTGGCACTGCCCCTTAGAGCAGCGGTTTCTGTATCCTATCTGCTTTTTCCAGGACTGTGTTCCGGTCTCCGTGATTTAATTTGGGTGTGCCCAGATCTCTGCTGAGGTTTTCACATCTTCTGTTCACGTAGTTACATAAAAGATGGCTGATTTGCCTTTCATCCTGGCTGATTTCAATGTCCTTTCATGCTAGGGACACCCCCTATAGCTCCAAAGGCTGCCCAAGCCCACTTTAACATCTACCTGGGGGCCTTTTTGGTTTCCTTGTGTGTAAAGAGTGACCATTGACAGGCCCTACTCACGGTGCCCATTTCCAGAAGCTGCTGCTTCTGGCCTAAAAAGTCTCTCTCTCTTTTTTCTGCTTAGTTAAATCCTGTCCAAAAAGATTAGCTGGAGATTCTCCAGGAAGGAATGCTAATCTTCTCCCCGCAAATCTCCATTAATCGTTCACTGCCTGCCCGGCTCCCAGCTAGTCTAATCCAGGTGTGTGCTCTTTATCAGGTTCATGTGTGTGCGGCTCTCCCAACGAGGTTAGAAGTTCCTGAGTAAGAAGGCACCTTCCCACCTCACCTTTGCACCTTTCGCAGAAAATGGTGGGAAGAACCAAGCTCTGAAGCCAGATGGGCCACCGAGTTCTGCCTGGTGGACAATCCAGGTGGCCACGCTGAGCCTTCAGTTCCTCACCTTTCCATGGGTATTTCATGAGGATGGGTGGTGTAGCCTTCGTAACACTTGTGGATAAACCTGCGAGGCTCCCGAGGAGGACAGGATGTGTGACCTGCCTCATTAATCATCTTTTCTTCAACAGGTATCTCCCCCAGGACACTCTGCCTCTCTCTTCTTGGCTCATCCTGACCCAGGTAACTTGGGCCTTAGAAGGAGGTATTGCAAAGTCAAGGGTAGTGCAGGGTAATCACAGTGAGAGAACACAAGACCGCAGGGGGGATGGCTGGAGTTCTTTGAACCCAGAGTTGAGAATTATATGTTGAAAAATCATACGTTGGTCACTGAACTTCTCTTGGCCTCAGCTTCTTGGATCATAAAATGGGAATAATGGGTCCCATGCCCACTGTTAGCCCACAAAGGAGACGTGGTGTCTGTAGAGCCGTGTGTATAGGTTCAGCAATTCGGTTTAACGTCCTGGTGCTATATCGCGTCCATGTCTTAGGCAAGCCCACTTCCATCGGCCTCAGTTTTCTCATCTACAAATACAGATTAAATAATACCCTTTTTTACCGCAACAGAGCAGATATGAGACCCGGAATCAAAATAAGACCGTGCATGTTCTCTTGCATTATTAATGAACTAGGAGCTGCGGAGATGAAGGCCTTTACTCTGACTTAGTGAGTACCCGAAAACCCCTCCACGGGAACAGTATGGGATCCGTGTGAGGTGATTCAGACGGGCCTGTTTGCGCTGGATCCTGTAGAACCATCTTACGGTACTTACGATGGTCATATTTCCTGGTAAGTGGCATCAAATCCAAAAACCTGTCAAGGGGACAGATGGCATTCTTAGCACAAAAGAGGAAACCAATTAGAAGCTAAAATACAGAAAAACGGGAACTTGTAAATGCTAACAAATTGTTTCCGTGTGGAGGACTGCGCCGTCTTCCCGGACACTTGTTAAGGAAGGTTTCCATCTGGCCCATCGGCGTGCACAGGGCACTGGCTGTTAGCGTCTAAGGAAACTTTACAGACCCTCCCTCCTAAGCCCCTTGACTTCAAACTTTCAGACTTAACCAGAGTCGTCCGGTAGATGCTAACAATTGCATCATGTCCCCTTTACAGTAACGGATTGTTTATTTGCAGCTCAGAAATAAGCACTAAAAGCCGGATTTTAAGAAGGAATTTTTAAGTGCCGAGCTTGCATCCAGGCACCTATCAACAAACACTCATTACCTATGACTGACAAGTTCTGCTCTCAAGGTACAGACCAGCCAGTGGGACTGAGAGACAAAAACACAGAGAAGTCCAGTCAAACTTCTTGTGTCCTATAGTATATCGTGGGCATGGAGCCAAGAGCCTGCACCTCTTTCTGGGAAAGTAGGACGTGGCTTCACAGACGGGGAGACGAATAAGCTATGGGACAAAAAAGGGGAGTTTGCCCAGTAGCGGAGGAGGGGAGATAATTTACATTAGTCAGGATGGGTGAGGTTATGCTGTTGTAACAAACGAGCCTGAAAATTCAGAGGCCTAAATAATAAAGGCTTCCCCCCCCCTTTGCATGTTACAACATCCTGATTAGAGAGGCCCCTCATGAAAAAAAAAAAAGTACAAAACAGGCAAAATCAAGAGCACAGCTGTCACGCCCTTTGTTAAAGCCTCGGAACGGATTGTGGTGGCCCCCAGTGGGACGAAATGGTACGAGTGAAGGAAACTGAAAGCTCGGCTGTCCCAAAGGAGCCTCATAAGCGGAAGACACTAAAAATAGCTGTCGCGAGGAGGAGAGGTGAGTTAAAGAGAAACGTGTCTGTGGTTACAGCTGATAGGAATCAGATCATGCGAGGATGGAAAGCCAGGCCTTTCGCTGAGCCCACACTCTTTCCACCACTCTGAACTGCCTGCGGGGGCCTGTCACCTGTGCCATCGAGCAGGAGACAAGCTCCTCAATGGCAAGGGCGGCATTTATTGGACCTTTTTTTCCCGTGATGCCTACTTATACCGGGCACGAAGGAAGTGTTCAATCGACATTTGTGGAATGAGCAAATGAACTTCGCTCTGTTCTCCCAAAGCAAGACTGACGCTCTCTGCGTATGTTGGGAAGGTCAGGACCAGCATCCTATGGAAAAGGGAGGCGACAGACCTGCGGTCGGCACATTTGGTAGAAGCAGCAAAACCTTTGAGTCAAAATAAGAATCAGTTAAATAACTTTTACACTAAGCCAAATTTTTACCAAAAAAAAAAAGAAAAGAAAAGAAAAAAGAAAGAGAGAGAGAGACAAATAAAGGTGGAATGGCCCTGGTTGCTGTGGGAATAGGGGACCCCAACCTCGCTTTCTCAGCCTCCTTCTGTCTCCCCCTAGAGCAACCTCTGGGTGCCTTTGCAATTTTCAAACCCAGAGTGAATGCCACGAACAAGACCCAGGACTCCTGAGGAAGTTTTCCCAGCAGAAGTTCCTGACTTTCATCTCTGTCTGCCGTTGGAACCTGCAGTTGTCTCCTCTGAGGGGGTTGGGGCTGTGGTGCACTTAGTTCCACAATGGTGGAATGAAATACAGGTCCCTAGACTAGAGGGCAGAGAGAAGCCCCTGGCTCTGCTGCCCTCAAAATGGCACGCCCTGCAGCTCCACGGAACTGGGGCTCCCCAGAGGCCTAGATAAGCTAAGCAAGGTTCCCGGTGCCTCCTGAAGGTGGGTGCCTGGCATGCGTCTCCTTTTCTGCAGAAGCTACTTCAGGTCCCGAGGAAGACCGTCTTTCTTTCCGTCTAATACTCATTTCTCACAATGCAGGCTTGGGGGGAGGCTGGGGAGAAGGAAGATGCTTTGCCAGCCAGCTCCCTCCCTCTGGCTCAGTAAGACCCTTGACCCACAATATTATCAGATGAGAGCACTAATCCCTTCTGTGAGCGGCCCAGAGATGACCTGGCACGGCCTTCTGGTCCCTGCTCCCGGATTGCTAATCCGAGCCGAGGAGAACCAGACCCTAAGGCCCCACAGATGGTGGCAGAGGGGCAAAGCACGCTGGTTTCCCACCTTCCGGACATCACTGAGATAAAGGGCTGGACGGCCTGATGCGTTTTCTAAGCATCATCATCCATGCCAGATAAGGTCTCCTAGGCCCTCTGTTTCTCCTCATTCTGCTCCATTAAAACCCAAGGCCAGTTCCTCAGACGATGCCAAACTCTCCACTTACCTCTAAAGCCATGAGGATGAATGTGGGAGGTTTCCCTTCTGTGAACTCGGGAGCAGGCCAGGTCCCCTTCCCCCGCTCTGTACTCACAGAGGCCCTGACGACCCCGTTCAAGAACCATTTACAACTGTGTTTGGGTGAAGAGGAGCCCAGCCCCGTAGCCAGGTGTTCTTAAGCAACGTTCTTCCAAAACCGAGGAAGCAGCCTCAGCCCTGCACAAGACGTGAGGTCAGATGCCAAGGGGTCACTCTGCTCCTTTCCTATGGTCGACTGGTGGCCTTGAGGAGTCAGGTAGGGATGACGCCCCTTTCCTCTACCTCGCTACCAACTCCTGGCCCCCCAGCTCCACGCGAGCATCTTTGAGGCTCAGTGTCTTCGGGTTTAAAATGGGGATGATGGGTCCCCGCATCCTTGCAGGATCGTTGCCAGTGACAATTGTGAGATGAACGGCAGAGCGCCATATCACTGCGAGGTGATTGTCCCCGTTACAAAAACAATCCCCACTCATCCAGAATCCCCTAATTGTCTTATCTGGATTATTCCCCCACCTGCTCTCTGGACCTCTGCCATATTTTAGAGATGAAACAGTCAGATGTTAGCCTGAATTTTTCTCTTTTCCTCGAGCTGTTTAAAATCCCGAACTCAAGGAAAACACCACATTTTACTGATATCATTTCTGCCAAACCATCTCTTTAAAAGCCCATTAGAATAATATATGGCCACGAAGAAGACTGAGCTGGAGGTCAAGTCTAGTGAGGAACAACTCCATCATGTAGTGTTAGGTGCAAAAGGAAAATGAAGGGCAATGCGTAGCAGGAGATCCCGTTTGGAGAAAAAACATTATAGATGCTTGTAGATGCGTATCTCAAAGGGTAAACACCAACACATTTAGTGGAATTGTTGGGGGCTGGGATTCGGATTCAGGTGGAGAGATGGTGAGTGCTCTGTTCATTCCTTTTTCTGTCGTTTGACTTTTTTTTAACCATGATTGCTTATTAATTTTTTAAACATTTTTAAAACTTTTTATGTTTTCTTAATATTACTTTTTAAATTTACAAAATTAAAAACATTAGCAGACATTTTAAATATATGGCCTGGAAATGTATTTTAAGGGAATATGTACGTTTGTCCTTACCCTTCAATCTTCTAACGCAGTTAACTGAACATGCTGCCTCGTGTTTACATTACAAGCTACAATCCTCATCACTCCATGCATCAAGCACCTGCTGCATCCCCCAGATGAATGCCAGGCCCTTGACAGACCTTTCCTCACCGCCTCCTCCTCACTCTGACCTTGCAAGGTTAATTATTTTCACGCCCATTTCCACCTGAGAAAGCCAAGGCCTGACGTCACACTGTTAATACGAGGCAAAGCTGAATCCTAACCCAGCACATTTCAGCTCTATTAGACCGAAGGGGACATTTGTTTATAAATGTAGGTTTCTTGATGCCCCCTCAAGGACTGCACTCACCCTCGTAAATATGATCTTTAAAAAGTATAATCACTATATATTAATACACGTGAGCTGATTTTAAGATAAATATTCAATATCGCGTGTTAATTTTCTTCCCCAACCCCTGACCCTGATTCCCCCAATTCAGCAAGGGCATAGGTAGATCTTGGGGTGCACTTTATTGGAATTGCATTTAAGCGAAGCTGCAGCAACTAACTAACCTGTTCGGAGTTTCTTGAAGCTTTCTCAAGTCTGTAGACCTGTAACGCGGGCTGCAGGGCTGTGCTGGGGAGTCTCCTTCAGACTTACTGGGAAATGAAGTCTGCTACAGAGCTCCCCAGTGCCTCACCCATGCACAATCACTGGGGAGCAGGGCGCGGCATCTAGTGGGTCTGTTTGTTTCCTGCCCATGGGGACTTAGGTCTCAAAGGAATCTTCAGATCAGAAATGGGATTTTTTTTCCGTGAGGCTCCAGAAAGTGAAATGCCTCAGTGACAGGAGGAAACGACTGGGAGCTCTATCCCAGGGTGACACGAGATAGAATCCGGTAACAATGGGAACAAGCCGGCAAGGGATGGGGCTGTCTTGATAGGTCCTGAGACGCCTGTCCTGTCGCAGGATTCAAAGAGAGACCGGGAAGCATCAGACCTGCTTCCGAAAGGATTTCTGCATAAACATAAATTCTGCGATTCTCTACTGCCTGCTTTGCGCTTTTTTGTTTCTTATTTATAAGACTAACATAGGGCCTCGGGGAAGGACACCCCTGAGGTGACAAGGTCCACTTTCCACACTCACTCTGCGGGTGTGATGTCAGGTTATGCAACTGCTCCTCCGTTTCTGGAGGTTTGGATCGGAAAGACCGTCAATCAATTGTTTGGTCCTAATTAATTTTGCTTGAGAACAATCTGACGTGTTCGCAGAAGTAGCAATTAAAATTGAATGGTGGTGTAATCACCCTCTCAAATATTTAAACAATGTGATTATATAATATCTATCAACAGAGTTTTTCGTCTCTTTTCTTTTCAAATACACTTGGGGAAATAGACGGGAAAGGAAAATAAGTCTGGCTCCTGGGTTTGGAAAAGGCAGTTTCTTCCCCCGATCGCTCCCAGATCTCCACGGTACAAGACAACAAGACAAGCTCTCGCTGGCCCCTCTCACTAGCTCTGACAGCAGGAAGGCCCCCCCGGCCCCCCATCGTGGGTACCGAGAGCCGCAATATGCCCTCCGGTCGTCTGTTTGGATGGCAACCACACAGAGGTTGTTCTGTGCTTCCCCTCAGAGCCAGGCTGCGTGGGGTCCTCGCCACCACCCCCTGAGCCTGGAGCTGACGTGGCTGTGCTGAGGGAGGAGGGGGCAGATCGTCTCATTCAGCCCAGGACGGATTTATTGAGGGCCTACTATGTGCCAACGGAAACTTCCAAATCTCTGTTTGAGTCCTCGCCTTATTTCCTAAAAAACTCCACCCACCCATTCAGCACTCCCAGGCCTTGAGTCCTGGAATCCCAGGGATCCCTCACATTCCCTGTGTCCCCAACTGAACTTTTGCCTCCATCCTTAAGCCCGTTCCTCCTGCCGAATTCTCTTTTTCAGTGATGGCACCGCCTGTCACCCAGATCAGAAACCTGGCCGCCATGTCTGCCTCCTCCTCCTCTTTCATCTTGTCTCTTGGCAGTGACCATACTGGGTTATTTCTACCTCCCTCCAGGGTTTATAGAAGGCACCAGACTGTCCATGCCCATTTTTCAAAGACGGAAATCCTTTCGTCCCAGTTGGTGAAGAGTCACAGCGTCACACTCCCCGAGTGACCCTCTGCCCACCACTGCAGCCCCTTTCTCCAGAGCCTCTGGCCCTCCCCAAGGTCCAGCAATCACGGGATAATGGCTGGTACAGCAGGAGACGTCCAGGAGCTTGAGCCTGCAAAGCGTGGGTTTCGATTGGCTGGTGCCTTGGTGGGACCTCTTGTTGCTACATGACCTCATGACCTCTGTGTTCGTGGCTCATGGCCGGCTTTCCTGTCAGGGCACAGTAAGCACAGGGCCTGGGGTCCACTGTGCTGTAAGGGGCTCAAGAAAGTATCTCAAGATTAATTTACTTTAAAATCAGGAGGAAAAAAGATAATTAATAATAATAATAATAATAATAAATATACAATAATGAACCATGCCTGGATTACATTAGTCTTTATCTTGATGCGGCCTTAAAATGTTAATCGTGAGTAGTTTGAATGAACGGGGCCTACAAGAACAGAAGCAAACTCAGATGCAGCCGCATAGAGGCCGTTCTTCCCGACCCGTCTCTCATTTCCATGATTCTGTGATTTTATTTCAGCATGCCTTTTCTGGGTCTACTCCCTCCCTCCTTTCCTCCTTTTCTAGCTTTTCTACCGTCTGCCTCTGCCGACCACCCACTGGGTGCCAGTTCTGAAGATTCTGAAATGAGGAAGCCACACTCCCTGCCCCGAGGTTGTGCACAGTCCAGAGCTGGGGGAGATCCAGAAACCATCAACTGCAAGCCCCGTAGATAGATGTTCTAGATGTTCCGACAGAAGACCAGAGCACCTCGCCGAGAGAGGGCCCCTCCGCCCAGGTAAGTAGGGAGAGACCTCCCCGCCCCAAAGAGGTGCCATCAGGCTCCAGAAGACAAGCATCTCAGCAGAAGTGCCCTCCAAACTCAGACACGGAGGCACAGAACTGAGGACCGTTTTGGTGTCTGAACTTTCCCCCCTGACCCCTGCTGATGTCCACACCTCCGGTTTCAGCGTCTGGCCGAGACGAGCCCCTTCGGCAGGCCCCGCTTTCCGAGGGCTGGTGAGGATTGGCTCGTGGCTCCTCAGCCTGGCTTGTGAGAGCCTCCAGGTTTGGATGGAGGCCGGCTCCGTGCTGAGTCATCATTCTAGAGAACCATCGCCACCCACGTGGAAAAAGGGACACCAGGCAGCTGTTCGAGGAGGGGGGGAGAAGAGGCCGCCGCCCACGACAAGCCTACCCAGAGGTGGCAGTGGCTACCTGGGCTGTAGGGCTGCAGTGATCCACCTCGCCCCTCGCTGTCCTCGCCCCCGCCCTGGGCGGTCACCGTCCTGGCATTCAGACCTTGGCCAGGGGTTAGGTGTGTGGATGGTCGTCCCGGCACGACAGCGGCCTGCTAGCCCAGAAGCTCCTGGGTGCCGCCTTCCGAGGCGGTCTCCCTGGCCTGCCCCTCTCTTCCCTCCTCCCGTGCGGTACCACCTGCCAGGCCTGTTCCTACCCCACGCATTTCCTGTGTTTCTACACCTCCGGGCCACCCCTTCTCTGTCTGTTGTTTGACTTGGCCATCAAAGCCCTTGAAATTCTTCAGTGAAAGCCAGCCGAACTCCTCCCGGTGGAATGACTCACGGCTTTACCTTTGTTCCCCAGAGATACAGCCAACCGGCTTACGAAGGCGTGCAGCAGTCCTCACACAGTTGTCGTGACCTAGAGTTCGTCGCACGCGCGTTCTGTGTCTTGCTCCTAGAACAACCTTGAAAGCAGTGACCATGTGGGTCCTTTGCCTCCCCAGAAACCAGCAGAAACCCATTAAGGAAGCTCGTTCCCAGCAAATCCTTGTGAACAACTCACTCCTCCTGGGGCCTGGAAGTGCGATGGATCCTGGACCAAGCTGTGGTGCCTCGTTTGCCAAATTCAGCCCATATTTTGGTTGTTCTTTCTTAGAACAAACCAGAAGATCGGAAGGAGGAATAAACTACTGGCATCCAGGACAAATGCATCTTTCCCAGGATACTTTAGGGTTAGACCAAAGGGGGACTAGCAACAGACGAGACTCACCGGGCTCCATGAAGAATAACATGAATCTCTATAATGCTGTATGTTAACTAAAATTGAAAAAAAATTAATTAAAAAAAAAAATCTCTATCAGCGACAGGTAAGCAAGGAATGCCACCTTCTCCTCTCCCTTGAGACATGACAAGATGCTCTTTTTTAAGACACCCCGGTCCTTTCCTTATAAGAGAAGATGCTACTCACCCACAACTTATTTTTCCCTCCAGCTTCCCCCAAATGCCTTGCCTCTGTTACAGGGTTCGGCACATTTATTAAAATGATCTCCTCACCTATGCGTTTTTTCCCCCATTATGCCAGATATCTGGCAGTTGCTTCTGGGAACAATGATTTAAGAGGAGACAGACTAGGAAACGTCCAGGAGAGAGTAGCTGGGGTACGGAAGAACCTGGAAACCGTGCCCCATGAGGTGCCCACATGTGGCAGTCAGCCAGGGAGACCCCCGGTGTACCCTTGTTAATCCCGTGTCGTTATCAAAGCCCCCTCTCTCGCTCTCAACCGTGTCCTGGTCTGGCCCTTAAAATGTATGGTCACCCTACTATCCGGGATAAGTAAAGAAACCGAAGGCTCCTGGAAGAAGCCCTTTGCTGTCTTCATATACCTAAGGGGCCGCACTGAGGGTGTGGCCAGGGCATTCTGTGTGGCCTTGAGGGAAGCAGGGACCCATGGGCAAGGATGATGTAATGACAGCCTTTCCCTCCATCTGCTCTGTTTACCGTTGGACACCCAGGACTTGGCACCATTCCTGGAATATACTAATCCCTTGATAAGTATTTCTGGGAGAGAGGGAGGAAGGGAGGGCAGAGGGGGAGGTCTTCAGCCACAGAGCTTGCTGCGTGGAAGGCCTTGTGGTGCTCCTGTCGGTGGAAGTTTTCCTTCGAAGCTGAATGGCCCCTTCCTAGGGTGGCATGGAAGGTGGGATGGCATGGAAGACGGCCATGGAAAGACAGAGGAGATGCCATGTGGCAACGAAGTCGAAGATTGGAATCAGGGAGCTGCAAGCCCAGGAATCCCAAAAGTAGCGAGAAAACCACCAAAAGCTAAAGGAGGCGAGGGGGGGTTCTTCCCAGGGCCGTCAGAGGGAGCGTGGCCCTGCCCAGCACCTGGATTTCAGACTTCTGGCCTCCAGAGCTGTGCTGACATGTCGTTTTTCGCTGCCCAGCGTGGGGTACTTTGTTACGGCGGGCCCAGGGGACCAGGGAGGAAGAAGCTGTGCCTTGGCTGGGAAGATGGGTGTGATGGTCCTCCGGGTCTTTCTCGGCGTGGATTAGCTGGACTCCCATCTCCGAGACAGGCCGCAGTGATGGGTTGGCCCGATGGACCGCCCAGCCACACTGTGTGTGTTCACCTTGCCCTGGACAGGTGTCCTCCTCTGGGCTAACTGCAGCACCCCTGTCCTAAAGCCTTTCTTCCCTGTCCATTGACTCCCGGAACTTCAGAGCTTGAAGACATTCACAAAGAGAGTCAAGTCTACCCTCCTCTGGCCACCCAGATTCCCGGTCCAGTGAGGGGTGAGCGGGGAAACCTGGGCCTTATCCCCTCCTCCCCATGTGCACCCAAGTTTATTTCCACCAAGGCGTTTGCATTTGATTTCCCCCAGCCTTGACGCCCATGTCCCACCCCTATCCCATCTGTCATTCAGTCTGAGGCACGCATTCCCCGTGCATCCTAAGGAAAACAGCGCCCTTCCCCTCTCCATGCCTTCGCCCTGCCCTTTCGCTCCTCAGAGCACTGTCAGGAACAGAAATCCTCCATCCTGCCGCGCCCCCTCACCTGCGGCTTTGCTTTCTGCCATTTCTGCTCCCCGTGGTCGACCCCAGTCCAAAAATATTAAATAGAAAATTCCAGAAATCAATTCGTAAGCTTGAAATTCGGAAGCTCTGAGTATCCTGGTGAAACCTTCCTCCGTGCCACTCCTCGCCTCGCAGCTATCCTCGCCTTCAGAGCCACTCGTGGTATTTTCAGGGCTTGTGTTCGAGTCACCCTTATTTTACTTACTAAAGGCCCCAGAGCACAAGCCTGGCGCTGTTGGCCTTTTGGACAGGCCAAAGGGAAGCCGTGAAGTACTCCCTGTAAGTGAAAAAGCTGAATGCAGTACAACAAGGTGTTTGAGAGAGAGCGAGACCACACTCATGTAACTTTTATTACAATGAGCTATTATAATTCTTCTATTTTATTATTAGCTGTTGTTAGTCTCGTACCGTGCCTAATTTATAGGTTAAACTTTTTATAAGTATGTGTAGGAAAAACATAGTAAATGTATATATATATAGGATTTGGTGCTACCTGCAGTTTCAGACATCCACGGGGGGTCTTGGTACGTGTCCCCGGAGGAAAACGGGGGGACTCCTGTATGATGTGTGTGTGTGTGCGTACACTTTCAGGACTGTCTCCTCACTAGAACGTAACGGTGCACTGTTTAGTGAGCACTCAGCACATACTGAATGAATGAATGAATGAATGAATGAGCGAGCGAGTGAGCGACATTCCAGCTGAGTTAGCCCGGTGGAGAGTGCTCGCGGCAGAGGGCAGAGCACTGAAGATGCTCAGCACTGAGATCGGCACAGTCAAGAGAGAAGGTCAGTCCAGGGGGAGAAAGGGTCCTGGATGAAGAAGCGGGGCCCCCGCAGGGCATGCTCTGTCCGTCCCCGGCCTGGCACACGGCCTGTGCAATGACGGCCTCGCACGTCTCCGTTTCCTGCATCTTCAAGGTGACTCGCCCACCTGCTCTGACTCTCGGGAGAGCAAGGGACGAGGGGACCGAGATCCTTTTACTCTGGGCGCATCGTTGCACCGGCACCCTCGAATCATTTTTAGAATAAAACAGGTCAAAAATAAATATTTAATGATGATTGCAGGTCTGTGTGGGAATAATTGCACGTCTCCGGGAAGGGGAAGAGAGATGTAAGATATATTTCAAACGTCCGGCCTGGCTTCTTGACAGCCAAGGTATCTTTTAATGCGCAGAACAATCTCTTTGAGGCAAGGATCAACTTGCTCCGTTTTACAGATGACACCGAGGCTCGGGGGAGCTAAGGAATTCACCCGAGATCACCCAGCTCGTGACCCAGGATTCAAACCCAGCTCTTCTGACTCCAAAGCCTGTCTTGTCTCTACTCCTCCCCCATTGCTGGCTCAGACCCCATGGCGGGTGTAGGGGACACAAAGAGAAGTGGACTTGGAGTAGAACGTCACCCTGGTGATCCCAGGCAAGTCAGGTAGCCTTTCTGGGTCTCGATTCCTTTATCTGAAGTGGGACTGGTGGTCCCAGCCCCGCCAGCTCACTGGGTGGTAAATGTCTCCAAAAAAGCTTTGAGGACTAAGGGGTCGTACATCCAGGATTTGACATTGAACCGTGCCCGTTGAAACGAAGATGGCACTTACTCCTGGCCCTTCACTGAGCTTTGAGATCCTGTGATGAAGGTGGGACCCTCTCCTCTGTCCCCATTCCTACCCTATCCTTAGCTCTCTTAGCCCTAAAGGAAAACCCCCAAGGGGGCTGCCTCTTGCTCCTGTGTGGGTCGTAAACACACCAGCCCCCCACAGCTTTCCGCAGACAGAGAACTGAATGCTCAGGGCCAAGAGGCAGCCCCGCTCCTGGGCTTGAACTGCCCGTCCTGCCAGTGGAGATTCCGATGGCGGCTCTAGAGAGTTCTGGAACTCCAGAGTTCACCGGGAGCGCCAGGACCTTCCTGAGAAGCCGACGTGGATGCTGCGCTGCAGGCTGCACCCCCTGTGGAAGCAGACAGGGGCCCAGAGGAGCACTGCCACCCCCACTGGCACCCCTGCTGCTAGCCCATGTGACACAGTCAGTCACCCCTTCGGCTTTGTGAGACGCCACGAGAGACGGAAAGTCCGTGGAATTTAAAACGGAAGGCCTGCGTCGGAGACTCGGTCCCAGCACGGACCGGCTAAGCGAGCCAGGCCTCCTTCCGAACAGCTGGGATGACTGCACCGTCCACGCGCATCCTGCAGTCCTCCCGAGCACGCTCAGTAACCGGTTATCGTTAATAATAACTGTCAGCGACGACGGCCGCGGTGGCCGCACAGTAGGTGCTCGATAAAAACCGGAGGCGGGCACGTCAGGTTCGAAGGGTTCCCTTTCTTTCCCGTTTGAATTCCGCCAGAGAAGGGGGTGGGGGAGGCGGAGGGGGGAGCAGGGCATATCTGGTGTTCAGAAACGTGACAACCCCGAACCGTCTGTTTTCGAGTCACATTTCTTTCCTTTCCTGCAGCTGTCAGCAGCGAGATTTACTTAGTAACCGTGGCCAGCTTTTTTTGGGAGATGGGTCTGCGGGGGAGAGATCTATTCAGAGGGAAAAGAGAACACACCAAACAAGTGGCCCCGCCAAACAAGGGGTCCCGGCCAGCGATGATGTCATCTGGCACGGCGGCCTCGGTGAGGAAGAATTTCCCTTGTACCTGACAATGACTTTTCTTTTTTTTTTTTTTTCCAAAATAAAATATGTTGAGCCTGAGAAGTTTATCTTGGCAGAGCGGGTGTGCCATTAAGTCAAGATTAAATGTATCCTGTCCACATTCTTTTGCTACTTGTAATGGGGCCTCAGGCTCCCGGCCTTCAGATGCTGGTTCTGTGGACGCCTCAGGAGAGAAAGCGAATTGTTCTCTGCTTTAGCAATGTCCCAAGCGGGGTGGCCGTTCCGTGCACTCCCCCAAAAACCCTTCCAGGCCGGGGCGCTCGGGCCGCCAGCGCCCAGCACGGCTGCCTGCTGATGGCTCCCAGCCGAGCCTCGGCCTGCTCACTGCCGTTGGCTGAGGTCGGGTTACTCCAAGTGACAGTTCCTTCCCGTCCAATCACTGGTTGACGAGAGGGTGCAAAAGCCCCGGCCCCTGCTTCCACGTGAAATAACTCTGACTAGCTACCCCAGCTGCAGGTCCCCCTGCGAGGTAAACCGAGGCCCTTGTGGCGAACGGGTTGGAGTCCAACAACTGGCCCGTCTCACCTCCTGGACGGCCCTGAGGGGGTCGATCTGCACGTGCACCTCCAGCTCCGAGATGGGGATGCTGGAAATGGCTTGATGGCACACACTGTACGTGGGGGTTTAGAGTTCGGCCACGAGGGCCCCGTATTTGTGGTCAGGGGAGCCCCTGATTGCCCTCGGCCATTGTTAAAATCTCCAGGATGAACTTGGATAGAGGAATCCACGAGGGGGCCAAGCTCCCAGCGAGAGGGAAGACAGCGGAGTGGCATGGCTGTTGCTGAGAACTACTGAGGCGTTTGAGAAGGACGAGGGAAGGTGGAAGGTGACTGATCAGCAAGGTCAAGTGTGAAAGCCAGCAGACCTCTTTGGCAGCCGATAAAGAAACCATCGTCCCCTGCCACCCGAAGGCAAGAAAGGCCCAGAATCGAGCCTAGGACTTAATTACAAGGGATCGGAGCTCCAGAAATGGTTGCGTTCTCAACCCCAGCGAGTCTGCCAGGCCAAGGTCAGGGTCCTGACCTTGGCATAGGGTCCTGAGACGACAGGACAGTTCCACTCGTCCCTCTGGCCAGTCCTGCTGCCTTCACTCCTCACAGGTGCTGTCCCCGGAAATCCTCCTGCACCCTAATGCCCTTTCCAGAGCCGGCTTCCCAGGGAACCCCACGCCAGGCAGAGCAGAAGGTCATGTCAGTGAGGAGCGCTCTGATCCCTGTCACCGGGAGGGCAGAAAGAGCCAAGGGGTATGGAGGTGAATGACTTTTTTTTTCATTTTTTATCTCATGGTCTTTGCATTTAGAGTTCTCTGTTCCTGAAACGTTTTGCTTCTAGATGTTTCCACAGCTTGTCATCCAGAATTCAATTCAAACATTTGCTTCCTCAAAAGCTTTCCCTAAAGTACCCCTCAGCTACCCGTTCCGGTCTGTCACGTCACCCTGTCGCGGTCCTAACAAGTCTCTGAAGGTGTTCTGCTCATTTTTGTTTCTTTTTTTGTTTATTTGTTCGTTTTACTTTCTAGATCTCCCACTAGACTGTACATTCCATGAAGACCCAGGCCCAGTATTATTTTTTGAAGGAAAAAAACAACAAATGAAGGATGGGAAGAAGAAACGAGGCAAGGAAGAAAGGAGGAGTTTTGGGTTCAAATTCTGACTTCGGTAAACTTAGATTCTTTGACCTCTCTCGGCTTCTGATTGCTGTCAAAAGAGGATGTGACCTATTTTTAGACTATGAGATAACATATGCAAAGGACATATTTGTTAGGTTTTCCCCCCTGGAAACTTCTAGGAAGTTCCCTTTAGAATAGCCCTGAACTCTCATTTCACTTCTCGTTCCCATTGTCCCCCTTCACCTCTCACTTTTCAAAGGACGGACATCTGGGACGTTGAAGTCACCCGAGGGGAGGTGTTTCGGAGGGTACGCTGCAGGCAGGGGAGGGATAAAATGCTGTTGGCGATGGCAGGAATCTATCCCAACCTTCGGTGTGTGTGCGTGTGTCGTTGTCGTTGTCCTTGTCATTGTCGTTGTTGTTGTAGGGGAGGGCGGGGGACAGGTGCTTTAGAGGTCTAACCCTCGGAGTAGTCAGCAAGCAGGAGGCCTGGAGGAGGCTCGGCTTCCATCCCGGAACGCTCCCATGCTGACTCCCCAGGGACCAGGACCGTTGCCAGCCACTCGACTCTGGGATTTTCCGTCTCGGTTTCTACTTTCTTTTCAAAGCCCTTTCCTCTACCTCCCTGCACGCTGTAAACAGGATGGGTTTTGTTCACTTGCATTTATAGACTCATTTATGTTACTTTTTTTTTTATGGACGTAATAAATAGACTTGGAAAAACTCTGGACAAGTGCACATACACGGGGAAAGGGAAGAGTCGAAACCACCGTTTTCACGGTTCCTGATGTTCTTGGAGGAGTTTTTCCATGCATTTGCTTAAACTTCTTTTTGTCCACTCACGGGGATATGTTTATAGGGTTTAAAAAGTCAGAGGGTACCGGCCTGCTGATGACAGCCAGCAGTCTGCTGCCTCCGTTTTTTCCCTGCTCTGATTCCCCCTCCCCAGAGGCAACGATTTTCCTGCAGCTAGATCCCTGGTATTTTCCTCCACCTGCCTACGTAACATGCTTGTGCTACCATTTTCCCCCCCAGATTCTTTGAGATGTGTTCGACACGTGACATTATGTAAGGGGAAGTTGTCCAGTGCGATGCTCCGCCACGTGTCTATAGTGGAAATGATGACCACGGCAAGGTCGGCTGGTACGTCAATCCCCTTACACGGTAGATTTTTGTCTTTCGACTTCTTGGGAGTTGAGATTTTAGGCCTCTCTCCCCGGCCGCTCCGCTACCCGCCAGTTCCCACTCCTCTCCCCCTGTGTCTTCCAAGATAGGATTTGAACTTGACCGAGTGAGTAATCTTGACTTGCACTTGGTGCCTAAGTCAATACGCCTGGAGTAGAGACACTTCGTGCGCTCTCTTCGCATTTCCCGTCTTCTACTGCCTTTCTGCGTTCTCTGGAATTAAAAACGGCCGCATGTTGTTTGCTTAGCTTTCCACAGATCCACCCCTCATTCATCCTCCAACGCTCCAGGAGCGCTGCCTTTCCTACCTCATGTCATTAGGGCACTCAAACACACCAAATAAGCTGTGTCTTTCGTTTCTTCCTTAAAAACATCCTTCCTGGAGCACCCCACCCTCCTCTGCCACGCTGGATCGACAGTTCTCTCACACCCAGCCGTGTCCTAGGCTTTCTCTCGATCTTCTTCCCAGGCATCCTCACCTCCTGTCTCTTGTGTTGGATCCTCAAAGTCCCACATATCAGGTCTTTTTTTTAAGGGCTTTTAGGTCTGTTCGTTTTTAACAGCTTTATTGAGGTATAATTAACAAACACTAAGCTTCACATGTCAAAACATACATTTTGATGCCTTTTGACATGTGTATTTATTACGAAACCATCACCATGACCAATAATGAACAAATTCATCACCTCCTAAAATTTCCTGTGTTTCTTTATAATTCTCTCCTGCCCTTCCCCTATTCCCAGGCAACCACTAATCTGCTTTCTGTCCCTCTAGAGTAGTTGGCATTTTCTATAAATAAATATAAATAAATTCATAGAGCATTTCCTTGGTTTTATGTGGTTTCATTTGCTCAGCATAATTATTTTGAGATCTCTCCATGTTGTTGTCTTCATCAATAGTTCATTACCTTTTTTATTTTGGCTGAGTTGCATACCATTACACAGATATAATTCTCAATTTGTTTGTTCGTTCTCCTATTGGGCAGTTTCTATTTATTTTATTATTAAAAACAAAGCTATGAACGTGCATGGAAAAGTCACGTTATATAAAATGCTTTCATTTCTCTTCGGTAAAGAGCTAGGAGTGAAATGACTGGGTCATGTTTTCTCGTTGAGGTGGATGTTTTTTAAGAAATTGCCCAACTGTTTTCCAAAATGTTTACCCCATGTTCCTTTCCACCAGCAGTGTGCAAGAGTTTCGACTGTTCTACCTTCTCGCCAACACTTAGTACAGTCTTTTTAATTTTAGGCCTTCTTTAGAGGCTTAGTGGTATCTTATTGTGGTTTTAATTTCTTGTCGACAAGGTATAGTTCTGTCTTGTTTTCTGATCCACTGTTTGGACCACCGATGTCCAAAGCAATTGCGGATAAAGTTGGATTAATATCTGCCATATTAGCTACTGTGTCCTGCTTGTTGCCCTTGTTCTTTGTTCTTTATTTCGTCTTTCACTGTTTTTCTGCCTTCAGGGGTTTTAATCGAGCGTTTTATACGCTTTTATTTTCTCTTCTTTTTTGGCGTAAGAGCTAAGCTTCTTTGCTAATTGATTATTATTATTTTTTTTACTGTTTTTAGTCATTGCCCTAGAGTTTGCAATGTACATTTACAACGCATCCAAGGCTACTTTCATATAACTCTACACAAGTTCATGGGTTGTGTGGGTGCCTTACAGTAACAAAATAATCCTATTTTCTCCCCTCCCCCATCCCTTATATCATTGCTGTCATTCACTTCACCTACATACAAGCACATATGCACGTATGCGTACATATATGTGTATGTAAACATGTATAATCAAATACACGGCTGCTCCTATTACTTTGACTAAACTGCTGTCTGTTAAATCAGTTAAGAATAAAAAAATTTTTATTTTATCTTTACTTATTCCTTCTTTGATGCTCTTTCTTTCTTTATGTAGATTGAATTTTGATCCTTCCATTTTCATATGAATTTTAGAACTAGCGTGTCCATTTCTCCAATAAAACCTTCCTGGGATTTTGATTGGAAGGGTGTTGAATCTGAAGAGATTTAATGAAAACGGACTTCTTAAGAATATGGAGTCACTAGATTCATAAATATATTTCTCTTTATTATTTGATTCTTCTTTAATTTTTCTCAGCAACGTTTTATAGTTTTCAGTGCAAAGATTTTGTACGTCTTTTGCCAGATTCATCCCTAGGTAAATATTGTTGATGCTATTATAAATGATACTAATTTTTAAATTTCAGCTTCTGATTCTTCATTGCTACTCTATAGAAATACAAATTGATTTTTGTATATTGATCTTATATCGTGCAAGTCAGCTGAAACCCAGTTGCTCCGGTAGCTTTTTTGTCTGATGCAAAAAAGTCTTCCGTGTAGATGGTCACGTCATCTGTAGATAAAGAAACTTTTATTTTCTTCTTTTTTAGTCTAGGCGTCCTTTAATTATTTTTCTCGCTTCTATGCAATGTTACAACCTCCAGTACAATGTTGCATAGAAGTGGTGAGAAGGAAGAATCGCTTTTCAAACCTGATCTTCGGAAGGCATCGTTTGGTCTTTGCATGATGTTAGTTTTAGGCATTTTGTAGGTGACCTTAAGCCGATTGAATAAGTTCTGTTTTCCTCTGTTATTCCCTGTTTGCTGGGAGTCTTTGTCATGAGTTTCTGAGGGTCAGAAATCCTGAAGCAGCTTAGGGTCCCTCAGGAGGTGTAAGAACCTTACAACAATGCACATCCCCGTCTTCCCTCCAGGCCTTTGTAACACTATTCTCACACATTTTACTCCTAGATACATGATCAACTCCGCGATGCATTTTGACTGTACCTAGTCTTATCTTTTAAAGAAATTTTAATAAAACTAGTCTGTATAGTTAGCCAGGAATTTTACTTATATTGGGGGGTGGATAGTTTTGCATTCCTAAAAACATTCTTGACTTTGATTTGGCACTGAGGTTAAATTACATGGAAACAATTGTTTCGGTTTTTGCTTTTCATGTTTGTTAGGCTAGATCAGAACAATGATTAGTTAGTCTAGGGTTAATTTTTCCCCAAGACTGGTGCAAAACCCTTCTTAGTACTTTAGCTGATGCCTCGTGAACCCTGAGATTTTCCAGTCTGACTTGGGAACAGGCAGGAGTCCCAGCACTCTTCCCTCTGATCCTTTTAATGAGTCTTTCCCTGACCTTGGGTAGTTTTCTCACATTTATACACTCAGTAGTTTCCCTTAGATTCACTTTTTGTGGTTTTGGTTACCCACAGTCAAACAACAGTCCAAAAATAGTAAATGAAAATGCCAGAAATAAACAACTCAAAGTTTTAAATTGCACGTCGTTCTGAGTAGTGCGATGAAATCACAAGCTGTCCTGCTCAGTCCCCCCCTGAGCATGTCATCCCGTAGTCCAGGTCTCCACACAGGACACACCCCGTTAGTCACTTAGTAGCCATCTCCGTTATCCCACCAACTGCCGCGGTATCACAGTGCTCTTGTTCAAGTCACCTTTATTATCCTTTACCATATCCCAACTGCACAAGAATAGTGATGGCGGCAATTCAGATAGGTCGAGGCAAAGCTGGAAAACGCTTCCATGAAAGTGGAAAGGTGAAAGTTCTCGACTGCGCCAGGAGAAAATGATGTGCTAAGGTCGCTTCGAGCTACAGTAAGAACAGATCTTCTCTCCGTAAAACCGTGAAAAAGGAACAAGAAATGCAAGCCGGTTGTGCGGCCACACTTCAACCTGCAAAAGCCACGGCCACATTGCGTGAGGAGTGCTTGGTTCGGATGGATTAGGATTGCATTCGTGGGTGGAGGCCACGAGCAGAAAACGTGTTCTGATTGACAGCAACGTGCTGCACCAGAAAGCATTGAGCCTCTGCGAACACTTCAGCAAGGCCCCCCCTAAAACGAGTGACAGCAAGTCTTTTGCTGCGACAGGGATGGCTACGCAGACTCAGGAACAGGCCTGAAGGATATAAAACTCACTAGACTGCGTGAGAAACCCACCGCGTGCGTTCGCGTAACTTTAAGACAGCACACTGTTCTAATTGCCCTTTTTATTATTGGTTCTTGTTGCTAATCTCTTGCTGTGCCTCATTTGTCAGTTAAACTTCATCATAGTGTGTATGGGTGGGGACAAATGTCGTCTCTGTAGGGTTTGGTGCCATCTGCGGTTTCAGGCATCCACTGGGGATCTGAGAGGGAGCCCTGCGGAGAAGGGGGAACTGCTGTACTCAGCTGCACTCCTCAGGGACCCCTCTTTGGAACTCTGAAATCTCCTTTCTGCGTAGCTCTCCCTACTCAAGTATTCTATCCTGCGACTGCGGCTGCCTTGGAGATCCCAGACTTTCAGCTCCCTCTCTGGGCTCGGCCTGGGTGCATCCTCCCTCCCACCTCTCAGGATCACTGGTCTTTGTTACCCGGTGTCCAGTATCTTGAGAACCACGGTTTCATATATTTTGTCTGGTTCTTTCTTTGCTTCAGGTGGGAGTGTGAATTGGGTCTCCATGGGTTCTATGGAAAGCAGCCTCCCAGGGTGATCTGCTCATAAATTCCTAAGCAAGCAGGTCACAGTGGGTTGTCACACCCCAGGTCTATAACTTCTTTAGTGAAAGGTTTTAAGCCAGCCCTGCCCATTGTTCTTGTGCATTTGTGTTAACACACCTTTGAAATACCAGAAGTAATACTCCTCCCAGGGGGCATTAACCCTCAGGAGAGTACAGAGCTATCCTGTAATCCAATCCCCACCTCGCTTTCTCCAATCTTCCTACATCCCCTCCTTAATTTCAAATACATACAAGAAGCTGCAAAAAAAAAAACTCTGCGGCCCCTGAGATCTTGCTCCTGGGGAAATGTCATCAGTTGGGCTCACATAAACTCTTATAAAAAAATCTTTTAAAAAATCTGGTCCCTATTACTCCACCTTTGCCATATCCCGCATTTTTTTTTACTTTTTTAACTCTCCCATTTTGATGGAGTACATTCTGCAGTCATTTCCTGAGGAAGCATGTGAGGGAGATAAGTTTTTAAGATTTTTCAAGTCTGAATTTTTTTTTTTCTCAACTGACAGTTGATTGATAATTTAAATGACTACAATATTCTATATTTGGAAAATATTTCCCCTCGGAATTCTTAAGACATTATTTCTGTGTGGTTTTAGTTTTTTGGTTGTTATTTTTTCCCCCTGAAAACTTTTAGAATATCCTTTTTATGTTGCTATTATTAAGTTTCATAACAATGTAGCTTTTTTATGCATTACGTTGCGCTCTCAGAGAACCCTTTCTATTCTGGATTTTCTAAATTTATTTACCTGTATTTCCTAAAATTCTGCTGAGTCTCCTAATTGGCCTGGGTTCTCTTTTACAAATTGTTTTGTCTTCTTTATCATATTAGGCCCTTTCTACAAAAAAAGGGTGCTCTTTAGCTGTATACAGGTACGTCGCTTTGTGTGCATGTGAGGAGTTTGATAACAGGTGGACTGTGTTATAGTGGCATCAGGTGGGGACCTGACCGAGTATTTGGGTGAACTTTCAAATGTCAGTATTCACAGATCTTCTGTTCTTGTTTTCATCTGTTTCTCCATCCTCTTGCCAAAGTGTGCATGGGGAGATGAGGTATAAGCTGGGTACCAGCATCGGAGGGTCAGGTGTGCATAAGAGCCTGGGGGCAGGGGCGTGGCATCCCTCTGCAGTTGCATCTCTGTCCCTCCGCTGTGAAGACCAAACAGCATCCAGTTCTCAGCTGTGTCTGGTGTCTCCAAGGTAATGTCATCTGCAATGTGACTCCTTTAGGGAGAAATGTTGAGCATTTTGCCGAAATAAGTGTGTGGGCTCTGGGTGGGCACCTGGAGGTCGAATGGCTTCTCATGAAGACTTTGGGCCAACACTCCAGCTGAGAGCCACATTCTGAATCTTCGTCTCCAGGGAAACCCGAGGCCTTGGATCTGGAGCCTGCGCGAGTTCTAGGGCTCATATCAGTGTGTTTCCAGTGGCCCAGTGAAAAAACTTAGACCTACTGTTCTCCTTAGTCAGCCTTAGTCAGATACTGATAACCCACCTGCTGCCCTGCTTTCAGAACTTGCCGACATCTCTTATTTGCCATTGTCCCCTCCCTAGTTTACTCAACCTGGTGAAGAAAGTTATCCTTCTCTGCTAAATCAGTTACACTAAGCCGTCTGCTTTCCGGCTTGTGACATTTTACAGATATCTCTGGGTTTAGGTAATCTCTTATTCTTTGTCCTCATGATTCCTGCCTTTTGCATTCCTTTCCTATCATTTCAGTAGGGTTCCTAGAGAAAGTGGAGATAATTTGTGTGTCCACAGGACGCTGCTGGAAAGAGAAGGTAGGGGCCCAGGTGACCTCACTGGAAAGTGTGGAAACCTGCTGAGGTCAGCGAGGTCAGAGTCCACCCCCACTGGCCAGTCAGGACCAGTTCCAGGAGGAGAAAGGCAGAGGCTGCAAATGGACCACTGAAATAGCTGGATCCTTTGTCACCTAGACACGGCTATAGGAATTCATTTAGTTTATTCCACATGCCTCTCTTGGACCTCCTCCATGCAAGCCCAGGCCAACCAGCTCCAGAGTCCCCACTCTTGACCACTTCGGTTTGCCAAGAGACATCACAGAGACAACTTTACCGATACCTTGGCCCGTTTCTGAGATGTCACAGCAGCTTTCCTTTTTGAGCTGCTCAGCGCCCAGTGGTCAGAGACCCTGTGTCCTGCCCATGTTAACAAGGTTTGCTATTAAACACTGATGAGGGCGGAACTACTCACTAATCTAGGTTTTCTGGTGGTGACTTTAGATGAACAATGCCACTTTGATCTTTGGAAGTGGGCCACAGAGTCCTGCCTACTGGGGCTTGCAGCAGCCTGTGGGGGTCAGCTGGGCATCCTATAGAGTCCAGTTTTCCTAGTTGCAAGTTGGAGTGATTTGTATTTCAAAGGCACAAGATAAGCGCATTGAGGAAAAATTACTTCTAATTCCTAATGCCTAAAAAAGGCTAAGGACATGACCGGCCACCCAGCTGAAGCCTGTCCAAGAGTGAGTTTGAATGGGAACTAAGAGAAGGTAAAATGTACCCCCAAACACAGGGAAGACATTAGAGACATGGGAGGTTGAGCTGAGGGAGATGAAAGCATGGAGAGGGAGCTAGAGTCAGTCAGAGGTACCATGTTGACAGGTCACCTGCCTTCTATTTCCTTTCGTTTCCAATGGAAGAGCAAGAAGGACCTTTCGGAATGGCCTACCTAATCTCCCAGTCCCACGAATGAACTCAGGTCCAGCAGGCCAGCTGCCGTGTCTCCGGCCCAAACTGGTGAAGGCTGAGCCTGGGGTAGAAGTCAGGTGTCCAGTCTCCTAGTCCTGTGTTCTTCCTTTCTTAGAAAAATTGTCTTGAAACTGTCTTAGAACACCTCAGATATTGGAAGAGCCTGGCCAGTGATGGTTTAGATGCAGAGAAGTGGACTACGAGGAGGAGGTCTAGAATTATAAGACTATCCTTTCAATTTCTCTTGCTTTGCGTTAATTTTGGAAGTTTTAGAATTTCCACACTGACTGTAATAGCAATATATCAAGAGCCTTAGAACCATGTCTCTTTTAACCTAGCAGATGCATGTCTAGAAATTTATCCTCCCAAAATAATTTAGATGCACACAAAAGTTCAGCCAAGGAATGATTATCTCAGTCCTTTATTTATTTTTTTTAAAGCAAAAAGTTGGAAAAAAGAAAACATCCGACGGTAAGGGCATGGTTAAGTAAATTTTGACATATTCATAGGCTGGACTACCACATAGCTATTAAAGTGATTTTATAGAGTGTATTTAATGAAATTTTAAAAAAAAGTGTTTGACATATTAATGAGGGAAAAGTACATTATAGAAGAGAATGAAGCAAGTGCACTATTTTTAGATAAATAATATGCATGGGAATACAAAAATAACTGCAAGTATATATATACATTTAATAGCAGGTATCTTAGGTAATGGAATTATTGCCTTTTTGTATTTTTCTATATTTTTTACATTTCTTGGAATGTATTACTTTTAGATGAAATTAAAAAATGGGAAGCCTTCCTAACGTGACAATAAATTACCAAAGAATACAACAGGACAATTTTGACTTGTTCCATCTATATAAAAGTGTGGTTCTTCTAAGTATCAGCTCATAAACACCCCATTATAGTTGTTCTTTTTACTTATCTTGCCAGGTCAGCCATTTTGCATGTGCTGGCCCTCTGCTTAGATTTTTTTGAAAATCAGTAAACTAAATGGTCGTGTTTTTTAAAAATCACAGAGTAATCCCTATCTGACAATAGATAAAAGAGAGTTTCGAAGCTTTGAAGCAGAAACAAACAAATCATTAGGGATCTTGGCTTGCAAATTTCAAACAAAAATACTTATAACTGTCCCCATTGAGTGACTTCAAAACAAAGCCTTCGATATCAATCTTGACAGCCTTTAGATGGTTTTAGTTTTACCTTGTAGGTTTCAAACCAAATAAGAATTTACAAGTAGCAGCTCTGACTGCGAGGTCTGAAGTCAATTGTTGCTGGAAAAAGCCCTGGTGGTGAATTTGTAGGGTGAGCATCATCCAAACAACCAGGACACTTTTAAAAAGCAACCGACAGACACCAGGACTACGCGGGGCAAAACAGGACTTAGGGTCAACCTAAGACCCTGGCTCCTTTCTAAACCCAGTTCTGTGCAATGCGAGAGAGTGTTGGAATGTGGGACTTGGACAGGTGCCGGGAGGCCAGTCACCAGTTTGCCCAGTGGGGAAACTGAGATACAGAGTGCTAGGAACTAACCTCGGGCCACACTGAATTTGTGCCAGAGGCAGCTCTTAACTAAAGATCCAAGACTAAGTGCTTTTTGCTGATCGTTTTCCATTAAAGAAACAAAATCCTTTTAGCCAAGGCCTTGCAAGGGGCGGGGCTGAGGCCTTCAGAGAGGAGAGGGCTGCACACTGGTGTAGAAAGAGGCCTGCCAGAAAGACCTGACTTTAAATCTCGATTTTATTTCTGGCTTTATGAATTTGAGGCCATCGCTTAACCACTCTGAACCTCGGTTTCTTCTTCTTACAATTGGAGGAGTAATCACTGCTTCCCAGGGTTTTATTGACTATCTAGTAGGTAAATGATAACCATCATTATCATTCGGGTTGCACATTGACTTTGTTTTTTAATTGTAGTGAAATACACACAACATAAAATGTAAACCTAATTCATCATTTTAACCATTTTTTAAATTGTACAGTTGAGTGGCATTAAGTGCATTCATGTTGTGCGACTTTTATCACCATCGATCTCCAAAACTTATCCATTATCGAAAACAGAAACTCCACACCCATTAACCACTAACTCCCCCTCCCCCAGCCCCTGGCAACCAATGTCCTATTTGCTGTCCCTGCGAATCTGACTACTCTAGACTCTCATGCTACTGGAATCATAGAATATTTGTCCTTTTCCGTCTGGCTTAGTTCACCTAGCATGATGTCTTCAAGGTTCATCCGTGCCGTAGCATACGTGAGCACTTATTTCCTTTGTGTGCCTATATATATGCCGTGTTTCGTTGTCCATCCATCCATTCATGGATATTTGGTCTCGCCGTCTGGCACGTGCATGGTGCTGCTGTGAACATGGGTGTCCACGTATTTGTTCAAGCCGCCGCTTTCGATTCTTTTGTGGACATGCCCGCAGATTCCTGAACTTTTCTGAGCCTCATTTGGACATAACTGTCTCAGGCCCTACCATAAACATAAGTTACTATATGCATAGTGGTGATAAATAACAATGTAGGTGAGCAAAAAATTAGTTGGTGGCTCCAGGGCTGTGAACAGGCTGGCGTGACCGAAAGCATTTGTCCTCGTAAGGTGGCCTCGGCTGAGCTCCTCTTGCAAAAATCCTACAGCTCGAGAGATTCGCTCCCCAGCCCGAAGAGCCCCCCACTTCCCTTCAGCAGATTGAGTTCCTGGAAAGTTGTCTTTGGTAATATTTTAAACACTCATTATTCGAGGAACCCTGCAGTGGTTCCTTCTGTAAAAGCAAGGCTCTGTGGGGCGAGGAAATAACAAGCTCTAAATGACTTGCAATAAATTAGAGCTTTGATGTAAAAAGTTCTGACCCATGTGCAGGACTTCATGGTTTCCAGGAGGCTCTCACCTCTGCTGCTGCGAGGCACCTGGTGTTTGTGGGCGGAGCCACATAAAGAAACTTCTGTATCGAAGAAGATGGGTAGAGTATTGCAGCAGAAAATACGACTTTGGAGGCCTGCAACCCTGCCTTCAGGTGCATTCCCTTCTGCCCGCTCTGCAACTTGAGCTAAGTTATGTCTAGTGACGTCTCCTCTCTGGGCCTCAGTTTTCTCACCTGGACAATGGAGATGGTAACTACCTCCTGGGACTGTTGAGAAGATGAAATAAGACGGAAGGGCTTAGCACGTGGGAGGGAGCCCAAGCTGGCTGTCTTGCTAAAGCACGAGCATTATTTTCAAAGAAAATCTCAGACATCATACCCTAAAATTAATTGTTTTTATCAGAATTTCAGATCAGCGAAAATACTTGTTTTTCTTGCAGAAATGTCAGGAATAAAGATTTTTCTCATTGCATTTGTATCTTTCGAGCCACATCCCAAAGCAGTCCCCGTGCTGGATTTTATTTAGTTCTAATTTATAAGCCAGAGACTCCGTTTTACCATCACCACTGACCGTTCACATCCCTTTATCACCTGCTCTTTCTAACAAGAAACTACAAAGTCTACAAGCATCAAGGTTTAAAAAAGAGAAATTGCGATCAGTATAATGCACATTGTGTTCCCCCAGCGATGGTTTAATATATAATCTCCAAGATAAAGACTGGAAGTGGTTTTCTCCTCGTTCCCCATTCAGTGGGAGGCCCACGCCCTGCCATCTCTTCAGCTCTTCACTGATCTTTCACATTCCTCAGATTCCCCCCAGCCCTCTAGATAGGCCGTGCGGGGGCCATTGTCCCCATTGAAGGCCCCAAAATCCTGAGTTCCAGACAGGTGAGGTCAGTCAGCTCAGGAGACCCGGCTGACAGCTGGATAAGATGGTGACTCCTCTCTCCAGACCACGTCTGGACCCCAGAGCTGGTGGTGCCCCAGGTGGCTGCTCTTTTTTGCCCCTCCTACCTAGGGCCACCCTAGCAGCAGCAGCTGGGGGACCAGCTTCAAGGTGGTTACACGCTGATGGCAAATGGACCCCTTAGGGGGCTAGAGACGGAGAGCTGGAGATCTGGAAGAGACTGTAGAGCCAAGCAGACCCTGAATGGAATTCCTGGGCGTAGGCAGTGCCTGGAGAACAAAGGCCCCTTTATCTCTGGTGAGGAAGCTGGATTTCCTGTGCTCGTGCCTCTCTTCTGGCCTTGGCTTGTCCCACGCCCTTGGGGCCACCAACCATCTGGGCACAGGAGCCTGGAGGGGCAGGACTCATCCAGTAGCTGGCCCCTCACCTGGCACCTGCTTGGTATCCCCACTGAATATCGGGCAGGTGGGCCCTCTAAGCCCCAGTGTTTCCACCTGTGAAATGGGGCTGCTAATAGGGCTTCATTCAGTCCTGCTGTGCGTATCGAGAGAGAGAAACCAGCCCAACAGCCCTGGCAGGTGGAAACTGTCCAGTGGGTGGGTAGCACTCCTTATGTCACCACTAGGAGAGGAGAGGAGAGGAGAGGAGAGGAGACCTCCACCTTCTGGGGGTGCCCAAAAGACCTTTGCCTCAGTGAGCCTGAGGCTGGGCCTCCAAGGAAGCAAAGTACTGGACCATGTGGAGAAGGGACCAGCAGCCCCCCAGGTGGAGGGACCAGGTGGAGGCAAAGGCAGAGAGACAGAGGGGCCGGGGCAGGAGGGTGGCAGACAGAGCAGTGTGCATGGGTGCTGCCAGGTCTCTCCCTTGTTCCGTGTGCAGAGCGAGAGGGGACAGTAAGCACGCACACGCTCGGCTCGTCATCATCATCGGCTTCCGGCAGCCCAGAGGCCAGCCCGGCTCTTCCCCTGCCTAATGTGCACATGTGGCTCCCAGGGCTCTTGTCCAAATGCACATCCTGATGCCGCAGGCCTGGGCTGGCCCGGAGACTCTGCGGTCTCACCGCTCCCAGGGCACCGAGCCTCTGGTCCTGACTTTCAGCATCCAGGCTGGCCAGGCCCCTGGTCCCACTCCTGGGGCTTCTGGCTCCCAGACCCGCATTGGTGGCAAGTGGTTCTTGGCTGCCTTGGCCCTGTAAGTCCTCTCTTGGGGTGTGTGTGTGCGTCTGCTCCTCCCCTGTCTCTATTTCTCCGATTCCATCACTCCGACTCCATCCCTGTTTGGGTGTCTGCCCGTTTCTCTGGGTTCACCTCTGTGGGTGCTCACCTGGCTCCCCTCCTGGCTGCAGGGTGTGCGCAGGCCTTGATGCCATCTGTCTTCAGGCTGCCGGGTCCCAGGGCTCTTCCCGGCTCTGGCTGACGGTGGGAGTGGTCCCATGGCAGGGAGGGGAGCAGAGAGCTAACAACTGGCTGACAGCTGGTCACAGCTGGGACAGCTTGGGCAGGCCTGGGCGTGGGAAAACACGATTCAGGCAGCAACAGCTGGGAAGGGGGCCACACTCAGAAGATGGGCCGACAGACGGCCCCACGGCAGGCAGAGGGCAGAGTCCAAGCCCACCCTGCCACCGGCCGCTGCCACCGTCCTGCGGCATGAGGCAGACAGACACGTGGGGTGGCCCTGGGTCCTTCCCACCTCTGACGTTCTCGGAAGCGCCTGGTCGGAAAGGGACAGTCCACCCGGGGCCTCAGGCAGCTGCTCCCACTCCAGCAGAAGGTGGATTTCCTTGGCTGGGTTCACGAAGGGTAAGAAGGGAACATCTGCGTTCACCCACGAGGACACTTCCTTGGAAGCTGTGTGTGCGTGTGCGTGTGGGCAGGTGCAGGCTCTGGGGGCAGGGGTGATGGTGTCAGGTCGCTGACACTTCTAGAAAGCTAAGGGCCTGCTGTGAAGATTAAATGGACGAATCAGTCGATAGCATGAGGTATAAACGGTGTTCTTATCGGCATGATGCTTGCCACTTTGAGCAGTTGAACTTTATTCCATCCAGGGTGAACAGAAATAATTCAGAAACACACCGGGAACGGCTTGCTTTCCTAGTCCAGGAAACTGAACCAAGAGCATGAACTTCTGAGAGAAGAGGCAGAGCGCAGACGGCTTCGGGGGGCTCGCTCCCACCACCCTCCCGAGTCCTTGATGTCTCACTTAATCCTTGTGGCCTCCGCCGGTCACCCCTCCCGGCTGCCACTGCTAACAGCTCAGCAAGCCGATGCTGAGGGTTGCCAGACTGGGTGCAAGTGGGTGAGACCCAGAGGGGGCTCACTCAGTGAGGCCTAAGAGGCCTTTTGAACGATAAAGGACATAGCAACTGGGTGTGCCCTGGGTGGCAATGACTTTGGTTGTTCAGAAATGCTTTATTTCTTATTTACCTACTTGGCTGATATAGTGTGTGAGTGTGTGTGTGTGTAAGAGAGAGAGAGAGAGGCCACTCCCCAGTAACTAAGCATAGTGATGTAATGGCGCCACCATCTACTGAGCCCTCCGCTCAGCTTGCTAAGAAGGAGGAGATGAACAGACTCTTCCATCGAGAGGTCCGTGGTGCAGTGGGGGAATGTCCCAGTTACTATGGCTGCGCCAAATATTACCCCAAAACTTACTGGTGTGAAGCAACTGTTTCTTCTGCTCCATGATTCGAAGGTCTGAGAATTCAAACAAGGCAGTGGGGACAGCTTGTCTCTGCTCCATGACGTCTCGATTGGGAGACTCAGAGTTTGGGGTCTGGGATCATCTAAAGGTTTGTTCCCTTTCAAGTCTGGTTGATGCTGGCTACGGCTGGGGCCTCAAGCTTCTCTCCGTGGCTTCTCCTCATGGACAGTGCTGTGGGCTAGTCGGGGCTACCTCCACACGCTGGCCGATTCAAAGACAAGCATCCCAAGGGATCCCAGTGGACACTGTACCGCCTTTTATGAGCTCGCCTCAGAAATCACACAGCATCACCTCTGCCACGTTCTGTTTGGCATCACGGGGCCCCACCCATATCCAAGGAGAAATAAATCCTCTCTCTAGATAAGACGTGGAAGTTCCTGGAGGAGTTTGTGGAACGGAAAATATGGCTGTGCCACTTTCGGAACATTTAATTGGCCACCAAGAGATAATCAACAGTGGTACAGGATGGGAAGGGGCACTAATGCCTTACAAGACTTCACATGATGAACGTGGGCTTCAGACAAAATAATAACCACAGTAGGAATAACATGGGGAGCAAGGGAGCGATCTTTGGGGCTGGCTGCTGACTTAACAGGCCCTAGGTGGATATTTTGCATATATTATCTCACTTAATGAGAAAACGGTAGCTGCATCTCTCACAGCTTACGAAGCATTACCACACGTGTCATTTCTAAATGAGGCCGCAGCTTTATCCACAAGAAAACTGAGGTTCAGAGCAAGCAAGGGGGGCCTGCCTCCATTCCCAGCCCCTGCACACAGCGGAGCCTGCTGCAGGCACGTGCGATTCTGTGCTTTGGCCCCCAAACCTTTAGATCATCCCGGGCCCCACACGGCAGATCTGATGACAGACAGACGCAGATAGGATTTCAGATCCTGTAGGCCGGGGCAAAGATGCTGACAACTTCATATCATTTTGCGCTTTGCAGCTGGTGTGAAAACAGACGCTCTGATCTGGGAGGTTCCGTCATTTCCTCCCACAGGCCCCCTGCTGTCCCCTCAGTGGCTTTTCCTGTGCCTGCGGATAATGCAGCTATTCCTGGTCAATCCCCAAGTCAAAGCGGGATGAAGTCCCGTCCCGTCTGGAGAACCGGCCTCACTTGCTCACGAAGTGTGGTCCCCAGAAGGCGTGCATGGGTGCCTGGGCTCTCGTCAGCACACAGGAGTGAGTCCCCTGTGCGGCTTCTGCTCTCTGGTCCAGTGGGAAGAGTGAGGACAAGTCGCTTCACCTCTGTGGGCTTCTGTTTTGTGCTTCAGGGAGTGGGGACAGTCCTGGCTGCCCAGCCTGTCCCGCATGGAGAGGAAGATGAGGTGGGAGAGAAGTGAGGCCTGAACCAAGAGGCCTGTGGGCATAGTGGGGGCTGATAAAGGAACGGGGGGGAAAACCCACTCCCTTCTTTTGGGGTTCAAGTGTTGAATGTGTCTCTACTGGAAAACCTGTGCGTATGACTTTGGGTAAAGCTTGCAACTACTCGAATAAATAAACCCCAAATGTGCAAGAGCTCAAATCAAGCAGAAGTGTTTTTTTTTTTTTTTTTCTCTCACTTGTGTAAAGTCTAAAGTAGGTGTTCTCGGTGACTGTCCTCCCAGCCCTGCTTCGACACCCAGGCTCTTTCCAGCTGTGGCTCCGCTTCCAACACGCTCATGGGCAGAATTTCAGTTCCTGCGGCCGCATGATCATGAACTCGAGTCATCTCTAGAGGCTGAGATTCTGTTGTGGTCGATGAAACATTAAATGGCAAGCTATGTCAGGAAAAGTGCTTTTAGAGGCATTTAAAGTCAGGCTCGTGGAGCCTGGAGATGTAGAAGATTCGAACATGTGTACTTAATCTGAGTTTTGACCCAGAACTCTGCGGGTTTCTTTATGTAATTTTCTGTTAGAAGAAACTTCAAACACAGACCATCTATTCACCCATAACCTAGCTTCAGCATTATTAACATTTTGCTAATTTCTCTCATCTGTCTAGATTTTATTTTTTTTATTATTTTTTAGGCTGCTGGTGTGTTTTGAAGTAAGTCCTAAGCACCATATAATTTCCCAGAAATTATGTAACATTTAAATTTTTAAAAGCTTAGAATTAGATAACAAAGTGGAAGTTTTTCACCTACTTACTTCTCTCTTCCTAGAGGCAGCCAACTTTATCTGACTCTTGCACATCCCCCGCCCAGGACATTTTATGCATTTCCCTATGTTTTTACCCAAATGGCAACATCTTAGAAGCACTGTTTTGAACCTTTCTTTTCCCCACCAAATAGCATATCAGAGATTTTCCCCAAATGTGTTCATAAAGAGCTTTTTTTTTGTTTGTTTTATGACTACAAACAATTTTATTGTAGGGACATGCTGTAATTTATTGAACCTGTTCTTAAGTCACTTCTCTTGGCATTGCTAACAGCACTGCAGTATTCAGCATGGTCCATACCCCAGGGCCTGTGTCATCGTTTTCGAGGTCCCCTGTGTGCCCTCCCACAATCGCATCCCTTTCTTCCCACCTCAGTTTTCTACTACCCTGCATTTCCGTGGCATTGCGTTTGTGCATTGTTTTCCGAGCTTTGCCACATACGGTTGCATTGTTACCCAATACCTTGCTTAGATTTAGACGATGTTAAAATTTCTGCAAACCGCTCTATGTGTTCCTGTGTGATTTGCTTTATTTCGTCAACAGTAAGTTCTAGAGATTTATCCATGATGCCTCCTGGACCTGCAGTTCACTCATTTCCACTTCTATGGGCTGTTCTGTTGTACTGATGTTTCGTAAATTTAATCGTCCATTATTGGTGGATTTGGGGTGTTTTCTGGTGTGGCTCTTACAAACGACGCTGTCCTGAACTTTCTTTGAAACACCTCCTTGTGCACAGGTGGGAGAGGTATTCTCAGGTATTTGCTAAGGTGTGGGATTATTGGCTTTCATGCTGACATTGTCCACATGAGGCCAAATTATTTTCCAAAGTGATAATACCAATTCATACTCCCACCATCAGTGTGTGGATGTCTTAGCTGCTCCAACCTCACCAACGATTATTTTTAGACTTTCTAGTTTTTGCCACTCTGGTGGGTATGAAATGTATTTCATTATGATTTCAAATTGTATTTTCCTAATTAGCAATTAAACTGGGCCTTTTCATATGTTTATTGATTTAAAAAGATTTTCGTTAGGTATAGCACTTCTTCAAGTCTTTTTTGCCAAATTTTCTATGGGGCTTATTTGATTATGTAGATAATAATTTATGCTTTGTCTTTTATATGGAAATGAATCCTGCAAGTTTGTGGCATTTTTATTGCCAGTTTGAGAAAGTCTTTGCGTTCTCGTTTTGGTGTCCTTTGAAAAGGAGTTTTTTATTTCAAGAAGGAGTTTTACCTTTTCACTGCAGTCAAATCTATTTACTTAATTTTATTATTCGTACATTTTGTTCTTATCTGTACATCTTGTGCTTTGTTCATGAAGTCCTTTCCTTTCTTGAGAGCAAAAATATATTCTCTTGTATTTCATTCTAAATACTTTATCATTTTACCATTTTTATTAACATATTTAATTCACTTGGAATTGATTTTGTATATGGTGTGAGGTAGGGGATCTAATATAATATTTGGAGTACAGATAGCCCATTGTCCCAGCACCATTTATTAAAATCCCATTCTTTCCCCTCTAATTGGCAATGCCTACTCTTTCATTAACCCAGTTCCATGTATGTGTGGGTCCTGTCCTGGCTCAACAGTCTACCTTTGCTTCTCTGTTTGACATTTAATTTGATTCTGTCTGAGCTGATGCTATGTTGTCTCCATCATCATGGCTTTAAAATAACTCTTGGTATCTGAAAAGATTTGCCAAGTCCCTCACTTCGTTTGTCATCTTTAGAACTGTCTGTGATGTTCTTGGCCTGTGCTCTTATCTATACATTCTAGAATCAAATACTATTCTAAAGTGAGGGTGGTTTCTACTTCTTAGAATATTGTGACGATGTAATCGAATGATGCATGTGGAGTGTCCACCATAAATGATGGGTACTTAGCGAGTGAGTGGAGAAATGAGCTAGTGGAGTCACCTTAGAAGGTATTCTAACTGTCTGGGCCTTAAGCTGTGAGGAAAGAAGCTTTGGTATCGGAAAATGTGTATGTTGTGGTACAGTTGACTGCTTGCTCCTGTAGGGGAGGCAAAACTCCCTTCTACCCTTTCAGGTTCTATGACTGGGCCTAAGAATTAAATGGACATAAAACAGATGAGCAGAAGGAAAGTATACAAATTTTATTTAATATTCATACAGTGACAAAAAGAAAATGGAGAACTGATCAGGCTCAAAAGCTGATAATGATTTTACACAAAGAAAGATAAATTATAGGGATGGGACAAGACAAAACAGCTTGGGCTAGGGGCAGTCAATGGTGTGTCAGCAACCAGAAAATATAGACTGGCGACTACTAGAAGATTTGGGCTATTTCATTAGGTTTATTTGTACAGGTCCATTTTGGCATCGAGTCCAGTCTCCGGGGACAGGAATGTTCTTCTCTTTCTGGAACACGAGGGTACTTTTCTCATGGGAAATTTTAGGACCTGCTTTTAGGTAGAAAGAGGGAGGTGGGAGAACCCTCCCTAACTCTGCTATTTCTCCAATGCAGTCGGGCCAAAATAATCATACACCACAGTGGCATATTCTGGGTAGCACATTGAATCTTTCACTTCCAGTCTTCCAGCTGCCCTTAAGTTTCTCCCAGGTTCAACGAGGTGCCTGTGGTCTCCATCACTCTTCATGGGGCACCTGACCCACACCTGGACTGTCTCCCACACTGGGCAACAGCCTGGCCTTTACTCTTTGTTTGTGGAGCCCACTGAAGACATCACAGTGCTCACGTCTCCCACAGCATCCCAGCCAGTGCTGGGACAATCCTGGAGGCATTCAAGAGTTGGAGGAAGAATACTGGCTTGGGAGTCCAAAGGACCTGGATTCAAGACCTGACTCTGACCCTTCAGGGCTCTGTGACCAGGGGCATGTGATCTCTACCCCCTGCAATTTCTCCACTGGAACATGGGCTTAACAGTACTTTCCTTCTATGAGGATGAGTGTTGAGCATCTAACACAGGGCCCAGTGTGCACCAAGTGTTTCAGCTGCACACACACTTTTGGTGATAATCTCTCTTTCTGGTTAATTTACTACAACAAGTCTCTGTATGCGAGTGTGTGTGTGTGTGTGTGCGTGTGAACGTATTTGAATATTTTGAAAAGTCAAAAGAACAAAACAATGAACATCATACATCTGTCCCAAGGTTCAACCACTGCTAATGTTTTTTTTCCTGGCTGCTCTGAAGACCCTCTTTTTGTCTTTGGTGCTCTGCAGTTTCATGATGATGTATTTTGTTATGGATTTATTTTTTGTGAGTGTGACTCCCAATTTTTTATTATTGTCTCTAAAGCTACTATGACTATTACTCACATGTCGTGTCTACGGACTGATGTTTTCATTCCTCGTGGATAGTTACCTCTTGGATTATAGGGTGAATTTTTGTTTAATTTTATAAGAAAAAGCCAAACTTTTTTCCAAAGTGTCTGTCCCATTTTATATTCTCACCAACAATAATGACATTTTGCTACTCTTGCCAATGCTTGGTACTATGAGTCTTTTTTAAAAATTTCCCCATCCTTCTTGGTTTGTAGTAATATCTTACTGCAGTTTTAATTTACATTTCCCCGTGAGTAAAGGTGATGAACATCTTTTTATGTGCTTGTTGGCTAATGGGATATCTTATTTTTGAAATGTCTAAGTCTCTAGCCTATTTTTAAACTGAATTGTTATCTTACTATAGAGTTAAAAAAAATTTATATGTTCTAGACACAAGTCCTTTGTTACCTATATTTTTTGCAAATATTTTCTCCATGTCTTTTCATTAGCAAAAGAAAAAACCAACGACCATGCTTTTAAAATCATTCTGTCACTATCACTTCACCCTGTGTTTTTCTTTATAGTCTTCTATTTCTGATACATTGAAATATGTTTGTTGGTTGATTCTGTCTTCCTTACTAGAATGCAAATTTTACAAATGCAAGGTCTTTGTCTCTTTGTTCAGGGTTGAATCCTCAGCACATAGAAAGAACACTGTTTGGCACCTAATAAGCACTGAGTAACTATTTCTTTAAGTAAAGGAATAAAGTCCAATCCTTCCTTTCTCGGTGGCATAATAGAGGATAACCCAAACTTTTATTCTGAATATATGTACATTTACTCTGTCAGTGGATTTCCAAAATAAAATGTTGGAATATCTGCCTGAAAAGGGATTTGAAAGAATGACCTGGCAAAAGCAACATTGGATTGTTACAGGGCTAAAGAAGATGCTTCTGGAAAATCATGTCCCCTTAGAAAGACCTTAAAAGCTATTATCTTCAATCATTTTTTTTAGCCTGTGGAGCTTTTTAAAAGAGCAGTTGAGACCATTTCCTCAACAGAAGTTACACGATGAATGAGCCGCCATTATCTGTGCTTGCACAGTCTGAAATTGCAGCCTTTGATAATGACATTCATTGAGAGAAGTTTCTGAGAGTCAGAGAGAGCCTTCCCAAACGAAATATATTTATAGAGTTCCCTTGTCTTGACTTAGAATAATTTGGCATTAAAATAAAATTCTTAGGCATTAACCCTTTGATCATAATTATATGTGTTTTTTTTTTTTGAAGCATTTGGACAAAACGCCAAGTATTCTAATATATAATTTTTTAATCTATAAATTCAGTAGTGTCTATGAGTTGTATGACAGGATCTTCTAACAGTTTTTTCCACAGTTTCACAGGTAGACCTGGGCTGACCCAAGCATAGTTTCACCAACTCAGTGAGACCTTGGTAATTAATTGAGAAATGGACCCAACCAAGATTGACCCAACCTACCATTTTCAGGCTTCTGTGCTTGATCGTTATAAGGTTTGTTTAACTTAGTACTCAAGAACTAGGTGTAGCCTACAGATTGAGTTATGTACAGATTTTCTAAATGTATTAACAACTGTATATAGGTGTATGAAATGCATTTTCAATTTAGGATATTTTCAATCTAAAGATGGGTTTAACCCCATCACAAGTCAAAGAGCGCTTGTATGTGTATAATGGAGAACTGGTTCTAGTGTTAATTATGTACTGATCCCAAGAAACAGAGTCTGGGCTAAGTTTCTGCTCAGATCCAGAATCCGGGCCTCTGCAAGACTGGCTGCCTGCACGAATGGCGCCCCCTGGGGTCTGTAGTCAATCAAGTCATGCACCCTGGCTACCCACAGGTTCATCTCTCAATTTTCACCGTTTTTTGGCCTGTAGCTTCCTAGCTCCAGTGCTGACAAGCTCCCTGGGGGGTGTTTTCAGACTCTCCACTAGAAAATGCTCAGAATTCAGCCTTTAAAGAACTGATGTGCTCTGCCCAAACCAAGAAGTATAACAACTCTTTTTTTCCCATTCCTTTGGCTTTGGATATTTTAAATACCCCAAGATATAGAAGAACGGTGAAAGTCCAGCTGGACTTGCCATCATTGTTTCTGTGCAAGCTAGTATGTAATTACCTGTAGTTCTAGGTGGGAAAAAGAATCTTCCCGATTGCATCCTGGAAGTTATTCATCCAAGTTTTAGTTGCCATTACTTCCTCATTGATTTCATGCTTTACTATGGGAGTGAGACTTTGGGCCATTAGCGGTAGCTTTTTAGCTATTATAGTACCTGGTAGGTGAGTGAGAATTACGAACCAAGGTAATTTCTAAACCAGACACGCTTCTCTTACTATTGTATCCTTGACACCTAGCTCAATATTTGGGACAAGCTCAGTTAATATTGTCTCAACTGAATTAAAACCGAAATTTTGTAAGCGAGGTAATTGAGTAGATTGTGGCTTGTTTGTATTGGTTTCGCAACAGAAACAATAGACTGATGCACGTTGAATCAAAACACTGGATAATTTTTCTGATAAAAAAATTAAACAAACACAGTGTATGAGTTTGCCTTTAATAGAGACTTCCAGGAAATTGGTGAAGTCTTGTCTTGAAGATTTTCTTTCTGACCAATAGGACTGTTAGATGTTAAAAGAGTTCCCTGAATTGTGGAAATTAACTTTTTGGGAAATTTTTCAGAACAGAAAAGGGGATTATTATTCATTGAATGATTGAGATGTTATCTTAGGTGTCATAAGCATGAAATATTTAATAATAACTAATAATTTAACTTATTAATTGATTTGAATAGTAATTTCAGTTTTATATGTGTCGTCATATAAAGTATATCATTTGAGCCACATGTCAATCTTGAAATTGTGACTTCTTTTCATTCTCATTGTGAAGATAGGTAAAACCAAGGCTCAAAGGACAGCCTGTGGATTAACATTTAGGTGTTGTATTAGGTGTTTGAGGATCAGAGGTACAAAGTAGATGAGACCTCCTTCAAGAACTGTAGTGTCCCTGGGGGACATTGATGGAAGAAAGCCAGGTACTGTGCCACATGCGGTGAGTGCCAGTCCTATAGTCCAAGCTACCCATCCATACTGGCTGCGTGTGAACAAGGACACAGTGGTCAGGAGCTTCTCAAGGTCAGAGAAATGTCACATTCCTCTTCTGATCTCCTTAGAGCCTTAAGCACATGTGGGTGCTCAGATACTACTTACTGGATGGATCAAGGCCTGTATTGACATAAGATAGAATGAGTGAGGTGACTCCTAGATTCCAATGTAGTTAGACATTTTCCAGGACATTCTAGGTAGAGAAAGTAACCAACATTTCCTTGCTATTAGTGGTTACCTACTTTATAGGACAGCCACACTGGTTAAAGAGATGCTTGAGTTAACAAAGACAACGGGAGGTGCTTTCTC
Source organism: Cynopterus sphinx (assembly GCA_030015415.1). NCBI lineage: Eukaryota > Metazoa > Chordata > Mammalia > Chiroptera > Pteropodidae > Cynopterus > Cynopterus sphinx. Next base: position 5,261,529 of record CM057383.1, on the reverse strand, counting down.
ACTTCGTTCTGTGGTGATGGAGCCCAGCATCTCACATGCAGCCCCGTCCATTTAATACTATGGAGCTGCTGTTAACTGGGCAGTGAAGAATACTTCCATGAAGGGGGAAAAAAAAAAAACACCAGAAGTTATTTTTCTCTCTCGTTTTTACCCCCGTTGCCTTAAATCACTCTACCTTTCGGTTCATATGAAGTGCCGCTCTTGAGAGAACCATCTCTATTTCTGAGTGATTCGTTGAGAACGTCAAGTGCCAGACCACAGCTAATTAAGGCTTGTCACCTACCATAATGGCACCTTAGTAATACACCAATTAACAGTTACTTTAATTACACCACTTACATGAAATTAATGAAGAGTCTAGCTGATGAGAAATAAGAACCTGTACATTAGAGCAACACAGAACATTCATCAAGTGTCTGATGAAATAGCCTTTGAGAAATCAGTTCCTCCCCATTGCCTAGTTCAAAAAAATATATATTTTCAAGGATGGGGGAATGGCTTTTTGTGAAACAAGGTGGCAACAAATGGAGAAAAAGTACTCATTCCTGCTGGCAAGGCTGAGCGCACAGGCTGTAATGGCTGAGGCTGGCTTTGGACCCCACATCTGCCCTTTCTAATTGTGCCCTCCGTAAGCTAGGCGTGAGAGGGAATGTCCTCAACCTGAAGAAGTGTGTCTACAGAACACTTACAGCTCACATTATATTTAACGGAGAAAGTCTGGATGCTTTCGCCCTGAAATCAGGAATAAGACAAGAGTGTCCCCTTTCACCACTTCTACATTGTGGTTTGTAGATAGTTCATAGAGGAAAGAAAAATAAAAAGCATCTGATCAAAAGGAATAAAACTGAAACTTTATTTGCAGAGGACGTGATCGCCTATGTAGAAAAGCCAATGAAATCTACCCCAAAAAATCAGCTAGAATTAATAAGTGAGTTTTGCAAGGCTTCAGGATGCAAGATCAATACACAAAAGTCAGCTGTGTTTCTATAGATCTGGGCAGTGTTTTAGCCTCTGTGACTCAATTTTCTCGTCTGTAAAATGGCAAGAAATTTATATACTTTACAGAATTGTTCTGAGGGTTAAGAAACTGCAGATTCCTAGGATAAGGATCAATAAACGTTGACTTGTGCTCATTTTCAGAGCTTATCAGAGGGAGCCTTCAGACAAGCATTAATGAATAAATGGTGCAAGAGGAGAAAGTCAGTCCAAGGGAACCTCCGAAGCTGGGAGTCATGTAGATGAAGTGATTAAGGTCCAATCCAATCGACTGTATTTTCAGCCACCCCTGGTCCCCACCCACCTATTCCCACTTCCTTACTTTAGGCCTGGACTTTTACAAGGACTTTCTAAATGATCTTCCTAGTCTTAATCTTGCTTCTTTTCAATCTAATCTTTTCACTGCGGCCACAGTGATCTCTTTAAATGCAAATTTAATCACCTCCGGCTGCTATTTAAACCCTCTTGTGGTTCCCTATTGAACTGAGTTAAACCCCAGCTTCTTAGCTTGGCTGCACCATAAAGAGGTGCAGGAGGCACTTCTGACACTAAACCCCTTACACTTTTGCATCCTTCCAGCCCAATGCAAGGTCATCTTCTCCCTGAAATCTCTGTAGACTGCTCTGAGAAGAATGAGTTCCTACCTCCCCGATATCTCTGCATGCTGCACCTATCACATTCTTTTCTAATCTCCTATTGACAGCCCTTTGAGGGCAGGGCAGCACCGTATTTGTTCCTGGGTCTCCTCTACCCAACAGAGGATTCCGTAAATGTTTGCTCAGAATATTTGGGATTCTCTGCTTCCTGAGAGATGCCTTCTGCCCCACCCAGGCCTGCCAAATCCTATTGCTCCTTTATGCCGTCGTGGCTAATATTCCTTTCATTGTGACCCAACTTCAGGATCTCTGGCCCTGCTGGAATTCGGCCTCTTTCAGGAGCCCTTCCCACGGTTTCCTCTCCCCTGGATGCTCGGTGGCCAAGTTTGCTGTTGGGGTAATCCAGGATGCCTTCCTCGCTGTAGCCATTGCTCTGCCTTCGGCTAGCACTGTTTCCAGCCTTTTCTGATATGAAGAGTTACTCAGGCACACAGATTCCTGGACCCCTCAGAGATTCTGAGTCCCCAGGTCTGGGCGGGACCCAGGAGTGAAGACAAGTTCTGGGTGACTCCTGTTGTCTGTCCATCAGGCTTGTAAATCCTCCCGCCCTTTGGCCCAGGCAGGCTCCTACACCAGTCAGTACTGAACGGTGGGCGAATCCTCATGGTGTCCCTCCCTTTCCTCCAGCACCTGCCCTGGCTGTGTTTTCCAATCCTCGGGACACTCTGATTTCTCCATTTATGAAATGAGCAGAGGTTCGGTGCTCGCTGTCTCGGTGCCCTCTCCCCTGGCTGGCTCGAAGGGGTCGGATATGGTGGGAGGAGGAACTGACTCCACCTTGGGACATGGGGGTTCAAAAGGAAGGCCCTCTCATCCCAAATGCCACCTGGAAGATAAACAGATGTGAGTAGTTAAAGGACAAGCTAAAACAAACAGAAAGGAAAAGGAAGGAAGGAAGGAAGGAAGGAAGGAAGGAAGGAAGGAAGGAAGGAAGGAAGGAAGGGAAAAAAGAAAGAAAGAAAGAAAGAAAGAAAGAAAGAAAGAAAGAAAGAAAGAAAGAAAGAAAGAAAGAAAGAAAGAAAGAAAGAAAGAAAGAAAGAGAAAGAAAAAGAAATAGAGCAAAATGAGGAAAAACTTGCCCTACCTCTTTTCAAAACATAAAGCTAGAAGGTAAGAGAATAGCATAAATATGAACACTTGGGTCAGAAGCAGAAGAGTTAGACCAAACTGGCTCTAGGATGCGTAAGACTTGGACTTCACAAAGGTGTGGGATCATTCAGTGGACCATGCAGGGACGACTTGAAAGCCGTGGGAGGAAAAAAACAACTTTAGATTCTCATTTTATGTCATATCCAAAGTAAATTTCAGATGGACTAAAGGATTAAGTATAACAACAAAACCCGTAAGAAACCTAGAACACATAAACAGCTCTCCTCTGAGCTGGGAGGACCACCTAAACATCGTGGAGGAGATCAGGAAAAGAAAGATCGGTGGATTTGAATGCGTAAACGTGGGTTCAAATTGATTGATAGTATGGGGGGGGGCACGGAGAGAAGAAGGAAAAACCTATAACCAGTATAATAAAACGTAATATCTAAAGGATACAGAGATTATACAAATGCATTTTAGAAACCACTAAGAACTTGATTAAAAAAAATAAAATAAAACTTGCAAAATGAACTTCGCTAGACAGAGGGCAAACATCTAGCTGAAAAAGCCCCTTGTAATGTTCAATCCCCCAGAAATCAAAGGCCACATAAAACCATGACACGGTCCTCACCGATCCAGTTCTGGAAGATTTTAAAAGGTGGTGGGCGAGACTCATTTCAGGGAAGGCTGCTGCGCGAATCGGCCACTGGTGGAAATACAGCCCTAGGGAAAGCAACGTGCTGGGGAGCACTGGGAGCCGCTGAAACACGTGTGAGAGGGTAGGTGAGAATCACACGACACGCCTCTGGCTGCTATGACTTAATTCTTTATCTGCTTCCTTTTCTTTTATTTTGAAAATTATTTACACAAAGCATACTTGTTAGAAAAAAATACTATACATATATATATATACGTGTGTGTGTGTGTATATATATATATATTAGGTATTTTTTAAAAAAATCTGTAAGAAATAATCCAAAATTAGAACACGAGATAATGATGAAAAAATATAATCAGCATGATGCTATTTACATCTGTCAAAAGATGTCACAGTAGGGCCCGCTGCGCTGTACTTGCTTAGGGGAGTCTTATATAGGGTTCAGATTATGGTTGGGAAGCGCTCACGATGACACCAGAACGTGCGTGTGCCGCTCCTGTTCGCTGCTAGTGCACGAGGGCAGCTGTCACTGTGACCACAGACTCGGGGGCTCACACGACAGAGATGTTTGTCTCAAGGCCGTGGAGGCCAGAGTCTGAGCCCCCGGTGGGGACAGGGCGACTCCTCCTGATGGCACGGGGCGATGATCTGTTCGTGCCCGTGTCCGCAGTTCTCAGTGTCCACCGGTTTGTGACAACCTCATTTCAGTCTCCACGTGGCATTGTCCCCGTGTGTGTCCGTGTCCGAATTCCCCCTTCTTACAAGGACACCGGTCGCCTTCCTCCAGTGCGGCCCAGTCATAACTGGAGCATCTGCAAAGACCTTATTTTCAAATGCAGTTACCTTCGCAGGTCCTAGGGGTGAGGACGTTGACCTCTTTTGGGGGCGACCATTCCACCCACAACATACCGGGACGCGATACGTTAACAAGTCGGATGTCATATGCGCGTACGACCGCGATGCACCGCAAGGTTAGCAGAGGGCAAGGTGGGAAACAGCAGTGGGAGTGACTTTCCTTCCTCCCCCCCATATTTTCCACATTTTCTGTGCCGAGACCCATTACTAATGCTCCCCCAGCACCAGCCTGCTCTCCCCCACCCAGGGGAGGGAGGAGGGTCGTGCCCCTGTGCTGAGCTGTAATCACAATGACCCTATTTTCTCTCCACTCCCAACCTTCTTGCAAAGTCAGCTCCGTGTCCCCAGGGACCTCATTCTGCATTGCCGCTGGCTTCCCATAAGGTTCTGCAATCGGGGCATGGAGGGACGCTTAGAAGGCTGAAGGGACTTGCCCTTCCCGTGAGTGTCACCCAGCTCTGCTCCTTCACCTGGAGGTGGCGGTTCCTCACCGTAGCGGCCGCTGGACCCCATTTCTCCTCTTTCTACCTCTCACAGACCAGGCTCAGTGTGCTCTTCCCTCCAAAGACCCCCGCCAGAGCCAAGCAGAGCCCTCTCCTCGGAGATCGGGGTCTCTTCCAGCTCAGTGACCCGGCACCAGCCAAACTGTGCCCCACCAGACGCCTGGGTTCAGCTCTGAGGGATCCTGCCTTGAGACTTCATGTCTTAGACACCCCAGGCTCTGTCCTTGTCCCTCAAGGACAAGGGTGAGGTAGGAAGGTCGGCTGTTCAGAAATCCCTTTTAATCCACCCTACTCTTCTTGCCCTCAAACGTCCTCTCTCCCCTCCCCATCCTCTTCCATCCCTCCACCCTTTTCTCTCCCTCTCTTCCCTCATTCCTGCTCTACTCATCCAATCAGAGAAAGGATCAAACACCTTTTAAAGCTTGGGGACTCCCTACCCTGATTTCACAAGAAGTGCCACACAAGGAATTTTCTAGTCCAGCGGGAAATGAAACAAAAGGGAAGACATGATTTCTGGCGTCAGGACCTTGAGCCAAAACCACCCCTGCGAGAGCCTGCTAACCCCTTCTAGCAGGCATGGGGGCCACCCTCTCCCGGTGCGGAAGACGCCCCTGCTCCCCAGGCCCTCCACTGCGTCTCTGGCAGAAGAGGACTTGCAGAGGCCCCTTCAAGCACGTTGCCGGGTCTGGCCTGTTCAGCTCCTCACCAGCCGCACCAGGCCAGGGCGCCCACGTCAGGGCCTTGGCTCACCATCCCTCCGTGTTCCTCGCAGTGCGGGCTGCAGGCCCCTGTATCACACGCCTTCCCTGCTGGGGCCCAGGAATCATCCCCCGTGACCTGGCTGGTTTCAAGGTACCCGAAAGATCAAGACCACTCCTCTGCACTATCTCCCCGCCCCCCCTTCCAGCTAGAGGTTTACAAGAGGATAAACTGAGGCTGCGAAAGGCGACATGGCTTATTTGAGGTCGCAGAGCCAATTAGTGGGAGCATCGGGATGAGCTCCCAGGTGTCCTGCAATACAGATGGGGGTGACGGGATGAGACCCCAAAGCACACAGGACGAGATGGGAGCTGGATGGCGCTCAGGCAGCCGCACTCCAGCGTCATCCAGAACAGAACAGAACTTCCCGAAGGACCTGCCTGCCCCCAGGTCCCAGGACTGACTGAGGGACACAGGCCGGAGGCATCCCATCTCATCCTGTCCCACTGACCTCAAGGGGCCGCCCACCAAGGAGAGAGGCGAGCCCCCATCCCGGGAAACACATGAGACCCTCTTAGCCCCTGGAGCTGCTTCAAGCCAGGAGGGCCCAAGCCTCTCCGACTGTCCTCTGGCTAACGGCGTGGAGGATTTTCTCACGATCGTCTCCCACGTGCTCAGAAACACGGAGTCAGTGAGCAAGCACCCTCACGTGCTAACGCATTCAATCTTCGCAGCAGGATTATTATTATTATCATCATCAGCAGCATCATCATCATCATCATCATCATCATCATCATTCCATGTTATAGAAGAGGAGACCGAGGCTCAGAATAATTAGCCGTGTCAGGAGGGGAGACAGATACACGCACGAATATTTAGCGTCGTACGAAATGCGTTCTCCTATTGGGGGGATGGCCCTCGGCACCTGCAAATAGAGGGAGCGGGGTGCGCGGGTGTATGTGGAGAGCGGCAGGCAGGGAGGAGGGAGGGCAAAGGGCCAGGTGCAAGGAGGCCCAGGACCCCAGGGAACGGTGAGCGTCCTCAGCTAGAGATCGTGGCCTCATCCTTGAGTGGCAGAGCCCCCTGAGAGGTGTGGGAGGAGGAAAAGGCAGAAGCTGGGGGTGGGGGGGCCCTTCCCTCTGCCACCCCCGCCCTCCGTGGACTCGCCTCGAACACGCCCCAGGAACACCGGAGGCTGCTTCCTGCAGGTTTAATTCAATGCCAGCCGCAAAGCTCTATTAACTAAATTGGCCATCACCCCGCGTGTCTGTTCCACATAATGGGGTTTTGCACAAAACGAGCGTTTCACTGCGTTAAAAAAGTGTCATGTTTGAATCAAAACTTCTTCCAACGTGCAGGCTAACGAAAGCCTCAAATGAGAGTTGATCAGTGGGTCCTGGGGTGTTTCCATGGAAACGGGAGCAGGAAGGCAGGTCTGACGGGAAGCCAAGGGCACGAGGTGATGCTGCGGGGTGCTCAGCGGTGGGACCTCAATGGGTGGTTCCCGTGAGGGGCAGAGACCAGGAGCCAGACCAGGGCGTGTGTGTGGCGGGGAGGGCTGGGCTGGGGGGTGATCTGAGCTTCCTTGGCCTGACTAGGGGCTGGAGCCGCCGGGTCTGAGTGTCGCACACTTGCTGTGGCAGCCAAACCTGCCTTTAAGGGCTTATTTTTGCATTCCTACTGGGCCTTCAATGCCTCAGCCCCAAACTCCCTGACGCAAGCACTAGTCCTGCTGCTGCAGCCCCGGCTGGGCCCTGAGCTCACTGGGGTCCAGGCCGCCAGAGCCAGGGTCAGGCCTTGAGACGGGTGCTCACAGCACACCTCGGGGGAAGCATCTTTTCTCTCCGGTCACAGGTTCCATGTCTCTAGAATAACGAGTAGAGCCAAGCTGCCACCTTTGGTGCTGAATTCCAGACGCCCTTCTGCCTCCCACGCGGGGCAGGTCGCACACCCTCTCCTGGGGGTTCTCCATCCACAAACCCAGGAGGAGTGCCTTGGATCCCTCCAGGAGTTTGGGGCCTGGGATCATCTAAAGGTTTGTTCCCTTTCAAGTCTGGTTGATGCTGGCTACGGCAAGTGCACAAGTCGGGAAAGCACGTTGGGCAGACGGGAGCCTGGTGTGCGGGTGAGAGAAAGTGGGCCACGACTGGGGAGGGCCCTGTCCCACAGGGATCCCGGGACACTGGGCTGGAGTAACGTCGGCACACCCAGGCGGAGACACGACTCGCGACGGCACTTTCCACGTCGCGACACGGCGACAGGCGATAGTGCTCATCGCCTTGAAGCGTTGTTGAGGGGATGGGCAGTACTTTATAAAGCAAAGACGTCCCAGCGATGACATGCCACCCATGTGAGGAACGTGGGCACAGGGCCTGCGCGTCGCGCGCATCCCGTGTCGGCTAGATGAAGAGATTCTTGCGTGCCCCTCGTCAGTCTATTCGGGCTGCCGTAACAAGACACCACGGACTGGGCCGCTCACGAACGACAGAAATGTGTTTCCTTCAGTTCTGGTATCTGGGAGTCCAAGGCCAGCACGCCAGCCCGGCCGGCTGAGGGATCTGCCCCGTCGCAGACTTCCATCGCGTCCTCGTGTGGCGAAAGGGCCTCGGGAGATTTCGTGGGTCACTTTAATAAAAACACTCATCCCGCTCAGGGGCTCTGCCATCAGAACCCAGTCACCCCCTGTCGGCCCCACCTCCATATAGGATCCACCCTGGGGGTCGTTTCTACGTATGAATTTCAGGGGGACACGACCGCTTAGACCAAGCACCGGGGAATGTCATTCTTGGACAATCGGTAGATCCTGCTTTCCTAGCCCCGGGGGTTTATTAGTCCCTGTTAGGGATGCAGCCCCATGCAATGACGGTAAAACTGAAATGGGCCGTGGTCCCGTGAGCCAACAGCCTTTGTGGCAGGACCGTGGGCTGGTGTCGGCAGCAGAGGCCACAGGGAGTGGAGACTGCGGCCGGCCGGTTCCAGGGCGGTGAGCCAGGCGGTGGTAGGGATGCGGCTTATTTCCCTGAGCACGATGTTTGAGGTCGGCATCCCCTCTGGTGGCTGGAATTCTAATACGTGCCACAGCAGCAACCGACCACGTTTTATCCATCCATTTATGGGTCGGTGGACATTGGAGCTATTCCCACTTGCTGGCCGCTGCTGTGAACACTGGCGCGCGAGCACCATCCTCAGCCCTTGCTTTCAATTCTTCTGAGTGTCTACCTGGACGTGGAATCACTGGGCCATATGGCAATTCCATATTTCACTTTCTGAGGCATGGTGCCAGGGCGTTCTCTGCCCACCTGAGCACTAACTGGGGAGCGCGAGGGTGGCAGGGCCCAGGCTTCGTTCATCTCCGCATGGCAAACCCCAAAGGAGTCTTTGGGGCCAGCCAATCTCAACGCTGCCCCATTTTCTTGGTTTTAAAATAGATCATAATACTTAGCTCCCAGGATTGCTGTAAACACAAAGTATACGAATACTGTGAAGTGCCTGGCACGCCGCAGGTGTTCAATACGTCCTCATCCTGCCTCCCTCCCCTCGCCCAATTCTGCTTCCTCATCTGTGAAACGCGTTCCACAGGCTAAATGCCTCGTAAACTCCAAATGCTCTCAGGACAACTGGAGGGAAATGTTCCGTGGCAACTTTCTTCAGGAAACATGTTCCCCTCTCTCTCTCTCTCTTTTTTTTAAAGGAGCCCATCATTCCTCCACATGCTTCCCCATCTGTTCCCCCAAATGTGATAATTAGGAAATGATGCTGTCACTTTCCAATGTGAGAAATCGGCCCCTCCCATCCCATCTCCGAGCAACGGGGCAGAAGGATGAGCAGAGAGATGGTCGTGGTGCTCCCAGCCGGGCCCACTCCCGGTCCCCCCGCTTGTGATGCGGTTCAAAAACCGGGTCACGCGGCCCTAGAAGGCAGCCCCAGGTGTGGAGAGAAAATGCTGAATCTCAGGCGCTCTGGGAGGAAGGGGGTTTAGAGACCACCTCGGGCACCCTCGCTCGTTCTGGTTCTCCTTTCGTTGAGTCTTCGTCAGTGTCTAGAGCAGGGATCGGATTGGAGAGCAGAGGCCCAGGAAGGCCAAGTGACCTTCTGAGTGCAGAGAATTGGTAAGAAAGCGAAGAAGACACACCTCCTATTCCGCTGCTGAAGATGTGGGCAGCACAGGCTCCGGCCCCTTCGAGAGGGTTTGCGTAGTCTCGACAGGAGGGCGTGAAGCTGGACTCTGGGCTGTCGGACGGTGGTCCACAGATCTTGTATACCGTCGAGTTCTGTCTCCCCGTCCCTTCCTGGGGCTCTTACACCCGACCCTCTATGTCTTTGTGTGAGCCGAACTCTCTTTTAGTTCCAGATCCTTCCAAAGCAGAGCCTGAGGCAAGGATCTGAGTGCAGTTTGCGTCTCTGGGAAATGATTCTGGAAAGCTGGAGTGAGGAAGGGAAAGGATCAGAGGAGAAGTCAGAACGGGCTCTGCTGTTGACTGGCTTTGACTATGGCAGCTGGGGCCCGACCCCACCCCGGGAACCTTCTGAATCTCGGTGCAGAGGATGTAAGGCCGAGGCTTGTATTCCTGTCCCCCGCTGGTGACAAGTTGCATTCGTTATGTATTGCTGAGGTTCAATTTTGTGGTCCGGAATTTACTTAAAAAACAAACTTTTATTGTCTCACAGTTTCTCCGGCTTAGCAATTCGGGGGGCAGCTTAGCTGGGTGCTCCTAGCTCAGCATCTCTCATGAGATGGCAGTCGGGCTGTGTCCTGTGACTGCGGCGTCTAATGGCTTAACTGGGGTCGAAAGATCTTCTCCAAGGTGACCCACTGACACAGCTGTTGGCCTCGTGGGCCTCTCCTAGGGCTGCTCGGAGCGTAGCTTCTTTTGGACTGAAGGATCTGAGGGAGAGGACGAGGAACCTTGGGCTGCCTCCTAGAGGACAGTGACCTGGATTTTGAAACTCATCAAAATCAGGGCGACCGGGAGCGGGGCCGGCTGTGTGCGTTAAGTAAGTTCTCTCGGCTCATCCTTCTGCCGTGTTGCTCAGAGATGGGATAGGAAGGGCCAATTTCTCATATTGGAATGAACGTCTCTTTCAACCTTAATTATTTCTTTAAAATAAAATATAGTCACATTGGGGGTTGGGGCTTCGACAATGGATGGTGGGGAGGGGGCACGAGCCAGGCCCCACCTGGAAGAACTCACGATCTAGTCACCTGTTTTCCAAAGGGCAACCAAAGGAGCTGAGCGAGCGATGCAAGGGACCCAGAGGGGCAGATGATGGCCCGATCCCATCCCTCCTGTCCCGCCTTCCTCTTGTGGCTTTGCTCACCTGATGCCCTCGGTGTTGGCAGAGCAGCTGATGATCGCTGGCTCCTGAGACTCAAAAGAGCTTCTATCAAAGCCTTGAGAAAGTCAGCCCGAGCCTCAGTTTGCTCATCTGCAAAGTGGACTTTGAACCATTGCCCTGTTCCTACCTCACAAAGGCTGTGGTAAGGATGGAAAAATGGACACGAGAGTGTTTGTCAACTGCAAAGACCTACTAATGAGAAGACGAAGGCGACTTACCCGGATTTACCCGGCCGAGGGCGTACGTAGAAATGTCCTTTAGCTTGTGGCTGCTCTTCCAGGGTTCTGTAAGCGGGGATGCAGGGTGTCAGGTGGACAGGTGACGCGCAGGCGACGCGATTAGCACTGGAGATGGAGCACCACATTCTTTCCAGTTAAAACTCCCCACCGCAGAGCCTGACTAACTTTTAGGGGCCGGAGAAAATAAAGGGACGTAAGTGTACGTCATTCGGGCCTCAAAGTGATGTATTAAATTTTTTTAAAAAAAAGGATTTAAGCAGGAAAAGTTAAGCATTAGGCTCAGACGACATTGTCAAGAAACCCCAGATGAAATTCTTGTTTTTTAAAAAAAGGAATGAAAGAAATGTTTTCATATAAAATCAATAAATACATATATGTAGGACATGGTGAGAAGATGAATAGAAGATACAACCGACTCTGAATCTTTCAGTAAATTTCATTGAAGTGACAGTTCTATGGAGTCTGGATTTAAAACACTTTATGAAATGTGAAAAAAATAAATAAATACTTGAGAAAACCGATGCAAATGGCTGATTTAAGAATGAAATGGGGAAACCAAGGCAGAAGCCATCACTGGTTCTTCCTTTACCACGCTTGCCCGGCCTGGGCTGTCGTTCTCTCCTTTCCCTCTCGTTGTCCCCAACAACCTATGTGAAGAGAAGTCGAACCCACTCTTAATAACCCACAAGTGACCAGTTAGGTCCGGCGGCAAAGCTGGAATTTACTCAGTTGAAATTTTAAATGTCCCAGTTCAGCTTAGGAAACAAATTAGACCAGAAAGCCCCATTTTACATAATCAGGCGAATTTACCATCATTAGTGGCAATTAAAATGAAGTGTTAATGACTCTGTTTACCTTGCTGTGCTGGAGGTGAGGAGGAGGAGGAGGAGGAGGAGGAGGACAACAGCCCAGCACGGCTCCCTCCGCCTGGGACGTCAGATCTCTGGGGCCTGGTGGATGTTCTGTCTCCTCCCCTCAGAGAGCATTGGAGGACGCGGCCATCCCCAGGGCATGACATGGGACAGATGGGGAAACCAAGGCTCGGAGCCTGGAAGGGGCTGACCTGCCCACGGTGCCCTGCCTCACAGGCACGGAGTTGCTGCTGATGGAAGGAGTCGAGAAGCGGCATAGAAAGGGGGCTATTTAGAGAGCGCATCTATGGCCGAACACATAGGTGTGTGTGTCCGCTGCATGATGGACTGACTTCACCCTAAAAGCCACAGCCTTTCCAGAGAGAACCCGTTAGCTCCCTTTCGCAGATGAGAACACGGAGGCCAACCAGGGACAGTGAATCCTTTGCACGAAGGCAACGCAGCCCTTCGTTTCTACTACGATTCTCTGGTTTGTTCCATTTCGCCCCATAGCCTCAAAGGTCATCTAGCTCAGCCCCTGGTCCCCCCCACCCCTTACGCCTACACCGTCGGGCCCATCCTACGCCTGGGGGAGGCCTGGAGCGGGAAGGCAGAAATCAAAGAGCACCGGGGGCCTGATGGGGCCTGCCCGCCTCTCCGCGGGCTGCTTGCCCTGGTGGGACTCGTCCCACCGAAGTGGCTTCCTCTTGTGGCTTCCAGGCTGGGAAAAGGGCAGGGTTGTGGCATTCCTGAGCTCGGGAAGATAATTAAGGGGGAGGAAGCAGTAGGGAATCCAAGCAATTACCCAGCTAATTGAGGCCCAGTGGCCCACTTTCCCTGCACATCTGGGTGCCAGGCTCAGAAGGCGGACAGCCCAGACCTTCAGGTAATGGCAGCCGAACAGCCCCTAGAGACGGGGTGGAGGATGGGTCGCGGGGCAGCTCTGGGAACCCGAAATTGTCGCTTCAGGCTGTGTCTCCGGCCCAGTCTCGTCTGAGGTGAAGGCAGGTTATGCGTGGGGTTAGAGCCCAAGAGATTTCCTGATGGAGAGGATGCTTTCCCCCACAGGACATTAATTAGGTAATGTCTGATCACTTTCGTCCTCCTTCTGAATCATCGCAGTGACCCCATGGGAAAACTGAGGCCGAGACAGCGAGAGCAGGTTGCAGAGCCACATCCCCAAACCAGAATTACCCGGAACGGCCCGAGTCTTTCCATTTCTGGGCTCATTACTGGTACTATTGGTAGGATGAATAACAACAGTACTAACAATGGTTTCGGCCTGCACAGGCCAGCTCTCGCCCAGAAGGTGACTTTTGGACTCGCGTCTTCCATTCCCGCCCTTCCCACCTCCAGCCCCCACCCACTGCGACACACCTCTCTGCCATCCATGGAACCAGTGGGGAGGTCGCCCCTGCAGGAGCCGGAATTCTCCTGGCTGCCGACAGCCCAGCTTTGTGTTTGTTGTGGACACAAAGGCAGCCTAAGTTAGCACATGTGTTCCAGAGGCTTCCACCCCCATGCCCTCCCCAGGGACCCATGGGGAATTCTGCTAAGATAATTATCTCCAACTGGGGTTTTGTTCCGTCCTCTGGTAAGACAAGCTCCCCGTTTAGAATAATAAGGCTCCGCTCTCGAAGGCGAGCTGGGAAATATTTTTCAAACAAGCAATCCGCGTATGTGTTTCACATATGCCGCTCATTAAGGTTTATAAGACCTTTTGGTCTTCACAATAAAGCTTGTTTTTTTAAAGGTTAAAGTCAGCATGGCCCGCTCACTGCCAGCACCCTGCTTCCCTCTTCAGATGGGACAGAAATCCTGGGAAGTGTTGAAAGGGAATCAAAGAAGCTGATGCCTCCCGACCCAGCGGAGGAAAGAATGGTGGTGACCCTGGGAAGTGCCCGTCCTACCAGGAGCAGGAGCAGGACCGGGACCCGGAGGGGAGCCCTGCTGCCTGACCCCACATGCACACAGGGCTCTGCGATTTAGAAAACCAGTCCGCATCTCTGATAAGTGACTCTCAACCTGGTAGGTGGCATGTTAGACTCGCCCGGGACATTTAAGAAACACGCACGCCTGGGTCCCAGCCCCCCAAATCCCGATTAGGCTGATCAGAAATGGGTCCCTGGCATTGGGTGGTTTTGAAAGATTTGGGTGACTGTCATGAGCAGCCAAGGTCCAGGACATCAATGGACTCCCGGGTGCCCGAAGCTGCCCTGCAGGTGGGCAGGCCAGGAATCCTTCTCTCCGTTCTAGAGACGGGAGAGCAAGGGCCGGGGTGTGGACGCAGCATGCCCATAACTGGCAGAGCTGGGCCTTGACCCTGACGCTTCTCTTCCAAGCCCTCCTCCTCGCAGTCATAGGAGCGGTGACAGCTACCGTTTCCTGAGCCCGGGGCCTTATGTGTGTCCCCATTCCACCCCAACGAAGCACAGAGGTTGGCCTTAGGATCGCCGTTTTGCAGATGGGGAGACGGAGGCTTGGAGAGATTGAATGACAAGCCCCGTGTCCCACCAAATACGGAGGATCTGGTTGCCAAAGTCCTGCAGGAGGCAGAAAACGTGGGCCGCAGGAACCTGGCCTTCAGGCTCCCAGCTTGGCGCTGTGTGACCTCCGGATCTGGCGTTTAGAGCATCCCTGAGGTCCTTTCAGGACCTTGTACAGAGAGAGGAAGCGCAGGCTCCTTTGTCATCCACCTACTGTGTGCCAGACCCTACGCTGGCCGTTTTACCTACGTTTGAAAAATCTAACCGACAAGGCAGGTCTTGCCCTCCCCATTTTCAAGGTGAAGAAACGGAGACCTTGAGTGGTCGAGGGACTTGCTCCAGTGGCAGAGCTCGTGAGCGTCGGATCCGAACGCTGGGCGTTCCCACCGTCCCACGCTGCCTTCCCGCTCCTGTCAAAAGGGCAGGTGTGACCTGCCCAGACATAGACAAGAGTTTCAGGCGAATTCAAAAACAACAAAGATAATTAAAAAGGGGAGAAACAGTTTTATTGCAGCCTTGGCTGGATTTCATTGTTTTTGAAGTCACTGTTAATTTGGTGCCAGGGCATTTTAATCAATTAGGTCGAAGCTTGCTATTTATGAAGCCACGAAGAGTGTGCTTTTGCTTTTGTTATTAATTAAGAACATCATTCTTTTCCAGCATTCTTTGATCAAACCGTTCTTTGCCTCCTAGTTGCTTTTAAACATGGCCGCGGGGGCAGGTAAATATAGAAAACTATGATGTGGGGAGAGCCCAGGGCCGGGCATCAGGAAAGCTGCGTCTGATCCTGGCACTGGCCCTGACCTTCAGCATGACCTTGGACAAGTCACCTGACTTTCATGAGCCACGGTGTCTTCCCCAAGTGGGAGATTGTGATCTCTATCCCAGCGGCCGGTCAGAGATGCTGTAAAACTGAATATGACAGGACCACGAGACAACACTAAAAACCACAAAGTTATGCAAATAGGAGGGTTTGTTTCTAGGTACGACTATGAAAACGGAAACACCGTCTGCTACCAGCGGTGAGATTGACGCACTATTCTTATCATTTGGAAAAAGTTGTCAACAATCGAAGACAACACCTTCACTTAGCGTCCTCTGGGGTCCAAGGGGTCACCAGCTGTGGACTGCAGAGTCGGTCGTTCATTCATCCATTCATTCCACGATGAGAAGCCTACGGCACGCCGAGCCCCGAACTAGAGAAAGTGCACACGGAGGGGGACCAGCACCCATGCACTTACGGCTGAGACAGACTGCAGGGGGATGCGGCAGAGCGCAGGCAGGAGTTCCGTGGGAGCGCAGAGAAGTGAGAGGCGGAGTGGGGTGGTGAGTCCCCTTTCCAGGTGCTGTGGGATTTGGACCGGCCAAGTTCATGCCTCCCTTCCCTGTACTCTTGCGCTCAACCTTCACCCTGCACCAGGGACCCCATAACGAGTCCCCTGAGAGCTCTCAGAGAGGACCTCAAACGAGAGCCGCAGAGGGGAGGCCTCTGATCTGTAGGATGTGAACATGACAGGGGATCCTTTGGGTGGTGACAGGGTTTGACTTGCTGGTCTACCTTAGGCTGCCCTGGACATGGACCCCAGGAACTCCTCAGAGAGAACGTTCCCAAAGAGGCCTCTCCGGTCAGGGTCTCAGATACGAGTCCCACCTTATTCCCTCATCCATCCATCCATCCACCCATCCATCCATCCATCCATCCATCCATCCATCCATCCATCCATCCACCCACCCATCCATCCACCCACCCACCCACCCACCCACCCATCCATCCATCCATCCACCCACCCATCCATCCATCCACCCATCCATCCATCCATCCATCCATCCATCCATCCATCCATCCGTCCATCCAACCAACCAATTGCTCACTTCTTCACTCCCTATATTAAAATGTTTCTAGAACATTCTAAAGTATGCCAAATGAGCTTAGACAAATTCTTGTTTGGCCTACTTACCTTACTTCTAAAAACTACTGATTTCTAATCACCCTTCCAGCTATATTTTTTAGATTTCTACAAAAAATATCCACGGGCATGCAATCACCAACGTTTCAGGCGACGAGTTCTGCTTTTCACCTAGAATAGGATGAATCTATCCGTGGGTTCTGCTTAACTAACTGCAGGACAATTGTACCACCAGTAACAGCCCATCTGGAGTCTTGGGTGGGCTGGACCTGGGGATCCTCAGGTCGGGCTGAAAGCGGAGGACTGCTCCAGCCTGCAGCTCTAACCCACGTCCTTTTTAGGGGCTTGGCATGTCTGAGGTTGAGATGTAGGCCCCAGGGACGAGGGTAGGCTAGGGCTCGCCCTGCTCTGGTCCCTGGTTCTGAAAGCATGAGTGCCATGCTCACAGCACGGAGCGCCATTTCCAGCCCTGGCCTCCTCTGTCTTAGGCAGTGGGATACTGGTGGAGCTTGGGGCATCCCAGCTTTCGCTCAGCCCTTGAACCCACCGGCCATTCATTCTCCCGGAAAGCATCAGTGACTGGGCCCTGTCCAATCCAGCGCAAGTTGCTTTAAGCGATTGGCCTAAATTCAGTCGAATAAACCGCCAGTCGCTGAAACATTGAGAGCAGGGCCTGTTGTTATCCATTTTGTACCTCAAGCGCCCACACGCTGGAGGTGCTCCACCAATGGTTGTTAGGGGAACGGATCCTCGGCCGGAGGGTTCCTCACGGGCCTAAAGTTAGTGGCAAAATCACCCAACTTCTCTTGACCTCATCTCTCGTGTCCGAAGCGGGAAAACAAATAACCCCGACCTGAAGTGGCCCTGCGAAGTCTTCAACAAGGAAAGCCATGCAGAAGAAGGACTTTGTAAGTGGCAAAGCCCTAAGAGCAACGTTAGCTGGTGTAGGTGACGTCAGCACCACGTGAGACCAGCGAAGGGCCAAGGGCCACTGGAGAACCTGGATCGGGGAGGAGCGTCGGCCTGAGCAGACTCTTGGAAGGAAAGCTGGAAGACAGGCAGAGTGTAGAACCTAAAACACAAGTCACAGTACGAGAGACCTGGTCATTCCTGTGCTTGTTTGTGGTGCAACAGGGAAAAAAATAAAACAGGCCGAATGAAAGGCAGTGCGGCCGCTCACGGTCTGAAAAAGCATTTTGGTGGAAAAAACGAGCTTTTCTTGTGGTCTCGGTGCGCGAGCTGACTCACCCCTGGTGAGTTCCTGCGGCGCACAGGGCGCTTTCATACCTTATCCCATTTAATTAGCGATCCGAGGGAGATTCAAAACGGCCGTCCCCGCAGTTATTTGGGTTCTGGAATCTAGGAATCTGGGAGGGCTCAGGTCAAAGGTTTTCCCATTATTAAAGTGTCCAGAATGACAGAAAGATCCAACGCCCGCCGCCTGACCTCCACCTCCACCTCTGTCCCTTTCCTCCCACAGCCCCAGTCACAGTCTTATTCAAATAAACAGTCTCAGGTCCCAAGCGGAGCTCCTTCGAAGCCAGAGCAGAAATCCTAATTGTGGGTTAATGAGGCCCGCGTTTGCTCCGGCGGGGCTGTTTACTGAAGCAATTTCGGTTTGCTCCCTCTGGCCAGAGATTGCAGCCACCGGCTGGCTGGCCTGTTCAGGATAAATGTCACCACGGGCACCAGGGGAGCTCGGGCTCCCCACTTCCTTGCGTCTCCCCACTCTGGGGAAGGAGCTGAGGAATAAAGAGTAGAAAGGGGCAGCCCTTGTCTCTGAGGTGCAATGAGGGGCTCCAAGAGAGGGGAGCATGGGTGCTCTGGGGGGCCCGAGAGGAAGCCCTGAGGTCGGTGCCACCTGAGCCGAAGGAAAGAAAAGCCAGTCCTGGACAGCTGCCTGGAGGAAGCGTCTCATGGCAGCTGCTCAGTGGTCAAATCTGTCCTAAAACCCAGAGCCCTGTGCTCTCTTTCCCATAGGTCGCGGCCACCCCGGCAGGCCGTCCCCTCCCTCAGCCACGTGCAGCGCTGCGAAGGGCCAGCATTGCTTCCATGCAGGAGGGAACTTCAAAGATCACTTGGTCCAAGAATCACAAAGAAACACACTGAGCGCTCGCGTGACGCCCTCTGCCATGGCAAGTGCCCCCAACCCGGAGAACTGGCATCTGCTGCTCCAAGACCACGGCACGTGGGCTTCTCTATTGTCGCTCCCAGGCCTCAGAGAGGAGCAGCAGAGAGAAAAGAGGAGGGAGGGGACATTTACTGAACCCACGTACCCAAACGGCATCTCCTTTAAGATTCCGATGGCTCGTTCCAGAGGGGGAACCTGAGGCTTGGGGGAGGCAGCGAGCGAGTGACTTGCTCAGGGTCTCCCGGTCGTGGAGCCAGCCAGACCGTAGCTGGAAGGACGATTCATTTGCCAGTTCCTCACTGAGTGCTACCCCGAAGGCAGGCGTGCCTGTAGGTGCTGGGAGTGTATCTGGAAATAATCAGAGACCTGGCCTCGTGGAGAGGAGATTCCAGGCAGGGAGACAGACCGTGAACACGTTGATGTATATGTCATGTAACATCTGTCAGACCTGAGTCACCCGGAGCCCGGCTCTCCGCCCCGACTCGCAGCGTCTTTCGCAGCCTCCAGCATCTGGCCTGGACCATTCCTTCCATCCTTCTTATTTCCAGAGGCCCCGATAGGCAGGCTTAATAGCGTGCTGCCTATCCACACGCCCTCCATAAACCCTAACTGCTCCTTTGGGGGCTTGTGCCATCCCCACAAAGGCGGGCCCGGCATCAAAGAAGGACTGTGTTCTCGGCCTGCGGATGCCTGCGGAACAGCTGTCCTCGGCAGGCCTGGAATTCTCCCCCCGCCCCCCGAAACGAGTCGGCCCCTGGGGTTCTCCCGTCCTTCCTGGAGGTACCCTCTGAAGTTCCTGGCGAGGAAGTTCTGGTTCAGACAGAGGTTACCCAAATAGCTCCAGCGGCCCAAAATGTGGTGGGAGATTTACAGGAAGCAGGGAGGGGTGGCACTTCCAGGAGCTGTAAATCTCTCCTGCCCGGGGCTGGGGAAGAGAAAGCAGGGCCCGCACTAAATCAGTTTCATTGGCGTGCTCCGGGGTTTCTGCACTTGCAGGCTGGGTCTGGGGGTGGGAAGGAAATCGTTGTCAAACATCAGGAATGATGAGGACAGACCCTGGAAGCAGAGGTTGGGATTTCCTGCGAACCACGGTGGGCTTGGTCTTGATCTTGTCTTGGGGGTCTTGTCCCCAAATTGCCTGTGTCCTAGGAAGAAAGTAGCCAAAGCTTTGGGTACCAGACGGCCCTGGTCGTCCCTGGTGTCTTCACAGAGTCTCTTCACAAAGTGCCCTCTTTCTGGGCTTCCTTCTCTCAGCCCTTTGCCCAGTTGGCGCCTTCTTATCAGTCATGTCTTAGCTCAAATGTCCCTTTCCAGAGGAGGGTGCTCTGGGTATTCTATCCAAAGCGAGCCCGTAGATCCCGCTGCTGTCTCCGTGTCTGGTTTAGTGCCCTCGCAGACCCTCCCGTCTGAAAGAAACTGTTTGGTTCCATCACGGGCTGCCCATGGGTAGGTATACCCTCACGCTGTCAACTCCGTGAGGACCAGCTCGGCTGCTCCGGCATCCTTGGTCCCCAGCACAGGACTCAGGATGTTGTAGGGGCTCAATAAAGATTCATGGGGTTAAAAAAAAATCAGTGGATAAATACATTACCACAGGCATCTGCTCTAATCTTTATCTCACGTCCTGAGTAGCAAAGGGGGATGGTGGGGAATGGGAGAAACTCATTTATCCCAAACATTAAGGAAGTTGAGGGAGAACCTTTCCACCTAAGGCATTCCTGGGAGAGATGTGGCTAAAGCCAGTTGTAGGCCTAGGCCCAAGTGTCCTGACTCCAAAGCAAGTGCTCCTTGGGCCACAGCAGCCTGTTTGCTGCAGGAAAGAGAGGCCCAGTCATGGCACGATGGAGAGAAGAGCATGCATGGCCTTGGGGGCAGAACCTCCGGCAAAAGCTTCATTCAGCCTTTGAGGCTCATTGTAAAGTCCCCTGGAGGGGAACCTGTGGAGGAGAAAGAAGAAAAACGGACAGGCAAGCATCTGGCTCGCAGAAAGTGCTCAGTCGGGGCGAGTCTCCGCTCTACTGCTCCCTCGTTCCTTCATACACGTGCTCGGTACCGCCTTCCTCACTCCCGAAGATGCTCGCTCTTCCTCCCCCGACTCCACTTCCCACGTTAGCATCACTTCCAGCTCCCCGCGTGTCTGCTGTGATCTGACCCCTGTGGGAGGGATGATCTTCCCTTGCCATTTAACTCAATTTTTTAAAAAAATGACTTCTCTTCCTCAATGCCGGGGAGACTTCTAGGATCGCCAGTCTCATTTTGATGGAAAAAATGTTCACACGCTCAGCTTCTCTTTCTGGTTCCAACTGTAAATAGCCAGCGTTTTTCAACGTTCATTCAACCGACGCGTGTTGTGGGCAAGATCTTCAAACTTAAGAACCAAAGGACAAATCAGACACGGCCCTTTCTCTCTCTCCCGGTCCACTAAGCGAGAAAGACACGTAAGTCGTCACAGGAGGGAGAGGGAAGGGGTCTCGAGAGCAAGTCAGCCAGGTTAGGCCCTGCTGCTGTAACAAGAGGCCCTCAAGGGTCAGTGGCTTAGTGCAGCAGGAGCGTATTCTCGCTCATCAGAGGGTCCAGTGAACACGTGCTAGTTGGCAGGAGGCTGCCAGGGAGTGTGGGAGGGAAGGGGATGTTTGAGAACACACGCCTTGAGCCCACTCAGGGTCTGCTTGTGCTTGGGACGTCCTGAGATGTGCCCATCCAGGCAAAGCCAGTGATGGCTTTTCTAGGGCAGAAACACACAATATTCAAAGAGGAGCACTGGCTCACCCGTTTGGACCATCCCTGGCTGCTTGTCTTGCCCTCTTTCCGGTCAGGTGACTTAGCATCGTGGACATGAGGTCACTTTTAGGAAATGCGTCGCCCGCCCTCCACTTTCTATCTTTGCAGCGTGGTCAGACGGGGTCCAAAGGATGAAGGGATGGGGGAGGGTGTGCTGGGCGCAGACCTGTGTGTGACTTTTGTCTGACGGGATGGGTTACAGGAGCCAAGGAGAGCGTGTGCCCATGGGAAGTGTCTGTGCGAGAACGCGGTTTGCAGGACGCAGGGGTACCCAGTGAGGTGTACCGCTGACTTTTCAGGATGCAGACACTCTGACCCCATCCATCCAGCCAAGAAACCAGGCCTAGAGGACCTTGGAAGCCCATCTGGGCCAAACTCTTCAACATCCGAATCCCTGTTGGTCGCGTTCCCCACCAGGGGTGCCCGGTACAGCTTGGAAGATCCCAGTAAGCAGATGGGGCATGATGGGGAGTCAGAGAGAAGCATTTCCTCTGATTCCAGAAAAATCTCAATCTGGGACCTTCCGACCCCAGGCCCTCGTTCCCCCACTTAGACCCACAGATCGTCTTCGTCCCTCCTTTGACACCTGAGGGACGAGGAGGAACCCGCCCACGTCCCTGAGCAAAGTTCAGAGCGAGGCTGGGAATGGAAGCCAGCTCTGCTCGCACCCGGTCTGGGGTTCTTCCCACTCCATTTTGTCAAATCTGTTTACAACAGAGAAAAACCAAAGGCGCTGTGTTTCTTCCAGCTCGGTTTCGGATCTCGGAGGCTTTCCTGGTGCGACAGAAGGCACGTGGGAGGCTGGAGGAGGGGCCCTGCTTCTCCAGGGGACCGGAGGTGTCGGGGAAATGTGACTGGAGGAAACACATTTGCACAGGATGAAAATGGGGAAAGGGAACAATTTTCAAACCTTCAAGCAATTAGGGGAAAAAAAAAAAAAAAGGCATCTCAGGAAATAAAAAATGACCCTTTCAGGAATGTTCTTTCGGAGAGTGAATGAGGAGCCCACACATCTCTTACATAATGTAAATAGTCTGGTTACCTGATTTTCTGCCTAATTGATGGGGATGGCAACATAATCATTCTGGCATTCACCAACAGCTCTTGAAAACTAGTTCTAACACTTGCCACACACCGGGAGGGGAAAAAAATTCAGAGAGAGAGAGAAGAAGAAGGAGCAGGAAAATAAATCCCCCTAGAGGGAATTCATGCGCCACAAACGAGTCAGCACACATCAGTGTCCTCGGGAAAATGCTTGTCTCCCGCAGTCAGGCTTCGGTCTGCCCCTCCCCACCACACAGGGTGCTGCTCCCCAGAACTGGGAGCGGGGCAAGGCCGGGCAGCTTGAACCCCATTCTTGCTGTGCCCTTGGGCCTCAGTTTCCTCCTCTCTAAAGTGAGGTCGAGTTTCACGTCCGCCTCTTGAAATCATACACGTGCAAGTGCCAGCAAGGGGGCAGGAATGTAGTCGGTGCTTCACAGAAGTGGCCTCTCCGGCGGAGCAGATACCTGTCCCCACCACCCACCCACCCACCAGGAGGAGCTCCCAGCCCCCGGGGGAGAGACGCCTCCGGCACGGCACAGGGTGTTAAGTGCTCTGCGGGAGAATCTCGAAATAGAAGCCGAGCTGCACGGAGGAGAGGGTGATTAATTATCTCTGGAAGGGAGGGTCTCCCCGAGATGGTTGTGCTCAGGGGGACCTGGGAGGAGGAGAGTGGGGAAGGGGACGGTGCTCTAGGCCCGGGGATGGGCCTGCACAGAGGCTCAGGGGGTGGGCACGGCAGGGCCTGTGCAGAGAAGGGCATGGAGGCGGAGACCTGAGCCAGGCCCGGGACCACAGTCGGAGCCTCTGTCACCACGTCCCAGGCCTTTCCACGCAGACCGAGGAGCTGCCACGCTGCGTCCGGCACGCGGCCCGCAGCCTCGCCACCGTGGATTTCAGGGTGCGGCCATTTCCTTGGAGACAGCCGCCTTCGTGCGCCCTTGGCTCCTCCTGCAAAGGCGCAGTCTGTGAGCAGCAGGAAAACGAGCAAGTCATCGAGGCGAAGGCTTGTTGAGCAAGATCTTGAAGCCCCTAACACGGTTCTTCCAGGATCGAGGGAAACACACGAGGCTCGGATTTTAAGCACTGGCTTTGAAACAGAAAATGGAAAGATGTGGCCACGAATTTCTAAAAACATTATCTGTCCCAAGTGGAGACAGGTGAGGGATTTCCCAACCGTGGGGCAGCAAGGCAGCGAGGCCGAGGCCGGACGGGAGCGGAGGGGCAGAGGGGGCCCTCGCTGTGCGACTCTGGACAAGTGCCTTCTGCTCTCGGACCCAGGTTTCCCCATCATCAGGCCTGCGAGGACTCGCACTCGGCGCCCTTTCTGCTCCTTCCCGCCCATGACTCTCTGGGAATGTGGCCTCTGCTTCTGCTCTGGGTTACGCTTGAACAAAGGCTGCCACAGAGGGTCCTGCTTCAGCGAATTTGGTTCCATGAAGTTTATGCCCAGGGGTCGCTGGGTGGTCAGCTACATAGACGGTCTAACCCAGACCTCACCAACCCCTGTCCTGGGGCTTGGGAGGCCCTGTAGGCCGGGCCGGGGGTCTGGGTTGGGGTGCAGAAGGCTTAGGGCCTCCCCTGCCCTGTGATATACCCCCTCGGCCTCTCCTTCCCAGCTGTGCAGGTCCCTGGAGGGAGCCGTGGGCAGCTGCAGTGACAGCATCTGGGGACAGGGCTGATCGGAAGGAAGAAGGATTCGGACAGAGGAAGAGGAAAGACAACGAACGTTCCGGAACCTTGTCAGAACCCGGACACCATCCCGGGAAGTCGGGGAAAGGACTATGACTTGGAAACCAGTCCTCTGGCTCGAATCCCCCTGTCTGGAAGCCCGAGCTGATCGGGGGAAGGACACAAGTCTGCGCTCGGCCAGGTCACCTCCTTGTCGCCTGCGCGAAGAGAGAACGTGTTATCCGCACTGAAATTGTTCTGAAGATTTGAACTGGGCCGTGGATCTGAGGCGCGTGGCCCAGTCTTCCCGTGTGGCCTCATCCACGTTAGAAACGGAGGTGGCAGCATGTTAATCGACGCTTCAGGAGAACGTGGAACGACAGGAAACGTCCCCTCCGCCTCTGCTTCTTTCCTTTCCTCCTTTATTCTTATATTTTCCCATGCGACTGGACAGAACATGGGGATCTGGGCAAATCGTCTCTCTGAGACCAAAATGACTCCTCCAATCCCTTTGCACGGGCAGCCCCCGTGACCCTGAACACCTCACATAGTAAAGGATGGGGGAATTAGTCCAGGGATTTTTCTTTGAATGCAGAAAAAAAAAAACAAAAACAAGTAAATCCCCCTACTTTCGTCTTTATTCCTCCAGCTTTTATCAAACGAAATAGGCCCCACTGTCTGTGAGCTCCCTCCTGCCTCCGTTCTGAGCTCCGGGATGTCACCGGAGCCTCGTACGGGTTTTCCCGGGAGCGTTTTTTCCCGGCCGCCTCTTCACTGGCTGGACCAGCTGAGGCTCACCGGGTCCCCTCACGCCCCTGGCTGGCATCTCTGAAAGCACTTTCCAGGCTGCAAGGCCTGATCCGTCTCCCCCACCACGTGGTCCCAGAGGGCAGGACTCTGTGCCCTTGTGCCCATGCCCAGCCCCTTCCTGCGGGCCCTGGATGAGAATGGAGTTCGATGAATGGTTCAGTTGACTCCGGCAGGTTCACTCCGTTTAAAATGTTCACAGCGACCTGTCGAGATGAAAAACTAGAGGCTCCAGCGCCTGCCGGGAGCCTCCGCAGCCTGGTAAGGGAGGTCACCGGATAAGATGACATCGGAAAGGTGGCATCAGCGGTGGTTTCGCTCAAGGGTTTGAAGTGGCGGTGGGACCTGCTTTCGTTTCAGCCGTCGGATGTCCTCACGCTAAGACGCAGAAGCAAGGAGAACGGGAAGCTGGGTTTTAGGAAGGGTCTGGAACCCTTTTTATTTAAAAAGAGGATTTCCAGAAGCCTTGTCACGTGTTATGAACGCAACCTTCTTTTAGCATTTCCTTCAGACACCGAAGGCGAGACTTCTGTTGCTCTGGAATGATTGCGGACGCCGGATCGTTGTCCCTTGGGAGAAACATGGAGCCGAGACGGGGCCTCATGGTCCCTCAGCCTCAGTGACATTCTGCCTCAGGCTCAGGGATGACAAGGTGCGTTTTATCTCTCCCCCACCTGCCATCCCACCCACAGGGCTCCTTGGGGCAGGTGACCAGTGTTTGGCATTGACTTGGCATCTTCATTCGCAGCAGAGGCTCAGCCCATGTTTCCTGAAGGTGTCGATGACGTGAGCAAAGGCGGAATGGGGCCGAAGAGGGCGGAGATCCTCCGCCCCATGACCATCCTTCCTGGTGGGTACGCTTCCAAAGCCCCAACGAGTGCTGGAGACCGCAGTTTAATAGACAGTTGAGAAGGACAGAGGGGATGCCTCTGCGTGTGAGCTGACAGAATCCTGGCCGGGTGCAGTTCGAGGCGAAGCTGACCCTCTGGGAGCTGAAGCCACATGGAGCTGAAAGCGAGAGGAAGGGCGGGAAATAGGCTGGAGGAAAAGAAGGCAGGTGAGAGAGGAGGGGCAAAGCCGGACACCAGAGGAGGAAGATGAAGAGGTGGCAGCTGCAGAGTGATGGGAGAAGACGCGGCCAAGGCCCATCTCCTGCACGACGTCTCCTTTCACTTCCCAGCGCCGATACCCCAGAACGGTCGCCACAGGCTGGCCCTTCAGTCGGCGACTCCCCCTCCACCTTCCTTTCCTCCTTCGAGACAGACACGAGGCCGCATTGCCATCCTTCCAGGTCCTTCTCCCCAGGTGACTCTCTCCTCCCAGTGGGGTCCCCTCCCTCTGCTTAAGAGACAGCGGGGGCCAGGCTCTGAGGATGGCTGGAGGCCCGCTTTCTGGAACAAAGCGACGACTTCCTCCAGCCCCACCGCGGCCCACCCACCCCCGCCCCGAGTCCTCAGGGAAGGGCAATTTGTGGCAAAGGAGCTGCCGGGTAATAGATTTCTCTGTCAACATGACGAGTGAAAGAAGGAGCGAGGTAATTACCAGTAATGCACTTCAATTACGGCCCCGCCTCCCATCCCCCCACCCCAGCTCCATGTCCCCATTTAATTTTCCTTTAAAACAAAACAGTTGCCACAGACCCGAAGCTAAAAACAGAAATCCCTTTCAGCTCCCGGCAAATTAGCAGGAATGTCTTATTATGGAAGCTGTGGGCGACGAACTTCTTCCCGAGCCGTACAGGAAGCGGCCTCCCCGGTCACCCCGCATCCCCTCGCCTCGCAACCCCGCTCTCCAGCGCTCCGAGCAATTAACCTCGTCCCTCCAGGACCCAGGTCTCCCTCCCCTCTCGGGCTTTCAAAGGCCTCGCCCGAGGAATTCTGTCAAAAATCAGTAGCACCTTGAGGAGGCCTGAGGTCAGGGGACTTCCTTGCTACACAGGAAGGCATGTTCTATCAGAAAAGGGAAATGTTCTCAGCCCCTCAGATCTTGGGAGACTAAAAATAAACTAATAGACCTTAAATTAACTTTTTCTTTCTTTTGCTCACCACCTCCCACCCCTCCTCCCCGCCCCCTTCCCCACTTTCCACCAAGACTTCTCGACTTGAAGGAAAAGCATTTATTATCTGAGAGTGACACACAGGAAATTAGACTTATAAATTGTGCTTAAAATGTTATAGTTTCCAACTTTCTTTAATGCTAATCTTAATGCTAATAGGTTGTGAGATATGTGTTTTGACTTGAGAGATTTTTTTTTTTCTTCTTTTCTCATTAATTCTCGGCTACACCACATGAAACATTTGTGGTGGAGGAGTTCCAGGAGTTTGCGCGCGGTTGGAGACGGGGCCCCCCTGATGGGGTTCAAATGGCCATTTTCCTACAGGGGATTTGAGGGAAAAAATGCTCCTTGGTTAGTGTTCGCTGAGTCCGCCTAGAGAGTCGACGCTCTCACTGTCCGTGGGTAGAGCACGAAGTAAAAGATCCGTGTTGACATCCCTCTGTGACCCCAAGTCACCTCCATCCCCAAGGCCTTCCCCGTTCTGTCTCAGGCACTTTCTGCTCCGGGTAGAAAACCCTCGGGTGCTTCCCATGCGAACCAGCACCGCCCAGCCCCACAGTTTCATTCACGCCTCTCCCCCGCCTGGAACCCCACTCGCCTCTCCCACGTCCCCGCAGATTCTCACACCTGCGGCCCCCGCCGAGCTCGTTTTGGCGCTGGCACACATCTGTTCTTTGGTACAGGCCTCACGTGAGAGAAACTCAAGCGGCAGCTGCAAAACGCCCTCCTCCGGGGCGGGGATGGACACGCCGGGGCCCCGCAGACACTCCCTGCACCGCCACGGCCACGCGGTAGCCACCGCATCAGCGCAGTGGCCGAAGGGGGCGAGAGTTCCGGGTGTCACCAGGTCCACGGCCCTCATTGGAGATAGGAGGACGGTGTGACGGGGGAGGGGAGAGTTGCTGGCGTTCCACAGGAGCCGAGCACCTGCTAGGAGGTTTGGTGGAGGCCGTGGGGACCAGGCTGAGCCCCCACTGGTCATCCAGAAGCGAGAAATGTGCCTTCTCTTATCTACAGGAATGAAAATAGAACACAGGGGTGGAAGAGATCGGCTAGATGGTCCCCAGACCACCTCCCTTTCCTCCCAGGCACACAGGGATGCTACCTTTTCCCCAGCTTTCCTTGCAGTTAGCCATGGCCATGTGACCAAGGTTGTCCGACAGCGTGCGAGGGACCCTGCCGTGTGTGCACTACGGGCATCTAGTGGGGACAGGCCAGGGATGCGGCCGGACGTCGTACAGAGCACAGGGCAGCCTCCTACAGCAAAACAGGACCAGGTTCCCAAGGCCGGGAAGCCCTGCTCTCCGTGGGAGGAGGCTGGGTCTCTGAACGACTGCGTGGACCTCTGCCAGCCGGCGCTGCACGGGATAGAAGAAGGAAGAAAATCTTTATCCGTTAAGCCACAGATGCGGCAGCAGCTTGTTAGGGAGTTAGCCCGCTGGGATGGATACCCCGCTCCCTGACACTAAATCCACTGGAACGGGGGCGGGCTTGTACATGCCAGGGGAGCGCTCCAGGCCTCCTCCCCCAAACCAGGATCCATGGCTGCTCCTCCGGACTTGACGGCACAGTCTCAACTTTTTAAATACCAGCTGCCACCAAGCTCACCCCCACCCCGCCTTGGAAAAGCTATTCGTGTCCAAAGGTGTCGCCTGAAATTCCCTGTGAGCTCTTCGTTGGTGGGGGGCCAAGTCGTGGCTACTAAGTTAGGGTGAACGTAATCAGCCCTTGCAGGGGGTCTACTCCAAACCACTCATTGCTGATAGCTGGGGACGGAGACCTGGATAAGCTCTAGTCCTTGCCTTCAAGGGGTTTTCAGTCCAGCGGGGGAGAGGAACTTAAAAAGGCGATGGCCTGCTAAGTGACATATTCCGTAATGAGGGTGCAACGAGCCTGAGGTGCGATGATTTCTCAGTCTGTCACTTGCTATTTCTCCCCCCACCCCCCAAGACAAATGCCTGGAATCCAGGGCTCCTTGGCCATACTCGATGGGCCTCGTGGGGGGAGCTGGGGAGGCACAGGACTCCAGCTCTTCTCCCCATTCCCCTAGCCCCGCCCTGGTCTGAGTCCTCCGCTTCACATATCTGGGTGACCATGCGGCATCCCCTTCCTCCAGTCATGCATTCAACCAATACTCATGCGAATGTGCCACAACCTGCACCAGGCCCTAGGGACAGAGCTGTCCCCAAGAGGACCCCACTTTTCTTGTTGCATCTTTGCACTGCTGTGCTCTAGGGGGGTGGGTGTGGGGCACGGACTGCTGTGACCAGGGAGGATGCGGGGTAGGAGCACCTCCCTGAAACGTGGGCGCCAGAACAGGTTCCCAGACAGAAGTGACACCAAAGTTCGGATGTGCAAGAGGAGCAGAATGGGGGCGACAGAGCTGGGGAGGTGAGAGAAGGGGGAACAGAGAACATCACGTGTGGGGGCTCAGCAGAAAGAGAGCAGGCGCTGTTTTAAGAGCTGGTAAGTTCGTCGGTGCGCAGAGGATGAGGCGAGAAGTCGCGTGAGCTAAGGCTGACGGGTGACCCGTGGCCAGACCCTGTAAGGCGTGTCTGAAGGACAGTGGGGAAAGGGACAGGAGGCTTTAAGCAGGAGGAGACATGCATGATCCCACGTGCATTCCAGAAGGATCAATCACACCGACTTCTTCAGAACGGATCGGACAGGCGGAACTGGAGGTGAGAGATGACGGCAACCAGGCCCGTTGTTCTGGAAGTGGGGTCCAGGAGAGCATTCCAGGCCTGTCTTCGCCTCCATCCCTCATACAGCTGCTAGGAGAGTTTTTTTAAACATGAACCTGATCACGTCTCTCCTGCTCCACGTCCTTCAGTGGCTCTCAGGATCGAGTACAGACTCTGCAGGCAGGTCCTGCAGACTGGGGTCCGTCGGTGCCTTCCTGGATGGCATCCTCTCTCATTATCCCTCAACCCAAACCGTGCCCCGGCCCACCTGGAATGGCTCATGCCCGGCCAGCCTCTGCTCCATGGTCGCTTTCTTCGGGAGATAAATCATCCCTGTTGTCATCCAGGCTGTGTTCGTGCTTTTCCTCTGCAAGTGCTTGTATCCTGCCTGGCCACCTGCCCGACTAGACTGGGAACTTCCTGGGGACAGGAATGAAATCGCTCACCTCCGTGTGCCCCGCACCCAGCACGGTGCCCGGGCACACGCTCAGATGCTCAGTGAATATTGGTTGAAAGAATAAACAGCAGGTGGATGGCTATGTACCTACCTGTGCATGCATTCGGTCGCTCCCAACCAAGTGACTTATTGGCCTCCCTTCCACTGGAAGGCCTGTCTGGGCTTCGGGGCTCTGTCAGTTAGGATCATCTAAGCTGATGACGATAAATTGTTCTCAAAAATCCTGTGGCTGTAGGCACCAGAGGCTCACTCCTTTCGGATCTAGCCCGAGGTGTGGGTGGGTGTTCAGGTGCCCCACGCTGCTAATGGGAAGATCACAAGTATGAAAGCTTTTTATAAACAGCCAAGGGTTTTGCCTTAACATTATACGTTTACAGAACATTTGGTGTTTCATGGTCTCACATGTCCTATGACCGTATTTCCTCCCTCATCTTCCAGGAGCCTCCAGAGAAAGGGCAGGGAGGAACAGCGTAGGGGCAAAATACTCGCTGAGGCCCTCACTCAAGGCCAGCACCCCCATGTCTGGTTCACCACCCCGTCCTGGGGGCATGGGGGGACACCAGTCCTGGCAGGCTAGGCCAGGAGACCCATCTGGCCAACGAAATGGGGGCCGAATGGCATGACTCATTTCTGGGACGAGGCGTTTAAGGGCCATTGTGCTGAAGTGACCTTGGATGCCACCTGTAGAGACAGATGATGGAGGCCTCAGGGGACGCAGGGAGTCTAGCTCTCCGAGTCTGGAGTGACCATCTAATTTATCATCCAAACTGGGATACTTCTGAGAGTCAAAGGGAGAGCCAGTGATCATCAGGTGGGGGCGGCGGGTATAAACCAGCATGGCCCAGGCAGGCAGGTCGTATCGTCCTCTTACCTGAGTCACAGGATGGAGAGGAGCCCCCAACGACCTGCACTGGACCCAAAGGAGGCCATTCGTGTCGTGCTCTACCTCTGCGCTTGTGAGGTTCGTCTGTTGTTAGTGAATACCTGCCCTGATCAACACATCCCCCTCCTCAAATTCGGAGTCTCCAAGCATTCTGTGAGGTGGCCATTATCTCCTCCAGGTGACCCAATAGCAAGACAAGATTCGGGCAATACACTCGCCCGAGTTCCCGCAACGAGTGTGAAACCCAGCTTCGCCTGGCTCCGAAGCTCCCCTTCTTCCTCCCGCTCCAGGCCGTGGCCTTCCTCACAGCCAGGCTGGACTTCGCGGCCCCCCCCCAAGGCCCATGAGAAGAGGCAGGGGTTTGCAAGTGACATACATATCTGTTCCCCTCCATCCCCCGCCATCGACCCCTAAGAACACAGCTCCCATGGCCTCTCCCTCCACCTGCAGGGGTCTGAAGGGAAAGGCCCATATTTCATTTAAAAAAAAAAAAAAAAGATCAAACGCCCTCCGCCGGTGACTTAAACTTATTTATGGGTTTGATTTTTTTTTTTTCTTTCTTTCCGGGATCATTTCCTTTTATTCTTGCCAGAAGGCCTTGCCTGCAGTCCTCCCCAGTTATTAATAAAAGCAGTCAAACGGTAGCAAGCCCAGCGGAACGTTCTTGGCTCCCGCTGGTGTGTTTAGTTTGTGCTGGAAGCAGATGTTTTCACCCAGATCACAGGCTCCTGCCAGGCCCTTCACATCTGTCCTGTTTTCCGATGAGGACAAAAGGGATTCGGAGGACAAAGTCTACTTTCCGGGGAATAAGAGAAAACGGACAGTCAGGATGGTGGTTCCAATCACTGAGGATGGGCCTAGCTAGCTCTGGGCGAGAGGCTGAGGATGGAAAGTGAGCAAACCAGCCACCGACGGCCACCGAGCGCCCCTTCTTACTGTCCCCCTCGGTTGAGATGTTCCAGCAATTTCCAATGTAGGGCCTTGGGAGTGACGGCTACAGCCTTGCTGCCTAGAATCCATCCTACTTTCACAGCGTGAGCTAAGACATCCTCGATGGCGTAGCCTTTCGTTCCGAGTTCTGGATTAAAAAATAAGTAAATAAAAACTGAGAGGAGACGTTCCAGACGGATTTCCAGGCCAAGTACACCACACAGTGCGGGTTCCTATGTCCAGGAGGAACAACCGGGCAAGCAGGTCCCTTCCGAGGGCCTGTTGGCCGGAACTGGACCTCCATTTTCCACCTCCACCTCAGTGCCCACCAACACGGCGGATTCATTTTTCCCTCGGTGTCTGCGTAGACTGTAACCATATCCAAACATCCTCTCCTGGTCGAAGGGCTTCTCTCCATCCAGGGCAGAAAAAGACCTTGGCACTGGCTGAGAGGACCCCTGGGTGGGCAGAGCAGAAGTCGCCATGACCTTGAGGAACAAAAGGGGAGCGAGGAAAACCGGGAGCCGGGACACACCCACTGGGGACGCCAGGAAAGGACGACTTTGGACCTCAAGCCACGAAGCCTTGTTCCTAGTGCCACCCAGCCAGCAACGTCCTCACGTCAGCCACCTGTATGGCCGAACACCATAGCGCTTCGTCTGGAAACAATGTTTTCAGCAAAGACGTTTCCCGCTTTGTTTACCTCGAAAGTTGGCTGTGAGAGTCAAGCAAGGGTGTGAGGAGGGGTGCCCATGTCACCGGCAGGTCTCCCCAAGTGGCTTGCCCTCCCTGTGGCTTGTGGCCTGGTCTCCAAACTCTGAAGTAATTGGACAATTACTTCCACGTCCCCATCCGGGTTTGGGGACCCATCTGGGTCAGGGAGGAACAGTGGCCTGCATCGCTCGTCCGCCGCCTTACACGCCAGCACAAGGGTGCGTGTGCACCCAGGGGGTTTATTCTGGAGGGAGTTTGGGCCGGCGATGATTTGAGGGCGGGTGCAAATCGGGCACTCCCTATGGCCCCTGTGGCTGGTGGCCTTGTCTCCATGGAGGGGCTCAGGCCCAGGCCTTCTTCCTTAGGGGCTTGGCCCGTAGCCGCCCCGCGGGGAGGGGCTGTGCCCCCAGAGCTGCTCTCTGGGGCTGACTCCAGGCTGGCAGCCACCGCCTCCAGGAGCTGGCTCATTTGTATGTGGCCCCATGGGTGTCGGTGAGGGGTGCCCACACAATGGGGCAGTTATACTCATGCCACCGCCCCCAGGAGCTGCTCCCTCACTGCAGGCTCCATTCATCCCCGAGGACACATGGCCCCCGGCCAGAGCCCAGCCAGGCCGGAGAAGGCCTGGGGCCCAGTCTCGCCCCGGGCAGCTGAGGGCCAGCACCCCATGTCGTCACTGGGGTGGAAGGGTGGCAGGTGATCTCCCCAGCCTCGGGCCCTCTGGGCCCGGCCCAGGCCGCCTCGCTCCCTGGCTCTGGCTTCTGCTCTCGGCCCCCAAGCCTGGCTGGTCACCCAGGGTGGATGAGGAGCCGCTGAGGGATGACGACAGCATCATTTCTGCCGGATTCCGCTCTCCCCAGAGACGGCTCACGCGGTTAGATGGCCAGGGGCGCGAGTCCAGGTCCCCTGCGGACCCACTGCGTGACTTGGGCCCCATCGCTTCGCCGCTCTCAGCCTCAGTTTCCACATTTGTACAGTGAGGATACTCGTTTCTGCCTCTCAAGACGGTCGTGCAAACTCAATCAGATGAAGTGTGCAGACAGTCCCCGGGCCACAGCGACCGTCGAAGTGAACGGATGCTGTGGCCTCGGACAAGGCATCTTCCTCTCTGGCTGCTGTCCACCTGGGAAGGGGGTGACAGTCGCTGCCTGCCTTGTACATGTGCGCACCATGGAAGCCACTGAGGGACAGCCGTGGGGACACTATACACTGGAAGTGGGCTACCTTTGGCTTTCTGTTGTATCCTGTAGGATACCAAGCCGTTTCTGACATGAGTCCAAAGCCCTGGTCACCGCTATGCTTGGGCGGGGGTGGTGGGTGGCGAGGGCACAGGGGTGTGCCTGATGCCAGGGGACACACCGAACTCACACGGTGTGAACCTCTGCGATTCTATGGTCCCCTCTGGCGGGTCTTCCCCTCGAAGGGTGATTTCCCGGCTTCGCTGAACCCACACAGGCCCTTCCGCATGTGTTTCTGATTCTGACTGCAGGCGCTGACATCACTCAAGCGGTATGCCCGGGTTAGTTTCTCGACCACCGAGCAGGGAGCACAGGGATTTGGGTTCCAGAAAAAAAGAAATTGGATCATGCGGACAGTCTGAGTTTGCTCTCCAACTTCCAAATCCTCTCGGATCACTTCTGAGCCTGCCCGAGGCTGCGGTTTCTGTCACTCATGCACGGGGAGAATCGGGCCACGGTCCTGGCCACCAGGCACCTGCACCGCCGCCCCAGCCAGGAAGGAGCCAGGGCTTCATGGCTCGGGTCCGAGGACCTGCCTGTCTTCAGGGCCCTCTCAAGGCCTCGGGGTGCTGCCTCACACGCTCTTCCTGCCAGGCTCAGGGCAACCCCGGGGGCAGGGAGGGCACTTGGGGCGTCGAGGGAGAATGCCAGGTGAAGAGGCACAGTGACCTGGACTGGAGACCGGGTCTGGCCCCTTCTGGAAGCTGTGACTGCGGGCGCTGATTTCTCTCATCTGTCACAGCGTCTGGGTCTGGAAACGGGTTGCTGTGAGGATCGAGGCCAAGCACCGAGCACAGGCAGGGCGTCCGTCCCCTGGGCGGTACGGCTGGTTGCATGTTTATCTCTGCGCTCGTGGCGCCCTGAGTTTAGGGGTGTCAGGCCTCTGCCAGGGGCCACCTGGAGGAGAACCAGCCACTTGTCACCGAGGCACTCGCTCCAGAGCAGTAGGAGCGACAGGCGCTAACGTCTCGGACCGTGAGACAGGCCAGAGCTGAGAGAGGGCTGGCTGAACGCTGGGTGCTGGGCGCTGGGTGCTGGACACGGGGCGCTGGGTGGGAAGGAGGCAGGCAGACCCCACCCATCAGAGAGAGGAGGGAGACTTGGGGCCTCTAGGATGGAAGGGAATTCTCCAGATGGAGGTGGAGGAAGAACAGCGGGCAACAAAGTGCCCGTCCTGCGTCTCTCTGCCCCGGCCCCTGCTCTTCCTCTGTCTGGACGTCCCGGGTTCCTCCCCCATCCTCAGAGTCTGGGTCCAGGCAGGCAGAGCTCAGGCTGACCCCGCCCCCGGCAGCCCCTGCGTCGTCATCCTCTCCCTCTGTGTCCCCAGAGATGAGTGGCCGTCATGCCAAATGGCCCTCAAAGCCGGGAAGGGCTGGACCCAGGTGGGCGATGGAGCCCTGGTGGCGCAGAGATGGGACGGCGAGGAGGACAGTCTGGTGACGGGACCAGGCCATGGCCGACAGGGTGGTCACGTCGCGTGTGTGTCCATTCATTCACAGTGGGACATGAGGCTGGAAGTGAGTATCAGGGCCAGATCGTGGGGCCTCAGAGTCCAAGCTTGCGCAGTTGGCTTTTTTTTTTCCAGAAACATCCCAATCCTCTTAGCTTCCTTTACAAATACCTGCCCGCCACGTCCCCCTCCCTGTTCCCAGCCAGACCCGCCCGCTCCCACCCCTCCCCCTTGATGGAGGCACAGCCTCCTGCGGCCGGGACGGGCTGATTTCCCAGGCGACACCGCATCTCTGAGCCGGGCCCATCTTTAAGGAGCCGGTTATCGGGCCATCCGTTCACGTCTACTGGGAGCCCCTGGCGCTCAGGGGCTGCAGGTGGTGATTGCACACCTGTGTGTGCTCGGCTGTTCTCGCCCTTGGGGTCTCGTGTTCTGGGTCTCGATCCAAACCCTGGCAACGAGGAGCCGGGGACCGCCCAGAGATTCTGAAGGCACCTAAGCCGGGACTTTGGACTCTCTCCAGCCCTCACCTTCTGTCTGGCCTGGAGCAATCCAGGAAGACTCGCTGGAAGAGGGACCGTGGAAGCTGAGACCGGCAGGCGTGACTTCTCAGCGCAGAAGGAGGAGAAATGAAGGTTTTCGGTCTCATCGAGAGGCCAGGATGATGATGGCTGCGTTTCCGCTTGTGAGCGTTTGGTGAGGGGAGGTGAGAACACTTGCCGAAAAGAGGCTGTCGCAGAGCCTTTCTCGGTTCTGAGGGAGTCACCTGCGGGATGGGGGTACAGAAGCTCAGAGAGAGAGGGGTCTGCAGAGGGGAAGGCAAGGAAGGCTTCCTGGAGGAAGAAAGATGAGCAGGGAAGAAGACAGACAGGCCTGGATTGCAGAGGGAGCCGGGCCCGCACCTTCCAGGGGCCTGGTGAGGCGTGAGCCCAGGGAGGGTGGCCTGGGGCACAGCCCGGAGGGTCCGCGGGTACCCGAGGAGCCAAGGTCAGCCTCCCCTCCTCCCTCGCTTTGTATTTCCAACTCTGTGGTTTCCTAATTTATTTGGCTTGAAATCTGTGTCAAACTTTTTTTTTGGGTCTAGGTGTAATTGAAACCAAACCTCTAAATGCTTGTTCATTCCTGAGGGAAATTAAAGGTGATTTCGAGCAGGAAGATCACAGATCTCAGAAAAAGGGCCTGAGGGGTGCATTTCGGAGGGGAGGGCTCGGCTGCCAGAACCCCCCGTGTGGTTAGATTAGCTGCAGCTGACTGCGTGCTCCGGAGAGACAGGCCTGCCTGGGGGAGCCGGGGTGACACCCGCCCTTGTTCGGCCGGGGGAAGAAAGTCTGCTGGGAAGGCCCTGCGTGTGGCCCCCCAACCCCGTTCCCCTCCCCGGAGGAGAGCCAGGGTGGAGTCAGGAAGAGGAGAGCTCTCCCAGCCTAAACCCACCTCCCCCCGAAGCCTTCCCACTGCCCTGGGAGGGCAGAAGACATGGGGGGGGGGACAGGGAAAAGCATTCCTGGTCCCCTCACTCTGCAACAACGTAAGACAAACACGTCGCTCGGCCTGTCTGACCCTCTGAGCCTCAGTTTCCCCATCTGTGCAAAGGGAATGTCTATAAAACACGAGAGGAGAGGAGAGGAGAGGAGAGGAGAGGAGAGGAGAGGAGAGGAGAGGAGAGGAGAGGAGAGGAGAGGAGAGGAGAGGAGAGGAGAGGAGAGGAGAGGAGAGGAGAGGAGAGGAGAGGAGAGGAGAGGAGAGGACAGGAGAGGACAGGAGAGGACAGGAGAGGACAGGAGAGGACCACAGTAAACGAGGTGGTGCCCGGGCAGCCCTCTGGGCCTGGGTCCGTGTGGGCCCAACAGACCCTGTGGAGTCTGGGTCAGTGGCCCAGCGTTTGGAGGAAATGGCCTTTGCCGAAACACGGGGACTCGACCGAAACCCGCACATTTTCCTTGAGGGGTGAGGGCAGGCTCCACAGGTGTCTGGGAAACACAAGCTGCCTTTCCCTCGGTTTCCCGTCCATCGAAACAGATCTTCAAAGTCCGCACGCTCTTCGGGGCTGACCCCGCTCCGTGCGTTGGAGCCGTGAAGGCCCACAGCAGGGATTAGGGAGCCGTTCTCCCTGCTCCCGTTCTATGCACGAGAAAACTGAGGCCGGGCAGAACTGAGTTATCTAAGTTTGACACGGGGCAGGGGGCTGGGGTGTGACAGGGCCTGGGAAGCTCCCCAGCTCCTTTCACGGCCGGCTCAGGGTCTCCTCCTCCTGATGGTGGCCCGATGACACTCGGGGACATGTGAGCCTGGTCTTCCCGCTCTGCATGGCTCTGTGGGGAGCGGTGTGCTGTGGCCCAAACTCCCCACGAACAGGTGCTTCCGATCCCCCTGCCACAGCCTGCGCTCCAAGGCCACTCTCTATTAGTTCCTGGTTACCTCTGCTGAAACTCCTCCTGCCAGGCGACGCTCCCCCTGACACCCAGGCCTGGTCCCTGCCCCACCGCAGCCAGGCCGGAGGGACACTGGGGCTGCTCATGTCCCCCAGCCGGCTGCAGCCTGGTCCCCTCAGCAGGACGTGCCTCCCTCGGTCTCGGTTCTTCTCCCGTAAGGAAAAGGCTTCCTCTGTCACAGGCCAGGCCAACAAGGATGGCACCCGGAACCGGAACCCAGGAGTCCCCACTGCGAGACCCAGACCTTTCGCTCTGTCCTGCTACCATGCGAATGCCCCGCCTCCCAGGAGGCTCCCGGCTTCCTTGGCTTCCATGTGGGCCCTGAACCGACCCTTATTTGGCCCTGACGTCTCAGTGGCCCCTTCCAGTCTTCTCCGCGGCTTCTGATAGCTCCCGGGACAAAGCCAAGGTCCTGGCCAGCCCTGGACCGCACTCTGTCGGGGTTACGGGGCGCTTGCATCGACACCGTGACGAAGAACTGGGACGCCGGGCCCAGCGCGTGCCCGTCTTTGCCATCTTCCCTTCCCTGAGCACTCTGTCTTTGCCAGGTCTGGGACGAGGCACCCAGGTAGGGTAGGAAGGAGACTATGATGTGTCCCCGACTTCCCCTCGCTCCGTATGGTGGAAACAGAAGGGGACCATTTGTTTGGACCCGTTCATCACCTTCTAGGGGTTGAATTCTATCAATCACCTTCAAGGGGTTGGCAAACCTTTCTGGAAAGGAGCAGACAGTACACATGTGAGTATGGCGCCTAAAGAAACTGCCCAACTCTGCCATTGTCGCCTAGAAAGAACCACAGATAACAGGTCAAAAACAACGAGCATGGCTACGACCCAATAAAGCTGTATTTACCACGACAGCCAGAGGGTCGGATTCGGCCGGTCCTCGGGCGGTAGTGAAGCAAGTCGCAGCCCCTCTCTGGCCTCGGAAATACAAATGTCCCCACCTGGGCCCTGGGCTCCAGCCTGGCAGGGGCAGGAGGCAACGGCGCCTCGTAATCGACAGGTCTGGACACAAACGCCGACTATCCGGGAAACTTTCCATGAATATTTTCTACTGACTTGTTTACCGAGCTCCTCCTGTTTGCTGCTGGAGGGCCCAGCTCCGGGTGCTGCGTTCTGCGGTTTAAACCTTAGGACGATCCCGTCAGACCGTTTATCCGCATTTTATAGACAAATTTATAGAGATCGATGGAGGAAACCTGGGTGAGCAAGTGGCTACTGTAGGCGAGCTTGGCTCTTCCCGCACAGGGTGGCCCCGCCGTTCTGGAAAAGGCCTGCTTTGCCGACCCAGGAGACAGCAGCCTCTGAGGCCGAGCTTCCCCGTTCGTGCAGTGGGAACACAGTGCCTGCCCTGCAGGGTTTCCTCGAGCGCGAGGAGATCGGTGTCGGTGCCCATCCCGGGCGTGCGCAGCGCTGGCACGCAGTAGGTGCTCGGTACATGCCCCCTGGATGACGAGCTGCGCCACGGCGACCTGAGGTCATGCTTTCCCGCAGGAGCTCTGCAAACCTCTTGCGCTTCCTCCCGGCGTCTCCGCTCAGGAGGAGATCTCGGGCTGACCCTGGGCCCGGGGCAGAAGGCCTCACTTCCATGTGGTCACAATGGGCTCTTTGAGGGGCCATCACCCGAGGGGACAGAGCCA
Organism: Cynopterus sphinx; assembly: GCA_030015415.1. Classification (NCBI taxonomy): domain Eukaryota; kingdom Metazoa; phylum Chordata; class Mammalia; order Chiroptera; family Pteropodidae; genus Cynopterus; species Cynopterus sphinx. The sequence continues at coordinate 5,222,338 of CM057383.1, read as the reverse complement.
GCTTCCCCCGTCTCCGCATCAAGTCGTCCGATTGGAGTCAGCCACCAGAGCGGGGCATCCGGGGGCAGAGGCCGGGCAGTGATGGATAACCCCGTCCAGGGACGCGCACACAGGGCTATTTCGGGGCCTCCTGCCTGGGAGGCGGCCTCCTCGGGGCACAGGGGCCACTGACCCGGAAACAAATTAAAGGCACATCTGTTGGGAGGCCACTTCCAGCAGCGGCTCCGAGCAGCCGCCTGCACTCCGGGAACAAGGGGCCTGTGTGTGTGTGGCGAGCCAGGCGCACGCTGTCCGTGCCGCGTGGCCAAGAAGGAGCAGCTGCGGGGGCTTCGGGACCCGAACAGAAGGAAGGGCCATTTTGGGGCCCAGCTCGTCGCGCTCAAAGACGGAGCTGTCTTGCAGAGTGCGGAAGGACTAAGGACACGAGCTGTGGGGACGTCGGATGTCGAGGATGTCCCAACGCTGAGACCGCCAGATCAGCTCCCTCTCTCCTCTAACCATCGTACCCCTTCTTGTGATCGCCCGTGGACCATCTAGGCTTGCCTAGTACAGGGGCTGGAAATCTGTCGCCCTCCAGACTGGCCCCTAGGGCACCTCACGTGCTTCCTAACTGATCCTAAGTTAAGTTATGTCTCTGGGGCCTCCATCCAGGGCCTCAGTGTGCCTCATAGGGTAATGTATGGGCTCAGTATGGATTATACGAATGGACGAGTGAAGGACAGATGGGTGGATGACGGCTATGGATGGATGGATGGATGGATGGATGGATGGATGGATGGATGGGTGGGTGGATGGATGGATGGGTGGAGAAGGATGGATGGATGAAGGACAATGGGTGAATAAATGAACGGATGGGTGGATGTTTGGATGGATGGAGCAGGATGGATGCATAGGTGATGAAGGCTGGATTGAGGGAACAGTCTCTGCTGGACACAGAGAATAAAAAGAAGCGAAGAAGACGTCCAAGCTCAGCCCCTGCTCTCGAGGCTCATCATTCTCTCCACGTGAAGAGGAATCTAACACGAGCTTCCTGAGACCTAACTGGTCCCTGCGCATCCCTTAAGGCCCGGCACACACTTCCTCTGTGGGACCTTCCATAACGGACCTGCCCCCCGCCCCCCACCCAGGTGAAAGACAATGACAAACACCGGCAGAGAAAGAGGAGAAATAAATTCTGGGACTTTGAATCTAATCAGTGCACTGGGGAGAAATGGGGCAGCCGGAGAGAGTTTCTCCAAAGAGGAATCCAGGGAAAACGCCGTCTGATTGGGTTGTCTGCCTGTGGGATTTGAAAACCAGGCAGCGTGTGAAAGTCTCCATTGATCATGTTCATCGATCCGTTTGCTGAACAAACACATCCTCTTAGTAATTCGGGGCCAGGCTCTGTGTGGGGGGCTGAGGGAGCAGCATAAATCACGGAGGTCCTGCCCCCAGGGGCTGGCCGTCTGGCGAAGGAGGCGCGTACCCCCACGGTGGGCAGGACGATGGCAGGACCACGGGGCAGCACTGAGGGGCGGGTAAAGCCAGACTGTCTGGGCTCGAATCCTGACTCCGCCAGCGCCTAACGGCGTGCTCTCAGGGATGCCGCCTCACCTACCTGGGCCTCAGTTTCCCCGTCTGCAAAATGGGGAATAACGGGAGATTTCAAAAGCGTTCTCATTTACGAAAAGCTCTTAGAACAGCGTTGGGCACGTAAGCAGACCCGTGTCAGCGACGACAGCACAGCGGGGACGCGCTGCCTGCCCGTCCGGAGCAGGGGGGTCGGGGAGCTTAAGGGACAGAGGTCTTGCTCAGGGGGTGGCACCTCAGCCAGGCCTCATTTCCTCAGCCGTTTCTTACATTTACGGGTTCCCGCTAGGTCCTCCACACTGTGCTGGGCCCGTTCCGAGCTGATCCGCGTCCAGGCCCCGGGTGGACAGGTGTGACCGCGTCACGCAAGACAAAGCCGATTCAGCAAGACTGAGTCACGCGCCCGGAGTCCCACGGCCGGCCCGGAGCCCCCAGGGCTGCCACCCCGTGCAGCCTGCCTTCGGGCGGGACTCCTGGGCCGCTTACGACGCGAAACAGGCCATGCCATCTCGGCGCGCCCGGGTCTGCTCTGTGGGGGTCACGACAGGGCCCACCTCCGGGTGAGATGAGTGAGGTGAGGCCACTTGGAGCAGGGCCGGGCACACGGTGAGGCCTGCGAGCGTCGGCAGTTCTCGTCGTGTCACACCTCCAGGCCCTGCTCCGACCACGCCACCCTGCGCCCTCGGAGCACTGCGGTCTCGGCAGCGTCCCCTCCACGGCTTGGGGACCGTGCCCTTCACGGTGATGGCGAGGGGGCGGGGGCTTCTGTCCTCTGAGGGCGGCATGTGGTTTGAGTTTGAGACTTAACTCCCCGATGCCTAACGAGCCTCTGAAAGTGATTGAGCGGAAGACAGAAAGGGTGAGCCAACGCCTTTTTGTCGGAAGAAGTCCCAAGGAGCCTGATGTCCCCGAATCCATTTCCCACTGGTTCCTGCGTCTCTCCCAAGAAGGGGCCTATTTTCTGGGCGGGTGGGACTTCCAGTCCAGGTCCCCAAACATCCAAGCCAGCCCTTGCCGCTGCACTGTGGGCTCCTTCTGCCCTGTTTGAAAGACAATGGGCCAGGGAGGGACTTCAGGGTCAAGCCCTAGACCAGTCCCTCTCTCTCCTGTGTCCTCAGGGACCAAGCCTGCCTCACGCCTTTGCTCTTGTCTGCTTAAAAGGCCCACCCAGCTTCCCTGCCGGACCTTCCTGCCATCCTCCTGAGGCCTCTGCTAGTCCCTGACCACTATGCCCATCCCCCGTCGTGGCAGAAAAGGTCGCAAGCACGTGGGAACTTGAAGGGAAGAGGGGTTATGAGCAACATGTGCGTGTGTGGTGCGTGGGGGGGGTTATCGTGTGTCACGTGCATGTGCCGTGTGTGTCACGTGTGCGGGGTGAATTGATGGATTCTGCGTGTGTCATGTGTGTTGTGTGTGTGTGGTGTGTGCGAGTCCAAGAGGCTGGCAGCCCTGCCCTGGAGAGGAAGCGAGGGCTTGCTTTGACGCACACCACTGTATCCCAAACGTGCCACCCTATGTTTGTCCTCAAATACGCTGTGGACGGGGCCTGGGAAGGAAAAAAGTATTCTGCACCTAAAACTACTCGAAAGAGACTTAGCACACGCTCCAACCAGCCCCTGGTTCTTCAGGGTCCTTTATCCTACCCATGCCAAGTCCTGAATCGTCTCACGTGTCCCCAGCCCCGGGCACGGAGACCTCTCGGCTTCTCAAAGCAAACCTGCCCAGCTTTTCCATGCAAGTGTCTTTCTGAGCATTGAATGGGAATCTTGTCGCCTACCCATCACCTTCGGGGCGACTCCTCTTGAGCACCAAACACAAAGGGAGCCCCCGGGGACGCGTGGAGATGCTGGGCGCCCCATGAGCATCACACCATCGGGGACAGGAGCGAGGGCGCTCGGCGTCCTGTCCCTCGGCCGCCTCTTACTGGCCGGTGCCTGTGACGTCGCCTCGCTAAGCCTTAGCTCGCTCGTCTGAAGAAGAACGAGGGTAAGTGGCGCTCACGTCACAGGCCTGTCAGGGTGAGCGAATAGACTCTCGGGTGAGAAATGCACTTTGAAAAGGAGCAAGGGCTCCCGCAGGGCGAGGTTCGCTCGATCGTGGAGGGTGACATCGGTTGGCGTTATTCGGGGTAAGACGTTGTCTCCCAGAAAGTGTCTCTCTCGCTTCTGGGAGAGACTCAGGGCGCAGAGCAGGAGTACACATTGGACCTGCTGTCGCAGGGCAGAGACAAGCGCTCAAAGGACAAGCTGCCAGAGGAACAGACCCCCAACCTCGCGCCCCTTGGATGAGCGAGCTCCCCGTCACCGGCAGTATCCAAGCAGGCCCCAGGTGGCCCCTTGTTTCCCATGCTCTAGAGGGGATTCCACCCCAGGGGGGAGAGCTTTGGCCGAGGGGAGCGTGGGCCAGCGATTTCTCAGAAGCCACCTGCTTACGGGGGCGACTCCGATGGTTCTCTCGGTGGCTTCAGGCCCCGCTTCCCACGGCCCCCGCCAGCATCGTGCAGGCCAAGAAATCCGGTTCTTGGTTTCTGCGGGCTCCCCGCCCCTGTGTCGCACCCCCTCCTCTCTCCAGGCTGTGAAGATGGTGGTCCTGGGCTCTGCCTGGCATTCCTCTGTCACAGGCTTCGAAAGGCCCCAGGCGGCTGGACTGTCAGGGTGGTCAGGCACCCCTACCCCCCCAGGGGGGCGTGATGAGAGTGGGGGAGATGAAAAAGAGGACCCGGCGACCTCCCTGGCACCCCCACCCCGTTTATCTCTCCCCCATCTGTAAACAGCGCCCGGGCCTCCTGGGGGCAGCCTCAGCCTCACACTCTGGGTGACAGCGTGTTTGGACGTTCGGAGACCCTCGCCCAGCCACCTTTGTTCTCCGGGCCTAATGAAGGGACTGCTAAAACCCTGCTTGCCAGATAAGATGACAGGGCCGTCTTTTAGGGTTATGGATGGTACACAGAGGTGACAGGACGAATTCCTGCGTGCAGCGGGGTCTGAGTACACTGCCTTTTGTCCAGAGGGCGACTTGCCTCGACCGGTACAAGTTTGGTCCTTCAGCTTCCAAAACAAACATTTCTGACGCATGCCGAGAGACGAGAGGGGGACAGCAGGAGACAGGCGTGGGAGGGGGCAGAAAGGACATTGGCCACCCCCCAACCCCAAACCAAAGCCCAGACACAGCCAGGAGGGGCTGTGTCCCCTTCCACTCCCCTCCGGTAGGCCCATGCCACACTTTTGTCAGCTGAATGCACCATTGACGGATGGATTTGAGGGCGCCTGGGGCTCTGCCGAAGCCGAGGTGGAGGACGATGCATTTGGATGTACCCTGGGAGGCTCTTGTCCTGACTTTGAGAGGCCTGCACCCCGCAGCGCCTTGGGGGCAGCTCTGGCTGTGGGTGGAAGGTCTGCCCTGGCAGCCCCTTCCCCCGGCTCCACAGCTGCGGGTCAGAGGGGCTGCCCCCTGCAGGCACTGGGCGCTATGCCCACCCTGGGCTTGCACACCCCAGGCAGACTGGGCTCCGCCAGGTGACCCCAAACCTGCAGTGTCCTGCCCCCTCAACCCGCCCCCAACACACACACACACACACACACACACACACACACACACACACACACACACACACACACACACACACACACACACACACACACACACACACACCCCATGCTGGATCACTTTGCTGTGACGGGTCTAGAGGCCAAAGCCCAATTCTCTGGCTCTACCCAGTCTCCAGGCTGGACTGGGCCGTGACTCCAGACACCACTCATGCTTCTGGCTTGTAAGAGGTCCAGAGCTCCTGGGAGCAGCCCCGCCCCCAGCCCTCAGAGACCGAAGGGGTCAGAGAGGCCGTGGCAACGTCGGGACTGGAGGCGACGGGGTGCTTCGGGCCGGGTGGTACCATTCCTCTTGGATTGTCTTCGACCTTGAGCAACTGTCCTTGCAGCGCTGCTGCGTGTTTTACCAGAATCTTGTTCCTTTGTGGGTGAGCGAGTGGACGGTGGGTGTTCCCAAGGGAAACAATTGGGTGCAGAGCTGTGCTCTCAGCACATTCTGGTTTGCCCGGGTTCACCCACGGTTGTGCTGTCCCCGCCAGCACCAGGGGCGGAAGACCCACCCAGGGCTCAGCTGCCTTTGGGGACCATCCATCCTGCGGGGACTGAGGAGGCTCTGGTCAGGGGGCTGTCAGTCCAGCTGCCCAATCCCAGGCCCCAAAGCCGAGGCTGGCACAGGCCTCTGGGGGCCAAGTCTGTGGGGTGTGGGTCAGCCTGATGCATTATGTAGCAGAAAATCGACTATGACAGAAAAAAATAAACACTGGGCTGGGAGAGAGCCTTTCGTTCTGGCGACTGCCCCGCTGGTGCAGAAAGGCTTCGCCCTCTTTCCTCCTCCCACCGATGCAGCCACGGGAGGCGGGACGCCTGCTCAGGGGGTCCCCGTACTTAGGGCCTCTCCTGCACCCTAGTCACTCTCGCCACCCCTCACCGGCTCTGCCGCGAGAGCCCCTGCTCCCGTCTCCCTGCCTGGAGTGTGGCCACCCCAAAGCCCCCTCATGTCACGCTGGCTAGGCTTCCTCGGGCACGTTGAGATTATAGCCACCCTCTGCACAGCCCTCAGTTGCTCCACACTGCCCCCAGGATAAACACCGACCGTCTAGGCTGAGCATCTAAGCCTGTCCTCAGTTCCTGAGTCACTTCCTTCACCTCGCCAGCCAATGTGACACGTCCTGAACGCACCCTCCACGTTCCGGCCACCACGCCGCTGCTCACGATGAGCCCGCCAGCTGGATTACCCATCCCCCCAGGTTCTAACTCATCCATACATCTTTCCCATTGTTTACAAATTCCTCGTGGCACGTAACCTCCTCTGTGCAACTGATTATTTCTTCTTGCAAAGCATGCGCTTGCACCTTCATTTTTTGCAGTTGGCTTTTACACGTTTGTCTTCCCAGCTCATTGTCAGCTGCTTGAGCAAAAGCACCGTGATGCACTCAGTGCTGTGTGTCCGTCTCTGCTCTGGAAGAGCTCTGGTCATGGGAAGAGGCAGACATTTAAACAAACCCGTGTGGCTAAGCTTTAGAGGGGCCACAGCAGAAGAACGCATGGCCTATTTGTGTAAATGTCTAGGTCATGGAAACCAAGGGACAAAGGCAGAGAGAGGGGACGTGGCTGGTGCACACAAGGGACCGCAGCAGGCAGTTGGTTAGGTGGGTGCTGCTGGAACGTTCCTGGGGAGAGGACCAGCCTCGTACACACCACGCTCATAGCAGGTCGTTGTCCTGGAGGTGATGAGACTCTTCGAAAGACTCTTTTCATTAGAAATCATAATTAATGAACTGCCTTAAAGGTAGTAAATAGCGCAAACCCTCACTCATCACGGTTTAAGTCTCTCCAGATCTAAGATATCAAAATAGCACCGATCTGAAGAATAACGAGCAACAAAGGAATGAGAAAGAGGGGGAGAACTCACGCCATGCTCCAGTTGGTTGCTGATTAGAGAGAGGGGAGGGGGTACCCCCAGAAGACGTTGAGCGCTTGGCTCCAGAGGAGCCACGCCGACAGGGCGAGGGGCCGAAAAGAGGACAGGTGGCGAGACGGCAGAAGGTTGGGCAGGGGAGGAAGGAGTGAATGAGATCTATCAATAACTCCAAACAAAGGAAGCCACGTTGACACATTGATAACAGACAACGCGTATTTTTTATACTTCGCATCACTCCAAAAGACATTGGGCATGGTAGAGAGAGAAAAAATTGTAAGTAGCAAATAAGAAGAAGAAGAGTTACGGTGAAATTTAGGCCTCAATAGCATGGTTCAAAAGAGCCAATAAGGAAACTGTTCAGAAGTAGAGGGGAAATCGACACATCGCAATGAACTTACCATTCTCTCTGCCTGCTCGAGTACAAAAATATAAAATAATAAAATAAATAAATAAATAAATAAAATAAAATAAAATAAATAAAGTAAAATAAACAAAATAAAATATAAAATAAAGTAAAGTAAAATAAAATAAAATAAATAAAATAAAATAAATAAAATATAAAATAAATAAAATAAAATATAAAATAAATAAAATAATAAAATAAAATATAAAATAAATAATATAAATAAAATAAATAAAATAAAACAAAATAAAATATAAAATAAATAATATAAATAAAATAAAACAAAATAAAATAAAATATAAGATAAAGTAAAATAAAATAAAATAGAAATTTTAAAAAGAAAGAAAAAGAAAAAATTTCCAGGGGAGAATCCGTAGAGACACAGAAAACACTGCGTATTTCAGGTCACTTCCCGAATCTCTGATTAGACCAGTCCTTGGAAAACATCTCCCCGCACTGACCAAATGGCCCCCGTCGTTTGGCGGCACACTGATTTACTCATCAATTATTCCACAACTGTCTACGCTCTGAGCCCGAATCAAAAAGCTGTTAATCTTATGAGCCCCCTGACCCGTGCTCCAAAGTGCCCAGAACAGAGCCAGAGCAAGCGCGGGTGGTAAAGCGCGTTGGCCGTGCACAAAAGGGGCGCACACACAGCGGAAGATCTATTCACCTCGAAGAGGGGCGAAATCCCGACGCCCACTATGACATGGAGAAACCTAGAGGACGTGAAGCTGAGCCATCGTGAAGCCAGACAGGCCATGGCCAATAGGGCACGATTCCTCTTACCCGAGGCGGTCAAACCCGAGGAGGCAGAACAGGGCACAGAGTCCTGGGGGGCTGGGAAGGGGCGTCGCTGTTCAAGGGGTTCGGGATTTCAGTTTAGGGGGACGGGGAAGTTCTGGAGATCGGGCATGGTGCCGGTTGCACAAACACGTGAATTGACTTAATGCTTAGACGTGGTTGAAACGCTGGGTTTTATGTTATGTACATTTTACCATTAAAAATAAAAATAAAAAGCACGTAGATCCACAGTTTTTACTGCGCGGGTGAGCCGACCCGCGGCTTCCCTCCGGCCCTCCGCCCCCGCCAGCATAAGTCACGACAGCTTTCTGGCTGGAGAGTCGACCCAAGGGGACTGGGCTGCCCCCTTCCCCATGCTGTTCCCTCGGGTCAGAAAAGTAAGTAATTGGCCGGTAGGGCTGGGACGGCCATGGGCACCACAGGCCACCGGCTGTCCCGTAGGAGAGGGCGGGCGGCCTCGGAAAGGCTGAAAGAATGAGGCGTTTGACGAAATGACATCATCTGCAATGTCAATGTGCAGAAAGGGGACGCTGACGTGCTCCCCTCTGACGCTGCCTGGGTTTCGAGTTCAAAGACCCAAGGGCAGGCTGTCCGTGGGCAACATGTCTGCACTTGCTTCTCCCGGAGAAAAGTCCCTCGTCCCGCCACGCTCCCGATCGCGCAGTCCACCCTGAGCCAGGGGTCCCCACCATCCCGCATCCACGCTGGGCACTGCCTGGGATCTCGGGCTGTCCCTTTGGAGGGACACTGGGGAGGGAGGCCACTCGCCCAAGGATGGATGTGCAGGTGACAGGCATGCAATGGACCAGGCCCCCCAGGAATCCGGGTCTGAATCCTCGATCAGAATCAAACTTCCAAAGCCAGAGAGGACTTGGGTCAGAGGAATCAATGTGAGGGCTTCGAGAGAGACACGTGGAAGGTGCGATGGACTCAGGTCGAGGTGGGAGGGCCGGGGGCAGCCAGGCCTGCAGGGGACGCCTAGTAGGAGTCGGCTGAGGCAGGAGCTGGGCGTCCACCCTGGGGGCTCCAGCCAGAGGGCTTGGGGGACCGTGTGGTGGCTGCAGTAGCAGGGCCGGAACCTCGGGCAGAGGGAGTGGAGGGGGACTCGCAGGCTGCCATGGAGTGGCCGTCTCGTCCAGTAAGGTGCATCGAATACCGGCTGCCACTTTTACGGCTGTGTCGTCCTCATTCCCATGCTGTCTCCGCTCCCTGGCCTCGCAGATCAGAGGCCAGCCCTGACTTTTGAGGTCTATGGCTGTCACTTCAAGCCTTACCTGACTGGGACAAAAAGGCCAGCGGACGGTATGAGGCAAAAAGATGACTCCCCTCCCCAGGGACTGGTAGGTGGGAAGGTCTGCAGTCACAGCCCTGTGGATGGGGCCTGGTGGGCAGTCAAGAGAGCCAGGTCCCTGTCACGGTATATTAGGTGACGTCCCTTCACTCTGTCACCTTCAGTCCTGCTGGCGGCCTTGTCCAATCTACCCTGCTCTGGTGAAACTGGAAGGAAATAAGGCCTGGGAGCTCTTCGCCAACACACAGTCTTCTCTTATCAGACCTGAGGGGTGGTTGTCACCAGCACCTTTCGCCCCAGGTGTCCAGTGCAGCACCCTAAGTCAGTTCCATCTCTCCGGGAGGCCCTCCCTGAGGCTGGCCCGAGGGGCGGTGGACACATGGCCTCAGAGACATTGGGACAGATCGGAGACAGACCTCGGCGTCCCGTTCCTGCTCAGCACCTGTCCACGGACGTGTGGATTGTGCCCAGCGAAGGCGCTGATATTGGCTCGGGCAGGGTCGTCCTGAGGATTAAATAAAAAGGCACGTTTGAAGGGCCCAGCACAACACTCAGCCCACGATGGGAGCTGGAGAGATGGGCGACCCTCTCTCCCTCCCTCTCCTCCTCCTTTCTCTTCTCCCCCCTTAGACATTCTCCCCAAGCAGCAAGCCCTGCCCTGGGGCAGCAGCAGGGAGGGTGGGGAGCAATGCCCCTTCTCGAAGGTTGCTGGGGGGTGAGAGTGCAGAACCGGATAGAGGCGGCCTGGCGGGCAGGTAGCAGCAGGGTCAGGCTCGAGGGACAGGAATGTGAATCTCCAAGTGACCCTGCGCCCTGCGGCCACATCCCTGCCCTTTAATCCTGACAGCAGCTCGAGGAAGAAGGAGGAAGAAGGCCATCATCGCGTCCCCTTGTCACAGAGGCAGAGAGTCAGTCTCTAAGAAGCCTGCTGACCCCTTCTCCCTGCCCTGGGCCTCTTGAATGCAAACCAGCAAACCGGGGGAGAGAGGTTTCCGGACAAGAGCCCATTAACACTCATTACCCATGAAACGGCTGGTTTTCAAATAGCCGGATGGCTGAGGCCGCGGGGTGGCAGGGGGCTGGCAGGGTGGCAGGGGCTGGCATCCCCGGATCCACGGCCTCGCTGCTGAGCCTCACGTGGGTGGACGCAGCCCCGGAGGCGCTCTGAAGCCTGGCTGCACCCTCCCTGCCGCTCTTCTCCCGGCCCCAGTGTCCCCCCCCGCCGGCTTCCTGCCTCGCACGTGAGCGGGCACCTCATCAGCCAGCGCGGGACCGCCGGGCACTTACTCTTCATCCTCAGTCTGGAGAGCCGGCCGCTCACTCCCTGGGCTTCGTCTCGGCTTTGCTCTCCATCCGAGGGCGGCGTTCGGTCATCGATGCGTTCATTCAGGGAAATGTGCGAAGTGCCGGCTGCCCTCCAGGCTTGGTGCCAGGCTCCAGGGCCTACAGCCGCCAAATAATAATAATAAAAATAATAATAATAACAATAAAACAGTACATAGAACCAGAAATGAAATGGGCCTTCTGGCTCAAAACACGAGTTGGAACTGGGTAGTTGGCTTCAGAGCCAGTGTCTTTCCCGGGACACTGGACCCTCGGCCTCCAGGCCAGCAGACGTTGTCCCCTGAGATGGCCAGGGGTGTCTCGGGCAGGGCAGGAATTCACCTCCCACTCTGCAGGTGGGGACACCGAGGCTCGGGGCAGGGAATGGCGGGTTGATGCTCACACAGCTCGTGGTCGGGTCAGGTCGGGACGTTCCAGGAAAGGCCTCGTGAGACTCATTTCATTCCTTCCCATCGAGACGTGGAATAACGAATAATGCCCACCCAAGAGAAAAGAGCCTTTTTCTCCCCAGATCCAGGGCCAGTCGTGTTTCAGTGGGCAGGTTCCAGGAAGACACTGAGAGGTCGGTTAGGTCGGGGAGAAAATGGGCGCTGTGGGGGGAAGGGGATCCATGGCAAGGGGGAAACCCCCGGGGGGGAACGGGCCTGGACCGCCGTCCCCTCCCCCACCCGCCCGCATCCCTGCTGCTCATTTCCCAAGGGGGGGAAGAATTATTTGTTTTTCCTGCTGCCCTGATTTATGGGCCACTTTGTTCTTTATCTATTTGCACAAACTCGGCAAAGTGACCCGCTCCTTTCCAGAGGTCAGAGATCCTGTCAACACCTCAGGGTCACAGGTCAGCTGACCTGCCCGGGGTAGAGGGGGTTACAGCAGGTCACCTGGGAGTGGACTGTAGATATCGATTTTGCTCAGTCCAAGTGGCTCTGCACCGGGACGCAGGAGGTCGAGAGGGCGCGGTGACCGTGCGCAGAGCACCTACTGTGTGCCAGGATGTGCGCTCAGTCCTTCCCTCGCATCCCAATAACGGTCCGAACACGGAGATGTCAGCGGCCCCACTTTATAGAAGTCGGAACCAAGGTTTGGAGAGATGGGGTGACACATCCAGTACGATGCACAGTGGGGCTCACATCGAGGTCCCCTGACGGCCAGGCCAGTCATCTTCCCATCCTCCCAGCTCAGGCACACAGGCCTGGTGGGCTCCCCTGACCAGGCCCGACTTGTGCATCTTCTAACTGGGGGTTCGGGTCAGAAAGACCAGTCGGGCTCATAGCTCGCTCTCTTCCTTTGGTCCTTCCCTCCATCGGGGACCACAAGTCCTCTCTCTCCTCCTCCCATGGGGTTGCCGGAAGGAACCCTTCCTAGCCCAGGTGAAAGCCATTTGTGTGAGTGGGGCCTTCCCGGGTCACAGTGTGAGCTTCTAGAAGCACGGAATAGGGGGACACGGCCAGTAAATCCTGAACAACGTACGGGGTGACAAATGGCATCTCGGTGATCATCTTCAGCGTGCGTCCTTTTTCACATTTCGTCTTTGTCTTCAGATCCACCCTCTTCCAGGGGACGCATCTCTGTTGGACGGCCTCTTCCTCACTCTCCCTCACTTCCAATCCAGCTAGGTTAAGTTGTACAAGCCTGCCACAGCCTTAAAACCCTCACGTGGCTCCTCGTTCCTCTGGACAAGAGCCCAGGCTCCTTATTCCAGCTCCTGAGGTCCTTCCTGACACGTCCCTTACTCACCTACTCCATCTCAGCTTCGACCAGCCTCTCCCCTCCGCCTTCCTCTGGGCCTTCGCATTTACTTCTGCTTCTAAAATCTCATCTCGACCCCTCCCCCCGGTTAGTTGGTCCTCAGACCTAAGAGATTTATTCCCTTTAGACCCAGATTTTTTTCTCTTACTAATTCATTCTCGTAGCGTAAGGGCCACTCATTGTAGGAGGGCCTCCCGGACACTCAGCCCGGCTGGGTTCCCCTCGTGTCTGTCCCCATATCATCCTATCTCGTCAACCTTATTGTAGTTTCTTGTGTGATGACTTGATTTCCCCATAGATGTCAATTCTGTAACGGCAAGATCCACGCGTGACCCCTTGTCCTTGATGCCCCGTACGCACCATAAACGTTTAGTGAATGCGACCCTTTCCCCGACCTCTGACCTAACGATAAAACGTCTCCAGTTCACCCATTCGTCGATCGTTTCGTTGGCTGTTTCAACAAAAATTCCTCAAATATATTCCCTACAGCAGCCCTGCTGTGAGCGCCAGGATATCCAGTAAGAGGATCCTCATCTCTTCACATGTACTTAGATGCACGTGTTTCTGTAACGGGAGGTTCCAGCTGGTGAACTGACTCAGCCAAGCTGAGAAGCCACCTTGTCCTCAGCCCTGGGTGGACACCGAGGGAAATAAGGGCCTGCTTAGCTCAGACTGGGTATGTAGGTAGGTCGGGGACAGAGAAGGCTTCACACAGGGAGAAAAACCTGAAGGTCTTAGAGAATGAGGAACGGTTTTTGAGGCTGCCAAGGGTACAAGACTATTCCAGGCAAATGGAGAGACTCCCGGAAGGGTCTAGGCCGTGACACAGGGTGACACTAGGAGACAGTGGGATGTACGAGGGAGCTGGCTCATGGGGAGGGGGGAGGGCACCTCCAGGCCACCTGAGGGCACAGCTCACCCTTGGACGTGCACTCGCTGATTTATCCCGAGGACGGACGTGGAGACGAAGTGACTCGGTGATGATGGATCCGGAATCCAAGCCCAGGTTTTCCCAGACACGAAGACCGAGCACTTCCAGACACTCTCCTTGGCCTGAGAAGGGAAGATTTAGAAACCCCGTATCTTGTCTTTGGGGAAATGCTCACTTGACTGCGGCTACTTCTAAACAGGCTGGGTGAGCGTCTCCTGCAATTATCCAGAGAGTTAATGCCAGAAAGGCTCCCACAGGTTTTTTTCCTTCTCGACGATTAGCTTATTTCAGGTGTAAAGTGGTGGGATTTTTACTTAAATTGTTGGGTTAATTGTCTTGCAGGTGTGGACACATTCCACAGGCGGGAGGCTGCCAGATCCGCGTGCCCAGCCCCCAGCCCCGGGCACCTTGGCACACAGAGACCTTTGTGAGCGAACCGTCTAGAAATAACAGTTATTATTACTTGAGAACATGAGATGCTGGAAAATTGGCACGTGCACAAGTGCAGAAAATGGGCCCCCTCTCCCCCCCGCCCCACCCAGGAGTCGCCTGTGTGGGCAGAGAGCAGTAACGAGCTCCTTAGTCATTATTTCAAGACGGACCTGGTAAGAAATTGGCCCCTGGAAAACCTGCCGGGAGTGTTGAAATGAATACGGTTAGAGAATGTTTGAACACCAGAGAGGGAAGAGTTCTTAAAATCCTCTCCACAAACCCCTCGTTTTACAGATGGGAGGATGCCAAGGCCAGACGGCGGCAGCCACTTGCCCGGGGTCACACTACCCGGGACACAGTGGGGGGCTACAGCCCCACTGGCTTGTCCCCACCCCCTTGCTGACCAAATCTGACTTTCGTCCTCATGGAGGAGAGTTCGCTCCTTCTCCCTCTTCTGTGCCCTCCCCGAGGCTGCTCTGCCCGCTTCCAGGGACAACGGCATCCAACAGGAGACTAGAGGCTTCTGATGCTACCTGGTCCCCCACAACTGGGGCTGTTGTCCTCACATTCCTTTCAGAGTCTTCAATGGACGAGACCTCCAGTCTCCACAGAGGTCGGCATGACCATCTCCATCTCACAGATAAGAGAAACGGGGCCTCACAAAGCCGGGAGCCTCGGCAAAGCTCCCCAGCTAGGGGAACTCACCTCTGATGGAGCCCACGCACGTCCTGCCCGGAGCTCACGGCAGCTCCAGGTTCATCCACGCCATCACTCACGCCTTCCACGGACATGCCAGGGACCCAGCAGTTACCTCACGGTGTGACGCTTTCCTGCCTACAAGCTCTTTCGTTCATCACGATGTTATTATCCCATTTGAGGGGAGGGACGTTGAGGCTTAATGCAGTTAAGGGGCTTGCTCAGGGCTGCGCACTTATCCTGCAGCAGATCTGGGGCCGGTGTGGGGGTCACGGGACTCCAGATTCAGTGCTCTTCGGCCCAGGACCAGAAGGCCTCGCCAGGCTCACAGTCCAAACTGCCACAGGAGTTTCTTTATGGCCCAGGCAGGTAAGTGGACGAGGTAAGTCGAGCTAGGCCTGCAGGAGCATGGAACAGCCACTCCTTTGCCCGGACCGAAGGTCCAGGGCTGGGGTCCTCCTGCTGCATTCGGGTGACCTCAGCAGCGCAGGCCAGGCTACACGTGAGGCCCAGCCTGTGACCCTGCCCATGTGCTCTGGGGCAGAGCCTCTGCGGTTTGAACCCAAAGTCAGCTGAGGCCTCACCATGCCAGAGATGCCGCCAGCCATGGCCTCGGAGAAATGTACCCCCGAAAGCCCACGGAGCCCAACCGACGCACGAGAGGCAATCGCTGCCCACCCTTTGGGAAGAAAGGGCATTCTTGGATCCTGCCGCCCACGTGCCGCACTCCCACACTCCCCCTCCTGGGGGGTGGGGGGGAAGTGTCCAGACAAGGGGCAGATTCAGATCGGGCACAATGACCCCCAGAACCCTCCCCCGCCCTGAGTCTCGGATCTGATCCCAGGCTCATTCCCCATGCAGCCTCCCCGGCCCGGATCACATGTCGAACAGGCAGGGCTGGCCCTGGGAAGGGCCCCTTTCTCCCTCCGCTGTGGGCTCCTCCGTGTGCTCAGGGAGCTGTGGGTTGGAAACCAAGTTCCCAGCACAAGATTTTGCATTCGGGACCTCCGACACCTTCAGCAGGTCCCTGCCAGTCACTGGGCCTCCGCTCAGTCATCTCATGGGCCCGTTCCTTCTACCTTGCGGAGGGGTTTGAGAGTCCATTCAGGGGTGATCTGGGTTTAGGAATCGGGTACTGACCCCCAAAGCTGAGCCTCTTCACACGACAGCGCTTTCTCCTTCTTTGGGACCCCCAGGTCAGGCCTCGCATACACCGTGTGCCCAGGAAGGACGCTGGGCAGATGTTTGGTCATTCTCTTTGGCCTAAAAGATCCGAACCCCCTCTCAGACTCTGTTAACTATCCACAGGTCTCGGTGGGAGACAGAACCAGCCCCACAATGCAAATGGAAAACAACTGGTCCCGACCTTGCGGGCACTTGCGTCCTGGCCTTTGCCATCAGCTGCATCTGCCTTCGTCTGACTCTGGGTTCGTGATGCGGGAAGTGGGGGCACTGTCTCGTGACAATCAGGGAGAAAAGGAGGAGCAGCCGATGGAGCTCCCGGGCAGCAGTGGCCACTTGGCTGGTGGCCGTGGTCATGTCCAAAGCCCAGTGTCCACACCGAGGCAGGTCAGTGAGCAAGTGACCACACCCAGTCCCCAGTGGCTGAGGAGTTTGCGTTCTTGCACCCAGTTCTGCCATTCGGTTCTCACCCGGGCCTGGGTCTCCAGCCGCCCTGGCCACGCTGAACCACGCGTTTCACGAATGCCCTCTCTGTTCACGCGGGCCAGCGTGGCTTCGTTGGCGATTAAGAATTCTCGCCGCTAAAGATGCCAACTGATCGACCGTGTCCCAGGTTGCCTAATGTCTCGGGTTCTGGACTTGGGCCCTTCTCGGACCATCTGTGTGACCTTGGGCTAGTCTTGAATCTTGGGGCCTCTTCTCCTCCTGGGGAAAAATGCAGATTGTAGTTCCCACACGCGGTATTACTCGAGAGAGTAAGTGAGATCATGTATGTGACAGGCCTTGGCGTGAGCATGTTACATGAAGAGTTCTTCATCTTTGGTGAGAATTTAAACCTGGATTGTGGCCACAGAGGCTGCAGCATCCTCCACGAATTCCCTCCCTCTCCCCTTTATGAAGCCATCGCCCTCCCTCCACTTCACTGAGTCAAACCTCACTCCACGTTGCCTTCCCAACCCTGCTTCCCCTGCCCTCTGCTCGGCTGGTGACATGTTTTGTTTCCATCTATCCGCAGGCCATTTCTTCTCCTCTTTATTTACCCAGACCCTACCCAGATTTTCCTTCACCTGCAGTGAGCCCCGCTTCTGAGCTTTCCCAAAATAGCTCAGCGTGAAGAAGTTGGCCACATCCGGGCCCAGTGGCTCTGTCTGACCCATCTTCATATCCCCACACTCCAGCCGAGGGCATGGAGTGAACCGAACAGTCAGGCCTGCAGGTTTTCCCAGAGCAGCCGGGGGCATCCTATGAGGCGGGCAGCACAGGAGCTATAATCTCCGCTCAGGATGGAAGATAACTCGCCCAAAGCCAGTGTTTGTACCCAGGTCTGACGCCAGCTCCAAGTGCTTCCCCTTCGACCTAGCTGAACCCTCTGCTGGAAACGCAACCTCCCCCCATCCTCCGGGCGGGCAGAGAGCTTTCAGTGGTGGTCGGTTTGCTCATTGTTTAATGGGATCACAGAGCTACTCAGTCTTGTTGCTTATTTTGTACCATTTCTTCACCCCATATACATGTCTGTGAAGAAGAAAGGAGCAAGAGAAGGAAAAGGAGGAAGAAAGGAAGGAGGGAAGGAGGGAGGGAAGGAGGGAAGGAAGGAAGGAAGGAAGGAAGGAAGGAAGGAAGGAAGGAAGGAAGGAGGAAGGTAGTTTTAGTGGGGAGGAAACAATTGCTGCCTATAGATAATTAGGGGTCTATTTTGGTGCCAAAGCAAGGAACGGGCTGAGGAAGCTGACGAAGACAGTTTCACAAACAAAGAAGTGATTGGTCAACTACTTTCTCTTGAAGCACAAACAATTCACATTTTTTTTTCCTTCCTCTCCAGAAAGTGAACTCTGCCAGACTAAGCTGCCTCGGGCCTGGGGAGAGGCCAAGTCATGGGGCATGGCAGGGTCCCTGGTCACTATCCAGCCTGAGCTCTTGCTATGCAGGAGAGGACACCAAGGACCCATGGAGGAAGGGCCTCGCCTAAGGCCACCCGACCAGGCCTGTGTTTAAAGAGCCTTCTCAGAAAAGATGAGCATTTGAGCAGAGACCAATATGAGGGAGCTGACCAGGCAGATGAGTGAGGAAAACAGTACTTGAGGCAGAAGAAACAGCAAGTGCAAAGGCCCTGAGGCTGGGATGCATTCCTGTTCCAGGGACAGCAAGGAGGCTGGGCAGCTGGTGGAGTAATTGAGGGGAGGAGCTGCAGGAGACAAGCCCAGAGTGGCTACAGGGGCTGGACAACGAAGGGCTTCCAGGCCTCTGTGCCTCACATTTCACTTTCATTCCGAGACCATGGAAAACGGGGACAGTTTTGACCAGACGGTGACAGGATCATCTGACTTAAATGTTTTGTTTGTGTATTTCTTTTAACCGTCGTGAGGTAGAACCTCTGTTCATATGTTCAGAGCAATCAGTGTCCCCTTTTCTGTGAAGTGTCCAGTCACGTTGCCCTTTTTCTCTTGTATTGAGGTAAAAGTAAACCCACACAGCAAACAATTAACCCTTGCAGGTGAACAATTTAGTGGCATTTATGACATTCGTGATGTTATACAATGATCACCTCTACCTAGTTCCAAAACATTTTCGTCACCCCCAAATGAAACCCCATGATTTAATACCCACGAAGCAGTTATTCCCCATTCCCCACTCCAGCCCCGGGAAACCATCAATCTGCTTTCTGGAATTTATAATCTATTCTGGTTATCTCAAGTAGATGGAATCGTACAAGAGGTGGCTATTTATTTGTGTCCGGCTTCTTTCACCAAGCATCACGTTTCTGAGGTTCAAACACGTCGCAGCAGACGTCAGTGTGTGTTCTTTTCCTGTGGCTGGAGGATGCGCCATTGCACGTATAGGGACATTCCATTTATCCTGTCATCCACCCACTGATGGACACGTGGGCTGTTTCCACCTTCGGGCTGTTGTGAAGAGTGCCGCCGTGAGCATCCGTGCAGAAGTCCTTAGTCTGAGGCCTGTGTTCGGTCCTTCCGTGGGCACACCTAGAAGTGAATCCGCTGAGTCACCCGATCACTCTGGGTTCTCCGCCACACGGCCTTCCACCGCGGCTGCGCCACCAGCCGCTGCTAGGATTCCAGCTTCTCTTCATCCCCAACAACACTTGCTATCCCTGCTCCCCGCCTTTTTAAAATTACAGCCATCCTAGTGGGGATGAAGAGGCTTCTCGTTCCGGTTTTGATTTGCGTGTCCCTAGCGGAGCATCTTTTCATGTGCTCTTGGCCATCTGCAGATCTCCTTCGGGGAAACGAGTTCTGTACTAAAGCATCGCTCTGGCCATTCTGTGGGAGACAGTTTGGAGGAGGCCTTCGGCCATCCAGACTTGAGTCACGAGGCTTAGGCCCAGGGTAGCACTTGGGGCCGGGGAGGT
The DNA here is from genome assembly GCA_030015415.1 of Cynopterus sphinx. Taxonomy (NCBI): domain Eukaryota; kingdom Metazoa; phylum Chordata; class Mammalia; order Chiroptera; family Pteropodidae; genus Cynopterus; species Cynopterus sphinx. The sequence goes on along the minus strand of CM057383.1, from coordinate 5,203,107 downwards.
GAGGGGTGTGGAGAGAAGTGGCCAGGTTCTGGGCTAATTTTGAAAGCAGAGCTGACAGGGTTGGGAATGAATGCCCCACCTCCCTGGGAAGCATCTTCTCTTTTAGTTACCAGCTGACATCCCAACAGGGTGGAGGCCCGCCCCAAAGAGAAATCCCCTCCTCCACCACCAAAAATCGCCTCCCAGGCAGAGGTGGGTGCTGGGAGTCAAGAGGAAATTTGAAAAAGGAAAAGATTTCGAGCCCTTAGCACAACATGGCCCTAGAAGTGGCTTTGGCAAGCAGCAACCTTCAAGAGCGAGATGGTTTTGCAACTTTCTGGCTTTGTTCTCAAACCAGTTTGATGCCTGAATCATCTAGATTAGCCATCACTCCTCTCTACAGCCCTTGGCAGCTTTCAAAGCGCCTTTACACTGATCATCTCAGCTGATTGGTTATCTCTAGTTTACAGATGGGCAAACTGAGGCCCCGTGATTAGAGCCAGAATTCGAGTTCTTTCCACAGACGCTTGGAGGGAAGGCTTCATGGACAAGGTGCAACTCCAAATGCTGAGCCACCGGGAAAGGTGGAAGAAACATTCAAATGCACTGATTCGCACAAAGAGTGCGCCAATACCCCCCGTGAATGATCGTATTGTTGGCCATCCTCTTGTGAGGCGCTGAAATCTTTATCATTTCCTTTGAATTCCCCGTAACTTTTTAAAATAATGTGTATTATTAGTATCTTCATTCTACAGATAAGTAAAAGGAGCCCCAGAAAGGTGAAGTAAGACGCCTCGCTGTTGGGGAACAGGGCTTCAACCCTGGGGTGGCCGACCCCAGGTCCTGTTCCTTCCACTTTGGCTCTCAGCCTCGGTGCCCACCTCCCTGTGGGCAAAAACCAACTCTGTGCGGGTCGTGAGCATACCAGGCACGAGGCCAGTGACCTCGGCCCAAGACTTAACTGCTCATCTGTGAAACGGGGACAAATAAGAGCTACCTTCCCGAGATGTTACAGAGATTTCATCTGATTTAGTCAAAGCACCTGCTGCAGCGCCTGGCACCGAGTGAGCATTCCAGAAACAGCAGCTCCCGTTAGCACTGAGTTGAATTAGCCGTTAGAGTTGGAGCCAGGAGACAGGCGGTGCAGAGAAAGTGTCAAGGGGTACGATGGGACAGGGCCAGTAGAGACTTGTCGCTGCAGCAGGGAGCCTGGCCGTTCACATCACCTCGCATGGGCATCCGGTGCTCAGAGGTCATCACACCCAGGGGAAGGAAAGCAGCTTAGACACTCCTCGACCACGTTCTCCGTACCCACCCCCAGCCTTCGTCATCTCTCTGGAACTGCCCCCATCACTTCCCCTGTCCCCTGCCCCAGCATCTCTTGCTCCATCCGGGTGCGCCTCACCTGCCTGGAAGACAGCTATCATGTCCTCCTGCTCTCGAGGCCTCAGGGGCGCCCCACCACTGTGCGGGGGTGAGGGTTGACCAGCTGCCCAAGTGAAGATGAGACTCAAGCCACTCTGGTAGATGCTCAGGCGCTGTCTATGCAAAGGGACGTGACAAACCGGGGGAAACGAGATAGATGGGGGTCAGTTAGGGACAACTTGGACATCGTGCCATCCCTGATGGCAAACCACAACCAGAAAGTGTGGCTAACCCCCCGTGACGAGGCAGTGGTTGACGACTGCTCATTTTTGATTTTCTGTGTAGCCCAGACGAAGGCTCTGGAGTCACGGGGCCAATGCCACCACCTGTCTCTGGCTGCGTCTGTTATTGTTTCCACATTTTTGGCAGCTGTCGTCTGATGGCGGGGAAGTACACATTTCACACTCTGTGGAAAGGGACAGAAGAACCGAGGGGCCCAAACAGAAGTCGGATTGTTGTATTGTTCTCAGTGAGAATGTGTTGAGTTGTCGCCAGAGATTCAAAAGTGACAAGAATGGATACTGTGTGTTTTGCTGCTGGAAAGTAAAACTATTGTTTTTGGAAGGTGTCCGTCCTGCAGACACTCCCTCCACCGTCCGTCAGGAGATAACACGTTTCGGTGAGTGTGCTCATGGAGTTGAGTGATGGAAGGATGGAAAGTCCACCTCGGAGTGGCGGAGGCGGGTCTGGGGCCCAGCGACGCGGGGTCACCCTATGCACACTACCCACGCGCAGGCCAGGTGACCCAGCGCACGGCCCTCCCCTCTCCAGGTTGTGGTCCTTAGCACTAACTAACAAGTTCTCCCCACACGGCCTCCACGGTGACAATCTGGGCAGGCCGACCCAAATGCGACTTGACGATGGGGCCTGTGGACATGAGCTGTGACCTAAAGTCCCCCACCCCAATGAGAGGAAAGAAAGGCGGATGGTGACGCCACAGGATGGCGAGGCACCCGGCATCCCAAACAGCCTTTCTCCTCCTCAGACTCCAAGTCTGGAGGTGTCATCCCACCTGAGGCTCTCGACAGCCCTGGGAGTCTGTCAGGGCGGAGACTGTCAACTCAGCTGTCCCCGTCAGGAAGCGGGCTTCGAGAAGCCAGGTCCGCCTGGCTCTGTGTCTCAGCATCCATCTGCGTTCTCGTGCTCATCTCCTGGGGATGCAGAGGAAGGAGACATGAGCGAGCCCTGCCTCCCGAAGCTCGGAGCCTGAATAGGGGTGGGAGCCCTTGGAGGAAGAGACCCAGAAGGGACAACCACCACTCCACACCTCAAATGTCATGCACATGACGGGCCTGGTTAGAGGGACCCGTCAATCCTGCTCAGCTTAAAGGCTCCTAGGCTCAGGGGACAGTTCCTTTTCTCCCGCCCCCCTGTAGGATGCTCACGGTGCTTCAGGGTGCAGAGGAGGGAAGGTGGCTTGGAGGGGAAGGGATAGCGAAGGGAGCTGTGTCATGAGTGGGATCCGTGACAAGAGGCAGCCAGCTCCTCCCGAGAGCGAGACTTGATGACTCAAAATGCCCCCCCCCTTTTTTAAACCTAAATCAAGCTCAGTTCCCTGGTGTTGTCCAAAAAGCAGTCAAAATGGATTTCCCCCCTCAAATCCACAGGACAATAATGCTCATGAGAGCTTCGCTGGACCGAGCCCTTGCCTGGTCCGGGCTCTGGGCCAGGGGGTATCGCCACGATCTGGTGCGATGCTCACCCCGGCCCTGTGGGGCAGGTGATGGTCTGTCCCCACGTTACGAGTGAGGAAATGGAGGCCGTGACGGAGGTGTCTTCTGCGACCCCTCAGAACTCAAAGTGACATTCATTTACCCAACAGAAGAAACGTTAAAACCCGAACTGTGCCAACCCCATATTACTTTTTTCTTTTTTTAACAGACTTTTAGATTTCACAGCAAAACTGAGTGGAAGGTTCAGATGTGCCATGTGCCCCCTGACGCCCCCTGCCCCACGCTGCCACCCCTTTCCGCTGCCAGCGACAGCCTTTCCTATAGCCGCTCCCTGTCCTCTGCGAGCGGGGTGAGTAGATTGTTCCACAAAAGCCAGTCTTCCCAGCGACTGACCCTTTCCGTGGGAGGCGACAGCTCGTCTATTTTTAGCCACCCGTGTTTCTAGCATAAAATAGGTTACGAGCATTTCTGACTTCCCTAACAACGTACGTGCCACATCCGTGACTCGAAACACTCTGATGCGTCGATGTCGTCTGAACACACCAAGCTGTCCTGGCCGGTCGGCCCCGCACCTGCTGGCCCCCGTCTGCTTTTCCAGAAGTGAATTCTGTTTTCTTTTTCCTGGCACTTCTGCCCCCAGCTGCTGCCTCTCTGTTCCCTCTCTCTTGGGGTGTCCCCAGCTGCCTCTCAACCACGAATCCCAGGAACAAGGGAGAGAAATCAGGTTTCCAGAATGAGCTGCCCAGCAGGGTTCAGTCTGTAACTCCTACTTGGCGCAGAATTCTAGGACACCAGACTCTGACAAGACGGCCCCAAAGTGGCGTGATCCGCTGCATGGAGGATGCACGCGCTGCATAGAGGGTATTTGCCTGGTCACTCGGGTGCACCTTCTGCTTCCTCCCAGCGAGGTGGCTGTGCTCCTGCTCTGAGAAGCTTCTACACCTGACCCTCAGGTGAGCAGAGAGCTGACCAAACTCTGCACACGGGCAGGTAGGAACGGGGACACCTAGCACGTCAGGCTGGTCCTGGACACGCACCAGGGGGAGATGGACTCAGACCCTCAAGCTGAGACGCTGCTCCCCAGAGTGGCCCTGGTTGCTGCTCTGAGTTGTCGCAGGGACCGACGGCCCAGGGTTCACCTTTACCTGCATCATCTTATTGGTTTGGTACAAGGACCCTCTAAGATGTGTGCTCGACCCCTCTGTCCATGTGGAGAGACTGAGAGGCTCAAAGAGCTGAGGGAGCTGCCTTTGCATCTGAAGCTTGTGAGGCTCAGAGCTGGGCCTCAACCTAGGCCGCCTGACTCCAAACATCGAGCCTTTGCCCCTGGTCGTGACGGCCACCTGACGCCCAGCATCGCGCTTCATGGATCTGGGTGAGCTGCCCCTGGGAGCACCATCAGGACTCACGACTCTGCGGTTGGAAACCGAGCCATCCGCGTTGGCGACAGGATCTGATTAACGTGGGGCTAATTTTAGATTTCCTCACCATTGCTCATCCTGATATAGAACAGCCCCTGAGGATAATGTTGGCAAAGGTTTTGTTTTTGTTTGATTTGACCAAAAAGAAAATAAATAAATAAAAGAGAGAGGACAGCAGAGGAGATGAGGTCATCGGTGTGGTACCGCCCGACCTACGTTCTGCTCCTTTGAAGGGCTTCGGGAAGCTCTGATCGGGGGCCGCCCCCAGAACCCCCATCAGTTTTTCCAGCTGGTATTCAAGGGTCTCCTTGCCCAGGAGGTACAGTCTCTAGCTTTGAAGAAAAACGGAGCCAGGCTACCCCGGGCTCTAAGTAAACCATAGCGTAGCCACAAGGAATGGCTCTGGCTCGCCCCACGTCTCCTGTGACATTGGTCCCCCCTCTGCCAGGTGGCCTCGGGAGCTTGGGTCTCGATGAAGCACGTTTCCAGGGCCCCCCTCCCTCCCACACTTTCCAACAGGGCTGTAGCGAGGCAGAGCAAGACGGCTGACACTCCCCGTGGACCGAGGACAGCAGAACCGCGAAGGCCTTCAGAGACCCTTAGGTCCGCCCTCTCGCTTCTAGAGTCGGGGGACACTGACGCCAAGTGTGGGAGGTCTCAGAGGAAGAAGGGTCGATGGCGAAACAAACAAGTCGACTGTGCTGGTCTGTGCCCCCCTGGAGGTGAAGACCCGGTGGAGTTCAGGCCATAAGATCCCTCACGTCTGCGAAGCTCAGCGGTAGGACATCCTCGCCAGTCCGGCTCATCTAGAACGCTGATGGGGGCTGAGGCCCCCTTCTTTCCCCCAAGACTGTTAGGCCTTGGTCCTCCTTCCCCCACCCTCTCTGCCCCCACCTTCCCCACCCCCAACCGGAAAGAGCCACCTCTCAGGAGCCCTCAGCACAGGTGCCACCTCCTCCTTCTTCCCCAGCCTGGGAGTGATTAGAGGAAAGATAACATTCCAAAGGGCTGGGGTGGGGGGAGAGGAAGGTACAGATCAAGGCACCCAGGAGCCGCCCCCACCTGGCCTGGGCCTGTTCTCTCAGCTGTCCGTCCACCACAGCCCCAGGCACTTTGGCCCCCACCCCCAGGAACGTCAGGAATCCCTCCCCAGCTCTGCCTCTCCTCGCCCCAAACCTCCCCCTCCCCCCAGGCATCCATCAGCACAGGCCTTCCAGGAATGCGCTCCCTCCTGGCACCGCCAGGGCCAGGAGAAGTCGGCTAATCCGAGGCACATTCATCACTCCTCTGGAGAGACCCTGCAGCAGACCACAGAGGCTCCCGCCCTGACCTGCCTGCCCATTTGGCCAGGACCGAGGGATGGACGGAAGGAAGGACAGACACAGCCCAGGGGCGGGAAGGTGGCCAAGCAGGACACAGTCAAAGATTGACCGAGCCACAGGGCTGTCCTCCCCTCTTGGCAAAGCTTTTATACTTCCAGAAATCCTGATATTCAGGAAATTCGGCTTGTTTGATGATAAAGAAGGTAAAAAGAGTCGATCCGTTTTACCGTTGTTGGGGAGAACAGGTAAGGCCGGTACAGCTGACAGTTAATTCAAGGGACAGACACAGACCTGGCTTTAGAGGACGGCTAAAGCGATGTTAACTCTTCTCGAACGTTTGCCTCATTTCGGTAGCAGCCCATGAGGTGGGGCACGTCATGGTTCCCTGCGTTTCAGGCCTCCTCGCCTTGCACGTCCGCACCGCCTAGGCCCAGGCAGCAAAGTCCCGTGCGGTCTGCTCCCTCGTCCCTCAGGCTCCCAGGGCACTTTTCCCTTTGTCATCGCACTTTCCCCAGTGATGTGTCACCACCTTCCAGACGACACAAAAGCCCCGAGAAAGTTAGAACCACGCAGGCCTGTGAACAGTGGGACGGTCCCAAATCTGCCATTGCCTGGCAAGTTAGGAGACCTCTCTGAGCCTCTATCTCTTTCTTCGTAAAATAGGGATGAAAGTTTCCCAGGGGCTGGACAGCACAGACGTCTTAAAGGTTGACCCCGAGTCTCCCATTCGAACGGAAGCTTGGACATCAGCAGAAGCAGCTGAGAGTTTGCAGTTCCTAGAGCAACAAGTAATGCAGGGCATGTTTCCTCATTTAATGCCTGAACAAAGGAACTTTTCCTTTCCTGATGGCGATGGGTATCCTAAAGCTAGAGCGTGAGGAAAACTGTACCCGGCAGTCTTCACCCTGACATCTTTGCTTTAAGCAGTTAATTCAACAAACATTAGCAAGTGTTTTGTTTGTTTGTTTGTTTGTTTGTTTGTTTTTGGGTTTTTTTACGTGTTGGGCATTGTGCTGGGAATTTGGGATGCCACAGGGAGCCCTTCCCTTTTCAGAGAGATAAGAGATCATGAGCAGACAGATACTGAGTGATGTAAAAAGCCCTATGGGAGGGAGGTGAGCGTGACATGAGGAAGAGCATGCAATGCAGATGGATGCAGGAGGGAGGTGTGCAAGGAGGGCTTCCTGGAGGAAGGGGTGTCTAGGCAAACACCTATGGGATAAATAGGAGTTAGCCAGGCAAATGCAACCCAAGGAGAGGCAACACAGAGGCTTCAGGAACCTGCCATAGCTCAAAAGAGGACCCTGAGGTGGAGCCCCTGGCCCCCAAACTGGCTTCAACGCAGGCCATACTGGCAGCGAGCCCTTCCAGCATCCAGCCTAGGGGGACCCTGGCAGCTGGGAGCTCAGCCCTCAGCATAAATCACCCAAATCTAAGACTCTCTCTGAGCTGGTCCAGCCTCGGGGAGGAATGCAGGAAGGGCGGAGGGCACACAGCCGGGGTAATTTTAGATACATTGTCGCTCCTGCCCCGGGCCACCCCGTGTCCAGGTCCTGCCTGAGCCGGGAAGAGCCCCTGGTCTCAAGGCCTTCAAAGAATGTGGGCTTTGGGAGGAGGCCAAGCCAGCAGGAGGGGAGGCCAGGCCCAGGCAGGGCACCTAAGGCCTTGCTCTTTGCAAGCCCTGAGACCCCCACCCCTAGCAATGTCACTAATACTGAGGAGCCCCCCACTGAGAAGGTGCCCCCCAAAGAAAAACAGCACGTGGACGCTGTTCGTCTGGTTGCAGAGGGATCCTGAGGGACAGTCAGAAGAGCAGGGAGAGGTGGCGTGGCTGGCACAAGGGCACTGCTCTCGGAGCGTCCAGGCTGGCTTCCGGGCCTCCCTGCCACTAATTAGCTTAAACGAATCATTAAATCTCTCCATGCCCCCAGTTTCCTCGTCTGTGAAGTAGCTCTGTGGTACAGCATCTACCACTGCTGAAGCCACTGTGAGACGGGGGAACCCCTCACCCTCTGCCTTCTGCCGTCTGGCCTTGAGAGGCTCCTGCTGCCTTCCCTGACGTGGCCCGACGTGGCCACAGACAGGCAGGTGAGGATAAGGTGGTTACGAGACTGGACTTTCCAGTCGCTTGAATCCAGATTTGCTTTCCAGCTCAATCACTTACCTCATGGGAAACTTTAACGAGAACTTCCACTCTGTGAGCCTCAGTTTCTTCATCCACAAAGTGGGCGTCACACCTACTGCATGGGGTAGTTGTGAGGTCTAAATAAGGGACTTTGCAAAATTGCTCGGCCCCAGGACCTTTGCTGCTGTTCTTGCCGTTGCCTTCCAGCCAATGCCTTGCTCACTCCTGTGTCTGTTCCTCCACGAACTCACCCGTTTGCTCATTTCTCAACAAACGGTTCCTAAGCACTGATCTTGGGCTCCACCATGTAAAGGATGGTGGGGGTTTCATGCCAGCCTCCCAGGGAAACAGGCCTAGGCAAGCACTGCAACGCAAAGTGACACGTGCTGTGACACAGTCTCACAAGGGTGCTTGGGACACACAGGACAGAGAACGAGATCGCCACCTGGGGAAGGCAGGGTGGGACAGGTCGTTTGATTATCCACAAGTGCGACTGGCTCACAGGGTAGACAAGTTGGTAGCAAGGCTTTCTGGGACACACAAAGAAAAAAAGAAACTAAATACACACGCACCAAAATACAGAAGCATTAGAAGAGCACGACGTGTCTGAGGAACAGGAAGAAGTCTGTGAGGTCTGGGATGGAGAGAGTGTGGGGAGTGAGGCAGGAGATAGGGTGTTCTGAGATTTCGGGGGGACAAATCCCCATGGACCACGCTAAGGACTTGGAACTTGACCCGAAGGCGTGAGGCAGGGGAGGGACAGGGTCAGGTTCGTTTTTCAGTAAAGGTCATCCTGCAGTCAGAGTGGACACGAGCGCCGCGAAGAAAAACCGGGAGACAGAAGGACCCTCCAGGAGGCCCACATTTCAGCGATGCCAGCGAAGGGAACGTGGTGACATTAAGGATGGAGAAAAGGCCCCGAACACACCGTAGCCCAAGCCAGGGCTAGTTTGCATTCTGCTGCACACAAAGTTTCAGCTCCAGCCCCGTGGGGGAAACAGTAAGGGCAGGACCTCCTGAGCTACATTCGCCACCTGTTGCAGGTCACGTGACCCTCTTCGGTGAAGGCCGTTAGTGAAAGTGTGTGAATAATCCCCAAAAGGCGATGTGAATGCCACACCTTGTACTTTGTTCCCACTTTCTTTGGGCTCCTCCAGGAAACCCAGGAAGCAATACCCACAATCAAGACCTAAGTCCGAAGACCACAAGAAGTCACGCCCAGCCATCCTGTCCTCCTGACTTCCCCACTCCTTAGATCTACAGAGACCACTCAGGGCGTCGCGCGAGGGTCGAGGCTAAGAACGACCCCTCACTACGTGAACAGGTGCCGTCAGCAGGGGCTTGGAGTCAAACCCCACTTCTGATCTCTCTGCTCTTACGAACGGCGTGACCTCGGGGCTAGATCCCTGGGCTCAGCCTCTGATGCTGAAGAGTAGGGGAGAATAAGGCCTACTTTACAGCATCGTTTAGTCAGGTCTAGCCCGTGGTCTGACACAGAGCGGAGGCTCAGTGACGCTTGTGGCTGTGACGTGACAAGGGGCCCCCTCACCCAGAAAGGGGTCCTCTACTTGACACGACCTGGCATGATCAGAACGGTTCCTCGGGAAAAGCGAATACGTGCAAGTGAACAACATCTTTTTCGTCCCCAGACCAGGGGCCCAGTAGGTCAGAGGATGATGCTTCGATCTCTCAGACTCAGGGCAAGGCCCACTGAGGCGTATAAGACCTGAAAGAAACCGCCTCCAGGGAGACGTTTTCACCCAACAACACACGCCTTCTGGGCACTCATGTCCCCCATCCTTCTGGGGAACGAGAAAGCAGCCAGATGCACGCTTTAAAAATAAACCGGGCACGAGAAAGAAGCAGAATATCATCATGTGTTGGCTCCCAAGCTGTCTGAAATACTCGAAACGGGGAGAGACGCAGAACTGTCAGGAATCAGCAGGGCTCGGAGGTTTGTCTCGACATTTGGCGTGAGAAACAAAGGGACCCAAATCTGTTCTTCCGAGCTTTCACGCGGCATTTGGGATTGCCATAACAATAGGCATGTTTTTCCATCAGAAGGGAACGTCAGGCTGCAATGGCAGCGCCGCTGATTTGGCCCCCTCGATCGAAGTATTGAAACCGCGCAGACGGGCCCTCTCCTGGGGTTGACTGTACAGTGACTATGAGGAGAGGGTTTGCTCTGCGGCCAAACGGAGAGATTCTCTCCCTCCCTCCCTCCCTCCCTCTCTCTCTCTCTCTCTCTCTCTCTCACACACACACACACACACACACACACACACACACGCACGCAGCTTGGTGGTTTAGATCAAACACTCGGGAGCCAGACAGCCCGTGTAACCTCGGGCAAGTGACAACAATCTCACTGGGGCTCTGCCGGGCTCTGCGAACAGTAAATGAGCAAATATCTGTAGAGCATGATGCCTGGCCCACAGTAAGCGCTTGCAAAATCAGAAATAATGTTAAAATCATAGGTGACAAGTCTTTCGCACTTTTGAAGCGCTTTCTTGCATTCGCTATGTTTTTTGCAGTTGAGTTTGATCAAATTTTTAGTATAGAGTCCTTAAGGGTCTCTCGAGTTCAGGATGAAGGGGTGATGAATGAGTTCTTAGCGCAAAAAACTTTTTTTTTCTCCTCTGGCTCATATTCCACGGTAAAAATGGGGGGAATGGAGGGAGGAGGCTTTAATTTTGAAATGTAGATTTGCCCGGTTTGTCACAGGGAAGTTCTGATCAGGTGGGTTGAACCACCAGACAAGCTTGGGGACCACTAACTCAAACAGAATTTCTTCCTAATCAGTAGGAACAGCAGGATCTGTTTGGTGCCAGGATTTTGTCTCCCCCCTTCCCTCATCCAAGCATCCGATGCCACAAGAGAGGGGACTTACGTGAAGGGGATCCTCCTTAGGTGATGCAGGCCACAAGGGGCAAGGGACATCAGGGGAAGCCAGGCCTAGAGCTTTCATTCCGCCCACGAGCCCCATCCACATGAAACCTCGGACCTCTGCAGCTGCATGTAACAGGCTTCAGTCGGGCCTCGTCACTCGGTCAGCAGAGAAGGGGGACAAGATGGTGACAAGCTCAGGTGAGGAAAAGCTTTCTGAGCTCTAAATGCCTTTTCAAAGACATTCTGAGGAGGAAGAAGCGAATCTGGGCCATAGACAAGTGTCCAAGATCAAGAAAGATCTTCAGGGTTTGGGCACCCCGAATGCCACCACCTCAAGGCCAGCTTCGAGGGGTAAAATTGGGATATTTAGAGACAGAAGACCTGGCACCTCCCCTGTCTTTCGTCTCCCGACTGTGACAGTGTCTCACCTGGAAAACGGAGCGACGATAAGGCTCATCTCACAACCAGACCACACCTGAAGGCGCTGCCGAGGCTGGGAGGTTGGAAACCGTCGTGGGAATGATGTCATGCAGTCGCACAGATGGCGCCTGGACGCCGGCCACATGGTTGGACCACCCAAACGGGCAGACGGCGACCGAGTCCCTCTGGCACGAGGAGAAAGGGACTCTGTGGGGGAGGCGACTTAGTCCCCCGGGACAACTGAGCTGGGCTTCCTGTCCAGAACCCAGAGGGGACAGGCAGCTGCCCTGTGTCCCAAGGGGGGGCGGGACCTGGTGGAATCGTTTATTTATGCAAATTACAGAGGGACCCAGCATCACGGGGAGATTAGGGCTCATGTGCTCTTTCCTTTCTGCGCTTATTGGAGAAATGGAGATGAACTCAGACTGGTCTCTTCATTTGTTCATTCATTCATTCATTCATTCCTCAACCAGGTACCTGCTACGTAACAGAAACCCTGTGAATGACCAGGAAGAAATACCAGCCTCGTTGTGCATTCCCGGGAGTCCCAGTCTGGTGGAGGGAGGGAGACCTACTCAAGTACGGGCCCGGGAGTGTAGAGTGAACGCGTGTCCGCCAGTTTTGGGGTTTGCAAAGTGCTCAGGAGTTCACAGGGAGAGAGGGAGAAGGTCCTCTAGAGCAAGGAGCATCTAAACGGGGCGAGAAAGTGGAAACGTAGAAGAAGGAGGTTCCAGGCAGATGAAAAAAGCTGATCAAAGACAACGAGAGGCGACGGGAGCCGCCAGAAGTTGGTGGGACCCGCGAGAGTTTGGCCGTTGGGGATCGGAATATAAAACTGTGAAGCTGGAGGGGAGAGCGCCTGGAAGTCAGGGGGACACCTGCTCACTGGTGCTGCCCAAGGAACCCCCGTCCCCTCCCAGAAGTCAGCCGGGGAGTGACAGTTTCCCACGACACCTGTAAAATAGAAACGGCGACATCCCGAAATTCCCAGGAGAGTCCCCAGAGCCAGCCTGGGGTCTCCTGGGAGAGGGGACACGTAGGCTGCATCTCTGAAGGCTCACAGGGGTCGGGCAGGTGAGAAACTGGGACTCGGGAACTGTCGTCTCGGGCAGGGGGTGATCTGGCAGGCAACAGGAGGCTGACGGCAACCCAAGGAAGTCTTGGAGGAGTCGGGCTGGAGAGAAAGACCCAGAAGAACCTCCAGGCAATCAGGAAGTGCCTGAGGACATAATCAGGTTGGTGACCTGGTGGTGCAGAGCTTCACAGGGGACACCACATGCCTCAGTGGGATCCCTCCACCCCTCGGGGTGGCGGGTGGGGCCCCGGCGCCCCCACGCTTGCTGCGGGATGCTGCCGCCAAGAGCCCCTGTGAGAAGCAGTGGACTGGAGGAGTCCTTCTGGCGGGGGATGTCTTCCTCCCTGGCACCGAGGAGCTGTTCAGGAATTGGTGACGAAGCAAAAGGGGCTGGAGAGTCTTGCCGGCAGCCCCAGTTCAGCCCTAGAGGAGGGTCATGGAGATCCACAAGCATCAACCGTGTGCGACCCTGACACTGAGCTAAGTCTGTGTAGGGCTTTGGTGCCCCATGCGGTCATCACATGCTAAATTGCATCACTTTCCTGTCCCCAAACCCACCCCTCTCTGAAGGAAGGGTCCCAGAGCCTGGATTCCTGTGGACCCACTGCCGTCCCCCTCGGTCAGCCCCCGAGGCCTCATCCCAGCTGCGGATGCGCGGCCAGACTGCAGCAGCACCTGCCACCAGGACGGGTGAGAGGCCTGGCTCCGCTCCCAGCCTGCACAGCTGGGAAAGCACGCGTCAGCGGTGTCTTGTCCTCGGCCATACGCAGGACATGACCCAAAGGCCAGCAGAAGTAAATTGACTGAGAGTCGCCCCAGCAGGGAGCTCCCTGTCTCAGAGGCGGGAAAAACCTTAGAGGTCTTCTCGCTCGAATGCTCTTTGTGTGCTGTAGGGCCTCAGACGCGAGCCACGCCGCCTGGTGCGACCCCGAGCAAGTCGATGGCCCTCTGCGCCCCACTTTTCCCATCTGAAAAGTGGGACTAATGATGGGGTTGTTGGGGGAATTAAGTGAGATGATTCGTGTAAAGTGCACGCGGCCCAGAGTGACGCCTAACCGATGCTGCTGCTGCTGTTGTCACTGTTATTTAGAGCAATCCTCTAGTCCCCGCCTGACTGCCACCAGGGACATGAGGGTCGCCACCACAAGAGGCAGCCGATCCACACGCCACACTCCACGGTGTCTGTCCCTCGGGCCTGTCCCTTCGCCCTGACACAGGTCTGTTGTCGGGCCTCCTCTTCCTGCTGCACCTCCTGCCCGCGAAGACAAGCTCATATGCTTCCTTTTTAGAGGCTCCCCATACGAAATGTCCCCCTGCCCCTTGGTTCCCCTGGTCCCCGTCTTCTCACTCCTTGCCAGTTTGTTCACTCTGTCTCCAAACACCCTGTCCCAAGGTGAAAGCAGGTGTTCCGAGGACCTTTGGCTATGTCTGAGATGCTTTTTAGGGTCACGATTTGGGGGCTGGGTTCTCCTGGCATCTAGTGGGTGGAAGCCGGGGGTGCCACTGAACACCCTACAACACACAAGGTGCCCCCACAGCAAGGGACACCAGTAAGTGCCAAAGCCCAGAATCTCCGCATGCCATCGGCAGCGATGACAACCTTGCTAAGGGGCGACTGCGCGTTCAGAACGACACGGTTCGTAACGCCCGCAGCTAAGACCAGAAGAGAATGACGATGGTGTCCCACCTGAGGACGCCAAGCCACAGGGATGGTCGGTGAGTTGCCCGAGATGAAAGATCCAGGTTTCAAAGGCCGCTTATCTGAGGCCAAAGTCCGTCCTCCTTCTACACACCCTGGAGCCTGCCCTGTACAGGGAGGGTAGAGAAATGAGGCCTTTCTGCGAAGTGCTGGCTGGGGAGAGCCACCCTAATGACCATGGCCCCAGGAGGAAGCATCCGAGCCCTGTGAACGGGACAGACGAGGTGTCTAACTGAGGCTATCCCAAGGGGGGTGACCCTGCTGGTCCCTGAGAGCCACGAGAACCGCCTCCGGCTTTGCGGCACAGCCAGCCAGGGTCGATGCTTCTTGTCCTCACACTGCTTCCACGACGGCTGGTCTCTGACTCGGCACTGCACTTGGCAATGGACATGGGACCGCTCGGAATCGTGAGCGACCGACTCGAGGCTGCATGTAGTAATAACACATTTTCATTCACGTCGCTTGGCTTCCTTTTCTAAGGGATGCCGGGCTCGGTCGAACCCTGGAGACCAGCCCAGCGAAGAAAACACTGGGCGACCTGGAGCAAGCCTCTCCCCGCTCTTTGAACCTGAGCTTGCCCATCTGTGACACCAGCCAGTGGGAGGGAATGGTCTGTGGGGTTCCCCCCTCGCCTGGGCGTTTCTCCGGCCTGTTATTCCCCCAGTTCCACAGGTTATCACTGCAACAACAAAAATAATAATAATAATAAAATAAAAAATAAATAAAAAAGACTCTGAGCCTGCGGCTTTGGGAATTCTAAGTTTCTCGTTTCCATCCAAAAATAAACAGGCCTCTAGGTTCAGAGAGAGGCGCCGTCCACAGCGAGAGCTCGCCCGACAGCAAGGAGCTGGCCCAAAGACGGTCTCGAGGAGCTGAGTGTGAAGGCACGAGAGCCAGCTGAAGCGACTTCGCCTTGAAGTACACGACTCGGCTGGTGAGAGGGGACTGCCCCAGGCCCGCTGTGGCTGAGGCTCTCAGCAAACCCCACACGTCTGGCCTCTGAGCCAAACCCTCAGCCCCCGCTCTCCATCACCGCACCCGGCTCAGGGTCGCCGTGAAACACAATCGCCATCTGCTCCGGGTCAGAGGCCTGAGTCTCCCTGGGTGTCTGGGAGGAACGCTGCGTGGGAGTCCGGGGCTCTGTGCGGAGAAGCCCTCGGTTACCTCTGGTGTCCTGACATGATTGTGAGCAGGACCCCATCTCCTCCGCGAGAGTTTGCGGGATAAATTACATCATCGCTCTACCTCGAGGGGGTCAGCGTGATAGACCAAGCGACCTGGAAACCAGGGCTATCAGCCTCACAGGTTGTTAAGCCATTATTTTGAAACCTGATAGAGATGGGAGAGAGAGAGAATGAGGCAGAAATCCCCAAATCCAACAGCAACAAAGGCTTGAACTTGCCTCTCGTGCCTGCTCCAAATTAGCCAGAATTGCCAACGAACCCCAACCTCTTCAGCACAGCTTCCAAGGCCCTCCATGTCCGGCTGTGCCTGACTTTTCTAATTTCGTCGATTCCTCTCCTTTCCCTAACCCCACGCAACCACAGGCAAAACCGAGAGGAGTGCGACCCTCATCCTCTCTTAGAACAGGGAAGGAAACTGATGCTGGGCCAACACCTGGACAGACACCAGAGAAGGCCTGTGCCCCGGCACCCAGCGGGAGCGCTTAAAGGATGAGTTCGTTTGAATTTCGCTCCCTCCTTCGCAGGCTCCCCAGCCTGCGATATCAGTAAGATGCAGTGGATCAAACGAAGCCATCCTCCAGCTAAGCTCTTGGCCAATTAGGTCAGGTTCTCCTCACGGACAGGGTGGAAACTAGCAAGGCTGCAAGGTTCGTTTGCTAGTGAAGCAAGGCCAGCCAGCGTGAGGGCCCCTCCTGGGCTCAGCGCTCCGTAACTGTGGAACCAGTGCTTGGACTGGAAAGGGGGGGGTGGTGGGCTGGTCCAGTACGTGGGAGAAAGGCAACCTGGAGTGACGGAGAAGTGAGGATCCACGGGATCCTCGGAGGCTGGGCGCTGGGCCTCGCGTAATGGGGTTCCACAAAGAGGCCATAAATGTGAGATTCACCTCCCGAGTCCCGTCTAAGGGCCCAAGGAGCAGAGGTGGAGGAAAGACTGGGGGGCTTCTGTCAGCCTGAGGCCAAGCTAAGTCTGCAGAAATGGGGTGACTCCAAGGAAACCAAGGCGAGTGAGTGCCGTGTTGGTCACGCTATAGTGACCAGAATAAACGCCTCATCCATCCTGCGGCAGGCTGGGCAGGTCTGACCTGGGGTAAAAGCCCCCAAAGGTCCGCACCAAGCAGAGCAAAGGCGATTGCTGGAGAGGAGAGGAGAGGAGAGGAGAGGAGAGGAGAGGAGAGGAGAGGAGAGGAGAGGAGAGGAGAGGAGGGGACGAGGGGGGAGCATGCGACGGCCTGCTGTGGGGAAGCGGGAGCACACGGGAGGCGCGTGGATGAAGCGCACAGGGAGGTGCTTTTAGCCCAGCGGGAGGTGGATTGGATTCCAACAGTCCGAGCCATGCGCAGCTAGCATGGCCTGCCTCGATAGATGGTGAGCTCCCTGTCACCGGAGGCATGCAAGCACGAGTCGGGGCGACCAGAACCTGCAAGATGTTGGGGGCAGGAGGACTCAAACAGTCAAAAGGGAGAGAGTTCACGTTCAGGGTCATTTCCGACTCCGAGCCGGCCACAGAGTGGCTGCTGAAGACTATTCACGAGATCAATAACTGATGGATGATCAAGCTAGTCAGCGGGGGACCCAGCACCTGCGAAGCCAGGACCACCCCTGGACGATCGAGCCCTCTCCTCCTCCACTGACTCTCTCTCGCGGAGCTGTCACGAACCCCGCGTTAAAGGAGACTTTTAGGTTGTAAAGTCAGACCAATGAACGTGGATTTGGCTTTGAAAGGAACGAACAAGGCGCTGTACCCAGGCCGGGGATGCTTTTCCTTCTCAGCCCCGGAGTGGAAGTCTCGCGGGAGAGTGTTACTCTCATCATAACAATCCTGACAAGGAATGGCCCCCCCACCCAAAGAATCTGGCTCCAGCCCTCTTCCAGGAGAAGACATGGGAGTCTTCAAAGAGAGATAAAGTGATTTGTATTTACATGAAGTCAGCAAATTCTCCTTTTTTCCCTCCCCGGTTCCCACAACGGAGAAGGTTAAAAGACCCGTCCTACAAAGCCAACCACTCTGCCGCGAGGGAGGAAACCAGTCCCAGTTTAGATCTTGTTTGAAGGAATCGTTTCAAATCCCACACAAGAAAAACATACACAGGCCCTGACAAATGGGCTGCAGGCTGGCGGGGCGGCGGCGGCGGCAACGTAAACACGCGTGACGGGCTCCCGCGGCCTGGCCGGGCCTTGCAGGTGGGGCACCCAGGAGCCCTGAGCCTGCCAGGGCGAGAGGAAACAAGGGTCCTGTGCCCGGCACATGTCAGGGGCCCCCAGGTAGGTAGACAGACAGCAGAGGGCCCGGCCGCGACACCGAGAGGGCACCAGCGACCTCAGAGACAGGACCAAACCCGCGGCCACAGACCGCAAGATTCTGGCTCTGCTCTGAGCTGCTGTGACGCAGATTCCTCACCTGCCAGACGCAGGTGAGGGCACCAGCCCAGGCCCGGCCCTGAGGGTGCAGGGTCAGCGCTCAGGGAGGGGGCGGTGCTTTCTTTGACAAGGTCCCCTCCCTCTGTCTCCATCTCTGGCCCCCAAGCCACCTCCAGCCCCAGCGAACCTCCTCTAGGAGGGAATCCGTCCTAGGAAACATCTCGCTTCTCATCCCGTCTCGCGCCCCCCAGCATCCCTACCCCGTGAGCCTGGGCTGAAGTCCACGGTAGAGTGACTTGCTTTCTCAGGATTTCCCACCCATTGCACAGCTTTTCCAACCGGGTTGCCAAGAGCCATTTTATCTGGTCTCCCTGGCTTGTCTGTGAGAAGTCGAGGGGAAGGAGGAAGTTCTCTTCCTCAGCGAATCCCGTAAGCTTAGCAGGGAGCAATAGTGCGGGCGGAGTGGGGCGAGCACAGAGGGAGGGACTGCAGGCAAGGGGTCTGGTTACAAGAGGCCAGATCGAGGAGGACATACGCTGTGGAGGCTACGATGGCAGCAAAGGACCTGAAGGCGGGAGTTCCCGGTGCGTGCCTTGACCAGCCTCCGCCCCCAGGATGGCCCTGTCCTGACCCTGCATCCCCGTACCCCAATTCTTAGCACATGTGGCTTTCTCTCTTGGAAGCACATGTGGCTTCCCCTTCTTTGCACCTGTCATCTGCCCATCTTGCAAATTCCCTTTTGCTCTAAGAAACCTTCTCTGGCCCTGGGGTTGTGTTCGGGGTCCCTCGGCGTTAGCTTCCTTGGGGGGGCGCCCCTATCTCAGCACCTCTCCGGTGTCCCCTTGTGTGGTCAGGAGCCACGGACGGCTCTTGCCACCCTGGTCATCCGTCTCATCAAAGATTCCCAAGGATCCTCTGCACAGAGCTCCGGTCCCTAGGCCTCCCGGCCATGGGAGGGGTGGGTCTTCAGGCAGATGGCACCGAGCTCGCTTCTCTCGTATCCTTGTTGCCCCAGTGTTGTTCCCAAACATGGCACGTTTAGCGGCCGCCATCCTGTGTTTCCTCCACCACAGAGTCGAATACAGGAGCCCAGGAGGGGACGTGCCGCCAGCACCAGGAGGTGCGAAGACGCGCCATTAGGTGCCAGCGAAGAAGTCCCGATCGCGTCTCCGACTCAGGATCGACTGCTTGCGTTCACGCCGGCTCCCTCTGTTACTAGGAATTGGGACGTCTCTCGCTTTCCGCCGCGATGTGTGCAAAGCTGCGAGGTGGATGTGCTGCAAGGGGCGGGAGCAGCGCCTGGCATATGGCAGACGCTCTAGATGCTTGTCGCAGGAATGAAATGGGTGAATCGATGTAGGGGCCCCGCGGGCCACGTTAGCGACCCCTCCCCGCAACACCCCAATCTCCTTCTAACAGCATTTGTCATCCAGGATGCTCTGTTCAGCCTGTCTGTGCTCACACCAGGCCGTAAGCCCCACGAAGTCACGGTCAGCGTCAGCGCGGGCCTGGCTTCCCTCTGCACCCGCAGCACAAGGCGCGTACCTGGTTCTCGATCCGTATTTGAATTAATAACTACCTTATGAGCAGCGCTAAGGAGAACAGGCCCCTGCCTGTGAGGACAGATGCCTGGACTCGAGCCTCGGCCCTGCATGACCAAGGCCTGGCCCTCTCTCGGCCTTGATTTCCTCACCTGCCAAAGAGGTGTCGGTCTCTGAAACCTGCTCCTGATGCCCCTATCGCAGCTCTTACTCCATCAAAGTTGTTTGTCTCTCCTGTGAGGCTCTGAGCCCCTCAAGGTCAAGGACTGTGTCATTTTCTCAGCCTGTACCCCCAGCGTGCAGAGCAGTGCTACCATCCAGGACGACTCTCAGCGCGCGTCTATCCAACCTAAACTTTCCCCAGCTACCACCTCCTTTGGGGACAAAGCACGTCCAGGTCAAAGCTGAGCCTCTGTGCCTCATGAGCAGGGAGCACCACTCACGTATTCGACTGAAAAATCTCTGGGCCAGACCCCATGCCTGGCACTGTGGAGAGAGAGATGAAGACAACTGGATTCCTTCTGAGGGAGCCCTCGATCAGGGTGAGAGAGAGAGGTGGTCGGTCGTGGGATCCAGGACACCTGTGTGTCGTGAGAACGGAGCAGACGGAGAGGAGCCGCTTTGGGCTACAGCCTGAGGGGAAACTATCTTGGAAATTCCAGAAAAATCTATTTGCCCTGGGAAAAGAACTTCTCTGGGCTTAGCAGGTCAGCAGCGAGGTTCTAAGAAAGGGTGACACCTTCACCAGTTGGAAGTTCATGCCTTGAGTCGGGGCAGGGCAGCAGTCGTCGTGGCTGGGGTGTGACTGCCCCTGAAAGGGATGGATTTCCTCACAGGCCCAGGACTCCAGGGAGGCAGCTACGCGGGGCTGTGTCCACGGAGGAGGGAGCACTGGTGAAATGCGGGTCCTTCCCAAATAACCTCCCTCCAGGAAAAGGTCGCGGCAGAGTGGCCTCTCAGTCCCCGGGATGGCACAGATCCAGGAGGGAGGCAGGCCCAGGGACGAGGGTCCTTTCTTGCTCCTTGTTGATCCCACACGGTCTGGAACCTGGTTTGAAACTTAGGGCCTTGTAAGGAGCCTCAGACACCAACTCTGGGTACCTTTAACCAAAGGGACTTTCCTAGAAGGATGTTCGGAGCATGACCTAAAGGACAGGTGGCTGGGAAGCAGCCAAGGGAGGTCTAGGGCTCAGGAAGTGGGAGGCAGGACACACAGCGACTCCCTCACAGTGGGGTCTAATCAGGGCCGCCCCAGTGACCTGCAACCACCCCTTTCACCCTGGAGCCACTCAGATTTAAAGTCCTATAACGCGGTCCCTCATTCATTGTTTCCTGCTATACTGGGCCGGGACAAGGAAGGTCCAGCTCGTAAGCCTCATAGCGGAAAGTCTTTATCTGGATTTACGCTTCCACCAAGACCATGCATTCAGGGAGAAGTGACCCTTTTAGAGGGAAACCGAGTTGTTATCAGGAGGGAGCAAAGGATCTGGGCAGCCCAAAACACTGCATGGCCACCTGAGGTTCCACCCCATCTGTGGCCGGCCCAGGATAAGGCACTCGATGTTTTGCTGAACGAATGCGCAAATAAAGAAATAAATCTATAAGATGAAGACAACGGTTTCTCTCTCTTTCAGGTGACTGTGAGTATGAAGCGAGATCCTTTGAGAAAAGAACATAAGAGAGCAGCTAGCGAAGGCTGACGCTCAGTGAAGGCTAGTGAGCAGTATTCAGTCCACTCCAGCACATTCCGCCGTGGCGCGGGATGCACACTGAACAGGAGAAGGGCCTCGATCAGGTGGTGTCTAAGTGAAGACGGCAGAGCCTCCCGTTTCGTCCTCATCAGTCTGGGGAGAATAAAAAGTCTGACAGCATCGAGTGCTGGTGATGACAGGAAGCAAGGGAGCTCATTTATGATGCTGTAAATGCACGCAACCATTCCGGAGGGGGAAAATGGCAGTATCTAGGGACGTCGAAAATGGATATACTCTATATCTCACAGTTTGGAACCACGGCCTTGCCAGAGCTTTCTGCATGAGGCACCTGGCACAGAAATGATCACACACGAATGATTAGGAGAACAACGGGACGCATCGGCCTTTCAGTTTCTCCACGTACGCAGAATCAGCTTCTGGTCCTCTCTAATGCACCGGGAAGATTTCTATCCTATTCATGATTTAGCGATAAAAACGATTGGTAGTATGATCAGATTTTGCAATTATAAGTAAGTCTCAAAACAAGGACATGAAGTCGGCAGGGATGGTGAGATGCTTCGCACAGTTGGCTGGAAACACCGTCCCGTATCCCGGGACAGCAGGTCAGTCACTGCAACCAGCATTCCCCAAACCTGTCTGCCCCCCCAGGCAGGGGAGAAGGCAGGCGCTTCAGAATATTTTCGGTAACTCGCATCTTCTCAGCCTTTCTTCCTACCTGAATCCAGCCCATTTTGGGGGGGCTCGCTCCTATATCCTGTCCGCCCTTAAACCTGGCCACATACTTCAGTGACACGTAAGGCACTCGCCTACTGTCCTTGAATTCAGTCAGCTAAGATGGCTGTGAGGGGGCAAGGACCACATTGTGATGGAAAGAAGCTAAACGCGGCTTCAGCACGCGTCATTCCGTGAGGTGTCCTTGGGACTGGCTCACGTAGGTGAACTGCGTGTGGAGAACACTACTGGGGTGAACTGTACACGTGTTAGGTAGAAATTCTGGTGTGTTCAGCCCAAAGAACACTGATCCAGAAGATTGGAGAAGATGTGACGGAAAGCTAAACGCTGATCGTGGATATTCAAGGGGTTTGTCCCTTCCCCATTCAGAACCTGCTGCTGCTGCTTCCCTGTGTTCCCTGCCTTTGAAAGATGGCACCAATGTCTGTCCAGCTATCCAGACCAAAAACCCACTATGTGTCCTAAACATCTTTTCCCAAACCAAGGTCACACTTAATCACGTGCTAAGGCATCCTCTGGCTGTGCATTTTTTAACATGTCGCACATCGTCCTTCCTCCACCCATGCATCGCCCAGCACCCACACCATTGCACACCCCATAGCAGGCTTCCCCCCAGTGCATCCTCCACATGCTTCAAAGGCGGAGATCCTCACCCACCACCACAGCCGGAGGGAAGATCTGAGCTCTTAAGCGTCTGCCGTGATCTGCTCCTGCCTCCACGCCTCCACCATTTCCCACCATCTCTTCCCATGCCATGTTCCCCCTGGAATTAGCGAGGATTTCTAGACTTCCCCACACTATTCTGTACCCTTGACTTTGGACGTGTGCTGATGCCTCCTACGGGAATCTTTCCTCTCCTAGAGTCCACCTGCTATCTCATATTCATCCTTCGAGACAGCTCGACATATTTCCTCTACGGCACCCTCCTGACCCTTCCCCTGTGGGAGTGCTGACTTGTCCTCCCCTGTGTCCATTTGCCTCCATCATCGTCAGTGGCACTGGATTGTTTATATGTCTGCCTCCCTCCTCGACCTGCGTGCCGCTCCAGAACTTGTCCAGGGTCTGATTTATCTCTCTTGCCCCACCATCTATCACAGAGTCCAGGAAATGCTCATTGGATGCATTTTCTAGAAATTTAGGAGAAAAATTTGATAGCATTTGGTGATTTGTTAATGATGTCATCTGAATTCAGCAGGACTGGTCTTGCACGAAGAACAAACCATCAGTTCAAACTGAAGAATTGAGGATGGAACAGCTGGGAAGGACACCAACGATACAGGTCAAAAAAAGAAAAAAGAAAAAAAAGGTTTAGAAGGGCCCACAATAAAGATGTTTAAGCAGAAACCTCTGAGAATTGGATGCAGCAGATGTCTGCTGGGCTGAAGCACAGGGTGCATAGGGGCCCTATACCCTGGTGGTGGGTGCGCTTATCCTGGGGCGGGGGGAGGTTGCAGGTTGGTGAACCTGGACTTCCGTGAGGCCTGTCCCATTTGTCGACTCACTCGTGACCCTTTCTCCCCACTCTGAGCAGCAGAGCCTCTGAGAACAAAGGAGTAAATACCAGGGTGGGGCAGCCCCAGCACCTGAGGGCAGGGAGTGAGGCCCGGAAGAGCCCTGAGCCTTGGAGTCCTGTCTTCTGGCCCCTTGGTTCCTCCCACCTGATCTCTGGGGTTGATGCAATGGCTGCCAAAAGGACCCGAGGTCCCATTCTCCTACTCGGATGCCCTTTCCAAAGATGGAATTAGTAGCAGGATGTAAGGGGCCATAGAAGAGTCCCCCCAGGGCCTCTTCGGTCATCACCCTCCAGGATTAAATACTAGCCTGAGAACCACGTCTCCTGTCATCCTAACTACAGCAGGCTCGGGGGCTGCCAAAGACCCCTGAAGCCCGAATTCCCCACTCATTAGTCTCATCGGGTGCAAAACTTTGGGAAAGTCACTTAACGGCATGGACCCAGCTCTGCAGCTTTCCAAAAGCCCTGACCCCTCTGCAGACGACTCTTCTGCCTGGAGGTATCTGCTCTTCCACAGGTGTGAGCTCCATCCTTGGCCACCTTATCTCACCCCCCCAGAGCCCTTCTGCAAGCCCCTACCCACACCCTTCAAGGGGCATGTCCTGGAAGGTAGGGCGGAGGCTTCTGGGCCTGGTTTCAGAGCTCTCGCTCCCTCTTGGTGCGCCTCCTGTGCACCCCCACTCTACCGGAGGGGTGCATGCAGCTATTATTCTGGTCAACTGAGCTTTGGGACCGAGTGGGTCCCCCTGGCCCCTGTTCCTTGGATCTCTAATGACACTCGCCTCAGGAAGACACGTACCTAGAACCATTGATTCATGTGTCAAAATGACCGCTACCGAACTATGAACCCTCTCTCCTCACACATGCAGGTGGCACGCTCACGAGGACTTCTGTGTTATGATCCCATGTCGCAGATGAGAAAAACAGAGTCAGGAGAGTCACACAGGGAGCTGGAGGCCCAACAAGGACCAGAAACCAAGTGTCCTGACTCCCTGTCCTGGCTGTATCCCCTAAACCCGCCCTGTCTCCCTGGCTGTTCCCACAGAAGCTCTCCCAATTAACACGCTTTGCAAAGAAAGTTAAATGAGGACACTCATTAATGCCTTCCCGACTTCCCTCCCAGAGGTGTTCTGAGGATCCGCTGAGATGATACATGTGACAGGTCTCCGAAAAGCAGAAAGTGCTGTAGAAACGCGAGATTCAATTATAGCTAAGCCTCTGCCAGATCCCGCGGCTGCTCCCGCACTTCTTTCTTTCCAGCTGCAGAAGAGAATGAAGCAGGCCCTTCCTGAGAGAGGCTGCTAACACCCTGAACATAAGGAAATCCTTCCAGAACAGAGCCAGCTCCAAGCTAAATAGGGGAGAATTGTTCGGAAGGGGCTCCCATTTCCTCCATCCTACCCCTTCCTTCTCTCAGAGTCAGCCGGGGCTCATTTCGCTTTATAAATGGAAACTGAATCACTGCATTCCAGGCTGGAAAATGATTGGAAATGAGAGTATGTCCGAGGTCGAGACCTAGCTCCTTCCTCTCTGGATAGGAACTGGACTCTCCAAATGGTTCCTGCAGGGCCTCTGGGCGATAAAAGGCCTGCTTTGGCCCTGGGCTGGGATTGCTCTCTGCTGTTTTCCATCTCACTTTAAAGGAGAGAGAGGAAAAAGAAAAACCCGGATGTCCCTCTCTAAACAGGGATGTCAGCTCAGGAAGGAGGGGTCGTGCAGCTGCCTTTCGGTAGGGGGGTGTCGACAGCATAGGAATTGTTTAGAATCTGTTGTAAACACAGGCACAGAGGGGTGGTGAGTCAGGCAGGGGTGCTGCGCCCTCTCTCCCGCACTGCGCGGGGCCTCCTAGGGCGCTCGGGGCCCATCTCACACAGCTGGCTGTTCGACATTGTGGAGATAATGGGGAAACTCAGGCCTCTATAGGGCACAGCTGACCAGGCCCTGGGTTGGGATCACCGGGGATGGATGGTGCCCCTGAGCCTGTGGTCTGGCCTTGGAGGCAGAGGCAGGGAGTGGGGCTGGATGATGGAGATATCCTTGCAGGGCTACACTGGGCTGGGGCCCCCAAGGACAAGGACTGGCCATCATCCCAGGCTCCCCAGCTCCTGCCTCTAGGAGGGACACAGAGACCAAATCAGCAAATGCAGTTAAGCAGAGTTTAAGGGGAAAACACAGCATTTGTTGGTCCCTCCAGCCAGCAAACGCAGTTGGGTTCAAATGTGGGACACCCTGTGTATATTAAGGTGTGAGGGTCTCAGATTAAGTCACCCAGCCAGGTGGGGTCCCCTCCTCCACACCAGTAAATTGGGCAAAATGGGACCCTATTTTTAGAAGTACTTTTAGGATAAGAGATCATGTCTGGAAATGCAAACCCATTTTGGTTGGAAAGATGGATTTGTTTGTTCAAATATGTATGGACCAAGACCCAGAGATCGATCAGCCTGTCCTCGAGAAGCCCAGACCTTAGTAACAACAAAAAAGGCTCAAACATACGTTCGCTCGTCGCAGAAGTGGAACCGGCACATGACGAAGTTCAGCAAAGAATGAATTAGCGGGAAAACAATCGGTGAGGCAACCACCGAACCGTGCTGGCGGGTTTTCCTCCAGGTTTTTAGTTCATCTTCTGAAAGTGATTATCCCACTTTCGGTTAGATTTTTATCGCTAATCAAATCGCATAGCCACTTCCCACAGTCTCCCAGTTCCGTCCAGTCCGAAGGGCGGGTGGGCTCAGCTGTGTCCGCCGCTCAGAGTCTCACAGGCCTCCCCCCAGGTGTCAGCCAGTCTCCGACCTCGAAGCTGGAAGACTGTCCTGCCAGGCTCGTCCGGGTCGATGGCTGAATTCAGTTCCTTGAAGCAGCAGGCCTGCGGCCTCTGCTTCCCCGTTGGCCGTTAGCAAGGGGCCCACTCCCAGCTTCTAGAGGCTTCTCTCCAGTGCCTGACCCAGGTGTCCTCCGTCTTCAGAGCCAGCAAGGGCACGTCAAGTCCTTCCCGTGCTTCCAATCCCTGACTTCTCCTTCTTACTACCAGCTGGAGGAATTCTCAGCTGTAAAGGGTTTATGCGATTAGAATAGGCCACTTAGATAATCTCCCTTTTGCCAAACAAGGTAGGATAATCTCAGGAACGACAGCAGGATGGAGGCTGTTAGTTCTGATCGGTCCATTCTTAATAATTGTGAGTGTAGCCCAGACTTATAAGTATCTTTTTTTGACATTTTTGACATTTTTTCACTCATTAAACAGCTCCATAAGATTCCCTTAACTGCATGCATCATAATCTATTTGATAATTTTGCTTACAAATCGCTATAATGTCACAAGTGTAGATTGGACTCGGTACGGATGATAAGCCATTGACATCGGGGAACAACGTAATCAGTTTTGTGTTTTATAAAGATTACTCAGAAGTGGGGATGGTTGATGGGAAGGATGCCAGGCAGCACGAACAGAGACAAATTGGGGTGCCCTATGGGGAATTCAGGTAGAAGAAACGTGAGGCAACTCACATCTTCACTAGGAACCTCACATATTCAGTCTCTCATTTATCCAGCGAGCAAGTTCTGAGCACCGACTGGGCACTCGGCGTTATTCTGGTCCCCGAGGATCCGGAGAAAGAAGGCACCCTCTCTGTCTTTAAGGAACTCTCAGTGTGATACGTAAGGGACACATGCACACAGTCCAACAGAGGGCCAAGTTCTAGGTCCTCTGACAGCCTTTCCGACAGGATCCAGTGAGGGCACTAAGGAGGGTGTGGCCAGCTTTCTCCTCTTGCCTCTTCCAGGGGCAAAAAGATGACGGAGGGGAGAAAAGAAAAGGGAAGTCTTAAAAAGAAAGTGTTGTTATGGGTTGAATACTGCCCGCCCCCTCCCCACCACCACCCTCAAAATTCATGTATCGAGGTCCTTACCCCCCAGATCTCAGAATGTGGCCTTATTTGGAGAGAGGGCATTTATAGAAGGAATCAAGTTGAAATGAGTAGGGCGAGTCCTAATTCCATACGACTGGAGTCCTTACAAAGAGGGTAAATTAGACGCAGAGACACACGTGGGAAGGACACCATGTGAACTGGGGTGGTGCATCCACATGAGATTGTCAGCAAACCATTCGGGAGAGGAGCTCGGAGCAAGGCCTTCCCCAGTGCCTTCAGAGGGGGCCGGGCCTTGCCGACACCTTGATCTTGGACTTCTAGTCTCCGGGACCAGCAGACTTGTGGGGTTATGTCAAGTGGCCTCCTCGGATAACCGCGGCTGTCATCGTGGCCCAGAAAGAGGAAGCGAGACTCTCGTGGTCCTATGCCCTCCACACCTCTGGAGAAGAAAAAAATAAAATCCGTGAGTGTTTCCAGAATCACAACTGCCTTGGGAGGTGCCAGGAAATTCCAACAGGAAACTCCCGTTTGGAAGTGTTTTGTTTTGATTAGAACATGTTTATTTTCCTCCAAGGATGCGCTTTGGCACCAGGATTGAGCCTGGCACTTGCGCCTGACAGAGGTTCCAGGGCATCGGCCACCCCCGGGGGTGAGGCTGGCAGCGTTTCAAAGGGCACTGGACCCAGGCACAGCAGAGGGGTGGGGTGGGGGGACCCGGACGCCCCCAAGTCGAGAGGCCTTTTTGAGGAACTGGGATAAGGGGCTTCTAGAAATGCCAGACGCCTCTGAACTTGGTTTGGGATTCCTCCTAAGGCCCCGATGAGCTCAGTTCCTGAACCGCTGTTCCAAAGGGCTGTTTGGGTTGATATTTACTTTACAGCAAAGATCCAGGAGAGGATGAATCAGCCTCGGCCCTTTGTTTAGGAAGCTCGCACTCACGCTCGTCCCACACCAGCTCCACCTTGGTTTCCAGGCACCAGGAAGGCCCGTGGTCAGGGTTCAACTACAAGACTCGAGTCGACTGTACTGTCACCGCGCCCTCTGCCCAGCCTCCCTGGTGAAACCAAGGAAACCTCTTCTGTCCCTTATTTATTTTGCCTTTTCGGGCCCCAGAGTGACTGGTGCATCAGGGCCTCCTGGGACCGGTGCATCAGGGCCTCCTGGGACAAGGGGCCTTGGGTCCCAGAGCCTCAGGACCAGGGGCACCCTACAGGCACGCCATCACAGAGAGCCCTCAGTCCGGTCTAGGGTAGCAGTGGTCGTCAGCCTTCTCCCAGGGCCCCCAGATGCTCTCCTCCCCTAGATGGGACCAATGGCCCTTCACAGGTCAAGGCTTCTGGGCAGGCGTAGGACGCAGAGTGCGGCCTTTGGTTCTAAGTGAGAAGACCAGGGTTGGAAGTTCTGGTGGCCGCCGCCCTCAGGCTCCAAAGCCTCCGGTCAAACGTTTCGGGGGTTCTAATTGGTTCTACACACCTGGGGTTCAGTATCAAGCACTCCAAAGGGTCAGATCCACAGGCAGGGCTCCCTTCTTTCTCGACATGCCGAGCTGTTTAAATGGCCGGTGAGGCTCGGTGAGCAGGGAGGGGACAGTGTCGCTCTGGTCTCTGCCACTCGTCTGTCTGGGCTGGGAGGCTGCAGGGGCCAAAATAACGGGCAGGCTCCCTGTGAGGGGTTCTTCGGTGTCCTCAAGGAGAAGGCTTGACGCTCAAATTCTGAAGGAAGAAAGAAGCAGGTGATTCCCTCTCACTTACCCCCATCCCACTCCTCCTGCTTCCAGCTCTACATCTTTTAAAATGTAGGTTTTCTTCTTATCCGGGCATGGCGAGGCCAACAGGAGAAAATGCTTGCTACTGAAAGAGTAGTTTGTGCAGTTCCCAAGAGGAGGGGGCACATCAATCACTTAGGATCACATGGAGAGCCACCAGGATAGGGTGGGAGGTGGGGGTGGGCACCATGGGCCAGAGCCTTTACTGTGGTTCACACAGGAGGGAATGGACGAGGCAAGGTAAACAGGCTTAGGGTGGCAGGTTTAGATGATTCGGCAGGCTCTGGGCCATCAGGGCTGTCCCTCGGTGTCTGGTACCCGACCCTGCGGTGATGAGGACAGGCAGATAGGTTGGTCTGCGTGTGAAGGGCACACTCAGCGAGACGATGGCTATCTCTGGGGATTGGCTGAAGGGCGGTCCCTTCTGAGTCAGCAAGGCCCCAGCTGCCAAGGCATCAGAAGAAAAAGTCATGCTTAATGCAAGGGCCCACAGGGTTGAGTGCAGCCTTGGGGGATGCCAGGAACCTTCCCACAAAGGATGCTTGGCATCTGGCTGAGAGCAGAGCGTCTTGGCCTCCCAGGAGTCTCAAGGCGGTCTGGGGAGGTGTCTGGGGCAGTAGGACAATCCGCGTTTTACAAATAACTAAGAGATGTGCAGAACAAGTGCAGCGGTGGGCTTCGATTCAGGCCTCTCTGGGGAAGGTCCTAGAGCCCCTTCCAAGAACCCACCACTGCCCTCCTGGGAGAAGAGGAAGAACTATGCAGCGGGGAGGCCGGACCGTGAGCGTGGAAGGGGAGAGAGAGAGATCGGCAGACGACATCTGTTTCCCATTGGCTGCGCAGATAGCTCCATCAATGACTAAGTAAGTATCTGCTTAATTGGATGAAGCTCATTAAAAAGCAGTTAACGCTTTAGTGACTTCATTTATCAACTTTTAATACCGGCTCCTGTCGTTTCTTGCTTTACAGTTAATTGAACTCCTCATGCGTCCTGCCACTTGATCCCGTTCCGTGGAACGCTTATCTTGGTGAAGTTTATTCTGTGCCAGGCTCTGGCTGAAAAGCTGGAGAAACAGAGAATATTAGCCCCTACATCAGCCCTCAGGATACAATGGTGCTGAGGGAGAGTGACACAGACATTATAGTACACAGGGCCGTAAGTGCAGGTACGGACTAGGGATAGTGAGCACACAAAGAAGGGAATGACAGATTCTTCGGACGGTAACATTCCTATAGGCCCAGGGTTGCCATCAACCGGTGCATCAGGGCCTCCTGGGACCAGTGTATCAGGGCCTCCCGGGACAAGGGGCCTTGGGTCCCATCCCTAACGGCTCAGGCCTGTCCCAAGGTTTCCACAGCTCCAGGGGCCAAAGTGTCTTCCTCATAAAACAACTATTATTGTTTCAAAGAGAGACAACAGAAAGAAAAGAATGACACGTGGCAACATGAGGTCTTACTCCCTGGCCTGAGCGGATGTTTCTGGCCATGCCCAGCTGGGAAAGGACCCCGAGCCACATCCCAGATGGAATCTTCAAGGTTTGGGGCCGAGGCCCAGGAGCCACATCCCAGATGGAATCTTCAAGGTTCGGGGCTGCCTCAGAGTATCAATCAAAAGGCACCAGGCCTGGGAACAACTAAGCCCCCAGTCAATGGGAACCGTCAACCTCAAGAAGGCACCCAGGCCTTGGTGAAGGACCCTCACTGTGCACAGCCTCATGAGGCCCTGAGAGACTTTCTTAGCAAGAGGAAAGGGAGCACAGCTCAACGCCCAGCACGGACTGTCATTTCTGGCCTGGAAAGAGTAAAAATGAGACCTGCCAATGGTTCCTGTTTCCTGCAGGCCAAAGTCCAAACACCTAAACGTGGCATTTAGACGAGTCTATGATTTGCTACTTCCCCCTATAGAAAACTTTTAATCCAGCTTCCCTTCAGACCAGGGGTCTCCCGCTCGCCCCCCTCTGCCTTTTCTCTTACATCTCAACCACACTTGTTTCTCCCATGCCCAGCCTGGGGTCAGTGCCTATCCTTTCATCAAGATCACCTCCTCCTTGAAGCCTACCGTGATCTCCCCTTCGGCTGGGCCCGACCACATTTTGTGCATTTTTCCATAATTGCACTTATTTTGCTGATCCACAGTTTTCTATGTACGTGTCTGTCTCCGCACAGTGTGGGAGCTCCTCCAAACGGGAGGGTTTTACTGAAATGTCCTTGCCCTATAGTGGGTAAGTATGTGAGAAAGGGATGAAGAATAAATATGTAGAATTGTTACGACGTGAAACCGTAAGTGAATTACTGAGAGAAGGCGCGCAGGCATCATTTACTGCCCAAAGGAACGATGTCTTGCCCTAAATTTCCTAAGCGCTCGCTGCGAAAGGATCCCTCGGCCTCTGAAGAGGAACTGGGAACCCTTCAGAGACTGGCTGGCCAGGATCCGACACCAGCACCAAACGCTGGCGAGCAGCAGGAGCTCCCACTCGTTGGTTAGGGGTGGGAGTGCAGAGCGGCACCACCGCTGTCCAGACTCTGGGAGACGGTTTGGCAGTTTCTCACAAAACTACACAGACTCTCGCCACATGATCCCGCCATCGCACGCCTTGGTATCCACCCACAGTTGCTGAAAACTTATGCGCACACAAAGCCTTCACACGGATGTTTGTAGCAGCTCCGTTCGCAACTGCGAAACTTGGAAGCAGCCGAGATGTCTTTCGGTGGGGGATCGGGTACGTCGACGGTGGTCCAGCCAGGCATGGCCTGTGTATGATTCAGGCTAAAACCATGGAAAGGCAAAGGGGAACCTGAAATGCATGTTATTAAGGGAAAGGGCCAGTCGGTAAAGGCTACATCCTGTATGAGTTCAACTACCCGACATCGTAGGAAAGGAAAAACGAACGGAGAAGGTAAAAAGATCGGGGGTTGCCAGGGCTCGGGGGAGGGAGACGGAAGCAGGCAGAGCACGGAGGATTTCTAGGACCGTGAAACCAGTGAAGACACGTCACACACGGTCAAAGCCCTAGGACACGAGACACCAGCAGTGACCCTGATGTAAACTGTGGACTCTGGGTGATGATGACATGACCGAGTGTGACGAATGCCTCACCCTGGTGGGGGAGTCAGTGATGGGGGATCCTGAGCCGGGATCACGGGGGTTCTCTGTCTCTACCTCTCAATTTTTGCCTTAAACCAAAAAATCCTCTAAAAACACTTAAGGCTTAAAAAAAAAAAAAAGCAAAAGGAGAGGGGACCCTTCCCCAGGGGGGAGGGGCCGCCTTCGGGGCCAGAGACCAGCAGCCGCCGCTAATGCTCGCCATGTGCGGCGCGCTGGGCGGGCGGCCGGGCGGGCCGCTGCGTTGCTTTGTGCTGAAGGAAGTGTCCCCCAGCTCCGCGCTTGCCTTTTTAAATTTCACAACCACTAAATCCAGTCCAGTGTGTTTTTTTGTTTTGTTTTTATAGCGAATGAGAGGAGTGTGGGGGATGTGCTGCGGAGACCTTTCTGCACGGCCAGCCTGCCTGCGAGCGGCCTGGGGACCCACGCCTCGAGGACACCCTGTCCCATCAGCAGAGTCATCCGGGCTCAGGCGGTTATTAAAGCCCGCGTCTGTTCATGGGTGATGGGACCTAGGGGCATTCCTCGAAGGACCAGATCCATGTGGGTGTAAAGTCCAGCTTCGCCATTTGTGAGCTGGGACCAGTGATGTAGCCTCCCGGGCCCCAGTTCCCCCTGCCGGCGTCTCCTCTCTGAGTTCTTGGAAGGCCTGTGCCTCTGTTTTGTTATTTACTCCGGCACCGAGCACGGTGCGCAGCCCCTAGTTCACCTGCAGGGAAGGCCGTGGAGGAACATGATGGAGGAGTGGGACCGGGGTGACTCACAGGGCCTGTCGGAACGGAAAACTGGATGCGGCTCCCCAGATGTGAGGGCTGCACCCTGATGCCAAGAGCCCGCTGGTTGGAAACTGGGTTCCGGCCCCAACTCTGCTGCCCAGTTACCATGGATGGGTCACCGGCCTCTCAATGCCACGGGTGCCCTCAATGTGCTCAGAGGCAGGATGTGAAGATGCGATGAGATGCTGGCGGCAGCAGGGTCCTGGGGACTGTGAACTCTGGGCTCGAGGAGGCAGTATTTTGGACTAAAGAACCGTCTCCTAAAAGCAGGCCACGTGGCCGTCCGTCCCTGCCTCCTGCAATGCACAGCACCAGCCAAGACCACCTTCATCTGTGTGAAGTGCCAAGGGAGGGCAGGTGCTCTGGGGCTCCCATAGGCTCGGCTTTTCTATGACTCGGTGACTATATGACTCCTGAAGTTAGATACAGCAGCTCCCGGGCCCTTTGCCAAAGGCCTGACACTGGATGGCCTGGTCCCATCCTCGCGATAACTCCCAGAGCAGGGACCGTGACCCCTACTTTACATGTGAGGGAACTGACCCTCTGGAGGCAGTTCCCTGGCAAGGCAGCCCGGCTGGCAGACGTTTGAACCCGGCCCTCCTGGCCCTCATTAGCTTTTGTGGGCTTTTCCACTTTTCCATTTCCCTGGAAACCCACCTTTATGGCAACCGACTAAGTATTTTGGAAACCACCTGCCCAGGGCCCTCCCAGCAACATGCACCAGTAACTTTCCTGAGAAATGCCATCAGTCCAACTCGCCCAGCTCTACGAGAAGGCCCAGGGGAGGGGGGGACCCCCAGCATCACCAACGGGGCCTGGGTGCTCATGAAGAACCATGAGGGTCAGAGGGGCCGACTCCAGTCCGGCCTTGGAGGGACATAAACAAGAATGCCGGGCTGGAGCCGTTGTTTCCTGGGCTGGTGGTGCAACATGACTTGAAGCTTCCTTTGGTTTTAAGCAGAGAGAAAGAGTAAAGGACTATTGCAGGGACTGACCCCTCATCGTGCGGCACCAAAGGATCAATCACGCCAAGTGCTCAGCTTTGCAACCAAAGCCACATCTCCAGGGCTATCTCCCTTCACACTCTTCGCTTGACAAGGATTCACTGAGCTTCACCTGCTCTAGTTCTAAGGATACAGAGATGAGCCAGACACGGTCCCCACCTCCAAAAAGGTCGACACCGAGGCACACTGGGCTGATCGGGAACAGGGCACGAGGCTACAGTGCAATCTAATGAGCGAAACGAACTGTCTGTCCAGCCATCTCTCCCGACCCCCGCTTCCTTCCTGCCATGAAGGTCAAAGAGACTGCGCTCAATGAAGATAAAGAATAAAGGGAGAGGGGAGCCGGGCTTAGGGCCGGCTTTGGAAATTTAGGAAACTGAAGCAGAAGGAGATGGAGGGCGCTCTCAAGGCCACCCACTGAGTAAACAGCACGTTTGAAACTAGGATGGGAGGCAGGGACCACCTGGCAGGACCGCCGTCTCAATGAGACTGCCTGGCAGGTCATCAGCTGGGCCCCTGAAAGGCCACCAGCCTGGGCCATCCACCTCTAGAAGGCACAGTCGCCCACAGGGGCGTCAGAGTGAGCCTCCCAGACTCCAAACAGCAGCCGGAAAGCTACTGCTCAAGGTGGCTGTCGGAGTCAGGCGGCCAGGAGTCCCACCCTCACGGCTAGGAGACCAGGGCCCGGCCCAGAGTCTGTCCCTGGGCCCAGGCTCTGGACGGCCCCGCCAGGTGACCCGCCCCCTTCAGCAGTGCCCGTCCCCACGGGCAGACCCCGCTGGGCCAAGCCGACATCCTCGCCCCGAGTCTGTTCTCCATCTCCTACCCGGACTGTGCTCCAGGGCCCCCTGCCCTGCAGTGCCCGGCCGTCCACACGGCTGAGTTTGCCTCCAGGGCCCATTCTCCTCAGGGCTGCCTGGGCCACTGCGGTGCTTGCTCTGGGACCCTAGGGTGTTTGGGGATCAGTGTGGACAGAGCTTGGACCCGCAAACTGAAACATTCACTAAGGTCCCCTCCCGTGTGCGAGGGATCCAGGGCTGTGGCAAGGGAAGGGAGGCCTGCCGCAGGCCGAAGCCCTCGCTTCCCCTCCAACCTCAGGCTCCTCGAATACCGGAGGAGACAGTATTGGCAAAGCTCCCCACACTGTTCCCCTCCCCGCCCCCTTCTCCTCCTCTCGGGCAGGTGCAGCCTGCATTTGCTAGGCAACCAGGAGCTCTTCGGCTGCATCCCTCAGTTCTCCGCGGTTGCTATGGGAGCTGTTTTAGGAAAAGCTTCCCTGCCAACCATCGGGGCTTTCTTGCCAGTCTGGTTCCGAGCACCAGCGTGCCTTTCCGCGAGGCTGTGTGGGTGCAGGGCCAGAGGCTGCCCGTGCTCAGGCTCACCCTGCTCACCCCTGCCAGACCCACGTGCTGGTCCCGCCCAGCGAGATCCTGTCTCCTACACTCTCTGCCTCCTTCTTCTTTGCCCCTGGCTTCCGGCTGGGTTGTCTGTCTCTGGGCTCCAGGCTTTATCCTGAAGGCATCAAGTCCCTTACAGGGCAGGAGTGAAGAGACAGGAAAACCTGTCCCTCTTCTCGGGCCTCAAGATGAAGTCTCATCTTGGAGCGCTTTTTTCTCCTGCTAAGACGGGCCACATTTTAGCCACATTCAGTGCACCATTGTGTTAAGGGAGCTTCTGTCTCCTCTCTCCATCTCGCTAATGACCTCCATCTGTCATCAGGGCTGTGCGAGGACCCGGGCCCCAGTGTCCTGGAAGGCTGCCTCTCTTTCCTCGAGAGGAAAGCGAATGTTGGATGTCCAAGAGACCAGATGTTCCTCAGAGGGTGAGCTTTGGGAGAAGAAAGGGAGGCGAAGGGATTGGAGCAGGTCCGCCTGGGCCTTCCCGCGTGCTGGTAGGGCGACCTGAGAGCATGGGAGTTGGCACGGGCTCCAGGAGCACCTGTCCCGGTGAGAGGAGGCCTCCCCGCTGCTGCCTCTGGGATCCGAGCCTCCACTCACGTCCGCTGCCCTGAGTCTCAGTTTGCCTCATCATCAAAGCGGCCACAGCAGTTCCTACCTCCTGAGGGTCAGACTGAGTGATGCCCGGCCCTGTGTGAGCTCTCTATCCCGGGGTGTCTGCCACTGTGGACTGCGAGGGTCGGTGTGGCAGGTGCTGCAGCCGTGGAGCCTGATGGCTTTGTCTGATCAGTTGGAGCGTGTACCCCAGGGGGGCTGACAGAGCAGGAGACCTGCTCCCAGCTGCGCTCTCAGCACCCAGGAGGTCCCAGGGCTGAGCTGTCAGGCAAGTATGTGCGGAATGGGTGGATGTCGTGTCCGTTCCCAGCACAGAACCCCTCGCTCTCCGGCTTCGCAGGCCCAGGTCGCCCCAGGCAAAGATGCTTGTTATAAAGGGTGAAATGTTTTCAGACACGAGAAATAGTCCAACGTTGCCGTTGTTGAACCCAGAATCGCTCAAGTGAATAAAACAGCAAACGGGAAACAAAGAAAAAAGAGCCAAAAGGGGCAGAACCAGATGATACGGGGCTCCCTGGTGTCAGTCTGTGGCGCTCCCCGCCAGCTCCCTGAGGATGGGTCCCCCCACCAGGACAGACGTCCCCGCCCATTTGCAGCAAGAGCTCCATTAATCACACCCGTTCCCTTCTTGGTCCATTGTGACTTGGCCCAAAAGTACCTGTTGAGCATTCATTTTTCTTCTCAAAAGGAGAATCAGAATTGCTATGGGAGAGGAGTAAAACATGCTCATTGGAAAAAAAAACAAAAAAGCTCCAATAATGGCAACGTGGCCCAATTAAAGTAACATGCAGGTGATCGAAATTGATTTCTAGAAAGTCAGTTTCTCGTTAAAATTTCGCTTTGAGTTTGAGACTGAAAAGCTTCCAGAGAGAACACTCTAGTGAAGACAAGCTTTAGAGGATTTCTTCGTTTTTAAAGAAACCACTTAGTATCCTTTTCTCAGATCCTAAAAACCCCAGTGGAATAGTTGAAAATGGACTTAAAAATTTTTTTTAAAAAAGACTGAGCCTTGTACTCCCGAGAATCTCAGATTTTTGCAGCCAGAAGAGCCTCGAAGTTCAGTCCGAACCTCCAGCGACTGATGCTCAGTCTTCCTTGGAGCGAAGAGAACAGAGGCTTTGAGCTGGGGCAGGCCTGAGGTCGGACCCCAAGTTTCACCACTTCCTGGGAGGCAGGGCCAGGCAAGTCACACCCCTGCTCCGAGCCTCTTAACCACTTCTCTGCGAAACACTGGTGAGGATTCCGACCTCGAAAGGGTTCATGGACACAAGATGTGCAAACAAACCTTGAGACCATTGCCAGGCTGTTCCTCCTGGGGAGGGTCATGGGTGATATCACTGGTGACAGGAGACAGAGAAGCTCCCAATAGGCTCAGGGACAAGATCTGGTGAAATATGCAAGAAACAATGTCTGTGTTAGGCTCAGTCGTCTCCTTGGTCCATCAGGAGTATGGGCCTTACCGCCCACCCAGGCCTAAGGTCGGCCCACACTCCCCACTCCACACACTGGCTTCCCTCCAGCCCAGATTCCAGGCCGGCGATGCAGGGCCCTGTGGCCCTGTCCACCCTTCGCATGTTCCTGCAATCACTGCGGCCTGGTCTGAGCTCCTGACCTTGGAGGCCACCATGGCTGTTCCATCCCACCCTTCCCAGTCCCTCGTGCTTTCCTCTAGGGCATTTGGCTTGACCCACACACGGTTCATCCGCAGCTTCCCCTGTTGCTTCAGGGAGGACCTCCTGTCCTACCCCAACCCCTCAAAGCCCGGTCCTCAGCCTCACCACTCTCCCAGGGCCCTCCCCCAACAGGGATAGGAGGATCAGGATGGCAATTTGTTGGAAGAGGGGGGCGATGTGCGACTGAGAGACTTGTCTTGAAGAGCCATCTACATATTTGTAGCAGGTTTATTTGAGGGGTGGGAGAGGAAGATGGATGATTATAAGGAGGCTGAATCCATGGCCACTGTCCCTTCTACCATCACTGAGCCCTGTCTACTATGATCTTATTTACAACCTCGCTTCAGAGTGAGACTCATCCACTGATCCTCAACCAAGAGCAGCAGCAGGGGAAAAAGGGAATAATGTGCATCAAGCCCTAAGGAAAAGGACTAACAGGTCCAGGTGCTCTTCCGGGCACAGTCGTGTTTGAGGATATAAAGACTTGGTCCCGGTCAGCTTAGGTGAGCTGGGACTGCACTTCCCAGAGTCCCCTTTCCTACACACTGCAGAGGCAGGCTTGGCTACAGGACACATTTTGAGTAAATCTGGAAAGTGGATATGAAACCCCAGCCGTCTGGTTATGCTCTGAAAGCAGAGGGGCCTGATGCTCTTGCTGCCCCATGTCACTGATCTGACTGTTCACCTGGTGAGCCTGGGGCGGCTCCTGCTCCTTCGACCTCTCCAAATCCTGGGCCAGGTGTGCGCACAACTCACCCTAAAGGTCACCCAGGTCACTTTGCCTTTTTCTCCAGGCCACTGGCGGACTCTAGGTCACATGGTAGGAAAAATTTTGTCAACCCCAAAGAGACACATATACGTAAGGGATGCTGATGGTGACGTTTCCTTATTTCTACAGAAAACCAAAACACTAACGTCTTTGGTCAGAGAGAATAGAAATGGTTGAAAGAATAAACTAGTGACAAGCCGTACCCCATTGAAAAGACATTTTAAGAGGAAGACCTTAAGCAGTATGGCCTCACAGACGTGGTCCAGCTTTGCAGGGCACTAGCTCTGAGATCCTAACGGCTGGAACTGGAGCTGCGATTGGGTTTGACGTGATGACCTCTTCTTACTGCTGAGTCATTTTTTTGTAAAATAATCAAACTAATGTTGTTATAGTACTATCAGAAAGACTAATAGGTGTCTCTTTTTGTCCCTAACCCTCCATCCTCCACCATCACCATTGCTGAATTAGACAATGAGGTGTGCCACCATGGCCAGGAGGAGGAGGAGGAGGAGGAGGAGGAGGAGGAGAAGGGACAGGGGAAGGGGAAGGGGAAGGGGAAGGAGAAAAGGAAGGGGAATGGTCCAAAGTTGAATCTAGGGCCTAAAGAGGCCACCAAGAACCCTGAAAGGTCACGATAGTCTGGGGTTGATGTTTATTAAATTCAATTCAACAAACATTCAGGTACGTCCCTCCCACTGAAGATGCTGAAGTATGACCTGATTGGGGCTCCTCCAAGAGCTCACGGTCTCATGCAAAACCCAGGAAAATAAATTATTACTTTACCAAGTTATACTTGCAAAGAGGCCGAAGAAAACTGCAGATAATTCTTACAGCTGGAAGTGGGATGGGGGGTTATTGGGAAACCGCCAAGAGAAGGAAACATTTAACCAAATTTTAAACAATGAGGTGGCATATGCCAGGGAAGTAAGGGGCATGGAACGCTTAGGTGACAGCAAATACAATATGTATGATACGCATGGGGGTGACGGTGAAGGGAATGTAAGTCAGGAACGGCTGTGTCATGCTGCAGTGACAAACATCCCCCAATCCCAGTTGCTTCTAACATTAAAAATTGGACAATAAATGCTCCAGAGCATTTCCGTCACTGCAGAGAGTCCTGCTGGACAACGTGGCTAGACCAGGGGTCTGCAAACTACGGCCCCATTGGTCCAGATCCGATCCGTCATTCGCTTTCGTAAATAAAGTTTGATCGAAACCCTGTCGTGCTCACTCTTTCCACGAGCCAGGCACTGTGCGAAGCCTCCCAACGACCCTAGGAGGAGTGTACTGTTTTTTTCCCATTTTTCAGACAAGGAAACTGAGGTCCAGAGGGACGAATAACCTGCCGAAGGTGTCACAGCGAGTGGCCAGTGGAGCACGAGTTCAAACCCAAGAGTCTGGCTGTGCAGGGGTCCCCTCGCCGGGCGACGTCCACCTGCGCCGTCCCGCGCATCGATCGCTGGCCTGGCCGTCCTTCTGGGGCCCCCACCCTGGCCCTCTGGCCTCTGTAGAAAACTCCCCAAATTTATGGATTATGTGGACTGTTGCCTTTTACTCTCCAAAACACATTAAGTGATTTTGTCTGGAAATGTTTTACAAGCCCCAATTATGCCTCCTCCACTCCCTCCCCAGTGCGGCCCAGGTCCCCAGCCAGGACCGTAAAAGAGCCTTTTCTTCTTTCCAAAGCCTCTTAACTCTCGGCCCCCGGAGAGGGCTGGTGCTCCCCGAGTCTGGGAAAAGCACAGCTCCTGTTCTGGCCCACGGGAGATGTTAGACGGACCGTCATGTCTCAGCCCTGCGCTCCTTCCTTTCACGAGACTCTTTAATTAGGTTCAGAAACATGTTTATGATCCGGAGAACCAGCCCGTGTTATATTAGGCAAGTTCAAAGCTCCATTTCCCCCAACAAGTCTCAGAACATTTCAGTAAACTCGGAGGCCTGGCTCCCAGCCAGCTCTGAGCAGAATCAGACTCCGGGCAAAGAGCACCTCCAGCGCCTCCCACTCTGGGCAGCTTCGGGGAGCCGGGGGGACTTGGGCTTGCACAGGCCTGGGTTCTCATCCCGGCCCCTCTCGAGACATGACCTCGATCGCATAACGCGATCTCTTGGAGCCCTGGCATTCTGAGTTTTGAAATATCGATTTATTTAGGATCTAGGGTGGGAGGAATAATGGCTACGGAGATGACGGGGACCGAATGACATAAGGGTAACCGCTCTCATTCTTGCCTGCTGTTGTCTGTCCCTGACCCCACCAGGGGCCTGGTGGGGACACGCTCTCGGAGGACGTCGGCTGCCATCGTCCCACGAGGCGACATCTGCATCGCTCCCTGGGGAGGTGCTCTCAAACAGAGAGGCCTGTGAGCCAGGTGGCGTGCAAACCGCAGCTGGGAGCAACCCACACGCAGCAAAATCCTTGTCATAAAGTCACAACGGGGCACCACGCAGATCCCACAGACACGGTCTCATCTAATCCTCGCCACGCAGAAAAATAGGTCCTATTCCCACTTTACACATGATGAAACCAGGCCCGGGCAAAGAGGAGGATCTTGCCCAAGACTTCATGTTGAGACCGAGATGAAACAGACTAGAACCGAGTCAGAGCCAACGTAACCAGGACCATCCATTGTCACGGGACGGTGCCGCCCCTTCCTCCTCTAAGGTGGGAAAGCTCAGCAGGACCACCCAGAAGCACTGCCAGGCACCCCCCGAGCAGGTCTAAGGAGATGCGCTGCCCGAGTTCTTATCAGCAACCCCCCTCTCCTGGTCCCAAAGGGTGGACCGTCCCTTGGGAGACAGGCTCAGAGGGGCACGGCACTCGTGGACTTCTTACTTCACCGCCACTGTCTTCCACCCAGAGCGTGCCCTCTGACCTCACGGGGCTGCACTCCCATGAACGTGGGCTCCCTGCCGCTCCAGTTTCTGGGCTGGGGTGTTGGAAGCCTTCCCATCCCACCCCTTGTCTTCCCTTCCTGTCTCCGTCCTGGCTGAAGGAGGCCACCCGGTGCCATAGGAAGAACGGTGGCAGAGTCCAAAGGCCTGGTTCCTAGCTCAGCGCCAAAGCCGCTGTCCTACTGTGCGTCCCTGGGGGAACCTTCTCCCCTCTGAGCTTCGCAAACCGCATGTTTGAAAGTAGATTCAGCCCAGGCACCTCTGAAGGCCCCTCTAGCCACAGCGCTCTGGGAAAGGGGCAGGTCGGCCTGGAGGAATTCCTGGAGCCTTCTTCCTTGGATCTGCTGCGCCTCCACGGCCGTGCGTGTCTGTCCCTCGAGTCCCTTTCCTCTGTGTCTGTTCGTTTGTGTTTCAAGAAGGGCTCTCCTGAGGTCTGATGCACGCTCCGCACCACTCACCCACCTAACGTGCGTGATTCGGGGGCTTTTCGTGTGGTCACGGAGTCGCGCCCCCTCCCCCGCAGGCGATTTTCCAGTATTTTCTTCAGCCCAGAAAGAAACCCAAGGCACCTAGCCGTCACTCCCCATGTTCCCCCCAACTCCCCAGCCTCGGCGGCCACCGATCTACTCTCCGTCTCTGCGGATCCGCCTCCTCTGGACATTCCCTAGAAACGGAATCCTGCAAGACGTGGCCTTTCGCGTCTGGCTTCCTTCACTCAGCACAACGCGTCCACGCAGCAGCACGTGCCCTGCCTTTTTCTGCCCCTCGTCTGCCCCCCTCGCCCTGCCTGCCTGCTCTGGCCGGGCTCCCCTCCCTCTGGAATGTTCTGCCCAATGGAGCAGTCTCAGCGCTGCCTGCACAGGCCATCGCGGGGGGGTACGCGGCCCCCCTCAGCCCACTGCCTCCTGCCCCAGGAAATACATTTCTCAGTTCTTTCCACAATTTGAAAGGTTTTAAGACAAACTGACCTGCTGTTGACAGCCCTAATTCCTTTCTTCCTCTCCAGTGCTCCTGTCTCTTCTCTCTCTCTCTTTTTTTCTTCTAAAGGAATTTTTTTTTTCTGATGTTGCGTGTATGGGTTTTTTCCCTGCCTCCAGCTGTCACTTTGGTATGGGGATTGATGTTAAGTAGCACTTACCTCTATATCCCGATGGCTCTACATGCAGGATCTCATGTACCCCCCACGGGGCAGGCAGCCTTCGTCCCATTTCATGAGTGAGGCTCGGGGAGACACTGCGAGTCCCCAAGGCCATCCCCAGGAAGGGGCAGCATCGGAACTGGACCCTGTCTGTTTTGCTTAGTCTGCCTCCCCGGGGACCGAAGTCCGTGACCAAGTGGCGATGGTTCTGACGATTTCTCCCGGGGCCTTAGACATGATCAGACACGCTGCAGGCTCCGCGAACGGTCACGATGCGCACACTCGGGTCTGCTCAGAGAAAGCCAGCCCAGAGCTCCCCCTGACCTCTGCAAGAAAGAGGGGATGAGAATAGCTTTACCGGCAAAAATGAGTCCCGAGGGAGGACGTTAGAGACCTGTTTCCCAGAGCTCTTCATAACCATCAGTAAAAGAAGCCATCGATGCCCTCACTGCTTCTCTCTCCACACTCCTGCCCCGGCCCCGAAGCCTTTGATGCCGCCCCCTTGGCTGAAGGAACCCTTGCAAATCCCCCCACGTGGCAGAAGAGGCCCTCTGGTGATGAGCGGAACCACTCTCTCTGACCCTGAGCCCCTGCGGCCCCCGCCCCAACCCTCATTTTCCACTTCTCAGGATCTTTCAGCAAAGGAACATCACGTGAAAATCGTCACCAGCTGAGAGGACGCACATGGGAACTGCTGGACGCTGAGTCGGAGAGAGGGAGGGGTCGGGCCATGTGGCACCTCACCCAAGCCTGGCAGAGCAGCGAGGTTGGCTCCGGGTGCACTGCGGGGCACGGATGGAGTCCGAGCGGGTGGCTGCGTGGCTGGACCCGCGTGCCGGGCCTGTAAGCATGGGTCTGTAGGGACGCCAGGGGCAAGGGGCAGAGGAGGTTAACACGCCACGCCCTGCTGGCTGCTCCTGCTTTACCTGTAGAGTCGCTGGTGGGAGAGTCGCGGAGAGAACGGAGGACAGATGGGAGCAGGGGATGCAGGTGTAGGTCAGGGGGTTCAAGTTCCACTCTAGTTCCAGGGAGCGCAGCTGGGCCTTAGAGGCTGTCCACTGGGCCGTGGGCACTGCTGTGGGTTTAGTTCTCAGCGGCCCAGGACGCCCACAGAGACCAGGGAGGCTGCGGGTGGGGGCAGGGGTGGCCCCAGAACGGGGATTGGCATGAAAATGGAGCATCGGTAGGAGAGAGAGAGAAAAGAGGGTGACGTCTAGGGCAAGGGAGGTTCGGATTAAACGTGAGGGGTTTTGCTGTACAAAAATTCACCCCCTGACTCTGCGACCATAGCCCTTTATCACGTCTCACAGTTGCTGTGGGTTTGATTTTGCGAGCGCTTCGACTGGGCAGCCCTCTCCCAAGGTCGTGGTTTGACGAGGGCTGAGGGACCCGCTTCCAAGGGGCCCTGCTCACAGGTCAGGCA
This sequence comes from Cynopterus sphinx, assembly GCA_030015415.1. Classification (NCBI taxonomy): domain Eukaryota; kingdom Metazoa; phylum Chordata; class Mammalia; order Chiroptera; family Pteropodidae; genus Cynopterus; species Cynopterus sphinx. The sequence goes on along the minus strand of CM057383.1, from coordinate 5,159,623 downwards.
GGTTGGTGCCAGCTCGGGTCACCAGCCTCGGTCGGTCCTCCGTGGGCTTCTCTGTGGGCTGCGCGAGCATCCTCACAGCTAGTGTTCCCGGAGACAGGCAGGACCTGCAAGGCTTGGATGACCCGGGCTCAGAGGCCACGTCCCATCACTTCTGCCATGTTCTGTGGATGACAAGAGGCCGGGCCAGATTCACAGTGAAAGGGGGACCACTCGGGGACATCAGTAGCAAGACGTAAGCTGTCGTGGGGGCCATCGTGGAGGCCGGCTGCTACAGATTTCATTTTTCAAGCCTCTACTCTGTGCTGTGAAAGGCGACCGCCACTGGCCGCGACCCTGAGTTCTCTGTTACCTCATTCCTCCTGCAGCAAAGCCTCCCCCACCCAGCACAGTGTCTGTCCGTGCAAAGTGGAACCTCAATAAAAATTTCAAATAAGTAACCAATACTGAGATACGAATTTTATAACCCATACTGTCCACCTGCCAGCCCTGTCTGTTTGTAACGATAGGGACAACGGGGGCCCACCTGCCTGAAGTCACACAGCCACAAAGGGGATCCCTGAGCTGGGATTCAAGCCCAGGTACCCCTGACTTCAAAACCGTGTGCTTGCTGGCCCCCGGGCGGCCTTCACAGACACTATCCGTCAGCAGAGAGTGTGCTTCTGGCCTCCCAGGACCTCGACGAGACCCCCAGCAGGAGGGGACATCGGAGGGGACAGCGCAGTGGCTCTTTCCAGAATCTCAGGCGGCTGAAGGCTGAGATCCCCCCGCCAGGCAGCCAGCCCGACCAGCCCCGCGGAGACCAGGGCACTTGCTGCGTCATCTGTTTATGCCATTTCCAGTCCTACCTGTGTTGTCCTCTTTCTGTACACAACTCTCGGCCCTCGGGAACTTCCCGTGTCAAAGTCAGAGTCTCCAGCCAGGCCAGGGAGGAAGAGCAGGCGACTCGGGGGACTGCCGGAGCCCACGCGTCGGTGAAGATCTTCCTCTCCGGTGAGGCCTGGAAATCCCCGTTTCCCACCAAACCCCCCAGGCCAGGCTTCCGGCTGCACCTGGCTGTGCCCCCAGACTTTCATGTCCCTCTGCGCCCCTAAGTGTGCCCCTGGGCCCGGTCCAGGAGGCCCCGTCCTCATGCAGGACTGGAGAGGAGAGTGGCGAGGGCTGGACCCACGAGTTCGAGTCCCACCTCTGCCCCTTACCAGCTTCTACGTAGTCAAGTTCATCTCTCTGAGCCTCGAATGTGTCATAGCTTAAAAGAGTAGAATTTTTAAAGTAAAAGATCCTGACGTTGGCATCCGTGCTCTCCACAAGTGGGGAGGGGCCTGAGATCTTGTCCCATGTCCCACCTGCAGCAGGACACACCTGGGTTGGTTTAGAGATCAGAAACTGCGTGTTAGAGACCCACCCGTGGTGAGCAGGGCGCCGTTCCTCTCCCATCTTGTCCCCCCTCCACCTTCCACACCTGCCTGTCCTTCAGGGTCCCGTCCTCACTCCCAGTCCCTAGCACGCCAGCTGCCTCGGTCCCCTCAAAGCCCTGGAGCTTTTCTCAGGCAGCAGCATCGCTTCCCTACTTGTGTATCTTTCTCTCTATATTTTTAAAAAGCAAACGGTGCCCTGAACAGACCCTGCGGGTTTCGGAGTTAGCATTTGGCAAAGGGGGTTTGTGTCATTTGATTCTCATAGCCCGCTAATAGGTTCAGGACACCAAATGTTTACGGAGCGGATGAATGAGTGAGTGTAGACACCTCCAGCATCCCTGGAAGAGACTCAGATGGTCTGGCCCGGGGCTGGGGCAGGGAGAGGGCCAGAGCCCGGGCCTGTTGGTGGTCTCCGTGTTGACTGAGAAGAACCAGCCTCTGCCCTCCCTACCCCTGTCTCCTTACTCCACGTTCACACTCGAGCCCCCAGCTGTTTCCTGTGGGGCCCCAGATCAGTTGACCCCGGGAACAACACAGCTGACAGCCCACTCCTCATCTCCCCCGGGCAGGTCTGCCCCCCAGACACCCCGCCACGCTCAGGAGATGGCTCCAGCTGCTTTTATGCTTTTTAGTGACGCCCCGTTCCCACCCGCGACTTCTAAGGATGCTGCTCTGACTGCGTGAAGAATTCTTTGCTTCTTTTTTTTCTGCCTAGAATGGAATTTGCCACGTGTTTTCTCAACCCGCCCCCACCAGACTGGGGGGAAATGAACTCTGGGCATGCCTAGCTTTTTCTAGCAAACCGCGCCTGATCCAAGGACAGTCATTAACTTGTTATTCTAAGTAATCCTTTGCTGAAAGCTGTGAGCCTCCTGTGGTAGACAAGAGCAGGGGTTTCAAGCACAAAAAGTGTTGGGCTTGCAGGCTCACAGCTTCCCAGGAGGAGGGCAACGGCACAGACGTAGAGGCTTCCTCCCAGACAGGACAGACATAGCCATTGCCAATCAGGCCCTTATTGCAGCAACGACATGTTTCTGTCCTTGCCTGGTGAGCATTTCACCGGCCCACCGCTCCCTCGTGGCATTTAGATCATTGTCGTCGTCAACAGAGGCTTCCCCACTTATCAGACCGGATGAGCAGCCGAGGCAGCCTCTGACCCAGGCTCTAAAACACTCATCTTGTTACGTACCCTGCTGAAAACCCCCCAAACCTAGAGACATCAGACCAGCCCCCGTGGATCTTTCCGGCCTGTCCCATCCCCAATCACAGCCTCCCGCTTGTCACCCCCAATCCTGTTAGGCTCCTCTGGGCCGAAATGCATTTGCTCTGGCTGTTCCCTCTGCCTGGAACACCCTTCCCCACTCTTCTGGTGACAAATTCACACCGACTCAAAGAGCAATTTATATATGGCAGCCAGAATTCCCTGTTCCTGAGCACCCACCTCTTAGCACGTGCAAATTGTTTGTGTTCCCGCCTGGTTCTCCCTCCAGCTTCCCCTCCCATGAAGGTGGCTCCCTCACTGCTGTTCCCCTAAAGCTTGCACATAGTAGGTCTGCAGTGCATGTTTTTTGGGGGTCAATGGGACAGAAGAATGGTTGAATCCATATCTCCTGGAGGTAGGCACTGTGATGAGATGCTGTAACTGGGCGAGTCAAAATCAAAGGTCAGTTCAGGGTCCTCGGCCTCAAGGAGCCTATGAGTGCACGAGCTTATAAAAATTAAATAATCTTCATCCATAGCCGAGAAATAAAAAATACAAAGGGACATGGGAGAGGGCTCCAGTCCTGGGGAGCTTAGGACCTAGTTTCCAGAGAAGAATTCCTGTATGCACATAGAGGAATCACATTGCACCCCGATGTGGGGATGTAGGTCATCCCGGTGGACCAGGTAGTCAGTGAAGGCTTCCTGGAGGAGGTGGTACTTGAGCCTGACCTCGAAGGATGGACAGGACTCAGAGATAAAGAGGCATTTCAGGCACAGGGAACAGGATGGGCACAGAAGTCAGGTGGGAAAGTGGATTCAGAAAACCGCCCCCTACGCCGAAAGAAAAGATGCAGAAACATTAACTTTAGTCAAAGGTTCTGTGAGTTGAGACGTTATTGTGGGGCTTTTCGGACATTCTAAGTTTTCTTGTTTCTTTTAATTTTCAAATGAGTCTCAGGCCCTCCTAAGGGCACCCCGCCAGCCTTCCTTCTGATTGGCTGACGGGGCACCCTCAAACACAAATGGTCAAAAAAGCAAATTGTCGCTTTCTGCTTTAATTTCAACCTAGTCTGAGATATTTCTGCTTAAGATTTCTCGGTCCCTTTTGCTAAAGTGTAGGACCGTGCGGGAGGAGTGAAAAGAACATAAGCCTGGGTGATTCAGGTTCAAAGCCCGACTCCACTTTTTTCCAGGGATGAGGCCTTGAGCATCATCATCCTCATCAACATCATCCTCATCAGCAGCAGCTGTAGCATCGTCAACGTCATCAGTAACACCTCCCTAGGACTGACTTTGTGCCGGACACTGTCCTAAACATTCTATGACAACCCTGTCCTGTTTATCACCCTCATCTTACAGACTGGGGAAACGGAAGCCAGAGGGTTGGGTAGCTAGCAAGCGTCAGAGCTGGGATTTGAACCCAAGCAGTTGAGCTCCAGGGTCCTCCCATTGAAACATTCTGAGCCTCAGTTCCTCATCTATAAAGGAGGGGAAAAACCAACAAATGTCCGTTGTTATGAATGACATAAAATTCTATCATTTCCTGGGGGGTTTTGAGAGTAAAACAAAAGCCCCTTTAAGGTTGCCAGGAGCATCACCTTATCGACCCAGGTCCAGTCTGAGCACAGGCGGACTTTGCCCTTGGCTTTAACATTTTCCTTCCGGAGCACGTTTCTAAGAAGCCATCGTGTGTGCTTAGCTGCCCCTGCTACCCACGAAATCCTCTCATCTCCTGACCTGAACTGTCCCAACACGCAGCCTGGGAGGGACCAACGGCTGCTGCTTCTGAGAACCCCAGGCCCAAAGCTGCCGTGCGTCTGTTCTGGTTTCTCCCTTTCGGACATCAGAAAAGGAGAAATGAAGTCTGAGTTTTGCCGCCTGTACCTGCAGAGGTGGCAGGAACTTCTTACCAAGACGACCGAGGCCTTCTAGTCCCATTCTCCCCTGCCAAGGCCCCCTCTGGAAAAAACGATAGAGCGGAGTCGGGCAGGCACTGGAATCTTCTGCAAGCAAAGACACGTTCCCTCCGCGCATGGAATTCGAGGCCTCCAACACTAACAAACGTAAAAATAGGTCACATTTTTTTCTTATCAACTACCAGACGCTGAGCACGTTGGAGGTCAGTCACAGATGCTTTAATTGAACGATTACAATCTCTCCACGGATTAAGCCCTGCTCCAGAGCTCGCCCCACCCCCGTTTCACATAGGAGGCACCTAACATCTCCCTTTTTTCCAGTGACCCTATAAATAAAGAACACACCCTGCCTGGTACAGGAAACGCTCCGTGTACCAGGGAAAATCATTCACCAAGACAAGCCTGGGTGTTAAGAGCCCTCGGTGGTGGACTCTATTATCGCCAGCTCAAGCATGACAATGCTCAGCCACCCCAGGCCGGGAAATGTGAGCTCAGGGACGAACGGGTAGTTTTCTCAGACCTCCCTTTTCTGCTCCCAAGGGCTGAGGCTGCACAGAAATGGAGCTTGACCTCCTCCTCTGCTCCCAGGGCAAGGCTGAGCTTCCAGAGCACCCGGAGAATGGGCAGATGGAGACGGAGCCTGGAGGGTGTAGCTGGCGACGACTGAGCCCGCACTGCAGGGGTCTGCGTGTGCTCTGTTTCCTACGGCATCCCCGTGCCCAGATTCATGCCTGGCACACAGCTGGCTCCCATAAACACTTACTGAAGGAATAAATGAGTGAATGAATGAAGTCAGTCACTCGCCCGTGAGCGGTTAGCTGGCAGACTTTGACTTCGAACCCAGAGTAGCCTCTTGAGGTCCACGAGAGCAGCTGCCTCCTGGAGGTACATGGATGCAGAAGATGCAGCGATGCCTGAAGACCCTTCACCTGCAAAGGAGAGGAGATGAGCCCATCGGCCTCCACGGCAGCCCACAGTCTCATGACCAGAGCACCAGACAAGACATCCGGAGGCCGGACCCTGGTCCTGCCACTGCCACATCCAGCTGTGTGAGCCTGGACGAGTCCCCTCCCCTGTGTGCTCCTCTATCCATATGTGAACCAGAATCCTAATGCCCGTCTGCTCCCACGAAGAGAGTTAAATGAGATGAGGGATTCAAAAATGAGTGCTTGATTGATTGTGAGGGTGAATTAAACCCCAACTGGGCCCCGTCTCCCTCGGCCTTGGTCTCCCCACGCACACGATGACCTCTCGGAGCACTGTCAGCCGCCCACTCCAGGATCCCGGTCCTCAGGGCTCCACGCTGCACGACTCTAAGGCGGCTCATCTCAGAGGCAGCACGGTCCCCGTGAGTCTGTCGCATTCCCCAGGAACTGCCCAGTGTGCGGCCCGCACGACTGGACCCCACAGCTCTAGATCAGTGTCTGTCTGGGGGAGCGGGAGAGGGTCTCAGGGTTACAGAGGACGAGACAATAGGACACTGCCCCTGGTCCCAGGAGCTCTCAGAGGGGAGGCAGAGGTTTCCAGAGATTAGGGCTGGCGAAGAGGTCTCCCTGGGCCTGACCTGGCAGGCCGCCCGCAGGGTGCTCCGACAGATCAGAGGACCAGAGGAAGGGCCTGCACCAGGGGACAAATTCTAGGTCTAGGCAAGCTTTTCTCCTCCACCCTCCAGAACTAGCGCGTGGCCCGGCTTTCTTCTCACCCAATGGCAGCTAAGTCTGTAGACCAGTGGGAGGGAGTGAGAGATGCTGAGGAGGAGAGGGTCTCAGCCTGGTTCCTGCCTCCCGACCCCACCCCAACGCCTCCGAGGCACACAGTCTTGTCAGAGTCAGCTAGCTGGGCCCTGAGACCGTGAGAGCAGAGGGCCCCCAAGGTCTGAGACTCGCCTGGTTATCATCGTTCCCAGCCCCGTATCTTTCGACGGCCCCATAACAGACCCGTGCGACCACTGAACTTAACCGAATCCCCAGGGAGGGAGGAAATTTCACCCATTGTCAAAGCATCAAAACGAAACCGTTAAAAATCCCTCCACTGGCTTATAGGTAGGTGGGGTCTGGGGTAAAGGCCAACAGAGGCGTCTTTGGAGACACCCCAGTCCACCCTGGAGGTCCCTGCCCCACATCGTGCTCTCTGGGGGGCCATCGTCACACCTCCCGTCTCTCTGCTCAGTGCCGTGCACACCTGTCCCGACACTGGCCACCGTGTGGCACCAGCCTGCTCGCCTGTCACCTCCAGCGTGGCACTCTAAGGTCCGTAAGAGAAGGAGCCGACACCGGCTCACACATACCCGGGGCCCACGCAGGGAGGTGAAGGCCCATCTCGGTCCACCCTGGGTGGCATCCTGCCAGCCTGGGCCCGAGTCACCTGGCTCAGGTGCACGCCTCAGCCCACGGGGCTGGCACACACCACGGTTCCACGCCCGGGGGCCGTCGAAGCCCTCGCATGTGGCCCAGGGTCCGAGCCCCTCATTAGGCGGTGGCAGCTCTCACGTGAGCCTTTTAATGTGGTGCGATGGGATTTTTCAGGCTCCTTTTCAGAAGGGAAAAGTTAATAACGTGAAAGCTTTATTACCTCTCCTCCTCCCCCCTCGGAGACATGCCCTTCGGTAGAGTAACGCTGGGGCTAGTTAGGGCCGAAGCCCGGGATTTCCTCCTCCCTGGGAACGCCTGTAATTACACACACGCGGGGGCCGGGCAGCAAAGTGGCAGCGCACCGCGGCCTTCGCCTCCGAGGCTGGAGGAGGCTAGGTGTTGGCGGCCGTGCCCCGGTCCCCAAAGCAGAAACATATGGGGAATCCATTACCTGCTCTACAAAGGAGGCGGCCTCGCTAATAAACGTATTTACTGGGTTAAATAAATATGCTGAGGGTTGTTAAAAGCCTGGCCTGTGACTTAAAGTCACCAACATTTTTCACTTGTCAGAAAGGGCCTTTTGGAAGCTTTCAGGCGGCCTGCCTTCCTGCCCATGTTTATGCATCCACTGTGCCCCCTCGGCTGCTCCCGACCAGGGGGAGAAAAGGGTCTTTGTCTAGCAGCGTGGAGCCCTATGGGTGGGCAGGAGGATACGCACAGGCTGCGTGTAGGGGCCTGGGGGTGGGGGTCTCTGCTCAGAGCTGGTACACACGAGGCAGAGCCCCGAGATGCATTCCCGTGAGGGTCCAGGGGGAGGCTCAGTCCAGATCACAGGATAGCACCCACCAACGTGACTCTGGGCTATGACAGAGCCTTCATTGCTATTTCTTTCTTCTTTTCTTTTTTCTTTTTTAATATTTATATATATCGTGGTCAAATTCTCATGACATAAAATCTGCCATTTTGGCCATTTTAGAAACGTCAGCTCGGTGGCATTGAGTACCTTCAGAGTGCTGTCCAGGCATCACTATAGTTTAGTTCCCGAACATCCTCGCCACCTCAGAAAGCAGCCTCGTACCCCCTAAGTGGTCACTGCCCCCAGCCCCTGACCCCCCGCAGCCTACTCCCTGTCTCCGTGGATCTGGAGATTCTGGGACGTTTCACATAAAAGAAACCCTACAACGCGTGGCCTTGTCGTGTGGGAGGCTTTCATCCATATCGTCATCCCGCGTCGGCACTTCACTCTGTTCCATGGCTGAATGAGATGCCATGGTACGGACCGACCACGTTTGGCTCAGGTTGTTCCCCCGTCTTGATTATCATGCCGCTGGGAACGCGTTCGGAACACCTGCGTTCAGTGTTGGCGCAGGCCTCGCCCTGGTGGCTCGCAGGTGAGTCCACCAACGGAGGAGCTGTGTCCGCTTGCCCCGCCCTGGGTGCCCCGTAGCAAGGAGAGGAACACGGAGATGTTTTTCATTCAAAAATTCAAGTTCCGATAAGACACTACGTGTCATTTTCAGAAGCAAGAGGAGGCTGATGTGTGTGATGAAGTTGTTCTAGGCCCCAGGCACCTAATTCCCACAGTTTTCCCCTACCCCCCAAGTGGGGACGAGTGTCCTCACCTAACAGGCCGAGAAGCCGAGGGATTTATGGTCGCGCCAAGTCGGTGCTTTAGGGACTGAAAACTTGGTCCTTCAGACTGTGGAGTCACTGGTGCTCTTTCTGTCGCCCCAAAGACGTGAGAATGCAGAAGAAATGGCACGCGTTCCCGGGGCCCCCAAAAGGTCTCCACAACTCGTTGAATGACGTCTTAAATAATGCCACACCGTCCGTTCTATGTCCCACAGGGCCCTTGGCAGGGGACTCCCCAGAAGACCCCACCAGGTTCGGTCAGTGACGCAAGTGGGTGCCTTCCACCATCACACACTCCTGGGCACGGGTGTGAGCATGGAGACTGCGTGGGCCTAGTAGTTCCCAACCAAAAGGACTATTTTCCTCCGTACGGGGATGCTCCGACATTAAAAAAAATGCTGGCTGATTCTAGACACGTGGGAAGTCCCACACGTGCGTACCCGTGTGTATTTGAACTCGTTTTCAGACCTTTTGGATGGGAAAAGAGTCCCAGGAGAACGGCTGCTACCTCAGGCATTAGGCCGTCGTTTCCACTTTCTGCTTTGCCGTGTTATTTATCTTAACTCCTCGTCGAGACTTTATTGTCGTACTCCAGGTACTTTCAGCATTTCTGATGCGGATGTCTGTTTGCTCTTTAATTTACTCCTGAAGCTTCTAGTATTTCAGCCACTTCACCCGCCCCCACTGCCCTGTGCCTCTCTGGTCACCCCCAACCACGAAAAGGCCCATGGGCTGGCAGCCGTGACAGAGGCGGAAGAAGGAGTCTCAATTCGGGCATCAGGATGCCTGGGCTCGAAACCCCACTGCAAGACCAGCCGTGTCAGTGTCCTTGAGCAAAACGCACAGCCTGCCTCAGCCTCAGTTTCCTCCTCGCCTGTAATGATGACACAAAACGTGCAGCGCCGTTATAGGGATTTAATGAAACGACGTTGTTTCTAAAAGTCCACGCCTAGCGCAGCACTGGGCTCCAGTACGTAACTGGTCAACATTTCTTCTCTTCCTTATTCGGAGTGGCGAGGGGTATCTGTCTTGGGAGAAAAACAGATGGAAATAAAGCGAAATAAATGGAAACGAGTCCTCGACATGCATATATGTCACAGAGACCACGCCCGCTATGAAGGTGCTATGACTTCTTTAGAACGTAATCCCAGTGCAGCCCAAATGGTAGATAGTCACAGACACCCTTAAACAGCCAGTTCAAGAAGTTTGGGCAAACCAAATAACTGAAATTGCCACAGCATTCGGCAAGCTGTCTCCTTAGACTTGCATAGGAGGGGAAGAAAACCTGTGACAGCCCCCAGGCCCTTAGGGCTGGACACAACTTTCCGGCTTGGGTCCACGTTATCCTGGAGGAAAACCAGTGAGTTTCCTAGGTAAACGCCTTCCTTTGGGACCAGAAAAAGGGGAAAAAAGCAGAAAAGGAGCCTGGAGATAATGAGCAGAAGTTTGCCATCAACTTGATGCACGTCAGGTTCTCCCAAGATGAGCCGAGCGCAGCCAACTCCCTGCTTTCAAGTCCTGTTTATGGCTGGTTAAATAAGCAACGGAGTGATCTGTCACCTCCACTCACCCGCCGGGGAAGGGAGAGGGCAGCGAGCCAATCTGATGTGAAATGATTTGGACAGTAAGTAAATAAATCCCACCTTGATAAGCTGGCCTCTGCCACGGCTCTCCCACGGACCCCAAACATCTGATTACGGGCTGATGAGGGCTTCCCAGGAGGAGGCCAGATACCGCCCCTCCCCGGAGGTCCCTCCGCTAGAACCTCACCTCATCTGTTAGCGGTCGTTTAGGTGGACGAGGGTTAGTGGGGAGCGGGGTGAACCGGGTGACCTTTTGAGTTCCTGTTCACCCAGGAGTCTTGCTTAGTTCCCATCGAAGGCAACTAACCGACACCGGAGCGTGGGTGGGGTGTGGGAATTGCCCCAGATTTCTGCTCCATCAGCACATCGATGGACAGAGAGATGCGTGGGGGGGAGAGGAGGGGAGGGAGTCCCAAGGTTGCTTTGCCCGAATGATTTTCATAAACCTCATCCCGCGATTTAATCTTCTGTCTGGAAGGCAGAGAACTGGTCCAGGACACGTACACACGACATCACCACTTCGTTGAGTAGAGAGTACCTCTTCCTGTTTGGGGAATCTCCTGGGTTCTTCTTCGTGGAAACTTTTCTTTGTTCCCCCCAATGAGAGGTGGAAATGTTTTATTTATGTGCAGCCTTTCCTAGGTTTACACCTATTTCCTAACCACTCGCTATTGTCAAACATCACCCCAAACCCGAAGCCATTTCCTTTAAAATGCCCCCAAACTAACACTTGCATTTTTTTTTTTTAGTGTTTTGAACTATCCCAAGCGCTTCTTCCCATGTTATACCTTATTTGAAGCTGAGACGTGCCCCTTTGGCACAGGGCTTACGACCACACATAATTTATTAGAAAGCCCGACGGCCCGGATTTCGGTCCTGGCTCTGCGCTGATCAGTCGCAGGGCCCCAGGCCGGGTCTTCAACTGCTCTGTGCCTCGTTTTTCTCCCTTGTGCAATGGGGGTGATGATGACATCAAACTCGCAGGGTTGTCCTGAAGCTTACGTGAGTTATCTGCGTAAAGTACGTCACTGCAGTCGAGGGGTGGCTGTCATTCTTGCCACTCGCAGCGAATTTCGAAAGGCGACCAGGCAGGTACAGCCACCCGCATCCGGCAGATGAAGAGGCGGGAGATTTCCCAAGACTCGAGGGGAAGGGGCAGCCAAGCCCACGGCCCAGACGTCCCCTCCTTTCCAGTCAGGGCTTCGTCCAGGCCCCAGGTTCATGCTCGACTACTACCGGTTATTACTCGATATTGAGCGGGCCACTTAGGAGTCCGAGGTTACTTATAACTGAAAATCCCAAACGAGCTCTGCCTGAAAATGAGAATTTCGGATGTCGCTCCGACTCACAAAATGGGCTTCACCCACCAAGCAAAGCTGTGGGTAGAAGAGGGGTGTCGCACTCCCTTCTGTTCCTCTCCGGTTGGTTCTTTTATTACAATGGTGCCTTCTGGTGTCTTTCTCTCTGTTCTTTTTTTTATTATTATTACTAAGAAGACATTTACTTACCTTCTCCTGCAGAAAAGTTTGCTTCTTTGGATTATAACCGTCATACACTCGATAGTGTGGAGAATGTGCGAAATTCATAAAAAGCAGATAAAGAAGAAAATTTCAAACTAGATAGTAACATTTCGTCACTTAGAAACGGTCCTCGTGTGGTGGGCTCCAGTCTTCCCTTTTCTCTGCGCATGTGATGAGCTCACATACACGTTTTCCTTTACTTAATTCGGATGTTGGTGGTGACGGTGGCGGCTGGAGAGGGAGCTATGTGACATCTTGCAGGCATTCTGTTTACTTCTTAACTGCTTGGGGGTTAATTCTTCAAAAATATAGATCAAATAGCAGCATGCAAAGGTCAAGAGCAAGGATGGCTCGTGTGACCTTGGACGGGTTACTTAACTTTGCTGTGTCTCAGTCTTCTCCAGGTAAAATAGGGATAATAATAGCACACACCTCAGCGGGTTGACAAGCTCGTGGAACTGAGTGAGCTGATGTTTGTTCTCAGAAAAAAAATGTTAGAGAGAAGCAACAGAGACATCAACTTGGAATTGATGCCTTTATTGTGTTAGTCTTGACGAGAGCTTCATTCTCCACAGGATTTAAACCAGAAAATAAGCTTTAAAGACGCCAGTAGATACCTAATCTTCCCGTGAGGGGGACGTTTAGACAACGACCACAGCCATTTCTTGAGTCCTCACTGTGTACGGGACACAGTGGCCACTTCGGGCCGTCTGTCACGGTCATTTCACTTGTCCTCAAACGGTCCTGTGGAGGAAATACGAAGTTCCTCCTCTTCTTCTACGTATTAGGAAGCTGAGCCTCAGAGGGATTAAATGACAGGCCCGAGTTCACACAGCTGAGGCGTGGTGAGACCGAGACTCAAGCCCAGGCGTGACCTCCCTGACAGTGTGGCTCCTTCACTCATTCATTCGCTCACTCATTCATTTAATGCTCCAGAGTGCTCGTTCCATGCCAGACCGGGGGTTCTCTGCTGAGCACCCAGGCATGATCCCTCTCGGCCTGGACCCTCCAGTCCGCTCGGGTAGAGAGCTGTTTCTCCAGTCACGACACGAGCGAACGTGAGGCCGCAGCCCGAGCGCAGGCCCTGAAGAAGTCCACGGTGCTCTGAGAACCTGCACCAGAAGTTTGACCTTGACAGAGAGGTCGTGGAAGATACTCTTAACAAAGTAATGCCTGAGCTGAGGTCGGGAGGGTTGAGTGGAATTCATGGGCCAAGGCCTGGGGCCGTGGGGAGGACGGAGTCGTGAAGAGGAAACTGCCACATCTCTGTGGGAGGAAGGAGCATGGGGTGGAGAGAGACTGACAGATGCCACGGAGTGTGTCTGAAATGGAGGGAAAGAGGGGACGAGTGGTGCGAAGGGAGACGAGAGAGAGGAAGGAGTAGGCCGTGTAACAGTTTCAGGTCCATTAGGGAGCTCTGACTTTCCCCTGAGGGCCATGGGAGTCCTTACAGAACTAAAAACGGGGAGATGACGCGGGTAGATTTCATTTCAAAGAGGTTGCTCTGGTTCCATGGGGAGAATGAACACACTGGGGGAGGGGAGAGCCAGAGTCGGTGCCAGTTCACCAGTCAGGGCCCAGAGCATTAGCCTAGGGTGGCAACGACAGTAGCCGGTACCAAGGATATGGAGAGAAGTGAACAGACGCGGGGGGAGCTTTAGGAATTAAAACTACGGAGCCTGGTGATGGGTTAGCTATGGAAGGAGAGAGGGAGAGAGGTGTGGAGGGCGACGCCAGGACTCGCGGCCTGTTTGACGCAGACAGTGATGGTGCTATTCGCCGACCTGGGGAACTCTGGGGAGGACCGGATGGGGGGAGGGGGATCGGCACTTTGGCTTTCGAACACGTTAGGGTTGAGGTGCCTTTAAAATCCCCCCCCGAAGATGTTAAGCAGGAAGTTAGTGGACACTTGTCATGCTCGCTGGGTCGTCCGCCAGCTTGAACCCCTTCTCACGTCTGGAAAATCCCTTGTCTTTGAGGCAAAGCCCATCTCCCACTGCAGAAGCGGAAAAGACCACCAGAAGCTGGGGATGACCTATGACAGTTTAAACCCAGGGCCATATCTCCCAGGATGTCTCCTTTGGCTCGACATTGAATTAGCACCTTCTGCCACACCAGGGCAAGTCTTTCCCCGTTTTATAGCTAATTGAACCAAGACACGAGGGTCAAAAAGAGAGGGTGCATGTTGTCTACTAAGGAGAATGAGCTGGGAGGGGGTGGCAGGAGGGTTGGCTCTGCCACGACTGGCCATGTGGCTTTGGCTTGGTCCTCCCACTCTTGCTTTTGCCACCCCTGGACCTCAGGGATGTCCCTAGTAGTCTCTGATGTGCCCTTGCCCTTAAGGACAAGCAGCCCGAGCAATTATCTGGTTAATGCCGATAGAGGAACTAACTTACTAGGATGAGAAAGCAGATTCTATCTTCTGGCTCTGAATAATCGAGAACGTTCATCCCCAAAGCTGTAAATAAGCCGCCCAAAATAGCAAAGCGTCGGGGGAAGGGTTGGGGGGGGGAGAGCTCATCAGCAGATTTAAACCAAAGTTTTCCCCTTTTTTCTCATTAACAATAGGATTTTGTAAAATCTACGTCTTTCCTCGGTCTGAACGTCACTTCGTTTTGCTTACCTGGACTCATGGAATAAAAACAGGCCCGGGGAAGGCACAGTTGCTGATCCTGGAGACAAAACAGAAGCGCTCTGGGCCCTGAGAGGTTTTGCCTGCGTCGTAGATCAGCACTGTCCAGTGGGACTGTCCGCGGTGGTAGAAATGCTCTGTCCTGTGCGGTAACGGAGTAGCTATTGAGCACTTGCAATGTGGGCGGCGCAAGAACAGAGTTTTTAATGTTTATAAATGTAAATTTAAGTCGCCACAAGGGCCTAGTGGCTACTGTGCTGGACAGGGCAGGAGACGTTTGCGGCCAAGCGGACCTTCTCAGATGTGCGTTTCCTAAAGCTACCCCTTTGGAGCTCGCTTTGGGACAGGGGTTTGGGGAACAAGGACAGAATTCTCTCTTTCCCAGGGCCGTGTGTGGGTTTATTAATTGTCTACATGATTGCTTTGGCAAAGGGACTCGCTCTCTGAACCCAGAATTAGGAGCTCTGAATTCGAAGCCATTTATTAGGCTTAAATTTATGTGGTGTGAAATCTGTTAGATCATTTGCTCATCAGTAGGTTGTCTAGAAAAAAGGCCCATCTACAAAGGGTTTTCGGGGTGAAGGTCACCGGTGTAATCAGAACCATACCGAGCCTGGCCTCCAGCGAAAAGATTGCGCGCTTTCAAGTAAATCTTGAGTTTGCGAAGTGGCCTTTTGAAGACCTTACCATCGGTAACATTTCCTCTCTTATTAAAAAAAGGAGGGAGAAACGAGCGCAATTATTTTTCATTATTGTCCAGCTTCACGGAGAGATAGGAGGCCCCTAGCCGTGTGCATTTCAAGACATGGAGCACATGGGTCTGCCACGCGGGAGCGAAGCCTTCCAAATGGACAGGCAGATGCTGGGCTGCAATGAGAAGGTTGAGCTCAGATTTGGTCCAACGATGCAATAGGACTGGCCCGCCGACCCAGCAGTCAAAGGCCCGGCTGATGGTCACTGCGGCTGATGAGAAGTATCGTTCATCTTGGGTTAGAGATCAGCCGAGTCAGTCAACAAACACTGCCCACAGGCCGTGTGCGGGCTGTGAGCAAGATTCCGGGGAAATGGAGATGAAGAAGCGGCAGATGCTGGCCCCAGGGGGCTCACACCCCCAAGGAGAAGGCCCAGCACCTGCCACCCCGCCGTGAGCAGGGCCTCCCCAACCTCCTGGTCCTAAGACTCGTCTGGGGTGCATTTTGAAACCCAGCTTTGCAGTCCCTTCTCCCCAAACATTCCGATTCTGTGGGTCTGTGGCAGATTCTAGAACATGTATTTCCATATAGTTCGGGGAACTTTAGCGCAGCGAATGCAGCTTCTCTCCACCCGTAATTCTTCGCCATGACCCAGTCAGCCCAACAAGCACCCCGAGGAGCCACCTCGGTGCTCTCCCTCTCGTTGTCCACGTCACGAAGTCCAGCCGAGTCTACCTTCTCAATGTTTCTAGAATCGTCCTTCGTCACGTCACACCCATGCTATTGCCACAGTCCCGGGCCCCTCTCCCCAGTCTCTGTTCTCCCCTCTCTGGATGTATTCTCTGTCGAGTTGTCATCAGGATCTTTCCAGAACGCAAAGTTGATGAAGTTTCCCGTTTCTGCCTGACACCACCCTGCGGCTCCCACTGCCTGGGAACCAGGCCTTCGTGGCCTCCGGCGACCTGGCCCTGTCCTCCTGCCCCAACTCACTGCTGAGTCCGTCGCTTGGGGTGTGGCTGTCCCCGTTTCACCAAGGCTCGCCCCCTGGACATCTGCATGAGGCCTTTCCAGACCCCTCCAGACAGTGGCATTTGTCCACCTGCCTCTGGCAGGACAGACAGGGAAATGTGAACTGGGCTTGGAAGCAGCAAATGGCCCAAGGCGGCCAGAGCATGGGGCGTGCAGGGATGGGGTGTGCAGGGCATGGAGCGTGCAGGGCCTGGCGCTGGTCACAGAGGGACACGAGAGGGGACATCGAGGCACCCTAGGCTGTGAAGGGCACCGAGGTCAGGCTGTGGCATCTGGCTCTCCTTCGGAGGGAACGAGGACAAATCTGAGCCAGCGGAGCTTTAGCTTGAGGAGAAGCCACGGCGAGGCCTGGGTGGGCGGCGGGTGCCGTTTTGAACTTGCTTTTTACTTCGTAGATGGGAGAATGTCAAAAACGTTTCAAAGCAAATCGCGTGACAAATTCTCGTAAATACTCAGAAATTAGCTGAATCTGAAGCATCCTATTCACTCAAGGGGTCGGGGGGGCAGCGGG
The DNA here is from genome assembly GCA_030015415.1 of Cynopterus sphinx. Taxonomy (NCBI): domain Eukaryota; kingdom Metazoa; phylum Chordata; class Mammalia; order Chiroptera; family Pteropodidae; genus Cynopterus; species Cynopterus sphinx. Next base: position 5,143,139 of record CM057383.1, on the reverse strand, counting down.
GTTCTAAAGGTCACTCCCGATGCCAGGCCTCAGAGCCCCCCACCCGCACCTCGTCCCGGGGCCTCTGCCTGCCTCGGGGAGCTGCTGCCCGAGGAGAGAGGGGACACGCACACCACGCGCTAGTGCAGGGCCACCGTCTGCCCAGGCGGCCCCCAGCCACGCTGCCGGCCCCCGATCATGTGACATAAGTGCCAGAAGAGATGGGTGCTGGGCGTCCCCAGGGAGTGGGCATCGCAGCGGGGCTGGAGGGTGGCGGGCACTGGAGAGAGGGGAGAGGCCGCCTTCCCTGCGGGCCACGGCGACTGGAGGCCGCGGGTAGCCAGACCGGGCTCCCACGAGAGACAGTGACAAGCTCAGACTGCGTCTTGGGACCAGCACGGTGGCAGAGCGGAGGCCACGAGCCTGGATGGAGCCCGGGAGTCTGGAGGACCGGGCATACGAGAGGTGATGTCACTGCAGCCGACCCAGTAGCAGGGCAGGCGGGGAGAGAGGAGGGAAGGCGGGGAACGCCTCAGGCCTTCCTCAGGGGCCGGGGACCGCCAGGGGAGCAGTCAGAGGCAGCACCCGCTCCCCGCCCCCGCAGCTCCGGAACCGAGCCCCCCGCCCCAATACCCCATTAATGCTAACCACCTGGCATCTGCCATTTGGTGGCCTGACACTGGCCAGGCCTCCTCAGGCACCTTTCATGTGACATTCCTCCCTCCTCGGCTTTCACAGGACGCAGGGTTACTGCCTGTGGCGCTGGGAGATGAGAAGCAGGCCCCCGGGGGTGCGAAGGGGTCTGCCGGAGACCCCTCAGGCCGGGGCCACAGCTCCGGTTCCCACAGGACAGGGCAGCCGGAGTGGGGACGGGAGGTGTGAAGGCCGGGGAGGGGGCTGAGTCGTGCAGTCACCACGGGGTGGCTCCTGATCCTCAGCCACGGCGTGTCGCCAAAGGCCGGGAGAAGGTCCTCTGACATCACCCATGCTCTCCCCGGGGACCCGGGACGGGCGCTGACACTTGCTGTGGTGGCGCTGACGAAGCCCTTTTCTGCGGAGCATGTTTGCAGCATCCCTCGGCCTCCAGACTCAGAGCAGCAAGGGGACCCAAGTACTGAGCATCACTACCCGAGCCGTTACTTCAGGGGGCGAAACTGCGCAGAAGTTCATGTGCAATGGGAGACGGACATTTCTGAGAGCCGGGGTGACGCGTCAAGCGGAAAGAGAGTTGGGAACTGGGGGCCTGGCAGGGCCAGGTTCAAGTCCCGAGGCTGACACTTCGCGCCACGCGATCTCAATCCTGGAACCTCCGTCATTCCTCAGGGGACAGACAAGTGACGCCTATTTTGCCGCGGGCTGGGAAGTTCAAGTGGGGTGATGGTTGTGACACCTGTTGGGTGCAGAGGGCTGGCGTGGGGAGGGGTGCTAGCATCTTCCATCAGTCGGGGTTTCGGGCATCCTACCCCACTTTCGAGTCCTGCCAACCGCACGGGGTAGTTAGTGCTTTCTGCCCCTCCGTTGCACGTGGACAAGATGTTCACAGTGGTCGTTTAACCTGTCTCATGCCGCCCGGACAAGAAGTGGCCATGGGTGCTGGACCTGGGCTCAGTCACCCGCACCTGTCCCCAGACTGTGCGCATGTGAACTACCGCAGGGCCCGGGTCCGAGGCTGGTGCAGAGGCGCCCACCCTGGGAGGAAAGGCCTGCGAGCACCTGCTCCTCGGGGCGAATGAGGCACACGCCCCCGGCCAGCGGGGAGGACGGGTGGCGGTGTTGGGTGTCCGTGGGAATCTCCGAGTCTTCCGGTCACTTGGAACTCGTTCACCTTGGCGGGGTGATTTACGGGATCTCGGCTCTCACCGCGGGCTGTTTGATCACCCCCGCCCCACGGGGCTCCCGTTACCAGCCCTGGCCAGTGCAGGGCCATGGGGGCGGCCAGAGGGGCAGAGATGGGGGGCGAAGGACAGTCTTCGGTGTCACTTCCAGGGAGGCAGAGCAGCGTAGCAGAAAGAACACGCACCCAGAGTCAGCGACACCGAAGGTCTCGCTCCAGGCCCGTCCTTACCAGCGTGAGAGTCAGACGCCTGGTACCTTCTCTGAGCCTCGGCTTCCTTATTTGTGAGGTGGGGGTGCTGTGGCCTGGTTTGAAAAGATTGTGGGGGGAAGCGAAGGCGTAACAGCAGTGCCGTGGAACCACCACAAACTGTCAAGTCAGGGCCCACAGTTTGGGGACACTACGGGGCCATGGTGGGGGCTAAAATGAGGTGGAAAGTCAGCCGAGCCACTCCTGAGATGTGACAGCTGCCAGCACTGAAGTCCCCCTAGGGCTGCACTAATCAAGGTCTATACTCCACTCCTAAGGAGGTGAGCACCCCGCTTCCTTCCACACCAGCCGGACCGTCCTCAGAGCATTGCATCCTGGATGTCACCCCTTATCACTTTGAACATATTCAGACCAAAGCGACTGGCACAAAAGGCCTTGCAGACCATGTCAAAGGAACAGAGTGCCAAGGGCTGGCCCTTTGCTCTGAAGAAGTGAAGCTTGGTGGCTGTACATCTCAAGGACTTTGTAGGGTAGAGAGAGACTCGTCTGCTCTGGGGATGAGGGAGCAAAGAATCAGGCCAGCGGTGAAGTGACAGCCTCGCCCAGAGTGAGCATCCCATCCCTAGCAGCATGCAGCTGAGATGAGCAGGTGCCACCCGGACAGCAAGAGAGAGCGTGCCTGCCCAGGGTGCAGGGTCGATCCCCTCTCTCTTTCTGCATCTGTGAGTTGGGAGTCTGTGGTGTGTGCATTCCTCCGGTGGGGGACCCTGAAGGTCACCATCTGAGATACGCCCGTCGGGATGCAGAGAAATATCTCCCTTTCGGCAACGTGGTCTATGTGTCCCTCAAGTCCAAGGTGCTGGGCCTCGGGTCCACACCAGAGGTGACGTCACCATGGAAACACGAGCATTCCAGCCCACACCTTTCCAGGTCACGGAGCTGTCCCCGCAGCAGGAAGAAGCATTTCCTGGCCTTGGTCTCCACTCAGGGGTCCGCGGCCCCGGCATCCTGTTTCTGGTCCAGCAGGGCATCCTGTGGTGGCCCCTGGGGCAGCCGGTGTCTTGCGGGGGGCGGGCCTGCCGGAGCCCTCCGTTCCGGCCGCAGAAACCAAGATGCTCAGATCAGCTGGGGGGTCGGGCGGGAGCCTGGCCACTGAGGACAGCCTGCTGGGCTGCCATTCCCGGGACGGGAAGAAGCGCAGCCCAGGACTCCAGGGAAGGCGCCTCTGCCATCCTGTCACTGCCCTGACTCCTTGTCAGCTTGTTCTCTAATAAAATCCCTTCGCCAGTGTGTTCGCCCTGTCCCGAAGGCTTCCCCCAGCACCTGCTGTGTGCCACACAGTCAGGGCGAAGGCCACCCCGGGGCCGGCTGGGACGAGGAGCTCGCTAGGTCTGCCCAGGGGGTCCGACCTTGAGGAGTGCTCTGCGTGGAGGGGGCTTGGAGCCTGGTTGGGCTGTCTGACCCCCAAAAAGACCAGAGAGGATCCAAATCATAAAATAAATAAAACAAAACAAAATAAAATAAAATAAAATAAAATAAAATAAAATAAAATAAAACAAAACAAAACAAAACAATAAAATAAAATAAAATAAAATAAAATAAAATAAATAATAATGAAATAATAAAATAAAATAAAATAATAATGAAATAATAAAATAAAATAATAATGAAATAATAAAATAAAATAATAATGAAATAATAAAATAAAATAATAAAATAATAAAATAAAATAATAAAATAAAATAAAATAAAGAATGTCCTGGGAAGTAGCATAGAGCCTTCAGATGATTTTGGTTAATTGGTAGGTGGAGAAACTGAGAGAGTGAGTGGTCAGGCTAGCATTGTATTCCTCTCGGTTCTAAAGCCCATTTCAGCCACTTCCCTGAGCAAAGCCACCAGGCTACGGGTCTCTGTGGCATAAAAGTCATTCTCGTCATCCCACAGGGACATGCAGACACATTCCCTAAAGCATCAGGGCCTCTTTGATTGCCCACGGTACCAGTGCCTGGGATGGGGCCCATGCCAAGGGCATGACTGCCCCTGGAGGTGCCTTTGCTGCTCAGGGGGTGGTCTCAGTTGAGAAGGACTGGCCTGACCCATCCCCGTAGAAAACTCCAGTCTCGGAAGAATCCGGAGTGCCGGGCCTAGCCAACCGCCGTCTCTATGAAGCCGACCCTGCAGGACACTGCCCACCTCAGGCCCAGTGGGCGGTCACCCGACGTAAGATAGCCTGGCAATGGTTCTCTCCACAGGGGCTATTAGTGATGTGGCTTCGCTTAAAAGGTTCAGGCACAGACAGATGCGACCAGGTGGACGCCACCTGACCATGTTGCTTGGAAGGGAAAAGACAAAACTGTCCTTCCCTGAACAACAACTGCCGGTCCCTCAAGACCTCAACCCCATGTCACCTTCTGACGTCCCCCCAGTTTCCAGGCCTGGGTAAATCTCTCTCCCACACGGCCCCAGAGTGCCCTGTGGTGTCTCAGCATTTACATCCCAGGGTCGGGATCTGGTGTTTGCTCATCCGTCTCCGCACTGTTGAAAGCTTGTCTCTTTCCATATCACCACGCAACGCCACCAAAGACCTTCACATTATGAATAAATTACTGAACCCAACACAGGTCGACCACAGTCCTTGGCACGGAGCAGATAAGAGTAAATATTGTGGAATCGAGTTTTGAATAAGTCTAGACACTGTGGCACATACATGGGGAACGAGAGACATCTAAGGCTTTAAAAGGAGCTCTGCTGTGTGATGACGAGATGACAGGCAGCGCGTCCCACAAAGGCCTGAAGGACCAGCACACAGGAGCGCCAGCCAGCTCCAGATGCAAAGGCCGGAGCAGGTTCATGGAGGGCGTGGGTCTTGGGAAAGCTGTGAGGATGCCGAAGCCAGCACGGAGGAGGAAGCCACAAAGGGCATCCTCTTGGAAGGACCAGTGTAAGCCAGGGCCCAGAGAAGGTCAGTCCAGGCTGTGCCCCCTACATGGGGAGTGACCTGCTGGGAACCCAGCCAGACCTCACGTCACGTGGGAAGGGTGCTGCAAGTCGTCTCCGCCCTGGGGGCACCCTCCGCCCTCTGCCCACCCCGAAACCCGGCTGTTCCTGGTGCCTTCCTGAGTTCCAGGTCTGCTCATCCAACTGCTGGCTGTGCACCTCGGGCATCTAGCAGGCACCGCCAGCTCAGCACGTCCGAACGGATCTCCCAGTGGGTCCCCACTCAGGGAGTGGCCTCAGCAGCCACCGTGTCCCGGATTCATCAGTGAGTCCTCCCTCTGGTTTTGTGCACGGTCCACCCAAAGCGGACCACCGCCTGTCCTAAAACCTTCAGGCCTCCTCGTTGCCCTTCGGATAGATCCAGGGGAATGGACAGTGCTTAGACCCAGACATTTTGGAGAGCGAAAGGGGCACCATTAGTCAAACAGCCAGGACGACGGGTATGAAGCAGGGCTTTCTAGAACAGAACAGACCAGCACACGTGATCATTCCACCGACAGGCCCCCCTCCAGGACCCAGGCCCCCGTTATCAGCCTCTGTCCCACACTCCAACTACCAAACTGGGGCCACGGAACTTGCTCATCTCCTCAAATGTCCTCCCCCACCCCGACCCTCGTATGTGCTGTCCCACCGCCCCCGGCCTGAACACCTTCCTTACTTCTCTGACAATGACAAACCGCCACTTTGTCCGGACGGCCTCGTGCTCGTTTATTGAACTGACCCTCTTCTTTCCAAACTAGATTTGGTTTCCACCCTATCTCCAGCGCCGACCACGGCGGTGGCATTTCTTTTATTATTATTATTAGCTTTATCGGATGGAATTCACATGCACACTGTACAGTTCTCCCATCTGAAGGACGCAAGTCAGTGGCCTTAGTACATGCAGATACGTGCAACCATCACCACTGTCAGTTTTAGGACATTTCGTCACAAGAGCTCATTCTTCTTTTGTTTTTAACTTTCACGTCGTTCTTAGAACTTAGTCAACGACTTTAAACATTTTCAAGTGCACAGCTCAGTGAGATTAACCACCGCTGCCTCCAGGCTCCAAGGTTTTCATCATTCCGTTCACTGGGAATAGGCTTTCCTTTGACTCTAATTAGGAAATTAAATTTAAAAATCTACGCCCCACAGGTTGAATAGTGTGCGTGTGTGCCAGATACCCTGGTGGCATGATAGTGGGAGACAGAGGTATAGGAAAGAAGAGAGGTAGATCTTCTGTAATTGGTCAAAATGCAAGCGCCAAGTTCACACTTTCTCTGAAAAAAAAAAAAAAGGAGGCCTTATTATGTTACGGATTTTATGGTATGAGAATTAGAGGCTGCTGATTTTCAAGTTAGAATTAAAGCTTGTATTCCCTTATGTGTAATTCTGCCCCACCCCCACCCCGGCAGGTGGGAGGGCCCTGGGTGAACAGAGTGATTCCTCCACGTCCTTGTGCCATGGAGTGAGTGGATCAAAAGGCCAAGAGAATGAGAAGACTTTTTCTTCCTCAAAATAGCTCCTCGGCCCCCTGAAATGAATGAGCAGCGTCTTAACAGACTTTTCCCCCAGCACACATTCCCCATGGTTGCCGAGGCAGAAAATTCACAAGAACAAAGCTCTCGCCCTAAAAAGATCTTCTTTTTCAATGGAGGGTCAGTGCCCCATTTGGAGCTTCCAGAAGAGTCACCTTTAAATTAAGGGGGGGATGAAGGGGGGGACTGTTGCATAGGAGCCGGGGAATCCCACACACATGGATGTGCAAGGCACCCCCACACCGCACACACATTGTTCATAGGAAAGAAACCCACACTCGCTGTGCTCCTCAGGCCTTCTCCTGGGAGGCAGGGGATGCGCCAGAAACCTCTGGGCCTGGCAGTCCGGAGGCTGGATCCATCGCCCAGCCCGCTGGGATGCCTGGGCGACTTCGAGGGTCTCATCCTATCCTTCTGAGAAATGGGCAAACAGCCTCCACGCTGCCTTCCTCACGCGGTGGGTGTCTGGCCAAGAAGGTGTGCCCTCCCCACGGGACACGTGGCCTTGTCACTCCAGCCTGAACGCGCGGTAGCATTCTGGCACTTAATCGACCCAGGATCACCTTCTCCCCGCAGCCTTTCGGGATGTAGCAACATGCACTGGGGTTAATTAAAGTCAACACTCTCTACATCTCACCCCTTACAAGATGTCAGAAAGCTAGACTCCACACGGAGCCCAGGCTGGCTCAGCTGGGGCGCCATCTCTGAACCCTGTCCCCGATCTATCCGTCTGGGGACGCGAAGCGGTGCGTTGGGCTCTCTGGGATCAGCTCCCGCTCAGCTGGGCCAGCCCTCACCCTGATGGCAACCAGCGTGGGGGAGGGGCGGCCGAGCACACACACTCCCCTCCCAGGGCCCAGGTCAAGGTGATCGAGTTTCCCACTCCAGTTAGAAACCGCATCACCCCTGACTCCAGGGTAATAAACTCGGTCTTGGGGCTTGAGCTATATAACACGGTTCATTTCTGGGCCAAATCCCTGAAGCCGAAGGGTTTATTTTTAAGGACAAGCAGTTTGCTGTTTTCAGCATTTCTCATCAGAAATAGTGCAATTCAGCCCGATCTGCATGGGAAGCATAATTTATCATCGCACACAGATGGCTGCCGGAGGGTGGGGAGGAGGTTTGCTTTCCATTTCAGTTCAGCAAACATTTCCTGGGCCCCTGAGTGTGCCAGGCCCAGAGCGAAGCGCCGGGGACGTGTGGGTGAGGAAGGCGGGCTCCCGGTCCCGGAGACACTCACAGTCGAGGTGGGAGACAGACCCCCAAGCCCAGTTTGGCCTCAGACAGCCCGAGTTTGGAAGCCCGGCTCTGCCACGAACACTGGGGAAATTACCTCACCTGCTTCTGGCTAAGGGCTGTCAACGTCGCTCATCTTCTCAACACACCCACTTTGGGTTCTGTGGATTTTCTCTCTTGTCTTCCTATTTTTGATTTCACTAATCTCCACTGTAATCTTTATCATTTCCTTCCTTCTGCTTGCTTTGGGTTTAGTTTGCTTTTCCCCCCCAGCGCCTTAAAGTGGAAGGCTATGTTGCTGACATCACTCGTAGCTATAAATTTCCCTCCGAGCACCGCTTTACCTTCCTCCCGTAAGATGTCTTATGGTGTGTCTCCGTTTTCATTCATCTCAAAGTACTTCCTCAGTTCCCCTTCGAATTCCCCTCTGACCCAGTGGTCGTTTAGTAGTGTGTAGTTTCATTCCCACACATTTGTGAATTTCTAATGTTCTTTCTGGTATGGATTTTTAATTCCATTTCATTGTGATTGAAAAAATGCATTTTATGTAATTTCCATCTTTTTAAGTGTATCGAGGCTTGCTTCATGGCCTAGCATATGGTCAATTTTGGAGAAAGTTCCTCATGCCCTTGAGAAGAAGAACATGTGTTCTGCTGTTGTTGGCTGGGCTGTTCTAGAGACAGCCGTTAGGTCTAGTCAGGTTACCGGGTTCTTCAAGTCTCCTCTGTCCTTGTCCATCTTCTGTCTAATGGTTCTATCCATCGTGAGAAGTGGGGTAATGAAGATTCCAACTATTATTGTTGAACTGTTTGTTACTTCCCCTCTTCGAACTCTGTTTCCTTAGAGGAAAATAATCATCCCTGCCTCGCGGAGACGTAGAGATAACGAACGCAAAGCAGGGTCACACAGCCTACCACCCAGTGAACGTCGCTGCTGTGTCTCAGAATGACTGGACGGAGTAGAGGACAGTGTACAGGCCAGGGATGGTGACGATTGCTCCCTAAAGTAATCAGGTGGTTCTGGGTTAAGCCGGCACAGCTTCGGTCTGAAAAACATAAACTTTTCTTAAAGAGAAAGCTGAGGCTCAGAACCTGTCTACTTCTCTGGCCTTGTACCCAGGATATGCAGGTTTCCTGTCCAAAGAATAAAAACTCACTAAGTAGTTAACAGATCCTAACTTCTCATCCTTATTTTGCTAGCTGGTGTGTACATTTTCTTCATAGAAGTTTCTTACGATCATCCATCCATCCATCCATCCATCCATCCATCCATCCATCCATCCATCCATCCATCTATCCATCCATCCATCCTTCCATCTATCCGTCCATCCATCCATCCATCCATCCATCCATCCATCCATCCATCCATCCATCCTTCCATCTATCCACCCACCCGTCCGTCTGTCCATCCATCCATCCATCCATCCATCCATCCATCCATCCATCCATCCATCCTTCCTTCTTTCCTTCCTTCCTTCTTTCCTTCCAACTCAACACATGTTTACCAAATCACCGTCTCTGGTCCAGACCCTGGCCCGGGTACCGAAGATCATGAAATCGGACCTGCTGTGAAAGGACCTGCCCTATCCAGAAACCCACCAACATGTTAGCAGGTAAATAAAATGTAGGAACATAAATGCTACAATCGAGGATCGAAAGGTTTGGAGGGCACAGAACAGGGAAGTGACCTGCTTGGCGGGGGAAAGAGAAGAAGAGATCAAGTTGGCTTTCCCAACAAATGTGAAAATAAAAAAATAAAAAAATAAACTGAAAAGGCGTCGTCAGTGTGGCTCGAGTTTCCTAACCCTCCCTGCCCCTGCCAATCATCTCAGGTAGGAGGGGCCCCATGGGAGGAAAATGAGGAAAACAAGAGGATGTTACACAAAGTGAGTCATCCAGCCTCAAATAACCAAGAACTGCAAAGGCAGAAAGTTCTTGTCTTGGACGTATGCCAGCTCCGATGCTGTAAAAATAACCATGATGAATTCACATATTTCTGTGCAAATACGGCTCCACCATAACACTGAAATCTCAGCCATAGGAAATTGGAGCTTGGAGCCCCATATGTTCAAAATCATGCTCATACTTTGGTCAAGATTTTCTTGAAGAAGCCGAAAGCTGTGTTTTCCCATTGACAGGGCTCCTGGTCGCCCCGCCCCCTGTCCTAGATGAGACCACGGGGCAATGATTCCTGCCCGGGGTTAAAGGTCGCTAGGTGCCGTTCTGTTTTGGGTCTCAGTCTGCACGTGAGAATTGTTGCCGTCAGATAAGCTGATAGGCCCAGAGCATGAAAAAATAAGCTAATCGCTAGCATTTGTTGTACGCCCGCTACGAATGCTGCAGGGAGAGAAAAGGACCTGGGGTCCAGAAGCCTTCCCTGGAAGAACTTGCGACCCCCCTGAGAACATAGCGGGAAACAGCCATGAGGCAGTTTTTAAAACTTAAGCGCTGGGGCCTGACAGACTCCAACTGATGGACTTGGACTTAACATCTCTGAGTCTTGGATTCTGAGTGGAAGAAAATAAAAAAGAACATTGGCTCTTCCATGAAGCTGCATGAAACTATCAAGCTTACGGTTGGTATTCAAAAGCGTGGTGTTCTCTTGCCCCACAGAGCATTTAAAGAGACTCAAGTCCCCAAGGATGGGTGCAATCCCAACAGGCTAAGAGGTGGGAAGGTCTTCTGGTGGCAAGCATGCACAGGGGGTGGTGATGAGCACCACTTAAGGGAGTTCTGGCTCCCCTCTCGGCGACTCGGTTTCCTCATCTGTAAAATGAACACACAAAGAGAACCCATCTGCTGGGTTGCTGTGAGGATTAATTGAATTAAGATGAGCAAACGCTTAAAGCAACACCCGAAGAGTCGATTAACGTTAGCTACTGTCACACGTGGAGTGGGGTGAGGAGGCCAGGCTCAGGATGAACCGAGCAATAAAGGAAATAAGGGTAGAAGGCTGGGGCCGAGTTTTAGAGGGACTTCAGTGCCCGTGTTGGTCTGGACTTAATTAAGGCAGTAAAGGCCCCGCTGCAGGTTCTTGAATGGGGCTTGACGTGGATTCATTAAAAATTAAAAATGGTAGAAGCAAATGAGTTCCTGTTGTAGCTTTAACTTGTACCAGAAGAGGCTGATCTAGAACAGTGACTCAAGCCTCCCCCCAAGATGGTATTCTTTGGAGAAAAGGAGAGGGCAAAGGACAGAGCATAGACCCTGTCATTTTTCCAGGAATCTCTCAGCTTGCGTTCCCATGAAGTCACTCGGTCATCAAGGAGACTGGAACGTGGGGTGTCCGGTCATCATTTTGGCTTTGCAGACTAGTTGCCACAAGCTACTTTTGGAAGTGACTAGGCCCCTTGTCTGGGCTGCCTGTCTAAGCGCACCTCCTGTCCTCACCCTTCCCCCTCAGACCCACCCAGGGGCAGGGGAAGCCAGTTGGGGATGGGTCCACAGACCCCCACCATGCTCTCAGAGGGCACCACCGTAGTTCCTAGGATCAGCGGATAAGTGGCGGGCAGATGATCGGCGTGAACATGACCCCCACCTGGCTCCATTCATATCTGGGCTTTTAGAGACAGGCAGCATCAAAGGAAAGGACTGAGAAAAAGCATTCTGCATTCCGGAGATGCTAATGAGAGAGGCAATTAGCGAAACGCAATTTGGACACGTGTGGAAGGCCTTTGCGCAGAGCATTCCCGAACTGGGCCCAGGAGAGAGCGGGCCCAGCGGCCCTGGAAGTGCTTGGTGACAGGAGAAAAACCGCCGGAACACAAACTGTGTGGGGCCAGCGCGTGGGGAAAAAAACCTTACGGCGGCACATTTCTGAGCCTTGGGGATCCAGAAAAAGAGACCACAGCCTCTGACAGATGCAATGGGAAATAGCGCCTTTGGATGTGTGATCTGCTTCGCAGAAAAAAAGGAAGTCAGGTAATCCTTAAGTGACCCCAAGCGGTAAGGATACTCCAGCATCTAAGGGTGCAGGGCTGCATGGGCATTCGTGTGACGCTAGCGCCACCTGGTGCACTTGACCGAGAACTCACACACCGAAGACCCCGAAGAGCTGGCAGGGGCGGGCCCCGCTGTGTCTGTGCCATTTCACAGGAAACTCTGCTCTTGGTGCTGGGTTGTGAGCCAACAGTGAGCCAACGAATAACCATTCAAGCACAGAAGCATAGAATAGTTTGTTCTGGCAACCAACAGAACTCACACCAATATTTTTAACGAACTTGGTGATGTGGGCATGATCCAACGTCCCCAAATCGCTAGCCCTTAAGAGCCAGAGAAAATACCTCCAGCTCCCAGGCTCTGAGACTGCAGGCTAGCCAACTCGCTCCCCAAATGTCGAAGAATTCTTGGAAGGGCCTGCTAAATCTGACTGCCACTAAGCCTGTCGCCTCTCCGAGCTGTGGTTTAGACGACTGCCCCAGAGTCGCCTCATCCGCTTCTGCCATTACGGAACAAGTGCCCACGGGACAGGGTCCTAACCGACCCCACACCTTCTAACATCACTCTGTCCAAACACGCCAGTGCCCCCCTTAAAGCCCACCTCGCGCTGACATAAACCAAGCAGCAGACATTCAAGGACTCCAAGGGAACCAGTGCAGAAAAGGAAAACCAAAACTCATCCTCAGATCCCAATGCTCCCCCATTCAACCGCCCCATCCCTGCTGGCCGCCTCTCCCCGACTCCAGCCTCTGCCCTGGCATCTGCTCTTCTCGTCAGGATTTCCCATGCCAGGTCCCTTCCCCGAGACTCTGACCCAGTGCCAAAACCCAGAGCCCTCACCGTGAACTCCTGCCCTGAGGACACCACCTCTGGTTGCTCTTCAAGGTCCTCCTCTGGCAGCAGAAAAGATTTATCCTTTGACTGGGATTTGAGGAACCACACAGCTGACAGCCAACCGGAGCCTTTTCTGGTGCACAGGGTGAGTTAGCACGCTGGGGAACAAGATGTGATCGAATCGGTACCTTCCAGAGGCATGTAAAGTGACCGTCTACAGCAGTGGGCATGTTTTAAGGACAGTGGCGATTGTCTAAAATAAAAAGAGGCAAAACGGGTTTTGAAACACTGAAGCATCCTTCCAAGATTTGTCTGAATCGTCAAAGTGACTATTTTGAAAACGATTAAGTTCACCTGGGTCAAAATTTATTTTTAAAATAATCTGTTAGTTTCTCAAAAACGACATATAGTACTATTGACCAAAGTCTTTCTCTACAATAACCTCCACTGCAGAGTATGAGAGCGAGGGTTCCAGCCCGAGCCTAAACCATATTTAACCTCACGACTGGTACTGACTGGGGTGAGGGCAGGCGGTTTACGATCATTCACAACAGGATCGAAAAACATCAGAGTCCGGCTCATCACTTGGGGCAGCCGGATGATGACATCAGAATTGCTGGAGGTGAAGTGCAGGCCCTGGGATCTTTTAAAGGGGTGGAGAGCCACTAACCTAAGGAACGGGAACGCATTTCCCGCAGAGGCCGAGGACCAGCCCTGGAAGACAGGTGGTTCTAGGTCAGCAGGGTCTGTCAGGTGTCCTTTTGCATCGCCTTGCCTGAGTCTCAGGGTAAAGCTTGCAGTGAGAATTAAGGCTCTAAGGGCCATTTCTCTTAAACAGTGGGTCTTGGTTTGTGGTTCAAGGTCCATACGCGCCACGATCTTCCGAGAAATTTGTTAAAATGCAGACTCCCAGGTCCCACCTTAGAACTGGCGATCTAGGAACTAATGGTCTCTGATGTGATTTAGCTAGTAACCACTGCCAGGATCAGAGCCACACCTGTCTGACTCCAAGCTTTTAGAAATCCCTCAACACTTTTGATAAGACCGAAATCTGCCAGAAGAAACCAGAGCTTTAGATGATTTCCAATGAAAAGTAATTATTTAAAACAATGGAACTGGAAAACAGCAAAAACTCCCCTCACTCCTCCCCCTAAAGGAATCCTCCATCAATTGCCTTGCAGTACAACACCATACCCGTCCCTTTCCTTCCTGTTCCACTGCATTTTTTCCCTTCTAACAACTATTCCTTTTTCTTCCAAATAAGGTCACTTGGAAAAAGCCCCTAGCAATACTTTACAAATCGTCAGCATCTACAGGGAAGAGATAACGTTACTGCATAGGGGAAACTACCCCCAATCACAGTTTATGGTAACGTACACATTTTTCGTATTTCACATATTCCACTCAAATGCAATACCTTTTGCATTTCCCTTTTGCAGTTTCCTTTTAAGTCAGAAGAGAAAGGTGAGAATGTGACTAAATGGTTTTGCCCGTTTAGAATTGGCTGGGAATCAATTTTTTTTTTTTTTAAATCTGGGTCGTTCCCAGTCACTGCCACATGCACTTCCACTGTTAAAAAATAAAATAAAATAAAATAAAATAAAATAAAATAAAATAAAATAAAATAAAATAAAATAAAATAAAATAAAATAAAATAAAATAAAATAAAATAAAATAAAATATTAAATTAAATTAAAAATTAAATTAAATTAAATTAAAAATTAAATTAAATTAAATTAAAAATAAAATAAAAATAAAAATAAAATGAAAAATGAAGAAATAAAATGGCTTGTACCTTATTTACAAGTCTGGGTTCCTGTTTGTAGTATGATGGTGGTGGTGAGGCCGGAGAGGGGTGAGGAACGAGGGTAAGGACTCCTGTGTGAAGAAGTTTCATTCATCTAAGGCCATCTCTGCTCAGCAGCACCATTCACGCCCCATGTGGAGGCGGCATGAAAACGAACTTTAAGCGCAGCAAGTGCGATTTCAGTTTGTGCAAGTTGTACGGAATTCTTCCTCTGTCGTCAGTGTGAGTGTCATCGAGTACAGCCTTTCAGAACCCAGTCTGGCAACGCCCCTGAAAGATGTCCATAAGCTTCCTCCGCTTTCATTCAGCCCAGGAATGAGAGTACCAGGAACCCGGGAGGAGAAAAAGCAACCCAGAAGACAGAACCGATGTCACAGAGAACCGTGTGAGGCAGGGAAAGTGCACTCGGTGAACGTACTGTGAACCGCGGTCTGAGCGCCTCCTACCTGCTGGACATGGCAGAATGATGTGTTCCGCCGTCACCATTTTTATAAACGATGACCCTACAGAGAGGCTCTAACAAAGAAACTTGAGCGACGCAGGACCCTGCCCCCTGCCAGCCCGCTCGTGCTGGATTTGTGGCTGGGCCGGGCGTCCTGATGTCCAACTCCCCTTGAGGCTCAAGCAAAAGGTGGTGGTGACATCCGCCCCGGCGCGGTGAGTGGGTTACACGGCCACTGAACCATTTACAAGAAAAACACGATGTCAAACAAAGATGTAAAACTGTATCTACAGTAAGGTCTACACTGCAGACCCAAGAATTTACAGACAAATGAACCAGCACATTAGTTTTCATGGGAGCGGGATGACAAACAAATGGAGGGAGGGGTGGGGGTCACTCTACCCTGCAGTTTCCACATTCTGTGTGCAGTAGGAAAAGGTCTGTGAAATACGAGTCACAGAAAGGTGCTGGCAAATCCTGGAGGTAAGGCCAGTCAACTCCAGTCGGAACCAGCTCTCTCACGGCCAGCGTCCCTCCTCAAGGAGCAGTCCCTCGTTCCATCCGGCCTTCCATGCCCTCAGGCCTGTCCGTCCCAACAAGAGGGTGTAGTATCCTCCAGACTAATGACACCGTGTGTAAACCAGAGCCGAAGCTCATGCACGTTCATTAAAAATTGAAATAGCCAAGAAAAAAGATCCCCAGAGAGCTACTTCAGTCACCAGGAAAGAGTAAGGGGCAGCCAAAGCCTGACCGTAGCTGCAGAGAGGACGCCTGGTAAAAGGCTAGACGGGTAACAAGGAGGACGGTGCCAAGGCCCAAGACCTCAGGCCGCGTCTCCTGTGCGCTGGGGCTGGGGCACGTCTTGACATTTCTGTGTACCGGGGGACAGACCTAAGAGCTACAGACAGGAATACCAACAGCTGACGGTCACTACTTCACATTTTGGGGGCTTTCCGGTGCCTCTGGTGATCCGTACGAGCTGGAGTGGTGACCTCAACACGCAGTGGCACAGAGAAGACCAAGTTACTGTGATCGGCAGCCCAGAGGGGGTGGGCAGCTTTTATGAAGTCATCCAGGCTCCTTCCGCCTCGTGGCTCTGCCACTCCCGAAGTGTGACAATCTCCTGGGGAAACCGGCCAACACCACATCCAAGGTCCAGCTTGAGGGCGGAGGGACAGGCCAGGTGGAAAGATGGAACCGACAAGTTGTGCAGAGCACTCCCCCGCCTGCCCCACTGACCAGAGGTGAGAAGGATGGTCGCAAGCTAGGCAGTCGGGAACCAGCTACAACCCAGAAGGTTCTATTTCTAAAAGAAGAGGGGCAATTAGCGCGTCATGGCTCAGTGCCCACGTCTTAACCAAAATTTAGCAGTTATCCACATCCTTACTTAGCGTTAATCCAGAAGCACGGACTAAGATAAAGGGGAGGATGCAGGGGACATGAGAAGGGGCCACCAGGCCGCCAGGCCCTCTGCTGGCCTGGTTAGGCAGTTTCCTCTTCTAAAAACTGCTCCCTGGATAATCCCCGTAGCATGGTAATCCGGAGAAAATCTGAATAACCGCTCCCACCACCTCCCAGCTCTCTCCAGCTCTCTTCTCTGGCCCACCAACCCGGACCTGGGAACCCCCTGCACAGGGAGATCAACGAGAAGCCGAAACCCGACAAGTGCTGGTTCCAGTTCTGCCAACTGGGCCACGTGAACACGTGTTCCTCTCGGCTCGCTCTGCACCTGTGAAGCAGGGACACGAACGAGCAGAGACAGGATCTTTCAGCTCCCATACAACAAAAAATCCCTTTCAGGGAGCAGCACGACAAAGAGCCGTCACCGCGCAGCTGAGACTGGTTCTGGGCCTCTCGGACACGGCCCAGGACGGTCTGGATGTGAGTGAGTGGAATTCTCATCATTACTCCCCACAAACTGACTCTACACAGGAAGTAATTTTAATGGTGATGGTTCACCCACTGTTTATATTTTAGTTTCAATCAAGATTTTGTTTGAAAAAAAATTTCAGTGCTAAAAGGTTTAAAACCATACAAAAAATCATAATAGCCCGTGCTCTTAAATCTCTAGAGGATGGATAATTTTCCCCAAGAAACTACTCTGTAAACCAAGAGTCAAATGGCACAAAAGAACAATTCAACTGTAGGTGTTTTCCCTTTTTATTCTGGTATTTTAGGCAAGAGGGTTTGAGGGAAGATATTCCTGGGAAGCATAAGCTGAATTTTAAGAGACTTAGAGACAGCAGAACAGTTTATCTTCACGGGTGTGCGTTACGTGGCAAGAAAAACTCTTAAAAAGCTAAACCTTCAGACCCATCTTCACTGTCACCATCACCAAATCAGGCATCAGTCCCAGGACGGAGGGGCTTTTGAACTCCCTAAAATTCCCCAGGGCTCCCACACGCACCTTGAGATCATCCAGTTTTCTTCCACCTCACGCCTTTCCTCTCAGTGTCCACGCAGGCAGTCGTAGCCCTCGCAAGACCGTGTAGGGACCCCTTCCCATGAAAACTTTTCTCTTAGAATATTCAGTGTTCCCACATAGGTCCTCCGCCAAATTCACATACCTATAAACTTCCCTTCATAAACAAACAGCATTCTTGCAAAAGAAAAGCTATCTAACGACGTCAAAATAAGACACAAACCTTCATGCAAATACAGTCATCAAATTTATTATTTTCATTAGGTTGCGTTTTATGAGAGCTCCCAGGGCTAATGTTTCATGTTTCTTGACATGCAAGACTCAGCACTAACAGCTTAAGTTACTATAAATACTGCTGCCTGGAAGCAGTACAACTGTTTTAGAGTTTTAAGACTACAGACTTCTCCTACTCGCATCTTATTTAGTGTCTGTTAAAGTCAGAAGGTTCGGAACAGCTGGTTAGGAAGGTAGCCAAGGTGCAGAAAAGATGTTTGTGCCTCCTTTTCCAGGGCAGCCAACTCTTGAACTGTAGGTGCCAAAATATCCACATGGCCTTTATAGTTTCCACCTGCATCACACACACAAATCACAAACGATGTAAATGACATGCTTGGAATAACCTGTCAGCAATACTTTGGCCCAATTACATCAGTTTTATGCCTCGCTTCTAGCAATGTATAATGTACTACTGGGCAAGTTATCTCCAAAACTCAGAGTTTTAAAAACGTTGAATCAATATAAATTAATGATCAGGCATCACTAACAGCTGTCCCAGCATCCCCACCAACCCCTCCCCTATCCTCTTCATTTAGAAAACCTCTAGTGTAGCAGGACTCTTAAGAAAACTTTCAGGAACAAGCTAAGGGCATTCCTGGCAAAGAGAATAGTATGCTGGGTCACCACCTGAATTAAGTCAAAGGCTTCTGATTCTCTGTTCAAAATTACCATTATACTGTTGTTTCCTAATAATTCTATAAATGTTCAACTACTCTTATGAAATCAACATGTCAAGAGAAACAGCTATGCTGCCTCTTGATTCACACAGAGATCACACAATAAAAAAATGCTACAAGACAGGCATGGACAAAGTGCTGAGACTGATAAAGAAGGAATGATTAATATGCTAAAAATGTACACCTAACAAAATGAAATGAAATGACTCCTTCCTTAAACTGACGCTCAAAAAGGAAACAGTCGCACTTAAGGATGAAGTAAAAGGGACCCGAAACTCACCCCCAACAGCCCTCTTCTGACCATAGGTCACTTTGCCATCAAATTCATCCACCGGGACCTTTATATCGGGCTCAACCTGAGAAATGGTGCAGTTCAGGTGTTCTTCTATCTCAGAGAGCAACTAAGAAAGGGGGAGGAAAGCACAGCATTTTCAAATAAACATCACTTTGACAGAGTTGCATTTTAATATTATATAAAACTGGGAAGGCCAGAATTTTAGTATAAAAGAAAGCTGTATTTCTGAAGACATGAAATCTCAATTTATAATTTACAAACTACAGCTAACGTTATAATCGATTACTTAATACTCTTCGTCATAACTGACAAGAGAAAAATGCTGCAATACGACTTTTATAAATCCACGCAGCCCAGTTCATCAATTTTAATATGTTTTTGTCTTACCTGCATCTCATTGTACCAGATGGTACAGCCACCGTCCTCCTTGAGCCTCGTGTTATAACACCCTTTTCCACGGCTGCTACATACATGGTACCAAACCTAAAAAGGAAAAAATATTAACATGCTAGATAGCTTTATTTTCAATTTGTTTGTTAACATCTTCTGTCTTCAAGGCACAAAACAAACAGACCGCAGGTGTGGCACGTCATCTGATTACTACCACCACTCAGTAGCTCATTAACTAGGTCTTCTGAAAGAATTCTTTTTCAGAATAATCCAAAAGTTTTTATAAAATGCATATAGAAAAAAATTCTCAGATAAAAATAAGGATGAAAAGGTAAATATTGGAAACACTATCAAAAATAAAGTTCAAAAGTTTTCTATGAAAGAATAAATAGCAAAAGACAAAATGAACTAGTTTGGGCAATGGGAATGTGAAGGTTCCTTATTCTTACAATTTCGCTGTAAATTTGTAACTTTATCAAAATTATAAGTTACTCCCACTCTCACCCCCTACAAAAGGTCTTCGATGGCACCATGCCAGAGAGGGTTTAAACACATTTTGGTGAAAACAACTATAGCTATTAGAAAAAATTAGATTTTGCATTTTTCCTTTCTAAACTTCATCCTATTGTTTCCCTTTAATTAAAAATAGGTGCCATAAAAATGTTCATTTATATTCCATATGCAACCAAATTTAATGTAAATGGAAAAATCAAACTGTTTTTATTTCCAACGTCTAAAATGACAACACAAACAATAACTTAAGAGTCCTGAAAATATTACCTTTTCTTTCTCTGTTGCCACCAAGGAAATAGCCAGACCCATCCTGAAAGATTTTAACACCTTTATTAGACTTTATTCCTAAAGCGCAAAAGCTTAAAAAGGAAAAAATAAATTACAGCAGTACCTTTCAGCTCTTCCTACTCTGCCAATTCGATGTACATAGTTTTGCTTTTCATCAGGCAGGGTGACATTTATAACTGTAAATAAAAACAATTATTACCAATTGGCACGGGTTTCTAAAATTTTCAAATATTAGCTTGTTTGATGTTCTAAATAATTCAAATATATTAGGTTTACTCTGAGTTCCATAAAATTCAATATGTAGGCATAAAGCGTCTTTTACCATAAGGAACACCGTGAATATCAATTCCCCTGGCAGCCACGTCTGTGCAAATCAAGAACCTTACGTCTCCTTTCTAAAGAGAGCAGAGAGAGAAACGAACTTATTACTGTGTATATACTAAAAAATAAACACCAATACTATCTTCTCACTAAGTGAAGACTCCTGTCACTAATGTGTCACTGAGATTACAGGTCCAGATATTCATAATTCACTGGACCAGGCATTGAATTTTAAGTTACGATCTGCTGAAATATGACATTTAACATGAATGGATTCATTTAAATGACTGGATCCATTTTTGCTTTTCTTTTTTCTTACATCAATGATGTCAAACCACAGCCAAAATATGGCTTAATCTTTAGAAATTATGACTGGTAATTCAAGAGAAAGAAAATACAAAATACAAAAACATGAGCATTATTTTTAACCTTGTATTACAATAAATTTAGATTACTAGACATTTTGCCTTGAAATTACAGTTTTTGTGACAACAAAATCCTAAAAAAGGAACAGAGAGTGCCCCCTGGTGCTCACCAAAGAAAAGCAAACTAGCCTTCAGCTAAGGTTTGTGCTGAGGTACAGTGAAGTCGGAAGACTTTGGCCCAGAAGAGAGAAGGGCGCTGCCCATGCTGAATTGCACCCATTTGATATGTTTTAACATCCACACCAATCCACAGTGTGAAAACGGAATCCAAAATTGCTGAATCCAGTACTTCTCACCTTTTTTCCTGGGATGGGCCTGAGAGAAGATATCTGTGCCAGACACTGAGGCAAAGGCACTGTGGCAAACAGATGAGAATGCCTTTGGTGGGGCCACTGACCCTGACTTCTAAATGGCTCGAGATCCACCCACCTACACCAGAAGCTGTCTAACCTGACCATGTGCTGCCAGGACAAAGGACTGTCTGCCCCAAACAATTCACACTACATTTAACTCCACAAAACAGTAATCTTTCTTAATTTTAATTTCTTATTTTTCAATTACAGTTGACGTACAATTTATATTAGTTTCAGGTATACAGAATGGTGATTAGACATTCATATAATTTACAAAGTGATCCCCCTGAGAAGTGTAGTACCCACCTGACACCACAGAGTCAACACATATTAATGATGATATTCTCCATGCTGTACTTTGCCTCCCAGGGACTGTTCATAACTACCAATTTGTACTTCTTAGTCCCTTCACCTTTTTCATCCGGCCCCCAACAACCTGCCCCGCCCTCCAATCTGGCAATCATCAGTTTGTTCTCTGTATCCATGAGTCTGTTTCTGTTTTGTTCATTTTTATTTTGTTCTCTAGATTCCACATGTAAGTGAAATCATATGGCATTTGTCTTTCTGACTTACTTAGCATAATACCCTCTAGGTCCACCCATGTTGTTGCAAATTGTAAGATTTTATTCTTTTTGTATGGCCAAAACCATATTTTGATTCCTGTCTTAAATTAATTTACAAATTAAGTTCTCTATGGGTGTAACTACAAATTATTTGGGGGGTGCCAATGCTATTGTTTATTGCACACAATGGGGGCAAGAGGGTTTTGGGGGAACAGGGCATGTGGAGGGGGCACTGCTACATCGACTTGTCAGTACATTCATCACAAAGGCATGGCCTCACCCCCATGCCCAGGCACACCTGGGACTAAGGCCCTTGGGTGCCGGGCACTGGAGGGCATCATACCAACGATTTTTTAAAAAGGCTCACAGATGTGGTTTAACTACATAACGATGCTTCTAAAAATATCCAGCTGAAAGAATTTAACTAAAATTTTAATTGGAAATTCTTATTATAGTAGTGCTTTGCTGAAAGAGAACGTCTTATTTACTATTGCCTATTAAAGGTAGCTAAGCTCAGCCACGAGGACACACCAGTCAGGGTAGAAATATTCTCAAGTTTTTAGGACAAGAATTGCTTTAATAACATTAACTGGAATTGATTAAAATCACATACGATTCCCCTCTTAAGTATTAAGGAAATGTAGTTAACTAAAAGTCAATACCTTAAATCTTTCCAAGTTTTGCTTTCTCTCATGAGGCTTTCTGTCACCATGAAGGCAAACACACGAGAACTGGTGTCCTTTTTTATCAGGTCCTAGTGAAAAGAATAAACGGTTAACCCTGGAAAACCTTACACCTAAGCCTATGCAAAAAAAAAAAGAGAGAGAAAAAAGAAAAACAATAAAATTCAGATTACAATGGTACCATATAATTCTACAGCAATCTACACCCCAACTTGCCATAAACCATGGTTAATATGATTTGCCATAGGCGAAATGCCATTAAAATGAACTCCTTGGGCATTAAAATTGGTTTTACTTTGAAGGGCAGTGTAAGTCACCCTTCCCGATCTGCAGGAGTAAATAAAGCAGTAAGCCAACAAAAATGCAGTAATAAAAGGAAAATATATATGTACACCAGGAACCTCATCCATCCCACCACACAAAGCAAAAAACCAAAAAAGTAGGCAAAAGGGGTTACTCTTGGAAGAACCAGAATAGGCATTATGAAGTTAATGACCTTCCTTAAAAGGCCATGCCCACAAGCCTGTCCTCCTCAAGGTGTTCTAAGCAACTTACTTTTCTGGTTTCCTGGCCAAAGCAGGTGCTACTTTAGAGGGAGATGCAGTAGTAGCAATTCTAAAAACAGCAGCTCTTCAAATACACAATAGCAAAGAGCTGTGCAGTCCTGACCAAAGTAAGGACAAACAGCTTTCTAGAACTCAACAGAACTTGTAGGCACCACTACAAGGTAGCTCAGAATAACTATTGTAGAATTCAAAAAAACAGTACACATCAAAAGATATATCCCCGAAAAGATGAACGTGAAAACTAATTACACGGAGGAGAAAGGACTGCTGACCAGAGCCTGCACAGGCAGAGCTGAGGTCTCGCTGAACGCGAGTGGTTCAGCAGTGTCAGACACGCTCCCACCCCTGCTGAGGTGCTCGGGGACAGGAGAGGAATTCTTTCTTCCCCTCTTTTAAATCCTAAAGTTGGGTATATGTCGCATTATTCTGGTTTTAGTAATGGTTGGGGGAACCTGTTCTCTTGGCAGAGGTACTCAGAATATTTAAGGAAGGAGGGTAGAAGGAACTAAGGAAATAAGGAACATTCCTGCCTGATTCATGGTATTCCTGACCACACAATCAAGTCCTCCACTAAAGACAAACCTGGACAGGAGGGAACAGTTATTACAAAACAGCCACTACAGCTAAAACCACCAAGCCAGTCTGTTTGCCAGGACGTGGGGGCAATGCTACCAACTGCTCACTGCGATGAACGATGTAGCGTGTTCTGTGTGTGACCATTAGTTCAAACTTTCCATATCTTTCCTGAGTTTTCTCCTTGATGTGTACATCAATGTGAAGAGAGATGTACTGTCTTCCCCACATAAAAGAGGAATTTGTTACCTTGTATATCTGTCACTTTTTACTTTATATATTTTTTTCAAATTCTATTTCAAACACATAGTAAAACTGAAAGAATTCTATGGCTATATGTTCACCACCTAAATTCTAACATTTACTATACCGGCTTTACTACCTCTCTATCCCTCTAACCTCCTATTAAATCATGTTTATATTTTTAATGCTTTTCAGTATAAATTGCAGATAACAGTGCACATCTCAGCATGCATATATCATTAACTAGAATACAGGATTTGTTTAGATTTTATTTTCCTTTTAAGGTTACACACAAGGAAAGATACAAATCTTAAGTGTACATTTGCTGAGTTTTGACAAATGCATGTACCTATGTAGCCAAGGCCCTACTGAGATATCAGACACTATCCCACAAAGTAGCTTCATGCCCTTTCCCAGACAATCCCTACGCCTACCCTCCCGACGACAAACACTGTTCTGCTTTTTCCCCCATTATGGATTAGTTTGACTCTTCCAGAACCTCATACAAATGGAACCACACATGGTATATTCCCATGTGAGAGCTCTTCCAGTCATCATCATGTGTGAGATTCATCCAGTCACTGCGTCTATCAGTAGTCTGTTCCTTTCCATTGCTAAGTAGTATGCCAGTGTATAGACATTTCACATGTTGTCTAGCTGTTGTACCACTGATGGCCACTTAGTGTGTTTTCAGCTTTGGGCCACTATAAATGAAGATGCTATGACCACTCTGGCACACACCTTTTGTCAATATACATTTTCCTTATCTTGGGTAATCAGGAGTTGAATTGCTAGGCCATAAGATAGCAAATTCTATAAAAATAGTGTTAAGACCTTTTACCAAACTTGCTGTACTATTTCACATTCTGTACCAACGATGTACAAGTGATCCAGCTGCAACTAATCCTCACCGAAATTTGATCTACTTTTAATGTGGCCATTTCAATGAGTGTACAGTGGTATGTAACATTGTGTTTTATTTACACTTCTCTCGTAGCGATTATGTGGAGCATTTTTTCCACGTTGGCTTATATATTTGATGTATATTATACGAAACATAAAATCAGAATCATTATCTCTTCGTTTTAGATTACTTTACTACATAGAGACTATTTCTACCAATATTTTTATCTTAAAGTCTATCATATCTCATTTTAATATAGGTAGACTTAGACTATAACTAATAATTTTGGTTACTATTTTAGCTTATATATATTTTCTTTATTCTTTTCCCTTTCCTCTTTTGCATGTCATTAGATTTTAGGCATGTTTCTTGTAAACAGTATATAGTTAGATTTTATCTGGTCTAATAATCTATGCGTTGTACCAGACTTCAGCCCACTGACAGGTATAATAGAGTTTACTCATATACTCAGATTCTTCCATCAGCCATCTTACTCTGTAATTTTTAATCATTCTGCTTTTTCTCATTTTTTTCCTCTTCCTTTCTTATTTAGCCTTTTTTAGGTTAAGGTTTTTCCTCATATGCTAATGTAGAAGAGACACATTCTATTATTTAATGACCACACTTGAAATTTTAACATAACATTAACCAATAACTTTACCCTTCTTCTAAATGACATAAGGCCTTAAAATGCTGTGATTCATGCTCTATAATGAAACTTTACCTCTGTGGAAAATGATCTCATTGTTTTTCCCAGGTCTTATCACACAGAAAAGTACCGGATAAGCACAGATACTTACAACGCAACATCACTGCTTTAAATTCTGTGCATGCATTCTAGACTGCATCAACGTGAGATTAATTACCTATTAAATGAGGAAATAATAAATAGAATTTATTTCAAGTGAGGAAACATTACCTCCTCCTTGCTGCATAAAATACTGCTCTAAGTTGTCACAGTCAATTTTGGTTCTGCAGAAAATAATTGCTTGATCCATCTTGTGCTCCTTGATGGCCCGGACAGCATACTCTCCCTTCAGGATTTTAATAGCTTCAGACCACATTTCTTGAACACCACCATGACAGCAGCAACAAAAAAACAGAATTTCAACATGAAATTGTCATGAATACACATAACTCACCTAGAAAACTGTTCAAATACAAGTATTATCAACAAGAATAAGAAACAATAAGAACGAAATGGTGAGCTAATCCATTTGCTCATTTATTTTTATTTCTGTTAATGCTTCTGATGCTAGTTTATAAGGTACCAAAACACCTATAACCAAACCTCTTGTGACAAAAAAAGACACACACAAATATACCCCCCAAAACTTTCTTCTTACCTCTCATGAAGAATTAATCCTATTCTGCCTAACATTAACTTGTCTAAATACACAAGAAATGTTACTCAGTTCTTTTAGTCCCGTTAAAATATAAGCAATGTACTTCCTAAATCAGTTTAAACACCAGAAAGTTCATACTTCCCACTATAGAATAAAAAACACATCAAACCTAGTGAAATAATTTCTTAGTCATCATCTCTCAAATCTCTATCTTTCAGTGTGAAGCTAAATTTCCATTCTGTAACTCAAAATATTTCTAAAGTCTCTCTCATCTCTAATTGTAGTATAAATTAAGCAAAAGTTTTACAAGGAAAATACATGAAGCAGTAAAAATATTTATGTTATGAAATGCATTCTCGAACAGCGGAAGCCTTACTGTGAACCAGCAGCTTCCCTGCTCCTGTCCAACAATAAAGCTGGCTGAGCACACACCTTAGAAAGTTGGAGCTGCACATAACCGAGTTTGAAGGAACTCTTTTTAACCAAGATTTCAGATAATTCACGTTTTAAATACTTGTCAAAAACCTACCAAGGAATCTAACCATGAACCAAATGCAGCCTAAGCCTTGCCAACAATCCACTTGAGCTATCTGATATCAGACATGCAGGGTTTAAGATCCATTCCTGGCTCTCTAAGCACTGTCCTATCACGATGTATCCTCACACATTTTTGAAACATTATGTACCTGAAACAAATTGTCTCAGCTCTGCACAGAAACATCTTTAATGAATCGGGTTTCAATGTTAGGCTTTTTAAAAATTGATAAATATTTAATGATATGAAGTTTTACTTTGGGAAGATGAGAAAGTTCTGGAGATGGGTGGGAATCTACTTGATGCCACTGAACTATACACTTAAAAGTGGTTAAACCCAACTTGATCTGAAGTGGGGAAGACAGAGGATATAGGAGCATGCTGATCAAAAGTGATGCTAAGAAAATGAAGGATTAACCTTGTCCACAAGGTTCTGGGAGATAGCCTCCAAGCCCCTGAAATGTCTCATCTGTCTGTGTTACCCTGGTCCTTGGCCCATACTACAGTCTGAGCTAACAACGAGATTTACGTAGCATCAGCACAACCTCGGGAGGGACTGGATACCAATGATCTCTGTGACTCTTTATAGAAGCCCTCCTTCCACTATGACCTTGCTGCTCATGATAACTTCATCTACCTGGCTTCTGATGACCATGTTCCATCACCTGTGTAAGGGTGGGGCCATCCCAATATCCCCACTGCAATCAGTGAGCCCAGCTCTGAAACAGCATCTCCTACTACCGATCTGGTCTACAGAGGAGAGACTATTATTACCCATCACTACCAAGCTTATAAGTGATCCTGGTACCCCTTTCACCAGAACCTTATTCCTTTGGTAAATGGTGTCTCCTCTGGGTGTTTTCATGGAATTAACTGACAGGTGGGTCTCTCGGGCTTACACAGTACAGCCACTCTAGCATGCCCACTTCTTTGAACTTTTTAATCCCTTGTTCTACTGCTTTCCATGGGAAAAAAAAATCAAAAGGTTAAAATGATAAAATTTATGTTATGACTATTGGTTCAAAAAGAATCAATGAACTATTTCTAGATTATTTCTGAATCTTTCACAAAGTTGTAGCTAAAGATTTTTTCCTCTGTTGTCCAATTCTGACGTGAAGAACCTACATGACATTTCTCCTAGAATTCAGGGCCAATATAAAATCTGATGCCACCAAAATTAACTTATTTTCTATGATTGATGAGAATACTATAATCTAAAATATATGTGATCTGGAAGCCAAGAGACTAACATCTTAAATTCAGTAATTACTATTTCTCTAGGTTGACTGGTATCATCAGCTTTCCCCTCATTTCTTTATTATATTTGCTGCTTTTATTTTCAGATTTCCTGTTCTAATTTTGTAGGTCACCTCAAATTCTTCATGAGCGTAAACAAGACATAAATTTAATAATATAAACCAATCTGTTTTCAAAATCTTTCCAAATATTTTGTTGATGCCTTTACCTTACCTGGACTGTTAGCGCCAGGCCTTGTGTTGTCTTTGGCATGTACTTCATCAGTCTACCAAAAGGAAAAGATAAAGAAGGGTGGAGAATGGTTAAGTAATGACTCAGAATAGGAGTTATTATTTTTTTTTTTTAAGAGAGAGCTATATTTACTGTCAGACTGCATTTCAGACATGTTTTTATAATCTACATGCAAAAACTATTCTTCGGATTCAAAAAAACTCTTTTATTAACTTCAGGTCTAAAACTGATCTATTTTAAATATAATAAAAATAATGCAAAGGTGGTTTTTAGAATACTGTGTAGGCACAGTAAACATACCTTTATCATATAAAGGAAAATCTAATAACAGTGGAGAAAATGACAAGACACATGAAATTAATTTTCGGAAAAAGAAGGCACATCAAGACACTAAACTACTATTAAAAATGGAAATCATTGTGTCTGAAATTAAATCTATATATACAGGTAACCTATTTATTTATAAAAATTTATATCAAGGGAGATGATCACAAAAGCAGCTTTAGTGAGAGAAAATAAAAGGTGAATCCATCCCTCACTCTGTGCCTTAAAGGCCTAACTTTCTAGTTCATGTATTGGACTTCTCTTTTTTTACATATACCTGGTTGCTTTGAGCATCATTAGGAACCCACGGCTGCACTAGTTTATAACTGCTTCATTATACACAAATGTTAACATTGTCAAGTACTTACTCTAATGTGGTTTTTTCCAAGCCTTTCCCAGAGCTTGTCAGTTTTCGGATTCACTGGGACAACCACATGGTGTACCGTGTCTGGAACAGAATCTTCTCCTTTCAAATCAACCCATGTGGGAAAATGCATTATCTTCTCAGACAGTTTCTTGACATCGAAAGAATGCAAAGTAGCAGAGCAAACAATCACCTAAGAACAGAAAAATGAATATTTAGATAAACTTTTATTTCATAGTGATAACAATTCTACCTATGAACACTGATGTGTGGCAAAAATTACTCTAAGCCTGGACTTAAAAACAAGTTGAGTACCTGACTCTGTAGCAGTAGCGAGTGGTGCTACTTTAGGCAGGTTAAGCTGAGCTCCAGCGCCCTGACACAGAAAGCATGCCAAAAACTCAAGGTGCTCCAAAAACCAAGTATGATGAAAAGGCTTTAAAGATCTAACAATATAAGCTTTAGATTTATCTAAAACCTATAAACTTATCTAAGCTATACCTATCCCTTTCTCTTAAAATCCTCTATCAAATTTTTCTGAAGAATGAGAAAAAATGAGAGTACTATTTCAAGAAATAATTACTAAAGAAACAACTGTTTTTCAAGAGCTCGAGTATTTTTCTTTCAAACGGAAACAGTACCCATAATCTGGAATATAAACTAAATGCTCTGTAGGTGGGGGAGCGGGGGGGGGGAACAACTAAGAATTTTTCTCTCAGTCTTCTGTAACACCTAAGTAACTTCCTCAAATTTCCTTCATTTCTAAAAGTAGCTTTGAAGACTGTTTACTTTGTGTGTGCAAAGGAAACACTACCCACACTATTTAATCAAGTAATGAAGAAAACGTTTCCTAGAGTAGTTAATCAGAAAACACTAAAACAAGATGTAAATGTAAGACAAAAAATTAAGCGCTAGTACATGATTATTTACATGTATCTTAAGATGCATTAGTTATTTTATACCTGAAGCCTTTTTCCATCGGAGGTAATCTGAGGAATCTGATTGTGAATCCTATTTATAAAATCAGAGTAACCTTGAGAAAGAAGCCCATCCTATATGAGAAGCAAAGAAAAGTATAAGTTTTTTAATCAGTTTCTAAATCTTCTTCTAAAATAAATTTAAAATCTAAGAAATGCAAATGAATTCATACACATACATATCCCCATATTTCCTAAATTATTTTCTACTGGATATTTAAAGACAAGTTATAAATTCAACTTTAAATCACAGGTGACTAAAATATGAAAAAGCTGACAAGCAATAATGCAAAACTATACTCTAATATTGTATAATGAATACAAGCGTTAACAGCTATCATGTCTTTGAGCATATGACTTTAACATGTAAAACAAAAATAAAAACCAGTGTTGAAAAGCTACTTCAGCCCATCTTGAAAATAATTATGAAGTATGTCTCAAGAGACTCAAACACATTAGTATCTTTTCATACTGTTCACATTGACCAACTGTAACAAAGAAATAATTTGTAACATGTAAGAAAACAATAATGTACAAACAAAAATAAGTACTTAGAAACACAAAGGTCAATATATAGTAACAAGAGTTTCAACTTACAGCTTCATCCAGGACCAGAAATCTAACTTGGGATAAGTTCAGCTTCCCTGTGGACACCAAGTCATCCAGTCTTCCCGGAGTGCCCACGACTATGTCCACCTGAAAATTATCAAAAGTGCCTGGTGAAACCTGAAGAACTATTATAATCACCTGTACGTACCAGCCAACAATAAATCTATATGTAATAAAACCATGCACACTGAAATTGTCACAATCAACTCTAAATTTATTTAAAAAAGGAGTTGTAGATAAAGCCATATCAAAGTTGCATTTGGCTTGAGAAAAATATGAAGAATTTGGCAACTGAGTCTGACATCCTTACTGTTACATATAGTCTAATATAGAAAATATTATTTTTCAAGCAAAAATCAGATGAATTTATAGGAACTTGGAAATTCATGTAAGCTAGAATTTTCCTTGAGGGATTTGTAAGAGACTGCTGTTCTGTATACTTTTGGGAAAAGCAAAGGAATACTTGCAAGATGTCTTTGAATAAATATATACTTTTTTGACCTTATTTTAATTTTGGCCTCCTTTGATTTGTCTTGAAACTTTGCAATAAAACTATACTGCCAAAACGACTGTTCATAAAGCTACTTTTTAAAAATTAATAGGACAACTTACCCCATTATCTAAAACAGAGAGCTGGTCCCGTGCTGCAACACCTCCAATTATCAGAAGCTCCCTGAGATACAGAAATAACAATGTAGAAAAATGTAAAAATGTGCTTTAGTGCTTGATTTGTATCCATTTCTTTTAGGTAGAAATAAAGCTGAGTGAGGAACTGTGAAAGAATCCACAAGAAAAGTCTGGATTAGGAGGGAAACAAAGCTCTTCATTTCCATAGCCATACAAAATACTAAGGCAAGGTAAAGCAGCTGAGGAGAAAGTTTGGAACACAGAGAACATTAGCCCTGTTTACATATCCTTCCACAGTAAAATAATTCCAAGTGCTCCAAAATCCTGTTTCAATCTGCCTTTTCAGACATATGTGGCATCAAATATCTCTGAAATAACATATAAATATCAATATTTTAAAATTGCCTCTGTTTAGGATAACTAAAATCTGGGGATGGGGTGAAAGGAGACTGACTTTTTATAGAACATCTTTTTGTGTTGTTTGAATTTTTCCCATTCCAAATACTTAAAAAAAAAAAGTTTAGGTTAGAAGAGATTGCCTCATGTCAAGACAATTCAGGGGGGAGAAAGAATAGTCTTTTCAACAAGTGGTATGAGAACAAATACTTATAGACATGTAAAAGAATGAAGTTAAACCTCTTCTTTATATTGTACACAAAAATTAACTCAAAGTGAATCACAGACCTAAATAGAAGACCTAAAATTATAAAAATCTTAGTGGAAAACATAGGGGTAAATTTTCATGACCAGGGGTTAGGCAACGTCTCCTTATATACAACACCAAAAACAAAAGTAACAAATGCAAACACGATAAACTGGAGTTCAAGAGACTTGCATTTCAAGGGACACAATTAAGAAAGTAAAAAGACAGGCCACAGAAGAAAATGTTTGCAAATGTGTATATAAAGAAATCTTAAAACTCACCCATAAAAGACAAACAACCCCACTGAAAAACAGGCAGGGACTCTGAACAGATGTTACAAAAAAGGCCAATACAATAAGCACAAGAAAAGATATTCAACGTCATCAGCTATAGGGAAATGCAAATCAAAATCACAAGATACCACTTCACACCCATTAGGATGGCTATTGTCAGACAGATAGTGAGTGAGTGTTGGTGAGGATATAGAGAAATAAACCCTCATAGATTACTGTTAGGAATGTCAAATGGTGTTGTCATTTCGGAAAACAGTTTGTCAGTTTCTGAAAATGTTAAACATAAAGCTGTATCATCCAGCAATTCCACTCCTAGGTACATATCTAGAAATCTGCACAGTAATTTGCAATAACCAAAAGTAGAAACAACCCCAAATCCATCACCTAATCAATGAATAAACAAAAACATAGTACATGCATGGAATGGACTACTTTTCAGCAGTGTAGAGAATTAAGGACTGATCGATATTACCACACTGAAGAACCTTGAAAACATTATGTAAGTCAGAGACCAATCACAAAAGAGAACACTGAATCCAATTCTATTTACATAAAATATCCCAAATAGGTGAATCTACAGACAGAATATAAATCGGCGGTGGTTCCACTGTAGGGTGGAAGACAATCAAAGAGTGGCCCCTGCCTTAGGGAGCATAAAACTGAGTGGGGATGACTAAAGCTATGCGTATTTAAAGCAAGGAGCAGACACAGGACAGTGTGTAAAAGCTTATGCCGCAGTACACACAGGAAGTGGTATCCAGGCGGGAGAAGACCTGCGCTGGGAGAGCTGGGTTAGCTTCACAGAAAGACCAGACAGGTTTTCAAAGATGGAAAGGCTCATTTGTACTGAATATCCAAATGAGTAACCCACAATTTTGCCATCTTAAATAAACTGACTTTATTATTCACGTTCCCTTCCAGCCTTTGCCTACAGGCATGCTAATCTTTATGCCCAACTATAGCACGAAAACCAATTCATATTGGCCTTTTACATTCTTCCCAAAACATGCACATATGAAGTTCTGAGTCTCTTATACCACACAGATGCCCTGGTAATGACTCCCTATAGTGACTTTCCCTACCGTATCCTCGTCATTTGTTTCTCGCCCTTCCACACTATCCCCACACTCCCATATTTAATCCTATGAAAGCAAAAACTAATAATCCTCATAGTTACAGCCCTGATCTCCAGTCTATGACTTCACACACAGTAGGTATTCAGATAGTTACGGGATGAGTGACAATCCTCAAAATAAATTTAGTACCATTTATCTCTCAGTAAGTTTTGCTTCTAAGAAAATGATGACGGCACAGTGCTGTGGCTTTACTAAAAACCACTAAATCATACTTTAAATACTAAATTGTACAGTGTGTGAATTATGTTTCAATTAAAAAAATTAAAAGTAAAATTAACCAAAATTAAGTGGCAAATTAGTGGACAGAGAGGTTTACTTATACGATGTGGTCCACCTCAAATTAAAAAGAATTGCTACTGAGCAAGACGTTCTATAAAACATCTGACTATGGTTGTCCCCCTGACGGTAGGAAGGGTCCTCCAACTAGAGTGACCAGTCTGAGAAGGAGGTCACCACTGTGAGACAAATTTACCAACATGCTGGAAACAGACTGATACATTTTCTATGCAAATGAAGTGATGAATCTAACACTGAATGAAATGCTCCCTTTAAAAAGTTAATTTTTACTGATACTTTTTTGTAAACCATGACTTTATGTAAAAGATAAGAAAAAATCTCCTTACTCTTAAATTCAAACTTATCACTTAAACAGTTTTACACAGAAACTAACTGCTACTTTATTTCAAAGTTAAATAAATTCCCACATTGAATTTCTACTTCATTTTTTTCTATCTTACTTTTCTTCCAAAATACCTCACTCAAACCTAAGGACAACAAACATTTGAGTAAGAAAAGGAAGATTTACCTTAATTTAGGATTCTCAATGTATTTCTTAAACTGCTTGACATTATTCAAAGTTTGTTCTGCTAACTCTCGGGAGGGTTCAACGATGAGAGCTTTGGGCGCATTGGGGAGAAACTTGGTCTGGGCCACCTGTGCATTACCTTAAGAGAACAAAAAAGATCAGAGCACATTCAAATCACACTTCAAAGTACTTTCATTTGAAAATGAAACATTAGCACAAGTATTCCAATAACAAATATTTAAATAACAATTGTCAAAAAGTATATGATACAGTCGAACACAAAAGAGTTAAGGTTCCTAAAATGAACTAAGGTTTCTTTAGATCTATTTGCAAGAACTGCAACTGATTTATAGGTTTTGTGATAAAGTAAACTAAGTTTGACATGTACGTACTTCAAATAACTGAAATAGCCAAGACAGTGCAATGGGTCCGAGTCAGACTGCTTGGGTTTGAATCTGGCTCTACTGTTACCTGCTCTGTGACCTTGGGCAGGTAACTTCTAGTCGCTACTCCTCAGGTCTGTCTGTAAAATGGGAGGACTACTACCTCACAGGTTTGTTGTGACTGAACGATCCCTGTACGGCACTGATCACGGTGCTGTGGCGCTTACTGAGCACACATATTAAAAATACGAAGTAATATCAGTATCATCACTAGGATCCCCAAAATGTCAAAACCTAATACTTAAGAGTTTATGAATTAGGTTTGGAAATGAATTTCACTGACATGTTAAGTGGAGACGTGACTAACGCAGCAAGGGGAGTACATATGTAAGCAACTCAGGAAAAGAAGCCTTATTAGTGAATGGAGTTTTCATCAACGCCCCGTCCTTGAAGCCCCTGCCCTTTTGGGTACAATACCTGTGTGCTGTGACTTGACAACATAACTATCTGGCGCCTTGGAAAGAGCAACAAAGCCATCTTTGGGTGGAAACTTAAATTCTTCTTCACCAAAGTTAAATTTTAATTCAGCATTCTAGCATGGAATAAAGGAGAAAATGGAAATTCTTAATCTAATAGCAAACTAGCCAATACAAAGTAATACAGACCAAAGCAGTTTATAATCACAGCAAAATTTTCCTAACTACATTCTTAATTACCTTCAAAACACAGGCAGGAAACAGGGCTTGGTTCTTTATGTGTGATGGTATTTCAAAAGCCAGACCCAGGTCTTTTCCTTCAATTAAAAAAAAAAAAACAAAAAAACCCAGAATGAGAGAAAGAAATTTAAACTACCAGGAAAAACCCTCCATCTGCTCACAGCAACAATCTACCCACCAACCTACCTGTGTTCATGCTTTTCCTCATGGGTTATCATGTACATTGTGCTGCCTAATGCCAGCCTCTTCACCTTTGACTTCATCCTGAAATTGTCCCCTCTCCCCCTCTACATTTTTAATTCTTATCTTCCTACTGATTGCATCCACCAGACACTTCAACTACACATCCCATGACATACAGACATACTGTAACAGCTCCCATACTAAAACTCAAATAAAGCTCCTAGAACCCACATCTTCCTCTATCTACCTTCTATTTTTTCTTAGTAAAACTTCCCGATCTCCATTTTCACTGTGTCCACTTCACTTCATTCCATTCTCTACTGAAGAGGCTCCACCCAGACAGCTCCCTGTCAAGCTCCTTAATGACCTCCACTTGCCAGATCCTGTGGTTAATTCTCATTCCTCATCTTGCAGACCAGACTCATCAGCAGCACTGGACACAGGATTGCTCCCTTATTCTCCCACTTCCTTCACCTGGACTGTAGGACCTTGATCTCTCTGCTTCTCCTCCCCCTGGCCTTCCTCCCCATTCTGCTGGATTCGCCTCAGTTTCCTGACTTCTAACCATGAGCCTAGCCCAGGCCTCAGGTCCTCCTATTTGTGATCTACGAACATTCCCTCGGTGATCTCATCCTGCCCTGTGGCTTTCAGCACACCCCCAGACTGTCATCACCCCTATTCTCCTACCCTGATTTACATTCTCCTCCAGTGCACCTGTTCCCACTTATCTCTCCCCACCAGGATATAAGCCACACAAAGGTAAGTACGTCTGTCTAAATCTCTAGCACCTCCCAAGGCGCCTGGCAAGTAGCAGATGCTCAACAAATGTTTGTTTGAAAGAAAGGGGAGGGAAAGGATTGAAGAGGGTAAGGGAATTTAAAAAAAAAAGTTCTGGATAATGCATATCTTCTCTAATAAGATGATCCACAGAAAGCTTACCATTTTTAGAGAACTTGACATGCCCTTTATCTATATCTAGGTAACATCCAATGGTATCGTGCATAGTGAATTCCTAGAAAACCAAAAAGTCGAGTACTATTAATAGAAAGCAAAAACAAAGTTAAAAGTTCAAGTACAGCTGCGTCAAATGTATGTATTAGTATTTCAAAATAATTATTTCGAGCTCTAATGTAGGTGTTAAGAAAATGCCTGTTATAGCATTTCAGATGTAACGGAAGTGTCTGAGAGGCTTTTAAGAATCAATATGACTTTAGACTTACCAGAATAAGTATGTTTAGATTCACTATGACTTAAAATAAGAAACAAGAATAACACTACGTAATCAAGTCAAAGCCAAAACCAAAACAGTGTGAAAACAGAACATGAAGGTATGTACTTTGGAGGAGCCAAATAAATTTTGTAACATTTCTTCACTGAAGTCCAAATCTGAACTATATGTGGAAAATACCCACAAAATCCATTTGAATTTCAGAATCATTTCTATACCCTCAGTCATGTCATCAGCGATCAAGTAAGCATGCAAGAAAACGTAACTAATGCTATGATTAATGCGAGTCAACAAGAAGACTTACCTCTCCATAATTATCAAATTGTTTATTATGAGATTTCTTTCCTGTTCCACCAAAGCCAAATCCGAACTTGTCAGTACCTAAAATTACAAAAGGATTTTACTTACGTGGTAAGAACATAAAATTAAAATTTTATAAAAATTAAAATTTCTTAAATATAAAAGCCCTGTAAGAGAATTTTACAAATTTACAATAACGTAGGGCATCTATGCAGTATCGTGTGGTATTTGTTTGTGCACACTAATTTTACTCAGACTTCTCTCGCAGCTTAACCTATTCCTCCTGATTTTATATTGTCATATATTTTGGGGTACTTCAAATCTTTTTTGGAATGCATCAGAGTATAGATATTTCATTTTTATGTCTCTAAAATATGCACTTCGTATGGCTAAGTTTATTATTTTGTTCCCTGGTTTAATAAAATGTTAACAACCCACACAAAGTAATAAGTTCAGTCTGCTGTAGGAACACTCACCCAAGTCCAAGGAGGCCTGCATGGAAGACCATCCGACTCTGCACAAACCCTGGTCGTGACAGGACACTTCATAGTAGTGTTTTCCTGCAAGGGGAGAACACCGAAGATCTATACAAGCACCACAACTCATTTACCATGAGGCCTTTTCACACTGTTTCTGAATTACAGTTTGCATGATAAAGCGAAGAACTGCAGGTCTTTTTACATTAAAAATCTTTTCAGATCCTTAATTTGAAGCTATTTAAAGAAAGTTCATGTTTTAATACATTAACTTGAAAGTCTGCCCAAGTACAAATGCCCATCAGTACCTTTTGTTAATCCTTTAGTAGCTCTACATCCATGCCATTCCTTTACTTCTCTGCTTTGACAGCAAAGACCATCTGACCCAATTGCTGGATTTGAGAACACAGAAAATTATGTCAGTCAATTATATAAATCAAGCATTCTGAAATAAGTATCATTCAGTCTCGCTGTTGCAATGTTCCAGAGACTGACGTGCTGAGTGACAGCAATATCTTCCCCAGGAGTAACTGCCCCTATTCATCCCCTAGAGGGCCCTGGCCACATTGGGGACTCATTTCTATACTCGTCCCATCTGTTCACTGGGACAAGATTTTACGACAGTACATCTAGAAAGGAATCAAAACAGTACCTAATCTGACTTGCAGTAATGTTTAGATAACTGTTCTCGAGTCCTTTAAAGAAATGGATACTTGAGGATGGTGCAGCACCCACTCAGCAATACCTGTTGCTCTGATTTTCTACTCAGAGCCTGAATAAATATTATACTAAAAGGAAAACAGGGATTATCTGGCTTGCTCCACAATCCGTGGATGCAGAAGCCATAAAAGGAGAGCAGGAAAAAGTACAAATAAATAAACCCTTGCTTATTATCGGGACTGTGAAAGATAAAGTTCTGTATTACACCTCACGGTCAGTCGCAGTGCTTCCTGGGTTTAATCGAAGCATTTGGATTTTGTGTGCACTGCAAAGAAACCATAACTTTTGTCCTGGATCAGGCTTGCAACTCAGATTCAGCACTTGAATGTAGAACAAATTTCTCTCAAAGCACACATTTTAGTTCACTTATCAGAAATGAAATTATTTATTCAAAGCATAAATTCTTAACTCACAACATACATTATATAAAACTGACCTTTTCTAAAAGTTCTCTAGCAATAGCAAATCTCTAATGTTTTCATATGTAAACTTCTTTATGCATATGTACATTTGTAAACTGTAATATACTTCAGGTATCATACAGGGGAGAGTAGCAGTTGGGGTTTTTGCTTGTTTGGGACATGAGTCCTCATGCCCACTCCACATTTCCCTGCACCCTGCTCATCTTACTCGTCAGCACCTGGTGAAACCCCTCTGAGCCAGCTCTGCGATGCTCACTTGCTCTTATAAGGGATTCTCAATAACCCTGGATATATGCTGGTCTGTGTTAACCAGTCCTAGCAATAATATTCACTCTGTTGGCGATTTTTATTGTTACAAGTAACGCTGCATCAAAAAGCTTTCTATCTATGTACTTGCATACTGCTACTTTCATGCCAATATATATATTTTTATTTTAATAGGTAAAGCCAAACTCCTTTCTCAAAAGGCAGTAATTCATAAATTGGTTATCACTTTTTTAGATTCTTGCCAAGATTGATATAAAACATCTCACTGTAACTTTAACTTCCTTTTCTATACTCTCTGTAAACTTAATCTTTGCATGTTTATTACTTTTTGGATCGGCTCTATGTGAA
Organism: Cynopterus sphinx; assembly: GCA_030015415.1. NCBI lineage: Eukaryota > Metazoa > Chordata > Mammalia > Chiroptera > Pteropodidae > Cynopterus > Cynopterus sphinx. The sequence goes on along the minus strand of CM057383.1, from coordinate 5,104,664 downwards.
CTGCCTATTCATATTCTTTGCCCATCTTTCTTACTGGTTGTTCATCTCCTTCTTACTACATAAGAACCCTTTACCAGTTTTAAGAATTCTTTATCTTTCGTCAACATTGCAAACATTCCTTCTATATTTATTTTTTGCCTGTTGACTTTTTTCTGTAATATCTTTTCCACATATACAGTTTTTAAGTTTTATACAAATATAACTTTTCATTACCATTTCTGAATTTCCTATTTGAGTTAGACATATTTCCAACCCCTAAATTGTACATGTAATTTTCTACATTTAAATTCACATACACACACACACGTATATACAAATATAGACTCACAAATATGCGTACACATGTATTTAAGCCTTAAATACATTAGAATGTTTCTAATTATGAGGTAAGTCAATTTTACATCGCTCTGATGGATCACTAATTGTGCCAGCACGCTTACTGAGTAAGCCATCCTTTGCCCCACTGATACAAAGTAATACTTCTTTACTCTTTACCTTTTCATATACACTTGGATCTATTTCCATCATAGTCCACTGATCTGCCTAGTCATTCCTATGTCGGCACTAAACTGTTAAACTTTAGGAACTATTATATTCCACTGTGGGGTGAATTAAATCTTCAATTTTTGTTCTTTTTCATAATTTTCGCAATATTCGCAGGTATTATTAAAAACAAATTTCTAAATTATAAATGAGCTGCTAAGCCCTATCCACTTACCAAAAGCAGATCCTCTATCATATGGATTCATTTGCCATTTGTTGAGCACTAAACAAATTAAAATAAGAAAAGTTAACCAGGAATGTATGAAATTAAAAATGTTGTCAAAAATAAAGCAAATATTTCATATTTTATAATACCTTAATTCCTTGAAATTCACTATGGTCTTATACTATACATTACTTGGAATGTACAAGTAAATGTCTTGTTGTTTTTATTAGAGGCAACACTGAAACTGAAAACTGAAACATGCCAAATAATCACTGTCCCGTCTGGGCTAAGACTTGTCATTGCCTGCTTCAGTATACTTTGCATTAGATGGCATTGATGCTTGTCATAACTCCAAGGATGCTGATAAAATGAAATTCTGGTAACAAGCTGACTTCAATCATGTTGACTGAATCCAATCATATGTTGGAAATGATTGACCAACACATCGAGATCTAATTAAGTGTCGTTTCACATTATTTTTTTTTAAAAGTCCTTTATTTTATATAATTCAATAATACATTCAAAAGTCACAAAATTTTTCCTTACTCTTATGGAATAATTTTTCTTTTCTAAACATCTTAATAGTCCATGGCTAATCGAAGGACCATAACAGCTACAAAGAACTCCATGTTTTCAAACCCAACTTCCCAGCCAAGGGCAAAATCTCTTCTAGACTATTTCTAATCAAACGGCATCTACTATCTGCTTAAACATTCTGAATGACAGAGATGTAGCCTTATCTCGAGGTCCTCTCTTCCAGTGCTGGCTCAGTCCAGCTACTTGGATGCTCTTAAGTCAAACAGAAACCTACACCTAGATCACTTCTAATTAGTCCTGGCCCTACTTTCCAAAAGAATTATTTTTTCCCAAGATCTCATCAATGATTTAACAGTTATCTCTTTGACTTGTGTGTCCATGTTTAAATATCCGATTTCTTTATTCCTCATAGGACATGACTTTTGGAACCACTATAAGTCTAGTTATCTTCCTCTGAAAGCATTCTCCTTTATAAACATCTCTCATAAAGAATGCTTTACAGTTGTTACAAGTTCTGAAACTATTTTTGAATAGGCCTATAGTCTAAATAGTTCATATCCATCATCCATCTCACAATTCAATTACAAATGAGTTCATTCTATGAGTATGTAACATTGTTATTTTCAAACAGAATATTGATAAAGAATTCACTCCACTTAAGCTTGCAATTTTGTCACAATCCTGCTTTACATTATGAAAGAAAAGTGACTTTAAAATATGCAATAAATTTTGTTAAACTATAACAAAATCATAGATTACTCAAAATACAATGGAATTCAGAAACAATTTAATCAAAGCAACAATTTAAAGATGAGGAAATTGATGTGAGATTGATCATGGCACAGATAGGACCAAAACCCTGCTGAAGGACCCATCTCTATGTAGACAGGACTGAAAATAAGAAACTGACTTTAAAATTTACACTTTATATTTTACCTTCCCAGGCTCCTTCTTTCGTTTCTTAAAGGAAAATGCATTTCTCTTTTCCCTATGAAAGGCATATTTCCCACCATTGTTGAGTTTTTACTCCTATCTATTTTTTGTAAATTTTTCCTTTATGCCTTTGTAAAACACTGTACCAATGTACTTTACTAGGCACAAAAAAGTATCAAGTTAATAAAAACATTTTTAAAAAGTAAGCATAATGTCCCGACTGCTAGTGTTTTATCAAAAAGAGCACTCTTAGTATTTTCTGAGGGATGATCTTTCACGATATATGCTCTAAATGGCATTTAGCATCAATGCAGGGTACCAAATGCCTATACCACCCCCACCTCACCTCAGGATAGTGATAATAAAAATGCACACCCAAACCTCACATCTGTAAATGTCAGGGATGAACATTTGCTAATTTATACAAAAGGGAATTACCAATATGCAAAAATTACCTGAAGCACCAGTTTTAATTGTTGTTTTTCCTTTTTTGCCTTCCTGTTGGTCTTTCAGAGTTTCATAAACTATCTGGATAACTGGAATACTGAAAGCCTAGCAAAGAAACAAGTTCCCCATATCAGTTTCCAGATATTAATGACAATTTAAGAACCAATATAAATTTCAAAAGTTATGCATGCACATTAAATAATTACATGTATTTCAGACTATAGCTCCAATTTCATCTGCCCAATACAAATACCAGTAAGGTAACAAGAGTTGATTGAATAAAAAAAAAAACAGGAGACGCTGACAGCCCAAAACAATAAAGTATGAGGATCTGCAGAATAAATCTAAACCAAAGAAGAAAAATACCATCCAGTCTGACAAACTGTTTCTGTAGTCTAGGCCAATGGGAGATTGACCGCTATGTACAACCTCTTTATTACTAGAACCCCTGCATTAAAATTCAGAAGTGAATATAAACACTAGAGACCCTCTAGCTATTTTTCCGAGACCAGTTTAAAACTATATTCTTAAATCCATACTCTTATAGAGGTGATTTCAGAATTAGTTGGCAACAAAAATATCACTCTCAGTGGCAAGCAGTCAATTCCTTACATTTTAGATGAGGTTGTTTTATTAAATACGTCAAAGTAAAAACAACTGTTCAAAGTTGTTCTAAAATTCAATTCTTACAAAGTCAATTTAAGTTATTACTTACACCAGTTTTTCCGCTTCCTGTTTCTGCCGCCTAAATGAAAAATAAGTGGATTTCAGTTTAAATTGTCAATTAAAGTCAAATTAACGTGATACCATGTAGAAATCTTTAATACCTGACCAGCTCTCTTTATTTTCAGTGTCTCTACATTGCTCAGTTTCCTTAGTCAACTCTGACTATCGCAAATCTTGTCACTTCTATTCCCTCAAGAATCTGTTCTCCCCTTTTCCCATCATTCAAATCTAACACTTCGCTATTCTAACCTGGATTATTACAACAGTATCCTAACAGCCTCTAACGTCTCAGAGCTTCACTACAAGCCGCTATCAAATCAGTCTTCATAAAAACACAATTCCAACCATGTAACACATCCATACCTAAAAATTTCCAATGATTCCCACTGCCAACAAATACCCAATTCTTTAACATGACACTTGAGAAAGAGACCAAATAATCTGACCTACCACCTATTTACCATCTTATTTCAAGCTACATCCCACCAGATGCACATATTTTACACTTCCACCTAAATGAACTGCTCCAGGATCATACCCTGCATCCCCCTACTCAGCTTGGTCATATGCCCTCCACCTAGAGATCATTCCTCTTTCATATTCCCTTGTCCAAAATTTACTTCTGCCAAGTAGAGCCCATCATGAGTCGTCGTCCAGGACTCCCACTTGAATCCCTTAGCACTTTGCTTCCTTTATAGACTGTGCCATGTTCTTTCTTTTACATTTATTTGTGGACATCTTACCCTGCTACTGGGTTTAAGCTTCTCAAGGACAAAAACTGCACCTTACTCACCTTTGTGTTCCCCACAAATTCTACCTAATACTTTGAGTACACTACATGTATCCTAAATTTTTGTGAATAAAATTAATTTGATGAAAATATCATTTTTAGGTCTATGGAGCTCTTAAAGTAGTCCTTAAACAGCCCCAGAATTGTGAATCCTTGGCTCCCAACCACCTCGCCAAATGTAAACATACCATAAGTACATCACCTCCTCCTAGGATCAGCGGGATAGATTCAGCCTGGATATCAGTCGGGAGACTAAAAGAATCATAGTTTGAAGAATTTTAGTAAAAACAAAATCACCTAAGCTAATTAAGACATGTTAAACTATAAACCTGAAAGAAATTTTTATTTGTTAAATACTACCAATCTTTTTCAGCTCAAAGTATATCTATGTTTAAAAAAACTTTCCATAATCACAAAAACACTGAACTTATCAACTAGACCCAAAAACATTTGATAAAATCACTAATGGCTGTTTAAATTATAAAGCATTGTTGTCGAGGTACAATTAAACTGTGTACTTACAGCCAATCCATTTCTTCCACAGCTTGTGCAATCTCAGGCATAACACCCATCTCTGAAAATAAAAATTAATTTTAAATACCGCACATAACAAAACTTAATTCTGCTCTTAAAATTATTGTTCATAGAACAGAGAAAAGGCTTTGGAGCACAGCTCAGTAATATAGCACCTCCCAGGTGTGCACTGTTGAAAGAGTAAGTTTTGAAGACCCGCGTTCAAATTCAGTCTCTTACTCACTAGCAGTGTGACCTTGGGCATGCTATAAACCTTTCTCCACACGAAATAGGGCTAGTATTACCTACCTTATAGGAACATAGAAAGAATACTGATAATAACTAATGCACCCGGCACATAGTTGTCACCTAATACATAGTAGCTACCACTATTTCTTTCCTATGACTAATGAAAAATCTGCCAGTTAGAGAGAGGATTCTAGACCAACAGCTTCATTGTTTTCATCTAGAGATAATGTGGAATTCATGTTCCTTGTCTATTAGACGGTCATGTGCACACCCTCAGCAATCTGAGAAAAGTGAACAGGCAAGTGGAAAGAGCCCACACTTACTGGTAGCCATGATCAAAACTGTTGTTAACTGAAAAAAGGGACCAGGGGTGAAAACATGGGTAACTGGAAATGGAAGCTGAACACCTGCTCTGTTCTTAACTGTTCACGTATTTAAATAACTCTACTTCCAAGCCAGTCCTAAATCAATACATTATTTCTGATTGGATTTTGTCATTTTATCATTTCTCCAATGAACTGCAGAAGGTAGTTATATGTGTAGTTGAATCATATAAACCTCCTTCCCAAATAAGAAGTGATTTTTTTAAGTCTACATTTATAATAATGCAGCTTTCGTTATTATTACAAAAGTGTATATTTCTATTAAAAATTAACAATACTAAAATATTTCCAACCCCAAAAATAACCAATTTGGAAATTTTGTATTTCTTGTAATTGTTTGTAAAAAGCAAAAAAACACATCTACAAAGTGAATACATCCATTTCTAAAGCAGCTTTTCCTCTGTGAGAATCATACTAGCAATTAACACGATGAATACAACGCTAAAATTTTATATAACTAGTTAATATAAACATCGATGACAGGAAAGTATAAAAATCTGTTTCAAAAAGGAAAGCTTTTCTATCTCTACAGAACACCAAACCCAAAGTTGAAACTGCCTATGAAACCGTTATACTGTAAGCAGCAACCACACACTGCTTTCAGCAAATTCCAGACTATTTCTTGTTCCATTCTGATCATGTTCTCTGCATCTTTGCTTTGAAACCATGCTTGCTATAAATACAATATGCCTTCTATAAATACAACACTTAAGGGAAAAATAGGAACATTCATGTTCTTTAATTCTACTTGTCTTTATTTCGTATTGCAGACGCTTACAGTCCCTTACCCTAATGTTCCAGATATTTGTGCATGACTCCTAAACAAGTGAATCTATAAAACGACAATGTGGAACTTACTCTACACACCTTGGCTCAAAAAATCTTGTTTTAGGAGAAAGCTGGGAAAACCAGCTGCCGCTCTGAGATTTCCCCTTGCGACAATAATCAGAAACCCTCTCTCATACTAAGAATTTAGAATTACTAATATTCTTATAGTAGAAAGTGAAGAAAGTAACAGCACTGTGCTATAACATCTGAAGTCATCATAACAGGTTAGGGACATCTTTTAATGTCCCTAACCTACCTCAATACTATATAAATTTACCACGTTTAATAGGTATTAAGGTTCATTGCAGCTTCCTAAGACTGTGGTTGTATAAAGAGATGATAAAGAGGGAAAAACAACTGTGGGATTAGACGAGCTACCTCAAAGTCTTGTTTGGAATAGAGGAAGGCATCAGAGATCAAGCAAATAAGCATTTTTCAAAATTTATGCTGGGCTCGCTGCATGAGCATGAAAACGCTTTCATTCTCATATATAGCTTCGATATTTAAAGTCAACGTTGATATCACTTATTGTTAACAAATTAACAACAACAAACAAGTCCCAGGTTGATGCCTTGGACTTTTTTGGGGGAAAAAACTAGACAGAGGCAGAATGGGCATTTTCCTAACCGAGTCCTGCCCGTGCCCTGCGGCTCGTCCGCCTGGACAAACCCTTAGCAGGTGTAGTGCGGGGGGAAGGGGTTCCCGAGCCCGACGGCCACGTCCAGCAGGCAGGAGGCCCGGGACCCCCTGCCGCAGGGCCCGTGGCACCCCCGCCAAGGGCAGCAGCCCAGGCGGGCCGGCGCCGGGAGAGACGGCACCCCGCGCGCCAAGCGAGCCTCTCGGGGCCGCCGCTGCGCCCCCAACCCCGCACCCCCGCAGCTCCGGGGCCAAGGAGGCCGCCATGGACGGCGCCCTCCCGGACCGCGCTGCGCCCTCCCCCGCCCCGCAGGCTCCCGGCCGGCTGCCCAACGGCCGAGCCGGCCTCCCGCGCCGGCCCCGGCGCCCCCGGCAGACGCACCGGAGAAGGCGGCCATCTTCGCGTTCCTCCGCGGCCCGGCTGCGCTCCCCACCTCCTTCTCCGCCCGCGGCCGCGTGGACACGCAGCGCCGCGGCGCCTCGCGCTTCCGGGCCTCGGCCGCGCGCGCTTCCGGGCCTCGGCCCGCCGCTTTCCGGGTCCGGGCAGCAATCCAGCCCCGCCGGAGAACAGTTCCGGGGCGAGAAATGAGCCCTTCTGGACGCGAAGGCGCGGGGCCCGGGTCCTGGGGTCCGTGCGGGGTCCGTGCGGGGCCCGAGACTATGGGCGCCTGCCCCCAGGAGGCGCTGAGTGCATATTTTTGACCTGAATAAGTAATGATTTACGTTCTCCAGCCTGACTCCTTTCCTGGGCTTCTCCTTTCCTCCTTTGATGTCGAGTGGATCATCTCGAGTTTCTTTCACGTCCATGGAGTTTTGACTTCTCGCTCTGGGCAGAGAGATGAGACAAGTCAATGAAGGTTAAACCCTCCCAACGTCTCTGCCGGGTAGTATTAGTATTTTAGACGAGGACACTAAAACTCAGGAACGTTAAGGAATTTATTTAGGCCACACAGACACTCCAGGGCAGTGGGGGATCCGGGCCACGTCTGCAGGAGTCCAGGGCCCGAGCTGTGTGTCATCTGCAGCCTGCCTCACAGCGACGTGGAGGAAAGTGAAGCCATTCGGTTAGAAGTGTCTGATGGAGTTAGATTTCGGGAGCCGTACTCCCTGGGTTTGAAGTCTAGCTGAGCCCCTCGCTAGCTGTGTAACCTCAGCAAGTCTGGGCTTCCGTTTACTACTCATCTGTAAAACTGTCACGAATAAGAGTGCCTATCTTGTAGGATTACTACGTGGATTAAATAAAACAGGTAAAGCACCTAACAGTGCATGGCACGTGGTAACAACATGTGTTAGCTCTAGTGTTGCTCTTACGGCAGGATTCACCTGATGCTCCAACAGCCAGGGACGGTACATTCAGGCCTGCAGCTTGGCACCTCCAGTGGTCATTCACATTGTTTTATATTCTCATTATATTTTATATAAATTTATGTAAATGGTATCCCTGAGAGTTGTGTGATGTAGCAGTTCCGAATAGATGCCATGTACCCCCCATCCTACAGACAGGCACAGGATCACATATTACACGAGACTTGCGAAAGGGAAATCTGAAGTCTGATTTTTGTGCCTTTAGTCAATCCCCACCTTAAACAATGAAAAAGATTGAAGGTCTAAGCTAAGAGACAAGATTTCTCTGAGGAGAGTCATTGAAGCACTGGGGCATTTTCCCTCTTTCACAGGAGAAAGTGTTTCCCAGAGGACTATGCAGAGAACTGTTGATCTCTGGAGTTGGAGAAGCACAGGAATGCTATGAGAAGCTGTGGATAGACAGCCCCGAGGCAGGAGACCAGCAGTAGAGACTAAGAGAAGGCTGCTGTGGGAAAACACCAGGTTTCCAATAACTGTGGCAGAAACGTGATGTTTTCCTTCGAGGGAGAACTGGGCCTGTTCAGCAAGGACTTGAAGCTATCTTCAAAGAGAATGTGCCCAAGGGAGCTGCCTAAGAAGCTAAATGACACAAAAGTCAGACCCACAAAGAAGCCCGAGTGAAAGCACCAACCTTGGACCAGAGAGCACCAGAATCGGATCACCATGGCACCAGACAGATAAAGGTGGGTATCTCGCCCCCACCCACAGGACTTTAGCTCTCCTTAGGGGTCAGAAACAACAGCAGCAGGAGAGGGGAGAACAGAGAAGAGACTGACCACACCCTCCATCTCATTGCAAGCCGGGGAGGGAGGGAGCTATCATTTTGGTTAAAGTTGTGAATTTTGATCATTATAGTGGACTTGATGGTTTAATTCCAGATATGAGGCTTTAAGTGTGATGAAAGTCATCAGGCAACTTTTCATTATCTGAGAATGACCAGAAAAGCTCCTGGAAGGTAGGACAAGGCCAAGAAGAGAAGTGACAGGCAACTTCTGCATCAAGCCAAGCGGTAGAGGATGAGTGCCCCCAGTCCAGAGTCCTGCTAGTCCACTCTCCCCAGAACAGGTTGGTTAAACAGGTGCCACCTCACGGAGGAGACAGCCCAGCCTGGTCTCGCAAACTCAGCTACATTGATAGGTAGGTAGGGGGACAACCACCACTAGGTGACGCCAAACTGCAGCTGAGCCAGAGAAAGTTTGAAGTGGACTTCAAACTCCCAGCTGAGACTTTGCCCCCATCCTCCACCCACCCCAGCCCGACTCCCACTCCTGACAATACCCCCACGTTTGATGTAACTGGGTCTTTTGGACCCCAGCAACCACATGCTGGTGGCATTTTACCATGTTATCCATGCACCCAGAGACTGCGCTCTGTATTTTCAAGTAAACTGCATTATAGCTCACGGCAGAACTCGTGTTTTCGCAACAGCTAAGACAGACCTAAGAAATATGGCATTCAGATGCCCAGAAAGGGTAGAGAAGATGGGCCCTGTGAAGGACTCTGGGGACTGGCCATCCAAAGCCACACGCAGTCTTCTTTCCCCTCGCCTTTCTCTATTATGTAGGCTGGGGGTGGGGTGGGGGGCATCACCTTTCCAAACTCCCCTGTGGACAGAGGCAGCCATGAGACCCAGCTCTGCCTGGAAGGATGTTGGTGAAAGTTCCAGGTAGGGACTTAACAGGGAAAGACCTACGTGTAATGCCCTCTTCTTCCTCCTGGAATACAGATGTGATGCCTGGAAAGGCAGCAGTGAGTCAGGACCACGAAAGCCTCATGGTAATGCTACTGAAGCAGAAAATAGTGACTGCATCTTTGACGACAGCGGTGATCTAAGTTTCCAGCCCCGGTCTGTCCACCTCTAGACCTCTTGTGGTTTGAGAATGCCTTTTGTAGCTAAGCCATGATTAATTCTCTCTTGCTTGCTGCCCAACACGTTCTTCACAGGTTCAGAAAAGAAAGGGAGGAAGCGTCCATCAGTATGGATTTCGTGTAATGAATCAGTCAGAAAATTTTTCCAGATGTCCTGCAATAGAGCAATAAGCAACCTATCATGGCTACAAGGAGGGAGAGACTTTTGGCCTGACACCATCCAAAGGCACCACCAGAAACAATCCTTGATACCCAGTCATTTCCTCACAACTGAAAATGAAGATGAAATGTGCCATGTACTATGGAGGATGAGACCCTAAACCAGCCTACGGAATGTAAGTCAAATCAGGCTGTTCCCTAGGTCCTTTCATTGACACCTGACCCCCTCCCCAGTCCCCATTCCACTTCCTTCTGGGACCAGATAAAGCAAGTTGCCTTGTTCCTAAAGATCCAGGCAGCAGGAAGAAGAAAGCATCAAGAGGGAGAAGTTATTTTAATGTAAAGTCAGTTGACCAGAAAAAGGCAGTATCTTTATTATATAAATCCCCAAGTGTTACCTCACAGTGCATGATACAAACTCGCCGTCATTCCACACGAGCAACCACAACTTCTCCCTCGTCAAATGCTGCCCAGGAAGTTTGTTAGGAGAAGAGAGGACTTGCTCTGGCTCCTGAATTCTGCTGTGAGTGGACCCAATGTGGGGAACCTGCTATCGGTCACCCCTCTCCTGTTTGGTGCCAGTCTCAGCTGGTAGAGCTCCTGATGCCACCTTCCTTAGCATGGCACACACCACGTGCAGCCTCCTGTTTGTTTCCAGCTTGTACCCTGGGGTCGTTTTACCCTGCAGCCTATCAAACTGTGTGGAGTTCCTTGCCTTTCGCCATTGTATATTTTTTTGTGCTGTTCCCTCTCCCTAAAATAGCTTTTCCGTTTTTAGTGTCAGTTATCAATTGCTATATAGCAGCTACCCCACAACTTAGGGTCTTAATGCAACAACCCATTTACTTGCTCATGATTCTGTGAGTTAGGGACTTGGGCAGGGTTCAGCTGGCTGGTTGTTCTAGTCCACGTGCCATTGCCTGGGATCATCCACTTGGCTGCACTCAGCGGTGTCGCCTGGGCCAGGAGGTCTGAGAAGACCCTACTCCCATGTGAGGTGCCACGGAGCTCCCATACTAGGTCTTACACTCTCCACGTGGCCAACTTTGACCTTCTCACAGCAGGATTAGCCCCAGGAAAGACAGACTTCCCACATGGAAGCTGGGTTCCAAGAGGACGAGTTCCAAAAATAGAAAGCAGAGGATGTGTAGCTCTCATGCAAGCCTTGAAAGTAGCACGGTGTTACTTCTGCCCAATTCTTTTGGTCAACACAAGTCACGTGTCCAGCCCAGATGCAGGAGGAGAGGAAACAGGCTCTACCTCTTGATGCAATGAAAGGCAGAGTTTGCAGGCACCCATAACATACCACACCTTTCTTCTTGAGAGATTCCTAATTATCATTCATGTTCAGAACACTAGCATCTTGCAGCAAATCATTCTTAATGCCAGTCCCAGCTAGCCATTACTGCTAGTTGACCCCAATAATTATTTCTCTTTTTCCTCAAATTTCTTACTTTTAACTGAACTCAGGGCTGCCCAGAATAGAGGCCCCCATTGCCCACCCTCTGGTAATTAGATAGAGCCATAGGCCTGTGTTCTTGCCAGTGGCATGTGAACTGAGGTGGTGAGGTGGCATGTCTTTCTTGCTTGTCCTCCTGTTGGCTGGAATGGAGATGTGCTTGCTGGGGTTTGAGCAGCTATTTTGGATGGTGAGAAGAGAGCCATATACTAAGGAGAGCGGAATGATAAAAGAGAAGTAGCGTGAGTCCCTGACACCAAGGAGCACCACACTAGGCAAAGCTGTGACTTTAGATTTCCAACATGAGAGAGAGAAATAAACATCTGTCTTCTTTGTTTTGGGTTTTCCGTCCCCACACAGCTAAACCTAATCTTACATTATATATCCCCATTTGTCTTCTCCTGCTACAAAACAGGTTGCCTCAAAATCTGTAAAAATCTTAAAACTGTAAACATTGATCATCACTCGCAGCTTCCGTGAAACAGGAATTCGGGAGCAGCTTGGCTGGGTACGTCTGCTCGGAGTCGTTCCTGCCGTTGTCGTCAAGCTCCTGGCTGGGGCTGCGGGCACCTGAAGGTTAGTGTGGGATGCTCAGCTTGGAAAGGTCACTCGCTCTCGTGACCACGTGGCAGTTAGCAGGAGGCCTCTGTCCTCCACAGGGACCTCTTCCTGGACTGCCTGGATGTTTTCATGATGTGACTGCTGGCGCCCCCGCCCTGTCCCCTTGTCACCAAAACAAGGGATCCCAGACAACAAAGCAGAGTGAGTGAGATTTCCTATGACCTGTCATCAAAGTCATACTCTGTCACTTTTATAATATGTTCATGGTCACAGAAGCCTGTGAGATGCACAGGTGTGAGTACCAATAGACAAGAATCATGTGGGAACCACCTTGAAGCAGGCTCCCCGTCACCCCCCAACCACCTCTCTCTGAACAGACTCCGTCTGTGTGTGTTCAGGTAGCAGGTGATCATCTCTCAATATCAGGAAAAAGTGTTTTCAGGCAGCATCCTCTGGGATAAATCAGGTTCCTTCTAGGCCAGCCATCGTGGCCATTAAATTTGGTGGCTTCGTTTGCCCTGCTTTTCACAGTTTACCTGATTCCGAGAGCAGTTCAGAAAGAGCTCACGTTTAAACATCCTCTTTTTCTCCCCTGAATTTCCTCAGCTTCTGAGCTGAGCAATAATCATTGAATTTTATGTTTTTGTCAAAATAAGCTGTCAGAAACGGGTCCAGATCTATTCCAATGCAACATAATTCTCGCTGCCCCAGCATTCACCTACGGTGCTCGGACCAGAGGGGGCCCAGCAAACAGACATAAATCCAGAAATCTATAATTCTCTAGCCCCTGAAGAAGCAGCTGTAAAGTCCATCACTCCAGATATACGAGGAGAGGGATACAAAGGACAACCCGATGAGTTTCGGAGGGACTGTAAAACAGAAAAAGAGACCTCACTAACTGTGTCGGTCTCATTATAAGCCAGCCAGGCAGGGATGCGATTTATGGTTGGGTGCTGACTGGCTGGCAGGCTTGAATGTCACTCTCATTCCCACACCCACCATGTTGAGTGCTCGTCAGCCCCTGTGAATGATGCTGATGGCTCTTGGGGAAATAGTGCTGTGCTCGGAGTCTGAGCAGGAGACCACAGCCTGGAGGGTGTGGGCGTTTAAGCATAGACTGTGGACCAGACAGATGTTCTGCGTCCAGACACCCCAATCTGCCAGGACGTCTGGGTCCCATTACCTGCAGAGGAGAGCCGTCAGCACACAGAGTTCGGGCTTTCTTTCTCAGCCTCCCTCCCCGTGTCCTTGCTTCACCACACCTCCTACCTGTCTGTTAAAACCGATCGCAGCTTTACTTGTTAACAAAGTCTGTGATTTTTATTTAAAGCAGACTGAAAACATGACAATTTGCTATATTCTTAAAAGCGGAGAGGGAATAAAAAAGGATGAGCGAAAAAGCTTCAAAAAAACCTGGAGAAAATAATCCTGAATACAGAAATTTGTACTGCCTGGTCATAGGTTCCTGTGATGTTACAATAATAAGACTGGGAATTTGTGAAGCCTCCTTCAAGTGTGGCTCTGAATAGTAATGTTCCAGTTGCTTGGCTGTGCAACAAATTACCTGAAAATGTGGTGGCATAAAACATCCATTCCTTATGCCCAAGGACTCTGTGGGTGAGGAACCTGTGCAAGGCACAGCAGGAATGGCTTACTCCTGTTCCTCAACACCCAGCGCCTGGACTGAAAGACTGGAAGGCTACCGTTGGATGGTTCCTTTCCTTGATGCACATGGCAGAGTTGATGCTCATGTTGCTGAGACCCTAGCTGGGACTGTTGGCCAGCTGTGGCCTCTCCATATGGCCCTCCTCACAACATGGTGGTTGTATACCAAACCCAGCACCCCAAGGGCCGTGTGGTCTTACGTGACCAAGCTTCAGAAGTCAAGCAGTGTCACTCCCTCCTCATTTTATTAATTGAGGCAATTACACAGGCCTGCCCAAGTTCAAGGGGATCATAGATCCCACCACTTGAAGGAGGAGTGTCAACATTTCATAGTAAGAAAAGTGTGTGGGACAGGGTGTAAGTCGGTGTGGCCATGTCTTAGAGTTGTCCAGAAAAACAGGACCAGTAGGATGTATATGTAGAGAAAGATTTGTTTTAAGAAATTGACTCACGTGCTTATACAGGCTGACAAGTTCAGAATCCATAGGGTGGGCTCTGTCAGACTGGAGAACCAGGACTTGACAATAATGCAGTTCAAGTCTAAGGCTGTTGGCTGGCAGAAGTCCCTCTTGCTTGTGGGAGGTCAACCTTCTGTCAAGACCTTCAACAGATTGGGTGAAGCACAGCTTTACTCAGACAAGTTGACAATTAAATTAACCATTTAAATGAACCATTACGAGTCCACCCATTGTTAACTGGGCACCCATATGCATCTCCTTAAATGATACTTAATCTCCAAAGAAAGACAAAAACAAGGTCATTCTATGAAACAGCTTTCCTGGGTATGACTGAAAACTCACTAACCCTTTCCCCAGGCAAGGATGCAAGGTGCCTGCATGATGTTTACTCTTCTCTTTTATATCTTGTCACTTGAATACAATGATGTGAAGTTAATATTTAAATACTGTGACATAAAATGAATACGTCTTCTGTTACATGATGGAGAGAGAAGAGAGGAAAGGAAATAAAGGTACTCGATATATATATATATACATACACACACATACATATATATATATATATATATATATGTATGTCTATATACACACACACATATATATACATACACACATGTACATATATATATATCTCATATTTCATAACAAAATAAGGAAGAAAGACTCATGACAATTATAGTCCATGTTTCTGGAACTAGTTATGTGGTCATGGCTGGAGTTTATGGCTGACTCCCTTCTTCTACCTCAACTCCATCCTCCCTGGCCCCTGTGCTTCGTGCCGTCATTCCTGTAACATCGTACTGCTTACATAGACGAGCCCTGTGCCACACAGAGGGAACTACACCAGGGTGTGGTTACGAATAGGCCAGGATCATCGGAGGGCTGTTTGGGAGATGAGCTACCACACCTAGAAATAAATATTTCTCCCCTCCTCAGATGTTAAGTTCAAATCACGAAATGGACAAAACTAAAGAGTTTGGGAGGACTCTGGATGTCAGATTAAGAAGATTGGCTTGGTTTGGTAGGTCAGTGGTTCTCAGCCTTCAGTGTGAGCCAGAATCACCTGGAGGGCTGGTTAAACTACAGATGTGGGCCCTCCTCCCCAGAGTGTCTGAAGAGGTGGGCAGGTCTGGGGTTAGGCCTATAATTTGCATTTCTCACAAGTTCCCAGGAGATGCTGGTCCTGCTGGTCTGGGGACTGCAGTTTGAGAACCGCTGTCATGGGTGAAGCAGACTTTAAGCAAACGATGACGTGATAAGATTTTAATTTACTATAACTCAGGTGATTTTGTGACAAATAGAAGTGTGTAGGCACCGTTAACATGCTATCGCAGTGGTGCATAGAAGGTGTAGCTGCAACTGGAACTAGAGCAAAGAAAGTGTGTCTGTTGGGAAAGTACAGGTAAGAGAAATATTAAGCTAGCCAGGCTCGATGATTCCTTGGATTCGACTGGTGGGTGGGTAGAGTGGAAGTGGAGTAAATGGGAGAGGAAGATAGGCCATTTTCTAGTACGGATAACTGGGTGGATGGTGTTGGCATCGATTGAGGAGGAAAAAAAGATTAAAAGAGGGGCGGTTTGTGGATGTGCTGAATGGAGTGTCAGTGAAGGACTTTCAAATGGAGATGGCCAGCGAATAGTTGGCAGAAGGAGTCTGAAGCCTGGAGGAGGTGCTTGGGGTAGAGGTACCAATTTGAGAATCATCAACAAATCCGTAATGAGCCTGAGAACTGATGAGCTCGCCCTGCCGTGTAGTGGAGAGGGCAGGAAGTTTCTGATTCAGCAAGTCGGGGCCTGAGATTCTGCATCTCTGATAAGCCCCAGTGATGCCAAGGACAGAATCTTAGTCACAATTATGCCTTCCTTTAGGGCCCCCAAACCCCATGTTTAGATCAGGAAACTAAGGTACAGATAGATTAAATAATTTTTGCAAGGCAATAGAGTGAGTCAATAACAGAGCTACGGCTCAAAACAAAGTCTTCCATCTACGGCCACGCCACCCTGAACAAGCCCGATCCTGTCTGATCTCAGAAGCTAAGCAGAATCGGGCCTGGTTAGTCCTTGGATGGGAGACCACCTAGGAAGACCAGGTGCTGTAGGCATAAAAAATTAAAAAATAAGGGATTGTAAGCTGACAAGGTCCTTGCAATCTGTGAGGCCAACTAAGGGTTGCCTCGCCTAAAAAAATAAAAAAGTTAAAAATAAAATAAAGTAAAAACAAGGTCTTCATTCATCACTCTCTAGAGTCTAAGGCAGAGGCAGAAGAAAGACCTGGGGAACTGTCCAAGTCGTGACCCCTGGGGAGGAGAAGAAATGACATTCTATAAAAGTGTAGGTTTAATGTGAGGTTTAATGTAAATTCTAGAGCAGTTTCTAGCATAGCGGTACATTTACTTTAACATACAGTTTTCTTACCTGGTTACTTAAGTTTGGTAAAGATTTTTGTCTCTCCTTAAATGCTTTTCATTTTTCTTTTAGTTAATTCCTTCGGGACTTAATTAAGTTGCAAGGCTTATTTTTAAATCATTAATCTCATGTCTGTATCAGATTAAAATTGTATTTAAATAACAATTTAGGCTTTAAAAACTTTTAAGAGTTTAATATTGGGTTTACATTTTTATCTAAAGAGAAACCAAAAATGATAGGATTTCAACAGGAACCAGTTTACTGTGTGAAATTCCGCTGAGGAGCTAACATGATTAAAACTGAGAGACAGAAAGTAATTCATCCTCAGATGGTTCTTAATCCTTGGTGTTTAATTTAGCTTTTCCAGAGAGCGCCTGATCCTGATGTTTTCAGAGCTTCCACATTTTCGGTTAGCACTTTGCCTTATCAAAACACATGATTAATTTCTCATCAGCTTCATTGACTCCTTGTTCTGTTGGTTCATATTTCCACTGTCACTTTTTATTAGAGGAAGCTCACAGATAAACTAAAGGACTGGGCCATAATTTCATGAAAACGGTAGGAAAATAATCAGAGCTCATGAATAGTCTACTTATTGAGAGAGATTTTCCTTGGGCCTACGTTATTTTGCTGGAGAAAATAAATGCTTTTTAAAAGTTGCAATCTCCCTTTTAAGCAAAAAGCGTTCATCAATAACAGCTTTGACATAACCATGAATAATTCATGCAGTCAACAGAAATGTACCATTCTGGGCCGACCTTCAAGCTGGTTTTATAGAGATTAAAAAGCCCTGGTCGCTGTCCACAAATAATTACCATATTTTGGTTTTATAGTTGCTTTTTGAATTTCTGAATTTATTGGTGTTATTTGAGACTCCCTAGGTGTCCCCAGTCTGTGGACATGAATGATGGTCGGCACAGTAATGGGAAAGAAACATTGTCATTTCACTGGTCTTATTCCCAGTTGGTGACACAGGACCCTCAGTGTCACCAAACATTTCTGGGGAGCCCCAGAGGCATGTTGTACGTGTTGGCAGACAAGTGCCTTCCTTTGGGATGCTGCCAGTCGTCTCCCTGTGGAGCCATCTGTTGATTGGCTGGCTGTGGTCTGTGTGTCTGTGAGCTGTGTGGCTGTTTGTGACAGAGCCTGGAGAATGCTGTCCCCTTTTGTGTTTCCCTCTCTGCAGTTCTGAGTTTCATTTCAGGCAGTTCGTCAGACAGGACATCCTGAAAACTCCCACAGACACCAAGGGAACTTGCTACAATGTGAAAACAAAACCACAACTTTTAAAATGAATATATGAGTTTGTCAGAAAATAAAGGCAACCCTGAGTCTCGGCAACAGGCAGGAGAATCCACGGAAGAAGCAAGCGGTGAGGTCACCAGCTGCCTTAGGGACTGAGCTTTGATTTCGGGGCTGAGCAGAGAGGTAGGATGGGACTGATGGGAACACTGGGGTCAAAGCCTCCAGCCTGTGAAGGGAGGAGAGTTGGATCACTGACCACCAGTCATAAACATGAGACCCAAGAAAAGCTACACAATTAGAATAAAATCCCATAAAACAGTGGCAGACAGCAACCAGACTTGTCTGCTGGGCCTGGAACCTGAGTGGGTGTAAAAGCCTCCTGTGAGAATTTGTGACCATAGCCTGGCCATTTTGCAAGTTTGGGGCCTGAATTTACATTATTTGTAACATCTGAAATAATTTAGACTCTGAATTTAAAGTGCACCTGAGACTCACAGATACTCTGCAAAAGTGAATGCAAGTCTTCCCAAGGGAGGTCGTCTTCTCTCACCTGAGGCCTCAAAAAGTGCTCACATCTTGGATTCCAAAGTATATGAGTGAACGAGACACACACGCCCACCCACACACAGACACACACACACACACACACACACACACACTACATAATGAAACAGGCCGCCATGAGCAAGAGTCAGGAAACAAAAAGACTTTTAACGTCTTTAGGTATTAGAAATATCAGTAGAGAATGTAAAGTATGCGTGGCATGTCTCTAAAATTAGGAATTGAAACATGAGTAAAAGTAAGAAACTAACAAAATGACCAACATACTTGATTCTCCACACTGAATACAGAAGAGAAACACAAGTATAAAGTACGAGAGTGAGGTTGTGACATAGAGAGAGGCGACTGAAGTCCACCATATATCTGAACAGAGTGGTATTCCAGCAGTTTTTGAAAACGTAATGACTGAGAATTTCTTATGTGATTTAAAAAAAAATAACAGCAATAGGGAAGAAATTATATGCCAAACTTCTGAAATGACTCTTTATAAGTCAGAGCGAGGTTGCAAGAGAGTCTGGGGTGTGTGTGTGTGTGTGTGTGTGTGTGTGTGTGCGCGCGCATATGTGAGTACATGAGTGTTGTGTTAGCTTAATTATTCTTGGGCCTTCTTATTCCAATGGCAGAATTTTCTCTATCTTGATTTATATTTGGGTATTTATTCTGTCCTTCCCTGCTTATAAGGGATAGTTTTCTTTATTTCCTTTATTCCACTGCAGTTTGGAAGATATATGTTGTCTTTCTTTCTTTCTTTTTAAGAAAATATATAATTAACAGGCTATTTTTCTATCAAAATCTGAAGTTATTTAGTATCTCAGTTCTGCTCCAAAATCAGAAAGGACTTTAGCACACTATTCACTGAACTCTTCTCTCCCACATGCCTTGTTTGCGCTGTCTAAAATTATAGGTTTTCTTTTTTCACCAATAGTTTATTATTAAAGTTTTCACATGTGGCAAAACTGAAAAACTTCTACAGGGGGTACTCATATACTCACCACCAAGATTCTATCAGCAACATTTTCCCATACTTGCTTTATCACATGTGTTTCCATTCAGTCATCCTCAATCCATCCATCAATCCATCTTTTTTTGATGCTTCAAAATCTGTTAAAGATCACCTACTTTGTTTGTAAACCAAATAGAAAAGAACTATTCTTACATATAAATCAATAATTAAATTATATATATACATATATATCTGTATATATGTGTGTATATATATTTTTTTTACCAATTCATTCATTCACCTCCTGCACTTGCTGCTCATTTTTGCATTTGTCATCACTGTCTCTGGTAAGGCCTAGTTCCCAGTTTGTTGTTTTATACAACTTGTGAGCAAGGAAAATGGGGGAGAAATGACCTATGCGCTTTGGGTAGAAAATTAGAGTAAATGAGCTCTAAGTAAGGGGCTGGAGATTTCTTCTTTGCTAATACCATTTATGAATTTTATGATATCTATTTGGCGGCCATATTTTGAAAGTCTTAGATATTTATAGAAAAATTGACTGGGATTCTTCAGGCTTTCTGCAGGAAATAGAATTTCTTGAGTCACGCTCAATATTATTCTATTATTACGATGAATATTTATACTCTTCATAAAGTACTAGTTTACCATTCATTCAAGTACACATGTATGACGCCTATACCAGTTAGCATTTAAGTGTCCAACTTCAATTTTATTTTGCACTTTCAAATTTAAAATGGAACCTATTTCATATGATTTTGGGCCTCTAGTAGGAGGAAGCATAAAAGGGTTAAATGCTGAATCACTAATGGCTTCTGACTTAATGGGCTTTTTCGCTGATGGAAGCTAAAAAGCTGAACTCCTACAAAGTGAATGTCAGTTAATGATAGCTCTACATGGAAGAAGAGAAGAAAAATGATGCTTTTATGTGAGATATTGTTACATAATTTTTGTAACAATAATTTTTATTACATAATTTTTGTCTGATTGTAACGTAGAAATATCATGGCCATCAGCAAAGTGAATGAGAATTATATTTTAGTTCAGTTGAGGCATACTTGATATGCTATTAAGATAGAAATGGAAAAAAAATTTTTTTCCCTTCCCCTCATCAAAGTCTTATAAAAACATTAGGTTACTTCTCATTAAAATGTACCTATTTTAACACAGTCCCTTATCTGTTGATCAAAGTCTTTTCATTAAACCAACCACTCTCCTGTTTAAGATTTCTGGGACCATCATCTCAGTTTGCGCAGGAAAATCCTGTTTCACACCTGTTTTCCTAGCAAAATTATTGAAATCATCCCTTTTCATTCTCAATAGTGTCTCAGTTTGGACAATTAGTCATTGTAAATAAGACCAATTAGCACTTTGGCCTCAGGCAGCCAACGTGTCTTAACTCACCCAGTTCCTCTGACTCAGATGAACTTTCATTTGAACTTCCATCATTTCTCCTCATTCTCTTTTCCAGCTCTGATGTCTGATACTCTACGTTTGAAGCTGTTCTCATGACATACATATTCTTAGCACCTTCTTCCCTTTTACTGGACACTTGGCATCCTCTCTCTCCCGGGAAGTCTTCTGGACTTTAAGCAGTGGTGAAGAAGGCTTCATAACCTGCTCCTCTGCTCAGAGGAGAATTTTCCTCCATGGAATCGCTCCCCGTTAAATGGGCACTCACTTCCCAAATGATGTCGTTTCAACCTGTGCTTTTTGTTTCAGCCAGGCATGGCCTTAGGATTCCTGTTCTGTTGTAGGAACTATGGTCAAGGGGGTAAAGGTGAGGCTGAATAAAGCAGTTAACATAGTGTGATGATGGTGAAGAAACAACAATTCCTGGTGATGTGTTTGCCATCGTCCCCTTCACAGACCAGCTAGGAAGGAAGCATCCTTTGTCAACGTGGCCAGCCACCTTCTGGTTGTGGTTGTGTTGATCAGATGGAGGCAGTGAAGAGAATGAATAAAGCAGAAAGCAACCCAATTTCTGTCTGAGAAAGGATGAGATAGGGAAGGGGAACCAAGAGCCAAGGAAATGGGAGGAAGCAGTGCTGACGCCCTGTCCCCCCCAGAGAGGCCACCCCTCATGCTTCCCAAGAGAATGGTGTTGTTACCTGTTTTCATTCCGTGGCATGCAATGTGAGATGTGCTCCCCGTGGCTGTGCAACTTGCCAGCCCTGGGATGGGGAGATGTCTGGTGTTCACCATTGAGGATTTAATAAAAAGACACAGCTGCTGAGAAGTACTTTGGTGATACAATGAGTACAAAAAGGTTTGGGGAAAGTTTTTCATTTATTCAACAAATAGTATGTATTTTGTCCTGTGCTCTGTGCCAGGCACTGTTATAAACTCTGGGGAGATTATTATGGGGCCCTATGTAGCTCTTCATCTACCTGTTTATCTGTATCTTTTATCACAACCTTTAATAAACTTGTAAATGTTTTTCTTAAGTCTGTGAGCAGTTGAGGCAAATTATTCGAACCCAAGGATGAGGTCTTTGAAATCTCTGATATATAGCCGGTTGGTCAGAAGCACAGGTGACAACCTGTGAGTCTGGTGTCTGAAATGTGTATGTAGGGGAGGGTGCGGAAGTCAGTTTTGTGGGACTGAGCCCTCAACTTGTGGATCTGCAGTTATCTCTGAATAGCTGAAATCTTGGTTGTTTGAGAATTAATTGTTGGCATTGGTGAAAAGCTGTACATATTTGGTGACGAGAAACATCAGATGTGAAGTGTTTTATGTGAGTAGTAAAGGAGACACACAGGGAAGAAACACACAGTAGGGAAGAATGGGGTTTTTCCCTATGCAGGTTTGGAAAGCTGAGTTTTTCCATTGTATCTTCCATAAGTATATAGTAGGGCACCCTGTTCTGGCAGAGCCCACATTTTAGTGAATGGGGACAGACCATAATTATAATAAAACATAAATTAGAAAGCATTTTGGGTGATGACGAGCATTATGGAAAAAAATAGAGAAGGTAAGGGGGATCTGGAGAGCTGGAGTTCAGAGAAGGTGGTTGCAAATTTAGAAAACAAGCAGTCAGAGTAGGCTTCAGAGAGCAGGTGACGTTTGAGCAGAAACTTGTTGTTGACGGAAAGAAGCAGGAAATATCTGGTAGAAAGCCTTCCAGGCAGGGCGAACAACCCATGTAAGGTCCCAGAAGTGGATGTGTGTCTTGGATGTTCAGAAGCAGCAAGGCCAGTGTGGGGGAGGTATGGAGCAGGAGATAAGGTGAGAGGGTGAGGGGGAGCAGGCACTGATACAAGGCTTGCTTAGAGGTCATGTAACTGTGAGAGAAAAGAGAGCCTTAGGCTCCCTCAGCTGTAATTGCATCACTGCCTAATGATGGATATTATGCAACATGATCCCTGCAAAACGCCCTCCATATTTGTTTCCTTTTTAATGTGTCGCATGCTAATCCTTTGTATATTCATTCAGGTTACAGTGGGCTCTGCTCACAGTATAAGGCCTTCACATAGGGGCACTTGTTGAATGAATGAATGAGTGAACAAAGGAATGAACTAATGAGGCCGGCCTTTTAGCCCCTCCCTGCAGGTCCTCAACTTGTCATTTCAATTCGACTGCTCCCACACCCTTTCACAATTGGGTTCTACCCAGCTGTCTGCTGTCCCAGTGACCTATTTCTGCCTCCGTCTTTCCTTGCTCCCCTCATTTTCCTCTACTTGAAATGCGCTCCCCAAATCTTCTCCATTCGATTCAAATTCCACCGATTGCCAAAGGCCCCAGGACAAGCTCCACTTCCTCCGGGAAGCCCCTCCATCCGGCCTTCACCGCCTTTCTGAGCTCCTCCTGTAGCGTCATTCCCCTGATGCCTTTCATTGATGTCATCTGTTCGGGGCCATAACTTTTTGGTGTTTATTTCAAAAACAGTTTGCCCTCTTTCTGGATTGGGCAACCAGTACGTAAACGAATGCTGGCATCTTAGGGAGCAGCTTTCCCCCCTTTTTTTGGTTTTCTAGACGCTACCTGGATAAGGGAGCTTCAGCTTCGGCTGATCTCGCGCAGACGAATCAGCTCGGAGAGCACCCAGTCGCGCCCCAGTTAGCAACAGCCACCTCTGTTCATCAAAGGGCTAACCTAACATGCATGTCCCTTCCACCACCCGCCCGCTAACGCCACCCGCTTGCTGGGGCGGGAGGAGCGGTCGCGGCCCAGGAAGCGTGTCCCTCCCGGGACGCCGTAGCGCCGCGTGGCCGCGGACGAGCATGGCGGCGCCCGTGCCCGCCGCGGCGGGCGCCCCAGGCCCGGTGGAGGGCGACGAGGAGACGATTCTCTACGACCTGCTGGTCAACACCGAGTGGCCCCCGGAGACAGAGGTGCAGGTGAGCCGGGGGCCCGCGTGGCTGGGCGCGGACGCCGCCCCGGGCCCGGCCACGTCGCGGGGGCCACGCAGGCGGGCGGGCGGCGTCTGCGGTTGCCCCGGCAACGGCGCCGCGGGCCGGTGGGGGTCCGCGTCCCCCCGGGCCGGGGGTTCCCGCGATTCCGTCCCGGCTCGGAGCTCCGCGGGGCGGAGCCTCGGGTTCCGGGGCGCGCACCTCCGCCGCGGGCACCTGCGGACACTGAGCCTGGGATGGGCGCACGGGGTGGGGGTGGGGGGATGACTGTCGGGGTGCGTGCCGCTGGGAGGGGGACAGTCCCGGAACCAGCGCCCGTCACCTCGCCCCTGGAGCCGCCCTGATGGCGGTGCGAGCGACATGCCCCCGGTGTGAAGGGGCCGCAGCCACTGCCTGAGGCCGGGCCCCCGGCTGCAGAAGGCATCGCAGGGGCTGGGGCCTGAATGGACCGTGGGGCTCCCAGGGAGGTCCCGAGTCGGGCCTCCCGGGCACAGGGCGAGGCTGCCGTTTCCCGTTTCGCATTCGGAAAGCGCAGCGAGGTGGAAAAGGACTCTCCTTGTAGAGATCCCGCCCAGACTCCCTCTCACAGCCTCCTCTTCCCGTGGTTGTCGGAGAGACGGCTCGTTCTCCTGCTCCCTCCCCTGCAACGTTGGAGGTGGTTCTGGAGCTGCCCCCGCACTGCAGTTTCTGCTTGTCCCGAATGACGTGTCCTTGTAGGCTGGAGGGGTCTGCGCGTAATCTTGTTTCTCAAGGGTTTTAGTTTGTTTTTAAACGCTATTTGGTGGGGTTGGGCAGCCGGGAGCGGTTGCTGCTGCTAGTTGGATGAGTTTCCGCTCCCTGGTTAACGACGGTCATGTTTCAGGATGGGTAACTGAGTCCGTTTAAAAAACAAGCCTGGCATCACCTCCCATCGAAAAGTCAGGGCACCGCTTTCGGTTCTGCTGGTTTCAGCTGTTGAGCTACGTACAGGCCCTCAGAAGCAGGTGATCAACCCACGCTTGTTTTGTGAAATAACTTGTCTCTGTGTTGAAGCCATATGTGTCGGCACTTAACTGTGTTTCTTAACAGCACCTTGGTACATCTAACTCTTGTAGTGCCCAGTGCTTAGCCGACACAACGTTTAGTCTATACTTTAGGAACTATTTCATTGTGTATCTGTGTGTGTTAGCATTTTCTCTATGGTTCTACAACAGTTAGTACATTTGCCTTAAGACATGAGTTTATGAATCTACATGACCCCTTTTCCGGCAAGCAAAGCTTGTTTTAGGCCTCTGCAGCCCTCCCAACTGAGCCGAACTGCAACCAGTGAGGTCTTTGCCTGTGACTTCTCTTCTGTTTGGACTGGTGTCCTGATTTTAAAGTTTTCAGCCTCAACATTGGTTCTCCTCTGCAAAATTCAGCTTCACAAATACCTGTAACTCCCTTATGCTCACTTTTACTCCCTCTTTTCCTAGTTCTGCCTCTTCTTGTTTCTATCTGTAAGTAGTTTTTAAATACTGTTAACTTGTATCCAGTGTTCCCAGTACTAGCGAAGAAGTATAACTGTACATATTGTGTAAGGATTACAATTCTCGAATGTAAGGTTTCTTTTTTCAATTGCAGCCTAGAGGCAACCGAAAACATGATGAGTCTTTTATCATCACAAAAGCGATTAGAGGTAAATACAGCTTATTTACTTTTCTACATATAATGATAACAGTTAGCAGATAACCCCCCCACCTGTTTCATTCATAACTGTGCTAATTTAGAAAGTTTATAGAGATTTTAAAGTTTGTTCTTTAGACTTCTAACGTAGAGCCTGATAAGACCAGAGCATACATGTTACCCAAGTTTAATTTTATATAAGTATATATTTTAATTGTATGTATGATGTGTACATACACACATCCATGTATATATAAATAAATTAATAATAATAATAATAATAATAATAATAATAATAATAATAAAACACACACACACATTTTTCATGCAGCTTAGAGGTAAGGTCTGGCCTGAGTTTAATCATTATGGATGGATTCTATAAGAAATGAAGAAAATCAAATCCAAAATGAGTCTGGAAGGTGAAAAGAGAGTAGGAGGCTCTTTTAAGTGGTTTATATGATGTTTCAGGTACATCTGGTCAATTACAAATTTGATTAACCAGGTCACTGATTAACTCCTGACAGAGTACATTTGAGCTCACAGGATGAGGAAGTATCAAGCACTAGCCACATTAAGCTGGTGCTGTGAGGACTTTATATTAATTGGTGTAAACCCTTCCCAGACCAGCAAGGTAGATGCTGTTGTGAGTTTCTGTTTTTAGGTGAGGAAACTTGCCCAAGATCATTCATTTGGAATTTGCATGTCTTTCTGGCTCCAAAGCCTATCCTTGTTATACTGGTAAATTTGAGCTACTTTTATTAAAGAGAAGATTCAGATTCAAAGGAGTTAAGTACTTGAAATTATAATTTTATCTTCTGATATAAGAAGCATTAGCACATTCAATTTTCATTATTACAAATACTTTGAAACTTTGAAAATTTAGAAAATATACACAAGTAATCAAATTTATTGTAGAAAATTCAGAGAATATATATAGAAAATCATGTTATTCCTCATTTTGCCACCCAGAAATCACCTGTTATCTTTAGACCTTCTTCTAGTGACATACACCTAACTGGGTACATATGTTCACACACACACACGCATTTTAAATGGGATCATATAAAACATTATTTGTCAATAGTGTTAAGGATTTTGTTTTCAGGGTACTTCCCCATTTTTAGATAGTATTATTTAATCTTTGCTGTTAAGTGTAAAAAGTGTCTTAATTTTTATTAAAATACTTAGGTTTTCTTTTCTTTTTTTTTTATCCCTACAGCATCTGGTCTTCCAAGGTGGTCTCCCATCTAATACTAACCAGGCCCAACTCTGCTTAGCTTCTGAGATCAGATGGGAATGGGCTTGTTCAGGATAGCATGTCTGTAGACAAGGATTGTTTTTAAAGGATGATTACTATGATTTCTACTCCATGATTTTCTTTAAGCCCCTTCGGTGAAATTTGCATCTTAAATCTCTTTTAGTTTTTTTTTTACTGTTAGGAAGTCCTTCACAATTTTGAATATACACATTTTTAATGTAAAAAATATGATCTTATAAAAGCTATAGTGTTCATTAGTGTGCATATTTATTCTCTTAAGAGTTGAATTCTGTTTTGTTTTGTAATGAATCAGCCTACAGTGTATTTTAGACTTATCATCAGTAAATTTAATTTGAAAAATGATTTCTAAAGAACAGCTGATTCATATTTGACTTTCCCATTTTGATTACAGATCGTTTATTATTTTTACGCCAATACATCTGGTACAGGTGAGTTCTTAATTTCGAGAAACTGTGAGCATCAAAGACAAACAATATCCTATATGTGACTTAAGTTTTCAGAATTGAATTGTGATATAGATGCTGACATTCAGGTGAACCCAGTTCGTAACACATTTCAAACATTTGGCATACTGTGGCAGGATATCTTAGTAGATTCAGGGTCATTTTTGTTCACTTAGTCATTATCAGAAATATCTTACGACAATTGCTTTCTCTGATGAGCATTCTCAGCCTTATCTTGAATGTCCACATGATGGATCTGTACCTTGCATATCTTTTAAAAAACAAAAAAACTTTTTGTTCTTATTGTCGTATCCCCTCTCAGGGCTGGTATTAAGTTGCTGTGCATCAGAGAAGGTTCTTTATGTTTCAGTTCTTGGATACTTTTATATCTTTTTGAGTGTTAAATGTTTTCAGGCACAGTCCTAATTTTGAGCCCTAGAAGGAACAAAGAAATGATTATTCTGACAAAGGATATAATTCAGCTTTTAGGTAGGAATTTAGATATGTTTTATTTAGATATATTTTATAGAATTGTTTATGGATAGCTTTTTTTCTTGTGGACATCTAATCTTAAGAGCCCCAGGGATAATGTAGTTTTACGAAGGAGACCTTTGGCTCTTCTTTCGAAGCAGCTCCAATGTTTTCTGCTCTTATTATATGTGTGTGTATGTGTGTGTGTGTGTGTGTGTGTGTGTGTGTGTGTGTGTTGTCTTTCATGATTATATTTTAAGTTAGCTAATATGTTGTGGTTTCAGCCCTGTACCTTTTTTGCTCCCTGATGGACTGGTTCGCTTGGTTAATAAGCAGATAAACTGGCATATGGCCCTTGCAAGGTAAGGATATATAAAATTCACACAACGTGTCTCTACCAGGATTAGCATTTAGCTTTCATTATGGACATTAATTGTGGGGTCCTTATGGCTTAGTCTTTTTATTATATATACATTTCCTTTGACACACATGATTAGTATTTGTGTAAATGTTCATTTAAGCTGTAATGAATCATTTTAATGCTTTTGTGCCTATATACTAATCTAATTCTTAGGTCAGAAGGTGGATAATTAAAGCATGTGAAAAATTTAAAAATGATTTTAACTTAGAATAATTCCATTTGTGTGGAAGATGCTACAAATATTCATAAAGCATTTTTTTTTCTCTTCCTCCCCTTTGACAGCAACGGAAAGCTTCTGGCTGCTGTTCAAGATCAGTGTGTGGAGATCAGGTAACTGTTAATGGTCATTAAAACTTTCCTTTGAGAAACATTTTACTTGATTGATGGGAAACTAAGATTTTTAAAGGGGCATATTTAAAAGGATTTTGCTATTAACTCACATAATTTTGTGAGGTGTCGGACACCAATTTTGCCAATTAAAGGATGAAGGGTACCTTCTCAGAGTAGCATGTTTGTCTTTCCATTTCCCCAGATCTTTCTCTTGAGAAATTTTACTTTCTCAGTTGATGCATATCTTCTAGAACTCTGGAAATCACTCTTATTTGACTATTGTGAAGTCAGCTGAACAGATGCTCAGGAAGGTATAAAAAAGTAGGGGCTGCTTTACTCTGTTGGCATAAAGCTGTGGTATTACTCTAGGTTTACCAAAAACCAAGGTTATTTATATCTTGAGATGACATCCTCTCTCCTCTTGAGACAGTCAGTGGCATTGCATACACTTGGAAGACTTCTCCAGGCTGGGCTTTCCAGGTACTTTATTTTTAAGTAATGCATCAGTTGCAAAAGACGTAAACTATAGCAACTAACTCAGGAAAACGAGTTCATTCTTTGGGAAATCAGCAATAGCAGATGGCACATGTGGCCCCTCTAAAACTGGGGACTACCCCATCTCCAGGCAAGACCTGACTCTTAGTTCTCAAAAAATAAGCAAAGAGGCAGAATTTTCTGGGTGCCTAGATAACCAGTCAAAAGGTTTTTCTGCTGCTTCATTTTTCTTGACTATAAATAGTGTAAGTGAGAATTCAGTTATCACACTGATTTTAGCTTTTTCTTGAAGTTTCTTTTTTCCCACCATTTATCCAAACAGAATTAGACCCCTCAACTTTTTGGGGAGTAGACAAAGCGTTGGTTTGCCCCCATTGAGGCATAGACTTCAGGTGGGGAGTCTCCGTTATTCCTCTTAAGGCTATTGGGATAGAAATGATTGGAAATAGCGACAGCCTTTCAAAACTATCTAATTTAGCATGGCTTTAATAGGCAGGTTTCTCTTTATTTTACAGTGTCATTAAGCATCAGGTTTGCATAGTATTTGAACTTGTTATTTATAGGAATGTACTGGCATTTCCTATTCCATTTATTGCAGTAATGTGAAATGTCTCTTTTTGAGAAATGTGTTCATGGTGTGACTTCTTTATGAACAACACCGAATAGTCAAAATTTATTTCCATCTTTTCCCTGTAAAATGAGAACATTAATGAAACCATTTGAGGTGTTAGGCTCAGGGCGTGCATGGGGGTATGAAATTGATATTTAGGCCTGTGAAGGAGAGTTTGACCAAGGGTTTCATGGAACGCTAATAAAAATTTTAATGAAAG
Organism: Cynopterus sphinx; assembly: GCA_030015415.1. Taxonomy (NCBI): domain Eukaryota; kingdom Metazoa; phylum Chordata; class Mammalia; order Chiroptera; family Pteropodidae; genus Cynopterus; species Cynopterus sphinx. The sequence continues at coordinate 5,074,940 of CM057383.1, read as the reverse complement.
GAATAAAAATTATTTGCTTTTATAAAATGATCTACTGGGTTGTTAGAGTGTTTTAGAAAACAATACTTATAAAACTTGGATATATATCCATCTCATGCATTTGATATTAAGTAGTGAGAGAAGGTGTCTGGGTGATGGAAGTGATGCTCATGATGGTCTTATTCAGCTGGTTTGGAATTTGCAAAAGCTTCATAATGTTAGTGTAAAGACTCATATTCTTATATGGTGAGAAGTTAACTCCACCTGGAAGCCTTTCAGGAACATACCCCATACTGCTTATGGACCCCCCATTTTATCTATTGGTTAGGATTCAATTCTTTATGCTCCTCTAATAATCAACACATTTCTCTATTATACTTAATGATAAGATAATGCTAACATGTGTTAACTCATTTAATTCTCGCAGAAGCCCTATGAGGTAGATATTGCTATTTCCCCTATTATAGAGGCAGGCACTAGATGATTAAATAACCTGCCCAAGGTTTTGAAATCAACCTGGCTTTGGACCACAAAGCTATACTACCTTTGACCATTTATGCTTGTATGTTGACATGTGGGCAGGTTATTTAATCATCTAGTGCCTGCCTCTATAATAGGGGAAATAGCAATATCTATCTCATAGGGCTTCTGCGAGAATTAAATGAGTTAGCACATGTTAGCATTATCTTATCATTAAGTATAATAGAGAAATGTGTTGATTATTAGAGGAGCATAAAGAATTGAATTTAGGGCCCTGGTTTGCGCAAGTCCAGGGTGTGCCATGCACCTAAAACCTAGTGTGTGTGGGAGTCTGGAGTCTGCAGCCCCATTTATACTGTGTGTTCCTTGGAGGCAGGGACTGATTTTTTCTTTTAATACTTTGTATTCACTGGAACATAATAGATTCTCAGTTTATGGTTGATGAATAAATAGGGTGTTTGGAAATAGGACAAGGGAAGCAGGTGCTGGGAGGGCATTACAAGGCATAGCCCACTGACAAGCTTGGAACTGGCACTCTGTTGCTTTTATTGAGTGAACACACACTTGACAGTGACCTGAATGGAAGTGCCCTTGAGCAAAGACGGTAGCATGGTCAGCACAGAAAAAGGGCAAGGTGGATTCCAAAAGTAAACCCTGGGATAAGTATCTGTCCCTGAATTTTTAAGACATTTGTTCCCTCTTCCATATGTGTCTTTTCCCTGAGTGTGGACCACAAAGAAGGCATGATTAGCTCTGGTAGTGACATTAATTTGCACCCAGTATCTAGGGAATATTTGTTGATTGGGTTAAAATACAAGAGAGAATTCTAGTGTCTGGGGTCGTTATTTGATATTAGGAAGTGGTTATGAGTAAATGGTTTTTAAGGGGGAGTAGAAGCTGAAACACAGTTTAGTTTTTAGAAGCAGCTCGGTCTTTCCTGCTGCTCCCCAACTTCATTTTTGTAGAGAGTGGCAGATGACTCTCATGTGCTCTAATATTTAACTTGCTTTGTATGTGGGACTGCCCATGGATGAAAAAAGAAAAAAACCCAATGGCTTGTCATGAATTGCTACTTTAAATTGTAATTTGGCAGTATTTATGGATTATAAGTGGCTATATGTGTTTCTTTTTTTCTAAATAGTGGAGTGATAATTTCTTATGACTTAAGGATTGTTATAAATATGGGAACTAATTAGAAACCATCACAGAGCACAACAGAAAGCATTAAAATAAGGGACAGGATAATGACATGTTAATACAAGACACCCCACCTTAAATTTGTTTAAGTATCTTAAGTGATCAATCTGAAGAGCTTTAAAAAATATTTTTGCTTGGGTTCCATCTCAGATTTATTGACTCAAGACCTTTGGGGATGGAGCCAGGCATCTCTGTTGCATTAAAAGATCACACTTAAACTCACTCGTGCTTATATCATTTTATTCCCTATTGTAGCTTTATTTTTGATGAAAAAGAAATTTTGGGAGAAAAGGTTGTCACTAACAAAAGGGTCTTATTTGAGGTACAAAACCATCTCTGTAAGAGAAGGGATGATTTAGTGTTGCATAGAGAAGTTGTCTATATACATGTGGTGTTTTACAGCAGTACACAATATTGTAGTTGTCAAGCTGTCGTCTTAATTTTGTATGTATTTTTCAGGTCTGCAAAAGATGATTTTACATCTATTATTGGGAAATGTCAAGGTAAGAGGTTCCAAAATATATAAAAAACGAAAACTTCAAATCTGCAATAGTTTACAGTATTTCTTGAAAACCAGAATAGATATTAGATAAATATTTGTTAACTGGTATCGTTATTACTGTTAAAATAATTTAAAAAATCTTAACCGATTTCTCTTACTGCCTTAAACATTTTGCTTTAAGATGTGCATTTTGGAGAAGTTTGAAATTGAACGTTTTTAAAAAGTCTAAGCCAGTTTCATGAGGAAGTATTTGTAAGTGCCTGTAGTCTTTTATTTTGAATTCAGTGGAGAAATAGTTAGCTGTAAGTCAAAGAGTTGGTCAGATACAGACTATTAAAAAATGTCAGGGATTTGATCATTCTTTGATATAGTCAGCAAAATTATACTGAGTGTCTTTATACATATGAAATGTTTTCTTGGGTGCCAGGCGTGTGATTGTGAGCAAACAGGACTCTTCCCTTAACTCATACAGACACTCAACTACATAATTATAAACTTTGGCAAATCTGGTGGGGAAAAAATATAGATACAGAGCAGAGAGCGAGTTTTTAACCAGGAGTGTAAGATGACATTGTTGAGAAAAAATGACTTCTGGAGAGCAACCTTATGAATGAGTAGAGGGTTGGAGACGCGGAGAGTGTTTTGATCTGCATAGCAGTGTATGAAAGGTGGCTGGAAGCTAACAGGTGGAAGGTAATTCAGAGGTCGCTGTTAGGTAGATGCATCTATTACCTGTTTCATTTGCAGGGCCTGCCTGCAGTTCTGTCTGACCCAGGGGTGGTTTAACAGTGCCATAGCTGTAGGAATCGTGATGAGGGTGACAGACATTTGTAGTGTCCTGTGTGCTGGGCGCTGTATTTAGTGCTTTATATGCATCTTCTCATTTAATTGAAAGATTATGATATATATATATATTTTAGCTTAGAGCAGCATAAGATAAATATTTGACAGCGAAAGGGAGCATGGAGAAGGCAGACAATGATAGTTTTGAAATCTGCAAAGTGACGGAGACACAGACCATTCCCCAGACTCTCCGTGGAGACACACACTGGTCTTAAGCTCCTTGTCAAATGCATGTTTAGTGGCCTGGGGCCAGTTTCCTTCTACTTTTTTCATTCTTGGCCATCCTCATGTATCAAGGAGATTAAAAATAAAATGTTTTAAAGGTGTTTTGAGTTCCCATATGAACGGTAACATTAATTCTATTAGTATGTTGGAATCATTATTCCTAAAGAATTCCACATATACTGGTGGATAAGGTAGTGACAGTTCAAGTGGAATTACCTTTACACCTGGTGTATATTGTGACTTAGAATCAAATATAAAACTTCCCTCGTATTTGTGTACACTGCTCTCCCCTTATCACGTCCCTCCTGCTCTGTTCCCTGGGTGGCCAGTGGTACCCTTGTCTGTACCAAGTCCAGGCATTTTCTCTGCTTTTTCCTCTCTCCCTTCCTTCCTTCTGTAACAAATATTTATTAAATTGGCACTGTCCTGGTCACTGTGTATGTATGCAATGAGGAATAAGATACAAGCTACCTGGATGTCAGGTTTGTAGCTCCTCATTGCAACTGTACTGAGTGACACAATGGAGAAGCGTCACCTTTAACTTTTCCAGGTCTTGGGAATCTATTTAAATGGCTCTTGCCTCCAGCTTCTGCACTTCAGCCCTCACAGTCCTAGTTCAGGCTCTTAACATTTCTTGCTTGGTTTCTTGCAACGTTCTCCTGGCAAGTTTGGCTTCTGTATGCCCTTCGCCAGTCGACACTTAGTGTTATTTGCCAGACTGACCGTTCTTAAAAGGGAACTCTATCAGGTTACCCCTCAGATATTGCTCACTTCCTTTCTCCCTAGGTAACCTTGGACAAGGTGCTTTACCTCTCTGAGCCTCAATTATCTGTAACATGGCTCTCACTTTATAGATTGGGCTATGCAAAAGTTATGTGAGCTCATATATGTAAAGCCCTTAGCATGGTGTGTGATACTTTCCAAGTACTTAAGAGATAAAGCAACTGCTGCTGCTGCTATTACTAGCGTTATTCTGCCTATAATCTTTCAACCGTTCGTCCACCATTGACTGTAAAATACAGTTTAGATTTTGTAATTCAGGACGCAAGACCTTTCACAGTAAGGTCCCGTGCCATGTGTCCTGTGTCCTAGTACGGAGCAGCCTTTGGTTTCCCATCCCCATCATGCTTTCAGGCCTTGGTACAGATACTTCCTCTTGCCATGAAGCTCCCACGTCTTTGTGTGATGAATTCGTCCTGCAGAGTTTAGTTCGAGCACCAGTTACTATGGGAACCCTTTCCTCCCTGCCCTCTTCGCCTCCATTTGTACATCTTAATGTTTCCCCAGGACTTATTGGTACCATTATCACATATTTGAACTAATCTACTTCCCTTTTTAAGTTGTTGGTTTGCTTGTCTGATTTGCAGTTAGGCTGTAAATTCTTTCGAAGGTAGGGCTGTTCTCTTACTCAGCTTCCTTTTTTATTAGTGCCTAGCATGATGTCTGATACCTAGTAGGCACACAGTCCTATCACGTGGGTATTGGCACTTGAGAGTTATTAAACATGATTTTTATGAATGAATGTATGAGTAAAGTATATTTGCCTATTTCCTTTGTTAATTTTGGGAGTTTGTATACACACACACACACAACACATTTTGTTTGTTCATATATAAGCGTATGGGTAATTGTCATGTTATTTGTTTTTTTATTCCTAAAATACACAAATGTGTGTACATACCATGAATGGAACAGTAAAGATAATAAGTCCTGTTTGCTTAGTATCCTTCTGTGAATAATCGAGGAGGAGTAGTGTTTTTAAAGCTCAGGGCTCTAGCCTTTTCTGAACTTACTTTTGATAGTTTTTTCACCAACGTTTATTAAAGTAGACCAGACTAGGTTAACTAATATATAAGGATCAAAACTTCCTGGAAGAACAATTTGAGGATATTCATTTGCCTTTTTCCCAATGCTGCCCGCTTGTTGGGTGAGGGCTCGGGACGCCTTCCGTGGGCTTCTGAGGAGCATGCCGAGAATGCCCGGGTTCAGACACACAGGGGCCTTTGAGCTTTGCCATTAGACACCTGCTCTTAGACAGTAAGTAATGAGAAATCTGCAAGTTAACATGAAAGTAGTAAGCTTAACCCCTCTGTATTTCACAGAGATTACAGTATTTATTAGGTTTTGGTGTGTACAGTTATGTGGCAGCGTGGATGAGATAATACTGCTTTGAGAACTAATGTTTTATTTTGTTGACTTCTGAATGTGTGAATTTATGACCTTAATGCTGCATTAATAGCTTCTTTCCATTTCACATAATGTGAGGTAATGATCATTTGCTTATTATCTGCTTCATCTTTATGGGGATAACTCTCATATGCCAAATGAGATTTCATGTGTATGCCCGGAGAAATGCAGCCAGATTGTTGTTAATGCATTTTTGAAACTACATATTGCAGAGTCTGCAAACAGAAATAGGAGCTATTTGGTTCCACTTTGATATTTTTCAATTATTGTTCTATAAAATGAATGCCATTGGAGAATGTTTTCAATGTGGATTGCGACTTGTTTTGGCTCTGTTTGCCAGCCCACAGAGAGTAATTCAGTTTCTCTATCTTGAAGAATGACCTCAAACTAGAACATGGAATTAGACATTTTTAAAGCTATGCTGTGTCAATCAAGAGATTTTCCTCATTTCTAATTTTGAGATACCATAAACCAGAGCTTCCTGATGCTGAGCTGCAGCTTGCCAGTTGTCAGTGTGCCGAGGGCCCATCAGCCCTCCATTGGCCCCGGAGCCCTGTGACAGCCCGGCTCAGACTGGTTGCCTCCAGTTTCCAGCAAGCTCGTTAATTTACCATTAGGTGCCACACAAACATGATTTTCTCTGTGTCTGGATGTGAGAAAGGTTGGGAAGCTTAGACTGTCTGAAGCACCAGGAGTTTGAAGCAGGGTGGGAAGAGCCATCATTAGGCCTTTGTGCAGATAACCATGGAGCACAGGTGCCAGGTTGGAAGTGTTCTTTTTCGTTTTAGCAAAAGTTTATGTAGAATTTGAATTATTTGTTTCTTAAATGTTCAATAGAATTCACCCGTGAATTTTTTTTTTTTGAGTACGTTTTTAATTCCTAATTAAAAATTTAAAATAGAAAGTGGTTTAAAATTTTATGTTCCTCCATTTCAGGTTTTTTTGTGGAATTTTCCTCTAAATTATAGCCTATATTGGCTTAACGTTGTTTAAAATGTTCCCTTAGACTGACCTTTCACTGTCTGTCAGATTTGTATTCATGTTTCTTTCGTTCTTGATACTGGTAGTTTCAGTTCTCTTTCTTTTTTCTTGAGCAGTCAGGCCAGAGTATTATTAATTTACTCTTCAATAAGAAAACTTTAGGTTTTGATTCCTTTTTTGTTTTCTTTGATTTTTGCTTTTATTTTTATTTCTTTCCTTCTGCTTACTAGGTTTAATTTGCTTTTATTTTCTAGATGAAAGATAGACTTTTAGGTCATTGATTTTTAAATCTTTCTTTTTTTATGTAAGTATTTAAGTCTCTTCTAATACAAGCATCTTTTTGTTATTGATATCTAATTTAATTCTGTAGTGGTCAGAGAACATATATAACATCGTTTTAATCTTTTAAATTTATTGAGTCTTGATTATGGCCCAGCATATGGTCTGTCTTCATGAACCAGATTCTTTAAAAATAATTTGATTAAAAGAATTTAAAATAACTTGATTTTGGGGTATGGTGCAGTAATTGTGTATAGTGTTTTATAAATGTCAGTTCTATTGAGTTGGGTGTTAGAGCTGTTCAGAATTTTATCTTTATTGATTTTTTCTCTCTGATTATTTATCAATTATAGGGAGAGGAGGGTTGAAATTTCCAGTTATAATTGTGTATTTATTTTATCCATTCTATCAGTCTGTGTGTGTTTAGAAGCTCTAATTTTTAGGTATATACATGTATTATTTTATCTTCTTATTGAAATGGGCTTATTGCCCTCATGAAATGTCCCTTTTTTTAATCCTGCAATACTCTTGTCCTGTAGTCTATTTTGTTTAATTTTAATGTGGTCACTAACTTTGTTAATGATTAGTATTTGAATGACATACCTTTTTTCTCCTTTTGCATTTTATCTGTGTATTTGTATTTAATGTAAATCTCTCATAGAAAGCATATAACTGAATCTTGCTTTTTTTTTTCAGTCTGACAATTTTTGTCATTTAATTGAAGAATTTAGAGCATTTATATTTAATGCAATTATTGGTCTGGCTAGGTTTAATTTTACCTTCTTGCTGTTTGCTGTTGTTTATTTTGTCTGTTTCCTTTCAGCATTTGCTCTAGGGTTTACAATGTGCATTTAAAAGTTATTACACAGTTTGCCTCTATTCACTCCTATTTTGTGTTACTGTCAGTTATTTTGCATGTTAAACCCCTATGATATGTTTTTATTTTTTGTCAAGTAACTTTTTAAGAATTTGCAAAACAAGGACAAATATATTTACATTAACCTCTTTTCTGTTCTATCACTATTTCTTTGTGTGAAACTGACTTTCCATTTGATAGTGTTTGCTTCGACTTGAAAAAATTATTTAACATTTCTGGTAATGCAAGTCTGTTGATAACAATTTCTGTCAATACTTGCTTGTCTGAAGCCGTCTTTGATTTCGTCTTTATTTTTGTTAAATGTTTTCTCTGAGTATAGAATTCTAGGTTGACCTTTCCCCTGCTTTCAACTCCTTAAAGATGTCACTGTATTGTTTGTTTTTGATGGGAAATCAGTCATTATTATGATTGGTTTTCTGTATATAATCTTATAATTGTGTGATTGACTCAGAACAGTTCTTGATTCATCTGCCTAATATATATCATATTTTGTACATGTGTATTCAACATACTCCTTTCTATTTCCGTGGCATCTATCTTTGCTATATGTAAAAGCTCTCAGTTGAAATTTTCATTTTTTGCTTTTGAGGAGGTGAACTCATTGGGTTAGAATTATTTATGCTCATTTTCTCTGCTTTTGATCTCTTAATTTCATAAGTATTTTGAGATATTTTATTCCTGAGCTGTTACCTCACTTGGGCATCCTCAGCATTCAGCAGACCACTGGCATCAGGCTTTGCTTCTCAGGGGAGTGGGCAGGGCTTGGCTTTGGTTTATATTTTCCTACTCTTACATGAAGTGATTTCTGGGGACTGTTCTTTTCTATTGAACTGAAGCGTTAGAGGTCGTTAGGAGGTGATGTAATATAGTTGAATTCTCACTTTAGTTGCAGTAACTGTAGGTGTTAGCTATCTTTATAACACGTTGCTAAAAGCACTTCTTCTCTTTTCATTCTAGTTCCCAAAGACCCCAAACCTCAGTGGAGACGTGTAGCATGGAGTTATGATTGTACCCTACTGGCCTGTGCAGAAAGCACAGGAACCGTGAGGGTGTTTGATCTCATGGGAAGTGAACTTTTTGTTATTGCCCCGGTATGTACGTGCCTTCTATTGATAACATACTTGTTTGAGAACCTTTTGTGTCTACATACTCGAGGGAATGAATGTGAAGAGAGGGGAAATATAAATACAAATCTGAACAATAAGTCGTGGACTTAAGAACCTAGTTGGATATCAGTACATGAAGTAATTTATTCTTTGTATTTTGTAATGCAGCATCCAGAGGTAATCCACCATTATTAAAACATGGTAGTAAATACTAAGGAGAGATGCTGAAAACTGTTGTAAAGTTCCTGTGCTTTATACTTTATTAATGACTTTGACTTAGTGCATTTTTATTTAATATTCACAACTAGCCTTTGAGTAGATTCAGTAGGTATTATCCTCATTTTACAGTTTAGAAAACTGAAATTGAGAGTGAGTAAAATGACCTTTTCCATGGCAGTCAGGTTAATAAGTGTCTCTTTCAGGGATCCAGTGCTTTTTACTTTGCATCCTTTTTCCTCAATTGGACAAGGTACAGGGCCAAGCAGAACAGTGGTTCTAACTGGGCTGCATCTTAGAATCACCCGGGAAACTTTATCAAGAACAGAAAAACAAAATAAATTAACTGGATTGCCCAGGTTCCACCCCCAGAAATTCTGCTTTAATTCATGTGTGTGGGCTTTGAGTATTGATGTTTTTTCAGCTGATTAAAAATTTTTCCTTCTGATTTCTTTAAATTAAAAATTATTGGGGTGACAACATTGATCCACAGAAATCAATAAGTGTACAGTTCGACAGTATGTCGTATATATATTGCATTGTGTGTCCACCACCTAAAGTTAGAGTTCTTTCTGTCAGCACTTATTGATTAAAAACTTAATAAAGTTTTTCTGTTGATTCTAATGAGAAGCTAGGGATGAGAACCAATGATCTACAGAATGATTTTTATTCAGATATTATAATGAATGGAAAAACTTGACAAAATATATTGGGCTCCTATCACAGAAGTCCTGGGGAACCAAACTAAGATGTTTGTGTCACTGTTTGCTAGATCAGCACTGTGTGATAGAGTTGCGACAACTATATACATGACCACACACATAAGTTAAAAGTTTTTAGTGGTTGCATTAAGAAGAATTGAAAGAAACAGGTGATATTTATTTAACATTTTATTTCAATAAATCCTACATATTTCAATGTGTAATCAGTGTAAACATTATTAATGAAATATTTTACTTTCTTTGGTACAGTTTTTTTTTTGAAATTTTGAGTCTATTTTTATATTTACAGTACACCTCAGTTTGGGCTAGCCATGTATCCGGAGTTCAGTAGCCATGTGTGACTACAGTATTTCATTGCATGGTTCTAGCAACAAGTAACCATTCGGATGATAAACTTTATTATGTGTGCTTCACAAGGCTCACATGCCTTCAGGTCCTTAGCAATATAACATGATACTTAGTCGATGGAAAAAGTGTGGCTTGGAGTAAGTGTTTTTACAAAGTGTCCTTCCCTTTAAGTTGCTGATCGGAAATGGAAAAGGAACTGGAGACTTTTTTTTAGCATAGGTTACTTCTGGCAGCAGAAATCAACATTTGAAGGCTCATATCTGAATTCTGGCTGAATAGTGGCATTAGTATTTTTTTTTGCAATGGAAGTACAGTCTGGACATAAATTCACTTATCTAGGTGAATGTCTCATCCCGGGAAGCTGCTGTGGTTCCAGCTTATGGCGCACAGAACTGGTCTAGACTTGGTTCTAGGCATGCTGATTTGCATGCTTTTTCAGTATGCAGATCAGTTCTGATGCTTAGTTAGAAAGCGTGTTCTAAGGCCAAGGCCTCATATGTCTTTCAGTTACACGTATGTTAACGTCTTTTAGTAACTTAATTTCTCCCTCTTCTACAGGCATCTAATTTAGCTGGTGATTTGAGCTATGCCATTGCCGGGCTGATATTTTTAGAGTACAAAGCAAGCGCACAGTGGTCTGCAGAACTCTTAGTCATCAATTACCGGGGAGAACTTCGGAGTTACCTTGTAAGGTAATATAACCTGCTTTATTTAGGAAGACCTATTCAAAATAATGTTTGTTTCTCTGGTTTATTTTTTTTTTCACAGCATTTTATTATGAAAAATTGCCAATATAATAGGAGGGTTGAAAAAATTATTAATGAAAACTCTTATACTTAAATTCTATTAGTGTTTTACTGTACTTGCTATGTCACATTCCTGTCCATCGTTCTATTCAGCCATTAATCAGTCTTATTTTTAAATGAATTTCAGAGTCAGGATCTAACTACTTAAGCATGCATATCATTAATAAAAGTTCAATACTTATAGTTTTCTTTCTTTTGATATAAAATTTGCACACAACGGAATGCATAGATCTTAAGTGTACCAGTCAGTGAGTTCAGGTGCATACAGTTGTGTAAACCAACCCCCTCTGAAGATATAGAACCATGCCATCATGCTAGAAAGTCCCCTCATGTCCCTTTCTGGCAAATCTCTGTTGCTCAGAAATGTTGGCATTATTTTATAGAGAAGAGATTGTCCATTCATGGTAGAGCAACTACTGTTTATACTTTTCCGTCATGGATTAGTTTTGCCGGCTGTAGTAACTCACGTTAACGGACTCCTACTGTGTACTCTTTTGTCTGTGTCATCTTTCATTCAGCATATTTTGAGATCCACCCATGTTTTGATGTGTACCAGTAGTTTATTCCATTTTATTGCTGATTAGTATTTCCTTGTATGACTGTCTCACATGTCTTAGTGTGGGTTTCTAGAACAAAACACCGTGAACTGTGGCTTATCAGCAACAGCAGTTTGTTTCTCACAGTTCTGGCAGCCAAAAGTCTGAATTCAGGGCGCCAGGTTGGTGGGTTCCGGTGAGAGCCCTCTTCTGCCTTGCAGACTCCTCCTGTGTCCCCACGTGGTGGAGAGAGTGAGCTCCCTGGCCTTAGAAGGCTCTGTCCTTATGACCAATCACCTCCCAAAGACCCCACCTCCAGATACCATCACATTAACATTAGAGGTGTACTGTATGAATTTTGGGGAGGATATAAGCATTGAATCCATGGGTGGGGGGTGGGGTCACAGACATTCAGTTCATAACATTCGTGATTTATCATTCATCTGTTGATGGACTTCTGAATTTCTGGTTTGGGGTTCTAGGATCATTCTTGTCTAGGTCTTTAAGGTTATACATTTCCATTTCTGTCGAGTCAATATCTTTGCTTGGAATGCTGAGTTATAGGGTATAGTTTATTTTTATAAGAAACTGCTAGATTTTTTTCTAAAGTTTGCATATCATTCATATTCTTACTATAATGTTTCAAAGTTTTCAGTATTTGGTGTTATCTGTCTTTTAAGTTAAACAATGTTAGGGGTATTTAGTGATCTGATTGTGGTTTAAAGGTATTTATTATTTCTTTTTGACCTTTAGTGTTGGAACAAATCAGAGCTACCGAGAGAGTCACTGCTTCAACTTTGGTAGCCATTATGCTCATGGGATCAGCACAGCTGTCTACCATCCTGGCTACAGGTGAGCCACCACTCGTTCTCACATTTGGAGGAATATGGGATGGAAACGTTGGCACGATTTTATAGAGTGCATTCTTATCAGCACTCTCGATGACATCAGATTTCTAATATTTGCTGATCTGGTGTAAAGAATATCTCAGTGTGATAATGATTTGTCATAAATCAGATTACATTTATTATTCTTAAGACTTTCACTTTTTGCCCCAGGATCTAAGCAAACTGAAGGTGATTTGGGGGCATGGTCTCTAAATAGAAATTTTGGAGTTATATTATCAAGCCACGGAAGGGGGCGTCCCCTTGCTTCTGCATCATGTACAGTGCTTGGTGGCAGTCAGCTGGAGATGGATGACTGCGCTAAGGTTTCTGAATGGGAATTGTTATAAAGCAAGGAGTATGTGTAAGCACCCTGCTGTGCATGACAGAAACATTGCCAGGTTGTTTATATTTTCCATTGTGTGTGTGTGTGTGTGTGTGTGTGTGTGTGTGTGTGTGTGTGTTTTAAATGAAAGATGCTGAAATACTCATCACATTTTTATTTATTTTTGGTTACTCTCGTAATATGAGCCTGGTATTTGTCATCCACAAGGATTTTATAAATGTGAAATAAATCAGCCCGAGTGGAGCTGGGATAAATTGGTAATATACAAACTCACGGTTTTATGAAATTCATTGTTTTACCTGATGCTGTGAGCACTGTTGAGGAAGAGAAATTGCGGTGGTAAAATGGGTAATATAACAAAAATTAATTGAGAACCTTTGGGATAAGCTCTGTGGATTTTCTGATTTTGACGATTTTCTTTTTTCCGTATCTTAACTCACAGCCTAATGAATATATTTTTGACTTCCCAGACTCTTAAATTCCAGTCCCGACCCCTCCGACAGCCACCCCTCAACACTCTCCTGCCTTCTCTTTTTGGCTCTTGGTGTTTTCTTTGTTCTGTTAATTTTGGCTTACATTGTGCCCTGGTTTCAGCTAAGAGGAATGGCTTACCTTCTCTGCATTCTTGGAGAGGCAGTACTAGACTTTTGGTCCAGGTGGGCACGGTGCTTGGGGGTGGAGATTCAGATGGAGCGCCTGCTCTCCAGGAATGTGTGGTCTGTTTGGGGATCATATATTCACGAGGGCACTCGGTGTAGGCTAAGTTCAAACTCAAGACTTATTTGTATACATATTTGTAAATGACACTGCTTTCAACAGTATATAGAATTTTTAAAGGTTTTATTTCAAATTTCTCTGTAAATTTTTACAAGAAAATCTGACTTTTATTCAACTTTGAATTTCCAGCAATTCCTTGATAACTACACAGTGACAATTACTGGCGTTTGAAGGAAATTTCTTTTAGACCCTCATTTACATCTCAGTAAAGACAGCATAGAAAACAGGCCTTCTTTCTTGGATCCATTTGAAAAGCCACCCATGCTCAGACTCCTTGGCGACTCTTTGATACTGATTTTAAGTGTATAATTCAGCGATTTTTAATATGTGTATGGAGCTGTACAACCACTGTAACAATCAGTTTTAGAATATTTCCATTCACCTCTAAAGATCTCATGCCTGTGAGTTTTATGGAATGTTAATTGTCTCATAAAACTATGAGTGAATGAGAAAGGAGACTCTTTAAACAGGCTTTCACATGAACACTTTTATTATATTAAGAAAGATGCTTAGGTTTATGGTCATGTTTTGTACAGTTTGTGCAGAAGAACCAGGATTGATTCATGTACGTTGTGCAAAGGGAGAAGCCAAGCATTTGGATGATTAAAAGATTTTTTTCTTTTAATCAGCCACTTTTTAGGCCAAATACAAATCCCACAGAAAGAGTTTCGGACAACTTTTACAGGGAATAATAAATGATGGTTTCACATTGCCTCAGAGTAGATCACAGTCAGATGGCAAACTCCTCTGGCTGAAGAGTAGTAGGCAGGTAACTGTCTTCCCCCAAGAACGTGCTGATGGGGACTGCTTGCTGCTGTGCTTGAAGGGAGGGCTCAGAAGGGGGACTGGGACAGTCTTTAGGAAGCGTTTGGTTTAGGGGAGGCTGAGATGTGCCTTTAAGTAATGGCATGGGGTAGCATAAAGGGCTGTGCTTCATGCATTTCTGATTTCCCCTAAACCAGACCCGAAGCATTTTAAATGCACACGTTTTCTATACTCATGGGATAAAGGGAATGTTTCACATAAATAGGTGGCACTTAGTGGGGTGATCAAAATGTTTGGTGTGTGAGTGAGCTCTCAGTTGACATAATGCTAATTCTACTGGCCCAGAATGGAAAGAAAACAGGCCTGAGTGTAGATTGGGGAAGGGGTGCAGTAGAGCATGCGGGGGGCCACCATCTCTTCTTCATCTTCATACATCACCTCTATCGAGGGAAGTACAGGTTGGTCCCATAAATGTTTATTTACATTTGATCTTGTGGAGAAGATGGTGTTGAGAGCTCCCTACCTCAAAAAGGTGTATCCAAAGACGTGGACAATTTTTTTTTTTCTTCTTGTGAAACGTAAGTTCTATCTAAACCTGTGGGATGCTTTTCGAAGCCAGTCAGCGGACTTCCACAACCATTACATTGCCATAAAATTGCCTGTCTTTCTTTCTCTTTGGTTCCTAAGGTCAAAGGTATTCTGGGAGAATCAGGGCACTGATGTGTGGGAGGATACACTGTATTGACAGCTGGCGGAGCAGATAGGTATAAATTGCATTGTAACTTTTTCACAAACCCTAACTACATCAGATTAATGGCTTTATGAAGAATTGTTTCCAGAAAGGCAATGAGTCATGCAGTCATTGCTGATTGTCCGCCATCACGGTGAGAGGGTGTGTTTGGCCTGTGGTAACGTGGGGCCATTGGCCTTTGAGAGATTAATGTGCAGCCTGGTACCTGAGAAGTGTGAAGTCAGTAATCGAGTCGGCCTTGTATTAAGGAGTTTTTCATTTGCCTCTCAATTTCTCATTCCTCCAGAATGATAAGATTCTTCTTTCTATAAGTTCAGGTCGGTTTTTTGAAGAGAAATGAAGAGGCACTGTTGTCTGTAGAGAAGGCTAGCTTGTCTTGCTGGATCTGGAAACCCCTAGAATTGAATTAAGGGACTTCTGAGCTTCACAGACTAATTATTTTTCTCTTTTTGATTTCATAGATTTTTTTTTCTGGAGAGGCAGGGAAGTGAGTCTTGCCTATATCCTGTGACTGGTTTTCATCCAGAATATGTTAACAGATAGATAGACGTATGTGCCTTAGAAATATCTTGGTCCTTAGGAGCCTTCAGCTAGCGGTATTTTAAGTAGAAGATAGTGTTGAATTGTTTGACCTTGTTGGGCTTAGCACTGAAAAATATTAAATTATTTGGAAACCAGCTTTGACCCATCCATCACTTCTACATTTGGAGATTCTTTGATAGGTGAGGTGAATTCTGAGTATGTTCTAGTTACATTTAAAAGGGCCTTTGAAGATCTTCATAATTTTTTAAATCTGTTCACCTAGTAAATCAGTCAATTAACCAATGAATCTCTCTACTCACCCCCCTCCCCGCCTCATCCCCTCTTAAAGTATTTTGGTTGTAGTTTAACTTGATATAACTTTATATGCCAGTGGATTTCGTTGATCTTAAGCAGCATATTTTGTTTATACTCCCCCATCCCTCAGCAAAGATTCGTGGAAATGCAATTTTAGGGAGCAATTTGGGCCAGATTCAATTTCTTCTTAGACTTGGAGTGATGCTAGCTGTCGTGGATCCCACTTGGGAGTAGAGAGCTGAAAGAAGACCATCGAGTTATCTTTAATTTAATTTATAGGAAGAAAGAATGATGCTTAATTATGTTTTACAGACAAATAGAAAATTAAAGATATATATTTTTGATAGAATGTATGCTGGGTCAGGGGACAGGAGACTAGAATTCTGTTTTTGGTTGTGCTATTCCGTTATTAGCTATGAAACCTCAAGTCATTCTTTCTGGACCACATTTTGCTAGCACTGCACTGGGCATGGACGGTAGATGGTGTTTTAGCAAGCTGCTTGGGTGCTAAGGATGCCTAGTAGAGACTACTGGCATTTATGAGAGGAAATTGTAGTGGGGAGTTTGTAGCAAGCATTATGGAAAGACCCACTGTCAGGGATACCTGAATAAGTAGGGTTCAATAGAGAGGGAAGCTAGGGTTCAAAGAATACCTTCTTCCGGGGAGAGCAAGTTTGTAAGACGTCAAAAATTACACCTCTGGTATTGGTGTAGAAGATGAGAATTTGGTTTCAGAACCTGGGCAGGATACAAGGTAGACATGATATGTAGATAGACCAGATAGATGGATGCTGAACAAGTTCTGCTTTTGCAGTGGGGTTGCTTAAATCCATCCCAAGGATTGGGAGGGGATTAAGTCTTTAGATGATGACCATTGGCATCAGCTATGGATTGAGGAAAGGAAACGGGCAAGGACATCTAAGAAATCTAAACTACTTTATTCGTTAGTATTATTGACGTTCTGTTTGCTAGGCTAATGGTTCTTAACAAGCTATGGACAACAGACTCAGCTACTGAGAATGAAAAAAACCTGCATAACTAGGCTCTACTCTTAAAGGCTTGATCAGGAGATTGTGGGATGGGATACTAGTATCTGTTTTGATAAAAGACTCTATAGAAGTCTGAGCCACCCATTCCACCCCTTGAGAATCCAGCGCTAAGGCTCTGGGAAATTAAATAAAATGAATGGGAGATATCTTTGCCCTTGAAGTTGCCTTTGGGGTTGAGGTGCTCGGTGAAAGGGGTGAAGGTTTAAAGAAACACAAATTGTAGTTGATAGATGGTCACGGGGATGGGGAGCACAGCATAGGGTATGCAGTCAGCAGTAATGGCTAGGTGTAGAGCCAGAGGGGTGGTAGAGTAGTTGGGATAGGAATGGATTTCATGTTTGTTGTTGCCAGCCTTCCACTGGTTATGGCTGTCTACAAACCTGGGTTGAGAAGTGCTGTGGAGCCAGGTCTGAGCCCATCAGGAGCTGACTGGTGTATGACACGGGCATAGGAGTAGCAGAGCTGGGGGTTTTTCTTCTCTTGCCTGGCCACATGAGGGGTGGAGTGTGTGTGTGTGTGTGTGTGTCTCTGTCTGCATAAACTTGATGTTTTTCCCCTGTGTTCATTGCTAGGAATACAGTTGATTTATGTATGTTGATCTTGTATCCTACAATCTTGCTGAACCTGATTAGTAATTCTGGTAGATGCTTAGTGGAATCCTCTGGCTGTTTTTCCTCTTAACCTACTCTGTATATTTAACCAAAGTCATTTAACCACTTAAATGCATATGCAATGTCTCCCACATCTGTATCCTGTAAGTCACTCCTGGGCCACAGAGCTGTTTATCCACCTGCCTGGATAGCTAGCTCGCAAGTACCTCACACTCACTGTATTCTAACTGTATGAATCATGTTTTACCTCCAAAGCTACATTTTCTCCCGTATTCCTGAATCTTGATATGTAGCATTTCCACTTGGCCAAAACCTGAGATTCATTTTGGCTAACTCCCTTAACTCATTCTTTTAAACCTATGAAGACTTGTTGGTTATTATTCTCTAATGTATCTCAAATCCATCTCCTCCTCTCCGTTTTTGCTGTCATCTTTACAGTTCAGACAGCCATTACTTCTTATCTAATTCATTGTCAGGTGTGTTCCTTGCTTCCTATCTGATCTTCCTCTAATTTATTTTCTGTTGTGTTTCCAGCAGGGAATACAGGTCTTAAAATACAAGTCTGAAGCTTAAAAATCCTTCTCTAATGTCCTTTAGCCATTGGGATTAGCTGTAACTCCTTAGTTTAGTATTTAAGGCCTTTATAGTTCGGTCTTTTAAATTTCCTAGCTTCCTGTCATACCCCTTCGAGTTTCTTTGCTCTAGACCAATGATCAGCACACTTTTCTGTAAAGGGCGAGATGGTATTTATTGTAACTGCTCGACTGCTCCATGATAGAGTGAAAGCAGCCAGAGACAATATGTAAATGAATGAGTATGACTATGTTCCAGTAAAGCTTTATTTCCAAAAATAGGCGGTGGGCCAGATGTGGTCTAGGGGCTCTAGTTTGCTGACTCCTACCAGGGATAACTCCTACCAAGGATATGTAAATTCTTGCATTTCTCAAAATGTCTTTGTTCTTTAAAGTCTTTGTGCTTCTTGCTTTTTTCCCCCTCCTCTTGGCATGTCCTTGCTTTTGTTCTTTTTTTTTTTTTTTTTTTTTCTCCTCGTTTATCTGTCTGCTCCATAAATGTTTGGTTGGGCTGACCCTTTAGAATCCATCTCTGTGTTGGTAAGAAAGAATACTTTCATTTTATTCAACAGTAACCTCTTGGGCTGTGGCCTCCCTGAGGGCAGGCTTCCTGTCTTAGCACTGTATCATCGGTGATCAGTGCAGTGCTTTGCATTGGAATAGTTGTCAGTAAATTTTGGTTCAGTTGTTCATGTTTACTTGGCTTCTTCAAAACATATGAAAAAGGGAAAAATACTGATGCACTGAGATGCAGACTCCGCGAGGGCGGGACCTTTATGTGCATTATTTGTAGCTCTGTTTTCAGCACTTAAAATAAGTGCTCAGTAAATATTTGTTTGGTACGTGAATGACTTTGGCAGAATTAAAATTTAAGAGCTCGGGTTGAACAATTGTGTGAATAGAAGGCCAGAAACAGGATTTTCTAAACCTTTTGTAGGTGAAATCACAGTCTCATTAACCCACAAGGTTGCACATTCCTTCAGGGCAGGGAAAATTTGGTTTCCTTATACAGTGTTTCCCACACTGCTAGCCCAGAGCCTTGCAAAGTTTAGACACTCCCTACATTGATACTGAGTGAACTTACCTTTGCAGTTAAGATTATAATTGGGGAAATAAACTTTATAGAGATTTTACTGATTACCAGATACTTACTGCATCCCAGTCTTCACGATTCTATCAGATGTTGTTATAACTGCTCTTCTGTAGATGGAGAAAGTGAAGCTCTGAGAGGTTAAGAAACATGACAATTAAGTGGTAAACTCGTGTCTTCTGATTCCCATACTCAGCAAGGCTTTCTCTGTTCCAGGGGTTGGCAAAGGATGGCCTGTGGGACAAATCTGGCCTGTTTGTATGGCATGTGAGCCAAGAATGGATTTGACATTAAAAATTTTTTTTGAAAAAAATCAAATAATATTTTATGACCCATGAAAATTATGTAAAATTTAAATTTCAATCCATAAGTGAAATTTTATTAGAACATAGTCGCACTTTTAAAAAATGTATCGTCTGTGCTTTTTTGCATGATGACAGAAATGAGTTGTTATGAAAGAGACCATAAGGTGCCCAGAGCTTAAGATATTTATTATCTGTCCCTTTATGAAGAATGTTTGCTGACCTCTGTTCTGTGCCATCTAACCATCCGAGTATGGGTCCAGTTCTTCTCGGAAGGTATAAAGTAAGGAGTATTGAACTTTATGGATTTTCATATGCCTCTTGATTCTAAATTCTAAATTATACTTTAAAGAATTTATAACCAGGTGCCACTCAATTTTAGATACATTAAATACCTAATTATCAAATTGCCAGGAAAAAGCAATTTTATTACTGAACTGAGCAGTCTCCACTAGTACTTTCTCTAGCCAAGGAAAATGCTCATGTTTTCTTTAACAACTCGCCATTCAATATAAGCAGTTATTCTTAAGCATGTGTTGACTCCATAGTGTGATGCTTCATAATTCGAATAATAGTGAACGTGTCCTCCAGCGCTCAGCTTACAGATTCCAGGAGAATGTAAGGCTGAGCTGCTCACAATGAAGTCCCTGTACCAGCAGTTTCAGACTCACTGGGAGAGACTGTTAGGAATGCAGATTCGTGGCCTCCACCCTAGACCTGCTGCATCCGTCAGACCTGGAGGAGTGGCCCAGCGTGCTGCGTTTTTATAAGCCCTCCAAGAAATTCTGACTCTATTTGACATCCATTGATGTGAAGAGTCACAATTACGTATATTTTCTTCTGATAAGCTTTTTATCTAATAAATAAACAGAATTCTAAATATTGAACTAGTAAGATTTTTATAGTAAAGAATGTTAAAGATGCACTAAAATGAATTAAAAATGGGAACATTTCAGTTATCCCAGGAGAGGAACAGCTTCTAGCTGCGAAGTAACAGGTTTTGAGTCGTACTTTGCCAGGCATGACCTTAAGCACTTTTTAGTTTTGAGACAGGTAGTCCCCCCCACCCCCCTTTTTTTTTTTACCTCCTTGCTAGTCGTATGTCATAAGCACACTGGATTGCACTGAGTCTATCAAAGGCTCTCTCCCTGTATTATTTCAAACTTTTCCCCTGGCTTTAGGGAGTTCTAAGCCACTGGATGGCAGATTCTCCCAACACTTATTAGGCAGAAGAATCTTCTTCATAAACCCTTTGTAATTCTTCTTGGACATGATTTGTCGTGTCACGTTTAGCTCTCCCAGTTCGTCAGTATGACGGATGTGTGATGCTTAGGGGCACGCTCTGTGTCCCCACCTTCTTTCCCTCAGGTGGCATTGCCCACCCCCTTATTTCTGCTCCCTGTTCTGCTCCGGCTTCTGCCTTTACTCCTGATCGTTTTCTTTGTTCCTCCTTTGGTGTTTTTGCTCCATCAGTCACAGTTTGTATTTGTTGTCTGATAACTATGTTTCTACTTTGAGTTTTAGTCTCTTAAAATGTCAGAGCTGGAAAAGAGTTTCATCCATCATGTGGCTTAGCTCCTTCATTTCTCAAGTGGGAGAACTGGAGTCCGGAGAGGCTAAGCCAAGGCCAAGGACTCTGTCTTATTTATCTTCGTGCCCCTGTGGGGTGCAGATAGATGCTTCTTGAGTGAACCAACCCTGGTAAATGCTGTGAAGGATACAGACGCAGTCTCTGTGCCCAAGTGGCTCCAAGTTTAGTAGTCGAGGCATGATTTAAATAACTTACTGTATGGGCAGCAGAAGGGAATGTGTGCCTGGCAAGGGAGCAAGATAAACTAGTTTGAATTGTTAAGGACCCCTTGGAACTTTCTTTCCTACTTGCCCTGCTTGCCGTTTATAGGCAGAAACACTCCCTGCATTTCCCATCTTTCTCTGCACACACCGTTTATAAATTGATTATCAAGTTTCCTTGGCTTAGAATCTTCTTTACCTGATCCCTTCTTCTGTGTGGGAAGTCATTCACAGGATAAGCTTTTCTCTGGTGTTTCCCAGAGGAGTCTCCCTTGGCTTCTTTCTCCACGCAGGTCATCTGGCCTTTAGGCTGGTTTTGTACCTAACCGAACCCAAACGTCGTTGAGTCCTGTGCAGTCGTGGGCTTGTCCTTTCCCCTGGAGTGGGCCGTGCTCATCTTCATTCCCATGTGTGAATGTATGTCCAAGGCCATCTGAGGAGAGGAGCGTAGGACAGAATGAGTGCCTCTAACCATCACTCCGTGGTTGACAGTGATGAGCTGGGAGAGCTGAACATGATGCCAGAAATGGATTCCAAGAAGAATTATAAATGGTTTATTAAGATGGGTTTTCAGTTGCTCAGCATGTTCCTCATTGCTTAGCACACAGGTTGCATTTAGTAAATATTGATGGGACGTAGAGAATTTCTTAAGATTACATAGTTACTTTGTTGGCAAAGGTACCTGATACCTTTGATTTCTAGACCTGTAGTTTTCCTATTTTCCACAAAATTTTGAAATAAAAGATTATTGGGAAAGTTAATGCCCTCCCCATTGTTTTTGTTAAGGAGAAAGAAATAAAGCTTTAACTCCCATGCATCATAATGTAGAGAATTTAATTTCTACTATAGAAATTCTGATTTTCTTTATTTCTTTATCGAATAATTTTAAAACAATTATTTGCTTCAAAATGTTATTCTTAAAGTAAGCTCTTATGAACCAAATACTCTGCACAGTTAAGGAGGTTAACACTGCGCACAGATATTCTGGGTGGAGGAGCTTACTGCAATGGAAAATAACAGTAATGACATAAATTATTTTCTACAGTATTGTCTGTTTCTGGACTTAATTTCTGCAAACATTTAATAGTCCTTTTAGTAGTAAATCACAGAATGCTTAAGATATAACTAACCATTAATATATAAAGTGTCAAAATGTCACAAAGCAAATTATGTACATAATTCGGGATACTGTATCTCATGTTCCTCTCTCTAAGTTAAAAAAGAGAGAAAAGTACAGGATCAACATAATAAACATCTAAATAGCTACTACCCAGACTTGGCGAATACTAAGATTGTCTTTTTTACATAAGATGTGTGTATGAACGCACAAACATATAAATAAGAGACGATTATACAAACAAAATTTCCTCCTTTCGTTTCTTTGTCTCACTTTTCTCCCTTCTAGAAACAGTTGCCCTCATGATTCTGGTGTGCGACCTTCCAAGATACATATTTGTTCTTTACATTGCGTAGGTTTCCCTGAACAATTTATTAAAGTTATTTATTCATGCCTTTTGTACATTTAAAATATTTCTAATTTTCCTGCATTATAGTCATGCACAAACTACTCTTTTACCAGGAGATAAATATTCCTGTGTAAGAGTATGTGTAGGTCCCCTCAGAACAGAGTCTGTGAGCTTGTTCAGCCTAAAAATGCATTTATTAGGCATTGTCATGTCATGTCATTCTCCAAAATGATTCCTCCAGCCTTACCTGTGGTTCACGAGAGTGGCTGTGGATGTCTCCTCTTGTGACTTGCTAATTTGTTGTCCATTTTTATTTTGGGCCGATTGTGAGACATCTTTGTAGATCCTGGCCGCGAATACTCGGTTAATTTTCTGTGTTGGAACTAACCTCTCCTGGTGTGTGGCTCGTCGTCTCACATAATGGGGGGAAGGTTTGGATTTTAGTGTGGTCCGGTTCAAAGCAGAATGACTTAACGAGACTAGGGTAGGACAGTGTTTGTAGGTCAAGGTGCCCACTCATGAAAGGAAGGATCATCAGTGTGAACTGAGTTGGCTCTTCTTAGAATCCTACTTTCCCACATGAATTTTGTTTGCTTAGTTCCATTACATCAGTTTGTTCAGGTCCGTGAAAAATTCTGTTGGGATTTTATTTGAAATTGCAATCAGTTTACGGGTCAATTTAATAAGAATTGGCATCAGTACAGTATTGAGTCCATCAAGGAACATGGTATTTCTCTCTTTATTCTGTTTCTTAGGTCTTTCACAAATATTTTGAAATTTTCTTCCTGATGCTTTCCTTTATTAAATTCTCAGCATCGTCTAGTGCCCCCTTTATCAGTCTGTGACACCCACTCCTCTTTCGCCCCACCCTGCTGTCATGACCCTTCCCGTCTTGATGCCTCGCATCTTACTGCTGAAGTCTAGCAAGAGTGAGGATGGGCAGGGGAGAGCGGGGTCCCCGTAGCACTGTTCACTCTGTGCTGCTTAAGGAGAAAGTTGGAGCTTTTCAGTCAGTCACTCAGGGAACATCTGTTGTGGAGACTGTGCTGGGCCTCACTTCTCTCTTCCCCATTGACAATTTTTATTTAAATTATGTGGTTTTACCCATGGAACTTACTTCTCTTCCTTCTCTTTGGCTAGAGTTGCCCAGGAAGCCCATTCTAGCACAGTGATCATGGTGGATGATGGAGGAGGTGTATTTACCAGGCCAGGCACCACCATCAACCTGATTTCCTCTCTTCTCGCCTCTCCTCTTTCTTTTCTTTTCCGTAATCCCTTGGAGATTAGCCCTAGTCAGCAAGTGAGTCCTGTAAGACAATGAAGTAATGGACCAAATTAACATCTTGAATTGAGGCTGGTACCCCTTGGCCCATAGAACTGAAGGTAACTCTTCAGTGGACGTGGACAGATACGGCTGTCATCTTTCGTATCACGTAGCTCCAGGCTCCCAGCTCTAGTTCTCTGTTAATTTGCCCTTAATTAGAGAGAGAGCTTTCCGAATGCAGAGAGCACGCCTTGTTCCTCTCTGTGTGCTCGGTGCCCTGCCCATTGCTTAGCACACGATAGCTGCCGTGTACCCCTTTTGTGAAGATGAAGGTGAAGTCTGCCACACACACATAGGCACACGTGCCCACTTGCATTCCTGTCGCTGGAGCCTCAGCGTCCCGAGTTGCCGTATTGTTTGTTGGTACCTGACTAGTCCCGTCATCCT
Organism: Cynopterus sphinx; assembly: GCA_030015415.1. Classification (NCBI taxonomy): domain Eukaryota; kingdom Metazoa; phylum Chordata; class Mammalia; order Chiroptera; family Pteropodidae; genus Cynopterus; species Cynopterus sphinx. The sequence goes on along the minus strand of CM057383.1, from coordinate 5,050,704 downwards.
GCCTCTTCTCCACTTGCTCTTTAGTCTGCCGTGAATTGGAAGAAAGGCTGTTTGGAAGCAGATATCGAATCGCTTTTGTTCTTAATGAATGGCTTTTGTTCTTAATGGAGCTTATCATATCACAGCCAGTTTGATCTGTGCAGGGCCATGACATCGGTCAGACTTTCATAGGGAGGAAGTGTTTCCTGGACCAAGACCAGAAGATATTAAATCTGAAATCTCAGCTCTGTCTCCTTCAGTAGTCAGGCAACTTCAAGTTTTATACGTGTATTTTTTAATCTGAAAATTAGATATGACATCTCCATGTCCCTCCTTGACATGGTAATGCAGATTTAAGTGATAATGCTCAATCTCTTGAGAGAAGAATCTTACTGTTAATATAAATATTTATGTTGCATACTCATCAGACAAAAATAATTTTAGTTATTGGAGTCTGCTTTATCTTGGCCTTTTGGGGATTTGTTGAGTTCTCAGTTTTTATTATAATTACAGGTTACCGATTTTTAAAGACAGGTTTTATGAGTCCCGTATTTTCTATTTGATTAAACATTGATTACTTTTGCAAATGTAGATATTCACAATTACTTGTTTTGTTTCTATTTGGAGGAGGTTTTCTTGACAAACTGACTTTTGCAAAACGTTTTCTTTAAGAAAAATTTGAAGCACATTCATAGAATAGTGTACTGATGCTATTGTCTCTGTCATTAGTTTAACGATCAACCGATGGCCAGTCTGGTGTCATCCGTATCCCTAGTCATTCCTCCACTGACCTTCTCGATTATTATGAAGTAGATCCTGGAAAGCCTATTATTTCTTTAAATATTTCAGTTTTATGTCTAAAAAATACTCTAAAAAGAACACAAACATGAAACCGTTATCATAGCAAAGGTCATTATTAATCAGTTGTTAATATCATCAAACATCCAGCCTGTGTTCTCTTTTAATTAATTGATCTGCTCTCTGTTCTCTCCCTCTCTTTTGCTGAGAGGGAGAGAAGGAGAGAGTGAGGGAGGAAGGGAGGAGACTTCTGAAGACCAAGTCATTTATTCTGTAGTTTCTTTCTGTCTGGATTTCCCATTGTTTAGATTATAGTGTTGTTTATTAAAATATTCTTCTTTGGTCAACTGTATTTTCTTTAAATTGGTAGTTAGATTCAGAGGGATAATGTGATTTTATCTGCTATGGATATACCTTTTTTGGGGGGAATTATTTTAGTGTAAAAGTATCATTTGAACAGAATGGTTGCTCTAGGCAGGTAATACTCATACTTCTAGCTTGACTTTGGATCTGAATCTCTTTTGCCCTGGTGGACAGGGTTCATCACCTCTGAGGGCTGACCAAGGGTAGAAGCCGCCCAGTGGGTTGCTTCGGGCCGTCTCCTCAAAATTTGTTGCTTCCAATTTGCTGCGGTATAAACTTGTTAGAGCCATCTGTAAAAGCAATAGGAAGAAGGCTTTGAGTGATGGCTCAGGTTGTGCGGCTGCGAATAAAGCACATTTATTGTTATGAATTTTGAGATTTTGAGTGGGGCTGAGCCCGTGGTGATACCTTGAAGGATGTTATGCAGTTTTGCATGTTTTGTATCTGAGAATATGTGGTAGAGATGAGTTTCTTTTGCCTTTTCAAATGGTCTGTGTTAGCTTAGCTCAGAAATAGATGGACAGAGCATGTTCCAGTGAGAAGAGAGCTGGGGGCAGTGGAGTCTGCCTGGGCGTCTGAGGCCTGGGCTGGGAAAAAGGAAGGTGTGGTGTAGTTGGACATGTTTGCTCTGACGGATTGCTGCAAACTTCGTGGCTTAAAACAAGGTTAGTATCCTGCTGTTCCAGAGGAGAGAAGTCGGAATAGGGGCCTGCCTTCCCTTTTGCTTTTAAGGACCCTGTGCTTATGTTGGGCCATCTGCATAATCCAGGGTCGTCTCCTTGGTCACTTGTTAGGCATCTTAAATCTCTGTAACGTGACATGTTTCTAGGTTCCAGGACCAGGGCACGGACATCTTTTGGGGCCACTATTTTCCCCACTTCACAAGCCAAGTAGAATTGAGAGGACAGGAGTTTCTTCTTGCACTAATATAACTTTTCTTTTTTTTAATTCCCTTGAGTTTACACTTCCACTGGTCTTGAAGACGCAGTATTGAGAGTTCATGGTGTTACATCGTGAGGTACTTAAATTTATAATCAATAACTCTAAAAGTTAACATTGGTTAACGTAACCGTTTCACAGTCAATCTTTTGCTCTGTCAACTCTAAGGAAATTTATGAAGTGCTTTCTTTCACCTTTCAGTTTCTTTGCAGAAACTAAAATTGTTAAAGTTCTGGTTTTTCTCTGAGCATGGCCTGGGAGAAGGTAAATTAGTACAATGATGCTCATCCTCTTTTTGACACAATGGGAGGCTAGCGATGACAGATAATGCATGTGTTGCGATGACAGATATCGCTTATGTTTGATATAAAGGGAGCTTGATACTGTTTTGTCATCAGGGACAGCGGTGGATCGCACCAGGAGCATAAAGTGGACCTGACCACAGGAACCTCTGTTTTAGGTCTTTTTCTGGCTCTTGGGCCGCAGGGGTTTCGAGGGGACTTTTTAAAAAACAGAGACTTTGCGAAGTCTCTGGCTTCTCCCTGCCATTCCTGTTGCTAGTAGGGACAGCCGCCGTTCCCTGGGACTTGTCACTGGCAGTTGTCACGCTCCCTTTAACGTATTGAAACTTTCACTTTAACACCGTATTTTTTTTTCTAGACAAATAATTATGTTATCTGTTACACAGTTCCCTGCCAGGTTTACTGAACAGAACTTAAAACATCATGACTGTTTGTGGTGACTGCAGTTAATACAACTATATTTATTTGAAAATTACTAAGAGAGTAGATCTTAAGGGTTCTCATCACAAGAAAAAAAATTTGTGTGGTGACGGATGTTAACTACATTCACTGTCATCATTTCACAGATATACAAACCAATTTTGCATTAGTAGGTTGTCCACCTGAAACTAGAACAATGTTACGTGCCATTTATACCCCAATAAAAAAAATCACGACCGTTTGGGCTCCCTTCTTAAGCAGCTTAACCTATATGGTGGCCATACGGTCTTTTAATTGTTAGTACACGTTAGGCTCTTCTCCCTGTTGGTAATTGGTCTCGAACTGCTAACGAAGTGTGACAAACAGAAAAGTGGGCCAGTCATAAGGGACAGCTAGACTCCTCAACAGTCTGTCCCAGAACAGCTATTACTGTGTAGCTCTGCCCCGTCTGCGGCATCCCAGGCTGTCATTTCTTCCTGACATCTGTGATTGCACCCGCGTGGCATCCGATGTGCTGCTGTGATGTAATATGTACCCGATGAGGCTACACTCTGTTTATTAAAGTTTGTTGGTGTTGATAAAGTTTCTTTGATATTCAGTGGCCAACCTTTAAGATGTTTTTTTCTCTTTTCTAAATTCCCATCTGGGTTTCAGGTGCTTGAATGTTGACGCCTTACCTCTGCTTAAGTGAAGGTGAAATTCTAATTGAAAAAAATCTTGTATTTTTTGTTGTTTCTTCTAAAATTTTTTACCTTCTAGGTTTAGAATATAATAACTCTGCTTTAGTTTTCCTTGTGAAGGTAACTATTTCTGCTCTCTTTGTTTTGATGTTGTCTTGTTCATATTAGCAATTTATGAATCCCTTTTTTTTTCCTCTCTTTTTTAGACTTTTACTGGTTGGTGGATGTGAAACGGCTGGAGTGGGCATCTCAAAAGCTTCCAGCTGTGGCCTTTCTGCTTGGCGAGTGCTTTCAGGGTCCCCTTATTACAAGCAGGTTACCAACGGTGGAGACAGGGTCACTGCAGTAAGTATTAGTCGCGGCATTTCACTTTGCTGACAGATCTTAGCAGATGAGACCTGTGTGAGTTACAGAGGAGGAAATAATTTGTCTTGAATGAGGAAAGTGATTTCATGCTAGTGAAATTTTAGTATTTTTTTTTCAAATATCATAAAACATATTGTATTTAACTTGGTCTCATTATTAGCAAAATAAACAACCTAACAATAGTCCCGTTACTTGCATTTGCGTATTTAGACATTAACATTTATTAAGCACTTTTTTGTTCTGGCAGCTGTTTGAGTGCTGTTAGCTTTTTGAGCACATTGGATGCTCAGGAACCCTTTCAGCTGGGCATCGTTACTCCCCCCAGTCGATGAGGAAAGTGGAGTGTGGGTCACCCAGCTAGCAAGGTGCAGAATGGGAGTATGAACAGTTCCCCTGCTCTTAACCACCACGCCGCACTTCCTCCCACTTCGTTTCGTCTGTATACGGACTGTTCATCCAACCACTTATTCGTCTGTTCTATAATTAAGCCTCTGTTTTGTGTCAGGTGCTCTTTTATGCTGTAATAGTCAGCACAGGCTAGGCATGATGTGCTAAAAACAGTCACATAAGCAAAATGAAAAATCTAACGCTTCTGTGGGTTACAATGTAAAACGTGCTCCTTATTCGTGGCAGAGCCTGCTGTTGGTACTGGGCCTCCCCTGCGGAGCTGGTTCCAAGTGATGGTTAACGGACCCGTGGAGGCTGGCCTCTTACGGTCCCACTATCTCTACTCGTGGCTTTAGGAGGGAAGGGAGGGCTGAAAGGTAGAACTTTTTTTCCTGTCTTAAACCACAGCTGCTATCACTCCTGCTCACAGTTCATTTATCGTAGCTAATCATGTGGCCCCACTTGCCTTCAAGGGGCCTGCGAGCAGTTTTTCGCATGTCCAGAAAGACAAGAGAAACTAGGTATTGGTGAATCATAGTTGTGTCTGCCATGTTGGCCACCCGGTGATGTTGTGCATCTTGGTTATTTGTGTAAACTGCGTGAAAGCACACACTTGGTCAACATTACACACCCTGTACTTAGCACATTGCCTGATGTGCGGTGGGCGCCCCGGTGTTTTTGAGTGAGGAAAGAAATCAGCAAATTAAAGTGAAACACGGCATAAGTAACTGTGTTATGCTGTTTCTTCCTGTAATGAGTGTATTTGTCCCGTTATTTTCTGTCTTAAAATATATTGATTTCAAAATAATCCTCTAAAACCATGAATGGTTAAAGGTTTTGTGATGAAAATAAGCCGATAAAGAAGTACTTTTGAAAAGAAACCTTTAGCAATTACAGTAAACTTTCATTAAATTTTACTTTAGCTTTTAGCGTGTACTGAACTATGTAACTGAAATTAACCCAACAAAGTGGTAGTTTTTTTTTAATTAAGTTTATTTACTGGTTTATCTAGCACCAGACTTTAAAGCAGTTTCTATTTGTAGACCAGTTTATATAATAGTGTTGCGGTTTGAGCTTTTCCTTTTGCTCTATCCATCTCTTCATTCTTGCACGCATTAATTCTCTCTGTAGGATCCAGGGACGAATCCAGTTTGAGTGGTATTAGGCACATTTCACAGATAAGGAGCCTGAGGCTCTGTGAGATCCTACAAATGAAAACGGGATCAGCTGTGGAACCAGATCCTCTAGTTCTGGTTTAACACTGTCCCCCAGTCCCCGTATTGTATACACAGACAAGAATGCGTTGTCATTGCCATATTTATGCTATGATGATTATCCCATAATTTATTTGTGTGTGTGTGTGTGTGTGTGTGTGTGTGTGTGTAAAGTGAGGTTGGAATTGCTCATACATACTGGGCGTATTATTTCATATTTGCAGGGATTTAGGCATCTTTCTCTCTCTGATGTAATTCATACCCAGCTTGCAGTTTTGATTGTGAAATATACCAGGGAAGATCTTGGAAAGACTTCGAACAAATTTATCTCCAGATTCCACGTGTGAAGTCTGCAGCTTACTTTTAAATGGTTCAGTCAAAAAATAATTAAAAAAAATTGTATACACACAGGAAAAGCAAAATGTCAATCATTGGTGAAAGGTTTGCTGTATTTCATTGTATAATCATTTGAACTTTTCAGTTGCTGTGACATTTTTCAAAATTAAAAAATAGGCATGGAGCATACAAGAGGTGAAATAGGCAAACCCTGAAAGTCTGTCTCAGTGCAGTGTGGTCACCTGTGTCTGTGAAGGGGTCTGGAAGAGGGAGAGTCAGGGTCCTGCCACGTACCATGGGACCTTCCTAACCTTGGCTTTTTTCCAACTCTGTGCTTTCACTTTGCTTTTTACTGGAGCAGTGGCATCTTCTCTGCTATGTGTGGTCCTTCTTCTCTGGCCTCGGGCTTCGATTTTGGAGTCTTTTAAAAGAAAATTGGTTTGCGCACTGACAGACTAAGTGGAGGGAAATATTGAATTGCAAATTGAATGCTCTGCTGTATGATTAACTTCTTGAAATGCTGCAAGTGTATTTTAATTATCTTAGTGCCTTTTAAATGTATCTTGAAGCTAAATTTACAATCATTCCACATAGCCTTCCCCTACTTCCAAATAATTGGAATGATGGGATTAGTTCCTTTTGTTCGGTGGCAGATATTGTCCTCTTTGGACTTCCTCCTATTGTTTAAGGTTGCCATTGTGTTGGGGGTGGATATTGACTGAAAAATGCTGCTAACACACATATTCCAGTCCCTTGCAAGGCTGCTAGGTTGTAAAAGAGACTATGCAAAATTCAATATATGCATTGCCCTGAGTTTCCAAATTAATGTCGGTGTCATCTGTGTGAGATTGTTTTGTTTATTCATTTCTTCAACATCGAATCTCTGGTCTAGGTAATAGACTATGAAGGTAGCAGCCCTCAAGGGCTTTATTTTGTTGGAGGATACAGCCGTGTCCATAAATAAGGCCAGTAAACTATAACAGGGACCAGGTTAGAGCTCAGTGACTGGGAGGAAGGAAGGAACCCATGTCAGGAGTCAGAGGCTGGGACTGGAATTCTCGCTCATCACCTTATCATTGTGCGTTAAAGCTTTTGCCAGGATCGTGGGAGGTAATATCTGCAAAGGCACCTGGTAAACCATAAAACATACAGTGTTGTTACTATCTATTTATCGATTTCTAAGATCAAAATTTTAGAAAAAGTGTATAAAGTGAACAAAACTGTTTTTTGTTATTGATGCTGCTGCTTTTTCACCATAGAATGTTGTGGAAAGAACTCAGGCTTTTGGGCACCCTATTCCCCTAATAAATCCTATTGTCCTAAAAATGATAGAAGTAATTGGAAGAATACTGCCATAGGACCACCACCGGCCTGCGTCTGTGCCTGTGCCTTTTCTCCTGTTATTCCAGGCAGACGGTCCTTGCACCGGTGAAGGCCAGCCCTTCCATTCGTCCACTAGATCCCGCGTGCTTGCTTCTTGAAGGATGTGTTTCCTACACGAATTTTGTTGTCTACTACATTCATCAGCACACAACATGCTTCTCTTTTTCTTATCCTGAACTCTTTGGTTTTGAGGGAATTCTGACTTTGCTAAATCTACCATCCTATTTATTTTCCTTTCCTGTGTTCGAGAGTTGTCTGTACTTGTTTCTAGGTCTCTCTTTCCAGTCTCTTCTTGAATGGGGATTTACCTTTATCATTTCACTAAGACTATCCTATGGATGTTATCAGTGTCCTCCAATATTTTACAGTTTATCAGTATTTTTGATATTCTTTAATTCCTAATTGCTTATGCAAAGATTGGTTTATTTTCCTCTTTCCTTTTCCTTTCTTCTCCCTTTTATAGTTGTGTTATTTCTACGTTGTCCAAACAATATTTGCACAGTTTCTACTGTCATCCTCACATTTCTTTTGTCTTAGATGTCCATTGATATATTCCACAATGCTCACTGGCATTTCTTTGTTTCAAATTTTCCGAGTCATCTCTTGGTTGGATGAAATTACTCTCTAGTGGTTGTTTCGAGAAAAATTCATAGGTGAAGAAGTTCTTAAGTTTCTGTATGTTCAAATTGTTTTTCCTGGATATTTGAAGGAAAATAAGTCGATATAAAATCCTTGGTTTATTCTTTCTTCCATTGAGCTTAAGCCCCAGTACTCTGTTGTTGTTTTATATTGTATGTGGAATTTGATGTCTCATGTAGGCTAATTTTTTCCCCTTTGTACGGTATTTGGCCATTTTTCTTGGAGACCTTGAGTTATTTTATTTTTGAAATCTAATGGCTTTCCTAGGGTATTTCTTAGAGTTGATTATTCTGGGTTAATTTTCCCAAGTACCCATTGGCTCTTTCAATATGTAGATTCTGATCTTTTTCTATTTCTGGTTTTATTGGATTGTAAATTTAACAGTGATTTTAGATGGGCCTTACACCCCTTTGCTAGCTTCCTTCATCTATCCTCCCTGGGCCCTGAAGATTTTTTTCAATTAACTTTTGGAAAAATACCACCAAGCCTGGGTTGGGGGTGATGGTGGCTGTGGGGATGTGGCGGGAACAAGAGCAAGTGGAGATGACACCCTGGGATTTGGTGACGTTTCTCTTTCTACTCACAGTCATTTTGAAGTTTGGGTTGTCCTCATCTTCACGTTAAGCTGTGGGTGTGGGTTCCCTGTAAATTTATTTTTCTCTTATTCTTTTCTGATTCCTGCTGGTTGTAGCATGTATCAGTTCTCCTTTTTATGAGTGAATAATATTCCACTCATATACATTTGTTACCCATTCCTTAGTTAATACACATTTGAGTTGTTGTGAATAGTATTGCCATGAATATTCAGGTATGAGAATTTGTTTAAATACCTGTTTTTAGTTCTTTTGGGTATATACTTGGATGGACTTGCTGAGTCCTGTGGTAATACTGTGTTTAACTTTTTGAGGAATGGTCCAACTGTCTTCTACTATTTACCATTTTATGTTCCCACCAACAATGTGCTATGGTTCCAAATTCTCTACATCTTAAACAACACTTGTTATTTTTCAGTTTTTACAGTTACACCTATCTCCCCCTCTTGCTTTTACAAGTATATTTGTTAAATCTAAAGACAGAGACAGCCTGGTGTTATTTCCAATACTGGTTTCTAAATGATGACTTTTTCCCTGGTATTTTTTAAGTGTAGGATCAACTCCTTAATGAATGGAATTTCTGTTAGATTTTTGACCATTGTGATGTTAGGGTCAAATGATAACCTGGGGCAGCCTCGTTTGAGAATAGTTTGGAGAGGATTCTAATCTGGAGAGGATTCTAATCTGCATGGATTCTAGGAGGTTTATTATGTATGTATTTAAAAAGCGTTTGATTGTGGATCTATTCTGTAAGATTAACCTCTTGGTAGGTTTTTTTTTTCCCAAATAAAAACAGTTTTGCTATTATCTGTGACACCTATTGATGATTTTTATAACCATTTTTTCACATACTATATTTGCTATAGTTATTATTTTGTGATCATGGACTTTTTACAGTGAGAAAATATTACATTAATCTTTTCTTCTGTGACGTACATTTATTTTTCAGGTGCCAAAGACACTGGGATTATTAAGGATGTTAAGTGCCAAGTTTTACAGTCGCTCAGGACAAGAACAGGTAAACTCAGAAGCTTAACCTTGTGCTTTTCAAATATTTTCACCAGGGTTCCTTTAAGGGCAGAGTCAAATGAGCCTTGAGTGTTACGGATTTCACCTGGATGTGTTCTTAATTGTGCACAGTGTGGGCTTATGCATTACTAAGGCTTCTCGGAGCTGTTCACTGAAGATATGTGTTTTTCACTTAAAAAAAAAATCCCTGAGGCATTGTGATGCTAGGGGTGGGGTTCTGCTACTTACACGTGAACATGGGCGAGTTTCGTAACTTTTGGGTCTCCTCCAGTTTCTGCCTTTGTAAACGGTGGAGGAGGGGTGGAGAGATCTTTTAGCTCATAACATCTGTCCTGCTGAGGCTCACCTGATTGCCAAACCGCAGAGCGTATTGGCATTAGAGTTGTGACAGGAAATTGCCAGGTCCTGCATCGCCTACCCCTGTCTCCTTCACAGGGGAAGGGATGTTTTGCTTGAAGTGCTTTTACTTTTGTTGCTTCGCTTTCCTAGATCCCAGGCATTTGTATTTTAATCTTACTTTTAATTCTGGCATTCTGGGACAGACTTGTTATATCCAATCCAGTTAAGGATGCCAATATTTTCATCTATCCCCTCATCCAACAGTGTTCCTCACTTCCTGAAATTGTTCTGTTTTTGGTGGCTAATGTGCCTTAGTCACTTTGACATGAGGACTTAACCTCTAATGACTGCAGAGGCCAGGTACCTAACATGGCAAACTGAGCCAGGTGTCATTCTGGACTTTTGCTATAGTTATGTTAAGTTTTCAGTTCTGTAGTGATGGTTGGCCTTAATCTTGGGGCCATAATGGAGAAAGGAGGCACGGTGCATTGGCTAAGTGGAAAGCTTATGACCCTTCTAAGGGTGACTATTGCACCTGGTCCCACCTGATTAGTGCCATCTGGGGATGGTGGCCCCTATTTTGCCAGATTTTCTAAAAGTTTAGGAGAGACAAGATTCCGGGCTACTATTTTCAGGTCTCTGTTTTATTCTTTGTGGTTAAACTTTCTTAGACCCTGGCCTTAACAAATGCTTGGATGAGAAGTAGTTAGATGTCCAGTTAGTGTTTATTTGATTCTTCTGGTTCTGTTGTGGGTGGTAGGCAGGTGATGTCTCTGCGCATTTGGTTTCCCTCACTGTGGTAATGAAGCAAAGCTGGTATTCTCATAGGAAAGGATGGAAGATTATTCAGGTAGGTAGGACTCGAAAAACAAGACTGTTCTCTGTATACCCTCAGGTTGGCCCTGTAAAATCAGTGTGTTACAGAGTTTTTCTCGTCCTCGTCAACAATTAGATTCCTTAAATTGGATAATTTTCTAGCAAACTGGAATGTCTTAAATAATCGTAGTGTTCCATAAGTCAGGGACTGCATTTTCCTTCTTCCTGCTGCGTTCTGTTCCCATCAGCTCTGGATCCTCTTTTCTTCCATCTCTCTCTCTTTCTCCTTCTTCCTATCCTTCTCATTCACAGCATGAGGTTGTGACCTGTCTGTGATGTCTAGACTATTACAGACATTGTGTACAGAATCTTACAAAGCTATGGACCCCCAATTCAAGAAAATCTACTCAACATTAACCCATAAAAGTTATTGAGAACTCATGGTAATTGATGTGTGAAAGAAGGGAATATTTCAATAATGCTCTCATACTTGGGTTTATTTCTATATTATAACACGATAACACAGATTTAAAACACCTCCTTAAGGGTGAGCCCTGTCTCTGTGTGCTGGAGTGCATTCATAGCAGTAGGAGCGGCTGGAACCGTTAAATACGAGAGGCCATTTACGGTGTTGTTAACTTCTGGAGGGTGTTTCTGTTCAGCGTAATTCCCTCGCCCTGACATTAATGTCATGTAATTATTGTGTAGGACGGGATCTTTAGGATGAGCCTTTCTCCAGATGGTTCCCTGCTTGCAGCCATTCACTTCTCTGGGAAGCTGAGCATCTGGGCCGTTCCATCTCTGAAGCAGCAAGGGGAATGGCATCAAAACGAGCAGGTTTGTCTTTTCTCTACGATTATTCTTGGAATGATTCTCACGTAAGGGCGAGTACTGACAATACTAATGTTATTTTGTCGATATTTTACAGATATTATGTATCATCATTCCAAAACTTTAGTTCAATTCTAATATCGTCCGTGTAGCAGAACGGATTAAGAATGGAGTAGCGCTGTGGACGGATTTTAATTTGTAGTGTAACGTGACTGTGTATACTGAGTATAATCTGTTTGTCAAATTCTCCATTTTCCCCCTTTTCTCATTCCAAAAATACAGAATGGAAATATTAGTTTTTTTCAGCAAAAGTCAACAGATGTTATCTCGACCTTGGAGAGTCAGTATTTAAAAGGGTTACAATGCTTCCCCAATTCTGCAACACAGCATTACTGGGCTTCCTTAAGCCTTAAAAAGAGTTACCATCTCTTCACTCCAAAGGTAGATAGTGACGATATAGAGAGAGATTGAACTGTTTTTTTTTTAATGTCTTGCAATGACAAGTTTTAAGAATTAAATAATTTAGTTGTTTATAAACAGAATCAGCATCTATTATAATTTAAAATCATGATGGGCATGTAAGGTCTGCTCATATAATGCCATATGTTGTGGTAGGGTGAAGATTTAAAGAAAAATCTTCTCAATTACATAGAGCTTATGTTAGAACTCTTTTAATCTGATGATTATTATTTTGCATTTCAGAACTTCAAGGGTTAATTTTTTTGGTCACTTTCCTATTGCCTTTTTCCTGTAGAAATACCTTGCCATCAGCTTTGCTGGGTAGTTTTGCAATTCTAAGACTGGAGCATGTTACCTGTATGATCTGAATGGATGTTTTCTTTCAGGAGTCTTTTAAATTTCATTTCATCAGTTAAACTGCACTATTAAAGGAATTCTTAATAAACAAACAGCATGTTTTTTTTTTTTTGGAATAGCAGAGGCAAAGAGAAAAGTAGATCTACATTATCTCATTATTTTTCATAGTCTTAAGTTTTGTTTGTTTTGTCTATTCTTCAATATCTTAAAACCACTTTAGGAAGGTTTTTCTTCTCATCTTAGTCGACACTCACCTTTAATTTCGTTTAGTCTCCACATCTCTACCACCTCTCCCAGTTACTGGGTCTATGTTTGTTCAAAACAGAAGAAATGCTGCTTAGTCTTCACCCTCAGTAGCTACATAAAAGGACATTTTCTGTCCTGGAATTACAGCTATTTTTACTTAGATCTTCACTCTAGAAGCAGAGTGGATCAGCTCTTAGAAGTATTTAAACAGACTCATGGACATGGATGATAGACTAGTGGTTACCAGAGAGTGTGGGGTAAGGGGAGAAGTAGGAAAAAACAAACAAAAACGTATAATGTGTTTTAGCTAGGCACGTCAGATAGGTACTCTGTATTTTACATGGTTATCAAAGTATTGTGATAAAATATTCAGCTTTTATCACTTGAGAAGATCCTGATGTTCTGTTATAGTGGGAAATTTTACATTTGGGCAAGTTATTTTCATTCACCTAATTGAAGTAGTGATTGAGTTTTGAAGTACACTTACTCTTTTATCTTGTGAACATCCTAGAATGTCACACTAAAGCCTATTCATGCTAAATCCATTTGTATACCTTTTTGTTTACTGACATTCTGGATACCCTCCTTTTCCCTGCAACGATAAATGGCATCTGTTGTAGCTCTTATTAGCCTACACCAAGCTTTTTAACTGGTTAGACATATTTTTGTATTAGTTGACAATCAGTGTCATTATATGTTATTCATCAATTAGAAATTATAGTGATCCTATTAAAAGAATTTAAAACTTGGTTAAAAACCTCTATACTGGGGAATGGATAAGTATAAATATTTTAGTAATTTGGACTAAGTCATCAGAAAAGTAATGGGGTAGGGAAAAAAGGGAATTTGCAGATAGCAAAAGAGGTGCGTTGTGGGAAGAGATGAATTTAGGCCAGAAGGTTGTCTCTGGTGTTTCCGAGTCTTTTGGACAGAAATACCCCAAGAGGTTAACAGGGCAATTTGTCAGGAATTGCTGTGGCCTGCTTTTTATTGTATCTCAGTGAGCTTCTGTCTTACCCCCAGGGCCTCTGGTCCAGTGTCCCCGCAGATAGTCTGCAGATAGGCCATTTGATCTTGCAGCTTGGTTCTCAAGCTAGTTTTCTCTTTTATTACAAATTTACAAAATCTTAGGGTTGTATATCAGTTCTTTGGATTTGGTTGATATAAATTTCCCTCGAATGCTTGAGAAAATTGGAAAAAATAGGTTTTTGGGCTCACAGCCCCAAATACCTGGTAGCCATCACTAAAGACATTTTTGCAGGGAGTAGAACCCTTTGCCAAGGAAACAGTGGGTTAGTGATAGCTACGGGCCTAATCCCGCCTTCGTTGCCATTCCCTCTGTGGCTCAGCCGCCTTATTGCAGAGGTCATCCCGTTTTGGGAGCAGGGGCTGCCCAGCACGTGGGAAGACTATAATAGCTGTGTAGAACACACTGTGCCCTCCGGGACCTCTGCTAATTTTAGTCTCAAAAAGAATTTTTGTCCAAAGTTGAAAACACAGAAGGCGTTTAATTTCCTCAAATTTTTTTTTTTTTAAATGCTAAGATTATGGTCAAAATGCAAACTCCTTTGTTAACCTGCCATCTTTTCTCTTGTGATCGCGTACTGCTTGTCTCAGGATTATTCAAGTATGCAGTGGAGCTGAGATTAGATTTCATACCTCTCGGGCTCTGATGTTCATGCTCTTTCCATGACCGTTTCAGAAAAGAAATATAGTGTATAAAGGTGAAAAAAGACACTGTTTATTAGGCTTTATTTGTTCGATGATCTTTAAAACAACAGAGACAGATCGTTTTTCTCTGCGAACGTAACACAGATTTCTTCAGCCCGCTCAGATATGGTGAACTCTTGAGCTAGTTAGTGTATACCAGGTACTAGAAAAAATAATGGAGACAACTTGTCATTCGTAAACCCTTAATTTTATAATAGGCATTTACAGTACTTAGGGGATGGGACCTGTCTGGCAGAAAGAATTTGAACAACCATGCTTTCTTTCACCTGTGACCTGGGGCTCAGTTGCATTGGATTGGGCATTTTCGATTTGGTCTTTAATGTATGAACGGAGTCCCTGAAGTCTGGCCTGCTAGAATAAGTGCTGTAAAGCTTGTAACAAAACTATAAAGAGTAGATTGTTAACTATATTCGTAACAGCCATAAAATAATAAAGCTCAACTGTTTATTGAATCTCTTCCAAATGCTAGAGTAGAGAATGCAATAAGTCACAGTCCTTGCCCATTAGGACTTGCAAGGGAAATTATAAACAAACCCATAAAACAACACGTTAATATTATGAAAAGATCAGCTCGGAGGGAAGACACATAAATTCAGTTGGTGGTGTCAGCAAGGATGGTTGGGAATAAACAGCGTTTGTATGGCAAGGCCTGGCTGTCCAACAGAGCCATTTTCATTTATTCTGTTTGCTTTACAGCAGCCCTACTAAGTAAAAAATGTGTTTATACTCATTTTAATAGACAGGATTAGTGCTCAGATTGGTTAACATAGGTCATGAAATCTTAGAATCAAGGTTCCATTTTGACTTAGATCCTCTGATTTCATAGGTAAGCCTTTTTCCCCGAGTGTCTTCTTACAGTGCTTACACCGAGAGATGCTTGTATCCTAGCTGTGCTCTTAGGCAAATCAGGTACCAGCTATGCCGTTAATGGGAAAGAAGGGGGAGGTGGGCCGTGTTGTTCGTATGAATGGCACCTCCTGGAGCTGTGCACGCCATTGCAGAGACACTGGATAATGAGATATTAATAAGTGAGAGGCATGTCATGTTCTCATCACTGGCTGGAAAACACTTTAAAACACTTAAACAGCTGAACAACACTTAAATAGCTGCTCTTTTCTCATTTGTCTAGCAGTAGTCAAGTGGCGTTGGGTCAGCCAGGCAGGACAGGGCTTTGCGTCTCTTTATGGCTGCTCTAGCAAGTGCATGGACAAGCCTCTCAGTTTAAAATAGATTCGGTAATGTGTCTAGATAGCCAGAGCTTGTAATTTTAGCTTAAACGTCGCCTGAAAAGAAACTGATGTTACCGTTACGGTGTGCAACTGTAAACTCTTATCAAGTCGCGGATTCAGCTCAGCTGGGGCTTTCTTCACACAATTTGCTACTTTATTAGTGTTCATGATGTGCTTTGTGTGATTATTTTCTCTCTCAAACCTAATGATTAGAGATAGGCGTGGAAGTGCCTGTTCTGATTTACTCCTGTCTAGTTTTGAGTTGATTAAATACTTTGGCTTTTGTTGTCAATGGGAAAATCCATCTGGCTAGAAATCTGCGAGTATTAAGTTCTGTTCATGTCTGGAGTATAGTAAAATTGCTAAAGTGATTTTCATTTCAAACAATTCCCATATGTTATGTTTATATATTTACGTCTCATTTTTGGCCTTAATTTTTCTCTGAAGTTTTATTACTTGCCTATTTGTACTTCCTTGGATGTAGTAGACAGAAAACTTATTTTTTTCATTTTTATCTTATTTTCTTTGACCCATAGTAGATATAGACTAATTTTGTTGAATGAATGAGTCAGTGAAGGATAAGGGAGAACATGACAGTTCCTGTGATTAATCTTGATACAATCCAAAGCTGTTTCCACAACTTTACTGGACCGTGAGCTCCTTGAGAACAGGCACTGAATATGCATTTCTTCCGTGGGCTCTCACATAGAGCTTGACATATTAGGTACTAATAAATGCTTGTGGAGTAAATAAACTTTTGAAAGTTTTGAAAGGTACTTTCAGGTCATCAGAGGAAGTGGCCCATATATTTAGCTTCTAGCCATTAAAAATAAAATGGACACATCCTTAAATCTGGATAATGTTGTTTTAGCCATAATAGGCTTTCTGTGCCAAATCTGTAACTGTAGGAAGTCTAGTCCTATGTCAGCTAATTTTCCTATAGCGTAGACATTCTGATTAGGGCTCAGTGGTTTAAATGACAGATTAATTCATTCACTCACTCACCGTTTAGCTACCATTACATGTGGTCACTATAATGGATCTAGATGCAGAAAAGCGAGTCACCTTGTGTTTAAAATTGCATTTGCAGGAGAAACCTGTTATTTAAGCAATCTGCAGGGAGCAGTCTAGTCCCAAAGTGCCCGGAGATTGCCTCTCAGTGTTTGTTCATCACGTGCTTTCTCATCATTGACTTTGATTAAGACAAGCACACTTTGAATTCTCAAAGTACTTATGCCAACGAGATGATTTCTTTAAAATACTTTCTCAAGGTGTGTGTGTGTGTGTGTGTGTGTGTGTTTTATTTCATTGTGATTTGTATACCTCCTTAAATTTACCCAAGGCTGAGACATGAGTATTGTTGTTGGCTGGGCTTAAAGTTTAAAAGTGTCATTTCCTTCTCCCCTCGTGTACTCTAGGATGTAAATAGGGAGACACGTGTGTCGTCATGTAAATAAATGGCAGTGAGTGGATGGTGCCTTTGGAGCACGCACAGGTGCTGATTCGGAGGCACTGAAAACTTCCCAAGTTCCTTATAAATGATCAAATAAGATTCTATTATAGTTGGTTATTTTCAATAATACATATCTTATTGTATTCTACGACTTTAAAACGTAATCATCCTTTTCTGATTAAGTCAGCTGAGACAATCTGTTTCTTCCCATAGCCTATAAATAGCCTTTTATGATAACTTTCTTTTTTTGATAAAGTTTAAAGAATTATATCTTCTGTTTGCAGAGACTACTCTGAGTGGCTTACAGTAGTAGAGAGCAGGAAGTTCTTTTAGGCCATGGAAAGAAATATCAATTTTAATAGTCTGAAGTCTTAGCCACTGATAAAGTGGTAGTTACACACATAGACTTATTGTGTCATATTTGATGCAAAAGATGCATTTGACTTAAGTATAGCATCACATTTTTTAGGCGTAAGATTTCCGATAAACACCCAAATGATTTTTTTTTGGTCTTTTCCCATACTATTGTAATTCAGAAGGTTAATTAACAGTGAGCCAAGAGGGTGTCTGGCGGTGGCTTAATTTTGATTGTTTTGTAATACTTGAGAAATAATGATGTGTCATGACATTCTCAAAGTTGGGCATGACATTATGATGCCATGAGATTAGAGTGCGGATGGATTCCATTCGAGGATAGCACGGTTATACTTTTTCACTTAGTAAATTTTTAGAAAATTAGGCTGTGGATTCTAGTTTCAGAGCCATGGACACCAGGCCTGGAGGGCTTGCTCAGTTTATAAGTGGTAGGAGCAGGACTTGGGTCCAGGCTGGTGTTTACTCACAATAACCGGCTTCTGCCAGTCTGTAAGTATGCGAGAGGGTAGCATTTAATTGTTGCTGTCAGTTTTATTCACTGTACACTCACTATTCTGACTTCTTCTTTGAATGCATGCTATTTTCATCAAATCGAGGCCCCAGTCCTTGCATGTGTACTTTTTAGCTATAAGAATAATTGCTTTTCAAGGTTATGGAGAGCAGTAGATTTCAACTAGGTGTAACTAAGAGATCAAAGGAAGCAGCATCTCTATATTTTGTTAATAAAATCCATAATTCTCAATGATGTTGTCATAATTTTTTTACATTTTTGACTCAATTCGTGTGTTTGTTTTTCATACTTAGCCAGGCTTTGATGACCTTAATCCTGCTTGGAGACTCTCTGCTGAAAAGAGAAAAAAAATCAAAGGTGAGTTGCATGAAATACGATAATTAAACTTTCGAGAGACTCCTTTGGTGTAATAAAGGTGCCCTTTAGATGATATAATATGGGGAGGAAAAAATTTTTTCACCTACTTAGGTCCTCTGGCCAGGGCTTTGTGCAATTAGATTGATGAAAGACAGATAACAAGACAAAAATAAACAGAAGTTTTATTAGCCTGTACGTGGAGCTTACACATGGGAGTACCCAGAAGTGAGTAACTCTGAGGGTTGGTTGGAAATCAGCCTTTTATAGCATTTTGGTAAAGGAAAACTACATTTTAGAGAAGTGACAAGACAGAGGAAAAGAACTTTGAATTTCTCAAATCCCTTCAGCTTAAAGTATTTCCTATGTCAAAGTGGTGTATTTTCAGGTGGCATATCCCTTTCCCCTTCATACCTCTGAGAGGAAGTCAGTGTTGAGGACTGTTATATATCAGTTCTATATTTTTTAAAAGGTTATAATTCCCTCATATTGTTTGTCTGAAAAGTGATAGATGGACATTTTCCAAATCCTTTTATAACCTTCGTAATTTGTATACTTCGTACACATCTGCCTTTCAGTTTTTTATGTTGAAGTGGTTGATTATATCTGTATGTTCTTCATTTTTTGAAAGACCTTAATATATTTACCTCTGCATCTCTAATTTTTGACTTTCACTGGCAAATTCTTGGCACTCAGATATTCATTCAATAAATTACCATTTCATAAAAATTTGATGACTCACTATTTTCATCATTTAACAGGCTCTAGGGAAAAATATAGTGTTTAAATTGACTACTGAACTACATGTGTTATATGTAAGCCACAGTAACAGGTGCATTTGTATTGATTCTATCCTCCCATCAGATAAAGGGTCGTTTTACCCGCTGATAGATGTAAATTGGTGGGCAGACAACGCAGTGACTTTGGCTCGCTGCTCTGGTGCTTTGACTGTTTCTTCAGTGAAAACTTTGAAGAATTTACTGGGAAAATCCTGTGAATGGTTTGAACCGTCACCTCAAGTCACTGCTACCCATGATGGGGGATTTTTAAGCTTGGAGGTAATGCTTTCCCTTTTAGAGCAACCTGTGTGTTTGCAAGTAAACATGTATTTCATCAAAAATCGAAAGATCCATTTTTAAAAAAATTTAATTATTATCTACTTTTGGCTTTAAAAACGAAAAGGATTATTATTTAGTCAGCTAATAAGCTGCATTGTAAAAGAATGA
Organism: Cynopterus sphinx; assembly: GCA_030015415.1. NCBI lineage: Eukaryota > Metazoa > Chordata > Mammalia > Chiroptera > Pteropodidae > Cynopterus > Cynopterus sphinx. The sequence goes on along the minus strand of CM057383.1, from coordinate 5,031,349 downwards.
AGACAATTTATAGTCGTACACTTAAGCATTTTTCTTCATTGATATGATAGATGTTTTTATTTTTTTGTTAGTCACCTTAAAATGTAAAAGGTATTGCCACCTCAGAAATAGGTTAAATAAGTCTTTAACCTATTTCTATGAAGTATGACGATTTAAAAATTGTGGGGTTTTACTAGCTAAAGCTTGTTTGTTATGACGGTGGACTGGAAAATAGAGGCTAGTAATTTCAAGTTAGGTTTTGCTCATTTAAAATTATTTTAAGTCTGAAGCGTAAAGGCTTCAATAGCTTTCATTTCATTGTAGATGGACAAGTATTTTATCTCAAAGTTTGTTACTGAGTCTAAAGATGTTATTTAGAGAGAATTATGGCTTAAAATCTAAGCCAACTCTGTTAAGTCTGGAATGAATGTTGTCTTTAACAGTGAGGCTTTCATACTCAGAACTCTGTGAAGCCATTAGACATTTTTAAAAAGGGGGAAGGTAGGAGAGAGATTCTTGGTAAAGCAAATAAATACATTCATGTTAATTTTTAAATAGATTTTTAAAAAAAATCTTACCTTTTCACAGCTGGTATAAAAATATCAAAAGTGAAAAATTAACACTCTCAACTCCTTTACTTTCCTGAAATAATTACCAGGCATATATTTAGGAGATTATATTAATGACCACTTATTAAAACAGGCTTTAGATTGGCAACTCGGAGCCAGTGATCTACCTGCGTGTATCTGGAGCTGTTGATGGTTGTTGTTGATCTTCTGAGTTTCATTGTTCGTCTTAATCACAGGCCTATGTAATGAATCAGACCAGAGTAGAATTAAAAATTGTTCTCATCACTTCTGCAGCTCATCTTCAGTTTCTCACTATTCCTTGAACATCTTTCTCAATTTAGTGTGAGATAAAACTTGCCCCCAAGCGGCCTCGTTTGGAGCCGAGGGGTGGGGAAGACGACAGAGGTGAAGAGGATTCTGATTCTGATCAGGAAATGTCTGCCAAGGCTCGCTACTTCGGGTACATAAAACAGGGCCTGTACTTAGTGACAGAGATGGAGCGATTCGCACCCCTCCGGAGACGCCCGAGAACCTTTACGAAAAACTATCGCCTTGTGAGTTTGCGGTCCACCACCCCGGAGGAGCTGTACCAGAGGAAGGTGAGAGCGGCCCAGTTCACGGGCGTCCAGGCTTTCTTTCATTTTATTGAGAAAAACGAAATTTTTGATAAAGGAAGACATTTAAAGAGGGCTTGTTGTATTCTTGATACATTAGACAGATCAGGACTGGAGAGCTTTTGAAAATAGTACCAATCTTTGTGCCTGAGTAATCCAAATAAACACAGGATCAAAGGCGCATTCGCTCAGACTGATCGATCACTTCGTGGCTTGGCCTGGGTTTCTGGCACCTTCCAGGGGCCGCCTCCGGCTCCTGTCTTGTCTGTGTTTCAGCACAGCTGTCTCCTAGGACTCCGGGGTGGGGGAACACGAGCTTTCTAGTCTGGGCCCTGCTTGGGAGGCAGGCCGGGCCAGCACTGAGCATTCTGGTCGCTTTTGCTGCTCCTGCACTGTTGGGGCTGGGGCCCTGGACTAGGAGTCAGGCTGTTGGCACTGCTCATCCTGGTTTTGCCATCATTTTAGTCTGTAAACGTGGGCGTTTCACCTTCTGTCTCTCAGCTTGCTTTCTGTTAAAGTGCCAAAAGAAATACCTGCTCTGTCTTCCCCTCAAAAGGTTTGTGAGCCTCTGGTACCTCAGAGCCCATGGGAATGGTTGGAATGTATAATTCCAGCTACTTAGGTTAGGGGGTGTCCATCATCCATCATGTTGTCACGGCGATGCTGTGGACACTTCAGTAATGAATCGGTCCTGTTTCCATTTCCAAAGATTGAAAGTGAAGAGTATGAGGAAGCCTTGTCTCTGGCTCAGACCTATGGCCTGGATACTGACCTCGTGTACCAGAGGCAGTGGAGGAAGTCGGCGGTCAACATCGCTTCAATTCAGAATTACCTGGTATGTTTAAATATTTCGGTAGCCCAGTGAAATTCAAATTTATGGAATATCTTTGGTTACAGGGCTTCCTATTAGAATACTTTTTATTGCTGACTTTTCTGTAGCTGATGAAATGTGATTTACATGACGTGGAAAATCTTATCCTGTTTTATTGGCTCTGCACCGGGGCTGCCTGCTTTCGGCCTAATCCTTTCTCTTCCTCTGAGAAAGGAGTTACTTCTACCTACACCAGACATGGTCCCATCAGGAGCCAGAGACCACACCGTCATTTGAACAGGGAAAGTCTCAATATCGAGAATTTTTTTCTAGTAATGAGAGATTAACTCTAAAGCAGGGGTCCCCAACTCCCAGACCTAGGACCGGTACCTATCTGTGGCCTGTTAGGTACCGGGCCACACAGCAGGAAGTGAGCGGCTGGTGAGTGAGCGAAGCTTCATCTGTGTCTGCTGCTGCTCCCAGTGATAGCATCACTGCCTCAGCTCTACCTCAGATCATCAGGCATTAGATTCTCTTAGGAGCATCGGTCCCTGGTGCCAAAAAATTTGGGGACCGCTGCTCTAAGGAGCATCCTCAAGTGGGGAGCAGATGCGGAAGGGAGGCCTCCTCCCGGGCTTGGGATTCAGACCTCAGCTCAGGAGTGGTTGCAGCACTTCTGATGAAGGGCTGCCTGGTAGCCTTGGAGGTTGGGAGGCAGGAACAGGATGGGCGGATGGGTGAGTTGGATGCTTGCTTGTTACTAGGATATACCAGTGAGTGGGGGTCCGAAAGCCCCCAGGACTGGTAAGCAGGATCCTGCACCTCCTGCACAGTGTGTGCAGCTCAAGGCTGGTAGACAAGGACCCATGGCCAGGGCTGGAGAGAAAAACTCCCTCTGCGATGCATGGGGGTCGCCTGGGAGATGCTCTGCAGAGGGATCTGCCCCCCGGGGGTCCAGGTGCAGTTCCACGGGGAGGAAGACGGGCAGTAAGAGCCTCCGGTCGTCCCCTAGAGCTTTGCCAAGCAGAAGGAAGGAGCGGGAAGAGCCAGGACGCTTGGGGCTGGAAACCAGGGCCTCCTCCGCTGCAGTGGCCTCTGGCGCCCTCTGCCGACAAGGCTTGGCATTGTGTCGGCTGCAGATGGGAGAGGCCCTCCTCGCCCGTGGCTGCTTGAAGAGGACTCGAGGCTGAGAGGCGACAGTTCACGGACACATCAAGCTTGCCCCAGGTTTTCCTTTAAATTCTACAAGCAGATCCCTCCCCCGACCTGCTGCCACAGTCAGAGTTATTGTGTAGCGCGTGTCTTTCCACCCTTGGCACTTCTGTAAGGAAGTAGCTGGATTTATGGCGTGCTTTTCCAAGGGCTGGCTTCTCATCCGACATTTAGAAAGGAAAGTACCTTTGCACTCAGGAAGATTCTAAAAAGTGTTGGGAAAAAGACATGGCATCGTACTCCCTAAAGATTGATGTACACGAGTAGTTAAAAAGAAAGAAAAATATGTAAAAGGGGTATACAAAATGTTGATGCTTCAACCAAAAAAGAAGGTAAACTGTTGATAGAAGTAAGACATCAGAGATGAGAGAGCATGAGAGATGATGGAATAAAGGAAGAACTCAAAGTTGCTTGTATTAAATTTAGAAGATCAGAACACCAAACCGGTATTATCTTTCTTCTTTTGTGACTTGGGAAAATTAGCGCATGGGTTCATGCATACCCATTTCACGGCTTTATCTGGAACATAATAAAGGGAAGTTTTGGTCTCTGAAGGAGCTGACAGGTGTTAGGAGAGAAAAAGTACATTTTTTTTATTGGGAGAATTATTAATTCAGCTAACTGCATAGGCAGTTAGGAATAAAAACACTAGGCTAGGGATGGTGAAAGGCTAGTGGAGCTGCTTAAATGGTGTTTGCGTTTTGGGAGCTTATAGTTTTGCTGAGAAGACAAGCTTCGTTTCTAAGGTACAACCAACTAGACAGGAAGATTCCACATAAACGCTGTGAGAACCCAGTGGGGTAGTCATAATCATAGGCCCAGCGGTTATGGAAAGATTTTTAGAGTGAAGATGTTTTGAGCAGGGATTTGAAAGGATTCAAAGTGGGCCTTCTGGAGCTAGAAGATAGGACATACCTAATGGGACAAACAGCATGAGCAAAGTCAAAGAAAATAAGCACAAGTCACGAGGCTGAATTTCTGTTATTCATCACTATATCCTCGGGTCTCGTTCAGTGCCTGGCACACAGTAGGTGCGAGCTCTGTAAGTTAGCCAGTCTGCTGGGTCTGATATTCCACAGTAGTGAACGTTGTGAAATACGATTACAGAGGCACATTGATTTGCGTTTGGGAGGATGTTGAAAGCTCGTGGTGACTTAAGCCTTTTACTTTAGGATGATAGGGAACTGCTGTGGAGTTTTGACTGTGCAGGTGCAGAGGACGATGGTGTAGACGATGAACTGGAGTGGAAAGAGTGGCGTTGGCAAACCCTCCTTAGGGCAGGAGACTCACTCCTCCAGTGTCCCAGGTGTTGGGTGTCGATGACAGGCTGGCATGACATATACCAGTGGAAAAAGAGAAATGGGTTAAGAGACATTTGAAGAAAGAATTGATATGTGAGAATGTATAAAAGACTGTAGGTGTGAGTCAGATTTTACTTCAAGTGTATAACTACGATAACTCATTCTAGAAAGAGGGCAAGTCAGGGATGTTGGATGGAGTTGGAGGAAGCAGCTGGGAGTGAGGAATAGGCTCTTGGTCTTTCCGGAGAACAACATACCACCTTTTAATGATTCAGTTATCGTCCACGCTTTGTGATAATCTCAAGGCCAAGTAGATACAGAGCCTTGATGTGCTCTGCCTCATTAGTTTTGTTTCACAATTAAGCGTGCTAGTCACAATAGAAATATCTTGCCTTTCTGCTTTATTCTCCATTTTATAGCTCAAATGCAAACTAAAGAGCAACTATAAAGTTTGGAAAGACCTTTTTCTGTTTGCAGAGAAGAGTGCTGGCTGTGTTCCGTTGTGGCTTGCTTGGAAAAGGAAGAAAGTAGTTGGAACCACACTCCCTCATCCAGGTCTAATCTCCAATAGGGAATTAGCTTTCTTCTTTGGCCTTCTCTAGCAGTTACCTGAAGCCAGGTTCTTAGGTAGCTATGCTCCTTAAGTATAGCTTTGTGCTTCTAGAAGACAGTTGCCATGTGCCATCAGATGTTATGGGTTGCTTACTGCCTCTGTTTTATTATCTCTGCATCCAGAGTAAAATAAAGAAGCGATCCTGGGTTCTTCACGAGTGTCTGGAAAGAGTTCCTGAAAACGTGGATGCTGCGAAAGAGCTGCTTCAGTATGGCTTAAAAGGCACAGACCTGGAGGTTCTTTTGGCTCTTGGGAAAGGCGCGGATGACGGCAGGTTGGTTACAGAAAGATCTGGATTCAGGAGTAAGGGTGACTTTGTGAAAACGTTTAAGCTGAGACTTCGCAAAGGGAAAGCTTTTCTTCAGGTCATTCTGTAATGAGGCAGTTGCTTTTGATCGATGCTTCCTTATCTGAGGTCCCAGCTTTCTAGCCTTTAAACGAAGTGTGTTTACATATGACAGTTTGATGCAAAGGAAAGAGCAAATTCTGCAGACACTGCATGCTGGCTGTGAGCATAAGACACATACCCGGATGTACCTGCTGGTCAGAGGGGCCCCTCAGTCGGGTCTCAGCTTCATTCCCTGTCTCTGTCTGTAGCATCATACTGGCTTTGTGAGTTACCTCATGATCATATATGTCTTGTGGAAGCACCTCACACACTGTTGCGCACCACAGAGGTGCCAGTTAATAAATTAATAACCAAGTTATTTGCTCCATTTGGAACTTTTCAGAGATAGAAATGTGATAGCATGTCTGATAAATAAATAACGTAAATGAGACTTCCACTCACTGCCATTTTGAGACCTTAGAGAGAAGGGATTCAAATGATAAGCTCTGGGCAACATTTTCTTCACATCGAATGGATATAACCTCACATGTTTTCCGAAGGAGTTTTCATTTTCTCGATTTTTAACATTTCTAAATAAGATGCTTACCGATGAGCTGATGATGGCTTTTTGCCCATCCAGTAGATATAATCAGTGAATCACTTCGCTTATGATAGCAAAGGCTTTTTTCCAAATAACTGGTCATTTCTGCGGAAGTCAACTAGATAACGAAATCCAAGTAGGAGAGAGCAGCTTTTCACTGCATGAAATGAAAACTTAACGAAGACAGACTTGGTTTTCCTTTCTCCCTATAGATTTGCATTACCTGATGAGGTAGACATTGATGGAGTCTCTTATGAGGACCTTTTACCCGCCGACGAAGAGCCTGCCGAGAAGAAAAGGAAGGCACTCAAGAAGAGACGAGAACTACTGAAATCAGTGAACTTTTCAAAGTAAATGATCCGTGACTGTTTATTTGGTAATTTTTTGAAAATCGTCACCCGAGTGGGTTCTTTACTAGAGATAATTGCTGCACATTATTTCAGGAACTTGAATTGCGTGCATTTACTGTTTTCCCTTGTGCTTTTGTGTATTGTTCCGTGAATTTTGAGCTCCGTGGAATAGAGATCATGTTTATTCTGTTTTAACTCTTAGAGAAAAGTGCTTTTATGTAAGTAAAAATGGCCTAACCTGGTCTTTCCAAACAGGTTAACACTGGAACAAAAGGAACTCTGCCGTTGTCGACTGCGATTATTAACCTACTTAGATCGGCTGGCGACGTACGAGGTGAGGAGCAGCTTTAATCGAGCTGCTTCTGGTCACTTGACCTGTCACTGTAAATGCCCTGGCTTCCCTAACATCTGCTATCCCTGGTCTTTAGGACTGTTTATGTGGGAAAAATTCCTTTTGGACAGGAGCAGCTTCCTTTGTCTACCAGTTTTGGTAAAAGTTAGAGATCATGAAAACCAGAAGTTGTTTTGTTAATCCGGGGCTAGAAATGCACTCACCGCTCCAGTGTGTCTCTGTGTCCCACATTTGTTACCCTTTTTGTTTACTGCGATTTTACATTTTGGTGTTAAGGTTATGGCATATAGCTCTCTCCAGTACCAAATTTAAGTACATACTGGGTTTGAATAACCCTAATTTGAATGTTTCTGATTCATTTTGTTTTAATGATTTGTTAGTGGGTTGAACTTGGTTGACCTTCGATCTTAATTATTGCCAGCATTAGGCACCTGAGCTTAAATATACTTCATATTTGTTTCTTCAGGGACACAATCGCAGTTGTTCCCATGTTGGGCATTTCTGTAGCCCTCTGTACTGTAAGATCAGTTTAGGTATTGTTAACGGTGGGAGAAGCATTTCAATAAATACGCATAGCTTAGATTGCTTTTTCACATGACCCTCGTACTGAAGTTACTCAGGATTTATTGTAAATTTCTAGCCTTAGAAGTTTGGCTTTGCCTTCAGGTTGCTTAGTCTGTGTTACACCTCCCTTCTGTGGGCAGATACCTCTCCTGGCTCTTGGTGCTGGCACAAAGTGGGCACTCCGTAAATGTCACACCTGGTAATTTACTGCCTATCCCCAGAATGATGTAGGTATTTAGTGCTTCTGACACCTGCAGGCAAATCCAAAAGCATTTGATTCCACACCCGCTCATAGAAATGTTTTCAAACAGAATACTAGGGACGAAAGAGGGCTCTCCCTACGGCTGTTAGAAACCATAGCAATGATTTATCATTTCATGCAAACAGGTTACACAACTTCCCAGTAGTTTTATCTCTGAGTACAACTAGCTTGACTGTTGGATGGTCATGGTTTTTAAAGCAGACCTTTTTGATTATGTCTGAGTTCTGTGATATTTGAGGCAGTATGTAAACACGTGTTGTGAACTGCAGAACTTGGAACAGACATATTTTATCCTTTTTCAGTCTTAGCCTTAGTTTTACTGATGATGAGATCTCAAGGAAAAATTCCATGAGATGTTCAAAGTTTGTCTATCCAGTTAATTTTCTTTCATTTTTCTTTAATTGTCAGATTGGTATTTCCTGTTTGACATTAGGAAGTACATGTATTATTACACGGTAATAGTGACAAAGTATTTGTGGAGCCCACTTTTTAAGGGAATTAAGCCAAGCTTTTGAAAAGTAAATGAAACTGATGAATTTGGCTATTAAAACTTAGAAATGAAGATGTATAGATATAATGGCTAACCAGTAGATAGGGGTAGAGATAGGCATTGCATTTTAATCGTAGCGCATGGCTTATTTTATTAATTCTGTGATAAATGAGATAAAAATGGAGTCATTTAAATTTTACATGGTGCCTACTACATCCCAGATATTATGCCAGTGCTGGAGGTACAGAGATGACAAAGGGACAGTCCTTGTGGAGTCCTCATTATATAGGCAATAAGTGATGATAATGAAGACATGAAGAATTGATGAGAGCGCATAATGGAGAAAAACATTAAATTTTTCCTGGGGATGTCTGAGAAGACTGTCCATAAGAAGAAGCAGGAGTGATGTTTCAACTAGTCCTTGAAAAAGGGAAGGCAGCTTTAGCGGGCTGGGGAGTCCTGTGTGGGGGACAGGAGACTGGAAACTCTATAAAGGAAGGGGTTTCGTGTTGTTTGCTGCTATATCCCCAGCACTCAGAATGATGTCTGCCTTGAGGAGCTCAGTCAATATTTGCTGAAGGAACCAATAGGTAAGAGAATAGTTTAAGAAATATCAACACATTTGTTGATGGCTTGCTGTTTGTCAGCCAGCGCCTTGTGTACTTAGTTCCAATTGTTTCCCATCAGTCCTTGGAGGCAGGTGTCATTATCCTCTCAGTTTCACGGATATGAAAACAGGCTTAGAGAAGGTGAGTAATTTGTCTAGATAAATAGGAAGCAAGAATTCAGCTCGGTCTCCCTGGTTTAGTAGCCTGTGCGATAGTCAGGGTGCTGTATAAAGAAAGGGGAGTGGCGTGTAGACGGTGTGCACCTGACGCAGTGAGCCAGCCAGGGCTGCTGGACAGTAGGGGCTGGGGCCGGGCACAGATTAAAGGGAGGAGCGACAGTAGAGTGGTGTGGGCATATTTTGAGGTCTTTCATGCTGTGTAAGGAGTCGAATTGAATTACAATTTTGGTTGGAGGTTGAACAAGCTTAGGAAAGAATGGGAAGTGGGGAGTGGAGACAGTGGTTGTGGGCAGTTCTTTCACTGTGAAGGGGAGCGGAGGAGAATGTGGTAGCTAGAAGGGCATACAAGACTGGGTTGTAGTTTTAACAGAAGGAAGAGGTGTCGTTTGTATGCTGATAGATGAACCAGCAGGGCTAAGTAGGAATTTATTGGCCAGAAGAAAGAGGGGATGGGTATGCATTAAATTCCTTTTTTCTCCTTTTCTGTCTACAACTTCATGTACTTTTCAGATGCAGATTCCCCTTTTCTTGCTCATCTTTTAAATGATGTTGTTTCTCAGTCTCATTTCATTCTACTTACTTTCCCTTGGAATCATATTCGCTTCTGTGGCAAGAGCTCTACGTCATGTGTCTAACTCACATTTTTCTCTCGAACTCCTGACCCTGCATGTCCACCTGCCCACTGGGCAGTTGCCTTAGGTGTGTGGTAGGTCCAAACTCAACCTCTTCCTAAGTGAACTTCTCACTCTCCTCTTTCACTTTCTCACCTCCTCTCAACATCCTCGTTCTTCCCTCTTTCCTGTCTCAGTAAACTAATCAGTTAACAGTATTTATTGGATATTTATTTATTATTATCTGGAATTTAGCACTAAAGATGACACAGAGGAGCCCTAAGTCATACATCACAGTGGTAAGCCCTGTACTTGCAGCTGTTGAGGCTAGCTCCTGTTTGTCCTTTATGTTTCAGCTTCGGTGCTGTTTCTGGGGAGCCTCCCTGCCCTCCCAGAACTGGGTTAAGCAGCCCTCCCATGTGTTTCCCTTCGCCTGGTCCTGTTTGCTCGTTTGGCTTCCCCACTAGATTTTAAGCTGCTTAGAGAGCAGGGTCTGTCCATTGTATGACCACCACTGCCTATCACAGTGCTCCTGGCATATAATAGACACTCAATAAGTATTTGTTGAACAAACGAATGGTTCATTCTGCATTTTACAAAGACCACTTCAGCCGCAGTAAAGTTATGGTGCAGTTCTCATACCGACATGCAGATACTCAGAATGCACGGCCACGTATAACTAACCTTTGCTTCTTTGTTTTAATTAGGTAGTGGGTTTTGATTGTCCTACTGTATAGAATTTAATTTGTACTGCCTATTTCATTTACTGATGGATTTGAAAAAATTAACAGCATTTACAAATATAACCACTTTCAATTGAAAAGGGAAGAATGCAGATGTACATCAGTTAGCGGTTGATAGTTTAATTGAGGCCTTATTTACTTAGATAGGCGGGATTATAAAGGTTTTTAATATTTTCTTGTCATTGATACTTAAAAGCCTTTTCATTAAATCGCTGTTTCCCTTCAGGAAATCCTGGGAGTGTCTCATGCATCTGAACAGAGATATGATGCCGAATTCTTTAAGAAGTTCAGAAATCAGAATATTGTTCTCTCAGCAAGAACTTATGCTCGGGTAATTTCTTCTTTTGTAAATAAAACGATTACGGTTATAACAATTTCTGAGTCTTTGAACCACGCAGTTGATGTTATCACATACATAAACCATCGCATTTTCTTTTTTGTTGTAATATTAAGAAATGTAGAGAAAAGGAAATCATTTTAAAAAAAAATGTTTTTGAGTTTTAAAAATGAATTCTTATAGTAGCGTTGGATTGAGAAACATGATACAGAGTAGGGAGAATCAGGAATATTTTAAAATTCTTTACTACAGAACAGGATAAAAAAGTCAACTACAAGTTTTTGAACGTTGTCATGCAGAATTACTCCTGTATCTCTAAAATTCACACGGGAAACTTACCCCTTGCCTTTGTACAGGAAAGTAACGTACAAGCCCTAGAAATTCTGTTCACATATCACGGATCAGACCTGCTTCCTCATCGCCTCGCGATCCTCTCCAACTTTCCAGAGACCACTTCTCCTCACGAATATTCCTTTCTGCTTCCCGAAGCTCGGTATGTGACTCTGTTAACGGAATTTTCCCTTCTTTCTAAATTATAACCCTTTTTTGTCCCATGCCGAGCACCTTAAATTGAAAAATAATTTAAAAATAATGTACTGAAACATTTCTTCTGATTATAAAATGATTTCTAACTTACTTTTAAATGATCCTGAACACAATGTGTGTCTGAAGTGAATAGGATAACGTAATGAACGTGAACTTTCCCTTCTTTTGAAAGCCTCCTGATTTTACTGCTGTGTGCTCAGTGTTTACTGTGTCCTGGTTAAGAACAGGCTTTTAGGATTACAATATGTTTGTATTAGTCGTGTCTTTTAATCGAGGTGTAGCTCTGACAGTGTTAGGTAAGAGCTCACGGGGACCCAGGAATGTCTGAATTCTGTTTCTGAGATTTCAGAGGCACAAGGACAAAATGGGGAATCAAAAAGATACAATTATGGAAATTATTTTTTTTGCAGAAATGTGTTCTTTGACTCCTTCGTATTCATTTTCAAATCAGTTGGAACCATTAGGCCAGATGAATGCCGAGCGTCTGATTTGTTGGGGCCTGCGTGCTTTTCTCTGCTTACCTGTCACCGTTTGCTGGGCACCTTCCTCTTCCTGCACCTGCCAGTGTGGTGTAGGGATTTTGAAATGAGTGAAGCACAGTGCTACTCCAGGAGGAGTCATCGGGTGTGCCTTACGAGCCAACAGAAACTCCTGCTTACAGCCTCACGTTTTCAAACTGAGGAAGAAATAAGAGTCAAAAAGATTCTAAATAAATCTGCAGGCTTTTCTGTGTTCTCAGTTGCAGTGCTTGAAAACCTAGTAAAACAACCTTTCCACTTCTTCATTTACCGCCTTGCACGGCTGTAGAACTCTCTCTGTGTCTATGCCTCGCTTTTCTGGGAGAGAATATACATTACACAGCGATGGAGCCTGAGTTTCATCCTGCTCTATCTTCGCTTCAGCCCCCTGACTTTATTTTGCAAGAAATCATGGCTTTTTAGTAATCTGTTTAACTGATTTGAAACTAGTCACTAAACTCTAAATTTGTGGCTCCCAAATGCAGAATGGCTGTGTTAACAGCACAGCCTGAATTCAGCCTGCTGTCAGGACAATAGCTTGTAGTCCCCTGCTTTCTCCACTGCTGCCACACAGGCCTCTTGCTGTTCCTCCAGCGTGCCATTCCTGCTCTCCCGATAGCAGTTTTGAGGTTAGTCTGCCCCCTGCCTGTGTGCTGTTCTCCAGGATCTCCGTGGGACTGGGCATTTTTTTCATTCAGAGGCTCTGCTCAAAGGCTGCCTCTTCGGAAAGGCCTTTGCTGACCCCTCTGTGTCACTTAGCCTTCACTTCCTCTCACTCTTCCATCCTTACCCAGTTTACCTTTCTTCGTGGCGCTTACACCTAACATGTGATGTGCTATTTGTCTTCTCTGCTTTATCCGATCTTCCTTGGCCATCCTATTACAACTTTACCCTCACTTTAAATCCTCCTTTCCTGCTTCATTTTCTTTCCAGCATTTATCACTGTCTACCTCAGCTTGGGTTTTTCCTAAAATGTCAGCTGCAGTCTACGGCCATGCCACCTGAACAAGCCCGATCCTGTCTGACCTCAGAAGCTAAGCAGGGTTGGGCCTGGTTAGTACTTGGATGGGAGACCACCTAGGAAGACCAAGTACCGTAGGTGTTAACAATAAAAAATAAAAAAAAGGGATTGTAAGCTGACAAGGTCCTTGCAATCTGTGAGGTCCACCAAGGGTTGCCTCGCCTAAAAAAAATGTCAGCTGCAATTAATTGGACAGGGATTTTTGCATGATTTGCCCCCTTCCTTACCCATTGTACCTAGAATCGTGCCTGGCATGCTGTCGGCACTCAGTAAGTACACTTTGGGTAGATGGATGGATGGGTGAATGAATGAATGAATGAATATAAATTCCATGAGGGTAGGACTTTGGGTCTTGTTCACTAATGTAGCCTCAGTGCCTAGAAGAGTACTTGGGCTGAAGCAGTGACTGAGTAAGTTGTTTCGAATGAGCGAGTGTGCGTGGGAGGGTCGGTGGGGTTTTACATTTCAGAGGTTAAGCTGTGTGATAGTTTGGAAAGCAAAGCAAGTTATACCAGCAAGGTGACCTTTGAACTGCTCTGTATTGAGATCCCATTGGCAGAACTCTTACCTCTGCATTTAATCAAAGTTTGATTAACCAGTTTGATTCAACCAAATTTTATGCTTACGATGGCTGGGGACTTCCATGGTCTGTGTTATTTTGTGTTTTGTATCGTCACTCTTAAATCGTGTGCATTTGACATTGATGAAATGTGACAGAGTTTTACAAAACTTTGAAATTACGTTTTCTGTCATTGATGACACATCTTTTCATTAGGTACCTATCCTTAGATTGTCGTTGCTATAAACATGTGCACTTTACATTCTAGTTGACTGTTTTAATTTGTAAGTAGAAAGGTGACGTTTTTACTTACCATCTTTATTAGCTTCCACAATTTGTGGTAATAGAGATGTTTCATAAAAAAAGGTATTTTTTTGACTTCTGGTGTTTTGGCGTTTCTAGCATGTTTTATTTTTAATTAAATTTTTCTAATTACAGTTGACATTCGATATCATATTAGTTTCAGGTGTTATAATGCTTTTTAGAAAGATTATTTAGATGTTTCATTTATACCCCTTATCGTAAAACCTTTCCAGAATGACGAAAGCAGTCAAATTTAAAAGGTGGTATTTTAAGCAGTCGTCTGTTGAAAGTGCAGCATAGGGGTCAAAGCGCTGACCCAAGAGCCAAGTTGCCTAGATTCATGATCTGGGGTAAGTTTCTTAACTGCGCCTCAGTCTTGTCCCCTGTAAAATGGTGATGATTTCACTTCCTTCACAGTGTTGTGAGGACGATTAATGAGTTGATGTACATGACTTACCGAGAACAGTGCTTGGCTCCAAGTAAGTGCTTCTTAAGTGTTAGCTTTTGTTAGTGCAGAATCCCACGTGTAGGCCTTGGCCTTATATGTATATAGATGTCATATCCTTGTGTTTTAAACTTTTTATTGGAATAATTCTGTAGTTACAGAAAAGTTGCAAAGATAATGGAGACTTCCTGTCTACCTTTTCATCTCGCTTACCCTTTCTTCTTACATAGTAGCGTATTTGTCAAAACTAAGAAATTACTGCTGGAATCATCAGTTCCATATATAATGTGACATATGTATTCCTAAAAATCACTGCACGGTGCAAAACTGTGCAGTGAAAACCACAGGGCTTATGGGGAAAGTGGGGTTAGGGTCTAGCATTGAAAACTTTGTGCAATGGAGCAAAATTAGGAACCTAACAAAAATCGTCCCATAGTTTTATGTGTTAATTGGTTAAGAAACACATAAATATTAAAATAAGGTACTTGACTTTGAATAAGACCTGAAAACGACTTTGCTTGTGGTAATGAGTGTTGAAAGAGTTGCAGCTTGTATGTTATTGGGAAGTGGAGGAAGAGGGTGATCAGAATCTGATGGAAAGTTGTAACACCACATGTGGGAGGGAGTGGCTCCTAACATCAGGATCTGAGGTCGCGGGTTGATGTTTGGGGGGTGTCTGTGTCCACGCACACGTAATCTGATGTGGCGTGTTCCGGCTGAGTGCACTTTTCTGCGTTTACCTCATGTTTCTTGTGGATGAAGTTGTGCATTAGGAAACATGAAATGTGTGTTATGCTCAGGTTGCTCCCTAATATATCAATTCATTGGAACAAATTGGCATCTTCAAAGCATTATAGCAGGAGCTGACTGTGCAACACCATTAACTAAACTACATATTTATTTGGACTTAACCAGTTTTTCTCCTGATATCCTTTTTTCTGTGTCAATATCTGATCCAGAATGCAGTATTGCATTTAGACTTCATTTATATTGAATATGAACAATAAATTCTGTTGTTCAATATCCACCAGTCAAGAAGTTCTTTGACATACATATTTACTAGACAATGAAAATTGATACTCGTGTTTATAGTCCTGGATCACCTCCAGAATCAACAGGAAAGATTGAGTTACATTTAGTGTATTTTGAGATATTGCAGTATTTAAATTTTTTATCGTGTAAGTGGCAAAATTCTATTGATGGAAACAATATTCAGAGCACCTCGTGGCTTTTTTTTTTATCATGCTAAAAAAGCTGTTACTATAGTAACTTGGCAGTTTGTTTGCTTTGAATATCTAAGCTTAGATTGTTTGATGATTGCAAGTTGGACTATGAGAAGCGTGCTATAACATGCAGATGGCCTGTGCCTGTGTGAACCGTGGAATTGTGTTTTTTATCTTTTCAATTTTTGTCTGAATTCATGACTGTATGAATTATTTGTTGACTTATAATTATACTATACCTTTAGTTCCACAGTGATTTGTGATGCATCGTTAAGGATAAAAATAAAAAGTGGCTGAGTGAAAATTTTGTCACCAGTTTAGATCATACAGGATGTCTCCCTGATCTTATGTCAGTATGTACCTAGTCCCACATTCAGAAGCTGCTGTCATCCTAGAGAGTAAAAGGCACTCTCACCTGCCTGCATTTAGAACAGCCTTGCAAAACCGTGTATGAGAAAGCCACTGCAGAAGTGTTCCTCCTGTGAGCTGTAGACCCAGGGCCTCTGTGCTGTGCGTACTTTGGTTCACGTGCCTTTGGCATTTTATTCCCTCGCTAACCTGACATCACCACTGCTCGCTCTCTCTCTCTGCCCCATTTGATAATGCAACGGAAATCCAGGGTCCCCAGGAATTTCCTCATTTCCATTTTTCATTGAGAAGTACCGTCAGGTAAATAAGCTTTTCATCCTTTTCTTCTCACTGATACGTCTGTGTCAGTCACCCAACACTCGGAGGCCTTTGGGTGGTTAATTTGGAGGACAGTTTTCTGTTCTCAGAGGCTGCTAATATTCTGTGGCAGGATTTTTTTTTAATGACCAGACTTACACGTTCTCATAATAAAGTGCAACGAATATAGTGGCACATGCACTGATGGTTAATAACTGTTTAATGAATGAACGATTGCCATGTGAAGAGATTTGGAATTTCCAAGGGATTGGCGTGACAGAGTAGATGAGATGCAGCTAAAAGCTTTCTTTTTGAAACGATCTGTAAAGGAAACCTGTCTTTGAGTTTTTAGACCACAGCAAGGTGCCACACCAGCCGTGCTCCCTTCCTTCCTGTTCACGTGGAACGTGAATATCTTGTGTGTTCGTGCTTTTGGTTTTGTGCATTTTTGACTCCCTTAAGCCTCGGGACCATGAGGGCCATTTGGCCATGACACACTTTTAGTTTTATTAAATTTTTAATTATTAAATGCACATAGCATAGAAGTCACTAGATGGATCGTTTTCAGTTGGTGCCCTCACTGCTGTGCGGAGTTCTTGAGGAACAGACTCTGCACCGTGTCACAGAAACGCCCCATTTCTTCCTCACCCCACGACCCCCTTTCTTGCTGTCTCTGTGGATTTGACTATTAGTGTTTGGCTTATTTCACTTAACATAATGTCCTCAAGGTAGGATATACTTTTAGTGAAATTAATGTTTGATTAAGTAAGATTTAGAGTGGTTTGCCACCCGTGGGTCATGTTTCTGTTTTTGCTGCCACAGTAGTTCTTAAATGATGCAGGTAAGTGCTAGCTCAGGACGGGAGGTGATGTTTCCATTGTTGCCTAACTGCCTGCGGATGAAGCGCATTCAGTTTCGAATTGGTGATGTTTTGGTATTTTCCATTAGTTTGTGGCGTTTTCAGAGAAATACTGATTTGAATTATTTTTGTCATTGAAGTCAAATTTGACTCTAGGCAGCTTTCAGTTCAGAAGGTAAATTATCGTTTGGTTAATTTTTTTTTCTCTTCTTCCTTGAAAAGCAACAGAACACAGTACCAGAATCAATTACTGCTGGCTTATTAGTTTCATAGTTTTAAGGACGTTCTGGAAAATTTTCTCCCATAAGAAACATATTAATGTTTCTTGCAGAACAGATGTTGATTTTTAAATTTCCTTTTTTTAGTTAAATTTATAATCATGAGTACCTGTGAAACTGATTTAAAAATTAAAGCATTTCTGAATTGTTTTGTTAGTTTATTTTTACTAAAAGAACGCTTTAAAGAAGGTGATGAATGAGTCAAAGAAAATTTTGTGTTATTTTAATAAAAGCAGGGAAAACGTGCCATATATAGGCATTATATTATTTGAAATAGGTGGATATAAATGAGTCCGATATGGTCTTGTCCACAGATAAATTAGAACCTAGTAGGAAGATCAGATAGGTTAGGTACAGCTACAACTACTGTAAAATTAAAATGTGTGTCATAGAGGAGTGCAGGTAGGTTTAGAGATGGGAGAGGTGACTTTCTGGTCCAAAGAAGGTGATTCAACAAGAGGTAAAGGTTTGACCCTGGTCTTGAAGGTCGGGTGTGTTTCTGGTGTTTGGAAGTTTGAGTAGGTAAGTGTCGTCTGAGTAATTATTTAATGTGCTGTTGTTCCACCTATTCAGCCTTCACCTGTATCGTATTCTTTAGTCACAGAGTCCAGTAGATGTTCCCACTTAATTTGTTGGAAGTGAATTAGTGCAGAGGATTTCCAATACACAACACGAATCTCTATGTTTTTATATAGTTTAGTCCTCTTCATAGAGATTTCTTTTTCCTTCCCTGAAATTTTTAAAAAGCAGTTTTTATTGGGCCTTCTATTCCCACTATAATTTTGTTGTAATGAAATTCCACCTAAACTGTAGCCTTGATTGTGAAATAATATGGAAAGATTGGGGCATCGCATTCAATTTTTTGATTCTCACAGGAAACATAAAAATGTTTCTTTTCTCTTTAAAGTTGAAAAGTTCTTTTTGAGCTACGTTTCTCTTGCTCAGGCCCGCTTCCATGTCTGGAAGTGTACTTTCCCTTCTAATCAATCTTTTCTGCTGTAAAAATAAATAAATGAATGAAATTGAAAAATTGACTAGTTACGTAATCAGAATTCAATTCCCAAATGCACAGTTTATTTCTGAGCTGCTCTGAGCAAAGAACAATAAGTTGGTTTGTGTTTCAGGCTTGGAATGAGTACTTGACCTTCACAGTGACTGAATGGGGAGGAGAAGAGTACAGAATGGGGTATGTCGGCAGTTTCTGATCCAAGAATGACCTGGTGTTTGGATCAGGAAGGAAATGCCTGATCAACTCCACGGACTGGGTGCACGGTGTGGGCTGCCAGTGGGACGGTTGGTGTGTATCTCCTAGCTCTGGGGGCATGTTAGATCTTGACTCAATTAGTTCTTGTCTTTCTGTTTGTTTAAAGCAGCAAAATGGGTTCAGGGCAATTTCTTTGATTAAGAAGGCAGAATAATATCTCAGTAATATTTATGGGCGTTGGAAAGCATGTGGATACCAGTATTTGTTATATATTTGGAACTCTGAAAGGCACTAGAGCAGCGAAGGTGTACGGATTAATTCATTTCCTAACGCACTCAACAGACGTTTCATGATTGACGACAAACATTTAAACAAATTACAAATTCTATGTTTCACGTATAATTCTCATAACATGTTTATGAGATAGGCAGAAAAAAGAATTATGCTTTCAGGGCAAAACATTTAAGAGGCATAGTGAAATATATTTTGAAATAAGGAGCTATTTAAAATATAATCTTTATTACATTATGATTTCACTGTGTATGTAACTATGGTCAGATGTCTTAATGTGGCTTAATATAGTCTAAAGTTCCTGATTTTTATTTGAAATTAAGAAATATTTGAGGGGTACTTTTAAAAAAAAACTGTTTTGTTCCCCTAAAAAATGTGTTATTAGATTGAGCATTACCTAGTGATAGCAAATGGTACTCTTTTCATAGAGATGAGATTTGTCTTTCATTAGTCGTTTTCTTCCGAAATTTAAATACCTTGACCAATAATTTCAGAACATGTGATCCTTAAGGAGATTATAACGTCTTCTGAATGGTTGAATTACCTCAGGGAAATGGTCCCTATACTTCTTTTTGATCACACAATGTCTTTCCCAGTCAAGATTTCATTAATATGTAAATACTTGTCTGTAACAGCATTGAATCTCTTTATCACACTATATTTAATTAACATATAAATAACCCTGTGAGACACTTTCCCAATTTCTGATACGGGCAAGCCTGTTTAAATATTGTATTTGTAATAAGTAAAATTCTATTAAGAAGCAAATTTATATTTTGTAGGCAAAGCTTATGCATTATTTAAAACAATGTTTTGACCTCAGCGTGAGCCCATTTTTTAATCCTAAAAGGTTCCGATACTACACATGATAACTGTGGAGGACAAAATCCGTGACATGTAGATGCTGGGGTCACACCACATGGCGTTGACATATGTTTGGTGTGTGGAGAGGTGACAGTGTGGGTACACTGGGAGGACCAAAGACTTCCAGTTAGAAACATGGGAAGTTGCTTAGCTTCTCTGAACTTCAGTGTCTCTGAGTGTGAACTGGGGAAACTGTAGAGGCGTTGTGACAGTAGAGTACTCTCTGAGCTGTGGCTTCTAGCACAGTCGCTAGCATATAACTGGCCTTAAACGTATCGCAATGGTGGTAGTAAGAGGGGATGCAGCTATAGCAGCAGCCTCAGTTTTTTGGAGCACGTTGGCAGGACTGTCACAGGTGCCTTTAGTTTCTAGGGCTTTGAGTGGCCTTGCATAAGAAGGATGAATAAACATAACACAAAATTAGAATAGGGAAATCCTCCCCGATGACCCTGTCCCTTTCATCTCTCAGCTGGGGCAGTGCCCCTTTCCTAGTATCAGGCGCTCGAGATTTTATCTTTTTAATTTATTGTTCAGATTAAGTTTTATATCTTGATTGAATCTTTCTAGTTCTTAAAAGGTTTTTTAATTGTTAGTTGTTTTGGAGAGCTCTGATTTTAGAATCAAGAGCATGTCAGTAGATGTGTTCCTTCTGATCATCAACTCATTTATTCATTCAATAAGTGGATGGTGATTTTGGAGCTCATGTAGTTTACTTAACCTGCAAATTTATAATTGTAATATGTAACTTGGGTTGTTTTTCAGAATTAAATCAATTAGTGCCTTTATATAAATTTAGTTAAAATTATTATTGCTGTGCATAGGACACTTACTAGAAGTTGTGATAGATGGAAAGGAGCATTTACTAGAAAGGAATATTCACTTTTCACGCGGAGGCAGAATATTTACTAAGGACTTAAGAAAATAATAGGTAAGAACTCTAGGAAAGCGTGAAAAGAATATTCCACCTGGATGTTATCATAAGGTTAAGTAGCAGTAAGTGCCAGATGAATTGTCCAGTTATAGGTAGTGGGAATTTAGAACAGGAGAAAAGCAGTCTGGCTTGGAATGGTCACAGGCTCATCTGTGAGAAGCAGTAATTTGGACTCGAAAAGGTGGAATTCAGATAGGTAGACGATCGGCGTCCTCACACATAGGCAGCACCGCATAAATGTTAGCCCTGGGCTGGGCACAGTTAGCAGCTTTAGTGTGTCAAATGCCCATTCAGCTTAGGCCCAGATGTGGGACCATGCAGGGGTCTCGAAGGGCGACAGTGAGACAGTCTTCCTGTGGCTTGGGGTCTGTGTGGGTGTTGTTTGTGGTTTTATTTGATGATACAAATAAAAGATAAAAAACATTCTTTAATTCTTCTGTTCAAACTCCATTAGCTCTACAGCCTCATATAGGTTCAGGGTTATAAGGTACATTGATACAGTCTATGAACTTTTGATGCATTTCATTAGCTTTGTAGCTGATAAATTCAGATGCCATTTACTTTTATCTTTGTCCTAGAAGCCTTTTCTGGTTTAATTAATAAACCCAAGGAAAGTTGTCAGGTTCTGGTTGTCTTTAAGTAATTGTGAATAAGGGCCTCGCCATTCTCCCTGCGGCTTCTGTGTCAGTCTAAGTAGCAAGGTGACAGGGAGTGACATGGACTGGGTTTCTGTCGTCTTACTGCGGGTTGTTGTAGACATGCAGTTTCGGGCCTCCTCAGATGGGGCTAGTCCTCATCAATGCGCAGTCGGCTCTTACGCCTAGATCCTTCATTACCACCACATTTCATACTGGTTCCTCTCACTGAATGAAGTTCTGGCAGTCCTGAGTCTGCGGTTTGATTACGGTGCACAGAAATTGTAATTCACCAATTTTGAGGTGAGTCCCTGTTTTCCATAGGTGCAGTATGACAAATATGAAAATCATCACAAAAATAAATAAAACATAAGCACTTACAAATATTTCTTATGCTATAACACCAAATGCTGAATGCAAAAGTTATTACATAAATGTTTTACTTGGGGAATTTTTTTAACGTTGTCCGTTTTAGCTTGTTGTTGTTAAATATAGGCTATTCACATTGGCTTTGAGGCTGCCGTTTTTTCCCAGTAACTGATCTTGTAGGAAGCGTAGATATTCCTCATTGTTCTCCAATGTCTCCTCTTCAAAATTTAGGATCATCTGTCCAAGTGACAGGTGATAGTGGTGGTGATGTGTCTATTCATCTGTTGTCTCTTGTTTTGTTGACATTAAACACCTTTGTGAAGAGCAGCCTTTCTCAGTTGTTTAACTTTTCTGTAAAAATTCTATGGGTCTCCACAGGAGTCTGTGGCTGTCTCTTCAACTTTAATGATTTTACAGACTAGTCCTCCTTAGAAATAATCAAATCATCCCTTGCGTGTGATGAAACATTCATTTTCAAACTTGGTTTTAAGCATTTGGGAGAGAGATGATGCCTTGTGGAAATTGCTACTTATTTCAACTCCATAAATCAGCTCATCACATTTTCTTATTACTATTTATTGCATTGGCCAGGTGCCATGTTCTTGGGATGGTGTCGGTGGAGTTTATTGCAGTTGTTAGGTATTTGTAAATATAATCACTGTTATGATTGTTAATATGGTGCTACCATTTACCGTGGAGTAGATTTGGAAATGTCAGCCAGTCACATGGCTATTTCACTCCCCGTGGAAAACCTTGCTGGTGTTCATAATAATGATGCTTCTTTTGATGATTTACACTTACTATATTCCAGGTACTGCTCTAGGGGCTTTGTATAAACGCACTATTTTGATCCTGTCCAAATCCAGATGAGGTTGGAGTGATTATTATTCTATTTCACTAATGAGGAAATTGAGGCACAGGCAGATTGAACCCCTCAGTCAAGGTTACGGAGCTCTGTGGGGTGGAGTTGCTATCTAACAGAGGTTAGCCTTCTGAGAGCGTACTCTTAATTATGATGGATGAGTATTCAAGAACATATTTGCTCATCTCTTCATTGTGAGCAGGTGATATTGCGGCTTGTACTAAGATGGAGTTGGGAGCAGCTGGGTCCCAGAGATTAAGCCAGTGGTGGGGGGAGGAGAATCTGAGTCCCAGAGGCTGCCGTTTGTATCCTCATCTCTTTTGTACACTTTGCTAACTTCGAGGATGTTGGTAAGTTTGAGGATGTCTAATTATTCTCTGCTCTATTTTCTAAGTAATTTTTTAATTAAATTGAACTTCACTGGTGCAGCAGAGAACTCCAAATGATGCCTTTAGCTATTTTTTTCTAATTTGGCATCTGAGCGATAACTAGCTTTTTGATTGGTTTCCCTTCACGTTTTGGATCAGTGTGACTTGTTCAGTGATGTTGACTATAGGGTAGTCATAAATGTAGGCCCAAGTTATTATTATTTTTGTCCTTTATATTTACCAGAACATTTCCTTCTGTGCGAAATAATAGAAATAAATATAACTCCACATCTTAAAACCAGTGCCTAAAAGGCAGCAATTAGTAGTAATTCACTGTCTTTTTAGCTTTTGTTTCCAAGGTATAAGACATGAATAAAAGAACTTTTTGTAAGTTTTTTCTTGATAAAATTTCTTTGAAATAAAACATTTATATTTAGTGTGAGAAATAATTGGTGAGAGAAGAGTTGAACATAATAGAACTTGTTATATGCATTCCTTCCCTGCTGACAGATAAATGTTCTCTTTAAATGAAACCAGCAAAGTTTATTTTTTGGAAAAAAACAATGGAACAGGGTTCTAATATAAAGAATCCTAAAATTAAACAAAAGCAGTCATTATTTTGTAAAGAGATAATTTTAAGTTTACTGCGTACTTTTTTTGTGTGTGGGGATGATGCATTTAAATTTTAAGACCTCCCAAGCCAAGTGGAAACAATGGAAGAAAAAGATGAAATTAAGTATGTAAATGTTGTTTTGTGTTTATAGAACTTTAGATTCAAAGTGTAAGTTTTATAACTAACCAAACTTTCTACAGTTTTTTAAATAAGGTATGATTATGTTCTCTAGGTTTTTTTTGGACCATAATTTTACCTTACTTATTTAGTTATTAATTTACATGACTGATATTTTTGTTGGGAACAGAATTAATGAAAAAGGTTTCCCTGAATTTTATTAAGTATTCTATCATTTTGCTTACCTTATGAAAGAATAAAATGTGGGTTTTTTTTAGAAGGTAATAACAGAACAAATCAATTATTTTGAAATGTACAAAATAATAAGATTTAGGGAAATATATATTCTAAAATCTTTTCTCCCCCTGAAATATAATGACATGTCCAATTATCTGGATTATAGATGCATACCATTCATTACTAGTATAGCCTGCTCTTTCATCAGAGGTATTGCACGTTATAGCAATTTATCCTGTCTGGACCATGGTCAGAGATCCGTAAATGTTAAAGATTATTGCCATAGCTGATCATCACTGATATATTACAGTAGCATTATGATTATTGCAGTTGACCCTCGAACAATGAGGACGTTCAAGGCACAGACAGAAACCTGTGCATAGCTACATCGGGCCCTCTGCATGTGCACATCCCCAACCACGGGTCAGAAATGCTCTCTCAGCAGTGGTCAGCACACGGAGAAATGCTTGGTTGTGCTGGGCCTTGAGATGCAGCAAAAAACTGTACTACCCTTGCACTCTCTCAGGTCTACTGTTCTGAGTGGAACTTCAATGTGTGTTATGATAAAAAATAGGCATGTTTTCTTACCCATTTCCATTCAGTGAAGCATAACAAAGTTTCACATCTTTTTAGTCTTTTAATACCAAATAAATTTGTTTTGCTGAGAGTCCCACAGCATTGCTAATCACTTTAGTAATAAACCTTGTATTTAGTATATTCTTTGTACAGAAAATACAAATCTCAACTTATGATACATTTTTCTAAAATTGTTGTAGCTTATGGAACTATGTCTGCATTCATTAGAAAAGATAATAGTTGGTTACGTTTATTGTTTTTCCTCATTCCTCAATTCTTTGCTGTAATTTTCTTATGTTGGAAGAATGAGCATTATCATCATTGTATCCAAATGTTCTTTACTTTTCAGTGGTCTGTGATAAACTATTAGTTATTGACAAGGAAGAACATAAAATAGTTTTTCACTTGGTGACAAATTAAACAGTGTGAATATGACATCCATTCTAAATAATCATCTGTATGATTCAGAAATTTAAAAATATGAACTCAGAAATGTATCTCTGTTACATAGTTTGCTAGGACACTGCATGCTAGTTAAAATGTGGGTAAGCGCTGTGTTTTTAAAAGACTGTATGATAAATTTCTCATTGCATATGTCTAATGGGGAACTTTGGGTAATTCGCACCAACAATATCTGCAGAGGGGCTGCTGCTCAGGTCTTCTTAGTTCCCTCTTCTACTTAAAAACCCACCAGTGGACTCCTGTTATCTTGTACATAAGGACTAATCTCTTCATCAACATAATTTTTAAGCATTTATGAAGTGTTTCTTGTGCAAGGCATATTTTATCACCTAGTAGGATAAGAGAGTACAAAACATACCCTGATAATATACAAAAGCATCATTCTTTCTCTGGGGCTATGCTACATTTTAGGAAAATGATACTGTTGATACTCAGAAATATGAGAGAAAATGTTTTATTGAATTATTATATAAAAGCCGTTGAAATTTGATTTTTAAATTTTTTGTCTTTATTGTTAATTCAGAATTTTTCAGATTTCATGGTTCTTGGGATGTAGAGCTAAAGGGGACCTTAGAGATAGTGTTTGAAGTGTTTCACTTTAGAAAGTCACATGCCAGACTGCATAGCTAAAGACAGATGTGTTCTATCTCCTTTGCCTCCTGATTTGTAGCACATGGCTCTGATGTATTACCATCCTGTTTTTATCTCACTTTTCCCTTTAAATGTATTCTTAATTTTCTTAATCAGGCCTTTGCCTCTTTTAGATTCTCCTGTTATCCTTTAGTGATATTTTGAACCTGCAGAATCATTTCTTCACTCTTGCTATTACCTGTCCTCTGTCTGTCTGTGCTGTCCAGTATGGTAGCAATTAGTCGTGTCACCATTTACATTTTAATAAAAATTAATTAAAATTAGAGTTCTCTTAATATCAATGACCACATATCACATGCTTTATACTTACACGTGTAGCTAGTGGTTATGTCCTGTGATCATAGGAAGCTTGATCATAAGCTTTTTGAGGCAAGGGGTCTTGGTAAACGTTTTGAGACATGTGAATGGGTGCATACCCACACCGTCAGTTAGTTTCTTGACAAATGCATTGTTTTGAATTCTCCTTTTTGACTATGAAAGAAGAGAAACCAGCAATATGGTATTTTTAACTTACGTATTCTATACGACATGTATCGTGTACCATCTTATGTACCGTAAACAGGAGTCTTGGAGATTTAAGGTGCTAGAGATACGTTTTGCTACGTGTCCCTTGTATAGCCAGTCAGTAAGGTAATGTGTATTTTAAGTGTTTATGTATGTTTTTCTTTTACTTGAAGTTATGATGGTGACTCGCTGACGATCATCCCTTGGCACGAACGTAAACATCGGGATAAGGATTGGTGCGAGGAGTCGGAGTGCAGGTGAGAAAGCGCCTGCAGAAGGGGCTTCATTCCTCTCTGGCACGGATGGATGGAAGGCCCTGTGAGGTGCTGTGTGGTGTGTGAAGCTGGTCCTTGACTTAGAAAGTTTGAAGCTTTAAAAAAAAAAAATCTTAGTTAAGTAAAAAATTTTTAATGAAAAAAATATTAAATGCTACAGAGGAATTATTCTAAGAGTGATCCTTACTCAAACAACTCTGTTCATTTTGAGGTATTCACTCTTTGACATACACAAGTAATTTTTTTTATAGTTTTTATGGTATGCATGCAATTTTGTTTTTGATCCAGTTTTAATTTTTATTTTTCTAAGATCTAACCTCAGAAGGCCTCAGAATGTGAAGGCTTCAAGTCCTGCAGAAAGGGGTGGAGATGAGGAGTGGGGCTGAAAGGCCATATGAGAAATGCTTGAATCCCTTTATCTCCCACTCCTCAAGGTCGGACAAGTACTCCGTCACTGTTTCTCCTTCCATGTTTTCCCTACATGAGAGTAGAGGTTTATTTGTTGGACTCGTGGATTGTGCCAGAGGAGCTCCAGATGGATCCAGAGAGCTCCCAGATTGCTGGACAGGATGGGGGTGGAGTGACCGGGTGGAAAATCAGCATTTAGTGAAAATTTATAGCCTGAATGTTGAAGCTCTGGTTCCTTTTCCCCACCCTGCTCCTAGAATGCAGGGACATTCACCGAGTAGAAGTTTGGAGAGTTCTTTTCTGGTGAAATGGTATAGCCTCCAAGAAGATACGAGGTATAGTCCCAAGAGTTTAGCTCACTATTAGGTCACAGTGAATCCAGCAAACGAACAGGTCCTGCCATACCTACAGAGCTTCCTGCACACCTGAGGCTCGACTTCAGCAGGCAGAACAGATGGACAGGATGTGCACAACAAGGAGAAAATGGAACTGAAAGACAGAGGTCATGTCAAAAGAAGACAACTTCAAAAATTATAATTAATATTGCTTGGGAGATAAGACACTGCGTTTGTGAAATAACAGTAAGATTTTATAACAAAGGAACAATGAACTAAGGGAACTTGGAGAAATTAAGAAATACAATGGTATGAAAAAATTAGAAGAGTTGGAAGATAAAAGCAACAAACCTTACTAGAAGTTAGAGTAAAAATAATGAGCTAAACAATCACTGAGCAAAGATAAAGAAAAGTGTAATATGCAAATTACAGGCATTTTAGGAGAGAGCACAGATATTAAAGGGAGGAAGTTATAAGAAATAATTCAAGGCTATTACTCAGAATTGAAGGTTATGGATTTTCAGATAAAAATGCCCTCTATGCTAAAGCATATCATCATGATTTTCCAGAATATTAGAGATACAGTCTTCCAAAGAGAAAACATGAATTCGGTTTTGATCTGGTTTGAAGTGCCTGTGAAGTGTCTGAAAAGCAAATAGATGTGGAGCTTCTAAGTGAGGTCCAGGTCAGGGGTAAACACATGGTAGCTGCTGTGCTGTGGGTGGTAATTTATATTTTAGAGTCGAAGGGAGAGTACCGAGTGAGGAGAGCGCTGGACTGAGTCTTTGGATGAGCTGTTTAATGGCTGGCTGAGGAAGAGATTCTAGCAAAGGTGACCGAAAGGAGCAGCCATACAGATGAGAGGAATCAGACAGCATTGCATGCGGGAGTCAAAGGGAAGCGTGTTTCCAGAGGAGAAAGTGGTCCAATTCCATCCAATGGTGCTGAGAGAGAAATAGGGACTGAAAAACATATCAAAGGACTCAGAGTTGCTTGTAGGTGTTTTCCCCTGCTGGAGCAGGGCAGCTTTGAAGGGAAAATTTTAGGAGGGATGACAGGGCCTTTCCACTCTGGGGAAGAATCACGGGTCAGAACGTCATCGGCAGTTGTTACACTAGATCAGTGAAGGCCACCAATTATAGGCTCGGGGGGTTGTCCAAGGCATGTGGATAAAGTGCCCAAATGTCTGTGGGCTTTGTGCCTGGTTGTAGAACTACTAAGAATTCCAATAAAATAATACTTATCAGTAAAAATTAGGATCAGGCACCTACTCTGTGCCAGAGTTCTCTCTGTCCTTTATTTTTATTATTTTTAATAATCTGGCTAGTATTATTCCCATTTTTATGTGAATACAGCGAACCTGAGACTGCCTTTCACTTGTTTAGACAAGGTTTCACGTCTCTCAGCGTTGGTTCGTGCTTCAGCCTCAGTTCTGACTCCACAGCGGTTGTCTTAACAGTTGTCTTAACTGTTACAGCACCTGTCACTTACTGCCCACTTCCTTTAGATGAATAAATGTCTCTCATGGGACACAGCACTTTTTCGTATGTCTCTGAAATACATGAGTTTAAGTCAACTTTTTTCTATTTTAGTCCTTAATGGTGGAAGGCAATTGGCTGGGAGCATCCTCTAAAAACTCGTAATTTGTGACCCCTGTGCGCCTACCTCTGGGTGTTTCTTTCTCACTCCTGATGCGGTGCGGTGTAGTCTCATGTTTGGCAAATGCTAGTGTAGTATTGTGTTGCCGGCACCTGCCTACTCAACACATTTTGTTGACAAATAAGGCATGTTTCCTTTTCTTTTTATGAACATGGAAAGCATGGGTTTCTTACATTTGCATCAAAATTGCCTGGGGATGCTTTTCACAAACGGCCCAGCTGGACATCACAGGTCATTTGGATCTGCTAGGCCTATGGCACGTACCCAGCTGTGTGCATTTTGTAAAAGCTTCTCAGGGTGATTTTCATTTCCCTAATACTTGTTTGATTGATTTGTGGCACAGTCGTGATTTATTCTCCATTCTCATTTTTTAAATTGGGAAAACTGGTAGGAAAATAAGTCTCCAGAAAATGTCCCATTTATCTTGTAACTGTGCATATACATGTAGGAACACACACACACACAAACACAGCCAGGCATCTGTACATGCTCCCAGTCTCTAATTGCTTTCCCTCTCTTTCACAAAATTAGCATTTTTTCCAGCATTTAATCACTTATTAACCATTTCTTTTGTGCGTTACAGAAAGGTGGCGGAGCCGACTCTCCAAGATGAGAGTGAGTTTTTGTACGCTGCGCAGCCCGAGTTGCTGAGGTACAAGGCAGCCCAGCTTGCGGTTGAGGATGTCATCGACTGGTATCGGACCAGGGCGGAGGAAATAGAGCATTATGCTCGACAGGTGAGGGGACAATGACAGCCGCCGCTCGGTGATGCCAGCAATGCTGCTTTGGATCCGAAGGATTCAGTGCTTGTAGTGGCTGCTGACAGTGGTGCTAGCATCGTGTATGGAGTTTGCAAGGGACAATGAACATTTCTTACTACCTTTGTTCATTTATCCTTTGCCTCAGACTTCTCTGTGGCTTTTTTTCATTATCAAAGAGCAAGTAAAAGTTGTTCAGAGTCTTTCTTATAATGTAAGCTGTAAAATATGGTCCATGCTGTTCCAGAGTTTCCATAAATTTTTAATGGCTTAATATCGTATTCATTTAAAAGGTTGTACCAACCTAGAGATGCATGATTAGTCTCCTGTCATATTGCCGTAATGTAGTTAATTGTTTTGCTTTTCGGGAGCCCTGTTTGCAGCTCTGCTTTCTGATGTTTTTCTTAAAACCAAGCCGAAATTCCCTCAGTTCCCATGAGCCTTTTCTGAGCATAACCCTTCTGTGGAGAAGGGGTGTGGGAGAGGGATGAGATCGTGCTGACACTTGTGCTATCTAAATACTCATCGCGACTCTTCCACTAACACACCTTGTGACTGGACCCGCTGCTCACCTTCTCGGTACCTTGATTGTTTTCA
Organism: Cynopterus sphinx; assembly: GCA_030015415.1. Lineage (NCBI taxonomy): Eukaryota > Metazoa > Chordata > Mammalia > Chiroptera > Pteropodidae > Cynopterus > Cynopterus sphinx. The sequence continues at coordinate 5,001,691 of CM057383.1, read as the reverse complement.
CGATTTAGTTCTTATGCCAGAGTCAGCGAGAACAAAGAAAATATGCAGGAGAGAACATGAACAATTCTTTACTGGGTGTTCTGCAAATGTAACCAATAGTTGTCTTCATCTTAGAGAGCAGAGGTTGGCAGTTCTGAGCAGAGAATGGCAGAAGGCACTGCAGGGTCTGGCCAGTGGATGCCTTTTCCTTTCTTCTTGGGGTTGTGGCTTCGGACCCCCTGTCCTACCATCAGTTCTTCGTTGTACAGGAAGGGGATTCCAGAGGGTCTGATGAGCAGCAGTCCTGTGGAGGGAACGCACCGGCCTTTGTTCAGATTTCTTTGTAGTGTATCTGGCATGGCCCCGTGTCTCCATTCGATAGCCTTCAAACTTTCTGCTCAATCTCATTCCTGTTTTTAGTATTCATAGAATTGAAGATGAGTTATTTGCTGGAGGAGCTGATGGGAATATTGTAGACCAAACTTTTGGGGCATGGCCAAGAATATTTATGATGGACTTTCCGGGATTTTGATGATGGCTAAGGACCATAGTAGAAAATGCTTAGAATCTTAAGATGTTATGATGGAAAGAACCTCTGGAGATGAAATAGTCTACGTTTTTATGTTTTAAGTAGATAAACTAAGGTCCACAGAAAGGAAAGTGAGCAGCTTGCTCAGGGGTATGCAGTAACAGAGCCAGACAAAATCCAGGTCTCTCTGTAATATTTCTTATAGAGCCCATATGAAAAATGAACAACTACACACATCTTAATCGCTGAGAGCAAGGCAAATTAATCTAAAAAAGGGGTTCTCAGACCCACAGCATCTTTTTTGTATTAAATGTTTTATAGTGCATCCTTATTATCCTGATGAGAAAATCAGGCATATCTTATTAATAGAAAATTTCCAAAAAATAATTTGTAATGACTTGATTGCAATATATAGGAAAAATAAAATATGTAAATGTGGAGTCATGACTATATGAGGAAGTAAAGTCGGTGAGAAATCACTTTGAATAAAATAGTTGGAGCTGTAGATTCAGTTATGTTGTGCTGTTTGAGTTAAATACCACAAATCGCTGCTATCTGGGATGTGAACAACTCGTGGTAAACTTCTTAACAAAACAAAGTGATATCATCTCTTTATTATGTAGTTGCTGCATTCTAGGAAAGTTCAGTGTAAATTAAATGATACAAACAAAGAGTTTTGTGTAAACGAAGTTGAGATCTGGACTCAGCGCACTGTAACTAGGTTTTTCAGGACGTTGAGGGTAGGTGGGGTCAGGACAGCCGGGTTATGTGGGACCGCCCTGCCTGTGTGGGACACCTGGCATTCCTGGCTCCACCCCCTTAATGTCAGTAGGTCCCACTGATTCTTGTGATCGACCGAAATACATCCTCAGATTCTCAGAAAGTCTCCCGGTGGACCGTTATGTTCCCATTGAGCCCTGTCACCTTAGACCAGTATCTGGCATCTGGGAATGACGCATTCAGGTCGGTCGCCTTAAACAAAGGCATTTTTATTTTGCTAACATCGGAGAAACTCACTTGGTGAGAATTGCTGAAGAGAGCTCTCAAGTGAGCCAGGGAGGCACATTTTTGTACAAGTGAATGCAGGCTATTTAACTTGTATCCAGACATTTTTCAAGATTCCAGTGGTATCATATGATTTATAGGAATTTTACAGATGCATGGAGTTTCCCATTGTCTCTGTCTAAGAAGAAAAAAGGTTTCTGTTTGGATTGGTTTTGTCTGTGGTTTTCATGGTTTCCTAGATGAACTAGGTAGAGCTTTTTGAGAACAAGGAGAAATGTATGTGTGAGTGTATTCGTATAAACTCTCCAATACCTGATTTCTAGATATCTGTTATTTGAGCTAGAAATGAGAATTCAAAAATTTCTCGTCTGTAAAAAGTTTGAGGCAGCCAACCTCATGCATTTCAAAAGATCGCTAATGACTCTCCAATCTGTAGTATTTAAATATCTGTAACCCAGATTTTAGTCGTTATGACACAGAAAGTACAGCGTTACCACAGCCCCTTTCTGACCCCTCTTCCCACCAGTGACCCCTGTATTAACATCTTGCACCTGAATGCTGCGTTTGTTACAACTGATGAACCAGGATGCCCTTTAGTAGGTAGGTGGATAAATGCTGGTACAATCACACAGCGCAGTGTTCTTCAGTCTAAAAAGGAATGAGCTGAAAGTCAAGAAAAGACTTTGGAGAACCTTAGATGCGTGTTACCAAGTGAAAGAAGCCAATCTGGAAAGATCCATACTGTATGATTTTGACCGTATGACATTTTGAAAAGGCCAAACAATGGAGATGGAGATGTGACAAGGTCAGTGGTGGCCAGGATTTGATGGGAGGGGGGTGAATTGGTGGAGCGCGGAGGATTTTTAAGAGAGAGAAGCTACTCTGTATGGTACCATAATGATGGACACCCGTCATCATACATTTGTCCAAACCCATAAAGTGTGCAGAACCAAGAGTGAACTCTAACGGAGACTGTGGACGTTGGGTCATAGCGATGTGTCAGTATAGGTTTATCCGTTTCAACAAAGGTATCGCTTTGGTGGCTGACGTCAGCAGTGCAGGAGGTTGTTGGTAAGTGGGGGCTGGGAGTACATGGGACATCTCTGTACTTCCTACTCGTGGTTGCTTTAAACCCAAAACTGTTCCAAAAAACAAAGTCTATTAAAAAAAACCCCAGAGCTTTCTGAAATTTAAAGTTTTTAACAGTCTAATAATGATTTCTAGACATCCTTAATTCTTTTTTGAATAATTAAGAACAATTATAAAGAAAAAAGGGATTTGGGGATGCTTTATTTAGCTTCCTCCTACTCTTTTGTCTCTCATTTATTTAAAAACACTTCTAGCAGAGCTATTGTTCTTTAGCTTCACTTCATGTGTGGATATTTCGTGTGGATTATGCTATAATCGAAGTGAAATCTAACAGAGTTTAATCTTTTTCATTTTTAGAGGTTTAATTGATATGGGACTTCTTTTTCCTTAGTGCCTTAGCAGAATTTGTTGTTGTTGCTGGCTTAGGAAAGTGTGTGTAGTGGTGAAATTTATCCAGCGAGGGCTTGGGGTTGGTTGTCTAATTCTTTTAAGTCGCATGAGAGCCTCCTTTCATTTAAGGTGTCAGCTATTTGATTCTAAATCATTCTTGCTTCAATGAGTATTTGGGAAAGCCGCGAATTCAAAGTCGATATTAGAGAAATGAATCTGGATCACAAAACCGGTGACTGTACATCGCTAATGTGCACACAGTTACGTTTTAGGCATCATTTTCCTCAGGCTTTCTGAAAAATCATCTGGGGTAGGGATGTTTTTTAATTGGTCTACAGGTAGATGGATCTTATAGACACGGATTATGTTTTTCTTATTAGACATCAGGTAAAAAACATTTGTCTGATGACGTACTATCAGATCACTTCTGTTTTGCCTCATGCCTTACCAGCTCTAGTTTTTCTCCTCACATTTATTTGTACCACTCTTCCCACTTGAAATGCATTTCTTCTTTTTTTTTATTTTTCACTTCATCTTTGCCCATCAGTACCCGCATCTTTGAAGGGCTTTGGGTGGACGTTCAGTATGCTCAGTGTGTTTTGTTTGCAATCCATGGCTGTTCCCTCTTCTTCTCTACTCCTCATTCCCTCTTCGTTCTCAGCAAATTCTAGAACTCATTTCCATTTGTCTTTACTTTTGCCACCTTTTCTTTGAGGAAGTGGTCTCTCTTCTTGCTCTCAAGCTACTTTCTTTCCGTACCTGTACTCCGGATTCCGTCCTCCCAGCCTGCTCAGGATCGTTCTGTTACTCTCTCCCTGTATTTTCAGCCTCTCCCCAACTGTGTCTGTGACTTTTTTTTTTTGGACATAAGGTTCAAATCAATCCTATTTCATAAATAAAACAACAACAAACATAAAGTCATAGCCTCCTGGCTTCTGTTTTAGCTCTCTTCTTCCCATCGCGGCTCAGCTTGGCAATAGTCACAGTGCTTGTCGTAGTCGCTTTCCTGCTGTTCGTTTACCCCTCGTCCCCCTAGAGTCTGGCTGCTCTGACCACCCTGTGTCAGTCAGGCTCCTTGTCGGATCCTTCTTTCGTCATAGAAGGCATTGCCCTTGACACCACTGCTTCCTCTTTCCTGCAGTCTCTTCTACTTAGGCTTCTGTTCACTTCTTTTCTTGCCTTTGTCTTTGCCATTCTTTTTAATCCCTTCTGTGTGGCTGATGTTCTTTGGCTTGTTCCTTAGATGTTGCTGTCCCCCAGGGCACTAGTAGAGAATCTTTTAGCACTAGTAATGGGCAGTTCTCCTGGCTAGCCTGCCTCTTCTCAGTTTAGTCCATTTCCATTCATCATTCATCATTCCGCACACACTTACTCAGTATTCTTTCTGAAGTGTACATCTGTGACGTTCTCCAGTGGAAAATCCTTTGGTAGTGTTGCATTTCAGGATAAACTGCACATTCCTTAGCTCAGCAGACAATATTCTTCATTATCTGGCCCCTCCCAACCACTCAAGCTGTGTTTCTCATTGCTTCATTTCATACCTTCTTTTCAGTCGTACAGAGCTAGTTGTATTTTTATGACACATTGTGCATCTCTTCCCGCCATGCTGTACTCCAGCTCTTCTCCCTTCTTCACCTGCCATTCTGTATTAATCCTCTAAAGCTCATTCTAAGTTTTCTCCCCTCTGGTGACTTTGTGACCCTTACGGATTGGCCTACGTACCCCCTTCTTAGAGATCATCCTCATCCTCGTCCACTCTACTCAGTCATTGTTTTCCTGGATTGTGTTTCCTAGAAAACGGAGAGATCTTTGAAGGCTGGACCTCCTCTTATTCAGTTTTATATTCCTAACAGCTAGGATGGTGCTTAGCTCATAGTAGGTCCTCAATAAATGTTAGTCTAGGAGTGTGAGAGTAAGTGAGGAGTAGTAAGAGGCTCTTCAGGTTTAGGCCACATTAGGTAATTTTCCTGTCAATCAGAAGATGTCATTTCATAAACCTAATTAAGTGATCGTACTCAAATTGCTGTTTACTGAGCATCTATAGGAAAACCATTCATTTTTGTCCAAGCGGAGTTTAAATATTTGAATTGGGACAGAGAAAATGTCTTTCAGAGTCAGTCATTCGGCTAGTATTTATTGGATGCCTTCCACATGGGAGGCACCGTGGAAGGATAGGACCTGAAGAAGAGTATAGAAGCAAACATTATTTTTGGAGCAAATGTTAAGGTGAAAATATAGGATTAATTTGGCCTCAACATTAACAGCTGTGTTGTTTTCCCTGCCCGTCAATGTCGTCAGAATTAAATAGAGTAACTATATGGAAAACTGCTCCGTAAACTAGAAGGCTCTATGTATCTAAGATGGTTGTTTTTCTCTTGTTATCTCTACCTTTAGAGTTTCTTGCTGTTTGTTTGAGTCCTTTGGAACAGTTTGATGCTGATACGTTTGACGAAGAAGTTCTGTACTAAATAAAAAAGTTACTGTTACTGTGGTTTTCTATCAACTGATTGCAAGAATTAGATTCTATACAGGAATTTTTTTTCTGAGGATACCTCGGAAAGACACAAGACTCGGAGACTTACTGTGGCTTTCCCGTTTCAGGTTGACTGCGCGCTGTCACTCGTTCGACTTGGAATGGAGCGGAACGTCCCTGATTTGCTGGTTCTGTGTGATAATTTGGTCACCCTGGAAGCACTGGTTTATGAAGCTGGGTGTGATTTAACCTTAACCTTGAAAGAGCTTCAGCAGATGAAGGACATTGAGAAACTGAGACTGCTGATGAATACTGTAGGTTTTATTTTAACTTTCTTTTCAAACATTCCCTGTGTACTCTGATTAATTGTGTCTCAAAGTCAAAGATTAAATGTCCTCCAAACCTGAGAATTTAGTAAATAAAGGAGGGTTTCTTGACTTATTTTTTTAGATTAAATTTTATGAATAAATTATCGAAGGCATCCAAAACTATTTTGGCTGTTTTTATACTTTGCTTGCCCTTTATTCACACTCATCAATATTTACCTGATTCTCGGTAGGCATGTTTATAAACCAGCTGTCATTCTAGTATTCCTGTTTCTAATCCTTCACTGGGTGAAAATCCACAACTACTTATGTATTTCAGTGTCTTAAAAAAAAGCACTGGAGTTCAGAGGGCTGTGGTCATGTGAAGGAAACATCTTGGCTTCAGGGTTAGTAAGCTTAGGAGGATTGGCCCAGCCATTCCTAGGTTTTTTGGGGGTCACCGTGGGGAGAAAGCATACCCTCAAAGGTAGGCTCTGGTTTCTACCAACTCCACTAAGTGGAGAGAGACACCTTCCACTCAGGGACCATGGGGCCCGGAGGTGCGAGCTGCCAAACGAGCCTTTTCTAGTCTCTGCTCTTTGGGAGCTTGGCTGAATGGCTGAGGAGGAGGGTGGGGTCACAGCTCCCACGGAGGTTTTCATTTCTCCCTTGACTCTTGTTTTTCTCTCTCTGTACTTTCTTTTAATCTTCCCTTCTCTTTCTCATTCCTTTCATCATCTTTCTTCCTCTTACCAATCCCCTTTTCTCTTTCCCTCTATCCCTACCTTTTTTTCTCTATTTCATTTCTTTTCCTGATAATCAGTGACAATTGATTTGTGTTGTATGTAAAACTCCTCTTAAGAGATGTAGGTGTGTCTCCTGGGGTCATTCAGAGAAGGTATTGTTTATATCAGGGATAATAAGTAAAATTACGTGTGTCATTTAGAGTTTTGTGAAGCTGGGTGTAAAGGGGCAAAACAAACCAGAAGGAGGAGGAAAAGGAAGGGAGAGAATCGGGGATTCTATAGCTGAGACTGGTCTCAAGTGGCTCCTTTCAGAGCTTCTCTGTGCTTATCTACACACACACTTTGGGGTAGGACCTCTCTTTGCTCTGGGAGACCTCCTGACTCCGTAGTAGAGTGACTTCCAGAACTGGCCTTAGGCTGCAAAGGACCCAGAGCCATCCCTAGGGGGAACTGAGCAGAGCTGTTGCTGTTGTCGGCCTAAAAAGGACATTTTGTCCTTTTTAGAAAGCCTTGGGCTTTAAACACCATTGACCTCAGTCTGATTGTGAGTTTTACAACTTTCTGGTATAATCAGGTATTTATTATTATTATTTTTTTGGTTAATTATAATTTCAGTGTTCCGAGGACAAGTATGTGACAAGTGCCTACCAGTGGATGGTTCCCTTCCTTCACCGCTGTGAGAAACAGTCTCCTGGTGTGGCTAATGAGCTATTAAAAGAATATTTAGTAACGTTAGCCAAAGGGGACTTAAAACTTCCCCTGAAGATATTTCAGCATTCCAAACCAGATGTAAGTATAAACTCTAGTATCTTAAAAAAATCTGTACTTTTTTCCCTACAGAATTAGGTTCTATTGATCAATTTTTTTAAAAAAATTCTTTAATATCACCACATATTTCAATTCTTTTAATAATAGGCTTTGCAAGTCATTTTCCTTGAAAGAGAAAAAGAAATGGTTGTCATTCTTTAAAAACGTTTCAACAGTTCAGTCTAAAATTTTTTTTTGGAATTTTATAAACTTAGTTTATTTTAATTGATTTACTCCATGGTTTGTTGACTATTGTATTTTGGAAACCAGCTATACCAAAAAGATGAACAATTGATAAGTATTGAATTCTTACTATTAGAAGGTGCTATACAAGTATTAACTCATTTAATCCTTATAACAATCCTATGAGGTAGATATTTTTATTACTATTACAGGAAAAGAAAACTGTGATACACAGTTGTACAGTTGCCCAGGGTCACGTAGTAAGGAGTGGAACCTGGGTTCAGACATTCTAACGTCACAGCTGTGTTCTTACCCATCATGCTTTACTGAACACCAATAAGAAGAAAAAGGATTTCTGCCCTTGACTGCCTTCAGATTATTTATGAAAATCTTCAGGATCTCATTAAGAGATCTTATAATTATTCTTAAAACTCTTATATTTGCTTAAGACCCCTGTATTTATCGCTCTGTATTTCCATAGGATTCAGATAGTTGTTCAGCACACTTCTGCCAAGGAACCCCTTAATCTAGCCATAGTTCAAATAGTGGTTCCCCTCCCACTGGTGGGGACTCACATAGTTGACCGAGGTGCATTCGATTGGAAGTGGCCTTCATGACTTCTGCTTGAAACCGGTCTTGAATTCTAATTAAGTATCCTTCCCCACGCTGGGCTTTGTTAGCTCTCTGCAGTCCGCTGAGGTGCATGGGCCTGGGCCAGTATAACCCAGCTGAAAAGGAAAGCCTTGCGTAGTTAACCTTACCTATTTTGGGGTTTCTGGAAGGCTTGTCTGTGAGAAATGCACCTGTTCATTGGCTGTTTAAAATCTCCCATCTTCTCATATGCAGTTTCCACTTCGTATTCTGGTTTTAAATCGAGGGTGGTTTACTGTGAGCTGAGGGTGGGTTGCTTTTGACAGCAGAACACTGCGTGAGAAGCAGGATGGATTGAATTTGAATATTTTATGAGGAAGGAAGAAGCGACTTAAAATTTTTGTCAGTAATCTTGTTCTTGATACTTCTTCCTTACAGAGTCTTGTAAATCCTTTGTATATAGTCAGGTTTTTGTTGTTTTACTTGACAGTTTAACATGTTCCTTTTGAATAAAACATAGGGCCATTTGCCTTCATGGAAATATGTAAATATCAAAGCAGAGAATGGTGGTGTGGCTGGGCTCTTCCCTTCCAATCCGACCTCTGTATTTCTATCAAGGTTGTCTTTCTGCCACACAAATTTGGTCCTGCCATGATTCATGGGAGGCCTCCAGGGGCTTTCACTGCCTGCAGGGTGAACGTCGGCCTCTCTCAGTGGCGTGGGAGGTTTTTGCCATCTGCTTCCAGGCTGCCTCTTCGGCCTTATCTCCCTCCATGTATGCACTGGTTCACTCACTCCGAAGTCCTCACCTGTCAGGTCCTTCAGGCCTCTTTGTGTCCTTATAGACTGTTTCCTTTGGGATAGTCAGCCCCCTTCCCTGCATTGAAAATTCCCTGCCTATCTTTCACAATCCTGAGCTGTGAGATGTCCCATGACCTATCTGTGCTGTGACAGGTCTTGTACCTGTCTATAATAACCTGTGTCGCACTGTGTTGTGATGATTTGTTCACATATCTGTCTGTCTCTCCCTTTGTTTCTCATGTACATCCTCCATGTCTCCTGTATTTATTACTGGGGACTAAATTTTGGCAAGGCGAATGAATGAATGAATGATTAAAATTGGGTTTATTATGATGTTTCAGGTCATTCGATTACATTTATTTGCTTTAGCAGCATCGTGCGTATTCTTATTTCACCTGACTGTCTACAAAAAGAATGTATCTTGGATCTGCCAAGCATCATACATAAAGTATTTTCAGTAATATAACAGGAGCAGTGGTTTTTGTATCAGACAGCCTCGGCTAAGTTATGCTGCATTAACAAATGACCTCTAAATCTTAGTAGTTTACAACAGTAAATATTCATTTCTCACAAATGTCATATAGGCTGTGCTTGGGCTTCTATTCCATGTCTTACTCATTGCAGGACTCAAGCTGAAAGAGCAGTTCTTTTTCTCAAGAAAAAGAACAAAGTAGAACTGCATGTGGCTCTTTAAGCTTTAGCTCAAAATGACTCAGGTTACTTCCTTTCACATTTCACATTTCACAGGCCAAAGGAAGTACATGGCTGAGCCTGATGTTAGCAGAGCAAGGAAGAATAATCCTCTCAGCATGAGGGGGACGGGTGAATAATTGGGAACAAGGACACAAATACAAAGTTGTGGTTTTTTTTGGCTTTCTCATGTATTTTATAACATCCTGAAGCACTCATCCCTGGTTTTAAGCCTTTGCTCTTTGCTCAGATCTGCCTTTGGAAAGTGGAACTTGTGAAGAAACTTGGACAAGTCTGGGTAGGGATGACTTAGGAATAAAATATTCTTCCTTCTTATATTGTTCTGTTTTATCTACTGGTATTTTTTTTAATGCATCTGTGCATCACATTGTGGATTTTTTAAAATAAAATATGATTTCTGGGCCCAACAGAGATATAACGAATTGGTATTTGGGGAGTATGTGTTTGGGGAGTATGTAATATGCATTTGACAATTTATCCAGTGTTTCTGATGGAAAGCCAGGGTTAGGAACAACTGCTTTAAATGTCCATTTCTTCTTTTAACAAATGAGAATTCACTGCTATTATAGTTTCTTATGTAATCTTTTTCTGATTATATAATTCAACAGCAATTTTAATTTTACAATTATTTTTTCTAACTTAATGCTAATTATAGAATATTTAGAAAACTCAGAAAAACATAAAGATAGAAATATATATATATTTTTTGTTTTGGGTAATATTGACTAGATAATCTGAAAACCTTACTGATCCAAAATACCTAGATGTGTTCATTCAATTATTTTTTTAAAAATCTGGTTAGCTGACTAGCTGAGCTTATAGGAAAGCAAAGCAAATATCTACAGGCCAAGTAAAGAGGAAGGTAGAAGTCTAAGAAATATGAGGAGGAGGCAGTGGCTGATGATTTCTCTAATTATGAGTGAATTTGAACTTTTTCTCATATGCATGGGAGGTATTATTCATTCCTGTCTGTTCCCCACTTTTCACTTGGATTTTTGTGTGTTTTGTGCCTTAATTTTTAAAAAACCCATACGTATTAGTATAGTTAGCCCTTTTTTTGTGGTATGTATTGTGAATATTTCTCTCAGTTAGTAGGTTGTCTTTGTTTATGGCGAATTATGTCTTGCAAAATCATCTCTTCATTTTTGTCTAGTCAAATCAGTCTTTTATTGCCTTATAGTCAGAGTCAATAAGAGGAAGCCTTTTCTACTCCAAGGTGAAAGAAGAATCACTCATGTTTCTCCCTAGTACTTGTATGGTTTTATTTTTATATTTAGATTCTCAATCTATTTGGAGTTTATTCTTTTGTGTGGTGTGGGATATAGATCTAATTTTATATTTTCCCAAATGGCTACCTAGTTGTTCCAGCACCATTTATTTAAAAAAAAATGTATCTTGAGTGATTTGAGATTTGTGGTATACAGAATTTCTTTCTATTTGTGGGTCTAATTCTGGAGTTCCTTTGTTGTTCCACTGGTCTCTTTGTCACGCACTAGTATCACACTGTTTTAATATAGAGATTTTATAGTTTTTAAGTCTGCTAAGGGAAGTATTTCTTTGTAAAAATTTTCCCTAGTTCTTATCTTTTTTTTGGCTGTCCTTTTATGTTTGTTTTTATGTTTGAACTTTAGTACCAGATTGTATAATTCCACAGAGTAACTAGTTAGTATTTTTTATTGTGATTGTATTGTATTTATAAATTAGTGAGACCAATACCTTTATGATGTCCAGTCATCTGTTCAAGAAGAGGCGATATCAAAATATTTGTTCATGTCTTTTTGAGTGTCTTTCAGGAGTGTTTAAATTTTTTCCTTATATAGGTTTTGTACATTTCTTGTTAAATTTATTCCTAAGCATTTAATTTTGTTTCTGTTATAAATGGAATTTCCTCTATCTTCCTTTTCTCTGTTTATTGTTTGTGTATATAAAATCTGTTGATTTTGTATGTTAATTCTGTATCCTGAACTTCACTAATTTTTTGATTGCTTGATTTCCTTGGGGTTTTTCAGTATCCTGTCTTGTTTTCCTAGTTGTCTGTAGTGCATAATGTTAAGACTTAAAAAAAAAAAACCTTAAATTTCACCTTGCTGTGCAGTATGAAAAATAATGTGCTATGCATGGCGGGGAAGACTTATTTCATTGACTTCTTAGAAAGTCCTCGATGGGCTCTCTTTCATTATCTCAAGATGGGGCTAGTGAGGGTTTAATAGTCACACTAAGATGCTAGGACAAGAACGAGGGAAATAAGGGGAAGTGTGTTTTCCTATAGTGTATGAAGTTAAGTTACATCTTGTAGGGAGTTTAACAGGGCAGGAATGAAAATATCTTAAAAATTTGAGCCTTATGATTCATGTACTAAGTAGATTGTATTAAGTTAGATATACTGAATGGCATAAGAAGAGAACAACAACAACAAAAAAATCAAAGGGATACACAGAATAAAAAGGACCTGTGCATGATGGTAGCAAGAGGATTTAATTATTGGGCTGGCATTTATTGAGCATAGGTGAGAGACTGTAGAAATCTGAGAAAGTCCAATGAAGTCAAGTCTAGGTGGAGATAAAACTGGATTGTTAGGGAGGTTTAAATAGGGCTGGCTAAGTTCTTGAGAAGACATTCCAGATAGGATTAGAATAAGACAGAGAGACATAGCCTGACCTTGCCATATTTAGATAAAGGAAAAAGAGTTTATTCTTCACCTTTCACATGAAGGACACTGCAGGGTTTCCAAAGATTTTGAACATATATGATCAAATGTGGACTCAACTTCCAAGTGACACTTTAGTGTCTCCGGGAAGGAAAGATGGGAAACAAGGTGGTGGAGGAAAAGAGCAAGGACTTTGGCTTCAGTTTCAGCTGGTGTCCCAAATTGTTCCTTGACCAAAACTGGTTTCAGTTTTTTTGTCTTCCTGGGACACTCTCTTACTATATGAGGTCTTTATTGCCAGGTTCTCCCTCAGTCTCTTCCATTCTTCCTGTACGTGAAGTTCTTCTGAAGGATTGAGAGCCGGTGTTGGCTTGGCGTTGGCTCTGACTCTGGCTGGACAGTGATCAGCTCTTTCTGTGCCTTGAGCAGGTTACTTGTTCTCCTTGTATAGTTTCCCCTCTGGGTAAAATAGAAACAGGACTAGTACTAACCTTACAGGATCGTTTTGAGGATTTATGAACTAATATATGTAAAGAACTTAGAAATAGTACCTGGCACGAGTAAAACATCAGGAAAAGTTGTCTATTTTAATTAATTTTTAATACTTTTATTGCCTGCTTGTCCTTGTTTTACCAGTTTGCAGCCTTGGATAACTTTTTGTCAAGTGCTGATGTCAAATTAATGGTTTTTTATTTTCTTAACACCTTGAAGAAGGATATATACTCCTTTAACTCAGCCGCTTTAAAAAAACGTTATTTCTCCAGTAGCCTTGAATGTTTCTCTTTCCATTCAATGATGTGATTTTTTTTTTTTTACTGAGAAAAGGCCTTCATTTGGCAGTTTCCCTCCATCACTTTCTTATGTTTCATATTTCTATTAAAACGTTGAAAACCACTAGATCTTTATTATAGAAATTACCTTAAACTTATTTTGTTGTTGAAAGGGCTCTAAGGAGATAGTTTGAAATTTCCATTTTGACTTCGGTGGTGGTAATAATATAAGCATTCTACATGTATTAATTTATTTAACCCACACAACAATGCTATTAGGATGTCATTAATATCCTCATATCGTAGATGAGAAAACCAAGGCGTAAATCTGTTATTTTTATGTCCCAGAAAATCCTAAGAATGGGAATCTGTGGTTGACAGTAGAAAGTCTTGTATCCTATATAGAAAAGTGACCCAAAGTAGCCATTTTTCTGCATTAGAATATGGAGTGTGTTCTAGGATTCAAATATTACTGCATTACAGTGCAACTTCTTTCAAATAGAATGTACAGTTTAATTAAATGACTAATATATTATGCATATTGAAAAATAGTAACTTCTAATATCTCTGAATATTAGTTAAGGAATTTTATATATTTTTGTAATTGAAACACATAAAATTTGGCTTTAGGGTTAAATATGTTGTTTTTAATGAATTGCCTATTTAATTCGCTGTGTTCTGTCTTGAATGGGTCATAAATTGAAGAATCTGCTTTTAGCAGATGTGAAGCTTATGGGTACAAATTATCTTTTCTAGCTGATTCTGTAATTAAAATGTGATTTCATTTAGAATTATTAAAAATCCCGAAAGTCTGTAAGCTAAAGAAAAATCAAGATTTGTTTCTGCAGCTGATTAATTGCACTGTTTAATATTCTATTGACAGTGGTACTGAGATATAAAAAAAGCAACTGTAAATCCATTGACATTTAGTACAATGTGCTTTGTTTTCTCTAGCTGCAGAAGAAAATTATTCCTGATCAGGACCAACTGATGACAGTGGCATTAGAATGCATCTATAACTGTGAGCGAAGTGATCAACTCTCGCTTTGCTATGACATATTAGAATGTCTGCCACAAAGAGGTTATGGGTAAGAATCCGCAGGGTGCCAATCTTGTCGTGTCTTTTTATTCTAACAGTTGAAGTGAAGATGTTCCTGCTCTGAATGTTCATTATAGAGAATTTGGGAATATAAAAATATATAAAGAAAATGAAATCATCTGCAAATCTGTTGCCTAGAGATAAAAACTTTTGTTTTTCTAGCAGTGTATGAGAAGTCACTATAATTTTGTCAACCTTGGTAATTCATTATCCATTAAAAAACAAAAATAACACTCCCACCCAACCAAAAATACTTTTGGAAGTGTATTTGTCAAGGTTGTGTTTCTATGTAAGCATTTTCCATATTTGTGAGCCAGTTGTATTTCTTCTATAAAGTCTTTGTTCTTGGACTTTGCCTATAGTAATTCCTTTAAGTAGTGACATGTGAATATATAGAATTTATTTTTTTCTTTCACTTTTATTGAGATGAAACTAACATATAGCAATGTATAAGTTTAAGGTGTACAGCATAATGAGTTGACTTACATATATTGTAGAATGATTACCACAATAAATTCAGTTAATATCCATTGTCTCATAGATATAAAAAAAGGAAGTGAATGTTGTTTTCCTTGTGATGAGATCTTTTAGGATTTACTCTCCGGGCCACTTTCAAATATGACATACAGCAGTGTCAGCTACACTCATCATGCAGTGCACCACGTCCCTGATACCTAGTCCCTATTTGTCTTATAACTGGAAGTTTCTACTTTTGACTACATAGTGATCTTTTTCTATCAGTTTGATGGTGTTTTTGTTTTTGTTTTTGTTTTTTTAGATTCTACATATAAGTGAAATTATACAGTATTTGTCTTTCTCTGTCTGACTTATTTTACTAAACATAGTGCCCTCAAGCTCTATCCATGTTGTAAATGGCAGGATTCTTTTTTTTTAAGGCCAAATAATAGTATTCCATTATGACAGATCATATTTTCTTTGTCCATTCATCTTCTGATGGAGACTTAGGTTGTTTCTATGTCTACTGTAAATAATGCTGCTGTGAACATGGTGGTGTAGATATCTCTCTGATAAGACAGTGGTTTTATTTCCTTCGGATCTATTCCCAGAAGTGGAATTGCTGGGTATTGTAGTGGATGCAGAGGGAATGAGGACGTGAAGAGGTCCCCTGATTATGTAGAATCCTAACGGAAACTTCCTAGGGGGTCACAGGCAGTGTAGACAGGCCTAGGGAAAAGCCAGCATGCAGGGCCATGCTTCTTATCTGTTGTATTGGTTAAAAGAACAGAAATAAATGATGGTTTCCCCCTTATCCTTATTTAAAAAAAAAATACAGTTAACTTATAATTCTTTTTTTTTTTTGCCTTTTAGCAGAACTGAACTGAAAGTTCTTTAGAAAATTGTTACCCATCTCTTGCTAATCTATAATGGACAGTATTGTTTGTTCTGCTCCTGTATTTTTTATCTTAATCTCTGGAGACATGAAAGATGCTGAATGAGTTCAGGTGATAAGGCTGAATTTTTACCTGGACAGTGTAAGATTGTTATATATTAAGTACAAAGGGAATACCATTTCTTTTCTTTTTTTTTTTTTTCCACTTAAGTGAGTTCTGAGTTTTATTTAAAAAGCTACTACTAAAATATAATTAAATTTTTCCCTCTTAATCCTTTAGTGATAAGACAGAGATTACCACAACTCTTCATGACATGGTAGACCAACTGGAACAAATTCTCAGGTGAGAGTAATGACCATCTGTGGCTCTGTGCTGATTAAGGAGGCCTGTCCAAGAAATACCACTTTAATATGCCTACTGGTCATTTCCAGTTTGACCTTATATATGTTTGGCTTCCTTGGGAATGAATTTTCTTAATAACAAATGTACCATTAGCTTATTTTACAAACCGCAAGAGGAAGAACCTGGATTTTGCAAACTGGCAAGCTGTGTTCAAATCTGGGTGTTGCTACTGACTAGCTGCATGATATTTGAGCCTAGGGTTTCATATCTCTAATATCTAACTTATGAAATTGTGCAGTTAACATTAGATTAAGCATTTAAAGTGCTTTACATATAGTAGGTGTTCAAGAATTGTTAGTTCTTGCAGTAATCATTGCATCTATTAGCAAACAATTATTATACTTCTAATTTTTCTTTTTGGAAGGTACATTTGATTGACTGTTTGGATTATAGCAAACTACTAGAACCTTCAAATAACTTTGTAGTGATATTCTTTTACTGTCAAATGAAAAATTAAGCTGTCTTTTTTTAGAGACTGAGATTTCCCAATTTGCCATTTAAGAAGCCTAATATTGTTTACTGGTATTTATTTTTATATGTGTACATAATTGTGCTTGTGTGTAATTTTAAAATATTTGTATAAAAATATAATTTTAGGAATAATAAACTTGGTCCTTCCAATATGTAATTATAGAAATTGTAAATAGTAACATCACTTTGTCATGGGGATATGTATAATAAAGTATAATTTGTAATCTATTAATTAGAAATTTTATTCGTTCAAATTGAAGGACTTTAAAGATATTTTAAGCTGTATTTAAGGAAACATGTTTTCTTGAATCATAATATGTGAGTTTAATGAAGATTGAACTATTCAGTTTCTAAGGACCTTTATTTATTTATTACTCTAAGATCTGAAAATTATACATTTTTTTTTCTTGGAAAATGTTTAACAAATCAAGCGTCTCCTATTATAGCTTGGCTTGTGTCTCTCCTTTCTTTGGCCTGCCTGAACAACAGCATGATTTGACTAAGGCTTACTGGGTTAGGCCAATATAGAGTTACTCCTTATAAATCTGCATGGATACCTTTGTTTCTCTAATAAAATTACGAAGAACAATTTTATTTTTTTCTATTAAAATCATGGTCATATGGTGCTCTCAGCACCTCGAGGAAGCGTGACATCCTTTAGGCATCTGGATGACACCCGAGTCCTTCACTGCTGAGGTTAATCACTGACCTTTTAAAATAAGAACTTTTTATTCCTTTTCTACGTCAAAATCAGTAAAAGTTGATAAGTGTTTTAACATCACGTTGGGTGACATGACCCATGAAACCTGTCTTTATAAAGAGTCATTGAATTCTATTCAGCCTGTCTGTGACCCTGGGGGTAGTTAATTTATAAACGTGAGAGTTGGTGAGAAAGCCCCCAAATATATATGATGCTGATGATTATGAAATGGGATATCTCAAGAAGATTCATATGAGACCAAGAACGTTTGTGAAATATCTTGTGTTTTTATAGTATGGATTCTTGAGGGAGATTGAGCCTTATGATATTTCCGTGGTTCTCCAACTATAAAATTCTTTGTTTATTGCTTTTCTAGCAGCCTTGCTTATAACAAAATACTCAATAGGATTGTTAAGAGTTAAAGCTGGGTATTGAAATGATAGATTTGCTTATTTTACTGACTCAATGCTTACAGACTACAGAAAAATTGTACTAAAAGATTTTTCCAAAAGGATATGTCATACATTTTTTTTTAAGAATGTATTCTTCCAAGTATGTAGTAATAAAAGTCAGTTAGGGAAATAAGATTTGATATATAATTATTAGCTTTTTTTTTTTTTACTGAGAATTAATTTTTTTTTTAAAACTACCTACCTAAGTGCTATTTGTATATTTAAGATTTTTAGACTTTTTTGTTTGGTAGCACGTCTTTAAAAAAATTCTTCTTTTACTTACAGTGTGTCAGAGCTCTTGGAGAAACATGGACTTGAGAAACCAATTTCATTTGTTAAAAACACTCAGTCTAGCTCAGAAGAGGCACACAAGCTGATGGTTAGATTGACCAGGCACACCGGACGGAAGTGAGTCAAAAAATTAATTGATGCTTGTATGTGATTAAAAATAAGTACTGCGCTTTTTGTTTTTTTGACTTCATTGACCTACCATAAATTGCACATATTTAAAATGTATAATTTGAAAAGTTTTGATATGTGTATAGACTCATGAAACCACTACATTCAAAATAATAAGCTTATCCATAATTCCTAAAAGTTTTCTCTTGCCTTTTATAATTGTCTCCCCACTATTTCTCCGCTTCACACTCCTGCTGCATCTCCAGGCTACCCTGACCTAACTTTATGTAAAAGAAATCATGCAGTGAACACCTTTTTTTTTCTTTTTTGGTTTGACTTCTTTTGTTCAGCATAATTATTTTGTGATCCATCCGTGTTATATCATAGATCAATAACTGATTTCATTTTATTTGCCGAATAGTATTCTACTGCATGGATTTATCAAGTTTTGTTTATTTACCTGTTGATGGACATTAGGGTTTTGAGTCTGGGCTTTTCCATGCACCAGTCTTTATGGGGACATGTACTTTTATTTCTTTTGAATGAATCTAGAAGAGTGGAATGGAAGGGTCATATGATAGGTGGATGGTTAACTTTAAAAACTGGAAAACTGTCTTCCATAGTATTTGTATCATTTTATTTTCTAACCAATTTTGTAAGAAGGTTCCAGTTGCTCCATATCCTGGGATTGTCATTTGGTATGGTCAATCTTTTTAAGTTTAGCTATTCTAATAGGTATGTAGTTGTGCCTAATTTTGATTTTAATTTCTTTCTCTAATGAGTAATAATGAACATCTTTTTATGTTCTATTTCCCATTTATATATCTTTTTCGATCATTTAAAAAATTTTTTCTTATTGATTTTGAGAGTTTTCTTATATATTCAGGAAACAATTTCTTTATAAGATATGCTTTGCAAAGGTTTTCTCCTGTCTCTGCCTTATATTTTTATTCCCTTGTATCTTTTCAAGAGTATACTTTGTTAATTTTGACAAAGTCCAGTTTATTGATTTTTTCTTTTTTGATTGCACTTTTGACATCATATTAAGAAATATTGCCATCTTAGTAAGAAAAAAGATTATCTCCATTTCTAGTAAAATTTTATAATTTTGTAGATTTACAATAAGTATTAAAATTAGGTTAAAGTAGTTTTCCAACTTTGTTTTTCAAAATTGTTTTATTTATTTTAGGGCTTTTGTCTTTTCATGGGATTTTTAGAAGCAGCTTGTCATTGTTTTGCAAAAAAAAAAAGTCTTGGATTTTTGATAGGGATTATGTTGAATATAGATGAATTTGGAGAGTACTGCTATCTTGAACAATAGTAAGCCTTCTAATCAATGAACACAGGCTATCTTTCCATTTACTTAGCTCTTTAATTTCTTTCAATGGTCTTTGTAGTTTTCACTGTACACTTTTTGTAATTATTTTGTTAAGTTTATTCCTAAGTATTTTATTCTTTTTGGTGTTATTGTAAATGGGATTGTTTTCTTCGTTTCATTTTCAGATTCTTCATTCCTACTGTATAGAAATACAGTTGATATGTAATATAATGATCTCATAACTTCCACTTAACTGGACTTATTTATTAGCTCCAAAGTGTTTTTTGCAGATTTCATTGGATTTTCTGTATACAAGATTATGTTATCTGCAAATAAAGACAACTTTACTTCTTTCTTTCCAATGCTATGCTTTTTATTTCTTTTCCTTTTTCTTTTTATTGGTGTTAGCATGATGTATTTTTTGGTATACAGCATGATCCATAGCTCTTCCCTGTTAGAGTAGTATATCTTTTCACTTCTCATTAATTTGTGTTTTGTATTTGAAGTGCATTTCTTATAGGCAGCATTTAAGTTGGGCCTTTCTGTCGAGATCTGATTTGGAGAGAGCCAGGCTGCCAGAGGATGCCTAGTTATGCTGGGGTCCAATGGGAGTCACTACGCATCAGACCTGCCCTCAGGAAGTAATAGCCATGTGATGGTAGATGAAATAAACCTACATCTCCCAGATGACTCCTCATTACTGACCCTAAAATGGACAGTGATAAATTCCTTATGTAATGCAACCAGTATTAGCTTCTACAAAGAACTCTTCTTCCTAAGAAATCCCTGTTTTGGTACTTGCCTCTCTTCTTATCTTTGTTTCTTTCAACAGTGTATTATAGTTATTGATATATTGCTGTATGTTCCCTTCTAGACCACAAACTTCTCCAAGGCAACTGTTGTAGTCACCATACATCTAATATGGGGCCTTACATAGCAATGGCCTTCTCTCAGTTCTTAGTAAATGAGTGATTTAGAACGTTTTGACAACTTCAGACTTAAGATTTCTTTACAACTGTAAACAAATGGTTGATATTTTTGATCATGCTGACTCTACTCTAGAACCTCCTCTTCAGTTAGACAGCCTTGCTGTTGCTGCTAGATCGGCTACCATCATCCATTGAGTCCCCCAAATACTTCTGATGTCTTTGAAGTCAATTTCTGCTCACAGTGTTCTTACTGCAAATATGTAAGAGGATGGCTTTTTTTCAAAGTAGTCAGTGTGAAATGCCTCTTAATTATTTCATGTATGCTACAGTAGCTTTACTTTCAGTCCTATAGACTATTAGGCATATTCTAAATGGTGGCCAAACGAGTCGTTTTACCATCTTGAGTGCAATCTGGAAAATACACTTTCATTCCCAAACTATAACTAATAAACAATGTTTGTAGCCAGAGCTCTCTGTTAACTTGCAAACCTCTTCTATAGTGCCTTCAAGTTCTGTTCTTGGTTTTTACTTAACTCAATGTATTCTGAAAAGGACATTGTAAAAGTCTTATAATTTATTTTAATTAGAACCTGTGCTTACTGCTAGCCATGTGTGAGAAAACAATAATACCATCTGTCCTGGTGTTGATGGCTTCCAGAAGAACAGCTGGGCCACGAGGATTTGAATTCAGCTAGACAGTTCCTAGGTATGATTTTATCTAGCAGGTGCACGATGGACACTCATTTCATCAAACATTTTGCCATGTCTCTGCAAGCCAAATCTGAAAGAGCCCTCTAATTCTTTGAAGCCCACCCAAAGAGTTCACATACCAGGGTCTAACTAATGAAAATATTTCAGGGATTATCCTGGAAGTCTGGCAGATATATCATTTGGTTTTGTGTATTTGTATGCTGGAAAAAAAATGTGTTCTTTAATGCTTTATTGCATATAAGATGGAAGTCGTTATTCATTTTGTATAATAAATATAAAATAAGCAAATGAAGCACATGCATATTAAAAATTTTAGGTGAAAAATTCTTGAAGGCTAGAATTCTCACAGAAATGATCCCCGAATACACTTATTCCATAGCAGTGTTATTATATCCAAACAGTCTATTTGCTCTAGTTTTAATGCATAAAAAAGAAAAAGAAGCATGGAAAAGAAACATCCATTTGGTATATGACAAACAAAACCAAGACAGAACAAAATCTGCCCTTTTCAAAAAGTGAGATTCATGGTTATGTAGAACTTGAAGACTAGCAAGCAAATGTAAACGATGGTTCCAAGCTCATATCTATTCAATAAAGACAAACATCTGAAAGAGGCGGAGAGAATTATGGCGCTGTCTCCCTCCCCCTAGACAGTCACAGTGATCGTGGCTTTGACGATAGAAAAACACTTTTGTTACTTTCAGATTCATTCATTCACATTTATTGGACCTTATTTTATACCAGAAAATTGTGGGGGAGTGCTTTTCCATACATTCTTGTTTAAGTCAGTCCTGACAATAGACGAAAAGGAAATCTAAAGCTCAGGGAAGTGAAGAAAGGTTTTAAATCTGTACAGGTAATTGACTTTATTTTTATCATATTTAGGAACATCTTGCTTCAGTGCCTGTGTTTTATCAAAATTAATCTCATTCATTCCTTGTCACTCTCCAAGATGCTCCTTAAGTGAGGAAACCGAAATTCAGGAATATTAAGTGACTTGCTCACAATCGCGCAGCTAATGTGCGACTGTGGTTGGAATGATTAACAGAGCCCATTCCCCAGCTGCAGCCGAATCTAACTCGGTAACCCTGGGTACCAACATGATCGATCAACTAGATTGTGTAAAATGAACCCTGGACTGGTAACTAGCGTCTGACCTGGAAGGGTTGTAAATGAACTAGAACACACGATGGAGGCTTTATGCTTTGGGCTTTCCTGAGGGTGGTCACTGGCACATCTTTGATGAGACCCTGCAAACTGTGCCTGTGGAATTATCACAAAAGGTATTGGCTCTTGTGGAGCACGAAGCTTCCTCCTGAGCCAGAAAGGACATCTCCTGCAACTCCCCTATGAGTCTGTCTTCTTGTACCTGGGCTGTCGCCTAGGAAGAAGGTCACCTCTGCAGCGATCTATTATTAATCGCTCTGTGCACTACATACAGCAAGACTCCCACCGAAAGGAACAGCCGATGCTGGTGGCTGTGGTTCCAGCCTCTAGGCTGATGCCAGCTGTGGCCTGTGGTCGCCTGATGGGTCTGCGTGCATAGCTGAAGTTCAGAAGGTCCCCTTCTGTGGGCTACGGAGTGATAGAGAAGGAATTTGAGACTAACCCTCCTTTCTCCAAGTGCTCATTCTGCTATATCACAGCTGCTTTATCTTAATGTGCTTTATTTTACCTTAGAAACTCAGAGCTTATTTCCCTTTGTCGTTACCATTTAATGCCACTCCAGGTTTGTGGGTAGGCCACCTGTGGCAGAGCCAGGTTTGGCAGCATCTCTAGCACTGATTGATGCGTAGCTGCCCAACTTCTCCCTCTGTCTTGAATTCAAGTTTATTCCTGGAAATTCAGATGAGATATATTCCTGTTGATTGTTTGGGAACTTGTGTGGCGTATAGAATGGTGGTACCGGTTCTTTTTTTACTTTTGGCCAATTGAAGAGAGAGATCTCCTGAATTATTATTATAATTTTTTTCTCCTCTTTTTCTTTTCCCAGGCAGCCTCCCGTCAGTGAGTCTCATTGGAGAATGTTGCTGCAAGACATGTTAGCTATGCAGCAGAATGTTTACACGTGTCTAGACCCTGCTGCTTGCTATGAGGTAACTCTACCCGAACTTATTTCCCTTGATTTAGAAATTTTGGTCGTCACAGATCATTTATCATACACAAAGGCAATGACCAGGAAGGCTTCTCATTTGAATTTCTTGTTAAATAAGCCAGAGTATCTCTCGTGTTGCTGTGCTGTGGCACTGCAAAGCGTGGCCCATTGATAAAATGAGAGTTACAAAATTAGACCTCTGTTTTGTGAAATAGGTTGGTATTGTAATTCAAAATGATTTTGACAAAAGAGCACTCATGTAGACTGTTGAGAAATGAATGGTTTTATATTTGAACTGCAGGTTTTTAAATGCTTGACTGAGCGTAAAGTTTATATTTATGGTTCCCGTCTCAGACCACGTATAACTGCCGTTAACTTCCCCTTTTGTTTCTAATGCAAAACTTGCAATCCAATTGAAGGAGAAAAGAAATCTGTGTGCACATGGGGTCCAAAATGTAATTCTCGTTAGGTATGTCTAAAGTAGTGTGTTTAAGTTGGAGTGGCATTATTTTGGCATTTTCCAGTTTCTGATTCTGATTGAAGAGTTGGTATTATGTAGGTTACACTTGAACTAGCTCCTGTGTAATTTGTCATTAATAACATATTAAATTGATTTTGTTATATCTTAACATCTTCCTATTAGGATTTGATATTGCAATGACTTCTGGCCATTAGTCTCTCTCCTTAGAGAAAACACTTGAAAGCATATTATAACTGTTTTGAAATGGTTCTAGAAGATGGTAATATAGATTTGGCAAACTTACATTTTTAAATACTAGTTTAGTATCTTTTAAATTATGCTGTATTGTTTTACTGACTTTTGGCCATTACATTAGGTTTTGATGTCCTTGGAAAATAATTTGAAAGTTCAATGGCAGAATTTTGAAAATGTTATATAGCCTAGATAGCAGAAATCTATGTTGTTGATTTTAGAAAACCTTTTAAAGTGAGTGAATTATACTTTTCAATATTGGACGTTGACTTCTTGAATGAGCCAAAGTAATAGAGAAACTGTTACATCTAAGTCGTTTGGGTTGCTGGGAGTAAGCCATTGTCACCTGTCAGATATAAGTAATGAGGGTTACTTATTGATAATATGCTTTCTGTCACAACATGCATTTCATAGCATATCCCTTGTAGGTATTAATAATTTTATTCATATTAGCAATTTCAGTAAAAGGCCTGTCTAATGATACCTTCCCCAGAAGCGTAGAAACAAGTGAAAATAAGGGGATCCTATGAAAATTGGATAGTTTTATTAATTTTAAGGAAACTCTTGTTTCCTTGTGAAATCTTTTTTTTCATTTCTTTTGTTCTTTCTTCATCCAACAATGGCATTATGGGAAAGAGCATTTTTACAGAAGTTCTTGTACTAATTATATATTGATGTCATTAGTAGAGGTTTAAAAGGATCTCTTTGACACTTTTCTGGAGACTTTTTTTTTTTTAACCCCCGGAGGTGGTAATATTATTTTTAAAATATTTTTTATTTTTCGGTTATAATTGGCATCTGGAGTCTTTTTTGCATAAGGGACATTTTCCCTTTGCCTGTCTTAAATGTTTTATCTGTTGCCAAGTTTTTATTATATGATTTATGTTTCACGTTGCTATTTAGAATTTTTTAAAATTTTATGGCTATTTTTTCTTATGGTTTCTGTCTTTTATGTCATCCTTTGAAAAGCCCTTAATTCCCAAGACCGTTAAAATAGTTTTTCTTATTATTTCTTACTATCTTTAATAATCTCAGTTATAAAAATAATTGTTAATTGATGCTATTAGTTGTCTAGTAGAATACAGTGATATTTGCATAAATATCTTCCAAAACAAGTTGCTCCTGTTTTAAATAGTTATAAATTTGCAGATTGAAAAATAACTAAATGTTATATGTTATATTGTGATTTTAATGACTAAGTGCAAATATAACATTTGTAGCTTGGCTTTTTAGTTTGTAGACTTAATGGAGATGCTTTAAGCAGTCATCAATTATATGTATCACTTTCAAAAATGTTCTTTTAAAAAAATTGAAATGGTTATAAATAGTTTAAGCAGAGTGGACTATGTTGAGTTTAGGACAATATGTCTAATGGGTCCTGTTTTTTTATTTTGAATTACAGTTGATATTCAATATTATCAATATTATCAGGTGTACAACATAGTGGTTAGACATTTATGAAATTTACAAAGTGTGGATCCTGTTTTTTAATGAGAATGAACTTTAGCTATTTTACTTAGGTAGTCATTGTAGCACAGTTAAAAATTATGCTTAATCTTGGTTTGTTCACTTACTTTGTTTTTTCTTTTTCCTAAAAGAGGGTTTTTAAATTGAGATGAAATCACGTAATATAACCTTAACCGTTTTACAGTGTACTTCATTGTCATTTAGTACATGCACAGTGCTGTGCAGGGGCCACCTCTGGTAGAGATACGTTTTTAATTTATTTCATTTGGCTGTCAGAGCTTTTGTTTGGTTAGAATTTAATCCTCTTTCTTTAAGCATTTATTCCAGTTTCTTTTTTTCCCCCAGATATTTACAGAAAGCCTTCTGTGTTCCAGTCGCCTTGAAAACATTCACCTGGCTGGGCAGATGATGCACTGCAGTGCTTGCTCAATGAATCTGCCACCCAGCGTGGCCCAGAAAGGCAAAACCCAGTACAGGGTCAGCTACGAGAAGAGTATTGACTTGGTTCTGGCCGCCAGCAGAGAGTACTTCAATTCTTCCACCAACCTCACAGATAGCTGCATGGATCTGGCCAGGTACAGTAACTATATTCATCCATGAGGGAGGGCGGGCAAGTCAGAGTCCACAAACTCCATTACTGGTTTCATGCTTTACTTTGCACACTATATCATCACAAGTATAAATAGAAGGTGCTGTGTGGGGCACAGTTATTTATTGCTGGAATATAGAAAGAAAACTTAGTTATGATTTTTCAACTTCCTCGGGACCCTTTTTTCCAATACGTCTTCCCATAGTCCTTTTTGCTGATTATCTATAAGGTTTGCTGATTATCGATCAGGTCCTTCTCTTCTGCTGGAAGAGATTTGTGTGGTAGCCCGAAAATTCAAGTTCTGTAAATTTCCAGCCCATTGAGGTGATATCTGTAGCCCTCACATGGCTTTTGCTTTGTTTAGGGACACACCATCTAATCACCGAATTAGATGATGAAGTGCAAAATTCCTTTCCAGGCATTTTGTTCCCCTCTTGGCCTGTTGTACTGGAAATTCATCAGTCATTTTTTTACTATTGATTCTAGCTTTTTTGCATAAGAGACATTTTTCCTTTGTCTTAAATGTTTTATCTGTGCTGCCAAGTTTTATTATATATGGTTTATCTATAATATGGAATTCAGAATTTTTTAAAACTTTGATTGATATTCTTTTCTCTTATGGTTTCTATATTTTGTGTCATCCTTTGAAAAGCCTTTAGTTCCCAAGGCCATTAAAGTAGTTTTTCATATTGTTTCTTATTACTTTTATGGTTTATTTTTACATTGAAATTTTGGGCCCATTCGGAATTTATTTTGATGTTTACATTTATCCTCCCACCTCCACCCCCAAGGACATAGTTGTTTCAACTCTAGCAAAACTGAGAGGTAACTTTTTTTAAGTGGTATCTTACCACAGAGAGAATCATGTTTTCTCAAAACATGTTATTGAACCTGACAAAGTTATTCAAATAGTTAGTATATTTTTTCTTTTCTCTCTAGAGATTGTATCTCAGATGATGAAAATATCAGATAGAATAGCCTTTGAAACAGGGAGTTGTGGTTGACCTGAATCTTTTTGGCAGATGTTTTCATAGATCATTATAAAACTATACTTCCCGTATTTCCTCTTTATTCCATCTCTCTTTCTCCCACAAGGACACATGTTGATTTAAAAAGGATACGTGTGCAATGTGGCACCAAATTCATTGAGACCTCTGAGTTCAGATATATATAAATGTCCGCAGTTGTATTTATATAGAAAATAGCTCATACATTCTTGTCGATTAAATTATTATTAACTAAATTTTCTTATTGAGGAAGCAATACATTACAAGATAAAATAGCCCAACAATATAGAAAACATATATATTGACAAGTCTTTTTTCTCATTCTAGTTTTCTTGACTTTATCCCTCAGCAGTTTATCCCTTAAATCACTTTCCTGTGTTTGCCTCTAAAATAGTAAATGTTACCTTCTTTCTTCAGTCGTAAGTATGTGTGTGCTTTCTACTTCTACATACCTTTCTGTACCTTTGTTTTTTACTTATCTATATTGAAGGTTTTTCCATATGAGTATTCTTTTTTGATATTTGCTGACTGTTCCATTGCTTAATTTTTATAGAATTTAATTAATGGGTTCCCGATTTAGTGTATTTTCTTTTAAAAACATTGTGGTGAATATTCATATTATACCTGGGCATGCGTGAGCCTATCTGTGTGATAAGTTCCTAAAACGGAAATTCTTCAGTTCAAAGGTAAGTGCAGTTAGATTTTTGCAGATACTTCAAAGAGGTTGCATATCTTATACACCTGAATTGGTGGTACATTAGTCCTCATCTGAATTCACTGGACGATTTTGCAAGAGAAACCTGTGTCTGCCACTCAGTCTCCTCGGTGCGTACTGTATTCCTCTGGCGGTCCGTGATCTTGGTGTCCCTGGCCCCCATGGCCTCGTCTCCAGCTAGACTTTCTGGTCTCTTGTTCCAGCATTCTCCTACATACACCTTTTCAAAATAAATAAATTAGTTCATTAAAATATTTATTTAGTACGCTCTCTGCATTTAAAAAAATTGGAATACTCCAAAGATATCACAAATTTTTAGATTAGTGAATCAGAGACCTTCTCCTATGTTTATCTCAGTACTGCTTTACCAACGATTCTTTTTGATCAGAAAAGTCTCTTGTGCAGTTTCTTAGGTTATTCTTTCGGGAAGAGAGACAATTGTCACTGAATCAAGATCTTTCTGTTTTCCCTAGAAGAATAGCTGGAAATTATCTGCATTCTATTTTTTTTTTTATCCTTTCTAATATGGCCATGACCTTTGGGGTCAACAGTAAGAAGAGCACTAAACACAGAATTAACATGTCTCGCTCTGTTGACCGGCTCCATGCCATGTTGCTGGTGTAATTGCACAAATCTCTTCACCTCTCTGGGCTTCAGTTTTGGCTTCTCAAAAAGCAGATGATGATATTTGCCTATCTCAAAGCCTTGTTACAAGGATTAAGTAAGATGACAGAAAGCATCTAGCAGAATACTTGGAATGTAGTAGGCTTTTCATAAATATGTGCTGGGTCTCGAGTTGAATATAGAAAAACAGCTTAACCAAACATGTTACTTCGTCTCATAAAACATTTATCTCATTTCTCTTAGGTGCTGCTTACAGCTGATAACAGATAGACCTGCTGTCATTCAAGAAGAGCTAGATCTTATCCAAGCCCTTGGATGTCTTGAAGAATTTGGGGTAAAGATCCTGCCTTTGCAAGGTGAGTTTTCTGCTTGGTGTCGCACTATTATTGTTTTGCATTAATTTGCTAGTGTTCCTTTTTAGTTTCTTAAACCAAAGAGTACCTTTGGTTATTTAATCCAGTGGCAACGGAGCCTCCCCGCTGCACCATTTTTCAAATGAAGTTTAAGTGGAAATTAAAAAGGAAAAAATAAAGCTAACATTTTATTACAAATTTCTTTTTCAAGTTCACAGTTATGACAGTAAAAGAAAGAACATTAGAGATAGCAGTGAGACTGTAGAAATTGGAGATTATGGACGAGAGTTTCAGACTTACATTAGTTTTGGTATACAGCGTATTTCCGTATTTTGTTTCAGTTACATAGATTTGGAAGTAGCCATAAATGATGATAGTTTATTTCTTTTTATGCCTGCTGCAGAATATTCTTTAAGTTGATACTATTATTTTAACGGAATGACAGGGAATGACAGGGAGTTCTTGTTAGAATTTAATGATTAGCAATATCTTAACACTGCTCCGGCTCTTTTATCTAAATGTGAGCGTTAGGTGAATACCAGCCAGAACCAGCCCGTTGCCACACAGTCGCTTGTCTTTGTCTGCATCCTACTGCGAGCACCGTGTGCACCTCCCAGCCTCCTGACCCTTACCTGACAGGAGGGAGGGAGATGTTCTGTTGCTTCAAACCCTGGACCTCACTCAGTGCCCTGAGTGAAGCGGGCAGCTTGGTCATTAGCAGTTTGCTTAGCTGGCTTCACAGTAATCTCTTATCTTTATTCTTAACTCTAGAAATGTTTAGAATTAAGGGTGGGGGAGGGAGGGCTGAGTTCCTTCCATCTCTCTGGATTTTGGTAAACTTTCACCAAAATTACCTTTTCTTTAATCTCTCAGTACCTCTGGGCAGTGATGATGGCCTGTGATAGGTTCTCAGTGTCTTTGACCTCTGTAGTGTTTTGAGTCAGATGGATCTTAGCGGATGTCTCAGGGAATGCCACCAGAGACATTCTGGTGTGTCCATGTGGGTTTCTATTGTAGATTTACGGAAAATTAAAGTTCTGCTTGTCAGGCAAATTTATTAGACTTGATAAGGTACTGTTACTATTATCTCGAATATCATTGTTTGGAAATAATTTGTACATAATTACAAATATCTTCAAGCATCTTAAACAAGTCTAGTAAAGGTGATTGCTAACTCTCTAGACGGTTCTGCTGTATCTCTCATGTACTTTTCCAGTTAAGAGCTTCCTAAAATTACCAAGATTAATCAGTTATTAAGAAGCGTTTTCCGTTTATTCTCAAGTGTCTTAAATCATTAACTACCCTCCCAGCAAAAGTTATATTTTTAATTGAAGTTTTCAGTCACAAGAGAGTCAGAGCTCTGCAAAACCAGCTCTTCTCATATCTCTTGTTAGGCCAAGTCGTTACAGTTTCCTCTCCCTCCCTCATTTCTTTCTCTTTCTCTCCCTTCTTCCCTCCCTCTCTCCCTCTCTCTCTCTTCCTCTCTCCTCTCTCTGCTATTTAATCTAAACAAATTGATATAGTGCAAAACATTTTTCTTACAGTCCCCGGATGCTACTGAACTGTGAAATAGTAAACTGAGCTCCGATTTTTGGTGGTGCTCAGTTACAGTAGTTTTGTTGGCAGCATTTGCCCGTCAGCTGATTGGTTTGAATATCCGTGACCAAACCTGCACTCCTGCTGTAGCTTCTGAGACGTTTCCTGCCTGAGGAGGGTCTTAAAAATGACATTTGCTTTCACGTCTGGACAGCTTTCCCGCTTAATATATTGATTTGAAGTTTCTTATTAGAATGACTGTCAGAGAATCTTCCAGATGTGGACACGGGGTGTTGCCTTTGTGTACTGTTTGTTGTTTTAATACCATGGATACAACTTAAATTTAAGCTGTTCTTGTATTCATCACTAATACTGGACAAGCAAAGGAACTTGATATTTCAAGATGCATGGTCCAGGCATTTTAATTTAGTCTAATAGTTCATTTTGCCGCTTTCTTTCAAAGCCTTCTTAGCCTGTACTCCCGGAGCTGCTGTTTTTCATCAGGTGAAGGCCAGTGGTACTAGCTAAATGATAAGTAACTAGGTAATCGAAACAGAGACAGAAATATTATGTAAAAATGGTTCTTCTTGTGTATGAGTCTCCTGTGAAGTGTTCATACGTGCACATGTGCGTACTTTTCCTCATATCTTGAGTGTTTGTGTAAATTATTCTTACTATTCACATGAGCAGGTTTAGGGTAGCTCAGTTGCCTCCCCAGATTCTTTCTATAATAGGGGAGTCAGTTTTCTGGGTGCGCAGAAACGTGGTTACACCAGCCTGGAGCCACTTTTGCCGCGTACTGGCGGTAACTGGGCAAGAATCCTAACCTTTCTTTGTGTTTAAGTTTCATCGTTTGCAGAACAGGGACACTAATCAGCACCTCACAGAATTGCTCGTGAAGATTCAGTCACACGCTACAGAGCCCGGGACGCTGTAGGGGCTCCACAGCACCTGCTGCCGGTTTTGTTGTTTTACTCACAGGTGCTTTGTCCATGGTGGTAGAATTAAAGTGGACATGCTTGCTGTGTCATTCTCCCTCTGTCCCTCCCAGCCATCTCTTCATTCTTCTCCTTTCCTCCCCTTCCATTCCATAAACATCAGTTTAGGCACTTTTCCCACCCCCAAGAACCGAAATAATGAAAGGAACCAAGGGCCCCTTCCTGACTCAGAGGGACTGACATATGACGACAAGGCAGAGTAACACTAGGGTCACGTATGAGTTTAAATTCCGATTCAGCCACTTTGAGCTCTGGGACCTGGGACAACTTAATGTCTTTGAATTTCACCTTCCTCGAATGGGGGTAATAAATATTCCTCTGACAGCCTGAAAGTTATATCCCAAAACACTGAAAATCCTTACATTAGATGATCCCATCCTTAATTATCATTTCTGTGGCTGTCGGTAATAATAATCATAACTAACATTTCTTGAGTGATTTTTATGTTCTAAGTATACTCGGCATGTACTTATTAATTCTCACACATACCCCGTGAGGTAGTGACTTGTTTCCAGCTTGTAGCTTGCTTAAGTCGCACAGCTAGGTAAAGGAGAGGCTAGGATTCACGTGGAGGTAGTCTGGCCCCAGAACTGCATTAACGAACAGTGAACAGTGCTGATGAAGAGGTATGAGAGTAAAAGATGGTTTGAAAAGGAAACTGGCTGATTCTCCTACTCATCAGCTAGACCAACGGTCCCCACCCTTTGCGGCACCAGGAACTGGTGCTCCCATGGGAATCTAATGCCCGGTGATCTGAGGCGGAGCTGAGGCGGTGATGCTGGCCCTGGGGAGCGGCTGCAAATGCAGATGAAGCTTCACTCGCTCACTTGCCGCTCACCTCCTGCTCCATGTCCCGGTTCCTGTCAGGCCTCGGACCCATACCGGTCCACAGCCCAGGGGTTGGGGACCCCTGAGCCAGATGACCAACTGCTGCCTTGTTCCCTCCATCCGCACCTGTACAATTCAGATTTGTGCTTCAGCAGGGTCACAGTTAACTGTGTATATTGTGCACCTTTGACGCCATTCACGAGTGACTGAAATGGATATTTTACATCTGTGGTTCAGGGGGCTTGCAGTGCCCCTGCCTCGTAAGGTGACAGGAGTGTTTATCGTGTCGATAGCTAGTCAATAAATATTTCATAGGTCTGAGACCTCTGCGTGTGTGTGTGTGTGTGTGTGTGTGTGTGTGTGTGTGTGTTGTATAATAGGTTTTTCTTGTCTGTTTTTTTTTTTTTAAACATTCGAGATAGGGTTGTGAGAGCCACAGGAACATGAGGGATCTTCAGCAATTAAAAGATACATGCATACGTACATATCTTTTACTTGTTCATTAATTCCATTTTAAAAAGGAATTTAGGAGCTGAAGATCTTTTCTTCTCATGGACACATTCACATCTAAACCTTGAATTTATTTAAATAAGAAGTCACATTTCGAAATATAATTTAGCATGTCCTATGATAGGCAATAAAAAGAGAACTGGTACAGTGTTTGTTCAGGGGCTCAGAAAAATAGGTAAATAAAAAGTCATTTTAACATGGCATTTGTACTCTGTTAGACTCCTCGGCTCCAAGTTAGTGTTCTTCAAGTATTCGTAGTATGTCTTCCTTAGGGGAGCAGGCAGACAGAGAACCGAATTTTAGTGTTTCACTGAAAGGAAGTTTAGAGAAAATGACCCAAACTGGTTTCAGTTTTCCACCTTGATTTTATCGAGCTGGAAAGACGGTGGCACGAGTAAGGAAATCAGCTTGTGAGAGTTACTAAAGCTAGCATTTCTCTAAGAAGAATACAAGAATTCTTCAATGGTGATAAAAACATCTATGAAAACCCCAGGTTTTTCACGTAGGTTAACGATAATATCTGTAACAGTGCTGTTTTGAAAATCAAACTAGGGACATGTAGAAAGCACCTTTCTCATAATCACTGAATCTGAAGTATTGATGGAGTCCACATCCTCTTAAAATATATACTAGAAGGAAAACCCCTAGAACAGTAGAAGATACTGAGGTGTAAAAATACACAATTTTTTAATTGAAAAAAATAATGGAAAAGTTTGAGGCATATCAGTTAGTTTTGCTGGGCTGTGGCATGAGGCACCAAGTCCGTCGATTGCAGCACCACTCCATGAAAAGGGACCTTCTTAGGGTGGAGGGGAGAGGTCGCAGTGAGGTTCCATGATGGCTCTTAAGCTTTCGCTCGGAAGTGGCACGTGTCACTTCCCCTCACACTTCATCGCCCATAGAAGTCACATGGCCACGCCCGAGGTTGGCGAGCCAGGTGTTTGGGATGTGAATAATTGCAGTGAATACTGGGAAACAGCAGTCCCTTCCGCAGAGGCTGTGAAGTAAGCAACCGCAGTCTCCATCCACCCTACCTTTTATTTTCAGGGCCGCAGCAGGGTTACTGGGCAGCAGCTGCATGAGTAGCCGTCTCGAAATGGTTCAGGGCACAGGGAAGTGTTTGGAGTAACAGGACGCGGTGTTTGCAACATTCTCAGGTGGTTCAGGAAAAATAGATGTGCATACATACGTTTTTGTGTATATATGCTATGGGGGAGTGTGTGCGTGCATGACTGCGCGTGCACACGTGTGCATGGAGCACATTATCAACAATTGGTTAATCTTGGCAAAAAGTATAGAGTTCTTTGTGCCATTTTTGTAACCTTTCTGTAAGTTTGAAATCAAAGTCTTACCAGTAAAGAGCCCATACTAAAGAAAGGCTACCACCCTTCTCCTTATCTCCCCAACCCTGGGCTCCCATCTACCTGGAAGTTTTGGGAGAGCCTGGGATGCAGGGGATGCAGCCATGGATTTAAGAACGGACAAAGGGATGAAAGTGTGAAAACCATTTCAGGAGCTGCGTTAGATTCTGGTCCCGTCACTTTTTTGGTGAACTTGGCCAAAGTACTGAACCTTTCTGCACCTCAGTTTCTTTTCCTGAGGGCAATAGTACTTGTCTTGTACGGTTCTGCCTTGTAGGGTTAATATAATAAAGCCCCATAGCAGTGCCTGGGACACAGGTCATATTCACTGAATGTCAGCGGCTGTCATTAAGTTGTTACTGTGTTTATTGGGGCCTAGCCTCCCAGCTAGTGCCATGCTTCTCAAAGATTGACGCCTAGATAAATATACCATTTTTTCTAGTGTATACATAACCTCATGGTGTGGACTGGTGTGATCAGATATGTTTTACTTTCCTATCAGCTAACTGAGTGAAAGGATTGAGTTTGTTTTGGAGCAAGGTTAATATATTTGAACAGTGAGCCCTTGGAGGACCCCTGCTCCCCAGGCTGGGGTGATGTGGAGAGAGGAAATGGTTATTTGGAACATGGGACGGGTTTTAGTGGGGTAGGGAGGAGGGGTGGGCATGTACAACAGGAAGTGTGTGAAGTTTTTAAAGAAAAATACGGCCTTCTTCAAAATTTTCCGAGACCTGACCTGCAACTTGAAAATGTGATACTTTTTTCTAGCTTCAGAATACCAATTTGCTGTTTTAGAAATTTGGTGACAGAAAAGATCCATGTTGTACATTATTCAGAAGCAACAGTAATTTCCATTAGGAAAAAAATGGTGTGTTTTCCGTAATTCTTGTTGACCTGGAGGCCAGCGCGGTTTCCACTGATTTGGCTGTCCTGTGCTAGGAAGATGACTCCGGCTCCAGTCTTTGTTCACCATGTCTTCCTTTTGCAGTGCGGCTGTGCTCTGATCGGGTCAGCCTCATCCAGGAGTGCATTTGCCAGTCCCCGACCTGCTACAAGCAATCCGCCCAGCTGCTGAGCCTCGCTGAGTTGCTGAGGGTCGCTGGTACGTTGTCAGTGCTAAACCTCGAGTAAGGTTTCCGTGTCGTTCTTGGCACGATCCTAGGTGAACATCAGAACCTAAACCTGTCAGGAGGACCACTTTCTGGCAAGGATTTGTCTTTTCTAGACTACTAGGTTGGTGTGTGATAAAAGTGTCACATGGACTTCTCCGTAGGGGTTGAGTATCCTCTTAACACGACAGTTGGTCCCTCCTAGAGCAATTGCTCTGCTGGAGAATGAGGAGGAACCTGCAGGGCCTTTTATGACCCCGTCCTGGAAGTTACACACCATCGTTTCCACCTTATTCTGTTAGGATCAATCACTCACCAGCGTCCACTCGAGGGGAGGGGCATTGAGCTCCATCTTTCAAGATGAATATCAAAGAATTTCTGGTTGTAGTTTAAATTATATTTCGTATACTCAAGACCTTGTCATGCCACCAGTAATCTTCACACTAAACATCTGAGTCATTTTTTTTTTTTTTAACAGATTTCTAGTCTGGCCGTACTCCTGGCTGTTCACCCCAAGTCTTATTTCATTCTGTTTGTAGTATTTTTCCAGACATCATTCTTCTCGGGCCTATTTTTTGGTTCTCTTTTTCCTTTTAACCGCCTGCTCAGATTGGAATTTGCTAGAATTAAAAGCAGTTAGATGTTTGTACTTTGGACTTCAAGATGACTGACCCCATCATATAAAAGCTGATAGTAATAACAGTAATTTTCATTTTATGCTTTTATACATGTTTAAGTTACTTCTTACTGTGCCTCGGACAGCAAAGATATGAATCTCATTTTGAACCTGAGGAAATGGGAATAAAGAAGTTAAATAATTTATTGAAGATTCCACAGTTCTGAGACTTCTAACTTTGAATCCTTTACTCTTACCCTGTTTTTCCTTTTTTGACATCAGATGATGGTAATCAATGGACCCTCAGTTAAAGTCAGCCAGTTAGGGGCTTTAATTGCATCTGTAAACTACGTTCACAGCACCTGGATTGGTGTTTGAAGGCTAGCCAAGTTGACACATGAAAGAAAAAAGTCATACCTGGCCCTTTCATTTTTGATTTAGGTGTTCTGAGTAGATGCAGACATTTCAAGAGTATTATCTAGGAGGTGGGTTTTATATTAAGTGTGATATGTGCATTTATTGATATAGCGTTCCATTCTCACATGTTAGTGTGGGGGTAGAAGAATGTTCCCTTCTTCCCTTCTTGGTTCTTTGTCTGGTCTAATAGTTAATTTGGCATAGCACAGGTTAACGGGAGAAAAATTGATTTCATACCTACAGGAGCCCCATAAAGACATGAGATCCCAAGGCCGTTGGGCATTTGAGGCCTATCTGCCATCCTGAGCTCAGGAGAAGTGGGTCGGAGTCGGGGGCTTCCAAGGGAAGGAGGACAGTTCACAGGAGTCGAGAAGAGTGAATGTTTGGTAAACGGATGTACGCCCTGCCATGCCAACAGGTCTTTCTGATGTAGAAAGTTACGGCTGATAATAGCTCTCTCTGGTACAGGCCTTGATCTAAGGTCTGTCTGGCAGTTCAAGGGTGCGGAGGGTGGTGGTGGTGGTGGTGCTGGTCATCCTGTAAAAAGCTCCTCCTGACTCTACTGGGTCTTAATTGCTTTCGGCTCAAACAGTCCATATACCAAAGTGGCACATTTTGGGGTGACGTATTCTGTTCCCCTTTATCATTAGTGCTGCTAAAACGTGAGTGTGTTGTTCTAATTATAATACTACGAACTTTAGTGCAGTATCATCTCTTTTTAAAAAAACTTTGCGACTGGCCTGGACCAATATTTACCTGGTATTTTATTATACCTTTGAAGCACAGAAAGAAGATTTATGGGGACATATTTTTAAAGTTCTTTCAACCCTTTCTGTGATATGTTTACTTTTTTTTTTCAAACCATATTTTATCTTAAAAATGCAAAGACCATATACATATTTTCTGTTCTTTTTTTTTTTCCTCCAGGAAATGTTGAAAATAATTTTAAGGTTCTATTGCCTCATAAAAATATAAAATATTTGTTAAACTTTTTTGAGCTTAAGTATACAAATTGTATTTGTATTGTAATTTTTAATCATTTGTCTTATAATTAAAAGTTAACATTCCAAATTGAATCTGCTAAATTCATTAAGTATATACATTCTTCGAGCCTCTCCTGTGCACTACTTGGAGCTGGGTAGTGAGAATTCAACAAGGAAGCAACCTCTCTGTCTTCTAAGAGCATGGATGCTGACAAAAAGATGTTAAAAAGATAATCACAGTAAATTGGTGTTCAGAGAATTAGAAGTAACGGGACATGTAGGAGGGGCACCTAAGCTGTGTATTTTACATAAAGAAAGTGTGGAGTTGTTAAAGAAGGAAGTGACTTCTAAGCTGACTCCTAAGAAGTCCTTAGCACAGTAATTTAAGATCCCTGTGTCGGTGTAAGCTGAGTTTGGTGTGCATTGTAGGTGTTCACTGTGGTAAATCGAAGATTAATAGAGTCTGAAACTATAAAATTACATCCATTTTCCTGTGTGTTACTCCTTATATTTGTCGTTTGTCAGTTATAATTGGAAACAACATCCAAAGGGAAAACATAAAATGAGAATTTTTTTTTTAAGCTAATATTTTGAAGTCCCTTTTGGGAGGAAAGTTCTCTTCTACCTACTTCGTTTGGGATGGTTGGTGTAGGGCTGCAGTTCACCACTGGTTCCTTGGGAGGCTGGGACCTAATTCAATGATTAAGGAGATTGAAGGTCAAAGTTGCAGTGACCTTTTGTCCTATAACCTTTTAAAATCAGTCTGATCTTTACTGTTATTTTTTGAATTAATTTGAAAGACAGTATTAATGATCTCTTATCAATTGATGCTGTTGAAACCGTTGAGTCATTTGTACGTGTTTGTAGGTGAAGACCCAGAAGAAAGGCGTGGCCAGGTTCTGATCCTCCTAGTGGAGCAGGCACTTCGTTTCCATGACTACAAAGCAGCCAACATGCATTGCCAAGAGCTGATGGCCACAGGTGAAGTAGGCACTTTCCTCATGTCCTCTTTGCGTGATGAAAAATGGAAAAGATCGGTTCTGAAATCTGTTTGGTGAGCCAGCCACCTTGTGTTCATAAGACATAAACGTTTTGTGAGCGCTGATAAGTATGAAGGCCATGTGCTTATATAGCAGCGTAAATATATATGTTATAAATGGGCTCAGGGGTTCTATTTTATGAGATTTTGGTTGCTTTCCATTCCCTATTAAAACAGTCTAATAAGTTTATGAGCAATTTTATGTAAATGATTTTAATGTTTTTTGTTATATAAAAGAAATCTAAATTTTCAAAGTAACTACAGTTTGTGACTGTATAGTCAATATTTCTATCCTCTCTCTCTCTCTCTCTCTCTTTTTTTTTTAAGATAACCTAGTGCTTTGTAAATGAATATTGAGAAATTAGGAAGTAGTTTGGAACCCTAAAGTCTTCCATATTGAAATTCGAATTCAGGTCTCTGGAGGATAAGCAGATTTTATTGTGGAATAATTTATTAACAAAAATAACACTTTCCCCAATGCGGTAGGAAGTGATGTCATCTTATCTGTAGCAAATGATTACTTTTTGTAGCTGTGACTGAATACATGGAAGCCCAAGCACACCCTGTTTCCCACATCTGTGCGTTCATAGTGGTTAAAAATGCCGCGTTTCACTTCGTGATAATTCAGGAAGCTGAGAGCACTTTGCACTTACAATTTATGCACTTCTTATACATAAACTGTTAAAATATTGTTCTGACACATTAAAGATTGTAAAGCAGACTTTATTCAGGACTTTGGTAATAGATGTTAAGCCAGTCACAGTAGGGAAAGAGATCGAGCCGAACTCTGGGTGCAGAAACGACAGCTGGGGAACAGAGGACACAGCCAAGGAACAGAGTCAGGGGTCAGTGGATGGAAAACTACTGTGATGGCACATCAAGGGCAGGGGGATTCTTGCTGAAGGCAGGCTGGAGGGACCAGACGTCAAGGGTGAGGGACACGGAATTTGATTCGATATCAAGGGTGGGAGATTTTCTCCTAACTGACTTAGCAGGATTCTTGCTAGAATTGAGCTTTGCACGCCCAGTGGGACCAGGCCGAGGCATGGGCCCAGCCCGGAGCCTGACTCTGGCTTCGTCAAGGAGAGTCTTTGTCAGTCCAGCTGGAAAGTGTTGAAAACTCCGGGAAAAAACTCAGTGGTCTGCAACCTCAGCTTTAGGAAACCGTTTTCATGTAAGAACTGTGTTTTGTAATATTAACAAGCGACTTTGCAATATTGTTCTGAATAATTGTGGCTTTTCTGGAAAAATGTATTACTCTAAGTTTTTTTTTGAAATAATTTTATTCCTGTAAAGATGGTATCTGGATTTTTACTTTATATATATGGAGAAATTATTTTAGACTGAGGCCTTTGTACTTAGGGGGAAAAAAAAAAGCCCTACTTTCAAACTGGCACTTTTTCGAATAAGAATAAAAGTATATTTTAAGAATTCACAGTGTAAAATTATATAGAAAAAAAGATCTTTACTGTCTTTTTTTTTCCCCAAGGACAGTGCCAAGAATACAGGGGCTGACAGTATTCTTGGCACTGTCCTTGGAGGTCTGTCTTCTTTTATAAAGTGAATGATTCTGTGTAGCTGTCTAGACAATTTCTTTTTCTAGCACTTTGCGTTTACAAAATGCTTTTACATACAAATGTTATTTAATCCTTTCAACAGCTCAATGATGAGGAAAGCATTATTATTGTCCCTTTGTGGTAGTAAAGGACATGGGAACCTCTAAACTTTCTGGAGCTCAGCAGAGCTGAACAGCAGGGTTGGACCACGCCTACTCCAGCCTTCTGAGCAGATACCCAGCTCTTTACTCAGTATCATGCGCAGCACCGTAGGTTATCTGTGCTCATTGTCAGGTTTTCTAAATTTACCAGAGTGTATCAGGAACACTCGTCTGCAGTAGCATTGAACTTTTCAGATAATAAACTAGCCTAATATTTCTTTTTTATCTTAGAACCTTATGTGCTTCTAGTTATATGAAGTTGTGCATCACTAATGACTGTGGTTTTGCTTTGGTCACACAGGACCTGAGCAGAAAGCCATTTGATTTCTCACGTTAGATTGGCGATTTTTTTTTCTCGTGAAAATCAGAGTTTCTTTTATTTTTCATTTTTTGGCCAATTTTGCAGGCTATTCTAAAAGTTGGGATGTCTGTAGCCAGCTAGGACAATCAGAAGGCTACCAGGACTTGGCCACTCGTCAGGAGCTCATGGCTTTTGCTTTGACACACTGCCCTCCGAGCAGCATCGAACTTCTTCTAGCAGCGAGCAGCTCTCTGCAGACAGAAGTAAGCCCTCCCAGTAAAGCATGAACTGTATGAAGCGCATTCGCATTTCATGGGGTGCATGAATCTGAGGTCTTTGATCATTTATAAACATGAGAACTTTAATTTATGAAAAATAGCTTGCCACTTCTATGTAAAGGGATCTGAAGATATTAAGAGATAAAGTAGTGTTTGCTTTATTATAGTAAAGGTGAGAGGGTACAGGGCAGATGTGAGAAAAATGGAAAGTAATGTTAGAAAATAAATAATTGGATATAATGGGAAAAGTCCATGTTGTCAAGGACAAAACGGAGGAAATGGCCAAGTAAAATATATTCGAAACCCTATGAGTTACAATTAGTGGTGGCGCTGTCTCTTCGAGGCCCTTTGGAGATGGCAGGGCGGTGGGATTTGGGGTGAGGCTACATTCCCTGAAATCCATGGAAAGATCTGCGTAAGGGCGGGCAGGGCTGCTGTTGGGAAATGCTGTTAAGAAGAGTCTGAAATTCACGTTTCATGTCCTGGCCATTCTCTACGTCACGTGTGAGGCTTCCCATAGGGGACTCCTACTTCTGACACCGTCGCAGGCCATGAGGTTGTTCCTGGAGGCCTGAAGCAAGCCTGTTACTCAGGACTATGCACTATGAAATAGCATTTTTTTCCTCAAAAGAGTACTTTTTAAATGTCCAACCTACGTTGCGAAGAGAGGCAGGTTTAAAAATTTCTTTATAATTTTCAGATTCTTTATCGAAGAGTGAATTTCCAGATCCACCCAGAAGGAGGGGTGAGTAACAGTGTTTCTCCACTAATTAGTAAAGCGCCACAGAGGTAAGGTACTGTAAGAGGGAGGGCAGAGCTTAAAAGGTGGCTGTGAGTGGAATGGGATGGAGTCGCCTAACCTTAGGTATGAGGGTGTGTGTGTGTGAGTGTGTGTGTGCATGTGTGAGTGTGTGTGCGTGTGTGGACTGTTTTCATTTCTTCTGTGTGTGAAGTATTACATTCACATAGAAAAATACACAAAACAAAGATGTCCAGGTCGATAAATTTCCACAAAGGAAATACTCATGAAACCACCACACAGTTAAAGAAATAGTGCTTA
The DNA here is from genome assembly GCA_030015415.1 of Cynopterus sphinx. Taxonomy (NCBI): domain Eukaryota; kingdom Metazoa; phylum Chordata; class Mammalia; order Chiroptera; family Pteropodidae; genus Cynopterus; species Cynopterus sphinx. The sequence goes on along the minus strand of CM057383.1, from coordinate 4,960,517 downwards.
ACCAGCCTTCCAACACGTCCACCCGCACTTTCCCAATTTTTGTCTCTCCTTCGGAGATCACCGCTGCCCTGACTAGTCCTGATACCAGATATTGGTGGATTTTTTTCTTGTTTTAAATACTTCTAAAGCTCATTGCACGCCTCCTGATATGATGGTCCAATTTGACCTGATTTTGTATCTGACAGAAATAGTTACGTTCTGCATGGTGGGATTCATCCATGCTGATATGTGTAGTGTAGGGTATTCCCTGTTGTTGCTGGATAGAAATCAATTTCCATGTGCGTATGTGGCAGTTTGCCACCTAACGTTGATTGACATAGGTTCGTTTTCCATTAATGGCTAATCCAGTGTCGTCATTTTGTGCACGCCTCTGCTGCGCACGTGTGTACCTTCTGGAGTCTGCCTGCCTGCCCTGGAGGTGGATGTTCTGAGGTGTGTTCATGCTCAGCCTCAGTTGATGATCCCAGACAACTTTCCAGAGTGGTTGTACCAATTCTACTGTGACAGCGGTGTTTGGGGGCGCCATTTACTCTGGTCTAGCACCTTGACATCCTTTGTTTTCTGTGTATTTGTGATTTGGTTTGCATTTATATAATTACTAATGAGATGGGATTACCTCAGGAGGGGTCCTCTTTTGTGAGATGCTTGTTCAAGTCTCTTGCCTATTTTTTATTGGCTTTTTTTTTCTTTTTACCTCTTCTCATTGAATTCTTATAAATAAAATTTGTCTGAAACTATTAAGGAGGAAGTATACACCCACCGACACCCACCTCTCTTCCCGTGGTCTCAATGTTTGCTCCATGGAGTTTAACTTTTCATGACAGGTTCTAGCAACATGAAATGGGCATGTTTTTTAGGTCAAAGAAAGGAGCCCATTGTCTGATAATCTAATGAGGTAAATTAAGAAATGATAATCCTCTTTGTAGATTGGTTTTCCATGGGATTCCTTTAAATGGTATCATTTTCAAAGTACAAAACGTCATTAATTTTTCCAGTAATTATTTTGGAAGACACCTACTGTGAGCTGTACCTAATCTTTTTTTTTGTTTGTTTGTTTAATATGTCCATTTTGGAAAACTGATTTGTGTAGTTACTTTTAAAAGTCTGATACAATGCTTCAGTTGTGGAATCTGTTGATGGAGCTAGGGCAGAGCTTTTGCCCAGAGAGGAATATGTATAACAACCCCATTTCCATCATTCCTTTATATTCAAATTCAATTTGACAAACACATTAAATATACTCAAGTACCCCCCAGAGGCTGAGTTCAGTGCCGAGTGATCTGAGGCTCTCACAGCTGTTTCTGTGACTTTTTGCCCATGTGACGTTGTCTCCTAACAGTGACCCCAGGACAGACGGCACTGAGCCAGGGAATTTTCCCCGGTGTGGGAAATGATCCACATCTCCACTGCATTTTAACTTTTATTATATTCAGTTAAGTCAAAGTTAAGTAGTCACACGAGGCCACTGACTACCAGGTGGGACATCGCAGTTCCAGATCAGACACTCAGTGGAGGATCGTGTTCTCCCATCGGCACTGTGGCTGGAGGACTTTTCGTTGTTGTCGCCCTCCCTCTGGGCGGGAGCCGCAGTGTTTTCCAGGCACCTGGACGGTGTGGACACGTCCTGTCCTCTGGCGTGTTCTGACTTGTCGCTGTATTGATTACTTGCCATTTGGCTTTCCTCACTGCAGCCTCTGGTGTTTCCTCCCTGGGATTCAGAGCAGTTCTTCCCTTGACCCCGGTGACCGGTGCTTGTTGTGTTAGGAGTTGGTGAGTTTTCCCATCGTTCAAGGTCTAGTTGAAGACTTACTTTTAACGAGTTCTTCTTCATCCCAAGTTTGGTATCTTTTGAGCCTCTGATCCTTTCCTGCTTGTCCAGCCACATCTCCCCCTCGGCTGTCTTTCTACCCTCATCTCTTTTTGTGCCTTCCAAATATGGACTGTGTTGCAGGCCCACTGACCCCACCACCACTCTGAGTGGCCTCTCACACCTTCAGTGTGGCTTAGCGTCTTCTCCCTGGCTTTCCTGGCTTGTGCTCTGGTCTTTGTTACCCCTTTACCTCTGTGAAGTTTTCCCAGAGTCCTCTAATTGCCCTTCTCTGTCCCCCCCATTCTCACATCATTGTGTCAGCACTTGTAAGAATGGTATTGTACGGTAACCAGAAGTGTGACATTTATCATCCGGTTACACTTTAGCCACTGTAAGATGGGCACCGTTTCTCTGTCGAGTATAGATTTGCAAAGTATTTCTGCTGAGTTCTGCTCCACAGCTTATTCTGAAGCCCCATCCTTCTTTATTAAACCATGCAAAGCCTTTTGGATCTCCTATTTTCTGCTTCTACAATGAATTATAAAATGTCGGGCCGGCCCCTTGGTGACTTCTTTGGAGTAGGGCATGCTGTGTTACCACAAGCGGGCACATACTGCTCTTTAGTAAATGGAGACCACCAGCAGTCCTTTACACGTTCTACTTAGCAAGGCAAAGGAATTAATTCAGAATGATTGTCTCCCCAACCTTTTTCACCTCCTTAAAAGGTTTTCTGTCTTGCTTTGCCCTCTTTCAGCAAGTTACAATAAATCTGGATCTCATGAAGTGCTAATCCGAACCTTCAATGAACACATTATGGCCGTGATTCATGAAGCACATTCAGAATATTATAGCTGCTATTATTATATTAAAACGGAGTGCCCAGCTCTGAGATGCCGCTGTTACATATTAACAGATGTAATCACCACATTAAATTATAACGTATGAGAGCCAGCTGTATGTGTAATCTGCTTAATGCTCAAGACTTTCATTACTCAGTTGTGGAAATACCGACTTTTATTTATACATCCCAGCAAAGTGAGGATGTAATTGCCTTGCGGCAGCATTTCCGTCCGTACAAGTGTAGCCTACAAGTCTGAGGATGTTGGCTGTCATGTCTGTGACCCGGACATTTGCTTATAAATAGAACAAACCGCATTGTGAAAAACTACCAAAATCAGAGTTTTCTAGTTTCTTATTAATGTTGGTTTTTATGATTTTTAGATGTAATGGTATTCCACCGCTTAGAGTGCATTAACATTTTGTTTAGCTAGTATTAGTGAGATCACTTAGCCAGTGGTGTTTTCCCCAGATAAATCTAATTAGAGCTGGAAATGGATTACATACAAGGTTCCCATTAAAAAATCATTTTCACTGTGGGAGAACTTGTTGTTAACACTGCGAGTGGCTACAGAATTATGCAACTGGACTAATTTGAGTTTAGAACGGGGACATGGCCTGAGCAAAGAAGCATTTGGAATTTATAAAAGGATTGAACGGAAATAATTACATAAAAGTGAACAAAATGACAGTTGTATTTCAGTGTCATGGATGACCCTTTTTTTTTCCCCATTCACTAGTTGATGGGTATTTTTTTCCCACTTTTTAGCTATCACGAATAATGTTGCTGTGAACTTTAGTCTACATGTCTTTCTGTGTATGGGAATACGTTTTGATTTCTCGTCTAGGTTCCTGCGAATGGAACTGCTGCACTGTATGGTATATGTTTGTAGAAACTGCCAGTCGTTTTCTAAAGTGACTGAAGCAGTTTACTTTTCACCGGGAAGCATTTAGGTTCCCGTTTGTTTCTTCACGTCCTCGCTAACACTTGTTATTGACTGGCTTTTTCATTAAAGGCATTCTTGGCTCTGTGTGTGTGTGGGAGGGGGTATCCTAGTGTCCTTTTGCTATGCATTTTTCAAATTATGCAGATTTCAGATCACTATTGATAATGAGTATCTTTCCATATGCTTATTGGCCATTCCTGTACCTTCTTTGGTGAAATGGCTATAAATATTTTGTCTCTTTTGTAAATGGGTTATTTGTCTTATTGAGCTGTAAGATGTGAGGTCTTTTTATGTATGTATGCATGTATGTATGTATGCATGTATGTAGGTATGTATGTATTTATATTCGGATACAAGTCTTTTATCAGATGTGTGAATTGAAAATATTTTTTGCTTTCTTAAGTGGCTTTTGAAGTACATGCACTGTGTTTTGTTTATTGTTTCCTCTGTCTTTGGACCTTTAGATTATGTCCAGTCTTCACGTCAGACTGAACTTCGCTGAACATTTTATGTGCAGTTTTTTGCACATTTGGCTCGCGCTGCTCTGGAAGGAAGTGGTAGAAAGGGGCTCCTGGGTAGGCGATTTCCTATTTTCTTCTGGTTCACCCGCCATGACTTTGTGTAAATGCTGACGTTGCCTTGTTTACTGCTGTGATGCCTGCCCCTCTGGGAATACCGTAGGTCCTCATTAATTTTTATTTTGTTATTATTTATTTCAACAACGTTGCCTGGTGAGTGTTCTCTGTGGGAGGCTGAGCTATGGTGATTGCGACATCAGTGAGCTGGATGATCACACGGTGCCAGCCCAGTTCACAAACCCATTGTGCATGTTAGTCGGTACGTAGTGTCTTCTCTCTCGATGAGATCTGACTACAGGAGGAAGTGGTCTGCTCCTTGGCACGCTCGCAGGATAGTACGTTTTTCTGGTTGGCAGCTTGATGACCAAGGAGTGTGAATCATACTGGGATTGGCTCGGCACATCTGTGCCCCACATTCCCAGTCACCCCGAAGGTTTAACTTAGCTGCCTTCTCTTAGCACCGCTATCGGAATTCCAGATTTTCTTCTTCTTTTTTTTATCCTGCCCTTTCTTCACACACCCGTCCATTTCTAATATATTTGTTTTGTTAAAGTTCTGAAATAACTCTTAGTAATATGGAATACATTTTTACTTTCATCTAGATTTGCTATTTAAATCCTCTTGCAAAAGATGTTTTCCAAAAATAATGCGTTCAAGTTGTCCGTCTCGGTTACAGTGAAATCATGGGGCTTAGCAGTTCCCTTTTACTTTTAAGGAGGCGTCATGATGTGATGACGTACCCTGTAGCGCCTCGTTTGTCCTGTTCTGAAGGACTTTTCATTACGCCTTTGCTTAACGCTTAGCAGTGGCCGTGTCATCTTCTCCTGTTCTCTTTTGCCTGCTCTCCATGAGGCTTTCTCTCCCTTCTGTTTCACTACAGCACCTTGTGTTTGGGTCACCAGTGACCTTTTGTTGCTAAATTTCTGGTCAAATCTCAGTCTTTATCTTCTTTGATGTCTCACAACACTGGACATGTCCTTGTTTTGGGGACAATCCGTTTGTTTTTTCCTGCCTCCCTGGCCCCTTACTCTCATTGTCTTTGCTGGTCCTTCCCCATCTCCTCGACTAAATGGTAGATACCCCAGGTCTCAGTCCGTAAACCTCTCCTCTGTCTACACTCATCATCTCACCCATGATCATGACTTTAAATACCAGCTTCGTGCTGATGCTTCCCTGCTTTGTAGGGAAGGAGGAGCACTGATTGTGGACACAGAAACCAAGGAGGACCCTCTGAGTTCGACTTGTGTGTTTGGCTGCCGACCTGACATCTATACTCAGATTTCTTATAGACATCCCAGTCGATATGTTAAAATTAAATCACTAATTTCACCGCCCCCCCCCAAAATAGTGTTCTTTCTGTGGATTTCCCTCTGTCAGGAAATGGCAGCTCCACCTTCCAGCCGTTTAGGTCATAAACCTGCTGTCATCCTCGATTCCTCTCTTTCCCCCACGTAATACATAACTTGATCAAGAAATCCCCTTGGCCTCACTTTCTGGTGGACTTGGGATGGGACCACATTCTGCCACTGCCACTGCTCCCGCCCTGGTCTGACCGTGAGCACATCTCACCTAGAGCTTCGTGGTATGTTCTGTTCGTCTCCCTGCTCATCTCCTCTTAGAATGTATGTTCTCTGCAGCAGGAACCGTGTTTTGTTCACTGCTGGATTTTCAAACATCTAGAACAGTTGTCTGTCACTGTTGTGTGTGATGTCACAGATATTTGCTGAAGAACGAATTGAGCGAAACAAAGGAGAAAGTAAAATGTGGATCTGATGGGTGGAGATAGATTGTCATTGCATGGGGAGGAGTATTTTAATGGAATCCGACTTGATAAGTTCCTGCTTTCTTAACATACAGTGAATCTGTGAGAGTGGGGACCGTGTTTTAATCGTTGCCTAGCACTGGATCTTGAAAATGGTACACATGCCAGAAATATGTGTTCAGTCAGCTTATTTTATTTAGAAGCCAAGATGATTTACAAAAAGTGATTAAAAATTGGGCTTCGAAAAAGAAAACAATGTACTTCACATACCTCTATTTTTCCTAACTAGAGGTCTTCACCTGGGGTCCAGGGATGCTAGGGGACTCAAGAGGAATTTGGTCGCAAAGCGCCTGAGGCAGCGTGACGGATTTGGTGTGGGTGTTTGTGACTGGACGTGCTCACGTGTGTGCACGTGTATGTGCATTCAGTTTTCTGGGGAAAGGACTGAGAGCTTTCATCAGAAATACTCAGGGGCCCGTGACTCTCAAAGGCGAGAACATCTAAACTGTAGTCTGGCCTGTTGATTAGCAGATCGGTGAAGCAGAGTCAAACCTCAGAGTGATTGACTGCTCCACGGGGTGTTTCTCTACTGCTTCTTGCGACAGGTACTTTTAAAGGGGCGGCACCATGTGTGATATTTTGAGTTCGTAATATTTGGCATTTGTGATATTTCGAGTTCAGGATGAAACTTGCTCTAAGTGTTAGGTGCAGGTGAAGTACTTAAAGGTAGGTTGGAGGGGAAGGGATAGTGGTTGACCGGGTTTGAGTTCTGTCTGGAATCCTTACTTAGCGGGTGAGTTCCAGCAGCCCAGTCCATGGTAGATAAACTGCTTTCTGAGAAAATGTCCCTTATATTGTCAGACAGCCGAGAAAGCCGTTTCTAAATGGATTGTTTGTTATCTTAAGCGGTCAACAAGAATCATTTGTGTACGCCAAGCCTGGCACTTGGAGCTCTCCTTGTTCTCGTGAACCCGTTTGGAAAACGTGTCCGTGGTTGGATCTGAGAAATGTTGTTAGTGCTCAGTGCGGTAACCTTTGAGCTGTGTAACGCACTTGACACTAATGAGATTTCATGTTAAATTTTCTGCTGGAAGTTGTTGATTTGGTTTGGGGGATTAATTTATTTCTGCTGTTAGACACTCTAAATTAATTAGCAGTTGCAGCTATGAATATCAAAAGTGCCAGCAGTAATCATTTCAGGAGTAAGTTTTGCCTGACCTCTTTTTTCTTCCCCCATTACGTGAGGTTGAGAGAGAACTATTTCCCTCATTAGTGCCTCTGGTTACACTGTAATCTTGGTAGATTGTCCTCAAATTAAATCTTCTCTGTGGTCCAAATGAGCTCTTTATTTTACTTTCTCTTTTGTGACTCTCATTAGGGGGGTCTCTTACAGAAAAGCTGTTTATTACAGATATTTTCGAGCATGTGGATTTTATTTATCTTCTGAAACTGTTTTAAATTCCCTTCCTTGAGTCACCCCATCCTTAGGCACAGAAATAAAGTGTAGGGTCACTTTATAAAATGGAATTTCATGGCCTGCATTTTTCGCTATCTTCAATAAATTTGATTTTCCTCTGAATGATGTTGCAATATGTTTAAGTGGCATTTTTCTTACCGTGTTTATATTTTTAGTTCTCCACTTGGATTAGTTGATGACATTCAAATCATTCGATACACCCTCTCAATTAAGACGATTCTAAAGATGAATAGGAGCTGAAAATGTGACATGAAATCTTATTCGAATAACGTTTAGCTGTTGTAAGCACAACATATTAGGCTTTAGAAAACGTATCTTCAAACATTTAACTAGTGCACTGAAACTAGAGTTTTTATACGTAGCTACAGATAGAAACGACACATTAGGGATTTTCACAGACTTTCAGAATATAGTAAGGAATAATCACAGTCTTTTCCCTCGAAAAGCTGCTATCTAGTAAGAAAGGCCAACAAACAAGAAAAGTCGCAATATCACCATATTATGGTAAATGCATTAAAAGCATGTGAATAATGCTGTGAGTGCAAAGGAGAGGGGTAGCACAGTGTCCTAACAGGATTTTACTTACAGCAAAAATATCACGTGTCAAGGAAAATAGAGAACGACATCTTTATGACTTTGGATTGGCAAAGATTTCTTAAAGATGATACAAAAACTAATCATAAAGTGAAAAAAAATGATAAATTGACTAATTTAAAATTTAAGAACTTATATTAATCAACAGACACTGTTAAGACAATGAAAAGATAATCTGCAGAGTAAGAGCAAACATTCACAGTTATATATATCTAACAAAGGACGTGCATCCAGAATATGTAAAAAACTCTTACAAATGACTACGAGACACCCAACAACCAGCAGAAGAATAGGCAAAAGGCTTGAACAGACATTTCACAGAGGAGCATACTCAGATGGCCAATAAATACATGAAAAGTTGTTCCGCTTCATTCGTGACTGGAGAGGCGCAAATTAAAGCCTCAAAAAGATGCCATTACCTAATCACGAGTATTGCTAAAAGGAAAAAGGCATGTAATTATGTGTTGCCATGGATGACGGATGCGGAACGACCAGAACTCGTGTGATTGCTGGGTAGTGTAATTGGTATAACTATTTTAGGAAATGTTTGGCGCCGTTGACCAAGTTTAGATGTACACATACTCCATGTCTGAGTAATTCCTCTGCAGGTAGGTACCCAGGAGTGGGCATGATCTCTACAAGGTGAATTTTGGATGTTCAGTGCGGCAGTGTTGGTGTTTGCTCCAACCTGGAGAGTCCCCAGAGGTTCATCAGTAGAAGAAAGGATAAGTGAGTTCTGATACATTCACACAAGGTAAAGCGATTCCATTCGCAGTGTAACGTCATTGTACTAACAATGAGTGAGGCTGCAGACGCTGGCAAGAATATGGATGAATTTATGTTGAAGGAAAGAAACCAGGCACCACAGAGAACAGGATTCCATTCATGTAAAGTATGAGAATAGGCAGACTTGCTCTGTGCGGCTAGAAGGCAGGGTCGTGTTTATCTTGGCGTTGGTTGTGGCTGGAGTGAGTGCCAGAGCAGTGTCTGGGATTCCAGTGATGTGCTTGGCCTTAGTGCTGGTCCCATGGGTGTGTTAAAGTTGATGGAACTGTATCCTTACATGTACACATTTTCGAATATGTCTTATACTCCAATAAAAAGGTTTTTAAAGAAACATTTCTAAGCCTGGATTAAAGACAGGAAGGTGAGAATTTATGCTGGCAGCATTGTCTTTGCACTGTGAAACTTTCCCTCCTGATCTTTTGAATTTTTCACACTATTTTTTGGTAAGGTTATAGTAGTTTTATCAGGCAGGAAAATAAATGGTCTTAAATAGATATGAGAGCTTGTGCGTGCGTGTGTGCGTGCGAGAGTGTGAGAGTGAGTGAGTGTGTGTGTGTGTGTGTGTGTGTGTGTGATTGCTAGAATGTCAAAACCCTGCAAAAAACAAGTGGACTGCACATTTTGATAGCCAGACCTGGTCAGGAAGAGAGGAAGCACTCCAAGGCCAATTGCTTGTGGGCAGCACAGCCGAGTTCTTGTAAAATTTAGCATTCAAATGAATAATTTATTTCTTATTTCTTATTCTAAATAATAAATACTTTAAAGTGTCTCGTCAAATAGCAAACATGAGAGTATCCCATTGGTAGGATTTTAGATTGATAACAAATGAAGGACCCACTTTCACCTTATAAATGCTTCTGAAAGGGACTGTAGAGCAGGGCTCTGTGATGTCTTTGCCAAACGTTCCTTCGTGAAGGGTTCCCAGTACGCCAGTAGTGCTTTGTGTCACAATTTTTATTTCCAGCAAAGATCGATTTTTCTAATTCATGTTCATATCTGATACTCTTAAATAGTCCCATCATCACTCACCAGTGTTTATGGCCACACCGTTTGCTCATGCCCCTTTCTCCTGTAACCTAGGATGACGTGAGCGTTTCGGGTAGCCACTCAGCTGACCTGCTCCGCTGGACCACCGCTACCACCATGAAGGTGCTTTCCAACACCACGACCACCACCAAGGCTGTGCTGCAGGCGGTCAGCGACGGGCAGTGGTGGAAGAAGTCTCTAACCTACCTTCGACCCCTTCAGGTAAGCAGTGCCTCTTCCTTTTTAAGATCAGTTCATTAGCACTGATCTTCAGGCGATTTCACGGTTGTTACAGCTTTATCTTCTCTAGGTTATTAAAATGACCTCTGAAGGAATCTAGGTCTCCCATCAGACAGGGAATGAGTAATTTATTTTCCAGAATATAGTGTCCTTGCAAAAGAAACCAATATAGGTTTAGGTATGGTTTAGCTGATGTCAGTTAAAGTTTAGGGGGGTAAAAGGAAAATTATCTTATCAATGCTTGTTTGCTTTTGCTGTATTTCTATGGGCCACTAGTCAAGGAAAGTGCTGGAAGCTAGCTTGAGGGCTGTCTTAAGTTTCTTTGAGCTGCTGTTAACAAAAATACAGCAGATCGGGTGGCTTAAACAGCAAACACGTATGTCTTACGTGTTCTGGAGGCCGGGGAGTCCAAGATCAAATTGCTGGTAGATTTAGTGTGTGCTGAGGGTCTGCTTCCTGAAGCTCCGTGGATGGCCATCTTGTCGTGTCCTCAGGGTTGGAGAATGGGAAGGGGCCTCTCCTGATCCCCTTCGAGAAGGGAGCTAATCCCATTTATGAAGGCTCTGCCTGATGACCAGTTAGTTACCTCCCAAAGGCCCCAGGCCTTAATGCCATTGCACTGGGGATAGGATTTCAGCATTTTAGGGGGTGTAAACATTTAGGCTTTAGCAGGAGCTCTGGGTAAAGAGAACACTTTAAAAGATCTTTCCGTCCACTCTGGGAGTAGAGGTCAGGACTAGCAGTGGATCAGTTGGGTTTGCCTGCTGTCGCATTTTAACCCGTTGTTCCCCTGCTGTCTTCTCTGTATTCTCACACTGTGCTCTTTTAGTCTCGCATGGGAAAACTAATTAAGAGAAAAAACAAAACAAACACGTACTCGTAACTGCACCCCAAACACTCACCGGGTCTCCCATTAGTAATTAATTCACTTACTCTGCGAATACTTACCAGGCATTCTCGGTGTGTCAGATCCTGTGCTAGGGACCAGGACTGGGGAAGCTCTTCAGTCTAATTTCTTTCCCCTGTGGAATCTGTTCTTCGGTGGGAGACAGAGAAGCAGCGAATAAAATATTTGCGTAATAATGCAATGGCAGGTGGTAATGAGCACTATGAGAACCGCTTAAGCAAGCTTAGGAATAATGGATGCTATTGAGGGTGAAGTTCTGCTTTGGAAAGGGAAGTTAGGTCTCTCAGAGGAGCAGTCACTAAGCAGGAGCCTGACTGAGCCAGAGGGAGCAAACGCAAGGCAAACGCAAGGCAAACGCAAGGCAAACGCAAGGCACTTTTCGAGAGAATGTGCTTGAACAGAAAGAGGCCAAGGTCGTGTGAGCAGAGTGACCAACGAGAAGGCGAGGTCGCAGGGGTGGCGAAGAGGCCTCCATACAAGGCCTTACGTAGACCGTGGTAAGGATCGCCGATTTTATTCTGAGTGAGGGGGTCGTTGTTGGAGCAGTTAGGCAGCGCAGCGGTGGGACCCAACTTTACTTCTAATGAGATCATTTAACTGCTGCGTCGAGCTGGTCGTAGTGAGGTGGGAGCAGAAGCGAAAAGACAGGTCCGTGTTCCAGTATTCTGGGTGGGAGGTGGTGGTGGTGTGGACTAGGGGAGCCTTGCGGGAGGAGGGGAGTGTTGTGTGGACCTGCTCGGTAGTCTGGATGCGGATATGCAGGGAAGAGGAGAAGTAAGGGGGGCAGCTGGGACAGTCGGGTAAATGAAGCTGCCATCGAGTGATGGTGCCCCAAACTGTGTGCTGTGAGCTTGATTTTGGAGTAAGTCTGCCTATCGCTTGTTATTGCACGTATCCCTAGATTATGATTGTGGTTACTTTTCTGCCTCGCCTGTTGGACTTTTTGAGGCTGCATGTCTTAGATAACATGTTAACACACAATTTTTACTAAAGATCCGTTGTAATTTTTGCTGTCACTTGCAGCAGCAGCTTCGTGTTTCCCTAGGCTATGCTTGGCGTAAAGTAAGTGCTCACTAAACTTTGAAGGAGGATGTGAATGTCTTTGCTTGGCTCTTCCAATGAGGAGCTTTACAACCTATTTGAGGAAAGCGCCATGAAAAGATAGTTAACCATGCTAGAGATACTGGAGGTACGAGGCCTGCTGATGGCGGCAAGTCTGAAGGGCATTTGGGTGGCTTGTGGCTGTGGGGGGGTGGAGGTGATGCCTGGGGCACAGTCATAGCTGACGGTTTCCGCCGGCGGCGAGGTCTGAGGGGAGCCCAGCAGGGGGTGAGCGTGGACAGTACCCTCATCACGGCAGAAAGCCGCTCAGCTAGGATGCGGGAAGCAGGCCGGTGTGGTTGGCGTGAAGAGGTAGCCTTCCATGTTAATTAGCAGTCACCAGCTCGGAGGTGGTTCCGCACTTGGTGCTGTTGTCTGTCTGCGTCGTTCATCGCCACTAAAGGCGTTGTTTTGAGCAGGGGAGGGACGCGTACGCGGTGATGCTTTAGGAAGATTATCCTGACAGTGTAGAACACTCGCCGCACGCTGACCCCGATTTCTGCAGCATTTCGATTCTTTGGTGTCACAGTGACCAGGAAAATCAAACGGCACTGCAGGGTGAGGCTGAAAGTCTGCTCCTCGATTGCGGTCATGCTTCTTACGCTCTCTGCTGGGGGGCTGTGTCACCCTGACACACTCTCTTTAGATCCCAGAGTGCACTCTGATCGTTACTCCTGGAACCCTTCCTTTGTCCTTCGTTCCTCCCCCCTCTGCACCCCCCCCCGTCACCTTTTCTTTTATCTACTGTTTTTCACTTTGTTCTCTTTAGGGGCAAGAATTGGATGGTGCTTTTCGAATCGGAACCATAGCCAATGAAGATCTAGAGAAACAAGGCTGTCATCCTTTTTATGCATCTGTCATATCCAACCCTTTTGTCACAGAGGTAAGGACGGTGGACTTACCTCTCGTGCCGTTGTAGGCATTTCAGCATAAACAAAAACTAAAATTTTCCTGACGGTGTACTGCTTTGGTTTTGTCTTCATCATGTTATTCGTTGATTTTATGTGATTTGTTCCATATGCAGTACAACGGATTATGAGTTTAAAATCTGTTTAAAATTTTGCATAAAATATACGCTTTAGTGAGAAGTTGTAATTCAAATCACCAGAAGATGTAAAATCCTACAATTGTGTTTTCTAAGAATGTCTTCATAGAAAGGAGTATACCTAAATGGTACAACTGCCTCTTTTGTCTAGTCTGAAGTAACCTGTGACGCCTGTCAGCATGTCCCAGGGGAAAGTTTCGCAGAAGTATTGCTGAGAACTGGAAAACTGGCAGAAACCAAAAGTGAAGGAGAAGAAGTATTTCCAACAACAGAAGGTAGGAAAGAAGGTTCTAGTCCCTTGACAGTGTGTAACTCACATTAGGAGAACAGTAAGCAAAACTGAATGAGTGAGAGCTAGGAAAAGCAATAATTCATTTTTAAGTAAGTTCGAATAGCTTAACTTGACACTGTTATTCATTCATTCATTTATTTAAAGCATCTATGGAGTCACTTCTATTTTCTAGATACTTAACATTGAGGATTTTAGAGGATCCATATGGTGCAGTCCCTGTCTCTAAGTTGCCAGTTATGTAAAGTGATTCTTACAGTGAATGGTGTAAAGTGCTCAATTAATATTTTTTTCTGCTTTTATATGTTTATAACTCAAGGATTTGCTTCATAGTACGTAGGTGTATATATTTCATGTTAAGAATTTTCTTCATGGTGTCATATCTTTCCACATCGACATTTTTGGAAAAGAATTAAATATATGTAAATGTACCAAAAACGCCTTTCCATCTGTACTTTTTTTCTCTTTAGCCTCCTTCTTTTTAAGATTCCAGGGTAGTTTCCTTGACTCTGTCCTTTCATTCGCTCTCTGCTCTGCCATTCTTAGTGGACACCTCATGGTTTAAAGGCTGCTGGAGTTCCAGCTCGCTTGTCTAGACTCCAGGCATCAGTAAGAAGGAAAGGGTCTGGGGAGAGACACGCAGTTTGCAGGGCAGGCCTACCCACGACCTACACGTGCGTACTCCCGGCCACCTCTACCTGCCAGTCGACCTGGACGATGCTGTTTTTTAAGTGAGCACATTGCTGCGTGGAATAAAATTTGGGAAAATGTATGTGGGGACTAGAACTGTCATTTCCCCAGAAGTCTGGTGCTATAACTTATTTTTAGATAAGCCTGTCTTGTAATTAATATATATCGCTAGGAAGAGGAGAAGCAAGTACCACTTCCCTCTTCGCTGTGTGGGTCCCTTGGATACCGGAGGCTTTTACTAAGTGCCATTTTCCTTCAGTTCCAAGACGCATGTTTTTCTACCTCTAAATCCTTTCTAAAATAAGAGTGCATCTCACAGTTGATGAGTACACTTATGTTTTTTCCCTTTCACAAAGCTATTATTGAATTCATGGCACATCTTACAAATGATACTGAATATATGTGAAGAGTATAGCCGTGTTGCTCTTTCCCCTTTTAATTATTTTTTATTACTTCTTGCTTTTCTTTTTAAAAATTTGTCTTTAATTTTTTTTTTTCCAATTCATAGACATTTTTCTGGGATTCATGTTATTCTGATTCTCGGAGAAAAGAGTATATGTGGGCAAGTGGGGACGAAATGGGGTGAGAGTAGGCCGGGAAGAGGTGCAAGGCCTTGTGTAGCAAGTGAAACACTTTCAATGAACCCTCTCCCGAGAGCTATAGGGGTGTCACGTGAAGGAAGGTTACTTAGGTTTTCTTTCTAACCTTCCTTGTCTATAGAATGGGCACAGCAGCTTTTATGTTCTGCCACGGGACTGCGATGATGCTCGGGTCCCTCTTGTGCTCCTTTCCCTACACTAGTCCTCACCCATGTAAACTTCCTTTCTATCATCCTGTACTTCAGTCTCTCCAGTTATGATTTTCCCTTGTTTTCAAGGCCTGCTTCTGTCGTTCTCCATCCTACTTTCACATCAGAATCATTTAGGGAATTTTAAAGAAATAATGAAGCTTGGGATCCACTGGAGACCCTTTATTGCATCAGGTCAGGAGCGGGGACCATGCACCAAATACTTTTTAGACTTCCTCCGGTGATTCAGTTGTGAAATCATGGTGAAGACCCTTTGGAAGTTTCACTTAGGATATTAGGTTCTCCCTGTTGTATGTCAAGCATCATATGTCCCTTCCTCAGACTCTGACACACTTGCTTTCTGAGCCGCTCACCTGGCAGGCTAGAGAAGGCTTTCTATATCTTTTATGTCAATGTCTGTTCTCTTCGACTTGAAGGTCAAACCCTGAGTGCCACGCCTACTCCTAACGCTTTTACAGGGCTGCCATACACTTTTACAGGGCTATTACAGAGTTTGTAAATGGTAGGTGCAAAATCAATGTCTCTTGGCATGAGAAGCGAGTACGGGGTGTGCGTAAAAGTCACTAGAACAGGAGTTAGGGGTAGGCGCTTGGAGAATCTGAATCCAAGTTCCCAGGGACACGTGTATTAGTCTCAGTAGTGTCTCTGAGATTTTAGCAGACAGCAGGCATTTTCTTTCTGCCCCGGTGTTTGTTCATGTTGTTTTTTTCTGACATTCAGATGTTACTATTCCACCAAGGGACAGAATCCAGGTCCATTAAAGTATTTCACTTATATGCAGAATCTAAGGAACAAAAAAGAACAAAATAATCAAAAACAGACTCACAAATATAGAGGATAATCTGCTGAAGGCCAGAGGGGAGGGGATTTGGGGAGCTGGGATGAAGGGGTGAAGAGTTAAAGAAGTACAGGTGAGTAGTTGATGGGTGGTCACGGGGATGGGGAGCATGGCACAGGGAATGCAGTCAGCAGTAATGTAATAGCTGTGCGTAGAGCCAGAGGGAAGAAAGAGTAATCGGGGGATCGTTTCATAAACTATTTAAATGTCTAACCAATGTACTGTATACTTGAACCTAATAAAATTTTTTAAAAAATTTAAATATTGTTGAATTGAGTGGGTAAAACATTTTAGAGCATCTATGTATATATTAAGAATGGATTTTTAAAAACTACATAGAGAAAATTTTAATAATGGTCATCCCTTTAATTTACATTTGGGTTCATATTTCATGAAGCATTTTCATAAACGCCATCACATTCGGTACTGATAATGCTAACATATCTGAAACACCTATCTTTGACTTTTATAGTACCAAGTATTTGTCAGAAACTCAGCAGAAGTGAAGAGTCATATAGATTAAATGACTCAAATTAAAAATCGTAAAAATGTGATTCCTGACTTCAGTTCAGAAGTAGGTTATAAAACAAATTAAACTTTGGACTTCGTAGAATTTTTTAATAAAGTCGATGAGGAGTTTTTATGAAGACTAGCTGAAGAAAATTGATCATTATTTATTTAACTAAATGAATGATTCAATGGCTAATGATTTCCAAATCGGTAATATGGGCAGCTCTCCTCTGAACTTAGTTTTAGAATTAAGATGGTCATAGAGTGCTTTCCAGAGGCACTGGATTTTGCACGGGATCAGTGCCTGGAGACTTAGGCATAGATTTCGTCTAATTCTGGCTTTGGAACTTTTCTAGAAAATGCATTTGTGTGTAAGGTTTGAGAACAAATTAAACTCATGCACAGTGATGAATATAGGGCCTTTTCTTTTATATGTATCCTAATGGTAATGGTAAAATCACTGTGACTGAGTCTGCAGCCAGCATGACACAGGGGGACCCCAGTGAGACCCCATGGGATCTGTCTACTGATCTTCATGCATTATTTCGTCAAATGCTGCTTCACATGGCCTGCAGTCTCGAAGACCAAGAAGCTTCCTGTACATGGGTTTGAGTTCTATTTTGCACGAATCCTTGAGTCTCAGTGAAGGCTGCCGAGAAAGTTCTGGTGCCCAGGGGTGGAGTGGGGGAGATACCATCTTCACGCTCCCCATCAGTTGCCTTTAACAATCCAGCTGTTTGTCAGGCAGGGGTCTGGGCTGGGTACGTGGGCTGTAGAGATAACATGAGCTGTGATCCAGTCATGAGAGAAAAGATGTTATGATTTTACTCCACCAACATCTGTGTTACGGATTAGGGAAGAGAGAGGGTAGGGTCCCTTTTCAACCTGTGATCACAGGGAGGGTAGTGTGCTTGACACCTGTGATTCTTCCAGTCTTGGAGGAGCAGTGAGGTCGTGGGCTTTATGTGGCCGGAAACTCAGCTGTCTGAGTGCTGGAGATGTGGCAGATACAACTTATCCAGAGTACGTTTTCTGGAAACCCCACTTGGAAAATAAATAACTGACAGGGAGCTTGAGCATTTGAGACGATTATCAGAGAGTTTTTTTTCCCCTCTTTTCTTTCCCCAATATTTTATTTAGAAAAATTTTCAGTGCACGAAAAGTTGTGAAAATGCTGCCGTGAACTCTCATACACCTTCCATTTAGATTCCGCAGTTAGCATTTTATTATACCCCTCACCCCAGCACCGTTCCCACTGGCCAGACTGTCAGCGAAGCCCAAATTATACAAATGACTTAAATTCTAGCCCGAATAAGACACAATTAGGAAGGCAAATCTTCTGGAAAAATGTTATACGGTCTATTTCTGAAGTCAAATATCATTTTCTTTGCATTATTCACATACTGTTCTCCTTCGTTAGTGCAGATCCTGAGAGTCTGTTCTTTAAAAATAAAGGATTCACATTGCGATTCCATATATGACGACCTGGTATTTGTCCCTAACACCAAAACGAACGGACAAGTTCTCGTTTATACAGACTGCTTATAGGCACAGGCTTTATGGGCAGTGTACTCGTTTTTATTGGACCCTGTAACATTTACAGGTTGTCACGTATAAATTTTGTGTGTGTGAGAAAGCTATTCATGGTTGATTTTTAAAAAGAAATTATAGAATCAAAGCAAGAGACTGATTTTGTGGGTTGCGATGAAGAGGGGTGTTCTTGGAAGGAACAAAGCCATATTGTCATCATTGTAGTAATCAAAATATTTATACTGATTTGCACTCGGAAAGCTGTTTTGTTCCTCTGATCTTTAGTGTTTATTTACACGGTCGTCTTCCACATTAGCTGTCAGCGATATACGTCATTTTATATCTTTCAAACCAAAAGATTTGCTTTAAGAAACGATCCTCCATCTCTTTGCCCTCAGACTTTGCAGCTGCACGAACAGGATTCCCTCACGTCTAAGTTACAAACAGCACGATCTGTCTGAGTTAAGGCGAGGTTACCGTTGAACATAGTTTTGTGTGATCTGCGTGCCAGGTCTGAGTCCTCTGATCATAACTGCCTGTTGAAATCATCTAGGACTGAAAACCTGGGACTTAGAAACTACGAATGTAAAATAAAGCACTGTCTTTTCTCTGTATTCAGTTCTCTTGCAACTAGCAAGTGAAGCGTTACCAAACGACATGACCTTGGCTCTCGCTTATCTCCTCGCCTTACCACAGGTGAGTTTACCCTGACCAAGAAAGAAGGACTTGAAAATGAATCAACGGATAACCTGTTGTTTATTATATTTGTTTATTTTACACCAGTCTATCTATCTATATCTGTGGTCAGTATCCAGAGAAATTCTATCACGTTAGCTGACATGTCGATTTTAAATCTACTTTTCCTTGCGTGGGATTAATGCAGTCAGATGAAGCTGAACTTGAGTAGATATGATGGAAACTTTGATCCAGCATTCTGCAGCAATGACTGGATCTAGGCCGTGGCACGTGATGGATTTGCTGGGTTCCTTTCAGCTGAGTTCATCCCCTCGTGTTCCCTTCTAGGTGTTAGATGCGAACAGGTGCTTTGAAAAGCAGGCCCACTCTGCTCTGTCTCTCCAGCTGGCCGCGTACTACTACAGCCTCCAGATCTACGCGCAGTTGGCTCCCTGTTTCAGGGACGAGTGCCATCCTCTGTACAGGGTAAGTCCTTACGGTTTCCATGAGTTACAGTTTTCCCGAAGTGATTGAAACGCGTGTTTGCCTCTTCGGGGGTCCCAACCCTCTTGGTGTCCAGAGCACGTCCAGGCGGCCGGCAGCCCTCACCTTCTCCGTGGTGGACACGAGGTGGAGTTTCTTGTATTGATTGTGAATGCTGATGCTTCCCCTGACTTTTCTGTCATTTGCTTCATTTTACAAAGTTCTTAGAAAGGCTGACATTGTAGGAGGCGAGGTGAAGCATCGGTTTTTTAATCCGCTGTGCAAAAGGAAGATGGCCTTGTCGAATTTAGGGAAGCAGCCAACGTAATTCCTTGAGCAGTACTGCACGTTTGTTTATTTTTAAGGCAGAGTTTCAAGAGTGGGACTTGTACACACAAAATGCTTGAAACATTATGTTTATTTGCCACCACGCTTCAGACCACTCTATATAACTTACTGGTAATGACTGAGTGAAAGCACGTGGCCTCCAGGTACACGTGCCTTGTTTTGTGGACGCGAAAGTGTTACAGACCCCCCCCCCCCAGGAAATCAAAGCGCTCCACGTTTCGTTGTGTGCCCAGTTTTAATTGTAAGCATTGGGGAATTATCTCCCTTTTTGTACCGGATCATTTTAAGAGAATTACTACTTTAACAGTAGATAATACTTTTAAATTAATGTACAAATCCAAGGTTCATAGTTCACTGAGGCAGGGTTTTTCCTCCCCTGACCCAAAACAGACCGTAAAGAAACAATTTCACATGTGTATCAAAGCTCTAGCTGTGTTAGCCACCCAAAGCACATTTAAGGACTTGTAGATATGGGAAAACATTCCATTTGTGGCAAAATCTATGGCTGTCATTCATCAATTTTTATTTAAAAAGAAGGGGGAGTGGGGGAGACATCCACAACACAGGTGAAATCTTCCAGGGCATCGTCGTCATTGTTCGGTGCGTACTGTTCCCAGGCATGGTTTTATGATGATGACATTCGGCCAAGAAAGGGGAAAATTTTCTTCTTTATAGCCAGTTGATGTAAAGTATTTTGGGAATTTTGAGTTTCTTTTTTTTTTTTAAATGGCTATCGCTGCTTTATACAGTTACTCTGTTCTAGGCTCTAGAATTTTCCTTTGCTTTGTTTTTACACCTCAGGTATGTTTTTATGTGAAATAAGAAGTAGACCTGGTGTGTTATAAATTGCGGGAATGAGGTGATTACACACCTGGCAGTGTGGCAGGTTAATTTCTGGAGCCGTGACTTAGTGTCTCTTACTACGTTCAGCTGGATGGCCGGCAAGGAGTGCTCGGGGCGTATTTGCTGCTATTTCTCTGAATACCCTTATCTTTTCATTAGTGCTCTGTATGTTCACAGGTGCCAGATGATTTGCTCCCAAACTCCCAAGTATGTCGAAACAGTTCTTTTGACCAAAAGCATTGTGCCTTGTTATCGATTTGAAAAGTTTTTTTTTCGTAAGTCAATCGTGTTCTCAAAATATATTTGAGATTTCTAAGCAGGTGCCACAGAAATGGGGTCCAGATGCTGAAACGGGATCTCTCTCTTTCATTCCCAAGTATATTAAAGACCCTACTGTATTAAAGACCCCACTGTGTGTCTAGTACTGCACCCAACCTTCTGTGATGCAGAGGACCGAGGATGCCCTGTCGGTCAGCTGGTCTACCACTAACCTCCCCTGAGCACCTCATGTGGCCGCCTGACCTCAGTGAACCCCCTGCTTACAGAGGTGGGGTCGAGGAGCCGCGGAGAAGAAGACTGAAACCAGTTAGGAGATGACAAGTTAAAGCCGCATTTCGGCCTGTAGTCGTCAGTTTTATTTCCTAAAAATGTTATGAAAATAGTCCTCTTGGAGGAAAATTCTAGCCGAACACATTTTTAATGTTTTCTCTACTAGTAAATGACTTTGTACCACATGATGGAGTATAAGTGCTGTAACTGGGTTACAGGGCAGTACAAAAGCACATGGGGTGGGGAGGGGCATCCAGTGCAGTTTGGGGACACTACAGAATGATGGCACAATTTAATGGGCTCAGTAAAGACATCAGTTGAGAAGGGGACCTTTGACTTAAAGACAGAAGGGTTCGCAGTAACAGACATACTCAAGTGCTGCTGCGCCTGTCACGTGGACCCTGGTATTTGAAATGGTGTTGGAATTTTGCCATGTGCAGTTCAAGGCATGGAAGAGGTGACCGACTCCAGGGGAAGAGGTTAGAAATGCGGGCTCTGATCAGACTTCACCGTGACCAGGTAGCTTCTCTTCTGTCTGGCCAGGAAGGTGTCAGGATAGGATGCGACAGCAGCAGTCAGTTTCAGGGCTTATTTACGGGGGTGCCAGTGGACGGTAGAAAGCTAAGACTAACCCCCAAAGGCCCGGCTGTCTTAAAGAGCCTTCCACACTCACTCGGAGGGTCCGGCTCCCTGCCCAGCGTTGGCCTTTTCTGTCTCTCGCTGCTCCTGCTCAGACGCCCTCTGGAGAAGTTCTTTTAGGGCACTGACAGCTACTGTCGCCTCTCCCTGTGATCTTCCTTAAGGGCCTCAGACCCGGCTCCCTCTGTAGTCACTCAGTGGGTGGCTTTTTATTGGCCTGCGAATTAGTTGGACCCTCCTGACTGCTGCGCCTGAGGAGAGCCCCAGGCTGCAGTTTCTCAGTTTTGAGTCCTGACTCCTGGAGGAATCGCAGGTGGGCACCATAGCTGGTGTTTTAGGTACATGCGAGTTTTCCATTGACTACCTACCTAGTGGCTCATTATTTGGCTCTTTTCAGCATCTTCCTATGCATAAAAGAGCACTACTGGGTTTGCAATTAAGTGTGACAAACTCGTGATGAATCATTGTGGAAATTGAAATCAAAGTGGTTTCAATTTGTTGCCCACACATAATAACACTCAGTGAAGTGTTGCTTTCACGCGATTGTCAGTTTAACTTGTTTCTATTCTCAGGGTCTTTTCACATCCCCTCCACTCCCCGAGTTCTGTGCCGCAGGAAATTTAGGTAGATTACTAGGTTTGAATAGAAGTATTGAGGTAATTTGTGGGGTTATTTCTGATAGGAGGCCTGTGTGTCATGACGGGAGACACCACCCTGAGCCTGGAAGCACAGGCCCTGGAACCCGCCAGCCGTCCTAGGTGGTCTTTGGAGCCGCCCACCTCCCCTTCATTTTTCTATTTAGTGATATGTAAGGATGGTCAGTTGGAGAGAACTTTTGTTTCCTAATATTTGTCCTCATTAACTTGTTTTTATGTTTAAGAAACAATACCCACATCGCCAACAAAATTCTAATGGTGAAAATGGCATAAAATAACAAGTCCAGGCTTCCTTTTCATTTCCTTCCGGAAATAGTTCATGGATCTACATATCTGTCTAACTATACGCATGTGAGTAAGCTCTCTGTGTACGGTTCTGTACCTTGATGTTTCCCCACTACTGTATTACCTTTGCAATTTAGTTACTGCGTCTTGAACTGTGATCTTTCTGGCATGATTTTGAAAACTTTCAGAAGATAAAGTCGGTTATAAATGGAAACGTATCCTTTAGTTTTGCATTCTAGAGAAGCGAACCCAGCAGGGGATGAAATTCAGAACATTGTGGTAGACTGTTTCAAAATGTGGTTTTTTAAAGCTACTTAATTGGAAATACTGAGTACAAAATTATCTCAAGCAAATAACAACCCCAGAGGGGAAACACACCACCTGTTTAAAACTTTCCAAAATAATATTACCAAGAAAAGGAGACGGAATGGGTTTATTACCCCTAACTAGTAAGCAGTGGATTAAGTCATGGAGCATTCTGTTGTCATGAATATTTATGAATATTTTGCTTTTATGGGGACTTGGCCGCATTCTTTAAAGAAATCATATTTTATTCACCTCCCTCCCCAAGCACTGCATTGCCAAGTTTTAGAAAAGTAATAGAATCATTTAACTCTGCACTCTTTTGTTTTTAAAGTTTCGATGCCTTTCCATGTTAGTAGTATTTGTAAGCTGTGATGTTTTGCGAATCACTTTGAATATTGAATCTGGAAGATGTTGAAGCTACCCGTGAAGTCCTTCAAAAGCTTTTTCGAGGCTAATAGCTTTCATACCCATGGATTATGCCGTTGGACTTGGGTGGGTGAGTGAGGGAGGGAGGTTTGAATGTACTGTGCACAAGAAATGGAGTGATTCGGGGTGTGAGGCTGTTAGGCCAAAGGCCAGGAGGCTTGATTGCTTCCTCCTCGCAAGACTGCAGCCGAGGATGCGTGACGTGCGGGCTGGCACCTGTGGACTGGGAATGGCAGTCTCCTGTGCGCATCGCTGGGAAGGTCTGAGGCTCGAATAAAATTCGTGGGAAGGTGCTTTAGAAGCCAGTGCCATACGCTGGTGGGAGTAAATGAACACGTGTGTGAGATGAATTGTTGGGGTGAGTAGGGGACGCTTTGGAGTATTTTGACAGAAATTGTGATAAGCTCAGGGGGAGAATTCTTATTAAAATTTAAATCGAATGTTGGAAGTAATCACGAGCAGTAAAGTTCCTGGAGGAAGGGATAGAAGGTAGTAGTGATAATGACAAAATAATTTGCACAGAGAGCTGGAACTGACAACATGCTCATCTATTTAGCCTCATGTAATCTTTATGAGGACTCTCTGAAGAAGAAATTGCTTCAATTTTAATAATGGGAAACCTGGAGCTCAGGGGGGGAAGAACTAGTAACCCAGGTTCTTTGATATCAATTCTCATGTTTGTGCACCTAATTTTTTTTTTCCTGGAAGCCTTTATGAATTCTCTGTGCTCATCAGTATTATGTTTTACACAATAAACCGAAGCACTGAAAATCTTTCTATACACTTACCAAATACATGATCCGTAAACTTGAAAACACTTAGAAACCTACCATTAAGGAATTAATGGAAGGCCCCAATTCACCACTTTATTATGGCAGAATTTTAAAATGGTATATTTTATATCAAGGGATTGAATAGGAAATAATATTCTTGCTCCTGATTCTAAAACTTTCTTTGTTACCATTAGAAAGGAAAAAAAAAAAAGGCTTAGAAATACAGCTCAAAGCAAATGGAAGAAGGTATAAAAAAGTCAGTCTGAGTGAAATATAGAGTGACAGCACTGGGTCCCTCACTGGGAGCATTTTCGTTTGTAAAAGGCTCTAATGCCAAGTCTTAGTTACATTTGGTGGGGGCCGTGTGGACACCTGTCCTCATTAAGATCCTTGTAATTTTAGGAGTTATCCCTTCCTCCCACCAAAAAGGATGGTTCTTGGGAGGCTTATGCTTGGGAGTCCTGTCCCCATCTGCTACTTACCCCGGAGGGCTTTAGTCCACTTACCTCCTTACATGTCTGTAAAATAGTGCATGGTGTTTCCTAGGCTTCTCAGGACCATGCAGGCTATGTATGTAGTGTTGCTGTTTTGTCGGTGACACAGTCAAGTTCGTAGTCAAGTAACTTGCTCAGAGTCGCCCAGCAGTAACTTCCATGCTAGTTACAGCATGCCATGACATCTTCCTCATTGGCAGAAAGAGAGAACAGATTCTTTTTGTCGCATGTGACCGTGAAGGATGTATGTGGAGACTTGAAATTCTTTGTAGGATCATGAAAAACCTGTGTAATGTCAGTGCTAGCGATGACGCTCATTGCTGCCTTGTGGTACCATTTTGGAGCTTTGCTCTCTGTCTGGACTTAGGGTTCGTTTCCTAAATCATATTAGAATACAGAGAATAGAAACTCAGAGGTGGTAGGCTGCTACGGCCAAGTGAAAAGTGTGTAGGCGGCTCTCCCCAGACAGGCATCAAATCTTGGAGACGAAAAGTAAAACGTGAATATGGAGCAGAGATGAAGGCGGTTGATTCCGTCACTGGGGGATGGTAAGCCACAGCCCGATGCAGAGGGGCATGGAGCCGCACAGATAAGCAGGGTGGGTATAGCTGCCTCCTCAGACTGCATCAGGCCACTTCGGGCTGAGGGCTTTGGTCTGAAGCCGCAGGGCAGGGCACCTGTGAAAAGCCTCTGCATTGTTTAGCTAAATGTGGGTGTGCAGGTGGATTGCAAAGCCCGGGTACGAGTTGCTCTGTGGAAGGACAGCTACAGAAGAGCTCCCCTGTGACTCTGAAACCCCGGTGCCTGGGTATTGGCTCTTGCTTTCCCTACGCTAGGCAGAAACGTGCCAACCAGGTGAAGCGTGAGAGCATCCGGCAACAACAGTGCACACCTGGGGTGCAGAGCAGGTATAAGGGCTGGCTGGCCCATGAGCGACAGCCCTCCACCAGCTAACTGCTGAGGTGGCTGAGCCCACGGTGGGTGCCCCATGAGCTTCAGTCAACACATAGAGCAGGGGTTAGGTTAAATGTCATCTCTAGAGACACCACACGGAAACATGGGATCCCCTTTGCCTCAGTCCTCTGCCAGGAATACCATCTGTATGCAGGCGATTCCCAAGTCGCTCTCTAATTGCAGTCAACGTTGCTTTATTCACTCCGTCTTTCCATCTGGTCTTAGCCACCTAGGCCTTAGCATGGACTCTGGAATTCACCTCTTTGGTTCGGCTGGCCTTTTCACTGCTGATGTCCAGAGGGTCAGCCTACATGGCGACTCCTCCAGGAGGGCCTCCTGGACTCTTGTCTATACCTTACCACACCCTTTTGTAGTCGCTCAGTTGTCTCTCCTCCCAGGTGACATTGTCGGAGGACGGGGTCACATCTTAATACGTTGCCTGGTGCGATAGGTGCACAGAAAAGACCTGTTGGGTGAATGGAACTGTGTGGCCTTGGAACTTACCTCGGAGCGTTAGTTTTCAAACCCAGGGCTTTTGACTTGAGACAGGGTTCTGTGGTTTTTGAGAGCGGGTCTCGGTGTCTGCCTAGGGGAGAAACCAGGCCTGTTAACATTCCCTTTTTCTCAGATCCACCTGCCAGCATCCGAGGCTTCTTTAATTGGCTTTCATCAGTGCTCCCAGGTTGTTCCTTAATAGGATCAACAGAGAGAACGTCAGGCTGGGTTTGATTTTAGAGACTCGACGTTGACAAATTCCTGTGCAGCTTAGAATAAAGGCTTCCACGTTAGAAATGCCGACAGCTTACCATAATCAGGTACATTTCTGAGAACCAAAGTAGGTTCTGGCGTTTTTCCCTAAATTTGCTCATATTAACATATATACCACATCTCCCCAGCACTTGGGAGCGATTGAGTTAATGTTCAAGTATCAGGCTCCCGAAGTCATTCCCCAAGTGTGGCTGAGCCGCTCTTGCTTCGTTGACACCCAAACCAACTTTAACATAAATAAATATGCCCAGTTAATCGCTCATTTTTCTTTCCTGTCAACTGTTAGCTTCTGCGCTCTGTTCTGTTTGAATAATCTTATTGGTAGAGAAGCTGCTAAGGGTTACACAGCAGTATCCCATTGAGCCCCAAATTGAGCAGAGTGAAAATTGGTTGGATGCTTTCTTATGTGTCTAGAAGTATTTATGATTTCAGGAACAGGGATGAGATCCCCCCCTGCCCGCCTCCACTAACTTATCCCTGGAGAAAACACTCTGCTCCTCGGCTGTCTGGGCATTCATTATCCGTGGGGTTATCGAGCTGCAGTTTTGTTAGTGAGAACACTTAGATGCTCCAAAGGAGATTTATCCAGGGCCCATGATGATGAAAACCACTTCTGGGGCGAATTAGTATAAATGACCAGGTCATGGGGAAACAGATCTAATACAGGTTGATGATGGTTGAAAATGCAAGAATGTATTGTATTTTAAGTGGGTGGAGATTTTTAAGATAGAAGAACAGAGCAGGAGTCTAGAGACTGGCTTCCAGGCTCAGCTCCGTGTCCTGTCTCTGTGGCCTACAAACCGTGCCATCTCTGCAGTGACTTCTCAGGGCGGTCGTGAGCCGCAGCTAAGTGGCAGCAGGGCAACGGGTCAACCAAACAGGTGCCCAGTGGACACGGTCTTCTTCCTGTTCCTATTTTTTTTTCTTCTTTTGTTCCTCACAGGCTGACCCTAAGGAGCTCATCAGGATGGTCACCAGGCATGTGGCCCGGTACGGATACGAAGCTTGGCCCGAGGACGTCGTTGCACTGACCAAGCAGCTGCACTACTACAACGAGCGTCTCCTGGACTTTACTCAGGCTCAGGTCCTTCAGGGCCTGCGGAAGGGTGTGGACGTGCAGCGGTTCACTGCGGACGACCAGTACAAGAGGGAGACCATCCTTGGGCTGGCAGAGTAAGGGACGCCTTTGTCTCCTAACGGGATGGATCTATGCATAACAAGACAAGTTGGATTATCAGGGCTGTTCATCTCAGTCCGGTTGCTATAAACGGGGCTTTCTCCTCCTGCCCATCATAGGAGGGATGGACGTACGTGTCTTTCCAAATGGGGCAGTAGATGCAGTCGTCATCTTTAACCTGCAAATTTAAACAGTAAGGATAGGAATTATTTTAAAAACTTGTTTTTCTCGTGATTTTGATGGCCTGGTACCAGCGTTATTGCCAGGTGAGAGGCAGTAGGCTATGGTCAGGGGCGAAAGTGTGAAACTTGCTGCAGAAATTTAGAAACAAGATTGCCTTTTATTCCCAGCTGGAAATCTCATTTCTTCGGTATGCTAAAAGTTAGATGCGGTTGCCCTAATAGCAGAGGAGGGACCCGGCGTGGCGTGCTCAGGGCACCTCCCCACCCCAGGTTTCTGGAGGAAGGAGGCCTACCCAGCTCTCGCAGGGCCTCTCCTTAGAGGCCAGTGGCAGCTGCCAGTTTCCCCTTCGTCCCTTCCCCCTTTCAGGAGCAGAGCGAGCCCGTCTGTGACAAGGCAGCACAGGTAGTTCAGGGCCCGGCGGGAAGAGTCCCTTTCTTGGTAGGAACTTCCCCTTGGTTTAATGCTGGTCTCCGTTTTTTGTTTTGGATCCAGTGGGTTCAGATCAGATGAGAATTGCTTACACGTCAGAAGGGGGGACAGTGCGTTCACCCCCAGCGTTTATTAGGTCGAGGTGTTTGTTTTTAACACCAGAATTTGTTGAGTGCTGCTGTGGGCAAGAAGCTGTGTGAGGTGTTCTGCGGACTTTATCTCATAAGTATCTGCCAGTCCTCAGGGATAATCCTGGCGTAGATGTTGTTATCCCCATTTAAAAGCTGAAGAACATGAAGCTCAGGGGTTTGAAGTCACGGGCCCAAGTTTACGTAGGCGGTGAGGCTCACAGCTGTGATTCCTAACCCCGCCCTGTCACATCAGAGCCCCTGTATCTTCGCCACAGTGCCTCGTGCCCTCGCCTGCACCACTCGGTCACGTCCTCAGGGAAGCAGTGGCATGCGGGTCCCCAGTCTAGGCTTTCTGCCTTTGAAACTAAGGTGAAGTTGTGCCTCCATTTAGTGGTTATTCCTCTCCCCTGTTAAGTTACTTTAAAATAACAAAGATAGTCCTGGTTTTGGTGGTAGTCTGTGAGATTTATTATCATCATTTAAATCCTCAAGCAAGCGGCAGAGGAGCCGTGGAAAACCGTAATAATTTTATATTATATTAGCCTGGGCTGCTCTTTTTACGGGAAGACATTTCGAATTCTCTTTAGAGTAAGATAAGGAATAGAGAGATCAAAGACAGAGAGCAGGGATAACCTATAGCTGGCCGCAATGAAGAGAAATGTGGGATTTTCTTCTCTCTCCCCCTCTGTTCTCCTGGAGGCCCATAATTTCATAGAGTCATTTAATGTCCCATTGGAAAGGGACCAAAGAGGTAATTTAACCTCTTCATTCTTTTGGAAAGCTGAATCTGAGAACCAGAGAGCTTTAAAAAGTAGTTCAAGGTCATTCAGCCCGGACCTTAATGTGGGTTTACAACTTCCAGGCCAGGGGGCTTTTCCTTTGGGCGTTTGGTAACCCTTGGTGCCATGCTCGTGGTTTCTTAGAAGAGGGTTGTTAGGCAGAATAAAAAGTTTACAAGATAAGGCGTGCCTTACATCATCAGTCACATTTTGCTGAGGTTTTGGTCCTTTCTTTTTTCTTTTTATGTATCCAGCTAGCATATGCTATTTGAAGTGTGTCCTAGAGGACAAATATATGCTTTTGATAAATGTATAACAATCTTCACCCCAGTCTGTTGCTTGGAAAAACACGTAGCAGCCTTTGGACGGCTTGTTTAAAATGTCTCAAAGCGGCCACAGGTGTGGTGAGTTCGCAGTTCTGGTCCGACGATGGGATTTCCACGTCTCACGTGCAGGAACCCTTGACGGCCCTGCTTCCTCCTGTTTTGCAGCTCTGCCTTCAGTTGTGCATAACTTGGCCAGTTTTATTTCTTATTAACTGTATGTCCGTTTTCATGGCAGTTTTCTGTAAGTACATCATGTCTGTCCTTTATTGTCTGATATTTTAGAGAATGCGCTCTCCCTGGTCAGTCAGAGTGACTTAGAAGGCTTAATGTAGTTTGGTTTCTTCCCACTTTATCAAATGATAAAGGTGTCGATACTTAGTGAGCATGTACCTGGTGCCAGGCAATGTGCCAGACCCCATGATTGGAAGGATCCATTGCTAATGGTCCCTGTTCTCTGGGAATTCTCGCTGCATCATGCAGACAGAAGTATTCAATAAATACCTTAAGAAATAATTTTTAATTGACGATGACCTGGTAATCCATGGGCTGGCAGACTCAATCCAGCCCTTGGCCTCCTTTTATTGTCCACGAGCAAAGGATGGTTTTCACCTTTTTTAATGTTTATGGGAAAAGAAGAAAAATTTATAAAAAAAAGAATATACTGTAGAGTCTGAATGGCGGCAAAGCCTAAAAGATTTATAGTCTGTTCCTTTACAGAAAATGTTTGTTAACTGGTTGTCAACCTCAGCACATTAGGGACTGGGTAATTTTTCGTGGTAGGAAGACCATTCTGTGCCTGGTAGGATGTTTAGTGTCCCTAACTGCTGCTCACTAGATGCCAGTAGAACTCCCCTCCGCCACTGTGACAATCAGAAATGTCTGCAGACTTGTCAGGTGTCCCCTGAAGGGCAGAGTCACTGTCAGCCGAGAGCCACGGTGAGAGAGAGGCTTTAAGCTTCCTGGAAGTACTTTCCCTGGGTTGCCGAGGGGTGTCTAACAAGGTCTGTGCCCTCTCCCCTCTCTCCCTTCCCCGGGGCTGATGGACTTTCGTGAAGGATCCTGGAGGAGAACGTCTACAGCGTCGCTCTTTCTCTGGCACAGCGTTACGGCGTCGCCCGCTGGGAAGTTTTCATGACCCACCTGGAGTTCTTGTTCACCGACAGTGGGTAAGCTCACAATTCGCGTTAAGTTTATTATGCCCATGTCTGTCTTTTAGAGTCTGTTCTAGAAGAGTCATGACGTTTTAAAGTGCAGCTCCACTTTTCCTTTTGAGCTAACGGTGGACCGGCACCTTGGTACACTATCTCTTTATTCATCCTAACTATAGTCTTTTTCTTTTTGTTTTTTCAGTAATAATAGTCTTGAGTTGGGTACTTTAATATTCATTCATTTGTTCAAGGTTTATATTGAGAATGTGTTTTGTACTAGGCCTTAGATACTAGGTTTATATGAGTGAGCAAGTAGGTAGGTGCTCCAGCTGTCCTGGCCTTTGTATCTAGTGGGGGAGACAGGTCGTAATTGAATAATGACACAGTAACTGTGACATGTTCCGTGAAAGAGAGCCCAAACGGGCTTCAGCTTTAGCTACGGCTCTCGTGAGGAAATAACTCTTGAGGTCTAGATAGTGGGATATGATTAACTATACTGTAGGGAGAGAAGGGGGGCATTTTCTAGGGAAACTAAACAGTTAAGTGCAAAAGCTCTTGTACAGGGGGGACTGTGACACGTCCGAGGGCCCACCGGTTGCACTGTGTAGGTGAGGCCCCAGGAGTCGGGCGGGAGCAGAGTGTGAGATGTGACCATGAAAAGGCCTAGAAGCCAGCGTGTAGGAAGACTGTGCAGGCCCTACTCGGGGCTTTGGGCTTTTCCCCGAGTATTAGGAAACTAGTTAAAGATTTTGGTAAAAGAAAGGGAATAATATGATCACATTTGCATTTCGATAAGATTACTTTGGTTACTCTGTTAAGAAAATATATTAGGCCAACGTAGAGCTCTATAAACCAATTAAGGAACTATTATAGTGATAGACTGTGTGACAAGTGAGCATAGCTTGGAGTAGGATTTTGAAAGTACAGAAGGAGAGATGAGGCTGGGTGTCAGAGATATCTAGAAGGTGAAACAGGTAGCACTTAATAAATGGATGAATAAGCATCAACTAGACATGAAGGCGAGTGGAAAGGGAGGGGTCAGGAGCCGACTCCACGTCTTCCTTGGTCTGCCTGTGGGCTGGTGACACCATTCGGGGAGACAGGGAATGCTAGGTAAGACGTATTTTGAGGGGAGAACGAGGAAAAGGGCAAAGGAATGGAGACGTTAGACACACTGAAATGGCCAAAGAGGCAAGGTCAAGTAGTAGGTGGCTCTTACAGATCTGAATTCAAAAGAGAAGACGGAGCTGGAGATGCTAATTTGGGAGCCATGTGCACAGAGATGATAAATAAGCTCTGTCGTGGATGTGCTTTGGGGTCAGCGTGTAGAATGACAAAAGGAGAGAGACTGGAGGCAGACCTGAGGCTCTTCCACAATGAATGGTGGAGGAAGAGCTGACAGCAAAAGGGCCAAAAAGAGCAGCAGAGGTCGGAGGGAAAACGGGCATCTTGTGCTGGGGAAGCGGGGGGAAGAAAGAGTCTGAAGAATGGGAAGCCGAAGCCTGCCCAGCGGTCAAGAGATGTTTAGAATTTGGCATCTTTAATTTCTATTAGTTACTTTGAAATATTAACATCTGCATTTTAAGTCTTTATGGGATTGCCGCACGGGTGATGGCATTATCTCTGATAAATGCTACAATGACTTCGCCATTTTTGAGGCACAGTAATATGTTCCAGGAAGTGTTTTTTATGATATGTACGTTGGTATTTTAAAAAAATGTTGGCATTTTATTAAATATTCTTTGAATGTTACCTCAAATGGTGTCAACTCTGTACAAACAGGATGCTTCACCGGTCTCTGAATATATTATAAATTATCAGGCAATTAGGTAATGTGCAGCACTGTTCAGGGCATATCATTATACCTGATGGCAGCGTGATTCTGCAGCCGCACAGCAATTACAGGAGCAGGAAGCCGTTCCCTCCCGGCGTCATTTCTCACGGGTGACAAAGCACCTAGCATGGCCTGAGCCGCTGGTGCCTGGTGCTCCCTGTTCTTTGCTTAAAAGGCAGTAGTTTGCCTTGCTCTTTGGTTTTCCTTTTCCTTTAGAAAGGTCCCCCAAGTTGTTTCCCTATACTTTCATGTTGCCCTTCCTCTGGGTTGAATCTGCAGCTAGTCCCCGTGTAGCATGCGGGCCGGCGAGCGTACTCGGGCGGGTTTGGGTGAGGAGCATCACTGGGCAATGGAGCGTAGCCTTCAGCTCAAGATGGCTAGATCACAGCCGACTCTGTCTCTCTAGTTGTGTGTCCCTGCACGAGGTAATTCAGTTCTGTCAAACTCACTTTCCTTAACTCTAAGTGAGATGTACTAACAATTAAATGGCTCCATGGTAGAACAGCACATGCACAGTGCCTCCTGACCCACGATCTCTGTGAATTCATGGCGGTTCTCCCAAGAACGCCACTCCTGTAGGGAAAAGAATTCTCATAAACACCCACACTTGAGTCCCTGTTTTCCTTTAATCCCTTCCTTTGCTTTATTGTTGTTGTTGTCATTGTTTGTAGTTTTAAATGGCAGTGATGGCGTGGAGTGGCCGCGTGAGCCCGGAGCCGGTTCTGGCTGGCAGTCACTGGCTCACACAGCTTCTCGGTGTGAGAATGATTAGTGTATGGAAAGGGACTTTAAGGTAGCTTAGCTGCTTAAAAGTATGTGATCACATTGGAAATTAAGAAAGATAAAGTTTAGGACCAGGAAAAATCCATAGTAGAGCAGGAAACTTGACTGGGGATATTCAGGTCTTGAGTCTTACGTAGTCGTAAAAACTGAGCTATATGTCTGGTTTTGATTTTCCTTTTGGCCTAAGGGGAAAGAGAATGTAACTGAGATTATGATTTGCATTAAACATAAGACAAAATCTACCAGTCCTAAAACTGGAAGAACTCATTACAGTGATTACCCAAATGGAAGCAACTCCTTCCATGCGTCTGCATCCTTCCTTTCCGCGTTGTGATCCTTCAGGGTCCTGCCCCTCCACGCCGCCTCCCCCAGCAGTCACAAGCTCCCGACACTGGCGCAAGGTGTAAGCAAGAAGATGCATTTTGTCCTGTTTGCATCCAGGGGAAAGTGCTCAGGCTTTCAGTCGTGCATATCTGGGTGCAGACCCTGGCTCCGTGAGTTCCTTCTCACACGTTCCTGGTAGACAGTGGGATCTATCCCTCTGCGTCTCAGTTTCCTCCTCTGTGTGCTTGAATACCTGACCTGCGGCGGGTGCTCTGAAGGAAGGAAAAAAAGTAGTGGCTACTGTCCGTTCTGGAAACAGGCCACTGTCCTGTGACCACTGTAGGCCAGCATCATACATCTGATTTTGAACAGTTATTTTTCAAGTCAGTGTGGCTGTGAAGATACGGCGTATAAGATCTCTGTGGTGGGCCAATATGATGATGACAGCACTTAGCTTATAACAAATGCTCAAGTAATGGTGCCTATTCCTATTCCTGTGCTCTGAAATCTCAGAACATTTTTTTAGAGTGGTGACAATATGAAACTGTATAAACCAGAATTTTGTGAGAAATTAAAAGGTTTAAGGGACCAAGCAGCAAAGGATACAGAGCTTGTTCACGTGGCCTTTCCCGTCATCACTTCGTTCATATGCAGGGTTCTGCGAAGGTTCTCCCTGAGTATTTGTGAGACCAAACAGGCCAGGAGATACTTATTATTGACCCTGCCATCAGCTGTCTCGGTGATCTTGAAAAGTTAAATTCCATCTTTTTGGTTTATGGAGATACTTGACGGAAATGTTGGCAAAACTGAAAAATGCCACAGTTGTTTTGACCGCATTTTCGCTGCACAATCACATACCCAGCTGTCGGGCAGCATGGCCGAGCAAGCCTGCCTCGTGAGGTGCACCCTGAGGCATCGTGTGGTGCACACTTTGCACCGCTTCCCTCGGGTCCGAGTAGTTGAAACTGAGAGGGTAGAACCATCTCTTTTCCCCGGAGTCCGTGGTGGAGCCCTGTTCGCTCGTGGCAGTGGTTACTAATTTGGGTTCATGTCCCTTCACACCTCAGGACCAGTCTGTGAGGGAAATGCTGAGGAGTCGTTGCATCTGAACGTGTGAACCTCTCTCCCTCTCCCTGTGCCTCGTCGTCTTCAGCCTTGCCCCACAGCCCTCCCTCTCCATCCCCCTCTGCCCCTCCTGCCTCCTTCCCCTCTCCTGAGTAATTCGTTTAGTCAGCTAATGGAATTGTGCTATCACTCCATCTCAGACTGGGTAAAGAAATATGCATCTAAATAAACTCGTTTTCCTCTGGGAATATAAGTCCTTTCTGAACGTGCTGGTCTTGAATTACATTTTGGGGTGATTGACACCTCGAAGCCATTGCAGAACGGTTAATCATGGACTTAGTACTGGTGATTTCTTCCCTGCGCGTTGAATACAACTGCTGCCAGTCTGTGCCTATCGTCATCTCTGGAAGGTAAATATGCATATATGTGTGCACGTGCTGCTTTACAGCTCACTCTCGGTTCAGAAAAGAGCTCTTAAACAGTTTCTAAGGGTAATCATCAATTCGATTAACAGCAAGTCCGCAGCGGCTGTATAGAATTGCTTTCTACTCTCTGGACTGTGGGTTGCTTGGAATTGTTTCCCAAGCAGAGATTTCTTTTCTGGTTCCTAAAGGAAGATAACAACTTCCTTCGGTGGAAACTGTGGAAGTGGGTTATTGATTACTGGCATCTGTAGAAGATTGGAGCACCTTGTAGTTTACTGGATAGTTCCCACGTGCCAGCACAGGTATTCCAGTGTCTCTCTTGACAAGATAATTAGGTGAAATTGCACACCGGGCAAACGGGATCGTAGGTGCAGAAGAATTCGTGGGCGAGGGAGAAAGCGAAGTCGATTGCGAGAGCCTGAATCCAGAATCCAGGCAGACACAGATGAAGTGAAACGAGAGTGACTAAGTCACATCCATTGTGTGGCTGAGTCCTTCTTGCGTAGTGTTTCCCAGGGAGTTAGGAACGAGGTTCTTTCTCCGGGAGCGAGAACTAACGTCTGTGTCATAGAAACAATCCTGCTTTTGGAACGGTGGTGACTGTGGGCACGTGACCTCCTCAGTCGATGGCTGCGTTGTGGTAAGGCCAGCAAAGAAAGCCACACCGAGCCCAGGCAGATCTGGACTTGGTCTTAGACAAGTCACTGAACCTCTCCGCTTGGCAGTTTCTCACCTCTTAGTTGGCAATCACCTAGGGTTAACTTGCCTCCTGTGGTAGCCAGCACGAGTGCAAGGTTGTCCCCCAGCTCTGCGGGGCAGTGTCCTGCCTGGGAATCTTTGTCAGTAAGAATCCTCTTGATGGTTTCCTGTTTACTTCTTCACTACATTGTTTTCAGATTTTGTTTTGCAAATTATGAAGGAGAACAAGAAATTCTGTGAGTCCCTTTTTTCTCCCACCGTGTGTACAGCATTGTTCTCAGATGCCTCTGCATGTCATTAATAGTGACGGTATCGAGAATTCCTGACCGGGCATCCATTACACTCACTGTTTCTTGTACAGGCCTTGCGCTTTCTTGTCTTGACACTTTGGTTCGTACTATTTTTGCTTCATTCCTTTCCTCAGTGCCAACCTCAAGTGCTTCTTGCTTTAGGCCTTCTGTTATCACTGGTATCTGCCGCTTCTGAAGTTATGGCCTTTGTAATCCTACTCTAGCTTGGAAGGTAATGGTGTACCCTTTGTCAGCCCATACCATAATTTTGCATCGTTGTTTAATTCTAAGTATTTTTAACTCAACTAGATTTTCAAATTGCTGCAGGAGAGCTCGATGCTGTAAATCTTCATATCGTCCCCAGTGCCAAGCACTATGCCACGTCCATAGAAGAAACCTAAGTTTTTGTTCATCCGCCCAGCTATATGGCGTTTATATGACACGTATTGAATGTTTTTTTTATAGCATTCACTGGTGCTTGGTACTGAGAAACTAAGGATAAAGAAGATGGAAGAGCATCTTGGCCATCAAGTGGTACATAGTGCAGTGAGGGAGACAAATTAGATGATACATAGTTAAAGCATGTCTGAGTACTGGAATAGAAGGGTACTCAGGAGATAGTCGGGGACGCTTTAATAGATCGAGATGTTTTTGTAACTTTTTGTGTCTTTATAGAAAAATACCATTTCTCTTGAAGCGAAAGTTAAAAGAGCCTTTTTAAATTACTTGGTATTTTGACTTTATAGATTGCCGCAGTTATCCCATCCTAAGTATTACCACTCATGAAATGTTAGACTGTAATTTGTGTTAACTTTATCTCCATAAACCAAAAGCACGTCTTGGCATTTTTTTTAAAGAAGGAATTCTAATAAGCAGGCTGTCATATCTCTGAGGAGTTGCTTTGAAACCGGGAAATCTAACTTCGATACTGGAGGTGTCACTCACTGCCCTCAGGCGCTTTCATCGCTGCCCTAAGAGGCCTGGAAAGTGGGCATTTCTGTTGGTGCTTAAGGCTGCCCAAGAGCTCTTCAAATCAGAGGGCTCGAAACCCATCCTGCATGGGGCACCAGGACTACACCAGGCTGGAGGCCTCTGTGTTCTGTCCAGGGAGAAGCACGTGACCAGATTAAGACCTTCCCTTCACTCCCCCAGAATACAAACTGATCAAGCAAACGAAACTTAAGGAAATTTTTATGATACTATAAAGACGTCTAAGTCAAGATGAAAATGCTAAGATACGGGTTTTATTCTTTACTACAGACAGTTCAAGCGGGAGTGCGAGTGTCCACTCTTTCTGATTGCGATTCTGTTTGAACATCGTATCCAATTCGGGGCTCTCCTGTATCAGTTCTAGGCTCTTGGATGTAAAACATATACCTAGAAGCTGGGGTTGTTTCTGCCCCTCACAGATTCCTAAATGTTTGAAATACGAAGGTGGTTTATATTTCTGTAATGAAGCTCCAGTTAAATGTTTTTTTTTTTCTTGTGATGTGAATAAATAATGCATAGTGGGAGCTGAGAGAGCTGGTTCGTTTCCCAACTGTAAAGCGTTGGACAGCTCTCCCAACGGCGGGAGTGTGAAGTGATGCCTGCTCCCCGGCTTGCTGTAGCCCCACGTGAGACAACATCAATACGTATAGTACAGTCTCAGGCATTTAACACGTCTGTTTCCTTTTATGTGAACTGTCTGCGTCCTCGTGGTTTGCCGTCTTTGATTAGGCAGGGAAAAAGGACTTGTACGAAGTCACCTTTCCTCCTGATTTTCAAATCAGAAAAAGCACCAAATTTTAACCCAGTTTCTTCGTCTCTTTCATTTTAGTTTGTCCACAGTAGAAATTGAAAATCGAGCCCAAGCCCTTCATCTCTTTGAGACTCTGAAGACTGATCCCGAAGCCTTTCACAGGCACATGGTCAAGTATATTTATCCCAGTATCGATGGCTTTGATCATGAGAGGCTGCTGTATTATTTCACTCTTCTGGAAAGCTTTGGCTGTGCAGATTTTGGGAAACATGCCATTAAACCGGAAACCCACATTCGGCTGCTGAAGAAATTTAAGGTAGTGGCATCAGGTAAGACGACCATTCCTCTGCGTGAACTCACTCTTGAAATTAAATCTAGGGATTAATTTTCTGTGCTCAGTCATGTCCGTGCACTGTGACTGGCATAGATCTGAAACCACAGGACTCTAATGCTAATCGACTTTAGTCGTTATCTTTCCAACTCCTTTACTTACGGTTGAGGGAATTAAATACCAGAGAAACTAAGAAACCTATTAAAAGTCACACAGTGACTTACGTAGTAGACCTGGTGCTAAAATTCGGAGTTTTGGACTCCAGAGGTTTTTTCCCCCTACTCTCGTTTGTTATATTTTCTCTATATAAATGACAAGGCCGAGACACTGTACAGTAGGCAGTTTGGCAGAATCACACTTCAGTGGAGCTTGTTTGTTTAAAGCATATGTGGAGCCCATTAAAATAAGATTTTTCGAATCTTTGATAAATTGCAGAATTCTTTATAATGGTGTCTGTGAATCTTTATTTTCATAACTAAGAAATTAAGCACATTAATACCTCCAAGTCTGCATGATACTGTATAATTTCCAAGGCATTTTCACATCTATTTAATATTTATAACAATTAGGAGAATTTGCTTCAGTTTATCGTGGTTTACTGAGTAACCAAATCAGACACTGGACTAGTCACAGCACATGGACTGTGGTTCAGCTTCTGCTTTCAAGAGTTGATGAGATGCCAGGTGAATAACAAATGTAATGCAGTGGAGGGATCCAAGAACCAAGGGGACACTGGCATCAGCAGGGCACAGATGGAGCTGAGACTCGCAGAAGGGGAGCGGTCTGTCCAGGATTGCACACTTAAGTTGTGGGCTGGGCCTGCAGCTCAGATCCCCTGATCCGTCTCATGGGCTACTAGGCTATCTGCGATCACTAAGTTGGTAAATCAGTCATGTATTTCATTGAGCCACACAGAGGGCTCTGTGTGCGTTTGAAGTTTCTGTATGTTTCTGTTGGAACGAACTGTTCTCCTTTTTTCTTTTCTTTCCAATAGGCCTTAATTACAAGAAACTGACAGATGAAAACACAAATCCTCTCGAAGCACTGGAGCCAGTCCTTTCAAGTCAAAATATCTTATCTATTTCCAAACTCGTTCCCAAAATCCCCGACAAGGATGGACGGATGCTGTCCCCGAGTTCTCTGTACACCGTCTGGTTACAGAAGCTCTTCTGGGCTGGAGACCCTCACCTCGCCAGGCCAGCCCCGGAGTCCCCGTCGGTGTGGCTTCACGCCTTTGAGGTCTGCATCAAGTACTTCGATCGCCTCCACCCGGCCGACCTCATCACTGTGGTGGACGCAATTACGTTTTCTCCAAAAGCTGTGACGCAGGTAACGAAAGCGAGAGTTTACAGTAGATTGTTTTAGAAGAGATGAAAACTGCTCCTCCGTTCTGTAGATTTCGTTTTTTTCCTTTCTTGAAGTGGGGAATACTTACACGTGTGGCTTTTTTGTTTTTGCTGAGCATGAGGTGTTCGAATTGGGATACTATTTTCCTCTGTCGCAGAAATGCACGTCGTCTAAGTCAGACTCAACCATTCAAGTTTACACGTACGTTTCACACGCGTTATAGTTCTCATAACATGTCATTTTAAGGGACGTACTCCATCCTGTTCTTTCCAGTTGACAGGCAGAAAGAACCCCTGGTTATCTGCAGTAGCTACATTCATAGCCAGGCTAACAACTCCGCTGTATTTTAACTTGAGCCCTAAGAAATTCCACATGAACCCCATGGAGTATGTGACTTGGCGATAGAACTGTCCGTGGGGGTGTGTCACGTTTTCCAACGTCTGCTCAATGCTCAGGTCTGGGCCCATTCGCTGGACTCTACTTCATGCTCCAGACCCTTCCACAATGTGTAGTTTCACCCAGAATGGGTAATGCGGGTCCTTCTTCCCTTCTTGCCTTCCTGCCCTGACACCACTGTTAAACCAATGTACGTTTCTCACTGGGCGGACACAGGGCATTGTCTGTCCTAGAAAGTCTCCTACCTTCTGGCTGCGACTGCTGACCCAGATTGCCCTGGGAACGTCCTTTGTATCTCCTCTTGCCCATCTTTGCTGCTAAGTCTGCCTAGTGCCCTATCCTGAGAACTTTTGTTTATCCTGAAAGCTGAGTATAAAGGCTATGAAGTCAAGTCATTAGTTTGGAAGTTGGCATAGGGAAGAGGTTCAAGCATCTGTGGGGAATGCTGGCTTTAACTAACTTGCTAAATGAAGAACTGTGGATAACTCAAGACTTCATATCCTTATTATTTTAAACGAGGTCATTAAGTTGGTTTTAAATTTTACAACCACTGCTAAAAAAAGAAAAGGAGGATAATTGTTTTTGTTGTTTTAAGGAAGAAAATCAGGATGATTTTAAAGAGAGGCAGCATGATTGATTTGAAAAGAGCACAGATTTGGAGTCATATAAATCTGGCTTTGAACTTGGAGCCTGCCACTCCTCAGCTCTGTGGTTGAGCCTCAGGAATCTCTGTTCAGGCCGAGGTGGATATTGTCACTCTGATTTTAGTAGGTGAGGAAACTCAACCCAGTTAACTTTGTAATGAAGTAGCCACAATTTGAACTCAACATGGCTTATTCCGGGGCCTTTGCTCTTAGTCACTGAACTGTGCTGTATCTGAGGAGTCATGGAACAGGCAGCTAGAGCACAGGGCCCTGGAGCCATCCTGGGAACTGTGGGAGAGCAGGGGGACCGGAGAGCCCTACGTATTTTTCAGTCCAAGCGGAGGCCCGTCATGGGTCTGTCCAGGGCCAAGTCTAAATGAGGAAGGCCAGGCCGGAACCTGGCAATGAGTGGGAAAAGACAAGAGTCCAGCAAACACTGGGTTCGAATCTCCGAGACCAAGAAAAGGTTCGCAGTCCCATAATGATTAGCCTTGCAGGAGGTATGCAATGGAGGGAAGAGACTGAGCCAAGTGGGGAGTTGAAATGTGAGGAAATGGCTTCAGAGCTGGGACCTGTGAACTGGCCGAAAGAGCTAGACGAGCACACAGATCAGCCAGGGAGACTGAGGGGCCTTCACGCTAAGGCCATTCACTTCCCTGCAGGCTGAAGGGTGTTTTAAATATTTTATCTGAGGGCAGGAGCGAAGTCTAGCATGACCAGCCGAGGCCATATGCTGATCGTGAACCTGTGCGTGGAGGTGGGCAGACGGTTCTAGACTTCCCAACAGCAATTA
Source organism: Cynopterus sphinx (assembly GCA_030015415.1). NCBI lineage: Eukaryota > Metazoa > Chordata > Mammalia > Chiroptera > Pteropodidae > Cynopterus > Cynopterus sphinx. Next base: position 4,919,698 of record CM057383.1, on the reverse strand, counting down.
TTTGCTCACAATTAAACGTAAGAATTGGATGCAGAGTCCAGTTAGAGTTTTAGTTGTTATCTATGAAGTTTTAAGTCAGATGACCTTACATTCTCATCACCTTAATCTGATACTTTAAAATGTCCTTCCACCTCCTCACAATGTGTGACAGAATTGTTTGTGCACATAGGTGCAGTTCTTTCTGAGGAAAAGATGTGTTGCTGGCTCCAAAAGCGTTGAGTCAGGTAATTACGGCATTGCTTTCGCTTAGTTCAGACGGTAAAATACTCCGCAGAATATCCTTTTGTTGTAAACTTTCTCAAGAAGTGGCTTCTACTGTGTCAGGTTGAGCTATAGAAAAGTGGGACAGATACATTTGAAAGTAATTTTACATCTTTAGCTTTGTATTTTTTGTCATCTTATTAACTGGAAAGCTTTTGATTTTTCATTCAGGTAGAAAAGTACCAAGTTTAGATACGACGCACATTTAAAATCACAGAGTGTTGTCTCACAGAGGGAGAGAATCAAAGCGAAATTGGAGAGCAACCTGCACGTTTCAGAGGACACATTTGGAAAAGGAAATGCAGCTGGAAGCTGGATTTGGCCAAATTTATAAAGCGCCAGATGTTCTCACAGCTTGTACATGATGCTAAAAATGTAAAAATATGTGTATACCACTCACATGTAGTGTGTAGTTTTCAAATGTGTGCCCACATTTGATTCAGAACCAAACTTTTGGAAAGAACTGGGGAACTAATTCCAGAGGGTGTAGGGAGAACAGGAAGCGGTGGTTCAGACTAGACTTCAGAGAGGAATATCCCCAAAGCCTGAATCCAGGACCCAGTCCACGGGGAAATGAACAGAGAAGGCGCTTTGCCCTGATGACATAGATGACTATCCAGTTGTCATTTGCGTTAATGAATTCATGGAAATTCTAGGGAAAATATCCATAAAATGGTATGATGTCGTGTAGGCAGAGATTGAATTTGCATGACATTTGAGGTGATAAATATGCAGAATACAAATGTTCAAAGTGCATTCGCTCCAGTTCTAAATTAAGTTTCCTTCTGTTGCGTCAGGTTCCAGTTGCTCTCCTATCACTTTTCCAGTTCAGTAATTAGAAACAGTTTAGTGGAAGGGACAAGGAACAAGTTAGTGGGTTAGACATCCAGGAAAATGGCCAACGAAGCGGAAATGCAGGTCAAAACACCATTTGCATGGTTCAGACAGATGCGGCCAGACAAGGGGGAGCTTTCTGTGTGTGACCTCAGCCTTCGTGGTGTACTGAAGTCCCTAGGAATTCACAGAATTGGAAGAGGCCTTCTAGTTCCCTGCCCGGTGCTTCTCATCCTGGAACTGGATAGGCGTTTGCCACCCTCACCACCCCACACACGTCCTCTGTTTCAGCCCCCACTGTTTCTGATGGGAACACCTGCCTCCTGGGTTAGAGCAGAAAAATATTCGAGAACCTCTTATCAAATTTGACTTCTGACCTTCAAGCATCACTTCTATTGACAATTAAGCTACTCTTCATATATATTTATATACACAGATGACATCATGCCTTGAGTCCCTCATGGTTGCCAGTTTTGGGCTCTGCCCCCTGGAGCTCTGGAGACGACAGCAGAAGGGAACCTCATTCTCATATTATGACCGATCAGATTAGTGAAATAAGCTATTTTCTCCTTTACTCTGTTATCCAGACTGACACAGAAGTCTGGAAGAATAAGTTTATTTTAAATGATATGACCTAAAAATAAAACGAATTCTGTAAGTTTAAGTCAATCGAAATGCTGCATTGTGGCTATAATTTTAGGGTCTTCGCCGTGCTAATGTTATATTTTAACTAAGGGTGGCAGCACATTTTTCATTATAGTGAGCAATCGGTGTCTGAAACCTGTGTAAACACGGAGATGATGCGTGTTACCTAATTTCGTGACAAGATCCATGACTTTCTGATGCATCAGTCAAATGCATATCATGTAGATTGAAGTATTTAGGCATTAGCTATGTGGCATATACCGAACTAGTTGCCATTGGCAACATTGAGATATGTAAGACATTACTGTAAGAAACTTGAAGTTTTATTTTTTTACAATAAAATTATAATTGATAATTATACTCCCTATGAAATTAGACATTCCTTGAGGATGGGATGGTATGTTTTATCTATAATTCTCTAGTTCCCAGAACCATTTAAGTGATTTAAATAATTATTATTATAGGTTGGTGATTTTTTTTTTTATTTGTTTCAAGTATACAGTAGGTTAGACATTTGTTTATGAAATGATCCCCCTGATTGCTTTTTCTCTCCTCTGGCTCTCCACCTAGCCATAGCCAGTACATTACTGCTGACTGCATTCCCTCTGCTATGCTCCCCATCCCCGTGACCATCTATCAACTATTAATTTGTACTTCTTTAACCCTTTACCCCTTTCTCCCAGCCCCCTAACCTCTCTCCCCTCTGGCTGTCACCAGATTGTCCTCTATATCTGTGAGTGTTTCTGATTAGTTCTTTTTGTTCCTTAGATTCTGCATATAAGTGAAATCGTACGGTATTTATCTTTCCTTGTCTGACTTATTTCCTTCAGCAGAATAACCCCTAGGTCCATCCATGTCATTGCGAATGGTAGGATTTCATTTTTTTCGTGGCTGTGTAATACTCCATTGTATATATGAACCATAATTCCTTTATCCAGTCATCTGTTGATGGGCATTTAGTTTGCTTCCAAATCTTGACTATTGTAAGTTGTGCTGCCATGAATATTGGGGTGCATAGATCTTTATGAATTATTGTTTTAGTTTTCTTTGGATAAATACCCAGAAGTGCAATTGCTGGGTCAAAAGGTATATCCATGTATAATTTTTTGAGAAGCCTCCAGACTTTTCCATGGTGGCTGTACCAGTTTGCAATTCCACCAACAGTGCACGAGGGTTCCCTTTTCTCCACATTCTTGTCTACACTTGTTCTTTGATTTATTGATGATGGCAGTTCTGATAGGTGTGAGGTGATATCTCATTGTGGTTTTAATTTGCATTTCTCTGATGATTAGTGACCTTGAGCACCTTTTTATATGTCTATTGGCCATCTGAATTTCCTTTGAGAAATATCTACTCAGGTCTTCTATCCATTTTTTAATTTGATTGTTTGTTTTTTTGTTGTTGAGTTGTATGAGTTCTTTTATATATTTTGGATGTTAACCTCTAAGCAGATGTATCATAAGCCAGTATCCTTTCCCAGTCAGTCAGTTGTCTTTTCGTTTTGTTGGTGGTTTCCTTTGCTGTACAAAAACTTTTTAGTTTGATGTAGTCCCATTTATTTATTTTTTCTTTTGTTTCCCTTCTGAGGAGGTATGTCTGAAAATAAGTTACTAGTAGCAATATCAGAGAGATTACTGCCTATGTTTTCTTCTAGAAGTTTTATGGTTTTGGGTTTACCTGTTCTCAGAAAATTATAAGTCATAGAAAAAAGAAATTGAACTAGATACAAATAAATGGAGGAATAGACTGTGCTCGTGGGTAGGAAGAGTCAACATCATTAAAATGGCCACACTACCTGAAGCAATATATAGATTCAGTGCGATGCTTATCAAAATAACCAATGGCATTTTTTAGAGAGCTAAAACAGATAATTCTAGATATGGAACCATGAAAGATCCCAGATAGCCTCAGTAATCTTGAGAAAGAAGAACAAAGTGGATAGCAAACGACACTACAAGGCTAAAGTAATCAGAACAACATGGTACTGGCATAAAACCAGATACATTGATCAATGGACAGAATAGAGAGCCCAGAAATAAATTCATGCCTATACACTCACTTAATATATGGCAAAGGAGGCAAAACATACAATGGGGTAAAGACAATCTCTTCAAAAAATGGTGTTGGGAAAATTGTCCAGATACATGCAACAAACAAACAAACAAACCCCAAACTGGACTACTTTCTTATACTGTTTACAAGAATAGACTCAAAATGGAATAGATGGTTGATTCTTAACCTTTTGATCTCTGGATGCCTTGCATTCTTAAAAGTTACTGATGACCTTAAAGACTTGTTTATCAAGGTCATATCTGTTGATATTTAGAAATTAAAGAATTTTAGAAATATTTAATTCATTTAAAACTACTAACAACAGACCAATGATAGGTTGACACGAATAGCATATTTTAATGGAAAATAACTACTTCTAAATGGAAGAAAATAATGAAAGGATCATATTATTTCACATTTCCATGTCTGACTTAACAGAATATGGCTCGATTCTTATACTTGTTTCTGCATCAGTCTTTGTTGTTTTGATTGACGTAAATGCTGAAAATTCAGCATCCACAGATGTGAGGTTGGAAAAGGGAGGAGTGATTCAATAACCTATAATATGGGATATTCTTCTCTGATACTGCACTGAAACTGAATAAGTGATAGATAGTCACAGACTATTTATGATGTGAAACCTGCAACCATGTCACAGAACCTTTTGTACTCACGTTAAAAACCATTGGTCTAGATGACCCTTTGAATGGGTCTTGTTCTCATGTATGGTTTGGAATAGAATGCATTAGGCATTTAGAAAACAATGGTCCGCTGAGCTAGATCATCCAGATGTCGATACATTGCATTATACAGTATCAACAAAGTCACAAGCATTAATATGAACACCCTTCTCAGCAGATGAGTCTTTAAGTATCGGGAAGCTGTCAAGCTCACAGTGGCGGATACAAGTTTACCAAAATTCTAATTTTTCGCTTGAAAGCTCAAATTTTATTATTGGCAATAAATACAGTGAGTTGTTTTCCTTGAAGTGACAGGCTCTCTTTGTTCACTTTGGAGGAAATATCTGCCAAATACCCAAGTCTGAATAAACACAGTTTTTCTATTAGTTGTTCTTTCAAGCAACAATAGTGATGCAAAAAAACAAAACAAAACAAAACAAAAACAAAAAACAGCCACTTTAGGCCGTGATTCAAACAATCACACAAGTGCCTTTTCCTTACTACTGTATACAATGAAGTGCTTCATGTGGATATTTCAGTTCTTCACACAAAATACTGAAAACGTGGGCACTCAGCGGTTGAGAGGTGATAAAATTAATCACTTTTACTCCTTTTTCAAGGACATTCTTATGTGAAAATGCCAACGAAGAATACAGTGACTCTTAGGACAGTTTGACGCCATTCCCTTGATTTGTGCTAAGTTCCCACGGTTTGATCCACCACTTTTTGACCATCCCACAATATTGATATAGTGAAAAAAGATATAAAAGATAATTGAATGTCATAAAAATAATTTTGACCTTGCAGACTCCCCCAAAGAATTTTGGACTGTTATGGTGTGAGACGCATTATCATAAGCATTATTTCCAAAACCACAATCATCTTTGATGCCCGCATGAAAGGTCACTTCAACTTCCTAAGTATTTTTAACATAAATAAAAATAACGAAGATGTGTTCCATTAAGTACATAAAGGATAATCTTAAAATTTAACTTCTGTAAAATAGATTAATTTCTGATTAGCTTCCTGATGTAGAAATGTTATAAATAATTTGAAAATTTAATATAGAATATGATATGATGGTAATATCACATTTAAAATATTTGAACTGTGCTTTGTATATATATATGTGTGTGTATATATATATACATATATATATATTTTTTACAAATTTTAGCACTTATAAATTTTTAACAAACACATTTATGTTTTATTGTTAAGCAATTCTAGCAGGGATTTCTCTGAGAGAGTTGTATTAAGTAAGGGTGCAGCTGCTAAGGGCTCCTCCTTAAACCTGAGTCCTCACCTCTCTTTTAGGCCTGAGATTCATCAGGTCAGAGAAGAGGTGAGTTTTTTCTGGGGCCTCTTCAGAGTAGGGTTTAAGGATGATGTTAAATCACAGTTCTTCCTCTTCTTTACTCACACCTGCTTTGAAAATAAAGGAAGACAAAAAAAAAAATCAACAAATGAACATTAATAGCTTCTGTGAGAAGAGCTAGAGTTGGGTCTATAGCCTAGTGGTCTGTCTGTCTTCCACATTCACACTTGTTCGGAACTTGACTAGTTAGAGCTGACCTGGAAAGTAATTCTGTAAGGAAGCTAAGGATGAGTGCGTACTCTGGACAGGCAGGTTGCAGACGGGGTAGCCACACTCCACATGGCCTTCAAGTCCGTTCTCATCCTGTGGGGGTGCAGGGCAGTTAGGAGCTGAGATGCGATAAGCACTCACATGCAGGTTTGTATGTGGACATAAGTTTGCAGCTGCTCCCGGTGTATACCCAGGAGTGCAGCCACTACGTTGTATGGTAAGAGTGTGTTTGTTTTGTGTGAAACCACCAAACTTTCAAGTTGGTTGCGCCATCCTGCATTCTCACCAGCAGCGAGTGAGAGAGTTCCTGTTGCTCCACATCCTCGCCAGCACTTGATGTTGTTGCTGTTTCAGATTTTGGCGGTTCTCATAATTCTAAGAGGTGTGTAGTGTTTAGGTATTCGGTCCATTTTGAGTTAATTTTGTGAAGGTGTAAGACCTGTGTCTAGATTTTTTTTTTTTTTTCCATTTTGGCACGTGGATGGTCAGTTGTTCCAGCAGCATTTGAATATTGAAAAGACTGTCTCTGCTCCATCGTATTTTCTTTGTTCTTTTGTGAATGATTCATTGACTATAAGTACATAGGGGCATAGTCATATGTTGGCCTCCCCAACCACCTAAATTTTATGGTATTCATTTTTGTTATTTTATAATCATACTAAACCTGACTGTGAAAGTGTTATAAAATGTTTAGTCAGTGTCACAAGATGCCTGGTTGTTTACTCGTAGTTTTTTTTCTTAACCTCATAACAAATGTTTGCCCACTGATCTTTGGTTTTGGTGTAGTCATCATTTGACTGCTTTGATTCTGAACCGAATGAGTTTTGTTCATTCCAGATGCATTCAGAAAATGTTTATATACACACCTTTTCCTTGCTGCTCTTCTAGGTGCTGTAAACAAATAAAGGACTGACAAGCTCCTTGCCCCCAGAGGCTCACAGTTGACTGGGGCACGTGGATTGCGTGTATGTTAAGTGAACTGTAATTCAATATAAGAAGTACTATTGAAAGGTATTAATAAACGTTGTATGTACAGAGGAAAACATATTAATACTTACTGAAAGCCTTCTGTTTTCCAAGCATACATTTGTTATGTGCAATGTATACTGCCCTCATCTGACTTTCAGCTACCCTGCCTGTATTATTATGGTTGTAGATAGTATCTTTCCATCTTTGTTCTTGAATGCCTTTGCTTGAAGGAACATTTTCTTTTGTTTTCCACCTTAAAAGTTTAGTTTGATAAGCATATCCTATCTTGACAAAAATACAAAAAGCCAGGAGCTTAGGAGATAAGCATAGAAGCGCAAACCTAAAAAGGAATGGTTTCTCCTTAATGACTGTCAAAGGCACAGAATAAATGGGAACAGGCAGACTACCTGAAGGATAAAGAATACAGTTTTGAAACTCAATATCACATAACACAGTTTACTCATAAATAAATCAGATATAGATAGTCCTGAGGAAAATGACCTTATAAGACTCTAAAGAAAGGAAAGGCTCCCCTGTTGAAAGTTTTACATGGTATTTAGACTTCCAGAGTTGATTATTTCTCCTACTTGTCCTCCTTCCATTTATTAAGAGTAAAAAAATCTGTGAGTTCCTGGAGAAGTCAATGCGATTTTCCCATTTGGTTTACAATCTTTTTCTCAGGTATACATAATTGGCAAATTTGTTCTTTCACTGCACAGATATTGAGTGCTGGGGGAGACAGCTTCTAAAATGACCCTTAATGATCTCTACCTTCCAGTATCTAATCCCTTGTGTAATCCACTCACCTAGAGTGTAGGCTGGGTGTATTGATTTGCCTTTATGGAATAGAATACTGCAAAAATGATGGGATGCCACTTACAGAACTAGTTTACCAGAGACTGTGGCTTCCTTCTCCGGCACGCTCCCTTACTGTGGGCTCACTCATCCTTGGGGAATTTGGGGAGTGTTGTGAAGAGCCCTGCATGGCAGGAGACCACAGCTGTTAATAAACATGTGAGGAAACGTGGAAGTGGATCCCCTCCTGATCCAAGTCATCACATGGCACCACAGTCCTGGCCGGTGGTTTGGTTGTAACCTCGTAAGAGACCTTGATCCAGAGACACCTACCTAAGACATGATTCATACAAACTGTGAGATAATAAGTGGTGTAAGCTTCTACATTTGGGCAATTTGTTATTCACCAGTGGGAAATCAGCATCAGTGCCGACTAAGTACCGAGAACAGTTCTTAGTGCTGGGTGTACAGTACTGTACAGAATAGACAAGACCGTCTCTACCCTTAGAGACCATACACTGGGGAAAGGAGGAAACTGGACAACGAACAGAGATGACTAAGTTTAGAGCTGTGAAACGGTAATAAATTCAAGTGAAAACTAAAACGGGAAAGGACTCAGGGGTGCAGGGCAGCAGGACTGCTGCAATGTAAAATAAGGTGGTCGAAGAAGACCTCGCTGAGAAAGTCACATTTGAGCAAAGACCTTAAAGAAGTAAGGCAGCGGCAAGTTATTTGGTTTTCAAAGATGAGATGGCCTGGAGAGTGAAAATCCTGGTAGGGACCGTCTTACCTTTACTAACATGGAGAGTTTGTGTGGTTCAAATGGGCCACGCATATGAAGAATCTCCAGGAGACAGTGGAGTTTGCATGCGATGTGGAGAGGAGGCAAGAAGCCAGTGGGGACTAGTGAATGGAGGCGTGATTGGAGGAGGGTGACTGATTGAAGCAGGGAGAAGAGACGTGGCGTTTGAGGGCCTGGCATGTGCCAGGTGCTGTGCATGCATTCTCTCATAAACGCTTCAGAGCGGCCTTGCAGTGTGGATGGTGCCACCCCTGTTTTATGGGTCATAAAACAGGCTCAAAGAAGGTAAGGGACTTCTCCAGACTGCGAGCACATAAATGACAGAGCCAGTATTGGAAACGAGGTCTGTCGTATTCTGAAACCTTGTTATAAAAAAGTGCTGGTTGTACAAAAACTGTAGCTTGATTTTACAAAATCATTTTCATTTGTTCGCTCTAGGTAACCTGATTGACCACGAATAACATGATGTCTGCAGAGGCTAGCCGAGTAGCTAGGGGACAGGCATTAGAAGTGTAAAATGGGGTGGTTCTGGGGGACAGCCACCTAGAAACGGCTCCATGTGTAACGTGTTTGAATGCATGTGTCGGCTCGATTGGGATCGTCCTCAGCTTCCCTGTTACCCCATAGATCTTATTTCTAAAGGTTGCAGGGCTCAGAATGAAACTGCGTTGTGCGTGGGGTTAGCAGGGAGCGTAGACTCAGACTGAAGGTCATTCACACGTCCGTCTTTCCTAAGGCACATTGGGAATTTATGCTCAGAATAACCAGTGCCAACCCCGAGGATGTGAGTACAGGAAGCCATCTCAGTGAGCAGGGCTTCCCAGACATGAGTGTTTGAGTGTGAGCCTCCTCCTCGCTGTGGCTCCCCCCACCTCTCACACTCACACGCATGCCCACAGGACAGTTTCCCTAAAGAGGAACCTTTTCTGGTTGCATGTCACTAATGTAGAGCAGCCTCAGAGGACAGAGTTGGACAGGTCATCGTCCACCCTTTACAGGGCTGCCTTTGGCTGCATTATTGGTCCCTGATCCCATCAGCTATGCTCAGATTAGAAAGAGGTTTGTTGACAAACAGATACTCGATTTTAACGGGCCCCTTCTGGCTGCTTCCTCAAAGGAGGCTTGCGGATATAGCCTTCGCTGGACATTGTGGCCTGTCGACCTCTAAGGACTGACCCTTAAGTGTCTGTCAGTGTCACTCCGTAGAGTAAGGGAGGCTGATGTTCCCTTCCGAAGTCTGTCATCAGTCATCCAGGCGGCACTCGTATAGTTTAACCCATTTCCTCCACTTATCTCTGCAAGCCCGGCCTTGCAAACAGATGCTTTGAGAGAAAGAGGAGGATGTTTATTGTAATGGGGCCCTGTGAGCGTTCTCCCAGCCCCGCGAAGCAAATGCTGCTATCACCATTTTAACAGAAGAGAAAATTAAGGCTCAAGGCAGTTAAACAACTGCTCCAGCGTCTCATGAGACAGAAGTGACAAAGCCGGGATTCACACAGAGGTCTGCCCCCCAAACCTCGCTTTTCACTCTCTCCTTCGCCTGAAAACTTGGGCTGCGAAAGCCCATCTGGGATGATGGGGATGATTAGCCCGACTGGCAAGCTGAAAACCCGTTCTCTGTTTGTGCTTGGAAAATGATTTCAAATTGGCTAAGGCAGTAGTTGAGTAAGAGATTGAAAGCTGGCCAAAAGACCACGCAGGCAGTCCATCAAGGACGGCGCGTCTGCTCCTGGGAGGCATCTGGCAGGCCTGTGGGCGTGTGTGTGTGTATGTGTGTGTGTGTGCGTCCCTCGTGGACCTCTCCATTAGTGAGTATGAGGAGTCCTCTCTTTCCTATGAGGTGGGTGGGCTCCAGACATTTAGGGGGATAAAGAAACAAACAATCTCTGGACAATGTGCAGCAAACACCTAAGCATATTCTAACAGGACAAAAGCAGTGGGGAAACAGAGTGTGAAAATGGCCTCCCTGCTGACCGGCTCTCGCTCACCCCGGGCAGACTTCTCAGCTCCGAGGTGTGTGTTGTTCAGCTGTGAGTCTCCAGTGATGTGGCCTCCCTTCACTCCTCTGTTCTTCGTTCACCCTGCAAGCTCCCTCCTCTCACTTCAATAACTTTTAAACCTATAACCAGCTTCATGTCCTAATTGCTACATTATAAATCCTTTCTCTGGCTGCGAAGCAAAGGAATCGGTAGTAAAGAGCCATGAGCTCTTCTCTGAGCTAGTGCCTCCTGCTTTTTCAAGCCCTGGTACCCACAGGAAGAGTCCTGTAAATGGGGCCACGTCAGGATGCCCGTCAACAACTCTTCGCAGGTGAAGTATGGCCAACAAATTTATGGAAGATTCATAATTGAGAGGCTAGATGACTCATGATGTGGAAGGAGGGTGGAAATAGTTGAGTCGATGGTACTAGGCACAAGGCCTGGAAAGGCTTCATAGTAGAAGAAGTATTTGAGCTCCTCCTTAATAAAACGAGGATATTTGTCATGGGTACCACCAGGGAAAGGTTACAGGGGAGGAACGTTCCGGTCAGATTTAGCAGTCTTAATAAAGGCATGAGATGTCCTCAGTCCCTTCAGTTAACTACAGTTATGTGGTGTCACCCGAAGTGTAGGCAAGAGGCTGGAGAGATCAGGACAGGCCTGGTGATGGAAACTCAGATCCCGGGCTAAGGTGTTCAGACTTTGTCCTGGGCCTGGGTCAATTAGACATACATTTAAGTGAGCCAGTGACTCTCTCGGGTCTTCACTTTAGAAAGATCACTTTGGTGGCGATTGGAGAAAGGGGCAAAGGGCCCTGGCCTGGAGACGGGGACACTCCAGTGTGGGGGCCACTGCAGTGTCTCCCCCGAGGTGACGATGGGCCCAGCTAAGGCAGCGCGCCCAGCTCTCTCGATTGGTGGTGACCACTGCAGTGCGGGGTGCGTGCTCTATGTGTTTGCTTCCGTAATGCATTTTTATAAATATCCTTCGAGGAAATCCCATACACTGTCTTACCTGTATTTCACTGAATCACTGACAGAGTTCCCTCGTTATAGTACAGCCAGTTTTCTGTCCTCTGCTGAGGCATTTTGCATGCCCCTCGTGTGTGAGAAAGACAGAGATTAATGCCACCGAGTTCTCATGAGGACAGAGCAAAACCATTTAAATCAACACAGGCCCAGGAAAATCTGGGAAGCTCCGTACAGGAATGCTGAGGCCTCTCAACACGTAGAATATGAATTGAATTGAATCTTGCATTAAAGTTCTGTAGCCAGAACTTCCCGAGTTCCCATCCAGCTTGACCGTGGGAAATCACTCTGTCGGGTTTCTCTTCCATGTAATGGGGTACACTAACCACTACTGTACAAATACAGATTAATTCAAACACAGTTTAGACACAAATGTCCAGTTGTATTTCGTAGCTGACAGAAAAGTCCACTGGCTCCTGTAGCTCAGGGCCCAGAGGTCGGGCTGACCTAAGGGTTGGTGATTCAGCAGTGGGCGGGCATCAAGGGGCCGGTCGCTTTCTGTCTCTTTTCTTGGCCGTCCCTGCTGTTAGCTTCATCGTAAGGTTTTTTTGCTTCAGTGTGATGAGAGGCAGTAGTCAGGGATGTATCGCTTCCCAGTTCACATACAGCCAGATAGAAAGAGCTCCCTGCAGGCACCAGCTTCCATACCTCATGCTGATCAGGTCAGCCCTGAACCAGTCCCTGGGGCCCTGGTCTGCCAGGTACTGACTAGCTTTGGCTTGGGTCACCCGAGCTAATCACTGTGCCAAGAGGGGCGAGGTCAGCCTGAAAGGTCTAGCTCTGTCAGGACTAAATTCTGGAGCAGCACTGAGTCAGCCCTGCGCACGCTGCCTGGTCAGCCCCTGGTAGATGTGGTGTCCGGAGGATGTAAGGACGATGACCGCAGTACCTGGATCACCTACCATGAATAACTATTGTGAGGATTGAATAAAATAGCAGATGTAAAGGTTTTGGTGTAAATGGGTTTTCAGTATAGGTTGGTTCCCTTCTGCTGCTTTTTATCCTTCTTCCTGTTTCATTATTACCTTTAAAGTCAAAATGATGGTATTTGCATTTTTTTTCTGCTCAATTTCAAAGAATCTAGCAACAGTTTGATTTGGTTTTTAATGATCCTAAGTAGTTTTAAGTATGGGGATGAGATGGATTTTCATATTTACACTGACTGGTGTTTGATGTAAATTCAGTGGATCTGCCTAAAATGATCTAAATAATAATTTGTGTTGTGCAGCACGTGCATGCGTGTGGCAGGAAGTTTTTTAAGTGAGAAATGTGCATGGATGCTTTCAGATTTTGTTAAAACCTGGGTATGCACAGTGAGGCTGATTGCAGTAACGTTCCATCTCATTCCTAACACTCATGTTCTCTCCGTTAAGGAAAAGGTGACTCTCAAGCTATTGGAAAATTTAGAAAGTTATTAGGTTATGTCGCTGCCGCAAGTGAATAGTAAAAAAGATAGGGGCCACTTATACTTTGCTGAAGAATAAAAATACTTCCCTGGTTACATCACAAGGCAAAAGGCAGAGATAAAGTAGCCACTGTGCTCTGCATCATTCATTTTCATCGTATTAGCAATTGATAGTTAAAGCAAAAGAGCAAAATTATAGCGGTGATTTTTTGTTATGTATATCATTGAACATGTCAAAAGTTGCATTTTTGTGTTTAATAACTGTATCAAAGCAAAATTTTTAAAAGCCTCAATTTTCGTTTTCAGTCCTATAATATTTAAGATACTCATAATATTTTGTATTTACAATTTTAAAAGTGTTTAAAATGCTGTACTAAACACTAAGAATAAGAAATGAGGAAGATATGAGTCTGCTGTGGGGGACTTGACAGTCCAGTAGGGCAAGGAGACGTGGGAATCAAGCGCATACGAAACAGCCCGTGGCCACACAGAAGGGAGGAACTGTCACGCCATCGGTAAAACAAAGTGATTCCTTTTTTCCTGCAGTCGGTTAAATCCAGCTTAGCTAATTTGATATTTCGTTGGTAGCCCCGATGTTTCTCAGACCCTGAGAGTAATGTTGTCATCACTGGAGCAGATTTTCAGGTGTTTTACACACCTTTGATTTATGAACCACTAGTGGATCCTGCAATTAGAAGGCTGTGATTGGCACTAGAAACAAAAGGAGCACTAGACTGCAAATTAAAATAGAAACTATGAGAATGTATCTCAGCTCAGTAAGGGTTGCATTGTTTCATGAAACCTTTGTCTGCTTTTAACATCTGCACACATGTACATACATATATTATAACGCTATTGAGTTTTGATATACAATCTGTTTGTTTATTTTTATTTTTATGTTTTTTAGGCAAGGCAACCCTTGATTGACCTCACAGATTGCAAGGACTTGTCAGTTTACAATCCATTATTGTTTTTTATATTTTACGCCTACAGCACGGGTCTTCCCAAGTGGTCTCCCATCCAAGTACTAACCAGGCCCAACCCTGCTTAGCTCCCAAGATCAGATGGGATCGGGCTTGTTCAGGGTGACATGGCCGCAGACTTCCAATCTGTTTCTTACTATGGGTCTTGGACAGAAAAGTTTGGAAGCTGCTGACAGGCACCTGGCTATATACCTCGAGGGTGGTACGTACTCCAGCAGCTAGCAAGGGACAGCACATTGGTGTCTTTTGGTTCTTTTTACATATATTATTTAAATCCTAAATCTCCTTCTTTCAGCCCCACTGACCCACTTCTCTAGACTCTTGTAGTGACTTCGTGACTGTCCCTCAGCCCCAGGGGTCACCACCAGCCATATCCCACACTCACCACCAGCCAATCTGTTGGGTCACTTGGAAGCTTAGAGTCCCCAGAGCTTGAGTAAATGTGTCACCCACTCCCATTGTCATTAGAATTAATCAAGAGAAGCTTGTGCAAAATATAGATTTCTTCCCTCTAATGCCATTGCCTCCTCCAGTCCTATAGATTGAGTCAGTAAATCTAACAAGGGCTCAGGAATTTGCGTTTTTGAAATGCACCCCGTTGATTTCAATATCGGTGACCCAAAGTCACACCTCGGGGAAGCAGTGCTCCAAAGCAGTGGCCTTGAGACTTTTACTCGTGTGCCTAAGAGAGAGAATTTATCCTCTCAGGCACTTGACACCTGAGTCTGTCCGGGCTGCGATGACAAAGCGCCACAGACTGAGTAGCTTATAAACAACAGGCGTTTATAAATGACAGAAATTTATTGCTCCCAGTTTTGGAAGCTGAAAGTTTGAGATACAGGCCCTGGAATGGCCAAGTTCGGGTGAGGTCCCTTTTAGGGGCTCATCGTTAAGGGGAGAGAGAGCTGGGTGGAGCCTCTTTTATCAGGGCACTAATCTCATTAACAAGCCTCCATCCTGTGGCTTAAGCACCTCCCAAAGGGCCCACCTACAGATGCCATCCCCTTTGGGGGTTAGGATTTTAGCACAAACATTCAGACCACAGCACTTGTTATCTAAAATCCGTCATGATTTTAAATAAATGGTTACAAAGGATGATGTCATTGCCATCATGTTAAATATTGATATTTAAGTTAAAAAGTGTTATGTGGCTCTACTTTTATTCTGGGAAATCTGCCCTGACGTGATGATTCGATACCCACCACTGTCCCTTCAGAACAGACACGCCTTTTGCAGTGAGAAAGCTTACATCTTTTCCTCATACCGTGTCCACCTTGTTTCTTCTGGCAACGAGCAATAAAGCCAGACTCCAGTTAAAGGGGGTAAAGTCATATTTTATTTACGGTTAACTGCTGCAGGAGGGAAGAGAGGCCATGGCAACTGAGTCACTGAAACAACAAGCGGGAGACTTTAGTTCCTGGGGTGTGGTAAAGGAGAGGCCCCAAGGACATTATTAAAGGGGGGATGCTGGTCCCTGTGACTGGGCCGTCTGGCTTTGCCTGCTGACACCTGCCTGGGAGACAGACTTCTCTTAGCTTTATGATTGAGATGTGCAAGGTGGAGCAAGGCACTTGGCATTTCAAAGAGATGGCTCTCGGGTCCTGGAGGTGACAGTTGTGGGTGGCAGGAGATTTCCATCTCAAAGGGACAGAGAGAGGGTTTGTAACTGCAAGCTTTCTAAAGCGATTTCTCTCAGAGGGGGCTCCAGGGCCTATCGACCTGTCACCAGGTTTTGGCTGGAACAGGCAGCAGGGAGCTTTCTCGGGCTTTTTAAGCCGGACTGTGCTCATCCTACAGGCGTGGTCTTTGGCTGCCAGAAATCACCCTAGAATTTGATCAAGTCTCTTAGTGAAGAAGTTTGGACAGAGTTGTTTTGTACTTTTTGCAACGTATTTCCATGTGATTTTATCATATTGCCATGTTTTTATGCTTTAAAACTTTGTTTCTCTGCATCAAAATAATTATATAAATAGAAATTAGCATTTAAAGCTTTATGACCATCAAGCGCTAAGATTTTTTTAAAAAATTACTCTATTGAGTTAGTGTTTCAGTTACTGCAGTTTACATTAGATCAGAATAACAGATGCAGTAAAAGTTTTGATGCATAAACATTTATTATGAAAATAAAATTGTATTTAGAATGTACATCTTAATGAGGTGGGTAGGGCTTTAAACATTGTTTTTAATTAGTTTATGTGCCCTTGCATGATGGTTACTTATTGCTGGATTGAGATTGCATTCAACATCACTTCTTTCCATGTTACATTTTTATAGATATGAATAGTTAAAGGCCTCATTCCCATGAGTGGATGGGGAAGGAGTTTATCATGGCACTGCCACTCAATTCTTTCCGTACCCTCCAAGCTATCAGCCCGAAATCACATGGTGATCTACTGTTAAAAATTATTTTTAATGATGTGTCATCTGACAACTCAGATTTTTCATAAATTTTGTTGAAATTAAAGAATTGGAAACCTCGTGACAGGCATCAAAGAATTTGTTATCCAGTCCTTGGAACCCTGTCACACACCAGCATTTTAAATTATCCCTTCGTTTGGTATTCTGGAGCTTTTTAGACTCCAAGAAAATGTGCCCTATTTATATTCAGGGAGAATGTGAGGCGGGCCCTTCTCTTGTGGGTGTAGGCAGGCCTCTTGGCAAGTGGGAGTTGAAGAAGAGAACAGGTTGGACCCCCTGACCTCCGGCATGCTCTCAAGAGAATCAGTTTTAAGAAAGTATTTACAGAAGGTGGAAATTCAGAAACTGATTTCCGTAAAACTGTATGCACCGTGTACCCTTTGAAGAGACTGTGTGTGTGGGCGGCGTGCACACCCCACTCTGAAGGCCACTGGCCTAAAGGAGAATGTGGAAGTGTCCAACGTGGCACCATGCTGAGCCGACCTTCCTTTGCATCTCGTCTCGTGTGGACAGTCCCTTGTCTGAGCACACACAGACCTTCCCTTTACACCACCAGTGTTCCTGGGGTAGTGAGGCTGGGGGAGAAGGAGTGGCTGACTTTTCTTGGCAGTGGAACAGAGGAGGAGCTATGGAGATCAAATCCACGGATATTTTGATCTTTTAAAAAACAATTCTTTCTCTTTTCCCAAAGACAGTGTTAGCTGCGGCTCTGTACCCGCTCCCGCACTGCCCTGCGACTCCTCGAGGTCGTGAGCCACTGTGTTTGGCCGGCGTCTGTTACATGCTTGGGAGCATAATGAAAGGCCGGGAGTCACAGCCACAGAACGTCCTCTTTTATAAAAGCCTTTGTCAAAGTCCCCACGCTGCCCTCTCTGCCCAAAGCCCACCCCTTACCATGTGAATAAATGCTCACCCCTTAAGTCAAGGCTTGACTCGGGCGTCTCCACCTCTGTAAAGGCTTGCTTGCTTTTCTACGACATTTCTTCTCGTTGCACCCTCATGCTTACTGTGTACTTCTGTCGCATTTTATGAATACCTTCTTACGTTTGACTTTCCCTTTAGACTATGTGTTCTTCAAAGGTAAAGATAGTATCTTAATTTACGTTCGCATCCCTGTGCCAGGACGAGGCCTAGCATCTGGTAAGGGGTGAAGTGTGCTTGAAGGAGGGAAAAAGGAAAGAAAAGTAAGGTGAGATTTTAAATGGAAATCAACATGAGTGGATATCTATCTGTCCCCTATGAGTCAACGGAATTTTTTTTCAATCTCTCAGATTAACTGGGATGTTTAAAAATACGCGAATAAAATAATTTTGCTCTCGATTTTCTCATCGTTTTATATAGTTACTGTTAGCAATGTAAACAGTATGCAAACCCCGATTTTTCCTCCTGACTCTGGATAGCAACTGGGTTTTCTTAAGTCCCCTGCCATGCCCTAAATATCAGCCTGATCTTCAAAGTCATGCTGCGTTCATTATAAAAAGAAAGAAAAAGGAAAAAGTGTCTGCTTAGCGAGATTTATCAGCCTTGAAGTACCTACTCGTGAGAGTTGTCTTGGTGACTTTCGAATCCGATCATTACCTGACATCACTCTTCTGCTTCGGATCCTCTCTTCCATCCCTCCCCACGCTTGGTAAAGAGCAGCCCCAGCAGCCTGGCCCACCTGCTGGCCCTTCGTGATGTCACCGCAGAGTAATTCTTCCTCATTCTCTGACAAATCTTCACTTTTACTCTTTTTCTAGCCAGGCCGTTGGGCTCTCAGGTTCCCCACTTGCTCCTTTGACCTCCTGACCTCTTGGAATTCTTCCTCTCCTGTCTTAATGCCTCCTCACTCCTAAAGACTCGACTTAGAAGTGGCTTCCTTTTAGCAAACCTTGCCTGACCCCTGGCCCCTCCCTCCCTGCTGGGGCCGGGCACCTTGCAGGGCCCTCACAGCATCTCCTGCTTTCCCTATTGCAGTTTTACATCATCCTGCTTCTTTGTACTGCCTTTGACCTCTGTATTTCCAGCCGGACTGTGCCACACCCACGGGCAGGGGCCTGATCTAATTTTGTGTGTCGCCGGCACCCAGCCTAAGGCAGAGTCCAGCGTACACTCAGGGGATGTAAATCGAATGAATACACCGAAAGTCATCACTGCTTTAGTGTCCTTGTGCCTCTTCTTGCGTGACTTCTGATGACTGCGGATTGGCATTGTCCTGATGGCATACATCTGGTCCCCATTTGTTTTGGTTTGAAGTCCTGTGAAATGTCCTTTTGCAATTCCAGTCTTAGGGCCCTCTTATAGGTAGAGGTGATTGCCGAGTCCTGGTAAATTGGAGCCTTCTGGCACATTCTGGATCACAAGTTTCTAGGGACACGTTGAGGACATGTCACTTTATTGCACTTTAAAAGACTCTTTTTCCCCCTGTATGTTGATCAGAGTGTTCAGTAATTTAGCAGCTCCTTTCTGTTTGTCTCCAGTGGGCCAGACATCTTATTAGGGGCTAGGGATACAGAGATGGGGAAGCACAGCGTGGGCCCTGGAGGATCTCAGTGTCAAGGCAGGTCGATCTGCAGGTCACAGGACTGTTTTGACACAGTGTGGCCTGTGCTTTGTCTGGGGTCAGCACCGAGGGCTTTAGGAACACGTGGGGCCGGGTAATAACCCGGGCAGGAGGTGGTGGCAGGGACGGCTTCTGAAGGCCAGGGCTCTGAACTGATTTTGGAAAGACATTTGGTTCTCAGCTACCTGTGGCTCCATATTTTTCTTTGGAGTAAGATTCCCCCACAGCATGTGTGTAAGTGGGAACTGAATGAGACATTTCCATGCCTTTGTCCTCAGTATACAGGTTGCCTTCCGTGGCTTCTGAACCTCTCTAGTTCAGATTCCGTGGCTTACTTGGCCCTCAGAACCACTTACAATTTATTGTCAGTTCATCTTTCTAAATGTAGCTTTTTAATATTGTAGATCAGGAAGGGAGGCAGTAAACTGTGGCCTATAGGACAGGACAAATTCAGCTCACTGCCTGTTCTTGTACAGCCCTTTGCTTAGATGGGTTTTACTTCTTTTTAAAGGATTATAAAAACCATCCAACCAACCAAAAAACAAAAACAAACAAACAAAAAAACCAAAATAAAACAAAAAAGCAATTTGTGACAGAGACCATGCCTACGTGGCCTGCAAAGACTAATGTGTTTTCTGTCTGGCCCTTTCCAGCCCTGCCATATCTAAGCTGAAGTACTCACTGGTGGATATACATTCTAGCAGAAGCATTTCCCTTTCTGTAACTCTGCTTTTGTTGTACTGTCTTTTTAAAATGTTGTCATTCGTCCGCTGTACATCCGGTAAATTGGGCATTTGTTATGGGTTCTGGGAATATTACAGTGACGGGCAGTGAAGCAAGTAGGAACACAGTTCGTCAGTTATGAAGGAAAAATAATGCAGGTCAGGAGAAGGGGACCTGAGCGAAGCATGAGAATGAGCCCCGAGGCCTCGTGGGGGGACGTTTTAATCGGGGGCAGCAAGTGGAAAGGTGCTGAGATGCAGAGCAAGCCCTGTGGGGCCTGTCGCGTTTCATCCTTAGTGAACTGGGAGGCCACTGAATAGATCTGAGGAGAGGAGTGACATGATCAGATTTGCGTTTTTAAAATAGCACTCTGCTCCTGGGGGATGCTGGGGTAACCACTTAACCCCAGGATCACAGTGGTTCCTGTTCCCTCATGCTCCTGTTCCACTAAGAGGTGGCAAAGGGCTCTGTACCACTCAGTCACTCAGGGTCCAGGCCAGTGGATGCCCTACCATTTTATGTTGGTGCCTTCAGGGATCAGCATCCTCTTCAACTGCCATGGCTGGGAAAGAAGGGGGACGGGAAACGATACGCATGTGGCCTTGGCTCAGAAGTCACACCCCACTTGGTTCAGATTCCGTGGGCTGCAAGGGGATTGGCAAATGCCAGGGTGTCCACGGAATGCTTGTGTCCAGCGATTGCCACCCTTTCTGCCCCTTGGGTGGCCAGTTAGAACCTTTGCAGTACGTGAGAGGTGATGGCGGCTTGGGCTTGAGTGGTGTCGGGATATGTCTTAAAGGTGGTAAACCCAATAAGATTTGCAGATGTCGTGGCTGACTCCTTAATTTTCCCCCTTCCCACTATCTTATCTCCTATAGTAACTGATTGCTTTGAGCCTGGTTCATGGTTTTATCTCATTTTTCCATAGGCCCTGGAAAGTAGATGCTCAATACCTACTTATTGAGCGGCAGAACAATTTATCCACTTGTCTTTATCTTACAAAATTCACATTTTTAAAATAGCAATAGCAAATTGCTGTCAGGGAATGGTTTTATAAAACCTTAGGTTTTTCCAGTAATGATGTGTGTGAACGATGTGTTATTTCTGTGGGCTTCGAAAAAGAAGGTTAAGAATAAAAGTACCTCGTGGCTACTAGGACTGGTGAAGAAAATTGCTATTTTTCACTCCGGTATGTTTTTGCAATCTTATTCTCTTTGACTTTTTGTTCATTCCATCATAGAAGAGTTTAGAGAAAATAAATCTACGATCGGTGAACTCAGTGTTAAACTTATATGTCATAAACTCGCTCTCTAGTCTTTCAGCAATTAACCTTTTTATTTATTTTTTTTTTTTAGGAAGTGAGGAGCTTAAATGTTCTATTAAATAAAATTCCCAGTCAGTCAAAAACCCTTCTATCTTTTATCAAAATACCACTCTGCATCTTAGAGGTCCTGGCGCTCTCAGGAAAGTTAAATAAGGGTTACATACGTTGACACTCCACATTCTTAATCAGTGTCAGGCTATTTAGTTGTCTTAAAAAATCGTTAAAAATAAGGGGAAAAAATAACTTTGCTGTTGACACCGGTGATGAGGTCAAAAAATTTAAACTTTGGAAAAGTTCACCTACTTCTTGTGTCAGCAGCAGGTTCTGTGACAGCACGCAGTGAAGCACGAGGCCCGCGTCCGCAGTGCTGAGCAGGGGTGTGTGTGTCCAGGGGGTGGGCCATATGCTCGGACGTGGGGGCGGAGGGCTTGCCCATGGGCTGGCTGCAGAGGCGTCTCAGCGCTGAAACCCGACTAGGAGCCCACCTTGCAGCAAAGGGAAGAGCATCTCATTGAGACAAGATATTGTAGTGATGGAAAAATGGAAAAATATCTCGGTCCACTAATACTGCAAATAACTGTTTCTGTTTTCTTCACAGAAGGAAAACTAGCATAATCAGTCCTACTCATTGGTTAAAGTTGTAGATATTAAAATTTCACTTTTGTTCTGTCTCACTAATGCCTTACTGAATATACCACGTGTAATAACGTAGGCTTGTCTCATTGTTCAATAAGTTTTTTTCTTTCTTTTTTTTTTTTGTGAAAGCTGCCTGTGGAAGAACGGAAAGAGATGACTAGAATGGCTATTAAGACAGTCAAACATTTTATTGAGAAGCCAAAGAAAAGAAATTTGGAGGAAAACATTCAGGAAGCGAATGATTCTAAAATGGCCTACACAGATACCTTGCATCATCTGGAGAAATCACTTGCTCACCTGGAAACCCTCAGCCATAGCTTCATCGTTTCTCTGAAGAATAGTGAGCAGGTAATGACATGAAAACGGCTCAAGCTCAGTCGCTGCATGCTTTCAGCGTGTTCTTTCATTTGTCCTTTAAAGCTATCTTAGTAGTCCTGATAGGGTTTTCCATATTCCGGTTATCCTTGAAAACTGTCCTCAAGCCTTTACCCTTTAACTCCTTCATTCTCACTTGATTGTCAATATGGCGTTCACTTTTTAAAAAAGGATTTTGGTCCAGTTCATACAATTGATGACCTGAGAGGAAGAAGGTGAGGAGGTAGGAAGGGAGGGAGGGCTCGGGCCTGTGCTGCACCCAGTCAGGATTGGGGCCTGGGGTGATGGAGGGTCACCACAGCTGAGAAATGGTAAGGTCAGTGGTTTGCCAGCCCCACTTCTAGCTGGTCGGTGTCATTCTCTCTAGCTTAAGGATAGACTAATTTTTTCCCCTAATTTTCAGAAAAAAAAAAAATCAGAAAGAACCACCCATTTCGGTTTCAGTTATCTGTTTCTCATTGCATGTACGCATCCTGCTTTATGTTGCATGTTTCCAGTAGAACTTTGTGAGTGGTATGAATTATTTTGCTAGTAAAACTGCCCCTTGTTGGTCTCTAGCGGAGACCCTCATGCTGCCAGGAAAGCACCCCCATGAGGTCAGAAGCCCCCGCTGCTCTGGGCCAGTGTGCGGGGCTGGGGGCAAATCCTCTGTGGCCTCTGGAGCTCTCATTCTGTATTGTCAGAAAGAACGCAGTCGTGGGGTTTTTAGATGTCCTTTCCCATAACCGAAAAAGTTGACAAATCCATAAGTAAATGGTTTTCATACAGGTGAAAGCAGCATTTGGATATATAACTAATACTCCATTTACCTCTTTAATGCTATGGTAAATGAACTCGTGAGTGACCATTAACCTCATCTTTTATTTTTTCTGGACCTTTTATGTTCATTGAATTGGATTCTTAGCTAGGAAAAAGGTACTCCTCACTAGAAAGATCAGTCAGTGGGGGTGAGTTCAGATGGTGAACCAATGGAAGACTTCAAGATTGTTTGAGACACATAAATGCGAACCCCTTGTGGAAACGAATGGGAAGAATTCACAAGTCTGATAGCTGTTGTGTTTTTCAGCGTTTTTTAGTCTGACTAACGAATAACATTAAATAATGGCATGAGCAGTACAGAAGCCTTGGAAGGGAACCCGTTGGCCGTACCAGTCTTGATTTCATCCTGCTGACACTCACAGCGCCATCATCCATAATACAAGAACTAGGACAAACATTGGCTCTTTGAATAAAAGTGATTTATACTTATGAGTATAATTTTTTTAAATAAGTAAAAATTTTAAAATACTTATTTTTTTAATTGCATATACTGTATTCAAATTCAGAAGATTGTCGTTACTCTCCCTGGAGCAAGGATTGTCTTTCAGTGACTAGAATGGTGTGTTGGGGCCAAGAAGATTAACAGAAACAACCGCTTGTTTCAACAAGGCTGTGATTTAGATGGCTGCTTGCGAATTAGGTTTGGGCCGACCATGGAAGGTCCGTGATAGGAGATGCTTCTGGTTCCTACACTGGGCACTATCTGATTTTATGAAGGCACCTTCCATAGCAAATGCCGGAAATAAACTTGCAGTGTCATACACTTGACCCTTTTAAAGTCAGGCCTTGATTTTAACCTCCCTTTATAGACCCAGCGAAAGAACATCTTACAGCTCGTTGGGTTAGTGCAGTCTAAATGAAAGGCCTTCATCCTGCAGAGACTCGGCTCCCTCTTGTCTCAGCAAGGGTATTAATAATCGCCCTGCCTGGCGATCAGGGCTTTTTCTTTTTCTTTTTTTTAATAGAAAGTTTCACAGTGGGGAGAATAGTAAAATAATAGTTAGGCCATTCCCAGCTTCAACACTTACAAAGTGTGACCACTTTTATTTCACGTGTACCCCTCCCTGTCCTCACCCTGCTCCTGTGGCTTATTTTAAAGAAACCCCCATGGTCTTTTGATTTTACCCATTAATACTAACATGCCTATTTCTAAAAGACACGTTTAAGCATAACCTCTGCAGTGTTATCACGATGAAGAATAATAGCAGTCCGTCAGTGTCATCAGATATGCAGTTGATGTTCACACGGCGGTTCTGAAAGGCAGGCAGCATGTTCGTGTTGCTCGCGAAGCTGCAAAGAACCTGGAAAGTGTCATTGACATGAAGTGGCCAGATTTGGTTTGCTGAGATCAATAGTGTGTGTCCTATTTCGTAAATTATTTGTTGTCATGTTGGTTTTTACAGATATTATCAAAGAGGAACAGGCAATGTGGCATGGGGGCAAGGGGGAAGAGGCCTTTAGGTTCCTGCTCTGACACCCTCAATGGCCAGCCGTGCAACTTTGCGCACGGTGACAGCTTTGGTCTTCAGTTTCCTTTTTGCTAAAGTGGAGCTAATTGAAGCTCCTCGAGGGATTGTTATAAGCATTAAATGAGATGACATACGCACAGTGCCTGGGTCTGTGTCGTTGATGTTCAGTAGGTTGTAACTGTTACGTGGTTGTAGCACATTCTAATCGTAGAGACACTTGTTCTCAGTGAGTGTTGCCTTGTGCCTGACGTGGTGCTAAAGGACTGACTTTTATGTTATTTCATTTAATGTTCACAACACCCTCTACTCACAAAACTCTCTTATCCTCAACCTCGTTTTACAGAAACTGAAATTTAAGATCACAAAGGCCCACTATGAAGTGGTCGAGCAAGACTTGCACTCTAGCCTGGGCAGCCCTGGAGCCCAAGGCTCTTAGTAACCGTTAGGTTTTTCTCAGTGTGGTTCGTGGTTGTAATAATTTTTTATTTTTTTTGAGAATTTTCTAAATGTTTCACTATGTACATGTAGACACTTAATTTCCATTGAATACCATATTTAGGTGTTGAATACTGTATTTTTTTTTTTTTTTTTTTTTTTTTAGGAAACCCTGCAGAAATACAGTCACCTCTATGATCTGTCCCGATCAGAAAGCGGGAAGCTGCGGGATCAAGCCGTGGCCATGTGTTTAGATGGCCAGCCTCTGAGAATGATTCAGCAGCTCCTGGAGGTGGCCGTGGGCCCTCTTGACCTCTCGCCCAAGGATGTAGTACAGAGTGCAATAATGAAGATCATTTCTGCATTGAGGTAAGCGATAAAGTGGTCACTGAGGAAAACCCGAAGTGATGGTTTGCCAATAATAGTGCTCGTTTCGTGGCTGTTAGGAAGATAAAATGCCATCATGCATGCTGAAGCGTTTTATGAACTGCGAAGTCCTGTGTAAGGGAGAGATCATATATTACTAGATTTGGCAAAGTCTTCTGTCTTGAGAATAGAGAACCCTGAAAATGTTCCATTATCAGTGCTGTGTGTGATAGATCAAGAAATCAGCTACCTTCTGCTTAGGCACTCCCCATCCCCCCAACGATTCTTGAAATAAGGGAAAGGCCAACCAAAATGGCATGTGAAAAAGCTGTCAGTGTCATGTGACCTCAGGGTGGATTTCCAGATCTTGCCTTTTCAAATTTCCCTTCTTTGCAGCAGTGGGAAAATGGTTCCCAGAGGTTCTTTTGAGCGGCACAAGGCAGGGTCAGTCACATACTGAAGAAGTCAGACAGGGCTCTTCAGTGTCTTAGGAGATTATTTACCTGCGATGAATGGCCAAAAGCAACCCACCATCGAGAACTTCTAACTTGATGTTGATGCGCTGATGTCTTTTATAGGAATGCATCCAAGGAGGATTAGCAAAGGGGAAGGTTAAACTCAGAAAATAATGAGGCATCAAGTGCTTTCTGTGAATAATGCAATTAGGCTGAAAGATGTAGTTGTGTGCAATTCATTCTCCTTCCGAGCATTCTTTGTAACTCTGGATTGCTCTTGAGGAACTTTTTGATTAAATGCACGTCAGTTTTCAGCAGCTGAGCTGAAATCACACGCGCCTTTATCAGTTTAATTACCCCAGCTTCCTATAGCTTTCTTCTTAGTGCTCTGAGGAATCTGATAATTTTAGAGAAAGAGAAATAAAATGTAGTATTTTTTAGAAATAGCAAATGCCAAATTAATAAAGCTTTGTTCTGTTATTACGTTATGCTTTGGAGGCAGTGATGGCGGTGGTTGTAAGAACCACTTTCCTCTTTCAAATGATGAAATATACTCGTTTGCCGCATTCTGTGTCTTTTGATTCAGAGTTTTCTTTTTATTTCTTAAATCAAGGTTTAGCTGAAGCTCACAAAAATAAACATTTTGAAACATTAGTGCTTTAATGGATTTAGTTTATGTTCTAAAACTTGCACGTTTTCATTAATAATTGAAGTATGATATGTGATCATTTTACCTTTATAAAATTCCAACGTAAGCATACTTTTCTCTCCTACCCCGCACCCAGTTCTACTAGAGATTTGGTTCTGATCTAATAAATGCTATACTTAATACACAGAAGATAATTCGGCAAGTATGAATTAAACCTTTTAGCAGTGGAAGGAACGGGATCAGTTCTGCGACTTTTTTTTTTCAAAGGAAAAGAAATTCTTAGTGACAGTGTCCATGGGAATTTACCTTTGAGAAAATTAATAAAATTTCGTAGGCATAAGATAAGATAGGCGTGAAAATAACTGAGCAGCAGTTGGTTTAAACCATACAACTTAACGCAGTCAGAACACTCATCTAGGACTTGTCCTTCCTCCGTTTCCCTGGAGCCCCACACATGCACGTGTGTGCAGTGGGCACAGCAGTACCCGTCGCAGGGCTGCCGGGACCCTAAGTGGCAGAATGCACGTAAAGTGCTCACCAGTGCCCGGCATCTGTTAAGTGCCATGAGAACCTGAGTGTTTGATAAAAGGCCAAGTGGGGGAATTTAGACGATTATCACATATTTAATGTTTGAAACGCCTCGTGTATTTAATGATCACTGAATGCTCTTTGAATGACGGCATGCAAGTAGGTTTCGTTGTTCTCTAGGAAAACACACATATGAGAGACCGTGAGCTCCTTAAGGGAGGAAATGTCTCATTTTCATGTCCAGAGCATCTGTCATAGGGTGGGTACCTTGGTAGCCCGCACATTCCACCAGTGGCCGTGGGCCGGCAGTGCACTCTGCCAGCATCCACCTGGCTTCCCCTGAGTGTGATGCCAGCCTAGGTCTGAGGCGTGGGCGACCTCTTCTCAATCAGTTCTCTTCTCCTTCCCTTCACAGCGGAAGCAGCGCTGACCTCGGTGGGCCCGGGGACCCTCTCCAGGTCCTGGAAGGTGTTGTGGCAGCCGTCCGCGCCAGTGTGGACAAGGGGTAAGACTGGAATAGTGTGTGATGGCATGTCTTTCCTCACAGTCTCGGGATTTCCTTTAATATCCATATTTATGAAGCTTCCAAGCTTCTAAGCAACATTTCTAGGTGTTTCTGCACGACTGAAGAGTGTTTTCGCAGATGGAGACATGGATCCCCAGCTGCATGCTTTTCCCATCAGCCCAGCTCACCTTCCCCTGGGCCTTCTTTGCCATAGAGAACGTGCTGTCTCCCTACCTCCCCACTAGGAAGGAAGGGGTGGGAAAGTGCTTTGAGCTTCTTAGAGAAGGGGCTGGTGACCCCAAGAGGTTAACTATATTAAGTATGGACATTTCTAGAGCGTATATATTATATATATATATATATATTTTAAAGCTTTATATACGTTAGATCTGCCTCATCTGAGGACTGAGGGTATACAGGCTTTATAAGTCTGGAAAGGTATGTGCCCCTGATGCCATTTTTAGAAAGCATCTTCCATTTAGATGCAGTCATTCTGATAGGAGTAATGGCAATAGCGACAAATGAACAGTTAAGTGCTTCCCAGAGTTTGCAGAGCTCTTTCCTGTGTCTGCTATCTGTGTCAGCCCTAAGGTCTCAGCCCAATTTCCCTTTTTTAATGGAAAAGATGATACAACAATAATGAAGTGTCGAGAAAACTCCCCATAGTTCCAGTCGGTAATATGATGCTATTTATTTGTATGTTACTTTCTACGTGGTCATTGGTTGGGGACAGATACCTTTTCCTATAGTTTTGATCAAAATACGTAAATACTTTTATATGTTATTTGCCTGCTATGGTAACTTTCTCCATCATCTTTATAGATTTCATGGTTATTATTTGTGATGGCTGGATACGGTGCTGCCATTTTCAGGTGAGGGTGGAAGAGCCTGGAGAGAGAAGTGGGCTTGTCCCAGAGCTGTTGATCTGGGTGTAGATCCAGGGTTCCCCCTGGCTCTCCATCACGGTTTAGCACTCAGGTGCCTTTAGGACATATTTCCAGGCACTGCTTTGTGCCCGAGGTTTGAGCGACAGAATATAGGGTCAGCCGTTTAGGTGAACAGGGAAGAACACTGCGAGAAGGACCTGCTACTTATTCTTCTTTTTGCCTTTCACTGTTTCTCTAAACCCCTTTGCTTGTTGGTCTTTAGATAGTCCCATAGCCACAGCAGTGGCTAATTTAGGCCTTTTATTCTAACAAGAAATTTATTTTTTCCCTACCTGTTTACCGTGTGCCATGCTCTGTGATAGGTCACAAGGAGGTGAATGTGGGTGAGAAATAACTTCCAACCCCGAGGAGGTCAGAGTCTCGCGGGGGAGACCAGATTGCGTTTGGCCCCTGGAATCTACTGCAGTGTGTTAAGTGCTGTGCAGAAAGCAAGGTGGGGAGAGTGGTTTATTTTGCTCTGGAAGTCGGGGTGGGACACACAAGGCATGACATTGGGTCTGGCCTAGAAAATCAGAGTCTGTTAGAAGGAGGAGGCGATGATGGTACCCAGGCTTAGGGAACTGCCCAGGCAACCGCACATTCAGCAGGTAGCAGAGCAGGCAGGGATGCTGCATGGGAACTACTCGGCCCCCTTCTGGAGGACACGTCCGGCTGCTGCCATCCTAGTCGCAGCTCGTCAGTCAGTTCTCAGCTAGCGGCTCCCTGGCGAGCTGCCACAGCGGCGCAGCTGCTTTCAGGTGATGCTGACCTGGAATCTGGCCTCACACGATGAAAGGGATCTTAACGGGCTCTGCTTCATGCCCGTCCAGTGGGGTCTCTCAGTCTTGTCCCACTGGGGACATCCCAAAAGGATTAGGGGCGCCAGTGTTTTTCTTAGTGAATTTCCAGCCAAATACACAGAAGAATCCAGCTTGGTTCTCTTGAATACAGACTAGCGTTTAAAGCTTTGATTTCCAAAGGGGAAGACATCAGGGAATGGAGATACAAACAAGATCTTCCTATTCCAGAGACAACAGTAAGAAAGGCTTCTTCTTAACAACAAGAAAAATCTTCAGAGGAATTCTTTTCTTTTGCTTAAAAAAGAGAAGGAAGACAGGCAGAGCCATAATCTTTACTCCTGACAAGCATGAATCACAGTTACACCAGATGCCCTTGTCCTCCTTCCCCCTCCCAGCAGTGTGCCTGGGAGAGGGACTTGGGGGTTCAGGCCCTTTTAAACAGACTCCCTCAGGTCACTCGCCGCACGGCCTGACATGACTGCCTGGCCTCTAGAAGGCCATACCAGGCCTGTGTGCCGCTCATCCTCCCTCTTGGTGGCATATACAACAACAAGCCGCCTTCACGCCCAGCCCTATAACTTGGACATCCACTGCCCTCATGGCACCTGTTTGGGTAGTAAGTCTCCTCTTCATATGCATTGTCAGCGTGCAGGCCTGTAAACTCGCCCTCTCCTGCTTGTTAGCTCCCTCCCTCCCTCCCTCTCTCCCCTCCCCTCCCTTTTTCTCTCTCCCTTCTCCCCTTTTCCTGCCTCACCTGTAACTGCCATTTTCACCTCCTCTTTTACTTGTGCTAAATGTAAATCACGGAAAGCCACCACAATTAGCCCCTAGTGGAGCCTTCAGCCCCCTGTCCCCCTCTTCAGTTTAACCACATTCTCACCTCGAGACATCAGGGTTCAGTATCCTAGGGGTTTGAATAAGTGTCAGAAACCTTGGGTTACATCTATAATTAAAGATGAGAGTAAGGTGATTAATTATTCAGAGGCTTACCTATATTAAATTTAATGGTTTGATTTTTCCCGTTGTTTATGTGTGTCTGGAACATCATAATTTGAGAATACGGTTGTCCCTCGGTATCTACAGGGGACGTCTTCCAGGACCCCCACAGACACTAGAATCCCCAGTGTGCAAGTCCCTCATAAAAATGGCGTGGTGTCTGTGTATAACCTGCATAATCCAACCGTATTCTTTAGATTATCTCTAGATGACCTATTGCTTAGTACATCAGCAATAATGTAACATTAAAAAATATTTTTTCTTTGATCTGGTTGGTGGAATCCGCGGAGGAACCCGTGGATACAGCAGGCCAACTATGCAGTCTCTATTCGAGTTTGTGTTAAGAACTAGTTCATTAGTTCACTTAAGAAAAATAAGTATGCTTTAAAATTCAGTAACTCAGTGTTCTAAAATGATATATCCATTTAGCCTGAAATGAAGAAAATACTAAGGCTCATTTCAAAAATAAAAAGCTAATGAACACCTATTACTCTATGCCGAGGCCTTGGAAAGGGCACTTCAGCAGCTCCGTCGTCAGAACAGCCCTGTCCTACAGATGCCAGATTAGAAAACGAGCCTCATGTGACAGGTTCTGTAACGTGTCCAGGGTCACCCAAGTGAGGCCGTGCTATGAATTTCTGCCACCACAGCTAGTCTCCTCCTGAGATTACAGAACCCCAGAAGGGGACAGTGAGGCGATGCTTCTCGAACTCTAACGTGCATGGCAATCGCCTGGAGGTCCTATTGAGATTTTCCTGAGTGGGCCTGGGTGGGGCTTGAAATTCGGCATTTCCGACCAGCTCCCAAGTGCTAGCCAGCTAGTCCATGGACTGACCTTTGAGTAGCAAGGTCGTAAGGCATTACTTCCCTCAGCTTGCTTCTTCCACGAGCTTCCCTGCGCTGGCCTTATTTTCTCTTTCACTTCCCGCCTTCACCATACCTTTAAAACTTTTTCCGAACAGAATATCAGTGATTTTCAAAAGGATGTACAGAATTCAGTCCATTCAAAAACAGGTAATGAACGGGGAGTCCCTCTGTGCACTCTTCAAACAGGAAAAACGATTTCCCTCAAAACGATTGAGTACTTTAGGACTTTCTGTTGTTCATGTAATTGCTGCTGTATCGCAGTACCGGTGTCATCGACTTGGAGCTTCATGCACATCGCTCAGTGGCACATCATTCAGATTTCACTGAACTCGCTTTGATAAGACTTTGGGATTTCACGTTATTTGTAAAGCACAGAAAAACCAAAAAGAGAAAGGAAGTCCGCTAGAGCAAATTAAATCCAGTTTCTTCTCACTCGTCCTGCTCTGTGAGGCAGAGTAGCTCCTCAGAGGTCCTGGAAGCTCCCACGGTGGGTGAGTGTTCTGATCTGTGGCACTGAGCCCTGCTGAAGGCGTGACCACCACTCAGGGTGGCGGGTCCACTCTACCGCTGCGGCCCTGAGGGGGCCCCCAGGCTGTGTTTATGAAGCCACAGCCGTCACTTCTGCCTCACTGCAGTGAGACGGGTCCATGCTTTCGTTGATGCATGAACCTCCGGGCGATGTTCTAGATCAGCAGAGGTTTGAGAGGGGCCACAGAGTGGTTACTGGTTGTCATCTCAAATAAGATGTGCGATCGGAGTTGTGTGCGCACCAAAATTACTACCTTTCTAGGAATTTTTCTCTGTTATAACTTGATTATGATAATTATTTGGAAAAAAATCACACTTTGTGTACTACTGTGATGCCGTTTCACACATTATGCATTCATTTATTTGCAATTCTGTCTTATTCTGTGCCAGTTGCCCTACTTATTTCATGGGAGCTGATCAACACACGCCATCATCCTGGGGAGTGTCTGCTCCCCGGCTCCATATGTAGTGGGGGAAGTCAGTGGGGTGGGTAGATGGATTCATTAACTTCAGCAAGGGGCCTCTTCTGTCTCTCATTGTCAGCTCACTTACACTGACCTGCTTGCCCCTCCCTCCCTCCCTCCCTCCCTCTCTCCCTTCTTAATCTAACCTAGCATCTTGCAGGTCAGAGTTTGCAAACTCATTTCCTGGGGAGGAGGCCAGGCAGGTAATGACCACGAACATTGGGGACTGGGCCGAGGGAAGGCAGGAGCCTGGAGGCCGAGGGGATCTCCGAGAGCTCCTGGTGGGCTTGCCTTGTCTAAATGAGGCAGCCGTCATGGTTTCCTTATCTTCCAGCTATTAACGAGGAGATGGGAAATCTCTGTGTGTATTTTTTTTTTTTTAAATTTTGAAACACTGGCAGATATCGTGTAAGCCAACACAAAAATTTGGCTGCCAGTTTATAACTTCTATATAGGAGATTGGGCAGAGTGACCTTATGTTCCCTTCAGGCATTCAAATTCTCTGACTTATATACTTATTTTCGAGAAATTGCAAAGATCTGTGTTTTTCCTATGTGAACAGTCTTCCCCCATTCTCAAGAACAATAATTTTAGTTTGGGTAGTGCATTATGATTGATAAATTGCTTTTCATATTCACTATCTCTTTTAATGTACTTACCACCAACATTTAAGGTTGGGTTATTTTTGCATGAATGTGCCATGCAGAATCTGAAAACTTTTGCCAAGATTACCCAATTTTATTCTTAAGATCTGTCTTTTTACTTGATTCAATAATCGCCTTTGTTAGACATTTCTCTTCCATTCCTTTGTACTTTTGTGACTATTTTCTCATGCTACATTACATAATAGAATATCACTTTCTCAAATTAATCATTTAATGAACATATTTTTGTTGTCATTCTTACTGTTCTTTTTCCTGTTAATAGAGCTGCTTGTATATTTCAGAGGACTCCTTAACTTTTGGCCCAAAACTAACTGTGAATGTGTGTTTCCTTTATTAGTTAATTTTTTAAATAATGTACTAAATTATCCCCTCCCCCTTATTGTGGGAAACAAGGTAGAAACAAATGTCTGTGTATTTGCAGTGAAACTGTGAGATCTTTCTTTTTCTTTTATCGATTTTATAACTTTAAATCATTTGGATAACTTTTATAATAAAGTAAATATGTTTTGAAATGTTTTTATTTCTAAGCTCATTAAATCATCTTTCATAAAATACTGTAAAAATGGAATTACTTTCCTTCCTGTTCTGTTTTTTTTTTACATTATAAATCAGAATTGGTTATTTTTCACCTACCTATTTATCTTAAAATTTTTCAAACCCACAGAAGAGATACAAGGATAGAAAAATAATACTGATGTACTCGTCCTGTTGATTTACCAGTTGATAACATTTTATTCTTGCTTTCTCGCAGTTTTCCTCTCCCCGTCTCTGTGTATGTGTGTGTGAGTGTGCATATTTGCTCAATCATGAGAGCGACTTCAGATTTTAAAAACTCAACATTGAAATCAAAACGTGAACTGTTTTTCAGCCCAGAACGTGAAGGGAAAGTGCTGCCTTTCGTTTCCATGTGTTCTTGCTGTGCCTGGAGTTCACGTGGCTGTCCTGCGAGGCGCTTCTAGAACACGGTGCTTGTAGAACACAGCGTTTCTGATTTCAGCAATGAGTTCTCATAGTTCTATTATGTCTTTGAACTATCGAGCAAAAGTTAGAGCAGCTTCCTCCAAAATGTCCAGTGCTATCAACTGAACAATAAGTTCTGATGTAAAAGTAATCGAACTCAATTTAATGACCGGGGAAACACTGTATCACAGCAGCATCG
The DNA here is from genome assembly GCA_030015415.1 of Cynopterus sphinx. Lineage (NCBI taxonomy): Eukaryota > Metazoa > Chordata > Mammalia > Chiroptera > Pteropodidae > Cynopterus > Cynopterus sphinx. The sequence goes on along the minus strand of CM057383.1, from coordinate 4,886,028 downwards.
GAATAACTTGAGTCTAGTGTCCTGGGATATGCCCCCATTCGGTTTTAGGAGCATTGTGTAGGATAGTCCAAGTTCAAATCCTGGCTCCGCTGCTTACTATGTGACCTTGGACCAGTTGTTAAGCCTCTGGGTGGTTTTCTCATCTGCAAATTGGAAATGATAACAGAATGCACAAAAAGGTGGTTGTGTTGAGGTGATATAACTCATAATTTTTTCATTCTTGGTCATTACACTGAGATCTTGGGTTATCATTGTAACTTCCATGTGGCCTTCGTGATGCCAACTTCTTCCCATTCTAGCTCATCCTACTTGCTCCACACTTGGCCTTGGGTCAAAAAACTGGCTTTACGTTATGTGACGCTGGCTTGGACTCAAGGCCGTAAACGTGCTTTGCACTCCTTTCCTCCTGAGTTATACTTAGACCACTTCAGGCTTCACCAAAAGGGCCTGAGCCTGCCCCAGCCTGCACTCTTCTGTAACTTCTGTAATCACTAACGTGGAGATGATGTTTCGTTGCTCAGAAATCCTTCCTTATCCTCACTCCATACAAAGTAAGACCAGATGCCCTGCATAACAATGGTCGCCACTAAGGAAGTTAGTGCCGGATAATGCGTTTGGGCTTAGCATTTATTATTTTATTTTGTGTATTTGTTTAATTCTCAACAACCCCATGAGTAAGTATCCACCCCTAATTCACAAATGAGAGTGAATCTCCGTGAAGTGACCTGGTCAATGTAACACTCTCAGAAACTGGTAAATCTGGAAAGGGACCCTGGGTTGGATGCCTGCAAAGCCTGTGCGTTCAAAGCCTGAAGGACCACACCTTTTCAGCCTTGTCTGCAAATTCGTGGTTATCCAGGTGAGGACACCTGTCCTATCTCTAACTCGCCGCCCAGACATCTGTGCTTTATTTGCTCCCTGAATGTGCTGTGTTCTTTGAAATCTTTGGCTTTCCCCGCCTTGCTGTTTCTTCTCTTCGTCTGGATTATATTTCCCTACCTTTCCATTTATATATATCTTTATTCTTTATGATCCTGTTCAGACGCCACGTCATCTGTGGCCTTCCCCGATTCTGCTTGCTCTTCCAAAATGATTGTTCAAATTTATCGTAGTAATTTGAAGAATAGTCACTTTCAAAGCCTTTCTGTTCCACAGTATTGTTAGTTCTTTGAAGGCAGAGACCATATACTTTTTCATCTGTCTTCAAGCACAAACTCTGATAGTGCTGATAGTTATAGTGACGATTATGATGATGATGGCTACTATTTGTTAAGTACTTTCTCTGTGCCACATACTGTGCCAAGTGCTTAATGTACATTTTCTTCGTTTCACAGACTCCAAGAGACACACTTTCAAGACATTTGTCTGCTTAACTCTAAAATGAAAACGATGACATTGATGATTTTTGTCGAGTTGTTAGGAAAGGAGGGGCCAGGATTCACAGGTTCACGAGATTCCAAAAAAATGCTCTTTCCACTACACTGTACTGTCTCTTAACTTTGCACATAATAGATATCCAGGAAATATTTGTGGCATTCTAGTTTTCCGTACCCCAGTTTTGCCATTTCTGAGACATATTAAGGATACTCACAGATAAAACTATCAAATGACTTTGTAAATTTAGGAAATGCTTAAGCCAGTTGGCCACAGCATTTTGTAATCTTTTATTCTTAAATATGAATAATTTCTTCTCTTTAACTTGCCATAAATTGTATGGACAGGTGTTTTAGAATGCATACTAAGAGATATTCTTAGTGACATTGTAGAATTTTTTTTTATCAGTTTTTAAAAACGTTTCTGTGGTCTTATCAGAGTGTGGGATTTGGGACTTGGTCTAGGTGGTTTGTTGTCGGAAGCCTCATAAGGATCTGGTTACAACAGAACCGGTGTAATTCGGTGCTTTGTTGCAGATCCCCAGGGCCTGTGTGAGTGAGGCTCCTGGTGAGTAACCTCTCAGCAGTCATCACTAGTCATTCATTGGCATCATCATCAAATAAAGGGTTTTCCTGAGAGGGTCCACTGGGACTACAAGAGAAGGGGTTCTCAGACTGGATAGAAAGTTGTACAAAGCATCTTTGAATCTTTTTAGACTGCACAGTTCTTGATTACCCACGCATTCGTATTTTATCTTTAGGGTAGTGTGATACTCTGACCTCATGTTGAAATTCCATCGCAGACAAAGTGGTAGAAAACATGGCTTTGAAGTTTGCACTGTTATAGGTGTTTGTGGGCATCTTATAGCCCCTCCATGGAGCCTAATTCCTTATCTGTAAAATGGAATTTACTCGGACAGCATGGTGACTATAGCTTACAACACTGTACTGGATATTTGAAAGTTACTAAAAAAGTAGATCTTAACAGTTCTCATCCCAAGAAAAAAAATTTTAGCTGTGTGAGGTGATGGATGTCAGCTAAATTTCTCATGGTGCTCATTTTGCAATATACACATATATCAAATCGTTATGTTGTACACCTTAAACTAATACGATGTCATATGTCGATTACATCTCACTAAAAGTGGTAAAAATTAGAGTGGAATTTATCATATCTCCTTTGCATAGTTACTGTCAACCAGTAACAGTTTATGTAAATTTACTAGAAGAATGCCCGACGCTATTAGTGCCATTAATGGAAATAAGCATACTGCTTATTAAACTTTCTGTAAGAAGTAGAGTAGCTAAGGACATGTTGATCAATGATTTTTATTTGCTTTATGTACCTCATTTTAATGTGGTACTTTTTAAAAATTACGTTCATTTTACAGTTTTAAAATACCTAATATGGTTTGCTGTAAACCCTTTAAAACCATTAACAATTTTTCTCTCAATGGGAAAAAAGTAAAGTCATCCACTGAGCAGGTGTTTAAGTCCATCGCCACGTGTGGTTCCTGGACGTAGAAGAAAGACGTAAGAGTTTCTGTCTCACCTTGATTTCGCCCTGCAGGGAAGAGCTGGTTTCCTCCGAGGACCTGCTGGAGTGGCTGCGGCCTTTCTGTGCCGATGACGCCTTGCCCGTGCGGCCCCGCATCCACGTGCTGCAGGTTTTGGGACAGTCCTTCCACCTGAGCGAGGAGGATAGCAAACTCCTGGTGTTTTTCAGAACAGAAACCATTCTCAAAGCCACTTGGCCCCAGAGACAGGTAAGGGAGCATCTCACATTTGAATGTTTTCCTTATTAATAATAACTAGAGATCGTTGCTTGATGACTTTCCACTGCCTTCAGGTAAATAACCAGCATGCTACTGCAGACTTCGCGTGTGTTCATCAGCCTAGCCATTTAGAAGTTAAACGTTCGCCACAAAGTTGCCTCTGCTTTTCTATCTATTTGAAGGGATATGCATAGGAGATGATGTCTTCTTACTCCTCTCCACGCGTGTATCGTTTTTCTCTTCATAAGGTAGAGCCAGGGTTTTTCACAGAATCAGCTCTTCATGGCGGCGCACCCTCTCCTTGGAGAAATGCAGATCTGGGTGGAAATGTGCTGTGCAGTTTAGCTGACTCATTTACCTTGTGCTCTGCCCAGGTACCCAGGGTCCTCTCTTCTCTTCTCCGCCTAGATGGAAATGATGTCACCGACACACAGGATCTTAGTTTCTCCGTACCATTCATCCTTCAAGGCTCATTCAGTCCATCCTTTCTCTAGGACCTTCCCTGACCATTTCAAACCTAAGTGAACTTTGAATTCCATGTATTTGAGCCTTATTTATTTATTTGTTGTTGCTGTTGTTGTTGTTGTTGTTAAAAGTTTTATCCCCCCAGCCCCGTGAACACTGGGAAGCCCCAGAGGGTATACTTGCTCTCTTTTGAATCACTCTAAGGATGCTGTGCACTTCCTCAGAGCTTATATACTACTGATCAAAGAAAAGGGAATGCTAATTCCTAAACGCAAGAAATAGGATGGTCCCTGAAGTTTGGCTTAAATTCTGTGTTGTGTTCCAAAAGCATAGGATCTCAGAGGCTGTAACCACAGTTTAGCAAGCAGGTAGATTGTGTGCCAACAAAAGTTAGAAAATAAGACCTTTCCGGGTAATCTGATCTACAAATGAGTTTCCTGGAAATCTGACTCCAGCTTGATTTCCCTTCTAATTTTAAAGCTTTACTTTAGAATGTATGTTCCTATTACTGTGTTCAAAGAACAATGAATTTCTTTTTTAAAAATGTATCAGATATTCTTGAGACTCATCCCAGAGCACCTTCATAATTGTCATCTTATATGCTCTTGTTTCCCTCTATGAGATAACTAGGTAGATACTGTCATCTAGTCTTTGGAGTTCTAGAAATTGAGATTCAAAAAAATGTGGAACTTGCCAAGTGGCTGAAATGGGTTGGGCTGAAAAACCACTAATCTGAATAATACTCTCTATGACCTTATCAACACATCTAGCTTCATCTTACCTTGAATCCCATCGAGCAACCACTAATAGCCTTTGAAGAGGAGCTTGTGAACACAGATGCAGTCAGCTATGAAATCTGTTCCAGGTCTTTGACGTGGCGGAGGCCAGGGGCATGCTTGTTTTCAGCACGTACGAGGGCTCCTGTGGCTTCCCTGAGGTCAGCTGAAAATTGAGCCATGTCGTTTGCCTGGAACTTTAGAGTCGGACTCGCCCTGAAGCAGACGAATGCCCCGACTGCCACGTACTGGCTGACAGAACCTCCGTTTCTTAAGTTCTCAGCCTTCTCAGTTTCATCTTCCTCGATGGCTGGAGCCCGGCAGGACGATGAGGCTCGTTTCTCTGGTTGGAGCCTTTTTCATGTTATGTCAAATCCATAGACCGAAAATATCACGAAGCGACATAGAGACTGGGTGAAGGAGAAAACATCCATCTCGTTTGTCACGTTCAAGCACCAGGCCGTACACTTTCGTATTTGGTCTTAAATGCTTCAGACGTAACGTTTCTTCTTTGAAGTGTTTCTCAATATTCCTGTTACTCTGAAAACACGCTGCAACTTTTATGTAATTTCAGTGATTTCTGGAGGTTTCTGAGGTTTTGATTTCTTTAGAGCTTAGCTTCTCCCAGACCCAGGACGTAAGGCAGCTTGGCTCGGAGTTAGTTCCTTTCCGTGCACTTTCTGAACGGGCTTGACTTCATTGCACTGAGTCCAAACCGTTTTCTCTCGTTTTGCAAAGTCCATGCGTAGCTCCTCATTTCATCACGGCTTCCTCAGCGGTGCAGACTTTTCCAGGCCTTCTAGAAAACACCTCCCCCAGACGTCTCATAACTCTGGGAACAAGTCGTCATGTCCCCTCCCCTCTGCCTTCCCCTGTGAAAGGGGTGTCCCTGTTCTTGGCAGCTCATGATCTGATTGTCTTAGAGTCTTTGGCGATGGAAATAAAAAAAACACATTAATGCCTTAATTATACCAATTCATGTGTAGCCTTCTCCCAACATAAGTTAGTGAATGTCTTCTCCTCCTCTCGGGATTTAGTATTCCCTGTCAGCCTGCCATTCCTGCTTCAGATCTGTTCTGAAGGACGAATGAACGTAGTGGGGGGACCAACTCTGTCCACGTAGTAAATAACCACCTGCTCTGTGGAGAATGAATGCAGAAAAACTGAGGCTTCAGAGTGGACTCGGAAACTTCTGGGATGTCACAGAACGATGCCCATCGTTGAAATTTGAGGGTATTTCTATAGTTTTTTTTTTTTTTTAACTGTGTTACTTTTCCCCAGAGCAGTGAAAGGTCCGGGGGGGCACTGATGGGTAAATCACACGCGTGTGTCCACCTCCCCTCCACTGTGGCTTTATAATCTTGGGGAAGATTCTTCACCGCGAATCTTGGCCACTGGGTGTGTAAATGGAGCCTTGAACTAGAGGAGACGTCGGACGATCTGCTCACTTCATCTGGCGTTTCTTCCACACTTAGAACTGTCGTCTTCATTTTCATTCACGTACCAAGCGCCTGAAAGACCCCAAAACGTTGACTGCGCGGGTTCTCATTCTTTAAAATTTCCCCCTCTCCCCTTTCTCCATTCTCAAAGGATAGAAATGTTTCTTACAAGTAAAAGTGGGAATGGATAGTGACATTTCAGTGTTCAATTAACGGAAGATGTGGAGCCGCTCCCTTTGCTGTGGCGGGCAACCCTCTCAGGCCGACTCTGCAGACATCAAAGAAGGGCTTAATATTTAATCATCCTTCAGGTGCCCAGCGTCGTGGCCCCGCAGATCAGTGTGCTGCTGGGAAACCAGCCAGCCAGCTCCTGCAAAATTAAACGCAGGGCCCGTGGAGCCTGCTACCTTGTTCGTCCTCAGCTAGACAGCAGTTTTTTTAGTTTTCCAATGATTGGTTAACAGAATTAAAAATTCAGAGGCCCTCAGTTTTCAAAAGCTTGGTAAACCTTCACTTCTATTTCAGAAATGTGCCCCAGCTTGGTGGGTAGATGGGGGAAGGGGGCTGGGGAGCGGAGGAGAACCTAAAGTGGAGAGGGGGGAGGAGGAGGCATTGGGTCAGTCTTCTAGCTTTTCAGGTTTTGTAATTTTCTAGTTAACGGGTGCATGAAAAATATGGGTCACATTGCGTATGTTTCCCTAAAAAGTGCTATACCACATCATCTCAGGTTTTCTTTCCCTTGTTTTTATGTTAAAAGAGCATGTGGCTTGGAGAGTTTCAAATGCCTTTTAAAACGTCAGCTTCTGATGGTGTAGTTAGAAGTGATCGCCAGAAAGAATTAGTTAAAGACACCTAACCCCGTGACAAAGACATGCATTTTTCCTGCTTCGAATCAGGCGAAGACATATTACCCATCTGGTCAGAGGCCAGGTTGGCTTCATCTGCAACAAAACAAAACAAAACAAAACAAAAGCCCCATTTCCTTGTCAGAGGGAGCTTAGACAAATGATAGAAGGGTTTAGTTTGCAAAGCTATATTTCCTTACAAGTCCTCAGAACTAAGGCTCACTGCCACAGGCGATTTGCTTAATCAAATATTGGATAACATTTGCTGTTAACAATACGCCTGCACACACATACAGTATAACCTCAATAGCCGTTAACCCGGACCCCTAGAACTGGAGAGTTTTGAAAGCGTCTCAGTTCTGCAGTCACATTTGTGGGAAAGGAGACGGATGTCCAGAAAGGAAAATCTCCTTCCGCAGATTTTAGCTTCACTCTGACCGTTTCTGAAGTGACTGCATTCTCAGTTCGTGTCCCGGTCACGGTTTGTTTTACGACCCTCGTAATGCTCTTCGCCACCGTCTGCTGACTTCTCCCTACCTGTCCTGTCTGTTTATCATATGATGTCTCTCGTCTTCCAGGGATCTCACAGACACTCCTTAAGTAGTTGCTGAATAAGTGAACATTTGATCTGAAACTTGTCCGGTGTCACCTTTGAAATGCCAGGGACAAGGGCAAGCGTGCCGGCACCCAGTCTGGCGTTCTCATCCTCCGTGCTGAAGGAGGTGGTGCTGCGAGCAAAGGACTTGCTTGGGAAAATGGAGAGTTTCCCTACAGAGTGGCCTGGTGCTTTCAGATCGATAACTGTGCTGTGTTACTTTCCCATAATTTGCTGAAAGTGATTTTTGGCCGGACAGTGGCCTCTCTCGGGGAAGCAAACAGGTCACAGGCATGTTTGTCCGGATGGGAGCAGGAGGTCTGAAATGTTCGGCTAGAGCTCGAGGGGCCTTTCTCCCTGAAATCGTTAAAGGAGAGAGAGAGCACCAGGGTTGACTGGGCCCTTCAGATATTTGAAGACCTCGAGAGTCTCTGTTCGCAAGTCGTGGCTTCTCTCCGTGGAAGACCTGCCCTCCTGTCCCTGGCGTCACCGGGACAAGGGGGGCCTGTGCAAAGGGTCCTAAGTGCCCGTTTCTGCACTTAACCTTGGAACAGCTCGCAGCGCCGTTGCCGCCTCCGTCCTAGACGAGGTCGTGGGGCCTGTCTGACGTCACGCGGCTTGGGAAGGAGAGACGTGAGCTCCACCCCATCCCGTTGGACTGCACAGCCTGTGTGTCCGGCCCGGCGCCGCGTGTTCCGCACCAACCTCTGGGTGGCACCGGCCCGCAGAGGGTGCCCTGCGGGCGTCGTCCTGTCCACTGTGAATTCACACAGGCGAGCGGGATCGGGCAGGGAGAGTCAGGAGTGAGCAGAAAGCAGGAGCCGTCGCTTCGTCTTCTAGCGTTTTCCAGTGTCTTGTATCCAGCGCTGCCTATGTCAACTGCTGCTCAGCGAGAACGTTCTGAAAACCGCCGAGCCTCGGAACACGTCGCACAGGCACCCTGGGGGACATACTCACGGAGGTTCTCCAGGCATGGGCGACGCGCCCCCACTGTGCTAGCCTCTGGCCCTGGGAGGAGAGACAGGCGGTCGGGAGTCGGTGCCCGGGCTCTTCGCACAGACCTGCACTCACGTCCCTGTTTCCCCACTTGTGAGCTGGAAAAGTTGCTCAGCTTCTCGAAAACTTCGATTCCTTGTCTACACCGTGGAAACAACTTACGATGATGGTGAGGGTCAGGTGGGATCGTACACGCTCAGGTCTACTCCATCCCGGAGACATGGACCCCGTTGGTGGGACGCATAAAGAGAGAAGGAAATGCCCTGGATGCGTCGGGGCTGGGCGAGGAGTCTCGCTCGGCAGGGCAGGGGCTTTGGGTCAGGGCCTGCAGCCCTTCTGTGCCCAGGGGTGGCGAGGAAAGATGGCTGGAGGCCACGCGTGAACTGAGTGCCACACAGCAGGTGTGTGCTGTGACGGCGAGAACCACCAGGAGATGCAGCTGGGGTGCAGCGGGTCAGACCGGGGAGAGCCCCAGCATCCTGCTCCGGCCACGTGGATGAGAGATGCCTGAGAAGCAGCATGGCCGGCTCTGTGTCAGGCGAGGCCCTGCGACCTTTGCAAGAACAGTGGACGGGAGCGGGCACCAGTTCTGGGGCAGGCGGTGGGCAAGGTGCCGGAACTTGGCCCTGATCTTGGTACCTGCTGCGAAGATAGAGGAAGGTAGAAAAGTGGTCGAAGGGGGAAGTGCATGCCAGTGGACTTGGGGGGCCTGGGGGGTAAAACACAAGTTTGATGCTTCTCTGAGCTTGGTTAAGTCACCAGGGAGGGAGTACGCTCCTTACCGTGCTAGGAAGTACACGAGTAGAAACCAGGAAAAGAGGGGAAAAGGCAGGAAAAATGCAAGTCTTTAAATGTGAACGGGTCGTCGGGAATATGAGGTAGCCGGGGGCAACTTTTGTTAAACTTTTCATTTTGAAATAATTTCAGATTTATCAAGGAAAAAAAAAAGTGTACAAAGAATTGTATGTACTCTTCATGCAGATTTACCAAAATTACCGAATCCCAGACAGCCACAGCTAACACTGACACAGACTCTAGCCTAATGTACACGGGATTCGGCTTCTGTCACTCGTCCCACCGATGCCTGTTTTCTGGTCCTCGTCCAGTCCAGGTCATACATCTCGCTTCATTGTGATGTCCCCTTCGCGTCCTTCCATCCGGAGTAGTTCCTCACTTTCTGGTTGTTGTTCTATAACTTTGACATTTTTTTTTTTTTGAAGTACTGGCCGACTATTTTGTAAAATGTCACTGCATTTGGCTGTGATTTGTGTTCACGGATTCAAGGTTTGCATTGTTTGTGAGGCGACCGCAGAAGTGCTGTGTCCTTCTCGGCGCACTGGATCAGGAGGTGTGCGACGCTGGTGTGTGCCGCCTCAGCCCTGGTCATTTGACTGAGGTGCTGCCAGCCACGTTTCTTCTCCTTAATGCCATCCTTTTCTCCTTTGCGATGAATACGTACGTTGAAGGGAGACGCTTGGAGATGGTGTGAGCATCCTGTTTCCCACCGTCCTCTCGCCCACTGAGTTTTAGCATCGATGGTGGTTGCCTGAGATGCTTATCACTGTGATGGTTGCTAAATGGCTTTTTTTCCCCCTATCATTTGTCCTCCTTCCTATAGATGCATTTATCTATCTATCTATCTATCTATCTATCTATCTATCTATCTATCTATCTATCCATCTATCCATCCATCCATCCATCCATCCATCCATCCATCCATCCATCCATCCAATCACTGCAAGCTGAAGGATTCTCCTTTTGTCTGTGGTTGTAAACCATTACTACCATCATTTATTTGCCTGTTTTGCTCCTATGATCCCAGATTGGGCCATTGGGAGTTTCCACCAGGTTGTCTCCTGTATCCTTTGGACGAGTGCCCATCCTTTTTTGAGCCACAAGACCTTTGGTTTTGAGAGTCCTCTTGCACTTTTCCTGCCCCGCTCTGGATTCACTCACTGACTTCACGGAGCCTCGATTCCTTTACTAGAGAATGGTGTTTAGAAACCCAGACCTGGGTGCTAGAGGTGCTCACTGATGGTGTGGAGTTATAGCCTCTAGATCCTTACGGGGGTAGAGCACCCATGTTGACATCCATTTCTGTGTCTGTCTATATTCTCTCTAAAGCCCATGAGGTTATACCGATACCGCCAATTCCAGCCAAATCCACAGAGTTCCCTCTAGCCTTCCCGCTTTCCTGGTTTGTAAACTTCTTTCTCACTCAGTGAGAAATTTGACTCTGGTTATCCACAATATATTCATTTTCTTACTCCTAGAGTACACACAAAGTAGTTTTAGAAATGCCAGCCCACTTGTTAGGTAGAATATTTGTGTGGAGACCTTGTCTTTAGCCTTCAGACTTTCCAGGGTTCGTTCTCTCTCTCTCTCTCTCTCTCTCTCTCTCTCTCTCTCTCTCTCTCTCTCTCATACATACACACACACCACCTTCACTGTGATGATCTTATTCACTTACAGTACTCTTAGGTTCATTTTATTTCTATTTGTTTACCTCATTCTTCTGTATTTCAATTATGTATCTACTTTTTCAATGTGTAAGTCATTTACATTGCATGTGACATTCTCTGGAGTTTGGCGTTTTTCCTTTTCTACTCACGATGTTCTGAAGTTTGAACGTTTCTCAGCCTATGATGGTGCTGAGTGTATGGGTTTTATATAGTTTTCTGTAGTAGACAGGCCCCCTTGGAGAAGGTTGTTTGGACCTTCGGCCTGTGTCAACACGCTTTGCCTTTATTATGAGCCGTGCAAGATCAGGTCCTTATGAAATTCTCTCAGTAGCTACATCTACACTTCTCTGCCGTAGAAGAAGAAAAGTCTGTCAGAAAATAGCCACCCCACTTTTAACGTTTAAAATGTAGTGCTAGTTCTACCACCTTATATTATTATTTAATCAAACCCACAAACACTCAGAAATGGACCTGGTTATAATTTTATTATATTTTCTCATCTAATAATAATTAATCACTGTAACTAATAGTAATAATACTGTTTATCGAGTACCCACCTGTGCCAGGCACTGGTCTAAGTACAGCTGGACCATCGCGGTAGGCCTAGCATAGGACCAAGTCCAACAGCTGACCCAACAGCTTACGACTATTTGGTTTTCTAAAAATTTGACTTCCCTTCACCAGAGATTTGGTTAGATCCAGTGGCCACACAGGCAGCGTTGGCCACCTGAGACCTTATAAAAGGGAGTAGCTGCTTTACAGAGGGGGCCCAGTTTCCTAGATGCCAACTCTGTCGCCCTTTTATGTTTCCGTGTAGTACTTTGAAGCCCTGCACACAGAGACAACCCATTCTGACTTTATTATGTTCATGAAAGGGATTGAACGGTGAACTCTGCAACCTCGAATCAAGTGTCATCGTATGAGTCCCTTAGAAGCAGCCTGACAGTTCATCAGCTCATGCAGAATATAGGGCTATGGCGGTTGATATTACTGCTATCAGTAACAATCCCCTCCACGTTGGTAATGATTCCCTATTTGTAGGTACTTTTCTATGCATTCATATCTATTTCGTATTCACAACTATCTGAAGGTAAAATGAGCTACTGTCAGTGTCTGTAGGAAGAGGCAGCTTTCAGGAGAGGTGCCTCAATTTGAGATTTTTCCGTTCGCTTCTAGCAACCACAGAGGAATGCAAGGTCAAAGCTGTCCTCGTCTGAAGATAGGTGACTCAGTTCAATTTTTCAAGGACAGCGACTACGTCTGATAAGGAGGCTGCAGCGGCTTGACAAATTGACTTACAGCAAGGGCCGAGGTCACCTAATTCAATGGGGAGAGACGCATGGCTTCCAGAGACTGGAAGGAAGGAGGTATTCTTACGCTGGAGCCATGTTTGAATTTCAGCCTTTATCCTGCGATGTGTAGTTACTGGTGACAGTGAGAATCTCTACAGTGCCTATAAAATATTGGACATTTCACCCCCCAGCCCCTGGGGAGAGGGCAGAGGTATTAAAAGAGGTTATTACTTTCTTTCTCACTGGGGAAAAGAACGGAATAAAGCAACAGATGGAGAAAAAAGCAGTTTCTTTCAACTTTATTTGAAATGACTTGAGAGTCATTTCAAATAGTACATTTATTGCGCAAATACATGTTAAAGGATAAAAGGTAGCTCACGATTCTGTTATGCTAAAGCAGCCGTATTTCTGTTTTCTTTTTCTGTCCTGTCTATTTCATGGACATAATTCTCATTAGAAGAAAGCCCAGCACACATGGGGCTTTCTACTTCTTTATATATCGCATATTAAGCAGTTGGTAATATAAGCATCTCACTTACTGTGCACCTACCGTGTGCTGGTCTCTTCGCTAACTCTCTCATTTGCATTCTCTTATTTAATAGTCACAACCATGATATAAATATGTGTTATCTTCATCCTACAGAAGAGGAAGCTTCCAAATGATCCAGCTATGCCTCCAAAATAAACATTTTTCTGTGTTACTTGGATTTTATCGGCATTCCTCTGAAAGCTGCACATGTAATCCAGTTTCCCTTTGTCATTTATCCTGCACTCCCCTTGGGAGGTGTGTTGGATCATTTGATAACCACCTACAGGTGGTTTTTCCCCTACGTTGAAATACATTCTGTAGTCATTTCACATTGTAGCTGTTTGGGCACTTGTGTCACTTCTGTGTACTTCTCATATTTTTATGAAACATATTTGGATGCTGGGAATATATATTTTAATATGGACTGCGCTACTTCCTAGAAAAGAGAGAATCTGATTCTTTCCTAGGTCTGCAATTATGCTCAGCCAGGTGCCTTGTTTCCAAGTATTTTAGGGAGATTAAGTTCCCATGACACTGACGCTAACTGCATACTCTCAGAACTTTTATACGCCTTTAAGACCCATTTACTTTGAATTTTATGGTCTCAGAGCAATGCTTCCTTCCTCCCTCATTTTTTTTTCAGATAATTTGTCAGATTTTATGACATAGGATTTTCTTAAACTTATGTTTATTTTTTTAACCATTAATGAGCAAAATATTACTAGTTATATGAAAATATATCGGAAAAAACCCTCTTCTGGAAAGTAAATAGATAACATTATTTATTAGAGTATTTATGCAGGAAATCTGTATTGATCATTTGCTCTGCTGTATGTTCTCTGCTGACCACTAAGATTCAATAATAGCTAACTTTTTCAAAACTGAATTTGGAGGCACTTCCATTCAAATTAAGAACAAAACAAGAACACCCAATATTACTATTTAGCCTTGTTCTGGGAGTTCTGCTCAATCAATGTAGTAACACAAGAAACAGAAACAGGAAGTGTAACGTTTTAAAAATCTTAATTGGCATTATTTGTAGATTATATCATTCTAATTTCTAGAAAACAATGATTAGAATTAATAAATAATTTGTTAAATAAATATAATAATTTATTATAAAGGCTAAAATAAATGATAACTGAATGCATATAATAACACGTGAAAGTAACCCTCATAAGCCGGTACAGGGCCTTAGTAAACGTGAGTATTCATGACGATTTACCTTTTTAAACTTAGTGTTATCATTTTCTTAATAAATTTTGAAGTAAATTTTACTCTTCGAAGAAAAAAGTATTGCTCTTTTATCATCAAGAAAGCTGTGTGTAGGAACCTTCATTTAATACACTGGTCCCCCCTTATCCGCGGGGATACCTTCTAAGGCCCCAGTGGATGCCTAAAGCTGTGGATAGTACCAAACGCTATATATGTACGTGACTTTTTTCCTATACATGCGTACGTGTGATGAAGTTTAATTTACAAATTAGACACAGTAAGAGATTTATACAATGACTGATAATAAAATACAACTGTAATACAATTATGTGAATTGGGTTGCGCGTTTTGGGCGCTCCCTTGCTGACGTCTGCGTAGGATCGGAGTTTTCTTGTCCAGCGTGCTGCTGTCAGTCGGAACCCGTTTTCTGTTTGGGTCTCCAACCCACAAATGCGATGCTTTTTCTGTCTCAGCTAATCACTCTCTCACACAGTGTGGGGCTGGGGACTGCCGTGCTCTGTTCTAAAGAACAGAGTTTGGCGTTAAGACAAACTAGTCCTGGACCCTTTTTTAATAGGATGAGCTATAAACACCTTAAACACCTGTTAAGAGACCATTCTTCATGGATCTCACCTTTCTGCAAGTCTCATGAGCAGAGGTGCTTAGCCCAGCCCTAGATCTCTCAGGTGTCCTCTTATTTTTTTCTAAAGCTTTATCATTTTATCATTTTACATTTAATGCGTTGAAATCTCTCATCTACTTTGAGTAAGTGTTATATAGAGTGAAGTTTAGGTTGAGGTTTCTTTCCTCCTCTCCTTTTATTTATTTTTATTTTATTTTATTTTATTTGCTTATGGAGATCCAGGTCCTCCAGCACTGCTTGCTGAAAACAGTCTTTCTTCTCTTGAAATGCTTTTTCTTTTGCCTTCAGTCAGAATCGATTAGGCATATTCAGTTCTGTGTTCTTTTTTCCATACCATTGATTTTTATGTCTATTCGTCTACCAATACCACAGTCTTTCTTACTGTAGCTAAATAATAAACCTCAGTACGAAGGAGAGTTATTCCTCTTATTTTAGTCTTCTTTGTCCAGATCGTTTTAGCTATTCCAGGACCTGTGTCTGTTCATGTATGTTTTATAAAAGCTTGGCTAAGTCTGGGAAGAAGGTGGCTGGGATTTTGACCGCCGCCGTCTTAAACCGATAGATCAGTTTGACATCTGTCCTGTGCTGAGTCTTCCCACCCACGAAAGTCGCGTATCTCTTCGTTTGTTCAGATCTTCTTTGATTCCTTTCATAAACATTTTATAATTTTTAGAACACAGAACCTGTATGCATAAATATTTCATATTTTCGAGGCAATTATAAATGGTATGTTTTTATTGTCGGTTTTCACATGTTCGTTGTTAGTGTATAGAAATGTGATTGACTTTCATGTATTGATACTGTATCCTGTGACCTTGCTGACTTATTTCTTAGTTTATAGGTTTTGTTTGGGGCTTTTTAAATATTAATATTTCTTAGAATCTCCTAAGTAGAAAACTGTGTTATCTGCAAACAGACTTCTTTCTCCAACCCGTATGCCGGTTATTTTCTTTTTTTCTTGCCTTATTTCAGTGGCTAGAACTTACTGTGTGATGCTGAATAAGAGTGGTAGGAGTAGACATCCTCGCCTTGGAGCGTAATAGGGAAATAGCATTTCCATTTGTTTTTTTATTTCCCTCCCACTTTCCAGTGCCATTGCCTTGAGTATCATCAGTTGGTGTTACAATCTTTGTTCTAATCATTGGATGTAATTTAGAAAACTCATATAAAAAAGCACAGTCTATCGTATTTACCCATATCTCTTCTCCTTACAGTCTTTATTCTTCCCCTGAGGCTGCAAAGTCCCATCTTTCATCATTTCCTTTCTGTTTGAAGAACTTCCTTCAGCCTTTAAGACGAGAGCTGTGACAGAGTATTTTAAAGTTTTTCTTCATCTGAGAATGCTTTTATTTCTCCTTTTCTCCTAACAGATAATTTTGTCATATATAGAATTTGCAGCTGACAACTCTTTTACATTTGAAAAATACTGTGCCACTTCTTTCTGGCCTCCATGGTTCCAGATGAGAAATCCACGTTTACTCAAATCGCCATGCCCCCTGTTGGTAACGCGTTGCTCTCTCTAGCTGCTTTCATGATTTTTTCTTTGTCTTTAGTTTGCCAGGGTTTGGCTATCTGTGTCTTGGCTTGGATTTCCTGGGGCTTACCCTTTTTGGGATTAGCTCAGCATCTTTAATCTGTAGCTTTGTATCTTCTACCAGATTTGGGGAGTTTTTAGATATTCTTGAAATAGTCTTTCAGCTACACCCTTTTCTCCCTTCGTGCTGGAACTCTGGTAAGAAGTGACCTTATTTTTAGGTGAGGAGTCAGGAAACACTGGGCCTGAGTGTCTGTCTTCTGTTGGGTGAGGGCATCAAGACACCCTGCTGCTGCTTTGTTCTCCCAGCCCTGGAGTCCCAAACTATTCTGATTTAATTTTACTACGTTAAGAGTTTTCCTTTGATCGTCTCTTTTGTAACTTCCATAGTTTATAGTTGTGCTTAGCAGAGAGGGGTAGGGAAAAATGGGTTGAAACTATTTTGTCCAGGCTGGAAGTTCCTTGTATATGTTTATCTTTTGTCTTTCTTTATACAAAATTTATTTTGAGTTTTGGTTACCAGAATTGATTTTTTAAAAACATTATAGAACATGATGAATAACATAAGCTAATATTATCTTGGTAAATTTAGATAAATTTAAATATTTTAGTATTTGAACACAAATCCCAGATTAGCACTTATGTATCAAATTATATAATGATTATCTGGCAAAGTGTATTCTTTATCATGTGTTAGAAAAACATGTTCTCAAGTCATTTTTAGGTCCATTTTCTTCTCTCACATAAGGTAAAGATTTTGTTGCCACACTGGTAGAGTATTTAAAACTACTTTCTTAAGAGCTGAGTAACTTAACAGTTTGCATACACAAAACGGGTGTTTGTGTAAATTACTATATTTTTCACGTTTGTCTTTTAAGTATGGGGGTCGATGCTCTGAAAAGTAAGTTACTAATAATTGAATTGATGAATGAGCATTTGGAAGAAAATGTTTCCTGGCAAAGACACACTTTTAGAAAGTATGTGCAAGTGGGAAAGCTGCTATACAAAGACATTTATTACCGAACACTTTTTTAAAATGAAAACTATTATTTGCAAACTAACATAAAAATAAACATATAAAGGTTTAATTTAGAGTTTCTTTTCTCTTTCCTTCCCTATGACAGGTAAAACTTACAGGCTATTACACTTTCTGAAAAGAAATTAATCTAAATGATACTGAAAACATGAATCATTTTTTCTAATCTCGTCCTTTTCATGACATACAGCAAATAGCCCGTATATACGCCGCATTTCATGTAAATGTGAAACTTATTATTAATTAAGCTGCAGCTAATTCTAGAAACTGGAAAGTTGACACTGCTAGGAACATTAAAGACATAGCATTCATGTGTTTATATATTTTTTTTACACAAAAATATACACAAAAATAGCTTGTCTACAAATAAACTTTGTAAAACGTTAGATTATAACTCAGAAAGAAAAGAGCGGTCATATACCAACCCTTTTTCCAGCTACAGACCTTCAGGAACCTTAGAACTGCTGAGAATTCGAAGGTTTTTGAAGAGCTTGTTTTTCAGATAAGGAAAATGGGACTCAGAGAGAGGGACTTTGCTGAAATTGCATAGTTAAACCAGGCATCAGTGGTCGAGACATAATGTTGGTGGCATCTTCTTTCTAAACCTTATATCTATATTTAATAAAAAAGAGCCAAAAATATATGGCAACTCAATGAATATTTGAAATTACTCTGTGCTGAACTATTTTATGAATGGTGAATTATCTTCATTCATTCGTTTGCATATCCATTCATTATTTCATTCACTCAGTAAGTGCTGACTACGTATTAACTCTGCATCAAGCATGATTTTAAGTGTTGGAGATAAACCAGTGAACAAATAAAAGTCTGTTTTTAAGGAGTTCCCACTCGAATGGAAGAAGAAAAGCAGTAAACCAACACATAATATTTCACTTACAAGTGCTCAAAAGGAAAATAAAGCAAGGCGAGGGAGAGGGACGGAGTGGGGAATGCTGCTTGAGGTAGGGCAGTTCTGCAGCATGGACTCTGACAAGGTGACGTTTGAGAAATTTGAAGGAATTGAAGGAATGAGCTACAGATATCTGGAGAAAAACTGTGCCAGGAGGAAACAGACCAAACTTTCTGAGGCAGAAGTGTGTGCGATGGATGCAGAACACCTAAGGGCCCCAGAGGCCGGAGGTGGTCCAGTCTGGGAACAACAGGTGGACGTTTTGAGTTTGAGATTTTCTTTTTAACATTTTTTTTACAAATGGGCAAGAACCTATTGCCAAACTCCCGGTTAGACCACCAATTTAAATAATTCAAAGTTTATTTAGCTTATTGCATCCCCTAGTTTCAGAACGTCCTGATCTGATTATGGTTATGTGTCGGCTCTGCCACTTGCTAGCCACGTTGCCAGGCAGGTCAGCTTGCGTTCTCATCTGCAACGTGAAGCTAATGACGCCTGTGCTGTTCTTCACGCGAGACTCTAGTAAAGGTCAGCTGACTTACTGGGTTATACAATTATTTCAAAAACTATAAAATGCTCTGGGTCATTAATTCATGGAGGAATGACATGAGGGTTTAAGGCAGGATTTGAAGGATCTGACTGCTCCACTGTGTGAGCAGGACTTCTCCTATAATTGCCAGTATTTCATACTACCTAGCAACTTTTATGAAAATGCAGAATTCATAGTATGACCTTTGAGATGGCTGCTTGGGATTAGAGCCAGAATGATCATTAAATTAAATATTTAGGAAACATGCATTAGTGTAGACAATTTAGCAAGTGTATAGGTAATCATCCATTCTCATTATCCTTTTAAGGTATTAGCATCTGCGTCTCAGTTGCCAAATTGTAGAGAATCGGTGTTGAGAGAAGCTAGGGAACAAGAGAACCAGCTTTTGGTATATTTTCATATTGAAAACTGCCTTTTGACTTAAACATTTTCATCTACAGAGTGTTGGAGATGTGACTTGTTTTAGGACTGTTCCAGTATAAAAGAAATGTTCAGTTATCCAGTGAGAGGGAAAATGAATATTATTTATTTGGCTGAGACTTTTACGTTAGAAATGGTAGAGATGTGATTTGTACCAAAAAAAAAATATCATACGATAATTGCACTTTAGTAAAAGCTTTAATTTCAAATTAGAGACATTTTCTAGACAACATGACGACAGCAGTAATAATGCTAAAATGAAAATTAGAAATGCATTAAGATAATTTAAACTGAAAAAAATTCGTCTAATGTCGAGTATGGCGAACTCATAATTTTACATAAAACAATTCAGTGGTTTGATGCAGCATATTGAATGCTAATAACTCAGTTCTATGAAAAGCTACCGTTTTGATTTATTTTGGTAAATAACATTAAGGGCCTTCCTGTGATTTGTTCTGAACAATTTTTAACCCAAAGGTTTGAAACAAATGAGGCATTGAGCTTTTTGAAGGGCTTTTTTTTTTTTTTTTCCTCAGGGGGAGCAGGAATTGGGGAGAATGGGGTATTGTTGAATCTTGTAAAACTTTTTAAAAGAGCGTTTAGTCAAAATAATAAAACTTGAATTCTTCTGTGAACCAGTTCAGTAGCTTTTGCCACCAGTTTCAAGCATCGTGCATTTCAACTTCCAGGTGGACATAACCGACATCGAAACTGAAGAGAGCCGCTACTCGCTCTTTGGGGAGCTCCTGGAGTCCAGTCACCAGGAGGCTGAGTTCCAGCACTTGGCCTTGCTCTTGCAAGCGTGGCCACCCATGAGTCGCGACTGTGTGTAAGTGGTCACGCAAAGTGAGACTTCTTTCGGGGTTTAGTTTTAAAAATTAGAACCTTCAGATGAGCTAAATGAAAGAAACATGTCAAATTAATATTGGCCTTCAGGGGAAACGAGAATCGCTGGTTGAAATAGTGGTTTCTTTCCATTTCTTCCTGCCCCTAGGCCCAGATGTGTTATTCAGAAATGTCAGACAATACTTGATAGTGACATCCGATTTATGATGTCAACAAAATCATGTTGCTCCAGTTTTTTTATTTTTAACCAGGAAACTTTTTGACTTCCTTTCAACGTGGCAGACAGTGCTAACTCGAGAATCCATATATATGGACTACTTTGATAATTCCCATTTATTGAGAACACGCAATATTATGTGCAGTTGGCATAGATTATCAGTCCACACAACAGACCTCTACAGGAAGGGGATATAATCTCATTTTACAGATGAGTAAATTGAAGTTAAATAGCTCGAGGCATCACATGGCTGGTAAGCGGAGGAGGCAGAGTTCTAAGCAGCCACCACTGGCCACCTTCACGGCCCACGCTGTTTCCTCCGTGTCCTGCTGGGCCTGCAGCTGCCACTCAGAGCCGCGTGGAGTAGCCGTCCTGCCCTCGCGCCGTCAGCCAGGGATTCCTTTGGAAGACGTGGCCAGAATTCCTCTGCACACATATGCTGTCTGTCATGAACTGCTGCTCCTTGTTGGCTAAAGAACAAACTTTGTGCGCTTTTGTTTCAGAAACTAGAAAACTGTGTGAAGCTCATGGTGTGATTCCCCTGCTGCTTGTCGCTTCCTCGGTCTGTGCTCCCAAGCCGACCTCAGCTGTGCACTGCCCTTAACGCCATTTGTCCTGCTCTGACCCCAGGATCATAGTCATGACCGTATGATAAAGAAAAACCAGTATTAGGTGGAGAATAGTGGGACGTGCCTGCTATTAAGAGCGACACTCCACAATTGCAAACATCGTTCATTAAATCAAGCAACTCTGCAGGGAAAGCACTAAATCGCTTTTGTCACGATGGACAAAACCGAGGCTCAGAATGATCAGGTGGCTTCCCCCGAACCACACAACCAGGCTGAGAGTGTTTAGGCGACTTCTGCGAGTCACCCAAGTAGTCGGTCAGGGAGCCGCAACGTGAGCCCGCATTGCCCGGCTTCAAAGCTGCCTGTGCCATCCAGCATCCTCCAGCTGCCTCCGTGCTACTGGGGGCTTGTCAGTGACACACACGTTCCCACCCTCCGTGCGACATTCTCCTCCACAGGATAGACCCGGAGGAGCATGTCACCCAGCGATGATTGCAGTTTGTCATAAGCATTCTACTTTGGAAAGTGTTGTGGGGTTTTTTCCCCTATTTTGAAATCTCTTGAATTTCTCTCCCTTAGAACCAGCATCACGAATAATCCTTGGATGAGACTAGCTACGGCGATGCTAACCAGATGTGCGGTGGAGGACAAGGAAGGACTGGGGAATGAAGTTTTGAAAATCTGTCGCTCTTTATATGACACGGAGCAGATGCTCCCTGCAGAGGTGAGCGGAGATCTTGAGCAGCTTTGCTGGGGGGGAGCCTTTTCCTTATCCAAACTGTCTTATCAGCGACGGTACCTGAAGAGCATTTAGCTCAGGTTCCCTGGAGGCAAAGGCCTGTAATTTGTAACAGACACATGAAGAAGCACAGTGCTGAGGGCTGCTCTGAGGGGTTCTCTCTCTGCGACAGCTCGGAAGCAGCATTCCTGTCGCAGTCCCAGAGGATGACCCAGTGTTCAGCTCCTGTTGGCTCCCCTCGTGTGTCTCACTCAGGTGGATGTTCTCGGGGGTCGTGGTAGCTTGTGGGCTGTCTCTGTCTGAAGCGGGCTGCTCGGTGACACAGTAGGAAGCATTAGCTCCCCCCAGGCAGGTAACTAACTGATTTTTATGTACTTTTGACATCATTTTAATGAGGATGCAGAGTAGCAATGTTCATTCTTTGTGAACTTGATAAGAACTCAGCCACCTCCATTTTGACCTCGGTTCTCTGTCTGATCCCATGATTTGACTGTCACAGAGGTATTTGTTTTAATATGTACAACTGTACATTATGCAATGAGCACATATTTATTATAGCCCCCGGCGGTGGATCCAGCCTCGGCAATAAATTGTTTGAGCAATTTCTGTGTCTTAAATTTAAGCATTTGGATAAAGGCGCTCAATTGATTAATTGGTTTTTGAGTTTCTACCACGTAGGAGACAAACTTGAAAATAAACTTATAAATGTGATTCTCTGAATCCCCCTCGTAACCACTCAAGGAAAATATTCTCATTATGACTGCACATTTAATGAATTGTTTTCTGAATGAGGGACTGCCTAAGTGTTTTTTGATTGAATTTTAAAATATTTAGAGACGTCTTCCAACCTCCAGCATGGCAAGATTCTTCTCTAAAATACTTAGAGTGCCACCACCCAAAACAGCATCCTTGTCCTCCAGGGGTACGTGATTTGCTTGTGTCCTCTGCTTATGTACCGTGATCTGCTCTGCCCTATTGTGAGCGCCTGGAGGATGGGGACCGGGCTGTGTCATGTCTGTCCACGGCAGGATTCAAGCACTGATCAGAGAGGGGACTCAGCACAGTTTATTCCCCCAGCCCAGAGTAGGTATATGCACATGACCTTTGCAGTCATCTTCGCCTCAACGTAAACTAAGACCATCGTTAGACTAGGAATCTGGGTTAGGACCTGTGGTTGCTGTCTCGCGGGCTGGTGGGCATGGCAGGAACTGACGCTTGCTGGCACTCGGGCTTTCATTTCCGTTGTCTCATTGAACCTCCTCTACCACCTCTAGGGAGGTTCCTCGATCTCCATTTGATAGCTGAGGAAATGGGGGCCCTGATGCCAGGGGCCTGGCTCCAGACCTCTGAGGCAGTGGATGCTGGGTCTGACTCTCAGTGTGCCTGAATGCTGAAAATCACACGCTGCCAAATGAGCCTTTCTTAGCCACACTCGGGTGTTTGCCTACTGAATGTCTGTCTTGTGTGGTTGTTTAAGTTTTGTGGTCAGTTTTTTTCCCTTTTCTATGGTGCTTCCTTTAAGAATGGTCTATACAGTCTGGATGTACATTATCAGCATTCGAAAATGGGTCCCCAGCCCCGCGCCATGGACAGGTACCATCCATGGCCTGCTCAGAACCGGGCCACGCAGCAGGAGCGGAGCGGTGGGCGAGTGAGCGAAGCTTCATCTGTATCTGCAGCCGCTGCCCAGCACTAGCTTCACCACCTCAGCTCCACCTCAGATCGTCAGGCGTTAGATGCTCGTGGGGGCACTGGCCTCTGGTGCCAAAATGTTGGGGACCGCTGGTCTAAAACAATAAAACGAACAACATTTTTCCTCTATAATGTAAGAGTTTTAGGATCTCTGTTACCGCCTAGAGAAGGTGTGTTCATTCATTCATTCATTCATTCATTCATTCATATTTTAAATATCCCTAGTGGTTTGGTTTTACTGTAATTAGTTCTAAGGCAGGGAACATAAATTAGCTGAGAACGTGGCCTCTGTGTCTTTGACCCTGACATACCGTTAGCTACGTAATCAAGGCTCAGTAACAGTTATGTTACCACCTTTTCGCCACCTGGGGACGGGTGATAGCTTCATCTGCGTGTCCCTCGCAGCTGTAAGTCCTGTCCGCATTACGTTTAAAGGAAGGACGTAGAGGGAAAAGTATGTTCTTTCTGTTGACCAATGTGTAATACGTTATACTAGTTCCTGTTTTTCTAAAAAAAAGCGTGGGTGTTTAAATGAGAAGTTACATGGCTGAACTGATTTAACTCCGGTGGTTCTGCAGCTAGGTTGAGCTACTTTGAAAAATAGGGGAATCCACTGAGCTTCTTTGCAGTGGTCCTGTTTGATCTTAGAACTGTCGGGTCATGGTTCCTCGGTGCTTTCAGGCGATCAGAATCGATTAAAGCCCATGCATTAGAGTCCTCCTCACATGCGCCTCGGAGGGGTGAGGCCCGTCCTCCCCGTGAGGACTGGGAGCAGCGCGGGGCAGGGCACGTCAGACGCGGCGCGGCAGGAGGAGCCCTCGCCATGCACGGACGGTGCCACTTTATTCCGGACTGGGCCACACCCGCTCTGTGACATGGGAAAAGCACCAAGCGCTCTCGACCTCTGCTTTCTGGTCTCTGCAGCAAGGGCCGAGACTGGATGGCCTCGCAGAAGACCCCGCTTTGGTCTGCTCTGCCAGGTCTCCGGACCTGCGAGGAGGTGCAGCTGAGGCCGTCTGAGCACTGCGTCATCCGTAGCACGCAGTCCACCACCTTCCAAGGTCCACCGTCTCCTGGGGTCGGGGGGAAGGTACTGGATGGAGCCCCCTGTCTAAGCAGGTCATTATTACTTCTCTGTTCCAGTATGCTGACATAAACATAATTATCAAACGAGTTCTGTTGCCGCAGTGGCTTTTCTTCATGTTCCTTACGTTGCCTCAGTTTCTTTTAACTGGGCACACACTTACGGATTTTTTTCCTTAGGACGCTGTGATTATAGGAACTTCGCAAATGTACATACTGTTTTTATTGATCCCTAAGTGTGCTCAGATGTGAACTAAAATTGTTACAGAGGAAGGGACATTTATTAGAAAATGGAAAAGTCTTGTTAAGTTTATTTACCACATTTGGAAATTCCACAGTCTAATTTCACAGTTTCGTAATATTTAATATCGCTGTGGCCGTAACAGTAGCCACGACTCACTGTTTTTTTAATCCTCCACCTTGGGTTGCCCCACTCCCTGGTTTATGAGGTGCGCACGGGGATTTGGGGAGCTGCAAGGAAGGAACTCGGAGGCACCTTTGTAGGAGATGAGGTTTTCCTGTGCCTTTTAAAGCTGAGATTTAGAGGATAAAGAGGGATTAATCGAACAGAAACAGCAGGAGCTACCTCGTGTGCAGAGCCCAGAGTTCTGAGAGAGCCTGACACTCGTCAGCTGTACCCGCCGTTCGGTACAGTAGCCACTGGCCGGGGGTGGTTCTTAAAACTAAAACTTAAATTAAGTACAAATGAATGAAATGTAAAGTGCAGGTCCTCAGCTGCACTGGCCACACTCAGGTGTCTCGCGGCTGCCGGGGTAGACAGTGCCCGTCCAGGGGGCGTCCTTGGGGATCAGGATCTGGGGTGCAGGTGGCATTCAAGGAGGAGGGGGGTGAAGGAAACAGGTCCTGTGCGGCAGCTGGGCCAGGCCTTCCACGCACCGGAGTTTGTATTTCATCCTTCCAAATGCTTTCTGCCGGTTTGGGCGCCCACGTTAAAAAGTCCGCATTCCTCTTTGGCCCGTCGCTGCGTGAGACGCCTCTGAGTCCCGTGTGCCGTAAGGCGGGCAGGGCACTTTGCTGAGTCAGACTCCAGGATGTTCGAGGTACTCCTGCCCTGCTATGTCGATCATTTATTTGCACACAAGTCTGTGTGGCGCAGCCTTCCGGTCTGAAATGGGCAGGCCTTGCCGGTGCCCGCACACCCGTGCTCGGTGAGAGGGAGCTGAAAGCGACGGCAGCGAGTGGATTTCTGACGCGGCCTTTACCCTAAGCGTCAGCCAGGAGCTGCTTCGTGCCATCCTCGTTTCACCTCTGCTTCATGAGAACGTAAAGGAACCACGAAACTAGATTCGAGTTTGCTTTTTCTGCTTTTTCGAGTTTGCTTTTTTGTGCTGCTGCTGGAGGAGCACCGGGGGAAGATCAGTCCCAGGGAGGGCGGGATTCTCAGTTCTTCCTCGAACAGCCTCCGCACTTTACATGATGGGGTCGCACTCGTTGGCCTTGGTCTGAGTGTTCTGTCCTCCATGTTACAGCCGGAGCCAGGACTCCAGGGAGCATGTGACTCAGCAGGGAGGGGCGGCGCGCAGACTTACTTTTCGTGTTGTCATCCTGTGGGAAAGCCTGCTCTCTGACGACAGGCTCAGCTAGCACAACGAGCCGAGGATAAAATTCAGAGACGTCTGTGCCGATCGAAATACATTTTGATTTTCCTAGGCCACAGAGAGTTTTCCTGAAGGTGGAAGGTGCTCACTATCGGGTGTTCAGTTCACCTTGGCGTGAGAATCATAAACAGGTTTTTAAGCATTTAACTCGCGATCTTCTTTGTTGCAGCAGATGAGACCACATATTTGAGATTAACAGCGGATGATACTAGTCCTTGTTTTGTAAGCGTCTAGTATACTGTGTGTCGTTATTCGTTAACTCTTATTCACACCCCCACACCCCGCACTACAAAGTAGATATAATTAGGGCTTTGCGAGGTGACAGTGTACGACAGTCCTGTGCCCATCCAGTGGGATACTGTGCTGCCCTCGAGAGCAACATCATAGGGGGATGAATGAGACCTGGAAAGGTGTTTACGAAATACTGTGACGTGAGCGAAGCGGGTACCAAACGGTACATCAGCGTGACCCCAGGTGTGCTTTACACGCGCACACACTCACACACACTCACGCACACACTCACGCGCACACACGCACACTGGGCGCAGAGAAGGCGGTGCGGGGAGGCAGCGGGCCTGCGCCAGGGGGCTTGGGGTGCCCCTGCTGTCCCGCTCACACTCAGCTTGTGGTTTCAGGGCGTGCGGGAGCTGAGCGCGCTGCTGTGGGACCAGTCCCTCCGGCTGCCGTCCCTGAAACTGCTCCTCGAGGCCCGGGACGAGCCCCTCCACGCCGCAGCCCTGGAGCGCGTCACCGGTGTGGCCGAGGTAATCCCCGCGGAATTCTCTCTCACGGTCGGAAGGAATGAACGAATGCTGTCGGTCTCTTAGGTCGTATCCGCAGTTTATTTCACCCTCTTTGATCTACAGCATCTTCTGACCGCAATCGCTGGTCCCGTTTTGCCTAAGAAGCCGACGATTGGTTTATTTTACAAACATTTCCTGAACAGCTCCGGTTGGCAGACGTTTTCTAAGCCGGATTCCCCGTTAGGGTGCGGAGGATACAAAGCCGAGTAACGAAGCAGTGTCTCCCGAGAAGGAGTGTGTCGGTCGCTTTAGGAAAGAGTCGCAGCAGCCCAGGCCTCGGGGGGACCAGTCCTTGCCACTGGGCTTCGGGGTGGGGGAGCTTCTCACGTCAGACGGGTGTCCTGGGCCTGGACGTGTGTGTTTGCTTCCCCGCTGATTGACGGCGAGAAGGTGCCCGCACGTCCTGTTCGCTGGCGCCTCTGCGATCTCGGGCTCCCACTTGCCGTGGCCACCTCCACCGCCACTGCGGTGACACGGGGCTCGAGGGGTGAAGTGGTGAAGACGGTGCTCGCCGTCGCTCCCCCAGGGCTGGTTACCTGGTTACGATCAGGGAAGAAACTCGCTCCTCCTTTTCTAAGTTTTACTCTCCAGCAGCCGAAAGCTCGGGGCTGCGATTCTCAGTGAAACCCTTCTGCAGGGCGGTCGTGCTCTCATTCGGAGTATTTGAGCGTGGACTCGAAACAAAAACGTCAGAGGATAGCTTCCAGGGGTGAGAGAGAGGAGGGGAAGCCGAGAGCAGAGGTCCACGTCGCGAGTGAAGCCGGCAAGACCGGAATTTTCTCTGGGGGAGTCAGCGAGGGCGTGGGGGGTGGACGCGAGGGCCCAGGACGTCGCTGGCCACCGCTGTGGACTTTACCCACTTTATATGCCTCGTAAGCACTGTGCCTGGGCTGCACGATGTTAATGAAACGATACGAGATTAATCAGGCCTGAGGGGAACGACGCGATCAAGAGACGCCGCACACAAGGTGCGTGAGGCTGCTGTAGCGCTGGGTCTGGTTTGTTCTCTGGACAAGCTGCGAGAGGGCGTTAATGACCGATAAAAAGTACAGTCGACACGTAGTCCTTTCTCACAGCGGGACGCGTCCTCGTGTGTGGCTGGCAGGGCCCTGTGTGGCTCTACAGCAGCAGCGGCACCACGACCACGTGAGCAGCGCGTCGGCCTGTGGCCGGGCGGTGACGGTGACGTCCCTAGGCCGTGGCACTGTTTCAGCTGCGCTGGGGACCGTCGCTGCCCGAGACGCTGTTGCGCGTGCACGGCTGTGTGTCCTGGATGTAAAGTCCTGTTATGACAGGGGACACGGAAGGTCACGTTCACGGCTACGACAGGTAGACCGAGCTTGCGTTTGGAAAACCGTCGTAACGAGCACAGTGAGAAAACCTAATGCCCGTCTTCGTTTCGATGTGTTTCTGAAACATGTGACGCTTCCGTAAAGACCTCTGCGAAGTCCCTGCATGGTCGCCGAGCGTCGATCCTGGCAGGGCCTCCCTGGGAGCCAGGCTGAGGAAGGGACTTGTCTGCCGGGAGCCTCCCCGTCTATCTGCTAAAGCAAAAGTCACGCTGGGAAGGTACAAGAAACTGAGAATTC
Source organism: Cynopterus sphinx (assembly GCA_030015415.1). Taxonomy (NCBI): domain Eukaryota; kingdom Metazoa; phylum Chordata; class Mammalia; order Chiroptera; family Pteropodidae; genus Cynopterus; species Cynopterus sphinx. The sequence continues at coordinate 4,858,016 of CM057383.1, read as the reverse complement.
CAGGGGTTTTTTTTTTCTTAGCTCATTTTTTACTCTAAATTCAGTCAATCGGAAGGAAGGGAGAACTGAAGAAAGTCAGGCTGCAGCTGTCCGGTGCTTTTTTCCCCCGTCACCCCCGTTCCGCACCGAATCAGTGCCTCCGCTTACGTTCACCTCAAACCCCTGTGGCCTTCACACGCAGAGGGCTGAGGCCCCTTAGCCGCTGCTGAGGGCCTGTCAGCAATTCAGCCACGAGGCACATCTGTGGCCTTAAAATGTGTTCACGGAAACGCTGGGCACCTTCAGACCCTTCGCGTCCTCAGAGAGCAAACGTTGTGCAGTTTTCCAGTTCTTAAATGTTTTTAACTTTTATTTTGAGGTCATGTTATATTCATATTCGGTTGTAGGAAGTGATACCCCTCTCTCTCTCGTGTCGCCCACTTTCCCCCCTGGGCGACACCTGCATCCTTACTGTAAAACGCTGCCGCTGGGGCTGACATGGCGCAGCTCGGGCCAGCAGGCGCTCATCGGTGTGTGTCGGGGTTTGAGTTCTCTGCCGTATCTTCACGGGTGGATCTGTCGTCCCCAGCGCTGTCCTCGAGGTGCAGCGTAGTTTCGTCATCACAAGGATCCGTCACGCTACCCTTTACAGCCACCTTCTCTCCCCCCCTCCCAGCCTGCAGCCAGTGGCACCTGTCGTCCTGTTCTCCATCTCTGTACTTCTGGCATTTCAAGGCTGTGTGAATGACATAAGGGATCACTGTCCTGCACCGTTGTTCTCCCAGCACCGTCAAAAGGTCGTGCTACGCCTTCTAAGGGAAGGACGCGAGTGGGCCTTTTGCAGGTCCTGTTCAGCTGCTTTTAAATCATGGCAGCGGAGAATGTGGAGCGTTTGCTTTCTTGTTGATCGGGTGGTTCCTGTTGACATGAAAAGAAAAATCGCCTGGCGAAGGGGCTCCTGATAGGCAGCCGCTCCCCACAGTGCGTGGACCCAGGTGGGAAAACACCCCCTTGCCTGCCGGGAGCGTGCAGTGTTGCCAGCTTTTCGGGTGTTGGCAGTCTGAGGGATCACGCGTAAGTGTCGATGCCGGCGCTTACTGGCTTGTTCCCCAATCGCAGTGCTCCCTTCTCTCAGCCTCCTGCAGTCGCAGCCCCCTGGTGTTGAGTAACCTCTCACAGATGGCCCGCGGCCTTTCTCCTCGGCCAGACATAGGAATTCCCTCTTCGGGATTATTTTGCTGATGAATAATTAAAACCCTTGTTTGGCGAGCACTGCTAGGTAGTCCTCTCCGTCAGCCTTGGGAGCGTTAGAGCCCCCTCCAAAACCGCGTTCTCCCCAAGAGGTCTCCCGGATGGTGGGTTTGAAGCTCCTGTCTGGCCTGTCTTCTCCCAGGCGACATCTCTTGACTCATTTTACCAAAGGAGGCAGATGCATGTTTATGATGGTTTGTGCACTGAAAGGTCCCCATTTCCTAACGCCAGATTCGTGGTGGCTTTTCTCTCCATGACGCCCTCCTGAGGTACTGCTTAGTGCCTCACCCCACTCCCCAGGACTGTCCTGGATGACGGGTGGTTCTTGAGGCTATTAAGGGAACCGGAGACCTTCAGCGCTTGATCAGGGGTTTCTCCCTAACAAAAAGGGTTGTCTCTGCTGGGAAGTGAAATCGCTGAAAGCGTCTTGAACTCTATAATATTGGGTCTGAAAAAGACGAGGGCCGAGCTGGCCTAGTAGCATGCCCAGGGTCGGGTGACTATGTCACCTGGGCCCTCCCTGGGCAAGCGTGGCTGGGGGTGGGGAGCCGACCGCACCCCTGGGCGCTCGATGCCACTTTTTAAATAGACCTCCTGGCAGGAGAGCACCCCCGGGACGAGGGTGCGCCGTGCACCTCGGACGTGGTGGTCACAGTCCCGCCCCGTGGAGCTGCTGGCATCTGTGACTTCCACACGACAGCCTGGCACGTTTTAATGATGCGATTCTCGTCTCCTTTGATCTTGTCGCGAAGCCGCCAGGACGTCCCTAGGTGTCACCTACAGTGGCGGTGTCTAGGTGGGAGGGAGGGCCTGGAGGTTACACATGTTATATAAAACCGTGAAACCTTCCTCTGCTCGTTCCCCCGTTAACTCGGCCCGGTCTCCAGCTGACCCGTCTCTCCTCCTCCCGCCCGAGTTGGCTCGCACTCCCCCTGCCCTGGCGGGCCTTGGGCACAGGGAGTCGGGCTGGGGCCCTGACAAGCTTGGCTGTCGTCTGCGCGTCCTTTGGTTCTAGTCCTCAGGGCAGCTGGTTTTCTCCTAAGTATCCAAACCAGTCAGGCTGAAGCGATTTAATCGTACAAAGAAAGAGGAATCGAGCGAGTAAGTAGTACAGATGCAGTTGGTGTTAAACTGACCTCTTTCCACAGTCACCGTCTTTTGACTCTTTTTTCTCAGAATTTCAAGCATTCTCTGCTTTTTTCTAATTATCATTTTAACCTGTTGCTTTCGCCCATCACCGTTCACCCCCAGCCTGTGGTTGGTCTTTTCAATGAAAGAAGCTCTGCGACCCCAGATCTCACGACTTCTCAGCTGGATGCCTCTGGCGACAGGCAGCTCACTCCCTGCAGGTTAACCTGCTATCTTTTGGACAGTGTTGATGAGTTACTTGGTGTGACCAGACGTATCAAGCACCCATAGTACGCAGCCCGGTTCTGTGTGCAGGAGTGAGGAATGTTGTAAAGATGAAATAAAGTATCATCCCCGTGTTTAAAGGAATTCTCTCGCGGGGAGATTGGCGTATGAAATCAAGGAATGAAGCAAAGTGGGAAGGGAGGAAATGCACAGCGTGGAGCCCACGAAACCCAGGGCCCCAAGTGGAACGTTTGCTTATGGTCATAGTGATCAGGCTCGGATTCTCTAAGGTTCTCTAGGTCGTGAGTCGGATGAGTTACCCGAACTTTGGTTTCAGAGGAGGAATGCTGTGCAATCCCGTGGCAGGGGGGGAATGGCTGGGAAATGGAGTCTCGAATGTCATTCGGATAACACAGAGTCCAGGAAATTTTCTGCAGGCGTTTTTCTGGCTCCAGGTACCCACGGGCGTGGCCCTTTTATTTTCCCGCCCTTACAGCTGGCATATTTAATAAGCTTTATTAGTCAGAGTACATGTACCGGTGGATCCAATGTCCTTTCCTGCAGTAACCGGTGAAAGAATATTAAATAATCTCCTATGGAGTAATCGAAATGAGGTCCCGCCCACATTGCGCTACTGGAATTTCAGTTTACCTCATTACTGCAGTACGCTTAGCCTCCCAGAGATCCATAAAATCAGAGGTTTCATCTCAGAGAAGGTTCAGTACCTAGTGTGGAAACAGGAATTAAGCAGATAACATTTTAATGGCTTGGAAGGCAGGAGTCCTTGGTGCTCTAATAGATCTCTTTCCCGAGATCTGCAAAGTTTCCTTTATTCTCAAAAAATTAATCACCGACAAAGAAGAACAACCGCTGATAGAGGCGGCAGGCATTCTACTCACTGGATGACGTGTAAGCCCCTTCCTTTTCTAGGAAATGGTTCATTCCTGATTGGTAATAAGTTCAGCCATTTCTTGAACTTGAACGCTGCACCAGGCGTTTTGCCGGGCACTCATGAAGCATGGATTGCGCCAGCCTCCGGGGCCGAGAGCAATCGCCCTTCACAAGGTCACACGGCTGTTGAGAGGAGCGACTGGGATTGGAACTTGGCCTCTCAGCCCAAAGCCCGTCTTCCTTTACCAAGGCCACACTGCCTTTTCCTCTCATTCGGCTATTTGAGCAGAGGAATTTAATCGGCTAATCCTCCTGGACCTGTCTCATGGTTATTTCAAACATCCCGCTGTGTCCAAAACTGGCAGAACGTGTTTTCTCCCCTCAGCTCTTACAGCACCAGTCAAGCCCCTGTCAGGGATGTGTGATTTTTCCAGACTGTCTACCGACGTAATTCCTGATCGGTTAAAAAGTCAGATTTTTTAACAGTCAGAATATATATTTTTTTCTCCAATAATTATGTGTGTGTATATGTATTTCCCTCAAGGAATTATAACTTTTAGATTTTAAAACAATAGAAAAAAATGAAGGGAGCAGATTCTTTCCTGACAATACAGAGATGGAAAACTTCTATAAAAAACAACAACTGACCAAAATAGAATTGTAAACATCAAATCAGAATGTTCACTATAACGAAAACCAGGGTTAATATTTAAGTTACCTGAATCCTTTCTGTGTGAAAGGATGATGTTGCAGCTCTAACTAATGAGCAAAGCATTGGATCCTTCTCACGAGAAAAAAAATACAAATGATAAAAAAAAAAAAGGAAAAAATCGTCCTTGGAAATAAACAAATTCAAATGAAAGCATCTTTGAGGTACCATTTCATATCTCCTAAATCAGCTAAGTGACTTTCTTTTCAAAACAGTGACACGCAAAACTGAGACGCTGACAGTGAGACCGATCCCCTCCTCCCCCGATTATCGCTCTGCAGCGGGCACAGGACCCCGCCGTCTGCCTGCCTTGTACTCGTCCCCACAGCCAGAAACGTGCATCCGTGTGCTCGGGCTCCACGCCGAAGCTCCACAGCCTGGGCGGCTCAAACAGCCGATACTGATTTCCTTACAATTCTGGAGGCCGCAAGTTCAAGGTCAGGGTGTCAGCAGGATTGATTTCTGTGGCGGCCTCTCTCCTTGGCTCGTAGGTGACCGTCTTACCCCTGCGTCCTCACGTGGTCGCCTCTGGCCTCGTGTGTGTTTCATACCCTCTTAGAAAACACCAGATTGGAGTGGGACCAAATGACTCATTTAGCCTTAATTACCTTTTTAAAGGTTCTGCCTTCAAATATAGTCACATTCTGAGCTTCTGGGGGTTAAGACTTCAATCTGTGAGAGACGGGGATTTATCATCCATTCGGGAACACCCCGGTAATACCTCTCCTCGACAGTTTATTCTACGGAAATAACTCAGATAAAGAATGGACGTGCACAAAAAGTCACTCGCGTTTCAATAATATTGAAAGCAGCTGACACATTTTAGCAGAAGTTAAAGTGTCATATTCACACAGTAGACCATTTTACAGACATTAAAACTTTAAGAATGAAAACCTTAAAAGCGTTTTGAAAGGCCTCGTAATGAGAAAAGTAGAAAACAAATATGTGGTTGTGAAAAAATATCCGTGCACGTGGACAATCCCTGGAGAGGAAAGGAGGATAAGATCATTCCGTGTGGTGCTCCAGGTCTAGGTGACTTTCTTTTTTCAAACTATTTTCATCAGTTTTTTTCTTTTTGTTTGAAAAAGTATGTTAGATTGGGTAACGGGTAGTAAGACAGTACCGGGCTTCCGCGGCAGGTAGTGCCAGAGTTGTAGAGCCTTCAGTTAGAATTTTAGGCAAAAACAAGAAAAACGAAGACACGTTGAGGCTTCACCGATTAGTCTAGCAGCTCGGCGACGTGGCGATCGTGCCAGAGTGATGGCGAGGGCTTTGGGACGGCAGGCGCTCTGCTGTGCCCTGGAGGAGTCAGCCTGGCCTTGGTGTCCTGAGCTCGGGCCATCCACGTCTTCCCTGACCCTCCTACAATGCGCCTTTGGCAGCAGTCCCCTACAGAGGCTCCCTTTCTGCTTTCTTCCTCTTTTACTCAGAGACATGCCCAGAAGTATTGTCCATGCACGATTCCCCTTGCACGTGACAATTCTTAAGTCTGCTCTGGCCATTCTGCCCTCGTTGCAGCGCGAGCCAGCACCAGGTGGGAAGAGGAAGGAAACAAAGTCGGCCACTTCTGTTCTCCGGCACGAGATGATCGGAGGCTCTGTGTGTGTTTTCTCAGACATCTGCCTCTCTCTCTGCCGTGTTTCGGGGGACCTCTGAGTGGGCCGGGGCAGAGCAGAAACGCTGTACTTCACTTTCAGACTCAAGCCCCAGGCCTCCTCGGCCGGGATGGGAGGCTGAGAGCTTTCGGAGGGGAGACGCCTGCCCTGTGCCTGCCCCTGACTCCCACCCTGCCGGGACAAGGGCGGCTGGCTCTTGGAAAGGCTGGCCACAACCAGGGGGAAACCATTCGCTAGGATGTTGCAGGCTGGAGAGAAGCAGGCAGAAGTGGGGGTGAGGGGAGCAGCGGCTGCGGGCATCGACAGAACCCTGGTCTCCTCCCCCAGCGGGAAAAACCCACCCCTCCCTGTCTAGGGGTCTTTCAGGCCCCCGGATGGAGGGCTATGAGCCACCAGAGAGAATGATAAAGCTGTATGACAAAGGTGTCCCAGCCTTGAAGACTTATTCCGGCCACAAAGACAGAATTGCCCTGCGGTGTTTGGACTCCGGGCCTTTTATCTGTGCGTTTTCTCAAACATTCGCCTGCAGCATCCCGGCACGCGCTGTTCTCTCCCCCAGGGTTAGGTGGAGGGACTCTTTTGTTTTTAAGGACGAACCAAAATAATGACATGCACGGTGACTCCGATGCCTCGCGGAGTGCGCCCCGAGAGGATGCGAGCCCTGGAGGGACCCAGTCACTCGTGGGCCCGGCCCACGCATCTCGCTGAGCCCACCCACACCGTCTGGGCATGCGGGGTGCGGGCGTGAGCAGGGGAGTCGGGATCCTCCAGGGGAGCCCATTCTGGAGGGCAGCAGACAATAAACAAGCAGACTCGTCGGGGGAGGGCTCCTGGTCCAGCTCACCGTTCAGCAGCCACGTGACATTCAACATGCGCCCTCGGCCTCCCTGAACTCCAGCTTCGGTTTTGTCTGGCAGAGGGGACTGAAACGGTCTTAAAGGGGAACTTTAAGGCTTGGGGACACACACGGTGATGGCGAGGGCAGCACCACCGGGTTAAGGTTCTCGATTCCTGCCTGTGAAGGGGAGGGGAGGGGGGTTGGCAGGTAAGAAGGCTTGGGGAGCCCATCGGCACCCCCCGGTGGGAAGGACCGAAAGCTCTCCTGTCCCCCTCAGCAGGGAGGCTTGTCTTTGGTACCAATTGTTTGTTTTCCTGCCATCGAGCCTCTAAACACAAAAGCAAACAAAAAAAATGCTGAATCGAGTTCAAGCCCAGTGTCTCCCCGGGTCGGAGGTGGGTGAGTTGCATGCACCAGTGTCGAGGAAAGGAGAAGACGCCGGGGTTTGCTGGGAGAGTCTGCAGTCCGGAGCCCACCTGTCCAGACCCGCTGCAGAGGTCGGGTTCTTAACCATGAACCTGTGCAGCTTGAGTGCAGCGATGGTCACCGCTCAGCCGTTTAGCAGATACTGGTTAAACTGGCCGCTGGAGAGGAAGGCCGAGAACACCTCTGTGCCCTCGGGAAGCTCCCAGGCTGGAGGGGAGACACGTGCGTGGTACCGTCTGTCATCTAGCAGGACGAGGGACACGCACGGCGTCTCGGGGAGTGGAGGGAGGAGCAGCCCGCTGGGCCGGGAGAGCTAGAGAGAATGCCACCGAGAAGGTGGCACCGGCGCGGACGTTGTGTTGGGCTTTGGAGCATCCCTGGGTGGCAGGGGAGACAGACACCGTCTAACAGTGGGCGGTCGCTTCCTCTCGGAACTTCTTTTCGTTTTAATTCTTGCGTCCAGTCGGCGTTGCTGACCTCCTCCGCTCCGGAGCCTTTCCCGCTTGTCACAAAACTCGCAGGAGGAGGACGTTGTGTACCGCCCCGTAACACAGCCGGTCGGAGCGTTCGTTAATTGGCTTTAAAACGCCACGTTCTTTCCGCGGTTCCTGCAACCGAAATTATGAAAAGCGCACGGTGACATTAAGACGACCGTGCCGCAGAGCCGCCTGTGACACCGCGATGTGAACGAGCTGGCGACTCTGACGCGGGATTAGTGTTAACCCGGTTCCCTACAAAAACACGGCGGCAGAGTGAAGCAGGCCCAGACAGGCCCGGTGTCGGAGCCACGGAACGCCGCACTTGGGCCCGGCCCGGGGCGACAGCACGGAGCGTGCACGGGCCGAAAGAGCGTATAAAACGTGTTTGAAAGCGGCACGTTTGGTACGAGCCTTTCTGGGGGTTTGAACACCTTTAAACGTCTCCTGCCGGCTATCCTGTTGGCATCAGTGGGGGCGACAAGATGTAACTTCCTGGTGGAGTAGAAAAGAGAGTTTTCTTCTGAAAAAGAATGTTTTTCATGTGGATCTGCTTTCAGGGGAGCGTCGGGGTTGCCGCATACGGACCCCGGGGAAAGCCTGAATGAAAGGGTAAACGTGGGTGTGAAAAGCCCGGGCCTAGAGGTCGAGGCTGACCTCCGTTCAGTGGGCTCTGGCTCCGTGAGACTGGCCATGACCTTCAGCAGGTTTGTACGGCTCAGTCTCCTAATCTACTAAATGGACGGGTGAGAGGCCTGGCGAGGCCCCAGGGAAGTGGCAGGTGCGCAACGCCCAGCGTGGCTTCTGGCGTCCAGCGCACGGGTCTTCGTGACTCGAGGGCCTTCTGGGTCTGTGGCCGTGGCCTGTGTCCAAAGGAAACCACGCCTGTCCCCCCGCAGCTTGGTCTCGGATGCTCATGCCCCACGTGTGCTTTGCGGAGCAGGCCCTGTGCCCGGGGCAACGGTGTTCGTGGTAACAGGGACCGAGGGGCAGGGCCCGGCGCACCAGCGGTGACCGTGTGACCGTGGGACGACTGCCGGTGGGCAGTCAGCAGCAGCGCCCCTCTCACGTCTTGCCTGTCTCGTTTCTTGAAGGTGGATGACTCGAACTGTGACCGAGAACTGCTGGCCCTGCTCCTGGACGCCAGGCTGCTGGGGCCGTGTGTCCGCACGGCCTTCTACCCGCGCATGGTCCAGCACCTGCTGGCCAGCCAGCCGGGGCGCTGGGACATGGAGGAGCTGGCCAGGGACCTGCGGGCGGCCGGCCACGAAGCCGAAGCGGGGTCGCTGCTGCTGGCCGCCAGGGGGACGCACCGGGCCTTGAGGACATTCAGCGTGGCCCTGAGCGCCGGCCGGCACTGGGTGTGAGCGCCCTCGGCGACCTGTCACTCCGAGGCAGTGTCCCGAGCTGATGATGCTGTTCCCAGAGGCCACGCCTGGGCCTGTCGACGCTTCTCGGGGGTCCCCGCAGATTGAAATAAAGCTGTACAGAAACGATGAGCACGCTGCCGTTTTTAGACTTTTTCTTTCTTTCTGACAGGGGCTGGTTGACGTACTTTATTATTATTGACTAGGAGAGACTCGACGCTCTCTCCTTTTTTTGGGGGGGGTACTGCCTTTTGGATAGAAAATAATTAAAGTGTCTACAAGTGCCATCCAGACGGAACCCTGAGAAATGTCACCCCCCTTCTCCCGCCGGTGTTCCCGTACGTGAGTTGTGATCTTAGGGCCCCGGCCAGATGGCCAGCACCCGCACACGAGGGCTGCCCACTCCCTCAGGGCGGGCACCTCCGGACGTGCCAGCATCGCCTCGTGAAGGCTGACAGGTGGGCACGTCCGCGGAACCTCGGAAAGCCCGGGCGGGTGGGCCAACGTGGCCCGAACTCACACACGTGTCAGTGACGGGCTTGAAGCTGGAGGCCCGGGCGGAGGTTCTGGACTTGGCTCCCCCGAGGCTCTCACACCGGAAACAAGCCACGGCCACAGCCGGGCCGCCACTGGGGGGAAAGAGCAGACTCGGTGACGAGGGGGCCGTCAGAGGTCCCGCTGACATACACGGGTCTCTGCCTCGATCCCCGAAACATGGTGGGTATTAACAGGAAGGTTTAGCTTAGACAGATGAGATGGAATCATGTAGGACAAGACCGCGTTTTAAGGAGTGATTTTTAATCCGTTTAATGCGTTTGGAAAGGCCGCCTGCGGTCAGTTTTCACACTGGGCTGTCCAAGCCGGCGGGCCGAGGGTGACACGGCTCGCTGAGGCCCTTTGATGCGGCAGCCTCGTCCCCGCGCTTCCTCCCCACATGGTCACCGATGTCACACCCGCACCTGCCGGGCCCGCCGTCTGCCTGAGTCTGCGCGAGATGCCAGCTCGCCTCTCGGTCGGTCGTCACCGTCACCGGCTCCGTCTCATCACTGCTCCTGTGGGCGCCGCTATCCAGTCCTCTGTCCCCCGCACCCCCCCACCCCTTTCAGGGAGTGGAGACCATCAGGTGAGCGGTGCGGTCTGAGACCCTGTGGTCCGTACGCGTGGGAGCCATTGGGAACGCGCGCCCGGGGACGCGTGGGGTCTGGAGTGAGCCTCGAGTGCTGTCAGGTAGGCCTGGAGTGAACCCTGCGGGACCTTCAGGTAAGCAGGGCCTCTGTGCTGCCCCTGGTTTTCTCATGCGTAATAGGCAGGGATCACGATGCCTTCCAGGTATGTTTACGACTCAACAAACTAAGGCTCTTGCATCACGGCCACCCCGGTCGCTCTGAGCCTCACCGGGACCCCACCCTGCCAAGGCATTCCTCTCCGTGTTGGCGGCGCCAGGCCCTGCTCCGGTGCAGACACTCTCCCCCAAACAGATATCCCCAGCTTTAAGGGCATTAACTCGTGGAACCCTCATGATAACCTTGAAAGGAACTGAGAGGGAATAAGAAACTTGCCCAGGGGCACAGGGCTAGCAGGTCGTGGAACCCCGGCGCAGTCGCAGGTTAGCCTGACGCAGGGCCTCACCCCTGGCCACAAGGCCGTACTAACTCAGCCGTCGATGCTCTTTCCGGTCCCCCCGCTGAGACGGCCGGATCAATTTCCTGGAGGCCGTTCCAATGCCGTGATGCTGTGTTTTCCAGCCCTTCCTTCCTTTTATGAACTGATTATGGCAGAAGGGGGTGGGGTGTGGCTATGAAATGTCCTTTGGCTCTTCCCAGAGTGTTAACATCCTCTCTGAAGGTCCTTGGCACCGCGAGTTAACCATCAGGGCTGCATGTTAGAATCTCCTGGGGAGAATTTACATCGTCCTGAAGCCGGGTGCCCCACCCCAACCCTGGTGAACTGAGTCGGAATAGCTGGGGGTGGGGCCCCCACAGCCAGCCAGGGGAACGGGATTCACGTCACTGACTTGTGGGCCTTGTCTGCCCCTTTGTTTTTCTTTCAGAAGCAAACGAGGTAAGAATGAAAGGACCTAGTCCCGGCCCCTTTGTCCATGCCCGTCCCATTCCGGAAAGGTCAGCTGGGAAAGGAGGAGGATGAAGTTCTTGGCTGGGAGTGACCTGTCGATGCCCATTCTCTCCCCTGGGCCCTCACGTACAAGGGCGGGCAGGAGCCGGCTCTGAGAGGAAGGGAAGGAATTCACAAAAGCAATGAAAAGCCCATTATTGCTTGCTGAACCCGCAGCTCAGTCAAGACCTGGGCCCGAGGTGTTTCCCGAGCCAGCATGGTTCTCCGCGTCCGGACAGCAGCAGTGTGTGTGCTAAGTTTCCCCTCACCCTGAGCACTGGGTCTTACCTTTTGGGGGGAGAAAACTCATTCTGATACACGTAGCAGGAGAGCTAGGTTTCCCGTTGTCCTAATGAGCCTGGGGTCGCACTTGAGACCAGCCCTGCGAACTCGAGGGCTGCAGTGTTGTCGTAGCGCGAGCCTGGACGGATGCTCGTCGCTCGGTAACAGGTAAAGTGAAAATCAGCTTCGACGCGCTGCTGCTGCTGCTACTGGGGAGTGAGTGTCTCCTGCCAGGGGGCTCTCTCAGCTCTGGAAGGGCGCCCCGGGGATTTCGGAACCAAGACCCCTAGCCGTGGTCAGGCGGTGAGAGGAGCCACGGGGTGTGTGCTGGTTTCGCAGTCTGCCCTGCTGCTGGGCCTTCTCCACGTGGCAGGGCGCACGGCCACCTATAGCCTGGGGTGGACTTAGTCTCAGTGTTTGGGCCACAGAAAAGGGAGCCTTCCCCACGCCTCCCACAGGTAAGGGAGCCTTCCCCACGCCTCCCACAGGTAGGTAGACCCTGAGACAGACAGGCGGGGTCAGCGCTGCAGTGAGCCCGGCTCTGTGACCAGCAGAAGCAGGAGAGGAGTTGGTGGCCGGGCCAGGCACGGGCTCTACTTTAGATCTCCTTCAGACACGACAGGGACCAGGCCTCTGAAAGCCCCGGGCGGGGCATGGGAGGCCTGTGCAGCAGACACAGTGTCCTCAAATTCAGATGTTCGCTGGGAGGGGCGGGAAGAGCAGATTCGAACCCCAGGCCCGGCCTTGCCGTCTCCCCGCTGTGTGACGTGTGAGTCCCTGACGCAGGCGTCCGGCGGCCTCTGTCACCCTGCGACCTTACTCCTTTCGGATTTGCCGAAAGGGAGAGAAAAGCAACCCCAGCCCCTTGGCCCTGTCCTTCCTTTCAGGAACACCTGCCGGAGTCGCCATGGCAACAGAGTGTCCGCTCCCGCCGTCTGTCGCCCACGGAGCTGCAGATCGCAGGGGCTAGAGGGTCTCCCAGCAAAGGGTAACTGCGGTACAAGTTCAGGACTCTCGGTCCCGCAGGAGGCCTGCAGCTGGTCTGTCCCAGGGGGTCGGGGAGGTCACCGGCATCAGAGCTGTCGCCCGGGCCCCCCAGCTTGCGGGATGACCTTACAGGGCACGGTGCGGCAGTCCTGACAGCCTCCCGCGTCCCGTGGGCACTGTCCCCAGCCTGCGGTGGCAGAGCAGCCAGAGCGGTGCCACCAGCCGTGGCACTGTGCGCACCCTTCCTCCCCTACGGCGCTCCGTACAGCTCCCGGGGTGCGTCCTCAGCCTTGGATTCGCCAAACAAGTGGAGGCACACGCTGTTACCCTCATTTACAGGTGAAGAAGCAGGCGAAGACGGGTTAAGTGACTTAGCCAGGGTCACCCTCTACCACCCCTCACCCCTGCCCACGTAAGCAGGAAAGGCGGGACTGGGACCTGGGTGTCCCCTCTGGACCTTTTGCTCTGTCCTCTGCTCCCCCTGCCCCAGTTCCCATGCTTATCCGAGTGACTCTCTCAGACGCTATCTCTAGGGTCAAAAAAATGGTCTTGACGCGGCTTTCTCTGAACTCTTTAGGTATTTTGCTTCTGATGGATAAAGAAAGAGTGCCTGTGTTTCATGGCCCGTTCGACCTGGTGCCTGGTTAGTATCGTTAAGACTCTTGGGAAGGGAATTCTGGGTGGTGATGAGGTGGGTCGCCCAGGGAGCAGAGGCCGGTGAGGGGCTCGTGCTGCGAAGGTGCTCTGAGGAGGCGCTGGGTCCGTGAGGGACATTTGTCCGGTCTAGGGGGTCGAGACCGAGGCCTCTTATTAAGGCGTGTTATAATCCTGCAGTCTGTGCAGTGGGTAGAACCTTTTCCAGTTAATAAATTAAGCAAAGTCACCCGGTGGGCCCTGCAGCCCAAGCTAATTTGGACTTGAAATTGATCTCTCAGTATCCCTGGGTCCTGGGTTATGGCCGTGGAAAAATGGAGCTGAACTTGAGGCGACTGCCCTCGGACAGCCTGCACTCAGGGAGGCAAGATGCCTGAGGAAGTTGTTGCCTAAAATGGGCACAAATTAGAGAAAAGTTCTTAATGTGGAGGTCATGGAAGGGCTTCAGGGATCCAAGAAATCCCTGAAATTACATGCAAAACTATGCAGTGTACGTGGTGTGTTGGAGCGAGATGGAGGGAGAGGGGGAGAGTATGCCTAAGGCTTTCTCTAGGTTCTCAAAGCTCCAGAAAGGTCAAGGGACACTGATAAGAACCATTTTGAAGGTGATGTAAGTGGCCGGATTCAAGACAGGGAAGCACCAAAAACACCTTTGGTGGAGTCTGTGCCCAGCATGGAGCCTGGATATAGACAGACAAGGCCCCAGCCATCAGTGTGGACTTGATCTGTCTGCACAGGCCGGGTCAGCTCCACACACAAAGCCAGAGGAGGACAGGGACAGACTTAGCAAGCCAACCCCTCACCCTGTGCTGGTGACCTGTGACCCCTGCCCTGTTGGGGGGGGGCCCATCCCCGCACCTGCCCGTAGTGAGAGGCCTGGGACAGAGAGATGGCGGGATGGAGGGCCCCACACGGCTCCCGTTCAGGTCGTCAGGCACACAGTGACATCTCAGCCCGCCGCCCTCCTGCGGAGAGAGAGCAGCCTCCTTTGCCCAGGCTGGCTCCGTTCGAGGAAACAGAAAGAACCCAGAAGGCGCCATGTTCGGGGGCAGGAAACGGTTGCATTCTATGCTTGTCAGGCGTCTAGTGAGATTCAGAATAAAACCCGCCACCGTGAAAGAGAATGGGAAATGAAAGGGGCTTTGATCACCCCGGGTCCTGCCTCGGTGGAGATCCTGACCTTCCCATCGTGCAGCATCAACCTTTTGTGTGTCTTGGCACCAGGAAACGCCTGGTGATGCGTAGTTGTTGTGGGTTTCTTCTCGTCCACCCTCTGGGCAACCAAGCCGGGGTCTGTAGGACTGCTTACGTGGTGGAAAGGGAGCGGAGGAACCTCCTCAGCGGTCAGTTTTAGGCATTTATGGCAATTACTTCTGCGGGAAGAGGAGGGGAGATTGACTGTGTCTGGAAATGCAGAGCCGTGCGCATCTGGGGCCCTAAAAATGCCGCGTCTGGAACGTAGCCTGGCTTGGGAGAGGGGGGCTCTGCTTTCTGGAGGCCTGGCAGGACACCCTCGGCTCCCGGGGTCAGAAGGGGGCCGTGCAGTGCCCCTCTGAGCCAGCGGGAGATGGTCCCAGCTCCTGGGGCAAGTTGGAGGGGGCATGGGGAAGGGGGACCCTCAGGCACCAGGGTGGCAGGCTTGGAAACGGCACCGAGGTGGCTGAGAGGTGACCCAGGAGCCCGCCACTTCCGTGCTTGGGGCTTTCCTGTCTCCCATCACGACGTTACCTGTCAGGCCTCTGGTAAACAAGCCCTGACTTTCTTAAAGAAAAATAGAAGCTCTCGTCGACGTAGGGGAAGGGAACTAACAAACGTCTGCTGAGCCCCTACTATGGGCCAGTCGGGCTTTTAGGTGCTTGACGCACCTGTTTTTCTCTAGAACTTCAATTTATTCTGGGCGGTCAAGACTTTATTTATTGATGGGAAATGGAGGGTCAGCGGGGCCAAGTGCTGGCCTAAGGACACTCAGGTAATTAAGGGGTGGAGCCTTCAAAGTCAGTATTTTATTTTATTTTATTTTATTTTTATTTATTTATTTATTTATTTATTTATTTATTTATTTATTTTTAATTTCTTTTATTTTTTATTTTTTTATTTTATTTTATTTATTTATTTATTTTATTTATTTTAATTTTTTTTTTTTTTTTTTTTTTTTTTTTTTTTTTTTTTTTTTTTTTATTTTTTTTTTTTTTTTTTTTTTTTTTTAATTTTTTTTTTTTTTTTTATTTTTTTTTTTTTTTTTTTTTTTTTTTTTTTTTTTTTTTTTTTTTTTTTTTTTTTTGTTTTTTTTTTTTTTTTTTTTTTTTTTTTTTTTTTTTTTTTTTTTTTTTTTTTTTTTTTTTTTTTTTTTTTTTTTTTTTTTTTTTTTTTTTTTTTTTTTTTTTTTATTTTTTTTTTTTTGTTTTTTTTATTTTATTTTATTTTATTTATTTTATTTTATTTTATTTTAATTTTATTTTATTTTATTGTTGTATAGTGCTCTAATATTTTAGAAAATGACTCCAGCGAATTTGTAGTGTCTGAGAGCCCTGGGAATTATCCTAGGCACTAGAAATTATGTGATTCAACCACCCTTTTTATGTGGGGACCCCTGGGAGTTGCAGAGCACTCCTGTGCTTTCGTGTTTTCCCAGCTCCATCACTGCTAGACTGGGTCTCTGGAAAATTCAGCTGTCGCTCCAGGTCTGACTCCCTCGGGTGCTGGTGGGTGAAGCGCTAGAACCTGAAGCAGGCTCAGCCTGGTGGTGTTTAGGGCAGCAGGATCCCGTGGTGGGACCGGACTGGGCCCAGGTCTTGTTCACAGGAGACACAGAAGCCTTTGCTGCGTGGAGTCGTTGCTCAACAAACCCTCGCCGAATTGAACCGTAAGAGAAGAGAGAAGGTGCCAGTAAACTGGAATGAAACGGATTCACGCCCCAAGACCAGATGGAGCTTCCCGTGGCCCTGAGGCAGGTCGCTAGAAGTCACAGCCTCAGAAGCAGACCCCGAGCCATGGCGTCTCTGCAGCCCCAGCGAGGAGGAAAGAGCAAGGCGGCCCAGCCCAGAGGCAGTGTCCCCGTCCCCACCGCGGCCCCGCCAACAGCCCAGCCACCTTGCTCCAAGCCCCGCGGTGAGAGCCGGGACGACGATGTCACGAAACTCGGTTCCATCTGTCAACTTTGTAATTAGGTGGGGGACCTCCATCGACGCCCCTGGACACCGCAGCTCCCCGATCTCTCATGTGTTCAAGCTTGGAATAAACCAAAGTCCAAACGTGCCACCTTGCAAGCTGCTATGCTGCTCGCCCAGCCTGGCGTCACGACTGAAGGAGGAGCTGGAGTGAGGACCCGTGCACTGCGTGCCCGAGTTGGCGTGAGATGCCCCGCGGCACTGTGTGTCCCTCCATCCCGGCCTCCCAGCGCCGGCGTCCCGCCCCGCAGGCCGGACACAGTGCCCCGAGCCTGCCGGTCCCTGGCTTGCCAGCTCCTGAAATCTTCATGATAGCTCATCCGCACAGCATTTGGCCTTTGTTAGTCTATCAAATGCCTCTGCAGATAGTACCTCGTTTGCTTTACGGCTTCACTGTCTCCCCGTATTATTCTCATGTCACCGGGGAGGAAGCCGAGGGTCCGGGGAGGGGAGCTTCCCGAGTGCACACAGGCCGGAACTGGCCCAGCAAGCCCTCCATGCTGGGTCTCCTCTCTCTCCTCGGCAGCACTCTGCTCCCCGCAGGAGCAGTGCGGGTCGACGTGAATGCCAGCGTTAGTTGGTTCCGCCCAGTGACGGGGAGCTCACTCTCGGAGAACCTCGTCATCGCGTGGCGGGGCAGCTCCGGCCAGTGGAGGGTGGAGGCGGAATCTGGCTCCACCTAAAGCCCACGCGACAGAGTGTGTCTGCTCCCCCTGTCTCCAAAAGTGACAGCTCAGCATGGCGAACGGCCACGCAAGCCACGTCACGCATCTCATCCTTCCCCATCTTCCAAAAGAATAAAAAATAAATAAAAGGGATTTGATCAAGGGCTTTGCTGAAGCAAACTAACCGGTGTCAGAAGACCTCTGGGCAACATCACCGTCACCGGCTGGTCACGCCCCACGTGGCTGATCCCCAGGGACACAGTCCTGCCAGGGACCGTTTCGCGCTAACTGAGGGGGCAGTTTCTGAATTTCTGCCTGCCCTCGCTTGTGGAAATCGTTTGCCATGGTTTTCTTGCCTCCAGTGGCTCCAAAAACCCTGACAGTTTGCTTCAGCTTGATGTTTCCCTGTCGTGAGCCTAGAAATCCCTTTTCGCCAGCTGTGCCTCGTCCAGTCTCTCCTGTCTGGGTGGCTCTCGGGCGACGTCTGTCTGCCTTTGCTTCCAGAGAGATGGTTCTCAGGAGAGGCTGGAAGTGCAGGGTGGAGCTGCCCCACTCCGTGTGGCCTCCTGCTGGGAAGAAAATGCTCTTCTTCCTACAAACCTGAAGCACGGGCCCCTTCGTGTGCACACCTTCCGACGCACACACCCAGCAAGAGCCAGGCTGCGCGGGCCCTGCCTGGGCCTGCAGGTGAGCCGGCCTCCGGGCCCTCCACTCTGGGACGATTCTTTCGGCCCAGCTACAAACTCCCTCTCCCTTTCAGCATCTCTTCACCACGTACCCCCAGGGGGAATCAGATCGGCTGTGTCCCCTGGAGCCAGCGGTCTGCCGTGTCCCCTCAGGAGACAGTTCCTGGCAGAAGGCGTTTGGACGTCACAGCGCTAGCCCACCCGGTGTGGGTGTCTTTGGTTGAGATCACCTTCTGCCCAGTGAACCCCGGCTCACTGCCTTGAGGCTGTTTAGTGCCTCTGGTCCTTGTGAGGGAACATCTACCAAGCAGACTGTCCTAGGAAAGTTCTAGATTTTGAGACTCTCCTTGCTGTAGCACAAAGCTTTTAATTTAATTTAATTTAATTTAATTTTATTTTATTTTATTATTTTATTTTATTTATTTTATTTTATTTTATTTTATTTTATTTATTATTTTATTTTATTTTATTTTATTTTATTTATTATTTTATTTTATTTTATTTTATTTTATTTTATTTTAATTTATTATTACGCCTATAGTGCCTGTTCCTCCTAGGTGCAAAGCCTTTATCTTCTGATGAGAGTTTGGATGTCATCTGGAAGTCCATACAGGAGGAGAGGCTCCAAGAGGCCACCTGACTTCCCCAGGGCACACAGCTGATAAGCTGGAGGAACTAGACCTTGAACCCAGGGCTCTCGACTGGTCCCGTTGTTCTTCTCCAGCATCATCAAGCGAACAAAAGTAAATCCCATCTCCATCTTCTCCATCTTATAGACGATTGACAGTGAGTTCCCTCTTGGGCTCTGAGCCATCAACTTGATGAGCTTTTCTCTGAGAAAGCCTGTGCCTCAGGCCCCTCCAGCGATGTTTGAGGAAACATGGGGTTAAATTTGTGATTCTAACCTTATGGTTAGTTAGCCCTGAACTAATACGGGGCTGGGGAGTCAGGTAGGCTTCCTGGAGCAGGTGAGGTTTGGGGCAAACCGAGTGCACCCAGGTAAACTGCCACCCCTGCCGTCAACCCAAACGCGTGGTGCCAGGTACCTCATCCATGCTCAGGAGACCGGACTGATGGGCAGCAAAGATTTGGGCCTAAGATGGTTTTCTGTTTCCTAAAATCAGAGGATAAGGCATTGGATTCTTCCTTCCTCATTTTATCTGGTTGCTGTGAACTTATGAAATGAATCTCTGAGCTGTGAATTTAGATAAAGAAACAAACCTCAAATCTCGGGGTACGGGTCCTGTTATCTTTAAGGCCTTCTCTTCCATATATTCCTCACCTGTTGTGACAAGGCCGGATTTCCGACTTTTGTCCATCTGGTCGAGGCTGCAGCGGGGTATGAGGCCTCAGAGGCTTGGCTATCCAGTGGGAGCCTGTTGGAGAGGGTTTCTTATGGAGCTTGATGGAACTCTGAACAAGGCCCTGTGAGGACGGTGTTATTGCCACTTGCAAACGAGGAGCCCGAACCCCTAGGGTTAAACGGCTTGTTTCAGGGCCCCAAAGGATGCGCCCTCTTATCCTGGGCACCTTGGTGTCCCCTTTGCCTTCCACTGAGTCCCAGTTACTACTAGTGCATTCAAACCACCCCAAACAGGGTTGTCAAACGGCCACCCGTGTGTGACGCTCACGGATTCTGTGGGTCGGGAATGTGGAGAGGTCGTGGTGGGAAGGGCGGGCCGGGCCCTGGCTGGGAAGGCTGGGGTGACAGCTGGAAGCTAGCATTGTCCGAAAGCTCATCACTCATTGTGTCACGGTGGAGGCTGGCCGTGGGCTGGAACTTGGCGAGGGCCGTTGGTCAGGACACTCCCACGCGGCCTCTCCATGGGGCTGGTTGGGCTTCCTCACGACACCAAGATCAGGTGTCCCAGAAGGAGCTGGGCAGAGTCACATCAGCTTGGTGGCCCAGCCTCGGACGCCACGTAGCTTCACTCCTCCTGTAGCCACAGACCTGCCCGGGTTCATGGGGAAGGACAACAGGGCTCACCTCTCTGTGGGAAGCGTGTCAGAGTCACATTATGGGGGGTGCAAGTGTATGGAAGATGTGACCATCACCCACCGTTGTACCTTGACAGGAGGAAGCAGGCTGCTTTGGGAAAGGTTTTCTGGGAGAAAAGGGCAGCCCCTCTCCTTGGTGCCTCCCTTACACCTTCCATTTTGGGACGAAGGGCCGTTTGGAGGAGCGAGGGACCCGGGCTCCCCTGGCCAGGGCCTGGTTTGTCCTTCCTCCCCATGTCACCAGTAGGGCTGACAAGTGGGCATCGCTGCGGCATCGGGAGCTTTCTGGTTTCTAACATCGCTTCCCTCTGCCTAATTCCGTGGAAGATTCGAGGTGGTTTTATGGAAAACACATGCACATACACACAGCACCCACACCCAGACACACGTGCCACATCCCATCAAAGAAACTCAGACACCAAATAGGGGGAAGGAGGTAAAACTCAGCAACTCACGTGAAAACCACACTTGCTATCAAAAAACCCCCCTTCCAGTGGGTGGACACCAGGGTGAGCTCCAAGCCTCCCTGACGCCGGGGCAGTGCGCCCGGGGGTGTTTGTGGCCTTGGTGTCTTGTGTGCCCCTCTCCGCTCTCTGTCCCCACGTTCTCCCCCAGCCTTGCAGGCAGCTGGGTACCCCTCCCTTCCCGGGAGGTTTAAAGAAGCTGCTCACTTCTTTAAAAAGATGGCAATGGCCTGTGTTCGTGACATTTCAGAGGCACAGCTGGGTCGTCGCCAGGCCGCGGTCGAGGGCACAGTGATCCTCGTTCGCACCGGCCTGGTCTCGACAGCCCGGCCCCCCGCCACCTCTTAGCCTCTGAGAACAGGAAGAAACCAGCAGAGACAGATGAAGATGTGAGAAGTGAGTTCCATCGATCGTCTCAAAGACAAAAGGGGGGGACAAAAGACCACCTTGTCTTTTCTTTTCTTGCCTCTAGGAAGAGATGAATTCTTGGAGTGGCTTTTTGTGGATTCGCGGGGAGCGAACTGACGAGGCTTGATCCGCCCACTCTTCCCTCTTCACAGCTTCTAGAGGCTCTGCACCGTCTGATGGGGTCCGTTTCGGCAAACTGCACAAACGCGACACAGCCTGAGTCAGAAGAACTGAGCCAGAAAATGAGCATCTCCTGAATGTTGCTTATTTTCTTGTTTGGGGGGGTTTGTCCTATTTATCACTGTTTTGGAGACGCACAGGTCTGCGGCCTGGGTTGTGAGGTCCGAGAGTGGAGGAGATGGGGGCCTGGGGTTCTCTGCAGGTGCATGGCCTGGCCGTATCCCGTGTTCTTGCTGTTTCCCCAGGCTCTTCCCAAGGATGAGAGGGATGGCGTTTGGGGAGCACAGAGCACAGGTCCCAGCGCAGGGTAAAATGCGCTCTGAATCCTAGTTGTTATTCTCTGCAGAGCCGCATCTGATCCATCTCCCTTCTGATTAAGACGCTTCACGGACCCCCTTCCAATAACCCTAACTTGACCTTCACAGCCTTGCATCAGATGGACCCAACTCACCACTCTAGAGCCCTCTTTGGCTCCTCCCTAAAGCCTCACGGAGCCTCTTTCAGGTTCTAGAAGGTTCTGGGCTCTTTTTCTGCTCAAGGAAAGGAACAGCACCTGTTCTTTCCCCTGCATGAACCTTTCTTTTTTCTCCCTCCACCTAACCAACCGCTATGCACCCACCTGTCTCGGCTCAGGCGTGACCTCCTGCGGCCCAGAACCTGGGGTGGGCGTCCAGCCCACGCTCTGCCCAGGGCCCTTGTTGTTTTTTTTGTTTTGTTTTGTTTTCTTTCCGATTGCACTTGTCAGACAGTTCTGTGGTTCTGTTTCCCGTGTGCTGGGGGCAGTGCTGTCGGTGGTGGCCAACGGCAAGGCCACTCCTTCCGGAGTCTGGACGAACAGCTGTGAGCACATTCCCGCCTTGCAGGGCTGGAGACGTGGGTTTCTCCGGGCAAAGGTGACGCTTCTGCTCTGAAGAGGAATCTCTCAAGAGCTCCTTAGTCACGTGACTGCGATGTCCTTGAGACCCTCTTTCTTACTATGCCTGGAGAAAGGGGAACAGCCGTTAACCCGAATTCAGATGTTTTGTTCCGAAAAGTTTTTCTGCTTAGCATGGTAAGTCGTGGGGTCCCCTTGAGCCAGAGCTGCTGCATGTTCCTCCCATTTTGTGATGTTTCTTGGCTCCGCTTGAGTGTGGCATAAACTGCGGTCGTCACAGAGGTGCTTGGCCAAAGGGAGGAGAATGTTCTATTCACAGACGTTTTTAGCAGAAAACCAGGACTCAAGACCCCAGGTGTCACAGAAGGCAGGCAGGTGTGATCTCCATCTATTGCTAGAGAAGAGGCCTTAGACAGCCTGACCTAATCATGAATATGCTAAATAGGATGAGACTTGACGTGGAGACCTGCAAGATGTCTAGACCCGGGGATGGCAAGTTGCAGCTCGTAGGCCCAAGCCGGCCCACCACCTCTTTCGATGATGGCGTTTTCCTGGAGCCCAGCCACCCCCATCCGTTTGCACACTGACCTCGGCTGCTTTCCTGCCGCCACGGGACACCTGAGCCACCGCAGCAGAGACCGTCCAGCCCGCAGAGCCCAGAATATTCACTACGAGGCCCTTTCCCAAGACGGTGCCGCTGCCTGGTCTATACCACTGTGTCCTGGTGTGACTGTCTCAGTGGGGTTCACGTCTGTGGGTGGCTACAGAGTCTACGCCCACTGGCAGCCCCAGGACTTGCTCTGGCTGGAAGCGAGGCCGGGAGAGGAAAGCCATGGGGTAGAGGGAGGACAGTCCATCTGCAGGGCTGCCTGCCTGTCCTAGAGAGGACAGAGTCGCCGCTGCTCCATCCTGAGTGGCCCTTCCATGCTGTGCTTCACGTTTGAGCTCGCACAGCCCATGTGAGGTCGCTCCACAGGGTCAGTGGGTCTCCACGGCCTGTAGGGAGGGGACAAGGTTCTAAAGTCTCTTTGGAAGAAGACATCCTTCCAGCTTGGAGGCCGAGCACAATGCAGCGACTCCGCCGCTCAGTCCATGATGCTTCCACACTTTCCGGGTGATCATAGATTCCCCCCACAGCACACATGTAGCACCTTTCTATGCCCTCCACCTTAACCCCACGCTCAGTGTACCCAGAAAGCTCGCCACTGCCACTCAATCCCCCAGAACGCGTACTGCGGCTGCTCCCTCATGGCTGAACAATCAGGTGCCACCAACGAGCCACCTTCTACCCAAGACTGTGTCACCAGAGCAGCCAGCTCGCCTGCCTGGCACGCTGTCGAGAGTCCATAAGGGGGAGCGGTGAATTTCGAGCTCACTCTGCTCCCCCAGGAACAGAGGAGCCAACCCTAGACCAACTTTAAAGCGTCCTCAGTGAGATCCAAGCTTCCTTTCAGACTCTCCGAGGCCACCTGAAGGTGCAGCGCTCACTGTCTCCTCCCTAACTCAAGAGTGTCACCTCGGGATCTGAGTTGCACAGGAGCCCCCGACGGAGGAGTCTCTTATGGTTCCACTGCACGCTGACAGCGGCTCTAAATTAGAGGGTGCGGCGGGCTGGAATGAGCTTAATTTTCCATACAAACGCGGGCACTTGGAAAGAAATCATTTTTTTTTTTCAGGTCTAAAATCTATTTTATCTCCCCTAATTAGGAGAATATGTAAAGCGAGAAGGGGGGGAATCGCATTCAATTTGCCATAGAAAGCCAAACCAGGCGTTTGTCAGATCGCACGTCCCCCCCAAGCTCTGGCCCATTAGAGGCGGTCATACATAATTCAGGAGCCACTTGTTCGCGGCGTGCCTCATGCACATCCTCTCGAATTACGTTCAGAGAGAATGAGATTCCTCTCCCAGCTCTAAATAGACGGTTAGAAAACAGGGATGGAAGTGAAACCCAGAAAGCAGCAGATGATTTCAGCAGCAGCGGCCTGAATGTGGGATGGGGAGGCTTGAATGGAGGAGTGACAGGCCCCCCCGTTGGAGCCCTGTGTTCAGTGGAGTCCGACAGGTCCCAGGTGGTTGACATCTCCGTCTGTCTGCTCTGCAGAGGTGTCTGCTGTGGGGTCCTTCCATTCTGGGGGCTTTTTTTTTTTTTTTTATTTCTGAGATTGTCTGCGTGTTCACCTTCCAGGAGGTTCTCTTCTTGGCTCTTAGGGGTGTGTGTGTGCGTGTGCATGTGTGTGAGGGAGAAAGAGCGAGAGACAGAGAGACTGAGCAAGTTGGAGTCGCTGTCACGAAACATCACAGACCAGGTGGTTTATAAACCACAGGAATCTATTCCTCATGGCTCTGGAGGCCGGAGCTCTGAGGCTGGGGGGCCGGCGTGGCCGGGTTCTGGAGAGGAGGGCCCTCTTCCGGCTTGTAGACTGCCGGCACCTCTTATCCTCACGTGGCAGAAACATAAATAAAGAGCTCTCTGAGGTCCCTTTGCTAAGGACGCTGATCCCATTCCTGAGAGCTCCACCCGCAGGATCTCATTTCTTCCCCAAGGCCTCACCTCCCCATTCTGATTGGCAATCCGTCTCGAAACCCATAAATTTATTTTATTTTTTTTGGCGCAGGAGAGGGACATTCAGTCCATAGCAATAGCTCTGAGGAGCCAGGGGTCAGGTTTGCCTGGGGAACTTTGTCCAACCAGCAAGTGCTCTGGGAACTTCGAGGTGATGAGTTTTCCTGGCAGGAAAGGGCTTTGGATAAGGTAGGGCTTGAATGGCGCCCAGGGAGAGGGGAGGGATTTGAGTGGGCACCAGGCAGGCAGCAGGTAGGCTGTGTCCTGGGGGAAGGGGTGGGAAGAATGTGCTGGAACACAGGCCTAGAGTGGACCTTGGGTTGGTCAGCGTGAAAGGATGCCACACGCCTTGCATCGACGGTTGGCACCAGCCCTGGGTGCTCACGGAGACGGGAGGTGGAGGCCTTTGGTGATGAGATCCTGAAGCCTCTTTCCCTAACAGGTGACTGTCTGAGCCTCCCCGGGCAGTAGAAGGAGGTGCCCAGTGGCCCTGGGAATTGGCTCCTGAAGAATTCGCCCTGAGCTGTGCCAGTCTGAGGGACAAGCTGGGTGGATCCATAAGCCAGAGAAGGCCTGGCCGCAGGGGAGTGGAGAGGAGGTAATTAAAAAGGAAAGGCCCATGCAGGCGCCCTTAAGGGGATTAACGGAGATTTGAGTAATTACACCTGGCTGGGGACATTAGAAGAGAAATGAAATCAAGAAGCGCATTGGTGCTGAGGTCTGACCGTGCCATGGGGGAGACGGGCTGTGTGGACGGACCAGTTGGTGTAAGGACCCAGGTTTTCGGAATGAGGGCCCTGCATTTTCCTTCTGCATCGGCTCACAAACGACTCGAAACCTCGCCCACACAAGTCTAATTTCCCTGCATACCATGATCTCAAATGCAGCCACTTACAATCTGACAACCCTACAGAATTCGTTGAAAAATCCCTGCCACTCGCACAAGAGTTTGCCCCCCTCCAGTTACACCGAGAGTTAACTGGTGATGCTGGTTTAACAGCACACTCCCAGCACCCGCGACGGACCCAGTTACTCCTCGACAGCCCTGGCTGCTCCTTTCATCTTCTCACTTCTTCCCCGTCTCCTAGCGCAGCAGTTAATGACCAACAATAAATCCAGGACGCTGTGACTTGAAAGCTACCGAGGCCAGCTGGAAAACAGATCCATGTTTCCTTGGAGCGGTGGCATCCAGGTTACCAGGGCCCAGCAAGGATTCCTCGATATTAAGGCTGTTCCTCTTTCCGACCCTCATCGACGTCCCTCCGTGTCACCTGGGGCTTGTATTTTTCCTTTGAATCACCTGCCCCCACATTCTCATCCAATCGTTCCCGACCGGCTGGCTCTTTCAAGGGCAGCGGCTGGGTTATCAGACGAAGGCGGTGGCAAATGCAACGTTGCAGGGGAACCACCCGAAGCCTGGAGATGTGCCCCCCGCCCCTGAAGACCACGTTCAACACGCCAGGGCTGCCCCCTGCCCCCTACACACACTCACGAGTGAGGTT
Source organism: Cynopterus sphinx (assembly GCA_030015415.1). Classification (NCBI taxonomy): domain Eukaryota; kingdom Metazoa; phylum Chordata; class Mammalia; order Chiroptera; family Pteropodidae; genus Cynopterus; species Cynopterus sphinx. Next base: position 4,832,567 of record CM057383.1, on the reverse strand, counting down.
CAGTGATGCACAGAGGCCTTCCTCAGGCCTCTAAGGCTTCTTACGCCCCTTTACAATGGCAACTAATTCCTCGTTCAGCTAAACTCTCCCCACTTACAGACAGGAGCTAAGTTCGAGTCACTCTCTAGTCTGCCTGGGAAAGCGCATGGATAAGCTCTCCTTTCTCCCTCACAGTCCCCCCACCCACCCCGCACCCTGAGAACACCTAAGGCAACACAGGTCCACAGTCTTTATCCTACTCCCAAGTCAAAAAAGCTCGGAAAACTGACTTTTTGTCAACTTACTTGGGCAAACCAGACCTGAATTTAACCGAAGCTAAAAACTGTCTGTAATTACCCCTTTTGGTACGAATATTTCACTTTTGCAGCAGAAATAGGAATGCGTTTGACTACAGGGGGCCTGTTCTCTGGAGGTTGCGCTTGAAAACACAGTCCCCTTGGGCCACCTTCCCTTCTCCTGCACCCCTCACCAGGTCCCAGTCGGCTGCTGGGGGAAGCCCAGACTCCGAAGAGGCCCCACCCCTTCTCCTTTCCTTAGTGGCAGGGGTGGAGAGGACGCCAGAAGCGGGGAATAGGGTGTTGGCCCCCCTGCCCCTTCAGCTAACTCGGCGTTGGAACACCCGAGGAAGGGCTGGTTGTATCTGACTCGACAGAATAACCAGAGAGGAGGCTGACAGGCTGGGACCGGTCCTACAGCCGGGACGATGCAGAGCCCTCAGCGCCAAGCTCACAGGACACCTCAGCGGGGACCAGCTCAGGGCTTCTCCCGGGGGCAGCCACTGTGGGACCCCACTTCTGTGGGAGGCGTGCTGGGCTGGCGCTCAGCCTTGCGGGTCTCGTCGCCCAGGTTGCACCCTCTGCTGCTGTCGGCCAGAGAGGGGCTTTGGGGCCCGGCGTTCCACATGAGGGTCCAGTGGGAAACCCAGACCTTTCCTCATTCTGGCCTTGGCGTCTGCAGGTTCGGGCTGAGGCCCTTCTTCCGTGGAGTCCCTGGGTCATAAGCAGGGCCACTCTGGGTTGGGTGGGAGGCCATCCTTCAAGCACTTCGGAGTTTATCTCGCAATGGATTACATTTGACTGTAGAGAGTTTTAAGATTTGTTTTCAGATTGTTTCATTTTAAATTTCTGCTTCACTTATTCTTGTTTGTTCTTGGGATGATTTTGGAAAATGTTCTCTCTCTCTCTCCCTCTCTCTCTCTCCCTTTTTCTTTCTTTCTCCTCTGGCTCCCTTGGGTTCCTCCTCTCTTCCCCCTTTTCTTTCTCTTCCTCCCACTGTGGAGGGGGCATAAGAGCCTCAGGCTTCTTCCGAAGTTTTTAACCGCTGTTCGGCAGGGGCCCCTTTGGGTGGTCTAGTGACACTTATGGACACCTTTTGAGAATAATGTTTCTTAAAGCACAGAATAAAACACGGGATTACAAAAAGCAATACATGATCAAACAATATTTTCTTATATCGACGCATAAAAACCTGAAACCCCAGGGGGTGATCAGGTCCTGCATGCGCTTTCCATTAACAAATTCAGTGACACGACCTGGCACAGTGTGGCTGTGACGGCCATAAATCTGAAGACGCGAGGGGCATAAACGACGCTTTGGTGTATCTGCAGCAACTGTGATGTGACGTAAACATGCCTGCGCGTCGGATGGGGACGGTCTCAGTACTGTTAATCCTCCTCTGGGTTGTGGCTTGCTTCCATAATCGAGAGAGAAAAATGCTAAATTTCCCTTAGAGATGAATGAAAATGGAGACGTTATTTTCTTCCCAATTCTTGGAATGCCTGACTGCTATCCTCAGACCCTTGTTAACGATGTCTGAGAGTCTGAGGCACACCCCGAACGTCCCCCTGCTTTTCTCGCCTTGGCTCCCCGTGATGAGCGCAGTGCAGGGCTGGCCCCCCTGCCGCACCCGAGGACAGGCCAGTGTCATCCTTGGTCATGGCAGCAGTGTAGGGGCTCAGAGTCCAGCTACAGCGGGGTTTTAAGCATTTGGGAGACATTAAAGATGTATGAAGCTTGCTCGTTAGGATGTCAGACGAGGCCACTGTCCCAGAATGTAATTCCCCTACAAACAGATTGTCCACGAGGCAAGCCCAGCTCTCGCACCCGGAGACATATGGGCTGGCTGGAAATCGCCAGATAATTGTATCTCGTCCCCATGCGGCTTTATAGTAAGACAGAAGATGAATGAGAGTGAGCAAAACCACTGGCCGATGTTCTGGAAGCCGACAAGGAAGAAAAGAGGTTGAGACAAGCTGTGAATAGGCCACGGGAGAGTGACACAAGGCGTCATACCGGGGGAAAGGTCACATACCAGGGGCCGCCTTTAGCATCCCGCCGTACCTGGGCTTGTGTGGCGCCGAGGGCAGCGCTGCGGCCGCCTGTGGCCCTCGTCCCCAGGGTTTGTTCACTTCGTCTGAGTCTCCCTTCTTTCTTCTCTCTGCCAGGTTTCATCCTTTTTCTATGCAGGGCATGTTGATGGGGAAAACGCCCCCGGAGAATAAACCAGAGACCCTGCCCTTAAAGAGGGTCATGCAAAGGGACCCCTTTGAGACCCTAAATCCTTCCCTTCTCATCTGGGGACTTTTCAAGGAGCCACAAACCTCCCTGAGGCTCACGTTCCTCACCTGGGAAATGAGAATAAAGCTGCTTTCTGCTTCAGAGAGTTGTATCAAGATTAGCCCATCCTTTCTGATTCCTCCGCCGCACCTGGAGTGGAAAGAACGCAGGAATTGGAGTGGGACGGGCACGGAGACAATACTCATCCTTCTAAGCATCAGTTTCTTTGGCTCCAAATGGGGATAACGATATCCAGATTGTAGGTGTGTTGTGGGGCTGGAGACTTGTCCTGGGATCTCAAACCTCATTCATGGAGAGGGCCTCCTGGGCCCCACCGGCCCTTCGTGGCTGATGGAACCTCCGCTTGGCCTTCAGCACAGACAAGCAGGATGCTGGGCAGGGCTGCTCCCGCTTTGCAGCTGCTGTTTACCCTGAGACTTTCCCTGGGTTTGGGGCATCCTACACGCTGTGCTGGCTGGGCCCGGGCCCCAGGGACGATTTTAGGGAAACTTCCCTGGACGCCATGCCCCCTCACACTGACTTTTGGGAAGTTCAACTGGAAATAGGGGTGTGAAAGTACTTTGTAAACCGTAAAGTGCTGCACGTATATAGGGTAGTAATATTCCATTGTTGCTACTGATGCCCTCTGTCATGCCAAAGGCATGTGTCACCCCAAAGTCCATATTAGAAGCCCTTCTCCCAATGTGGCTGTATTTGGAGACAGGACCTGTGAGGAGGTGACAGAGGTTTAATGAGTTCATAAGGGTGGGACACTAACCCTATAGGGCAGGTACCCTCATAAGAAGAGGAAGAGACACCGGAGCTCTCCCTCTCTCAGTGCACACTCAGAGAAAGGCCAGGTGAGGGTGCAGCTAGGTGAGCGGCCGGCCACCGTCTGTAAGGCAGGACGCGAGCTCTCACCAGAAACGGAAATGGCCAGCCCCTTGGACTTCCCGGCCTCCAAACCTGTGGAAAATAAATTTTGGGCGTAAACTTAGGCTGCCCGGGCTGAAGTACTTTGTTATGGGCACCTGAGCTGACTGACACTTTTCCAAAAGAACGTTTCCTTTGAGCTCTGGCTGGGGCCGGCACCCTTCTCCTGCAGAGCAGAGCCATCATTCCAGGAGGCTCTGAAAAAGCCAGAGAAGCTGATCTCGCTTTTAAATACCAAGGAGAATGGAGCCGACCTCATACCCACCTGTCTCTGCAACTCTGTGGCCATGACCTTTGGCGTCTGGTCGTGGACATTGGCCCCTTTCCTGGGTTCCTGATGTCGCCTGTGAGAAGACGAAGTATTTAATCTGTTTTTCAAGCAGCACAAAGGAGAGAGAGGAGATGCTGGCCCTGCACTGTCTACGCTGGGCTGAGACTTAGCTAGAGCGCACCTTTGGCTCAAGTCCCCTCAGTGGCTGTTTTGAGGAGCCCTAGGTTGGTAGCATTGTTAATAACTTCTATAAATTTTTTTGTTTACCTCCTATAAGCCTGACAACGCATCGGGCACCTTTACATACATAATTAAATATAATTAAATTTTCCCCCACGATACCACGTATTAAGTAAATTTGCCTAGATAATCCAACCTCAGCCCTAGATCCAACAGTTTATATATTTTAGCATCTACCTTCATAGGTAAGTGTTCCCATGTTACAGGCTCTTTTTTTTTTTTAGTTATTAAAACCATTTGCCAAGGTATGCAGTGGCAGATCTGGCCTTCGGTGCTGGGTTGCTGTGGTTCTGGAATGAAATCAAATGCTTGTACATTAAAAGCCTGTTTATTGGGTATGTGTGGTATGTTTCTGGCAGTGGACTAGGCCCTGGAATCTACGGCTCACTAAGACAGACCCAAATGGGAATATATACTTTTAATTTAAAAACTTTGACATTTTCATAGGTGTCGGCTATGGATAGATAAAAAGCCATTAGTATTGCAATGCTAATGTTACAGGTGTTATATATATTATATGTATATCGTATATATCATATATTATATACAATATACATATAATAATATACATTATAATATATTATATGTGATATATAATATATATTATAATATATGCATATAATATAATATATATAATATATAATATATGTAATTCCTGGCTTGACTCCTCCCAGAGGGTTGACACTTTTCAACCCTTTCAGTTATATCTGCTACTTACCATCATGTTTCTAAATAATATATGTATTCTTCTATTTGTTTTATTTATTTTACAAAGTATAACACAAACACAGAATGCTATATAAAACAAAATAGAAACAAAATTGGAAATAGGGCTTTTAAAGAGGTGATTAAACTGTAGTGAGGTCGTTAGGGTTGGACTTCCGTCCAATATGACTGGGGTCCTTACAAGAAGGGGAGATTAGGATGCAGACACGTGCAGAGGAAGAGCATGTGAAGGCACAGAGAGGAAGGATGGGCATCTGCAAGCCAGGGAAAGAGGCTTTGTAAGAGACCTGCCCTACCGACACCTTGATCTTGGACTGCCAGCCTCCAGAACTGGGAGGCCAGGGAAGGCCTCTTCACCTGACTCCGGTGTCCTGCCCATTCAACCTGGTCGTCTTGCATAGCTTCCTCTCTCGCTGCCATGGTAAGATGATTCAGACCTGTCTTAAATCTTTCTTTAGGATTTAATTTCCTTAGTATTCATTCTCCGGACAAGCATACATATTTCATACTGCTCATGAGTCTTTATATCAGAATCTAGCATCTTAGTTGACCGAGCCTTGTTCTCTACTGTAGATAGAGCTAACGAGGATATTTCTGAGATTCTTGTATGTGGAGGTCAGTTTGTCCTGGGTCTCTATATGGTCTTGTGTCACTGAATGACGGGGATACCCTCTGAGACGTGTCGTGAGGCAATTCGTCATTGTGTGAACATCAGAGGGTGCACTCACACAAACCTAGGTACGCCTGCCGCTGTCACCAGGCGTGCTGTTCTGTGATACCTGGCAGTGCAGTGGCTTTGTTACACCTGCACCATCACACACACTCGAGTAATTGTGGCGTAAACCCTGACAGCTGACACACAAGTGCCCGATGTAAGCTCTGATTGCAAGGCCTTCTCCTTCAAAGACAGCTATCTGGATGGCGTAAGCACATCGCCACCTCCAACGAGATCAAGAGTCAGGCCACGTCACCCATGCAGCGTCTCTGTTTGGGAGATCTTGATTTTGATAAGTGATCACTTGGGCCTTTTCCCTCCTGCTCCTCCTAGCCCTTTAGATTCTCACTCCGTCTCAAATTCACTGACCAGGAGTGAGTCTGCCAAACCCTAGGCCCTCACGCCGCTGCCAGTGAAAGCAGAAGCGCAGGTGGTTCTCGGCTCTGCACTGTCTCACGAGCCCTCTCACGTGCATGCATGCGCACGTGACCTCACTGCGTGCCCATGTGACCTCGCTGCGTGCCCATGTGACCTCGCTGCATGCCCACGTGACTCGCTGCGTGCCCCCGGCGCTCCTTGCACGCTCCAGGGCCTGTGAGTAACAAACTCTTTTTTTCTTCCGAGTTTCCTAACGATTACGGCTGCAGGGTGCCTCGCGGGTGTAACCAGAACCCCAAGGTGGGTCTGGTCGAACCGCGGGTGTGGAAATGGGAGCAATCTAAGGAGGCTCCCCGGGTGGGGGGATTGCACCCCCACTTCCAGCCCCCGCTTTTCCAACCAAGAGCATCACAGTCCAGAGACTAAACGCGGCACAAACCAGTCACGTGTGGCCCTGTGACTGTCAACAGCTGCGATGTGTCGTGATCTTGGGGGACCACCGTCCTCGCAGAAACAGTTCTTCATCCACCAAAAGGCTGGGGTGCGGTGAGTAACTGTTTTTGAAAGTTAGTGCGACTAAATCAGTGTAAAATCCTTGGCTCATTGTTTTTCCGGTGACACTCTCGAATATGTTACTTAATTCTGGCCTTAAGTATTTATCAAAACTTCTGATGATTGTGATTTCCATGCCCTTAGAATTTTTATTTTATTTTATTTTTTTTGGATTACTAAAGGATGCCTGGTTATGGTTATTCCGGGCTGATTTTCTCAAGTCAATGTCATGATCGCTCAATACGTAGTTTTATATATAATTTTTTAAATAAAATTTGTTTTTACTTTGGAGATATTTTCTTATAGATTTTAGTATTTTAATCTTTTACTTAAGTTTTTGGTCTTTGAGTTTTCTCATATGTGTTGGATCTTCATAGTTCTAAATTTCTTTTTTAAATCTGTAATCTGTATTTCTTAAATTTTTTTTCAAAATCCTCCTTTTTAATCGTCTGTTTATCGTAAAGCATTATCTATTGTGTTTATTCACCATTATGTTCCTTTTCGCTTTGCCTTTATTTCTAAAATGTGTAATTTTCCTTGTTCTATTACCTCATTTTATAATTTTTTATAATTCCAAATAATATTTTTTATATTTTGTACTGCTTCTTACCATATGTTATCTCGTGTTGAAATATTGTTATAGTTTTGTGGATTTGACTTTCTGTTATGGTTTTATTATCCTTAGAGATATTATTCAGCTCTTTATTCCTTTTTGTTTTTCAGTAACTTTGTCTTGCATTCGGCCTTCAGCCCTTCTCATGATCAATTTTTATGTGAAATTACTGTTTTTGAACTGTTAGAAGGCAGGCCTGGTTTGGGACAGTTTTTCTAATTTTATGGCTCAAGAATTCTTTCTGTTGTTTTAGCGAAAGTGGACTTAACTGCTTTCTCAGCATTCGTGGGTCTGTTCATCTTCCCCAATTTTATCAGGACCTTATTTTTTCCTTCCCTTTACGGTCCACGTCCCTCTCGATGTGGGGTCTATTCCCAGCAGCATTTGTCGTTGCTTTTCTTGAGAAGAAATCTTAGCTCATTAATTCTGAGAATTCAAAGGGCACAGGCACCTTCTTCCCCTTCAGACCATAGAGAGGGGACCAGGTAGGCACTTGCCCATGGAGTGTGTGAACTTTCTACCTTGCCACCTAGTTCAGTTGTATTAGTTGTATTTGGGTTTCAGTTTTTTTGTTACTTTTATTTCTCTGTGTGATTTTAGAGCAATGATCTGGGGAGATTAAAAAAACAGGCTGATCTCACCGCCATTGCCCCAGAATTCTGTGTTGTGTTTCATGGATATTTTATGATTTGTCATCTTAAGACATCACCTACTGACTTCCAAATATAGCAGGCAGGAATTTAGCTTTTTTACGATCCAGAGTCCACTCACTCACTTTGCCTTCCTTCGTCTAATATAGTTATTTCCCAATAAAGTCAGTATTTATTACTATAACTATATTCAAATAATGTATTATGTTCATGTTTCTTCTCTTATATATATATTTTTGTCCTCCCCTCCCCTGCACATGATTCTGGGATTATCAGTTGTATTTTATATTTGTTTTTATATTTTTTTCTGCTCCCAACATTATCAGTTTCCTTCCAGTTTTTTATATCGATCCCTGTCTTTCGCACTAGAGGCTTTCCTTACATTTCTGTTTCTCTTTGATTGTTCATATTTGAGGGTGGACTTAAAAGTGAAATGAAGTTTTTTCTGTGTATTTGTACTGAGGAGAAGGACTGTCAACGTGTATAACTGTTGTGAACCCACCTTTTCATAGGGTACCCATCTGTCAGGATGATTAGGTCTTCCCTCTCAAGTGGATCACGTTCTCCAGAGGGGCGCCCTCTCATCTTCTGCACGAGACCTTCTTCCTTAGACAGAGTGAGGGGCCAGAGGATTCCACCACCTGGTATGAAGGCTCTCACATAACTCGCCTGGTCACAGCCTCTCTTCCTTATTCTAGCAAACAGACTGTCACTTCTCTGGTTCAACTTCTTTTGAACTAACACGGTCTTCATTCTCGCCATTGATCTTTGTGGATTTATATATGAGCACTTTGCATCAGTATGCTAAGTGTTACTAGAGCTTAGTTTTATGTCTTTTTAAAGAAAATTTATAAATTGAAGTTCTGATATTTTCCCCCTCTCCCCAATAAATTATCCCGTGTGCCACTCCCCTGGGGTTGTGCATCTGATCCACAGAAGAAACATCTGGAATGGATGGCTTCTCAGAGTGAGTCAGCGACAACCTTCCCTCTTTATGTAGGCTTTCGCCTTCCTCCCTTGTCTCCAGCCTAATGCCTCTCACCTGCCATCAGTAAACCTGGCCTCTCCATGTCCTGACCTCCCAGGTGATGCTCGTGGATACTTTTGTCTATAGTCCTCCGGTGCTTCCCTTAGCCTCTCTTCCAGCTTCAGAAATTAATTGAATTCTCTTGTTTCCAGTGGCATCCTTGACTAGTCCCTTTGTCTCTGTGGAGTCACACTTTGAAAATTATTTTACTGTCATTTTAATGACCTTTTGAGAGGCTAAGCAATTAACGATTCTGTTCCATCTGCCAGAAATACATTTTTACAATGAACAGTTAACATCAACAAAAAAATTTAACACAGCAACTGAACACAGCACCCTGAATTTCCAAAGCACTTTAGGACATGGCTCTTCATTACAGCTAAGGGGTTATTATTAACCTGTTCCAGCGACAAGGCTGAGATCCAGAGTAGGTCTGGGATACAGCAGTGGGACTGGGTCAGAACGTAAATGTGGGACGCCTGGTTGTCGTTGCTGCTGCTCTTGGTGGGGTTTTAATCCCATTACTGGCCGTGAACTCAGGTATATTCTGCACTTTTTCAAGAACCGATATTCTATCAAATTTAAGCGCATTATCTCATATTGACAGGCACTAAAGACCATAAGACAGAGGGAACTCCATTGCGGAGGAGCAGAGGCTGTTAGCTGACTACGGAAATGTAAACGTGACTCTTCTAATGCATTTTTAATAGTCTCTGTTTCTGGACATTAGCCAACGTTTGCATCTTTAGCTGTAACAGATTCGCCATGCAGGCCAATTCCTCCCTTAAGAATTCTTCTAAAGATTTGAACTTAACCCCAACTGTTTCCTTTACTTCCTTGTTCCAGTGAATTGATTCTCGTGTTCGTGAGTTCTGCAGCGCACGTGGAGGGGTTTTTACTAGGTTTTAGTTCACTGGGTTGCCTTAGTCAGCAGGTGGGTTGATACGCTACCCTAACTCCCTTGGCTGCCAGGATGTTGACGTAAAAACACTTTCTCAGATGCTGCCTCAAAAAAGAAAAAGACCGTCTCCCTCATCTTCTTTATTCACTGGTTGTATTTTCAGCCCGACAGGTTATATAAGAATAAAATTTGGACTTCAGTACTATGAACTCCACACCAGTAGGTATAAAATTCCATCCTTATTCTCTCAATAGCTTTTGGTGGTGAGTAGTAACGTCTTCATGCTTGTCCTAGGTCAGGCCCAGTCATGTCCTTTGCCTCTATACCACCTGTCCTCCCTCTCCCTGGGGTGGCCACTCAACCTTTCATGGACCAAACAGTTTTAGCGATTAGAAGGACATAAGTACTTTTTTATTCTCTTGGCTTCCTATTTGAGTTAATAAAGAAGAACAAGAGATGCCATGGAAAGAACATAAGATCTGGGGATAGATAAACTTGGGTGCGTAGCCCATATCCATCCTTACAAGCAGGACAAGCTTAGATAAATCATTTACCTTCTGTGAGCCTCAGTATAAGAAAAAAGCGAGAATGATTATACCCTCATTGTGGAGTGGTCAGAAAGTTAAATGAGGTAAATTAAAAATGCCTAGCACGCATGCCGTTTCATATAAAGTTAAACATACATTTACCATATGACCTAGCAATTCCACTCCCCAGAAGCTACCCAAGAGAAATAAAAACACATGTCCACACAAAGACATACGCACAAATATTGCCAAGAGTTTTATTAATAATAGCTTCAACGGGAAACACCCCAAAGGTCCATCAATGAGCAAATGAATAAATGACATGTATTCATGCAATGGAATTCGACTCATCAATAAAAAGCATGAACTATTGGTACATGCATCATTACGATGATTCTCAAACACATGCTGGGAGAAAGGAACCAGGCACAAAAGACGGCATTACTGTCTGGTTCTATGTAGAATCCTAGGGAAAATGGATTTAATCAGTAGCGATAGACAGTGGATCAGTGGTGGCCTGGGACCAGGGGCAGGGGTGGGGATTGCCTGGGAAGGAGCACAAGGAAACTTTTGGGTTTCATATCCTAGTTGTGGGGGTAGTTTCATGTGCATATGCACTTGTCAAAGTTCAGCAAACCCTGTGCTTAAAGTGTGTGCATCTTATTCACTGGATATGACACCTTACTGATTTTTAAAATGTCCTGGCACTGCCTGACATGTGATCAGTACGCATAAACGTCGCTTCCCTTTCCTCTTTGGTTGGTGCTCAGGGAAGACAGCGTGGCATGGGCCCTGTCCTTGGACTTGCCGTCATGTGAGTGGGACAGTAACAGGTGTTTTGGGAACCTCTTGCTTGTTTCTCTCACCTTCCTTCGGTCCACTACAGCTGTCTTAGTCACTTCGAGCTGCTCTAACAGAATACTGTAGACTGGGGGGCTTGAAAAACAGGAATTTATTTTCTCACAGTCCTGGATGCTGAATGTCCATGATCAATGTTCCTGCCGATCGTTTTCAGGCGAGGGTGCTCTTTCTGGCTTGCAAGTGGCCGCCTTTTTGCTGTGTCCTGATGGGGCCTTTTCTTGGTATGTGCATGTGGCGAGATCTCTCTCCTTTAAGACCATCAGTCCTATTGGATTAGGACCCCACCACTATGACCTCATTTAACCTTCATTACCTAACAGCTCTACTGCAAATGCATATTACATACCCTGTGCCTGCATTTTTTCCTGCTGTAACTACTGAAAAATACTCTCCTTGCATATGGCAGGTTGGACATGTTGGGGAGTGGTCTTTGGGGGCAATTCTCAAAAAAGTACTTACGGAAGTTGGTACTTCTTGCCTCTCAGTTGGATAATTCTGAGGGGCATATTTGATGCCATTTCTCAGAGTTTTCCCTTCAGATGAAATACTAGTCACCTACTGGTAACTGGCTTAATACCATGCTTTTAATGCATTGCCTCACTTTTCTGTATCACTTTCTACTCCCCTTCCAACATTCCCACTACTTGCCAAATAAACCATTTAAACTTGAATCCTTATCTTAGGGTTTAAATCTGGGAGGACCTAAAAAAAGACGGTGCTGCCTGTTTATACAGGTTACTGTAATACAAGGTGGCCTGGAAAAAAAAATGGTCCAACAAATGTTTACACATCAAGTCACAGGAGGAGGGATTAATTGTGGAGGAGAGAGTGATTCTGGCATAAGGATCAGAGATGGCTCTTGGCAGATTTGGGGTTTGAACTGGGCCTTGAAGGATGTATACAACTTGGATAGGGAGCTCTTCAGGGTCCAGTGAAAGAGGAAAGGAGGGAGGAAGAAAGAGAGAGATTGAGAGCCAAAGCTAGGGCTAGATAGACAGATGATAGGTAGGTAGATAGGAAGGTAGATAGATGGATGATAGATGATGGATGGGTAGGTAAGGAATCATGGAAAGGAGATGGAATTTAACATTTGCTGAGCACCTGTGCTGTGGCAGACACTGTGCTAAGCGCCAGACCTACAGAACTGAGTAAGAGCCAGTCCCTGTCCTCAAGGACATCACAGCCTCATGGGGGAGTGAGACGATTAATAGATAAAGCACTTGTCACATTGCCCTATGATTCAATGCATCATTTCCCAAGTGTTGTCCCCAGGGGTTTTCCAGGGTCACGTGTCCCGGGAGAGCCTCAGCGTGGGGCTCCCTCACACCAAGGCTCCCACCGAGGGAAAAACTGAGCTTTTGGAAAAGTCCCCTCAGGCACAGCTCCAGAATTTGGGACAGAGTCCGCAGCCTTGTTTTAATGGCTTTGGCTAAATTCATGTCCAGTGCTTGATTTACAGCTTGCAGTGTTAATATTTTGTACATTGGGCCAGTTCTCCGGTGATTTTAATATTTCATTTATCGACTGATTTAACTTTTAATAGTATCCAAAGCCATCTCATTAGATGGCAGTGCCGAGAGAGTGCCGCTGTAATAGCTACCCCGTTGTTTGAGTAAATTCAATTTGAGCCAATGCAGCCCAAGGCAGAAGGCAGTCACAATCTCTGAAATATTTTGCCTTCTTGCCTTCCAAACAGGCCTTAGTCTCTTCGGTGTGTGTGACTTGGACATGACAGACAAACCTCCAAAGACCTCGGAAGACTAGGGCATGAATAAGATCCCAACGCAGCCAATGGGCGTTGTCGCGTGACGCTGGGCGTGTGCACTGTGTTCCCGTCACAGCTGTATTTGGGGAGTTCTTAGAGGATTGTGGTTGTGCCTGATTAATGTCTGCGTCCCCTACTAGTCCCCTTGTAAAGTTCGTGTTGCAAGGCGGAGACTTTTGACATGTTTGCATGGATTTTTGTTGCCAGAGAGAGCTCTGTCCTTGGTGCTGAAATAACAGTTTTTAAATGATGCCTTTGGTGGGCCACAGAGGACGTTCTCTGACCCTCCCGCAGCAGTAAACCGGGAGGGACCGTAATAACGCCGGGGGATGAATCAGTGCAGTATCAATAAGGTTTTGCTCTGCGGAGACATCCCCAATCTAATAAAAAATGTAGCCCATTCATGATTCTTTAATCTTGTTTGCTCCTGGATAGCGAAGGGTCTTTTATTTCTGTGTCTCCAGATGGTTGGAGAGTGCTGAGGATAGGTTAGATGGACCATAAATTATCCTTGAATGAACGCATAGTTCCAAGTCTTACATTCCATTCAAAAGTCTGTTTCTCACAAGCACACGATGGGAGAGAGAGAAAAGGAATAAAAATAAAAATAAGACATGTTGCATAGCTGCTTGGGAAATGATGCATTAAACCATAGCTGCTGCATGAAAGAAAAATGTTTAAGATCTTGAGTTGCTAATTAGTTCAATAATAATAAGCTTACATGGGCCTCAAAACAGGCCAAGTTTCTTTTGGCCACGTGATGTAGGTAAGGGGACAGTTCTCCCCCGATCAGACCATGTCTGTCCCTCTTCCTTTAGTAGGGGCCTGTGCCAGGCTTCCTGGATTCAACTCTTGAAGCAACACTCTCAGCTCCAAAAATGCAGCTTCTCTGGGAACGTAGAAGCATTGATTTGCTTATTCATTGACTCTACAAACATTTAGTAGGCACTGAGTAGTAGAATGAGAGGACATAACGGGACGGGAGAGCAGTCCCGTGGGCGGACGGTGTCTGCTGTTCGTGGATGCTGGCCTGAACGGCTTGTCTGGACCAGCTCCTCTCACCTCACCACCGCTGTAGTCGTCATAGCCACTCACCTCCCCACTGTTCTGTCTCATCCCGCGCTTGATGCTCGTTGTTGCCGTCTTGGTTTTGAACTTGTCTTCTCATTCTGGGTGTTCACTGCATGTCCCCTTGGGTAGTGGCTCTCCCGACACCTAGGACCCCCCTCTCTCAGAATTTTCCTGCCTGGCTAGAAGAACATAGCTTTCTTAATGATCAGGATAATTGAAGGGAACTAGACCTCACCTGCACTCAGGGCTTAGAGAAAGCACGTTTGAGAGTGACCTTTGAGCTGGGTCTTGAAGGGCAGGGCCCTTCGCCTGTGGTGAGAACCTGATAAATGGCTCCGCACCACGTGGAGGCATCCCCTGGGCGGGCAGGGCAGCTGCCCAGTGACCTCCACCCTCAGAAGTGGGTTGTACACTCAGCACCCCTCCGACTGGTCACCAGAGTGAGGTTCACTCTTACTGAACCCGATTCTTTTCCATCCTTTATCCTCCTGCAGGGAAATGGGTTTCTACAAGGATTCCGCCTGCTGTAAAAAGGACGATATCCTCTCTTTTGCTCTAAGGCCACCCCCATCTGATTCTGAATAAATATTAAGATTAGGTAAAGAAATCAATGTCACTTTATCCATGATTTAGTTCTAGTAATGATTTAGTTGTTGCTCTTGCTTTAATGCTCAGCTCAAAGGTCACCCCTTCAGTTAACCCTAACTTGCCCCTGTCCTACCCTAAATTCAGATGAGATAAAAATCCTTTCTCTTTTCTATATGTATATTGACCTATAATTTATGCATGTGTTACTATACTATATATGTGTGTGATTAATTCATATACACATACATTACTATAATTTGTCTGTATTTTACATATAAATGTAAATGCAAAATAATTTATAGATGTTTTATGTGGAGAACAAAAGCAGAAAATTTAAAGGTTTGAGATAAATATGTCAGATAACATCCTAAAAGGTATCACACAATATTTTTTTGCTGCTACCCTTTTCTGATGCCACTGGAATTAATAACAACGTTTTAAAGTAAGTCTGAAGATTGGGTATGCTTCATTATTTTTGAAATTTTAACACTAGGTGATGCAGCAAGGTATCGAAGCTCTGAGTACAGTCTTTTTTTTTTTTTTTAAAATTGCTTGGTTTTCAAGGCTGTCAGAGTTGAAAAGGCTTACTCACAAGGAGGTGTCGGCCCACGTGGAAGAAGGGCATTAGTGGCTGTGTTTACTAAATCATGAGTCTCATTTTTCAGTGCCAGCCACCAATTATGCAAAGGTTTCTGTTGAAATTGGGCTAGTAAATCTCCATCTTCCTGATGTCAGACAGTTATTCTTGCAAACTAATTGGAAGATATTTCACTTTTACATTTTGAAGCAAAGGGGTCTCAAACCCATGAAAAGATTTGGAAGATCGTGAGCAGGCCGGAGACTCTAAGGGTGCATGCGTGGACGTTGTCATAGCTGACAGCCAAGTAGATTGACAAGGAAATCCCGGTGATGGAAGTGTTTTCAAAAATGCTCTTTTCCACCTGAGTTTCTTCAGAAAATAGTTACTTCATCACTCAGACTTTATCTCGAAGGGTCAGATTAAATGCATTCATTTAAAAAGAAATCTCCGCGTGGCGCACTGCTGAGAACCACTTAGAGTCACGGGAAAAGGTCACCAAATTTGATACCCTGCCTGTTTGTGAAGGAGAAATGCATCACCTGCCTTCCACTTGAGGAGCTATTTCAAGTACCCCGTGTGCTCCAAAAGAAGTTCACGCTCCTGTCTAATTATGCGGTTCCGTGAACATTCTACTCAGGTATTCCTCCCCTGTATATGTAATCGCATCAGTGGTACCCGGGGATACTGCGTGCACCTCCGTGCCACGTGTGATGCTCTCTCTGTAACCCCACTCTGGAGTCTTTTTTAAATGCCCGTGGGTGTGTTTCTGCAGTGTTCCTGTAAAACGCTCTTACTATTACAGAACTAACCGCTGAGACTGGATCTGCTTCCATCTAGCTTTCCTTCCGCGGCTCATCAAAGTAGTTCGTCTCGTGTCATTTCAGGTCACCCCATGAGGGCCCCTAGAATGCGCGCGGCACGATGTCAGAGGCACGTGTCACGTGGGCCACATGCAGTCTGTATGATGTTGTCTGCCGTGTGCAGTGCACAACCTGCACAGCCGTGTGGGCCACTGGAATGAATGAAACACTTCACATCCAAACCCATAAAGTGGGACAGGTGAGAAGTACCCGCACTTTAATCCAACCGCCTGGCAAAGCATTGATGCTGCACAATGTTCTTAGGTGGTCGTTTTCCCCGTGCGACGTTTTTATGCGTGTCGTCCAAATATAGTTCTGACAACGAAGGCCATTTAGTTTGTGGCCGTGTCGCCATGTTGTAGCTGTGTCGAATTCCAGCCGTATTACTGTGGTGAGAAGGAGGGGCGATTCTGGAAAATCCCATATCCTGGATGCTTTGTACTTTTAAAGTCAGACATATGTACGTTTACGTCGATTGTGATAGCGGCATACATTCAGATTTCGAATGGAACACTTGTAATTTAAATGGGTTATTTTTTTGGCTGACTTCTGATGTGACTTAATTAGAATGTCATCACTGCAGAATATCATACCCCCTTGTAACGTGGATGAAAAGGTGCTCTCACTCAGAAGTACCACCTTTTCCTTGTTCGCTTGTGTCTGTATTGGCTTTATCTTTACCTGGATGTTTTTTTGCAGGAGAATTTTAAGACCTTTCATCTGTTTAACAAGAAACACTAGATAATATGATCTGTAACTTACCTGGGTACACACATGAGGCAACAGATGGCAATATAATTTACAGTACAATGAAATTAGCAACAAAGGACGGGCACCACTGTCAAGCCATGATGTTGGAGAAATCTCTGTGTTCCTGCAGGATTCCAGGTGTCCTGGACACGTGGCCAGATGACACATGGATTGACTAGGCTGCCAGGGTCATTCTGAGTACAGAGTTAGTACAATGTAAATTCTTACCTTTTAAAGTAAATAAATAAAAACAGAAGTTTTATGGTTTCCTCTCTCAGCATCAGAGGATGGCTACATCCCATTGAGAAATCACCGAGATTAAATAACTTCTTTTTCTGTGCTCCCACTTGTAACTATACTTAAAAAAATAAAGTTAAACTTTTCTTTTTAGAAAAGTTACATGTGCCCTTTGGAGGATATTTGGAGAGCAGAGAAATATATAAAAATAAAAATAGTCATAATATCCTTTAAGAAATGATCACCTAAAATCTTGATCCCTGCAAACTTTTTGGGCATTTAAAAAATATAATTAGGATTATAGTGTTTATTGTACCTCACATTTTCACTTAAGTTTCTGTACTTTTAGCTACTTCCGGTAAATAATTTGCTAATATTTTATAAATATTTTGTAGCTATTTTGCTAGTGTAGGAAACTAGCCTAGATGTGGGGCCAGCTCGTCCTGAGTGTGAATACTGGCGCTACCCACTGACCAGCTGTGTGTCATTGAATGAATGACCCAGGCTCTCTGAGTCCCAGCTCATTCTTTTGTGAAATAAGAGAAATAATACCTAATCCCTGGTAGGTGTCCGGGAAATGGTTACTATTATTTGGCAGTGATCGGCCAAATCCAGGCTGCCCCCGCCGTTGTAAATTCAGTTTTCTCAGAACACAGCCTTGCACACTGTTTACATACTGTCTATAGCTGCTTTCACACCAGAGTCGTGCAGTCAGCTGTGCAAAGGCCCCATAGTCCACAAAACCTCAAATGTTTACTTTTCATACGCGTTCCAGAAAAAGTTTGCTGACCCCTATAATTTGTCTTATCACCATTTACCCTCCTTGACTTTATAAACTGGAGCAGAACTCCCTCTGGGCCTGCACCACGGCCTGGGGGTCTGTGCCATGACCCATGCCTCGGGGGCCTGACCAGTGTCATGCAGGCAGGGCCCCCTTTGACCTCCGTGGACGAGGGCAGTCTCAGACAGGCGGGAAGTGCTGGAACATTCATTCACATGCCCCTCCTGGCAGTCCTCAGCCAGCAACTGACAGGAGGGGCTATTACAATGCCCCAGCCCAACGCCCCCTTGGGTGGGCTACCTCTCTCTGGGCACCCAGAGCTGCCCAGGGCATTAAATGTCCATGACCCAGCCTGGCGCGTGGCTTCCCTCTTGTCCCTGTGCAGTGTCTTCTGGGATTAGCTCCCAGAAGTTCCCTTGAACCCCCATCCTTGTTTTGGGGTCTGCTTCAGGATGCTCCTGCTCCTTTCTCGCACGTCTCGCTCTCAGTGGAAATACGTTCATGGGTTTCCACCGTGGTGGGACAGTAGCATGGCATCTTCCTGTCTGGGTGGCTGACAGTCCTTGGGCCCGGACACTGAGGATCCCACAGGGCGAGCTGGAGGGTGCTCGTCACGCACCGGGAGGGAGGAAGGACGGGGGGCTTACGTGATGAGGGGTGTTTCTGAGCATCCAGCAACGCCAACGTCTCGCTGTGTTTTCCCATATTTTATTTGCTCTGCAGAGAGCCTTTCTGCAGCCCACGGAGTGGCTTCACCGAGGGCCCCTAATGATGGCGTGGGGAGGCCACGAGGCTGGCTCGGGCTGTCAGCTGTGACCCCGCCTCACAGCGGGAAGGGCTGTTAATTACCTAATTTGTCTCTGTCTCCTTTTGGCCACCAGTAACTGGGGAAGCGGTGTGGTGGCTGCTTTAAAGGGCCAGCGGATCTTGCAAAAGCAAAAGGGTGAACGTGGGGCCCGGAAAGCCTTCGGTCGAAGGAAAACCATTCGGGCTCGCGTGTCAGAGCTGAGGTGTTGTTTTTTTAAAACGAAGGCTCTCAGGAAAGGCCAGGTTGACAGAACTGATGGATCCAAAGCACAGGCCACAAACTCTGCGTCTCGATTGGCCAAATGACAGCCTGATGAGCTGGGAGCCGAGAGTGGCACTCCGGTCCAGCCTCACCCCACGTGTGTGTGCCGGGCCAGGGGGCCAGGGACATCCGGCCAGCCATGGCCTGCTCTTCCTCCAGGACAGGGAAGAGTAGCCTCCTACGGCCTCTGAAAGACACCGTCATGCACTGTGTCTCCCCTCCGGTGGGGGTGGGAATGGAGAGCAGCATCTGATGGAAGAACCAGCCACATGGCAATGCCAGGTTTTCTTGGGAAGATGATGCTGCCATGAGAGGCCATGTCCACTGAGAGGGAGAAAGGGGTGTTAGTGAGCAGAGGGCAGCTCCCCACTCCTGGGCAAGGTAGGGGACAGGCTGTGGCTCCTCTGAGCCTGACCTAGGACAGCTGGAGGAGGGAGTGGCAGAGGCTGCATGCAGGATTCTCAGTTAGACTCAGGCCAGAGACGACTGACAGCTTTAAAAGTAAACTTTCACGTATACGCATTGTGGAGAATTATGAATATGCAGGAGAATTAAAAGAAGAAAAGAAAAATGACCACACTCTCCAAATCAGAGACAGCTATAAACCGTTTAACATCGTCATTGTGATCTTTAAAGAAATATATCTTATGTGGAAAATGTAGTCGGAGTCATATTGTGGACAGCTCTGCGTTTTGCAATTTTTTCATTGTAGCATGCATGTTTCTTCCCTTTACTGAAATCTTTTGTAAAAAACTTTAATGGCCTCGTAATATCCTGATGAAATGGAAGTACTGTGTATCAATCAGGGTTCCCCAGATAATAGGAACCACTCTAAGGGTTTTAATAGAAGGAATTTCCAGCGCGGCAGCAGCTACACAGGTGAAGGGCTTCCCGGGTTGACTCCAGCTTAAACATCAGTCGTCAAGTCCTGTCACTGCCCCTCAGAAGTCAGAGGTCTAGGCAGACCAGACTGCTCATCGTCTGTTTAGGGCCCCCATACACACTGTCCCTGCATCCCGAAGGCCCTTCTCATCCTTATGAGATCCACTGCATTCTTCTGGAGCCAGCTCAGCCTTCACTTTGTCTGTGGAGCCTTCCCTCACCCCGGCGCGGGCAGACTTGGTTGGCTTCCCCTGGGCACTGGCTTCACACCCTCCTGTGGGGTATCCTTGGGGCTGTGTCTGTTTGCGTCCCACTCGACTGCAGGCTCTCACAGGGGAGGCCCCATTAAGTCCCTTCTTTTGCCGCTTCCCACGGGGCACGTGGTACCCACGTGAGTGGGCACTCAGGAAACCAGAGCCGAGCGGTTGAAAATGCCCTCTTCCTAGATCTGTAGCTGTTGACCTGGGTGTGAGGGCCCAGCGAGGACACCAAATTGCAGGGTGATGTGCGTGAAATGCCCTTATTGTAATAAGAACAAACATGACACATCTGTGTGTGTTTTATGAGGTGGAGGACAGTGTGGAAGGGTGCCGGCCAGGCTGTTACCTTGCGGGAGGGGAGGGGCGATCTGCAAAGGCTGTGGGGAAGATTATTTTTTGACTATACCTGGTGTTTTTTAAGTTATGGGGCACTCGTGTTACTTTTTACATTGCTGAGAAGGAATTTAAGTAAGATAATTAGACAGCATGAAAAGAAAATTGTGGTTTCCTCCTTAGAATTTGGCGGGGTCCACCACTGCCTCCTTCCCCTCTTTCTGGAAGCTTCCTGGGACCTGAGTCTGTGATGGGCATCCCCTGGCTCTCCTGCTCCACGTCTCTGCTTAGAGGAGGGTCCATCCCGGAGGAGGGCACCGCGGAGGGAGCCAGCCATCAGCAGCAGAGGCTCCACACAGTCCTTGGGCCCATCCGTCCCCAACATTTTAAACTCAGAAGCTCTCAGTGCGTACGTAACTGCCAGGCCCAAGTGAAAGCGAGAGGCTTGGCTCAGCTTCCTTGGCCAGTGTCCTGAGCCAGGCTGGCCCGGGGTAAGAAAACCGATTCAGCCCCAGGCTTCATCTCCAAGGGGCAGTTTTTGTGTTTTTATTTCTTTTCCAAGACGGCAAGTTGATGGGCTCTGCCATATTTGATTTAGATGTTTTGAAAACGTCTTCTTTGGCAAGGTTTAATTAAAGTGGACGGCATTGAGGTGGGAGCATTTTACAATTTCCATAACAAACACTTATTACCAGGAGCGATGTATTTTTGTTGTTGTTCTCTTGATGTCTTTTATGGTGATGTCATAAAAAAGAAGATTACGAGTTCTCATTATGAGGCAGATGGAGGAGAAGATGCATTTTGATGACTAGAGAGGAAAATGTTCTCTTTCCAAATGGCTGGACAGGACGGATGGGAGGTCTTGGCAAATGGGTCTTACTTTAGAGTGACTTCCTTTTGTGTGTTTAAAATGAGATCCATCAGATGGGAAGCTGATTTCTCAGTTTGGCTGGGAGAGAAGGTCCCACCGATTGTATATCTTTCTGAGAATATTATTAGAAATTATAAATAAAGTCACTTTCTGCGTCTCAGAAGTTAGTAGCAAGAAATGAGCTTTTAAAATCTGTTATAATAACACTTTATGATTATAAAGTATTGTGAAAATCATCTTTTTTTTTTCTTTTTAAAGAAATAGCCTTTTTCAATACTTAGAAAAAGGCCGGGTTTGTCTACCTCAGATGATGAGCATTTCCTCCATGTCTCTATGACTTTAAACACCATTTTATTTACTTTTATTTTTTCCATCTTTGTAGAGTTATAATTGAAAAATTAAAATAGTATATATTTAAGGTGGCATGAAGTTTTGGCATATGGATATGCTGTGGAACGATTACCACGGTCAAGCTGTCAGTATTTTCCTCGCCTCACATAGTCACCATTTGTGTGTTGTATGTGTGTTGGGATTTACGGTCCATCCTCTGAGCAGAGTTCAGGCACTCAGTACAGGTATTCAGATGGATCATCAGCCATCATCACCACGCCGTAAACCCCCAGAATGTGTGCACCCTGTGTAACCGAAGCTTTGCACCTTTTGACCTGCGTCTCCCAACTTGCCCCACCTGTCAGACCCTGGTAAACACCACTGGAAATGGCTTCTCAATTTTTCACCTTTGTTAACAATTAATTTAACCGGGTCTCTAACATTAGTCATTTAATGTTTTATTTTTTGCGTTTTTCATCTGTGTGTATAATATTGCGATCAACTTCCCTATAGAAAATCTTTATCTTGCAGATTAATTTCCTAGAGTCACCTCAGGAAGAGGCATTGATGGGTCCGAGTTTGCAAGCACACTGGCCAATCGCTTTGGGTATATGTATCTTGAACACGATTGGCAACGTTTGCTGGGCAGAAATCAATAGTACCTTATTCCAGCTTCATTCCCTTAACTATGAGCAGGAATTGAGGTTGTAGGGGTGGCTGGGCCACCTCAGGATGGGCCTGGAACGTCTCTGGTGCCAGCAGTAAACGCTTCCCTGCATTTGAGGAACCCCTGGAAACAGTTGAGGATAATTCCACTTAAATGCTGCACTTCGGATCAAAACACAGCACTATGCTAATGAAATTTGTCTTGCTGCTGCTTCCACCATCCGAATTACCATCAGTGACCCCCCAGATCTAAAAAGGGTTTAGACCTCCTGTGATTTCAGCTCGACTTAAGAAATAATCGTGTCTAATGCAAAGCCGTGAAGCCCAAAGTAGACCTTTTCCTTTTCCCTTAAAAGCCGGCTTCTTATAGAGTCAGTTACCCTGATCAGATTATATTTTTAGTTCAGGCTAATTATTCGTGAACTGGACACATTGGAGCAAGGTCTGGAGGGGTCCGCGGGCAGGGAGCACTGAGCCAGGGGAGGGAAGCACATCCTGCAAAACAGGGAACTTCAAAGGCACAGCTGAGAGGCCAGAAGGAAAAGGAAGACTCCGAACTTCTTAGGAGAATGGAATGGGGGGGGAGGAGGGAGGCCAAAAAACAGAAGCAATTAATTCATTTCTTTGGGAGCTAATTTCTGAGTCTTTACCCTGGACTCGCCAAGTCTCTCCCTTTGTTTCAGGTCCAGGACTCATTGCGTTCGGCATACCTAATTAATTAGAACACGCATTTCCAAACTTTGCCAAGGGAGCATAATTTATCACG
This sequence comes from Cynopterus sphinx, assembly GCA_030015415.1. Lineage (NCBI taxonomy): Eukaryota > Metazoa > Chordata > Mammalia > Chiroptera > Pteropodidae > Cynopterus > Cynopterus sphinx. The sequence continues at coordinate 4,809,809 of CM057383.1, read as the reverse complement.
CTGCGTTCCAGAAATTGTCTTAGGTACGTGTTTGTGAAATGTATGCAAATCGGCTTGCCACCAGCGCGGCGGTTCAGTGAAGGAATCCAGGAGTTCCCATGAGGAGCACTGAGAGCGGACTTTTCTTGGCCGTCTCTGAAGTCAGGAGTTGGTTGGGCATTTTACTGACAGAGGAGAAACCGAGACGCACTGTGTGGGGGATTTGAAGGTGAGGGGATCTAGTTCACACCTTGCTGCTGAGACCAGGGCCTCAGTTTCCCCTTTTGTGAAGAAGGTAAGGGTCAGTGAACTAGATGGCTTCTAAGGGAGTCCTCCCGGCATGTGTCATGTGACAAGGTGGCCCAGGCTTATTCTCAGCGAGTCCCTGGTTCTACGAGGCTAATGCTCTAACTGCCCAGCAGACAGCCTGGACCCAGGCTGGGGACACCAAAAACCAGGGCATCGAAAAAAGGAACAAAGTTCCAGTTCCATGGACTCACCTAGAATTTTTCAGTAACAGAACTTTAGGAGAAGGCTGTTCTGACCTTATCATCATTTAAGTTTTGTCCACGCTGCGATGTGGAGTGTGTGTTGAATTACGGCTGTGGGTTCGGGTGGAGAGCTGGTACCATGATCTTTTCAGAGCTCAGGGCCTCTCAGGGCCTTAGCTGGGTGCTGTGTCAGCTGGAGGAGGCTGCGCCGGGCGAGACTGCCGGTGGGCCGTTCCCCCAGAACCTTACAGTGTAGGTTACGCAGAGCTGGAGCCTGAAAGCCGTTTGAAAGGCCTCTGAGCCAGTGCTGCAGAGCTCCCGAATCAAACCCTGCTTGCGTCCTGTCGCTTTCCCAAATAAGGAGTGGGGATTTCGTCATCCTAACCAACCACCGATGTCCATACTCACCTGAGCGTCAGGCCCCTCAGCGACGCACCCACGTGACAGCTTCAGGTGGGTTCTCGCTGGAAATGTGATGAGATGAGGCCACGTTTTCCTGTTTTAATTACTTTTCTATTTGGAGCCTAATCTCCAAGATGCCTTGTTAGTTTTCAATGGAAGGGTTTGGGGGCAAATGTAAAGGAATGTTCCCTCTGTTTCTCTTTGGGTTTTTATAGCTTGCTTGAGTCCTTCCAGCTGTGCTGGTGCAAACACCTGGCTCATCCTCAGATACCGGAGGATTAAAGCTGGAATCGGAGCCGCACATTCTGTCACGGTCCATGTGCTGGTGTCTCATGTCTGGGTTACTTAATGCGTCACGTCAGTGGAAGCCAAGGTGGTCCTGGGGAAAGGTTCCTGGAGCCAAAGCGATTCACCCACAGAGGCCAGGGTTACCTGGCTAAGTGGTTCCGCTTCAATGGCAGGAGCTAAAAGTAGGGGCTCACAGCCTTTATGACCCCAGACGACTGAAAAGAGGAGACCTCACACCTCAGACAGGCTTAAAGAGACAGGCACACAGGTAGACAAGGCAGCGAGGGGAGGGGCCGGTGACGGGACGGGATCTGCTGGGGGCATCCGTCCTCTGGGCCTGAGGTCACAGGTCCGAGGCCCGGCTGCCCACTCAGGCCCATAGACACATATTTTTCGACCCGAAAAATGTTTAAAAATCTTGACTCAGTTGCAGACCTTTTAAAAGACAGTGATTTCACATAAAAATCATAATTTTCAGCTTCTTTTGAAAAGGATTTCCTGGCAACACTGAGCCCGCAGTCCCCATAGCAACCACTTCTGGAGGTGTGCGGGGGCCGCTCTCTGCACCCACCCAGCGCTTCTCTCTCTACGTTGCGCCCCTCCCCTTCCTGCACCCACCTTTGCCTCCTCTACGACCCGCCTGTCCTGGGGGCGTCTGAGCTGTGGCCCGGGCTCTAACCCAGCGCTGGACACACCAGCCTGGGGAATCCGAAGTCTTTTATCCTCCTCAGGCCGCAGTTTTCCCATACGTATTCGAGGGTCCAGACCTCAGCCCTGATATTTTGTGATTCTGGAATAATGAGGAATGTTAAAGCAATTATTTCAAGTCTGTGTTAAAAGGCAACTACATTTCTTTGACCTTGAAAGATTCTAAAATTCACGAAGCACTTACAAAGCCATTTGTAACTCGACAGAGTGGGGCATTTTGGGGAGAACGGAGGGTGCAGGTTTGCTGTGGGGTTAGTGTCCTCCCCTCAAACCAGCCAGGAGGCCAGGGTCCTGGCCGTGTGGCAGGTGGACCCTCTGCTCTGTGCTGGCCTCGTGTGGGCCGTGGGAACCAGGAAGGGCTCTGTTTCACGGGCCTGTTTGCTGGCTTGAGTCAGGTATGTCCACTGTCTGGGGTGAGGAGAACACTGGACCAGGGGTTAGTCAGCCTGGATTCTGGTCTTGGATCTCTTTTAAACATAACGCTTGGTCCTGCCGACGACCATTCTCAGTCTCCACCTCTGTAAGAGTAGAAGAAATTTCTTCAAGCTTCACCATCCTTGCTCCTAAAGGGAGCATCAGGGGGAGCCTGCAGAAGCTCTGAGGAGCCCCCTGCACACAGTGTGCCGAGGACAGTGCATTCCCCCAGCGGGGGCCCACCCGGGAGCCCTGGCCATGTCTCAAGAAAAGTTCCATCTAGTGGGAAAGACAAAGCATATGCTTAAGATTCTACCTAGGAGGGGAAAAAAGTGTCTTTTTTCCCTTTATTTGCTTTTAAAGGTCTTTGGTGTTCCACTTCTGGGCCTTTGCAGAGACACAGAAAGACATAATTTAAAAAGAAGTCCAGGAAAATAGGAAATTGGGTTAAAATCTGTTCCCTGTCAGATCGATTTTTCTGAAACAGCAGCTCTGACGTACTCAAGAATTCCTTGGTCCCTGTGGAGTTCACATGCCCTGTCTCTTTCCCGTGGGGCTCCACACAAGCAGCATGACTGGCTCCTGCTACTCCCCAATGGAGAAGCTGTGACTCTCCCCCCGGATGAGCTTTTCCTGTTCCTACAACCTGTGCCCCCACCTGTCCCTGTACAGACTGAGGACAAGCCCCAGGACCCACACCCCGCGGACACCTTCCCTGAGCGCGCTCCTTCTCCTCTCCACCCCCCTGAGCTTGACTCACTCATGGTTCTTGGGCCCAGGCTGCCTGTTCTTAAGGATTTTCCCTCCCGGTGTGTTCTGTCCTCTGACTCCGGTGCGGCCTACCAAACCACAGTTAGTACGCTGAGGCCCTGCTCCAGGAAATTTGGGCTGACGAGGGCTCAGTAAAAATTCGTTGCATGAGGAAATGAAGGAGGGATTGAAGGACAGAAAAGCTAACGGGAGCAAGCGTTACCCATGTGATGGCACCCAGTGCTCCTGTGGGACCATCTCCCTCTTTTTACCAGCTTCTCAGGGGCCGGCATCCTTAAGCTTGCTCTCAGCACACCTGGGAGCAGTCCTCAATCCAAGGCCCTCGGGACTGGCCAGGGTCCTTCCCAGGCCGAAAGGGATCCGATTTTCAAAGTTGTCTTTTTTCCTCTCTCTCTCTCTCTCTCTCTCTCTCTCTCTCTCTCTCTCTCTCTCTCTCTCTCTCGTGAACTAAGGGTGACCAGCTGATGAATTCTCTGAGAACACTTACTGTGTTCCTCCCTCTGGGTGCACTGCTGCAGGGGGGACTAGGCTGGTCACTTTGTCATCCTTATCTGTAATACCTGCAGCCGAGCATCATTAGTCTGACCAGTTAGGGATGAAGGGCGGACGAAAGAGGGGGAAAGCCTGACCCCACACATCACAGTCGAGAGGCCCATGGTTTCCCATCTCTAGTCTGTTCTGTGACTGGCATTGCTTACATGTTGCTGAAATGCCCATTTTAATGAATATGCAAGAAAAGATGTATAAAGACTCTATTAGTCAATCAATACTCTGGAGAAACGGAACCAGCAGGAGAGACGGTGGTTTAGTCCCAGTCTGACAACCGGCAGCCTTGAAACCCAGTTGGAACTGAGTTTCCAGCCAATTTGAGTTCAAAGGCAGGAAAAAAAGAGGTCCCCATGGGAAAGCCTTAAGCAGGGGTGTCACTAACTCAGCCTTTTGGTTCTAGTGGAGCCTTCAACTGATGGGACGAGGCCCACCTGCTCTGGGGAGGGTCAGTTGCTTTTGGGTTAAATATCAATCTCATCGGAAACCCTCACAGAAACACCCAGCATAATGTCCAGGCGAATATCTGGGCCCTGCTTGGCCCAGTCGAGGTGACATAAAATATTAACCTTCGCGGGAAGCAAATCGAGAGATATTTTTCCATGATAAATAGTATTAAAGCGGCTGAACGTACACGAGGGTCATTTGGGCTGTTTTCCATTGTTTACGGGTTTTGCAGGTTTATCTATCCCGAATGAATCAACTTCTCGAACCTTCGAAAAGCGGGAGAGGAGGGAGGGAAGGGGCTTGGGGGCGGCTGAGGGACCAGCCCTGGGGGATGGAACGAGCTCTGCTTCGAAGGGCTTTGGGATCTGCGCTCACCCCAAGGAACCGGAGTTGAAGTGTGTGGCCTTTCCAGTAGACAGATCCGAGGTAGCAAGATGGACTTGGTCCCAGACGCTCTGGGCCACTTCTCATACCGGCTTTTCCTCGTAGACTGGGACATTTTATTCCTTCCAGACAAACCTGGGCTTTGGGGAAAACAAAAAAAAGTCCCCAGCCTTTGTTTAAAGAGCCTTAAGAAGCTGCTGTCATGTCCTCAGTCATCAGCTTCAGGTTCCCACACCGTGCCCTGCACAGGGCTACACACAGGGAGCCTGGAGGAAGCATGGCAGGCCGGCCCTGCCCTGGGGGCGGCGGCCTCGGCTGGGGATGCCTGCTACAGGGACAGAAACCCACTCTCGGGTGACAGGGAGCTGGAAAGAAAGCACAGCTGAGCCGGGCGGTGGGGAGCACGGGGCAGGTGCTCCTTCCTCCCCCTCAAGTGGCCTCCATGGTGCCCTCTGCTCTGCCGCCCACACCTGCTTTCTTATTAGCGAGTTGCCATGCCTACCGCGGGGAGATGCACATCCACGCGAATGTTCCAAAGGGTGGATGACGCCCCAAAGTGGGGTGAGTGCTGTGCATTAACGTTTGTCGTAGCAGTTGTCACTCCAGTGTCGTCTTCGTTCTCACGCGGACTCGGTTTGAGTCCTGCCTCTGCTACTGGTCAGCTGGCTTGGGCAGGTTCTGGAAATGTCTCTGAGGGGCGGTCCCGTCGGTTGTAAGGTGGAGACGAAGGCTTCTAACATCCACGCTTTCCGGGAGGCGTGGATGGAAGGGCGTATGCCAAGTGCTTGCAAGAAACCTGGTAAAGAGTGGCTGCTGGGATTCTTAAAGCCCTAAGTTTAGGGGAGTGAGCTCTTGGGTGCTGGCCGTGTGGGCTGATGCAAACCTGGTCCCCAGGGGTCTGGGCTTCATTCAGCAGGGTCTCTACTCCGGGAAGCTGGTGGGGGAGGGAGCAGGAGAGAGAGTGTGAGGATGTAGCGAGGCGGGTGCCAGGACTCACAGGGCGTCAGGCTCGGGGTGCGTGGCAGCAGGGACGAGCTGAATTCAAGGCCCAGGGATGAACTGGGCATCGTGTTTGTGAGCTGAGGTGGCCAGTCATCACCCGATTCAGGATATGAAATGAGCCAGTGACATCAGAGGACCTGTCAGGACGGTGACCAGGTCGCTGCTGTGTCCCTAGCCCCAGCACAATGCTCGGCTCATAGTAGGGACTCAGAGATGTCTGCCGTGTGAATGACTTAATGCCCGGGGGTCAAAGGGGGAAACCCTGGCACACAGGTCGCTGGGAGAGCAAAGAGCTGACTGGACATGCTGGGGCCTGGGGACCGGGCATGGGGACCGTGTATTGTGGTTGTAGGTGGTGCCAGGCCCAGGACTCCGCTGAGGGCTCAGGGTCAGAACCAGAGAAGCTGGTCTGATGATACCACGCCACCGCTCCCGAATCCGAATGGTTTCCATTGTTGAGCCCTTTCTTGGTCTGGGACCAAGTCCATATTAAATTGTTTTGTTTTATTTAACTATTGCCATTCCCTGTGAGATAGATACTGTTAGTTTCATCTCACAAGGCCGACAGGTTAAAGACCTTTCTGAGGGTTTTCGAGCATCTGGTGAGGGGAAGAGTTGGGACTGACACCCTGAGGTGCCCGACCCCAAACTATGCCCTGGGCTGCAACATTGTGCCACCTGCCAACATGCAGCCTCCCCGAGGGACGAGCATGGCCAGCCTTCCAGGTGGCAGCCAAGCTCTCACAGGACACATCTGGTCAGAGCCACATGCTTGCTGACTTGGGGAGATGACCGAGGGTGTCATCTGACAGGTCCAGGAGGTCAGTTTGGGCCCTGGCTGTAACTACCTGGGCTACAGAGGAGAGAGAGGCCCCAGGGCTCAGAGCATCTTCCTCCAGCGAGGAAGCCTGGGAAGGGGCCTGGCTGCAGTGCGAGCAGCTCTCCCCAGAATGGCAGGTTTGGGTTCTGCCTTTGGATGAGGACGTCACGGGACAGAAGAGGGCATGGAGCCAGGAGAGCCAGTGGACCTTTGAGTAAGTTCGAGTGAGTGGCCTTGTCTCTCAGTATCACAGGAAGTGAATCAACACGGCGTGTGAAATGCCTCTACCTGGGTGTCTACCTAGGGCCAGCCTTTCACGAGAAGTGAGGAGGGCAGGAGGGCATGGCAGCCCAAGGGGACTCATTCCTGGGCCCTCTCCATCTTGGACCCACCTCCCTTGGAGACGTCCCCACCTTGGGACGCCCAGAAGTCACTTGGAGAGACAGACCGGAGGGTTCAGGTTCAACAACCGTGCAGGGAGGCAGGGCACGCTCGTCGAAACCCTGAATTAAAACTGACATGACCCCGTCGCTGCTCACGGGCCAGTGTGACCTGGGGGTGTTGGGGTTCGCAGAGAAAGTTGATTTTCCCTTGCCCGGTGGGGCTAAGTGGCCACAGATGTGGGAACACGCCTGGGAGACGGAGCTGATTCAGGGGGTGAAGTCCGCCACCCTTGGTGACAGTCCTTCCTGCCTGAAGGAGGAAAGGTGTCTGTACTCTTCGGTGGCCCTCTCGCCAGGAGGCGGGCTTATATCCCCACCGTTTGGATCCAGTGGCTCTGTGGCTCATAGGATGGCGTGGAAGCTGCCGAAGGCCTCGAGAAAGCGCGCGCTCCTGTGTCCTGGCTCTTCGGACTCTCCGGAGGGCACTGAGCCACCGGATAAGAAGTGTGACTTCCCTGAGAGCATCCGGCTGCGAAGGTCACAGGGTGTCTCTATGTCCAGCAGGGCCCAGCCTCCCGGCCACCCCCACCTGGGTGCTGGGTGGGGGAGTGAAGCCGAGACTCCCCCAGCTGAGCCTCCCCGCGCTCTAGAACCCATGCCACTGTGAGGTCTAACAAAACGGTGGCCCGCCTCCTTGGGACACGGAGTTTAGGAGCCATGTGTCAGTCATGCAGTCGTAGATGACCAGGACGATCGTCTCTTTTTGGCCTGACCGGGGAGAGCGTCAGGTGTCGGTCATGAGGACAGTGTCCCTGGAGAGGAGCCGGAGGTGTGACCGGCACCGGGAGCGTTCGGGGATGGCGTGGCCCTGAACAGACACCTTGCTCTTCCCAGCTCAGGTCTAATGAGTGACCTCCAGGTGCACGTGAGCCCTTAAACAGGCAGGTCGTCCACGACAGTTCAGGTGTCCCGGAGGAGAGGAGGCTTCTCTTCCACCCAGGAGCCGGCCTGGTCTTCCAGAGCCAACACAGCCTGTCCCTCGGGGTGTCGCGGGGCAGCAGAGTGGCTTACAGGGGAGGGTCTGTCCTGTCCTCCTTGGCTGCCGCCTCCTCAGTGAACCTTTAGGGTCACGTGGAGGTCTCCTGTCCTTTATCCTACATCACAGTCAAACAGGAGAGAGAAAAGGGCTCCCGCTTTGCCGACAAAACAGCTATGAAAAACCGTGTCGCATCCGTTTGAATTACTGTAAATGTCACCCTTCCTGTGAGTGTTTATTGGCTGTGTTCTCTGCGCTTGGCCCTTGGAGCTGCAGACACGCTGCCCAGAGGGGACAGACACACAGTCCTGCCCCTAAGACCTCTGCCTGTCGGAGGGTTAAGCCAGGCACAGAGGAGACATGCAACGCAGGGCCGTGTGCCACCTGGGCGGCCACGGCAAGGGTGACAGAGGCCCGGGGAGGATGGCAGCATCGGCCGAGACCTTCTCGGTTGTGGGTTGCACGCGTCAGATGAAATAGTAACTAGAGCTCCCTCAGAGCGACAAGAGCTTCAGAAACTGAGCCTGTCGTGGGTCAGGCTCGGCTTCTTCAGAGGGCACAGCAGGCGTGACAGTGAGAGGCCCACATGAGTGGTGGCCACGGCGAAGGCCCCGTCTCCTCGGGAATGTGTGTGGAGAGGAGGGATGAAGGTGACCCTGATGATCCCGTTTAGATTCCCAAACGCGTGTGACAGCAATACCCACCCCATGGTGCAGGTGAGGACACCGAGATTTACTGAAACTGCATGTTTTTGATGAAGGCCACCCTCCCGCTGTGGCTGAACCAGGCCTCTCATTCTGTTCGGGTCTGGTTCTACATCGTCACATTTCCCCTTGTCAGGGGAATGAGAATCAAACTCAGGGTTGGAGCCTCTGAGACTGATCTGGGACTTTGCCATTTTACAACACGAGAGTCCGATTCTCCAGGACCGGGAGAGGATTCCGAGGTCATCTGGCCCGTCTGACGACAACTTAGAACCTCACTGCACTTCTCTAGTTGAGAGGAGGCGAGAAGGTGGCCAGGGGAAGGACCTTCACTTGCAGGAGGTTTTCTGTTCTGGGGAACTTGACCATCATCCCCAACCGTAGGACCTTTTCTTTTTCTATTTTCCTTGCACGATGCGCATTTCCTCCTGACTCGCTCCACCCTCAGTAGGATTGAAGCGTATTGAGATGCAAAATTGCATGTTCTCTTTGATCCTGATTTTATGTAGCCAAGCAGACCGGGAGGAAATAGACCTAACTGCTGAAAGTCATCGACTGCTGATTTTTATGTCTGCGTTTTATATTTTTTTCTGTGCGGGCCCATTTTTTACAAGGAAACGCTTGCTATTTGGAAAAGTTTCAGGGCGGTTGGCTGGCTGCGATTCAGGTCTAGAGTCTTCAAATCCTGTCTGCACTGATGAGGCCCAGGGATGGGGTCCCCTGCCTGGAAGAGAGGGGGTGAGAGTGACAGAGATCAAAGTCCCCCTTGTGCAGAATCCACACACACGAGGCTCAAAGTCTTGGGGAGGGCTGGACAGCAGTGTTGTTTTCCTCACCCTGTCTCTCAGAGAGGTTGGAAAAGATGAAAGAGGCAAAGTCAGTAAGTTCCTTTGAACTTTCTAGAAGAAATAGCAGGTGTGAGACGAAGCATTTATGTCTAGCGGTGCAAGCAGGCGCTCTTGGGCGTGTGGCATGCTCCCTTCAGCCATATTCCCCTCATGACTCCTGATCGCCACAGCCTTGCTTTTCTTTACGGCTTCTTGTTTTCTTAGCTTGCTTAGAGATATTTCCTTCATTATGAGATTATAAATATGATTTCTTTCCCTGTTTTCTTCTTTCTTTCCTGTTATTTCCTTCCTTCCTTCCCTCCCTTCTTTTCTTTTCCCTTCCCCTGTCTGTCTGTCTGTCTGTGTTTATATCTTCAATACAATTGGAACTGATTTTTATATCAGAATGATGTAGGATTTCAGCCTAACTTTATCGACTGGGTAGCAAATGGCCCCAGCAGTGTTAAGTCATTTTTAAACACCTCCTTTAACATTGCGTAAGTTTTCTTTGGACTTGGATTTCTTTTTGAGCCCTTTGAGCTTTCCTGTTGCTCAGTCTCTTCCTGAACCAACACCAAATTGTTCTGATTATTGTAGCTTTAAAAAATATTTTAATATCTGCTCTTAGTTTTCCCCATTCTTTACCAGAGGTTTTCTTTTTTTCTTTTTTCCTGATTTTCCCTGAGTTTTTCAAATTTTTTTTTTTCAGATAAAATACAAAACCATGTGGCTAGTTCTAATACATTCTGTTGAAGTTGTGACTAGCCCTAACAAATTATTTTGGAGCGAGAGGTACGAAGACACTAAGGGGGAAAAAATTGGAAACCTGAGCGCCTATCCATCAGACGATACGTTAAAAGACATAAGATGCATCGGTACAAAAAGATGTTCTGTGTTATCTGTATCGATGTGAATGCCTCTTCCAAGCATAATATTTGGTAAAGCAGAGCACTGTCACGGGGGAAAACACGTTACACAATATGTGCGTGTATCTCCGAGTGTGGGTGTCTCGTGGAAAATGTACTTTGCTTAGGAATACATGTTTAAGCAGTAAAATTAAAAATTGATGCATGGAAATGACCAGCACAAACCCAAGATTGTGGTTTCTTGCACCGGGGCAGGGAGGGGATGCAGCCAAGGGGTAGGCCGTGTGCCTTCACCTGTGCTGACATTGTTTTATCCTGAAGCTCAGAGACAAGAGAGTTTGTTATATCATTCTTTATACTTTTTTTTGGAAGTCTGAGATGTTGGTAATTCTTTTTTAATTAAAAAGTTCTACCGAGTACATAAAATAAGTCATAAATAAAACGGGGAGATATACTCATTCTCAGATGAGAAATGTCAGTGTCATAATAGTTTTAATTCTCCATGACTCCCAGTCAGGTAGGATGTTTACAGCTTTCCTTACTGAATTGTACTGAGACCGTTTAAATATTTGTGTAACTATATTTTTATAAAACTATAGATACAAAACCAAGGTTACAAAAGGAGAGTATTTACCGGATTATTTAAAGGAGCCCTCCTCCTCTTTAGAAGAGATCGCTTTAGAAGAAATGGATTTCACTAGATCAAAATTTCTAAGAACCGTCTGTACTACCAAAACATCACAAAAAAATGGAAAAGACAGATGTCAGGAAAACATTCACGGTAATATGGAAAAGATTCGCACACGTAACATATTTATTTACCTTGGCCAAGCCCTGCAGCAGGTACTCTCACATACCAGGAGTGAGGGCTTCACCTGGCAAAACTTTGGGAACGTAATGAGAAAATATCTCCAGAGCCTTAAATCAAGTAACTCTTTAAAACACCAGCCCCTTCTAGAGATCCATCCTGGAAAAGTGGGCAGGAAAATCCGAGTATTCATTTGTGTGGCTACCCAGCCTCTCCTGCATGTTTATGTTCTGCACAAACTCTTCAAGGTCAAAGACTCAAGCAATACACTTCACTTTTCCCTCGAGGATGTTTCTGGTCCGACTCATTCTCACCCTCACCTCCAGCTAACAAAGATGCTCCCTAGAGGCTTGTTCTTTCCTTCGGGGGGAAGCGAGGGGGATAGATGCTCACGTCTTGTTCGGGAAGAAATGAGTCTCCTTGAACACCCAGGAGAGACCCACATCCTCCCTCCAGTGTGGCCTGTGGCACGAGGCATCCCGTGTCCGCTGGGCGTCTTCCTGAGGCGTGTGCCATCGTCTGTTACGGTTCGCAGCAGGGTTCCTCCACCTGGGCACTCTGACCTCGGGCTGGGGAATTCATTCTTCGTTGGGAGGGGCTGTCCTGTGCACTGCGGGATGGATAGCAGCATCCCTGGCCTCTGCCCACTAAATGCCAGTGGGTGACAAACAGTCACGACACACAAAAGGGTCTCCGGACATTTCTGAATGTCCTCTGGGGAAGGGGCAAAGGGAACCGCTGGTGAAAGTTGGTCTTACTGGACAGTAGGTCTTTTCCAGGCTGTGTAGGAGCTGCTGAGAGATTAAAGGGGTGGGTTAGGAAAACACCCTCTTCCTCTCCCAAAGGAGCTTCACTTTGATCTGCTTTACAGTTTGGTCTTCCAATTAAGGGTCATAACTATGCAATCAAGCGCAGCCATAATGAACTGGGGCCCTGGGAAATGCTCTGATAATGCTGATCCCGTGATGGCTGGGAGCCCTGAGGACAAGGGCACGCCCCCGTGTGAGGGGGAGCAGTTTTCCACGCAGGGAGATGGTGGCTCTGGTGGAGGGCGAAGGCATGCCAGGTGATCGGGGGTCTCTGGGGGATGGTGGAGGATGAGGAATTGGACCAGACGTCAAGCGTGATCAGCTATGGAGGGTGGGAGATTCTTGCTAAATAATCGTGGCTGTCACTTAACCCAGCATCTACGAATGTGCTGGATTGATCGCGATGATGTTTTCCCCAGGTTAACTCATGAACGCTCACAGCAGTCTGGGCTAAGCCTCGGCAGGTAGATGATGCAAACCTGATAGCATGAGGGCACTAGGGTCCGGAGAGGTCAGTGACCTGCCCGAGGCAGCGACGCCGGGGAAGGGCTGCGCTGCAATTCAGATCCGGTCCCTCTCCCTTCCAAAGCCATCAGCTGTACATCCCTTTGCCTCGCTCCAAACCTCTGTCCCTGGTTGCCATAGGCATCTTCTTTTTTCAAAATCTATTTTAAAATTATAATTGACGTGACTCGAGTCTAGGAGGAATTCTAGAAGTGATCGGGGTGCCTGTCAGATTCAGGAGCTTGGAGACTGAATCTCCTTTCTTCCGCCCACACGATCCCCCTTCTGCTCGGAGGAGACAGGACAGGTAGGAGCGAGTTGCATGTCCTGTACCTATGGATTGGTCCGCTTGAGCCGCCATGACGAAGGACTGCAGATCGGGTCGCATAGACAATGGAAATTAATTTTCTCGCAGTTCCGGAGGCCGCAAGTCCAAGATCAAGGTGTCGGCAGGGTTGAGTTCTTCAGAGGCCTCTCCTTAGCTTGTGGATGGCTGTCCCCTCGCTGTGTCGTCACAGGATCCTTCCTCTGTGCATGCACCCCTGGTGTCTCTCCCCCTACTTATAAGGACACTGGTCCTGCCGGGTTAGGGCTCACCCATATTACCTCATTTAACCGCTTTCAAGACTCTGTCTCCAAAGATAGTCACATTCTGAGATGTACTGGGGGTTTGGACTTCAGATTTGAATTTTAAGGGGGACGCAATTCAGTCCACAACACCTTAAATATTTTAAAAAATCATTCGTGAAAGAGGCAGCGATGGAAAAGACAATCTCTTCATCCTCCAGGGGGTTGCAGGTTACATGGAGATAAGTACAGAAAAGCAGGGATGGCGAGCAGTTTCGGAGCAGAGAGGAAGGTCGGGCATCTGTGGGTTCTGTGGTGAAGGGAGCCACACGCAGGGGGCCTTGAAAGATGCGTGTCCATTTCTAGAAACCCAAAGAGGAGATCCTGCCTGAAAATCAAGTGCCTGGGCTAAGTTAGCTCTCAGTCTAAGGTAATCCGTCAAGTGTGTCCTGAGCACCTTGTGGGACACAGCTGCGCTCCTCACAAGCCCTGCAGAGGTGTGTCACTTCGGGGCCCGGTTTTGGTTTTGGGACACAGCACGCCCCACCCTGGTGTCCCTTCCCTGGCCACAACGTTGGGATCAAACACTTAGCTTCCACCTGTTATTTAGTTTACCGATTGCTCAGATTCTGAGTTCCCTGTCTTTGCACTTGACTATTTGCAAAGTTCGCTCTGCATGTGTGATGCCCTTCATCGGCCACAGCTTGGGTTCCAGCTACGATGAATTGTGACCCGACAGTGTCTGAATCCTGAAGACGTCTGAAGCCAGAATGCACACCCGTTGTCCTCCCAGCTCTGGGTCATCTCCATCGGTGGCTCCAACATGCTGGCTTCTCTTTTGGGTCGTGTGCCCTTTAGAAGAAAATCATCGATACATTAATTACAGCTTTCATCGGAGGCTTGAACATTTCTCAACATGTATTTGAATTGCGTGCCAACCCGGGGGATAATTGCAGAGAAAAGAATCATGCTGGGTTAGTACAAAGAGCCCAGTCGGCGGCCCTGGCGTCTCATGCCCTGTGCAGCTTGACCGGGTCCATCTTCTATGTGGTGACAACACAGCATAATAGATGATACTCCGAAGGGTAACCTTCAAGCTCGATAGCTAAGACATCCTTTCTGTTCCCAAGTCGTGGCAGGTGAGTTTGGATGCCAGGATCTGGGGCAGCAGGAACTTTATTCTTCCAGAGTGAACCCCAGAAGGACCTGTGTCTGTCCCGATGGGGTGACAGCACTGTTAACTGGAACTGGGGACGGCCCAGCCAAATTGCAGCAGGGGGATGGAGCCTTGCTGAGCTGCTCTCCTGCTCAAGGTCAGGCGGGTGCTCCCTGCCTTTAACCTGTTCACCTGAGAGGGGCTGTGGCCCCGGCCTTTCCTCCCTCCTCCTTGCCAGGCCCTCCTGACCCAGGTGTATGTGCATTTTGGCGGTTTCAATCGTGTCACGCTTTTTGTAGCGTTTCTTTAAGGTTTGCTTATCTGCCCCCGTGAGACCGCGAATGGGGAATTCCAAACTGAGGGTTTTCACAATGAACACAGAGGAGTTTTGCAAACAAGGTTCTCCACCCCTGGGGAGTCTGGCGGACGTCCCTAGCACCTTCCCGGGCATCACACCTCGGCCTGCAAAGCGCGGTGGTCAAGGCAAGCCCGTGCCTGTGATCACGGTACGTTCACGGCCCACTGAAAAGGGAGCCGCTGTGGTTAGTGCTTGCTTTGTCCCCCAACCCATTCTTTAGCCGTCGTTCTTTTCTCACACTTTGTGCAATGTGAGTGCTTAGTTGCTGGGGCATTTTAAGGGCCCGTCTCTGTGCTGAGCAGAGACACAAAGATGCCTAAGACCTGGGCTCTGACCTCCAGATGCTTGCAGTTGGGGTCATGTGTGGTCGGGCCTGATGGGGGACGCAGGGGGACAAATAGAGCTCTTCTGGCCGGGGGACAAGAAAGTAAGCTTTCATGGGAAAAAACCTCATTTTCATTGGCTCTTGAAAAGCGATTTGGGTTTTGAACGTTCGGAGAGGGTAGGAAAAGGACGTCTCCGGGAGGGAGCAAGGACAAACTAAATCTGGGTTGCTTCTTAACTGGCGTCTGCCATCCGTCAATCACTGACTCGATGGAAGCCCCACGGTGACATTCAGGACGGTATGGAGTGATAGGTGATGAAAGCCTCGAGACAAATATAGGTGCTTTGATTGCGATGTATATTAAAGCAATTAGCCTGATTATGGTGATGGCGTAAGGCCGCAGCCCGCTCTCAAGAGCCGTGTAAGATAGTAACTCCCCGGCGGCTTGCTTTGTGCTTTTAACACGTGCCACATCGCTGGGAGGCAGACTTTATCATTATTTTCATTAAAAAGAGGAAACCGAGGCCCTGGGCGGGCCCAGGGTGAGATCTCTTGCCCAGGCCACTGGTGGCTGGTAAGTGGCAGTGAGGATCCTGCTCCAAATCCTGCACGTGGGGACCGGCCCGCCCCTCTCCTGTCCTCCTCCGTGAATCCCGGTGTGGCTGTAACTCAGGCCCATGTTTCGGGTGGCAGAGTTTCCTTCCCACGGCTCTGTTCGGGTCGCTGACTGATGCTTGGCTGGTGGAGCAGCCGTGGTCGCCGTGGTTGTGACTGGCCGCAGCTGAATGAGAGACCTCGCTCTCGGGAACAGGAGGACGTTGGATGTGTTTATTGTTCGGCCGCCAAAGAATTGTCGAGTGCATCCTCCATGCTCCATTCTGTCATTTGTTCGTGCGACAAACAGTTATTGAGACCCTGGTATTTGCAAGGCTCTCTGTTAGGGACTGGAAATAAGGAGGGAAAAGGCCCAGCCCCTGCTTACCGGGTAGGGGAGAAGACATCACACAAGTCGACCCCTTAACAGGACAGAGTGGAGAAAACCAGGGACATCCCCGACCCTTAGGTTTCTGTCACTCGTGCCTGCTTCATTCATCCCTGGTCTGAGCCCGTGGCCACTACTATGATTGCTGTGTACAGACATTTGCCCGAGAGCGTATGGTAAGGTGGAGGCCCTGCTGGTACCGATTCCAGACACGGGGGTTGGAGTCTGCCCAGTGGCCACGTTTGCACAAACCCCGCTCTTGCACGCTGGCCTGTAGCCCAGCTCCGGGTTGCAGCGGGGTGTGTGGCCTGCCCTGGGCCACGCAGGCCGGCTCTGTTGGCTGTAGCTCCCCAGCCCCGTGTCATCCGTTCTGATGCTTGTCCCCGATCAGAGCCGAGCCGTCCATACCCCTTTGCGTGTGCACGTTCACCTTCACAGGCCGTACTGCAGAGTCGCTGATGCTTGACCGAGGGGTGCTGCCTGCGACCGAGCTGGGTGCTCCGTGTGGACGCTGGGTGCTTTCTGTCGGTTTCTAAATCCTGGGGGCGTGTTGGGGGCGGTGCAGGGACCGTGCTGATGAGTGTCAACGACCTGGATGCAGTGGGAGGAAAGTCACAGAGACCTTACACTGCAGAAGAAAGTTGGGGTTTGGGTAATTCACAGATAATGTAACTGAGGTGCAGGGAGGAGAGGGAGCCGGCCTGAGGCCACACCCTGATTAGAATTGTTGGGGCTAAAATTCCGATCTGGGGGCCCCAGGGCACCTGAGGCCTCCAGGGGCTTGGCCCCAGGGCCGGGGCTGCCCGGAGCAGACAGCTGGTGGGGGACGCATCTCCAGCTCCACACACGTGGACAGAGGTTTGTCCTGGCTTTTGTCTGCCTCCGGGTACCTGCTGGCTGCCCAGACCTGTCACCGAGCTTGTTTACAAATTCCACGCCTGCTCGCCCAGTGGCCTTCCTTGCTGTCCCGTGTCAAGGCTGTCCAGTGGTGGGAGGCAGCGGGCACGTGTCTCCATCGCGGACGGCAGCCCCAGAGGAGCGCACCCATGCATGTCCTCGGGCTCTCCCTTGGGCATTCAGCACCATTTCACAGAGACGCCGCCTGCCCCTTCCTCAGTGCCGCCTCTCCGCCAAGGTGGGCTGCGGCTGGAGGCCGGAACCATTTTGCATCACCTGTTCCTTCCCCGTTCACTGTGCTGAGGCCATGACACAGCCCTTTCTCCTCTGCCTTCATCCTGCCTCTCCTATCTCTCCCTTGGTCGTATGGCCAGGAGCCTAGGGGGGACCCTGATGGCTTCACATGTGGACTCCACTGTCCCTTCAACCCCCACATGTGTTTGCTGCTCAGGTACCTGGAGCTCAAATGCCCCAAACTGTCAGGCCAGCAGTGGGAGCCCCCCCAGCAGACCCCCAGCTTCCTCGCTGCTGCCCTTTGTCCCCGGTTCCCAGTCACAGGTGTCCACGTCCCCGCTTCCCAGTCACAGGTGTCCACGTCCCTGCTTCCCAGTCACAGGTGTCCATGTCCCCGCTTCCCAGTCACAGGTGTCCACGTCCCCGCTTCCCAGTCACAGGTGTCCACGTCCCCGCTTCCCAGTCACAGGTGTCCACGTCCCCGCTTCCCAGTCACAGGTGTCCATGTCCCTGCTTCCCAGTCACAGGTGTTCCTAGAGGCCTGCACCGCAGTCTGAGCCTTTGCCCTGCCTTCTCCTCGTTTCTCTCAGGACCCAGCCCCTCAAGTCACCTCCTTGGTGACCCTTTGCTGATGTCCTCATGTAGGGTCAGCCCTGCGTTAGGCCCACCGCTGCTCAGCGCCCCCAGATGACGGTTAAGGGGGAGCTGGCCAGATTGGCTCTCTTCCCTGCCTTTGCCAACTCCGACTCTCTTCCCCACGACTAATTAAACGTGAACGAAACACCACTCTCAGGGCTAAAACGACAAGAAGGAAAATAAATCAAGTAAAAATAGAACGATTTAACGGTTTCCACCCAGGAGGAGCGGCTTCGGGTTGTTCCAGAAAGGAAGCCTTCTTCCTGCCTTCAGATGGGGCTCGTTGTGATGGCTTCAGGAGCCTCACGGAGACTGGAATGTTTGGAGCTGGGCTTGTTGGGCCTGAGCGATAATCCCCCCGTTTCTATAATTCCATGCACAGTGTGGTGAAGAGATTGCTCCGTGGGCTTGCGATGACAGTCGTTAAAGGTTTCTTTGTAAAGTTTTAAGATTCGTGTGAATTGGAGTAAGACATCCCAGTCGAGGTAGGTCTTTTAGCAGCTCGTTCAGCTTAAACCTTGAGAAATACAAGAAAAACGAGCTGTACAGAGACACCGAGGCCGCGGGGAGCTGGAGGGGCATGGCCACCAGGTTCACGGGGCCAGCTGGGCGGGCTCATTCGCCACTCACCGCTGGCTTTGAAACCATCAGAGAGCTGAGGTCGCGGGGTTCACAGCATGTGGGAAATCTAAGGAGGGATGTCACCTTCTGGGAGAGGAGGTATGAACATGCTCCCTTGGGGTAGACACAATGTAGGAGGGGATCAGCTGCAAAGTGTGGGGTGGTGGGATCTGTCCCCTCCTGTGGGCTTTTTCCATTAGGCCTGACCCCCCACCAACCGGAGGAGATTTCAGTAACAAATGCCAGCAGAATGGGGTTGGCAGAGGGACAGGAGAGGAGCGAGAATATGGAAGGAGACCCCTGCTGAGTCCTGGCATGAAGGGAAGACCCAAACTCAGAATGGGACGGACGCTGCCCAGGCCAACCCGAGACACAAGCCTTTTCTGCAGGAATTTAGTTGCGAACTATATAGCAAGGAGAAATCCCCAGCCCAGCCCAGCACCTGCCTAGATTAATTCGAGGCTCACACTAGAGACCCAGCCCGAGGAAGGCGAGCTCATTGCTGGACTCCAAACCGTTCACCTCAGCCTCTCACATCACGTCTTGCTTCCAACGAGAAGTCACAGGGTGGTGCGTGCAAAGGCGAGACCAAGCGACGCTCCCTACACGGTGTGACACGGATGGGAGCCATCTGACAGAGACTTTTAAGCAGCACGTCGATGAATATGCTGAAGGCCTGGATGGTTTAACCGGTGGGTGACGCCCAACACTTAAGGGAGAAAGAATATCAATCCTTCCAATTCTTACCGAAAACAGAAATAAGAACAGTTCCGAAGTCACTGTACAGCTCAGCATCACTTTAATGCTGAAGCCAAAGGCAAGGTGGGAAAATCAATCTGCACCGACCTTCTTCGTGAACACACAGCAGCGTCCTCGAGGACACGTGGGCGAACCAGCAACGTTGGGGTCCGACGCCCCTGCCGGTGGTTTTCAGGCCTCCCCGGTGTCGGCGGTCGGGCAGAGCTCTCTGGGTCAGTCTGTCTCCATGGAACGCTTCCAGACATCCATGACTGAGAGTCTGATATTTATTTTGGGCGAAGATCATAGTGAGATATTGATCGGTCTTTGCTAATTGGGCAGAAGGAGCTCCTTGGAATCTGATTTCGATGCGTCATCCTTTAGGGAGCACCTGTTGGCGTGTGGTGTGTCATGGTCTGAGCTAGGGAACGCACGTAGGCCTCACCTACAACAGAAGGCTGAACGCTGACAGCAAAGCACGGGTGGCATTTGTCTTCTACGGGACGTATGCCACGGTCCCATGCAAACAAGTGCTGGGTGAAACGGAAGCACAGACAATGGGTGCCTCCTTCTCTCTCTATCGTTATTTACGGTTTAGAAAACACAGAATCCCATCAACACCTCACGATGACTCCGGGAGGTGGGCAGGGCATAGGCTGCCACCCCATTGTGCAGGGGAGGAAACTGAGTCTCAGGTACGTAAGGTGATTCACTGGAGATCTGAGTCAAGACGGAGACTTGGTTAATGTTTTTTTTTTTTTTTTCTTTTTTCTGCGTATTTTTCGTGGCCACACTGAACATGAGCCCCGCCTTTCCAGTTGTTTTTTGAAAACTTCATTCTATCCTCCACTGAGCCCCTGGTACGTTCCACCGCAGATGGTTTTTCTTTTTCTTTTTATGAAAAACCACACGAATCCAGATTTGCTGTTCGTTCTTCTGCGCGTGTCACGTCAGTTAGGTTGAAGATGCTGAAGTAATTGGACTGCGGGGCTCCAGGCCGGGACTTTATTGTCAAGTCAGCTGTCACCTATTCTTCCTCAATGCGGGGAACTCAGCCGTGCAAAGACCTTTCCTTCCCTCTTCCCTGGAAATCGAGCAGTATCAGCATATCACCGGGTCGTCTTACGGAATGCTAAGTGTGTCATCTGGAGTCTAAATAACCAGACATAACTGGGGGATTGTCCAGAGGAATGTTGTGAATTCTCTCTGTTCGGCCCAACCTTTCCTAGAGGAAGTCTGTGTGGGGAATGCTCAGGGTCCTCATCTGTAAACTTTTTTCACGAATTCACTCATTCATCCGTCCGTCCATCCATCCATCCATCCATTCATCCGTCCGTCCGTCCATCCATCCATCCATCCATCCATCCATCCATCCATCCATCCGGGCCACATTCCTTGATCCCCCGCTCTGTACCAGGCACTCAGCTGAGTGCTGGGAAGGGAAGGGTTAACAGGATCTCTGCTGAAAAGCTGAGGGACAGAGGAAGATGGCACAGGATAGGGCTTTGCGTGATCACAGAGGGGGATCAGGAGCCCTGGCGGCCCATGGTGGGTGGGGAAAGAGGTATCCTCCTGAGGCGAGGGATTGAGCTGAGTACCCAAGGGCTGGCTTGCCAGTAGAGGGCCACTTGTCCCCAACAGAGCTAGACTTAGAGCCCAAGTTTCTAACATGTGGGGAGTTTTTAAGTCCTTACTACCACCACAGAGTCCTTGGCAGAGAAATCTTGGTGTGGTGTGAGTAATGGAGGGCCGGGGTGGGCTTTCTGGCACAGGGGGCTGTCTGCACAGAGGCGTAGAGGCCTGCGTGGCGACTTGTGGGCATGTTAGGCTGTTTGAAATGGCTTTGGGTTAGGGCATCTCGGCAAGGTGTGGGGATGGAGAGCCAGGCCGAGGCCAGAGCCGGGAGAGGTCTGAGCGGAGCAGGGTGGGCCTCAGCCTGTAGGTCATGGGGAGATATCGAAGGGCTTTAGGCGGGAGTGTGACAGGCTGACGTCTGACTTGAGAACGCTCATGCAGGCAGCTGCGCAGAGAAGTGGAGGGAGGGGGGAAGATGCTTTTCATGAAAGACAGGTGGGCCAGGACAGGTATGGCGCTCGGGCAGGTGCACCGCCCAGCTGGGGGGTTCCCTGGGAGGCAGAAGCCTAGGGACTTGGAGCCAGACCAGATGTGGGGGCCCAAGGCACACAGGGAGGTAATGTCCAGCTTGGCCGCCTACAGACCGTGTGACCTGGTGCAGTGCACTTGCTTTCCGTGACCCCCGACTCCTTGGGTGTCGCATCAGCCTGGCAACCCCGACCTGGCCTCCTCACCGACACCGAGATGGGTCCGTGAAGGAGCAGGCACGGGCCGTCTAAATGCACAAGCGCCGCCAGAGAGGGTTTGTGGTTATCACTGAACTCGGGTTGGCAGACGACAGCCCGGGGACCGTGTCTGGCTCGCTGCCTGTGCGGCGCCTTGGGGCACAGCTGCAAGTGTTTACGTGTCGTCTTGGCTGCCTCCTCGTGGGTTCCGTTGGGTGCCTGGTCCTCTTGGACCTGGCTTGGAATGATCTCGCACGGAGAGAGGGGAAAGTCAGCTTTGCAGCCCAGCGAGCTCCCGTCTGGTGGAAAACGCGCAGGGCACGCACGAGTGTCGCCTCGTTGGTTTCATTCTGGGTCATCCCCTCAGAGGGAACACATGCCCAGGGCCCAGGGGCTTGCTCTGAATCCCTGCAGAAACGTTTGCCCGTCCTTTCTTTTCCGTTCTTTCCTCGTAGTCATTTTGGCCTGATTGTGGTTCCTTTCCCTTATTTCCCCATTAACCGGAGTAATTTTGTCTCTCTGCTTCCCTCTCCCAGTAATTGTCTTTCTTCTATTCCAATTAATAACCTGAGTCGTAATAAGTAGAAATCAAACCAAATTATGGTCATTACTGCTGCACTCTTCAGCTCCAGCCAGCACATGACAGTGTCACTTCTTTGGTTCAAACTATTCCTGATACCCCTTTGTTTTATCGGCCTGAAGAGTGGCCATTGCACATTTACAGACGGATAAGAGCTGAGGGTAAAGGCCACCAGCCTCTCAGGTGTGCCTCCCTCCTCGTTAGTCCTTTTCCTTCAAAAGAAACCAATTTGAGCTGAGTTTTAATGTCAGGCCCCCAGCAATTCTTGGCTCTAGAAATACCAGGAGGATTCAGAAGCTGCACGTGCCATTAAATATCGTCTGTGCTTGAAGCAAATAGAGAAACACGTGAAGCACAGACATGTGCTTCTCACGGCGTTTTTACCCCCTAAAATAAAGTCTGTTCCTAAGCTGACTTAGGAGCATGCACTCTCGATCCTGAGAGAGCGTCCCACCTTCCCAGGCAGGCCGTATTTCCATTTCGTGTCAGAGAGAGGGAGAGAGAGAGAAAGAAAAAAAGGAAGAAACAACATCGGTGCTGGCAGAGCCCTCGGAAGCGCTGTCGTCAGCCCTTCTCGCTGGACAGAGGGTGATGTCGTGGCCGCCAGGCCCCAGAAAGACCCACGGACCAGCAGAACTCAGTGAGCTATAGGACTCACACTCTTTATTCAGCCGGCTGGGTCTGCCAGGGGTCCGCAGGCCCCAAATGAAGCGGCCCCGAAATGTAGAGGGACAGGGTTTTGAAGCCCCGAACCCCATTCTTCATTCTGTCTGAACACAAAGGTCCATTTTTCTTCTATTCATTACCTGTCCACCCACTGGTCAGGTGTGCAAGCCGGGCTACAGGAGCAGAAAGCTTGTTGTTAGGATGTTACGTCCCCATAGTTAATAGCCTATGTTCCAGCAAGTAGTTAACTTTTACACAGTCATTCTCCAGCCCGGACAGGGACAGGCCCGGATGTGCCACGCTCACTTGTTCATTTATGTGAACTGGCATTAGACGGCTGCCGGGTGGCTGGGGACGTCTTCATTTGCTCAGGATTCATTTGTTTCTTCATCTGATGCACAAAGAACCCTCCCTGCTGCTGTCTTGAGCTGATGGCCAGACCTGGACCGTTGTCCCAGGTCTGAGCTGTAGGCCATTTCACTGCCCCAGACTCGCCGATCCTTCCCGCCCTCCCCAGGCATGCAGACTGGTCTGTTCCCCTTCCAACAGCTGCTGCCTCCCTCGGGGATTCCTCTGCCTCCTACAGTGGGGAGCTGCCCCATCATCCCTCTGGCCCTGCAGCCCTATAGCTGCTTTTGTCGTAAGGGTTATTATGGGAAAAGGCACAGTTGTAGAGAACAGGTGTGGGGGAGTAAAGATGTCCCCAAATCTCAGAATTGGCACATTTATCCTGGTTCGTGGTCCCTGGTGCTCCCTGGCGATAGGCCCGGATGTCCTCATGGATGCCTGACTCCTTGTCTGATTCCCGAGGAGGTTCTTGGACCTCTCGTCTGGAGACTCAGCTCTGCCTTCCTCAGGAAAAGCCTCCCCACTCTCGCTCCGGCCTGGGGCAGCAGCAGGGTGAGAGCAAGGCCTGGACCAGCACCCCCGGGGGCAGGGTGTCCTCTCAGCTCAGGGAACACAGGGTCAGCGTGGCTTGAGCAAAAAGTCATGTGGATGTTGGAGAAAAGGGTTGACCTGATTCACAGGGGGAGGAGCTGACAAGATCAAAGCTGGGCTTCAGTAAATGTAATCTGCCGCCATGTGTAGGTGAGCTTGGAGGGGATTAAACCGAGAGAGGAAAGCTTAACTAGGCAGCCGTGCAAGGGAAACATACTGAGGAAAGAGAAACAAAGCTTCTGAGACCGGTGGGCGTTCAGCGGAACGTTCCAGGCGTGGCAGGGACCCCCTCGCCATCAGAGAGATCAGGCTCCCTGACAAGGAATGGTGCCGAGACGGCAGCGAGCACTGAGGTTTCTTGGTGGAGACGAGGTCTGAGATAGATCGGCCCCTGTGAAGCGTCGCCCAGCCCCGAGGCAAGGCCGGGACTCATACAGGCAAAATCTCAGCCTCTGACAAGGCAGCATGGGTGGCGGGTTTCAACCAGCCCCGGGTGTCTGTCCAGGGTTGGCTGGTGGTCCTGAGCGTGGTGTCGCTCTGTCTGCTGAGGGTGGAAGGCTCAAGTTCACCATCAGCCTGTTTTCTCCTGGTTCTGCCCAGTTTCCTGAGAAGCTTTGCTCTGATTCCTTTCTCCGAGCCCTGATGAATGCTGGCTGTCTTGCCCTCTTCAAGGTCACGCAAGGGCAAGTCCGTAGGCACATGCTCAAGACTCCTCAAATAGTTCATTTCTCAAAACGAACCACCCAGAGACTGTGGACTACATAGAGCTCCCGACCTGGCTGTGAATTTGGGCTCTGGGTGCTCCTGGGCACATCCCCACCATAATCTCTCTGGTCCTCAGTTTCACTATCAAAGTAAAAAAGATTTCCCAAGATACGCTGGGCAGTGGTATGTTTTAAATGAGATTTAAAAAAATGTGCCTGACATGTAGAGGCAGACAGGAAATGCTGGCAGAGTGCAACTGTGCAACGGGGAAAGGTGCCCATGACTGTCAGGCCTCCTCCAGGTGCTTCAGGCTCCAGGGATCCTCGCACAGGCCTTGAGCCGAGTCAGCCTGCGGGGACCAGCAAGGAGTGACTGGCGCAGGCCAGTTAATCCCCTCCTAATTCCTTGCTCATCACTCTCTTCGCTCCTGCAGATCTTTCTTTCTCCCTGGAGACAAAGAAGATGGATCATCTTCTTAAAGAGGCATCACTCACATCTCCACCTGCCTGACCTGGTACAAGATTTAAGCCGTCACTTAATTTGTTCCCCATTAAGTGCAGAAGCATCCTCACCTTCTCATCTTTAGCAGAGCGTGGGGGAGGGGCCGGGAAGACAGTCCAAAGCCAGGAGGGGATGGGCCCCTCCAGGGCTGTCCTGGCTCTCAGAGGCTGCAGGGAGGAAGCAGGCACCGGGGCTGGGCTGAGGAGGGGGCGATTGGGTGTGGAGGCTGAGAGCAGAGCTCAGCTCTCAGCTGAGCTGGATTTGTTTTAAAGTCACAGCTTCCTGGGAAGCCCTCGCCTTATCTTAAATGCTTATCTGAGAAGTTGGGGCTTGTGCACCGACTCTTAAGCAGTTCTGCATCCCTCTCGTCCCCCACCGACTCCTGGGATGGGGTTCGGATCAATCAGCCTTCCGATTCTCCGGAGCCCTTCACCTCCCTTGACCCACACGGAGCTGCAGGTTAGCCTGTGCGAAATCCTATTTACCTGTTTCTTTAAGCCCTTTCCCATCTCCTTTCTGTGGGCGATTCTGAGTCATAGGATGTGTCCGAGCTGAGGGCACCGAGGAGATCGTGAGCGCAGGAGGCCGAGACCTGCCTTCGGTTGTCCTGTTTCCCACCGGCTCCTTCGTGTGGACCCGCGGTGCCACTGACACTGCTCCGGCCGTCCCCACTTCCATCGCATCACCTAGTTTAATCCTCCGTGTGGCCTGCTGAGGCTGGCCTTGCTGTTTGCATCTTACAGGTAGGAAACTGAGTTCCAGCGGGGATGAGCCACTGTCCGAAGACACCTGCCAGGCAGGGTCAGAGTCTATAGTCAGATTCAGGTCTCCTGCTTCCGCTGTTTCTGTTTCCACAAGAGGTCGGTCACCGCTACAGATGTGTGTCCCGTGTCTCCTAGGACACCGGCAGGCAGAGCACAAGTGGGTTACACGGAGGCAGGTGAAGATGAAGCTTCAGGGCCCCACACCACACATCCATACGATCAGGCCTTTTTGGTAACATTCGCAAAAGTAAAATACCTGTAATCGGCTAAGACCACGGCCTCTTTCTGCTCTGGCTTCCCCTTGGCTCAGGTGGCACGGAGTGGCTGCAGGCCTTTCTGGGACTGGCTAAAGGAGGTGTGGTTTGGGGGTGCATTTGTTCTGGGTCAGTGGGATGTAGCCAAATGCTGCCAGCCACTCAGATTAATGCTGCTCGTCCCGGGAGAGCGGGGCTTCCAGTGACCCTCCTCGTGTCACTGTGCTGACTCACCTGGCATCAGGACACCAAGGTGTAGGGTCAGAGGTCACACTGCACTATGACATGTCAGAGGGTCATGCTGATTCTTTGTGGTCCCCTGACCCCATCAGCCTTCTCACATTCCAGGCTCTGTCACATTCCGCTCTTCCAGAACTTTCCTTGTTTGCTCAGCCTACATGGACCTCCCTCAGCCACTCCAATTGTCTTTTCTACCTGGGTCCCCTTCGGACACTTGGTACCTACAAAGAACGTAGCACAGCTTGACTCTGACCTGGGTCACAGAGCAGGGTCCCTATACCTGTTCTGTCCTCCTCCTTGTCAGTGGAGTCTGGAAAGGCATCCACCACCATGGCTCCTGGGTCCGCGCAGGTCATCAGTGTGGGAAGCACGTCGTGGAGGGTGCCTGCGTCCTGATTCGGGCTCACCGGTTCCGACCTCTACTGCTCACCCCCTGCTACAAGGCCCCAGCGCTTTGGCTTCGTGCCTGGCTGCCGCCCGCCAAATTCTGACTCTGCCCCTCTCTGCCCCTTCTCTTTCCTCTGCTGCCCACTGACCGTCCTGTGCTCCAGCATCCGAGCTGGATTCGAGAACATGCTCTTTGTCACTGAGACCTTTCGATGTGATCGTTGGGGGGGAAGATGTGCTTAAAGATACCAACTCCCCTCCGTCCCAGAGGCTGATCTTCTGAAGACGACAGACAGATGCTTACATTAATTAAGAGCAGAGACAGAGTGATGAGGTTTCTCCCCTGGTGAGCCGTAGAGGCTGCGAGCCTGAGGTTTCTTTCTTCTTCTTTTTTTTTAATGCTAAAAGGTTGCTTGTCAGAAGACTAAATTATTAATGTTTTTTGAAGAATGGATCCTTTTGAGCAACCTTCTCCTTGAATTCTCAGCTGTCGTTTGAGAAAACACTGCAAATATTAGACTTGAGAGTGTGAGTTGAAAGCGTCTGGCACCTCCTGCCTCCCCTTCCTCCTGCCTCTCCCCTCCTGCCTCTCCCCTCCTGCCTCTCCTGTGACAGGTGGCACCAGAAGGGGGCCTGGCCAAAGCTCTCAGGAGCCAGTGGCAGAGAGGGGCTGGAAGACAGGTCTGCGCTCTGCCCGCTTCCCCTCCATCTTCCCTTCTTTGGTCTGGGTGGACCCAGTGAGCCTTTCTATGTTTTTTTTTTTTTTTTTTAATTTGTTTGTTTTCATCCATTATCTGGGAAACTGAGAGTGGAAACAATGGTTATCACAGTCAGTGTGGCACTCCTCCCTTCCTGGGATGCCTTTCTGCATCCTCCTTTATTTTTTAAAGTAAAATTATATATATTTAATATAAGCAGCGTGGTGGCTTGATATACCTAGACACGTGACGTATTACAGTCAGGCTAATTCCCATCTCATCTTTTCACATGGTCACCTTTTAGGGCGGGATGACAGCACCTGAAATCTGCTCTTTTGGCAAATTTCCAGGGTTCAGTAGAGAGTTATGAACTGGAGTTGTCAGCCTCCTTTCTCCCTGACTCTGACCTCCCACCCCCTGCCCCTTCACTAGGACACACAAGAGAGGAACAGGCACCAGAGCGTACGGGCCGATCAGGACATTCTGCTGTGCGTGACTCCCGCAGGAGCACACTCCCAAGGCCCAGTAATGGGTTTCTTCAGATTCCTTTATTTTTCCCAAGAGTTTGCTGAAATGACTCTAGTTCGACTTCAGCATTTTACCTCATTTTTTTCCCCGTTTCTAATCCCAAGGTCTCTATTTCCTTTTGTTACTAACAAGCTCCATCTGTAAAGTGAGGATAATGATGGTGAACCAGCCCGAAGGCACAGAGTCTGTACCAGACGACCGTTTCCAGCTTGTTTTGGTAGAAGATTTATAATTCAATTACAATTCTAAGGGCAGTCCCACCTTAGGGAGCAGGTGCTTCGATGAGAATTTGCAGCCACATTCTCGTAGTGGGACCTTCTTCTTCAGGCCAGTCTCAGCTCCTGTTTCTCGGAGAGTTTTTAAGTTCTCCACAGGCTTTACACGCAGTATTTTAAAATCAACAGCCCTTTCTTAGGAGTCTTTCTGGAGCTGTGTAAAAAGCCACGAGCATTCATTTGGCTCAGTGAGCCCATGTTTTCTGAGCTCACGTGTCGCACCAGGCTCTGGGGCTGCAGATATGAACCAGGGAAATTTGTATCTTTCAGAAACCGACAGACTAATAAGGGGATAAATTCATCCACTCCATGTGTCAGGTATTCTTGTAGGTGGTGGACATTTAGTGGTAAATAAGACAGATAAGCTCCTTTCTGTTATGGAGGTTATTGTAGGGGGTGGGGAGATAGGGAGACAGAGAGAGAGAGAGAGAGAGAGAGAGAGAGAGAGAGAGAGAGAGAGAGAGAGAGAGATTGAGAGATTGAGAATGAATTAAAAAATGTAAAAAAAGAAAGCATCAGGTAGTGATAAGGTCCTACATTAGCACTGTAGTTAGGGAAAGACTTGCTGGTCCTTAGACTGAACGATACCAGACTGTCAAGGGGAGTGAGCCTGTCAACATTTGAGGGTAGGGTGTTCCAGGTGGGGAAACTGCAAAGGCCCTAGAGAGGATTGAATTTTTGGAGTTTGAGGATAGAAAAGCTGGGGCTTGGAGACCCAGATGATGTCAAAGGACATGGCATGGCAAAGGATGCAGGGCAGAGTATGGTATTTGGGGTTTGGCCTAGAGCAATGGAAAACTATTTAGAAGTTTTAAGCAAAGAATGAACACAATCTGATTTATGTTTTAAAAAGATAAAAATGCTCTAGCTTGATCTGATTTGGGTATTAAAACTTTTTTTTTTAATTTTTTGGTCTTCATAAAATGAATTGAGAGCTTTTGAAACAGTTTAGAACAGTTTTCAAACACGGGTACATGTCCGAATCCCCTGGAACGCTAATAAAAAATACAGACTTAGACTTGTTGAAGTACAGCAGGACATGGGTCTCTGGTTTCTTTCACCAAATTCCCTAGGCGATTCTCATTCATAACAAAGTTTGAAAATCACTAGATTAGAAAACAGGGCAACTGTTATTTAAAGGTTAGATAAAATGCAGCTGTGAGCGCATAAATTCCTGATGAGTTTTCTGATGGTAGTCCTTTAACCATCTTTCAGGTTTCTTCTGCAGTAATTGATCTATTCAGCAGAACTATAAAACAACTGTGCTCATGAATATAAATGAAAACACCCCCAATATTAGTCAACGGATTTGTGCATTGTATCCAAAAATAACGTGATGATGAAGCAGAGTTGTTTTCTAGTAAAGTTCAGTGTCATTGAAATATGCAAATGTTATCCATTATGTCAGCAAACTGAAACAGAAAACCCCATGGTCATAATAATAAATGCTGAGAAGACATTTGATGAAATTAAGCAGCAATTCCTAATAATAACTCAAAAATCAAAACCAGGTAAAACTACTTAAATATGACAAAGATGAAACACAACAACTATGGTAATATCAACAGCTAAAAATTGGTGCTAAACATTGTTCTAAATGGAAAACATTTCAATTAAAATCAGGAACTACGTAACTTGCTTGCTATTTTGTTTATTATTTAATGTGGCCAGGGAGGTTTCAGTGAATGAAAAACACAAGAAAGTAAAGTAACTGCTACAAACATTTGGAAAGAAGAAATAAAATTATGTCTTTGAGCTTATGACATATTTTGCATTTGAAAACCCAAGTAATAGTAAAATTACTATAATTATTAAGAAAATGTGATGAGGTGGCTGAATATAGGATCTGTCTACAAAAATTAATGGTATTTTTTTATTCAGCATGAAAAAAATTCATTTCAATACTTAAAAATCTGAAGTGATTAAGAGTAAATAAAACAAGAAGGGTAGTAAGTCTATATGAAGAAAACGATAATAATCTTATCTAAAGACGTAAAGTTAGTCAAACCGAAAATTATACAATATTCTTGGATAGAAAAACTTCCTACCACAAACTTATTAATTACATTAAATTAGTATTAAATGTTAATTCTATGCTAATTATTAAATTGGGAAGGTTGTTAAAAAATCACCATAGGATTTATATGTAAGAATAAGAGCCTGAGAGATAATATAGTATGCAAGAGGCGTATGAGAAAGAACAGGGAGTAGGGATTTGCCTTGCTGGATGTCATTATACCGTAAAGCTACGGTAATCAATTCAGTGTAGGATCAGTTTATGAATAGACAGGTTAATAGGACAAAAAATAGGGAACTCATAAACATACCCATTTTGCATGATACTTTAATATTTAGGAAACAGTGCAGGCATAAACAGCTAGTCATCAGAAAGAAAATAAAACTAGACACCCATTTAAAGCCATACTTTATGGTATATATAGAAATATAATCCAGATGAATTACTGAATTAAATGCAGAAAGTCTGGAAAATTACATGTACAAGATAGGAGTTGGGAATACCCTCTTAATTAAAACTACCATCCTTAAAGTCGTAGAAGAATGTGAAGGCATATTTGAATATATGAAAAGTAAAATTTTATGCCTACAAAAGACTCTGCAAATAAAGTAAATTACCAAAGACATGCTTTAATAATATTTTATTGCAGATAATGAACAAAGCATGAATATATTTAATATTCAAAGATCTCTTACAAGTTCACAAGGCAAACAACCACTAAGAAAATGAGCAAAAGGCATGAGCAAAAGGCATAAATCGTGAATTCACAGAGAAAAAAATACCAGTGGCTGATAAACATTAAATGATGTTTAAATGAACTCTCAGTTAAGGAAATGTAAATTCAAATCACAATGAGATAGCATTTTACATCTATTGGCTGACAACAGTTAAAGGGAACTATAAAACTGATAGCAGATATGAGGAAAATAGTACTTTCAGTTTTTACTTGGAGATTTGAAAATTTATAGCCTTTTTATAAAGCAATGGATAACATCTATTAAAATTAAAACTGCATATGTCCTTTGACCCATCCCTGGTGACCTTTCTCACAGAGATTAGATTCTCAAGAGATGAAGACTCATGAATCAAGACGTTCCATGTGGTATGATTCATAGTCATAAAGCAAAACAAAACAAGACTGGAAACAAATTGTTGAATGCTTGTTGATAAGGGAAAAACTCAGTAAATGATGGTACATGTGCTCCATGGCATGTTATGCTGTCCTTAAAAGAGTGACTTAGCTATTCAGTTGACTTGAAGGACCTCTCACTAAGTATCGCTGAGTGAGAAAAGCAAGATGCTTAGTTTAGGGTCTCATTTTGTAAATCAAACTGACAAAAAGGCCTTCCGTATGCCTGCAGATATATGTATATTCATGCATGACACACACAGGATTGAAATAACCCAAAAGAATTACATGAAGGCAGACATGGAGAAACATAGTTTACCAGCTCAGGCTACGATGTTTGGGGAGTGGGGAGACTCACATGGAAGAAGAGGGAAGATGGCAGAACCCCACTAAAAAGGAACAGGAAAAAGACTAATAAAAAAGCATATATATAATCTAATTCATGTAAAATTAAATACATATGTGTATGTGCATATGCATGATTAAGTAAAAATGTTTTCTAAATGAAAGGCATTCTAAAAATATTAAAGAGGTCATTCCTGGTGACCTGAGGAACATGGCTCTGGTATGTGACAATGGCAGCTGGGAGAGTGGTCACGAGGCCACCCTGTGATCCAGGTGAGAGACGATATTGGCAGGGACTCAGAAGTAATGGTAGATATAGAAGAAGAAGGAAACAGACTCGCTTTGTGTCCTGGAAGTTGCAGTTGGCAAGATTTCTCATGAAATGGACGTGGAGGGAGGTGAAAAGTGCAGATGGGACTCCAGGATGAATTTTCAGTTGTTTGCTTGTGCAACTTGATGAATGATGGATCCTTTTTACTGCCCGAGGAATGGGTTGGATGGGAAAGAAAGAGAGTTCTCTTTGGGGAAATGTTAAAAGCTTGAGGGGCCTATTACACATCTAATCAGAAGGGACACGTAAGCAGTAGGACATAGACTTGAGTTGAAGGGGGCTGTTCCTCGCTTCAGCAATGGGACTGTCTTCATCATTGCGGTGTTTCGCCCTTTTCAGGCCCTTGAGGACCAAGGCACTGAGTCCAACAGTGCCTCTCGATGCCTGAGAGCTGAATCCAGTGCATAGTGGGTTCAGCTTCTCCCCCTGTCCAGTCCTCTTCCCTCCATCCACTTCAGGTGCCGTTCCCAAGAGCAGCCCCCGATAAGCTATCTGCTCCCACTTCTTCATTCCGAGTCTGTTTCTAGGAAACCTGAATACTCCAGATTACTCAGGTGGTCAGTGACTAAACTGGGTCTCAGACCCAGTTCTCATTAATAAAGAAACAAAAAGCTACCCGTCTCTTGATATGGTATGACCTCAGAGGGCTTTGGGATAACTCGTTAGCAGACACATGCGTGGCTCTTGGATTGTGGTTCTTACAACCTGCGGCGTGATGCCCGGAGCCTTGCAGCAGGTACCAGCAGTTGGAAGCTGGGCCTGCACGTCTCTCTACCCTGTGAGCCTAGATCTGCTTGTTCTAGAAGTCCTTGTGACCGTTGAATCAGGACCATGGAGGCTGAATGCTTACATTAGCTCTGGGCTAGGCCCCCAAAGGCCCTCCCAACCAGACTGGATATATGCTGCTCGTCCTTCAAGGCCAGACTCCTTGTCATTTCCTTTCTGAACCCTCCCTCGGGCAGAATGAATCGCGTTAACAACACATGACAATGCAGATCGTACTATGTGACAGGCCCTAGAGGTGCTGTGATGTTCCGCTCCTCTGTGCTCATTCCCCTTTTAGGGCACTCAGCACAGGTGATAATTATTTATCCCTTGGCCTCTCCCACCGGACTCTGTTCCTCCCAGTTCACTCTCTTATTTAATTTATCTCTGCATTGTGAGCTTTTCCTGTAATAGCATCTGGCACAGAGTAAGCCGTGGGTAAGAGGTGGTTGATTCTCACGTGCTAAAGACTTGGAACTCATCTGCATACTTCAGACTTCCCTAGTTTCGGAATCCAATGCCAGCAGGATTATAATGCTCGCTCCCCACCCAAGCCCACAAGTTTTGTTTTGGATGTGTCAAAATAAAGGACACACCAGCCAGCAGTCATTTTACCCCTATACGCCACTTCTCATGTCTTAGCCATGAGGACTTCAAGTCAAGACGAACAAAAGCTACACTCCATGTCTGTGTCCCACCTGCTTCTTCCCCCTTGCTCTCAGGAACAGAGTCCTCTCTGCTTTCCCCCTCATCTCGAACTCCCTCCGTGCTTTGATCCACTTTGTTCTTGGGCCCAGCTCCACTTAGCTTCAAAGCCAACCTCTCCACCCGGGCCTTTGCCCTTCTTCTGGAATCCTGTTCCATCTGCTCTCTCCGCTCTCACTTTCATCTTCATCCCCACTTCAAGCGGCTTTCGGCTCGGCCTCTCCTGCATCAGATGCACCCGTCCTCACCTCTCATCACCAGCCTCAAGTGTTTGCTTCCATTTATTTCTCGCATCGCCCTTTGCAATATGCTCTCCTCGCTCAGGAATTCTGTGTACCAGCTCCTCAAAATATGATTGAGAACTTCTTAACTTTTGAATCCTGTCTTGCCCTCATCGTCTTCAGCCACTTTGGGACATTTAAAATCGTCAGCCCTGTCTCCCTTTGTAAACCGCTTCGTTAGAGAAATCTCCAAAGGAGTGGCAGTGTGAGAAAGGACATGCATGGCCTTGAAAGCTAAACAGAATGACTTCACCTTCCAGTTCTGTAGGAGTGTCTGTCTGACCTTGGTAAGCTTCCTTAACCCCTGTCAGCCTTGATTTCCTTGTCTATAAAATGGGGAGATAATTGTGAAGTTGTTAGGATTGTCAGAGGTTAGAATAAGGTGACATATTCATGACTTGCCTGGCACAGAGGCCCTCAGTGCACATGGCTGCCTTATCCGTCCCTCTCGATGTCCATGTCTCTGCCCAAACCTGGTTCTCTTTGCATCTGACTGTAGTGCCTTTGCCTTTATCCTCCCTCTAGCAAAGACGTCCCCAGTGGATCGCAAACGAAGGGGAATACTTGGGCCTTTTAACAAGGATCGGATATAGGCTGCTAGGAATATGAAACTTGGATGAGTAAGTCTTGGAATTGCCATTTCATTATTTACCTCATGTAATTATGACCAGAAAAAAAAGAAACAAAATAAAATATCTGCCATTTCAACATTATGGCTCAAGTCCTATTCTTGTATAATAATCTCTAATGATTCTGCAACATTGTCTGTCTCAGGACCCTGATTGTGAGAATCTATTTAATCTGTTGCCAATTGGACTATTTACTTGTTGTGTACTCAGGGTGAATGTAAATTGTCTCACGTTCTTTGAAAGGAATTAGACATGCTTGCTATATTAATGAAATCATTACCATTTCATTAAACTGCATGTTTTGAACGAGATTATTCTCCGGCTCATTGAAATGCAGACAGTGTGTTGTTTTATGTGCACAACCACAGTGGATGGACAGACTTACAGCAAAGGCTGCAGCTTCCTGCATGCCATGCTTTTCTGTGCAAAATTACCAAAAAAAGTCAGGTGCATAAAATCAGGTGCGTTGAAGTAAAAAGGTAAAAGCTAAGCAGGGTTGGGCCTGGTTAGTACTTGGATGGGAGACCACCTGGGAAGACTAGGTGCTGTGGGTGGAAAGAAAAAATAAAAAAATAAGGGATGGTAAGCTGACAAGGTCCTTGCCATCTGTGAGGTCAACCAAGGGTTGCTATGCCTAAAACAAAAACAAAAAAAAAAAAAGAAAAAAAGGAAAAAAATTGTGTAAAAAATTGCAAAACAACTTTTTATTGCAAGAAAAGAAGATAAATTTTATCTGATTCTCAGAAACTAAGGTTGACACTTTTGGAATGTGTATTAATTATCATGAGTAGAAATAACTTTCAACCTCGCACAGTTAGGAGGAAAGTTTAGGAATACTCATGCATAGTAACAGACATTATTGACTGATTAATTCCTTGATTAAGAAAGGAAGATAAAATGTAACCTAGGCCTTTTATGCATATGTCAAGGTGCAAAAAGGTGAAATGTTCAAGCTTCACAAAATTCAAGTTATTGAATGATTTAAAAAATATTTAAAAAATAAATACAAAATAAGCCAATGCTTTGGAAAATCATCATAATTGTCATTTGATAGTTTGAAGGACCCAAGAAGAAGCCAAAATTATTTATTAGATTTTAGGTTCTCATGGTTGTTTTGGTCCAGTGTAGGTCTAAGAAAGTGGTGTTGAGTTAGTCCTCACATTCTGCTTTGGCCATTGACCAACTATGGGTAATCCCGTTGGTCATTTGCTCTTTTGGGGCTATAAACATCGAGAGTTATTGTTCCCGTTCTGTCATTTTCACAGGACTGTTCTGAGGATTAAATGAGATGGTAGATGTCAGGTTTCCTGTAAAATTGTGGTTTACTGTAAAGCACTGGAGGTTTGCATTGTTCCTGAGAAGTCAGGCTGAGCTAGACCAGTGCTCAAAGTTGGGTTCCAGCTGGAGAACCAGTGCGACTGACGACTCGGTTTGAGTTGACCTCATTTTAGTTGTCAGGCCGGGCAAAGGGGAGCCCTGAGTGGGTCCTGTGCTGCCTCCCTTTCTCCTACAGACGTGCCACAGAAGTGTGGTGGTCCCAGCTGCTCCCATGGGGGAAGGACTCCTCTGTATGAGAAGATCTCCAACTCAAAGGCCTTTTATTCCTTATTCGTTATTTATTTATTTATTTATCTATCTATTTATTTATTTATTTATTGGCTGCAGAAATGTGGACATATCA
This sequence comes from Cynopterus sphinx, assembly GCA_030015415.1. Classification (NCBI taxonomy): domain Eukaryota; kingdom Metazoa; phylum Chordata; class Mammalia; order Chiroptera; family Pteropodidae; genus Cynopterus; species Cynopterus sphinx. Next base: position 4,774,386 of record CM057383.1, on the reverse strand, counting down.
CCTCATATCATCTGGTCCAAAAATAGGCTTCCTGGGTTATAATGCCCTGCTAGGCTGATTAATGTTAGAACACAGTCCTCCCTAGATTTTTTGGGTTTCCTGCATGTTTCATGTCCTCTTCACAGTAGAAACTGACCAACTATAAAGAGAGAGAATTCCTTCTCTCTTCCAGAGCCATTTGCTCCCATTCTCAGGGTAACAAAGTCTAGAGACAGCTTTTCATCCTCCAGAGACAATTGCTTATATTTTAGGTCAGAGACCTTCTTTACCTCTTCTCCCATGACAGGATTTGCTTGCGTTCCAGAGGAAATGATAAAAATGTCCCCGTCTGCCTCTTTGTGTCTCTCCAGAAATGAGGATGGGAAGATGTGTCAGAGCTTTCTGTATTCCTGGATGTGCTCTGAGTTCCATGATCTGGGAGTTCTTCTCCCGTGGCACAAACTACTGCATCTGTAGGGACATTGGGTCCACAGCACATGTGAGGTCACATCTTGCATCCCCACAGTTTGGCCTTAACGGTCACTTTCTGCATTATTTCCCGAGCATACTCAAAGCAGTAACCATAGAGACCTTCAGCTTGGGCTCTAGAATGAGTCGTATTCTTAAGACCTCAGTGGCAGAAGTTGTTTGGAGTTGTCACTGCTGAGGCCTGTTACTCAGCGTGCTCACCTCTGCCTGTCGTCTTTGCTGTTGGGAGAGGCCCTTTGGAGTCCCGATTATTGGGAGATATTGACACATCTAATAGGGAAAGTGTCAATGGCAGAATCAGTGTTGGCACAGCTGCTGCATAGGTACATCCGATGAAGCTGGAGGGACTAAGTAATGTCATTTTAAACTTCCTATTATGTTTTCGGCACCTTTAAACCATAGTTTGTACATCTTTATGATAGTTCCATGATTACTCTCTGCATTTGACAGAGGTGGGGACAGATACTTGGAAAGTTTAAGCAACTTGACTGAAGTCATTTTTATAGTAAATCGCAGAGCTGGGATCTGAACCTAGACTGAATGCCAAAACCCACGCTGTTTTTATTTTCAACACATCTTGTTACTTAATATTCTCCAGACTTTATTATCATTCCAGTGAGAGCCATGTTTGATATCTAGAGTTCAGTGGAGATAGTTTTTGTCTTCAGTGTATTCTCTAGCAAAGAGAAGATTCACAATTTGCCACCAGAAAATCTGATGAAAATAGAAACTCTGGGTTAAGGCTCCAGCTACTAACAGGCAGTCTTTGTATTGTCTGTCACTGATTTCTGGCAAAATATATAGCTCAGAAGGAAAAAAAAAAAAACTTTCATAAGAAAAAAGGCCTCAGCAAGAAGAAAAATATTTCCATCTCCTTCCAATAGCATAAGTTTAAAACTCAGGATGGCAAAGATGGGACATTATATGTTATGCTTGGATTTGAAAATTATGAAAAAAATGAGACAATATTAAAAGAGAAAATCAAAAACATTGACAGGATTGGCCTCCTGCTTCTCAAACAGCAGGTGACTGAATGAGTCTCAGCATCCACTGCTGGCTTCTAAGTGGAATTACCCATTATGTGGGAAGAAACGGATCATGGTGGCACGCAGTGGCTGGCCTTTGATAATTGGCTCGCCTAGTGTATCCTGACAATTTTGTTTTAAAATTAGTTTAAATTCTACAATGAAAATCAGCACACACATTGCAAATGCTCTTGGAAGAAAGCGAAGCGAAATGATGAATGGTCTTGTGGCCTTTCTTGGCATCAAGTCCAAGGTTCCCCTAGGGTGGCTGAGAATTCCTGACTGGCTTAGCGGCTGCCTTAATGATGACAAAGGAAGACCGAGTAGTGTTTAATGATGTTTTAAGTAGATCCTAAGTGGAGGCCCATGACCAACGCATGTCAGAAACTGAACAACAGCCACAAGCTGCCTGCTCCTGCAGCCGGATGAATGCAACTCAGAAAGCTCAGGAGACCTGCTAGCGTGTGTGAGCCCACACGGATTAGTCGGCCTGTTCCAAGCACTGCTGTTGCCCGGATATGCATGCCCATCTGGCTTCTCTGGACATCTGAGCTGCAAGGAAGGTACTGGAAAGCTAGGAAAGACATTGAAAAGATTGCATTTTTTATGATAAGTAAGTAGATACTTGTTAAAGGGAGTGTGTTTTTTTCATAGGAACAGAAAAAGGAGAATAAAGAATTGCTTTTAGTCTCATTACTGAATAGAAATTCCTTTTGGCCTTGTGGGTCCTTCTTACCTATCCCAGTGTAGATTTAATTTTTAAAACCTAGCTGTAGTCATGTTGTCTATACAATTTATAGAGTATTTTTTCAGTTATCATTACTTAGCAAGCATTTTCCTTTTTAAAACCATTTTAATAAATTTATATCTTAATGGCTTTGTAATAACTCCTTGAATAGATGTACCATAGTAAACCATATCTGAGTTATTACCTCGGCTTCCCCCCACCCCAATTTTTCACTCTCATAGAAATGCCATAATGAACATCTTTGTGCATAAAACATAAAACTGATGTCTTGGCTTCTAAAGGGTTCCTTTGGATTAATTTCCGAAGGTAGAATTTCTGGATCAAAGAACATAATAAGTTTTGATACACGCTGACAATCCGTTTCCCAAAAGGACTGTGTGACTTTGGTCTGTTGTAACATGAGCCCAGTAGCACTAGGTTTTCCTATTTTAATAGGTTCTTAACTTAAATTTTAAAGTGTATATTTGTTTCATTTACATGTATTAGATTGCTGTTAAAATGGAATATTTTCCCAAGTTGGGTGCCCAATGTTTTTTGATGTTCTTTGCTTTTTCTGTATTTTTTTGCCCATTTACCTTGAATGGGCCTGGTCCCCCTATTCTGATCTAACTGCCCTCCACGCCATCTGCTACATAAGGTTCCCCTTCCTTAAATTTTCCCAGGGCTCTCCACGTCCACTGAAGGAGAGTAAATTCCTTGCCCTCCAGCCACCACAGGAAGGTCCCACCCTGCCCTAAGGTCTGCCTTGAGTCCAAGGGCAACTGCTTGGTGGATATGGGGCTGGATAGTCTCCTGGGGCCTGCGCAGTGAGGGACTCATCTGGGGGTGCATTGTCTCTAACTCCAGCAGGTCAGCAGCCCAGGTTTCTTTGATAAGAGAATCTGGATGAAGGGAATACCAGAACAGCATGTCGCGTCTCACCTTCGCACTCCTGATGGCAAAGCAGCACAGTGACAAGCCTGTCTTTGGTCAGATCTCCCCGGCCTCTAGTCTTACCTCTGTCCCGCCATGCGCTGCGGCCTGGGGCAGTCACTTAACCCCCATGAGAATAATGGCCACCTCTCAGAGTAGATGGAGCATGAAATGAAACGAGAAGGGCATCCTGCACCCTGGGTTGTTAGTGAATGAGTGTGTCCTCTACATACAGAACTTTGCTCCTGTAAGGTATGAAGTTCATTAAATAGTTAAACTGGGGGAGTGGAGAATAGCATGGGGGTTGCCAGTGGCTAGGGAGGGGCAGAAAGGGAGAGTCGCTAATGAACGAAGATGACGTTTCTGTCATCCAAGATGAGTGCCTTCGGAGACCGTCTAAGTGTCCCGCACTGGGCCCCAACCCTTAAAAGTCAGCTGAGAGGGTAGATCTCACGTCACGTGTGCTCGCCACGATAAAATATGATTTTGAAGATTTTAGATCTCAGGATTTTGTTTTTATATGTACAAGAAGCTTAGACTTGCTAAAATTCGTAGCATGGGTTGTTGCGAGTGTGAATGAAACAGTGCTTAACTGTCAGTTTTGGTATCAAGGTCGCTCCTTACCTGGCAGACAGTTCTGACTTCACCAGATCCTGGCGATCTTGTCAACACCATTTTACTGTTGACTATACAACCTTCCTCATGTGATAAAGGCTGGCATTTGTCACTCACTGTTTGATCCCCAAACACATTTTTCAAACTAATAAAAATAACAGTGTCTCCTCACTCAGTTTGGCAAGTAATAGCTTACCAAATGCCAGTTTGGGGAAAACGCTCAAGGGTTCCTGTTTAAAATGTTGAAATAAAAAAATTAGGAAAATCTAATGACAAAAAGTATTAAAAATATGATTTGTAAGAAAAACCTTTTTTTTATATATCTAAGGGAATAATATTTAAAAAAAAAACTCTCAGAAACTGTAACTGGTTTGTATACATTTCCAGTTTTAGAAATCACTTATTTGGAAAATTTGACATCAGATCAGAAAATACAGATAAAAAGTAGCAGAAAAGCCAATACTGTGCTAAATGAACTGGATAGTAAAGAAACTATTTTATTCTTTGAAGGAGACTAAATTTATTAGTGACTGGAGGCCAGGAATCCAATTTGTGAAGATAACACGAGATTGTCCGTAGGAATCTTTGGCTCTGACACACTCTTCCGAATGTTATGGATTTCAATGGCCTGAAAATAATTAAAAGCACGTCCCGATTTTTTATGGCGTTTAAAAAATAGATGTCTGGAAACGCCTGGAAATTTCTCAAGTCGATGTATTTTTCATGATTCTGTGTCCTGCATTATCTTTCGAGAACGGGAGAGCATTCTAATGAAAACGAATCCAGTCACGGACTTGAACTATCAGGTGCTTTAATGTGATTTGCTTCTTAAGAGCCAAGACTATCTTCTATAAATATGTGGCCCCTGGTTGGTTAGAATCTAATTTAAAAAAGTGGCAAAGCAGCAATGACTCCTGGGAAGCTGGAGTCCCGGGTTTCTTTCTGAAGAGCTTGGATGTCTCTTGGTGGGGCTCAGGCTTGGAGGGGGTGGCCCAGGGGTCTCTGTGCCCTCACACTCAAGAAACCGGGCTGTGGGGAATCAGACAATGGAGTCCCCACCAATGCCTCATTCTAGAAGATCAAAAGACCTTCCCCAGCCTGTCTGGGTGAAAGAGTATCGCTCACCTTGGCCCTCATCCCTTTCCCTGCGGATTCTTCTTTGTGGCATTGATAACGGGGTGACCCAGAGAGGACTCATTTGTCATCTGCTGTCCCTGCACTAGAAAGTCAGCTTTGAGAGTACAAGAGATTGTTGGCTTTGTGTGCTCTGTAATCAGAACGCCATACCTGTGCCATACCTGTATATATATGTCATCTATATATGACTTAACATGATGTTATGTTATTACATTACGTCGTAATATAACTAATTCTGTGCTATAAGTATATAGATTTTTTTTCCTGTTAGACTCTGAACTCCATGATGCTGAGAACTGAGTTGAAATCATCTTCGTAATCTACTAAAATATCTAATATCCGTTCACAGTCAATAAATGGTTTTGGAATAAACAGCCACTGATGACAGCATGTAGGTGAAAATCGTGGTGCAGGAAGGCTCTGGGTGGCGGACAGTTCAACAGCAGAGCGATCACGGGATTCCCCCATCAGGGTTGTATGTCTCATAAAGATCCCAAGTCCCCCAGGACATTCACAATATGTTGTATAGACTTTTTTATGTGAACAGCGTTGAGACAATGGCCTCTAAAATGCTCTTTCCCCTCCAGTGGGACGGTGCCATGCTGTGCTGGGCTATGCTGGGCTCAGGCCCACTTGCGTTCAAATGTTCCCATCCTTGGCCATCTGTGTGACGTGTCCTTCGGCTTCTCTGAACCTTAGTTACTCTGACTCTAAAATGGGGACAGGAATTCTTAAGTCACCAGGCCATGTTGAAGGTGAAGGGAGAGAGAGTCACCGTCAAGTGCCCGGGAGCGTCTGTCACATGGCAGGCTCTCAGCAAGCAGTGGCCCTTGTCGCTGTCGTCACCAGAACCAGAACCCCTGCAAATGCCTTACACACTCCGTGTTCGTAGAGCACTTCTGTCCGAAAGGCAGTCAGGAATGCACTTTCTTTACGCTGCGTCACCACTGCCTATTTAATGTTCATCACGGGCTCCCTCGTGATTTCTTGGTAAGATGCATTGCAGTCGTAGTACTGGAGAGGAGGAGGCAGGTGGGGCCTCAGCCCTGGGGAGTATCAGGTGCTGTCAACGTCATGGGGATTGCAGAACCCATGCTCCCTCCCTCTGGTGAGAGGCATCTCTCCATCCTCTCTATGACATCGGCTCACTCTGATGCCGGCTTGCAGGGCTGGGCTCCGTCGCAGAAGGAGTGGTCCTGTGTGCTGAGAACTGACTTGTCTAGAATCACCCAGGGGGACCTCTTGGGGTGTAGGCTTCTGCTTTTCCAAGGAAGCCCGCGTGCTTTCCTGTCAGACGCAGACAACATCGACGGCTGCCACTGGGCAGACATCCTGCTTTAAAGCATTGATAAGGAAGTTTCGATCTCAGGCCTGTTGAAGCCAGCACGGTGCCTGCTCTCATTCCTGTTCCACTGCCCACGTGTCCACGGACCACGATATTAATCATTCATTGTTTGATCCCTAAAAGCATTTTTTAAAGCAATAAAAAATATATATAATTCCCAGTTGGGCAAAGGAGTTGTACGAAAGTGTCGCCTCCCAGGCAGCGATCACGACTAACACACAGTTTCGCGGTCTGCAAAGTTCTCACGGTTCCTCTTTCTCATTTACTTCATTACCTGGTCCACACCCTACGCGGCCTGAGCCCTGTTTGCTGCATGACGACTTTGTGGCTCAAAGCATTTAAGTTGTTAGCGGGAATACACAGGCAGCAAATGCTGGAAATGAGAGGGGAACCTAGATCCTCCGGCTTCCAACCCGCTGATCTAACCAGTAGACCAGAATGACCTTCACACGATCACATCTGCGCCCCTTAGAGCCACGTGCTTGGCCGTTGCCCGGTGAGTCTGTACATGGGCTCCTCCGAGGAGCTTCCAAACAGTTGGCTCTCGGGACGTGAATGTGTCCTGGGGCCCTGTACTGACAAGATTCACTCGCCAGCCTCCTTCCCCTGAGAATCATCACGGAGGCAGGATTCCTTCTGCCCCAGATGAGTGCGTATCCACCGCCTCCTTCTTTCTGGCTGGCACAGAGGCCTGGTGGGGGTGTCGGGAGGGCATGTGACCTAGAGGGTCACTGAGTAGACACAGGGAGCCGTGGTCCAAAGGCCCCTCTTGCTCCTCCCTCGGGTCCAGCGCCTGGGCGTGGGGTGTGCCCTCCTGCACGTTAACGAGGACCAGTGTGATGACTGCCAGAGTGCCCACCGTCTCTGCGAGGATGACCAGGTTTGCAGAAATTCCGCCGGCTCATCGGAGCACCTTGTCACCCTCCTCTGCGAACGGAGGTGCACTCCACTGGGAGAAGGTGTGAGGGGAGATTTTAATTGACTGAAAGACAGGACCTTCCCAGGGATGGTTCCCATGGCAACCGCAGCGCGTGCGTGCGCCTGTGCTTCATGTGTGCGTTAGAAGAGGAAAAGCAGCTGATCGCAGGGTGCGAGTGGAGATGCCGGGGTTGGGAAGGGAAGTCGGGCCCCCAGGGTAGCCGATGCTGGGCTTACCGTGTCCCACGGCTTGTTAGTTTTCTCTTCGACATGCAGAACCAGCGGCATTCACCTGTCCTTTCTTTCCTTGGCTGCACGTGGGCCGGTGCCACCTCGCCCAAGGATGCTCTGAAGACAAAGCCACTGGTAGAAGGCTCAGGGTCGTATGACAGGGGCCAGCACGCCACATTTGCCTCTGCAGGTGGTTCTGCCACCCAGCTGGTGGGAGCGGTGGGACCAGGTCTTGGCTGGCAGACAGCCTGGCTGAGTCCCAGCTTCTACGCCCCAGCTCAGTAAACTCGGACGTGTCCCTTCACTAATCAGAGCCTCCATTTTCTTTGTTTGTTTTTAATCCATCGAAAGGAGAATAAAGCAGTTGGCAGAGAAGGTGTAGTATCGCGTTTGGGAGAAAGTTAGGAGAAAGGGAATAGAATCAGCGCTTCCCTCCTCCCCTGGGGGCCCACAGAGACGTAGGGGATTCCCCTGGTTGGTTGGGGTGATGCTGTTTGCTTGGAAGCCAGCGTGACCTGGAACATTCTAGCGTTCACTGATCACAGGGAGAGTGTAATGAATAGTCCATCAGTCGGAGAGGAGGCTTTCTGAAGGGGAGGATGAGAAGAAAGAACAGGGGAGCAAATGCAGAGTGGATAAGGGTTCATCCCACGCGTGTCTCTTCTGTGGGCTCGGCAAGGCGAGGCCAGCGACTCCTGACTCGCCTCACAGACCCGGGACCAGGCTCCGGGGCCCGCGCTTGGTCAGAGCTGGGGACGTGCTGAACTGAGCTGAATTTGACCTGGTTCGTTGGGCGGAAGAGCAAGGTCATGTGACAGATCAGAGAGAGAAGAGACTCTTTTAAGAGTTCTCGGCATCGCGTTAATTTTAAGAACACAAGCACAAGAAGAGCTCTGTTAGGGAGTTTCATTGTATTCAAGCACCGTTGCAGGATGCCGTGTATTCTAGTAGAGGATATATATGGATATTTTTAATTTGTATTGTTATTTTTCCTGCTCTTGTCTGGATAAGGATCTTTCTGAAAATTCCCGTGCGTCCCCTCCGGCTTCCTTGGGGTGGAGCAGAGGGATCTCAACCTCAGGCGCAGCTTTGCTGGGGGTAAAATTAAGGGGCTACTGGCGGCGTTTGCTTCTGAGCCCTTGAAAGGCTTTGGATTTAGTTTATCTAAGGAGTGGTTTTCTTATAAAATCAGCATCTGCTTCTCTGCCCATTGGAAGGCAGAAGGAGCTCCGGGGTCCCTGGCAGGTTGATCCTTCCCACGGTGTTAAATTCAGCCCTGCCAAGGCGAGGTTGCCTCTGCCGGGCCCCGCACCCAAGGGCGTCTGTCATCTTGAAGAAACCACGCAATCTTCTGACAGCACGGAGCAATTATTTTGAAAGTTTTTCCCTCTGGCCTGGGATGTGGGCAGGTGGATAAGGCCAGAGCAGATGTCCCTTGATTTGGAGAGGGTACATGACCTCGAGGGGCATCACTGTGGCGTGGTGACATGTGAGGTCCGGCGTCCAGACTGTCTTGTATTGAAGTCTGGGCTCCGCCACACACTTGCTCTGTGACTCCAGATAAGTCCCTTCACCCCTCTGGGCCTGCATCGCTCATGTGTCGACGACTTAGCTGGGAGAGTCATTAGGATTAAACAAGCTGATACCTATAAAAGTCTTAAAGGAAATGTTGCCCAACACGTAGTCCATCCCCGTAAATATTATGAGTGTCCCCGTGATTGTAGCCACCACTAAGGCCCAGGGGGGTCTCTTCTGCCTTCTCTGGATTCCCCACGACACTTGCTGCAGATCTGTGTGCCGAGCGCTGTGACAGTGACACACATTACATTTTTTCAACCTCGGAGGAGGAAAGCAGAGAAAGCCACTGTCTCATGAACCTGAGCTGGCTTCTGGGGTGGACTGGTGTGGGTTTGGGCTGCCAGGCTGGGCAACAGAAGGGGGAGTTCTGTGGGGGGCACAGCTCAGCCCCGAGCACCTGCACCACAGAGTGCCAGGGAGTGACGCGTGCAGGCCGCGGCGGGCCAGGCTGGGGTGCGACGTCTGCATTTGCTGAGCAGCGAGGCCAGCCTACGGGGGAAGGTCAGGTGGGGGTGGTGGGGTTGCTCTTCGGCACGATGCTGTGGGGTGCAGAGCCATTAGAGGGGCGGAGTGTCCCAGCCACAGGGCTTAGAACCGACGCGACAGCTGTGGCCGGACAGGTGGCTCCCAAACCCGGCCACTTCTCAGAATCCCCTGGCAGCTGGTCCCTATGTTATAATCTGACTATAAGCAACTAACATATTTTGTCAGTCTTTGACTATCATAAGCTGTGTGACAGTCAAAGCATTTAGTTAAATAAAACCTGTCCCTGCGACCTCTAGACTCTGGGATCTAACACCTGCACATGTTTCTGGCTACCTGTCGGTTTCTGCATCAGCCACGCCCAAGGCCCCTCGCCCTCGGATGGGGCAGCCCCAATCCCTTATGCTCTCTTCTCCACCCTCACCAGACCCGGGAGCTGCCTCGGCCAGAAGATGCTGATGGGCATTGGGGGCATCAGAGAATTCCAGCTGGGCCGAACCCTAGCAATAACTGTAATTCTGGCTCCTCCTCTTTAATCTCTCTCTTCCCACCTTGGGGATAACCCTTTCACAGTCTCTCGGTTGTCAAAACCTCCACTTTGCTTCAAGGTTCACTTTAAATGGTGATCTCTCATAGCTGGCCAATGTTTGTTTTTTTATGGCTATCAGTTTTGAGTTTAAGACCATTCGATTCAGTTAAACACGCACTTAGAGAACCAGTCACTGAGTCTCGGGCTGGAAATGTAAAGGAAACATTAGGACAAGGTCCCAGACCTTAGCTCAGTGCAGGGAAAGCAAAATGCAGGTCAACAAATGTTTATCGAGCCAGGTGCTAGGCTGAGGGTAAATTCTAGTTTTCAAAAAGGACCCACATTATAGTCATTTCTGAGCATGTTTCTTCTCCTCTATCTGCGTTTCGTAGACGGCTAGGGAAGGTTCTCGTCGTTTTTGGAGCCCCATCCTCTGGAACATACTGGCATCCGCTAGGTATTCATTTGTGTGGTTCGAATTGAATTCCGCATCACAACGTATTTTAAATAAATGTCATCTGATTTGATTTAAAAGATGTTTGGGAACATATCCTATAATGTCAGGCTGTTGAAAAGATAGATTAGAAGTGTTTGAGCTGGATTTCATTTTCTTGCTGGCAGCGTCTGCGTTTTTAATAAACACACTGGCTGCGAGGAGTAAAGATAAAATGTAGTTTGAACGTTTTTAGACAACCCCGAATTAGAAGGGTTTCCAGCACGTTGACAGGACAAAATGGGAAGCAAATCTCTTCGCCCCAATTAGAGGACTGATGAACTTGAATGGAATAATCTTCGTGAGAGCCAGGTGTCATTCTAGAAAGAAGTGCTGTCTTCACATGCCAAGTGAGCGAGGAACGGCCAGAGACTGTTTTAAGAAAAGAGAGAGATTTGAGGCAGCAGGAGAGCAAGAACGAAAATGCCAGAAGAAAGGTGAGTCGTCGGGGTTTGCTCTTCCGTTCCCTGCTGGACTGATTTGTCCCTGGCGTGGTATGAATGAAGAAGCTTTGGGCAGGGTGGAGCCAAAATGTAGGTCTACAGCAGACTCAGTTGTGACCTTGGCCAGTTTCACCTCGCCCGGTGTCCGTTTTCTCACCTGCAAATGGAGCGCATGGTGCGTCCTTCGCAGGGCCGCTGTGAGTGATGAACTCAAAGGGTCACTCCCTTTAGAGGTCCCCTTCCCTGAGACAACTGTGGGGCGCTGGGTGGCAGTTCAGAAATCGGAACTGGTTCTCACAAACATTATGGAATTGTTCTTTCTGATGATTCTTGGAGCAATGCTACTGGCCCCCTCAGGAATCGAGCTTGGAGATGTGGCTACGGCACGGATCGTGGGCTGGGTGTTGGCAGCTGTGGACTCTGGTGAAGGGGACAGAAATGGCACTGAGATGTGGGGGACAAGTGGAGGCTTTTCTGGAATGGTGCGTCGTTATGGTTGGCATCCTTCCTCCCCCCTCATCCCCCCAGCCCATGGCCAGATCAATAAATGGCAAGCTTCTTTGCCACCTGCAATTTACTCAACCGAAAGCCTTTGCAGCATCTCTCTGGAACCTGATTAAGGATCCCGGTGTGGGACACACATAATGTCTGGGGCTTATGGGATTGTTTAGAGCAAAGTAAATACCTGGATTCAGGGCCAACTCCACATAAGCCTGGATATAGTTCCTGCTGGACACAGCCATGGACCGTCTCCTGAAAAATGAAGAAATCACATTTTTTTAAAAAGCACTATTGGGTCCAACACAGGATGGCCACAGATTTTAATCATCCGAAGCAGGGCGCTTTTGAGGATGAGCAGAGGCATCATAAAAACGGCTCCAGGATGACGGGTGTAACTGACTGCCCCGGGCAAAGCAGGGCATCTGGTCAGCCCAGTCAGGCAGCCTGGGTGTCAGTGCCTTATTTTCATTGCTCTTGCAAGGACTTCGACACGTAGCGGAAAGATCCATCTTGATTAGGTGATTTCCTTTCGCTGCAAGTCAGAGTTTGATTCTCTGGAGATTCCGTTATGAGAAAGAACCACGAGGACTTGTAAGGAATGAAATGAACACTCCCTTTTGCATAATGATGTACAGTTCACGGAGCATTTTCACACCCATCATGTCACCAGTCTGGACCTCCTCCCTAAACTTCACGCCTCCGAGCTGCCTCGGAGATGTGATGTGGCCCACACCGAGCTCTGCAGCGTCTGCTTATTCCAGGACCACCTCTCTTCCTCCAGGAAGCCCTCCCTGATATCTGCTCGGATAACAGGTGTGCCTTCTCAGGAACTGGTACACTTGCCTGCCCTGCTTACTGGAAAGCGATCCTTGCAGGAGGGACTGTGACGCATCTCCTAGGTGTCCCGAGGGCCAACTCAGAGCAGGAACTCAGAGGGTGTTTGCTAAATGAGTGAACCAGGCCAGAACTGTGCTTCTTAATTTTAAAATACGCCAATCACTTGTTCCCAAGAAGAGTCTCCCATCGTGGGGCTGGGAGGGGCCTGGAACTCTGCATGTCTCCTAAGCATCCAGGGGATTATGATGCAGCCAGCCGGTCCTCGGATCACGCTTTGAGTGACAGGGTGGGTGCTCAAGCACTAGCCCTTCGGCTTGACTGGACCTTGGAATCACCTGGGGAGTTTTGACGTCTGCCCAGGTCTGGACCATGGCTACGCAGCTTTCAAAATGAAGGCCGTGGTTCCCTACAGATCTGGGAAGAAGAGTCTTTGCTGTTCTTCACATTTCTAGAGTTCACAACGGACATGAAGATCAAAATCATTTTTTCATTAACTCTTTACAACCTGTGAGGAAGGCGTTTTTCACACGAGGAGCAGACTCAGCAAGGTGATAGATCCTTCTAGAGCAGAGACATGAATCAGGCTTTTTTTTTTTTTTTTAATTTAGTTTTTTTCTGAAGTCGATGGAGAAAGTGCAGGGTTGGTGGTCACATCCCAGCCCTGCCGGTTGAGCTGGAGGCCATTTGACTTGAGACCTCACATTTCTCCTATGTCCCCACTCCCTCCCCCACGCACACCAGGCTCAGGCTGCCCCCCTGGGCGATCTGTGCTGCCACCTCCTCTGTGCCATCGCTAGGTTGATAGATGAACACACCCTCTGCCCCCTCTTCTCCAGCTGTCAGACTCCCACTCTGCTTCCAGACCAGGCTCGGCTGTCCCTGCTTCCCCCTGGGCAAGTTTAATCCCTCCCACGTCCCTCTCTCTCTGGTTGTCACCAGCGTCTCTTTCTTCATTTGTTTCTTTTCGCCTGTGAGCAGCTCAAATTCATGAACCATGTCTTATTTTCTTGTGTTCTCTGCACATGTTACAGTGTCTGATAATGAGATGTTGTGTAGAAAAGAATAATAAAATAACACCTTGCTTCAGAGAGATGTTTTAAGATTGGAAGGACTTGGAAGATAAAAAAATAACACTTTACAGAGTTAAAAACAAGATCCTCAACGTACGATATCATTAATATTGATATTATTGTTATTTATTTTATCTTAACCTTTTGAGATGCAAAACGGCTTATGCATTTTTGCCTGAACCGTTTTTGAGTAGCAGGTATTCTTGCTGTTTCTGAATTACAATGAGAAAGAGGGTCATTTAAAATTAATTAGAAGACAGGGAATAAAAGAAAAAGGAAGGGAGAAGCAAGAAGTCATCCATAATCTCATTGCCCAAATATGAACTGGCAAAGTTTTTGCTGTATTTCTTTCTCGTCTATTTTATGCACGTAGTGTTCCTTAAAACAGTTGTCGTGATGCTGTTCTTGTACCCTTTTATGCCGCACTTTTTCACCTAAAATTATAGCATACTCATTCTCTCATACTCTTACTTTCTGCGAGCATCTTTTTTAATGTCTGCGTAATATCGTTTCAAGTGTGTACACCGCAGTTTACATATGTATTACCAGCTGTTGGACATTTAGATTATGTTCATTTTTGTCTAGGTTGAATGAGTCTGCAGCGATGACTTGCAACTAAGACTTTTTTTTTTTTTTTGGAATTTAGTGTTATCTCTTTGGGGTCAAGTTCACAGGAGAAATCTCCATATTTATGCTGTTTATTCTCCCACCCATGAGGTATGGGCATGCCCATTCCATTGTACCGTTTGCAGAATTGGTTATTGAAAAATTTTAAATTGTGGATAATTTAACAGATGAAAAATGTTCTTTATATTAATTTACATCTCTTTGGTCACGAGGGGTTTGGACAAGTAGCAATGTTTAGCATAGTCTTAGAGGTTCTTTCGAGCTATAAAGGGTTTTCTCTGACATAAATTTCCCAGACAACTATTATGGGCCTTTTCCTACCTTAAGATCCATAGATGCTCAAAATTTTTTCTGCCATATGTGTTTAAATGTTTTTTAATGATATAAATATTACAATTAATTTGTAAACAGAGAAATGGCTACAGAATCATATGTTGTGTCATCGGAGTCACGTTACACACCTACTTTTACTGTCTGTTTCTAAGTTACTTACTGCCTGGTGATATTTCTAAGGATTATTTCAAGGGATGCAAAGTGTTCCATGGAAGAGATGTGCAATGTTTTAACTTTATTCTCTTATTCCTGGCATTTATACTGATTCTGATTTTGATTTTTTTGGTGCATGTGGCTTCATTCCTTTTTCAAGCTTATTTTCTTAAACTCAGAGAAGTGAGGTGACTGGATCAAATAGGCAAAAGTTATACGTCACATACCTAACATTTTTCTAAAAAGTCTTGCAAATTTGTGATTTCACCAGTAAGAGTTTACCAGTTTGAAAAATTTCATGGAAACTGTGAGCTAAAATTGTAAAGTTCTTGCAAATTTAATGGGCAGAAACTACTCTGATGTTTTAAGTTTATATTTATTTTAATAACCGAGTAGGCTGAACATGAAAAAAATTGTTTTCTAATTTTATCGCTTCTTTTATGAATTAGCTTTTCAGCTTTGTTTGTTTGTTTGGCTTATTTACCTAACTGGTATCTTAATTCCGCTATGATTTTTTTTTTTCCTTAGAAAAACAAAACAAAACACTTTTACCCATCTGCCCACTCTCCATCCCTCTGCCTCTGGCAACCACAAAGCTGGTCTCTTTTTAAAGATTTCCGCATATAACAGACCCTACAGTACTTGTCTATAAATATACACACACCACATTTTCTTTATCTGTTCATCTACTGATGGGCACTTAGGTTGTTTCCATGTCTTGGTTATTGAAAATACTGCTTCAGCGAACATGGGGATACAGATTTTTTTTCAAGATAGTTGTTTTATTGACTTTGGATAAATCCCCCAAAGTGGAATTGCTGGATCACATGGTAGCTCTATTTTTAATTTCCTGAGGACACGCCTTTCTGTTCTCCATAGCAACTGCTTCAAAAGGGCACGGTAGTTCCCTTGTCTTTACCTCCTCGTGGACACTGGTTATCCCTCATTTTCTTGATGGCAGACATTCTGAGAAGTGTGAGGTGATAGCTCATTGGGGTTTTGATTTGCATTTCCCTGATGATTAGGGACATCGAGAATTTTTTCATGTACCTGTTGGCTCTTTTTATGTCTTCTTTGGGAAAATGACGCCAGGTCCTCTGCACATTTTTCAATCAAATTGTTTGTTTTCTGTTGAGTTGTCTGAGTTCTTTATGATGTATTTTGGACATTGACTCAGATATATGATTTGCGGACATTTTCTTCCATTCTGTAGGTTGCCTTTTCGTTTCGTTGATGGTTTTGTTTTGCTGTACTGAAGCGTTTTAGGATGATGTACTTCACTTGTCTATTTTTGCTTTTGTCGCCTTTGCTTTTGGTGTCAAATCTAACAAAGTCGTGTCAAGGAGCTTACTGCCTCTGTTTTCTTGTAAAGGAGTTTTATGGTTTTGGGTCATAGGTTTAAGTCTTTAATCCATTTTGAGTAGATTTTATGTGTGGTGCAAAGTAGTGATCCACTTTCATTCTTTTGAATGGCTTTCTGATTTTTCTGACACTGTTTCTTGATGGGACTATCCCCCTAATCCCACCTAGTTTTGTAATTTTCTTCTGTTAATACTCTAAATGGTCATTGACAATAATAAGGGAGGGATTCAAAATAAAGTAATTAAAAAATTTTATTTTCACCTATCCTACTTGAATTAAGAGGGAAATATTATCAAGTCATCTTGAAAAACAATGTTTTACTTAAAACTGTCCGCCATTTACTAGTGTACATTGTCTTGGCACTTTTGGTTGATGGGTTCGTTTAGTTATGTTTGAATTTTAAATTAGACTTTTATGGATGAGAATCTAGACTCTCCAATTAAGAGGACTCTTTTCTTACAAGTGGACATAAGCCTCAATGATACCACTACACGACAGGGACAAAATCAAGGAAAGAATTGGTGAAATTTTAGGGGTAAAGATTATTTTATTGTTCTGTTTTGTTTTGTTTTGTTTTGTTTAATTTTTACTCATTCTGGATAGAGGGGAGAGATATTATTTGTTTTCTTAGCAATGTTTTCAGGGTGGCGATGTGTACCAACACCTCAGGCTCAAACCTTTCTTCAGAATAATGATCGATCATTATAGACAAAAATAAATATTTTCCCCTGTGGATTGACTGATTATATTCGGACGGAAATTGAGAATGGGAGGGAGTCCAGGAGGAGGGGGGTGAAGAGAGAGGAATCTAAAAAACCAATCTCAAAATTCATCTAAATTTGAATATCATAATGAGTTATTCACTTAGTTATAAATGTCCAGAAAACAAAGCAAAGAAAATATAGCAAAATGTATTTAAACACTTCTCTATTGTTGGGTATATGGGTGAATTGCTGTTTTTAACTCTAGGCATAAAAGAAACTCTTTGTATGGTAAAATTATGGGTAGTATAGCTTTATTCCCTTTATACTTTCCAAGTTTTTTTTTATAATTAGCCTATATTACTTTAATTATCAAGTAAAATTGTTATGTGAAAGCTATTAGTACTAGAGCTTTTTTTCCCCAGTTGATGTTTTAACAAAATGCTGTAGCTCAATACATTTATTTCTACACTTTTATTTATCTAGTTAGTAAACTTCCTAAAAGATGTGAATATAATGTCTAAGGCATCTTCTAGTTCTGCAGTCTGTGATCGTATGATATATGTATATATTTGTCATAAAAAATTATGTCAATAACAAGTCATACTATGTGTAATGCAGCACTTAAGTGTCACTCAATCTGGTAGTTCAGCACATCAAGGTAAAAAATAAACTTTTTAAAAAGGAAGGAAGTCTAATATCTTACAGAGTTACAGTGAGAAATCCACGGTGCTAGTCTATGAACATAGATGCTATTAGTTGAAATCTGTGCTTTAATAACCTTAAAGAATTTTAGGCACTTATTAGTCACAAAATTGATGTTTGTCAAGTTAATTTGTTTTATATAAGGAATCAGTTTCTAATTATGTAAAATTTCGTTTTATGTAAAATACATGTGTTCTTTTGAAGGATATAACATTTCAGGGGCCAGGTTATTATTATTATTAATTTGAATTTGCTAGGATTCAAAAAATTGACTATCTGAAATCATGTCATACCTAATTTTAGATCAATATTTAGAGAATAACTAGGACATCAACTTGACAGGAAACAAGGAGATAAACTAATGGCCTTCCCAGTCTTTTTTGTTTTATTTTAGGTATTTCAGAATTTAGAATTAAAAAAAAATAGAAATACATCACCTAAAACTTATGAAGTTTTAGCCTATGGAATTTGAGGACTCCTGTAATGATCAAATGATGGTATATCTAGAGAACATTTGTGTGTGTGTGTGTGTGTGTGTGTGTGTGTGTGTGTGTGTATGTGTGTAAAAATGCAAGTCTATTTAGCAGATTTTACATTTGATTTTCCTAGTGCTAAAATAGCTGCCTTTCCCTACAGATCGCTGTAGAGGAAGCTCTAGAGGAAAAATTCTTGATTATCTGAACACCGAAGGCATTGCCAAGTTCAGAAATAAACTTGAAATGACAAGTGATGGTGTATTTTATGCAAATGAAGCAGGCTATTATCAATTTCTTCAAAAGTGCATGAAAGCTGTTACCGTGAAATATAAGAAAAGTCTTGATATGAAATATTTCTTTAGATTCCTTTTAAAAATCAGGAAATAATGGGAAATTAAAGGGGCTAATGGAATGTGTTATGAATATAAAACTTCTTTCCATTGGTTGAAGGTATTATATTGCAAGGCAGAGTTTATATAGCGTATCCTCAGGGAAGGAGGGCTCAATGTGTTAAATTAATTTTTTAACAACATTCTCCTTGGTAGTGTTAAATGTATTCTTTCTCTGAACTGTTGTGAATTTAATGGGGCATTCTATATGTTGGCAGGAGATATTAGCATGGGGATTATAATGGAACATTTCAATCTGAATCTTTTTAGTTAGAGATTCAAAAATAGCTTATTTCTTCTCAGTTATGCTGCCCTAAGATATACCTGTAAGAAATTTAAACCTCTGAAAATTAGCAATTTTATTCTGCTCTGGGACAGGTGTAGTAGGACAGTCCCTAACTAAAACACACACTTGACACAGTATATTGTTAATAAAATGATTAACATCCACAATTGACATGTAAATCCAACCCAAATGTACAGTGTTTAAAAGGATCTTTGATTATTTTAGCTACTCGTGTGGCTGTGGCTATAGTTTCACTTCTATCTATCCAGAGACTATCATGGATGATTGTGTGTTTAGTGTCAGAAATTCGGTTTAGATCATCAGCATTCTTGAATTTCTAAGTGTGCTTTGCCATATGATACGTGAATGCACTAATTTCCACACAATATTTCAGAATTAATAATACAGTTTTTAACTGTATTTGATTTTTTTTATATTTAAGTGATCTCAAATTGAAGTATAAGGGACTCAAAAGTTCAAAATAGGAGCCCTTCATAGACTATTCATGTAACAAACCAACATTGTCCACCTTTATTCAGTATTCTACTAGTGTCTGGACAGGCAAACGAACAATTACAGCTCCAAGCCCTTCAATAGAGGTATAGAAAAAGACTGCTATCCTCAGTGGATTTCTGAATTGAAACTGATCGTTTCCATAAGTTCAGGGAGAAACAATTTATCCTTATGATACACCCTTCACCCAAACTGTACTTACCTCATCTTCTCAGTTTTTCCTTCTACTTTAATGTCACTAAAGGCCATCCTTTCCCTCACCCCTAGTTTTGCAGTCGTGGGTATGTTTCTAATGCTCCAGTTCTCTCTTGGTACCCCACTTCTTTCAGTCCAGTCCAAGTATTTGGAAAAATGTTGACCTGCCCTTAAAGTTGCCCTTTTTCTTTTTTTTTTTTTTTACTTACAGAGATTTTTTTCTTTATCGTGACAGTGTTTCCTGGATGAGAATGTCTCTTCTTTTTCTTCTGTTTACTCTCTTGATTATAGGACCCAATCTATTTTCAAAGCCGTGTTTACTTCTGTTTCTGATGTTACAACAATAGTTTTCACAAAGATATTAAACCTGAAGCCTTCCCAGTCTCTCACTGTAATGTTACCTCTGTCTCTGACAAAGCTGATTCTTTGAATCCTAATATTCCAGACATAGGGCTGTTTGATTTCACTCTTATATCGTCATCTACAATAGTTTCATGAGGTTTATCCACCATCGTAGGTCTCAAAGGATGACGTATCCCTAATGTTATATGTGCCCCGCTCAACTGTGATCTACGTGTTTGTAAAAATCTCCCCACCACTGTGAGTCATCTCACAGTCACTCACTCATCCAGCCACTTGGATGAGGTGCAGGAAAAGAAAACCTATGTCCACTCACAGCCTTCTGTGCGGTATCTGTGTCTAACCAGTGCTCTGAATGGAAACTAATCGAGTCAACTTCTTTTGGGGTAAGAGATAGGATTGGGGTACGGAGCATGGAGAAGAGTACAGGGAGCAAGACAGTTAGTGCAGGCCTAGAAATGGAATGAGGGTCTGACCTGCAATCCAGTTCCCGAGAGATGCACTCTGCCTCTAAAAAGGTTTACTCATAGGGCCTGCACATTCTACTTCAACTCACTTATTTTTTAGTTCGGTCAATGGTCTCCAGCAAACAAACACCCTTGCATGTATCCATTTGGTTTCTGCTGACTTGATAGATTTCCTTATTTCACCTTCAGATGATCCAGTCTATTGGCTAAAATGCAAAGGCCTCACCACGAAGGAATAGTAAGCCATGGAGAATTGCCAAGGTCCCTCAGGGAGGTCATGACCCAGAAGGAAGTCATGAACAGAGTTACTCTGGAAAGAGTAGGAGGCAGGGCCCAGGTTAGGATGTGGAGTCAGGGCTCAAACTGGAGAGAAGATGAGGAGTGAAAACAAGCCGGGCACATACATGCAGTGAGGCTGGGGCAGAGGGCCGTGAGCAGCTGGCTAGACCCCGAGCTGCTCGGGCATGCTGGGTCTGCCTCATTAAAGAACCACGGGTGGCATATGCCCTTGGAGGCACCACAGATATGATGAAATGTTCAAATTCAGTGAATCATCAATGCCGATGCTAGGAGGTGTCGTCATCAGTCAGTGTTGTGTTAGCACTTGGAAGTCACCGTAGGCCAGGGGACTGAATTATGCTTCCAAAACTTCCTGAGAAGGGACTGGCAGTGATTTCTTTGCCCCCTTCCCTAAGACAGAGAAAGTTGAGCGCTATTCTCTGTAGAGAGAATTTGAGAGCCATTAATTCTCTCCTTCAAACTTCTGTTTCCTCTGCAAAATAATTCGAACATTTTTAACTTTTCTTCGTTGGTTATATTTCTTCATTGATTAAATGTTCTTATTTTCATTTGTTGAGCTGGGCCCTTCATGGTACCTTTCAATCTGGAGATGCATATCCTTCATTTACAGGAACATTTTCTGCATTATTTCTTTGATAATTTATTTCTTTATTTATTTACACTTTCACTTAGATTAGGTATTATATGTATTAGATTATGTCTTGAATTGATTATCTAATTTTCTTATCTTCCTTTTTTTCTTTTATATTTGCTTTCTAGATTTCCCCAAATTTATCTTTCAACACTTTTATTGAATTAAAACGTTTAGCTATTAAGTATTAAATTTGAAGAGGCATTTTTCTTATTTTCTGGATTTTACCTTTCTATAGCATCATGTTCTTGTCCATAGGCTGTATCAATCTTCTCTTATGTTTCTGAAGATATTAATCGTGTTAAAAATATTTCTAATTCCTTGCTGGTTCTGTTTTCCCAACTCCTACTATTTTATATTAGTCGCTATCTTTCTCACTAGAGGCCGTTTTCACACATTTAGTGATTTTTTTTCCTCTGCCTATTCACATTTAAGATTAAAATAATTAAGAATTAAATGATTAAACGCCCACTCTGAACCTCTGGGTGGGCATCACTCTGTCTACCTTTATGGTGGCTTGGTGTCATGTGTCCCTTTTGTTGGGAAACCCCAGAGAGTTGGCACTGGGAAGTCTTCTCCCTGGGGGCCCTCAGGTTCCCTTCCACAGCAATCCCTCTGCTTGGGGGTGGTGCACGTATATGCCAGGCAGGACAAGAGGCCTGGGAGGGCCTTCTCTTCCTGCTTCCGTTATCAGCCCTTGTGCTTCCTCTTTGCCTTACCTCTGTGTTGCCTCCACATGTGGAGTCTTCATGGTTTAATTTATAGCTCTCTTTTCTGCAGCTTACTGGCATTCTTCACTCTGCTAAGGCAGTTACCACTGCTCCATCTGCTTGGCGCCTCCCAATATTTGAAGTATTTTATGTGTCAATATCTCCTTTCTCATTCAGCTTTTCCATGTAGGTCTAGATAGCCTTTTTGTGACTTCACTCTCATGGAACAGGATTTCCAGAAAGACAAGAGGGAGGGCGATCCCATTATCTGCAGGGTTTTATATATGGATAATGGAGACACACACTTAGCTCCTAAGGTTTTCTCTAGCTTTCTTCCCAAAGCACATAAGCCTAGGCCAGATGTGGCTTCTAACACATCTATACCATGTGCTGGGAGCATCCTTTCCCATTTAAACTTAATTTTGAACTTTTTCAAAATCTAAAAACAGTGAGAAATTACCAGGTATTTCCAAAAATAGGAATGGGAAATCAGATTATAATGAATGGATGAGGGCTCCATGTTACTTGGTCTGATATGGGCTTGTAGCAGAGAAAGCAAAAGCATCTGGAGTCATAAGGATCTGCTTGTGAATCCCAGCTCTGCCACTTCTCGCTGGGTGATTTGAAGAAAAGTTGCTTCACCTTTCTGTGCCTCAATTTCTTTTTCTGTTAAGTACTAAGAACACCCACTCTGCAAAGATATTGTGAAGATTTAAAGTGACGACGGTAAAAAGTGATGCTTAATCAATTGTAGTTTTCTACTCCTGTTGAAGTATTTGCCTCAACCGCCATCAAATAGAAAGTTTCTACAGCTACTGAAGCATCAGGACACTAGCAAACAGTGGCTTTTTAAAGAAAAACCCCATTTAAATACTTGAGCCTAGCTTTTTCCTTCTCTTTCCCATAGATCTTCTTCGCTTCTCATAATGCAGAAATGAGATCCAGGCCAGAGACAGCAACACCTGGGTGATATTTCATAGCGTTATTGCACTTTTATCCAAACATGCCCTAAGGATTTTATAAGCAAAAATGAAATTTCTTCATGTCCCTGTGGCGTAAGCATTTCATTACTAAGTTTATAGACAGATAAACAGTGACTCACAAAAGTGAAAACTTTCTCCCCCAACCTTGGAACGACGCATGGAATTTGGCAGAAAATAGCTCTCTGCACACCTCCACGCACCTCGTCTCCTGGGTCTGAATCGCCCACCGTGGACCCTGAGAGTCTTGTGAAAAGTGAGAGGAAAGAGGAGCCTGTGCATAAAAATACACGGTGTTATTTTGGGGCTGGGGGTGGGCAGGGGGAAGAAGGGGACTGGAGTGGGCATCTCTGCAGGGCAGCGTTGCAAACCCTGGGTTTTACTGGGACACAAAGGCAAAGATATAAACAGGAGGGGGTGAGTCCAACAGACAGCAGACAGCGAGGGCATCCAGAGACCTGCTTCTTCTGATCACTAGCTGTGGTCCCCGTCACACAGTTCAATTTAACAACTGCTAGATGTCTACCTACTATGTGCCAGCTACCCACAAAGCCAGCACTGTCCTGATTGTTTTCTTTCTACCGAGAAAAGCAATTTTAGTTCTTTTAACTTAACTTTTTAAAAAAATAGTTCTAGTATGTGCAAAAAAAAAAAAAAATTCTTGAGGTGAGCTAGTCTCCACTAATGTGAAATTTGATTGAATCCAGTAAATATTGATTAATCATTATACATGCAAAGCTTCACTGGGCAGAATCAGAGAAGGTTTCAAAGACAAATAGAGACACAATTCTTGCCTCTCTCCCAGAAAGCCCACACTCCAAGGGAGAAGGGAGACATCGGCAGAATGAGCTGGAATGCAAGTCATACGGTCACACATGCTCTGCAAGGGGTTCACCGAAGTCTGTAGATTCGAGAGGTGAAGAAGGAATCATTCTTTCTTGAAAGTCTTTCTCTAGACTGAAGGATAAAGGAGTAGATATGATGTATGTAAAATTCAGAAGTTTATAAATTACATTACAGATACTGTATTTTTTAGTTACAGAATTCCCATTGGGCTCCCTAAAGAATCTCTCTACTGAGATTCTTTGTTCAATAATTGTATGTACATTTTTAAAAATTATATATATGTGTGTGTGTGTGTGTGTGTGTGTGTGTGTGTGTATTTGCAGTTTTGAAATCTTATCTGAGAAGTCTAACACAGCTTTCATCTCTAGATCTTCCTTCCTTCCTTCCTTTCTTCTTTCGTTTTTCATTCTTTCTTCTTCCTCCTTCTCCTCCTCCTCCTCCTCCTCTTTTTCATTCTTCTGCTTTTGGTTATGGGTAACATTTTTTTGCTCATTCACATGTCTAATTCTTTTTTATTGCATGCTGAACATGGTGGTTGAAAGTCTGGATATTATTGTCTTCTTTTAAAGATTGTTGAGCTTTAGGTAGCATATTCATGGGAAAGTCAACTCGACCCTCTTGATGTTTGGTTTTTAGTTTTGTTGTGGGGGGTATGTTAGTTCCGCAGGACTGTTTTAACAAATTACAACAAACTTTGTGACTAAAAACAACAGAAATTTACCGTCTTACAATTCTGGAGTCCAGAGTCTGAAGAGCTACACTTTTTGGAAGATGCCAGGGGAGAATACTGTCTTACCTCTTCCAGCTTCTGGTGGCTCCGTGGATCCTTGGCTTGTGGATGTGTAGTTCCAACCTCTGTTTTCATCTTCTCTTGGCCTTCTCAGTTAGTGTCTTTTGTTTCTTATAAGAACTTTTGAAATTGAATTTATGACTCACCCAGATATTCCGGGATAATCTCATCTCAAGATCTTAATTATATTTGCAAGAAACCTTTTTCCAAAAAAAAATCACACTCCCAGGTTCTAATGGTTAGGACGTAGACATACATTTTTGGAGAGACTCTCCAGCCCAACACAGGTGGGTCTAGATAGGATAAGTCTAACTCTACAGGTGGGTCTAGATAGGATAGGTCTAACTCTGGCGAGAGAGTAGTTCTACTCCTAAGGTGTGGACTTCCCAGCATCGCAGTTGAATGCCTGGAATGTCCAGCAAGCTCTCAGGTCAGTAGCAGCATCTGTATCTCTCAGAACCAGTCTCAGACAAACCCTATTGAGTCTTACCCTGCACATACCCAGCTCAATCTTCACCAAACACTCAAGGAGACCTTTACTGCAGACTTATGGAGCTCCCTCTCTGCACTGATCCTTCCTGTGTGGTGCCCTGGCCTGTGATCTCTGTGGTACCCAAACTCTGGTCTTTGCATCCTCAGCTCAGACAGAATGCTACGCTCTGCTTGGGTGTTCTTTCTCTGCACTGCAGTCTGGACAGTGCTTCGGGCAGAAAGCTAGGACAAGCAGGAGGCTCCACCTGGGTCCCAGTTACCAATTATGGCTTCTTAGTCCAAATATGCCCCCTTAATTGCTAGAACCTCCTGTTTTTCCTTGTCTCAAGGATCAGTGATGTCTACTGGTCAGTGTCTAAAAAGAGTCCTGAATATGTTTTGTTTTCTAGTTTTATCGCTGTTTACAGTGGGAGGCCTAGTCCAGTAGCAGTTACTCCATTATTGTCGGTAGGGATGTTCCTTCATAAACTTCATAAACCACACATACATTTAGGTGGCCGCCCAGTAGGAGCCTGGGATTGAAAATTCAGATTTCTTATGGATCCTTTTTCCTTACCAGTCATGATGGAACAAAGGCTGGCCCAGATATATCAAGGCAGTTTCTCTCTGGCAGCTAGAAGGTAATCCATCTTGTCACACCCATTATCCACGTGCATTGGACTTAGGCTTCCGGCCAGAGAAAGTTCGTGGTGCCCGCCTGAGATGTTCAGGGATGGTGTAGTGCCAGCAAGAGGTGCATCGGTCCAGGATTCTTTGTGAGGGCCTCACTCTCTCAATCTCCTGGATAAATGAGGCCATGCTCAGAGGATGGAGAACAGGGTGGCAAATATACTGAAAGCCACACGTTTTAAAGAAAGCTTTAAGGTACTGAGGATGTGACATGAAAATCATCTTCAGTTTTTAAAAAAACTGTCATGTGGAAGAAGGACTGAATTTACTCAAAGTGAACCAAGCGATAGGAGTAGGTCATTGTGTGTCATAGGAAGGAATGATTTGTTGGTTGAAAAAAGTCTTTTTCTATGAACCAGAGATCCTGAAAGCGAGCAGAGGCTGCCCCTGGAGATCTTGACTTCGTGTCTTTGGAGGTACATTAGTTTTCTATTGCTGCTGACCCCCACAGACCACCACACATTTTGTAGTTTAAAACAATACCCGTGTATTATCTCGGCTGTGTTGGTCAGGAGTCCGGGCAGGCTTAGCAGGTCACTCTGTTTAGAGTCTCACATGGCCACGAAGTTGTTGACTGGCCCGGGCTCTTGGCTGGAGACTCTGGGGGAGAATCTGCTTTTAGGCTCATTTTGGTTGTTGGCTTTTGGAGATCATTTCTACAAGGTCATAGGACTGAAGTCTTCAATCCTTGCTGGCTGTCAGCCAGGGGTCGCTCTTAGCTTTGGTAGGCCACCTGCTGTCCTTGGCTTGTTGACCCCTCCATGCTCAAGGCCAGTCATGCAGTGTGGAGTCCTTCTCGTGCTTTAAATCTCTTTGACTCTTCCTTTTGCTACCAGCTAGAGAAAGTTCTCTGCTTTTAAAGGGCTCAGGTGATTAGATTAGATCCATCCATCCAGTCTGCTTTGTTTAAGGCCAGCTGTGTTACAGAACAAGACCCAGTTATGGGAGCAATGCCTCCTTACATTGACCGGGTTCGGAGACGAAGGGCGGTGGGATCTTGGAGGTTATTTTTAAACTTAAGACCACTTGACAGGGATGCTGCCCAGGCTTCTCTATGGGCTTTAAGGTCCTTTTTAGTCCTGATATTTTAGGAGTATTTTATTTAAATAGGATTCATAAAACATTTCCTGGAATCAGGGACTGCAGATGGGACCTCGCTGGGGGAAACTGTCGACCTAGAATAATAGATTTAATTCATTGCTGCTCTGACATGAGGCCATCAGCTTGCATCGTGGCAGGTGCTCTTGATCACAGTGCTAGGTTCACAGTACTGCTCTTTTTTCCCCACCAGCAGATTCGTTTCCTCTGGCCCCATCCCGAGACTGCTTCTTCCACTCTGCCCTGAAGGGTCCTGCTGGCCACCGGCTCTACCTTTCTCTGTATCAAGGGTTCTAGTGGACACTGTACCTTTCATTCATTCATTGGATTTTTTTTTTAGCTCCTTGTATGTGACAAATTCTTTCCTAGATAATTCAAGGAGTCCAGAGGTAAGGTGGAAATGATGTCTTCTTTTAAGAAGCAAAATGTGCACTTAGGGGAAATAAGATGTGTGCAAATAACTGTTGTTTAAAATCAAATGTGGCTTTTTAAAAACAAATTGGTCATGAGTGTATATGGATTAAATATTGCAGAAGTCAAAGTGGGGAAGGATTCTGAGAAATATTCTGGGGGAGAGTTGGCTCTTGATCTGGGCCTTTAGGAATGGAAAGGGTTTGGGTGCATAGACATGGGGGGTTGGCATTTTAGGCCGAGGGGCTGCAGGGACAAAGCTGGAGAAATAGGCTGGAGCCTTTTTTGTAGGGTCTTGAGAGGCTTAAGAATTTGGCTTCATTCTGTAGGCCACAGGGAGTTTCTGCTAACTACGCCCAATGATGACGGTCACCTCCTCCCAACAAGCTTTACTGAGACAAAGCAATTCAAATGTTCACAAAGAGCACACGCGCCGGGTCCTAATGACACACAGCAAATGTTAACAAGTCATCAACTAAAATATTCCTAGGGAAGAAAGAGCCAGCTTTATCCTGTTTGTTCATTTTCCTTTGCCTTTGATTCCCATTGTTCCTGTTTTGTGGTTTGAAGCTTCTTTGTGCGTGTGTGTCAGGGAGGCTTTGAAAGCCCTGGATACACTTTAAATTCTGCTTTTTTTCTCAGCTGCTTTACCTACATCTGTCAACAGCATATTTTAGATGAGATGAATGCGTACATTTACAGCCAGTTTTAAATTCCCTTTTTTAGAATAAAAGCAATGTTATTTCTTAAAGTATTCCCAGGTTGTCATCCCTTTGATTATCGAGGCTTATTTTATATGTGAATTTTATGTGTCATAATTCAAAAGCAATCACAGAGATTTCAGGTGTGTTTGGTGCAGCCCAGGTTTTCTTTTTTGGAACTAGGTGTCCTATCACAAGGTGGCCATTTCATGACCTCTAGGTCATCCTCAGTCTTCACATGGAGACTCGGGAGTCACCGATGCTTCTGAAATTTCCACCTCAGGGTTCAAAATGCATGACAGCAAAGACGTTTAGACTGGTATCAGCCACTGACCATCAGAGTGACCAGGACACCTGAGAGTGAGGTTTAAGAGTTTCGTGAGAATGACGGAAATACAGAGGGAGCCCATCGAAGGGTGCGAGGAAAGATGCCATCGTGGGAAAGTGGTCCAGGGACACGCTGCCCTTTTCCCGTTTTGCCTCCGATGGTTGGCACCAAGTTATCTGGAGTTGTCATTGCCAGGTGTTACCCCTGTTTTCAAAACCACTTGGTGACTCAGTGTATGCCAGCCCTGGAGACAGCCAAGGCCTTAGATGACAGAGTGGTCTCTTCCTTCAGCCTCTCATCAACTTGGGTGACTAGAAATAGAAGCCCCGCTCTGCCGTCCAGCCCCAAGTCAATTTTCTGTCTCTCCCTTCCTTGAGGGTTCCTTGCAGATGGTGTCTTTGAGAGACAGCACTGCCTTTAAATTTGTAGACACTGGGATTCACATCTGGTTCCCCAGCTTACTCCCCATGTGACCTTAGGAGATTAGCTTCTAGCCTGCAAGGATAAATGAGATACCCCATGTGAAATTATTCCGACTGTCTCAGATATCCACCACCTTTCGGATTCCTTTTATTTGTATGCTGAGTGAATTTTGATTTGAGAAACCGGTTTATTTTTGTCTGCCTTCTTTAACAGAGCATAGCCTTTGACAAACATTGATTGACATTTATTTTTTAATGTAGAGATCTCTGTGTCAGGCCATGTGAGAATCGTGGAATTGAAATACACACGTCCCTGTGCTGCTTTAGATGCTTCGTCACGAGCATCACTATGAGCCCTGGTGATCGTCATGTCTGGCCAGTGGAGATGCAAGAGCCATAAGGATGGACACTTCGCTTGTCTCAGGGAGAGTTTATTCAGGAGAACCTTGGTATTTGAGGGCTCAGTCTTCATGGTTCTGACGATTCGTGATGCACATAATTCCCGTGACCTGTGTGCAATCCTTGATCATCTGGATGAGAGGCAGATATGAATTTCGTGAGCCCGTGAAGTGGTGGCTTGGTGGCCACATCTCGGCGTGCCATTTCCTGCTCGTTGTCAGCAAGCAGTCAAGTTTGCGACGGGGTGAAATGTTCCTCGTGCGTGTGCCGGGATGAAGGCCAGCAGGCTGATGGTGGTGGGAGAAGAAAAGAGAAAATGATGGTTCTTTGGCAGTTTGAGAGCAATAAAACGATCGAATCTGGTGATAGCTTCGGCCTGTTGTGTGAGTTGACCAAATTTCATGAAGAAATGAGAAAACGATTTGAGAAATTTGTGGTTGTGAAAGAAACGAAAATATCTTAAACCCATATTGTTGGCAATGAAGAGAGCATAGGAGGAGGCTTCTTGATCTTTCTGCCATCCCTCTTTTCTTAGAGATTCAGTTTTTCATGAACCTTTGTACCAGTTACTGTCACCACCACGCTAGCCTTCAGGGGGCCTTGTTCCCTCTTAAATGATGATACTGAAAGGGGCCACAGGTCCTGTTTCAATACCCTGTTGCACAGCGAGATCAAAGCTGATGAGGTTTTATCAGGGTTTGATGATGACAAACCAGAAATGAGTGGCTCCTGGCTCTCAAGGAACATGCAGTTGACTTGTCTTCAAGTGTGGAGGCTCTCAGTGGAGGTCTTCTTACCTGTCTCCCAGGTAACGTTCACTTGGCCCAGTTAATCTTCCTACATTCACTTGGGATGCTCCCACGAGTGTTGTTTCCTCAAATCCAGGCCCGAGAGCCTGCAGTCGAGAGGCTTTCTGCTCTTGCCTGCCTTAGTTTTCTGTTCCAGCACTTGTCCCTTGCTTGATGTTTTAAGCCAGGAATACCTGTTCCTTTCAGGGGAGACCCTTGTCTCTGCTCCAGGAGTAGGGCTTTATTGCTGGGACACATTTCATTACACTGTTGTAATTTTAACATAGAAGTTTTTATTTATTTTTTTTCCCAATGGTAGCAAACTTATTTTATTATTTTTGTTGTGACCCAGTGCCACTTGTCACCCGGTCCTTGTAGCCTGCACCTGTACCAGCTGCTTCATACAGTGTCAACCTGTCAACACGGTCTGCTTCACATTTCCCTGAAAGACTAGATACTCAGAAATACCTTAGTGATCGATTTAGTTTTTATGGCAAGACACAGGGGTGATTTAAGTCAGAATTTCCTAGCAAAATGTAAACCTATCCCTTAGCCATTTCTGTTTCTCAGAGATCCTTCTCGAGGGGACTGTCCTCTAGGGATGAGGGAAAGGGAGGGTAGGGTTTTCTTTGCCCCCTTTTCATCCAGCAGTCAGCCTCGCTCCCCTCTTTATAATTTCTCATCCTTTTATTATGAAAAACGTGGCGTTAGCATGCCCGAACTGATCCAAGGCGTTGGTTTGCAAAGCGGGTGGGCCTATTGGGCTCCACCGTTCTTAGCAAGCAGAGGGAGGTTAAGAAATAGAACTTGGGAGAAGGGTTTATTGTTATATGATAATCATATGAGCTCCAACTTCTCCAAAGCTTACTGCTTGTTAAGTACTGTGAAGCGCTATTCGTGGAGATTTATTTTTTTTCCATTTATTGCTCACAAACACGTCGGATGCTTTTTCTTCTTCCCACCTTGTTGATGAAGCTAGAGGGCTTAACCTGTCCAGGGGTGGAGTTGTGGCTCGGATTCCAGCTGTCCAGATGCAGAGCCTCGCTTCTTACACCCTGTGCTGTGAAGCCTTTCAAATACAAAAAGGTTTCATACTGTATATGGGAATCATTACAGACCCAAATAGGCCATATAAAATTTTTAGTGATATTTTATATCCATTTACAAGCAATGATATGGGCATCAGAGTCGTATTTTCTAAACTTCCCTTGGTGACAGGCTCACGTGGGATGCGTATTGAATTGAAGACTACCCAGTCTCACCCACGGAGACTCTGCTTCAGGAGGGGCCTGAATTACTGGTTTTTAGAAGGTTGATTTTAAGGGGTCGCTCCAGATGCTTCTTCTCTTTGGGTGAGTCAGAAATTCTCCTGGTGCGTGTCTGTGGTTCCTATGGAACCAGAAGCCCTCTTGCTGCCTTTATTGTCCCTAATCTTGACTTTTCTTTTCCCCTGAGCCTTTATTGCTAGGGCTCATTTTGAGTTAATTTTTCTAGATGATCCAGGGAACTATGGATTGAATTTTATCTTTTTGGCTTATGTATGGATTCCAGTTTTCCCAGCACCACATTTGATAGGACTGCCTTTTCTCCGCTGATTTTTTTTAAACAATTTATTTTGTTGAGATGTTATCACCCATTTAAAGTCTACAATTCGATCACTTGAGTACGTTGTCAGAGTTGGACAGTTACCACCACGTTTTTAGAACGTTTTTGTTATCACCAGGATAAACGGCCTGCCCGTTAGGCAGTCACTCCACAGCACCTGCACCCCCACCCTAGGCGAACGCTAATCTGCTTTCTGTCTCTATAAACAGAGTCACACAATATTTGATATGTTGTCACTGGTTTCTTTCGTTTGGCATAATGTGGTTAAGCTTCATCCAGGTAGTGCCATGTATCGGCACTTCCTTCCTTTCTAAAGCCCAGCGGTATTCCACTGTACTGGAGAGGCCACGTTGGATTTACCCACTCAGCAGCTGATGGACGTTCGCATGGTTTCCCCCTTTTTTTGGCTGTTTTGAATAACGCTGCTATGAACATTTTGGTACAAGTGTTTGTGTGGATGTATATTTTCATTGTTCGTTTTTCTTGCGTGGATACCTCGTGGCGAAATTAAGGAGCCACATGCAACTTGTATGTTCAGACGATTCGGGGAACTGCCAAACCGCCTTCAGCATTTTACGTCCCCATCAGCACCGTATGAGGGTTGCAGTTTCTCCTCATCCTCACTGAGACTTATTATTTTGATTATTATTTTGATTACAGCCATCTTAGAGGGTGCGAGATCATATCTCACTGCGGTTTTGACTTGCATTTCTCTAACTAAATATGTGAACATCTTTTTATGTGTTTACTTGCCATTCATGTATCTTCTTTGGAGAAATGTCTATTCAGATCTTTTCCACACACTCTGGACCTGGGTTTTCTCTTCTTTACAAGGGGGATAATCATAATGCCTATCTCATAAGGTTATCGTGAGAATTAAATGAGTTAATCCATGGAGGGTGTTTAGTACAGTGCCTGGTGCATAGTCAGCACCCCATCAATGTTAGCTTTTATTATTCATTCAGTGAACATGTCTGAATTGAGTACTGATCATGTCTCACAAACTAGGCTGGGTGCTGGGGAACCTGGAGATGAATACATAGTCCCGGGCCAGAAAGCGTTTGGGCCTTCTATGGGAGGCCAAGAAGTAGATAGCACTGGGCCAGCCCGGGATAAAAGGCCGTGCCAGGCCTCTGCACAGAGCATCATGAGGACACAGACGGGCCTTCTCAGAGAGTCCCTTGGATTAACAAAAGCAGGTCATTCCCTTGGCCCCTAATCTCTCACACTTGCAGGAGTGTTCCATACAGCAGACAATAGCCAACACATCATTCCCGACCTTTTCCAAGTCTCTCTAGTCCTCCAAGTAGTGCAAGACAAAAGAAAGCCTTATTTTAAAACACTGACCTCAGAGCTGTCGATAAGGTAGAATTTTCAGGTCCATGAAGGAAAATGTAGAGAATCAAACTCAAAAAGCAGTTTATGGAACATTCTTTTTTCTCTAAGAGAAATAGTATAAATTCCAGTGTGAACATATCATTATTTTGGTAAAAATCAAAGATAACAGAAATGTTAACTGCCTGGGGGAGTTGGAAAAAGTTCCTCGGGGAGGATTGTATTTGAACAGCGTCTTGAAGAGTGAGTTAAAATATGTCAGATGAGAAAGGCCACTCCAGAAAAAGGAACAAGTGTGCACCACGGCCCAGTCATGAGAGGTCGAGGTGTCCTGTGGGAATTCTGAAGAGTTCAGCTCGGCCAGTGTAGGGATCGTGACAGCAGGCGGTTCACGGTGTTTGGAAATGAAGGGGTGAAGAAGACAGGTCGGGAAGGGCCTTGTGTGCCTTCGTCAGGAGACCAAGAGGTAATCTAGAAAGACGGGAAGGGTCGTAAGCAAGGGAGAGGCGCGATCACCAGTGCAATTAGGAAAGATTGCTTCGGTGGATAATGGGTTGAAATTGCAAAACGGAAGGCGGTTGCAATGGCCAGAGTACTTAGGGAATCCTTCACCATCCCTTCCTTCTTCATGCTGAAAGGCATGAACCTGAATCCTAAAATTGGATCCCTCACACCTGTTCGTGTTTCTTTCCCTTTCCTCCCTGTCCCCTGCCAGCCCCAGTGTCCCATCCTTTCTGATCCCTTTAAAGCCTTGGGGTGTACCTTTCCGTGTCTAAGGTTGTAGGTCCCCTGGTTTGTGATTGTGAAGCCCCTAAATTTTCTGACGTGGTGCAACCCCACTACATCCTTGATACAGAGTCCCATCTTTATGTTTAAGGACAAGGCACGTAGCCTAGGTATTCCTTTAATGACTTTACAAAGCCATTCTCTCTATATCATCGATCCTCCTTTCTATAGCTGTCTGCTTTGTCAAAAGCCAAGCCCTATAAAAGTTTTAAATTAGTAACCACCTTTAAGAGTAATTAAAGGTGGAAGATTTATGACGTGTATCCATATTTCATCGCTCTTCAAAAATTCTTTTTTTCAGGTCTGCGGCCCTCTTTTTTCATTCCTGCAATATAAATATCAGGGAATGAATGATAAATTTGCTCTGTTATTGCCACGTAGGCCCCCTTCTGTTGTGATGCTGCCCAGCAGGTTCACAGGAGCCCCCGACCCCCCAACCGTCTGTGAGCAGATCAGCTCTGACACCCTCAGCACTTACAGTGTTTCTGCTGATTTAGTTGTGAAACGTCTAAAGGAAAGTTAGGCATCATTAAATCTAGCTCTTTACAGATGAGCAAACAAAGACTCCTAGAGTGAAGGTGACCCTCCCAGGACACAGGGCCAGTTGGTCATAGGAGAGAACCAGAACCCAGGTCTCCTGCCCTCTGTTGCTTTTCCCGTTGTTTCACCCACCTTCTGTCTCTGCGAAGAAAACAGTCATTTAAATTAAAATTGAACATAGGGCAATCGCAAGAAGTAGAAGGTACAGGTTCTGCCTTTACGGCCTGGCTGGGGGACAGATTTAAACACTCGGCAAGTTGAAGGACAAGGCAAACTCATTAAGTGCGAGGGCTGACTGAAGACTCAGAGAATAGGCTCAGGTGCACGCGTTAGACTGAGTCAGGAGAGGCCGGTCACCGACTCCAGAATCAGCAGGACGTGGGTTTAGGTCTGAGTCTACCGCTGACCCAGTGAGTGAACTCGGCGTGTCCCCTCGTATCAGTGGTCTTCACGGTGCAGAAGAGATGAGCTACCAGACACTCTGGGCCCTAGGGGGCACTCAGTAATCGGCAGATGGACGGGCCCTGGTGGGAAGGCCGGGGCAGGTATGGGGGCTGAGTTGTATGTAGCTGCGAGGGAAAGACCACCAGGCAGGGCTAAGGGCTGGAACCAAGGGGCCGAGGTACCAACACACATGACCACACACATGCCCACACACGTGCCTGCACGCTTTCCTGCACATGTGGCCACACGCGTGCCCCCACATGTGCCCGCATGTGCGACCCTACACGTCTACTCCCCAGAGGGCAGGGCCCGCCCCCCTTCATGGTAGCTCATTCTAGTAAAACACCTGGCACGTGCATTTCCACCCTTTATGTTCCATTTGCTTGTTAAGAAGCTATTTTTGAAGCGTTTACAGGTTCACGAAATAATTTCTGTCTTTATACCAATCAACACAGGGTTTACAAAATGTGACCACTTTGACATTTTTCGGGCCATTTCTGCTCCTTCTGGCAATTTTAGGAATGGAGCTGAGTCGGGATCGTGGTCCCATTTTATGGCCGGGGTCTCCGAGGTTTGAGGAAGCACAGTATCCTGCCCTGGTATCTGAGAGCGGACCCCCAGGCACCCCTCCACGTGTAGCATGGACCCCCTGGTACCCCTTCACATGTAGTGCAGACCCCCAGGCATCCTTACATGTCTAGCATGGACCCCCAGGCACCCCTCCATGTGAGCCCATCGTGGAACCAACTGCTTTCCAGGAAAGGCCACCTCTCATGCTTAGGAGGCACCTGCCTTTCTAGAACCTGCACCTCTGTGTCTTCCCCACCTCCCTCCTCCATCTTCAGCCAAATGTGCTCCTCATTTCAACTCAGTCCAGTGAGTCTGTGCTGGGGACTGCCCCAGTGCCGAGTGCCCCTCCCCTCATTCCCCACAGGGCTTGTTTCAGGCAGGTGGAAAGCCTGGACACATCCCAGGATGGAGCCCCTGGGAGCCGGGCCTCAGCAGGAGATGCGTGTTCTTCTGGTTCTCTGTGCCTGGGGAGGCGGGCGGGGTAGCCAGAGTCTCCGGGAAAGGTGGCGATGGCCGAAAGCAGACACTCCACCTGCTGCTCCCTCCGTGGGACCACTCAGCTGGGTCAGCAGAGCCCGAGGTCACACTCTGGAAGCCTTTTTGGTGGAGACTCCTGCTGAGGCCTTGTTTATTATAACCGGTTCTTAAGGTAGTTCTTGCATCCTTCACTTAAACGAACGTCGCCCCTTTCCCTGTGTCTGTGGTGTCCTCCTGACGCCCCGACCTTCCATCCCGTGTTTCCACCTGGTGCCTGCTCCCCCTCCCACTCTTGCTGCCTTAGCGCTGGCTCTCACCTTTCTCCCTTGGGCACATTCACCTCACTTGGGTCCAGAGGGCCTCGCTGTCTCTGTGCCTGCTCCCTCCCTCCCTCCCTCCGGTGATTCATCCTCGCGCAGTCGTTTCAATTCAGTTGAATAAACATGCCCTGTCCCTTGCCCCAGCTTCATCTCACATCTCAGGCCGCACTGACCAGGCCCAGCCACTGACCGAGACAGGCTGCCTCTTGCTTCAGGCACCTGCTGATGCTATTTCTTCTGCCCAGAACATTCCTCCCTGCTCATTGCCTTCCTCTTTTGCCCCATTTGTTCTGGTTAACTGCTACCTGTCCATCATGATATGGCTTAAATACTACGTCTGGGCAGCCACGCTGACACCCTGCGGGCAGGGCGAGTCTCCTGAGTGCACCCACGGGGACACTCACGGCACCTCGTAGCCTCTTCACTTGCTTGTTTTCCTCGCCAGCAGGGAGGCACTGCTCTACTCCACACGCCCAGAGCCTGGCTTGTTGCTGGGACCCCATCACTGGGATCCGTGAACCCCGTGTCAGGTTCTCTGCTGGGCGCAGGGTGTTTCTGACCTTGAAAGTGCTCACTGCTGGAAAGATTATCTTACAACGCGACTGACCAGGGCATTTCTCTGCTTAAAAGCATGCATTACTGGCATCACGGAGACAAGTGTGGCAGGCGAAACGCCCCCAACCTGATAGGCCAAACAAACTGGCTGCTCTGTGTGCCCGGAGCCCTTCACATAGGCCCTCCCCCTGCTCTCACGCCATTAGCCTCGGCTTTTCTCTTTCCTGCTCTTTCTCTGATGAGACTCCATTTACCCCTGGGTTCCTCTTGCTTAGCCCAGGGCCTGGGACTGAGTGGGCGCTAAACAAATGTTGGCATGATTGAATTTTCAAAAACCCAAAGGGAAAGAAACATCTATGCTCTCCTGCTGTGGACTGAATGTTCGTCTCCCGCCTCCCTAATTTATGTGTTGCAACCCCACCCCCCACTATGGGATGGTGTTAGGAGGCGGGATTTGGGGAGGTGGTTAGGATTAGATGAGGCCCTGAGAGTGGAGGCCCATGATGAGATCAGTGCCCTGGGATGTGTCACTACAGAGCTTGCTTCCCATCCCTGCTCTCCACCCTGTGGGGACACCATGAGAGGCGGGCAGTCTGCAGCCTGAGAAAGGGTTCATGCCGTTACCCTGATATCAGGCCTCTGGCCTCCGGGACTGGCTCAGCGTCCCTTGCATTTGGCTTATGTGAGCCTCAAAGTGCGTGACATTTGCTACTTCACGCTGACAGCGAGCTCAGGTTTGTTCTACAGGTTAATTCAGAAATGGGGGAACGAATCCATCACGACTCGCTAAGGATGCTCAGCAGATAAATTGCTCCAACCACGAAGTCCAAGGAGGATGGCGATGGTAGGGAATAGTAAAACGGGCTTTGGTTGTGCCCATTGGGAAGGGATTAGAGATGAGGTATGGTTTCTGCCATTTCTGGATCACTCCCTGCCCCATTCGAATAGCTCTATCCTACTCTAAGGCCCAACAGGAAACATTTTTGAATCCATTTCCTGTCTCTCTTCGCTGTCAGTAGGAAACTGGAGGATAAAACTCAAGCTCCCCGATGGATACAAAATGGTGTTAGTCTATGTCTGAAGTGGAACTGACATAAAGACAGTGACCTGCAGAGTGTGGATGAAGCATCCTTTCTTAGCTCGGTTGAGGGTGAGGCCTTCTGGCTACAGAGGACACTCGTCAAAAATAAAGGTCCTTTCCCCAAACCTTGGGGACCTTATGCAGAGGATGAAAAGGGAGCTGTTGCTTCAAATACAACAGAGACAGACCTTCTGAAATTCTCCACGTTTAGTAAACGTGACAGCTCTGAGACATCGTACTATAGAGCTGTGTCTGTATATTCACCAGGATACTAATTAAAGGGGCAAGGTATATATTTTTTTCTTTCTTTTTCGTAAAGAAAACCCAAATTAGATGTCGCCTCTCTAAGATCTTCCCTGACCCTGTGCCCCTCACCCTGTACACCCAGCCTCAGCTGGGTGAACCTAGCTGTACTCTAAATAGCACCCTACCCCTGCCCACCTGCATCGTAGAGCCCGCCATGCCATGCTGAAAGTACCTGTTACCTGCCACACTCCCACTGGAGTAAGAGTTCTCCCATACAGGCAGGACGAGGTTTCAGTCTTCTTCAGTAGCATCATAAAAAATCAACCCATCACCTGAAAGTCACCCAGACCCGGGTTCAAGTCCCAGCTTTGTCAGTGGCTAGCGGTGAGATCTCGTGCGTGTCCCTTACTGCATAGAACCCAGGCCTGTCCACGGTACGGGGGAGAAGATAGTACCGGGCTCGCAGAGTTGGGGTGAGACTCGATGAGATGCTGTAATGAAGTATGTGCGCTGTCCCCAGCTCAAAGCCGGGGGTCGGAAGCTCGGATTGAGTAAATGAATGGGGAATTCACCCGCACCGATGCCTTGAGAAATAGGGGCTCTATATAGGAGCAAGTCTGCCTCCTTACCGACTGTTTGCTGTGTTTGCAAAGAAGGCATAAGCATGGCCTCTTCTTAAACTGTTCGAAAATAGGCCACATCCGGTTATAAACTAAATAAATTCTGGGATCTAATGTGCAGCGTGGTGACTGGAGTTCTTGATACTGACTTATATATATGTGCAAGTTGCCAAGAGAGTGAATCTTAAAGGTTCTTCACACACACACACACACACACACACACACACACACACACACGGTAGGTGTGTGAGGTGATGGATGTGTTAACTAACCTTGTTGGGGTAAACATTTTATAACATACACGGCCATCAGGCCATCACATTGCACATCTTAGACTTTCACAATGTTACGTGTCAGTTATATCGCCATAGAGCTGGACAAGTTTTTAAAATAGTTTATTTTGAAGTTACTCTTAGAATATTCTAAAACTTAATTTAAAAAAAGAAGGGATTGTTTGACAGACTTCATAAGAAAAGTGGATTCCTAAGAATCTGAACACCTACGTTTAAATTCCAGCTCTGACATTGTGTGGGTTTGGGTAAATCACACCCCCTATCTGAGAGCCAATTTCCTCTGAGGTCAAATGGGGTCGAAGGCCTTTAAGTAATTTCGACATGAAGATGTCTTGAGCATTTGCATGTGCAGAAAACCATGCCGATTACTAGGGCATGTGAGGATGTATTAATACATCTCGATTACCCTGAATATATATATTTTTCAATATTAGATTAGATGTGTGAATTCTCTAGGGGACATTGTGATGGAATCACGCAGCTTTTAGGAACTCGTTGGTTTTGTGGCAGCTGCGCTCCTTATTCTCCACTAAAGGATGTTTCTAACCCTGGGATCGAGTTAGGCCCCGACGTGGAAATATACGTGAAGTCGCTCAGAAATGGTGGTGTCAGTGGCCCTGTTGACTCTGCTCCTGCGTGGAACTGGGGGAATAAAGTTGCTCTTTGATGCAGGCATGGAAAGGTGGGTCGGGCAGCCCCGCGTCCTGAGGGTCCAGCTGAGCCAGTGACAGTCTCTGACTGGGGACTTGCCCAGAAGCTGTGCTTTCGGAGCATTTCGTTTGATGACTTATGCGGGTGCTTCCAGGTTGGTGGGAAGAGCCTGATGAATATGCTAATAGCCTCACTCCAGGAAGGAGCAAAGAAGAACAGTAGTGCTCATTAGCCACAATCCAGCCTTGAGGAGAGCGACCTTTGTGACCCTTGCTGAGGATGACGTATCCATGATGGCAGCTCTGCTGAGAGGTCCCCGGCTCTGCGCGTTTGCAGTTGTAGAATCTGGGTCTCATGTTCTTCGTGGGGCTTGAGATTCCAAAGCAAAGGCCACATCGATCACCATGCTTTCAGCATCAATGGAAATCGTTTTCTTCTTTGAATCCAGACTCAGCTGCCATGCATTGAGCTGCCACCGTGCACGTGAGCCAGGCTGGACCAGACTGTGTCATGTCTTCCTCTCTCTGGCCCTCGGTTTCCCCATGTGTAGAGGGTTTGGACTCCACATTCCACATGTCCCCATGGGAAGTGCGACTCAAGGTCCCTCAAAGGCAGCTATCAGAAAAAACACTGGGGCAACAACAACAACAACAACAACAACAACAACAACAACAACAACAAAAACAGTCCTAAGTGAGGCAGCAAAACCCTCTGGGCTTCAGGTTTACCCATCTGGGGAACTTTTGGAAAAATCACCTCTTGCTGGGCCTCAGTTTCCAAATGGTAAAGCAAAGCATTTGGAAGACTATTTCTTGAACCACCGTGTCCCAATTTTATAGTCAATGGTTTGGATCTGGAATATTTTAGAAGCTACTGGAAAGGTTCTCAATTAGCCAGAGAGAAATAGCAAATCTGCCAATTGGATAAGAA
The DNA here is from genome assembly GCA_030015415.1 of Cynopterus sphinx. Lineage (NCBI taxonomy): Eukaryota > Metazoa > Chordata > Mammalia > Chiroptera > Pteropodidae > Cynopterus > Cynopterus sphinx. Next base: position 4,734,468 of record CM057383.1, on the reverse strand, counting down.
AAAGCAACTGCCACTGCTTCATATCTTCAAACCAATAGAGAATCTTCGCTCTTTCCTCTGTGGCTTTTATGTTCTCCTATTGAAAAGCAACTAGAGAAAGCAGAGGCCCAAGTAAGCAAGAATGCGACGAGGGACTGGGGATGCCACAGCCACACTCTGATCCAGCAATCCGCAGTCGAAAACAGAAGACCGATTCCGAAGACGAAATCAGCAGAAAACCCTGACAATCAGATCATCTGTCGCTATGACAATTGAGTTTAGTCTCCTAAGTGAGCCCAGCCCTCCATGGGAGCTGGTGACACTCAGCAGCAGCCCGAGCAGCAATCATCCTGCTTTCTGTGCTCCAGGAAGCATTTGGAGTCCGTCAGCAAACCATCCATCTGCTCTGCCTTCCTCCTTCCTGAAAAGAGCATCTGCCAGAAAGCCCAGGGCGGGAGGCCAGGAGGGGTGTGCTCAGAGCACCCAGCTTCCTTTGCACCCAGGAGGGTCAGCGATTTCTAAAAAGAGCTGCCTGGGCTTCCTGGGCGTAGCCAGGTGAGAAGGAGCATGAACTGGCAGAGGTCCACCTGTGGGTGTTCTGCTGGAAGGAGCTGTCTGTGCACCCTCCTGGCGTTGCTCTGGGTCTGGGAGGAGGCTTGTCCTCTGAGAGCCCTCCGAGGCATTCGTGCAAACACAGCCCATCTGGAAGTTCCATAGGTGCATGCGTCTTCGTGGGGAGTGTGGCCACCTCCTGAGCAGGTTGTTTGTCTTCCCTACATTCCACTGGGCCATTCACTCCCTTCGTGCAAGCACGTTGTCCTGGATGCTTACTATGTGACAAATACCCCCCTCCTCCCCCTCACTCCCATCCCTTTTAAAATGTAAATTCCAAGAGAGCCAAGAGTTTGCCACTCTTGTTCACAGATCAATATCAAGTCTATAAAAATGCCTGGCACATAGTAGACCGTGACACACGTTTAGAAGGACAGGGCTAGGGGCTGGAGACATGAAAATAAATAGAGGATTGATCCCTCTCCTGAGGAGCTTGCAATATAGTGAGGGAGTCACCGTATAGGCAGATACTTATTGCAGTGTGGTAAGTGGCAGGTTGGAGGTATGTGTGTGGAAGAAGGGAGAAATTCTCGTCTTTCCAGGGATTTTTAGAACCAGGGACTATTGCTGGAAGCATTAAGAGAGCACAGGTGAGAACTTGCTTTTTAGAGCAAGTGAGAACCTTCTAGCAAGCATCTCTAAGGTAGTCAGGTGCTTTTTACTGGAGACTTCAGCCGCTTGTGCGGGTTCCGTGGGGGTGCTGCCCAGTGGCTGAGGGGAAACCAGAGGCTGCAGGGCAGGGCTCTGGCCCAGTTGGTGTTAGGGTTCAGCGCCAGTTCATCTGAGCCCAAGATTCTTCTGAATTCTTTTTAATTACCGAGCCCAAAGCCTGCTAGCTTCTTCCCAAATCCTATTATCCACAATGACGCTGACTTTAAACCAGACCATGCTGTCGCATTTTGCATTGGATTGTAGGGTGTTAGGGCTGAGGAAGACCTTTGATGTAATCTCTGAAAATGATGCTTCACCAGTTGGGCATCTTTGATTTATTTTTAAATGTCATGGCTCTTTCCCAGGAAAATGTAAATATATCCTCACAACAAAATTCTGTGTGCAAAAAGGTTCTGAGAGTGTTCATTGCCCATAAAGCCCATGGAAGAGTCATTCAGCTGTCTGTAAAGTGAGGGGTAACTCACATCCCCTAGCTTAGTTTCACCCTAACCCTTGCAGATGGGGAAGTAGAGGCCAGGAAGCAGCCCTGGGGGAGGAAAGGCCACAGCACCTGGAGTCAGAAGGTCTCCCTCCCCCTTCCTTTCTGGGAACCACTAGTCCATTGTCCATGTGCATGAGTCTCTGTTTGTTTTTTCTGTTCATCTGATGCTTTTAGGTTTATATCCCACATGTAAGTGATAGCATGTGATTTTCAACCTTTTCTGTCTGGCTTATTTTGCTTAGTATGATTATTTCAAGGTCCATCCACGTTGTCGCAAATGGCAGTGTGTCATCTCTTCTTATGGTTGAGTCATATTCCACTGTATACATGTGCTACAGCTGCTTTAGCCAGTCATCTATTGTAGGACACTAGTAGCTTCCATGACCTGGTCACTGTGAATAATGCTGCTGTGAACATCGGTGTGCAAATGTCTTTTCAAATATGAGTTTTCAAGTCTTTGGGTAAATACCCAGTAGAGGGATTGCTGGATCATATGGTAGATCAATTCTTAGTTTTTTGAGGACCCTCCAGACTGTTCCCCATAGTGGCTGCACCAATCTACAGTCCCATCAGCAGTGTACGAGGGCTCCTTTGACTCCACATCCTCTCCAACACTTGTTACTGCTTGTCCTGTTGATGATAGGTGTTCTGACAGGTGTGAGATGGTATCTCATTGTGGTTTTGATTTGCATTTCCCTATTAGAGATCTTGAGCATCTTTGCATATATTTGTCGGCTATTGGTATGTCCTTTAGGGAGAAGTGTCTGTTCAGGTCCTTGGCCCATTTTTCGATTGGATTGTTTGATTTTTTTGTTTTTGACTCGTATGAGTTCTTTGTATATTTTGCATATTATGCCCTTATCGGAGGCGTTGCTTGCAAATATATTTTCCCTTTCAGATGGTTGTCTCTTTTCCTTGTTGGTGGTTTCTTTCACTGATCAGAAGCTTTTTAGTTTGATGTAGTTCCATTTATTTATTTTTGCTCTTACTTCCCTTGCCTTTGAGGTCAAATTCATAAAATCCTCTTTAAACCCATGTCCTTGACTTTAGTTCTTATGTTTTCTTCTATGCATTTTATTATTTCAGGCCTTATATTTAGAGTCTTAATCCATTTTGAGTTAATTTTGGTGTGTGGTGATAGACAACAGTCTAGTTTCATTCTTTTGCAGGTGGCTTTTCAGTTTCCCCAGCACCACTTATGGAAGAGGCTTTCCTTTCTCCACTGTATATTTTTGGCATTTTTGTCGAAAATTATCTGCCCATATAAATATGGGTTTATTTTTGGACTCTGGACTCTGTTCAACTGGTCTGTGTGTTTGTTTTTCTGCCAATGCCATGCTGTTTTGATTACTGTTGCTTTGTAGTATAATTTGAAGTCAGGCAGAGTGATACCTCCAGACTCATTCTTTTTTCTCAGGATGGCTTTGGCAATTTGGAGTCTTTTATGCCTCCATATAAATCTGATGATTGTCTGTTCTATTTCTTTAAAAAATGCTGATGAGATTTTGAGGGGAATTGCATTAAATCTGTATAATGTTTTAGGTAATATGATCATTTTAACTATGTTCTTTCAATCCAAAAACACAGACTATCATTCCATTTCTTTGTATATTCTTTGATTTCTTTTAAAAGGGTCTTATAATTTTCATTATATAGGTCCTTCACATGGCCCATTAAATTTATTGCTAGGTATTTTATTCTTTTTGTTGCAGAAAAACTATTTCTTAATCTCTTTGCATCACTCCAAAGGCCACAAGAGTGATGATTGCCTGGAAGAGTTAATAGGGCAGCAAGCACTGTTGAATATCATGGACCTTAATTTTTTTGTTTATGTAATACAGACAATCACAGTCGCATCCCTTACAGTTGTATTGAAATGCTAAAGAACAGCATTTGGACATAACTGTTTTGTAGGCTAGTGGGACTTAACCTGTTATAATGGGCATTTAAACATGGTGCCACTTGAAGGGAGAGAATTGTCAGCCTAACAGACTTACATAAGTGCTGAGGAAAGCCACAAAATGGCCATAATAGGTTCATTGACCAATATCAAATATAATTGAAAAACTAAGAATTATGAGATTTGAGGCAAACCCAACAGTATGAAAAAGGACCAAGATGAACAAGGTCACAAGACACTTGAAAACAAAACAAAACAAAACACAGTTATTATCTTTAGATTTGAGAGCATATTGTATCAATATAATATGAAAAGTTCAGTATAAAAAATAATTAGTCAGCAAATAAGAACTAGACATGGAAATTTTAAAAAATATAATGCTGATAGCAAAATGTCAAAGTTTAAATGGACATCCACACAAGTAGCTGATGAAGTATAGGGCACAGGGTAAACACACAAGTGGAAAATGGGAGAAGCAAATTAAATATGAGGATAGATCCAGAGGTTCAACATCTATCAAACTGCAATTCTAGAAGGAGAAAACAAAACTAATGTAGGAAATAAAATAATCAAAGAAAAAATGAAAGATCATTTTCTGTGCTGAGAAATTGAATCTTCACAAGGAGAGGCTGAGCTGGATTAATCAAAAAAGATATATCCTGGATTAATGAAAAACAAATATTTCAGAAATCCTAGGATAGAAGGAAAATCTTCTAGGCTCGAAGAGAGAAAAATCCATGTTATTTACAAAGAAGCAAACATGTACCAACTTGGATTGTTTTCATTAGCAGCTTTGGGGCAATAGATGTAGAGTCTTGTCTTTAAAATTCTGAGAGAGAATGGCTTGAATCTAAAATTCTATATCCAAATAAGCCATCAACCACGTTAAAGCCAAAATAAAACACTTCTAGACATATGTGATTTTAGAGCTTACCTCTGAGATATCCTATACCAAAAAAAAAAAAAAAAAAATTATTACTTTAGGAGATGTTTTAGTGGAATGAAAAAGGAAGCCCCGAAAGAAGATGGCATAGGATATAAAAAAGCGAGCTTTACTGAACGGCCTGAGGGAGTGAAGAAAGCTACATAGAAATGAAAAGAGGTTTCATTAGACTCTGTTGCTTGAAATTTCTCTTGAAAAACGTGGGGCTTTTTTTTTTTTTTTCCTACTGGGTCCAATCATATTACTTGGTTCTTTATATTTTGGAATTAATCTGTAGACTCGGTATGGAAGACCTCCAGAGGTTACAGAAGAGGATTTAAATGTTGTGAACCTTGGTAAAGTATCAGTAATATTTAACTATTTTTACACAAAAAGGCTGTTAGACCGGGGGTGGGGGCTCTAATGCCTTGGGAATGTCCATAAGCAAACCAAAACCCAAGCTGTGCACTTGACCCTGAGAAAGTTTAACCTAAGGACAATCAATCACAAACAGCCAACTAGGCTTCCCCAAATCAGGCAACTGCAAAAGCGATAGCCAGTCAGGTCATGGCTTTGCTTAGCTTCTGAGTCTTTCCTAGAAAAAAAATCTCCCCAGTTTCTGTTGGTGGAGCGCTTCTCACCACTTCTGGTTTGGTGCTGCCCAATTCGAAGACATATTCGCTCAAATAAACACTTCAAAAACTTTGATGTGCCTCAGTTTACCTTTTGACACTAGTAAAAGATGAAGAGAAGGGCGATGTCAAAGTTTGTATATAGGTGCTGATTTCTTCCTGGTTTTATAGTGGGAATTCAAAAGGTTCAATCTAAAATAGACAAAGCAAAAAAGAGGTTTACTGACATCCGTCCTCACAGGAAGAATGTGAAGACAAACTGTTAGTGGTAGGTCCTTACGGGCGGTGGGACCGGGTGTCGAGAAAATGGGGTTGATTTTACTTTTCACAATCCTCTGATAACACAAACATTATTTTGATAGAAAACAATTTCATAAAACCCCAGGCTGGTGAGGTCTGCTAGATCCTAGGCTTTAGATTTCCCAGGGTACCTCATTACTTATCATCAAAGTGCTTTATACGTCTCTCTCATACTTGTACTCTACAGGAACCAATCTGTTGTTTTTTTTTCCCTGATAAAGAGAAAATTCCACAAGTTAGATTTCACTTTAGAATGGTTTACCTTCCATGTGGACACATGTGAATATGATACAAACAAAGCTTTCAAAATGGAATGCTTTTATTTCTGATAGCTAAAATTCAAGATGAAAGGCCAGATAGAGGCGTTCTAATATTGGGAGGAAAATAAGCAGGTTTTTTTGTAATTAAAGAGGTGATCATAAACATGGCAGGGCTGGGCAAACAACTTGTGTATCATAGTTCCTCCTCCTCACCAAATTCCCATCAAATCCACTCGCCTTGGACATCCTTCAGGAGATGAGGCTGCCTCAGGTCTGCTAGGGTCCTCTCACACCAGCGGGATCATTCATTTTTTTTTTTTTTTTAAAAAGAGGGTCATTTATTTAGGATGCCAGGAGGAAAGAGGACTTGGCAACCTGATGAGTTATCCGTGTCCTTTGCATACAGCCTGGAAGATTAATCTTTGTTAGCTGCTTGTTTAATGTTACAGTTAATAATTAGTTACCTTGTCACCCTGGGCCATCCATCATATTATTGAACTGCGGTGTTTACGTTTTGTGCTTTTTCTCCAGTTTTAAAGGTTTAGGCTGCTTATCTTTGCTTGAAGTTGATTTTGGATTAAAAAAAAAAAAAGCCTAGATGGTTACTGAAAGAACGGCTGATGTTTGAGGGGTCGATGTCCACTGAGCGTGTTTTTGTTCTTTACGGTCTCAGTGGCCGGATCTATTGATTAAGGGGGAAAAGGGGGAGTGAAATGCACGTTGGTTCAGAAATCATTCATAAGTCCCAGGCTCGCTGGTTACTGAGCGTGTGTGTTACTGAGCTCATCACGTAACCTCTCCGGGCCTCAGTTTCCCCCTGTGTAAAACGAGGGGATTGTGGTCGAGGACCTTGAAAACCCGCCCCAGCGTTCACTCTCCATCCTCCTTTCGCATTCCTCCATTCCTCACATGCCAGGAAGGAAGCCCCTTCTCGGAAGCATCTTTCTTTGCATGGGAAATAGCTGGCAGGTAGCTGCCTGCCTTAGCAGTAGTCGGTCGGATAGGAATTCTGTCTGCAGTATCTCCGATCTCCCCGAACCTCCCCTTTTTCATTGTTAGAAGTAACTATAGAAACCGCACCGGCAGTGTCTATTGTGGGGAGCCGTTAGCATTTTTAGGGCTTTAGAAAGCACACAAAAAAGGGGGTGGAGGAATAAATAAAGGCTTTTGCTGTAACTGCCTTCACTTTTAGCATCCTGGCCACAGCCTCGGCATAATTTGAAAGTACCACAGTGTTCCCGCAGATGCTTTCATGGAGATTAGGGATTTGGTCCAGGAAGGAGCGTTCGGGAACCTAGTTGATGCCTTGCTCGTGCGGATGCCTTTAAGATGGTGCAAAGCCCGGGCAAGTTATATAAACGCTCTTCTTCCTCAATTTGGTCTTTGAAAATCAAGGAAAAGAGAAACAAAGAACACACAGCAGGAGCTCCGAATCCTGGGATCCTCGCCTGTCGGTCACCAACCAGCTGTGCCTCTCAACATCCACATCTGTGAAACAGGTCAGGTGGCAGCAGAACGATAGTCTTAAGGAAAGTTCCCCAAACCCCACTGCTTTTGGAGCTCTAATACGTGAAGCAGATGAAAGGGGAGCTGCTGGAAGCGGATCATTTGTGGGGGACCCTGGACTTCCACCTGTCGTTGTTGTTTCCTTTTTGCTCCTACCAGGCTCTCTCGAGTCTTTTCAGGGGAGTTAGGAGCAGTGTGAGACGCCAGTTGGAAAGGCTCTTCCATGACAGCCCCAGATAGCATTGATGGGGAGGGATTAAAGCAGGAGGAAGGGATAGCCTCCAAGTAGCCTGACCCAGAAGGCCCTCAGGTACATCTGGGGTGGCATGAGGGACCCTGGTTCTTCTCACTTCCCTTTGTCAGGCTCCTGCAGACAGAAAGGAGAGCGACCGTGCTGTGGGATGATCCATGTGGTCTTACAATGACATAAAGCTGTGCACTGAAACACCTGGTCAGCCCCCTCATCCTCGTTACCACACCACCGGGAAAAAGCAACAACAATCAGAATAAAAGTGCTGGCCCAAGACAAAAGCAAAAACAGAAATTAGGCTTAGTTTCTTCACGGGGCAGGAAATGTGATAGCAAATACAGAATTCTACCATCTAAAAAGGTGGAAGCACCTTGGTGGAGTGGGCCCAAGGAAGAGCCGGGGCTGCCTTAAGGGAAACAAGGACAAAATACACACGGATCAGGCACAGTCGTGCTCACTGCTTTGGCACCATAAACCCTGTGGCCAAACTGTACCTCGTGGGTGTAGCGCCGAGGGCTGGGTTGACTGCACTTACTGCACACAGCTGCGAGTGTATTTTGTGTTCAACGGCTGTGTTTTGTTGCAGCCTAAGACATGGCCATGCTGGGGAAAATGGCCGTGAACTGTGACTTCTGCACGATTTTGACATCATTCCCGATTTTCCGATGGCGTGTGGGTACATTTGGGTTACACCGTCGTGTGCTGCAGCAGAAGGCCCTGTTCCGTGGTGTACCTCTGTCTCCTCTAGGTCCTCCCTGGAACTGATGCTGGGAAAGGGATGAGACGGTTGTCCATCTCCTTCTGGTCCTCTAGGGACAGCAACCCCCCAGCCACATGCCACACTCTCTTGCAATTTTTGAAAAAGACACTGCCAACTCCAAGGGCTTCTTGGACAATGAATGGCTCGAGACCATGTCCAGTGTGGGTTTCCCTGGCCCCCACCGCTGGCTGGCATCTCCCGGATCCAGGCTCCTGACTCTCCTCCATCCTACTTCACTTGCACCTCTGGGATTTACCAGGTTAGGGAACGGGGAATCCTCATTCCCTAACATTCTCGTTAGTATTCATTCATTCATTCATTCATTCGTTCATTCATTCTCTTCTTCTTCTGGCCCGTTGGCCTCAGCGCCCCAAGCACCATCGCCCTGGATTAATAGCTCCCTGCACCGGCCACTGGCCTCTCGGAAACCTACCTCATTCTGGAGCTGAGTCAGCTTTCTTCTTGCTCGCTCTTGGAAAGGGATAAATATTCAGTTAGCAGCAGAGCTTAGAGAGAAAATTATATGGCTTTATCTCCCTGCCCCTCGTCCTGGTTTCTCCAGCTGCTATTTTGTGATAATAACAACAATAAAAAGAATTGCGATGTTTACTACAAAAGGCCAGGATTAGCAAAGCGAGGCGTCTGCAGGCGATTGGTCAGCAGCGCCATCCACGGCTCTTTGGAATCGGTGTCAAAGCCGGGCCAGATGTCTATGCGGACAACACAGAGAACAGTCAGGCTTCTTGTCCATTCAAGAGTCACTGGCGAGAAGCACACATGGACCTCGGGCGACAACGGGCTTTTAACTGGGTTACCGAGCAGGTGAGACGCAAGAGGGCGCGGGCAGAAAACGACTTTATTTTCTCTCGTTTGGCTTCTCAGGCCTGTCCTATCGGATCGCACTTCCCGGCCCTTGGCTGGTTGTGCTGGCAGAGTCTGCAGCCTTTTCAGTCGACCTCAGGTAGAGGGGCGGTCTGATGGGCAGGTGTGAAAAGTCCAGTCCAATCCAAGGCAGAACACGCCTTGCCCATCCATTCTCTTCCCCGCGTCGCTCGGGCTCGCCGTCACACTGGACAAATGGCACGTCTGGCTCCTGCCCTTCCTCGCTTTTCAGGGTTGGAGTGGAGGTCAGGGATCGGAGGAAAAGGGCAAAGACCGGGACTGGCGTTACTGAAATCTGGCCTCAGTGTCTTGACTCCAGGAGGGTCCCCGATGTCGACTTTCTCCCATGGAGATATTGAGATATCATCCTTCCTGCTACTCCTTGATCCAGGCCATGTGCTCGCAGGCACACTTCTTATGCTCCCCCCTGTGCCCGGCTGCTCCAGCAGGTTGCCCCACAAAGCCTCTCTCTTCTGGGGGCTCCTCTTGCTTGAGGGCCTTTTGAGGTGGCACAGACTGGGCATTGGTCAACCTTGCCCCTTGCCCCCTCTGCAGTGAAAGTGGCTCCCGTGGACGAACTTCTCCCTCCAACCTCCATCTTCAGGGCAACTGCAGTCGACCTCTCACCTCCAGACTCTTCCAGGAAAGAGGCGGGCATCAGCCCCTGCCCCCCACCCAAGTTCAGGGGCCAGGAGCTGTGCCCTCCCAAGAACGCTTTTCCAGGATTCTCTTCAGTAGAAGTTCAGGCCGAAGCCATGAATTTCTGTAGCTCAGCAAACATCCAGCTCTGGGATGAACAACACCTCCCCACCAACCGTGGGAAGGAGAAGCATGATGGCATCCTTCTCTGAGTTGACAGTCCTCTTCAAAGAACCTTGCAGTCTGATCAATGTCCTTTCAATTTTTCTATTTCTTTCTTTCTTTCTTTCTTTCTTTCTTTCTTTCTTTCTTTCTTTCTTTCTTTCTTTCTTTCTTTCTTTCTTTCTTTCTTTCCTTCCTTCCTTCCTTCCTTCCTTCCTTCCTTCCTTCCTTCCCTCCCTCCCTCCCTCCCTCCCTCCCTCCCTCCCTCCCTCCCTCCTTCTTTTCTTTTCTTTTCTTTTCTTTTCTTTTCTTTTCTTTCCTTTCCTTTCCTTTCCTTTCCTTTCCTTTCCTTTCCTTTCCTTTCTTTCTTTTGCAACCCCACTAACTCCTTAAACACAACAAAATTTCTTTTCAGTTAAAAATCAGTAAAGAAATATTTATGTGCCAAAAATATGATGCATAAAAATATTTGCTTATTATATGTACTAGGATGAGCAGTGTGCTAATATTTTATAGAAACTATTCATTTGTTTTATTATATAACTATATCTTATATCAGAAAGCTTTTTTTCTTTTCTACCTAAACCACGCACCAAGTGTGACATGCGCTGATAGCAGATAAAAGCACATTTAACACGTATACTTTTGCTCTTTCTATCGTGAAGAGCGTTTTGCTTGCCTCCTATGTGCTATGAGAAGAGACACACTTAGAAAGAAAGACCGCGGGCTTCCAGTCGTTATGTATTCACAAGACTTGCATTTGGAATCAAAGGCAGAGGCTGTCCATTAGGTCTTCAGGACAGGACACTAGAGAGGGTCTCATTTCAGAAGAAGAAAATAGGAGTTACTCAGAGGGAAAAACAATACCCCTCTGTATGCTGCTGATGTAACAAAATATTAATAGGAAGATGCTAATCACCTGCAAAACTAATAAGCAGCAAACGAACACATCTTGAAAAACCAACAAGACAAAGAGGAAAAAAAAGTATAAAACAATAAATATAAAAAGACAAAGAAATGAATAATTCTTAGACAAATTTCCCTGTAGAATAAAGCGCAGCATATTACCTCTTGCTGATAATAAACTTCCCCCTACAACTCCTATAGTGCAGCAGCAGCAACAACAACAAAAACGAATTTAAAAAATGGGCAGAGGACTCGAGTAGACATTTCTCCAAAGGAGATAGACAAATGGCCAGTGAGCACGTGAAAAGATGCTCAGCATCATCGTTCATCAGGGAAATGCAAATCAAGACCACGGTGTGAGAGCACATCACACTCTCTAGGATGGCTACTGGAAAAAAGGGTTTGCTGAGGATGTGGAGGAAACGGAGCTCTCGTTTGCTGGTAGGAATGTGAAGTTGTGCAGCCTCTGTGGAAAACGGTGATTTCTCAAAAAATTAAACACGAATCACCGTATGGTTCATTAATTCTGCTTCTGGGTATCTACCACAAAGAAGGGTCTCGAATTGATATTTCTGCACCTCTATGTTCATAGCAGCATTATTCACAATAGCCAAAAGATGGAAAAAACCCGTGTCCATCGACAGATGAATGGATTAACAAAACGTGGCATCTGCGGACAGTGGGATATTTATTCAGCTGGTGGTGCCAGTTGCACGACAAGGAGGAAATGCCATCGCCTGCTACCACGTGGGTGAACCCTGAAGACATCGTGCTAAGTAAAATTAGCCAGTCACAAAAGAACAAATGCTGTATGATTCCACTTAGTATTAGGGTTCTCCAGGGAAATAGAACCAAGGACGGCGCACATGCATAGGAAGAGGGTTAAGGGGTTGGCTCGTAAGCTGGTGGAGGTTTGGCAGATCCCAGATCTGACTGGGGAAACTGGCTAAAGACTCAGGTGAGAGTTGCAGGTCGAACCCAAAGACAGTGCTGGAAAACCAGAAAGAGCTCGTGTTGCAGATGGCTCCGAAGGCCACCTCTGGAGACTTCCCTCTCGCTCCGGGAGGTCATCCTTTAGCTCCATTCAGGTCTTCACCTAACAGGATGAAGCCCACCCCTGTTACAGAGGGCGACCTCCCTTACTCCGTCTACCATGTTGTGTGTTAATATCACCTAATATCACCCTCACAGAAGCATCAAGAATAATGTTCGACTCAATATCCGGGCACTGTGGCCCAGCCAGGCTGACATAGAAAATTAACCACAAAATTAATCATGCACTTATAGGAGGCTCTTAGAATAGAGACAGACAGTGAATGGTAGTTTCCAGGGGTGGGGGAGGGCGGAATGGGGAGCTAGCGTTTAAGGGGTCCAGAGCTTCATCTGGGGAAGATGAGGACGTTCTGGGTAGGAGGATGGTGGGACTGGGTGCATAACAGTGAACGTATTTAGTGCCACAGACCTGTACATTTAAAATGGATTAAAATGGTGAATTTTATGTTATGTGTATTTTACCACATTTGTATTCACACACAAAAAAAATGAACAACAAGCTCTTATGGGGCACCTGCTGTGTATATCAGTGACTGTTATATGCATTTTCTCTTACGCACACAACTCCCAGCCGGAATGGTGTTATTGTCCCTCATTTCCATGCTCCAGAAAAGACGTGGCTAGGAGAAGTGGCAATCAAACAGGTCACAGGATGATTGGCCACTTAAAAGTGGTCCCTCTGTCCCCGCCGACTTCTGTTGAAAACCCAGGGGGGTGTAGTCCCATGAGGAAAATGATCCAAAGGGTGAGTGGAGGATTTTGGCGGCCAAATTTCATTTCAGTTCATCATACTTCGTTCCACTAAATGCATGAGCCAAAATGCAGGGTGCGTCACAACCCACGCGGGGCTTTGGGTCACGTTTTAAGTTGCTAAATAAATAAATAATCTACAGTTATGAGCGTATTTTATAGATTAAAAAATGAGGCTAAGTTAGATGATTTTATTAATAACTGGCCAAGGAGGAGTTGGTCGCCTTGTTTCATTGTGGCAAACCCCACAAAGAGATCTGAGATCTTGGAGAACTGAGATCTAGGAGTTGTGGATATTTCTAGTGGAGAAGTTGCTAGAAACATACTTCTCTGATGTAGGGGAAAGCGCCGGTGACAGCGCCAGGAGGTCTTTTTGGAGAAGCGCTCATGGGATCACCTCTGAGAGAACTCTATATTGAAAAGCAGAGTGAAAATATGAGTGATTATTCCCAATACGTAATCCCGATCAACCGTGTGAGTGCCATCACGGGGTCCCCTGATCTGTGCGGGCCAGGGCCCCGGGCTCTGGATTTGCAAATCGATCTCCATAAAATTCCTTCTGGGAACACACCTTTCATTACACGAAGCCATGGGAGGGTGGGAGTCACTAGAGAAATTCGCTTTCCCTTATGTGAATCTCACGCTTGTCTTTCCCATTTAAACTGTCAGCCCCTGGGCAGGCAGCTCGCAGTCAGGTGCTGGAGAATTAAAGATGAAGAATAATTCAGATTGACGTGGGAGCGGCCGAGAGACCGGCTCTCTTGTAGGGGGTGTTTATGTTTGGAGAGGATCGCACATGAATCTAAATGGGACTTTCATTGCAGAAATAATCGTACGGGGGGTGGGGGGGAGGAATGCTCTGGGAACAGAAATCTCTCAACTGCTCTGGACTATGGAAAAATGAAGTGAGTATTTGGCACCGTTCCCTAAAAGGTCCCATCACCGCTGGAGTTACTCTGTCTTTATAGAAGAAAACAAAAACTGAAGGTTGCAGCAGGTCATTTTTCTGGTCAAAGGAAATCTCTAGGCGTTGGCCTTTCCAGGGAACTAGGGGGCATGGTGACATATGCAATCACAGGGAGCCCGAGGGGACACCATGGAGCGTGTCAGCTCTGCTGGGGACACTGTTTTTGGGGTTTCTCTTCACTTTGCTCTGTGTTTAATGTCACATGCACATGCTAGGAAGCCTTTCGCATGCATCTGAGCCAGGCCTGTGTCTCCACGGTTGAGGCGTGAGGCACTCGTAGTGAAAGGACCATCAAGCGACTCCTTCCTGGTGATTGATTTCCAAGCAGAACTTCAGATGAGCACCCAGTCGCCCGTCGCATATTCCTGACTATAATTTTGGGCGTGTTGAAACCTCTTCCACCTTCCCAATGGCAGCCATCTGCAGTTAGCATGTCTGAAAGTTCCAGAGACGACTTGGGAAAATTTCATTCGCTTGTGCCGATTTTTGGATTGGCGTTAGTTCAGAATCTCTTTCCCCGTAAGTTTCAAACTTGGTTCACCGTCCGCACTTCGGCCTGGAATCTTGGGGACATCAGAAGGGAGCTAGCCGGTCCTTTCCGGAGGGCTGTCTGAATGGGGCACGTGCAGACGATTGCATGTGCAGGACAAGGTCCAGACAAGGGACGTAAAGCGGACTGAAGAGGCCCTGCCAGCGGCATCTCTCCCAACATCCACCTTCTTCAATCACTGCATAACTTCTCTGCTTTAGTCTTCAAGCTAGTCTCACCCAGCTAGCTGCAGGAGAGATTTTTCCCAAAAGTGCACATCTGATTAGGAGACCCCCTCCCCTAGTTTAGAGAGCCCTGCTACCTTCCCCTCAGGGCAGGTGGTCCCCCCCCCCCCAGCGGGGTGGGGCAGCCACCTGCTCCCTCACATCATCCCTCCTCACTCTCCTAATGCATGTTGTGTCAGTGACAGGCTTCTAAACATCTGCCTCTCTCTTACATCCTGAGCCTTGACCTTTGCCATTTCTTCGGCCCTTGAAGGTCATTCTTCCCTTGTTCAACAGATAAATGTCTTTTTTTTTTTTGTCTTTTTTTTTGTCTCTTTATAAGCTTTCCCGCTGCAGCATAGGGACCTTGTTAGGCTGTTCCACCCTGGACTGCTGGATTAGTACTCTTTCTAGAGCAAATGCTAGAGAAATATGTGTTTGCGTGAACGGAGTCACCACTTCTGGCAGGCCCACCTGTCACAGTGAGGCCTCTGCCTCCACTGCACTCCTTTGAACTCCTTTGGCTCTTCACCACCCGCTGCTGCAGTGGCCCCTTTGAAGCTCTGCACTCCATGGATTGCAAGCTCCTGCCAGGGACCAGCACATGTGTCTGTTTCAGGCGGTAATGTTTGTAAGATGGCCCCAGGGTAGAGCAAGGTTGGCAGTTCGGGGCCTGCCTCGCTCCTCGAGTCCACGGCTGCTTCTCCAAGGCGGAGCGCTGGAAGTGAGAGCACGTTCACAAAGCCGTGGCACTGTCCCCCTTCCCAGAGGAAGAGGCTGGACCTCGAGTGCCACAAGTCCTAGAAAGAGGTCTCGTTTCGAGGCCTAGGGTACGTTTTGCTCACACATCTGATTTATGCGGAAGCGACTGTGTCTGAGGGGCCGCAGGGGAGGCAGGGAGGAGGAATCTGAGTGTCCTCACTTGGAATGTGAGCTTTCCAGACTGTCACAGGCCCCTCCCGCCTCTTCGCATCTCCCCAGACACGTGCACTTTGGGCCGAGGGCACTGTGTAGTGCTTTTGTGCAAAATGGCATGAATCTATTGCAAAAGGGCATTCCTGATCCTGGGCGGTCACAGTGCTGCTTCGAGGCATGTGGCCGGGGCTGGGGTGTCCAGGCCTCCCTGTCCCCACTGCCGAACCAGGCACGGCAGCCCACTTTTGTCGCAGCGGGCAGTCTGAGATGTCCCCAGATGACCTCTGCCTCCCGTGTAATGCCCTCCCCTTGACCTGCTTCTAACTGACAGCACGGCGGAGGCGATGGGCTGGCCCTTCCGCCACTAGCATGCTGACGATGACACCCTCCATCCCGTTCGTTGACTCTCTCACTTCTGGCTGGGATGAAGCAAGCTGCCATGTTGGCGAGGCCCATCTGGCAAGGAGATGGGGGTGGCCTCGGGCCAACAGCCAGCGAGAAACTAAGGCCCTCGGTCCAAACACTCTTGGAAAACTGAATCTGCCCACCGTCTTCGGAGTCATCGTGGCAGCAGATCTGTCTCTAATCAGAACTTCAGAGAAGACCCCAGCCCCGGCCAGCACTGTGATGCCAACCTCAGGACACATTGCGAAGCAGCGGGACCAGCTAAGTCAGGCCCAGTTTCGGACCCCGGCAACTGTGAAATGATAAGTGTCTGGCTGTCAGCTGTGGAGTTGGGAGTGATTTGTTACGCAGCAAGAGATAACTAACGTACTCCTTTGACATTTTCTGACTCTTTCTGTGGAGGTCAGATCCGTGGGCCTTTTTGTCCTCGGTCCAGCCGGCTCATGACTACGTTTCCAGCAGGAACATGAACAAGCACACGTGTTCTTTCCGCTTTCCAATGTTATTCATGGATGACAGAGAAGGAAGATGTTACAATCTGGCCCGCCTTCTGGACGGGGAGTTGGGGACGGGCCTGGGCACAGAATCGTAAACACTGTGCGGGTGGCGCCCTGTCTGCCGTGCTGGGACAACTGGAAAGAAAATCACCTCAGACTCCCAGGCCGTGGGCTTAAGCATATCTGAATACACGAGGCATCTGCTGAGACAACATGCAAGAGCCGATAAAGTAGCCAACGGGGCTTAGCGGCTGACTGCCACACAGCGGTCCATCTGCTGGGCAAGATTTCTGTGGCACGTGACTGGAGTTGCAGGGAGAGAAATCACTCTTTGCACTTGATATATCCCGTCCTTTCTATGCGTTTTCCTGGAAGTAATCCAGGCATGATGTTTCGCCAGGCTACAAAATAGGCTGGCAGCGGGATGCGACTTAGATGGGATGGGCTTTCACTTGCCATTGACAAGTAGCTCTCTGATATTTTTTTTTCAGGGAAAAAATGCAGAAAACAATGAAATTTTTCTATATAGCTGCTGTACACTTATTAAATTCCCCAAATATTTTCTCCTTGTCCTATCCTTCGCTCTCATAGAATGTAAGTGGCGGAATGGGACTTAGAGATCCTCTGAGGGCAACGTAACATGTCAAAGGTGGGAATCTAATGTCCGAGAGGGGCCTGGCTTTCCTCTGTATTAGAAAGCAGGTCAATGCAGGGAGGAGACAAATAACCACCTGCGCATCCTATAGAGCATCTCGATTTAATCCATTTGACAGCCTGTTAGGGACCATCATCATTCTCCCTGTAATACAGACGAAGAAAGCAAATCTCAGAGAGGTTAAGTGACTTGTGTCAGGTCACACAAGTCATAAGAGAGGAACAGAGCCTGGATTCCAATGAACCTTTCCTGTCCCCAGAGCTTCAGCCTTTAACCCCTTAACCGTACTAGCTCCCAGCACAGAGCTCCTACCTTTTATTCGATACCCCTTCCAAACGTCCCAGTTGATCTGAAGATAATTTTTCTAACCAAAAACCTTTGGTGATATGCTGGAGTATGTAGAGAAATAGGAAGAAGGGAAATTAAACTCATCACCTACATCTTCTGTGGCTCCGTTATTGCCCCTCCAGGGTCAGGCCTGTCATTCACTGGCAACTTCGCTCTCATCTTACTTTCCAACCTGCATGTACCAGTTGGCTTTTGCTGCATAACAAATAGGCCCAAACTTAGTGGCTCAAACCACTAAAACCATCGAATAGGGAATACGTTAAGGGAAAGAATCCCAGAAGGTAGAGAGTGAGACTCTCCTGACCGTCCAGACATCTACACACAATTATTTATTAGGCGTCCCCACCTCAACCCTCAGACTCTTCCCACTCCATGTCTTTGCTCAACATGCCCAATGTGAACACCTGAGCTCTTCAGAGCAGGCACCTCCTGAATCAATCCTTCATCTCAGGAAAGTGGTCCATCTCCCACCCGTCCCTCAGAGTCAGAAATCCCAGAAACATCTGGACTCCTCTCTCACATTCACATCTATATCTTTCCAGCAACAGGCTTTGGGGTAAACACCTAAAATCAAGACTCAGTATGATGTGACGCCTTGACATTTGGTGAAATCAGGAGGGCGTCCAATGGCTTAACCACAGTTTCCCCTCCCATCTCTGCTCCTGCTAAGGTTCCCTAGCTAAACAATGCTCCTTATCAAAGGCCGCACCTTATCCCTGAGTAGCAGGTTTCAATGTCCTGCTGGCGCATGGAATTGGTCAAAAAGCCAACCACATCCTCCCACAGGAACCTCACCCTACTGCCCACAGCCCCTGGGGATGCAGTCTGTCCCCAAGGGCAACCTCCAGGTGGCCCTGTGTGGTGTGTGGTGTCCTCCTGCCCTGGGTTGTGAGCCTGTGTGACTCACAAACTGCTGTTGGTCTCATCTGTCCAGGGTTGGGTGCTGTGTGTTTGGTTTTTCCTATGAAACCTCAGGCAGAAACCCTGCCCTCACTGGTGGGGTGAATACAGGCGGTTAAAACACAGGCTTTTGGAGTCTCTCGTCTAAATACCCCTCACATCTGCACCTTCTTCTCTGTACACATGGCTGCTGCCTCTTTCTGGCCCTCAGCACCTTTTACCGGATCGTTCAGTCGCTTCCTGACTGGTCCTCCTTCCCCTGCCCGATGTCCTCCACCATCCACACTGCCGCCAGGTTATTGTTTAAAAACACAAACCGAACACGTTGTTGCCTTGTTTAAAGTGAATTAACGTCTCCCTACAGCTCTCGGGGTAGACATTAATGCACTTTAAACAAGTTCGGTTTCCACAGCTCTTCCTGGCCTGGTCTTGGCCTTCCTCTCGTGCTTCGTCTCTTAACACTTTGTTGCCTAGACCTTTACCCCTGCTTTCTCTCCTGACCTTGGGGTCTCTGATTTCAGGCATGATCTCCCTTTGTGGTCAAGGTCCTTTCCTTCTCTACCTAACTCTCACTAGTCTTTAATGACTCACATCTTGGGATGCACGTCCAGGAAGCCTTCCCTGATTACCTCTGAGTGATTAGAGGCATCAAGCTCTGAACTCTAACCGCACCCCAAGCTTACCTCTACCACAGCACATGCCTGTATCTCATCTCTTTACTTGTCTTTCTTTCTGACAGACTATGAACTCCTATGCTGATGGCGGCCCCTGGAAGATAGAAGGCATTCAAACACACCCGTGAATTAACGAGCGAATGAAAGTTAAACACATTCCAGTGCCCATGAGTAGCTTATTTTAATTTTCATGACCGAGATGCAGCCTCTTATAAATGGGTTTTGTAAAAGGCTTAATGTTCTTTTTTTTTTTTTCAAGTTTTTTCACCCGCATCATTTTATGTTCATATTAACCTGATTTCAGAGGCAACCGTTTAGCACAATTCTATTTTAAGAACATAAATTCGTAGGGGCAGGAAATGAGAAATTGCTCTTCGAAATGCTCTTGGGAAATTTCAGTCTAGGCCTCGTGTTGTTTAAAATAAAATAGCCGCAGACCAGGATCTAGAAGAGGAGGCAAAATGAAACCTCGGCCTCTAACATTATTTCCGATAAAAATCCCCTTGTAACAAATGCACACCACAGGACCCCTAAATTGACTTGTTAAAGGGATTTCTATTTTTAGATATCTCCGTGGTGAGAGATTTCCTGAGTTACCTGGGGAAACTCGGACTGGCAGAGGCTGGGTTCCCGGTTTCTGCAGTGACTACGCATGCAAAGGGAAGGATCTAGACTAGAAAAGGAAGGCGAGAGCTGTCACGTGCAGACGTGCCCTAACTCTCTCTCCCTTTCTGAGCCGCTGGGTCATTTGGCAGGATGCTGACTTGACAAATGCTTTCTTTGTGTGTTTGTCCTTTTGTGTGTGTGTAGGTGGGAGGCAGACATCCCTGAGTGGAATAGTTAGCCCTTCGGAGGTGAGGCGATGAAGGGTCAGAGTTCGGGTCGGCCTTTCCTGTGATGAATTTCCTTCCCTAGCACAGCTTGAGTCAAAAAAGATGAGTTAATTCTTGTTCAAGTGGTTTGATAAATAGGAGTTAGTATGGACAGGCCCCTTTCCGAGGCTTTTTCAAATCGTTTACTCATTTAATCCTCATGATGACCCTACGCACTATAATTTTCCCCATTTTACAGATGGGGAGGTTGAGACTCAGAGAGGTTAAGTGAGTTGTCCAAGGCTACGCAGGTGAGAAGCAACACGGGGCACTTACAGAGCCAGACAGACTGGTCTAGGCTCTGAGTACTCAATCGCCTCGTAAGGGAAGGAAACGACTGAATTCTTACTCAGTGTTAGCGACTCGGACTTAAATCATTTTCTTGAATCTGGATGACAAATGCGACGTCTTACTCTTAAGATGAGACTGGGGCTTGGAGGTCTCAGGGCAGAGATGTCAGTGGCAGAGCTGGGCCATGATCCCAGATGTGCCCGTTTCTAAGACCCACGTGCTGCACTGTCTGCCACCGTGCAGGGAGCCCAGGCACAGCCCTGAAAAAGGGCCCCTTCCTTTCTGTGCTAGCGGCGTAGGCAGCCAGCGTTTCAGTCTTGGTGGGCACCTGTATCCATGCCCTTTTTCCGGAGGCATTTTTCGAGGCAAGAGTGTCACTCTCCTGAGTTACCAGTGGGAAGAGCCTTGAATGAAGAGGGAAGTGACTTGTTCAAGGTCAAACAGGCCAAAGATAGAAAAACAAATGCACATTTTCTGGTTTCAAGACCAGGGCCATTTCCACTGATTCACGGCTCCTTCAGAATGCTGAGGGACGGCTAAGTTGAATGTTCTGGAAAAGCTGGTTGATGGTCCAAAAATGTGCTTTCAACATCTTGAGACCTAAATTGAGAGAAGGTTCACCAAGGTAACTTTGAGTTTCTCTGTTCAAAGGAAGGCACAGGGAGATGACTTTTCACATCCTCAAGTGGTTGACTTGGGACAAAGAAGCCGATTTTGCGAAACTTTTCCAGAAGTTGCAATCCAGCCAAGTCATTCTTGGTGATACAGCAACCGAAGACGCTTTCCACCCCGCCTCATGCTGTGCGGGTAAATGAGGAAGGGATATTGGACTTCTTATCTTCTGAATCCTCACCATCCCCGATACGATGTTGAAGGCTCTTAGAATGTCGAAAGCTGTGGCCTTATCAAGTGGCAATAAACAGCCCCCCGAAGACAAGTCCGACTACACTGCTCTCGAGCCATCCGTTACGAATTGGAGGAAAAAGTCAGATGTTAACCCCTTGGGTACAGATCCTAGTCACGGTAAATCAGGTTGTTGGCTTCGTTCTGACATGCAATCGTCCACTCCGAACGTCAGCCTCCGATATTCCCAGCCACAACGTTCAAAAGGAAATTACAGCTTTGGGACAGTTGTTCAGTGGCACAGGCCATTGCCAACCCCCGCCCGCACCCCCCCACTCCTCTCCCCATCATTATCTGTTATCTCAGCTGCGCCTCTGTCTCTGGCTCAGAGTCAGAATATCTTGGCTTCGACCTGCCGAGGGATGTTGGTTCTGAGAAAGCAACATAGATTCAGACCGAGGGGAAAACACTGCATTCCTCCACGGCGAGGTGGACCCGCGTTCTGGATGCAGGGTGGAGGATGAGTACAGCGTAGGCGCCTCGTTTTAGGAAAGGCTGAGGCTCAGAGCAGGAAAGGGCAGCGTGGTTGTGGGGTGGAAGCCCAGGAGGGCCGGACCGGGTGCTGGCTCGCTGTCCCCCAGGGGGGAGACTCTGAGCAGTGATCCTCTTAGTGCCTCAGGCTTCACGTCTTTAAGATGGAGAGAAATGCAAGGTTTAAAGGGAATAGTGTGCAGTAGTGTGTGTGTGTGTGTGTGTGCGTGTGTGAATTTTAAACTATAAGAGGTCAGATGGAGCGATGTGGCAAGCCTGGAACCAGAGTTCAGAGCTGGTGGCCTTGCAACCACTTTAAAGCAGCCGCGTTCATCCTTCGCTCCTTCTTGCCTCTGCAGCAAGCTCTTTCCTCAAGCCATTTTCTCTCTTGGAGAATGGTTCAGCCGCATAATCTTTCTGTTCTTTTTATGAACCTCCAGTGAAACCCAAGTTCTCACATGCAAATGGAGCTAGAACTCTCTCCCCCTAAACCGATTGCCTGTGGAGTTGGGAGTCTCCAGGGCAACCGGGCCCAAAAAAGTTCCCAGTACCATTCTCAGGCAAATGCACCTGTTCTTAATTAGCGGGAGCAAAACAATCCTGCCAGCACCAGGCAAAGCCTGAGCATGGATTTTGGAATAGGTTAACCCTTTGGTGCTCGTCACTCCAAAACCTGGGAGGAGGCAAGCTCAAAGGGGAGGTCTCCACCGCCTTTGCTCCCAGCACCCCGCCTGATGCCACCCGATGCCCCCGTGTGGGCAGTCTCGTCACCACGGTGGGTGAGAAAGTGGAAACCTCCCTCACGCCCTCCAGCTTAATCCCCAACCTGGAACGTCCTCTTACGACACTGGCCCGGAACAGCATCACAGCACCTTGGTGTCGTTATTTCCTTTCTGGTCATAACAGCATGTGAGAAGGTAGAACCAGCCTGGTGTCTACAGCCAAGGGAACCTGGCTTACAAAGGCCACGGGATTCGGGTTGGTTCCGAGAGCCAGGAGATGGCAGAGGCAGGATTTGTGCTCAGAGATGGATTTTGATTCCAAGTCCAATCCTCACTCGCTCACGATCCCGTTCCCTGCCGCCTCCCATTTCACAGCAGGGGTCAGAGGTTGATGTGCACGAGAATGATGTGTGTTTGTGCCAGGACAGACACAACCATTTTGGGGGGAACATGCCTGTTGGCTCTGTGGTCCTCAGTTCTAGACGTGCCTCAGTGACACTTAGGGAATTTATGAAAATAGATGGGTCGGACCTTATTCAAGACCACTTCTGTAGGCATCCCGGTGAGTGGGGTCTGGCTCTGGCACTTTCTAAACTTCCCTAGGTCACCCCAATACATAGCCAGGACCCAGACGAACACTGAGGACCCTTCCAATGCCAGAAAGGCATGAGTTTTGAGGTAGGGGAGGGGCACTGGCACTGGGTGTTGGGAGGGACAGAGAGGTCTGGGACTCATTTCATCCTCCGGGCAGCCGGCAGCCTGTCTAAATGCTACTCCGTTTTGGTCTTCCTGTTGGCACATTGCCCCGGTCCCTCAGCTTGTGTTCATCCGATCAGTCGGCATGGAAATCAAGCGTATTTCTACTCATTGTCACGTCCTTTTTCTTTCTGGTTGGATTCATGTTGTTTTATATCAAGAAGGACCTGCAGGGCGTGTCTTATACTGGGGTGCCCACCTCTTTGTAAGGCTGGGAAACCTTTGAGGATACAGTGAAAGTTGAGCAAAGTCTGTCCAGGAGAAGTACATGCAAGGATATACGTTATGCACGTGCATGCGGAGTTTGCGTATGTCTTCGGGGGTTTTCAGAAGCTCCGAGGACAGTGTCTCAGTCTTCGACAAGCTCCAACAAGCAGGCATCAGAAGGGAGGTCTGAGGAAAACTCATATTCCAAGACCTGCCCCCCGAGTTTCTGCTTCTGTAGGTCTAGGGCGGCCTGAAGATTTGCGTTTCTCCCTTCCCAGGTGATGCTGGTGTGGATTTGAGAGCCGATGGCCTCAGACAAAAGTCTCTTTCGTAGCTTTACCCTCTGATACTGCAGGGAAATGAGTTCAGGTGCGGGGACAGGTGACGCAGCAAGCTCAGGGCAGAGCAGGTGATGTCAGGTCCCGGCCTTTTCCATCCAGTGCAGCTTCCTTCACCTGACCCGAGGGAGGGAGGGAGGGAACTGTGACAAGGCGCCTGCCCTTGACTTGAGGCTCCACGAATAGAAATGATTAAAGTCAGAATCCGATCACTTGTCAAAAGAAAGAAAGGGTGTCAAGGAACCTCATTTAGACTTTGGGCCGGGTGGGGGAGGCTCTCTGGAAGGGCTTGGAAGAGAGACTCTGGGCTCCGACTGGAAGGAAGCTCTTTGTTTTTTAGGAAAAGCAATGTTGGCCGTGAACGTCTATCGTGTGTCCGTGCAGTGCTCGCTGCTGCGTCGTGTTCGTCGTGCTTTTTAGCTTTATGGACTTCCCACGACAGCGGGTGATCGGTACCGAGTTTGCACAGAGGGAATGAGATGCTGTGTGGCTTTCCGTATTGTGCTTTGTTCTGGCTTTGCATTTATGTGCCTCCCTCACAGGGCCAGCGAAGAGCCTGCGTGTGTGTTTGCCCAGAGCCCTGGCCTTCCAAACAGAAGGTGCCATTCCCTTAGGTGTGTCTCTATGGCAGGGGGAAGGTGAACTCATCATGAAAGTGACAGCCGGGGACAGCAACGGCAGGAAGCTGGGCCGCCCAGAGACCCTGCCTTCCTGCTAGATGCCAGCAGAGGGAACAAATCCTGTCTTCCCCGGAGCAGGGAATTAGCTGGCGAAGGGACACAGGACGCAGATGCATCCGTTACCAGGCTGACGTTTCAATCTTGTTGAACGGGAAGCTGGGGACAGGCATGAAAACCCCCCTCTCAGGAGGTGTAACAAGCATAGCCACTGTCCGGGGGACTCGAGCCAAGATCGCTGACAGTGGGTGTGCTGGACAGGGGACAGGAGGCCCCTGGAGGAGGGGCGATAGGCCACGCGGACGAGCTTTTCCTCCTGTCGGGATTAAACGACGGGCATCCTTGGCTCTGTCACCTTGGATTTGGCAGGGGAAATGATTTTGTTAGGGTTTGTTTTTTTCTTTCTTCTGGGTGTTGAGGACTGAGCCTCGCATCTCAACATCAGAAAAACTGAGGAATAATGGAGAAAGTTTCTGACCCCCAGACCCAGGACGCCAGGCTGCTTGTTTTATTTGCCCCTGAGCCCCTGAGTGACTTTGGGCACCTGCGAGGCTTCAGTCCTAATTGAGCTTATCTCTGGGGACCTTAACACTCCCAAATTCCACCATCCTCTAGGGCAGAGCAAGGCAGGGAGCGTCGGAGCAATAGAAAGTGAAGGAGGGGCTCCGGACAAAAGCATGTGCCTTTGACTTTAGGCCGACATTACAGGTGGCAGCGGCATTTCGGTGCCACTTTCAGCCGAACCAGTTCATTCTCTGGATTAGAAAGGGGAACCGACCCGTGTCAGTGAGACGTGAGTGTGAATCCCGACTCTGTTCCCTACAAGCAGGTTATCTGATCTCCCTTACCCTTTTTCCTTTTTC
The DNA here is from genome assembly GCA_030015415.1 of Cynopterus sphinx. NCBI lineage: Eukaryota > Metazoa > Chordata > Mammalia > Chiroptera > Pteropodidae > Cynopterus > Cynopterus sphinx. Next base: position 4,709,588 of record CM057383.1, on the reverse strand, counting down.
GTCTGAAAGAGGAAAAGCCTGTAACATTGCGATAATCAGCACCGACTGTTGAGCGTCGCTTTTAGGATTAGATGAAACAGGTGGATGCAAACTGAGCCCAGCGCCTGACAGAATACCACGTGTGCAACGAAGGGAAGCCGCTGCTGCCGCTGCTTCTCCTCGTACTGCCTGTGCCAGCCCGACTCCCGGGGTGCCTGCCACGTCGGAGAAGTCAAACTAGGGAGCATGAATAACAGGACAAGTTGGGAAAACTCCCTGCTCTCAGGGAGCTCACACCTGACAGCCTAGCACACACACACACATGCCCATCAGTGTGCAGAGATGCTGTGACAAAGGCTATCCATGCAGAGCCCAGAAACGCCCTGGGAGCTGAGAGATAAGAGATGCTCCTGACTGGGCCGGTAGATAAGCCTCCTTAAGGGGATAAGGGGAAGATTGCCTGTGGGCCTGGTGGGCTTGAACTTGAGATAAAGGTGGCCCAGTTGCCACCTACTCACACCCTCCTGGACACACTTGAGTCGTGTGCAGTCTGCATGGCTTTCATTAGGATGAATCTCATTTGAATCTCCCGACACTTCAGCCAGGTATGTTTTCCACGTGGCTTTCAGTTTGAGACACACAGCGGAGGTAGATAAACAGGTTAGTGGCATGACACAGATTTGTTTATTTCTTGGCTGGCCAGGCTATTTGGTTAGTTAAATATTCCCTAAGGAGGAGCCCGCAGAGTAAGGCAGGGCCACCACAGGACATTGTGTCGTCGGCTCAGCGCTCCAGCAGCCGCTGGCTGAGACAGGTGGGCGCCCAGGGGCACGGGAGCAGCAGGTGCCTTCTCGGGTCCAGATTCTCGCTCTGGTTTCCATCGTTCTGTCTCGAGGGGCTTTGACAGTCTGCCTTCGGAGTCTTCACTTAGTTCATGTGCCCACTTGTTTATTCGACAAACATTTAACGAGTGTGACAACAGAGTCACATCCCTTAACGAGATGCAGTCCTCATCCTCACAGGGCAAACGAGCTAGAGGAAGAAGAAAATGACAAATAATTATAAAGCAACTTGAAAGCAGAGACTGAGAAATGCCCATGTTTTCCTCAGCGTCCAGGAGGGGGTGCCTAACCCAGCCGGATAGGGCAGTGGGTGGAGGGGGAGGCTCACAGGAGGTCCGGTAGGAGGTCTGGCAGGTAACTTCGCTCAGATCTCTTCTTTTTTTGTTTAAATTGATTTTTTTAAAAAAATGTTATTAAATGTATTGGGGTGACATTGGCTAATAAAATTATGTAGGTTTCCAGTGTATAAACCTATAACACATCATCTGTATGCTGCATTGTGCGTTCACCACCCAAAGTCAAATCTCCTTCTGTCACCATGCATTAGATGCCCTTCACCCTGATCTCCCTTCCCCCAAACCCCCTTTCCCTCTACTGTCTGTGTCTATGAGTTTTTCTTTCTTTGTTTGTCTTGTTCATTTGTTGCTTTCAGTTTTATATCCACATATGCGTGAAATCATATGGTTCTCCACTTTTTCTGTCTGCCTTATTTCGCTTAGCATGATAATGTCAGGATCTACATAGGATGCTGCAAATGGCAGCGTTTCATCTCTTCTTATGGTTGAGTAAGATTTCACTGCATAGAGGTACTGCAGCTTCTCCATCCAGTCATCTATTGAAGGACACTTTGGCTGTTTCCATGTCTTGGCCACCACGAATAATGCTGCAATGGACATGGGGTGCATATATCTTTACAAATAAGTGTTTTCAAATTTTTTTTAGGTAGATACCCCAAAGAGGCATTGCTGGGCCATATGGTAACTGTAGTCTTACATTTCTGAGGAACCTCCATACTCTTTTCCATAGTGGCTTGGGCTTAGAGAGGATTTAATGAATTTGACCTCAAAGGCAAGGGAAGGGAAAGCAAAAACAAATGAATGGGACTACATCAAACTGAAAATCTTCTGTACAGTGAAAGAAACCATCAACAAAACAAAAAGGCAACCAACGGCATGGCAGAAGATATTTACAAACAAAACACCTCTGATAAGGGGCCAATATCCAAAATATATAAAGAGCTCATACAACTCAACAACAAAAAACCCCAAAAAATTCAATTAAAAGATGGGCCGAGGACCTGAACGGACCCTTTTCCCAAGAAGACACGCACACAGCCAACAGATATATGAAAAAGTGCTCAGTTTCACTAGCTATTGGGGAACGGGTCTCGCCTGGGAACTGTTCTCTCTCGCCGCCTTTCCGGGCTCGTGCTGCATGCTCCTGGGTTAAGTGATGTTGTGTCTAAGAGCCCACCCCATGTGGCCGTCATCATGAGGCTGTCTGTCGTTCCCCTTCTCTGAACCTTGATTTTCTCAGTAGTAAAAAGTCAACGGTGAGCTCCAATATTGATGTTCCCCTGGCCCACGACCAATTTCTTGGAATCCATGCTTTTGATTATTATTTTGCTCTTACAAAAACAGATGCATAATTTTTATAGGAATCTAACTCTTCTTCCTCAAAATGTCTCTTTCCCATTCTAGGGAGAAGCTGGCCCAGGCGGCGGTGATATTGACAGTGCGGTTATAAGATTTCCTCCCTGGATTATTTTCTGTTCTGGATTTCAACTAAATGCCAGCGATGTGTACTCCTTCACGTGGTAAGTGGCACCTTGGAGCAGCTTTTCCTGCAGGGGGGAGGTCCATTTTCTTACCTGGGGCCTGTCTTCTGAACACACCAGGCTCTGGCCAACATTTTGGGAGAACACTTTGTACACATCTTTTCTTTTTTTTTGTTTACCAGTTTCTGACTTGTGCTCTCAATATATTTTTGTAAAACTCATTTTGCAAATTAAAAAAAAAAAGCTAAGAGGGGGATTTTTAGATTCGGTGGCATAGTTAGAACATGCCTATGTTAACTGAGTTCGTGCGCAGAGAGAATTGCTTGTACCCACGAAAGGCCTGGCTGACACTAGCCAAGGCCTCATGGAATATGGTGACTGGCCGTTATCTGCTGGGACACCCGAGATACCGACCCACAGTTTAGACGGCCTCAGTTTGTTCTCCTGCTCATTTATCGAGGGCCTTTTTGACACAAACTGCTGTCCATTGGGATTGATCTTTGTCACTGGTTCACACTGTGGCTTCCTCACTGCTCTTCTTTCCCCCTGCCTTTGAGTTGGTGTCATAACCACGTGACTGCTTTCTCCTTTGGTTCTCTGACATAGCATTTCGACCTATGCCTTTTTTCTAGAACAGCTAATGTGCTCCAATAGGAACTTTGTTGATTGATTTTTGTTGGGCCTTTTCCTCCTCAGACTTTCTGGCTTTGAGAGGATACTAGTTTGATTAACCACTTACCAATCCAACCTGGCTTACCCTCCTTATAACCTCCCGGTGTTCTGATTCCTTTAGTCCCCACCTTTCCTCAGTTTCCCAGAAGTGACTTTGATTCTCTTGTTGGTGGTCATCATTTTAATCAGTGAGTAGGGCTCAGTGTTGGGCGAGACGAACTTCTCAGGTTGATGCTTATGCCAATCAGCAATGCTTCAGAGCACTTTCTAAGGTCTACATAGATATTATCCCACAAGGGGTCTACCATACATACGTTCTCTCTTCACCTCCTCGTCCCCACCCCCTCCCCTTCTCCTCCCACTCCCTCTTCTGGAAATTTTTATAGAAAATGTGAAGAAAGTGAGGGTTAGAAGGGAAAAATGAATTATGACTGCACCAATCAAACATTTGCTCAGTCTCTATAGCAAGGAGAAAAAAAGGATTCAGAAAGATGGGAGAATTTGAGTGACTTATAAGAGCTCAGTGACAGGCTTACTTGGGGGTAGGAATTATCACGAGAATACAGCCCACCCCCTCCTGGGTTTCCCTGCATGACACTGCTGCCTCCAGCATCCACTTTCTTTGGCATTGTGCCCCAGGGGTCATACTCGTGTGCACAGCGTCCTGATGCACATTTACTGTTCCCAAGGGTCGATGTCTTCAGAAGTTGTAGCTAAAGAAAGTGATATCTGATTTGATTCTTGGTGGAAACACGTTGTGTAGACTGTGAACTATCTCTTAAAGAATGAAGAATTATGGGGGATTCTTTGTCTTTCTATAAAGATACTTTTAATAAAACTATTAAACTTCAGAAAAAATGATGATTCAAATTTAATGACTTTTTTCTCACTAGATTTCTCTAAGTATTTTGCAAGATTTTTATTACTTGCTAAAAGTTAGCGCCTTTCATTTTTCTTGCAAAAGATAAGTTCAGTATTTCAGCTATTTGCAATTATTGTTATTTTTTTCTACTCATTTATCAGAAGACCCATTTTTTCTCTGTGGTTTATCTATTTCTCCCCTAAAGTGTTTATAAAAATCCTCTCAAGCTCTTTTACCACTTAAACAATTTACCCATCTTTTTTTATTACCCGAAACTTTTTGGTTTGGCCTTTTGCTGAGGAATAATCAAATTCTCTTTTATTCTGATCCCTTTTTATTACTAAACTTTTTTATACTTATAATCTTTCTTTCTTTCTTTCTTTCTTTCTTTCTTTCTTTCTTTCTTTCTTTCTTTCTTTCTTTCTTTCTTTCTTTCTTTCTTCCTCTCTCTCTCTCTCTCTCTCTCTCTCTCTCTCTCTCTCTCTCTCTTTCTTCCTTTCTTTCCTCAGTCTTACACTCCCTCCTCTCAAAGTCTTTTTCTGAGGCTGATGTTTCCTGTGCTCCTTTCTGTAACATAAGTATGCTTTTGTTCTTACCGTACCATATTGTGACCGTTGACAAATTTTTGTCTCTTTACTAGATTTTGAGCTCTTTGAGAATCAGACTTTACCTTACGCAGAGTTGTAAGGTAACTCTGTTCCCAATGTTCCCAATGTGCCATTCAGAAAATTTTGTTGAATTAATGATAATACTGGACATAATTAGAGTCATTATTTTAGAAGGGATTTTGTATAAATGGAGAGATTTGAGACGATTTCCTGGAAGACATGGCATTTACAACCAAACCATGAATAATAAGTAGAATTTCAGTTGTGAGACATACCAGGGGTAAATCACACCAGATGGAGGGACTACCTGGACAAAGGAAGGCAAACGTGGTAAAAGTCTGTTGTTTTGTTTGTTTGGTTTTTGGTTTTTTTTTTTTAGACCACTGTAAATTTTTTAGTAAGGCTGAAGCAGGCGTGTTTAATAGGGAAAGAGATGGTGTCATCCATATTTTATTCCTTCCACAAATATTTGTTGGGTGCTCCTATGTATCTTGTAATAGAAAGAGAGAAAGGTAGGGTAGATCATGGTGGGGCCCTTGCATAAAGGCTGAAAAGACCCAAGGTCTGGGGAGAGAAGAAACTGAGCAAATGGGTGGGAAGGTATCTTTTCTGAAGAATTGGCTGAGTTAAAATAGAATCAAAATTCCTTGTTAACCTGAGTTTGGAGCAGGCTCAGCTTTTGTGGGAGGTAGTGGCGGGAAGGAAAGATGTAGCTCTGACTTCTGGGCTCTCTTTACATGTTAGGGCACCTTTTCGTTATAGTGTCATCTCCCCCTCCCCTTTGCATCCTGCTCTTCTGAGGCATTTAGCAGGAGTCACTGAGGTCTTGCTGAGGCTTCTACCCACTCTGTCCTCCTTCGAAACCAGACCCTACTTCATGGAAGGAAACACTTTGCTCCGTGAAAGCAATTAGCAAGGCCACAGATCTGTGGGTGTGTCTCTTTCCCCAGGCCCCTGACACCACAGGCTCTAGCTTGCTTCTTTCCCAAGATTAACCTCAGCCTGATGCTTGGGGCTGCCAAAAACAGAAAAAGAATGTCTTGCCTTTTAAAGGAGCCTGGAAGAATAAACAGAAGTAGTTTGAAAACAGCAACCACACATCTAGTTCCAAGTTAAATCGGTTATGATCACATCAAGGCATATTCAGATTTAAAATATCAAATGGTAGAATCAGCAGCGTTTCTATTGGAAGCTGCTGAATGGCCCATCAACACAGTGTCTGGTGAGATGGGCATGGAGAATAGTCTACCCGAAGAGCCCGTGGGACACTGAGCCTGACAACATTCTGGATGGCAGCTGCCGAGTCAGGGGAGCCAGCCACAAATTTAACCCTTCTCGATTTTATTTAGCCAAGAACTAAAACATTAACCTGGACTAAGGGAATTGCATGTCCCTTAGTCATCTGAGATTTATTAAGTGACTATGTTCTGCGTGCAAGTGACTGAGCAAGTATTACTCAGGGACGGGGGCTCTGAGGACTGCGGCAGAGGCCTCTGAGGCTTGTCCCCACCCCCTGAATCTAGGTGGGCCTGGGGCTACTTTACCATACAATATGAAGGAAGTAATTATCTTGGGTTATGAGTCCAGGCAGTAAGGTGTATAAGCTTCTGCTTCTTCCCTCCTGGGCCACATGCTTTTGGGAGCACCGAGCTGCCATGTAAGAAATCCAGGTCCACTGCTGGAGGGACAAGATGAGCAGGAAAGGCCCAGAGACCTTAGGAAGAGAGAGAGGGGCCCAGCTTTCCCTGTTTCCCAGATGCCCACCCATTAGTCACCGTGTGACTGACACCATGTGGGAGACCCAAAGCAACACCTGCAGAACCTCCCACTTGAGCTCACACTACAGAATCATGAGAAGAAGAATATGGTTGGTATTCTAAACTGCCAGGTTTTAGGGTGGTTTATTATGCAGCAATAGAAAAGCGAAACAGCTTCCCCGCACAGAAACCTTGTCAGCTTTGTGTTTTTTAATGGTTTTATTTGCATAACTTCATTCATGGGTCCATTTCCTCAGGGCCATCCACAGGAGGCTGGTTTCTTAGCATCTTCTTAGTCTTTCGGGGAAAATCTACCCTGTGCATCCTTAGAGACACTAACGGGGTTTTTACCTCTTCTTCTTAAGGAAGAAAGAGACTCCATTTCTTAAGGCTCTTAGGCATATGTTGGCATTTACTGTGGATTATGTGTTTGAATTCTCACAACATCAATAAACAGGTAGCCTTTATCAACAGTTTACCAAATGGAGAACTGAGCCAAAGTTAATTAAATTATCACCGAGTCAGTGGGCAACGGCCTTCGGGCCCAGGTTCTTCTGATTTGAAATCCAGAAAACATATTTCAGATCAAAACTGATGTGTGAGGCCTTTGAAAAAAATTGGGAACCTCCTACCCCTTTCAGAAAGTGTCCAACATGGAGCCTAGGAGTGTGCTATGGTGGGCCCTGGAACCCCCACTCTTTCCCAGGATCTGAACCTGCACCCCTTACAGCGGAACCTCCAGCAATTTCCTCCTCACTCCCAAAGACCAAACTGCTTTTAACCCCTGCCATGCTGCTGAAGCTTTCATCTCTTGGGAATTGAAAGGAGCCAGCAATTCAAAGTCGTTGCTTCTAATGAGATGTGACATCCCAGGAGGGGTTGTCCCAAACAGGAGCTTATGTGACAAAAGGCTGGTGCACAGGCCCCCATTGATGTAAAAATTTATCTTTAAAAAAATATACAGGTTCCTGAATTAGCGCTTCCTCAACAAAAATTATTCTGGAGATGCAGGATCATTAGAACAGAAACAGGGTGGAGATGAGAGAGAAGGTGATCAATATTTCATTATAATATCTCCAGAGATTTCCAAAGCAATGGATATAGGAGAAGGGAAGCTTTTAAGAAGAAAAATGATGCATATAAATGACTCAGTAAAATAAGTGTTTTCGCATTTTGGAGAAAAACATAGTGTACGTTCTAGCAGAGAAAAGTGGATATTTAAATAATTTATCAGGCTTCTTTCCTGAGGGAAAACGGAGCAGCAACATCTCCATAGCTCTCTAGAAAGGGATCCAGCTTTAGTTGCTATAAGTAGAAAGCACCTAAAGTAAGAAAGGCAGAAAAAGGCACTGGCAAGAGCATTGAACCTGGCATCTGAAGACCCGAGTTTGGTTGCAGCTTTGCCACCTGCTTGTTGTGTGATAACCGATGGGTTTCATCCTCCTTTCTGCAGGCCTTACATTTTCCATGTGTCCAGTGGTTGCTAAAAGGGAAACTGCAGTCTTTGGGGGGCTTAGAAGCTGTGTGGTCGCCTGCTTCTCTCTTCTGACTGATGCAGGGACCCCAATGCATTCCCTGCAACTCGAGGGTCCTCAAAGGAGGAGTTAGAACTCCCTGCACGTGAGGTCCTTCCTTTCCTTCACATCCCGTGATCACATTTTCTGTGAATATTAATAAAAAATAGAGTCTGTGTATTAAAAAGCTTATAAATTATCAGCAGACTCATCTTGGTAAATGAACATAGTGGCTGGCTGTGATCCATACTCCGGGTATTTAAAAATAGCAACTTCATCTTATTAAAGGTCTTGGCACTGCGAGCTGGTCCATCGGTCTTGGGGTTCTCTGTCTCCTGCACTTCAGTGAGGTCCTGTGAAATCTGGAAAGAAGTTTGCCAGCTGCAGTGTCAAAGCACTGTCAGTGCTCCCTGTTTTGTGTGGAGCTAGTGTTAAAACGCAAAATTAAAGTAAAAATGAAACAGCAAGAGAACTTTGCAGCGTTGTTCTAAGCAGCTGAGTGTTTTGCTGGGCTATGGATTGGGCTTCCAGCTGGAGGCTATGGAACCCACCCCTGAACACCGAAGGAAGATTGTTGCGTGTGAGTCTAGGAGGGAGAAGGATGAAAGGGAAAATTAAATTGCTGTGAAAAACAATAAAACTGCTCTTACGTTCTGAGCAGTGAATTATCAAATTTGAAGAATATTTAATAATGCCTAGACTAGTTTGGTATTCGAATGTAATGAAGCTTGATGTTATAAACATAAAATACTGTGTCTCAGCTGAGCTGAAGCAACATCTTTAATATTTTTGAGGAGCAGATAATAGGCTACACCCTCCCCCCACATGTCCTAAAGAGCCTCCTAGGAACCCCCGAATCAGTGGATTGCTGAGGTTTAGACACAGGAACTGATTAATGTAACTCGTACTATGGTGTTAATGGCTTCACTTTTCCCAGAATAATTTTGTTGTTTTGTTCCTGGTTGCCTGGGTGGGGAAAACCTGTGGGTCTTAGATTACTAATTTTTCAATTTTAAACATTTAATTTTTTATCAAAGTAATATATTTACAAAGTTTAAAAATTCAAATAGAATAAGGAGGCTTATAACAACATTAACAGTAAAATGTCATTTCTTTTCTTTTCTCATTTACACTCCTGGATCCTGCTTATCAGAACTAACCTCTTTCTCGGGAGCTAGTGTTGGTATTTACCTCCTGATTCCTAAATAATATGTTTACTATGCCATTTTTGATTTATCAATGTAAGTATTGTGAGTTGACATTATATTGGGGAACTAAAGATTTAGTGCCCTTATTTCTCCATGCCCAGCTTTTCTTCCTTCCAACATGGCAATATCCCAGTTTTTGGTTAAATTATTATTCAGTGTTTACATTATTTTGGCCATATAGTTGTTCACAGATCGCCCATGTAGTAGTCTATATTTTCTTTCTGTATAATTTTACTTTTCTTATTTTTTCCATTTGTTTAATTGTTTGCTACTTATCACTAATTTCCCCCCAAACTTTTTAAAGTACCTATAAATCTTTTCTCAATGCAGTCAAACATATATCAATTCCAAACTTTCATATTTTGTTAGAAACATCCTTCTCCTGGCCCCAATGACCCTGTTCCATCTGGGCTGCATCGCTGGCATCTGACGACTTCTTTCCAGTGACGAAGGAAGTCTCTTGGTCTCCTACCTATTAGATCCCCTGTTTTCCTTTTTTTCCTGGTTTCCTTTCTCATCTTGGAGAATCACATCCTCTAGTACTCTACTAGACATATGTGAGAGCTATATATTTTTTGAGTTGCTACCTTTCTGAAGTTTACTTAAAAATGATGATAGAGTCTTTAACAAATGAAGAAATCTCTCCTAAGTAATATCTAGAAACTAAATAAACAAAAAATAATAATTTTAACTAATAAATGATTTAGAGAACAATGAATCCTTTGTACTAGTCAGAGTTCCAGCGGGAAACAGAACTCCATTCAGATAGTTCGACTGTAGAGATTTTGGTAAAGTGATTTTTACAAAAAGCTTTCAGGAAAGTTAAAAGAATCAAGGAAGGCTGGGCCACCCAAATACTAGCAAAATGGGCACCTGTTCTCATCCCTAGGCTTGAAGAGACAAAGTGAGGGAATAATGTTAGAGGATTCCTGTGTGAGCTGATGCTCTGGGCAGGGGGTGGGGGCTCTGCCTGAGAGGACTATAGTTCCTGCTGGGGTGGAACAGAGAGGGAGTGGAGCAGAACTTCTCTTTCTTCCTTCTTTGATTTCCTGTTGATGTCTCCACTGGCCAAACCCGACTGAACTCTATCCAGCAAGAGAATCTGGATACAAGCCATTGGGGTAGGGTTCCAAGAGCACAGAGGAGAACAGAGAAAGGTAGAAAATGAAGCTTTCGAAGACAAATGGAGAAAAAACAGCCTACGCTTCCTGCCAAAATTATGAGTCATGGCTACAGCTGAACTCAAAGAAAAATTTATAGCCTTCAACATGTTTGTTTTAAAAAAAAAAGACATAAGTACAGGAGTTATTGCCCATCTTTAAAATTAGAGACTATAACAGAAGGAACTGGAAGGATGGAAATATTAAAGATAAAAATGAGAATAAATGATATAAAAAGCAAAACAATAAAAAGGATATATAAATCCAAAAGCAGTTTCCTTGGAAAGGCCAAAAGGGGATAGGAAAAGTCCTTAAAAGTTTGATGAGAGAAAAGAAAGAAAAAGAATATTTAAAATTAAAAATGAAAGGCTGTAGCCACATGTATGGAAGAGAGTAAGAGGGATGATTATATGAGACTATTTGTTTACACGTGCAACTTAGTTTTCTTGCAAAATTAAAAATACCAAAACTGAGCCAAGAAGTAGAAAACTTGAAGAATTTAACTACTGTAAAAAAAAAAAAATTAGATAGAAGATTAATGAGCAGCAATTAAGGGGAAAAAAAAACATTGGGAGCAGATGGTTGCACAGCTGAGTTTTATCTAACCTTTAGAGGACAGATGATCCTGATGTTAATTAAATTATTCCAGGCCTTAGAAAAAGATCTCTTCAATTCGTTTAAAGAAGTGGCCACAGTCTTAATCCTGATAAAAAAATTAAAAAAAAAAAGGACAAAAAAAAAAAAAAAAAAAAGAAAGGTGGGGGGACGTTAGATAGTATTAGGAATAAAATAACTAAAAGTCTAAATAAAAAAATAAAAGTAGAATCCAAACAGACTATTTAAAGAAAAATGCACTGTGGCAAGCAGGGTTTAGCCCCCAAATGCCCAGCCATAACATAATTTATTACACACTCAAAATAAAGGAGAAAAAGGATCATCTTGTCAAATCAAGAGCTACTGAAAGAAATTTGCTAAAATAAGCAGAATATTCTAATTAAAACTAAGTTAACCAGGATTAGAAGTCTCCATAAATAAAATAACTGCAGACAGGGTAGTCCGCACACTTCTTTGCATAGGAGAGGAAATGGAGTTCAGAGGAAAGTCAGAGGTTCACAAGGTAGTGATGTAGGAGCAGAGAGCGAGAACTCAGGTGTCCTGCATGGTCGTGATCTGCCCTCGCGGTGACAGCCCTCATCCCACTCGTGGGGCCCAGTTTTGTTGATGCTTAAGCCTCAGGTTGCAGTATTTTCTCGGCATGGCCTTGGCGTGTTTTCTTGATTTCTTGATTTTCACCATCCGAAGAGATAGATGCGAGGTCTGTGACTCTCTCTGGGTGAGCCTGGTGCTAATCGCTGCCTCCTGTCTGCTCTCTCTTTCCTGTTTCTTCTCTGTCTGTCCCCGTGTGACCAGTCTAAGTGCCGCAGGCTTTTTTGTGGGAAAGGAGGACGACTCAGGACAGTCACTGACTCAGGCATGAGGACCAACTCCCAGCTCTGGGTTCATTTTCTTTAAAAACGTCCCTGGGTATCTATCTGCTGGGTTGTGTGTGGTGTGTCATGAGGTGCAAACTCACACTAATTATTAGTCTCTAATTAGCACTGGGAGGAAGTTGTCAGTTCCATTTTACAAAAGAGGAAACTGAGGTTTAAAGAAATGATGGGTTAAAAAAAAAAAAAAAAAAGACTTTCCCCCACAAAATAATAGTCAGTGATTTTGGCCAGAAAATAATGGTCGGAGCTGGGATTTGAAGCGACTTGACTTGCTTCCAAACCCACAGCTTTTCACGTGATAGCACAGCTGCCTCTCAGCTCCCTGAGAATGACAGAAGGTTGTAGAACGTGGGGGAGGCAAAGCAGGTGGAGGCCCAGGTTGTCTCAATTAAAGACAGCACCGTGGCGGTCTGAGGCCGTGCAGTTCTAGGTTCTGGGACAGAATCCTGGCGTCCTCAGAGTGGAGGGACAGGCGCGGCTTTGGGACCAGTGGGTCCTGGTTTATGTCACTACGGTTCTGCTGTTCACCAGGTGAGAATGTATGGATTATGCCCTCTTCTCTCTCAATCTCATGTCTTACATGCAGATGTCAGCATGCATTTCACAGGCAGTTCTGACGATGGAGTGAGATCCTTTAGGTAAAGTGTCTGGCAAAAGGCCTGCATTTAGTCACTGTCTTCAGTAAATGTTCCTTCCTTTCTTCAGACTAAGAGGATGCTCTCTTCCTACAAACTGAGGGGCTCTTCTGAGTCAGATCCAGGTTCCCAGACCTGGAGGGAAATATTAGAAATTAATATACACTTCCTGTTAATCCAATTTCTTTCCACTTTAGGGGTTATCAAACAGTGTAAAGCATCTTTACCTCTCTATTTTATTTCTGTGATATCAGTTCGATGGGAAGTGTTTTCCCTGTTAGGTTCTTTTGAGGTCGGAATGGGGGGTCCTGCCCTCCACCCCAATCCTATTCTCTGCCCACTATGTGGTATTCCTTTCTTGCATCTCTCTTCCAGTGGCCATGAAGAATTAACAAAAAATTTAGATGTTACATGTTGATGCTACTATAGCTGTTTCAGAATCATTCTTTCCCTTTCCCTTCAAATCTCTCAAGAAAGATGTTAATTTTTACAGAAATTAGTAACTCTAATCCTTTAATTCTAAGATTTTGCTACTAATAATCTTTCATTTGCAAATGAATATTTTTGAAGCTGTAGTCTCAGGCATTTTACATTTTTATTTTAGTGCCTGTATTCTAAGAGAACAGGATTACCAAGTCGCATTAATAAGTTGTAACTTGACAATTTTTAGCAAACTAATTTTCAAGTTCTTACAGATAATACAAAGGTAATACTCTTATCAGTAAAAAGTGCTTAGGATTGTAAAAAAGTTAAAAATTGTGAGATATGCCATATGCTAAGCGTTGTTTTTGTGTTTTTATTTTTTCTAAGACCATTTGCTGGTATGGAGATAGGTTTTTTTTTTTTTTGCTGTGCGGAAGATATGGAAATTTATATCTTACATCATAATGCATTCCACTTCCCTAGCTAAAAATCTCTCATTATCTCTTTTGTAAAATGAATCCCTAGGCGCTAGAGAACAAAATCCTTAGGACTATGAATAAAGAATAAATTTTTCTTTTCATAGTCCCCCCAAATGAGAGGAAATGATTCAGGAAAGATAGGTATTAGCATTTGCAAACAATATGCCTTCTAAGGAAAAAAGTCTACAATTTCTTTAGAAGACTACATTAAGACTTTGTAAACTATTACATTTCAAGAAAAATGACTTAAGGTAGTTAATTACTTCCAAGCTCATACTTCGGTATGATTTTAGTTGATTTTGAACCCGAATACTCACCCACAAGTACATCCATGCATATATTTATTATATCACCATTTTAGAATTTTAAAAAATTAGTTCAATCAATTGTAGTATAGGGTTTCCTACGTGAAATGGCTCAAAGCTATTGGCCATGTTCTTGGTCCAGGTGATTCCCCACATGTGTTTCCTCACAATCTGGCCTGTAAGGTAATTTCCCTGGTCTCCGTTTGCAGATTGGGAGCATCTGCAGGGCTGTGTAGCTGCCAGACTCACACATCAAGCAGTGGAAAGTGTTGCATTCCTGAGCTCACACATATTCTGCTGCTGCTCCCCTGACAAGCTGGGAAATCATCACATCTGGAAAGGCCTCTTCTCCCAGGCCGATGCATCTGTTCTTCAGAGCTCCATGTGCGGTAAGGCTGTGGGGAGTCTGAGTCTCTGTCTTGGATTTCAGGAAATTATAGGAATACGTTCTGTGCATCAGTTCAGAGGCCTTATTTCGATGTCGAGGGATTCTTTTAATTCCTGTGCTTTTACCATATGTCCGCCTCGCATTTGGAGACTTTCAGCTTGGATTTGGATGCTCAAGGAGTGTTCAAGCAATTGTTTCAGGTGACTATCTCCATTCAGAATGTTTATGGAAAAAGTCAGCAAAACCTGCTGTGTTCTCGATGGCGTCACATCAGTCTAAGTGGCAACGATAGGAAATGCTTGTTGAGCAGCTCTCATGTGTGAAGCGGTAGGTAGAAGCTGTGTAGATGCAAAACCCAGTTGCCACTGTTCTTACCCACTGGATAGTCAAGCTAAAATATCTAACAAACGGATTATCAAAATGAGCCATGGTTAGGGCACACAATGTCCGAATTGAAAGGATGATGGAGACACCACACCTGTCTAGAAGGATAAATGCTTCCTTGAGTAGAGATGTGATGGACCTTAATGGAGCAGGTAAGATTTGAACAGGTGGTGATGGAGATCGAGAAAGGGGGTCCCGTGAGAGGACACTGCCACAGCACAGACACACCGGGGGGAAAGTGCCGGAAGAGCACGCCCCCACCCTCTTGTGATTCTTGCTCTGTTCAGAGCTATTCACTTGTGCCTGCTCCCATACTCCCAAATCTTTCCTAGTTTTCCTGGCATCTGACCTTATTACTGGTTTTCTCACTTATGTCTTCACCATCCTCTCTGGACCTCACAACCAGCTGCATTTCTCTGGCCTTGACCTTATGAATGACAAGTCCTTCTCAATCACTCACACATCAGATTCTTGCTTGACGCCTTTACACATGGGCCACCCAGGGAAAATGTCCCATCCGTTCGCACTCAGCACCGCATCTTACACCTCAGCACACAGCTTCCCGATGTTTTCACTCCAGTCCTGCTAGGCAGAACCAGGTGGGTGTGTAACGGGATGGCATCCTGAGACAGAAATGGCTAATTTAATACCTTTCAACTGCACACATCTTTGGGAAAAGGAATTGCCAGCCACGAGGCGGGGCAGGTTGCAGAAGCCTTTACTAGCAAACGAGGAGTTTGTTTTCGATTTCCTGGGCTAGGGAAGGCAATGAAGATTTGTGAGCAGAGGAAAATGTGATCAGCTGGAGACAGTGTGATGGATTGAGGCCTGGGCAGTAGGCTAGACAGGGACTAGCAGGGACCTTAATTGTGGAGAGGGGAGTGGAGAGAAAGTGATGGATTCTAGAGATGTGAGCCTAAAACAGGTACGATTTGGTGACCAGTTAGATGTTGGGAACGAGGCAGAGGGAAGATGGCAGGGCTGTCAGCCTTCTCGTGGGTGACATTGCTGCTATGGACAGGCCAAGTGCTATTCTACAGCGGGCCTGTGCTGCTCCTCACATACCGTCTTCATGAGCAGGAGTGTTCTAGAACATCTAACGTTAAAAAAATATCTTAATCCAGAGTGATTTATTCAAAAAGATTTTGAAATTTCATGGGGTTTCCAGGTAAGTCTGGGCTATGATGGATTCATTTCCCTGTCAGTCAGCTCAAGAAGGTTAAATTTCCTTTGAGATTATGTTTATCTACCTGGATTTCACTTCAAATAAAACAAAGACCCTGTCCTTAGCTCCTTTTATATTTTATAAAACTCTGCAGTTCTGCAGGAAATTTTGACTTGCCGATGGTCTGAATTTGTCTGAAGCAAGAGAGGGGCCCTTAAGCTCCAGAAATTAAAAACAGCTAATGTGAATTCACCGATTCTCGGGATGCCACTGAGCTTTTATCATTTTCTTCTTTCTTTGTTTAACACACTTTTTCCATTTTATTCTCCGTGGGCATCGCCTTTTGAAGAAGGTGGGAGGAGAAAGCAGGGTGTTAGAGTTCGCACGAGCCAGTGCAGACACTGGCTCAGGGCATGATAAGGGTGGCAGGGAACTCTCTCCTGAAGTTATGTTGATAATACCTGTGGGTACATTTATTCGTTTCACATATACCCGTGGGCTGTCGGCCTCTCGTCGGCACAAGTTGCGCAAAAGGGGAAAAGACAGTTCCTGCCTGCAGGAAACCCATGTCAGTGAACAGACACATCCTCAAAGGCGCCAGTGGCGTGAGGTGCCAGGCAGACGAGTGGCGAAGCTGAAGGTTGGCTGCAAGCCTCCGCGCAATAGGTAATTTGAACTGAACCTCAATTATTGAAGGGCTACGAGGGAAAAGACGTTTCTGGCAGCAATGACACCATGTATGACAGCGGGAAGACTTGAAAGAGAAGGAAGTGACAGGGGAATGGCGTCTATTATGGTTTGAGGGTTTTGCAGGTGCTGTGGGAGGGACAGGAAGACGGGCAAAAGGACAGGAGGAGGGACAGAACTGGAGGGGGGATCACTGTTTGAGACCAGGCTGTGACGTCCTTGGCTGCTAGCCTGGCGAGGTTGGAGCTTATGTTGATGAAGCCTTTGAGGGCCAAGGAGTGTGACAAAACCAGGGCTGTGACGTGCTTTGTATCTTAGGCATCTGATCTGGGCTGGGTTACTCCGTCTCATGACCCCCATTTCTTGCTTTTCTACAGTCAGAGACTTCTCGAAAGGTGTCGCTCATTCTCTTTTCTTTACTGCCCATTCCATTGATTTCATTCCAGTCCGATTTCTGTTTTTGGTAAACGTCACTCTGACGGGGGCACCCCTCTGTTTTCATCTCCCCTCCTGATTTCCCTTCTTGGCAGCTATTCCGACTGCATGTCATCCCCCTTCTGTCGCACGGGGTTTGCTTCTCCAGTTTGTGTGCTTCTCGTCTCCCTGCCGTCTATACGTAAGGGCACTCTGGGCTCCGTCTTGGACTCCCTCCTTCCACACTGACCATCTCTCTCTCAGAGATTTCACCACGATCTGGGTTTTAAATTCCACGTGTGTGCTGATGAATCCCAAATTTACGTCTCTAGTCTTTATCTCTACATTAAACTCCGAACCCATCAGTTCTACAGCCTTTGGACCTCTTCTCGTGGACACCTACTAGACTTCTAAACAGAGTTGTTGATTCTGCCTCCTCCTCACTCCGCCTTCTCCAGTGTCCCATGTCTCAGAAAAGGACATCCTTATCTACCTCATCATTCAGTTCCCAAGCCTCGGCGTTGATATGATCCTTCGTTTTCTTCCCTCCTCTCACTCTCTATACCCCATACCTTAGTCAATCTTATCCTTCTACTTTTTAAAAATGACTTAAACATATTTTAGAGCAGTTTTAGATTCACGGCCAAATGGAGGGAGGCACAGAGATGGCGTGTGTGCTCCCCGCCCCCATCCACGCCTCTCCTGTTATCAGCACCCCCACCCCAGCAGAGGGGGACATGCGTTATGGTCGAGGAAGCTGCACTGATGCATCACAACCACCCTGAGTCCATACTTCGTATATGGGTTACTCCTACTGCTGCACCTGCTATGGGTTTGCATGAACGTATAATGACAAGCCATTGTGTGGTATGGGACAGCGTGCTTTCACTGGCCTAAAAATGCTCCGTGTCCCACCTATTTATCCCTACCCGCCTCTGGCAGTCCCTGATCTTTCACCTTTGCGCTGTTTCTGTCGTTTTATTGTTCCAGAATGTTAGATGGTTGGAATTGTAGATTATTTTTAGATTGCCTTTTTTTCCCCACTTAGTAGTATGCGTTTAAGGTTCCTTCATGGTTGTCTATGGCACCATAACGCATTTCTTTCTAGCACTGAATGACGTTTCGCTGTCTGGACGTTTCACAGCTTATTAACCCTTTCACCCACCGAAGGACAGCTCGGTTCCTTCCAAGTTTCGGCAAACAGGAATAAAGCCGCTGTAAACATCTGTGTGCAGGTGTATGTGTGGACAGGTTTTCCCCTCTTTGGGTGAACACCAAAGGCATGATTTCTGCATCGAATGGCAGGAGTATGTTTAGTCTTGTAAGAAACCGCTGCCTTCCCAGGTGGCTGTGCCATTTTGCATTCGCATCAGCAGTGAACGAGCGTTCCGGGGCTCCACATTTTCCCCAGCCTGCGGTGCTGTCGGTGTCCCAGGTTTTGGCCATGGTTTTATTCCACCATTTTGATTCGCATTTGCCTCTTGACATCTGATGTGGAGCATATTTTCCTAGGCTTCTTTGCCATCTGTTTATCTTTTTGCTGAGGTGTCTGTTAAGGTCTTTGGCCCATTTTTAATTGGGTTGATTTTTTATTTTGAATTTTAAGAGTTCTTTTAATAACAGCCCTTTATCAGTTGTGTCTTTTGGAAATGTTTTCTTCCAGTGATTCTTCTCTTTTTCTTGACATTAGTAAATGTTGAAGCTTTCACAGAGTTTTTAATTTTCATGAAATCAGTTTTATCAATGATTTCTTTCATGGACTTTTTCTTTGGTGTCGTATCTAAAATGTCATTGCCGTACCCAAGGTCATTTAGGTTTGTTATCTTCTAAGAGTATTACAGTTTTGTGTTCTAATTTTAGGCTTATGGTCCAATTTGAGTTAATTTTTGGGAAGAGTACAAGCTCTGCATCTGGATTCATTTCTTCACATGTGGATGTCCAGTTGTTCCAGTACCATTGGTTGAAAAGACGATTGTTGCTCCATTGTATTGCCTTTGCTCCTTTGTCAAAAGTCAGTTGACTACGCTTATGCGGGTCTGTTTCTGGGCTCTTTGTTCCAACCCATTGATTCATTTGTCTGTTCTTTGCCAGTATCACACCCTTGATTACTGTATCTTTATAATAAGTTCTGAAGTTGGCTAGTGTTATTTCTCCAATTTTGTTCAACTATTTCAATATTTTACTGGCTATTTTGAGTCTTTTACCCTCCATATAAACATTACCAGCACTTTGTTGATATCCTCAAAATATCTTGCTGGGACTTTGATTAAGACTGCATTGAATCTATAAGTAGGAAGAACTAACATCTTAACAGTATGGTGTTTTACTGTGGAATATCTCTAAATTTATTTAGTTCTTTGATTTTGTTCATCAGAGTTTTGTAGTTTTCTTCATATAGATCTCGTGCTTACTTTGTTAGATTTATACCTAAGTATTTCATTTTCTTGGGTGCCAATGCAAATGGTATTATATTTTTAATTTTGGTTTCTGCTGGTTCATTGCTGATAGAAAAAATATAAAAAAAAAATTATTATCTTTTGTATATTAAACATGTATCCTGCAACCTTTCCTGAACCACTTATTAGTTCCAGGAGGTTTTTTTTTTTTTCTTTTTTCCATTTTTTCCAGATACAT
The DNA here is from genome assembly GCA_030015415.1 of Cynopterus sphinx. Lineage (NCBI taxonomy): Eukaryota > Metazoa > Chordata > Mammalia > Chiroptera > Pteropodidae > Cynopterus > Cynopterus sphinx. Next base: position 4,690,205 of record CM057383.1, on the reverse strand, counting down.
AGATGATTATGTCACCTGCCAACAAAGACAGTTTTATTTCTTCCTTTTCAATATGTATGCTTTTATTTACTTTTCTTCTTATTATATTAGCTATTACTTCCAATGCATTGTTGGAAAGGAGTGGTGAGACAGGACATCTTTGCCTTATTCCTCATCTTAGGGGGAAGCTGTGAATTTTTCTACTTTAAAAATACATCTTGAATCCTTCCATTTTTTTCCATCTCCATGAGCAGCACTTTAGCAGTGCACTACCATGTCTTTGGCCTAAACAACTAAATTTCCTGAGCTTCCAGGCTTCTTACTGCCACAATTCCATTCTTTACACAGCAGTAAGAGTTATATTTTCATATGTAAATCATATCGTATAATTTCTCTCTTTAGTAGTTCATTACTTCTCACTGAACTTGAGTAAAACTCCAAATCAAAGACATGGCCTTCAAGGCCCTATGTAATTTGGACTGAACCTCCTCCCTGACCTGTCCCCCTTTTCTCTCTTCTTCTCATACTCTCCATCCACCAAAGCCTCTAGTTCTTCCCTCATAGCACTTGTTAGTATTCACAATTTTATTTATTTTTGTGCTGTAGGCCTCCTCCCATTGGACTGTAAGCTCCTGAGAAAGAGCTCTGGGCTGTCTTCCTCAGCACATATTCTTAGTACTAGACAAGGGCATGCACAGAATAGGCACTAAATACACTTTTGTTTGCATAAATGCAAAATAATGTCACATCCCTGAATTCTGTGTGATACATTTTTAACAGGAACATTGACAAGGAATAACGTTTCTATCCTTTCCCTGATGCTTCATTCTGTCCTTTCCCTCACAGTTTCTGAGATGAGTGACCATAGTTCCTAAGTGATCAGATATCTAAAACTTGTTTTGTAGTGGGTGTGGACATGAAATGTCATGCACACAGGAGCGGCTCTCCTTTCTGCTGAAGACTGAGCTTCTGAAACTCTGCTCATCTGCTACCTTGCTCCAACCTCACAGTCAGATGCTGGTGCTGATGTGAGTTAGGTTTAGGGTGAGGGTGTGGCTCCCAGAGTCCTCAGGGGCCTCTGTGTTCCAGCTCTGTTTGCAAACAGTCTGTGTTGAAGTTTGCGCACAAGCCTAACTATAAAAACTGGTCCTTTGATTGATTCTTTGGATGAAGCCTGACATCATGCATGGAGAGGATGTCTGGCTGGGCCAAGGCAAGTTCAGGCATACTGAGCCCTAAGAGAATGTGTTTTCTGCTACTAAGAGTCCTCTCTGCCTCTGGTTGTATTTAGATTTATTTACTTTCCAGTATATAGCATTTTAGAGACTGAGTAGAGCCCTTCTGGGAAAATAATCGACTTTTCCATGGACATGTTACCTAGAGTGGTGGAGCTGGTGTGAGAGTTCTTGTTCCTTGATGGAATCTTAGAGACTTTTTGCTTGAACATTCTGTCCATGAGCATTTTCTATATGTCAGGAGTCATTTCCTAGGTTTTATTATTTTTTAAAACTCTCTTTAACACTGTTTTAATTTCCAAGTTCAGAGCAACTTCGACTGAAGCATCTATGATGATAAATTTTCTTGTTTATCTTACACGTTCAAAGAAGGCAAGAGAGAGTACAAAGATGAAGCATTTAAACATTTGAAATATATTGTTCAGGTCGAATGAACACAATATAAACTGCAACACTACTAATAACTTTGTGATGCGTGTATTTAATATCATCCTACCCTTGCAGTGTTGGAAATATAATAGAAGTGTTTTTTTTTTTTTTTGAGAAAATATGACAAATTTGCAAAAGAAAAGAAAATACTTATCAAGAAATGACGGGTATGCTCCTCGTAGCTTCTTTTCATTTTCTTTATCCAAACTAAGCACAAAAGTACAATGTCTTTCAACAGAATCTTTAATATGTAAATGTGAAATTAGGCAAATGCTTAAGTTGGCATATTTCATGCTCATTTTACCAGTTATATGCATTGTCACTGCTGTGCTGATGCCTACTGTCTCCCCTCGTGAAATCTAATTTTAGGTTTTATGTAGGCAAATATTATCACCAGGAGATGCAGGTTCAAGTAAACAATGAAATGACAACAGGGCCGATGGGCAGCTGAAGAGAAGCGGGTGACACTGGTGGGGCCCTCTCTGGATGGAGTACTAGTGCGTATTGTTGCATTCAGGCTCCTGCTATAAGCGAGTTATTTGTTAAGGGCTTATTTCTGATCTGGGAAAGGCACAGCTCTCTCCCATGACCCTCTGAGGGGGAATTAAAGACAAATCATGTCCTTGGGAGCGTGCATTTAGGCCCTAATGCTAGATGATGAATAATTTGGTGGAAATAGTGATTAAAATTCTCTCTTAAGTGGAAGAATCCATTTTAGATTGTTTTGTTCCCTAGGTAATTTCTCTTGGAGGTTCATGGCACTTCCTCTCAACGTGGCTGGCAGGTAATGTCCTACCTGAGAGTATCTTTCCAGTGACCCCAATTTGGAAAGCTAAGTATGGAATCCTGAAAATATAGGCATGAGTAGCTTAGGCAAGTTTTCTCTCTGCTTTGGGGAAAAATCCTAATTTTGTGCAGGTTCATCTTTGCATGCCTTCTTTCTCTTACGATTATGATGGTAAAACCACAGGGGTGAGGATCAGGGCGTGGATCTGGGCTATGGTTCCAGGAGTCATGCTTTTTGTCTGGAAGGGTCAAGTAACTCCCGGTTGCCCAAGTACAGCTCAGAATTAATTAGTGGTATTAGAAAAAGATTCTGGCTTTAAAATCAGAGCTATTATTTTTATTAATCACAGCGAATACACTGAGGAAACATGCAGCCGAGCGTCATGGCCTACTGAATGTGGGAATGAGGAGAATAGGGTTTAGGGACGGTGCTAGGGTAATGGTGGGAGCAACAATCAATGACGTTATTTCTTCCCCTTTCTCCTCCTATGTTACTCTGTCAGAACTTGTAATGTTTACACATTCTTCTTCCACCCTTGTCCTCATCTTTGTCCTTCTCTGCAGTTTGCAATGTGTATTCTGTGTTTACCACCAGGTGTTCTGGCGGGTTCTGCAGTTGTCTCTTATCTGGAATAACCCCATTTCTAGTAGCAGAATAGGCAAATTTTTCTCTTAAGAGGCCAGCTAGTGAATACTGGAGGTTTTATGGTCCATAAAGTCTCTGGTGCAGTGCAACTCTGCCATTGCAATGCAAACAGGGACCAGAAAATATGTAAATGAGCAGGTGTGGCTGTGTTCCAATGAAACAAAAACAGGTGGCAGATTGGATTTTGGTCCGTAGGACTTAGATGGCCAAACTCCGATTAGTAGACTCCTTGGGAAAAGTCCAAAAGTATAAGGTTATTGAGTTTTTAAAATTGTTCTACTTTAGACTTCATAACTGAAGAACACCCCTGGGATAGAATGTAGCAACTTTGGTTCACATTTTTTCTTTCTTGAGTCTTAAATTGTTTTTCATCCTTAATTTTTGACCTTTGCTGTTATTTGGAAGTCTTCTGATGGCCTGATTTTTTTCCTCATTTTGGTAAATAATTTCTTTTTTGTCTCAGAGGCCCAGACAATTTTTTTTCTTCTTTTTTTTAGCTTTAAAGTCCAATAGTTTTTTTTTTTTCCCCTAAAGTCATTAACATACTGGGACATGCCTCGAGGTTGAATACTAGGATAAAATTTCTCAGGTGCATTGTGGGTCTTTTTAAATGAATATTCACGTCTTATTTTATTTTGAAAGTTTTTTTTGGATTATAATCTTAAATATTAGTTCTGCTGCATTGTTTTCTTTTTTTGAAGCTATGTTATACACATGCTGGATCCTCCTTCATTGTCTCTGAAAGCTCTTTTCTTCAAGTATCTTTTCAGTCTTTTTATTTTTGTTATCTTGGTTGTTTAAATTTCTTCAGTGTCTCAGTACCTATTCAGCATAATCTATGTTTCTTTATAAACTTATAGTTTATTCTTTATTTCTGAGATGCTTTTATCTATTTCGTCAGTGTATTTCTTAAATTTATTTAACATACTTCATATATTCATTTTTATCCTGAGTTGTGAATTTCTAATTCATGGTGTTATTTTATCTTTGTCTTTGCTTATTTTATTTACCCCGTGCTGGTGTGTCATGTTACAGTTTTTCTCTGCTTTGGGTGGCATTCAGAGAGTAATCAACTGAAAATTTTTGGTACTTGCTTTGTATTTTCTCTTCATAATGATTTCATATGGCTTTTGCTAAGTTTTCCGTTCATTTGAAAGGGCCTTGGATTTTCTGGAATAGCAGTAATCAATATGTGTACGAAAGGTCAGGGGAATTTGGATGGCTACTACATTTCTTTATTCAAGGATTCCCTCTTACGCATAATGTTTTAAAAAACTAATGGTGCCTTTCCTTTGGGGTGTTGTTGCCCAGTGGTGTCTTCCCATTCTGTCATGTACTTTTCCTTTCTGTTTACTCTGAGTCTCCAAGGAATCACTCGTCTTCCAGGTCAGTTCCTTCTGCACGAGAACTTTTCCAAGGTCGCCACCTTTACACCTGCGTGATTTGGGGTTTGTTTCTATGGACTGGTTTTTCTTCTTGCCATGGATTGATTTTGCAGATTCATTGAACAGCTGTGATTTGTATTGGATGCCAGATTTTGTGAATTTATGCGTTAAATGCTGATTTTTTTTTGGTTTAAAAAATAATATTTTTACCTTTTTTTTTTCTCCTGGGACAGACACAGTTACATTACATGGAAATAGATTCATTTGAGGGCTTGATTTTCAGCTTTGCTGGTTAGGACCCGAACGTTCATTTGTCCAATGCTAATTTGACCACTCACCAAGGCAACTCCCTTCTCAGGATTTTTCTCAATGCCTACGTGTTTGGAAGCCTCTCCACTCCAGCTGTCAAGACCTGAACTCTGGCCCATGTGGGTCCTGGCGATTGTTCAGCCTCCTCATTTGGGCAGCCCTTTCCCTAGGCTCATTCATTTCTTCACGCCTGCACTCTGATCAGTACTCAGCCAACGACTTGAGGTGGTGAGAGGGGGTGTCACTAGACCTATTAATCCTCCCAGAACAGAAACAGTGTTGGCAGAGATGTGAAGAGCCTAGGATATAGTTTGTCTATTAACGAACCCGAAACCTGGAGCTCTCCCCACGTGAGTGAGGGCGTGAGGAAGGCGGGGCAGAGGTGGGGTGAAGTCAGCCGTGGGTGCACTTATGAGCTGGACCCCACTGTGAGTAACTGTGGCTCAGTCCTGCTAGACTGTTTGGAATATACCTCAGAATGGTCAACTGAGGACTGGGGAAACAAGTGTTTTTCACAGGGTGTTAGCATGTTAAGCCTCTAACATTTCTGGGCAACCCTGCACAAGGCTGGGCACCATTTCAGCGGCAGGGGGATGTCCTCAGTGAAGAGGCTGAAGACACAGGTATGAGTAGGACCTCATCATCATGCTTGGGAGTCAATGGTAGCAGCATTTCACATACTATGTACTTGGCTTATCAATTTCGTGTCCTGTCTCCTACCTCTGGCTGTAAAACCCACGAAGCAGAGACTGGTTCATGAGTACGTACCACCTGCCAAAAATGTCTTCATCCCCTAGTCTGTGTGATAAAGCAAGGCGTATTTTTAGAGTTTGCAGACTTATCATAAAAAAAAAGAATAGTTTTCTAAAGGAAGAAAGATGAAGAAGGTTGTTGGGAAGACAAAGTCATTGCACGAGACAGTTTAGCAGCAAAGTCCCTACTTAATTGGTGAGACTAAACTCAGAGAGGGGAGAGGACATATCTGGTGCAGTCTCTGGAGGAGTCAGAGGGCTTCCACATCCTGGGCTGGAACATGAGACAGTATCCAGTCTATGCCTGCAGCCTCGGCTGTAGAATAATGAGATATGTCTCAGGACAGACACTGTAGTGAGAAAGGATTTTCAGGTAACACCATATATCAGTCACATGAATATATTTCTGTAGTTTCCTCTGGACTCTTATTTTCAAGTCATTAGTAGTAATTTACGTGTGGGTCTTCTCATAGTGAAGTTTTAGTAATTTTCAACAATTCCTGCTATTGTGCGGTTAAAATCTAAAATTAAAATAACAGCTTCAAACATTATAAAGGCAAAATAAACACCCGATAGGGACCCTGAGGTACAAATGCCATCATTACTCTGGATGCTTGACTATCGACCGGGTGAGATGCCTGATGTGCAGGCAGCAAGAGCTTTGGGACCAAACCCACATGGGTTTAGCTTCCAGCTTTGCTATTCGTGAGCTATAACACCAGGCAAGTTCCTTAACCTCTCTGACCTCCAATGTTTTTAATTGTAAAATAGAATAATAATCAAGATACTTCATGCAAAACACCAGCAATGCCTGGCACAAAGCAGGCACTTCATCAAAGGTGCCTGTTCTCAAGGTCTAATATGAACAATGCAGAGTGGGAAGTTGTGCTTCTGAATCCCAGCTCACTTGGTTCATCGTGAACATGCTTTTCCCCCTTTTCTCTGCCCCTGCATAGCTCTCGTGATCATTAGAAAAGAAAACATTTGATAATTCCAGGAACATAGCAGTAAAAAATGTATAAATTTTTCTTTTTCTTTTTTTAAAATATGTGTAAGCACGTGTAAGAAAATTGTGTAAAAAAGGTACCAACATGGTCTTTTCTTGTTAATAGCAGAGCAAAAAAGAAAACTCTCAGAAGACAGAGGGGGACAATGACATTTAACTTTTTAACCCGTTATTTGTATGACCTCAGAGTGTTCTGATCAACAACAGTGACCACTGCTTACTCTCAGCACTTACCAGTTTACAGAGCACTTTCACACGCAAACGAATGCTTGCAGGGGCCTGCTGAGCTGTCGGATGGAGGAGCCCCAGCAAAGTGTGGGAAATCATCACATTCCCAGTATGGACCCTGCCAAATGCAGATGTTTGCTGTTGGCTGGGTCCTGAGGTAGAAACATTTCTGTTTCTTCTTCCAGGCCAGTCGCTCAGGTCTCCCCAAGAGACACTCAACTTGATGTCTTCCTGGAGTTTTCATCTGGTTTGCAAACAATATAATTCATCTACCAATCGGCCCCTCAGCTACCCTGAGCTATGATGTAGAGAGAACTCTGTCGAAAAACATTTTGGGGCTGCATTCTGTTCATAAAGCTGCCGTGACTCCTGCAGATTGCATGGACCCTGTGGCCAGCAAGTTGTCTCCCAGACCTAGCCACAGACCAGTCTGTAAGTGCCACGCAATGATACGTCCACTCGTTTCACTTACCCAATAGAAGGTGCAGTTCTTATCCCCATTGTACAGATGCTTTAACTGAGTCAAGGAGACGTTAAATAAATTGCTCAAGGTCACACAGACAGCAAACAGCAGCTGAGGTGCCGACCAGTCCAGTTCCATGGCTCTTGTTCTTCATAGTGCTTTGGGTCTGTGTGGTGCTGGGTGCTACGTTTGTTTGATGCTTCACAGTATGTAATTTCATTTTAAGTCTCACCACAATCTCACAATGAAAGTCTCTTTTTTCAGTTAGTAGTAAAGGCATCTGAGAGTCAGAAAGGATGAGGAACTGAACAAGACTCAGACATGCCTTAGAAGAGGGAGAACAGGATTATTTGCATGCGAGCTGTTTCTCTACTTGAGCTACCACTTGAGTTGAGTTTTTGGATACTAAGGGATGCTATCAAGAGCCTGAGAGTAAGGGAGGCCTGGATTTAAGTCTTGGTTGTGTTGTTTAGTAACTCAGTGCTCTCAGTGAAGGCTCCCTGTTGGAGTGTCAGCTTTCTCATTTGTAAAAAAATGGTCGTTTACCTCAAATGCCAGCCCTCACTGGAAGGGGTAGATGGCCTTGAGACCCCGAAGGTCAAGGTAGTATCTCCAGTTTCTTACCCACTGCTTGCCATCGTGTGACCTCCTTGATAGTAATAAGCTTTTTAAATCTCAGTGTTTTTTGTCTACAAAAAATAGACATTATAAGCAGTGAGAGACAATTCTCGAATCTCTCAGGCTTCTACACATTCAGGTGTTAACAGCTAAATTGCTTCTGACTATTTTTTCAAAAGTACTTATTTGAGCAAATGGCCTTGGAAAGATTAGTGACTCCTTTTGTTCCAAATTTAGTCACGTTTGGGCTGATAAAGAGCGATGCCTCCCTCCCTCCCCCAGAGCAGACTTGCTCACCATTCAGGAAAAAGAGGATATGGGTCTAAGAGAGGGAGATGGGAAACCACCAGGACCCCGTGTGAGAACAGTTTCCTAATCTCAGGGCTCCTGAGACACACCACTGGTGTGTTGCTTCTGGGTCAAAATGGATATGAAGTGAGTGTGCCTTCCTCAGAGTCCCCCTTTGTCTTCTTTGCATGTAGGGGGCAATGAAAACCCAGGAGAGGGGGCTTTGCCAGGCAAAGAATCCCATTCCTCCTTAGGCTTTGGAAGCTGGCCCAACTGCAGATGCTCACACTGGATTGTGATATGCATAAGCAAACGATTTTTGTTGTGTTAAAATTAGAATTTTAATACTTAGAATTCCAGGTTTACTTACTACAGCTTTTAATGTCAACTTAATTAATATAATCTGTAATGTGGAAATAGCTCTTAATGCCTTTTGTACTCCCAGCGTTGTGGTGGGAAATTTCACCTGCACTATCTCATTAACCGTGGATACGACCATGAAATTTAGTTATTTTTAATTTTACAGATGAAGAACCTGAAACTTAGAAAGATTACCTGTTTTTCTGTTTGTTCTTGGCTTTTCTTACAAGTTCAGAGAGCCAGGAATAGGCCAATGTAGGATTGAAACCTGGTCTCTTTGACTCCAGAAATTATGCTGCCCACATTTTTAAAAGCAATTATTTCATTAGATTCTTTAAATAAATCTGGCTCTCACTTAGAGTGTCAGGAATAGCCAAGAACAAGTGCCAAGGACCTCCAGTATTTACCTGGTTCCCTTTTTGAACTGTGTTTTTGATCTGTTGCTCCCCCCTTTATGCCTTTAACCATTCTTTGCTCATTCACCGTTGGCTCTAGAGTAAACCTAATCCCCACCCAGGACAGTGTTGGGTTAGTTATGCTCTTCGAGGCCTGCTCTGTGGTCCAAGCCTGGCTATGGGCACAGAGAGAAATAAATGTGAGGAGCCCCACATAGCACTCTGGCTTTCTAGGGCCAGTGCTTGCCAACACAACCCCACTTCACCTCCCTTCCCACCAGGGAATGACAGTGATGCTGATATTACGAAAATGTTTCCACAGTATTTCACATTGCCTGTTCTGCTGTGCATTGCCAGGCTCTTAAAGAATACAATATAAATTTTTAAGCCCAGTAGTGAAGTATAAGTTACCACATAATAGAACCCTTAAATTATTGAGGGGATAGCTTCATCCTGAGATTTCTCAAAGGAGTACTTGTTGGAGAGCTATGTCTGCTCAGCGCAACCCTTGAAAGCAATAATGTGATCTAAAGTCCATGTTTTTCAAGAACTAGAGAGGAAAATGTTTTGTTTTTCTAAACTGGCATGTGCACTTTTGTCTTTTCTACCAGACTAGAAGCAACTCCAGGCAGATCACTTAGGCTTTCTCTTTTTTTGTCTCTAAGCTCACACCCGCACTGCTGATGTGCACGTACTAAAATGCTCATAAATTCTTGTGGCTCTTATTAGTCTTTGGAGAATATACTAACCTTTTCCATAGACGTCAATGTAGTAAATAAAGACCATGAAATCTATACATATTATGTTGGGATTAAGTATGCAGAATGACTCCCAAATGGATAAGGCAGTTATTTCAATTAGATTTGCAATGCACAGGCGTCTAAGATGTGCATGGGAGTTGCAGATGACTATGGAGAAAGTTCTGGCCTTCATGAAGATTATATGCTAGGAGGGGAAGTAAGCCTTCTCGGCAACAAAATGTAGATATAACAGAGGTACAAATCTGTGTATGGCCTATAGCTATTAATGATAGAGCTCCATCAACAAAATCCTTTCCCACCATGAAAACTCCAGGCTCCTATGGCTTCTTCAGCAAATTCTACCAAATGATTAAGGAAGAAATCTCATATAAAATCCTCCTAAGAAAAGAAAAATGATTTTTCCTATTAATTTCATGAGTCCAGCATAACTTGGATGGGAAAATCTGACACCGATATTATTAAAAAGAAGTATTAACAGTCAATCTCACTCAAGGAATTGAGTTCCTGAAATATCCAATTGGGGAATGATATGTTGCCATTTTTGATATATTATAGACTTTAATTTATTCTCATTTTGTTAAGGATTTTGTGTATGTATTCATGACAAAGTTTTGAGTTTTGGAATGAGAATACTTATTCTCATCACTTTTACTTAAACCTGAGAGGTTTAGCCAGTGCAATAAGGCAAAGAGAACAAACAGAAGTTATGAGTGGAAACAAGGAAATAAAACTCATCATTTGCTAATGATTTAATTTCATTTATGGCAAATCTAAGAACAATACAGACAAATTAGTAAAATAAAAAGAGTTTATTGAGGTTGGTTGATATAAGATCAATAAAATAAAAGGTGATTAGTTTTTTATTTATAGTAACAAATGAAAATAAAGTTTAAAAATTTTCTACTTATAATTAGAAACCAAATTTCTAAAAATAAATCTAATACACGGTGGGTAAGACCTCTAATCAGAAAATTTGGGAGAAAAGGGAAACTGAAGTAAAAGGAAAGTATTTTATGTCCATAGATTGAAAGATTCAATGTTATAAAGCTATCAAATCTTCCAAAATATATCTATAGATTTAATGAATTGCCATAAAAATTCAATGGTTTGTGTAACTATGTTCAGAGTTATTCTATTTATAAAGAATATTAAAGGGCCAAAAATAGCTAGTACATCATTGAAAAAGAAAACTTGCTGTACTAAATATACAGGTTATTTTTAAAGCATAGTCATTAAGATAGCAAGGTAATAGAGGATCGACAAATAGTCTAATATGACAGACTAGAGATCCAAATACACACACACATACACACACACACACACACACACCTATGAGAGCACTTGATTTATGATGTGGAACATTTGGGTATCTACGTGGAAAAAAAAAAAACTTGATAGCAACTTCAAGCCATATACAAAACTCATTCCAGGTTAATTTGAGACTTAAGTGTGTAAGCCAAAGCAATCAATTTTCTTGAGGAAAATTTAGAGTATGTCCATATCTTTGGAGTAGAAAACTTTTTAAAAAACTAAGCAATAAAAATAACCATAAGAAAAAGTTTGATAAAAATATACTAAAATAAACAACAACAACAAAAAACCATTCATCAATAACCTTAAAAGTTTAAAGAGCCAAAAAAAAAAAGTCAGAGTGAGAAAACATGATTGCAGTAGATGAAACCAATAAAAGCTTTTACCTAGAAAATATGAAGATCTATAAACCAATAACAGAAAGCCAATGTTGGGGGGGAGGTAAAAACACATAAGATAATAGAACAGACATAGACATTTCACAAAAGAGAATGTTTAAATGCTTAAAACATTGGTAATTCTGTTTAGTTGGAATGATGATTAACTTTCTTAGTTATCCAGGAAATCCCATGTGTAGTACCCCTGTAGATCCACCAGAATGGCTGAAATTAAAAAGGCACCCATGATTAAGTGTTGGTGGGTATGTAGCAACTGGAACTCTTACTGCTGATGGTTGTGTAAATTGGTATAGTTACTAAGAACATAGTTTGATATTTTCTTCCAAAGCCGAGGGTACTGTGGGGTCTGTTGACCTAGCAATTCCATTCCACATCATTTATCCAACAGAAATGTCTATCAGATGATAAACACAAGTGTGGTTACAACAGCTTCGTTCATAATAGCCAAAAACAAAGATCCCCCAGCCATAAATAAAAGGGAATACTCTACCAGTGAAAACAAATGAACCAGATGGACCATAGCAAGCCACATGGATATATTTTGCAAATATGTTGAGGACAAGATGCTGGACATAAAAGAACACGCATATCGTTCCATTCAATAAAGGTCAAAACAGGCGGAGTTAAACCAGAGCGATTAAGAATGCAGAATTAGGTGCTAAAAATAAAAGAAAAACACACCAGCGATTATCATCAAATCCAAATGGTGGCTCAGAAGGCAGGGACATGGTTGTGATTAGTAAGAGGAGTTCCGTTGGCTTCTTGGAATCTGGAAATGTTTTGTTTCTTGACCACCACAGTCGTCGTGTGGATGTTTAATTTATAATTGTTCAGTGTACTTTTATTTTTATATATTGTTATCTTTCATTTAAAAGGTAAAAAATTTCCACATCTTCAGCTCATATCACTATCCTGAGCCTCTGATTTTACATATCTCAATGCCTGATGGACAGCTCCACTGATCTGTTCCATGGACACTTCAAACTCAACACACCCCATATCTGTTCTGCCTTCTGAATTTGGTGAATCGATTCCCTTGATCCTCCAAACCAGGAATCAGGATACCATCATCAGCTCCCCGTACCCCTCTCTGATTTTACCCCTTCATATCTTTTCGACTCATCCGTCATGTTCACTTCTTAGCATTGCTTTTGTGTCCACTACCATGGTAGCTGATCTATATCACTTCAACAGCCTCCTAACCGTTCGTCTTTTCCGTTCCTCTTTCCTGCTCTCCATCTGGCCTTTCTCTGTCCTATCTTCCGAGCTGTTGTCAGAGAGTTCTCTCGGATAATACTAATCAGATCGTGTCCACCCCTTCATTAAACTCGCACTGGCTTATGTCAGCTTACACAAATCATCCTTAACCTTTCCCTGTAGGCTTATTAATTATGCTCTCTTGCAGTTCATGCTTCTGAAACAGTCTTATTTACTAAAGATGCAGTGATTCAAAGAACAAAGCAGTGACATCAACTTGCCCTGTCTCCTCCCACCCTCCCTTCTTTTGTACCATGCTCCCGAATTTACTCATGGATTTACCTCCATCTTTCAGGGTGTAAGGGGTCCTTCTTGCTCTTGTAGATACCTCTGTGTAGTTTTGTAGCAATCGCCTCTGCTCGGAGCTCCAGGGAATATTGACAGAATAAACACTCCATAAATGTGTAATGAATATTTTTGATTGAATGGATTCAGAGGCTGGAAGTGTCACCTCTTGTGAGAAGATTCAAGAAACTTCATTGTCCATTTGCACTTGGCTTTGAAAGCTGATAGAGCATCCAAAATAGAACATCACAAATACAAGAGGAGACAGAAATTTGAGTGATTCCACAGGAAATAAGGTTGTTCGGTATTTATAAATTTAAGACTCCCGTTGGAAGATTGATTTAAAAAAAAAACTGCTGTGTCTGCAGTTAAGATGTTCAACAGTCAATTTGACTGGTGCTTGATGGCAGGCATTCTTTCCCATGGATTATTTTTATTCAATATCTGACAGAAAGACTATATTCCTGAACTGGCTGCAAAATCATAAATATTTAAATCCAAGTTACTTGCCGTGCAGAGAAATAATCGAGTCATGATAGGGAACTTGCATGTTTGGTGACCTGATTATTGATTTTTACAGCTCTCATTTAAAGTCGGTAGCAGTTCACCGAGCCAGCTTGGAGGAGACTGCTGTTTTCATGCTGCAGTGGGTGGTCATCTTAGACACATAGATTTGAAGAACAGGAAATTTAGAAAAGAGCTGCCATGTAGCTCAATCTTCTGTATATCAGATGATGGAATAGTCTCAGAGGGTCAGGTGACATACTCACAAGCCCCTGTGACTAATGAGGGTCGAGATTAGAATCCAGATCCCTTGGCACCCCATTCAAGCCTCTTTCTTTCTCTTTTTGAGATGTGTAGTGCACGCATAAGTGACTCGGGATCTCAGCTCATACAAGGAAGATGGGGACAGTGTCCCAGGGTTCTGTGATTTATCTGGTCCACATAAGCAGATTGTTTATGCAAGTGAGTGGTGATGATGATGAGAGGCAGGAGTTTTTACTGATTGATCACCTATGTGCCAGGCTCTGTCATGGACACTGTACCTCTCGCAGCTCCGGGCCTCCCAACAAGAGAGTGAGGCAAGGATATTTTACGAATAAAAATGCTGAGTGTCAGAGAAGTGCAGCACCTTGTCCCGGGTCTATCATTCAGCCCATGTGATCTCTCTGATATGTTATCAATAGTCTTGGAATAACCTCATACGAATTGGGCCCCTGCAGATGGGAGTCCATCGTACACTGGCGCGAACTTGGCTGAATAGCGAGGGCCTCAGTCCCCGTGGCTTCTGTTACTAAGTGTGTGCTTTGGCTTCCTTCCTTTGATGGAGGACTAGAGCCTAGAGAATTAAAAGATGGAGATTTATGACGTTTATTCATTTATTAACAAATGTGAAGTACTTACAACTTAAGGATTCTGAGCTAGACTTCGAAGTCACAGGACGAGAGGCAGAATGCTAAGACATGCTTCGAACAAAACAGGTCCCGCACTCGTTCTGGGACCTGGGACCACCTGCTGCTTACCTGCATTTCAGTTCCTCCTGTGCCATGGGGATCAAAATTGCCTCATGAGGTTATTGCACAGAACAGGAGTTCTCACTCTGCAGTGATTCCCTCCCCTCCGATCCCAGGGGACATTTATCATTGTTTAGAGACACTTCTGGTTGTCCCAAGTAGAGGATGGGGCTAGCACAATGCATAGGATAGCTCCAAATGACAGTGTCAGCAGGGCTGAGGCCGAGAACCCCTGCTGTATGGTACATGCGCAGATTTACGTGGAATGGGGTGTGGGGGATGCAGCCACCTCAGCCACGACTCTAGGAATTCCCCGACTGGTCCTGCCAGTCCCTCTGTGGAAGGGGTTGTGCCCGTGGAAATCGCCCACCCTTCTCCCCTCCAGAGGCTTACCCTAGGTGCAGGGTGGTGACAGGGTGCTGTCCACTGACGACGGAGCAGTGGCATGCGTGGCAGGAGGAGTGGTCCTTATGTGACAAAACACAGCCCTGGGCCAGCTTGTTCTTGGCTCCACGGTCCTCATAACAAGATCCCTCTGCTTCCCACGATTGAACTAAAGGTTCTCATCACCCCCTGTCCAAGTTCATCTTCTGCCTCTTCTTATACAGCCAGTCTGCCTGGTCTTTGCAAGGAAAAGAACAAACAAAAAGGTAAAAACAAAAAACACTCTGACCATCTCAGCAAAAGCACAGGAGTCTGTCCTTCTGCCACTTAGGCCGGAGCCGCTTTCTCTCTTTAAGTCCGCAGTGGGCGACAAAATACACAGTGAAAAGTTGGGGTGGGAGAGACGAAAGCCCTCTGGGAAGGAGAAGGAGGGGGGAGGAGGAGGAAGAAGAGAAATGCATACGATCACACAGCTGCGACCAGGGAATAAAACGAGAACACACGAACTAGATAACCTTGTCCTGGGTCTGACACAGACGACTCGGTCAATTGGTATCGCTTCCAGGTTATCTTCACTCCGAGAGGAGAATGAACTCTCTGAGAAGGGTTTAGAGTGGAACTGTCATGACATTTGGCTCATTGGTTGGTGGGGAAAAGTCCACAGGCCTTTGATCACTAGATCAGCCCATGTGACCGAGTGCCCTGTGGCTAATGTCTGTGCAGTAACTATGGGGTACTGCTGGTACCTTCACGTTACCTGTGAGCTAGGAGCCGTGACATCACTGGACCAGGATTATCCCTCCGGCAGGTGGTAGCCGTGGGGCTTCATCTGACATTGCTTGACACGGAGATCATACTTTTCATCATGGGTTGTACCAGCTTCCTCAGTCTCCGTCCTCCCCACGCCAGGATAACAAAGGGCTCATGCCAACATTTACCTGAAACAAGGATTTAAAGTGTTAGAAGCATTTCACCACTACCTGACAGACGGCTTAAGGCTCCTCTATTTTATTAGCTAGTATCAGGGATAGGAATTTTCTAAAGTTTTGTGCTTTCAGTGCAATTCAAAGCTTTAATCATTTCCTTCGACTTATTTCTAAGAGGGGCTGATTCTTTACTTAGCCTTTCCTGAGTTTTATTTTTAAAATATAAGCTGCTCTTTCCCACAGATGAGCAATAAATTACAGTCACGATCATTGTGTTACTTAACATATGGAAGTTTCTGTTATTCTCGTTTTGTTTTCTTAGTTTCTGCCACCGAGGAGCAGGGTGGTTACAGGCAGGTCTCCTGCCTTTGGCCTTGAGTGGTGTTCTTGTCCCACGAGTCCTTCTATGGCGAAGGTGTGTGGCAGCTGACACACTTTTTGGGAGAGTTGATTGTGAACATTTCTGCCCAACTCCATGTTCACTGATATTGCATCAGCTGCTTAAAGCTGGCCTCGGTGGGCATGGGTACGCCACACAAACTGTGAAGCTCTACAGATCAGGGAGCTGGTCGTTCACCATTTACCAGCACACCACTGAGCACAGTGAGTAGGGAGAGATTGGGGACCTGGAGTGTAGCCATTGCCCCACACATCAAGTGGGGCACCTCGCCCTACCCCCAGGTGTGGAGCTGAGCTGGGAGGGGCTCTTTTCTGGTTCAAACAGAGCTGCCCTCTCTGCTCAGGACAGTGTATGCACAAGGCTATGTCCTCGGGGTGGGGGGTTGGCATCTTCTACTAATTTACACAAAGGTGGCAAATAGAGGAGGCACTGATTTAACCATTGTTAAAATTTACCAACCTCTAAAATCCCTGTTAAGACGATATGGATACGAGTGTTTTGTTACCTGCGATTGAAAGCGATTTAACTAATATGTCTGGGACGAGGCCTGGGGATCTGCGTTTTCACAATTTCCCAAATTTTGGAAATATGGAAACCACCAGAGTAAATCTCCTGTAAACGGATGTCCACTTTCCTTAAACATACGTCAAGATGTTTTGCCAGTCAGGTTTCGTGTGACCGTGCAAGCCCGAAGGCCCATGGGACCCCCGGAGGGGTGGTACTAAGCCACAAGCATCCTTGCCCATCCTCCTGTCATAACATAGGCTGCTATGTGTGACATGGCGTGAAAAGGGTTGGGGAGCTCTGAACTGCTGTGCAAGGAAAATAGAACCAGCTCACCAGGTAGCCGTGTCACCTCAGAAATGCGCTTGGCCCTTTTGTTTCTCAGCTCTTACAGCTCTACTATCACATAAATTGGCTATTTTAATAATCATAAATAATAAGACCCAAGGCACAATTCAGGTAGGACCTCCTAGCCAGTAGATGGGTCCTAGCTCTGCGTTTCCATGAAAGAATGCTCCCACTTACTCCACAGGGCCCAGAGACCACAGTAGGCCTGACAGGTGTTGCTGACCCTTCTGAAGCCTTAGGGCCTTAGCAGGGGCTGAAGTCCGGCCTCCCTTTCTGCCTTCCTGTGCCTCACTTCCTGTGACGTCATTTATTGACCCAAGTCCTGGTCCTTGGCTGCTTCTGCTCTGGGCCTTCCCTCATCAGACTTTGAACAAAGACTTCTGTCTTTCTCAACTCAGTGTCAAAATATTGAAATAATCATCGTAATAGGTATTCACTGCAATTAAACCAAAAGTATTACACATTTTTATTTAGAAATAATTATTATCTACAGAAAAAAGCAACCTTGTTTCCTTCTACCAGTCAAAGATATTCGGTCTTACTGTTTTGTTATATTTCCACCTGGTATTATTTTTATATTCATGTTATTTTATTAAAAAAAAAAAAAAACACAACCTCAATCCGAAAACCTGTAATACATCTATGGTTCTTCTTTTTCACTCGATCGTCTTTTTACATGCAGTTCATCAAGTCCAGCGGATGGTACCTCTGACTGTATCTCAAATCCATCCCCTTCCTACTGTTTCCATTGCCCCAGCCCCACCCCCACCCGCAGTCACTATTACCTTTTACTTGGTCTACACCAGTAGCCTCCCAACTCATCTTCTTGTTTTCACTCTTGTTTTTGAATTCTTTTTATTTTCCCTCCTCGTGAGGGTGCTCTAAGTGTAGATCCAGTCTTGTCATTCCCCCCTAAAGAACTCTCCAGAAGCTTCCCATTGTACCTAAAATAAAATCTGCATTCGTTTCGAATGGCTTGGAAGAACCAGAATGGTCTGGATGTGCCTGTCTGTCCTGTTCTCCCTTTCCCCTTACTCGGTCTGTTCCTGCCATTTCACCCCAGGGCTTTTGTATTTCCTGTCCCCTCTGCCTGGAACAGTCATCCTCTGGCTTTTGCATGTGGCTACTCCTCCCCAGGTCTCTAAGGTCAGTTACACAGAAAGACTTTCTTGCTCCCCAAACTGCAGTCCCCTCTCAGCCACTTGTCATCACATCACTCTGGTTTATTTCCTTCAATATGCACATCTCATTCTAAAATTGTCTTTTAAAAAGGTTTCCTTTTTCATTCTCTCTCATTTCTAGAAGGTACGATTCTGGAGAAGCGTGACCTTGACTAACTTATTTACTGTTTTCCCCAGGTTTTCAAATGACTCTTGCTCACACGCATTAAGCGTCTAATAAGTACACACTGGATGTGTGAGTGAACAAATAAATGAATACCTGAGAGCACAGTGACTATTCTTTTCTGTATTTCTTTCAGTTTCTAAAATGTTAAGTCAGTCTTTCTTAAACCTGTAAAAATGCCCACAGTCCCCCACCCCCTACCACCAAGTGCTGACTTATACATGAACGAAAGTGAAATGCTTATCATTTCTACGTGGATCTAGAATCAAACGTACTTACAAACTACATACAAAGCTAAAAAACAATTACAATTCGAATTGACAGTATTGATTTAATGCCATAGATGGCAATCAATGAGACTGAATCACTCCCCATAGACTAAGTTGCTGTGACTCTAACGCAGGTTCTTTAGAGTTTAGCGGACTCTCCTGTCCATTGCTCTGTGATGGTTTAATATTTTTCATGACTTCTCTCTCTCTACTATTGCAAAACCTTAATTTCTACATCACGCTGTGAGTGGTATTTATTTGGGATGAGCGTGATACACTGGGAGCACACTCACCTCTGGTGATTTCTCATTCACCTTTCTCCATTAAGTCCTGCTACTGGCTGTGCCGTAATCTTTAACCTAAAGTAAATGAGGCCAGTGGAATCACATTTCAGTCTTGTTTTGAAGGAGGTGCTCGTCCGGAGAGTCCAGCGCAGGTTTACAGTGAGTTGGGACACATGGTTCCCTAGAATTCCAGAGAGGCATCTCCTGGAGAGAAGCAGTCAGAAGCAGGGATGGGACCGAATGTCCTAGGGGTCTACTCAACCAGCCCCTTCAGAAACACTGAAAAATCATGCATCGCTCAGCAAGACTGAATTTCTTGAAGAAGATGGTGAGGGGCAGAGCTCTGGGTGGACAGATCAGAAGAAAGAGATGGAAGGATGGATGAAGAGCAGAGAAGGCCTGGTATGGCTCTGGAGCCATCCTCGTCCAGGAAGCGAAATTTATTTAGTTCTCCAAAGGATATCCCATTTATGTACAGCATCAAACACCATCTCGCTCAGCACAAAATCCCACATACCACATGCCATTAAACCCATGTAAAATATATGTGTGTATGTGTGTGTTTATTTTGCTATGATGGTTGGTGTTTATTTAAAATGAACAGAAAAACGTACCTAATTAAAAACTTAAAATACTAACAAATCTCTCAGACATCACAAAGTTCAATATCTTACATTTGCACATTCACAGAAATTTGCGGCCCTGGGAAAACACTGCTAAGGAGCTCCCCAGCCCCCCTCTCCTTGGGGCTTTGGAAGAGCTCCGTGCCAGTGGGCGCCCTGAAACCCATGCCTCGTTAGTTTCGCAGTGCACTCATTATTTATAGCAGCACAACAGATCGCCCCCCCGACCAAGTTTAGCGGCTCAGATCAAATATTTGTTATCTCACATGGTTTCTGAGGAGCTGTCGGTACTAAGTTGCAAAGCCTGCTGGAACCTGGACTATTTAGATTCCAACCTCTGTATGCTTGTCCTTAACCTCCACAGCCCTCAGCACTTCTGGGTGTCATACCTCCCAACCTGGCCAACGTTCACCATGCCTGACTCTGCCTTCCTTGCGGGGCCTTGTTCAGTTCCCTGGGATGACTGGGGTTTTCTTTCCTCAAAACTCTTACTGACACCTCTCCCCACCTCCACCATTAGCAAAATTATCACAGGATGCTAAGTTTGTAGCTGTCTGCAAGGTAGATCATAAGTTGCTTGAATGCAGGGACCATTTTTTTTCTGTCCCCAAATTTACAGTAGCTGGCAAAGCGCTGACATGACATCGGCCCCAGTAAATGTTGCGTGAACACCTGGATTGCACTGGATTCAGAGAGGCAGGACTATTTCTAAGGCCATGCACCCTTGGAATTAGCATTTTGTTAACGATCACAGCAAATCCCTGGAGATACAGCACTCAGCTTCCCTCTGGTGAAAATGCTATGTCCAGAGAAAAGATTAACCCTCAGTGAATCAGTGACCATGCGCTGCCCACTTTACAGGGACAGTGACTGCATTCAGAACCTCTTTATGCTGATAAAACCTATAAAATGTCAAAGCTTCATCAAATGTGTTGCTGCTGCAGGCAGCCAGAGCCCCACCCTGTGTCTGCCTGCGGCCTCCTGGCCCACACTGAGGCCTCAGGTGGCAGAATGAGCACCTGTTAGGAGAATCTAGCTGATCTAGCTGTCTTGTACTCCTCACGAACACCATCTTTTCCAGATGCCAAATGTGCACTTTATTTCAAGGGTGTTTTTTCTTTCTGTGTATTGAAATACTGTTTGTGGGAATATGTGAGCCCAGGGCATATCAGAACACAAAAAGAACATCCCAGACATTCTTCTCCAGGTGTCCTTGGCCTTGGACAGAATGATCTGCTTTCTTCTCTTGTACTCACTTCACTTCCTGCGCACCTGCTCTTTCCCAATCCTTTCTCTTGCCCCTCACTGCCCAAGGGAATTTGAATATCTCTTCTTGGGATTTCTACCCATATTCTCCTAGAAGGTTGACTCTGATTCTACCACCTCCAGCTTGCAGGCTCAGATCGCCACTGCTTCCTCTCTTTGGGAATCCAGGGCTGTTTGCCTTTTGGTGCTTAGTCCTCACCAAGCCTCCCAGACTTCCCAGTGCATTCACATCGCCTGGGGGTTTCGTAGGAGGCAGGTTCTGATTGGAAGGTCTGGACCCAGCCTGGAGCCTGAATTTCTCCCAAGCCTCAGAGGAAGGTCTGCTGCTGATCCTGAATAGGGGCCATGCTTTGCATCACAAAGGCGTAGAAGACTTGGTTTTAAGTGTTTTCCTCCCGCCCTCTCTCCCTCCCTCTCTTCATTCCTCCTACACTTTTTGCCTGTTGATTGGTCTCCTTCTACATCTTATGCTTACTGTTCTGCGCTGTCATAAGAGGTAAAAATCACTTCTTAGTAACTTTATATTCTTCTTTGCACTTTTTCATTCTCATTTACCTATACATTTGTACTTTTACTCCGACTTAGATTTACAGTATTTCTGTCTCGACCGATTGTAACGACCTTGACAGCAGACAATGGCCTATGAGACCTAGTTGAACTTTTAGTGAAAAGAGCAGTACAATGACATTAGCAAATCTGAGTTTAAGTCTCAATTTATCTCCCAGTTACTACTACATGTGAGATTCAGGTGAGTTCCCCAGCCTTTGAGCCTCAGCGTGATCGCCTGAGAAACAGCAAGATAGTGGCTCTGTGCGTGGAACGAAATGCTGCTGGTGATGTGACTGGCGTAGGGTTTGTGTCCTCTGGCCCTGAGCTGTGTTCATTCCCTCCCCAGCTGCGAGAGACTGTCGGCTCCAGAAGGTCCGTGTGTTTCCAGTTCTGGGTAGGTCGGGCAGAATGTCAGGGAAGCTGTGCCTAAAGGACATTTGGTTTCCTTCTGCTCTGGTTCTCATTTTGAGCTTTAGTTGAAAGATTTCATGGGATGCTGGCAAACATTTATGTTTTTGTTGTTTTTCAATTTTAGCTAAGACAGTGCTTTGAAATTTTCATTTTGAACTTAAAAAAGATGATTGACGTGGTGACTAGGCTTTAAGAAAAACTATGCGTTTCACAGATTATGGGGGAAAAAAAAGAAAGCAGAAGCTAGTATGTTTTTTATTGCTTGTGTATTTACCACTCAGATAGGCTGGAGTTGCAACTCCTTTAAAAATTCTGTTGCTTGAGTTCACTTTTCATTTGAAAAGAATGAAATAATCATTGGGAAAAAAATGAAAAGAGCTGTAGTGGGACATGGGATGGACCCTGGCTGGCCACAGAAAAGCAAAACTGTGATCAGTCCCGCTTTTCCATTCCTGGCTATGAGACCTTCATGAAAATCACTTTAAATGTATCCAGGCTGTTTCCTCATCGTATAAATGAGTGGGTCAGACTAAATGATCCATCAGATCTTTTTCTGCTCTCAGAAAAAAAAAAAAAAGAGCCAACTGTGGTTCTTATTAATTTCGTTACAGGTATTAGGGAAATGAAAGCGTCAGTCAAGTAAAACAGTTTCTCTCTATATTTTACAAATGAATGGTGGTGTTAAACGAGATTACAGGAAGAAATGTTTAAAATGCTTGAGAGAACACTTTCAAGTCATGTGAAGCTCTTGAAGAGCGTGGATTTAGATACAAAAAATGGATTGGCTAATTGCAACCCATTCTTAACTACTAATTAATGCATGCTAGAGAACCTGCTTAAACCGAGTCCCTGTAGTTTCTTGACAGGAATAAAAGTATATTTTGTGAACAAAGAATCCATTCCACCATCTATGCGTGTTGTGCTCATTCAGCCTGTGAGAGAGCAGTGTCACTTAGTGGTTCCAGGCACAGATAGAAGCTGGTGTCAGATTCAGGGGTCAGACCCTGGCTCTGTCCTCTACAGCCTGTGTGACCTTGGACAAGTCGTTGAAGCCCTCTGCAGGAGAAGCTTCATAACTGTAGCAGGAAACTGATGAGGATTAAGAGGTATTATATTTTAAATGTGCCTGATATATAGTAGATGTTCAATAGTCGTTCTGTTTTGATATTGTCATTGACTTTAATATGATATCAAATTACAGTCCTGAATTCATAACTGAGGTTTTCTCCTTAAAACGTCCATTGCCTATTCAAATCGCTCGCATTATTGCCCTTTTCACTGGGAGGTCACGCCATGTGATGGAAAGGAAGTTGATGGAGAGAAAAGTGTCCCTTTGGCAAGTCATCTCTATCAGGGATCTTGCTGTCTCTGTCCATAAATAAGATGGTTGGTTAGATTCAATTATTAGGTTAGATCTGCTTGGTTGCAGGGTTCATGGCCTTTGGAGGTCTGATATGTATGCAAATTGCTGTGCGTAGGTTTATACCATTGTCTAGGGTGACAATCTATACCGGTCACCAGACTCTCGGATGGGTCCATGGGCTCAGGAGCCACCTGGCTCCAGGATACTCAGCTTCTGTTTTGGTTCTAATGTCCCACAGCTACAGGACATGGGACTTTTGGTGAACTCATTCAGAGGAACGGATTTTTTTTTTTTTTCTGGGAAAATCGATAACTAAAGCTATTTCCTGGTGAAATAGAAAACTGATATTTTGACAGTTCCTTCTGGCAGCAGTAAGAACAAGGGAAAAAAGAGGACACATTTTCAACTGCCAGATGACCCAGCTTGTCCCTCTATTTCGACGAGACACATGCTACCAACCTAGTTCTTTGGGAGTATTGGCATCACTGTGAGGGTTCTTATTCCTGTTTTTATATAAATAATGATTAATTAATATTTGTTGGTATCGTTGATTTTTCTAACAAGATAGAAGAGTGCACAAATTTCACTTAAGTCCTTCCCCTAGTCACTTTGGATTGGCTGTCCTGTCACTAAATCCCTTCCTTGTGGGAGGATCTGGGGAGAGGGAGCTGGCAGAATCGGGGCTGGGTTCTGGGCCATGGAAAAGAGCAAGGAATTGGAGGCTCCATGAACTTGGGATTGGCAAAAAGGGTAAGACTATCTCTGAAGCAAGGAAGGGGGAAGGCTGAGCTGCGGAGAGTGGTGACACCCAATCTAAAGGTTAGGGTTGATGATAGGATCAAGAAGTCAAGGAATTGAAGTCAGGTGACTATCAATCAGGAGCAGCTGACATCCTCTGCAAAAGGGGCATGCGAGCTGCCTTTCACACTGTGAAGATTATCAGGCCCCTCTTATGTTACATGCTTTCTTTCCAGCAGCCTCGCTACCAAGTCTCTCTGGCAGCCCCAGGGGCTTGGAAGAGTGTCCAAATTCCAGGCCCCAAAGAAGCTACTCACATAAGTCACCTGGCCTGGCCAGCTGTGTCACAGGGAATAAGAAATAAGTAGAGAATAACTTGCATGACATAATTGTGTGTGTGTCATCTGTAATGATCAAAATATCTTATGCCTACATGTTTAACGAATATTACAAATCACAGAGTGGCTTTCACGAGAGCGTGGTGATACTGTTACCCACAGAGAGACATTGATCTATGATCTGCTCCCACTGGGGTCTTCTACTTTATCTGGTTTAAGTCTGAAATCCTCTCAGTTACTTCTGAGTCTATGCTTTTCCAGGATGTACCATTTCTGTTAGCTGGTAATTTCAGTTTTTTCTCCATTTTTCTGTCTCAGTCTCTCAGTCTGTCTCTGCCTAGCATAGATACAGACATCATTGGCAGGCATATATATATTTTTAACCTTTTTCTATCGACATTGCTATTTTTTGTTCCCTGAACACAAGTCTTGGAGGACATCATCGTCTCTGATTGTGCAAACATGCCAGCTACAAAACTCTTTCTCCTACTTAAATGGGATTGGAAAGACCCTATAGGTAGACTAGGATTGGCAGAGAAAGAAAACAACTCTTGTGTGGGATCTAACCTAGAAAAATCTTTTATTCATTCATGTATTCATTAACAAATATAATGCAGGGCACTTAATATGTCCCGGGCATTCAGATAGTATCTGGGGAAACAGAATTGAATATGAAAACACTTCTATTCTCCAGGACACAGAGACCAGCGGGGAAAAAATAACAGAATAGACAATTGCAGCACGGAGTGAGAGGTGTTGTGATGGACAGAGCACAAGAAATTGTGGGAGCTGTGATATTGTGATTTATAATAAGAAATATGTATTTGGTCTTCGTCCCCATTCCTGACATAGCTTCTAAAACCCTTGGAGTTTCCTAAGAGATGAAAGAGATAAAGGGGTCTTTTGAGCCTATGTTTATGAAGTGACTTTTAAAAACCTCCAAGGTAACCTAAGGATGGGGCTGGTTGCCATGGGAACAAATCATGTAATTAGAGGGTTGGAAATTTCAGTCTCACCCTTGGCCTCTGGGGTAAGAAAGAGGAGCTGGAGACTGAGTTTAGTCACCTGTGGACAACGATTTAATCAATCACGTCTAAGTGATGAAGCCTCCATAGAACCCCAAAAACATGGGGTTTGGGGAGCTCTGGGTTGGGGCCACCTGGAGATGCACGTGGGGAAAGTGTGTACTCAGAGCATGGGTGCTCCGTGCCCTTCCCACCTCCTCGCCCACGTACCTTCCCCTTGCATCTAGCTGTTCTTGAGTCACCTGCTTTTACAATAGTCTTGTAAGTAAAATGCATCTCTGAGTTTTGTGGGCCTCTCCGGCAAATCAATCGGGCCCTGGGAGAGGGTCGTGGGAACTTGCCATCTGTGGCCCATGGGTCGGAAGCACGGGTAACGACCTTGACTGGCAACGGGCATCTAAAGGATGGAGGTTGGGGGGGCAGTCTCATAGGATTGAGCCCTAAACCTATATTGCATGGTGATTGGGAGAACAAAAAACCCACATGGGAGGAGTCCCGAGGAACGGCACAGGGTTCAGCCCTGGCTGTTGAGGGGGAAAACTCTGTAGAGGAGTTAATTTGACCTTGGTTTTGAAGAGGGAGCAGGAATTGTCCAGATGAAAAAGGGTAGAGTAGGAGAGAGCGTTTCAGGCAGGAAATGTGGCCCTTTAAAGAGCTAAAAATAGCTTAACCATTTAAGTTCATGCAAGACTGTGCTTCAGTGTCGTGGGGGTGGGGTGGGGGGTGTCGGGGGGTGCAGGGAGGTTGGAGGGGCAACGCTCATGACTCCTTCACGGTGTCACCTTTGAGCCCACTCCCGGCTGTGTGCTTCAGGCCTCATTTTTCTCCCCTGGCTGCTTTGAGGTTTGGCAGTCGAGCTGTCTAGAGTCTTCCACACAGGGTTTACCTTGACTCTGTAAAGATGGCCACAGATTAATCAAATGATTAAACAGCGTTTACTACTCACTGTACGTAAAAGTTCTGTTTTCAGTCCTGTGTGTATCATTTCTGTTGTGAGCAGCATGCTCGGAAGAGTGGAAATAGCACAAACACTCGGGCCAGAAGACCCGAGAACAAATCCTCACTGTTCCATCCCCTACCTCTGTGATTGGGGAAAACCCACTTAAATGCGTGCATCGAGTCTCAATTTCAAGCGAAATTATAATGAACTATAGTAACTACCTTATAGGCTTATTAAAAATGTAAATGAGGTGATCAATGCAGATGGAATTTGAACGGGTAGGAGGCACTAATTAATGGTGAGTGTTGTTTAGTATCACACACACATTCGCGTAGAGAGTGGTTCAGGGTAAATCTGAATTTCTAGGAGGAAAATAAATACCTTGAGACACTTTTTGAAGGTGGTAGATACGACGCTCATTGGACATGAAGTAGGAGGTGGCCCATGGTGCCACTGCACAGGGCTGAGTGGGGTTTGAGATCAGCCCAGTCCACAGATGGAGCAGAGACAAGTGGGGAGGCTGAGAGGAGGTGTGTGAGGGGACGTGGTGGCTGAGATCTGAAGGTCGGGACATGGGGTCTCCGTGGAGGGAAATGAAGTGGGTGCAGAGAAGGTAGGATCGTGGGCTCGTAGGTGTGCAGAGCAGGAAGCAGGCCTGGCGATGCTGGACCTCACGTGCCCATCCCTCTGCTGAGCAAGTCAGGTTCCTGAGAAGGTGGGTGACTTGCTCCTGGTCACGGCCACGGCCAGTTACAGAACTGCAGTTCCATCTGGGGGTACTGACTCCTGGTTCTGTTGCCTTCACCATTTCTTAACACTCGCTCGAAGGAGATAATGAGTCTCTCTTCGGTCGTAATCAGAACAGCTTCAGAGAATGAAGTTAACACGTGACTATGTTTATAACTATGTTATTGCTCGGATTAATTCCTGTTTGCTTGAGCTCTCCAGCATTTACATACATCAGGGATCTTTCACCTCCTCCATCAAACAGATTTTTCTCAGATTTGTTTATTCG
The DNA here is from genome assembly GCA_030015415.1 of Cynopterus sphinx. NCBI lineage: Eukaryota > Metazoa > Chordata > Mammalia > Chiroptera > Pteropodidae > Cynopterus > Cynopterus sphinx. Next base: position 4,663,073 of record CM057383.1, on the reverse strand, counting down.
CTGATTCGAACACACGTGTACCAGGGTTTCCTGTGCTCTGGGCACCACGTAAAGCGGTGGGGACCCAGAGGTGAGTAGGACCCTGCCTGTCCTTAGCCTCCAGGACCTCTTCGTCTCATAAAGAAAACAGACACGTACGATGCTGTGTAGTAAGTGTACGCAACGGAAGGGACAACCAAGGCAGTTTTCTTAATTTTCTTTGATTATTAGTTTCAAGTGTACAGTACATTGTTAGACATTCGTATAGTTTTTAAACAATCTCTCAGATTGCTCCTTTTCTCTGGCTTTCCACCTAGTCATCACATTACTGCCGACTGCTGACTACATTCCCTGTGCCATGCCCCCATCCCCATGACCATCTGTCAACTACTCCTCATTTAACCCTTCCCTCCTTTTTCTCAGCCCCCCAAACCCCTCCCTCCTGGCTATCACCAGATTTCCCTCTCTATTTGTGAGTCTGTTTTCGATTAGTTTGTTCATTTTGTTCCTTAGATTCCCAATGTAAGAGAAATCATATGGTATTTATCTTTCTCTGTTTGATTTATCTCAGTAATAATCTCTAGGTCCATCCATGTCGTTGTGAATGGTAGGATTTCATTTTTTTTCATGGCTGTGTAGTACTCCGTTGTATATATGAACCATAATTTCTTTATCCAGTCGTCTGTTGATGGGCATTTAGTTTGCTTCCATATCTGGGTTATTATATATTGTGCTGCCATGAATATTGGGGTGCGTAGATCTTTATGAATTATTGTTCTGGTTTTCTTTGGCTAAATACCCACCAGGAGTGCAACTGCTGTGTCAAAATGTATGTCCATTTTTAATTTTTTGAGAAGCTTCCAGACTTTTCCATAGTGGCTGTACCAGTTTGCAGTCGCACCAACAGTGTGTGAGGGTTCCCTTTGCCCCACAGCCGCACTAGCACTTTTCCTTTCATTTATTGATGATAGCCATTCTGATGTGTGAGGTGATATCTCTCTGTGGTTTTCATTCACATTTCTCTGATGGTTAGTGCCCCTGAGCATCTTTTCATATGTCTCTTGGCCATTTGTATTTCCTCTTTGGGGAAGTATCTGTTCAGGTCTTGTCTGCCTTGGATTGTTTGTTTTTTCATTGTGAGTTGTATGAGCTCTTTATACAATTTGCACATTAACCTCTTATCAGATGTATCATAAGCAAATATCTTCTCCCATTCAGTAGGTTGTCATTTCATTTGGTTGATGGTTTTCTTTGCTGTGCAAAAACTTTTTAGTTTGATGTAGTCTCATTTATTTATTTTGTCTTTTGTTTCCCTTGCCCGAGGACATATGTCTGAGAGTAAATTACTAGTAGCAATATCAGAGAGATTACTGCCTATGTTTTCTTCTAGAAGTTTTGTGGTCAAGTTAGTTTTAAAAGTTGAGAGGGAGCATCTCAGAGTTAATTATCTTTGAACTCAGTCTTGGAGAAAAACTAGGAGTTCGCCAGTTGGAGGAAAGGGGTGAAGGGAGGTGAAGAATAACGAATGCTCCAGAGAAGTAAATGTGAAGTCTTCATGGCTGCGAGGCAGGGAAACCTTTTTCTCCATAACATTCGATGACATAAGGTGACATGATAGGCAGCAACGCTGATGTGAGTTTTGGAGAAACATTTTTAAGTCCCAGCCAAGTAAAAGGTGATTTAATGAAAAAAAATAAATGACAAACATTTCTGGATCTAGAAAAAACATCATCTCTTCTACCCTCAGGAAGAGATTAATAATTGTGGGGAGTTATCTTGTCTTTTCGAATCCCTGCCAGATGGGATTCTGCTGTGACTACTTCTGCTCCAGGCAGCAGAGGAGGGATTTCATAGGATTAGTCCTTTCCCCACTTGTTAAGCTTTGGCAGCCATGACTGACTCCACACCTGCAGAGTTTACTGTCAAGACAATGACATTGTTTCTGTGAAACCAAAGGGATGTTTACGGAGTTATCAGGACACAAAGATGAATAGGATGTGACCCCTGCCCCCAGGGAATGTACAGCTATGTGGGAAAGACACAGCTGTGGCAAAGCACACGACATAGTGGGGGTGTGTGCTGGTGGGCTTAGAAGATGGTGGGGGATCTAATGTGGCTTGTGCTCCTAAAGTTGAATCTTAAAGAATGAGTAGGACTCAATCACATAAGGGGAGGAAACTCTTCCTCATAGAAGAACAAAGAAAAAAACAAAAAACAACTCTTGGAACTTGGCACCAGCATGAGATTTTCGGAGAATATGGTTGGAAGAGTAAAGCCTGAGGCCAACTGAAGAAAGTAGAGGCCAAGCCAATCGGGTGAGGGCTGGGAGGGTGTGGAAAGAGTTTGGTATGGTTCATAGATTTCTAGTTCAGTTTCCTGAGTACACAGTCATGCTGCTGAATGAGATTAGTAATACAGAAGAATTAACTGGTGTGTGTGTGTATGTGTGTGTGTGATCAACTGAGTTCTAGCTTTACTGGATCTGAGGTGCCTGTGGGTTCTCCGGGTTAATATGTCCTATAGAAAGCTGGGTTACAGAAGATAGGATAGGTCTGGAGCTGAGAACAGGTGTCTGGGATTAAGATGAAGATTTGAGCGTCATCAGTGTGTAAGAAATAGTGGAAGTGGAGAGGAAGGGTGACTGAGCTTTTCTGGAACAAAGGATCACAGAGGAAGGAGGCTGACGGTTGGATTAAGTGACTTCTCTATTTGAAGTTATAAATCAGAAACTTCAGCTCTTATTCATTGTTGACACAGCCTTTGGGTATTTTCCCAATGGGCAGACTTTGGCTGACAACAGACTGTAAGTGCCAGAAGCTAGATTTATTCTGCAAAGAAATTCTTCCCAAAGCAAGACATTTTTGGCTCTCACACTGGGAATGTGCATGCTCAGCCTCCAAAAACTCTTGGTAGCTGGTCATCTGGATCACGCTAGGGCCAATATTTCACACTAGTATTTCGAGTGAAATAGTTTTAGCTCGTAGACGTGAATGAGTGTCCTCTGAACCTCACAGCTAGACACCTGTTTTGATCCGAACCAGTTTGGCAGTTTGATTTTTAGGTTTTCCCATGACACCAATTGGGATTTCATCTTTCGCCAAGGAAGAAACTAGAAATCAAATAACTTGTCCTGTCTTTCTATCTCAGTGTATTAGAGTTCTCTAGAGAAATAGACCAATAAGATGTATCTGGGGAGAGGAAGATATTTATTGATAAGAAATTTGCTAACACAGTTATGGGGGCTGAGAAGCCCCGTGATCTGCTGGCTGCAAGCTGGAGACCCAGGAAAGTGAGTGGTGTCATTCAGTCCAAGTCCAAGGTCTGAGAGCCAGGAGCCTCGAGGCAGGAGAAGATTGACGGCCCTGCTGAAGCAAGGAGGCAGGAAGGACTGAATTTCTTCTTCATGTTTTTGTGCCATTCGTGACCTCAGAGGGCTAGGTAGCTCCCACCCACACTGGGGGTTGCTGACTGCTCTCTCAGCCCACCGAGTCAAGCACTCATTTCATCTAGAACCATCACAGACACACTCAAAAATAATGTTTAGCCAAAAATCTGGCACTCAGTGATTCTGTACAGTTGGCACATAAATTAACAATCAGAATATTTAAGATTCCTAGCCTGCTTTTCTCCCTTTTTCCATTTTTTCCTTTCTCCCCCCATCCTTTTCTAAATTTACCAAAAGTTAGTAATACCTTACTCTTTTGTTCCAGGTGCCACGGTGGGTGGACTGATAAATACAACACAGTCCTGGCCTTTTCGGAGGGTGGTCTTCTAGGGAAGGTGGTAACATAAGCAATTACATGTTGGAAATCTGAAGGCTGATTTAATAGGGATGCAGACAGGATGTGCTGGGGGCTTGTGGCCGACTGCTACTTGGGTGTCTTCAGTGGACCATCTCTTGTAGCATTCCTTGTGTGGTCCCCTTCGCAGTGACTCCAGGCTTGTCCATGAGTCACTTTGGCCAATGGGACACTGACTAGTATGATGTGAGCAGAGGCTCCATAAGCACTTGCACTTGGGGTCTCATCTTCTTGGAATGCTCCTTTTCGTCATCTGGTCACTGTTCTGTGAGGGTTGGAGGGACCCTCGTGGAGGGCTGAGGCCTCTGCCCTGGAGACAGAGCCCAAGCTCCAACCCAGTGGCTGCTCCCAAGAGGCCACGGTATCCTCCAGCAAACTGGAGGCCTGCCAGTGTCCTGTGAGCAGAAGGATCACCTGTCCAGTGAGCAGGATCATGAGAAATGCTACGTGCACGTTGTTTTCAGCCACTGAGCTTCAGATTGGTTTGTTAACTTTAGGTGACTGAGACAGACAGGGCTTGTAATTTCTTGATAATGGTTCCTCTAGCCAGCGAAGCCTTTTCGACTGCTCTTCTGTTCTTATCTGCTGTTAAGGATTGAAATGTCCTCCCTGTCCAAGAAAATATAAGGTTGAAGCCCTAAGTTCTGGGACCTCAGAACGTAACTGTGTTTGGAGATAAGGCCTTGCATGATTAGGTTAAAATAAGGCCACCAGGGTGGGCGCTAATCCAATCTGGGTGGCCTCCTCATAAAAAAAAGAAACTTGGGTCTACAGAGAGACTCCAGGATGCGTGTAAACAGAGAAAGTCCCTGCAAGGACACTTGGAGAAGGGGCCATTTGCAGGCCGAGGAGAGAGAGGCCTCAGAGAAGACTTAACCTGACAATTGACCTTGGACTTCAGCCTCTACAACGTGAGGACATAATGCTGCCATGCGAGCCACTGGCCTGGAGACTTATCTTATGGCAGCCGGGCAAGCTAACGCACTGGTGGCTGGTCGTGCACGGTGTCATGCCGATTCTGTATTGTCAACCTCCCTCCTGCGTGTCATCATCTCTGTTCCTGGGCTCATCATTGTCTTACTGGGTTACGGCAGCAGCCACCTCAGCGGGCCTCTTTCCTGTTTGCCCTGCCCCTCTGTGAAGTGACCCTTCCCACGTGTTTTAGATCAGGGCTTCTCAGCCTTGTCACTTTGATAGTTTGAACGGTTAATTCTTTGTGTAGTGGGGAAACTTTGCTGTGCATCCGAGGATGCTTAGCGGCACCCTGGATGCTCGTAGCAACATGGTTTCATGACAACCAAAACCATCTCCAGAAATGGCCAGACAGCCCCTGTGGTCAAAAATGCCTTCTCTAGAAAACCATCGTCCAGAACTCTATCTGAAACCCAATTCTAATGTTCCTGTGTTTGAAATCCCTTTGATGATCACCCATTAAACTTTGATACATTTCCATATAAGTCCCACCTCGTGACAGGGAAATGAAAGGTTGGGGAAGTAGAATAATGATTTGGATGACCTCCCTGAGTTTTGATCTGAAGTCAGGAGTTCCATTTCCTTTTCTCAGCTTCTGGAAAGAGGGTATCAGAAATCTAAAGAAAGGTACATCCTATAAAAATCCTTGCAGGAAGAGCAATCAGGGGGATCATTTTGTAAACTGTATAAATGACTAACCAATGTACTGTCTACCTGAAACTAATAAAATAAAATTTTAATAAAAGGAAAAATAATACGTGCAGGAAACATGATCTGTCTTTCCACTTAGTAAAATCACTAATAGATATTACTTACCAGGCCCTTTGCTGTGTGCCAAACAGCATTGTGCTCAGAGCTTTAGAGAAATTAACATAGTTAATTCTCACAAAGGCCTTGGGGACATGGCATTCATTTTAATACTTCTAGTGAGGAATTTGAACTACATTCCTTCCTCTAATAGCACAGCTAACCCAGGTTAGTGTCCAGTCTTGAACCCAAACCAGCGACCTCTGGAGCAGTGATTTTCACCAGGCCCTATAATGTGGATAAAGGAGTAAGGGCAGAAAATGCGTGCTTGGCTAGTGCTGCCACTGAATGGCTTTGTGTTCGTGGCTGAGCTGAATGGCTTCTCTAAATTTTGATTTTTTTTTTTTTCAATAAATTATCTTCAGAGTAGTTGCTATCATCTCAATTTAATTTCTAAGCAAAGCAAGCCTCAAAGAGCAGTTGTGGCTTATCCAGTGTCAGTGAACAACAGCCATCATTCAAACTTGGGTCCATTTGGCCTGAAAATCCAGATTCAGATGCTTGACTTCGTGTGACATTTTTAAGTTTCAAGTTTCATAGCTATATTATATGTTTCAAAATAGAGAAGTGTCATATCCTAATCATGTAAAAAGAAAATCTATAGGTGTTTATGTTCTTTCTGAAATGCCAGAAAGAGAAGCAGATACCAGGGCCTGTGACATTCACCGTGTCTCTCTCTCTCTCTCTCTCACTCTCATACACAAACACCCTCAGGCACGTGTGTTTATGCGAGGTCTGAAAAGTCTCCCAGATAATGTAAAGGACTCCGGAAAATTACTTTATGTTGGAAACGCCTGGAGGAAACAAGTTTGGACATTTATAGAAACAACTCTGAGAAAACCCTGGGGAAATTAGGCTCCATAATAAATAGAAATTACCTTGAGATAATTGCTAACTTCATAATCATTTTCAAGTTCGATGAAACATCCAGAAATAAAAGAGGGCATGTTGTGATCGAGGTATTTAAAAAGTTATATCTCAGCCCACGACAGGAGCAAGCATGTCGCAAGCCCTAATCCTGTTTACGTAGATGGGCCCACGGGCCACTCACTGGATCTGAGTAAAGAACAGGGCCCCATAAATCATTTCGATCTGGTAGCGTAGGGTTTTCGTTATTGTTTTTTAATAGAGAAACCCAAGCTATCAGGAGACTACAAAGAAAACAAAAGGAAATGTGATGCAGAATTTAACAAAATAAATGGAATGAGCGGAACATGTATCCTCAGGGAGGTCTGACAACAAACTGAAAATGAAATGGAAGAGGTTTTATAAAGAGAAACTGCTGTGGCGATGCAGTGGAATGATCAGCAGTGACTCATGTGGATCCAAAAAATTCGAGACGATTCTTGGTCATTGAGAGGCACTGCTTAGAGAAGCCCATTCCTTATCTCTGACCTCTCGCTCCCCTGAGATTGCCAGCCTTTGACGTTTTCATATCAGGACAGTAGTTCAGATTTTAAAAATGAGTTGATGCATTTTAGTGATTATTTCGGCTCCCAATAGTTGTTGTTGTTGCTGTTGTTTGTGATTAGTTCCATCTGCAATGGAGAAAATGGAGGAAAATAACTCTGGAGCACGTGTTAAAGGTATGCCTTGGACATAGTGTGGGTTCGGTTCCAGACCAACGTAATAAAGCGAGTTGTGATCTTTTCTTCTAAAAGAGGGTCATGTTTTCCGTCTGTAAAACACATCTGTGCAGTGCAATAAAGCTAAGCACAATGAAACGAAGTTTGCCTCCAATGGACAGGAAACTCAGAGTGGTCGTGTGCCTGGAGGACAGATGGGTGTGTGGATGGGTGTGTGGTTGGATACAGAACAGAGATGGGCAAGGTGGATGGAAAATATACACCTCAGCTCTCTGTCACTTAAGAGAAGCTGACTTCAAATTCCCTGACTTAGGCGGACTAAAAGTAGAAAGATAGAAAACAATAGGCCCTGCAAAGATTTTTTTTAAAGCGGGAGTGGCTATATTACTACTGATAAGGTAGAGGCCAGGGCAAAGAAAATTACTGAAAACAAAGCGGGACATTACATAATGATGGAAAGATAAATATTCCAGGAAAACATAAAGATCCTAAATGTGCACACACCAAACCACAGAGGCTCAAAATAGAGGAGAGAAAAATCTCTGTCTGGCTTGATGTAGTTGGACATTGAATATAACCATCAATATGCCAGCACTTAAATTGCCATTTTATTTTTAAAAATTTTTTCCTCTGATTGAAACTTTTTTAGGATTCATTTACGATTTATTTGCATGTTCCTAAACATATTATTTTGTGTATAGATCTCACAGTGGGAATTACAGTCTATGTATGGGACTCACAACAGTCTCCTGATATCAACACTTCAGGACTGAGCAAGGCGTGAAAACCTCATGTGCATTTGGGTCTCTGTCTTCTATGCGTCAAATACCATTGTCTTGGGAGTCAGGTGATGGTGTTATTTTTGTTCTAATCACCAGATAAAATTTATAAACCTCATGAGGAAAAGGATATTTTCTTATATTTCCAATCTCTCTGTTGTTCAATTTACTATGGTTCTTTCTTCTATGGTTCATTTTCTTCTGTTCGATGAACTTCTTTTTAGCCAGTCTTTAAGAGTGGGTCTGCTACTGACAAATTGTTTTTGTTTTTGTTTTTCATTATTGAGAATGTAGATGTTTTTCTCCTTCCTTCCTGAGGGATAATTTCTCCAGATATAGAATTCACGTTTGACAGTATTTTCTCTCAGTATTGAAAAATAAGCTGTCACTTCCTTCTGTCCCTCCCTGGTTTCAGATGAGAAACCCAGGGTCATTTGAATTGGTAGGTATCAGTAAGGTGTCATTTATCTGCTTTCAAGATTTTTCTTTTCTCTGTAGTTTTTGAAAGAGTAATTATGATGTGTCCGGACATGGATTTCTTTGCCTTTATCCTCTGGTGTTTATTCAGCTCCTTGAATGGAGAGAGGGTGATTTAATCAAATTTGGGACATTTTCAACTATTGTTTCTTCTGATACTCTTTCTAACTCTCTGGAACTGATGATTCAACTCTGGGATCTTTATTTATCCCACTAGTCCTCAAGATATATATATATATTTTTTTTTTGGTGTTCTCTATTGTTCAGATTGGGTGGATTCTATTGTCCTTTCCTCAAGTTTACTGACGTCCTCATATTCTGTCATCTATTCTACTATTGAACCCATTCAATTTTTACTGTTTATGTTTTTGCATTTTCTGTTTGTAATTTTCATCTGATTGTCTTTTCAACTTTCTTGTCTTTGCTGAGATTTTTCATTTGTTTCAAGAAATTGTTAATAGTTTTTAAATGATGATTGCTTGTCTTTGTCTGCTCAGGCCACCAGAACACAATGCTGTAGATTGGGGTGGCTTAAAAAACAGAAATGAACTCGTTTAACACTTTTGGAGCCTGCGAAGTCTAAGACCAAGGTGCTGGCTGATTTGGTTTCTGGCGAGGGGCCTCTTCCTGGCTTGCAGTGGCTTTCACTGTGTCCTCACTTGGCAGAGAGAACAGACACTCTGGGGTCTTTTCCTATAGGGAATCAAGTAGTGTTGAATCAGCATCCTACCCTTTCAATCTCATTTAATTTTAATGATTTCTATAGAGGCCCAAATATAGTCACATAGGGACTCCAAATATAGTCACATGGCCTTCAATGTATGTATTTGGACAAGACACAATTCTCTCCATAGTACTGCTTTAAAATCTTTGTCTGATAATTCTAACATCTGGCTTATTTTGGTGTTGGTGGTAGTTAATTACCTTTTTTAATTCAAGTGTGATTTTTTTTTTTTTTGGTTCTTGGTATGATGGCTGACTTTTTAGCATATTCTGCACATTCTGTTTACATTCGGGGACTCTGGGGCCTATTTAATTTTTTATTTTCATAGGCGGCCACCCTGGCTAGAATGTGGGGTTTGATCTACTTTTATGCAGTGGTCCCAATGGCAAGTCAGTTTTCAGATTCTGCGAAGCATTATCTAGATTTGCTTTAGTGAGTAGGTAACATGGCATTGGGGTGGGGAGAAGGTTGCTCCCCTGGTCCCTGCTGGTGGATGTGATTTCGCAAAGCCAGGCCAATGGGTATCTCTCCACCAGGAAAGGTTGTGGTAGGACCCCGTGCTGATGCCCTGCCCCAGCCCCCTCACCCCTGGCCTTTGCAGTGTCTCTGGGTTGGGGAGGAGAGTACTCGGCCTAAGAAGAAAGACAAAGAGGTATACTGGACCAGGTTGCTTCTCGGGGCTGGGTCCTATTTTCTTTTTCTCTCCTCCACCTGCTCCGCTCATACCCATTTTATTTTCCCTTTTCCTTGCCCACATTTTGCCACTCAGCGCAATGTTTTCCACACAGTACATGCTCAATTGTTGCTGCACTTGAATTACTCATCCAGTTATTACTCACCTGTCAGGGTGTTGGTGGAGATGGTTTGTGTTCATTCCACTCTCCTGGGTTCATCTAGACAACTGTGCACCAGGAATAAGCCTCTCAAAGACGGTTAGCAACAGGGCACGGATTCTTACTGTGGGAAGTATCTACCTTCGTGGGAGTAGGAGGGGGCATGGAAAAAGCACCCTATGCTACTGAGATGCTTTTGTTTCTGTCTCATAGGATCCTGTTTAAGGGCAAGCAAGAAAAATCATTGCCCCCCCTTCTTGGCTTTCGTACAAGAAATCGAAAGGATTTCAGAAAGAAGTTTCCAGCTTTTACATTGTAGAACAGGCTGTTTGGTTGGTATGAGAGGATTTGTAAGTGGGTGACTATTTTATCCCCTGTCACACAGGCTGGCTTAAAAGCAAATGTTCCTTAATTTTGGTGGATAGGATTATAGAATTTCAGAACTGAATAAGGTATTAGAGAATAGCTGGTCCAAACCTCTTTTGTTGCCTGCGTGGAAAATGAGACTTATTTCAAGTAATGGTTCGTCTGGGGCCACAAAGACGTTAGTCAGTGGGCAGCGAGACGTAGTGGTAGAGTGTTTGTGCTCTTGAGCCCGAGACTGCCAGGTTTGAATCATGGCTCAGCCATTTCTTGGCTTTACAATCTTGGATCGTTCTCATTTTGTTTCTTCAGTGGCATTGTGAGGACCCATTAAGATAATCCATATTCAGTGCTGGGAAAAGAGTAAGAGCTCAATTAATGTAATCCAGGCCATTCCACAGACCACCCAGCTTTAGCTCAGAGAGTTTCCTGCTCCCTTGTGGCAAACCAATTATACTTTCCCTATTCGGTCCCATTTCTTGTTTCACTCATGTATTTATAAGCATTTGCTGAGCACCTGCTGTGTACACCAGCACTAGAGATGCGAAATAAATCAAAAGGTTCCCATTGCCCCTCCTGGAGTTTGCTGTCTCAAGAAGGGATGGCCCAGGAACAAAAGGATCAGAATAGAGGTGTGCTCAGGGCACAGGCTGGCAGAGAGCGAGGTGTCCCTCTTATCTCGAGACATTCCTTGTGGGATTATTTTATTTTCACCTGTTCGCTGTGAGATCGCTGAGCCTGATGTATTGGCTGCAAGGAACAAATGGCTGTGAGGGAATTGGCCCAAAAGTCTTCCAAAAATTAAGTTTTTTAATGTCTAAAATGTTTCTACAAATGCTTTGAATACTCCTTAAGAGATCAGGGTTCTGGAAGGTGGAGGAACTGATTCTGAGTCATCAGTAATCAGACTGGGCTGACGTCGGGTAGAGTCACCTTTTTCAGTTTAGTCACAACCAGGTGACTAAGAGTTTATTTAGAGTCAGTTTTCTTTTTAAGTATCAGACTGAACGCCCAGTTTTAAGGACAACTTCTAATTAATGAATGATGAGGTCGGAAAGCTGGGCATGTGTTGAAGAGAAGTGCAGGTACTGAGGGGGAACAGGAGGTGTAGGAGTTAGTTTTATCCATTACCCCAGGACCATGGGAAACTGACTTGAGGAGGATGGCACAGACTGGCTTGACGCTGAAATCTGAAGTCATACATATCATACTAAGGAGCATGGACTCTGGATTTCATGCTGCAGGAAAGAGAGAGGTAATGGATGTTAAGAGTAAGAATTGGAAGAGCAAGTTTGATTATATTCATAAATTTTCTGCTCTTTGTACCTCTACATTTTAAAGAATAGGGATATTAAACATTTAAACAATTTCTTGCCACAATAGCCATTAGACATGTATTCTTTTTTAAAAAATGTATTTATTTTAATTAGTTTCAAGTATACAGCACATTGGTTAGACGTCTATAGAGTTCATACAATGACCCACCCCCCCCAATTGCTCCTCCCTCCTCTGGCCCTCCACCTAGCCATCCTGTTCATGCTGACTGCATTCCCTCTGATGCTCCCCATCCCTGTGACCATCCATCTACTCATTTGTACTTCTTTAACTCTTCACCCCCATTCTCCCAAGTTCCCCTCTCTTCTGGCCATCACCAAATTGTCAAGTATATTTGTGAGTCTGTTTTTGATTAGTTTGTTCTTTTTGTTCCTTAAATTCCGCATGTAAATGAAATCATATGATATTTATCTTTCTCTGTCTGACTTATTTCACTCAGCACAATAACCTCTAGGTTGCAAATGTTAGGATTTCATTTTTTTAAAATGGCTAATTAATATTCCATGTTATATATGAACCATAATTTCTGAGAAATGTATTCTGAAAAAGAGAGTGCTCCTTTATAAAATGCCTTCAGAAAGGTTTTATGGACAAATAATAAGGGGCCCCAATCTGATTATGGCTCTCAGGAATGTCACTTCAAGCATTTAGCTAGTATCCCATGTTGATTGATAACTGTGCTGAACTGGAAGCTATGGCCTTCCCTTTCGATTGAATAACAATGTCCTCTGCCATTTTCAGGGAAATAAATGACCAGGACCCACCATGCTGCTTTTTTTTTTTTCCCTGCAGATTCTCTTGAGCAGTCCATGTGGGAAAAGAGGAGTCTCTCTCTAGCTTAGGCTGAAGTCCAGACACAAAAGAGTCATTACATGATAAAACCAGAGTAGTTGTTTTTTGGGATTATCTGGTTCTGGGCTCAATTTTCATAAGCAAATTAATGAGCTGGAAAGTCTCATTTTTACAAGTGCTAAATTGTAAAGACACTGCAGGGACAGACACTTCAATATTATCGATGTCTATTCAGATGAGGGAAGGGAATCTCATGGAATACCAAGAAAGCCTCTTAATTTAAAATAGGTCTGCTTTTAGCAGTATCATTTCAACCTCAGCAGAGGGGGACATGGCAGAGAATATTTTTCATTTTGTCCTTTGCAGATTTTCCAAAATGCATGTATCAGTTGCCACCTATGAAAAATATCTTATGAAACTTTTCTTTCCAAGATGACTAAATTAAAATTTTAAAGTAGAATCCTTCTTCTCTAACCTCCCTCCTTTTTTTTTTCATTTCTCCCTCCCATCTTCCTCCCTCCTGCCTTTTTTTCCTCCTTCCCTCCTCTTGTTTTCTCTTCTTCCTCCTTTTCTTCCTCAAAAATTTATTGATCACCTATCATATATCAATCACAGTTAGGGGAACATTTACAAAGATGTTAAATTCAAGTCCTGTTCTTACTCATATTCTGTTGGAGGAAATAGCTGCATAAAACAGATAATCACAATGCAAACGCGAGACATAATTTGATTTCAGTTATTTTCAGCCCGATGGAGTTTCCTTGAGTTATCTGGGCCTGGGGCATGAGGAGTTTAACTGGTCCTCAGAGTTGTCCAGGAGCCTAAAACAGAGCAGTTTATCCTCTGGCAAATGTTTGTCGAAAGCAGGCTTTCTGAAGAAGGTCCTAATGGCTATCGATAATTGAAGAGAGCAAATAATGGCCAAATCTTCATATCTGACTTTTTAATGGACATTTTATGCTTATGCGTGCATGTGGCAGTGCCATCTAGAAATTTGTAGCTCTTCCAATCAAATGATGGCCTAATTTAGAACAGTCTGGGCAAGATCCCCTCTCCCAGAATTTCATTTCCTGTAGGAATGCAGAGTATTAACTTCCAGGCTCAACCCAGAAGCCAGGCCGTGTTCTGCGCATGTCTAGCAATTACATAATTAAGAGTTTGGGCTTAAAAAGACATTTTATGAGTTTGTTTAATTTAAAGTGCAGTCCCAATAGGTGACACTAATTTTAAATGTCATTTCTCTTATTACCTGTAAGCATGCAACCATTCAATTCACGAGCCCAGGAGGAAGCTACTGTTATTCTCATTTTACTGATATGGTCTCTGAGGTTGAGAGATATTAAATGCTGAATCTGACAGCTGGAAGGAAACTAAATCTGAGCATGAAGAAAATGCAATAGGTAAAAGAGGAGACTGAACGAATTAAGTTTAGGGGTCACAGTGAATAGACCCTGGAAGGTTATTAAGTGCTGGCGAGTGGCATCATGACAAAAAAATGAGCTCTTCTGGCCACCCAAGAGTTAGAACGATTTTAAAACAAACATAAAAAACTTCACAACGCTGTAGAATCCATCTCTCTCATCATTAAACAAATTTTTTTCTGACTTTCTCCTATATGCAAGAAACTTTTCTAGGCACTGGGGATTTAGCGGTGAGCAACAAAAACAACAAAAAGTTTGCTTTCATGCAGGGAATATTCTATAATTTGGTGTTGGACAACAGGTAAATATAATGTATAATATCTAAGATGGAGATAAATTTTGTGGAGAAAAATAGAACTGATGTGGGTGGCAGAGGTGTTGTTATTGTCATACTTACTACTGGTTTTATGTGGATAATTCAGGGGAAAGACTGGTGAGGCGAGCATTCAAGGGTGGGAAGAAGTGAGTCGTGTGATCACCCAGGAAAAAGTGCTCTGTGCAGAGGGAACAACTAGAGAACAACCCTGAGGTGGGGTCCAGCCTGGTGGGCTCGAGTCACAGCCAGGAGGCCAATTTGTGGGGTTGAGTGAAGACCATGGGGGAGCCAAGGAGATGAGGTTGGAAGGGGTCATGGGGCAGATCACATGCTGACCTCAGACTTTAGATTTTATTCAGAGGGAAACGGGTGGAGGTTTGGAGCAGAGAACTGATGGGGTCTAACATATTTCAGTAGACTCGTTCTGACTGCTCGTTGATAATGGGCTGAAGGGCCCACGGGCTGAGGCAGGGAAGCCTGGTAGGAGGCTTCTGTATGAGTCCAGGGGAGGGAGACATGAGCGATTAACCAAAATGTTGATTCTCAAGATAAGATGTGTGATCCTCTGTGGGCATCGGCATCTCTGGGTAGAAGATGCCCAGTGCCTCCTGTTCCATCATCAGTTCCTGCTGTTGCCTTACACTCATTTCCTAGTATTGAGTGCTTGAACTCAAAAGATTCCTTGGCCTTGGGCAAGTCCCTTAAACTCTTTGGGCTCCCGAGTGCCCATTTTAGAATGAGGAGAGTGATATCTGATTTGCTCACCTTTCAGAAATACTCCAAGACATGCATAGGAAAGGCACTTGTTAATGGGAAATTGCTACACAAATTAGGAGTCTCATGTACATCATAGCGGTACTTTACTTCATTAATATTTCTATGATAATCTTCATCCATGAGCATCAAGGTGAAATGTCTACGAGAGTTGCCTTTCCTCTGTCCTCCAAACCTCGCTGTTTCCTGGTTTTATTTGTTTTCTTTTACAATGTCTTTCCCACTTGTCCTCCTTTTTTAGACCCTGGAATCCAGATCCTTGTAGAGTGACACTGAGGCCACTGAAATAACCCTGTGGGGAACTTTCCTGCCTCTTTTAGCTCTACAGCTCATGTTCCACACTCTTCCCTAAATCTTAAGTTCTTAGCCAAACAGTTGACCGCCCTTTCAATGCAATCTCACCCCCTTCTTCCATCTCATTTCTTCTTGTTCTGTTATATGAACCGATGGTTCCAGAATTTCCTTAGATTATCAGGAAATCTTGTCTCATCGTTCCTCTATGGTTTGGATTAACTACTTCTATCTGAAATAACCTCCCCTTCTTTCCTCCTCCCCAATCTCTCCAGTCTTTCCCAATACCTCTTCTGCTCTCCTACCTACCCTGATTCCTCACTCACTAAGCAACTAAATATGTGTCACATAAATATTTGGCACACGTATTTGACGTGGGGCTAAATAGGCCAGCTTTAAATCCCAAATCTTCTGATCATTTGCTGTGTGATCCTGAAGAAGTTATTTAACATTTCTGAACCTCTTTTTCTCTGTTTTCGAGTGGTTGTAATAGTAACTACTGCATGGAATTACTCTGAAGATTAGAAATATTTATGTAAAGTGCCTACCCAGAGTGGTCAGAGATGTAAATGCTCAATAAATTATAGCTATTATTATAACCATTACTGGCATTACCTTAACCACATATAAGTGGTGCTGGCATCATAAAATCATCACTTACCATCAGTGTGAACTTGAGGACTCACTTCACTCAGTCTCCCCATCATTACTCGAGGGAGTTGATCTGGATGAGTGATTTTCAAATGCATTAACACCGAGTCACTTCCACTTCTTTTATAAAATTTCACATTATTTTTCTTAGTGTCATATAAGATGAAAAAGAATTCGATATTGTGTTTGAAAAGCAATGCACTCATTGGGGCAATATGATTCTCTGTTTTCAAACCACATCCAAAAGATGCAACTTGGAGAATCAGATATGGTCTCATGTCCCCTCCAGGTCTAATGTGAGCCCAATTCAGTGGCTTTCGAGGGGGAGGAAAGCTCACCTATGCCTGTTTTTTTTTTGTCAGAAAATACCAGACTTTGGTTGATTGTCATCTTTTGCCTTTCTAAAATCCCTTTTTCCATGAAAGTCATATCTTCATCATTTCAACATACGTGGTTGCCCACGGAGTGCCCTTCTTTCTCCCCCTTGTGTGTTGGATTGGCACAGCCCTTGCACTAAGGAGAGCCAGCACACGCTTAGATGTCCCCCCTGAAGTGTGTGCTGTGAATGGTGTGGCCCTCTGAGTTCAAAGCAAGGGGGACTGTTGGCTCTAGAGGATGGGAAAATTTACACACAGTAACTACCTATCGATTTCCCTTGTCCTGAGATTAATTTAGAAAAAAGAATCTGTCATTAGTATGACTGGGATGTACGATGATAGAGAAAGGAACAGGGAGGAATCGATACCCGGGAGCCACCGTCCATGTACCACCGTCACTATCGTTTTGACAGGTTTACAATCCAATGCTATTGATTTTTCATCAGCGTTTGCAGCTGGCTTCAGAAGGTGAGATTTCTGAGTTTTGAAAATAAAGGGTTTTCTAACACATTTTGGTCTAGCTTTTGTACCTGGGGAGGAGCGCTTGAGATTTGCTGTGTCAGCCTTCTATTTCTATTATATTATTGCGTCTGGCAACTTTGGTGTGATGGCTTGGAAGGGAGTTAGAATAAAGAGAGACCTCTCTGCAAGGCCCAAGGTAGACATCCTTGGTGGAAGGAATGATGCTGCTTAGAGAATGGGACCCCCAAAAGCAATGGTTTAAGAGCTGGAAGGAGATTACTCAGGATGCAGATGAGGATTTTGGAGCAGAGGTGGGAAGTGGGACATTAATGGTCACTAACCACCTGGCATGAGCCAAAGCTTTACAGACGTTGTCTCATTTTAATCATGTAATCCCCAAATTATAAAGAATCGAAATCCACAGAGTTCAGATAACACTCTCAGGTTGACAGAACTGAAAATCGCAGCTGGGATTTGATCCCAAGATTGTGTGAAATCTTGCCTCTTTTCCTTTTTATGTTTTGGTTAATGGCTATGTTCACTCTCAGGGGAGCGTGCTGAATTGCCAGGTGCTCCAGTTTAAGGAACTGATGAATCAGAAAAGCCTTGAACATGACATTTGTCCTGAAGTGGCCCACGACTCTTCCTCCTTACTCCCAATCCTAGCTACTTAGACCTGTTCTTCCTGCTGTTGGTGGCAGGTATCTTGCTGAGGTTTCTGATGATGGCTCTTGATCCTGACCAGCACACATACATGATAACAATAATGATAGCAAAATCCATCCATTTATTCTCTATATATACTTTCTAGGCACTAATGGCAATTTTCTGCCACTTGGATATATTTTTTTTTTCTCCTCATGAGCCTAAGTGTACAATTGGAAAAAAAAATTCTGTTTAATCATCTCTTCCTCTTGGTGGCTTTTTTAGAATTCATGATGAGGTCATTTTTAGTGTTCAAAAATAGCTTAGAGAATCCAGTTTAGGCCCTTAACATTGCTCTATTATAGGACTGGACCTAGATTCAAGAGAAATAATTTGCTGATTTAGGATTATGATTTAGGATTAATCCCTTCTCTCTAGGCATCACTTTCTGCATCTATAAATGAAAGGCACGGAACACAGCAGCATCCTCAAATCTGTTTAGACAGTAGATCAACAAGAAGTTTGGGCTTTCTTTTCTCACGTGCAATGACATTATTCTAATTTCTATATACCAGCTGGAAAGCTTTTTCTAGCAGAAGGTATTCTATATTTCTTTATTCTCCTGAATTTGAAATGGAAATACCACAGAAAATATTTTTAAGAAACTCACAAGAGCAAGATAAAAATAATCTAGATCTGCCTACCCCATGGTATAGTCAAGGGTGAACCTACCTGGCTGAATAAGGACCCTTGATATCAGCTGTGATATTTATCAACTGTTTTTTGTTTTTTGTTTTTTGTTTTTTTTAAATTGCCTGCCAGTAGAAAAGCCAGGGAAGGACCTAAAAGTTCATGAAAATTAGTGCAAGGAAATGTTATAATTAAGAAATTGTATTTAGTAGCTTTTCTCTTTTTCCATGAGGATTGGGAAAAACCTCTTGGGTTTGTTTGTAGAATAAAATGTGATAATGTATGTACAGTACCTTATTTATTGCTTGCCATGCAATAGAAGCTCCTTTAGAGTTACCCCTTTGAATTTTAGTGACTGATCATCTCTGTTGACTCCTGAATTTCTTAGAAATAAAGTTGATAACCAAAGGACAAGAAGTATCTTAAGATCCCTCCCAGGACTGACATTCTCTGACTCAGAGATTGCTCTCCTTTAGGGCAATAAGCGGAGACTTTTGGGAGTTTGGAGTAGGGCTGGGAATGAGGGGTAGATTTGAAGATGGGGGCGGGACACGTCAGTTAGGCAACTGTCACACTTTTACCCACAAAGGCCTTGACTCAGTCCATTGATTATGTGAAGGCAATTCTCTCTGATATTCCAAATTCTGTGCTGTCTGGTGATTATATACGATGCCATCTGTCAGCTCTGTGGCTGGGCCCTAATCTATGTGAGATGACTTAAAGAGAAAAAAAAGCGAGAACTTTGTATTGGCATAAACCTAGACAGATGCTGTTGGACAGGCATCTCACTAGGCACCGGAATGATAAAAAGTTGAAGGTTTACAGATTTCTTACTCTTAAAGATATCTATCTAGTGACCAGTACTCATGTGAATACACACACGTGTAAATACACACCCCTAGAACAGAATGGGGTAACTGCTCTAATGTGGCTACAGAACACACAGGGCTGGACATATTTTGATATGGAAGGATCAGGGGTGTCTTTCCCAGGTTGAAGCTTTTATTTTATTTTATTTTTTAACTTCATCTTCTCTTTTTCTGCCTGGAGAACATAGATGCATCTGTTGACATGGAATCTCAGAGGGCCAGGATGCCTGTGTGCTGACTGATACAGCCAGAAAGAAACCATCCTCTTAATTTACCTTCAGCTTCTTCTACTTCCCTGCCTGTCATTCCTCAACCTTCTATAAGCTGTACCTTACTCGCTGAAATGTCTCACTCAAAGGGTACTAAGTATCTCCTGTTTTCCAGATCCTGGAGAGTTTTTCAGAAATTATCCTACTCGAAATCCCTATGGTATTTGATTCTGTAAACTGTGGATTTTTTTTAAACCTTGGCCTTTATGACACCACACTTCAAAAGTATTTTGAATACAGAGCAGAGAGTATAAATCCTGGGGGTATTTTCTTTTCTAATATGAAAAAAAAAATGATAAATTGTTGCACAGCCTCTAACATTTTCTGAAATCAATAGGTAGTTTTTACATAGCTAGGTTGACTGAGTCCAATCGTTGGGACCCAAAGATCTCTGGTAAAGGATGGTAAGAATTTTAAAAAGTTTCTCAAGAGGTTAAGTAAAATACATCTTGAACTTAGCCACATTCAAAACTAAGATAAAAATGCTCATTTGTATTCCTTAAAAATATTAAATTCAGATAAGCATTTTATCTGCTAATTCTATAATAATGAATGTAGACCATTTTAAAGGTAATAAAACAATTTATTTTTATCACTGTTGTATTTATCACATCATGAATCATATTTAGAACCTCAGTAGAATCCCCAGTATTTTCTCTGTACAAAAGAAGGATGAGTCAGAGGAGTGAAGAATGTTATGGCTGCTGTAAAAACTCCCCAAATAGAGAGAAGCTGAGCCAGAAACAATTAGCTCGCACCTATAAAAATGTCTTAGGTAAAACATTGCTGTTCCCTCAAATAGAACAAACACCAAAAACAAAACAAAACAAAACAAAGCAAAACAAAACAAAAAGAACACAGAAATGAAATACATTCATTTTTGCATATTGCAGGAGAAAGCCCCAATTTTGTCATTTATTCTTCCCTTTTGGAAACCCCGTCCATTCTATTTCTGGTTGGTTGTTCTGCTTTACCACTTACCAAGTTTTCCAGTGCACGGATGTGTACAGACGCTGGACCTGTGCAAGCGCTAAGCTCAATGAATCCAATATTATAGACAAATACCCAATCTATTCCGTGAAATATTCAATACCTGCACATAGGAGAACACACAACCTGAGGACTTCACACCTACAGTTAATTTCTTTTTAATGATTAGTTTGTGTTTTAGTGCATTTTTTAAATGCCGTTTCCTTTTGCTTTTACTTCTTATTTTTAAAAGCTAGTTCCGCTCATTGAAGTTTTCAAGGAGCTGCACCTACCTTGGCAAGACACACCAGGCTTTATGCCCAAGGAACAACCCTGCAGCTTCCTCAGCCTTTACCAAGGTGATTCTGATCCTTCAGAATTGGCTTCTTTAGTATTTCGATACTGTCTCCATTCTATCACGTCCATTGAGGTTGAGCTTATTTCTCATCTACTATTTATATCTTCTTTTCACTTTTCCATAGGAATCTTTACCTGCCGTTTTCTTTATTTTTCCTCTGGCAATTTCATCTCCTTTTGGCTCTTGCTTTGCCTTAGCAGACATCCAAGCCGTGCACACCTGTGTGTGCCCCAAAACCTGTCCAGGTGATTGGCAACTTGGAATAGAGTTAGAGCATCAGGCAGAGGCAGTAACTGAGAGCTCACAGGGAGTGCAACCAGCCTAGCAATCTGTTGCCTAAGACCAGCCAGGTGAAACATGGTTTCTGACTATTTAGAGTCAGAAGTTCCCTGGAGGACCCAGGTCTATCAGTAAAGGGAGCAACGAGAGCTGTTGCTTTGCCAGGATTCCTGCAGCCAGAGCACAAAAGTGGAGGGAGCCACCTCGGAGAAACGGAGAGGTTCTGCTGAGTGTGGATGCTGGGCTGATGCTGGGTGTTAGGTCTTCCACACTGTGGCTGATACCGAACTCCCAAGTCTGGGAAGTGTGTGTCCTGCATATTCCATGTGGGTATGTGGACGTTGGGTGCTTAGGTGTACAGTGCATATGCACGGATGTGTACAATCACTTCCACTGGGGTGGGTATGGGAAATGTTTGCAGAGGTGGGTCTAGGTACAGTGCTTCTGTGAACGTGTTGTGTGTGCCAGGAGTCAGCACTCCACACATATTTGTAGAGCGAATAAATTATTCCATTCATTCAATTTCGGAAGTATTTATGGGACGGTGTGATGGTAGAATCATAAGTAGCAGAATGTAAACAAGGGAAAACTCCCACTAGAACATTTATGAAAAGAGGGATTTGTACCAACAGCTGCTCAGGAATTACCCAGGAGGCAGCTACTTTTTTGCAGAAATACGAATCCTTCTTGCTCTTATCACTTGTAACCCATGTTCACTTTCTGCTTTTTAACTGGTGCCCTGGGCCATTTTTCCTTCCATTAGGTGTCACTCTCCCACTGGCCTCATTAGAGATGTTTTGTGTAGATCTCCTGACTGCCTGGGCCCTTAATTTTCTATAACTCTCCTAATATAATTCCATTTTATTGTCTAAGAATTTTTACCAAGGTTTGGGGATAATAAAAGGGAACTACAGCTTTGGGAGTAAGAGTCAACGTCATATGCTAAAAAGATTCTTTTCAGCAACCAAGGGATGAAAATAAGCCATGTTGCTTAGAGGTGTCTAATCCGGGTGACTGTCTCAGAGTGATATTCATTTGTTTAATCCTGCAGAGGGTGGGTTTCGGTCTCCCCTGAGGAAAACCCCATATCCACCTTCAGGGATTGACTCACTGTAGATCCATTCTCTTCCCTCCACCTCAACAAATAGGAGCCACAATTATGCACAACAGTATACATTTCCCAGGGCCTGAGTTGTTCTCTCAAGATCAACTGCATAGCGGGCTTCAGTGGGACAGTTCGAGGCAAGTGATTGAATCCCAAGGCTGGCCCCTTCTCACATCTCTTCACCAGACTGAAAAAAATAAGATGCCCTCATTTCTCCTGGGGTCTTTGTCCCATGTGGATAAACCTCTACCCACGCTCACATTGGTCCCAGGACAGATGATAATTCTTGAAAACAATAGAGGCTAAATACAATAGAAGAGAGGGATTTTTTTTTTCTAAAGTATGTACAGTCTGCAAGGATTTTCCCTGTGGTAGGGGAGGGGGAAGGCGTTTTCCGTGAGGAAGTGACTTTCCTTTCCCTTCTTTCCTTCCCTTTCTGTCATACATTGGGCTGTAGCAAAGGACCCACTTAGATGTTTGAAATGGGGCTCCTAACATTGTCATTCCAAAGGACTCTCATTTATCTCTCATCATCCCCAGTTCATCATGCAAAGACCAGGAGCATCCTTCAGTTTATAGCTTCATTTTTTTTTTTTTTTTGGCCCAGACCAAATTCTTGGCGTGGGTATCTCCCTGTCACTAGTCCCAGTGAATGGAAGAGAAAGTGTAAGATGCGTTTCCCTTCATGTACAGAGCTTCTCAGGGAGCAGTGAGGGGGGCAGAAACACTCTTCTCATTACAACAATCATTTCACCTTCATGCATGTCATAGTTTGTAATTTACAAAGAATGCTTGCGACCCTCTGCATCTGAGGTTTGAGGAAAAACCTCTTTCAAAAGTGGTCTCACATGCAGTGTCTCATGCAGGGAATGACCTGGGGCCTGTGCAGTACTAACCACTCTCCCTCCGAAATCCCATGAGACTCATCTCAAGCTGTTGGAGTGTGTCTTGGTGGAGAGAAATTTCTGGGATTACCTACCACCTTCCTGGTCTCCTTCTGAGGACAGTCACATAACTTCTCACCAGGTTGTCTGTCCGTTTTTTGGCAGTTTTGACCTGACCTTGTGCTGTGCATGTGCATTATCTCTAATCCATAAGCTGATAAGGTGCAAATGGGGAGAAAAAA
Organism: Cynopterus sphinx; assembly: GCA_030015415.1. Lineage (NCBI taxonomy): Eukaryota > Metazoa > Chordata > Mammalia > Chiroptera > Pteropodidae > Cynopterus > Cynopterus sphinx. Next base: position 4,640,024 of record CM057383.1, on the reverse strand, counting down.
CTGTTTTTACCTGAAACAGTCAACCTTTCCCCCACCCCACACACCCTTTTCATTCTGTGCAATGGCCTTGCTTGTTCCCCTTCCAAACCATGTGGAAGGGCAATGGCCGTGGCAGCCTTATTTTACTTCTTACAAGATCACCAGTTGGATGAGTAAAAGGATGCATTTCCCATTTTAGAAAGAGGCTTTGAAGATATTTACATCACCCAGGTTGCCTTCTGCATCGCTCCATCCTGTGAAACGTCACCTGTGATGGTGTCGTATGACGAGGATGGTGGCCAGGCAGTCGCACAGGGGACAGAAACGGGAAGGTTTTTATGAGGTTTATAAATTTTGTACCTTTACGTATTTAATAAAAAGCTTGTGTCTAAATTATGAGAACGTTCTTGACAATGAGGCATGGGTTTGGGGAACCTTTAGTATCTGAGGGTATTTTAACTGCAAAATAATAACTTGACTGGAACTTCTTTGAGTGCGTAAGTAGTAAAAATGACAAGGGGCATTCAGAGACGCATTCATCCATCACCTGAAACTTTAATACAGTCAGGATTTACTGAAAGAATAACATCCTTCTATATATTAAATGCTGGGAGCGTGATAACTTAGAATGTTCTAGGAAACCATCTATTTAATTACATGTGTTCCTCCGGAAATTCAGCTGAGATTTCTGGCATCGCACTTGATGGAAGTGATTTCAGACTATTCCCTTTTGCAGATAATGACTTCTGTGTTTCCTTTCACTTTCTGTCTAGCGCAGCTTATGGGTTAGTAATAAATCTGTCTCATGGTTATGTGGGCTTTTCCGAGGCTGACAAAAACTCCAGTTGAGTTGCCCCCGAGAAGAAAAAGTCAGAAACCTTTTGCTGGGCAGCACATGTATCTGAATAACATTGCTATGGCAGAAGTGAGGGAATGAATTAATCATTGTGTGTTGCTAGACTATCAAATTTAAACTCAAAATAATAGCCAGAAAGGAAAAAGAGGGGAAAACAACACATGAATGCGAGTCTTGTCTGCGTCTTTAATTCTATAGAGTTGGCAAGCCATGTTCTTTTCTTGAATCCCTGCCTAATAGAAAATACTGCAAATTATGTAACAGCATAATTTTAAATATAATTAAGGGGATGAATATGTAAATTATGTATCGCAAATTACTCTACATCTGCTAATTATAGCCATAATTTATTAGCTCAAATAATATTAATTGAGGTCTTTCTGGGTACCAGGTATTGTGTTCAGCACTGTATCAGGGTAAAAAGATGAAAAAAGACACCGCTTCTGCTTTCAAGGAGCTTGAAGTCTATAATAATACCAGTGGTTAGCATTTACAGGGACTGTGTGTGCCCAACACTAGGTAAAGCAAAACTGACAAATAAATAAGAAGAAAAAGAAGTCACACGCACAAGGGCCTTTGCGTAGGCTGGTTCTAAGAGCTGAGTTTGAGTCTGAACCTCCCAAGGTGATGGCTAGGTTTGGTGGAAGCTTCAGGAAGCCCCAGAGACATAAGGATCAGACTTTCACTGAGGAGGAGAGTCTAGCAAGGATCTGTGGAATGCATTACTCGAAACCCATCTGCTGCTGTGCGTTTCAGAGCCTCACCACAGCTACGTTTGGGTCTGCCTGGCTGTAGCCAGACTTCAGTGTAGCAGAAGCTTCCCCACTGCCTTGGAGAGAACATCTGTATGGTCTGCTAAGCGTTATGTAGCCTCAAAAACCCAGAGGCAACGATGGCCATGATAGGGGCTGGTGCCATTCGTTCCCAGCAGGAGGGAGATTGCAACGGCTTTGTGAAAAATTTTTCATCTAAGATTCTTCAGATGAAGAAAACAGCTTTTTTCCTTTCTTTTTAGAAACTAGACATCTTATTCTAGGAAGCCCATATGTTAGGATGTGGGTTAAATGCAGTTGAATTGGTGACTGGTTTAGTCTAATGTCCCTGTGTTCAGGGATCGGTATTATCATTCAATTTTTACAATAAACTGTGTTGGATACTGTTATTTTCATTTTAAAGACCATATCTAGAGGCTTCGTGAAGTTAAGTGAGGTGAGTGAAGTCATACGATTCACGTAGCTGGGGTTCCAGTACAGACACTGCTGTTAACCAAAATATAGAGATTTAAATCTGTATAGAGTCAAGGGCACCAAACTCTGCTTTGGGAAGGGCCACTGGGGAGGTGACTTGCTTAAACAAACTGAAGAATGGTGGGGCATCCTGTAGGAACAGGAATGGCCATGACAGGGATAGGGATGCTTTTGGGCAAAGGCACAGAGATGGCAGCCAGCAGACAGGAGCACAAGCGAGTCCACACGATGCTGAGAGGCGAGGCTCCACAGGGCATCGAGGCCAGCCTACGCAGGCCTGGGTCTGCCATCTTCAGGCGTCTGTTCTGCCCTCTGTTCTGCAGCAGATGGGCATTCGCCAGAGGTTTTGAAGTCGGGCAGTGGTGAAGTGGGATTTTAAGTTAGAAAGGTGAGCCCAAGGACCATGAAGGAGTAAGGCTTAAAGCAGAGAGTCGCATGGGGGTGTTGAAACACTGGGGAACAAATGAAAGGATGATCAGAGACTTGTAATCTCCCTCCTAGTGTTGGCATCGTGGTGTAGCCAGCGGAAGGGGGTATAAAATGTTTAAACAGAAACCCCTGAGGGGCTGACGCTGGAAAGGGACTAACACGGTCACATCAGAGGTGAAGAGGACTGAGTTGGACCTTTGAGAGGTTCATTTTCCATTTGGAATCAACTATGATGTTATTCTTCCTCTCAGAGTGAATGTGATTTACCATGAGGTCCTGCCAAGCATGTGCACGCATGCATGTGTGTGTGCACACAGACACGCACACGGAAGAACACAGTGTCAGCACGCAGAAACATGCAGAAGCTTCCAAGGCCTCTCTGAAATAAAAAAAAAAAGTGTGTCTAGCGTTTCAAAGACGATATTTAAATAAATGTCCTTGATGACAACTCTACATTAAAGTGAGAACGTGAAACAATGACAGCTAAAGACACATTTTTTTCTGTTGTTTCTCAGTGCCCCTTAAAGCGAAATCCCAATCCCCATGTAGGTTGTTTGGGACACGAATGGTGTGTGACACGCAGAAGAGAGGCTGCTGGATCTGAACAGTGACAGCAGAGAATGTTTTTTATTTTATTCTTTTCTAGTTAAGCATTTTCAACATAAATTAGGAGACTTGTTAAGCTAATATTAAGCCCACAGTATAGCAGTGGTTAGCCAGACACCTCAACATCAGACCTGTCAAACAATGGAATCGCTTTCACTGAGGAGCAGTTTTTAAAAGATAATGCCATTGTTGTAATCAGAATGTGTATTTTAATGTTTGAAAATAGCCTGTTAATAATGCCAGTCTCAACATATGGGAGGCCATGGGTGAACTCATGGACAATCAGTCAGAGGCTGTGTACGGAATAGTTTCCTGTCTACCCGGGAAGGATCAAGCGGCCCAACTCTGATTCTAGGCTAGCAGATGACCTAGTTAGAGAGCAATTTGCTGAAGGGTCCATTCACCCAACACTTCGATAACCACCACTCTGCCCCTACCACCCCCAGAAGAAAGTTTAGGCCAATTATTTGCACTTCACCGAGGCCAGCCTAATGTTCTGGGCATTTTCGAATTATATTTTGTGAATTTTGAATTTCACTGTAATGTCTAGCAATGGATGTCACGAATGTTAGTGAATGCACGGCCTCTCCCCCTCAGTGCATTTGAAATTCCACCTCCCACCTTTCCTGTTTTCCTCAGGCCGTGGATTTCCTTTCTCGAGCAGGAGAAACACGAGGGAGCTGAACAGACAGAGTACACCAGGATGTTGTGCGTGGGAAGGATTTCGCACAGGTGCCTCTGCAAACCCACTTCACTGTCACTCACACACACAAATGTTCACACCCAGGCCGATACAGAGCCTCTGGTTTCTTCTTGAACAGTCTTTGCAAATTGATCGTTCATGGTACAGAGTGCAGCAACGCTGTGTTTCTCATCCCACACTATGCCCACTCATCAGTAGGACCTGATATGCTGTGTCTCCTTCCCTATTTCCACTGGAAGCGTGTAATTTCTGTATGGGTTATTCCTTACACACAGTCTAGCGTCATAATGTGCATTTGTCAGCCTCACTAAGCGAGTTAGGTCTCTGCGGATATGAGCTTGAGTGTGTATGCGTGTGTCAGATGTAAGTGCAAGACGTACAGATCAATAGATGAAATATCCCCAGGCTTGGTGCACTACTTAACGTACCATCTCTTTCCTCTCAATCCTGAAAACAAGTCAGAAAATCGTCACCTAAGTCGAAATGGCAGTACCTTGGATTGAAAATCCACGGAGTGAAAGAAACCTGTCCTACCTGTAGAAAATATTTTACATTTGTGACCTGCCTGACAGGTGAAATTAATATATAAGAAAAATCACAAACCAAAACACATACTTACCGTTAGCCACCCTTGAAGGAACCAGAACTGGTATGAACTTTATAATTGGTTAATAGAAACCTTTTATTTTTTTTCTAGTCAATAATTCAACAGTTTGTTCATTTGGCAATCACTGGGCTGGTGATTATTGGCGAGTTAGTGAGCTTGGAAATGTTGATGGATGATCACCATGAGCAATGTCAAAGTGGTCTTTCTGATCACAATTTCGTTGTATGTTTTCTAGTTGTTTGTACGTCAAGTAATACTACTTGAAGGCATTTATGGATACCATGGACTGGGAATTTATAATCATGTTTCATGCAGGAAGAGGTGCTAAGAAACAGAAAGGAGAAAGAGAGAACATTTACATTAGAAAAACGAAACTCCCAGAGAATTTCCGCTGACTTCTACCGACGTCTTATTGGCCAGAATCGTGTGGTCACTCTGAGCTGCAGGAGAGTCTGGGAATTGTCATTTTTATCTGGACCCGTTGCTCTGTCAAATATAATTGAATTCTGATCAAAAGAAAGAAATAGATCTTGGATGTTGAAAAAGCAACTAGTGTTTATCTGCCAGAATCAAAGTTTTTCTTTCTCACTGTCTCATTGGTTCACTTTTTAATTTGTTACTCTGCTAGCTGCTTTTTTTTTTTTTTAAAGAAGAGTAGGTCCCTAGCCATCAGAGTAGGGTGGCTAGGGATCATCGAATTCTCCCTCTGTATTTCACTGAGGAGAAAACAGAGGCTTCAGGTCACACGGAGTTACAGAAGCCTCAAGTAGAGCTAGAGCCCCAACCCAGGGCCATGCTGCCTCTGGGGATGAGCAAAAAAGTCAAAGGGACAAATTTTCACTTTTATGTTTTCTAAGTGAAACCCCAGTCACCAACTTCTTTAAATTTTAAATTATTTGCACTTGTGGGATTCAATTTCTAGCCAGCCAAGCGTCATGGTAACACATTGCCAGTTTTCATATTAAGCTTTCCACACACTTCATTATAGGATCCTGCAGCCGACAGAATGGGAGTTCACGGGGCTTTCTCGTCTCTCGGTAATCAAGAAGATGCAAGGCCCATATATGAGAAGAACCTCAAAGGATGCCACCCAAATCCATTGCCAGCTAAAGACCCCAAGTGAGATTTGCAGCTTCCAGCCTTTTTCTTCTCTCTCTCTCTCTCTCTCTCTCTCTCTCTCTCTCTCTCTCTCTCTCTCTCTCTCTCCTCCCCTCTCCCTCTCCCCTTTTCTTTTCTTTTCTTTTCTTTTCTTTTCTTTTCTTTTCTTTTCTTTTTTCTTTTCTTTTCTTAAGGTTGTTGCACAAATCAGTGTGATTGTGGCTATTTCCATCTGGTCCATGAAATGAGTGATCTTGTGCAGATTTCCTTCTTGCCCTGACTCAGTTTCTCCTGCAGTCAGGAGAGCTTGCTCTGGGATGAGGATCTCCCCTCTGGTTGCACACTGGAATCACCGAAGGGTGCATAAAGCAATCAACGTCCGTGTCCTCCCAGTGATACTGATTTTATTGATTTTCGGCCTAGGGCATAAGTTTTGGTGGCTTTTGTAAAGCTCACTAGGTGATGCTGATACGTAACCAGAGTCGAAACCCACTGGGCTGTGATGAACACTAATCTTGCTGCTCGGAGTGTGGTCCACCGACCAGTGGCAACGTATCACCTGGGAGCCGATTAGAAATGCAGAATTGCAGGTCCCACTCCAGACCTGCTGAATCAGAATTTGCAAGAATTGAATTCAATATATTATAAAGTCCGAGAAGCACCGCTGAGATTCTTTTCAGCTCTCATTTCATGATTTTATAATACGAGGTCGCTTTCTTGTTCAAAAGGCTTTCTTTGCCACCTCCCCCCCCCCTCAAGCAATCTAAATTCAAACCAGTGCTTTAGGCTCATCATCATCTCTCCCAGCCTTCTCTCCAACCATTCCCTCCTTCCTGTGCTCTGATTTTCAGACACCTGTTCTCTCACTGCCCCCATCCCCAAGCAGTGCTTGTTTGGGTGTGCCTGGCTGGCACTGCCCCCAGTTCTTGCCCCGATGGACACTTCCAAGTCTATTTAGGTGTCAGCTCGCCCAGCCTGCCGTGCATCCCTAGTCTTTCCACTCTGATTTGTGAGTTTCCCCAGGTACCTGCAGTTGTTACCATTGGATTTCTTTTTCTTATCTTTTTTTCTTACACTGTAAAGATCTTTAAGACAAGGACTAAATCCTATTTCTTCTTGAATCCTAAGTGCATACTTAAAAAATATGGTGGACATCCAATAAATGTTTACTATCAGGGCTTGCTGGAGTGAGAAGAATGGCGACTTGGGAGTCAAATGAGGTGAATTCTGTAACCGCTGATGGGGTGATGTTCTCTGAGTCTCAGTTTTCTTATACATAAAGGACTTTAGGTGCCTTCCAGCTCTGCTCATCTGAGTCTAGGGCTCCCCTGGGACCCAGTTTTAATCCAAATCATGGTCACCGAGGACTGAGTCCTCAGCTCTCATGTATTTTACCAGCATTGATTTCCACATGTGAGGCGTTTTTAATTTATACATCTTTCATACGGGCTTTACAAACACATCTTGTCCTTGTGAATAAGCAATGCCCCATGGGCTAGAAGCTGGAAGAAATCAGGGTGAATTCAGCAAGAATCAGGCAGCCGAATGATTGAGAAACAAAATAAAAGGCTTGGTCTTTCCATCACCTAGTTTGGTTTTCGAGGGAATTGTGGTCTTTTGTCTCTTAAGCCGCCATCCCCACCTTTGTGGCACCAGGGACCAGTGCTCCTACGAGAACCTAATGCCTGATGATCTGAGGTGGGGTTAAGGCAATGATGCTAGCTCTGGGGAGTGGCTGCAAAAACAAATGAAGCTTTGCTCATTGGCCCCTGCTCGGCTGCTGCTGTGTGGTCTGGTTTCTAACAGGTCATGGACAGGCATGAGTCCACGGCCCAGGGGATGGGCACCCCTGCTCTTAAGGATATGGTTTGGGATCCACGGGAAATGTGTGGTTTTGCCCTGCAGATGTTTCTGCTCTGGGTTACACAGCTGTCTGTTTAACCACAATAAACACCCTGCATGGCCTTTTTCCATTTACGCGTTACCGTTCTCATCCAGCCCTCACGAAAACCCTATGAGAGTGACACACAGGGACTAGCACTGCCCCAGTTTTAGAGTCGGCAGGGCAAGTTCAGAGGTGAATTGCCAATAACTTGTAGTACTTTTCCAAGGACTGGTTTCTGTTCCATCTGTCTCAGAAGCCCCTGGGGCCCCTTATCATCCCTGAGGAGTCCTTGACGCCACCTCATCCAAAATCGCAGAGGGGTGAGGCCCAGAAGCCTGTCAACTTGATAATCCCCTGAGAAAATGCTTAAGCATCTTAAAGTATGAGAACTACCCTTATGAAGAAATGTCCTCTGTCCCTACTGAGAGTGAATCTAGGTCTCAGGATGACTGTTTTGTCTCCCCCAGGCAAAGGGTATGTTACCACCATCGCCTGGGGAGCTTTAAGAAAGGTCACATCGCTAAGTGCCACACCAGGCCAGGAGACTCAAATTCTCCATGGAGTGACCTGGGGATCTTATTTTTGAAATAGTCGTGTCGAGGACACTGACATCCAGCAAGTGCTGGGAATTATCATCCTAGGGCTGAATTTATGCCAGTCTGGAATAATTTTAAAAGGCTGCAGTCAGCAGAGAGAAAATTTGTAATTGGATAAGCTGATGCATTTGAAACGGTCTCCTCCAGGGCTTTGTGCCTACCTTCCATTTGTATCTTCTGGAAAGGCCTCTTTCTCCTCATCCATAGAGTGCCCTGAAGCACTTCTAAATCAGGGAGACTGTTCCAGACTCTGGATTTTTGTCTCTGGCCCTGTCACCTGCCACGCTCCCACTTCGTGCAGGTTGTGGCTTCAGCCAGTAGCTTCCGTCCACCAAGGGCGGTGTTCCCTGCCCGCAAATAACATTAGATAAAAATCGGAATAAGAAGCCCTCACACTGCAGAGCACCTGCTTTTCCCCAAGCGCATTCATGTCTCGTTATCTCACAGCAACCTGTGAGGTAGATGTCATTACCCGCGTGTTACAGACGATGAGGTTGAAGCCAAGAGAGACAAAGGACTCAATTATGGTGAGTGACACAGAGCCGAGCAGACAGGGCTGGATTCTGGGCCCAACGCCCTGTCCACTGAGCACATTCACCCGTCATGGTCTCACGACATCCCTGATGAAGCGAGCGTTTTAGTGTCATCGTCAAGTGGCAGAGCTGAAGTTAGGATTGGTAAGCCCCAAGTCCCCATGGCCTGGCCACGTGAAGGCTGGTATTCACACCTGTTCCCCAGAGCTCTAAAGCCAGCTGCCCTTTTCATCTTGCGATCCCACCATCTTCCTCGAAAGCCTGGATCACACTAACTGTGCTATGACATCAACTCATGGCAAGACATCGTGGCCCAATGTGTGTATCTGTTACGTGCCTGGACACTTATGGACACACATACACAGCCAAAAGATATTTTTGAAACTAATTGCCTACTGCCACGCATCTATTTTCTATTTTATTCTAAAATGCTGGTCATGAGCCATTAAATTCATTTCCAAACCTACCTGAGGGCCCTGACCTGCAGTTTAAAAAACAGTCTTCGGAGTGCTTAAATCTTTGCTTGTGGTGTTTATTGACATCTTGTCTTCTAGGTTAAAACCACCCCTGGAGGGATTCAAACACATTCCGTGGTGGTCAGCCTTGGGCCTGACCAGCTTGGGCACGCTTGCTCAGTTCCTCCCTGGCCCCAGGTGGCCACAGGCTCCTGGCTGCTTCCCAGGCCACAGGGGTGCGGTCCTTGGGGGGGCTTCTGGATGGTGCACGTTCCTCACAGCTTACCCTTTGCTGACGACTGTGCGCGGTCATAAAAAATGCGAGCAGACAGGGAGAGTTTAGTGTGTTTATAGCTGCGATTGAGAAAATAATGTGATAATAAACAGGGCCGGTAATGGAAATGGCTTCTAAGAATGAAATGATGTTATCGGGAGTTACATGCAGCCATCAGAAGGCGTTCCGTCTCCCCTGGTGGGAGCTGCCGAGCACTGTGCCTGCAAGGCCAGCTCCCAGCCTCGTTGGCTTCTTGGCACTGATGATCTTCGGAAACTGGGTGGCTCGGTGGCATCACATCGCCTTGAACCGCCTGGCCCATGTGCTGCCACCTGGTGCCTTTCTTGGCAGAGACTCATCAGGTCAGGAGGAGGAAACTCTTGTTTGGTTTAAGATGAAGGAATGAACCCTGAGCACAGCCGAAGTGGTCTGAGTGGAGAGCATCGCCTTTGATGTCAACAGACAGCCAGGCCCGTCCATGACGCAGACAGAGGAGTGAGATGGAGGGTTGGGAGCTTAGCTCCTGTACTAATTAGAAAGGAAATGACAGAAAAACTGTCAGGCTTGAAGAGCTGAGTCGGCTTTGATGACAGCCAGACTTTCCCAGGCTCCGAACAAAATGCCCTTTAAGCCTTTTCATTCGCACTCTGTGCATAATTTTGCCTTACGCCCTGTCGTTTTCCATGTTTTATTCACACGTCTCTCTTGGCTGTGAATCATTCAACTTCCAGCTTCACCTGTCAAAGTCTTACTCTTACTCATTCCCCAGAGTCCCTCCCAACTGAATCACACCAAACCCCATGGAGCTCTTCCTTCCCTGCGTGATTCCCGTATCCCGCCGACTCCTCTCAGAGAACCCGTCCGGCCTCTGGAGTATTAAGCCAGCTGCATCACATTCCTTGTTAGATCATAAGCTTGTTGGTTCAGACTCTGGTTCTCGTTTGCCTCCATTTCCTTTACAGAGTCTGGCCCAGGGTACATCAGAAATCAGCTGGGTGCATGATGGGGCACTAGATCCCAATGAAGTAGGGTTGACTCTAGGATTTCCTTCATGTATGATGGTGCTGAGGCTAGGGTGAGACCAGAGAGACCCCTAGCCTGCAAAGTTCAAAGGCAGGACCCTAGAGAGAGTCACTCATGAACTTGGCACCCTGGCACCAATCCTGCCTTTCCCCTGTCCTGGCCTTGGAGAATGGAGTGGGGAAAGAATGGAGGTCTCCCTTGAAGAAGCATTTGTTTGACTTCTTTTGGGAGGACAGTTTAGTCTTCTATGATCGAGATTTTTATGATTAGTGGATTGGTCTTCTTAACGGCCCTCCTTACCCCGATCCGATAGAGCTCCGGTCTTCTGTGGATGGACCTGTGCTTGTCATCATCACGTCTCATGCTCACCCCCCTCGGTGCCCTGTCTGGCCCGTCATCACTTCCTAACATTGGATACTGCAGAGCCTCCTCAGTTCCTCTGCCTCCAGAGACCTTCCGCCCTTGGCTCTGACCATTCTACATGTCATGGTTGGATCAGAAGCTGCTCTTGTATCCTTCTTTCCAGCCATCCTTGTTCTCCTCTTCTGCCTCGCCCCTGGCAGGTGAAGGTCAAGTTTCCAGAGACTACAGAAGAGGAGATCAATAGGACATTCGTGGATTTCATGAAGATTTCCTATTTAAGATAGGATGGCAGATTGGAGGGCTTAACTAAAACTTTAAATCAGATTCTTTAAGATTAGGATGCTTATACCATGATGACGGGTTAGAATATTTGAAGGAGTTCTGTCTTTAGGGTAAGAGTGAAGTCATTCACTCGTTTGTTTATTCATTCGACAGCACAAGGCTCTGGTCCAGATGCATCAGGAAATGAGGCCGACGTGGTACCCACCTTCTTACTCCTTGTACTCTACAGAGAGGAGACGGAGTGAACCAGGACACAACCCTTGAATGAGATCGTGGTAAGTCACATAAGTGCCATGATGCAAACACAGGGTGGGAGAGCAGCGGGCTGAGAGTGGTACTACTGTGATGGGAAGGCCCTCAGAGGCCATGGCATGCACGTGGAGACATGAGGATTGGGTGAAGCTGCCAAGGAAATTGCCCAGGCAGAGCAACAGCTCCTGCACAGGCTGGACTACTAAGGGCCCAGACTCCACATGGCCACCCGCCCAGGTACCTGTCCTTTCAGACAAAACACAGAGGTCTGTAACATATAGCTGGTTTTCTGTTTGCATCAAACATTCATGGTGCTCTTAATAACAGTTGTAAATTATCTTTTGCTCCTTTGTCACCAAGGCCATGCTATCACCATGGTGCTCGACACGTGCACGTTCCACGCTGGACTTTTGCCTGTGGCCTTTCCCGAGAAAATTAAATGTCAGGCCAGTGGCCGAGAGGAGCAGATACTGTTTCTTTGAATTTGTCACAGGGAAGAACATGTTATTTACTGACGTTCAATTTCGTTTGGTGTTTGGAATAGCAAACATCTTTAGGGGCAAGAGCAAACTTTCACAGACTTTAACATCATCTAATATGAGAAACTCTCTTGATAAAAACCACCCCCTGGCCTCTACTATGGTCCCAGTGGGGAGGAAGCAAAGGTGACCCTTGCTGCCAGTGTCCCCTCCTTGCAATAACTTTCTGCAGGCCACCCCACCACCATTTAAACTTCTTTTTTTCTCCTGTTGTCTGAGAAAATGGGCTTAGGGAAACAAAGATGAAGTGTTTGGGGAGTAAGAAGGGACTTAGGGTGGATAAAGGCATTTTTATTTTTTTATTCCTGGGAAGGGTATGGATGTATGGGAGGGCTGTGCCTCCACTGTTAGTGGGTCTCTAACCAGGCTGATCAGCTCACCTGAGCAGTTGGTCGAAAGCGCAGCCCCGGCCTCGGTGAGTTGAATCGTGTCCCTCCCAAACTCCTGTGTTGAAGTCTTCATCTCTAGTGCCTCACATGGGATTGTGTTTGGAAATACGGTCCCTGCAGATGTAATTGGTTAAGTTAGGATAGGATCGTGCTTGATGAGGGTGGGACTGTAATCCGCGATAATTGGCATCCTTATTAAAAGGGGGAAATTTGGACACGCCCAGGAAGAATGCCATGTGATGATGAAGGCAGAGTTTGGGGTGATGCAGCAGAAGTGGAGAAGCTCCAAAGATTGCCAGCCAACCACCAGCATCTGGGAGAGAGGCCTGGGCCAGAATCTCCCTCAGAACCTCAGAAAGGACCATCCCAGCTGACACCGTGACCTCGGACTTCCAGCCTCCACACCTGTGAGACGGTAGGTTTCTGTTGTTTAAGCCACATGGTTTGTGTACATTGTTACACCCGCCCTAGGACACTAACACACAGCCCCATCCAGCTCCTACTGAACGTGATCTTGGGAAGGGCTTAGGAGTCTGGACTTCTCATGAGCCCTTCTGGTCTTCTGAAGGAGGGGTGGGGCTGGGCAGCGTCCTTGCATCTCCCTGGCTGTCCCCAGCCATCCATGGACACTCTTGCATCTGAGCTCCTGCCACCCCGCCAATCAGTGGTTCTCGGTGAGAAGTGTGGACGTGTTACAGCCACACATGGGCCAGTCAAGATGAGACTGTTACCCGCAGACCCAAGCTGTCATCCCTCTGGTAAAAAAAGGAAGAAATGCTGGTGGATCATCCTGGTGTGTTTCAGAATCCTGAGCAGTCTCCAGCTCACCCTTTGGGTTGGAATTCATTAGGCTTGTTCTGAGCTCCAAGGTGATTTCTTTCTTTCCTCTTGAAAGTTTGGTAAATTTCTGCCCAACCAGTTTTATCCTGCTGCAGCCTAAAGCGTGGTTAGCACGCTCTGGAAGTTGTTTAGATGCTTTCCACCCACCTCCAGCCAAATCACAGGAGCTAGTGTTTTTTCTTTTTTTCAAGTAAAAATTTTCCATGGCCTCTTTTGAGTGCAAAAACTGATTCTTTGTCACAGTGGGAGAGTTTTCTCCTTAGCCCGAAGTGATGCAGGAGAAGGAGAGTGGGCCGGAAAGACTCGTTTGTTACACTTTTTCCAACCACTGTTTGTGTGACCTGGGGTAAGACACTTAGCCTTCTGTCCAAGCCTTGGTGGTGTTGTCGCCTATAAAATGGGACCTTTCACGTTCATGGTGAGGACTGGCGCTCAGATGTAAAGTGGCTGGGGATGTGTGTGGCCTAGGCTGGCGGTTCTCAAATCTGGATGCTCATTAGAATGATTTGGAAGCTTTTAAAACAAAACTGGCCCCCAGTGAGGGTTAAGAACTAGTGGCTCTAAAGAACGTGGACTTCAGACGCATTATGCTAAGTGAAAGAGCTGACACCAAAGAGCACACGTGGCATGACTGCATGTATACGAGGTTCTAGAAATCGCGACACTGGAGTGCCAGCACTCACCTCAGTGACTGTCAGGGCCAGGGAGTTGGAGAAGGGGCTCAGGGGAACGTTTTGGGGTGAAAGCGTTTGCTGTATTGAGTCATCGATACTCATTCACTGTTTATGCTTCAAAAAGTAAATTTTATTACAAGTAAATTATACTTTAATTTAAAAAAAGAGAATTAGTAGGATTGGTCCTCAGTCGCTACTGCTTTGATGAGGAGGAGGATGATGGTGGTGATGATGTCGCTGGAGGAAGGTGGCAGGAATTTAAAACAATTTCCAGGGTTTTTTTGTTTGGTTTTGCTGAGGGCCAGCTTGAGGCATTACCAGGTACACGGCCACAAAGCCACAGTGTGAAATGTGCACATGAAAATGAACGCATCCGACACGCTTTTAGCTCCAGACGCTCAGGTAAGCACGACGAGGGCGGCTTGCTGACTCTTTCGTGACTGATGAAGAGTAAATGTGGGATGATTGAAAAGCGTGTTCATGGGGTGGGAGCGCTTTCGAGCCGAGGTACCTACACCCTCTGAGGCTTTCATGGAAACCATCGCAGGGAAGCAGAGACTCCTGGGAAATTCTTCCCGGGGCTCCTTACTGCTGGGCCTGGAAGAACAGGGCTTTTCTGAACTCAGGTTTGCAAAAGAAGCCTTGAGAGCATGAAATGGCTGAAGATCCAAAAGGTAGGACGTGGAGGTTTCGGTCTGTCACATGGCTCCTGCTCCCAGCTGTCACACACACACGCACGCTGTCCTGTCTTGCTGGCAACCAGAGCTCTAGGGTGCAATGTTCCTGATCTCTCGATTTGGGGTTCTCTTGCTCCCTCCTTTCTTCTCCCCGTCCTGTAACCTTTGACAAGGGATTTAAACTTTTGTGCTGGTTTCCTCACCTGAAAAAATAAAGGCGACGCTACCAGGTCGAACATCCCGTGTTTAGTGCGCCAGGCATCTCAGGCGTCGTTCTCCTGGGCCTGCCTGTTTTAATTCTTTGTGTTTGACCACGACGCTACCAGATAGAGGTGATCGTTGTCCCATTTTATGAATGAAGAAACTGAGCACAGCCGGTCGGTGGCTTGGCCATGGGTAGGTGGGAACAGCCCAGCTGCAATCTTGTGCTCTTACCCCTCGGCTTTGCTGCCTGTGCGTGCAGCGGGCTTGCCATAGGTTGTGGAATTTGCAGAAAGTTCCATATCCTTCTTCTGCCCTCGGGTGGGACCAATTTACTGTGAATAGCTAGAGACCGTGCAGGCCTGTCTGTGCCTGTGTGTGTGGACGTGACAGTGGGAGGATGTGCACACGCGAGGCAGTGAGCCTTGCACGTGAGTGTGATGACCTAGGTTCAAATCCTCGTCAGCCCTTTCCTGGACGTGACATTCGGCAGGTCACTCATTCTCCTTGGGCCTCTATTCTACGTCTGCAAACTAATGTCTGTCTTATCAAAGGGTTGTGAGGGTTAACGGCGGATTGTGCCATCCAATATTTACGGGATCTTGGTCAGTATATTTTTGTTAAGATTAAAATGTGTGCAGAGGAACCAATAAGTCAGAAACGACTATGAAATTACACAGATTATTGTGCAGAAGTGGGGAAAACACCTGATGTCTGAATATTGCATTCTGGACTATTCCAAGGTGTGAGAAAACTCAGAAGAAACATTTCTCAAGCCGAGTGGCTGACGTGTCTCAGAAAAATTACCTCTCTCTCCTCCGTGGCCTTAGTATTTTGCCATAAGGCCCAGGTTTGAGTAAAGGGGAGAGCCATGAGCAGAGGATCTGGGCATAGGGGCTGCTGTCTGTTGAGCTTTGGCAGGTGGGCGTTCAGGGAGATAAGTACAACCCTGCTCTCTGTCCTGTCTTCTCTCCTGCTGAGTAAGGGGACAGAATGGTGCTCACTCCCGAGGTGGGAATCTTGGGCTTGTCATTATGGAGTGACCCTGGGTTTGGCATCCAGGGCCCTGAGACCACCACCGTGTGCCGAGGATGATGCCTGGCCCTGAGGACATTCCAGCAGGGGCAGAGGTGTGGTCCCTGTTCTCGAGGAAATTGTCATTCAGCTGTGGGTGGCAAGGCGACCACTGCAATTTAGGGCCCTGTAGTTGTTCACCTCTGTGTCTCCAGCACCTGGTCAAGTGCTGACACACAGTCAGGGTTTTGTGAATGGACAGTGAAGGCCCAGTTCTGCAAGAAAAGGCCATTGAATGCTCAGAAGTGCTGCAGGGGGAAGGGGCAGTGATGCGCGGTGTGCTAGATGCTCAGGTGTTTGGGTTCTGCGGCTTGGGAACTTCTCCCCTCTTTGTGGACATCCATCAGGTCTCTTCTCTCTCTGCCAGATGCTCAGAGATGCTGCACGCAGCCCTGGGAAGTATTGGCATTTTTTTTTCTAACTGATGCTTCATTAACAATGGAAAGAGGGTGGAGAGTTTCCTTTCTATGCTGGAGGAGTAGCTGTCAGTGAACAGAGAAATGCTACCCAGGCCTGGTGCTGGATTTCGTATCAGCCGGGAAGGCTGTGTCTGTGCTGTCTGGCGACAAAGGACAGACCTGAGCTCAGAAAACCTGCATCTGTCATTTCTTAGCTTTGTGACCTCAGGCATATGCCACTTGGCTTAGCTTTCATTCCTTTTAGCTCATCTAGTACTGTGACCAGCCACCACACACCGCGTGTCTGCTGTGTGCCGGGTCTTGTCCCAGGGGATGAAACTTGCCATTTAGGACAGCTCCAGGGGTCAGCTTAGGAAGCAAGTGCAGGACCCTGGGTAGGTGGCCCCCCTCCAGGCCTCTGCTTCCTCATAAATAGAGTAATGATGAAGACCTTAGAATCGCAAAGTTAGAGAAACTGGGACAGTGCCCCTGAAAGGCCTTGGGCTCTACTTTATGATCTGGGAATTTGTTAGTGGCCCCCAAAATGGGTTCTCGTACCCCAAACTGTCACCCTCTGTCAAGTCCCTTAAAGCGTGACATTGCCGGTGTGCAGCATCTCAGCCTCCTCCACCCGGGGGAAATCAGGCTGCCCCCCTGCCCCACTCATGCTGGATGTAAGTTGGGGATCCCTGGAGAACGTGAATCTTCAACTGGGGTTCAAAGCAGGGGCGCAGCGCTGTTTCCCAGGCACTGGATTTGAAATTTCTTAAAGCAAAGGCATTTATCTCTAACTGGGTGATGTGTCTGTCTCTTTCCATTAGGATTGGAACTCCTGGAGGGTTTGAACGGATGTCGCATCCATTCTTGTCTCCTCAGCTCCAAGCACAGCGCCCTGCACAGAGTAGGGGCTTTATGAAAATCCACTGAACCGAATTAAATGGAATTGAATCATTAAAATGCCACACGGTGCTGGACTGTCCATTAGCGAGAGCCCTGCCAAGCCTGGGTAGACTCCATTCTCAAAAGCTGGTGTGTGGGAGGCAGGAGGTGCAGGCAGGCTCGCTCACTCTGACAAATAGATGGAGTCTGTTTTCCTGTACCCTTGGGGTTTAATCTTTTCTTTTGAATCTTGAAAGCCCATGGCGTTGAGTGCTGAAACCCATTACAGAGCAATTGTCCTTGGAGCTCAAGTTTCCTTAACAATTCTTTTCATGGGAGGCTCGTATGACGGGCTGTGACATTATTCCATGAATCATAGACACTTCTGCTTCGGGCTCTTAGAAATGTTTTTCACCTGCCTGGGTCTGCCAAGAAATAGGACTTTATTCCCCTTTCTGCACTCCGAATGCCCTCGTCTTCAAGGAAAGTGCTTTCTCCACAGCCTGCCCCTGCTTCCATCTTAGAGGAATACGTAGTCAAGTACTGGAGAGGCCAAAGCCGTGAGATGGAAACACTGCAGGGACAGATCGCATGGGAGGAGGCAAGAATAGGATTCTCAGAGTCACAGATTCAAGGAATGTGAGGCCAGGGGTCACCTGGGGGCAGGAGGCCTGAGGAGGTGAAAGGGAACTCGCCTGGTGGGCAGGTCTTACTGTCACCCCTGGAATCCTGGAAGCATAAGGGTTCAGGAGCCTCACTTCCCTCCCCAGTGCATTGCTTACATTTGCCCTGTTGGTCCTGTCCCCGAGCTCCTTCCACGTGCTGGTCCCTGTTTAGAACACCTTTCCTGGTTGTCCTTTGCCTGGATGCCCTGTGCCCAATAGTTCTCTATTATTCAGACCAGGCATCAACTTGACTTTGGGGCTCTCTGGGACTTCCAGCCTGTTTGCATGTTTCACTCTTGGGCCTCCCATATCGGAACACACTGAACTTATTAGTTGTTTGTGTTCAGTAGAGAGTCCTGAAAGGACTTGATGTTGGGACGTGGCAGGGCCAAGGCTGATTTTGAGAAAGGCCTCTCTGCCGGCTTCTGTGGGAAGCCTGGTTGCCAGGGTGGAGCCTGGGCAGAGATGGGAGAGGGCTGATTGTGGAAGTGGTCCTGGGAGAGGGGACAGGGACGGGGGTGAGGTGGTAAGCGGAAGACACACATCTGTTCAGAGATGGTGCAAAGTGAAGGAAGTTCCCAAAACACTGCTTTCGGGAAGTTTATAATGCGCAGAATGGACGGGGACCCTTGGGGGATGTCCACTCATAGACAGTCTGGCTGTCAAAGTTCCCAACTAACAAGGTGGAAACACGTGATCTTATTTTTGCTCGAGTTTCTTGAGCCAGGTGTAGCATGCTAGCGCAGGAAGTGCCTGACCTCTGAGGGCAGCCGGTCTCCATGCTGCCTCAGCCTTCTCCTCTGTGTCCACACCAGACAGACTGCCAGCCTCGGGGAGCAGGCAGGCGCTCTCAGCCCGATCTGCCCAGGAGCCTTTACTCTCCCTCTTCCCAGGGCCTCCGGGAAGCCACAGTCGAGTGCCTGCCTGTCCCTAAAGGGGCGGTACAGATGCCCCCTCTTGGAAAAGGAAGAACTACTCTCTCTCCGTCTTTGGTAGTCTCAAAGGTAATTTTAAGGCAAATATCATGTTTTCTTTTCATGCGTTTGAGTTCAATAGGCATATTGTTTACCGATTCCTTGCTCCTTGATAATGACTTTGTTGGTACCCCACTTTCTACAGCCCCAGTGTGCCTCAATACTCACACATAGCAGATGCTCAAAATTGTTTTTGAAATGAACGAGAGGAAATATCAAGCCTAGCCTTTTAGGGCATCAAAGACCATGGTCATCCTTCTTCAATGAAACAACCGGGGAGGATCATTCTTTTAATTTCTTTTTGCTAAGAACAGTGTGGGGGATTTGGGACTGTGATACATGCACCCAGACAGACTCAGGGACAAGGGAACCAGCATAACCAGGTAAAGTGTGTGCACACGGGTGTGTGCAGAAGCAGGGAGGGAGAGGTGACAGGCGAGCACATTGTAAGCCGCGCAGCACTGAGCTCGAAGCAAGCACCCAAATACTTCACCATCTCCTCCTTCCTCCCCTTTCTGGGTGGAATCTTTCAGGACTGTCAATGCAAACCACTCTGCAGATCCCTTCACTGTAATAGCTGATACAGGAGAGATGAAGACAAATAAAACCCGGCAGGGGCAGGGGGCAGGCCACTTGACAGAATTCCTGATTTCTGCTACCCACATTGGTTCCAGAATTGGCCTTGTGTCTGAGCCTAAGTTTTCTGACTCCCTTGGGAATGGCCTTCAGTGACTTTTTGTTCGAGCATCATTATCCATTCTTGATGCCAACACCAAGTTTCAAAGGCCTGTTGTGGGCCTGGCCCACCATGGCACTCTGCATCTGCCAAATCAAATTCCTATTTTCTTTTCATCTATGACTCTTCCAAACAGTTATTCCCGTAGGAAGATCATCTCAGAGGAGCCGCCTGACTTTACTTGGCTTTAGTGGTTTCAAAAGTTCCTCCCATTTTGATGATCAGGAGCTGAGGAGCTGTATTTTCATTGTCTCCTCTTGAAGGCCTTTCTGCATACAGAGCTCTTTCCAGGGACAGAGCAAATGCTGCATGGCTCGTGTCATCGCCCAGGAGCTTTGTCGTGTCATGTGCATTTTTTCTGGTTGTGAGGCCAGACTGCTCACCCAGGGTCTTGTTCTTTGCCTTGTTCACAAATTCTTTATCAGGGAACCTCATAATCCTTGCTTTAACCACCCATAATGAGAAAGCCTTGCTTTCTAAGAAGGAGTCTTTCCTTTAACTTTTACAAGAAAATGAGTCAGTGAATAGGGACTGTTTCTGAGCTTGTCTACTCGCCTTATGAAAAATAGGATATGACACACACCAAAAAAGAGCTCTTCAGCTGAGGCAATGTGGAAAATATTTTCTTTTTTATTATCAGAGGCCAATCCAACAGTGAAAAAATGGAACAGTTTACGAATAATTCAGATATGCTGCCAGTCTGCCTATAACATTGCTTGGATCAAATATTGCAAATATCTTGAGAAGAGGAGAGGACAAAGGAAGGGCGTATAGTGAGGGGAAGTCTAGCATCCTGAGATCCTCTGGTCAGGGGCTGCAGCTGGGATCCTGCAGAGATTTTGCATCCAGAAGTAACAGGCATTTGCCACTCATGTCAAGGTCAGAACAATGGTGAATGTTCCCATTTCTCTGTTATGCTCATGTCATCAACCAGTGATCAACTGATATTCATTCTGCACTTCTCCGCTTAGAGGGAAGCCAGGAAATTTCGAGGATTGCCTCTGTCCTCAGCTCTGGGCATGAGCTCCGATTTGCCTAATTAATCAGGGACATTTGATTGCCTTGCCACAGTAATTGGCATGGGCTACACACAGGCCTAAATTGATCAATACATAGCTGTCTTCTGGCCACGGGGATTGGTTTTGTAATGACCTCATGGTCCATTTCAGGTCAATGAGATGTGAGGGAAAATGTGTTGGAAAATTTGGAGAGTAGCTTCCCACTCTCTCTGAGCGTCTGAAAAATAGTATAGCCATTTTGTCTCCATGAGCATTAAAATGAACTGAATTCAGAGAGGAGAACACAGCTGAGTGACTAGCACAGAAGCAGCCAGAGGCACTGGATTCAGGCGCCCAGGAAGCCGGCTCTACCTCTGGACTGCCGATTATGCGAATGGAATCATGTATCCGTTAATACATTAGCCATATTGGTTTTTCCATCATTTGCAACATAAAACGAACTAATGATATAGAGAGGGGATCATACACTTGGCGGAAGGACATGTAAAGTACCAGATTTCCCAGTGGTGAGGCTCAAAGGAGGTCCCAGCCAAGGGAAAAGGCAAGGAGAGGGAAGAGGCCCCATGTGCTCGTGGAAATTGCCACAGGTCTGTGCAGCTCCAGTCCCTGGACATTGAGCTCCTTGGGGACTGCATGTCCCCTTTATCTGTGCACTGGACATTGAGCTCCTTGGGGACTGCATGTCCCCTTTATCTGTGAGTCTCCAGTGCTCAGCACACTGCCTGACATACTTTGTGGATGCATAAGTCAGTGAATGAATTAATCAGTGAATGAATGGATCCCTTGTTGCCTTTGGACCATGCAGGTCAGAGGGGTTAGGAAGGGCCGAGAAAAGGCAGCAGTGAGAAATATCGGAGCAACCAGTTGGCAAGTTCAAGACAGTAGCAGCCAGAGGAAGATAACTCAGGTCTCCTCTGGTGACAGAGTGCGCTGAAGAGACCCTGAAGAATGTGGGACATCATGGGACCTGCGTTCAGAAGCTCAACCTTGGAATTCATATCTGTAGCAGGAATGCCTGTTAATCAAATCCTTTTTAGAAGTGCTCCATTAAGACACTTGCAGGCCTAAGGGATTGCCTATCTGCCTGGTGACTATGTGTTCCTGGAGGTGGTGCGATGGCTCAGGCTCTGTGAAGAGTGACAGTCCCCTAAGATTACTCAGAAGTCTGTTCCAGGGGCTCTGGCCCAAGGACTCCCAGAGTAATTATAGCATCAACTGCATTATCAGTGCCAGCCAGGCCTCCTGAGAAGCCTGAAATCAATCTCTATCATTTCGCTTTTATTTCATCACCGATTGCAATACAGAAATCAACTGGGGATAGCCTAGAATTTAACATGTGCTTATCTCTTCACGGGCATCATTGAAATCAGAGAGCTCAATTAAGTCATCCAGTTGCTAATATACAATTCGCTGGTTCCTGGAGAGAGGATTTGAGATCCTATGCTCCCCTTCACTACCTCTCGCATCTCACTTCATTAATCACCCCAATTTCCTCTCCTTTTTCCGAGCCTTGTGCTCTGCACTGGTGCTTTGCTTTCAGCATATAAACGCATTGACCCCTCCATCTTAGCAAACACACAAAGCCCACTTATCCTTTGACCACGTTCCCCTTTAGTCTGTGCCTCATTTTCCTTCTTTATTGTCACTTCCAGAATCCATGGAGATCATCTGGACCTAGACTCTAGGTTCGTTGTCTCAAATTCTGCACCTTCTCTCTGAGGCTGTCTGCACTTGGCTTCTGTCCCGAGCACTCTCCAAAATAGCTCTCATCAGGGGCAACCCATGAGCTCCCGTTGCCTGATTCACTGGCATTAAAATGCTAAAGACACTTAGATGACAATGCAGTCATCATCAAGCTGGGACACTTTGCAGAACCTCGTTCAGAGCAAATGGATGCAGGCATTGGAACAGCACACATAATGTGACTCTTCCAGAGGAACTGGGATGGGTGCTCTAAATACAAAACAGGTCACAAGCAGTTTTTCACATGCAGACAATGAACGTGTGGCCTGGAGATATAGACCAACGTTCTCAAGGTCATACAGCCTATCAGGACTTGAACTCGGGCCGCTAGCCTCTAAACATTCACTTAGGACTCACTGTCCACCAGGCACTGTCCTAAGTATTTCACAGTTGTAATTGTCACAACTCTATAAAGCAGGTACTATTACTCTCGTCCTCATTTTACAAATAATAAAACTGAGTCACAGAGAGATAAGTACCTTGCCCGAGGCCACACAGCTAGAAATGGCAGAGGTAGAGGGGACTTTAGAACCCACTGCCTAAATATTGTACCCTACTTCCTGTCCACTGTCTCACCTTTTATTGTTCATCCCGGACCAGGATGTGTGGCATGCCATGGGTGATTAGAAGTGGTCCAAGCCACAGCTCTGGACTGGTCCTCTTTCGCTGGGAGCTGCCTTGCTTCTACTGCAGTGGGTCATACAAAATTTTCACGTTCAACATGACATGCAATAGTTTTTTGTAAGTATTGTCCATATGCAGCTAAGCACTCTGCCAATATATGTTGATTTATTCAAATGGTATGTTAATGTGCTATAGCGTATGAACCTCTAAAAATCTTATTATAGTCACTATAAAGTTTGCAAATGCAATGGGATGGAGTAGGGGTAGGGATGGGAGGAAGGGAGAGGTTCCGAAAGAGTGTTCATTACAAAGGAATTAGAGTTCGGTTTGTTCCCATCTAAATACCGTCTCCTGAATTTCCCATAAGGCTAACCCTCCTCTTATTTAATATTCTAAAATGTTCCCTCGAAGGGAGTCACAATTAATTATATAGAGTCCCAGTATAAAGTGAGATAGACTGCATGCAGAACAAGGGGCCTGCCATGCAGTGGGTTTATAGCCTCGTGTTTGCTGTTTGTCCCCCAAGACGGAGATTTTAATAATTAAGGGTATTACTGAAAGCATAAATCGTCGCTAACTAATATAATACACATTCTCCGTAATTTCCCCACATTCCATGCTACTATTGTCATAAAAATACCACTAAATAGTACTTAAGCCTTCAACAATACTGATAACACCCACATTGGCACGGTTATTGGTAAAATATTCTCCTAAGACCTGAATTAAGGGTTTGGCATTCATGGGAAAGTCCTTACGTCTCTAAGGCCTACCTGGCACAAATGGCTGCAGGGAATGCAAGCAAATATAAGCCAACTATCCCGCAGAAGCATTAGAAGGGGCCTCTCCAAGTACAGATGATTCCGCGTTTGGACTGAACAGTCATGCAAGGCCACGTGCCAAGCCTCCTCTTCTATAACAGCAACGTTACAGGTGTCCTGGGCTCCTAAATCTAACGCTTTGGGCTGTGGCGTTATGTAAACTTCGGTTTCTAAATTTACATCAGACAGACAGTTCAGGTGGTAATGAAATGCTTTGGGTAAGTGTAATTTTCTCTTCCAAAAGAAAGTGACAAAGGATTGCCAAAGAATTTGGGGCGGAGAATACTTTATATTTAGCTAGTGACAGTCCTCTAAGAAGCTGTTTCTTGGACAAACATTATAGATGCAGATCTTCATGATGCCCTTGAGAGGGAAGAGGCAGGTCACCCTGTCCTGGTTCCCTTCCAGGTCAAGGGAAGTGGGCAGGGGTGGCCTCCTCTGGGGCAAAGCTGAGAAGTCTGGCAGCACATTTGGTGAGGTTATGTCATTTTTGTTTACCAGATCATTAAAAACTATAATATTTACCAGATTATAGAAAACTCCAAACATTCACAGACCTGGAAAAAATAAATTCTTGCCCAATCTTGGACATTTCCAGGTTTTCCATTTATATGTCTCTCTGGCAAGCTCCTGGGGACTGTGGCTTGCTAGGGCTGCTGTCACTAAGTGCCACACATCAGATGGCTTACCACAGCCAAATGCGGGTTTCTCGGGAGAATATTCTCTCAGTTCCGGAAACTAGGTGTCTGCTAAGCCATGCTTCCCCCAAAGGTGCTAGGGAACATTCCTGCCTTGCGTCTTTCTAGCTTCCAGTGGCTGTGAGCAGTCTTTGGTTTTCCTTGACATGTAGATTTGTCACTCTGATCTTTGCCTCCCTCTTCACATGGCGTACACCCCATGTGTCTCTATGTCCAGATTTTCCTGTTCCCATTAGGACACCAGTCATTGCACTAGAGTCTGTCGCACTTAGTATCACCTTATCGACTTGATCACATCTGCAAAGATGCTTTCTCCAAATAAAGTCACTGTCTCAGGAACCAGGGGTTGGGAATGTAGCGTAGCTTTTTAGGGGACACAGCTCCCCACTTTGGTGACTATCCGATCTGCCGAGACTCAATTATTACCCAGTTTCTCTATGCGACAATTTGAGAGAGCCGGTGATTCTAATACATGCGATAAAACTTGATTTCTTTGGCCCAGTAACTCAAATTAACGGTCTCTAAAAAGAGAGCCAGGTCAGGCCTTGGAGCATGCTGGCATCGGAGCAAGAATCCAGCATCCATGGCGGTGAATTCCTTTCCCTGGTGATGCTTTCTGGAGCAGTTTTGCACCTAAAAACAAAGAAGTTGAAAAAAATGGTGCTCGAAGAGTAAAAAAGCTAAAAGAAGGAAAGAGTAAAGAAAGGCATTAGTGGAGTGGGTACCACCGATGAGGAGGCCCTGTTCACGTAGTTCAGTGCCCACTCTGTGCACATAGTTCAGGGCCCAGTCTGTGACCTTTGGAACTGCTACAAACCAACCCCTGTCACCAGCCCTGCCAGGAAAGCAAACAATATTCGAGGTGGGCAGTGTGGCCTCACCCCTTCCACTTCATATTGACAAACTAATCCTGTGTTAATTCAGATTTTCTAAAGCTGTTGGTCTCCTACCATTGCTGTGACACTTGTAAAACTGTCTCCAGAGAATGGCTATTTAAGAGGACGTCGTTTTCTTTTATTGAGGGGCTATATAAGGAACGACTGAATAAAGCATAAAAATGCTGCTGAAGAAAGGGTGTCTTCCTTTCTTCCACGTTCCTTTTGTCAGGCTCTCTGAAATGATCGCCTCTTAAAAGTTGCTGCTGGAAAATGGTTTGTCTTTCCTGTCACCCCATTTTTCTTGTAAGCAGGGAATGATAGACCAGCAATTTGGGGGGTTTGATGGTGGTTTGACTGCTGTCTTTGTTATCAGCAAACCACAGGGCCTGAGTTTCCGCTTTCTATCAGATGGGCTGCTGTTGCTTTTGCGTTGCAAGGCATCCGTCAGAATAAAAGCATCACCCTATAAGAGGGCTGGGCTGAGGGATGTCCAACAGCCAACGAGAGGCTAACAAGTCCAGACACCTGCATGCAACTCCACCCAGAGTAGCTCTTCAGTATGACTGTAGAATTGGTTGAAAATGGCCAAACCCACATTGTCAAACGGGAAGCATATACTTCTTTGGCACATACATAATTAAATGAATTATAAAGGATTTTCAACAAGATATAAATAATAAATGTATGACTGAATCGGCCAGAAGGATTCTGGCTGGATGCCAAAGTACCTGTCTTTTGTTACTTCTCACCAGAAGTAAAGGTTCCACGCAGCCCAGCGATCCCCTGGCATTTAATATTCCCACTTGTCCATGTAGGAACACTGTCCCCACAAGGCTGGGGTATCTGCATTTCAGAACAGTCCTTGTGATTATGGAGTCTGTGGAGAGAAGATGCCACAGAGGTGCCCAGAGGCTGCGGAAGCACAGGACAGAGATCTGCCATCTACACTCACCCTCCCCTTTCAAATCATAGAGGACGTCCGTATTCGTGTGCGTGTGTGTGCATGCGCTTGTGTGCTTGGGCACACTCAGGTGCTGTTCTGTTCCCTGCAAGGAAGCATCTTCAGAGCTTACTGTATACCAATTCGTTACCGCCACCTCAGCTCACACGTTCCATGAACACAAAACTTCACTCTGTCTAGATAATGAATGAACATGGACCTGGGTTCTCTGCATGTGAAAGCATGCATTTTGCAAAGAAGTCCTAGGAAACATCAGCGGAAAGATTGAAGAAGGAATGCTGAAGGAAAGAGCAAATGAATGAACTTGTTCGTTCGTTCATTCATTCATTCATTTATTTGCTCAACTCGAATTTTATTGAGCCAGATCCCAGGCCCCAAGCTCTGTGTTAACCACTGGAGTAGAGTAGCGAGCCTAGATACACAGTGGGGCTAACAAAACTTAACAAAACACGATTAATTCATCACAAAACTATAAAACTGCAACTGTGACTGTTGCCGTCCAGAAGAACATGCTGCTAGCAGGAGTCACACTAAGGAAAGGAGTGACCTGAGAGTGAGTGAGAGGCTGGTGGGAATGTGGCTCCTTCACAAGTGAGTGTCCTTTGAAAGCCCTTACAAGCAAGGCAGACCATAAACAGATGGGGTGGCTTATAGTCTCAGAGTGAGGGTGACAAAGGGAACCTGCTGCAAGCCCTTCATTCGACAGAGGGAGGGGCTGAGGCCCAAAAGGCCACCAGCATGGGAAGAGCCACCCAACACCTTTCATCTCTCTTCCCGATGATATTTTTCTCCACAGTGTCGCCACCTCCTGTATCCACTAGTGTGTGTGTGTGTGTGTGTGTGTGTGTGTGTGTGTGTGTGTGTGTGTGAACACATGTATGGATAAGAATATACAGCTCATTCGGTTGTTTGTTTTTTACCTTTCCTGACTGGAATGTGAGCTCCATGAGGACAAGGATTTTTGACACATCGTGATGGATCCTGGGTTGTGCCACTCCCTCCACATTTTGTTCTGGAAACCAGTTTCCCCAGCTGTGTTCCAAAGCTGGGAAGGACTCTCCCCATTGTTGAGTCAGTAAATAGAAAACACAGTGTCTGAGTGAGGAGTGTCTACACAAACAAGAAAACTTCAGGGAAACAGTATCAGGCCCAGAGCCGGCTCTCCCAGTCACCTTGGTTCTAGAATTGGAGATTTCCAGAAGTGGGCCGACCGCAGCTGGACACTCAGAATAATCAGTATTTCAGCTTTGTCTAGACATGCACTGGATGCAAAGTACAAAAATAAACGAACAAAACACTATAATGGCAGGAAAGCGTGCCTTTTCCTCACTCAGCCCAAAATCTAGGCCTGGAACTCCGCCAAGTGAGTCCTCAAAGATGCTGCTTCACTTTTCTTCTCCACCCTTCTGAGAATGGCAGCTCTTCCCATGCGTGTTGCCTCGTGATTATAAACTGACCCCTGCACCTCATGGCATCCTGTCTACGTTCCCAGCAGGAGGAAGGGAAGGGCAAAGGACAGAAAGGGCCGTGTCAAACAATCTGTCCCCTGTGGAAGGACAGATCTTCCAGGTCTACCCAGTTGACTTCTGTTACATGTCACTGACCAGAATTTGCCACGTGGCCACCCCCTAACTAATCAGCAACCAAGGGGCATGACATAGACATCGCTGGTGTTAGTCACTGAGTCGTCAGTCATGAGGGTGGGGCAAGTCCACCCTTCTGAAGTTAAATGATTTTCCTGTTATCTGAACAAATCATGGCTCCACTAGAAGAAAAGGAGGAGCCAGGAACTGGATTGTGTAGAGACACCGAAAAGGCGTGTCATGACACTCCAGCCCCAGCCACCTCATAGCCCTGTATTCCAGGCTCCGCCCCTCTTCTGAGTCCTTGCAGAGTTCCTGGGAGCCTCTGAACAAACTTCTGTGGCTTACCACATGGAGAGCACCCAACTGGGCTCTCAGTTTGCGCTTTTTCATCCTTCCCCATGACCTCTCTTGATGTTGGCTCAGGCATCTGTTGGAGATTCTCATTCCGAATACCTGTGTTGAGCAACATGTCATCTATTGATATAATTAATTCCAATTTACAGAACCAATTCTGCAGAGGCAATGCGGGGCCACGGGGTGCTCGTTAGACTGTGGTCAGAGGCAAACAAACAAACCTGAGCGACAGTTCTGCACGGGCCCCTCGCTGGCTTTGTGATATTGTACAACCAGCCTCTCTCTGATCCTCAGTTTCCTGTCGTCAAAGGCAGATGGTTGAGCGGATCGAATGGGATCACGAGTCTGAAAGTGTTTTGCCAACTGAAAACACCATTATGCCGTTGAGATCCTACTTCACCCAAGCAAGAACTGCTTTTATGCTGTGTTTCTGCTTTGAAGGTGGGGTGTAGCATGGTAGGGAGGAGACTTGCAATGGCAGTTTGAAGAGTAAGGCAGCAGAACAGAGCGATGAGGCAGAGGAGCCCTGCGTCTCTTCTGAAGAAAACCGGGTTTAACACCCAGCTTGGCCACGCGCTGGCAGTGACCCCGGCCATACCCCTTACCCTCTCTTTGTCTGATGCTCATTCGCAAGGCATCTATTCATGGGCTGATGATGATGATTGGGTGAAGGTGACCATGGGAAAGCACTTGCATAGGGTCTAGTACACAGTAGGCGCCCAATAAATCTTGGTCAAGCTGCTGCTCGTTGGTAGATGCACTGGGCTGGTGTGTGGTTGGTGATGGCTCGGGAGGGTGATGAAGTCACTGCGGGATGAGTGCAGGGGAGCCCAGGGGGGAACATCTCAGAGACCAGCTGTGGGCAGTCGGAGGAGAGGCCGCCTGAAAGCCCACCAGAAGTCTGTTCTGCCAGGGCTGTCTGTTCTAGACATCCTGGCTGGGGTTCTCCCAGTCCCCAGAAAATTCCCAGGGTTTTGTGTGGTTTACTGAGGCCCCACTCCCTCTCCTCAGCTCAGGTTCACTCAATAAGAACCAACAGTCTCTATTTTCTGCCTAGTGAGTGTGAATTGAATATGAGAACAATGGTATTTGGTCCCTGTCCTTGAAAGTTTCGCAGTCTACAGGGAATGAAGAAAAGTTGGTTTATGGGGCTCCATCCCTGCCCTAAGAAAGAGAGCCTTTTTTTTTTTTAACTGCTGGAGGCCCAATGCCTGGAATAGTGATTGGATGTAGTCATCACTTGATAAATTATTGTAGGTTTGAATCACTATCAACAAACTCCAGATTCTTCCTTTCCATATTGGAAATAGAAAAAATAAGGATTTTTTTTTTATTGGCAATTGTGACCAGGCTTCTTTAAGCAAACGGGATTATTAACATTTTAGATCTGAATTGAGTTTTTTAGAAGACCTGGTGTTTTCTAGGGACTGGATACTTGCTTTACAAATGTTCTCTCTTCCCATCTCACAGTAACCTCTGAGGGAGGCAATGACTCTCCTCTTTTCACAGGTGATGACACTAAGACTCAGAAGTTGAAGTTCAAGTGCGTTCGTGTCCCAAATCCTACTCCCCTGATGTTGTGTTCTACTTAGGTGTAGGCAGGGGTGGTCTCGCTCAGACATACGGGTGGAATCTGGGTTCCTACAGTATTTCCAGGCTGCATGTCTTCCATCGGGGTGAGTGCGTGAGTGTGATTCCTTTAGTGCCTCGGAAGTTAAAGTAAGCCAGCCCAGAGCCTGCCTAATCCACCACTTATCGCAAGGCCTGTGGGCAGGACAGCATGGAAGATTATCACACCAACCACACTCCCACAAAATTTAGAGCATATTAGAAAAAGACATAAACTCGCAGCTATTACAGAAGCAATCTCAAGCAAGATTACGTTTCCAAAATTAAATATACAATAAAACCCGGGCCTACGTAGCTTTTGCAGTCGAAGATCATTGCAGAGATTTAGCAGCATCTAGAGAAAGACAATTACACAGAGACAATAAAAACATCAGCAACTGAACAGCTGCACGTTTCGGAGGGGCAGGGTGCCATTCGAATGGTGCCGGCGGTCCAGGAACCTCCGTGCATGTCGTTAAATGCACCAGGATGAAGTGTTCTATCAGGGGACTGTGACACTGTTTACATTTGGGGTAAAATATATCTATTGTGCACAGTCTGCTCTTCCAGAGAGTAAACTGGAAATGCAAACTTCCCAGCTCCCTGCAGAATTTGCAGGTTTTCTTGGTGGCACTTCTAGTCAGCAGATGGACGTGAGGTGCTTCCTCCCCCAATTAGGTTCATCCAGCTTCTTTAAACATCTAGATGCCTCAATCCACACTTTCTCTCAGAGCCCAGAGCTCCTCAGTCCCCAGCATTGAACTGAAGATGGGTTTGTGCCCTGCTTTGAGCAGACACAGTCAAGGTCCCACATGTCCCCCACTCTGTCTTGTGCCCTTCTGTCTGTATTGCCCCAACCCTGTTGCAACCCTGCACTGTGATCGTTGCTGTTACCACCTTCCCCACCCTCTAGACTTCTGCTTTCCCTGGTAGCTTCTACCTTGTTCTCATATTTGTTTCAGGTAAAGAGTCACACTCAGTAGATCCCGGACTCATGTCGTTGCCCATGACAGTAAAATATATCCTTCAGCCACCTGCTCCTCTGAGCTTTGTCTTTCTTCAGCTCTTGAATTGTCCACATTTGAGTAACTTCTCTTCCTTCAACAGCAGCAGAAAATCTTCCCAGTTATCACTCGTCCTGCTGGGTTTCATTTTTCTTTGTTTTGCACCTGTTCTTTTCAAGAGGCTTTGCTGAGTTTTATAAATAGAATGAGACTTCCTTTGGGGGCCCAATATCTGGTTTCCTAACATATTTCTTTAGATTATATTGGTGGGCAGGCTTTCCTGTAGTGAAATATGTTCAGTGAATGAGTTCAGGGTTTATTAAACATCTACTCCTCAGATAAATCTTATTTATTCTTACCTTATTTACTCTCCAAAATCTCTACTCAAGTCCAATCCTTCTTTCAGTCAAAATTGTAACTTAGGGCCAGACTCAATATGTGTGTGTGTGTGTAGTTAAGTCTACCTAGACTTTATAAGTGTATCGTTGAAACAGTGTAAATGTCCTGAGAATATTCTTCAGAGGCAGTTGTAGAGACTGATCCCACCTAAGGAGTGGGGCGAGGGAAGTGGGAGGGACTAAATCTCGTTATCTTGATATAAACCTAATGATGCTCGAAGTTTCTATGCTCATCTTCCCCACCTTCCTGGACTTTTTCTGCATCTACTTGGTGTAGCACTTCTCGTATTAGAGGGTTGGTTTCCCAGCTGTCCTTTCTCTACCAGCTTTAAGGGTCATCTGGATGTGGACTCCCTCTGGAATTGAGTCATTCTGGTATGCTCTTTGAGTTGTCTTCTTGTTAGGCAGAGAGTATTTCCCTGTCCCCTTGTATCCATGAGGGAATGACCCTCAGACACATTGTTAGAATAGCATGTATGGGACCTCTTGTCCTCCCGCCACCCCTCTCTGAGTGGGGAAGAGTGATACTCTGCTGGGACGCTGGGAGTCTAACATCATCAGTCCATCTTTCTCATTTAGGCAAAAATGAGATAACAAACGACACTTTTCCCAGTGTCCAAGTCTTGTTCTTTCTTATGGAACTAGCTAGACTGCCATGAATTTTCAGTTTTCCTCTGTTCTTTCACGTGACAGATGTTTTCAGGGACAGAAGTTGTCCCTGCAAGGGAGGAAGGGACAGGAAGAAGGACACCTATTTTATGTAGCTGCTCTGCCTGCACCTGGGTATGTGACTTCAGTGGTGAGTGGGGTGGAGAGGTGGGCCATGGGGTAGAGATATAATAGAGATGCACGTGGCTGGGATTAGAGCCATGTTCTCCGAACCACCTCTAGGAAAAATGCTCTTTTTTTTTTTTTTTTTTAAATCCTGAGCTGACACGTGTTTCAGTTTCTCCGTTGGATCTGAACTCAGAAAAGGAGAGAGGTGTGACGTGTTTACGTCTTCGACTCCAAACATCCTCCCTCCGCTTGGGCTCCCTGCTCTGAGTCTCCCACGCCGATGGAGTGATGGCTGCCATGCCTCCTTTCCTATCTTTAAAAGAAGTGCCATCTAGACATATCTCTTCTCTCTCTTTATATCTGCTCGGCCTGGTCTCAAAGCTCCTGCTTTTCTCCCAAGGAAAGCACTCCCTTTCTCCAGCTCAATCCTTCCTCCAGCTCCAGAATGTCATTCTCCATTCTTTATTTCCTTTCCCACAGCAGTTCTTCTGAAAGGTCAGACCCTTGTTCCTTTATGAGCAGGTGCCATTCCTTTTTGAGCTCTATATCAGATCTGATGTCTAGAGATTAAAAATTCCAAATATTTACTTCCATCAAGCTTTTCTATATTTTAGCCCAATGCGAGGCATTGTATTCTCTCATAGAATAAAGTTTCTTGTAATATCTAGAATGCTCCTGGGTGAAAGCAATGCAAAATCAAAGTTCAGTTGGATTAAATAAATTTAGTGGTTCCCGTATCTGGAACCCAGAGGGAAAACAGGCTCCAGAATTCACATAGCCAGGCATCTGGCTTCACTCCTTCTTTCTTGGCATTGACTTTTTTGGGGGGTCGTTTTCCTTCTCAGCCTGCTTTCAGCAGTGTTGGCCTTCGTATCTGTGTGCAGAAATGTCTAGAAAAAGAATAGATGGCCACTTCTGGATATTTTTCAGAATGCAGAAGAACTTTTCTAGAGAGCCCCCTATCAACTTTTTCTCAGATGGAATTGCCCTGTGTCGGGTCTCATGTTCATTCTGGAAGTCATCATGGAAAGAATCACTCTTGGGGCTGGGACTGGGGTGGGCTTCCTTCTTGTGAGCATGGGGATCAGTGAGGAGGGGCTGGTTAATGGAAATAGAGTTCTTCTTAGGAGGCAGAAGGGAGGAACTGGATGTGAGTAGACAACCAAAAAGTCTTGTCTCAGTCCCATTCCTCGAAAATAATTCACTGATAAAATCTAAACTTTTGCGGCTCAATCCTAAGTGTGGATCTTCAAAATCTGTGACTATGGCCAAGGGTTTTGTCTGACTTGACACAGGTGGGGGCCAGCTACTTCTAAGAGGCCATGGACAAACTATCTGAATGCATGAAGTCCCCAGCACTCTCCTTAGCTCTGGAAGTGGTTCAGTGTAAGATGAAGAAGAATCTACTTGAAGTTGCTTCCTTCTAGTACTAGTATTTTAAAGGTAAAATCTTCACGTTACTGATCAGCTAGAAATTAATCTCAATACTCATGGTTTACAGTCCTGGCTGAGGAATGCAATCCATTCATCAGAGAATAAAACACAAAACTCTGCTTAGAAAAAACAACAACAACAACAACAAAAAACATTGAATTACCCAAGAAGGTATAACCATTTGAAATTTGTACGCATAGCGGGTACGTGTATATATCTGACACATGCCTAGGCCCTGACGTAGGAGTGCCTACTTCTACTCAAAGGAGTAAAGACAGACTATGGATCCTTGGGGCCAGGCAGGTCGCTAGACCATGCTTGGGTAGTAAACTTTATCCTGGTCTTGCCAATCAGAGAGAAAAAAAATCCTCTTTTCTGTCAGTCTGGGTTCTCTAAGAAGCAGACACAAAGACCGAATTACATACACAGGGCTTTTTTTTTTAATGGAAAACGCATGTATAAAAATGGGGGGAGCCAGGACGGGCCGAAAGAACAGTCAGCCATCTAGACAAGTCAGCCCTGGGATGGAGTACAGAGGAGGCGTTAGGGTGGAATGTTCCAGACTGCCAAGCTGTCTAAGGAAAGTTCCGCAAAGCCAACAGTGAGGCCTCGAGTGGAAGTCAGCTGACCAGTGTGTCCTGCCTCTCCCAGGATCTCTGTGAGCAGCATCCATGATCCACTCTGTCATCGGAGGCACAGCCTTGCTCAGCCACGTGTGGGCCTGAGGCTAAGAGAAAATCACTCACACCAATTCTGACTTTATTTAAAATTTTGGTGTTTTGTTCATCATGGAATTGTTTGCATCAATTGGTATTTAAAGATGTTGGGTCAAATATCACTCACTTTCATGACTGAGTTGTTCGGTGCCTGTTACACTTTCTACCCGAGCAACTCACTTGCCTCATGCTGGTTCTTCCAATGCAGGATGGGTTGGTGGCTCATCCTGAGGCAGAAATGCACGGAGAGCAGAGAAGGGAGACCTTTGATAGGACCCCAAAAGAGGGAAAAAAATAAATGAGAGGCATATAATATCTAGTACAGACTTGACTTTGGGATGAGTAGGAAGCGAGATATGACTAAAACACAGTGGCTGAATAAATGGAACTCACAGTCAAGGATGAATCTCTGTAGAAAATCATTTGAGAACTGGCCAGTTGGCTCTTCTCCATAAGCAATAGATGACCCTGAAGTTGATTTCTTACTCTGAAACTCTAAAATTGTCTCAATAATTCTAATTCGAGTAATTGGGGGCAATGCGTCTTGAGAGGGCAGCAGATTCGGTGCGTGTGGGACTTCACACAGGAGACCAGCATCTTCTTCCTGGGGACCAGAAAAGGACAGTCTTTAAGGGAAGCTCGACACCTTCCTTCAGCTCCTGCAGTGTACAGATCAGTTCTTGTTTCTGATGAATATTCGTGTCACCAGTGTCCAGAACGACAGAGGGCGGCCCACATCAGACAATAAACATTAGCCGAATGGACATTCGAAGTGGGTTTTGAACAGGCAAAGAGTCTGGTCTCCAGTTCCAGGCAGACTGAGCATTACGGGCAAAGGCATCAAAGCCCAAGAACCACCTGTGTGGCAGACAGTGAATGGCCCTGGGCAGAAGCAAAGAGGTCGTGGAGAATCTGTCTTGCCACCTGCTGCTAAATACCCAGACCCCAGGCTGGCTGCAGCGAAGTCAACTCTTCTCTTCCTAAGCCTACAGAAGGCGACACACACCTGCCATGATGCTGCTTCCCTTCTTGTAGCTTGGCTCTTAGCTCCGGGTGCACCCTGGGGTGCCCAGCCTGTAGGAGGCTCTACTGATTGAGCCACCAGCTGGATTTGAGCGTTTGGATGACGGTCACAGGGCAGAATTTGAATCAGGAGCAGAAGGTGTGTCTCTGGGTGTTGCGCTGTGTTGCTGAGTGGTCTGTTCATTGTGGGCCATGCATCTGGAGGTGGCTCTCCCCACCCAGGGAAGGAAGAAAAGACTGACAGATTTCTGACAGTGTGAACACATGTTCTTCCATTTATTTATTTTTTTTTGAACTTGGCACCATAAGGAACAAAGCAATTATTTCCATTCTTTTTGAGAAACCAAATATTGAGAGGAAGCCCATAGCCAATAAGTCTTTTTGGTCCATGTCATGTCAGGATCAGTAGCTGCTCCCTTCGCACTCAGGTAGGAGGTTGCAAGTACTTAGAATGATGTCTGTGAAACTTTGGGCTCAGCCCCTGACTCCTGTTTAACCCTCAGTCTAGACACTTCTCCCTAGTCTTGTCTCTCTGCTTTCTGCATGGTTGGTATCTGACATTCTTGGACGGGCGGTCTCTGTGGATGGTGTGCTTGGTGTTTACTTGGCTTTCTACATGGCAATTCTGTTCAGATCACTCCCTGGGCTTCGTATGCCTGTCATGGGCAGGCAGTGTGTGACCGCCCATGCTTTTAAAAATCTAGGACATGATGAGCTAATTTAGTCCTCAGGGTCCCCAGGCTTTTCTCATCAGGGAAAAAGTTTTCGTAAAATAAAATGAAAGGTCACTAGTTACAAAGAACCTAATTTCCAGATTTTAAAAATTTAAACGTTTTCCTTGTGCATAGCAAAGTGTATCCAGTGGTATAAGCAAGCTTCCTGATGAGCCTGTTGATTCTGAGAGTCGTTATTTATCTCCTGTGACTCTAGCAGAGGTGATCGGAGGGTCCTCTATGTCAGGCCATGGGCCACAGGCCGTGGGCAGATTCTGATGCTCCCAACAGCCACCACGTACAGGTGTTGCTGCCTTCACTTCACACATGTGGAAACTGAGGTTCAGGGGAGACTTGCAAGTTCACTCAGGTCACTCAGCTGGTGAAAGTGGTTCCAGACTCTTAAGTCAGGTGTGTGTGACTCCTGCGTCTGGCTCTTTTCCATCCTCTGTATTTCTTCCCACTGATCGCCCATGTGGGGCTTACTTCTAGGGAAGGCATTGCTGAGTATTGATTTGGGTGCAATCGTGTTTCAATTTGATTGATCCCTCAGCATTCGGAGAAGTGACGGTTCCTGCCAGAAGAGCTCATCCAGGGAATGTCCAGTGGTTTCTACCGTGAGAGAATAGTGTTTGCTCCAGCTTTATCGGCGAGGCCCCTCCATCGAATTTTATAATTAATTCTAATTAGCATTCCTGTAGCTGCTAATTCTTCTGTTTTTGTTTCTGATTTTTTTTAACCTGCAGCTGAATTGGTATCTAAAAAGATGCAAAAGCTTCATTGGCTTTGAAAGAATAATAATAAAAAAAGAAATTTCTAAGTTGATTGTCACGAAGCAGGAAACTAATCCTTAGGGTCACATGGGAAATGTATGTTCGCATGACATAAACTCATAAACTGAGTCTGTACAGCTCCTCGTGGCAAGGGATAATAGTTCAGCTTGAATTAAAACGATTTAACTCTGGAGTCTTTCAGAATAGACTTTATTTTGCCACTTCAGAACATCGTTCTTATGATCATCCCAGCTATAGGAGATGGCGTCTTTGCTTGGGCTTCACGTGTTCGGTGGGTAGAGTCATTTATCTGAGCTGATCACTGTAATATCTTGTGCTATTAAAAACTAGATGCTCTTAAATATTTATAATGAGAAAAGTAATATTCAGCATCTTACATGCATTATTAACGGTCTCTAAATACATCTTCTAAATCAATTATGGTATGCGTATTGTACCCCTGGCATTGAAAGCTACCTTCCTATTTCAGTTATTACGTCTGTGGCCAAGGAATGATGGGTCCCCAAGGAGTACTGTGACCTAGATTCGGTTTCCGTATGTTCTGTGCTTCCCTGGGTTTTCATATCTGTTCACTTCCTGACTATTCATGTGTGTGTTCATATTCACATAAAATTATCATTCACATTATCGAGTTTTCAGGAACATATTAAAGCAAAGAGCACCTGACTGGACTTTGGATGACCTGAATTCTAGTCCTAGATTTACTGCTGACTTGCTGGGTGCCTTGGGCAAACCCCTTCTAGCTTCATCTTTCTCATCTGTGAAATGAGAACTTGGGAATAGATGGCCTGTTTCCCACAGAGCACGAGGAGGCTGGGGCCACCCACCTCTCAGGCTGGGGGAGATGACAGCGGGGACTTGGCAGGGTTCAGCTGATGAGACGTGCTGCTGGGAGTGAACAATCCAAATGCTAGCAGATATGCCACACACAACCTCAGTGTTTCTACTGGGGTCAGATCACACCTGCGTGGCAGGACTTAGAAGAAAATGATGTTAGCATCTCACTGTAACTCATCCTGAAATAAGGAATGCTGTGTTTCTTAGAAGAGGAAAGGGAGGATTTTCTCACTGGTATAGACTGGATGTCTGTATCCCCGCTCCCCAACCCACCCCACAACCCGCCACCACGTACATTATAAAGACTCATACCTTGAAATCCTAGCCCCCACCGTGATGTTATTAAAAGGTGGACTTTGGGTGGTGATTAGGTCGTGAGGGTGGCACCCTCATGAATGGCATCTGTGAGGTCACAGTGAGAAGACAACCACCTATGAGCCAGGAGGCAGGGCCTCACCAGTCATCGATTCTGCCCACACATTGATTTTGGGTTTCCTAGCCTTTAGGACTGGGAGAAACAAACTTCTGCTGTTTATAAGCCACCAGCCTATGCCATTCTCTTACAACAGCCCAGATAGGCTAAGTCACTTATCTACCTGACGTCTAGACTCATAGGTGTGGAGATGCCTAGAATGTGAGTTGGGAAAAGGTGGAGGTGGGTGGGGGTTCTCAGCCTGTGTTTGTGTCAGAGGACCTTAGAGTTACCATTTCTAGAAGCTCTTAACCTACCCTCTCCATTTGCTTAGCTCCCTGGGCTTCAATATGTGTTCTTGACATAACTTGGGTCTGAGCACTGCTGTGGGGAATAAGGAGAGCGTTGTCTCTTCCTGGGACCCATGCGGGGTGTCAGGTGCTGCTAGGACAGAGGTCAGCAGCTGTGGAATCAGAAGAAGCATGGAGACTCACCCAGGAGGCCAGGAGCAGGGTTTAGGAACTTGTCCCAGGCCCATGTGAGGCCATCCTCTAGGGAGCCTTTACACATCACGAGTGAGAGCAGAATGTGAATCTGGGGAAGGCTAGTGAGGGGAGATCATTCTACATGCCATGCTGAAGATCTTAGATTTCATCTAGGACATGGGAGGCAGTTAAAGTCTTTTGGGCCAGGTGGCAATGTGTCATATTTTTATTTCATAAAGGAAACGTTGGAGCCAGTGTGGGCATGTCCTGGGGAGGAAGGTTGGTAAGTGTTCCGCTGTTACTCTTAGCATGCTTTGTCAGGCTCAGTTGATGCCAGGGACTCCGCTGGGGCTTCAGATGTGTGGGGCAGTTGGTCTGCATGTCTCCAGCTCTCATTTTGGACTCTAGGTTGTCCCAAGGCCCTGTTCCTTCTCTGACCCACGCCATAGAGCAGAGAATAGTTAGCTCATGATGTTAGGTGTTCATTTAACATATTGCTAACCATCACTATTAGAAACTTTC
This sequence comes from Cynopterus sphinx, assembly GCA_030015415.1. Classification (NCBI taxonomy): domain Eukaryota; kingdom Metazoa; phylum Chordata; class Mammalia; order Chiroptera; family Pteropodidae; genus Cynopterus; species Cynopterus sphinx. The sequence continues at coordinate 4,601,383 of CM057383.1, read as the reverse complement.
TAAAGCGTAAGAAAAGAACATGCAATTGAATGTGTGTCTGCGTGTGTGTACGTGTGCACCCGTATGCATCTGTGTGTGTGAGAGAGAGTGTGTGTGTGTGTGTGTGTGTGTGTGTGTGTGTTTGTGTGTGTGCTCACCCACATGCCTTGCATGGGCACACATGTGCTGCCTGTTGCATGCAGGCCCTAGCAGGTGCACAGTGACGGGGCTTTGCAGCATGATGTTCCCAGTGCATGATGAGGAAAGCACCAGCCCAGGAGTCACAACACCAGTGGTTTCGTTCTTGCCCTGAGCCAGCCAACTTTTCAACTCTGGGTAGATCACAACCGACCTAGGACTCTGTTTCCTTCTGTGTCTGAACTAGACTTCTAACCACCTTCTCAGATATAACATTTTTATTTTATAAATAATCCCTCTCATCCTATCTTAGAGCTGGTATGTATTTTACAGATACTGTGAAGTGTTTAAATTTGTGGCGTGCTAGATATTTTATGGAGGAACAAAATAAGAGAGAAAGAGGTAAGAATATATTAGGTTCGACCTTGGCAGCTTCATTTTTTAAAATGTTTTTAACATGGCATGAACAAGCAAAAAATAATCTAAGCAAACAATAGATGCCCTTTTACCATGGAAACCATGAGACAATAGATGTTGAGCTGTGGAAATGAGTAAAACCGACAGTGTAAACATGTAACAACACACTGTAGGAAGATTTCTGCCTTGCAGAAGACTTGGAAAAATGAGATCTTTCGGAATCTGCACATCAATAAGAATGAAGGTCTGAATTTGGAAATAAGATGAGATTACATTCACTTCCATTAAAATAAGACGCATTTTGATAATACCAGAGCAGGATTTTTTAACAGCAGCACTGTAGGGATTTTGGACGAGATCCTCGTTGTGTGGGGCCATCCTATGTGTCGCAGTATGTTTATCAGCAGCCCTGGCCTGTTCCCACTGGATGCTATTAGCATCGTTTCCCTTTCCCCTGTTGTGAAAATTAAAAATATCTTCAGACATTGTTGAATGGCTGCTGGAGGACAAAATTGCCCCTGTTTGAGAATCACTGTGTTAAAGTGGAGATAATTAAAAGGAGTAAGCATGGGCTCTAGAGCCAGACAGACCCGAGTCTGATTCTTGGCTCTGCTGTTTATTTGACTGCAGACAAGCCACCTGTCCTTTGGAAGCCCTGGTCTCTTGATCTGTAAGTTAGAGGTACTATTGACAATCTCACAGTGCAGTGTAGGGATCTGATTAAATAGGAAAACAAATGTAAAATGCCTGGAATACAGGCGTCCACTGTGGGAAAGCCATGCTGGTGGTGAATAGGAAAAAGGAGGGTGCAAGCCCTCATGCAAGTTAGGAAAAGGCGCAGATCATCAACAGTCGTTCGCATTTATATAAAGATGTGGGAACCAACATCACCACTTAAAAATACCCGTTGTGCTTTCGATCACAGAGTGAAGAAAGAGCAGAGGTACTATTTATCGAGTACCTGCTTGGCATCACCTCCTTTAATCTCTCAGTACCCATCTGCGTGTTCGTTTCTGACCAGTTTCCGGATGAGACACCTTAGGTTCAGAGAGAGAAAGTATTTCACCCAGTGCCATATGTTAACAGTCAGGTTTGCTCGGGTGCAAAGCCTATGATTTTCACGTCCTTAAAAGATGGGATCGATGGCCGGGGACCCCAGAATTAAAGCCATTGTGTTTGAACAAGAGGAGGATTAACATGAATTTGAAAAAGAATGCCTTTGCTAGCAACATATCTTGCTCAAACATAAATAATGACAGCTAAGTGCGTTTGTTTCAAGACACAGAGTTACAGGGATCATCAGTACAAGCGTCACAGAGACACGTGACTCAGTTTGAGGAACACAGAGCGTGTTTTCTAGAAGGTTCTCGCTGCATGAGAAAAACTGATGCCGTGCATTTCATTTATTCTGATATACAATTAAAAATCCAGTCGACTGGATTCTCCTTCGTCAGCTTTCTTCTGCAAATGCTGTGCCTAAGAGAAATCTTTTTTTTCTAGTCCTCCGTGGCCCCAATCCTTCATGCTGGTAGAGGGGAAAACCCTGATTCATGGGTCAGAGAATTGGGTTGTATTGCTTTTGAAATATTGGTGCATGGCAGGGATGGTTTGCAATTACAGCAGACGGAGTGCACAATCCCCGCACTGTTCTATTTAAATAACTGCTGAATCGCCCAGGCTGTGTTCCTGTTTCTAGCTCCCTGAACAAGTAAATAATGGAAAGAGAAAAAAAACCAGCCTTTGCAATAAATAACCATGCAACCTGGTGCTGAGACCTCAGGCTTTGGTCATATTTTCTCCCTCCGCCCCATCACTTTTTCTTAGTACAACTCTGAAGTAAAAGCTATGTTTTATATATAAAATGTAGAGTCCAAACTTTTGTTTGCATGATCAGGAATGTTTGTGGCTGCATGTTGCAATGGGCGATAACACTGATTTTGGGGTCAGATGTAGGGTTGAATCTCAGCTCTGCTATCAGCCAGCGTTGTCAACAGAAATATCACTTACTTTTTGGAGTTTGAGTTGCATGGGATTGGAAATCTGACCAACCTGGTCAGAGAAGTTGATATCCATGAGGATTTGTAAAATGGGTGGGTCACCATATGACTTTCGGGGTGAACATCAGGATAATGTACGTGGCGTCTCCAGCATAGTTTCTGAATATATAGCAGGCTTTTGGTAAAAGGACTATTATTGTGTCATTAATATCAATTTTATTTTTGCATCTAGACAGAATAGATCGTTATTCAATTTATGTTATAAAATATACAAGGCTGGCACAACGCAAGTTTTAAAAAGCAGGAGAATTCAGTGTGAACCAGAGCTCAGCATATTTTAGAAATGGCATATGGGGTTTGTGAGCTGTATTTTGATGTGTTGGGTGATGGGGCTTGTTGGCACCCATCATCCAATACTGAATGGTGTGGTATGGAGAGATAGGAGGTGCTGTGTGTGTGTGTGTGTGTGTGTGTGTGTGAGAGAGAGAGAGAGAGAGAGAGAGAGAGAGAGAGAGAGAGAGAGAGAGAAAATGCTAGAATGTGCACATGGAAGCACAGGCCTGCTACTCACCTGCCCCTGCGTCACCAAGATGAGAGGAATGTTTCCTGATGACGCTTCCTCTGCTGACAGGCCCAGGGACACAGAGGAAGGAGGCATGCTTAGCAGGCAGTAGGATTCCACAAAAGGACTGCAGAAATCCACTAGAAAACTGGATTTAAAAGGAGTTGTTTGGTCCAGGCCTAGCTGATGCTTGATTTTCTGGTATCACCTGCCAGTAAGACACCGCTCGGTCACCCCTGGGCACTTCAGCGGTGGTGAGCTGACCACTTGGGAAAGTGGTCATTTGTGTCCATCGAAGCAGAAGGGAGGAAGTACTTCCCCAAGTGCAGCCGGGCCTCGTCCGCCTGCCACTCATTCCTGGTCCTTGTTCTGACTTCTGGGGTGACACAGTGTAAGTCCATTTCCCCCTTCGCGTGAGGCTTTCTGGATATTGATGGCATCTGTCGTTTCGCCTGGATCTCAGCATCCCCAGTTTTCCGTGATGGTTGTCAGGGACTGGGAGTGAAGGTGACACGTGCAGTTACAGTGAAGAATTAGAGACGCTGTCGCATTGGGTGGGGCTGGACGTCGCTGGAAACCCGGGGTCTCCGTGCCTCTTGTATGCACCCGTGCACACAGAGGTGTGCTGCTCAGCAGAGAGAGCCTGGGGTGGGGACCTGCGTGACCTTGTACCCATCACTTTACCTGCCTCTGTGTCACTTCCTACGTAGCAGGGATAAGAACATTTCCTAAATTTGCAAACGCGCGTGAGAAAAGACGTCGTGGATTGAGAACCATCGTGCACATGACAGTGGCCCAGATGACAACGGCTGAAAACATTTCTTGGTTCTCCCTTTCATAATTGGTCTCAGAAATTTCAAAGAAGTGTCACTAGCCTGGAGAGTCTCCTCAAACTTTTTCTTTTCTTCATAAAAGGTGTGGTTCTGAGTGCTTGTTGACACCAGACACAGGACCACGCAGACATAAGGCTCCATTGTTGCCCATGTCCAATATGGTGTGAAATCATCCTTCGTGGAATTTAGGTCACTCTCCTTCCTCGGTGAAGAAAACAAAAAGAACACAGGCATTCTCTTCTCTCTTTGGACCCCTCTCCCCCTGAAAATCTGCATATGCGTCTGTCATCTATTGTGGTATTTACCGTGCGACACTTATAAATTAGCCACATGCTCCTGTCTCCTGCCAGACCAGGCCCTCTCAAAGCTGATCAGTCCTTTTGTCAGCAAGCACGGTTTCTGACACCATGGATGGTCATCATAGTTTCAATATAACCGAGTGGCGCATGGGCGAGTGACAGTGGAGAAAATATTTCTCGGAGACGTAGAATTTCTCTCAGCTGAAAGGGATGGCAATAAATTCCAACTGTGAACACAGAGGAAATATTTCTTGAGCTAGAATTTCTGTAAACTCAAAGGACAGCGATGAATTCCAGTTGTGAGCTCTTGGAGCAAAGCCTGGGAAGCAGGGGAACCGGGCTTCTTTGGGAAAATAATGACTTAGGCCGGGATGTGGGTTCATTATCACTTGTCGCATGTCTTTCAGGGAGCAGGAGGCATCATTCAGAACTCACTGATCATGAAAATCCTGGAAAGTACATGTCGCAAGCGTTATGTCCATTTTGAAGACGAGTTCACTGAGACTCAGAGGAAATAAATTGCTAAAGTTCACAAAGCAGTGTGTGGCTAAGCTGGGCTTGAACCCAGTTCTGCTGACTCTAACGGCCACTGTGTACCACGTGGTCACTGACATGGCATCTCAGCTGTTTCCTTGGACTGTCACCGGCAACTCAAACTGTATACACTTCAGACCCTGCCTCCCCGGATGCTCACATCCCCACCCCGCATCCCAGTGCTGGGGAGCCATCGTGAAGAAGTCTTTCTCTAAATGTCATTCTCTTTTTCTTCCCATCTTCATGCAGCATCCTTTAGTCAGAGATCGATTAGACCGGGAGTGTTAGCATCTTAGAAGTCTTAGAAATCGTTGCCTTGCCCTCTTCATTTATGCCCAGGGAAGCGAGGCCCAGAGCACCCTGACAAGTCCCCTGAGAGCCAGGACAGGGCAATGGGATCCAAGTCTCACAACCGGTTTAACTCCAATTGTCTCTAAATAGCAAAGGATTCCAGAGAATGTGCAGTTTCACTTCGAAGCTGCTAAAACGAGAGTTTAACATATGGTAGGTATTTTTAATTGTAGAAATTAAGGGCACTATCCTTAGATGAGGAAACTCACTTTGGAGAAGTGATTTCTGTGTTGACAAAATATCTAACTCCACCCATCTGTTACTGCAGTTATTTACAAAACACTCCTGCCTGCTTTTCCTTAGATCCCCTCCTTTGGAGGCCTGTGGGGTGTCGATCCTGTTCCAACAGGTCCACGTCACACATGCAGGACAAACAACCAACCGAAGGAACCATGCTTGAGCACCTCCCCATGTGAGGCAGAAGCTCAAGGTTTCACAGAGGCTGCACACTCCCCCAGGACCTCCTCTGCCCACACTGGGCATCTGCCACTGGCCAGAGTCACGATGGACATTGTCTCATCTGCTACCCAATTTCACTGTCTGAGTGACCCCGTGAGACAGATGTTAGTTCCTCTACCCTCAGATGAGCCTAGTGGCCTCAAAGGAAACTAAGAGATGTGCCCAAAGTGAAAACTTTAACATCTGGTACCTTTTCGCAGTTTGAAACTGGGTGAACAGAAGGTAAAAAGCGTTAAGATGGAAGAGAGAGTGTAAGAAAGAGTAGGCAGGGGGTAAATTTAACTGTGTTGGAAATAGGGTATCGGCCATGTCTTCATGCTGCCGCTTCCCACAGAGTCGCTGGGGGTGTCGCTTCTCTTACACCGCAGCTGCTGGTGAAGCTTGTGGGGTTGTGGGGGGAGGTGGGCCTCTGGGTGGTGGAGAGGACGCTGGGAAGAGAAGGCAGGCCGCCGCATGGGTGCATATCATCTCAGCGGATGTGACATCATGAAAGCTCTGACCTCCAGGCTGTGAGGGCCGGGACCTAGGCTGTCTGGGTGCACCCACAGAAGGTGACCCCTTGAGCCAAGCAGTCCCTGATGCATCGATAGAGTGGAGTGTGACATAGGTGCTGGCGGAGGCTGACAACCTGAGATGCCCTCTTCCAAACACAGAGAGTGTGTCCTCAATCCCAGGGAGGCTGTCACCTCATGTCAAGGTAATCAGGGAAATGCAGTCGGCAGCCAAAGAGTACCTGATGAGCTGGGAATTAAAAGGAAAGAAGGGATCCGTACAGTCTAGGGATTGGAAAGTTAGGCTAAATCTGACCTGCCTCTTCTTTTTGAAAATACAGTTTTATTGGCACATAGCCACACTCTTTTATTTACAAGTATTCCCGCCTGTCCCCATGTCACAGCTGCAGAACTGAGTAGTTGCAAGAGAGACCCCAAGGCCCGCAAAGCCTAAAATATTTATTGTCTTGTCCTTTACAGAAAAAGGTTGCCAACCCCCAGCCTAGTCCATATGAGGCTCACACCTTATTTCTTGTTTCTGTGTCCTGAAATTCCACGTCTCCCAAGTCTGTCCCTCTTCCTCTCATTCCCACTGTTTTACCTAAGAACCTCAGAGATTTGCAAATGCCGAATGCCAAACGAACCTGAGCCAACAAGAAGGGGCTAATTGGACCATATAGCATGTCCAAGGTTGAGTTGGCTTTAGAAACACCTGAAAGTACAGGCTAAAACCATAAAGGATTTCATTCTCCAAACCTAGGCTTTAATTTTTTTCTGTGTCACGTTCACTCTCACCTGCTGGAGAGAAGCAGCTTCTCATTGGGAGTAGCGATGACTGCTGGATGCTTTGGGTCTTGACAGGTAGAGGGGTTTCTTTGCCCCTCGCTCAAGGTTGAAAAGTCTCAGTGAACCTTCTGATTGGTCCAGCCTGAGTCATGTGTCCATTCCTGGAATCAATTACTGTGACCAGGGGTGGAAGGGGATGAGGAAGATCGTGGGTCCAGTTTGGTCTGACAGCAGGCATCTGAACGTAGCAGATCCAGGGCCTCTGGGCCGGGCAGCTCCCCGCCCTGAATATCGCTCACAACTGCTGCCTCCGTCTCCAGCCCAAGCTTCTTCCTTCAAACCCTCAACACATCTCTTCAGACCAGTTGCAAAGAGTCTCTTAATCTCACCCAGTTCTTGGCATCCTAGATGCAGGTGCTAGAGCATCTCCCGCAGTGCAGCCTGATCATGTCCCTAACCTTGAGCTTAAAATGCTGAGGTCATTTTCATCCCGCTCCCTCCCTCACAGCCTAGTGACCAGTATGAAAGCCTCACGACCATCTCTTCAAATCCCCCTCGTACCGTTTCCTCACGTGCGCCCTTCACTCCAGACTAGAATCATCAGGTCAACGTGCAGCTCCTTATCCACTTCTGCGCGTCACATGCCACTCTCTGTGCCTGCAAAATCCTATATCCGTGTTCATCTAGCAAACTTCTGACTCCCAGTTTCCTTTCCCTGCTTTCCAGGGTGACAGACATGCCACCCTGCACCGTAATAGTCTGTTCTTCAGTCACTGTGAGGAAACGAGGATAAGCAGGCCCATGTGTCATTCACCTGTGTGCTCAGACACCATGCTGGTCTGCCGCGGTGTGTGCTGAATGACGTGGAGAAATGCTCCTACCTCCCCACAAGGAAGAGTCTACTAGTGATCACCCCCCACCCCAAGATAATGGCAGTTTTCTTTCTCAATTCCTCTTCCTGTGCTCCGCATTCATTTAAAATAGCATTTTTTTTCTTTGCATATGGCAACCTCATTGAATAAGTCTGGTCAAGTAGCAGCTACAGTGGACCTGGTCTTTCCTGGGCCTCCTAGTTTTTAGAGCCAAACATACCCCATCTTCACTTGCAAGTACCACCCATGTTCTAAACTTGACTGTGAAAGTAGTCGACTCTGATTTTGTTTGAGAAAATTAAAAAGCTCAGTAGTTTAATACACAGACACACACATGAGTATGTGAATATGCATAGAATTGTGTAACGTGTGCACACACACCATATAATATACAGACATCACTAATCCTCCACAATTTCTCAGGTCCAAACTGGGTGTTTCCAGGAGGATATTTGGAGCAGAATACAGGGCCCGCCAGATGGCAGAGCCTGGGAACCCTCATTACAGAGCTCCGCATTCTGCCTGCTTAAACTTGATGCCTGTAAAGATCTGAGGAGAATGAGGCTGGGAATCACAGGTTGAGCATTTGAGTCTTATCTCTTCCCTTTCTGAGTCATCACCAAGAAACCGTACTTAGCAGGGATGAGCCTTTATTTCTGCATTTATAGAATTCTCACCTGTCCTAGGTCAGTTAGTGACCAAATTTAAAGGAGAATTTTATAGGAAAGTGATTTAAACTCTGAAATACTATAAAAATATCAGTTATTACATAAATAGAAACCTAAGCATTCAGATGCAATATTTAAGACGCAATATTATTATTAATATTTAATAATAATATGGGGAAAATTTTTTAAATATGGGGAAAAATAGTTTAAATACTCCCCGCCACAATCTGGTGTTTCCCCAGCAAAGTCAGGTGTGGACCATCCCAGGTAACCTAATTACCTGGTAGAATGACAGTGTTAGTGGTGCTTAACCACTGCCACCGGAGGCCTCCGGCAGGTTTAATATAGAAACCAAACAGGAGCTAACAGATGTGTCTGCCTCTTCCCAGGTCCCATCACTGGCGAGGTGCAGCTGCTGCTCTGCCTTTATCTCTGCTAGTTTGGCTGTGAAATGTGGCTGTGCTTTTGCGAAATTTCCCCCCGATTGAAGTTTAATTATCTTTACTCTTCCTAAGGATGGCCATTTTCCCTGACAACTCCATGCTGATCTGCAGGAACCAGGGTTTTCTACAGACGGTGATAGATGCTGAATGAGAATGGTAGGGGTGGAGGTGGCTGGTTTCAGAGGTGTGTGCACAGCTCCGAGGGAGAGAGCTGACAGGCCCTCACCATGGAGGCAGCAGGTGACAGTGAGGAGATGGTGCTACTAACCAGTCATGTGGCTTTGGCAGCAGTGCTGCTGGGATATTTGCTGAGCTGCTTAGAAGGTTCTTTTCTACCCCCAGTTTGGAAGAAAACCAAGCACTGTTTGGAAGAAGACAACAGGAGGGAGGTGGTGAGTGAGGAAGGCAAAACTTACTAGATGTTTCTGGGCATCGACATTGGTGCCTTTGCCTTGATCTTATCGGGATTTATAAATAGCTCATGATTTTACTCTAACTTTATGTCGCTTCCAAATCTCCTAGAAAGGATAGTGGGAGCTATTTGCAAGGTATTCTGGGAAAAGTCTACTCTCCTCCCCCTGCAAATGAGAGGTTTTCAAGTGACTGTTCCTTCACATTCTGAGTTCCAACAAGCCCTAGGAAGCAGACTAAACACGCACATATGGTCTGTGCCCCGTAAGTATGAAAGATGCATTAGTCAGTTTAAGTTTTTCTTTTGTATTTTCTCAGACTTGTCAATTACAAATGAACAGATCCTATTTGTAGAGCAAGAACAGATTTAAATTGACAAAACCAGAACATTTCTCAGAATCCTGGGCAGGACTGACACTTAAAAAAAAAAAAAAACCAGTGACAACAAAATTTCAAGTGAGCGCTCCTGGATATCTGTCAGATTTGGAGATACACTGCTTTCTATGGGTCTGTGCATCCTAGATGGAGTGATTTCTGGAGAAAAACAATCACGGTTATATTCAGGAGAGCTTACTTGGCAAGGAAATTATGATTGAACCGATGTTATTATGACATAATGTAGGAGTTTATAATTGCAATTTGTTATGAAACAGTTGAACTGCATCCCAAGGATGGATATTTTACGCTCTGTGGAGAAATTAAAAAGAAAGGCCTTGGCAAGGATGGATGTGATGGCTGAGTGAGACTGCCTCTTGAGAGGTCCCGCTGCTCAGTGTTTACCTTGGGGAGATCGCACAAGTCCCAGGTCTGGCCCTTAGTCTCACAGACCTAGAAAGTCAACTGACCGATGTCCCAGAGTTGCCCATATTTGGGGAGGCCAATTTATATTGAGTTAACTCAGGTGTATCAACCAGGAACAATGTTATTTCTTTACAAGGAGAAATACAAATGTCAGACTGGCCAGCCCTTCTTTTTGGCTTAATCAATGCACGCCTTGTAGGGAAACTACACGGGAAGTCAAGATTGCCAGTGAGCTCGGAGTCAGGGAAAGGGAGATGGTTTCATAAACTGCATGTGGCCTCATGCATCCACCTTCACCAATCGTAATGACCACTGTTGGCAAGACAGAATGGTTTAAGCCACCAGCAGGCCACCTCTGGCCCTACGGGTCCTCAGATGGCTGCTCCAGGGTCTCCCTCTGCAGCAATCCCCTCTCTGGCCTTCTGTTGTTGACATTCTTCCCAATCCAAGCCCCGCATCTTTCTTTAACTGAGATAATACTTCCAATTGCATTAAAATGGAGGCCAGGCCCATAATTCGGCTTCTATTCACAATGGTAATCTTGAAATATTTGTTCAGCACTTCTTTAGAGGAGAAGCTGAGCTCCACACAGAGGGATGAAGCTTGGGAGCAGGAGCCCTGTGCAGTGCTCAGGCTCCTTCTGGTGTTCCGGGCAGTTCTTCTCCGGCCCGACTTTGCATTTCCTTCTCAGCAAAACAATGCTTTGCAGAAGCTGGACCTGCCATCCTAAGAAGGCAGCTTAAAGACCAGATATTGTTAACTGAGACTGACTTAACATAATATTTCTGCTATTACGTTGCTCCATGAAATAGGTTCTCATAAATTAATTTTGTCTTCTAATACACATTTTTTTCTTTTATCCAAGGATATTTCTGAATATTTTTAATCGGTGCTATAGGCAGCTGCCTGCTGGCTTGCCCTCTAGGCCAGCTAAGCTCAGAGAGAAATATTTGCCTGGCCAGGGACCCTTTCACTCTATTTATGATTTACAATAAACAAATTCCATATATCTCTAAAACCCATCCATTCATTTTGTTTTTAAAAATCATCCCATCACTCATTTATCCGTCCATGCAGCAAGTAGTCACTGATCACATTCCAGGTTGTGCCTGGAAAAATTAAGTATATAAAGAAGAATAACACACAGTTCCGCTAGATCCCCATCTGTAGGGTGAGGCAGGCAGGTAAACAGATCATTGTAACTCAGTGTGGTGAGCACAGCAGCGGAGAAAATGTGGAGGTACAGAGAGAGGCAGCTAACCCGAGAAGCAGAAGGGCTTCAGCAGGCTTCCCAGGAGAGGTACACGGGGAAGCAGCCAGCTTCAGATGTGTGGGGGGATGTGCTAGGAGAAGTAGAAACTCAATCTTATCCCTTCTGAGCTGAACCTATGTTTTAATTCCAAAGGCAGCATGAGCTCTCTCTTCTAATATTGACTTTGGACGTTCATCTCACTCTTACCCGAGCACTTGGGAGAACAATGCTGGGAGGCAGAACTCCTGGATCTGATAACCATGAGTGGATGTCCAGTACTTCATTGTTTACTAAGCAACCCTGTGTTCTAGGCCTCATTTGACTTTCTAAATAAGCCTTACAACATGATACTCAACTGGGGTGATTTTACTCACAGGCCGCATTTGGCAATGTCTGGAGACTTTTTGGATTGTCATACTCGGGGCTGAGAGGTTGTTACTGGCTTCCTTCAGGTAGTGAGTTGCTGCTCAGCATCCTACAAGGCACAGGACATGCCCCTACAACAAAGAGTTGCCTGACCCAAAATGTTAGTAGTGCTGAGGCTGAGAAACCTCGTCTTGAGATGGTCACCATGTTTAAAAAGGGAAACTGAGTTCCTGGGTCTAGCTTTATCTAAGCTAGATCATGAGCTCTAATTCTCCTATTCATAAAACAAATATGTATTTTTAGATTAAATGATCTCTAAAGTCTTCCAGATTTAAGGGTCTGTGAATTCATGGATTCAAATGTAGAATTCAATCGACAAATCAGCAAACAGAGTTTTCCTGCTGCAGAAGCCACTGCTGTGTTATGTTGATTCTCAATACAGTGTTTTATTTGGATAATAAATAAAGGATTTACTCAGCTGGACACTTGGGGGTGCCTTAATGCTTGTGGCTAGGGTGACTTTGTAGAAAGCCCTGCACTCTGCCTCCAGCCTCCTCTCTCCTCCCAGCAGCAGAAACTGTGAGTTCTGGGTACGCTTGGGACCATCTAGAAGTTTAATTAGAAGGGCAGAAAAATTCACATGGTGATAATTGGTTTCCAGAACTTGTTGAGGTCTTTAAAGATTACCTGTGCCCCTGAGCCCCTCCTCTTCACATACAAACTCTTCAAACTCCCCATCACCTGCACCTCCTGCCCTCAGAGACAGGTGACTGTGCCATGGCGTTTGAGAGAGTGGAGAGCAACCCCTCTGAAGGGTCAGCCACGTTGCTGAAATACAGTGAAAATAGTAACCTCTCCTCACCGAGCTCTTATTGTGTGCTTTCTATAGGGCAGCTCTGAAAGATGCGTATTATTCTTTTTATTTGGCAGGTAAAGAAACCGAGAGTTGGAGAGGTTAAGTACTTGTTTTGATTTTTTTCTTTTTTGAAGGGAACAAGGAAAACTTGACAAAAGACGTGAGTGTTACATTGGAAGCCCTTCCATTCACGGGCTTGCCTTAGAGTCTGAATGTTCTAATGCATACTAAATGCAAACTGTAGTGCCTGGAATACAGTAGGTGCCCAGTAAATAACAATAGCAATTATTATTTCTCTTTGTTCATTGGTGCAGGTGTGATCTCTAGTATCTTCAAAGCTGGAAAGGGGCAGGTAAATTGGAAAAATGTCAAGGCATGATATGTGAGGTGGCTCAGCGTCAGCAATTTTTTCTATGTGGGTCAGACTAGTTCCAATGAATCCCCTCGCATGACTTTTCAATTCTGTAACTTTATAGGGCTTGGTCGTGACAGTTGTCTGGCAAATTCTTATTCAGTTGAATTGGTCGACTGAGTCATTTTTTGAGCATGTATCTGCCAGTTTATTCAACCCCCCTTTGTCTCATTCTAAGTTTATTCTGGAAGAAAATGTTTCGTATTTAGATTGGATAAAAATAAATAAGAATAAATCTAGTTCTTTCTCTATGTTAGATAGTCGGCTAGGCACTGTCATTTATTATGTGGCTTCCCACGGAGACACTTCCCAGTAGGACTACAAAATTGAGGGCTCATATTGATCCCCGGCAATTTAATGCCCTCTCTGAGAAAGAATCTGACATCGGCCTCTCTCTCCTTTGTCCGCCACAGCAAAAGAAAGAGCGAGTGGAGAGAGAAAGGATAAGGATGAAAACATCCCCTAGCCTGCTACAAAAGCATTGCTTTCCAGTCAACACGTGATGTTAAAGAAAGGTGCACCCGCTGCAGTCAGTGCTTCCTAGCTACAAAGTCAGGGTCTTGTTTCCTCCTGGATAGTGGATGCTCAATGAATCAAGATGGATAGAGTTATGTTGTACATCTGCGCATATATTCCAAGAGATGTTTTCATTTTTCCCAGGAGAAACTGTATGAGATAGAATCATGCCACCACCCCTCTCTATATATAAAATTATGCTAACCTTCAAAATGTGAAATTATTTGGAAATAGGGTCTTTGAGGATGTCATATAAAATGAGGTCATCTAGAAGCAGAACGGACCCTAAATCTAGTATGACCGGTGTCTTTGTAAGACAAGAAGGTGCAGACACACAGGGAGAATGCTATCTGAAGGGAGGCAGAGGTTGGAGAGGTGCACCTATAAGCCAGGAATGCCAAGGACTGCTGGAAACTTCCAGAAGGTAGGAGCAATCCCTGGTACCCATTTTCCCCCGAGTGCCCACAAAACACCCAGCCAACACCTTAATTACATACTCTAACATCCAGAACTATGGAACAATAAACTTCTGTTGGTTTAGCCACCCAATTTATGACAATTTGTATAGAGGCTCTGGGAGACTAATAAGAAAATTGTGTTTATAAAACTTCAATAAGGAACCATATTTGGTTGCTTTGAAACCAGAAATAGTTGAACCTAGTTGAACTCAGAATTCACCATCATCTTCTAGCAGGTACTACTTTTTTTTTTTTTTTTTACCCACCAGGATACCTGCCATACGAAACGGTATCATAGCAACTTTTGAGTAGAGATTAATCCCTGGATGGCAATTACCAGTTACTAGAAAGTTACCATAATGTACTTTTCCAGCTTAAAATTCTCCTCTGGTTTTCATTTGACTGTTGTTTTATTTTCTTGTTGTTTTTTTTAACTGACCTTTGTTCTGCATTGAACTTGAGCAAAAAATAATAAGATTTGATACAACAATAAGATATTGGTTCAGTTTTCTATTACCTAGAGAATTCATTTCAGAGTGCAAGGCTTGCCAGCCAGTCTTGCTGAATGTGTTTTGGTTTCTGATTGATGTTTTAAAGGAGCAGAGGTGTTTTAAGGGAGGTCCTTAAGGGTTAAAGACTTAAACACAACCAAGAAAATGGCAACAACAGCCCGTTCTTATCAGAACCACTGTCTTAGTACTGGGCTTCAGATCTTTGTTTCTTTTGATTCTGTAGGAGATAGAAAAGGAAGCTAAATCATTTAAAACCCAATATTAGGACAAATAGAAAGTAGATGCCACTTTAGAGCACTTGGAAGGGTAGTCTGGTGAGAAACTGATAGCCATGAAGGATATGGCACAGTTTTGGGGTTGACATTTGGCTAAAGAGTAAAAAATCCAGGAATTAAGTCATTTGAACCCATGTCATTATCTTTAGATTTTTCTGTGATGTCAGGTGGCCCCTGAACAGAGATGTGGAATAAAGGGAGGATGAGGATGTGAGGGATGGGTTACTAGAAATCACTCTGATTCCGGTCTGGGGAGAAATAGGGAACAAATGAGAATGGTCAGGCCTTCAGATAGCCCCACATTTCCCCATGATTAGCTGAGCCTGACGGTCTCAGTGCTGCTGTGTCATTGGCTAGGGTTGTAAGCACTTGGCGAGCACCTATAAAACATCTTTATTCTCATTATTTCATTTGATCCTCCCACGTGCTCATACATACACACCCTGAGCTGTAGGTATCTATACTCCTATTTCTCCTGAGATTCAGAGAGGATAAAGGAATTTCTCTAAATCACACAGTAAATAAATAAGCTGAGATTTAACTCTTAATCTAATTCCAAGTTCCAGCTTTTTTTCAAATGTACTCTGTTGTCTTCTTGGAAAATCTTGGAGTGCTGCTTCCTTTGACTACTCTGGAAGATTGATCAATCTAAACCAAATCTCTGAGCTAGTCAATTATGGTGATGTAGCACTAGGAAATAAATTAGGTGTAGGGATTATATTTTTACTAAAATCTATCAAATTTGTATTTTTTCTGTTTTGAATGTCAACAAAATTTTAATTCCCAGGAAAGTTTCTCCCTCTTCCTCCAAACAGGTGCGTTTCTTCAAAAGTAATTTTTAGGGGATACAATATGATTTCTAATGGCTAGTGCCCTGAAGATGTTCACTTGGGAATGAGGGACATGACCCTATAACCTCTAAATTCCCTTAGAGCTAGAGGTGGTACATTTCTCATGTGATTAAACTCCAGATGGAAGCCATGGTGTCAAGGTCTTAAATGTAAACCCAACTTGTAATGTGTATTGTTGAACTTATTTATTTTTCTTGCCTTATTGCAATCTTTAAGACTTTCAGAATAATGTTGAACAAGTGGTGAGAGTAGGCATCTCTGTCTGATTATAGTTCCCAGGGAGAAAACATTTAAAATTTTATTTTTAAGTATGATGTTATAGGAAGGCTTTTTGAAGATACCTCACGTCATATTAATGAAGTTTCCATCCATTCTTAGTTTGATGAGAGTTTATTATATATATAAACTTTATATCATAAATGGGTGATATACTTTGTCAGTTCCCATTTATGCATCTGTTGGTCATAATTTTTCCACCTTTCTAGTGTTATATCAAGATAGCAATCCTAAGATAAATCTTACTCGGCCATGCTTTTTTTTTTTAATTTGCAGGGAGGTGGAGAGGTAGAAATGGGTAAAAGAGGTCAAATATAGGGTGATGGAAGATTTGTTTTTGGGTGGCGAACAAACAATGCAATATACAGATCATGTATTATAGAACCATACACCTGAAAATTATATAATTTTATTAATCAGTGTCACCCCAATAAATTTAATTTAAAAAGCTTGCTAAAGATGTTTACATCAGTATTCATGAAGAATATGTGTTCATAGCTTTTATAACATAATTTAGCGTTAGGGTTATGTATGCTATATCATAAAGTGAGTTGAGAAGTGTTTACTCCTCTTCTGTTTTCTGAGTCTGTGTAAGATTGGTGTTATTTCTTCATCATCTGATAGAATTTACAAGTCACACTATCTGGGGCTAGATTTATTTTTATGAGAAAGTTTGGATAAGTAATTTTTAATTGATGCTGGGATGTTCAATTTTTCTATTACATGTTGGGTCAGTTTAGATGTATTTTTCAAGAAATTTTTCCATTTCATATAGTATGTTAAACTTTATGCATAAAGTTATTTATTTATAATATTCTCTGATCGACTGTAGTAAAAAAACCCTTCTTTATTCTTGATGTCAGTCATTTATATTTGTTTTCTCTTTTCCATTATTCAGTTTAGGAAAAATATCATTTTTTTTTTTATCTTTAGAAGAAAGAAAAGTCTTTTGGCTTTGTTTAATTTTTTTATGTCTATTTTCTTTTTTTAAAATTGATTTACTAGTTTTTACTTACCTTGTGTTGACTTTTTTATAAATTTTAGTTTCTTAGACTATTAGGTCAACAATTTTAAATCTTTCTTTGTTTCTAATACAAGCATTTAAAGGTATAAACTTCCTTCTAATTGTTGTGTAAATGGCATTCCTCACACTTTGACATACTATTTTGCATTATTATCATTCAGTTCAAAATATTTTAACACTTTCCTTGTGATATCCCCTTACATAGATTATTCAGCAGTGTCTTATTTAGTTTCCAGGTTTTTAGAAACATTTCAAATTTTTCTGTTGTTGATTTGTAATTTAATTCTATTGTGGTCAGAGAACATAGCTTTTATGGTTTATAAAGTATAGTAAGAATATTTTTGTGTGTGTGAGTTAGCATATGATCTCACTTGGTGAATGTACCAAGCACACTTGAAAAGAATGTTTGTTACAGTTGTTGAGTGTAGTGTTCTCTAAATATCACTTAGGTCATGGTGGTTGATAGTGTTGTTCAGATCCTCTACGGATTTTTTCTGCTGTAATCATTTTTGAGAAAGGACACTTCAGTCTCCATCCTCTGTCATTTCTGTTCTGCTGTTAAGCCCATCCAGTGCATTTTATTTTTACTTTAGATACTGCCTTGGTCCATTTTAGAAGCTTTAGTTTTTTAGTAGTTTCTTCTTGGCCAAAATTTCTTGTTTTATTTCTTATGTGCTTATTTCCTTGATGCTAATTAGCATAATTGTAATAAGTGCTTCAGAATCTTTGCTAATTCTAATATCTGATTGTCAAGAGTTAGTCTTCTATTGCTGTCCTTTAAAGCAGGGCTCAGCATACTTTTTTTGTAAAGGGCTAGAGTAAAGAGTTTAGGATCTATGGACCTCATGCCATCCCTGTCATATATACTACTTGTCCTCCTTCTACTTCTTCAACAGTGTCTTAAAATAGTTAATGCTATTCTTGGCTACCAGGCCATACAAAAACAGGTCACGGGCTGGATCTGGCTCCTGGAACAGTTTCCTTACCCCTACTCTAGATAACAGATATTTTCTCATTTTTTTGTGTGTCAAATATTTTTGGATCATATCCACAGCATAGTGATTTTTACGTGATGAAGTTCTAGTTTCTATTATAGTCATCTGTTAATTTTTTTGTGGTGGTGACAATTTACTTGGGTGGGCTTAACCTATCTTCCTGTTAGTGGCCCAAACCCCAGTTCAGTTCCTTTGTCTATAGCTTGGGTGTTTGATTCTCCCTGGGCATTCAAAACCTAGGGTTCAGCCAGAGATTTGGGGAAGAGCCTATGCACAGGATTTAAGGCTCTGTTTCTCTTTTATTTTTCCTGGAAATTTTTTTCACTTTCCAGCTGCTGTGGCTGATGCACCACCTGTCCTCTGATTCTACAGTATAGAAAAACTGCAGGTTTCAGCAAGTAAATGGTAGAGCTGGTGTGTAACATCTCTAATGCTCAGTTTTCTCACGGGTAAAATGAAAATAATAACAGTACCTGTTGCGCAGATCTGTCACCGGGATTACAGGATATACTGCAACGCATGAAAGAGACTCCGCGACAAGACCAGGACATCGTTAAGTCCTGAACAATATTAATTCGATTTGATTTAAAACGCTATAATTTTCCAGTACATCTTAAATCCACTCTTCTCTTCCCACTTAAATAAATACCACTAATGAAGGAACTATTTAAGCACTGTGGTTAGTTTGTTACACACATTTGGTCATTTTGTCCTAATGATCACATAGATGGGTTTTATGACCATCTGCATTTTACCGGCAGGGAATCTGATTTTGTCAGGTTAAGTATCTACATTTCCCTTTTCTCCCATTAGCCTGATGTCTCTTCACAGTCCCACTCGATTTTTTTTTTCTCTTAGAGACTTTGCCTGGCTCAGGCCTTTAGAGGCCGTGGAGGGACTGTTTGGCAGAGAAACACTTCTGTTAAGTTACACAATACCTAGCCCTGACCTGGACGCTTAAAGGTCTCAAAAATATTCCAAATATCCGTTGTTAATCAAAATAGGATTTCAGATACAATGCCTCCTTTTCACCATAATCTTTCTACAACAAGAAACCTGCCCACGCTATTTCTTTGATTAGGCTTTCAGGAGCTCCCTGGAACATGCTGGTGAAAACGCAGCCTGTGTTTCCTGTTACAAAAGGCTCTCCATGAGCTCACGGCTCCAATCACTTCAGCCTCTCTTCTTAGTGCTTCTGCCTAATCCATCTCAATCAAACCGTCGCAGTTAGGATGGCATCCGCCCCTCTGTTCCGGCTGCTCATTAGCCTGCTATGTCCTCTTCTTCATTCTAGCACAAAACGGATCCTCCAGGATTCAGTATAAGGGTCATTGACTCTA
The DNA here is from genome assembly GCA_030015415.1 of Cynopterus sphinx. NCBI lineage: Eukaryota > Metazoa > Chordata > Mammalia > Chiroptera > Pteropodidae > Cynopterus > Cynopterus sphinx. Next base: position 4,582,209 of record CM057383.1, on the reverse strand, counting down.
TGAAACCTCTGCTATAATTCCCAGGTATTACTGAGTACTCACGCCTCCACGTCCCCTCTCCACCCATTGTAGAATTTCCTCCCAGCATCCAGAAAATGTGAACTGCACTTGTTTGTTTAAATATTTATTCCCTCCTCTAGACTGTGAAGGTAGGAAATCTCAGCTCATTTCTGTTACACGAGGGCCTGGCATCGTGGTTAGTAAATATTTTAATTAATCAACTTTAATTAATGAATGAGTTTGTTTCTGATGAACTCATTGTGTCTGCCCCACAGTGTGGATGCCTGATTCCATAACTTACCTGCCATTCAGACAGACCTCCTGTTGGCTCTCAGCCAAAGGCTAGAACGTTCTCACCTTTCTCCTGCATAGATTCTTTTTGTACTGGATTTATCATAGAATCCCCTACTCCTCACCCTGAGGTGGGGGGCAGTTACTGTTCTTCTCTGCCTCATACAACACTGGGCTCTTCACATGCTCGCACGCCCTCACTGTGTCAGTCAGGCTGACCTCTCTACCCATCCCTATGTGACACTTATGGAGACCTCCACCCAAGTGCTCAAACTCACCTCCTCCTCGCATTCTTACCTTCTTCCCATCTTACCTTTAGATGGCTCTACCGCTTAAGATCTCTTTTTTTGGAGCTTTATTCTAAAAGATAACATTCGCATAGAACTTCATAATTTATACAGATTGTTCTATTTAAGCCTAAAAGAAGTCTTGTGAATTATCATGGTCATCATCCTAATTATGGAGATTAATACCTTCCTTGTGGTTCCAAGTAATACATTATGGATAGTAGGAGTCTCAGAAGAGGAGCTAGACATGTATTTAATGAATATTTGTTGAGCACTAAAATATGGAAGTCTCTTGTCATGTTCCTGTAAGGCATAGAAAGGTGATCAAGTTACAGTCCTCTTGCTCAGGATGCTGACACTGTGGTAGGAAGTGATACACACTCGACAGTAGTAATAATAGTAGTAGTAGTAGTAGTAGTAGTAGTAGTAGTAGTAGTAATAGAAGATGAAGAAGAAGAGGAGGAGGAGGGAGAGAGGGAGGAGGAGGAGGAGGAGGAGGAAGAAGTGACAAGTGATTTTGAGAGCCTGCTGCATGCCAGACATCTTAATACATTTAATATATTTATTTTTAATCTCACAACAATCCTATGAGATGAACATGACCAAATCATTCTTATGGATAAAGAAACTGACTTTCAGAGAGGTTTACAAACTTTTCCAAACTTCAAGAGGTAGTAGGTGGCACAGATGCTCTTCCAAGCTGTGCCTACCTGGTTCCAGAGCCTCCTCCTCCATCATATCACACTACCTCTAGGGTGGAGACAACTGCAGTACACTGTAAACTAAGTGATGAAGGAAACAGAATAAAAATTTCAGTAGGACCTAGGCCTAGAGAAGAACCTGGGTTTTGGGTTGGGGCTTGACATATAGATAACATTATATAGGAGAGATTTGGGGGAAGAGACCAGATAAAGAAAATAGCCTGAGTCACAGCCTGGGTGGATGGGAGAAGGAGCGATTAATATGATGTGAGTGAAGTGAATCCAGAAAGGTAGGTATGGAGCCATCCAATTAAAGCATGGATGGAGTTACAAGTTTCTGGGGAAGTAGAGTGCACCAGAACGAGGGGCTTCTTGAGTTTTAAGGAGTGCTATGGGTGCATTGCGTCTCCCATAAATTTGTTGGTTGGAGTCCTAACCCTGAGGACCTCAGATTGTGCCTGTATCTGAAGATAATGTCTATAAGGAGTTAGTTAAGTTAAAATGAGGGCATCATGGCAGGCCATAATCCAATATGTCTGGATTACGGCCTGCTATGATGCCCTCATTCTGGTGTCCCTAAAAGAAAAAAGATAAACACAGACACACACGCATGCACACACTCACGCACACATGAAGGCATGGAAAGGCAGCCATCAGGTAGCCAGGATGAGGAACCTCAGGAGAAAGCAATCCTATCAACACCTTGATTTCTGACTTACAGCAGCCAGAACTGTGAGAAAATAAATTTCTGTTGTTTAGGTGTTTAAACCACCCAGCCTACAGCACTTATGGCAGCTGTAGCAAACTACTAAGGAATGATGGAGGAAAGGAGATCCACTCTATTTTTTTTTTTTAATCTGGAAAACTGAGAAAGAATATATATTCAAGTGAGTAGCTATCTGGGAAAGAAATAGGGTTTTGTTAAGGGCATAAATATTTATTAATTGATCTCTCATTGATTATGCATGGAGATTGACCACTTCTAAGAACTCAACTGAGGCCAATTCTAAAACTGCCAGCAATGTGTGATTTAGTGTGTGACATGGCATCTGGCAGGTGACCTGGCCTGATCTGTGTTCCTTCTTCACTTTGATCAGAATGAGAAAAAAAATTTCGCTGCTGCAATGTCAGCTCAAGCTTGAAGTATGACTTGGCCCTTCTCCTCCTCCAGTGTTTAATACAGGTTCTAGGGATGATCAGAGATAGGAATCATGCTTTGCAGACCTGCAGGTGCTTTTCATGCCATAGAAGTAATTGAGATTTATGAACTCCTTATTAGCTCCTTAAAACAAAATGATGAAACTTAAAATTTCCATCTGTCAAGATTAAGAAGAGGAGAATTTAATTTTTGCTCTTAAAATCTTCCTTTAATGAAAATGATTCCTTTTTACTCCTCCCCCTCTTTTTTTTTTTATCACTTGGGAGCAATATCCCCATGAAGAGTTAAAGAGGAGTTAGGAGAAGAAAAAGGAAAAGACTGAATCTTTATTTTCAATTCTGCAAATGTGTTGAGCATTTAGTGTGTGCCAGTAATCTTGTCAGACACTGGGGATCAAAAGATGAATAAAACAGGATGCCTGATCTAAGTTCTAAGCAAAGATTCCTCTGACTAAAAATACGTTATGTTTTGTACCTATTACGTGTCAAAGAATCTATAACACCTTCTCACTTAGTCTTCAAAATTATTTTTCAAAGTCATTTTAAAGAAAGGTCAACTAAATTGCTCAACATCAAAGTGATCATTGTGCTTTGATCCCAGTTCTGATTCCATATTTCTGGAAGCCTGGATGGTTCTTGGGTTCAGCCATCACAGGTGGCCTCCCACAAGCTTTGTGTTCTGGCTTCAAATCAAATCAAGCAGTCCTGGCTGCCTGCTGAGAGGTGTCCTGCAGGGTTGAAAAGTTCACCTGGGGAATTTGATACCTGGTCAGATCTGCAGAGGGCTGTGTGTGTGTGTGTGTGAGAGAGAGAGAGAGAGAGAGAGAGAGAGAGAGAGAGAGAGAGAGAGAGTGCATGCGTGCGTGCATGCGTGTGTAGGAGATTTTTTTCCACTCTCATCTTGCAATAGGTTGTGGTCTTGCTTGTGAAATTTTCCCCTGGAGTCTATTTTGTGAAATATAATTGAAATCGAAACACCAGTGATTTTTAATCATACTTCCAATTTATATCTCATGTAACCATATGCCAGTGTTCTCAGAGTGTTATAGGGATATGAATTATGCTGAAATTGGATTAGGCAAATACACATTTTCCTTAAAAAATAGATACCCAGAGCAGTAATTTAATTCCACCAACTCTAAAGATTCTCTCAGAAATACCCTGTGTATCTTATCAGCAGTTTATTGTGAATTTTCTTCTGGGCTCCTTTCTCTGCCTCTTCATTTTCTTCCAGAATCCACTGTATTTAATAAATGTTAGCAACTGTAGGCAGTCAATTTAGATCAAAACCATCCCTAAATGTAGAAAATCAGGTTTTTGGAGAAAACCATCAAGACCCTCTTTCCATTCTTCAGTTTTGGGGGAAGCAAAAGAGAATGCAGTTAAGCACTATTTCTCTTCAAGAAGGTGCTCTAAGCTCTATCACAATGTGAGTATTTGAGCAGTTATTAGGCCAGCGTCGCAGATCCTAATTGGCATTATCTTATTGTTCTATAATGACATCATGGGTTGCTGAGGACACTGATGTGAGGAAACACTACTGAAAGGGTGCTTGCTCTGGGGTATTGTCAGGCTGTACCTTCTGTTGGATTAAATTCTCATGAGTTAAAAAGGCAGAGATTTAAATATATAACAGGAAAAGATATAAGATTGGAGCAAAGATATTTTCTCAAATAACTCACGGGATGCCTTTCATGTTACTTCAGAAGTGTCATCGTGGGGTGATTGCGGTTATGGCTTATGGTGCTAGGTGGCCTGGGTTTGTATCTCTGTCCCCTTCCTTTCTAGGGCTGTGACTTCTGCCAATCCGTTTCACTTCTCTGTGTCTCAGATACTTCTGAAATTTGCTCTGAGGACTGAACAGGCTAACACACATGAAGAATTTAGAATAATACCTTGTTTGTAAGAAAATTGAACCTGTCTTCTGCTGTTATTTTAGCTCTGTTTAATTGGCCATGATTGGGTGTGATAGGCAACATAATGGCTCCTCACAGAAGTTTCCATCCTAATGCTCAAGCTTCGAATATCGCTTTACATAGCAAAAGAGACTCTGCAGGTAGAAACAGAGATTTATTTATTTATTTTTCCAGTTTGCCTCCTGTCCTGTCTTGTCCCATCTCTTAACACCACATGCACATTTGGGCTTTGGCTAGAAAGTCCCTTTTTTCATCACTCTCTCTACAAAAATGGTTTTCCAGCCTTCAAAGTCAAGGCCAAACAGCCCCATGGCCTTCCTAAGCCTAGTCGGCCCTCTGTCCTGGCTCACAGATCTGCCCCTGAGACCTAACGATGTGACCATCTGTCGACTGGTAGAAATATTCAGATGCCAAAGCATAGTAGATTCAACAACGAATCTATCGTGACGACCTGTGTGGACGCTTGGGAGCCCCTCGTTCATCTCCAGCTCCCTGGGCATCTTCTATTCTCAGAGCTGGGGCCGAGTCTGACACTTTGAGCTGGTGGCTTTGGGTGAGTGGGGGGCGGCGGGGTTGGTCCCAGGCCTGTGCACACACTTTGCATCCTGGTCCCCAGCAGGGCAGCCAGACATTTGCTGGTTTCTTGTGTCAGATCCCCAAACTGGTGGCTGGAGTCATGCCTGTCCATTCAGGCACCCCACATCCTTCTCCACTTACAAAACTCAACCTTCTCGCTCAGATTTCAAGGTCAGATTTATTCACCTAAACATGACACTTCACCGTGATCTGACCCGTCCTTCCTTCCCACCCGTCCACCCTCATATTGCATGCGCTGTGACTGTCCCTTTGTGCACTCCTGTAAGAAAAAAGAAACAAAGCCATTGTCTATTTTCATAAGAAAATCACTTTTGGTAGGGACGAGGAAGTGATCATTAAAAAAAGACTCTTGACTGATTTGTTATAAAATCTAAGATGTGGTTTTTTGTTTGTTTTGTTTTGTTCTTTTGTAAAGAATCAAATAAGTTCAGGCATGACCAGGAGCCTTGTGACCTAGGAATCAGAGTCTAGCAGTGATGTCAGTTTTAACCGGAATGGGTGCTCCAAAGACTCAGTTTAGCTCAGGGATTAAAAGTGAAGAAACTGAAGAGAGAAAAGAATTTACCTAAGGTCACACAACGAATTAAAGACAATTCCTGATTGGGTTCTTACCTACTTTCTAATAGTACAGAATAACTTTTTTGCTTGTTTGTTTCTATCTGATTCTACCAACTCTTTTTTAGGTGTAGTTAGGAAATATCCAGCAACATTAGACCTCAAATTCCAGGTCCTGACCTTGGAATTGATAAAGTTCCATTTTATGAACAGAAGCAGGTTTCTGTTCAAAGTTACAAACTACTAATTTTTAAAAATGATGCTCATAAAGAATATAGAAAATTCTTCCAAGTCACTATCATAAATATAATTATCAAATGTGTGATGTTCTTGATTGAAAGTGGGGGTACAAAATAATGTGAACTGTTTCTAAACATGAAGTAGAAGCTCACGATCACGCACACACAGACACATTCTAATCCGTATAGAGAGCAACATGGCTCTCATCTCTGTTGAAGTGAACTCTATATTTCTGTGGCCTAAGGCAAAGGAATACTCTTTGAGAAAAAAATTATTTTTAGCAAAATCCTTCCGAAGGAATGGCTTACATTATACCCAAGAAGTGAAAAACCACAGCGTATCTGGTGCTCCAAATAGTGACCTTCTTTGCCAGTGTCCTTCCTCTCTTTCTGCAAGTCTAAACTTATTGCATAAAAATAAATGAACTTTTCAAATTGTGAACTCTTTCTTCACAAATACGGGTGCAAAGGTGAAGATGATGGAAGGTTACCAATCTGTGCCATAATAGATATTTTTTAGTAAGATATATACAGCAAAGTGGTTAAATTCCTCCGAATATGAAAAATATGATGTTCAGAATTCCCCACTTTTTAGTTTGTGATTTACATTTGTGGAAAATTAGCAACCAAACAGCTACTCATACATTATTCCACTATGGATCCAATGGAAGTCATTACAAGGATAAACCGAGATGGCAAAAGAATTCAACTTGGCAAATATTTACTCAACACCTACCAAGATCCAGGAACAGTGTAAGTTTTGAAGAAACAGAGATGAATAAAATGTGGCATCTGTTTTCAAGAAGTCCACAACATAAGCCTGGAGCTGCAGATGTGTCAAAAATGCTTCCTGAATGGATGAAGATTTAATCGAGGAACGAGACATACATGAGCAATTGTAATGCTGCATGAGGAGACCACCGAGTGTACACAGATTGCAGATGTCATACCGAGGAGAGAGTGGCAGAGTCGAAGGAGAATGTGGACACAGACAACAGAAAATTATTCCTGAGTTGTCCTGTTAAAGATGAATATGGGTTTCTCATCTAGAAATGATGAGGTGGAATCCTGAAAATATGGGCCTTGCATCCTGGATCTTACTTCACACTATCCCATTGCTTAGAAAGCTGTATCTGTAGGCACAAAGCTGTTTTGTCCTCTCATTTGTGCTTCTAAAATGGATATGCTCCCCTTTTCCCTTTGGCCATATGAAGAAGAGACTCATGCAGGCTTTATAGGAGAATTGGGAGACCCCAAATCTCTTAAGCCACCACCTCCCTGAAAAGTTGTAGTGTCATCTTTTACCAGAGAATTTAGGTTTTACATTCCACTTACTGGATGAAGTGCACTGGGAGATTTTCTTCTTATTTCTAGAAGTTTCTACAGAGTTTTACATCACCAGAAACCTACTGAAGATGTTTAAACTGGTGATACCATTGCTTGTCAAGAACCTCTCTCTAGTCCTTCAGTTAACTGGCAAAAAAAAAAAAAAAAACCAGACAGGCAAAGCAATAATAGGAGTAATAATGATAATGGTAAAAATACTAAAGATGAAAGTCAAACTTGGATATTTTCTTCAAAGAAATAAATTCTCTTAGTAAAATTCCTTTGGGTGTCTTTCAAATCAAAAAACAAATGTGGAACTAAACCAGTTTTATTTCCTTTGAAAACATTTTTGACCTTGCTGTTGAGTTCATGGTGTCTGGATGTTATTGCTGGAGAATTCAGGATATTAGCACAAATCCCTGGGAATCCAGTGGGTTATTAACAGATTGGGTCTTCTGGGAAATCTCTTTCCTCAAAGTGACATCGTCTTAAGTCGGTGTCCTCAAGTTGGCTACTGTTTCCCAAAACTTGTGTCTTTTTGTATTTAGCATTCCTTTCTGAAAGTAAAATCTGATAAAAATAAAAAAAATCGTTCTTCTTGGTGGTCTCCTGGGTGTCTTATTTTACTCTTTCCTTTTTGAAGTCTTAAATTCTCAACAAACTGAAGTCCTTCTTTCTATGTATTGTTTCAGGATATGAAATCTGAACAAGGCACTCATTATCTTTATTTTTATACTAAAATAGAAATGCTACATGTCAAATTTCATCATGTTATGTTAGTTTCTCTTTGGTGGCAGATCTGTTAACTATTGTTGGGTGATTTTCTAAATCTTAATCTCATAACTATTGTTGGGTGATTTTCTAAATCTTAATCTCATAGTCATTAAATGATTTAAGTTGGCTACCAAAAGAACAAACTTTCTCTACCTTCCAAATTTATTATTATTTTTTTCCCTCAATTCCACTTGTTTTCTAAGGAAATGTCTGGCAGCATTAGACCTTGAATTCCAGATTCTCATTCTGAAATATCAATTTCCAATTGTCACATAGACTTTAGTTAAAAAAAAAAAAAAAAGAAATGTGTGTATGTAACTCATTAAAGAACTGGACGAAACAATATTTTTTTATATTGTTTATTCAATATTTTTTATGTTGATTATTTATTACTGTAAGGTTTCTAGATATTTCGAACAAGAATCAGGTACTTAAGATGGCTTGCTGTGAAGCATTCTGATTATGATTGAAATTCAAAAGCTTAAAAAATCTTAAGAGCTTAGGGAAGTGAGTCATCTTCTAGGTAAATAGAAGTAAAAGTTTTATTTTTTTTTCTTAATGTAATTTTTTAAATGAGAAATCAAAATGTACAGGGCATATTTTTAAATCTTATGGTGTACAAGCTGAAAGGTCTAAAAATCTACTTCCGTTTTTGTTATGTAAATTATGCAAATGAATTAAGGTCCTGATTCCACAATTAGGACCAGTGGGTGTACTTGCGATCACATCAAAATTCAGAGGACACTTGTCTGTGGACCAAGAAAGGAGACAGAGGAGGGGGCTGCAGTGACAAGAGAAGTAAAATATGTCAATATCCAATTGGTGGCGAGCTTTGTGCTCCAAATGGAAATCTGTCCCTGCGCCTCAATTTGGGGTTTTCAATTGAAATCAGTGGTTTCATTCTCAGGTATTGCTGGATTTAATGCTCGTTTCCTAAATACTTTGTTGCATCTCAGAGTCGCTACCCTTTCACAAGGGAAATATTAATTTGGTCTCTCTTTTTAGTTGATTCTTTCAATTCTAGGTTATTGTTTCTCTGGCCGAGTTTTTCAAAATCAGGTTGTTGAGTGATGGGATGTTTGGGACAATGGCCAGAGGCAGATTTGAATTTTGTTCTTCTGTGGGAGAATGCAGCTTGATGTATTATAAATGGATCTTGGAAGTGGCCAAGGCATGGTTTAACTTGTTCCTTTTGCTACTGTATTTGTCCTAGATCTGAACTTTGGCTTACATTCCCTAAAGGTTTATTTATTTAATCTCCTTTGCACTTAATTGAAAACAACATTAGAGGTAAGAAAGATGCTAGATCAAATAATCTAATCTTTCCAAAAAGGAATCTCCTCTGAGAATTCAAGAATAATGTAATATCTCTGCGTTTTCTAGGCTTAGTTGTCTTCAAAATTTTTGACTGCTTAAGGAGAGCTATAAACCTTATCTCCTGAAAAACTGACACTTGCATTTATACACACAATTTTAAGGTATTCAAAGGCCTCTTGGACCCCATTTTGGACCACCAGGGTTTTCTGTAGTCCTGAGTGGAGGATTTCTCCTTGTGTTCAAATCTCCCACAAAGTGGTCTTTTTCCCCAGCCCCAACCCCTCCCCCACACACATTCTCTCTCCAGTGAGATAAAACCTGTGGCTTTCTCACATAGCTCATACTGTTCTTGTCCTACTTCTTAGAATGTTCTTTCTTTTATTGAGCTGAAATGTACCTCCCTTCAATTATACCAGAGGTCCTTGTCCCACTTCTTGTGTTTCTACAGAATAGCGGATTCCTCTTCCTTATGTTTGACAACAGAATTTCTAGTAAACCCTGGGTCTTGGGTTAAACTTACTCTGAATTTGTCCAGTTCTCATTGTACCTGTGTTCAATGTTTCTCCCTAACCTTGCTACCCTATCATGGAAAGGATTTGCAAATAGTAGATATGAGTTTGACTCGTTGGTGGGAGATAGGCCACAGGGTTGATTTGATAGTTTGTATGCAAAAGAAAGGTTTACAGAGATCTTGAAACTTCAGATAAGCAGTCATCTGATTTCTACTAAAAATGCTTCAAGGCTTCCTGCTAGGGAATCTAATAAGAATTCTGGGTTGGCACAGCCGTAATTTGTAAACTGGTATTTCTGAGGGACAAAGACAAAATTCTGACAACTCCCATGTTCAAGATGAAATGCAGAATAAACTGCAATGCGTTTGTAAGCATTCTTAAAAGTATACAGTACACAGTAAATTAAATGGCAGGCATGCCAGTCAGTTCATAAAACACTAAAAATAGAGATCCTTTGAGGGCAAAGGAAAGGAAGCATTTTATGTCCAAAAGAGATAAGTTTTAAAACCAAACAGCATGACACAGGGTTCAGAATCCAGCTGTTGTCCTTAGTAGCTCTGTAAAATAGAGCAAGTTGCTTCAGCTTTCATGGGCTCCACTGCTGTATCAAAAATAATAAAGCAGAAGTGGAGATAATATTACCAATTCGCAAGGAGTTAATGGTCTACATTTAAAAATGAGTGTTAGCCGCTGCATAGCTAGGGATATTTGGTGGGGCCATAGAGGTTGTTAAATTCTCTCTCCATTTTCTTTAATTTGAATATTACCCTCTCTGAAGTGCTATGCTGCTTATCCCTTCATTTGCTCTATATCTAATTTCTAATTATTATTCATATTTTCTTATGGGGAATCTGAGAAATAGAAAAGTGATGTGCCTAAGTTCAGAAAACTAGTATATAATAAAAACCAACTTTACTCCACATCTGTTAGGTAAATAAATGTAATGTTTCCATACTACTAACTTCGGGGCTTTTGTAAGAGGAGAGTAAAATTAAAATTTCCTTTGAGATGGCAAGATAAAACAAAACCCAAAATGTCAAAGCCAAATACCGTATGTAAATGAAGCAGTTTAGAACTGGTTCCTGTACTCAGATTCATCAGTAAAATGGGACAAACAAAAAGGAGTCAGAATGGTAACTGGTCCTACCCATAAAGGACTAAGTGCTGGAAACTACTCTCCCTCTGAAAGCAACTGGAAAATCAATCAAAATGTATGAAACAGTTGCTTTAAGACATTGGGCAATGGCCTGTGCAAGACTCTATGATCTCTGCAAGAAGGGAAACAGTGAGCCCCACGATTCCCCCCAATTTTCTACTTGGAGGCAGTTTTCCAGATTCCAGCCTAAACAGAGCCCTGATTTTCCTTGCATTGTGGAGACAGAGATTGACAGCCTAGGCAGCTGGAATCTTGGAGGCAAAGTACTAGAGAGAAGGGGGCGGAAAAGATCTGCAGAGTTGTCCTCTCAAATCTCTGCCTAAATCTTGGTGAACTTACAGGTGAGATGAAACCCCATGAGGCTGAACAATTCTGGGAACTCGGAGAGGAGTGGAAATCACTGGCATTTCCACCAGTTGAAGGGAAGTGATGTCATGAAACACAGAAGAGTGAAGTCCTCAGAAGGGCATAGACTTAGTGACAGCCTTTGTGACTTAGCTTTAGACCAGAGGCTGCTATAAACATATCCAGACAAACTTACAAAGAAGCCTCAAAAGGGTTAACCTGGTCCCAAGTCATGTAACGTGCACAAAATGCAGCACCCAGTAAGCTAGGACTCACAACGTTTGATATTGAATCATAAATTGCTTAGCATGCCCAGAAGCAAATGGGACGGGGAGTTATTATGTTCAAAGAGTAAAGATCCGTGACATATTTTTGAGAGGAAAAGTTGCTATGCCATGAGTCTCTATCTCTGTACTCAGCAGGAAGGGTCTCCCTCACACCCAACTGTGTGTGCTGCCCGTGTGTGTGTGGGAATGGGGGGTGGAGTGCACTCACGAGGCCACTTGAAAAGTTTGAAAGTGTTTCTTGTAATTGGGAATCTAGGGGACAGAGACAGGTCAGGCGGCCCTGGACAGTACGGTCATGGAGAATGTCTTATACTCCAGAGTGTCAGGCTAATAGATCTGTGAACGTTTCTTGTGAATTGGATATGATGACATGGGAGAGGAGCCGGCATGTGTCATTGTGGTTCCTGTCAAATAAACCACTCCAGAGACTCAGAGTGTTTCTAATGGGAAGTTATTGCTGGGGTCTGGGCCACTGAGAAAGAATTTGCACTTGTCCAAGTCAAAGCATCGTTTGAAGCAGGGTTTCTCATTAAAAGTGAAACATTCATCTTTGACCGTCATTTAGACCAGGAAATTAGAAGTCACCTGTCAAGTAAGAATTTTCCTATCATGCGTGTCTTCCCCCTCCGCCAACTTTCCCTGTGGCAAGGTGAGAAGAGTAGTTAGCTAATAGGCCACCAGATGAGTGGGGGGAACCCACCCCATCACACTTCCTTCCTTAGAGGAAGGCTACTGTAGGTCTTAGCCGGGGGAAGGAAGAAGACACCAACCTTTGATGTATATCTTCAACTGGATGTATTCTAATTTCTGGAATGACACCGAGTTTGTGGTATAAAGTGAGGGAATCTATTACTTATGAGTGAGCCAGAAAAGGCATGGAATTGGCTCAAGTTCCTTCTAATAATCTGAGATGAATTCTATTAAATACATTTTAAGGAATCCTTGAGCAGTTAGTGGATAGGGGCAGGGTAAGGGTGTAAACATCTCCATTGGAAGACAGTAGATTTTCCTAAAGGGAGAGACTTGAATGGCTATTGGGGAAAACACCTGAGATGTTATCATATTTGCACGCCAATCTGGGAGAAAAATAAATAACTGGCATTTCTCATAGGCTGGAGCCTGCGAAGACTTCCAAAGTATTGTAGGATAAGAATAAACAGCAGACTGCATGCTCTTTGAAGGCAGGGTCCAGACTTGTCCTAGAACTGGGAGAGGTGGCCAGTGGCCAGGACATAAAGGTAAGGAGTTCGAGTTTTATGCCAAGTGTGATGGGAAGACTTGGAGCTTTCTGAGCAAAAGAGAAACCCAGTCATATTTATTCTTTAAAAAGAACATAAAAGAATCTGCCTATGGGGTTAATGGTAGAGTGTTGGGGTCAAAGCTGGAAAAGGGAGACCAGGAGTCTATTGTAGGATTCCAGGTAAAAGATGATAGTGCTTTGGACTAGGAATACAGATATACATAGCTATGGAAGAGCAAGGGGCAGTAGGTTGGTCTCTGATTAAAGGGAGTTCCATGGGATTTGTTGATGGAATAGATTTGGAGAGTGAGAGAAAACAATGAGGTTGAGCAGTGGGGGAATGGAGATACCATTTACCCTAACTGGGAAATATTGGAGGGACAGCAGATTTGGAGGGAAAATCGAATAATTCTATTTTGCTTAACAAAATGGTTTTAGGATGACAATTAGGTAAGCGGATGGAGATGACAGTTTGCTATATGAGTCTTGAGTTCAGAGGAGAAATCTGATTGAAGATGTAGAATTGGTGGGTGACAGCATATGGAAAAATGGCACTTAAAGCCACAATTCTGAATACGGTCCCCTAAGAAAAGTGAGTAAATTGAAAGTAGAAAAGCAGAATGAGTAACTTCTATATACCCAACATTTAGAGAGGAGAGAGATAAAGAGAATTTAACAAATGGGACAGCTAGGTAGAAAGAGACCAGGAGCCATTTTGTCCAGAAAGTCATTGAAGAAATGTTTCAGGAGGAGGAAGAGATCAATTGTGTCAAATGCTGCTAAGATTTTGAGTGAGGTAAGGACCGAGAATTGATCATTGAGTTTAGCAATTGGCAGATATTGGCGAAGCTGTCTCAGTGGAGTGATGGATATAAAAGCCTGTTAAGAGGGATCTCAAGAGAGAATGAAGAAAGAAAGCCGAAGACAGAATTGACTTTTTTATGACAGAAAATCCTATAGGATGTTTGTACATGTATGAGGATAAGCCAACAGAGATAGAAAAGGTATGATGATGTAGAAGAAAAAATGAGAGTTTCAGAAGTAGTGTCCTTGAATTGATGAGAAGGGATGTGATCAAATGTCTAAGAGAAGCATCAGCCCCAGGAAGGGGTACAGACACATGTCTACTGCCTCGGGATTGAGGAGGTGCCCATGGCTGTAGACTGGGCTGAGATTGATTTCAGTGCTTTGCACAGCTGTGATGGTTCCAGCTGCCCTAAGCTGCCATCTACTTGCATGGGACAGCACCCATACTGCACCACTGTTAAAATTCTGAGAAATCATAACTAAATACTGATACTGAGTAGGTTTATGAATGTGGTGTTGGGAGAATCTAGAGACTTCCGGTGGTGGTTCCAGTTTGTTAGTGAAATAAGAAATAAATTTCAACAGCTGAATAGGAGGAAGGAATAAAGTGTTTTGAGGTCTGAGAAAGATAAAGCATGAAATAGTTATGTTGGAAAATAAGAGAGCAAGAGGAAAAGTATTTGCATTTGGGGGCAGCATTGAAGGCCCATTTGAAGCTTGTGATCATGAATTTAAATTAACATTTATCAGCATGCATTTGTGTTTTGTGTAGCTGTTTGAATGTGGATATAAAATAGACTTAGAGTTGGATTTAACCAGCGTTGCGATATTGCCAGTCTAGAGAGAGAGATACAAGAGGGTTTATGCAAGGTCTAGAATGATGGACCATAAATTAAAGCCAGAGGTGAGGACATGAGGATATGATGATAGAAAGATGGTGGATGGGAACAGGTCAATTGCTAGGGTCATGGAGCTTTTGGAGTCAGGCTACTGATGGAAGTACTGGGTATGTGTGTGACAGGGGAAGATATGTGGACAGAGAAAGAAATAAAATTGAAATTGGAAAACGTATGCTATTAAGAATATAGTCCAAGGGTGTGACAATGAGAGTCAGTGATAGATGCAGTAGAAATGGAGTTTTGGAGATAAATTGGGAGATCATGTGTTGTTGGCTTGATCTTGAAATCACAGTAAATGAAAGAAGATAGGAGTGGAGGTGGAGAGAGGGAGAGTAACTTGGAAGTCTCCAGTGGATAAAAGGGAGTGGGGTGGAGTACGCGGGTAAACCCGACAGGGACATGTAGTAGGCAAGACAATTTGCATCAAGGGAGCTGAGGATGTTTAGGCAAGGTGAAGAAACCACATCAGAAAATGCTAGTGGGAGCCTGGGGAGACCCCTAATCCTAGCTGCAAACCCTTTGGTAAGTCGGGTGTGGGAGAGAAACAGTGCAGGAGCCTGGCATTCCTCACTCCATGTGTCCAGTAAGCTGCAGAGAATGAGCAAGAAAATTGGAGTTGCACTGACCCAGATCCAATTTCCACCTCTTCCAAACACTAGCTTTGGACCAGTTACTAAGTGATCTCTCTGAGCATCTGCCCTGTCACCTGAAAAATAGAGTCGAGTGAGAAAGTGCGTGGGAACCTGTCCTGCAAACTGTCAAGCCCTTTATAAATGTGAGATATAGTACTACTGGCCTCTCCCCCTACCTACCTGTCAAATGCTGTTTCTGCTACTCACTGGTTCAGGCCCCTCTCACCTATTGATATACAGGTCATTCGTGCATTTGATCATTTGTTCAGAACAATTTACTGGGCCTGTTTGATGCTGGGTCTTGTGGAGATGAATGAAGTCCAAGACCTCTGTCTGAGCCCTCCCAGTGGTGGACTGTGGGTTTGATTGCAACCCCTGGCATGCGCACAGCGATCCACATTCATCACTTCATCTAATCGCTACCTTACAGAGAGCCTCAGAGAGATGATCTGTCCAGGACAGCAAGTGATGAATCTGGGATTCAGTCACAGGGGCTGAATTCCCCAGCTGCCAGTTTTGCTGTGTGTCTGATTATCTGGCTGTCTATGCGTGTTTCATGAAAACAGACTTCCAACTTATGCAAGATTCTCCCTGTTCTTCCCTACGGTGAAAGTCAATTGGTCTAAGAGACAAAGTCAGTCTAAGGAGGTATTTGGAGAAAAGCAGAAGAAAAAAATACTATCCCATCAGGTGGATTTGATGAGAGAAAGTATGAAAAAGCTTTGTGGACTGATATGCATTGTAGACATGTAAGGTGAATTTTTTATCTTTTTTTAATAGATAGGATGCTATAATAGAAATTAGGAAAATCTGAACCAATCTACCTGGGTGACTTCTAGCAGTCTTTCTCTGGATACCCTTTCTCAGCCTCTGTCTCCTCATCTGTAAAATGGAATCTGTAACACATTCCCTGGAGGATTGTTGTGTGGCTCAAACCAGACAAGGGAGAGATCATTCTTTCAAAATTGAAAATCGATGTCTCGGAAATGGACTTCATATTCCTGCACTTTGGAAGAAGCATCCCCCAGACCATCAGGCCCAGGAGTGTTGGTAGCAAAGTTGGGGATGAGTTTTCAAAGCAGGCAGCACCTCTGGCACCGCTGCGGTTACACTGTCGCTTGCCATAGACAGAATCAGTCCTTGTGGAAACTGCGGGTTGGTGCCCAGAGGGTAAATCTGGAGGGGCAGGTCGTGTCTGCTGGGAACCTAACTACAGCTTCCGGATGGGCCCCTGAAGAGAGGATGGCACTGGGCTCCAGGCTCTCTGCCCTCTCCTCTCTGCTCAGTAAAACCACTCATGCGAAGACAGAAGCGACTGATGGAGATTCGAGACTAGCTTTTGTCCTTAGAGTGCCCACTTGTAACATGGCATCAATTTAACTCAATTTAAGTTGTGGAATCTTTAAAGGCAGTTTTGAATTCAGAAGGGATTAAAGTTGGAGAAGGGATTTTGAAGGGGCTCCAGGGGAGACAGAAGAGGCTCCCAGGAGCCCTGAAACCATTTTGCTGATCCTGTCATTGCATTGGCCCTGTCCCCATTACCCAGGAGGGGACTGTGTGTATGGTAGGCTCTGCGTACTGGCTATGTTGTAGGCTCCTAGTAAAGGCTTTGCTGTCGATTGATGCAAAATAAAACAAAAACAATGCTTCCAGAGTCAGTGAAAAACAGCTGGATAGGATTCAGGACATGATTCAAATTATAGGTCTACAGAATAGGTCACTGTTGCATTTTGCCCTCTGTCCCATTACGAAGGAGACTTCTTCTGTAAATAGCTTAAGTACATTCAATTCATATCTAGAGCTTACTTTACCTTTGAAAATCTTTCGCATTTATTGTCCTTTTTTGTTTCCTCCTTTCATCAGTAATCACGGACCACTCAAGACATTGATGCAGGACACTGGAGACCAATTTTCATTTTTTCTGCATTTCCTCACTTAGAGGATAAATTTAACTTTCCCTTCCAAATACTGTGCTGTACACAGTTGAGCTTGGCATTTTTGCTGAAAACTATGAGTCATTTTTCATAAACAGGGATTGTCAAAAGCGCCCAAGTCACATTATAACAACAAATACAGAAAAAGCCCCAACTGAATAAGCTCAACATTTTCAGATGTTATATAAAGAGAGGGTGTTGGGAGTCACTGTCTTCAGAAGAATCACTTGGCTCTTAGGTCTTGGTTGTTTCATATTTAAAATTATGAGGACAATAGAAATATAATAGCATTATAGCCAATTTCATAAAACCCATCTTACAGTTATTAGGCAATATTATTTGCAAATGTTGCATTATTCTTCTGCTGTTTCTGAAGTTTTATATATGTGTAATAGGCTATTAGGAGAGTCTATTTTATTTTAACAATTACTTTAAATTACTGTACTTCAAAAATAATTTTGGGGGGTAAAGAACATTATATATCCAGCATTAAAATTGGATGTTTCAAAGTATCAGTAGAATAACATCGACTAGTACAGACAATTTGAGAAAGCAGCCAGGCCAGACGCTGTGTAGACTGTGCTGGCTGATTATGCTTCTCCTGGGAATGTGTTATTTTGGGGTAGGGAGAGATTTGAGTATAGGAGCTTCCATCTATAGAACATATCCATGTGCCTATTGTTTGATAATTACTTAGAACAAATGGAAACAATTGAGCACTATGTGAACTATAAACTCATACAGCTCTTTATCTGTGCAAAAGTAGATAACCTAGGGAATGTGCTTTGCCAACTGAACATAATTCCATATAGATCACAAAGAAAATTCAACTGATCAGAACTCGGCTGACCCTACAGAGGCTTCCTACCAAAGCATGAGCATGCAGTGACCAACCACGGTAACAGTAGCACACTACTGTGGTATTTAAAAGCAACAGAGGTAGGGTCTCAGGGTAGATTGACCTATGGAAAGTAACTGAATATAAAGATAATTGTATTATTATGGCAGAAATATGGCGTGTTGCAGAAACCAGGCATTGCTTATCCACCATCTAGCCTTTCTTCTGTCTTAGCAGCAGAAACCTGATGTTGTACAGAGCAGCAGTATGTCAAACTGAAAGGCCTCCGATCTGAGTCAAACCCCTTTGAAGAATTACCCAAAAGTCCCACTCTTTTGCTGTCACTCACGTAAAGATATGTTGCTTTAGCTACAAAGAAATCCAGAAAATGCAGTCTTTTAGCTCAGATATTATGGACTAGAGAAGGACACAGAAGTCACACAGCCTAATGTTTCATTTTGGAAGTTGGGAACCAGATCCGGTGGGAGAAAAGGGAGGGAGGTTCATTTCTGGCTTTCTCTGTGATACCCGGTGACCCTGGAATGGGGCTTTTTGACCCTCCGCTCTTCTCTTCCTGCTTGAACTGAAGATATGATGGCTGGAGTTCCAGCAGCCATTTCTCATCACAAGAGATCCTTGAGGATGAAAAGCCATGAGCTGAAGATGGCAGCCTAGAAAGGTAGCAAGGTCCAGTGTCTCCAAAATGGAAGACCACCTTCGTAATCACTGACTACCACTTTCTCAGCTGATGTTATAGTTTTCCATCTTGTTTAATCAACATTTCCTTTGATTAAATCAAAAGCTTTCTTGTTAAATGCAGCTGAACCAATCTGAACTGATACATAGCTATCCGTACAAAAAGCGAGAGGGAATATAAAAAATAATTCAAATAAACTTCACTCCCCCCCCCAAAAAAAAAGATATGTGGGAGATCACAAAAGAGAGGAAAAAATAAAAAGTCATTCTTTTTGAGCAAGATCAAAGGAGCTCTCCATGGTTCTGCTTTGGGAGTTTGGGATGGTGGGCCCCTCGCAACAATGGTGTTTATTTGACATTTGCTGTTTTCAGTTTCCCTTTGGGAACTGCGTGGAAGGAAGGGTGGGGAAATACAGAGTGAGAGCGTTTATGTTCTCGCCTAACATCATCTTGAAAACGTATCTTTAATGACAGGTACATTATTAAGTGCACATTTTATAGCAGCTCAAATACAATGACCTTGCAGAGCGAGGACTATGATCCATAATCTTCATTTCAAAGATACTGAGAGTCCCAGAAATTCTAAGTACATTACTCCTGGTCACAATGGCAATAAGTGACAGACCTGGAATTCAAAATTAGGCCTGACTTTGAGATCAGAGAACTAGCCGTTACAGTACATCACTGAAAAACAAGCCAACCTGCCTTTTATTATGTAACTACAGTAGGGCCAGTACTGTACCAGGCACTTTAAAATGATATGTTTTCGATCCTTAGGACAGTGTTGTAGATAATAAAACTGAGGCCCACGGCGATTAAGGAATATGATCAAGGCCTAATGGCTGGTATATGGAAGAGCTGGAATTTAAAGACAGTTCTTGCTGGCTCCAAAATGTCTACTATTTCCACCACAGAATCAGGGTCTTCTCACAGGAACTTAGGCAGCACACAGCTTGAGCATTAGGGACTGGGGCTTTGGAGTCCAGGCAGATGCCTCACGTGGTAACTGCAGCATAGCTTTGGGGTCAGATGAGGAGAACGTGGCCACGGGCTTTGAGTCTGGTGAGTGGAATCGGAGCTGTCTGCCTCTGAATGTCTGGTAAAACTGTACAGTCGAGAAGGGAGTAACTTCAGCTAGGAGAGAAGGGAGGCGGGGCTTGGCTCCTTCTCTGCCTGGGACTGATGTCACAAGGACACTGTGCAGAGGTGGGCTCCTGGGTTTGGAAATTCTAGAGAAGAAAGACCCCCAGGCCCAGAGCCAGGTTGTACTTCTCTGGCCTCAGCAGGCTGCTTTTAGACAAAGGGGCTTTTTTGAGCCATTTTCCCATTCTGTGGTATATTTTTCAGGCTTTTCAAGCAGTTCAAGCTAAATTTGAAAGCCTGCTTGAATAATGTGAATAAACAGGCACTTAATGCTAGATGAAAGTCTGCATTATGCAGCAGAAAGCATGCTAGCCTGGGAGTTAAGGAAACCTTCTGCTCCAGTTTACCATCTCTTTTCAGCCTGACCTTAGACAAGTCACTTTTCTCTGGGTCTCAGTTTCCCTCTTTGTAAAATAAAATGTATGAGCTAGTAAGACCAACTCCTTTCAGTGTTTTCAGGACTGTTCCAGTTTTAAAGCTGAATGTCCCATTTCCTGGGAAGCCCCTCGGTCTTGGGCAAATCAGGACCCTTGGTCTCCTGAACACTAGGACATGTGATGTCAAGGCCCATTTTCAGTTCAAACCTCAGACTCCAAGTCCTACCCTCTCTGGATTTGGGTTTCCCACCAGTAGAATTTAAGATTTGGATTTACTAGGAGACTAAGTTGTTGGGTCACTAAACCTTCCAATATCCAGTCTCAGCACTGAAAGTCCCATGTCCTAGGGAATCCATCAGTCCCTGGCAAACCAGAACAGCTGGTCACCCTATGGGGAAGGCCCCTTGCAGCTCTAACCTCCTAGAGCTCTGTCGTGGACCTGACCTGACCTAACCAGCCTGATTAAATTTTTACCTCAAAACATTGTGAATAGGGAAGGCTGAGCTGGCAGGGTTTAGAGGCTCATGGAAAGATCTTCTAAGGTTTCTCTTCCAAGGCAAATCTATGCAGAACTATTTAATAAGCCAATAATCAAACCACTACTCTGACTTTATCCATGTGTTTGTGTAGGAAATAAGCTCAGGTGGGGTTTTAAGCAAGCTGAGAGAGAGAGAAGAGGAGAGAAGAGAGAAGAGAAGAGAAGAGGAGGGGAGTGAAGGGGAGAGAGGAGAGGGGAGAGGGAGAATTCTGACTCTGGACTATGGTATGAGTTGAATTACTTTATAATTTTTAGGAGATAATTCATGATCCTTAACCAAGCAGCTGATGTGATGAAGTTGGACTAAAACTTTCAAGAGAGAGGTTGGAATAGGCCAGCTGGCTTGGTCATTCCTGAGGGTGCAATAAAGTCAGCCTAGAATTTGGGGCAGAAAACCTCACGCTGGCTCCATTACTTGTCCTGGATGACTCAGTTTAAAGAGCCTCACTGCCTGTCTGTCTGTAGTGCTGATAGCACTGCAGTGGATTGTGTCGTTCATGGTTCAGACTATTCCCTGCCCCTGCATAGGGTGTGGTTCTCTCGAAGGACACTTCTTATATGAAGATTATCTTTTCAGCTACTGACACCGGACTTAGCTTTGTGAAGTCCTTTAGCTAAAGGGATGTGAGCAGAAGCTTTGGAAGGTGGCATATGCTTTGCTATTGTCTCTTTTCTTTCTGAAACATAACCATTGCTGGGCTGCATTGACAAAACATCAGAACCTACATGGTATAAACAACAGAGGCTTATTTGTCTGACCATCCTGAGTCTGGATGTCTGACTCGAGGTGTCAGCAGGGTTGGTTTCTTCTTAGATTTGTGAGGGAGAATCTTCCCTGACTCTCCTCTAGCTTTTGGGTAGCTTTCTGGTAATCTTTGGCATTTCTTGGCATGTAGATGCATCACCCCAAACTCCGCCTTCATCTTCACATGGTTTCTGCCTTGTGCATGTGTCTCTCTCTGTCCAAATGTCCCCATTTGATAAGAACACCAGTCTTATTGGATTATGACCTATTCTCATGCCATTCTAATGACTTCATCTTAGCCTGATCAACTGCAAAGACTCTATTTCCAAGTAAGGTCACATTTGCAAGTCTTGAGGAGTTAGGACTGCAACATTTTTGAGGGGCAGCATGATTCAACCCTTAACAACCAGCAGTGGCCCAGGTAGAGCTGCTCTGTCAGCTGGGAGTCCTGTATTGAAAGTATTGTGGAACACAGTCACAGCCCACCATGCTGGACTTATATGGGAGCAGGAGATCTTTGTGGTTACAAGCCACTCACATTCAGGCCATGACTCATTGCTGTAGCCAAACAAAAAACAACTCCATGGCTCAGTTGTGCTTATAAAATTAGACAGGGATATGAGAGAGCTTTGGACCTCATGTATTCCTGCGTAGGCGTGAGGGGGTAGTGCTGATGATGTTTTCACCGTGTGATGTTCAGATTCCTGTGGTTCAACTTGAAAAACACTGAATTCTGAGTCAGAAGGTCTTTCTGACCCTGGTTCCATCATTGCCTGACTTTGGGCTGTCAACTTTCTGGATTCTGGGGCTCAGTTTCCCCATCTATAAAATGAGAAATTTGTGGTTTTCTTGATTTTCAGGGTCTCTTCGAACTCTGATATTGCATGTTTCACTCACATCCGCCACCATTTGCTGCACGGGTGAGAGTTCCCTGCTTGGGTCCAGAATCTCTGAGCTGCCAAACATGAGGCTTTTGGAGGCATGGTGCTTTTTTTGAAGGGCAGCTGTGTCTGAATAGCTAATGGATTTAATCAGAGAGGCAGAATACTGCCTCATAAAGATATGACTGTGTCAAAGAATAAGAGTTATTTCAGAAAGCTCCATCCCAGGAAATGAGTGGAATTGTCTGTCTGAGTCAGAAGTCGCTGCAGAATATGATTGTTTCTTTGAAGAGTGCTGGAAGTGGCCAAGTATGGCCTGCCTCAGAGAAAATGAGCAGCATTAGATTGCTCAGCCTACATGGGGGAAATTCCAGCTCCGATTCTAACAACCTATATGACCTTGGGCAACTCAACATTTGGGAGCCTCAGTTTTTTCATTTGATAAATGGGACTAAAAACAGATGCTCATAGAGATCATAAGAACTCAGGTTCATGGAATGGTTTTAAAATGTTGACAGGTTTTCAAAGGCTCTTTTTAAAGTGCATGGTAAAATGGAGAGGGAGCTTTGCAGTAAGCTAGGGCTTTTCATCCCAGCTCTCCCAGATCTACCTTGGGCAAATCACTTAACCCCTCAGAGTTCAAATTTAATCGTCTGTAAAATGAGGATAATTATTCCTACCCCATAGGGCTCTTGGGAGGATTAAATGACATCATATACATCTCTTTGCAGAGCTCTCTGTACATAGCAAATGGTAGCAATTTTTACGTTTTATTGACTTTTGATAAACTTGAAAATAATATATAAAAATTAAAATTAGGAAGGAGTTTTTGGCATCTTCTAGTCCATCATTTTACAGAGGAGATAACTTGGGTGCAATGTGTTGCCCAAAGTATACACTAGTAAGTTATACAGGTGGGACTGACATCTGCATTTCCCAACACCTCTTTTGGTGTTTTTTCTACTTCATTGCACTCCCAGGGAATACATGTCCTTTCAAACATGTGAGGTCAAAGAGCAAGCTCACTTTTGGTGTTGGAAACCCTTGATCCTCTGGAAACCATCTGTGAGGGAGCAAGCAACTGCAACCGCAGCATTGGGGTGGGGAGGAGTTGGCAGAAGGAGCAGAGTATGAAGCATATTTTGGCCCCTTGTCCAAACCAACTTCATCTTTGCTGGTTGTTTTACCTGTAATCAAGCCAAGATTTTGATCCTAACTCCTATATATGTTTCTCAGTAGGTTCTGAGAAACCTTTCAGGTTTTTCATTTATTTGGCCAATAAATACTTGACTGTTCATTGTCTGCCAGTCCTGAGGGATAGAGAGATGAAGACCTAGCCCCTACACTCAAAAAAGCCATGGTCTTGATTACACACACAGATAATTAGGATATAAGCTAATACAGGCTGCTAGAAGAGCATAGAAGATAGAATAGAGCAATTTAAAGAGCTGAGAGCATGTGACTTGAGTACTAATGATAAAGTAGAAATTAATTGAAGGAATAAATGGGGATCGATTGAGAAGGTATTCTAGGAAATGACAGTATTCACTTGAAGGTGTAGTGTGAAAAAGCGCCATGCGTTTGGTATATGGCAAGTAGTTCAGGATTGTTAAAATTTAGGGCATGAGGGTATATTAGCCTCACTGTGTTCAAAATTCAGTTTAAATGCTTGTTATTTATTCCTCCTCCCCCAGCACCTCTCAGCAAACTCTCCCTTTGGTTTATCTCATCTCATTACAGTTTACTATTTTACATGGAAAACATCTGCATGGACTTCGTCACCAGAGCCTTTATGTTTGTTTGTTTGTTTGTTTTTTTGTTTTTTTGTTCTGAGCTTCAACGTCCCTCTGTTGTAGACTGAATTATTTCACTCTTCACCCTGTCCTATGTAATTTGGCCATTCTACCCACGAAAGACAGAGTGTGTTTTCCCTGACTTCAGGCGTGGTCATGCACCTTGCTTTTCCTGATGGGCTTTTAGTAGATGTGACAAGAAGCCAGGACTTGAAATATACTGTGCAAGGGTCTTGCCTCCTTGCCTCTCTATCTTTGCCTCAGAAGGCCTCCCACCCTGCTCCCAATCAGGTAGCCCCATCACTTCAGCCTGCCCCCGAGAATGAGATACTTGGAGGAGCAGATTCGAAGACCTGTACCAGTGGCCCAGGCAGGCCCAGCCTCAACTGGCCTCAGCTGACTAGAAGATGAGAAGCAAACCCACTTGGGATCAACAGGGCCACTCACATTTGACTAGAGCAAAAATCAAAGGCTTATTGTTATATGCCGCTGGGATTTGGGGATTGTTTCTTATACAGAAATGACTGTGATGCTTTCCACATTTCCTTGGCCTTCGTTGCCTAAGAAACTGATTTGCAACATTTAAAAAGGTCTATGCCTAGCTATTCAGGCATTGCATCAATCCACCCATCTTCCTGCCATGTTCCTCTCAGTAGATCATTCTATGCAAGCACAGAGCACGTTCTCTCAGGAGACCCTCATTTAGACACTGAGGGAAAACGAACATCATTAGGGAAGCTTACCCTCTAGCTGAGGAGACAGGGAGTAACAGTGGATACGGAGGTGTTATGGGAGTGCCATAACAAGTAAAATGTGGAATGGCTCAGACTACACTGGTTTGGGGAGGTGTAAAGTGTGTTTGGATATGGGCTGTATGCAGGTCCAGGAAGACTGCCAAAGTTTGAGGCCAATCTCATTCTCTTGTACCATTTCTGTTACTGTTGTGAAGTGAGGCACAGAATTTACTCTCCCAGTCCTTAATATTTATGACATTGTGATTTATAAGAAATATATATTTTGTCATTCAGATGATCAAAATATGTTTTTCATACATATTGGGTCTTAGTCCACAATTCCTGGCTCACAGCTCCAAGAACTCTTGAGAGTGTTACAGGTGTCTTTTATTATGTTAATGAGGTGGCTTCTGGAAAGATTCTGAGGATGGGGGCTTGTTACAAAAGAGAATCAATCAAGTGATGGACGATTGGACCTTACAATCTTTCCTCTCCCCTCTGATCTCCAGGAGGGGAAAAGGGATAGAGATGGAATCAATCGCCAATGGCCAGCGATTCAATCAGTCATGCCTAGGTAATGGATCTGCCATAAAACCCCAGGAGGACCGGATCCAGAGAGCTTCAAAGTTGGTCAACATGTGGAGATGATGGGAGAATGGTGGGCCTGGAGAGGCCGTGGAAGCTCCATGTCCCTTCTTCTATACCTCACCCTATCTATTTCTTCCATCTGGCTATTCTTGGGTTATCTCATTTTATAATAAACCAGTGAACTTATAAGTAACACTGAGCTCCAGGAGCCATTCTAGTAAATTAATTGCACCCAATGAGGGTGTTGTGGGAACCTCTGATTTATAGCCAGTTAGTGGGAAGTCCAGGTGACGTCAGAACTGCCAATCTGTGGCCAGTCAGTTGGAAACACAGGTTACTGAGGAGTCTGGAGTGTGTGTGTGTGTATGTGTGTGTGTAGGGGGGCAGTCTTTTGGGACTGAACCCCTTAACCTGTGGAATCTGATGCTATCTCCTGATAGATAGTGTCAGGACTTACTTGAATTCTCAGATATCCTTTTGATGTGTGAGAGTAGTTTGTTGGTGTGGGGAACCCCTTTCCCTATATTGGGATTGGGTACATGAATCCCATTCAATAGTTTATCTGTTTTCTGATTCTTAATATTTTAT
The DNA here is from genome assembly GCA_030015415.1 of Cynopterus sphinx. NCBI lineage: Eukaryota > Metazoa > Chordata > Mammalia > Chiroptera > Pteropodidae > Cynopterus > Cynopterus sphinx. The sequence goes on along the minus strand of CM057383.1, from coordinate 4,556,315 downwards.
TTGTCAGATGATGCAAATCCTTACATTACAATAGTTTTAAAATGGTTGTATGAAATAACAGATGAACATATTTTGGAAAACCCTAGCACATATAGTTGCAAGAAGTAATAGCTGTTCTTATTATTAAAAATCATTTGGAAACATATTAGAATCTTTAACAAGTTAGATATTATTTTGTTATAATTTGCCAAATTAGACAATAACTTACCACATTTGCATAGGACTGAAGTCATGACATGACATTGTTTGCACTCATTAGAAAAATTATGCCTCTAGATGAACCCAGGCTTGGAAAGTTTTACATATTTTATGTTTTCATGGAATACTCCTATGCTATTAAAATTGTTTCAAAGCTAAAAAAAGCCAGAAATATTCACAAATTAATTTAATCAAAACCTGGCAATGATAGTACAGAAAAGACAAGCAGGCTTTCACCTGTAATTTTGAAAATAGAATGTGAAAAAAACTCTTTATAAAATTTCAAGAAATTGAAACCCAAAATTATATTTAAAGATGAGTATACCATGGCTGCATAGGTTTTATTCTTAGAACAAAGGCTGTTACAAAATTAGTTATATTATTTTGATATGTCTTATTGATATGTTCGAGAAGGGGCAATTTAATTCTCTGAAAAAGTGCTGAGAAGTGATTTAATGAAATTTATCACCCATCCATTCCAGATTAATGAGAAAAAAGAAACACATACACAACAATGTGTAGTGAACTGGGAATACAAAGACATTTCCTAAACGTTGTTAAGAATATCTAAAATCAAGAACTAACTGAATGCTAATGTGGAACCATTACAGGCTTTCCTATTAAAATTAGGAGTAAGTCAAGATAAAAAAGTCATTATCACACCCTTTCAAGAAATTTTAGATGATTCAGTAATATATGCAACAGACATAAAAGTTTTAGTAATTAGAAAGGAAAAGTAAAATTAGCATTGGTAGGAGATGATATGATTGCTCATAAAATAAACCAAAGAAAATTAATTATGTAGGAGATCCAAGAAAATTAGCAACCTGTTCAAATGAACACATACAAGAGTTTAGTAATGTGGCTGGATTTGAAAAATACAATGAGCTGCTTAAGTAGAGATCAGATATGACTAAGTAGAAATTACAGGGGAGAAAAATAGAATTACAATAGAAAAAAATTGTTGAGCCTCTAGCATACCCAGGAATAACAATACATATGCAAGTCTACATGAGAACACCAAAAAATATTTATAGCATTGCATAAAAGAGACATGAATAAATGGGAAAGAGGTCCCATGCCCTCAATTGGGAAGAAAAAGTGTTTTAATCAATTTTAGGTTCAATTATATTCCAATTTTAAAAATTCAGTGGATTATAATTAGAATTCAAAATGGTTCTAATACTGAAGAGCAAGTAAATGGCAAAGGAAATTTTGAGATTGGAGGAATTTTTTTCTATTAGAGATAAAAATATTTTTTAAAATGACAGTGATTAAAACAGCATGCTGTTACCGATTCACTTGAACAGATGCCACACACAAACTGGGTAGTTTGAGGAGAGATTAATAAAGGGTCTACTGACAGGAGTGTGGGCAGATTTTCGAGAATTTAAAAAGGGTTTAAGCAATCCTCAAGCCAGCAGCAGTGGAAAGTCCTTAGGCCTGTAGGGGAGGGGAGGGAGCAGTTACAAAACCAGCGAAAGGAGAGCTCTGGGAGGAGAGACACCTGACAGGAGCTGAGTCCTTCAGCAGAGGGTCAAGCTAACCTAAGGCCCTGAGACCAGGAAGAAGCCAAGAAAGCAAATACTTCAACCTAACTCCTTCTTCCTCTGTCTCCTATAATATCTCCCAACCAGAAGCCAGGGTGCAAAGGAGCTGGTTGATGCAGTTCATTGAGGTCAACAAATAGGGGACAGGTCAGAGTGGGACACAGTACACAGATCCAGAGAGAACATTTTGAATAGCAACTGAAAATATCACACTATATGCTAAAATTGACAACAGACCAAAATAGATATCCCAAAGTAGACTCTAAAATAATTTTCATTCATTCATTTCAACAGATATTCATTGAGTGCCTACTCAATGCACAAGGGACTAGTGCATTCATAAGAAAAGAAAAATTATTCAATAAGTGGCACTACAAAATCGATTAGCCCTTTGAAAAAGTTAGATCAATGCCTACGCAGAACTGTGCAAATGGACTCATTCAACAGCCACTCCCACTCTCTCTGGCTTGGCTTCTCGTACTATAGAAGCCTGGAAGCCTAAAACCACAGGCTGTGTAATATAGTAATTGACTGGCCCTCCTTTTAATAGGAGCCTAACAGCACAGATTCTGGAGGCAGACAGTCTGGGTACAAATTCCAGCTCTGCCATCCATTAGCTGTTTGGTATTGGGCAATAGCTTTCTGTGTTTGTTTCCTTCTATGTAAAATGGAGATACAATAATACCTACCTCAAAGCGTGTTGTGAAAATCAGTTACTATCTTAGAACAATGCCTGGCACACAATGAGTATCTCATACTATTAGCTATTATTCTTCTCAGACTCCCTTGCAGCTAGCATTCAGCACGTGACCTAGGTGCTGTCCAGAAGCTACAACCATGTATCATTTGGAAGGCAGAAGTAAGCACCATGAAGTGGTAAGAGCACCCCCAAAGAGCTTGTTCTTGTGGCAGAGGTATGCAAGATTAGTGGATTGCCCCAGAAAACTCCCATGAGGTTATTGGGATTATTATTATTTTTTGCCTGTCTTCATTGCTCTAACTTTTTGGCATCCTGGGATTCCTGATAATTCAGTAAATTAGCTTAAACTCATTCATAAATCCCTCTCTACTTAAGCCAGTTAATCCTGATTTGTTGTCTGACCAGTACAGATCCTGGTCTCATGTCAAATTAAACTCAGAACATTACGTATTTAATTGTGAAAAAGTATAGCCATTAAAAAACAAACATTCAGAAAACAAATGCAAGCTCTTAAATGACTTCAGCTTGAAGAAAAAAACACTGTAGGGATAAAGACACTGGAATAATATCTTGAGAGATTTGACCACATAGTTTATGTTAAAGATTACATATGGGAGACCAAAATATTTCAGCAAATATGACAATGGGCATATCCTTAACATATTAGAGTTTATATAAACTATTATTACCATTAAATAATTCATACCATGAAAAATACAATATATATGTGTTTACTGGTAACTAGAAATGCAAGTGAAAGTAAGGTATCATTATTTTTTCTTTGCTAAATTGGCAAAGGAGCATTTATCCTTATTCTGATGAGGAGGCAGTGAGGAAGTTCACTCATTCTCTGTTGGTGGGAATGTAAATGGGTAAAATCATTCTGGAGGGCAATTTGGTAAAATTTACCAAGGCCTGATGAATCCCTACCGCTGGCTTTAAAAGCAGGCCACTCACCCATGTTTCAAGCTGTGGCTGATACATAGAAAACAGCTTAAAAACAAAATCTGTCTCAAGCAATTGCCCAGAGCCACTCACAGTCTATTGTGACTATTGCTCTTTGCGACTCTGCCTGGCCACTGAGTCCCAGGTCCAAATACCAGCTCTGTATGCAAGAGTTTTTGGAAACTCAGTTGTGCCAGACTGTTTAGTTCTCTGGTTTTCAGATTAAATTTGACATCTTACCCAATTCTAAACTCAAATGCTCTGGCTTCCCAGTATCTCCTTCAGTCTCAAAATGAGGTCTCTTCCCACCACAGCCATGACTTCATCCTCTACTGCTGGCCCCACCCAGTGGGCTGACTTCCTCTCCATCCCTCTTCATCCTCCTCCTCATGTTAGGTAAGGATATTTGAATAGTCTTTACTCTAGATTCAAAGTAGATTATTTTTTGCCAAATACAAAAGTTACTATATAACTTTTGGAATAAGCATAATTTAAAAGGCTTCTTACATGCTAAACCGTGTTTTCCTTCATTTGATATTATTATGTGTAACTAAACCACTTATATGCTGTTCCTTGTTGACCACTTCCAAAATGTAATTTATATTTTCGAGAGCTTTTCTCCAAGTTTTTCCCCTCAAATATTTTTGGATCCTTCCTGCTCTGGGGAAATAAAATTCTTCCCTTCTCGTTTATAAATCAGTGGATTTCGTGAGTCATTACTTTAGCAATTTTCAGACTTCTTATCTTCCTTTTCTCCATATTTTCAGCAAAATATGAGTTGCCTTTAAATGGGGAAAAACTGGAAAAGGCACGTTTTATATCTCTTTTCTATTCTTCACAGTAGCTCTACTTAATACAGGTCATTTTGTAGTGATTAATTCTCTGTGGAAATCAAAATGAATTTTGAAGAGCTAGTGAATGAGTTAGATTAAATGACAAGTGTTGCCAGCCAGACGGTATCTTTACTTTCTCAATTCTGCTCCTTTAATAGCCTTTCTGAAGTATTGTATTGGCTGTCCTGGGGGAGAGGCAGTCGTTGGATATTTATCTGAAGATTGCCCACTTTCGAAGTGCAAATAGACTAGGAATCCCTTAGAGGTTACTTACCTTACTTTCTTAAATGCTAAAAAATAGAACTGAAAAAAAGTCTCTGGTTAAAATCAGCTGCTTCTCATATATCATAGATCACATATTACATATCACATATATTACATTTATCACATATACATCTTAATTACAATAGCTATCCCAGATTTTTATTTATCTAAATTTTTACCAAGCAAACTTAAGTAGAACCCATTAAATAAGAAAAAAGAAAATAAATCAATAAAAATCATTTACAGCCAGCCAGACTGTGCAGAAACAGGGTCTGTTCATTATCGCTAGAGGCACATAAGTTCAATCAACAAAAATTTGTCAGATATCTTCAATGTGTCACTCACTGTGGGTATTAAGGGTCTTCAAAAGACTGCTGACAACATATTGGGGGAGAATAGGTGAAATGTAAATATAGTAAGTGTTACCGTTGAGATGGACATAGTGTCACCAGAATGAAGAAGGTGGTGACCAATCCTCCTGGGGATTCTATAGAGTTTTACAGGTGACATTTGAGTTTAGATGTAGAGCAGGACAAGTCCATCCAGAGTACCAAAAAAAAGGTGTTTGCACGCATGCTGGAGAATAGAAATGGTTAGAGAAACGGCAGAAAGGCAAGAATAACACTCACTGGAGTTATAGATAGTAATAAGTACAGCCTCTTGAAGGGCTACTGAGCAAAATACATCAACATCCAAAATGTATCCAAATCCTTTTATCCACTAGTGTCATTCCTTGAAGACTATTTCAAGGAAATAATACAAAAGGAAAAAAAAAACCCGGTATGTGCAAAGCTATTGGTAGCAGGTCCATAATATTAAAACGAGAAATAATCTCCAAGTACAACTATGCAGAACACTTTAGACAAAAAAGTCTTGTAAAATAAAAATAGTTTGCAATTTTTTAGAAATAAGAGAAATCACTGCACATGTGATTTGCTGTGCCCATTATGTATATAGTTGCATAAAACCTAAAAGCAGAAAGTTTAAAAGTAAGAAAGACTAATAAATATTGCCAAAGTAAGAAGTCAAAATAAATTCCTTTGTTTTCTTTTATAAGACTTTAGGATGACTTAACAGTAAATGTTTGAAATGGTTTTGACAGTCCACAGACATATACAAAAAACAAAAACAAAAACACTAGTGAACTCTAAGCTTCTGAGTGGAGAGTAACACCTTGTTTCTGTTTTGGGTGATAGTCGACCATAAACATTGCATTCAGCAAACTTAAACCCTAAAAAACAACAAAACTTATTTAGTTAAATAGAAACACAACCGTATAATTGCCACCCACATTAAAAAATAGAATGTCATCAGACCCTCAGCAGTTCCTCTGGTGCCCCTCCCACTCACTACCCCCACCCAAAGGCAACGGCCATCCTGTGAACAATGCCAGGGATTAGTTTTGCCTTTTTTTTCAAATTTTGTGTAAATGGGATAATATATGCTCTTTTGTTTTTAACATTAGGTAGTGAGATTTATCCATATTATTGTGTGTAGGTATAATTCATTGATTTTTTTTGCTGTAGAGCATGCCACTAAATGAACACAGTTCACATTGTTCATCAGTTCTACTATTGACAGAGATTTGAACTCTTCCCAGCTCTGTGCTATTCCTAATAAAACTATTTCTAATGTTCTCGTAGATACATCTTGTTACACTTGTGTACACAATTCACACCTGTATGGAATTGCTGGGGCATAGTGTGCAAGGGTTTCCAAACCGAGCAAAGACTGAATTCCCCCAAGGGCTTGTGTCAGTCTGAGTGTCCATCAAGGCAGCTTCACATCCTCACTAGCACTTGGTGCTGCCCATCTCTCTTTTTAGCTTTTGGTTGGTGCCTAGTGTAAAGTGGAAATAAGAAGAACTTTCTCATCTTAAAGGGTTTCTACTAAAAACTGCAGCAAATATCATACTTAATGTTGAAATTTTACAAGCTCTTCTTCTAATGCCAAGAATGATATGAAAGTACTCATAAACATTATTTCTATTTAATGTTAGTCTGGGCATTCTAGCCAGCACATTAAAACAAATAAAATGAAATAAAATAAATAAACAAGAATATTTAGGAAAATTCTGAAAAAGGAGTAATGTGGGAGGATCAGTCCTATTGGCTACAAAAATTGCAATATAGAGCTCAAGTATTTTATATAGTGTAGACCCTAAACATTAAAAGACAGAGAGGCCAATGGAAAATAATATAAAAGTCAAGAAATAGACCCACACATATGTAAAATTGTAGCATGTAGTAACGAGGCATTTCAAATCAATAGGGAAGGATGGCCTGGCTTATTCAACTGCATAGCTATTATGATCATAAACTTGGATTAACACTTTCCACCTTCCACCAAAATAAATTGCAAATAAATAACATTTTAAATCTGAAATAATGAAAAAAGGAACCTATAAGAAAAAATCACAAAAAAATTTCTTATTGAAGAAGAACATTTCTAAATAAAACAAAAGAGTGATACATTTTTTTCAGTAATGGTATGGCAAAATCATCACAATGTAGGCAAAAATATTTACAACTCATTCATAGATAAAGAGTTAATTAGTCCTTTGTTCAATGCAAAGGGCTAATTTTTCCAACATATAAAGAGTTTCTGTAAATTTCTAGAGGGAAAAATCAAACAGCCTTAGTTTTTAAAAAGTGATTATAACTAACAAAGTTTAGAAGTAAAAAGAAATGTCCAAGATGGTTGAATATAATATCAGTGCCTAAAAATGTATAGCATTTATCAAACAATAGGATTTTTCACCAATTTGAAATAGTTAAATTCACAATAGATATAACAAACTGAAAGATGTATGACTCAGCTTAGCAAACAAAACCGCAAGATTTTCAGAGAAAAATCTTAAATTATGTTAAAATTTAAGACTTTATTCATAATTATAATATTTAGATGAATGAGAGGAGAAACTGGAATTCTTATTCAGACAAATAGGCAAAGGTATAAACAGGCAAATCAGCTTAGAGAAACCCAAATGAATAACAAACCTATGAAGAGATGCTCAGACTCATTGGTATTTAGGGAAATCCAAATGAAAACGACCATGAGATATTGCTCTGTCAGAATGGGGGAATTAGAAAGTTGGATACTGCTACGTGTTGGTGGAAACGGGGGACACAGGCGTTGACATACTCTGCTGCAGAGTACAGACTGGGACAATCTCTATCAAAAACAATCAGGCAGTACTTTGTCTGCCCTGGGACCTGGCGTTTTCTCTCTGGGTCTGCATCTCACACAGAGGCAGGACGGGCATGACCTGGGAAACTCCTTCCTGTGCTGTTGTAGTGCCATGGATGCAGTCTAGGTGGGTGTAGTAGTTAAAGAGTAGAGAAGTATAACATGGTGGATGCACAGAACACAATATCGTGCAGCACTCAGAAGTCAGAACCTGGATCAACATAGAACAATATGGACAGCTCTTAAGACCTTAGTGCTGGATGGAAAAAAGTAAAAAACAATATGAGGTCCATAGCACAATACCATTAGTGTGCATCTAACAAATGTGCACACAAATTAAAAACGCATGCTTACAAGTCTAGAAACAAAGAAATATTTATCACTCGTATTAGACTGGTCTCCTATGGTCAGAGGAGGCGTGAAGGAGTGAAGAATGGAAATGAAAGGAAATCAGTCAATAAAGAATGGGCGGGTACATGAATCAGTCATGATGACATGCCATGAACACAAGCGTATGTATGATAGACTCATCCTCCACAGCTGAGCATCCTTCATTATTAGCGCCTTTTGTGAACTTGCGTGTGTGTGTGTGTGCCCTGAAATCTTTCATGACTATTTATCCTATTAGTCCATATCCAGAAATATATTCTAAGGAAATAAACTGTAGAAAAAACATCTACCCCAAGACATTCATTGCAGCATGGTTTTCAATACTAAAAAGGGTAAACAAGGCAAAAACTTAATAATAAAGATAGTGATTAAATAAACCATGGCATATCCATTTAATATAATACTTTGCAACCATTAAATTGATGTTCACATGGAGTTCATATTGACATTGGTGATGCTTAGAGCATATTAAAAAGTAAGATGCATGATATAAGATTTTACTTATATGAATATAGCTAAAGTGGAGACAAGCATTGAAATACTATTAAAGGGAAGTGCATATTTATAAATATGATTTTATGTGGGTGGTAGGACTATAGACAATTATTTTTCTTTCTACATTTTTAAAATGTCATTTCACGAATAGTTACTACTTTTAAAAATGTAAGACAAATTATAACAAGAAAAGCAAACATTGCTGCCAGTTTAAATGCAAATTTCCAAAGAAATATGACCAATTATGAGTTATCAGTATTTTTCCTGAGCACACAGAGACAGAACAAATTATGAAGCCACCTGAGCTTCTGGGGCCAGGGGAGCATCCAGTGGATGCTGGTTTCTTTAAAGAGAATAACAGGATGTTTTACCTAAGTCACTGAGATAGAAGAGAGATGGGCCACTATAGTGAGAAATAGAAAAATCCACTGGAGATGGTGAAAAACTAGGTTAGGTAACTTAAACCCACATCAAGGAAATACCAAGAGAGAGGATTTTTGAGGGGATGCTGGTGCGCCAGAAGTCCCCGCACCCCAAGGAAGGCCTAGCAAGAAGGGCTTCAGGTACCATTGGAGAGTTTCAAGTAGCGGCAGTTGGGACTCCCTCCAGTGCAGCTTGGATGCAATCATTGAATAGAATATTTGGAGGAGATAATGTCTTTCCTTGAATAAAATAGTTCCTATTTTCATTTAAAAAACAACCATTATCACATCTCCCTTAGAGCACCTCCATTTGGATAAAATTTCAGTAGCCCTAACCCTGTGAGTTAGAGGTGATGGCCTCCTTTACAAAGGTGAAGGGATGAGGGCCCAGCATAGTGGTTTGTCCAACATCACACAACCAGGAAGCAAGGAGTCAGATTTGTAGCCATGTGATTTTTCAAAATCTAGTGTCTTTTTCATCATGCCATTCTTCTAGAGGATGTGTTTACTGAATTTTATTTATTAGGGTCTATTTCAATCTCTAGTGAGTTATCGGTTCATGAGGAATAATGAATCCTCTTCTGAAATGGCAATGCCATGGGTTGAGTCATAAGATATTTAGTGAGACCAGTCATGGGTAAACATGGACTCTGCAGCATCTATGGTAGTACCCTCCTGGCCGAGTTAAACAGGTGTCTTTACATGTGTGACTAGGCCCTGCCACCAGATCTGGGTGGGGTTGGCACAACCTTACGCTGCTGTTAGGGTAGCCAGCCACTAAACAGTCATCATTTTGTATACTATTGCAAGATATTTCCAGAAAAAATGTTAATTAAAATCATGTATACATTTTGATCCAGAATTTTAGACTTCTTGTAAGGAATTAGAAGCATATATAATATTTATCGATTATCTTATTGTTCTGCTTATTTTTAAAAGACATTTCTTCTAATCACTATAGCAGCATAAAATTCATTGACCAATAAATGAAAAGTCCTCTGAGGACTGCCTTAGACTCCTGCTGACAGACACAGGTTCCTTGAGTATTATCCAACAAGTGCATCTGTTTCCCAATTTCAGAATGAAAAACAAAAGAATCTCAACATTGAAACAAGATTCTGTTTTCTCTTGTAGAAATGCCTTTGAGACTTTTATTCCAGGAGACAAAACACCAAGTTTCTGTGATTAGCATATGTGTTATACAGTTGGTTTAGAGTTTGAACAAGCTTGTGTTTTTGAATACACTAATGCCTACTTCTTTTAGGTACATAATTTGGAAAAATTAAGAGTTCATCTTTGTTTGTGGACTGCCACCAGAAGTTTGTTATAAATACTCCCACGTTAGCTGGAAGTGTTGAGTGAGTTTTCCCTAAGGATAAAGGGTAGAAGGACACATTAGATTATTCTAGGAAAATCTCACGGGATACAGAGAAATACAATGGCTTTGGATCAGAACATCTGAATTAAAAGTCTGGTTCCAACTGCATAACACTTTAATGTTGAGCTGCTGTTGGCCTGTGCCAAGCTTCATTGTCACCATTTATACCCTGTAGACAGTAAGACCTGAGTGACACATGTTGCTTATGAGAATGACAGTTGACTATGTAAGCTACACATGTCTGAGCAAATGTCAACAGTTACTCTTCTGACGATGTGGACTTATTTTGCCTCCTTAGATTATTTCATCGTTATAGGCAAACCCAGTAGAGATTATTGTAGGTCATAAAAGTGTTTGCAAGGGAAACAAAATCAACTCGGCCCTGTAAGGTGAGAAACAGGATATTATTAGTATTTGTTATTTAAAATTACTCTCTAATGGATTAATTCTTTCTCTAAGCAATCCATATTAAATTCCATATGTATTCCAGTTGGAAGATAGAACTACAACCTCAGCAATACTCCTTGAGGGTTCTTGTCAAATTGACAGATTTGACAGGCAGACAAATTTAATTTATTAAAATATTCTATCTAGCATTTCTAAAAGACAAGGGTTTTTTTATACTGTAAATGGACTGTTTTCACAATCTGATTAAAATAAATGCATAAAGTCAGCTGTTTTTCTTTGGAATACATTAATATGAGATTCAACACTTAGAAAATGCAATCCGGTCACTGATGCTGGTACACCTGGTAGTTTGGCTATTTCTCAGTCTTCCCATATGATCTGGGATTCCTCCTTTGTAAATCAAATGGTAATTCCACACAAGAAGGAAAATTTTGCCGGTATTGTATGCTAAATTTCATGGAGGTATTTACTAAAATGATTAGAAGGTTTTTGAAAGCTGATGCATCATGCCAAAGGCCACTGGAAACATCTGAGCAAATTCAGGGATTTCTTAGACAAGAAGCTTAGAATTGTTTTTCCTCAAAGTAATTGTATTATTTGTATTGAAAGAACATTGTCAAAGTTAATAGATTTTATGTTTTTATTCCAAAGGCTATTTTTAACTTAAACACAAAATGCTTTAACATTGAAATATTTGTATAGACTCTGGGCCAGTGTCATATCTTAGAGTTGTCAAAATCCTTTTAGTAATAGTTCCACCTCAACTACAAATTCCACTCATTCAAGATGGTCATCATCTTGAAACATTTTGCACCCGCATCTGACCTGCTATCCTCATGAATTCTGACATTCTGGTCATCTTGTCCTTAGAGCTCACCTTGCCCCTAAAAACTGATCTGTGGCCCTGTCATTCTGTCTGTGATCTTGGCCCTTCTCCCTGAGTGAGAGCACCTTCTCTCTGCTGGCCTAAGGTCATCATTGCTTTGGGCCCAGTCTCAGCCCAAGAAGCCACTAGCCTGCACAGCTTCCCATTGAAAACGTGTCCTGACCCTACAAACTGAAACTTATGGATTCAGTTCATCTGTCAGAGATCTTGCCTACAAAGATGTACAGGCAGGTGAATTAAATGGTAAATTTAATGCTAAAAACCTGCCAATCTAAATAGTTCCGTAGCAAAAAGACTTTGCTAAAATATATTTAAATATCACCTCTACAGAATTTGTAGAACCAAACTCACTCTAAGAAAACTTTCACACACAAATGACAGAAGATTGTCTATTGCATTTAAATAACATAAAAAATTATATCTGTTTTCCCAACAAAATTGTATATTTGTCTTAAAAACATCATTCATCTCTTTTATGTCAGTGACTTTCATTTATCGGAGCTGATGTCTAATGCTTTTTCCTTTGACCTTCGACAGTAATTTTTAAATTATACCTTGGTAATGACCTATATTCCAGACCGTGGTGAAGTATGGCTAATAGTGTGCCCGTCTCCTTTACCAGTTCAAGTTCTGGAAGTCTAGGTGATATTTTGTATCTTTATGACCCAAAACAAAGGCTTGCCTTTATTAGGGTCCCAATAAATGTTTAAGGAGTTGATCTGACATTAAAACAATTTAAAAATAGCACTTACTGTTCTTGTGGAGGGGGAGTTGCTTTGGAATTAACTGAATTGAATTAAGTCAGCATCAGTCGAGCATCTAATGTCACCAGATACTAGCTACTACAGAACCAAAGTTCAAACTGCCACAATCCCCGGCTCAACATTAAAACCTGTTTCGGAAGGCAGTCTGGTTCCCACTAACTTAAATAAATGGCGTTTGACTTAGTTTAGGGTCTGAGATTTGAAATATTAAATCAGTAGAATGCATGTTGAATGTTTGGTTAAACCTACAGAAACTCTGTGAGAAGGATTAGGTTGGCCTGTTGACATTTTCGAAGTAATCGGTGTTGCAGGAGGTGGACAAGGGTGGGGGGTACTTAACAAAGCAGCTGGTAAGTAAGCTGCATCCTAAAGGATGAGGAGGATGTTGACATGTGGCCAAGGAGGGGAGAAGGATGTTCCACACAAATGAAACCGCTTGAGCAAAGGCATAGAGTGATGTGGCTATTGGAGAGAGCTACGTGGTTCAGTACAGGTGACATAGCCAGAAAGTACAGCCTGGGGCAGAGGGGGCACAAGCGGGCCAGCACTTGAATGGGACCATGCAGTCTGGATTTTACCTGGCAAGTTATGGAAAGCCCTTAAAGGCTTTGAGGAAGTCACGTGGGCAAAACGAATCTGGGCTGTCAAGGGCTTATTTTGTTGGTCTGTAGAGAGTGGAGTAACTACCTCTGCTCCCATTTCCTTGTGTAGATCCTGTCTCGTAAAATTACACACAAATAAAGCAGAGGTGCACACAAGGGACGTGAATTTCTCAAGTAAGAACAGTGAGGCTGAATAAGGAAAAATCTGGTCTGGTGTCTCCTCTAGAAATTGCTCTCTGGACAAAAGCAATATTTTATCACCACCTGTACATACCGAGGTTGCAAATCCCAAATTAGTAATAATAGTTTATTCTAAAGAAGCACTCCATTGTTGAAGTTTGACATATCTTTTTTCCTCAACAGGATAAGATGGTTTAAAATCCTAAATTAAAATGACTTGACTTAGGTACAGACTGAAACCAGATTAAACTATATTAAATGTCTGGAGGTCCTAAGAGAATCGTAGCTTCCTAGAAAAGCATGGGTGCTCCAATTAAGAGTTCCAGGGAAAATATCAAATACAAAAGTGTATTTATATTTCATAGCATTCATCTAGTTTCACTTTTAGTGCTCAGTTGCATTTCACATTATTTCAAATTATTTTAGCTATCTAACCAGTCTGGAGGTCCAAACGTCATCAGTGGAAGGAGTCTGGGTTTCTTCTGTTCCACCTGCTAGAATGTCAATCCCGGTGACTGGGTCCTTCCTTCCACACATGCCATGGGGTGAATTTGCTTGGGAGTAAAATTGGGAGAGATTTTACTTTCCACTAGGTGGACAGGACTTGGGTGTTCGGGAGCTTCTCTCTGCACTGAGTTGAGCATCTCTGGCTCTCTAGGACCCATTTCCTAAAGTGGCTCGTATTGGAAATGTCTTGTCTCATCCTTACTTCCAGTTGTCAATCCTCAGCTGCTTTCTGAATTTACAGCTCTCAGAGTTTATTCTACCTAGGTGGAAATTGAATTACCAAAAGGAGAGAACTCTGTATTTCCACCGTAATGAAACTCATAAAGTTCATTCATGAAGAAATGCTTCTATCGATAGAACCGGGACAGAGAAAGCTTTTATGTGACATATGGCTAATCTCTCCTCATTTCTGGTGTAATATCATGCTGTATAGATTTCTCATAATTCCAGCTTATTTTCTAAATAGAAGCTAATGTTCTACTCTGTGGGTCTTAGAGAGAATCATGTGTGAATTGATAGACACTTTTAGCCCATTCCAGCCATGATTTGGCTCAGAGAGAGGTCGTGGGCAGCATGCCTCACATACTTAGAGCAGAGCCAGCTCTTCTCCCTTCCCTACTTATTTTTCTGCTCATTCAGTAGACTAATTGAACAATTATTGCAAGTGCTAGACTTTGCAGCTACGAGCATGAGTAGGTCATGGGCTTTTTCTAAACAACTCAGTCCAGGGAGAGACAGCTAGTATAGGAGAGAAAGTGTGGGGTAGGTATAAACCAATTCAGTGGGAATACACATAAGAAAATGATGAACACCATGCTAAGGGTAGCATGGAGCTAGGCCATGAAAGATGGATAAATAAGGGTTTTCCACTCAGGAATGAAGAATGGCAATTGGATAAAGCTGACAGTGTAGAAAGTCACAGGAACATGAATGAAAAGTACATGTTATGCAAAATCTTCTGTGTGGCCACATTATAATTTGAGAGTCAAGAGAAATGCACTCGGTCATAGAGGTCAGGCCCTGGAGGACCCTGCTGCCCCTATAGGGAGCCTGGCCTTTGTCTTGTGAGTGGTGGGTCTGTATTTAGAAAGGTCAGTGTGGCTGGATGTGTTTGGATGGAGGAGCCATTGGGATAGGGACAGGTGAGGAAGCTGTGAAATAGTCAGGTGTGAAGTGAGGACCCAGATTGGGATAAGTAACAAGTGGGATTAAAAACAGTGGCACTGAGTATTTATGATTGAATCTGAGAAAGTATTTGTCATACCCCTGGATAAAGGATGGCATGTCCTATGAAATATAATCAAAAGAGTATAAGAATAGAGAGATGAAACACTCACCCGTTCCCACACACACATACACACCCCACTCTCTCGATGACCAGGGACCCTGGGAACTCCTCCTTCTGAGTCTTTATCTGGACCAGATGCTCATTCCTGAGCCTTAATCTGGCTTTGGCCTTAAAAGACACATGAACAATTGGGAAGACGTCCATGCTGTGAGTGTGGGTGATGTGGCCTTGCTGTGTCAGCTCTAAAAAAATCAGAAGTCTGTGGCTTTTTAGAGATGGTCCCTGGGTAGGGACATATACTGAGTATGCAGTTTCATTTGAATTTCAGAGAAACAGATCGTTTTTAGTATAAGTATATCCCACGTATGACATGGAATGTTCTTATACTAAAAATGATTATTCCTTATTTTTCTGAATTTCAAATGTAATTGAGGAGCCTGTACTTTTATGTGATAAATCAGGCAACCTGACCCTTGGGCCTTACCTCTCTGTGGCTCAGACCCCAGGTAGACACTGCCCCTGAGAAGCGGGAGGCAGGGGGCGCCCAGAGGAAATAAAGCTTGCGCTATTGGGAATTGGGAAATGTTTTTCAAAATCACCTTTAGTATCATTTCCCCCATCTGCTCATTCCCCAGGAGAATCTGAAATCTGAAAACAATGGGCTTAGCACTGAACAAAGAGCTGCCATCTTGTGGGATGGCTGGAGGGGAAAATGATGGAATTTAGAAAAACTTATTTGTTAAAGCAAATATCAGTATGCATAAAATAAAGAAGCCCTCAAGTTTGCCTTTGTGGTGTGAGTAGGACATCAATGTTTATATCAGAGACTGATGGAAAGAATTCCCTAAGGACACTGAATGTAGCTCACGCTAGCACATTTATTTTGTGCTTGAAATTTAGGATACGGACCATATTCACACCTGATATTTTATAAGCCTTGCCCCATTGGACAAAATTAAGTTCAGAACTCATGTTCACATAAAAAAGTAATCGGATGATAAAAGTCAATGGGCTTACCAATCATTTGGATCTTTTTATATGTACAAAAATTAATTTTTATTTAGCAAAAAACACTCATGACAAACCCCATCAAATCTAATATTCCCAGAGAGGAAAGCTTATCTTATAGTAGGTTTTTCCCTACATAACTAGAGAAAATTTTAAGCAAGAGCTTCAATAATAAGCTTCCTTCTGAAGCAATAATCTTGTGATTTCGTGTGAGAAAAATCTCCCCTTGAGGTAAATGAGAGATGAAGTTGTGAGAAGTTATACTCAGAATTGAGAATTGGCTTTCTCCTTTCCAACCAAATGACAAGAGAACAGTTTTTTCTTGGGATTCTTTGACAGATTATTTTTTTTCTAGAAGCCAACAGTATGTTCAGAATGCCGTTTCACTGAAACTAGCCTTAAGCCGCATAAATTATATTTCCATGAGCCTTCTGAGGTGGGAAAACCCTGCTAATTCCAGTTAGAGAAATTTAGAATTTCTTTATGGACCAGTCAAGTGGGATTTCTGGTTTTCCTGGTGATGAGGTATCACTGAGAACCACTTACAATGGAGAGATCCTACAGCCCTATCGAGCACCTACTATGTGCCTGGTGCCATCGGCCAGAGAGACAGCTAAAGCTCACAGCATGGGGAATTGCTTGCCTAGATGTGCCCAAGGAAAGCATCATCACAAAACTCACCCTCAGCAGCCAGGGCAGACAAGACGATTTTTTCCTTTTTCCCAACACGTTCAAACACTTAAATCTCTAAATGGCAAGTTCAAATGAGGTACACGTACAACATAGGAGCTAAGATTCAAGGAAATTTTATAAATTGTTAAATGGTAGGAAAATAAGAGCTTCACTGTGGTGAGAATGGAAAACAGGTGCACCCTGTTGAAAAGCTTATTAGTTTATTGTCTCATGACCTCCCCACTTCACCTTGAGTCTTATTTTTCAATTACTTCCTAATCTTTACAGCTTTCCTTTGAATCTTCTGTCTTTGTAGAGAAACAAGTTACATGTTTGTCTAAAAGTGAGAATAGGATAAACTGCAAGTCCCACATTTTCTTCTACTCGTGTATGATGAGTTTTAGGCATAGTTACCTTGCTGTCCCAGTTACTCATGTGCTCTTTTGACCCCTAAAACCTTCTCTCTCCTGTTTTTTCACATCTCAAGTCATTCTCTACTTTATTTTAAAATAGTATGTATGTGTCTGCAGATCTATATCTATATGTAGTTCTGAACGAAATCATAATTTCTAGTTATAAGTAGAAATTATATATATACGTACACATGTGGATAGACGTGTACGTGTATATATGTAGATTTATGAATGTGTGTCTTTATACACTGCTAATAGTTAATAATTGTGAACAAAAAATTGAGTTGTGTCTTAGACAGCCATTTTTTAAGCACAGTTCTTAATGTTTCGAGAGACCAGAAAACCTGTACTTTGTACCTGCAGATCCTTTAGGCATGTGGCGATTCATCTCAGAAAGGCCAACCTAACTAGATTTCTTACATTCGTTTAAGAAAGAGAAAGCAGAAAGCTTTGAGGCTATGCATCTGGATCAAAAGAAATTAGGTGGTTCTGTGACGTTCATGCCATTAGTATTAATCTCACCGAAATTTGACCCTTCTCTAAGATGACTAAGACCTTGAGCTCATTTGGATACTGAAAACACACACAAAACATAATAAGGTAATGCATTAAGACTGTTGGGATATACTAACTTATTCAGGTAATTCATTAGTTTGTAAACACTGAAAGCATGCTTTTCTGACAAATAAGTGTTCACCATAGAAACATGATACAAAGAGGAAGAGAAACATCAAAAATTTAAAAATCTAGTAAAATCACCTGACATTACTGAACTTATAGCTGCTTCATTTGATGTTCTAATCTGCGCAAGTGTTTTCTAACTGTCAGTGAACATAGTTACTTCCTTTTAATATAATCATGAATGATAGGTATTTAAATGTTTAAATATCGAGGAACTGTAGATATGTTTGGCTCATTGATAGACTTTTAATTTTATTTAAAAATAAATGCAATACATATAACTTCTCCAGGATTTTTTTCTTAAAAAGAAAGGGAAAACAAAGGTATATATTTCAGGAATAACAGTATTTCAGGGCTGGCTTGTTTAAAGTATGTCCAGCTTCCCTTTTTACCCCCCAGCTTTTTTTTTTTAAATAATAATAAAATGTGTAGTGAAGCACGCCTTGGAGTAAAATCAATTCATCATTTTTTAGTAGTTTGTTTGTCAGAATCACCCCCTGAAAGTGGAGAGAGGCCCGTTGCAGAAGGAGAACATGACTCTGTACTGGTGGCTGCCGGGACCAAGCCGGGGTCTAAAAGTTACTGTGAAGCTCTGTCCTCTTGAGGATAACTAAAGCCAAAGCTAAATTCCCAACTTCTATGAAACTTTAGGAGGTTTTAGCTTAATTTCAATAACTCTGATAAAATCCAGAGGGGTCTTCTGCCTTCTTGGTTTCACTCACTTCATTCAAAAACCCCTAAAAATATGTAGGGTTTTTTATTTTGTTCAATAAAGCTATTAGATTATGTTTTGCTAATATCCTCTTCATGACACACTGTGATTAGAATTGTCATGCTATTGGTTGTTATTAATATTGATCAACAGTTAATCAGTGACGATTTCAATGGGAATATGAGAAATCTTATAAACCTTTCAAGTTTTTCTTTGTAACCGGCGTTTTACTATTGTGATTTGTAGAAGCAGTACTATTGACCCAATCCTTAATATACCAATATAGGAATGAAAGCTACTTTGGCTGCCAAATTTATCTTTATCACCAGTCTAGCTTCGGCAAATATAAAGCTGATAAGCCATTGCTCTGTTATAGTGACCCTCCTAGTAAGAGAAAAAATCAGATTATGTGCCATCGGAAGAAATAAATCTTAGTTTCAGGTGTGATAGAGACAGACTCATATCTTTTGCTGAATTCTCATCCTCTGAGTGATAGGTAGAAGACAGAATGTCACGAAGGAGTCCTGCTGGGTCAAGTGTTAAGGACGGCGTTTAATACAGCAGAGAGCCAAGGTACAGTAGGAGGACACAGCGAAGACTGTAGATACAGTAAAGAATTTCGGTTTATGACCTGCCATCTGTTATTTGAAAGAGGAATAAGTTAGGGAAATAAATGACTTTCAGTTCTCCATACATGCAAAGGTAAGTTAGTTATTACAAAAGTTTTGCCATCGTAGGTGCTGAAAGAAAAGCATATGCATTTAAACATTTTAAAAAATAAATCACTCAATAGGCTTAAGAAAAATACTCTAGTTTTCATATTCCATTGATCTGACCTTTTGATTCAAGATCAGGGAATGAATCCAGGATGAAAGCCAAAACACAAAACAGAAATGAATCATTTACTATGAAAAAGGCATTTCCAGTCTCAGCTAACCTCGACTAGTTTTTATTGCATTATTTTTGAAATGCCAAGAAACTGGCTTTGGCCATAATATTTGCTGTTCCACTACATCACAGCTGTTGATAGGCAATTGCTTGCAACAATTAGCTAAACACTGTTATTTGACAAAGTCCCTCGACAGGGAGGTGGATGCCTTAGGTGTCAAACACAGGGAATTAAGTAACAGTCAGGCTGGGGCTGCAGTGCAGGGCAAAAGGTTGGTGAAACCTTGCCTAGAGAAGGGGTTTCAAACTGCCTTAATT
Source organism: Cynopterus sphinx (assembly GCA_030015415.1). Taxonomy (NCBI): domain Eukaryota; kingdom Metazoa; phylum Chordata; class Mammalia; order Chiroptera; family Pteropodidae; genus Cynopterus; species Cynopterus sphinx. Next base: position 4,536,624 of record CM057383.1, on the reverse strand, counting down.
TTTTGAAAAAATACACATTTGTCCTGATCCTACAAGTCCTTTCTAGTGTTTAAGAATGAATTTTGGACTGTCTAAAGAGGAGAGGGAAAGCCAGGAACTCTAGATTCATGTTTTAAGGAGATCGAGGGGAGAGGAAGAAAAGTAGAAATGCAAATGTGGAATGGGAATGGTTTGCAACATAGAGAAAAGTAATACATCATGGAACCTGCTAGCAATTTCCACCAAAGCAGTAAACCCCTTAACTGACAGAAATTCAGTACAATATACACATTGATTAACAATTCTACCATTACTAGGGCTGCTGTTTAAAGCCAAAAAAAAAATAAAAAAAATAAAATGAAAAAATGAACTACAATAGTCAAACAATTCTCAAAGGATTTGAGAAAAATAGAGTGAAAAGGCAATGTTAGCTAAGCTTTTAGCTAAATCCACTCTTCATGGCCCCCAGTATTTAAACTATCATGGATTAAAGCCATGAAAATAAAAATTTCAATTTGAAATTTTATTAGCGCGTGGCTAAGATGATCAAGAAAAACATCAACAGATAGGCTTTGTTGACATAGTTGGGAAACCGCTCCCTCATTTCTACAACTTTATTTCCACTTCCCCATCTTCTAAGGTTTCTATGCTAGGAAAAGCCAAACTAAATATACTGGCTATGGTGCTGGAGTAATGCTGGTTTTCTGGAATGCTGCCATGTCTTCGCCCTCCCTCTCCTCCAAACCCCTTTAAAAATAGGATTTTTTTTTTTTTTTTTTGAAATGCAGCCCAAGGACGAGCAATCTAGGGTTAAGAACGACAAGCGCCCTCCTCCAGGAATTCGGGTTCCCAGATGCCAGGAGAACCTTCTCCTTGCCCGGGGGCGGGGCCAGGGCCCCTCACCAAATTAGCTGCGCCAGGTCCCTCTCCGGACCAGAGAGGGAGACTCACAGGCGAGCGCGGGAGGGGGTGCTGCTCGCTTCCCACGGTGGAAAGAACGGGAAGCAAACACTATCTAGCTTAGCCCGGAGCCTGGGACACGGCGGCAGGGGACCTGGGGCTGGAGACCTGGCCCAGTCCCAGGCAGCCTGGGGATAACCGGGAGTGCCGCGCTCTCTCTCTCTCTCGTGCAATGACTCACAAGTGCCTAAGGGACAGCAGGCTCGATTTCTTGGAAATCCTGCGATCTGGGGACACGTCCGGACAGGAGCTGAACTGCGCGCGCCCTGCAAAGCCCCATTCTCACCTCCGACCGGTCTTGGGGTGCGCGTTTGCGGACGGTGACGGTCCCTTTCTAGTAGGTGGGGTGACAGTCGCTGAGCCGTGGCTCGAAGAGCAGTCTAGTCCCTGCTCCTCTCAGCCCTTTCTCCTTCCCCCATCCATCCCCCCATCACTCAAGGAGAGAGCCCGCTACGTGTCCCAGCGCCATCGCCACCGCGGGGCGTCTCGGCCAGACTCGCACGGTGGCCTTTCCGGTCCCCGAGCCAGTTCTGGCGACCTCCTGCCACTTGCCGGAGGGGTTTTAGGGGGCAGCCCGGCCCTGGCTCGTGGAGACCGTGCGAGGGAGGCAGGGGGAGGCGCGCTCACCTCCCGGCTGGGCAGGGGGCGGGACGCGGGGACACAGAGGGGCGGGGGCGGGCAGCACCCCCAGGCTACTCCTTGTCGTCCACCAGGTCCGCGAGCTCCTGCAGCACGCGCAGGCGGCCGCTGGCGTCGATGCGGCGCTTCTCGCGGATGAGGTCCTCCAGGCTGTGGAAGCGCGCCGTGTGCACCTTGTTGTCGCCCAGGTGCACCTTGAGATAGTACTGCAGCTGGGGGGGCTGCGAGCCGGCCGGCACCTCCCCGGCCGCCTTGAACTCCCTCTTGCCGAAGCGGCACCAGGCGGCGAAGCTCTCGGAGTTGGTCCAGCAGATCTCGTGGCTCTTGAGGCCCAGGTGGCCGCAGGCGTTCTGCACCACCAGCTCGGCCGGCAGCGGGCGGTAGCGGTACCAGCTAGTCACCACGCGGCCCACGTTGGCCGCGCCCGCCTCGTGCAGGCTGTCCTGGCGGATCTCGCCCTGGTGCAGGTGGATGATGTGCCCGCCGCCCACGTACACGGCCCAGTGCGGGGCGGGGGCGGGCGGCTCGGCCTCCGGCTGCAGCCACAGCAGCTCCAGCAGGTCGCCCGGCTCGCACAGGCCGGGCAGCGCGGTGACCGCGCACACGCGCAGGTCGGCGCCCTGGGGGCCGCCGCTCACTTTGGAAAAGATGCATTCCTGGCCCCGAAAGGCGGAGAACTGAGTCTCGTTAAGGACCAGCTGGTGCAGCAGGTGGTGGTGGTGATGGTGGTGGTGATGGTGGTGGTGGTGGTGGCGGCGGCCCGGGCTCTCCGGGCCGGGGGTGCAGCCCGGAGCGGCCTTCACGCCAAACTTGTCGGGCTGGCCGCGTTCGTCCAGGTCCTCCTCCTCATCCGAGAAGAAGTAGGCCACCCCGACCCTCAGCTCGTCCTTCTCGATCCCCGACGGGTCCCCTGTGGGCAGCTCGCTGTAGTTGAGGTGGGTGATGCGGTCCAGTTGGTTGCCCATCAATGACGCGGCGAGGTGAGGGCCAGAAGCGGGGACCTGCGGGGTCAGGGAAGAGGGGGAGACGCGATCAGAACCCAGCTGCCTCTCCGCAGGGCGTGGAGCGCCCCTGGGACCTGCCTGCCTGCCCGCCCACCCACGCTAAGGTACCGGGAGTCCCCTCCCGGCCAGCCCTGTCTTCGGTGCCTCCCTGCGGGTAGGACGCGCACAGAAGCCACCAGATAGTGACCGCGGACTCCGTCCGGGAACCCGATCCAACTCCCACAATAGGAAGAAGGCAGGAGGCCTGGAGGGCGTGGGGTCCCAGTGGGTGGGACAGCGAGCTCGGGGTCGTGACAGTGACAGCGTGGGAGATGTATTCGGGAAAGACAGAGGAGGGGTCAGCGGGAAGGGAGAGGGGGCGCCTAAGTCCTCCGAGCTTGGAGCCAGAGCCGCGCTCGCGTTTCCGTGCCCACCCTCGCAGCCCACCGCCCCTCAGGGTCGCACGAGGTCCCAGTCCTCTCCTGACAGCGCCTCGCACAATGACACCCGGACGCATTCGCAGGCGCTCATCCGACACCAGCAACGTCTTGCACCCTTGGAGTCCAGACATTGCCCGTACGCTGGTGTGATAGTGCCACACACACACACACACACACACACACACACACACACACACACACACACACACACGACAGACCTCCCCGATGACACACTCAGACCCCCCACTCGACCGCACGCCGATGCACCTCCGCCCGGGCGCACCTGGCCGCGCAGGCAGGTGCACTCTGCCCCTCACTTCTCCTGCCTTCTCCCCGCGGAGCCCGATCGGGCCGCGCCAGGGCGAGGCTGCTGTGCCTCGGATCACCCAACAAAGGGGCGAGGCAGGGGAGCGGGGAGCGGCGCCGTGCACGCGTGCGGTGAGCGCGGGGATCGCGCAGGAAGGTCCCCCCCCCGCACCCCCTACCCGGCGCAGGGTCCAAGCGATCGAGGAAGAAGACCGTTTCCAAGGCGAAGGCGCCAGCCGCCTTTCCGTACCCGAGATTTCCCTGCGCCCGAAACCCCAAACTCCTTCAAAGTCTCCCGTTCCCCATGGGTGCTGCGCAGGCGGCGGCGGTGGCCGGAGGGTCCCGGGCGGCGCGTGCGGCCGCAGGTCCGCTGTGTCCCGCGCGGCGCGGAGCGGTGCGTCGGCCGGTCCGGCGCTGGTGGGGGCGCCTGGGCCACCTGGGCAGTAGCGACTCGGCTCTGGGTTCCCACCGCGGAGGCGGCGACTCTAAGTAGCCGGCGCGAGGGGGTCCGGGGCCCGCCCCGGGACGCGCTCATTGGTTGGGGCGGGCGCCCGGGCCCGTCAATCTCCGCCGGAGGGGGAGGGGAGTAGGGGCGGGTCCCCAGCTCGCACCACCCCTCTCGGTCCCCTCTCCTCCCCTGTCCCTGCACGCGCACCCGATGCGCGCCGCCTGGCCGGCGGAGGTGTGAACGTGGCGGGGAGCGCCCGCCTCTGCACGGTGTCGCTGCGCGCGTCCCACCGCTGTCCCCAGCATCTCCTCCTCCGAGCCGATTGCAGCGGAGGCCACCCCCGCCCGCCTTCTGTGTTCAGGGAGTATGAGCTCCAGGAACGAAGTCTGGGGGCGTGGAGGAGAAAACCCCAACGCTCACCGAACTGAACCCGCACCCTTCGTTGATGTTCTTCCCTCCCTCCCGCCTTTCTTTCTTTTTAAATATTTTATTTTATTTTATTTTATTTATTTTTATGTTATTTTATTTTATTTTTTATTTTATTTTATTTTATTTTATTTCATTTTATTTTAATTTCATTATTAGTTTCAAGTATACAGTACATTGGTGGGATATTTACATAGTTTATAAACGATCCCCCCAATTACTCCATCTCTCCATCTGGCTCTCCACCTCGCCATGCCATGACTGCTGACTGCATTCCCTACGCCATGCTCCCCATCCCCGTTAGTCTTTCATAATAGACTAAGATATATTTGAGGAAAGCCTTAAAGACACCACATATGTGTCTAGTCCCTTTGCCAGGGATGGGGTTTGGTGCATCGCGTGCACTCGATAGTTGCATCTTATCTGACCTAAGGCGCACGTGAACAGTAGACGCTTTTATGTACTGAGACGTTAGTGCTTGTTTTTGTCTCAGCTTTCACCCATTTGAGAGCTCCGACACCTAGCGTGTGCCTTAAATTAGAGGATGCCTGAGAAGGTTTGCCATGTGTTATACAGTGTTGGGTTTCCAAATGGCCTGGCATCAGCAATGCCCCTGGTAGAAATACAGATGCTAGCCAGGCTCTGTCCCAGATTCAATGAAACATTGCCTCAGGATGGGCTTTATGAACCTGCATGCTGACCGTGTAGATGCGGCATAGGAATCACTGGTCAAACACTACTCAAGTGTCGGACAGTCTTATTCCCTTGGGTACAGTGACAGCCCTGGAAGAGTGGGCTCTTAATAAAAACTTGGAATTACATTCCGAAGGCATTCTGTGGTCCATCTTTAATGAGCCTCATCTTAGACTTGTTCATACTAAGCTGGTAAATGTATCTGTGTGTGAAGTCAAGTGGTTTTTATAAATCCTGATGCAGCTGTGTGGCAGAGCTGGGGTTTTCCTCCCTTTCTGTTGTTTGAATTCCCGTGTCCCAGTCCCCTGTGTTAATAGAACAGAAACTTGAGTGAATAGGAGGCTCTCTGCTCTCAGACGGTGAATTCCCCATTTGGCTATCAATTGATTGATGATGAAAATCCTGGGTCAGGCTCTACAAATGTAACTTCTTTACTCTTCATATTGCTTCTGAATTCCCTTCTTTTCACAGGTCTTTTTATGATCCATTCCTCGCAAAGACCAGTCTGTCCCCCTGTGCTCTGAGTACCTTCTCCTTGTATCTTGAGGACTTCATGCTTCTGTTACGCCTTCTTTTGCCTTCATTTAGAATCCTACCTGTTCTACAAGCTCCTTCCCAGTTGCAAATAAACACTTTTAAGTTTCTCACGTCTTAAAAATATCCCCTGAATGTATGTCTCCTTTGAGGTGCACTCCCACTCATCTTGAAAGAATTGTCAATACATTTTATCCCAACCCACCGCAGGCTACTCCTGCAACCCTATCACTCCAATGAGTAACTCTCACCAAAGGGACAAGCAATCCATTGGTATTGAATCTGCTGGATGCTTTGGGGTTCATCCCTTCCTTGGCTTCTCAGAAGCATGTGGCGCAGCTGATGACTTTCTCCTTATTGAGATAAGTTCTTTTTTCACCTTACATTGTATCACGCTCTGTTGTTTTCCCTTTAGCTTCCCTGTCTGTTCTTCTGACTGTGTTTTATGGGCTCGTTTCCTCCAACTTGTCCTTTCAGTGTTGGTTTTCTTCAGGATGCTGTTCCCAGGTTCTCTTCTCAATGCTTTCTCGCTGCTTCATCTTGTCTGCTTCTTTGAGCCTCATCATACTGTAGTGGTGAACCCCTGATGGAAATCTCCCGGTCCTTTCTCTCTCCTGAACTACACACCCAACTGTCCAAAAGCCAAGAAGACGCGTTCTTGAATCTGTCCCACAGACACCAAAAGAACAGGATGTCCTAAGCCGAAGACTCTTTTTATCTGGAAACATGAAGTTCCCTTTGCATCTTTTCTTTTGAGGTTGGGCTCCATTTCCCTCCTCGTTTTGCAAGTCTATGCCTAGGCCCTCTGTGACTTTGCCATCACCCTCAGGCCTGACACATCACCATGCCCGACTCTTGTTGTTTCTCCCTCCCAGACATCTTTCTTATCCATCAACTTTTGTTGTTCCTACTGTGGCCTCCTTAGTCTCAGTTCCTTTGACAGGCCCTGGCCTTTCTTGCATTACTGTTCTGTCCCCTCTGCTAAGATTCTTTCCTCTGGTCTTCCCCTGGCAAGAAAGATTTGTTAGGGCCTGGCTTTAGATATCACTGCCTCCCAGCCAGAGGACAGCCTGTGATGTTCCCATTGGCGTCCCCATCGCTGAACTCTGTTCAGGCTGCAAGTCAGAAGCCTAATACACATTTTTTGAATAGAATCGAATTGCTACTGTAGCTCTTGGGAATCAAAGGAATTTTTCTTTTTCTCATTCTTTCCTATACTCACTCTTCCCTCTCCCATTTAAATTTCCCTACATCTTATACCACAGGGCAGGACATCTCTGGCAGACTTGTAATAAATACATTGCCGATTGATAGGGACACTTTAGAATTTAGTAAAAGGGAAAAAGTAAACTTAGATTTACACTTCTTAGGGCACTTCCTTCTGACGTCATGGTGCATTTTTTTAAACTACGAATGCTGATTCATTTTGTTTCCCTTGCCTAGTAATTATATTTATCATAATGAGGTATTTATTGTCTCTTTGTCAAACGTTTCGATCTAAGTACAGACCGAGCACATAGCTAATCAAGTATGGCTTCTATTTAAAAACATGTAGTTAGCATGCCACTCCCACGAGCACATACTCCTGCTATTTCTAAGTTACCGAGGGCGAGGAGCTCAGTGCATGTCCTTGTGCATCTCTTCATCATCCCTCTTGCCTTGGTGTTGTCCTAATTGTTCTCCGTGTCTTTCACTTTGGTCCTACGATCTGAGCTTGTCCTTGTACCGTAGAGCAGTTTCATATTGGTTCTGTTTCAGAGTCCCTGGACTCAGATCCTGGCTCCCCTTGTGCTAGCTGTCTGGCCCTGGGCCAGATGCTTAATTCCTATGTGCCTCAATGTATTCACCTTCCAAATGTGAATAATAATAGTATTTCTTCTTTAAGGGGTTTTGATATTAAGTGAGATGATATATTGAAAGCACTTAGCACAGCGTCTGGCCCAGAATGAGGTCTTAAAAACTATTATTAAGTATGATTAGAGAATTCCGTCCTACGGGATCCATAGCATTTTTCTTCTCCATATTCTTCTTTTAGAATATTCTATATCATTATTCTATTATGATGATTATTTTTACACCGGAATACATAGTATTAAGCTTGGGAATTAGACCCAGATCCTACCTTAGCTAGTGTCTGTTATATTAACTTCACATTTGATTGAAAAGCATTTACTGAGCATGTACTCTGAACCAGACACCAGGCTTGGGCCTGGGGAGCCAAAGGTGAAGAGGACACATTTCCTGTTCATGTTGTGTGTGGAGAAGTGACCAGGCTGTGATCCAATGCAAACGAACAGAGGCAATAAAATGTTTTAAAAGCATGTAAAGTTAGCACAGAGGAGGGAATTATTAACCGAGGGAAGAATCAGAAGGAGGCTGTTTTACAGAGCGGCTCTGCAGAATGAATATGATTTTTCTGAGCAGGAAAGAGTGGGAGGCCTTTTCGTCCAAAGGAACAGCGTATATCAAATGCTCAGGAGTCATGCAAAACCTGACATTTTTTCAGAGAATGTCCAAATGGGTTGGGATGGGTAGGAGGTGACACAGACATGGCCAGGTCAGAAAGAGGCCCTTGCATTGTGCCATTTTAGAAACAGTTTTTAGGAAGGCCGTCTGGCCTATGGTGTCAGGCTTACGCTGAAGGGCAAAGAGGCCAGGGACAGGGAGACTGTGGACGAGGACATGGCAAGAGGTTGGGTATCTTAGTCCTCATGGGCTGCTCTAAAAAACACCGGGACCTGGGGCTTCCGTAGCAGACACGTATACCTCAAAGTTCTGGAGGCTAAAGTCCAGGATCAAGATATGGCATAGTCAGGTTCTGATGTGCAGACAACTGCCTTTCACTGTGTGGTCACGTGGTAGGGAGGGTGGGGAGAGAGAGTGAGAAAAAGGGGGAGGAGGAGGAAAGAAGAGAGAGCTTTCCTGTCTCTTATCCTATCACGCGGGTTCTGCCTCCCCACAGCTCCATCTCTAAATCCTACCATACTGAAGATCAGGGTTTGAACATGTGAATTTGAGGATAAAACACATTCATTTCATGGCACCAAGTTAATTGATCCTGCGGGCCTGGAATAAGGTGCAGGTCCTGGGACACAGGGGAACGTGAGGCTCTGACATACCTGTAGGACGTATAATCAATAGGGATTAGTGAGCATTTGGCTACTCGAGGTCAGGGCGTGAGTTGGGTGACTGGCAGCTGTGTGGACTGGACATCTGGGCCTTACCTGGGGTTACCTGGATAGTCTGGCTTCACACACCGCAATGATGCTTCTGAGAAAGTATTTCAACTTCCTTTCCCTGTAGCTCATCAGTCTCCAAAATGTGATCCCCCCGATCCCGCCCCTCCAGCTGCTTCTGACTCCCTGTCTTCCATGATTCACTGGGCATTGTTCGGCAGGGCTTATTTACTCACTGCTCTCCGAACACACGACACTGTTTCCTGGAGTTTCCATCACGGAGTTCCTGCCACAGAGCATGTGCTCTGTATTCCCCATCTAATCTGTCCTTGAAGGCGACTCTAATCTTACCTGTCTGAGAACTTTCCCAGCCGCTCCGAATGATGCTGCGCTCTGGTCTGTCTGATTTTCTGATACATTTAATAGGTTTTCTGTGGCAGATGCGGTGCAATGTTCTTTCTCATCACCATCTCTCTTCCTGGACTCACCGGGAGATTATTTATCTCCAGCTTCCTCGTGGTTAGAGCTTTAACCCCGTGTGCCCAGGTCCTCAGCAATGGCAATGTGAGTGGGCGTGGTGTCCCCTGTGGCCTGAGGTGGCTAGGAGTGTCCAGAACACTCCGGATTTTGCCTCTTCTGTCTTGTGCATTTTGAAGGAGAAGCCCTAAAATAGTGGAGTGGAAGCAACCAGGGAGAAGAGCTACATTGACTTTAAATTCTCTCGATTTAAGTCGACTCTCAATTGCCAAAGACAGATAATTGGCTTTAAATTAGATTTATGTGAGTGACTAAAAACAACAACAATCCCTTTCTTGTGCTCAACTGCAATTTGGGGACTGAGTTGTTAATGTAGCAAAGCAAGCTCTATCCTGACTGATATGACCACTACTCTTTGGTGTCCCCTTGTAGTATAGGAACAAAATCAGGCATCCTTTTGTCAGCTGACACTGTACTTTTCTTCATTTTAATAAATATCTTTTGGATGAAATCGAAGCTTTGTTTGATGACAATAAAAAAAAGGCTTTCTTAGGTGGGAGATAAAGTGATAATCCAGTGTTAACAGGCCCATCCAAACCTTATTTTTCTCACTTTTTTTTTTTTTAAAGTATTTTCCTCTTTCCATTTAAAGCCTTGTCTGTGTACCAGAATCTGTTTTCTCAGGTTAGGAAATGAACAATGTTAATCGGTCAGAATTTGAGACTCTCTTAGTCACATCCCATTGACTTATCCTTTGCATTTATGAGAAGAGACATGAAGAAAATGAAACTTGTCTGCTTTGGATTATAATGTCCTTTGATAAAGGAGTTAATTTTTTTTTTTTTTTTGAGGGATGTAGGAATGCTGACCTCAGCCACAGTGTTCTTAGGTGTTGCTATGCAGCCGGTGAGGCTGGGTCTTACTCTTCCCACGCGTGTATAACTCTAACACAATCTTTTATTGTATTTTTTCTTAATATCTCTGTTTCGGTGTAATGCCACCAATTTCAAATGTGCACACATCGCTTCCTGCCCTTGAGGACCTTCATCAAAATGAGATATTTTAACTAAAATGAGACACTAACAATTTCCTCCTGCCCTGCTATTTACTTTGTCATAAAAACCCCATGCATCCATAAGACTCTGATTTTCAAGTTTATTATCTCAAAAGTGATTTTGGAAATATTACCAATAATAATACCTGATTATAAAAAAGGAGAAATTCCTTCTGAATAACAACAGCTATTTATAAAACCCTGAAGCTGTCCTTTTCCAGGATGAAGCACTGGTGGTATCACTGAGATAATTCGCAGGGCTGGTTTCAGTAGAAATAGCAATTTCTGTTTTGTTTTGGTTTTCTTGTGTTTAAATGCAAGTGGCATGTTAAAACTGAATTCTCTATTCTGATTATGTAAAGTGTATGCTTATAAGGCTTTGAAATATTCTTTCTTTTTTTTTTCCCTGCTGAGGCCTCTTTCTGGAATAAAGGGAAGATAACTAGTAAGAGCAGTTCATTTTCCCTCCTTTTATCCATTCTTTTACACTAATGGAGACCTGGACTTGAAGTGTGAATCAAGATACTTGGGTCCTTTCTTGGCCAGGAAATTTCTGGGTGGCTTTGAATTAGCCCATGCCTTCTTACAGGACCTCGGTTTATGATGTGAACTAGATAGGACCTGACTCCATTATGGGTGTCAACCAGGAGCACGCATGAGAATCAACCAGAGAGCATCCTTACGTCTCACCTGCTGCTGCTACATTCCAGGCCTGAGTCAGAATGTCCAGGATGGGGACCCAAGATACTGGTAGTTTTAAGAAGCTTCTCAGGAGACTAGGTTGGAAGGGGCCGTAAATCAGCATCCTGCAGATGCAGGCATTTGGTAAAGGTTTGATGATGAATGAAATGGGGAGGGAGGGAGAGGTTTAGGGCCAGAATGCAAAGTCTTCCATGGCCACTTAGAGATAGCCCTGAGCAGCTGACGACTGTGGAAATGGGATACCACGGGGCCTGGGCACACTAAAGCTAAGGCACCTCACCTTCACCACCTTGACCTGGCTCTGTGTGTGTGTGCTTTGTTTTAGAGTGAGCACGTGTGTGTCTGTTTGGAGTGATGATGATTGCTTTTGTATACAGACTTTTGGGTCTCTCCACAGTTTCCCAGCAGTACTAAAGGGTGGGGCAAAACCCCTGTTTTGACTTTAGCTACCTGACCTGTCTTAAATGGATCCCTGACAGAAGACTTAGAAGGGATGGGAAGGGTGAAAACTAGCAGGCCTGCCCTCTGTCAGGTAGTCAATGCCTTTCAATTCAGTCTATATCGATAAATGTCGCTAAGTGCCATTCTATGCAGTAGCTTTTAAAGTGGATAAAAAGGAGGGAGAGAAAAATGAATCGGGCACTGTTTATGCCTTTCTGGACTGGTAAGGGATTAAAAAATGGATGTACCAACAACTATAAGATAGCAGGAAGGAGTGGAAGGACCCAAGGAGGTACAGACAGCGTGATAGGATGCAGAGACAGATCCATCATTTGTGGCCGGTCAAGCAGGAGAGGCTTTCCAGAAGGGTCCAGAATTCTCCCATGCCGATTTGGGAAGGGTCAAGGAGGAAGACTAATTATAATCGGTCTTGTCTTTTTCATTTTCTTTCATCGCAAAGCAGTGGAAAATCCTTCTGTTTAATGGGCCAATCTAGGAACAAGCCATTATTTTGTTGTCCTCCCTCAAATGCCTGTATGCACCCTTGTAGAGTCATTCTGTCCATCTGTTTTATTTGTGTCTGTGTCATTTGTCCTAGATGGGTCTGCTTCTAAGGGGTCTGCTGCTTCCTCTCTGCTCTTCTTTTCCTCATAGCTCTGGGCACCCAGTAAGTGCAAAATCCAGGCGAGTTGAAGAAATAGAAGCACGATGAAATAGGGATCGATGGCATAGCGATGATTAATTGATGAGGACATCGATAGGTAGAATGCATTTTATTTGGAAGAGATCGGGATGTGTTAATGCCTGCGTGTGTCTTTGCAGCCTCACTCTGGGCTAGATCCTAGGCAGGGACAGGTCCCCTTTACAGAGAGCCAAACCCAGGCACAGAGAATCTCGCTCAGATTGCCTAGAATGCAAATCCAAGAGGAAGCACTGATAATAATCACTGCCATTTGCATATCAATTTATATCGTTCACAAGAGTGTGAGGGGGAGATACATGGATTATTTACATTTTAGAGGTGAAGACCTCAGGCTCAGAGGCTGGGGGTGGGTTGGGGAGTGGGGTCAGGCAGAAGGTCACTGAAGGAGATGGAGGCTCAGAGGCAATGCTACAGTAAACAAGACACATTCACAAGTACTGATAGGTCCTGACAAGTGCCATGAATTGCTAAGAACATGTAGGGTGGGAGGATGCTCCCGTGGAGGGGGTGGGGGGACTTGGGCAGGTTGGTGGGTGGAGCATGGAACTGAAGCTCAGGCGATCCGCTGTTTGTCCCTGGTGCTCTCTCCCGTAGATTTATTGTGACACTTGGGGGGAAGGTCATCTTGTCTTTGTCTTGTCTTCAGTTTCTTTACCTGCAAAAGGAGAGAAATGGGCCAGTCGATTTGTAGTTACTTGTAGCTCAAACATGCTGACTCAAATATGGGGAGATAATATATCAGAAGACAAGGACCACCTGAATCAGCTGAGAAAAATGGCACACTTTACTGATTTCTATGACTTTAAAAATTCTTTATAGGTAAAATTGTGTTTAAATCAGAGGTCCTTCAGGGTTGGGGGCATGTAAAGATGATTGAGAGATGATTGAGATACAGAGTTCATAATCAGCGTTGCTTGTAGTATTTCTCAATGTCACACGGTCGTGGAGTGAAAGATGAAGCACGTGTCACTGTCTCCCAGACTCTCTTCTCTCCTGTCACCACGTGCGGCCACGGTGTAGGAGCTGGTCCCCACGGCTCCACTAGTTTGATGATCTCAGAAGAATATTAAGTTTCTTTCTTTAAAATTAGTACTAAAATGACTGGCCTTAAGAAATCTAATTATGGGAAGTGAACACACAGTGTAAAAAATATATATAATATATAAAATACATAATACATAATACATAATTAATATATAATATGTGTTATATATTATGTATTATATATCATATATATCATATATCAATCATATATATATATGCCCTACTGTTAAAATGTACAGCTGAAACGTATTGGATTTTGTTGAATGATGTCACCATAATAATAATGATGATGATTAATTTTAAAAGAACAAAAACAAAAAACGACCGGCCTTGCGTCTTCCCAGGGGAGTCTTAGAGAATCTCGTGAGACAGCCTGGGTGAGAGCACTTCATAGACCATGGAGCGCTGGACACAGGCTATGGTGAGTGTCGGGGGTTATTACTGCCTAAGGCCAGTGGCTCCTGCTCATCCACGTGGCCGCGAGGACCGTGACCCACTCCTCTCGCCTGGATCACTGGCCTCTGGCCTCAAAGTTGGGCTTAGGAGAAAAAGTAAAACTCTTTCGGTTCGCTTTATCTAAATCCCTCGAGTTAGCTGGCTTGCTTCCCAGAACCTCATCAGAACAGAGTGTGAACCTGCTGGGCCGGGCAGCCAGAACGGAAAGTGAAAACGCTAGGACCTCGGCTCTGCCGGGTGCTTAATACGATTAAAAAAGTTGTATTTTTTGGCCCCCGGTGCATTATCACAGTGTGTGACCTTGAACCAGTCACTTTCCTCTCCGGGCTGGAGTTTCTTTCTCTTTCATATTTCAGAGGTTGGAAAAGTTGATTTCTGGATTCTGTCCCAACTCCTGATTAAAAACGGGTTTTAAACGAAGGATTAGTCCACATAAAACAGTGTTAGGGACCTTCCAGTGTGTTAAGCTAGGGCTCCACCGTGCTGGCAGGGGAGAGGCACACAGGGTGGCCCAGCTCTGACTTTTTCTATTTTTTTCCCCAGCTAAGCTAAAAGGCCTTGAAGGGGACACTGACTGATGCCAGATGTAAGCGTGAGTCCCGCTGTGCTCTCTGAGAGGTGACTCCAGCTCAGAAATCTTACACTTGAGCTTTTGAGCAGCTTCAGGATTCACAGAGCCCCCGGGGCAGAGATTGGCATGGTGTCGAAATGAGCTGTGAAGTGAGAAGGGCAGTCGCAGGGCTCCAGGTCCCGCCTGCCCCCCGGGAAGGCTGCTCTGCCTCTTCTCCCCCTGTGGACAGACAGGTGGGACCGCTGAGCTCCACGCTCCAGATGTCCTGTGCCTAAGACAGGGAGGGACAGTGCATAACTACCAGTTAGGGAACTTGATATTTGGGTAATAAAATGCACGGGTACAGGAGATAAAACTGAAAGAAAAGCAGGGACATTGCTGTCATGATGATAGGACACTGTCTTCTCCTGGGTCCGGGGGAGGGACATGCTTCCCTCTGGGTCTGGTTTGGAAAATGTTCTTTTTATTTTAACTTGGAGACATTTATGTGGCAGGTCGCTTTCTGAGTGAGCATTAAACATTTACTGTTTTGTGCACCTTTCTGTGCCCATGTTTCCTGCACAGTTTTCAAGTGTGAAAATATTACTTAGTGCGTGCAAAGCAAGTAAGACAGCGGCGAAAAAGTAAGCATTTAGGACAGGTTTTCATGGGGCAGTTGTCCTTGTTGACCGAAGCACATCAGGAACATCCTTCATTTCACAATCAGACCCCATGGGCTGTTGGAGTCCCCAGGTGGGATGAGGTGCTGTCCCAGTGGCTTCATGGTCAGAAGGGATTCCAGCCCTATCCCTGATCCTGACTATCAGTATGGAAAATGCGTGTTTCTGTTTGAGCCCCGTTCATTTCCTTCCTTCCTTCCTTCCTTCCTTCCTTCCTTCCTTCCTTCCTTCCTTCCTTCCTGTCTGTCTTCCCCACCTTCCATCAGTCTCTATATAATAGACATTATTAGGTCCTCACCATCTAGCCAACATCACTGAATGTAAAACCAAAGATGAAAAGACAAAAGATTTCCCCCTTTTGAAGGATGAGACGTCTGCCATGAGAAACAGACGTGCAGACAGGTAAGTGGGCGGATATGTTAGAAGGGCCAGGCGACCACCTGGAGGCCTGCAGGTGTATTTCGGAGGCACGTGTCACATCTTCAGAACTGGCATAGTTGCTGTTAGGGAAGCGAGCTCTCAGCGGGTCTTAGCTGGCAAGCCTGTGGGGCGGGGGTTCCTAAGCTGGCTTCTGGAGGTCAGGTGTGATGTTGATGGGCAGAGCGTAGTGGGAGTGTGTTCCAAACCCAGCTTCTGCAGTGCAAGCCGAGCGCTCCACCCTTCCCGCAAGCACAAAGGGAAGGGCCGGTGGCTGAGGCTGAGTTGCCAGGACAGTCCGACCACACGTGGGAAAAGGCGTTCTCACCTGCTCGGGACACCGTGTCTCTTTTAAGCCCTGTTTGACGTCGTCGCTTTGTAAGGGCCCTCCTAGAATTTCAGAGTAAAGCAGCTTCCTTGCTCTGAGAAGGAAAAAAGTGAAGCGATTTCAGCCTCCCCCAAACACTGAAATACACTATAATGTTAGTACTTAGTGTGGCTGTCTGTCTGTCTTTCGTGGGACAGCATTTTGTTTTCCCAAAATTTCTTCATCAATGTTTCATGTACATCATGATTTCTACCTTAGATTTCCACCCTTCCATCTTCCCACCAGTAAAGAGCAGCCCCAGCTTTAAACGTGAGGATAATATAGAGGATTTCTTTAAAGTTCATATTTAAGTCGACCTGCTGACTGAATCATTTAAAAACCTTTGGTGTATTTGCTAATCCTTCATTCTAGAAAACACAGTTCGTGTGTCTGGGTGCACAGCCAGACCTAGACGAGGTCACCAGGAGCTCAGTGGCCTGCACGCTGTGGTGGGAGAGCATCCTTACTCAGGGACGGAGCTTCTAGCTCTTTGCAAAATGTGAGGCACACACATGGCTGTCTTCTAGAACTCCTTGCTCTCATTAGTGTTCTTACTCTGCTGCCTGGCTACCATCCCCCGCACTCACGTCCGATGCCACTCTCTACGCCATCAGTGCCCTCCTCCTGGACCCGCTGTCCAGATCCCTTTCCTCTAACTGCTGACCCCCATCTATGCATTTCTCTAGCAGGATCTCTTCCCCCTCCCAGCTTCTTTTTCTTAATTTTTTCCTCAATTATTGATTTTGTCTATTTGGCTGTGCCGCACATTCCGTGGACACTCTGGAAGATCAAAAGATTGCTAAGACCATCTCAGCTCTCAAGGAGTCGGGGAAACCTTTCTGAGAAGCTGCTGCAAAGTGAGGACTCTCTACTTCAGAAAAATTGCACATACGTCCCCTTAGAAAGTGTTTGTAACCTCTGAGTAATGACACTTGCACGAAAAAGCCTTGTAAAAACGGACGGAATAGAAATGCATGTATGAGTCGAGGCACCTGTCAGCTACATTTCTGTTCACTTAGGGTTTAGTCTCTGCGTTTCATGATGAAAGAAAACATGGTGGAATATGATAGGTATGCAAAATGATTAAAGCACATGAGATAAGGCAATGACATAGTCTTGATAAACAATCATCCACCCTATCAGAGTCAAGGATTATTACCAATACTAATAAGTGGTTGAAGGAAAGACGGGTGACAAGTGTTAATGTTACCCTTATCGGCTTTCCCTTCCCTTCTGGACACTCAGAGACTGGATGGCTTTGTCTCCTTGTGGTTCAATAAGACTAGGTGATGTGTCTGTCACCCCAGGCCGTTCTGCAGCCTGCGGTTCTCTTTCCCCAGGAGGCAGGAGGTTTCAGGTTGGGATGATGGAGCCACACAACTGAAGCAGAGCCGGGCAGCCATGTGATGTCGCTCAGGCCTGCACCTGAACTCAAGCGAATGAATGACGCCTCTGTGTTACATCTTGGAGAGTTTGGCAGTTGTTTGTTCCCGTGGCATAACCTGGTTTACCTCGACGAAGGCATCTCCCAAGAGCACTGATTGCCAGGCATCCGGTTTGCCTGGGGGTCTCCGATTCGTGGGATCCCTGGTTTTGAGCGGTCGCTTCTTCCAGGGGTGCGCCCCTCATCGTCATCCTCTGTGCAGAGCAGGATACAAACGTCAAGCACATCTCTGTGTCTCCATAAAAATAGCCACACTTTGACCTCTCCTCTGAAACGCTGGTGACTCCAGTTCTAAAGGAATAATTGCCTCCAAAGAGCCTTGCAGTTATTTCTAGAAATGTGTGTTCTAGCTGGTTCTTTGCTCGGGAAACTGCATGAATGGCGTGTGGGAGAGAAGAGGGTCAACACAGGATGGCCGAGGTGATTCATTAAAAGGCTTCGCATAAATGGCCAGAGGTGGTTCGTGGCCCCCTGGGGGGATTAGCATTGGTTAAATCTGTGGGCAGGAAGGACAGATGAATGAATGATTCCCTGGCTGTGAAAGGGGTTGGAGCACTTTCTAGTGGAGCAATTAATAAACAGCTTTACCTCCACTTAGTAGGGAGGGATCTCACTTTAATCCTTTAAAGGATTTCACCCTCCCTAATTAGGTAATTAGTTCAGGAAACAAAGTAAGAAAAGCACAAGGAGAAAGAAAAACAAGCGCAGATGAATGCATAAGAGCCTTACATTTTATATCAAATCAGTACCTGCTATTTCTTCTCAGGTGGAGGTAGAGCGGTCTTCCCAGGGGTCTTCCTGCCTTTTCACAAAGATGGGGGCCAGTTTTGTGACCTTAAACAAATGCACGGCAAATAGTCCAGAACTGGGAACCCGAGGGCACTCCATTCAGGGCCTTTGATTAATGTTTATGCAGGCCGTCCAAGGAGCACTTAAGGCTGGGCCCAGAAGGCCACCAGGAGGTGGACACGCCAGATCTTTAACTGGCTTTGGCCAACCCCCCTCGATAACATGATGCCTCGATACACTTTTGATTCTTGGCCCTTTCTCTTCCTGTCTTCAGTTACTCCCCCTCTTTCTTCTGTTCTCCTACTGCGACCCTTTCTTGCCTTCACAGCAAGACTAGGTGCTACAGGGTGTTTAAGAACCCCCTGAGACATTTACAATATACTTGGACTTTGAGAAATAAGGTGGAGGCCTATGTGAAATTAACTAATTGTGAGGCAACCTAAGCTTTGTTCCAAGGTCACGGGGGCATGTAATGGGGTCTGTCTAGGCCTTTGGATGACCGACTGCCTCCACGGTCATTTTTTCTCATTTTCTCCTTTCTGCGTCTTCTAATCTCCCCCCAAACACATCCCTTTGTTTTCTTCCCTAATTCCATGGCCTTTGGCCTATGGCTTTGATCTTTGATGCTACAGATTGTTTTACAAATACGTTATCGTGTCTGTGTAGTAAGACAGCCATCCTTATTTTGTTCAGTAGATGAGGAGCTGGGAGATTGTTCTCTGCTGCAGAGTTTCCACAGATGAGCACCTCCTTAGGGAGAGTGAACAGATAGGTGAAGAGAACCTAACAATAAAGACATTAGAGGACTTGGAAAAGCAAGGACCAGAGGTGTTTAATTCAGCAACTCATACCCTACACTCAGCAGGAGACACTCTGTTATTTGTTAGGTGAATGAGTGAATAGTGAGTGACTGGAATATAGAAAGAGACAAAGAAGCCACAGAGGTGGGTGCCTGGGAGGTTTTTTGAGGTGGATTGAGGAAGTTTTGAAAATTTATTATTGTCTACGACCATGCCACCCTGAACAAGTCTGATCTCAGAAGCTAAGGATGGTCGGGCCTGGTTAGTACTTGGATGGGAGACCACCTTGGAAGACCAGATGCTACAGGCGTAAAAAATTTAAAAAAGAAAAAGATTGTAAGATGACAAGGGCCTTGCAATCTGTAAGGTCAACCAAGGGTTGCCTCACCTAAAAAAAAAAAATAGATTATCATGGTCATGAAGGATATTGAAAAGGGCATCCATGGTGAAGGAGACGGTGTGAGGGACTTACTTTGCATAAGAAGCTGTTTTCTCAAAACATCGCAGAGATCATAGATCCTGTACTTGGTCACATGCAGTTGTTGGTAGTGGTAAATTGGGTTTTGTCTGGTTTTTCTTTACTATGACATTGCTGAGAGATTTATTTGGCTCGTATCACCTTTTGTGAGCACACTCTTTGCCAAGCCAATATATGAAGTGCTTTATGAGTAATATTTCACCAAATCCTCAGAATACTCTTCTTCGATAGATATTACTGAGTAGATATTATTATACCCATTTTATAGCTAAAGTAACTGAGGCCCAGGAAACTGGAGGAAGTTGCCTTGCTCCTGTATATTCCTCAATGACAGTGTGCCTAAGATTTAACCCCAAACTCAAAAACTATCTTAATCCAGCTTTATGATCCTGTGGCCAGTTTTATGTGTGCCACCAGGTGTCCTGGAAGTTAGAAAATTAGTGAGCGAACCTGATTAAATAAGGTCCTCACCAATGCAGAATTAAGTGTTTTAGAAGATCATTTAGAAAGATCTCCGACTCTGAGAAAGCCTACAGGGTTAGCTTTTGTTAGCCTGGTTGGGGTCTTCCCTCTGCTCCCATGTGGGTGGGCAACACTGAGTCAGGGAGGACTGACCTTGTCCCTCTGTACGTGGTGCTGTGCACTGACACCGAGCCAGATCCCTGAGGACCTAATATCTGTGGGGGCTGCAGGATGGGAGGTGCTGGTTTTATGAGGTAAAGGTGTGATGGGGGGACAAAGGGATGCGCCCAGCATGACCCTACTAAATGGTTTGGCTTTAGCCCACTCTCCATTTTCTACCTGCCCTATGCTGCCAACCAGTTCACCTTCCCACACCATGCCACCCGTTCCCACAAAAGGAACATGATGGAATTCTTAGTAAAATAACTTCATCCTCTTCTGATTCTCATCCTCCATTCCTAATTCCAGTGCAAATTCCTAAATTTGTCACTGCTCAACTACTGCTCAACTTTGCTGTAGACGGTTGGCATCGTTTTGAGAGTAAGGGCAATTTTACTTTCCCAGTCCGGTTCCCCATGTGCCCACCCCGAAAATGAAGGGTTTGGGTTTAATGACAGCTAAGGTGTCTTTTCTCTGACTCCCCATCTGATATTAGATTGACATCTCCCCCCGCCACACACACATTTCTCAATAAATCAATTTGCATCACTAAACAGACTCTTTAAAAAATCTGCATCAGTGAGTATAATGCTTGCCCCTATCCCAGGCTTATCTATTTTCTAGAACTTCTCAAACTTAGGAAAACGACAGTAGTGCAATCCTAATGCAGGGAAACTTCATCATTCCCTTTCATTCTGTCATGTGTGGCAAGATTTGCTTCAGAAGCTTTCCAGGGGCTATTCTAACTAGGATCTGCGACTGAACAAAGCTGCATTCATCCAAAGCTAATCCAAAGTTGATTTAGACTTCAAGGTTAATTTGATGCCGTGATTAACCGGTTAGATGAAGCAGACATTGAATAATACATATTTTAGTGCTTAAAAAATGTAATTTATTTGGAACTTTGTATTGTGTTTTAATTTGTTTCCCCCCTCTGGAAAGTTTTAAGTGGCTTTTGAACATGGAAAATAAAATTTTCGATCTCCATTACCCAGGATCACCAAACAGACGCACAGATGTTTGTTCATCTGTTAAGGCGATGGCTGGGATTTTCCTCACGATGGTCAAGATGCAGGCACTGCAGGCTGGCTAATCAATATGACTTCTCCAGGAGGTGTCATGATCCTGTCCTGCCTTTCTCAACAAGCCCAAGACAACGTGCAATGGATCCAGAGCTGTGAGGCTTGGATTCTAGCCTGGCTCTGTCACCTACCAGTTCAAAGACTGTCCAGAATCACATTTCTTCTCTGGGCCAGATTTAATGTTATCTGTAAAAATGAGGTGGGATTTGAGGGCGCAGTAGGATGCTGCAGCCTCAGTGGGCTCTCAAGAGGGGACCAAGCAAGACAAAGGCAGTCTTCCAGGAGCTTAGGAGGATAATGAGGGAGTCTCTGGTTGTCACAATAACCAGAAACTGAGAGGGCCTGAGACCAGGTGTGCGAAACTGTCTACACACTGAAGAATGCTGCCCACCAAATGCTCAGGAGTCCTTACCCTGCAGACAAACACACACCAGCAAATGGGCTCTGACGTCTTCTCCGGCAGTCGTATTCTTAGACAGACTCTCGTTGAAGCTTATTCAGCCTTTTCCTAGCAAGTTCACAAAATTCCCTTTTTCCCATTCCAGAGAGACCTCTTTCAAACTAGAACTCAGATCCAGGATGAGTTGCTCACCTTTTCTTTTTCAGACTTCTCTGCAATTATGTCAGGATTCCACAGGCTTTTTCTTTCTCTTTCTATAATTATGTGGCAATAAAATATATAAAATATCATTTTCTATCATTTTTGTTTTCAGAATCAGATGAATTGACTCTGGGTTCTTTTCCATTTTTTTTTTTTTCCAAAGGGAAGGATCATGGGAAGCATTTTCCTTCTGAACTGGAG
This sequence comes from Cynopterus sphinx, assembly GCA_030015415.1. Taxonomy (NCBI): domain Eukaryota; kingdom Metazoa; phylum Chordata; class Mammalia; order Chiroptera; family Pteropodidae; genus Cynopterus; species Cynopterus sphinx. Next base: position 4,515,133 of record CM057383.1, on the reverse strand, counting down.
GTAAAATGCCCTTTTTAGTGCTTCTTTGTTCCATGGAGGCTTCTATTGACAGTCTGTACAAGGGAACTTAGTCTGAGGTTTTTAGGATGCGTGGGTGATTGAAAGATGGGGTACAAGTCGGTGATCAGGCATTCTTGCTCTGTTTCCTTGTCCTTAACTCCTTATCCTTTATTGCTCCACTGAAGTTGAGAAGCTCTTCTCATTAACTTCCAACCAGTGTTTATCTGTTTGAGGAAGTAAGGCACAAAACAGAGGAAATAAAAGTTGTCGAATTTATTCATATCCACCGTTGACAGCACCGTGAGAGAATTTTCGCTGCCATTATTTAGTCCCTTTGCCCCTCCTTTCCCCTAGAAACATACATATTTTAATATTATTGTCGTATTTCTTCATCTACTTTGATATTAAACAATCAATGTAATACAAGAAGAAAATTTTGGCCATATAAAAAATCAGATTTTAAGGTCCTAAAAGCTTCACACCCTCGAGCATTTTTCTCTGTGCTCCCCTCTTGTCCTCCCTCCTCTCCTGCATCTCCTACTCTCTTTACCTTCTCTTCCTGCCCCCACTTCCCCTCTTCTTTTTCCTTCTCTATCTCTGGACGACCTGATATTATAGTCTTCTCATCCAGGTCAACCGTGTTTTATGAGTCCTACTTTCGAGAACAGCACTCTGCTACTTCTGGGATCAAAAAGAGAAATGGTCTAGACAGCACTCTCCAAGGTCTTACTTCTGGCAGAGAAGAAGCCCGTGCAACAGATGATTCTAGCAAGTGTGGCTTGTGTAACAATGGGATGCTCTGGAAGGAAAAGGAAATAGCAGAGCATAGTTGGCCATGCTGGAGGGAAGGTGAAAGGGTCCATGTTCCTCAAACACTTCACAGAGTGTGAGATGTTTGCATAAGTGACTTAGCATTTCCCAGCCAGTCAGGATAGAAGGTGGTTCCAGTAGAGAGGAAGAGTGTGAAAGCCACAGAGGCATGAAGGAGCAAGGAGTATATCGGGATGCGCCCATCCAAGTCAGCAGTCGACACTGGTAGAGCGAGGAAAGTTAAGGCTGAGTCATGAGGCGCCTAGTATCACCACTGCCCTCTGCACAGTGGCTTTGTCATCTTTTTAGGCTTCGGAATGCCTTGCCATTTCACATAGGTGCTCAGAATTTCCTTGGTGGCTTGTTTAGCAGACACAAGGCAAGGGAGCTTCTAGTGGCTTGTTTGAAAGCCACTGCAGCAGAACGTGGTGATATTTGGGCTTTCCAGTGGGCACTCAGTAACTCTGTACTAGAGGAAGGTTTCCCCCAATCAGGGAGAAGGAGAGGGGCTAATGAAAACATTCCTTTTATCAGATGCTTTTTTGGACAAAAGGCCGGGATCCATCGTTCTATTCAGGAACACATGGAAACAGCCTTCGAGAAAAAGAACTGCTGATATGCCTTAGCTCACTCTGCTATTAAAAGTGCTGGAACATATTTTTAAAACCATTTAGGACTAAAATTATATCCACTTATGTCTTTTAGTCCTTTGAGGCTTTTAGTGACAGACAAGTCCGAACTGCTTATTCACGTGGGAGCAGAATTATCTGTGATTATCAAGTGCTTTCTGCTCACATGAAAGCTATTAGAAATAATAAACTGTTCCTGGGTCCATTGGGAGGCATGCATCCTTGTGAAATCAAAGATGGGGAAAGTTTGGGTGAAAGAAAAACGTTTTACAAACATGATAAAAACTGAGTTGACTTCCAGCTCCCTGGCTCACTATGGCTCTAAATTAGAACTCGAAATGATGAGAGAGACAAAGCTTTGTGTTACTTGTATCGACATCCCGAGCGTGGCATGCCTCAAGGGACAGCTCCATACTTCCATGGGTTTCTTCCACCCACCCCCACCTAATGTGAAGGATTTTAAAATCTCTAGCCCTACTTATGGCAATGCGGTGAACACAGAAGAATGTTCTGACCTGGCTTATCAACCTTCTGCTCCATCTCTTGGCTCTTTTCTCCCAAATAGACAGAAAAGCAAAAGGTTTTGGTATGTTTCGCTTATTCTGTTTTTAAATTCTCTTTCCTTTTTCACAGAATAATACATCTTCACTATTGATAAGTTTAAAGAAGAAATTAAAACTACCAGTCATGCCTTACTCCTAGAAATAATAACTCTTAACATTTTGGTGTATGGCTTTATATCCTTCTGGATGTTTTTATTACACATATATTACAACATTTATTTAATAAGTAAAATCATGTTCTACAAATTATTTCATAATCCAATTTTCTCATTTTGAATATATCAAAACCAAAAGTAATTTTAAAGTCAATAAATATAGTTCATTTCACAACAAAGCTTTTACATGGATGCATGCTATTTCATTGTAAGGATGGATCCCAGTTTATTTAAGCAAACTCCTTCGAATAATCCACTCAAGCAGGATTTCTGGCTAAAGGCTCAGGGAACAGTCCACGCTATTGGCATGCTTTGTAAAACTGTCCTACAGAATGCAGGTCATTCTCGTTTATGCTCCAGATTTGCATGTAAGAGAGCAGCATTATCAACGTGACCAGTTCTAGAAAATGCTGTTTTGGTCAGTTTAATTTGTTCAGAATTCCTGGGTGTGATGAGACGTCCACCGAAAGGGTACGTTGCATTTTGGCATCATACCGTTGGCCTGTAAGGAATGTAGCTCTCTGTGTGGATGGGGAAGCAACAGAGCGGGTGGTGAACTGTGTCGGGCACGTGGACTGAGTCAGAATTCTGGCCCCCGCACCCCATTTGGTAGCTCATCGAATTCGAGCTGTTCTCTAAACCCGTTTCCAGGTCTGTAAGGCGAGATGGTGATGCATCGCAGGGCTGGGTGAGAATTCGATGAGAGTGTGTGTGTGAGTCACTGAGCACGGTGCCCGGGGATCAGTGACCACCCCTACAAGGTGGCTGGTATTCTTGTCCTTTGACACTCTGCCCTGGCTACCCAGACTTTCTGTAGGTGACTTACTGGGTCATAGAAGGTGAGAAATGTTGCCCTGCCGGATTCGCCACCTTCCGGTGTCATCCTGAGCAGAAAACCATCAGAGAACTTTCCTGTTTCCTTCAATGGTATCATCTTGTCTTTTTTTTCTTTTTCTTTTTCTTCTTTAGAGTTTCTTTATTATTATTATTATTATTATTAAATTGATTGAGGTGACTGTGGATGCTCCATTTGTCCTAATGAGTCACCTCATGCACTGCCTTCTTCTCCGGTGGCTAGAAAGCTTACAGGTGAATTCGCAGCTGATTTCCCTCTGACGTGTGAGGTTTCTGGGAGTGCATTCCACATACCAGCCACCCTGCCGGCTATATCTTTCTCATGTTTGTTCCTTACCTGCTTTTCATAAGTTAATTTTATCTTGTATATTATACGTTGTAAAGAAATTGTTTTTAGAGCAAGGCAGGGTAGAACAAAATAAAACACAGTCATGGTTTAGCCACTCTAAGGTAAATCCTATTTATGTATTGCTCTGATTTTCTTCCTTATCCCCTTTTCCTCTCATTTTCTCTATATCCATCCATCTATCTATCCATCTATCTATGGTGCTTATCGGCAGGCGTAAAATGTAGATTTTCATATAACGTATCACAGACATTTTTTTCATAAGAATTTCTTTATAAAGTGACTTTTGATAGCCGCCTAGCCTTCTGTTCTATAGATAAGCCATAGGTAACTCTTCTTCTGTCATTAGTATTTGAGCTTTGTTTTCCTGTGCTGAACAACATTTGTATTTATAACGAAGCTCACCCTCGATCCTTATTTATTTGCGTACCATTTTACTTTTGTTTATCACGAAGCACTTTCATTTACATCAGGGCCAATAATCTTCCTCCTCTTCAAAGAAGTGGAATTAAAGCATACAGTAATTTGTGCTTGTCCAGCAGACTAGGGAAGCGAGGCAATGGCATTCCCTGTGTCAGGCCTCTATGAGTCAACAAGTCTGAAAAACACTGGATGAAAGCATCTTCTCCCTTCGGCAAGGCGGAGAGCCTCCAGAGAAGCTGGTGAGGAACGCAGATAAGGTTTCACAATAAATTCCTCTTCCCTTTCTCAGACTTCCCAAGGCAACTCTCTGGCCACCTCATTGGCCAGGAAGGAGCGAGAATCCTCACTGGGACATTGCTTCTGTGGATCTGGAGTTCACAGACTTCATCAAACCTTCCTCAAAGACTTGGTTCTACATTACCTGTTTTCAGCAAAAATAATGGCGTCTGACATCCCCAGATATATCTGAGTTTTGAGTTTGATAGTTACCCCACTCAGTCGGGGAAAACCTAAGGGCTTTTTTAAATGGAGGCTCCTTGAACGTTCAGCTTTGATCTTGCATTGAAGATTAGGGGCAACATTGCAAATTCCCCTGTCTGAGGACGCCCTGCTGGGAGTTTTCAAGCTTGTGACTGAAGCCTGGGGTCTTTTACGTGCCTCTGAGGTTCCATAGCGGGCTTTATCTCCGACTCCTGATTACTATGTTTCCACTGCTGTTGGCGCCAGGCTCCGGCCTCCTTCAAAGCCACCTCATTGTCGGCACAGACTTTTCTGTTTTGAGTGACATCTGTGTCAGCAAACATGGCTCTTGCTCATGCTGTTTCCCAAGAACAGACTCAGGTTGATCCCAGACTGCAGGCCCTACCAGCTGACCACGTGAGAACATCAGCTTTCACACCTATCGGATGGAGAATCTTCCTTGCGCGTGGCATCATTGTGAAGACTGATGTATGTGATTAAATGAGATATTATTCGCGACTTGAACCAAAGCCTATTTCATGACAATTATTTGATTTCGATTAAGCATTTGACACCTGGATGAAGTTAGGATAGCGAACGATTATTAAATACTTGGTATGTGGCTGTCATCATCCTCATAATGCAGGTAATGTCATCATCCCCACATCCATCCAGAGTGAAGTGACTTGTGCAGCGACAGAGCTGGACAGAAATGAAGCCGTACTTTGAACTTAGGCAGTCTGCTTGTAGAATCTGTTTTCTTGTCCACCCAACCATACCTTCTGAAGTCTAAGAAGTGGTGAAGACCATGTGTCTCTTTAAAGGTTAATTGGACATGTGAGTGCAGTCAGGCATGGCTACCCTTGGCCTAGTGTCCCATCCACTTCCAGTTCATGCCTCCTCCCACTCAGGCCCCGTCCCATCCTAGGTCTCACTCTTGTTTTTTCCCGACAGTGTAAACAGTGACCTGTGAACAGGCTGTGCCACAAAGAGGTTTCCTTCTCAGTAGAGGCTGGCACTGAGACCCAACGGAATCAACCCCCCCAAAATGGGCTGTTTGATACTGGAAAATCTGGTGGATCCTTCCAGAAGAGACTTTCAAATTTTTTTTTTATTTTTATTTTTTTTACTAAACTTCTCATTGTGGCATTTAGGGGCTAACTTTTATCCCACCCAAATCTTAAACTTACAGTGCAGGTTGAAGTTTATAGAGCATCTACCTGGCTTCTCCCTATGGAGTCACCACAGCAAGTTCAAGAGGGAGGCCAGCCAGTCTTCCCCTGTCCCTGGCTCTCTCTTCCTGCTCTTTGCTTGGCAGAGTTCCTACACTGGCCTAAGCTTTTAGAATTTGAAACAAAAGACAAATTTCTCCCGCTTTCCCATTGCATTCTCAAAGACAGTACATAGAATTGTGTGTTAGGACCTGGGTCCTCGTCTGTCCAGTCAAGGAGATGCTGTGCACGCAACACACCCTTCCTGGTGGCTGCTGGTCTCCCTTCACCCCAGAGGCCTGGCATCGCAGGTGCAGGATGAGCTCCCACGAGCCCCTTACAGGGACTGCGGGCTGGACCTGCTGCACCCCTGGCAGGTGCTCAGATCAGATCAGCTTGCATCTGACCCAATTTTTCAGGGGTCATAGCTAAGGCGGGCAGTGGACAGTGGTGCTAAAGTCCCTTTGTGGTTAAGTCGAGACCAGCGTGTCCCGAGGGTGCCTTTAAAGCAGGCTGGATCTCCTGTAAACATGTTCCAGTCATTCATCCGTAAATTACTTTGTTCATTCCCAAGCGGGGGTGCGCCTGTGTGGTAAAGGGGTGCTCTAGCTCCGCCATTCTGTCTCCAGGATGCAAATCCTCACTCCCAGTCCTGCACCCCAACACACCCTCCCATCAGTAATAAGAGCCCTGATGTCCATCAGCCCTCCCTGTAGTATCTTCCTCTTCCCTGTGTGGGGTCTGGGGGAAGATGGGAGGAGAGGGGACTCCTCTGTGCTGGGCAAAGGGGAGCTGGAGGCTGAGGAGGTGGTGGTGACCTTGGGGACCTGTGTCCAAGTCCGGTATTGGGTCCAAGACTCCCTCTCCCCCACAAACACAGTGGCTGGAGACCCAGGACATTTTAGTTTTCTGTCTCCAGTTGGGGGCTGCCCACTCCTCATGTTGTGCTTGGGGGAGAGGTGACCATCAAACTGTCAAGGGCACTTTGATTTAAATGTGGCTCCGCAGAGATCTGGGCTGAGACAGGCCAGGGGGAATGCCGCCACTAAGTGGCACGAGAAGTTAGGAGCACCATGCAGCGTGGGGTGGCGCTGGTCTCCCCAGCAGAAGGCCCACGTGATCAGGAGGGGCAGGACCAAGGCCGAAGCAGGGCAGCAACAGGTGTGCTGCCAGTGCTGTTAAAGGGTGGTCTCTCACCCCCCAGGCCAGAATGTAAACATCTTCAGCTCGATGAGTTAGCTTTTAGTGTGCAGACATAGCTACCTTCCCAAATGCCTGAGCAAAGTCATGTTTAAGCATTTGCTACCCTGGGCACCGAGCTCTTACTCCCCTTTCTCTTGCTGGGGCTGAGCTTTTCTTTTTAACCCATAACAACACCAATGGTCCCATCAGACATTCTTTCTCAAGAGGGTGAGTCGGATGTTCCCCCTTCTGAGGAGGCCACCCTGGGGACTCTACAGAGATGCCAGTTCCTGCCAATATCGTGGCATGATTTGTCACTCCCATGAGAAAGAAGAAAAAGCAATGCTCTTCTCACAGAAAATATGCCATTATCTATTCATCCATTTATATCACAAACCCCAGGAGCCAGGGAGTCGTAAAGCAACCAAGAATATGCTAGACCCGGGCCCAGGGATGACCTGGTTTTCCCCATTTCTGATATTTCGCATTCTGCTCCACCTGGCTTCTGGCACTTGGACTTTATCACTATTAATGGCGGGAGCAGACCCCTCACATCGATGACTAAAGTGACTCTCTCCTCCTGGATGCCTGGCACTGCTAGGCCAAGGCTTGTGCTTCATTCCTTTGTCTGTGTGAGCTCCTGGTGCCCCTGGCAGCTCCTTTGCACATTCAACCCTGGACCCTGGAATGGCACTCGGGCTGGCCAGGCCTCCCTCAGCACCGCAGAGAGGGCACTGCTTGCTGTGCTACAAATTGTTCAGAGCCCCATAAACCCTGGGCAGCACAGTTCCTGACTTAATTTATTTTTAAAGAGTGCCTTGAAAGTCATCTTTTCATGAGGAGTGTGCCCGGGGTTCAGGTTGTCTTGCTGATCCATTATGAAAATAAACAAATGGCACTTGAAAAAATTTGCAGAAAACACAGACTCTCTCTCCTTGCTTTTCATCCTATCCCACCACTGCCCGATGTCAAAAGTGCCCTTGGTCCCAAATTGCTCAGTAAACCATGAACAATGAAATAGAAATGATTTCTCTGAATAAAAATGAATCCTTTCAATGACTGTTTTGAAAGAGCACTAATCCACTATGAGAGCTTCTTTGGGACCTGTCTTTGTCACCAAATAGCTATGAGACCTGCCATAGTCATTAACCTCCAGACCCTCTGGTTTGCTCTCTGTAAACAGAGGGCACAGTGTAAATATTCTATAATCCTAAAGGGTCCTCTATCCTTCATGATGCGACAAGAACAAAGAGTGAGACCTTCGCTTACACGTAATTTTACTGTGTGGATCCACCTTGATATTTAGAAAGTAGCAGAATTATGTTACTCTCTGTATAGCCATTGCAAGTTAATTAAGCAGTGAATCTTAATTACTTACATTAGATTAGCCTGCTAAAATAAAAGGAAACAATTTTATTTCTGTCTTCCAATCTGCCATCAATGGTAGAAACAGAGTCAAATATTCATATACTTGGTCAGCGACTGCAGACTCCAAGGTGGTTTAATTCATCGTTTTATTTTCAGCTCAAGCTGACAGGGTGTCTGGCTATGGGATGAGCCTTAATGTCCTCTCTTGAAATGAGAATGAGAGAAGCATAAGGATCTATAACCTCAACTCCCATACAGCACGTGAAATGGCAACTCTTAAAACTCTTTACTTGGGCTATTAAATAGCTCTGACTCCACTACACTTCTTCAGCCCTGAAAATCTTGCATCTGTGAAAATCTCAGCCTGAAGCTGTCATCAGAGTGTCTAGGAGGAAGATTGTCCTCATCAGAGGAGAATGCATCGCACAGTCTGAATTTGGGTATAGTATGTCGCATCCCCCTTCTTCACGATTCAGAGCAAAAATGCTTTAGTGACCACTCAATCCTCCTCTTCATCTGACCCAATTTTCTTTTTTTCTTTTTATTTATTTATTTTTGTTTTTAGATGAGGCAACCCCTTGGTTGACCTCGTAGATTGCAAGGAACTTGTCAGCTTACAATCCTTTGTTTTTTAGTTTTTTACATCTATAGCACCTGGTCTTTCTAGGTGGTCTCTATCCAAGTACTAACCAGGCCTGACCCTGCTTAGCTTCTGAGATCAGAGGGGATCGGGCTTGTTCAGGGTGGCGTGGCCGTAGACCTGATTTTCTGATAGGAAAATCGAGTCTCCACGGGGTCAAATATTTCACCCAAAGTCAGGCAGCTTATAGCAAACCCATCAGCAGAATCCGGGCTTTGACTCCTGATCCATTACCAACAAGTCTATGCTTGATTTGGTGAAGTGGAATTTAAAGTGCTGGGAGTGGAAGGGAAAGAAGTTCAAAAGATTAACCCCAAAGGAAAGGTTCCCCCAGTGGGTGCTCAGCCCTTCCATGTAGGCGAAGCGTTGGAAATGCTTCCTTTGCAGCTGTGCAGACAAAAACTTCTCCTTTGTACTGGGGAACGTGGCACATTATTCATGCAAACTGAATTTATTTATTCTGAGACTTTGCAGAGGAACAAAAAGTAAATGGCAAAATTAAGAGAAGGAGTGATCATGGCTGTGCTTCAGCAGAGAATTCCTGAACAGCCGTCTAAAGTTAGACAAAGAGGTCTTTGCTGGGAAAGGAGCTCACACATCGAGACTTTGGTTAGATCCATGGATGCCTCTGCAATCCTGCTGGGTTCCTTCAAATACAGCGCTGTCAGGGCTCTGGTGTCCCTGCCTTTCAAGAGTTAAAGCCCTTAACTATTAGACACCTCACTCAAAACGTGGCAGATGCTACTCAAATTTATTGTGTTTTAAATGGGCAAAATCAATATTATTTGATGCTCTAAGATGGCAGAATGGTTTAATGAGGGGGGTTTGAGGATTTCTGAAGATGGAAGCTATTCGTGTGGCACCAGCCAGTAGCCAGGGGTACTCACTCCAAGCCTGGGCACTGGCCAGGCATCACCTGCTCTTAAACACCTTGAGCTGAATCTCTCCACACACCGTGGCTGACTCATCGAGACCCTTGACATTGATGAATGCAAATGTGTAGAAGCTGTCCCAGGCCCACTGCAGCCGCAACTCTGGGGATGTGTCTGAACACGTGCCTACTAACCTCCTTCCTGGGGCCTCTGATACGGGAGACTGCTGGCCAGGGTGGAGACTTTTTTCCTCCAGCATCTTTATTCAAAGCTGCTTATTCCACATGATGCACAGAATTTAATATGAGCTTAAGTTAGACTGAAAAGCTGGTGTGAGGCAAGTTTGTGACTGGCCTCGTTTTCCATGCTGGATAGTTTAGGTTGACTCCCTAGGAAATAGGGAGCTAAAAGCACACTCTGAGCAAAGTGGAATACTAGACTTGATTTTTTAAAAAATAATCCTGGTAGCAATGAGGACAGGAATCGATGAGGAGAACAAGTTGGTAATTCCGAATTGGTTCTTTGTGACTATTTCTCATCTTTTAATGCTGCCGAAAAATCATTGAGACAAAGGAAAATGTATGATGGCCCCATACATTACAGGCTTCTCCTTTTAACCAAAAGAGAAAGTCTTGGCGTGGGTTTCTGTCCTTCTCTGCTTGTTCGCCTTTCTCTGCTTGTAGGGAAGTATCTAGTGACCTGATATCTGTAATGACGTTCTTGAGTCCTGTGGATCTCAAATTTTGGTGCCCATAGCTATCACCTGACAGGGAGAGAAACAGACCCCTAGGCCCCGTCCCCAGAATCTTGATTGGATGGGTCTGGGTTGCGGCCCAATAAGCTTGCATTTCTAACAAGTTCCCAGATGATGCTGATTCTGCCCCACCAGGGGCCACTGCTTGGAGCCAGAATCCTCTTTCTCAGGCAGCCTCGTGAAACAGTAAGTTTTTTTTTCTTTGAGATTTTAAATAACCTTATGCAGGAAATAAAAAGATCAGGGGCTGGGGCTACCCCCTGTTTGGTCTGTGGCTGGGGAGAGTGGGCTCTGTGCAGAGCTGGGGGGAGCTATGTGGGCTGTGGGGGACAGAGACTCAGCTCCAAGACCAGATCCTAGGCTTAAAGATGGAAGTGCTTTGAACTTAGGCCTGCACTTGAGGACAGGGGAGCACTGCACCCCAGGGTACATTTCTTCCATCCTGGGGCCCAAGCAAGGATCCTCCTGGAAGCTCAGGCTGTCAGGGGACGGTTTGACTTCAGGGGCTTGTGTTGAGGGAAGTGGAGGGAGGGCTCTGGACCATTCCACTGGCTCCAACACAGCCTCTGGGCTCTGTGTTCAAGGCTGTTCCAGTGTCTTCCAGGTGATGGACTCAGTTGGTGGTTCTTTGCTTTCTTTTTCAATGAATTAAACTCAGCTGTGCCGGCCTTATTTACTTCATGGGGAGGCTCCATGTTCCAGCTTTTCAGTCTAAGGCCACAGGTGTAAGTCAAGATGGGATAGCCCCATGGGTCCACCTGTTTTCTATAGGTTGGGGTAGACCAGAGGGGTCTGTTGGGCCCACCCCATTAGCCATCTCTAGTCTAAGTTTACCATCTGCTACTTCTCTCCAGATTTCTGGACAGAAAGACAGCAAGAGGGACGAATAACAGGCTTGGGGCATCAGACATCTCCTCCTACCCTTATCGCCATTTGGGAAACAAAGTCACCTTGCAGAGAAGCTGAGTGTTCATATGATGAATGACAAATCGAGCTGTGGCCTAGCAGGTTGCAGTAGGTGTGTGCAGCATTGCAGTGAAATTATATTAATGGGAATTTAAATTACAAAAAGCAGATAAATTGTACACTTATGGCGTGCATGTGCGATGTTTTAGTCTTTAGATCGTTATTATTAGAGCTTTGACAGAGTGCTAATTCAGCTACCCCCACATGTGTCTGGGTTTTGTTTCTCATTTAATTAAGGAAAAGCGGCAGCTGTATAGGCTGAGATGCGTTCTGTTTCCAGACACTGCGGAGTCATTGTTCTCCATAGGGTCTCAAGTAGGTTCTAGATTGTTCCCTTCATAAGTACTGGTTTCACAGACCCATATTACAATTACAGAACAATGTCTCATTTTTTATCAGTTACAGAGAAATGCTGCATTTTTAATCAATAAACTGATAAAAAGGAATAAGATCGCCTCCTTTATCAGCAACATGCTGTCCTGGCAAATTGAGACAGAAAGCCTATTAAATGGAAAAACATGAAAACATCTGATGTCTGGGACAGACTGTTTTCAAGTTTCATCAGTTATATTGGAGCAGAATTTTTTTTTTTTTAAACAAAACAAGTTTTTATTGTCAGAGAGGGGCACTAAAAAAAATTCAAAAATTGATTAAAATGGAGCGAGAAAGGAATTTTCTTAATGAAAAGACTGAGAACTCAGTACAGATGTCAACGGGAAGAAGATGTGGCCCCATTTTTAACGGCTTTTAAAGGAAGAATTAGAAATGAAGAGGTTACGAGATCAGAGAATGGATTCCTCCCCTAAGTTTCAGCCACATTAAGTACACTCTCAGCGTGGACGGGAGTGTTTGCTGGAGGGAGACGGGCCGGGGCACTGTTGAGAAACCTTCTCTTGGCAGCATGGAGGAGGATGGGTCGATGAGAGCCATGAGAACCACATAAAACCTGGGACTGACTCTTAGGAGGTTGCATGAGATTTCTTCAAACTGCTTAGGGACTGTCAACAAAGCAGATTGACATAGCATCTTTCCGAGATAACACAGCTCCTTACAAAAACAGGTATGGTAGGTCCTAGGAGGGGAGCTGGGGCAGGATGTTTACTGAGTAGATGTTCAGGCTGAATAACAGCCTACATTTCAGCCAGAAAGGTCAACAGGATTAAAACTAGGCCTGGATTTGCTGTCGACTCCTGGAAGAGATGTCTGGGGTGGTGGGCTGCGTTTAGTTTTAGCTGCCCTGGGACTGGCTGAATACATACCTCTGGGGCTGGGAATGACACAAGGTAGAATTTGAAAGTGTATGTGCTTGGCCCAAGAATAAACAGGAAGGAAGGAAAGCACAGTGATCCACCTCCACGTAGGGTCGGGAAGAAAGAGAAGCAACTTAGAAAGTAGGTTATGTTGTTTTAAACTTCACTTGGCCAGCTGAGAAGGAAAAAGAGAAAAACAGGCACCATGGCACTCGGGGACATATCTGTCTGTGAGAGAAAAATGAGGAAATAAGTTCTTGCTGCTGGGAAAATGGAACAGGTGGGTCAAAGCCTAAAGGATTGAAAAGATGAGAGATGGAAAGATTCACAGAGGAAGCACCTGGTCTGGGGCATCTTGATTCTTATCGGCCCCCAGAGGCAACGTGCTTTTGGATGTTCATGAGTTTGCTGAAGGGAATTTTCAACTGAGACAAATGTAGAGAGAACCAGAAGACTGCCATTAAGTGATGAGCTTCCTCAGCCTGAGTAACTCAGGAGCCGGAGGAAGAGGCAGTGGCCACTAATAAAATATGCCTTGGCAGCTTGCTGGGGAGGATGACAGAGCAGAGAAACCAAGGTGGTGAAGCTGGATTTGGTGAGCTTCTTGTTCGAAACCTTATAAATGTGAGGAAACCTGCTTTCCAGAGACAATGTCACTAGGCAGAGTCTACACAGTTCACTGTTGAGCTCTGGAATCTACAGTTCAAAATGGAGATGGAATTCCAGAGAATTCCAGCCTCAAAGGAAGTGTCTGCCTGGACCTGTCTGAATGTTGCACGTTAGGTGAATCCCGGAGGCCTCTATTAGCAGATAGTTGTATAAAAAATGTAATTTTCTCCCCAAGGAATTGCAAGGTCACAACTCAGGTCTCAGTAGAAGATCTCTCCCTCCTGGTTCTAGATTGGGGCCCCTGGCCTAGACGAGAACATTCTGGCAAAACTCAAACCCAAAATATCTCCCTTTCTTAGCCAGCCCTAGCCCTCTGGCTTGAAACAGCATCGTGAACGCGCTTTCTGCTCTGACCTGAGTACTGGGGTCTGGCAGCCCAGTTCTGGGTGTGGTAGCTGCTCCTGACTGAGGCTGGGGGCTTTGCTGGTTCCACCTAAATTTGTCCGCATGAATTAGGTGCTGTTCTGTTCTTACAGAAAATTGGTATTGGTGAGAAACGAATTCAGTTTGGGAGCTGCTGAGAGCTGTACCATTCCATCAGGAGGTGGCTTGGAAGCAGCTTCTGATGAAGAACCCAGACCCCCTCTGGTGGGACACGTCTGGCTGAGGGAGAGCAGAGTAAGGAAGTAGGGGTTCTATTAGTTTCTAGACTGTTATGCGACATCACCACCTACATAATGGCTTAAAACAACACATATATATATATATTAATTTATGGGTCTGTAAGTCCAAAATGGACATCGGTTTAATTGGTTACACTGGGGTAGAGTGAAGGTCTTGGCAGGCCTGTGTTGACTCCTTGAGGTTCTAGGAGGTGTCTGCACCATTGCCTTTTGCATCTTCCAGAGGCTTCCCGCATTTTCTGCCTCACCACCCCTTTCCTCCATCCTCACAGCTGAGTCCTTCTTCTGCTGCCATCTCTCTGTTCCAACCTCTTCTTCTGTCTCTCTTTTCCCCTTTCATGGACTCTTATGATTACATAGGACTCACCCAGATAATCCAGGAATCCTTGTTTTAAGGTCATCAGATAAGCAACGCTAATTCCATCTGCAGACTTCATACCCCTTTGCCATGCAAAATAGCATATTCTCAGGTTCCAGATGTGGGCATCTTTGGGGGAAGGAGGAGGACATTATCCTGTTATGCTGCCTAACACAGGAGCAAGGACTTCAGTTCTCTAAACTTAAAAGGCAGAGGAGAACTTTTTATTTTACTTTCTCTCTTGGAATGTTATAATGGGCAGCGGGATCCACGTTCAAATTTGAAGGGTTTTGTTGTTGTTGTTGTTGTTATTCATTGTGTATCTCATTAGGTTTTTGTTTGTTATTCATTGTGTATCTCATTAGGCAATATTTGGACGATGTAGCTGGGTATGCTATGGAATGAGAAATAGAAGAGGTGAAGAATTTTGGGCTTAGGATGCTTGTTTGTCTGTGATGCTAATTTAACTAACATCTTTTCTGACTTTTCTGACTCTGGGGACAAGAATAGAATGACCCAGTTGTAGGTCATGCTCAGAGGCAGAAGCAGCACCCCTCCGTGCACTGTGGATCTTTCTCTCTGAGTGAAGCGATGCTCCTTCCTGGATGACCAAAGTCTCGGCTTTTGAACCCAGTGGGTTAAGTGAGAACAGAAATGGGGAAAAAGAGAGAAAAAAACAGTCAAGCTTTTCTTTCTGTGCCAAAAAAGACTATTTTCTTCCCCATGAGTAGGGATTTCGAAGTGAGCAATTTCAGATTTTTTTCTCTGGTAGTTTCTTTGGGTTTGCACTACGCTGGTTGCTGAGACTCATGCTTCTCCCTTTCTTTGCTTGCTTCATGAATCTATAAAAGGGAAGTGAATTGCTTTCAGTTTCTTGTCTCTGTAAGAAAACAATACCCACCTACTGTCTCAATGCAGAATTTCAGCTCATGACTGGGTAGGAGATCCATCTGATAAAGGCCTGTCGTAGACCCCATTACCATGAGATGGGGTAAGGGGCGGGGGCAGGAGTGTCCCACTTGTTCTCAGGCCCAAGCAACCATACATTGGTGGTTCTCAGGCCATTGACAGATTAATAAACCTGTTATATCGACCCCTATTAATAGTCAATTCTTTGAAATTATATTCAAGGGCTACACCCATTTGGGATAGAGGGAGTGTCCTTGGCACCCACATCTACAGCTCACCTAGGAGAGAAGCAGAAATCCTTAAAAGCAAAGGCATAAAGACGATGCTGAAACACTTATCTCATCCTCCCAAAGCTGTGACCTAAATGAATCTCCACAGCTTTGTAAACACATCCGCACTGTTCCCGAGTCTTAATCCGCAGGGCTGTGATCTTCATCATTATCGTCTTCATTAGAAGCAGATGGCGGCGAAGTGTTGCCTACACATTTAGACGATGTTTAAATAATTCCTGGAAAGACAGCCAAGCAGCCTAATCGATTCTTTGAGAAGCTGCAGTGGAAGTTGGAAGGCGGGGACAGTAGTAAAACGGTGGCTCCGAGAAATTAATTTACGGACTAAGAAGATAAAGGGTTTTGGAAATAACTAACAATAAAAAAAGCCCTTTCTACTGAAATCTCATCAATATCATTGAGATAAATTTTTGAGCTGTAATGTTTTTATTTGCTATTTTCCTGTTTGCAAAAACTGACAGTTTATTATAGATTTGGGAAACAAGAAAAGCAAACGCACACGCAATTCCCACTCCCCAGGAGAAACCACTGCTGGGAAATGAGCTACATGTGCTTTCATTAGATACAGAGTGCCCCTTCCACTTGGGTCACTGTCCTCAAACCTCTCCTGCGATGACATTCAGGGCTTCTCGGGACAGTGCCCAGAGCATCTCTGCTTCAGGGCCTTTCCCGGTACGGGCTGCCTGCCCCCGCCAAGCTTTGATTCCTGCTTCCCATCTTTTGAAAAAGCAAATCTCTTTATTCCGGAGCATTTGCTACATGTTTGTTGTGGCTCTTGGGCCTGGCGACCTTGAAGGAGGTACCACTGTGCTCAAAGGAGATATTGAGGAGGCGGCCTGACCCTGCTGATCTGCCAAGTGTTTGTTTCCTTTTCTCAATTCAGTATATTTCTTATATTTTTCTTCTGGCAGCACAAAGTGTTTCAAACTCTCTACAAATCATTTATTTTTGTTTGTGATTTTACAGACAGGAAGATGAATAGGAATAACCTATGCTGATAATCTCTTTTCTAGACAAAACTCAGAAGCAGAATAAACTGACCACCTCCCACCTCTTCTCCCATCACCATTTTTTTCTTCACTATAGCTTAAAAAGTGAGCAGAAAGATTTTTTTTGCATATTATTTTTAAGCCCGCAAAATAAAAAATTAGCTGTTGCAAGAAGCCCAATTTTAAAATTATGTTCCTAAGAATGTATTCTGAAAGGAAATACATTTTTAAAGCTTTTGTTATTCGTAGCAGCCATTTTTGTTTGTTTATTTTTTTCAGTTTGCTTCTCATAGTCCAAGTATTTCAATTTCTTTCTTTTCAATAGTTTTAAAAAATCTCAACAATAAGCTATAGCTATTACTGGAATGAAGTAGTACTTTTCTGGACAAAGAAAAATATTTTTGTACAGTGATCATTTTTAAGTGCTTTTATTTGATCTTTTCAGGAATCTTGTGGTGGAGACAAATCAAGGCTTTTTTCTCTTTAGTGGGAAGGAAGCTGACTCAGAATGTTTTATAACTTTATTTCCCTTTCTTGTTGAACAGATTTCTGACTTATAAGTTACACTGGTGGGTGGTTGTTACGGGGACCTCAGGCCACATAGCTCCTGAACAGCAGACCCAAGACAAAGGCCAAATATCCAGCATCGAGCCCTTTGCTCTTGGCTCTCACATCACTGGCTATCCAAAAGGATTGAAATAGTTTCCATTTAGGTGACTAGAGAATCACAAGAGATCTTTAGCAGGAGAGTCTGTTCTGTAAAGGAAATTCGTTTTCACATTTGAAAAGCTCTGAGCTGCGGTGTTGCTTCTTCCCAACCATGACCAAACTTGTCAGTTCCTCAGCAGAGGGCATGCTGGGAGGATGAAGGAGGTAGGCCTCATAACGTTTTCCCAGTTCTGAGGGGTCCTCTGTTGGAATGTCATTTCCTAGGGCTCACTGTTAATGAATTCAACAGATATATATTAGGCACTCGCTGCGCGTCAGAGATTGTTCTAGTTCAGGAGATAAAGCAGGGAGCGAAAACAGACAAATAGCTCTGCGTCCTGGAGCTCACATTTTAACAATTGTCTCAGTATTTTATTTTTGTTAATATTCTTGTTGAAGCTGGCCTTTGGCACCATTTATCTGAATGCTTCCACTGTAATGGATAATTTTGGTGGCAGAACCATCCTTACTGTTTACTGGTTGCTTATAACATGCCACGCGCCATCGAAACAAATCATGCATTATCTTATCAGGTTCTCATAAACACCCATCTTCCAGGCTGTCATACTGTTTCACTCTACATAAATAGTACGTAGTACACCCAAGATTTTGACGTTGGGCTGTCTGCCTCTAAAAGCTGCCTCTAAAAGCGCCTTCCACCACTCTCCACACTGGCTTGTCTTAAACATCGTTGATTTAGATTGCAGCTCCAAGAAACGAGTTTGAAATGACAATTGAAATTGCTTTCATTTTGTATCAAATAAATTCAAAATAAATTAGCTTTCAAATCAGAAGGAAAGACATATTCATCCCGGAGGTCCTTTGCGAGGTGGTAAATGAGAGCTGTAAACTTTCGGGTCGACGACAATGCCTGTTTCATCCGTTTTTCAGCTCATCACGTACGTGTCTGTTACTGTAGGAAAGTACACAGGCAACCATCATCAGCCACGGTCTCCGATTCTTTGCTGCTGATGGAGACTGCCCAGTAGACCATATTGCAGAAGTTAAAATTTAAAATGATTGCCCATAGACTTGAATTAGTTTTTAATTTCTCTTTGATGGGAAATCCATGTTTTATCTTAAGGAAGCATGCATTCAGAACAGTAAGCTACGTACACTGTTGTGACAAGTGAACGACCAGAAGCTGACATCTGTGTGTGAGCTTCTGCAGCTTTCCCTCAGCCCAGGTGTTTGCTAATCTGTAGCCCAAGGCTCAGACATGATTCTGGCATAGCTTGGGAAATAGCCTGGGTTCCAGGTGGTTCGAAGAGGTTAACATCACCCCAGATGTGCAAGCAAGTACAATGCGGTGGGGAAAATATTAAAAATAGCAGATGATATTAATTGCTGCTAATTATGGAGAGATCACCACCGTATGGTAGGCGCTTCTGCTCCGTGGTTTACATACATTATCTCATTTAACCTTCACAGTGGCTGAATCAAAGCTGTAATTGATGCCGAGAGAGGTTAAATAACTTTCTTGACGTTGCACTGCCTGTAGGTATCCAGTCAGGGCTGGAGTCCAAGTACCTTCCATTCTTCTCCATGATGTGTCAGTGTCACGAGGATTCGGAAGTGGGAGAGATCAACAGATTGGAGAGATGGGGAGGAAGGCTTCGTGGAGGCCAAGCATCTCTACTTAAGTAACTGTTTCTACTAATGTTTCAATCTCAAGGACATCACTGGAACGTTTCGGGTGTAACTGGAGAGTTTTGAACATCTAGTTTCTTAACTGTGTTGAGGGTGGCTAAACCATGTAGCACTACTAATTATAATTAGTTCTCTAATCAGCTCTAAGGATCATACTCCTCCATATCGCGCATGTCAGCACCATGCAGTTAGAGCACACCTTTTCATGGTCCTCTTTATTGCTAACTTTGTGCAGAAGCAGAACACCAAAGTTTGCTTTTAAAGATGTCTTCTACATCTTGTATTTTGTCTCAGATTCCAGAACTGCACCAAAAAGAAATTATATAAGGTAAGATGTCGCAATATTCTCAGTTGGAAAAATAAAACATAGGTTGTGAACACCATGCACAGGCGTTCAGGAAAAAGTCAGGTGGTACATTGGCTTTCCTCGTGAAAACATGTATCATGAAGTCAATTCGGAACTGTTAACGCATTTGGCTTTACAACATACCCATCCCAGTTCCAGAGCTATGGCCAGTCTTTATTCTTTTATATGAATAAGAAAAGCACCAACGTGGTTCCATAGTCTAGCTATTAGCATGTCTGCTTTACACTTGCAGAAGGTCCTGGGTTTGCACCCCAGTGGAGCCACGGTTCATGGTCTATGGCCACGCCACCTTGAACAAGCCTGATTGTGTCTGATCTCGAAAGCTAAGCAGGGTTGGGCCTGGTTAGTACTTAAATGGGAGACCACCTAGAAAGACCACCTGCTGTAGGCATTAAAAAAAAAAGTGCTCTCTCCTCTACCCCTCAAACCCTTCAAACTGATACACTGCTAGGCAAGGGGAGGGTATCTTGCTGGAGAGAAGCAGGCATCCCTTCCTCCAGGTATATGCAGGCCTGAGCCACAAGGACACAAACTTGACAGGTGGAAAGGGGGGTGGATCGCACCCTTACTTGCCAACAGACCAGGAAACATGGTGAAGCACATAAATGGCTCCATCATACACAGTAGTCTTACTTGTAGCTGTCACTTGAGAGGAAATACAGGGAGAATGCTGAGTGCTTTGCATTCATTTATCAGAATCCTACCTGTTAAGGAAACTGACTTGGGGAAGTCAAGGGCACACAGCTCTCAAGTGGGGCAGCTGGGATTCAGGCTGAGGCCTGATTCATTCTGAAGTCTGGCTCCTTCTTCCTGAGGAACTAGCACCTTACCTCTGCTCTGCAAAACTTTTCAAACTTGTTGGGTGGCACCATCAGCATTCACAAAAGAAGAGATGCAGGAAGCAAATCCCTGTGCCCTGTGCAGACAGAACATTTCGTTTTGCCTTTTAATCTCTTTCTTCTCCTAAGAGTTCTCTTTTCTCATGTGCATGTATTCAAATCCCACCTATTCTAGAGGTGATCTAATGCTACTTTCTCCATGAAGCTCTTGATTCATTTTAATATGGAAATAACCTCCCTCTTAGAAATCACCAAAGCACATTCCTTTACCACTCTTAGGATCTGAGCTTGTTCCCACTTGCATTACAGCTATGTGTATCTATGCCTCCCACCACACCCTTAATGGGCTATGAATTCTTAGATGCTGGCTTTACATATAATTAGTCTTTTTATTACTTCTGCCTGGCATAGCATAGGAACTCAAGTTTGTTGACTAAGTGAATAAATGAATGCATAGAAGAATGAACCAACACAATCAAGATTTATAATAAAATGGTATTCAAACTATCCATACCACTGGAAATAATGACAAAATTTAGATAAGACACTTAAAAAATTTTTTTTTTTAAATATCTTTGTTTCTAAAGAGCCGACAGGGTGTTATAGGTTGAGTCATATACCTCTTCTCCCACCCCGCCACCAATTTCAAATGTTGCAGTCCTAACTGCCAGTACTTCAGAACCTGATGTGTTTGGGAATAGGATCACTGCAGATGTGATTAGTTTGTTAAAAAGCTAGAGAGAAGCACATAAAACTTTGGTGGAAACCATGGAAGCAGGAAGGAAGTGGCATAAAATATTTCAAGTACTGGAAAAAAATGTTATTTATTCTGGATTTTAGACACAGCAAAAATATCCTTCAGGAGTGGAGGAAGAATGCAAGCATTTTCAGATAAAGAAAAACTAAGAGAATTTGTTGCTAGCAGAACTATGCTTAAAGAATGACTGAAGTTCTCTATAATAAGGAAAGAGGCTGCCCCAAAGAAAAAAAGAAGAACGATGGAATGTGTAAAACTAGAGAGAAATATAATAGGTTATCGTTTTGCGTATGTGTTTTTAAATATTTAGAATGTTTGGTTGAAGCAAAAGTTATAACACGATTTGATGTGCACAGCGCACGGAGAGAAAATCATTGTCAGTTATATTTTTAAAGTGGGGTGAGTAAAAAGACCAATATGAAATTAAGATTTCTGCATTTTACTTGAAGTGGTAAAATATCAACATGAATATATATTGTTAATACCTAGACTAATTACCAAAAATCTCATTCAAAGTGATAGATTCAAAAGCACTGTGGGTAAATCAAAATGAAATTTAAAATAATATCCAAGCAATCCATAAAAAAGCATGGAAAGGGAAACAAAGAAATGAAAATCAGAACAAACAAAGCAAATGTTAAAAGGACACACTTACACCCCAACGTATCAATAATTACTTTAAATGTGAATGGCCTAAAAACGCCAATTAAAAGACAGATGGGCAGAGTGGATAAAAAATGGGACCCAATTATATTCTGTCTGCAAGAAACTCACTTGATGGATAACAACCTAGAGTAGATTGAAAGTAAAAGGGTGGGGGAAATGTGTAATAATACATGACAATATTAAAAAGGAAAACAGTAACACCTTATAAGGCGTACCTTACATAAAGCACAGGTCAACAGGGTCCTTGAATATTTATTACAAAGGATGGCACGAGTGGTCATTAATTTTTAACTTCAGTAATGAAGACGTGCAAATTACAATTTTTAGGAAAACCACTGAAATGATTGCAGTAGAGTATCAATCAGCCAAACCAGTAGGAAGAAAAAGAAGAAAAAAGAATGCGATGCGAACAACCCAAAGGGAGTGAGAAAGAGCAGAGATAAGCATGGGACAGGTGTGACAGATGGTGGGGTGGGCAGGTGGAAGGACTGGGAAGGGCAGCTGCTCATGGAAGGCTTCTAAGGTGCAGGCACTGTCGTCGTGGCCTGAGTGATTTTTTATTGTGTGCTTTACAGGCTCTTCACGACAAAAGTTAAAAAGTGCTGGGTGGTCACCCCCTGCTTGTCTGTGGTTACCTGGCTGGTACCTCCTCATCACCTCTTCGACAGACTCACCCTCAGGTCCCCTCATCCATCATGGCTTGCTTCTGCCTCTCAAGCCCAGTGTCTCCACAGAGGTTTCTAGGGTCACTAGCTCGCTTCCTCACCTGTGTCTGCATCCGGACCTCAGGCTAACAGAAACTAGTGCTAGAAACTTCTTAGGAAAGGCATCAGTCATTTTCTTGGCATAACATTCACATGTGTAATCCTGATGCCCTTTATTACTTGCTCTTAGCAGCGTTTGGTAGAGAGAGACCTCTGGCTCACTTTTGGGAGTCGCAGGCCCCTTGCACTGTTCTTGTTTCCTTCTCCTCTTCTTTCCTTTAACCACTTTTGCTCAGTGTCTTATTCCAGCTATTTTTTTCTTTGCTTTAATTTTTTATTTTTCAAATTTCAGAATTATGTCTTCTGGACCCTTTTCTCTTCATCCTCTACATTCCCTTTTGAGTAATTTTATACATTTCCTTGGCTTATTTTTGTTTTTATTTATTTTATTATCATTATTTTTTTTACTTCTACCTGGTAATATTCCCAGATCGTTATTTTTAAGACCACCCTATCCTTCTGATTTACATATTCACCTAGTCATAGATATCCCATTTGAATGTCTCCTAGGCATTATATCTCAACATGTCCAAAATGGCATTTTCTTTGTACCTCCCAAACCTGGCCTACTTCTTGTTTCCGTGAAGGGCACCAATATCCACTGGCTGCCCAAACGCAGACCTTGGTATCATTCTTGATTCTTCAATGGCTACTGATGCATAAGGTCATGTTGCTCTATTGTCCGGCCACTGTCTCACATCTCTCCAGCTGTCACACATGCACACTCACACGGATTTTGCTGACGTCATCTTTTATTTGGATTAGTGCAATAAATCGAAGGCAGGCCCTCCTGTCCCTAGTTTTGCCACCCACCCTCATTCTTTTCAATGGTTCCTACCTGGTTCTTTGCACCGATAGTTCACTTAGGATGGTCATGTTTCTCACCTTTTAGGAATCTCTTCCTGACTTCATTATCTCCTACATTATTTACTCCACCAGCTGTAATATGGAAAACAGGTTTGCCTGCCATGTGAAGCCCCATGACATGTGACATTCTGGAATCACACTGTTCAATTAATGTTTAAACAGTGGCTTAAACTGCCATTCAGCAGGAAACCTTTCTTCCTCCTTATACTTCTGAGAGTTCTTGGAAGGTTTAGGATCTTTCTGGTCATCCGATTCCCTTTCCCTCTTGAGTTCCTAATTGAGCTGCTTCTCATTTCCTGGGGTTGCTGAATGCTTCCTACCCATTAGGCTTCATTCTGGAGAGCTCACTTTCTCTCGTCTTTGCTCTCTCACTCTCTCTCGCTCCCCCCCACACACCAAACTAACTTTAATACAAGGGTATAACTGCCATTTGCTGGAGTTAGGTGGGTGACAATTAGGGATCACAGCTCAGTACTAACTTAAATACACATTAATTATCACTGTCATACAAGTAATTTGGCCTCATTCCCCATTTCTCTACTCTTTTCTCAATTAGAAGATTCTAGTTGAGAAAGTCACATCTTGCTGTCGATTCTATATTTTAATTGTCATTTTAATTGTTGTCTTCTAATCCTGCTGCTGGAAACTGGAAGTTCAGTCTGTTGTAGAGAGACAGTCAGTTCTCTGCTTATCTTCCCTTCTCACCTGAGGCAATAGTCACTATCTCTCTACTTTTTCAAACTATAGGTTCATCAGGATGTTTTCGTAAACAAAAACATCAGTCTTTCCAGAGGTGAATTGTGTTATGCCCCTAGAATAAAGAAGCAGTAGCTGTAGCAGATACCTTGTCTACTCAACAGTGTGTTTAATTCCTGATACCAGGGGCATGCACAGCCCTTTGTTATGTGGCCCCAGTTTCTACTTCATTCCCTGCTTGGGGCATTCCGAGTGGTGGTTAGCATTTGAAATTCCATGATCCTCTCTGCTTTTGCATATTTGCTCTGCTTCTTGGAATACCTCACCCCTGATACTTTTCTTAGCTGAGACTTTTTAAAAACTTCCAGTTTTAAGTTAATTCTGCCAACCAGCCTTCCCTGGTGCCTGGGTTAGGTTAGGTGCTTGTGACATGTACCTTCAGGGTGTTGTATTTCCCTTCCTGCAGAAAGTATCACGTTTTGTCAATGAGGATAGCCTGTTCTCTGAGGGTTGGGGCTGTGTCCTCTTCATCAGGATAAACTCTGTGTCAGTTCCAGTCCCTCGTGCATTAGAAAGATCGAAAATATCAGCTATAGAAATGAGAAAACAAAAAACAAAACAAGTTTATGACTCTTTTCTGAGAAGCTCCAAGGAAGCTTCACCTTTCTTCACCAGTTTTGAGTCAGAAATTGCCAGATCCTCAGGGAGGACCGTGCACGTACCTTCCAGACCAGACAGTTTCTCAGGTTCTTACCCATTTCTGCTATACTAATATTCTGTGGTCTTACATCATATTTTTTTCAAAGTAAAATAATAAACAGCACTATGTCTTACTGTTTTAAGAAAAATGAGAACAGATTTAGGCTCCCCTATTAGATTCTCATCATTTTTCTAAGACTTCCTAATTTTAGATAGGCACGAAGAAATATCCAGATTACTAGAACAGTAATTTGGCAAATCCATGTAGCATGAATTTCCTATCCCATTTCTTAGAATGGGCGTTCATTTATATTCAATTTTTCTTCCACTCATTTGACTTAATTGTTCTTAAAAAATTCTGCATTCTATAAACTCAGATCTTCAGCTCATTGTATGTGACAAATTTATTTTCTACATATTTAATGATAAAAGTCTTTAATAAGTTATTTTTAAATTTATTTAGTTAACATTTATAAAATATATCATCATAGTATCACCCATGGTTTTTGATAACTGATTTAAAAGTTACCTATGATTTTAAAAAGTTTTTATCAAGTTTTTATCAACTTAAAACTCTTTAGGTTACAAACACATTTCAGGTAACTATCACGTGAACCTCACAACCACCTCAAGCCATAGGGTGTATGGGCCTTTCACCCCCACATACAGGCGACAGCATGGGAGCAGGGAACTGAGATGGAAGACAGACATTTCTAATTTCCTTTGTTTGACTTTGTACGAAATACATGAAATTGCACAGTTTGGCAATAAAATGGATTTGCACACAATTACCACATTAACAAAACTGAAATAAGTAGACTCTGAAGAGAGTGTAATTGTGTCGAGTACATATTAACAAGAGAAAACTTCAGGGCGCAGTAGCAGAGCACGTGCAGTGTGAATGAACCGGAGACTTTTCAGGGCCTTCGCCAGGGAGGTAATCATTGGATGAAAGTGGTAAAAATATGAGCTGGCCTTCACATTGAAAGCTGATGCTTTCAAGCTTCTGCAAACAAAACATTCAGTGAAGGAAATCCATTTTTTAAAAGAATCTCAAATATACATACTTATATATGTGTGTGTGTGTATGCACACACACACACACACACATATATGTATCTCAAGTTATAAAGTTCCACAAAATTTTAGGGCATAAATGATCTTTTAGACCTTCTACTGTGAAATTTCAAAGAACTTCAGGATGCTAATGGTGTTCAGAGATATGCTAGCCCAGAGGTTCTCAAATACAATGCCACATTTTGGTTTTGATGCATGAGGATATTTTCATCAATCTTCCATAAATGAGAAAAAAAAACCAACTAGTAAGTTTTTCATAAGCTCAGTTATTAAATTTAAAGAATTAGAAACATATATTTTAATTGTCCCATAAAATTCAAATGCTAATGTCCTTAGTCTATTTGGAAAAATAAAAATCGGCAACCCTATTTCAGCCTCCTCCTCCTTCTTTAGGTGTGTTGTGGAATTTTATTAGATAGTGACATCAAACAATTTGAGCGTCAGGGTATTAGCCACTGCTGGTGCCTCCAACGTGTAGGCGGGTGAGCCTCAAGCCAGCGGTGTTGATGACTTGCTCTAGGTCATGGCTGAAATCCGGGGCGCCCTGATTCCCAGGACAGGCCTGTCCCAGCTCGCTGTGCTGCCTTGGAATGCATGAATAGCTGCTATTTTTTTTCTTCTGCGCCAGATCCAACAGTGGGAAGCTGAACTGCACATTAAAATTCCACTCACTAATTCATAAGGCATTAAAAATTAAAAATCTATCTCTTTTGTCAAGTACCTTTCCTTTTATTAATTATCTAATCACAACAGACTCAATTGATTAATAACCCTTATTACATGCATTTCCAGCTTATTGATAAGGTCCATCTGTAGTGTATAGGGAGGGAAGTTTATTTAAAAATTATTAGAGCATTGAAAATGAAGGTAAATAAAACCAGCCCAGTCTCAACAGGAGAATTGTGGGAAATCCATGAGGGGGGAAAATGACTTTCAATGGTAATTTTAAGTAGATTCACTCTCCAGCACTGAGCCTACAGAAGACAGTATCTTAAATACAAATTTCATTCTCTGATGGCAGAAAAACTGTTTAACAGCTGGAGTCCAGGAAGGAAGATCGCCTTGAATAAGGTGAGATTCCAAAATGCACTATAAAAACAAGCACCTGATATTTTTGTTTATGTGCTTTGTTTTGAAAGGAAGGTGAGTAAATATTTAAAAAATCAAAGTCATAATTTTCTTATTTGTTCAAGCAAATGAAGGGTCAGTAACTGCCCTCCAGATATGATATGCTCCCAGGCCCCAGGCCCACGGCCGTGACATTTTAGCCTTGTCATTACTCCCAGTTTGTGAAGAGCCTGCACGTTTGCATCACATAAAGCAATGTGTTATCAGCACAGCACAATGCAGGCTACAACAACTGGAGCTGGCAGAACCCACTAGACCTAAGGGGGAACGGACTCTTCTAGTCTACCCTAAATGCTTCCAGCACCTCGCGGAAGCCCACATTTTGGAGAGTGAAGAGGGGAGCAGATGTTTTCTGTGATGCCTGCCATTTCTGCAGACGATGCATACAAGGCACAATGAAAATGGAACAGCAAGAAGCTAGAAATAATGCTTTATGTTCATGTGATGCACTCGTGTTTTGCAAAACATCTTCAGTCAGTGTCTCCAACCATCCCAGTGGTACGATGCACGTGCTGCAGGTGGGAGAAATGAGGGTCAGAAGTGTCGAGTAGCTTCTTCCCAGTGGTTCGAGGGGAATGGGAAGTAGTGTCACGTGACTCCACGTCCACCCTTCCTGCCACATTCCACTTCAAACCAAATAAACTTGTCTTTTGTTGTTTTTAAATTATCACTGTGTCTCAGGAAATGCTTGCTTCTCAAAGGTTTTTATTTAAAATATGAATACAAGCATATTCCTTGTGTCTGGGAGATGACTTCTGCTTTCTCCCGGATCCTGTCATGACTGTGTACTGAGAGACACTGCGTCTGGGAGTGGGGACAGTGCAGGTGAGGGTGTGAAGTTAAGCAATCGCCCCACATCCAGCCCGGATCTAACCCCATGATTTGGCCCTTATGTCTCTGGGTTTCCAGCTGGGTGTTCTTTCCAACACAGCTTGCTCCTTCTCTAAACTTATTTTTTTCAGAGAGGATAGTCACAATAGCCTTGTCTAACTCTCAGAAGACTGAAAATCACATGATGCAAACAGATAAGTGAGAGTTTAGAAGGTGCAGGGGACGAAACTCAAACAAAGCAATATTAGGATCCCTCCTCTGGTCTGCAAGAATAGGTGGAACGGACTCTCCCAAGCTGTAGGTGGCCAGCTGTGGTCACACGGAGGTCCATCTGGCGCTGACACAGAGCAAACTGTCTGTAAACCTCTGGGGAGATCTCTTTCCCTCTAATTGCCTAATGATGCTGCGACCTTAGACTTGTATTTGCATATCATTTACATAAAAGTCATGTCCAAGATGTTCGGCATTTATTTCCCCAAATCCTTAAGACTTCTTTCTTGTTCTGCTTTGTGATTGCTCTGAGTCCCAGAGCAAATCATGACATGAATAAGGATTTTGAGAGGGACAAAGGGTTCCAACACAGATTTTTGATTTAAGATATATTTGGTTGAAAATGCTTTGATCTCAAAGAGTTCATCTGGATGTCATCTGAGTGGAGCAGAAAGAGTCTGAGACGTAGAATATGGAGTCTGGAGCCCCCATCTTAGCTTCACCTCTAAACTACTTTATATCTCTGGTCAAGATATTTCTCTGAACCTGCTGGATTAGATGTTGTCTAGGACCAGCCCGGACTGCAGCCATTCTAGGGTTTTACATTATCCTGAAGTCGATCGTAGCAGAAGTGCTTCCCCTGAAATTCTTAACAACCATCTATCTATTGCTTCCATAGCCAGGGAAACAGGTTATATGCACTGTGCTCTCCGTCATACTTTAGGAAAAGACTATGGATCAGGACCCCGACACATTTTGACAAGTCTCAGGAGGAGGTTCCTCAGCCCGAACCCGGAGATTTGTAAAGGCTCATCAGCTATCTTCTCATTTATTTCTGGCTATTGGCTAGTTATGGAGTGACAGGCATCTTAATTGTACATTAATGGGGAGTTAATTAGCATTAACTGCTTTCATGGCAGCTAGTGATTACTACAGTTTAAAGAAAAGGCTATTTTAACTTAAGTAGTTTCCATAGCTTTTCAGGATGAAAAAGGATGGACTCTACGGGATCTTTAGAACAGAGCTCTTGAGGTCTCCAAACGTCTCCATGATTTGAGCGTTAAGGTAGAACTATCCTTTAGATCAGGTCACTCAGGGGACTTTGGTGTCTCCTAAGGGGGTCAAAAACATTCCAAGGCATTAGAGTGGACAACCTGGGACTTGAAGTTCAGCTCCTGTGTCTTACTAGCTTTTTGATCTTGGACAAGCTCCACATTTGAGTGGAGAGTCTTCCAAGGGCTGCTGTGAAACTTAAACAACAGAAAATAATGAAAATGCTGAGAAAGTACAAACACATGTGTAGTATTCTCTCTTGCCTCTGCTGATTACGCAGTCATCTCTCGTCATCTCCTAGAGGATGTTGAAGCACAATTTCCAAGCCGCCCCAAGAGAGAATTGCATAGAGGTTGTCCTATGACCGATGTAAGATGACGGGGCGGGATGATGGTTTAAATGCTGAAATGACGGGGGGCTGGTTTCCAAAAGAAAATGACCTATTCTGACTTCTGAGGAGACCTAGAGGAAATGAGGTCCCCTTTTTGGCATGGATTAGAGATAGGCAGCCTGGACTCTCTCCTCCTCTATGGTTCTAGATGAAGGGTTCTTACTTCAGGTGATTTCAAAATGTTCCTTCTGCCTTCCTACAATTCCTACCTCCTGTGGGTTTCTCAACAGAACCCTTGTCCTGTCCATGGCCCAGGTATATGACTTAGAAATGGACTGATGGCACAGTTCTGGGATGGAGCACTAGACCTAACTCTGGGTTCACGTACTAGAGAATCTTCAAGTCATTCTTGTCTTTCCCTAGGCCAAGGTCATTTCTCTTCCAAAGAGCAGACATAGACCATGAAGCAAGACTCCCGAAGGAGTTCCCATCCCACGACTCAGCGTGTACTGTGATGAGGACTGGGATTGACCTGGAACCCACCGTCACATCTGACATCATCTGCTGGGCCCTCTTTCTGTCCTCTCCTCCTTGCACTCTAGCCTCTGCCATCTTTAGGGACCAGTGGCATCCCCATAACCATCACATTCACCTTCCTATTTCTCATCTTTTTTTTTTGCTTCTTCATAAGAGTGATGATGATTACAGTAAACCATCATCAGAATATTTGGCAAGTAACTCTCAGATCTGTAATCTGATACCACAAGTAAAAGGTAGGAAAAATTATGTCCATTTTGCAGAAAAGGAAGCTAATACTCAAGCGCTATGAGATCACAAAAAGATTCGCTCGGTGTAAACAGCTTCTTAGGGCAGAGGTCTCCTGTGCTGTTTGCGTGGCATCATGTTTTTTCAACCAGTTTTTCCAAATTCATTCTAAAGATAATGAGATAACAGTGAGAATTGAAATGTTTTCTTTATAGGCTTAAAGTCTTATGCTTTGGTAAAGTTATTTTATATAAAAAGCCTAGGAATCAGGACTCCAGGGTTCTAACCTCAGACATCCTATCTCTAAGTGACAGGATTCAGTGACGAAGAAAAGCTTAGGTGTGTGAGGGACCCCTGTGCTGCATAACCCCGGGGGGTTGTGCAACATGGCAATGATGCTGTATATTTTATTTTGAATTCTAATGATATTGTAAGATTAACATCAATTATTTACTTTGATTTTTTTCAATTGACCTATCTGTTTTAGGTTAGGGTGTTGATATTTTGGGTGTATGAAATATGTCATACCATATTGAGTGTTTGTCTAAATTATGTGTTAACCATGATTCTAGCTATGTAACTGTAACTACCTTAGAATGGCCTCGTGCTCCAGTTTTAATGTCCTCTAATGAAGACCTGTGCAGATTTTTTAAAATGCTCAGAGGAATAAGTGTGTGAGTGTGTGTGCACGTGTGTGTGCCTGTGCGTGTGTGTCTGTTGGGGGAGTTGTAGAGGTTAGACCAGGACCTAGTCCTCTAAATTATCTTGGCAAACAATAGGCTCTGTAGTTTCCTTGGATGCTGACACCCAGCTTTAGCTGTCTGTAAGTGTGTTTAGGGCTGAGTCACTGTCATTCATTCATTCATTCATTCATTCATTCATTCTTGAACTCAGTAAATCTTTATGAAGTGCCCACTCTGGCAGGCCCTGATGCATGAGGCCAGGTTCCTGAGAAGGAGCTCACAGATCGATGCCAGCACAGTGGCCATGCCACACGGGCTATGGCAGGAGGGCGGAGGGAGGATTTTAGAGTCATCCTGAGCCATCAGGGAAGGCTGGGGTAGCTACGGTGGTGTTTGCCAGGCAGACAGGCGAAGGAGAAGGGGCATGTGTTGGGATGGATCTCCTGGTAGAGAGAATCACATATGTGGTGGCCTGTGATGTGTTGTGAAGGTGAGTGACGTATTTGTTATTTAACCCGTCACCTAGGCAGACACGGTGCCTTTATTGGGACCACACTAGGCTGTAGCTGAGGAGAGCCAGGTTGACCCACGAGTACCAGAAACGCAGAAGCAGTGCCTGAACATCTTTTTTCTCACGTCACCAAATGTCTCCTAAGCTAGATCCCGAGCTCTGAGACCCGGAGCTCTCACCCAGCTGGGCCCATGGCCACCATGACTGAATGCTGGGTGACAGATGAGAGGGACCTGGCATGCAAGCCACACACCAACCAATTTAGCAAGAGTCCTCCTGAGATTTCCTCTAAGATCCCGAAGGCAGAGAAACGATACCATTTCCTGGCTTTATAATGTGATTTTGAAAACCTTTCTAGTGACCCGCTCCATTTGTATTGATTGACTTAACAGCATGATGTTAAGTCACGATGATGGGGTTGTTCGAGGGGAACCTCAGAAGGCTTTTTATTTCCTGTCCCCAGATTTTCCCCTCTGGAGACAAAGTCTTGCCTTTCACATGGCGAGAGGAGGAAACTAAGCCCCAGAAAGAGTCAATACAGCGACTGCTATGGTGTTGGTTGTGCTCTGTGACTGGGGTCCTCGTTTCCACAAGGCCAGCCAGCTCCCTGAAGCCTAATAAAATCAGAATATTAAACTGTGTGACTACTGAGGGCCTTTCCAGATTTCACATTCTGTTTAAATTTGAGGTGTCATTGCTACAGTGCATTGTCCCAGCTCAACTTTTGGTGGAGAGAGAAACAGGCATCCAAAGGGGCCAGGATGAGGTGTCCAGAGGATGACAACAGGTGGAAATGGAACCACACGAACGGCTGGCTCTGCTGGGACAGACCCCTTCCTTTTCTCTGCTGACCTCTGCCCCTCTCCATAGTCCAAGGTCATGTGCAGATGTCCATGTCATCGCTAAACTCCCCTACCTGCCTACACACTTTGCAAACTGCCATCTTTTCGCCTGCGTTTGCTTCTAGAATCCATCTCTGCAGCAACTTAGGCTTCCTGGTGTGTGTCTTGCCCAGGTGGGCAGATGCCGTGCCAAGCTTTGGCTTTCTCACATTCCCCCTCTCATAGCTCACCTGCTCAGGCCCATCGGGAGTGGGCCAGCATGCCATCTTCCCAGGGCTCTGGCTCAGAAAAGAGACAAGGCACAGTCGGAAAGGAGAGCTCCTCGTTGATAAGTGGCAGAAGCCATGAGTATTTTTATTGTCTACGAATAGCCAGCTTAAACCTCAAAACGAGGCCGTGGAAAGGGAAGATTTTTACTCAGGAAAAATCTAAACCTGGAAACTTACTTGGAACGTATAACTTGAGGAACAGTCATTGTCTGGATTAATTATGAAATTATTATTGATGCGCAACCGATGAAGTTACCTTTCAGTGCTTTGATGCTCCCCCCACTTCTGGAAATAAAGGATAAAATCCCAAAATGAATATTTATTCCAGGCAAACTCCCTGATTTCAAAGAGCAGTCTTGCTGCCTGTTGATACTTCCCAGGTGAATGCTGTCTCCCAGGCTTTCTTTGACGTGCTTGAACACTAGGCATGAGCAATTTGGGTTGTAAAACCAGTTTGCAAAGAAATGAAGTTCACAGATCTGTTTCACAAGAAGGCAAACAAGTGATCAAAGTATTCAGTTGATTAGAAGGGGAAGAGAAAAAAGATTAGGACGGAAAAGAGATGTAAACAAAGGGAAAGATGTATGATGTGTGTATACATGATCACACCTGCAACAGGACAGCGCAGAGGGCTGACATGTGTTCGCCCTCAGTGATGTCGGGGGCCTGTGGACTGATGAGGGCCGATGGCAGATGCATGTACTTTTCTGCTTTGAAAGTTCTTTCACTTGCTTTACCTCCTTTGATCTCAGCAATCTGCTCGGGAATTAGGAGCAGCGTTGCAATTCCCATTTCACAGATAAAGAGGAGGGACTTGCCCAAGGAAAGAGTTCATTTTAGCACAGTCATGATAGAGGCAGTTCTTGCCAATGAGCTACGACTGCCATACCACTTTGCATCCAGGGTCCCCCTTCCCATAAGGGAAGCCACTGTGCCACCCTGTAAGGTCACTTGAGAAGTATCTCATGCACCTTGTGCAGCTTTCACCCCTATTCCCAATACCTGGCTTCCTTAGGAATCTCTCCCCAGATATTCTTGATTTCCTAGGTTTTCTTTGAAAAGACAAATATTGCTTAAAAGGTTGGTTTCTTGAAAGGAAAAAAGAGGAGAGAGTGGAGAGGATAGATGGAAGCTGCAATGGGCACAGGTTGCCTGCAACACCATGCAGCGCTGAAGACAGAATTACACACAGATCTCGGCACTAAGACCATTCACTTTTTCATCTTTATAACCAACTTCGAGTATGGCCTAATCAAGGCACATGCCATCCGGGGCTTCTTCCCAAACACACCCTGCATTTTCTCATCACTTCTCAGTAAAGATCTCTCACTCCCAAGAAGAACCAACTTCCCATTCTTCCTGTCTCCTTTCCCTCCCCTCCCTCCTCTCCCTTCTTTTTGGAATTTTATCCCTTACTATTTGCAATAACAGCCAGAGTTAATTACAGTGTGCATTGGTCTTCTCTTGTTGCCATAATTTATTTTGTAAACCTGGTGGTGACTGAAAACAAAGCCAACTTTCTATCTTAGAGTCTGTGGGTCAGAAGTCTGAAATGGCTCTCGTTGGACTAAACTTGACATTCGGACAGGCCTGCATTCCTTTGGGAGCCTCTACGGGAGGATCTATTTTCTTGCCTCTTCCAGATTTCCGAGGCCACCCTCATTATTGATTCTCTTGCTCTGTGCTCACAGCCAGCAATGTTGGCCCACGCCGCATCCCATGATGCTGCCATCTCTCCATTCACTCCCTCCTACTTGTAAAAGCCCTGAGTCTCTGCACAGGAAGCAGGACCCTCACCAGCTAGTCTACCACTGTGACCTCAGGGCCTGACAATGCGCCTGGAGGCCCAGTGCAAATGCCAGTGCCTTATGCCACTCTCTCCAGTGTCTCCTCCAGAAGTTCACCTCCCAACTCTTTGCTAAGTTGTCAGCTTCCCAGAGGGCCACCTCGGGGTCTCACTCCCAGGTGTGCCTCACGGTGCCCTGCACAGGGCACACCCACAGCCACATGCTGCGTAGCAGGGGTGGACCAGCATCCCGCATACCTCAAATTACTTTTCCCACTTCCTTGGAGGACACAGATCCAAACTCACGTCAGAATGCTCTTTCTAGCTCCCCTTTTCTCCAAGTGAGATCACTGTCTCTAAATAAGTGAGTATTCCTAAGCTTTTCTAAGTCTTCCCTGAGCCCCATCATCCTCTAATTCCTCATTGAAAATGACTCCTGAACTCAGAACGGGAATTTCAAACACAAAGGCTGATCCTCCACTGAAGTGCCTGGTCAGTTCTCACTTAACATTCCCAGGCTCGTATGTACTGCTTGCCAAGTACCCCTCTGGGGAGTGGGGTGAGTTCCAGACTGGCTGTCAGGGTGCATTGACTCGAATGCATTTAACTTGACGTATATTTGGGTCACAATGAAGAGGTCACTTGTTTTCGCTTAAAGCTAGTTTTGAGATGTTCTCACACACACTGGGCTGAATACGTTTCACTCAGCCGCTTGCGAGAGGATGCTTTAAACCCTTTCAGTGCACGCAAACATGTAATTTGGCCCCTGGTGGATTGGGGTTGATTACTGTTTACATCTGAGTATTGTGCTGTCATCGGAGTTGACTCATTAGGCACCGAGAATGAAGCAGGTGCTGCTCTGCAGAGCGTCAGCACTACACACACTCAGCTCCCCTGCCCTGTCGCTATGGCTGGGGCACGAGGGAAAGAGTGTTCTAGAACAGATACCAGTGCCTCAGTGGCCTTTCTGGATCTAGACTCAGAGGGTGTGGCCTACCCACCAAACGCATTTCCCATAGTGAAGACGGAGTCTGACTCCAGTTCTGATGACTGGCAGCTCCCAGTCTCCCCTTTCTCCTGCCTTCCACACTGTGAGAAATTCAAACCATGAGGCTCCTGAGCCAGACGCACAGGACCCTTCACTCTGGCTCTAGCCACTGACCACGATGGAAATGGAAGCCACTTGCCTCTCCCTTCACATGAGCTATTCCCCATCAGCTCGGGGGCCTGTCCCACTCTCCTCAGAAAGTGCCATTATGTGAGTTCTAACTCTTTTCACCCCATCATGGTGCCTGTGTAGCATTATCAATCTCAGCATTGGAATCAATTTTGGGTGAGAGGTTGCTCACATCCTCCACTGGGCAACCATGAAAGATTACTTTTGCTTTAATGCTCTACTTTGGAGGCATCTGGGATAGAAAGGGATAAACAAAAGAAAAGAAAACATTGGACATGAGGTTGAAAGACCCAGTTTGCGTCTTGTTTTAGCCTGTCATCAGCTGTCTGGTATTAGCGAAATGACTAGAAAGCTTTCACTTTTTTTTGAAAGGGAGTTGTGCTGAGTCAATGGATAAAGACGTTTGAGTGCCTAAGGTCATCTTCACATGAGGCAGTTGCTGGGTTATTACAGCGATTTAATGGGATCATGACTGTAGAGTGACTAGAATAGGGAGTAAGAACTTTAAAGTGCTTAACACAGTGCTAGGCACATAGTAGGAATTCAACACGTGTGAACTTCCTTTTCTTCTACCCTCTCTTCCCTTGATAATCTTTTATTGGCGGCACGACATTCAGTGATAGAGCTTTACTCCTCGACTTACCTGTTCATGTACACATTGATTAGCTCCTTCTTCGTGTCCTTTCCAAACTTGGTATTGCATTACCTGTCTGACTGTAAGCTCAGGCCAGAAGAAAGCACTTGATCTCATGATGCTAAAGATCAGAGCGAACCCAGGGTTGGGGAAGGGGGCAGGGGGGCCAAGAGGTTTTCTGGACTCTCATTACCTGTTGGGACTATTGTCTGCTTCCTCAAAGGCCATGTGAAAAGAGAAAAGTGTATTGGGGTTTGAGTGAGAGTGCCTGTCTCATGGCAGAATAGAAGTGTACTGGCAAGTTCAGTAAAATGCAAATGGTGGACTCAGACTTTTCTGAAAGTACATTTTAGAAAGAAGGGAATGTGCAGAAAGATGGAGAAATCCAACTTTGAGGTGAATGTGGGTTGGGAGCTCAGAGTCTTCAATAAAAAGACAGTGGTTAAAGCTGGAACCTCATATCATTTGTAGGTGGTTATGGTTCTAAAACACTATAATTTGGGGTCTTGTAATTTTAAAGACGGCATTAAAAGTAACGATGGCTAACATGATCTGCTTTTGCCTAAGCAACCACGCTATACCTGATTATCTTTCCTTTTCCTTTTTAGCGCCTTCATTTTCCTCTCTATGCCCAGACCTTTGTCGTTGTTTTTAAAGAGAGATTGGAAAATTCTTTAGCTGCCCCAGTTTCAGAGTGACATTTCTTCAGCACACAGAGAACTTTCTTCCGTTCAAAGAAACAATTCTGTTTTGGGCCAACTTTCCTTGGTGGAATAATAGAATTGGATATAGATTGTCAAAGCCAGAGTGACCTAGAGATGACTCCGCAGAGTCCCAATCCCAATTCTTAAAGGCGAGGAGACTAAGGCCTTGGGTTAAATACCTTCCCAAGGTCGTAGACCCAGTTAATGAGTCAATGTCTTGCCTTTTCCCAATGTCATGCTACATACTGTTCAAGTGACTATTTCTCTGTGTAGTGAGCCATGTTATTAATCCATCTATATATTTAATGTGAATTTGAGATTTTTTTTAAACTTTGCCTAGGTCCCTGGTAATGCATTTTGAAATCGATCTCATCTTACTCTGTGGCCTTCCATGGAATCTTGACATTAGAGGACAAATAAAAAGTGACAGGCCTTACCATCTCACATGTGGGAATTTCCTTTATAACATTTCCGACTGGTAAACATCCAGTTTTCTTGAACAATTCAGTGTCAAAGAGCCAGCATGGACTCTAAGTCATTCTGCTTTCTCTTGCTCATTTTGCACACAGCACTTTCTGCCTAAGCCAGCCTGCTCCCTCTTCGTTTTTGTTTATCTTATTCCAAAACTTAAACCTATTATCCTTAGGCCAGAAACTTTTTTTTTTTTTCTCGAAAAACATCTCAGTTTCTCCTTAACTGTCTTGCCCCTGTTTATTGTTTTTGTTTGACTGTGTCATCAGTTATTCAAGTTCCTTAAAATTGGATCTAATTGTAGTGCTTGCTTCAGTTGAATAAATGAACAGTCTCACCCATTTCGCTTTGATTTGGATGATTAGTGATTGTGTACTACCTCTCCTTAATGTCACGGCAACCTCGTGGAAGAGACAGTGCAGGTAATATTGCTACAAATGATGAAAAGGCTGAATGAAGCTGCTTGATTCACAGACAATTGATGAGAGACAAATTTCAGATGGCATGTTGACCTACATCATCAGAGCTCAATTTTGTGTCTGATAATATTTTTCGTGTTCTCCACATTCAAGCCAAACCTTGCACCTGTGACTGTGTTTGAGATTGATCGGACATGTTTTGGGAACGTTAGATACTTTTCTGTGTTCTTAAAATCGATCCTGTACTATAATCTCTTCCTCATACGTTGTGTCTGATAGCCATGAGGCTTTGCATAACTTTTGAAACTTTTTCCATTTTGTCTATTTTGAGTAGCTGATTTCCTATTTTCTTTCTCTGCTTTCATACCTGGCTTAGATTTCTTAGGATGGAAGAATAGGTTTTCTTATTTCTTTTCTTTTATTTTTCCTGATTGTGCATCCTGAATTCATGGCAGCCATTTGCCTTCGATTTCCACACTGGAATCTTGCCTATGAAATGTGTCCAACTGTTCCTAGGTAATTTCTCAGTTTTAGACTAATTCCAATCATGTTGAAGCAAAACAGACTTGTGAGACATACGCTTAGATTTTAGATTTTGAGAACTGGCATTTTTTCAGTTGGTTCTAGAAATAGAAATGAGTTGGGGAAGGCATAGATAGGAGTAGGTGGCTCTTGGCAGTTGGCACATCGGAGGGCAGTGAAGGGGAGGGCAGAGCAGCACTGTCACTCTACTCTCTTACCCTCAGCATCACTGTTGGCAAGACAGGCATCCTGACGTCCACCTGCTACACCTGTACATCCAGGAGACAGCACACGCGAAGTGCCTCTCACCAGTGCCAGAAACACAGGAGGCCCTCAGCAAATGGTGATTTCTTCTTTTATGGTAAATGAGGTCAGGCATGAAAAACGCTGTGTGAACTTCAAAGGTCTCATTATTCTTGTGAGCTTTTTCTTGGGTACTTGGAGTTTCACTCCTTAATTAGGGCCTACTCCCTTAACTTTTTTGGGAACAACATGAGATCACAAAGGCTGCCTTTGATCTCCCTGAATAGGTCACACCCAGGTTTTTAAATACAGTTATAATCTCCAACTAATCACAGTGTAAAGCTGACAGCTTGCTGCCTAGAAAGGGGTGAGTATAAGCCAGTACTTTACCTACTACATCAGTTTCTCCATTTGGGGATTAACCAATTAGAAAGTCTGAGAAAGAGCTCTGACTTTTCCCCTTTGGGGAGTTTTCCTGCAAAGCAAGACATTCCAGCTATGCTATTCTACCTAGCCCCTGGAGAGCAGGCAGAGAACACACAGTGGGAGTCAGCATGGTATTGAAAAGCATGAGCCTTGGAAGCAGACATATGGGTTGAATCAAGGCCAAGATTAGCCATTCTACTGTTGCAAAGCAAGTGGCGAGTTCTTTCCCTCCTGTAAGTCTCATTTTCCTCATGTGTTAAAGGGACATCATATTTCCTACTCATTGGGTTGCTGGGAGGTCAGAAGAGATGATGTATTATGTACTTGTCACGTAGTGGTTGCTAAATGAACGTCAGTTTTCCTTCAGACTTTCAGTACAGATGCACCAATGTCTGCCTCATCAGGGTGCTTTTTCTTCTCTTGTTGAGAAATCTGCACTCTCTCAGTCCTAAAATTGAATATTTCCACTTAAAATGGTTTCACAGAATGCCTAAAAGGCCAAAAGAAGAACATATTTCCACTTATTCATTCATTTGTTGAACTTGTTGGTACCCATCAAGGTCCTCAGAAATGAGATGCAGGTTAACTGGAAATTATATTTCATGTTAAAATATTAACCAATGTCTTGTACATTGTTAGAAAAGAATCATTTAGGAGGCACATTAAATTAATAATACAACTTCGGAGATGTTATGTATTTTAGAAACTATACACAGCATTCAGATGCTTTGAGGAGACACGTCTGAATGATTAATTTATAAGTTCATACAACTCAAAACCTTGCAAAACTATTTTATTGAATGCCATGTGTACATGTGCACATATGTACATGTCTATAACTTGTTTCCTTGCAAATAATAGAGCTATGTCGTATTTCCATAGTTTAGATAGATCTCAGAAAACTAAGGGTAGTGTGTAATTTACTAAAAAATCAAGATATTTTTTTAATCTGGTGATTTCAGCTCTTCTCATTTAAAACGAAGGACAATTATGTCTCCCACAGCATTATGTTACCTAACAGACATTTCTGAAATATCTGCCAATGGCAAGACTGTGATGCCTCTTCTCTGACTTCTTGGTCCCACTGAGTCTTTTCCAAAACAGTCTCCTCAGGAAAAGCTGAAGGTTGACTCTTGGGTGTATATTGTGGAGGAAATGTCATAACCAAAAGGGAGATATGGAATCCAAAGGCAGTTGCTGACCTTAGGAGATAGCTGATTGAAATTGTGAAGTCCAGTGAAGGGTGGGAAGTGTGCTATCCACTGGGGGATTCAAATGTTGAAAACTCAACCCTCCCCCACCCCCATGATGGTAATGAAATCTTGAAGGTGGAGCCCTCACGATGACATTAATGCTCTTATGAGAAGAGATGAGAGACCTGGAGTCCCCCCACCCCACCACCACGTGAAGACAGAGCAAGGTGGCCATCTGCAAACCAGAAAGAGAGCGCTTGTCAGAACCCAGGCCTCTGGCACCCTGATCTCAGACTTCCAGCCTCCAGGACTGTGGGAAAGAGACCTCAGCTTATGTCAGCCAGTCTGTGGGATTTGGTCATAGCAGCCTGGACCAACTGAGACAGGGCGACAGAAGCAGGTTGTGGAGCAGTGTGTGTGAATGAGAGGCAAGGGGCATAGATAGGTTCAAACCTTGGGTGGCCGATGCCCAAGACATAGTTTTGTTTTGTTTTGTTTTTAAATTCCAACAATCAACAGCTGTTACTGAGTGTTACTGTATAGCAGACGGGAGGTACAGTGTGGAAACATGCTTCCCCTGGAGGAATTTTGACCATGAGCCATGTCCATTCTGGCATTATCCAGGACCCAGGTCAAGGATTCACCTTGTCTGGCGTATCTCTGACAGAGACGCAGACGCACCAGGCTGTTACAGTTTAATGGTATTTGAACCCTAGATTATACAATTACATCCTCTCTTTCTGATTCTTCATAAAAAGGAAATACTCTGGCTAAAATTAGATTTACCACATAATTTTTTACAGGGATAATAGGTATATGTCAAAAGAACGAGCAGCTGCTCTACTTGATGGTTGTGTTTTTCATTACCAGTTAATTAAATGACATGATGGAGGCTTATTCATGACAGGCGGATTCTCTCTTTCCATCCTGGCTGGGGGTAGGGGGACAGAGAATCAAGAGCGGTCCCTGAAATGGTGAAGTAAATGCATATTATGGGTATACAAGATTAAATATTCGTGTCTCTTGGAAACTGAAGTCTTGGGCTTGAATAAGGGGAGAGTGGGAAGAAATATGGTGAGAATAGTGGGAGGAGGTGGAATGAGGCCTAGTCATGACTCAAGAGGTATCCTAGCTTCAGTTCTGTCAGAAAGTCACAGTGTGATTCTCGGCAAGTGACTTAGAAACATTGTGCAACTATTTTCCAGATCTGCCTGCAGAGATGCTATCTAGCCCTAGTCCAGAGTCTTACTAAGGATGTATGGCCAACTCACCAGAATAAGTACAGAATAGGACGAATGTATGTAAAAAAGAACCACATGTGTGGTTATTATCTCTGGCAGTGTGTGTCTGAATCACCAACCGTGAATTTTAAAATCACAAATTACCAGGTTCCACTGCACCTTCACTATCCTCCAACCCACGCACAGAGAAAATGGATAAAAATATGAAAAGAGGTCTAGGTGGAAGGAACCATGCTGAGTTGCACCCATGAGGCGTGATTTCAAATGGCGACTGCTGGGTTGTGAGTCGGTGGAAGGCAGGAGGTGGGGTGTCTCATTGTGGCCAGGTACGTCCCTCTCATCCTGACGTGTAGCTTTGGCCAGAGCCAGGCCCTCAACACAGTCTGACAGAGGGAGGCACACTGACTGGGGGCAGCAGATGGGGTCAAGATACTAGGGTTTTTGTCTCTACCCTTCATAACTATGTGAACTTGGGCAAATCATTTTCTCTCTCTGCTCTTCAATTTCTTGACCTTTTTTTTTTTAAAAAAGATGATATGATATGGTGTGACTCTTACTTTTCTTTTTCCCAAAGTAAGGATTTTGGGGAGACATTTGGGCTTGAATTCAGGCCCCAGTATTTATTTTTGATCTCATGCAAATGAAGTGGCACCTAGTCTGCTAATTTCCTTCTGTTTTCTTCTTTTCTCTGAGTTGTAATGTTCAGCAACATTGACGTCTGGTCTACCTCCTGCCTGTTTTGCTTTCAATTAGTAATTATACAGAGTGATGAGTAAATATGTAATGAATGGAGAGACGGCTGAAGCTGTGATTGGACGATCGGGCTTTAAAAGGTCTGGAACAGTCCCCTTCTTCAGACAGTGCCTGTGAGGAAATATTGAAATATTAACCCTCCTGTCAAATTCATTATAGTTTACAAAGCACTTTCAGAAACATGGTATCATTTGACCTTTCCAGCTATCTGAGAATCAGCCAGACATGAATTGTTTTCTATTATTGCTGAGGTTGTAGCTCAGGCCCAGAAATTTTAAAGGACGAAGTCTACCTTCTCTACCTGCTTCTTGTTGATGACAACACTGACCATCATTAATATGTACATGGCATTCTTCAATGTTCAAAACACTTTTCATGTAATGTCATGACACCTCTAAACAATACATCGAAGCAGACTTTAACTCTTTTTATTTTTTTTTAAATTTTTTTATAGCCCATCTCACAGTTGAAGAAACCCAGTATCAGAGAAAACGATTGGTTCAACTTCATGGAAACAGTAAGTAGTGGATTTAAGAATCATCCTCTCTGAACCGTTTCCTCCAATGTCTTAGAAACTGTGTTAGTAGTTTCTGTAATTATTTCTCCATTTTCATAGATGCATGATCTTTTCTGAGAGAATTATTTAATAGAATTGACAGAAATCAGACAACAAAGCAGAAGGGTTGTCCCTCTTGTGCTGATTTCATTCTTCTTGGAAACATCAAGACATACCAAGAGAGAGACTGTCTTATCAATTCAAAAGATTCTTAACATTTAACTTTATTCAATGACTAAGAATCGTTCCCAAACCAGATGTCACCAAAATGAGTCTTTAAACACAGACGAATTCCGAGCTGTATAGCGGTATCACCCCACAGAGAGTGTTAAATTACTTCAGTCTGATATTCTGACTTGTGTGTGAACTCTAGGTGTTGAGAAAGTCATTGATCCAGGTTGCAGGCCGGCTGCTAAACTCTAACACGAATTACAAAAATAAATCAGATATGTGAATGAGCTGTCTCTATCCCAGGTTCCTCCACCTTTTTTTTCTTGTCTTCAGCCACAGTTGGTCAGTTCATCTTAACATTTTCAGTTCCTGGTTTGTTGTGTTTCCTTCCAGCCTTTCCCCAAATCTGGTACTGATAAAGTTAGTAAAGTTGTCACAGTCTTACACCAAAACGTGGTAGTTGATCTATCATATTCGTATTACTCCTTGTCATAAAAACGTCAATGTGCATTAATTTATTTAACTTTCATACACCTTGTGATAGAGGAATAAAATATAGCGTGATTCTCCTTTTACACATAACAAAAAGTAAATACTTTAAGACTTGCTAATAGTAACAAGAAACTTGAGAAACTGAGAACTCAGTTGTGCTAACTACAAAATTGCACTTTTTTCTACTCTTTCTCTCTATATGTGATATTTACTTTAAGATACCACTTCTTTGGTTGCTTTTTATAATCAGTGGACTTTTAACCATTTGAATGTTATTAGCCAGTAAGCATTTTCTGAGGATACTCAGTGGCACAGAATAACTGTAGTTAAGGTTTAACTAAAAGATATAATAAGAAGGTTCTATAATGGTTTAACAACTCTAAAAAGAAAAATCATCTCGACTCCACTGTGTCCCCTCATGTTTATGCATTTATATATAACCCAGGTTCTTCTTTATGAGTTTCTGCTCCTGTCAGAGAATTCTTTCTGCTTCTCTTTGCTCTGTTCTAGTTGTTTTTTGCTGGGTCTCCAATAAGAAAAAAAAAAAATAAGAACAAAATTTACGTTATGATTTATTGTCAAAATGGTTATGGTGGTGAGTGGGGATTCACTTTAGTTTATGAATAATATATTTACACTATTATGTCT
This sequence comes from Cynopterus sphinx, assembly GCA_030015415.1. Taxonomy (NCBI): domain Eukaryota; kingdom Metazoa; phylum Chordata; class Mammalia; order Chiroptera; family Pteropodidae; genus Cynopterus; species Cynopterus sphinx. Next base: position 4,471,663 of record CM057383.1, on the reverse strand, counting down.
CCTGGTAAATTTAAAAGATTGATGTTCAAAAGAGAGACTCTAAGTATGATGAATTGCTACCACATAAAGGTAGTCAGTCTTTATCAGCTTCCGTTCGGAATGAGCTGGAATGTTTGCAGGAATGTTGGGGGAGGTTTCCAACTCGTGCTTTCTGCTCTTGTTGTTGTTGTTTGTTTTTTAATTCATTTGGGAAAAAAAAGATACTGAGCTCTAGACCCACATTTAGTGATAATGGGTGGGCCCAGCAGCAGAGTATGCTGAGACTTATTAATACAAAAAGAAAGGCAAAATCGACAACTCACTTAGAACTGGGGCTTTTGAAGTGGCTGAGGGTTAAAATGTCAGCACTTGAACATGCATTGTATTCAGATAGGCATTGAATTCCCTCCAGCTTCCAGCTGCAATCTAGAAATAGACACAGACAAACTGGCAGCATCTGTTTTCTGCACAGAGACTTGATGTAGGTGGAGTGGTGTAGCTCACTGGTTTCTTCATTCAACTCATGTTTATTTAGTCCTGTGACTCAAGCATCACTCCAGCTGTGTGGATACATATGGGAGAACAGGATGGACAGACCCTTGACCTTAGGAAACACACATGCTGCTGGGTGAGAGACAGAGATAAATGACTAAATAAGTGATTATGTAGGAAGTCAGGTGATGGAAATGGCTACGTTAAAAAATAAAGCAGAATAAAATGAGAGAGAGAGGGTGGGTCTCGAAGCAACCAGGAGAGTGGGCTGTATCTCAAAGGCAGTAGGAGCCACCTAAAGGTTTCTAACACGATTGGAGAAGGATGTTGAAGCGATCCATTTGCTTTAAGAGAATTGTTCTTCCCAATGCAACTGTAAGTTAATTTCAATGTGTGCTTTGCAAGTGACCATCCTGTGGGCCATGCTCCGTGGAGAGAATCAGGAGAGTTGACAAGTCACAGACATATCATTTATCATCATTTAAAGCGACGCAGACTTAACATCCATCGGTGCCTGTTATAGGCCAGGAAACCATCAGAGCCCTTTACATAGTGATTATCGTTTCATTCCCACGAGGAGGCCATCAGGGGAGTGCTGTTGTTATTTTAATATTACAGGTAAGGGAACTTTCCCAAATAGGGGAAGTGTGTTGGAATCATAGAGTCAGGACCTCAAGGAGCCTTAGAGGCCACGCAAAGCCTTCTCACTAAGTCAGGAAGAACACAGAAGGTGGGGGTGAGGCTGGGGGACTCTGTCCACGGTCATCAGCAGGTTAGCGGTGGGGCTGGGCCTGGAGTCTGCATCCTGTGGCTCCCGCTCTGGACCGATCTGTCAGCAGGAGTCGTATTTTGTACAAACCCATGCCTCCCACTGGTCCTCCTCATCCTTGGGTCACATTACTCATAGATGAAGAAGATAGGTGTCTTTTTCTCTGTCATCTGAGAGGCCCTAAGAAACCAGTGTCCACATTGATGAGTGACATGTCACCAGGAGTGATAAATCCATTTAATCTAATCATTGCTGCCAGACTCTATCACTCACCCGTCAATTCTCTTTTAAAAGTAGAATGGCCCACGTGGGGGAGTGTTGTAAATGTGGACTAGCTTTGTGTGAGTTAGGTAGAGGTTTTCACACCACGCTCCTCCCTGCCCTATGGAAGAAAAGGCTGGGTAGCAGGGGTACCAGGACTTAATGGGATAAAAAGAAGGCGCTCTGAAGGCAGAGTGCATGGCCACCCACCCCAGATGACTTTAGGTTGATTTTAAATTGGAGCTGGCACTGGCTTCCTTCTAGTTCACACATTCCAGTCCCTGCCACTCCTCTCTTGTGACACTGTGCTACAGCCAAACTGACCTCCACAGCTAGCCATGACCTCCACGGCTACCCCTGAACCATGATATAATAAACACATGCCGTCCTCCACTCCTGTGGCTCTCCTTCCATTTGGTTGCTTGCTTACCCTGAGTCTGCTCTTTCCAGTAACTCATCCTGCATCTGCCCCAGCCAGCTCTGAGCACACCTCGACTCTGTGATTTCCTCACTGTTTGGCGTGGCCCATGCAGGCTAGAACTCTTTGTCGTCCCTTTCATCCGTGTGTGCCACCAAAGAAAGCTGAGGGAGGTAACAGAAAACCTGGATTCTGGTTCCAGTTCTACTTTCAACAACCCGTGATAAGGCCCAGGTTCCTCCTTGGTAAGCCAGCTCACCTGCCAAGACGGGGGAGACTGTGTGTATCAAATGTCCCTCCCAAATCTAAAGAGCAAGAGCCTACGGGTTTGATAGATGGCTGTTGGCTCTAGGAGAATAAGTTCACTCTTCCCCTTGGAATTTGGGCTCTTCCACCAAATTAGAGGCAAGTGGCTTCTGCACTGTGGTTTCCTATACAGGTTTCAGACCTACTGTTCACTTTTCTCAGTGACCACGGATAAGCCTTTTTAACATACTTGGCCTTGGTTTCCTCATCTACAAATTAGTGACAAAAATATCTATGTCTACATCGTATACTATAGGAGGATTAAATCAGATAAAGTAAAAAGGTGGAGCACATGCAATGACTTTATAAAATGTTTGAGTTACACACAAAGGATGTGGTCAGCACTTGGTGTTATAATTGAGGTTTTATCTGGTTGGATTTGATAAAATTGTAACTATCAGCGGACTCTCCATGTCTGAAATAAGGGGTTCTTTTGTTACACAGAAAGATTTTAATACGTTTTAACTGAGGTCAAGGGCATGTTGGAGAATCCATAATTAGCTCAGTTTTTAGTAGAATCTCATTCATTCTTTGGAATATTTAGCATAAGGAAACGTATAGCTAGACTTGTAATTTCAACATAAAAAAATCAATAACTTCATAAACAGATCTAGAATTGTTAAGATGATGTTTTTAATAAACCGTAATGCAATTTATTATTATTCCACCTATAAGACTAAATAGATTTGCAGCTGGATAAGAATCAGCTCAGCTCACCTCCTGTGAAACTGCCCATTCAGATCTGCCCAGTGCAATATATTCAGGACCGATTTGCAGCTCATTAGCTCAAGTGACTTCACGTTACATCCTTCTGTTAAAGATGCTCTCCTGATGGGTCGTGTTTCTTGCTGGGTCTTTGAAGTCTTCTTTTGTCTTTGTTCTTGAATTGTGGAAGAGCTGAGGACAGTTTACAGTAGACCAGTAAAATGTAATAAAATCGATTAAGGAATGTAAAGAAAATCTCAGATGTTTCTGGTTTTAGTAAATGAAATTCTACCCAGGAGCTCTTTGTTATTATCCCTATCCCCTCCTCACCCCACCTTTTTTTTAAACCTCTGCTCATGGTTTTAATTTCAAGATCTCTCTATCACTTACTTTTAGGTGTGCCTCCTTTACACTACGTAGACAGCACACACACACACACACACACACACACACACACTTATTTATTATTTGTTTATTTATTTATTTGTTTATTTTTATGGGAGAATACTTTCTTCAATGGAAACTGCATTGAAGCTCAATATGTAAACAATTTGGAATGAAGCAGAGTTTCTCTTTTGAATTCTGAATACAAACCCTGCCCCTGCCTTCCTCTTACTTTCAGAGCTTAGTCTGAGCACCCGTGGCTTCTCTCTTGAGTTATCCCAAGTTGATTCATGAGTTGATTCATCCTCGTCTTGCACATTACCATATTGGTCATCAGGATTCGTCCAAGATGAAGGAGAGGGAGAAATGTGAAAAACAATTAACCTAATTACAGGGTTCTGACCTCAGGCGGTGGTTTTCCTACCTTGTTCTCCACTACTCTGAGCTCCCAAGAGTCAGTGAGAACACTCAAGGACAAGGACAATTGTCTTTACTCCACGGAAGGGCTGCTCTGTGGAAGTTGATAAGAATCATTCCAAATTCAGGAAATAGAACTAGAATGAGAGTGATCAAGCCAACAAATAAGAGGGAAGAACTTTCTAAAAACAATGGAATAGACTGCGATTGAAAGTGTCCTTAGTAGGTAGATTTTCCTGCCCCATGTGAAAAATTAAAGAAAAGAGCATCTAGCCTAGCACTGAATTCTGTGTCTGTGATTACACACACAGCAGTTCTGTGAGAGATGGATACTGACCCATGTTCAGCTTCTCTATTGCCACATCCTGCTACAAGCACAGAGGGGAGCATCAGAGTAGCCTGCAGTGGGGACCCCTAAAGTAAATTTTTCTTTAAATTTTCAACTCCAACCTTATAAATATTGATAAACCTCAGACTCAGAGTTGCTAATGTGCTGAGTTTATTAAAATAGCATGCCCTTGCTTAATCTGAGTTCTTTTTTTATGGCACGAGTAATCTCTGCGAAAGAACAAAGACGAACTTGGAGGTATTGTGATGTGCGTCTTTGTTCTTTCAGTGTGTGCAGCGGCAGAGAGGGCCTCTCAGTGGTATTTCCCCGGTGTCTGCTTTTCTATAAATGTTTCCCTTCTAGACCCCACCTGGGACTGAGGAGCTGCCTATATCTCTGGATAACCCCTGCGGGATTGTACCCGCTTATACCTCGTACCCTGAGCATCCCACTGGATTCTCCCGTGCCCATGGCGATCCCATTAGGTTAAAATAATGCCTGCCTGGCTACCAACAAAGGGCTGCTCCAACATGTTTCTTTAATGTCGCTGCACACAGTAATACATTTTGGGAAGGAATTTGGGGACTAACTCAAAATAGCGCACTTTCCAAATCTCAAGTTAAATTCCACATGGTTTTATTGAAATGGCCACTTTACATTCAGTTTGGATTTTGTTATTATGTTTTCCCTTAAGGCTTATCACCCTGGTTGATTCCATTTGGTAGAATTTCATAGCTTTTCTATACAAGTGAGATATGTTTGATCAGCTCATATGACTGTGGCAGCTTCTGTGGGTCAGGCGTCTGGGCATGGCTTAGCTGGGTCTCACGAGGCTTTGGTCAAGGTCTCAGCCGGGCTGTGTTCTGATCTGAAGGCTCTGCTTGGGGAATTCCTTTCCAGATTCATTCAGGCCCTTGCCAGAGCTGATTTCCTCGTGGGGCTGTGAGTGGTGGCCTGGGCTTTTACTGACTGGAGGCCTTGGACCTTAAACCTGAGAGCTGCCCGTGGTTCCCTCCTATGTGGGCTGTCCAAACACATCTGCTCCCATCAAAGAAGCCCAGAGTGACAGGCAATCATCTTAAGGAAGGCCTGGTCCCCTCTGTGAGGGCCTTTACCTAAGTTAGGCTAACACAGGACATACTTATTATTGATTAATTTAAAACCAACCCATTAAGGGCCTTAATTACACTTGCACAGACCCTTACCTTAGTCATATTTGCTGGCTGGAAGCAAATCACAGGCCCCTTCCACAGTCCAGGGAAGTTTGTATACAGGTGTGAACACTATGGTGTGGCAGCCCCTGGGGGTCACCTTTAGGGTCCATCAACCCCAGGTATAAACTACGTTCACATCACAGGGAGCAGGAGGACCATCTCAAGTCGGGATCATGGTGATATAAGAGGCAAAGGGGGATTGCAGAATCGAAGCTCTAAGAAAGCCAGGGTTCAGTGTGGAAACGTCCCAAACAGAGATGGCTGAATTGAGAGAATCAGAAGAGCAAGCACTGAAGTTGTTGCTGGAGAAGGGCATAGACTCTAGGCTTCAAGTCATAGCAAGGTCACCGGGAGCTAAACTCATCGGCAAAGGCACAACAAGCTGCAGCTGCTTTTTTATGATGCTCTTGAACCGTGCTCCATGGGCATCACAGCTACTTTCAAAGGGGTCACATCTGGCGAAACTGTGTGAGGCACTGTCCCGGTCATCTGAACGCATTCTGTCATTTCATTGTGTCTCTGTGAGGCTAAATGAGAGAATCCAGGTCCTCATAAAAAGAAAAGCTCAGATAAATGACAAAGGAGATCCACTCTCCTATTGTCAGGGTCAGGTGACTTTCTTGGCCTTCTTTTGAACTACTCTTGTCTTTCGCACCAAACCTTCACCTGTGACCTTGTACTCAAGGCCAGGGTCTCACAGGAAGGCTGTGTAGAGTCTGTGGCTATTTTCCCACTCCTGGGAGAGTGCCTATAGGATGGTGAGGGGTTATGTGCATTTAGGGACTGGTGGTTGTGGGCCTACACACAAGGTAGGGATGTGTTTTATCTTAGGCAAACCCCAATTTCTACACCTGAACAGGTAAGTGTCAGAGTGAAGCTTGTTCAGTGGAGGGCCAGGCTAATCTGGCACCCCGCAAGGGTTAAACACTAACAAATACTAGTTAGGTGTTGCTTAATGAAGCAGCTGATGATATGAAGTGGGAGGAAGTCAGTTAGGAAACCAGAATTCAGTGGCTGGAGAGCCTTCTAGGGTGGCACATTATCAGTCCCAGGGATACTGGCGTGGGTATGAGGGACCTAAGAAAATGGTACAGCCAGCCTTTGGAGTACTTACTCTGAATCAGGCATTGTTCCAAGTGCTCTATACACATTAGCTTATTTATTCCTCGTAACGCTTGCCAAAATTATATTTTATACTCGTCTTACAGATGAGAATTCTGAGCCATAGAGGGGGGAATAACTTGGCCAGGACCAGACAGGTATAAAGCGGCACGTCTGCTAGCTCCGTATCTGAGCAATGCACCGCATGTCCACTCTGCCCACAGTCTCAATCTCCATATCCACCCCCTCCTGCACGAGCGGTGGTGTCACCTGGCCGCAGAGTGGGCAGAGACAGGGAGGTGACCGGCGTCCAGAAGTCCTGGCTGTGGAGATCCCCTGGGTAGCTGGATTCAGGGGAAAATAAGCCAATCTCTTGGAGGGCTGGGCAGATCAGTTTAGAGCCCATTTTTCTGAACAAGAGGTCCACATCAGGAAGATGAGTTTCCAGCAGAGAATGGGATGTGCATCCAGGCAGACTCAAGGCTTGGCTGTGGGATTCTTACGTTAGGGTTGCTTCACTGCATCTTAAACCTAGGGCCAGGGCTGAGCCCACAGGCACATTCCAGCTGCCAGACTGCAGGGGAGGGGGTGCCTGGCAAGCCAGGAATGATAATTAACCTAACAAGCACTTACCTGTCACGGTTGGGACCTGTCTGGGGTGGGAGCAACTCATAGATCATTCCTGCCTTGGATTGTTCCCAACTCAGTGGTACCACTTACTGTTTCTTCTATATCTGGACCAGCACCACAACCTAATGTTGCCTTTGTTTTTTTTTTTTATCCCAAGAATAGAAACTATTTATATTATCACTATTTTCTGAGACAAACTTTTTCATGATAATTTTCACAGCAATTTCAATAAAACCCAAATGGAAATTCAATTAACTAAAAACCCATCCGTTTTTCGTTTCCTCATTTTCTATTTAATTGGAACATTAACATGAGTCTGAGAATAGAAAAAAAATTAGATTAACCACTTAAAACAAATCTCTTAAATGGCAGTGGAATTGTGCAAGGTGGGACATGTCATGTATTCCTCATCCTTGGTCTTTGGAGAAGGTTCTGGAGCCTCACCAGAACCGTCGGAGCCGATCTCCCATGCTGGTCAGAAATTACACTCTATTTTCTCCTTATATTGCTTGAATATGCACACACATAGAACTAGGTCTAAATCCCTTATGCTTCTGATTCATACTACTCTGGAGTCAAAGCAAACCAAATTACAAAAGCAAAAATAACTCAATTGTCAAGAATAATTAATTTTGCTGCAACTAAATTGTCCCTTGCACTAGGGCTGTGGCATGGGCTGATCTTAACGTTTCTTACTGTGTGGGGCCGAAGTCAGTTTTGTCACCACTTTTCACACCGCTTTCAGTCCTTCATCCCTGCTGTTCACAGTGATGTCATTTGCAGTTCACGCGGCAGGAATTCATCATTTGCTACTAAATCTGCCTTTGTTCTTTTCTCATTAGCCTGGGACAATTAAAGTAGCACCGTTTGGCTGGTGACAATTCATTTGTAAATATAATTACAAGCTTGGATGCTGGAACTCTGAGAAACGATTTGGAAATAAAACAGTCATACTGATAATGAAGAATTTGGTGTTTTAATTTTTAAATATTTATCAATGATGTTAAAACATTTTTTAAGTCTTATAGGGAACTTCAAGACCTCTGAAAACTTGTCCTTGGATTTATGTTTGTACAAACAGCCCTAAAATAACTATGTAGTTTTCATCCTATAGCTTGACTTTGGAGGGTGCAGCAGGTGAAATCTGGAAGCTGGATATTGGGTCCTCCCGTGAGAAGTTAGATCAGGATGACATGCATGGACATGACCATGAAATGTTGGCATCTGGGTAGTCAACAGAATCTAGTGGAACAAACCCAGAAGCAAAACTGTGTGTCACGGTCCCGTGTTTTCGTGAGAACAGCCCTCTGGGATGCTATGTGAAAGCCAATGGTCTCCCACAGGATCATGTATAAGTCCCAGATACTCACGTGATTGATGGAGGAGTCACACCTTAAGGTTAACTGTCTTTATGTACAATGAACTTTTATCAGGTCATGGGTAGATATTAAAAAATAGTCACTAGAAAGACTTTGGTGACTCCTGTGTTGGCCACAGAAGACTTGCCTTTTCACTGCTGCTGTCAGATTAGAGATGTGATATAGCCTTGTCCACAGGTGCTCTGGGTTCCACGGTGGACCCTGCCACTTTAGAGGCTTATGACCTTGAGCAAGCTGTTTCACTTGCAACAGCATCAGGTTGCTCCACCGTAAAATGGGAATAATGGCAGCACTTACTTTGTAAGGCTTCAGAGAGGAGCTAAATGGAATAAAGCATAAAAAGCGCATTGGAGTTCTTGGGCAGTGACCTTCCCGCTTCTTTTCCTGTTTACACAGAATGAAGGCCAGATTTCAAATAAGCCTTGCAGATTTCAAATGCTATGCTCAGTAGGCTCAGGGCTGAGAAAAAGCAGTGTCTTAGGTGGATAGCTCTATCTCCAAGCTGCCTTGAAAAGAGAATTCAAATCAAACAGTTTTTAAATTGTTCGCTTAAAGTGTAGCAAACATGAAAAAAAAATGCATTTTTTTCTTTTTTAGATTTTTACTGGTTGGTATTTATAAATATACCTACCAGGTGGGTATTTGGAGGCAGAAAACCCAGAATTTGAACTAGCAAAGCTGTCGGAAGATGGAAGGTTGTGTTTTGCTATAATTTACCATCAGCCACTTTCCTTATGGCACTAAACTAAGAAAAGCAAGGACTTAAGAACGTCTTCTACGACAGCCCTCATTCCTGTTGTGCCCCTGGCAGGAAGGGTTGGGCCCAGGCTTCTTGAAGGTCACGCCTGTGTTGGTCTTTAATCCCAGTGCCAGCCCCAAATTGGTGAGGATTCACCCAAGCTTGTTGGCTGTCATTCACAACCACCTCTTAGTAGCTATGCTTTGGAAAGAGGTACACCGAAGGACACATCAGTAGACGTCATGTGATCTGCAAGGAGCATAATAAAATGGCCTTGTATATAGCAATATGGTTTGCAAAGTACTTTCGTGTACTTTGCTTCCTAACTTTCTTAGGAAGCCTGAGAATACAATACTTTTATTTGAAGTTTACAGAAGAGGACATGGATGTGTAGAGAGATGCGGTGATTCATGCACAATATTTCCGTAGTAGGTGGTTGAGTAGGGACTCCATCTCCTGTGACAAGTTCACGTATCTCCACTGTCCCAGGCCCACATCTGGAGTGGGAACTATGAGTTATGTAGAATGGGCATCTCATAATCTTCACTGTCTGCTGTAGGATAGGAATTTCTAAGGTCTGTCCTTTCCCTTCTCTTCCTTCCCTATTTCTTCCTCTCCCTCTTCCTTCCACTTTCTCGTATTCTTTCTTTGGCTTTCTTTATGTCTTCCTCTCTTTCCCCCTTTCTATAACAAATCTGGTAACTTTCCATAGAGAGAGTCTTTTTTACCCCACAGGGTGTCTGTAGTTTTCCTTGAGCATCACCTTGAGTTTAGTTCTTTTCCCCCAAGGAAAGCCCTTCCTTGTCCTGATGAAATAAAAGTTCTATTCTGGTCCTTGTGGTGCTTGACTGAGGCCCACACACCCTTCTGCGTTCATGCAGACTTCCTTGCCCAGAGCACTGGGTCCAGAGAGGTCACCAGCCACCACCAGAGCTCTGGAAAAAAAAATATTCACAACTTCAAGCCCTTACCCATTTTCTACACTTGTCTGGCTTTCGGGGTCTTGAGTGGCACATTGCCCTTGCTCATCATTTGAATTGATGCTTGAGGTTTTCATGTACTTTGCTTCAGACTTGCTGCCCACCAAAGGACTTTTCTGTGGCTCCAGTCCCCATTGCTGAGGCACAGACCCTTCTAAGGTAGGATACACTGTCCATGTCCTTGAGGACTTCTGTTTTCTAACCAAGGACACTTACATGAGGAATGAAAAATGCCCAACTTCTTTTATGGATCAATCTTAAAATCTCGGGTAGTGTAACCCATGAAATGAGTTTAATTATTTTAAAATTAAGGATCATTTCATTGAAATGTCATGAAGTCATGCTAGTGATCTCAATGTTCAGATTAAGAAAGTAACTATTGTACGTTCCATAGAATTTTCAATTTCATGCTAAAATTCTTTGAAGGAACATGGGTTTCCAGATGGTAAGATTGTGATAATAATTAGAACTAGACCAGAATTTAATATTGATATTATTCATGTAGAAGATTATTTTAGCTTCTGAATAATTTAGAGCAATTTTTGATTTACTGTATTCAATAAAGAAAACCAACTGAATTTAGATTTTTTCTTCCTCTTTGTTACTCACTATGGTTATTTTTTAAAAACCAGTGGATTATGTATTATTAGATGTATTTCATGCAAAATGCCTATCTTATATGAAAATGGAGGGGGACAAAAGCCATGTAATTTGATCTATATAATATCCAACATGGATCTGAAATTATGTCTATTCCGCAATCCTAAATTCTTTTATAAGTTTTATTGGCCATTGCTACATAGCCTAAAGAGAACCACTTTTTTTTTTTATCCAACCTCGTTTTTCTCTTCTGTAACGAACTGGATTTGAGTTAGTTATTGGTCAATGGCCTGTTCAGGTCTAACATTCTTTTTCACATTAGCTCCAAATTGCCAGTCTGAAAACTTCTTGTAGAAAACATGCACAACACAGTGATTTAGTATAATGTCTTAAATAACTCATTTTTTGGTGGTTACTACAAATGCCAGCAATATAAAGTTATTTTTCTAACTAGATAGAAATGGTTTCTGTAGTTCAAAGGCATCGTTTTCCGTTTTGTTATATTGTTTGTTTAATCATGACTCATCTGTTTATATACAAACAGTCATATATATTTTATATTTATATTTATTTTTTATGTATATATGTGTGTATATAAAGAGGCACAGGCAGGCCTGGTGAGGTTTTAGATCACTCAATTCCTTTTAAAGCTGATTTGCATTTTTAGGGTAGATGTGTAATATTTCAATTTATAAAAATACTGTACTTCCAAATGCACTGAGTAAGCCCCTCAAAATTTTTGAGACATAATTCAAACCCATGCACTTTGAAATCTTACCTTGTTTCTACCAAATAGCTCTGCAATTCTCCGAAGCCTGTGATTCCATCCACTAAGTGGATTGTACCTCAGTGGGAAATCCTTTCTGTCTCTTGTTGTATCTGTCACCACATGTTGCCTTGAATTTGAATACCTGCATTTCATCAAAGCAATCAACCGTGCCCTTATGTATTCCTTACTCTTTAACGTTCACGGGGTGAGATGGCTGATCACTCAGGAAGAACATACAATCCTGTGAATCATGGGGGTTTCTTAGAACTCTTTTAATTCTCAAAAGTTCCTAATTTGAAAAGACAGCTCAATAATGCTTTAAACAGGCTCCCATGACCTCGCCATCTGCTTGCATTAAGACAAGGTACATCGTTCACTCTGGTTCCACTGTCTCCAAATGGGACGTCGCTGTGATTTCTGTCTCCATTGTCCAGAAGACACCTGATCTTGACCACCCTTCTCCTCTCCCTTCGGGATCCATAGCTCGCCCTCTCTGAGGACCAGACTGAGTTGAAAGCACTCTCCCTATGCCTTTGCGTTTTTTCTGTTGCAGGTATTCAGTCTATAGTGAGTGAAATCAGACTTGCCATGTTTGTGCAAACATTCCTCACTGGCAGATGCATAGATCTGTCTTATTATTAAAACAAATATATTTGCTAAAAATATGTGGTGCGTCATTCTGTCTTCCCAGAGTTCGGCACGCCCAGGACCCAAGGATATTATTGTTAGTTTAATTGTCAGCCTCTCCTAGGAGACTCTGGTCTATTCGAGGACAGAGCTTTGTTACATTCATCTTTATCTCATATAGTTCCTAATATAGATCTAGGTTTAACTGACTCACTAGCTGACCAATCTGGTTGGATTAGACCCAGTGAGAGATATTTCTTGGCCTCATTTGACATGATGGAGGCCAAGTGTTTTGACCAAGGACTCTAAACTAGTAGCCGCCTCAATAGGATTACCCTAGATATCTTGGTCTTTCGTTATTTATGTACAATCTTTAAAATTTATACAATCTTTAAAAGAGAACATATATGGGAAGAAATGAAGTCAAAGGCAGGACTTAACAAAGTGTAAAATTGATAAAATTTCCGTCAATATAGGAACGATAGGAGAGAATCCCAGAGAGTAAAAGCTGAGGCACTGGTGGATGGTAAGGGGCAAAACTGGGCTGGGTGGTACATGTGGAAGGGAATACTTTATTTTACTTGATTTGAATTAGGGCCTAGGCTGACAGAGAGTCAAAATAAAAATGGATGGCTTGATTTGGGTCTGATTTTGGAGGTCTTGAAAGCTCGCTAGCAGTACCGAAAATATGTGTAGGGCAACTATAGATTATAATCCTTTGCAGTAATCTTTTACATTTGAATTGTTCTAGCATTTAAGATGCTCTTACAGATATTGCATGTTCTCATCTTCTTAATTACCTTATGAGGTAGAAAAGGCTAGGCGGTTTTAGGAATATTAAGACTGAACCTCAGTTGGTGTCCAGCTGTACCTTTCTGTAGGATGCCTGTCCTTTCCTTGCTCGTAGAAGGAACTGGTAGCTTCTGAAGCAGGTTGTGTCGTTCTGAATGTTTGTTCCCTGAATTTTACATACTTTTTCATGATATCCACAGCAAAGAAAAAAAAAATATCTACGATAAGAGATAAACATTCAAACAACATCATATTGCGTGTATGTTTATCTTCTAGGCCTGAAGCTCCTTGTTAAGCAGGGCTTTGTCTGTTGCAGCTCACCAGTAACCTGTGGCTGGATTTTGTGATCCTTGTTATTTCTGGTTTCCAGCAAGCGTGGTTTTGCTGGTCTCGCTTCTGTTTATACCTACTCGGTCAGCCAGTCACTCAGTAAGTGGGGAGGCTCTGCTCAAGTCACAGGGAAGCACCGGATATTTGCTGAGCTCAGGAAACTGACATATTTTGAGAGCAGACAACATTTGAGTGTAACTTCTGGCAAAAGGTAGTAAGTTATTCAAACTACGGGTCTTGGACAGAGAGTTTGTAAGCAAACAGTTCACAAACAACAAATGGGAGTTTGTTGCTCTGGGTTTTCTGCTCAAGTATGTCGTCTGTGGGCTTTAATATGTTTCTTTGAATCTGGAATTGACACCAAATACACCCACGCAAACCATACCACACAAATATGTGTTTCAAAACATCGCCCAGCTGTGCAGAGCAATCTTGAACTCAATGAACTCCACTCTTGCCAGAGGAAAAGAATGTTCGCCTTGAAAACTAATACACATAAGTGCACTCACACACATAAAGCACACCCATATATGCATATATTAATACTTGGGCTATAACAATTCTCACCTTAATTAAAAAATTACTGAAATATTTAGAACTTTCTATCAACTGGGAAGATAATAGAACTATAAATAAAAACTCTTCCTTTAGGAAAGTCAGAGGGAAAATAACCAAATACTTTTCTGATTAGCTACCCAAATAGCTACTAAAGTAGTAGAAATCTGCATTTGCTTGGCCTGACTTGACTTTGTTTGGGAGGAGTAACATATACTTAATTCTTACTGATTAGGGCCAATAAAACAGGCAAGTTTCTGTTCCTCCATCTTCCCTTTTAGACAAACAGCTGACTGCCAGGGTTAGATAAGGATTTTCTGTTAGCTCAGATATTTGGTACCAAGGTTATTTTAACTCAGCAATCATTAATTCATCCATTCAAAATATATTTACTGGGCTCAAGTCCAGGCACATAGGATCAGGGTTAGGGAATAAGGATAACAATGTGCATAAAATAGATGGCATCTTCCAAAACTGACCACCACATTTTTTTCTGTCCCACATGCTCTTCCAGAACATTCCTTCTCCCTGTAGAAAGGTAGAGTCTGTAACCTCCCCACCTTGAACTTAGTGAGATCTTTGTGACTAAATTAATGAATAGTGTGCACAGGCACTCTGACTTCTGAGGCTAGCTCATAAAAGCACGACAGCATCTGGCTCTTGATTTGGGAGCATTGACCTGACATTCAAGAATTCTGAGGTTCCTCCCATCTTGTGAGGAAGCCCAGACTAACGCACATGCAGAAAACATGTGAAGAGATACTGAGGGTACCTGAAGGAAAGAGATGCCCAGTTCTTCCTCAGCTGCATTAGCCCTCGTTGTTGCAGCTCCAGCCACCATCTGCCTGTGACCACACAAGAAACTCTAAGCCAGAACTGCCCAAGTGAGAAATACCCGCATCCCTGACTCCCAGATGCCATGAGCGAGAAACAATGGTGCTCTTCAGGTACTTTGGGGGGCTGCTATGCAGTAATTGATGACCAGAACAAAGCACAAAGAATACGGCTCTTAATAAGCTCTAATGCAGTGAGAAACATCTGTTTTCATAACTTACATAAATTATAAAATAAATGACATAAATAATTATGATGTAAGGCAGACAGTTATAAGTGCCACACGAGAAAAGTACTTAAAGTACTCTAGAAACTCAGAGAATGGTGAGATAGGCTCTTGAAGCTAACACAGAACTCCTAATAAGGAGCAGGTGGGTGAACTGGGCCTTGACTGAAGGATGACATTTGGACGTGTATAAGTGAGAACATTCCAGTTCCTTCATCCAAAACGTGTAACTAGTTCAGTACATAATACCTTGCACAGTTCTCAATTACAGTGGCCAGCCTGAACCCTACAGACAAGATTAGATTTCTGTGGCATCTTTTGTCATTTTGCCTAATCGTGAAATCAGCCCTACAGCTTTGCATCCAGTATCACTTTTATTTCACACGCATTATTTTGAGAGTTGCTGAGATTTGTGGCATTCCCTGTCTTCATCAGAGTCACGTTGTCAGAGGCATCGACTGTGTTCCTGTCTCTCTGGCAGGCTTTGGGGGAGAAAGAGGAGAGTGAGCATTGGCCTTGTCCTAAGAGAGTGCATGGCTTGGTTGTGGAGACAGAGGACACTCACAGTGGCAGTGCAGGGGACTGTTAGAAAGGTGAGTTAAGAGACATCTGGGGGCACAGAGGAAGGAGAGAGTGACCACACATGTGGGGGACTGGAAATGCTTGCAGAGGAGGCAGCATCCTTAACCATTAAGGATTGAGCTGTGCTGGGCAGAAAGGAAAGAAAGAGTTCCAGTCACAGGAGAGAGGAAGAAAAATGGTCCTAAAACATAAAATGGCATCGTTTTGGGAATTGCAAATAGTTCGGTCTAAGCCAGATTGCAATATTTAAGAGGAGGGCCTGAGGGATAAGACTGGAGCAGGAGGCAGGAGCCAGCTTCCCGAGGGACCAATGTCCTCTGTTATACTGAAGACTTTGGACTCCCAAAGGTGACAGGGAGAATCGTGGAAAGGTCACGAGTTATTGAGTCTACACATTCAGGTTGTAATTATTCCTCACATGGCCTTTTTTCTGTATGTATGGTTTCTGGGATTAGAATGCACTTTCCGATGAAAAGCCATCTCACTTCTGCCTGCTTTAAAATTCTGTCACCCATTTCCCCAGTGGCTACTGTTCACCATAATGACTGGCCCTAATGTAGCCTGAGAGAAATGGCACCTTACGAGAATCAGAGGCAATCTATTCCAAAGGGTTTTCCACTCAGTGTTCTTTCTGGAAATGTGGTTTCAAATGCCATGAAACTTGCATGATCCCATAAAGACACTAATTGTAGTGCTTTGTGGACTGTGGCTCTGTCAGACCCATTGCAGCTCTTAGGGATGGATTAATTACAATTCAAGAACCCCTATCCCCATGCAAAAACCACATAATTAGCCTATGTCCACTGTCAGGAAATCTGGTGGTAAATAATTCAAGTTAAAAACAATCCCAGTGGGGAATTACAAGTGCCTATATTTCATGACCTGTGAGGTCCCCTGTGACATGTGTCAAGGGGACCACTGACTCATTACCAGACCCTCACATATTGGTACCATTCTCTTTGGTATAGGTTATCTGATCTGCCTGAGGCCTTGTCATCCATCATCCTCCATCATGAAGGGCAATTCTTCCAGAAAACTCATTTCCATATTTCTTCTGTAAGGTTGATGGTGTTCTAAGTGCTTAATGATATATATTTATATATTTTCTTCATTCAGATCTTTTAGTGTGCCAGGAAGAGACTTTAAATTCAGCCACTATTATCCACTGAAGACATTTGCTTTTTAGTTTTATTCAATTAAAAAAAAATGCTTCCTGAGTTGTTAATAATTCTGGCTATTTTATGGTAAACAATACAAATATGATTCTAGGTCTCAAGAAATTTACAGGATAGCCCTGTATTTTCGGGAAAAGAGCAATATTAAAAGTTACAGTATTTTAGAGTTGACAAATCCTTTGACACATGCGATGTGTTGGATGTGAGCGTTACTGGGAGCACCAACTGGCTTGGGGTATGTGCTGTTCTTGGGGCTGATGATATGATTTTCTCCCATCATAGACTTGGCCATGCCATTCTCTAGGGTGAGTGCCTGCAATATGGGTGGTTCTAAAGTAAGCAGTTTCCATTCTCGTGCCATTGAGCTCTCCCAGCGACTCCGTGAGAGAAGTACCGATGGGGACGTGGGAGGTTAGAGCAGGTCAGTAACTCGCTGCAGGTGACAGGCTAGTCTGCAATCTTGGGCTGTCTGACTTCAAAAGTTTCTCTTATTCACTGCTCTAAGTTTGCTGCCTTCTGGGTACCAGAGTAAAATAATTCCTGGAGGTTTCTTTCTGCTCAGGATTTTGAGAATATGGCGAAGGGATTGCTTGCTGCTTGTGAAGTTTTATCACATAATTGAGTTATTTTAGTGTAATTCATATGCAGGATAGACCTTACTTGTGGTTGTCTGTCGTTCAGGATTTGGACAAAATCGATCCCAATTTCTGCTTGTACTAAACTCTCACGTCCCATATTTGTTTTCACCTCACCCATCTGAGAGGGGAATGCGATTCATGGTCTATGATTTCTCTTACGAGACGTTTGTGTGTTTAAATCAGACTTGATTGAAGATTCGGGGGCAGTGATTGCGTTTGAATTTGTAGCTGTGCAAACAACATAAAGTTAAATATTAGGCCATAAAATTAAATACTTAATTATGGGAAGACTATAGTAGCTAGAGTTCATTATAAGCAATACAATGAGAGAATAAAAATCAAAGCTGTCTTTGCTCTGCATTGTATAGTTTATCCTTAACACATCATGTGTGGGATTCCTGTCTCTCTGGTGTCTCAGTACTTGGAATTCCTTCCCGTGGCTGCCTTTCCCAGCACAAAGATCCAGCTATGCTCAGGTTTATCCTTTTCTCCAAAAGCCTCCTTGCAGCTCAGTCCACCTCTTTGCTTTCATGTAGAGAATTTATCTTTCCATCTTCTGCAGATACCTCATGAATGCACTTTGCAAAATGCTTCCTTAGCCACCTGGCAAACCTGCAAGTACTTAGGAAAAGTTTGTCTTTTTCTCTTCCCATATAAGTTCTCATCAATACAGAGATGTGACATTGACCATTCCCTTTCCTTTCTGTCCATACTCTGATGCCAAAAATAGTCAAAGGGGGAAGCTTCTACAGTCAGATCTGATTTCATGCATCTATTTAAAAATTTTATCTTGCTCCATATTCACATACTGCACAAATACACAAAATCTATTATGAGGTTATATTCTGTTACCAATTTCGAAACAGCTCGTCGCTAAGGAATGAAGGAAAACGCTGAGAAAATTCTTCTGCACTTCATTTGGTTTTGTCTAGTCCTACTGATTCTCTTAAACGTGTTCCATATACCTCTTGATCTGCATATACTTAGTTTTTTCTTTTGAGATCATTTGGAAAAAAATGTTTAGGCCATTTCCCATTTAGAAATAAAAAGAAGGTGCAGCTCACTGCCAGTGTTAATTTAACATCACATGTAGGATTTGATATTTTCAGCGATCGAGAATTGGTGTATTTTGTAAGTGGACATTCCCCCACTAAAAGCAGGATACTGTAAATAGAACAATGTCATTTGTTTCTAAAGGCTATCAATATACTAGAGAAATGCAGTAAAAATAATAAAAGGGAGATATTTTATGGCAAACTTCGAAGATAAAGTTAGGACCGTGATTCTCTGAAAGTTATCTCATGGTAAATGCTGCAGCCTCAAGCCTGCCAGAGAGTATTCTCAGGGCAAATGGGAAATAAATGGGTTAATCTTTTTAGCCTAGTTGAGGATACAGCTAAGATTTTTTGTTATTACAGAATATAGTGACCATCAGATTACAGAGATGACCAACTTGACTCATGAGCGTTCTAGCCGTACAACCCTGGACTGGTCCATGACCTTCCTGAGCTTCTGTTTTCTGATCTGTAAAATGGGGAAACAAATAACAATTAATTTAAATAGTGTGAAGATTAGCATGGAAATTATTCAAGGAGGAGCGTTTAGCATGGTGCTTGGCACATAGAAAGCTCTCGACATATGCCAAGTTGCTAATTACATGGTTATTTCTGTTCTCTCCAAAAATAATTATAAACGCTTGCCTTTGATTGTTTATTAAGAATAACTCTTACTACTGCAAAGCCCCAAAGGTCCCTATTTCTTCTTGGAGTGCTCTGTGCTACAATCTGCTGTGTAGGTGTTTTGTGCCTGGCAGGGGGACGGGATTTATTCTTCTAGACAGAAATAAACTCTGTTTGGGCAGAAAATTAATGCCTTGACCCTTCTTGTGCAGTAAGATTTAAGTCAACCATTCCCTTCCGACCTTCACCTGCCCAGTGTTGTTATTGCTTTCGCATCATTTCTGCCTGGCATTGTTGGCTCCCTTGGTTTATATCATCTCTGTTTCCAGACTGGAGAGGTCGAGTCACATGTGTGGTACAGCCATGCAAACTACTGAATACCTCCCTAGGGTTTGATTCATGGGAGGGCCCGAAACATGTTTGTTCACTGAATGAGTCATTCAGCAAACCCTTATCATGCAACTAGGGAGTGTTTGAATTAATCGCGTGGTCAGAGACATTTTTAAATAGTAGGTTTGCATGATTATTTAGCTGAAAGGTAACGTTTATCCTGTTGTTTTTAGTCAAATCTTTATGCATTTGTGAAGCACTGTCAAGCCATCAGCAAGGGACTTTAAAAGTGCACACACCTGATCCTCGCATGCCTTCCTCACCCCTCCCTAAAACAGGGACGTCCAAGGGTGTGTTTCTCCCTGAACAAACACACAAAAACACAGTGTGAATGGTGAGCCATCTGAAGAGAGAATGAGAACATCACCCCGAGTTTCTATCATGGACCTGATGTCAAAACCAAAACAACTCTGACTGATCTTAGTTGGAAAGTATAATCTTCCTCCAGAAAGGCCGAGGACGGCTGCAAAGGCTAAGACAGGCTCTAAATTATGCCTCCTCAGAGGCGGTTTGGCACTTCAAAGCAATTCAATTTGAGTCTCAAAGAAAACGGGGACCTCTGAGGTCACCTCTGTGTGCCTCGCCACAGGCCCCAGGCTGCTCACAGAAGTAGCCACTTACCCAGGGAACAGAGCAGCCCAGCTGTCTTAGAAGGAGGCCAGCTTGGCTCAGGGGCTGTGATTCTAAAATTGAATGTTTCTCCGTTTGGTCCCTTCTCTCACACTACCTACTGGCCTTAGCTGGAGCCTAATTGTTTTACCCTAGGGTCTGGCATCGGCCTCACATGTCCCTGCCCATTGGCTAGCCCCCAGTCTCCCTCAGTCTCAATTGTCTGACAGTCTGGTTAACTACAAATCCGATCATTTAAATCCCAGGATCTTTCAAATCCCAGCATGGCCTTCACAGACCTAAGTGTTCTGGTCTGTCTCCCGACCTGATTTCATTGCCTTTCTCACATGCTATGTCCCATTAGTAGTGACATTCCAGTTGCCTGCATAGTCTTTGGAGGCTGATGCCTCGGTGCCTTCCCACGTGCTGTTCTATTCCAGTGGAAACAAATTCACTCCGGACAAAGGTCCTCACGGATGTTTAGTCATCAGCTCTTCCCTCATTTCTCCCCTGTGCCCAGCTTTGCAAGGGAGTGTTTTCCCCTCAAAGAAATCATCACTGGAGGCTAGATACAGATTCAGATGCAACTTAAATACGTTATTTTCTATTTAAATTAAAATCCTTTCAAACTTTGGTCTTTATTAGATGCCCTGTGACTCCACATACTGGAGACAATTTTATATATGGTTTAACACTTGCATTTGCCACTCGGGCAATTAGGTTCCAATGATAATCCTGCCAATTACTCCTATGTGTCCTTGAGCTTGTTCCCTAATTACTGAACTCTTTTTTTTTTTAATTTCTTTAACATGTAGATAATACTGCCAATTAGGATTTTCATAAGAATTAAATAATACCATGTGTAAGTAAGAAGTATTTAGCACAGGGAATGATAAATAGATGTTGATTAATAAATATTAGAAGTAAAATATTACATTTAAAAAATATTTTTTGAACTTCTCAGTCTCAGACTCTCTGATTTCTGCTCTGTCATAGAATCTTCTTTGGTTTTGGTGTCTCAGAATTTGTATGTGATGCAGTGAAGGTCAATGCCCAGGTTATAGAAATACAGGAGAGCCAAGCCGGTCCTTCGAATAGCATGTGTAGCATGTCAAAGGGCGTTGTCCTGAGGTTTAAATGATTTAATCAGTGCAAAGTGACTGACAGGTAATACGCTCAAAAAATATTTAGATTGCCTTTTCACCAATGATGACAAAACTTAGTTTATTTGAGATTGTTTCTCTTCTTGGAGAAAGATCTAAAGTCAAACATGTTAGGCAGAATAATGGCTACCCCAAGGATGACCATGTCCTAATCCTTAGAACCTGTGAATTTCCTGAATTATAAAATGAAAGACAACTAAGGTAGCAGATATAATTAAGGTTGCTAATAAACTGACTTAAAAATAGATTATCCTGGAGTATTCAAGTGACTGTTTCACCACAGGATCTTTAAAAGTGGAAGAGGCGGGCTGAAGAGGAGGGTCAGAAGAAGAAATGTGATGACAGAAGGAGGGTCAGAGGGATGCAATGTTGCTTGTTTTAAAGGTGAAGGAAGGAAGGAGCCATGTGCCAAGGGATGTGAGTAGTTAGTTTCTAGAGACGTTAAAAGGCAAGGAGATAGGTTCACCCCTGGAAGGCCTGGAAAGAATGCCACCCTACTGACACCTTGTTTGTAGTCCAGTGAGACCCACGTCAGCCTTCTGAGCGACAGGACTATAGGACAACAAATGTGTTGTTTCAAGCCATTAAGCCCCTGGCAATTTGTTACAGCAGCAACAGGAAATTAGCATGCAAATGAAGGAAAACATTGGAATTTCTGATGGCCAGGAGCCTGGCATCCTGGTTCTAGGGCATTGTGTAGTCGAAATAAAATTGCCTGTAAGTTAGGACCGGATTTCTGGAAGAACTCGTGAACTCTCAGGGCACGTGAACCCCAACAGCCCATGTGTTTCTCGCCCTTTAGCTTTATCTTATTGGCAGGCTCCAGGGAAAGTGTCTTCAGGCGTCATCACCTTCATGATGCTGATGAGGAGGAGGCTTGGTGACCGGTTCTGTGAGAGGCTGCACACTCGTTAACACGTTGGCCAGATAATGCGATCCTTTCTCATCTTCCCCCAAGACAAGAAAGAAAAAAGAAAATTCTATGAAGTAGGTATTATTCTGTATATTTGAAAAATGAAGAAACAGACTCAGAGAAGCTAAGTGGCTTACCCAAAGGCGAAGAACACGAGAGCAGGTGCCTCTGCAGATGTTTGGGTCTCTGCCAGCCACGCCTGGGATTCGCACACCGTGCCATGTTGTCTCCTAACAAGCTGCACGTCTCTTTTTCATTTCGGAATAAAAAAAAAAGCAGATGACATCGTGCTCCAGTCTGTATCACACCTGAGTTCACGAAAAGCCACCCCCCACCCCACCATGACACAGAGTCGTTTCATAGATATTCAATGCTCACTATTTCTAATAGATGTTGCCTGTCAACCCGCCACTTATGGCACCAGAGAGCTATTATTTCAGGACAACATCATCATATAAAATGTCCTTGTGTTTTCCCAGGCACAGCTCCGTGATAGGCAGTCCCATCGAAATCAGAGGCTATTAGGACATTTTCCCAGAACAAAATGTGTCCCAGAAGAAACAAAGTGACGTTGCTGTCCTGCTGTGTTATGTTCTGCAGAGCGCTGGTCTCCTCTCTCTGCAAGCTCCCGTCGTTTAAGCTTCACAAATAACACGTTGAAAGGAAAGGCCCACACAGTCCTGGAGAACTCAAGGGGCGTGTGTGTGTGTGTGTGTGTGTGTGTGTGTGTGTTCATTCCCTTTTCTCAGGCAGATTTTGAGAAGTTACAGAATGTGGGAGGTGTTATGGGAGGTTTCATGAGGCCTGGGAAGCATGAAAAAAGCCCTTCATCAGCCCTGCGTTTGCAGAACTTCCAAGTGAGCCTAAGGAAGAATAGGTTTGTGAGAAGTCCGACGAGCAACTTGTCATCTACTGTCTTTGTTTCCATCACGTTTCAAGTCCATCGCTCAGGTGACCTGATGCTGGGAACTGACGGGGTGGTCGGGACACCAGCTTGTCCACACTTCGCTCAAGCTAATTGTCAGCTGGGAGTTTTGCTTTCCCTCTGACACTGTGCACACGACAGTGCTGAACCAGGAACCGGCAGAGACCAGATTCCTGTCTTTCATGATCAATCTACACATTTGATCCGCAAACAAGCTGGAAGAGAGAAAAATCATTCATTTATTTATTTATTCATGTATGCCATTTTGATTAAATATAACCAGTGTTCTCAAAGCCCGGGTGCATGCTGTTTCAAAGAGAACACTTCTCTCTTTCTCGACAACACCTCCTCGTGCATCCTATGGATGATATTAAACACGATTGACACCTGGTCTTGCTCTTGAGAAACTTGTCATCTAATTTGGGAGAAGAGACTTTCACATGTGGAAAATCCAAGTCTGTTTGTCACCTACTACAGTGACTTACCACATTAGCTGGCGATAAAAGAGGATCTGCTACATTAAGAGCATGGACTCTATCTGCCACAGGATTTCCAAAGAGGGCACTACCACTGTGATCCAAAACTATCTGGGAACTTGATGCAAAACAGTGTACAAGCTGGGCTTTAAAGGCATTGGTATGGTTTGAAGGAACAGAAGAGAAGAACAGGGTATTCTAGGTGACAGGGCTGCTGCATGCCCATCCCCAAATGCCCCTAAGTAGGTCTGGATGAAGTTGAGGCTTTCCGTGAGAAAAATGAGAAAGGCAGGTCAACAGGGCCTTCAGTGTTCTCGTGAGCATTTACACCTGGTCCTGCAGGTAAAGGTGACACTTGACGAGTTCTCTTTCTCTCTCCCTTTCATCAGGGTAATGACAGGGTCAAAGCATTGGTTGAGGCGCACTGGTCATGTGAACACGCTGTGTTGGGTGACACAGGGACGGGGACCAGGGCGTCAGCTGGGAAGGTGGTTTTATTGACTCAGTAGTGAGAGAAGGGAGCATTAGTGCAGGATGCCTTACACACATGATCCTGTTTTATCCTCTGGAGATTCCACGTGGCAGATGCCATTCTCCTTACTTTAAAGAAGAAGAAACCGAAGTTTGGGCAAGTATGACAATGTGCTTCAAGTGAAAAGACTACTATTTTTGTTGAACTTGGCTCTGCATCTCCTGTTCTTTCCATTTCATCAGGCTGCAGGGAGACGTTACAGCGTGTCCCAGCTCAACCCCCACATCCCAAGTGCCAACGGCAGAGCTCACACCCTCCTCACAGACACGCACACGATCGAGTCATCCTCCTCCACTTTTCCCAAACGGCCGGGAGAGGGAATCAGAATACGGGGTGTCATAAATTCTCCAGTGGGAAGAAGAGAATCCTTCTCTCGTTTCTTAACTGACATCATCTCTTTAGTGGCTTCCATGCCTGGGATCCCCATGATCTCATACACGTGTGAAACTTTTCTCCTTTTTCGGGTACTCCGGGGAAGACACACTTCATAGTGTTTTCCTTTTGGAATGTTGAAAGGCAGGTTATGATTAAATTCATTATTTTGCCTTGATGTCATCTGTTCTCACACATACAACCAGAGCTATTTATGTCCTCCAGTGTACGCAACACTCTCACAGCAGTGACAGCCTGAGACTGGAATGGCCTGTTGCGTCTTTGTCTCACAGCAGACTGAGAGTCTTTGAGATAATGAATGGTTACCCTTTTTTTTTTTTCTTTTAATCTGTCTAAGTTCTAGATCCTGTTACGGCATCTGGATTTACTTAGCTCAATCAAGTTATAAGTGAGGAACTCTGACTCTGTCCATAGTATAATAAACAGCTCGGTGTTTTAAAAAAAAATTTAGAAAAAGCAAATCGTTGGATTCCATTATTTACATGTAGGTTTGATGTAGATGATTTCCTACTGTGTTTACTTACTGTGTAAGAGGAACATCTACAAATACCAGCAGGAAACCACATTTCATTTTTTTTTACTGGATAATCACAGATTTACATATTATACAGTGTCTCTTAATTATCTTCGCAACAAATCTGTTATTTTAATAAATTGGCTATGCAGTATTTATAATTATATTTATTTTATATATCATAGACTTCATGTGACATCAATTTATATATGCTCTATAATGTTTATTATTATTTAATTATTGAGTAATTCATTTTAGTAGGGGTTTTAAAATCTTTGCTTCAACCCATCATCATGTTACATAACAAACAGAGAGGATGAGCCACTAGAGTTTTAGTTCCCCTCTACCACAACCTGGCCTTGTGACATTGAATAATAAATTGTTTCTCCCCTCTCTGCATTACATTGTTCACCTATAAAGTAAGTGAGTTGTTCTGAATATGAGTTATCAGTTTCAAAAACTCTCAAAGTTCCAGGTCAAAAAAAATATAAATAAGTGTGGTGCTTGTGCCCCAGGGTCAGCATGTTGACCAGCAGCCTTGGAAGTTTCCAGAAGTCATAAACCAGCCAGGCAGGTTTGACCTGATTGATATCTTTCCTGGCCTAGAATCTCTGCCTGGCTGCCTTGCTTGGCTCCTGCCCAAACTTCTTGGCATCCTCTCTCAAGCTCAAGTGCTCTGCCTAGGTGGGTCGATGGATCTTTATCCACCAGGTGGTCTTGGAGTAGGTCAATATGCTGAAATTTAAGTTTCTGCTTCCCAAGTTGCCACCACTAAAAACTGTTTTTGTTAAGTTGTTCTCCCTATGAGTTTTCTGATTTCACAGTTTTGTGAAGTAAACTTTATTATTCACGTAATGGTTCATACTCCTGCCTTTATATAACAAGGGGATATTAAATGATAAAACTGTGATAACCAATGTGACTCTCCAGTTAAAAGCAAATAAACTTTAATTGTTATTTCATGTGCTCTGTTTGGAAGCAAAAGTGTGATTCCTGACTGAGGCAGGGCTTTATATAAGGATAAAGAAGAGCAATTTGGAACAATATGGATGGGGAAGGATACTGACAGTATTTTCATGTAAAACTACTTTGATAAAATGTTAGTTCAGTGTGAAGTGAGGGAGTTCCACCTGGCACAGTGTGTCTCATCAGCTGGGGCCAAATTTAGTATGCAAGAGGACCCCGGAAAAATTGAAATGGGGTCTGCCGTCCTGGTACCAACATGAGAACAGATCTCAAGTCTTCAGAAGCCTGGCATACAGCTATGGAGACAACAATCGACATTGGGTAAATTGTACTGATGATTTGGTATTTCAAAAATATTAGATCGAGTACGTGAGTCTAAACAGAGAGTGGATGTGGGCTGGAATGGAGTAAAGAGGAAAGATGTTGAAGAAATCCCACAGTGCTGATTTATAGATGGAATCCTTGCTTTGTGGTGATAATAGATAGACCAGAGACGTGTCCTGAGGCCAGAGAAGCAGGATTCTGGTCCTGGTTTTGCAACTTGTTTTCTGTGAGACTCTAGGGTAGTTTCAGAGCAGTATCTAATTCAGGATCAAGGGACCGTTGAGTCCTTAGAGATTGTTTAAATCATTTCAACCCCACCCCAACATACCCTTCAATTTATGTTTAAGGAAACTGAGGCCTAAGGAAGTAAAGTGATCAGCTCAAGTTGACACAGAGGCTGAGTCCTGTCTGGAGCACGAATACTTCCCACTGCCTTGTGCTGGGCCCCCCATGAGTAGACAGAGACCCCAGAAAAGCCCTGGGACTGTGGCAGCCTCCAAACATCCAATAGTGCTTGCTTGATTGTCTTCTCTAAATGGTATCCCTGAATGTTCTTTTCCCTCCCGAAGTTTTTAGGAATCTTCTGGTTACATTTGACAAGTAGAGCAGAACTCAGAGGCTTCACAAATGCCTTTTATTAGCCAAATACAGAAGAGCCTCATTAATTGGAGTGAATCAGTGAAGGGCTATCAAATAACTTATTTGAGCCAACTAAATCCTGACTCAAAAATCAGGACAGAGGCCTCTTTAGTGTGAAGGAGCATAGATGCCGACCTATTGAACTATAGCAGCAATGAATTCTCAAGTATTTTATTAGGCTTGAATTTCTTGCTAAGTGATAAATCAGTCAGGTGTTCAATTTTAAATGTAAAAATAAAGTTTTGTGTTTTTTTTTTTCAATCGTGCATGGTCACTAGCTCCCAGAATTCTTACAGTGTTACCTAATGAAGGTTTTTCTAGGTCCACAGCAAAGACTTGATTTGGTTGTACATGGAAGATTTGGGTTTGTGTAAAGAATTAACATTCTTTATTTTCTCCCTTCTGTTTTCCAATCTAAGATTCAATGAACTTTATGTTAGGAAAATTCTGCTTCAGACAATTTAATTCAGTACTTTAATGTCATTTTTGAAGTTTTGATTCTCAAATTGCCTAAGACAAATGTTCAAGCCATTTATTTCCCCTTATGTGAAAACTAAAGGAGACATGAGGTTTGTCTATCCGTCTGTCTGTCTTCTGCATCCTGGCATCGTTCTAATCGCAGAGGTTGCAAACTTTTGCTGTAAAGGAGCAGAACAAATATTTAAGTTGTGTAGGCCACGTATGATCACATATGTTTTCCTTTCTTACTCTCCCCCCACCTATAACTCTTTAAAAATGTGAAACCTATTTTTAGTTTGTAGACCATACAAACCACGTTTGTCCTGCAGGCCAGGCTTTGCCTCTACCTGTGTGTCTGTCGATTCGATACCAGATATGTTTTGTCTTCTCTTAATAATGATGTACAGCAGGTCCCTGGGGGCATATCAGTCTGGACCTAGAGGCGCTCCTGAACCTTGTGTTTTCTTGTTGAGGGATCGTAGATGGAGACATAGAATTTGATGTGAACTTTGGACAGTAGCCCTCTAGGCAGGATTTGACGTGATGTTCAGAAGGTTCAGAAGAAATAGATCTCTTCATAGAACTTAGACTTAACAAAACATGTTCTACATAGTGTGATTTTTATTTCCCCCCAGGAACTCGGCAGTTGTTCTTCAAATACTGATATAAGTATCTTCTAAGAGAACCTTGTGTAACATGACAAACATTCTTCGCATAGGACGTTTTAAAAGTCTGGCTGATAGGCCTTTCATAGCATGTTTGCCAATTTATTTATTCATTTTGCTGTTTTTAGATGTTTAGCTAACTGAGGATTTTTTTTGTCCATTATAAATAATAATATGCTGAATCTATTTGTGCACAAAGCTTTTTCTTTTGTAGGTGTATTTATTTTATCTTATAAGTGGAACGACTGGATCAAAGGAACAAAGCATTTTAAGGATTTTGTTGCTAATTAACAATGCTAAATCAATACTACACTTTTTTTTTTAACCATCATAGGAAATCTTCAGGTGTTGTATAGAGTGCGACGTTATTGTTGGTGCTTATCTCAAACATCGTGTTTGATTCAACTGCTCTATAAAGGGTCTGAAGAATATGAATCCTAATCACCTTGCATCTTGAGTAGCAAAAATTCTAATTTACTGAATGCTTAGCTCTGCCTCAGTGAGCAGTCAATCCTGAGATCTATGTGGTTTGATATTCCTTTGGTAGAAATAAATTAAATTTCTGATAGAAATTAATTTGGTAGAAATTACTTTCGTAGAACTTTCATTAATCCATCCATTCACTCAGCAAATATAATTTAGCACCCATTTTGTACTGTTGTTCTGGGCATTGAGAATATGTCATCATCAGCATCAGCAGCATCATCATAACATCGTTAGTGGCGATAATCCTAATAATAGCAAATATTTTATATAGTGAATATTGTGTGCCAGGAACCGTTTTAAGTGCTTTCGTGTGTATTCATTTATTTAATTCTACTCGATGAGGTAAACAGTTTAGCATCCTATTTTGCAGATGAGGAAACTGAGAATAAAAGCAGTTAAGAAGCCCCAGATCATCTAACTAGTGAGTATGTGAACTGATTTTGAACTCAGGCAATCAAAGTAGATAGCTCCTGGTCTCATGACTATACCATGTTGGTACATATGGTGAGAGTGTTCTATATGAGGTAAAAAATTTTACTTTTCAAGGTTTCAAGTTGCCTGTATAGATGAAGTTTTCTTTTTAGGAGATATGAATGAGATAAAGAAGAGGTAGTATTGGATCGTGAGCTCGTATGTTTCTCTTTTCATGGGTTTAAGTCCAAGTAAACTTCTCCCACCCCCAATCACCACCCACTGACCCTTCCCTGAACAAACTGACACAGGCCACGTCAGCAGATCCTGTGTCTGCAGGCTCAAGTGACATCAAACTTTAAGAAAGCATTCTCCACGTAGGGTGCTAGTCTCCCAGCGTGCATCTCCCAGAAAGTTATTTTCTGCTTTGTTCTCAAGCCTCCCCTGCCTTTGGCTCCACCTACTTTGCTTATTACCCTCAGGGCCTTGCATAAAATTTCAGGTCTTAATGCAACCTCACCCCAGGACTGGAAGGGTATGAATCTCCAGTGACTAACTGTTGAACATTCCTGTTACCCTGTGTTAAAGAAACATTTTCTTTGTCAAGAGAAAATCTGTTTTCCACCCCAGGTCATTCTCAGCTTCTAGAAATTACTTGATACAGCTGTGAGTCTGCCTGCCAAGTCTGCTCTAGAAGCTCACAGATCAGAAGCACACATGTTAGACTCACACAGACCCGAGTGAAACTCTCACTTTTCTCCCTTACACCTTGTATCTCTTGAACAAAGTATTTAATCGGTGGTTTCCTTCTCTGAAAATCCAGGGTATAATTTCCACATTGAGAGATGATAGAATAAATAATTACATTTATTAGGTAGAAAGTTCTCAATAAAGAGTGGCATCTTTTTCTTTTCCCTAGATTAAAGAAAAAATGTACATTTAATGATTACTTGGTGAAAAGAACGAGAAATACAGACAACTGAGAATTTAATTCATTAGGATATATGCATTAAAACAGATAATGGAGTCATCAAAATTATTTTTAGGTTGTTAAATGCAGATTTCGTTCCAAATTAGCATCAGAGCCATCTTCCTGAAACACGGCTCCAAATATTTCCCTCAAGTCCTCATATCTCTCAATGGCTCTTCACTGCCTACAGGATCAAATCCAAGGCTCTTGGCCAGGTATTCAAGGTCCTACATACCACTGAACAAAATTAAAATTGAATTCTTATTTCTCTCCAGTCCCCCTATGTAATTATGGACAGCAAACTCGAAATGTTCATTATTTCTAGAAGATACGTTCCTGATTCTGTGCCCCTTGTGCTTCCACTCTCTGACTTTTGGCCTGTTCTCTCTGGATTTCTGCCTAGTGCTTATTTTGTTCTTTAAAGGCTGTCATCTTTAAAGCATTTACTCTTGGCCTCCACATGTCGTGTCCCAACAAAATGGAAATTGCTCCTCTTTTTCCCTCTTCATGGTATTTCGTGCTCCTCGTATCAGAATTTCTCATGTTCCATCTTGAGCTTATTTGAGTGTGTGGTCAACAGCCTTCCCTTTCGGTCACCTGCTCAAGAGCAAGGCTAAGACTTTATCACCTTTAATCTTTGCAAAACTTGGAAAAGTGCCTGACACAACCGTCTGGCTTCAATAAATACTTATTGAATGAATGAAATAGATAAGGTAGATATAAAATTTTGGCCCCAGAGTTGCACACCTAGATTCTAATCCTAGCTAGCATCTATGTGATCTTGGGAAAGCCTTTTATTTACTTCGGTTCTAAATTTTCTCATCTATACAATAGAAAATGTGGTTAGTAGCTTTCAAACTAGGCTTTGTGGAGTCAAAGAAGTTCAGTGAAGTCCTCCTGGCTCAATTCTAGGGGGAGATGCAATTCTAGGCTTTCTCTCCTGCTTTAACCAACAAAGCTTGTCTTTCATCTATTCATATCAGAATATCAAAGGAGCTTTCATTTAAAGAAAATATCCTGTATATTAAACAAATTAAGTTGTGAGACAAACTAATCTGTGAGGTTCCTTTCATTTCTCACTGTCCAAGTTTTGACATAAATATACACATATTAAATTTAAATACTGCTCCATGATAAATGGGACAGATGTGAAGCTTCTACGAATTCAGAAATAAAAGAGGCAAAAAACTCCTGAACAAATACTGTGTGATGAGCATCTACTAAGTGCTAATTAAGTGCCGGAAGTTTGATTTAGTTTATCTCTAATTTTAAAATCCACAGTATGGACATAAATGTTTCCACTTTTCCTGTGACAAAACAGGGTAATGATGTCTCACATCAAACAGACAAGAGGAGGTGGAACCTTGAGAGAAAGCAGATATTATCAGCCTCAAAACTGCTGTTCTTTCCCGGGATGACACTTAAATCAATAAAAAATGGATTCTGGAAATTAAAATGCACATAAACATGTGCAAAACAATGGATTGGTTTGGGAAACATCTCTCGTCTCCCTATCTGTAACACATCTCCAGGATTTGGAGAGTAGCAGTGACTCAGAGAGCCTCATTACCAATTCTCCTCATTCAGCTCAGACCAATGGATGGGATGATTACATAGCCCGCGCCTCTTTCGTGCAACTCACATGTGCTGGGCCAGAAGTAATTTCCACCAAGCCAGCTTACCTGTATTGGAATTCTGTTTGCTGCCCAGAAAACATGCAGTGAGGCTTTAGCTGAAGTACCCAGCAGGAAACTGAAGCCCAGACTGGTCTCAGAGAGAGTGGGGTGGCACAGGCTTGAAGGGGAATCTGAGAAGCTCAGCTGCTGATGTCGGGGCTGCAAGATGAGTTAAATTTACGAAAGGAACTCTGGGCCTACATGCACAGAGCGAAGCAGCTAGGAAGGCAGACTTTTGTGGTTTGGGTTTAGGAGTATTTGAGGAATGCTGTTTCGGTGTCTCATCCAAAGCAGTCCCAGCTTCCTTGAGGGCGAGGACCACTAGAGCATCGTTTAGTGCAGACGTGTCCAACTTTTTATTGCATTTCACTTTGAAGAGTCACATTCCCTGGGCATCACCTAGACCATTCTTTTTTTTCCAGGTGAAAAATAACTCGGTTATTGAAATGAAGTCAAAATAAAAGTATATCTGAGGAGAGACTGTTATGTACTTGCTTTCACGGTAGGGAACGGATGACTCTGATGAAGGGCAGTGACTGGCCTGCTTTGCTCAGTGATATGTTTCCAACTCAGAACAGGGCCTGGCCCAAAAGGAGCTCTTTGGAGGAATATTTTGCAATTGAATGAATCACAGTGAAGATCGTGTTTTAAATTGCTGGTCATTAGATAAATTGAAGTTTGAATTATTATTAATTTAAATGTGCATCACTATACCTTACAAACAAACAAAAACATTGTCAAAAGCAGAGGACAATTAACACCACTTTTTAATTAAAAAGAATAAGGATAGTAGTAACACAAAGCACAAAGTAGTAACAAAAAGCACAACTAACTCCTAAGAGTCTTGAGGCTTTATATCTGACAAAGTATCCTTCCCACCACATGTAGGAAGTTCAGTTATTGATAAGCACCCTGGCGCTATGAGAACTGCCCATCTTTGCCAGCACGGGGTCCTGATTTCTTAGCAGAACAGTGAATTTCAAGTCCTCATAAAACAGAAAGACATTGTTTTTGATTGGAAAATACCATATGTTTACTCACTTAAGAGGTTATTTGTGTTTACTTATTTTTAAGTGAAATGAATGGCCATTGATGTGTACTCTTAGTTATCCGTAAAGGGCTAAGGTTTTGGGGTCCGATCACTGTGCTTGGGAGTTTGGGGAGGATCCTGTCAGCGACTGGTGGGCTCAGAAACAAAATGTGAGATGGTCATCTTAGTGTAATAGTTTCAGGGGGCCACTTACAGGAAAAAGAAACATGGGAAGTCACAAGGGAATATCTGGGCCTCAGCCAAATTGCTCTATTTTTAAGATTATTTAAAAATAGAGTATAATTTCTTTTTTATTGGGGGGCCATTTATGAAAGAGTGAGCCAGGTTTTGTGGCTGTGATTTCTGGAAAAGATTATTTTCTTATAAAATTTATTCTCTTAAGGAGGAAGTGGGAAGAAATATCAGGTGTTGCTGTGTGCAAGGCAGGTGACAGGTTCCGCCCTTCCCAACCCTGTCAATGCTTTTCTTCCAGTTTAGCAGTCAAATTCAGGGTCGCCTAGAGGGCAGAGCACACAGATGAGGCTGGCACAAATACGAGAGATCCCCAGTGGGTGCTAGAGAGGTGCTGTATAACACTGTGCTTGAGGGGATGGTTGAACAAGGTGGATACAATGTCCCACAGCTTTCCCAGGAAGATATATCCAGAGACCAGATGGGAAGTGGGATTTTCACTTGATCAGTATCCAAGCACCCAGGGCAAGCCAGATGCTGTAGGAAGCTGGGTACTGAGGATCAAATGCAGCCCATGACTTTGAGGAAATCACAGACCAGATTCCCTGCCCCTCCAATGATCATGGGTAGAGAAGGATGCAAGAAAGAGTATTTATCAAGTGCTTGGAATGTTGCTTGCTTTTTCCTCATTATGAACTCTCTGAAGGACTGAATCTTTTCTTTGTAAATGGCACATAATTGGTACCCAGTGAATAACTAAAAAAATAAAGATTGGGATTTAAAAGGAATTTTAGTATTTATAGGCTGTCTTAAAATAGAATATTAACTATTTTTTTAAAATTATTTTTTCTATAAATCTTAATGACTTCGAGGAGATGGGTTTAATCTTGTGGGCTGGAATTAAATATTCTCAAATATGTTGAATCTGTGCCATGTGAAAAGTAATTTCCTCTAGAGACCTCAGATATATGTTCTTATTGGGAACTATGAGGAAACTGAGGCTTAGGAAATTTAGGTGAATTTCATAAATCATGCCATGAGAGATTTTCCAAGTCGAGACTAGAAATTGGTTCCCTTGCTCAGCCGCTGTCTGTCCTACAACATGGCTCCTACTCCTGCTGAGAGATTAGCTCATGGCTGAGTTTTCAGATGAGACACGATATGCCATATTCAGGCTCCAAAACCTGTGTGATCCCCTGAGATATCATCAACTATTTGGGAAATGAAGAGTGCTACGACTTAGTTTCATTTATGTGCACCATAAGCATAACTTCTCCATGTGATTTTCCAGTGAAGTTAAAAAAACATATTAATGATCTTTAGGACAATACTGATGGGGTCAAGCAGGTTCTGATTTTGTGAGTGACTTGCACAAGCTGTTTCACATTTTCAGCATCCTCGTTCTCTGCAGTGTCTCCTAACTCACATCTATGGCCATCTGGAAAGTTAACCATTGATTTCTAATTCAGAAAGGAAAGTAAATCAAGCCTGTTTTATATGTGGTTCTGCCTAAAAGATCAACATAATTGGAAGAGGCCTGAGAGAGTACCACGACTCACTCAGAGAGGATGCTGGAGAAGAATGGAGAGGGAAAGTCTCCCCATTGGTGGAACATTGGATGTACATCTCAATACTCACTTTTCTTGAGGAAATGATAGCTTGAAGCATTAACTGCAGCCATTCATTGGCAGGAGCTAGTCATCCGACTTGGAGTAGGCTTAAAATACAAGAATATTTATATCATATGAACGCTGACCAAAAACAAGCTAACGTAAGTGAATCAACAAACATTAAAATATTCTGGAAAGAGAATTTTCTGTCCAAGTGGGATAAATGTGAGTGAGCCCCATTCTCTAGCCACCCAAGTGGTTTTCTAGTGGGTTCAGCTAAATAGCCATAGTGGCAAGGACAGAGGCTACTGTGTGTCTGCAGCTTTACCTCATGGAAACTGACCTATCTTCCTCTACTGCCCAGTGCCCATTCTTTTACTCACAGAATCCAGTTCTGAGCCCTGGTCATCTATTATGTTCTTGAAAATTCTGTCAGCTATCTAGTAGTGGACTGATCATATTTGACCCCAATCATGAAAGAGGTGATTTGTACTGAAATAAACATTTAATTGTCTTTTGATATTCTCTATTTCTCACTTTTTAAATAATACTATAACTCAAGGACCTACTAGATGCCTTGTACATCATCATGGTCTCCCACACATGGTAATTTATAAAATATTCATTTTCTTAACACATTCATTTTATAGTAAAAAAAAAAGTTGTTGAATAAATGGCTTATGTAACGCATCGTCCTGAAGGAGCTGGCATTGCATGATCGTGGGATGAGATGTTAAAGATCAGTCACGGTGCTAGCTGGAAAAACACCTTCTTTATACAGAGTATGTTCTGCATAAGTAGTTAATAAGTGTTGCTGATTCTCCCCTAACGATGGGACAGGAACATAAGAGGGAGAATTGGGAATGGCATCTGTTATGATTCCTTCTCATTAACCAGTTGCACACTTTCTGCTTTCCATCTTTGCTGGTCTTGCCTCTACTGGTTAATAGATTTTAGTGCAAAAGGAAGAATGCACTCACCAGGGGATCTAATTATAGTCCCGTTGCTCCTGCCAGACCATGTCAGATTCCTCTTAACACCAAGAAAACAAGCTAAAACAGGCATTATAGTGTTGCCTAGAGTGATCGTGTCCAGCTCTCCAGGGAAAATAGGGTTGTTGCTAACTAATGGGGAGAATGAAAAGTATGAACGGCACAGATTCCCTGGATTAAGGAAACCTCCTACTGTTACTACTGTCAAAAGTTAACGGTAAACAGCTTCAACCCTATGTTGTCAGGACCCCATGTATTCAGACCCGTTAGACATAATGATTTGGGTCACTTTATAGGATGCCTCTAAACCAAAAGGGGAAAGTCTATGGAGAGAAGAGTCATAAATATCAATTACAATATAGTGGACGGTTGCACATTTAAGTGCTGGGGAATCTACCTATATCTCTTTCCTTTATGGGTTAATTACATAGCTACATAATTTAATGTCTTTTTCTTTCAACTCCTCCACATATTTGACAAAGAGTGTAAGAGTAATAGACGTTGAATATTATGGTAAAATCACAACTACCTATAGGAGAAAGCGATATCATCCTGAGATGTGAAAATCGTAGCTAGGTGGCATAACCAAAGGTATTTTAAAAACCTCTTTCCTTGGGGAACAATTTTGTCAGGGTTAAAAGCATTTTTCTTAAATTGTCGATTGGGAAGAATGTGTGTTTGGATGTTGTTCACTAAAGGAGTGACCAGTATTGACATTTGTCAATTTAGCTGCACAGCATTAAATGCACTTTCTATCTTTTGAACCCCTAAGCGATGGGAGTCAGAAACTGAAAGGGAAAAGTTACTCTCCCTGCCTCCTGACAGCGTGTGGGTCCATGAAAACTTGGCAGTCCATCACTTACTCCCACCCAAGAAGTTCAGGCTTGTGAGAGTGACACAGGTGAAGAGTCTGTCCGAGGTTGTTACCTGCAGCAGCTGCGGTGGAGTCACTAGTTCAGTGACAGGGTGGCCATTCCCTGGGATGGGATTTTGTCTCTGCCATTTCTCCCTCAGTGCCAGCATTCCAGTCAGTTCTGTGAGCTACCCGGTTCTTTTTAAATAAATTCCTCTTTGGCTTATATTAACCATCATATTCTGTTATTTGATATCAAGATTTCTGCCTCATTCAGCAGATCTAGTTGACAAGAGTCTAAGAGTGAAAAATAGGATCAAACTCAGTAGTTTGCAAGAATCTTAGGTCTAGAGTTCAAGAGGACATGATTTACTCTCAAGACTGAGAACAAAGAAAAGCTTCATAAACCCAAGACGGGACCACTGGTTCCTAAGGCAACAACCTATGCAATAAGACAAGGGAGAGCAAAACATCAGTGTACAGGATGTTTCCATCATTTTATCTGACATGAAGCATCCTTGCATTGATCACATTTGATCATTCCTTTAATCCAGCGGTTTTCACAGTATGGTCCCTGCCTGGGGGCTGGGGGCTGAGGAGAGGGCATTCCTTTTCAGTGAGTCTGTGATGTCAAAACTATTTCTGTAACAACAGCGAGAAATTATTTGCCTTTTCCACTTTGTTGACATTTATCTGTGGAGCAAAAGCAATGGTGGGCAAAACTGTTGACACCTTAGCACGAATCAAGGCAATGACACCACATTATTCTGGTAATTATTGTAGTTTTCACCAGCATGCACTCTCAGTGAAAAAAAAAGACAATTTTTGCTTAGGCTGTCTTTGATAAAATGGTAAAAAAATATTACTTTTATTAAATATCTAATCTTTGAGTATGTAGCTGTTTAATATTCTATGTGCTCAAATGGGAATTACACATAAAGTGCAGATTTCTAAGCTTTTTCCATTAGTATCTTGATGATTTGTTTTATGGCAGCCCCTAGATCAAAATACATAAATTAATTAATTAAAACTACCAGTTTTATTTATTAAGTAGTTAAGTCCAAACAATTTAGTAGCCATTTGAAAAATTACAGGTATATATGATACACACACAAACATGTGTACATATATTGTGTGTAAAGAAACAATACTATATGTCATCAACAGAAACCAGTAATTACCATGGGGATGTGCCTATTGGTCACTGCACCAATTTTTCAAATCTTGGGATTGCATTGACTATTCACGTTGAGCTCTTTTTTGACTGCATATTGATTTTTGCCTGATGTCCATCAGCTGTTGGTGTGTTTCCCTTGAAAATGTAAAATGTCTGTGGGGCTCCTGTGAGTTCTTGGTGCTGCGGGGGTTCTCTAGCACCCAGTTTGAGAAATGTAGGCCTAAACTGTTTCTGCAGCATATAAGGCACAGTGGACAAGGAAAAGCACTATGAGGGAAATTTCCATTCATAAGGCAAATAGAGAAATAGATTTTAATTCACCAAATTATAAAAAGCTCATCAATGAGGTTTTAGATTTCACATTGCAACTAGGCTTTAAGAAGCTGCTACTTTCCTAGTTTTAGAAGACTGTCTATAATTATCTGAAATGGCTCCTCCACCCTTTTTCAAAACTGTGTGTCTAGAGAGGCTGTTTTCTTCATGTATTTCAATGAAAGGAACATATTGCAATAGGTAGAATGCAGAATCAGATATGAGAATTACTTGTGTTCTATTAAGCCAGGTAAAAAGATGTCTCAAAATGTAAAATAATGTTACTTTTCTCATAAAATTTTTGAAAAAGTTTTTTTCTATAAAATTATTTATATTAACATGTAATACAATTTTTGTTTTTAAAAGAATTAACATTTCTTAATTCTCTGTTTTGACTTCTAATGAAAAACTGGTAGATAAAATCCACATTTAAAGAGAAAAGAAGCTCATCAATAGTTGCTAAGATTCTAGAAGGTTTTGGAGAACAAATATTTGAGAACCACTGCTGTTGTCTTTTGGACTAGGAAGAACAGGGTTTACTACTGATAAGGAAATTATGCTCATCAAGGTTAAGAGGACATACCCAAGGTCACGGAACATAGCCAGAAGAAGAGTCAAATGTGAATTTCTGTCATTTCCCTGTGTTTTATGTTGTATAGTTTAGAAAAAAAGTAAAAGCTTAATCATACAAAAATAGAACAAGGGCCCATTTAGAGAAACACAACACAAGGCCAGCATGGATGTAGCAGCAAGAGCTTCTTAAGTCTTTGACCTTGAGCTCTTAATATAGTAGAAGCCACAAAGCTTGAGTTGTGTGACTGTAGAGCTGTGGAAGAATGGAACACATCAAGCCTTCAGAGCAAGGATATGACCTGGGCCCTCGAAATGCCAGCAGACATGACCTTGAAAGGCTCACTGGGGATAGCGACACGAAGAGGTCTATATGTCTGAAGGCTGTCTGTCCTTCGGCAACATTTAACCTGCAATGAAACCATCGTCCGTCTTCACATATCCAGGGGGTCCCAGGCATGTGTCAGAGGGTGATGGGTCATTTCAGGACGTCGTCCGCCATCAGAGCAGTCGTAGGTGGGAGCTGTTGCTTCTCACAGCTTCTTCACCAACTGCTGCCAGATAGTGAATGACCTCTTCTTAACACTACTTTTTAACTTTTTAAATTATTGTTGTTGTGATTTTATTTTTGAGGAGGTGAAGACTGGTATTCAGGAACCACATTAGCAAGAGAGTTCAAAAGCCAGAGTCCTTGCAGCCTTCAGAACAGAAGACACTTCTCTAGGCCGGGCTCCTGTGAAAAAGACCTGTTTTTGTTCTTTGCTGGATGTAGCAGGGAGAACTTAGCCCTGAAAGGTTTTCTGGGGCTGTCCTATTATTGAAAAATCAATAACTACATAAGATAGGGCATTAGGCCATATTAGGAGACCTAAATTACAAATACCCTTTAACGTGTATGGAATCATGGCTATTACTGGGCAATCGATCTTGCCTTTATTATGTCTCTCATTCCCTGTTATACATAAACAAGCAGCTCTGGATGCATTCAGAAAGATGGGTTTCAAAACAAATGCCAACTTTCAGAGAGAGCCCGAACAGCCAAGAACGCAGGATTCATAGTACCAGGCCTGTATACTAGTGGAGAGAGATGAACTGTGCTGGGGTACCCAGGTTAAAGCACTTCTTATTGTAAAATGCAAGGCAGGTTGCTCTGTAGTCTCCAAGACTCACTGCACATAAATGCTACATGGTCTAAGAATAACTAATGAAGATCAAAGTAATAGGAGGCAAAAATTTCCTTTTCCGACCATTCAGTCTGTAATGAGTTTTTATATATATATGTATATATATCAGTTTACCACCATGGTTCCTCAAATTTCACCATTTTTCCTTAATGTGGGCTAAAAATGAAAGGTTCCTGCTAAACACTCGCTTGCTGCTATTGAAATGCGAGCATATTAACTGGGAAGGAGAATATTAAAGCAAGGTGAGGGAGAAAGTAAGGAGCCTGGTGTTATGGGAAGATAAATGTTACTGTCTATAAGATGTATTGGGAGTTAGGGAGGGATGGCAAATACATTAATGAACTACGGTATAGTTGCTCCATCGCTATGGTTTGAAATCAATTGAGGTGGACATTTGCTCCCTGGGAGTTACGTGGACATGGGGAAAAAGCATATTTATCTCTGTCCAGAGGTAGATATGAACAAAGGGAAACTTAAGCAATCTACTTAGCCTCCAGCTTTTCTATTATTAAAGCTTCTCTAGAGCCAACATCTGGATGAAAATATATGTCAGCAGCATAGTCTTTTACTCCCAACTATGTGGATGCGATTGCAGTGAGTCAGAGGGCATTTCTGGTTCTCCAAACCCTCTCCTGAAAAGTGAAAGTGACTCAAACGTATGTAGAATATTCAACTAGGCCTGTCTCCATGACATCACACACTTACTTGTTCGTTAGTTATTCATTCAGTCCACAAACATTTACAGAGTGTGAATCTACTTCATATCAAGCTCTGGTTAGTGAGTAAAGTTTCAGAGGGCCTATGGCTGGGACAAGCCAGATCATAGAGGGACTCTCATGGCTGAAGAGTTTGGGTGTCAACCTAGAAACAATGTGAAGCTGTTGGAGGATGTTAAGAAGAGTGACATGGTCCTATTTTAGTTTTAGACAGATCAGTGAAACTACAGTGAATATAGGTTGGGGAAAAAGCCTGGGAAGAGGGAAAATTGGGAGGCTATTTCAGTTTTCTCAAATAAGAGATGATGTGGCCTAAACAGTAGGATTGGGAATCAGGGATGATGGAGTTTGGTGCTGGATTGTCAGTGAGGGGCCTGGTATCCTTTTGGGGTCACTGCCTGTTGCAGTTATACTGCCAGATTGTAGCCATAACAATGCCTCCTGTGACTAATTCTAGACAGGAATTTGATAATCTAAGGTGCATGATTAAAAATGGAAGGCGGGCTTTAAGAACCCGAGCCATTCCTTACTGCCATTCACTCTGAGATGCCAAGTCCTGAGATGGTCAGTTTCTACCTTGGGGTAAAAAATTCTGGGAATCTCTTGCCTCAAGTCTAGAAAATCTAGGTCACACAGTAAAGCCATACTGTGGTCCTCATCAAACACTCCTTACCCCCTTCAGTGCTCCATACATCACTGGTTGTGACTTAAACACTCATTTCACTCTCAGAATGTACTAGGGCCTGCTCTTGAGCAAGTTATTTGATGAAACTTTCCTTATCAGCCTCAAGCTGCAGGCCTTGTAGAGTGCCATAATGGCTAAAGTTCAAATTCAATTCCATCAAATGTGGTACAGTTTAGACATCAGCTGAACATCGGGGTGAATTGCAATAAAGACTCCAGTTCCATTTTCTGATGTTTGAATGTTGGCATCTTTTAAGCCTCAGCCTTCCTTCTTCCTATTCTTCCCCACATCTGGGCAAAGCAATAAGAAAGCGCAGTGTTCCCTACTTCAGTGCCAGCAGGAGATCTGAACCCCACCAATTCCCTGGCAGGAACCCTCACCGGAAGCCTACTCTGAGATGCGACAATTATCCTTTATTTTGCCAAGCATTTGCACATAGGTGAATTCACAGCAGTGCTTCCAGTTCCAGCCCCCAGACCACAGGAATTCTCCTGGCTGTGTTGTTCTCCCGCAGTGAGGAACATGGCTCCCACTGCCTATCTCATTTGCTCATTCCCTCTCTTTGAAATCAATACAGTGACCCTCCAGCTGCCTCCTCAGCCCTAGCCTCACAAGTCCTGGTCATCTCCTTGGTCTTCATCATCTCCTTGGCCTGGCTGTCGTGAGCTTCATCAGCCCTGGTCACCTCTCCAGGCCTGGCTGCCTCCTGGGAGAGAACCAATATAAAATTCCTGAAGAAAATAAGGAAAAAAGAGGAAGACAAAAAAAAAGAAAAAAAGAGGAAAATGATCAGAAATCTTTTTAATTCATTGTTGGACTTAAAAGTGTTTCTACATAGTTTGAGATTAATTTTGTTCTTAGGTGTATAGACTCTAGCCATGATAATTATAAGCTGGTTAAATAATTGACTCTGATGAGTGATGGAGACTAATCATTGTGTTGAACTGGATATAGGGAAAATGGAAGACCTGGCTGAAAATAAGCTTGGCATGAGTAAAAGGGAAAGGAAATATTGTTTGGTGATCGTCTACTCAACACCAAGCACTTTTTCATAATGTGGGTAGTGATTATCCATCCTGCTAATAATGCTCTACGGTAGCTGTCATTAATTCTATTTCGGTAATGAGCAGACTGAGCTCAATTACCTGGCCCTTAGGTCACAGAGTCAATGTGTGACCAAATCTGGATTTGAACCTAGGCCTTTCTGACTCCAAACGTCGGCCTCCCCCTCCACCCCCTGACATTCCTACCATTTCTTACTCAAAAGGATTTCATGCTTAACTAATAAGTAAATGTAAGGCTTGAAGCTCTAATAATTCACTTTTATTGAAGGCTGACAGAACCTCAATGTCTAAAGAAGGTCATCAAAATGTGGAAAGTGTTGATGATAGAAAGTGTGTGTTGATTTTTTCAATTTCTCAGCGGTATTTGGAGTCACCTTTGAGGAAAGACTCAGAGACTGCATTTTTCTGGCAGGTGCAGAAAGAGGAGTTATTCCTGGCTCTGTTCTGCCAAATGCAGAATCTTTGCCTGTGGAGATAAAGATTTTTTTTCCTTAACTGCATATACTTCATAATGGGCTAGATTTTAATGCTAGAGCAATTTCCAATATCTGAGAAAAAATTGCTTATTCTAAGCTGGCTGGATTCTACTACCTGTGGTGTTTTTCCCATTAAAAATTATTTTATATATAACCCAAAGGCACTGTTCCCCCAAACTGTCCAAAATATAAGAGTACATTTTATATTTGATGCCAGAATAATAACGTGAGAACTTCTGACTTAATTGTCCTTCTTTATACCATCTTTTTACTCTTTCTGAGGGTCCTCCAGGATGCTAACTCATGTGTGTTCAGAAAGAAATCCTACATGGTTCTCTGCTCAAGACTTACATTCATCTCACTATTGTCAAATAAAAAACAAATTTGGATTTAGTAAAGAGAAGCTTTATTTGAAAGGATTATTTTAAGGACTATTTAAATGTTGTTCCCCTCATCACGTGGTCAGAGACTTTGTCTACTACAGTACGTAGAACTCTGTGACCATGGGGTCAGCAAGGTTTACGATCAAGGTTTGGGCAAAAAGAGTTTTTCCTTTAATAGGAAATAAACAAGGCTAGAAATAACCAGGCGTGTGGGAAGGGGATAAAAGGGTGGCTTGATCAGATAGCAGGTCACAGAAGGTTTGACTCTGAGGTCAGCCTCTTCTCGAGGAGGTGGGCGGGCATTAAGGAGAAGCTCTATCTAATCATTTGCGAGATGAAGAATGGTAATTTGGAGGCTCTGTGTCTGGTCCTATCGTATGTGAACAAAGGAACACCTGTGACTCTCACATAAGTCATCTAGGGAAGGACGTTTCTTTGCAGCAAGCTGTTTTTTAGAACACAAAAGAATGGGTGGGAGGTTTCTAAGTCATGGCTGTTTTACAGAATTGCAGTGCTAGAGTAAGATTCAAGATTGTCACCACATTTTTTACTTCTGCTCGACACACTTGGCTTCTATAGATAACGCGACTGCCACCACTGCTCTAGGCCACAGACAGTGACTGTCCTTAGCCACACCCGAGTGTGGAAAAATTTCCACTGGCTCAACAGAGCACCGCTGAGACCTGGCTTTGAATTTCAGTAAAACAGTATTGAAAGATGGGGGAAGAAAGAAGAAAAGCACATTATAGAGAACACGCCATAACAACCATGTCTGGTTATTTTTAGTTTCAGGTTCAAGTTCAGACTACGCTTTAGTTAAAAGTGCAGAAAGTCAGTCTTCATTTCCTGTTCCAGGATCAGCCTTTTCACAGGATGATACAGTGGGATTATCCACTTAAATAAGGGAAAAATCTAGCCTTACTCGGAGTGATCTTGCCTTTGGGTACCAAATGATGCTATTAAGATGATTAAACCAACAATAACTACATTGCACAAAGCCACACATGGAGAATATTATGTCCTGGTAATATTTAGCCCAGTCTTATCTTTTTCACAGCATCTCCTCCAGGATGAGGCATAAAATACGATGGCGCATCCTTACCCTTATAGAGTCTTTTTCATTTCAGCTTGATTCTCCTGATAACTTCTTTCCAGAGAACATAGAAAACTTGCTAAGAATAAGCAATTATTTATAGAATGAGTAGTTTAAATTCACCCAGAGAAGAAAACATTTATCTTCAAAAAAACGACAAAGAAACGTTTTCTGGAATGTTCTGCTCTCACAAGGCATCGCCCACCTAGGGAACTCCTGTTCATCTTTCAAGGCTCAGTTTCAAAATTCCTGTGTCAGGAGAAACTCCCCATCTCCTCGTTTAGTGATTCTCTGCTTACAGATTCTCAAAGCACTTTTTACTTCCTCACTGCCTTTAGGACATGTATCTTCATAAATAATTTGTGTAATTTTTGCGTATTTTCTCTCCTATAATAGCCCGTGAACACCATCAGGAGCATATCTCATTTATCAGTCCTGTAACTCACCTGGCATAGAGTTAGTGTCCATAAATATTTGAGTGAAAATTTGTAGAGGGAATTTCTGATAAAAGATACATTTTATTTAGGGGGAAAAAAACAGTGAAGCACTGGGTCTAAAGCATCATCGTTCACGTTGAGGTTGGCCTCACTGCTCCTAAAAGAAGTATGTGAGATCTGACTTGTAGTTGCATAAATAGATAAGGCCCAGCACTCATTCTTTCTCTCTCTCTCTCTCTCTCTCTCTCTCTCTCTCTCTCTCTCTCTCTCTCTCTCTCTTTTTACTCTTAGAAAAAAGCCACTTCTTGACTTAAAGGTAAATTGGAGTCTCCACTCTACGGCAGAAAAAATATGCAAGAAATTTAAAAATGGCAGTTTTTCCTCTTTCTATACCCATCATGGTGTTTAAAGTAATAGCTTCGTCTCCGCCAGGGTCTGAGGTTACGTGCTATTTTCAGAACTAATGATGTATAGTGTAATCTGAGCTCGGGAAATGATAATACTTATATTCATCTCGTGATTTACCATTTTCAGAGCAATTTCATGTTGGCTCATTTAATCCTCATGAGTACCTTTAGAGGAAAGAAAAAATTCCACCCAGTTTCCGAGTGAA
The DNA here is from genome assembly GCA_030015415.1 of Cynopterus sphinx. Lineage (NCBI taxonomy): Eukaryota > Metazoa > Chordata > Mammalia > Chiroptera > Pteropodidae > Cynopterus > Cynopterus sphinx. The sequence goes on along the minus strand of CM057383.1, from coordinate 4,426,856 downwards.
GAAACTGCAAACGGTGTTCATTGCTCGACTTGCCCAAGGCCGAACAGCAGAGAACAACAGTTGGGCCTCCAGCCCAGGTCTCCTGATTTGAAATCCATTGCGTCTGCAGTGACTCCCCAGCCGCTGAGTCGACAACAAGGGTGACTTGGCCTATTTCTATCTTAGTTTTAAATAGATTGTGTGTCTTTGGCCTCCTTTTTCAAGTGAGAACCTTGGTCGGGTTTAGCTCGAAGTGGATTCTGTTCTTTGGCACTGAGCCTTGCTGTTCAAGGATATTCGGAGTTGGAAAGGATCTCAGTAGTTATTCAGTCCAGTGCAACATCCCCACCATGTAGCTGTCCCACCTGGATTTGGATGTCTCCACTGATGGAGAACTCACTCCTTTACACATTCTCCTGCATGAGGATATGTTGGCTTAAGACTTCTGTCAGCCATGAGAGAAATGCTGAAATCATCCTTATTTTGTAAAAGGAGAAACCGAGGCACACAAAATTTAAGCAATTTGCTGAAGGTTACATCTCTAGAGTTACTAGACTTCAGACTGGACACCCAGTTGGCTGACTCTCAGACCTTCTTGCTAAATGACCATCTGCGATGATGCTGCCTCCACAACTGAGCAGTATTTTATTGCAAATGAGTGTCATCATCCTTCCATGTATTCTGATGCTAATGTGAATGAACATGGTTGTGTGTCCAAACAGATGAGGATGAAGGAAAGAACCAAGTTATTTAGAGATTTGGGTTTTGGCTTTGTTTGCAGAGCTTGGCTGTGACAAGGCAGGATTGGCAAAAGTCTCCTTTAGACACTCTGAGCCAACACAGGGTGGTTCTGGAATTGCTCCTTTTGGTGTAAGGCAATGATTAGAATCAAGACAGAGATCATGCTTTCTGGCAAACTTTCTTTGGGATTCTAGGGCAAACTCCCTCCCCAGTGTCAGTGTACCTATCTTTTGGGATCCCTTAGCGATGCAGTCTGAATTGGGTAAAAGACACATTTACATTCCTCTTGTCTGAATCCAGCCTAGCCTCATGAGCCTCCTATTTTTTTCAGATGCAGAAAACTAGATTTTGCAAATAAAAGTCAGTCATTTTAAAACCCAGTCTCATTTGGGTACCTAGGACATGGTTCCATCTCAGTCCTGCCCCGTTCCTACTCTTCCCCTAGGGGCGCATCATGGTGTAAAAGTCTTGTTGGCTCCAGGCTTGGGCCTGGTGTGAAGGGAGGTGGGCACAGCATCTCAGGGCCCTGTCTGTTCTTATGAGCCACCCCTGAGGTGTGTCTCATCCTGTCCCTCCTGGGCCTGTATCGCCTGCTTGCTACCTCATCATGGCCTCCAGTAGGAACAAACTCTGTCTCCTTCTTGTCCCAACTTGGAGGGCTCTTCCCATCTGCTGGCACTTTCAGACTCCTTGGATGCTCCTTGTGACAGATGGGGCTGCAGGAGGTTGCAAGGTCCTTTCTCTGGGTCTCCTTGTAGCTGTTGCGGTTCCTCCCTCTGGCTCCTTGCAAAGCACAGGGATTCACTAACTGGTCTGTGACAGCCCCGAGCTATACCCCAAAGTGAATACAAAGCAGTCCTCCTGCCTAACCCTCCCCACATCAAGACACATATATCTCATCACCCATCCCCATATCTTATCCTTTCCCCGTAGAGCTGGCACACAGCTCGTAGGTGAGCCTTTCCTCTTCCCTACTCCGTGGCTGATAGAACTCTATATTCTGAGTACATGCTGTGATTTCAACAATGGCAATGACAGTGGCAAAAACCCTTTTCAATTTTTGAAGTTGTTAGGATGGAATGTTGAATGAGGCTTTTGCTTTTGTCATAGAAGTTTGGCTGAAGTCCCACACCTGGAACAGTAAGTATGTGACATTCTAAATAAAGCACCAATCACTGCCAGTCATCTGTCTCTTCCAGTGGTCATGGAGACAGTGCCAGGCATGTCTCATGATCCCCTGTCCTATGCAACTAAGTGACTAAAGGGAATTGGTTAGAGGACAAGAAAATTGCTCAGTGATAGTTATGCTTGCAGTATTTCCCTTTTCCTTGCTCAGGAAGAGAAGAGGAGCTTTCTGAGAGAATCTTCTAGAGAGTTCTAGGGGGTCAGCAAAAAAAGGGACAGAGACTGAGCTGAGTTGCCAAATATATAGGACTATTTTTCCTCTACGTGGGAAAATGGTCTGCATGCTATCCAAGATTTATTTTTTAATTCTAGCATCTATTCATGGTAGCATTGTTACTTGTTTTGATGGGAGGGAGAATTGAGAAGAGCATTCGTTTTTCTCTGGATACCATTATTTTTGCTGCTGCTGCTGCTTTTCTTCTTTTTCCCCTTCCTTCTCCTTATTCTTCATCCAACTAGCAAACCGATCCCAGATTATTCACTTTGTACAGAGTTTGCTGGGAACCAGGCTAGACGTCATCGCCTCTTCAGACCACTACCCTTCCTTCAATCTCGACATTTATCATCTGCTGGATAGATCATTGCAATAGTCTTTAAATGAGTCTTTCCACGCCTACTCCAGGTTTGTCCCCTCTAAAACAGTCCCCACATAGCTGCCAGCGACCTTTGCAAAGCTTTGTCTGATCCTTCACGCTCGTGTTAAAACCCATCAAGGGATTTCTACTGTAAGATAAAAATTAAACTTTCTATTCTAAGAACTTTCTCTTTTAGTCTTCATAGTAGAACACTTGTTTCACCTTTTTATTCATCTTATGTACATTGAACTTTTTATTTTCAGAAAATACCAAAGGTTTGCTGCTTCTTCTGACTAAGTACCCTTTTTTTCCCTGTCCCCACTCCCCACTCCCCACATACACACCCCACCACTTTTCCTCCGATGTGCCAATACCCAGCTCATTTTGGGTCGTCCTACAAGACCACACTTGGCAAATCTTTAAGCGGAGTTGTTTATCCCTGTGACCTTACGCTTTCTCCTCACTTCTATCTTTGTACCCCCTAGGACAGCCTTTCTCTTTGTGTATTTTTTTTTCACTAATGTTTGCACATCAAGGGCAAATGCGAGGTTTTCTTCATGATTTTATTTCCAGAGCTTGGAACAGTGCCTACAGGATACTCTGATTGGAGAAAAACAAAATGAAAATAGTTTCTGCCTTTTTTTTCAGATATATGCAATAAAGTAAGATATAGACTACCACAATTACTTGAATGAACGAGGATGTAAAATATCCTCCTGCAAAGAATGTACTTAATTTTGGTGGTTCTTAAACCTTTAGAGCTACTCTTGTTTTCTAAGTAAGTTTTGTCCGAATTTTAAACCAAAGTTCAGGCATACCTCATTTTATCATGCTTCACAGATACTGCTTTTTTCCTTCCTTCCTTCCTTCCTTCCTTCCTTCCTTCCTTCCTTCCTTCCTTCCTTCTTTCCTTCCTTCTCTCTCTCTCTCTCTCTCTCTCTCTCTTACAAATTGAAATTTTCAAGTGTCTATTGGTACCATTTTCCAACAGCATTTGCTCACTCTGTGTTTGTTTGTCACATTTTGGTAATTCTCACAATATTTCAAAAATTTTTATTATACTTGTTATAGTGATTAATGATCTTGATATTATCATTGTAATTGTTTGAGGGCATCAGGAATTTTGCCCACACCAGATGGCAAACTTAATCAATAAATGTGTGTGTCCTAAACTGCTTCACTGATGGGCCGTTCCCCCATCCCTCTCCCTCTCCTTGGGCCTCCCTATTCCCTGGGACACAGCAATACTGAAATCAGGCCAGTTGATAACCCTACAAGGTCCTCTAACTGTTCAAGTGAAAGCAAGAGTCACGCATCTCTCACTTTAAATCAAAAGCTAGACATGATTATGCCTAGTGAGCAAGCACATCAAAAGCTGGGACAGGCTGAAAGCTAGGTCTCTTGTGCCAGTTAGCCAGGTCGTGAATGCAAGATAAAAGTTCTTGAAGGAAATTAAAAGTGCTACTCATGTGAACACGTAGATGTTAAGAGAGTGAAACAGCCTTATGGTAAATGGAGAGAAAGTTTTAGCAGTCTAGATAGAAGACAAAACCAGCCATGGTATTCCCTTAAGACAAAGCCTATTCCAGAGCAAGGCCCTAGTTTCTTCATTTCTGTGAAGGCCGTGAGAGGTGAGGAAGTTGCAGAAGAAAAGTTTAAAGCTAGCAGAGGGTAGTTCATAAGGTTTAAGGAAAAAGCCATCTCCACAATATAAAAGTGCAAAGTGAAGCAGCAAGTTATTCAGAAGGTCTAGATAAGACAATTAAGGAAGGTGGCTACACCACGCAACAGGTTTACAGTCTAGCAAAACAGCCTTATTATATTAGATAAACATATCATCATACCTTTATGGTGGAACTAAGTCAATGCCTGGCTTCAAAGCCTCAAAGGACAAGCCGACTCTCCTGTTAGGGGCTAATGCAGCTGGTGACTTTAAGTGGAAGTCAGTGCTCACTTTCCATTCTGAGAATCCTAGGACCCTTAAGAATTATGCTAAATCTACTCTTTCTGTGCTAGATAAATGGAACAACAAAGCCTGGATGGCAGCACATCTGTTTACAACATTGTTCACTGCATATTTTAAGCCTACTGTTAAAGCTGACTGCTTAGAGAAACAGAATTTTTTAAAAATGTTACTGACTATTGACAATGCACCTGGTCACCCAAGAGCTTTGATGGAAAATGAGATTAATATGGTTTTTATGCCTGCTAACAGAACATCCATTCTGCACTCCATGCATCGAGAAATAATTTTTTAAGCCTTATTACTTCAAGAAATATATTTCACAAGGCTATAGCTGCCATCACTAGTGATTCCTCTTACAGATCTGGCCAAAGTAGATTGAAAACAATCTGGAAAGGATCCATCGTTCTAGATGTCATTAAGAACATATGAGATTCATAGGAAGAGGTCAAAAAATCAGCATTAACAGGAGTTTGGAGAAGTTGATTCTAACCCTCATCAATGACTTTGAGAGGTTCAAGCTTTCAGTGGATGAAGTAACTGCAGAAGTGGTGGAAATAGAAGAAAACTAGTCTACGGCCACGCCACCCTGAACAAGCCCGATCCTGTCTGATTTCAGAAGCTAAGCAGGGTCGGGCCTAGTTAGTATTTGGATGGGAGACCACCTAGGAAGACCAGGTGCTGTAGGCATAAAAATTAAAAAATAAGGGATTGTGAGCCGACAAGGTCCTTGCAATCTGTGAGGCCAACCAAGGGTTGCCTCGCCTAAAAAAAAAAAAAAAAAAAAAAAAAAGGAAAAAATAAAAAAAAAGAAGAAGAAGAAGGAAAAGGAGGAGGAGGAGGAGGAAACAACTAGAATTAGGAGTGTCACAACCTCATGATAAAACTTTAATGGATGAGAAATTGCTTCTAATGGATGAGCAAAGAAAGTGATTTCTTGAGACGGAACCTACTCTGGTGAGGATGCTGTGAAGATGGTTGAAATGAAAGCAAAAGTTTTAGAATATTGCATAAACTTAGTTTATAAAACAGTGGCAGGAGTCAAGAGGCTTGATTCCTATTTTGAAAGAAATTCTACTGTGGATAAAATGCTATCAAACAGCATCTCATGCTCTAGGGAAATCATTTGCGAAAGAGACTCAACTGATGTGGCAAACTTCATTGTTTTATTTTAAGAAATTGCCACAGCCATCCAGCCTAAGCAATCTCCACCCCAGTCAATCAGTAGCCATCAACCTAGAGGCCAGATTCTCTACCATAAGAAGATGACAACTTGCTGAAGGTTCAGGTGATAGTTGGCATTTTTGTTCTTTTTAATAATAGAGCATTTTTATCTGTGAATGTACATTGTTTTCTTTTAGATATAATGCTATTGCACACTACTAGACTCTAGTGCAAACATAACTTTTATGTGCTCTAGAAAACCGAATATTGGTGTGACTCATTTTATTGTGATATTTGCTTAATTGTGTCTGTCTGGAACCAAACCTGCAATATCTCTGTGGACACGCCTATAAACCACCAAATAAAATGGGGACAGATCCAAGGACATCTGTCTTAGGATTAGAAGAATTTAAAGTAATTTTACAATCACAAATTTGTACTCTGTTGTTTAATATCTGTTTACCATTCCTGGAATTACTCTAGGAAGCCTGGGAGGCCTGCGGAATCGTAGAGAAAAGCAACAGAACTAATGTTGCCATGACTTTCTTTTATCCCACATCTGGTGACAGAGAAGGTTAGGAGGTAGAGCAATGTCTCTGACTCTAAAGCCTGCTTTCAATCCATCCTCAGACTGAAGAAGCTTCAGGAAGAGAAGTTACAGCCCTAGCCTTTTGGGGCCCAGTAGAGAACGACCTCTGCGTCCAAGGACCCAGAGAGGAGTCAGAGACATGATGGGCCGCAGCTTCTGAAGCCTGGCGTGAGGGGTCGACTGCCATGTGGATGAGTCAGGAGGCTTGCTGAAGGAGGGGCTGTGGGGAAGAGAAGCAGCAAGGTCACTGGCAGAGTGGGAGCCACTCACTGTGAGACAGTGTTTTGATGTCGATCCTGCAGTTGGAAGGAGCTCAATGATCGTTTCAAAGGGAGTGAGCCTTTCTGTCCCTGCCGTGCAATCCAGCTTTCCTTCTGTTCTCATCAGGCAAGAGGAACACAGCCTGGATCTTTCTCTCCTGCACCTTGCTGTTTTTAGTCTCTGGCAGGTCTAAATCTGGCACCGTGTCCCTTCATTTCCATTCCCAGAGCACGGCCTTCCCAAAATTGAGATTTGCTGACTAACAATTCTCAGAGGCCTGATTTCACTATTTTCTAAATAAGATTCCTGCTGGGATTCAGGCTCTAAATGAGCCTTCAGAAGAACGGACATTTATTCTGAGTGAAGGGAAGTGAGAGTTTGGCTTTGCCTTTCTTCCTGCCATGGCTATTAGCTTCAATCTTTGATTTACAAATGTCCGGATCCTGTCAGGGAACAAACACTTCAACATCAAAGGCAGCTGCCCTTGAGTGTCCCTTCTGGCTGGCGGCATCTACTCAGAGGCAGTGTTCTTATAATGTCACACATATATATTTTTTCCTTTTTTTCCGCCAGAAGAGTAACAACATTTCCTGTATCAGGAATTACTAGTTTTGATGCAATTCTGCATGTTGTCCGCAGCACCCTTGGAGGGGGATTATAGCAGGGGTGTCTGTAACTTGGAACTTCTCTTCATGGTAAAGGTAGCAGGAGAGAGACAGGTAATCCCCAGAGGAGAGTCGTACAGTGACAGTGAGGGAAAGGGAGGCTGAAGATTTAAAAAGCTCTCACTAATAGTCTGCAAAGATGGTTTAATTTGACAGTATGTGTTTAGTCCCAGAGCCTTTAAACCCAGGCTCTCTTAGTCAAGAAAAGATAGCTTAAGCTCCAAAGAATAGGGAAAGGGAGCATTAAATTCCCCCATCATTAGCTGTCGTATTAATTTCCTAGGGCTGCTGTAGGCAAGGACCACAAACTGGGTGGCTTAGGACAATAGAAATTCATTCTGTCACAGTGTGGAGGCCACAAGTCCACAATTTAGGAGTCAGCAGGGCCCTGCCCCCTGCGAGACTCTGGGGAGAATCCTTCCTTGCTTCTTCCTAGCTGCTTCTGATGGCGACCAGCTGTCTTTGGCTTGCAGCCGTGTCACTCCAGTCTCTGCTTCTGTCCTCGTAGAGTGTTCTTCCTGTGTGTCTGTCTTTATATCATCTTTCCTTTTCTTATAATGACAGTGACCATATTGGATTAGGGGCCACTCTATTCCAGGATGTCCTCATCTTAACCAATGACACCTGCAATGACCTTATAGACAAAAGTCACATTCTCAGGTTATGGAACTGAGAACCCCACATCTCTTTTTTTGAGATACACAACTCACCCATTACTAGCTGCTCAGTAAGTTCAAGAAGTTTGGCTTATACAACATAAAAATCATGTGGCAGAGCCTTAAGAGGTCATCAAATCAAGCACCTCCTCCTTCCCCTCTCTCCTGCGGCAGTCCTCTCCCAGACAGATGTAGAATCCATCCCAGACTGGAACGTGTCTCCTCCAAGGGGCACATGCTTCTGCAGGCTCCCAGCTTTGCTGTCAGAGTTAGAGAAGCAACATGGAATCGATGAGCAGCCCTCCGAAATTATGGTGTGTGTAACGCAAGGTTGCTACAAGCTCAGCACCCTGGGGCTCAAGCCCTAGAGATGCTGTAGGTCATTGAGCTGCAGGTGTTCAGGTGGCTTCATTTTGAGGAACACTTGCATAGAGAAAAGAGTCCAGATAGATTTGATTTTAATTTTGGGTGAAGTACTAACTAGTTCTAGTTCTGTGGCTGTGAGCAGTCATAAAGCTGTGTACGCCTTGGCTTTTTTTCCCTCCTGAATCTGAAAAAGTGATTAATAATACAAAATAGAATGGGGTATTTTAAAAATTAGAGATACTGAAGTATAGTGCGGTGATCCCTCAGCTTCACAACATTGTGGGAGAAAATGAGGGTCTTCCCTTCTCTCGTTCAGAGATGCCCTCCTTTGTCTGCAAGCCCCTCTGGATGTCCTGGGTGATCTCCCGTGTACCCTGGCCTTGCTTGCTCTCAGTACCTCTGCTGAAGTCAGGGTCGGCGCCCTCCCCTGGGCAGAATCACCTGGGGCAGAACCCCTACTGATGCCATCAGGCTGGCTGCTGGGATCAGTCCCTGGCCCTCTTGGTGGCCTCAGTCTCATGTGAACCCCTGATGAGTCCACTTTGGGCATTTGACTCTGCCAGGAGGATTCTCCTGGGCCACCAAAGTGCCACCCTCAGTGGCTGCACTCTTCTGGCCACAGCTCCCAGCTCTGGGGTCTTGCTGACACCTTTAGTTCTGGACTTCACCCCTGCGCTGCAGTTTGCCAGTGTCATGGGTTGGAACCCATGTCTGCTCTCCCTGGGTGCTTTCAGACTGCTCCTGCAGGTGGAACCCCTTCCCAGCACCTGTGTTCGGGCCACAGGCAGTTTTGCTTTGGCAGAACTGGAGTTCACTTTCGCCTTTCAGTGACCATGGGATCCCTCTCTAGGGTGAGGCCTGCTGCCGTGGAGCAAGGTGGGATGTGTTCTAGAGCTAGAAGCTTGACTCCCCTCAGCTCTCAGGCGTAGGCACTGAGATGGGCTGATGGAGCCAGATTCTTCCTGTCCCTCAGGCACCTCGCATATCATCCCTGTGGTTCTGTATCATAAGGATCTTCTTTGGAGACTGAAGACATACTTGTAACTTCTGCAGCCCAAATGTGATATAGTTCGTATTCTTTTTAAATTCCTCTTCTCATCCAGATCTACTTTTTTTGTTTGTTTTTAGTCTTTTTTTTTTAACTCAGTACTTGGGTACGAAGCCTACTTAAAATAATAGGCAAATATGTGCCCTTCTCTGATCCATTTAAGGCACTGATTTCTAGGCATCATCTAATTAAGTGCTTGACACATAGTAAGTGTTCAATAAATAATAGCTGCAGTGACTTGATTACATATAGCTGCCTCAGATTTAAAAGGTTTGCTTACACAAAGCCTGCATTTTATCCCCTAGCCTTCATTCCTATTTCTAGGCTATCCAGAATGAGTTTATTTCCCCCTACTAATCGAGTTGAGGCTCTTAAATCTGACTAAATTTTATAATAACATTTGTTATAGAGGAAATCCAGAAATTCACAAATATTAAATTTACCGAGAATGATTTCCTTTCCTCTACCTCTCTCTCTTGCTGTGTGAGGTCAAGGTCAGATTTTCTTCTTTGAAGAGCCACAGGAGCAGGAAATTGTATGATCCCCAAGGAGAAAGAGAGCCTGAGCAAGCCTGTAGTTCTAGAGCCTGTAGTTCAGCGCTTCTCCAGCTTCATAGAGATCCAAATCATCTAGACACTGACCTTGACAATGAACATATGTTCACAGAGCTTAAAATATATGGTAAGTGAATAAAATACACTCAAACGTGCAAAGTACTCAGAAAAGTGCTTAGGTTCTGATTTCTCTAGCTTTTTAAGGACTTTGGTTAATGAATTAGTGATTCATAGTCCCTGAACCATTTTTTTTGATTTCGTCTTCCAACCGCGAAGCACACTCCTGCTAAGCAGAGTTGAGCAGAAAACGTTCAGGTGCTCTTAATCAAAGCTTGAAATTAATTTGCCTGAGAAGAAAAATGAGCTTTGGTCCTGAGAGCTGGATTGTAAATCCTGGAGTGGGCAGGTGGGAAGTTTTCGCATGGACACTGTGTCTTTAAAAGCAGCAAATTTGAAGTGAATCATGATGGTGATTGTGACTTTGGATGAGTGGAGATACAAGGGCCGACACTGGCATTGGTTACAAGAAGGTAGCAGAAGGAAAGGGGAGAAAACACATGATTTGAGCTGGGAACAATCTGAATTTGATTCCTAGTTTTGCCACTGCCTGGTTGTGCAAACCCGGGCAATGGTTTTATCTTTCTGAACTATGGTTTTCTTATGTAAAGCTTGAGATAATCACCATTTAACAATTTTTAATTCAATATTTCATATAATATACTATGTTACAGATACTGTAAAGAGTAGAGATTAGGAGAAAAATAACCCGATTAGATGATCAACTCAGCTAAGCCATCCAGTTTAAGCAGTGACTGTGGAGAATGTTATTTCCTTGACTTTCCAAATTCTGAAAAATTATAAAGGATTGTATAAAATAGTTCTATCACGGTGCATCCATTAAATGAGGTAAAAGGGGAGACAATTCTAGATTGAATAAAGGACATGGTCACTGTTAGTCTTTAAACAAGGGGACCACTAGACGAGGGTGACTCTCATGCCTTGGTAGCTACGTAAGCAAAGCCTAGTGGAGTCAGTGTACTCACATCTGAGAAGCAAACTGAAGAACATGCAATCACAAGCAGGCTTCCCCCTCATATAATAGCCATTTAAACTCCAACCAATTAAATCATTGATTTGCTTTGCTTCCGTGTCTTCTTTATAAAAACCTTGCCCCCAGCTCCTGTTGATGAAGCTCTCCTAACCACTTTTGGTTTGGCATTGCCTGATTTGAATCGATACATGCTCAAAGAAACTCTTTTTGCTGAGACACAGTGAAAGAAAGGCATAAGGAGGGTGTAGGGATTTTAAAACTCTGATCAATCATATTGAAGATATTTAGTGTATCTTTCCAAGACATGATTCCAGCGTCATGTCCCATGACATGTCTCCTCTCCTCCTCACTATGCTGCATAAACTCAAAGCATGTAGTGATGGGCAAAATAAGCCTTCATTCTGAAAGTGTTCATGTTTGCATTCTCTCTCTCTTTCTCACTGGCCTTTTCTGTGTAATCCTTCATTGAATGTAGTTTAATTTACTTTAAGTAAAAGTATAGATTACCCAACTATACTCCAGTCATGGTGATGGACGCTAGGAATAAAATAATAAATATACCCAGAATTTCCCTGGAAGAAAAACAGTCTAATGGAGGGGGAAAAAAACAAACAAACAAACAAACAAAACCAAAAAGCAGAAAGAAATAATTAATACAGTCATATAAAAAACACAACATTTAGTTGAAAAAGCAAAGTAGATGCACAGAGGCGGGTGCTAAATAAGACTTCAAAAGAGGAAGTCGTCCTTTAAATTGTAAAGACCAAGTAGAAGGTGCCCGTTATATGAGTGAAACAGTAGTTATTCCCAGGGGATGATTATGATGTGGGCAAAAGAGGCTTGAAGACCGTAAGCTTTATATTTCATTGAGAGCATTGGGTGCTTCTGGAAGGAATCAAAGGTGAGGCTGAAAAGGTATTTTGGAATTAGATTCTCTGTGCTAATATGTCTCGTCACTCCCAGGAGCCATGGAAACTCTTGGGCAGGTATCTGGTTAGTGGGGATTCTTTTTTTTTTTAAATTTATTTATTTACATTAGCTTCAGGTATACAGTACACTGGTTAGACATCTATATAGTTCATAAAACGATCCTCCCAATTACTCCCTTCCTTGGCCCTCTACCTAGCATTCCCTATGCCTTCTCTCCATCCCAGTGACCAACTGTCAACTACTAATTTGTACTTCTGTAACCTTTCATTCCATTCTCCCAGCTCCCCAACCCCACTTCCCTCTGTCCGTCACCAAATTGTCCACTACATTTGTGAGTCTGTTTTTGATTAGTTTGTTCTTTTTGTTCTTTCGATTCCTCATGTAAGTGAAATCACATGGTATTTATCTTTCTCTGTCTGACTCATTTCACTGAGCATAATAACCTCTAGGTCCATCCATGTTGTTGCAAATGATAGAATTCCATTTATTTTTTTAGTGGCTGAGTAATGTTCCATTGTATGTATGAACCATAATTTCTTTATCCAACCATCTGTGCTGAAGTGGGGACTCTTAACAGCTCCTTCCTTGCCCTGAGTCCAGAGTGCACTCCCATGCCCAGGTCCAACAGCAGGAAACTGGCTTTGACCTGCTCTGTGTCCATCACTGTCCCTTTGTCATTTGCTGGGCCCCCAGACCACTCACTCTGTCCCAACTTTACCTTTGAGAATTTCTCTGGTCCCTGGAGTGCACAGGGATGGATCAGAGGGAGAAAGCAGAAGAAGTTCTAGGACCCAAAAGTTCTCTGTGGAAAATAGAAAATGGGCAGCAGCAGTGGGGCATTGATGAAGGGGGTAAATTGGAGAACGTTCGGGAGACTCACTGATAGAAAATCGTAACTGGATGTGGGTTGTGAGGAAGATGGAACTTTATGATCTGAATGCCTGGGTGAAAATAAGGACACTAAAGAAGTCAGAAATAACATACCTGATTTTTCCCCTGGTTATTTATTTATCAGCCTCCTCAAGGGAATGGTCTGCATCTGTTTTCCTTTCCCGAGTTCCTGAACTCAGTGAATAGAAAAAAAAATTATAGCAATACGTTCCAATGAAGCTGGTTCTGTATAGGGCAGGACTCATAAATGGACACAAGTCCCTCTCGCTGTGACAAAGCTGACTCTCCTTTCATTTGATGAAATCGGGCAGATGAGGGGAGGATGCCTGGCAAACAGACAGACAGCATTCTGACCTAGTCTCCCAGGTTAGTCTCTCACCTGAGAAGCCAGCACTTGGCATGTCACAGCTGCTGTTGTCTTTATAATTATGTTTACTGGAGCACAGGAGGGAGGGAGTCCTGTGGTCAGGTGGGTGTGACTGCCAAGTGTCCTCTGCCTCAGTCTCCTTCTTGTAAAGTGCTTGGAGCTGTTTTCAGGTGCCCTTGTAAACCAATTATAAATTACTTTCAGGGAGCCAAGGTCAAAGGCATGGAAAGGGTAGAAAGTAGCAACACTGAGGATTTATATGGCCCCCCTCCTACAGGGAGACCGAGTACTTCAAATATATGATGTCATTTGCCCTCCTCTGAAGACTGCAAAAAGAGGGCTTGCTGAGAAGTCTTCTTTTAATGACCCTGAATTATCTGTAAGGCAGCGTGTTTTCCTTCTCCCATTTTTTTTTCATTTTTTAATATTATTTCAGAAAAATGAGACTGACTGACCTTTCCAGGCCAGTTTCTAAGTTTTTCATTTCCCTCCTTCAATTTGAAGGGCTTGAGAGAGATGATGAGAGTGAGTTCACGTTGAGTGGGGAGCCTTTGATTCAATTCCTTGAGGTAGCAACATGCTGATACCAAAATGTGCATTAATTATCAGGCTAAATAAACAAGAAAACTGATATGGAGAAGTCCATGATGAGGTCATTGCTAAAAAGAAAATTAAATATTGTAGATAAGTAATTGCAACTGAAATAAGTTCCCAAGATTGGTTTTCATGCATTTGCATTCCATCGCCTGTTATCTGAAACTCTCTAGTGAATGAGAATTCTCTTCTATGCTTCTTCAAAGACACATGGAGGTTTTAAGGGACCTGTGGCCTGTAGCGCATGTCTGACTTGATCAAGGTCACACAGGAAGTTGGTGGGAAGTCCGACTTTATCTCAGGCCAAGGAAGCTAGTCAGGACATGGACTTTCAGTAAAATCACCCGAGGAAAGCAGGCTGAAGTCTAGGAAGTGTCATTCAGCAGTGGTAGCCGAGAATAGATAAGTCAGAGGCCTTGGTGGGATGGGCATGGTGACCTAGGACTTGCTGTGGTCGTTTAGCTACATGTTCATGATTTTCAAATGAAAAACACTTAGGTGGACAGCGTTAAGTGAGGACCTGCTCTCTTTTCAGAGATGATCTTGACATAACAGGGTGATGTATTTTGTTTAATAAACTTCCTAATCTATCCTAAATTTTTGTCTTCTTCTTCAGTCACAAATTCAGGTAGCAAAATGTGGTGTAACATGTATGCCTAGCTGTGGATGCTTACACGACTTTAATATCCCCAGGATATTTAAATTCCCTGAAATACATTTAATTTGCTTTTAAAGGTGAAAATGGTAAACTGCCATGAGTTTTGTAAAATGCTCCAAGCAGAAGGAATGTGGAACATCACATAGGAGGGACCCATCACTATACAATAAGGCTCAGCATTCTGTTCCTATAAGACAAGGGAGATGAAGCAGAGTTTGAGTGACACTATTCTCACTAAACTGCAGTGACTTTGTTTGCTTCGCTTGGGCTTTCCTTGTTGGACAGACTCAGGGGAAGTAATAAGTAAAAAAGATGCGATTTTAGTTGAGCGACAGAGTTTTCGTTAGTTTTTTAGAACTATCCTTCATTTAATCTTTATCCTTAGTGGAAATCGCAGTTTTAGCTTTGAAATTGACACTACCAATTATATCTGCAGTACCACAGATGTAATCGTTTAGTACGATTATGATGATTGTCAAGGATGGAGCTGTACTTAGTGACGGGATGCAAAACGTAGAGCGTGAATACAAAGCTTTCTCCGAGGTGAGCTGCATCGATTCCGAGCCCTATGGAATGGTACTTCCTTTAGAAATAGCAATGAAAATCAAACTGAAATGTGCACAAAAGGTAAATGTACCTAGCTATTTCTGAAATTACACAAAACCTGGATTTAAAAAAGCACACCGATGGTTGAAAAACAACGTTTCTAGAACACACCTCCAGTGAAACAGTTTAAACAGGTAGTAATCTTTGATGAAATTAATTAAACTACAATCTCACACAGTATAATTCCAGCAGAAATTAAACGAAGGATGTCAAAATGTTTTTTAAAATAAACTCAACCAATTTGATGGTGGGGAGTCAAAGCGTTTTAGAACTTGATTTTATACAAATAAACTATAAGAAGCTAAGCAATTGTCAAATAAGTGTGTGGGCTGTTGTAAGCACAGTGGCTTTGGGGCGGGACAAGTCACCTCTGAAACATAATAGAGTTATTTTAAAAAAAGAAAAGAAAAACAGAAAAGCAGACCTGTTAGAAAATAATATATTTCTTAATAAGTCACATGTGAAAAAAGCACAAAGCACCAACAGAAAAGAAGTTCATGCCTGAAAGTTTTCCTTCTTGAATATGCAGTGTTTAAACTCATGACATTTATTTTTAGGGATGTTCCAAACAGAGTCAGGTTTGGCCTTGTTTTTGTTAAGAGGCATTTTGTCCTGGAAACTCATTTTGGGCCACAGAGAGCTGGTAAACCTACCTGCCGGTCTTGTACAACCTGTGGGTAGTTCTTTTAACTAAAGGCTTCAGGGTCTGCTAAATGTGGGTGTAGAAGGAACTTCTGCTCTGCCATGAGCTTTATGCAATTTGCTAAACAACACGAACACGATGCCGCCACAGGACCAAAGAATATCTGATTCACATCATTAAATCCTCTGAATCAGGGTGTTGGCGAAACCTTTAGCCGAGTCCAGTTGGTGAGCCTTTCTCTGTTCTGATTTCGATTTTCTTCTGTTGTCATTTGGACTTTGCGGTTGACTGATCTATTTCTGTGTCCTGTGTCAGTCCATTTGAGATTCTGTTTTGATGTCTGCATGAACTGTAAAAGGCTCAAACTTTAAAAGAGCGTTGTCCTGTAATGCCTTACTCATATGTAACCTTGACAAGCCAAGCTCATAGATACGGATGGTCAAATGGTGGCTGCGGAGAGCTGAGAGGTAAGAAAGATGGGAGCTTGTTAGTCAAAGGGCACAAACTTCCAAAGATAAGATGAATAAGTTCTGGGAATCTAATGTCCAGCCTGGTGACTTTAGTGAACATACTGTGTGATGTGCTTAAGAGTTAAAAAAGTAGATCTTAAATGTTTTAACCATAAAAAAGGAATTATGAAAGATGCTGGATGTGTTAACTAACTTATTGTGATAATAATTTTAGAATATACACATATATCAACTCATCATGTTGTACACATTAAACTTATTCAATGTTTTACGTTTATATCTTAGTAAAGCTGGAAGAAAAAGAAACACAAATAAAAGTTTTCCTCCATGGCATGTTGACTGCTCTGGTTAGTTGATTTTATCAACCATTTTTACATTGATGCAAATAGAAAAACGACTGGTGGTCTCTCTCTCTGGGTAGATGCTCTGTGCTTACTGCAAAGGGTCAGCCTTTGGGTACCATTTTGATGAGAAGAACTTTATAAAATGTCTTGACTTAGGTGGGAGAAAGTAATTTCTTGGGAAAATTGGCAGTCCCTTCCTTTATCCCATAACACATCATAGTAAGGGGATTATCTACAATGTTCCTGGTACTTATAGGTTTGCGATACATAAAACAGGTCCTCAAGTAGAAGTTCAATGCATATTTGCTGAGATTATGAATAATCATCACCTCTTTACAACTAGTGTCAACCATATATATAAGTATTAGACCCTTCTCAATGCAAGAAAAGAGGTTAGAAGTTAGATAAATTGCTAGAGTTCATAGCCATAGAAAATTGTACAATACAATGAAATGTCACCGTTTAAAATATTTTAACTGCTTACTTGTGGTTGCATTATTTAGATGTCCTAATCTCTAGTTTTCCTGAGGTTCAGCTGACATCACCAGTTACTAATATTATGAATGTTAACAAGTCACTGTTGGAATCTTTGCCCACTTATCTAAAAGCAATTACCAATACTATAAAAACATCTGTATTTATAGTCCACTTAGTCAAAAGCCAAGTGGATTATACTTATATTCCCAAATACACAACTTTCTTTAATAATTTCTACATAATTTTTAAATAAATAAATAGTACAATACGTGAGCTCCCGTTAAACCCAAAAAGGTGATAATTACAAATAAACCTTATTTATTCACTAAAGAATTTCAGGAATATTCTCAGTATATAGGTACCTGATTTTGATCATTAAAATATATATATATTATGTATTATTGATATCTGATTATTTTACATATTATTTTTTGAATATGTATTAAATATGTATTTATCTTTATGTCTTTTTTCCATTAAAAAATGAGAGGATGCAATTAGAATAAAAAGCAACTAAGCCATTCTGAACTTATGATAAGTAGTGCAACTTTTGCACTTCCAGAAAAATGTTCTTCATGTGGGTGAGTTGCAGATCAGTCTGAATTCTTGAAAAGTCAAGAGCATTTGCTTACTAAAATATGGAGTGTTGGTTTCTTCAGTGACTCTCCCGATGAAAGGATGCTCCTTCCTCGCCCATCCGCCCTCTGGCTCCCTCCCTGGGCAGGCTTTTTTCTAGTGCTAGTGGACCTGCTGTTACCTAGAGCTCTAAATGCAGCCTCTTATTAGCTAATCAATTATTAGAATTGATTGGCAAATAGTATGCTCTATAACCAGAGGTAGGAAATGAGATTCTATAGATTTCTCTCATTCCTCATTATGTTTGTAAGGTAATTTGGGTTTGATTACTGCCACGGTGTACAGCTTTGCTTCTTTTCCATTATTTTTTTTCTTCTGACAGCCCAGCCAAGACAGAAGCTTCCCATTCTCTCCTCTTGGTCCTGACACAGTGATTCTGGCTTGAGCCCAATCTTTCTCTAAAAACTCTATTAGTTTTAAGTTTCTCCTACTTCCCCTCTCCTATGGCTAAAAAGTCTCACTGTGGAAGTTGACCTTCCAACAGAGTCTTAAACGATGGGTAGAAGATAGCCAGGGACAGGGGTGGAGGAAGTGGGGACTGGCTTACACTGTGACTTTTGTGGGCCCCAGACGATTTTGACTCCACAGGCTCGTTCTTCCAGCAAATCAATCGCTCATTCTCCCTGCCTCCTCTCTCTTACACACAGAGTGATATATAGATCTGCGATGGTATAAAAATGAATGGGACCCAGGCTGCATTACTTGAAACCTCTTTTCTGATTTAAAAAACTCAAACATTTTCATAGGTCCCTAAATGCACTTGGACGCCTACACACTGTGGCTGCCGCGTGTCAGGGGTAGGTCTGCTCTGAGTGGGAAGAGGCATGAGGTCTCAAAGAAATGTAGCAGAAGGACAGTAGGTTAGAAGGAGGAGGGAGTGAAAATTATCTCTTGGGAGCACATGGTAAACAGGCCGTGAGCACCTTACTGAGGGGCTTGGCATACCCCAAAGCGTTAGTATGTGGCCGCAAATGAGATATCAACATCCAACAAACGTTTGATGAGGTCCTGAGTACCAAGTCCTATACAAGGAACCTATATAAATGTTTGATTTAGTTCTGCTACTGTCTCTGTGATCACTGATGCTTTACTTATGGGTGAAATAATGGAACAAGTAAGAGGGTTCTGGCTCAGGTGTTGAGGAATGAGGCCCAAGATCTGAATTTTAATAAGCACTTGAGATCGTTCTGAAGTAAGTGGTCCATGGAACACACAGGAAAATACTGTATTTTTTTTCCCCCCCATGGCTCAAAAATACATGTGTGTGATGTGGTGATGCCAGTCACATCTCTGAATACTGGTTTCCTTGTTAATTAAAAAACATCGCGAATTATGAAATGCTGAAAGAACTTTTTCCTCCTCTTGGCTTCAAGCCTTTTGTGGAATGGATGTGAAGCAAAAAAGATATTGTTATAAATATAATAATAAATATACATACATGTTTATAACTAAACATATACGTTTATATAAGGTACAGGTTATTAGCAGTAACCTTCTCTCTCTCTCCCTTTGCCCCTCTCTTCAATAGAAAAATCCCCCTTACATGTGTGAACGTCTCGGACCAGGCACCAGGAATATCATCCCATATTTATTTTGAGAGATATTGTTTGATCTGACATAAAAAGGGCTTTGACTAAGTAAGGGATTACATGGTTTTTGGTATTTAGTTTGTAAACTGTTTCCCATTTTAGCTCTGTGAGCCCAAAGCGGTTGTGAATAAGCAACCAACAGAGAAGAACAGTAATATTTTAGCAGCTTGACACACTCTTGAGCAAAATGCACGTACACAGAAGGGCCCTCAGACAACGTTGGTAGGATCTGCAGAAGGATGTCTGACCTCTGGCATCAGAAGAACATGATTAGAAGGTGTGAGCCTATTTCTAGGGGGAGAATTTCGAAACACTGTCCTCTTGGCCATTGTCTCAGAGAAATTTCAGAACTGTTCCTTGAGATCAGGACGGGGATGCAAGACCATTACAAATGCACTGATTTTGCTGTGTTTGAAAGAGAGAACTGGTTACTCCTCCCCCAGGGACCTACGCACAGTCCGGTAAATTTTTAAAGAATGTTTCATGGGGCTTTCGAGCTCGCTGCACTCAAAGGCACCTTTATGAAAGCTGCTTATGCTCTGAATTGATAAGGAGGAGGTCTTCGGCCCAGCATTTTAAAACTCTGTCCCCGAGTGGAAGAAGAAGCAGCTGTGATTTCAAGGTTTCGGTGTTTTATTCAAATAGTGCCCTCCCTTACACAAACTGAGGCAGTGTCATCGCACTGAGTGTTCTCTCCACTCGTATCTTGCCAAATATTTTCAAGAGTTTATTTCCAGGTCGCTTTCTCAATCATGCAGAAAGGAGGGTGTGGTGCGCTGACGTGGCTAGGGAAGCTGAGGCCCTCCAAGAAGGTGCCCCTTGCTTTAATGTCACAGTGTGATGTCACTCGCTGGGACTGGAAGCTGGTTGTCTAGATCCTCATGGCTGTGGTTGGGGACATGGTTGCAGTGGGAGCAAGCAGACCTTAGGATGTAGGGCCAAGGCCCAGCCAAGACTTCAACATTTCCTGTTCTTTGCTCCCTGTCTCTGAAGGAGGCCGGATGCTAGTTCTCTGCTTTCACATTGGTGACAGCTCAGCCTTGGGGCTTTTCCCTGCAGGTCAGTAAGGCTGGTCCAGGCCCTCTCTCCTTGGCCTTGAGTGGACTCCAGCTCACAGGCTGACATGGAGAGTAGAAGCTCAAGGGCACAGCCTGTCTGCTTCTGCTTCACCCCACCTATAGCTCCAGTGCTGTCACTTCACAGGGCCCAGGGACTGCCCCACATGCTCCTGCTCCTGTCCCCCAGGGGCTTTGCCACCTCTGACCCTCCCAGGGAGAGCATGCTGGCAGGTTGGCAAACTATAACTATTTAAAACTGCTCCCATTTAAAAATCCCCCAGAAGTTTTCCTTCCCCCAGAGAATGAAGTGGGCCCAGGAACATGAATGCATTTTTGCTTTTTCAGAAAGAATAGTTTTGTTTCATTCAAACAACAGAGAAACTTGAAAAGTTTGTCAGTTTGGTCACAGCGTTTGAAAGGTACATTAGATATGGTTTTCGCTCTGGGCAGGAAAACATGTCTTGACAGTTCAGAAGCGAGTCGAACCTGCATTCTGGCACTTCACTGAGCCTCTAGTTGAAAAGATGATTTCAGTGGCAAAATATGGAAATATCCCGTCTTTTTTCCCCTCCTCAGTTTTTGCTCTTACAAAACGAAAAGCTGCAACTGTGGGGTTTTGTAATAAATAATTAACCTCAAATTACTCAGAAGTGTTGCCATATTCCAAATATAGATGCATTAAACAGATCTAATGATACCTTCAAGGGTAAGTGCTGAATTTTAATTCATTGTAGGGAAAGAGTGGATCTTATTGACTGTTAATCTTAAAAAGCGTGCTCATAGGAAGGACATGAGATGTGGACTTTCAGTCCTGGCCTTGCCTTTTCCTAGCCATGTCCCTCTGGGCAAACACGTTTACACTTCCAGGGTTTCGGGAACCCTAAGTGGCCATGTGAACCTGCATTTTGGAGTCTAGAAAGATTTAATGACACAGTATATGTGGATTTCATACACTGTAAAAGATTATAAAAGCATTTACCTTTGCCCTTCCAAAAGCAGAAACATTCTGCGGGATAAAAATCCATATGTTGAGTTTGATATTTTTCTAATCCTCAATGAATCGGGCCAAAAATTTATGGAGGAAAGAACATATCTTGCTATTTGAATTTTATTAGTTAATTATTGAATCAGACAATGAAATGTCAACCTACAGGGTTGTTATTAACCACCCAGATTATGAGCTCAGAGAGCATTAGAAGCCAAGGGGTCTGGCAGATATCTCAGTCCTGAACTCTGTTTTTGAATATGGAAACCGAGGCACAGAGAGGGTGAGCAACTTGCCTTGAATAACCAGCTTGTTGGTTGGATAAGCCTGGCACCAACAGTCCTGTTCTGCTCTCCTGCCTCACAGCTCACTAGACCTGTGCCCACCCTGGTCTGGAATGGGGAAGGGGACAGTAGAGATGACTGTGAGTTTAAGACTGCCAGACAGCACTTCCCCAGGCTGGACCTGAGGCCCTGCCCTTCCTGTCTCCTGGCCTTACTAGCCTGTCTTTCATCTTTACCCTCTCTTATGGGTTTTTCTGGGAGGGGGCTTTGTACCTGGAGCAGGTCTGTCCCCACCCAGATGCTGACCTGAGGACCAGTCTTTTGAACTAGCCACTCATATGAAGCCTGGACCCCTCACCTGTGGTTTTTCATAATGCTAATTGCAATGATTTCTCTAAAGCAGACAGAGTAATGTCCCATCATGGAACATTCATTCCAACATTTAGTATTTGACTTAAAGTTTTCAACTTCTTCTAACTCTTCTTTGAAGGAATGACTTGCCCCTAAAATAAGGGAGGCTTCTGCTTGCTTATTTTCTGTTTTGTTTTTGTTCCTAAAAGGGAAAATGTTAAATATTCTCAGAGTCAATAGAGGAAAAGACCTTAAGAATTATCTTCTTAAACTCTTCATCCCCTGCTGGTCCCTGGCCCTTCTCACAAGAGTCAGCGGGGCGGGCAGGTGGCTCCTGGCTGGCCTGTGCAAACTGTCCCCCGATGGAGTGTGGCAGTCAGAAGATGCTTCTGACTGTCTGCTCGTGGTCGAGAGGAACTTTCCATTGGCCTCTGGGGCGCTTGGCTGAAGGTGAGTGCCATAAGTGCTTGCTGACAGCCCTTTGATAATTGTATTGTAGAGACAAGGTCATCATTGTATCGAAGGTTCCTGAAAGAGATTTTCTGAAAGGTGTCCCCCAGACATCCTGGATTTATGGCTAATGAGTTCCATTCCACTCAGCGTTTCTTTGAAATAACTGACAGCCTTCAGAAGCGTCTGCCTCTCTCCATTCCTGGGCTGACGGAAGGAGAGGAAGCATCTTAGAGCCCGACACAGCCGCTAATGGAACGTGATTTTGTTCTTTTTCTTTGAGAGGAGAGAACTGCTGTGAAAAGCAGGCCTGGCATTGGAGAGTCTGACTTTTAACTCGGATTTTTGTCGGTTATGAGACCCTATATGAGTCTATCACTTGATATCTCTGAGGTTCGTTTTCATTGCCTCTCAAATAGGGGTAATTCTACAATTTGGGGAAATAGGAAAAATATAGGCCTCAGAGACCAATGGACCTGGATTCAAATCCTGCCCCAAAACTCACAGAGCTGGCCTTTTGGAGCAGGTGGCTTGAACTTACTGAGTCATCATTTATCCGTGAAGGCATCTCATGGTCTTGTTTGGGAAGGTCACGTAAGTCAAGTGGCTGGCACTCAATGAATGCATCAGTTACTATCAGTTTTTCCCTCTGATGTATAGAGATGTAACAGGTGCCCAAATAAGTTATGGTGCGAACATAGCACAGAACAGTAAGTAGAGGGAAGCATTCTGATGAATTACTATCTTTTCAGAAGGCAAGAAAACAAAGATCCTATTCTTAGTGTAACCAGGTGCTTTGCCAAAGGGTTGGCCTGGAGGTGAGGGGCAGTTTTTTTTTCCTTTAGCACTAGAAATACTATACTTCTTGCTACGAGCCAAAGCAGAAAATCACCCTAAAATTCTTAAGGAAATGTCTTAAAATGGCAAATCATCTTGGCATTATTGAGTATAGGCCCCCTTATGATGCTGGCTGGGGAATGAATATCCTTCATTGTCCAGCATAAGGTTTAATAAGACTCCTTGTTTTTAAAAAATTCAACAAAAAATGCCCCAGTGTTATGGGGAGTCAATAACAATGAAAGCAAGAGGAGTGGTAATCTAAATCTTTGATTTGAGGCATCTGGGCACGTTTGCTAAGGTTGCTCAGGGCTGTCAAATCGGGTCCCATATTTAGAAAAGCAAAGCATCCTTCCACAGTGAACCTGGGGCTCAACAAACAGAAATTTCATTGTTCCATTGGGAAACATCACTCATCAGGTTGTGTAGGGTAAAATTCCATAAAGACATGGTGTGATTACAGGGATCTATGGCAATAACAGACCAGCTAGAGTCCGGTTTGTTCCATGTTGGGCATTAGAAGAAGATTTAGCTCTTTGGGTCAGCATGATGCTGGGGTTCTTGGACAAGTAAAAGGATAAGGGACAAGTATCACTATTTAGAGGAGATCATTTGACCACTGGCTAACAATGAATTGGGGTTCCAGTGGTTTATAGGAAAAAATAAAACCATGACTGTATTTGCTTCCTCAGTTTACGGAGACTCTACTCTTGGTTTCATTAGACACTGTCCTTCTTCATAGGCTCGTTTTCATGACCTGCCTCATTTCCAGTGTACTCTCACATGCCATCCAAACTTTGGAAAGTTCACACTGCCTCGCATGTGGACAGATACTTCCAACAGCGGTAAGAAGCCTGCACATGCACCATGTCCCTCCAGAGCAGTGGTAGGAGGGCTCTGAGGGAGACGTGTTTACTTTCAAGCCCGTGCATGTGAGTTGCTGCCATTACAAAGAGGGACAACGAGGATGTGGTTCCATAGTGTAGCGGTTGGCATGTCATGCAGAAGGTCCTGGGTTCACACCCCAGTGGAGTCACAGTCCATGGTCTATGGCCATGACACCCTGAACAAGCCCAATTTCTGACCTCAGAAGCTAAGCAGGATTGGGCCTGGTTAGTACTTGGATGGGAGACCACCCCAGAAGGCCAGGTGCTATAGACATAAGTAATAATAATTAATAATAATAAAGAAGAAAAATGAAAACAAGAGCAAACTCATTTCTAGTGACATTGATCATACCTCCAGTTTGGTGTCCTGAGCACAATTTTTTTAAGGAATAATGTGTTTGTTATACAAACAAATTACAAAAAAAATCTCTTTCACTATAATTTAGACTTTGTGTGTAATTGTGATACTTAAACTTTTTAAAAATTACACAAAACTTTTCAATGTAACCTGAAATCAGAGAATACTCACTTCACTTCCTTATAATTGGCATTTGAGAAATTCAATTGTGAGTTGCTTTACTTAATATTTGAACTTGTGAATAGAGAAACATTTTCCCGTTCAGCAAAAATGGCTTTTCTACCAATTTGGGGGTAATTGTCTGCTTGGTTGGTCAGGAATAAATTGCTCCACACCATTAAAGTAAGTCTTTAAAGTAGTAGAGCTTTATTTGTCAGTCCTCTCAAATAAATAGATTAATACATAAACACAGAAATGCATAAATAAAAATAAAGCAAGAGAGAAATAATTGGAGAATGGACAAGAAGTGAAAGATTTTTCCCAGTAAAGATGCTTTGGATTTAGGGGTGTGGTACAAACTGGTCTGGGCAAATAACTATTTTGAATTAGAACAGAAACAATATTCAATGGCGTTGTCTTTGCTCCTTTGTCAAAGGTCAGTTGACTCTATGTCCACCTATTTCTGTGCTCTCTATTCTGTTTTATTCATTTCTTTCTTTTTTCTTTTTTCCTTCTCCTTTACCACACCTTCCTGGTTACTGTACACATCCCGTCCTCTGAGACAATTCCCCACTCTTCCTCTCGTTCAATCTTCCACTGGACACTGAAACTTCTGGACTGTCATCTGTTAACATTCTTATACTCTGAACTCATTTTCTGAATATTCTTTTTCCTGCTTTGACTTACATAAAATAAGGCTGTCCTGCGAGGACACCACTTTCCTTTCCGTCTTTTCCAAATTAAGTTGGTGTGGATTTTGTTTGTTTTCCCCCTCTTGCCTTAGGGTCAGGAGTTTGGTTAGGAGTCTCCTTGTTCCTCACTGCCATTTCCAGATCATTTACACTCTTTCTTCCATTGGGGAGTGTGCATAGATGGACAGATGTCCTGCTCTTTTGAGCTTTTGTCATTTAACTAGGACCTCTCTTCTCTCCTGGTAGTTCTCTTCTATGAATTACTTGTCTTTCTCATTTCTTTTTATCTCTCTCTCAATTCTTGTCAGGAATTTTAACATCTACATAAATTAATCATCCAAATTTCTCTGTGTTCTTTGGTTCTTTTTCTCTTCAACTCCAGTAACTTTATTTTTAACCCAGTCATGGTTTATACTCAAGAATTTATTATTACCTAATACTAGATAACCCCTGAAATTACAAGAGGATAACATCCTAATTTCCACCCATAATCACCTGTTTTTCTTGCTTTGTGTAAGAATCTCCATTTCTCCTTTTGCTTTTTTTTTATTTATTTAGCCACAGGAAAAATTTCAACTCATGCCCCCGTTGCTTTCTCTTTGTTAAAGAACTCTTCACTCTTCACCTGTTTGAACATGAATTACTTGGTTTTATCATTATTATGATTACTTTTTTTTTTGAAAATACTATCACTTTCTTTGTCTTTATCTTCTCCTCTTTTACTCACTCTAGATGGAAATTGTGATTCATATTCTGGGCATCTGTACCCAAGCAGCTGACTCTGGCTGAAGGAAATCACACAAGTTTAGTTTTTCTTACAAGATCACTAAGTTGAAAGGAGAAATGCCTAGGAATCCTTCCACGTGTCTCTAATATTTCTTTTGCTCGCGATCGAAGATGACTATCTCAAAGCTAATTCTCTCCTCAAGCCATCTCTTCATCATTCTCAGCTGATGACTCAGCTTCATATTTCAAACTGAAAATTGAAGTCACCACATACGAATTGCTTTATCTTTTTTTGGCATGGGAGTTCTCTTAATATATACTGTGTGACAGCTGGTATTCATCTCTCAGGTGTGTATGTCTAGGATCATAAATTTTAAAACTAAGCACACGCCCCGCTTCACAACTTCCAAGCTGCTTATGTGTTTTATTCAACACCCTTTAGAGACAAGTTTCTGAGAAAGAAGAATAAAGTTCAGCTTCCATTGTTCTGATGGTTGATACAGGTGTTTCATCCTCCCTGTTCAGAAAACTTTACTAGAGAAACAGATTTGGAGAGAGAATTATTACAGCACAAGAAGATAAAAAGCACCTGCATGTAGGTATATAGATCCTGACCTTTGGGGTATGGTGCAGCCTGAGGTCAGCACTACCAGGTTGGGAGCTTTCTTCTCTAGAGCCTGCAGTGCATTTTACATCAACCCAGCACCTCTGCAGACTCCCTTCTTCTACCCAGACTGGCCCTGAGCAATAACAACAGCAGAAATGGGATTCTGGCCTCCGCCGATGATCAGAAGACACAGTGTGAATGCTGCAAATCTGTCTGGAGAAACAGCTACCCAGACTGGAGAAGACGCTAACATTCTTCACACCCCCAAACCTACGTTAAACTTTTGCATCATCTTTTCCTTCTATTTTCAAAGGAGTAAGCATTTCTCTACCTTCCATGACTTCACAGTTAGGTTAGATTTCTGTCCTCTTGCTTTTCAGCGTTCTCCGTCTTTGGCTAAGTCACTCTCTCTACTGCATCATTTGGTCTTACTTCTCTAAAAAATTCTTTCCAGTGTCTTGGAAGCATTCCTTAGCCTTTTCCACTTGAAGAAGAAAATCTTTTGCCTTGTAGCTCTCAAAAATTTACTCCATTAACGGTCCTGTACCTTGCTTCCCTGTTAATAACCAGTCTTTTCAGGAGCCATTCTATCCATCTTTCCCATTTTTTTCCTGTAGTGGTCACTGAGTGCTGTGTGTATATGTGTTTTAATTTCAAAAATATAAAAAAAAAATTCAGAAAGATACATGAGATACTGTTATACCCAATATCCAGAATTAATAAAAATATTTGATTATTTAAGCTCCAATCATACAATACTTTGGGAAGAATTTTTTTTTTGTTACTCAATTGCGTTACTAAGTAAATGTCTATCTTGATTGGCTATGTCCTCCATGCCACTTCGGAGGTGTGCTTTTTTGTTCTTAATTCGCCTTAATGTTATCGTGTTGTATATGTCAGTACATAATTATTTGATTCAACATTTTTTTGTGAAAATAAACAAAGATCTGGTTTGTTTTATTTTTATAGTATTTTTAATGAATATGCCATATTACTTGGACATTTATGTTTTCTGATACATGTATCATTATTCTAAAATCTTTAAACTAGTTTTAGGATTTATTGGGATGCATTTGACAAGTAAAGTTTTATGCATTAGAATTAGTATACGCAGTGATGACAGTATAAGTACACTTGTAAAATAATTACTGCAATCATATTAACACGTCCGTCACCTCACGTAATTTCTTTGTTTTTTTTTTTTTTATTGTGGTAAGAACACTTAAGTTCTACTATCTTAATGAGTTTTTATAGTGTAAACCAAAGAGCAGCTCTATTAATTTGGAAGTCAAGACTGCCACCTGGCCATCTTGGACTGCAGATATTAGCAAACCAGTAGATCAAGAAGTGACTAGGAATGATTGATTTTGTTTGCCAAGGAAGGATTGATTTTTTTTTGTTCTCTAATTAGGGCAAGAGGGACTTAATTGGAAACCGGAACATTCCTTGGCGTGCCTCTTAGTACTCCATATGTAATGGTAAATTAATGAAAAATTACAGTAATCCAAAATTCAGGGAAAGAACTCAGGTCAGATAAGGAGCTGGGTGAAGGCAAAGAGTACATGGAATTGCTGTTGAAAGAAGAAAGTTACAGATATCAACTAAGATTTCATGACCAGTTACAGTAAAGAGAACTGTAGCACCTTTCTTGTTTGTCATATAATAATATATAGTGGTATATTCTTACTTATATGCAAATGTGTACACATTTGTAATATTAATCACTTTCCTCTCATTTTTCTCCCTTATTGTGTTTTATTAAGATTTTGGTGATGGTTTGCTCCACAAGTTTATCTTTAGATTACAGAATAGTCAAGTAGGACTTTGAATTCGAGGATAAAATAACATTGCCTAGAGGTGGATATTCTGATTATTGCTCAGACTGGAATTCAATGACTGAAGGCATTTTCTGTCTTCCCTTTATGGGGGGAGCATGAGAGCATGTTTGTTTTCTTGAAGGAGAGTTTTTCGGAAAAATTATAAAGTAGTTGTGGATGTTACATGGAAGTTCGAGTTTGTGTATAAAGGTATGTATGGAAAATGAGTAGGCTCTCAGCCTTGCCTGCCATATTCATATTCTGTAAGAATGATCTTAAAATACAGATTCCATCTCTTCTATGCAAAACATCTCTCATTAATAATTTTTCATTGTTCTTAAATAAATCTAAATTTTTGATGAAGGGCTACAGGGCTCTGCATAATCTTATCGTTAGTACCCTGCTCATTCATAACTCCAATCCTACCAGCCCTCAGTCTCCAAGATGCCCACGTATTTATTACTATTTTATTTTATTTTATTTATTTTATTTTATTGTTTTATTTTATTGTTTTATTTTATTTTATTGTTTTATTTTATTATTTTATTTTATTTTATTTTAATTTTATTATTTTATTTTATTTTATTTTAATTTACTAACAGCCATATATAAAGCCATCACCCATAAAATCCCCCACGTGCAGTAGAATGTACCTTCCAGTGCTAGCACATAGTAGGCTCTCAAATAATCTTTACTGCTTTGTATAGTTTTCATCTTCTCTCCCTAAAAATTTAAATCAGGAAAAGTCAGAATTTGATGCCACAAACCTTTTTTGCATTCTCACTCTCAAATTCCTGCCTCAATGTCACTTCCTCTGATAGTATTTCCCAGAGCAGCTTATTCTGAATAGTGTCCTCTCCCTATAATTAGTCTCTGTGACATTTGTTACTATTATTATATCAGATACAATTTATTGGTTTGTGAACTTAGCTCTTCAAAATAAACTAATAAAATTAGAGGTCATAGCTTCTCTGTTTATCATAGAATCTTAGATCTTAGCACAGATAATTGCATAACTGTTTACTCAAAATGTCTTAGTCTTATTTTCTAGTATCTAGAAAATGCAACAAGAGGTGATTACAGTTAGAAGCCAGTTTATTTTAGATAGAAATTTCTTTTTTAATTTTTCATCTTGAAGTGATTTTCAAGAAGGGAATTGTGAAAGAGAGTATCCCTTCTACCACCTACCCTAGAAAATAATCGTACATTTTATTATTTGCTAGATGTTCATCTCTCAGAGGTTTTTCACCAATAAATCTGACTCATCCTTCAAGGCTCAGTAGGAATCCTCAAACACCTTGTCCAAAGAAACTCTTATCCTTCTTTGAGTTTGCAGCCTCCAGTGTGCTTGCTGTTTTAGTGGGTACCTGGCTTATGACGTCCTGGATAGTTGTCTCGATTCCAAAGTGTGAGCTCTACAGTAGCTTCCTACAGTAGCTTTGCCATAGTTTCATTAACGATTTTCATATTGGGTTGCTAGCAAATAGTTTGGGAGTATAAATATTAGGAATAGACTGTGATGAACATCTTTGAACATGAAGCTTTTAAAAATTTTCAGATTCTTACACGGTGGTGGCATTACTGGGTCAAAGCAGGTCACATCTTATCTGATGCACTGGCTGACTCTAGAAACTTTATCAACCTTGACACTGGCCTTTTAACAATGAAAGAGATAAAATGATGATTCATCTCCATTTCTTGAAAACTGGTACCCTCCATTCACAAAGGACTTCGGTGATATGTGGGGCCACGTTTTGCTTCAAAAAGATAACCCCGTTAAACCTCAAGAAGACAGGTTGAACATTAACCTTCCATTTCTTCCTCCGTGGAGCCTTGCTTGCCAGAGCCAGTTGAAGTGGTCTTTCCTGCCCCAATCTTAGGAAACCCTTTTCACTAGTTAGAGTGTCCAAAAGCCATTCTACACCCCAGGTAAAGGAAACATTTTTCTCGTTTCGGCTCCCTCTTAGGTCCCCTTCCTCCCGAATATAACTTGGGGTAAAGAATGCTAATGTATACCTTGTTTTTCTCTCAACATAGACCACCCTGCAGACTTAAGAAAATGATTATCTTTCCAGATAATATACAATCTCTTACCTTTTCTATCATCCTAGGACAAAAATGATGATTTTCCCCAAGTAGCTTTTGAACTTCTGATTCTGGCACTTGGTGACTATGCAACCCATGGTCACTTTCACGTAACTTGCACTAGAATAATACACACAGGGTTAGAATAGAAATATTGGTTCTCATTATTGTTCACCCTGTTTGCCAGGCCCTGCAGTAAACAATTTCATAATGTCAAAGGCATAAAAGGACCATATTATGTTGTGATTTTAATACATAGGCAATAAAATTTATATTTTATCCGTTTATCAAATGGTCCAGAATTGGTGAAATGAGAGATGGAACCAACTTTATTTTCTTCCTGCTGCAGCCTTTCGGTTGGGCTTTGTCACGTCTCTCTCACCCTCTCCAGCTAGACTTCAATCTCTTATTCGGTTTAAAACTTTGATTTCTTATTCGGCTTAAAGCTTCCATCTCACCTGTGCCACACCCCCACTGGCAGCTCAGAGTTTATGTAGACTTGCATGCCATCGGTTTTGGGGAGGGCTGTGGTCAGCTTTTGCATGTTGTTCCTCTGCACTCATCTCCATCTTATCCAGTTTTAAAGAGGGTGAAGATCATCAAATATCTTACTTTACTGGAGCAGTCTTAGTTAGGCAGTGATGCCTCCTGGGTGTCCCAGGTGCACAAATGCCAGCTACTGGATATTTCTTTCGTGGGCACTCTGGTGGTTCCTTGGAGAGTCTGCTGTAGCTTTTCCAGTGAGATACTGCGTGGTACCTGTGATGTGATCTGCAGATGGTTGCCTCTTGCCACCTTTCCTTCCTCTGCTTCTTCCCTAGTGGTATGATTCTAGATTCCGTCTGCTAGGATCATTCACTCCTGCCAAGAAGAGCACTTGGGTATTTTTTTTCCATATGACAACATCCTGGCTTCCTCTAGCTGGTCTACCTGGCTCGCATAAAACCTCAAAAATCCATGTCCAGTTGCGAGATGCACTGTTCAGGCGGCTATGGCCAGAGCCTCATCTTCATATTCTTCCAGATAAGAATATGCTCTGGCCCTCAACCTGTGTCTCCTCAGATACTGCTCTGGTCCTTCAGGAATGGTGGGTCTATGATTTTTGCCCAAAGTAGGCAGTGGAGAGCTGATATTAGTGGCCTTAGATGCTGGTGAGGAGCTGGAAGGTGAATGCAAGCATCGGCTTGTAGCCAGGAGACCTGAGTTTAAGTCAGCCTTCCACTTTTAGATTTTGTGACTTCAGGAATATTATTTAATCATTCATGTCTCAATTTTCTCAACAGTATATAATGTTGTGCAGATTAAAAAGAAAAATGAGTGGGAGAGTGTTGGAGGCTGTATAACGTATACACAGACCTGCTCTAAATTTTACTTTTGATACTTATCTCTTAAATCTATAACTCTTAATGATATTTAACAAGGGCCCCTCTATTTTTATTTGCACAAATTTATATCACAAATTATGCAACTGTTTCTGAGTAGGAACAGCTGAGTAGAACCAGGATTCTGGTAGCAGGTCAGAGGGGACTAGGTGTTAGGTAAATGTCAATACTCTCTGCCATGCCAGGTTAGCTCCAGAAGAGAAATCGAGGTCCTTGACCTGACAGGAGACCTACCTAATCATTTTCACAGCTTTTGATTTTGATTCCCAAACCTTTGCTGTCCCACTTATCTCCCTGGGCTTTCACTGGCTCCTTGATAAGATTGTAACACCTGCGTCCTCGATGCCCTAGGACTCACCTGTACAGGTATAGGCCTGGTATTCAACTGCTTGCTCCTCTGCTCCTGCCCCTTGTCGTCTTTTTCCTCTGAGACTTGCCAACACCCTCTAACATTACTACTACTACTACTACTACTACTACTACTACTACTACTATTATTATTATTATTATTATTATTATTATTATATTTTATTTTTTTATTTTTTGCTGAGATTGATTAGTCATGATTCCAATCAGTTTCTTCTTTGAGTTGGATCTGGGGTAGAACAAGAGCCTACAACTATATAACAAGGCCTGGTTTTTTACAGCATCACACACAGGTTCTCAAAGCGTGGTCCGGGAACCAGAAACATCAACATCACCAAGGGTTTGGTGAGAAATGGGAACTCCTGAGCCCCACTCCAGACCACCTGACTCAAGCTCTGAAGCTGATACCCAGCAGTTTGTGTCTTAACAAGCCCTCTAGGTGATTCCGATGTGGCTTCAGATCCAAGAACCACAGCAATAGAAATATTAGACACCTGGAGCTAAGCAGTGTGACCTTGGTTAAGGACGCATATCATTCTGACTCTCAGCTGGAGTTAAGAAAAGCATAGTTACTGATGATAAAATACTCACCCCGATGAAGATTCATTGGACAACTCTTTGTAAGCACTTAGCTGAAATGCTGTCACTTGTTAGGAATTAATTTTATCCCCATTTCTTCCTCTTCCCCATCTTTCTGAATGTTATATTTATAATGATACATATATTTTTTGAATCACAATTTTTATGTTAATCCCAGCCTGGAAGGCAGATTTATTCCAATGACTTATCTGAAATGGTTTTGTACGTTAGGCTCCTCCTTGGAAAAGATGGATGCGTGTTAAGTGCTGAAGCTGTTCTTTCCTGACCCAGGGCTGTGGCTTTGCTCTCTGTCACCTGCATCGTGACTCCCCGGCACCCAACTCTTTTACCATTAATGTGCACTTGGCCGTGCTCTGAGGTGGTAGCCACAAATGATTCTTCAAGTCACTCGCTGTCTCCCCGTTCGCCCTCTCTTTCATCTCCTGGTTGGGATTCAGACAGCTGCTGTTTCATTTCCTTAAAAGTCGTTTTTCTTCAGGGTGAAAACGACACCTGAATACGCCAAGTTTCATGGCTGTGGAATTATAATTGAGAAATCTCACCGTCTGTTCACATCCTGCCTGGAAAAAGTGCTCAAATGCTGCTGCTGATGGTGGCTGCAAATAGTCTCAGTTAGAAGGACTGTGACCTCACTGTTTGGTGTGTGATGTCACAACAGAAAGTGGGTATCACTCCTGGTGCCATGCTCATGCTTCTAATCGATTCCAGCTCTGGCTCTTGTGAGCTGCTCATTGGCTCCCTTTAGTATGGGTAATTGGTAATTCAGTTTCCAAATGCTTCTGGAAGGAAAAGCTGGCTATATATATATATATATATATATATATATATATATATATATATATATATATATATATATATATAAAATTTTTTTTCCTGATAAAAGCCTTTTCTAGGAATTGTGGCATAATAACTAGCATTTCCTGAACTCCTACTATATGTAGACCATGTGCTACGTGCTTTTAAAAAATTTTCTTGATTTTTTTACAACAGTCCTTCAAAATAGATATTAAGCACTGTTTTACATGCGAGAAAACTAAGGTTCACAAAGTATAACTGATTTCTTTAAAAACCTCACAGCAAGTAAGTAGAAGTACTTTATTACTACCCAGATCTCCCTGATTCCAGGGTCTCTGCTGTTTTCAAAGTGACATGCTGAATTGGAAGGCAAATTGTTCCAAATGTACAGTGAACCCTTACATGCTGGAGAATTCGATTACAGTGGATTTGGTGTGAGGGAACCTGATTTGTGTGTATGTATGTGTGTGCATGAGTGTGCGTGTGTGCTTGGGTGTCCGTGTGTATGTTTTAGATACTGGACTTGCTAACAGCTAAGAGCTACTAGTTATGACCAACTTTCTGTTGCTGACGTTAAAGTTGCAATCCTGATGGCTCTCATAGAATTGTTGTGTATTTAGTTAAAGTAGAGAGCAGAGCATGCATTTATTCATTATTCACTACTCAATTATTTATTAGTCATCCATGAATATTAGGCGTCTGCTAGGCACTGCATTATGCACTGGGAATAAGCAGGTGAGTAAAAGAACAGTACCTGCCTTTGTGGGTCTTTGACCTTCTCCAGGTCTTAAAGAAGTTGTGTGTTTTACATGCAAGATTATCATGGATTTGTTGTTTCAGAGATTTAGGAAGCATCATGGTTCTATTTTAGTTCTACCATATTAGCTAGATATATCTCTAAATTACTTTAGAAAAACTTTAAAACCTTTCTGAGTTTGTTTCTTCATTTATCCAATGGAAAATATATATGTTCACACTGGCAACTTCTCAAAATGAAGATCAGATAATGTATGTGAGAGCAACTTGCCAGCTCCAAAGTATGATAACATATTTAAGGTTAATATATTATTGATAACTTTACTATTACTATAATTATCTCTGATTTTCTAAAAAGATTAGGTAAATAAATTACCCAGCCCACCAATGTTCATTAACTGTAAAGCCAATGAAATTGATGACGTCAGCTTCTTCACTCAGAAACTAAAGGTGATTTTATTTTCACTTCTATTTCAAAGGCTGATAAGTATAAATAATTCTCATTGACAGTCCTGAAGATGTGTCAATGAAAGCTGATTGAGAAGCATTACATAAAGTTGGACAGAAAGTATTTGCTGGAGAATAACGGAGACTTGCTTTCAAAACCTGCCTCCATACTTTACTGGAAGACTTCTGGCTAGAATCAAATTCTCTTTAATGATGGGGTAGTGGCATCTAACTTACAGAATCGTTATAATGATTAAGTATGATAAAACATGTGGAAATGATCAATATATTATAAAACATTACAAATAACTTATTTATTATTAGAAGTTTGCAAAACATAGTCCTAAACACTGGTGATGGTGGACTTGATTTCTGTTTTTAACTGGTAATCTTCCCTGTTTAAAGAGAATTCAAGTAGATCCAAAAAATACAATTTAATATGAGTTTCTTTCATCTATAGTGAAATTTGTAGTTTTTAAGAAACCAAGGAAAATTCGAGATGCAACTGATGACACATCAATGAATGCTTATCTAGTTTCCAGCAGCAAGAAAATAGATGCTGTTGCTCTCCATCCCCACTCTCCGTGGGGCACCCTTTCACAGAACTCTCTCCCTTGGTTATCTCTCTATTCCTAAAGCATTTCATGGTTACTGACACATGGAAGGCACCCACTGAATATCTTTGCATAAATACATGGTTGCTTCTAAGTATACGAAGGAGTTCTTTATTATACAAAAGTAATTATATGGGGGTTTTTTAAATATTTTATTCCTAACTACCCATAAATTATGACTCATAAATTTGATTTCAGACACAACTTATAAGGATTCCAAGGTAAAATTATGTGAAAATGCTTAATATGATCTCAAAAAATACTTTCTGTACTTCTGTACATAAATCAGTACAGCTGATTTAGGGCTGGATTTTTTAGTACTTTTACCTCCGATAAAATTTTTAAAATAAACTTTTTTAGTATATCTCAATTCTATTTTTAAGCGAAGTCCAGTTTTAAGCAGACATCTACTATAAAGCTAGTTTTTCTTTTTTTTTTTTTTTAATTTCTGAGTAAGGTCATTGGTAAATTAGTTTGCAAAATCACATCTCTGCTGGAGAGAACTGGAATTGTTTTTTGTTTAAGAGTTTTTATTTTTCAGTTATAGTTGGCATATGATGCTACATTAGTCTCAGGTATACAGCTCAGTGGCCAGACATCCATACAACCCGTAAAGTGATCATCATGTTTAGTTGTTTCTTACAGAAATAGAGACTGGATAAAGACTGAAGCACTAAAAATGCATAAAAATGAGAGTTTATTTTCTGCAAACAGTATGAGGGCAGGAATTAGCTGATTACCCGACCCCGTGTAGGCATTGCAGACGTGGATAGCATGATTCTGTGATACTCTGCCTTATCAGTATCAGTATTTCAAAGTTTTTCTTTGCTTCTTAAAGCAGAAAATTTATCACTGTGGTAAATACTCCACATAGGGACAAAGAATGGGTGTGAATCTATGATCATGACACGCTACCTTTTTTTCCCCCTATCTTTTTCTAGACTAGGTTTGGTATTAGATTTTGTAGAAGGGAATGTACAGAAGAACATTCCAGGATGTGATATGCATGGTTTTAAAGAATTGGCAGCAGCGAGAGATGCAAACAGAAGGAATCAGGAGACAAGTGTGAGGGAGAGACCCAAAGGCTACAGACGGGAGAGTTTTTGTGGTGGAACTGTTCTGCGCCTTGACCATGGTGATGCTCACACAAACATACACATGTGATAAACTTTCATGGTGGATTGTATCAATATTCTTTCCTGGGTGCATTATTGTACTATAGTCACGCAAGATGTTACTATTGTGGGGAACCATGGGTGAAGGTTATATATGGACTCCCTTTCTGTTATTTCTTATAACTACATGTGGATTTATAATTATTTTCAAAAAATGTTTTAAAAATGCATGAGAAGTTTCATGGAAAATATAAGTATGGATCACTTATTTAAAAAAATAAATAAAAAGCAACTTTTGTAGGAGAAAGTAAAGGGAGAAGGTGAATATCATCATCCCTTGACCCATTTATCCATCCATTCACTTGAGGCCTATGATACCCTGGACAGTGTGCAAGGTACCAAGGATAATGACGCCCT
The DNA here is from genome assembly GCA_030015415.1 of Cynopterus sphinx. Classification (NCBI taxonomy): domain Eukaryota; kingdom Metazoa; phylum Chordata; class Mammalia; order Chiroptera; family Pteropodidae; genus Cynopterus; species Cynopterus sphinx. Next base: position 4,390,066 of record CM057383.1, on the reverse strand, counting down.
GCCTGAGAAGGTGTCCCTGTTAAAGGGTGGCGAATATGTAGCCCATACACTCAGTGGGACATGACTGGTGCAGAGATGCAAGTGTTGGATAGTAAGGGGAGCATGGAAAGACATGCTCAGTACTTGCTGGAGAAAGTGACATTGAGGAGAAATTTTTGGAAAGAGATAAATCTTGAAGTGTTTGCAGAGTTCCCTCCTTACCTTCAACCCCACCTTGGAGAAACCGGAGAAAGGCTTCCCAGAAGGAGCATTGAGAATACTGCGTATCTCCTTTATTACTGCTCCTAGAACTCCCATTCAGAATATCCGTGTTCTCCCTGGTTGTCCTTGTGCAATTGGGAGGCCTGCCGGAGTGTCTCATGCACTGCCCCCCACCCAGCACTTATGCCAATGCTCGGCACTCAGCAACTGTCGAATTAAGGATCGAATAGAGACTCATCTCTCACACACGTTGAAGAAATAAATTGTTTTAAATAAAATAGAACCAGCACAGGTTCCATCAGTACTCAGCTTCACTATCAGGACGAGTGCAAGGGCAGTGGGTAAGGCTTCAAAATGCAAGCAGAGCATTGGAGATGAACCATAGTTATTTCACACTCACTACGACCAAGGATCATGCTAAGTGGTCTACGGTGACCATTTCTTTTACTCCTCTAAGGGCTGTGTGTAGCGCATGCTTTCCAGCCTCTCAATTAAATCGTTCCCTATTCCATTTGTTACTTCCTAACGAGCAACCTGAAATAACACCATGAGCCAAGCCTGTCGTAGAAAACCTCAAGACGTAGATGCCCGTGACATCAAAGATGTGGGAATAGGTTATCCTCATGCTAAATAGATGTCACTGGGGGCTCTTTTGGAAACTAAGGCCTTTTGTAGAAGTTTCGAGAGTGGGACTTCTTTTCCTTAGGGAAGATGAACTGAGCCCATCGCTAAGGCAACTGTCTCTGCTTGTGATCTGTGGGTAGATACAGGGTAAAGTAGAAGTGGCGAACCAGTAACCATAAAATGGGAGGTGAGGTGGTAAGTCCAGGCTGGACTGGGGTCCTGACCCTGCCACCTAGCTTTGCGAGGCTTCTGACAAGTCATTAACAATGACCATCACCAATTTCCTCACCTGTAAATTGGGGGTGTCCCCTACCTTTCACTGGGTTGTTTTGAGACTCGAAGGGGACAAATTAGCCTTAATTACTGGGCTCCAGATCACTATTTTTTGTCAATAGAATCCCAGAAACATGACACACCGTTTACTAAGGGAAGAGCAAACAAAAAAAAAACAAACAACCCAACAACTTTCCCATAAGTCTTTGGACTAGGCCACACTGATTTCTTATCTGAATTCTTCCAACATAAACTACTCTTTTGGGACTGAAAATGCTGTCATAAATTGGTGCTAATCCCATGGAGAACATTTGGCCAAGTGGGATGGACAGGCATCTCCTTGAGGGCAGATGTCACTGTACACCTTGTTTCTCCTGCCATTCAGTGATGTGACACCAGGGGCACAGAAGGGGCTCCGTACATCTTTGTTGCCTACCGTGATTTCAGCCTTTCCCCCCAAATATTGTGACCTAGTGTGCTTTCTTTCCAAGTGCTTGTTTGATTTTATTCTGCTGAGAACACAAATGTTCATTTCTTTTTAAATTGTACATTTTTCTAGGTATACGTTTCAAATTTAAGAAACAGCTGTGCCAAGGCTCAGAAACATGGAACAATTTAGTATGTAAGCAAGCAATTTGGTATGACTAGGTCAAAAATAACAGAAGATGAGCAATGGTGGGAGATGAGGCTAAGAAACCAGACGCAGTGGGTCTGGTGTGTAAATGGCCTTTTAAAATATGCTAAGATGATTGACTTATAAATCATGAGCCAGTGTCTAAATTGCCTAGATGGCATCTTGCGGCGGTATTTGTCTTCATCTGTTCAGGCTGCCATAACAAATTACCACAGCCTGGGTGGCTTAACAACAAAAATTTATTTCCTCATAGTTTTGGAGGCAAGTACAAGATCAAAGTGGCAAAAAAAATTTGGTTTCTGGAGAGGGCTCTTTTCTTGGCATATAGACAGCCACCTACTTGATATGTCCACACTTGACTTTTACTTCGGGCATGTGTGGAAAGAGAGAGAGAGGAAGAAAGAGGCAAGGAAGGAGGAAGGGAGAGAAAAAGAAAGACAGAGAGAGGGAGAGAGAGAGAGAGAGGTGAAAAGTTATCAATCTGGAGTCTCTTTCTCTTCTGCTAAGGACCCCAACCCTATTGGATTAGCACCCACTCTTATACCTCATTTAACCTAATTACCTTCTTATAGGCTCTGTTTCCCGATGTAGTCACATTGGGAGTTGGAGCTTCAGCACATGAAGTTTGGGACAGGGGACACAGTTCAGTCTGTAACCATGAGCAAGTCCAGAGGAAACATATTGTTGATGTGAGTATTTTGGAGCTTTAAATGGCCTGCAGGGATCTACAGTCAATAAAAAGCCATAAGTTTAGGCCAATAATAAAAACATGAATGTGTAATCTTAAATGTTTTAATTCTACACCAATTATTTTACTCCATAGACCTATGAAAGAGAAGGGACTTTGGCCAAGGTCACATGGTGGGTAATGCCAAACAAATACTAAATAGCCGTATTCTGATTCCTACTGGGTTCTACTATCTAAGTTAATCCTGGTACAGAAGAATAAAGGTAGGTGCCCTTGAGATTCCTGCAAAGTGCTGACCCTCTCAAGTCCTGGTGGCTTCCTTATCTTCTCGATCACCTGCTGTGTGTTCTCAGGTAACTGGCTTCCAGGATTCCTGAATTAGCATAACACCCACTTCCTCCCACCAGGTCACATTTTCCTCCAGGGCCCCCAGGTAACGTTGACCAGGGAGAGTAAATGAACCATTAAAGGCACCGAGGAGCTAAGCCAGTGCTTTATTAAGCATGGGAACAAACAAAACCAGAAAACACTAATAAAAATTCTCCTAATGATACGCCAGCTCTTTATTTTCTTTTATTCGAGTTTCACATGTTTCACAACACTGCTGACACAAGGATAAATATTATTCTTCTGCAACTGTTCAAATTAAATCAAAGGACAACTCTGTTCCCAAAGGCAAACGACGGTGCAGGCTGAGCTGGGAAGCCTCCCTTTGTGAGTGTGGCCTGCCACCCTGACAGATCCCTTTCAGACACACCGGCTTTCTCTCTCAGGAGGTGTGCGTATTTGGTCAATGATACAATTCCTTTTGGAGATAAATCTTACAATGACAGAGTCGCTGTGTTTACAGCAATTACAATGACACTTTCATTAAAGACACTGAGATGGGAATGAGGGCCTGCTCAAAATGGCAGATATATTTTCCTATCCCAGTCAATAAGAAAACAGAACATAACAATTTTTTCTTTATTGATTTAATATTTCAGGGTCTCACTTATTTTTTGAGTATGACTCTGAAAGTTATATATGTATATAATTCTCAGGCAATGTTTTTCAAATATATCTTTTGAGCTAAGACATGTTATTGGTAACTGAAGTTAAACATAGTTGAATGGTTCTGTTTCTAGAAATCGTAAGTCTAATTGTGAAAATGAGACAATGACAGTATTCAACACTACAGCTTCTACTTTTAGATTAGATTTCTTGGGAATATGGATTGATCCAGGGTATCCCATTACTCTCCTTTTTTAAAACTCCCTGTTGGCTGGTTCTTTATTCGTAGACTATGAACGATCCCAAATCTCTCTTCCAAGATTCCTTACTTAGCATTCCAGTATTTCCCAGGTACCGTGCCACCTAACGCTTTCTGAACTCTCATTCACTTTGGGCTCACCTGCAGCCTGGCTTCGCCTCCACTGAACACCTTAATAGGAATCCCAGCAGTGGCTTTGTAACTGGCAAACCCACAGGGTCTCTTCAGTTTTTATCCCTTCTCCTCTCTAATGGACTTGATACTTTTGGCCCCTCTTTTCGATGCATTCCTCCTATGGCTTGCATATCTCTTTTGATGGATTCTTCACCCCTCTCTGATGTTGTTTGTAGACTACTTTGTTGGGTCTTCATTTTTATTTTGATACATTATATGGGGCTCTGTGCTGGCATTTATTTTCCCTTTCAATGTCCTGACCGACCCTTCAACTCAGGCTTGAAATTCAGCCAATGTGGATGATTCTCAAATCTGTTTTCTCAGCCCACACTCCTTGAGCTGAAGTTCTGTATATCCATTTGCCTACGAGATTCTTCCTTTAGTGCTTCATAGAACCCCAGATCTGCTCAGCCAGATGGAATGTCCACTCTTCCTTCTTGATTCCCTGGTTCTGGGGACTGTCACAAGAACCAATCAGGCACCTCACTAGAGAATTAAGAATTGTTCCTGAATCCTTTGTCTCTCCTCTGTAATCAATCCAAGCATTCCCCTAGCTCTGAATATTCTATTTAACAGTTCTTATATACAGGTATGTTATCTCTTACCTCCCTATTGTAATAGTCTTCTAACTGGTCCTTCTGTCTGTTTGCTCTCACATGCACACACACACACATACACACCATTCTTGCTCTCTCTTTTATTCATCTGGCATAGGTTTACCTGTTTATAACCCAAATCAAATCACTCTCCTGGTTAGTTTCATTCAGATGTCTCATTGTTTACACACATAACCTAAATTCTTGAGCATGACATTCAAAGTACCCCATCCTACACACCTCGTGCCCTATTTCTAGCCTCCTCTCTTTCATCAGCCCCATCCAATTGTTTACAGTTTCTGCTTACACATGAATGAATGTTTCTCATTCGATGCCTGTGCTATTGTTGATGTTTTATGCTAGAAATGCCTTACCCCTTCACAAATCCTCTTAGCTAGTACTCAGCTTTTAAGACACCTCATATAGCTTTTATGTCACCTCTTCTGCATCACATTTCCTGACCTCTTTCCACTCCCGGTAGAATTGATCTTGTTCTTCCACCATAATCTATTCATTTATCAAGGCACCTATAAAGATGCTTGGACAAATGCGTTCATGCTTTTATCTTTTCCTGCGTTCTTTGTCTTTTGTATTATATTCAAAGCATGGTACCTAGAATATAAAAGAAAGTGTGTAATAAAAGATTGTTGAATCAATGATCAAATAAATGAAATTTATAAATGCGTAAAAAAAAAAAAAAGCAGGATTGAATGGAAATTATTTTAGAGGCATAAAAGATGCCCCATGTTGCAAAACCAAGATAAAATAGATTTGGCATCAGGAAAGATTTCAGGAAGAAAAAGCAATTAATTGCTTTAGGTCTGTAGAAGATAATAGGGACCTAGAAGGAGGGTGATGTGAGACTGACTACAGTCTGACATCTCATCTTTTATTATTAATATCATTGCATAGATAAAGAGTGAACAAAAGTAATTTCTATCTGATGAAAATTTATTTGACGTTTTTCTTTATTTGTTAAAGCTCAGTTTTCCTGACCATTAGCAATAAAACTAACCCCATCCTGTTGCCCTGAATAATTTACTCTATTAGATATTCCTTCCACAGCCTTTGCTGCTAAAAATAGTTTGCTAGCATCTGAATCCAGAATTCCCGATTTTTTCCCAGTGATTATTTATTTCTAGAAAATACTACTTTAAAAAATCTTTATAAAGGTAGAGAAAAACTAACAACACCCTTGTATTTTTCCCCTATATTTTGTCTTTCCATCGCATCCCTGAGATAATTATGGAGCACCTGTAGATTAGCAAAAATTCACCCATAATCCAAAGGCATTGTGCCCTTTGCAATCCAATTTTTAACTTGATTACGAAAATTCAGATGGCTTTAAAATATTTTCCCTATAAAAACTATAGCAATCGTAACTTTTTACCTTTGTAGGAGGCACAATAAACTGCAAACATTTGGGTTTTAATTATTTCGTTTAAGCCTCATCGCCAAACTGAGAGGCAGTGCTGACATTTTCTGTGTCGAGAGGGTGGAATTCAAGTTTATTTTCTTATTCAGAAGTTCAAAGTAGTTGACAGTAATACTGGAACTTAAATTTAGACCTTTTTTATTTAATATTATCTTCAGAATTGTGTTCCCTTCATGGTTCTCATATTTCTCTTCCAAAACATTTTTGCAATAAGGTTATTATATCTCAGTTTATTTTGGACTACTTCTAAAGATAAATTAGGTTGAGTAGTAATTTTCTAAAAATGTATATACCTCAAGCATTTCAAATTACTGACAATTCAGTTTACTGCTCTAACATTATACAAAATAGTAAAATGTAATAAAAAAGCAATGGGGACTTTTGATTAAAACTCAAAGAAATTATTTCCTGGTAAGGGAAAAAGAAACAATATTCCTCACTATAACAGGAAAACTACATCTGTCATGAATACTTATGTACTCATTCATTCGTTTCTCCATTTTATTTTTGCAAGAAATGACTTGTACAAAAAAAAAAAAAAAGCTATGAGCCAGATATGTGTTGACCCTGAATGAGTTACAAAGATAACTCAGTGATTATCTCTTTTTAGGGGTTAATTATATCATAACAGGTTGAACGTAATTTAATCTTGTATCATACAAAGTTTTTTATGTAGAAATAATTTTAAGAATATTTTGAGGATGTGATCGACCATATCACATTGTCCATTTTTTATGAGACACCTAAGAAAGATTTTAAAGGTCAGACCAAGAAAATAGATTGTTTATTCTAAGCCACTAGCTTATTTTTTTCACCATGAGAATAAATTTGGCCGTTGTGTTTATACTTTTACCATTGATTAATTAATTCACATTTTGAATAGAAATCCCTCTCTAACTGCCATCATGTTTTCCTATTTTGACTTTGCCTCCATGTATTTTATCATCACCATCTCTGTAAGCTAGGTTTGTATCTTTCTAGAAAAAAAAAGTTTATATATTTTAAAATAGAGAATGAGTGAGGTGAAGAAAAGGAATATGAATAAAGAAAGGAAAGAAAGAAGAAAGAAGTTTAGGAATTATAAGGAACTTTCAGAAAAAATTAACCACGATTTGTCCCAACACAGGTGAGAGTTAGGTATCCTACCGATGTTCCTAAGTGATGTTTATCTGCTTTCTTCTTGTACACTTCTGTAGACAAGAAAATCATTGCCCCCTCCTTCCAAGACCTCCCACACCAATGCAGGAAAGCTGTGATTATCCATAGGTTCATCCCTCTGTTGGGGGACATTGACCTCTGACAAAAATTTCATTTCCAAATTCAAATTATTTTTTTACTTTTATTTAGATTCATAGACACAGGAGACACTAAACAGCATTTTCTTTTCCTGTTTTCCTTTGAGATGACATGAATCTCCACACCCAGTTGTAGAATAAAAGGTATTAACAGCATCTGGAGGAGAGGAATTCAGAAGCAATGACAGACAAACTGCTGGGCTGTTTTCTCTATGAAATCTTCATTACTCACTGCACAGTAACGTTAATCAGAAGCTGCAGCATCAACACGCTGCTGTGATTCCCCTCCCCAGCCCCTCGTTCTCTCTAGAAATATGTGCTACTGACCAGCAGTGGCCACATCAGAAGCCGGCAGGAATGCATGAGCTTATTACATTTCTTCATTAAAACTGGATATAATCTGGAAAGAAGAGTTAATTCCCTCCGGATTTAGGGTCATTTATATGTCTCCCTTGTAATCCTCCATTTGTAACACTTCATTACACACTGGCTAATGGGGTTTGGGGATAGTCTCATTTGGTAACAGATTTTTGTCTTGCTGCTTGTCCCCAATCATTAAAACCTCAGTGGAGGGCCCACAGGGAAAGATGCAAAGAGCAGCTGTGATATCTACAGGCTTAATATGTGATCAATTATATTTGCTCTAATTTATCAGGTGATTTGAGACTGAATTTTGGATCCAAAGAGTTTAACCATAACCGTCACCTTTTCATGTTCTTATGTCATCATTTTGCTTTCATCTCTCTTAAAGTTCTTCAAGGCCTTATTTTTTTCCTGAGGTTTTTTGAGTTCATGCCTTCTCTTGAATTTTAGCAAAAGCATCATAACTGATTGCTCTGCCATCAGGCTCTCCTTGCCCTCTACCTCTGTGCTCCCATCCTTTATCTTCCTTCTGAGGCCCAAGAGATCTTTCTACAATACTAATCTGACACTATCACCCCCCCCCACTTACATTCTCCAATGATTTCTCATTACATTGAAGTCGAAATCCAAATTCATTGCCAAACTCATAAAGCCTTCCTTCCATGATGATTGATGCCTCGCCTGTCTTCAGCTCTGTGTTTGACAAGCCATCCTGCCCCTGCCCATCCCTCACCTTACCCTTCAGCTTTGATAAACTTCTTGTCATGTTTCACAGTGTCTGCACGGCTGGGCCCATGACACCATATCTCTTCTTCATCCAGCTAACTTATGTATACCCTCTGAGAATCATCTCCTCTGCCCCAGGTATTCCTTCTTGCTATAAGTGTGTCTCCCATGTGTGTCATTGCTTCAGAGCCTCTCTTCCACAACAGTTAAACCACATCCAGTTACAGTCACCCAATTTTTTTTTTTTTTGAACTTTTAATCACTACTCCTAAGTGCTTTGAAGACAGATCCTGTGTCTTTATAATTTCTCTATCTGGAGTGTCTGGCTTTATGCCTGGCACACAGTACATATTTAACAAAACTCTGTTGAATGATTGAAGAAGCAAGTAAATAAATACATGAAATAAAATCCACTGGAGCAAATAATTTAGAACTGGCAATGTCTGTCAAAGAATTATCTGTTTTAGAAAGCCCTGGTTGTTATGTCAGAAATAAACAAATCTAGATAATATGTTATAGAGGCCTGTGATTCTTAGCACTTTACATCTAGAAAGGGATCAGAGATTCCCTAAGATGTCCAGAAAAAAATCTAGCTCAACTTCTTCAACGGATAGGCAGAAACTGAACACCGAAAATGTCCGGGGATTCTCAGGGTCACAGAACCACCCCCTCGGAGCTGGAGCACAGGGCTTTTAATTACTGTTGATATGTGACTGCAAAGAGCTAGTTACTTCTTTTTTTACCAGAATGGCAATGGTATACGGTATGTGCTATCTTCCTAAAATATATATTACTCAGCAACCCATATGGTTAGAGGCGGGGGTTCTAAAAGGAGACTGTTCAAACCACAGGGTTCTCTTAAGTTTTCAACTTTCACTGGGGAGAATTTCAACATTTCTCTGAAATATATTCTTGACTCATCGTGAGTTGAGAATGCATTAACACCCCCAGAAACTGTAACCAAGAAAATGTGTTTCACCTGGAGGTGTGTAGTCTAATTAAAAATGAATAAAACCTGAATATCTCAGTTTCTTCCTGGTACTTTTTTCTCCTTCTATTCTGAGCGTAGTCCAATTATCTACTTAGGCCTTTCCTTTCACTGTCCAGTAGCCTTCTAGGGGTCCATAGGGATAATTTTGAGCAGAAATTCTCCTGGCTTGTTAGTGGTACTATCAGATGCCCTACAGAACTGTTCAGTATGTCTAATACCAAAACGGGTCTTATGCATCACCTCTCAACAAGGTTACACAGGTTTACTGGAATATCAAGTGGGCCAAAATGATTACAACTGGAAAGTGCACACTGATAGGAAGCTCTCCTGGGTAGTTATATATTTCTTTGCCCAGTAACTCATGGAAGTAAGAAGTTAACCATTAGAAAGGAAATGTAATTTCTCTGGTAGACAGTTGCTTTCTAAAAGCGATGTCCAAAAGTCCCCCCTCAAAACTAACAAAGCATCCTTCGATTTAATCACATTGATGCCCCTTGGTGGCATGTCATCTCTTCATTTCTCAGCTTGACGTTCTGGGGGAAAAGAAACCTGTAGGAGGGCTTGATTAGAAGTCATCATTTTGATATGGCTGTTGAAGAACCGTGGGGATTGAGCAGTGTCCCGAATTGGGTCTCTCAAGGACCCTTGAGGTCAGAGAGGACTTGTGTTAATATAATTATAGGATTCAAAGAACTTGCTAGAAACTCAATAATGAGAAAACTGATAGAAAGTTCTGGAGTCCCTTCTAATATTTGAGCACTTTTTGTTTCAAGCATAGGTAACTAGATATAAGAACTGGAAATGGGAAAGTTTCTAATTTAAATAAGATCTCACAGCTGTTCAGTGGCGGAGCCTAAGTCCTCTGCTAGTTGCCCAGTGCCTAAAAGACAATAGTTTCCTTTAATTCTGCTCTAAATACAATGATCCATCAATCAACTGATTGTAATGTATAACTATCCTTAAATTAATATACAAAGAGGAGATGTCATTGAGGTTTTTAAAAGAAATCACACAATTCATAAAGCTCCACTTAGTATGCACTAAGAGGCTGCTCTAACCACTGTTCAATTCCTGATGTATAAAATATATGACCCTTCCAGGAATACAGCTTCTTATTAAACATGTTACATAGGAAAATAATACTAGACTTGGAGTAATAACCTCTATCCAATTTTGTTTCTTTTTCCAGATTGCCGTATGACCTTGGTTAAATCACTTTCCCTCTCTAGCTCTCATTTATTTATTATCTTTAAAATCTGAGGAGAGGTTGTAGTTAAAACATATTCTTGGGCATCTTATGGCTTCTTTAAAGCTGCTCTAGGAGAAGGATGAGGCCACTTCTTCTGAAACCAGCACTGATAATGATCGCTTAAAGGAAGCAGTCCTAATATCCCATTTATATGCTTTCCTGGCAAATTATTCAGCTGCATGTGTCCATTTGTAAATGCTATCAACTAGTGGACAGTTTGAATGTCCACATTTTATGGAAATGACTGATTTTCTTAAACCGTAGACGTTTTTCTGCTAGGCTGAATTGCTAAGGCTTTTTAGAATTTCCAACTCAGGTTATTTCCCTTCCTTCAGTGATTGATTGGTGGTGGTTGAAAATAAAATTAGAAAGTGTCCCCCAACTGTGAAATGACTCATAAGGAAGGTTCAGAGTGTTCTCTTTCAAAAAGTTCTTTGATTAGGGAAGTGCTTTATTCCTTTAAAATATCTTGGATGAAATGTCCAATCTAATGTTAGAATTAGAAGGGTCTTTAGTTTCACTTTTTACAAGCATCTTTTTAGAGATGTTAAATTCATGGACTTAAAGTATTTTCCTGACTATGGTAGGGGAGGAAACCAATCCCACAGTATCATAAGCCCTTTATTAATAATAGTTCTGATATTTGCATAATATTTTAAAGTTTACAAAGCACTTTATTATTTAATACATAATTTTATAAGCATCAGCCAGTGAAGATAAGACAGTTATAAATATCTTGTTTTATGCTGAAAAGGTAATAATTAGCAAAGTCAAGAAGAGAATTAAGATCTTCTGCATCAGGCCAGTGTTATTTCTACTCACTGATCTGCCTTAAAATTTTAACTTCAGTTATAATAAATGAATAAAATATTTATTACTGTAGTTATTTTTAAGCTGTTTCTCAAATAGATTGTTCCTCTTTCTAATAAAATTATTATCAGCAGTGAGATGTAAAAATTCCATTATAAAGGAAGAGCCTGATCCTAAAACAGGAAAACAAAAGCTTTGATATGCTTCTTCCCGAATATGTTAGCTGAATGGTAGATAATAAGGAAGGAAGGCTGGGGCAGTTGGAATGATAGAAATCAAGAGTCTTGTGTGTGTCACCAACTGAAGAATGTTGTACAAGGGAAAGAGTTTGACCCTATTCCGTAACCTAAATGAAACCTTTGTAATTTCACCAGATTATTAGACTCACGGGAGATAGATGTTGTGGGCACAGCCATCTCTCCAGCTTATGGAGAGACTTTGGTAACAGAACAGACAGGATTTGTTCTAATTTCTAAGACTTTGGCAAAAGGTGATTAAAAAATTATCAATTAATGATTCATAAACAAACCATTAAATCAGTAAATGGAATACGTAAAGTAAAACTAAGCTTTAAGTGGGCATAGAGCTCCACATAGAGCCATGCCAGCTCAAGACTCAGTACTTAGCATGTCATCATAGACAAGGAAGAAGGAAAATGGGAAGAGCAGTCTTACCAAGCAGATTGGAGGCAACTTTCTATCTAGCACAGCATGAGATGATTGCTGAGCAAAAGAAAGAAGAAAAAGGGCCTGTGAGTCCAAAGAGGGACAAAGATGGCTCTTCTGAGCCTTTCCCACCTGCTGCTGCCTCTATAGCTATGATGCACAAGCAGTGGATTTCAGAGGCCCCCACTTATTTCAGAGAGGTTGTATTTCTCTAGTCTGAATTCATGCCCCCTCACTGGTCCCAAAAGAGAGGCCAACGAGGAAAGAATTTCACTCCAGATCTTACGGTGCCACAAATAAGGAGATGGTAGCCAAACAATTATGATTTATAAAATATATTATTTACTCTATTGGGCCACTTGGAAAACAACCATAGGAAGTACTTAAGGGAAGTGTGACTTTAATTTCCCAGTGAAGAACACGAGACTCAGAATCATCAACTAATTTCCCCAGAGCCTTATGAATGTCAGGATAACACTAGACCCAGGTACTTTGACTCATAATTTATATTTTCCTATTATCTAGTAGTTGCTTCTCATTTAGGTCAGAATCTTTGTGTCAACCCACCAGTCATCATTCAAACACTATGTTTTATGGACTGGGTCGGGTGAAGATAAATCTACTCAATGGTAAGGAGTATATTATGTTCAAGTTCTCCTGACATTAAATAGAAGAGAAAATTTCTGATAAACTCTCTTTTAACCTTCTTCTCTTTCCTTAATTTCCCCTTAGATACATAATGATTAGTGGACTCATTTTCCCATTTCTGGGCCTGGGAAGATACATAAGAATCAGAAAAACATATCAGAGTGGTGATCTTATACAGCCCAAGTGGTCCTGTTCTCCAAAGAGATTAAAGATATGCACAAGTTGGCTGAAAATAGACTTTGCTGAAAACTAAAACAAAAACATGCTGAGGATCCTGGAATGGAAACCCATTTCCTCTTCCTATACTTCAGTCTCAGCATAGACACAGGGAGCTCAGACTCCCACTTAACAGCCTTTGTGCTTCTCCTTAAGGGAGGAGGAGTGGCTGCTTCGAAAATTAATATCCTGCAATTTATTGGACCATTTTTTAATGAGTAGGATTAATCAGCCTGACTGCCTTAATCTGCCTCTTCAACTCTGTCTTTCTGCATTGAGTGCCAATGCCCAGGCACTTCTTCGGAGACCATGTGTATTCTTCTTAATTTATCATATTGTGTTAAAAAACTGAAAGGATGAAGACCTCTGATCCTGCAACAATTAAAAAGCCAAATTGATGACAATTCCCCTATACTATACTGTGTCGGTTTTTGATTTCAGTAAAAAATAGTCACAAGTTGTATTGGGACCTTAGCAGTATGGACTAAGTGGAAAAAGGAAGGAAGCCCAAACTGGGAGATTCAGTCAGAGAGAATTGATTCTGCTCAAAAAGTAAATTTTATAATTGAAAATATATTGTCCAGAGGAGTATGTTCAACTCAATCTGCCTCCTAACTGGCACTGTTCTCTGGGGTCCAGGCTGCTGTGTATAGGGGGCCATCATGTGGTACTGGTACCAAGAGTCTCTAGAAGTGAGTGGTATTTGAAGTCAGGGAAGGACCAAGGTGGGTATTTCCAGATGGTGTCTCTCTGTTGAATGGTTGGAGGGATAGGGATAGGGATAGGATCTAGACCTAGAGGGGTTAGAACGGCATGAAATGAACAGCATGAGCTACAGTCCAGACATGGCCTCACACCTTACAGTAGTACTTTGGCAGAATTGAACCTGGGAAGACTTTAAACCCCTGTATTGTCTTTTGCTTTGTCTGTGACCTTGGTCTTCATTTTTCTTATCTCTAAACTGAGTGTGCTATCCTATAGGCTATTGTGAGGATTCAAGATTATGCATGAAAAACATCGGATTTAGAACAGGCTCTAAACCAAAGGTAACAGCTCTTGCGTTGTGGACATTGTCATCACTTTTATTATTAATATAATCACCACCTTCTGAACGTTATTAATAAGTTCATCATGCCCTGCTTTTTTCTTCCAGTTACAGAGGCTCTTGTTTCTGTCTTCCTCAGACTAAGAAAACTACTACCGATCAGTCCCTAATTGCTCATACCATATCGAGGCCCTTGTCACTGACTATCTGGAGGCCCTGAGTCATCAAAGAGCTTCATCAAAATGTCTCATATGCTTCCTCTTTGAAAGAGGTGATAAGATGTTAATGGAATATTCAGTTCATCACAGAGAAGGGCCAATCATCAGATGGTAGACTCAGAGTGCTGAATGCAAATACCAAAGAGCTAACAAGACCCTCGGCTGAGAAGGGAAAGGATGAGCTCAAAACCCTTTATCCCAGAGGCAGAAAGGACTTGTTTTCTTTTTCTTTTTGACACATTTGCAAAGCCATGAGCTCACCCAAAACAACAGAAAGTGTAACCCAAATAAGCATACAATATTAGAATAGGCTTTAGAATTTTCAAGGCCATTTTCATTAAAAAAGGCGAAAGAAAACACTCTTGTTGTTGGACACATGAGCCGAGGATAGATTTTGAGTGGTGAGTGTGTTCTCAGTTGTGCCATAAAGACCGTGTGTATGAGGTTGATATAGATTTCCAAAGAATAAAAGATTGTGTACTTCCCTTTTTTGGCCTTTCTTGCCATTGTAATTTTGTGATTTATGTCCCTCTATCCAATTAAGCTGTAAACTCTGTGGCAAAGGACCGTGGCTGCCTTTTCTCATCATGACATCTGTTTTCCACTTACTTATTTGCCATGTGATGTTGGTCCAGGCACTGGCCTCACCTGAGGTTCTGCTTTCCTAGAGATAAAAACTGAGACATGCTTGTTGTCAAAGCTAAATGAGATCATGTCTGTGATGTCCCCTGGAACTCAGAAAGTGCTGTTGAGTATTCTTCTCCCTTTCTCTTTTTTCATTTTTTTATTCTAAAGAAAATTACCTTAAATTGATACATATTATAGAGTGTGTAACAGGTTCCCAAACATTACTGCATCGAAATCTCGTGACGGTTCTGTAGGTTACACAGAGAAATTGATATTGTCACCACTTTATCGTTTAGGAAATAGAGATTTGATAGCTTTATGTGCAGCCAACTCACGAGCCAGAATTCTGTAACGTGAATCTTCATGGGTTAGTGTCCTTCCCGCTAAAATGGGCACTGCCTAACAGCAGTGCAGGAACCAAATGCTATTCACTTTACAGTTAGGGAAATAGCAGTTTAGGTCCCGTGGAGCCTAAGTTGTCTCTTGAAAAGTAAAGATTTAAATTCCTATTTCATGAGATGTTGCTGATGAGGATATAATGATATGATACATGCAGATCAACATGGTTTCTCAAATGCTTGGTTCTCCTAAAAAGTTAACTTATTTCCTCTAATTGCTTGCTCACTAAGTTAAAAGATCACCATTTTTACTTTGTTCACAGGTGAAAGCTGTGATAAAATTGAAATATATGTGTATGTGTGTGTGTCTGTGTGTGTGTGTGTGTGTCTGTGTGTGTGTGTATATAATGCATACATAGTATTTTTTATGCATAATATATACATAATATATGTACACACACACACATGCACACAATATTAATATGCCTTTGAAATAAGTCAGTCACAAACATTGAATGGGCTGGTCAAAAAAGAAGGCTTTGGACTAACATCCTGCCCTGGCACTCAATGACTTTGTAGTTTTGCAAAATCTCCTTAACATATGACTCAGGTTGTGTTTTTTCTTTTTTTCTTTTTTCTTTTTCAGTAATAAAAAATGTATTAAAGGATCTAGGCAGCACCTGGCACAAACGAGAATTTCATAAAGGGTGCTTATTACAGCTGTTGCTACTAATACGACCATTACTTCACCATCACCATCATTATTATTTTCAATGCACAGAAGGAACATGTGTTTAGTTTCATTTTGAAAATCACCAGTTCAATTAATCATCGTGTTAGATCCCTTGGGGTGCCACAAAGAGCACCCAAAATTATATGTTTTTGAATAATAAAAGCATGCTGTCTTGCAGTCCTAGGGGCTGGCGGTCAGAAATCATGGTGTTGGCCACGGCTCTGGCCGTACTCCCCAGGGGCTTTTGGGATGATGCTTTCCTTGCTCCTTCTGACTTCTGGTGCTGGCAGGCACTCCTTGTAGGTGTTTTACTCCAGTCCTTGTCTCTATTGTGAATTGGCCTTCTTCTCACTATATATATTCCCGTTGTCTATTCCTGTGTCCAAATCTATCTTTTAAGGAAACCAGCCATACCAGATTGGGGCCCACCCAAATGACCTCATCTTAACTAATGAGATCAGCAACAACCCCATTTCTGAGGTGGCATTCTGACGTACTGAGGGCTGGGACTTCAACGTATATTTTTGGAGACACGGTTCAAGCCATTACAAGCATCATTAAAAAACCCTTTGGTCTATATTCCATGATTTTATAATTATCTATCCCACAAGTGACTTGAATTTTGTCAGCTAAAATGTAATCTTCTCTATGTGATCTTGATTTCTGTACCTATGACAACCAAACTGGATCTCTAGGGAGTTAATGGAAGTCGGAAGATGGAGCCTTCAGACTGTCACAGATAGCTCTGTGAGATCTCTGAACGACTGTGAACAAATGGGAGAATCCTTTGGATCTTTGTTCAGGAGAAATGTTTTGTGTCATCTAAACTCTAGTAGATACAAAAATTGCAGTAGGCAAATAAAAGATTTGGTCTCTAACTTTATACCTGACACCGTCATGATAGCTGAGCATGGTGAAGAGAGTTTGAGAAGGGAATTGAGATCTAAGACATAGAAAATCATCTAGAAACCACTGAACTCAGCTCCGACTTTTAACTGGGTTCCACATCCTCCTGTTGCAACACTATGCATCCATTAGATGAGTAATGGGGCAAGACGACCAGAAATATCAAACAGGGTTGATGCTATAAATGAGAAAATGTGAGGAGAGGAAACCATTCTTCACTCTGTTCTCCCTGTCCCGTGTCCACGTGTCACGGGAAGAAGAAGGTGATTATAGAACCAACTAGTCAGGAAGGGAGAGGTGATTGTAGACTCAGGTGAGTTGGAGAAACATTAAGAAAACTTTGTCTTTTATCCATTCTGGTTGTAGGCATGAAAATAAAAATTAACCGATTACCATCACCCCTTACACTTTTATAACCCTCTCAGAATTCTGCTGGGAGGGGACTCTGGTAGGAAGGATAATGGACCCGCACAGATCTCTGTATCCTGATCCCTGTGACCTGTGACTGTGCCACCTTTCATGGCAAAAGTTACTTTGCAGGCGTGATGAAGGGTCTTGAGATTTAAGTTATCTTAGATTTTCAGAGTGGGCCCGATGCGATTACGAGAGTTTTTATAAGAGGGAGGCAAGGTGGCCAGAGTCCGAAGGAAAGAAGATGTGACAGTGGAATCGGAGTTTGGAGTGAAGCTCTTTGAAAATCGAAGCAGGGGCCTCGAGGCAGGGATGCAGGCGACCTCCAGAAACTTGAAAAGGAAAGGAAATAGCTTCTCCTCTAGAGACCCCAGAAGGAATGCAGCCCTCCTGACACCTTGATTTGAGTCTTCTGGCTTCCAGAACCACGAAAGAATATATTTGTGCTGTTTTAAGCCACTGAGTGTGTGGTTATTTGCTGCAGCAGTTATAGGAAAGTCATACAGGATTGTTTGGGGGAGATAATACATTTTTTAAAAGAGTAAATGAAAGAATCCGGGAGTTAAGTGACTCAATGTCACATATTTATTAACTGGCAAAGTAGTTTCTTCATTTAATCTTGCTTTCCTTTTTGATTAATCTATCCACTCATATTTACTAAGTGCCAAAGAAGTTCCTAGCACTGCTCCCTGGGCTTCTTACTTCAAGTCCAGTGAGGGCCTCTGAGACATCCACTTGAACTTGAAAGATGTTTGAGTCATCGTTGAAGTCAACCCTGTGGGGGTGATGAGGAGCTCAAAGTTGGGAGGCCCCTTTGAGAAAGGAAGACTCGAGACCCAGCGCACACCAAGCAAGCCTGGGGCTCAGAAAGCCCGGGCCAGGGCTTTATGGAAGATGGAAAGGTGCTGGAGGCTCAGATCCAGCCGCCCTGGGCAGGGGCTGTGTGGGATCAGGACCCATGCTCTGCCCAGGCATCAAGGCAGTGCCTTTAGCCCATTCCTTATGCCAGCCCTCAGGTTCTTGCACATGGTAAAAGTGTGGGGAACAGAACAACCCAGAAAGGTGGCTCAAGACAGAAGTGGTTTGGCTTTGGGCACAATTAGAGGTGGACTTGCTTGGAGAACTTGGATCCTCCCACCTGCTGGCCCATTCTCTCCCGACCCCCGGCCCTCCTCCCTGCCCACATGCACCCCAGCTCCACAATCTCCAAACAAATTGCTCTTGGCACAGGTAATTCAGAAGCTATAATGGGTCCAGTTGAATTTTTGGCTTTTCCACACAGCAGCTGTATTCCCAGACAAATGGTTGAACTTTCCTAACCATTTTGCCATTGTGCATGACAGGTGTGAAAGCTACTGGAAATCGGGAGCTATTTTCCCTGGCAGGAGCTAATTGTGCCAACCCTCCTGAGGTGTTGTGTGCTGATTTCTTTTAATCTTAAAATAACTCCCTTTATGAAAGGTGAGAATTGTATATCTTTTCCTTACACACTTTTTGAAATATCATGATTCTTAGTAAATTCTTCTGTAAAAGCAAAATATTATTTTCCATCACTATAATATTGTTAAGATTACGACTAGTAATAATAGTAGCTGATATTTATCAGGTACTCATGATATGAAATTTGCCAAATTGGTGTCTATGATAGATATTATTATTATTACGCTTCACAATAATTAAACGAGATTGGATGTGTTGTTAGTTTTATTACGCTGAAGAGAAAACTGTGGCTCAGGAATGAAAGCTAACCATCATAAAAAATTCAGCCTGTGGTGGCAGAGGGGTCGATCCCAGGCCTTATGACCGCCAAATTGTGCCCTTTATCCAATAAATTATTCTGTTACCTGAAGGTGAGAACTTCATTTTCCATAAGTTCGAAAGCTCAAGATGTAGCATGAACCAAAGTCTACAATGAATATTTAAGAATATTTATTGAATTAAATTTCTGCTTTGAACTCAGGTGCTGGATTCGTATCAAACTATCTTGTCCATTGCAAAAGGCTGAGACACTGAATCCCTAAGAATCATATGGAAAAAGTAAATACTATCACGTTCCAAATTAGTAATAAGGAAACATAAATTAAATGCATCCTTTTGGAGTTGGCCCTGTCGTACACCTGCTGAAACACAAATGGCAAAGTGCTGGGAGATCAGTGGATGGCTCTCCTTCCCTCGTTTCATAAGGCAGCCAGGTGATGACCTCAGGCTCAGTGGTCTCCAGGGCAGGTGGGAGAACAATAGTATATAAGCTCTCCACCCCAGCGGATTACTTCCCCCGAGACACTTTCATCACAGGAAGCAAGTGGTCCATATCCAATTGAGTAAAGATCGATATTGGAGGACAAGAGACAGAATGGCACCTACCTCCAGCATTACCCAAATCTGTCACGACAGATCACACAAACGACTTTGGCCAATAGTCACAGGCAGTGACCATTGACTAATTTGTTGGTTGATGAATTAAGTTCCTGGTTCTAAGAACTATTTGATCCATGGAAAAGGACTGAAAGCCACCGTAGAAACAAATCACTCAGACAAAATGCTCAAAGGAACGATGGTATTTCCTTGGCTTAGAAGAAAGAGGTCTCCTAAAATTTTTATAGAAACAGCATTTTTTGACCAATCTGAAAAATTCTATGGGGGCCTTTTTCTGGTTCATTGAAAATAATATTTTTAATAGGAAGAATTGTAACCAATAGCCTTGTGTGTAAAACTCACCTTTTATTTATTAGACAAAAGAAATAATACACAGACCAGATGCTCTCAAACTGGCTACACATTAGACATACTGGGATGATTCTGAAACACGGATTCCTATCAGCCACCCAAGCTTTTCTTAATCAGCATTCAGGTGGAGCTTTTGAAATTTCTCCTTGACGATGCCAAGGTGGAGCTAACCTGGTGTGGCTTTGTGTGTGTGTGTGTGTGTGTGTGTGTGTGTGTGTGTGTGTGTGTGTTTAATTATGGAAAGCATTTAAAAATTCAGCCTTCTTAAGCAGTTTAATCTGATCCTTTGTCAGCACTTGTCACTGGTTTTAAGATTATATTAAACATTTACCTACATCAGGTCAACTGCTCAGGGCGGGCAGAAACTGCCATCACGTGCTGTGATGTCCTGGAACATACACAGGTTCTCTTTCTAACACAGGCAGCAAAGTGAAGTGATGCAACTTGTTTGTTCATTTGTCTGTTTAGGCATCCTAGCTTGCTTAAAGGTGTGCGTGGGCTGGATCCCAGTAACCACAGGATTTCACTCTTGAGCAGACTTTTACAGAGAAATGACAACAAACGTTGGCCTCCCCGTCTTTTCATCCTTATAAACACTCAGTGAAATGGGCGAGGTGGAGGTTATCTGGGTTTGAAAGTCCAGGCTCGAGAACCATGAGAGACTTGTCCACAAGGGCACCAGACAGAAGTGGTTCTAGGAGGGAGCCAGACTCAGGTCTTCCGACACAAGTTGCTTTCTTCTATTCTTGGCTGTCATTGATTTGTCAATAATAAACGTGCACGTGAGCACACACACATACACACAAAATACATACACATACACACACATGGAAGCACGCATATCTCTAATCTGGATCGAGCTGATGAACTTATAACTTATACAGTGATTTGCCCCATAGCTAGGCCAGTAGAGTGTAATTGATGTCTCTCTTAAATATGCATATTTTCCCTAAAGTTTCTATATTTGTGTTTAGCTAAATACCTGTATATTAATAAGTATACAATGTCTTAATTATCTACAGTTGTCATTAAATATTTATTAATATGTGTAACTAGCCAGTGATTGTCCATCTGGCTCTCTCTCTACCGGTGATTGATTTAGCTGATTCTTCCTTTTTTTCAGGGCTCTGGCTTCTTCCTCTATGAAACAGGTGATCTTTGGGACTCAGCTTTGAAATTCTATGGTCTTTGTTTCCTTCATTCATTCCGTATGAAGTTCCTTTTATCACCAACGCTGACTGCACATGCCTATCTAGATGGTAGAGTGCAAGATGTCAGCCTTGGTATCTAGAACAGGCGAAAATGCGACTTCTTGCCCTGAATTACAATGGCATTTTATCTGTTCTTCCTCATGTCTCATCTACTACCTTTCAGTTATTTTCAAAAGCATCTTCTTTATCTTGCTGAACTGTGAGCCGGCCTTGTTCTTCTGAGAGGCTCTTGGCCCTAGCACAGTATAGCAGAAGAGAGAGGGGAATGCTTTTAGAGGACTGCAAGATGGACACAATTATCAGACCCAATCAGTATAATAAGCACTAGACAAAGAAACCAAGGCGACTGGCAAAGTTTTTCTCTAAAGGAACAGATGGTGAACATGCTAGGCTTTGTGGGCCAGGAGGCCAAATTGAGTGTGATGTGGGTCCTGATGTAACAACACGGACAAGAGAGAAAGCTCATTCTGCCCCCGAACCCATTTGCCTGGAGTGGTCCAGAGTCATCTGGGGTGCTGAGCATGCGTTGGGTCCAGCGGTTGACAGGCATGATTCAAAGGAGGTATGCCCGTAGCGGAGAAGGTGTCAGTTGTCATAACGGGACGTGTTCCCTCACTCCTTACTGCTGTCCCAGAGACACCCAGATCCTGGCATGCCCTTTCTCCTCCCAGAGAGCCTAACCGTCCCAACAATGGAAGCTGACTAAAGTCCAGCTACTCGCTGATATCCCAGAGACTCCGCTACTGATGGATGGCCCAGCAGGTGCCAAACAGCAGAGCCTGCAACATGTGGGTGGCAAGTACTGCTGGCTGTGGTCAATGGCGAGGCTAAGCCACTGCCCAGAGAGGCAAGTCCAGGGGCAGAATCCGAAACTGGAATGGAAGGAGCCCTGGCTCGGTTTCACAATCTGTGGAGCACTGTCCTGGGCACTCCAAAAACAAGCAGCCCACGGGATTTTGCCCAAGGCAACCCCTGTGTTAGGGCATGGCTGAACATAGATGGAGGAGACAGGCTAGAGAGAAATGAAAACTGAGAAAAATGTTCCTACGAAGAAGCTGAGATGAGTGTAGTCCAAATTTGGAAGGTGTCGACAGGTGGAGTAATGGGCATCATGGGCATTAGCACAAAGGAGGAGGGTAATTTCACAGGCGGGGTTTTTTCAGTGACCCCTCTCCCCTGTTTAAGGGTCATACAGTCCTGAGCACGGCCACGTGACTTGCGAGCCCTTCTGTGAGTGTGTGGCTTGGGCCTTGTCCTCAGCCTTTGCCGTACAATTTGACTT
This sequence comes from Cynopterus sphinx, assembly GCA_030015415.1. Lineage (NCBI taxonomy): Eukaryota > Metazoa > Chordata > Mammalia > Chiroptera > Pteropodidae > Cynopterus > Cynopterus sphinx. The sequence continues at coordinate 4,367,728 of CM057383.1, read as the reverse complement.
GCCTAATGGAGTTTAAGAACAAGTAACATCACGCTGGGTCGGAACAGAATCTTGATGAAACATTTCCTGCTTTCGATCAGTAATTCTCTTGTTCCTTCTGCCAAGAGAACATCTGTGCTCCTTCGTCTTAGATCTCGGAGCAGCTGTGGTGCCACCCTGCTACTCAGCCCACGTGGCACACCATTGAGAGACAAACTCTGGTTTTACAAGCCGCTGAGATGTCGAGGTCATTTGTTACTACAGCGAAGCCGGCTGATGCACAGGAAAAGACCTAGACACGCAGAAGAGAAGCTTCTAGGAGGGAAGTCTGACCCTGGACAGTCAGATCCAGACACCAGACTGAGGGTAAAGGCCGGGACTCCAGTTCTCATGATAATAAGCCAGGCCATGATATCGAGAGGCCCAGGTCCCCAGTTACTTGACAAGATGCCAGGACAGGAATTTAGATTTAAAAGGCAGTTTGTCTTCCCTGAGTCCTGAAGTCGCAGCTCGCGGTCGGAACCCTGACCCCAAGCTGAGTCATTTAATCATCTGTATGTTAAGAGTTACAGACTCTATCTCAGGAAGCAGAGCAGGAGCTAAGGGGTCAGAGATAAATAAAAAGAGAGCAATTAGTTATTCCTGGAGGGGAGAGGACATGATGACGTTTCCGCAGAGGACCCCGGGTTCTGAAGGATGAGTGGATGTGTCACAGCTCTTACAGGCTGCAGCTGAATATGTAACATCTCGACTCCCAGGGGCTCTTGAACAGCATCCTCAGGACTACAGAAAAGACAAAGAAAATAGTGTATTGTCTTACCAGACCATGTTTAACCAGCAGATTCTGTCTAGCATGTACACTAGCGCGAAGCGTAAAGATTGGCCCAAGTTCCTTGACTCCTTCGTCTCCTAATCAAGATTGGTCCAGGTCCTCAAAACATGCTTTTGAACCACATGTGCCAGAAGCAACTTTATGAAAGAAATGCGTCATGTGTTCCCAGACCTGCCGACGTCAGTCTCTGGGACTGAAGCCTTGGAGTATGCAAAACTAACCCACCCTCCAGGCGACTCCAATGCAAGTCTGAGACCCAGGGATGCCACATAGGGGGTCTCAAACCTAGCCATACATTAAAGCATCTGGTACCTTTTACAGCCTGAGATGCCTGGGCCTCGCCCCAGAGATTCCAGTGCGATTGATCTGTGTGAGACTCCAGCACTGCTAAGTTTCAGAAGTTGCCTAAGTTTATTTTGATGCGCAGTTGGTCTGAGAACCACGGGTACAGAGAAAACATCAATTTGCAGTTACTGCGGATCTGCCACGTGCAAGACAATATCCAGGGCACTGTCATGACTACGGTGATGAGGTTGGCTATGGTCTTTCTCAAAATAAAGTCAGACTATTAGATGATGGTGCCTGGCACAGAGTAGATATTTGAAGTCCTATGTCGAGTGAGTGATGAATGAAGAGAATCATATTCCAAGCATTTGAGTGTTTTAACCAAGACTTCCAGATTATTCTTGTGTGATCTAACAGAAGGTCACAAACCACCGTCCAGGAGAGAATATGGAAGGGGCATGGAGAGGCTTGGGTTTGGGAGGGGAGAGCATCCTGAGTGCAGATGAGGCCCAAGAGGCCAGGACGCTGGCCCTAAAATCACAGGGCTCCATGCTCGCTGCCTCAGGGGCCTGGAACTTTTCGTCCTCTTGGTTCTAATCCTTGTCCTCAGGACACGTGTTAAGTTGTCTCCCAGTTTGGGAGTTGGCTTACTGCATGTGCAGAATTGGATTTTTTTAAGAGCGTTTGCCGCAGTACAATTCTGTGAACTCGCAGCGCCGCACGTTTCTAATTAGGCTGCTACAGCCCTTAGCCAAATGCCTGCAAATGTCATCTCTCTGCTCTCCTTTTCTGATGCAAAAATGCGGGGCAGTCAGCAATATACACAATTTAATCTTAACGCAGGCAGACGCTGCTCGTGGTGACAGAAGGGTCTGTTTTCCATTAACCCCAAATTTGCTTAGTCAAGCAGCTCCCTCATTACACAGCTTGCATCTGAAAGAATGTTGCGGTATTTCAGGCAAGCTGCTACTTTAGCAATTAGCTGTCCATAAAGATGTGAGTAATTGCCCCATCTCTTGGTGGTTGGTAAGTCGATGGTGCCCAGGAGCCAGCCGTCGCCGTCCTGAGTCCCCCACGTTGGCACAGAGCCAGGTTTCAGGGATTCTGTGTCATCAGAACACATGGCAGCATTGGTGAGCCACTATCTGGTCTTGTCACCATCCTCTTTAGAGCCAATCCATATTCATTTAGAGAACACATTTATTTGTAAATTCCTCTTTGGTCGGCCTTGTGACCTAATCCCCTTGCCTTCTCCTCCTTGTCTTGTGTTTTCAGTCCCCCTAACCCACCAGTAATCCTTCCAACATCCCAGCACAGACCCATTTGAATGCAGACAAAAGGGCAGCAAACAAAAAGAACAATGGGTCAAGAAGAATTACAGTCTTTACAGTCATTCGGGCATCTGGCTCCAGGACTGCCCCACCCCCCACAAGGATCTCTAAATCCAGATGCTCTGGTCTCCTATAAAACAGCATAGGAGTGCACTAACCTATGCACATCCTCCTCTATACTTTAAACCATCTCTAGCTTACTTAATACGATGGAAATGTTAGGTCAATAGCTGTCACACCTTATTTAGGGAATGATGGTAAGAAAATTGTAAACATTCAGTATAACCATCATCAGACTAACTCTGTAGTACATGTGATTAACAATGTGACTTTTTTTCAAATATTTTTGATCTGTGTTTGGTTGAATCCACGGAGATGAAACCTGCTCATGCAGAAGGCCGCCTGCACTGGCCGTCAGCATTGAGGACTCACTGTATATGAAACATTGTACTGGGTCCTTTAGGTCTAATTTCACTCTGGCGACAGGTGAAAGGATGTGCTCTCTTATTCCCATTAACAGAAGGGGAAGCTGAGTCAGTGGAAATAAGTGACAGTCTTCAGTGGTACACAGCCGGGTCATGAAATGGCTGGTTACTCCGCTTCTGAGTCTATGGCTGTTTCTACAGAGTCCCTAACCACACTGCGGTGGCATCAAAATAGCTCTTGTTTCACGCTGGGCATCCTCAGCCCCCGACATGATCAGGGGCCCCGTAGGCAGACACCTCGCTACAACGTGCACTTTTTCTGGAGATGAAGCTTGCTTCTTGAGATGGTTTTTCCTAGTCTCCGAGGTTTACTGCCTATGAAAACTCATCTAAAATCAAACATAAACCCTCAGTTTTTATGCATCATCTACCCCAGGTTCTTCACTGATGAGCCTGATCCAGCACCGAGCACCAGACCTGATTCTCTGCCCTCACCAGGAGGCCCTCCTCTGTCTTGATCTGAGAGACAAGATGTCATGAGTGTGGGAACTGAGTTCTTCTCTTACACCTGATAAAGGTGTCCTCCATCTGCCTCCAGAAATCCGTCCTGTGTCACTCTGTGTAGGAGGGACGGATCACACCTTCCAACAATCCTATCGCCATCGTGTCCATTTTGCCTCCTGCTGTTCCAGAAAGGGCATCAATCCAATGAGGGAGGGGGCGAGACAGCCCAAAGGAGGGGAGGGCTTTCATTTTTTAAGTTGGCCATACATCGCACGTCTCGATAGATGTACTTAACATTTCAGCAACGAGTTGTGTGGGGAGCAACGCCGTCGGAACTTATTGATAGGCTGTTAACCAGATCTGAAATAATCTATGCATGCCAGCCACTTCTTTCTCTTCCTAAACATCTCTGGCAAGAGAATGGGGAGAAAAAAATGCTGACTTCTTCCAGAATTTCCTACAAGTCTTACATCTTATACCAGTCAGCTAGTTTGGGTTTCTGAGCATTCCTGATATCTCCTGTGTTCCTACTATTTATAGTGTGTCATATTATCTATAACATGACACATGTTAAAATAAAATAAAATAAATCCCTGTGTTGTAGGTGAGGTCAGGTAACTTCTCTAGTCCTCACAGAGTTCACGTATGAATGAAACCTGGTCTCATCAACCCCAAGACTTAGTCTTTTCCCATTAGAGATTTTATTTTCTTAAAAGCACCACAGTTTTTAAAAAATATCTGGTGCCATCAAAAGCATTACTTAGGGACCCATGAAAAATTCCAACGTGCTTTCCACTAATCAGTCCTTAAAGAACGTGGGATTTTGTCTGATGTAACTCATCAGCAGTTATGAGAATAAGCTCAGGCAATTTCTCATGGTTGTGTTATGCCATTTTATGACTCAAGCACCGCTCACTAGAACTCGATCTCCTGTGCAAAGGCCCTTCTCTTCGTATTGACATGCGGATGTGACTTGTTACACAACAGCGTTGTATGCCAACTATTCCACATCATGTATGTCACATGCTAATGGAAAGAACTCGATATTCCTATCATGAGTTTCTCAATTTCTTGTCCAGGGGACTTTATTCTTTCTATTCTCACTCCTGGAATGGTTTCCTGCCTTATAAATCATCCAAATACTGTTTTACTTTCAGAGTTATGTTTGGTACTGGCACGTGACCACACAGGGTTTTCTTCGTATCATCTTATTTAAATGGATACCCTCTGGTCTTCTCTAATCGACTATGGCTTTTTTGAGGATCTAATCAGTGTCTGTCTCTCGCAGCTTGGGCACAGCGATAAACATGCTTTTATAATTGTTAGAACGAATGGATAGATGCTGCATCTAGGTAAAATGATCTTCGACAAACCTCATTGCTGCTGTAACATCTTCATATTTGGTAGAATTTCATTAGAGACAGCTGGCAACTTTCATGAACTCTTCTCAACTCTAATACTACATATTGGTCCTCAAAAAGCTTTAAATGGGTTTTGCATGTCTTAATGATAGGAGAGAACAGTTTCTGATGAAAATATTTATCCATATTGGTGGTTTTTGATGTCTCTTCTCCATATAACAGGTAGATATGATCTCCTTTTAAGTAAGGAAAAGCAGATTTATCTAAGACAAAGAGATTAAATTTAAGTGAATAAAATTTAGTCCCATTTCTATGTAATTGGCTACCAAATTAAATTGGTGTTCTTCCTAGGATCAATATTCTTCCTCAGTGATGGAGTCTATTAATTGCCTCCTGGGAAACTACACGTAGAGGTGAGGAAGGAACCCATATGAATTCAAAGAGTTAAATGTTTAAAAAGTGGATAAAAAGAGTCAGGGAAGCATCTGATAGAATAGTTATAGGGAGAGGGATAAAAATTGAAGTTCATTTCCATGGTTTTTAATTCTGCTCTCATAAACTAGAGGAATGCCATTACCATGGTGAATCTGAGTACTAGCAACAAGGAATCTGACAATGTTCCTCAGTGTCTAAAGCCGATGGCTTCAAAGCTGGTCAAACATGTACCCAGTGAAGGCGGAAAACAGACATCTGTCACCCTGCAGAAACATTGAATGGGACACAGCAGGGCTGTCTTCTCTGTAATGTTTGCATCCACAAATTTCCAAAACCACTTCTAGAAAGAGTACACCCAATAAAGCTGAGTGGGAGAACTGTGCATACGAAATTACATTTATAGAAGTGCAGGGCATAGGAAAGGGAGGGTGTTCTTGGCTGCTCAATGTAAAATATGATAGTGATGATTAGGAGTCATCACTGATTTTTATGTCACACGTAAAAAGTCATCAGCGATGGTGGTCAATTTGGTGAGAAATTTTTCATGAACACTTTGAATGCCCGGGCTGACTGGTGAACTTTAGGGTATTTCTTTAAAGATAAAAGGGCACACTCCGGATGGTTTAATTGTTATTATCTATCTTAGTGTCTTGTGTTGAAGACAGATTAGAACCCATCCATGTGGTTTAGAGAGCAGAGCTAGGATCAATGGGCGGGTGTTACCTTGAATCAGAAGGATGCTGCATGTAGAAATTAATAATTAAAATGGGAATCATTTCCTGGCCACTGTAATGTGCTAAGCGTGAGGATACATGACAAATACGACAGAGCAGACAGTCTGATGGACACAAGCAGGCTGGGAAACAAAAGACTGAATGCTGAGTATTGTGTGTATGATTGACTCTCTCTATAGAGGCAACTTTCAGAAAAGACCTACATATGCCTTTTTAGGATTTGGATTTTCAGTCTGGATTACTTTTGGAAATATCGCAATGGAGAAATCAGTCTTGAGGGTGAGAGCCAAAAAGCTCAAGTTTCTTTAGTTTATGAAAGGACGAAGACCTGCTTATGATGGCAGGGCTTTGCCACAGAAAAGTTTGGTGGGCAGCTGGGCGTGGGGGACTGGAACTCTGCGTGGTTGAGGCAGGGTATCTGTCATTAGGGCCGGAAAGATGGCACAGGAGGGACCGAGGTCCCCGGTACTGCACTCAATACCCAGTACTGTTCTGCACAGCTCATCCATGAAATTTTGAGGGTCAAGAGGTAACTCGTGAGGGAGAATCGACATATTCAAGAATATCTCCATTCTCCAGGAAAGGCACTGTATTAGTGTGCTCGGTCTGCTGTAACAAAGTAGTACAGACTGTGTAGCTTCAGCAACAGAAATGTGTTTGTCTCAGCTCCAGGCTAGGAATTTGAGATGTAGGCCGCTTCTGAGCGCTGGGAGGAAGGATCTGTTCCATGCCTCTCGGCTAGTTTCTGGTGGTTTGCTGGCCATCTTTGGCTTGCAGAAAGATCACTCAGATAGTTCTGTCTTCACCTTCACAGGGCATTCTCCCTGTGTGTGTCTGTTTCCCATTTTTTTGTTTGTTTGTTTATAAAGACACCAGTCATATTAGATTAGGGCTCACTCTGTTGATCTAATTTTAGCTCGATTACCTCTATAAGAGGTCTCTTTCTGAGTTAGGTACTCTCTGAGGTCCTGGGGTTTAGGAATTCAACATATCTTTTTGAGAGAACATAATACAGCGCATGGTAGATGCCTTGTAAACATGAAGGCATTACTAGAATTCAGTCTGATTTAGTTGAAAACAAAAATTACAAGGATGGTGGGGAAACGGCACAAATGGGTTTGAAAATGACACATTTCACATTTAAAGAGAATTAAGTGTGGAGAATTGTGAAACCAATTTCCTAAGATCAATGACATATCAGTTCATTTTTCTTCAGCTTTTTCACATAAGTGCACCTCATTCAGGGACACGATTTACTTATTAGTTGATTTCAATTGAGTTAATGTTGCAAACAGACTTTGGACAGGAAATAGTATTGAAGCATCTACATCAATAATAACTTTTTCTTCTGAAACGGCTTTTGTCTGATAATTGTGCACTCTGTCATAAATTCATCCAGCGAAGCTTGGTGTAGTAGACTGTGTCCCAGGCTGGCAATGAGATGTCCTGGATTTTAGTACCAAGGCTGGCTGTCTCATTCTGAAAATCATTTGATAACTCTGGGTCACAGTGTTTTATTGAAACCAAGGAGGGTTGTATTAGATTATATAAATATCCTAAGAGTCTTTATTCGTTTTTGTACAAATTCTGGCTTGTTATACCATATATGGAAATAAATCAGACCAAAGCGACATTGGAACCCAGAATATTGAGATGAATGTCAAGATCAATGTTAATGGAAAAAGAAACATGAATGAAAAAAAAAAGTACTAGAGTAGTTGGGTTTGATTTAATGAAGAAATATTTAATCATTGAGAAATTTTAATACAACTTCACTAGATTATTTAAGAAGAGATTATTATTTTTCCATCTAGGACAATATTTTTAAAACCATTGTCATAAAATCAATGTAATGTATCATTACCAGAATGAAGAAAAAATATAACAAAATGAAATATAGTAGAATAAGAATGAATAGAAAAGCAGTGTGAATATTTTTTTTCATATTAATATACAATGTGAGTACTGGGTTGTGATGTTCACAGCATTTCTAACAGTGGATGTCAGTCAGGAGTTTAAAAGCTAATGCCTTCATAAATGTCATTCATGGTGCACTGTTTTTTAAGAAATCTAATGTCACTGATAGACTAGGAAAATCTAGCAAAAGTTGATGAAGAAAGAGAGAATTACTTTATTCAAATTTGTTTCCATTTTCTTCATTAAGGAAATCGATACATCTGCCGAAAATAGAAAAGATAAGTGTTTTATGGAGGAAAATGAAATCTGAGTTGGATAAGAAATTGATTAAAGAAGATACTCTCATTTAAAATAAGCCCGGTTCTCCCAATCTAGGTAACTTTCAAGCAGGATGCTAAAATTTTTTTAACATGACATTACAGTAAGCTTAAAAAAACCCTTTTTTTAAATAAAACATTTCAAACATTTTTGAAAAGCGGAGAACATAGTATGAGTGTCCATGAGGCTATTTCCCAGCTTCACATTGTGTCAGCTTGTATCACCCTGGCTTCATCTATGCTCTCCTTCATCACCAATTTACTGAGCATTAACAATAAATACTACCGTTAATATTATTCAGCAAAGAAAAGGAATAAACTACTGATACATGCTAGAACATGAATGAACTTTAAAAACATATGTTAAGTGAAAGAAGCTAGTTACAAACGGCTACCAATTGTATATTCTATTTATATGAAATGTTTAGAATAGGCAAATCCATTGAGACAGGAAGTAGACTAGTGATTGCCATGGGTTGAGGGGAGGGAGTGGAGAGGAAGAAACTGCTCATGGGTATAGAATTTCTTTGGGGGGTAAAATATTCTGAATGTGATTTTGGTGATGGTTGCACACCTCTGTGAAGACACTACAAATTGCTGAATTATCTACTTTAAATAGGTGAATTTTACAATATGCAAAACTTATGAATTGTCCATTTTAAATAGGTAAATATGGTGCGTGAATTATATTTCAATAAAAATGGTTATTTTAAATCTGACATAATTGATATAAAAATAAGGAATTTATAATTACCATTGTCGTCTGTGTTGCACAAATAGCAGAATCTGTTTACAGAAAAACCAAATTTGATGTTTGACCTGTGGACGAGAATGCTGTGGATACTGGTGGCCTAATGCGAACCAGGGCTGACCTCTGTCTCTCACCCAGCAGTCCTTGCACCATTTCTGGAACTGTATTGTGTAGTATGTATTTAAGAAACACAGTAAATCCTATTATTGTGGCTTATTTAATTTATGTATCTATTAATAAAAGAGCTTCTTAAAAGGGGCAGATTTCTATTCCTATAGGGTAGGCAAAACCTCCTTTGTGGTATAAGACTTCTGCTTTCCTCCTTGACCCCTTTTTATAAACATAACTCTAAATTACAAACTTAACTCCAAAGCTTAAAGGGACATTTTTTTGGGGGGGTGAGGGGAGGTAAATGATCAAGCATTTACTCTGTTAGCAAAGATGAGAGAAACTGAATATGCATTTAACTCTTTTAACTCTTATCCCCCTTTGATGTTTTAGATTTCATTTCTTCTCTGCCTCCCTCCTGTCTAGTCAGTTTTTACCTGACCTCGTAAGAAGTAAAATCTAAAAACAGTGCATGCATACTTCTACTAGGACTGTTTTTTTTTCCCCCCAGATAGGGCTGTTGTGACACCAGGATCATATCTTTGCGTCATACCACCTTGTACCTAGAAGCAACTCTTGATAGCATCTTTCGTAACCTGTATTTACAGATGAAGATATGAAGGGAAAGTAGCAAAGCCCGCAGGCGCAGGGCTCACCTCCTCCAGTGTCTTTCGGCGTCTGTGGCCAGGTGTGCACTGTCCCTGATGCCCTTTGCACTGTCAGCTCATGCCCCTGACTGCACTCATGACAGTGCTCAGCGACCCATCAGGCTGTTTGTGTTCACTTCTCCCAAGCTCTGAATTTCTTGAAGGCAAGTACTTTCCCCCGACCTCATTTGTAAACAACAAACTAGAGCAGTGTACCTACACTGCTAAGACTCCTTTTTAGACCAATCCTTATTTTTTTGCAGGAATTTGTAGACTGACTGGGTTGTATACCATGGCTAAGAGAATTTTGTCTGAGTAGAAACAGCAAAACTGGGCATAAAACACGTCTGTTTCTGTATTTCGTGATCATTATCATTCTGTATAACATTAGGTCCTTAGGCTCCAGAATCTTTGGTGAGGAAACAGCCGATGTTGACATCATATTTTTGCATCATAAAAAATCCCAGCAAAGCAAACAGAAGAAAAACATACACAAACAACGGTAGGATTTTTCTGAGCCACTCGAGGGAAATTGCTATACAAATCTTGGCCTTGAACGCAGCATGTATGTATGTCAGAGTAAGTCCACCCCCACCCTCCCAGAAATGTTTTTAAAAACCAACCAAATCTTGCTCATGTTTTTATCTTGGTTTGACAACATTCCCGATGAACTGTCTCTCTTGCTTCATAATTAAAAAATGAAATAGAGCTCTTTTCGGCGATTTTTCTCCAACTTGCCATTAGAAATGAACACAAGTCAGTGCCGATATTAGGATTTATATTTCCTAGAAATATCGATGTTGATGGGCAAGAAGATAAAAACAAACTTAAATTAAACTGGTTTTGCATGTAAAGTGGCTGCCAACTCTGGGCAGGCTTTATTTTACCCGTAAATACTTAGAAATTGGTGGTCTGTGGGTTTTGCTGGGGGTATACTTTTTACTTCTACCGACTTCAAGGGTCCCGGTGGCTCTGGGAAAAAAAAGAGAAAGAAAAAGAAAAAGAAATTGCTGGAAGTGATTTATTCTTCCAACGCCAGCTTGTGGGCACATCTTCCCAGGAGATGGCCTCGGGCCTCCTGAACTATTTTCCTGGGCCTTGGTTTTATCATCGTTAAAACAGATATGAATGTTTCTCTTACATCCTGGCAGGCTCTTGGGAGGCATGGAATCATAGGAGGCCGTGCTGTAAGGCACGTGGGCTCCTCCGTCAGGCCTTCTGGAATGTCATCAGCGACCAGCAGGGGCAGGCAGGGGTGAGAAGTGAACTGCAGGAACTGACTTGGGCCTAGGACTGGCTGTTAGGTGGTGGCCAAGAGTCATGATTATAGCTGTCCAAGGCACAGAGGTTAAGTGTCCCTTGAATGTATGGTAGGTTCCAGGGGTGAGCCAAGGACGTGGTATTCAGGTCCAAGGCCCTCTGGGAAGTGATAGTGTCATGGACAGTGTGTGGCTGGGTGCCTGCACTGTGTTTCTGGTTGGTCTGTCTCTTTTGAATAGATAACACCTGGGACTGGTGTGTGCGTGCGTGTGCATGTCCATGTGCACATGGTATAAATATGTGTTTGAAAGTGAGAATGAAGAAAGCAGGGTCTCCTATGGGGGCTGGTGAGGGACAAGTATGGAGAAGATTTTAGGTCTCAGGAAGAGGACCTAGCAAACACTGGGTAACATATCCAGGCCGTAGAGGAAAGAAAGGGGATTCGGCACAGGCACCTACCCTGGGAGTGACCTGGAGGTGGTCAAGGGCGAGAGAAGACCCAGGGTGGGAAGGGGCTCACCTGGCCACATGAGTTACCAGTTTACAGCAACACGACTCATTCCAGACCAGCTCTGCTGGTGGGTTGAAGTTACCTAAAAGCAATCAATCTAGAGCCCATTTTGCTAAGAAGTTTAGCAGCACAAAGACTTCAGGTTGAAGGTCTTTACTGTCTGCTGTTCCCTTGAGGCTGAGGCAGATGAGCAGGCCCTAGAAGGTGACAGTAAGACTTTCCAGGCCTTTAGCCTCACTGGACTTTCATCTCTTTAAACCCACATAGGTCTTACCTAGTTGTGTATTAAAATTAGGGCCTTCATTTTGTCTCACTAAGTTTTGACAATTCGGTTGAAAAGCAGAGATTTTTTAGACAAATGTAAAATATAACATTTTTTCCCCTGTGCTTGAGCTTTGGGCTGTTTTCCGCTAGGAGATAAGAGAAATAAAATCTCATGTTTTTAAAGCTCTACCCATGAACATATTCCATCAAGGTAAAGCTCTGAAAAGAAAAATCGATTTTGCCCAGACAGATTAATGCTGGGGATAAAAGTCAAATGCAAAGTTTGTGTCTAGACCCGTCATATCAGAACTTCTCACCCCAAATATCCGGCAATGCACGGCCTCTCCTTAAGCCGTCTCTATGACAGCAGGGGGTGTGAATGCATCCCTGGCAGAGGCAGAAGCTGCCACCCATCTTAAACTCAGCCGGTCACATGATCAGCTGCTTTCTGCTCACTCTCTCCCTGAGCCTTCCTTGCACTTGCTGGTTGCTGGTCACCTGATGCCTTAAACCGTGGATCCAGGGGACGATGTGATGCCAAAGCTGAAGTAGGAGCTGCCTTGAGTTCTTTGATGAGATGGACATTCAGTACTCAAGAGGGCCAGGTCAAGGTCATGGGTGGGTCTTGCAGGGGAGCTGGAACCTGGAGGTCAGGGAGTGGGAGAAAGCCCAGTGCCAGCCCGGCGCAGAGGGCAGCGTCTGGCCGCATTTTGGAGGGTCTCAGTGTTTTGGCCGGAGAGGGAAGAAGTGGACCAACAGCAGGTCCTGCCAAGAGAAAGAGAACTGACATCCTGGGTGGCCTTTTAAGTCAGGGACTCAGGCTCAGGGAAAAGACAGACGTGGGGTGTGAGGGCATAGATGTGAGATGTGGGGTGTGAGGGCATAGATGTGAGATGTGGGGTGTGAGGGCCCGGGGAAGGGCAGGCCGGGGAAGACAGACAGTCTGCTGGTTGCCAAGTTGTCTTCATTGCTACACCCAACTCTCTTAAACTGTCCCTCACTGAAAGCAGGACATTTCCCCGAGCCCAGAGGGTAAGCTTCAAGAGACTGAGCCCTCACAGAGGAGCAGATAACCTTGCAAGTGGGAACTTGAAACGTTCTAGGGGCTGCATATCAGGCTGATCATCATGACTCCTCCTGTGACCCCTAAGCCCAGTGACCCTGCGTGCCTTCCTCCTGATGTCCTCTCTCAGGCGCCAGGAAGACTGGAGTCTGACCAGGCTCCTTCACAGGGTGGTGCAGGCAGGTAATTGCCTTGGGCCTCCCTGTCGTCCAGGAGGCCAGAGGCATTACTCAGAGCCCTCCAGAAGCCAAATCAATCAACATGACAAAGATAGTCATCTAGGGAAGGCAGACCTTTAAAAACATTACGACTACTGTAATTCTGTGGCTTCTCTGACCTCCACAGAGCTACAGAGTGGGCATCAGGCCTGTCGTGTGTGTGTGTGTGTGTGTGTGTGTGTGTGTGTGTGTGTGTGTGTGTGTGTGTGTAGACCTATATGCATATGTCTGTCTATACATGGATATGTGTGAGTGTGCGTATAATTTCTTCCTTAGTTTTTCAACATTTTTCTCAATGGAACACAAGTGGACCTGTCGCAGGTATCTGTCTCACTTCAGTGGCCAGCACGGGCATCTCTGAGGGCTAGGACCTGGCAGCACAGGATAGTCCTGGGAGTGAAATCCCTTTTCAGATGACACCCCTCATCAACGCCTGAGTGTCTGACTCTCACTTCTGGTGGGGATCATTCTGAAATGTGCATTTTACAGCAACTCAGAACTCACCTGTTGGATTGAACTGGTCATAGTGGGCATGACAACGGGCCCCTTAACTAGCACCTAAACTTCACCACCAAAGCCATATGTGCTCGGCCCGACACTCCTAGGAAACACCTAAGGCCGGGAAATCAATTATCCTTGTGCCCATTTTGCTAAAAGCTTTTACATACTGATGTGGATGAATTTGATTTGCTACAGTATTTGTTTTCTCTTTTAAAACACTTTTCATTAGGAAATTGTGTCATGATGACTGAAAATTGAAAAATGTTTTTAAAGGTGGATGGCAAACCATTATTCGTCTCCTGAAGCTCTCTATAAATCACGCCATGCATGCTAACGAGTTTTCAAATGAACGAATCAAAGGAATTTCAGTCTCGAAAATGACACACTGTGACCTGACGGCCCCGTCGAACCGCTCATGCAGCATATACCTGAATCCCGCTTTACCAGCTGGCGGTGGGTGGGGAGACAAGGGATTTGTGCAACGCTCAGGGAAGCACCCAGGCGCTGTCAAGGTTCGTGATGAGCAGCTCTTCCTGTCAACACGCTCAGGTTTGACTTCTGGAGCATTCGATTCTTCTGCACCAGCTTCCGAAACAACGCAAGCAGCACACACCGAGAACTTAATCAGCCTAAAAGGCAACAAGAGAAGAATTGGGGGCCACATTAAAATGACTATCAGACCTGGCAGGAGGAAATTACAGCAATGGGGATGGCAAGGGATACGTAATGTTTATGATGCCAAAAATTAGGGAAAAATTATAAAACTGGCCTATAGAGAGCTGAGTATTTGGAGTAGAGAAGCAAAGCATCGGGAACTATGGTTAAAGAAAATGGTTTGCCCTTAGTAAAACACCTACGTACGAGTTTGTTGAAAGAATTTATAAACACGGGAGTCGGCAGAGACAGAACTGAGGGCTGGGTAGTAACCTGAGGCCAACTTAGAGAGCTGATGACGGCTGCGCTTCGTTGTCTTAGGGCCTGCCACAGGGAAGGATTAGACCTCCCCAGTCTGTCCTTAGAATAAAAAACTTAGGGAGATGTATCTCTGCTTCGAGAAGGCAGATTTGGATTATTATAAGAGAACACTCTATAGCACCTGGATGTGCCTATGATGGACTGCAGCGTGGTCACCTGAAGTGGGTGACCAAGTTGTCCTTGTCCCCCTCTGTCCTGGACACTCTGGCTGGGTCGGCGGGTCAGAAGGTGGTACAGGTTGGTGGTGAACAGTTTGCAGCACCTAACTTTATCTTTCCACTTAGATAGAGGAGGGACGAGATGGAAGGAGAACAATAGATCAATTTCGTGGGTTTTGTGTGCGTCTGTGTGTGTGTGCGCACGTGTGTATGTGTAGGTGAAGGATTCGTGGACATTTTGACATTTTTTCCCATAAATACTTCAGTGTGTCTCTCCTAAGAATAAGAGCACATCCCCATAGCTGCTATGTCATTGTCCGGCCCCAGAAAATCAGTAATCACTTCATAATGTCATTTAACACATAGTTCATGTTCAATTTTTCCACTTTTTTTTCAAAGATGACTTCCAGCAGTTTTTTTTTTTTTCCAGCCCGGATCCCAGGTGTCATGTTTGGTTAAATCTCATGATCTCTTTTACTCTGGAACAGTCTCCTCACTTTGTCACATCTGTTTGTTCTTACATTGAATTGTGTGAAGAGTCCAGACCAGTTGTCTTGGGGAATGTCCCACCATCTGTCTGTTATCTCGTGGACACATTCAGATGAGACATATTTTGGCAAGAATAGAAGGGAAGGCCTCTGCTCGTCAATCATGTCGAGGCACCTGAGTCAGGTGGTGTCCCTGTCCTGATGTGTGGTTGTTTGGTTCCATCTGATTCTTCCCCGGCAAGGGCACCTTGATACTTTGAAACGGGATAACTGTCCTGTTTCCCCAATAACACACGCATCACCCTGATTTTTAAATGCGTTTCCCCAGCCGTGAGTCCCTCCAGGGACCTGCCGCGCCCTTTGGAGCCTTCCGTTTGCACAGAGCCTGGCACCGAGTCGGTGTCCAGCAAATGTCTGTAAGATGAAAGGCCATTGCAAAACAATTTTGTCCCAGTGGGGAGGTCAGGATCCAGCGCCCCTCTTCACTTCCTTTGGCCTCGTATGTCCTGAATGCCCCAGGGAGCCAGGGCCTCGACTGCCTGGTGCACCACTCCAGTCCCAAGGCCCAAAGGAGTGTCTGTCTGGCAAGTGGGACCTACTTGATACATACTCAGGAGTAACCGATGACCAGCCATTGGCCACAGGGTCAGAGCTGACACTGACTGTGATGTGCACACCAGGAGCCCTGAATCCTGTCTGTTTGAAGTCACAGGTGGTTTCAGACCCTGGGTGATTTTGGGCGTGTGGACAGGAACCCATGGACCATTCCTCCTAGAAAGCAGGCAGCCGTGTGCACCTCTTAACAAGGTCAGTCTCACTGTATTAGTTGACAAACTCGAGGGCACATCAGAGTCCCCTGCAGGGTATGTCACACGGAAAGTTGCTGGCTCCCAGCCTGAGAACTTCTAACTCAGCAAGTCCGAGATGGGACCAAGTGTTTGTTTCTTAATTAAGTCGCCATGAGGCGGTGATGCTGGGGACAAACTTTGAGAATTCCTGCTTTACTGTAACCCAGTGGAGGGTGAGGCGTCAGAAGATGGCTTTTCTTAAGAAATTTTGGCTCAATTCTTCAACGGAAAATGAATTTCACTCTTTCCCCCCCACCCCCATGGGAGCAGCTGTCACCCTCTCAGATAACGACACGAAAAACGGCCAGTCCCAGATGAAGTGCTACATGTGGAGCAGTAAACTATCCTCCGAGGATAATCGGGTGTCGACAGTTCCAGAAACCTCCGTAAATCCGGACGCACCAGCCGAGCCTTTTCTGCTCTCCTGGCATTCTTGCTGTTTATGGCCCCGCCGTAATCAGATCATCTTCTCCGGAGTCATTTGTGTTGTAATTGCTTTAAATTTGCAAAGAGCTCTGGCTTTCTCCACCTCATTAAACTGGATTACATCAGAAAATATAGGGATTTTTTTTTTAACCAGTAGAGTGACCTTTATTCGTTCCTATACCTGGCGATGGAGTTTCCTGGGGTCCTTCTTTGGCTCCTGGACCCAGTGGGACCCTCACTCATACACCCTAGATAATCAGGATGGCGTGGAACTCTCCTCCTGGGTCCATCACATTCTGTTTTTATTTATTTATTTATTTATCTATTTATTTATCTATTTATCTATTTATTTATTTTTCCATCAGGTTAAAAGAGCTAAGTCACCTGTGGTTTTGAAGTGTATGTAGGGGTTGCTCAGGCCTGACTAACGTCCCTCATTATCATTCCCTGTACCCTTGGGAACAGGAAAAACTGCTTTTTGACTCCCTCCGCGTCTGAAATATCAAGCCAAGGTGATGGGAGAAGAGAAAGAGTGATGGCTCCCCCTTCCCCCCTTTCCTCACTTCTATTATCAATTACTTTTTTCTCAACCAGCTGATAATTGTTAATGCTTACCAAGTGCCAGGTATTGAATTAGATGATTTATATACACGGTTTTAGATAATTACACATTAGCACTGTTAAGTGGGACTTGCCTCAAGGGCTCGGAGCTAGGACAGGACTCCAGGCCTGAGGATTTGCACCGCATCACACAGCCTAGACCCTGCATATTTTACTACAGGTGCCACAGAGGCATATACATCGAACAAAGATGACAAACACACCACCCACGCTCTCAGGAAGAGCATGGAAACGATTTGGAGAAGCAACAAGCAGAGTCTGAGTAAAGGAGAAACCGTATTTCATCAGTCTTGTGATGCATCTTGACTCACGCTTTAATATCTCTGAAATTAGGCTCTTACAATGAACACTGTTTTAAGATCGAAGGCATCAAGTGGCTGTCGTGACAGTTATCACGGCCTCTGTGGGCACGAGCTTGGCCACAGTCATTCATCTTGTCATCACTTCTAGCTCTAAATCAGTCTAAAGAGTCTTGATAAATACAGAAGAAAACTTCTAAATGATAAGAAAGCACCAGGCCATGGTTTAATTGGCAGAGATTTCCTTTCTTAGGGGCCCATAAAATAATAGTGCGGTTTCCAGTTACTTGTCTCCTCATTACTACAGAGTGTGGGAACTGTGAGAAATGGCTTATTTGTATGACAGCCTCAGTGTGACAGGAGCCTAGCAAAGGGAGGCACTGTGAGGTAGCGATGTGCAGGACTGTTTTCTGCAAAAAGGGTTCATTTTGCTGAGACCAAGAGGGATAGTAACGTGGGCATTTAGGCCATAGAAAGTGAGAACATTCTGTATTTTTGAAGCTGGATCTCTCCTGTTACCTCTTAGATCTATCTCTCCAGAAGGTTAAAAACAAAACACAAAACAAGCAAAACTGTATTTATATACACATATACATGTATGTGTGCATACCGAGAAGTTTAAATGTAGATAAATGCTTGAGGTAAACACAACTAAATATAAACACACGGAAACATAAACCTGTGTGTGGGAAGGTACCTTTTGTTATCTCTCTCTGTTCCTGTCCTTCTGTCAGACAGGTCTTCTCTTTCTCTATTCTGTGGGCCCCTCTCTACTGCCCATGTCAGTGTGACTATTATTTGGAATTGAAAATAGCTTTTCATACGATATTTAATTATTAAAGAAAAAATTAGGTCCTCTGGTTCAAAACTGAAAGTGAGCTGAATTGTTCCCATTTCTCACAGAAATAGCAAACATACTTTTGATTCACTCAACAAGCTGTGTCTTCTCTAGGCTTAGCACTCATTTTCTTCAGTGGATCTGACCTTCCAATTGGGCGGTATTGTAGCTCCTCCTGCCTTCTGTGACTCTCTCTTGTCTTCCTGACTGAGAAAAGGGCTTTATTAGCTAGACAGGAAGCCCTCTATACATCATCCCTCTGTGACACCCCCATTTGTCACTGTTTTCTCTCTGTGTATTTGGGGATGAAAATACCAAAGAGGTTAACACATTTTTCAGTGTTCACACACTACATTGGAACAAATCAGTTTAATCTTTCATCAATGTGTGGCAGAATTCATGTCGCCTGTGTGGCTGAGTGGTGGTGGGGGACACCGGGAGAGAGTTCTCACGGAGTGAGGTCCACAAGGTGAATTCTCTGCTAGTGCCCACCTGCCCCATTACACAGACTGCTCTGCCGGTCAGGACTACTGCTTTGCAAACTCCAGCACTTCCCAGATGTGTTGCCTTGGCTGTATATCTGTTTATTCTGATTTTACTTTTAAGTGAAATCCTAACTGGAAAAAAAAAATGTCTGGACTATCACAGGGAGGCCTCCAGAGGACAAAGAAATGTGGTCACATTTAGAGACAACATAAAAGTTATCGACCACACTGGCAAAGGCAGAAGGACATCCAGCTGTGTGTGCTGACTTGGGGTTGGCTCAAGCTCAGATCTGTGTGTAATGATGCCCCAAACATATTTGGGATACATTGGATTAAATAAATGTGTTATTGAAACTCACTTCAGTTTTATTAATGCAGCCACTAGGAAATTTTAAATTCCATTTGTGACATCTTATATTTTTATTAGTTAACATTGCACGAAACGATGTGCAAGGCACTTCCCTCAAAATATCCTGTAAAGACAGCATTATAATACCCATTTTGAAGACAAGTAAACTGAGGCACAGACAGTAAAAGCTACCTGCCAGTCATCTGGCTTCCACTGTAGTGTCCTTTGTGTTTTGACTCTAAGCCTAGTGAGTTCTCTGTTTTAGCACAGTAGCTTTTGTTTTTTCAGCAAATACTTCTTCGACCTGAATGTAATGTCCATCTGAGTTCAAACAGCAATGCTGCAAACTCCCCAAACTGGCAAGAACTAGGAGGGTAGAAGAGGGAGCGGATTACAGCCTCTCTAGGAAACCTTAAGAAGAAATATAGAGGCCAACTGCAGAGTTAATAGGAATAACTCCAGAGAAGCCCATGGATCACGAGGATCAAAGTAATGCTCATTCTTTCAACATTTCCTATTGCCCTTCATTTTATTAACTGCTGATTTGCTCCAGCATCTCTGGAGCATCCCTGGAATAGCCAGGTTTGCAATTTGTCAGAATGACCCTCTCTATGGAATTGCATATTGCTCCTCTGAAGCTTGAGAGGGAAATCGTGGCGGACCCTCTCCAAGTGGTCATTGCACCTGGACCACACAGACAACTCTGATTCAACTTATCATTCCAACGAATTCCTGAGCGTTCACCTTCCATGTTTATTTGGCATCTCTCATACGTCCCGTTCTGTAAAGATGAGCCAGCTTTCTTGAAGGAGGTGGAAGGAAGAGTGAGTGATGAGTCTCATGGAATGGGAGACTCGGTCTTTGCTCATTTCTCTAATCTTCCTAAGTTTCTGTTTACTCGGATATAAAATAGAAATCATCACTCCATTTGCAGGGTTCAGATGAGAAGTGAATGAGACGACAAACCTAATTCACCAGCTCCTGTGGCTAGCACAATTAGGTGCTCAATTGATTATTTAATGATCTCTGGTATTTAAAATTACTGCTCTAGATACTGCAATGAAATTGGTTTGTGTCGTGTGTGTGTGTGTGTGATGTTTTAGGATGGTCAGTACAGAACAGAGTCCATTCCTATCTTTTATGTCTCCCTGTGGGAATTCAAAATGGTGTGTTGAGGGCCTTCTCCCCCATGCAGGACACGTGTGACATGGTGAGCGATGGATGGAAATACTTGAGTTTTGCTCTCTCTCTACCCTCTCTCTTGCTCTCATTTAAAAAAAGAATCTATTAATGAAGAAGACATGCCTAAATGATCTGTAACATTCTGTTTAACATTTCAGGAAGCTCAGATTCCTCCCCTCCCCCATCCAGCAGAAATGTATACTCTAATATAGGAGACAAAACAATTAAACTATTTACTATAACATGGAAATACCATGAGGGAGACAGAAATCAAGTAGTTTGGATGTCAGAAGGATGGGTGACCACTCTTCAGAGGGCACTAGTAGGCTTTCTTCGAGAAGGTAGCAATTGAAATGTTTGCAGAATGGGTAAGATGAAGGTGGAAAGAATTCCCAGTTGAGAGCCTTGTGCGAGCAATGACTTGGATGTAAGCAAGGGAGGCGGCGCCATTTCTGCAGTGAGCAGGGCATGGTATGAGCAGCAGGGTTTCGTGTTTGATGAGCCTAGAGGCAGTCGTCGGGGCCAGGCTGCACATAGATACGGAGGCGAGATTTGAGCAGAGGGAGCAGGACAAAGAGCTGGATGGAAGCCTTCTGCAGTGCTCGGCTCTGTGATTCTGGGGGTAGTGAGCTGGTGGAAGGGGCAAGCAAGAGTCACTGAAAATGCCTGACTCTCTGGATCTGAAGACCAGGAGGGATGTGATGCCTGAATGAAGACATTTTATCAGGATGGTCCTGCCAAACCTTGGTGTTTTGCATAAAATTTTGAATATCTTAACATGACTCCAGTCATACCTGTGCCTTCCCATTTCGTGTGCTGTCAAAATCCACAAGAGAAACCATGAAACCCACACTGGTTCTTTTTTATCCCACTTTGGGCTGGGGTGAACATGGTTCTAATGAGCTTAGGAGGCCTGACCCAGCATGAGTCCTCAAGACATCAGTGAGGTCCATCTGGGCTGTGAGACCAAATGCTGGAAGATGGCACCTTGCCATGAGTGCTCATGCTCGGGGCCCCAGCCAGTGTCCAATGGCTGTCCTTCTCCCAACTCCACTGTCTACAGCAGGACTGGAAGAGTTCTCATGGAATTGCAGAAATCCAAGGAAGGCTTTTGTTCCCAGCCATGTGGCCAGGACAGGGGCTTCCCAGGGCTTGCAAGCTTCCAGAAGTGACCAGGCAGGTCTGCCTCATTCCCTGGGGAGAGAGTGCGTGGAGCATGACAGGTGCTGTTCTTGGTGAGGGGTGCATATCCAGGCCAGGGCACCAGCCTGCATCACACATACATGGAGGAAACCTGTCTGATGACCTTAGGGCTGAGTCTTTAGAACAGGGAGGCTGGGCCGAGATGGTGCAGAGCTGTCCCTACCGGTTCAGGTTTTGAGAACAACTGCAGGCAACGCTGGGTAATTATCTTGTCCATTTCTTTAGGGCAAAGTGAGCTGTGGACACCGTCCCCAGAGGCAGTGTGGGGAGAGGACAGGCTTGTTTTTTGAATCCTGGTTTTACTATTTACTCACCATGCAGCAAAGCATTTCAATTTCCTGTCTTCTTTGCAATAAGGATAATACTATAGAACTTGTATTTCCAGGTTACCCTAACATCCCATACAAAGGGTCTGGCACCAGTAAATTGTAAAGGTGGCTATGGCTTGGAAAGCCACAATGTGGAAGGCCCTTCCCTATGTGATGTGGGAAAAATAAAGAGAGAAACAGAAGATAAATATATGTAGAGGGTGGATGGCATCCTTTTTTTTTTCTTATTTTCGGTTCTTTTATAAATGGGGTGAATTTGCACCATCAAGTTGTCTACTTCAGAACAGTTTCTTAGCTGTCATCGAGCTTCAGATTCTTTCCTCGCGGTTAAACATTCAGTACTCTGCTGTGTCACCTCACTAGCAAGGCACAGTTTAGGAAACAAGTTAAGTCCATCATGAGACTGTAGTCAGTCTTTTTCTAGAAAGACATTGGGGACTTCAGACATGACAGATCTTTACGTTTTCTTGTGAGATTCTGGGACCATGTTGATGACAGATGACCGTAGCACTTGGTGTCTGCTCGTGTAACCGAGTGTCCTACCCAGACCCCCTCAGCATCCACTCTTACTCTCTCTCTCTCTGAAAACTGCTACTTGAGAATATCGATTGCTTGTTTGGAGCCAACAGCAGCGTGAGCTGGAAGCTCCAGAAAGCACATGCCTCTGGAGGAAGTCCTCAGCCAACGACAGAGAGGGAGCTGATGGACTCCACTTCTAGGGTCATTCCCAATTGTGTTTTATGTGCGCTCCCGGAGCACTCCAGGAGACTTGCACTCCACGTGCCCAAGGTGGTGTTAACTAGATCCTAAACCCTTTGTTGGGTTTATTTCTTCCCCAGCTTCACTTCTCCACTCCTCTCACTGGATTTCCTAGTATGTTCCAAATAACCTTCTTGTTCTCAGAGGTTTGTCTCAGGACCAGCCCCTAGGGGACCGCACACTAAGACACATTTCAGCTTCTTCCAGGTAATTACAATGTTGAGGTTTGCAATGTGAGCCCTGGAGCCAACCTAGATTTTTTTTTTTATAAAGTGTAGCAGCTGGACATTTGATCTGAAAAAATTCTAAGGAGCAGGATCTAAATTTTTTAGTAAACCCTGGTGATGGTCACATTGGGTACCAGGATACCCACTCAGGGATGGAGAGCGTAGTGTTGGAATAAAGGGGGTAGAAACTAAAGCATGGAATGTAGGGGATGAGGCAACCATGATTCTGATGATAGATAAATGGCACAAGAGTCCTAGGTGGCCCAGCCAAGCTCCAGGGTTCCTCAGAGGTCTAGGGGAGACGGGGTCTTGGGGAAACAGATAGGGCCATTAGAGGTGGTACATTTACAGGCCCTGAACTTCCCTGACAGGTACAAGTGGAACTAATAAGTGGTCTCACTTAAGCCTGACACTAAGCTTTCTTTATGTATGTTGCTTCATTTAAGTCTAACAAAGACAGTAAAGTAGGTGTTATCATCCCCATTTTATAGATGAAAAAAAAACTGAACTGAAATTTTGAGAATTTAAATTACTTTCTCAAGCTCATCTTCCTGGAGAGTGGTATTGGGACTTGACTGATACCAAGTTCTGACTGATTCCGCAGTTCGTATGCCTTTTGATGAAATTCCAGAGTAAATAGGATCTCCTGGACTTAAGCTCTGTGGGTAGCAGCCCTCACCAGGATCAGCCATAAAGTGACTGGAAAGCCCAAGGATTGCACTAAGTTTTATGCAGAATATTCACAGAAGTAGCTAAGGAATTAAAAGACAGGTTTGATCAGAAAAGGGGAGTATAATTTTGGGGTGCCCAAATCCAAAGGAGGTACAGAAAGATGACACATCATTAATCTTTGTGCACACTCTGCTTTCTG
Source organism: Cynopterus sphinx (assembly GCA_030015415.1). Lineage (NCBI taxonomy): Eukaryota > Metazoa > Chordata > Mammalia > Chiroptera > Pteropodidae > Cynopterus > Cynopterus sphinx. The sequence continues at coordinate 4,344,227 of CM057383.1, read as the reverse complement.
GTCCTCAAATATTATGAGCAGTTGCCAAATGCACCCAGGATTCTATTGACAGAGAAGATATCGTGGCTATTTTATGCTTATTTTTATCGTGAAGCATAACATGTCAAAAACCACATACAACAAAAGTGTTTTGCTCATTAAGAATTGTGAAATGAGCATCCATGAGACTTCTATCCAGGTCAGGACATTAAATATTACCAATACCCAGACCTCTCCCAGGAGTCACCGGGATCATAACCCCCTTCCACTTTGTCAATCTTATCTTTATCTTCACAACATAGGATGGTATTTTCTGCCTTTTTGTTGTTGTTATTGTTAATAGTTATAATCACAACTAATGCCAATATAGTTAAATTCCTGCTTTGAAGTTTGTATAATTTCTATATTCAGACTTTTCAGCATTTCATCCCATTGTACCACTGACTTCAGAAATTAGCCACAAATTCTCAGGACTTGGAAGAAAGTGAGCCAATTGGTTCAGAATACATCCCTTAGAGGACTGATGTCCCAGGGACACATTTGTGTCACAGAGAATAGAGACTTAAAAGCCACTTGGGAGGCACATATGGTTGTCCTGGTCACCAAGGCTTTCTGTCAAGTGCATCATTCTTCTTTCTCCTTCGCAGGTCTGGCTCACAGGTTTGTATTTCTGGATCACCAACAGTTCACTGAGGGTGTGATTCTTTCCTTGTTGGTAGTTTTCCCCATAAGAGAAAAAGAAGGATACTCTCCGATTTTCTTGTTCCTGAAACAAGACACACAATTTCATCTTTGGTTCCTTGGTTCATACTTCTCTCCACCCAGAACATTCTGGGTAATTACTCCCACCTTTGGAAAATTCTTATTTGGTCTTCAGGGTTCAGCTTAAATGTCCCTTCTCAGATGAAGATTTTCTGTTGTTCTTCCCCAAGAAGAAATAATTTCCTTGAATTTGCTACCATGAAGGGAGCATTTGAACCTAATTGCATTGCCAATAACACCGTGACGTAATTCTGTTTATGAGCAGGTCTTCTCCACTCAGCAGTAAGAAACTTGAGGAGAGGGATGATACCCATTAATCATGTCCCTTCCCAGTGATGAATGCAGAGGCATCCACTCACTTTTGTGGAATCAGTCAGTCAATCGGTCAATGCACAGCTAGATGAAGTCCTGTGGAGGGAAGTTAATTGACGTCAGAGACACATCACATCTTCAACTAGAAGGACAAAGCAAAGTTATAAATTATAATGGTCAAGTAGAGTTGGGAAGCAAATAAAAAAGTGAGGCATAGAGGGAGTATAATAGGATGGATGATATAGGAGCTTAATCCAAGAAGCAGGGAAAGTCATGGATGCAGAAAATGAGGTTATTATTCTAGGTGGAGTGCTGCTCATGTGGCCTAAAATGAGGCATGCCAGACCATGGTGAACTCTTTCAAATGACTTGATTGCATTTAAGAAATTATTAGTCTTACAGAAAATATTAATTGTATCCATAAAAACAGGAATGAGATATGGAATATATATATATATACATAATATATGTATATATGTTGTATATGTACTCACATATAACATATACGTATATAATAATTGCTATATTTAGACTTTTCAGCTTATATATATACACGCACACACATATATAACTAAAGAGCACTTTACACTTTATGTATGAGGAAGGCATGCATGACTGATGGTTTTAAAAACCTTCATTCACTTTTAAATAATTGGAGAAAAACTTTCATTAAAACATATGCTTTCATAGCAGGAGCTGTTTTAATTTCAAAAATTTTAGGTAATCTTTCTAAAGACTTCAGGCTTCTGCATATTTAATCCATGAAACACATCCCAGTGAAATGAGAATTTAACATTATGGTGCACTGGGAGGTGCCCTGGAAATTAAAAATGCAGAGCTTCTGATTAATCACATTCGTGCTCATGAAGCTGAGTGTTCTGGGGATCAGCTGGCCCTGCTGTCAAAAATCAGTGCTGGGCTCCCTTGTCAAGGATCTTTTTTTCTTTCTTTCTATTATTAAAAACATCTCCCTCCTGTAGTTCTAAGTGATGCAGTGTGGTTTGTAATAACCAAAGGGGGAGGCGACAAGAAATGTGGCAACCTTCCTAAATGTGTCTGTTTCCATCCAAACAAAGTTGATAGACAAATACAATGAATGACAAAAATCGCTGGATTATGGCATTTGGCACACTAAACTGTTGCAATTTGCATGGTCAGAAAGCTATGAAATCCACAGGAGGCATCGCATTTTTAAGTCAAGGTGGAAGAGTAGCTATTAAAGAAGTTTATTTTCTACCAAGTGATTGTATTTAGCGAATATTTGCAGGTTCTTTATAGGATGATAGAACAGGAATTCGGATCGTATACAGGTTTGGCACTGCCCTTTCTAGAAACTGGTTTTTGTTTTGTTTTGTTTTTTCTGTCATCCAAATTCTCTCAAATAAATATTGTGTTATTTTACATTCAACACCTTTTTGGATGTTCTTTCTGGATCATGGTCAACTCTGAGGTTCCCATCTGTCCCTGATTTAGAAATAGAGAGGTGGGTCTCGGTCTCATTGTCTCTTTCTCTGGTTCTTTCATCAACATCTGGCCTTTCCGTGGTAGGAACTTCTGATCCTGAATTTTTATCTCACTTGGACATTAAGATTTCTTTGGAATAATGCTCTACTTATTTATTATGCATCCACTTAGTAATCTACTTGTTATTATGCATAATAAATAAGTAGAGCATTTTCCACAATTTTGGTTGAAACATGAATTCAAATTAAACATTCCAGCAGGATTTTGCAAGCAAATCATGAATTTAGGACAAATTTCATCATCTGCTCACATCCTCTTATCATTTATTCATTATAGCAGAGGTTCCCCAGCCCTGGATCATGGATTGATACCAGAGGTGAGCCTCAAAAGGCTCTGTGGGGGCCTCAAAGAGGAGAGAGACCCTTGTCAGCCTTTGCCAACTGCCTGCATTTGCCTTATTACAAGCTCATGTAGCACCACGAGATATGGGAGCAGGTCCTGCCTCTGTTCAGCCTTCTATCCCTGGCTCTTGATGAGCGAACAATACATATTCAGTCAATAGATGAATCGATACATGTACTAAGGAGCAACATTAACTCATAAGAGAGTGGGATATGAGATATTTGAGGACTTTGCGATCACAAAGAACCTACTTACCTTTAACGTTCACCTTGACTCCTGCTGTAATCTCCTATGTCATCTTGGACAACCCACTTAAAGATCCTTGAATCTGATACGTATGTAAAAAGGGCAATTCTCCGCCAGCAAATCAAGAGACTTTTTACAGTGAGTGCAATGCCATTTCCGAGCGTCCGAGTGAGTATGGGCAAAGCCTCTCCTTTCTCTGGGCCTTGGTTTTCATATCGAAAACTCGAAGAGGTTGAAGTAGATTGATGTCTCGAATTTCTTTCAGCTCAGAAGTTTTCAAACAGTGTCAAATGTCTGTTGTCTACATACACAAGAAGATTGTTAAATTAGAAGCAGTTTATCAAAATTTAACCTATCTCTGAATAATATATTTCTATACATTTAAGTATAACCTGAAACTTACAGTGTGATTTTTTTTCATAATTTTTAATAATCTCACCTTCAGTATTTACAGATGTTCTCTTTCAGGTAAAGATAAAGGCCAGGTCTATTTGAGTCTTTTTTTCAGAATTTGTTTCATGACTTTTCATAATCCTGATCTTTCTATTAAGTTCTGTGAATTATACTTTCATTGTCCTTAGTCATTCAATGTCAAATCACTTTTTTTGGTTTGTTTGTTTCAAAAAATGTTAGACAATTATAGAGCATGTTCAGTCCCTTTTCCTATGTAGCACCTCAAAGTTCACCTTTTTGCTGATCTTTACTTTCTTTTATTTAATCTGTCTTACATATCATAGGAAGGAGGATAGAATCCACTTGCTGTGTGTGTGTGTGTGTGTGTGTGCATACACACATACATATGTATATATATATATATGTATATATAGCCACTGCTGTCAGCAACCCATCCCTAACTATTTACTATGACCTACTTTGTAGGGCACAGTTCTAGGCAGTGGAGGTCAGATCCAGTTGTGAAACCCAAGGTTAAACATTTATATTAAAGACAGAATGAACAGGCACTCAAAACCCATCATCTAATTATTTGATTTGACTGCATTTTCCTATGGCGTGTGCTCACGAGGAGGTGTCAGTGATTGTATCTGGATTACGGGAAGGCCACATCTGTACAGCTGCTACTGACCATCTCTCCTCAGCTCTGCATTCGTTGGTATCACTTTAGGAGCTTGCAGTTGGCCAAAGTGGGAAAATAGATACCACAGAAGTCAGCACATGTTACCGATCGGCCCTCCCCACCCCTTCCCTGACTGTTGATAGATATTTATCGACTCGCTGCCGCTTCTAGCTGGTATGTGACATCAGAATCGAAGGGTGGCTGTGACACTCGGGGAAATCCAGTGCTCGTGTGGCAGGGCTAAGATGTTGGAGCATCACTCCGTATGCCCGTGCAGACTCATAATTAAAAGGTACCTGGCAAGATAATTAAAAGGTAACCGAGAGAAACATTCTGCGCTTTGGGCCAAGTGCTGTAATTAGGTTCAACGCTCGCTTTGCCAGTCGGGACGGAGCATGAAGCAGGCATATTCGGAGAGCAATGAAATGACATTGGCCAAAGCAGATGGGCATTTCCAATGAGCTTTGTTACAAGGCAGATAGCTACTCTCTCTTACGTCAGTAACAGTCAGAGATAAATAAACAAACAGTTTTATAAATCCAGAATGCCTGGGGTTTAGCTGTAAGATACATCTTCCCACTTTTATTTAGATCAGGTCGATACAAATGCTTGGGCCAATGGACCGTCACCATTTCTGAGTTAAAGACGTAGTAGGTATTCAACAGCACGCTGGGCCTGTGACATGCCCTTCAATCCCAGGGAAGGGAACTCGTGTGGGGTACACTTCACTGATGTGTCAGAAACTTGTCAGGCACTTAGGAGAGGCCAGTTCCTGTCTCCAGCTTTCTGTAAGGAGAGGAAATCAATGAGAAAGAGAAGGAACTGATATACACCAAAGACATGCAGATACTGTTCATTCATGGTTTTGAATCATTAAATCATTAAAACAGTTTTGAAAGCAATATTATTTGTTTCCTTGACAAAGGAAATGGAGACTTGAAAAATAAAAAATAAAAAACAAAAGAAACTTTTCCAAGATAACAGTACTAGTAAGTGGCAGGGCCAAGATTTCTTAAATAAATGTCTATGATTCTTTTATTCAACAGACATGTTTTGGATGAATATTACATGCCAGGAGACGTCCTGACTACTAGGGGCACTGGCTAATGTTACACCATCTTTCTACTTAGAGAGCTGATACTCTCTTGTGTTAGGAGCTTAGGTAAATTAGTAAGTATGATCACATGTGTAAATATTATAGAGGCCAGCACACAAGTTCATAAGAAACACACTCAACTTGATCTTTAAAACTCGGCATAGGCCCCTGGGAGTACTCTAGTTTAATAGTTAAAGGACAAATGGGAGTTCGGCAGACAAGGTGGAATGAGGTGAGCAAAGAGCATCCTAGACAAAGGGAATAACATATGCAGAGGGTTGGGGTCAAATAAGGCAAGTTAATCATAATAATACATAATATCTTATTAATCATTTAATTAAAGTGATGTATTCCTTGAATCTTTTTTAAGAAACCTATAAGTCGGCTTTGCTCCCATAAATGAGGTTGTTCCAGGTATCAGAGTGGCTAGAACATGGATCTTTGTCATTACAAGATTTGGGGGTTTTTATCTTGAGCACAGTGTTGCAAACAAACAAAAATAATGTTACAGTTATTTTTGTGCTCGCTTTTTTCGTGTGTGTGTGTGTGTGTGAGAGAGAGAGAGAGAGAGAGAGAGAGAGCGAGAGCGAGAGCGAGAGCGAGAGAGAGAGAGAGAGAGAGAGAGAGAGAGAGAGGAAGGGAGAGGTAGGATGGGGCCAGGAGCAGAGAAAAAACTGAGTCGATCATGTGTCAGAATATGAATACAGTGCCTGAGATGTAGTAGATATAGATGGTGGCCTTTGTTTTTATAAAAACAGCCATTGAAAAATTCTCTTAATGACTATATTTTTGCGAGAAAAGTAGGAAACAAAATGCAGTTGTACATTTATTATATTCTGTCAAGCATACTTTCCCAAGTCCTAGAAATAGACTTTTTGAACACCGACATCGGTGAGATGGCTTTGAAATGGGGGAAAAAAATGAAGAAAAAAAAGATGATAAATTCTTAGACATATAACATTATGGTAAAACTTGAGGCCTGAGAATTTTATTCAAGTGATTACGTTAGAATAAAAAAAAGGAAATGCATAATTCATGCATGACTCACCAAGACAGGATTAAAGATTAATCACAGAGGTCACACACCACAGATACAGTGATTGCAGCGCAGAAAGATAGAGAGCTTGAAGCTATTTACCTTTTAATACATCTCGCTTCCTAGACTGGGGACAATCCACCTTCTCAGTCTCCATGGAGCAGGCCAAGCCTGGGCAGCGGTTGCAGCTGTGCGGTGTTATCTGTTAGTGAGCCAGTCTCTTTCCTAATCACCCCTCCCCTCATCAACCACCCCTTTTCCCACTCCGAGTTAACCCAGACAAAATCTTCATTTCTGTACCCTGGCAACTCCGGACTCTTAGCCTTACCAGACACACAGATTTGTTTTTGTACATTTTTGTTTCTCATTTTTTTAATTTCATTTTTTAATTACAGTTGACATACAATATTATATTCGTTTCAGGTGTACAACACAGGGATTAGACATTTATCGATCTTGCAAAATGATTGTCCCAGTAAGTCTGGTGTCCACCTGACTCCACATATAGTTATTACAATATTATTGACCGTTTTTCTATGCTGTACAGAGACTTTTGACTCATGCTAGTCCCTTCACCAGGTATTGCACTTTCTCCCTCATTACTGAGATTTCATTTCTCGAAACTATAGTTTTTATAGCCTTAAAACACTATGTTCTTACGATAGAGTCACTTACATTTGATATTTTAAAGGATCTGTCTGCTTATGCTCATAGACAGTAGTTTCTTTGGATAATAAAACGTGGGGAAGGGTTTGACATTTCCTAGCACTCCCCAAGTGTCAGGAACTGTGCTAGATGCCTTGCAAAGCACCCTGCTTAATCTTCCAAATGACCCCATAGCATATATTATTATTTCCATTTTACAGATGAGTTAGCCAGCTCAGTAAGTTAATTAACTCATCAAAGGAGATGCTGCTGGTAAGGATAGAAACTGTTTTCTGAGTCAAAGTCTGTGCTCCTTTTACTCTGTCACAGCTTATTGAGATTATGAGTCAGAGTTTCTTTATTTTTGTGCCTGGCCTTGTCCTCTGTGGATGCCACTTCTGGGTTGTGGCTGGTCTGAGTGGATAGGACAGAGGCCTGCCCCTGTAGAGCCAAGCCAATGTAATGACTGGTCACTGTGGTGCCAGAGAGAAGATTTAAGGGCAGGACCCATGCATTCCAGCCTACATCTGAATGATACCGGGCACTGGGCGCATAGGGCAGCATCTGTAGCTGCCACACAGGTCAAGCCAGTCATCCAGTGAAAGAAGCAGCCTGCAACTCTGGTCACTGACCCCTAGTCAACCCTCTTTCAATGACCCGGATATGGGGAAAGAGTGGCAACTATTCAGACTAATAGCCTGTCCCTCCCTCCCTTCCTCTCTCCCCCCACACTCTTTCACTCTTTCTCTCTCTCTCTCACCCACCCCATTACTTTTCCCTCTTGTATAATGAAATTATGCAAGATGGACCTTAGATTTCTTTTCTTGGCCAAAGAAAATGGAGGTCTTTTTAAATAAATGACTCTCTCTCTATTTTACTCTCAGGAAAATGAAACCATCTTCCATCTCTATAGCCCCATGCTTTTATCATGGCCTTTATACCTATAACTATGTGAAAATGGCATCATTGTCCATATTTTTAGTTGAGAAACCAAGGCCCAAAGTCAGGGAACAACTACAGAGATGAGGTATGACCCCAAGTCTCGTGACATTTAATTTAATGTTCTTTGTATCACATCTATGTCGATTGAAAAAAGGGGAAAAAGCAAAGAAATAGTCAAAAGGATCATCCTGGTTGAGTTTTTGACAAGACTTATGCCCTGTAGTGTTATTAACTGGAAACTCAACACCCAGGTTATTTCCGTTCACTTGATGTCCCTGGTGTCAGGGTTTGAATGGTTTAGAATGAGATCGGTTCGGGGAACCAATTTCTAACACAAATCACAGCTTCAAACATTTCCAGCCTTTAAATACATCAGGCACACACATGAAAGACTCCAAGAAATCACATATGAAAGCTGGTGTTTTTTAAGCACCATCAAAATATTTGTGAACATTGGCGACTCCAAATAAAGAACACTGCTTTCAAATTAAAAAAAAAAAAGCTTGAAAAGGAGATGGAAGTGCTTTTTACTCAAGGTAGAAAGAGTCCATTAAAAATCTATTCCCCTTATTTTCTCTGCATGTCCGACGAGCTAGTGTTTATTTATCCAATTTCAAAGGCCGTTCAGAAAGTTGCCACTTTATCATTCCACAGGATGGAAGCTTTCTACTCCTAGCCTTCAGTTGCTATTCAGACCAGCAACAGGAATTCCTCAGGAGACGCAGATGTCTGTGATTTTGAACGTCCTCAGGTTACCCAGTCTTCAGTGGTCACATTCCTGCTTAGTGTCCAACTGCACGATCTGAGATCCGAGCCTTTACTCCATGTCTCTGTCGGGGCCCCATCTTTTACTGGATTCTTCCCCCTTTGTGTTTCTGAAATGACCAGAGGGCTTCCCTAGCATCATTGGTCAGCTCTTTGGCAGGGTGAATATGAATTATAAAGAGCTCTCTGCTCTACAATTAAAGCTGCCAAACACATAAGAACCATGACATGAAATGCTTCTTAGCACAAAGCCATGATTTTTCTGCCTAAACATTACTTTCCTGACTTGATTTCGACCTTCTCTATTGCTAATGACTTTACAGCATCGCGGGCTTTTTCTTCAGATCGTAGGACAGATCAATTAATTTAATTTCCTCCCCCCAGATAATTATTTCCCGATTGTCAATTGCTGTGTTATTTGTGGATGTCATTGAAAATATAGGAAATCTTATTATTGTCAGTGGGAGGAGAATCCTTGATACTTAGGAATACATTTAAACCTGATGAGACTTGTCTTCTGCTCACCTGGGGTTGATTGAGGGTTTTTCCTGCTCATTCTATAATCCTGGTATACATCGTAAGCACCCCCAATTTTGTCTACTTTGCTTCACCCTCTTGAATTAATTGTATCCTCTGACTTTTTCCTATAACGTCTCCTGTAAATAGCCTGACAGTCCCGAGCTTTAATCAAGACTGGTTTGCTGTTCTCGGTTCTATGACTTTGTATCAGAATTCAGTCAAGAGAAATAAACTTCACAGTAACTGAAAAAGGTAAATTTAATATAAAGAACCATTATTGATAACTATAAGGAGGACAAAGATAAAGAAACAAAAAAATTAGAAAAGTATTTTCGAGTTAAGAGCAAAAAATGCATGGAAAGGATGAATTTGTAAGGAAGTGAAAAGTTTCTGCCCAAGAATAGGGTTCAGATCTCATGAGAGAAGGTACAGATGTAGCTCCCTGCATAGTTCAGATTTTCCCTGGGGTGCTTTGGGCCGTAACTGGTCAATAGTCACTGGACAAGCTGACAACGCCTCCCTTGAGGAGGTAGGCCAAGGCGTGGGAGCCAAGCCACGGTGCCTTCAAGGCTCCCTAGAAATCCTCCCACAGGAAGCCACTGAAACCCAAAGAGAAGTTTTCCATCTTGACGGCTTACCCTCCACCATTACCTTATGCTTTCTAAAAATAACTCCGCTTCTTAAATAGCACTTTACACAGGTGCTAGAGTCAACTGTCATCCTCCATATTCTCGCCTTTCATTGTGAACTTTTGGGAAATTGTTCATAACTTTATTTAAAAAAGGAAAAGAAACAGAGAAAAAAAAATAAGCTATGAAAAAAAAAAAGAAAAAAGAAGGATTTTCCTCATTCAAAGTAGCTCGAAACAATTTAAGCCAAGATTGGATCTCCTGGGAGCAATAAAAGCCCCATGTCCTGTCATTTCAGTTTGCCCCTTGAGAATCTGTGAGGTCGAAGATCCAGAAGCTTTTACTTTCTGTAGACTCGCATAACACACTGTTTCTCTGGCCACTGAAGAAGGAGGAGACTCTCAACATCAGTCAACAGATTCACCGAAACCTGCCAGCCTTCAGAGCCTGTGCCCTTCCCAAAGAGCAAGGCAGGAATATGGCTCTTTAAATCAGGAGCTTGACATCGAGGAGGGTGAATGACACCCCATGCCCCATTCCTTTCCACCTCAAGATATTTCCAGGCTTTATTTCTACTTCATTTTCTCTTATCACAGAGGAGATGCTGCCCTGGCTGAATTTTATCTTCAGAATACTAACGGGGTTGCACATGAGACACACTCATGGCCACACAGAGCCTAGCCTCCCTGCCTCCTCTGTGATCTGGGGACAAGTTTTCTGTTTCCTCACCTGCAATCACAGGATTATGGAGCTCACACCCTTCAAAGCACTTCCTCAGCCTTAAAGAGGAATCCAAAAGCACATGCCCAGACTGCACCAGCTCAGCACATAGACCTTGCATACCTAATTAAGATGAAACTCTGGGTACTGGTCTGAGCATCCCAGAGTCTCAGGAGCCCAGTCGGTGAGTGAGAAGCAAGCCATTGAGAGCGAGTGTTATTAATGACCAAGGACAAAGCTGTTAAGAGCATCTAAGGAGCTGTCTCTTATTTCTCATCTTTTATTTAATAACTAGAGATTTTAATTATAGAAAAGCATTTTTTTTTTTGAAATTTAAGTGTTTATTTGTAATGCTAATCAAATGTGGGAACATTCTGAGAGTTTTTCTCTATGCTCCATCTGTAAGCTAGCTATAATTTGAAAAAATCCAAAAATTACAAAAATAGTATGAAGCATATATAATAACTAAATCTAAACCCCAAAAACTTGACAGACAGCGTGTTCCACCTGTGCTTTTGTTTAGACTTTCTTGCATTAGAAATAGTTAAAGGATGCAACGTGACTGTCAGTTTCATTGTATGTAATCTTGAGCACCAGTTCATTTGTTTATTTTTTTGATCTCCGTTTCCTCATCTGTAAAATAACAGTGTGACCACATCAGGATGCTATGAGGCAGAGCAAAGGCATTCACATAGTTAAGTGCTTAGAACAAAGCTTGCTCTTTTCCTGCTTTCTTTCAGAAGTGTAGCATCTCTCAGCAGGGTGTCGGACTCAACAAACATGTTCATTTTGAATCACCTCTGACCCTGGCAGGAGGCCTTTCTCTAAGCAACAAACTGTCTTTGAGGGAAATGTGCACAAATGATCAATTAGAGGATTTGCAATGGATCTTTCCTGCTGTGGACGTGAACCTGTTCTATCTTTAGTTGAAGCATATGCTGCGCATCTCCTACGCGTTCATCCGTGCCTTCAGACTCCCAGACGCCCCAAAGAACATCCAAGCAGTTAGTTCCTTTCGTTTCTTGGGTCCCTGTGAAATAAATATGCCCAAGTGACAGAGTACTGGACAGGGGTCCGGCAGATATGGCCCTGCCATTGAGTCTTCGATCTTGACTCTCTTAGAGCTTCATTTCCTCCTGTGTGAAACCAGGAGTCTGTGCCACGTGTTTGCGGAAAGGCTTTGAGAATCCAATGTGATCGTCGTGTAGCCACACCTTGAAAGGAGTGACGCTTTGTATCCATTTGAAAGTTAATAAAAATGATTGATGATGCTGTTAACTGTTATTATTACAATAAAAGGCAAAAGACATATTACCCATTCTATAATGAAAATGCCTGTAAGTTGGATCTTCTCCGAGTTCAAGGACAGAGAGTGATGGGAGGTTGTTAATCTTCATTCAGACTTTCTGCCACCATGGAGCCTTGGCCACAGAGGAAGCATGGACCAAAGTGTTCTGGTCCTTCCAAGTCCTCACCGATGAGGCCCTGGAAGAGATTCTGAATGAGCATCTCCCTGCAGCACTCAGTCTGGAAGGTGAGGCCTACAGGTGCTGTAGCATTTGTGGAAGCTGAAATTTCACAATGACCTCGAGTACTGAAGGAAGCTGGTGCTGCAGGGGTTCAAGATCACATGACTTTTGTGCTCCTTCCAACTCCTACATTCTTGGATGCCATAACTTTAAAACTATAAAGTACCAACAGCTAATACTTGTAGAGTGCTGTACTCTGTTTAAGTGTTTTATTTCGATTATTCCTTTAACCTGTACGTCAACCCTATAAGGATCTTATTTATAAATAAGGAAGCGGATGCACAGAGAAAAATAAAGAAACTTGCCCAAGGAGCAAAGGCATCAGCAGCAGAGCCAGAATTTGAATCCAGGGAGTTCGCCTTCGAGTCATAATCTTCACCACCACTCTTTGGTCTTGAAATCAAAATTAGAATTGTTCTATCAAAAATAGCTCCATCCTCTCCTTTTGCTACTTCTTAGCTCAGATCATCTTCAAAAAATGACCATTTTCTTAAGAACACGCTGCTTTAGACTTGGTGCTATCACAATACCCCAGAGTGTGTATCCTCCTAAATAAGCATTTCATTCATTAATTCAACAGATAGTGATTCTGATCCTCTTAATTACTGATCTGGGAAGAGAGGAATGGATCCCATATGCTGATGTTTCTTAGGGTGCTTTAGTCAGTACTCAAAACAGTAATGGTGAGCAGACGACTCTGTTTGCTACTCAATGCATGATTTTTATTTTTAAAAGTATTATTATTATTATTATTATTATTATTATTATTATTACTTGATGGCATTAAATAATACTGTTTGGTTTCTTCAGTTGCTTCCATCTTTCTAACTGAGGAATTTCTGCTACTCATCCGCACCCCATCCCTTTCTCAACTTGGCATTTTCATGACTGGAGTGTGGTAGGAATTAGTGTTCTGAGTTATTGCATCCACAACTTGTTCATAAAACAATTCAGCAGGCAGAAGGTCGGATGATTTAAGGCTCACAATCTGGGTGCCTAAGCACTCTTAGTCAAATCCCCTAAATTGTACAGGTCCTCCTTCATTACCTATTAAATCTTGGCAGGAATCAGCCATTGAATGATAGCTTTTAAAGTTTAGAGGCTTCTCTAGTGAAAGGTCTCGGGAGCCACAAAAAGTGTTCATTCTAGCTAGAAGTGAAGTGAGAATCCAGCTTGATAGTCCCCATCATGAACAGGTCAGGCCCAGTGACTACAGAAGGCTATGTCTACTGGAAAGTTTTGCTGAATTTCTCTTTTTTTTCCATCCTCACTGTCATTGTCTTTATTCAAAGCTTTTCACTTCTCTCCTAGGTTGGTAAAAACATAGCAATTGATCCCCCTCTTCAGTATCACTCTCTTCCACCTAATTTCTATATTCCTATTGAATATTTTGAAATCACAATCTTAATGATTCTTGCACCTTCTTAGAGCTATTAAATAGATATTACCTTCACGATAGACTTCAAATGCCTTAGTGGAACGTACTACTGTCTTTGTGTTTTATGTTCTGATGAGATCTTGAGCTTCTAATCTTACCATGTCCCTTTTCGTATCCTGAATTCCAGCCATGCTGAAGCACTGATCAAACAATCCAGGGTCCTTGGGTGTCTGTGCTTTGTGTTGTATCCCAGCTACTTGGCTATATTTAGTCTTCTTTTCTCTTACCTAAAACTTATGAATCCTATGAGAGTGTCCTTTCACATGCCTTTTTAGTCTGAGTTGGGTGTTTTCCATTTGGTTACCATAACTCCTTGAGCAAGCCTACATCATTGCCTCTATCATGACACATTATAATCTTCTATCTGTTTTTCTGTCTTCCATGCTCACCTGTAAACTTCACAAGGGCAGAAACTGCTTTATCTACTCTATTTCCTAGTATTTTACACAGTAACAGGTGCAGTGAAAGCACTTAGCAAAGGTTTATTGGACAATTGAATGGATTTTTGAATTAATAAATTAATCCTATAGTCATTTTCCAATGTGCAAAAGCTCGTTCAGATAATAGCACTTTATTACAAACATCCTCATCATGGAAACTCTGAGTGCCAAGATGATGCTCATCCAGATGTCCCGAGCTCACCTCTGTGGCCTGGCATATACCCATGACACCTAGAACAGATGATGTGTGTCTGAACAATCTTTGCTCTACAACCAGTAATTAAAGCTGTTGGGCTAAGTGTAGAATTATAGTTTAATCACTCTTTCTCTTTTAGCACTTTAGAGATATCATTTCATTCTCATCAACTAATTTTTGTGGTAACTCTTATCTCGCTTTCTCTGTACAGAAACAAAGCTGTTTTTAATTTTTTATTTATTGCAGATTTTCAATAATTTGATCATAATGTGCTTTGATGTGGCTTTATGTTTCTTGGGTGGAGTATATTAAACTTGCTAGATCTCTGCTTTTATAGTTTTTATCAAGCATTGATAACTTTCAACCATTTTTTCTTCATGTATTTTTCTGCCTCTTCCTTCTCTCTGGGACTCAATTAGACATTTCAGACTACTTGAAAACTTCCCATAGCTTATTGAATCTATGCTTATTTTTGGTGGTCTTTTTCTTTTAGTACTTCATTTTTAATAATTATTGCCACATCTTCATGTTGACTGATCTTTTCTTCTGAAATATTTAATCTCCTGTATATTTCATGTCATCATTTTTTAAACTTCAGATACTGGATTTTTATTTCTTAAAGTTTTATTTGGTTATTTTTTTATATCTTTTCATTATGTTCATGCTTTTTCTTTAGAGTGTTGTTAGACTTAAATCACCTTAGGCTTATTGATGAATGATATGTACCTATTTATAACATTTTACCTTTAGTCATGTATCATTTGTTTTTAGATATGTCCTTTAAAATATTGTAAATATTTCTTGGAAAAATGAGTAGCATGCAGGTAACAGTCATACTGTTCACACATTTTACCACTTTTAAATCACAACACCAGTATTCTTTTGTAGGGGAAATGTGTATTTAATTTCTGGTTGCTATGGGTCAAATACCTATGTTGATCATAGTATAGTCATATAGTTCTGAACTGGGATAAATACAATAATCTTTAATTTGTAGAACTGCCTGACATTTATTAAATCTTTTCATTCAAATTTTCTCATTTGATATTGGCAACAGCCCTACATAAAATCATATCCTTTTTTTAGGCTTCATAATTTCCTTTTTTTACATCTGGGTACCCAGAACTCAAACACAATAAGAGATTAAACAATTTTTATTATTTTGCTGTGTTTTTTTGATACCTAATGCAGGCTTCTATTTTCAAAATGTAGTATAGCATTAACTATATTAATGGGAGGTAAAAGAATACTAGGAAAAATATATTAATTCTGTTATCACACTTGCAAAAATAAATAGCTATTATTAAACATTCCTTTCTCTTTGCTTTTGTGCATGTGTATGCATATATGTTACATTTATAGCAAAGGCAGATGTTAGTGGAATTTTTTGTCTGTTTTTCTTTGTTCATGTTGGCTTAACCTGGTTAAGATCACATTTCAGTGATCTTTCCCTAAGATAGCATTGCCTCTCCAGAGACGGATCATAATGTGAGTTGTTTGTACAGTAAAGTCTCTATTTATTGAAAATTTGATTTGGAGCAATCTGAAATTTCTATAACACAAGTGTGAATTCAGAAATAAGAAAATAATACTCTGAAAGCCCATATACATTTAATATATAAAAGGAACCCTCATTCAGAAATTATTGATTTTTTGTTGGCACAAATTCTAGTAACTGTGGTTTCCAGATTTCTTAAACCATGTCACATTTAGAGCATACAGTGCAAAGAGGATTGATGAATGTGTGTGTCCTCTTCCCTGACTACTTATTGATTGGATGTAATATGCTCTGCAGCTACAAAAATGTAGAACACATGGTCTTGTCTTCAAAGATCTTAGTATAAATTTAGAAAAATTTAACATATGAAAATAATAATAATACAAAGTAGAACACTCAGGGCATCAAAATAGAGTCACAAAATATGTTTCCAGGGTTTAGAGGAGGGAATGCAATGACAGACTTAGGTCTTAAATTAAAGAGTGAAATTGAAAGTTCAAACAAAACAAAACAGATACAGCTAACATAGCATTGAAGTATGAGGCCATGTGTTTTCCAAACACAGATACAAACAACATGGCCTCACTGCTTCACCTCGACTGTTTTTAAAGATGTCATAACATTTACAAACAGAAAATGGTTAACTAGTGTTATTTGGCTATTGTTGTTGGTTAACTAATGCTAATTGGTTGTTATTGCTTAGCTAAAGGCCATACAGAATAAAGAAAATCCATTCCATAACAATAGTCATCTTGCATAGTGTTTATGCAAATGGATTCAAAAGTCATACTGCCTGGAATTTGAAGTCCCAGATCCATCACTTGCAACTTGGACCTGTTTTTAACCTGTCTGTGTCTCTGTGTCATCACCTGAAAAGGAGATGCTAAGAATACCTTCATCAAAGGTTTATTGTGATGAGTGAAGGAAACAAAATTTGTAAAGCACGTAAAACTGTCCGATACGTAGATAGATTTCAGTGTGTGCTATTTCTTAATAAGAATAGAAGCAAGTGTGTTTGTAACACTTACCTAGGTATGAGGCACCATTCTAAATTTTTTTGTATCTATTAATTTACTCAATCTTTTCATCAGCCCTAGGAGAGACATACTGTTATTATGCCCATTTTCCACTTGAGAAAACCTAATCATAGAGATATAAATAACTTGCTCAAGGACTTACCTACTTAAGTAGCAAAGCCATGATTTTATCCAAGTGCTTTGTCCCTAGAGCCCTTTGTAATATTGCCACCGCAATACTGTTTATAAAAAAAAGTATAAATATTAGAGTGACATGAAAATCTAATAAGCCACTGATTTCCTGAGGCAGTGATCACTTTTTCATCAAAGTAGTCAAGTAAAGGGCGTCAAGTTAGGAGACTGGTCTAAATAATGTGTAGTTGCTAACGATTAATTTATTTTAATATTGATCATGGTCAATAAAATGTGC
Source organism: Cynopterus sphinx (assembly GCA_030015415.1). Classification (NCBI taxonomy): domain Eukaryota; kingdom Metazoa; phylum Chordata; class Mammalia; order Chiroptera; family Pteropodidae; genus Cynopterus; species Cynopterus sphinx. The sequence goes on along the minus strand of CM057383.1, from coordinate 4,327,088 downwards.
ATTTCATTTTTATTGTTTATGGAAGCAGATATGTTTATACTCACCTAAAGTATGCTCTCAGAATTTACTTAAATGTGAATGTGAAGCTATAATTATCTTTAAAAATTATATCTGTAATCATATGTATATAATTATATGTATACTCATATATAATTTCATATATACATACATATGAAATTTTCATCCTCCATCTTTATACAAAAATGTTCCCCATAAATTCAGGAGACATTTTAGTATATTGATTTAATGCACAGATTCTTATATTAGACTAACCTGGTTTTGATATCTACCTGGGCCACCTGTTTGCATAAAATTCTCATTGTGAAATGGGGAAAATAGCAACATGTATACGATAAGATTATTGCAAGAAATTGTTGAGATAATTTATTAAAAAGTATCTAGCATAGAACACGATGAGTGATACTCATTAAACGTTATTATTACTACATTCGAAGTGAGATGTTAATTCAGGTCTAAGTGCAAAGGCAAGCACACACACTTCTTTCAATAATAGCAATCAATTTGTTAATGAAGATTATTCACCTTTTTGTGTTTTTCATTGTAAAATATGAAACCCTTAAAGGAAAGTAGACAAATCACGAATGTACAGTTCAATGACTTATCAGAGAGTAACTATGGCAAACGCCATGTTTTCTGGCTAAACGATTCTTTCTGAGTGCAATTTATTGCAGGTGAAATTACTTTTCTGGTCACTTTCAGGTATTACAAACAGTCCAGCCTGGTATAATAATCAAAAGTTTAAACTTGTTCTAAGCATCAGCTTTATTTAATAGTTCTACTGGGGAAATGATGAAGGAAAGAAGGAAAGAAGGTGACTGGCATGGCTGTGAATTGGTGTCGGTCCCCCTGAGTGTGGCGTGTGTTACTCTTTCTCACACAGGAGCACGCTTGTTGGTTTCTAAAACCTGCTCCCCCTTCACTGGGTATCTCACGTGCTATATTCCCTTTGGCAGAGCATCTCCTTTCGTCTGCTCACTTCCCACACCTTTTGTAGCTTCCACACATTGAGCAGTGCTCATACTTCATGCTGAGGTCTCCTCGGGCCTCCAGGTTCCCTGGTCGGACAGGATGACTCTGCCCCATGTACAGGATACGACTGGCCTGTTTCAAACATTCTCGCTTCCTTAGATTTGATAAGCTCAGAGCAATAGCTATTTGCTCTGTCATAAGGCTAGCAAGCCAGCCAGATGCACACCTCTGTCTGTGGGTCAAATACTCTGCCTCTCCAACTTTAAGGGACAATCATGTTGCTCGTGCAGTCCCTTAGAAGCTCTCTTTCCTAAACTTCTCTTCCCTTCAATGCTAATCTCTCTCAAGGAGTATTTTTCTGGTCTTCATTCTTCCAACTTTCTTTAGAGTCTGTAAGTAGGTGGCCAACAAAGTGTGAAGCACTATTATTTTCCCTCTAAAGCCATTTCTACATCTTGTATGTTTGTCTCATATCAGACTTTGGTACAGGGGATCTATTGCCTTTTAGAAAGAGCAAGTCTTGAAACTATCAGTTTCTTATTTTACTTTTACAACAAACCCTGATATAGTAATCATTTGCCCATTCTGTAGATGGATGCAAAATATCTAACCTCTCAGACAAGGAAACAAACTAAAGTGTATTCAGCTGATAGAGAGATAATATAAAATATTTACAGCCAGGGCCTCTCGGTGGTTCTCATTATTTATATACTTTGCAATCACACCGACAAACGTCCTTGGATGGTCTCAAGAGGATTCAGTAGGGCTGAGATGCAGCAGCAGGACAGCGACGGGTGATATTGGGGTCGATTTTGGGGATGGTTTCCTAAAGCTGAGAGCTTGGAACCATATGCTGCACACATGCCCTGTTCTTGGGAACATAATGTCATTAAATCTTGAAAAACCTAATCCATCATCATCAAGGGGAATAAGTAGATATGAGGGAAAAAAACAAATTCTTATTCCATGGAAATCCTGAAATAAGGCAAAATGTGGAAACAAAATCAGGAGAAATCCAAAAGTTCTAAGAAAATTGCTTGAAGGAAGCAGACTGGTAAAGGCTCAACCTCCTAGACAGAAGCTGCTGGAGAACATGGAGGATTCACTCTGGTCGATTTAAGAGTGTTGGGTTGAAGCCAGTGACAGTTTTCTCAATTTGCTTCATCTCTGTGTAAAGATAGGTTTGAAAAATAAATCACATTTCAAAAATAGAATTTTAATGATGAGATGGTATCTCGGCTACGGGCTTCCGTGAAATTTCACAGATCTCATCAAGGTGTGATTTCAAGTAAATTGTGAACACATTAATCAAGCTTGAGACTATGGCCACTTTGCATGTCTCGGCTCAGGTAAATCCACAGAGGAGACGCACTGGGGCTCATCACACATCTTTCCACTTTATGACAGGCCACGTACCTGAAGTCAGATGCCAGGCATGGTAATTATCAGCTGTCTGTTCCCACATAGAGAAGAAAGCTCCAGAACTCAAAACAGCTCATCTTGGTGGAATTGTTTGCATAAGACAACGAAGGAGTGATAGAGTGAGAGTGCTCTCTCTAGTAAATTCCTGAGCAGAAAATAACGATATGATTTTCAGATCAAGATTTCTTTCTACCTTGAAAATGTTGCAGAGTGTGTGTGTGTGTGTGTGTGTGTGTGTGTGTGTGTGTGTGTGTGAGAGAGAGAGAGAGAGAGAGAGAGAGAGAGAGAGAGAGAGAGAGAGAGGAAGCAGGGGTGGTAAAAGAGCCAGAGTAAGAGAAAAGCTTTGGACTGAGAATAATATCTAAGTTTCAGATCTTAATCTGCCCTCAATTTACCTCGAGACCTTGAAACAATCACTTTCCCTTCTTATTTTATCTCTAAAATAAAAAATTGGACCAAGTTGATTCCTATGATCCCTTCCACTTTAAAAGTCCTGTGACTCCACTCAGTGATAAAGGGCCAAGAGTGACAATAAATAACGCATTTACTTAGCACAGTGGATTCCTGAATTCTGGAGGGTTGCATTTTACACATAAAATGATGCTTTGGCCATTGCTTCTCTTATTGGAGAACTTAGTCCAGAAAACTAAGTTTTGGAGAGTGACTCTTTGGCCATTGCTTCTCTTATTGGAGAACTTAGTCCAGAAAACTAAGTTTTGGAGAGTGACTGTGGTATTTTCAGGTCAGATCTACAGTTGGTATGTATTTCCACACCAAAGCGTAAGAGAACTTTTCATGTCAGTGCATTGCCAAAGATGTCCTAACTGAAGGATCTCCAGTCCAACTGGCGAATTGTAACTGCTTTACATCTTCTGGAAAACTTGAATTTGCTTTCAGCATGTTGTAAAATTAACCGTATGTTCCTGTCGATAGCTATAAACTCTTGAGTTATTGTTTTCTAGATGAACTGACTTAAATCAGTGCTCAGTAATGGGAATATGTTTATATTAAAGCAAGCTGATAGATGACTTTTCAAATTAATGTGTGACTTGCCTTAGCATATTAAAATCACATTTGTTTACTTACAGAGAAGCAATATTTTCACGGGGTGGGGAGTAAAAATCAAGACTGTCAAGGGAGGCTCTGTTGTACTTCTACACTCCACAATCTATTTTCCCTTTTTCCTGATTTCTTTTTTAATTTAAAAAACAAATATGAATACCTTTATTGACACATAATTGACACACAATATACTACACATGCTTAAGTATATAATTGGATCAGTTGTGACAAATGTATAAACCTGTGAAACCACAATCAACATAGTGGACATTCTCATAAACCCCTAAGTTTCCTCTTTTCTTGGAGCCCTCCCTGCCCCTCACCACTTTCTGCTTCTTCCTCCCAGGCACAGCCTGATCTGCTTTTTGGCACTAGAAATTGGTTTGTATTTTCTGGAGTTTTATAGAAATAAAATCGTCTCTGCATTATCTTTTGTCTCGTTCCTTTCACTCAGCATGATTATTTTGAGATTCATCTACGGTTTTGTATGCATCATTAGCTCATTTCTTTTGCTGCTGAGTAGTAGATCGTTGTATGGATATACTCATGGTTTGTTTAGCTGTTCATCTGTTGGTGGACACTGGAGTCATTCCGGCTGTGCTTTATTACAAATAAAACTGCGATGAACACTTGTGTAGAAGCTTTTGTATGGACATATGTTCTCGTTAGTCTTGGGTAGATGCCTGGCAATGGGATGACTGGTCTGGATTCTAGGATAAATATGTGTTTCATTGTTTTGTTGTTGTTTAACTATGAGTAAAGGCGATTTTATACTCTTGTTTTCAATCTGGATATTTTAAATTTGTTATTATCTTTGGCCTGTTTTTTCACTGGCTCAGAACTTCCTTTTTTTCCTGATCAATCTAGTTATAGGTTTGTCAACTTTATTGATCTCAGAAAGTCAGCTTTTGGTTTTATTTATCTTTTTCTAGTGTTATTCTGTATTTTTTTTTACCTTATTTCTGTTTTGACCTTTACTATTTCCTTTCTTTGCTTGCTTTTTCACTTTGCTCTTTTTTTACTCAGTTCTTTAAGGTAAAAATTTAAGTTATTGATTAGAGGTCGTTTTTTTAAATTAAATATAGTCATTTATTAGTAAAATTCCCCTCTCCATTCCCTGATATATGCTAAGAAATAAAAATGAGGCTGTAGAGACAATGATTATTCTCCTATAATAATGATAAATTTTAATTCTTAACTATTCATTTCTATAGGCTCATTTTTATTTCTTAACATATATCAGAGAAAGAAGGGGATAATTTATAGTAATAAACAACTATATTTAATTAAAAATGACCTCTAATAGTAAAGAATAAACTAGTTTTAATTAAAATTAAGATTTATCACAATTATGGGAGAATAATCTTAGGTGTTTTCTTGACCTGAATTCCTGAGGTTACATATATCTGATTCTAAGACAGAACTTAATCTGTGTTAAAAAACATTGCACTTTTTAAAGTTGGAGTAAATTCTGAAGCAGGACAAAACACCAGCGAAGAAAGCAGATACAGAAAAAAAATCAAGTCTTTATACATCTCCATATAATTTGTCTTAATCGAGTATTTTTTTAGACAAGTTTTTATTTTATTTTTTACTTTTATTATTTTTAATTTTTAAATTTAATTTAATTTTATTTATGCCTACAGCACTGTTCTTCCTAGGTAGTCTCTCATCCAAGTACTAACCAGGCCCGACCCTGCTTAGCTTCCAAGATCAGACGGGTTCAGGCATGTTCAGGGTGGTATGGCTGTAAAGTGTTTTTAAAAATATAATTTTTATTAATACTCATTTTTATTTATTTGTCTCTCAATAATGTATATATTTTTGTTTGTTTCCAAGCATTAATGAAAAGGAAAAGCAAGCTGATATGTTCATTAAACTCACCTGTAAAAGGGTAATTGCCCTGAAAATTCCTGAAGGAAATACAAGTTTTCACATTTGTCTTGACTATGTCATTCTCTTGAAGGATTAATAATCTAAGATATATAGTAGTTTTGACTCACAGTTGCTCATTGTGAATCTGTGAATCAAAGGCAGTATTATTAGGGATGTTTTCTTATCCTGAATCATGAAAACCCACAAATTTAGGAGAGAGAGACAGACTTTTAGGTTGATGCATTAGGACATTATACACAGAATACTCTAATTGTCACCGTGTCACTAAAACATTTCACCAAGTAATCATCAATCTGAACATTGGAAAGAATCTTCATTCTTCACTTCGTTCACTTGAATTCCTCCGGTGAAGAGATGCTCACCATTCCCACCTGCAGTCCGAAGGTCAAAACTTTCACTCTTTACATATTGAAACTCCATTTTTTTCCTTTCTGTGAAATGGGAATAGTACTAATCCTTAGTACCCCATATACTTAATCTGAGGCTGATTTAGGCAATAACTAAGAGAGTCCACTGAAATTCGTATGAAAAAAACACAAATATGAGTCAGAGTTGAATGTTTGAAATGAATTCACTTCTAGCACCGGCTTATCTTAGTGCTAAAAAAATCCCTTAAAGTGTTTTAACTTTGATTGTGTTACGGTAGAGAAACTTAGCTTGGGTTTGCCTTTCCTACTAAGTCCTGATTTGGGCAGAACCAGGAAAGAACTGTCACCCAGCAAAGAGATGCGACTGCATGAACAGGCAGGAGAACCAGAGAAGCTTGCTCCTCTGCTCCCTGGCCCTGTTTGTCTCGGAGCCATGGTGTGACGCATTTAAAGCTCTTGGTCGATTGTTTCTTCATCCATTTTTAAATGTTCTAAGGTATGAACAAAGAGCCTCTGGGGGGACGGTCTATGAAGATGCTTGCCTGGTTGCTTAAGCTTTCATGTCCATATCCTCCTCCCTCTGGCTGTTTACCCCCTACAGTAAGTCCCTGCTCGGGTCTGGACAAAGATCCTTGTATCATTTTTCATTCGAAATCTGCCCTGGAGACGCTTAGTTCATACTTGCACAACCCCTCTTTTTGGAAAGGCAATCCCACAGCAGAGGCTCAGTCGCGTGACCTGGGTGCGTGTGTGTTTTAAGGGTGGGGAGGGGATCGAGGCAGGATTTGGAGCATCGTCCAAGAAATCTTGGTTGCAATCTTTATAAGTTGTATTTCTTTACTGTTGTATAAAGCGGACATGATATGAAACTTGCAGAATTGTTGAGCTGTGTGCATATAAGACATATGGCATGGAATACCTTAGATGATCTTGGGGACAGGGCTTCCATGTTGTAATTTTAATGGTTGAGTGTAGTAGCATAGAGCTTGAAACAGCTTCTCCATTTGTTGATTCTGGTGTTTTCCTGGGTGAAAGATGATCTAATTCCTTTTGTTGTAGAAACATTTTGAATGTTTGAGAAGAGTCATTTGTCAGACTCCTTTATTTCCAATTATTCATGGACAAAGGAAAAGAAGGATAATCATGGTAGTGGGGTCGTGCCAGTCCTCTTTAAAAAGTGGCTCATATTTCTCAACTTTTTTTTTTTTTTTTAACTGAGATTCCTCTGAGAGCATTTGGGAATGAACTTCCAGGCTCCCCCATGATAATTATTTTTTTTTGTCATTTCTAATTAATTAATTGCTGTTTTGCCTGAACCAAACATGTGCTGGAACCTCAGGAGGGGCAGCCAAGGAGGAAGATATTCTTCAGAAGACAGCTTCTCCACAGCCACATTAAGACTGTAGGTCGTGTGTGGTTCTCATGAAACCACTTTTAAAAAATCTCAAAAAACCTTGGAAAATGGGCTTTCCCTCATTTCAGAACAGTGTAAGTCACCGATATCATGGTGATATCATAAAAGATAAACATCACCTCCTCCTCATGTCTGAGTCAGATGGGTGCATTGGATCCTGCTTGGAATAGAAAGCAGCGAGATTTGGCTTCTCCAAGCAGAAAATGATTAGGCTGCTGGCTCGTGTCTACCATGATGGGGATTCCTTTTTTGCTGCAATTATTATGTTATTCTCTATTTAATTATTTTCGTCTCTATTTATGGATGCTGGGGACATGCCTAATAAATATAGACTCTTGCAAGCCTTTGAGAAATACTGATTTCTCTAAAATGTGTACATCGAAGGGAGCATGTTTCCTTCCTCCCTCCTTGTATCATTTAAGAAGGACACATTTCTACTCACTGCAGCGATAGCAGGGGATCTGCCGGCAGCAACTGCTTCTTAAGTTATTTATGGCCTTTCAAAAATGTACTTTGCGTGGTGGGTGCATATCAATTTGTAGGAGGGGGTGTGTATTTTCTTAGACATGAATGAAAGGCCAGTTCAGAATGCAGAACGTGGTTAACGACCTCAGACTTACAGTATAGCAGACCCACCAGCATCCTGGAGACATGGAAGGGACGCCGAGCTGAGTCTTGGGTCGCACAACCCAGCCTGTCATTAATAAGCGATGTGACCTTGGGCTGGCTTCTTGATATCCCTGAGCCTCAGTACGAGCACGTGCAAACTAAGAGAATTCTGTTGTCACTCTGCCCAGATCCCCTCCTATCCATCTTAGCCTCTGGGGACCAACTCCCTCACCTTCTGTGTGCTTTGCTTCTGCTCCAACTTTCTTCAGAGAACTGTCTTTGGATCATGGAGCCTTTTGCTTCACCATTGCTTACAGAAGTGCCAGGGAGTTTGTTTGTCCCCTACTAGACACCTTAGCATTTTTCCAGCAGCAGGCTGATGAAAGCCCAGCTGCCTTGCCTTCGGATTGAATGTGTTCTTAAGGTGTCATGTAGCTTCTGGAGCTTCCTGGGCATTTGTGGGGATTATACCTGAAATCTCAACCTTGCCTGACATCTCCCCTTCCCAAACCTTCCTCTCACACATCCTTACTTGTTTCCCCAGGGAGTACTTTCTCAAAAATCACTTGGACATAAACCCTCATCTCAAGACATGCTTCTGCAGAACCTTACCAACCTCATTTAACCAGTAGTTCAAGCTTAAATCAATATTTGATCAACAGAGACTTCTCGTTCTTTTAATATTGTTATAGTGATGAACAACTGCTTAAGAAAGTTCATATAATGAGACTATACAGAGCCTTAGTCTGCATGTCTGGGTTAGCGGAGGTGGGTATATTTGGCCTCTTGGGTTTCAGACTTAAATGAAAAAATATTACACTCTCACTTTGTACTATTTACTTTTTTCATCATAGCAATGAGTCAGAGTGGGAAGGAATTACTTTTGCATTTTACAAAAGAGAAAGTGGAAGCTCAGAAAAGACACACCAGTCAGTATTTGTTCTTCTGTAATTGGCTTATTTCACTGAGCATACTGTCCCCAAAGTTTATCTATGTTGTTGTAAATAGCAGGGTTACTTCCTTTTTGTGACTGTATAATATTCCATTGTGTACGCTACCATGTTTTCTTGAGGTATTTAAGATAGTCAAACCCACAGAAGCAGAAAGAATAGTGGTAGCTGGAGCCAGGGGCAGATGGGGAATTGCTGTTCAATGATTATAAAGTTTAAATTATATAAAATGAATAAGTTCTAGAACTCTACTGCTTATTATCATGTTTACAGTTAATGATACTGTACTGAACACTTAAAAATTTAAGAGAGTAGATCTGATATTATCTATTACCACAATAAAAAAAGGACATATCATTTCTCTATATGTCTAGAGAACTTGATTACATTTTTAGACCCCAACTCAGAGCTATGAATCCTTCATGGACAAGGCTGCAGGTAACTATTGTTCATTAAAACCTCAATGCCATGTTTCATTCTGAGAAACTTTTCAAATGAGAGCTGAGATATTAGTTGCTAGGGACCCAGGAAGCACTGATGGTTTCATAAGGTGCTTTAAAATATTTAAAGCTTTCATAGTCAAAGCTGAAATGATACTGCACAAGATCTTTACTCAAATTTCTCTAAAATCATATCATATATGCAATGTAAAGAAAATGGGAGTCATATTTCTTACCTGTCTTTGTGTTCAAACTGAGGTTCATTTATCACTTGAGGAAAACCATTTGACATTCTATTTCATGACAAAACCATTATAGCTTTTTGTTCACTCTCCATATAGTTTGGTTAGAACCTCAATTTTCCTAAAGACAAAGTGTCTGACACTTTTAAGAAGCCACTTTGCAAATTAAAGCAATATGCATAAGAGAAGAGTGGGAGCACGTCAGTTAAGGTTCAAGGAAACCTGTATTTTGACGAGAGTCTCATGGCAGGAATAAAACACTCAAGAGACTGAGGTTGCAGGAAAAAAAAAAAAGAAAGAAGCCTTCTCAGACTGAAAAGGGGACAGGTCCTTCTTAAGTCACTTGCTCTTAGAGTGCTCAGAGCATTGAATAGGTAATTAGCATCTCTGTTCTCCTTGGAGCTGACAAGTGGTTGACTTTCTAATCAGCCCAGGTATTAAGAAAAAGGCAAAGCCTTTAAAAGCATTAATTCTACTTTCAGAGTGTGGAAGATTACCCGGGGAAGCAGATTTCTAATGCAGGTTCTCAGGTCTGTGTCCACACGTTCCTCTTTTTCTCATTGGGGGTATAGCCCAGGAATCTGCAGTGGTAGCATGTGTGGAGACCAGCCTTGTGTTCCTCACATTTAAAAACACGGTTGGCGAAATGCTATTTTAACACAGGCTACTTTTCCAGTAAGGATTCCTTACAATGGAGCCATATGATGCTTTTATTTTTATTTTTTCCTGTTAACGTCTTATACTAAATTAGATCAATTTGCCCAAGGAAGACAGATGTAAAGAGCCTATATTGAGAGGACTTTCGTTTTTCTGAGGAGCAGTTGAAATAAATGAAGATGCACAGAGGAGAAAAGAATTCTGAGTAAATGCTAAATGCCATTAAGTACTAGATTTAAATAAACTCCAATTGAAGAGAGATTAGATTTTTTGCTTTGTCTATTTCGGTTTATTTCTGGATGCCATCAAGAAAACAACTGAGGATCAATAAGCACAAGGAATGAGTAGCCTCTTCAGAGGCATGGATTTCTAATAGAGTTGACCCAGCTAAACGGCCCCAAATAAAGCAAGTTCCAAATGTCCAATAACCAACCGACTGGCAAGATGAAGATGAAGCCCAAAGATAATTTTTGTTCCTCACCAGATATACTTCTTTCAAAACAGCAAGACGATGGACCTTCCCCAAACACAAGAAGAATGGCACACTTCCCTCCCATCCACACACATCCGCCTACTGCACGGGGCCTCCTTTTTCATTGTCTCTCTCTAATCGTGTCTTTTTCTACACTCATGGAGGGATTATGATTTCCAGAAATGCAACAAGGTCAGGTGTGAACAGTAGTTAGGTAGCAATACAATTTAAGTAATAATGAAGTACCACTCACACCCATCAAAATAAAAACATTTCCAAGAACTACAGTACTGATTGATTAATCGATCGATCAATCGATTGTAAAAATGTAGAGAATATATACTCTAATGCTGGTTGATATAAATTTATATTGTTACTTCTTTTATTCTTAAGTAGGCTTAAAGACACTGTTAAAATACATATACTCTTTGGTCCAGCAATATTGTATTTCTTGAAACATACTTTATAGAAACCAAAGAACCAGTAAGTAAAGATCTATGTACGAGAGACTGTCTTGCATTATTGTTCACGTAGAAAAATATAAGGAAAAATGCCCATCGTGGGAGAACTGGTTATGCAGATCATGGTGTATCAACACCATGAAACAAAGCCGTTAGATTCGTATCTGTTTACTGGGAGGAATGTTTACCAGCTATTGAGAAAAGCAAGATGAGGAAAAGCATGTATAATAACGTGTTTTAACTTTTGTAGGACATGATTTAAATGTGCATGTGTTTTTAAAATAGAAGTTTATGTATTTGTGTTGTGTATGAAAGAATATTATGTATATATTTGCATGTATAGTGTGTGCGCCTGTGTGTTGGTATATCTAAGTGTGGAGACAAGCAGAAAAGGTGTAGATGTTAACATGTGTTACCTAAAAGGACACTGATATGTGATATGGGTGGAGAAAGAAGGAAGAAAGGGAGTATGGGAATTAAAAAATAAAATAAGTTCAGGCCTTTATTAAGTAAATATTACGTGTGATAGAGTACCATACTTGTGTTCTGTGTAAAACGATGTGTGTAAAGAAAAAATGTCTAAGATCTTTTCCTCCGAGATGGAGAAAAACATCATATGCATAGTTTCTCAGCCTCGTTTCAATATCTAAGTGATGAATAATATTTGGGGGAAAAGTCAGCAAATAATGGCCCTGGATTCAGCTCAGTGGTATATTTGCTTGTTTTTTTTTTCACATCCTTTCTCATTTCAGCTTTGATTTAGTGCAACTTGCCATTAAAATTATAGCCTAATCTGAAGAAATAATTGAGGAAATGACAGGATGGGGAATTCAGATGCATTTTTTTTCAATTATTTTTTTATGTCATAGCAAGAGCCTCCTGTTGGGTATCTGACGAGTTACTCATGACCAAAGAGTTTATGCATTCAAGCAGGGCGTCATCAATATTCTTATTGAGTGGAGTCTCTTGACGAATTTACCTCATTTATCTCTATGACAGAGCCAAGTGATTTCTTTCACTTGGACAAACATTGAGGCATTGTCGAGGAGCGTCAAACTCAATAAGTCAATGGTAATTTCGGGGGAGAAAAAAGTGTTTATTTTAATTGAATCCCAGAATAGGACCGTCAGATAAAGGTCCACAGGATAAGAGCTTTATTATGTCAGCCTTTCCGTCTTTAGTTTTAATTTAACTCTTCAGGCAGCTACTCAGGGGTAGCTCACTGCTTTCGATGTACCTAGCTCCTCTTAGGTCATTCATAGGTTTGCACTAAATATCACAAATCAAGAAGTTCAATGTGAGTCAGGACGTATTATTTCTGAAGCCATAATATATAGAGATTCTGATATTTCACATGTCACAAATTTATCAAGGAATAATCTCCTCAGAGCTGGTAGACGTGAGAACATTTCTTAAATGGCTGCACATGTGCTGATGTGTCTTTTAGACTAAAGCTTTTAGACAGAAATGAATGGTATTTGAAGGCAGTGAGTAAATGAGGCTTCGGCTCTCATTTTCACCCATTTTCCAATTATTAGACCCAGCCTGCAAGGTCTCCCTCAAAAGGCCCTATCAGGCTCACCACCTCCTTCATGCAGAAGCTCATAGCTCCCTGCAGAAATTCTCTCAGGTTGCAGCATGGCATGGAGTCTTCCAGTCTCAAATGTAGACTTTAGAAACACAGTTCCTCAGATAGGGATAGAGGACATGAACCTGAAGAACAAGACTTGTCTCTTCAGTTGGAGGGCCAGTAATGTGTGCCCAGTTGAGGAAAATAGGTCAATTGTTTACTAAGTCAACATTTAAAATGTTGGTGTTTCTTGTGACTTTAAATCAACCAACCTTCCTTCTTCTCTTCCTCTCTCCCTCCCTCCTGTTTTTCCTCCCTTTCTAACTTCCTTTTTCTCTTCTGACACTTATCAAGCATTGCTGAGTTTCTAGTATGTGCCTGGTGCTAAGCTACTTATTTGGTATGTTGGTTTCTTATTACTGCTGTAACAAATTACCACAAACTTAGTGGCTTAAGACAACAAACATTTATTCTTTTGCAGTTCTAGAGTCCAGCAATCCACACTGAGTCTTACGCAGCTAAATCAAGGTGTCAGCAGGGCTGTGCTCCCTTGGGAGGTGCCAGGGGTGAATCCATTTCCGATTTCCCCTGCCAGCTTCTGATGGCTGCCAATGTTCCTTGGCTTGTGGCCATGTCTTTCAACCTCTGCTCCTGTTGTCATCTCGCTTTCTCCTGTGTCAATTTTCCCTCTTCCTCCCTCTTACAAAGACACTGAGGATTGCATTTAGCCATCCCCACCCCTCAAATAATTCAGAATAAACTTCCCATTTCAAGATCCTTAATCACATCCATAAAATCCTTTTTTTCATAGAAGGTAACTTTTGGAGTTTCAGAAATTAGAATTTGAATGTGTATCCACAATATTCGCCTACTGTACTGGAGATATATAAATGTGTAATGTCCACCTGCCCTCATAAAAGCTCACATGAGAGCCATGTAAGCAGATCCCAGAATCTTTGAAAGAAGAATGTCAGACACAGATTCCAGGAGCATAATATTTTCCTGCTAGAAAATGATTAAGAATTAACTGCTTCCCAACTATTCATATCAGTTTTCAGCCTGAGTAGGAATGAATGCCTACGTGAGTGTATAAATAAAAAAATCAAACTCCGATACAAAGGGACATGTCTTTTTGGTCGGCTGCATACTGAACCTCAAAACCCAGGCCACAGCCCCTTGGGTGCTGGGCATGCTCCTTTCTATAGTAATGAGGACTTCACAGCTGTGATTAAACCAAGGATTTTGAAATGGAAAGATTATCCCAGATCAGAGTGGACCCGTATATAATCACAAGTGTTCTCTTAAGAGATTTAAAAATAGACGAGAAGAAGGTGAAGTGATGGTGGAAAGAGGAGAATTTGAAGATGCTAGGCTGCTGACTCTGAAGATGGAGGAAGGATGGAGGTCCTCACCAAGGAGTGTGGGAAATGCAGCTCAGACACTGGACGTGGTGAGGACAGGCTTCTTCCCCGGAGTCTGAGATGAGACACGGCCCTGCAGACACTGTAGCCCAGCGACACTAAGTTTGGCCTTTTGACATCCCAAACTGTGTGAATGTGAATAAATGTGTGTTGTTTTAAGCACCCACTTTTCATTCATACCTTAAAGCAGTCACAGGGAACCAGTGCAACGTTTACAGGCTCTGAGTGTTTTCTGCAGCTGGACTTAGCCGAAGGGGCATTGGCCTGAGAAACAGGAGCAGAATTCCAGGACTGCCTCTTACTCCCTAACTATGGACCACAGGCAGCCCCTTCCTCTTACTAAAGCCCACTTCCCCTGTCTGTCCACTGTGGGGCGTGGCTTCCCTTTATGCTCTAACATTATTGACCTAAAAACTTTTGCTTTTTAAAATTTACTTCACATTACAAATATCAGGAAATCTCAAATCAGGAAAATAACACTGATACAATACATGTATTCCTGAATTAGAACCTGGACTGGAAATAGGTTATGAGCCCATCTGTTCGCAGCAGAGTAGAGAGTCTCCTTACAGTCCTTTGTGTGGATCAGAATCAAATTCAGCCATGCACGGTGCATATAGTTTTCATGTCCCATGAGTCTCTTTTAATCCAGCTCCTCAGTATTTCTGTGTTTTCCATCGTTTGGCACTTTGGACAGTGCTGCGAATTGTTTTGTACCATGCCCCTCAGATTGGGTTGGTTTGATGGTGACTCATGATTGCTCTTAGTGTATGCATTTTTGGCAGGAATCTCACAGCAGTGATGTTGTGTACTCAATCAATGCATCTTATCAGAACATCCATGTCAACTTTTCTCATTTAGGAAATTTGGGTGAGGGGTGTTGCTAATCGGTTGCATTATTTTGCCATCTTGTATGTCTAAATAAAAAAATTAAAAGTTAAAACAATCCCTACTCATAAGCAGTAGGATAACAATTAACAAATTAGTGTGGTTTTAAATGTCTAATGTGTCATGTAAAAAGTTCAAAGAGTTAACACTCCTCTAAGATGGCCTACCTATTGGGGTCATAAAATCTTGGGTACAGAAATAATGGAGAGATTTAAGAAGACCAATATGATGGGTAAAATCCAGCACTCCCTCAGACAAGACTCCATCAGACAAGATTTGTTGACTTGGTCTCCGCCATTTAGTGCTACAGTGATCTTGAACAATATATAATAATAATGACAATTAGTCAATGGATATTAAGAACGGTTACGCTTCAGATGTCATTTTAAGAGATGTACATTATTCCAATTAACCTTACAAGAGCCATATGAATTTTATATGACGGTGATTCTCATCTAACAAATGAGAAACTGGAGCCTGGAGAGGTTGTCACTTCCTCAAGATCAGGCAGCTACAAAGTATTGGAGCCAAATTCAAACCCATTCTGCAGCCAGGTCCTATGCTTGTCGCCTTATATGATGCTGCTCCCATAACTGTGGTTTTCTCGTCTGGCAAATAAAGAGGACTATTACGCCTGTGTTACAGGTATCTGTAATTTAATAAAAGGCAGCATTTAAATTTATGACTCATGGTAGAAACATGTAAGGGTTAGTTTTATTCCCCCAGAGCGATGATTGTATTCTGACAAGAGGCCCAGAGAATTTGAGTAATTGCCCAAGCAAACATTATGTGGAAATACAGATGAAAACCTCCAGCTACTGCCTCGTTCCGTGCTTTTTTCCATTATACACTGTTCCTCCTGGTAATTGATTATGATGCTAAAAAGCAGAGGCAGATTCTATCATAATGAGGTAGCACATCCATAGGTATAAATTAAAGCCATAACCGATCCGTAAACACTTTGGGGGTTACTCCGAGCTGCTACTTACTGAAGAGATAATAGAAACCCTTTGGTTCTAGTGTGTATTAGTAGTCCTGATGCTGGAAGACGAGGGTGCTCTTGATCAGTCCCCCAATCAGCCACTCCACTGGAAACTCTGCATCAGCAGCCCCTCTCAAGAAAGTGGCCAGAATCATACTCTCCATACTCTGGTGAGAGACTAGTCATGGTCCCATAACCAGAAGTAATTAGAGGTCTTACACAAGCCCCTTCTAGTCCCTGGGCCTCAGTTTTCATAATCACATAATGAGAAAGTTGGCAGAACTTTTTAAAGAAATTTGAATTATCCCTCAAAGCATAATCATTTTATGATATTCCGATATGCTTGATTATTAATTTTCCTATTAGTTTGTTTTTTTGGAGCAGGCATTTAGAAATCAATCCACTAATAATTAATCTTGAGCTTGGTCTAGTGTTAAATATTCATGTGTTTCATAAATTTGGTAGAGGTTTTAGACCAAAAGTCTGAGGTTTTTGATATGACTTTTTCCCTGTGCTCACTTGTCATTTGGCGGATTTCTTTCTGTTATGTGCACATTCGGGCTTTATTTGGCAGCTTGCTAAAAAACCCAAGTCTCAAATGATCTTGTGTTAACCTTGTTTACCATAAGATGAAGGTATGTGTATAGAAACTCTGTACTTTCAACATACCTGTGAACTTCCCCGGTCATATTAAAGGGCTCAAGAAGGTCACATTGCTGTTTCGTAAAGGACTATTTTTTTTTTTTTTTTTACTTTGGTTGTTTTATATGTAAATATATTTTAAAGATCCAGGAAGAATGAATTTTCTATAAGCTTTCCCACCATATGCCACGCATTTAAACATCAAGATGGAACAAAAATGTCATTATGGGACTGAGGAATAAGAACATGTGACTTTTTTTTATAACGTGTGTGTTTAAAGGTGTATTAGCTCGAAACCAAGGTCAAAGTAATAATATCAAGACCTCAAGTAAACCAGACTGTTTATGACATTTTAATGCAATTGGTCTATTATATTCTTCAGCAAATTAGCTTAGTAAATAGTTCAAACAATGTCTCATTAATATGTGCTTAAACTTGAGTTTTATTCTAAGAAAGTTTATTGCTGAAATTTGAACTGAGATCAATTTTCTTCCATATGTTAAACCTCTTGCTTTTGTTAATGGAAATTTTCAGCAATTTCTAATTTTATCTTTCTTTCTTTCTTTCTTTCTTTCTTTCTTTCTTTCTTTCTTTCTTTCTCTCTCTCTCTCTCTCTCTCTCTCTCTCTCTCTCTCTCTTCTTCTTCTTCTTTTTTTATTTTTAATTAAATTTTTTTTTTTTTTTTTTTTTTTTTTTTTTATGAAATAGGGCCTGGAAAAGAATAGATTTCCCAAGGCTTATGACTTTGTTTCATGAAGAATATAATTTTTTTTATTCCTTAACAAATAATCACTAATATGTCCCAATGTCCAGGGTGTTCTCTTAGGCCTAGGTATTGGGTAGGGGTAAGGAATGGGTTCAGGAAGGCCAAGTATTGGCCTCACATCCCATTTGCTGTCCTTCAGCAGAGAGAGAAGAGATGCACAGTAATTAATTGAATAAAAAGTAGGTCTGTGTTTAGAGGAAGATAAAACTTTCTGTGTGCCAGATCAGGAAAAGCTTTTCAAACAGGCTAATAACTGAGCTGGGCCTTCAAGAATATATTGAATGGAGACATAGAGAAATTCACAAGGACACTTGAGAGATGATGGATAGTTTAAGAAGAGGCACAAATGGTGGCAAACATGGGTTCTGGTTTGAAAACTGGGGGTAGTTCAGTCTCATCAGAACACAGGAAGTCTACAGAGGAATTCTAGAGGAAAAAAGGTTGCAAAATCATGGGGGAGGAACCAAGTGGTTAGAAGAAATACACTCCCACCCCCAATTTTTTATTTATCACACTGACCCTGTAACTTGGCATTATTCAATTGGGAATATTTGACAGGAAAGGGGGAAACGGCAAGAGTAGAAGCAGAGAGAAAATGGAAAATACAGGCAAGATATGTAATTTTTTCCCCTAGAGCAAACTTCTTAATAAAGCACAGGAGAAGCAGGAATGCCTTTTTAATGCTCTCATAGGTAGAAAGAGTATGAAAAAGGAAAAAGCAAATCTGGAATGGTGATTACTTGCAAACACATGTCAACGGAATTGCTTGGAGTGTCAAGTTTTCCCTTTTGAATGATGCCCAATGAAAGGAAAAGTCAGAATGTAATTTCAGGAGGAGACGAGGTTTGGTGAACTCTGTCATCGCTTCACGTTGCTTCTATGCAAAGAAAATTGTACCTTATGTTCCAAGTCACAGTACATTTGTCCTCAGATGGTTTTACACCGTAGTTACCACCACCAATTTTCTGTCAAAATGTTTATATTATCTGGGGGTCTATTTCAGAAACTGACAATATTTGTTAGGTTCGAAAGAATGAAATTTCAGTGAGTTTACAATAGACCTTGACTTTCTTTACCAAATTCATATGCTGCTTGCAAAATTACGTGGCATCGCAATATTATGTCAGTCCCACAATTTGGAAGATCTGTTTGAGAATATCAAATTTAATTGTTCTGTCCATCAAGTGTTTGGAGAGATTGACTTTGGAGAAAGTTAATTTGGTTAAATTCATTAAATTGGGGAAGTTCCCAGGTAAGACAAAAAAAGCTATTATTCCTCTCTTTCTTCCTTTTTTCCTGCTTTTGCTGTAGAGCCATTCACATTTATGTTGCTTTATCCACGGGGAGTGATTTATTTCAGGCCAACTTGTGATGGATATGTTTTTCATGGTTAAAATGAGCACTTTTTAACCTTAGGCTATGGCAGATGGGTGCATAAATACGAAACAGAAACAGCCAAAGATTGACTTGTTTACTTTTTAATCCTGCTCCCCTCCTCCAATTTTTTTTTTTAATTAAAATCTCAGTAGTTCTTAAGAACTCCAGTTTTGATAAATTGAATGTCTCCGTTCCAAGCCCAGTGTTTAATTTGGGCAATGACACAAGCTGTAGAATAACTCAGAGGTGTTGCTCACCTGAGTGTCTGTCTAATCCTGTCTCTGGGCTGCTGTTCACATGCTGATTGCTATAATCCAGGCCTGCACGCTTTCTCAGCAATATCAGAAAGGACACTTCCATTTGCAAAATTATAAGGACAGCCAGAAAGAATCAAAAACAACCTTTATATTTATGTATGAGCTTGGTCTATGTTCTCTTTAGCTGTTTTTGCAGTCATGGGCGTATGTTTTTATAGAGGGAACCATGTGATGTTATGTGGATAATTAAAAAGCAAATTGTGTCAAATAGGAGCACTTTGTTTTTAAAAATAGTTTTAAGGGAGAGGAGCTAAACTCATATTCTGGAACAGCGACACTTTTTGAAGCACTAATTGAAGCAGACCGTATGACAAATGGGGGTATATTACAAAAATCGTAGCAGTGTAGTTCCAGTTTTAAATTTTTATCCCTTTCTTCTAGGCTAATTAACAGTGGGTAGAGCACTGTCTCCTGTCTGGCTTTCAGCTAGATCTTGCACTTTTTCCATATCGTTTGGATCATTCTTGATTCTGGTCGGCCTTAATTATTCTCTCATCACATTGTCCTTACATCCTAAATGGTGAGATTCCTCCCACGCGGTGATTGCCCAGGGTCAGTAATTAGCATCTGGACCTGTTCTACTTCTGATGCATTTGTACTGTTCTGGATCTCTTTGATCCAGTTCTGAATTGCTGTCACAGTCGATCTTGATATAAATCTCTTCGAATACATTCACATGACTGGAAAGGTTCCCTGCTGTTCAGGAATTGGAGTTTAACATTCCCATGGGACTATAGGCAGAAAAAGAGCACTCTGTGGATGACCCGTCTTTGTCTTTCAAAACCCCTCTTCTCTCTGCTTACTGTTGAGCTGTCATCATCAGAGTTGTGAAAGGCGGCATGGGGTAAGAGGGATACAGTGGCCAGATTGAACAAATAACAGTGAGAAGAGGCAGAGGTAGGAGTCTGTTTTGGGTGTGTCTGAGCTGTCTGTTGGATACCCAACTGGAGTTATCGAATCAAAATTCTATATGAATTGAACTGGGAGTCATTGGAATATAGATATTTGAAGAGTAAAGCCATAGAACTGGACCAGGGTACCAAGGGAGTGAGTACAGGTGAGGAAACCCCAAATTAGCTCTGATTAGCAACCACATGTAAGATCTGAATATATGTAACTAACGCAGGCTTTATGTGCTATAAACCTGTGTAAGTTTATATATTCATGTTGATCTAAATGCTTATTCTGAGACTTTTTGTCTTAATTGGAAAAAACGGGAACATAGAGAATCAGCTTTACTTGGATTTGCCTTACATGTTGAGACATGTGGTGATACCTCCCTTATCAGAATATTTTGTGTCAGGGGCAGGGCACTGGAGAGGGAGCCCTCATTGTGCCTGAACACGTGTGATAATGAGCTGCATCATAACAGGTTTTTATCGTGTACCTGGTTCTGATTCATAGTTCTAGGACAGGGAAAGCTGGCTTCACTAACTGGGACTTTAGTAATTTTTTTTTTCTGTTTTAGAAGCACCAAAATGGTCTTCTTTATGTTATTCATTCAGTAGCTTTTTCTCCATCCGAAGGAAAATGTCTTGGCAAGTGTGAATGTGCTTCCATTTTCTTCCTTGTTAATTCCTTTCACATGATAAATTGCAGGGACCAGTACTGAAATCCCTTGAAATTGAAAAGTCAGCCTACATGAATGCTTAGGAGCAAAGGTTTTAAACATAATAAGCCCATAGACATTCAGCTGAGGGAATTTTCAGAAACATTTGCAGTCGATGGCTACCTTTCATGGGTACATATTGACTCATTTGCATACTTTTCAATACTTCTAGCTTAGGTGGTCAGTCGCAGTTATCTAAAATGATTGCAAAACCTCCCACGATTATTTGAAATACTGGATATATTTTGAAGATAATTTCATTCACAAGGTGGCCCTTCCTTCAAAATGCAGCAAGTATTTTTGTATTTCTTCTGATTTTCATGCACACAAAGATGACCGACATCTATCTCCAACCTGGCCTCTTTGCCCCCTCTGTGCCCCGAATCATAATGCAAGTCCACAAGCTATTATTTTTCATTTTAAGATGACTATATGTTCATAAAATATTTATAGCAATTCAAACTGTTCAGCAGTTCAGAAACCTAACCAAAAACCTTTTATTAACTCACAAACCACTTTTATAGGATAATTTAAAATGTCAAAATTACTTTGACTTCTCAGTTATTAAAAATCCTAGTCACAAATTTACATGTTTATGTGCATATTAAAGAATCAAAACTAAAAACAAAATAATTTATATTGGTGAACATAGATTGGGGAAAAGACTACTCTCATGACGTCAAAGATTTGTCCCCTAAATTATTGATTATGAAGAGAAAAAGGTACTTTTACAATCTCTATCTGGCAATTACATTAACTGAGGACTAAAACATCATATTACTAATAATGGGTGACTGACATAGCACTCTGAGAACCACACGACATTTGAGAAGAGGGATATATGAAGAAAATGTGGCAAAATGTTAACAAGTGGTGAATATGAAAATATAGTGAAGGATACATGAGGGTTCATTACTATCTATTCGTCTTTAAGTTTGAGACCATTCAAAAAAAGTTAGGAGAATAAATTATATATATATTTGAAAGGAAAATGAAATTGGAAAATACACCTCTCATAATGATCTCATTTTAAGTGGCAGAGCTGTTTTCATAGACATCAGTAATTATCGTAAAGACATTTAGAATAATAGCTTATTTTTATAATAGTGCTTTACGCTTTACCAAATACCCTTTTATGGGACATTTAATGCCAGAAACTCCTGTGCTGTCATATTGAATAAGCATTACTATTATTATTCACTTTTTGCAGATAAAGAAACTTGAGTTTCTGAATGGAAATGCCCTGTCCAAGATTTTATAGATAAAAAAAAAAAGAGGGAAACTCTAACAAACCCAGGTTACTCAACTCTAAGTTTTGTCTGCACTTTACCTGCTAGATTCATTATGTGCATATGTTTGTGGGTGCTTTCCTCAGTAATTAAAAACCTTTGAAAATTACATGGTTGACTCATCTTTAGTGCACAGGCCATGCATGGGGCTAATTAAAAATAAGGTAATCTCAATTTCTGTTTTGAGGGAAAAGGATCCAGGGTTTCCTGTTACTAAGCTGCTAATGAATGTGGTTAGGACCACAGAGCCAGGCCACAGGTTACTTTGCATTAAGAAGGTACCATCTCTGTGACTTGTATGTATCTTTTATTAACAACAATTTAAGTAGTCTCTCTTTATTTACACATTAGACCCTGGGAGCAGTAGTAACTTTCCTTCAAATTGTCACAATTCTTAGATATCTCACCAATCTTTTTTTTTTTTTTTTTTGGGTACTTGAAAAACAGCTCTTTGAATTAAATATGCACACCTTATTTAAGTTTTGAAAATTTGGAAAGAAACTTATATTTCTTCCATTCACTATGCAAGTAGAAAATGGTCCCCAGGAGCAAATGTCCTATAATTGCTTTTCTGATAATTTGTCTTGTAGTTTTTTTTAATGATAAGATAAGAAACATATTTATCAGGTGAAAAAGGTGCTATTAGCTTAAATTTATTTGTTCAACAGTTTCATGTGATGCTTTTCATTGCTTCAGCAGACTCGTACTAACAAAACGCCTGTATGAATAGGTGTTTTATGAACTAAGTACAGTGTGTCCTGAGATGTGGTTTTTTCTTTTGTAACTGTATTTTGTAATTGTATATGTCAACCCCAACTTATATGGTTGATGACTGATTCTGTAATCAGCAATAAAACTTGTAGGATGAATATGCAGGACTCAGAGTCATAACTGATCAACATACTTGCTTTCTTGAAGTTGTGGTATTGCCCAGTAGCTTTAGGGAAAGTCAGCTCTGTCTGCCATTGCCACTTCCTCTCAGAAAGCCAGTGAATGGTCTGATTCATCTCCTGACATTCTCCATCCATGCCTCTCTTCATCCCTTTATGAAGTGGATACTGAATAGCTAAAAACAGACAATAAAATTGTGAAAAATATTAAGAGGGAGGCCAGTTCTAATGAGCACTAAACTGTTATGTAGCTATAATAATTAAAACAATAGGATACTGATATAAAAAAGGAAAAATTATAGCCAGAGGCATAGCTAATTCTGGAACAGACTGTCATTTAATAATAACTCAGCATAAGGTAAAGAAATTTGACCAGTTAATACATAAATAAAATATTCCATAAATATTAATCATATAGTGACTAGTCTTAGGGAAATAAACAATTTTAGATCCTCACATAACAACATCTACCAAAACAAATTCACGAAGAGGTAAAAGGTTAAATAAATGTCAGAAAAGTCAAATAATAAACAACTTAGTAAAAGATAAAAATAAATTTATATCAAATCTGGCAGTCACATGGAAGTTTATATGGGGAGAATTTTTTGTTTAAAAGCTAGTGAAAGAAAAATTTAAAAACTAATTAAAGCTAAGCAGAGTTGGGCCTGTTTAGTACTTAGATGGGAGACCACCCAGGAAGACCAGGTGCTGTAGGGGTAAAAAAGTAAAAAATAAGGGATTATAAACTGACAAGGTTCTTATAATCTGTGAGGTCAACCAAGGGTTACCTCACCTAAAAAAAAAAATAATAAATTAATTAATTAATAAATTAATTATATTAGGTAAACATTAAAGACTTCTAGATACTTAAAAAAAACAAGTATAGAACAAATGAAACATTGGCTAAATGTTCCCAGCCTGTAAGAGAAATAGAGTTAATATTAGAAGCATGAATTTTCTAAGAAGAATAGACGTCAGGGAGTAAACTCCTGATAAAGTCGTCCTGACCTTAAACAGTACTTAAGAAAAAG
Source organism: Cynopterus sphinx (assembly GCA_030015415.1). Taxonomy (NCBI): domain Eukaryota; kingdom Metazoa; phylum Chordata; class Mammalia; order Chiroptera; family Pteropodidae; genus Cynopterus; species Cynopterus sphinx. Next base: position 4,303,323 of record CM057383.1, on the reverse strand, counting down.
ATTGGAATGAAGACTGGAAGCCTGTGGTTTTCTGTAGCTAGTTCCCTGATACAGCCTCTTGTGAACTGGTGCTTCTGAAGGACCAGACATTTGCAAATAAGTTTTTGATCTTTCCTGTGTTACAAATCACTAATTTTGATCACATCGGTTATTTACTAAATCTCTCTTTAAAAAAAAACAGCTCCACCAATAGCGATATGTAGGTTATCTATGCATGTTGTAATGTTAGAAAAGATGAGGGGGGAGGGTGGAAACGCATCTAATGATCATTTGCGTGAGATTTTTCAACTGAGTCATGTCAGGAGCAGCTGCTCTTTCCTTTTAATGTGTCAGGGACCAAAAAGATACAGGACCACTAAACAGTGGAAATCCTTGTAACTGTAATGGAGTTAAATGAAAAAAAACGAGCAGAGGATGCTAAAGTATATAATTCACAAGAGGGGAAACAAGAAGAAAACGAATGAAAAAATATTCAACCATACTATAGTTAAGCATATTATTTCTGCAGATGAGATACATTTTCAACTGTTTAATCAGCAACATTAAATAAATAATAATACCATTTTTTCCCCTAGTCTTTCATGAAATGGTCACTACTATGTGGTGCTTCTTTGTTGGGAGAATATCTGGAAAATACCAAAAACTTTAAAAATGTGTGTTTTTTAAATTTAAAATTGGGTTCACCATCTATCCTAAGTATGTAACCTATAATAGTACAAAAGTTTTCTTCACTCAGATGCATAGCCCATAGATTTTGTCAGCATTGGAAAATGATTGAATCCAATGGTATATCCATTGTTTGGAATGTTATACTTAAAATGGTGAATAAAAAACAATAAAAGAATGGCCAAAAAATTTAAACAGCAATTTATCAAAAAATGAATAATGCATATAAGAAAAGAAGCTCAAATTGTGTATTGTTCAATGAAATAAAATAAAAAATAGAATATTATTTTTCAGACCTTCATATTTTGAAAGACCAACAAACAGAGCATAAATCTACTGTTATTAAGGCTACGGGGACTGTGATAGTCCCATATATTACAAATTGCAGTGTCAATTGGTACAACATTTTTAGAGAGCAGCTTGTCAGTACCAATCAAATAAAAACTATGTAAACTGCTGACCAGCACATTCTACTTTTAAGTTAACTCTCACATAGATAAACTCAGAAGAGTTGACGCGGAGGTTTATGACACGCTTGGAACATCGAAAGACTGGACACCACTTAAATGTCCATTAGAACATCCGCGATGATACAGTGATTAAGGAATGTTGTAGAGCCTTTGAACAGAGTAAGCTCAGTTTGACGTAGCAACATGTGAGGAGACCCACGACATGCTGTTGAGTGAAAAAGCAAGTTGGAGGTCAGGACGCAGAGCACGATCCTGTATCTACTCTCTCTCTTGCTCAGATATCATCTCTCTCTCCATTCCTACCTGGAAACATAACCTAAGAATCAGGAAGGTTAAGACGTGAGAGATTTTACATTGCAATTCTATCCTTATTTCTGCATATATAATTTTATGATAAATAGTAAAAGGTGAGAAGCAAACATGACTGTGAAGAACCTTTTTGACCTCTTCACTGAGACAGTGGACACAGCCAGATGGCAGCTTTGGGCGAAGAGGTAAAGTCTTTTCTAAATCAACCTACAGGCTAATTCAACAGAATTCCACATGAGAATGCAATCAGACCTTGATTTTTCCTTTGTCTGCTCTCTTTCGCTATTTTCTTTCATGTCTTAGCACTAAAAGATTTTGATGTAATCCTTTTCTCCTCTTTCAACAAATTCTTCACATTTCTTTTTCTTATTTTTTGACAACTTTCTCAGCCAGTTGTCACTCTGACAACTCTCTTTGAAACCAAATGGATTTCTTATCTCAGCGGGTGGTCCCAGCACCCTACAGTGCTCAGAAAATCTCCCCGAAATGGCTGGAAACAAAACTCTGGGCCGCATACACCTGTGGTCTGAATGAGAGAATTCCTGAAGACTGTAGAAGAGCAATCTCTTAATTATAAACAATGGATCGAACTTATTCTTAAAGAAGACATTCTCTGATTCTGTTTCTGTAGAAATTAACTTTTCAGCTTTCCTGGTTAATGGAATGCGAGGTGTAATGAGTGGTGAAGGGTAGTCATTAGCTTATTCTGAAGCATTACCTGAGCCAAGATCTTTATTTCAACTTGGGATGTATGTTCTTTTTCATCTTTTTGGCAGCAAGTAATGAGGGAGAGAGTCTTGTCACACGGTAGGCTTGAATGATGGTGTTTCCTCCTTCATTGATAGGGAAAGAAATTGATGCATATATGCATTGGTCAGGGGTAGAAGTCTCTTTAATTTTACTCCACGAAGCCATTTCTCCAAATATGGGTAAAAAAAATATCTATAGTCCACAGAAAATGAACAGAATTTGAGTGACTGGAACTTAACATCTCTCTGATAATATGCCTTGGTGTCTATGTCTCTTTAACCCAGACAAGTCAGTGGCCCTACGAAGACTATGGAGGGGAAAGGATGGGATTTAATTCTTTCCTGGGCTCAAGGAGGTCTGAGCAAAAAAAGAAAGGAATTAAGCTTATTTTACAAAACTTACAAAAGCTATCTTAGCATTCATCTGCTTCGATCACATAAATTATGTAAAGCATTAGGTGTTGGCAAGAGAAAAAGATAATCTACACACGAAAGCAGTGGCTAATACATGTGATACAGTAAACATATATTTTTGTGGTTAGGATAGCACAGGAATGTAATATAGAGGTAGTTATATTCGTCAAGCACTTCATAGTCTGAGCACTTTTCAGATATTTCATGTCATTTGGTCCTCCTCACTGCAGTCCATCTCAGAGGCAGCGCCGTCCCATCTCCATCTTCCGGATGAAGCAACCGAGAGCAGGACATCCGTGGATAACCGAGAGCAGGACATCTGTGGATACTTCAGCAACCCCCACACGACTTGGGGGGCAGAGCAGAGCGTGAGCCACGCTTTCCCGGTTTTAAAACCAGCCTAACAACCTATTCTGATAGAAACAGTTGCCATGGCTAATTCCCAGCCCCCGCAGCATCATAGCAGGCTTGTTACTCTCGTTGCTAACGGCTGCTGGAAGCTGCAGGCCGTGTCAGGGAAGGAAAAAAAAAAGTCACGATGGCAAGTGAGATTTCTCCTGTGTGTAAGTTGCATAAAGCACGGGGACCCTGGGCATGTCGGACACAGCTGATGATGAAATGGGACACTTGCTACGACGGATGTCGTTTAAATACAACAGTGGCGCTGCGTGCGTGCATGCGTGTGTGTGGGTCTGTATCTGTGCTTTCGTGTGGGTGTCTACAGCAGTGCAAAAAAATACGATCCTGAGGGTGGCAAACCCCCAAGCCTCATTAAATGCGAGTTTCTGAAAAATAGTCATGTGCCTTTGAACACAAAATATTCATGGATCTCTGATGGGAAGTATCATTCTTCAGAGTGTGCCTGAGATAAATACGATGCTATAAATCCAGGCCTCCCCATGTAAGATTTTTCCAGTGGGTTAATAGACAGGAGGGGGAGCTAGGCCATTATGATTTTATTTGCTTTTGGAAATGGAAAAAAAAAATGTCTCTATTGCTTAAAGCTCCTGGGCACACAAATAAAAAATGAATTACAGCATTAGCAGTCGATGCAGCAAACTCACAGTTAGGTTAATAAAATATAAATACTCGCAGTGGCCAAAGAATAGCACATTTGATTAGGAAGGTGGGAGGTGGGTTGTTTAGGGCCGCAGGGTGATAAAGGTGCTAGTACGGGCTTCTGAGCTTGCTCTGTATGGATTAGGGGACCAGAGCTGTGTTTTCCCTCAGTGGCATTGTCGGCTGCAATTCTTAATGACTTATTACATCCCGGCCGACCAGGCAACATGGCACATTAGGAAGAAATGTTAGAGAAAAATTCACTTTCTTGCAGAGCTGACATTCTGAAGAGGCTAGAAATGAGCCCCCGAGACCTTTCCTGAGAGCAGGTTAAAATAGAGATACTTCCCAGGAAAAGCCAAAGTGATTTTTTGTCAACCAGCTAGACCCCGAAACCGAGCCTGCCACTATGCGGACAGCAGTCACCTGAGTCCTCCCCTGCCACAGAAAGGCTCTCGTGGCAGTGGATGAGTGCGCATTGCTGCGAGGGTGAGAACTGGGTGTACAAAAAGAGTGTGTCAGGTGACTGTTTATTCATTTGAACATCTGGAGCAGGGATAGCAGAAGATGCTCCTGGCAGGTGTGCGTCAAGAAAAATACAATGGAAAGGCACGAAACAGAGTCCCTGGCTCTTGAGGAATCAGTGTTTTAACCACATTGACAAATGTCGCACCCCTGACTTACCAGGGAGACAGGGAAAGAAACGTTTTTGAACCCCCACTAAGTAGAAGCTACAGTGGTTGTTTCTTTGGCAGATCTTATCCATTTGATGTTCTCAAGTGTCCTGGAAGATGGATATTTCAAGGTCATTTTTAAGCAAGATATTGAAGCACAAGTGATTGACGTGATCCAGATCTCTGTGGCTGAAAATCTTGGGTTCTTCCTACCTCACCATATTTCCTTTAAGGTGTTTTTGTATTGTTTTGTCCTCAGCCTGATAACTCTGCATCTCCTAGTCTGTTATTCACCTTATAGTGAAGTCAGCTCTTCAAGTTCATGGGCAAGATTCAAAGGTACAACATGGCCCCGGGGATCTAGCTGAGCCCAACTTTTTTTTTTTTTATCATATAGTTAGTAATATTCCTTTCTACACCATAATTTCCTTTCTTGTGCCTCTATCAGGGTCATAACTGAACAATCTTGCAACTTTTCCTATAACATTTGTTAACTCAGGAAACTGTTATTTAGTGCCTATTAGAGACTGATCTGAGCAGGTGCCTTATACTTCCCCAGTAACTTTTTATTGTTATTATATGCATCAAAATAGGCCTTTTCCACTCCCCTAACAAGTTCTATTTTACAAGTTACTTCAATTCTCTGTGCTTCAGTTTCCTCATTTTAAATTATAATGATAATTACAGGACCTACTTAATAAAACTTTTGTAAAGTGTAATGAAGTAATATATGCAAAGTCCTTAGAAGACTGCTCAATGTTAAATATTTTATTTAAAAAGAAACTTATGGTAGCTGCTATTATTATTTCTTCCTTGGGCCTTTGTGAATGGGTGAGATTTAGACCTCTCCAACCGATGTTCCAGAGACGAGAACAGTGTGTGCGTGAGTGGGTGGGGAGGGGGGGAATTGTACAAAAAACGTTCAAATGGAGAATTAGACTAGAAGTCAAAGTATTGTTAATAATAAAAAAATATTCATAATCAAAATGATAATAGAAATTGCATTTGGCACTGATTCTATAGAGCTGGGCTAGGAGCTTTACACATACCACTGCATCTATTACCATTTATACAGCCTTGGACAGGTTCGTTCCCTCACTAATTCCTGGTATTCCAATTGTCAAATGAGGTGTCAGACTTAATTATTGAATCATCATGTTTTTTTTAATTATTAGAAGAAACCTCTTCAATTAAAAATGGTTGCTAAATGCTTTAGATCCCTGGAAATGCTTTGATTACAGCAGACAACCTCCAACTCACCCAACTGTGTCACCCCCTGGGAACACAGCTTGGAAGCCTCTAGATTAAAAATGGTCTGTTTCTTATTTTAGACAAATGGCTCTAGGAAGGCAGAACATCGTGTAAATTATTGATAAAGCCCTGTGAGTTTTGCAGTTAATTTCTGTAGCCTAAAGGGATGTGATGTTGGGCGGCCAAGGAGACCTTAACTGCTGCGGGGAACTGGCGAGGGTTATATCGTTGCAGTCTGGGAGTGACCTTAGTAAGGGTTGCAGCACAAGTAACTGGAATGGCCTAACAGTTTTGGTACCAATTTGGGAGGTACCTAAAGCGAGAGTGAGCCATCTCAGCTGAAATAGCTTCCATGCAAAGATCCGTAATCCTTGATTAGTTCAAACTTATTATAAAAAGAGTTGTTGTTGACTAATAAGGGTCGTGCACTTGCTTTTCAGTGTTTTCTTCCCATGAACTTGCCCTGCTTCCCGAGATTCCCATAATTGTTAGCTATTATTATAATTATTACTATTACTTGTATTTTTGTCCCTTTGGAAAAAAAGTATAAAATAGAAAAAAAATCATCAATGACTCTTCTACCGAGAAATCACTTATACTAATAATATACTTAATTTGTTTTAATTATTTTATTCTGTGTATGACATGCATATTTTCTTGTACAATTAGCTTTATGCTAACAGACTCGTTAGTAACCTGCTATTGCATGTCCCAATTTATCATGCGCATTTTCCATGTCACAAAATACTCTTCAGTCACATGCTCTTTCTGACTTGTAAGATTAATTTAAATTCCCTCTCACACTGATGGATATTGTGTTGTTTCCCTTTTCTGAAATAATTATCTGAAATACTGTAATGGCCACACTTTAAACTATCAGCACTTATGATGCAAACGAAGTTCAGGGACAGAGAGAGAAGGAGAGAGAGAAGGAGAGAGAGAGAGAGAGAGAGAGAGAGAGAGAGAGAGAGAGAGAGAGAGAGAGGAGAGGAGAGGGAGAGGGAGAGGAGAGGAGAGGGAGAGGGAGAGGAGAGGAGAGGAGAGGGAGAGGGAGAGGAGAGGAGAGGGAGAGGAGAGGGAGAGGGAGAGGAGAGGGAGAGGAGAGGAGAGGAGAGGAGAGGGAGAGGGAGAGGAGAGGGAGAGGAGAGGGAGAGGGAGAGGAGAGGGAGGGAGAGGAGAGGGAGAGGGAGAGGGAGAGGGAGAGGGAGAGGAGAGGAGAGGGAGAGGAGAGGAGAGGAGAGGAGAGGGAGAGGGAGAGGGAGAGGGAGAGGGAGAGGGAGAAGGAGAGGGAGAGGGAGAGGGAGAGGGAGAGGGAGAGGGAGAGGGAGAGGGAGAGGGAGAGGGAGAGAGGGAGAGGGAGAGGGAGGAGGAGGGAGAGGGAGAGGGAGAGAGGGAGAGGGAGAGGGAGGGAGAGAGGGAGAGAGGCAGAGGGAGGCAGAGGGAGGCAGAGGGAGGCAGTAGACCAGTAGACCACCAGCCAGGGAAGGAGGTGGACCAGAGGGCCTGTCTTCCCCAGGAATTGCAGGCCTTCTCCCACTGTACCACACTGCCCCCTGCTGAAGAGGGAGGGGAAGAAACAAAGCCAAGGATGAAGCCCCCTTGGGAATTTAAATTCTCAGTTTCCTGTAGCCCATGGCACAGACACAGGGGGGTTGCGTTTTGAGTTACTGCTGTGGGCTTGCTGGTGCTCCCTCACCTGTTGCTGCCTCTCCTTGCTGGTTGCTGAAAGTGAACACAGGCTGCCTAACTCTTGAAGCCATGGGGATGCAATGGGCAAAGAGGAATGAATATCTTTTCTGGTTCTTTGTTTTCCCTGCCTCTGTCCTTATGGTACCATCTCTGGTTCTGCAGAGTGGGTTCCTCAGGCCCAGTTTTACGTTTCTCAGAGAAGGCCCAGACCACAGGGATTTGTTTTCCATTTGCTCATCATAACTGGGTGACTCCCAAGGTTATTTTCCTTACCCATTGCTTGGTAGGCAGCTAAGAAGATTAGGGAGCTAAAGAGATTAGGTGATTCTGTTGATCCTATCTTGAATTCATTGATCGGTTTATTTAATTAATATTTGTTTTCCCAATGCCAAGGGCCAGGCTCTAGATTGAGTGAACAATGAGGACATGTTTTCTGCTTTTGTGGAGTTGATAGTCCAGGGGTAAGAGAAAGAATAAGAAAAATTTACAGGAATATAGTAACAAAGCAGGGTAAGAAGAATAACAAGCAAGTGGAAGTGAGGATTACCATTAGTGAGAGAAAAGCTCACTGAAGTGATATTTGAACTGATCTCAGAAAGTCAGGGAATAAGTCGTAAAATGGAGAAGGTTGACCCCTGCACCCAAATGCACTGTCCCAGTCTGGGTTTAAATGCCAAGGACAAATGTGCTGTGGCAAAGAGCTGGCAATGCCACTGGTTCAAAGATGCTCTCACTTTTGAAATCCCCAGGGAGCCTGCTCATCCCCCCGCGTTGCTGCCGGATATTTTCAGAGCAGTTCCTATGGCAGCTTCTCTTCTACTCTTATGTTGGGCTGAGGTTGCCTCTAGGTCCGTGTTTTGCTTTGCATTCACAATATATGGGACCCTATTTATCAATATATATTTTAAAACACATTAACATTTCCTTTTGTCTGAATGCTCTCTTGTTTTCCAGGCCTGCTTTTTTCCTTTTCATTTCGGAATGATATCAAGCTTGTGGTATAGTGGAAAGACTATGCAACGAGCCCTCATCCGACTTGCAATTTCCAGATTTACTTATCCTTTTCTGTCTCTCTTTTATAATTTTTTTTCTGAACCATTGGCATATAGGTTGCCCACAATTTTACAGTCTGTCTCATTTTATTACCTTAGTGTATTACTTTGCAGTGTTTTCTAAGAACAAGGACATTCCTTTACATAAATAAAGTTATAAAATTTGAAAAACTGAACATTGATATAATTTTTTAAAATTGAATCAACACTCCACATTGCATATTATTGAATTTTTTTTCTAACATATTTTATAATGTTTCCCCTTTCCCCCTTCATTACAGTATCTGGTCAGAATCGAACAACACACTCAGCATCCATACCTTTCCAGCCTTCTTTAACCTGCGACAGTTTTGCAGCCTTTTCTGTCTTTGATAACATTGACATTTTTGAAGACGACACTGCGGTTATTTTGTAGGTTGTCTCATATTTGGGTGACCTGATGCTTCTTGATTGGATTGAACATTCTAGTATATTTGGGGAAAATACCACACAGGTGGTAGCGTGTCCTCAGAGCATCATATCAGGAGGAACATAATGACATTTTGTCTCTTTAAAAAATAAAGACTTTCATTTTATATTTGTTTCAGGTATATAGGACGTGGGTTAGATATTTACATCATTTATGAAGTGATCCTCGTACTCTAGCCCCCACCTGGCACCACATACAGCCATTACAATGCTTTATACTGTGTTCTCTAAGCTTCATCCACATCCCTGTGACTATTGTGTAACTACTAATTTGTCCTCCTTCACCCCTTCACCTTTTTCACCCAACCCTCAACCTCCCTCCACTCTGGCAATCATCAGATTGTCTTTTGTATCGGTGAGTCTGTTTTCTTTAGTTTATTTCTTTCATTCCTTAGATTCTACATTAAGGGAATTGTGTAGTATTTATCTTTGTCTGACTTATTTCACTCAGAATAATACGCTCTAGGTCCACATATGTCATTGCAAATGATGAATTTCATTTTTTGGGGGGGGCTGGGAAATATTCCATTGTATATATGAACCATAAATTGTTTATCCAATCATCTGTTGATGGGCATTTAGGTTGCTTCCATATCTTGGCTATAGTGCATAGTGCTGCCATGAACTTAGGGGTGCATAGAGCTTTATGAATGATTGTTTTGGTTTTTTTTTTTTGGATAAATACCCAGAAGTGCAATTGCTGGGTTAAAAGGTAGATCCATTTTAAATGTTTTGAGGAGCCTCCAGACTGGTTTCCATAGCGGCTGCACCAATTTGCAATCCCACTAACGGTGCACAAGGGTTCCTTCTGCTCTACATCCTCGCCAACACTTGTTTTTCGATTTATCAGTGATAGCCATTCTGACAGGTGTGAAGTAATGTCTCATTATGGTTTTAATTTGCATTTCTGTGATGATGAGTGATTTTGAGCTCCTTTTTGTATGTCTGTTTTCCATCTGTATTTCTTCTTTGGAGAAATACCTGGTCAGGTCTTCTGCTCATTTTTTGATTGGAGTATTTGTTTTTTGTTGTTGAGTTATATGAGTTTTTAAATAAATTTTGGAGGTGTTATTTATATTCTTCAGTGTAAACATTTTTTCTTTTATCAAGTAATTTTCAGAAAGCTATATTAAAACAGTATTAAACATTAAAATCATAAATTGGTGATTCCTGATTCAGTTTTATTATGATGAAAAATAGTAATTTTCTAATTTCATTATTTTAGTGTATTTATTAATTGGTCTTATGACTATAAAAAGTTTTTCTTATCATGTATATTTCTATTTTTATTTCTTTGAACTTTATTCTATACAATAGGTTAGATTCCATTACTATTTTATTGGTTTTGATGCTAAAATTTCCCAGAACTAGCCAGTGTTGGCTGCTTTGAGGTGAATTCTATTTCTTCTTAATATGTTCTCACTTTTTATTTTTCTTTTGGAGCACTCTTTTTACTTTCTAGTGAAATAAGATGTTCCGTATTCATCCTGCATTTTGTTTCCCAAATCTGGAGACAGACATTTCTTCAAGGAGACCCCTGGTTCCTCTGAGTGGAGAATCAAGACCTGACCAGTAGCCATCTTCATGACTCTGGGGGAGTAGTTCAGCTAGGCCCTTTCAGTGCATAGAGCTAGGTGAACACTCTCTAATTCTAATTCAAACCCAAAGTGTTCTTCCACACTTTCCCACATTCCATATTGGTATCTTCCTTCCTTCACGGCAAAAACCTTAATTCTCAACATCACCCCTCATCCATATAATACCCTCGAAATAATTTCTGAATTGCTTCACTCTTATTAGTGTAACAAAGCAACACCGCCAACAAGATTTCAGGATTTATTTGCTGTTCTTGCACGTTCATTTTTTGACAGAGAACATAGGAACAAAGTACTGAATTCCAAAGTTATTTAGCTTCATCCTCCAACCCTATCCCTGGAATGGGGTTATACTATTTATTTGTTATAAATATAGTCAGGGGGCTATACAGGGAATATAGTCAATAGTATTATATAACTATTTGTGCTGTCAGATGAGGATTAGACTTATTTGGGTGAGCACTTCACAAGGTTTATAAATGTCTAATCACTGTATTTTACGCCAAAAACTAACATAATATTGTATGTCAACTGTAATTGAAAAGTACTAAAAAAAAAAAGAAGGAAAGAAATATAGCCCAGCTTGTTCATATCCAGTTTTAGGATTTATTTCCCCATTGTTGTTTATTTAACTTTAGTTTTTGAATAAGTCGAACATTAACGTGGCTCCAAATCTGAAAACAAAACAAAATAGAACTATATACTATACTCGGAGAGGTATTTCTGCTTGTCCTATTCCATTACCCTGTTCCCCCTTCTTCTGTGAACTTTCTAGGTAATCAGGCAATCTTCAGGATGGCTCTGGCAAAAATTATCCCCATGTGACTTGACAAGTCGGAGGACACAATACATTTCGCCTCCCTGACTTTCATAAGCAGCCGTGGCTGTAGGTCTTCTGCAGGTGGCTCACCCAGGATGAGGGCTAGTGTGTCAGGAAGGGCTCCTGCGGGAAGGTGTGTGATAATGTTGGTGTTTACCAAGTAAAAAAGGAATGGAGGGAAAAACTTGAAGGCAGGGCAAACAGGTAAGGAATGTTACATGGGGCTGATGATGTGGTTCACAAGGCTCAGGGGATTACATGAGAGCTGGGGCCCAGCTTTGAGGTAGAGGGCAGTGAGAGGAGGGGTGAAGAGGCCAGACAATGGGGCCTTCCCTGTGCCCTGCTCTGTCTCACCTGTCAGGAAACCAACTTTTTACTTAAATTAACATGGCTTACCCGATGGGGAGGTCTCAGGGTCACTGGTACAGATGGCAGCCTTCCTTCATCCTGACACCTCCTAGGGATTACATTTTACGCATGAAGAGTGTGGTTCCCCTTCATGAATTTGCTCTCTGTCTTCCCTGGATCCTCACATCGTTCCTGACTTTTTTTTCCTGCACAGTCATCCAGTTTAGCATTCACCCCTGATGTGGTGGCCAGTTTTTACCCTGGGATTGTCAGGTCTAAAATGGCATTTCTTCCCATTGTATGAAGGAGCTAGTTGTCAGGGCCGTTAACATGCAGGCTGTGGGCGTTAACATGCAGGCCTCCAAGAGACTCCAGAAATAGCCTTGTGGGTTTGATTACAAATGTGAAACATAATGCAAGGCATTTCTTTAGGTGACATGTCTTATTCTTGCAAACTAGGTATAGATAGGATGAGAAACAGAGAGAGAGAGAGAGAGAGAGAGAGAGAGAGAGAGAGAGAAAGAGAGAGAGAGAAGAGGAAGGAGGGCATTTCTTCCTATAAAATCTATGCAGTATGTTAACTCTCTTTCTATATTTATAGAATTCAGAAATTATCAGACAAAACTTGCCTCTAACTATAGAACTTAGAAAATTCTAGGTAGTTACCAGCAGTTTTATTTATTTTTTTTTGATACCTTGACTTGCAGCCCTGGTACATAACCCAAACTGTGCCAAACATATTAAAGTAACCCAGATTTTTAAACACTAGCTGTAGTAAAAAACTAGAGATCAAAAAGAATCTGTTTGGGGGATAATGGGAGCAGCCACCCTGAGGTTGTTGGGGTGCTCAAAGCTGTGATTCCACTGGAACCTGCCCAGAGTTCAGTGAGTGGGACAGCCCAGCACGGGGGACAGTAGTATTCCCAGTGGACCAGTTCTGTGATGTGACTCTGGATATTGTCCCTGACTGTCCCAAGATACCTCAATACCCTTTTGCATAAATGTGCCTTACTTAGAGTCTGTTGATTTCAGCTAAGCACCTTGACGAATATACTGGATAAGTCTCTTCATCTCTTTGGGCCTCAGTTTCCCTCTCTGTGAAATTGGCTGGTTGGTGTGTATAGTTTGGTAAATCAGTCTAGCTTAGCAAGAGGATTTATCGAAGACTTTTTATGCTCAAAATGAAAGAAATAAGAATAAGTTTTTTGAAGTAGACATAGCAAACCACAGAGCAGCTCATTTAGACTTTTCAGAAACTAGTTCACGCTCATTAGTTATTTTCCAGCATCACAATGACTAGTGACCTGGCAGTGAACTTCTTACTCCACGTAGTGAATTCTTGCTTATGTTAGAGGTGTGTCGGTCACGGAAAGAAGATATGTAATGTTTTTAAAAAGTATCAGAATATAGTTTTTTAAAGAGGTTTTAGCTCTTCACTGGGCGTGCAATATGCCATTGTGAACAAAATTATACTTTCTATGGGAATTGCAATATTCAGACTGAAGGTATAATAAAAGGAGCCTGAGATACAGTCTGGGAAGAAAAAGAACTCTAGGGAAAAGAGGACGGATAGTCAGAACATATAAACCGAACATTCCATTATTTTCCAGGGGAGGGAAAATTGAGATTTTTTTTCTTAGAACAAGATAAAGACTGTTATAAGACCATCCATTTTTTTTTTTTTTTGAAACTATTTCAAAGGAGTTGACATTCTCAGATCTTTATAGGCAATGGGAGGTATTTTTCAGGTTGCTGCAACATAAATATATTTCAGACATTCACCGGTGAAGGTAGTGGAGCTGTCATAAACTTGGACAGAGATTTTCTAATGCACAAAACTTGTAGCTGCTTCGAAAACATGCAAATCTAGAAGAACTATGTTAGTTTGTGCAGATTTCACCAATAAAAACTCTCTCAAGGCTGGGACAAACTGGATGTTCTTTTTCTAACAACATTCAATTTAAAAAGTTAATTTCTCTTAGGTGATTTTAGGTAGGATGTTACACCACAAGATATAAATAACAACAACAAGAAAAAAGGCAAAAGCACAGTTTTCCAATCACCTGAAAAATCACTCTGACACTTTTGTAATGAGCTGGTTTAATGTCTTATTTTATTATTTTTTTTTAAAGGTGTTTAAAAATAAATATACTGTGGTAGCTCTTATTCACAGATTCCTCACTCAGATATGCCTGTGTCCAGGTTGGGTGTTTTTTGTTGAGTTTTAGATGTTCACCTTATTGTTGTTTGAAGGGGAAAGATCTGGGGATATCTCTCACTTCACCATGCTTCTCTGATTTAATGTTAAAATGTCTGAATTCTCTCTTTTAACCTGAAAATGTGGATAAGAAATGAGTACATTTTCACATCCGCTCATCTTAAACATTCATAGGAATGGTGAATACAATTGTCCCTCAGTATACTCAGGGGATTGGTTCCAGGAACTTTTGCAGGTACCAGATTCCACGGATGCTCAAGTCCCTTACATAAATAGCACAGTGTTTGTATTTAACCTATGCACATCCTCCTGTATACTTTAATCAGTGCTCCCCAACCTTTGTGGCACCAGGGACCGGTGCTCCTGTGCGAATCTAATGCCTGATGATTCGAGGTGGAGCAGCTGCAAACCCAGATGAAGCTTCGCTTGCTCATCTCTCACTGTGCGGCCTGGTTCTAATAGGCCATGAACCAGTACTGGTCCGTGGCCCAGGGGTTAGGGACCCCTGCTTTAAATCATCTCTAGATTACTTATAATAGAACAGAAATGCTATGTGAATAGTTGTTATATATATATATTGCTTAGGGAAGAACAAGTAGAAAAAAGTCTTTGTAAGTTCACTACAGATGCAACCATCATAGGCCCAACTACACAGTACATGCCAGCAATAACGTAGCATTTTTTTTTCAAATATTTTTGGTTTACAGTTGGTTGAATCTGAGGATGAAGAGCCTGTGGATATAGAGAGCTGACTGTAGACATAAATTTGCTGTTGTTTGTGACTGATGGGCCCTACTTTAGATGTGTTATTGGTATAAATAAGTGTTTTATCTCTGGTTGAAAGCCTCTGAAAGCTGATGACTCTGCTTTTTAGCTCTTTCCAATAGTGATATTGAGCATCACAGGTCTTTATCAGCTATTTGATGCTGTGCTCAGTGTACTTTAAAAAATATTTGTCTTTTCAAGTCTAGGAAACACAAAGCATTTGTAGCAAGTTCTATGAAACTGGAAATCTAATTAACCAATGTTTGACATCCAGAATTATTTGCCTTAAATTCATCTGTTTGTTCAACATTACATTGAACTGAAAATTATTGAGTACTGACCTAGCACTGTGCTATATGCTGAGGAACAGATCTGGTCTCTAATCTCGTGTCTAGTGAGAGACATATGCTAATTAAATATTATGGCAAATCAGTAAAATGGTAACTGTGCTAAAATTGTGAAACATGTAAAAATATAATAGCAGAGAGTGCTGAAGATGTGTTCAGTGTCCTAATCAGGCTTCCATTCTGAAGAACAATCAATTGGCAATTATATAAGGCAAATATCTGCTTATTAAAGGTCAGCTTAATTAGTATTTACACTTCGCATCAAGACCTTCTGTCAGCATGTACAATAGGGAGGTTAACCTGGTTAGGGGGATCAGGGACAACATTCCTGAGGAGTAACTTCTGGACTGAGCTGAGGAGTGAGTTTGCAAGTACCAGGTAGGCAGCAGAAGGACAGGGCTTGAGGCACCAGGAATAGTTTGTATGAGTATGCTGCCTACCTGGAATGTGATAACAGGATGGTGGACCAAAGTGACTCTAACTCACTACTCACTGAACGCCATCCCCTCCCTAGATCCAGTGATTATACATACATTCTGCACCGTTGACATCCAGCCCTTTGGTATAAATTTCAAGAAAATAAAGTGGAAACAGTGCTGGGGTAAATGGAGAATAAAAAATGCCAACACAGTGGTCTTGGGAAAAGAGGTGGCTTAGAAAAACCTGTCCATTCTGTAATGAATAGCATGCAGAAATGATCCATCTAGAAGGGGGTCCCAAACCCCCACAATAAAGGGACAGTAAATTCATATGAAAGATGAAAAATGAAGTTTTCACAGGAAATAGCCAAAGAAAATCTTCAAGAGCAACTGAACTGCACCCTCAAAGAAATTAAAATAAATTTGAATGAAAAATGATGATTGGAAAAGAAAATGGTGATTGGAGAATGAATAACAATGGGCACCAAGGTGTGCTTCCCAGGTCTCCCATGGGAGGACAAGCTCCTGGAGCAGGTGACAGGGCTACTAGCCAAGAACTGTCCATCTCAGATTACGTTGGCCGCAGCAAACCACTCAGCTCTCATCCAAGCTTTCCCCAAGTAAGGTAGGGTTATTAGCATCTGGCCATTTGGGCCCGACAGGGGACACCACCAATAAATCGTTTTTACCTCCAGAGCTTCTCATGAGATCTGTTGACGCTATCATTTGGAATCACACCAGAGTTTGATTTCTTCCTCTGCCCAATCCTGATTTATTCCTCTACCTTTCACACATGTGGATTCCAAGAGCACTTCCAGAAACACATCCTTCCTACTAAACTCCATCTCAGACTCTGCTTCCCAAGGGATTCCACCTGAGACAAATGCAACCTATTCCATAGAGATGCTAAGTTAAAAGCGTGAGATGAAGTGGGAAACGACAGCACTGAGAAAAGATACTGAAAGCCATTATTCCATTGTATTTAAAACCGCAGCAGAAGGAGCAATATCTAAAATTGACTTGCAGAAAATAGAGTCAATTATATGAAAGGAAATTTTGGAAAAAAAAAAAAAACCTACAGAATCCAGATGAAATGGGCCAAGAAGAAAGCAATTAAAGATAAAATGAACTGTTTAGAGTTAAGTGCTTGCATAACAATTGGGGTTATTAAGTAAAATAACCAAAATACTTATGGAATAGAAATACATAAAATAGTAATTATTTTCTGAAATAAAGGAATATTTGAATCTTTTAGCGTGTACCATATTGCCTTAGTTTGAGACAAAAATGTGAATGTACCTGCTCTGTTGAAGAGATGACTACAGGTCACAAGAGAGGGCTAAGAGAAAGGGGGACAAGGAAGGGGAAAAGCCAATAAAAGGTGTGTTAATTAGCTGCTTTCTACGGTGGACCTCTCGGTCAGGGGTGCAAGGTGCAATGCATCAGAATAGTCCTACGAGAAAACAGGAGACTGAGGCATTTAGTACTGACTCCCGTCCTCCACTGTTGAGGTCAATTGAGGTGGCATTGACTCTGCCATGCCACATTGGCTGACAGCCGACAAAACTCCAGGCATTGGAGAGAGCCTTCAGGAAGAAAAGAGGCAAATTCAAGTGTTTGAGGTGAAAAATTGTGAGCATCTCGGGAACCGTCTGTATTTACAGTAAATTCAGGTGGACCAAAGGGACATTGGGCAAGGTATCATTGGCTTTCTAAAAAATAATATAAAATGATCAAAATTGAGACAATTTGATGAGGTTATGGAAATTTAAGCATGAATACAAATTTCACAACCACATAGAGGAGAAATTTAACCAATAAAGAGAATAAACCACCATTTGCATGTGAAATGAAAGAAGACAGAGGAACAGGTTTGCAGAGCATGTAGGACAATAGATATGTCCAACCAATAGACTGGCTGTTCTATTGGACAAAAATCAACCCTCTCAAAACAAATACCCGTCATCACAGGACTATCAGAGACCACTGGGTCCATGATGTTCATTATGCTTTGTATTGTATCCCCTGTACTTTATATATAGCACATGAAAGGAACAGTAAATACTCATTAAAATATTAATATGTGAGTGAAGACATTTAATGTGAAATAACATTGGTAATTATATATATAAAAAAGGTAGTCCCAATAATTCTGTTCAGAAAACTGTTTCACACAAATAGCGTATCTTTCAATTGAGGGAATAATTTGACTCGAATGCATGTGGTTAGGAGAAAGGATACCCTTCTTCTGTTTAGTTCCTAAATGTATTCTCTAAATCATGACTTAGTATTTGACTTATTTCTATACACAGCGATGTATAATCATTTACACAGACAAGGCTATGGATGTTTGGGTGTGTCTTCAATCCTTGAAACCACAATTAGAGGAAAAAGTGAGCAAAACTATAGAGCAAATAAATTATAAAATTTAAAAGGCAGATTTAGTAGATGCACTAAATTAAATTGACATAGGAACAAATTTATAAACATTAAAATACTTTAATAATATCTAATAAATTGTGTCAAACAGTAAACTAAAACAGTCATAGGTCAATGTCTAGATAATAATAATAGAAGCATTCTAAATCTTATAAGGCAGAGCTGGAGCTATATACAGAGAAAAAATGTATAATAAAAATTAATTTTATAATAATAAATAATAAAAACAAAATAATTAAACTTTCAATAAGAAAGCTTTATTCAATTTTGTAATTGAATAAAAAGGACTGTGTATGGAAAACAAAATGAGGAAGTCAATAAAGATAAAAGTAGAAATTATGAAATAAGATAGTAGACGTGATAAATAAACTTCATAATTACCAAAACAAATACTTAGCAAGTAATGAAAAGGATAATACATATAATTAAGAATTAAATGAGAAAATAATCACAGATACAGAGAATCCCATTGAAAATGTAAAGATTATACAAAATACACAATTTCCTATAGAATCCAATAAACAGAATTCACAGTTGCCTCCCAAATAGCAAAGAAGCAAACATAACATGTAAACAGTGCCAGAAATCTTCACAGGTGAATTATTTCCAGAAGCAGGTGATTTTAATGGTGCTTAAGCTATTGTGGAACACTCTATATAAACAGGCAAAATTATAAGTTACAGGTCGTTTCATTTATGAATAGACATTAGTCACCTGCAGAAGGGGGTGAGGTAGGCAGTTTAGGAAGGTGCCGATGCGTATAAGGTTGTGCAGGCATAATCCAGGCAAGACTGGTTTTAAAAACCTTTCTGTGGGTTGGTGAGCCTGGGGCGAGTGATGCAGGCAAAAGAGTAGAAGAGGAAGTTAGAATTGGTTCAAAATTTATAAGCGTAACCCAAGCTCGGTTGATTCAATAACGTGAAAGAAGCTGCATTGAGGCCTGCAATACATTCTGTTTACACAATAAGTAGATAGATAACACGTGTGTATATTCAGGCTTATTGGGAACTTTGATTCCGTATCCCTAGAAAACTGACGAAATCATTAGCCAGATGATGGTATTAGAAAATGATTTTTTTCTTCTTTGCTATTTGATGTTACTTCTTCAGTTCTGGGTCCAGTTCTGGCTCATGCACATGCCACTGTGTTCTGGAATTGTTACTTCTTTGTATACAACTGAAAAATCACTGCAAAAACTTATATTCCTTCTCTTTGTACTCATTCAACATGCCCACTTCTAGTCAAGCCTTTATTATTTATTTTTCTATACGTCCTTACAGGGAACTCGGTGAAAACTGAAGTTTAAGGGGGCTCGATTGCATTTAAATGCACATATTTCAAAGCAATAGCCTGTCCCACTGTAACAGGAAGTAGTTACATAAACCACCCTGAGCTTGGCCAAAAAATAAAACAAAAAAACAAAACAACAAAACAAAAATTCTTAGATGAAGCTCTTCCCGTTAGGGACTCCATTAATTCATGGCCAATTAGTCCCTTTGTTTCTCGTGCACAGTGTCAAAGAAATATTCCCCCACAAAACTCTGCTTTCACTTTGCCTTTTCTGCCCCTCACGGCCTTGCCATAAGCACCTATGGTTTCACTGCTTTAGTTTCAAGCTCAAGGTCCAGATGGTGGTAGGGGCTGGAAACCAACATCCAGCAAGAGGCATCTCATGGGCTTCATTCTTTCCCATCCATCATTCTCCAAGAAAAAAACTAGATTCAGTCTTCTCCTTATTAATTATTCACCAGATATTTATTAAAACCTTATTATTCATCAGGCACAGTGAATATGAGACAGGTAGTAGAGATACAGATATTCAAGACCTAGTTGTTGCTATAAATTAGTGCGCATAAGTAAGTCAGATAATTAAACTGATAAAGGCAGTCGGCTGTGATGAGTGCAGTGAAAATGGGAATGGGGAACCGAGGAAGGTACACAAGGTTGGGAGGGGATCGGTGAGGAAGACTTTCTTGGGTAGGTCACAGAGGATTTATATTACAAACCAGAGAAGGATTCAGCCCCAGGAAGGTGGTGTGTGCGTGCGTGTGTGTGAGCGTGGGTGGGTGTGTGTGGGGGCTGATGCACAATTTAGGGAGAAAGTAGTGAAAAGACAGCTTGGCACTTTCTGTACCCAGAGGTACTGGGAGGGAGAGATGCTTGTAACGCCTGTACAACACACGTTGGTTGAGCCTGCTGATTTTTTAACTTAAGACTTTGAATTTCTTCAAATCAAATTTCTGTATTTTAAGCAATTTAGAAGCAATTCATACATGGTAATACAGCTGAAAAAGCCTGCCTTAGAAATGTTTTCTTCTGCTTGCCTTTTCACAAAGCCATTCGAATGATCAACTTAATTTTCACCTTTAAAACAGTTTACACAGAAGAAGCTCTCCAGGCATATAGAAAAGAGATGAAAGTAAATATTTGTTGGCACGACTCATTTTCTGTTCAGCTTTGAGCCATACTTTGGATCAAATAGAGTTAAAGACTTCAAGGATGAAAGGGCTAAGTACCATGAAGGGGCCACATAAATTCCAAAGCTATCTTTCATTTTAGGAATATATTAAGAGTGTCTTTGGTGACCTAAAGAAAATTATTTTATGCTCATGCTCTCAATTTGAAATAAACTCTTCCTAGCACACAGGAGACATTCATAATTGGCTTAATGCTTGCCTTGTGCTTCAGGAACAAAATAAAACCTAACAGATTGCAGAGGAAAGAGGATCCTTAAATGCCTGCACTTTGAAGTCATTTATTCATTTATTTATTCATTCATTCATTTACCAATTTGTTTTGTATCTATATTGTCCGGTGCAAGGCACTGCAGATACAGGTGGAAAATACAGGCGTGAGTCCTGCCTCGGGAGCCCATGTTTTTATGGGGGAGACATAAAATAGGGAGTGAGGCCAGGAAGAAGTGCCCAATTTAATAAATGCTATAAAGCAAGTGAATGTGGTAATTGGATATAGAATAATTTAGGAATGCCATGTTAGGTAGGGCATAAGGAAAAGCCTCTCTTAACAAGTAATATTAAGCTAAAGCTTTGAATCCTGGCTTTCCTAAGTCCCAGTAACAGTATGTAAAATGAGATAATAATAGACCCCCTCTGATAGGACTTTTGAAAGCATCAAAAGAGATAATGAATGTAAAGAACCAAGCTTAGCGCCTGACAGTTAGTTCTCAATAAATGTTATTATTCAAGCAGATACTGTTATTTATAGAAGATATCCCTGTACATTTTCTTTAATAAAAAATATGCCAAAGCTCACATTTTAAAAATCTACTTCTTTCCAGAACTTCAGGAGACTGAAATCAAATTAAGCAAGGACCCCCTGCTTTTTTAAAAATTGCAAATTATTTTTTCAGCTTCTTTTAATATAAGAGCCACTACATGAGAAAAAGTGAGACAGAGACAGGGACACAGATGCCAGAAAAGCAGAAAGGAGCAGGCTTTGTGGGACTGTTTTGAGTCTCATCTGCTCTCCACCATATTTTATGTCGACCAGAGCTCACAGCAAGGAATGGTCTTTAAAAAACTGACTTACCCAAGGCCCCGTGTCTTCTCACAGAAGGGTTAAGATGAAGGGTTCAGGGGGTGTGCTAGAATCTCGGCTTTTTCAAGTGTTCTGAAGACGTGCATTGAGTTGGACATGCATGAGAAATATTAGACGGTCACTAGTATTTGTGTCAGTTGCAGATTTGTGTCATTATCCTTTCTGGCCCTCCCCACCCACAAGCTTTAATAAACAGCAGTGACAATAACGGCAGCTGATCCACGTATAAAGCTCACGGAGGACTATTCGGTACGGTGTCATAATGGGTGTGATGATCATCCATTGAAATGTTATTATTGCTCAATATTTTATTTATTTATTTGACTTTCAATGTTATTTTCTATTTAAGTGTACAGCACACACAGTGGTTAGGCATTTATATAATTTATGAAGTGATCCCCCTGATTAGTCTCTACCCACCTGGCACTGGATGTGACTCTTAACAATGTTATTGCCTAGATGCTCTGTGCTGTACTTCACAATAGTGCTCAATATTTTTGAAAGGAGGGTGATTTTCCAAAAATCTTTCAGATAGGAAGGACAGAAGAGGGGCCTAGTTTGTATCCAATTACTAGCATTTGGGGAACATAAATTCCCATTTTAGTATTTTATTTTTACTTAGACAACGCATTTACTTAGCATTGTCATCTTCTAGGAGAACACTGAGGACAAGACTGATGAGCTAAATTTTTTCCATGCAGGGTTTGCTGGGCCATCTGCTAGAAGTGATTATGGTTAACATTCTACAGAATGCGTTTGAGAGACCTGCCCACTATGTCATCAATTCTGTTTCCTTTATTTTTCTTCTCTTCTCTTCTCTTTTCTCTCTCTCTCTCCCTCTCTCTCTCTCTCTCTCTCTCTCTCTCTCTCTCTCTCTCTCTCTCTCTCTCTCTCTCTTTTAAATCTCAGCTGCTGGGGTGTCCTGACTAAATCTCAAATCTCTTGACACAGCCATCATCTCTTCTTTTCATAATTTTTCTTCGTTTCCTTTTCCTCCTCTTAAGTTTCCTCTGGGTATGTATATATCTACATTGATAATTGCATTTCTGTGCGTTTCTACAACCGCATTCACACATCTATATCTGTGTGGCAAGCTGCCGCTAGTCTAGTTTGGAAGCTGTCAAGACATAAATTATAAATATACAGTAGAACTCAAAGCATTTGAGCAACTTGTGAAGCTAGACAGAGTATTTTGGCATTACAAGAAAAAAGACTTTTTTCCCCCAGTATATTAGCTGTGAATAAAGATTTAGATTTTGCATTAATTTCATTCAGATCTCCCTTATAGTCTTTTGCTCATTCTCAGACTTTAAAAAAGCCTACTTCCTTGTGGGAGCTTCTGTAAGATTCCAACAGAGAAAGACATCGATACCCTGAGACACAGCTTCTAGTTATTAATATAAAAAATAAGAAATTTCTGTTTCTACAAAACTTGGATGATTCATTATTAATTTGTCAAAACATGATTGCACTGTACACAAATTACTATTACTTTTGACTGGCACACTTTGATGACAAACTGGGAAATAGATTGTTATGTTTTAGAATCAATTATAAATGTGCAAATCAAGATTTGAATGAAGTTTTTTTTTTTGTTTTTTTTTTTGGATACATAAATAGTACAAAGCTGGAGAACCTGATTTTGGAGTGCAGATTTCAAAAACGCTTCACATTTTGAACTATCTCACTCGTAGAGAGCATAGTTCATTGAACAAAAACCCTTCCCACGTGAATAATTCTCTGTCAATTTTTCCTCTACTTGACCTCAGTCTCATCTTTCCCAAAGGATTGAGTTAAATGTCATAGTAAGCTCATACTAAGTCTCTAGTTCTCTGTTAATTTGACAGAAATTTGTTCAGCACTTAACCTTAGCATCCATACTAGGGATTATCATATAGTTTATCATCTAGGCCAAGACACTTTGAAGAGGAATGTGGGAGTTATGAGCCATCAAGCTAAGACAGGGGATTTGAAGATTTGGTGACTTTTCTCAAGGTTGCACAAGAGGAAAGGGCAGACAGGAAACCTGGGTTCATGTTCAACGTCTTTCACAGGACTTCAAAGGCGATGTTTAGCATAGACTAAGTGTTCAACACATTTCTGGCAATTTAATGAAAAAATGAATTATTATGCTAAGTGAAATAAGTCAGACACAGAAAGGCTGGTATCACATGTTCTCACTTAAATGTGGAATCTTAAAAAAGAAAAAGTGAAACTCAGCCTAACAGAGTGTAGAATGGGCATGGACGTGGGGAGGAAAGGGAGACACTGATCAAAGGCTACAAATTTTCCCTGAAAGGATGAGAAAGTTCTGAGGCTTACTGTTTGCCATGGTGGCAGAAAAGAGTTTTTGAGTCACACAAAGGTCTTGGATATTAGTTACATCTCAATTATTTTCTAAATAACTATCTTGGATAAGTCTCTTCACATTTGGAAATTGAATTTTACCTGTAAAACATAGAAGAAACCGCCAGTGTTCTTTTTTTCTGAATCATTGAATCTATTCCATGTCTGTAATTTTAAGTAAAAGAAAATTTACTTTAAATATATTGAGTAGCTCATAGAGTCATTGGAAAAGTTATGCAACTGGACCAAATGAAGCTTCCACAGTCAGAGTAGAGACTAGACCCCAACCAGCCGGGTGATGAGTCACACAGAGCATTTGGTCCCGCTCTTTGAACTGCTCCCAGAACCTCCACCCAAACCGATATTTCATACCAGAAACTCCCTCTTTCATGTATTGCTGAAGTCCACACTGAAGTCCAGACCAGTGCTTCTGAGTGTTGGAGTCTTAGTCACATGTTTAAGTTCCATCTACAAGAGGCTGGATGAGGGTGGGTGGTGAGGCTCATCCAGACAAAACTCCCCAAACAATAGAAAGGTGTTTCAAGTTGTGAGGCAGCTAGAAAATACAGAGAATAAGTTAAGAGGTTAATCAATGTCACCATTAAAAAACAACCAACCAAACAAAACAAAAACAAAAACAACGCAAGGCCAAGTGTGCAAGGCTCTCGATCTAGCCCCAGGTGGGTCATAGTGCTAGAGAGACTTCACATCAACTAAAAGATGTGATGGCCCCAGGGTCAGAGGGAGGGAGGGGACAGTTAACATCCTCCAGTCTTCTGTCTAGCAGCCTTTGTCAGAGATATCAAAGTCCTTTCGAAGGAAGTGTATGAGTTCTATATGTCCAAAGGTCTGGGTTGAGCGTTTTCCTGTTATATTTCTTGCCTCCCCACGGAGAAGAAAAATAAAAGTTTACAATTTCCAATAAGAAAGGTGAAAAAAAAAGAGGTGAGAAAGTCCTCTGAAAAGGTAAATGTGTATGTTATGATTCATCGTTCTCTGCTCTGTTCTTTATCTCCCCTGCACTTGCTAATTTACAAGCCATTTATCGTTATCGCATTATTAGTTCACTGAAGACAAGGAATTCACAGTGTTTATATTTCACTGCATTTAACAGCCTGGCATGTAGAAAGCTCAGACTATGTTGAACAAATGGATCCAGAAAACCAAAAAAAGAAGTTGTGGTACCTCCAGCTTCCTACTGGGAGAGGAGGATCATGTTTACAAAGAGATGTACACATTTTAAAAGCGAAGATTTGATACTGAGTTTAGAAACATATTTTGCACAGCTGGGAAAGCCGACACCTCAGATGTTGCTCCTTGTTCAAGATACTTCTATTTTCACACATGTGTTCTGTGTTTCCACTCCAAAATACTAACTTTGACTTCTCCCCAAAATGCGGAGCATCCCAAACCATCTGAAGCATCCAACTGCTCCTGCTACCATCGCCTCTCTTCTCCTGTGCTTCTGCTTCTGACAACTCTGCACATTCAGTACTAGCTGTCCCAAAGCCTCTCGATGGAGAAAGTGATAAGGCTTTGACCTCATCATTTCAAGACCACATGGCATGCACACTCAGCACCTCACCCCTCTGTCCTCTTTGAAGATGGGGTCACAAAATTAAATAGTCCCAATCAATACTGATTCACCACTTGAATTATATATGCAATCCCAGTTTATACTCATAATGCTCCTTTGTGGGGAATATAATTCGAATCTTTAGATTTTTTTCCTGAGAAAATTATCCAGTTTTACACAGAATTTAAGAAATAAACCAGAATACAGGTTGTGTCTCTCTAAATAGTATAAAACCATTGATGCAGGGTGTCTCTTCTACTACTTAGGCTATTGGATATGTTTAAACTCTTTGTGCTCTAGTTTAGAGATTTAGCAGTTTGACCTTGGTTCAAGAAAAGAAAGTTCACAAATTGCCATGAAACTGAAATAATGTGTAGTCCCTAGTACATTGGAAATGAAAGTCCCCAACATTATTACTGCTCTGTTTAAGTACACTGGGTATCAGTGTCTTGAGACAGGACCCTTAAAATGACAAACAAGGAAAGAAATCCTAAATATGCGTGTTGTGCTTCCAAGCTTCCAAGGATTGAAATTTTAGAGGTTTTAAGGACCAGTGATAAGTAACTCTGGGTCAAGAAAACCACATCTAGGCAAAGAAAAAACCTGGAGAATCTTTTAACTAAAAATTGTACCTTTGTAGCTGTCTCTGGGTGCATATGTGGGCAGTTATGGGTAAGAAAGGAGACGGGGTCTACTTGTGTCAACAGTGAGGGTAATGTGTGTCAACACACTAAGAATCACACATCATAAGTGTGGAAACACCTATTAAACAGAAGGAAAGTGAGAGTGTCAGGCAGGCCCAGCGGGAGGAAGCAAACATCAGTCTTCTGATGAGGGTCAAGGATAAACAAATTACCAGAATTCCCCAGAAGTAACACTCACCGTCACCTCTGACCTGCTCTTGTAGCCACTGTTTCTTCCTTCCCAAGAAAAGATTTTTGAGGAAAATGGGTACTCATCATTGCAATATTTCTTTAAGCTTTAATTAAGTGCACACCAACCTGAAGAAGGCAATTCAACACATCTTAGTTTCAGACACACACACACACACACACCCCAGTTACTGCATTTGAAATGAAAATTTAAAACAAACCGTGACTAAAAGAAAAAAATAAATAAAGCTCAGGGGCAAAAGGAACTACGATTTGAGACTCAAAAAAGATCTGGAAAGTGATGAGTTAGCCGTCATCTAAATTCCATCTCTGCCAAATTGTGCAAATTGTGGAGAAGTGATACAGAAATCAAACTACTCTGATAATATGCAATTTTTTATGACTAGGGATTCCAATTGTATATGAAAGAGCCCATTTACCCGCATTAAACACTCAGAGAGGTTCTCGAATTTTACAATCTAAGCATCTCAGAAGCTGCTGAGTTGTATGGCAAAAGGGAAAGAGACAGAGGGAAATAGAGAGCCAGTCACATTCCACTGGGAACACGTTTGGGTCCCTCGACCCCACTTTAACCAAAAGCTCTACATTCTGACAAGTGTCATTGGTTTTTCTCTTAAAATCATTGAGCTAGTATTTGGGTGAGGTTGGTGAGGCATTCACCTTGGGCACAAAATTGAAGAAGATGTCAAAAAACTCAGTAGTTGATATAAATAATATTAGATGCAATATTTTTAAAACATAGGAAAACTCTGACAACAATCTGTCCATCTCCATCTGTCTTTAAAGTTTTATTGAAATCATGGCTGACATTGGGCACTACGGTCCTGCAAGGTAGGGTCGGAGCCTACCTTTACTTAAAATTTTAATAATTTATTTCTCATAAATTATGGAGTTTAACATTTGTTTATATTATAAATATTGCATTAAATAGGAATTATTTTAATTGTTAAGTTTTTCTTAAATTTGGCATCACTGCCAAATGAGGAGTCTATATACCTCACCCTAATTTGCATTTTCTGATATTTAGATATCAGATTAAACTTTGAACAAAATATATGCTCAAAAATTTTGTAAATCACAGCCCTAAAATATAAACAGTGACAGGAAGGAAAGAAGGGAGGAAGGAAGGAAGGAAAAAGAGAGGGATGTAGAGATGGAGGCAGTTAGAGAGGAAGAAAACCATTTCCTTGAAAGCCCATGACAGAACCCCAGCTCTACCACCAGCCAATCGTGCTCTCCTTATTCCATTTATTTCTGAAAACACTTAATAGAGAGGTTAAGTGTATGGCTTGTAGTTTAATCCTGGCTCTGCCAGTTAATAGCTATAGGATTTTAAAGTTGTTTATTTAATATCCTGACCTTCAAAATCCTCATCCATAAAATGAGAATAACACCTATTTCACTGCATTTTTTATTTTTGTGATAATAAGTGAAGATAGTGCATAATGTTCTCAAGCTCAGTTTCTTGTAAATGCTAAGGACTCAGTAAATGTTAGCAATTGCTTTTCTTGTTTGTGTTGTCATTGACATTGTTGTTAATTTTAGTAATATTTTCAATACTGAATCACAGCAGCATTCAATTATATAAGATCAATTGTATTTTATGTATTAAATATATATATTACAGAATATACTTAATATCAAATTGCATTACATTTTATATATAAACTATATTTATGTTGCATTTATGCATTGTATCCTAAATTACATTTTTATTGTATCATCATATACTTTTTGACCTAACCTGTATGTGTTTAGAAGAGAGGTCACACTTTAAACATCTGTTGTATCTTGCATTTTGCTTCATTAGTCAAATTAACCTAAATTTTATTCCATTGGTATTGTATTTCCAGGAGTAGATATATATTAGCCAGACACACTTAAACTTTAATCAATGGTCATTCGTTTTTCCAAAAGACTTGGTTAGGCATCATTACAATATCATAATAGCAATTATTTTTTTGCTATTGCAGTGCTTGCCAGGCACTATGCAATCATATTTGAATATGCTTACCTGCTGCCCAAATAATTGGCCTTCTTCATGGCATTAAATGTTCTTTATTCGTGTCTGTGTTTTTAGTACCTCATTCAACTTTCAGCACATAGTAGTTGGGGTTCAGTTAACATTAATTGAATAAATGAAGAGTGTCCATGTAAAAAATATTACTATTCATTTCAAAAGGAAGAGATTAAGATCTTCCTGACGAGGTGAGAGAAGCTATGCTATTTTGCCTCACTGTGACTTGATCTGTTGATTAATCAGTAACATTTTTCCGGTATTGTTCTGCGATTTGACTTGCGAATCAATCATGACATGTAATTCACAAAGTGCATATTAATTCAATCTACTCCTCTAATTCTGACATATTGAAATTTTACAAATTTTTGATATCTGAAGAAATTTCCAATGTGAATGAGTTTTCAGTGAGTAGCGTTAGACTGAATGAGGGAATTCTGTTTCTTATTTTCCAACCCACAAAAAGGAAGACAATGGAGTCGTTAAGATAACACCAAAGGGGAATGTTTTCCTGGCAATATTATACACACTAATAATAAATGGTTTGGGCAAAGGTCAAGATGGTCAGTAGTTTTCTATGAGAAGCTCGATCATTATATTTTTGTTATGTTTAAATAGATTCAGCGCCTTGTGATTTTTTTCTTACAATAAACAGCATTTGGTTTTGTGATAGTAATAACATGTTTGCTGTTATACTAAAGTTAGATATCGCCCAGGAAGTTATAGTCAACTTTTAGACTATCCCATAGTTGGTAGATATTTAATAACTCCTTCTAGGTGGATGACAAGTGCCATATCTGACCTTGGATAAATGTGCCACAGTCTTTTCTTAGACGTACCAGCATCTGCTGTGGGAAACAGGCATGCCACCAAGCCACATCTCAATATACTCCACTTGGTATTTTGGCACCTGCAAACTGAGGTGGTGAGACAGTCAGTTCCAGAATTACTTTCAGACATGAAATTCTTTGTTAGTGTGATTACGACTAGTGTAATTGGACATAATGCTGAAGAATGGAGTATATAAAATTTACCGTATAATAAAACATGACTCCTGAGGAAACGAATTGATTTAGTAGAGGAAGACACAAGTCCCTGATGGTCTAAACAGGATGCAGTTGGTAAATAAACCTGAAAGAATAATTTAAAGGAGGATTAATGTTCCACCTCAGTGTATTCATTCCTATTTTAAGTCATTCTCTACTGAAGAAATGCATGTTTTAGAAATAAACTCTGACACTGACAGGACTATCTCTGGCCTATCCCTAGGAGAAAGGTGATTTAAACAAATTAAATTTTTTCCATTTTTTAAATTGAACAAGCCAGTATCCTTATTCCGATGCTGGAATGAAATGAGCATCAAATTATAATTAGCAATTAATAACTTCAGATTTTATTATAGAACCCCTGTTGCAAAATTCATCTACACAGAAACTTCTCAAGACAAGTTAGTGTCTAGGTCACTGTGTGTCTCTCTCCCACAAAATGAAAAAGGTCAAAATGACATTGAGACTAAGCTGTGAGCTGTGGCTCACCTGTTTCTGGATGACCACTGTCAGCTGCCTTGCTGCTTGTCACCCTCAGACTGACCCCAGGAGGACTTCGGCGTTTGGGTCCTTATGACCCCAGCTCTAAGTGGCATAAGTTGGTACAGCCGTTGCCTAAGTAGATGAATTTGGTTTCTTCTATACACACTTCTCTATCCAGTGCCTTTTTAAAGCTGCAAGATTCTCTATTTCTACATATAAATTGGAAATTTGAGAAACAAGAAAGATAAATAGAAAATTGATATGACTAATATATAATCAATTTCATCAATCTGATGATTTCAAATTAGAATAATGATTTATCAATTTTCACTACGCTTGGCAAAAAAAATATTTTTAAATGGTAATAAACAGTTTGGGCAAAAATCTAGGAAGTTGCACCCTCTCATTCACCACTGTAATGAATAATTTGGAAATATGTACCAAGAGCTATAAATAAGTAAATAGATAGATATCCTAAAGCTAGCAATTTTTAATTTTGAGAATTAAATGTTCTATTTTCAACATTTTCAATGATAATGATTAAAAATAAATTATGTAAACATTTTAAAAATTGGAAATACTGAATTTAAGGTGATTTCAGTGGTTTTGGAGATGGCACTCTATACTTTTGGATTTTGTAACATTCTACAATTAAAACCATTTGCTTCTTTAATAGTAAAAAATATGTATATAAATGGAAAAGTATATACAAAATATTTTCCACTATCAATAGCAGTTACCAATTATATATATATAATGTATGATTTATATATATATATTAAATTTATATATAATCTATATATAATCTATATATAATTTGATCTTGAAAGGTTTGGACAGACCCTATTTGAGGCAAACTACAAAAATTTAGACTTAAGAATCATAACATTGGAAAACTATTGTAAAGGTTTCAGTTCTTCTTAAATTATTGTCCAACTTATTAAACTTTTAATTAAAATATAGTTGACATGGCTGGACATGAATGCAGGGAGCACTGTAGCCTTGAAAAAAAATTCCTTGCTAGTTCTTCCCACTATGAGAAAATA
The DNA here is from genome assembly GCA_030015415.1 of Cynopterus sphinx. Lineage (NCBI taxonomy): Eukaryota > Metazoa > Chordata > Mammalia > Chiroptera > Pteropodidae > Cynopterus > Cynopterus sphinx. The sequence continues at coordinate 4,272,606 of CM057383.1, read as the reverse complement.
ATTGGAAAAATAAAGCCTATTCATTTTGAAATAGGAAAGTGGGGGAAGAACTCTTTACTTAATACTGGCAGCATAAGACCACGGGAGTTTACTCAAGGCGTTGATGATGCCAGAATTGTCAGACCTAATGATGGAGCAGAATGAGAGCCCAGAAAGTGAACATGCTCATCTTTAGAGGGAGAAGAATTCAGAATCTTCTATCTTTTGCATCCAGCTCCGCCTCCCTTTTTACAGCAGCCTGGTCTTAATTCAGACCCTAACTGATGTCTCTCTTACATGATGACAGTCCATGCCATGTGGCAATTTGAACAAAGCTTTGGGAAGCTGCTGATCACTTTTCAATCGAGTCTCATTTGAAAAGTGCTTCGTTGCCATCTTCCCATTGACTAGAAAATGTTCTGAATGTTGGATGTTGTTGAAAAACGTTCATCTTGTGAAAAACAAAACCTTAGTGTAATTTTAAAAGGTGAGAAACTTCTGGGTGTGCGAGAATGTGTACAGGAAACATGCGAATCGCTATAATTGCAATTTCTGAGGAGGACAAGATTCACTACCAACTGTTCTGAATTGTGGAACTTGCTTTATATTGTCAGTAGGGAAAGGGAATTATCTATTTAGCAAAAATATGACTCGTTCTACCTCACATTTTATATAAAATATAATTTCAAATTTTCTTAAGAGCTAAATTGTGAAAATATAAATAGAAAGGAAATTACTCAGAAAAATTAAGGGAATGTGGAAATGGTTTTCGTGTGAAGTGAGTTTTTTTTGAATAATGTTTTTGGAAATAAAAAAAGCAACCTAAATGCCCATCGACAGAAGATTGGATAAAGAAGTTATGGTCCATAGAGCCAATGGAATATAATACTGGGATTGCCTCATAGGTCTCCCAAGAGTTTTTAACCCCTAATCCTCTGCAGAAGTGTATCTATGACTTCATTACTCTGCCTCCTCAACAGTGTTTAGTATCATCAGTATCAACAGACATAGTTGTTTAAATAATGCCAATCCTATGGAAGTGAGATTATATCTCGTTTTATTTTTAATTTACATTTACTTGTACAGTCATTTAGATTTTGCTAGTGAATTGTATAGCCATTTCTGTTTTTTTGTTGTTGTTCCTTTGCAGTTGAGATGTCTCTATCTTTATTATTGATATTTGGAAGTTCATTACATAATCTGGACACTAATATTTTGTTCGTTATATGCATTGCAAGTATTTCGTTTCGGTCTGTGACTTATCTTTTCAATATTTCTTATATTCTTGGTGTCTTTTAAGGCAGTGCCAGTTTTAATTTTAATTAAATCAAATGCATTTGTCTTCATTTTGATTTATGCCTTTATTATCTTGTTCAATCAATCATAAATTCATTCTTCTGCATATCTCTGAAACTTTTACACATCTAATCTTTCTTCTATGCCTTTAATTAACCTACAATTGATTTTTGGTAAGGTGTGAGTCGGGGATGACATTTTGCTTTCTTTCATTTAGATAACAAATTGTTCCATCACAGCTGAACTATTTCTTTCAATGACCTGCAATGTGTTCTATTTTTCATTTCCTTTCATACGTGAGCCTGCACTTGGACATTGCTTTCTGCTTCACTGGTCGATCTGTTTGTGCCTTTCCAACTACTACACTGACTTAATAGATACGTTATAAATATTAGAAAAGTTCTACCACCTTGTTTTCTGCCAAATTGTCTTAGTTATTCTTACCCCTCCTGTTTTATATGAATATTTGAATTAGCTTTTCTAATTTCATAAGAATCCCTGTTGGCATTTTGAATGTAATTGCATTAAATTTATAAATAAATTTAGATAACACTTTTATAAATTTTGGTAGAATTCTGTGTTCAGTAGTGTGACATTATGTCATAAATTCATACTTACATAATCACTATCCTTTTCTTCCTATAGGATTCCTTTATTATGTCCTCAATGCAATTCCATATGAGCTTGAAAAGAATGTATACTCTGCTGTTGTTGGATGAAGGAGTCTATAAACATCCATTATATCCAGTGACCGAGGTGTCATTGAGTTCAACTATATGCTTACTGATTTTTTTGCCTGTTCTATCCATCCATTTGTAAGAGAAGGGTGTTAAATTCTCCAACTGTAATAGTGGATTGATCTATGATCTATTTTTCTTTGTAGTTCTATCAGTTTTTGCATTATGTAGTTTATTACTCTCTTTTTACGAGTATACACAATAAGGAGTGTGTGTGTGTGTGTGTGTGTGTGTGTGTGTGTGTGTGTGTGTGTGTGTGTTGCCTTTGGTAGCCTGCTATGTTTTCTTGATAGCCAGACATGTCGTACCACTGAAGAGGCACTGCTGTCACTTGAACTTCCATGATGTGGTCGTGAGGGAGGGGAAGCGTCCTATAGTCCTATGATTAGGTCTCAGCCTTTAGTGAGCCTCTGCACTGTGAACTTCATAGTGTTTCTGAGTTTTATGTTTAGTTGAGATAGAATGGCTGGAGTTGGGCATTTCCTTCTTCCCAGCCCAGTAAGGCTCTGAGCCTACCCAGGAGGTTAGGATCTGCTTAACTAGTTTCTTCTGAGTGCAGGCCTTGTTAAGAAAGGACTGATGTGGCATATTTCCAAGTGGTTTCATTTTTTCCTCCTTCTGTGGAAGCATGAGTAGATTTTTCTAGAATATTAAAAGATTTTTTGAGAACCTGGGTCTCCCTGGAGCCTTTTACTCTCAGAGATGTCCACACTGAGCCTCCAGAAGTTTGTCACAGTTTGGGTTATCCTACCTTGGCACTATTTCCCACTGACATTTTCATTCACAAGTCTCTGTTCTGGTAAGTCATGACTCTCTGGTTGTGCTTGTCTCTCTCTCCAGTCACGGGACACAGCGTGTCTTGGGTCATTACTTCTCAGAAGAAAAGCAGCTAGATAAAATCGACTATACATGAGATTCAAATTACAAATGTTAATACCTGTTCTGAGTTTTCTTTTTCAGTGTTCGTTACTAATATTTTCACAAGCTAGAAGTTTTTATTGTTTTGCTTTATATTGTTTTGTGATTACAGGGGGGCCTTTTTTATGTTTATATGTTAAAATTTTTGTTTGGAATACAATTAGAGACTGGTAAATGGGAGTGGCAGAAGTTCAGTCACACCATTGATTATTGACTTGGACTCAATCTTCCCAACTTGTTTAGTAGACAAAAATATATGCTTTCACTAAAAAAAAAAGATTCATATTATCTGAAAATTACAACTTAATGAAAAAATTGATTTTGACCATCTAAAGGACACATTTTAGAATTAAGGACCAGGACTAAAACAAATCATGACAAACTGACTCAACACATTAAGCTTAAAAGCAGGAATTATGTTGGCATCTTTGTAATTAGTGCTCTCTTTCAAGGAAAATGACCATTTTACCAGGATAGAGGAAATGTAAGAAAAGCACAGGAAAGCACTTAAAATTGTGAAGCATGGAAGTCAATGCAACACATGAATAAGATAGGTACAGCAAGAAGTTTTGAATTGCTTAGTCAATGAAACAAGAAGCTGATTGGATTAATTGTACTGAAAGAGTCAATATTCTCATTCTTTTCTGGACCTGCAAACCAATTAAGTTTTTTGTCACCACAACTCTAATCAAAGCACCATTTTAAATGTCACCAGTTTCCTCTGATTACTAAATACGACAGCAACTCTTCATTTTATTAGAGCTACTAGCAGTTGCGAATGATCTCTTCTTGAAACGCTTTCATTTTCCTTGGCTTCTGGACACCGTTCTCATTTCTTCTTCAGTTACCTTTATATGCTGATCGCTTTCCTGATACATTCATCCAGTCCATCTTCTTTATCCAACCATCTATTGGAGAGCATTTTGGTTGTTCCTGTCTTGGCCCCCATGAATAATGCTTCAATGAACATAGGGGTACATGCATTTTTACAAATAAATGTTTAAAATTTTTCGTGTAGATAGTCAGAAGAGGGATTGCTAGGTCTTCTTAGTGTTTTGAGGAAGCCCCAGACTCTTTCCCACAGAGGCTGTACCAGCTCACATTCCCACCAGCAGTGTATGCAGGTTTCCTTATCTTCATAACCTCTCCAGCACTCGCTCTCATCTTGCTGATAATAGCCATTCTAACGGGTGTCTTCTTGTGATTTTTATTTTCATTTCCCTAATTGCTAGTGAACTTGAGCATATTTTTATATATCTGTTGGCCATATGTCTGCTTGAGAGAAGTGTCATAGAGGTCCTCTTCTGCCCATATTTTAATTGAATTGTTGTTGTTGTTGTTAAGTTGTATGAGTTCTTTATGTATTTTAGATATTAGCTCCTTATTAGAGGTATTGTTTGCAATTTCTTCTCCCATTAGATAGGTGAGTTATCTCTTTGTTATGCTGAAGTTCTTTTTTTTTTTTCTGTGCAGAAGCTTTTTAGTTTGACTTAGTTCCATTCAGTTATTTTTGCTTTTACTTCCTTTGCCTTTGAGGACAAATTCATAAAATCTTTTCTAAGACTAAGGTCCATAAGTTTAGTACTTACGTTTTCTTCCATGTATTTTATTGTTTCACGTCTTATATTTAGGTCTTTGATCCATTGTGAGTTAATTTTTTGTGTATAGTGACAAATAGCAGTCTAGTTCCATTCTTTTGCTTGTGGCTTTCCAATTTACCTAGCACTATTTATAAAAGAGGCCTTCTTTTCTCCATTGCAGGTTTTTGGCTCCTTTGTCAAAAATTATTTGCATATATATATATATATTTCTGGGTTCTCAGTTTTGTTCCATTGGTCTGTGTGCCTGTTTTCCTGTCAATACCACACTGTTTTAATTATTGTCACTTTGTAGTATAATTTGAATTCAAGGACTGTGATTTCTCCCTACTCTCTTCTTTTTTCTCAGGATGGCTTGACTTCTCCTTTTCTCTCACACTTTATACTCAATCCTTCTGCAATCCTGTTGTCTCTAACTTCAAAATGGACCCCAAATCCGACCAGCTTTTACCACTCTACCTCTCTCTCAGCTCATTGTCTCATTGTGGTTTACTGCAGTAGATCATAATTAGTCTCTCCTTCCTTAACTGCATTTTTTTTTTGTCACAGAAGTATCAGAACAATCTTTTAAGTGGAAGTCTCACAATGTCACTACAGTACTCAAAACTCCACGAGCATAGCAGCTCAGCTGGAGTTAAGTTCTACATTTTGACATGGCCTTCAGGACCCCCGTGATATGGTGACATTGGCTTTGACTGCTTTTCCTCTTGGGCACATCTGTCCACCACACTCAGTTTCTCGTAGTTTCTCTAAAAATCAAGCTATATTGTTGTCATTTTTCTTTTATTTTTAACTCTGACCGAAACAGCTCACCCCAAATATTTGCATGCCTCTTTCCCTTGTGTGATGTCTCAGTTATTCCATTGGTTTCATTGTTCTGTTATCAGTGGGATAATCCTTAACAATCTAGTAAAACAGTGTGCTCAGTCACATACTTCTTCTTCTTGTATTCTCTTTCGAAATAACTTCATTTATTCCACTTCGTAGTTCTCTTCCCACCAGACATATAATGATGTAATTGTTTATTGTCTGCTTTTTTTTTTCCTCACTAGAGAGGAAGTACTATGAAAGCAGAAGCTGTATCTTCAATTTGTAGAATAGCCTATGGCATCATGGTAGGCATTCATTCTATGTTTCTTAAATGAATGGTCAAATATGTGAACAAATATTTTCTATTTATGGTATAAGCCTTGAGTCAGTAAATGCTTGCATTATATACAAATATACTCATATCGATAATATTAGTAAGATTTATCATTTGGATTTTATATCAAATAATCTATGTGCATACAAAAGTGCATTTATACTTTTTCTGAACTGAAATTTTTGTTTGTTCACTTTAAGACATAGTTTTTTGAAATGATCACATGACATTTTCATGCAGCTATTAGAGAATGTATTGTCATTTATACCCTACATTTTTACTGGATAAGATTTTTATGAAATCCATTTATTTGTATTATCTTTATATTTAACCTTATTTTATCTTCCCATCAGACTTTTCCCTTTAATTCATTATCCTTAAATATTATTTTTATTTTATTATATTCCAGTATGCCACCTAGACTTCAAAACTTGGAAGAGGTAGAACATATACACGTACCCATACATAAAGATACATTTATAGATATCACAGTGACAATAAGTGAAATATATGTTGATTTTATTTATAATTTGTAAATATTTAAAATTATGTGAAATTTCAACTAAGAGGATATTTAGTCTAAACACATCTAACTTTGATAATCAACCAAAGAATTAATTCAGTAGGCATGTATGATGAATGGAGTAACTGTTTTGAAATGTTCTGACATTAAGTCAAACATGAAACTTTTAATAAGACTCTACTGTTCACTTTTCAACCACATAAATAGTATTTTATTCTTATCAGTACTATCATAAGTATTGGCATATCTTCTTTTCCAGCATAAGAGCTTTTTTAAGGAAGGACCATGTTTTATTCATTGCTGTAACCAAGGTGTAGTTATAGCAGTGTTCTACCATCTAATATGTACTTTTAAATGAACAACACAGAAAATATAATATCCCAATTTTGCAAGTTATTTAATAGCCTAATGAATAAATGGTTTGATTGAATTATGATAAATTTAAAGTAGATTTTATGAATTTATAATTTAAATAATAGGAAAGCCCAAAACTTCTTCCATCAGAGAGTTAGGCAATAGCCCTGGTGTAATTCTAAGTATAATCCCCTTTTGTATACAAATGTCCTTTTGCTTCAAAGTGTGATTTTAATGAATTGAGATCAGAAATTCTGATCACTGAAATGGAATTTTTTAGAAATTTCTCTGTGAATAAGAAGATTTGTGATTATGTTTAGTGAAAAAGATGTACACATGGTAAAATTATTCATTAGACATATATGCAGAGATGTTTATTACTTTAAGAAAAAAAAAACAAGAAAAAAGAAAGGATTAAATTCTATGTGTGTTGGTTTTTGTTTCTGTCTTTTACAAGATGTTTTGGTCACCAATAAGAACATCTAAATACACATAAGTGATAATCTAAAGAGTTAAGTTTTGTCCTTATGACAGATATGAATAATATATTTTGAAAAACTGTGTTGAAAGAAAGAACAAAATTTATATTAGCCTGTCTAAATCTTCTGCACATTGACTTTCAATATTTCCAGTGAATCATGTAAAAGCCTGTTAGAATTTCTAATGAAAAGTATGCCAGATTAAAAGGATCTTCTGCCAAATTTTGCTCTTCCGCTTTTAGAGGAAGAGGAAAGAGAAGCATGATGAAAATATGTAAATTTGTCACTCAGAAATGTTTCTTTTTCGTGCATGTCAGCAATTAGAAATATAGAGAATCTATTTCATGATTTATTTATACATTTTTTGCCTCACACACTTTTGTATAAAACTACAATAGTTCTAATGAAAGTTTTTGTTGTCATGCCTCCAAGAAATAAGTGTATTTCATGAACGGAACAAAAATAAATAGAGCTCTACTCCTTCATCATTTCTAAGCTTGGATAGATACACTTTTATCCATTTTTGAATGCTAAAGTGGAATTAATAAGGTTTGCAGCAATATTAATGTTTTCTAAGGATATTGGTCTAGAAGATATTCTTGCCTCTTACACCCATGAGGCTGATTCAGTTTCTTTTGGCTTGTTTCCCGATTCTTCTCTCTTTTCTTGATTACTTGTTTAAGTATCTCCCTGCCATAACCTCAAACCATTAAGTAGGAAACTTAGAGGACATTTAGTCAAATGCCTTACATTAAGAGCATGTTCTGTATATGAAACTTTTGGAATTTCAGCTTGTTCTAAGACTCATTATTAACAACTGCTATGTTAATAATGATAGCAATTTTATTCATTCTTTTGTTAGGTCAGATACTTACTGAGCACCTGTCAACTTCCAAGTACTGAGTTAGGGCTCAGAGAAGATAAGCAGATGAATGATAGCTCACTGGATCCTTCCTACATATGTTGTAGATGTTTTTCTAGGGTAAAAAATGTTTAATTATGATAATTAGTTTTATTTTCCATTAATTATTAATGTTTTCATATAAAATTATGTAAACATATAGTTATTAAAATATAGATGTATAAATATAAATATTTTACAAAATATATATAGATCCCTATAGAACTTTAAAATCTCTCTATGCGTTTTCTATTTCTTCTCAACAGGCAGGCATCTTGACCCTCATTATTAGACTGAATTGAAACTTTTCTTATGTTTTTCAGTATCTGGGGATTTTTTTATTTGCAGTGTTGGAAGAACAGGAAAGGGTAGCTTTGATTTCTATCAATTTATAGTATTGTTTACAGCAAAATCTCCTATTTTAACTTGCATCCACACATTGTTTTCATATGACAACTTCACACAAACGATTAGAGCTTATGTATATCATAGTATTCCTGTGAGACTTCCCAGGTTTTTCACTCCTACAGTGTCATTTAACTTAGACATGACCTTGTAAGCTTTCAGATCTATTATCTTAATTGCTGAGAGAAGGAGAAATAGAGCTGGCTTATGTGAATTGCTGTAGGTTACACTGTAGGCAACATATTCAGATGTAAAGCAATCTCAACTTCTAACTAAGTACACTAGATATTAATTATCTGCCAAAGAAAGGCTGTCCCGGAATGCTTTTATCCATCAATCAAGTGCCTTTTGAAACTGGAAGACTAAGCTTTCTCTTTTTCAGAGACAATGTCTTCATTCTAAACTCTTAATCTTTAGTATCAATCAAGACAAAAGTTATTCATGATAGTTTCATGAAATATCTATGTGTCTAAGATTTTGTCTTTTTTAATTGAATACAGCCTTACGAAAAATTTTTTCTCAAGTTAGACTTTCCTTAAAATGTTTTTCCTTAAAACATTCTCATATTATTATCAGAGAACTTACATTCTCTGATTAAACATTCTCATATTATTATCATATTATTATCAGAGAACTTACATTAAATTTCAAATTAAATTTCAAATTAAATTTCAAATTAATATTTTAATTCCAATTAAATGATTTTCTTTGACTCAAGGGCCATTTAGAATAATGCTTTTTATTTTTAAAGATTGAATTATAATCTAGACAGTCTATTAGCATACTTTTATTATGTTTGGAAAATGTGCTATATATTATTTTATTTCTTTAAAATCTATATGAATGTATCACTATCTCATTTGAAAATATCTTCTTTTCTACATTAAATTACCTTGCCAAAATTTAAAAAAAATCAATAGACAATATAGGTATGGATTTATTCCTGCATTTATTTTTCCAGTTGCATTGATCTATATATTAATTCTGATACTGATAGTGCATAATTATAGTAAGTCTTAAAATCAAGTAGTGTGAGTCCTCTAACTTCATTCTTGCCTTAAAACTTGTTTTGGCTTCAAAGATCCTTTGCTTATTCATATCAATTTCTACAAAGAAGCCTGCTGAGATTTTGATTGAGATGATATTGAATCTAAAAATCAGTTTGGGGAAAATTGACCTCCCTGTATTAAAACTTGTGATCTAAGGACTTGATTTACTGCTAATTTTATTTAGTGAATCAGCAATTATTTGTAGTTTCCATCACATATACATGAACATATTTAATGTATCTTTGATTTTCATTTTTATACTATTAATTGAATTAAAAATTTTTTAAATTTCCATTTGTTTGCTAATATATAAAAATGTTGATTTTTATAGTTTGCTCAGGGATTGCTTAAGAATATGAAGTTTATTTTCTAAATATTGGGGAATTTTTCAAATTTTTTCCAATACTGCTAGTTCATTCATTTTTCAGATAACGTACTATATGATTATAAACCTTTTTAAATGTACGCTTAATAGTTCAGCATATATTAAAAACAAAATAATTGAAAAAATTCTGCTGATGACAGATAACAACATAATAATAAAGAGTTAAACAAAAAAAGAGGATATGAAAACTCTAAAATGTATGCTCTTAAAAACGTGCCCTACAAATATGTAAAACAACATGGAAGTAGACTGATCAGTGGGAAGATATGTGATCATATAGGAATTGTTGATATAGGTTTCAATATCAACATAGAAACAATATATTACAAAGATTTTTCAGTCTCTATTCAGGTTCTTTACTATCTAGCCTAATCAAACTATTCCTATATTGCGAAAATTCAGCATAAAACTTTCTGTGAGCCCTTATGTGTGCGTGTAAATTTTTAATTGAATTTATTTGAACAAGGGCTCCTCTACATGGTATTGCTCATGGTGGAATGCTTTTATGGTTAAATTCGTGGTATTTGATTTTCTACTTCCCATCTCAGCAAGAGCATTAGGTAAATGTCTACATGTTGATGCAGAAATTTAATCTAACAAGTAGCACAGTTCTTTAGAGGCCTTTTAATTTTACTCAATGGGAAAGCAGGTATTCTCAGCAGGAAATCAGAAGCTTTCTCACTACAAATTCCCCTGAGGCTCAACGATGCTACCAAAAGACTTGTTGGGATTAGTTTACTCAGACACGTTATTAGAGGAAATAGCTGGGTAAACTGCTTAGAGTTACAGTTATAGTGAGAGCATAAGAGAAATATTTATTATTAAGGACAAAAAAAGTTTCCACAAAATACTAAGTTCTTGGTTACAAAGTGCCCTGTGGGATAGCATAGATGAAAAAAATAATTTACTAGCAAATTAACAAAATTCTGCTTCAAAGCTTTGATTCAAATGTGCATTTAATAAACACTTTTTTAAGTAGCAACTCACTAATTTTTTTTCTGAATGAGATTAAATATTCACTTTAAAAGGATAAAAACTAAACCAACAAATAGAAAGCCTCTTTTAACTCATTTTAAGTTATTGTACAAACTATGTAACAAAAACTGTATTGGAAATCAAAACTGTTAAAAAGTCCTCTACAATTGTCCTGTTCTATGATAGCAAATAATCACATTTTATAGCATTCTCACAATTGCAAGATTCAAAGAGCGAAGCAAAATATTTAGTGGTTTTTTTTTTCTCTAAATATTTCCACTAGGAAGAAGAAAATTAATTATACTGAACATCAAACTAAAATGTATATAGGCAGACCCCATGCTTAGCAGAATTACCTGTGACATTTATGTAATTTTGTAACTATGAATTGAGAATCATTGTCCCCACTTAGCAGAATAAGCCCAGAGCATATAAAACAGCAGTCTTCAACCTTTCTGGCACCAGAGACAGTTGTTTGTATGAGACTCTAATTTCTGAGGATTTGATGTGGAGCTGAGGCGGTGGGTGATACTAGCGCTGGGGAGGAGCTGCAAACACAGATGAAGTTTCACTTTCTCGCTGGCTGCTCACCACCTGCTGTGTGGCCACGTTCCCAACAGGCCACAGTACTGGTACCGGTCCACTGTCCAGAGATTGGGGATCCCTGATATAGAGAGCTGAAATAGTTCCACCTAAGCCTCAAAGTCGGCAAGTGATAAAGCCAAGATTCAAACTTAGGCCTTACCACCTCTCTTAAATTTTCTTGCTCCAATTGTCACATTGTTAATTTCTACTGGGCATAGAGAAATGAGAAAATTAGCACTTGAGTTACTTAGAGGTCAGAGATTCATACTCGGCTAAGCAGAGATCCTTCCCCAGAGCCTGGAGTTCCACTTGGGAAATAATGAAACTTCCAAATTGACAGATTAATTCTCCACTAGAGTGATAATTACCCATTATGGTAACTGCCTACCTTAAAGTATCTCTTAATGCTGTGATCAGTATCTTATCATTTCCTTTTATTATTATTATTATTATTATTATTATTATTATTATTATTATTTCTAGTCTAAGTAAGCCAGTCGAGTTGCTTCATGTAAATAAAATCCAACAGTTGTGAGGACAGACTATAGAGTCAGATTTCCTGAGTTTACCCAGCTCTGCTATTTATTCAGCGGAATTGTACATGTTTGTATCCTCTCTGTGCCTCAGTCTCCAAAGTGCAAGGTAAGATTAAAATAACATTTACCTAAAAGTGTCGTGGTAGGAATTCAATGAGTTCATAAATGAAAGGCTCTCAGAAAAGTGCTTTTCTTATCGTAAGTCTTTGTATCGGCTTCCATTATTATGTTTATAGGTAGTAGCAACAAAAAATGGAATTTAGACAAACAGAATCATTAGTATCTTACTTTTTCCAGCATGATTAATTAAATTCCATGAATATATTCATATTCAACCCTAACTGTAAATTTAAAAAGGAAAAAACTTCTAAATTCTCATAATAATATTGTTTTATTGTCAGAAATACTTGAAAAACAATCCCATGATTTAGAATCCTTTTTACAGCAATTCTTAAAGTTTCCTCTAGTGCAAGAAAATTGTCCATTATTTATTTATACATTGTGACTAAACTAGTTAATTGACCAAGGCTTGTAATTAATTTCGAGGTGGATATTAAATTATTCATACTGTAAGTAAATTAGTACTCAGAGATTTTGCCTTCATTTTTGGAATATTTGATTCGTAGTCCTTTACTCTATAACTTACCCATTTTCATTTCTAATGGGCTATGGTATCTCACACATAGGCACTACGAAACCATAAAAAGTTGGCGTGCCTAATTTGAGTTTACCTTGCTTTGTCTTAAAAATCTTTTCAGTTCTTTCTAAAGTTTCTAATTGCATCTGACAGATTGATATAGAGAACATGTTTGAAGGGTGGCTCCAATGTAATGGTCCTATCTTCTCAGCAAATGCATCAAAGCTTAAGCATCAACATTGTGTGCCAAATTGCTTCCTTTTGAGACTATAAATAAAGCTATCAAATTATAGCCAAATTACAAAGATTAACATGAGATTAAATGTGACTAGTCTAATACAGTGTAGATAGCAACAGACCCAGATTGTGGCTTCTAATATTTATTAAGCTGTAGTGTCATCTCTGTCTATACAGCCCTGTGCACATGTGCACGCCCACACACATGCAGTCGCATTCACAGCGTATCTTTTGAAACTTTCTATTCCATTCAGTAGACATTTCCTGACCTCTTCTGTGAGACACTGATACTCTGCTAGGTTTTCAGACTAGAAAGACCGGAATTCCTTTTTTTTTTTTTCTGCCCAACCATCTGTTTACAAGGAAAATTATTAAGTGAAAATGAAAGACATAAAAGCAGACATGGCGTGTGGTCCAGCAGAAGGAAGCCCAGGGTCTTACTGGAACACAGCAGAAGGACTTCTAAATGGTCAAGGAAAGTTTCTCCTGGATGTTGCCTGGATGCCGGCTGTGTTGGTGGGAGGCTGAGGGATGCTATCAAGGCATCTCCTAGGTGGTGGGTTTCACAGAAGCAGTGCTGCCCCTGATGAGCAGCCTGGAGGCCTCACTGGCCATTTGGATGGCTCTAGTGGGTGAGGAATAAACCTTTCTTTGTTTTTTCAATGATGGTTTCTCTTAGTTCTTCATACATCTATAATGGCTATTTTGAAGTCTTTGTCTACTAAATTCAGCATCTAGTTGTTTTCACGAGCCATTCCTGTCGCCTGCTTTTCGTGTGTGTGTTTGTGTGTTTGTGTGTGTGGGTACAGCATACTCCCCTATTTCTTTACATAGTATCATAAATTGTTATGAAAATGTAGAGACCATAACAACTCTGGTACTAGTCCACCGCTCTGGGCCCAGCCCTGGTCCTGGGTCCTGCCCTGGTCCTGCTCATGGTGCCACGATGGCAGTAGTGGGACCTGGTCTTTCCCAACCACACCCAGCTAGCTGCTAAGATCTACTAATTGCAAGGGGATTGCTTTCCCCTTTAGGACAATGTCCTGCTTTGTCATTTGTTCCAAAATCTAATCAATTCAAATTTGGACCTTCAAGAAGATGGTTCTGGAGGTCACCAGTTCTGACCCCCACCGGTTCTCCTCCCAGAGTGTTCTTTCCCTGTTTCTCTGTGGCAAACTAGCCAGGCTGAGTTAGACACGTATCTTCAACAAACCTATCAATCTCCTCTCCCTTTCTCCACCACCTCCACTGTTTTGGATGGCACTTTCAGACTTGTACTTCTCCACACACTTGCCAATAAAGGTAATTTCTTTATGGAAAGATTTGGAACTCTCATCCACAGCCATTTTTCCTTTAAGGCAAAAATCGCTGAGCCCAAGCTCTGTTGCTAGTGGCAGACAGTGGCATGCGTCTGCTGAGTGACACCCAGCTCTAGGATCTGAGTACTCTCTGGGCGGGGCCAGGGGTCACAGGTCTCCTCAGTTGTGGAGCCCTTGCCTCTAAAAGTGGGGTAAGGAGAACTGAGGCCCCAGTGTTGTCAGCGGCCCCCTACCCAATGTAAAGCCTCTGCCCCATGAGATAAAAAAGGCTTTCCCCAACTTGCAGGTACACATGCCTTGATCTTAACCCCAAGTAGCTTGGGGCAAAATGAGAAATGTTTTCATCTCTTCCCCCCTAGAAACACAGCCCATCAAGTTGGCCCCAGAGGAAGTGAATGGAGGCCACTTGGGTTTTGCTCTACTGCTTTAACTCTGCTGAGTTGACAGGGTTAAAGGAGGAAATCATTTTTTATTTAAATGTCACAGCCTCTCAATTTTAGTACTTATGTTTAATAAGAAAACTTTGACTCCACGTTTCTTTACTTGATGTATGCCTTTAAGACCATTTCAGAGACTTTAATTTTTTTCTTTTTTTTAATTTTGCTCATTTTCCTAGGGAACGGTTCTGCACAGCTCCTCGTGCTATCACGCTGGAAGTGAAAGCCCCCAGTGATAAACAATTATATATCTTTCCACTTTTTATTCTATGTTGCATAACACCCTTTTGAATACCTCATGCTATTCTACACATGATGTAGTTATTTAGCAAATGACATCTGTTTGCTATCCTAGACCTGAAATTTTTCAAATTTTTGAAAGCAAACATGTAATATTTTTTTCTCAGAAGGCAAAATTTGGGTTTAATGATTTGAATGATGATTCAAATTCAGTGTCAAAACTTTCCAATGATTAAAACTTCACAGCGATGAAAAGATATCAAACGTTGTGTTATGAGTGGTATTGAAACAGAAGCTGAACAGTGTTTTGTCAGGAATACAGTATGAGGGATTCCCGAAATTTCTGTGTCTGTCAATCTGTCAATCAGTGCCTTCATGTTAATACCAACTTGAGGAGAAACTTTGAACTAAATGAGCGATTTTAAAACTGTCTTCAGAGAAACCAAAAATTATGCAAGTTGACTAAGGGGCAAACATGAGGATGACCTCTTAGAAAGCCATGTTCTTCTTTTACTCAATCAAAAAAATTTAATTCCTTTTTTTTTAATATTGAAAAATAATATAGGACTCCTCAGAGGTAATAAAAAAAAAAAAAAGAAAAAAAGAATCTCACCCTTTAGAAACATTTTGTAAAACACTGTTTATAGCCTAAGTTTGGAAGCCACTGACTTGGATGAACTCTCGAGCTTCTTTGACCTTAGATTTACTATTTAATGATGCTTCAAATTAGAAAGTGGGTGGATGGCAGAGCAGGCTTTCAACCCTGGCTGTTCTGTTCTTTTTGGAATTTTTTCTTTCTTTGGTCAAAGTTTTACCTGATTCCATTTCAACCTTATTTTTTTTAACCTAAATTTCCGCATTTACCTAGTTCTTTAGATGCCTTTTGCATCCTCTCGAGGTTAGTCTCCCAGGAAGAAACGGCTGTTCACTGAGGAGGATGTCTGGGGTATTGTTGTTTATAAAAAGACTTTATTGCAATATCTTCTTCACCAAAAGAAGTTTTACTTCATCCAGTTTTACTTTTTCTAGCAAAAGGACACAAATAGATGTAATCCACATTTATTCTGTCATCCTTCTTCTCCGTTCTTCCTAGGCTGACAGCTGTAGAGCATGAAATAGGGGTGCTTTTGGTCAGCTAGAAGTGTAAAGGCCATAAAGAAACAGCACACAATGCTCTCATTTCCTATAAAACAGGGCTATTTTTATTATTTTTGATTTATAATAGAAATGACAATTCTATATATTTTTTCATACGTGTATAGAATCAAGTGCAGAGCACAAAACTCCCTGAACAATACAAGACCCTACCAATTAGGTCTAAAATCGAATACTTTTTCTTGAGCCTAAGAACTTGAAAAACATTCATATTAAGGTATTCTCTCTCTCTCCTTCTCATCTTTGTCTCTCTTTTTTGCCTTTTCTCTCTCACAGACACACCTACACACAAATTTATAAAAATTTTATAAAATTAATAACCGCAGTTTAGAATCCATGTTATCATCTCTGTAATATGAATTTTACATCTAAAATTATTTATCATCAAGGTAATTTATGATTATTTAAAAAGTTTTCCTGGCACTTTAAAATATTACAGAGTACCTTGTTACATACCTTGAATCTTAATATAATATTACAGGATAGTATTTTTTTTCTTTTTTTCTTTTTTTCCTTTGTAATCTTGTGAATATAAAGATACTTTTGCCTAGACTGGTCCTTTCTATCAGATGAGTGGAATATATGTATGCATCCTATTTTACATACAATTTCATGGCATACACAAACTATATCCAGGCCTCTCAAATCAAAGGGTCTCTTTTTGAAAAATAAAAGAAAAGGACTAAATGCCTATCCACTACATTAATACCATGAGCTACTTCATATAGAAGCTCAAATATATTTTTGAAATGAGAACTTTGGGACTCAATGGAGTAATTAATCCAGTCACACAGTGAGCACGTAGCCCAGCTGGAACTCAACTGATAACTTCTCCCTTCACAGGACATAATAAAAATTAGTTTACAAATCATGCTTCTTCTGCACGAGTCAGTTAAATGTTATGATAAAGCCTCCAGCCCCAACAATTAGTAGTTAAATGAATTTGGTCAGTTTAAATTCTCGGTGCCTCCTCATGCTCGTCTGTGAAACGGGCATACACACAGTAATTGTCTTGTGGGCTCTTGTGATGGGTAAATGATTTAATCGAGGTAAAGTACTCAGACCACAGGGTGATCAAACAACAGAGAATGTTTCATAGTATGGAACCTGGAAGTCTCCCAGTATATTTTCATAATCCTTATTATTTATTTCTTCTAATACTATAGTTCTTTGACTCCTTACTCTGTGGTTATGTATTTGGTTTTTCTTTATTTTATTTCCCCCAAATCACTTTCTTTTACCTACTTTTTATTTTCACCTTATTTTTTCTAGCATTTCTATAAAAAACACAATGCAAATATGTTAGCAAATAAGGCTAAAATGAGCCAGGGGAAATTGAGTGTGTTAGCCTATTTTTCTGTCACTGAAGACTTACTTCTCCTGCTAGTCAAAGCTTAGACTCCCCGCAGATCCCAGGGTGCTCGTATGCCGGCCGGGTGCATCCACAGTAAACTCAGCGGTTCCTAACTCATTTACGCAGGACTGAACTCTCTATTTTCTGGTGGCATTATTATAACCCAAGGTTTTAAAACCTGATTATCTTTCCTCACTTCTGTCATACGTTTAGAGACTATTTATTGCCTAGATCTCACTCCCGATTTACAGACCTTTGTATTCACCTATCAGATATCTCCTGGATTTCCAAGACCCAACTCAAAATTAACATCATCTGAGTTTTGTTTTCATTTCTCCAAATCCTTCTGCCTATTGTGTAAACTTAATCTCCTTTTGAAGATTTGTCGTGTCTAGGCACACTGGCAGAAAGCTGTTAGCCACCCTGATTCTTCTATAGTTTCTAAATTAAAAAAAAAAAAGTTAAATATTGCAACAGCCTTCCCATTAGTCTCCCCAGTTCTGGTCTTTCTTTCTCTCTCAATCCCAAACTCTACATTACTGCAAGCGTGATATTTCCAAAATGCAAATCTGGCCAAACCTTCTAAATAACCATCCTTTCTAAAGAGCTTTCAGTGAATATTTCTTTCCTATTGGAAAAATAACATGAACATGGCGCTTAAAACCCTTCATGATCTGACATCTGTCTTCTAACATCATTTCCTTCTCTGCTCCTACTCCTCACCAAAACATACCCAATAGCAGGCAAAGATACTGAAATTTCTAAAGCACATCATCATGCATTTTCAGCCTCAGAAGAAGTTTCCTTTGGCTAAAATACCTGAGTTCCATTTTTCTTACTGTTTAGCTCCTTCTTATCATTGAAGACTCGATTGGTACCACCTTACCTGCGAAGCCTCCAACAACTTGGGCAGAATTAGGAACCATAGAACCTTGTGACTACCTTGCACATACCTCTATAGTGACTTGTGAGCTTGGGTTTCCCCAATTCTAGTTAGAAATTATAATGATATGAACAACAAAGAGCTGTTAGAAGAATTAAAGGAGGAGTAGTGGCTACTTTTTTATATTAGCTTGGCTAGGCTGTAGAGTTCCCTGTTGCTTGATCAAACACCAGTCTGGATGATGACGCAAAGGCATTTTTAGGTGTGAAAAACATTTAAATCAGAAGACCTGAGTAAAGCAGATGACCCCCCAAGATGTGAGAGAACCTCATCCAATAAGTCGCAGATCTTAAAACACAGATCCCCCAGGAAGAAGGGATTCTTTCTCCAGATCATCTTGGAACTCAATACTGTAGCCCCAACTCCTGCTGGAATTCCCAGGCTTCCAGCCAAGCCTGGAAAATTTCAAACTTGATAGTCACCATAATTATGCAGGCTGATTCCTTTAAAATATCTCACTCTTTTCTTGCTCCTGCTTCCACTTCTCTCTCCCTGCCCCTTGGCCCTGCCAAGAATGAGAGACAGACAGAAAGGCAGAGAGATGGATATACACTGTTGATTCTGGTTCTCTCGGGAACCCTGATGATTAAAAGAGATAAAGAGATACTGTATTTAGTGTTTGAGGGAATGCCTGTCCATAGCAAGTAATTTACAGCAGGAGTCCCCAACCCCAGGGCCACGGATCAGTACCAGTCTGTGTCCTGTAGGAATTGGGCCACACAGCAGGAGGTGAGCAGCGAGGAGGCTAGTGTATTTGCAGCTGCTCCCCAGTGCCAGCACCATGGCCTAAACTCCACCTCAGACCACCAGGCATTAGATGCTCACAGGAGCACTTGTCCCCTGGTGCCACAAAGGTTGGGGACCTCTGCTTTACAGCATATAGTTAGACATTATTTAAATAAACTCTGACATGAACGCTCAATATAAATGTTAATCAAGCTGTGACTGCCTTACATTTGAATTAGGATGAAGAGCTGAGCAGATTTCTCTCTGCTTAACGGGCTCCCCCTCCTCTCCGTTCCTCTCTACAGCATCCACCGTTTAGATGCATCTCTGTAATTGTTGGAACACATTCTCCAATTGAAAGGGCTTGAACTCTCGACTACATTTGACGTTTCTATTTTCTGTCTCCCTGGAAAATAATAAGTACAATAGACAAAACGGATTGTGTCTTTGTGTAAGAAAGGCCCAAGTATTTGTCGTCAGATTCAGGTTCAGTTCTGTGACACATTTACAGCACTGGGGTAAAGTGATTGTTTTAAGGTTCACAGAGCTTTTTCCAGATGGTGCCAGCCAGGGGAAGGTTTATAATAATTTTTTTTTTGTCAACTGAGAATGTATTAAAATCAAACTGGAAGTCAAAAAATGGGTGAGTTTTGATTTACCCCATAGATTTTAGAGTGTTTTTTAGTTGTCAGTGCAGCTCAAATAAAAAAACAAAAACAAAAACAGAAAACAAATAAACAAAAAAACACCTGGCCCTATTAGAGACACAATAATTATAATCTTCAGATATATAAGATTGGGTATGTTTTTAAAAATTATTTTATTTGCAGGTGATGCCCAAATACACACCTGGTTAAAAATGCCAGCCATTTTATTCCACGTAGCTTGTTTTGTTTTGGTGACTGAAGGGGGAGTTAAAGCAGTTGGGGTGTCCTCCCTTCACTTCCTGTGGGGGCAGTGCATACTTGGAATAGGTAAAGAAAAAGAAGGCAGGTGACCTGGCCTAGTTTCCTGTCAACTGTCGCTCCAGTTAAACAGATTAATAACATTTTCTTTGGGGGAAGAGGATTCACCTGGCAAATGCCCTCAGCAGGATCTCCCCTGGCTAAAGGAGTAGGAATTGTGAATAAACTCAGAATCAATGGGGCAGGGCTCCCTGGAGAAAGTCACACTGACTAAACAACTCTTGGAAAATGCAGTGAGGACATTTCATAACTTAAAGGCTCTGCATTCTGTTAGGTATGAACCGTGGAATCCTCGCTTGGCGATCCTCTCCACATTCTGGTCCACAGCCCGCAGGTCTGGTCTAGAGGACAGAATCTGCCTTGTCTCAGGCCTCTCTCTGCTTCATCTGAGCAACTTTATTGACCACATCTGTGAGATTATTAGGAAAATTTGATACTCGATACAACATGTTTGAGCCAGACTCCAGAATCATGTCATTTGTGTTGTTAGCTCAGAAAGCAGTGAGTGTTTGGGACATTTTTTTTTTTTTTTGTCAATTTAAAGAGCGAGATTGGAGATGGAATAATGAACAATATTTAATTTTCTCTTAATGACTATAGATTATAAACATTGGTAGCTAGATAAAAGAAGTCAAAGGAACAATTAGACTGTGAGCATTGGACCAGGTCATTCCTTGCTTTCTCGGACAGACATAATTTTTTATATCAAAAGCAAATGACTAGGGGTGACATGTAACCTCTTTAAAATCTTTCTCACCATATTACCACTGCAGACATCTGGGGTGCTGAAGTCTCGTTTTTAAATTCCTGCCAATTCCTAATGGAATATGCCTTTAACTTCATGTCCTACGTACGTCCCAGGGACAGCAACTATGGTAATCCCAAGGAAAAAAATTAACTCAGACATCCAGGGCAAGGCCCTTTATATTCATGCCAGTCAACGTGCTGCATTTACACAGGATTGAACTCTCTTTATTCTGGTGACATTATTGTAAACCAAGGTTTCAAAAACTGATGATCTGTCCTCATTTCTGTCAGACAATTCATATGGAACCACAAAAAACCCTCCAATATATTAGATCAGTCTTGGAAAAGAATAATGCTGGAGGTATCATACCTTCTGATTTCAAAAATATATTACAAAGCTGCAGTAATTAAAGAAGTATGATACTGGCACAGACAGACAATAGACCAATGGAACAGAATAGAGAGCCCATAAATAAACCCACGCAAATTTGGCCAACTGATCTTCCACAAGGTTACCAAAAATGCACAACAGATATCCTCTTCAAGAAACAGTGTTGGAAAAACTGGATATGCACATGCAAAGGAAATTACATCGGGCCCTTATCTCACACCATCCACAAACATCAACTGAACATGGACTCAAGATTTAAATCTAAGACCTGACAGTATACAGCAATTTCGTGCCTGTTTCCAAAGCAGCCAGATAACATCTGCTGATGGTCATGTCACTTCGTAACAGGTGTGCAGAGATGCCATCAGGAAGCCTCACAAGTCTCCCCTGCGTGCGTGTGAGTCCTGAGCCTCCCCCAGTTGCAGATGGGAGCAGGAATTCCCGGGTTGGAGCTGAGTGACCTTCATGCATCCCCCTGTCTTCCTTCTCACTGGTAAGTAGTACGTTTAAGGTATCACTTCTCTTTCACATATTTATCAATTTTTTGTTATAGTGGAACACGTAGTGTGAGATCTACCCTCTAACAAATTTACGTGTGTGCAAGACAGCATTTTTACTTTAGGTGCAATGTGTGCACAGATTTCTAGAGCTTGTTTAACTGAAACTTTATACTCATTACTCATCAGCTTCCCAGCCCCCTCTCCCAGCCCTATCCTACTCTGTTTCTATGAGTTTGACTCTTTTAGATACTTCATATAAGTGAAATCACTTATCCTTTTGTGATTGTTTTTTTTTCCCTTAACTTAATATTCTCCAGGTTCGTCTATGTTGTCAAAAGAGTATAATTTTCTTCTTTTTAAGACTGAATAATATTCCACTGTAGATAAATTCCACATTGTTGCTAACTCGCTATTCCCCTCTCCCTCCAGCCCCTGGCAATCACCATTCTACTTCTGCCTCCATGATTTCATTGACTCTAAGTAACGCATGCAAATGGAATCATACAGTATTTGTACTTTTAAGAGTGGCTTATTTCGCTTGAATAATGTCCTCAAAGTTTACCCATGTTTCAGCATGGGTCAGAATTTCTTTGCTTTCGAAGGAAGAATAATATCCTATTGTGTGTGTGTGTGTGTGTGTGTGTGTGTGTGTAACACATTTTGCTTATCCATCATCTATTGATAGAAGCTTGGGTCGTTTCCACATTTTAGCTATGGTGAATAATGCTGCTATCAACTGGGTGTACAAATATCTCTTCAAAATCTGCTATTAGTTGTTTTGGGTATATTCCAAGAAGTGGAATTGCTGAATCATAATAATTCTATTTTTAAATTTTTTTAGGAATTGCCATATTGTTTTTCACAGCAACTGTATCATTTTACATTCTAACAACAGTGCACAAGGAACAGAACTGTGCTATTTTGTTCCATTGGTCTGTATGTCTGTCTGTGTCAGCACCAATTTCTCCACATTTCCATGCCAACAATGGTTGTATTTTTGTTTTGTGCTTTTTTTTTCAATAATATCTATTCTAATAAGTATAAAGTCTATTGCATTATAGGGCTGATTTGCATTGTGTTAGTGACTAGTGATATTGTGCATGTTCTCATTATATTTGTATATCTTTGGAGAACTATCTATTCAAGTCCTTTGCCCACTTTATCCTTGCATTGTTTTTTGTTGTTGTTGGATTTTAGGATTTCTCTTTGCCCATTTCTAATTGAGTTTGTGTTTTGTTATTGAGTTGTAGGAATTCCTTATCTACTTTGGCTATAACTTCTTATCAGACACATGGTTTGCAAATATTTTTTTCTCCCATTCAGTAGGTGGCCTTTTTATTTTGTCAATCATTTCCTTTGCTGTTTGATGCAGTCCCACTTGTCTATTTTTGCTTTGTGACTTGTGCTTTTAGTACCATATTTAAAAAATCATTGCCAATACTAATGCCAAGAAGTTTTCCCTTATATTTTATTCTAAGAGCTTCATACTTTCAGGTCTTAGATTTAAATCTTTAATCCACGTTCACTTGACTTTTGTGGATAGTGTGAGATAAGGGTCCAATGTAATTTTTTTTGCATGTGCATATCCAGTTTTTCCAGCACCGTTTCTTGAAAAGGATATCTGTTGTGTATTTTTGGTAACTTTGTTGAAGATCAGTTGGCCGAATTTGCATGGGTTTATTTATGGGCTCTCTATTCTGTTCCATTGGTCTATCTGCCTGTGCCAGTATCATACTTCTTTAATTACTGTAGCTTTGTAATATATTTTTGAAATCAGAAAGTATGATACCTCTAGCATTATTCTTTTTCAAGACTGATCTAATTTATTGGAGAATTTTTTTGTAGTTCCGTATGAATTTTATGCTGTTTTTTTTCTATTTATATAAAAATGCAATTGAGATTTTGATAGGAATTGCATTAAATCTATAGTTTTTTTTTTAAATAGTATGGGCATTTTAACAATATTAAGTCTACCAACCCATGAACACAGGGCATCTTTCCATTTATTTCTGTCTTCTTCAATTTATTTCATCAATGTTTTATAGTTTTCAGTGTATAGCTCTATCATTTTCTTGGTCAAGTTCATTCCTAAGTATTTTATTTTTTTTGGTGCTATAGTATAGAGGATTATTTTTTTAAATTTTCTTTTTGGATTATTCATCAATAGTGTATAAAAATGCAATTGATATTTGTTTGTTGATTTTGTATCCTGCAACTTTACCGAATGTGTTTGTTCTTTCACATTTCAAATGTTCCCCATTGCTGTACTTACCTGCCATAACATATAATCCTCCTTTTTCTGAAAGAAGTATTGATAAGAAGCTTAACTAGGCATGACATGCCTGAAGGTCAGTAAAGCTCTAGGGGTAATTTAAAGAGTTGTGGCCTGAGAGTTTGGACACCTGACCTCTCAACCTGACTTTGAAACTCACTAAGTATTTACATGTGAAGAAGTCAATAACTTTTCTGAGCTTGACATTTTACTTCCAAAATATAAAGTCACTGAACTATATACCATATAAATCTTTCAATGGCCCCACTTATTTTGACCCAGTTCATTTTTAACACTGTGATTTCTGAATATACTTGATGTGTTCTATTAATCATAGAGAATCAGAGATTACAACTCGTAAATAGGAAATCCAATTCTAATTTCATTCATATTGTCTCGAACATCTCAATCATGCCTGATAGTTCCGAAGAGAGGCATCAGGGATCTGGGGACTATATTAAGCAACAGCCAGTGAGAACCTGCTTGGGAATTCTGGTTTTCAAGTTAAACATTGATTGAATGTGCTTATCTATGGCCATGATTTATCCTTGTTTTATTTTATTTTGGTAAAAATTATATGCTTTTCTCAATCAACTATAATTCTTACAGTAAAAATAAAGTTCTGACTATGCTGATTGTTAGGATATCCAGTAAGCCACATGTGGCTAATCTAAATTTACATATAAAATAATTCAGTTAAATACAATTTAAGTTTCAGTTCCTCAGGTGGACTAGCCACATTTCAAATGTGCAACAACCACATGTGGCTAGTGGATAGGATACTGGACAGTGCAGCTAGAGAACATTTTCATCATCACACAAAGAACTACCAGGTAGCACCATTTTAAAAAATAATCAATGGTCCCTCGTTGCCCAGAAATTCTTCTAAGTACTTTCTGAAATTATAGCTCAGTGGATGTTGAAGAATGTCAACCTCTTCAATAAAGTGCAAATTGGAAGTCAGAAAATAGGATGTATATCGAGTTTTGCAACTTATGAGGTAAAGCCCTATTGTCTAGGACTTTAAACAATTCACTTATAATACTAATGTGTGTAGACACAGTTGCTTTGTCTGTATTATGTTAACAAAAATAAATGTTCTTTCTACATCATAGGATTGTTCTGAGGATAAAATGAAATAATGCACAAAGACAAGCATTGTATCTCATTAATATGTATATATCCCCTGTCTAGCAGGATGCCAGGCATACTTTGGTATTCAAAAAATATTTAATAACTGATGACTTAAGAAGATGATGGATATACATTCAATTGTATAATTATTGGTATAGATGATTTGAAAATAGACTTGCTTATGAAATTCTATAAATATAGTTTTGGTCAAGAAAAACTATTTTCATTGCATTAAAGCTCACCCTCAGAGACTTATCTCTAAATGTAATCTGTTGGAGGAAAAGGATTGTCAGATCATTATGAATTACTCTAAAGGTAGTGAAATTCATGCCAAATTTAGTTTTAAAGTTTTCCTTAATGCTCATGTTTATTCTAAGGTTAAAGAGATGACTATAATGTTTCTAACAATTAAATCATATCTGAACATGATCTACTTCTGATACTTTCTGCTTTAATGCCACCTTATCTTCAGAGTGATACATTGCTATTCCAGGTTTCCTTCTCCGAATCCCCCTATTATTGCAGAGCACAATATGGAAAGAAGAAGTGAAGTAGTGGAATGTCTATGAGAGAAAGACAGGAATTGATGTTTAATACATTAGTTCCTGGGCCTTCAAGAAGTGCTGTCTACTTACTCTCAATGTGTATTGAATTCTAAGTATCAGTGACCAGGTTTTCATTGACAGCAGATAATTACTTATAGATTTGGATACAGCTCATTGGAGGGTTGTTCATTAAGCAGAAATGATTTCTGGCAGTCTGATATTAAAAGTAATAACAAAACATCTGTGAGAAACAAAAGGACAAAGATATTTTTTAAAAAATCAGAGCAGACAGAGGCCTTTCACATAGCAATAAGTAGCCCTAAGTTTTCTGGACTCTCCAACGTCATGTTTGCAACTCAGTCTACTGTTAGAGGGGAGAAATCGAATGAAACAAAATAAAGCATACTTATAAAGGAACCGAATTCTAATCTGGGCTTTGTTATTAAGTATTTGCATAAACTTTGGCAAATACTTCGCTCGCAATTTTAATCTCCTCTATAAAATGAAGGATTTTGGCTATTTGATCACCTGAGTTACTTTTGGTTTCAATTTTATGAATTAGTCTGCAATTTTATATTCATAATGATGGTCCTGCATTTGTCAAAGAACATGTTCATTCATCCTGTTTTCTTAACATGTGTGCATATGGGTGCAAGTGTGTATATACCACTCAGGCTCTAGACAGTGAAAAGAATACATGTGACTTAGTTGCCACACCTGCCAGGCTTCAGGTCCCAACTCTAACTATTCTGAGGTATGTGACTTTTGTCAACTATTGTATGTGCTTTAGAGAATCCCCATTTCTTCCTCTGTAAGATAGGAAGTATTTTGTACACACTCTGAAACTTTGTCATAGGTGAAAAAGTGAAGGAATTGAGAAGTACAAATTGCCAGTTATGCAGATAGACTTGGGATGTAAGATAGATATAGTGCGAGGAATATAGTTTAATATTGTAATACCTATGTATGATGTCAGGTGGGTATTAGACTTATTAAGGCGATCACTTCATAAATTATGTAAATGTCTCATCACTATGTCATATACCTGAAACTAACATTTATATCAACTATAACTGAAAAAAAAAATCAAATATATACACATTATCTTGTTTTGTTTTTGCACTTAATATGGGAGATTAGGTATCAACAAAAAATAATAATTACTGTGTGTATCTGCTGTTTTTAAAATTCCATGGCCTCTCTGGTTAACAGTTCAGTTAGTATACATTTGTTATTTATAATTCTAAAATGATAAGTAATTTAGACTAGCATGAGAAAATTGCTAAAGTATTTTAAAGAGGCATTAATAAAACTAATTAAGCTCACATAAAAGGATAGTTGTAATTCTAGAAATCTTTCATTTACATTGCTTGTTTTCCTACAATTTTCTTCTTGCTTTTGTTAGTCATTTAGGCTATTAAAAAATTTCTTTACTTTTATTTTATTATGTTATTGCTTTTGACTCTGTATTCACCTTTAGGAATACAACTAATTTGCAAAGATCAAGAACCAACAATTCATGGCAGATACAAACACATGAAAAATTTCAGTCTCACAAAATGCACATTAAAGAGACAGCTTGATATCACCCCTTTCCCCAGTGTATCCTACATAAATCAATTTTAATTTTATTTTTATTTTAAATGTTAATGAATAATGGCAAATGTTACATGACTTGGGCTGGTGAAAAGTTGAATTATTTTTATTTAATAAGTCATATTTTGACAATATATCAATAATCAGTGATATTTGGCATTTTGAAAATTATTAAATTAATAAGTTCAACTGTATACTCTGAGAAAGGAGATAATTAGAAGTATTTTAATGTTTATACACATGGATGCAAAGAAGTATCTATTTCTATTAACTTATTTAAATATATTTTCACTTTTGATTTTCTTCGGTCTTGTCATATTTTACATATGTTCTACATAAAATTCTATAGGACTTGAACTTGCATGTATCTCTTACCTATAGAAAGTTTTCTTTGGTACATGTAGCAAGATATGGATCACTATTGCTTCATGTATATGTTTGACAGCTGAGAAATAAATAATGTTGCACTCAGATTAAATAAATGTGTTTCCAATATTAAATAAGCTGCATATTTTTTGAAGTTAAAATATTTACAATATTTAATGTATGTAGCTGTATGTGTTCAAATTGCATTCTAACAAGTGTAATATTCTCTTTCAGGGAGTCAATATTGGTTTTGAAGAAAATTTTTATATATAATATTTTATATATATATATATATATATATATATATATATATATATATATATGTGTTACATAAACAGACAAATGATATATGAATTTCATCAGGAAGCCATTAGGAAAAAAATTTTAAAAGTTTCCTTAAAGGAGCAATAATGAGGTAAAAAACAGGTTAATAACCACTAATTTACAATATAATATACTAAGTACCCAAAACAGGACATGACACTCTGTACATATTGTACATTATGTATGTTCAAATGTATATATATGTAAGATACACACACATTCTCATGCAGAGAATAAAATGAAAGCACACTAGAATGAAATATACATATATTATAATATGTCATTTATCATATCTCATTTATTTTTACAATTTTCATAATTAGTGAGAATCATAATTTATTTGAAAACATTATTTTAAAAACCTCTAACTACCATAGGATATCTTTGAGCCCAGTGTCACATAGCATAGGGGATTTACTGTTGTGAAAATACAGACTTGGAGCAGTTGGAGATTAGCGTAGAACTAGGTGAGAAAATCATATATAACAGGTACCTGACAGCACACAGTCTTTTTATGTGCCAAAAGAAAGATTTGAACAGTAATAGTCTATGGTTTAGGAGGAAAATGGTGCTGTTAATCTATGTGCTCACAGAAGCATTCAAGGAAAAGGTAGAATTTGAGCTTGGCATTAAAAGATAAATCTGTCAATGTGATTAGATTTGGTTTAGTTAGCCAAATATGGTAGGGAAAAGTGTATTAAACAAGGTGGAAATTTTACTCTCTCTCACACATAAAATCTGCCCAGGCACAGGCAGTCCAAAATCAACATCTGGCTCCATTGTCTTCAGGACACCAGCTTCCTTCTATCTTGCTCCTTCTCCATCCTACTGCTCGGCTTCTATGCTCAAGATTACAGCATAGTGTAGAAGTGATGCTGAAGATCTAGCCTTTATATCCAAATTCCAGGACTCAGAGATGAAAGAAGAGCATCTCATTCTCTCCTCTGAAAAGCCCTTTTGAAAGACCCACAAAATGCTTCCACGTATAACACATTGGCTGGAAGTCAGTCATATTATAGCCACACCTAGTTCCTAGTAGGGCAGATGAAAGCATTCATTATCAGCATTCATTTTTCTGGGAGGCAGTGTTCTTTCCCCCAAATTTGTATACGTGTTACTAAAGAAATGAAAGAAGAATAAATACATATTAGGCAACTGGCTGTTTCTGCCACTCTCCCCCATTTTGACAATCTAAAGATCTCTACATGTGTTTCTTAGGTTACAGAGCACCTCCTTCTTGCCTTCCTCAGAAAAATATCCCTGTGGTCTCATGCAATTACTACATCCACTCCAAGTCCATAGTCCCTGGATGAGATCTGTTTCTTCCTTAGGTCCAGAAGTGTCATCCAGCACTATAGAAACTGGAAACAAATCTATCTGTCCCCATAACAACCAGTGGAGGCAGCACAGAACAACTTAATAACCGCTATTCAGAAACGGAGACGATTATATTACCGTGAGAGGTGATATATAAGAAGTACTGAGTGCTGTGGGGGCATAGAACAAAAGGCAATTATTTCAGACTAGAAAGATCTGAAAATACTTTACAGAGAAAAAAATCTAGATCCCAATAAATGAATATTATATCCTAGATAAAAATTATAACTAAAGTGATAATGATAATATTGATAATAATGATACAACTATTAACCAACATTTGCTGAGTTTCTTATGCTTCGTGTATCCTTCTTATCTCTCTCCATGGGTTAATCTATTTACATATTGTAATAATTTTAACATATAAAACATTATCTTTATTTTATAGAGAGGGTAAGGATCACGCTCACGTTTACCCAGCTAGGGGGTAACAAGGCTGTGATTCAATTCCAGTCAGTTGGGTGCTGTGCTCTTAACTACTATAACAGACTCCTTATTTTGCCATTGACAGAAATAGAGGGAATTCTCAACAGAAGTTTTTGAAGCATTGTAAAGAATATAATAGAAACTAGCAGGTGGTTTTAATTTATGCTGTGACACAAGAGTGATTTCCAAGCCATTTGGGTGTGAGCCGATGTTTTTGCAATGTCTATGTTTTACTGTCATTATAAACCTATTTTAGACACTGTGTGTTCTATACTGATGAGGTGTTTATAATATTAGATCTGCACTTAATTTTATAGACATCATATAGAAATAATCATGTACTTGAACCAGATGTGCGTATCAGAGATGAAAGGCAGTGTGGGTTAGATGGAGATTGTCTAGACATGGAGCAACACCATATTTATGTGCCTTAAACAAAAGTTGGCGTAGAAAGAAAATGAAAAATGGAACACTAAAAACACTCTGTGTGCATCCTCTATTTATTTACCACGTTATGTTCAAGGTTAAAATACCAATTTGTTAAGGAAGGATATTCTGAAGCAACAGTTTAGGAACACTTTGTCTATGTTATTATTTTTTCAGTGTTGTTTTTCTTGTAAGAATGTATAATGCAACCAAAATGAGATTCTGAAGTTGATCACACTTAAGAAATGAGATTTAAATTTGTCTGCTGCTTGGCACACAGTAGACAATAAATACTTTCTAGTTGCATGTAAATCTGGCATTAAGTTAGCTCTAGTGGAGTACACACTATCCAGAACAGGAGTCTGCAACCCCTGGGCCATGGTCAGGTACTCACTGCTCTGTGGCCTGTCGGGAACTGGGCCACATAGCAGGAGGTGAGTGACGAAAGGTGAGTGAAGCTTCATCTGTGCCTGCAGCCTCTCCCCAGCACTAGTATCACCACCTCAGCTCCACTTCAGATCATCAGGCATTAGTTTCTCATAGGAGCACCGGTCCCTGGTGCTGAAAAAGGTGGAGACTGCTGGTCTAGAACATCACTGTCTGATAGAACTTTCTGTGACTCTGGACATGATAACCACTAGTCACATATAGCTGTAAAGTGGCCAGAACGAATGGAGAGATGCATTAAATAAAAATTTTTTTTTAGTTAATTTAAATTTAAAAAGCTACATATGACTCATGGCTACCATATTGCATAGCACAGTTCAGAAATGGAAAATCCAGATAAGGCCTACACCCAAAACTGGTATACAGTAAACTATTTAAAACCATGAGTGTGGTGGTTCCTGAGTAATCAGAGAGGAACAAGGAGATAATTACTACTGAATTAGTTTATCAAATATTTATTAAACATTTATTTAAACATTAATTTTTCAATGTGGTACAGATACAGATGTGAAGAAAAATTGCAAAGTGTATTTCTAGTGGAGAAAAGATGTGCAAGTTTCAATGTGTAATATGAGCGACGTAAGGGATAGATACCTTGAAGAAAGCTGAGCGTGGGACCAGAGAGGAATGGGATAAGGGGGAGTGGTCACTTTAGTTGTTCAGAAAACCATATGTGAAATTTAGATGATTAATAAGCTATCTAAGACCTGAAGCTGCTGCCAATCATGAGGGAAGGGTGCTCTAGATGGGAACAAAGCAAGGTGAAAAGGTAGGAACCCACTGGGAATGGCCTAAGATATCAAGGAAGGATTTTATCAGTGTAGTTAATCATTACAAAACACCAGCTTTTAGGTGTGGTAAATTTTGAAATCTGTCATTATTATTTTTTTTAATCTCTATCTTACTTTGCTATTTCCTGTCTTTTACTTATCTTGGCTTCACTTACCCTGGGTTCCCTTTCCTATTAGATTTTCACTTTCTCTATAAAATGTTAAAACTGAAGCCACTGGTTATAGACCTATATTCTCTTCTAATATAATAAAATAAAACTAAATTCCCTTCTATGCACTATTTTGGCTGCATTCCACAGACATTTTGGTGTTGCATTGTTGTTATTCAGTTAGAAATATTTCTAATTACCCTTGCAACTTTTTTGATTCATGATTTAATTTAAAAATATTCAGAGTTGTCCTAGACAGCTTATTTCAGTAAACTTATAATTTATTTCCACTGTGGTCAGAGAATATACTTTCTATATTTTAATTTTCTCAGCCTTTTTTAATGCATTGGCATTTTGCTGTTGTTGGATGTAATCTGCATAGACCAATTAGATCAAGGAGATCAATAATGTTGTCTGAATGACTTTGTTCTTGGTCTGGTTGTTTAAACAATTGCTTAGAGCAGGGTGTTAAAATGGATCGTGGAAATGTTTATCTCACCCTTTAAAATTATGAGCTTTGCTTCGTATATTTTTGGACCCTGTTATTAGGCACATACTCATTTGTAATTCTTGTGTCTTCCTGCTGAATTGTTCCTTTTATCATTAAGAAAAGTACATTTTGCACAGGATGAGGCCATGATGGGAGTATAGGTTCAGGGAAGTGTGAAGGACCAAGGCCAATAATGCTGCTTCTCTAGACTAGATTTTTGAAATATTCTTGTCTCCTACCTGCTTCTTGGTTTTGCTGAGATAAAACAGACTCCTAATAGAATTTCACCACAATGTGTTTTATTCTTTTATTTAATAACATTTATTGAATACCTGTCATGTGTTAGATAAGGTACTCAGTGACATGGATATATCAGTAAAGAAATTTCACAAAATACCTACCTTTGAAGAACTTAAAACACCTCACAATTATTTATCAATGACAGAACCATAACTCAGTGTTATATAAAATCATCTGTTAACATATGCATGTTACTTATATATGCATACATGTGTATATTTATGCACATATATTTGTATAAATAAACACTCATATATACAAACACATTCATATATTTTTGCTAGTTTTATTGCACACTAATTTTTTCTCTCCTCTTTTTCTATCTTGATTTCTGATTCACTTGTCAGATTAGAGTCCTCATGATTTTTATTTAAATATGTGTTTTGCATGGTATATTCTAAAGTATTAATAGGTGGTCCAGACTGTACTGCCCAGCCTGAAACTATGGCCAACCTACATAATTCATAGTTTGTCTAAGTTAATTGAACACCCCAGAGGAGCTAGGGTTTTCTAATGTATGTCTCATCCCCAGACTTTTAAAGCCACCATACTCCTTAAAATGTCTGCTCTGGGTCCAGCATAAAAACATATGGAGCCTGCACCCAAAAATCCTCGGAGATAAGGAGGCCTCTGATGGAACATTCAGTGGAGAAAAGACTGAGATTCAGGGAGGGAAGGTAGCTGAACCAACATCGTGCAACATATGGTAGTAGAGAAAAACAAACAAAAAATGACATTTAGTATAGTTTTTTTTTTTACTTGACCTACTCATTTAAAAAGTTTCTTCTGATAATTTCGAATCCTAAATTTGTGGACAATGAAAACATCAAATGAGTTAGCGAAACCAAACTACTTAATTCCAACAAAATTGTCTTCCCTTCTGAGGCCAGGAAGAAGGATAGTGGGACCCAGAAGGAGAGTGAGATGTAAAATGGGAAAGAAATTAAAGAAGCAAAGACAGGCTTCTCAAAGCTGCCATCAACCAGGCCTCCCCTCTCCCCTCCCTTGCAGGTAGAAATAAAGGCACTTTGAACCCTTTGCAAAATCCATAAATTCCCTCTTTTTGCCTGATGCTCCATGCACACAGAGCTTGAGTCCAGTTTCCAATGCCCACGATGCACAGTAGCTGGCTGAGCTCCATGGCCCTGCTCCTTCTGGCCTCCAACTGTGAGGTCCTGGCCGCTCAGTTCTCCCAGCCTGACTGTCCCCATCTGCAGTCTGTCTGTGTGCCCAGCACAGCTGGGCTCTGGAAAATCAGGCTTCTTTCCAGTCATCTCCAACTCACCAGCTTTTGAAGGACAGCTGGGACACCAGAACTTTCCTGGGAATTTCCCAGCCGCCACCTCAGATACTGTATCCTTGTTCGCTCAGCTAACACTAGTGATTTTGGCAAAGATAGATAGATTAGCAACCCATCCAGGAGGATTGCGTGTCTCATCCAAATATGTTCCCAGCGCTGATTCCAAGTGGCATTCAACTTTGTCTCCAATCAGCTGACAGATGTGGGCATTATCAGGGGGGGTTCATATGGAATTAGCCACAGAACTGGGGCTGGATGAGTTTTCTCCCTAAAAGATGTTTTTGAACAACAGGATAGAAAATATCATTTTACTTTGCCAATCGACTTGAGGAAACATTCCACATGTTCCTTTTCCTTTTCTTTTTCTAGGTTTATCTCCCAAGACTAGATGATTCTTTAGCTTGTGTTTACCTACAGCTAGCGGGAAGCGCTGTGATCTGCCATTTCTAGCATGTGGCTTTGGGGAAAGGCATTTATTCCTGGTCTGTGATCCATTACCTCTGGCTGACCAACCACAGCTACAAAAGCTGGTTCTGGGGGTGGGGGAGTCAAGTAGCAAAATCTCCCTGCATGAATGGGTGCCATGCTCATGTACATTCGTTGGCCTTGCCAGCATCAGACAAGGGACCTGCTGTAAATTGAGTGCCCCTTCCTGCCCTGGCACATCACACTACGATCTTATTTAATTTCACATCAAATTATACAGAGAGCGATGATAATAGTAAAAACAACTGCTAGCATTCATTGAACACAATATGGGTTGGAAACTGCTTAAGTGTTATATATATTTGCTTTATATATTTAGGGGCTCTGGTGTTAGGTGCATATATATTTATAATTGCTATATCCTCTTGATGAATTGGCTCCTTGATTATAAAACTTCAATTACACAAGAT
Organism: Cynopterus sphinx; assembly: GCA_030015415.1. NCBI lineage: Eukaryota > Metazoa > Chordata > Mammalia > Chiroptera > Pteropodidae > Cynopterus > Cynopterus sphinx. The sequence goes on along the minus strand of CM057383.1, from coordinate 4,238,252 downwards.
GAATAAGTTCTGGAAATCGAAAGTACAGCAAATTAACTATAATTTATAATACTGTATTGCATGTTTGAAATTTGCCAAGAGAGGAGATTTTAAGTGTTCTCACCACCAATAAAAGGGGGGCGGGACAGGGAGCAGCACAATGTCTATGTATGGATGTGTTAATTGATTGGATTGTGCTAATCATTACACAATGTATACATATATCATCAGAACATCACGTTATACTTCTTAAATATATACACAATATTTTCATTGACTTTATTTTTTTAGAGCAGTTTAAGGTTTACAGGAAAATTAAGAGGAAGGTACAGAGATTTTTCCATATCCTCCCTGTCCCCAAGCATGCATAATAACCTCCCCATTACCAGTATCACCCCACCCAGCGGTAAATTTGTTACAGTTGATGGACCTACATTGACACTATCATCCAAAGTCTTTAGTTTACATTGAGATCCATTCTTGGTGTTACACATTCTGTAGGTTTGGACAAATGTAGGATGACATGTATCTGTTATTATGGCATCATTGGTGCCCTAAAAATCCTCTGGGCACCAATGATTTCTCTCTCCTTCCCCGCCACAACCCCTGCCCGCCAACTCTTTTTAAAAAACCACTGATTTCTTTACTATCTTCACAGTTTTTTCTTTTTCAGAATGTCACATAGTTGGAATCTTTCACGTGTATACTTTTTCAGATGGGCTTCTTTCACTGAGCAATGTGCATTTACGTTCCTTCATATCTTTCCAGGGCTTGATGGCCCATTTCTTCTTAGGGCAGAATAATACTGCATTGTCTGGATGTAGCACAGTTTATTTATCCGTACACCTACAGAAAGACATCTTGGTTGTTTCCAAGTTTTGGTAATTATGAATAAGCTGCTGTAAACATTCATGTTCAGATTTTTGTGTGGACATATGTTTTTGATTCTTTTGGGTAAATAACAAGGTGTGTCACTGCTGGATCATATGCTAAGAGGATGTTTAGTTTTGTAAGAAATGCTCAGTCCTCCAAAGTGGCTCTGAAGATAGACAGCTTTTATTTGTTAATTATATCTTATTAAAGCTGGAAAAGTTATATATGTAAATATATATATAATTATTATAACATGATCCAGTCTATCTATGACAAGGGTCTATTATACCTATGAAGAAATGAGTCTCAGAGAGTTTATTTTCAATTTCACTCAGCTAGTAAGTGATGAAACAGGAGTCAGATCTAACTTGTCGTAAAGCGAGTTGAAGAATGCTAGTTTTAGAGGAGGGTGGATGGACCTTTGAACCCCTGCTCTGCTGATCCGCAGTGACAGCTACTTAGAAAGTTGTTTAGCTTTACCAAATATCAGCTGCATCCTTAGGGGACTTAACAATGAAAATAACTGCCAGGATTAGAGATGAGGCGGGTAAAGTGCCCATTACTCAGTAGACATTCAATAAATAAGGGCTTCCTAGTCTTTATTTAATGATCTAATGGGGTGAGGGAGGAAGATGCTCTTTCAGTATTGTATGCCCCATGTAGAGATTGGTGTAAAGTCTAGAATTAAAATGGCAGTGTAGGTTGGAAATGTAATGAATTCAGTTATGGAAGACTAAGCACAAGGAAATGAAGGAATATACAGAGCTTAAAGTCCCCTTCTTCAGTAGGTAATTAATTCTGTTGTTTTAGAGGCATCCTAAGGGACCTTTGTGCCTGAAGGTTTGGCTTCTCAGGTCTTGCCCTTTTCGTAACTCTATCTAAATAACCAAAACTTGGATTTCTTATTTTTTTTTGAGATTTTTTTTTATGCCATATAAGTGTAGATGGTTAGAATATTCTTGATGTTCAGTGTGAAAGAAATTGTTCAAGATGTCAAATTTTGAAGAGTGGAACTCCCTAGGAGAGAAAACCTTCAAAGAGAATAGTGATACATTATCTGTGAGATAAAAATGTTTGATAAAGTTAACCATTTTGTGAAAAACACAAGGTTCTCTATTTGGTTGGATGCCCTATTTTATTCCAAAGTGATTTCTTTGAGGGAAGAAATAATTTGGGATCTACCTCTACTTTCTTGCTCACTATTTAAGCAGAAATAATTAAGCTGAATAAACTTTACCACTTGCAGAGTAAGCCGTTTACATAAATATTTTAATTCCAGATTTGGTGGACCTGCACCGTTGCTCAGAACAAATGAAGAAGTGAGGGTTAGTCAGATTATTTGCTTTACCCATGGTCACATGACTACTGAAAGTTGAAGCATAAATAATTACATTTCGAACTCCAAATCCAAAAAAAGTGGTCTTTTCTTTCAGGTAGAAATATGTTCTTCTGTTATTCTGAACTATATTTAAATTGATTAAAATATGCAAGCATTGAAAAATTATACATACACCTAAATGTAAAGTGCCCATTACTCAGTAGACATTCAATAAATAAGATCTTCCTAGTCTTTCTTTAATGATCTGTTTGGGGTGAAGGAGGAAGACAAATTTAATGCAAAAGAGACAAGACACAGATTATCTTCAAAAGGATTTATTCTCTGTGTGTTGCTTTTACACTTGAAGGCTATCTCCATGGGGCCTGAATTCCTTGGTTTATGCTTCCTTTTGTTGCTGTGGGACCTCTGAAGGGAAGACCTATTGTATTCTGTTTTTGAAATTTAGCATGAAAAAAGAATTTTCTCTTTTTTCTTTAACTCTTATGTATCATTTTCTGTATCGTGCTTGAAATTTTCTTTTTTATTCTGGAAACTCAGCAACTTCCTCAGGATAAGCTATGAAACTGAGAATTTTGTATCAACATTTCCTAGAATAAAATATGCCCTTTCCTGCCTCAGAGTAAAAAATCTTAATTTGTGAAAAGATTTTCAGGTATATTTATTATTTTTTCTTACGTATAGTGTGGATTTTTTAAATTTTTATTCTTGTTCTTTGTATATTAACTAACATTTGTGACTGCCTGTCAGACACTGTGTAAAATGCCACACAGTCACTATCTCATAGCGTGTGTGTGGAACAATCTATGAGGCAGATTTGTCAGTACCTCACGTTATAAATAAAGGTCTTAACATGCAAGAGGTAAAAGAACTTAGCCAAGGACACTTGGCCAATAAATAGCTGATACGTGGTTTGATCCCAGTCTGGCTTGCAACATCCCTGTAGTGTCATGAATTATGTCATCTGCCTCTTGTTATCTTTATTATGCTTTAGGTGTTTTTTCAGTCTGTACCCTCTCTCCCTGATGGATGTGAGTTGGGCTTTTTATTAATTTGTTGTTTTAATGTGACTTTCATCTCTATGTTTGTTTTTTTCTATTCAGTTTCCTAAACTCTGCCACCAGAATATTGCCTTCCTTTCTTTTATGTTATCCTTTGATTTTTTTCCCTCAGTTAAGCAATCTCTTTAATATCTCCAAGGCCATATAAAATACTTAGTGCAAACTATTTCCCTATTTTTTGTTTAATTTCATTCTGATACATGGTTGCTGCCCTGTATTCATTTCCTTTACTCTTCTCATTTTTTTCATCATTTATATTCATAAGTTATATGCTGTAACTCGTCAGGCTATTTCTCATTTTAAGAAGCCTTTCCATTTGGGTCAACTCTTTTTTAAAGAATGTTGTGGTGCATAAAGTGAGGACAAGCCATAATTTTAATTCGAGCCCATTAATTTAATATTTTTCATGAAAATACATTTTTGCCTGCCTGGGCATTTTGTGTGCCTGAAGAATATACCTGAAATCCAGGATTTTGTCACTATTCACATGAAGATCCTTAAGTTACAGATCGCTGTATGAACCCAAACTCATTGTCTTAATTTAGATGACATTCTCTTTCCTGGGTGAAACTGCCATGTTCATCTGCCCCTTTCGTCTCTGTGTCTTTCTAGAATAATAGGCCTGCATGTCCATTCTGCAGATGGCAGTGCCAATCATGGCATGATTGGTAGAAAGAAGTTGCAGAAACATATCAAAGTCACCCAGCTCTCCTGTAGTGGACTGAAAATGGCATCCACTATGCCAAAAAGGCAATGTTGCAAGGGGGGATGTACAGAAAGCATCTGGAGGACAGATCCTTGGGTAATACCAGTGCTGTGAGTCTTTCTGAACCCCACGTGGCTAGAAGTTTGTTAGCTATGAGAGATTTGGTCGAACTAACAGAAGCAAGAAAATATTTGTATGATCACCGATGACCAGTTCTAATAAGAACACAACTCAGGACTGGGAGAGGGGGTTGCTGTGATAGGAATAAATAAAGATTCAAAGACAGTCTATCCCAGAGTGTCAAATATTGAGGGTTTTTTTTTTTTTTTCTGGCTGCACCTCCTCACGTAGGTCAAATTCAAACGATTCTGCAGTCTTAGGTGCAGAAAGCGACTGTCCTAGATTTGTGTGTTCACATTACCCACAACCGATTATTCATTCACGATTGTCAGAGACCTCGTATGAAAAGCAGACAGCTGGTGTCTATGTTTGTGATGAGGATGAAAGGCAGAAGGGTACATGGTAGTCGTGAGTTATTAAATATTCATGTTGTTAGTGATTCCTGCAGTGGTTGCACATTTAGAAACAATTAAAATAAAATGATTGTCACCTTGGAGTCCCAGTGGCCTGTCATTGGAGCCAGCTACTGTGCCATCAACCGTAGCCCCTACCAGCTGCTTCTCAGGTACCATAAAGAAAAAAGGCACACAGCAGACACTCTTTATGACTTTTCAAAGACAATTTGGGATTTTCCACTTACTGGATAATATTTTTCACTCAAATATGTAAATATTTGCAAATAACACCCTGTGAATCTATCTCAATTTTACTACAGATTCCTAATAAATTCAATATTTCATACGGATCTTCATATGATAAGTATTCCAGGTCAAAAGAGTATAAAATTCCTTTATTCTGATTTTTTTTTCTTGCTGCTGTGAACTCTGAGTTTTTATTCAGAGTTTGTTTTCTTATGGCACATAATTAGCACATTTAAAACACTTTGCACCTTTTAAGCAACATCAGATTAAAGCACATAAATAAATATAGGTGGAGGAGCACAGGTGCTTTTCTGATTCAATTAGTGCTTCTTTATTCTCAACTCTTCCTGGACTTGTCGTCTCTTTCCTAATTCAAAAGATAAAAATAAACAGTCATTCGGCTATTAGAGGAGCCCATGGAGGGCTCATTAACAGGGTTCTAATTGGGTTCTTTCACAAATCTGTCACTCAGGACTGAAGGTGAATCTGACGACAGCAGCAGCAAATGTGTGCACACAGGACGGAAGGGAACTGGGCACACCTCAGACATGCAAGGGATAAAGGGAATTTGCGACAAATAAATGCACTTTTAATATGGTAAGAGGTAGGAGGCAGCACAGAGGCCTTGGGAAGCTGGTGTTTAGAAAGACTGATTTCACTAGATCCTTCTGAGATTTTGCTGTATTTTCGTGATTGGGGAAAGCAGTTGTCTACACTGGCAATGCTGCAGCTGTCTCACATCACACAGACACCTGGAAGGTCTATGTTTGTGTCCTTGTGCAGCTGGCTGAACCTTGACTGATTTATTCTCCATCCCCCACATCACGTGACATCCCCAGCTGCGGGGATTTGTCTCTCCTATAGCTACCCTATTCAATTTAGCCCAAAAGACATCCTTAGTTAATGTTTGTTGGATCACAAAACCATCATTTGGTGAGTGAAGGATGCGTGACCACGCCCTTGGCCTTTGCTCACTCATTCCCTTCTGCATTCCTCTATTCTTCTCCTCCCCTTGGCTAAATCTTATTAACTCCTCAAGGCTCAGTTCAAAGATTTACTTCACTCTAAAGCTTTTTTCAACTTCCTATGGTGGAGGCAGAGAAAATCACTTGTTCTTATCCCATCCAAACATCCAGATAACATCCAGTATGAGCCACTAGCAGGAGATTGATTGTGGTGTAAAATAATGTGTTAACATGTCTGTTCCTCAGGCGGATGATGCGATGGCTGGAGTATGGGACTGAATATTAGTCACTTTCAAAGTGTCTCCGCATTCTCCCTAGCACTTCACACAGAGCTTGGCAGGTGGGAGGTGATAATATGCATTCCCTGCGTGAGTGACTGGATCCTTATCTAGGGATAACACTAAGTATTTCTATCTGATTTGTCACAAATTGTCCTGAATGCAGTGTTCATTTCCTTTTAAGATGGATTTATTAATTTCTGCAGGATCAGTCTTATCATGCCCCAAATCAAAGACAAAACACTTCTGGATAAAATTTAAGAGTAAATTGAGGTGACAAAGCAACAAAGCCCTCACAAAACATAAGCTATGATAAAAATAAGAAAAACAACACTCAGTTCAAGAAACATAATGCAATCTGTCCTTGGTAAGTGGGTGCTGAATCGTCAGACAAGCAGCTCTGGGGTGATACACAGGGAGATGTAGCTCCAAGTTTGATGACTGTGCAGGTGCCAGACAGCTAAGTGCCCACTGAACAAAGATGGAGAGGCAGAGGTGACAGTAATGAATTTATGAAAAAATAATATTTAATTAAATGATCTTCTTAGTTATGTGGCACTTCTATATGATACATAAATTATATTGCATATGTGAAATAATATATGAATAAAATAGACGTCACATTTTTTTACATCTCCCCCCTACCAGAAGATGGACATAAAATCTAGGTCATGATATGTCTCTATCCATGTTAAAATTTAAGAGCAGTCTCTCCAGCAATAAAAATGCAAACCTTAATTTCTAAACCAGTGGAGAAAATAATAAAGTGAGCAAAAACTGACCTCACCAAAACCCAACGATATCTGTTTGAAAGAGGATAGAAAATGATGTATTATGGATATCATCAGGGGTTTCTCTCTGGTCGTTTTCTACCCCTTTTCCAACCCACCCACCTGCATTCAGAGACTTGGCACCTAACACTGGACAGATGAGATGGAGGGTGGTTTATTAGTCACATGTAATCACAGCCTGGGGTAGGAGGGCCACACGGGGCTGCACTTGGGACTGTGACAATCAAGCTTTGTAGGGACGAGAGGGTTAGGTAATGCTCGGTTCCTGTGGGACCATGTGATTGATTTTTTGCATAATTTCTCACACTGGCAGGAAGGTGAACTCCATCAGGTCGAGGTCTGGATTGGGGGTGGCTGGTCCAGTCTGCCCTGTGTGGAGCCTTTTCCGTGGGGTGCAGGCACAGGTGGAGAGAGCAAGAGGATGTGTGGCTAGATCGTTAGGGCCCTGTGAGGCTCAAAGATGTCAAGGGACACATGGAATTCTGTTTAGGCCGTATGATAGAGCAGTTCTTCTAATGACATCGTTTTAGTTCAATGTCATTTCACTGTAAGATTGATGAGAAGAAAAAAAGAGATGGGCTCCTGGCCAGGGCCACTGCCTGTGTGGAGTCTGGGACCTCTGGGTCCGCATGCCTGTGTGGGTTTCTCCAGGGACCCTGGTTTCCCCCTAAATCTCAAAGACTTGTGCATCAGGTTCATTGGCGTGTCTCAGTTGTCCCAGTGTGAGTGGCTGGCCCTGCGGTGGGGTTCCCCCTGGCACCCTGTAGGTGTGATTTTGGTCTTTATTAAGAAGTTTGGTGATGTTTTTGTGACTAGAAATATGCTGTAAGAACTGAACTCTTGTTTATATCGATTAGTCTATGGGAAATTGGTCTCGTTACAGGATGTTTGGCTTGAAGTCTCAGTTTCCAAAAGCCTATGACGTTAAGTGAGGACCCAGGTTTCTTCCGCTGTTACCTGGCTGTATTTGTTAATCTAGTCAGCAAGCAATAGAAAAGGATGTTGCTTTTTTTTCTCCTTCTTCTCCGCATCAGAACTTCCAACCCCTGAATAAGAAAATTTATTTCAAAATTTATATTGATTTATTTTGCTATAAATCATGCCATTTCTAATGTTAAGATTAAAGGTAGAAAAAATTTGAGTAGTTTATAGAAATGAATATTAAATACAAGAATTGAGAAACAGGATTTTCTAGGGGGAGAAAAGTAAAATGCAAAGAATTTGGGATGAGACTTTAGGCGTAGTTTAGCATAATTTTTGGTTCTAAGCTTCCTAGATCTTTAAAAGAAATGAAAAACAACAAGCAACACAACCAGAAACAAACAATAAATTGATTTATAAGTTTCTATTTTCTGAAAAATGGAAGACAACTACTTCTCTTTGAATACTAGAATTACTTCTAATAGTTATTAAGTAACATTAAACAGTATATGCTGTTTCAGGTTTATCAAAGTTACAGAGATGTGTATTTTTTCAAATGATCTTTTTCCTAAAGCAATCCTTCCTAGAATGGAATTCACACTCCTTAAGAGCATATTATGTTCCATACATTGCACTTTGAACTTCAGGTTTATAATTTTGCCTAATTCTCACCACAATGCTGGCAAACTATATACTATATTTGAAATTTTGAAGCTGAATTAACAAAGGCACACAGAGGTTAAGTTAAATTCCCAAGATAACGAGACCTTGACATGTTGAAGTCAGGATTCAAATCTAGGCTACCTGGCTCTTAAAAACATAGAGTTTAACATTAAATAATAATAATAATATTAAATAATAACCAGTGAAGCCATTTTTATTAAGAATTTAGGTAATGGCTTCCATATATTCACTCTCATAATATTTAGTCTCTAGGCATACATAATTAGAGCTTTAAAAATATCATAGAAATAAGCTGGTAAATCCTTTTAATTATTTCACATACAAGGAACCTCAAGTAAGCGCTGAGTGATTTTCAAATATCAGGCTGACTTACACGATAAAAGTTTGAAGTGTTCACACATACACACACACTTGACATTATTAAAGCGAGATCCATAGCCATTTAAATGTATACAGTCTTTCAAATTTTGATGTAATCCAAACACATATTTAGAGATATGATACAGTAATTGATTTTTTAATTTTTAATTTTTCAAGTACAGTTGGCATCCAATATTATATTAATTTCAGGAGTAAAGCATACTGGTACAAATTGGCAGTTGCAGAATAGTCACAGGGAGATAAAGTCCAGCACAGGAAATATAGTCAATAATATTGTAATAACTCCATGTGATGTCAAGTGGCTACTAGACTCATTTTTTAAGTTATATAAATGTCTAGCCACTATGAGATCCATAAGCTTTTATCACCAGAGTGTGATCAGAACGTAAGTAACAGGGTTCTTTATTATTAACTGGTATATATTATCAACTAGACTACTTGCTGTGAGTTTGGTTTAGGAATATAGCAAGGTTAAGCAAAAGATTCCTTTGCAAGTGCTGAAATTCTTTCCAGTGCTTGAACAAGTTACTTACTGAAATTTTAAGTGGCGACACCTAAGTCAAAAGCAATTTAATTGAACAAACTTGCAGTTAGGTGGGAATGAATTATACTTGGCTTAATATGATAGTCCCCCTGTGTCTATTTACTTTCTAAAGCAGTGTTGAATAAACCAGGTGAAGCGTCACCAAGCCAGAAATTTAATGCTTGCATTGTGGAGAAAGCAATAGAATTTGCCTTCAATTTATAGCCAAAGACCTGATGAGAATTATGAAATTTTGTGCTGTTAAAAACCAAGAAATCTCGGGGTCAAGGGCACACCCAGAGCTTAACTTTCAGATTTTGTGGATGGCTCCGAACCCACAACCTACAAATGACTCCTAAACAGTATTCTGCAAATGAATGCTCTTGGTAATCTGGTCTGGTTAATCAGTCTCCTGGATATCAGTTTCCTACAAAAAAGAAGATGCATGTTGAGGCAGCTCCTGGAAGCTGGCAAATGATTTGTTGTCTAGTGAAGTTCAAAAGCAGACCGTACTGTACCCCAGAGCTGAGGATGCAGGCTAGGCTTTTCTTCCTTATTTTCACAATGAGTAAGTGGAAAAGTGACATCACATTGTTAAAAACAAAGGAAGAGAAGGTGCCGGAAGCTAAGATATCTGGGGGAAGATGAACTCAGAGCTTTGGTCCAAAGGAATCTGGAGTCTCCTGAAGCTTTGTTTTCCTGTCTTCCACTCTTTCTTTTTTTTCCCCCTACCTTTTTCTCTTTGAGGTTTGGTTTCCCTAACTATTTGAGAAGAGAGCTGTGAGTGACACTGCCAAAAATTAGGCTCTGGGGATGGATCTGAGGTCATTTTCAGTAATGAGTATGAGAAAGAGAACTTTCACATTTTTTATCTAGTTTGTATGTCTCGGTTACCTAGGACAGAAAAAGTGGTAAAAATAAGAAATAAGATGCATGGAACTGACTGGAATTTCCATTGTATCTTGTCTTCTGGGGAACTGGTGTTGTTGAACTGCATGCAGATGATGAGAATGGCCTCCAAAATGACCTGTAAGTCTGCTTCTAACCTATTTAGTGGGAGACACTGGGAAAACCATCACATGGCCCTATTCTACAATTCTGCATAGGCGTTTTAAACTCACATGTATAATTTTTCATTTTCCATGTTACATTTCAAAGAAATATAACCTCTTGTTCCAACCTGTCAAAAGCATTTTAGATCTGGACTTTCTGGTATGACATGTAACCTAACAATCATAACTATACACCAAGGGTGAGTTTGACAATATGTCACCTGGGTAATATCCTCAACCGAGCTATTAGTGAAGAAAGAAAATATTGAACAGGATAAGTAAAGGACAGATTATGAATATAACGCTTCTTTGTTCTTATAAAAAGTTATTCTTTTTGGCCATTTACCTATTTATTTTGAACTCAAGATTAATTTACTGAGTTCTATTTGAGAAATTGACAGCAAATGTATTGATAGGCATAAAGATTATTATGAGATTAAAAAATGAGTTTCCCTTTCATGAGCCTGTCATTTTCCTGCATTTCAGCATTGTCATGCTTTTTGGTAAGTTTTATAATTTTGCAATTTTTATTAGAACTGCATCGAATCTGTAATGTAGAAAAAAACGTCATATTTATAATACTAAACTTTCTATCTAAGAACATGGACAATTTTAACTTAATTCCTGGAGAAACAGTATGTGCTTTGTGAAATTAGGCACCCTATATTTTTGTCACAATTAAAAACCTGTTATTTCAGTTTACATTTTCACATTTTTAGCTGAGGTATACATATTTGCAATCAAATTTTGCTAATGGACCTTGTGCCTAGCAACCTTACTAAATGTTGCTACAAATTAAAATAATTTAGTAATTTCCAAGGAAAGCCTGTTAGATTTTTGTATGTGTATCAGACAATCAAGTTAGCTATTTCTGGTTTTCTCATTCTTTTCTATTGTTCTAAAAATAAATTCTACTGAACAATGTGAATGCCTTTTTACCATCTACTGAAATATTCAAATGATTTACTTTTCTTTAATCTGTTAATGTGTAAAGTTACAATCATATATCTTCTCATGGTAGGAAAACACCCTTGCATTCCCGCAGTAAATACTTCTCAGTCACTATGTGGTCCATTTTATATTTGCTTAATTCCTATTAATATAGATAACTGCCACTTATCATCAGCAATCTTTTTCTGAAAATCAGTTCTTATTTATCACAGTAGATCCTGGGATAATATTTTTTTTCTTATTAAAATGGGAAAATTACAATGGGTAATACTTCAGTCCCAAACCCACAACCTTTTTCCTTAGAATAAAACACACAATAGACCCATTAAGTAAAAAACTCTCAATTTAGGGCATAGAATTCTTTAAAAACTGTTGTTCAATCACCAAACAGTTGAGGTGGATATTAACAAGCAATCACGTTGTGTAATTATCAGGATTCCGTCTCAAAATGATTCCACTGGAGGAGGCACAATAGCTTGGCTCCTGGTGTACTTATCCACAGACCCCCAGTTGATTTTTTTTGGGGGGGAGGTGTAAATTACCTGTTCAATATACCCCTCTGGGCATTAACTCCCCCATAATTTTGCATTGCACTGTAGGTTTAGTGAGGCTCTGGTTCTGTAATATTTAAAATGCACCAGTAGCTCCTGGCATGAGAGGTTCTCCCAAAGTAAATAAGGCCATCTTTTCGTGCCATAACTTACTTAACCTCAGCTGGATTCAGGCCACAAAAATTCTGTGAGTCAGTGTCTGGACAAATGATGGTTTCAGGACCAAGCCTCAGGTGTCACTCTCAAGCGCACAGGCTAATGCTACACTCTGTTCTTGTGCCCGGTTCACACAAGGGCGAGAACCCCTGCTTATTACTTTGGCGCGAATCTATATATCTTGCAACCACCAATTTTACCAATAATAAGACATTTTTATTTCTTTTTATTAAGCCTCTGGTGTTGTTCAGAGCTAAAGATAATGGAAACTCTTATAGCAGCTGCCTTAAGATTGTTGGCCTTTACTGGGAAGCTTTCAAATATGAACTCATTCCTGGAGTGTATAATGCTGATTTAAGGAACTACCTCTAAAATTCAAGTTAACAAATAAAAGCATCGCCTTCCCACTATCGATGCTGAATTATTAAAAACTGAATTATAGACAAACCAATGAGGGCAAAAGTAAAAGTAATAATAAAATCATTCCTAAACATGCCACTCTAAATTAAGCATGTTAATTTATGGGATTAGGCTGCAACTCTCCATATATCTATATCTGTACTCACTGGTACATACGTACGTACATACATGTGTAAGTAAGCATGTCTACACATTTATTTTTCAGTATCAGTCTATATATTTTCATTTATTTTATCTATGCACACGCACACACATACATGAAATACAAAAAATAATGACATCTGCTTTTCAATATTAATGATACATTACAATCATTTTTATGTATCAGTATATAGCTGCACTATTATTTCATATTTCTTCATAAGCTCTTATTTTATGCTTCTATGATAATTCAATTCATGTAATCTGTGACAAATGTTTGAATATTTGTGCTGATTCTAATTTTCCTTTGCTACTTTTAACAACATCATGATGGAAATATGTATACTCTATTTCTTTTCCTTATCTGAGAATTTCTTGAGGAAAATGTCTGTAAGTTGACGTATTGATTTGATGATGTCTCTGTTATGTAGAATTTAAGATATGTGTTCAAGTTATCATTCGGAACAACTCTATCCCTGATTTATGGTAACTTTTAATGAAAAAGGTAACCAACCTTTTTATTTTATATATGTTGCAATATTTTTGTCAATTTACCATTTTTATTCAATTTAGAATTTTTATTTGTTTAAAAATTTACGTATGCAGTGTAATAAGTAATTTTTAATAGTATCTGCTTTTACTGCGGTTCTTTCAAAAGCCTTCTACATTCCAAGACTATACCAAAAATATTCATTATACTTTCTCTTGCTTCTTTTTTTTTAAATACAAGCTATATTTAGTTTATTTTAGCATAAATTTGAAATACATAGCGGGCTTAGTCAATTTTTTCTAGTAAACAATTTGTGTCCCAGAATCATTTTCGAATAATTCATTACTTGACTTTCAATTTTAAATGACATTTTAAAATTTGTTAAATTCTATACATAATGCCTTTTTAAGAATTTCCAATTCTATTTCATTGATGTGTCTGTCTATTCCCACATGGCCATGGGGCATGTAAATTTTTATGACTACTTAATATAATTAATCTCAAAAATATCTTGATATTCCAGTTATTAGACTACATTTATTCTTCCAGACATATTTGAAATAATTTAATGTATATTCAAAGTATATTTCAAGATTTGATTAAGATTACATTTGCAGACTAATTTCAAAAGAGCTGAAATATTTATAATATTAAAGCTTTTCAATTCTGATAAGCCATTTACTCTTTGGCAAATGAGAAATAAGGCTGTTTTAGAGAAATGCAAGAGTGAGAATTTGGTGTAAATATGTCTCATCCATTAAATCACCACAAAGGCAAAGAGATTTTCTATCTGCATTTACTTATTTATCAACTCAGTCATATTTATGGACACAATATTAGTAGATATGACTATCATAATTACATTACTAATTATAATTAATGTTTTATGTTCTGTTTAAATCAGAGAGGGACATTTAATCTCAAGGTTCATGAACAAAAAACTGCTAAGAAATTTGTAAATGTTCTCAGGCATATACATCACTGATACAAAAATACTGAGACAAACAATGGGCATACAAAAATTAATAGATCAATGTATGCTTTGGAATCTTACAGTGTATGAAGGTAAACAAGCATACCATCCATTATAATTTCCTGTTATACATGTTTTACTAGGATCATGTCAAAAATGATAGATTACCCAGAAGGGTGTAATTAGTACATGAGTCAGGGAAATAGTCATGTTATAAATAACCCATGTTTTCTTGTACTCCCATCATACCTAAGTCATCACCAATCATATCAAATTTTCTTCCTGAAAAACCTCACATCTCAAATTTCTCCATCCTCTTTGCTCCCAGGATAGTCTAAACTAGTATTTTCTTTAATCTGGATTATTGTAAGCGTCTATTCTAATAGTTTCACTCTCATCATTTTTTTTAATTGAGGTAAAATTCACATAACTTACAATTAACCATTTTAAAGTGTGCAGGCCAGTCACATTTAATGATTCACTGTGTTGTGCAACAATGATCTCTACGTAGTTCCAAACCATTTTCATCATCTTTAAAGGGTAGCCCGTACCATCAAGCAGTCACTTACCATTTTCCTCTCCCACTGGCCTCTGGTAAGCAGTCTACTTTCTAGGGCTAAGCATTAGCTTATTCTGGACATTTTCAGATCTGTAGGTTAATAGTACCATTACATTAATGTTAATTTATTAGTTTTGTTAATCTAATATGGTTATGATATAACATGAGGGGAAAGTGAGTGAAGGATATGTGAAAACTCTATACAATTTTAGAAACTCTTCTGTTAGCTTAAAATTATCTCAAAGAATTTGAAAAAGAACCATGAAATATACTATAAATAACACTGGACAGAGATTTGGTCTTAGAGTCTTGGTTGTGGTTCTTCCACTGCTGTTCACTTTGTGTTATTCCCTTAAATTGTAAAATGGATTATAGAATGCATAACAGTGAAGTAAATTAAACTCTCTAGACTTCAGTTTTTTCATTAAAAGATGTGAAAAAATAAAACAGGTATGGAAGCTTCTTGTTCTAAATCTGGAAATTCATTCATTGTATAGAGGACCCAAACTTTTTCTCAGGTAGCAATATTTTTTGCCACAAAAACAAATCCAAAGCAAATCATTTTTTTTCTTACCCAGTGAGAAAGTATAAAAATAATTATAATTATATAAAGTCTTACTCCCATATCTGGACTCCCATATTGGTAAGTATTTAATACATCTCTATACACTTCATACATATGCATATAAATTTATGTTTTTTCTCAAGATGTGGTCAGCGAGATTAGTATCAATATAGCAGATCATTTTACTGGGTACATCATGTACAGCTATCCAGAGAAAAGCACAACACAAAATAAACGGTAACGATATTTAAAGAGACAAAACAAGCATAAGCATCAGACATGGCAGGATATTGGAGCTAGCAGACCAGGAATTTTAAACAACCATGATTAATGTGCTATGGGCTTTGATGGATAAACCAGACAGCATGCAAGAACAGAAGGTAATGTAAGCAGAGAGATGACAATCCTAAGAAAGAACCATAACGAAGTGCTAGAGATCAACAACAATGACAACAATAAATCACTGAAACAGAAATATGAAGAATGTCATTAATGGCTAATTAGTAGACTGTACATAGATTAGAAAATAATCTCTGAGTTTGAAGATATAGCAATAGAAACTTTGAAAACTGAGAAGCAAAGAAATAGAGACTGGGGGAAAAACCCACAATATTTAAGGAACATGGGACAACCACTAAATGTGTAACATTCATCTCAGGGAAATAGTTGAAGAGAAGAAAAAGAAAGAGGAACAGGTGACATTTAAAATAATAAAGACAGGCAAATTCTCCAAATTAATGTTAGACATAATACCACAAAATCAGAAAACTCAACAACAAACAAGAAAAATGTAAAAAAAAAAAAAAAACAAACAAACCAAGAAAACAAACTACACCTAGGCATATTATTTTCAAACTATAGAAAATCAGGATTAAAAAGTATGAAAGAAAGCAAAGGAAAAAACTCCTTACCTATTGAAGAATACAGCTAAGAATCATGCCTGACTTCTCAGAAGCCATCCAAGCAAGGAAAGAGTGAACTATTTAAAATATTAAGTGGAACTAATTCTCAACCTAAGATTCCATACCATGAAAATTATCCTTTAAAAGTGAAAAGGAAATAAAGACTTTCTAAAACAAACAAGTATTAAGGGAATTTGTTGCTAGTAGGTATGCCTTCCAAGAAATGTTAAGAAGGAGAATACTCTGGGTCACAAATTCAGATCTAAATAAAGAAACAAAGAGCATCGAAGCAGGAATGATTGAATGTAAAATAAATCTTTGTGTTTTTCTTAAGCAATCTAAAAGATAAAAAATTGTCAAAATAATAATGCCAACAATGTATTTAATCATATCAAAAGAGGCAGAAAAAGACTTGAAGAAAAATCCCACTCTCATTCATGATAAATTTTGTCAGTAAACCAGAAATATAAGGGGAACTTCTTAACTTTAAAAAGAATATAAAATACTCTTCAGCTAACATCATATTTAATGAGAAACTCAAAGCTTTCCCACTAGGTCAAAATTAATGGGAGATGAAATTTACACGTCAAATCTACTTTCTAAGCTTCATGTATAAGCATTAATTTAGTTAATCAAGTTTTGAGAAATTCCTTTAATCAATCTAGATTCTGTGGAGGGACCTAGTCCTGATAGCAAGGACGAAGCACCCCAAGATATTCTTTGGATTCTCCAACGGGTTGAGATTCAGAGATCAGAGCTGAGCTCTGACTAATTCTAGTTGAAGCTGAAACACACAGAGAAAGCTGTCTGGTAAAGCACAGAGCACAGAGTCTTGTCCCTCTCTCTGCCCATTAAGGACATTTTTTTTTTTAACTTTAAGGTTACTAGAATTTTATTTTGAACCTAGTTCTTCCTGAATGAAAATGTTAGGGTCTGCACACTCGGTGTGATACAGCTTGTTCCAAAAGAAAATTCTTCCCGTAGCTTATTTTATTTCACAAGAGGCTTCTTCCAATTAAGGAAACTGTTCTAATTCAGACAAAAAATCCAGAGGAGGAGTAAGAAAATTATGGCCATTATAATCCCATAATAAGCTGTAAAGAAAGACGATAGTGAAACCGTTGGCTCCAGGGGCTTCCTCGAGGCAGTACTGAGTGAGCCAGAGTGAGAGTGTAGTTATTAGATATTCATTTCCAACTGGTGGATCACACGGTTGCTTTTAGTTAGTGGTACAATGTAATGGTCTCTAAAGAATTTTAACGACTTACTTTTTGTGTCATAAAAATGTAAGTGCTTTTCTTTTAGTGTAGTCTTTTGTACATTATATTGATTTTGATTTAATTATAAAAATAATGCTCAAACATAAAAATCAGTCGATGCAGAATTATGTAGCAGTAGGGCCCACTTTTGTCCCTAAACCTATATATTTATATTTATAGATATATATATTTTTAGTTAATTTGTTTATTTTTTAATAATGACATTGGTTAACGAAATCCATGTTTCAACCATACACTTTAACAAACAGTAAGACATATATATATATTTACACTGTGTGCTCCCCTCCCATTAAATATATTTTTAATGGATGGGTTTGTGCCAGGCAACTTGCTTTCTTAATGTCATACTTTCGTGTAGTTACTTTTTCTTCTTAGGACTAGATCTAATCTATCCATTTTTATGGCTCGTAGAATTTTGTTAGGTAGACAGCACAGTGTGTGTCATCATTCCTTATATATGGACATTGAGTTGGTTCTCAATAATTAGCTATTAAGATTTTAACAAATATGTATCTATCAGGCATATTCTCATCATATATATATATTTACATTTACATGCATACGCATCTCTCTGTACATATATAATATATATTAACTTGCAATTTCTGTATAAATATGAATATATGTGCATATTCATATATGCATATGTGTATGTTTATGTGTATGATTCCCCACCCCTTGATTTAGATGCCAAGAATGGGAATGAATTTAAATTCTGATAAATATAGCTAAACAGTTTGCAAAATAGCATATACCAACAATGTCAACAATGAATAGAGTGCCACCTACCCACCCACTTGCTAACACTGATTGTTAATTAAATTCAGTATTATAAATATAACGAACCAAACGTGTTATCCTGTGGTTGACTTTCTTTTATATAAAGAAAAATAACTTATTGTTCTGCTTTCCAAGTATATCAATAAATATAAAATTAGTTTTTGAGTAATGCCTTTTACTCTCTATTTTGCAGTTTCATTGAGAGGAATAAGAATAAAAATAATAACAATGAGTTATAGTTTTGCACATTTGTATTAATCTTACAGTTTTCAAGCTCCCGAATTCATTATATTCTTTGCATCCTCACAGCATCTGTGCCTGGTTAGGGCGGCGATTATTATTAAGATTTTGCAGAACATAAATAGACACTGAAATTCAGAGAAATGAAACAACTTTACCAGGTCACACAAGATCAAATAAGATAATCTGTGAAGATGATTTTTAAAATTGTAAAGATTTTTGTACAAGTTAAGAAATGCGAAGAAGAAACCATTTGCCTTATTGAATAAAACAATTCATAGCCCCTCGGTTGGAAAGCTGAGCTCTATCAAAACATTACAATCGGGATGTTTGGGAAAGCTTTCTTCCTGCATTTAGAGACTGCTCTGAGACAGGTGTATCTCAGAGCATAGCTGCCACCTCCTGCCTCGCAAAATCTTTGGTGGGATTCAGTCTTTGCCAAAGCTGGATATGAATTTTTCATAGACTGCTGGAAGGAACCAGAAGCAAGAATTCCTCAAACAGTCCTGGCAGCACCAGATTACATAAAGCACTAAAAAAATAAGGGATGCACACGTGAGTGGGTGAAAGGAGCACATCATTTATACTCAGCAAGGACAATTTCACATTTTCAATTATTTTTCCTCTGAGGTGGACAATTAATTTTCACTCTATGAGGTAGGTGGTGCACCTGAACCTCAAGCTTAAAATCTCATGGAAGTTCATACATACAATCGACCTGGATAATGCATGCACACAGTCACAAGGACGAGCACACACACGTAAATTCACATGCACACCCTGTTAATTCTCACGCAGAGGAAACATGAACACTGGGAAAATGTGTATGTATTCACACTGACTGGTGTGTATATTATACAGACTTGCACTGACACTGCTAAAGCACCCACAAACACATACATGCATTCACACACAAATAAGAGCAATAGATCAATGTGTTCACAGGGTACCTGCGTGTTTACACGTGCGTGTGAAATATTCATGCACAGAAAGAAAGGCCATTACATGCTCGTCCAGAGATTTACAGAGATTTGACATCAGTGTCATCTTGCTGCCAAACCCCAGCACAAATATGACAAAACAGCAGCAAAAGTACAGACTAATACTCCTTCAAAACACGTGGGAAGTAAACGTTTTATTTTACCGGATCAAATTCAGCCATAAATCATGAAGGTCATACATGATGAAAAAGTTGGGTTTATCCCAGAGATATGCAAATGTGCTTTAATCCCAGTCAGCTGAAGGATTGCATAGAACAAAAGACTGATCCTGTCTCAAATCAAAGAGAATTCTCCTGCCTCCTGGCATTTGAACTGGGACATAGGTTCTTCCTGGTCCTACAGCAGCCTTCCTCCCTTTGGACTTGACCTGGAACATGGGCTCTGCAGGTTTTGGACTTGACAGCTTATATCTCTGTGTGAACAAATCCTGATAATATTAAGTAAATATTTTACATTATATTTAACTTTTTAATTCTTTAAAATTCTTGATGACATATAATTTCCATAAACATTGTATTGGTTTTAGGTGCACAACTTAGCAACTTGATGCATATATGTTGCAGAATGATTACCATAATAAGTTCAGTTAAACTTCCTCATCACAAATAGTTAAAATTTTTGCTTGTGATGAGAGCTTTTAAGGTTTGTCCTCTTGACAGCTTTCAGATATACAATACAATATCGTTACCTATAGTCACCATCTCCAGACTCCTGTTTTATAACAGCAAGTTTGGACTTTTTGACCAATTAATTAAATATACTTTAAAATTATTTTCTTACTGTGTTTTTCAATTTCCCTAGAACTTACAATTTATATCTTATCATCTACTTCAGTTTTAAACTGACTTAGTCCCAGTGAAGTTTACAAACCTCATTTCTATATCTCGCCATTTTCTTCTTGCCAAATGCGAAGTATTATTTTGTGAATACTGTAACTACATATTACAAACGCCAAAATACATAGTTATAGTGATTCCTTTAAATGATCTTATGTGTTCCAAAGAAGCTGAGATAAAGGGAACAACTGCTGACAACTGTTTTCTGAAAGGCCCCGGGATCAGCTCCAGCATGGCATGTAGCACATGCAGAGTGAGACCGCATGCTTTCTAGTCTTGTGCTGCCACTTTAGGATTTCTGATATTGGGTGAATTATGAAACCCCTTTGTTCTCAATTTTTTTATGGCTACATTGGAAATAATAATGGCACTGACATCACAGTGTAACTGTAAGGATTAAATGACTTAATGTGTAAAGTGCTTAGAAAAGTAATTGGTATTTCGTAAGCTATCCATTAGGGCTAGTAACTATTATCATTTCACACACAACAAAAAGGTTTCTCTCTCTCATTTTCTTCGATTGCTGAATATTAATGATATCTCAACTCCATCTTTGATCTTCATCTCTGAAATGTGTCTTTGAACCCAACACCTTCAATGAAAAAATTAAATCCAAACTCCTCATTTTCTGTAGCTCATTTTGGTGAAAAAAATCTTTACTTTTTACATTTTTTTAAAGAAAACATTATTAACATATTAAATTTAATTAGAATTTTTTTATAGGAGAGGTGGGATAAATTTAAATTACTTAGCAAATATTTTCAGAAACATTTTAGTTTTTCCAGGATTAAAGTTTTATACTGAGTTTGGGAAATTATTTAACTATATCAAAGAATATTACTTTCTGTAAAATTTATGTTTAAAAATATTTCAATTAAAAAATTTGTACATCATATGAGTTTTATATAAAAATATAATTTCCTGTGGAAGGTTAATTTTAAAGAATAACCTTAATATAATAATGCCGTTCTCTTTTCTCCACTTTTAACGTTTTTTTTCTATTTCTACAATATTATCTCTAAAATTTCCATCAGTCTGAAGAGTCTTATGATTCATCTTAATGTACTTTAATGACTATGTACTTTGTAACAAATTAAGCCTGATTAAATGAGAATTTTAGGATGAAAATAATAATTCCAGTTAAAATTAGCACATCTGATTTTTATACATTCTTAAATCTCAGTATAAAAGCTTTATTTTTTCAAATCTTTGTTTCTCATTTAAAGTAAACTCTAAACTTAAAAAATAAAAGGTTTCTTTCAGAAACTAGGGATTAGCTATGTAGGCACAAATGTGGTAGGGAATTTAGGAGACACAGATATTTGGGGCATTTATTGCTCACTGCTGGACTGTATCAGTGACTCATTAAAGTTCACTAAAATAATGCTAGAGTATAATGCACTATTTGAATGCTCCTATTAGAAACAAGATAAAAATATACAATTTTTTTCTTCTGTTTTATTTCTGAGAAATCCTGTGCAAGTGAGATTTCTTTCCTTAATATTTATTCTTTTAGTCTTTGGTTGTGAAGTGATAAAACCTCACTGTTTCTATTTATGCTGATTAACCTAATGGTCAGAAAACAGTTTAGAATCCACTATAAAATGTCTAATTTATTTATTGAAACACTTGAAATACAATAAATAATATTGTACTGCTTTAATTTTTAGTCTTTTGCTTATTTTTATTGATTGATAAATAGAAACAGACATTTAATGAAGAATGTCCTAAATATCTTATGCTTCTTAAATTTCCAAATCCCATTTATTTTTCATATTTTTCAAAATGATTTTGAAAAATAGATTTCTGAATTCAAAATTAATATGAAAAATTGTTGCAGAATTGGGTGTGGAGGGCAGAGTAGATAGCCAGAGAGGAGAAAGAAGCCTTAAGATCTCATGGAGTTTGCCTTGTAGTTGGAACTTATGGGGAACCCATAATGGCTTTTTTGCCTATTACACCGTTATATATTGAAAACACATAACATTTTTGGTTTCACAGGTTCACAGCTGAAGAGTAATTTGCCTCCAGATGAATTGCAGTTTCAGTCTCATTTATATCATATCTGATTTAGATGAGATTCTGAATTTTAGATTTTAGAGTTGATGGTGGATAAGTTGATACTTTTGAGAATGCTGGGGTGTATTGAATGTATTTTGCATGTGAAAAGGACATGAATGTGGGGGTGGGAAGCAGGGTGAAATGCTATAGACTGAATGTTTGTGGTCCCCAAAATTCATGTTGAAATTCTAACCCTGGATGTGATGATGTTAGATGGTTGAGCCTTTGAGAGGTGATTAGGTCATAAAGGTAGAGCCCACATGAATGGGGTTGGTAGCCTTATGGAAGAGACTCCAAAGAGCTCCCTCACCCCTTCTGCTATGTGAGAACACAACATACATGAACCAGGAAGCAGGCTCTCACCAGAGGCCGAGTCTGCTAGCCACTTGATCTTGGACTTCCAGCCTCCAAAAGTGTGAGAAATACCATCTAGTTGATGGTATTTTGCTACAGAATTCTGAGCTAAGACAGTAAGATTGCATCCTTTCCATAGGAAGTTGAAGATCTGATGTCCAAATTATTAAAGTGTTTAGAACTTCCCAGGGTGGTATTATAGCTTTCAATTGCTTTGTGGCAAATCTATAATATTCAAGATCCCTTTGGCCTATTTTGGATAAAAATATTGCTAATATTCTGAATACTTTGTTTTATTGATTTCATAGTATTTTGATGAGACCAGATGAAAATCCCCTTGTCTATTTTTATTAACCCTGGCAATACACATACTTCCTGGATTAAGTAAAATATGAAACTAAAGGATTGTTTTAGTATTTTCTTTCTTTTATAAAAAATATGAGACCATAGATTACTAGATTTGGCAGGAAGCCTAATATCACTCAGTCTATATTTTAGAAAGTTAAAATCAATGTTTCACATTGCTTAATTATTATACTTACAATTAGATTGTTGTCTCATTTAATATACAAAAAGCATAAACAACACAAATATCTAGCAGTCGGTGAATCAATAAAGTATGGAAGCTAATTTGGCAATAAAAAAGAATACAGTAATACACAGTACAGCATTGATGAGCCTTGAACACATTATGCTAAGTGTAATAATTCAATTGCAAAGACTATATATTGCATTATTCCGCTTATATGAAATGTCCAAAATATTAAAATATTTAAATAGAAAATAAGTAGATTAATGGCTACCTAGGGATAAGGAAAGGAAATGACTACTAATAGTATGGGTTTTCTTTTTGGGTAATAAATAGGTTGTAAAATTAGATTATAGAAGTAGTTGCACATTAAATCGTTGAACTATAAACATTAAATGGGTAAAATGTGTGGCATATGAATTGAATTCAGACTATAAAAAACACCTAAGTTCTATGTTGTTTAATTATAATAATTGCACTTATATTAGATTCATACTTATAGTTCTTTAATTTATACTTGTACAATCAGTTTAAGTTTTTGTAGAAAAGAAGTTAGGAATTTGTGTTCCATTTCTAGCTAAAATATTAGAACATAGAAATTTTATCTGCTTGAGCTCTGGACTTAGGATGCTTGGGTGGATTCCCAGCTTTGCCACTTAGCTATCAAAACTCAAATATATAACTTAATTTTAATCTGTTTTCTCTTGTCTCAAGTGAGCATAATAATAGCATCAATCTTCTAAGTTTATTTTTAGAGTCAAGTAAAATATGAATGTAAAGCATTAAGTGCCTTGATTATGACAAATACTCAGTAGCAGGTAAAGACTGATGGCATTTCAACAGCTTCGAATAAAGATGATTAATACTTGCTTCTCCAACCCTTGGGTTTTTTTGTTTTTGTTTTTGTGTTTACAAAATTGAAAAACAAAATAGCTGCAAAATTATAAGTAGTATGAACATTGGAGGATTATTATAAAAATGGAGCAAAATAAGAAAATGGGGCAGGAGGAGTTTCCTACATGAGAATAATAATAAAGTTACCAAATATCTCTCAAAATACATGACAAGTACATGAAGACTAAAAAGTTTCATGAAAAAAATTAATTGATCATTATTCTTGATCTTGACTTGGAAAGCTAATTTGAAATATTGTGCTCATCTTCACATGAACAGCAAGCATATCCAAAAACTTAAGGGAAATGTTTTATTCTTTCTAAGGAATAACTTTTATTTTGTATTTTGGATCCTTTCCCCCTATTAATAATATTCACTTCACATCCAGAAAATTCAGAATTCCATTTGTATAATAAGCTTTATACATTCAGCTCTCATTTCCTTGTTGCTTAAAATGAATGTTATTAACAGACCAATTAAGAGGATAAAGTTCATGAGTGTATAAATTAGAGCTGGCTGAATTAATATTTCCTTCAAGATTTCGACAAAGTTTCAGTTTAACAGGCAGACTCCAAGGACAGAATTAATTAAAATACCTGTTTTTTTCTGGACAGAATCTAGTTTTTTCCCCCTCTCAAGTGCATGTTTAAATACATTGTTATTTTAAAAGCATTGTGGTATGATATGTCTACCCAAAGGACACTGAAACTGAATGTGGCATCAGACTGGGGAATTTTCCTGTCCGTTTCAGGAAAAGGTAAACCCTCCTCTTCATCTTGATTGACTGTAACAATTTATAGAACACATCTCAAATCCTCCCACTGAATTATCATTATCTGCTTTTAAGCTACAGAAAGCTTATACTGTCAAATTTTTAAACTTTGAGGTTAAATTTTATTAACAAATTCTTAACCTTTTTTCTTTTAATTTTTTTAATTTAAATTATTTTTATCAAGTTCTTAGAGTTTATGATGCTTTATTTTTATACAGACTACTTTATGTCTTGGATTTCCCCTACGACTCACTGTCACTACTAATTGGTACCCTATATGCCCAGCTGTCTCATGGATTCTTTGCTCATAAGGGGATGTATTAATAAACTCCACAGGGAAATCAAAAGTTCTCAACTTTGATGAAGTCCAGTTAATCTGTTTTTTGTTGTTGCTTGTGTTTTTGGAGTCTTAGATATATTTTTTTAAAACCATTGATTTTTTTCAAGATTGTGAAGAGTATGTCTATATTTTCTTCTCAGAATTCTAGTCTTAGCTCTAATAATGAAGAATTTGATCAATTTTTGAGTTAAATTTTATATTTAGTGTGAGGTAGGCATCCAAATTCATTTCATTGCATGTGGATATTGGATTATCATGGCACAATTCTTTAAAAAGGTTATTTTTCCCAGTCTAAATTTTTTGGTACCCCGTTGAAATCAGTTGGCTTCAGATGAATGGGTTTACTTTTGTACAATCAATTCTATCTCACTGATCTATATTACTATTATTATGTCACTATCTCCTCATCTTTATTACTGTACAATTTTAGCAAGCTTGGATTTGGGAAATATGAGTTCTCCCACACTGTTCTCATTAAATAATAAGTTATAAACATATAATTTCTTTTGAAATCAATTAAAAGAACAAAGAAATATGCATTTTTATTTTCATTGCTAATTGCACAATTAACTTTACCAATGTCTTTTTTTCCATGTGAAGTTTAATTACTATAATTACTGTTTGGGGTCAAATGTTTTTGGCCTAAACATGTCCTTTAGTATTCTTTTAAAGTTGGCTAGCAATGAATTATCACAATTGTTATTTATCAAGCAATGTTTTTATTTTGTCTTTTTTTTTTTAGTTGACAGGTTTTTTGTTGTTATTTTGCTTTGTGTTTGTTTATTTGTTTGTTTATTTGCTCCATTTGGGCACTTCAAATGTCATCTCACTGCTTTCAGGCCTAAATTTTTCCTCATAAAAGGCCAGCTCTTAATTTTGTTTCTCCTATACATGACAACTCATTAATATTTCTTTCAAAATTTTTTCTGTCTTTGGCTTTTAGCATTTTTACTATGATGTGCCTGATTATAGATCTTTTTGTGTTTATCCTACTTGGAATAAATTAGGTTTGCTGGTTGTATAAATTAATGTTTTTAAAATCAAATGGGTAAATATTTAACCATACTTTATTTGAATATTTTTTCTGCCCCTTTTTTTCCCTCTTATTGTTGTTACTCCCATTATATTGGTGACGTTAATCTTCTCCATCTTTCCCTATGTTGTGTTCATTTTTCTTCATTCTGTTTTTCTCCCTGTTTATGAATTATATAATAATCTTTCAATTTATTGGCAAGTTCACTGATTCTTTCTTCTACCAGTTCATTCTGTTGGTGAGCTTCTCTAGTAAATTTTTTCAGTTATTTTATTTTAAAACTCCAAAATTTCCATTTGGTTCTTATTAAAATAATGTCTATCTCTTTATTAAGATTCAGTATGTGGATTGACGATGACATCAAACTTCCTTTTATATGTATGGTTTCCTTTAGTTTCTAAATGGATTTATGTTGGTTGAATCTTTGTTACACATGAAACGCAGGGTTCTTTCACAGGTATTTAGGTCGCCTTTTTCACACTTTTCTGTTTCCTTTTATGTCTGCAATTCATAGAAACCTGGACATTAAAAATAATGTCTGGATACTGTTTTCTCCTTGCCATCTAAAGCTTGTTGTTCACTTACTTATTTGTTTAGCATATTGGTTATATTGTTTTAGTAAAGTCTATTTCTCCTATAGTATAAAATTTATGGTGTCACCACACAGCAGGCACAGCCTTGGGTGCAAGCATTGTCACCCAGGGTCAGGGTGTTCTCTGACTGTTTCATATTCTGTCTGGATGTTAAACTCAGAGCTGGCATGGAGGGGAGGATTTGAGCAGATCCAGGTGAAAACACCAGAGACGTCCACTGTTTTTATCTGAGCTTCATTAGTTTTCCTTGCATATATGCATTCTAGTTCATCAAATGTCTTTGTTCAGTTTTCAGAATTCCAAATATACTATGAAATTTTGAATTTTTGTTGTTTCAAATAATTTTGTGCAGTGTTATATTATTGATTAGGAAACTTGGTGAGCTTCTTACTATATATCATTCCTGAAACTTCACCTCCAAAGATACATTTCAGAGACCACGTTCTCTAATCCTAATCTGTATCTTGTTTCCTTTGTTCAACATTATATTGAAAATTTCATTTTTATATTTAATACGTAACTGTTTTCATTCTACATATGATTTATAAAAATTTGTACATAACCAAATGATATTTTAATATTGTTTTTAGATAGGTACCATATATAATATTATCTAAAATACATATACATTTTGAAACCACCCTGCTTAGAATAATGGTTACTCTTAGTAAATTAAGGATAAAATATATTGTTTCAACTTCATATCCTTTTATTTAAAAACAATGTGATACAGATAAGCAAAATGTTACCAGTTGTCAAAATTGGGTGGTAGTGCTTAGCATTTGTTTTGTTAGCTTTTTTGTTTTTTTTTTATAATACTCCATGTTTGAATATTTTACAGTAATGATAGAACTAAAGCAATAGCATATTAGGTTTCAAGATGCAAACTTCCTAAAAATGTAAAATCGTAAGATAGTCAACAACACATCCTTCCTGATGACTCAAAAGAATTTAGCTTAAGTATTAATGCTCTTAGTTTATCATACAAAGAGCAAATGTGTACACACACACACACACACACACACACACACACACACACACACACACACACACATTCCCTTAAAAACCTTGTCAAATAACTGGTAACCCTTTTCTTATTTTTCAATATGGCATCTAGACCCTTCTGAAACATATGAAACATGAATTTGGTCTGATATTTCACAATAAATATCAAAAATAACAACTTTATAGGGTAGAAAAATGAGTTTTATTCACCTAGTCACTAGGAAATTTATCACACAAAAGAAATATTGATTTTCTTGCAAAAAAGAAAAAACTACCTCTTTTTTGGTTTCACATCTATACTGGTAGAATGAAAACCATAAAACTCACTTTTTCAGAGATTTAACTCAAGTAAGATTTATAAATGTTTTTTAGTTTTAACTTTCATTATTTTTCCCAAGCTCCAATATTTTCTGAATTTCCAGGAACCAAAATTCTGATCACCCCACCCAAGTTAGATAACAATAGCCCTAAACTAGATTGTCTTCCAGGATATTTTCTCAGAATAGGAGAAAGAGAATGAATTCTAAAATTGAAGACATAACCTTACCAAGCTAGACCGTATAGAAGAAAATAAACCAAATTTAATACAGATCTTCGGGGCTAGAACTGAGTTAAAAACATAGATTAGAGATGCCGAATTCAGCCAGGCTGAAGGTACAAATACACAAAGCTGAGTACGATGAGCATAATCCTCATCGTACTCAGCTTTGTGATTTGTGCTTAGTTTTCATCTCTCCTAGGAAATCTCCCCCAACACTTACTAGATCAGCTTAATTTAGACTTGGATTCACTATGCCAGCTTCTCGTATATGTTCTCTCTTAGCTTTATTACACTATATTTTTATTGTATGTTTATTTCCCATCTTTTCATTTAAAATATTTGCTCTGTAAAGTACTATGTGTCTTCAGAACACAGATCAATGTTTGCTACCTAAAGAACACTTATCAATGGATGTTGTCCACAAATATTTATTAAATACCTACTATGTGTTAGTCACTCCCTAGGCATTGTGTAAACAGTTCCAGATCTATCTTTTAAGAAACCTGGCAGCTTCCACATTCATTCTATAGAGCCCCATGACCCCTAAGAAGTCTGGTTATATGTCCAGAGAGAGCTCCAGCCACCCTGAGCCACTAGAGCCATTTTAGCCATCCCAGCTGAGTTGCCCCTCAAGGGCATCAATACATTTTAATTATTTTAGCTCCAGTCAAACCTACTCTTGTGGCAATTATTCACACAGCCATAGGTATCAGAATTACAAACTCAGGAAAGAGTTAATTCTGCTGGAAGGAATAGATTAAAAGAAAAGAAGGCAGGTTTAAGACAAATATAGAGAAGATAAAATCAACAAAGTAGTGATTAAAATGGCAGAAGGGCAGAAAATTCTTTTACTGATTTTACGTGATTTGATGAATAATTTCATTGGCCAAGATATAAAAGGGAATTTTTTGTTTAAAAGCAGTCACTAAAATATACTTGTTAAATAGCTTTATTGATATAAAAAGAATATGCATTCATTTAAATTGTCCAATTAAATATTTAAATAGATTTACAGTGTGTAATTATCACATAACATAAGTTTAGAACATTTTCATCTTTCTCAAAAGAAAGACCATACCATTTGCAGTCACTTCCCAATCACACAATTCAAACCTTATGTAACCAATAATCTACTTCCCCTTTGCATATACTTGCCTGTTCTGAACAGTTTAAATAAACAATATATGGCCTCCTAGGAGTTGTTTCTTTCTCTTAGTCTAATGTTTTCAAGTCTTATCCATGTTGTAGCATGTTTCAGTAATTTATTCATGTTCGTTGCCAAATAATATTCCACTATTTAATTGTGCTACTTTTATTTATCCATTTGTCAGTTGATGGACATTGGGTTGATTCTGTTTGTTTCAGCTATTTGCTGCTAGGAACATGTGGGTACAAGTTTTTGGATGAATGTAGGTTTCTCTAGGGCATATACTTAGGAGGGAAGCTGCTGGGTTATATGGTAAACTTTTGAGAAACCTGCACACTGTTTTACCTTGCAATCAAAAAATATATGAGGGTCCCAACTTTTGCCCTTTTTTTCACAACTTCAACAAAATTTATTATTGTCTGTTTGATTATAGCCAAGCTAGTTGTTGTGAAGTGGTATCTAATTGTATTTTTGTTTGCATTCCCTTAATAAATTGTCATGTTGAGCAGTTTTTCATGTGCCTATTTGCCATTTGTCTATATTCTTTGGAAAAATATCTAACCTTTCTTTATATTTTCTTAGTGAGTTTGTTTGTCTTGTTAATGCCTGTGCACACGTATACTTCCATGGGGAAATCCAACACGAATTTGAATAAAAAATAAATTAAATATTAATGTTATTCTTTAGTGAACTTTTTTTTTCTGGCTGAACTTAATGCCATTCTCTATAAAGTACTTTTTAAAAAACTTAAGATACAAATTAAGGTTTTACTATCACTATTTAATTAGAACATCTGAATGTAACAATATTCACCAATTGTAAAGACATATACGTGTGTGTGTGTGTGTGTGTAAAGTTTGTATAACATAGTGCCTCTAACTATTAGAGACAAAAGATAGAACTGAATTATAAAATTGCCAGAAACAGATTCAGAGAAAGTCCATCAGACTTTTCATTTACATGCCGGCTATGTAGACTTTGGCTCCAAAGACTTGAGGTAAATATTGTCTACAAAACAAAACAAAACAAAACAAACAACATCACATTTTCCATGACAATTTTATATCATTATGTCAGCTATGCTGTAATCTAGTCCTCAAAGTAATTATAATAGTAGCATCTTAATTATAATTAAGAACTGGAAAACACATTCTGTAAATTTTCTATTCAAGGAAAATGCACATCTCAATTATGACACTCTATAACTGACAAATATATGACAAGCACCCATAGTCTGAAGTGATTAACGAATGTGATAAATAGATATGATGTATATATGTATATCCAATATCATAAAAGTTCATATTGGCTCAGCAATATGATTAAATGCCATGATAATGAATAATAAAATGACACCTCTTCAACAGCAAGATTAAATTTGTTAATATTAGTGTCTGCATTATTAACTACCTAAAAGTTACACATGGCTACCATGGATTGAATGTTTTTCCTACCAGGCTTTCTTACAGAAATAATATGAGGTCAGTTCTATTACTGGTACAAACATTTTACAGATTAAACTCCACACACATATGTGAAGTTTGTTCAACAAAATGCTACTATCAGAGACAGAAGACAGAATTCAAATGCAGGAGACAGAGCTTCAGAGCCTTCACCTTTGTCACTGTGCTGTATTTCACCCCACAGATCACCCACTGCTCACAGAATCAGGTTAGAGCTCTCTGCCAGTGTCTTTCTGTACTGTCTGGCTCTGCCCATTGTCTGGGTATAAACTTTGTACGCACGTCTAATAATGATTGGAAACTTCAAACTTCTTCTTTGTCACCTTCAGTGGTACGATTTGTGTTCTAGGTTGTTGATTTTTTTTTCTGACCCATTTTGATAAACCAGGTACTTCAGGCTATATTGATTGGAGGTGCTCAAAGGTTAGAAAGAGTTAGAAAAAGCAACATTGATGATAGAAAACAAATGTAGGTCAAGGGGCTTTCAAGGAGCTCATATTCAAGTGTAGAAAGAAAATGCACATGCACACACACACACACACAATGTTCCTTTAACATATTTAAATGGAATAATAGAGTTCTAAAGTGTATCCTGTAGAAACTTAGAAAACTAAATTATTTAGGGGATTTATGTGATGGGAAGGAGAAATTTCATGGAGGAGCTGCTATCGAACTTGACTTAGAGCAGTCTTCTCAGTGCTGCCTTTCCTGACAGATGATAGCATATCATAACCAAGGTTGAGAAATACTGCCCCAAAGAGAGCAGAATATTGTAGAAGAGCGGGGGGGAAAGATGTCTCTAAAACTATAGCATCTATGACATTCACAAACTGAAAAATGCTATTATTTTACCAAGTAGCTGCAAGATGCTATCAATTGCCATAAATACATAAATAGCTAGGCTCTATTAACCAACCTGAATTATACAAAACAGTAAAAGTTCATGTGTAAAATTCTGTTATATTTTTGTCTCTTTAGTTCCTTAAACCTCCCTCTCTCATGATTGACCCTCGTATGTCTGGATCCCTGCCCTACATTTATTTTTTTTGGAGAAATTACCTTTTTTATTAAGCCAGAGCCCAAATCAGTAGGTTGGAAATAAGTCAGATGAGATAAATGACAAGCAGACAGATTATTAGGCCAGATTATTAATGAAACACTGAGTTTTAGAATGAACATTGAGGGTTAAATATTAGACCGGTGTTTTTAACATTCTAGGTACATGGACTCTGCCACTTGTTACGATGTTTTCTTTGGAAGTAGATCCTTAATAATAATGCCAGAGTAGAGATACTACCCAAGGTAAAGAGTCTTTTTATGGGTTCAAAGGCTAAATTGGGGGATTTTTAGGGTAGCAGGTAAGAGAGAGTTGTCAGGCAATGGAAACTCTTTAGCATCTCTTGAATCTCGCCAGGTAGGAGGTAATTTATCGTACCTATGCGAGAGATGGATGTGGGGAGCAGTCCAAGTTATCGTGATGACATATTCCCACCCACCACACACCCTTATCCTTAAAGCCGAGTTCTATTTAGATAAATAAATTGGAAAGCTGCTGTTTTCAACTATCAGGTGAGTCGGTGCTTATTTCAGAGAAAATATTCCACCGTAAAAGTTATGCTGGCAGGCCTCTGGGGAAAGTAAACATGCTTGTTAGACCTGAGGACAGAAAGGGGACCACTGGTCTGGTGACAAGCCACGGCTCAATCGTCTGGACACTGCTGTGCAGCTCTGCTTGTCGTGGCAGCCTTCAAGGGTGAATAGCGGGGATGCTATCTGGTTTGCTTGAGACAGGGTCATTGCCCAGACTGTGTGGTGGGCATTACCCTTTAGCATTAAAGTTATTCTAAAGAGAAAAATGGTAAAAGTGAACATTTTTAATTTTTTCTAATGATTTTATATTAATCTTTCTGTGTTTAAGGATCGTGCAGTCTGATGCAACACACACACACACACACACACACACACACACACACACACGCAGGCCATGAAGCCAAGAAACGGGGCCCTATAGTTCTGGCTTGGGGACCTTTTAATTGGGACTAAATCAGACCTCAAATTTGTAAAGTTTCATGTCCATTCCAGTCCTGGCTGCAAAAAGATTTTAAATGTACTGCAATTCATCTTTCAAATGATTTATATCTGTACCTTTCAGTTCTCTTTTTCTGTGTTATCCTTTCAAATATTTATTCTTTAAATATGTATTGAGATCCAGTTTTGCCCTTGAAGAATGAACTGTCACTGGAATTTCCTTTTTACCATAAAAAGGTAGAAGCTAGTAAAGTCTGAGACAAGTTTTAGATGTTTGATAACGGGCAGGTTAAGACTGTGATTCATGGGTAAATAACAGTGGGCAATGCGAGTCCTGTGGTTTATCAACTGGAGAAAATCCCCAGACCATGTAGGGTCTCTCCTCCATGCTTCTGGTCGGCCCAGCCCAACCCCCATGTAGTGGAGCAGCCTTGACAGCTTCCATGTTCCAGTTCTTTCCTTGTAGGAAGGAAGCAGGGGAAGGGCTGCGGGACATAGGATCTACACATCCCCTCATGTCACCCGGCTGTGGATCCTAGGACAGCGCAGTTACATGCCAGGTGCCGAGCCCATTTCTGCACACGGGACCTCATCTGATCCTCACGAGAGCGACTCACCTGCTCTACGGAATGAGACCACAGGTCACGAGCTCCTGGATGGCAGACAGGAATCAGTCTTCATGCTTGTCCGACGACATCCCTTGTTTACTGCCCACGGTTGCAACCGCTTTCCAGAACTATGTTACTGGAATGTTCTCATCATTAATCGTTCTTCCTGCCTGTCTGGGCCTCGGTGTTTGCTGCTGTCTCTCTACTGCCTCGCACACCCACACCTGTTGGGTCTCAGTGCAGGCACACCACTGTGACATCTCCTCTGACACTCACCCCGAGGCTCCATCTCGTGAGTGTCAGCACCTTATCAGCCTCTTATCGAGACGTGCTGTGCTGTCATTTGTCTCTGCCTTTCCTGCGGGCGTGTTTATGGATGAATGGATGAACACCTGAATCCTTAAAAATCTCAGAAAGCTTCGTGCGTATCAGTTTGCGGCCTTGCCCATCTGGGAAGAGATGCACTGTGCTCAGGGGTCCTGAGAGAGAATGTGTCTCTGCCCCTTGACCCTGGGGTTGTTTTTACACTGAGCCTG
Organism: Cynopterus sphinx; assembly: GCA_030015415.1. NCBI lineage: Eukaryota > Metazoa > Chordata > Mammalia > Chiroptera > Pteropodidae > Cynopterus > Cynopterus sphinx. Next base: position 4,204,192 of record CM057383.1, on the reverse strand, counting down.
ACAAGCAGGAGTGGTTCGGTCACAGAGTTTGTCCCTACAGCCCCTCCCCTGTGCACTGCCATTGCTGCCTGCTTCGTCCCATCCCTACCTCTCCACTAGCGACTGAGAAATCCTCCCGGGTCTTGAAATGAGTGCTGTCAATTTGCTCAGAGTCTGTTTGCTCCTTTTCCCAAGATCTCTGCTCTCTTATTAATAATGCTTTTCCTTTGGTACTTGAGGTTCTCTGTCTCCTGAGTATCTGCCACTTTTCCCTTAAAAAAAAAATCATCTCGGTCCTGTCACTCGCCCCAAGTACCAGCTCTCCTGTACCTTTCATCCTCAGGCCCTGAAACCCAGCGCCTCTCGTAGCAGTCTGTAATTGATTTCGGTCCAGGTCTGGCTTTGGTACGGCCACCTATTCTCCGGGAGATGACAGCTGTCTTGGAGTTGTTCACCAGTCATCTTCCCGCATCAATTTACCCCTGATGCGGTAAATTTGTAGTTTAAAAAATTAAAATTCTGAACCCTTCTAGCCTTGCTTTCGCCAAATCGCTCGCTATTCATTGAAATCAAATGGTGTCAGGGGCCACCGTTCCCTGCAGACAGAGTTCACAAGTAAAGTTTGGAATTCAGATCCATGTGGGATGTCAAGTCCTACCCTTTGGCCTTAGCCATGGCTCTGGGAAGCATGTCTGCTGTTGGCATCTTCTACACATTTCTGTTTTAAGAGCATCCCATCATATAACATTGGTCTATACTCAGATGAGACTCTAAGCACATTCCTAGGTTGTTTCTAGATTTGGAAAACTCATCTACCTCTTGTTCACATCTCAGAGGCCTCATAAATCCCAACACTTAACAACCGTGATCTTCCCCTCATCCGTAGGCTTCTATTGACACCTCCCTACCCTGACTTTGAAATAAAGCCAATTTCTTGGCTTCCATAATAAATAGTGTTAAGGATTGTGGGAACAGAGTATGTCTGAACAGAAAGAGGAAAGATTGGGATCGTCCAATGAGCTTCAGTCTTTGGTATGATTTGTCGAAAGTCATGGAGCACATAGAGGAGGCTGAGCAAGCACCTGCCCGCTGACCCTCTTACCTAGGGGAGACCAAGGTAAGCAGTAGGGCTTGGAGAGGACAGCTTTCCGAAGGTGATGTCATAGAACTGCTGCCTGGAGTGACTTCATAACCGTCTGTGGATCTTTATAAATTCCCAGAGAACAAGTTCTGTCATGGAGGGCGGGGAGGGCTTAGGGCTTACTTCTGATTTCTCTTTATCACTGTGGCTTTCAGAGCTACCTGTGGGAGATTCAAAATTCTCTCTCTCCTGAGATGGCCAGGTGGGTATCTGAAGCAACCTTTTCGATGCTAATGACACGTTTTGACCTCCAGGAGAAGCACACACACCATCATTTTCCTTTTTCCTGTATGAGATTTTTGAACAAAACATGGTCAAATTATGTTTGTTTCTTTTTGTATAACCTTTGGCTTTGGAGGGGGAATTGTAATTGAACAAGGACTAGCCTTCTTTCTCTTGAACTTGACATCTTGTCCTTCCTTTAACCACAAGAAGTCAGAAACAGAGGATGGGGTGAGTTCAGGGTATGTCAGTCTAGAATCATGACATTCAAAGGAAAATACTGATTTCCCATGGCTCGCCAAAGCGTGCCTCTTCCCATATCTATTCCTCTGGTCATCTTTGTTGAGAGACAGAGAAAACCTGTAGCAGGTGATTTGTTAAGGATTTAGTCTTCTGGCCAGTTCTCCTTACACTAAGGATAAAACCAAACTATTTGTCTCCACTTTAATTTCCCAAACACCAAAAATTCAATGTGAACAATATGAATAACATTCCCTCCAAAATATGAAACTTCTTTCTCTTTCTACAACCCCATCTTATTGACCGTTACTGGCCACTCATCCAACATCTCAGGTAAAAGCTGGGCTCTTCTATAATGATTTTCCTCCTTTTCCTTCCACAGGATAGCTAATCTTTATATTCCCGTTGTTTTCAGCATTTGTACCTCATTTATAGCAGTGACCTCTTAATTGAGCCTCTCTCTTCTCAGCTTTACCAACTTTCTGATTCTGGATGATCATTCAAAAATGTATATGCAATCCTGAAACTTTTATGCTTAAATATGGCAAGGAATCCCCAGATCATTTTTTAAAAATAATACAAACTAGCTAAACCCAGAAGGCTCTTCCAGAACTGGATTTTACCTGCAAATCATCCTTTACATATTTCTGTCATGTACAATATGCTTTCAAATTGACCACCCTATGATTTTAATAAATATCTTTTGGGTCTATCCACTATTCTCTATATTTACTCCCACTATCTCTTTTTTCTCTTCTATTAGTGCAATCCTGTCCTGATGGTTACCCTAGCTTCTAGAGTTTTCTCTTTCAGCGTGTTACTTCCACTGCGAACAGAGATCCATTTTAAAAAGACCTATAAAAATGTTAACTCTTGGCCCATATCCGGCTAGAGCTCCTCATCGCTCTAAGGATAAGGGGTATAACTTTTAAGCGGACAAAAAGGTTTTGTACAATGGGCCCTTGCCTTTCTCACAATTTTATTCTCAGGTCTCCAGCTTCTCTGACATTCTTTTATTCCTGGCAAGCTCATGAACCTTCCTCTTCAAAATGTCAGCATGTGTCCTTCCCTCTGCCCGCAATGCTGTCCTTCTCAGCTCGCTTGCTTTGGAACTCAGCTCAATGGTTTCTATCTAGAGTGACAGTCCATGATCCCTTGGATTAGTGAGTTACTTACTTTAATAAAATTATAGAATTTTGAAACTTTTGGGACATTAATTATTACAGAAAAGAGTTAAATATATCTGTATCTTTTTTTTTTCGTTTAAGTAACATCTGATTTTTCCACTTGAATGTTATATATATATATATTTTTTTAAGTGTGGAGAGAACACTTCACATAAGACCTATCTTCTTAACAACATTTTTAAGTCCACGACACAGCATTGTTAACTATTGTTAGGTACTATGTTATGCAGCGGGTTTCTAGAACTTACGCATTTTAAATAAATGAAACTTCATACCCATCGAATGGCAACTCCCCATTTCCCCTTCCCTCAACCTGTGACTACCACTATTCTCCTCTCTGTTCCTTTGGGGTTGACTATTTTAGATACCTCATACATTTGGAATCGTGCAGTATTTACCTGTCTGTTACTGACTTATTTTTCTTAGAATAATGTCCTCCAGGTTCATTCTTATGGCCACATATGAAAGAACTTCATTGTTTTTAAAGTGAAAAATATTCAGTATTATGTCTCTACCACATTTTCTTTATTCGTTTGTTAGTGACATTTAGGTTGATCCATATCTTGGCTATTGTGAACAATGCTGCAATGAATGGGAGTGCAGATATCTCTTCAAAATCCTGGTTTTAATTCTTTTGGATATATACTTAAAATTCATTCCTGTTAAGATGACTATTATCAATCAAACAATCAAATGAAAAATAATACATGTTGGCAAGAAGACAGAGAAATGGGAACCTTGTATATTGCTGGTGAAAATATAAAATGGTGCAGTCACTGCAGAAAACAATATGGAGGTTCCTCAAAAAAAAAAGTTATCTTAAAGTGAGAAAAAGCCATTTCTATTTTGTTTACCAAAAACATTTCCCATGACTAACCCAGTATCTAATAAAGGCTAGATACTTGTAAATATTAGCTGGATGAAAAAATTAATAAATGATTACCATTCTAACCTCTTTCCATTTATATTACATTTTAATTTCCATTTTTTAAAAGCTTGTTAAAAAAAAAAACGAGAAGAGATAGATGAAAGGAGAAACAAAAAACTAAGTTAGAGATTAAATGTGACCTGAAAAAACTAAAATATTCACCATTAGGCCAAATAGAGAAAAAGTTTGTAGAGTTGTGGAATAAAGGATGAGGAGTGTTGAATCTCTAGTTTAAATATTTCTACATTTTACAACTTTATTAATAGGCTGTGAAAAATTAAGGATTAATTAAGGATAAATTAAAAATTAAGGTATTCTGTAAGTCCTAGAATACACACTAATAATATACAAAGATGTATATCTAAAAAGCCAACAGGAAAAAATAAGGTTTTTAAAATTAAACATTCTTAAAAAAGCATGAAAGGAGGAAGATAGAAACAAAATAAATGGTGAAAAAAATTGAAATGGTAGACCAAAAACAATCATATCAATGAGTAAAGCAAACATTACTCTAAGAGTCTACATATACCAATAATAATAATAATAATAATAATAATAATAATAATAAAAGAATACTGTCAGAATGTATTTTAAAAGCAAGGCCCAACTATATATTGTATACAGATGACTTCTTTATATTTTAATAGCACACTTATATTTTATATTTTAACAGCTCCATCTCAGGAAGTGATAGAATAATTATGGAATAATCAATAAAAATACAAAAGTTTTGAGAATATGCTGTCATGTATCTTGATGTAAATAATATCAATTAGTCTCTAAACTCAGCAATCATATTATATACCTCTGTTCAAGTTCATTTGTATGTTCAGTAGCATAGACTATAAGCTGGACCTTAAAACAAGTCTTAATACATTTTAAAGCAGAGTGTAACTTCTAACCAAAATGGATTTAACTTAGAAAATGATAAAAATAACTTACCTAGGAAAGCCCCAATATTTGTAAATCAAAGAGACAACATCTAAATAATTAATGAGTTAAAGAAATAAATCACAAGGGAAACTTTAAAAGTTACTTTGAACTTAATACTAATTAAAAATAGCAGAACAAAATTTGTAGGATCTCCTAAATTTATGTAGATCCCCTGCCCTCTCAGAGGTGGAGAATCCCACCCTCCAACCCCCATTTTTTAAGTGTAAGCTGTGCACAGTGGCTTTCTTCCTTTTTGAAAGTATAAGGAGAAAAGTACAGAGGAGAGGGAATTGACAGTGGAGCAATCTGACATACACGACCCAATCTGGATGACGAAGGTCAATACCAGCAGTGGCCAGTCACGCTGATAGTATGTACCCTTGGCATGACGTGATGAAAATTAAAGTTTTATCTCCATGATCATTCTCCCCAGAGCACATGACTTCAGTCCAATTATGAGAATAACATCAGACAAATTCCAGTTGAGGAATTCTACAAAATAATTGATGACCACTTCTGAAAACTATCAAGGCCATCAAAAACAAGAAAATCCTGAGAAATTCTCAGAGCCAAGAGCAACCTAGGGAGAAATGATGTCTAAATATAATGTGGTATCCTGAATAGAATCCTGGAACAAAAAAAAAAAAAGAATATTAAGTAAAAACTAAGCAAATGCAAATAGAGAAAAACTTTTAGTTTTAAATGTTTACATTTGAAAATAAAAAAGAATTAAAATCAATGACCTAAGCTTCATAAGAACTAGAGGAAGAACAAATTATTGTCAAAGTAGTCAGAAGGAATAAAATCATAAAAAGTATTAATCTTTAAAACCTATAGAATAAAAAATAAATGCAAGAGAGGATTCTTTTAAATAGTCTATAAAAGTCTAGTCCTATAGTTCCAGAAAAACAGAATGAAAACACAAATTAACAATAAATGGAATAAATAAAAAGATATCAATATAGATTTTATAGAATAAATGAATCTTTAAAACAACTTTCTGTTCATAATTTTAAAATTTTGGTGAAATGGGCAAATTCTTTGAAAAATAAAACCCCAGCCAAAAAGAAGTATTTACAATGAATAATTCTATATTTCTCAAAGTAATTAAATTCATTGGTACAAACCACGTTTCAAAGAAAACTCCAGGCCCAGATGGCATCACTAGTGAATTTCACCAAAGTTTTTAATCTGATAAAGGACATGTGTAAACCACCTACCCTTAACATCTTAACTTATGATGAACAACCTAGGGCCTTACCTCTAAAATCGGGAGAAAAACGTTAACTGCTCTCGCCATACCTACTCAACATTGCACAGAGGTCCTAGCTAACATGACACAACCAGACAAAAAATCAATATAGATTGGAAAAGAAGAAATAAAACACTCTATTCGTAGACCACAAGATTGTCACACAGAAAATCTCAAGTATCTACCAAAAATATATTTTTTACTTTAAATCCCGAGTTTAACAAGTGTGCAGATCAATATAAAAGTCAATGTTAAAGCTCCTTTGAGAGAAAAACCTCAAACATCAGGTCAAGGCTTCTCTCCAGAACTTTAAGAAGGGCCCCTGTCATTGGTTCACAGGCTCACAGACGAGAAAACAAGATGATTGAACTTTGGGGAAATTTGTCAGACAGCGTAAACTTCAAAATGAACATTAAAGAGCATTTACTTGTTTTAAAATCATCTTCATGTCCCGAAAAGGTCAAACATTTAGAAAATAGATATAAATGATGGCTGGAATGACAAATCCATACAAGTAAAAAGGACCATTTTTCAAGCGTGATCTGACTTCCTCGTGAGAAAAAATTCTTAGTTGGCTTCATCAGGAAAAAAGAAAAAGAGGAAGAGATACCTTTGTCTTCTAATGGCTAAGGTACTTGTAGCAAAATTAAAGAGTGGATATTTGGTATTAGTTGGCATTACTTAATTGGAAGCAGAAAAGATTTGGTATTTTAAACAATATGACTGGACTAAGAATTACAAGAGGAGTCACTCCAGGTAGAAAAGATGAAAATCAACAATAGCAAACATATAAATATATATAAATATAAATATATTTATAAATATAAATATAAATATATATTTATAAATATAAATATAAATATATACGTATATGTATATGTATATTATTTATATTTATTTATATTTATTCATATTCATATTTAGGTTATTTTTATATATCAATACAAAAATACTATGTATGTGGATCTTATCTATACCTTAATACAGATATAAGTTGATAAAGCTAAATCTTTCTGTGCTATTTTAATTGACTAGTAATGTGCACTATCTCTTTGTGTACTGTGGCATGTTATTTCTCTATTTGGCTCTTGTTCATCCAGTCCTATGCTATCTTCAAATTTTTCCATGTCTGTCTCTAATTGGATTACAAGTCCCTCGGGGACAGAGATAATCAAATTCATATCTATATCTCTGTTTTCTAACATCACATACAAAGGCTATTATCAAGAGGCATTTGTGAAACACCTTTTCCTTTCTATTGCGATAAATCAGTAATTCTCCACTTTAGGATGCAGCAGAATCACGGGGAAGGCTTGTCAAATTATTGATTGCTAGTCCCCACCCTCAGCGGGTCTAACTCCGGATGTTGCTGGTCTACATGTCACAGTCTGAGAACTGCTGTGACAGAGAACATATTCCTCCGTGTCTGTGATGCAAATTTCTCCACCCGTCACCTGGCTCCACCTTTTCCCCATTATTAACATTATCATAATATTTATCAAATAGCATCATCCCATGAAAATATATATTTGAAGCAAATATATATAAATGAAGCAAACCTTTCTGTGAACCCTTCATAAATCTCCCTTCCACAGATAAATTTTTTTTAAAAAATCTTCCAACTCAATGTCCACATTTATTCGTTTATGACACCTCTTACCTCTCAACTCCTTCCAATGAGGCTATTTCCTCACGCCACTCAACTGAAACACATCTTGATAAACTCATCAAATACCTCCATTTTGCTAAATCCAAATGACTTCTTTTTTTACTCTTCTCATATTGCTTTTTCTATTTTTTCTTCCTTGAAACACCTGATTTCTATTACACTGTGCACTCCCAGTTTATCCCATGTGAACACATCACTGGCTTAACCTCCCCCCTTGGTTTTCTCTCTTATTGTCCTTACAGACTTCTCCTATACTTAGCTATTCGATTTTAGGGTCCCTTACAATTTCCCACAAGCCTTCAACTCTTCTTCTGTATTATTTCTTGCCAGACAATTTCATGCTTTGCTGAGATTTTAATTACCACCTTGATGCTGATTACTCTCAGATATATCCACTTAAACTCCTATTTTTTATTCCTTATGTGCATAGCTACCTTCCTCTTTGATGTCTCAATTTCCCTAACCATAAGCACCTCAAATGCAATATCCCTAGAGCCTACACTCTGCCCTCCACTTCTACACTGCACATCAGATTCAGTCCTTCCATTTTTTTATACCTTAGAGCACGGTTTCATTAACCAATCACTGGTGCAAGTGACAAACCTAATTGCCATCATTGACACTTCACTTTTCCTCACGCTTGATATTCAATTCATTATATAGTCAACTTTATATTTTTAAACATCTCTCAAGTCCATACATTTTCTGTATCAATATTAATACAATTTTTGTTTTTACTCCTACAAAGATAGGACTAGTCCTAGCCATGATTTTCTACTTATCTTAAAATTTACTGGAAATAAAATCCTAGGACTGCATATTTTTATCAACTCTGGAACATAGTCATTATTTATTTTCACATTGCCTGTGTATTGTCTTTCCTTCTGGATTCTGCTTAAATATATAGTGTAATCTCTCATTCAATTCTTTTTTTTTTCTTTCTTTCTTTCTTTCTTTCTTTCTTTCTTTCTTTCTTTCTTTCTTTCTTTCTTTCTTTCTTTCTTTCTTTTTCTTTCCTTCTCTCTCTCTCTCTCTCTCTCTCTCTCTCTCTCTCTCTCTCTCTCTCTCTTTCTTTCTTTCTTTTTAATTCTAGAATTTCATTATAATGTGGCAGAGTAAATTCTCCCACAGCACCAAACAGTGCTCCAGACACTGGCTGAGTATCCTACAATTCAACTCAATCTAACTCAATTCTGATACTGTCTACCTGGAGAAGCATCAGGTTCCACAGGTTAAGGGTTCTGCCACACAAGGCCACCCTCCTCCCCACTTCAGATGTCCATCTGAAGCCCGGGTTGTTACCTATACTTCTGACTAGTTATAAATCACAAGTTCCCAGGGCTCAGTCCTTGCATTTCATCAATTTGATACAGTGGCTCACAGAACTCAGAGCCCTCTGTGCCTCTCCATGCAGATTTTTCTTCCCTGCAGTTTTGCCTGTGGGCCAACCCTGAAGGTCCTTGAACACAGTCCTTCTGGATTTTTATGGAAACTTCATTATAACAGGCAGGATTGAATAAATCCCTGCTCTCTAGCAATTGACTTAGCCTCAGAACCCTCCCAGGAGTGTTCTGGGGGTGGGTGGGGAAATAAATTTCCAACCCTTTAATCACATTGCTGGCTCCACTGGCAACCAGACCCCATACTTCTCTGCTTTCTAGAAAGTGACCTTGTTAACATAAGACACACTTATTTATCAGGTTCTATTTACTTATTTTTGTTCACTATCATACATGGACGGTTTCTACCTTGTTAGTCTACCAAACTTTTTTTTTTTAATAAGTTTAACTGATAATGGGACTTTATTTTTAGATCTGATTTTAAAATGTTTGTCTCTGGATAAGAATTCCATTTGTTTCTGAAATTATGATAACAATGCTAGCCTAGGCTTCTTTAAACTTAATTCCTAAAATTTTGTCTTGGGGGAAGGGCATATTGGTTATGTTAATTCAATTAGAAAATTCAGCATGGGTTTGTAGTTAGGAATTCTCAAGGGAGACCATTTATTTTTCTTACTCATCTCGAGAAAATATTGAGACAACTATACATCTCTGTCTGCATCTGCAATAAAGAGGTTTTTTAAAATACATTTTCCTCATTGTATTCTCAGCAACTAAATTGGTCTTGATACTTATTCATGGCTCAGTAAATGGTTGGAAAATGAATGTCTAAATTGGGTAGTCACAACCGATATAGAAAAATTACATAGAGAAAAACCGGGAGAACCAGCTCCCCCACTGTATTCTCCCATCAGTATGTCCCACTGACAAACTCATCTAGAATCCTTGAAAATACAGTCTGCAGGGTGGGTCCCCTTCTCTAACACTGAAGTGCAAGCAGAGCAAGGAAGTTCAACAGGTGGATAGGGCGGCAAACTATTTCCTCTGTTCTACACTTTTCTTAGTATAAATATTCACACATATTTAATTATAAACACTCAGTGGGTGCAGTTGACTGTGCTTTCTGTCTTAAAATTGTTGAAAGTATCCTCTAATTTATTTTTTTAAAATATCTTCTTAATGGTTGTCTTTCTCAATATGTCACCTTAAAAAATATGATGACCAAGGCTTTGGATAATTATATTATTTCTGATTTTTAAGGCTGTAGAAAATGTACATTTATAATTACATTTTATTTTTCCTTAGGATAAATTTCTACAAGTGGATTGATAAGTCAAATTTCATGTACATTAAGTCTCTTGACTAAAATTCTATTTCTATATTAAGAAATATAATAAAAATTAAAATTACCCATAATCTCATATTTTACATTGTATTATCCTAAACATTTGATAATCCAGTGTTTTCTTGTTAATGAACAAACTCTGTTGTTCATAATTTTCAATTTTTAAACATTTATTTTTAAAATAGTTCTATTTTAGAACAGTTTTAGGTTTATAGAATTATCCAGAAAATAATACAGATTTCTCATATATTTTACACAGTTTCTCCTATTATTAAGTTTATATTTTAGTGTGGTACATTTGGCATATTTAATGAGACAATAAAGATTTATTATTATGATGATTAACTAAAGCTCAAATTAATTTAATCAAGTTGTCCTAAGTTTTACCTAATGTTCTCTTATTGTTCCATGATTTCATCTAGAATAGCACATTATATTTATTAGTCCTGTCTCTTTGTTTTTTTTTTTTTTATTCTTACATTTCTCAGACTTGTTTTGTTTTAATACCAAAAATGTTTATGTCTAAGGGATGTGATTATCATCAAGTTATGTTTTATTTTATTTTTAAAAACATATTTTAAATCTTTAAATATTTAAAATAAACATAACTCATGTATGAGATAAGTATGATTAGAACAAAAAGATTGATTTTTATGTTAGTAGCAAAGATTGCAAAGGGATAATTTCAAATCTTCTAATAATTTGCAATCTTGATCAAGTCACTAAATATCTGTGATCTTCAGAGTCTTCATATAAAAAAAGAGAAGACTGAACTAATTAGGCTAAGCAGTTCATAAGAAGCCTTGTAGGTCTACAATTCTGAAAACTCATCGTTTGGAAAAACATCTGAATATGTTTAAGCTCAATTACATGAACCATTTTGTTCTTCACTTCAGCAGAAATTGGAATGAGAAAAATAGACAAGTAAAGCAGACAAGGTGTGATCCCTTAGCTCGAGATTTTTGAAAACATATCAGATAATCAAAGTACACATATTTTTTCCTGTGTCCATGTTGTTTCTTTTATTCCCAGCTTTATAAGATGTACAACGTGATGTGATTGTTTGACATGTGTATGCCTTAGTCTAAAATGTTGAACTCACAGAAGCAGAGACTTCCCTTGTTTTAAGTGACCATGGCAATATTGAGTATTGTTCCTCTGATTTGTAAAATATTCCTCAATTGATGTTTGTCTAATGTTTTTCTTATGATTATATTGGAGTAATGCATTTTGGGGAGGGAGACTACAGCAGTTAAGTGTCATATCAAGGAAGGGTACATAACTATCCAAGTGACTTATCACTGCTGATTTCACCTTTAGCATCATTCTTGAGGTTGTGTTTGTCAGGTCTTTCAAAGTCACTCTTTTTTCCCTCCCTTTCCATCCTGTGCTCTCTGCACAGCCCACGGTTAAGTAGTGGGGCCTACACTCTTCTTCCTAACAGCCAGAGAACCTACAGAAATTATTTGGGATTCTTCTACAGAGAAACTTTTTCCATTCTCCTCTACCTACTTATTCAACCATTCGTTTATCTTTGTATAGAATCATGGGTATTTATTTTATTCTTTGGGTTATAACATTTGAAATTTTATAATAATTTTAATGAGTAACCCTGAGGTGAATCTATACACAAAACGTTGATTAATTTCTTCCTGATTGACAAAAGATTCTCGAGTTTAGAAGTAATAAGATTTTTAAGGCTTTTGATACATTTTGCCATATTGTCTGTTTTATGTTAATAAAACATTGCCTTCCAATGATTCATAAAGGGCAAGGGTGTATCTTCTCATTCTGTATCCCCAATAGACATATCTCAGAACTTTTTACATTTTGTAGACACTGCTTATTAAACTCTTATCTAATGCATTGTACATTTTGCCTTTATCTCTCTGAATACTTTAGGAGCAGCATTTAAGACTCATCATTTGGAAATATACTTGATAAAAATAATGCCTTCTGGGCTAAAGTTATCTCTTGCTTTACTTATTTACTTTTCTGCTAAAGCACTGTGGCTTGGATAGAGATAGTGATGGATAGTTTTATCAACCTCTCACCTCTACCTTTGGTCAATGAGAGTGCTGGCTGAATTGCATCTATTGTCACTACAGTACTCTGTGAATGAATGTGATTGTTCCTATTTTGCAGGTGAAAAAACAAATTTCAAAAGGTTGAGTTGCCCAAGATTACATATTTAGCTCAATATTAATATTAATGTTGTGTTAATGCTTTATACCAAACATGTTTAATCTTTCCACATCCCTGCAGAGTGCTATGCTTATTTTATAGACATCACAACAGGAATTTAAAAATGTTGAAAATCTTGCCTGAGGTATGCAAAGCTAAAAAGTAGTAAGCTGGTTTCCTAGTTTGCATCATTTTTTCTTCACATCCATGCTGCTTCATGTGGTGCAGGTAATAGTCACAGATAAATCTGTATTTTCACATATAATTTAATTTTTTTTTTACTTGACTGCTCCATTGTACAACCCTGTTTGGAGCAAAAGAGATAGCTCTTCTATGCTCCATAAATTAAAGTGAATAATGCAGAGTTTAATATGAAAATACTTCTATATTCTATGTCAAGATGTCACTAGCATTTCTTTAATTCTAAATACTTTCCTTTTTCTTAATCCTATTAAATGTGGGATTCAAGTCACACCATAAATGCGAGTTGAGAGTGGCTGGTCTATACTGCGTTATCTGTAATGTTTCCTTTTCCATTGCTCAGTCTCATGCCCAAAATGTTCAGGAAGGTGTCTAGTTTTGTCACATATTGGTTTATAAGCCTTTGTCCCCTTACTAGAAAAAAGAAATTATTTCTTTTTAATGAAAAATACTATGGATTCAGACAGACATGTTCTTAATTATAGTTTACCTCTTATTTTCTGTGTGCATTGGGTCAAAATACTCAATTTCATTGAGCCTTAATTTTCCCATAAAAATGTCATGGAATGAAAGACAGCAGAGTAAAGCTATTATTACTCTATTCAGGATCATTAAAACACACCAAAACAAAAATGCAAATAATAATAATAGTAAATACATAGCTGTAATAAATTAAAAGAACATTTTCTGAATCCATACCACAAATTATGAATCACATCTGAAAATTTCTATAATAATTTCCTCAATGAGGAAGCTTGCTGAGGAAAAAAAGCAAACAGACATCTCTCAGACCTCCTGTAGAAGATAGATATTAATAAAAATTAGTTTCTCCATCAGGAAATGTTGAACCAGTAATCATCTGACTAGAGCAAGGATGTCCAAGACTCGACAAACCATGTAAAAAGAGCAGAATATGCCCCAGACAGTCCCATCTCAGAGACAGGAGAGCTGTGTTGGGAACAATGGTACCCACGTTTTCCAGACCTTCTTCGGGCTGCCCGAGGCTGCTGTAGGTGGATGAGATAGAGGATGGTGTATTGGTAAAGTTCAGTCAGAAAAAAGGAACTATTTTTTGTACTCTAGGGCTTAAATTAATGCTGAGGAAGCAACATTGCCTCTGAATCTCAGTTTTCATCAAGCTGCTTTCGTTAAGATTGAATCCAGAATCTCTGGTCAGTCAACCCTTAAAGGAGGAAGAGAGAGAGAGAGAGAGAGAGAGAGAGAGAGAGAGAGAGAGAGAGAGAGAGTGTGTGTGTGTGTGTGTGTGTGTGTGTGTGTGTGTGTGTGTGTGTGATTTTTTGTTTTCATTTTTGTTCTTGTGTTTGCTTTTTACCCCCCCGAGATTTGGGATTCACATTCCCAATAGCCAGTCTTAGAATCCTGCTTATTCCCAGTTGTGATATTAAGAGACCCGGGGACTGGATGAGTTCCATTTGCTTTGAATTTCAGTCGCTTGTTGGATAAATCTTTGGATTTGGTTTCTTGAAACATTTGCCCTATAGCAATACAACGGAGCTGTCATAGAAAATGTCTGTTTTCTAGACACTCTGAGAGCCAAAATTTGAAAGTCCCAAGCTTGTCACTTTTGTCCTCTAAGATCTTCAGCATGTTCAGAAGCAGCCAACCCCCTACCTCATCCACAAATCTTGCATACTTTATTTCTACCATCTTCTATGGCTAAAACTACATTACTAGATTCCACATTCTGTAAGAGTTAGACTCCAGGCAACTTTAAGTAACACATTAAGAACTGTTTACTGATTATTTCTGAGTAGAAGGCTCATAAATACTTATTTAACTTTTATCACATCATACCATATCATAGGGGGAAAAAGTGTCCTTTCCCTCACAACAGAATTATTAAATACTTACAAACTATGAATTCGAAATGGTGTCTAAATAGCAAGAATAATCACAGAGCCGTCTCCCATCTCAACCTCAGCCCACAGAAATAAATAACATCTACATTTCATAACAAGCGAGCGATATTACTATTCAAATGACTACATGTTTATTTTCTGTACCATCACACGGGAAAAATATTCTCTGTGAGGGAAAGAACTGTTTTATTACTTTTTAAAATACTTGTGGAATGTATGGAGAACGCTGTTCTTTCACAACAAAGCCATGTTTCTGATATTTCTCAAACCATTTCCTTGACATTGGGCAAATTATTTTCTTTTCATCTGTGAAATGGCATTTGTAATACTTGAAACTTTAGAGATGTAACTGATAAAGAAGTGCCGTGTCAACACAAAGAAATATGCATGTTGTTTATTGCATCCTCATTTATAATTGGCTTGTCGAGTCTAAGACTCGAGGCCTGAAGCTGGCTTCTTGGATCATATGATAATTATTCTCATCTTATTCAATATTCTACTGACCCAGTTCTATGCCCATATTTGTTGGCAGCCTGATGTTCGAGACTGCTATCTGCTCTCCTTTGACCTCTTTAATGTATCAGGTATGCATAACTCAGCAGCCAGGAGGACCAGGGATACACCTATCTATATTTTGCTTTTATTAAGTATTTACTATACATCAGACCTATTTTAACATGATGTAGGTAAATGAATAGATGATTGAGAGATAGAACTATATATTATTTTATGTTTTTAACATGATATATATATATATATCCTATTCTAAGATTTTATACATATCTATCTATATAGATATAGATATATAATATAATATATAATGTAATCTTATGAGAATAGTGTTCTGAGTAAATGGTTAGTAAGTGGAGAAATAGAAGAGCTGGATTTTAAACTCCAACAGTCAATTTTCTATTTTCTTAATCACTATGTACACTGTTATTTTTTTAAGCTAAACTTGATTTTATACATTTTATAATTTATAAATTATTCTAATACTGAGTCTACTTTTCCTCATCTACTCTTATTTTTGGTTCCTAATTTTTTTTTACTCTTTTCCCTAATTATAAAATTGAGTTTCCCTAGAATGTTGTTTTCTTAGATTCCCCTGTGCTCCACAAATTTAAATCATAGAGAAGGGACACATTTTTCTGTGAGTTCTAAGTCCACACCAGCTTTTGTCTTTGCTATTCAGGGGAGGAGTCTGAGACATTCTTAGGCCATTATTAAAATCATCCCAAGAGGGTCTTTGGTTTCCCCTGGCCTGGTCTTATCCCCTACTCTGTGACACACACAGCTGTTAAGACATCTCTAACAGTGTATTCTTCTCAGTAACTGGATTCAAGCAGTCAGATTCCTGCTAAACCAGATTCACAATTTATCTAACCAGATGACACTCATCACTTCCCAATGAGGCAATAATTGCCATTCTCAGAAGAACCTCGCCATGTAGAAAAGCTATCCAAGAGGCCAAACCATGACCACCAAATCACTGGATGAATACAGAAGATCGAGAAAATCAAATGGACAAGATTAAAGGCTGATGACATGCCAATAAAATGACCCGATGCATCATTCAGATCTACAACTCAGAACAACTACTTTGGAAACCAAATGCTGTGAGAGATTTTCATCAGAACAGTGCCGGATGGCCAGCAGTAGTGCTTTTCTCTCCCTCATTTTATGCCACCTACTGAGAGATCTGCTTTTTGCAGATACATTATTTGTTTAGCTTTCTTAAAATTCATTAAGATAGATATAGGCCTGTTAAGCCTTTTTACTTTGTGATTGAGCTAATATGCATCTTTAACTCTATAAGAGTGCTTTTGTAGCTGTGGGGCCCTGTCACTCACATAAAGCCCCCTACATATTTAACTTGTATATTTGGAAATTCACCCAAAATCCCCACAATCTGAAAAGATACATTTCAACACAAACAAAATTTTTGCCACTTTTCATTTTCCGAAGCACGGAGATCTGCTTTTCTAGCCATGGTTCCAGCTCCAACTTGCTGAGAGCCTTTTGGCTAGTCACAATTATTTCTGCAGCTCTAATTTTCTGCAGGGAAACGGGAATTCAACCAAATAGCAACTAACTTCATTGGCACATTGGCTTATATAATTCAACCTGGTAGCCTGGAGACTTATTTTAATAATAATAATTTTAATAATAATTAAAATAATTTTAATAATAATTAAAATAAGAAATAATAGTGTGTTATCCAGGCAGGGTAAGTGCAGAATCTCCATTAAATAGATAAGAAAATTGATGCTAATGTTTATGTGATTTTCCAGAGATGGCATTATTTGAAGAAGAACCACCAGAAGACTAATTGTATAATTAAGGCCCTTGTTCTTATCATTCGTTATGCTCTAAAGAGCTTCCCTTTCTAACTAGCAAATGCAATACTTTACACACAGATGACTGTAGCGTTGGCTCCATTTATGTGCTCAAATTCATCAGATATTTAACTTTGGCAATTCCTTTTAAAAGATAATATAATATGAATGTCCCAAAACCAAAACAAATAAATGAACCAAAAATTTAAAAAGGAACAAACAACTAAATAAAAATATTTAACACACCCTACAAACATTTGAAAGAATATATATTTCTGCTGAGAAGAAACTCAATGCACTCCAAATTAAATTTATTCATAGTAAAAGGTGTTGTTCATGATGAAGGGAGAGCATTCACCTGCTGCCATCTATTTGACTGTCTAAAAGGTATAATATCAAATAATCCTTACGAATATCGGGAGAGCATCATTCAATTGTCAATGTCAAATAACTTAATTAATTTGGCTGTTCAAAACTTTAAGATAATTACAAATACACATATTTCAGGTCTTCTGACAAATTTTATTTTGTCAGAATATAAACATTTGAATAGAAAACAAAGTAAGTCTGGTGCTGATTTATTTTCTATCAAAAAGGTATCCTCAAAGCTTATAGTTGTGTTTTACAGAAAATAAATAAGATTAAATACATTATTATTTTTATTTCTAACTATAAACTGTTTGCCTATAAACAAGCACAGTTTTGAAAAAAATAAAAATAATGTGATAATAACACTACATAAACTTTATGCAAGTTTTAAATATGCCTTGCAGACATAATAACATGTGGTCTTCAGACTATAATATACTAGGTAGGTAAGGAAAGTGAAATATGCTCCTTTTGCAGAATAGGAAGTTTTCTGTGACATTCTGTACTGTGACTTTGCATTTAGCTATGGACATTCTTAGCTCTCTGCTTGACCCACTTAATTCCTAATTATAATTTCAAGCCAAAACTACAGAAAGTTCTTGTCAGGCTTTCTTTGGATTTTCCAGAAATTTTATTACATCTGTAGTTACCATCTATTATCATTTTATACAAATTTAATCTTTTACTAATATACCACACTGCGATTATTATATTAATTTTTAAATATTAATTGATACAACCCTTGTTCCAGAAAGTAATTAAGTTAGCTTATGCTAATCACTAAATATAAAAATGTGAAACATTTAAAGATTAAAGTGGCAAATAAAAATGAAAGGCAGAGTGATGGAAAAGAAGCCTGGGAAATCCCCCCAAAACTTTCTATACTGACTGAATATCCTTACTGAAATTGAGTCATAAATTATGTTCAAGCAGTCAATGAGAGGAAATGTTAAACAAAAAGTCAAATAATTCACTATCAAAAAATGGTATTCAGGAAAAACAAAAGGTTCTTTATAGTAAGTTGAGATCAAAATGTCTTGGGGCTCTCTGGAAACTTTTCAGTTTCGTATCTCTCTCATCCTGGAATAGGCCTGAGTTCTTTGAGGCCTGAGGTGGGTCACCTGTCAGAGAGAGGTATTAGCATCTTTAATCATGTCCTCCTCAGTGCAGCCTGTGGTAGTAACACCCTATAAAAGGCCCACAGCAAAATTTCAGCAAGACTGGTGATCTCAGTTTGTCCCCCTCTGCTTCTTTTTTATAGTTTTTGTTTACTTTTAATCTAAATTATTTAGCATTTACCTTCAGTAAACTTATTCAATTGGTTATATCAAGCATCTATATCTTATTCCTTTTCTTAAATGAGAAAGCTTTTTGATGTTTATTATTACCTTCTCGTAGATTTTTGATGTATTGCTTTTTCAAGTTAAGGATGATTATTTGTATTTCTTATTTGCTAATATATTATTCACAGAAAATGTTTTTAAATTTTACTAAATTCACTAAAAGAATCTATTGTAATGATCATATGTTGTACTTGACAAGCAGTGCTTGTCTAATTAGTTAATATCAATGTAATGTATAGCAAATATATTTTTAAATATTACATTTTCTTATAAATATTTTATTTTGGATTTTAATCTCTATTACTAAGTGATTTTGTTCTGTAGGTTTCTTATATTCTCTTAGTGCTGTTTTTGTTTCATGGTTTTCCTTACCATAAATAAATTGAGTAAATTATCACCCCCTTTTCAAAACAAAATATATAAAAGAAAGACTCTTTTTCTTGGCTAATTATTAAAACTCATTTTTTAAAAAAAGCATACAAAATAATATAGATTAAAATTAACGTTAAAAATCATATTAATTACAAGATGTTAACATTACATGATGTCAGATGAAGATACAGAAATTCTATATAATTTTTATGACTTGTTTGTAAGTTTAAGATTATTTAAAAGTGGAAATTTAAAAATAATAGCATTTTATCCTAGAGTCTTCAGTGAGGAATAATTTTGATTACCACTACAATTTTTTAAAAATTTTTTCTTGACACAATTTAATTTTAAGGTGATTTTAATCTTACGGTAGATGTGCAAGAATAGAACTCCCACATATCCTTTTTCTAGATTCACCAACCATGAATTTGTCACACTTATATTTCTTTCGGTAATAAAAATTATTTTTTTCCTCTTTTAGCTATCATTTTCTTACAGAAGTCTCTTAAATCTTCCACCGTATGTAGAGTATGTAATGAGGGCTCTTTAAAATCTCCCTCTATGGTTATGGAATTATGTAATTAAGTTTATCATGTACACTTACATCTCCTTTGCCAGAACTCAGTCTCATGGTCACCCTTCTCTGCAAGAGAGCCTGTAAAATGTGGGATTTACCATGAGTGGTAAAGTGCCAGCTAAACTTGTGATGATAGAAGGGATAAAACAGGTATATGACAGGTAAACAGCCTTTTCTTCCATACTGGTCTATCTTGATTTTTCCTAATTCTCTCTTTCCTTCATGTTTACATCCCCTCTAATATTTCTAGTGGTCACCATTTCACACTTACATCCCCAGTGCAGAAACAAGTCACATAAAAGGATATTTTAGTGTGCCTGCCTTTCAACAAATTTGAGACTTTCATAGATCTAATCAGTAAGCCAAAAGGAAGTTTGATTCAATTTCTGGTCAGCATGTGACCTTCCATGTGGCTATCCTATTAGAAGTACAGAATATATTGGGAAAACTAATAACTTTAATAGTGCTTTGTGCTGGAACCAACTACCTAAAATAAGTAAAAATTTAGCCTAACTATGTCTCCATCTTCTACTATCTAAGACTAAGTGATATCATGTTCTCTTTTTGTTTGTTTAATATGTTTTTCTATATAATTTTTTACACTGTTGCATTTATACAAAAGTTTTTAAGAATCAGTTAAGTATATCATTGTAAAAATACTAATTTATATTTATCAGGTATGCTTTAAAATATTTTCTGCAATAGAAGTATTATTCTGAATTTCTAATCATTTTAGAAAGCTATAAATATATTTTTTGCAACCTAATATATTTTTTAACTGTTGGTTTCAACTTAGTTTGTGTCTGTAAATTTGCTCATTGTTTCCATGTTTAGAATTCCAATATAAAATTCCTCTATTTGCTAAAAAAAATGTTTTTGTTTCAAAAAATGTCAGGATTCTAAACTATAATCTTAAGGAGTACAATTAATTATTAAAATATGTTTGATTATATTCCCTTAAAAACCAGTCATCACTATGTATTTAATAATGTGTAATTTTCAACAGAGGCGCCAAGACAATTTACTAGAGAAATAATAGGTTTTTCAACAAATGATCCTGACAAATGAATATTCACATGCAAAAGGATGAAGTTGAAACAGTTAGAATTGAATTACACAAAAATGATTATTCAAAAGAAGTGAAAGAATTGATTATTTGGGTGAAACAGAAAACCATAGCATAAAGTCCTTAATTTTATAGTCCATAGACTTAAGTGTAGCTGATGGCTCTTAAGTAATAATTTCTACTTCTTCATCACTGAAGATACAGTATTGCTATCTTGCACAGATGTAATACTCCTCCAGGATTAAGAGCATGTACACACACACACACACACACACACACACACACACACACACACACACACACACCAAACTACATCTCACTTTAATGCCATTTGATGTAATGCAATGCAATTTAGCAAATGTTGGTTGAGCCCCTCAATCTCCACTGTACTAGGTCATGAGGATGACTCCACCCTGCCACTCTGCATGCATAAGTAGGGCCACAGACAAATAACCTATGAGGCAAATTACTAAGTTTAAGTTAGGGGTGCATCGGTGAGGCTGGGCACAGAGTAGAGTGATGTACTACTGTAGTTAGAAAGGTCAGAGATGATTTCCCAGAATTGTTTGCTCATGAGCTAGCGTTTCAAAGGTAAATGAGAGTTTGCCAGATAAAAGCTGAAAAAGGTGAGAAGCACAAGATATTCTGGTCCCAGGGGTGTAGGTACCAATGTCCAAAGTGATGCATCATCATGGAATAACAGGAATGCATCATACTTAGTTCCTTAGGAGATCATTTTATATGAAGTTATTTAGTGAGTGCTGGTTTTGTCCCCCACCCTCCCATGTACCACCACCACCCTGGTACCAGAGGTGGGAGACTGACAGGGATGGAGAAAGAAGCAGGACATTTGTGCCACAGTCTTCTTTTTTATTATGTCCAACAGATAGGCCTCTTTTCTTTCCAAAAGCCCAGAAATTGAACGAGTTTTCTGATATCAAGTGCTCAATTCAGTGGAACCACATGGTTACGTTTCGGAGGGTATTTGATAGTCCTTTCCCTCCAGTTCTCAATGATCAAACCGAATAAGAAATCCCATTTGCAGTAATGATAATCATAAAATAAAAACAACAATGACCATCGCTCACATTTATATGGCTCTCACGAGGTGCCAAGCTTTGTTTTAAGTCCATTTATGTATTTATTTAACCTTCACAGAAGTCTTATAAGCTAGCTGCTAGGGTTCTTCTCAGTTCTAAATGGGAAGAGATGGAAATGTTTAGATAACAGATACAGAGTCGCACATCTAAACAGTAGCAGAGCCGAGGTTGCCAGCCCATGCATCCTGTCTGGTTTTATAGCCCAACCTTGGACCCCTCATGTCCTACCACTCCAGACACTGAGAGTGGAGAGCCTGGCAAGGATATGAGGCTGATGTACACACAGGAGGCAAGCCTTTAAGAGCCTTTATATGCCATGCTGAGCCTCTTCTCATTTTGGGGGCTGGAGAACCACCAAAAGTGTTGTGTAGGGCAATCTCATGATAAATTCTGCATTAGTTGAGAATTAAATGTCATACTTCATTATATATTACTTTTCATTTTCAATCAAAGACAAAGCAAAACAGAGGTAATAGTTTTGGCTGAAGTGTGAAGAGTGAACAGAAACGGGGGGAAGATGAGACGAGAAATCGATGAAGAAAAATCTCACCGTCAAGTGGGAAAAGGCTTAGGGAGTATAAATGACAAAAGTAAATCAGGAAATAGTGGCAAAGTGGAAAGCTGCGTAATGGTTAAATAACTTCCTGAAGGCCGCACAGTGGTGTGCTGGTGAGCTAGCTCTCTCTGAAAGGAAACCAAGATTTCCTTTCGTTGAGTTCTGTAATGTAAGCATGCCCATCAGGGTTAGTTTCAAGATATCCTTGTGAATGAAGTCAAGTTCTCAGCCCTTCTAAACCTCAACTTACCCATTTTCAAATTAGGGGTAACACTTCTAACCCGCCCACTGTAGAGTTTTCAGCGCCCTCTCCTTGGACTTCACACACCAGTGGCAAGTTCAGGTTGTTACCTATACCTCTGACTAATGGCTATCAATCAGTGGTTTCCAAGACCCCCTTGGGATCAATTAATTGGTTAGAGAGACTCAACAGAATTCAGGGAAACATGTTATTTACTGGATTACCGGGAACAGCCGAATGGAAGAGGTGCAGAGAGCAAGGTGGTGGAGGGCTCAGAGCTTCCATGCCTCTTGGAGCACACCACTCTCCCCAAATCTCCGCATGCTCCCTGACTTGAAAACGGCCACAATCCTTTCTTTTCTATTTTTTATGAAGGCTTCACTACAAAGGCATGATTGATTGAGTCATTGATGATCTGAGACTGATTCAGCCTCCAGATTGATTCTCCCCTCTCCAGAGGTCAGGGGGTAGGATGGAACATTCCAACCATTTAATCACCTGGTTGACTTAATTGACAATGAAATGAACCAGCCTCCATCTGATGTTTTTTCCCCAAAAGCCACCTCATTAACATAACAAAAGACACCTTATCATTCTCTACACTTAGAAAAATCCAAGGATTTGAGGAATTCTGAGCCAGAAACATAGAGAAAGTCCAAATATATATTTCTTGTTATAAGTCACATTATCACATGGGTCTATAAATTGTCTAATGTATGCATTTATCTACCAAAATTAAGCAAACACATTTTATCATGTTCAGAGTTCCTGCCTACTCCTTTGTGGTGATGCCAAAGCCTGAATGTCCTAAGTATTTGTGTTCACCACTGGCGAGCACTGATTTGATGTCTGCCCCTCTCGATTCACCTTTGCAGCAAGCTGCACAAATAACTCAAAGCCAGGAATCTTTGCGAGTCTGACTTCTTTCACTTAATGCAATGCTTTTTGGTGCTTTTGGGATGGTGCACGTATCTACCAGTGCTTTGTTCCTCAACATTACTGAGCAGTATCTTATGGTAGATGGACTCTGACTTGGTTTTGTGACAATGTGACCACTGGACAACTTATCATCTAATACAGGGGAGGAAATTCATGGTGTTTGCTCATGCTTCTATCCAGAGGCATTGTAAGATGATCTCTACTAAAGACAGAGGGGACAAAAAATAAGACACTTGTTTTATTCTATTCTGTGAGTCGTGCATTCATCTTAATGTTTACATAGCATCATTTTTATATCTTCTGGCTTCCCATCTTCTTTCCTGAGCTGTGCGTGACAGAGGTTGTAAATTGTGCAGAGAGAGGCAGAGGCTAGCAACCGCGTTCATACAAAGATTGTGACACCAAGAGATAAACACATTCTAGAATTATGCGTCAACATATTTTTTTTAATTTATTAAAAATGAAGATACAAATACTTAGTACATTCATACTTGAATACATAAAAAAATCAAATTCTGAAAGTCTTTGGTAGAAATTTATCAAATATCAAAATCCATCCATTTCATAGCCTTCCTCCTCACTGCCTATTTCACTATGAATTCTAACATTGAGAAATTAATTTTAAAGCTGGTATAAACAGACAAGTAATAGGTGCTCACTGTCTGGTGACTGACCATTAATGGGGCAATACTTTTATCCTGATATCTTGTAAAACGCTACATACTTCAGCTTGAGGTGGGATCTCTGTATATTCCTAACTTGTCCTCCCATACAACATCCATTATTCCTTGATGGAGTAGACTTCTATTCCTAAGAGAATTTAAAGCCCTCTTGAAATTGTTATTGCTGGTCTGTGGTTTGTGACGACTGATGACGTTTTTATTTTTATTGGTTTCCTCCAACTCAATACTTCTTCCCAAATATTTCTGGAGCCTATAAAACATACAGATGGAAGGGACCATGTTTTTTTTATTAAACACATTTCTTTTGTGAATCCCTTTGCTACTGTTCTTGGAGGATAATTCATAAAACTTACAAGTAATATGCTTTGTGGAATTTATACTGTCCTGGCTATTAGTTTATCTGACACCAAGGATTGTGCTCATTTAAAACTAAAAATAAAATAAAAGAGATGTGCTGACAGCAAGGGTCCCTATTTTTCTTCTTCACAAGAGCCATTAGAATAGTTTAAATTATGTGGCATCTTGGCTTGTTTATTCCCCCAAACCAAACACTCCCAGGGACTGAAGTCCCTTGTTCTTCAGCTTTGATTTTCGACCTTTCATGTTTGTCATGTTAGAAGTTTTCTAAATGGGAAATGTTTTCTAAAAAAATGCATTTTGCTTTCAATAAAATTGTTTATTATTCAAAATGCTACACAAGATTTTGCAATAGTTTCTCCCAGAGAGAGGGCCTAGCAGAATTGAAGAGAGAAAAAGTTACAGTTTAATATACTTTGTGTCTTTGAAAGCAGCAAACCTTCGCCTGGCTAGGTACTGAGGCCTGGAACATAGAGGCAAACAATCTGAGCCAGGAGTTCGAGCCCCTGCACCAGCACGTGGAGTCTGAGCTTGAGGACCAACCATCTTTAACTAGGGTAGTTTGACATTGGTATAATAAGTCGAATGATCCTTCTGTGTCATTTATAGGGCAGGTTTGAGGCTTACGGTTTTTAAAGTATGAGAAATATTTGAAATAAAGAAAACTCTATAAGGAAATAATGCAATTGAGTGGGGAAATGCTGTCAGTATTCCTTTACCATTTTTTAATTTTATTTAAACAAGAAGCAGAGACACATTGTTCCTGTTCAGATTGATTTTTTTCTTTAAAGGTTTTCCAAAAGAAGTGACTGTGGTATCGGCACTGATGCCTCCTCCTCCAGGAAGCGGGTCAGTGGTTCTGTGCTGGTGTCTCCTTGTCTTTGTACAAGTCTCTTCACCTCTGGTAAAGCAAGGGGTCGAATTACACTTTCTCTGAACCTCTCATCTCAGTCAGAAGATCTTATCCATGAACAATATCATCATCCCTTCAACTTGGTTGGTATTCAGCAATGGAAAGTCTGAAGGATAATCTGGACTAAATTTAATAGGGAAGAATCATGGAAAATTAGAACAGGAACTGATATTTATATTTGTAGCATTCTGCTGGGTGCTTTACTCAGGTTTTCTTATTCCTCCTACAATTCAGAGGCAGGTATTATTATGTCAATTTAAAGAGAATAAAGCTGAGACTTGGGTTGTTGAAAAACTTTCCCAAGGTCATGTAGATACTGGAGTGGTGAAGTCTGTATTAAACTCCAGCTTAGGTTCTTAATTGCACAGCTCAGCATTTTTCTCTGCTGTCATGTTTCCTCCAACTGCTCCTTTGTGGATGCCCATTCTTTTGTGAATTCATCATAACTTGCAGGTAATCATTTGAATTTTTTACTTAGACATGTCATAGAAATGTTGTCTCCAGTTAGCCTAACATTCTTGCAAAACAAATATGATACCCCATTTTTAATATGAAGAAACTATGACTCCACTAGATTAAGGAATCACCCCAAATCACATAAAAGATAGATGGTGAGTGATAATTTTAATGTGGATTCATCTAGCTCAGAAGCCTGCGTTGATAGGCCATCCAGGCAACCCTTCCCAGAGCCTGCTCATTCCGCATGACGGCCCCTTGTCCTGCAGCCCCCTCCAGCCTCCTCTGCAGATGTCTTTAATGGTATCGGAGAAACCCTGCTGTGGGGTTAGACAACCTGGCTCCATGCCCATTCTCCATCTTTACTATCAGGATAATAGGGGTACCTGTCACATAGGGCATCTGGGGGGATTAAATGAGTGAAATTCATATAGTCCTTACAAGAGTGCCTGGGATTTATTAAGCATCTAATAAATGACCATGGCTGTTGATATTGTTCTTACCATTAATTTTGTTTATAGAACTAGTAACAGTGGTAACTGTACATATGCATTCAGAAATAGTTTTTTGTTTAATTAATTCTATTCACTAAAAACGATCTATAATAGCTATTTTCTATTATGAACATTTTTAAAGTTTGTTCTTTTTATAATTTTATACATTTCAAACTGGATTATGTTTCTAATTTGAACAGTTACCTTCGCTGATACCATTAAATATTAAATTTATTTTGCAAACAACTACAGGATTTTTACAATATTCTTAATCATGAAACATTCATTTTGTCAAAAATAACATTAAGTATTAATAGCATCAGTAGTCAATATTTAATATATGCATATCCTACCTAAACGTGAGATTATTTTCATAAAATATTTATAGTACTTTCACTTGTTCTGTCTGAATTATATTAGAGACCTGGACATGGGAGTTGTCATATATTTCTAGAAAGCTGTGTAGACGTAACAATATCTATTGTCACAATCATTCTGCATTTCTTTTTATTCAAATTTCAAAAATTTAGCTCTATTAAATATCTCTGTTTCTGTAATTATGTATAATATCTTAGATTCATCTAACAAGATTAATTAAATGATCCTTTGTGTTCCAGTAATATGGTTTGCTTATAATAATTTTAGCACTCATTGTAACAGATTATGCTGCACTATGTCAATTTTAAAGTAAAATTTACTTATTTAGTCATTTTTTTCCATTTCAACATCTCTAAACTCAAGATATGTCTTTTAATCGATGTCATAGTTGCTGTCAACTAGACATCAACCATGATGTAGGTATCACTGCCTGTGCATACACAAACATCAAAAGTAACATCAGAATTTAAGAGAAACTTCCGGAAACAAAATGCAGAAATATTTTTAACCCTAGGATCGAATTAATTGTAAAGAGGAAATGTGGGAAGAGATAAACAAAATGTTTGGGGCAACTTTCAAAAGGCAGGAGTAAACATTTGCAAATCTGGCTAAATGGCTTTTAGTTCTTTATGCATTATTTCAAGAAATTCAGCAAGGCCAATCAATACTTTTGTTGAGCACAGAAGATGAGAGTGATTGGATAAACACAGGATTGACAGCTCTGAGATGAAAAGAGATTCAAAAGAATCAAACCTCAAATGTGAAGAAATTTATAAGATAGTGTAAAGGATAATTTAACCAATTTAGTTTTGAGCGAGTCTTTTAAAATTTAGCAAGAATAAAGTAAAAATTTCACAAAATAAGTGCAATGTGTCAGAGTTGCATTGGCAGTGTTTTATATTTCTTAGTAGCACATAACACAATGGCAAATGTTATGATCAATAATGTCTTAACACCTAAAATACAGTCTTCAAGTATCTGCTACTCCATAAGAAAGGGAGTCCCTCTAGGTAAAGCACCATCCTTGTATTCTCCTTGCCACATACAACATTTAGCACAGAAAAAAGTATTAAATAAATATATGAATAAATAAATGAAAAATTCATTTTTGTGTGAGTAACCTGTCTCCCTCAACTGAGGCATAGACTCCTTGATTCTTTGATTTATGCATCAAAAATTACTGGGTTTCATTGTGTTGAAGGTAAAAATATAGGGAAAAACTATACAGTTTCTACTCTTAAAAGCTCATGATTGAATAAATAAATAGTTACATATACAGAAAGATATACAAACCTGTACTGAGTGTGATAATAAAAGTGTGTTCAAGATTCAATGAAATCGTGCAAGTGGTAAAAATACATTTAACCTGATATGTTGGGGACAATTTTCTGAGAGAAGAGAAACTTAAGCTGAGACTTGAATGAGAAGAAATTTTCAAGATGAATGAATTTGCAAGGTAAGTGAAGGAAATTTTAAGTTGAATTTTCTAAGTACATGGAGCAATATCCACAAAGCAAAGGTAGTAGGGAACTGCTAAGAGAGTTCAGTATGATAAAACAAAACAAAACAAAAAACACAAGGACACGTGAACAGGAAATTGGAAGTATGACTTTTGGATGGAAAGTATGAGTGGCCATTGTGGTGAAAGGAGCTAGAGAGACATTCTCCTGGGAGGGGTGACAGAGATGAGAGACTGCGACGAACAAAACCATTGACCACACATCTAATGGACAATAATGCATTGTACAGTTCCCCACAGATCATTTCAGTTTATCTGTTTATCCATTTGTTGTTTTCAGTAATTTAATATCCTTGCTCATCTCCAAGACATGAGAGTTTGACCCTGGAGGGAACAGGCAATTTATTTTTAAATTTGAGTAGAAGATTAAGAAAGGGGGTTAGTGACATTGACATTTGCATGCTGATGAATGTGTCAGTAAATGGAGAAGAGGTTCATTAGCAGAATGTGACCCTGGCAAGTGTCAAAGTGACAATGCCAGCGACAGTCCTCACTGCATGGACCAAGAGTCAGGAAGTCAGGCTAGGTTAGTTAGATCCCTGCAGAAGTCGAAGATCTTTCCACATCCATTTTAATTCATTCTGTTTATTTGTTCTTTACTCTGGTCTTCCTAATGGAGTCTTTTATATAAGCCCTTTGAAACACATCTTAGTTGTAATTCTTTCTGTATTTTCCCTCAATGTCATCCTTATAAATGATGTTAAGATAATGACTTTAGAAATTATTTGGATTCATTACGCTCTCTTTTTAGCTGTGTCTTTTTAAATTCTCTAACTATAAAAACTCAGATATGATACAAGATTATTTTACCTAGATTGTTTATTTTGCCTGGCCCTAAAGACATTTTTGAGCAAGGACCCCAGAAGACTAGTACCCAAACTTGGCAGGGAGGAAGACTAGCCAAACAAAAGAGAAGTCCAGGTTAAACTGTAATTTCAGAGTAGAGGCCAGCCCAAGGCTTGCGTCTCTCTGTGTTGAATTGTACAGAAGCAGGAGGATATGTGGTCCCAGGGTTTCTAGAACGCAAAAGTTCTTTTGCACGGGTGGCTGATGCATAGTTCAAGCACATAAATGTAGAACAAAATGCAATTATAGAAAAAATAATAACAGCTCTAGTTTGAGCCCAGGGTAGAGGGTTGTTTAAAAATAGAGAATCAAGTTCCAGCTCACCTGGCCGTAAGCTGACAACCACAGAATTCAGATCCAGTGAGGAATAAAACCTGAAATTCAGCTGGAGGCCTGGTCAGGCCACACTTGGCTGGAGTGAAGGAGGGAGAGGTCACATGCTGCCTAGGGAGGCCCTCAGGCCTCAGGTAGCTTTATGCACACTGGCCTTGGGAAGGTGGCAGGAGAGCCTTTCCAGGGCTCACCCTTGGCATCCTGATCATTGAGTCCTCACTGGGCCGCAGACTGGGAACAGCAGAGCCCCAAAGTGCTGGCCTTTAGAGCCCTCAGATAGACAAGCCATAACAGGTGGGGCTGGCTCCATCAAAACACACAGGAGGAATTTTATCCTCAAAAGTGTGAAATAGCCACAATTTTGATATTGCTAGACCTTATATTACTTTTGAGAGACCCTGAAGTGGATCCCACTAAGACTGACTTGTACTCTAAGATGTATTTGAAGGTGATCAAACCCCATCTCATAGAGTAAGGTCATACAAAGAGTCATTCTGTTCATCGCAGATTACAAGCTATAATTATTTTTATAACATTGGCAATAATTATAGCAACTGGAAAAAAACGTGATAAAGTGAGAATCAGCCAAATTCAAGGTGTAGAGAGGCAATCTGAAGAATGTTACATGAAGCTGAGACAAAATAGACCAGTGATGAAACTAGCTTCCTGTTTGTTAGAAGTGAAAGGGATAACATAAGGTCACTGTGGGTTAAATCTGAAGCTATGTGTCCTCCCCTGAGGGAGGAGGCAAATAGAGAAATCCCCTTCTGAATATTTACTACTTTTCTCTTTAACATCATTGAACCAAGTACTGTAGTATGACATATGCATTCCTGGATAATGTGTCTTCTAGAAAAAGAACAAGACTTATGGGAAAACATAGAATTTTGGACAAAGCATTCAAAATGAATACATCTTTATGGAAAAATACAGTGTGATTCAAATACAATGTTAATACTAGCATAGTAAAAAAAATGTAAACTTTGTACAAAATTTTAAAAAAGGCTTGAAAATATGTTGGGAATGAACACTAAAACAAAGGTGAATGCTCTTGATGCCAGGTTCTGAAACTGATAAATTATAGAGACAAGGACGAAATGCATACAGATTAAGGACAATCATGTGGGAAGTACTTGCAAGACAGGGCAGGGAATGTTCAAACTTAGCCAGGACTGAAAAAATAAGTGAGGTGAATAATTATCATGTACAATAATTCATTTCTCCATGGCTCAGTGTATTTTGCATTTACCTGCTCTGACTTAGATCACATAAAACTATTAATGTAACAGAGAAAATCGTGAATAAATCAACTTGACTTCTATATTATATTATCATCAATCCTCTATATACTCATTGGATAGGAATCAATTTGCATTACAGAAACATGCACTGATGCAGAAACAGACTTTATGCCCATTAATAAATGCTTTCCTGTTGCAAGCATTTAACTGTTTACATTTTGACAGTAGCTCATGTGCACACAGACACACACTGAGTTATAGTTTTTTAAATATTAATGCGTTGAAATCTACTATGACCTGCAACTAGATGGAGAAGTAGTCTGGGCTTATGAAATGGTATATGCAATTACATGAGGCCTAGAGATCCAAGGCATGCCTGACTCTACTGAGATTGTAAAGTTCAATAAGGGATACAGCAGGAAGCGAAATGGAAAAATGTGAGGCCAGGTGAAGTCAGTACAGGTGCATTCTGTGTGCACTTACTCTGTGCCTGACCTGGGAATGAAAGTGAATTGAGTTATTGAACTATGCTTATTTTTTTATTCTATAAATTAAAATTTTACCTCATTTTGAAAAATGAGTTACAATTTCCACTACCCTTTTTCTTAGTACTTTGAACCCAATGTTCTGTATGACAGCTGGCTCAATATTAAACAAGGAAAATAAGGAAGGCTCTCATTCTTTCATTCAAAAAAATAGTATTTAAAAGCTAAAAAGATATTGGTAGCACATTCAACGCATCACTGGTGAATTATCTGGGTAAAAGAGCCTCTGGGGAAAAAGCATGTACTTGATGAGTAGCAATGTCATAGAATAGGCTCTACATAGTTATTCTGTTTGAACTTGATGTTAATGTTAAAGCAGATGATAAAAAAAATACTGATATGTTTATAATCAAAATTCACTGAGGTAGGAAATCATTAAATTACTTTTAAATCCCCGCTAGTTGTACAAATGCAATACAGATAGATTTTATGAAATAATATTTGTATTCTCTTACAAAGCCAAACTGTAAATATGGACATGCGAACAAGTAATTATGCTCCCTTCTTATGGAAAATAATTTATCATGGAACTAATTATTCCTCCAGGTATTTTCAGAGTAATAAAATCAGGGCAAAAATATACTGAAGTGAAAATTAGCTTCAAATAAAGGTCTCCCAGAGAGGCAGTTGGAGGTCTTTCCTAACTCAAGTGCATGTCCAGAGGTGATCAGTACACACATAGTGGAGAGTAACTAGTTAGATTTTTCCAAGGTAAATATTTTATTGGCTGGTATGGTAGAAAGGCATGTTTTCTGCTTAGGGCATGGATAGAATAGCTTTAAGATCAAGTTGATGGATTGTTACATTGAGACACTGCAGGTGGCCTGGGGATATTAAAAAGTGAAACTTTAGGATAAGGAAAGCAAAATCGGGGATGCTTAAAAGTCAGTTATCAGGAACTCAGAATCTCAAGTTCCATTCCCTTTCTAAAATGGCATAATATGATTTTTAACATCACCAATTTGCATGTGACTCAGCACTAAGTGAGAAAACCCATGCAAGAGTGTCAGACCATCAATAATTCAAACTGCTTTCTATTGGGTAGAAATGTTCATTTTCTCGCAGTCCCTAAACACATATTTAAAGAGGTGACTGTGTTTTAGCTTTGCTGTGTGGGAACCTGGCTGTGTTCTCAAAATGACTTCTGGATTAAAATTCTCTAGCTGTACTGGTCCAAAGACAAGATTCTTCTTTTGAACTTAACTCACTGTAACAGTCTTTTAAAATAGAATTGAACTAAATTCATTTGTTCTTTCCTCCATCACTAGTTGGAAAGAGCCTGCAATCAGAACAAATCGAAGCAGTTTGGATGAGTGGGCAGAGAAGAACTCAGCTTCTGCTTTTGCAGGTGCACGGACTTAATGGCCCTAGCAAGGCAGAGCTTATTGTGAGTAGATAACAGGCAAGGGAGCAGGAAGCTCTGTATAGAGTAGCAGATGCACAACATGGAATCAGAATTCTTACACTGGATTTTTCTCTAATTCTCACTGAACAGCATCCCTGAGAAAGTTTCCTAAGCTCAGAATTCTGGTGGCTTTTGACATTGAACTGAGCCCAATGGCCAGCAATGCAATTTCTATAACAATTCCTTTAGATCTTCTTAATGCAGACTTCTAAGATTCATAGAAAGCATTCATCTCCTTCAGTTTTTTCTCCCTGACCAATAATAGTAATAATAATATAGATATGATTCTTTGAGCACTTACTCTGTGCCTGACTGTTTTAACGATTTTGCAAGGACCATTACACTCTGCGTGGAAGGTTTTATTATCCTCGTTTTACAGATCAACAAGCTGAGACTCTATAAGTAACATGTTCAAGTTTCTACAGTGGTAAATGAGAGGGCGGGAGCTGGGACCCAGCAGTTTAAGTGGAAGTTCTTGGTCTCTACATTTCTGTGCTCTGCCCTCCTTCTGTGGTGCTCATGCACACTGCATTCTTCTTTCACAATTTTCCCTGGACCGTACAGTACTTCTCTCCCTGTCTGTCCCTACATCCAGATCATCAGATCCCAGAGAGAATGGGCCACTTCCATATACAACTAGAGGATCCAGCACACAGAAAACACACAACACGTTTTCAAAACAAATAAATACATCCATAAATCAACAGTGCAATGAAAAGTTCAGCATAAAATATAATTTGATAAGAAAGAGTTGAACAGCAAAATACAACAGACTGTCTCATGGGTGGGAATATATGGCCATGGCACTAAGTGCAGGGCATAATAGAAAACACTACCCTGGAAGTAACCACAAGAAAATAAGTTTAAAGCAATCACCTTTTCATGTTTCTCCATCTTCCTCATTAGATTAAAATCGAAGGAGGGCAGGGATATTTTTTAATTTATTTTTTAGCCTTCATTAACTTTGATAATCTTTATCAAATTGCCAACAAACTTGAAGTGTTTTTTTAATCCAAAAGTGAGAGCAGCTTACTCTGCCTTCCATTATACCCAGGAATTAATATGTGTATAAATCTTCAGAAGCTGATATTAAAATTTATATAAAATCATAATGTGCAAGTACAGTCAAGGTAATTTTAAGAAAAAAAAGATTAATGAGCTTGCCTTACTACATATTATATATTAAAATTCTAGTAATTAGGGGAGTGTGATATGGTAAAGATTTGACAAAAGGAAAGAAAGAAGAAAACCAAAGAACTAGGCTTATGTATATATAAACCATATATAATATGTATATGAAGTATTATTTCAATTGAGTAGTGAAGGATAAATTATTGGATACATGGCCTTAGGTTTCTTGAGTAGCTATTGAGAGGATGGGTGGGTAAAGGGATCAAGTCAGACTATTCTTTATAATAAATTCTAGGTTGATGAAAATGAATTTGTATAAACAAAACAAAAAAAAGCCAGTAAAGAAAAACCTGAAAGCTGTTAGAATACAGATAATGTGTTCACCTTAGGGTTATCAAAATATCACAAACTTCTAAATCCATGTATTTTATTATTTTTGTTTGCCTCATAGCACAAGGCACTACTGAACACCAAAGGGATCTCATTAAGTGGTATTCTCTGAATCAGATGGATTGAAATAAATGTATCATTTCTTGGAAGAGTTATTCAAATTTATACTTCACTGTTGATTTTATTTGCTGTGTCTAGACCTAATGTAGATATGTCTGTTGGCTTTTGGACCTTGTTATAAGGGCCTATCTGTTTTTGTCACCTTTTGCTCTGGCCTAGGTGATAGGATGGACATTAGGAAGAATTAAGGATGAGGTTAATGTTGCTGCCAAAAGCCTAAGCAGGAATGTCAAGGAATGGTTTCAGAGTCGGTTTTGGTTCTTGATGAGTTAAACGCTATTATTAATGTCATCTGCTGTGAAAGAGTATGATACATAATCACTTTAACCAACAGAACCACATGAAAGAACTTTTTGTGCTTTATTAATTTGAATAATATGAAACATCTTTTTTATTCTTATGTATATCATTTGGATTTGGATTATTTAAATTATGCATACTTCTTTTTTTGATGAGCATATTTTGGTAAAATCACTGAGTTGGATAGCATCAGGGTAAGAAACTGGAAAGGAAAGCATCCCTATATCAGTATATGAGACGGTTTTGGGAAAAATGGAATTGAAGTAATATTGATACACACTGAGATGATTTTGGAAAACAAGAGTAAACATATTTACAAGAAGCTGGTGAGCTTTAGTATGTCATCAGTTTTAAGAGGTTACACAGGGTCAGTTGTATGGTTGAAAATGTGACCTTAGAAAGGTAAATTCTTCTGATTCTCTACTGAGTTTTCTCATCTAAGGGTTACTAATAGTTCTCACTGACAATAGAACTGATTGTTCAACTCTTTAGACCAAAATATAAAATATGAGGAATTGTCACTGTTGATTTCCTACCTGTAAAAGAGATCATGGAATTCCTTCTCCATTGTTGTTTTCCCCAAGAAGAGCTGCCATTTGGGCCTAAGACTAACTTGAATCTTAGTACTAGGGAATGGGGCTTTCAGAAGAGTTATTTAAAGTTCAGAAGCTTCATCTGTCTTTGGTCTTTTGGATGATGTCATATTGCTCTTTCTCTGTATTTTCTATCGGTGAGACTGAATTGAAAAGGGACTGGGGCTCTATTTAAAGAGGTTGGAAAATGAAGTAGGGCTCAGAGAAGCCAAAGTGAAGAGTTCTGGTTAAGTGAATTTAAGAGTCAGGGCATAAACCTCAGCAAGCAATAATTGTGTATTCCATTATCTCTGTTTATATCCTTCAAACTAAGAGATTTATAAAGTTGACCATGGGGAATGGTACAGCCATATTAAACTGGCGATTTTGGGTTTACATCCTTGAATTCACTCATTCTTGAGAAGATGGATAAATAAATATATAAATATTATCAAATAATACAAAATATTTTCTTGTTTGTAAAATTTTTCCATGTGTGTTTTTACAACTAAAGTCAGAAAGTTTTTTGTTAGAAGTTATTTTCATTTTCATTTTACAGTTGAGAAGAAGGTGTTGAGAAAGATTAAGAGATGTGCTCAAGGTCACCAAATTAAACACAGATCACAAATCAAGCTCTTCTGTTTTCTTATTTTATATTTCTTTACTGGAGAAGTAAAAGACTGGTATGGTGAATATGCAAAAATGCCAAATATAATAGTTTATAATTATAATAGAAAAGTGATAAAAATTACATTTTCCAGAAATTCAAAGCTAGAAAGAAGACAATCTTGTATTTTAAACCAACAAACCATTAGAATTCCTAAAACAGAAGTGAGCATCTTAATATATACATTGTGTGCTCATAAAGGCTGATTGTGTTTTGTTATTGAGGTTTCCTAGGTTAAGTAATCATATTTATATATTGCAATATTCTAAGTTCTTAAATTGACCACAGAGCGATTTAATACATCTGACCTGAATGGCTGCAAACACTGACAAAATTCATTTATGAATTTGCATTATCATCTAAAATATAATGCTACATAGAGCTAATCCAAATGTTGAGTTTTTTCTTTCTAACCTTTATGAATGTCAAACAGATGTTCTGATTTAAGTATCAATAAAGGCCTTTAAAATTTGAGTTAATAACACCCTAAAGGGTTTACAGTAACTGCAGCTTCAAAACAGAGACCATAGTAAAAAAAAAAAAAAAAATTAGCATTGTTCAAGAAGAGATGATAAAGACAGGAAACATAAAATAGTAAAAAAGAAGTTTTATGATTTCAGATTCTGCCGAGCAGCCAGTCAATCCTCATTGTGCAGGATTCAATTAAGAAAAAAAGTTCTCTCCCTGGCTATCCCTACATCCAGATCATCAGATCCCAGGGAAAATGGGCTCATTCTTCCCTGAGTGCAGAGACTCATTGGATATCTGGACCCCAGTAGAGGTTTGGGGAGGATCTGCCTTAGTTGTAGTGATAAGCTACCCTAAAGTAGGTCTGCTCTAGACTTGCCCTCTAAAGCATTAGAAACAAGCCTCAAAAGACTGTTAGAACACAGCCCGACACTTTAAAGTAATACAACCAAGTATAGCACTCAAAAACATAAAATTAAAATATTTGACATTCAATAAAAAATATCCACGTGCATGAGAAATAGCTATTAAAATCGACAGGAAAAAAACAAATAATGGAGTCTGAAGACAAGGACTTAAAAACAGATATTAGAAATATGTTAAAGGGTTTAAAGACATTTCTGAGTATTAAAAATAGAATATAAAAAGAAATAAAAGTTTTTAGATATTAAAAATTCATCTAATATAGGAAATATTATTGAATAGGCTTAACATAATATTAGTTATCAAAGAAGAAACAAGATGAACCTGAAGACAAAGCAGTAGATTTTAATAAACTGAAATTTAATAGGAAAATAAATAAATGGAAAATAGAGTTTCAGTGGCCTGGGAGACAATATTGAGAGGTTTCACATATGATGAATTTGTGTCACAAATAGAAAAAAGAGGTGGCAAAAACAGTATTTCAAGGAATAATGGCCATTAAAATTTTTAAATTATAAAATCATAAATACATACTTAATGTTAAATGAAACATACACAGAATAAACTCCAAAACATCACAAAACAGTACACGTTATATTAAAAAAAATTTAAAGAAAAGAGCAATGAAGAAAAAAAATGTACAAGAAACCTGAGTACAAAAAGGAATATTATGTAGAGAACAATAAGGATGTAAATATTGGCCGATTTGTCAGAAACTTTGCAAGTCAAAAGACAAAGATATTTAAAGTGCTGGCGGCCAAAAAAAAAAAAAAGAAAGAAAGAAAATTACCAAACAAGCATTTCACATACAAAGAAAACATACATTAAAAATGAAGAAAAATAAAGGTATATTATAGACATTAATTCATTGTTGACAGATTTACAATATAAAAATGTTAAAAATAGTTCCTCGAGTGGAAAAAAAATGGTGTCAGATAAAAATAAACAAGTAATATAAGCTGATCGTGTTTTATAACGTTCTAGGCAAATTCATATTATTATTATTATTATTATTATTATTATTATGAACACATTTTGATTTGAACAATTATTGTATACATTATTGTGTGCCTTTCCTTCATCAATTCATTCTCAGAGCTATCTTCTGCCTTTCCTTGTTCCACTCTGCTCTGGAGGGGGCTGCTGGCTCCTCCAACTGTTTTTTCTAGATACTTTGGCCAACTGCACAGTCACAGGATTGAGAGAACAATAGAAACAGGAGCTGGGGATCTGCCCACGTCTGCACCTCCCCCTGCCCAGCATTGTTTGCCGCAGGTGGCTTCCCATGTGGCTGCACCTCTCCTGTGCAGGCATCAGAGCCTAGAGGCGGACACTGGGCCTTGAGTGACACAGACAGCACTGGACAGATTTTTGTCACAAGAGAGTCTAAGAACCAGAGAGTTAATTTACTCATCCAAGAATGTGGTAAAGCAAATCAGGATTTTATTTACAGTTGTGTTGCTGTTTCTTTTTACATATCACTTTTATATGAGAAAAATAATCATATAATCAAAGCTTTAATATTATTCCCACTATTAACATCTGATCTTAAAAACTTTGCCTTCCCAGTGCACTTTATTTTAAAAAATATGTTAAACAGAAAAATTATTGCCACTCTACGTATCTGTCTAAATCTGTCTAAATCCCTGACAGTGCAGTTGACCAAGGAATCTAGAAGAAAAAGTCTGAGGAGCCAGCACTCCCCTCCAGAGCAGAGTAGAACAAGGAAAGGCAGAAGGTAGCTCTGAGAATGAATTAAAGAAGGAAAGGTGCACACGCCTATTTATACAATTATTGTTCAGATCAAAATGTGTTCATAATCCCCAGTGGGCCTGTTGTTTAAATGCTGGGTTTATAATTCCTCTTAATCTCATCGAAATCATGAATGTTATTACTGTCACTTTCAGCATCTGCAGAGTATCATGATGTAGCTTTATATTGTTAAAATGCTTGCTTGTCACCTTTTCCTTCGTAAATAATAATTCAAGTTTTAAACTGTTCTTGCAGCTCAGGGAACTTTGGGGGGAAAGACATGCTGTGTGGCTCCACTAAGTATAGTCATCTAAATTTTAAAAATGGTGTGCCATGTGCAGTGACTTTAAAATGTATCCAGGGATACGTTGGATCTTTGCTAAAGTGTCAGGTACAATTTGCAACTGAAAATAACCTCTGTAGCAAGGGAGGCAGAATGTAAAAGAGCAGCACCCGATCCCAGCCTACCAAATTAACAGCCAGAGACCTAGAGTAAGTCCTAACTTCTCTTTTTCCCCTTAAATTCTCTGTTCTTCTCGATGGCCATCGTGTTTTCCCCGTAGCACCGTGTCATACTTAGTGGCGGAGATGGCAGTTGAGCTAGTGTAAGGCTCATACGGATGCATAGACGCTGCCGCTTCCATTTTCTTGTCACTCTAAAACCCCGAAGGTACCTTACCTGCCTTCTTTGCTTATCTTAACATAGAGAATCGTTGACTTGACTTTGAGGCATTCATGTGGATAATGTGAAACGACCCACACAATTTATGACACGTTGAAACAGATTTTGAAAGGAATGAGTTCGAGAAAGTTCTACATGTTTTCTTATCATGGGCCTTACTTAGCCTTTCATGAGCTAATGTGCACGTCTATGGAGATGGTGGAGGAATTCCCCAAATTACTTTCCCCAAATTACTTGATCTTGTAAACCTACGTTTTAGAACTTGGGGTGGGAACATATGTTCTATCACACTAACCATATTATCTCAATAATATGGACCGAATGTCAGCACTGGGAAGGGCCTCAGAGTATATTATGAACAATGACACCATTCCCTAGGAAATGAAAATGAGGAGGAAAGCAACTGCTTAGTCAGCTGGTTAACTCGTGAATTAGTTAATTCACTTATTCACTTGTAGATCCCTGGTGATATGTCAAGTTCAGTGTTAATTTAGGTGGGGAAAAATCATGAAGAATGACAAAGCACAAAGTGCCGCCGTCCAGCAGAAAATTTGTCCAGAGAAGACTTTGGAAAAGATGAGGCACTAGAGTTTGATACTAAAAGACAGGAAAAGTTGGTCAAGTACAGAAAAAATATATCTTGGGTACTGGAAGAAGACAGAGAAACATAATAGTAAATTAAACATTTCGAGACTGCCAAGTTCCGTGGATCATGAGCCAAAGAATTTGAACTCTCCTATAAGCATCATGGTACTGTTGGGATGACTGAAGCCATTGAGTGTTGCATAAATAATTATGGAAAGAATGAGCCGATAGCCAGGCAGGAGATAATTTAAAGGCAAAACCACTGGAAAAGATGTGTAGATATGAGCCAGAGATGTAGCATATTTTAACTTTTAATAAATATACACAGACATTGATCTATAGAGATAAATATGGCAGGCGCACACACGTCAAGCTTTCCACTAGTCTGGAATTCTCAGTCCTTTTTTGCATTTGAACTGGGATGCATTTAAATTATACATGTTTCCCCGTAATTCTATATCATGTGCTCCTCTTTGAAAGCAACCGGAGAACAACTATTAAGTTCCTTTTCCTTTTCAGGTGTTTGCAACTAGGGTATATCCTAAGGCGTTCTTATCTTGGTGGAAAGATAAGCTGTGAGGCAGCAGTTGGATAAGGCCTAAATCCATGCTTTTTATTGTTTGTTCAGAGACCCAGGAGAGCATTGCGAACTTGGGCTGCTGTGGTAGGTGCACTGAAGGTGGTGAGATGAAGCCGAACCTTACAACTGAGTAGAATCTAGCAGAACAGAATGTATGTCTAAGGTTATACCCTGTGACCTTTAGTTTCTCGGTTTCTAAAGAAGAAAATACTTACCTTTCTTATAATACCTACCTCATAGCTGCTTCACAGTGTAAAATTAAATCTGCTAATTGATAAGCAAAGTATTCTTAAACGTCTGCTTAGACAGATGCTATTTTTTTGGACCTGTCGAATGGCAAGGAAGGCAGCATTTCAGGAAAAACAACATATAACGACTTAATGCAATGAAGCTAAAGTATCTTCTTCTGAAACCCCTTCCTTCCTTTTTCTGTTGTCTCATTTTTTCTCTCTTCTGTGCCAGGCCCCCAAATTAAATGTTTTCATTTTCCAGAAGAACACAAAATACATGCCAGGGGAGAAAACCAGGTGACCACACGCAGGCCCCATGGCAGGGTAAGGAGGGGAGGATTTCTTTTCCCTGGGAGAGAAGGTAAACAGCAGCAAACACTCTCCCCAGGGCCATCTAGGTTTTTACCATTTCTGGTATCAGTCCCCACTGCTGAGCAGGTGTGGATGCTGGGGCTGTCTTAGTTGGCTCGGCATCTTAAGAACAGGAGAACAGGCAGAGGAGGACCCAAGGCAGCTGCTGGAGGAAGGCATGAAATGAATCTGGATGTAGCCTGGAGGTATGAAGCTACAGGTGCTGCGAGATGTTAGAATGAGCTTAATCCCTGCTTCCTCCCTGTTGTCCCTGTGGTTCAGATTCCCCAGGTATAACACCTACTTAGCTGCAGGGGCTTTATCTTCTGATCTGACCATGTAAGACACAGAGAAAATGGTAAATTGAGTGTGATCTGGTCCACTCACTGATAAAATCACTAAATGTTTTACCTGAGGCCCCAGGTGGTCAAGAATCACGTTTCACCCACTCCTCTCTCTCTCTCCTTCGCTTTTCAGCCAAGCTGTCCAGTTAGAAAATTGTCTTACACACTGAACATCCAATTTCCACACAAGCTTGCAATAAAGATTCCAAAATACATTTTGTGTTTATATCTCATGGATAAACTGGGAATTCTGGTGCTTAATTAAGTCTCAGAGCGCATATTTTTAGTAAAAAGTATTTTTAAATGTGCTCTTGGTACAAATTCATCACACTTCTCTCTGTGGCATCTAATTTAGGGAGCGGCAATCATTGCATCTTGAATGAAGGCAGGCTTTGTGTGGTAACACCTCTAAAATGAGCAGGCAGAAAAATCTAGTCAGATTCGGGAGGGATTGTCTCTTCACATGACACTACACTTTTAAAGGTACACATTTCACCTTTCACACAAACCAGAGATCACATTTCTTTGTCATTCATTCCTCATTATGAAAGATTTAATGCTTCTTAAAGGATAGAGTGATGTTCATTTGCCTGCTTTTATGGAGGAGGCTGCTATTTCACATTATCCTGTATTGTGTGTGGGAGAGAATGACTTTAAGATTCATTTCTAGCGATAAAAGTAAAAATGCACACACAGCTTTAACATTCCAGTGAACATTTTGCTATCACGATTTCTAACCTCCAAAGCCTTTATTAATTTCTAGTTTTTCTTTTTATACAAGAATAATATAGTTTCAATTATAGCTTTTGTTGGTGGGAATGTAAATTGGTGCAGTCATTATGGAAAACTATATTCAGGATTCTCAAAAAAATTAAATATAACACTACCATATAATCCAGCAATTGCATTTCTGGGTATTTCATCCGAAAAAAACAGAATCGCTACCTCAAAGAGGTATCTGCATACTCAGGTTCATTATTTACAATTGTCAAGATATGGAAAAGGTGTGAGTGTCTATCAGTGGATGAATGCAAAGAAAATACCATGGGATATGATTCAGCCCTTAAAAGGAAGAAAAGTCTTCCATTTGTGATAACATGGGTGGACCTCAAAGGCATGATTCTAAGTGAAATAAATCAGACAAAGACAAATATTTTGTGATCTCACTTATATATGAATAAAATCAACAACAAAAAAAAGCAGATTGGTAGTTGCTTGAGGAGGGAGGCTGGAGGTGGGAGAAATTTGTGAAGATGGTCAGAAGGTCCAAACTTTCATTATGAGATTAATAAATTCTGGGGATGTAAGGTACAGCATGGAGACTAGAGCTAACAACGCTGTATTGTAAACTTGAAAGTTGCTAAGAGAGTAGATTCTAAAATTTCTCATCACTAGAAAATAAAACAATTATGTGAGGTGATGGTTGCTAACTTACTGTGATAATTGTGTGTGTATGTGTATATATATATATATATATATATACATACATACATATATATATATATATATATATATATATATATATATATATATAATCATGATGTCATATACCTTAAAAAAAAATACAACGTCAATTATATCTCAATACAAGTGAGAAAAATTCTTCACACGTCTGTGACCTTCCTTCTTTGTGCCTGGCTATTTTCTTCTGCTCCCAGCCATTCACAAGGCCCTCATCACTTGGTCATCCCCGAGTGAAATAAAACACTCAAACACCCAAACTATTCTCTGGGCCCTGAGACAAACATGCTAACCCACTGCTTTCTTCTGCCTAAATCCTCCTGCTTGTCAAGCCCACCACACGTCTCTCCTCTACCTGAAGTCTTCTGTTGTCCTTGCACAAATGAGTGTCCCCTCCTTGGCTCGCAAAGCACTTTTTTTTTTTAAATTCAGTCATAGTGCTTACTTCATCCTGCCACATGTTTCCAAAAGCTGTTCGCAACAGATCAGTCTTTTTCACAAGACTGAAGCAACTCAAAAGCAGGGAGTCTGGTTTAGTCATTTTTGACATCCCTCAGCCTCTACCACTGCACATGGCAAACCACAGGCATGAGATATAGATAGTTGTGTGTGTGTGTGTGTGTGTGTGTGTGAACTGAAAAAGAGAAGACTGACATCACTTCAATTCCAGGCTTTGAGAGAAGAATGAGACCTCCTGGATTAGGACACTGAGGCTCACAAAGCTGTATGATGGCACAGGGTCGTACCACTGGTGTCTGAGACCAATGTCTCTCAATGCACAGAAGGTCCTGTCCACACCACAACAGCAATTTTATAATTTCTATCCAACAACTTTAAGTATAATTCTTGGGAATCTCAAGCCCCTAAATGTTTCATCTTCTATAAACCAGGCCATTCTTGTGGAAGTCAAAAGTTACCTGAGAGATCCCCAGGACGAGACCTTAGCAGGTCTCCAAGGCTCAGAGTATGTTCAGTGACCTCCCTTATTTCAGTTCCTCATACTACATAACTTTGAGATGGGATATTTGTAATTTTGTAGTGGGGAACTAATTGAAAAAAAATGCACTTATAATTCCCCAGAGTTTCCAGTGAAACTACTGTCTAGCAACAATGTTTGAAGATGGTCACCATCGCTTGCTGAGAATGGCAGCACTGATGCTGTCTGTCTCTTGCTGCTCGTTGGGACTAGATCCAGATTTGCCTTAAACCATATTTGATGCCCACAGGTCTCAATCCTTAATTTGTATTTTAATTTGGGGGAATGGATTTAAGATCTCTAAACAAGTGAGCAATTCTTTGGAGAAAAGTTTACAGCCCCCAGGAGTAAATAAATAATGAGTTTTGGACTTAAAGCTTATGGAGATTTTCTCACCCAACCAAATTGTTTCCCATGCTGTGATTTTTATACTGTGCCATATAGAGAACCCCAGATGACAGTCCTTAGAGAAAATATAGTTAATAATAGAGCACATGTTAGTCCAGGTTCAAGTTCAGTTGGCAACATATTATTTTAAATAAATGAACCATCACTCAAAACCTTACATAAATGCTTGATTACCTTCCACATTTGTATTTGGAGCTGCAATGTCTAGCTCACAGCTTCATGTTGTATAAGCATTTGATGAATTTATGTAATATTTTCTGCTCTCATTATTCAATTTTTTAAATTATTCATTCATTCATTTACCATATATTGAATGCTTATGATGTGTCTGAAAAACTAAGAACAGCAAAACCCTTGTCTTTCTAGCTCTCAGGTATATTGAAAGAAATAATTAAATAGGTACATCCCAGGATAATTTGACAAATA
Source organism: Cynopterus sphinx (assembly GCA_030015415.1). Classification (NCBI taxonomy): domain Eukaryota; kingdom Metazoa; phylum Chordata; class Mammalia; order Chiroptera; family Pteropodidae; genus Cynopterus; species Cynopterus sphinx. The sequence goes on along the minus strand of CM057383.1, from coordinate 4,159,756 downwards.
CCATAACTAAATTATCAATGAAATGTTTTTAAAGTTCAAACCTAGAGAATGATAAATCTGGGAGTCAAGGAAGACTTAAAAGAGGTCATCTACACGAAGACTCTTGAAGTGCGAGTTTATTTGATTAAGGGGTGAAGAGATGATGATGGAGGAAATTATTTCAGGTCAAATGTTATTCAGAGTTTCCATCAATTACTGTAAGAGAAAAAAAAGGCAAGCGAAGAGGCTGGAGAGAAAGGGAGACATATGATCATAAAAATCCACCTGTGATAAGCTTAGGAAAGTGTGTGTGTTCAGTTTGTAGGAGTGAAAAATCACACTTTTTATTAGAAAAGCAAATATGGTGCCACGTTAGAGAATATCTAGGAAGTTACAATACTGGTAGCAGGGAGACCAGTTTGAAACTATCATAAGATTCAAAGTGACATGTGATTAAGCCAGGCCCCCTGAGTTTCAGTCTAACTAGTTTTTCCTTACATGTGTGTGTGTGTGTTTTGTATTAATGGATGTTATTCTGAGAAGGTGATGACTGAGAGGGACAGAGGGACAGAGGGGGCTGTCTCCTTGAGGGTATATGCATCCGATATGTGCAGAGAAGCTCTTAGGAAGACAGGCGCAATTTAGCTCTTGGGTACGTAATCCAAATTCTTTCATTTAGAACCTAAACTTTTTTTGTAACCCAACCAGATCCCAAATTCCTTCTCAGATCTCACAGGAGGAAGGAGCTCATGAAAGTGCAGTTCTTCCTCTAATTACGATTAATTACCTCATTAGGTGTTTTCCTTGTCATTACAATATTAGAATATTTCTGAGAATAGTAATTAGAATAGGACTAGTTCCCACGGAACTGGCTTTTTGATCATGAAATTAAAAATATTCTACACTTTCACCCTATTATTTTGTCTATTTTGCCACAACTTATGCACTCTTCTCTAAATTTTCTATTTAACTTAATTTTATTTCTATTAACTTTGATCTTAAAGTTTTCTTGTCTAATATACTAGCTTTTTCTATACTAGTGCTGTTATCCCTAAGCACTAGTATCATTTTATAGGTCAGAGAACCAAGGCATGGGGGAAAAAAATAAAAATAAAAAGAGGAAAAAAATAATAGAAACATTATAAAAGCAAAAAAATAAATAAAATAAAATAAAATTAAAATAAAATAAAATAAAATAAATAAAATAAAATAAAATAAATAAAATAAAATAAAATAAAATAATAAAATAAAATAAAATAAAATAAAATAAAAAAATAAAATAATAAAGAGAGAGAGAGAGATCAAGGGACCTGGAGGCATTAGGGAAGTTTTCAGAGGCACAAAGATGGCAAACACTGGAGTCCATGAATTTGACCTTGGATCCTGTCTTCTTAATAAGTGCAATACAGTAGTATTTGCACTATATTATATGTGTGCACAAGCAATGAAAATTTTCTTTTAATGAGTGACACTGTATTTACTCTTAGGAGGAAATTATCTTCGATTGTAAAAATACTACTCGCAGTGGAAGAATAGATTTAAGAGTGCAAAAGAAGAAATAATATAAATAAAGTGTGTGAGTTGTAATTGAACCTATTATTTGGAGCTGGTGGGATGTTGTATAAGCTAGCAAACGAGGAGAGGATAGTGAAAAAGGGATTGAAAACCACCATTAAATTTTAGAAACCCCCCTAGGAAGTAACTAGTATCACCTGATATTTTAAATAAGGAACAAATAAATAAAACCCAGAAAGAATACGTGATTTATTTGCAAAGACTACTTAGTTTATAAGTGCAGGAAGTGGTATTCGAATCCACACCTCACAGGCTCCCATCCACTTTATTTGATTTTTACTCTGCATTCCGTCCCTACTGTAATGCAAATGTCTATTCTTATTCAAGAGGTCTTCAGGCCTATTACTTCTCAAGGGTTCTAAACTGAAGGGGCTTCATCCTCCTGAGGTCACGAGTCTTCTTCTATGTGTAATTCAACATAAAATAACTGCATGGATAAGCTTTCACCGTTGCACATCCAAGCTCTTTACCATGACATTTCGTTTCAGATAAGTATATTCCTTTCTAGCACCATCTTAATTTTTGTTATATCTGCACTCTTTTCTCCCTCCTACTCACACCTGTAGCTCATCTGAAATAATTGGTTGGCTTTTCAGGAATTTAAAACCTTTGGGAGGTGGGAATTGGCCTGATTAACATAATCCCAGCACACCAGCTCCTGCTACCCAGGTTGCCTGAAGCAGCCACTGGGCACCACTAAGTCAAAGTGACACTTGTTTTGTCCTTAGAACACCCTAGAGGTCAGCCGTTCCTGTTCGTTAACCACGATTGACCTTTTTGCTCTCTCAGCACTCTAAGAGGGTGGATCCACGTGATCACATCAGGACTTATGAGGAGTCCCCTGGTGATGTGACCCTGAAGTCTGTGGGTGTGAGAACTGGTCTGCTAATGCCCCCACCCCCAACCCGAAGTGGCCTAGACGTGGGAACTTGCCAAGAAACATGCTGGTTCACGCCTCTTTTCCCTCATCCATTAATAATGAACATGATGAAGTGAACATGATGTCCCGGAAAGAAACAGTTTAGTACAGTTTTGCCTCAGTTTTTATCATCAATAAAATGGAAATAACATTTTCCATGTTGTTGAGAAGTTTACAGGCAATACACATAAAGGTTTGTCATAGCAAATGGCACAGGACAGTCATTTTAATCAAAGCTCATTATTTATACTAGTGATTTTAATAGTATCTTGGCCTTTTAGTGATGCTAAGATAATAGCTATTTATGAACATCTGTTAGTTTGGGTGATCATCAATGATATTCAATGTACAAAAAGTACACACTGCAAATGGCTTTTTAAAGTTATATAGCTAGGGAATTTCATCATCATGCCTCGCTCGTGAGAAAGGCACTGGGACCAAGGGCCATGTGCATGACAGTGGTGGCTGCAACTTGATATCCAGGCCACAGGTTTCAGACATACATTGTGCTGAAAATGGTGGCTTTGGGCCACTTTTTGCTGTTGCATATTTCCACTGGAAATTTTTTGAATCTCTTGCACACATTTCTTAATATTGTAAAGATTATCTGAAAAAATTGGGAGTTACAGAATCGAGCTATGTAAATGGCAGCCTTTGTCTGCCTGGCTCATTGCTAGCTGGCTAGGTAGGTGGGAGGCCAAGAAAACCAGCCGGACCCTTAAAGAGAGGAATATGGCATGCAATTCAAATGCCATGCCATTTCTGGTGTGAAAGCTTTGGGTTTCCAGTATGTTAGCTACAAATTAAAAATTAATCTCTTATAAATACTTTCAATTAAGGTATTTCATTGTAACATTTATTTAAATTTGGCACCCTTTAAAAATAAAATTAAAAAGTCCACCCAATAGATTCACATGTAAAATTTGTGGGGATGATTCCCATTAGATTTTCAGTGACCTAGAAAGTCTAAATACATGATTTATAGCAGAAAATGAAGAACAGGTCAGGCACAGGAATCAAAATTTTTTTTTAATTTTGGAAATTAATCTTAAAAGTATTTCCATAGAGTAAGGTTATGATAGAAGCCTCTTAACTAAACAACAATGAGAAATTTTAAGAAAAAAATATATTTTAAAACATAAAACAAATACTGGTCTGTATTTGGTGTCTTTTAGTCCTTAGCAAGAATGCAGCTGTATTGGGAGCTGACAAGGAAACGATTATAGCGGAACAAGAATTAAAGCTCCATTTGTAAACACATTAAACACGATACATAAGTAGATGTAAGCAGTCAAATAGCTTAATTACCTCCATTTGTAAGTATACATTTGCGTGTGTCCTGAAATCCTTTGTCCAGAGACAAAGGGACAGCTGGTACAGCCATGAGCGCCTAGACCATCTGACTCTCTGGAGCCACAAGGCTCTGTAGCAGTGACTGAGAGATTTCGTCAGGGTTATTCCATTTGTGACAAAGAATAAGATACAGATGAAGAGGAGAGTACAAAAGGTGGACAAAGGAAAGGAACAAAATAGAAAGATAAGAAGGGAAGAAAAAAGTATTTTCCAAAAGCAGGTGATGAAGTATTGCCAAGATCATAGAAAGTTGGATCCTCGGCTCTTTCTGGCAATTTAACCAGCAAGGAACATGCCACTTAACCACTCTGAGCTGCATTGATCCCATCTGTAGTGGGACAACTGGTTTTATATTTTAAACCTGTCAATAGATACAGAAGCAAGAAACCAGTGCACATTCCTGAGCTGCTGTGCTGTTCAGCTTCTGTATGACTCTGATTTCAACCAAAACTCATATTTGCACTTTCACCTTTTACACCTAGAAATCCAGGTGGCTGAAGACCTATTTGGTCTCAGCTGCGATCTATACCAGGTGTCCTTAACCTCCAGGCCACAGACGGGTACCACACAGCAGGAGGTGAGCAGCAGGCAAGCAAACGAAGCTTCATCTGTATTTGCAGCTGCTCCCCAGAGCTAGCATCACTGCCTCAGCTTCGCCTCAATCCAGGCAGTAGGTTCTCATAGAAGCGTCGGTCCCTGGTGCTATAAAGGTTGGGGACCACTGGTCTACACTATCTGCTCTCTGTATGGTTAAATCAGGTATGGAAACTAGAGTCTCTGTTTGTTGGGAGGAAGCCAGTTAATGAAGAGTCAGGACCTGGGCAAGAGTCATTTTTTTCTCTTCCATCCCCCAAGAAAGAGATCTTTACTTAACTGTACCAGGATCTGACCCTTCTATAATCAATTTATCTGCCCCAAATATGCACAGTAATTTAACACAGTTGCCTGATTTTTGGTAATCATTGTAGTAATAATTATGGATACGAAAAGTATTTCAGCAATAAACTTTCATTTCAATGTGTTTACTAGCTCCCTAAAAGTTAGAGCAATTAAAAACTGAAAATGATTCATGTCAACAGTCATGACTGCTACATAATTAAAGGTTTTTATGAAAAAGTCAGAATGATGATTAGTAAAGATTGATAATTAATTTGATCATTTTGTTTTTTAAGTCTTAGTATAATTCTGGGTTATTCTAGATACATAGTTGATGATAACCCTCACAGAATCTTTCAACTTGTAGATCTCCTGAGTGCTAATGACCTGTATCACTTCTGTATTCCATTTGTGCCTTCCCAGGGAGACTTCCTATCTATATGTTTGCAAGTGAACGTAATTAGGCTTGTGGCTGGACTTGTCATCTTCTGAAGGCCTAAACTAATGAATTGAGGTCACTGTCCCCCCTGTCTCTTTTGCTACAAAAGCCTGACCATGCTCTTCTTATTGGACATCTTTCCCCGTGGCTAGCCCAGACTCCATGGCTCATTCTTCCTCCTATTTGATTTCTGCACCTTCCTCTCCCAATCCTTTGCCCTTGTCACCTTTCACCTCTCCTCGCAGTAACACCACATCATCTTTCCTAACTCTGGATCTTTTCTCTGCTCTTAAATTCAGGAAACCAAGTACACTAACTTCGAGATACAAAACAGAAAATCTTGAGCTGGCCATCAACTAAAATCCCCAGGGAGATTTTGTTCAAACTAGAAATTAGCTAAAGCTACATGTGTATTTGTCTGACTTCCCAAGCACTTCACCTTGGCAACTGTCCTCATTAACAGTGTCAATTGAGCTGTTGAGGTATAATTTATTAGGGCTCCCCCACAACTGCAATTAAGGGTTCTAGAAAAAATAGATATAGAATACAACATGAAAGATGGAGGAATATTATACATTCCAAAGGTATAGTATTGGAGAAAAAAAGGTAACATATTACTTCAAGACACATTTATTTATTTTCATAAAATTAAAAGAGTATGAGAATTTCATCCATATTATAATAAACTTACAAAGGCTGTTATGTAGAATGAGGTGACATTCTGCTGGCCTACATCTTCTTTAACTTACATTTTTAGTAATTTTATCACATAGTATTATAGAGAAAAAATTTAGAAATAGAGAATTCACAGAGGTTAATCAAAATCAAATTCTGCATTATTATTGTACATTTGAGGAAAGTACTTTGGTCAGTAACTACCCCACTGATTTACATTTAAACATAAAATTAAATGCTATAAATCAGAGAATATTCTTAAAACAAAGAAATAAGTCTAGGAGGCAAACGGACATGAGGAAGAGAGATGCTAACATTACTCTATCTAGAATACTTATAAAAGGATTGAAATTTTCAAGAAAAATGTGTACATTTTATTATATTTAATATAAATGGAACATATATATGCTATTTTAACAGAAATTAAGAACAAAATGTACTTTAAATAAGGTAATGGATATGTTAACTATATAATGCCCCCTACTTTTATGTATAAACAAGAATCATGAATTAGATTACTCGAAATACAGAATTTAAAAGTCCTCAAGGGCGTTGGAGTAATTCAGTGCTATATGAGACTAGCGTTTTAAGAATACATTGTATAGTCCCTAAGGGTCTCATAACTCACTAAATCCAAACTTCTAATGCTCTCATTTCAATTTTCCAGATATAATCATAGAACCTAAGCTGGGAATATGCTGTTTAGAGCAAAGTATAAATACATAAGTGTACCGATGTGCGGTAAATTATAGATGTACTGTTTTAACCTTTCACATGGACCATAATTTAAAGGCAGTATTCAAAAATGCAATCCAGAGAGAAAGAATAACAAGTTACATTATGGAAAGGAAGAGAAATTGTTTCCTAAACAAAGGTCAAATATGAATCTATTCTTCTTTGGCAAGGCAATCAATATACATGATTCACCTTTGCCTGTGTAAAAGCTGTTCTATATCCAGTCAGTTTTAAGCATTTTCATTTTCTTCCTCCATATTAGTTGGCAAACTGTTCAAGAAGAGAAGTCAAGATATTGAGATGAATTTTCAAAACTTTTTATCAGTAATAAATCCCTTTATTATTATTTCCTCTCACTCCACTTTCCCTAATATAAGTAAGCACTCAGGGAGTGCATAGCCCTTTCATGGTTACTTTCCTACAACTTTTGAACCCCAAATATGGACTCATGCTCTAGACTGAAGATATTTTCCAGTGTATTTACTGGTCTTTGAGCACCATTTAGATATGTTCTTCTGGAGCCTCCTGCTCCAGTTTTCGAAGCTAACTATTTTCCACAGAATGTAAATGTGAAAAGAGTTATGACTGTCCCCCAAACCCTGCTCTCTTGAGAAAAAGAAGTAAAAGGAAAAAAGGATAGAAAGAATAGAATAGAATAGAAAAAGAGAGAGAAGAAAAGATAAGAAAAGAAAGAAAAAGAAAAGAAAAGAGAAAAGAAAATAGAAGAGAAGAGAAGAGAAGAGAGAAAAGGAAAGAAAAGGAGGAAAGAAAAGGAAAAGAAAGGAAAGGAAAGGAAAGGAATGGAATGGAAATTGGGACAACTCTCCTAACAAACACTGAGAGACTCAGGAAGTAGAAGAATGAACAGAAACACATTCCAAAACAGAAAACAGTTTTTAATAATTGCTTTCAGGTCCAGAAGAGACACTGCTATTTGTTTTAGAAGCATACTTATTTCACTCATGAGTATTAATGATGAGTATGAAATATTCATATGAAATCATAGCTCCAATGGGTAACAAAACTTATTTCATTCTGTATAACTCCCTATCAAATTATATTGCTTGACAATCAACAATACTGCATTGCCCAAAGTAAATTGATATTCTTCCTTATATAATAATGAAGTATCTCTATGATTTCATACTACTACATATTATAATATTCTGGGTAAATGCATAAGTTTTCTTTAGTTTTCATCATTAAATATAATATTTGAATTAATTTCCAACATTTATTTTATACATTTAAAAACACATAAGTGAAAATCAAAAAAAAATATGTAAAGAGTAAAACTAAAATATACCAATAGAAGAAGTCAAATACATAAGTAAATGGAGAGACATACTGTATTTATGGACTGGAAGGTTCAATACAGAAAAGGTGTCATTTCTCCCCATATTTATCTATAGCTCTCAAGCAAAACAATCAAGGCATTTTTATGATGCACATTAGCTGATTCTCAAATTTGTGAGTGTGGTAGCCTGAAAAAACGGTGCCCCCAAAATATCCACGTTCTGGTCTCTGGGAATATTGCCTTTTATAGTAAGAGTGGGGAGGTCATTGTAGATACGATTAAGTTATTAATTTCGAGATGGAGTGTTTATCCTGGGCTATGCAGGTGGTGTGTAAATGCAATCACAAGTGTCCTTATAACTGGAAACAGGCAAAGACTTGACAGAGACGAACAAAGGACAAGGCAGTGTGCAGACAGATTAGAGAGAGTTAGCGATGTTGGCCTTGAAGATGGGAGTTATGCAGCCACCAGCCAAAGTGCAGCACCAGAAGCTGGAAGAAGCAAGGAATGAGTTCGACCACAGAGCCTCTAGAAGTAGTGCAGCTCTGTCAGTGCCTTGATTTTTGCCAGTGACACTGGTTCCTGACTTCTGTCCTTCAGAACTGTGAGGGAATACTGCCTTTGATTGCTCGAAGAGACCTGGTAGGAGCTACAAAGTAATCTGCAGGTGGTTGCTGCCTGTGCTGGAACTGGAGGCAAGTGGGAGAGATCACACTGTGAGCTGAGGTCGTTTTCACCTGGTGCCGGGCCTTGGTGGCTCAGCAAAAGGACCAGTGTACCTCAAGGTCTGAAACTGCCTGCCGGCTGCCTGTGAGGCTCTGCAGCTGGAAGGGCCTTTGGTTGGTGCACAAGCTACATGGGGTGGGACCCAGGGAGACACATGGTGGAGGGGGCTGATCTCACCGGCCAATGCAAGTTAAGAATTGGCCTTGTAGGGGGAGGGGTCAGCACAAGCAAGATGACGCCCACCTGCAGACTGCTCTGGAGGGGGACCAATGAAGCAGCACTAGTGGCTGCCCCTCTAACCCTCCCCCTGGTGCCATGCACCTCAGTCTTCCCCCACATGTCTCTTGAGCCTCCCAAGCAGCTGACCTAACACTGGAACCCAGGGTGAGTGTCTGTGAGTGAATGAGTCTGTGCGTGGGCCTTTTAAGGGGACATCTGGGTTTTTAAATTCCTTCCATCTCACCCAGATGGCCAGAATCCCCACTGATTTTTAGTCGGTTTTTATGAGAACTCTTCCCTGGGCTGGGGAGCCCTTGTGCAGGGCTGTCCCTTAGTTCTTCAGGAAGGGGGTCTCTGCAGCCTCCTCTCCATCCTGGTGCTCAACTTCCATGTGCAGGTACAAAACTAGCCTATTTTGTGTCTCTGCCCCTGCTACTTACTGGTCTATATGTGGCTTTTTCTTTCTATCCCCAGATGTATATGTTGTGATCAGCTGTACTTGTTTGTTTTATAATTCGGTTAGAATGTTAATGCAGTCGTGGAAGGGGATGAACTCTGCTTTTACCTAGCCTGCCATATTGACTGGAACCTTTTCCCACTAATTTACTTTTTATTTGCAAACCCAAACAAGGTCGAGAAAAAGTGCCTCATTTTAGGCAATATGCTAAGCTGGTATTTGTTTGGCAGTGGTACTACATAAAATTGGCTTACTTTTACCTGTGAATATTCAGTACATTAGTTGTTCCTGGGGTTCCCTAAATGGCTAAATTATTTCAGGCCTGAATTATTTCACAGCATATGCTGAATAAAAATACTAAAATCTATAAAAATCACAGCTTATCTCCAGATCCAACACCACTAGGATTAATTGAGGTGTAGGGACTTGGAAAATGTCACAGGGCTTTAATGGTGGCATAAGAAATTAAACTAAATCTCCTGCTTTCAAGAATGGAGCTCTTATCATCATGTCAGGACATTCCCTTACCTGTATTTTGTGGTCTGGTAATGGATTTCTAGAGTAGAATGTCAGATTTAGAATGACAGATACTAAAATTGGTCAGGGTTATGACAGAAGTAGTTTTAATTTATGTTAATCTCGATTTGAATTTGTGCGAATTTTCTTATTGCTTTGTTTTTTATTGTTTACTGACTCTGATTCAATGAAAAATAATTGGAAGGTATAATAAAGGTCAAAGGAAGACACCACCCATATCCCACTGTCTAAAATAGCGTTTATTAATGTGTTGAAATTTATCATCTTATGCTTTTCTAAACATGTACAACTTTTAGAGATTTAAAGTTTATTAAAACTGACATCATTTTTATTGAACAATTATCATGACCTATTGTCCATATCAGTAAGTATGGATCTTTAGCAGTGGATAGTAGTCAAATGTAGTGATGGTATTTTACTAAATGTGCACACAGAAATATGTAATTCAATAAACCTTTTCAGAATGCAGATGACATTTCCCTTAAGATCAGGAGCAAGGCAATGAATAATTGGTATTTGAAATAATTTAAAAAATTATTCTTTAGAGTAGAACCAAATAGAATAAAATACTATGCATAGTATCTATCTGTGAAAACATAAAATAACTCCTATGGAAAAAATCAAAGAAGGTGTAAATAAATAAACTTCATTTTTGCCCAACTTGATTTACTTATGAATACAATTCCAATTAAATTCAATTTATTTTGTAGTTGTCAACAAACTGAAACTAAAGTTTATAAAGCAAAAAGCCTAGAACAGTCAACACAATATAGAAAAAGGAAAACAAAGTTGGAGGATTTACACTACACTCTTCAAGGCTTGCTGTAAAACTTTGTTTTCTAAAGCCATTCTCCAATAAAAGGAACAAGGGTTCTGATAAAAACGAACTGGACCTTTAAGCAAACATAATCATTCAGGAGGGCCAAGGGGAGGAGCTAGGCTTATAAAAGTTCTCTCTCTGTGTGTAATCATGAGACCCCTACACACGAGAACCCTAGGAAGAACTCTATACTAAAGCTCTGTGGTTCTAACTTCCCCTTCCATTAACTTCCTTTCCTTTTATATAAATATTCCTCCATCTTGGCTAGCAGGCAGGACTGTGTACATGGCTTACCATGAATGCATGCTCTGAGTTGCAACCCTTTCTTTTTTCTGGATAAATCCTTTTGGTGACACAACACCTTGTCAGTATTAGTTTTCAGTCAGCATTTCTTTGGAGATATGGCTGATCTATGACCTGAACAGGACATAAAATTGTTTGTCTTTGAGTATCTTGTAGTGCCTCAAAACTGTCAAGATTATCAAAAACAGTGAAATCTGGGGAACTCTTACAGCCAAGAAAAGCCTAAGGAGGTAATGGCTACCTATAATGTGTATTCTGGAAGGGATTTTGTAAGAGACTAAAGACATGAGGCAAAAACTAAGGAAATCAGAATTAAATATGATTCTAGTTAATAGTTTATCAATATTGGTTTCTTAACTGAAACAAAGACTCATTCCAACACAAAATGCTAGTGTAAAAATACTTATGAGGTATATTGAAATATTTGTACGACTGTCACAATTTTTCTATAAATCGAATACTATTCTAAAGTAAAAATACCAAACAAGGCAGAAATAAAACAGTAAGGGAACAAAATACCCATGTTACAAACAGAAAACAAACAGTAATATGGTAGATTTAAAACCAAGTCAATCATTAATTGCATTAAATTTGAATTACATCTGGCTTTATCCATACCACTCTCCTAAACCTGTTTTTGTCAAGGTCAATTAAAACTCCATACTGAAGTATCCAATGGGAAGTTCTCTGTCTTCATATTACAGAATTTAATACACTAAATTTGATCAAATTGATCATATCTTTCTTAAAAGATACATCTTTGATTTTTGTCATGCTCTCTACTGTCGTGACTATTTTAATTCCTGTTAATCCTCTAATAACCTTGTATTTATTGAATAGCCACAGAGATCATCATGAACCTTCTGGAATGAGAACATCCATTCCTATTATTTTCAATAGTATGCTATATACACTGAAGTCGATGCTGCAAATTCAGTTTTCTACCCTGAGCTTCAGAACACATCTAAGTGCATATGATAGCTCCACTTAAGAATCTGAAACACGTTTTGAGCTTCACATAGATAAAATTGAAATTGTTATCCACTCCTTTAACCCTTAATCTTGTTTTTTCCCTAGATTATGACGTCTTGGTAAATAAAATCAACATCTACTTAGCTATACTAATCAGAAATGTAGGAGCAACCCCTGATTCCTTTTTTCATTTACTTTTTACATCTAATTTGTAAACAAAACTTCAAAAATTTTGAAATTTGCATCCAAAAATCTCATATCCTTTCACATTTTCTTTTTTGCATTACTTCCATACTAAATCAAGTCACTATCATCTCCGTAGTCCACAGCAGTAACCTCTGAACTGTTCTTTTTTCCACTTTTGGCCACATTTCCTTAATTATTTAAAAAGAAGCCCAATTTATCTCTTTAAACATAACTAAGATTATGTTAATGTCCTGCTTAAATTCCTTTATTGACTCCCTATTCATTTAAATATCTAAATTTTACAAAGGTAATTTTGTATTATAATGTCTTCTTTTTTTGTTTACAAGAAATATAAAAATGAAATAAGGCCAATAGTTAAAAATTGAACATCTGATTTAAAGCAATATCTAAAAATGTTTTTTTTTCTGCAAAATATCTGGTAGTTTGGTTAACATATTTAACAGCAAATAGTAAGATCCAAATATTTGAGTTTCATGGTTCCTTAAGTTGTTTTGAATGATCTCTATATAAAGCAATATTTCATAATGTGGGAAAAATATAATCACATTTTTTCTAGTTCTTATAACTTACTATTGTATCATGTGGCATAGTTTCATGTACGGTAACCCTCACATCTGAAATATAGGAAAAATACTACTTTAAAGTTCTGGTTTGTAAAATAACTGTATTCCCTAATTTTTTTCTAGAAAGATCTCTGAAATATTAACAGAGAAATATTTAAGCATATGATAATTTAGATAAGATTTTAAAAACATATTTTGAAAATAAAATATGTAAATAAGTAATAAAATTAAGTTCAGAGAGCTAATTTAAAAATAAAATTGGTTATGAATATTAAATATGAAATTAATTAGATGTTTTCTTATCCATTTAAATATTGAGATAATTTAAACTAAGAAATATAAATGATGTAGAATACAGTCCTATATTTGTAAACACATCTGTCTGCTTATCTATCTTTATATATTTATAAAGAAAATTTAATTTAATCTTCAAATTTATAGGTTCAAGAAATCTTTCATTTTAACTTTAATTTTTAATGGTTTTAATTAATTAATTTAAAAAGTAACAAATATGTATCAATTTTAAAAAATAAACAATTACCTTATTTTTGAAAATCTTCTCTATTCAAGTCATACAATATTGGTGAATTCTTACCCTACTCTGAGCTCTAGCCAAACTCCCTGTTCTTTTCTGAAGCTCTCTGTATATACATTTATTGTCATATCCATGAAAATATGTTGTACTTAATCTTCTGTATGGTACTAAATGGTGAGACTCTCAATAAGTAAACACAATGATCTTTCAAAGTGTAAAGCCTTAGGGATATTCACAGTCCTCAATATTTTAATTCAACATATTTATTAAAATAACATGCAACTTGAAAGGAATAGGCCAACAATCTCAAACTTGGGTAAAGATTAAAATCATATGGGAAAGAATTAAATATCTCAATGCTCAGGCCATACATACATTAGTCTGATTGAATCAGAAACTCTGCATGAAGAAACAAAACATCAGTGTCCTTTAAGCTCTCAGAGTGAGTCCATGTGAAATTAAGGATGGAAAGCAGCTAAGTGGACAGAATCTCTGCTAAAATATATATATTTTTTATTTAGAGTTTCTTCCCCTTCCAGTAGCATCTATCTTAGTTTTGAAAAATGATAAATGTTCTGTGAATCAACTTGTTATTTCTTCTCTTGAAAATGATACAAACCAAACACAAATATTATTTTAATATAAAATTTTTCGTATTATCTGTTTACACAAAAAAATAGAAAACTGTTAAATATAAGATGTAATAGACTTTAGTAGAGCAGAATATAAGTTTTTAAAAGGTATAGTTATGTTTGAGGAAGATTCATTGAATTTGTTCTAAAACAGTTCTTTGTTAATGCCTATAGGTTATCAGAACTCAAGAAATAAATTCATTCTAATGTGAATTTATAGAAGCCTGAGTAAATACTTTAATGTTATTATAAAAATTTACCTTGAGAATATTCAGAGGAAATGGAAATAACCATAATAACAGATATTTACTAAAGATTTATTTCATATCAAGGACTAGGCTGAAGGCTTTAAATACATTTTAATTTAATTCTCGTAAATCATTTTGAAGCAGTTATTGTAATCTAATTTTTTTACAATCAGAGAGTTTAAGTAATTTTCCTGGTATAACACAGCTTGTAATTGAAAGAAAAATAAGTTGAACATTCATCTGTATGCATTGAGAACTTATCAGAAAGCTGTGCATTCCCTTCCATCTCAAGACACTTGTGATGGTGAATCATGATACAAATGAATGCATTATTCATTTGTTTTACTAAATCATTTTAGTAAGGGGGAAGATATACTTTTCTCTTATCAATGAGTCCTTATATACTAAAATAAATTTGAATCAGAAGGTCACTAGGTAAGCACGAAACCACTATAAATATGTTAAGAGAAAATAATTAAATGTTTTTTAATTATTACTGATTTTTAAATAAATTTTCTTTTTTGCAAGGTTATACATCTTATAAAGCTATATACAGCTTAAATAGTTACAAAATCTCGATGAAGCTTATTAAGAAAAACAGTCATCTCTTCCTCCATTCCTACTCCTCCTCAGGCTCCTACTCTCCAAATGACTTGTACAGAGGTGTTGCTTCAGTCAGGCTGAATCTTGAGTCTAATGTGAGATGACTTCCGAGAAACTGACCAATGCTTTTTTGGTCTAACCACAAGTCTCAGGCTTGGGTGGTGGCCATATATGCAGAAGTTATTTGCACCTGGCTGTGCAGGAAAACAGTGGGCCTAGAGACTTCAGCAGAGTCAGGCAAGAATCCAGACGACCATAAAAGCACATTTTCCTTGAGAATGGAGCTTTACATGGGTGGTAGAATTTCCATTTCACACTGTAGATATCATTCAGAGCAATTTCTTTTCATTTTTAATCTCTGCGGAACAAAAGGCACCCAACGCTTTGGCTCATAGAATGATGGTTAGTGATACTATTCACCTCTATGAAAGGTATTTTCCTAAGCTTCAACAGTTAACCAATATCTCCTCATCTAGATGTAACAATACTTTAAATGCAGCAAGAAGCATGTCTTACTTGTTTTTGGCATCACGACAGTGCCTTATTTATAATAAGAGCTCAATAGTCATTGAATTTATTGGAATTTTTGTGGCTTGAAATTAATTTACTTAACTTGCATTAAAGCCTGGGGCTGTTTCACTTGTTAATGAATTTTCATATGAAGTTCTTAATAAGAGGAAATATACTGAGGCCATGCCTAATAAATGGGATGTAATAACATTTGTTTAATTCAATTTTTGTTCTTTGGCTCTGCTTTCCAAAAATAAAATTGATTGGTAAAATCATCACTCATATAAGCAAGTCCATTAGTAAAAAGATTTTATAGACATTCTTCTTTTAGAATTCTGTTTATTTGATTAATTTGAAGATTACAATAATAGAATGAGAATATGAACATTGGAGGAGCAGTTTTTAATTTAACACTTGATGACAGCAAGGGAGACGGCTAAGTAGAATGCAGTGTATAGTTAGGTACACACTCCTCCTTTGCATGTTCCCTCAATATGAGCATCGTCCTTTGTCTCCAGTCAGGACTTTTTGCTTCCAAAACATCTATGTTAATGGAAAATTTAGCAAACTGGCATTTTAACACATATCTATTCAATTTAAATTTTACTTCCTTCCCATGGCATTTTCTAACTGTCTTTAATAAAAGACATAAAAATGAGTAGCTATTTAAGGTTAGGAATAAATATAATCATGATCAAATTAAATGTGGAAGATAGAACTGATGTAAAAAAGTTACTTTTTAATTTTTGTGTTTTTTTTCTTTAAGAATACCATCTTATTTAGACTATTCTTAAATTAATTTTTTTTTCCCAAGTGAAAATCAGTTTTCCTCATAACATGTGTCTTCTCAGGTAGAGAAAGTGTGGGTCTATTTCACAGAAATCTAAAATTCTAATATATAAATTTAAGTGTGATATTCTTACCTCCTTGGTAAGCAATTACTTTAAAAAGAAATGGGGGAAATAATTACTCTTCTGTCTTCTCTCTGGTTTGTTATGAAGGACTCATGAACAAATGCATATGAAAGCACTGTAAAAAATTTAAAGTGTTGAATGCATGCAAGAAATACTTAATGAATCATTAGATCACAAATTTCTTCAAAGAAAGAGAAACAGTATTTTTGTTTATTTACTTATTTTGAGGGCTCTTCAGCACACTGAAATGGGCTAGCACAGTGACGTTACTTCAGAGGAATTCACTGAATGAATTCTGCGCTAACAGTTATACCTGCTCTATCAACAAAGGAATCATGTTACCTGCAGGGTCTTATCTATAATCTTCACAATCCCCTTGTGAGGAGTTAATATTCATTCATTAAAATATAGAGTGGCTGAAATCATTCAGCTTCAATATGATTATTTAAACTACAACCCAAAGTACAAAAAATAGAGCAATCTGCCCACAAAAGGGAGGAAAAAACTAACAGTTCTGTATACAGTAAACTATCACAGAGAGGAATACCGATTCTCTATCCAAGCAACATGAGACCTGCCAAGCTGTCTTCTTGCATCTGGTCTCCTGGCTGCAGCGGGTGAACCCAGGTGCAGAGAGTGGCAAAATGAAAGATTGAGTTCTGACACCTGCACGAGCCAATGTGATATGACAGACAAGAGCCTAAGCCAAGTTGGGGAAAAGTCACTTTAGATGCTGTTGGGATGGTATTGAAACTTGAACCACTCAAGTGGAGGGATTCATGGAAAGTTTCTTCCAGTGGTTTCATTCAAAATAATTTTGCTTAACATTTTAATATAATAATCTGCATTTACTGAGTTTTTATAATATTCTGACACAGTAAAAATAAGAATGAGTGAGGCATCCTCAGGGTCTTTTACTTGTTTATGTTCTAACTGATTTATGGCAGAATTCAGAAACAGTATTAAGTTTCGATAGCAGTGTGGTTGGGCAAATTTGGAGGTCAGGACAGATGCCCTGAAGTTAACCTTGGGAAGTCAATAGCTTGTATTCTAGTATTTAAAGACATGAAAATGAATAAACTATATAGAACATATCATTCTATTCAAGGACATCTCATTTGGAGATGAATAGTCATAATTTTCACATGTAACTTAATAGTTTGAGGAGGTTTTGATGTTAGATAAAGGCTATTAACTCAGAAGAGTGAAGATCATAATAAAGATTATAATTTTAAACCACTAGCACTTTCAATATCCTGAAACTACATTATTTAGTCTTCATTTAGGAAGTTTCTGAACTGGTAGTCATGATTCCTAAAGATATGTTTTTAGAAGACAAGTAACATATTGGAAAATCATAGAAATCAAGGAAAAGAATATTTTCTGTTCCACATTTCTTATTTAAAAATAACTTCTCAATCAATAGCTCTTCTTCAGAGCTACTTGAATAAATATACAAAGATTTATGCTCAAAGCCATTATTCACTGTGATTGGAACCAGAAGAGCCTTACCCACTGTATTTTCTTAATAAACATTTGTTAAATTATAGGATGGTAAAATGCATGATTGATTAACCACATTAACAATAATAACATGAATTTCATTATTATTACGAGGAATACTTTTCATTTATTTTCACTAATATTCAAAACAATTCTGTCAGAAACTGAAAACAAAAATGCTCACAAACTCTTTGAAGCTGTTCCTGAGATGAAGGAGTTTGTTTCTTCATCTGACTTGGGCTTGGCCATGTGTCTTACTTTGGCCGATGGGACATTAGCATGCCTGCCTAATGCACACAGTCCATGCTTGCATGTTAGTGATGACCTTCTCTTGCTTTTGGGAACTTTTCCATCATCATGTATATAACCTTGAGTTAACCTCCTGGAAGATGAGAGGCCATGAGAAGGGAGGCTCCAGCTCCCCATCATAGCACAATCGAGGACGTAAGTCGCTGAGGCTGTCCTGTCATCCAAGCCCAGAATAGCCAACTAGACCAGAGGAACCACTCAGCTTCTTCTTCACAGAACAAATGATTATTATTTTACAATATGAATTTATGGGGCATTTGCTTTTCAGCAATACTGAAATGATAAAAGCCCTATATGTAAATTAAGAATTATCTTAAATTATCAGATGACACACTTGAATTTCCTGTTGTGGAAGTGACTTACCCAGTCAAAACGTGGAAAAACATTAAAGTTTAAAACCAGAGCTGTCTGAATTTCAGTCACATCTTGAGCTCTCCCATCCTACTTAAAGTCCCACAGAACAATAAAAAGAACAGAATTAAGAAAGTCACTGAAATTAATGATACACAATAATGCAAATTCCATAATAAAATCATACACGATGTGCTATTGCTAGAATCAAGTGAAATTCAACAAGTACTTTTAAAGCCTTCTAGAGCTTTTTAGTCTCAAATGCTCTTTTTTAACACTCAGAATTGATCCTGGAGAAATGCATTGTGTGAAATGGAGAATAAAATTGACTCCTGAAGACTTTTAAAAGTAGAATAAAAATAAAGTGCTTTATCATTCTGAAACATCAATGGAAACCATCAGTGGCTACATTTTCCTTCTGTCCTGCTGATCAGTAAGTGAATCTCAAGCTTGGACCCGACAGACATTTGTTATTTGTATTGACTGACGTTCCAGTGCTACGTGTACTAATTCACAAGTTCGAATCACAGCAGAGATCCAAACCTAAGTAATTCCAGTAATGGTACATGCCTATTGCTCGGAGTGCTTCCAGCCTTCTAAGCAGTTATACAACTAATTCAAACTGTGTGCTTTTCTACTCTCATTTAAATTTCCCAAATCTCAGATGTATTATTTGTGCTGAACATATACGTCATGGGTCTTTAAAACCTGTGAATACTGTATTTGAACTTATTAAAAATATAAACCTTTTATATCAAGCCTGGAAGTAACATAATAAACCAAAATCAGTTGCCTCACAATGTTCCTTAGATGTGTCACAAGTTTTTTTTTTTTTTAATTAATTATTTATTTTTATAGTGACGTTGGTTAATGAAGTCCAGTAAGTTTCAGCTGTACACTTTGACAGTAAGGCATACAGTTTTTCAAGCTGATAGATTCTCTGGCCACTTTGTTTTGTTCTTATCCTATTGTTGGTGTCCTTTTATGTCCACTGCTGTGCATCCTACAGATCCTTTCTCTTAGATGGCCATTGCTATCATGTCCACACCAAATGCAAAGAGGAGACACCGCTTCCTCTAGTTGTCAATAACATGGTGGAAAATGTGATGTAGACATGCAAATCAAAGCTTGCTTGCACATAATCCTAGAAACAATAACTCTTGGAACCTAGGCTAGATCTCAGGGTCACAGATTTCTTGCTCTTTATATCTCTTCCCCTAAGCCAGCACAAGCAATTTGAAAAGACCCATGTCTATGTCTTAGCATCTCCACATTGCGAGGAAGGCGTCTCAATTTTATAGGTATACAGATCACAGGAAGAAAGAAAACATTTTCCTCCATATGATCTGCTTCCACATCAACCTTTTTATAGAGCAATTGATGGTTAAAACCTAGTTACTTAGAAAAACCTTATCATGTTTCAAGGGCATGTGCCAGCCTCACAGATGAAAAGTCAATTTCCACATGTGACAGTGTAGTTACCACGGTTGGTCTTCTCCAATTTAAGGCACTATCACGTGGGCAACAGCAAAGCTCAATTCATGGAAGGCAGAGGGCATCTTCTTTTTACATCTGTCCTCCAGGGTGTGTCCGGAAAGGCCCTCCCATCCAAATCTGATCTGAGAACAACTGTTTGTGCAAGAACACACATAGCACAGAAATATAAAGCACACAGAAATGTCCCCAATGTAAACAATCATCTCCAGTGTTAGAAACATCTTTGTCATGTTAGGAACATCTTTATTATCTTTTTAGTTAAAAACAATCTACCTCTGGGACATGGTATTAATTTTCACATCTCCTTTTGATATAAAGGCAGTAAGTAAAAAATCAGTGACACAATGCCTGGGACCAAATCTTGGCTCTATGCTCTATTAGTTATATAAGCTTGGCTGTGTTATTTTCTATGCCTCAGCGAATGAATAGCTCTTAGTTTTGTTGGGAGGACTCAATGAAATAATGCATGCAAAAAAGTATCAGTGCCTCACATGTAGCAATTTTAAATTTATATAAATTAAGTACAATAATGACCAATTTTCATTTAAAATTATTATCTATGTAAAAATGGCATTCATCACATTACTTAGTAATTCATTCTTGTATATTTATTGAACACTTACTATGGGCTATAGACAGCTTCTTATTTTTGCTGGCTTTTGAAATTTGAGAATGCACAGTAGTGTTCCTCTCACTTTTGTATTTCTTCAAGATGAAACAGCAAACATAGTTAGTTAAAAATTATACTTCTCTCTATAATAACAGAACAGTTTGAATTCTGGTTGGGCTTGCACTTTCATCATATCTGATTATTTTTCTTACAAATATGTTCTTACTATTGTTGGCTGCAGGTTCTAGGACAGATGTGGCCAAGTCACTTGTCAACACAATTTTAAAGCTGCGTTAATATTTCAAAGGTTTAATTGCTTATGAGGTTAGTAGGTTCCAAGAGAACACAACTGGTTTCCAGATTGCAGATTGGAGGTGGTAAATTGGGTGCTGGGGAAAAAGATCTGACTCTAGATCGTGTAAATGTAACAGGAAAGCTGTAGTATAAAATTAGTTCTTAAAAATATTCTTATGCTCTTCAGTGTATTTTTAGAGCAAATTTAAAACAAAGCTTTATGATTGTGCTATGGTAATATGGCCAGTTCTTTATTATCTGTGAGGCCTGAGTGGTCATTGTGCAGCCTACATTCTTATGTTATAAATCAAGTTGACAATTAGGTAATAGATGTTAGGTATGGGGTAATGGTAATAGTCTCTATCTCAATGACTCCAGGTGTCATTGCACCTGAATAAAACTCAAGATTGACTATTTTTTAAGGATGAATTTAAAAAATAATGTATTGATCAAATTACATCTAAAAACACTTTGCGTGTAATTCAAATTGTGGTAAGATAAATATGTTAGGTTTTGAGGAAGACTTGCCTGACATGTATAAATACTTTCTTAGTTTGAAAATTATATAATAAAATTCACAACTGATAATTACTTACTGGCCCCTTAATATCGACATAGAGAATGAAATCTTTAAGAGAAAAACAAACCAATATTTAATGAACAACTAATCCTTTCTTTAGGCATCATCTTGTTAGTCTTCATAACAACTCTATGTGGTTCCTATTATCTTCAAATTACAGATTGAGACAGTAGCTCAAAATATAAAATAAATTTCCTGAGATTCCCCTCCCTGCCACACACAATTTCACTTTCTTGGTAAAATGATTTACAAAATAACGGAAAACTCCCCTTTGAAAAATACTTCTAGGCACTAGATAAAATATAACGAACATCTTTTACACACATAGATAACATCTCAGCAGGTTATGGGGAAACCTCAGAAGGCAATAGAGAAACAAGAAAGATGTGGTAATCCTTTCAATAGATATTACAACTTTTCTGGGAGAGAAGATTGGGCATGGAATGTCTAGTCTCAGTAATCTATAACCTAGAATGTTCAGGTTTCAACTGGTATAGTTATCAAGGTTTTACTGTAAAACACACACACACACACAAAAAAACATTAAAATGAGACCTGCTTTCTAGTCCAGAGTTGTAAAAGAGCTATTACATTCGAAATATAATGTTTTAAAAAGAAATCTGCCCACTGTCACTGGGAAACAACAAAGAAGCCAGGGCTAGTTTATGGCAAAAAGACTTTTAGAAATATAATAAACACATAACCAAAGACATACGTGAGTCCTTACTCTCAGTGACATTCAACAATTGTATGAACAATTAATGCCAAATTTCCTTTTAAACATTAAGATAAACTATTTTCTTAGTGTGGTCCCACTTTCCAAAAAATTAAAAATAAACCTCATTTGCAATACTTTTTTCTTAAACTTCTAAACACTCCTTCTCTTGAATCTCTATTAATGACCTTGCTTCCCATTTCATGAGACATATGTAACTCTGAGAGGAGAAAATAACAGACTCTGCTCACCAAACTTATTGTCACGCCTTCCCACTTACCCGAATTTGCTTCCATATATTCTGATTCCCTCTACCAACTACTAATGAATTAAGCAAACCCACAAGCAAGGACAAACTCTCCAGTTATAAAACTGAGTTCAGGTGATTATTTATTTCTCTTTTTCTCCCAAGGAGGTCACTCTAACAATTTTTTTTTTCTCTCCTGCATTATCAATCTTCTTTTTTACTGTTATATATCTAATAGCATACAATATCCTGTAATAGCTCTATAATCTCAGGAAAAATGTCTTGTTTCATTTCAGTTCACAGCTTTGCCTCCTTTCTCTATTTATCTTTTCAGGATAATTCCTCCAGAGAATTGTTAATTATTGAGGCCAACAATTCCCTTCTTGTAATTCTTTGTCATCCTGCCA
This sequence comes from Cynopterus sphinx, assembly GCA_030015415.1. Classification (NCBI taxonomy): domain Eukaryota; kingdom Metazoa; phylum Chordata; class Mammalia; order Chiroptera; family Pteropodidae; genus Cynopterus; species Cynopterus sphinx. The sequence continues at coordinate 4,137,149 of CM057383.1, read as the reverse complement.
ATATTTTTCTTTTTAAGAAACTAATGAAGGCTCAGTTGCTAAATCAAATGGACAAATTTCAAAACCAACTTTCTTGACTGAAGAAGAAACATTGACACATCTGCTGTTTCTCTTTGAAACGTTTTCTTCCTTAGTGGTTCAGTCATTTATGTCTGTGGGGTAGAATGCCCCCATTTAGTGAGTTAAAACAAGAAAAATATTTTTCTTCAAGAATTTGTGATTTAATTCAGTGGTTGTTTTGGTCTCCTCACCTGCAGTCTCATATTAAGCTGAATTAAGCTGATGTATTAGCTCTGGGTGAGGGGGGGACACAGCAAGGACTATGGTTAGGGTGCCTCAAGTCTCTTCCATGTGGTCTCGCTACATAGCTAGCTTAGGCATCCGGACAAATTACTATCCTTAAGTTAATGGTCCAAAAGTAAGCTTTTAAAACCATAATGACTTTAAGAACTGAGCCTCAAAATCCAGACGTGATAAAAATTCTGCCAAATTCTATCAGTCAAACCAAGTCACAGAAAGAAACAGAGGAAAAGTAGAATCAACTTTTTGATGAGCGAAGTAAAGACTCTCAGAGAACAGGAAAGAATTTTTGGAAATTTATACTATATAATAGACATAGAAAACTCGAGAACTCCCAGATTTGACTAAAGCCAGTCAGAAGATAAAATTTATAAGACCTATTATGGGTGTGACTAGAGAAGGGATTTCCAGGATAGGAGGAAAGTTTAAGGTATCTGTGTCGTACATGGTGGAGCTAAGCCAATAACAATATTAGCAAAAGCTATTACCAACAGAATCATTGTAAAATAATGATTAAGTTCACAACTTGATATGGGTGCTAGAATTCCTGCATTCAAATGCCACTCTACCATTTTTTAGCTGTGTTGCCTTGGGTAACTTGCTGGGCCTTAGTTTCTTCATCCGTGAAGTAGGTATAATCATACTACCTCATTGTATTCTCGTGATGGTTAAAGGAACACTAAAAAGATTTTGAGAAAAAATAGTAAGAAAATATAGCTTATTTAATCAACTGATATTAACACAATATTGTCTTAACAAAAATATAACTATCTTAGAAAGATGGAGTATGTCAGCGATGAGGAAGGGAGAGTGAGGAGATGGAAGGAAGGAGAGAGATGAGTGTGAATGTGTCGAGGTGATACAGGAAAGTTAAAGTATGGTCTTCTATACTAGGAAATCAATAGATAAAGGCTAATACTGAAAAATCAATGTGATTATATAAGCATGTTATTTATCAACATGGAGCTAAACCTTAGTATAATTGGCTAAGAGAGTTTGCCTCTGTAGAGAGTTAAATGGTTGGGACCCACTGTTGTTTTCATAATTAGTCTTGTCAAATTAATTGACTCCTTAAATTTCCTGCACACATTACTTTGATGAAAAGTTAAATTAATTTTTTTTTCCAGAAATCAATGCTGGTATAAATAAATGCCTAAATTAACATGCTTTCTGACATTTTCATGCCTTTGCACATTGTTTGTTGTCCTCTACTTGCAATGTTTAATTTTTAAATCTTTGTTTTCTGCCTTTTATTTAAATTGGTAAATATGGATCAACACACATCCTGATCTAGGAAATCGTTACTGAAATATCCTTGTAGATCTGAAAACTCTTTTATTTGTTTCTTCACTGCACTCAGAACATCCTTCCTTAGTGCACCACACTGAAATATCAATTGTGTGCCTGCCACCATTTCTAGGCCGGATGCTTCCAATAAGAGCTATTTCTTACGTAGCAGTTATATAGCAGTCATGAGATAGCAGGTATCTAAAAACTGTTTTATAGGTTAACCCAAGTAAATAAATTGTGTGGAATTAAAGTTCTCAGAGATGCATAGTGCCAAATACAGGGTGTGTCCACAGTATATTCTGGTTGGTTTTTAGGAATGAGTCAAGAGGTCAATCTGAGTTAAAAGCCTATAAGATATGGATTAATTGTAGGTACTGTTTGGGCTAGCCAGAATTCCGGTAATACTAGTCAGCACTGATAATCAGAGAATTTCTAGAAACTGCTCCACACCCTTCTGAGATATGAAACCTTTTTTCTCACCTGCATCTGCCTTTGTAGGCCTACCTGTGTGTGCATGCGTGTGTGAGTGGTAACGTATTATTAAATCATGACTTCAAGTTGAATAATTCATGGCCATGACACAGTATTGCTTAGGTGAATGGTTCATAGTCGGAACTATAACTCAGTCTGGGGCAATCAGTATTGATCCTTTGGAATTTTAGAACTTAAACTGAAGAAGGAAATTAGTCTCTCTCAGAGTGCCTGAAGCTGTATCATGTAAAATTCAGGACTTTCCATCAGTCATGATTTCCACAGCCTGAGCTAAAGGAGTGGAGAAAGTCTACCTTCAGAGAGAAAATGAAGAATAAAGCATTTGAATAAAGCAAAGGAATCTGGAGACCAGGGACTACTGAGTTTCTGTTTCCATTTATTCCTAAGGCTTTGTTCTCATCATTGGATTTCTTCAGACACCTTTGTGTGATTCCTTCTTTGGTTTAAGTTATTTTGTGTTTAACTTATGTGATCTGTTACCAAAATATTATTAAAAACCAAAGTTAATAAAGAAAAACTTACACAGGGGAGTTGGGGAAAACGATACCATATGAATTAGGCTAGTGATTAGAGACTGAGTAGCTGGTTTGTTAAAATACTGAATTATATTTTGAGTCTGAATCATATTTGTATGCTATTCTCTGGTCTTTCTCTTTCATTTTCTGAAATTTCAGTAGAATGTTTTTTTTTTTTTAAAAAAAACATATATAACTTTGTCTAAGTTTTAAAAGAAGGATTTATGGATAAATCAGCCCTAAAATTTAGATTAGGTAGTGAAATGTGGATTAGACCTTTCTTCCCCCAGTCCACAGGGATACTGGCAGTGATAGTGACAAGTAGAAAAAAAAATAATCCATTGCAGAAAAACAATTATAAATAGTTCATCTAGTTCACCAGCATCAGAAGTATGAGGTGGTGACCTAATGGGGAAGCTGGTGTGATTGGTATGAAGGTCCTTAGTACTCAGGGGTGTATACAATGTCCAAGGAAAAATTTAAGATGGACAAGTTTTTAACAGTCTAGAAAGTTAGGATAGAATTTTGCTTATTTTAGTCATAGTATGATGAGGACTAATTCACCTCCATCTGATCAATATTAAAGAAATATTTAGAAAATCGTGGAGCAGAATAGAAACTCAAGACATAGTAGTTAGAAATAATGAAGTACTGTTAGAAGCAGCCACAATGAAAATACTGATGAAAGATAATTAGAATATTTTTTTTTAAAATGAGAAAGCCAACAACCCGTTTAGTTTTCTATTGCTGTGGAACAAATTACCACAAACTTGTTGACATGAAACGCCAGTAATTGTAATTTATTTTCTCACATTTTCTGAGGGTCAGGAGTCCGGGTGTGGTTTAGCTGAGTTCTCTTCTCAGCTCTCACAAAGGAAACAAAACATCAGCTGGGCTGTGGTTCTCATTGGGAGCTTGACCTCCTCTTCCCCCCTCATTCAGGTTCTTGGTGGCTGAATTCAATTTTATTTTGTGGATCTAGGTCTAAGTTTGTTGTTGTTGTTGCTATTATAATACTAGCTTCAGCTCATAGTTACCTCATAGTCAGTCCATCATATAGTAGTTTCTTTTTGGAGAAAGGCAGAGGGAGAGATGTAGTTCAATTAACCATATAGTTCACTCTTCTTCTACTGGAGAGAATGTGAGCAAGGGATGGAATGATTGTTTGGAAATAGTATTTAGCAGAATACTTGTGAAAACTTCAAGACTGAAGAGAAATGTGTTTGTGGTTGGGGGAGGATAAAAAAAAGAGTTCCTTTTTGTTATGTTAAGATGATCTTGGAAGGTAGATCAGTCACATGTATAGATAAGACTGCAGATTTCAATGTTGTGGGCATGGTGCTTCAAACTCTGCAGGTCATCCAGGGAGAGAATTTAGAAAAAGAAGAAAATGTGCAGCCAAAGACAGACCTGAGGGCCCTACAACATTGAAGGTTGCATAGAAGATAAGCCTAGAACAAAGGGACCCGAGGAGAAGAAGTTAAGGTAGAACTAAAACTAATACATTACTGGGTTATGGAATCAAAGAGCAGCTGCTGTGAAAGAGAAGAGCTGTGAATGCAGGGAATGTTCCTGAGAGCTGACTTTTGCATTTGATAGCATGCAGGCCCTAATATCTTCCAGGACGCAATTCAGCAGAGCAATAGGTATGAAACATGCCTGGAGGTGTCTGAAGGTAAAATTAGAGATGAAACTAGAGAGAGACAGTCTCTCTCTCCCTCTCTCTCTCTCTCTCTCTCTCTCTCTCTCTCTCTCTGACTGAGTTATTAAATGTAGTGATAACATCCTACTATATCACTTATTAATTGGGTAATTATAAACAAGTTTTTCTAATGTTCTGTGACCAGTTTATTCATACATAAAATAGAACTATTAATTGCACCCATCTTGGGTGTGTGAGAAGTGAAACTGCTAGCACATATAAAGCATTTAGAATGGTGTCTGAGATGAAGGGCCTCATTTATTGTTAACTACCGTTATTCGTTTTATTACTGTATCTCAGTATCTTTATATATAACATATGCCCATAATAATTCATGAATTATTATGAATTCATAAGTATATAACTGATTGAATATTTTTTGCCTCTGGATTCATTTTACAAAAGATCAGAGTAATCAGCCTAATCTGTATTCAAGGATGTGGTAATGGCTGTAGAACTCTAAAAATTTACTAGAAATAATTGAATTTCAGATATAAAATGAGGAAACTTTATGACATGTAAAATATACTCAATAAAGCTGTTAAAAATCAACTTAAATGAACAAGACCCATTTCCAATGCAGATGTACCAACGAAAGCGGAATGAGGTGTGCTCTTGTCCCAATTTCAGGCAAACAATTCTGATGGAAGATGAGCAGTATTCTCAACACATACAATTTATTTCTCTTGCACATAATTCAGTATTTGTTTAAAATTTCAAAGGACCTTCTATTATTTGGATTTTTGAGTAGAATCTTTAATGATCAGTAATTCTGACAGATTATAAATTTTGGATTAACAAGTGCGTTCTGTAAAATTCTGTATCAAATAATATTATTTTAAGATACAACATGATCATCTTCCCAAGATGAGCTCACTTATAATTCTAAAATAAAATCTAATGAAAAGTATTAAATTATGTGTAGAAATTATAATTGTGGCAATGTGTCTCATTGGCTCCTGGGCTCTTGGAATTGGCAAAGCCTACTGGCAATCTAGAGAGCTTGGAGATATTGCTATTTTCTTTGCATATCAATTTTACTTAACACTATAGTTGGTGACATTCTCTGGGCTACATATCAAATAAAGATTTATTCAGAGCTCACTTCATTCCAACAAGGATTTAAAGTGGTTGTACCTAAATCATTGGCCCATACATTTCACTTTTGACTGACATTCTATTGAACCAATCCTTACCAATGCTGTTTCATTCTCTGAATGAAACAGAAGTCATATCAAATGCTTGAAATAATTTCTGAAGCAATGTACTTATTCAATACACTGAATTGTTGGGCTATAGAAGACATTCCTTCCTAAAGTATAATTTTATTCTTTTTTTCTATGAAAAAGACAAACTCTAACCATTTATTCCTCAAGCAGTGTATCACACTTAATGTTTTTTTTTTCTCAAACTAGATGTAGTATACTATCGTTGTAGTATAAACAACAGTTTAGAAATCCGTTTTTGAAATAAGCACCAACTGCATTCCCAAGGTGAAATGAGGCTGGACAAATTATTAAAGTTATTAAACTATTCAAATCTCTTTGTCATATTCTGCTTGTAGGGACCATAAAACCTAATTTATAAGATTATTATAATGATTAATATAAAATATAAGATAATATCAAGCTCTTCATATAATGCTTAATTAAGATTAGCTTTGATAATGACAAAAATTAAGAAATTAATAAGACATAATTTTCATTTGCAAACTAGTGTTGTGGCAAAAACTGTATTTAAATGATTATAGAATTAATTCACCCTTTATGTATCAGCTAATCAACAATTTAAATTTAAAAAAATAATCTGAGCATTTAATAAGATTTTAAATACTGAGGAAATATGAAAAATCAATCTTAGATTCATTACGAAGTTTATTCTGGGCATTTTCCATGAGATGATCTCTTTTAACTTTTCAGTTGAAGCTTTACATGTGGGGAGATAAAAAGACCATGTAGTTATAGCAGGGGTCTAGAACATCATGTGTTCTAAATAACATTTTTGCCATAATATGGAAAAAAGGAAGAGGGAAATAAAAAAAGACTGTTGGGAATAAGGTGACACATTATCATCATAATCTTTAATCCATCTTCACTCATTTAATATGCTACTCACATGTTGAGGGAAGGACTATTTAATTGTTGGTGTTATCAAAAAGCAATTATTAATTTTGTCTTTAACTTGAAAATTAATTTCTTTTTAGCCTGATTCTCATGACTGCTATAAATAAATAATTCATAAGACAAAGTAAAATTTTTCAGCTGAGAGCTGATAACTCATATGCACAGAAAGATACACCTATGTTGTGTTAATTGGCTTAATTCACCTATATAGGGAGAAGTTCTACATTTTTGACTTTAGGTAAGGATTACCTACTCCAACTCTTTCGGGTATATATGAAGTGATTGAATAAAAATAGAACTAAACTCATCCTCTTCTTTAAAGTCATTTTAGATTTAATTATATCTTCTTCCTTGATTTTGTTACTCAAAGGTGATATTTTTGTTTCAAAAACTGAAGGACTAGGTTCCTTGGGGTTTGGAGAAGGTGTGGAATCCAAGAAACGAGTAGAAAAACTGACAAATAATGGGGAAGAAACTCTGCCTCCCATGAGTGAGGGCATAACATTTAAGTCAAGTACAGAAACGTCATTACTTAGCGTTAGGGTCTTCCTGTTGGATAATCTCTCTTTTCCTCTGAAATTGCATCTCAGTATCATGAAGCCGAATGACCACATATCTAAAGAAGACTGATTCATGTTTATTTCTTCTTCTCATTTTGCAAATAATTATTAAACATTTACAGTATGTGTCACATACTGTGCTAAGTGCTGGAGGTAGAGAAATATAAAAAAGGAACTGCAGTCTAATAGGGAAGGCTGACATGAAGGGAATCATCACATAAATGTCGAACATTTTATCTGTTTAAACTAGGGTGCATGCAAGAATTCTTTGAGTAAGTCGAACTGCAGGTGAGGCATAAAAATTGGATAGTGATCACCAGTCTAGAGAAAAAGCATGCTCTGGCCACGGGCACCATCACCTGTGAAGACTGCAAGGTTCAATAAGTCCTGACAAATTAAATGAAAGAAAAGATGCTGACATTATGGTGGGTGGGTTTGGGAACAGTTTGTCAGTGGAGTAAGTGAGTTCTTGGTGCTTTTAGACCATGCTCGAGTCCAAAAGAAATGTCAAACAAAGGCTGGAATTTTATCTTCATGGCAAAGGCCAATGATTTAGGGTTTTATTTATGTCATAGAACAGGAATTTGAGGGCAGGTGTAACAGCTCAGTAAAAGCATTACAGATTTAACTTTCCTGCTTTCCGTTCATCCACTTTAAGGATATAGATTATACCTTCATATCTCACAGTCAAGGATGAGCTTTCTATCCCAATGCAATGACACCCTACTTCCAGGCAGAGCAAAAGCAAAGGGACGAAATGGCCAAAGAAAACCTCTCCTACTCATGAGGAAATCCTTCCCCAGTCATTCCACTTTAAACTCATTAACCAGAAGCAGTGACAAAGGAGGAGAAAAAATGGAATAATTTACATCTCCAGCTTTTATGGCAAAAGAAAGAAAAGAAAAGCTGTGAGAGGCTTTGTGTATCCAGATCACATCATCTGCCATTATCATTCCTTTATCTGTTAAATATCCCTTCTTTACAAAATAACAGTTTGTTTTCAAACCATCACCTCCTTTCAAAGAGAGGCAGCTCTAAAGTTACATCTCAGAATCGCATTCAGCTCAAAATCTGCTTTTTGCTACATGTGGTTCTCTCAGTCGGGTCCAGACCCCCACTCCAGAAGGATCTGTTGGTGTTTTGAATCCAACAAGTGGATCAGGTAGTAGAAGTCATATTGTCTGAGCTGCCCTCAGGGTGGTTACCTGATGAGTGGTAAGGTAATAATTTCTTGAAAAAAAAAAAAGACTTTTTTTCCCACAATACTAGCAGTTCATCGGCATCTGCCCCCAGCATTGTCTTATCAATTTCCCTTCTGAAACCAGAAATGATTTTAGAAACACATTTCCATGCCTTTCTTTTAATACCAACTCCTCCTCCCTATGTAGACAGCTTAAATGACATTCGGTTACTCGCCTTCCATATGTCTGTGATTTAATTATAATTCACACGGTAGGGAGGATGCTAAATCACAGAGTCTGTCAGCATGCTGGCACAGCATGGGACGTTCCATGCTCATCTTTTCTCTCACTCCAGATTTATATTAATGACCATCATTCCCTAAGTAGCACTGACCACATAGGATGAAAGAGAGGTGAACTATATATTTTCTCAAGCAGGAAATGGCTGCTGTGAAATTGCCCCAAAGCAAACCTAAGATGCTCCATTCAAGTCTCATATGACAGGGTCTTTTATGTTTCATAAACTGATCACATATGTCTTGTCCAAGTTATCTTGCATGGGCGTAAGGTATTAGCTATCTTACCACAAAGATGTCAATTCAGAAATAGAACAACTTTGCATAAAACAAACCAACTAAAAATATATCAAAAGGAAATTCACTGAGAATAGGCATTTTAAGAGCCAGAGAATTTCTTCGGACTGAATTATATGTGACAGAACATGAGAAAAGGCATTTGTTTAGATAAAATAGAATACCTAGCATAGGCAGGAAAAATATATTTTATTAAGATAGCATCTTCTGAGAGGTTCCACTTATTTGATTGCTCTCACTTCAACAATTCTTGACTCTGCTGGAGCAACTCTAGTTCATATTCATATGTAATACATGTTCATGATTTTATGAAGAATAAGAAGATTTATTAAAAATAAAAAATTCATACTATGTAATGGGCATATTATAGAAATATCTATTCTAAGTGTATGTATAATGGGTGGATAAACAACAGTCGACGCCAACTCCAAAGTCACCAGAAGAGCCCTGAGTGTCCTTGGTCAGTGCGGCCACATGAACCATCCTCGATCCATTCCTTTCCCACAATATTCCAACCCTATTATTTATCCCATGTGATTTCTGCCCTAGAAAATCAACTCTATAATGTTTTTATGCTGGCTGGGCCTTAAATGTCAGCTTGTACTTAAGGATTTTCTCAAATTTTACCAGACTCTGCTCTGTTTTGAAGGTTAATTTGCTAGTTGCTCTTCACAGTCTGGCAGCTGTCCCTGAGCAATGCAGGTCTGGGTCCCTGTCTGTCTGTCCCGGTCTTTCCATCTCATTTTTTTGTCTCCCCTCCCACTCCCCGGAATATGCTATCTATTTCTGCACCCTGGGTTTTCTGTTGTGCTGTGATGAAGGAAGGAGAATTTTAATTCTTTTAGTGGGAGGAAACAGATTTGACAAGGTGTTCTCTGTTAAACAGACATGAGAATGTTACGATTCTTTCGGTGATAACCCATTAATCATCCATACTCATGATTTTAGAACACTTTCAGAACTGTTTTGCTTTTTATTTTTAACCATCAAATGTTTCATAATTTATTGCCATATATAAACACAAAATTACCTTACAAATTACTTATGAGCCAACACATCCCACTTCTAATAAATATCGCAAAAATTAAGAGCCGAATAAAAAGTAAGGTGCTCACTAACATCTATTAACTTTAAGTAAGAAAAGACAGCATATTTGATTTAAATAAGAATAAAGTTATGAGCATGTAATTTCTCTTATGAGAGTTGGATTTTGTGTTAGAATTAATTAGGTTTCTTAAATCACAACAACAAACAACTGGGCTTTAAAATATATTTTCATTTTTTGGTTTGATTTTAAATTTTGCTTTCTTTTTAAAATAACTGAGACATCTTCAACCTATAAAATCTTTACCTATTTAGGGTGTACAACTTGATATTTCAATTTATGTATGCATTGAAAAAAGATCACTATGGTTCAAATGACTTATCCATAATAGTTACCATTGTGTGTGTGTGCACGGGTGTGTGTGTGTGTGCACAGGTGTGTGTAGAAGATTTAAGATTTTTATCCCCTTAGCAAATTTTAAGTATACAATACAGTATTGTTAGCTATGGTCACCATGCTCTCTGTCAGATCTGCAGAACTCATTCATCTTGCAAAACTGAAATTTGTGCCCTTTGACTAACATCTCATTTCTCTCTCCTCCTGTGCCTGGCAGTCACCATTCTACGCTCTGCTTCTATGAGTTTGACTATTTTAGATTCCTCATGTGAACAAGATCATGTGGTATTCATCTTATTGCATTGGGCTTATTTCACTTAGCATAGAGTCCTCCAGTTTCAAAGATGTCTATTCATTAAATGTAGTTTTTAGAATCACAACTCTTTAGTCACTTATTTTTCAAACAGAGAAACAATTATTAACCCTGTTTGATGAGCAAATGATAAAGATTTCTAAGACTTAATTGCTATGGTCCAGAATAACATTTCAAATTTTCTATTGAATTATTTACAGGAGAGAATAAAAGCGTACCCTGTAGCTTCTCAGTCACAGTCTATCACAAGTATCCCTTGTCTTTACTACTTTGATTAAATTTTTATATTCATTTGGTATAATATTTTTCAATGTTATCTTTTTGTTTTAGTAATAAAATAGTTTTTTTAAATGATTTAATACCAGTAAAGCAAATAACAAACAAAAAGAAAACTAGATAAAATCTCTTTCATGTTAATATTTTCTTATGTCAAACTTGTTAATTTTAGAAGCCTTCATGCATGTGTTCTGGTTGTAAGACATCTGACACAACCCATATATGTCAGGTTCCAAATAGTGTTCTTCAGTATCCATTACATACTTCTATGAACCCTCGAGCATACCCCTAGATGAAACACTTGGAATTAGAAATGTTTGCTCTGACTTTCTATTTGAAGTTTGAATGGGAGTTGATCAGAGAATTCAGTAAGGGATGGGTGCTCTGGGCTATATGACAAGGTGTACATCAAAGGTCGACCTGAGAGAGACAAGAAAGGCTACACAGGCGAAGGCCCCTGTGTAGAGGATGCCTTGCCTCTGTGGACTGTATCCTTTCATTGGTGCAGAGCCACTGAAAGGTTTCACAAAAGGACTTCCATGCTTTATTACAGTTTAGAATAATCTCTCTGTGGCAGGATAGCAGGTATATTTGAGGTGATTGAGCATGAGATAGATACATGATGATGATATATGATAGATAGATAGATAGATAGATAGATAGATAGATAGATAGATAGATACAGAGATAATTGTGATGTTTCAAACGAGCCTTAAAAGCTCAGGGAGAAGGCACAGAATTCAAAATTATTTTAGAATACAAACATGACAGTCATATAGGTTTTCTCGACTGTAGGAATGAAGGAGAGAATGGAGACTAGGATGACTGCTAGATTTTGCCTTGGCATCTAGTGTACTTACCAAGGAGGATAAAATGTTTTGGGATTGATGTAGAAGATAAACTCAACAATGCTATATTTGTTGATTGCTATGAAACTAACTCATCACTCAGAGTTTTCAGCAGAGGACCTAGGCCGTGAAGGATTTCACGATGTTGGTGAGCATCTTTTCTCTTACACTAAGGTGTGCTCATGAGACAACAAAAGGTAGTAATTGCTTGTTTAAAAAATATTAAGAGACTGTTCTGGTATAAACAATATCTAATCTTCATGTCAAGGAACTCATATTTGAATTTCAGATCTATTATCTATTAAGCAACTCTGGAAAAGTTGTATAAAACACTTAAAATTGACATTATACCTAGATGTCTTTTTGAATTTTATAAAATATCGTTCCCCCTGCCTCCTCATTTCTATCTCCCACCTTTCTTTCACCATCTATAGCATCATTTTCAATAACTTTTATTATATGTGTCTATTATATTTGATCTTTCCCCTCATTCTCCATGTAATAATTATCAATAACATACAGAAGCCATTAAAAGAATGCAAGAGAGAAAAAGTCAAAAAATGAACTCCAGGATGTTTTCAGTGTTGCCTTTTGAGGCAGATAAAACTGAAGGAATGAATAAACTTCATAGAAACACAAGCATAGAAAGATAAGAAACATCCATTTTAGGTCAAAATATTTAAAGATAACAGCTATCTCAGTCCCAGCAGCATAGGACTGTTTAAAGGCTGACTTTGCTGCTCTCTTTAAATATACGAGGTGTATTATTTTGGATTAGTTATGTAGTCTTTTCTAATGTTAGCTTTCTCAGCTATAAAACCTCAGCAAAATGGGAAAAAATGATATATTTTAATAACTATCTTATGATATTTTCATCTCCCCATGTAATATAAATGTATATAAAGCCTTTGGCATACATAGTCAAAGTGTTTTTTTCCATTGAAAATTTGTTCTTTTCTTTTTTTTTTTTAAAGGTAAAGTAATTCCAATGAGTACTGGCCTAAATGAATAACATTTTGTTTCCATAGTAATTAAATATATATTGTGATGGGACATAATTCAAATTGTACCGTATACTCTCAGGCTGTGTCACAATAAATAAATAAGCTGTTGAAAAATGATAGATTTTTGTTTCATCGATTTATGCAAAAAAAAAAAAAAGGCGTGCCTCTTTTGTTTAATTCACTTGGTAAGGGTGTAGAGTGGGTTTGTAGATCAGTACTGGTGAACTGTCAATCAAGAAAGCCAAACTATTTCCTCTTCTTGGAAATAAATTGTCCAAGTCTATGCACCCAGTTCCATCAGGCTGCATTTATCCAAATTCAATAGGTGGAACCCTTCAGGAGTTCCACCAAGGCCAGTGCTGATGCCCTATAATGCCAGAAGTCCTCTCCAGCCTCATGTGTGCCTACCTGCGTGATCACCCTTGGATTCCCCTCCCAACACTGTCCTCAGATACCCAGGGTTCTAGTCACAATAAAGTCCACTATGCTTTCAAAATGATTCTTGCCCTTTTTCTTCCTCTCCTGAGGAGTCTGGTTCCAGTCCTGAATCCTTTATGGGACTTCTCAAGTCCAACCAGAGGGGATGACAAGGTGTCACCTGGCAGGCCCCATGCGGGCAGCTGCCCTCCCTAAACTAGCCTTTGGCACAGCCAGCCCACTGCAGTCTCTGGAGGGCAAATCAGTCCAAGGCTCCCTCCCTCCTCAGTCTGAATCATACATATACCTGTACCCAGCTGTGTTCCTAGCCCACTTGTCTCCTTTTAGAACTTTCTTGGGTGCAGGAGTGTGTGTGTGTGTGTCTCAGTTGAGGTACCTTTCAGGCACCTCTGCTGAAATCTTACCTTTAAAAGGGCCCTGACTGAAACACTATTCTCAGCTCTGACTTAGTACTTTTCCACTCAGTTCCTACCCTGCCCTATATCTTACCCCTCTGCCCCCACCCCTGCCCCCGCACCCCTGCAGATCCATAAAAATGCAGAGACCTTTGGTTCAGCTTCCCCAGAGTTGTATATCATCCTCCTTGGTGCTGTTCAGTGGTGGAAATGGAGCATGAAGGAACTGACCCCACTTTTTGCCACTTGCTTATACTGTCACAGTAAGTGAAATAAAGCCTCGATTTTTAGTTCCAGTTTGGCTCCTTGTCCTAACTGACCACCTGACACCTGGTAGCTCTGACACCACTTCTGTGGCTAGAAGTCCTTTATGTGATGCAAGGCACAACTACAGGTCCTCTTAGAATCTTCTCTCACAGGGACTTGAGCTAATCCCAATATTATAAACGTATTTTGTCCTGCTTGTACCTCCACACATAGGTTAGTATCAGTTCCCATTTGGCTTTAAAATTGCATGCTGTTTTGGTTTTTGGCCCAAGTTGCCTTTAGAGGAGACAGAATGTCATTTATTTTCCCCATATAAATGATAAGGTGTGATTCCTGTTAAGCGAATAAAAACAGATGTTCAATGAGCCAATCCTTTCAAAATCTAGTGAACGTCATAACATGTACTTCTTATAAAAATGTACGTGCTCTGCTTTGCCTCATATACTTTAAAAAATATGCTTAGGATATGAAAATACCATAGTGTAACACCTAATATTGTATGCATATCTGAAAATGAGATGTTTAAAAAAATAATTTTCCAAAAACCTAAAGCCTGCATCATTCAATGCCACTTTCTTTTATTAGCTATAAGCGTTTATGCAGTAAATGCCATTCAGATTTTATTGTCTACCTCCTCAGATTCCTCATCTTTTTTTATAACTCACTGATATGTATTTAGATAATCATCAATATTTGTTCATATTTACTTTCCCACTTACATGCAGCAGGAATATTCTTGTAGTCTAAAATATCTCCAATTCTAAACTGTCCATGAATATTCTAATTCTTGCTGCTATTTTGGATGGGTTATTAAAACTAAAATACAATATTTATGCTATGTAGATACAGAGTACAATGGAAATAATTTACTCATAAGAGTCATATATAAATAGGAGTCAAAAAACAATCTTCCAACTATTAAAATGTCATTAAACTTTTTCAAAACTACAGTCGCTTAAATAACAACATATTAAACTGATATGGATATTAAGTAAAATTCTCACTTGACTGTTAAGTTACTTTGAAAGACATTTTTAGGATGTGGAGGTGAGGCTAATAATCCAATCTTGGAAGAATGATAGTAAGAAAACACTTTTGGGAAAGAAGAAATTCTCCTTGCGAATGGAAAAAGCAGTAGGTCAAGAACACCCTGATGGAATGTCTGAAAAAAGTGTGTCTGGTCCCCTTCCTAAAAAAGTCCCTTCTTAATGAAAGACCTCAGATTGGGTGAAAAAGAAGAGGAACAAACTTTTAACATTGTTTCCAGTATTAGCCTAGAGGAAAGAAATCTCTTCTATTGGATTCAGGGTCACAAATTGGGCGAGAGAATAAATGCAGAAAGAGTGTGGCCAAGAATTCTTGAAAAATCATCTTGACATTTGATACAATTATTTTTATTCTAATGACTCTATCATTTATGTGTTGTCAACCATCAGTTCATCTTGTTCAGGGCATTTCAAATCCTTCCTCTATTGCCTTGTCTTTTCTAAAGAGTCTACAGATTAAAATTACTTTTTTTTTTGTTTTGTTTTGTTTTGTTTTGTTTTGTTTTGTTTTGTTTGGAGACCACAGAGATTATAATGGGGTTATTAACAATATTCTAGTGTAATATAAGGACACCTGGATTCAGGTAGTTGCTTCTGTGTAGGATATAGTAGATACTGGGGAGGCATTGCATCCACTAAATACAAAAAGACCAGCAAAAAGTTAAATAAAAAAAAAAAAAAGGAATGACATGAACCAGTTGGTTAAAAACACCGAATGGCTGTGGATGCAAAAAGAAGCTTAGATAAACTAAAATTCTAGATAGGGAAGAACACTTCTAGCTTGGCTGAGATGGTTGGCCATTCCCCTCCTGCCCTGCCCGCCAGATCTGTCTCTAAGTGGAGTCCAGGCAGAGGATCAGGTTCTCTATCCTGCGCAGAAGTGTTCCACTAGGGAAAATAGAAAATAGTGGAGCTTGGCTCATTGCTTGAGGGGTTTCTAGCCTGAAGAACACAAAATTCACAGCTTGTTTTCCCAACTATGATTTGCCAGATGTCAAAGCCACACGTGACGTGTGGCCTGAAAAGGCAGAATTAAATCTTTTCTCATTCTTGCTGAAGAAACAAAACTCTACAAATCGCCCCCAGGCATCGTCTGCTAGATGTTTAACCTGAACAGGCGAACAGTGTAAGAACACCTCCAAACAGCTGAAGGGACAAACTTTCAGATCTGATGAGAGACTGACACACACACAGAGGAATACACTTCAGGAGAAAAGTCATAAGAAAAAACGAACAAACAACAAACGAAAACAGAGAAGAATATCCCAGGGTCTCATAGTGTAAAAAACAACACTGTTTTGGTTTCCTGTGCTTACATTAATATGGAAACTTCGCCCTACATTATTTTTTCAAATATTTTCTGCACTCCCTCACCATTTATAGGACTTCAGTTATAGATGGCGGATAGATATTTTTCATGTCACTATTTCTATTTTGTTTTCAGTCTTTTATTTGCCCGTGTTCAAGTCTGCATAGTTGATACTGTTAGAAAATCCGGCTCCATGTCTGCTGCCTTCTGAGTGCCAAATCAGGCCTTAAGCTTATCCAGGGACCTTTTTTATTTCAATTACTGTATTTTCAACTACAAAAGTTGCATTTGGTTATTTTATTTATTTTCCATTGAGTTGCCTGTATATAGTTATATATTTATTATGTTAATGTTATTGAATATATATTTTGGTAGTAGTTTTTAAATTTATATATTGATTCTATCATCTCTTTTAATTGTGGGCTTACTTCTTTTGTCTGATTTTTCCCACCTGCTTTTGAGTCCTGACTTCTTGCTTTTCCATATTTCTAAATTTTCATCGAAAGCTTGACATTCTGAATTTGAAATTGTTTAGAAGTAGCTTTTGTTTTCTTTCCTTGAGTATCACCAATACTCTGTTTTGCTGACAGTTAATTATTTATTGCTGTTTTAAACATTTTTAGGGCTCTTATGCTAGGGCCTATTTAGCCCTATGACTAAGGCATGCTTCTTATGGTGACTCTCCTGAATGCCCTGAAATCTTTACCAAGGTTCTTTGTCCTTGTTACTCAACATTCAAATGTGTTAGCAGTGTGCAGGGCTGAAAATTGTTCTGCTCACCAGTAGTTGTTTGTCTGGTCTTGTGGCATTTTAGCTTCTGCATAAAGAGTTCAAGTATTCAACAATGGTGTCAAAGGACTTGAACCTTTCTGGAACTCTGACCCTATGTAGTTTCACAGTCACTTGTATTCTACTCCACAAAATGGAGTCCCTTCACCTTCCCCCCAAGTCTAGTCTCTTTCTTCTTAATTCAGAGGGTTGCCATGTTCCATTTGTAATGAATTCCAGATGCGAACAGGGGCTAGAAGCTGTTCTTTAGAGCCCGTGCTCTGTGCTGCCTGTTAACCAAGTCTAAAAACTATTGTATTATGTCTTGTTCATGGTTTCAGATCGTGTAAGGCTAAATTTAATGCAAGATAAATCCAGAAGAGGAATTCTGATTATTTTTTCAATGTTCAACATCAGTTTTCTCATATAATAGTTACTGGTTCAGTTACTCTACATAAATTTTTTAAAATATATTTTTACTAATTTCGATGATTAGAATTTTTATTAACTTGTTGAAAGTGTCAGCTTTTTGTACCCATCACAACTAATTCTATTTGTGCTTCATAGGTTCTTAATTTGACAAGAGCCATGTTATCAACCCAACTCCATGCTCTATCAAAAGTTGTTTTTATAATATCAATTCAAAAATGTGTATGTTTTTAAATTGAGTCCAAAATACCATTTACGATAATGTTGAGTATTTCATCTTTGAACAACTAAAATTCTAAAAGCATTTCTTGGATTCTATGAGTCATTTGAAAAAAAAGCAAACCATTACCAAAATTATTAATTTTATTCGAAATATTCTATGCATTAACATCATTTAACTATTTATAACGTATCTCTTTGCTAATGGAGACAAAAATAATCTCTCTTTTTATCTCTCCCCATGACAACTTGGAATCCAAAATGAAATTAATTTAGAAATACATTCACTTGATTTCAATGAAAAGGCATGCATCATAGAATAAAATGTAAATGTACCTTCTGAAACTCTGCATGTTAAATTGTCATCTTCTATGACATATTATTAAAGCCTCTAATCTTGAAGTAGATACTGATGTTTGTTCAATAGGGTTGTTTTAATGATTTTTATAGCATCAGTAATATTACTTTTGCTCTATGGTGAAAAGTAAACTCAACATCTATGTCGCACAAATTATAGATCCACCATCTCCTTTCTTGAAGATTGAATGTTCAATTACTTTTTATGTATCTGTGCTTATTCTCTTTTATTTTTCAATATTTAATTATTTTTCATTAAACATTTACCTTTTTGATTATTGCTACTGATAGACTTTATTGCAAAAATACATAGGCATTAATAAATAAATAACCACTGTCTAATGAGATAAATAATAAATACATAATTTCACTAGACATTAGCTGAGCTTCCAGACTACTCTCTGTGGGTCTCTGGCTGTCCCCCTCAGCATCTATTTGCTGCACATTGTTCCTTTATTCGTAATCTCTAGTTTTTCACATTTCCCACTGATCACACTGACTTGAAAACTCAGCTTCTCTTGACAGCTAAGATGTCAGAAATGGCAAAGCTGGCTGGTACATGAAGCATCTAACAGAGAATGGTATTGAGAGTTTGCTGTCCTTAATCATTAGTGTAAAAATATTCTTTGGACTTTTGTTTTTTTACATAAAATCCTTCCTCTTGTCTAGGAGGGAAGGTATAGGTTAGATTGCATATGAAAGGTTCATAAAAAGAGAGCTGAGTCATGGAAATAACTTTTTAGATTACAAAGAGTAAATTCCATTTACTAAAAATGGGTCTCATGTATTTACAAATGTCAGAAGATACAAATACTGTGGGGAGGTCTTCATATTCACCTTTATTTACTTTAATGCAATTTTAATTATTATATCTTATGTTAAACATCTGGTATAAATTGCAGAAATAATGGAATGCCAGTACAATAGGACTATACTGGACCTTTCTTGGCAAAGGAGACATATAATCACCCTGTCTTACAGAAGCTCCCCCATGCCCCACCCCCGCCTCACATCCCCACAGTGTCATTTGTTTGTATTATTTTTCTAATTTATGTTATTTAATTTTTGTATGTTTTCTCCTCCAAACAATGAAAGCAGACACTGTTATTCATCACTGCATTTCTAACAACTGACAATATGCTTTGAATACCCTAAATGTTTATTGAATGTTGGAGAAATACAAAACTTACACAGTCTTATTTATGAAGAATGTATGAAGTTCTGGAAAGTAGTTATTTGACTAGCGGTATCAACTACATGGTCCAAAAAGTACAGTCCAATAGTCAGCTCAAATGAATCCTGAACAATCACAAATGCAAATTAAAAACATTATTTCAACAAAGTTATTTTGGAGCACGTAGAATTGTTTTAGGTGAAAAAAGGAAGTAATGGCAAAATATGTAGTCCTTAATAATTAGGATTGTACATGTGAAATAGAATTTGACAAATATCATGTCCATATAATTAATTCCATGTATTTGAAAAAGATTCACTATGAAGTAAAGTCATTAAAGAGATCTTCATAACAGGGAACATGAGCTGGAATTTAAGAAAGAACAATCTTTTTTAAAGATATTTATGTTTAAGAGGAAGAGCATGTGCAAAATGTTAAGACAGTATTGTGTCTGGCAGGGGCAGGAGATTTTTATAGAACAGTTGAGCCGAGGCAAATCTTTTCTATAACAAAAAAAAAGTGGAAGAAAATAATTAGTTTATAAATACTTTTGAAAGTCAAGTTTGCAATTCTAGACTCCAACTTGTCGAAAGCCATGAAAACAATTTGAAGAAAGAATAAAACTTCTAAAATCGTTTCAGAATAAATTTGAGGGAAGGGTTATTAAATTTGAGCTGGAAGAAGGATTTTTTCAATTGCAAGTGTCAGAAAATCTGGCTCAAACTGGCTTAAAAGAGTAAGTGAATTTATTAGGTTATTGCAAATGGAAGATTAGAGGTAGAGCTGTCTTAAGGCGTGGATAAAAAATGAATTAACTCCAATTTTCAAACATTCTGTGCTCGTTCATGTTGGCTTGTCTTTTTAATTGTGTGGTTACATTCACACAATAGGACAACCGTTAGTAGCCAGGGCTGTGAGGTTTCTTATTTTTATCCCAATATTGAACATTACACTAATTGGCTGAACCTGAACCAATAGCTGTGGACATGAGAATCCCACATGCTGATTGACATAGGACTGGGTTATTATTTATCTTTAAACATTTTGGAAAAAAAAGATGAGATTTCACTTATTGGCTCACAAAAATCAGTGTCCCTTTCCAAACCATAAAGCTATACCTAAAAATAATCCTGTGTACCGAGATGAAGAAGAGACTAGAAAGAGTGAATATCCACACCTTCCACAAGCAGTGAGAAGCAGGATAAATTCTTATTTTTTTTTCTATATGGTCTTATTTTGCTAGTGATTACAGTTTGTATTTTTATTAAGTTATTAAAATTTATAAGAATAAATACATTCATACAAATTTCAGTTTTGAAAGTATATGACTTATGAAAAAGATGAGAAAATAAACAAAATTAATCTTAATAGTTACCTGGCTTTTACACATGTGAAAAATTAGCTATGCTCTGATCCATGCCATGTTATAATTAAATTGCAGTAAACTAAAATGGGCAAATGAAGTCTTTGGCAGAGCCACTTAAACACTAAAGTATACTTTCCCCACATGACCTAGAGTACCTAGCAGGGCACTGTTTTTAGTAAGTTGAAGAGGAGACTAAATAAATTGTCACAGTTTACACAAATTAGCAAGTGGTGGAACCAGGATATTAAGCTAAAGAGAATACTTGATGAGAAGGCAGTTCCTACCTTCATTTGTTGCTTTGATTTATTAACTTCTAAGGTTGTGAATAGATTCCTTCTAACCCAGTCCAGCTAATTTCCGAATGAGGGATTTCTAGATGATTGCCCTCTGGACCTTCTTGGTACATGTCTTCGAGTAAGTAGAGGTGACATCAATGGCCTGCATTCTCTTCATAGCAGCATGACCAAACCTCTGCTGTTGGTGAAGACATCAATTTAGAGTTACTTTTCCTGTGGACAGATTTGGTCTTGTGTGTAATTAACGGAACAGTGTTAGAATTGTTCTATCTAGACATCGATCCTTCCATGTCCCTTCCCACCACTTTTGTGATAAATCCCAGAATTCAACCCACTTCTTTGTTCTATAATTAGAAAGATTAACATGCCCACATGTGCGAAGGATAATAAGAGCCTGGTTTATATTGACAACAAGTATTAAATCACTAGTATACATTTTCCTAAAAGCATATTTAGATAAGTTATATAGATCAAGGAGTGATAGCAAACTGGGAAAAAATAGGGAAGGATACAATTTGCCATATACGTAGGAAATCTTCAGGGGAAAAATATCAGAAATGGTAAGATATTCTTCTTTCTTGCTTCCAATTCTTATGTTGGGAACACAGTGGGAAGAAATGCCAGGTTATCTGTCTCTTATATTCATCTGTCAACATCATACTGTAGGAATTACTTTCTTCATTCAGGGTTTTGTGTTTCTTTTTGTTGAGCCCATATTGCTTAGACCTCCAAAGTGTGTCTTTTATAACTCTCAAAAACAAGCTTTTTAGAGCATTTTTATAATCATTTTATTGACATTATTGGCTGTAACATTTTAAAAAATTATGGAAGGTTTAACAAGTTAAATTTTCCTCACTGAAATACCTCTCCTTAGGACTATAGAGCTGTTTGTGTATCCTCCCTCTGTTACACATCCTGTTCCTCTACAGACAATGTAAAGCTCATGGCTATTTTGCTTCCAGTTGTGAAGAGGAAACACGAAAAGGCTCTCTGACTAACAAGGTCACCTAATCATGTTTAGCAAGCAAAGGATTTATAAATGTCAGTGCACTTGCTCACATATTTCCAGCTGCGAAGACAACTATGATGGCTTTGCTTGAGTGCTAAGTTTTCCTTTTCTTTGACCTCTAAACTATCGGCATTTGAAGACCTTTGGAGAATTGAAAGCTGGAATTTCCCCCAAGGAAGTTGCTTAATCAAACCCATTCCATATGTTTATAGCTTTGTTAGTTGAACCACTTACTGTGTTACCTTCAAAACACATCTTCTCTTCAGTGCTTTCTTTCCTGATGAAAGTTGGTTGAGTTCTTACAACTTGAGTAGAAAGTTGCAGCTTTTATTTTATAATATTTTATTTTATTTATTTTATTTTATTTTAAATGATGAATGTAGTTCAATTTTCTTTAACAAATGTGTATCAAATTCAACACTATATATCACATTGGCCTAAGATATGCACTCTTGCAGGTATATTGAGGCATCCTTTTCTAGGTTAATCAAGTTTCTATTGTTTTAAAGACTTTATGAGTCTTCTAGAAAAAAAATAAATAAATAAAACTAACCAGGTCAGCCTGATATCCTGTGTCCAAGCTGACAATCAGATAATTTGTATACAATAGTCAGTCATAACCTTTCAGATTAGTGTATTAGATAGACAGAGACATCACATTAAGAGCAAAGAGAATTAGGGGACACATCTTTGCTAAAAAGGGATATTTTGAGTGTCTCCTTCTGTGGTAGCCTTAAAATTTACCTTTATCTTAGATCCTAGAGAGCCAACAATCTGCAGGAATGAGAAGGCTAGGAAAGTTGCTCTGACTCCAAGGAAGGCATATTCTTCAGTGCTCACTTCTGATGGGACCAAAGGAAACAATAGGAAAGGAAAAACCTCATGAAGATACAAGACTTTCTGTTTGACACTCTCACAGACAAAAAAATATTGCATACTCACCCTTGTGGAGTCAGAGAGAGTCTATTTTTATTCTGAAGAGAAAGTGAGCTAAACATGTAGCCACTAAAAAAGTGGAATATGGTTTGCCAAATATTCCCAGCTCTCTGTTTGCTGAAGACATAATCGATGATGACCCCTGGAACTTACTGTGGTTGGGTGGAACTATATGTTTAATTAATAAATGATTAGTAGGCAAATTAGTCACATATTGCTTATGGAACATGTTAATTGCAAATGGCAATTACAGGTCAGAGCATTTTAAGTGCAATGTAAGATCAGGCGTCCCTATTTTTACTTTTCTCTGTAAGCATAGCTGGTGTTATTCTAAACAGTGCATGCTGCTCTGTCAGATTCTCAATGGATTACAATGAGCAGAAAACTTTTCCTTACTCTGAAGGATACTAATATATAGTGAGAAACCAATTTTTGTTATTTACAAATATAAAGTATTTATCAAATATCAAGTATTAAGTTTTCTATGTGTCTATTTATTTTAGTGAACCACAGCACAGGCTGACCATTAGGTAAACTTAGCCCCATATTTCTATTTTCCCTGTTGTCTATGACAGACCACTCAGGAGGCCTCTGCTGCTTGTGATATCCTTGATCTCCATAGTTTTTGCTGAAACTTTGAACATCTTGCTGGGTTTTTTTTCTGTATTATATGCTGCTGATAACCGTATCTCTATCATGAAATGCCTTCACATTGAGCCTTTCTTAAATTCAAAGGTTCTACTATTTCAAAGATTTTCACTTAGTATCCCTAGAATGAAATTTCTTCATGTGTAAATAAGGATAATAAAAGTTCATCCTCTAGGGAGTGACTACAGGGATTAAAAAAATCAGATATTAAGAATTTGGACATGGCCCTTGATATGATTGATCATCACCTTTATCAGATCTCTATCAGCATCATCATTGTCTGAAATCTGTGGAAGACATGGAAAGCTTAGGATATCTCTTCTACCCTGTTTAGAACCATTGGATCACCTAGGTATTATTTCCTTAAGCATTTCATTCATATATTGTACTCCACCCTAATTAACCCAGTTTGTTTTCTATCTAGGATTTGCCTCGTAATGAAGATACACACCTTCTCTACTCAAAGATACTCAGATTTATCTATAAATTTCCATTTATACCCTTGCCCTTCTCTCTGAATCGAACTAAATAAATCAAAGCAAGAAGTTGTAATTATCATGGAGACTCACTGTACCTAAATTCTAGTTAAGACCCATCTGACTCACTTCTCCAACACATCCCTGAAAGTTAAACTCCTTTCTCCTTTGGATGAGATTATGTTTAGCGTTACCAGGAATTCTTTACAACTTTACAGTTTGACAACCATAGACTCTGAGGCCTTCTTGCTTTGATTCCAATATCCCATGATCTACTTATTGAATTAAAAAGAAACACACCTAACAAAAACAGCATATCGAAAGCACGACCATTTCTGCCAACACCTTAAAAAATATACATTGAAATTCAAAACTGAGAAATGATTTCTAGATCAGATTGGGTCATCTCTTTTCCTGGGGCAATTAATGCATGGGGTTAATGTAAGGGAGATGATGAAAAGGAAGAAAATTGTGAAAAAGGAAAACTTTAAACCTTCAGATTATATCTTGCAACACTAATAATAGTAATAAGGCTGTTTTTTAGCTAGAAAGATATTTACAAATGTTTATCAACACACGAAATTTTCCATTACTAGTTGGGAAAACTACCTGCTGAAGAAAGTGTCTAGTACTCTTTGTTTCCAGTTCATGGTAAATGTATAACTTCCATGTCCTACATGCCAGCTACAGGTACAATATTTCTGCCCACTCATGGATAACCTTCCCTGTATTCCATCTTCCATTCCTGAGAAAGGAACTATAGTCCTAGAGTTTTAGCAGTTCTTGCCTCGTTTCTTCTTCCTTGTTTAATGACTGATGACATATTTCCTTCCACCACCAGTGATATACCTCACTTTTGTTTTCTCTTGTGGGATGATTCTCCTTTTAAATGACAACCTCTACTTTACTATAATTAAAGTTATGTATCTTAAATCTCTTATCAGGCTCAATAGCTAGCTACTTATGGAGCTCCATTTTGCAACCTCGAATGAAGAGAGAGCGCCTTTACATTGATAGCCCCAAATTACCCAAATCCCTACAAATACATTTGTCATCAGAATGTTCCAAGCAACACTAGTGAAAGCATTTAGAATATATTATATACTGATGCAAAGCCACCACCAAGGAGACTTTCTTCTTTTATTTTTTTTTGTCTAGCAACATAATTTGAATTTATTTCAAAAACATATCTAAATATTCAAACCGTTATGATTATCTTTTTGATAACTTTCAATTCTCATATTACGGATTTTTAAATTTCTGGGTTTTCTTTACTAAAGTTTCCTATAGAACTGGAAGAATTCCATAGCTAGCTCCTGTTGCAACTAATGACAGCTATACAAATTAATGTGAAAACTGTGCCTGTTAGCACATCTATTATAAGCATGCATTTCTGATGATAACTCAACTGAATTTTTCTCTCATAATTGAAAACATGATGACAAAATGGCTTTGACAATATAACTGCAATTTTTTCCCTCCCAATAGCTCTGTACAGTTTTAAGATTATAGGCAGAAGCAAGGGAAAAAGCTAGGATACCAACATTTCAATGACTTTTTGTTTTAGAAAAATGAATTGTGTGTGCTTCAATGTACATTAAAATAATAGCACAGCTGCTATTTGCATACATTTCAAAAACAGTGACAGGAAGTGTTTAAAATATGAAATTACCTGAGAATTAAAAACAATTCTGGGAATTGATGATAACTAGAAAAAAGGTTTTGGCAACACATCTATGGTTTGCAGCATTCACTCGACCAAGATTAAAAATGCAGAAGTATTCTGCAAGAAAATACAAGCTGATGAAAGGAGCTTGTATTTTTTTTTCTTTCTTTATTTTGCCAATACACGAAGCATTGCTCATAGCAAAGGGTAGTCTACTTTTTTTCTGGGAAGGTAGACATTCCAGAAAAGGGGACTTTCTCCATCCATGGCTTATCTCCTTTGATCATCCTGGTACAAAGCTCTTACTCAGCAGGCCATGAGGTGGCTCAGGATCCCTGCCTCTGCGAACATAGTCTGGTGTCTCTTTGTCTGAATAGAGAAGACACATTTATATAGAATGTGGATAGTTTATTTAGGGATCACCATGAACCCTTCAATTCCACAAACACTGAATTAACTCTTCCTAATCCCTGCCTTTTTGCATCACATTTTTTAAATTTGGGCAAGTGAGTCTGAGTAGAGAGTCTGGGTCATATGCTGTTCCCGTCTGCAGGGGACAGCAGAAAAGCAAAAACAAGGACTTTCTTCTTCTATTGAGGGAGAAACTGTCTACTGTCACCAATGTCCATAATACACACAATGTCTCATACGACAGGAGAAGTTTAGATACTCAGCAGCCCCCTTCTGCAAAATGACAAATGTCAATAGGAATATTAAGAAAATAAGCTCTGAAATTTCATGAAATTTGGGTTCAAATTCCAGCTTTGGTGCCAGTTAAGTGTGTTATTCTGTGAAAATCATGTGCACTCTTTAACATCAGTTCTTCAGCTAGAATAATGGGGAACCCACCTTCCCTAATCCATGAAATTATTGTTATGATTAAAAACAATGTAAATAAAGTACATGAGACAGTATATGTACAGCATAATAAAGTAGATAATAAATATTAGTTATTGTTGCTTATAATGATGCATGAGGCTCTGTTTTTAAAATTTGAGGTGGGTGGTGTTGGGGATTGTGATAAATTGTAGCAGAATACTTAATTCCCAATGTGCTGAAAGAAATACTGATCATTTGGAGAAGTTTCTTCTTACACTAGCTCCCATCCACAAGAATCATATTCAAATGAAACAAAAATGGCCATTCTATGCAAAGATGGTGGAAAATGCCTTAAAGTTAAGAATAATGTTATTATTTGCTCAGCATATAATTAGCAGCATTTGAACTGAGCAGGAAACAAACTTCCCGGCCTTGAAATGGTTTGTATTGAATTTCGAACACCATATTAATTGGCTTATTTCTAAAAGAATTAGAAGGTAAGGAAAATGTAATTAAGTCACACCACGGGTATAGAGGTATATTTCCCAAACCCAAGTTTTTATTTACACTTTCTATGTTCATTTTCTGTTTCTCCTTTGTATGCAAGTACAATATAAATGTATCTATTACTATAGCTATGCAAATAAGCCATACATATGTATATGCCTATATGTCTACCAAGTAAGTGCTTAACAAATTTTATATCTACAAAGATACAAACACAGGACAGCCACCACCACCATCATCATCATCATCAAACAAGGCTTGCAAATTGCTTTATTTGTCGGGCTTTGTTACATCAATTGAAACACATTCTTTTGAACAGATTTGCGAATATAATTGGTCTGTGCTACATACAATATACTTCAGTTTTGTCTGAATTTAGCCAAGTTTCTTAACCTCTCGTGCCCTCAGTTTTATCATCTGTAAAAATGTAGTAATTAAGATTTATATCTCACATTCTTGTGCAAACAAATTATCCTACATAAACTACTTAGTCCTCATTAGCCTCTTACTTGGCAAATAACATGTGCTCAATAAATGGTATCACTTATTTCTAAATTTTAAATTTCAGGAATTTAATGTCAACAAGGTTTTCATTCTCTGATTTCGATATTAAAACTTAAATATATTATCCATATGAATACTAGGCTCATAAGAACAGTCTCCTGACACTGAATCCACTCAGACAGTGTTTATCATATTTTTATATATTTTTGAATAGTAAATTAAAATATGGGAACTGTTTCATATTTTTTACATTTATAATATTTTCAACTACCATATTTTTCGTAAGCATATATTCAAACTCCCATCTTTATCTTCGATGTTTAAAAAAGAATCAAGGAATAAATGACAGTCAATTTAGTTTCTGTCACTGTAAGATATGCAGTAGGCATATATAAAAATTTTCACATATACAGGTCTCTTGAATAAAATTATCACCTATATAAATATAATGATCGATTCAGTACAAAATAATGAGCTTTCTAATGTGGACTACAGTGTGCTCTAATCAAATGGGAAAAAAACAAAACTTTAATGGTAGATATTATACTGCCGAAGATGATCCTATGTCAGGATCAGTCAGATTTCACCTAGAAAATTTACCTTGTAACCCAGATATTAGCAACCTTGATGGTGGTGGTGGTGGTAGGGGTGGGGGTGATTCACACATGTACAGCATATTTACCTTTTATTATCATTTTTTAAAATTAAGTTAAAAGTTCTAATTTAGTAAACTCTATAATGGAAAGTGGAAATAAAAAAGAAGAGCTGAAATTCTAATAAGTGAAATAAATTGCTGTTTCGATGTGGGTACACTGGACCCTGGAAAATAAATCAATATAGTTTTCTCAATGAAATAACTGCAAGTTATCTTGAAAACGCCTTGAAAATCCTTTGTTAATTTATTGTTAAAATATCAATTAATGCTAATAAAATATTATTAAAAGCACCTGGTAAGAATCGAATTCCAGCCTGACAGTGTGAGGGACTCTGTGCACCTGCTTATCAGTTAAATTGGTGAAATTATTAAAAACAAACAAACAAACAAACAAACAAACAAACCATTTAAAGCCTATGGAAATGGCCCTAAGGAAATACAGCAAATGAAGCAACATGTTTTCAAGAAAATCTGCAAAAATACTATAAGAAAAGCAGGAGTCTGTTACTTGAGCCAAGACTACATCTCCCTTTCTCCCTCCCAGCGAATTAGCTTTTGTCTCTTTATATTGATTTGCATTTTCCAAGACTTCGTACAAATAAAATAATGCACAATATACACTTTTGTGATGGGCTTTTTCATTCCAGTACATTAATTTTGAGATATGTTCATGGAAGTGTAATTTGTTCATTCCTTTTCGTTGTTGCACAATGTTCATTACACAGATATACACATTTTGTTTATATTTTCATAGGGACTTTTAGTTGTTTGTAGCTTTGGCAACTGTGGATAAAGCTTCTATTAACACTTGTGTACAGATCTTTATGTGGATATATTTTTTTTTCTTTTTGCTTAGGAAAATTCCTGGGAGTAAAATGACTGAGCCTATACAGAAGGTATAGGTATATGTTAAAACTTAAGAAAAAATTCCAAAAGTTTTACAAGTGATATTATTTTTGTGCATATTATCTTTTCGCACAATTATTGTTGAGTATGCCACTCAAGATCCTCACCAACACCTATATTTTTTCTTTCAGTCTTTTAAAAATTTTAGCTATTCTAGTGTGTTTATATCACATTGTGGTATTAATTGATTTCCCTTGATGACTAATTATATTAATTTAATGTGCTTATTGACTATTTATATCTCTTTTTTACAAAGAGCATATTAAAATGTTACTGTTTTGTAAATTTGATTATTTGTCATCATTATATTGCATGGTAGGAGTTCTTTATCTATTCATGATACAAGTCCTTTTAAATATACATTACAAATATTTTTTCAAGTTTCTAGCTTGCTGTTTAATTTTTAATGGTAAATTTTAAAGAGGAAATTTAAAAAATATTTAAAATTTTCAATTTATCATTTTAAAATTTTAAATAATGCATATTTTACAACAGATATTTTTCAGTACAGTTCTAGTGATTTTTACTGCACTTTCTTCTAGAAGATGTATTTTATTTTATATTTATTTTATAATCATAGTTCTAGCTACTGAATATAAAAAATAGTTATTACTATTTCCTGATTTTATACTAAGTACCAGGCACTGTGTTAAAGTACGTAAAGTATTGTAAGCATATAGAAAGACTTAGAAAAGTAAGTTAAATAATCAGATAATCCTTTCCCAAGAGGTGATATCTAAACTGAGTAATAAAAAAGAATGGAATTTAAACTGAAGAATCAGAGAAAATTAAATATTAGGCTTAGTGAATACCAGATCCAAATGCTAACAGATAAGAGAGCATGATAAGTTTTGGAAAAGCAATTTTAGTTTGATTAAATCTTAGCATGTAAGGCAGTGCAAGCTGAGAGCCAAATCTGGAATTATTAGAAAAAGATATATCATAAAAAGTTTACAACTGGTCACATGAAGTAGATACTTTACTATGAGAGCAATGGGAAACCATTGAAATGTTTTAATCAGGGAAAAGATCTAATATATTTTAACTTAGGAAAAAAACACACGGGTTGTCAAAAGTTGATTTGAGGCAGAATAATAGTTAAGGGATTGTTATAAAAACTGATGAGGGGGAAGAAGGGAGTCTTGAAATGAGGATATTAAGATAATTTTGAGAGATACTGAGGAGACCAAATTGGCTGAATTTGGTTATTGACTCAATGAGTTTATTAGGCAAAGGGATGAATAAAAAATGTGTAGGTATTTGCTTAGGCAAATATGTGACTGTTTCTAATGTCCACCAATATAGAAAATTAAAGATAAGACATAGATTTGAGAGGACAAAACTTTATTGCTTTATCATGTTTGAGATGGCAATGGAATATTTTAGTGGATATGCTGATTAAATAATAGTATTGGTTAGGAACACACAGCAATACACAGAACAGTGCATGTAGACATAGGAAGTCTTAAACATTTCAACAGTGTGTGACTCAGTAAAAGAGCATGTGATCTTATGGGGGAGGCTATTAGTAATCCATTGCTTGAGTGTCAGAGCACCCTGAACTGACATATGTTACATTAATTTGATGATAAGTATTTACATCTGTTCATACCTGCCACCTAGACAGTGGTTGAGAGTCAGAATTATGACTCTTCATCTTTATATTTTGTGAAGAAACATAACAGACATTGGTTTAATAACTATTGGTTTAATTCTTTATGGCACACATAAACAAATGGTGAATGAATGAATGAATGAATGAATGAATACATCAATGAATACATGAATAAATGAGACACGAAGATTTCAAAATGCCCTTCTTATAACCCCACCTCAAAAGTCCAAAAGTATCATTTCACCCATACTCTATCAGTGACATCCCTAATATCATATCTATTTATTGTGAGTCCAACAAGATATAGTCCTAAAATATACAGAGGAAAAAGGCACTATCTGGGTGATAGGCCAAAGGTGGTTTCCTAACCTCCTTGGCAGCTGCTTCTGGAAATCTAGTATGTTTGGCTATGATTCAACAATGCACATTTTAGTAAGTGATTACTTCAAATAAAAGAAATGCTGCAAGTCGCATTTAAAATTCACTGTACCATTTCTCATTTGCACCCTTGATTTCATGGTGCATGATGTGGGGTCATTGTTTTAGAATTAAATTTACATGCTAAAAAAATAGGTGTGCAAAAAAGGAAACTTCATTCTCAGTGTTCTGATTGCATGCCCAAGAATAAAACCTAGTACCGTGAATATATTATATTTAGAGATGAATAATAGTGATAAATGAAAATAATTACATGAATGAAGAAATGATATAGAAGATTTGGAGCACACCAGACCACATTGTAGCAATCAAAAAGTCCATACTCTCCTGCTTTTAGTATTTTATATACAAGAAATAATTGTACCCTAAACTTCTGCACTTTTTAACAACCCTTTACCACGTACCCTGCCACTTTCACTACTACATGGATCAAATGTCTTTCAATCATAGTTTATGGTGATTCTTACTTCAGTGTTATTCAAAACAGAACCCATGGATTATGCCAGTCCTCAAAAAGTCGATTTCCAATCTGCAATGAGGTGGATACACAAATTGAGAGTGTTACAAAATTGTATAGCAATTTTGCTTTTTCATCATAACCAAAGAAGCGATCAGGTCTTTATTTTCATTGTAGTTTATAAAAGGATTGGTATGCAAAACCTTTGATATTGCAAATATAATCTGTTTCTTCACCACAGACAGTTTGAAAAGCAATATATCTAACCCACATTTTATACATTCAACATACTCTTTTCACACTAGTGGAACTTGTACCTATTGTTCTGAAACAATTCATATACTCCATAATTTTCCTTTGTGTTATTTTTCTGTTAGTATAATGTAATTTTATTTCCATTCCTTATAATTAATGCATATTAACCCATGTATGTGTATGTATGTGTGAGTGTATAGATAATGATAGATAGATAGATAGATAGATAGATAGATAGATAGATAGATAGATAGATAGATAGATGGATGGATGGATGATAGATAGTAATGTATATGCTATACTGTAAATGCTCCATTGAAAAACATTTATATTTCCATTTTTATTGTTTTGGAATAATGCAGTAAAAACCCTTTCAGATTTATCTTTATACATATGTGTCAGTTATATATACTTAGGATAGATTTGTAAAAGAGTAAATAGCAGCTTAATATATGTACATAATTAAAAGTCAACTGTATGATGACCAATGTCTTTCCAAAAATCCTTATTAAAATGTCTTTCTCTTCCGATTATGGTTGTGACAAACTAGTTTGCGGCAGAGCAAATTTCTCACCAGGAAGTACTAGGAAACCAGATACAACTTTAAAAATCTGATGGAAAGCACTGAAGAAGGATCAAGGCAGCCAGAGAATTTGGGAAGTTATTTCATTTCTCGGAGGACACCCAGAGGGTAGGGACTGAGGGGACATCCCACATTCTACAATTGCTTTTCCTCTTGAAATATTATCTGACTCATCAGCGGAAAAAAAGTATAATATGTATTTAATTCTTTCCTAGTGATCATGGTCTTCAGTCAAAGTAAGAACCAATGTTCCCAAAACCCATTGGAGAAGATAATATGGTCCGAATCTGGAGTCTGCCACTTATTAGCTCTTGAAGATTTGTTCAATTTCTTTCAACTCTTCAAATCTAATTTTTCTTACTTGAAAAATGTGAATAGTAATATCTAACTCATAAAATTGTTAGGAGGAAATATGAGAAAGTAAGTTTTAAAAGTTTCTAGCCCAAGAATAGTGGTCACTGAGGCATTCATCTACTTCCTCATCAATTTTCTAATTTCCTTTGATTTTGTTCAAAATGATTTTAGGCCTTTTTCCTCTCTGCAGAGCAGTGAGCTGGACATCATAGCTTTATTATCTCAGCTGCTTAGGGAGGAGATGAGTTAAATGGCTGCTAGGCTTAGTTGCTTTCTCTATGAGAAGTCTGCTCACTCATTCTTAGAGGGAAGTGAGTTTCCTGGGTCAGTGATGGATTCAGGTCCCCTTGGATTTAGTCAGTTGCCACAGGTTGGAGGCTGTTTGGGCCTTACTGCTTGTAGTTCAGTTTAGTGCTTTCATGCTCTGATTCCAGCTGGTGAGTTTTCTGGGTTTTTTTACTTTGCTATCTGAGATCAGAAAGTTAGGTAATATATATACATAAAAGAGGCTTACAAAAACATACTAAATCTCACTTGTGTACAGTTGATAATACGTGACAGACATTTCTCCAGCCCCCACAACTGTGAGGACACCAGGAAGCCTCAGAGGTCTTTGTAAACCCTACCTAACTATCCCCACCCAGGAAAGCACGTTTCCCAGGTATCTTATAAGTCTTTATGTTCTGCTAAAACCTTTAGGTAGCCAGTGGTTTCCTAGGATCCTGAGTATCTGTTCCCAAAGAACCCGAGGCCCACAACTCGTGTCACTAGTCTACCCTAGTCCAGTTATTGTCTTTTGACTTGTTAGTTCCATTTCAAAGCAACGTCTGTATGGGTGCCCCTTGTAGAGGGCCTTACTGAAGGCACTGGGATCATTTGCTCACTGGTGAATTATTTGGTCCATTTTTAGTTGCCGCATCTATAAGCTTGTCACTTTCTTTAATATGTCCCTGTGACATAATCCTTCCCCACCCCAATTCTATAACATCAAGTGAGCCTCTTCCATTTCTTTGAATACTAACTTTCATCTCCACCTCATTACAGAGAATCACAATACTTACCCTTCTGACCTGTCTTGGCCAAAATTCCCAAGTCCCATCAGCAAATTTGAAATACAGATTCCTTTTTTATTGGAAAATGTGCACTACACATAATGTAATATAACCATGCTTCAATCGCATTGCTAATTATAGTTTATCATAATATGCTTTAAAGGGAAAGTATGGTTATCAGACAGGAATGCCACTTTCTTTCCCAGGTCTTCCTTTTTTTTTTTTTTTTTTTAACTCTGCAATACCTTTGTGTTTTAACTGTTACTATTCTCTGTCAACGCTGCAATTAAAGATTTCTGCTTGTTTTGGTTTAATGTGAGGAAAGCACTGTAGATGAAATGGCATGATGATGTCCTATAGTACAGGATAGAATTTAGGCAAAAGAAAAAAGAAAAATATACATACATATATATATATATATATATATATATATATATATATACACATACATATACATACACACATACACACACACCCTCTTTTGAACTCCTAGAAATACTTGCCCAAATGAAGATTAGAACTGGAGTACTTAACCATTTGAAAATATTCTGAGTTAAAATATGAAGAATGGCACAGTGTGAGGGTTGCTGTATCTAAGTTAATTAAGCATTTATTGTCATTTGAACCTAAATGGTTCAGTTTTGAGAAATTGTGTGAACACAGGACATGAATGGACGTGGAACAGACTGCCTTTCTAGAATCCCAGCACTTCCACTTACTAGTTATTTAAAAAATACTAGGTGTCTCTATGTCTCTATGACTTGATTTCTGCGTTTATTTAAGATTATATGACCAGCTACTATGTAAGGTGGCTTAGTTAATGCATGTAAAGTACATAAAACAGTACCTGGCACCAAGGAAGGTTTCAATAAATGTTAGATATTATTTAGCCAAAAGAAATATGCTATTAAAAATTCATTTACAGTAAGAATATTGTTCGGATCACTGATATTAGTCATTTAAATATGATTCACATTGTAAAATATTTTGAGGGTTTTTTTTTTCAAATTGGCACAGTGTATGGAAAAGGAAAATTGGTATGGGAAGATGAAGTAAAGATAATACACTGAGATATTATTTTATATATCTGAGGTCACAAAACAGTAATAGTAGTAACATTACTGTGACTTTTACTTATTGTGCTTTTATATCATTTGCCTGACAGAGTCCTTTTTCCTTTGAAAATGTGCAATACACAGATCTGTATAATTATATGGATGGCATCTAAATAATTATCATGGCTAAATGGTTTATTTCTGCAGCCCTTTCCTTCAGAAATAACTATGGGATTGCATTATGTCAGTAAATGTTCTTCAGGGTTTAAGACTTGAGGACTACCCTCCTTCAACCTTTAGACATTATCTGTTTCACTGTCATTTCTTTTAAGATTCATGTTTCAGTTCAGAATGCCAAAGAGACTTCACTCTCTCTTGACGGACGTGTTGCTGCACGTTTTATTTTATCATAATCCCCTGATTCATATTCATTTTTATAAGACGACATATTGCTCAGTAACACATTTTAATATGTAAACTGATGCGTGGCGCTGAGCTGTTCATCGCAGTGACTTTTATTAACAACTAGAGAATATGGATTAAGACAAAGTATAGAGTATCCTTCCCTCTGATTTCTTAGACTCTAAAAGTCTGGAGTATTCCATATGATTTGAACAATTTTAAACAAGAAGAAATATTTTTACCTGCATAAAAGAATGAAAGGAGAAATATATGTTTTGTAATATGTATGTGTGTGTTTATGTGTGTCTAAATTTATACAAGAAATATATAATATTTCTTATATAATATATATTATTCATATTATATATAAAATATATATAATATAATATAATATAATATAATATATATTTTATATATTTTTTTAAATAACATATGTATGTGTGTGTGTATATATATATATGTAGGTCTGTATGAAACATAGTTCAGAAAGCTGCACATACAATGCATGTGGCCTGATGGATTTTCACAGAGTCACTATATTTTATCAAAATCACCCAGATTAACAAAAGGAAATTTATCAGCACTGGGCAAGCCCCCCTCAAACTCCCTACCAGTCACTGGTTTCCAAGTACCTGCAATCCCAGCTGATCCCATTATGGATTAAGTTTTTCTCAGCAGAGGTTTTTTTTTTTTCTTTCCACTCTCCAAAGCTTCAGAATTTATGTACAACCATGCTTGGGTAGGAGATTGTATGCTCAAGACCCCTCTTCTCTCCAGCTGTGAGTCTTCAGCCCTCTAAGATCTCAGTGGCTCTGCTGACTCCCTGATCTCAGCGGCTCTTCCCAAAACACAGCTGTGCAGTTTCCAGCCCTCCCCGCAGATTCAGGGAATGCCCTCTGCGAAACGCCACAGCAGAAAGCCAGGCGGCCTCCCCACCAGGCTCCCCTCTTGGGCATCTTCCCCTCTTTACTCACTATTTCTTTAGTAGCTCCCTTATGCTGAGAACGCTTGATGAATTGTGTTTAATCCAGCTTTTTTTCAGTTTTTCTTGATGGAGGCATTGTTCTCTTACAAGATACTCTAACTTACTTGAAAACAAACAAACAAAAAAACTATATTATAATATATAAAATATGATTTTGAGATCTACATTCTATTTTACAGTATGAACATTTATTTATGTTTGTGGTCAGAGCCAGCAACAATATTGAAGATAAAACTGAATTAAAGAGTGACTAACAGCCTCCTCTGAAATAATTAACTGAAATATTAAGATAGGCGAAGAAAGACTGTTGAAAAAAATGTTGATTGTGCTGGATTCTTAATTAGAGATAAAGCAAAATTTCTGGTCTCTTTATTCCATTACAAATTTATCATATTTTTCTAATAAATATTACTGTGCAAGTGTTCTTCTGTTCAGAGGTTAAGGTACCACTCCCTGAAGATAAGGTGCAGCTGTCAGCCCTAATTTTAAGCTGCACAACTATATGAGAGCCTTTTGAAAAGATCATATCTAGTTCAGGTTTCAAAACTTTAAAAAGGAGCTATCATCTTACACCTGTTGCAATGAGTATTATCAAAAAGACAAGAAATAACGAGTGTTGGGGAAGATGTGGAGAATAGGGAACCCTTGTGCATTGTTGGTGGGAATGTAATATGCAGCCACTATGGAAAACAATTAAAAATGTAACTGCCACATGACCTAGCAATTGCACTTCTGGCTATTTTTTCAAAGAAATAAGACACTAACTCAAATATATATATATATGCACCTCCATGTTGATTGCAGCATTATTTACAATAGTCAAGATATGAAAACAGAAATCTAAGTGTCTATCAATGGATCAATAAAGAAAATGTGGTGTGTGTCGGGGGAGGGGGAAATATTATTCATCCATTAAAAAGAATAAAATTTTACTATTCGTGACAACATGGATGGGTTCCAAGGATAGCATGCTAAATGAAATAAGTAAAAAATGAAAAAAAAAAACAAATAGCATATGTTCTCACTTATATATGGAATCTAAAACAACAACAACAACAACTGAGATCATAGATACAGAGGACAGACTGATGGTTGCCTAAGGAAGAGGTGAGGGGGTAGGTAAATGGATGAAAGGAGTCAAAACGTACAAACTGCCAGTAGTAAAATAAATAAGCCCTTGGTAGATAATCTGCAACATAGTGATATGGTTAATAATACTATA
This sequence comes from Cynopterus sphinx, assembly GCA_030015415.1. Classification (NCBI taxonomy): domain Eukaryota; kingdom Metazoa; phylum Chordata; class Mammalia; order Chiroptera; family Pteropodidae; genus Cynopterus; species Cynopterus sphinx. The sequence goes on along the minus strand of CM057383.1, from coordinate 4,099,903 downwards.
TTAGGATACTTGAAAGATGCTAAGATCTTAAAAGTTCTTAACACAAGAAAAAAATCCTGTAACTGTATGTGGTGATGGTTGTTAGACTGGTGATCATTGGTGATCACTTTGCAATATATACAAATATCAGATCATTGTGTTCATCTGAAATGAATATAATGTATGTCAATTATGCCTCAAAACACTTAAAACAAAGGCAGAAAAGTTTTAAAAAATCATAGGTAATCTCACATCCAGAATCCTATTATCAGAACCTGTAATTTACCAGATGGAGCCATAAAGACGAGTCCTGTTCTAGCTGGAAAAGAACGAGTGAGCTGTGCTGGTGATGAGCTTATCACACCTCCTTTGCTATGTAACAATTGCTCAGGGCCCTTTCAGTATCTTTTCTTCACGAATTGGCTGAATCTTGAGCTTCATTAAGAGAGGGCACTGAGAAGACACTGCAGGAGGGCAGGGTTTAGCCTACTGGTCGGTTCTGTTGTGCTTATTGGGTCAACTCCTGCATTGCACATGGCTCCTGGAGTGATAGTGGCTTCTCTGGAGCCTGTCCCCTGCAGTGTGAGCAGCTAGCTTCTCTGGCATCAGCTCCTGCAGCACACAGATCCTCAGTGCCTGGTGCCTGCAGTATGAGCAACTTCTGCAGCATCAGGTTCTGGATGTGCATGCATTTTCCCAGTGCTCAGCCTCTGTACTGTGCACAGAAGCCAACAGCCCCTGGTGACCAGACACTTTCCGCAGAAACCCAGGACTGAGGGCATATGAGATTTCCTGTTTTAAAATGAGATGTGCTCAGACAAACCATGACAAGTTGGACACCCCACAGGTAAATCCCCTGCCCTGGGTGGTTTAGTAACCTCTGATGAGACAGCTCCCCATGAAACTTTCCCTGGGACCCCAGAAGGCATCCTAAAGTTCTGCCACATGGCACCCCAGTGAGGGCTCTGCCATGCAGTGGGCCGGGAAGGTCTGGGCCCCAGAATTGGGGACTGGGGTAGCATGGGGGCTCTTCCTTGGACACATTGTCTCAGCCCAAGACATAGTGGTTGCTCCTCCTGTACAGTCCCCTTTATTTCTTTGGGGCCAAAACCTCATTACTCTAATTTCCTGTTATTGCTAATAATTCTTTATATGAAATCTTCCTCATTCAAATTTCTGCGCTGTTTCTCTTTCCTCTTTGTACCCTGACTGATACTATAGTCTATTCCTTTTTGAACCAGCATTTAAAATATCTCCTGGCACATGGGATGTGCCAAACACATATTCCTTAATGTATTAACGTATATGTTACGTTGGTATAAAAATTTTACCAAGACCTCTCTCAGACAATTGAAAAATGGAATCCATTAAAAATACTTTTCATGAAAAAATAGAAGTTTTTCTACTCAGGTGAGCTGACATTAGAGAGAACATGGAAGGCAAGGAGTTATACATTAATATTTCCATCCTGGTACATTCCAGAAGTACCATGGTGATGAAATTTTGGTCAGAGTCTGAAATAATAAGATACCCTGCTTGGTTACATTGGGGAATAAATGCTTTCAAAACTTGACAGTTGTCGATAATACTTGAGGGCATAGAATGGAGAATGCTTTTTCTATTTTGAATTTATGGCTTTCTTGGAATAACCCAGGTTCCTGGGGCCTGAAATAAGACTGACATCTTAAAGCTGAAGAGTTAAGTTTAGGATTTGGAGCATCATAAGAGTGGGGACGAATTAAAACATGACAGTGTGGGAAATATGTCCCTTGAGGGTAAAGTTTCAGGATTAGGATATTGTAACTGAAACAGGTCATGCTTATAAGGACATTGAACGTTCTGGATGATTCATTTGCCACATGGAGGATGCACGAACTCCTTCAGCACTCATAATTGACCTTGCATTTCTTAGCAAGGAGAACTCCATTGATTTTTTTCCCCCTAGTATTAATGATAGATGGCTCTCTATCGTTTGAGATTTTGCAAAGGTCTGCTGATTATTTTGGGAATCTCTTGACTTATTACCACATCATGTTCTTGTCTCTGAGACTATGGCATTTTTTACATCATTTATGTCCCATACCTCAGAGATTACTGTCCTTTGTTGCCCAGTGTCTTAAAAACCACTATTTCATAACTTTGGCCCAGTTTTTTATTGTATCAGGCAAGAGAATGATATGGTTCTTGTTCTTCGATTTTATTTGGAAGCTACTCAACATTTTTTATTGTTTTTATATCATTGCAGAAAATGGACAGGGGAAGTAATTATAAATTTTAAATACCTTTTAATTGATTGGATCTAATAACCGTAGATGAAGCCACACTCCCACAGAGGTGAACGATGTGATCTAACTCATGTGACTGACTGAGAGATCGGATCAGCTGTAAGGTTTGGTTAGTAAACCTTTTTTTCCAACAACCTTTCTAATGACTCTACTTGAAGCTGATGCTAGACAAAATAGGTAAATTTGCACCGAAGTATTTTAAAGTCACCTCAAAAGGGCCTTGCATTCCCCACTAGGGAGATGAAAAAGTGGGTTCAGGGTCTAACTTCAGCTGAGCTTTGAGCTTCGTGAAGCTCAGGATCAGGCGTTTTCAGAAGGTCTTTGTTTACTGTGATTCCGACTTTCTCATCATATCTTAAAAATCAAAGAAAGGGGGAAAAAATGTTTCTCTTCCTGTGTTCTTTATTGGTTAAGATTTGTACACACAGTGCAAAGTTGACATCTGAAGATGAATTGTGGTGACAGATAGTTTTGAGCTAAGCCTGTGAAGTAGAATACAGCCCGGTCTTCAGAGACTTGTAGGACTTGAGGAAGTTTTGCTTTGTTACTTAGGGATGGTGGACTCTGATACCATCTGAGGAGAGGAACTGGAACATCAGAACTGTGTTTTGAAAGATAAATCTGCCACGAATCTCTATGTCTATCACTTTTCTGAGACCAAATGAGATGTCTTGAAATGACTTTTCTTCTGAGAAAGGGATAACTTGTATCATAAACCTTAGTGAATGAAACCTTGAAAAGACAACTATTTGATAAACACTTCTGTTAATGTATTAAACATTTTTTTTCATCTTTAGAAATGCCACAAAGAGTGTAAGCTACATATTCCAAATCAGTTTTCCCTTTTAGGCACCAAGATTTCTCCCAAGTTCATCATTGTAGGAAACGATTTGATTTGCGAGGTTCGCAAATGTTTTGACACAATTATGGCAAAGTTTCAAGTAGCAGCAAGTCTGAGTGAAGCACAAACAGCAACACATTTGTGAGAATTCAAAGTGTTTTTCTGATTTCACTGTCAAAAAATGAGTGGCTAGAAGCTTATCATTTGGAAATGAGTGCTAAGGGATGAATTATGGAATCCTTGAGTAATTTGATTACGATGTAATTATTAAAAAATGACATATTTAAGAAACCATTTCTATTTATATAAATAGTGTTGAACATAACCCAGATCATTTGGCTTTGCTTGCAGTTGACGGTACTTAGGGGTGTTTACTGTGTCCTTATGTTTGGGGACATCTGCGTTTATTTCACCATATACTCCTCCATGTAGGATTCTGACTTGGACGATCACACCATGTATTTGAAATCATGTGATGGCTGTTTCTATAGAGAAGGAAGACTGTAGAAACTAGAGCAAAACATAATTTTCAGATGTAAATTGCTTATAATGGACCTACAGGTGGGGAATTTTATTGTTTTACATTTTTCTCTTTACTTATTGGGCTCCCTTTGGATGAATGAACGTGTACATACAAGACTGAGTCCACATGCTTCGGCACTGGGCTTCGACTCGATGGCCTTGGCAAGTCATTCCATATCATTTTATATGATTATTGATCTACAAATAAAAATCATAATCTGTACCCATAGTCGTTTTGCAGAGCAAATCAGATAGTAAGTGTCATAACTGCCTAGCATAGTGCCTGTCTTTATAATAGATTTTAAAATATACTACTTGGTTCAGGTTCAGTTTGAACCCTAGGTATGATTAGGTCCAAAAGTTTAGTTTTACAAACTAGTATTCTTGTTGTATGGTAATGATAAAGTATTAGGGTTTGGGGGTACTTTGCTCCACAGTGATCATAGGAGAGAATAATTAAACGAAGATGATTTGAGAAAATTCATACATGCCACATTACTCTAGGTACACCGAAAGTTCTACACGCATGACTACTAAAATAAAGAATATAATAATAATAATTAACAATAATAATTCTGATAACATAAGGATTTAGGGAAGGAAGGGCATGAAAGCTAACATTTTGAAAGACAGTTTTCCCAGGTGAAAATATAGGTTGCGACATTGGCAGTAAGGCAATAAGGTTTTACATTCTTCTACCTTCTTATATCTCAGGAACTACATGCGCAATGCCATAGAAAGGTCAAGGGATGACATTTGAGGTGAGGTTTTTGAAGGAAGAGTGACTTTTCAATTAGAGAAATAGAGGAGCTGTCTAAAGTCAGAGAACACAATAAGCAAAGAGACATAAAACTGTGGAAATGGTAACCTGGTTTGATAGTGCTATACTCATCTAACAAATACTTGCTGAATTTCTTCTAAAAGGTAGGCACCCTATTAGGTAGCATCAGATGATTTTATAACCAGTACATACTTAAGAAAGGAAGAGTAATTATGGTTACTCTCCAAAATAACTTGCAGTGTCTATCTATCTCTATCTACATATTTTAACAATAATTTTAGTTGTTATTTATTTCTTCAGTCATTATACATAATGTAAAAACTGCTGCTTTTCTGAAAGATGTTACCAAATACTTTTTCTTATTAATGAAAAAGTTAATTCTTAGAACTAGGATGAATGTATATTCCATGAGTATTCATGTCATATTTTCTTTATCCTTCAGTTCAAAACATTTTCAGACTTACATTTTCATTTCTCTGACCAATGAATAGTTCAGAAGTTTGTTGCTTTATTTCCAATTATATAGGTAATTCCTAGTAATCTTTTTTATTGTCAATTACTATTTTTTATTATTGATTACTAGCTAATTTCCACTGAAGTCAGAAAGTATATGTTGTATGATTTCTATCCTTTAATATAGGTTAAGCATTTTTTAATTTTCATGGCATGTAGTCAATTTTGGCAAATGTTTCATGAATAATAACACACATTCTGCCTTAATTGGGTACAGTATTTAACTTGCATTGATTAGGATAAATATGTTAATTTTTATTATTAAGATATTTTATAACATTTTAAAACAAATTTAATACATACAGAAGCTATTTTGCTTTTGAAGCTTTGGGAGCAACTCTGTAACTAATTATCTATATTCAAACTCATTTTTTTAGTATCTGGTATTATTACAATTTTCTGACCAGCCCCTGATTGATTTGATAATAAACTGTTAACAGCACAACATTTCTGTCTGTATCCAGGAGCAGAGGTAAACTGGACGAATGTTATCAGCACAGAAAGAATTCCATGCTGCCTCCTCCTTTTGTAGTTTTAATCATATTACTTCCTTAAATATAAATCAATTAAACATTTAAATACATTACAAATTATAATAGTAATTGAATTACAATATTTACTATGAATTACAATTTAGTGGTAAACCTAAATTACAATAAGTATGTTTTGTTTGTTAAAATAAACAAAAAGAGGTATGAAAGAATGGGTTTCTGCTAATGTGAAATATTATTGCAACTTATTATAATTTCTAAGGAGATGGCTAAGATTGCTCTTAGTGAATAAGGTAAGATGGGACAGAAGTATTGATAGAAATATTTACTACAAATAGCATTATATATTTATATATATATGGTATCTCTATTATAAATATTTTAGCAGACTAAAAATAGAAAAGCAAATATGAAAAATATTAATTTTACTATTGAGTAAATATAACTGACAAACATAGGTGTTTGTAAAACCAGTCTGTTTTATACATGTTCAAAATTTTTCAACAGATAAAGTAAAAAACAACAGATAACAGTTGTGTTTTAAAACACGCACATGACTACACATTAGTTATTAAAAATAAATAAAAATAATTCAGATAACAGATTCTTCAACTAATGGAGAATGCTATAATAATTTACCTTGAGATTTTGAAAACAAAGTCAATATAAACTCAGAACTTTATTGGTGTTTTAAAAATTCATAGTTTTTCTTTGAGTATTTTCTTAACTATCATTGCAAATGTTTTCTTATTATTCAGTTTATCTTATTGGAAATATGAAAGTTATTTATCAAAGAAATTTTAGTTACTTATTTGTAGTATTGCAAATGACTATATGAACTAACATTTATTAATTACTTTTCTGTGCCAACTACTGCTTTTATTGATACCACAGATATCAAATTATTTAATATTTATAACTAGCTCTTAAAAAAAGAATGTTATTATGTCCATCTCAGATGACAAATCTGAGGATTAGTGAGTTTGGGTAACATCTTGGAAATCGTGTACATGATATGGGCAGAGCACACTTACACTGTTATTGGCAATTAATGAAATATCACTCCGATATATACATTGTTTCTAATAATGTGAAAGAAGTGAGAAAATTCCGATTTCTAAATTAAATTAAAAAATTTAGTTTAATTGTATTTTCATATAATTTTTGTATTTAAGGACTAAAATATTTATGTAGGACATATTTAAGTGAATTATATTAATTTTTGTCACCAAAAATGGCAGTGAAATTGTAAATGAAGGATTTTTCAAATAACACATTAGCTGAAACTCATTTGCAAATGCGTCATTAAATATTAGAGCAGAGAAACAAACAGCCCTAACAATAATAGAAATATTTTTTCCAGCCATGTGTGATTAAGGACTTTACAGAGTACTTTATTTTGTATGATAGCTAATTACACTAGAATTTTGCTTTAATTACAGCCGTGCTAGCAGATGTCCTCTCTATAAAATTTATTTCAATTAACTAGTTAGTACAAAGTTTGTGGTTTATTTTGTATTTAGTTTCTGTTCTCTATAACTTGTATTTTACTACCTTAAAAGGCTTGTTAAAGAAATTTATAGATCAGATATTGCAAATTCATAGACTGAGAGCAGAATCTGTCCAGTAAATATGTTTGGCCTGTTCATTTTTAATTCTTCATTGCATTTTAATGTTTTCAAATAGAAAGATGTCCCACAAAAATCCAAGTGTCTTTATCTCAATAAGGAGAATAAATCTAAATATATAATAATATTTAAATAATATTTAATATTTAAGTAATGTTTAACTTTTAAGAAAGGAGGATGGATCTCTGATCTCAGTAAGAAATGAGTAATAAAAATAAAGAATTTTAAGTTTCTTGAATTGCAAGACAGAGGATTTTAATATTGATCAATTTAGGTATGATTATTTACGTACCTATTCAAATATAGGTAATAGGTAAATGCATAAATGTATTAGAATTTCTAGAATAACCACTAAAATTTTAGATATTAATTTATACTTTTCTAAGTAGTAGAAAAAAAATTTAATAAAACCCCAAAATGTTGAATGTAAAAGAATGAAAAAAGATATAAAGGAATGAGCTGGCCAAATATTAAAACAATCATCAAATTGTTCTTGAGTTGAAATGACTGTCTTGAGATAAAGATAGTAATATTGACTTTATTAAATTCATTTGGTAGGTTTATTAAGTTTCAGAAATTATTGGAGATAGTCCTGGTAGTGTAGAACATTATTTGTCTTTGAAATTTCATACTTTAGTTAAAATCGTCTCTTTAGCTTGGTAATTATGCATGCCCACAATTATTGCTCCAAGTCTGCTCAGGGCAATCTGTCTCTTTTTGTACATTCTTGGCATTTATTACATAGCAGAAAATAGATATTCTCTAAGATTGCCTTTTCCACAAACTCTTGACTGAAATATTGATGTACTTCACAGGGTTATTCAGTTATGATTTTCAGCCCAGTTATTTTCTCTTTTATACCTTACCTTTTATTTGGAGGAATAGACATCTTGATATTGCTTACTTTCAATCAGTATTAACACAAGGTCAAATAAAATGCACATGACAGCGTTTAGCACCTGCAATCCATAGTAACATCTAAGAGGAATCCATCACCTTAAGCCTAAGAGAGTGACAGAATTTATTATCGCTCTTTTTCAAACCCCAGCTTTATTTGTTTTGTGAGCAGTCTAAAGAAAATAGCACAGTTAATGTGTGATTCAGTGAAGAATCACTTTTCAATTATGTAGGACACAATTTGTTAGTGTCAGAATGTGGACATGGAGGAAGGATCACCTGTTTTAAACAATCTTTTTTCAAATTTAGATGATGTGAGCAATCATTGTGGTCTCTGGTCTAAAATTTTTAGTTTAACCTGTCCTCAGTGAGGGTGCACTGCTTTAAGGTACAAGGTTTTTAGTACATGTCACATACCACAGTCATGAGGAAGCATGGCAGACCAGGCCCTACACTCATTACATGAATACATACTGTCCATACAGTATATCATTTAGTCTTCATTTTGAAGAGTAGATATTCATAACTACACCCATATTTATATACACAGAAACTGGGGACCCAAATCATGTGGCTTTCATAGCTTTGAGAAATTCAAGCAGGATGGAGCCAGATCTAAGGTTTTAGCTGACTTACAGCATCTACCAGTGCTGGTAAGTCAGTCTGGGTCTCTGTCTTCAAAGAAGTTGCAATTTAATGGAGAAGAAGAGATTTGGAAGGAAGAAAGGAAGGAAGGAAGGAAGGAAGGAAGGAAGGAAGGAAGGAAGGAAGGAAGGAAGGAAGGAAGGAAGAAAAGAAAGAAAGAAACAAACAAACAAACAATAAAAGGAAACATTACCTACCAGAGCAACTATAAACAAATTCAGGAAACATATTTTTTAAAAAAGTATCTTCAACTAGTTGGGGATTTAATGCATAGATGAATTCATGTGAACATGGTGTGTTAGTTTCAATAATATATCCCACAAACTTAGTGGCTTAAAACAAAACAAACCTATTATTTCACAGTTCTGCAGGTTTAATCTGAACATAGGGCTCACCAGGGTAAAATCAAAATGTTTGCAGAGCTGCTTTCTTATTGGAGGCTCTGGGAAATGATGCACTTCCAATAACATTCAGAATTTTGGCATCTGTAAGACTGGTTCCAGTATTTGTCATTTTTAAAACATGTATAGCTTTGCTTTGCCTCATATTTAAAATTATATATATATATATTTATTCTATTTTATTTATATATATAAATATGTATATATTAATGTATATTATAGATATATATGTAAAATAGAATATTAGTCAGCTATAAAAAGGTATGAAATCTTGCCATCTGTGACAACATGGATGGATCTAGAGTATTATACTGAGTAAAGTAAGTCAAACAAGAAAGTCGAATGCCTTATGATTTCACTTATATGTGGAATCTAAAGAACAAGTCTTATTGGCTGTCAGATTTGTATACTTGTAGGACTGAAATCCCAGAGATCTATCTTGATGGTGTCACCAGAGATCTGTCTTTGCTTCTAAACACTGCATGCATTTTTTCCCACATTTTTTATCATTTCCTAAAATTTTCCCTCTCTGATGCTTGCACATGAGCCAGTGACATAATGTCACGTCCATCTCATGCTTGGAAAATCTCTATGGCTTCCACTTCTATATCATCTCTTCTGCCTTTCTCCAGCATCTTTCCCTCCTCAGCCTGAGAAAACTGTGTGCTCTTAAGGACTCATGTGATTAGATCGGGTGCACCCAGATAATCCAGGATTCTCTTCTTTCAGTTCCCATGACCTTAATTATATCTGCAAAGCCCATTTCTCCATGTAAGAAAAATACGTGTTTCAGAGATTAGAGCATAGATATCATTGTAGAGGGGTTGTCGGGTGGGGTATTCAGTCATATATAGTCAAGTGAAAAGAAAATAAACTTCCTAAAGGAATTTCACATTTAAAGACATTGACGGATCAAAGACAACTTGGAGACAGTGGCCATTGGATGACTGATGACTTTGTGATCTAGCCAATGAACCCATCACTCTCTTCTGTTCACCAACCATCCTTTTGTCAAAAGGGTGAGTGTAAATACCTGAGGATTCACCTGCTTTAATCCCTTTGTTTTATATGAGAGAAAACTTGTATGGAAGGGTTTACAGAGCAACCACTGGAATGGTTAAGGACGTGAAACATACGTGAAAATGAAAAGGATGCAGACTTACAGGAAGCACTGTCGAGCTTCTCTTTGGAGGGGTGCTGCACTCTTCCTCTCTCCTATTTCCCTCCAGGAGTAAAGGAGCCTAATGCTTACAGGGGGCAGTCATAGATTCTCACTGTTGACTCTCTTTTTTACCTCCACTTCTCTAGGGTTTGAACTGTCCGTGCCCTAGTCCCTGGTTGCCAGCTATCTGATCCAGTACTGCATGAGCTTACATTACTTTATGGTTATTTTATGTTTGGTTTTTTTTTTAAGTACCATTTCTTCCCAATTAGAATGGCAAACAGTTTTACAGTAATGGGAAATGTAACTCTATATTTTGTGATCTTTTTCCTTTTAGGAAAAGTAAATACCTTCCAACTCTTACAAACCAGTATATTTCTCAAATGAGAAGCTTTTTATTTTGAATATTTCATTTGGAATTTTATGTTTTCCCACTTGTATTTTATTTATATTTTTCACATCAAGTGGACATTTATTTTCTAATATTGAATATAATTGTCCAAAATGACTCACAAAGCCTCCTCTGTATCCACCTCTTATTGATAACAATAATATATGGAATTATAGACAACAAACTAGGGGAAGGTATCTGATTCTTCTGTGTTGATTTACTAGATTATTGTGCTTGGTTAGGTTATTTAACATCAGTGAGCCTCAATTTTCTCATCTGTAAAAAGAATAATACACTCAGGCAACTGTATTGCCATATGGATTAAGTAAAATCACGTACGTAAAAGCATCTGGCACGAAGCGCTGCTCATAGTATTGATTCTCCTGATGCTTCTATTTTAATTGCGTATGTGCTTTCTGAGAAATGGATGGTGAGTTAAAAAGATAAAATGAAGGAGAGACCTAGAATCTAATTCACAGAGAATGTATTAATAACCATTCATTAATGAAGCTTTGAAGACAATAGTGTAAAGAAAATATTAAGCTAAATTTCAAAACCTCCTTGCAATTCCCCATGCTGTCTTTATAATTAGATATATTCTCAGAATGCAGTTATACATTTTGTAAATGACTTGTGAATGTCAGCTAATCTTGTTTTAATTAGAGCAAATAAGACTGATGTGAGGAAAAGTTTCAAACTTTAATGTCGAACTCCTTTCAAGTGTAAAGTACAGTGAAAAAATACTTTTTAAAGTGAAAAAGGAGACAATTATAATGAATCATCGATCTTATAAAAGGAGAGGCATTTCTTTCCTGAAGCCCCATGGAGATAAATATTTTTAAACAGTAAACTACTGTCCATTGAGAAAGTATATTAAGCCAAATTCTAAATTTAAAAGCTTCGAGCACAAATAGTGATCATTATACTAATCATAATAACTGAAATATATTGCGGATGTTCCAGGCTTTAGACATTGACTAAGATAGCTTTAATGTTCCCCTCGGTTTGAATAAACTTTAGGCAGGTTTCTAGTCTGTTACCTTCCTTTCCTTAGAGCACTTACTTTAGAGAAATTGAAATTGAAAATCCCTTTACTGTCCCTTCGAGGTGCGATTTTTTAAAAAAAGCCTCTTATAGTTTTACAGCCCAAGACTATCCTTCTCGAAGACCCAGGATCTCATCAAAATGTAATCATCAGAGAAGACAGGGTCCCTGTCTCCCAGTTTCTATAGGAGTTTAGGAGCCAAACCATGTAAAACAGCCTTTTTTCATGAAGATTTCAGAAAGCGCATTTTTCCTCTGAGGGATGCCAGTAGGCAAACACAAATGGCCTGTCATTTTTATTTTCCCAGCTCTCAAAACTTTCTCACTTTTTGTTTCAGTGGCTTATAGTTCAGAGTTCAGGAATCTCTCTCCTATTGCAATAGCCTTGGATGAAGTCTCCTTTCCCTGTTTAACTTTGTCCAGTGCATTTTTGCTTTGAAAAGAAAAAATCACTTGGTGATTTGCTTCTGGTGCATGTAATACCTCTACCCTTCAAAAATTCATTAATAAGTAAGTAAGTAAGTAAGTAAGTAAGTAAGTAAGTAAATAAATAAATAAATAAATAAATAAATAAAGTAAATGAATAAATAAAAAATGTACCTGGTTTAGGCAGTTTTATATATGGAAGACTATTTGGACAATGGTCACCAGAGTCCGGGGTCATACAGTTAGGTGGGACCATGTGATTCATCGAGGCAGCCTTTAACCATCTAAGGGGTTAAAATACCCAGTATTTTCTGATAATGAGAAATTTGTTGACAGTACAAAGAGGAAATATTTCCCACAAAAATACTTTTTATATCAATTTGAATATGCTATCTTCTTACAAACTTATTCAGTGAGTTTGGGTAAAAAATTTCTTCTACTTGGTATTCGTCGCTTTGTCTGTATGAAAGACTGAACTGGATCACTATAAAATGACGCCTGCATTTCTAAAAAATCCATTTTTCTTTGAAATGATCAGTAGTAAATAGGTAAATATTTTCTAAAGAACCAAAATGCCCGGCAACTGAACATTCAGAACACATTTGCACACTTTCCGAAATCCAGGTCCCGTGCAGATGGCACCCATGTGTGGCTGTGCCTCTGGCTGGCAGTTTTCCAGAGCACATCTCCCTCCCCAGTCGTCAGCTGCTGAACTTGCAGGAGTCAGCACACGTGTGCCATTCACATCCTGTCCCGGGCAGCAGCAATTTGACTATTTCCCCTTCACTCTTCTCTTCAGAGAAGTATTTTATATTCCTAGAGGTCAACGAAGCACTTCACGCTCTCAGAGAAGAAGAGCCATTAAAATTCAGCATCTTATTATCTTTCCAGAGTAGAAGATCTCTGACTTTCAAGTGTACACTTAGACCCCACGTAAATGCTTAACTTTATGCATTTTATGTCACTTATTAACAGCAGCGTATTTAATAATTTCTCATAAAAGTATCACCTCAAATCTCCACCAAGAAAACATGACTATTTTTGTTTGCACGAACATTTCAAGTCTTCGGTGTTCATGTACACTTAATATCCACATTGGCATCAATTTATTTGATTGTGATCATAGTATATTGTTTTTTAAACTTTGGAATATAATTTTCTTAAATTTTTCTAAATAATTTACATTTCAACCCATTGCTTTAACATTATTTATTAAACACTTACCTTTTGTGATTTTGTTTAAAAAGCAAAACATTTGAAATCAGATGGACCTGAATTAGAATTCAAGCTCCAACACCAACCAGTATATTGTGTTTTCTTGGACACATTATTCACAGTGCTTAGTCAGGATTTTCTTATTTGGAGAAAATAACTCCTGAATCATAGACTACCAGTGTCACCAGTTAGATCTTAGAACAGAGATTGCTCCCCGAAACACCCCCCAGAGACTCTCTGATCAGCCCTCCCCTGTGACTCAGAGCAAGCTGGTTTGTGCTGGCTCTTGGGACAGGCCATTGCCCCACCCTTAGGCAAGGCTATAAGGCCTTTTTTCCTTCTCTGAGGCGGGAGGTCACACTCCAGTACCTCAGTCCTTCCTGCCCTGTCCTATCTAACCCTTTAGTGCCTGCCACAAGGCTCAAGGGATATCCACATTATCCTGACACTGCCAGGGACATGCCTCATATGTAAGCTCCCTTAATAAACTCATACTATAATGCTGGAGTTGTCAGCCCCTTTCTTGGTCTCTCAGTCCTGGGAAGTTTTACGTAACATTTTTAAAAATTAAATGTGCTAATATATTGTGACAAAATCTAGTGTGTTCCCTAACACCTAGTACACACTCAAGATATTAATAATTTTATTTTCTTCCAAAAAGGTGAAATTATTTTTTCTTTATGCTAGCATAATATTTCAGGTAATACCTTAGATATAAGGTAGATCCTATTTATTGTAAAAAATGTGCCTAGAAAATTATTCATGTAATTTGTTAATTATATTTTTTTCTAGACAAATGGATACATATATTTAGGACAAGAGTTATCTGATTAATCCCTGTAAATTTTAAGACAAAATTTCTCCACTGTGGGCAAGTTTGCTCTCAGGTGACATATGACAGACATTTTGGGTTGTCACTACTGGGGGTGGGGTGAAACTGGAATTCAGTAGGTAAAAACCATGGATGATGCTAAATATCCCACAATGCACAGAACACCTTCCCATTACAGATAATTAGCTCAGTCAAAATTAATAATGCTGAGCTTGAGAAATTCTGCCATAAATCTATCACAGAGATTGGCATATCACATATGGCTGATAAGTATTTGCTGACACTATGAAAAAGTCTCACCTCTCTGCTAAAAGTAAAAAAGTCAGGTACATGAATTAATGATTCAGTTTCTCTAGTATGCTCACTTTCATATCGAAAAGAAAAAGCAAGGAATGTCAAAAAGTATTACTAGGTTATTCTGGAAACATGTATATTTATTTGAAAATAAAATACAGTTTCTCCAAATAGTACTTTGTCCTCTTAAAGTCATTTTTTTTTTCAGTTACAAAATAGATTAGCAATTGCTCTTGCCCATTTTGTAAAAAGTCATAATGCAGTTAAAAATAATAGAAGAGAATGACTGCCATTTTAAATATTTCCAGTTATCTCTCGGATCAATGAGTATTTAGATGGCCTGAACACAATAACACTCTCAGATCGAAGCCAGTAAAATCTGAATGTACTTCAGATAAAGTTAATTGCAACCCAGGAGAAAGAATGTTTCACACAATCACGATAATTAAAGAAATCCCAGTACAATCGAGATCCTTTAGGGAGTTCTATTAGGGTTTCCCAACTCACGAGTTCAATATACTTGATGAAGTAGAAAATGTTTGTAAAGAGCAGCTGTACTATGCAAAGAACCATGAGGAATTAAAGAAAGGAGACATCTATTGTGGTGAAAAGGAGGAGAATTTGAATCCTAGATTTCAAAATCTTTCTACACCAAAGAAACTATCAATTTCTTTATCATTATCAACATCATTACCATCATCATTATATTATCATTTCTTTAAATGAAATTAATAAAAGGGAACTGTAAAAATAAGGTAAGTATGCCTATTCTAAGAAAAAATATGTAGGTAAAACTTCATATACCAAGTATAGATTGTGTTAAAACTCTGCTAGGATCATTGCATCCAGTTCTTGAAACACATAATGAGGTGTGTATCTTTTGTGGTCTTTCAAAGATAAAGAAACCAAGGCACATGTAGTTGAAATGGATCAGTCAAGATCATGCAGCTCGTGACAGTGACAGAATTCAAAAGCCTGAAACCTACTTTCTACTGCCCCTCAAAGCTAGTAAGGTGAGTAACTGGGTTTATTGCCAAAACTCTTTGCTTTATATTCCTATTGGTTGAAGACTCAGAAACTGCCTAAAATTTTTAGTAGGAGCTTCACGTTTGCACCTGAGTTTTTAGCCAAGTTTCCTCATAATATGGGATATTTAATCTGGTAAAGAAAAAGTTCACATGTATGTTTATAAAACAGGAATACTTAGAATTTTATTGCTCATGAGAAGAGAATAAAGAACAAGGAGGACATCATCAAGGGCAATGTTCAAGGGTACAAGGCTTCGCTTTATTGACTCTAAGAAGTTTAGGCTTGGTCATTTGGGGTCAGATGGCAAAATACACCTGAACTGGTAAATGTTTAAGATAATGTCTTCACTCTGTTAGCTGAGGTTGACACACAGGGAGAATAATACATTCTTTTTGTTTATCCAACAAGTGTTTATTGATCTATTATTATGTCCTAAGGATCTATATGCTAGCTGGTGTAGAATACAATTAAATGATTCAAAGAAATGCTTGCTTTTATTAAGCATTCATTCAAGGTAGAGAGACACAAAACAGGACAAACAATAAGTATCATGATAGTGACAGGTGAAGCTTGGAGAAGAAAATATGTTAATAAAAGAACAAATGAAATTGGAAGAAGCTGCTTTCATTAAAGTCAACCGGAAAGTCTTCTCTGTGGACATGAGGATTAAATTAATTTAAATTAGCTATATCTTCTATGATACCTGGCACAGAGTAGGCCTTAATGCAGCAAATAAATTATTTGCATTTGCTTTAATATTATAAGTCTTCAGAAAATTTTGCTTCTACTTTGAAAGGTCAAGACATGCAAACACCCGAAATGCCCTTTGAGAGATGATTGGATAAAAAAGATGTACCTCTATACAATGGGATGCGACTTTTTCTTAAGAAAAGTTGAATACTGACATTTGCACAACAACATGGTTGGATCTTGGGATTCTCGTGCTAAGCCAAGTGTCACACAGAAAAAGCTGAGAACCACGTGATTTCACTCATATCTGAGACATAAAACTGAAAGCAACAAATGAGCAAGAGACTCAGAGACGCAGACAACAGTTTAATAATTACCAGAGGGAAAGAGGGGAGGGGAAGGTAGTTAAGGGTAAGGAAGGTCAAATTGATGGAGTAAATTTAACTTTGGGTGGTGAACACACTGTGCAATATACACATGGTGTATTATCGAATCGTACACTTGAAACCTGCATAATTTCATTAATGTCACCCCAATAAATTTAATTTAAAAAAATGAGAGTAACCATCCGAAATAATTAAGAGCTCAAAAAATCACTCAACTCTACTGTCCATTCTAATTAGCTGGAGAAGAATGTGAGAAGAGTTAAAATTTGAGAACAATTCTGAATTTGAATTTAGCAGCTTACTTCCTGGCTTTAGGGTTATGGGTGATGTACACACATTCTGAGGTTTTGCTTCCCTCTTTGTAGAAATATTTGGTAATATATTTCAAAGGTTGTTTTGAGGACGTAGGAATTATTGCCTAGAGGATCTCAGGACCTCGCAGGTGCAAAATGGCCATCAGTTTTCTTTTGTTTGTTTGTTTGTTTGTTTTATCTAGCCATCTCACCTGTGAAGGAACTGACTCAGAGAAAGGACTCGGTGTCTGTTCAAGATGACCCTGGGCTCACCTCTTCCCAGGAATACCCTGAATCCACAGCTACATGTGGGGAAAAAAAATTTCCTCTGGAAAAACAAAATCAAAAACACTAAAAACTAGCCCAGGGATAACCACTTCAAGAAAAGAAAAAAACAACATTGCAGAAGATCTGAAAGGCTGAGACACAATCTTGCCATAATCCCGACCTCTGACGTGCTTACTGCCCATCTGCAGGCCTCAAAACCTGGGGCTTCTCTCCAGGTGATGTGGGAGTGAAGGGTTCGTGCCCCACGTCACACGCCTCGGCTTTGAAGACCTGCACCTGGGGACAAGTCTCCAGAACACCTAGACTTAAAAACCAATGGGGCTCGTGTCTGTGGAGCCACAGGATGTAAGGAAGTGAGAAAAGGCTCTTAAAAAGTTCGTGCTTGGGGATGTCCAGACTTTACATAAGAAACGCTCATTATGCTAATTTTAAAGCAGCGACCTGAGGGAACAGGGCCTGCTGGACATGCTCCTGAGGTGGAGGCTGTCAGGCATCATTTTCCCACTCTCACCTGGACTTGTAGGCGGCACCTTCTCCCCCCACAGGTGTCCCTTCCCAGCTTCCCCTCTGCCTCGGGCCTGGGAGCCATCTTTGCTCTCCCCCTGCCTCCCTCCAGAGCACCCGGAGCTCCAAGAGAGGAGCTTGTCCCAGCCTCTAATTAGCCTAACTCTAGGTACTGACTGAGATTCTGTCCTTCTTCCCTTTGGGACTCGGACAGGCCTTGGCACACCCTCAACTGCGAAGCTATTTGACATAAAACAGGCTGCTGGGACAACCACAGAGACAAGCAAGAGCAAGGCCGGGCTGGGGGATGAGGTTCAGCTTCCACACGGGGCCTCTCGGTCCAGACCAGGAGAGGACAGGTTTCATCTGAGGCATGGAAGCCAACACAGAGAGTCAGGTGACAGGAAGAAGCCAAGGACTACATTACAACAAAACAAGATAAAACCCAGAGAAAAGCCATAAGGAGACAAGAGGGAACTTCCGATGAGGACACAGCTGCTGATTGGGTAAGCCCAAGCAAATATTCTTTATTTTGTATTCTTTCCTGTACGCCATTTTGCTGCTCTTGTGATGTGATACATTTAATTTATAACTTTTCAAAGGAATCAGGGAGGAAGGTTTGAAGAGGGCTCCTAATGACCAGAAAAAAATGATTGAAAGAGTGAGTGTGAGCCTCAGTGGTGTCTTCATTAGTTCCTAAAGTGTATTCGTTGGAGCAGCAGCAGGATTACTTCTTGGGAACTAGTTAGAAATGCAAAGTCATGGGCCCTGCCCCAGACTAACTGAGTCAAAAACTGGGGGAGGGCCCAGCAACCCATGTTTTAACAAGCTCCCCAGGTTCAGAGGCCCATTACCGTTGGCAAACCACTGTTTCAGACAAAGGGTTATGGATTTTACTAAAACAGTAGCAAAGATTTTATTTGTAACAATTTTGCAAGTTAAAATTTTTACCCTGAAGAATGTTCTCTGAGTGTAAAATTGAAGATAGATGATAGATAGATGATAGATAAGATTCTATTCATTCTACCTACCTCACAAACCATGTTTGCCTCTACCTATATCTGAACTCATTTTGGTCTTATTATTTCCCTTGCTTCTTATTACCTTGAAAAGAAATTTGGCAATATTGTATTTGGTAAAGAATAGGTAAAAATAATCATACTGTTTTTCTTTGCTTTCACATTACCTAACTGCAGGGGAAAAAGCATATTTTTCTGTAGAGTGATGTACTGCTCTCAGACTGCCCAGAGTTATTGTATGATGTTGAGAGAAGTTATCTAAGGTTTGAAGCTTTCTCTGTGGGTAGTACCTTAGTCTTGGCTCAGCTATCATCAATTGCCTCTTATT
The DNA here is from genome assembly GCA_030015415.1 of Cynopterus sphinx. NCBI lineage: Eukaryota > Metazoa > Chordata > Mammalia > Chiroptera > Pteropodidae > Cynopterus > Cynopterus sphinx. The sequence continues at coordinate 4,081,019 of CM057383.1, read as the reverse complement.
GATTTTTTTTTTTGTAAACTGTGAAATGCTATTCAAATATTAATTATTGCTCTGTCTGCAAAAGCATCTGTCATGTGCTCAGATGATTTCAGATGGGTTCTTGCATCACAATGATTTTATACTGTACTTGCTCACATGTATGTGCTATTTTAGATAATTTGGTAGAGTAGTTCTGGGAGATTCAGTATAGCAAGTCAATGAAAAAAAAAAAGAAAATCTGCCTCAAACAATAGGCATGTCAATAATAAAATACACCATTTGCTGAGTTCCATAGGTAGATATGGTTGCTGTGGATTTACTGACGTTATATGGACTTCTTACAACTTTATTTTGAGTTTAGTGCATTTTAGGTTGAAGAAGCTGAAGCATGACCTTAAATAAAGTTGAAATCTTTAAAAGTAAGAAAACTGTGATATAGCTGAATTCTGGTTGACTAAAATCTTCTGCTTTTCTGCTGTCTGGAGCCGTATCCACACACCCATGAAATTGGTTTGGTGTCCATTTATCAAACCCTTACTGTGGAGGATGGGAACGTATCTTACATATTTTTACTCTGTTTCCCCAGCCAGTTTCACCTCCAAGGTCACCTTAGAGAAGACTTGGCCTTCCCATTCTGTGCCTCAGTTTACTCATTTGTAAAGTAAAGGAGTAATATAAAATATACGGAGTTGGAGTAAAGATAAAAATGTATTTGATGGCCTAATTAGTAGAATAATAGGTGGTTCCTCCATATTCTGTAAAAAAAAAATATATATATATATATAATTTATATTATATTCTGTAATACACACACACACACACACACATCAGAAAGTAAGTAAATTTGTTTTCCAATGAGAACTGTTTCCCTATAGTGTTTTAGAAAAATCTACTCATTATCTAGTCTTCTTAAGATTTTAAGTAGAGGCACTGTTCCTGACTCTTAAAATAATTACAGTATTAAAGAGAGAAAAAGAAAGGCATGTGGGAAAAAGAACCTTCTGTACCAAGTTTGGAACTGAGTCCTTAGGTAGATTTTCTTGTCAATTTTTTTTTTTTTTTTAGTTTTTATTTTTACAGAGCTCTGATTTAGGATCTTATATATAGCTTCATTGTCAATCCCTGTAGAAATATGCAACATTTATTCATATGAAATGCCATTAAATCTTCCCAGCTTCTTTGAAGTCAGAAACTCTACATACCTTGTCTGGACTCAGTGAGTTCTTGACCTGACTACCTCCTAGGACACACACCTAAGAAAGTAGCAAGGAAGAGGACTCCTCCTTGGCAAGGAGGAGAGGGCTATTATTATGCTGTTTTAAAGCAGGGCGGAAAAGAAACAGTTACCTATACTCTCTAAAGACTTTAGGTATTAGTATTTTGGTTTTATTATGTTCACTATTTTTAATGTTTATTTGTTATGTTTTACATAATTAAAATAGATTTTGTAAACATAGAAAACCAATTTGTAAAAATCATCAAATTTTACACATTAAATGTCATTTTCGATGTCATAAATTGTAAGGTCACTGAATTCTTCAGAACACATCATTTTCTAACAGCCTAGGTTTTCATCGATCCTGGATTAGACCATAAACTGGATGAAACCATAAACTGTATCTGAACTGTGCATTTCCCCCATGGTTTCCCCATATTAGGTACCCAACAAATATTTGTGTGCTGAATGACTTTCACCAATATTGCATTTTGAAATCCGTGAAATACACATGTCATTTAACAGTGACAACCCCTTAGGAAAGAGTAGGGCCTTTTACATACTTCATGGGCTGTTTAACTTCTGGGAGTGAGAGGTCAAAAAGACGTGACCATCTCTCGTGAGTCCTTTGTCTCACGGCTGGTATTCTTTCTAACACAGCCAGCTGCCTATTGGAAAAATGAATGGACTCCAAGGGGATGTGTTAACTTGGATTTATACTTTTTAGAAGATGGCCAAGCAGCGCTTCCCAGTGACATTCAAGATATGAGTACGCCGAGAGATTCGAAGTTATCTAATGAATTGGTCTTCAAATCTTTAAGCACATACAGTGCCAGAAACGTTATTTTGATGAATAGGCCCTAAACTTTTAAAAAATGAAGCCGTGATGGCAAATATCAAATCCTTTAAACAGAATCAAATTCGGGAGTTCAATTTAAATCTTGGCAAAATTTCAGGTACATTAAAAAAAAATTAATCAGTTTTAGGACACAAAGCATTTATATTTTACCTTTATATTAAACAACTCTTAGAACCTCTCTACCTTTTGTTTCTTCATCCCAGAGAAGAAAAAGGCCCCCATAGCAGCAACCTCCACTCTGACCCTGTACGTATTAATTAAACTAAATGGAGGAAAAGGACATTTTTAATTTAAAAGTTTCTTCCACAGTGAAGGCAGTATATTGTAAGAATAAGCAATTAGAACAGTTTACAGCTGTATTTTTTAATTTTTCAGTTTTGTAAGTATATAAAATTGTATTCCTAAGAAGATGTGGAAAAGTAATAATTTTAAGCACCTATTATGTGAATATAATTCTGGGCTTTTACACACATTAAATCACTACAGTCATTCAAGGCAGTTCTTAATATCTGTATTATATAGATGAGATCATAGTCCCTGAGATGGTAAGAAATCTTGCCATAGTTGCATGCCTATTACCTGAAGAATTGAGGTCTTTAACTTCAAAAGCTCTGTTCTCTGCATATTATTCAGCTATCATGTCATTGTGCTTTAGAACATAAATTTTCTGCAATAGTCAACATGTCTATTATTTTCATATGTAATTAATATTTTATGTTGCCTAGCATCAAGAAAAATTGGTATTCTGGAAAGAAATGCCATAATCTTTCTTGAGCTGTTTTTACATCTAACAAAGTTTGTCATGGGAGTATAATTCCAAATTTGAGAAAAATAAATGATATACTAAGTATTAGATGTTTCATGTGAGGAAGGATTATGCAAAAGACTTTATACACATGAGTTCATTTGGTCCTCAAAAAAAGCATTGAAACACAACCTTTTGAAATCTATCTATATAAAATATCTATATAAAATATCATTTAACAGCATCATCAATTTCCCTTAAACTGAGTTGTTTTATAACAGTTCAGACATCAAGTTTAAACTTCTCAGGATTACAGAATCTATGTTAATGTTTTTGATTGCTTGTTGTTTGCTTCCCCAAAATGTAGAATTCGTGACTGAGAAAAAAGTAAGGGGAGAGGTATAGGCAGCAGCTAGGATGCCAGAACTTTTTGAGAAAGACCATGCCTATAAGTGAATCTGTAAATATTACATTTTATCAACCTTTTAAACTTTCTTTTATGCTAAAAGGAGTTCACGTTTGTGAAGTCAACTATCACTTAACAGTTAACTAAAAATAACAGGCTGAATTTATATATGAAGTATCTGAGAAAATTTTGCATAACAAAATCCATGGGAAATCTGCATATCCGGCTATATTAGGTTAGACAAAATATTATGTTTCCCTATTTAGCCACATATTTTTACTGTTCACTACTTAAGATTTCTTTGATACTGATTCTATTTGATTTATACATATGTGAATATCTGAAATGAGCCTACACTTTGGACTACCAATGGATGCTCATGGCAGTCCTGGAAGAAAAAGAGCCAGCTTTTATCATCTCATGTTACCAATGTGAACATTGTTTTAAAGGTTATTTTAAAATCAAAAATTAATAAGAGGCAGAATTTGTGTTTAAATAATTGGACTTTAAAGGATTTCAGTTCCCAAAAGAACTTAAAATTCTTAGTTTGAAAAGCAACACAACAGGTGATCATTTTACAAGAGACCATAGATTAAGGCAATTAGGTTCATATCTCTAGTCATAGCTAGGAAAAGAACAGAGATGTGGTCAGTGATATTAGACTCAGATCGCTGTTAGTCTGAGGGCAAAGGCAATGGACACTTGATGACCTACTGGTTCTTCTACCTCTATACTCATTTCAGCAAAACTTGATTATAAATGTAGAGCAGTCACGAGAGATGACAATTATTGCTCATTCAAAAGTATCAATAGGCATGACCTTCTGCAGCCAGCTTTCCACTAACTTTTTCAAATAAATGTTTAAATGGTTTAAATGATATTCATCTACCCCTCAATTGAGCAAGAACTATTTTCAGGCACTGTGCTAAGTGCTGGTTCTACATGGTGATAAGACAAATTTTTTACTCATCAAACAAATATATGAAGAGAGAAAAACATTTAATTTATTAAAAAAATAAATGCTTAATTACAAAATGAATCACTTTATCGAAACAGTTAACAGGAAATTCCAGGCCTTCCTGAAGGTGACCTTCAAGGTGACATCTGCATGAATTCAAGAGTGAGAGAAGAGCTTGTGGGATGGAAGCAGGCATCCTAGATAAATGCTTTGAAGTGAGAAATGGCTTTAACTAAAGCCATGGGAGCTGCAACAAAGTGGGAGAAGGAAACTAATACTAGATTTTGAAAAGGAAGGTGGAAACTGTACATTATGAATCTTAAGCCATTGCATTATGTTCCTAGGGCTCCTATAACAAAGTATCATAAATAGAGTGGCTTAAAACAACTGAAATTTATTTATTTAATTTTTACAGTTTTGAAGACTAAAAATCTAAAATCAAGATGTCTGTAGAATTGATTTCTTCTGAGGGTATTGAGGGAGAATCTGTCCCATGACTTATCTCCTTGCTTCTGGTGGGAGCTGGTATACCTTCGTGTTCCTTGGCTTGCAGATGCATCTTTCCAGTCTCTGCCTCTGTCTGCAATAGTGTTCTTCCTGCACGATTCTGTCTCTTAACATGGCCAGTTTTTCATAAGGACACCAGTCATGTTGTCGTAGGGGTCTACCCCATTCCAGTATGATCTCAACTTACCTAATTATATCTGCAATGAGCCGGTTTCCAAGTATGGTCACATTCTGAGGTCCTGAGAACTAGGACTCCAATAAATCTTTTTTTTAGGTGGGAGGCAGAATTCAACCCATAGCCACCATGCTAAGGGATTTTATTTATTTTAAGATTAGCAAGAAGTCACTGAAAAAGTTTATGCATCTTTCTGACAATATTTTGAAGAATGTAAAAAAGGCAATAAAAGAAAAAAAGCACATTAGTAAGCTTTTGCAAAAGCATTGGCGGCTTAAACTAAGAAAACGATGCTAAAGATAGAAATAAATAAGTTTGACAAGAGCATCATAAGAGGAGAAATGGATTATAGGAGAGAAGCAAATCAATAAATCATTATGGACTTGTTAAGCCTGACGTGCTACTAAGACACTGAGAAGAAATGAGAGAAGTTGGAGCATCACTTAGGAGCACCACTCGAAAGAGGCTGAAGGTACAACTTCGGACTCATAAACACAGAGACGTACCTTAAGGAGATGAGTGTGAATGTGTCATAAGAGGAATATAGAACAGAGAATAGAATAGGGACATGGACTGAATCCAATAAGGGTAAAGGAACAGGGTCAGGAAAGAAAAATGAACAGCAGATGGCTGAGAGATAAAGGGAAAAACAGAAAATAACGAAACAAGATCACAAAGTTGCATAAATTAAGAGAAAATGTTTCCAGAAGGAAGAGTTGAGAGGTGCTTAATGATGCTGAGGACAGTGTAGATGAGAGCTGAAGTGGCAGGGTGGGATCACGTGGATGCCATTGTTTTCTCTCGTAAAAGAATGTCACACTTGTCAGAATAATTTCATATATAAGGGGCATTCACCATAATATGTGTAAGGAAAGTTTTACAATGCAGACAAACACCCTTAGACAGCTTCTGTTCAGGGCACAAACAGATGTCAGAATCATTTATAAATAAGGGTTTGGCTTAGTCCCATTTTCTTTTTGGAGACTTATTTGAACACTGTCAAATCAGTGAGTCCTGCAAATCTCCACGCACATTTGCAGGGATGAGTAAGGGCAGTTACTCTGTACAGTTTTGTGCAGAAACCAGTGCTGTGTACTTTCTCTAAGTAATCTTTGAATTATTTCAGCTCTCGTATTTTTGAAAATCATAGTCTATATGTTGCAGTATTCAGAAAGATCACATGGACTTTTCGTTACTATTTTCCTCCTCACATTTGCTTCTCTTCTGCTTCTCTTAGTGAAGAGTCTATAAAATGGTCAAGGAGACGAGATGTTTAAGGAAGAGCAGTCAGTGGGAGGGCCATAGTCAACAGCAGAAAAGATGCCGTGCCTGACGTCATTCATATTAATTTCCTAAAGGAGTTTGGAGGCCACCAAAACAAAACAAAACAAACAATGAAACAAGAAGTACCACCGCAGTGTCTGGAGGGTCTATGCAGTATCTCTATAAGCTGAGAGTGCATTTTCATAAACCCTAGGAACATGAGGGGCTTAAGAAGGCAAACACACTGGAATGAGTTTTTGAGCATAGCCACAGAGTCTTCACTCTTTCCACACTTCAGTGTATCCAGTTCGCCCCAGAGTCCAATATTTTAATCTCCTTCCAAAGCCTTGTCCACCTGCTGTTAAGAATTGGACAAGATTAGCTGAGCTGGCCTCCAACTGGTATGGTGTCTGTAAGTGGTGAATCTAAGTCTTTAATCATGCTGCTTGGAATGACTTCACTTCATCCTAACATTTCTTCCATAAATAATAAAAAACGGCAATTGAGAATATACCATTCTTGTTTGTAATACCGTTTTTCTGTTTAAATTCATTTTCAATAATTTTGGAGAATATGCCTTTTTTTCTTTTTTTTTTTTATTGTTTATTGGGGTAACATTGGTTAATGCAATTATATAATTTTCAGGTGTACATTATAATATTCTATTGTGTGTTTACTACCCAAAGTCCGGTTTTCTTCAGCTACTATATGTTTGATCTCCTTTACCTACTTCACTCTCCTCCTACTCTCCTACATTTGAACTCCCTTATGCCATCTACCTCTCTCCTCCTCTCCCACCCCTTACCCACTTCTAACTACTGGCCTGTAGTTCATGTTCATGAGTCTATGTTTATCCTGTTCATTTGTTACTTTTAGGTTTATATTCCATGTATAAGTGATATCATGTGATTTTCACCTTTTTCTGTCTGTTTATTTCACTTAGTATGATTATTCAAGGTCCATCTATATCTATGTTGTTGCAAATGGCAGTGTTTCATCTCTTCTTATGGCTAATATCCCATTGTATATATGCACCACAGCTTCTTTAGCCAGTCATCTATCGTAGGACACTTCACTTGCTTCTGTGTCCTGCCACTGTGAATAGTGCTGCTATGAGCATCAGTGTGCAAATATCTTTATGGATATGAGTTTTCAAGTCTTTGGGGTAAATACCCAGTAGAGGGATTGCTGGATCATATAGTAGATCCATTCTTAGATTTTTGAGGAACCTCCAGACTGTTTCCCATAGTGGCTGTGCCAATTTGCAGTCCTACCAGCAGTGCATGAGGGCTCCTTTTACTCCGCATCCTCTCCAACATTTGTTATTGCTCGTCCTGTTGATTATAGCTATTCTAACAGGTGTGAGGTGGTATCTCGTTTTGGTTTTGATTTGCATTTCCCTAATAGCTAGCAATGTTGAGCATCTTCTCATGTATTTGTTGGCCATTTGCATGTCCTTTAGGGAGAAGTGTCTGTTCAGGTCCTCTGCCCATTTTCTGATTGGATCAATATTGTTTTGTTATTATTGAGTCATGTGATTTCTTTTTATATTTAGGATTTTAGGCCCTTATCAGAGGCATCACTTGCAAATATATTTCCCCATTCAGATGGTTGTCTCTTTATCTTGTTGATGGTTTCTTTTGCTGAGCAGAGCTTTTTAGTTTGATATAGTCCCACTCATTTATTTTAGCTTTCATTTCCCTTGCCTTTGAGGTCAAATTCATAAAATCCTATTTAAGTCCAAGGTTCTTGAGTTTTGTTCCTCTGTTTTCTTCTATGCATTTTATTGTTTCTTGTCTTACATGCAGATCCTTCATCCGTTTTGAGTTAATTTTGGTAGGTGGTGATAGACAAAGGTCTAGTTTCATTCTTTTGCAGGTGGCTTTCCAGTTATCCCAGCACCATTTATCAAAGAGACTTTCCTTCTTCCACTGTATGTTTTGGCTTTTTTGTCAAAAATTATGTGCGCATATAAATATGGTTTACTTCTGGACTCTCGATTTCATTCCACTGGTCTGTGTGTCTGTTTTTCTGCCAAAACCATGCCGTTTTGATTACTGTCATTGTATAGTCTCATTTCTCTTTTGATTTAACCTACACATTTAATCTTGAAAAGTTTAACTCAACGAGTTTTCTTCTCAGACTGTAGATTTTACTATTGCTTAGCATCACTTTATTGAAGGAGAATTTCTCCTCTGTATTTGCTCTTTTAAATGTTCTCAAACTTTCCTCTAGAGTCACCTCACATTTTTTTCTGCAGGTTTCAGAGTACTTTATCTTCGTTTGATCTCAGAAAGGGTCCTGCAACCTTGTTTTTAGATAGACTCTCAAATTATTCTAACACATATAAAAAAAGTTTCCATCATACAAGATTAGTGTAGGTGCTGATAGTAACTATGCTGTACGATAATGTATTCACAATGCTTTACTGAACTTGAAGACACTGTATTGTTAAATGACACACACACACACAAAATGACAAAAGACATGCAGAGAGTTCATGCAGAAAATCATCATTCCGGATCAAATAATCATGAAATGAGGCCAACATTCTAGGTGAATAGCTACCCATGTCTGAGTGAACCTGACCCCACTAGTGGGTATGCTGCTGCAGGTTAATTTTAGGACTGGGTGGGCAAATGTGGGCTTGTGATTGTTTCCCAGGCAAAACCTACAGAGGATTTTACATTTTCTACTTCTCCAGGAGAAAGCTTTTCCAAACTCAGTTCCATAAGACATTAATGAATATACAAAAGTGAGTTTAATGTAAACAAAAGTGAGAGGTCAAAAATTTTATAGCTTAAGATAATGGAAGTCAAATATTTAGAGTCGGAACAGCAATTTGAACTTGTGTGTACTCAGCAGAGTCGTTATGCTATTTTAAGTAGGAGAAAAATTAAGGCTTATTAAAGAGGAGTCCAGGAATTTCTGTCATGGATTTTACATGGCATAAGGTAGCCTAGCATTTGCAGGAGAGAATGGGGGTCTGAGATTCATCTGGTTTAACTTTCTTCTCAGGAAAAATTTACTTTAATGATAAACTTCCCCTGAAGTTCATGGTACAGAGCTTTCACTTTATTTATTTATTTTTTTAATTTTATTCTTAATAAAAGAGAAAGACTTGCTTGGAGATACTATTACTTAACAGTATCCATCCTGTAAGATAAGGACCCTAAAACTCAGAGAGGTTAAGCATCTTATCTAGTGGCATTGGCTGCTAGTTGGCAATGTTAAGATTTATATTCAGTTCTCTAGGTTCTAAAAATAAAACATGCTAGAATACTCAATTTCCCTTTCAGTTGAACATTCAACACTTTAACTCAAAGAACTATAGACTCAGAGGGCACAGGCCCCATGGGCAGAACTGTCTCCTCCTTCATTCCAGAAGGTAAGGCCAGGGCCAAGGGGTCAGGGTACCCTGAGTTGAGTGGGCAGGGCTGCCCCTGTGGTGGACAAAATACACAGCGAATCCAGCCTCAGTGGATTATTCTTGAGCCTTAGGATAGAACAGAATTTTCTCTACTGGGTCTTGAACTTGTTCTGGGACCACAGCTTCAGAATGCTGCATTGTTTAAAGACAGAGTCTTTACAGATATAATCAAATTAAATGAAATCACATGGCTGAGCTGTAATGCAAGAAGACCAGGGTCCTTATGAGAAAAGGAAATTTGAGCATAGATATGAACAGAGGAAAGACAATGTGGAGAGCAGGGAGAAGATGGCTAACTAGAAGCCAAGGAGAAGGTCCTGGAGCAGATCCTTCCTGCCTATTCCTCAGCAGGAACCAAGCATGCCAACATCGTGAGTCCAGACTTCCAGGTTTCAGGACTCTGAGAAAATAAATTTCTGTTATTTAAGCCATCCAGGTGGTACTTTGTCATGGCAGCCCTAGTAAAGTAACACACCGCCCGAAATGACTTCTTCTGCACCTGATTTCAAACAAGGCTCATGAGATTAAAAGTAGTTCCAGCACACCTCACCGTCTGTCCCTTCCCGAGAGCATGCAGTTATGTAACTGTTTCTTATTTGAAGCCAATAAAACGTCCAAGTGTCTTTAGTTGTATAGATGCATATACATATTTTAACAGTGTCTCTGCAAGTTTAGCGGAAGCAATTATATAAATGCATGCATGGTATGGATGATGAAAAAAACCACTTCTGCCATTCAAGCTGGTGGATCACAATAATAGAATTTCAGAGCTAGCAAAGCATTTGAGAATTTTATTCCGACCTGATGTTACACAATGTTCTTGGCTCAAGTCTTTACTTTGGTGGCAAGTAGATGTTAATTTTTGCTATTATAAAAATAAAATGCTATTTTTAACTTTGTATCATTTTTATGTTTTAGTTTTAAAGACCCTCTTTCTAAATTTCTTATGGCAGGGGATAGTTATTTATCAATCGCATAGAAATAAATTTCATTAAGAAAACTATTCATTTAAGCATGACTAAACCATGAACGAACACTTTGGGGTGGAGGGCTAGCTCTCAATTTCAGAATTTAATAAATGTACCAATCATTTTTTAAGGACTGAACTACTTTATAGAAAAAAAATCTTGAAAAATTTTATTATTTGGTTATCTTGAAATAATTGTTTATGGTAAACTTAATTTGCATACAGTAAACTGAGGTTAAAAAATACAACTTTCTTCACAAAGGAACTGATAAACCTCTTCAAGGTGAACAGGTTAAGGGAATAGTTTCTGAACAGAACAAACCACATTTGCAGTATGTTCTCCACGCTCACTTCTTGAGAGTGGAGGTTCACAGGATTCCTCACCATATTCACTCATCAGCCATTCATGCTGTTCACTTTTAATTTTAAAGTGGGCACCATGGATCTGCTCTATACTACAGTTCTCTCCTTTGGTCTTTATACCCATATATTCTGCAACCCGCAGGATATTTCTATCTGAATTTTAATATATAAGTTACACTGATGTTCAAAATTGAACTTCAGTTACCTTCTCATGCTACCCATTTTCCTACTCAAAAAAAAAAAAAATTTTTCCTCCTCTAAGGATCTTCATTTAGGGCAATGTCATCATGATTCATCAAGCTTCCACACTAATAAATGCATCTCTCACCTTATCTTCTCCTCAATCCCCACATCCACCCAAATCATTTTTGATTCTCTTCCCAAAATGTTAGAGGAAAAAATACGGTTTGTGTTTGTTTAATTTTAAATTTCACCCCCACAATTCAGGCCATTATTGTCTATTCGCTCAATTAATGTCACATCTTTGAAAATGTGTTCCCAGCTTTCCATCTGGCCTCCTTCAATCTGTTTTCCATACTCAATCCAGACCGATCCTTCCAAATAGAAAAATCTGCTTTTTAAAAATTCCTGTTTTAAGTCCTCATATGAGTGGCTGTGCCCCCAACATTTCTTTCATTTAGACTCCTTCCTACCCAGTAAAATATACTCGAGCATTTAGACTTGTTGACTCACTTGCAGGTCTCTGAAGACTTTGTTTCTTTTACCTCAATACCGATCCCTTCTTCTCTGGATTATTCTCCTTTCTTTTTTCGTGAGCAATGTAATCTGAACAACTTCTCATTGAGCATTGTTTTATGCAATCTCTCCCACCAGAGGACATATAAAAATTAAGGCATTTTAAAAGTATCAGATGTGTAAAAAGTTATATAAAGTCAGCATTGCCATATGTGGACGATTTGAAGCACATTTTCTCCTTAAATGTGAACTTTTATACTTTTCCAGTTGTTGAGTAAATACTAATCCCAGACTTAACAACGGTAGTAAGACAGTCAGTCCATTTAAAAAGCGTCAGAGCATTGTAATTTCAAATAACACACCGATGCTACCATGTTGTTGTCTATTTTTCAATGAAAACTGAAAGCTTTTAAAACCATTCAAGTACTTGTACTCAGAGCTGGAGAACAACATTATACTTTTCCTACATCAAGGAATAAAGTACCTATAGTAGGGGCTCTAAAATATGAATTGCAGTAGTGACCTTCTGTTGTTACCCTGCAGGTTACAGTTCAGTTTTGGTTATAATTACTCCCCCAAAATTTATTCTTTCCTTTTCTTTCCTTTTCTTTCCTTTTCTTTTCTTGTCTTTTCTTTTTTCTTTTCTTTTTTTTTCTTTTCTTCTTTTCTTTCTTTTTCTATCTGTCTGTCTATCATCTATCATCCATTTATCATCTTTATCATATATCTATCATCATCTATCATCTAATATTTTTATTTATGACTTTATTTAGATTTTAATAAAAGAAATTTAAAGTTGAAATTTAGATATTTGATTCAGTTTTATTTGTCTAAGTAAAACTTAATGGCTTTAAGAGGCTACTTCAGCATGAAGAAGTAGGAGATCTGCAAATCCTCTCACCAAAAATTAAAAACTGGTTAATATTTGCATGGAATATCTATTGCTGTCCTTTCAATTTTTAGCCTATTACTGTCTTAAGGTCAAAAATGAGTCTCTTCTAGGTGGCTTATAGTTGGATCATGTTGTTTTCATCAGTTCATCCAGTCTCTATCACTTGTCAGATATCCAGAAAGAAGGATACTACTTGTCACTACAGTTTAGATCTCAAATGAGAGATGATAGTGTCTAGGGAATTACCTTTATAAATGTATTCATAAGCATGATTGCTTATAAAAGGCTTAAGGCCTCAAAGACAAAAACCTAAAAGATGTGAATGAAGACTATTGAGACAATGGCAGTTTTAATGGGAAGATAACAATATGCCTCTAGTCTTGTTTACCTGATTTGTTTTCCAGACTCTTCTTGGTATTCAGAGCCTGGGGTGTTTGAACAGATTTATGTATGCAGGAAAAAAAAAAAAAGCCTTCACAAATGTGCTTCTACTGGTTAATATTAGGACTAAAAGCGATGTGGTGTCTCAGTTTTCTAAGTCATGTTCCTTTGAACCCCAGGATCCAGCACAGGGGCAAGCAAAAGCTAGTCTGTCTGAGTTAATGTCTCTTTTTTTCACTCTTCCTGGGCAATTATGTCCTCACTTATTTTGCTCTTGGAATTTTGCATACATCCTCTTTCTATATATGACTACAGGATTGGTTACTCACCATTTCCTGCACTGCCATTGTACCATGATGGATTTTGACTAACCTATATTCCAGGAAAAAAATGTTCATTTTCAACCTAGTAGTGTCTGGAATTGCTTATTCAAAGAAATGCAGAGAATATCAACAAATCGTTCTGTTTAAGAATTACAATGATCGGTTGATTAAGAACTTACTATGTGCACTTTCTAAGTGAACTTATTTCCAATTCAATGCATTATCCATTTTTGCAAAACAATAAGAAACAGAGCAGCAGCATAAGCGAGAAAGTGTTCATTCAATAAACTAAAATAATTTGGAGGTGGAGCTAGGATTATTTGGGAAACTTAAAGACAGAATATTAGTAATTCCTGTTTAAAAGGGTATGGTTTATTGTAGGTACATCCGGACAAGATTAAAATATTAAGAGGTGCTGACAGCATTTTTGTCACATACTACCCACCCCAGACAGATAAGCGCCTGCATACTTCCATTTGCCCACTCGTATTGTCTCCATTAGAAATGTTCTTCAGTAGAAAATTTAGAACCAGGTTTAAATGATGAACTAAAATAATTCAAGGAATGAAAATAGATTGTGCAGCCAAACATAAAGATAAATTTTCTCAGTATATGCTGCCCAATGTACATGAGCATGCATTCTTTTAAGTGTCTGAATGGCTTATAATTTAACATCTATGAACATTTATAAATGCTTTTAGACTATACTGACACATTTCACTCTGAATTATAGTCAATTTATGTATCTAAAATTAAAGAAGCTCGGTTTAAAAAGAAATAATCTCTTGAGTGTTGCAGAGTATGTAATTGCTTTTTCAAAGAAATATAAAACAAAGCAGGCACATTCACTGCAGAGAAATAAATCAAGACTCTTACACAAAATCTAGAATAAACATTCTATGGCTACTGATAATTTGAAGGCCTGGAATGTAACCTTTTCATACCACAACATAAATTAACCAATTTGTTTTCTAGAAAAATCACTGGCTATAATCCTCATGTTAAAAATTTACTGGTGTTGTTTGTTTGTTTGCTTTTGGTTTTTACCTCAGGAAAGATAGCCCTCAGGCCACCAGATGGTATTCAATTAAAATAAATTATTTCTCAGCACTTATTTTAATTAATTTCAGTAAATATCATTGAACACATTTTTGAATACTTACCAAACCCAGGAGATCCAAAGATGAATTTAAATGAATTTTTCCCTGGTGATCACGCAAATCTAATGAAGGAGACAAAGGTGTAATGAGAAATCTCAACGTAATATGCCAAGTATCATGATAGATATCTGCATGAAAAGTAAACTCAAGAAGGAAGAGCAGTGATTCACAAAAGTGGGCACAATCAAGAAGAATATTTAAAAAGGATATTCAGTGGAATCTTGAGAGATGACTAGGTTTTCTCCAAATTGAGAATGAGAAAGTAGAATGCTTTAGACAAAAAGAACTAAATGAATGAAGCGTGAATTCGCATGGTCTTCAGAGGGACTGCAGAATGTCAGGAATTACTGGAGTATAAAGTTTAAGACACCGACTATTGAGAATGAAACTGGAGAGAAAGGAAAACACCAACCCATGGGAGCCTTGAGTGCCATGTTCAAGTTTGGACTTTATCTCCGGGGCAGTGGGACAGCATGAAGGGAATTAAACCCAGGACAGTTAGGAAGATCACCCTTGCCATGAGATAAATCTGGGAGGAGGATGCAGTTGAGGCCCAGCTGAACAGGAAACGAGGCTCTGTCACACGCTGCGGCTGTAAAAATATATTAATTCTATAAATCTTCCCATGCCAAAATTTAAAATTCTTAAAAGCAAATGAAGTGGCCATATGGTCTCCTTTGATTTGTTATATCATGATAGATTTCCCCTCTGTGGCTCCCTTTCATGGTGAAAGTCACTTTGATTCTAAGGAACCTGCTTGTTCATCACTAAGAGCCCAGATTTAGCATGAATCTCTCTATACAAAGAGGTCTGTCATGATGATCTACAGACTCTGCAGGCCAGAATGAGTGGCTCTTATACTAAAATTTATGGCCAGCTCATATATTTTAAGGAGTTAGTGTGCCATCATGCTCAGCGTCTTGACATTTGGGCTGTGCCTGAATATCACAGATCCTGGGCAGCAATACAGTTTTCTGAAAAGTTTAAGTTATTCTCAGGGTAGGTGTCTCCTCTTGCATGGAGAGAAATCATCAGGAACGTTTCCTCAAATGGCAGAGAGCTGCAGGTGCTTCGGTGGTTCTGTAGTTCTCGTTCAAATCTAGAGGCTTAAAATGGTCATATCAAGGGAGTCATTCCTCTAGTCGCTCACTCATTCATTCATTCATATTTATTATTCGTTTGACAAGCAAATTCAGAAATTCCTCTGAATTAGATACTTTTTTTTCTAAGCACCTAGAATTTTAAGTAGAAAACTCTAAACTGCCATCAAATTTCCAATAATCAATTCATAAAACATTACATCTTTTTCATAATGAAAAACTGAAGGCAGAAAACATCCTTGAAAAATTTCCAAATGTCACTAGGCTTGGCTCTCAAGCAAATCATTAAATCTGTAGTAACTCATTATTTTCAATAATTCTTCCTTTTTCTCTTTTTGTGATTCTCTTTTCCAATTTCCCCAGCCTTATGCAAATGAGTCACTATCCTAGTATCTAGCTTTTAACTACCAGCTAGTTTAAAACATACATTCCAGTCTAATGGGATCTGATTTTTGATTCATGCTGTTGGAAATGAGGAGATTAAGAAAAAAATCTCCTTAAGCAGAAGATAGAAAAATGCCTGCTGTACACTCAGGATAGATTATGTTCACCTGCCATATCACACTTCATGCTCATAGCAATTTTATGAATTATGGATTATCATCCAATTTGATAGGTGAAGAAACAAAAATTGGCTTAAGATTTCTCTAAGATGACTCATTTTGAAATTTTCAGAGCTGTAAAATATGGGCCTTCGCACTCAAAATTTCTCTCTCATGTCATTGACCTGAGTTGTTCAGTCAAGTTTTTTCTACTTTCCATCTTGGCCTTAGACATAAATTCCTGAATCCTGACTTCTCCTTCTGTTAATATTAACCTTGTAAGTACTGATAATAGATCCCAGCCTGAAGGTTTTCTAATTATGTTCAGCAGTTACCAGGAGCCATACAAACACGAATGATTTGGGCCTGATAGGACCTGTTGTTTACACAGTCAGCAACATGAATTTGTTAGTTAGCAAATGCAAACTTACTCTTTCTTTAAACACACACATTGAAAAGATGACCGCGGAACAAAAACTGTACACCTAGCAACAGCAGCATAGAATTTGCATTTTGTGGACGATGCCAGACAAGTATATTAATGATTGTATATTTAACAAATGTTGCCATCACTCTCCAATCAAGTGCTCTTTCTAGGAAGCCACTGCACTATATTACATACACACACACACACACACACACACACACACACACACATACATATAATTATATATATGTATATGGACATATGTAATTGTTCATTTTTTATATATGCAGAAACTAAGAAAGAAGTTCAAGAATCTTCTCTATGTCACAAAAACTTGTAATTGAAGGAAATTAGAATTATTTGATTTGAGACCATCATTCTACTCGTTCCAGGAAAATACTTCTTTAAAAAAGTAAAGCTCCAATATGGACCAGAACAGGAATTCCCAACCCCTAGGCCATGGGCAAGTACTGGTCAGTGGCCTGTTAGAAACTGGGCTGCACAGCAGGAGGTGAGCAGCAGACAAGTGAGTGATGCTTCATCTGTGCTTGCAGCCACTCACAAGGGCCAGCATCACCACCTCGGCTCCACCTCAGATCATCAGGTTTTAGATTCTCATAGGAGCACTGGTTCCTGGTATCATAAAGGTTGGGGGCCACTGGAAGGGATCACTGATTAAAAAATGGATGAGGCATGAGAAAGAAACATAAACAATGCTTATTAAATTTAGCCTGAAAAACAAAACGCTATTGTGATATATTCATAAATTTAAATATGGTTTTGAATATGAAAACATTCTCAAATGAAACAGAAAATCTAGAGTCAAGCTTTCACTTTTTTTCCTTTTTATACTTTTTGGAAATTTTGAGAGCATTGCATATCCAAATACAGTAGCAAGAAATAATACAGTGATCCTTTACCCAAGTTTTCACATAGGTATCATTTTTTAAAAGTAAGATATAGTAATACAACTAGAATATCGATGTCAATACAGTTAAGATACTAACATTTGCATCACCAAAAGAATCCCTCATGTTAGCTTTTTATGTCCAAAGCCATTTATCCCTTCTATCCTCAACCCCCATTTTATCCCCGACAACTACTAATCTATTTAGAATTTCTATAATTTTTCATTTCAAGAATTTTATGTACATGAAATGATGTAGTGTATAGCTATTTGATTTTTTTTACACACTGTAATTGCCTACAAATTGATAGAGGCTGTTGTATGTATCAATAGTTCCTTTTATTTAGACTAGGGTTCCATGATATGGGTATACCACAGTTAGTTGAAACATTCACTCATTGAGAGTTTCTGGATTGTTTCTAATTTGGGCCTATTATGAATAAATCTGCTATAATTATCAGTGCACAGATTTTTGTGTGACCATAGTTTTCAGTTTTTTAAGTTATATATATGCTCCAGTGTAATCGATGGGTCAGATTATAATTGCATGTTTGGTTATTTAGGAAACTCAAAGTGTTTTCCAGAAAGGCTATGCAATTTTAGATTCCTACCAGCAATGCATGAAGGACACAATTTCTCTGCATTGTTTCCAACACTTGGTGGTATCATCTATTTTTTTATTTACTCATTCTTACAGGCGTGTGGAGATATCTCACTGTGGTGTTTTTACTTGCATTTCCTTTATGGCTAATGAAATCGAACCTGTTTTCACGTGCTTATTTGTCATCTGTATATAGTTCGGTGAAATGTCTCTGTATATTTTCACCAATTCCGAGTTGACTTTTTACTTGTTGTGTGTCTACTTTGCCCTTGTTTTTACAGATTCCTCTTGTGCAAACTTAGATCACTGGTTTGAGAACCGCTCTGTGTTGTAGCATACGCATCAATCCTCTCAACACTGATTTGTCTCTCATAAATTTTGATATGCTGCATTTTCATTGTCCTTTGGCTCAACGAAGTTTTATTTCCCTTGAGTGCTTCTCATTGTTTTGTATTACATGCAAGTGTGTTTACTTTCCAAATGTTTAGAGACTTCTCTGTTATGTTTCTAATATTGATTTCTAGTTTGATTCTATTTTGTTCAGAGAACACACTCTATGACTTCAGTTATTTTAACTCATTGAGGGTTTTGTTTTGTTTGGGTGTTTTTTTTTTTCTTTATGTTCTATCATATGGCGTCTTTTGATAGGTGTTCTAAGGGCACTTGAAATTAAAGTGTATTCCGCTGCTATTATGTAGTGTGCTACACATGCCTATTAGTCTATTGATGGTGTTATTGAATCTTCTATACCCATGCTGATTTTCTTTTGATTCAAGTTTGCATAATATACATTTATTGCATCCTTTTCATCCGTACTGCCTATATCACTATATTTAAAATAATCTTTTGTAGATAATCTATAGTTGGATCAGGCTTTTTTAGTTCACTTTGCCCATCCCTGTGTTTTCATTGATATCTTCAGACAAATTACATCTGATGTCATTATTAATAACTAATTCTAGAGTCTGACAGTTTATTTTTCTATTTTCTACTTTTTCTGTCTGTTTTTCTTTTATATTTACTTTTCCCTGCCTTTCTCTTGTGTTCCTTCAACATTTTTTAGAGTTATATTTTGATTTATATACTGTGCTTTTAGTGTATTTCCCTTTTATAGCTTTTTAGTGGTTGTTGTAGGCCTGATGTTGTGTGTACGTAACTTGTCATAGTCTACTGCTGCCATTATTCTACCAGTGTGAATGTCATAGAAACCCTGTCTCCCTGTCCATCCCTTTCTCCTCCTCCATTTATAATGTAATTATCTTATTTTCCCTACATACATTTAGGTTCACATCTTACAGTTGTTATAATTTTGTTTCAGTTGTCAAATATAATTTGAAAAACTCAGGAAAAGAAAACAAGTCTATTATATTTAGCTATATATTTGCTTCCTGTGTCCTTTCTTCCTTCCTGCTATTTTAAGGTTCCTTCTTTAAGCATCTTCTCTCTTCTTAGGTAACTCAATTTAGTCATTATTTGAGGTTAGTCTACTGGTGAGAAATTCTCTTAGTTTTTAAATTCTCTTTATCAGAGTGTATCTCAATTGCCGTTTTACTTCTAAAGCATGCTTTCTGTGGATATAAGATCTTAGGTGGACAGTTGTTTTTATTTTACCACTTGAAAAAGTATTGTGTCACTTTCTTTTGTCCTCTATGGTTTGTTTTTTTAAATGACAAATCCACTGTCATTTAAATCATTTTTCCCCTCAAAAGGTAAGGTGTGGTTTCTCTATCATCCCATTCAAAATGTTTACCTTATATTTTGTATTCAGGGCTTTCGCTATTGTGTCTTGGTATGGATCTCTCAGGGATTATTACAGTTAGGGGTTTTCTCAGCTTCTTAAAACTATAGATATCTGTATTTTTATTTTTAATGTAGGAAGTATTGTGACATTATTTCTTCTAGTGCTTTTTAGTCCTGCCTTCTTTTATCTTTTCCCAAGACTCTGATATCACAAGAATTAGATTTTTTAAATAGTCCCACAGGTCACTGAGGACCATTCTTTTTTCTCCCATCTTTTGCTCTATTTTTTTTAGATTGGATTATTTTTATTATTTTATCTTGCAGTTCACCTTTTCTTTCATTTGTCCTCTTCATTATGCTATTTAATTCATTTTTGAGGGTTATCCTTCTTAAACTTTTTAGCTTAAATTTTTCCTTGGCTCCTTTTATATCTTCTGTTTCTGCTGAGACTTGCTATTATTTTATTTCTTTCAAACATGTTTATAATGGTTCACTGAAGCATTTTTATGATGTCTGCTTTAAAATTTTTGTCAGATAATTCTAATATCTCAGTCATTTTCGCATTAGCCTTTATTACTTGTCTGTTTTCATGTACTCATTTTGTTCTTGATTCTTCATTTGAATGGTTTCCTGTTGAACTCTGGGTATTTGGAGTGTTAGGATAACTCTGAATCTTACCTAAAGCTGCTGTTTTATCTTCCTTTTCCTGAAAGAAGAAAGCTCTTTCTGGCATGACAAAGGTAGTGTCTCTTATTGCTTCAAGGTGAAGATAGAAATCCAGATTTCCTTTTTGAGCTCCTTGACACCAGTGTAGGAGCTAGCTTCTCATTACAGCTGGG
The DNA here is from genome assembly GCA_030015415.1 of Cynopterus sphinx. Lineage (NCBI taxonomy): Eukaryota > Metazoa > Chordata > Mammalia > Chiroptera > Pteropodidae > Cynopterus > Cynopterus sphinx. The sequence goes on along the minus strand of CM057383.1, from coordinate 4,060,543 downwards.
TGGGGGTCAAATTTATGGCTTCCCACTGGGTGGCCACTAATACTGTACTGGCTGGGAGGAGCTAGAGTGTCTCGTTGCTGCTCTCCATCTAACTTCCACTGACATCGAGGTATGGGGTGGCTTCATTATTACTGGGAGAGGTGAACACCCTGCCTGACCATCCACAGGTCCCTTCTGACAGAGCCCAGCATGGAAGGGGAGTGAGCCCATTACTGCTCGGTGATGTTGGAAGTCCAGGCTCCAGGACACTGTGAGAGGAAAGTGGAGGACTTGTTATCACTTGACAGGGATTAAAATCCCAACTCCCCATTTGGTCTTTACTTACACCCGTGCCTGGGGTGTTGAGGTGGCTTGTTTCATCCTGGAAATGATGGAAGTTTTGGTTCCCCACCCAAACTTCACTGGTAATGGCAGGGTCACAGTTTTTTTTCTGCCATTTGTCTGGAGTAGAGCACTTTCTTCTGTGCAAACTTTCCATCCTTCTAGGCTTTCCCATTGCTAGTCCTTGGCTAAAAAGAGCATACTTTATTTATGACTTTTTTGGGAGTGTGGGGAAAGGTCCCTATTGGTGGCTTTGGGTTGCTGGCTTCCAGAGCTTCAAGTTTGTGATATATGAGGTAGAAAGAATTTACTAGCTTTTCATTCCTTGGGTCTTGCAACCCCTACCTGGACTGGTTTCTTCTCTTCACCTTTCATAGTCATTTGTTTGTTTTATATATGATGCCAGGATTTTAGTTGTAAAATTTATGTGAAAGACCGTTTTAGATAGATCTAGTTTTATTGTTTCTTAAATTATAATTAAATACATAGACATATTATTCTAAGATAAATTACCAGTGGGCTGTTTTTTAAGTCATTTAATATTAATCAATGGAAATAGTTCAACTAAATTCAGTGACAAGTATATACACGATAAACATTTTTTTCTTTTTTTTTGGTGGAAAGCTATCAGAATGGGCTTGAATAATAGTACATTCACTGAGTAGATTATTCAACCAAAAAAACTACTGATTACATCTTCTGTACCTGAAAAGGCTGGAAATTCAGAAATAAAAGCAGCGTTCTTGCCATTTTAGAAGAGCAGGTACAGACAATTAAAATCTGTACTTAACCAAATGTAGCAATTATTGATGAAGAAATGAGAATGATTCTTTCAAACAAAGCATCTAAGCTCAATTTGAAATGTGGATTATTGAAGCATAAAGGATGTTTGGAGAGGGGAGACAATAAAAACAAAGAAGTAGCATGAACTTTTATATATGAAACATTCATTTAGAAATTGAAGTTTTTCAGCAAAAATGAACTTTAGGTTGGAAGTGGTAAATAGAACATAGACCCTACCATACACACGCATTAAAAGATTTAAATCTATAACTAAAGATAATGCAATGGGTAGACTTTTGAGGTTATATTGATAACATAGTTGTCAATGTTTCTATACATAAAGTGTTTTCCACTGCAAATAAATGTAGTGAGTCAAAATCAGTGTGTGTGGGGAAACTGAAAATCCACATACAAAAAAAAAAAAATGAAATTAGACCTTTATCTTACACTGTATAAATAATTAACTCAGTATAGAAAAATGGCCATAAGACCTAAAAATACAAAATTCTTAGGAAAAAAATAGGGTAAAAGTTTCATGGCTTTGGATTTGGAAATGATTTTTTTTTTTTTTTTTGGCTATCATACCCAAATACAGACCAAAAAATAAAATAAATGATAACTAATTTAAAAGCTCCTGTGCATTAAAGGACACAATCACAGAATGAAAAGGCAACCCACAAAATGGGAGAAAATATCTCCAAGTCATATATGTGATAAGGGCTAAGATCTGGAATATAGAAAAGATTCCTACCATTCAACAACAAACAACTCAAAAGACTTGAACAGACATTTCTCCAAAGACAATATACAAATAACCAATGAGCGCATGAAAAGATGTTACACATTACTAATCATTATAAAAAGAAAATCAAAATCATGAGATATAATTTTTACTATGTAATATTTTAATTAAATTAAAACTTTAAATATTAGCAATAATTTTACTCTTTTCTTATATACTGTGTAATACCAGTTTTAAATCCAAATAGGAATATTTAACTCATTAAATAAGCAAAATTGCACAATTTATATTTCATAGCCCAGTTCAATTTTTAACATCATAATATTGGAATGAGCTATATACTAGCATATAATATAGTTTCTTAGCTAGGAATAGAATGATAAATATTATATCACAATGTTTTCAGTGAGCTTGAACTTCAAAAGAGGGTCCAAGGAATTAAGCTAACATTAAAATATAGTACAAAAAATACCAATACTGGAATTGTTCAGGGTGCTCCGAAAATCCCCTGAAGACAACTAATTTAATTTAGTTTTCAGGAAAGGCTTTTTTTTAAAAAAAGTAATATTTAAATCACACCCATGGACTGAAAGGAGTTAGCTTAAAGAAGATGGGTGAGGGAAAGAAATATTTTAGGGAAAGAGATTACATATTTCCTCTCTCCCTATGACTTTCTCTCATATACAGTCCCTGGATGCTTTTCTAAAACAATAATAAAATAAATAAATAAAAAAAACAAGCAGAAAAGGGAGACTTTTGTTAAGGTTTTGAAGATTTTATATGTTTGTTCATTTAGTATGGGATCATAAGCCCAGGGGGAAGGCAGACCTAATTTGAATGGAATTTCAGAGTAGGACTGGTAGACAAACATATCAGCTGCTATTTCAAAAAACAAAAAAAAAAAACAAAAAAAAATGCAATTTTGAATGGCCTTGTTAAAAACTTCTCAGCTCCATCCAGAAGTTACACTCCTCACATATCAGGCCTATAATTGAAGCTGATTTTGTTTTCCTCTGTATAAAGTTTTCAAATAGACCATAGAATTTCCCAAGTCATTTATTTTAGATCTAATACTCACATACAGCACTTACTTTGGGCCTAGAAAAATTATGAGTTTATTCATTTCTTTTGTTCACTTATTTTTTAAAAGTATTAATTTAAGAGATAAAGTTTTAATAGACATAGCACAAAAAAAAGATTTTTAAACATTTTTTTACATACACATGCCTTACACTCAAAGAAGTAGGCAACAAAGTGACACAGCTTTATTCAGTAAGCCCTTAATTCACAAATAAAATACTACCCCTTTCACTTGTTTTCACCATAATTGTAGCTGAAACCTAGGATATAAAAAATTCTAGACATTGGGGTGAAACTAATTAAGTTGAAAGCCTGATGCTTTGTCCTGTCACCTTGGTTTTTTAACACCCTGAAAGAGGTGCTTCATGCAAATAACAAAGGTACTAGGTTTTCTGAGAGCCTGAGATAATAAGATAATCCATTATGGATCCTGAGTTCAAAGCTTGAGAAGGGAAGCTAATAGGTGTTATAACAAGTACACCACAGCGTTTGAAATGCAAAATTGTATAAAGTAACAGGGCAGTGATGAAATGACAAGACAAACGGATTCCAGGTGCTAGGGTCTAGGGTGATTAATTAAATGCCATCACTAGAGGAAAGTCAGAGGTAGCAGTGCTGTTTGTCTATGCAGGAACTCTGAAAACCTGAGGTATGGTGAGGAGTTATGAGACAGTGCATAATTTTAGGAATATAGGCACGTAAACACACAGCATAATGATGGGGAAGTCCAAAATTAGAAAATTAATTGTAAGATTTAAAAGAGACACAGAGAAACATGACCAGGGTGTTAAATAATTTTATTGTTAAAGTGCTAGGTGACTTGGGAATCAAATTTGAGTTTCCTTACTCTCTACCGTCTATAATCTTTTTCTATCGTTCTTTTTTCTTTTCTTTTTTTTATTAAGTTTATTGGGGTAACATTGGTTAATACAATTATATAATTCTAAAGTGTACATTATAATTTATATCTGTATATTCTATTGTATGTTTACTATCCAAAGTCCATTTTCCTTCAGCTACCATATCTTTGATCCCCTTTACCACTACAGTGCTGGTGGGACAGCAAATTAAGGAAAACAGTATGGAGGTTCCTCAAAAAATGAAGAATTGATCTATCATATGACGCAGCAATCCCTCTACTGGGCATTTACCCCAAAGACTTGAAAATCTGTCATTCTTTCTGTACTACATTCTCCCTTTGAATTCCTTTCTCTGGCTTCTCAGGTATCATAAATTTGGCAATTCTGGAGCAAGATCAGATTTTCTTTACTTGTAATATTTTATCATCCCTCCATGGCCCTGACCTCTGGAGCTATCTCTATCAGCTTAAATAGAGGCAATCTAATCTTGGCATTCATTCTTTCAACCAATCATCCACTTCCAAAATGTGTATACTGAACACCTTCTGTATGCAAGGTCTACTAAATAATAGAAGACATGAAGAGATGAAATAGATTTGGATCCTTATTTTGCTGACTTCATGTACATATAAGCAAGTGTCTGCAACCCGAAGTAAAAGTAATAAATGCCATAAGCATGGTATAAAGATATTATAATGAGGTTGTGGGAAGGTTTTTCAGAAAATATCATATCTAAATTGGTTCCAGAGGAGGCATATAAGTTTAATTTGTAGAGATGTGGGAGGTTTATTTCAAGTCATTGGAAAATGTGAGTGAAGACAGAACATTAAAAAAGTATAGGTGTTTGGAGAAATAAAGAATAATTTATGCAGGGGAAATAAAACATACTGGATATTTTAATGCAAAAACTCCACTTTAGAGGGGAAAGATTTGTTTCTGAAAACACTAGTGCACTAGAATAAGAAACCAGAATGTCTTGGATGGGAAAGTGGATGAAATAATTTAGCTATCTAATAAAAATTTGGGAAAGAGTACTGAAAAATAAATGTTTCATCCATACCTGTTATTTAACATTAAGTCATTATTTACATGTAATAAACTTTGGCCATTTTAAGTGTGCTATTTGATAAATTTAGTAACTGTATGCAGTCATTTAGAAATCATAGCAATGCCCAGTGCTCTCAGCTGGTCTGCAAACAGATTCACATCTCTTAAAGGGTTCAAGGGAACCTAAAGAAAGCACCTTAATATCTATAGTATAGCCCTCTCTTACTGTAACAATTAATAATTTAAGCCACATGGCTTGGTAAGATTGTACATAAAGCTTGACTACAAAGAAAAAAATAAATAAACATGACTTTATAACTATTTGCATACATATAACTTTAATATTCTAGGAAATTCTCAGGAAAATGAGGTTGAAAATAACTTTATTGTTAGTTCCAGTGGCTTCCTTCTCTGTAAAATAGATTACTGAGTTTATAAAATGACAATCTATTCCATAGTATTCATTTTCAAAACAATGCCTCATGGTGTGTACTAATTCTAGACTATTATATCACAAACATTGTCCAATCCAAATCAGGCAATTTCCTATTAAAAGTTCTGCCTTAAACTACACTCAGTACTTCATAATATCTCATCTTCGACCTTCCTCTTTCAAGATAGTACCTAAGATTCCATCAAAATAGTTCTCTATCGCTGCAGTCAGCAAGAAATTTGATTTGCTTGATCAACAGATTACTTGGTTTTCTTTCATGAAATCAGCAGTCAACACCTCATTTGACTCCTAACTACCACCCTATGAAGAAGACAGGATAGGAATATTTTATAGGATGAGGAAACCAAGACTAGTGAGGTGCCATGATTTTAATCCAGGGAATATATTTCCTAAATAATAATATTTTGAGTAAATTCTGAAGAATTCTAGTCACTGGAAGAAATGAAATTAACTACTCTACATCCTAATGCACCAAGTGTATCTTTACAAATTCATCTTCTTTAACCTTTTATAATCTTTGTAAAATTACTTGCGGGGTGTTACACACATTCATGCTCCAACCTTTATTGTCCTAAATTTCCTACAGAATAAATTGCCTGTTCTAATCTCAACATCAAAGACTCCTCCTAATCTGACCCCAACTACTCTTTGGTTTAGTTTCCATTTCTCTCTCCCATGAACCTTTCTTATTCTAACATCATTTACTCTTTCTCACCACTCAGTTTTGGGTATTTTTTGGTTTCTGTGCTTTTGTTCTTACTGTTGAACATGATTCTGAGGATAGGTTTAGCTTATGTCTTATTTCTAGCATGTTCATTTCACTTCTATGGAACTAAAAAATAAATCTGGTTATTCATAATTTTTAATTAACAAATTATCAACTGCATGTTGCTTCAGACAAACTGCCCACCCAAATCCTAGTCAAAGAGGATGGGGAGAGGGTCGGGTGGGGTGACATCCTAACTATTTCCTTTATATGGTTTTTCCAAGGAATTTGCAAAAGTTGATTCTTTGTGTTCATTGTGCTGAACACAGTGGTAAAGTCAGGCTTTCTGAAAAAATGCAGTAAATTTTGAGGAAGTGAATTTAGGAGAATCTAAACAATGGTGTTGGAAGACCAAATGGTTTGTGCAGAAGGGAAAGCAACTCTACTACTATTCCTTTAATTATTCACCCTACGATCTGTGACAGTGTGACTTTACAATCTCTTCATTACTCACTGTAATTAAGTGGCCTAGCAAACAGCAGGATGTCAGAAATCACATTCAGAGAAAACATGCTGTGAGTGATGGTGGGGCCACTGCATATAGACTAAACATTTTAAAAGGAGTAATTGCTCTCACATCACTTCCCAGGATGCTTCACCTGTCTTGTTTTATGTTATTTTAATTTTTTCAAGTGGAATGTATGCAAATGTGCTGCATCAATTTCGTGCTTTCTAGTCTGCAACTCTAAACATCAGCTTTGCTAGTTGAGTAGCAAAGAGTGAAGGGGAAGACAAATAACAACTGAAAGTAAAACAAAACCCAGGGAAGAAGGGAAAGTAAGAAAGAAGACCATATCACACAAAAATAAGCCCAGAAATGTTCCTAATGGGTTGATCATGGCTTTGAATTTGTTTTGTTATAAAAAGAAAGGAATGGGGTTGAGAAAATAAAAGAAATAAAAGGAGAGCTGATTGGGAAAGGGTAGACTTATTGTTGTTTGGTTTAGTTTTAGTTTGTTAAATGATCTTGTCAACTGCATTACTTTCTGCTCAGGAGCAGGGGCTGTTGAGAATGGAGGAAAGGAGATCCTTAAATGAGTCAGATGACTTTTCTTATTTACGGAAGGCGATATTGTGAGATTACACAACACAATGTACAAAATACACATTTTACAAGCAAAAACGAATATATACCAGGATAGTTGACATCTTGAGTTATAAAATCTCAACAAATTTAAAAGAATTGAAATTATACTCAGAGGTTGTTCTCTGAGCACAATGAGATCTATCTAGAAATCAAAACGTAAAAGATAGCAGGTAAGAATGATTTTAGCAATTTTTATCTCTTTTTCTTCTATGCAGTTTAGGTACATAAAATACTCTGCGTTTTTTCTCCTTTGGATTTTATTACATATTTATGAAATGTGAATTGACATTTACACGTCACATATAACTGACATACTTATGATATATTACAGATCTATTTAACTGAGTAGATCAAAATAAAACTTTTAAAGATGATTCTCATTTATTTGGGTCTCACTAATGTTTGTTTTAGCTTTTATTTACCTAGATTATATTTTTTTTATAAAAATTTACAGTTAAGGGAAATGATTGTAAGACAGCTCTATAAATTATATTCAGCGAACTGCAATTATATCTCAAAATTTTCTACTTGATGAGATTTCTGATGTTACCATATTTGTTAAATTTATTCATGCTCCAAAGCTGCCTCCCTAAAATTTCTACATAAGGACTCAAGTATTTTTTTATGCAATGTCTGTTCATAGACCCATTTTTCTCTAGATTTTGGAGGGTTTAGGATTTAGCTTCTCATTACACAGAATAGTATTTAAACTCCTTATAATGACTTTATTGTCATTGAAATATCAGTTGGATTATCACCTTCCCAGACAAGCCTGATCCAGCAACTCACTCATAAGTATATGACCTCTCCCTCTCTAGCACATGACTATGTTTTAATTCTTAGCGTAGTATTTATTATTATTAGGGACTTTCTATTATATTTGTTTTACTTTTTTGTCTCCATAGAGTGTAAGCTCCATGAAAACAGGTGTCTTTCTTTTCTGTTCACTACTGGGTCACCTTTATATATTTATTGTTATATACTTATAGATAATACTTTAAATGTTTATATTTGAATATATGTACACATACATACATATTTATATAAGCATATATGTTTGAAGAGCTATTATATATATAAACCTCGACATACATTGACTAATTTAATCCTGGTAACAACAATATAAATACTTGTTGTTGTTGTCAGCATCACTGTTTTATGGTTGAGAGATTAATAAAAGCCTCAAGATCACAAAAGCTAGCAAATTCTTGAGGACAAATTCAAACCCATTCAGCCTGGCTTCAGTCTTACTCTTAACCAGTAAGAGTGCCTAGAATTCTATATAGAACAGAGTAGGTTTTAATTAATATTTGCTGATTCGATGAAAGTGTAGAACCGGCTCTTTGGAAGAGGTGGTTATGTTTTGATTAAAGATATTGTAGAGTTTGCTGTACTGGGCTAAACATTTTATATCTAGAAATAATTTAACTTGTGAACTACTTGGGGGACAATCATCTATATATAAATTAGGACTTCATTATTTTCTAATGGATGCTAATGATTCATTTAAGTTATTCTTGAAAACTTATAAAATTTTCCTGAGCATATGGAAAAGAAATTTTACTAATCACAGTACACATTAACTAACACATCAGTGAGATTTAATAAAGCACATCAGTATTTATTTTTAAAAAATATAGAACCCAATATACATGTGATTTGAAAATATGTACCTAATATTTTTGTTAAGTAGCTGAGAAATGTCTATAGTAATCCGCAGATTTAGTATTTTGCATGTTCTTTAAAAACTTTGCACATTTAATACTGTGTTCAGATCTCAGGGATATCCCAAGATCTGGCATATTCGTGGCTCTGGGAAGCATAGAGTGTGGATTTGCTTGATGGGGCCTCCTATGACTGGGACAGATTAAAGGCATATTGTTTTGATGTTTCCCCTTATTTTGGACATGATTTCCTGCTTTATTATTGTTTTAAAGAAAAAAATAAAAAAAGCATTCAGTCGAGATTGATTTAATGAGTCTAATGCTGATGACCAAAAGAGGCTTTTGTTGGGAAAAAAAAATTTTTTTGAGAGTTGATAGTTTTGATAAGAGCTCAGAGGGCTTAGCATCCATGGAAGGGGTTAGAAGTAGGACAGTCAGTATATAAATAGACAATCGCCAGTTGACATATGACAACAGAATTCTGACCCAGAAATTCTACAGCAGCCAGTCTAGGAATCCAAACCACAAACACAGTGGAAATGTCAAGACTGGGTCAATAAAACTGCCACATTCCTACTTTTTGCTCTGGTTTGCAAGACAGGACCAATCAGAGAGTCAAATGTTTCCTAAACCAATTACCTAGGATCTTCTACTGCCCACCTTCAGCTTCTCCAAACCAAGAATCCCAATCACAGCATAGCTGGAACCTTTTCTTTTTTTCAGTAAAAGCTTTCCCACCTTCCTACCTACCTCTGAGCCACTATCGAATGCCAGTGATGGTGATGGCTGACTCTTGCTGTACAAGCTCTAAACAAATTAGTTTCTGTTTTTTCTCATGTGGGTAGTCTTTATTTTCACAAAACCAATATGATAAAGACTTTTACATCAATTAATTAGATTCCCCTCAAAAAAGTTTGGTTTAAAATCTTATTCAAAGATTTTTGTTTCAAATTACATATGCCTTTGCATGCTATCTTTAAAAGGAGCTTGAATATTTGTCTATTAAAAGAAGAAATATTTTATATGCAGCAAATGAGATTAGTAAAAGGAAAAGTTATGCATTTTTTTAGGTTTCCTCAAGAAGTGGATGTCAGTGTTTTTCACTGAAAATAAAAATAGGATCATGTTGGTACTCAACTCAAAATTGTCCCATGGCTTTCTAAAAACCTTTCTTAATATTATTAATTTTCATCAGTTTTTTAGTTGCTGATAGATGTATGTACTTTAACGATAATAAAAGGAATTCTAAGAGCCTTGGCCTGTATTATAAAAATCAGTTTTTTTTAAATCTTTCTCTAGTCTCATCTCCTATCAATTTCTACTTCTTGAGGATTGCATTCTCTATTCATATTGAAACATTCACAATTTTTAAGTACATCCAGTTCTTTTGAATTTCTGGGAGTCAATTCAGTTTAATTCAAAATTCATTCATTCAATAAATAAATTTACTGCCAAGCTCAAGAGGCAATATCTCCATCCTGGAGTTTATATACTGCTGGAATGGGTGTTTTCTCCACCTGGCTGCTCTTCCTAACTGATGAATTTCTTTGTCTCTTTTACAATCTGGTTTCTCAGTAAAGGCTTTCCTAAATCACCCAGACAAAATCACCATTCCGGGCTTTGTGTGTCCAGAGCAGTATCTATACAGAGCAGTATATATCTTTTCTGTGCTTGACCTATGGAGTAGGCATTTTTACTGTCACTATTCACAAGAGTGAACTGAGGACCAAAGAGGTTTGTTAATTTTCTTACAATTATACATTGGATGGGTACAGAGGCAGAATTCCAACTCATGATTGTCTGGGCTATTAAACACTTCAGTGACCTCACTCCACCTCTAACTCCATTCAACTGTGAATCTTTCAAGGAAGAATGTGGTCACTCATTTTGTAGTCTCCTTCCTTTGAGAAGTGAGGATAAAAAGCAAGCTACGTAGAGTCTGTTTACTGACCCGTGTGTTGTGTGTAGAGATACCTTTCATGGACTAACCAAGAAGGCTTGTCCCTGACTTCTATGTATTTAGAGCATTTACTTTAGAAAATGTGAAAATGTGCAATTTTATTTATTTTTTCCTGCTCCTTTGTTGGGGAAATCCTATTGAAAACTTCTTTCCAGTTTTATAGCCCAGGACTTCCTTTCTCAAGGGCCTGGGGGCCAACCTTAGAAATGTAATCAAGAAAAAAAGTCACCCCTGTCTCCCAGTTTCTATGAGAAGTTCAGAGTGTGAATTTCGAATACCTTTAAACAAAGACTTCCATGCTTTTGTCAGGTGCCTTTTTTGCTTTGAAAAGATTTTGAGCTTTGGTTTATAATTCAGTCTCCTTTCTAATGTATGATCTTTCTTTCCTTGTTCCCAGTAATTTTTTCCCAATTTCCAACACATATTAATCTTCAGGGGTTGAGAATGACATCATAATTTCCAGAAATTTTTGAAAGTTCTCTAAATTATATGTAATTCTGCATTTTTCTTGACACTTTATTTATGTATTTTAAATGAGTGGCCGTGATAAATTATGAATTGTTTATCTGTGAGAGGGTTACTTTTTAGCAGTATTCTATTCTATTCTCTCTCTCATTATATATAAATGCATTATTGTTTATTATTGTTATGAAATCATCTTAGAACAAGGTCATATATTCCAATAATGTGTAAAAATGATCTCCACTTTATAATAGAAAACACTCAAGGAAAATATTAAAATAAAAATAAATTATAAATGAAATCATTAAAAATTAATAGGTAATAAGAATATAGAGGTTTTAAACATTATTTTCTACTCACCCCTCGCCCACGCTAGCCCCTCCAGCTGGAGAAGTGAGACCACATAGAGCCTAAGCCTTGAAAGTTGTCGAAGTCTGTTTATCTAACCAATTCAGAAGATGGCATTTACATACAGAAATAACAGCCTAGCCTAAAAGAAGTAGACATTACTCTTCAACAAATCAAGCAAACAAACAAACTTTAAAGTATATTCTAAACCATAAAACTTCTAAAACTGCACAGCAGAATGGGACCAATGCAAACCCACTTCAATTTAAGGCCCCCTTACTAGATCGTGTGAATTGTTCATTTGGCTCCAAAGAATTCTCTCTAATGCCATTGCTGTTTAGTGATAAAAACTTTGCATAGCATCATAATTTTTTTATTTTTTCATTTTTTGTCAAACTGCTTTAAAGGGAAGGAAAGCTTTTTCTCTCTTTCCCTTCATCCTAATGCAAAACCACACACATGGAGCATTGAGATGCTGCCTCTGGGACTCTCAACAGCACAATTCCCTACAAGTAAACGGAAGATAAATTCTGCACATATGATACCTGTGTCATTTTATGGTGTTGCCAGCATGGTGCCAGCTACTATGAAGGACTGTAAAACCACTAGACTCTACTCTGGGGGAAGAAGAAAATTAACGAAAGTTCAGAGAGGTGTGAAGATTTACCTATGGGTAAAATCTGGACAGTGATGAGGTGGGGGACACGTAGATTTCTATCTGCCTTTTGTTTCATATAGTCAATGAGAATCCCCACTGATTTTCACAGATTTTGTAGAAACTTTTCTTCCCAGCATGGACCTTTGGGTTGGGGAGCCCCAAAATGGGGACAGACCAGACCCCTCGCTCCTCTGGTATAAGGGCCTCTGCAGAGAGATGACCCTTCTGATGTGCAACTGCCTTATGTGGTGTCAGTCATGATGTGGTCACATATTCATATTCTCAGTTATTAGAATTCTTCTGTTCAGCTGGTCTTCAAATTGTTCTACAGGTCGAACATTTCCTAATTTAGTAGCAATTTTAATGCAGTCATGGGACGAGGCATACACAGTGTTTACCTTGCCTGCTGTCTTGCCAGGAATTCTCTCTGTAAATTTTTGCAGGGTTCAGGTTCAGATCATAGGTGTGAAGTTTAGCTATCTGAGTAAATTAGGCCTTAGGAAATAAACATTTTCAATGACTGCAAGTTCATTGTTGCAGAATCTTAGGTAGGGAATGCTTTTGTCATTTTTAAAATAAAAGCCATATCAAATAATATTAATTCAAGATTAAGGGAAATCTGTAAAGTCAGACCTGACTATACTTAATTTCTGAGGTATTGCCCAATGGTCACATGTTCCCTTTCATCTAGAAGGAGTAAAATTTGCAGGATTATGATTTAAATAAAGTGTAATAGTGGCATAAAAGTGGACAATAAAAAGGGTTTTATCAGTTTTAACCTGGCTGACTAAGAGTTAACCAGAGTTCTTGAAAAGTGGTGCCTGTAGAGTTACTGGGAAAACAGGCACCATATCAACAAAAGCTTTAATTTGGCTTCTGTGGCTACTTCCCACAAGCAGATAACATATGCATTAGCTATTGATGACGGGTTATGCTAATGACAATTGATTCTGGTATGAAGCACCTATCGGCAGTCAGTCTTATTCGCAAACATGAAGACAGATGGATTTAGCATAGTTAGGGGAACCCAGAGTTGGAGGCTACCGCAAGCAGGCCTTTAATGAGAATGCTTTTCCACTTTTGGATTTCATGGATGATATCAGTATTAGCTAGCTCAAGTAAAGACTGAGAAATATGTAGAATTATTGTCTACAGAAACCCCTCAGTCTTAATACAAACAAACACAAAAACACCACCAAACCAGTAAATCAACCAATCAACCAACCAACCAACCCACCGAACAAAATACATTGTTTCCTTTTAGTTTGAAACCAAATGCAATTGAATAGCATTTATTCTCACAGTGGACAGAAAGCATCCATTTGCTAAGATTGTGACCCAAATATTAAAGTTTCTCCACGGATTTGCAAATTTTCTCTAGATGCTTTCTGTCTCTCTTCAGCTAATCTTTTATTATTTTTTTTATTAACATATTCTGGACATGCGATATATTCATTTCAGGTGTACAATATAGAGATTTTTAAGTTTTATACCTTATGATGTGATCACCACGATAAACCTAGTAGCCATTTGAAGATGTGGACTACCTTAGGACAAAACAGCACTAAATTATCTACATGCAGTTTCAATAGTGGATCCTCAAGCAAAAGACAAATCTGAAAGATTATCATGCAGACACTGAGAAAAATATGAGGAGGTTTTCATAAATACCTGAGGTGTAACCAACCAGGTTTGTCTCTGATTGTCCCACCAAAAAAGCAAATACTAACTGCTCTTACTGGTATCTAAAGAAGGCTGCAAATAAATCTGCCTTTCCAAAGTGTTTATTTAGTAGATAGGAATTCTCTGGAATCTAAAGATTACAGGTCTGTTGATTGTCCTGAGGGCTTGTACAGATAAGTAGCCTTTTCCATTAAGCTCCTTAACTGGCAATATGGGAGAACAACAAGGAATGATGCATGGCACAGTCAGCCCTTGTTCTAATAAAGAGCCAATAATAGGCCTTCCTCCGGAAGTTGCTTTATATTTTGAAGCCCATTGAAGTATTCCGGCAGGGGGTTACATATTCAATAATTTGAAGTTTTATAAAGTCAGCTTCATATACTCTGCTCAGGTCAGTTGAAACATTGGCCCAGCAAATAGAGGATAACTGATGTAATATTAGATTTGTAGAGACTGTGGGTACACAAAGATGTGAACCTTACTAGTTTCCATCAAGCTCGGAAAACCAACTGGTCACTTTTATCTCCTGTACAGATGAATGTAGTAATCTCTAGCACATTCAAGTTTCATGCAAGGAGAGAAAGGCTTTACAATCTAGAGTCAGATCAAGTATTTAATGCTCCTCTACATTGAAACTCAGTGTGGAAGATTTTGTGTAGGTACCAGGGAGAGTGGAGAGATGCCATTGCCATTGATTTTTTCTTTTTGATTTCACAGTAATGTAGCATAAGTGGACTAGATTAATTAAGTATACTCTATGCAAATAAATTAAGTTATTGCAGAAGTCATTCTAGTAAAATCATATTTGCATTTATATTAACATATTATAGGATGAGCAAACAGTGGCCTTTGGGTGAAACCAGCCTGCTGCCTGATTTTGTACAACCTGTAAGATCAGAATCATTTTTAAAAGGTCAAGAAAAAACTCAAAAGAAGAGTAATATTTTATGACATGTGAAAATTACACATAATTCAAATTTCTGTGTTTATAATGTTCTATTGGATTATAGCCATGTTAATTTATGTATTATCTATGGGTACTTCCACACTATGACAGCAGTTGTTATAGAGATCATATGAGAAATACATACCCTGTCCCTTTAGAGAAAAGTTTGCTAACCCTGTGTTCAAGCAATGCAGGACCCTAACTCCCATATTTTATACTTGATTTTTTAGTTTAATATAACTGCTATTTTGGGATACAATTTGTATGCTAAAGAAAGAACAATATACGTATTACAATTAAAAACAGAATCCAAAATGTACATTTTTAGTAATTTGTTGCCTTGAATAAGGTATGTTATTTGGAATCGGGTTAGTTTTCACCACCACCCAACTCTGTCTTTGTGAAAATAATATTAATAATTTTATACTGCAGTAATAAGTAAAATTTTGGCTTCATCCAAGTGAGTGGTTCCTAAATAACTGTTCTGAGCAAAATTAGCGATAGAGCTAAGTTATTATTTCACAACATAATTTTTACTTAATTTTGGTATAACCTTCCCTTTTTATCTCAGACTTGTTATTCTTATAGTGTTAAAAATACATTTTCTTTTTATGAAGATACTGTAACAGTAGATAGAACTTTATTTTGTGTATTTTTAAAATTTTCCAAATGGCAAATGAAAACTATGGCAACCCAATTACACATGTAAGCACACACATATACATGCATATACAGAGAAATACATACCTATAAATAAATATACATACGTATATCTACATACATGTGTATTTATTTGTCAAATATTTTTGAATTCTCTAAACCCTTTGACTAGATAATTGCAATGTCACTTTCATTTCTAAAATATTTCTGTACTTAATACATGAGTCTTCAAGTAAGATAGATAGTATGCATAATTTTTTAGAAAATAATTTTAAATCTGGTAGATTATTAGGAAAATTTAAATGATTAGTACACTACTGGCTATTTATTGCTACGATTATTGCTTAACTGTCATGTCTCCTTAAATATTGACTTGTGTCATATGAATAGAATTCTTTTTTTCTTGTAAGAAAAACTCTCAAGGTTTTAGAATTCATGGTGATTTATAGCTTCTTTGTCTACAGAAGTATTTTGAGGGCACTCTTCTCTAACACAAACACTTCATGAATTGATTTGCCATATTACATGTCAGAAGAAATAGTTGCTCTCAGAAAATAGGGCAATACCCATCACAATCACTACCACACACTTTTTATTTTTATATTTATGGGCAATTCAATGAATGTGACTTAGGAATTCTATCTATTCTTTTCTGACAGTATGTGCCCAGTCTCTTAAGTACCTAACATATATCTGTTGATCTCTATTGAATTTCCTTTGTCCTCAAAAATCTTTGAAGAGTTCTTTAAAACTATACAAATATGTTTTTCTGAAAGGCAAAACGTGGGCACCCTGACGAGTATATGTGTGTGAGAATCATTCTAACACGTTCCATTCATTTGCACCTATAAAATTCCATAAAATGATTTATTTCATGTTCAAAATTTTATGTCTTTTATAAGCCTCTCGGTAAAGTTGATTTTAGTTCTGGCCATGACGGATACAGAAAATGATGTGACTTATACTCTCCACAAAGAAAAACCTGTCTACTCTTTAAGAGTAGAAATTGTTTTTTTTTTTTTTAAGTCAAAATAAAAATATCTCATTGACTTTCCTCAGAAGTTATTAATAGATTAAAAATAGTTTATACCCAACTTGAAATATAATTAAGATCCTTTAAAGGTTAACAAATAATGAGAAAATAATAGAATAAAAAGGAGGAAATGCTATCTAATTTCTAAAAATAGAATTTTTGAAAGTAAAAGAAATTTTGTAAACCTTTAGACTTCTTAGCTTCAAAATGATGTAGAAACAACTTTTAAATTGTTGAGAGTTTATTAAATTTCTTAGGAAAAAAAGAGGTGAATTCTCACTAGCAACATTAATAAGTTCAGTTCATAAAAGACAGCATTCTTTCTCTTCTTTGATAAGGTTACTGGCTCACTAAAATGTGGCTGAAGGGGATATGATTCGAAATAACTTGCATGAAGAAAACTTCAAAGTGTGGGTTACTCACAATTTGAATATGAACGATATAAAGCAGTTCACACAGGACATTGCACCAGATAAATACTATTAGGATTATTAATTATTCCATATTATTATATTACTAAACTAATTATTATTATTATAATTATTGTGTTATTTAACTATATTATTGTTTCTGATCAATCTTAAAATTTCGGAGTCTTGAAAGAAGCTGTATTTGTTTGCTAGCATTACCATAGCAAAGTACCACACAGATTGAATGGCTTAAATAGTAAAACTTATTTTTTCACAATTCAGGAGCTAGAAGTTTGAAATCAAGGTGTTGTCAGGATTGGTTTTTCTGGGGCTTCTCTCCCCAGATGGCTTGCAGATAGCTCATCCCTGTGTCTTTACATGGACTTCCCACTGTATGTGTCTGTGTCCTAATTTCTTCTTCTTAAAAGGACACCTGTCACGTTGAATTAGATCCAACCTATGTGAACGCATTTTACCTTAATCACCTCTTTAAGGACTCTTTTTCTAAACTAAGTTACATTCTGAAGTATGGGAGGTTAAGATTTTAAAATATAAATTTTGGAGCCATGGAATTGAGCCCCTAACAGTGGTTGTGTCAGATTCTTTTTGGAAAATACAGAAAACCCTGCAATATGGAATTTACCCATCAGGAAATATCAACTCTCATGTTTATTGTATGAGAGTAGAATGGTGATTTCCAGGGGGTAAATGGAGAAGGAAATGAGAGGTATTAGCTAACACGTACAAAGTTTTAGTTATTTAAAGATATGTAAATCCTCTAGTTTTATATATAGCATAGAACCAATAGTTAATGCTACTACGTTGTATACTTGAAAGTTTGCTAAGATGGTAGATCTTATAGTAAGAGAAGCTTTACCCTAAATGTGCATAGCCTTACAAACCTTTCTAGCTCAGACATCAACATAAAAATTAGCTTCATCAAAAACAGCAAATTTTAGAAACACTTTCACTTTAACAGTGTGTGATAAAATTCAAAACACAGAGGTAGAACACAGAATTATTGTCAGAGAACACAGGGTACTTCAATTAGAAATAAAAACAAGACAGAAAGGTGCTGGGCAACACAGAGAAAGGCCAAACACGTGACACTTATTAACTCACGAACTAATGGATGGCCTTTTTAAAAACACATTTAAAGGACAAAGGCTGATTACTTCAAGCGAACCTGAAAATTGTAATAAAAAATTCAGAGCGTCTTTATTTAAACTGGGCCAGATGGAAATTATAAGGCACACATAAAAGAGAAAAAAAAGAAAAGATAGAAACAATTCAGTCACTCTAAACCAATGTCCCAGCAGTCAGGGTTGTTTTGTGTAGTAGTGTCAATAATTCCAAAATTCATCTTAGGAGGAAAATGTATGAGAATAGTCAGAATTTTTGGAGAAGAATAAGAATAAGATAGTCTGGAAAAGGGAAATGATGTATCACATACTATTTCAAAATGGTAATATTGACACTTGAAGGAATGATGGAATAGAATGAGATCAATATTTACATAATTTTAATATATTAAAAGAGTGAGCTTTTAAGTCAGTGATGTAATTTCTAATAAAGTGATGCCAGTAGAAACCATTCAATTTTACTTTATTCCCCGAAACACATTGGAATTAGGGCAACCCCAACAGAGAAAGAACATTCAAATTCAAATTCAGTAAGAATTTAGCTATTAACTAATTACACCCTCAAATCACTAGCTAAGGCTTTTCAAAGTATTAGTATTTCACTAAAAGCTTTATCTTTCCTTTTTACTTTGGTCTGTGACATAATAATTCAGTTGATACTTTAGAGTTTCAGTGCTTTCAACGTTAAAGTTTACAGATTTAAATGTCGATTGCCACTAAAAATTACCTTCACAGCAATGTCTAGACTGTTATTTGACCAAACGTCGGGGCCCATGACTTAGCCAAGTTGACATATAAAATTAATCGTCACAATCCATTGTCAACTTTGCTCTGCACACATCTTAAACCATGCTTAATCTCCGAATGAAGGCAATCATAGATCCTGCTTCTCTCAAACATAATGCAACCATTTTCTCCAGAAGAGGATGCAAAATGCTTGAGTGATGTTCACTCTTCTCTTTGATATCTTACAACTTAGTACTAAATATAGAGTTAATACTTAAAAATATAATGTAAAGTTACTATATATTATGTTGTATAATAAGGAGATAATTAGTATGAAAACTACCCTCTTCCACTACCTTTCCATTCATATTCCCTTTGCCCTCAGCAAGCACCTCAGCTGGTCCTTTTTCTTTAACTTGTGGGGTGATCATGATCTCCATTCCTGAAGGGTGTGTACTACTAGTAGCTCTGACTGATTGTAATAGTTTTCCATTGCTTTTAGGATAAGACATGGTAATACTAAGAGACACCCTATGAGATTTTTCTATATTTCAAATATGCTCTCTCATCACGTCATTGTGAAGCAACAATCCAATTACCTGTTAATAATTTGCTCACTCACCTAAGACAGCACAGTTATTCCCTTCTTTGGCTCTTGATTCAGAGGGATGAGAAGCCCAAAGTGTCCTGGTGATGGTCTTAACTTGCAGTTCAATGGAATCAGGGTTGTGTCTCCCAGTGGAAGTATTTCTCCCCTTGGAACTAAGGCCTTTAGGCCAACAGAGCATACATTCATGGGGACAAGAAGCAAAAATATGCTAGTAGATCACTAGAGATGATAGTATTACTCCCATTGATTCTGGACCCATGAGTACTGGGTTTAGGAGAAGTAGCCTCATGCGTGAGATGCTGATCCAGACCACATACAGCTTCATAGGGACCCTTACCCAAGCCCTGCAAAGTATGGCCACCCACCTGGTGTTATAACTGAGTCTTCCAAAGGCCATACCACCATTCGGTCAGGCTGCTGCTTCAGGAGGGTGGAAAAATGTGGTAAAATCAGTAAATTCCAAGATAGATCATATCAATACATTTGGCCTCATGCAAATTTATGTTTCTTTCATCATTATTCCACATTCTTAATATCCATTTCCACAAATAATCCCCAGATTTCTGCTGTATACATTGGAAAAATTATATAGTTCTTTTGGAGTATAGTATACCTCCTCATCAGTTAACACTTTGTAGCTCACCTTAAATGGCCTTCTGAGATGGGAGTCTAGTTACAGGTTAAAACAAAAGGAGCAAGCAAGAGTTGCTATTATGACTCAAGTTAAAAGCAGTTTTGAGACAGAATTTCCTCTTTCTGGAGGGAACTCAGTGTTTTTCCCTTAAGGCCGTCAAGTGATTGAATGATCAGTCACTCGCATTGTGGAGGGTCATCTACTGCACTAAAGTCTGCTTTATTTACCTTTAAATATCATTTAAGAAATACCTGCACAGCAATAGCTGACGTTTAAGCAAATATCTGGCGACCATGGGTGAGCGAAGTTGACACATACAATTAACCATCATGGTAATCATCATTTCTCATTTCTGTGTCCCTGTTCTTTCCCCAGGAAGCCTACAGTGATACACAGAGGCTACCCCGACCCCTCCTTAACCTTCTTTCCAGTGCCAGCAAGGGCACTCCACCCGCAACTTAACAGTTCTGCTGAATAATTTGAGTTTCCATTGCATTTATCACCAAACACCTTAATAATGATAAATTATAGTATCCTGTATTCATGTCCCTAGCCATCCATTAGAAACTGCTTCTTTCATCTCTTGCGATATATTGGGCCAATGTGCTGATGTTCACAGGATTCATAGGGTCATGGTCAGTTTTTAATTAAAAAAACACTGAGCTTGTTAATAGTTTTGGAAGATCTAAAATCCTTATGAGTTCTGATAATTTGTTACACACAGAGAAGTACCCCAAATTTCTCTAATTGTTCATTATCAGTTAATACACTAACAGACAAACTTTAGCCATGGTTCCAAATAATTGTTTATTGTAAGACCTGAAACATAAACATTGTGGGATAAGTCTTGCAGAAAAAATATTAGCAGTTTTAATAATGTTTCTGATATGTCAAAGGCAATAGAACAAAACTGGTACCATGATAAAAAAAAATATGTAGTTTTACTATTTTAATTTGCCATCTGTGTAATAAATATCTAAAATTTGCATATTTCTGCTTTAGATACTTTCAAATATGAAATCTCATTTAATCTTCACAGAAATATTGAGTGGATTATTATTCCTGTATCAAAGATAAATCAAGCCTTAAAGAAGTTAAGGAACTAGTTCAATAGCACAGGTATTGTATGTCTCAAACCTTCCAGTGAGAATTCCTATGACCTTTTCTGAATCATGTATTTTCTTGTCACTTGTATTTGATCTGATATGTTGATATTTTCTATTTTAGTTGCTATATTCTCATTTCTTAGATTTCTATTTAAAATGACTTGATATCTACCTTATTCAAATATTTATACCTTTGCTTTATTTCTTAACACCTAGTAAAATGCTTAAAATAGTTTAGTTTTTTATTATACTGTTACATGATTTTGAAAATTATTCTTGCATTAACTTTGTATTTACTAATGATAATAATGCCTGATATGTTCTCTATTTTAACTTGAAATGCTAATTTTTGTGGATATTTATGTAGAGAAATTACTTGAATTATTTGACTTCAGATGAAAATTCCTCCTGAAAAAATTATCTTTGCTTCTACCAGTTTCTTGCAATAACAATAGATTTGTGGATTAGAATTTAAACTGAATTTGCATCTTGCAGCTTTTTGGGTTACATAAGTAGTTTGTATTAGAGCTATAAACCTACCTCAGGGCTAAAGCATGGTCACAAAATTCTCAGGAAAATAATTAATTTTTGCTTTTCCTCTCTGCTCAGGCTTGATGAGATATTCTCTTATCAAACTTATAATACAGTTGTTTCTAGTTTTTTATCTAGAGTAATTTTTTCTTTCATGCTGTGTCATGCATGGGCTAAAGAAGTGTGTATATTCATTGATTTTATATAAGCAGCTTTTGTTATCATCAGTATAAGTTTCAGTGTGGTCATTTGAGTATATTAAGATATAAAACTTCTTCATGTATGATTTTTAATTTGTCATATATTTTTTCTTTTTTTCAAAATCACAACTCTATCAGAAATATCATGTTTTCATTAAAGTAGTGTTAGCTTGTAAATTCTCATGTTTTGAATATATATTGTCAGAGATTTTCTATTTGATTAAGCATTTCAAAAAAACATCTTCTGTATATACACAATTAACCAAAAGATGTTTCGGTAATTTGGGTAATTATATGTGTGTGTGTGTGTGTGTGTGTGTGTGTGTGTGTGTGTGTGTATACATATACATATATATACATATACACACATATACATACATATATAGTCATTCCATTAATGATTACTCTTATTATTTACTCCCATAAATGTTAAAAAACATTAAGTTCAGACTAGCCATAAAGTTCAGATGAAATGTAAAGGGCTAGAAAACAAACAGAGTTTAGTCACCTAAAAGCATTCCTGAAGTAGATAGATTTGGAGTTGGGGTTTGAATCATTTTATGAAAATCTGAGGTTGGGGTGAGAAAGGAGGGGGATGTACATATGGTGCTTCCTTCAATTCTCACAAATGTGTGTGTGTTCAAGAAGTGATTATTTTCATTTTTCAGGGAAGATAGGTTCACACTTATTAACTAATTCCATAGTTTTATAATAGGCAGACCTATAATATTTTGCTTTGTTTTATTTTGTTGTTTTAACTTCAGTATTTTGCTTTTTGGTTTCCTACTTTTCATGTTCCTCTTGAGGTAGAGAGGAGGAAATACACTAGAAAAGGAGCAGCATCAGCCTATGATGCCAGGTCACTTACCTAACCAGGAAAGCAGGGAGTGTTGAGTGAGAGCATGAGAGGAGTTTGTAAGTACAAACAGTACAGACAGAGTGACAACTGGAAGATGTTTAAAGTAACAGGGAGGGAGAATCTAGAGCCATTTAAAGATGTTTTATAAATATTTATGTATCTGTAAATTTGGTAAATAATATAACTTTTACAAATATTTAAAAGTTTATTAGCATATATATGTATATATATATATATATAAATATGCACCTATACATGTGTACATATATTCTGTATATGTATGTAGATATACATACACATATATTTATGTAGATAGAGATAGATTTAGACTGGGATATTTGGATTTAGATTTAGATTTAGAGTTAAAAGTTTAGCCCTCTTTTGTCCTGAACTAAAACTCTCAATATTGTTTATCCCTCATATTACACCATTCAAATTTCTATAGTACCTTAATGTCTTCCATTCTGAATTAATTTTGGCATTACTACTAAGCTGTAATCTGAAATAGTCAAGTTTTCTAAATTATAAATACTAAAAAAAAAAAAAATTCATGAACTAGCCTTAAGATTGAATTACAAAGTCATCGACATATGAAAATATTGTTAGCGAAATATTTAGACAAAAAAGTATAGTAGAGAATGCACCTAACAAAATAGCTTCAAACAATGTGAAGCAAAAACTAACAGGGCTGCAAAGAGGAATAGATGAATCCACTATCATAATTGGAGACTGCAACAACTCCCTTTCAGGAATGAATAGATCCAACAGGCAGAAAATCAGTAAGGGCATTGAACTCACCACCACCAATCAACTGAATTTAATGGAAATCGATAGACCTTTCATCCGAACACAGCAGAACAGACATTCTTTTCAAGCTTATGTGGAACGTTCACCAAGACAGAGCACATCTGGGTCATAACACATACCTTAACACATTTAAAAGAATAGATCATAAAACGTCTGTTCCCAGACCACAAAAGATCAATAAAATAAATAAGCTTCTAGCCAGGGTAACTAAGAAAAAAAAAAGAGAGGACACATATTACTAATAACAGATGTGAAAGAGAGGCATCATGACAGATCCTATGGACATTACAAAGATAACAAAGGACTACTAAGAACAGCTCTGTGACTACGAATTTTACAACCTAGATAAGATGGACCAATTTCTGAACAGCCTAGTTTCGACCATTATCATTTTTCTGGACAGTAGTAATAATTTTCATCATGTCTTCCTTGCCTTACCTCTTATTTTCTCCCATTCTGTTTCAGTCATCTCGGCAAAATTATTTTTTGGCCTGTTATTTTCATGCTCAAACATTTAAAGGACTTTGTGCCTAAAGAATAAAATCTAATAGCTTCACAGCATCACTGTATATCCTTAACAACGTAGCCCAACTTATATAGCTTTTCCATAGACTGTCTCTTTTCCTCTTTGTCATTATGACCTTTCCATTTCCCAGCCTCTCCCTCCTTCCATCCCCTGTCCTCAGTAATTCTGCTTCATCTCATCAACTGATACAGCTAATATCTCACTATTTTCCAATAGTACACCTTTGCATTTTCCTAATAATGTACTATGATTGAAACAACTACTCCATTCTTTTCCAACCAGTATAAAGCTGATGACCATCCAATATTTAGCTCAATGCCACTTTCTCTGTCATTTTTCCTCTGAAAGGAACATTTTATACCCCTAGCACAATCAGAAGAAAGAATTCTCTCTTCTGTCTGTCCTCAAAATGTTCCCATATGGCTATCGCTCATCACATTGTGTTATAGTAATCGCATTGTTCATATATTTCCTGTGCTGGATTGTGAGGTGTTTAGTGAAGGATTCATGTTCCAAAATCTCAAGCATAGAACTAAATTTGAAGTGGAGTATTCCTAAAAAGGTATTTAATTTGACTAAATTAATCTGAGTTTGAAACTGAAAGTATTAACACATACACGTGTATGCAGGTGTGTGTGCCTATTTTAACCAAGAACTACAGATATCACTTTTGGGGGGACTTTGGTGTTGTAATTCTTTACTGGGATTTTTCTAACTCCACGAAGTTTCAGTTTGAGGATATATAGAAAACTGTGGCCTCTAAGCTTGGCTCCAATGATAAGCCCTCTATTTTTGGAATCCATGATACAGAGTTTAAAACTGGGAAGTAAATCGAAAATAAATTTGTAGTTTCGGATGGAGTTGATCAATACACAGATTTCAGAGTAATATAGATATATCTACACAAAGATAATCTGAGTTTTACTTGGTAGCATGAATTCTCTGTTTCCTACTCTGCAGCACAAGTTTCTTTTTGAGGCTAACCTAAATCCTTCTTGCTAAAACTCTTATTCCCTCAGTTAATGGAAAAGGCCACTGTTCATTGTTCCATCAGCAATTTTTGCTCTCCTTGGAGATAAGATGTCCATTCAACCTCCCTTTCAAGCTATGACAAACTTCATTCTTTCTACAGGAACAATTCCCTGACTTTTCAGCCTTGGGCTTTTTGCTTAGACCCTCATAATCACCTTCTTGTCAGGGTCTCTGCCCATCCAAGAAGCCATCTGTGGTTTGCTCTGTCCTCTTTATTTCTATGTGGCATAGACTGCCATCAACTACGCAAGAATTCATTTTTCTGTGTAGGTTTCTGCAAAGAAACAAAAGGACCTCTTTGTTCTGACACAGGGAATGCTGTAGGTTTTATAGATTTTATGAAATCTACAAGTCTGCTGATCGGCCCATAAGGAAACAGTGTATCACATTAATTGAGCACCTCATAATCTAAAAACACAGTGACTTCCAGTGACAGTTATTCGCTACTTTCTAAAACTGTGGACCCTCTCTCAATATTTTATTTCTTTTTAAACATAACACCATACTTTTAAAAGTCTAGACTGTGGCTTGTCAGCAGAACAAATAGATGCAGCTCCAATGGGCCCTGCATATGAAATCACTAGCAGGATAATCCTACAGGATGCCAACTTCTATGCTTCAATGACAAAGCACTCCAATAATAGTTTTCTACAGAGGTATATTTTACAAGCCAATGAGCTAACAAATTCTAACCCACCGAGCTTAAAACAAGATGAAATAAAATAAAACACAAAATGTTCTTGTTCTGCAGAGCTAGGCATGGCAATTTCTTGTGGCTTTTTTTTTTTTCCAATATTGAATTTCAAATGGCTCTTTTCATGTGGTTGGGTAAGAATAATTGATAAAAATATTCATTAATAGCTGTGTGTTACTAAAAGGCTGAGGAGATTTTATTTAAAGCCCTAAGCAGGATAAATTAATGTTCTGTTCATCCCTTCTGCTGTCTTCATTTGTTTATTAATTAGCATAATTTTCTAACATTCAGCAAGATGAAGCCTGCTGAACACTAGGGAGATACATTTTAAAAAGAAATGCAAAAGCTGGTTAGAATCCTCCCTCATAGCCAGCCTTCTCTCTGTTTTAATCAAGGGAGGTTTGACTGTAAACACATCATCACTTTATATTTATACATAATGCTTCCTCATGAGCAGGAAGAGAGACTGAGGACATGCATGATTCATCTTTCTGTCCTAAGTTTTAGTATCTTGAAGTAAAGTAGAAAGTGAGACATTTGCAGATTTATCATGTCAAAATTATTTAAAACTTGGGTAACCATGGTCAGGAAAGCAGGCTGTGTGACATGACATAGGCTGTGTGCCATATCTCAGAGGTTGCACTAGACCTGTCTTCTCTGTAGACATGTCATGCTGCTATCCTATATGTCAAACACCAGACATAAAACTAACAGATTTTGGCTCAGAAAGCATTGCCTAGTAGATATTAATTAAACAAATGGAATAAATAATTAATACCTGTGAGAATTATTAAAACAACAAAAGGAACAGAAACACGTTTGAGAAGGTTCCCTGAGGTAATGCTTACTCGAAAATGCTAACAAAGTAAGACAACTTGTTAGTTTGCTCGTTGGTTTATTATCCAATGGTCATTTGATAAACAGCTATTTTAAAAAGTGTTCTATATTGAAAAAATAAATTTTTTAAAAGTCTTTTTTTATAGAAAATATATGTTATAAAAGATAATTTTTATGAACAATTATTTCTAAAAATTGAATCAAGTTTAGTAACTGCAAGGTCATTTTTTGATAAGATGGATTTATAGATTTCAAAACTTTCTATGGCAGTATAAAAGTTTGTAATAAGAATGTGAGTACACACACACACATCTCCTTTTCGTTGATAGAAAAATTTCTCTCTAAATGTACATGTACTGGAAAACAGAGAGAAAGTAGCCCCCACAATATCCCAAGGGGTTAGTCCGTTGTAAAGTCAACCAATGGTCTTGGCACCAATTCAAGGCCAAGAGGAATCCCTGATTTGTAGTGCAGTGAAGGAGGAAACTTTATTTAGTACAAACAGCACAATTGTGTTCAGCCTGGCAGTGGAACAGTATGGGGACTTGAGACGGCTCTCAGTAGAGGCCCCTTTCTGTTTAGACAGCTTTGATCCACTTTGTTCTGGTCTGGTCCACTCTGCCTTGCTCTGCTCCATGTTGATCCTGGGAGATGTCTTCCATGTTTCAGCTCCAGGATGGATGTGCAACTTTCAGTCTTCAGTGGAAAGAGAAAGTATGCTTTCCAAGCCAGGGGAAGGCTAATTTATAGAGAGAGAAGTTCTGCCACTCCTCCTTGATTGGTCTGTCTCTATGAAAATGAGACATCTTAATCCTTGCAGTTCGATTGATCTAAAAGGCGTTGTCCTGATTGGTGAGAATGGAGCTGCTCTGATTGGTCATTGAAGATGTTGATGGGGATATAGCTACATGGCTCTGATTGAATGGGGCAAGTCTCCACCTTGTTGACTGAAATACATTTTCAGAAAATGCTGTCTAAGGGTTGGCTCAGATAGCAGGAACACAATGGAGGCAGGCAGTTCAGTGTGGGAAACAGGCAGCTTAGTGCAAGCTTCTACTTGATGCTCTGTTTGTGTGAAAAGCCCCTGTTTACAAATGGCTGCTGGGTTCTGTTCTTACATTTGAATCCAGTTAGCCACAAGAGCCTTTCTTCAAAAGTATCTTCTTTCTCAGGGTCAACAGTAGATAATGTGAAATAGGTTTGGCTCCAAAAGTATATCCATCATTCAAATCTTCACTCAGGTGACTCACAGCCATCATCTAAATGAGAGATATTAAGTATGATGCTCCTAGACAAAAAAATATATAACATTAATTTTTAATCTGTATTAAAACAGATTCAAAGGCCAACTTAAATCATCAAAGACAATTCTATTAATATATTTAATAAATATTTAATAAATCTCAGATAGTACGTTCAGCATACTTTTGTTAATTTTAAAACAGCAGTTCTGTTGGCTTTCCAGGAGTTTGTTTGCTGCCCCTCTACCTCTTACATCTCCTCAATCTTCGTAATTTGTCCCATTTTGAATTTTCCTCATTTCTCTTTTTTTTTTCAATTTTTGTTCATATCACAATATACTTTTAACTTATAATAAATAATATAATTTATCCCATGAAGATAAATCTCTCAATGAGATGAAAATAACAAACATAAGTCTTTATTGTTTAAGAAAAAATTTACTTCTACTTATGTTTTCAAATAAATTTCTAATATATTATAGAATTCCATTTTTCTCCTTACTACTTTCTTTTGGCCAACTGTATTATCACATTTCAAAATTTAAAAGCCTATTCTTTCCTATAAAAGCACTAGTTCCAGACATATATTTAATGAAATATAGTTATAAATCATCATAAAATCGTGGCTACACGCCTGCTCAATTCTTTGAGAATTCAAATAGCTAATAAATTTTGAAAGTGAACATAAAAATAGAAAGAAAGGTTTGCTAGTACAGCTCAAGCAGTAGTAGTTATTCAACAGTAGATAACTCACTTGCTTTGGAGGTTCAAATGTTTGTTGATCCTTTGGCTTCAACCCAAAGCAAAAGAAGAATTTCCTTTTCAATAAAATTACGTATTCAAAACAATAAATTATTAAATTAAATAAATGTGTAATTCTCAAATGAGAATGAGTTGAATTTATCTAGAAATTAATTACCTGATCTAAAATAATTTATGAGACAACATACAAATTCCTAGAGTATATTTCATTGGGTTTGGAAAATCAGAGTGAAAATAAGGAATGAAGGGAGAGCGTGAAGTAGTAGAATAGGTGAAATCAGAGAGATTGGTCACATAGACTTTGTCCTGTGTTTTTTTATAGATGTTTTATATATTTGTATTTTACATACAGATTTATGATTCATTTTGAGTTAATTTTGTAAAAGGTGCAAATTTTTTGAAAAGTCTACCCTTTCTACACCAAACTGCCTTCGCAATTGTTGACTTTGCTGGGCTCTATTTTGTTCCATTTACTAATACCAGACTGGCTGAATTATAAGTTTTAGCTTCATAATAAGTTTTGAAATTGGGTAATATGTGTTTTCCAACCTTCTTCAGTGTTGTGTTGGCCTTTTGAGGTCTTTTGCCTTTTCATATAATGTTTAAAATCAGGTTGCCAATATCTAAAAATTATTTTTGTAGGATCTCTATGAGCATTGAGTTCAAATTATAGATCAAGTTTGTAGAATTGGTTTTTTAACACTATTAATTCTTCCAATCCATGAATGTGGACTATTTATGTTTTTTAATATTTTCTTTGGTACTTCCATTGGTTTTGTTTTTTACAAACATTTACACCTATTTTTGTTTATTTTATGCAGATTTTGCATTTCTTGTGTCATAAATGGTATTTAAAATTTTTTTTAATTTTAATAGTTATTACTATATGTGGGTAAGCTATTAACTTTTTATGCTAACCTTAAATCCTCTGATCTTCATGTATTCACATATTAGTTCAAAAATATTTTTAATTGAATATTTGGAATTTTCTACATAGTCAAATCATTAACTTCTTGGGTGGTTTTATATTTTTCTTTCCAATCTGTATTTTTTTATTTCATTTTTTTTTATGTTTTGCACTAGTTAGGACTAAACATCATGCTGAATAAAAACTAGTTGAGATTTTTATGTCTAATTTGTTTGTCATTGGGTGTTTGATTTGGTCAAATGCTTTTTCTATATCAATTGATGTTATCATATTTTTTTTGTAGCCTATTGATGTAATAAATTACACTGATTTTTAAATGCTGAAATGGCCTTGCATACTAGGAGTCTCCTACCCAACCATTTTGTATAATCCTTTTCGTACATTGTAGAATTTGCTAGGATTTTTTATGAATCTAAATTCATGGGAGTTGTAGTCTGTAATTTTTATTTCTCTATTGTCTCTATGTAGTTTTGGTATTAGGGTCATATTAGCCTCATAAGATGAGTTAGGAATTATTTACTTTGCTTCTATTTTCTAAAAGAAATCTTGAAGAATTTGTATTGTCTTTTAAATTTGATAGAATTCATCAGTGAAACTCTTTGGGCATAATGCCTTCTTTGAAATGTTATTATGTTTTCAATTTTTAAAATAAATATAGAGCTATTAGATTATTTCTTCATGTGTGAGTATTGTAGTTAAGTTTTTCAAGAAATTAGTGTATTTAACCTCAGTAATCAAATTTGTAATCATGAAATTGTTTGTATCTTTTTAATATACATTAGATAAGTAGTGATTACCTGTCTTTCATACCTGATATTGTGTCTTCTTTCTCTTTAGACTGGCTAGAGTTTTATCCATTTTATTCATCTTTTACATTAACCTGCTTTTAGCTTTGTTGATTTTTCTCCATCATATTCATGTTTTCAATTTAAGTGATATCATTTCTATAATTAATTTATTATTTTATGTTTTCTTTAGCCTTAACTTTCTCTTCTTTCTGTAGTTTACTAAATGAGAAACACAAGTTATAAATTTTAGATATTTTTTCTAATGTGTGAATTTAATTCTGTAAATATTTTTAAGTATTACCTTAGCTGTGTTCCACATATTTTGATGTGCTTTTATTTTATTTTATTTTATTTCATTTTATTAAAAAATTAACTTGCGACTTCATTGACTTGTATGCAATTTAGATGTGTGATATATAATTAGCAAATATTTGGGGACTTTCTACATATGTATGATTTCATATCAAAGTGAAATTAAAGTAGAATTCAAAAATAGAAAGATTGTAGAAAGTCCCCTAACTTCTATTTTCCATTTTAAATTTGTGTTTTATGGCCCAGTATAGGGTCTTTGATGAATGCTTCATGTGAGCTTGAAATGAATGTGTATCTGCTGTTATTGGATGGAGTGTTCCATAAATGTCAATTAGATCGAGTTGATTGATAGTGCAGTTCAGGTCAGCTATGTCCTTACTGATTTTCTGCCTGCTTGATCTATCAATTACTAACAGAGGGTGTTGAAGTTTCTGACATTAATAGTGAAGTTATCTATTTATCTTTGCTGTTCTATCAAGTTTCCTTTGATCTAGTTTGACCTTCTGTTGTTATCTACATGCACATTTAAGAATGTTATGTTTTCTTTGAGAATTGACACCTTTATCATTATACAATGCCCTTCTATATCCCAGATAATGGTTTTTCTTTTTTTGAAATCTCTTTTTTTGACAGTAGTTACTCCATGATTCTTTTGTTAAGTGGTAGCATGGTATATATTTTCTCATTCTTTATTTTTAACCTAAATGTGTCTTTGTATGTAAAGTGAGCTTTGTTTATACAACACACAATTTTTCTTTAATTTTTACTGTCTGACAGTCTCTTGTGGTATATTCAGAACATTCACATTTAAAGTGAATTATTGAAGTAGCTTGTGATATCAAATTAGTAACTTTAGTTACTTAGTTTAGTTTAGTTACTACTTAATATTTATTGGATTTTTCATTGTTTCTTTCACTGACCTTTTTTTTTTTTTTTTTTTGCCTTTTCTGGTTTTAGTTCATATGATTCTGTTTTATTTTCATATGATCTATTTTATCTCCTTAATTAGCAAATAAACTATATTAAAAAATAGTGCTTATTCTAAAATTAAAATGTACATTTTTATCTTATATAAGTTCACCTTCAAATAATACTATACATGTGTAGTGTAGGGACTTATCAACAAGTATTTTCTTTATCTACTTACAGCTCCCTGTGATATTGTTGTCATCAATTTTACTTATCTATGTGCTATACACTATTTATTTTAATATAACCAAATTTTATTTTTAATAAAATTTAAAAAATAAAAATGTTTTATTTATAATGTTACACTTATTTATTCTTTTTTATTCTGTTTTTTATGCAGAGCTAAGTGCATGACCTATATAATTTTTCACTGGCCTGAAGAATTTTTTTCAACATTTCCTGTAAGGTAGATTTAGTGGCAACAAATTCCCATAGTTTTTGTTTAATTGTGAAAATCTTTATTTCCCATTTACTTTTAAAGTAATAATTTCCTGTGTATAGGCATACCTCGATTTATTGTGCTTCCCAGATGTTGCATTTTTACAAATGGAAGGCAAGAACCTCTGCCAGAAAAAAGATTATCGCTCATTTTACTGTGCTACTTTCTTTATTGTAGTGGTCATAAACAAAACTCACAATATCTCCGAGGTATGCCTCTTTAGAATTCTAGTTTGCAGTGTTTATTTTTTCCACCAACATTTTAAGTATTTAACGCCACTCTTTTTCTTAAGAACTCTTCTGTAATTGATTCTTGTTCTTCTATAGGAAAAATGTTCCCCAATTCCAATACGCGGGGTTCTTTTAAGAATTTGTCTTTGGTAGTCCGCAATTTGAGTATGAAATGCTTCAGATTTCTGTTTATTTTGTTTTGTTTGTTTATGTAGTTATTCTACCTGGTATTGCCTGTGTATCCTAGGACTGCAGTTTATTATTTATTATCCATTTTGAAAAATTCAGCCATTATTTCCTCAAATATTTCTTCTTCACATTTTTTCTCCTTTTCTTCTGTCATTCTAATCATGCCTCTGCTACATCTTTGGAAATCACCCCACAATTCCTGGATGTTTTGTTTTTGGTTTTTCTTGTTTTTTTTTTAACTTGTTTTTTTCTTTTTATTTCATTTTGTGAAATTTAAATAGCCCCATAATCAAACTTGCCAATCCTTTTCTCACCAATTTTTGTCTACTGATGAGCCCATCAAAGGAATTTTTTATTTATGTTGCAGTGTTTTTGATTTTGAGCATTTCCTGGACTCTAAGAACTTCTGTCCCTCTGCTTACATTACCCATGTACACTTGCATGTTCTTGACGCTTTGCATTATAGTCCTTAACATATTAATCACAGTTATATTTCTTCTCTGATAATACCTACAAATCAGAATCTGCTTCTGATTATTGCCTTTTCCTCCAATAATGAATATTCTTTTGCCTTTTGACATGACTTCTAATTTCTTTTTATTCTAAAATTTAGACATTTTATATCAAGTAATAAGAACTGAATTAAACAAGACCTTCATGTGGGGGTTTATGTTAATTTGGCTGTGACTTGGACTTCGTTTAATGTTTATTATAGCTATAGGTTGTTACAGCTAATGGTTGTTGTTGCCAGAGGCTTCAGGTCCTTCTATGGTCTTTGTTTTAATCTTCTCTCTTGATTTTGGGCTCCCTTAAATATTCCTCAATAAGAATCTATGCCTTGCAGATTTTTCAGATGCAATCCACTATTGTTAAACTGGGCTTCTGTTGGAACGGTAGTAAGAGTAGGGAAGAGGGAGTTTCTATATATTCCAATTAAACCTCAGTGTTTTGGTGGGACTATATTTCAGGCCCTGGCCTTCACATTTACTCCCCACCCCCCACTGCCTTTTCTGACTGTAGTTTCCCATCATTATTTCTTTGAAGGCACAATCACTGTTTTCTTTTGTTTTTCCACCTTGGATGAGACAGTAATGCCATATCAAGGGGAGTGAGAGAAAAATTTCTTACCCTTAGCTGAGATAAGAAGGCTCTGGAGAAGTGTATTCTCTTGGAGAGTAGGTGTTTGCATGAAGAAGGCTCTGTGTATATTTTACAATAATTATGCTGCCTCTCCTTCTGCTAGATCCACAGGTGAAACTCTCAAATCTTCACAGTGAGAACCTGGTGATTTTTTTGGTGGTACAGCCTACAAAAGTGTGTGAACCTCTTTAAGGCTTCTGTACGTGGAGATTTCTCACTTCCAGTGTAGTCCATACATAGTGCCCACCAATTCATCAAAATTCAAAAAAATAATACAAATGTATACCATGAAAGCAATAAAAAATTCACATCTGGAATAAATATAATTCACATCTGGAATTACACATAGTCATGCACTATTGCCTTTGTATGTATTATTTGAAGAACAATATTACTATTCTTACCATTAAAAATTTGGTAAATAAGATGCCTTCTTTCTGTTAATGTTCAGTAGTACTCTACTTCAGTGTTTTGGTATTACCTTTAATATAAAATACATAATTATATGTGTATGTGTGTGTGTGTGTGTGTGTGTGTGTGTGTGTGTGTGTATTTTCACTAGTAAACTGTTTGGAAGCAACTGTATTATATTTTCAACTTTTGATCCATGTTTTTAATAGTGAGTTAGACCCCTACTAGGGATTAGCAAAAAGATATAGATTAAATAAGGAATGAAGATTTAGCATTATTTTCTTTCCAGTATTTACATATATAAGTTTAATCTTGTGAAAATGTGAGTGAGTGTATTTAATTTTCACCCATTGATTTACCTCTTCACTTTTTTGGAGGAGGGAGGTCATTTTTTTAATCTATCTGTCTTACTCAAATTTATCTGGTCTAGGTTCCAATTCTTATGTTCTAAAAAGTGATTAAGATGTTCTATCTGGAGATAGCTCCTTTAAATTACATTGGTCCACCCACAGAAGAATATACTTGAAACTAACTCCTATCCTTATTTTAAAAAAATATTTTTTAAATGTTCCTATTATCAGATAGGCTACTTATTTTTGCCTTACAATCATGCTCTTCTTTTATGTCAAGTTCAAACACTCACATTAGTACATTTAAAATAAAGACTTGTAATCATACAAATGCCAGAGAAAAATAGAATAAACTCATTAAAAAGTACTCATGAGAGTGATAGTAAAACTTTAGAAATCTAATGGCCTGACATTAGATTATGCATTGTGGAGTTTTGTCTCATAGAGTTCATATATTTGTCTATAACCATTCAGACACATTGTGAAGAAGAGCTTACAAGCATAATTATGAATATTAGCTAAAAGAATGATTACTTGGTAGATAGTACCCATGACACAGATGGTAATATTTTCAAACTGTAATATCAAGAAAGCAATCAGGATATAATGACAATTATGTGTAATTTAAGCTTTAGTTTGACCTAATTGTTTTTAATATACAATATTGATCTTCATATGTGGACAGGGTTCAATTTGCTACGTATAGTCATAAATATCTTTAGATGATGTACCTACATGTTTGACTTTATTTACTTTATAATGCACTGAAATTGTGAGCTAGTGCTTTAAGAGTGCAATTTCCATTGTTCGAGTAAAATGAAAACAAATTTAATAAGAACATGAAATCTCTTTCTTTTTCTTAACGCATTATAATCACAAATTAAAATCACTATGGCAGAGTGCCACAAACAGCAATAGACAGTAAAATTTTTTCACCAAAATTGTTCTGTGTGACAGTATTCAATATATTTGTATGTTTGAATAAACAAATAGTAGTATAATTTTAAAAGTATAAAATTTAAAAGTCGTCAGTATTTCCAGAAGTAAACTTAGACATTTACCTCTATCATATGTATTCCAATTTTACTCTAATTAGATAAAAGGTTGCAATTAAGACCATACATCTTATTAATTCTGTAAAGAAATAAAGTGCTTCTTTTTGATAACTCTCACAAGGAAGATTTGGAAATGTCAGAGACTGAGTTATAGGAAAGAGAACATTTCATGGCCAAGTAATTCAGGCAATACATGCCAAGCAATAAGAAGAGGAGAAAGATAATTGAAGTAGGTAGGGCAGAAGAAAGATGGTGGGATAAACATTATATATGGAGGCTTGCTCCCCAGGTAATGAGGTAATAGATCTAATCTGCTGTAAAATGTAATGTACAAACACTCCTGTTTTCTAGAAACAGACAAAACTTGAAGCTATAAAAGAACAAGTAATCAAGCATTTATTATTCTCTAGCTTGAGCAATAAGCAGAAAATTATAAGAGTGAAAGAAACTGTTTTAGATTAAGGAAATTGTTCAATATAAGCTTTCTCTAACTCCAAGTCAGATCTCAATTATATGCACTGATGGAGGAGAAACATGTACAGGCTATTTGAAATGGCAAATATAAAAAAATTACATATGATTTGGTAATGGGCAATGCATATTATAAAGTGGGCCCTAAAAAAAATAAAAAGCCAAGATCCACTGACAGTTTTGTCATGGGGCACCACAACTAGGGTGCACTGGGTATTGATGGTCGAAGAAAATCCTCTTTTAGGAGGCATGCTATATTGGTACAGGTATTGAAATTACAAGACCAGGTAAGGATCCCTTAGCACATCAGATCATCAGTGAAATTGTTTTGATAGTCAAAGAACACAATATAAAATATATATTTGTATATTATACAAACCTTCTCAACTGGACATTCAGCCTCAGTAGGTAGAATTCTGTAGGTCACTCTTCCTCCTATCCATCTTTTATAAATCCCAGAGGACTTCGCCTTTCTGTGGCTTTCCTTCCTTTCCTTTGCGAAGTAGGATTAAGGTTGAGAACAAGATATAGGGACTGGTGAAAAACAACATATATAAAGTCACCTCAACCTCGATAGTCTATGATTCTAGGAGTTTTATTATTCTTAGTTTTGAAATATTCAATATTTAAAATGTGTTTATGAATTGATTTTGATTAGAATGAAGGAAGAATTTTTAGACTTTAAAAATTATAGCTAGTCCTTAGGAATGTGAAACATAAGATGATAGCCAAAAGAGTTGAGTCAACCCATGTGTTGCCTGTACATCAAAAAAATAAATATTAATGTTAATCTGAATACTTTATTAGTGATAATAAAAATACATTAACCCCATTAGGAAAGAAATATATAATGTTCGAGTGGTTATGGGCCAACAACAGTGTAAAGTGCTTTACGTAAATGATTTCATTTAGTCATAGTAACAAGCAGAATCAGCTTTCCACCTGTTAAAATGGTATTTTTATTATTATCAGAGATATTCTCTTTCAGTGCCTCTTTAAGTACTAGTAGTCCAAGGAAGATCGTCATTACACTGCAGGGTTCTGGGTAAAGTGAAAGTGGGATGTTGCCTCTCTTTGGATAATGCTCCCACACTGTTTCATATCACTGCTGTACTGTCAATAGATAGTCCTTCTTTATTGTGAGGAGGGCAGACTGATGTGGACAGAAGTAGAGATTGATAAGATTAACCTTCCAGTGTAACTTGTCAGCTGCCTAATTCTTTAAATCTCTCAGAAACTAGACACAGTTTTGTGGTATTGAGACAGAAATAAATTATGGTTGAAGATTATTTTCTTGTATCTCTGTTCAAAAGTGAGAAAAGGGCTATTTACTATTGTTTATCTCAATAATAGTTAAGAAATATTCATTTATCAAAAAGCTAGCTCTGACATAGAAATTCCATTTAAAATTTGGTCTTCCCTTCTTTAAAATTACCTGCATCATGATTATCTGACAGATTTCTTTTTCAGATACATACAGAGTGGTCCTCTGAGCCTTTTGGAGCCTCATTAGCATATGGTATTCAAAAAGCATTCATCAGTTCTGCCATTTCCTGTGCTTAGTGGGATTTGTGGGCTTTGAATGGTCACAATAACCAGTGGAAGTTCCTGACTGCCAAATAGAAAGTATGGGGGAAGTCCCAGCCAATTCTCTTGCAAGAATTGCAGATGAAGTCAACCTCTTTCTCCAAAAACTTTAAAATATGTAAGGAAAACACATGAGTGAAATGGTTTTGCTATTTCCTGTTGGCACCGACAACTATATGGGCCCATCTGCCCTATTTCAGAAGTAATGGCTGGGAATATCAATAATCAGACCAATAAGATAAGATGGTTTAGCCAATGCTATTGTTCTCTTTGGTTAGGAAGTGGAAGCTAATTAAAAATCACTGAAACAGTTGAACTAGCTAAATGTAAACGCTCTCTAAATCTGCTTCTCAAACAAATTCTGGGAACAGGGAGCCAGAAAGTGGTCATCCAGTGACTACCAGTGTTGAGTCAGAGAGCAATGCACTGATCGAGAATATGTTTTTGGTATTGGATTTTATAATGCTGGAACTAGGGCAGGTGTTGCTACGTGAGATGCACCCATGGAAGAACCAAGAAATCGAGTGCCAGCAAAATCCCCAAATGTCAAAGCCATGACTAAGAATAGGTTTAGCTGTCCAAGCTGAAAATCAGGTAAAAGTAGGATTGGGAGAACATAGTTAGCACAAAGGAAGTGTTTTTTGTGTTTAACATGACCCCTTTGGAAGAACTTCAGTTCTTTACATACCATTTAGTATATGATTCCTCATTGGGTTGAACCAGGATACCTAATCAGATAGAAAGCCCATTCACTGGCTTAAATGGTGTTTATTTAACTCACAGTAAGTATAATAATAATTTAATTTAAGTTTAAGTTAAATTTAAGAGAATATATTACTAGTTAAATCATTTATAAGTGGGTGCTTATGACTCAATCATTGTAAAATACTTCTACTTTCACACTCAGTGCTCCAGAACATGTAAATCCTAGCTCTTATAAACGTGACAGAGTATTAAATAGCTGATATATATTGTCCTAAATACCTAAAGAAAATTCACAAGTTGTTACATGTTATTACAAATCATGACCATATTTGGTCCATTTTTATAAATAATAGTGTAAAATGTATTCAAACTGTCTGGTTTTCTCCTCTTTAAAGATTTTAAGTCATGTGCATCACTGGGCTTTGAAGCTAACAGATGTTGGTTCACATTTTTATTCCTCTCTTACAAGTTGTATAACTTTAGATAGTTTAATTAGATTCTTCGAACCCGATCTTTCCATTTAAAATGGAAATGATAATGCTTACTTTACAGAGCTGATTTGGGAATGAAGAAGAAAATGTATGCAAAAGTTATGGCATAATGCCTGGCATTCAATAGGTGCTTCAATACTGTTCGTAATTTCTTTTTCCCTTCTTGTTCAAGAGGTTGAACAGATGGGTATATTATAGACTATGAAGAGCAATATGAATTATTTTCAACATAAAATTTTTATATACCATCCAATACAGTAGCATGACATCACATAAAAATCGTATATTTTGTAATAATGTAAAAGACTAAAAACTACAAACTGAAATGAGAGAATTTTAAACTGAAGCAATCATTTGCTGTAACTCCTAAACCAGTAAACGTAGAGATGCAATACTAGACCCAGAAAAACTGGGTTTAGTACTGGCTGATGCTCTATAAGAATATTAATGAATGTATTTACACCTAAATGATGGCCAGGGATCTTGAAGTCTAGTCATGAGAACAGTAGAAGTAATTGGGACTATTTTTAGCCTCTGGAGCGTAGACAGATCGCAGATCTTCCCATGTTATACGGGCTAGCACGTGGAGGCATTGTAAAATACAGAGGACGTCTACGATACCCGAGGGCTGCATTAGTATGACTCAGATGAATATAAAGAGAACATTATAACTAAAGCAAAAGTAACCACAACAAAACAACAGCAACAGAACAGCTGTTCAGTGACAGAACGGGAAACCCACGAAAGGCACAAAACACTCATTACTGGTGCTGTGAGAGCATAGTCAGAGCAGAGACCGTGGGG
This sequence comes from Cynopterus sphinx, assembly GCA_030015415.1. NCBI lineage: Eukaryota > Metazoa > Chordata > Mammalia > Chiroptera > Pteropodidae > Cynopterus > Cynopterus sphinx. The sequence goes on along the minus strand of CM057383.1, from coordinate 4,021,003 downwards.
TAAGGAAATTGTGAAGGAAATGCTTCATGTTTAGATTAAATACTAGAGCCCAGGGTCGCTAATTCTTTTTAGTTTTAAGAACTTACAATATAAATGATGGCTGGATCATCCAAAAGATGAAGTGCGGTGAAAATAAAACCAAAGTCTGTCTTTAGAAATAATCGTTCTTTCGTTCAATCAACAGTCCTGGCTTTTAGGAACTTCTCAGGGAGGAGCTACTAAAATTAATTTGGAAAGTATTCTGATTCAAAACATGGAAGGAAATTCAGTCATCCTTGCGGAGAAAGCAAGGACTTCAGCAGTGATATGTACATCCAGAGAGTGGGTGTGAGTGCCACCAAATGGTTATTTAAAACAGCTGATATAAATATCAACCCACTGAATACTTTTAACACCTCACCTCCACTTCTACCCAAACACACACGCACACACACACACACACACACACACATATGCATGCACACGCACACACACTCAAGCACAGGAAATTTAAATGAGACCAGAGGTGAAGGTAACAGAAAGGCTTTGGTAGGCCAGGGGAATTAGAATTATTCATTCAATTTACATCTATTTCTTTTTCTCTAATAATGTTTTATTGGTTTATTTTTAGATCAAATTTATACTCATTGAAAGTCATCCTTTTTCTTGTACAGATCTGCAATTTTGACAGTCTCTTATTGTCATGTCATGTAACCACCAGTACAATCAGAATAACCCCACTAAAATTCCCCCATTTCCTGTGGTTATCAAGCCATTCTCACTTTGATTTCTGTGACCTTATCAAATTCGCTTATTACTTCTAATAGCTATTTTATGTAGACTCTGGGATTTTCTTTGTAGATGATCATGTGTCTGCAAATACAGATGATTTCTTTCTTATGTTAAAATCTCTGAAATTATTTATTGAAACATTTATTTTAGTCTTATTATACTGTCTATCCCTTTAGTATAAAGCTCAATAGAAATTATAAGAATGTATATCTTTTCCTGGGTCTCATTCTCAGACAAAACCTTTCTATTTTTCTTTTATTCTTCTTGAAATTTCTCATCTATTATATTTTGAACATTTTCTTCTGATCAGTCCTTTTTTCTTTTCTGGGTCTTCAATTATGTAATGAGGTCAAGATGTTTGCTATTGACCTATATCTCTTAGATTCTTTGTTCTGAGTTTATTTCTTTATTTCTTTGTGCTTCATTTTAGACTTTTTAAAATTAAATTCTCCAAGTTATTTGATTCTTCAGTTCTATTTTGCTGAATACCCATCGAAGGTGTATTTTATCTGTGATGTCATATTTTCTTTCTGGCAGTCTCAGGTGACTTTTAAAAGTAACTTTTATGTCTCTGCTGAAATTCCCTACTTCTTATCCTAGTCATACAAGTTATTCATCATTTACACTACGTAGTAGCTTCCTAGGGCTGCCATAACATAAAAGTATTCTCTCTCAGTTCTGGAGACTAGAAGTATGAGATGGATGTCAGCAAGGCCGTGCTTCCTCCAAAATCTCTAACGAAGAGCCCTTTTTGCCTCTTCTGCTTCTATTGGTTGCTGGAAATTCTTAGTGTTCCTTGGCTTATAGATACATCACTCCAATCTCTGCCTCTGGCTTCACATGCCTTGACCTCTGTGCCTTTTCCTTTTTTTGTATCTGTGACTTCTTTTTAAGATATCGGCCATATTGGATGTAAAGCCCACCCTAATCCATTATAACCTCACTTCGTCCTAGCTAATTATATCTGTTAAAATCCTATTTGTAAATAAGGACACATTCATGGGTACCTGGGGTCAGGACCTCAATATGTCATTTCTGAAGACACATTTTAACCCACAACGCATTAAAACCTTTACCTTAGTGACTGTGGGTATTTTAAAGTCCTTGTAGAGCAATACTGGTTCATCACTGTGTTTCTTGGGGAAAGGGGAAGGTTTTGTAACCTCAGAAAGGCTGAGAGTTCTGCTTTTATTTTTCCAATAGTGCTTTTGAGTACCAGATGTTTTGATGCCCATCTTCTATGTCATTAAGCCTTTTTATTAATAATTACTAATATGATTAATGGTTGATTAAAAGGTTCTAGAAATGTTTGTGCCTATCCCAAGTCAGTAGCCATCACCTCCCAGGGGACTGTGCCATGGAGGTAGGCTCCCTCAGACCTCTCTCTTGCCCTTTTCTTTTCCATGAATACCTAGGAGAGACACATGAAGAGCTTCTGAGTAAGTGTGAACTCTCCTACGTCTAGATCTATTTTAATTTGGAATGCTAGCCCACACTTGGCCTTTAGAAACTTGTTAAAATCGAAGCTGATTTATCCTTACCTTCTGCTATGGAGAGGGCCTTTTCCGTCTCATGCTTGTCAAAGTGGAGCAGCTCATATATCTCCACCTTCCTTAAGGGTGTTTGTGACTCTGGAATCCAGTCTCCTTTGTTGCCTTGTGAGCTCCATTCTATGATGAGGTCAAGAAAAATAGATTGAGTTGATTATCTGGCTTTTCTCATTCTTATGGATGGTATCAACTTTCTCTTGCATCTTTGAATATCCTTATCTCAAACGGAACACCAGTCATTTCTGGGCAACTCTGGGCAAACTAAAGATCCTGTAGCTGTAAGGATTCATTCACTTTGATTTTTTATTTTTCTCATTGTCTGTTTCTCCCCAATAGAATAAAAATGCCTTGAAGGCAGGGGTTTGTGTCAGTTTTATTTATTGCTGTTATACTTAGAACACTTAGAAAAGAGTCTGCCACAAAGTTGATTCTCAATAAATGTTATCAAGTGCATGAATATTTAATAACAGAGTTGAGTGAGGCATTACATATGTTTTCACATTTTGTCCTCAAAAAACATTTAATATAGATAATATTATCCCCATATTTTAGAGGAAGAAACTCATTTTCAAAGACGTTAAATAAATTGACCTGCATAATACAGTGTTACTTGGCAAAGAGTGATGGAAAGAGTATTTGTGTTCAGCATAACTGGGTTGGGATGCTGAGTTCTCTACTATTTTTGATGTTTTGAGTAAACCAGTTGACTTTTCTGGTCTTCAATATTCTTTTCTTTAAAGTGAGGCTAAGATTTCCACCTTTAAAATGTTATATTAAAGAAACTAATGAAATCATTCTTTAAGCAATGACACATGGTAGGCATTCAATAGCTGTTAGTATGACTCGTTTTTCTCCTAATAGTAGTATTATTTTCATATTACCATTTTTTAAAAAAAATCTTGAGCTGCATTCCTGTTTCTCTGATGCTAAATCCTGAGCAGAATTAATTTCATCTTGAAACCATTGAAACGTGGAGTAGTACAGGGACAGAAGATTCTGTGGAGTGGGGGGTATGATAGAGGAAGCAGAGAACTGGCTGTAATCTGTTCTCTACAGGACATATTCTGTTCGTACAGAGGGCAGGGTCAACTCTATGCTAAACTGAAATAGTAAATATTAGGAACTTGTGCAAAACAAATTAAACAATAAGAGTAAGTTTTTAATGTATACTCTCAGCAACTAATTTTGAGGAAGAAAATAGCTTTTTTTCTAAAAATAAGGTTTTTTGTTTAGTATTTGATTAAACAAATAAAGTTGAAGAAAGTGTCAGATAATATTGATGAGGAAACATAATATCAGGAAGAGTTTTCTAGACTATTGTACTTTGGGGTTTATCATCAAGATTATGGAAATATGGAATGGATGAAAGAGGATAATAGATTATCATGTTTTAAATTTTCTCTGAGCAGAATAGAGTGCTACTAAAAGCATGGAGTCTTAAAGACTTCATTCAAATTCATATCTTTTATCATTTTATGTTATTTGAGACATGAAGCTTCCTATGTCTAGGGAGTAATATGACAGATAAGAGAGATGATGGAAACAAAAAGAAACATCATGAAAGCTATACTATAAAATGAGTTACTAATACAATATGATCTCATTGAATAAAAAAAGAAAATCAATTTCTTGTATATCTGTTTACATTTTCTGGGCTGCTTAGGTCTGCTGCCCAACATGTGTCATTTTACTCATTTTGAAAGACTGATAGACCTTCTATGCCATTTAAAAAATTCCAGATTATTTTTCTCAGTGTTCGATTTTTATGGTGATGCTAAGAAATTTTGAAAATATCTTTGAGGTGACAAAATATATTTTTCTTATTTGGAATAGAATTCTGTAGGGATTTACTTTGTGTCTTTATGGAAAATAGCCAGAGGCATTATGTGGTAGCATATTGGTTAACATCTATTTTTGAAAGTCCATTAGCCAAGGAAACTCAGGCTGAAAACTAGTGTTTTCTTTTTCCTTTTTTGATTTATGTTTAGAATAAAGCAAAGCTATTTTGAAGGCTAGAAAGTCATTATAGCTGAAAGTTATGTCAGATGTCATCAAGAAGAATTTATTTTATAGTTGAGACAAATAAGGCCTAATTTGGGAAACAGTATGACCAATGTTACATAATTTTTATGTTCATTTCCTAGATTGTATTGTATTGCATCTTGAAAACCAGTTCTTCATGCTTTAAACTGTAGCTTATTGCATACAAATGAATCTTTCATAAATTAATGATCATGTAGAAATACTTTATTTCACTGGATAGTTAAAAATATAAATTAACAATTTTTTCATGTTTTAAGATATTTTAATGATTTGCCATTTTGTTAATATAAATAATTAAATTTTTAAAAAATTCCATAACTTTTCTAATTATACCAGTCCTATAAGATAATGGAAAATGTATGAAAAGCAATTTATATAAAATGAATGAATTATAGAGAAAATAAAGACTATCTAAATGTCATTACTCAGAGGAAAACAAAATTTATTCTTAGTACAATAGCATTCAGTGGGGCTCAAATTTTGATAAAATATAAACCCTTTTCTCAAGGAACTCACTATTAACTAGTGAGATAGACACTAAGCAAACAATTATAATGTTTATTATAATAAAAAATAGAATAGTAGAAAAAGCTTTTTTGAAGCAGGAATTTGAGGTGGTGAAAAAAGATTTGACATGTATGATATAGGTCATGGACATATGTAAGATTTGGTTTAGTGGTTAAATAGTATTACAAAAGCTTCTGCAATTTTTTTCATTAATGTCTAATAACATGATTATTATTAGAAGATGTCTACTCTGAGCTTAGCCACTAATTTGAAAAAAATAACATTGGTCAAAGGGTATGAGTATGATTACGAGCTTTTCTAGAAGAGATAACAAATGAAAATTTTTAAAGAACCCTCAACTCTGAGGACTATAAAACAAACAACTCCCCAACATCAAAAAAATAAAAAAGGATAAAAGGCTTAGACATTTAACCCAAGATGATGTGTTAACATCATGGAAAGTTGTTTAGCATCATTAGTCATTTGAGAAATGCAAAATAGAACAGAAAATTGAGTTTGGCAGTTTGTTATGTGATATAGATTATATTATATTCATAGTCATCCAAAACTAGGGGCAACCCATACATACGTCAGTGGGTGAAATGGTTAAACAGTCCACAAAATGAGCTGCTAGGCTAGGTGCTTAATGGCAGGAATCTCAAAGGCATTATGCTGAGTGAGAGAGCCCAGCCACAAATGGTTCCGTACTGTGTAATAATATCATTTGTATGACATTCTGGAGTAAGCAAACTGTAAGTGTGTACTGCAGGTCAGTGGCATTAAAGTGTCAGAGGTGGGAGTGGTTTGACCCTAACAGGTGGCATGAGAGGTTTTCTAGTGATGGAACTGCTCTGCATCTTGATTGTGATGGTGGTTACAGAAATCTATGAATATGTTAAATTCATAGAACTGTACGGCAAACAGTCTTCTTGATTGTACACCAATTTAGTAATAATTAAAAGGAACTACACAGTGATAACAATATGTGAATAATTCAATGACTATACTTAAAACATGGGATCACTCTAAATGCTAATGGAAATAGAGGAAGTGAAATTCCCATATTTTCTGCCAGAAATTTAGATTGATTCAGTCACTTCAGAAAATAGTTTTATAGCTACTAAAGTTAAACATAACCCAACATTTCTATGCCTAAACATATACCCAAGAGTAATGAGTGTGTATGTCAACCAAAACGCATATGCAAGAATGTTCATAGCAGCCTCGCTCATAACAGCCAGAGTGGAAACAAATTAAACAAACAGCAAATAAAGGATGTCTAAATAAACTGAAATATATTTACATAATGGAGCACTACACAGAAAAATAAACAAGCTGCTGATAACACACAATATTATTGAGCCTCACAGACATTATGTTGAAAAGAAAAATAAAACACATAGCAAAACATTTATAAAATTCACTAACTGTGTATCTCAAAGATAGGCAGAGCTAATCCCTGATAATAGAAATGAGAACAGGAGTGACCTCCAATGTATTAAATGGGATAGAACAAGAGAGGTCATCCTGAGGTGATGGAAATACGTTAAATGTCAAGTCTGAGTAGTGGTTACATGATTATGTTGAGAGATGATAGATGATAGATGACACATAGATAGATGACAGATAGATGATAGATATGTTTTATTGAGTTATAAGTTTAAAATTTGAGTACTTGATTGTATCTATGTTATACCTCAATTTTAAAAAAAAAGCAAAGTAAACAGGAGAAGAAAAAAGAAAGAAGAGAAACGATAAACCTTTCTGCTGTTCTTTTCTATAGAATTCTTATCAGGTCATTTCTAATCTAAATGTAGATAAAATTAGTAAATCTCCTTCTTCTTTGAAAATATTCTTGTACTAGCTCATTTGGGTATGTTATTCCATACAGATAATTTAATTATTCCACAACCTCAGGTATCACTGTTTATAAATTCACATTAATATGTAAATCAGCATGACAACAAAGTGCTTTAATGTGGACCATGTTCTTCCTGAGCGCCTAGAGTCCTGTGTACAGTTCCTCACCGCCTCCTCCTTTACATCTAGCAAAGCAAAGCGTGATGAGATGGTTGCTCACATAGCACAACTCACAGGAACATGTTCACATTGCAGTCTAGATGATTTCATCCTTTCGAGTGGTAGAAAAATCGATCTGGGTGTCTGGTAAGGAAAATAACCATTTAAAGGATGTTTGTCTAAGTTCTGGTAGAGCCTGCGATTATTACCTCACCATCACCACCAGCTACTTCTAGGGTCCTCGCTGCATCATAGAGGAAAAGCCAAGAACAGTGACATAGATATAGGCAACTGCTTTTGGTCCCTGTTCTGATGCACATAGGTGACATTTGTGATGCACATGACAAGGGGAGGTCACGACTATGCCGAGAGATTTAGGGAAAGAGATGTCCTCAGAGGGCTCACATGGGGGGCAAGCAACTTCTGGAGGGCTTCGTGCAGACCATCAGACTTGGTGCTGCTGAGAGCTTGGGCACTGACCTCTGTGACCTGTGTTCCCCTAGACTGCTAAGTGGTTTTATACATCTTGAATTCTCTCTATTACACTCATTCGTTCCTCGAATGCATAGAATAGCTTTTGTTTTTCTGACAAAAAAATCTTACTGAAACATTTCCTCACAATAGACACCTACTCTCTAAAGCTTCGGTCGTTTTGTTTTTGCACTCGTGGATTTAGCAGCTCTCTCCCATAGAGTCACGATGTTGAAGTTCTCCCTGGGACATCACAGATTATTTGACATGCTTTTAGTATGGTATCACAAGTAATTTGTAAATTCTGAACATATGTATGGTTTCCAACTTTGCAATCAGCACCATGTTAGTGAAAAATAAGCGATTTTAATAAAATAATGTGCAATTATGAAGGCCAAAGTAGATGGCTTCACCTAGGGTAAGGGCAGGCTTCCTGGAGGAAAGGACAGGTACATAGACAAGTCAAATCGATGTTGGTTTAGTAAAGTTAGAAACTGGAACGTTCCAGGGGTCCTCTGCAAGACAAAGCCATCTCATCTCTCTTTAAACAGTACCTATAGATTTGTTTAGAAAAACCCTTACAGATACGGGAAACTTTCTGTTATAGCCTACAAACCTCATGTTTTTAAAACAATGGTTTCACACCAAAGAAACATTCCCGACTAGCACTAATATCGGATATATTTTTGCGCAATGACCATGTCGCACTGATTACAAATTTAGACATGCTATCTGACAGCTGGTCTACATTACGGGCCTTTAATGGGGCATGTTGGAAAACATATCTGTCTTCGAAGGTGCCTCTAACTTATTTAGGTATCATTAGCCATTGTTGGTCGTGTACCAACTTCCCGCTGGGGCTATATTTGTCATTCCGTGTTTACTATTGAATCTGATTTTATTCTCAGAAGAGTTCGGTAAGTAAAGCACCCAATTTACTGGGAGGTATGAAGCTGAAGGAAACTACAACTTGCCAGGTGGCACACATCTAGTCAATAGCAGACAGGAGAAGGAGCCTAGCTCTGATGCAAGCCCTCGGCTATTTTCCTCCACTATATATTGACTCTTTAAACTTTACTACTTGTTCCTGGATTACTGGTAACTGGTGTGAAGCAATGAATCTAGCTTTTGAATTCCTCTCTGTGTTAAAATATATTTATCATTTCATAGGAGATAATACTTGTTGAGAGTAGATCATGCACTAGGCCTTGCGTTAGTTGTTCTAGGAACACTTTATTTTCAAGCCCTCTTTAGATTAGAAACTACAAGAGATAAAAGTCCATGGAATTGGTAAAGTAGGAGTTTGGGCTTGAACTCTTGTAGATTAGATTTGGCCTACACCTCTTAGTTTTTTTCAGTTGTCCAAAAGGTATGATCTCTTAACAGAAAAACCTAAGAAAGTTTCAGTATATTTGGTTAATATATATTCCAGTGAAAATAGTTTCTCAGTGACAGAATACTTAGTTCAATGTTTTAATGGTAATTTATTCTGGTAAAATGCTGAAGTAGCACATCAGATTGGGTTTAGAGATTTAAATTAACATACAATAGAAATTAAATAAAGGTGTAATAGCTGATGGGAAGCCAAATAAACAAACCCGGCTTTAAGGCATAAATAACAGATGGCATTTGTGACACCAACTGAAACTTTCATAGTCAAGCTACCGTAAGTTATAGGGGCACTCTGTGGGTTTACGGGACAAGAAGATTTGGAATTTGGGGAAAACGTTACTCTGGTGTCTAGTCCTGAAAAAGTGAGGGCATTGTTGGCAGACAAAAGCCTCTTCATTTTCTAAATAATAGAGGAAAGAAAATAAAAAAGGAAAGGTATCTTTTGTAGACAGTTTTCTAACTGGAAGTCACCTGCAAAATTATTAAGTTAAACCACCCAATTTTTTAAAAAATGTGAAAATGGGGACCAAGGGAAGATTAATAACTCACCTAAGACTGCTGAGGTTATTAGGTACAATAACTTAGGTCTTTTCCCAGTCCAGCCATATCCTGCAGACCATGCATGCACGTTAATGTAGTGGGGGTGAGTCTCAGTGACACAACTGCCAAGAAATATTAATTGACTTTATACACAGAGAGGCACAGGGCTATACAATGAGGAGCACATTTTCAGCTCGGATGACAAAGGACTCTTCATCCGATGATATTTAGAATTCTCTTCTTAGTCCCACAGCTTGAGCAATATGCTCATCATAACAGAGATAAATGCCGCCTGAAAAGGGAAAATACAGGCTCACCGAGAGGCCTCCTAGTTCATAGAGGAAGAGATTGAAATGAAAATGGGGTTCTGGTCACCCGTACCACAGATTACTTAATGAAAAACAATCAATACTTTGCAGAGGATATTTTCGAACTTTAAAATACATAGTGGGGACTCAGTTAAAAGCTTTGTGTGCTCTGATTGTGGTCGAAGTAAGTAAGTAAACAAATACCAAAATATAGTACATAGGAACGCTGAAACAAAGTCACATCCTCACCCAGATGCTAGAGACCGGATAGAACAGGAGAAATTTTCTAGAATTTGAAAGTCAAATGAAGAAGATTAATTTAGAAGAAAATATTTCCTGCACAAATATAATTACAAATTGATTAATAAACTAGAAAGTAAAGTAACATCAAATTTCACTTCTCTCAATTCAAGGTCATCAAAAACAACCCGAGGGAATAACTTGGATGCGGGTTATTTCTTTGAAAGGTGATCCCAGGAATAACTGTTGGGAGAGAATGAGGCAGGAAATATGAGGTGTATTACAGATATTATCTCTCTAGCAACAGGAGACCTTTGACAACCATGGGGACTACTTCTCAGAATTGTCCCACAATAGGTTATAGACTTTATCCACTGATGCAATAACAGTTAGCTAAAGCTTGTCCTGGGGGTGCTTGCTCCCTGCATTTCCAGGTGGTGATTGATCCCCACTGGAGAAAACCTGGAAAAGAATGTGGGAAGGCGAGCTGAGAGACTTTAAGGTAAATGATCAGCAGAAGGCGTGTGTCTGAACTATTTAGAGCAGTTCAGTTCAGCTGTGGCTGCATCTGATGGGACCTGCCTCAGGCCCCAGAGGTATACAGATGCTAAGCTCTCTGTATTGCACCTATGGGTTGTTATAGGCAATTTTTATTCCAAACACTGGTCTCTTTTACACCTGTAATTAATGGAGTCAAGGTATCCTTCCAGGATGTAGATACATCATTGGACTAGTCAGGTCTTTCATAGTAAGGTCTAATGACCAGAGATGCCAAGGCTAGAAAAATAGCTACCCATTGACACTTATTCCTCATCGGTCAATTTATTCAGCATCGTCTGATTATGTTTGTTTTGCTTCATGTTGCACTTTTAGCAAACCACTCCAACTATCTATTTTATGTGCTGAGAAAGATGACTTATTCATGAGCCACACAATGCTCATCTGATTATTCATTTAAATTGCAATACTGTGAAAAACAATTTCAGTGATCATTTGGTTTAAAAATTAAAAAAAAAAATCTAGCACATTATTAATGAAGTTTTAAATAATGACATGGAAAGAAAAAATGAAATTGAGGGTGAATAGATAATGACTTTGTTTTTGAATATGCAATTTGTGCAGTAGAAAGCAAAAAACTAAATATGCAAGAATAAAAAATTTTCTGAAGCTAGAGATCTAGATTTGTTAATGTTACATGAAGAGAAGATGAATTCCCTGATGGAAAAGTGAAAGATAAAACAGAAGCAATCTAAAGATAGAGAAATAGAACTCTTCTCTCTGAGTACATAAAAAGAGTTGGAGAAAAAGATATGAATAAGGGTCAAGAACTAAGAAACATCTGCATTTATGTCTTAGAAAGCAGAGAAAAGCAAGCTTTGATTAAAGTGTCAAATTTGAAATCAAGAAGTCATAAAAGACTTCACATTTAATTATTATTTTTTTCTTCTTTTTAGACCATTTTCAGCGAACTGATTCCAAAGATTTATTTACTAAGATGAACTGGAAGGGGGTATAATTTAAGGATATTTTGAGAGGTTTGATATCGAAACCCATAGTTTTCAGAGTATCTCCTATTATTATGGGGTGAATTTCAATTTAGTATAGTTTTCATTTTGTAAGATTTTAAAAAACAGCAATTTTTTTTTAGTTAGAATAAAAATGTAGACCAAAAAATTTGTTAGAGAAAGGTAATCATTGATACACAAATTGATGGAGAAGTTTCTCTTGTAAAAGTAGCCATATAATGTTCTCATTTTTCAAAAGAGAATGGGGTAGCTATGGTAAAAATACCGAATACTCCAGAGAACAAGAGAAAATAATTTGTAAAGTTGCAGATCAGATATTCCTAATCTTCTAAAGTAGAAAATAAAAACATCAGATCAACTTGTCAGGGTATCTTGGGTTTTGATCCTTAAAAAGAATAAAAACAATTAGTGAATTGTATAAGAGAGTATATATTTAAGAGATAATAATGAGAGTCTGTTTTTCTGTATTGTAGTAAACCAAAGAGGTAAGATTTTTGTGAATTGTGTCACAAAATGTCAGGACCTGAGTGTTAACCATTGCTTTGTCATTAACTGACTGACAAATCACTTAACTTCTCTGGGTCTTAGATTTTTTTTTTCTTTTTAAAAATAGGTGCTGAAATGCAATATTTTTGTAGTAAAAATGAAAATTATATGAAGCAAATGAAGACTGACATAGTCAAATAAGATTCACAGAGGAATTGGTCCTTGTGAGCCTTGTGGGATGTCACGTGAAAGCAAACACTGCAGACAAGGATGCCTCTCTCCCTTAAACCAAATGAGGAGACAGAGAAGAGAACCTTAATGGCAAATTAGATGCTAAGTGCCCACTCTGTGCATCTCACATGCTAGACATTTTCACATATACATTTCATATCTGTGTGTATAAAGCAATATAGATTTGCTTACTATTTGCAGGAAGTTACACTCTACGGTGACTTTACATGGGAAGGGTCCTCACATATGGATGGACCAAGGAATCATCATCTTAAAGATTGAAGTCAATAAATTCACACACACACACAAATAAGATGCAATTTGGGAAACTAATGCAAATATTCTTCAGGAAAACATTGAGGATATAATTAAATATCGAGTTTCTATAATTTTCTAAGGGGAAAAGTGTATTCAGAATTATTCATTTATGTAGTGAGATTTAATCAGCTATTTTAGATTAGTTTGGCAGCTTTTCTCTCAATTCTAGTCCAAATACTTTTGAAAGAGACAATTTGTAAAGACATGTTCTAGGGAAAAGTGTATTAATGCATTATGTCTTGCTCTTTAAATTAAAAAGAACCTTTTATTATTTGACAGTAAAGGTAATGAAGAAAATAACTGCAAGATGAAGTAGGTAATTACTATTGAGAATATAGGTATTGATAATATAAAATAATAACTTCAGCTTTTGGCAGTCAAAATAATTTATCATTAACTCTTATAAACATATTTTACTAAATTAGAAATGAAAAAATGATTCCGCTTTTACTGAATCTGTTTCTGTTTTCTTCATCTTCATGGATTTTTTTCCCCTACACCTCCCCTATATCGTTTATTTAGTCCTCAAGAATCAGCAACAGGCAACAATATGAAAATGTAAATCTACAAATTTAGGAAATTCGTGTTCATAAGTTGCTGGTTAAGTAAAATTGGACTTTTTGAGAATATCAATTTTCGTTGATAAAAATAAAAATTTCCTCAAATAGAGGTAGTAAATATTTTTGCTGGAACAGAAATATTTTTTCTCTGATAAATCAGAATCTGACTGTATATTTGTCAAATTTAGAAAGAACCTCTGATTAACTTCTAACATTTAACTTCCAATGTCATCCTTTGGATGTTGCTGACACTGCAGCTTCTTTATAAGGCTTTTTCGCCAGTGAATGTAGGTACCGCAACAGAGAAGACTCCAAAACCCACTAGGTAACAGTCTTAAAGACTTTACTCAGGAATTCATTTAGCAAGTATAGGTTACTGTGTTCCCAGAAATCACTCCTGTCTTCAGATAGCTCACATTTTAAAAACTAAGTCAAATACTATTTCTGAATCACTGAGTCTTTCATTTCATTTTTCAAGGTTTGAATAGATATTTCCTCTATGAGGATCAAGAAAAATCTCTCGTATGCATATCATCCTTTGAATTCCTTAAGAGTAATTTTAAAATCCATATATTGATAGGCCTATATTCCGATTCATTAATTTATTTTTTTCTATTTTGAAATACCGCCAGATATTTGGGTATTCCTCACAATTCTCCTAGGACAGCTTCTGTAATTTTCTAATACAGTTGGCTCTTGCTGTGATGCTTGGCGGAAGCTTTCTGTCCTCTGCTGTTGTCCTTTATTGCTTCCTCCTGACCAGAAGTCTGAGCATTAGGATTTTGCCATCTTCCTCATTCTGACTTTTCAGTCCCCTTGATCAACTAATCTTAACACTTCCTTAAACATTTGCTTTTCAGGAAGTAAAATAAATGTCCTTCACATTTACTTGAACTCTGTTGTAACATTCAAATCTTTGCAACGATACTCTCCTTTTGGATGCTGTTAATAACATAGATTCATAAAAAATGCATATTTCAGCAAAAGATGCTCATAATGTATGTCAGTTCGTACCAATATTGGATTCTGAAAAATCATAGTTTAAACTATTCTATATGGGATGTCAATTTGCACACTTAAGAACCTGATAAAAAATTCACATATTCACACTTGGATAGGAAATGGAAATTTATATGAAGACATGGAATTTAAAATTTGTAGATAAAAAACTGTAAACAATAAAAAAAATCTAAGATATTTAAGTGTTCACTAAGGTGTCTATTGCCTTCAACATAAACTATGCATAATTAAGAATGAAACTATTTGTGTACCTTACAAATTAGATGCTGTCAAATAAACTGCTGTATATGAACCACATTGTTTTTAACTCAAACCAAAAATTAAGATTCAGCAACTCTTATTAATAGACTTTATTTTCAGGGAAGTTTTTGATTTGAAGGAAAGTTGTGTTTTAGAGTTCTACGGCTTTTGCCAAATGTATGATGTTGTATATTTGCCATTACAATACCATACGGGATGGTTTCATGGCCTTAAAAATTCCTTATGCTCCATCTAGTCATCCCCACATCTTTTCCAAACCCTAATCACTGGCTGCCACTTGTCTTTTCACTTTTCCTATAGTTTTGTCTTAATAATGTCAAGTAGTTGGAATTATATAGTGTATAAGCATTTCAAACGGAATTCTCTAACTTGGCAATATACATAAAAGGTTCTTCCATGTCTATTTATGGCTTGATGGCTCAATTATTTTTAGTGCTGAATACTTTTCAACTGTTAGGATATACCACCATTTGCCATATTTAGTTTATATCATGATGCTACGGTGACGGTCTCTTCCTTTAAGCAGGCTTTTCTATCTGAAACTTTCCAAGCAGATAAAACGGGGAAATTCAAGTTATTTCTGAGTATTTTTTTTTCTTAAGCAGCTTAAAATCAATATCTGAAAAAGTATTTGGTGGTGGCAAAACCTTGATTCCATTTATCCTGCCTCTAAAATTTTGAATAAAGTTTCACGTTTCAGAAGCCGAGTTGGTAGTTTGCTCTATATTTTATTGACCCCATCACTCAGTCCTGAGAATGCTGCTGTGTCTCATTTCAGAAGGCCATAATGCAGGTGGGCTCCCCGGGGTACAATGTATTGTGTAAGCAAGCCATCAGGTATTTAACAAGAATCATTTCTATGGAAACAAAGGCAAAACAAAGGTTTATGATTAGAGCAAATCATAAACCCAGTTTCTGAGCCTGGAAGGCTGCCATTTGAGAAAATTTCTAGATGTCAGGCTCAAAGATTTTTTTTTTTTTTCTTGATGCGAGGACAGATGGTGACAATCAGATAGATTTTCCTGGTTTGCAGTTTGAATGTCTCTGGTGGTGTCATCAGGTGTTAAGGCAAACTTTTTCTCTGAGCTCATCCCTTTTCTGTAATACCTTGTGAAATGCAGCCCGTAGTAGCTGAAACACACTGTATTCATTTTTTATTTCTGCTGTAACAAATTGCCACGAACATGGTGGCTTAAAGCAGCATATATTTATTATACTCTGTAAGTCTGAAGTCTGAAATGGGTCTCACTGGGGCTAATATCAAGTCGTTGGCAACGCTGTCTTCCCTTCTGGGGCAAATTTGTTTTCTTGCTTTTTTCAGCTTCTAGGAACTACTCTTTGTCCTTGGTTCATGAACTCTCTCATCCATCTTTAAAATCATCAGTGTCCAATTGGGTTTTTCTCATCTTACCTTGCCTCTGGTTCTCCCCTTTCCCCCTGTTCTGCTTTTAAGAATCCTTGTGATTACATGAGGTACATCCGGATAGTTGATGTAGCCTACCTATTTTATTCATGCAATCAGTAACCTTAATTCCATCTGCAACCTTAATTCCCTTTTTCATGTAAAGTAATATATTTATAGATTCCAGGGATGAAGACATAAACATCTTTTGGAAGATCATCATTATATACAATAACACCTTATTTTAAATTATTTTCTCTACAGCTGTCATTTCTGTAATCTCATTATCTCATTTCCAAATTAGCAGACAAAAGTTTTACCAAATGTTTTGACACTGCTTATCATGTAAAACCAACTTTCAGACTCTCTCTGATCTGATATAAATTTCCTCAACACCACTACAACTTGATATCTGTATGTGTGTTTGTGTGTGTGTTTGTGTGTGTGTGTGTGTGAGTGTGTAATTTTGAAATAATTATAGATTTAGAGGATTTATACCAAAAAACAAAAACAAAAAACTTGCAAACAATTTTTCAGCATCATTGTACCACTTTACATTGCCATCAGCAATGTATGAGTAATCCAGTTTCTTCACATTCTCACAAACATTTGGCTATTGTGTTTTTGTTTGTTTTTGTTTATGTTTGTTTTTGTTTTTAGCATTCTAATAGATGGAGGAGAGTAATATCTCATCATAGTCTTATTCTCCTTTGCCCAAATGGCTAGCAAATGCTAAATATGTTTTATATTTGGCATCTGTATATTCTCTTCAGTGAACTATGTATCCACGTCTTTTCTATATTTTCTATTTGAATGTTTTTTTTCTTCTGTTTTTCCCTTTTATTTTACTGTTGAGTTTTGAGACATCATTAAGTATTCCAGATACTAGTCCTTTACTAAATATGTGACTTAAAAATATATGCTTACAGTCTTTTGCCTGTCTTTTCATCCTCTTAATATGGTTTTTCACAATGCAAAAGTTTTTAGGTTTAACAAAGCAAAATGTATTATGTTTTTAACTTTTTTTTATTTTACGGATTATTATTTTGGTGTCAGGTCTAAAGTTGCTCATCAAGCCCAAGGTTGCGAAGATTTTATACTGTTTTTTTCCCCCAAATCTTTTATAGCTTACATTTGATGTTTAAATCTATGATACCTATTGAATTAATTTTCATGTAACATTCAATGATTAGGTCAATATTTCTTCTTTTTGTTTATGGATATCCAGTTGTTCAAGGACTATTTATTGAAGTGATTATCCCTCTTCTGTTGAACTGTTTTTGTGCCTTTGTTAAAAAACAGTTGACCAAACTTGTAGAGAGCTCTTTTGGTACACCTGTGTGTTCCACTGATCTATGTGGCTATCTCTGCTCTAATACTAAGCAGTCTTGATTATCGTAGGTAACTGATACGTCCTGAAATCAGGTAGAGTGATTCCTTCTACTATATTCTTCTTTATAATAATTGTTTTAGATATTCTGGTGCCTGTTTTTTGTTTCATGTACATATTAGAAAAGCGTGTCTACACCTATTAAAACGAACTTGCTGAAATTTTGGTAATAATTGCATTGAACTGATAGAGCAAGCTGTGGAAATTGTTTTTTAATTTTCAGTTTATTTTCTCTTTTGTTTAAGTGTAATTTGTATCATTTCATCTTCACTTTCACTGATTCCTTTGCCCCTTCCTACTTCTGTTTAATGTTTTAGAGCATTTTTACATTCTAAAATTTCCACTTGGCGTTTCTTTATATCTTGTACTTCTTTGCTGAGACTTTATTTTTTTAAGATTTCGACTTTTAAAAAATTTTTTCCCCTGTGTGTTCATAGTTGCTCATTGAAGCATTTTTATAATGTTTGCTTTAAAATCCTTGTCAGATTATTGTATTATCTCTATCACCTTGGTATTGGCACCTATTAAATATATTTCTCATTCAAGTTGAGATTTTTCTGGTAATTATTATGACAAGTGATTTTTGTGGAAGCTTTGATGTTTTGCAGATCATGCTCTGAGTCTCTCAATTTTATTTAAATATTCTGTGTTACCTTGCCTTCTCTGATACTGTCACGAGGGTAAATAGGACACCACCTCTTTACTGCTGTGTAGAGTGGATGACCAGTGAGCGTCCATTGAAGTCCAGAGAAAACATCCTTGTTGTTGCTCTGTGGGGTGGAGTTCCAGCTACTTACTAGGCATATGTTGAACTCGCATGTCTGGGAGGGACAGCAGTGCCCGGTTACCATTTCCCACATGGCCTCTGTTGACACTGAGAGTGTCTGGCCTTGTTACCTCTGGGTGTTGTTGAGAGACCTGACTTTCTCCTAGGTCTCCTCTCATATCACTTCAGCTAAAAGATGGATGAATGTTTCTTTACCATTGGATGGAGATAGAACTTCAGAATCCCATGTGTTGCCCAGCAGGGATAAAAACCTCAACTTCCTCTTATCCTTTATGTTTTTCCATAAGATCAAGTTTGAACAGATTTCAAAATATGGAAATCTTAAGCTGTAGAGAGAGATTAAATTTAATAAATGAATTAATCTCTCAAAATTTACTCCTTAATGTTGGAGTTTATTCTCACATTTCAAGCAATAGCAACTTCCCCTGCTGTTCTGAATTCAGTTATGAAGCTCTGGCCCTGACCTTAATAAGTTCCTAGAGATGTATAAAAACGTGAAAACATTAATAAGTTATTAGCCTTGCCATCATCGGCCAGTGAGAAATGTCATTTTGCTTCAACCTGTTATCCTATTATCCTGCCTTGATTAGTTACTAAGACTATTCTATGTTCCCTGTGCTTCTGAGTTATTTATCCCACATCTGCTGCCTTAGTCTAGCCATCAGCTCCACTCTGACCGTCTGCTGTCCAGGTTTCCCACCGCAATCTGAGAGACCCTGAAGATGAATTACTACTGAACTGCTTTAAATGGCACATAACACTGTCAGCCATTACCCCTGGTCCTGATGTTCATTTCCTCACAAGCTCCCCAGCCTCAAATAATTTCTTCTGGTATATTCATGCTGTCATTACATAGACACATTTGGTATTCTTTGAATCGCAGGTCATAGGTATAGACAACATCTATAATCATTCTAAGTGAACTTTTTTTTTCAGCTCTTGATAACTCATCTTACAAGTTCTATCCTCTGAGAAATTTTTCATGGCAGATACTTCCTAAATTCTCTTAAGTATCAACTATTGACATATTTAAAATATTTTGTATCTTTTTGAAAAATACCTGAGTGTTCCAAAACAGGCATGTATATTTTTTATAGCAAAGCAAACACATTTTCAATTTATTCATATTTTTTTCAAGATTTGGCAAAATTTCTTATTCAAAAGAATAAATTTATTAATGCCAACAGAAGGGTTTTACCCAGATTCTTATACTCTAATGAGAAATTTTAGTTTTTTTTTTTTTTTGGTGAGGATATTAACTTTTATTCTCTTAGAAAAATACACTTTGTTTACTCTTTTTAATGATTGTTGAACCTCTTCAAATAATTCACATCTTCCTCAAAATCATGTGTTTTCTTAGTGTTTGATAATATAATAATATAATTGGTTGTTTGAACATCAATCTGTAAATATTTTTCTTCATGGGCACTTTGGACTGTATATATTATATTACTGAATATAGTTATTAGCACTTATGGGTGTTAAATGTTGACTTGAGTGTAATGTTCAGTCAGATGAATATACTCAGTCATGTGATACATCGGAGAGAATTAGATTAATTTTGTTAAGAGTACTTACTTATAGAGACTACTTGTAAGAATGGTTATTGCTTAATAGGGAATTTAAATTTAATTTTTACCCTTTATCAACACAAAATCTAGAATTATGTGTAACAAAGTTCCATGGAGTTCCCAGAATAAGTGAATACATGCTAAAATATAGGGTTTCCTAATAATCTAAATTCTATTTCCAGTTGTAATCAACCTAGAAAGCTATAAACAGATTTCTTTTAACCATAAAAGATCACAAGGTTATCACAACTTTACTCGGTAGTAGATTAGATTGAATTTTTCAATAATTTACACATAAATTTGCCATCATAGATGTCTGGAACATTGCCTGAGGTAGGCAAACTTTTAATTAGAAAACATTTTCTCTTAGATAAGTCTGCGTGGGAAGCACTTTAGAAAGGTAATGCGAAATTATTAACTAACTAGAAATGGCCCCAAATGGAAGTTAGGCCTACGTGCAGGGTAGAGAACAGATTGTCTGTGCAGCAGTCTCTATCTGTGAAGATTGAAATGCAGGCTTTGCAGGCTTGAACATGACTTTGGACCAGTTTGCACTATTCACTCCAATGGTATGATTCAGTGAGTTTAGAGTTAGTGAAAACTACTCACCTATATAACACCAAGAAAAATAATTTGTCTCAAAGAAGTATGACTGTGATTGTTTGTAAATCAAATAGCAGATGCACAGCCATATACAGGTGGCAATGTGATCCAGGCCAGGTGTGCTTAGGTTCTAAATTGATACTGAGTTTGTTGTAAGGGGCACAACACCATCTGTTACCTGTGAGATTAGTTATTTTTATTATTGTTGAGTTCATCTGACTCTTCAAGAGAGCAGATAGATGGTGTTAGTTGTCCTTTGCAGAAATAAAAAACATGGATATTTTAAGTTTTGAAACTGTCATTAAGGAATAGTTACTTTCATCTTTAAATCTGCAAGCCAGAAAAGTCATTTTATTATTTTAATTATAAATTGGAGGCAAAATATTGACCCTAGAGCAAATTTTCCAAATGTAATCCAAAATGGTTGCGAATGATTTGTTTTATCCATGTTGTCTGCCCAGAGAGAGCAACTCACTGCGTCAAGTGGCCCAATTATAAAGTTTCCAGGTCGTGGTTTTGGAATGATCAGGTCAACCACCACTAAAGAGTGGAAGTTCAGTTGCCACTTGCTTTTCTCATTAGCTCGGGCCACTACAAGGCCTCTTGGGATGCACACAGGCCAGATGGTGGACAGTTTTGGGCTGCCATGTGGAAAGAGATCAGGAGGTCGACGTCCAGCACACATAGTTGTGGAGCAGGAGCTCAGGGAAGTCCATTATGAGCTTCCTCCTGGTTAGACTGCCTGTGCCATTGCAGTCCCAGATAACGTGCCATGGCATTTTCAGTAGCCTACATCTCGGGCCCTGCCCCACATGTTCCCTCTGCTGTACCATTTGTCCACCTGGTAGTGAGGCCACCTCCTGTAAGGAACAGCAGAGAACAGTCCAAACCCACTGCCTGATGACCTGGCTTGTGCACTGACCTCTGAGCCGAGGCATCAGCTGGTGATAAGTAGGGAGCAACACCTCGATGAGCTGCCGCAGCAGGGTGCTGAAGGTTAGGGTCATTGAACGTCCCCCATGTGGTTGGACACTAGCCTACAGTCAGCGCCCAGCTGATTGAGAAGGGAAGGTTTCGGTGATGAGACGCCCAGTTGAAAGAACGCATGAGGAGCCAACATGGGAAAGAAACAAGGATGAAACAGCAGGCACCAAAGTTATTTCAGGGAGCATGCCTCTATTGCGGGGACTGCACTTCTTCTGCTCCCTAGGGGACCTCATGGGCTTTATACATGTCAGAGAACAATAGTGGCCTTCTGCACACATGCATGACATAGTAAACTGAATCATACCTACGTAAGTGAGGTACGTTCTAAATCCAGAGTCCTGTCTCTAGTCACGAAACTGGATCACAGCCAGACCTGGGACCCACACCGACCCACTGGCAATTTAAGGCTCTCTCTAAACTTCATTTTCAAACTCTGTCTAGGATTAACACCAGATTAAGGTCGGGTCACCCTTTTAAAACCTTCGTCCATGACTAACATTAAGAAAGTCAATCTGATTATTCGTTTTGTCAATCAGTGTAGAGTCACCACGCTGACAAGGGTCCTCAACAGGGAGGCCTGGATCATGATATAAAGCAAGACTCAGACTCCATGATTCATACTATATTTTTTTGTGGACTGATAGGACCTGGCCTCAGAGCAACACATATAATAATTAGAAGCGATTTACAGTATTATTATTATTATTTACAGTATTTACAGTATTACCAGAAACTTCGACTCTCTGCATTTTCCCTTGAGGTACAAATCAGCTTCTACAGCTTTAACCAAAATGCACTCCAGGCCAGGTTCTGGGTGTCCTTCTCAAAGCGTGTCATTTCATCCTGTACCAAGTTGGTACAGTGAGGACAAATACTAATATTTTAGAGAGTGAGACTGAGGATAAACGTTTTTGAGTTACCCGCTTTTCTGAAGCAAGAAGTGATTTTTCTTTGCCAGCTAGACCATGAGGAGTCGTTATTAACTGTCTTCATGGTTTAAAACTTTTCTGGAGTCCTTTTGCATTTTTATATGTAGCTCGAAATTGCTCAGTTTATACACAATGACCATTTTATATTGGAGTTGAGAAATAGATATGAAACACATTTTCTGTATTTTATTTAATAGAGTCTTATAATCTAGGGGGAAAGTAAAATTAAATGAATAAATAGATAAATATATGAATCGAATCAAACAAACATTCAACTGAAATATGGTGTGAGAGGTATATACATATTCACATTGACACACAAAAGGGGCAACAGCTAGAATCCTAAATAACTAAAGCTGTATTTGGCTTGCATTTTTTATAATTATATGAGTGTCTGCCATAAAAGATGAAATAAATTGTCTTTGCTTTTAGTAAAATTACTATTAGGCTTTGAAAATGACTGAGTAAGAGCTATTATTTAAAAAACCTACAATATAATTGCTAAGTCGAATTGAAATGGAAAAAATTCAGCCATTCTTTTTCTTCTACAAAGGACAAATTATGCATACAGAATGCTTTATTTAGTTTAAATTAATGTATGGATAAAAACATCATAAGAAAATATCTCACAGTATCTGTTTATGATACTATAATGTACTTTAGAAATTGCACCACAAAAGCTCTTCTGTTTTATTTTATTGGCATTTTCTACAAGGAGAGGAACTTCAGTGTTAATTAAATATGAATACATCTTGTTTATTTATTTATTTATGGAATGCTTCCTGAATTTGCATGTCATCTTGTGCTGGGGTCATGCTAATCATTCCAATTTTACTATATACGCTGCTGAAACAAGCCCGAATATATTTTAAATTTAATGAAAGTGATTTGCTGGAGAATATCAAATTACAGATTCTTTGGAATAAAAATAACATCAATAGCACCCATCAGAAAGTTGTGGCCTTCTAGTTAATTTGTTCCGTGTTAGTAGCGTCTTGTTATCGATGGTACTGATGTGGTATGTCCTAATACTGACCTAAATATATATTCACAGTAGAAACTATTACTCTTTCAAAAAGTGTAGGATGGGTAAAGCAGCTCTTTTACTATTAAAATAATTATTTTGTGTTATTTTGTCATTATGTACACACAAGTAAATAAAACTTAAGCAAAAGATTCAAAGACTTTCAATAATTATGTACAGATGTGTGAGCACTACCCTTAAGATACAGAACGTTTTCATCATGCAAAAAAAATCCCTTCACTCCAGCAAGAGCCCAAAACCATCACTGACCCCTTTTTAGCTCTATAGGTTTGCCTTTTTGAGAATATTATATAAATGAAATCATATAATATGAAGCTTTTTGTGTCTGCTTCTCACCCTTCACCTCAGGATTCATCCACGTTGGTGCATGTATCAGTATTTTTTAAATGTTTTTATTGTGGAATAGTCGTCCATTCCATGGACCTGCCAAAATTTGACCTTATATCCCAGGAAGGACAATTGAGTTGTTTCCAGTCTGAGGCTTAGGGACAAAAGAAACAGTATGGCCATTCACTTGGAAGTGCTTATGTGAGCCAGTGTTTGCATCACGAGTAAATAGCTGTTGTGTAATTGCTGAGTAGAATGGCGAAGATGGTTTTGGGTTTATGAGAAACTGTCAAACGTTTTCTTCAAAGTGGCTATAACATTTTGCATTCACATCAGCAATTTATAAAAGTTTTAGTCGCTCTGCATCCTCATCAGGGCTTGTTATTTTTATTTTTTGGTATTTTGCAGGTGGAATTGGTTTGAAGTGATATTTATTGTGCTTTTAATTTATGTTTCCTTAAAGATTAATGAATTTAAGCATTTTCCCATATCTTGTGCCATTCGTGTAGCTTCTTTGGTGGTGTTTATACAAATCTGTTTTTTTTTTTCTATTAGATCATTTGTCTTTTAATTATTGAATTATAAGTATCCTTTATATATTCAGAATATAAATCCTTATATTAACATATGTTTTAAAAGTATTTTCTGCAAGTTGGTATCTTTTCCTTTTATAGTCTTAAAGGGATTTTATGAAATAGAAAGCTTTTTCTCTTTTTTTTCTTTCTTTTTGAGGAAGTCAAATTTATCCTTTTTTCTTTTATGGTTTTTGTTTTTATAATTTTTGAAAAAGAAAATTTTTTCCTAAATCAGAAATATTTTCTTTGATGGTTTCTGTTAGACATTTCATAATTTAAATTTTTGTGTGTATGATAAAATTTCAGTAAATTCTGATATATGGTAAAAGGGTGCACAGTTCACATTTTTTTGCATGTATATTTTCAACATTTCTAGCTTTATTTGTTAAAAATACTATTCTTTCTTCCTTCAATTACATTTGTGTCTGAGTACCTTTGTCAAAATTTAATATATGAAGTGGATAGATTTCTGGATGCTCCATTAATCTACATGCCCTTAAGCCAAAAGTACATTTTAATAATTTCAATTTTATACTAAGTTGTGTAACCAGGTGGTCTGAGTTCTCTGGCTTTATTCTTCTATTTCATTTTTTGACTTTTCTACACACCTTCTTTTTCCATAAAAAATATTTTTAAATCAGTGTGTTCATTGCTACCAAAATTCTTTTGGAAATGTTACTGAGATTACATTAAAAAAATAATAAATAAGTAATATATAATATATATAAATATAAATATATTTATATTTATTTATATATAATATAAATATTTATATTATATTTATTTATTTATAAATGTATATATAAATGTATATTTATATATATAATATAAATATATAATGTTCAGGAAATACTGAAATCTTATCTAGTCCCCCAGCTTATGGACATCATATACCTTTCTATTTATTTTGGTCGCTTTCAAATTTTTTTTTTAAGCAATACTTTTTATTCCGTGATGTATACATATATTTTGTAAAATTTGTCTCTAAGTTTTCATGTTTTTCATGCTATTATAAATGATTTCTTTTTAATTCTATTATTTCTACTTTATGTATTTTGAATCTCTTTTTTGAGTGTGTTATACAGTAGACTTATTTTATACAGTGTATATTTGAATCTTGCTTTTTTACCCAACCTAAAAATCTCTCTAATTTAACTGGAGTATTTAGAAGATTCATATGTATGTAATTATCAATATATTTAACTTTAAAAAATACTTGCTATTTATTTCCTGTTTTGCTCTGCTCTTTTTCTCTTCCTTTTTTTCTGCCTTTGTTTACTAAGAGTGACCAGCCATTCCCCTGAACTGGTGGTGAACAGGGTTCTAGCCTCTCCTTTGAAGTATAAAGCTTTTGTTTTGTATGAGGTAAGGGTCTGGGGTTTGTCCCAGTCCCCTAGTGAGAGCTTGTTGCTGCTATTTGGATGTCTGTGCCACCAGGAGGATCCTTTGATTTATGGCCTTGCCAGCCTTTCTCCTGAGCAGCCAGTGAAGGTTTGTTTCTAGGGCATCCAAGTAATCTAAACTGTCACAATCACCTGTGCCTGCCTTTAAATAATTCATTAAAATTTTCATTGTGTCATCTTACCGTATTTCCTTGTTGCTACGTTTTCTTCTTGGACTCTGCCTCAGGTGAAACAATTCATTTGTGTGTCATCCTGAGGGGTTTCTTACTCTAGAATTTAGTTCACCTATTTGCTTTGCAATATCAGCTTTCTGATAGACTCAGTAAAGCTATGACTGTGCAGATTGCCTAGGTTATCTCATTGTAATACTGGGAGTAAAATTATTTGCAGCTTTTCATATTGCTTGCAGAAGCACATATTTTTTTGTGGAAGGTACTCCCAGAAGCACCTTTTGAATACCCCTTAAATACCATAGAAAAACAATTTATATTTTCAAGAAAATACTGCCAAAATATCAGAATAATGATTTGGCAGAGAAGAATATACTTATTTCTCTGTATTTTTAATAGATAACTTCTACATTTATTTATCAATTCAATCCAAAGCATAAATATGAATGCTATTTTGTTAGTCTCTGGGAATAAGTGATATAAAATAGACCATTTCCTTAAGGATCTGGTCTTATTTTTATTTCCATTTATACAGAAGACCATATTTTATACAATTCATAGATGAAAAAATATTCTCAAAAAGTGATATTGGATTTTACATCAATCTCAATAGGCAAGTTTTAGCTGTTTAGGAAACAAAGTTTGCCTTTCTCTAGCTGAAATACTATATATAACAAATAACCCCTGTGATAAATAAAAATCAAGTGAAAGAAATTATAGCAATGTTTTTAGCCTTATCCAAATTAATCAACCCTTTCAGTCTACATTCATAATTGGCACTATAGAAATTTAAAGAAAAGTGAAATTTTCAGTGTTCACTAAAGCATATGTGACCAACTATTAGGATTTATATAGCTTAAGGCAAAGAACTGTAAACTAAAACTTAAACCAGGAAAGTGCTATTTGGGATGCTCTGTGAACTACCACAAATATTTCCTCCCAATCACCCAACCATATCTTTAGGCAAAGCAGATATGCTCTTCTATGAACCAGGACTCAGAATGTACAAATTCTACTATCAGATTGATTCTTTTTCATCTGTATCTTTGATGATGTCTTTGGAAATAAAAAAAAATTCAGAAGGGATTATATACTAAATTAATATGCACTGGGACATATGTATGCTAAGAGACTCAGTGGGAAGTTATTTCATTAGGAGAATAAAGACAGTAAAGAAAGGAGTGGGAAAGGGCCTTTTGGCAGAGAAAATACATGAAACCAGGTCAGGTGTTCTAACATGAAGCTCTTTTAACATATTTTTTTAAAATAATTCTTTGTTTTGTATGACTGTCCTTTGTGTGCTGAGAGCATCTTAAACCACTAGTAACCTCCCAAATTATGACAACCATTATTGTCACAAGACATTACCAGTGTTTGCTTGGTGAAAGTAATCACTCCTGGTTGTAAAATCAAAGCAAGGACACCAAGGAGGTACTTATCTGATGGCAGCAAATATAGGTATATTTGTCTTTAAAAATTAAAAAAAATCATAAAACATTTAGATAAAATTTACACACTAAGAACAATTTCACTTAGTTGCTGGGAGTTTTCACTTTTTTTTCTCCAGTTATTAAATATCTTCTAAGTGACAGCTGACACATAGCCTTTACTTAATGGCAAGCCATCTAAATGAGATTTGTAGACAAGGTATTATAAAGAGAAAAAAGCAGTAATAGTGGTTTTATGATAATGTCTGCAAAAATCCATATTTTTTGAATATTTTCAGTGTTATTATTTTAATATGATGTTATGTGTGTGTATGTGTAAATAACCAGCTCTAAGAAAGACACATCAGAGCTCTGACACCATTCACTGTGACTAAATAATATGATCATAGTGTCAGTTGATTAGTTTCCTTATGTTGTATCTCTCCCTGCTTATTAAAATTAATGATTTTTCTAAAACTCCTGAAGCCAGACATAATGAGAATGATACTGAGATTGGTTTTAAATCTCTGGTGACATACATTCAGTCAGGCATTCCCTTAGGCTTTAGCTCAAGTAGTCCTATAGAATTAAATAAATTGATAAATTTAAAAAAATAGAATATCTACTACCTCAAGGTAATTATGGATGGGACAGACCAGGAAGACTTAGATATTGCCAAGTAAAACACTGTGCCATTTTACTCCAAGATATAAAAAGCTGTAGGTCATTGCTCCATCCTGGACAGCAAGACAGAAAAAGATGAATAACTGAAAACCAGTGACTTTTCCTGAACCCATCAGAGAATGCTGGTTGCAAAGCAAACTGGTACCCTATAATCTAGAGAGAGAATCAAATACAAAGATTCCAGTAGAGATCAGATTAACTAGAACATAATCTGCTGGAGGCATAAACTGGCAGCAACATTTAAATGGTAATTTAATGATGGTGAACTAGTTTGAGAGAAAATTCTGGGGGCATACAGTCTTAGAAAAGCCTCTGTACTTTTATAGTGTTTATTTCTAGGACCCCATCAGGTTCTCATAAGGAAAGATAAGAAAAGTCATCCTGTGTCTTTACCAGAAGGTGTGAACAGGTAACCATGTAAAAAATGCCCAATGTATTCTAAAAAACAGCTAGTCTCCAGTGAAAAAAAGCTTTGCCAGGGCCTATCTCACATAGGTTCAAGGGTAATTATCCAAGCTAACTCCTTCTAGCAACCCTGTAACATCAAGGCAGGAGGAACAAAACAAAAACACTTTGAAGCACTTTCAAAGTCATAGCCTATAAACATAGGTCCATGAAAAGAATGGGATTTAATCATGAGATTATGATATCTTTTCCTTTTCTCATTTCTCATCACTACATCAACAGGGCTTCAGTACAATACCAGTGGATTACAGCTGAAAGAATAGCAAGGTGCAGATTTAATTTAAGGAGTTCTTAGTCATTAGAAATTTCAGTAAAAATGAGGAGTAAAATAAGGACGCTAGGGGAATTTGAAATCCCTGATATATCTACCATTACAAAACCAAAACCAAAACACGGAAACAAACAAACAAAAATGAATATAACCAAATGTAGAACTAAATTAACATAAAATTTCAGTCTAAGGAATTATTTACCTCAAATTTTATTGCTTGATACATTATGCTCAGCTTCTAATGACAACAAAAAAACTACGAGGCAGTCTGAGGCAGGGAAAAAAGTAATACAATCTAAAGAGAGAAAATAAATATCAGAAAGACTGAGATGTGGTACAGATTTGGAATTTTTAGATAATGGATTTAAAATAAGTTTGATTAATATATTAACTGCCTTAATGAAAAATGTAGACAACAAGTAAGAATGATGGCTAATGTAAGTAGATATTAAAAGAAATGCTAGAAATCAAAAGCACTGTAACGAAAATGAAGAGTGGCTTTGCAAAACCCATTAGTAGATTGGGCATGGCTGAAGAAATAATCAACAAACTTGATGACAAGTCAGTAAAAATTTTCTAAAATGAAATAGAAAGAAAATAAATCCATCAAAAAAGAAAAAATACTATACAGGAGCTGTGTGAACATTTCAAGAGATGTAATACACACACACGAATATGAGAGAATACAACTAAAAGAAGTATTTGAAGAAATATGGCAGAGAACTTAAAAAAAAAAAAAAAAAGACACCAAACCACTGAACTGGGAAACTCAGACAATACAAATCAGCATAAATATAGGAAACAAGCAAACAAACAAACTACCATGAGGCATAATATACTGAAACCATACAAAAATTAAAAATAAACACTAGATCTTGAAAAATATGTGGGGAAAAATCCTACCTATAGAGGAAAGAGGATAAAAACTACAGCAGACTTACTGTTAGAACTGTGTAACGAGGAAGAGAGTGGAGTGGAATATTTAGTGATGAAAGAAAGAAACATCAATCTAGAATTGTATTTCCATCAAAAATATCCTTCAAAAAATAAAAGAGAAATAAAGATTTCCTCAGATCCTTAACTCCCTAGAACATAAGAAATTTTAACCAGTAGATATTCTCTATAAGATATGTTAAGTGTTCTTCAGGCAGAAGGAAAATGATATAGTCACAAACTCAAACCTATATAAAAATAGAAATGTCTTGAAGAAGTATTAAATAAGTTTACAATAACTTTTTCTCTTTAATTGATCCAATACATACATTTTGTTCAAAGTAATAATAGTAATATATGTGTGATTATAGCATATGAATGAGTGAAATGATGAAAATAATTTAGAGTTGGAAGAGAGGAATTAGGAAAACTGCAAAAAAATTACCTGCATTATGTGCAAAATGGTGTAGTATTATATGAAAGCAGAATTAAATAAGTGGTAAATGTATATTGCAAACTCTTGGGCATCAAGTAGTTTTTTAAAACAATTTATTTGCTAAGAAAGTAGAGAAGATACAATTATTTAAAACTCCCAATTAAGAAAAATCAAGTGCAGCAACAACAAAAACAGTTAAAAATATGGAAGGTATTGCACCAACTATATCATAATCACTTAAAACATGAATCGTCTACATATGCCAATTAAAACAACAACAACAAAGATTTTCAGAGTGAGAAACAAGAAGACCCAAATATATTGTCTATAAGAAACTCACTTTAAATAAAAAGATAGGATAAAAGTAAAGAGAGGGAGAGAGAGATACCTTGCCAAAACCAATCAAAAGAAAGTGGAGTAGCTATATTAATTGCTGTATTAATTTCAGACAAAGGTGACATTGTGACAAAAAAAGATATCAAAAAACAAGAGAGTGTTACATATAATGTTAATCAATTCCTCAAGAAGACATCTCAATTTTTAACATGTATCAACAAGGCATCAAAGTAGATGAGGCAAAAACTGATAGACCTGTAAGTAAAAATAGACACATCTACTATTATAGCTGAAGATTTCAACATTCCTTTTCAATAATTAGTGTACTTAGGCAGAAAATCAGTAATGATATAATTGACCTGAATAGCACTCCAATTAATTTGATGATATGACATTTTAGAATATTTCATCCAGTAATAGCATCATACACAATCTTCTCAAGCTCACATGGAACATTTATAACATTCATGATGATAGTTTAACTTCTGGGCCAGAAAATACATTTAAATAAATAAGACATAAAAGAACCCAAAAAAATCATATAAAATATAATTTTAGATTACAACAGAATTAAATTATATATCAATAATTGAAAGATAGCTGAAAAATCCCAATATACATGTAGATGAAACAATATATTTAATAGTTAAAATGGGTTAAATAAGAATTCAAAGAAAAAAATTAAGACATTTTAATTAAATGAAAATAAAAGCGTAACTTATCAAAATGGTATATAGAGAAAGCAGTGTTTAAAGGGAAATTTATACAATTAAATGCACATATTACAAAGGAAGGAAGAGCTATTAATATTATAAGCATCTGTCTTTGGAACTCAGAGGAAGAAAAACAATGATAAATAAATTAGAAAAATAAATAATAAAAATTAGAACAGTTTAATTAAAAATAGAAAAATCGAGAAAATTAGTGAAACCAAAAACTGTGTTTTTGAAAATATTAATTGAATTGATATTAAATTGACAGGTTAACCAAGAAAAAAAAGAAGATATAAATTACCCATATTTGAAGTGAAAGAGTGGTCATCATTACTTGTGCCATGGATAGTAAAAGAATAATAAAGGAATATTATAATCAATTATATAAATTTGATAACTTATGAAAGGAATCAATTCCTTATGATATAAACTACCAGAACTCACAAAAGGAAAAATAAACAGTTGGGCTAGATTTATATCTATAAAAAAATTAAATCAATTACTAATAACCTATCAACATAGAAAGCCCAAATACCATATGGTTTAACCAGTGAAGTCTACACATTTAATGAGATACGATACCAATCTTCTACAATCTCTTTCTGAAAATAAAAATAGTGGATATAGTTCAAAACTTATGAGACCAGAATTATCTTAATATCAAAGCCAGATTATGACATTACACAAAGGAAAATATCAATACCTCTTATAAATATAATCTTCGATGAAATATAAGTATGTCAAGTCCAAAAAAAAGAAAGAATTACACACCGTGACCAAGTGGGACTTAACCTAGGTTTGCAAGGTTGATTCAGCATTCAAAAATCAATTAATGCAATCCATCGCATCAACAGACTAAAAAAGAAAAATTATGCCGTCATGTCAATAGATGCTGAAAAGTGTTTGACAAAATCTAACACCCATTGATGATAGGAATAGAGAGAAACTCTCTCAACTTGTTAAAGAATATCTACTAAAAGGGAACAAGGGTCCCCCCTTTGCGGTCACACACAGTGAGTGTGTTACAGATGTACTGTTGGATATCTGCCATCACTTGTAAATACTTGAAGAAGATAGCATGGTCTTATGCTTTATAAATTCAATATACTTATTAAATGCAACATAGTATGCACCACTGGAATAGATCCAATAGTTAATTAAACATAACAGCATTGTTCAGAAGAGTTGTCATAAAAGCATATATTTTATTAGATTTAAGTTACCATAATTAGAAATGAGTAGCTTATGTAGAGTAGAAGTCAAGGTTGTTGGAGGAAACTGGTTTAAGTTGCTGAGAGACCAGAGTTATGAAAATATAATATACATATATGTTTAACTAAGCTATTAGTTAAGATAATGGTTGTTTGTTATGAGTGACAATGATCCAGAAGATAAAACTGTTGGGAAGTGGAGTAAAGAGTTCTAGAGTTGGTGGAAACCAGCAGCAATGAAGGGTAGAAGGTGACAAATCCACCAAACTGGTGGATGGGGCGGAGAGAAGGGTGTGAGAAGCAGTCTGTGAACAACCCTGTGGGTTAGAAGACACTCGCAGGATGAGAGGGGGTCAGGCTGAAGGGGATAAAAACAGCCATCAGTTGAAAACTTGACAAAGAAGTCTGTCCTCAGGGAAATGCCACCTTTCTTTCTGAGCAAACACTAAAAACATTCTTAAAATAGATTGAAAACAGGTGATTTTTTTCCTCAAAATTGAATTTATAAACAAACAAGCTAGCCAGCTAACTAGCTAACTAATTAACTAAGTGTTCTGAGGAATGGTCTAAGTTTTGAAAGAGGTGAGGAAAGGGGACTAAATAAGGATATCAGGAGCCGTAATGTGACTAGAGGGTGGAAGTGAGTGGTGATCTAGGATTCTGAATGTTGTTTTGGTGACTGGACAAGTTAAAAAAATAAGAAAGAAAAAAAAGAGAGATTGGCATGAGATTGGACCTGACAGAGTCAAGGTGGATCATCGTGGTGAGGACGAGAGTGATGGGGCTGTAGGGGAAGGTTCCTCTATCTCCATCTTTATCCTTGATGAACAGAAACTGTAACTGTCAATCATTCTTCTCAGTTTAGTCTTTCAAAAGAAGTATACTTTACTCTCAGAAAATAAATTTTCACATTGGTACAAGAAATGAAATATGTCATGTGTGCCAAGTTCTTATAAATAATCTTATAGAGAGCAGTGCCAGATTCCTAGATAATAATGCTTTTAAAGAATGGAGGAGGTTCTACCTTGTGTGTGACTCACACGGGACTTAAGGTATCGTAGATTGTGTGACATACCTAATTTTAAAATAGCTAATTCTTCAAGTACTTAAAATTAAATGGAATATGTTTCTCTAGTGAGTTGTGCCCAATTTTCCATTCTACACAGAACATATGATATAATTATGTGCTTAGGAGCTTTGGTCTATAATAAAAAAGATACCCACATTTTACATTTTAAAATCAAGTAACAATTAAGCTATGAATTTCATGCTACTATTACCTCTAGGATAATTGCCAGACAATTTTCAGGCCATAAATAACCCTACAATTATTGAATGCTTTTTTATGGTCTAAAGTCTGCATGGCAACAATTACATTATTACAGAATAATTACATGAATTACTTTATTTGTAATTGCCATAAAAAGATATTATTCCAGCACTTTATTCAAAACACAAAGACTAAATACAATATGTGTGATGCTGAGTATTTGATCCGTTATTAGGGAATTACATGAAATTAAAACTTCAAGTTTTGTCACTTATTTTGAAGAAACACAGATGTGAGTCTCAGTGGGTCATTTGCAAATATTCTTTTAGTGCTTCGAAATGTACTTAGTTAAATATGAAAAAGAAAATTTCTTAATCCATTTTATTATAATTTTCCTCTGTGTGCCCCTTTGCAAGAAGGCTCTATAGAACCATTAAATGGTTTGAATATGGTTTTAAAAACACAATCATTAAAGACTTTTTTGTTATAATGAAAAGGCTTCAAACGTACGTTTAAATGCAAAATATAACTGCATTTAAAGAATTACTCCATAAACTAATTTTGTTGCAACCTAAGGAGGCTTGAATGAACTTAAATATTATAATTCAGGGAATAATTCTACCAGAACCATGCGTTAATTAATCTGCATGACTTTTCAAAATCAGTTGCCTCAATTAAATTGGAGATATAATCAAATGACTAATGTGCAATCGGAAGTGCTGCCATTTTTATCTTTCCTAAGCAGCTGTCATGATTTTTACCTATAGCACATCTGCAACGAGAGACTCGTTGGATCAAAATGTTCATACGCCATTCAATTTGGTTATTTCTGTGCTTTAAATTTTGTGGTCAACGGGGAAATAAGATGTGGCCTACCTCTGTGCTATTGTTTTTTTATTCCAGAAGTCACAACCTCAGAAACTGTAAGAAACACAGCAGCGAACTCTTTTGAGACTCCATAAGGAAACCACGTTTCTAGATGATTCGATCATTTCTTTCCTCATAACATTCACAGTTAAATCATTGTGGTTCTTCAGGGTCCAGATAGGTCCTGCCTTCCGTTTACATTCTCCTGCACCATGGCTGATTTGATTTCCTTACCTTTCACTCCTTTCTCATTAACCCATTCCTTTTCCTTCTCCTTTTGTGCAGTTAGAATGTGAGTTCTTCCTTGAATGCTTGCCACAGCTTCATCCTGCATTTTGATTTTCTCCATAGCTGGTACCTGATCTTCGATTCTGCAAAGCTATGTAGATATCTCAATCTGGGAACCTACAGACATATGGCTTTGTGAAAATAGAGGGAATATTCTTAGATTTTCAGAGAGTGACTCTGATGACATTTGACCTTTTATGCTTTTTCTTATCCGCCCCCCCCCTCCCACACACACACACACTCTGATTCAGCTTTGCTTTACTGACTGGGTCCCCATTGAGTCCAGCAGCTAGTGACACCTAGACTAGGTGCACCACTAGCTCTGTGGACTCTGGTTCTGAAGCTTTGATATAGATTCATTACATAAAATTTCTATTGCAGACCCCATCTCAGTTGGTGGCTGTGGAAATTCTTCTGTGGGAGGAAGGGTGTCTGTGGCTGTGTCTGACAGTGGAAAGGAAAATGCAGAATCGAGGTGTTAGCAAAAATCAGTTGATCATTTTTTTTATAGAGAAAGCCTTTACAGCAAGTCAGGTTGTTATCAGAGTATAGATTTTCTTCCAAACTTTGAAGACATTTTTATTTTAAGATATTTGGATTTCAAAATGTATGGATATAATAGAGAATACAAATTTTATGCCGATTGTTAGTATAGAACATAAACTTTTGATGAACTTTTACTCTTGTGTGTGCCACCAAAATGTATGTCCCTAGGTCCTAACAATAGCACTTATTATTTTCAATGTCAATGGAAATATTTAGAAAATTATAGAGATAACAAGAATATCTTAGTTGAGAATACTATGTTGTGTCTTGAACATGCGGTGTTTCATTGAGAACATTGTGACACCTTTCTGGTTTTCATGTCTGCACCCATGAAACTTTTGGAGGGACTTATGGGGAGGACATTACTGCTAGTTGACCAGTGACCTGCTCCCAGGAAATCTGAGGGGGATCAGAGACTTCTCGCCCTCTCCCCTGTCCTTGGAATGTTTGCTCTTCCCACCATTCCTACGGTAAGAACTGTTCCAAGGACATAACCTTGAGATAGTAAGGTTTTGCTGGGACCATCTAATTGAATGCATGATTGAACCCAGCTAAGGCCCTACATAAACTTAAGATTCTGGCAGGTGAGCGCCAAGATCTACTTGTCTTACATCCATCCAAGACAAGCCTTATATGTAAGTTCCCTTGCTAATTCAACTTGTCACCTACAAATCTGGAGTGGCCTGAATCTTCCTTCAGCTCTCCTTGTCCTCTGGTATGGGGGCAAGTTTCAAATTTTACCTAGGAAGCTTCCTAGGACAGGAAACAAGAGAAAAGAGTAGCATAGCATAACTTCTCAACCTACTTTTAGCTCTAACAGCCTCTGGCTATACTTATACTGCAGAGATGACACTGGACAGAAAAGCTCACCAGAGTAAAGAATGGGCCTAGTTTTAGTCTATCTAGGTTTTATGGTTTAATTTTGTATCAATTTGACTGAGCCATGGTGCCCAGATATCTGGTCAAACATTATTTTGGATGTTTCTATGAGGGTGTTTTTAAATGAGATTTACATTTAAATCAGTGGACTTATAGTAAAGCAGATTATTCTTCAAAATGTGAGTGGAGCTCTTCTCCAATCACTTTCAAACCTGGATAGAACAAAAGGCCAACCTCTCCCAAGAAGTGGGAATTCTGCCAGCAGATGGCTCTCAGATTTCACTGGCACAATTGATCCTGCTATGTTTCTCCATCAGATTTTGGACTCATCAAGTCTCTGCAATTGCATGAACCAATTCCTTAAAATAATTCTCTTTCTATAAATATACACACATCTTCTTGGTTACGATTCTCTGTGGAACCCTGATTAATGCAATAAACAGATTTCCATTCTCAGTCAAGGCTGAGACCATGTGAAAGTTGTTCACTTAGCTAGGCTTAAAGAGAGCAGTGTTATGTTGGTTGAGTGGGTAGCTTGAAAGAAACACTTGAATCCCCAAATTGGGAGATATTTAGAGAAGCCAATAGTCAATAAATATGTTAAATTGGGAGTTAGCATGCCCCAATCAGGTCCTGGAGCTATCTCTCATAGTTCCAGCCTTGCTTTGATCATGGCTAACCCTGACCAAGGCAAGACACTTCTGCAGAGGTAGCCTACCCTGAGTCTAACCATGAGGAAACATCAGACACACTTTAATTGGAGGTCATTCTATAGAACAGCTGATATGTAATCTTTAGAGGTATAAAGGTCCTAAAAGTCAGGGAAAAACTTGAAAAAAAAAAGAGATTAAAAGAGAAAGACAAAATAAAACACATTAAGTAAGAAAAATACAGTGCATGGTTTGGAATTCTTTTACTTGCAAAGGACATTGGAACAACTGGCAAAACTTGAATAAGTTCTGAGAATTAAATGTTCATAATGATTGATTGTTAAATTCATGATTTTGAAAGCTATATAAAGGTAATATAAGAAAAAGTTCTTATTTGTAGGAAAATAAAGTATTTAGTTTTAATGAGATATATGGACATCCCATTATCAAATGAATCCAAAATATTTTTACAGTATTTGAAACTTTTCAGTAAGTTTGTTCACTGTTTAACAAAAATATTTTATTCAAAAAGAAAGTTACTTATAATACTATGAGACAATGCATGCATACAGATATACATACATAAATTATTTAAAAACCTTTAACATTCTCAGGTGGAAAACATTCTGTTCAACATCATACAGTTCCAATCTATCTTTAAATAAATAGCTGAGTTCTTTCAACTCAAACTCTTGGCCTATGCATGGTAACATGATGTAAAGAGAAAATGTTTCTTCATGAAAAATTTCTGAACTTCCCTCTGACTGAATCCAAACATGTAGGTGCATTTCAAAACATATTTTCTACCTGATTTTCCAGTTATTTTTGATGACATCTCTTTTCTCTAAGTCACAGCATCCCTAAGTCTTTTTAAAATGCATTCTTCATGAAAAAGATAGAAAACTATGCCAAGTGCTGTTCGTTTAAAATTTTAATTATTTTTTAAAAGAGCAGTACAGTATGGTTACAGAACAATAAAAAATAGAGCTCCTTCTCTATAGTGCTCCACATTCAGTATATTAGAAAGGTATATAAGCAGGTAGGTAAAGGTTAGAGTGAAAAGTGCTGAAAGGAAGATAGGTAAAACATGCTAGGACAGCTGAAAGTAGAAACCATAAATCTGCCTGATGAATGAAGTTTAAATGTGGAAGATATTTGAGCTAGGTATTAAAAGAGAATTGCACTGTGGATGTCAAAGACCTGAGTTCAGATTTCAACTTTATGTTTATTACTAGTGTCACCTTAGAAAAGTAATTTTATCCACTGAAGCTCAGTCTCATTACTTATAACACAAGGTTGAAGATGTATTAGAATTGTTTTCAAGATTTTATTAAATCAAGCCTGTGAAGATTCCTAACACAGTGTAGTCACCAAGTAAATTATATCTATTCTGAGTTGCCAGTGAGGGGGGAAAAAATGAAGCTTTTGCAAAGTATGAAGCTTGTAAGAGGTATGAGCAAAAAATAAAACCTATTTACATAGCTGTCCTTATTCTAATATGAATAAGAATATTTATGTTGCTATTTGTAAGTATCTGAAATATTGGTAATGAACAACATTCTCAGATTTTCTAGATGTGAGTCTGAATTTAAAAAATATCCCACAGGTAATTGGATGTATAGTGATAATAACAGCTACATTTTTTAAACTTATACTTTAAACTAAAGGCTTTGCTTGAATTGTTAATAATTCTTACATCCATCTTGTAAGGTAATCATATTTATCTTTATTTAAAATATAAAAAATACAGGGTTAAGCACTTGTCCTTTGTGAGACAGATATTGAAAAGTCACAGTTTTCTTTTAGATCTGTGTAATCACAAACACTGTGCCAACTTTAATTCAATCTAACACTCTCTAGCAATTAAATTTTATACATAATCCACAGAGAGGATTATAAAATTAATCAGAACAGGAAGCAGAAAATAAATACTGACACTTCAGTGGATACAATATATTGATTATTAAAGATCCCATTTTATGCTTTCATAGGTACTGTTATTTGTGCCTCTTTATAAACCACATCAAAGAGAATAAAGATATATGCTAATTTCTCTAGCTTCTCATCTTATTGTTCCCGAAGGTGGTCTTGTTAGTAGAATCCAAAATTTATTTTTAAGTATATAATTTAAGAAACTACATTCAAATTAAGTTATGTAATGAAAAAAAAAGTCACATCTTATATGTTTTAGAAATTGCTTCTGCATAAGCTTTTTAAAATATTCTGAAAATTTTACACTTACAATTTTGGTTGAAGCTGACAATGATGTGTGTGTTGTGATTAATGTTCATACAAAATCTATGGCATTTATATTTCTGATTATTTCTAATCATAAGCATGTAATTGAGATTTCAAGTAGAAGTTAATAAATATTTGTAGTTTAAGAAATACTTTATATTTGTGAAAATTTTCTCTTTTTTTTGCATTTAAAAGATGATAAATTTTTGGAATTCCTATAGTGTGTCCTATTCATTGCCATAAACAAAAATAATAGCCACACAAAAATATAAGCATCCACTAGTATGAGAGTGCCACCTCCAGTTGACAACCCTCACCTCAGAATTGGTCAGGTAAGGGTCTCTGTTGCATTCTTTGCCTCAGTAGAGCCCCAGGTCTTAGAATCCCACTCCTCATACCTTTGAAAACTCAAGTATTTCAGGTCTCTTCAGTTTTCTCTCATATTTTGGGAGTTTGGGACTTCTATCCTTTTCTTGAAATTCAGCCATGCATTAAAATAAATGATTTGTATTTATCCAGATTTCTAAGTATGTTGCTCTGGAAGTATCTACAGAATATCTGTCTGTCATGATGTTAAAATGGAAGTACCCCTCACAGAATGAATCTCTTCTACACATATGTGCTTTTTCTCACAGCTGTACTCTGTGTTTCTCATGGACTATAGCTCCAGCAAAACAGTGTCTTATCCATGGACATTTATTTGTCCCTTCTAAATTTTGTGTGACATCTTGCAAAGGGTGGCTCTGAAGAACATGTTTGCATGGAGGCAATGTAGCACATTGGAAAGAACATGTATTTTCCAGTTGGGGAAAAAAAAGTCTTCTAATCCTATATAAATTGGTATAATCCTAAGGCAGATATTAGTATCCTTGCAGATATGTTTAAAAAACTGAAGATAATGTATTTAAAGGGCTTCACAAAGACATAACAAGTATCTGATAAACAGGGTAAATTTATGCCTAATTTCTCTGGGACAGATCCAGTTTTTACTGATGTCTTAGTAGAATGTTGACTGTACCCCCTTTTCACTTTTGAGTGTGTCCCAAGTGAGAGATAAATTATAAGACTACTCATTTATTATAGGACTACTAATAATGGGCATCTTTTAATATAATTGTGTTGAATTCAGCCAACATACATTATGAAAAATAAAATTTTTAAGGATTTTGGTGTTATTGTTGCTCTCAACTAGCAGTGCCATGATCTCAGGTTTTGCTTTTTTAATGTTCTTGCGAGAAAGAATGACTGGCAATTCAGAGTATGAATCTAATTTATAATGATGCAAGAAATTGTTGTGACAAATAGTAATTAATTATACCTTTAGGTTCTGTAATAAAGCACCATGTTTTAAAAATATGCAATCAAATTTCAGCCAAATGCACATTGGTCTGTTTTTATAAACTAATTTTTATGGATCCTCTATCTTTGATTACACAGAACTTTAAAGAGCAGAGAATAATTCAGTTCTCTAGAGAACACACAGAACAGCATAAGGATCTGGACTCTTGAGGAGAAGGTGATGCTGCAACTACAAAATCCATCGGTAGAAAGAGCAAGGCCATGATTATATTTTTTGAAACTCTAGTGCTTGTATTTCTAAAAATGAGATATCAAGGTCAATAAAGAAAAAGGCATGTTATTGCCCTAGCATTAAACAGAAAATAATTTACCCAATACATCATACTGACATAGGACATCTCAGGTCAGGAGTAGTGTGTCTCCTGGAGAGCAATTGGGGGATAAATGTGTTTTATGCTTAGATGACCTTATTTAATGATGACTTTATCTTATTCTTTAGTCATCCCGGAATTATGATACACTGAATCTGGAATACTAATATTTCATTAGCCATTTTAAGAGCATTGGCATGCTAGAGATTGATGCTGTGTCAAATTAAAAAAAAAAAAACTATGCCCTTCAATTTATGCAAATGATATAATATCTTCACTACCTTTATCTAGAATCACTCACCTGCTGCCACCTTCAGGTATAGTGACATCTTTAAGGGTGCTGGCTATTGTATGTAAATCTATCTTAGATATTTAATGAACCTTATATCAGAACCTTCTTGAGAGAAAAGTATCACTATCATTATATTATAAATAAAATAATTATGTCTAAGAGATATAAACTAATTTTTCTCTGTTAAAATAATCAGTGAGGCAAAGCTAATGTTCAAATCACATTAATAAGAACTATGTTTATTTATACTCTTTGGAATATCTTTGGTCAAGAAGAAAAAGTGAATTATAATGCCTCGAGGAAATTAAAAACAAAGTACTCCAGAGTGACAATGTTCTGATTTGTGTTGTAATCCAGTTATCACCTGCACAGGTTGGGTCTGGAATGAAAGAATAACAGACTCCAATCGAGTTAGATAAGGATCACAAAGACAAATGGAATTTTTTCAACATCTTAAAAGTTTTTTCCCCAACATCTGTGTTTATTTCTACCAGGACATGCATAGGGTTATATCTAAGCTGGATTAATCTCCTATTTCACAGCTGAAGAACCGAAAGTACAGAAAGCTAATTGATTTTTTAGAGAAAAATAGTTGTTTAAGTCATAATTTGAATGTCCATCTGTCTTACACAGATATCCTTGGATTGTTGCCATTTGTAAATGCAAAAAAATACATATTTTTTGAGCATTTACTTTATGTAGGTAATGGTCTAGGCTCTAGGAATACAGCAATTAGATAAGAACCCCAGTGACTCTTGGCTATGTGACAAAATTGGGATGGGTTATAGAAACTTCAGGGCCCATGAGGAAATTTATGTCTGTTTCCCAGAAAAATAGACATACACATAAAATTTAACATAGTCTGGGGTATGCTTGAGTTCCCCTGAAGCCCATTGATTAAAATGGGGTCCAAAGATCTTTGGTCAAGATCTTCTGCTTTAACATTAAGTACAGGGAAAAAAATAAGGTATCTCACTAGACAGTTTCTTCCCCATCTCTATTATTTTTGGTCAGAAATAAAGATGTAGATTCTCAAGGAAGTACAGTAACACATAAATTTTTAAGTATTTTTTGCGGTATTCTTTATGCCATTTTCTCCATCAGCCTATATCAGATAAATATTTTATAATTAATTTTTCAGTTTTGGTACATTTTCTCATTTATGTATTTACAAGTCTCTTCTCTCTTCTTGCTTTTCATGGGTAAACATTGTAACTGTTTTTTTTTTTTTCACTTTTTTTTCTTAACATTTCCTAAGACATCTGCCAGAAATCTAAAGAAAGTGGCCTTACTATTGCTTAAACTTTTCCCCAAAGCATGATAAGACAAATATTATCATGGTGATGAAATTTAAAAAGAAAAATCACATATGATATCATCTTTGTAAAGCATGAGCTGGTTTCATTTTTAAGACTTTATCACAACCCCAGTAAGATGTTGTAAGGTCCTATTTCCCTTGCCAGCGAAAGATACAGGAGAGGTGTTAGTGGCGGTGGTGGTGTGTTTAGGTGTCAGAGTGAGCCATACAAAAGAAATAACCTTTCCTTTGTATTTGTTTTTTGTTCTACTGAATGCTTTGTCTTCACTTGGTACCTAGAATTGATATAGGCTTCTTTATTTCATGAATTGAGTTACCTTGAGGGAGAGCACACAGAGCATAAAACTGCAGAACAATAAAGAGAAACCAAATATTGATAATTTCATTGACCTACTCAATTAACCAGTCCTGGAACTATTCTCTCTCTCTGAAGTTGTTAAAATAAGATATATTAAGGCAGCATTTCAATTTAGGCCATTTGGGGGTTGAATTTTCTCTTATCTGCTGCCAAAAGCATCATAACTAATGTCTCCCCACTGCTTCCCGAGAAAGGCAGAAAGTTCTCAGGGATGACAAATGAAACTTCACTGGTTCAATAATACTTAATGGTTGCTCTTTCTTGGTGTTTTATGTACTTGGCTGAATAGATTCTCTGCTCAATAGCTAAGAAGATGAAATGACTTTCCTTGAAGTCAAAAAACAATATCAGAGACGTGATCACCTACTATGACATTTTTGTGGCCTTCATTTTTCTCAGCAGCAAGTGGTGAAAAATCTTTTCTGATGAGATAATCATGGTCACAATAGATTACAATTCCAACGTCTGAATTGCCCAATGATTTGTACAAAAAGTTGCAGCAAAGTGATCCTTCTTCTCGAGAGCCTAAGTAGGACTCAGCTTCAAATAGCTCCATTATGGTGGATTCAAGGTTCCCATGGAGAAGGAAATATTTCAGGTCAAAGGTTATATTAAGCAATGTGCCCCCAAATATATTCTGCATAATAAGATATTTTAAGATCACTGGCTTCTAGATTCTCCTTCTCCATAGAATGTGATT
This sequence comes from Cynopterus sphinx, assembly GCA_030015415.1. Lineage (NCBI taxonomy): Eukaryota > Metazoa > Chordata > Mammalia > Chiroptera > Pteropodidae > Cynopterus > Cynopterus sphinx. The sequence continues at coordinate 3,978,019 of CM057383.1, read as the reverse complement.
ATCTTTTTGAATCTCATGCTTGCTTATACAATATTAGGACTTTTCTAGTTCATCTCGAAGTCTCTCATGCCTTACCAAAAGCATAGTATCATTTGACATTTTCTGCTATAATACTTTAAAATAAAGTGTTTCAGCTAAATGAACTTTTAAAGATAGCTGTATCTTATCAAATAATGCTACGTATATTAATACTTTTTTGGATACTCTAAAAACAATTTTAACATACATTTTCCTGCCATCGTAAAGGCTTTATAGTCACAATTATTTGAATACTTTATTTTTCATTCTATTTTATAACAGGGAATGCAGTTGGTACACGAGGGAATATTTGAGCTGCTGTCACTTATTTCTTACTGCCATTAGTATTCATTAATGTGTTTCTTATCAGTTTTTAGTTTCTAAAACTAATTAAAATAATAATGTGGCCGGTTAAAATCATGTAAAATGGTGTAAAAACAGGCATTTAAAAAATAATAACAAAGTGAAACAAAGGCTTTCCAACAACATTTCTGGTACGCCACTTCATATTATGGCCAGGTGTGTGTGACTTTGAGTCAGTTTGAGTCAGTTTCTGCAGTTTTCTTTTAAGAATATGAAGCATTTTAGTACTTACTTTTTTTTTTTTTATCAAGCATACATTTTTTAAAACTTTATCGATGCGGTAGGATTTTTTGAGTCAAAATGTTATCAAGCAATATAACAAAATGAATAATCATGATTTACCTCTGTAGCAAGAGCATTGCTCATTTTCACTCTGTGGTGGAACTCCTCAGTCTCCATATTTCACACATATTTTATTTTACCCACAGCTTCCCACATTTTTCCATTGAGGTGTCCAACTGGCCAGCTGATTGAATTTGTACATATCACAGCTCATCAAATGCTCCGTGGTCCAGTTATCTGGTATAATAGGTGGCCTGTAGGGATAGCAGCACCAACTATATCCCCTATGACCATTCAAAGACCAGAAGGAGCTGGCTGTCTCTAGCTGCCTTTGTTTGAGTTCACTCCTGCATGCTGTGATTTAAAGATGAGTTGTAGCTACTTACATCTGGAAAGGCTGCTGAAAAGACAGACTCTCAATCACTGGTCATCTTTTTGATTTACCCATGTGTTAAATAGACACTTGTCTGTTTGGCCTTTACCTCTAATATCATAATAAGGATGAGAGGTCTATCAGGCATATACTGGCTTATTTTCATGTAGTGACTAATACAACGTAATAAAGAAAAAATCAGGACCGATTCTTAATAGCATAGGGCTCAAATAAAAGAAGCATATATTTGAATTTACCTGGTCAAAGCAGATTTATGGCTCTCCGCTCATGGTAGACTGCCCTTTGGCAAGGTGGAAGTACAGAAGAGCAGAGATGTCATGCTTCTTGGGGCTAGACAGAAACCCAGAACCAACTCAGAAAGGTCTGAGTGGCATTCATGCCATCTTCTTCAATCACAGTCACTAATCAAGAAGTTATCCCTTCTTACTTAGAGCACCAGATAAGGTGCCAGAGAGAGCTAATGGAGGGCTTTCCGCATGAAAATGTGAGAAGGGTGGAATACAGTTCTTCGTCCTTGTTATTTTGTGTTGAAAATTTAGTAAGCATGTTTATAAAGAATTACAGCAATAGCATACTTTCACGTGTACACGTAAATGAAATATGAATTACATGTTAAGGTCACAGAGGTATGGATGCATTATTAGTAAAGAAGCATGTATGTTGTGCATTTGTTATATTTTTTTGTGTAGTAAAGAATTTGGCCTCCAAAGTCAGGTGTGGTGTTTATCCCAGCTCCTGAAGGCAATTTCTGTATCTTTGGAATTTCTTGAGTGTTTTGTTATTCTCATGAGCCATTTAGCCCTACTCTAAGATCAATCACATTATCAGAAATTTGGGGGCTTTAGGCCCTGTGGTATCAGCCCAACCTCCAGGGAGCAGTGCTGAAAGTTGAATTCAGCTCTGTAGGCAACTTTTCAGTTAACTAGCCTATATAATGAAGCTTCAGTAAAACCTCTAGACATCGTAGCCGGGGCAAACTCTCGTTGGTAATAGTCTTTGGATGTCGTCACACCTTGTAGATAAGAGGAGCTGATGCTATTCATGACTCCACAGGGACAGGATAACCAGAAGCTTCACTTAAGATTTGTACCAACCCTTCTTTATGCCTCTCTGCCTTTGGCTGGTTTTAAATTTTATCCTTTGCCTAGAATAAATGTATCTGTGAATATCATAGCATCCAGTGGCCTCCATGAGTCTTTCTGGTGAATTATCGAATTGGAGAATGGTTTGAGGAAATCCTGAACTTGCAGTTGGTGTCACAGTCTTGGGTAAACAGTCTTCTGATATGCTATGCCCTTAATTTCAAGTCCAGCTAGTTCTAGATAATGTACAATATATAAATTTATATTTTTGCATATTATATTTACCTATATAATTGATAGACCCTAATGAACATTATGCGGGAGGCATGCAGGATACATATATTTTATTTTTTTTTGTATAACTTAACACATATAATATCATTTGGCAAAAGACTATCCTTCTGGCTTCAGTTTTCTCCTAAGTAAAATGATGGTGATATTGATGCAGTGATTATTGAAGCTTTCTCCAAATTTAACATCTTAAAGTCAAATAAAAACATGGAAAGCATATCAAGTAGAGCATTTGCTTTTACTAGAATGATATTGTCATATAGAATTTTAAAGCTTTCTGCATTTATAAGCATATCAAAAGACTATAATTTAATTAATTGTATATGTCCAAGACTGTTATTTCCTTAAGACATAATTTTGTCAAATTGATAAAGTTCAAGAGTCTGTTTCTTGGCAAAATGTTTTTTCAGCAAATTGGCTTTTCTGCTATTGGTGTCATTCCTCAACTGTTGCTAACATAGCACAGAATGACAGTGGCTAATCCAGTCTTAGAGGAGGGGTAGAGTCCCAGACAGATGTGATGAAACCTCTGCTCTGTCTCAAACAACATTAAGGCATTTACAAGGCACCAGAGAAATTTGAGAAAGAGCATTCAAGTCCACAGGAGAGCAAAATTTGGGCAGATGCAGCGTATGCAAGAAACTGTGAGGACATTTAGTGACATCCAAGCATCGTGTGCAGAGCAGGAAAGAGTTCTTAAAAAGAAAGCAAAAAGAGCCATTTATTCCATGTTAAGTTGTTCTGATTAAACCTCACAAGAAATGGGAAGCTGTATCTCTTTGTAAAGTTATTCTTACTTTCATATTATAGACGACATAGAGAAGCTGCCTGAAAGTATGCGTGCATGCATCCCTACATATGCCTGCATACACTTACATGAGAAATAGTGTCGGGGAATGGTCGGAAATCGCAAGCCACAGAGCACAGAAGCCCAGCCAGGCAGACACAGGAACAGAGCAGGCTGACATTCCCATGGTTGGCGAGAGAAAGAATGCAGGTTAAGACCCCCATTACATTCATCTCTTAAAAGATGCCCTGCTTATTGTTGAACAAGGAACTCTGTTCTTTGAAATGCAGTAGACATCCACATTATCTAGTTTTAGAAGCCTGGGGCCGAAAAAAGAGAGAAAAGTACACTTGGCTTTTCATCAGAATCCCCTTACCATTGTCTTTTGAGAAGCAAACCTAAATGCCAGTGCTTTTAATCATTACCAACTCCACAAGGGGTGTCATTAAGTAGTTTTTCCATTTCTTTTGATAGCCGGAGAGGAATAATTTATTCTTTTTAGAACAAGTGGGAAAAGTATAAATAATCACGTTTTATCCAATTTAACTGTGAGGAAAAAATGAGTATAGAACATTATTACTGAATGAGATAAAAATTTCAGTATCACTGTACTTCAGTGTGGTATGGTGGAAGGATAAAGTGCTTGAAAGGTAATGTGTCACAGAAGCCTGAGTTGAAACCTAGTTTGACTACTCAATAGTTGTGTCACCCTCAACAATCACAGGTCTGCATATCTGTGAAAAATTCCCACCATGAAGGTTGTTGAAAAGTACATATGTGATGTGCATTCAATATAATTAACGTTGGGTGTAACGAACTCTCAACTATTATGAGTTTACTTTGCCTCCTAATGAATGTGGACCCCATATTTGCTAAGTTTTCTGTTTTCTTCTCAAAATAATCCATATCTATTTTTAAGTAGTGCATTTAAAATTAAATATTAATATTTACATTATTAAAAGTTAAAAGATAGATGATAACAATGATCATCACAGTCATATAGTAGTGAACAACTGAAAACAACACCGAAAGCCAGAGATTGGGTAAAATTTGCTTAAACTATGCTATAGCTATAGGTTTGGAAGTAAAAAATGATTTTAAATAGTAATATTGAAGAATATATATTAACACATTGTTTTCATAAAGACATAGCCTTGTGTGTGTGTATATATATATATATATATATATATATATATATATATATATATATATATATAGTCTGATTACAAACATACAAAATGGCCATGGAAGAAAAAGAAGGTAACGTAATAAAATATTAAAGGTAGCTTTTTGTTTGTTTATTTGTTTAGGTTGACAAATTTCCATTTTTTGCTTTTACGTTTATAAAATTCCTTAAATTCCACTTCTCTCGTTTGTCCTGAACTCTTGTCTAAGTTGACACCTCTTTGGAGAAAACTTTCTTTACTCTTCACCTATGAACAATCACTTCTTTTTCTGTGCTTCTCTGGTACCTCTTACTATTTCTATTATCTTATTAAATGCATAGTATTATAACTGTTAGTTTCTATCTACTGTAGTCATTGGAATGTGAGACTGTAAAACTCTTAAACACTCTATTGAGTAGTAATACTTTTCAATATTGCTATTTAAAATCATATTTCAGTTTTGAACCTACAGATATAGCATAAGCAAACCTTACCCAACCTTTGGCTTTTAATGTTGTTTTCAGTCCTTCAGTGCTGTAAGACTGGGATTATCAGTCACCATATATCATTTGATTTATCTTTTCACACACAAATATTAATATTTAATTTTAAATGCAATACTCAAAGTTAGCATTTGCTGCATGAAAAAGAACACACTATCTTGGTGGAAGTCTTGGGTTTCACATTTCAAATGTGGATTGCCCAATGCAGTGAGCTCTGAGTCTCTCTGCGTTAAGCTGAGGATCTCATTGATCTGGGCAACAAGCTATGAGCTGGGCTTAGGGTGACATTATATGTATTCATTTTGGGTCCCAAAGGAAAGATGTCTCAGCTAGAACAAAAAGCTGAGTAAGGGAGAATTCACTCTTTCTCCACCTGAGAACTGAATTAGGACATCAAACTTTTCCTGCCCTAGCACTAATAATATTATCAGGTCTCCAGCTCTCAGGACTTCAAACTCAGATCAGCTACACCACCAGCTTTCCTTGGTCCTCAGTGTTTTTAGCTGCAGATCATGGGACTTCTCATCCTCCTGAATTACATGAGTCAATTCCTTATAATCAATTTCTGTCTGTCTGTTTCTCTCGATAGATAGATAGGTAGATAGATAGATAGATAGATAGATAGATAGATAGATAGATAGATAGATAGTCAGTCAGTCAGTCAGTCATCCATCCATCCATCCATCTATCTATCTTCCATTTCTCTGGAGAACAGTAACTCATATAGTAAGGTATCCAATTGTCAGCATTTCCTGTCATGGTGAAAACTTGAGGATATATTTCCCTAAGCATTTTCTCAGACCCATAGATCTTAACACTGGAGGAGATGTGAGAGCTACTTTAGAGTTAAGAGATTGAGATCCAAGTCAAAGTCATAGAAGCACTGGTGATAGAATTAAGTACAAAGTCAAGTTTCTACAATCAGCTTTGTGCTGTGTCACATACCCATTTAACACTTGGAAACAGTGTTATTAGAATCGTGCTAAGTTGAAAATTCAAACAGCAAATTTTACCCACATCTCAGCTTTTCCAAGTTATTAAAGTGGTTGCATTGGTGAGCCTTCTTTCTGATTTATTTATTAGCTCTCTATTTTCCTCAGTGATCCCCAGTGTTATTTTCAAGTACATTACAGAGGCTTGGGAGAATTTATGTGTGTTGATTCGGTCTTTTTCCTTACAGTGGTATATACCAAGTAAAGGAATTACTTCAGATGATTCTGAGCTTATTAATAATCCGTTGTTCACAACTCACTATATCCTGAGGTTTCCTAAAAGAGTTTGTATTTTCTGATACTGAAAATAAAAAGTTTTCCCTGATTTAAAGCTGACTTCTTCATTTGCCCACCCCCTCAAAACAAAACAAAAACAATCTATGTATCACAGACATTAAAAATCTATGAAATAGTTGGATATTCTTATTTGTCTAGTTGTCAGCTTCTTTCTATTAGATATGAGTACTGTTGATAGAAACAACTAAGGAAAGGGCTGATTCAGAAATATTACCTGCCAACAAAATGCTTATCGCATGAAAAAAATGAATTCGTGTCTCCTCTTTATGGTTTTAACTCTAAGGCTCATATTAATTTTGAATCATAAGCAGTCATAAAAGTTATCACCCGTTCCCTGTCAACTTGTATAACACTTTTGTATACCTGGAAAGGAAATCATTGATTTTCTATTCTAAGCCACTTCTTTCCTCCAGAATTTTACTCTCTTTTTAATAATAACCCTGAGGGAAAAAGTATAATAACCTTGAGAAATACGAAATAACAATTGACCAAAATTATAGTTATTTATTATCTGAGATCTTGTAGACTACTGTTCACAAATATTTGGGGCTTTTCTTTCTGCAAGGATTGTACAAAATGCCTGTGGTTCCAAACCTAGCCTGTAGCCAATGAGCTACATGCCTCCTTTTTCTCCCAGAAGCTTCTAGAACCAGTGCATGTCCAGCCATGCTCTCTTTCCTCTTACTTTTGACCATGGAATCCGATGTTCATATGGAGGCACAGAGAGCTGAGGGTCCTTTTAGAAGACTCCATTTACTAAACAGCAAAGATTCAAATGATCTAAAGCATTTTCAAAGGTGATTCTGATGGGCTTGGTTGAGACCCCTGTTATCTCACAGCTGTTCAGTTCTCAGTATTTGCTCTTTCAGCAGTGCATGTGTCTTTGCTGTAAGGTGATTACTAAACTGTCAGCTGTCAAGGCCCTCTCTCTATAAAACTTTCCAAAGTTTACATCCTTCAGTCATTTATTATAAACTGTCATACATATATCCACCTTTTTCAAAGGATTACAAGATGAGTGCCACAGCCCCTGCATGTCCAGAGGTTCCAAGAAAGAAGTCGGTCATTTTTCTGATGCCAAGTCGTATTTTGGTGTATTTATTACCAATAAATGACTTCTCCAAATTGATACAAGAGCAGAGTGGGAGGGTGCGAGGTTGAAAAGAGCTTAAACTTCACAGTAAGATGAACCTGTCTCCCAGTTTGTCACCAGATATTCATTAACTAACCTCCAAGTCTTCAGTTGCCTCAAAGCATCCAATTTCTGAGTATGTGTATCATGTAATAATATTTGAAAACACATAATAAATAAATGTGAATAAGTAGATATCAATGTCCCTTACAAATCTTTAAATGTGCCGGGAAAAGCAGATTTTTTTTTGCACTTTTATGTCTTCTAAAAGGTAATACGATTTGAATAGACTTTTCTATTCACAATAATAAATAGGCTACATGTATCATCTCAATAACCCTGCTATGTAGATCTTACTGTCATCATTCTACAGGTAAGAAAACTGTGTCAGGGACAAATTGCTGTTAATTGCTAGATCCGCGGATCAGTTCAGGTTTCTTTGACTCCAAAGTTCATGTTCTTTTTACTGTATTTTCTTCATTGTCAGGAAGCTTCTCTTGAATCTCCTTTGTCTTCCGTACATACCCGCAACATTAGCTGGCAGTAGTGTCTTGAGTTCCACATACATTTCTCTTGTCTTATCAACCACACAGGATCCATTTAATTTCCATTTGTACCTAAAGAGAAACTGAGGCTCAGGTAGTTTCAATGATGTTCTGAGGTCACCCTGCGAGTGAATGGCTAAAGCAAGGTATGAAGTCATGTCTCATTTTTCTCTACTTCCATTTCTTTTCTGTTTACATCCATTTATGATTTTCTGTCTTTGCCTCTTATTATCCAGCTGCAATTTTACTTTCCTTTGAGCCCTACTTTCCCTTCAATTATTTCTCAGAATGTCTTCCCTTCCCGTTGGGACTGTGAGAGCTAAGTGATCTAGCTCTGAGCAGGAGCAGATTGCGGTGGTTGGCAGGTAGCTGCTGAGTACCACATCTCCAGTGATTTCTCATCAGCCTGCTCTCAGCAGGCTGCACTTCAGTCTGCCTTGTACGTTCATTAAAGGCAGGTAGCTGTATAAATGCTTCCTATTTTTTGGAAGCGAGAGGGTTATTTCATGCACTGTTTAAACATCTTAAAACTGCATTACCCAAAGGCTTGTACTACCATGAGCACTCTTTTGCTTTGTGTCGAATCTTTTTTTCCCTTGCTTAGAAACTAAGGGTAAAAGAAGGATGGTTGCCACAGTAGGCAGTTAAAGATGTCAAGATGGGTTCCCTGACATCTCTGCGTTCTGTAGGAGGCTGCATGTGAAAGAGCACGTCAAGGATGTCTGTCTCACCTTCACATGTGGCTTCGCCTCTGATTCTGGCTGCTAAACAGATATTTTAAGGGACTAGATGAGAAAGCATGCCAGCCTAGAAAAAAGGTCTGTGGTGGCTGAACCAAGCACAACCAGAAACCTCTTTTCTTATTTCCCTCTTTCCTGTGGGAGTTTGAGCATGTCAACAATAAGAAGACAGGTAAAATGTACATGCCTAACGCTTTCAGAATTATAGATGTGTTTATTGTAATGTATCTCTGCTTCTTATGGGCTGAGAAGAACAAGGGGAAATTGAAAAAAAAAAACAGAATGCAATCGTCTTCCCCTCTTCACATTATTTTCTTCCAGTTATATGGAAATTTCTCTTAGAATAAATTTAGAAAATTGTAATGACATCAAAGAAATCTTTATGGTGTCCAACACTGAAAAGGGTAAACAGTTTACATTTAGACTGAGTTTGGAATCCATATAATATTCATTTAAGGATGGGCATGAGAGATGGTGTTGAAGGTTAGCATGTGCCAAACGAAATGGCAATGCTTCTGTGAGAGGGTGTCTGCTAAAGTGGCCATTACAGCAGTCACTACAAATGCTCGTGCTATCCACCAGGAGAAAATAAACTCTGACTTTATTTGGCATTGATGTGATTAATGACAAAGGATTTCCATAATAATTTTACCACTAATTGATTTCTATGTTAATATATCTTTAGTACACCTAGTAACCACCAATGGTGATTAAACAACGGACGGCATTTATCTGCAGCATTTGTCTGCCATGATATGTTTTCAGGAAATATAATTGACAAATTTAGCACAATAGAAGATATTTATTTGTCTGCAACAACCTCTCTCTCTCACTCTCTCTCTGTCTCTGTTTTACCTTACACTACAACTGGAAGAATATTATCATTTACCTTATTGATGTACCTTGAACGTAGGACATGGATTGAAACAATAAAAATAAAGTAGCCCTTTTTATACATATTGGATTTCCTTTACTTTTCAACTCCATCAGCACTGCCAAGAAAGATGTGGGCAAAGCAATTAATCAACATGAAGGACAAGTGGATGTATTTTCACATGGATCTAGCTGTGCAGTGGCTTATTGGGAAAGTAAGTTGTGAAAAGCCGTGGGAATGTTGAGGCCTATGTCCTAGCTGGCTACTAGCTCATTATTTATCTCAACAGGGGTACTTTTCTCTGAGCTACACTTTGTTTTACTGTAAATAAATGAGTTGGAATAGCAAAGCAGTTTTCCCTAGGTATTTCTAGAGCTCTACAAAATTATGACTTGAGTTTCACTTCTAAATCACATTTAACTTAAAAAAAAAAAAAAAAAGAAAAGAAGAATTATCCATTTAAATGTGTTGTAACACAGCTTTTCCTCTGTGTCTACTGTGGAGCAAATGCTGGGGTTCGTTCCTCTTCTGACTGCAATAGAATAAATCTCTTCTGCAGTTTTCGCTCAGTTAATCATGGCCACGGTGCCATGAACTGGATTGTATCCCATCAAAATTCATGGTGAAACCCTAACTCCCAATGTGGTGGTATTTGGAAATGGAATCTTGGGAAGATGAGGCCATGAGGTGTGGAACCCACATGATGGGATTAGTGTCCTTGTGAAAAGACATCACAGAGCTTCTTGCCTCCCCCCGCTTCTCTGGCCACATGAAGACATAGTAAGGAGGAGGTAGCCATTTTGGACTCAGGAAGAAAGTTCTTGACACCTTGAGCTTCTCGCTTTCAGAACTGTGAGGAAATTAGTTTCTGTTCTTTAAACCAGCCAGTCTAGATCATTTTCTCATGGAAGTCCAAGACGACTAAGACTCTCTCCGAGTATAAGAGATTAAATTCTCTTCTGTATTCTTTGCTTAATTGAACATTGCCACTGTTTATAGTTATTTTAAAGTGTGAATCCGTTTTATAGATGCTGAGCAACCAAAACAAAATCAAAACTAAGCAGTATGATGCGTGTTTTATAATGCTGCAACACTCATAAATACCCTCTTCCAGATTCAAAATTACACACTCATTGCAATGGTCCTATTTTTCTACAGGTTTCTTATTAAATGAATGTTAGCCATGTCATTAGATATAATACTTTAATTCAATTTTATTTATTAAAAGGTTTTCTTGCCTCTTTTGAATATTTTATTCATTAAAAAATCACCTTTCATATTATATACATTTATGTATAAAATATATAAAACTATGTGTAAATAGCTTTTAAAAAAATTCTCTAGAATAAAAATGTGAAATCCATGGAGGTAGATGATCTCCAAGATATTCTAAATCTTAATGTTGATTGATTTCCAAGTCAGAGGAAGAGAAAAAATAAATAAATGCGCTATATTCTCAGTGATGAGTTGCTAGTGAGTTTTCTATTTAGTGAGGCAGCGTCACACTGAGATGTAGGAAGTTCTTGTTTGCTGACATAAGATGTGGTAATTTCATTAAGCAGATTGAAAAAAAGACTTGAAGGGAATAGGTAAGAACCCATGCTCAGCTGAGAATTGATTATGAAGCTGAACATATTTAGCATAAAATGTTAAAATTCGAAAATATCTTCAAATATATTCAAAAATATATTTAAAAATATATATCGAAGCTATCTTGTTACAACTAAGTCTAATGTGAGGAAGACTGAGTCAGAGTCCCTTGGCAAGGAAAGTCACTGAAATAACATCCACATTGGAGCTCATAGACTAGTCCAGAGATGTCACAAGGAAACTGCATTTTCCCAAGTTCCTCCTCTAAGCCTGAGACTCTACTGGGTTCAGTCACATAAGTTATCAAACATGTTATCACATGGAAAGAATAGTTGGGTTTTGTAACATTTCCTCCTAAAATACTTCTGTCGTCTGTGTGTCCTCACCTATGACTATTGTCTCTTATGCACACGTGTATATAAAATTTGTAAAATGTGTGAAGTCCTCTGTATCAGGGAGTATTGAAATGTGTCACATTCCTATTTACTTTATTTGTGTTACTAAAAAATCATTCTGGCAATTTTACCAAAACAAAGAAAATACCTTCTAATTATTTTCACTGAAAACTGTCATAAACCCACAGAAGGCAAAACTAATAATAAATTTAACAATCAAATTGCCATTTCCAGTAATTCTGCTACAGATAGATTCTTATTTCCTTCATTCCGTGCTTCCTAAATTAAGCTTGAACAGAAAAAATGGCTTAAATATGGATTTAACTTGATTTATTAAAGTTGAGTTATAATGTAATATATTGATAAACATTGGTTATGTGAATTTCTGGAAAATAAAGGTAGTTCTCAAAATGTAATTTTTAAAGTTACACATATAGAGATAAAGCATAGGTCTCATGATGAAAATGTATTTACAATCACTTTCCACTATTATTTGTTCTTTAAAATCTATTTCTCTTTTGTACTGTATTTTCAACTTTTCTTGCACAATCACTAGTGCCTTGGAGAAAGAATAGGAATATATGAATCACCTTTTATAACTAAATCAGTTTTGGTAATGTTATTGGTGGCATCTTCACCCCTGTCTCACTTTTTATTTGTGATTTTGGGTGTATTCTCTAAAATCCAGGTCAGGGTTTGTCATTAAGCCCTTCAGCCTTACTCTGGGCATAAAAAAGGGTGTCACCTCTGCTAGAAAATCCTCTTCTGAAATCTTTCTGTCTGACCTTTGGAAAGTAAAATCCAATCTATAGAATTTATCATCTACCTGTGGAAAATATAAGGAATTAAACCAGATGATCACTAAAGTTCTTGCCAGTTCCGATATTTTGCAAAACAGACTTTGGGAAACATTTCCTCTTAAGGAACAATAAATGACTTGTCTGGAGTGGCATGGTTGTGAAAATAGTATGCTGGCCATCTGCTTTCAACTCTTTTCATTTAATTTCTCTCTGAATGCTGCAAAAGATTTTACAGATGATGAAATTGAAGCTCAGAGAGCATTAATAGCTAGCAATCTACTCCAACACCCATGTTTTTCCACATTGAAATAATCAACACATTTTCCCCTCAATGACATGCAGATCAGGGTACATAATAGAGCTGCAAGGGACACAGAATGTATCAAAATTATTATAATTAGCAGCATTTATACATGAAATGTCAAAAACCATTTTTACTCTGAAAATTCCTGTCATAAGCAACATCCTATTTTGATCCTTATTCAGCTTTTGTGGATTCCACAGCTAAAGTGGAAATAGTTCAGCACTTGGACCCAGAGTCCTGACTGAACACTCCAATGATGCTCTCCAAAGCTATAATTTGGTCAAAATGTGGTTTCCCTAAGCTACACTCTCACCTCGCAGTGGAGGCATTAGACTTTATCTGTAATTCTAGCACAGTCATCATGTTTTGACTTGTTTGATGTTCAGTTGTATAGGTGACTATCTTCTCACCCAATATATTTCACCGTTGAAAGGACAAACGCTTTGTGCCACTGACAAATAGTAACTTAAACATTTATTAGATGAATTGTTTTTTTAAAATGCTTCTTCTAAAAGCTACATTGGGGTCTTCTACATGACAGATATGGAAACTAATGCCAAGAGAGAGCTAATGGCAGTAAGTCACAGAGTGTCAGGGGCAAAATGGGAAGACAGTTGTTCTTTCGACAGTAAAGGAGAAAGTACACTGCCTTTTTCATGTCACATGTACCTTTTACGTAAGCCTTAATGATATTCTCAGCTCTTTCTGCACACTGGGCATTATGGAGGATTATATCTTTGGAGCTGCCGTTGTGATTATCAAATAATTATGCTTGTCACTTCTATGTGCACACATGGAGAAAAGCACATCACCTTGAAGCAGATTTTCATGATTATGGGAGGAATCATTCTGGGAGTACTTTCTTTGTCATTATGCAAATATAAGAAGACTAGATAAACCACCCCTTAGGTGAAAGGGTATGACTGAGTCGCTGCCTGCCAGTCCACAAAGCCCTGGGCATACACGCTGTAGAGTGGAAATGGACAATTCACATAAAGAGCACAGGAAGGGACCAAGATCCCAGTCCTTAAACCCTGAGAATCCAAGGTGTGGAAGGCTGTATGAATTGAGTGATCCTATGATCGATCTGCTGCAGATAAAGAAAGATAACAAGGGTATGAAAAAGAGCTCCTTAGAAGAGAACTCTGGATTGGTACCTGTGCTAAACAAAATGGCCTGGTGAAAGGTGGCTGCTGATAGCCTATAAAAGGCAAACCCGGAGTGGTGTCGAAAAGATGTCTGAGCAGATCAGACTGAAAAGAGCTATGAGCTCGAAGCCTGACACAAAGGCAGCACGATGTTTCCAGGAGGAACTTGTACTTACAAATCGTTATTGAAATAGAGGACATTTATTAATCTAAATGGCACCTAGTGGCAACAGCCAAAGCAGTTATGCTAATGGGTTGACTTAACATTTCATTGGGAGAGGAAGACACTCTTTTAATTAGGGAAAATAGGTTCTTAAATGTCATTTGTAAAAATATAGGAGATGTGAAAGCATGTGTGTTTTGAGGTAGTTAAGCCTTTCCTCTCGTTGACCTCAGTCCTGCCAGGGCAGGCACTACAGGGGTGCAGGCGCCATTGGATCAGAGAGAGCTTGTTGCTATCTTTTTGAAGTAGAAAGCCCTTTTACAACTAGGTTGGATGGAGGCTCCTCTGAGGTTTCTCGTCGCATCACTCCATGGGATTAGATTGGTCACCTGTGCACCTGGCACGCCCATGTGCAGAGTGGATCCAGTCTTTCCTTTCAAGAGACCCACCTGTCCTGGGCTAAGCATTGCCCATACTCAGCCATGGTTAAAGATGCTGTTAGAATAATCACTGGCAATATTTATGGAATTCTAACAAAAAAGATTTCATTCTTTCAGTGTGATGGAAAGCTTCAACAGAGGGAATCGTGGGTGAGATACCCCATGAATGCGGCATGGAATTCTAACTGAGAAAGAAAGCAAGATCCAATTTTTTTTCCCCTTGAAAATCAAAGGGAATATAGTGTTTTCACTATTTTCTTTGCAAAAATGTTTTGTACACAAAAAACAAATGTTTATGTGGAGGAAAGAATTATATAACATACAGATATTAAATCATATATAGAGAAATAGCCTTATTCTGAAGAAACTAAGGCATAACTTCTTTGTATTTAGTGATCAATTGCCCTTGAAAAGCAAACTACTTTACAAAAATGAGGCAATGAGTTTTAGTGGCATTGTAAGTCGAATCTTATAGCTTTAAAAAGGCCTTAGCATCAAACTCAGTGCTACTGATTCAGTAGTTAGTAATTTCACTTCATCAAAAGAGGTTTTCATTGTTATAGGGACATTGAGTGGAAACTCCATGAAGCTGCCGAATGGTTTTTCTCCTGCCACTAAGGGAGAACCATCCCTATGCCTGGCTGCTTTATTTATCTTGTGAATATTTGGGCTCTCCTGTTGAATATTTATTCCTTTGTTGAATTTTCATTTTTACTCAGAGCATCAAGAGTAACTGTATTTAAAAGGATCTCAGCATAAAGGAGGTTTTTGTGTGTATTTTTCCCCTTTTTACTGATTCTGTAAAAGTAGACCAGCTGCAATTGTCACTTCCTCGTCTTCCTTTCTTTGCATCTTTTTAGTATCAGGCCTAGGCTCTTCAGAAAGACATGACGGGACTAGATGAGGCGCAAAACACCGTACAAACGAGTACCTCGGTAATCATGTCTTTTTGTTCAAATATGCTGCACAAATGCATTGCATTGTTAATGTTTTTGAATAGATGTTGAGTGACATTCTTCTTTAATAATCTAAATCCCAATTCGGAATAGCGTATTCTGTGAAATGCCAGTTCTCAGATTCAGGTGTAGGTCAGCATAGCATTTCGAACCACATATTAAAAGAGGAATCTTTATGTCACCAGGTCAGTAGTAGTCACTGAAAAGCTATTTGTCCACATATCATGGCAAAGTTGAAAGTTGCAGGTACCAATTACATATCAAAGACTGAGCAATATTTAAAATATTTTTAATTGTTCTTTCTTCCCTATCCCCCAATATTTCTCAGGTATACTATCTTTAGTTTGTTTCTTACAATTTTGATGAGAAAATAATTTGGTCAGGACCTGAGATAATCCACATAGTTTCCTCAGCTTGCATTTCTTGGCTAGGAAAATAATGCAAATATAGATAAATAGTGAATAGTGACTGATATGATTCCATTGGGCTTTCTTTTTTTTTCTCTTTTTTTTTCCTTTGTAGTTACAGTTGGCATTGAATATCATATTAGTATCAGGTATAGAGCATAGTGGTTAGACGTTTATATAACTTATGAAGTGATCCTCCAATAAGTCTAGTACTCACCTGGCACCACACATAGTAATCACTTTGTTTTTAAGTCAGGTCATATACACATCATGACATTGTAAGCTCCCTACAGCTTCAGCAGAGGGCATTGCATTTAGAAAAGCTACAGTAAATCTGAGTTTTGCTTCTTTTAAAAAAAACATGCATTCTTCAACTGTGAAGAAAAAAGAATATGTTTTACCATATCATTCTCTTTTCTTGTGCCTTAGATAAGTCAGAGCAAGATTTAATGTCTATAGTAACTAAGTGGATTCAAGTGAATTTATTTAACAATATTGTTAGTTTCCCTTATCTGGACTATGAGCTCTTGGTTAGCTTTGGCATGAAACAAATTTGTTTATTCTTTTTACCGTTAGTAAACCGTGTGTATGTGTGTACACCACACATGCGCTAATTTAAATCAGTTTCCAGGGGAAAAAGAATAATAATGATTTTATCTAAATTAGCTACATCAATCCTCAGAGCAACACAGTGACAACAGAGTTAAAAATATTTTAACTGAAAAATGAAATGCCCAACTTTCAGAAAAATTAGTCTGCTAATGTCACTTTGTTATAGTGATTCAACCCAGGTCTCCAAATGCTGTGTCATTCTCCTCCCACCCAGTATCTGAACAGCCTTGGGGCCATACAGAGAAGGGTAATAAAGCACACACCTCAACCTAAATGCTCACCAGAACAATGTCCAGATATATGGTGCCATAATTACTTTCTCTAATTCTTATTAGTGTTTCTAAAGGGACAACTGGATGAAATTTTTACTGTTTCTCCATTTAACCAAAACAAAAAAACAAACAAACAAAGACAGAAAAGCAGGAGAAGAAGGAAAGTAGTGGAGAAAGATAAGCAAAATTAGAGGAGGGTAAGGAGCATAAGAGGGCAAATGACAACCCCCCAGTGTCAGTCCAAGGTGGAGGAAGCAGCATCCCAGATTAAGAAACAGTTTGCTTCCCTGTGAGCCTTGGGGCTTTCTCCATAGAAGTCTGCCTCTTGGGACATATTTCTTCCTTTCTCCTTCACTTGATTACTGCATCCTCTGGCTGGCTGTGTTTCTGTCCAATGAGGTCACCCAATGCCCGTGGCCCAGAAAGTTTAAAAACGCTGAAAAGGGGGCAAAGTCTCTCACCATGTTTGTTATCCCAGAGACTAATTAGTATGCAAAATCGTCCTGTTATTCAGCATTCGCTGTGTATTTACTATATTTGGAATAACCAAGGAGACCCAAAGAAGCGAACTCAGTCAACCATCCTTTTTCCCTTCAGATACCTACAGATGAGATAAATGAGCAACGTGCATTTCTCAGGGTCATTTGAGCTAGCTGGCAGGGCTATTAGAGGGCAGTTCATTTATGTGAACACAGATGGAGTAAAGATTGGTAGAATTATGAAAAGCCTCAGTAGGTTGGCATAAAAATAAAACAGTACTTTAACCCTGGTCCGGAATAGCCATGGGATTAAAGTCCTGTTGATGCAGGGGGTACACAAGGTACATGATTAAAGCTGAAAGAAAGCATTAGAAATTTTGAAAAATTTGTATTAAAAACCCAGATTTTTAGCTTCTCTTGAAAAACTTGGATCTCTAACAAATCTAGGCCTAATTTTAGCATGGCATCTTTCCACTTGGACCTTACTGTTAGATGTTCCTTTAGACTGAAATGAGCATCCAGTTCTTTAGTTTTTACTAAAGGCACAATATAATCATGTCCACTTAAACTGTACTTTCTCTTAGCTATGTTAATTATCCCCTCTTGTGGCTATTGGAGTTTGCTAACTTGGCCTTAAGAAAAATGCCAAAAGTGAAATAAAATTAGTATGGAAATAATAAGTGATGCAGTTTAATGGATTTTAAATGGGAGGGATAATCTAACTTTCCTTCTTTCTTTTCTTCTTCCTCCCTTCCCCCCTTCCTTCAATCCTTCATTTACAACTTCTGTGGGCTGGTTGTTGTACTAGGCAATAAAAGTGCATTCTCTCACTTAATTTTATACAAACACTTTAGAATTTCTGTTATCCACATTTTGTAAAGGAAATATAAGATCTGAGAAAGCATAAAAGATTCCAGAATCAGATGATAATTAGAATTCAAACACAGAGCATGTCCCGACAACCTAAATTTAAACCATAGTTAAAATATTTACAGTGGAAGAAATAGGTCCATTTATCATCAAGTGTGTGATTGGGCTCTGAATACTAGATGATGAGTCTCTCCCAGGTACTATGAGCTACTTAACCCCTCTGAGGTTCAGCGTTCTGAACTGTACCTTTCTAAAGTTATATTCTGCCTTTAGTTCTTCTTTTAAACTTCAATCCATCTAGCAATGTGTTCTCCACGCCCTACCCCGCAAAAAAAAAATTCCTAAATTTTTATGAGCCTTTATTTATTCTCATACTTTTTCTTCTCCCTTGATTCAATTTTCCCCTTCTTGCTCAAGGCTTGTCTAAACTATATCATAAGTACTCTGCTATAGTATCCATCACATTTTATTAGAGCTGGTTGTTTATGTGTATTTTAATAGATTTTGAACTACTGAGAATAGAATTTTATGCTGCTTTAAATTCCCAGGAGCCACAACAGCATATGGTAATTAAGAGAATTTTAATTAAGTTGGTAGACTGAATAAAAGAACATATCAATAAAATAATGTATGTAGTTCAATATCAATTTGGGGTGAATTAACAGTTATTTTATAAGCAATTCTTTAGTTTTGCTTAGATTTTTTGTATCTGAGTGCCATAAAAACAGAGTTGAATATATTTGAAATGATCAGATTTTTAGGTTGTGAAATGAGATACAACTTGATGAGCTTAAGGTGGATATATATTAGGATTTATACTCTTAAGGCTCGTCTAATGACAAATGAATAGTTTTAAAAATTGGATATCGAGAGGCAAGAAGAATACTGATTTTTCTGTTAAATTAGGGAGTAAATTTAATTTTGTATCACATGACTATAGAAATTAATTTCTCAAAGATATCATGATGTGAAAAAAAGAATCAGACCTGATTTCCTGTGAATGCCTATCTAAATGCCTATCTGACCTTTTTAATAAACTAAGGAGACACTAATTGGTCACATAAAATGACCCCTGGACCAAGGGCATGCCATGAAAGACCAAAGACATGATTCCTATCTTTTTAGTAGTCAAGGTTGCTGTCAGCAGAACATTGTAATAAAACATCAAAAATTACACAACAGTGATAATCTATTAATTAGGTCTGATATTCTATTAATTAGACTTTTTGGCAAGCCTTCTAATGTACTTTTTTTAATGTCTTTATTTGTGACTCAGGTTAATTGAATTAGATACAGTTTAAGGCTTCTTCTCACTCTGGGAGTTATAAATACTTCTATGGAAGGATCTGTTCTATAAATCTAAACATGTTTCTAAAAGAGCCAAATAGATATTAGCTTTCTAGATATTTCTAGATATGTGTGTAAGTCCACACAGTGTTCGAAAACACTGTGGTGACCCATCTCAGACAACCACAGCAAGGATTCTGAGGGATAGTTTAAATGTTCTGAGGACCAGGAAGAGATAGTCAGTATCTTGTTAGAAACTCTGCAGACTCTAGCTTGAGGTATTTCACAACTTCAACATTAGATCCCTTTGCATAACTTTCCATGATGTCATATTTTTGTGAAGCTGGGTTTTAGCTGGTTGCTATAACAAAAAGCAAGTATCAATATAAAGCAAGAAAACCAGTGTGAAACAGAAAATGAAAGTGGTAGCATCCAATCTAATTCCAAAAGTTAAGAGGTAGCACAGAGCCCAAAATGCGCTTTTACTGTCAGTAATTGTGATTATTTAAGACTAAAATAAAAATATTTTTCTTTCATTTAATACAAATTATTTTCTCAAAAATCTATTAAGTTACTAAGATATACATACTTACTACGTTTTTGAAACTTTTAAAAAAGGAAAAGGAACTGTTAGGTCCTTCTTTGGTCTAAGGTTTACCATGAAAAAAATTACTGAGATGTTAAAGGCATCATTCACTAAGAAAGCTTGAAAACAACTAGAATAAATTATTGCATACAGATTCTCAGTTATATATAAATCAAGTATAACATTCTTTATGATAGCTACGTTGGAGTCAAACTCATTCAACAGATAAAATATTTATTATTGAGAAAAATATATGTGTTTTCTAAAGTTGAGTAGCTAGCTAATGGTAGGTTGTTCCATCTACATTGTCTACATGGACAGTACAAAAATAGGCTAGTTGTCATTGTTGAGTCCTTTTACCAAATACATATTTTATAGAAAGGTTAAATAGAAAAGAAATAGCAGCTGCTCAACAATTTCCACAATTATGAAAATTAGGTGTGATCTCCATGCTCTTGGTGAATTGCCAATATGTCTAGCTGAGAGAAACAACTGGCCAGCTTGGCACAGAGAGGGCCACTATTGATTTTTACAAAAGACTTGGATATTCAGCTTTTATGTGAATAAGGCATTTTTCTGTGTATGTATTCCATTACACAATTCATTTTTCATTATCAAAATATGATCTACCCATTGAAGTAAACATAGAGAATACAGAAATTATAAAGAATGATTAAAAACAATTTATAGTTTTACCACTCCTATACATTGTTAAGATGTTGGCATATAGAATTCTTTTTGTTTTCCTATTAATAGGTGCTTTAAAATACTATTATAATTACATTGAATGTTAAATTGATTATTATTCTATTCCTCACCATGCACATTTTTCATGTAAGATATAATCTTTATGAAAATTATTTTAATTATTTCATATTTCAATATGCAGAATTATCATAAATTACTAAGCTTTTTATTATTTAACATTAATAATTTTTTCAAAAATTTCTGATAGCTAATATTATCTAGTTAAATATGACAAATATATAGATATACTTAGTTGACTTTTCCAAATCTACTCTAAACTGACATGAACAGAATGAAAAAGGCATAATCTTAAAAGAAAGAATGAATATAGGAAATGACAACAGAAAAATATTTCAATATAAATTTTGTAAATTATAAGATAAATGAATAATTTACTTTATGAGATTTTAGAAAGTAAAATTTTAAATCTACAGGTAGGGGCCACTTAGTCTAGAGACAGTTTGGAAGTGTACTTTCTCAGTATTCTGAATAAGAACAGCTTCAGATGTGGAGATAAAAGGCAATGCAAAAGGCAGTGGGTATATTTAATAAATATTGAAAATATTAAATTATTATTATTATTAAAGATAGAAAAATCAAAATTTTAATTATTGATATCAAGAATGTTCCCCCACCAATTGATACAATATATGTAGAGAATATCAGTAAATAAATATGGCTTGAAAAATGCTATTAAACAATTGACCTAATGGAATTCTATAGAACATTATACCACCAACAGCAGAATAAAATATATTTTTTTTTAATTCAAGGTGAAATAATCATCAAGATAGGCCTTATATAGGAACAAAAAAAAGGACTCAGTAAATTAAAAATGATTACAAATATACACAGTTTGTTTTAGGATCACAGAATAATTAAGCTAGAAATTAAAAACAGAATGATATCTATAAAATCTCCACATATTTGGAAAACTACACATATGTAACAAAGTCAATGAAAAAATCAAAAAAAATTTTTTAAAATTTTGAACTGAATGAATATTTTTGAATGTAGCAAAAAAATTGTCTATAGGGAAATTAGTGCTTTAAAATATTATATTAAAAGAGAGAAAAAGTTTAAAACCAATGACCTAAGCTTTCACCTTTAGAAGCTAGAAAAAGAAAATAAGAAGAAACTCAAGATAAACAGAGAAAAGAATGTATTTTAAATGGAAGCAGAAGGAAATTAAATTGCATAAACAGAAAAAAATCAGTGAAAACAAAAGGTGGTCACTTAATAATTTCGACTTAATTTATAAGCATCTAGCTAGACTGATCAAGTAAGAGAGAAAACGCACCTTTCCAATCTGTGATGAAACACTGGACATCATAAGCTTCCACTTCTGGAATGATGATTGGGAACAGTGGCACACTCTCAATAAAATAAACATTTAACTAGAGAAAGTTATCAAAAATGATTAAATTGTCTGCAAATTTTTCTGAGGGTGTACAGCAAATGTAGAAACATTCACTCATGATATTTTACTTAACTTCAGTAAGAACAGCAGGAGTCATTGGTGTTTTAGCTACAATTCCCTCTCTGCTCTGACTGGAGCTCCATCTTACATAAACTGCTCTTGTGGCTCTAGTCCAGGAAGGAGCAGCTGAGAAGATGGGTTCCCCAGGTGTGGGGTTTTGTGTTCTTCAGGCTGCCAGTCCGAGGCTGTATTTCACTTCTGTAAGTTTACCCTAAAGGAAGGAAAACATAGATCTAAAGTCCAGTGTCTCAGCTTGTTCTCCTATAACACAATGCTGCACTGGTGACTTACACAGCAGGAATTTGTTTCTCTTAGTTTTGGAGGCTGGAAGTGCCGTGTCAGGGTGCTAGTGTGGTCCTATTCTGGTGAGGACTCTATTCTTGGCTTGCAGATGTGTTCTACTGTGTTCTCGAATGGTCGGATAGAGTAAGCGATCTCTCGATCTCTCAGGTGTCTCTTCTTACAAGGGCACTGATCCCATTATGAGCGTCCCACCCTGATGACTCATGTAAATCTAATTACCTCCCCAAAGCCCTACCCCCTGTACAATTCCAGTGGGGGTTTAGGCTTCAACATATGAATTTTGTGGGGACACAATTCAGTGTCTAAAAGCCAGAATTAAAATATTTATTGCAATTTTACTTATACAATCTCATAAAGTCCAAAATGTCCATCAATAAGTAAAAGGATGAACAAATTGTGATATGTACATACCATAAATAGTATGCAGAGTGAAGATTGAATTTTTACTATATGCAAAAACATGGATGAATCTCAAAAAAACATATGTTAGACTAAAGAAGTCAAATGACAAAAATATATACTATGGGATTCCATTTCTGTGGAAGTCTAGAAAATATGTAATGCCAGCAAATCTTGGGCTTCCTGGGGCGTTAGCTGGGGGAAATTTGGAAGAAGCAATAGAAATTTTTAGAATGATGATAATGTTCTATATTTTAATTATGATGTCAGTTACACAAGTATACATATTTGCCTTAATTCAAAGAATGTAACCTGAAGATATGACTTATTTTATCTAAATTATACTTGAATAAAATTACTAAAATATAATATGGGCAAAAGTGTTTTCTGGGGCTTTCTGATAATTCCACCTTGAACTTTACCCATTGAAAGAAGGTATTTTAGTTACTTCAAGCCTTTTGCTTACAGTTGTTCATAGAGTCATGAGATGTATTTAGGAGCTGCAAATAATTTAATATATAGTGGACTTTAAAGATTCTGGGTGGCTATTTTTTCATATTTAAAAATTAGACTTTTCACACAAGGAAGTAATGAATAATAACTAATAATAATTCACATTTACACAGCACTTTAAAGTTTATAAGCTTTTTTGAATAATCATGTACTTTAATACTCACTCTAACTTTTATATTGAAGAGGGATGCTTATTCCATTATATGTCTCACCCAGACATTTTAAAAGGAGAGAATTTAAACCCAAGTCTGACTGGACCATGGGTGGCTGGATAATTCATCAAGATAACCACTGTGTTTTGCATTAAAACCTTTTCTCTCTTCTTGCCAGCAGCTGAAAAACGATTTATGCTCTAGTGCTTGTGAAAAACGTGTATTCTGGGGTCAAAAATACATGTTAAGGATTCAGCTACTATCTAAGGTTTGATATTTGAAAGCCTAGGATCATTAAGGAGAAAAACACTAGAGTCTCTCTGTGTGGAAGGGAAGACTTGAACACAACACTGATATTTAGTGTTGAAGGCTCAACAGGACCACATGGGCAATCATGTATAGGGATGTGCACATGTGCACAAGTGTTTGTGTGTGCACACACATGGTACAGCCGTGAGGATTAAGTTGGTTTTCATTCTTCCATTGCCTTCCTCTTGTCTCCAGTAAAGAACTTTAAAGCACACTGCTAGAGAACATGGTACCCACGTTGGTGATGCTTCTAGAATGTTGCTGTCAATATTCCTGTGCTTGTTTTCCAACAAAAAACAAGTAAAATGGCTTGCTCACAACATCTAAATATGACATTTAACATACTTACTTCTAAAAACACTTTGTTTTACCATTGCAGGGTGAAAACCATTGGGTTCAACACACACACACACACACACACACACACACACACACACACACAGTACTGTTTCTTCTCAGAACTTGACTGTAAAAACAATTTAAAAAATTAGCAATGAGAATCTTTCTCAAATAAATGAAAATAATTTGAAAACAAGTGCTAAACAAGAAAACAAGAGCCAGTCGTTCCTACTTTCTACATAAATGCCCACCGATGAGTTTTATCGTGACCATGACCATTCCTGGGCTTGTAAGCCCCACCCTGCCTCTTTCCTGTTCTCTGGCTGCTAGCTTTCTTTAGTAGAAATTCAGTCAAAATAAGTAATCAGCTTGTTAACAAGTAGGTTTATCCAACTGACCACAATTGACCTAAGCTGGATCAGCCTCTCCTTCAGAAAGGAGAGCATTTTGCCAGCTACATGAAATAGCCCTTCATATCTCCCCATGATCTAAATCCCTCACAGGCAAGGCATCTTCTGTTCTGTTTTGAATGTGCAAGCCCCACCTACTGCCTGATGTAGATGAGGCACATACAGATGTTTTTAGTGAAACTAAGCAATCCTCAGGTTGATCTTTCCTTCAAGTGTTTAAGGACCAAGGTCTTATCACAACGCATAAGTTACAGACTTAGCTAGGGAACACGAGAATCTTTTATAGAAGATAATACATTTTTATCATGGTTCTGAGCAGATTGATTCTTCCTAGAGACCAACCACTATAAGACACTAAAACAATATCGGTGTCCCTGTAGCCATTTACATTTATCAGCCCTAAATATTGTGCTAAAGATACTTATATATACCATCTAATTTAAGTCTGACTTGAATCCAATTGATAGATACTCTTAATATCACCATTTATAAATTAAAGAGACTGAAACTCAGAGAAGTTTAGGAACTTGTCTGAGGACACAGAGGAAGGAACTAAGAAAGGATGGGAACCCAGAAATTAATTAGACACTAAAAACAACATTCCTAATCCCTTTGATGTACCGCCAAATTGATTTCTTCCTGCAGGTGACAGATGCGTAGACAATAGCAACATCCCCCTCTTCTGGAGCTCACTTTTCCTGGCAACATCCAGCTTTGGTTATGAAATCTAGTTGTTTCAAGTATTTGAAATGCATTTATTTAGCCATTGTTTTATTCTTTCTTTCATCAAGTCCTGCACGTCTTCTATGCATTATGCTCAACTATAGGAAAGCAAAAAGAAAAATTAAGCTGCTTTCCTATAGCAGGCAGCTCACTCTCAGTTGCAGAGAGAGTCAAGTAAAACAGACATACTAGAACACACACAAAGAGGAAGAAGCTAGAGCTAACTCTGCCGCGGGTGCCAGTGAAAATATTGCCAAAGCAGGAAGAATATTCTAGGCCAAGGGACAGCTATGTTACATCTGGTGCTGAGTTACCTTGAATATTTAAAAAAAAAAAAGTTTGTGTTTTAAGTATTGATTAAGGAGGTTTAATGGAAAATGAGAATAGAAATGATGAGTTGGAGCACTTAAGCTGTTTGGTTGTTGATGTGGCTTTTTTTTTTTTGTAGTCATTTTTTGTGTCAAAAAGGACTCAAACAAGTAACATTTAATTTTAACTTTTTTTTTAACTGAGAAAAATAAAAAACAAGCGTTCCTCACCCCATAACTAATTCTTACACTAGCTACAACCTTGAACAATGGCAATCAGGACTGGATTTTAAGACAAATATATCACAGTCTTTGGGACAATATCTTTTTATATTTTAAATGTCTATTCAACATGTACTACTGAACATTTAAGATTGCTGATGATAAGTGCCACTTGAAGTCCAGGCCCTTCTCGTAGAAGCTGAAAACACTGTCTTTGCTGCAGCCACATGCCATTCTGTCTCAATAGAGGAAAATTGAGTGCTATCCGTAAGTCTGTTTCGTGCCCTGCCATGTTGTGCAGCAGAGTGAGCCTACAGAAGAGCCTAAGAGAGTACAACCAGGTGTGACAGCCATAGAATCTGAGAGATCATTCACAGGAGCCATAGCTAGTGCTGTCAGAGAAGATGTCAGTGATGATCATTTATGGGGAGATTAAGATATGAAATTCAGATCCTCCAAGGAACACCATCAAATTAAATTAGCTTTTAAATAAATCACCTAAAATTTGTGTCAGACACGGAACAATTAAACACACGGAAGAATGTGTTTGAATATCAAAGTGGATTCAAAATTAAATAAAAATTTTATGAGTAAATATGATTTATGTTATTACTAATACAAACAAGCTAAATTCAGACTCGAGAAAAATAGTTCTAAATAGTGGGGTTTGGAGTCAAATAGACCTGAGTTTTAATTAGCAGGTCTACTTTTATATGGATGACCATTGGTGAGTAATTTAACTTCTCAGTCTCAGTTACTATTTCTATAAAATGGAGAAAATAGTACATAGTATGAATAATCATTTTGATTATAGATTGAAAGAATGTACCTAAAAGCATGTTATTCATTATGTAGAAGTTCAATAAATACTAGCTGTTATCGTAATGTTTATTGACATTTTAAATAGAATCATATATTTCTAATATAGAAACAATAGATTTTAGCTAAGAGATGTCTGATTTCTAGCTTTAACATGGCAGTCAGTTAACATAAGTGTATATAAAAATATTCAATAAGCTATAAAGTTATTTATCACATATGGTAAAGCATGATACATAGTCATTTATTTATTTGATAAACATTTATTTAACACCCCCACAGGCCACTTTTGTCAGACTCGAGGGAAACATCAATAAACAAGCAAATCAATCCCTACTACACAAGACAAGATCCTGTTAATGGGAAGATAGAAAATAAATAACTAAAATATGTTAGCTACCCGTAAATTATAGGAAGAATAGATGTACATTAGAAAGTCTTTTAACTAGAGAACCAGGGAAGGTGTCTGAGAAAAAGAGCTTTGAGCAGAGAGCTGCAGGATTAAAAGCCAGGTTATGCAAAAACTTGTTGAAGAATATTCCAGGAAGAGCAGGTGCAAGTGCCCTGAGTTCGAGCTGTGTTTGAGGAAGACCAGTGTGGGCAGAGGGATCACAGTAAAATAATGAACAAAGAAGCAAGTGATAGACAATGAGCCCAATCATGTCGGGTCATGTAGGCTACAGTAGAGTTTGGATTTACTTCCAAACTTGACAGTAAATTCACAGGAGGAATTTAACCAGAGAAGTGACCTGATCTTTTTTGAAAAGATAACCATGGCTGCTTTGTGGAAAACTGATGAAGAGAAGATGATAACCAAAGCAACATGACTACCAAAGAGAATTATTTCAGTTGAGGCCAGACATGGTGTTTGTTTTATCAGAGTAGCATTTCTGAAGGTGGCGAGCAATGATTAGGGTGGTATATGTGTGAACAATTGAGTGAATAAGGGTTAATTACTTATTGGGTATGATGGAAGCAAAGGAAATGGAAGAGTAACGGGTCAGGAGCCTAAGCAAATTTATACAATATATAAAGGTGAAGAAGCATGTGAGGAGTAGTTGTGTGGTTTAAAGATAAGAATTTTGTTTTAATATTGAATTACAAATATTAGACATGCAAGTGAAGATAATGAGTCACAGACATATTAGTCAGAACTCATGGGAGAATTAAGAATTCGATTATACAATTTGGGAGTCAGTGGCAAGTATTTACAGTGTTAGGACTGTGTGAAATAGCTGAAATATTATGTGAGGCTAGAAAAAAAGAGGCTAAAGGGCTCGTATCAGGGACATTATAACATCTATATGTCAGGGTGGAAATGAGGAGCCAAAGAAGGAAATTAAGCAGGAACTACCAGCAAGAAAAAGATCTGGAGAGTCCGCTCCAGGAAAAAAAAAATCTGCTCTAGATTCTACGAGAAGAAAGCAGTCCAAACAGGAGGCATCGATTAATTGTTTCAAAGGCTGTTGAGAGGGCAGATAAGATGAACAATGATTGTTGACCACTGGATTTGGCAAGATGAAAGATGTCCATGAGTTTGACATGAGAGTAGTTTTAATGGAGCAGTGGAGTCACAAAACCTGATTGCAGTGATTTGACTCAAGAAGAGACAGTAAAGGAAAGAGTCACTGTAAATTATTTATTTAAGGAGTATTGCTGAAAAAAAGAGTGTGAGGTGAATAGAAATGTGGGGTCTAGAGAAGATTTATTTTTTCCAGATGGGAGCTATTGCCACATAATTTGATGTTAATACATTACTGCTGATGGGAAAGATACCATGTCGTGAGAAAATCAGTGATTCAAGAGAGAATTCTATCTGTAAAATCCTTGGGTAAGCGAGAAGATATACAGAATCCAGTGGACATGTGAAGGGCTGCTATTAGATGCAGGAATAGTCATTTTATTTTATTTATTTTATTTTATTTTATTTTTTATTTTATTTTATTTTATTTTTACTTAGCAGGAAAGTCTGTGATCTGAGAAATACAGGTAGACTAATGAACTTGATAGCGAAGCTGAAATAGAGTGATGCGAAACTATACTTCGTTGGCTTGTATTTTTCGGTGAAAGAAGTAGAGAAATAAGAAGTAAAGAGGTGATCCCAGCTGGACACGGATGGTTTAAAGTAGCTGTCATAGAGGAAGGGAGAATTAATTGAGAAGAGAAGCAGTGTTGTTGCCACAAAGTATTGTAGGCTTATGAGAGATGTGTAGTTAAATATTTAAAGTGAGAACCTTCAGTAGGCTTGTACATTTTTCTCCTTCTAGGCTATCCTCTGCTGTTCGAGTGTGGAAAGGAGACAGGCAGGGAGCTGCATTTCTTTTAGACTTTGTTTTTGTTTGGAGTGTATGGTGGAGTTACAGAAAGGCAAGGGAAGTGGGAGGTATATGTGAATGAGGTAATGATAGGGACTATCGCATCTAAGCTGGGGAGGAATGGGTGATATAAAGGGGGTGATGAAGAGTGCAAAGAGCTAACAAAGATGGCTTGAAAGTTGGCTTCTTTTTCTAATGCAGATGAAAATGCAATGATACTTTTCTATGTGTAATATATCTTCTTTTGCATATTAAATTATATAAATGTTTTAGTTTGCATCCAAAGTAAAATAATCCGTGTGTTTTAACGTAAAACATTCTCATGAATTGCTTTTTCATATCTTAGATGATAGACTGACTTTGAATGTTTATATTTCTTTTACTTCCAACACTACATTTAAATAATAAAGAAAAAAATGGCATAATCCAACATCAGCCAATGACTGCTTCTTATGTAATTCTAGAAATGGGAAATGGAAAGAAGGAAATTCATTAATGGTGCAAAAGAAGTGTTAGCATTATAAGCGTGCTGATATTGTGAAGTGGGTAGACCACCCAACTGAGAACTCACGGAACACTCCAGAGACTGAGAGTACCAGAGAGTAAAATGAGCCGCAGATAGGAAGAGAAACTGATGTCCGTGTAGGAAAATCCACCCCACGTGACTTCTATCTCCCACGTCTATGCAAAGGTTAGTCAGCAAAGACTTTATTTCCTGAAATTAAAATGCAGGAATAAGGGAGGTTTCCCCTAAAAAACCTGAACACATTTTCTGGGAAGAAACATGGCAGCTTGTATGAATATTATCATTCATATACTTCAGTTCCCTCAGGAGTAAAGGAATGTTATAAAATTTTCTCATCTTAAAACAAAATCTGCCAGTGGGAAAGCTTCTACCACCTTTACAGAGGTCACAACCAAATTTTCTGTTTTATTATTCTTGAATATTAATGGAAAAATGAAGAATCCACAGTAATCGTGAATAGAATGACAAAAAAAATGATATAGAGTAAGAAGTTGAAACCAAACCTGACCCTAGACAAAACACACAGTTCAAGAAGTAGAAAATAATATAAAGGCCCTTAGTATGTAATTTCAAAGAATTCAAAAGATTGTGCACGAAAAGAAAAAAAAATGAGAAATCAAACAATCAGATAATAAATAAAAATCACTAGAAATTTAAAATACAATTTCTACAGTAAAGAAATTCAATGTACAGATTAGAAATAAAAACCTATTTTTAAATTGTAGGGAAAAAAGACAATTTAAAAATAATTTTAGTAACGCGATCAATTCAGAAATAAATGGATGATTTTCTAGAAAGTATCAAAAAAGGATTTAAAAAAAGTTCTTAGAGCTGGTGGGAAATCTAACTCTCCAAATTGAAAGTGTTTGAGGCATTTTGAGGAGGAATGGAACTTTCAGAATACTAAGGATAAAATAACATCTCATATTAAACTCCTCAAGAGCAAAAATGTAGACCACTTAAAAGGAATAGAATTCAGAGTGGCTGTGAATTTCGCATAAGTATCAGTAGATACTAGAAGATGCTGTGATGACAGTGAAGAGAGTAGGGGAATAACGGAACAAGTAAAATGTTCCATAAATTAGAATGCACACACTTAGAATTATTTGCATACACTTACATAATAAATGCAAACATGGGGAGGAGACATCTCCTTTCCCTAACTTCACGTTTCCACGTGAAGGAATATTAGGAAAACTTTTGTCCTCTTACTCTTTAATTTTCTTTTCCCCAGAGGAATTATCTGATTGGAAGAGAAGGAGTTAAGTCATAGTCCTTTTTTGTTCTTTCTCATTAAGTTCAGTCCGTCTACCTACAGAAGCATGAGTTCTGGTATGCCATCAATCATAAGATAAATTTACTTGTAGAAACTCTGCCCAGGTATAATTTGGCCCAAACTGTCTGAGAATAGCTAGATATGTGTATCTAATTAAAAAGTTCATTATTATATGCTCTCTCAGCTAATGCACCAGTGACACTGTCTAAAATCTCCTTTAAAGATAATTAAGTTCTATAAGCTTCATGTAAAACAAAAGCCATAGAGGAAATGACATCTAAATGTAAGACACTATTTGCCTATCAAGAAAGTAAAATTGCAGGTCATGTTTTCTTTGCCTTTTTTTTTTTTTTTTTTTTTTTTTGGCTAGGCTTAACTTCTAGATTTGTCCACAAATTATGAAAGGCTAACCATTCTAGAATAAAATGGATATATTTTAACATTAACGATTGAAAACTACATTTTTAGAAAAAAATCCAAAGATGATTAATTAGTAAAAATAGATTTATAACATTTAGAGATGCGTGAGTGAAATTAGTCACAGAAGTAATGTTTTCTTTTCTGTTTTCCTTTGGGATGTGAAGAATAATGGAAAGTGGTGTGTTGCTTTTCAGGTTGAGTTCCTTAGTACTGTGTAATATTTTGCACACCTTATTCAATTCTTAGTATGAAGCTAACAGATCATGATATTATGGATTAAAAACGTTTCATAAGGGCAATATTGATTTTGCAGGGATGTGTCTCTGACTTATAGAATACATAACCTTGTTATACTCTGGCAAGGAAGGTCAAGAGAAGAGAAATCTACATTTCTGTAAAAGTCGGAGTCAGGTGGGACAAATCGTCTAGGACTTTAAAGGTAGACTTGATTTAGGGCAGGAGACCAGGTGCCTCCAAAATTCAGAAAAGGTTGAAAGAGAAGGCTTTAGGCTGGGCCTCCAGAAAGATTCTACAGCAGCTCAATACTGTCCCAGCTGGGAGTGATATATTGAGGCCACTCTGTGTCTGCAGAAATTTAGGTTGTTGTCTTTAGAAATCTAGCAAGATTGAGGATACCTACTTATAGCTATGATTCAGGAGAAAGAGGGTAGACTCAAGAAGCTGGCTAGTTGCCACCACTGCCATTCAAACTGTTTCATGTAGCAGGAAGCTTGGTGATGGACAATGGAACCCAAATTTACCAAATCTCACTTTTCTGCTTTTAAAACTATACCATTAGCCTCTGAGGAATCTGAAATATGTGCTAGAAGCAGCATGTAAAACATAATTGGAAGGTTTTAAATAATTAAAAGCAATAAAAATATGAAATAAAGGGGAAAAAATGACCAAGCTGATATTTGAGATTGCAATGGCAGGGCTGCAAATGAACAGGAGGCTGTACTTCTAATCGATGTTTCAGAAATGCTGGAGTCTGAAAGAAACATCCAATAAATAGTGTCATTTTCACTGATGATGTTTAGAACACATTAAGAAATAAAGCAAGATTGACTGGCAAATGAGCCTTGGAGCTAGTCCGCAGCCTTAGGAGACTTGACTCGGAGTTATGCAGGACACAGAGGACACAGCCAGGCTTCAGGGGGGAGGTTCCCATGCCCCTCCTAAAGTCGCTTACACCCCAACAGCAAAACTGACTTTAAAATGCCAGCCTTACTACTTTTACCAAATATGTATGGGGTTCATGCGACTTTCTTTGTGGCAGTTTCAGAAGGAGATGGAGAAATGGCAGCGTGAAATATCAGCACGCTCCTATCAACCTGAAGAGAATCAGGGATGGAGAACAGGCATTTTCTCCCTTAACAAGAATATGGTAACAAGAAAAAGGGGTAGCAATGATTGGATATATTTGACTGAGAGATTTCTGGAATGGGAGAAAGGCCCGGATTATACGAAGTTGATGGCAAAATAAATCCATGTATGATAAATAAAAATAATCCCACATTTTAAGGAGGCTTCAAAACACAAAGTTGGAGAGCTTAAAAACCACCAGAAAGAAAAGATAGATTATTCACGCAAAAAAATGGCTATTGGATTGACCAATTCCACAATAGCCAAAATAGAAGCTACTAAACCTGCAAGACTTATAACTTTAAGTAGTTGAGATGCAAAAATAAAATCAGCAAATAAAAATAAACTTCCTCTTAATTCAGAATTTATATGATAGATACTTCGAGCATATGAAATGGTCAAGAAGATTAAAATTGTAACAAAAATGAGATACTGCTTTATAATAATCAAACAAAGATCTATAATGTGACAAGATAAACTGTCAAATCTGGCATTCCCATTTTTATATAAAATAAGGTATTAGAAAAGTCAGCTTTGGGACTGTCATAAAGATTTCATTTGCATGAAAACAAGACAAGTACTATTTTGAAAACAATAATAAGAATTATTATATACCAATCTCTAAGCTATCAGGGCCCATATAGTCACTGATTCAGAAGAATGAATTTCCTCTTTTGCTTATGAGGAAATTGTCTTGGCATGCTACAATGGTCTTTTCCCTGTTTTAATTTGCCTGGTTTAGGTTTTTCTCGATTTCTTACGTGTGGGTTACCCTAGTAACAGATCTTCTCTAAATCCCTTCATCTGATTTTCTACACAGTCATCTCTTTCAAAGCAAAACCTTCATATGCCAGGTGACCCATTTTACAGTTCAAGTTCCCTTAGTTCTGAAATAAAGAAAATAACAGTTTTTGTCTATTGTGTGTTCACATTGGCTAGGTTTGTCTCCAGTGTCTAAGGGAAACATTTCTTTATTTTTAGAGCTCAAGTGAATATCAGAGTCCCATTTTCCCACTTCACTTATAGGGAACTGTTTCATTTCTCAATTTATTTACTCAACAAAAATTGATTAAGCCAGTTTGTCTACCATAATAAAAGGTAGATTTTAAAAATGAATAAAATCTGGTCTGTGTTAGGCACGTGTTGTGGGGTGGGTTCTGGGGTGTATAGAAACAATGATTAACGATGCATGGAGTGCTGTATATTATCTGGCATGAACTAGGTATAGAAAAGGCACAAAAAAGTTGGTAAGAAATTCTCATGTAAGGATTTCAGGAGGAGCCATGGAGCAGCATGGCATCTGTGCTTGCTGCTAAGGAAAGCCTGGAAGTTAGGAAGGTAAATGAAAGGTGAAGCCAAAGTAATTTTGTCTGGATGAAATATTTTTTTAAAATACTTAGAGACATTCAAGGAAGTGAATTAGGACTGGGAAATGGGTCGTAGTGAACAGTGGGAATAAGAGCCTGAGCTACAGGAGTCGAGTTAGACAATGCAGTCTAGAAGGCTCCAAATGTCATGCTGAAGATGTTAATGTTGCTATTTCATATATAAGTGACTGAAAGAAACGCAGGGGGCATGGCAGCTATTATACAGCTGTTCCAGAAATAGTAGTAAGACTTGGGACTCTCTATCTCCATTCTGATGGATTTTTCTGTGTCCCCCAAAAGAGAACTATTAAGTTTTGCCAGGAGTCAGAAAGACGAATATAATTAAAACTTCCAAGTGGGCACACTTAACTTTTTATAAACTCCGGTCCTCAAGTCTCACATCTTTTCTTCTGTCTTTGGCTACTTTCCAAACCACTAGGGCTTGAATTGAGCTGGACGTATTTCTGGGGGTTGAGGAAGTAGCCTATTGCACTGCGTGATTGATGGAGGAAATAAACAGAAGGCAATTTGTTCTTTCCTTGGAGAGCCAGACAGTAGCCACCATAATGTGCAATTTAAGATGAGGCAGATGTCGGCGACAGGAGAATGGATGGGAGAGCCGACAACTTTCTCAGTGGCATGAGGGAAATTGTAAAAGCACTTACTGCTCATTTGCTGTGACCAGAAAACCCATTTTTGCTTCCACCCTTCACAGGCATTTGTCCTGTTCAAATAAGATCAAATTAAATACATTAATAATTATGCCATGCATGTTTTTTTTTTCTTTTAGCTAATTTTTCTGTGTTTCATGGCTCATATATCGTGATCTTCTTAACCTTGTATCCTACACTAAGTTATGAACTCATTTTCGTATCCCACAGTTGGGCTGCATATTTTAGAGAATTTAATTTATGAACATTTCTTACCTGATAACTATTTGTTACGCACTTTCTAAGCCACTAAATGAATTAAATAATTTAATCATCACAACAATGCCTTGAAACTCTTAGTACTTAGTACAGTAAAGGTGCACTTGACCACAAACTTTTGCTGATTTTTAAAGGTTAGCATTCAAAGAAAAGTCAGGACCACTAGTCAAATACAGTTTTAGCATCTGAAATTTTTAAATGGTCACAATATTTGTTGGTAGCAGAGCCAGGAGTAGAACCCAAGCCTCTTAATCCTAAATGGATGGTTCTTTATTCTGCATGATATCAGTTTCCCTAGCAGGTGCATATATTCATGAGTGTGCACACACACACACATTTAAGGTAGGCATGAAGCTTGATAAAATGTGATTTTTTTTCCTTAAGAGAAACAATAGAATAAGGTCTGAGGAAAATGACACTGTGGTTGGGAGAAATGCGGCTTAGAAAGTAATGAATCTCTGTTGATGGGCCTCATGAGTACACTCACATAAACACACATACACCCTCATATGCAGAGCTTAGATGTATATATACAACCCCCCCGCAGGGTATGTGCACATTAGTATACATTCCTGTATTTAATTAACTCTGTCTCCTCTTGCTGGAATGTGGGAATATATGTATAAGTGCCTTTGTGCACATATGTTTATGTATGTGTGTGTGTGTGTGTAAAAGAACAGTAGTTTACTGAGGAAAACATTCTCTTTAGAAACAGTGAGATTTGTCTACACCTAAGGCACACACCAGGAAGTAGGAAAGAGCAGAGTTTTTGTAATCAAAGGTTGTGAACACAGGTTCTGGTTACCGAATTATATTATATCACCTTGTAAAAGTCGTCTAACCACTAAGCCTATATTCATCATTGAGTTTTGTTTCATTAAAAAAGTATGGAGTGGGAGAGGGAGAGAGAGAGAGAGAGGGAGAAGGAGAGAACCTACAAGGTGCTTATCCAATAAAAGACTTCAGTTAATATATATTAAATAATTGAAAACTTACCCCAATGGCGCCTATGTGAAAAGGTGCACATTGCTCATTGATTGCTTACCTCCAAACCTAGGCTCTTGTTGATCTCCAATTCACTCATGTAGTTACCTTTTAGAATTGTGTAAATGATGATAGTAAAGAAACCCCCACATTTTAAAAAACCTGTATTTACACATGCTTTAAAAGAAAAACTTAAATGGTGGAATGTTAAAGACAAAATCCTAAGCATCATTTGTAGAAGAGGATTTGGGTCACCTCAGCTTTCTGTGCCTCCTTAAGACCTCACGGAGGAATTGACATTTCCCTCTGATAAGCAGAAGGCCGTAAAATTCTGTCAAGACTGCTACATGAGTGTCATCTCAGGAATCTAGGGAAGCAGAGGAACAGAGCCCTTCACCCACTACACACTCGAGATCATGCAAGGGCTTCAAGAAGGAGGAACCACTTACACAAGCCTCACTCACTGCCTTTAGGAGCTTGTTTATCCTGTTCCACTGGTGTGGAAGCACCTTGGGTTGCATGGGGGGGATGAGAAGTAAATATTCATTATGGTGTTGGAGCCTTGAGAAATCGTACCGATGAGTTCTATTTTGTTATAGCCATTAGCCTACCCTACCTTCAGACGTATATGTGACATATATGTAAACTAACACAGGGAGTATGTAAATAATAGTTATTCATCATACATGAACCACTACACTTTATACAGGCACACTGAAATATGTGTAAATTAGCCTGAGGTCCACCACTTCCATTAATATATTTCTAAGTAACACTTGACCACGTGAGCATGTGGACGTTTTTAACAATGTTCTAAGCAGATTTTGTCAGTGATGTATAAATCCTGAAGACCAGAAGCATGCCCATTGAAAGGAGAATTGTATATGATGCATTTTGATACATTTATATTGAAATATATGGAAATCTTTTTTGAAATACGTCATTAAAAAGGCATGAACTAAAACTACTTATGTCCATGTGGGTGGATTTTATAAACGCACAGTTGAAAACAAACAAAAAACAAATTGCAGAAGGGTAGATAGATTATATCTCTTTTCATTCTAAATTTCAAAACCCTTAAAAATTCACATACACAAGCAAGAATACTAATGATATGTATGCATATAGCCAAACTATAGGTATAGACAAGGAATCATTTGTAAAGCTCAGGCTGATGGCACGACGTGGGTGACGGTGAGGGGTGGGTCAAAGGGGGCAGAGGTATTTGAATGGTTTTGATGTTCTTTGTTTAAAAAAGGCATATCAAGTACCTAAGTGTTTCTTTCCCTATGCTTTTATATCACAGAAAACTTCCGTAACAACAATAAAATGATAAAAGATGAAAAGTACATACCACAGTGCCAGTAGCATATAGTGCCCTGCCAGTAAAGATCATTTTTTTCATGAATTCTGTGAAGGACAAGATCACGAGGAGTCACATGCAGGTGCAGTGTGCACCCTAAAACAGCTCACCGGGCAGAGATTAGGCTGTGCAGTTCAGAGGCCAGGGTTCGTCATGATGCATTAATGCACCGGTGCCTTAAACTTTTCTCCTTTCTACCATATGACAATTCAAAGTCTACCCACCCACCATGTCCTGTGTCATACTCATACTCAACTCTGTGCTTTGCTTTTCCATCTTTTGGGGGCATAGCACTTTTCTGGACACATAGAACATAATCGTTAAATGCTTATTGAATGAATTGACAAGCCAGTGAGTGAATGAAGTTGTATTTTTTTTCCAGCTAGGTCTGTTACCTTGAACAAGCCACACCTTCCCTTTCAACACTACTTTCTACATAGAACAGAATCCATGCCATCCATGGTCTCCAAGATGCTGCTAATGTTGAGATAGATCATAGTTTTTACATCTTCTGGACTCCCAAAGAAAATAGCAATCTCTTCTTTTTTAAAAAAGTATTATTTTATTATTGTTTCTAATACACAATACATTAGTTAGACATTTATATAGTTTATAAAATGGTCCCCCTAATTGCTCTTTCTCTCCTCTGGCTCTCCACCTGGCCATTACCTTAAGCTGACTGCATTTTCTCTGTCATGCCCCCCATCCCCATGACCATCTATCAACTACTAATTTGTACTTCTTTAACCCTTCACCCCATTCTCCCAGCCTCTTAACCCCGCCTCCCCGATGGCCGTCACCAGATTGCCCTCCATATTTGTGAGTCTGTTTTTGATTAGTTTGTTCTTTTTGTTCCTTAGATGCTGCACATAAGTGAAATTATATGGTATTTATCTTTCTCTGTCTGACTTATTTCCCTCAACATAACCCCTAGGTCCACTCATGCCATTGCAAATGGTAGAATTTCATTTTTTTAATGACTGAGTCATATTCCATTGTATATATGAACCATAACTTCTTTATCCAGTCGTCTGTTGATTGGCATTTAGGTTGCTTCCATATCTTGGCTATTGTAAGTTGTGCTGCCATGAACATAGGGGTGCATAGATCTTTATAAATTATAATGTTTTGGTTTTCTTTGAATAAATACCCGGAAGTGCAATTGTTGGGTCTAAATATATGTCCATTTTTAATTGTTTGAGGAACCTCTAGTAGAAACATTTATTTATTTTTTTTTGAAGGAATAGAAGTTTTACGATGGTACTGAAAGTAGAAGTTTTCTTAACCAGTATTACTATCTACAGTCACCACAATAACACTGCCCATTCTTAATCTCACACTAAGAGAAAGGGTTTCATGTTCATTACCAGATCCCTGAATGGAATCTATAGCTTGCATCAGAGAGAATCTGCATTTTAATTCAACAGCCATTTAGTGATGTTAAATGGAAAGCATCGTAAGGGGTATAGGTATGATGAGATTGTGTGCAGTGAGTTCATAGAGCCAAACAGCATCTTTTAAGATCACATAACCAAGACTCATTTTGCAGAAAAAAAATTAAATGGTGTCAGTAGAGCTATATTGGTTTTCTAGAGTCAGTGAGCTGCTTTCTGCATGGCTGTAAATCATTTAGCATTCCTGTTCCTCCATTTCTTTGTAAATTAAAATGAAAAACCTGCCTTTGACCTTCTACTTTCTTTATGAACAATTTCAGGATTACAAGCTGCAAAGTGGAGAGAATAATGTGTCTCATGCACTAATTGTGAAGATTAAGAAAAACATTCTGTGGAAAGCTCCTGATATGTTGCCCTGCCATGGTAGATAAGGGTCACTGAGATTATGCTGCCCTTATTGCAGTAATTATCATTTTTAGATAGCTGTGCTGTTCTTCGTGTCACCCGTTTCCTAGCACCAGATGGGGTGAAAACAAGACTGTGAGAATTCATAAGAGCTCCACTTTTCTAGGTAAACTCTAACCATGTACTCTCTTTATAGCCAGTCTCTGCATGTGTGGGCACATACAGTTAGGCATCTCAGAAAATAACTGCAAAAACCAATGATTCTCAATCACTTTATCCCTAGTAAATAGGTAGGTAGGTAGGTAGGTAGGTAGGTAGGTAGGTAGGTAGGTAGATAGATGATAGATAGATGATAGATAGATAGATAGATAGATAGATAGATAGATAGATAGATAGATAGAGCGAGCCATGAGTAACAAAGTTCTTTGTCTCTGACACAGAAGGCTCGTATCTCCTTCCAACATCCGTGGAGTCTAAGCTTACATGTAACTGTTAACTTATAAGTAGGGTAAGATCTCAAACCCTTTGCAGGTCTTGATAGTGCTCTTTGCTCTGCAACTCATATGTTAGTTGACTTTAAAAGTTACTTTTTCTCTAAATATGTGTTTTCTAATTTGCATAATCCATTGGTTGGACTACATGTAAGCTCCCACTCAAGGCTGATATTTTAAGGTTGAATGTTCTAATTACATCAATACAAACTTGTAGGATGGAAAAGGTGGTTATTGTCATGCCCGTACAAAGTAATCAATTATCCATTGTACTTCAGGTGCCATTGTCAATGAATTGAGTATGGCTGTCACGGTGGTGCTTGAGAAGTAACTGTCTGCAAATAAAGGACCTGAAAATCAGTTCAACCTGGAGTCAATAAGAGAAAAAGCCAATTCGCTTTGTAAGGAGAAATCAGATTAATTCCCCAGACACCTGATAAGTGGTGTTGTCTTTGGCCACAGCAGGTGGTATCATTTAGTACATTCACAAGGTTGATAGTTTGTCTTAATCAAGAATTAGAAGACATCCCAAATTTTAAAAAAATTTAATTCTATGATATTTCCCAGGAGAACTGAAGCTAGTAATAGGATGTAGGCACCACCTCTGATGAAATAAGAATTAAGAGAAGAAAAATGGGGAATAAGGATTTTCATGGAGCCTTATTTACATTAAAATGACTGTCAAAAGGCGTTTTCTTTTTTCTTATATTAACCAACTATGCATAAAACCATTTTGCAAATAAATGACTATAATTTTAAATACTTAACTAAGTACTAGACAGAGCATGTAAAAAATACTTTTAAACCCACTATAAATTTTAATGTAAACAGAACCTTGCAAAGTAGTCATCATCACTGAGGATAAGTGATATTAAATGAGAAGGTTAAGGTCACATATCTAATAAGTGAAGTTTATCTAACTCCAGGTTATCTAACACCTTTGCCCCTTCCATGCTCACCTGAAATGCCCTGTTGTTAAAACATTTTCCTATTGTAATATCTCTTAATTCTTTGGTTTCCTCTTACTTTTCACATTTGCCAGAATGTTCCTAGAATATGGCACATTCTGAAGATGTAGAAATTAGAGTTTTGCAATTTTAAAGCATTATTTTTCTTTAGCATATCTCAAATAATGAGAGATTCAGTTAACTAAAATTAAAATAATTTAAAAAAAGGAACATCTCTCTAAATACTGATTAAGAGGTAAGGGAACTGCTTTCTTCTACTAGCTTGCTTTTGCTGAGGGACTATTTCTAAGCTTCACCTGTAAAGAGGACAATTACAAAAGCATTCCAGCTAGTAGTCTCCCATACAGATTCACTCAGAGAAAGTATTAAAATTGCCCAGAAATGAAAACAGTATTTCTGACTGTGATTTTTTTTTGGACACAACAGGAGAATGTGTTTGGATGAAGAAAAAATATTACACAGTTTATTACAGTTTACGATTTCATTAATCATAAGACCACCTGTGGAAAAAGTAAACATCCTAGACTCGGGATCTGCTTTTTCCACAAGAATTAATTACTATTCACTTACTCTTCATGGAACTGGGTTTTTAAGATAGTCCCATTCCTCCCACTGTAAGGGAGAAAAATACACCTACCATCTAATCAGTCTTTCTTTAAAGTTATATTCTTTGATACATTTCACTATAGCCCTTGTAGTCAGGGTGGTAGAGGTCAGGTAATGCAGTGCTGCTCCTGTCATTAGCAGGTTTGACACGTTAAACAGAACATCTAATATTTGTGAGCTTTGCATTCTTTATCTGCAAAATGGGTCATTAATACCACTAAATACTATATTTATTAGATATCCCTGGAAGCTATGAGATACTTGAAAATTTTAAGTTTTAATATATCATTTTACAATGATTATATATTATGTATAATAATCAGATGAAATATTAAATATATATAATACAAATTCATTGTAAGAAAATTATATTCTCTAAAGCCCTATAATTTTAAAAAAATCAGTAGATGACAGCAGAGTTTTAAAGTTTCTACTGTATAAAGGTCCTTTTTATACCTTTTACATTATAGATTTTTAAAGACAGTTATCTATAAACTCTGTTTTAATGATGCCAGCTACTCAGGAGAAACTGATTTTTATCTTCCATAAAATACACGATTAGCATAGATCATAGACTTAGTTTTGCTTTTGTGTAATTTTGATTCATGTTTCTGGACATTATCCAAATTAGATTATTTTTCACTGATTATTTTTAAGTCATGCCCACTGCTGACAACCCACTGATTACCTGAAAACACAAACTAAGGGATCCTTTAAATTTTTACACAAATACTGCATAAATATATTATCTTAGCAGTGTTTAGAATACCAAGTAATTGGGGGCAAAGCCTAAATTCACTGTCATAGTTAGAGGGATTCAATAAATTATGATACATTCTTCTCAGGATAGCATGTATACAAAATAACATTGATTACAACGAATTTCTAATGACATAAAGGAATACTAATGGCATTATTCAAGTGGAAGGGTGATGCAAAATGACAGAATCCCAATGAGTATGAAGTCTGTCTAGCTTTAGGATGATAGGTGTTGAACAGGCAAATCTGAATTCAAATTTTAATTCTACCAATTACTAATTAACATCATTAAAAGGAAGTGAGTATCTCTGGCCATATCTTATTTTTCTCTTCTGAAAAACAGAAATAATAATACTTTCTACAATAGGATCTGATGAGAATTGTAAAAAGGAGAAAATACCCAAAATACCTATCTCAATGTCTGGTTTAAAAGCAATTATTTAAATAAATATTAATCATTTTTAATATAACCATCATTATGTTGAGTACTATGAAAAAATGACTAGAACAAGAAAAAGAGTGCAAAGACTTTTTTCAATACATAAAATATTTTCTTTAGACACTGTCTAAATCCAATAAGCAAGAAACATTGATATAGATGTTATTTAGAAAAGTGGGATAAATGCTACGATAAATAGCTGGAAGCATTGAAAGCTGTTGCTCTCCCGGGGAAAGAACTGTTCCTGAGAGGAGGTGGGTCAGCTTATTGCTGTTATTCATGTCAGCCTTGCATGTAGTTCAATTTGTATCAAATTGCACGTGTATCACATTGATAACCATGAACAATTACATTTAAAAAGAGAAATGCTTTAGATGGGGAAATGGAACAATCTACTCAGTTTCTTAGAGTCTGGACTTGCCATGTGAAAGCAGCTTGATACTAGGATGCTGCTGTGTTTTCTGAAGAAAAAACCTAATTGAATCAACCATGGTTTCACTTCTATCTCTCTATTATTTTTTTTTTTAAGTGTGTCTCTACGTCTCTCCCATACCTCCCGGAGTCAACCATCAATCAGGACATAACTGTGTCCCCTGCCATGCAAGCTTTCAGACCTGCGTGTGCATAAAATGTCCATACCACCATTTAATGTTTTAAAACTTTTGCAAAATATTTTTATATTAAGGTGTGAGGTTTATCAATGTGGATAAATGTAGACTCAGTTCATAAATTAGCCAAAGTGTTCATCAGTACTGATGATAGTAATCTGAGTGGTAGGGTTTTTTGTTTTTTTGTTTGCTTTATATTCTTTGCCATCCAACATTTTCAATGGGCACCACTCCTTACTACGTCTTTCTTCTTTGCTATGGAAATCTCTCTGGAGTAATGAAGCCACGATGAGGTGAATGAGGAAACCAGGAGGCCATGTTTTATTTTATGGAATGGAACTTAGAGAAGATACCCCTAAAGCCCAGTGTTTTCTCCTTAGTCTTGATCACATAATTACCATCTCATTAGCCAAAAGTCATATTAAGAGACATATTCTGCACAAATGTAAACCATGTGGATAGTCTACTGGCAGTGGTTGAGTCTCCACACTGAGAGCTGCTCACTTTCAAAACCATTCATTAGAAGCCTGGCCAAGTCGACACCATTCATTAACTGTCTCTTTCCTGAATAGGAAAAATGAATAGAGCCCTTTAATCTGACGTTAATAAATTGCCACCATTTGGGGAAGTATTCAAATGTAAAACATTGAGGTTCATCCTTGAAATTATATTTGATGACTTGGGTTTGTTCTGGCTCATTTAAAGATGTAATTTTCTTAAGGCTTTATCGTTGATAGAGGGTAATAATGGGTCCTGTAGCCAAATCATTGGGTGAGTTTAAGCAGGTCTCAGTGGTACCAGGATGCAATTTGATAGAGCATAAAAGTTGAAACTATCCCTGAGGAATACCTAGCGGAAGTAATT
Organism: Cynopterus sphinx; assembly: GCA_030015415.1. Taxonomy (NCBI): domain Eukaryota; kingdom Metazoa; phylum Chordata; class Mammalia; order Chiroptera; family Pteropodidae; genus Cynopterus; species Cynopterus sphinx. Next base: position 3,934,441 of record CM057383.1, on the reverse strand, counting down.
TTCAAATTTCAAAAAATTAATCTTTTTTTTTTCTTTAAAGCATAGTATAATTAAGCAAAGGCAAATCTAGTAGCCCTGTTCATGTGATTTTACAGGTGGGATAACTGAAGATGAAAAAGAAGTAAGGAAGTTACCAAAATACTTCCTTCAGATCGCAATTATAATCTATCAGGAAGAGTTACTTTCCTCTCAAGTCCTCTTGTAGCATTTAGAAATGCTTTCTTCGTGTGTAAATAGACACAGAGTAAAGAGAATTATAACTTTTCTTTTGTATTTCTGTATAAAGTGGTGTGTGAATGTATGCAGTGCGTGTATGATTTAGATGAGGATTAGAGATGTTTTCCAAAGGAGATGATACTTGACATAGGCTTTGAGAGTCAAGTGTATTGTATCAAAATGTGTAGTCCAGTGACATTATATGCATGATAGAATTAGCATCCAAAACCAAATGCTTCTGATTCCCAAGTTATTTTCTGATATATTCAGATATATTCAGCATACAGCCTGGAACCCTTTTTCTGTTTAGAAAAAAAATGCAACTTGAGTACGAATGCTATTTTCTAGAATTTGACATTTTCAGTGATCGAACTCCTAAGGACAAATTCTATAAATAGAATGATGTTATTTGTTCCCAAAGACTATTGTTATACTAGAGTGATGTGAAAAATAGTAAAAGTGTGATGTTTCATGGCAAATAAGGTGAGGATAGGACTGTAATCCACGGGGTTATCTTGAGGAAAGCAGGAAAAGGATTTGACAGTTTAACTTGGTGGTGTCTGGAAAGCCTACACACTAGGAAATTTTGATTTGGTTAGCTATTAGTTTACTAAGTTCTACAATTCTAAACAGCATGTAAACACTGTGGGGTGTAAACATCACAATTTATAATAACTCACATTAACTATGAACTTAGAAGGCAAATGATATGCTCACTGAAAGGCCATGAAAGGTGAATACATTTTTAGTTGACTGAACCATAATGGGGACTGTTTTTAGTGGGACATGGACTAGAGTTGGGGCAGGAGGACTTTTGACAAAACTCTTCTGAGTTTCCTTTTCTTGTGTGCAAGTGGAGATATAAGAGACCTAACTGAAAGAGTAAGAAGAAACGGGAAAAAAGCAAATGGCCTTTAATACAATGTTAAGTTTTTCTCATTTTTCTCAATGAGCAATGGGAAGCTACTGATATTTCTGTGACAGAGTTGTGACAAGTTGTGACAGGACTTCTTAACAAGAGTCACAAAATTAAATTTCCACAGGACCCAGGAGGTTCCACAAACTTATAAAGCAGGTCTGAGGAACACAATAAGCTTTGGTGTTGGAAAGACAACAAAACTGGGGCAGGGACCATGGAAGACAGGAAACTACCATTGCTTGATAGAGATGCAGGTCCAGTGATGCTGGGCGGTCCTGTTAGTAAGAGATTAGACATCAGAACGGCTATGTGGACTTTTATGATGTTTAAAATATTTATAATAAATTCAAGTATAAAACGCAAGCATGCAGATCTGCTGGCAAGAATGGGTATATGAATGCCCAATTTGGGAAATTTTTACTCTAAATTTATAATATGCAAAGAGAAGAACATTTAATGCCCACAAAATTAATACTCTATTAACAATAAAAAATAGATAATATATGTATAATTTTTAAAGTTATGAAGCCACTTTGTATGCTATTCTCTTTCATGCTCTAACGTTTATACACACACACATACAAACATGTATAAATATATATACACACTCATGTACTCATGCATAAAACAAGTATTATAAATGAATACATATATGTGTACAGTAATCATATACATACACATACTCTCTGCCTGCTTGCCTGCCTGGTGTTGTACAATTACATTTTAAGAGACATTTAATACAAAGTAGGACTGGCTATACCCAATAAATGTACTTGATGAATTGATTTGTGAGCCACTGAACACAGGGTAGCTATATACCCATAATCCCTGCAATGACATTATTCAACAATGACCTAATTCAGGGGATTTTAACCCTTAGGGAACTTTGGAATCACTGGTAGTGTTACTACAAGTGCAGATCCTGACCCATAACCCCATGGTGCCAACCCCTGTGTGTATGTCCATGTCTCTAGGAAGCATTCTAGACAAGTCAGGTACAGGTGTTTCTTGGATCAAACTATGAAAGAGACATTGGAAGCACCCATATGTAAGTATTAATATCTAAGATACATTTATTGCAAGTGAATGAGTTTATAAAGAGTTTATTACTTTGTCTCTGCCTCAGTCTCTGAATCAGTTGAATAAAATTATTATTTATACTCACTCATATAGGATTTTTGAGGATTAATTTAGTTAATACCAAATCTTATCAAATTCAAGACACCATCAACTAGAAGATATACCTACGTTTTGTACTACTAGGAATGAAAAAATAATGTACTGACAGTATTTATAAAAAGGTACATTCAATTTTAGGAGCCATATGGTTTCATTGATTTTCAGATGTGAAAAAAGTGTATCTTAGAATTAATGACCTGAATTATATAGAAAGCAATAGGATAGTTCTAGAATGATTTGCTATTGTTAGGTCAAATGTTTTTGCCCATTTGACAAATGAGGAAACTTGGATAAAAGGAGGTAAAATGATTTGCTGAAGGCCAACAGTCACTCTGACTTAGGAACATAATTAATAACCCCTCATTGCTACATTGGTGTTATTTCCAGTTTTTCATACTTTATAATAGAAATTGTTTATAGTAGAAATATCGAGTTGAAAAGTATGTCCCTTATTTGATGCAAGATATTCTACTTTTACTAGTAAAACATTTAATTTATAAAATTTATTCTAAATTAATTGTAGTTTGTTTTACCATTGCAATTCAGTTGATATATTAGAATTAAAATGTTTTCCTCAATACAGCTTTTTAAATGAGACTTCATTCAAATGATTACATTCAGTTTCTCAATTTCAACATATAAAAAATAGCATAACTGAACATAAGTTATTTGGAATAAATTCACAATGTAAAATTAAAAAATACACATCCACAAAGTATCATCCTAACTTATATATTTACATTTTGCCAATGAAGATGCACAGATGCTGAGAGAAATTATTCCACTCACTGGTTATTCAAATAAAATTTCAAATTGACGTGTGTGTGTGTGTGTGTATTGGATTTCTGTCATTGCTTCTGCCTTGGGCATCTAAGAACTATCTCAGTTACAATTTACCTAACCCCAGGAGCCAAACTGATTTTGCTGAACATCTCTTTTTTGTTCTCTCATTTAGATATATTTCACGGTCCTCAAAATATTAGAATAAAATAATCTCTGATTTTCCAGCTGACTCAATTTTATGCGTACATAATTTTACTAGAAATGTTATTCCACTGAAAGAGAGAAATTCTGCCACAACCTGTCATCATTCAGGGGGCAGGGCTGGCCTGAGCCAGTTGACAGTCTTTCAGCTCTCCATTTGCATGTTAGACAACTTATTGAGTATAATGATTATTTGATGAGACAAGCGATTAAAATGGATTCCACCAAAGACCAAGAATAGTGGAAGTCTTATTTATTTCCATTTTGTTTCCATCTCCAATTGCTCAGACAAGCCTGCTCACACTTTGATCAGCCAGTGTAAGAACAGATCTAATGGCCTGAGGGTATCATGAGTGAATAAAGACAGAAGTGGAAATGCCTGCTTTGCACCAGGTAGTTCTTAAGTCAGTTTTAGTAAATCATCAGGTTTAAGACTCTTAACAACTTTGACAGTTAAATTTCCCACTTGAGAACACTGGTGGTCCTAGGAGTAAAATTACTTATCCAAGCTCACATAGGTAGTAAGCAAACAATATTGAATTCCAGGGTCTGATTTGAGTGACTGTAGTTTTTCAGCTATATTACAATATAGTCATTTGATTAAAAAGATATTATTTTTAAGGATGTTGTCAGAGCTTTTTGTATGGTTAGCATAATGCGACAATTTATGTATTTGCAAATATTCTGAAAACTCAAAATTCTATCACAGGGTTGAGGTCGTCTTTGAACTGAAGTGATCACTGAACTGAGTTGAAACCATAAGACAGGATTCATCTAATACACACCATATTCTCCAGACTGAATTTCTTGAAATTCTTTGTTCCTTGAATATAGAGGTTTAAATTGCCAAGTATCCCCAAATCATTCATTGCCTTCTGTGCATCCCCTACATCCATTGACTTTCAAGCGTATGATCAGATACTAGGAGTCTGTGTGGGCAGTGATGTTTTACTTGGTGTAGCTTTCATGACAACTGTCTGAGCTCTCTTCATTCTATCAAGAGCTCCCTTAGGGAAGGGTATTCACACCAGTGCATACATGGTGGACTCATGAAAAACATAACACAATCTTTGCTTATGCCTATGTTGTTCAAAGAAACCATAGAAATTTCCTGCTACATACAATGCAGTGGGAGCTTTGTTCTTTTATCACTGATATATTTTCAAAAACATTTTCTGCTTCCTTTTCAATTCCTCTTCTAGATTCTTTTTAGATGGTAGTAATACCTCAGACCACAGAAACTAAACCTATTTGAGGGACATTAATTATGTGATACTCAATATCTAGGTTAATCTGTCTCATAGCAAAATTAGTGTAATGGGTCTTCTTTAAAAAATCCAATAAATTCTAAGACATCTCCTATGTGGGGATAAATAAATTGAATTAAATTTTAACTTATAGAACCTTTATCAGATTAAGATAAATGGAACAAAGTATTTTTTTGCCATAGCTTGAATTAATGTTATTAAAGTTGTAGTCTCAGCAATATATATTTTAAAAACTATAATTTTAAGAAATCAAATGGGCACACAAAATGAAATTTTCATCCCTAAATGTATGGCCTTTAGTTCATTTTTGATTCAAACTACATCTTTTAAACAGTAGTGTCAGGATCATAAATCATTTTGAAATGTCATAGAAATGGTCTAAGTTTGTAGTTGAAGGACCTGAGAGGGACTATTTGAAGTTTGGTACTTTCTTTGTTCAATGATCCACTTGTAGGTTATTCTGACCCTCCTAGGGAAAAGTGAAAGTAGGATGGCATTTTGAAAATGATCCTTCATTCTGAAACCTCCTTGAGTAATGAACTAGGCAAGGTATACTTAGAGTGAAAATGTCTTTGAAATAGGAGCCAATTTCTCTTGTCAAATTTCACATGCATATTTAATCCCAAATTTATTCTTTCTACTTTTGCTAAAATCCCTATCATAGAGAGTTTCTGTAGATATGAGATCAAATAATGCATTGTGGGAATTTAATGTTTATTAAAAGCCTGAAAGATAACAAGAGATTTTTAAAAGGTTCTTTGTGGAGGAAAAAATGTTGTTAGATGAAAAAAATAAATAAAAAAATGTGAAGAGAGACAGATTATATTTTATCTCATTACTATTAACTCTCTTGTAAATGATTTGTCATCAAAATTCACAACAATTTTATAAGGTATCCAGAGGATTCCTTGAGTTACAATTTTCCATTTAGAAATATCTGCTTTAACTACTGATGTAGCTCACTTAACTTTGTATCCTGCTCATTTTTTTTTTTTTGCTGATCACTTTCTCAACAATGACTTGGGACACTCTAAGTGAGATAACCTTGTTGGTAAAAAAAATTAGCTAGTACAAAAGAGAAATATTAATGTTAGATTACAAGCCATTTGTTTGTAATAATAATAGTGCAATAGTGTCAGATGGAAACATGAAGATCATCTAGTCATATGACTACAAATTTTCCTAAATGTCAGAACAGGAAAAAAAAATGTTTAAATGTTTTTATTTACAAAAGGTTATAAAAGCTTTTTGAAATTAGAGAAGGTATATAGAACATTTTCAATCAGAACACATCTTGATATAGATATTTTCATCCACAGAAATTGCTAGAACAATTCCCTTGAAAATAAGAATGTAGGAGACAAGAAATTGATCTCTATGTTTTTCTATATAGTTTAAATAGATCCCATCCAATATCAAGATACAAGTTAGACAACACTGACAATTCCGAGCATTTTACATTTATTGAGATAATAGCAAAATGGTAGAGCTTCTACTTATGACAAATAAAGCAACAAATAAAATTTGTCCTGTTTTCTAAAGACACAAACCGTATGTGATTAATCATTTCTCCTCTCACTTAACTTTCATAGAATAGCATCTCTGTGTAAGATATAGGCAAGGTGTTAGATATCCAAAGATGAAATATACCTGTCTTCATTCAGTTTATGGGACTGCAGGTAATACATAGAAGTTGTAAGCTGAAGTTCTAAAAATTAATCATTATATGAGAGAACAAAGATTAAAAACATCTGAGTGGGATGTTTAGATAAGAAAACATAAACCCATTTCTTCTTGCTTTCCCTTAAGCACTGGAAATACTGTAGGAAACAAATAAAAGAGAACCCTAAAAATAGTAAAAATAAGAGCTTGTGTGGAATCCTAAGATTTGAGCACTAGCACAGTGTCAAAATATCTGTGTCCTCCCACATAACACATAGTGGCCATCCACACCCTGTATTTCTACATCTATGACATAGTGGCAGAAGGTGGTGCAGGCAGGCTTATTCTTTTCCCAAATCAGACAGACATACAGATAATACCAGATGTGTCTGATGGGGGAAGACTTCTCCTTAACCAGCTGACCTGAAATTCTACTTTTCTGCCAAGAGATACATAGGCCAGAGGGCAGACCCTACAGCAGGGACCCAGACAATCTTGGAGAAGATGAAAGACCTAAGAACTCCAGGACTAAAATTTCCCAGTCCAACAGCCAACTGGTACCCTCAAGATGCTGTAAATACACTTCTCCCCCACAGTAAGAAAAAAGTAATATTTCTGCCCTCACAGGAAGCATCCACAGAGACCAGTAGAAGCCCCGGAAGCAACAGGTTAGCCAAGGAGCTGAAGTGAAACTGCAAAGACTAAAATCAAACTTCCATTGCAATCTCAGCCAATGAAAGTAGGACTATATGCTCTTGAACTAAACTTAGGCTGTGTGAATGCCTGCTAGCATAAAGGAATTAAATAAGTCATTACATAATGGTAAAAGAATCAACCTACCAACTAGACATAAGAATTCTAAATGTGTACAGACCATAGATCAAATTTCCAAAATACATTTTACAAAACTAATAGAATTGAAAGGAGGAATCTGTAATTATAGTCAGAGATTCCAATATTGCCATTACAACAATTTATAGAATTGTTAGACTGCAAATCTACAAGGTCTAAAATATCTGAAAAACACATTCCACTCATAGGATCTACTTGCCACACAGAACCCTCCATCTAATAACAATAGAATATACAAATTTGCTTCAGGCCCTTATTGTATACTCACCAACATAAACTGGACCATGGGCCAAAAAACAAGCCTCACCAAATTTCAAAGAATTAAAATGGTACAGATTGTTTTGTCTGGCTGTAAGATCAAGCTAAAAACATCAGAACAGAAACAGCACTAACAGAACGAGAGTATTCTCTAAACACATGAGAAATAAAACACTTTTAAATAATCCATAGGTCAGAGAGGAAGTCTCAAATGATTTTAAGATAATACTACTAAATATTACTAAAAAGAATACATAGAACCGAATAAAGACAAAGTACAATATATCAAAATATGAGGGATGCAGCCAAAACAGTGCTCAGAAGAAAATTGATAATAGTACATGCTTACATTAGAAATGAGAAAATATCTCACATCAATAACTAAGCTTCTATGTGAGGAAACTAGTGGGGAAAAATTCAAAATTAGCCCAAAGCAAGCAAAAGGAAGAACATAATAAATATCATAGCAGATATCAATAAAATAGAAAGTAGGAAAACAATAGAGAAATTCAGTAAAACCAAAATCTGTTTCTTTGAGAAAAATGAATTCATTTCTCTAAAAAGCTAAATAAAAGTAACAAGAAAAAGACAAAGACATCTCCCAATTGGGAGTAAAATAAGGAATCTCACTGTAGGTCCTATAGTCATTAAAAAGCTGAGATAATACTATAAACAACTTTATATTCATGAATTTAGCAACTTCAAATAAATGGACCAATTATTTGAAGACCAAAAACTTCAAAAAATTCACCAAGATAAAATACACAATCTAAAAAGCTCTATAGTAATAAAAGAAATTGAATTTATAATTAAAATCTCCTAAAAAATAAATCTCCAGGACCAGATGGTTTCATAAAGAATACTACTGAATATTTAAAGAACTAATACTAGTTCTACCAGAAAACAAAAAGAAGTGAACATTTCTCTTCATGAAGCCAGTTTTACACTGATGCCCCAGACAAAGAACGTATGGAAAAAAGAAAACTACAAATTAGTATCCCTCATGAATATAGACATAAAAATCATAACAAAATATTATAAAATGGAATTGAGCAATCTATAAAAGGAATTAGACACTATGATTAAGTGGGGTTTATGCCAATAATGTATCCATAATTCATCATTACAGAATCATCGTAATCAACAAATCAACAGACTAAATAAGAAAAATCATATGAACTTATCAACTGATGCTTAAAAATAACTAAACAAAAATGAACAATTACTGATGAAAATCTCATAAAATTAGGAATAGAGAACTTCCTCAAATTCATAAAAAGCATTTACCAAAAACCTGCAGCTGACATTGTACCTAGTGAGGAAAGTCTAAGAGCTAAGACTGGGAACAAGGGCAAGATGACCACTTGCACTGCTCCTTTATGGAATAGTGCTGAAAGCTCCAACCTGCTCAATAAGGAAAGGAAAGAAATTAAAGGCATAAATATGAGAAAGGGGAGAAAAAATATCCCAAGTAAAAACTTTTCCTTGAAAGAGATTTTTTGGGGAGAGAACATAGCTCTTTGAAAGTGACGAAGAGGTGAGTCTGACTATTACAGACATATCAGTGTGAAGGACAAGAGGTGTGTAATGCATGCTCAGTCATTCCACATTTCTCTGTGAAGCGAATTTATTATTAGGTTGCTGTTATTAAATTAAAATTCTATGAAAGGTTATTCTAATTAAAAACTCTTCTAGAGATGAGGAAGAAGTCACTGATGAAGCACTTACTCAAATGAGTAGTTTACCTCAGTTTAATGAATTCATAGAGTAGTCACCAATAAAATTGTAGAAAGTATCACCTTTACTGCATGCTTGGTAATCAAAAAAGCAAACTTTTTAAGATGTAAAATGCCAGTGAATGTATTCATTTAATTTTTGCAAATGAAAACAAGAAAACTAAGCAAAACAAATTTGAGCTCAACATATAAATGTGTTATAAACTCATTATTTTATTTTAAACAGTTAAACTTTTATGTTTTTGCATATAGAATCAATAACAATGTAGTGTGTACTTATTTTTCTACCATTCATTGTTTTTCTTATTTAAATTAGGGCTTAGAGATATTTGAACATTTGATTGCAATACAAAAATAAAAAAAGACTAACATAGAGACGAGCATAGAAGAAAGATATTTAAATCAGAATCTGAACTGAGGGATATATCCTGGATTGGGTTATACATCACATCATATCTTAAAAGATGAAAAACAGCTGAAATGAAACAAGTATTAAAGGAGGATCTATGTACCCAAATCTTCATCTCTAAGGGAAATTATGAAGACATTTTCTATGTGTTGTGAGTGCCGAATAATACTTGTGGTATAATTGAAATTATAGTAGAGGAAAAAAAGATCAAGCTATATGAATTTACTATTCTTCACATTTTCTCCTCCTAAATTGTAGTATCATACTCACTTACCTGAAAGTTTTGTTGAGATGATCAAATGAGAAAATGTGCATGAGTGAAATTGTTCCTCTTTCTTAATGGCTCTGTTGGATGGATATTTGCACTGGCACATTTATGAAAGAACTCACTAAGCAGCTACCATGGGGAAGGCCCTGCTCTGATGTTTAGTGACTCATCAATAAATAAAATTAACAAAACCCTTTTTCATTTGGTTTATGTTCTTGAAATCGGTATCTTTGCCTTAGTCTTTGCTTGGTCCCCATATCTCTTTATGAGACTGCAACAAAGATTCTCAGTTTACTCCTTTAATACTTGTAAGAATCAGGGACATACTTGCAGCAATATTCTCTGATTCTCTATTGCTTTCTCACAAACTATGGACAGAAGACGAAACAACTTCCCCGTAAAGTAAGATTTACAAAACAAAACAAACAAAACAACCTGAGAAGGTGAGGAGGAGTAATAGACTCATCTTTAGGCAAGGCTAAAGGAGGTGTCTTTTATACTTTGATGATAATGCCTATAATGGTGTATAATCCTTATCAGATGCTTACCAAGTGCCAGACTAGGAGGACTATTAAGCAATGTCTGGATTTTATTTTTTTTAATCCTCAAAACTCTGTGCCATTTATTACTATTTTATGTTTTTGCTTTCCTTAATTTCCCAAGCTACATACCTTAAAAGTAGCAAAACTTAGATTTGAACCCAAACAGCCTACAGACCTTGGAGTGCCCTACTCTACTGACTTATTTTTCTTTAAGTAATTCTTCCTGATTCTGAACCTTGATGTCAAATACGGTCCAGACAAGTGCAGATTTCTTGAGTAGCTGTATCTTGAGTAGCTGACGCTGAATCCTTTGAAATGAAGTATGATTGCTATCACTGAATCACATAGATTGTTTTATGGATGATTTGTAGTAAACAGATTATAATTTTCCAGGTGACATGAAATATAAAGGATATTGAAAACATAATTATATAAATGGTATTTAAGCAATTCATAAGATTTTAAAGTTTAAGATTTTATACATATTGGCATTGATATATAACTATATTATGTATACATAAAAATTGTATGCATATAAAATTTTATAATATGCATATATGAATTAATCTTTTTTACTAGGTCATAAATTTTATATATAGCACATGACTTTGAATTTTTTAATAAAATATACACAGAGCACCTTAAATTTATATTATCTTTGCAGTAGGAAAAATCAAGGTGAATAAAATCAAAATTCTTCTCTCTCCCAGAATCAAATCTATTTCTATATCTAAATCTGTCTATGTCCATATTTATATTTATTTGTTTATCATTTATCTGTTCTTATACACATAAAACAAAGAATATCCAATGAATTATGATAAGTCCTAGATTATTTTTTGACTGAGCCATTCTAAGTGTTGAATGAAGTCAGCATAAGAAGGTATGCTTTTATTTAAAGTTTCACAAAATACTTGCATTAGTAATTCTTTGTATACAATTACTACTACCAATATTAAACAGATAGTGCTATCATTAGTGCATTTAATATTTTTAATATTTATTTTAACACGTATTTACATATATTGTATCGATTAATGTCATTCAACACTTAGCAGATAAGGGAACTGAGAATTAAAGAGAATAAACAGTGTGTTTGGCATCACACAACTGTTAATGGTCATTCTGCCTTCAGTCTTATCTATACACCATTTTCTTTTCTCATCATTGAGACTTGCTGTGGGAACATTTTATGCATTTTATTCACACTTTTATGAATCATTTATGTTTTTAGGTAGCACTATTAATTATAATGGTTCATACTTTCACAGTGGCTTAAAATGATCTACAGAGAAAATTACATTTACAGTCACATGTAAGTATCTAGAAACTTTTAAGGAGTAGATCTATTTGTCATCCCAGCTTCACAAGTAAGAAACTGAAACTTGGATGAAATGATTTGCAAAATGCCAGACAGCTAGTGTATGATACAGTTAGGACTTAAACCTAGGAGCTCCAAACTGTAACACTACTGTTTTCATTATATCTTACCGACATTTTTGATCAGATAAAACTGAGGTAGTTGGTATTTTCAACTATAAATGTCACTGTATTTTCCCCTGGGGCAAAGATGATCTATTGGGGAACAATACTTACTTTTGTCATGGTTCCAGTCTTTGTCATCATCACTGACTCTTAAAACTGGCTTTCTCCCTGTACTCATAGAAAACAGGAAATCGCCTTGGCAGTGCAGGGTGTTACAATCTCAGTATTTGTGGACATGGAATGGGAGGGCCTAGTTTCTGCAGTCAAGATGTCTGAGACTTGAGGTGCCCAAGGTCTTTTTTTTAATCAGCTGTGGCACACCATACCCTGAACTCAAATTAGTCCTGTAATGGGAGGAATCACAACAGAATAAAATCCAGGTTATTCTCCTTGGCCCAATTTATGTCCCTACAGCCACAGGGAAGGTTAGTACATCAATCAAGTCTCCAAATAAAAAGGTAATTATTTCTTGATTTCTCTGGAGCAGATGCGATGAGAGCAAGGTTGCTTCTATTGGGAGTCCCTACTGTGCTGCCCAACAGTAGCTGTTATCTTAGAAGACAGAAGTAATTACTTGCAAGATGTTCTTGCCTTTTTTAGGTAGGGCTGAGTGTTAGTCATTAAAATTCACCTGGCATTTGAGCAACTACTATGGACCAGGCATAATGTTAGATAGTTTTTTGTGTACATTTAGTATCTTAATTGCATTTAAATTTCAGACCTGGGCATGCAGGCATATGTGAACGCAAATATTAACACTGTAAAATATACATCCTTCTCAGGATATATACCAGGATACAGAGCTTGTCAGTAGCTCAGGAGTATTTCAAACTTGTGTTACCATAACCCATGTTCTTTCTACCTTTTCATTATGAATGTGTAGTAGTTTGCAAAGCCTCTTTCTGATGCACAGCACTCACATTCATATGTACTCTATGACAGCTTGTCATTGTAATTTTAAGTGTGCATGACAGCAGTTCCAGTCTTCTCTTTTTCCTAAGTTGGATCACGTTTTTGAGATGAAAAGTACACCCATGGTTTTAAAGAGATATTAAGAAATACTTAAAGGATTAAAGATATGCATGTATTATTCTTTCAAACTTTATTTAACTCCTGATCTCCATAGCCAAATATGAAATTTTATATGACATATAGCAATTAGCTAGATTCAGCATTTTTTTTCTTTTCTTCTTGATATTACCTGGAAAAAATTATGCATTATATACTTAGTCTAACCATTGAATTAGTGACTGGACTATTTTGTCTAAAAAAAAAACTGTTTAGTTTTGTAGAAGATATGAAAATGACTAGAACCAAGCATTATCAGTGTCACAGAAGGAAGAAAAGATATAGAATTTCTGAGGTAATATATATATACATATGTATACATATATATAATTTTGGTTAAAAATAATGTCTTTCCCCTTAAAGAGAAATTAGATTATTACATATACAATCAATACATTAACTTAAAAAATGAGTATACTCAAATTCTAGAGGAGGTTTTCTCGACCTCAACACTACTTATTTTTTTATGAAGCATAGTTCTTCATTGTGCTGTTTTATGCTTGTATGATGTTTAGAAGCATCCTGGCCCTCTATCCACTAGATGCCAGCCACTAGCAGTCTCCACCAGTTATGACAACCAAAAATGATTCTAGATATTGCCAAGTGTCCTTTACCAGGTAAAATCAGTTTTGGTTGAAAATCAGTGGCTTAATGATCAGCTTTTGAGTCCAAATCCATCCATCTGCAGCTAGCCAATAACTGACAAAGTGATAAGATTATGACACATGTTTCTATAGTAGATGCAATGATAAGCTGCTCAGGTCCTCCTTCAGCACTGAGATATTTATTTATTTCCTCATGTGCTGGAAATACTGTCAGCAGAGAGCTTTCAACAATCAGCCTTCATTAAAATTCTTTAGATGAAGAAAATCACCTTACCCATTGTCACTTCGCCTTCTGGGGCAGCATGTATTCGATAATGGTCCATTATCTGCAAGATCCCAAACTGCCAAAGCAAACTTGAGAAAGAAGAACATAGTTGGAGATATCATACTCCCACATTTCAAAATACATTACAAAGCTGTAGTTATTAAAACAGTATGGCACCAGCACAAAAATGGACACATAGATCAATGGAATAGTATAGAGAGTCCAGAAATAAACTCATACTTATATATGGTCAATTAATTTGCCAAGGAGGCAAAAAAATTCAATAGGGTTATGAAAGTCTCTTAAATAAATGGTATATATAAAAAGTAGATCTGGACCACTTTCTTCTATCAAATACAAAAATAAACTGAAAACTATTAAAGATTCAAATGTAAGACCTGAAAGAATAAAACTCCTAGGACAAAACAACCTAGGAAGTAGCCCTTTGACCTCAATCTTAGCAACGATTTTTTGGATATGCCTCTCTGGTCAGGACAACAAAAGCAAAAGTAATCAAATGTGACTATGTTAAACTAAAAAGCTTTTGTGCCATGAAGGAAATGACAAAAAGACAATCTACTAAATGGGTGAATATATTTGCAAGTGACATATTTGCTAAGAAGTTAATATCCAAAATATATAAAGAAGCCTTAAAACTGAATATCAACAAAAACAAACAATTCAATTAAAAATGGACAGATGACCTGAATAGACATTTCTCCAAAGAAGACACACAGAAGGTCAAAAGATTTATTAAAAGATGTTGACTATCACTAATCATCACAGAAATGGAAATTGAAACCACAAAACCAGGCAGAATGACTGGAATCAAATAGCCAACAAATAACAAAAGCAGGCATAAATGTAGAGAAACGGGACCCCTCATGCACTGTTGATGGCAGTGTAAAATGATTCAGTCACTGTGGAAAACAGTATAAATTTTCCTCAAAAAATTAAAAATAAGACTAATTAGGAACCAGAAATTCCACTTGTTGGAATTTATCCAAAGGAAACAAAAACACTAATTCGAATGGACATATGTACTCCCATGTTTATTGCAACAGCCTTGCTTAAAGTAGCCAAGATGTGAAAGCAATTTAGGTATCTATCAATAGATAAATGGATAAAGATGTTGTATATATATATATATATATATATAAGTATTTATATATAAGTGTGTGTATGTGTGTGTATATATATGTATATATGAAATATTCAACCATTAAAAAGAATGCAATCTTTGCATTTACAAAACATGGATGAACCTAGAGGGTATTATGGTAAGTGAAATAAGTTGGACAGAGAAGGACAATACTATATAATTTCACTTGTATGTGGAATCAAGAAAAAAAAAGAAAACCACAACAACCAAACCAAACAAAATAGAAACAGACTCATAGATACCGAGAACAAGTCATGGTTGCCAGAGGGGATGGGGGTGGGAGGATGAGTGAAGAGATGAAGTGGAATAATAGGCACAAACTTCCAGTTATAAAATAGATAAGTCACAGGTATGTAATATATAGGACAGGGATTATAGTCCACAACAACACAATAACTTTGTATAGTGCCAAATGGTTAGTAGACTTATTGTGATGATAACATTGTAAGGTACACCTAAAACTAATATGATATTGTATGTCTAATATACTTTAATTAAAAAGATCGGGAGTTGGGAGGGATGGAAGAATAAAAGGTACAATCTGGAAAGCAATTAGAAGGGTTAACTTTGAAATAGATAAAGGAAATCTTTTTTAAATATGTCAAGATGAATAAAGGAGAGAAATAATAATTTAAGAAAAGATTTGATGCCAGCTTACCTCTATTTTCTCTATAAGGTACATGAAAAGAATGTGTATTACTTGTGGGTGTATGTTAGAACCACAAGAAAATAATCCTTCAGTTATTTCTCAGTGACGTAGTACTTTGTTGGATGTGACATTTTCCTTTATACATACTGTCACAGAATCCAGCTGAGCTGATGCAGATACTAAGGGAAAAAACCCATTTTTCAAATAAATGACATTTCCTTTGGGGCCATAGAATGGGTAAACAGAATATATTAATGAACTAGCTTAGCCTGTTCTTATAGAACCATAATTGAGTCCCAACACAAGTGGATTTATGTTCATTATCCCTTTCAATCTCCAACGTGGTCCAAACAAAGTGCTATTAAGAGGCTTTCTGAGTGGAGATTAAAAGTTCCCTATTGTCAGAGGGAACCATTTGGTTGCATCTTTAGAAACGATCAATCACCCGTGAGATTATCCACTAAGAAATATCTATTTGTATTTAATCTAACCTCAATTGGAGTTCAAACTCTCTTGTACAAATATACCATAGTGATGAGAGGTAAGATGAAACTATGCCAATGACCCAAAGAGGACATAAAAATAGTCATTTCTTATGCATATGCTAGATGCCCCTCGTAAAACTCAAATGTGTGACTATCTGGTATACTTAGGCATTAAATAAAAGAGATGTAATTTGAATGTATATTGATTAACTTGGAAAATAATCATCATTTATAATTATCCAAATTGTCTCAGATTTTTATAAAAATAAGCATTCATAGAAGAAGTACACATGCTCGTTATGGTTCCCATGAGACATTCGACATGGCCAAATAACTTTGAATTGTGTAAAGAAGCAGTAAGAATCAGCCTTTACCCTGACAACCCTACAGAATGCAAACTTCAGAGATTACTAAACTTTATTTACAGGCATCTGTTTCTTTTTATTTGTTTATTCACCATTTTTGCTGGATGCTTGTCATATCTCACTTATTCTACAGTACCCAATTGATTCTCTTTGGATGCTTTATGCTACAAGTAATAGAAATCTAATTAAGAATGAATTAAGTAATAAGTTAATTTATGCAGTTTTATCGGTAGTGAAGATAACATGTCGCAGGGCTTCTCTGTTTCTTTTTGACCCTATCGACTTTGCTCTGTCTGTGTACTGGCCTCGTGCTCAGGATGGTAGTGGTTCCAGGCATCATCCAGAAATATCAACAGTCAGAAGAACAAGACAGTTGTTTTTTAGGAAGGAGGTCCTACCATACAATTCTCCTTAAATTTTATTGACTGACATTAAAACTCTGGCCATTCTAAATTAATCACCTTAAAAACAAAATGATAGACTTGATTTGCATCTACTAACAAGGATCTAATTCTAGAGCAGTGAATTTGGTCACTTTTGCTGCAAGCATATGAGAAGGGATGAATAGCCGGACAAAATGTCCCCTTAGCAGATATAGTTTTGAGGCCAACTGCGGAAAACAATTATGGATATAGCTCCTACCATCAGGAAGCTTATAGAATCTGTAAAACCTGTTCCCCTTTCCTCAGCCCAACCGTGGCCTATAATAATGTTCCCTTATATCACTTTCAAACTTTTCTCATTGGTCAATAACCTCTTTTTTTCCTTCCTCTTACTAAGTGAAATAGACTTCATTATGTGCATATTTCCAACTTGAATTCAGCTACTTGCCAAAAGATCACATTATCACAACGTTACCCAGTGCACTTCCACACCTTCCTTCACCCTTTGATCAAGTAATCAGTTATTAAATCATATCCACCTATTATCTGACACCTCTCTGGAATCCATCTATTAATCTCCATTATGAAAAGTGTTCTTGTGGTACTGGGATTGCACACTAAATGATCAACAGAAATCTATGTTGACTCCCTTGATCTTTTAAATGAAAAGGAAGAACACGCAGTAGCAGTATGCAGAAGGAAGAAACAAAATTATGTAGAACAAAAAGGTAGAAAGAACCTAAGGAAATTAAGGAAGTAAAAGCAACAGAATGGTTTTTGAAAATAAAAAGTATTTTGGGAGGGTACAAAATAAATATACAATTTTTTTTGCATTCATATTTATAGTGTAGTGGATACAAAATAAATTAATAGCTTTCACATGCAAAATAAACAAGTTAAAATATATAGTGGAAGGCAAAACATTTTACAGTAAAACAAAACGTAATATAATTCTCAGGAATAAACTAAAGCATTTAAATAAGATCCCTATAATATACCAGGTCATTAGTAAATGGTGGTTATTCTTTCTTTTGGTTGCTGTTATTGTCCTCTTGTGACCAAGGTCTCAGCCACAGCCTCATTCTTTGTCATTTACAGCCATAGGCCCATCTCTGCTGGTGGATGGCAGAGCACCCTGGCCATTGTCTTTGTCTAGTGACTGTTTTAGCTCTGCTCTGACTCCATGCCAGCTAGCTGGCCCCACTTAGCAGCTTGGAATGGGACATTTGATAGTTCTGAGTTTGATCTCATGGGAAAAAAATCACAGGCTTGAGAGTTTTCTTACCTTGAATCTGTCGCTTCCTCTCTAAGTAATCATTAAACAAGCCATTTTAATTTCGCTGACCCACATGGGACCTATGTGTCTGAAAATAGGCATCAAAGTCTTAACTTACCTCAGGTAAAGATTAAATGATATCAAGAACTGGAAAGTAAATATTTTGTAAATACTCTTGGCTCCTGCATCTTCCATAGATGCAAGATACAGCATGGCAATCTGCACTCATGATTTCATAATTTTAAGAGGCTCTGCATTCTCATCCTTACATGACCTAAGGGTCCAAAAGGCTTTACAAAAATAAATAAATAACATTCTATTGAATTCTCACTATGGGACCAGTGCTCTCACCAACAATATTCCATTCAGTCCTTTTAGCCATGCTTTGGGATGAGTATAATTAGTAGCACAGTTTGAAAGACAGGGAGACTGAGAAGGAGAGCAATTTAGAAACTAATCCAAAGTTCCCATCGTGGTGAGTACTCTATCTGGGGTTAAAGCACACCATGCTGGCTGCAAGGACTGTGCTCACGTCTGCTCTGCTGTGCTGGCTCTAGCTGGGCTGCGCTACCTTCTCCTGATCTTTCCCATCAGGAGAGAGAATTAAACAAACAAAATACTTGAACTATAACAAATGATTAGCTCATGTATTTATGGAGCCTGCGGAGGTAGTTAGTTTTCTAGGACATAGGATGAATGGCTTACTTTTATCCAGCTTCGGTGGAAAATTCCAAGTCTAGCTGTGGAAACGAAGCAGAGTTCTCAGCCCGCAAATGTGACTTTGTTCCCTATCTGATGCAGTCTGGTGTGGTTTTGATTCTTTTGAAAGAGATGACAAATATGGTCTATACCTGCCGTGCTACTTTCAGCCAAATTACCCCTGTCCTTTTGCAGTTTCTATATGAAACTTTAATTGACCTCGAGATGTCATTTCTTTAACTGAAATATTTTTGTGGGTTTTTTCTTCTGTTCTCTTAAAACTATAAAATGCATTTGGTTTTGATGGCGTTTTATTTTATTTTATTAAAATGTATTAATTTAAATTAGTTTCATGTATACAGTACATTGGGTAGACATCTATATGGTTCATAAAATGATCCCCCCAATTCCTCCCTCCCTCCCCGAGCCCTCCACCTAGCCATCATATTAATGCTAACTGCATTCTTTATGTCCTGCTCCCTATCCCTGTGACCAACTATTAACTATAGTTTTACAAATAAAACAACTATTTGTACTTCTTTAGCATTTCACCCCATTCTCCCAGCTCCTCAATCCCCATCCCCTCTGTTCGTTCCCAAGCTGTCCACAATAATTCTGAGTCTGTTTTTAATTAGTTTGTCCTTTTTATTCCTTAGATTCTGCCTATAAATGAAATCATATGGTATTAAGTTTTCATTTTAAATATATATACTAGAGACATTCCATTCTGCCTTATGTCATAAATGACAAAAATTGTAATTCTGAAATAGTACAGATGAATATATCAACCAGGCAATGTACCGTGAGGAAAATAATGGACTGAACAACTTAAAATAGAAGATTTATTTATTTTATCTATCATACAAAAGGCGTGCTAGTGCATGCTACACAGTCACTAAAAGCACTAAATTAGTGAATGCTGAACAATTATTGCTAAAAGAAACACCGGTTCCAGTGAGCCTCTGATCTTGGGAGACCAAGAATAGTTGTGATGAGTGACGTGACTTTTGGTGGTTCCTAATTGCTTGCATGTAAATATTAATAACTCCCTTATTATGATTATAAGAACTTCAGTGATGATTCTACCTGGTTTTCCCCAGTCTTACCCCTAGTTAGACTCCCACACAAACTATCAGTTATAATGAATATCATCTGGATTCTTAAAAATTACCATATTTTTTGTGCCTCTGGAAATCGTGTTTTGTTGCCTCTTTCTATGTATTTTTCTCCTACCTGAATCATGGCTTTATTTTTTCATATCCTTCAACATTTAGCCCAAATGCCACCTTCGTGAGGGCCTCACTGACTGGCCCAAACTGTGAAAACTGTTATTTGTGTTATCTTAGAGTTTATAAATCCTTTCACTCTCTTTGTTTATTTAGAGTCTAAATAGTTTTCTAGATCTTTTTCATTATCGTTTTTCAATTTAGTCACTCATTCCACAGCTACTAATTGGGAGACTTTTACATGCCAGCATTATTTTAGGTGCCAAGGGGCACAGTAGTGAAGGACACCAACACAATTCCTTGCCCTTATGGCTTTTACATTCAGATGATTGCAGATACCTAGCAGTGCAGGCCGATATGAATGCAAACTGGGAAGTTTCAGAGAGAAGAGAGGGGTGATTCAAGGAACCAAAAGATTAGAGTTGGCTGAGCAAACTTTTGGAACCAGCAACTAGAAAAATGACCACAGTTCTCCTTATTTTTCTTTGTTCTTCTGTCCTCTGTGAGTCTGGTTTGTTCTTGTTCCCTTTCTCTGAAACCTGGATTTTCCTGTGCCAGGTAGATACCTACCTGCATGACCTAAAAGTAGTGCCTTCTTTGTTCCCCATTTCATAAGAAGGTCTCTGATCCCACTACCTCGGTCAACATTTGACTAACAGCTTATCAGATGTGACAGGCTGAGGGCATGATTAGATTGAACAAAATGGCTGCTGTCACTGTAATGTCATAAATGAGGAAGATTTTCTAAAGTGGTGGGACAGCAGAGAGCTCTGAAACCTCTTGGTTGACCTCAGAATGTCCTCATGGGCACATGTTTTATGTCTCTTCTGGCTCCTGCTGCACCTGATAACCAGGGAAAATCTCCTTCCCCTTGGGATTTTAACTCATGTATGTATGTATGTATGTGTGTGTATATATATATATATATATGTATATATATATACATACATATATACATATACATATACACACACACACACACACACACACACACACACCTGGCTATTTGTATTTATTTTTTTAATTGAAAGCAATATAGGTAACTGTTTGTTTCTTGGTGAAAAACAATTTTCTAAGACTTAAAGCAATGAGACAGAACAGAAAGATGAGTTTATTTAACTATAATATATAAAGTATTTGAAATATGTTTCTATGAACAACACAATACCAAAGTAAAAAGTAGGAGATGTGTCCACTGATGAAAGGAATATTATCTAGCCACTTTGAGCTTCCTTTTATTTATCTATAAAACAGTGATTATGCAATACATAGCTATTTGTCCAGGCACTGAGAAAAAATATTTTCCTGCTTCCTCGACAGCGCTTTTGTGAGGATCAGAAAAAAAGAAGTAAAATAAAATGACGAGAGTAATTTATAAAGTACCACGAAATTGGAGCAGTTACTATTAAATACGACACTGTTATCGAAAGATGTGCAAATCCTAAAGCATGGCTACGCCTGCAGTGCATTGGGGAGGCTCTCGGGGAGTTTGCTTGCAAGATCTGGGCCAGTGCAGCTAGTCATCTCGTGGGATCTAAAGGAACAAGGAGATAGAATCAATTTTTCCTGCTGCATTTGTTTTGTTCACAGTAATTTTATCATGTGTCTCCTGAACCAAACTTTGTATCTACAAGGCTCGCCAATCATCGCCATGAGATTAGCACCTCCAGGTCACCATCAGTGCTTTCCCAGGGGTAAAACCTGAGGGACAGCAGCCAAAGCTTTGAGAGTTTGCCCACCTGTGGCAAGAGGTAGCAGAGACCCACCAGGTGTCCACCACTAATTTGAAGTCACTGCATTTGTACTGTTTTTCTTACCCACTGAGTTTATTCCCCTTGTAAATAACACTTGTTCTCACTTTGCAGTTCTTAGTCTCAATAAGAAACATCTGGACCATTTTGGCTAAAAAAATATACAGCATATCACTTCTGAGGATATTTTTTTCATCTACAAATCTAATATGGTTAATCAAACAAAATTAGACAGATTAAATGTCATAGTCTGACCTACACTGGAAAGCCTAGGAAATTGCTTTCCTAATTTCTTATATTACAAATATAAGAATGTAAGCAAATTAATAATATGAATTAAGTGAACAATGCTTTTTCCCTTTAACAATCTTTGTTTCATTTTGCTTTATATCCCGACTGCCCTATTTAATCCTGACTGTTTACTGCTTCTTCCTTTAGGCTCAAGCTGAAGGTCATTCCTTATTGAATTCCTTCCCTGACTCCTTCCCATTATGGTTTCATTCTTTACCTCGTTGTCTTCATCACCTAGCTAGTACAGTTCTTGGCACAGGCAGGCAATATAGAAACGTTAGTTAAGTGAATGAATTGGATTGACAGCACCGTAATGGAAAGAATAGTGCCCTTCGCCCCAAGACAGCCACACCGAATCCCCAGAACATAGGTGAGGTTACACAGCACAGGAGAGAGAATGTCGAAGATGGAGTGAAGGTTTCTCATCAGCTGACCTTGAAATGGGGCCCTCGATTATTGTTAGGCCACTGTAATCTCAGGTGTTTTATTCATGGAACAAGGAGGCCAGAGAGTCAGTATCAGAATGATGCGGCATGACAAAGACTCGATTAGGTGTTGCTGGCTTTGAAAACAGAACTGGGGCAGGAACTAAGAAATGTGGGCAGCCTCTAGAACCCGGAAAAAACAAGGAAACAGATTGTCCTCTAAGCCTGCAGAAGAAAAACTGCCTGCCCAACCGCTGGTGTTAGCCCAGGAAGACCCACCTCCGACTTCTGTCAAGATAAGTTTATGTTGTTCTGTCCTCGAGTTTGTGGTAATTTGCTATAGCACAATAGGAAATTAGTACAGACCCATAATACAATTGTAGGGATCTCAGTTTCTTTCTTCCTTTGTATATAAATAGCGACATTTTCAATTTTAGGATGCTTTTCAGTGAAACCAACTAGAGCAAAAGCCTGTTTTAGCTCACCGAAAACATCTCCAATGGAGGAATATTATGTACTCTTATGAGAGTAGGCAAGAGAGTTCAGTTAGAATTAAGTACAGTGAGGGACAGAAATTCTATGTTGCTATTGTTGTCGTTTACTGATTTACCCCAGCCCTAGCCCTGTCTGGTCCATAGAGGCATCCTCTAGATATCTGCCGATTTAAAATGCACCTGTCTAAAATCCAGACTAGAGCATGTCAACTTTATCATCCAATGAAAAAAAGGAAGAAAAAATAAAAATACAGAATGTAACCAGCCAGAGTGAAGCACTTGAGATCCATCAGATCAAGACAGATAAGCCAAAGCCTAAATCACCCAGTGATAGGAGTCTACACTGCCCCACCACCTGCCGGTGTGACTTTGTGTGATTCATTTAAATTCAGTCTCAGATCCGACCTTTACGAAAAGAGATATCTGTGAGTTCTGTTATGTTCCATTATTTTGTTTGGATTTATAAAGTGACAATAATACTAACATGATCATGATTGTGAAGAATCCAGTTTAGATCCTATCTCTGTCTTATCTGCATGGCCCACCCGTCATATTTGCTGGGAGTGTAACTAAACAGTGGAACGTGTAAGTAGAGTACGTGACAGTTTCTGATCCATGTCAATGTTCAGCAAACCCCTTCCTTACCTCTCAGCCTTAGCAATGCCCAGGTGCCACCCTCTATAAGCTAATAGGTAAAGGTGTTATAAATCGTACTGAGATGTTTTGCTGAATCTATTCCATGGCTAATCTCCACAGACTCTTCTTTGAGCAAAATGATCTTGTTTCTCACGTTGGCATTTTCCAGACGCATTCTCTGTCATTTTGGCGCCACACAGAGCATTCTATCACCACTAATATATCATTTTTTCATGGGCAATAATATCGGTATCAAGGTGTATGGTAAGAAAATATAAATCTTTCTTCCAGTGGGTGAGTAAGAATTAAAAAAAGAATAATGATTCTGTAAGACTGTAGCATAAGAAAAATGAGGCTGGATATTTAGGCAGTGTTGATTAGAAAGTAGAAAACGATCATTTGCTGCAGTAACTGATTTATGGTTCCCTCTTAGTGCATACATTGGGGTTATTTGCTCCAGAAGGAAACTGTAGACAAATTCATAATTCATAATATTTACAAATATGCATATGATGAAGTAGCTAATAGTAACGGGGTGGGGGGAGGAGAACAGACATTCTAATTCTTTCTCTACTGTTTTCAGGATGTTGATGGTACCATTTTTATTAGTAGTAGTAATTTTAACACTTACCAATAAATCTTTTTCAAAATAATAGCTATATGAAACACCATAGGTTTAATTTTAAAAAATTAAGAAAAAGTTCGAAGAAAAGCTCTTTTCCTTCCATTCCCTTAATGTTATGAGCGTCACTTTTCACATCAAAATTTCCAAGTATATGGCTTTAGTTGCAACTGATAAATTGTGGGATGCTGTGTTTGTATTTATTAAGTTAAAAGCTATTTTCTTATTTTCCCTTTATTTGTCTTTATGCCCTTCCTTAACACTTATAAATGTATCATTTAGATTATTAGATTAATAGGTTATTGAGAGATGTGTTGCTAAATTTCCAAATATTTGGGGGATTTTCCAGAATTCTTTGAAATTAATTTGATATTTAATTTTCTTGTGGATTTCTTTGACACGTAATTTAAAAGTGTGTTGTTTAGTTGTTAGGAGTTTGGATACTTTCCTGTTATCTTTCTGTTTTTGATGTCTAGTTTAATTACATTATGGACAGAACAATATTGCATGGCTTTGAGTCATTAAATTGTGTTACAGTTTCTTTTATGATACAAGATATGGTCTGTCGTGGTGAATATTCTACATAAACTTGAAGAAAAACCTGACATTCTGTAGTGTTGAGTAGAGAGGTCTATCAATACCCATAAGATCTACTCAGTAGACAATACTGTCTAGTTCTAAATTCTTCCTGATTTTCTTTCTAATTGTCCAGTATATCACCAAGAGCAGAATATTGGTATTTTCAACTATAATTGTGGTTGTATATATTTCTCCTTTGTGTTCTGTTGGCTTTGCTTTTTAAAAAAATGCTTTTTTATTAGGTGCATGCTCATTTATGGTTTTTGTGTCCTACTGCTGAATTGATTTTTATCCTTATGAAATATCCCCTTTTTGTCCTTGTTAATTTTCTTACATCATTACTTTTATCTGAGTTTCTTATAAATAACATATCATTGGTTCATTACCTTTAATCTCTAATCCAAATCCAATCTTTTTTTATTAATGTTTTAAGACAATATTTATTTAATGTGGTTACTATTATGTTTGGATTTAGAACTATTTTTTTAATATTTACTTTCTTTCTGTTCTCTTTGCTTTTTATTTCTCTTTTTCCCTTATTCCCTTTCCTGACTTCAGCTTGGGTTAATGAAACATTTTAAAACATTTTATTGCAATATCTTTTTTTTATTTTTTACTGTATCACTTTTTATACTATATTGGTGGTGGTTCTAAGGATTTAAAGACTCACTAAACTTCTCTCTTTACTGTTACTTAGAATCAATATACTGGCATTTCAAATGAAGAGTTCTTCTGTATATTCTAATTTATTTTTTTAATTTATTAGAGTGATTGGTTAATAAAATAATATAGGTTTCAAATGTATAATTCAGTAATATGCTTTATGTATAGTTGTATCGTGTGTTCACCACCCAAAGTTAAATTTCTGTCTGTCACCATATATTTGACACCTTTTGCCTTCCAAATGTATTTGACAATCAACTTGTCAGTAAATTGCTTTATAATTACTTCTCTGTAAAAAAAAATATAGTTTTTTTATATAATTCTTCTAAATTTTTTAATTAATTTAGGAAAACACATCTTTTTGATATTTTTCTATTTAAGTACATTATGTTTTGATATTTGTCTGAGATTTTCTCTCAGGAGTATTTGTTTTATCATTTTTATTTTGGCTAAAGCTATTTTTTATTCAATTTATATCTAGGTATTTTATTTAACTTTGTTCTATCATAAATTATCTTCAATTATGTTTTCTAACTAGCAACAAACACAAGACAAACAAATAAAAATTCATAGACACAGATGATGGTTTAATAATCAAAGGCAATTGGGATAGGGGTGGTAGATAAGGGTAAAATGGGTCAAATATATGGTGATGAAAGGACATTTGACTTTGAACAGTAAACACACAATGCAATATACAGATGACATATTATTGAATTGTACACTTGAAACTGTTATAATATTAACCAATGTCACCCCAATAAATTTAATAAAAAATAAAAATACTAAAAATAAATAAATAGCAGAAATACTGATTTTTATATATTGATTGTATGCTCTACTAATTTACTAAAACTCCTTATTTTTTGCCATAGAATTCCAAATTATCCTAAGTTTTAATACTACATGCACATGTGCATTGATGTCATTTAAACAGAGGTTACTGTATTTTTTTTTTCCAATTACTATATCTTCTTTCTCTTGTCTAATCACATTGACTAACATCTCCACCAGTGTTAAATAGTTGTGGAGATGGTAGCCATCCTGGTCGTGTTTCTTACAAAAAAAATGAGTGAAAAGCAATAAGAGCATTGGGGTTTCACAATTAAGTCAGATCTGACATTTGGAGGAGGTCTCTCTCACTTGCTCATCTTTAATATTTCCCTAAATTTCGCACTGTAACCTAAAAAGAAATCAAAATTTTTACAAAAATGACTAACACCAATGAAATTGTACTGTATCTGGCTGGTATGGAGTCTTTACTAAGGAGGAATCTATAAGAATGGAAAATTTCTCCCAGTATCCCACCACATGACACCATTCCTCCCCTATGTATTATACCCTTACTTTGCTTTCTGTATTGGAGCATATCTTTTACTCTTGAGTATTTCAGCACTTCCTCTTATCCTCACTCACTCTTCCCACCCTTCATCCCTTTTTAGACTTTTCTGTAAGGTCATAGGCCATTGCAATAATCTAAGCCTCATGGATATTTGGAAATTCCTATCTGTGCAGCTGATTGCCCCCTTTTGATGATTGCTGCTGCTATACTTTTTGTTTCCTTCTCTCCATTGAAGACCAGTTATTCATATTGTGAATTCTTGGAGAGAGGTGTTGTGTGAAGCATACTTCACTGTTTCAGCTATAAGTCTGATTCCACTTGATAATATAAATCTCGCTTCCATAGTTGCATTGACTGTATCTCCTCTCTGGTTTGATTTATGCACCAAAGAAATAGCATTTTTTCCATTGCCTATTAAGAGACGAATGCAGTTTTCAAGTTAGGAATGTCTTGTTTATATTTCTACCTAAGGGCATAACAATGTTTGTCAGTAATAAATATTATAAAAATGTCTTAAAATAGTTTTACTATATTTAAAGACCCATTGTGGAGATAATTGTATCTCAATATGGGGCTGAAAAAGCATGGATAGGTTTTAAGATCAAAATATAAATAGGAGATGAGAAGTCACAAGACTAAAGTGTCTCCTTTTCTAGTTATATTGCAATGTGGAAAAAATCAATCTACTACTAGATGAGTAAGAGACAAATAAGACAATGTCAACACTGATTGGAAGAATAGCACATGAGAGGCCAACATTCAAAGAGCTAATAAATCATAAATTAATTTAAGCTGAATTTTCTAATACTTTAATAGCAAACTGACTACCAAATCAAATATCTCATTAATAAGACAGTTTCATTAAAAACAAAGAAATGCATGCAAGTAGTAACAATGAATCATTTATGACTTTTTGAGAGAATTATGTTTTGAATATCTCCAGAAGAAAACACTTTATCTAAAATCCAATTACCTTAGAAAAATAAATTTGAATTAAATTTTGATCTGGAGTCAGCTAATAATTGAAATTTGTTCTTCAAAAATAATTGTATGTTAAGAATTCAAATTACAATATATTTTATGTGTCAGTGTGAATTAAGATGCCAACCAAATTTTGCTTCAAAAATTGGTGTAGCTCACTCAACACTATGATTTAAACAATTTTTTCTAAGATTATTAAAAATCACAAAGACATCTTTATTGAATACCAATTTTTGCCAGGTTAAGTATTATTTATACATATTTTAATACATATCATATATATTCGCTATTTTACAAAATAAATGTATACAAAGATATGATAAGCCCCTTTTACATGTGTTCAACAAAATTAATTACTTTTTTCAAGATTAGAGAACTGATATATTGTGTAGGTGGTATCCAAAATGGATATGATTCTAAACTCTCTGATGCTGCTGTACGTTTACAAAATTTATATAAAGAAGGGTTAGCAATTATACTTACAAAGAAATTTGCAGTATATGAGGAGGCAAGAAACATTTAAACTGAATTAAAATGAACTTCTAGAGTTTCACTTTCTAAAACACTGACGAGCCTAGAATGCTGTTATGAAATTTGTTTTTGTCCACATATATTTCCTTATAGTGCTGCTGCTGATGGTGAATCATTTTCCAATCATAAATCACCCAATGTCTCACAGTCTGAATAACAAATGGGCCTGTTTTCATAAGTCCCACAAACATAATAAGTTTTACATACACTAGAAGTCATGAACCTGAGATACGGTAAATTTACTGTAATAAGTTGTTCATCAATTCTCTATGGAATAATAAAAGGTACAAAGAAAGGCAGTAATAGGTTACAAAAGATTCCCTTAAGTCTTTCTGTTTCAAGTTCAGTCCCTTTGGAGTAGTAAATGACGATAAACGACCTCTTATTTAGAAACAAGAGTTGGTTAACTGTGTCACCTTACTGACATGTGTTCAGACTATTTCGTCAATCTTTCTCACCGTGTTTTCCAGTATACCTGCTATAATGTTTAGTTCTTTCCCTACCTCAAAAACGTTATCCCTCAATATAAACATCTCTTAACATGCAAATCATCCTCTCAAGATTCTTCAGAACCTGACTCTCAAAGGACCTATTTACATTGATTATCTCCATATTATTAAACTCCGATTCACTTTTCAATCAATTGCAATTTGAAATCCATATTCACTCACTGTTTTCCCAAAGTTTCTAGCAACTTACTTATTCATTTAACCTGACAATTCTTTTCACAACTCTCAAATCTCCTCCTTTTTCTCCCCCATGCATTATGTGATTTCATCTAAAATATGTTTGTATGTATTTCTAAAAGCTATGAACAAGATTATTCACTGCTAAATAAACAAAGATAAGGGTGATTCTTTAACATCACCAAATAATCCATCTGGTCATCGTTCATTTCTTTAATTGTTTTATTTTTTTATGGTTTTTGTCCAAATCAGGCTCCAAACAAGGTCTACACATAAAAATTGGTTGGTGTGACTCTTACAGGTCTTTCAATGTGTAGTTCTCACATTTTAATGTACATAACCAGTGATCTTAAGGTGTCCCTCTTCCTCCCCTGCTTCTCTATTTTTACACCTATTAAATCAGATAAAGCAGCAACATTACATTCTAAGGATCCACCGATGAGAAAGACAAACCTGTGTCACTATGGATTCCCACTCCTTGTCCGTCCCATCTTGGTGGAAGAGTAAAACTATATGGTTAATAGTTGGCATTACCCCCATACCAAGTACTTCCCCTTTGCCCTAGTCTCTGTCATCTCTGTCAGTGAAACACATTTTCGTGGCGTGTAACTTGTTGGGTTGTCCCATCACCTTCTTTCTCCTTGATATACATCCACAGATGTGCCTATTTATAGATTCTGGGCTCTTGAAGGGCAGTGTGTGATTTTTGTTGTGTGGACTCTAATCCTTATAAGAGCCATTCATAGGGAATCGTTAAGTGCTACTTGTGATAGTGGAACCCATTCACTTTCCATGTTTTCTTTCCCATTGACTTGACTATTAGCTTTTTGTACACTCTCTCATCTCTTTCTCACTTAAACATCCAGGAAATTACCAAGCCCTATCAATTTTATTTGTCAAAACTGCCCACTTTTTTCACCTCCATTGCCATCTTCTAATTCAAAAGAACAACCTCGTCTCTGTGATTTTAAACTCATCCTGCAGGAGATTTACTTATTTTCCTAATCTTTGAAAGAGGCTTTGTTGGTTTTCACTATATCACTGTAGATGTCAGATTTATTGGAAATACTGAATAAATCTTATTTTGGTGTTTATGCCATTTTGTAGTCCTCACCTCTTTAATATAAGCTTGGCTTATGACTTACTACAATAGACTGGATGTTGTGTCCCCCTAAAATTTATGTGCTGAAATCTTAACCCTCACTGTGATAGGATTAGTAAACGGGCTCTTTGGGAGGTGATTAGGTCATGAGGGTGGAGCCTCCATGCAGGGGATTAGTGACCATAAAATGGACACCCCAGAGACCCCTCCTTCCCCTTTCGCCATGTGGGGATACAATGAGACAAGGGTCTCTGCAGCCAAGAAAAGGATGCTCACCAGAGCCCTACCATGTGGGCACCCCAATCTCAAACTTCCAGCCTCAGCCCTGGGAGAAATAAATTTCTGCTGTTTAGAGAGGCAGTCCCCAAACTTTTTGGCAGCAGGGACTAATGCACCTATGAAAATCTAAGGCCTAAGGATCTGAGGTGGAGCTGAGGTGGTGATGCTGGCGCTGGGGAGCAGCTGCAAATGCAGATGGAACTTTACTCACTGGCCCACCGCTCACTTCTGGCTGTGAGGCCCAGTTTCTAACAGGCCACAGACTGGTACCAGTATCAGTACGTGATTTAGAAGCCATCTAGTCTATAGTATTTTGTTGCAGTGGCCTGAACTAAGACACTGTAAGAATAGAATGTTGCAAAAACATGACTGTGACAATTCTCGCCTAAACTTTAAGAGGGCATGCCTTCTTAAAGCTTCCATGCCTGAACATGGGAATTTTAAGCTCTCATGTCAGGATTCTAGACGAAACCACATGAAGAGAATATGTGAAAAGCCCACGTGGAGAAGAAGAGGCCTTGAGATTACATGGAGGGAAACTAAAACTCCAGACATGATTCCAACCTAGCTCTCTAGCCAGCCCTCCACCACTTGAATCCACTTAGCTGAGGCACTAGACACAAGACTAAACAATCAGCAAATTTTCCATCTCTAGGAGCCATCAAGATGCAAACAAATAAGTCCACAGCCCTGTGTGAAATCGGGAGAAACAATGGAGTGATTGCTATTTTAATAAATTGTTTTGAGAAGAGTTTGTTACATGAAAGAATATGAAGAAGATGGAAATTGGTACCTAGAAGAGGGGAGCTGCAGTAACAAAAGCTCAAACACGCAGCATTGGCTTTCAAATCAAGGAGCAGGCATGGGCCTAAGGGACCTGGAAGAGACTGCAGTAGCCACGAGTGAAAAAGGGACCTTAATGATGTACTGGCAGAAAGGTTTGTGAAACTGGGACCTATTGTTGTATGGAAGATGGAAGATGTGCTTAATGAGCTTGTGAATCTGGCTAAGAAAGTTCCCAGAGAGAACTTTACTTTGTCTAAAGTGAGAAGTGAGATGACCTAGAACAGAGACCATGGAGTTCTGTTTTGTTTTTGTTGTTGTTGTTGTTGTTGTTGTTGTTGTTGTTGTTGTTGTTTTCAGCTTTGTCTCAGTCCTGAAGTAAAGGCAACATCTCATGAGCTGCTAGTTTGCTGAGGGAAGTGGAAGCACCAACAGGAAACCATCGGGGAGATATTACTGCACGCAGTTAAAAGACAATGTTTCAGAAGCTAAGCATTTCCTAGCATCATCATACCCAATCATAAAAGGGACTTTGGAGATTATTTTAGCTTGCTGGAAAAAGATCTATTTTACATGTATGTGACGTAGCTACTCCAGGGCAGAAGAAGAAGTTGTCCAGTGTCACCCAAGCTGGTGAGTGGCGGAGCTGAAAATAAAATCTCATCCTCCCGACATGCTCCTTGCTGCATGGCACTGAAGCTTTCTTCCTTTTGCACAGTGAGACAGGCCGGCAGCACAGGCATCTGAAGGTTTCACTGTCAAACCAAATCTGGGCTTCTCAACAGTGTCATGGGGATAAATAATCTAATGGGATGAAATGAAGAGAAGAAAATAATTCTCAGCAAGTGGCATCAACTCAGTGGTTTTCTCTCCCTTTGTTACAGACATGTTAATGGAAAATCTGAGAAGGTTCTTATATGAATCAGGTTAGGACCACAATTGTTCAAAAGGCTCATTAGCAATTTATGAAGAGCAGCAAAACTCATTTTCCTTCATGGGAAATCACTTCGACCTGTCACTAGAGGAAGAATTGTTGAAGAGTGAATAGACCGCATACAGATTAATTTTTCTAGGAAGGAAGGAAGGAAGGAAGGGAGAGAGGGAGGGAGGAGAAAGAAGAAAGAAAAAATAAGAAGGAAGGAAGGAAGGAAGGAAGGAAGGAAGGAAGGAAGGAAGGAAGGAAGGAAGGAAGGAAGGAAGGAAGGAAGGAAGGAAGGAAAAGAAGGAAGGAAGGAAGGAAAAGAAGGAAGGAAGGAAGGAAGGAAGGAAGGAAGGAAGGAAGGAAGGAAGGAAGGAAGGAAGGAAAAGGAAAGAAAGTGGAGTCATTCAAAGGGACAATATCTTGCAATAATAAAATGTGTGTAACACTCAGAGTCAACCCTGGTTAACACAATTTCTCAATCAAGCTACTTTCCTCAGGTGCCTGCTGGGGGCGCCACTCAGGGAGACTTCATAAATCTGAATTATCTGCCTAGTCAGGAGCAAGAGGGCTCTTTGACTTACAATTGATTAAAACAGCGAAAGGATGTGTTGGGAGTGACCGAATCCACACTCTGGAATAAGAGACACGCGGCGTTTACTACGCTCACATCCTGTACATTCATGAAATGATACAGGCACCTAGAGTGTGTTCTGTTCTCAATTCCTGGTTCTTCCACCTTAAGAAATAAACAAAAATTCTTATTCTGCATGGTTGCTGGGCTGGGTCTGTACCAGGTGAGACTATTTTTCTGTGTTCTGTGGTGGTTCCCGTGGGAAACAGATACATGAATTAAACAAAGCTCTTTTACAAAGTAATTATGGCAATATGTAGAAAAATATCACATGTACACAGTAAACATTAATAAAAGTACATAATTATACAGACATAGAGATGTATTCTGTGTCTTTTATTCCAAAATTTTAGCCATGAATCGGATACGATAACATAAAACTCATTAGTTTATCAAAAACACCTGAATCCCAGTTGCGCCTCTGGCAGATAAAACAAGTCAAGTTTACCTCCTCCAATGGCTAAAGATTTTTACTAATATTTATGAAGACTGTTAGGACTTGTATTTGCTCTTGACAAACAGTCTTTTGGATGCTGTGGCCTAGATTTGGGGCAAAGGAGCTTCTACAGCAGTCGGAATTTTTAAAAGCCTCGTTTCACCTTCTTGTAATCCTGGGCTGCGTTTCAGTTGTTTCCTGGGTGTTTATTTATCAAAAGCATAAAAATGCTGGTGCGTGGTGGACACTTGCATGGCCCCAGCTCTTATAACTCGAGCCTCAGCGACTAGCTGGGCCTCATGGCCAGCCGACCTGCCCCCAGCAGGAGTCAGCCCCCTGTAGCCCACTACGAGCACATTAAAACAGAGGCATTTTGGGGGGCATCCCTGTATTCACGAGGTGATCCACATGCATCAGACATAAGGGCCTTACCTCCCTGCACAGATGCCAGTGGCCAACAAAGAATTTCTCCTGCGAATGCCCCTTTCCCAAGACCTGTTTCCCCTCTCCTGGCTGGCTTGCCAGTTGCTGGTGTGCGACCTCTGGACTCACCCTGGAACTGGCCCTGCACATGGTGGGCAGGGAGAGTCCAAAGAGAGAGTGGCAGAGCCCTCCAGAATGGTAGGTGGCAGATTTCATAACCAAGGAACTTATTATATTCAAGGCTTGTCCCGGGTAACTGTGGCTCAGCCCCCACTCACCTGGCAGAATCTTAAAAGTTTATGTAGATAATGTAAAAGGAGTTAGTCCCGTATTTAATCCGGATGATAATGACAACACCTTACTCTCCCAAGCTCTGCCCGTACACCGACTCTGGCTGAAGGGATGGTGGGAAACAGTACATGCTGAGGATGGGGAGGAGGTACAAGCCCTGACTGCCCAGGTCTAGTTCATGGGTCATCCAACGCTCATGTCCTCTGTGACCTCCTCCAACATGACTCAAATCCCGCTACCCAGAAACACAACCAAAATGGAAGTAGTTTTATTCCTTATTGAATGTCATCCCAGGTATTTCTCTATTGAGACAGACTTATGGATTGATATACAAATAGAGTGATAACTGATAAAAATGGCTTCATACAAGTGGGATTCTACATAACACTACACTTTTTATCTTTAGGATATTTAGGATGTAGAATAAAATGAACCAGAAGTAAAATTATACATAAGTAAACATTTTTAAAATATTCCATCATAAGGGATTTTAGTCTGAAAACAGATTTCTGAAAATATAAAGAACAAAAACGTAATATGAAGATAAAATAAGGTAAGAATTTGGAAGTTTTTCATGCTTCAACTTTAGTTGAAAATCGCAAAACAAATTTGTCTTCTCAAATTCTTATTTAATGGAAGACATGATATTTTTACCTCTGTTCTTCGTATGGATTGATGGTTTTGGTTATCTTATTAAACTCACATTGCCAATGCTTTAAAGTCATTCTCCCTTAAACTATAATTTACATAAATTTCATTCAATTTTAGTTTTATTTCTCTGTTTATAGAGTTAGTTTTCAGCATCATTTATTTTACTGAATCTTCACATTCTTTGGCCCCTTACTTTAATTTCTGTCTGGCTTGACTAGCTCCCATAATTCAGTAGGATTTTCAAGTAAAGCTCATGGGTGTTTTATTCGATTACATTTGCGAGAACACTTGACTGGTTTCAGAATTCTAGGGTCACACGTCTTTCTGTCAGAATTTTGTGGTCTTTGCCTCATTGCCTTTTGGCACTGAGCATCGCTGTGGAGAGCTCCCCACCCCAGAGGCATCAATTTTGACTGTTTCTTCTAAGCATATACTAGACTTGCAACTCTTTTTTACTGTAGATTTTTTTTAGCAACTGTATTTCTTAATCTTCAAAACTTTTATTTGTTTTTTCTATAGCTCTTTCTACCTTTGAGTTGTATAGATACCACAGATTCTTTCTAAGATAACCACATACCATTTTTTTGAAGTTTTCTTCTGTTCCTTACATTACATCTTTTATTAGAAATTTATAATTATTAAGGTTATCGTCAGATCTTCTCATCTATTCATGTTTAAGAGAGGAACCATACACTTATTGAGGTGGTATGTGGGGGAGATGATGTGTGTGCTGACAAATTTCTCTATGGCATGAAAAGTTACCGGATAGTTTTAAAGTTTGATAACCAGACACATTAGTATTTGGATTTCAGCTTCAGCTTGGAAATATAATGTTGACCAGCAGCACAAGAAAGTCATGAGAATAAATTATGATGGCTCACAATTAATGTCAGTGCACAGTTTCCATCCTTCTGTTGTACCGACCAACATCTTACTCCTGTGTTCTGTGAATTGTGTTCCCAGGCCTGGCACTTCCCTTATTAAATTCCTCTCGAGGACAATATCAAATCCTATGTGTGGTTTGGCAAAAAATAGATACTTGACTTCTTCAGATGTGGGTGGAAAATGGATCTTTCTGCTCCTTATGGGGACTGTCACAGCAACCACCACCAACTATCATAGTGCTACCTCCTCATTTCTGTGCTTTCTTGGATCTACAAAGTTTACTTGTTCTTGCTGATATATGAGGACATTTGTGATTGATTGTCTTCTGATTGGCCAAATCAATTAAGATTTCCTCATCAGGGTCTTCTACCCATAAATTAAATTGTGTCTTCAAATATTTCCTTGCTGTTTCTTCTCCTTGTTGTCTTCTAGGTCTTCAAGGAGAAAAAAATAAGTTCCAGGTTCTTTGCCATCTTAAAGTGAGAAACCCTAATTTCATTTGTTTTGTGATTTTCCTCAGAAACATTAAACTGTGTAGTATAGTATACATGTCCTTTCTCTATGTGTAATGTCTCTCCATTTTGTAATTTGTGGTAGGCAGAATTTTAAAATGACCCACCAGTTCCTGCCCCCTGGTTATCCGTGCAGTAAGGAATCCACTTCCAGGATCACATTACCTTACAGAAGACTCTTCAATCATAGGTTAGGAGAGGTTCTCCTGCTGGCACTGAATACATAAACAGCAGCCTTAGGAAGGGGCATCCTTCAAGCAGTGAGGATCAGCCCTGGAGCTGGTGCGTGGGTACCTCTGGCCAATTGTCAGCAAGAAAACAGGGAGTGTTCTGTCTTATAGCTCAAGGGAACTGAATTCTGCCAACAATCGGATTTAGTCTGAGAGCGCTGCCTAAGCCTTGATGGCAGCCTGGTGATGTCCTGAGTGGAGGACCCAGTTAATCTGTACCCAGGCTCGACCCACAGAAATAATGATTTTTTTGGTGTATTAAGCCACTGCCATTTCCAATTGCATATATTGTATCATATGAGTCTTAATTGTATGGTTATAATATTCTATTTTTGTTGTCCTCTGATCAGATTTACTACTTTATCAGTTGTCCTGTGATTTCTTTTTTTAAACCTTGCATCTCTTCTAGTTTAAACTTGTATAATAATACCTTTCATTTCTTTACAACCATTAGGGAATACTCATATGAGTTTTTCCTCTGTTTCTCAGGTTATTTCCTTTCAGAATGTGTGTTCTTCATTAGCCTACTGATCACGTGCCTCTCTTCAACACTGCCACCACCTATCACCTGTCCCTCTCTCTGTCCTCTTCACTCCCATTATCTCAGAATGTGTCTTCTGTTTATTTCTTTCTGATTTCTTTCTGATTGTTGCCTATCTTAGTTTTGTTTGTTTTCATTTGTTTGTTCGTATACTGGTGAAAACCACCTTGCCAAATCAATTTATTCTCTCTCAAGAATGTACATCTCAAGTTGGCTTTCATTTATGTAATACGTCCTACCTGCAACCAAAAATATTTGCTGTTGTTGAATAAAAATACCATAATTTTTTTAATTTCTGTTCTTTAGATACTATTATCCTCTTTATTGGGAGGCCTTGAACACTCAATAACTCATTAACAGGACTTAAAAATAATGTGCTATCCAAAAAAATGTGCTATCATGGATTTTGCTTCTAAGTGTGTCTTTAATTACCTAACATTAAAAGGTAACCCTTTGAAGCATATGAGAATTTTATATAAAAAATTCTGAAGGACAAATTTTCTCTTATTTTCTGGGCACTCTGATTTAACATTTTAACTGACCTCTGAAGAAATCCATGAAAAAGAACTGGTTATTATTTTTACCCACAGCAGCATAATTTAAATTCTAGTTATATAGGTTTGTAAAACGAAGCTGTATAACCACAATGGGAAATGATCTCCCCAGTGGTGTAGCTGAACTAACAAAGTAATTTTGGCAGAGACGAGCAATTATAGTCCAAGTAATGCAAACCCAATTCACTCATATAAAACCAGAGGCAAGAGGAATGATCAGAGGAGTAAGAGGGTGACGAGAGTCATGTTTTTATACTCTCCTGCAGGTAAACATCATCTACACACTTTCCTGGTAGCCCA
The DNA here is from genome assembly GCA_030015415.1 of Cynopterus sphinx. Classification (NCBI taxonomy): domain Eukaryota; kingdom Metazoa; phylum Chordata; class Mammalia; order Chiroptera; family Pteropodidae; genus Cynopterus; species Cynopterus sphinx. The sequence goes on along the minus strand of CM057383.1, from coordinate 3,896,939 downwards.
TTGTGGAAATGCCTTCTTTCCAACTCATTGGGATTAGAAACTTAACATTTTTTTTTTGCAAAAAAAAAAATACTGTATTCTTTTCAAAGTGAAAAAAAAAATCTGGGACAAAGAATGCATGTATTCTTCAGCAGTAATTGTGAATAATTTTTAGATTTCTTTACATAAAATCTATGTAGTAAATATTTTACATTACATGAGCTAAACGACAATTGATTCCATACAAACTCGAGCACCAACATTTAATCCATTTACCAATTTTCAAGAAACGTATGTTTAAGAGATAATATTAGTTTCTAGGAATAAAAAGTCAATAAATGCTAGTCCATTTGTTGGACATACGAATGGCCGACAAATATATGAAAAGATGCTCAACATCGCTAGCTATTAAGGAAATACAAATCAAAACCACGATGAGATACCATCTCACACCCGTTAGAATGGCTATAATCAGCAGAACAAGTAATAACAAATGCTGGCGAGGTAGCGGATAAAAAGGAGCCCTCATGCACTGCTGGTGGGACTGCCAATTGGGACAGCCACTATGGGAAACAGTGTGGAGGTTCCTCATAAAACAAAGACTTTCTCTATCATATGATCCAGTGATCCCTCTACTGGGTATTTACCCCAAAGACTTGAAAACTCAGATCCAAAAGATATTTGCACACCGATGTTCATAGCAGCACTATTCACAGTGGCCAGAATATGGAAGCCACCACAGCGTCCTGTGATAGATGATTGGGTAAAGAAGCTGTGGTACACACACACACACACACACACACACACACACACACACACACACACACAATGGAATATTACTCAGCCATAAGAAGAGATGAAATACTGCCATTTGCAACAACATGTACTGAAATAATCATACTAAGCGAAATAAAGCAGACAGAAAAGGTTGAAAATCACATGATATCACTTATATGTGAGATTTAAACCTAAAAGCAACAAATGAACAGGAAAAACAGAAATTCAAGGTCATGAACTATAGACTAGTGGTTACCAGAGGGTAGGGGGTATGGGAGAAGGGGGGAGGTAAGTAGGGTAAAGGGGGTCAAATATAGGGGGTAAGGAGTGAGTGAAGTGGATGAAGGGGATCAAATGTCTGGTAGCTGAAGGAAACTGAACTTTAGGTGGTAAACATACAATAGAATATATAGATGTCAAATGATAATGTACACCTGAAAAGTATACAATTGTATTAACCAATGTTTCCCCAATAAACTTAATAACAAATAAATAAATAATAAATAAATAAAGAGATAGATAGATGATAGATAGATAGATAGATAGATAGATGGATGGATGATAAGTAAATAAATGCTAGTTCCTGCCTAAAAATACTTGGTATTTAAGGCTATAGATAACAGAGTACCTCAATCTAATGGAATCTGTTATTTATTTTTTATTCAACAATTATTTGATGCTTACTATGTGCAAGTTACTGTTAATATTTAGGTACATGCACAAATTCTATAACTGTGTATATGTTTTATATTTCTTATTTAAATAAATTTACATGTGCTCTTTAATCTCATCTAAGAATTATTTGCTCTATTAGCCTTTAAAGTCATCTTTGTTATCTATACTCTACCAGTACTTACTAATTAAGTATTTGTGGCATGTTTCAGCATCTTTCTGAAAGCTACTTCTGTCATATTTACAGCTGCTACTTAACCCTCAGTAGTCACCCCCACTGTCACACTTACATACATAAACATCATCCAAGTGAGAATCCCTTCCTCTTCTAAATGCTCATAGCAATGTCTCTGTCTCTGAAAGTTTGCTTTGTGTTAGACTGTGTTCCGCATGTGCTGTCACAGCCAATACTGTCAGCAATAACAGTAACACAATGTCAGCATCTGCCCAAGGGCCAACGCATTGTGTTTCTGTCAAGTGGGACCTACATTTGATTTTTTTTTATGTCCCTGGAATTGGGAACAGTTTCTTGTACATGCTAGTACCCATTAAAAGCTTTTTGTGCATAAATTCTGTGCATGTGTCACTGTGTAATTTATAGTGCCTTTCAAAACCCTTGACTTAACACACCTCACATTCCTTATATACTTAATAACAAAGTTGAAGTGAATAAATTAAAATATGTATCTCTCCAATTATCCCAAAAGTTGTCCCTTAGTGCTTCTCAAAAATATTTGACTAGTAAATTAGACTTACTTAATATGGCATTTGTGGATCACAAAAATAAACCATAATGAGGATGTTTGTATAATATAAAAGTCTACAAAAATGTGTTAGCTTAGAAAATTTACAATCAGTTTCACAAATTTAAAATTAATGTATAATTGCCTTTGTGTTACTGTGTTATTTGTAAACAATTCCCCCACAATATTAATTAGCATAAATATAGTACAAACAAACTTATAAAAATCCATAATAGTATTATTTCTCCATATAATTTAATATAAATTATTAGATGGGAAATGGTTAATTTCAAAGCAGAATCATAGGTTAAGGAGCTGAAACAGATTCTGGAAATCGATCTGCATTGTACACTCTTCTGCTGCTACTGAGGAGAAATAGCAGTTCTGGGAGCTCCGCAATGAAATCGAGTGACAGGCGAATTGATGAACGTCTTAGAGTGGCCCACTAAGTGCTGGGTTCATGGCTCACAGTTAGTTCCACAAGATCATGATGGTACATAAAACCATGAACATTGAGGGCCTAACCATACCAGCCTTTTTGAATTTTATTGCAATAAATCTTTTAAAACAAGGATACAAATTATGCTAAAGATTTTAAATTAAAAAATAAAAGTAAACATCAACCAGAAGAAATCGATGTAATTGAATTTTGGAAAGAAATATCTCTCCAAATCTATACATACACATATTTATATAATTCATTACATGCTATCAATGAGAGAGTTAAGCTTACATAGTTAGCATATTTTCTTATCCCAGGAAATATGGAGGTTAAGGTTCTGTCATGCTCTTTTTTAAATTTTCAAAATTAAACAGCCATTTTATAAAGTATTGTGTAGCAATTCTGTTTTTTTTATAAAATGATACCTTACATCCTACAATTTTTCCCAACTGGAAATATGATTAAGATTTCAGAATTACAAAGGAATCATTCTTCTGCAGCCCAACCATTTTTATCCCCTCTAATTCAGCTCATTTACTTTAAAAAGTTATGACACAGTTTAAAAGTTGAGATCAACTTTGGTAGTAGGCACTAAATTTTGGTAAAATAATATTTCTTCTATCGTATCTTCAGTGCAAATATCATAAATTTGTCTCAGATGTAGATTTTTCACAAAAAAGATTTTAAAGGTTTTCAAACATATAATTCAATATATTTCTTTAAATTATAACTTCTATAACTTACTTTGGAATTGAGAAAATGACTGTTATTAAAAGTCTTCTCTTTTTTCTTTAGTAATAACTTTGATATTACACAGAATGTAAATGTTACCAGTTTCTTAACTGATGTAAGGTTATTATTTGGGATTCTTTATCATAGAAACTCTCTGAAACTTTTCAGTATTTTGAGAAAATGTTTTGATTGTAATCTACTGTGATATAGAAATCTAGCTATAAAAAAACTTCACTTTTATTTTAATTATATTTGCTTGATAGTTTACACAAATACCTTTTAATCTCAGACAACTACATGACATCACTGTTTAACACTAGACATTGTGATGCTAGACACTGATCACACTAAAAAATTTTCATATTACTCATTACAAATATATGAAGATATACTTACCTTTTCTTTATTTTTTTTTTGCCACTATCATCAACTAATTAAAACAACAAGCAAAAAAGAACAAGTGACAAATTATGACAGCGTATTGTGTTGAATTTCTAGAGCAATGAACCATGAGATGGTATTACTTTGTTAATAATTTAAAGATTATTTAATGTGCAAGTCAGTGTAACAGAAGTATAACTCAAGAAAACAGATAGTCTTTTAATTCTCAAAAATTCATTTTTCAACAGCAAAATGTATATATATTTAAATAATCTGTGTTGTAATACTGACTAATTCTTTGTAATGTTAGGCTAAATATAAATGCTCTGATCTTAAAAAGTTTTTGGCTTATACTTTGCAAGGTCTTATTAAATTTATCCTTAGAAAAGAAAAATAAAATAAAAAAAAAAAACAGGATGTGCCTGATACAAACTTGAGCAGATGGCTCCCAAGTTCAAATTCTTAGCTATCACAGAGAGGATAGAAGCTACACAGGAAGATAAAGCCAGGTAAAGAAAATCAAGACAGTTGTATCTTTATACACGTGAACTAATATGTATAAATTCTGGCCCCAGTGTCTTGTTTTCTAGTAAGTTCACTGAAGAAGGTAGATTTCTATTGATCCCCTTAGTGTACCACTTTGGCCTTATTCCATATTTTGAGATGAGATTATTAATATTGTTCAATTTTAGATATTTTTCAACTTTCATTTTATTTTCCTTTTCAGCATGTACATTGTTTAGAAATTTTTATTTAATTCCCAAATTATAAATATTTTGTCTATCTTTCTTATTGCTCTTTTTTTAATGGCTAGTGAACTTTGGCTTCCCAGGCAAAGTTGAATGATTATTCATGCTGTCATTTTGTAAGGTTTCTAAGGCTAGTCGTCACATGATGTCTACTTTAATAGTTCTTCTGGGCATACACCATGCATCTTGAACACAATATTTTTCTTTCATGTATTTGATAGCTGCTAAGTATTCATTAACTTACTTTTAAAATAACTTGTCTGTCACTTTCCTTGTTTGGGATGAGAAATGGGCAAACCTCGCATGTGTTTAGTCTAGCACCCAAAAAGCAGACTTTAAGAAAATGGTTTAAGCTGAGAATATCTTTTAGTTGTCTTCACACAAGCCAATGACAACTTGGCAGGGTGTAACATTCTTGAAGCCCGACATTGTTTCTCTAAAATCTCTATTATGTCGCTAAAACCTAGCATCTAACTTCCTGACCAACTTTTCATCTTTTATAAATAATCTCTTTTCCTTATGCTTGCAGTATTTTTTTTCTTGACGTAGGATATTATTTTTGTGCTTTTCGTCTGCGTGTCTCTCAATTAAAAAAAATGATTCATTATTGTTTTTTGCTTAAAATGTCAACAACTAAAAGAGACCTGTTAGTATTTTTAAAATAAGCTGTGTGTTTGGACATTTCTCTTTACCTTTTACTATATTATTGCGAAGAGCTCATGAATATTGCTCAATATTAATTGTGTATAAGGTACATTTTCAACAGAATTATAAATTGACCCAGTTCATGCTGCTTCATATTTTCATTTTTAATTATCTTTTTATGATAAAAATTTTTTTCACTTAAACTTTTTTATTGTTTGATTTTGCTGGTATATCATTGTTCCCCTGTTTTTATTTAATTTATTTTATGAATAATTTATTGTAGCAGCATCTATGAAATCAGCATAGAGTTTGCTTAAGAATTTCCTTTTTGATTAACTTTATCATATGCTCCCAGGCTCACTAGTCTGTGTAATAGAAAGAGGGGAGCAGAAAGCCAATATCACAGGGAACAGTCAATAATCAGATTTGGGCACATCAGATCAGTGATAACTGATACCGAGTTTGGCTCTTTGTAAGATATTTCCTTAAACAGTAAAAAAGTGCTTAGTTAGCTTCTATAATTCCTTCCTGAATGATAATACCAGCTGAAGCATAACAGGACTGTGGCCCAGCATATTGGAACCAGCAAGATCATCCTTTCTCAGGCTGCACATTTCCATTAGGGACTCCTCTATGAGGAAATTTGGGAAAGTGAACTGAGACAAGCGAAATATGTTTCTATTCTCTGTGGCCATACAAAGTAAGCTGTATTTCTGAATTTACAAATGATTAGTCCGTGTCTGGTCTCATATTTTGGTCTAATTATTCTCTGAATATGAGGTGTTTGGCAAAGAAAATTGACCTATTTATGTGAATATGAATAGAAAAGTAAAAAAAAAATCAACTAACATTATGTCTTTGCCTCTCCACCTACCTCCTTAGATCCCCTCGTAATCCAGAAATTGTTTGTGTTGAATGATGTAACCAACCATATATGTGGCTATGATGACTCTAGTAGGTGTCTGGTCGGTGTGCACACTTGAGTTGAATTGTGGGCTGGTTTAGAGCAAAAGTGTAGCAAGGGATACATGCCTGTGGGATTGATGTCACAACTGTTTAAAAAGAATATTCTGACACTTGTTAAAATAGTAAGAAAGACTTAATTCAGAACTATCACAGTGGGGACTAAGACTATTATGCTAAGGGGGAGAGATGGGACTCTACTATGAATAAAAGAAGAGTAAGTGGGGATTTATATTCAACCAGCAGAATGAGTAGGTCAGTGCACAGAAAATGACTCAGAACAGACATCAAGGGTGGAGGGTTTCTTGCTAAACCTGCCTGATGGGATTCTTGCTGAAGTGGTCAGATGGTGATGATGGCGAGAATGGGACTCATGCATCTGCGGATCCATCTTCTGCTGGATATCCAAGAACCACTCTGAGCTGACGTCTGGAATTCTCAGACTGTGTAGTTTTGTCCTCTTTGGTACTCTGTGCTGTGATCCCTTAGACTCTCGCCTTTATTTCTTCAACTCTGGGAGTCGCCTGGACTCTGCCTGGATTCCTCTTCCCTGCACTATGGTTTGATAACTCTCCTTAGCAATGAGCTAGGACATTTATAGGATTTATTTCACTTGTTTTTCATCTTATAGGGATTAATGTTCTGTACTGCCCAGTTTCCAGCATATTGAAAACTATTGTGTCCTATAGTGTGGTCGTGTGTATGTGTTTATTTCCAAATGGCTCAGTTGGATACCTAGATACTGATTACTTCATCTTGCCTGGAAGCAGAAGTCTAAACTGATTTTAGTATACTAAACTTTTATAGGTGTTTTTCTCCCACCTTAATTTTTAACCTTACTGCAATTTATTTTTGTTAATGATATGAGGCAGGAATCTAATAATATTTTTTCCATGTGAATAAGCAATCATCAGAGCACCTTTATTAAGTATTCCATTCTCATTATTACACTGGCACCTGATATTTTATAGGCAATTTAAATTCACAATAAATATTCATGTATATTATTTTATTATATTAAGTAAATTTAAGTGACGTGTTGTGTTAGTAAATTTATCTTTTCTATAAAATAGCTGAGAAAATTAAGGATTATCACAGTTAAATTACTTATCTAGCTTATTCTGAATTAAGTGACTGAATTGGGAATATAATTCATATAAAAGAGCTCTGATGGAAACATTTGACACTCTGTTAATTTCTAGGCACACTTCTCCTAATCTGGTTGATAGACTAGTTTCTTCCTTAATATAAAACTAATTAAAAGTGTGATCAGCTCTTGAAAGCAGGAAACATTCCTTTGAGCAAGAAAATTTAGTTCTAAATCTTATAATATATTTATTACCTTCCACCATATTTTTTTCACTTCTTAATTTGCCATACTCAGTATATCATATCCTTTCATTAAATGACAGAAAACAACCATATAATAATACTTTTATCACTTGGATAACTCAGCTCACTAATATGGTTATGGTTACTGCTTTCAAGTTAATTCTTTGATTTATAAAGAGGAGTGAATTAATGCAGTCCAGATTCATTTCTAAAGCAAAGGCTTATTAACTACTTTTTGGAAATCATATACAAAATCTTGATTTTTAGTCTTTTTATTACATCTATATGTGGATGCTGTGTGCTGACCTCATATATAACTGTCTATGTCTGTTTATTTATACTTATATATGAACACTCAAAAACATCAAACATGTAAAAAATTTCAGCAGTACAATTATTGTACCAGATACAGTAGAACCCTAATTTCTGCCATATTCTCTGTGTGACATGTTAAAATATTGACCCTGTTTATACATTTCAATCTTTTTGGTCAAGTGCTATTTCTCTATTTTACATATGTGAAACTCAGAAAAATTAATTAAATTGGTTGATGTCATAGCCAAAATTGCTGTTGTAGAGACTCAAACTTATGTTAACTGACTTTGCAGCTCATGCTGTTCTCATTTTAACTGCACTTTAAGATCATAGACTCTGTTATTACATCTCAACAAATTATTGTAGGGTACTAGTAGGTATTAAGCATAATACTAAGTGCAGTTTGTGACCCCATTCACTCAAATCTATAGTGGTTTCCTTCAATTTTGTACACTGGAGCTAAAGCGAATTATCTCTGCTTTGAGATAACATCACTTTTTCAACAACTGTTAGGATTTTATTTTTATACCTCCCTATATGTCACTGTAATAAATGAGCTATATTAGACTTTCTAATGATGAGCTCATAGGTCATCTAGATATACTGCTGACATTATCTCTCAAGAACAGATGTTTTTATGTTTCCTTACACTATCAAAACAAATACACACAAAAAAGAATGTGCATGATCTTGGATATCAGTCTTGGAGATTAGATCTTAGCCATGAATGGGTAGTGAAATGCTATAAAACCAGGGACACTGAAAAACTACCAGGGCTGCCTAGGATGGTGGCATGATTGAGAAACACACCTAGATGTAAAATTAAAAAAAAAAAAAAAACCTGGGATATCTGGGTATACTGTTGACTCAGGGAGGCATTAGATAGTCTTCCAACTTTCAATGGCTGTCATGTGGCTAAAATACCATGAGCTGTGTCATCTCATAAATCTGTCATGGAAAGATATTACAGGAAGTAAGTGTTGATGTAACATGGTGACGAGCCATCTCTGGTCCTCAAGATCATCAAAGGGAAGCTGGATAACCAAAGGTCCATCAGAACCACATGTCCAAAATTTCGCACTTTTTAAGGAGCTGAATTTATAAGTGTTTTTAGTTTCTTTCTAACTGATATTCTGAGATTTTAAGATAGGACAATTATTGCTTTTTTTCTCCTTTCCATATTCATCCACAAATTGCAAGACAGAAATTTATTTATACTATGGGCGTCAGATGAGATCTCCTTAAAATTAAGTCCTGAGGGTCAGAAACTTTCAACACACAAGAAACACATTGATTCTAAACCACCCAGAAATTCCCTCTAGTGTTGTGGGCATGAGTGAGACAGATATTAGTTGTCTTGGCAAAAGTAAGACAAAGATGTATAAAGAAAATAAAAAGGCAGTTTTGACCCGTAGTTTGAACTTTAGACTGGTTAGAAATTAATGGCCAATTAAAGCGACTTTGAGGCACTCTGGCTTCTCTGAAAGTAATTTTCTTGCTGCTCTTTCTTCTGATACTGCCATTCACATGCATTTCTCAGTCTGTTCCAGTGTTTCTTTTCTTCAGAATGTTTCCACTGCCTCTCATTATTCGGGTTCTTAGAACTCAGAATCTAGTAACTGTTCTTATTTTCCACTGTGTGACGCTCATTTATCTTTAGGGACTCAGATTGCACTCTCTATTTCAATTTTTTTTTTTTTTTTTGGTTGTTTTAGGTGAAGACCTCACTCCCCAGAGTTCCATTTCCTGGGACACTACTCTGAGTTGAGCTGCCTTTAGCAGGGCACTTCTCAGGTTCGTTCTGGACCCATGTGTGATAAAGATAAAGTAATATACATCAATTTAAGGATGGATGAATAAAGGTCACAAAAATTTGAAGTATACCTGGCATTAGTAGAAATTCATACTTTCACCATCTCCTTTCTACTCCAATGGATTTTAAGTTTCCTTAAAGCAAGACAGAGCTTTATTTTATTCCTGTATTCTTAATATTTTGCTTTGAATTTCTCCAGGAGAAGTTCTCAGTTCTGATAATAATTCCATCCCCAGAGAGAAGGATCTTTGCTATCTTTTAAAGGCAAAATGAAATGATGAAGAATATCTATTTGATTTATGGTATAAGGGTGACTTTTTGGAGGAGAATTACAAAGGGCAGAAAAAACCCATGTTATTTATTTATGTCTTGTAAACTGGCTTTCTTATAAAAGCTAAGAAAAAAATTTTGTTTCCCTCTCTTTTTTTTCTCCTTTACCCCTCCCTGTGCCCTTTCGCTAATGGATTGGTAACCACCCCAAATCATAAAGAACAAATTATAAGGCGTGGTTACTGATATACCCCTGCTAGCTGGTGGTCTGTCTCTCTGCTACATGGCTGGCCCATATCCTCTGAAATGAGTTTTACTTCCTTTAAGGAAACGAATACCTATTTCTCACCGGAATTAAAATGTAACAATTATAGTTGTCATTACATGGTAAAACACATTTTTAATTTTGAATGGAACTACTAAAAAATGCTTTTTATTTCAAATGTATATGGCAAAATTAGAAACACACATAGAGAGAAAAAAAGAATAAATGCTTTGTCTTCAGTTTGGTTAGCCTCTAAAACATACTCCAACACTTGTAATACAAATCACAATCAAATAGGAAGAAAATAAACAGAAAGAGAATTTGAATGTGGACTTCAATATGCATTTGAGTTAGTGACAAAGTGAGAATGGAAAATCTAAAACTACTTTGTCAAAAAGGTTGGAGTAACCATGAAATATCAATGCTCTATGTCATGTGATGGATGAGCAAGGGCATGGTTACAAAAATATAGATAGTAACAGATAGTCAAGTTCACGTGGACTCATTGCATGGTGGCTGCAGGTAAAGAGCTTCTTCGCAGCAAAAGTACGAATGAGAACTGGGATTGTAAGAAATGACTATTTGCCTTTCTAGGTTATAGAGATGAACTCCAGCCAGAAACTAGGCGTAATAAGAAAATACTTCCCAAGAAAGCAATGATTATAGGTGTAACCAAGAGAGAAGTCCATCCAGTCAATCTTGCCAAAAGAACAATGCACGGTAGAAGACAAAGGCAAATTGGGCACATTTCCACTCCTGTGGAAACAGCATTGATTTGGATCCAGCCATTGTGGGCCACACTGCTCCTCATATACTGCTTGTCTTACTCAGGGATGATCCAAGAGCTGAATAGGGCTGAACCCGAAAGAGGCCGATTTCAGTAGAGACAGCTAGAAACGACAGAATCTGGCCCTACAGGTCCAGTAACTAGACTAAAGTGAAAGCCTGAAATTTCATTTGTAGGCACAAACTAATTGTTTCAGAGATTACAAAAACTATATTTAAGAAGTTAGTGTTTTCAGCAAGAAGTAGAAGACTAGCTTTGGTCCAAGTATTTTATAAAAACCCAGAATATGTAGTATAAAGCCAGAACCAGGACAACACAGGACTGTTTTCAAATGAAACTAAAGAGACAGAAGCATGGCTGATGAGCAGTCCTAGGCAAGTGACCCAGTACCGCGTGAAGAGGGGTTGGCAGTTCACATCTTGCCAAATACATATCATCCTTGTTAGTCATCATTGCATTTCTCCTCCAGTGTTATATTTTACTGCACTGCATACCCAGAGGTAAAGAGCAGGGGAAGCATATATTTTAAGGGGATTTAAAGTATCTAAATAAAGTTATTTTCTGAGTTTTCAAGGACTGATTCAAATAAGTAGATCACGCATCGATGTACAGATACACCAAACTCCAGACTGGCCCTTCTCCCTGTCATCGTATTCAAAGAAACTGTTCTTATTTTAGAATAAAGATGCATCCAGAATTTAGCTGAGAGCAAAAGAGAGAGAAGGAGAGAGCCACTTACTTATTTTTGTGATTCAGAAAAATATTAACTCCTTTTGGCCTTATGTTCTTATTTAAAATGATGGGAACAATAAAACACTGTACCAGTTACTTAGGTTCCACACACCCTCACAGTCCAGAGCGAATTGCCACCCACCTGTGTCTGAGTTATTTGTGAGCCTGACTTCTAGGTAACGCTCCCAAAGTTTGTTCTTTTTTAGTTTCCTGTCTCTGCCTGCCTTTAGAAAAACGGTTGCATTTGATTTATTATTCTTCTTGTTTCCCAGTCAAGGACTTTATCTAAAAAACAAGGGGAGGGAAATAGCACTAGAAAACCACTCTTTTTTTTTTAAACTACATTTAAAATTCTTATTTGCTATTTTACCAGAAAAACATGTCAAGAGTCTGTTAAAAATAAAGACCTACGAATATACCGGTTTCATCATTTTTGGAATATTGCCAGTGAATAATTTAGTGTCTTATTATGAGCCATAAAATTGCCAGTAATTTTGATATTAAAAGCAGGACGTTATAAATTGGATTGCATAAAAACTCACAAAGTCAGTGAGCTATAACTTCCTTTTGTTGAATTTTTTTGAGATTAAGTGATAATGTGAAATGTAAGAAATGCACCAATTAAAGTATCTTTAAATGTTGACATTGAAAGAGCATTTAGAGACTAGTTAATACAATTAATTGCCATTATTCTCGCCATTTTTTAAAAAGCTAATACAGTATAAGGAAGAAACTGCCACCTTTGAATTCAGAACAATATAATTTTGACACTTAGTTCCATTATGTGCAAGATGTTTGACTTTAGACGAATCATTTACCCTCTGATTTTTAAATTTCTCATAGATAAAAAGGAGAAAATGAAGCCTAATTTTAAGGCTTTTATAAAGATTATTAATATATAATTATATTACATGGCACAGTGACAGACCATCGCTCATTAATCATGGAGTTTTAAATGGGTGAGAGTTTAGCAAACCCTTAATTAGACATAATGCTTTAGAGTTTCCTAAGCTGTTTGCATTTTCAATACCTTTTTTATAAAAGGTAAATAAAAGGCATCATCACAGCAGCTAACCCTTCTTGACTGCTTACTACATGATAGGTGCCTCGCTAATCATTTTACCTCCGTTATCTAATCTTATCCTAAAAACAACTCTTTGACAGATGCATTATTATTGTAAGCCCTGATCTAGAGATAAAGAAACTGAGGCACTGATAGATGAGTTTGCTTTAGGTTATAAGATAATGGCCAAAATTCAACACTTCATTTCGGACATTAGCACCTGAGTTCATAGATACTGGACTAGACTACCTGCTGAAAACTCTGACTGAATTAAACCAGAAGATAAGTCTCGCATAGGTAGCACTGAGTTTGGGTGGCCTGAGTGATGTTTTTATTATTTCTTCCTGCATAATGAGAAGGTTTTCAAATTCAAAATTTTTTCAGAGCATGCACATGACCTTTGAAATTTGGAAACTGCAAAAAATTGGTAGATTATCTCATCCATCTAATTTTCAGCATCAACCTCATATTCATCGTCAGATTCAGGAAGGCATATATGTTGATGTCAAATAGTTTTTCTGTGACTGTATATAGTCTGAGAGATATAGCCAAGTGAAACAGCTGAATATCAATTTAATATTAAGAAATATACATTTGCAAATATTAGGTTAAACAATTCTCTAAGACTTTCTCGAATTATTCTTTTCTGATAAAAATTAGTTATTTTCAACTGATACATGGCTGTAAATAAAGAAGGTACTTAATTTGAATTCTAGTTTTTAAGATCTTGATTCACTGAATTGCAATTTACTGGTGCTGTAGGAGTAAAAAAAAAAGAATCCTTCAGTTTCAAACATGCATCTGTTGACTTCCAGCATCATTGGTTGGGTTCCCTGGGGAGCAGGCAAAGATCTGTGAGCAGAAAATATATTGGAGAACACTCAGGGGTCGACTTCTGCTGTAGGAAGGGAAGGGGTGATATAGGGAGGAAGGGAATACTTTTTCTGGGTGGAAAGAGCAGGGATTCATGAAGCAATAATAACAAGGATTCAGGAAACCCCAGTGAAGTTCCAGTGTCAGAAGAACCATGCCTAACTGTACTAACATAGAACTAACTGGCCCTTTGCATCCCTTTCAAACAATCATCAAATGGTAAAGACTCATGGTTTTCTATGAGTTGAGAGCAATTACCAGGGTGGCATCTGATGGATGCTGCTCAGAGTGCCAATGGCAGGGAGCCCTCTGGTGTCAGCTTTCCTTGGAGCTTGCCTCTGCTGAAGAGAACCAGCTTGTGCAAGGTCATAATACATTCCCAGCTGGCCTCCATCCAAATATTGACTGACTTGGGGGTGTCAAAGCTTCAGCCTTTTTATATGGGCTGAATTGTACTTCCCGCCAAATGTATATGTTGAAGCTTTATCCTTCCCCCACATGTCTGCATTGGAGATACGACCTAGGTTGAATGAGATCACAAAGAGAAAAGCTCAGATCTGATAGAAGTGGTGTCCTTATAAAAGGGGAAGAGACACCAGAGAGGACTCTTTTGTGCCATATGGGGACAAAAGTGACAAAGTGGCCTTCCACAAGCCAGGAGGAGAGTCCTCACTGGAAACTGAACCCTGCCAGAAACTAACCTGGTCTTTAACTTTTCAGCCTATAACTCTGCAAAAATAAACTTCTATTGTTTAAGCCAGCCAGGCTTGGTAATGTGTGTGGAGGGGTAGTGGGGGTCAGGGGGCAGCCTAAACAGATTAAGACTTTTTTCATTCTAATTTGCAAGTGTTCTGGTTCTCTTTCCCAGGGAATTCAAGTTTTGATGGTTGAAACTAGAAGAAAGCAGCCATTAGGATGAAATTTGGAGCTGGATCATGCACCATCTTCCTGGCAAGGACCACACTGCAAGCGGTAAGTACAGCGCACATCACTTCTGACAAAAAGTGACAAAGCAGCTGTCCAGTTTCACCACTGGTGAGGTAAGATGGTATATCAGCGAAAGAAATGCATTGGCCCACGTGGTTTATTCAAGGATTTGAAAAATACAAGTGAAATAGTATCTATAATTATAATGGAATCAGACAACTATGGCTAAGGAAAAAAAAAAAAGGTACTAAAAAGTTGAGATCAATTAATTGACAATTTAAATCTCAGTGTTTAACTCAGAAGACTTCCTTATGAGCATGTAAGAGAATCCCTCATCTCCTGCAGTTATAGGACAGAGAAAGGTGGGGACCAGGCCCAGAGTCTAACCTTAGGAGTAGGTAAGCCCAAAAGGAGTTTAAACTGTTAGCACACAGGCAGGTTTGCCAAGCCAAGGTCAAGGCTGGTTGGGATGGAATGGGATTCTGACATATGGGATGGAAACATCAGGGTCGATTCTCCTGGACATAATATAATCCCAGCTTTACTCGGGACCCTCTGAGTCTGTGTAAGTGGTATATGGAGGTCACCAAAAATACAGCATTTACCAAAGCAAGTCTAATGTGCTGGTGGAGAAAATGATGGCATCACTTAGAAAAGAGGATGAGAAACATGGAACTGACAGTAGTAAATCATATATTCAGACCAAGTGAGTAAGAAGTGGTTAGCACGTTGGACGTCTTGATAAGACATTAATTTGTCCTCCAGGAGGTGGGATAAATGCTACTAAGACTCAGGGGCCTACCACGTCAGTACACATTGTAGGGGGAGCAGAGGCTTGGGGCATGGTAGCACTTCCTCCCAGAGTAAAAGGCAACTTATTGTATCTTGTACCAGGAAATGGGACATAATTCCTGGCAGGTCATGTTCAGTTTCTGAGGTAGAATATTGTATTTCACCCCTGGGAGTATGGTTTGGACCTGGACACTGGGTGACACAAAAGCTTGCCAGCTTCAAAAGGAGCTCAAATGAGGAGAAAGATTTTCAGTAGACACAGGCTGTGGTACAGGTCACATGATGCTTGGTCCACGCAATCCAGCAGGTGCCATGACATTGCAGATGTCATTGGTGGGGAAAGACGTTTGAAGAGTTTGTTGTAAGGACCAGTGGAAGAATCATGGTGTGTGCTGCTAAGGTTACAGAGCAAGCCCCATGACAACTGCACCTGGGTTTAGAAACATTTGAAAAGTGGCCTTTGGCATGCTGGGGGGCTCCACTGGGGTAAGGGAGCCTGACCTCAAGCTCGCAAGTGACCCCAGAGCTATAAATGCCCATCATAGATGGACTGGGTGTTGTGAGACCCACTGAGGCATAAAGTCCGGTGACCCCAACAGCCAGGTAGGTAAAAGGGCACAGCAACCAGGCTTTAGTCAGTCTGTGTCACCATCCTGGTGGCAGTACTATGTACTCATGTACTGAGCAGCCATGGAGGTGATAAACGGGGTCAGGAGGATGAATTCCCACACCTGACCTAGGGCCTCAGCTAGCTCCGCCATCCCAGTGTTTACAGAGTTGGGTCCCAGTGGTATGCGAGGCCACACCAGTGCCAAGGACGTGCTCTGTAGCCACAGAGGTGTGCGAGGGGGCCATGACGTGGCCTCTGCTGGTTGTGTCACACACACACACACACACACACACACACACACACACACACACACACTCTCTCTCTCTCTCTCTCTCTCTCTCTCTCTCTCTCTCCATTCTGCATGGAAGCTGCCAGCCTGCACAGCCTGAGCTAAAGGCTCAGGTGAGCTGCTGATTGATAAGCAAGGAAGGGGCAGCATCTTCTAGGATGTGACACACACGCTCTGTTTTCCCAGCTTTGCTAAGCGTGGTCGACAGATAATAATCAGATATATCTAAGGTGTACCCTGCGAAATGGTTACCACACTCATATGCACTACCTCACATGGTGCTCATGATTTCGTGTGTGTGAGATCTCGAGACCTACTTTCAAGCACAAGATACATGAATATTAATGTTCGTGTTAGAAATACAGGGAGAAATGATTCATGTATCTAGTTAATTGGTATGAGTGTAATTTCGGGGCCATATATCTAGGTTTTTATAATGAAGAGTCCTATTAATCTCTAATGTTAAGCAAAGCATACATCTACAGAATTGCTTTCTTCGGGAATGACACACGGGGAAGGAGAGTACCATGGCAATTTATTAGGAGTTACACTTTGAGAAGGGGTTAATTGCAGTCATACAATTACATGATTTCTCAGCTGGAAGGGGTCTTAGGAATTATGTGGCAGAATCTCAGTATTTCACACAATGGGAGGCAGACACGGACAACCGTAGAGATGGTTTTCTCACCCCCAGGGCAGTGTTATTTCTTCTCTTTTCTCTATTTTTATCTCCATAACGAGATACCCGATGAACAGCTGCTGGGCCAGCTAAGATGGTTCTTCTTAAAACTGAGTCTTGTTCCAATCAATCTGGTTTTCTGGTTGGTTCTATGATTGAGTTTCTTTATTGACTTGAAGGAGAAAACCATTGTACTTAGCAGCTACCTCATGTCAGCAGTATCTCATTCAGCGTCCTGGCTCTCTACCTCATCGATAGTTCATGTTCTTTCCAGGCTGTTCCATAAAACAGGCTAGGTTTTATTTTTTAAAAGCTGTTCATTGTCCAAACAAAATGATGGTTTATATCCTTTATTTGTGAGTGGGTTTGGTTCTCCTGCAAATATCTTTTCTATGCAATGCCGACCATCTCTAAGAGTCTCCACCCCTTCTTACTCTTACAAGACTATTCAGTTCCCTGCCTTGTTGCCATCCCTCTTGTTGCTCAGTGTTAATCTCACTCGTGGGTATAGAAATTGTGCAAACAGGATAGGATCAGTTAGGCATTGAATCTTTGAAGGCACAGTGTGTGACAAATTATTTGGTTAAAATTTTATGACAAACTTAAAAGGATTTAAACAGTCAAAATAATTTAATGTGTGAACAGATAGAGCTTAGGAAAATTACAAAGAAATAATAGAATAGCTTGTTTCACTGTATCCAGAGCAAACACTCATTTGTTCACTTATTTACAAAATAGACATTTTTTGAACACTTCTAATACATTGGATATTCTGCTAGTTAGGCATGTATCACTGCTTTTAGAGAAATTACTTTTTCTCATTTGAGGGAGACGATCAGGCAGGGATTGTGAGGTAAAGGAAATGCAAAAAAAGTTGAGAAAAAAAAACATGGATTGTATTCTGAGAAATTTTGATTCAAATCAGAGGTATAATAAACAATAGGGAGTGGAGACAAAAGGGTTTGAAATGAACAGACTCAGAGGGCAAGGCTTCAGGGAACCACAGTGAGATTAGAAAAAGGTGGCTGGTGATCAGCAGGTGAGATGCCATTGAGGGAAAAATACGATAAGGATTTGAACTCAAGGAGTTTCTAAGGGCAGTTGAGTAGAAGAGTTTCACTAGAAATTTAAGAAATTGTGAAGAGGAGAGAGGATGAAAGCTAGAGTGAGACACGGAATAAAAGTGGTTCTGTATGTTGCTTGAATATCATCATGCTTTAAAAACAAAAAAATCACAGCAAACTTTAAATGCCTCTGGTAAGGACCTGCGAACATTGAGGGGCAGAAGATAGAAGCTAACAGAGCAGATAATGGATAAAGTAAATGCTTCATAAAGTGAAAGAACAAAGGACCCAGATAGAGCACAAGTCCTAGTCTAAAGACTAGGGCTCTCACCCTCTGCTAAAATAAAAGTAGGCCCAAATGCAAACCCTGCTAGTGTAAGGATACAGAGCAAAGTCCACCTGACAAAGGAAAGCAAACATTCTGGGTAGGACACTTGTAGAGATTAAATCATTGAAAAAGCAGGTTGAAAAACAGACTAGAAAACTTACTAGAAAAAAAGAAAATTTGATAATAAAAACTCTAAGTCAGTGGTTGAGAAAGACCATAGATTTTTAATGACAATAATCAGTTTAGTTATAGGATTTAGTTTTTCTTGTGATGCCCAGCGCTCAGGGGTCTCAGGGATGGATATTTTTGAAAGTGTTTTGGTAGAAAAAGATACAAAAAAGGTAAAGGGAAGAAAAAGAGGTGTATGTCATTGAGATGTATTAGTTAGGATACTGGATTTACCTCAAAATCACAGAACTATTTTAAAAACAGACAAGCTATACGTAAGCTATGGTCTATTTTGGGGAAGAAATACTCTTATTCTATAAGTACAGAGTCTCAAGCAAATCTGTAATTTAAAAAAATGCACATTGTCAGATATGTGTAGTCAGAGTGTAAAACACTTTTTATCACCCCTATGATTATAAGCACATCGGGAATGGATGTGAAGAAAGAAAAAGTATGGAGGAAAAAGTATAGGGCCAAAGGGCTTCATCACATTAAGACAGCTGTGGTGTTTGTAGTTGAGACAAAGTAAAGGGGAAGAGATCAGAGCCTTCACAGCTTCAGGGTTTGAGCCCTTTACATGATGCCAGGACTCAGTCTGAGCCGGTTGGAACCAGCAGAGGAAGTGGAGTTGGGCAGAATGTGGCCGGTTCTTGAGCTCAGAGTCCAGGCCTTCCAACCTCGTGTTATGAGAAAGGAATCAACTTGCTCGAGCTATTGAACGTCTCACCCTCAGCATCTTCATCTATAAAATGTGGGTTTGGCTGATCTCTATGATCGATGTCAGCTTTAACCATAGTATGAAATTATGAATGTTATTCAAGTCTCATCATGATCTAAGTACATGCAAAATTATTGATAATATTACCCAATACTTGGAATTCCTTAAATTGAAAAATTGGTACATATAATTGAATTCGGTTACCTAATTGTATTCATTCACTTACAGAGAAAATTAGATTTCAGGAGAAAAATAACTTTAACATATTTATGTCTGTTTGTTAGAGTCAGGCAATAGTTAATGCCATTATTTTTACTACATCAATCATAAAAATTAGAAACATGTTTTCTGTTTTCCTTATTCTTACTCTATAAGTCTTTAAGAAAAGTTTAAGAAATTAATTTTAAAGAACCCTAACAACAACCACAACAGAATGATTCATGAACAATGAAAAACTGAGAAACATTAATAAATTTTGTGAGCCAAAGGATAAGGAAAATTTTATTTTGGAATTTTATAATTTTATTTTAAAATGTATTGACTTTTGGAAAAAATCTGATAGAACTCTTATATTTAATAGTTAGGTTTATACTTTGTAACGGTGTAAAATGAAATTGAAAAAGCCAGTGATTTTTTAAGTTCTAATTTGGTAAACATTTAAAAAATCATCACTACAACCAATTTGACAAGTTTTGTTTTATAAACTGTATTTCAAAGAAAGATACACTGAATAGAAGGGAAAAAAATAGTTCTTGTGAACATATTAGGAACTAAATATTTTAAGGATCTCACAAAAAATAATAAAATTGAGTTCATCTTTTAATATAGTTTGCTTGAAATTACCATTTATCTCAGGATTTATGTAGATAGTATTTTCTCAATTAGGAATATTGACAGAGAAAAATAAGCTGAAGGAGGCAAAAATATTATTTTTTAATGATTAAGTGTAACTTTGAAGGAGGTTGCAATATTGTTTATGAAAAAGGTTTAAAATGCTAAAACTATGTGAGAAGAATGTACCTTGCTCAATAAAAGACCAGAAAACTGATTACAATATGTGGATCTGTTTTAAGATTATGACTTTTATATTATTGCAGTGTTTTAAATAATATAAAGTTTATTTTTTTTAACTTCATAAGGGATACATTTTTATTTATTTCAAGTTTTAGATATATAACAATGATTTAATGGGTACATCATTTTAATTGTTTTTATTATTCTCTTCACTCTCAAAATGCCTCAGGTTTTAGAGTAAATTTTGTGTGGTCACCCTGCTCTGTTTGGTGATGAGGAGTTTAGAATTGACAAAAGGGAACAGTTGAAAAGTTGTGGGCAAGCTATTGCTTAATAACTGTTCAGCTTGGAAAAATAAGTGAAGTCCTTAGGGGGGTAAAGGAAAGGAACTGCATCAGACCTCTGAGGGATTACACAGACAGGAATGCACTGTCTAAACTTTGTTTTAAAAAAGTTAAAAAGGCACTCCAAGGAATTTAAAAGAATGCATGACATCCCATTGCTAGAGAAGCATTCTAATACTTTTTCTTTGTTTACTTTGAAAATCTTCAGAGGCGTTTTTTATTTTTTAGACTGAAAAGCATCGTGATGTTTTTCAGTGGGTGCTCTAAATAAATCATCTTTGGGCAAAGGAAAGAATTCTAACCACACTTTGCTTTATTCTGAAGTTGGAAAGTGAGAGCACACTGAATTTTAATAAATCAAACAATTTAAAATCCACCAGGGACTAGCATTTTAAAGGAAAGGATATTTTTTGTAATGGAAAGGATCCTTTTGTAGTGCAAATTACAACCCATAATGTGTTTTGTAAATCAGATTTACAAAGTTTCTGACTAGCAGAGTGCATCAGTATCTAAAAATGAACGTCTTTCTAGAATGTTAGTTAGTTTGTTTGTAATTACTTAAGAAAGGTGAGTGAATATCAGTCAATTACTTTAAAGTCACTGGTTGAAGGAGGTATGGTGTTAAATGTTCGAAAGGGGGAAAAATCTCATTCTGAGAAGGCATAATGATAAATAAGGCATAATATTTATCATTCGGTGGTTCACAAAGTAAACCAGGAGGCAACACTATCTGAGAAAATCATCATAAAATGTTCTGGGTAGGTGTAAACATACCTAGAAGAAAGAAGAAGGAATTACTATTGCTGAATTCATTAATTTTTTGGATCTGGAAGACTCTCATAGGGCACATAAGATATAAATAGTTACCAGATGAAACATGGGAGGCCCAGTTAAATTTGAAATGCAAATCAAACAAATGGTTAGTGTAGGTATGTTCTATACCTAATTAGGACTTACTTGTACTAAAAGTTATTTGCTGTTTAAGTGATTTTTAAATCTAACTGGGCAACCTCTAATTTTGAGCCCTTTTTTTATGTACACATTGACCATTTGTGTGTCTTCTTTGGGAAAAAAAGTGTAGATTATCATTGTTAATTAATTCGTTTAGTTTTTTACTATTAAGTTAGCGAGTCCACTCTGTATATTGAATATTAATCCTTGTGAAACGTGGTTTGCAGGAATGTTCTCTTATTGCATAAGCTAGGACAGCTAGTCTTATGTTAAATGTTGAGAGTGGGCAGGATAATCTTCTTCCTAAGCTTAGAGAAAAAGGGTTTAACCTTTCACCACTGAGTGTGATGCTAGCTCTTAGCTTATTGTGCATCCCGTTATTATGCTGTTGCATTTTTTCCACCTAGTTTGTTGAATTTTTATCATGCTCAATTTTGTCAAATGGCTTTTTCACATCTATTAAATTGATCATAAAGTTCTTATCCTTCATTTTGTTAATGTGTTGTATTGTGTTCATTGCGGTGCAGATGTTGACTTATTTTTGCCTCCCAGGAATAAACCCCACTTGATGATGGGGTCTGATCCTATTAATGTGCTGGTAAATTTAGGCTGATGGGATTTTCTCAAGAATTTTTGCAACGATGTTCGTAAGGGATATTGGCTCATCATTTTCTTTCTTCCTAGTGTCTTCATATGGCTTTGGTATGAGGATAATACTCACCTTGTAAGATGAGTTTGAGTATGTTTCCTCTTTAGTTTGCTGGATGTGTTTGAGCAGGATTCATTAATTCTTTAAATGTTTGATGGAGTTCAATAGTGAAACCATCTGGTCCCGGGGTTTTCTTTATTGGGAGTTTGATGACTGTTTCCATCACCTTGCCCATTATTGGTCTGTTTAGATTTTCTGTTTCTTTATGATTCAGTCATGGTAGGTTGTATGTTTCTAGAAATTTATCTATTTGATTTAGGTTATCCAGTTTAATGGCAGATAATTTTTATAGTACTCTCTTATGTTCTTTATGTTTCTGTGGTATCAGAAATAATGTATCCTTTTTTTATAATTTTACTGAGTCTTCTTTTTTTTATTAGTCTATGGAAAAGTTTATAAATTTCATTTATTATTTATTTGTTTGTTTTTATGCTTGCCACGACCTGCATGGCTTGAGGGTTAATATACCTGAGAGGGGGTGACAGAAAGATGAAGAAAAATACAAGGCCAGTATATATGAAAGCTGGGGCCAGGAGGGACACTGCACTATGATGGAGACACAGTGTCCCCAAGGCAAGCTATGCGTGTTTATTATATACAGCTAAGAATCAAGGAGGGGATGGGAGTCTTGTTCTTGGAACTTGAAACAAGATGGCAGCAGTAATCTCTCGAAGGCCTGTCTGTACCTGGTTATCTGCACTAAACCACGGCAGCCGTCTGTTCGTTGTTTGCTCCCCTGTCCTTGGCAGATTGCAACACAGTCAAGCATGGCTTTGCCAATGCTCCGGCCACAGGTCTGGCTCAGATCTGGCTCTACATATTCTGGTGACTTTGATTAACTAAATCCAATAAGTTTCAAGGGTTCAATTCAACAATAAGCCATGTATATATTGCATTGCGTGTTCACTGCCCAGTTAGATTTCTTTCTGTCACCACATATTTGACCCCCTTCATTCATCAGTTTGGGTATGTTGTGTTTTCATTTTTGTTAGTCTCAAGATACTTTTTTAAAATTTTTATTTCATTGGTTTCAAGTAGACAGTACATTTGTTAGATAGTTACATGTTTACGAAATGATCCCCCTGACTGCTCTGTCTCTCCTCTGGCTCTCCACCCACCCATTACATTAATGCTGACTGCATTCCCTATGTCATGCTCCCCATCAAGATACGTTCTAATTTCTTCTTTGACTCACTGGTGGTTCATAAGTGCATTGTTTAATTTTCACATGTTGTAAATTTTCCACTTTCCTTCCTGTATTGATTTCTACTTTCATACCATTGTGGTTGGAAAAGATACTTGATATGATTTCAGTCTTCTTAAATTTGTTAAGACTTGCTTTGTGGCCCAACACATGTTCTATCTTGGAGAATGTTCCATGTGAGCCTAAGGAGAATGTGTACTCTGATGCTGTTGGATGGATTGTTCTGTTTATGCCAGGTCCATTTGATATGAAATGTAATTCAAGCCCAATATGTCCTTATTAGTTTTCTGTCTGGATGGTCCATTCATTGATGAAACTATAGTATTGAAGTCCCTTACTATTGTACTGTATTTCTATTTCTTTCTTCAGTTCTATCTGCTAAGTGTATTTAGGTACTCCAATGTTGAGTGCATGTATATTTAATTTTGTTATATTTTTAGTTTAGTGGGCTTTTCCTCAGGAGTTCCCAGATCATAGCTAAGATGGGCTAGAGTTGGGTCACAGTCTACTTCAGAGTCCATAGCTAGGATTAAGGTCTGTGTACTGTCTAGACCAAGGCCAGACAGGGCATTGGCTGAGTATTCAGGAGTCCAGAGCCCTTTCCAGTCCTACAGCCAGGACCACTGTCAGCGAGTCAGCCATCGGGACCTGCCTTCTCAAAACTGTCCTTTTCTTTCTCCCAGAAATTCACTTTTGTCCATGGGTGGCTGCCTATTCTACCATTTTACTGAGGCAAGTTTGAGAATATGATGTATAGTAAGCTAAAACAATTAAGTGGTTCAAACTTGTGAAAATAAAATAAAACTGCCTCTTGCATGTATATCTACACTTTGTATGTGTAACTTTATATAACATAAGAACCCAAGTGTATTTAGTCTTTTTAGGATATTATTTTGAGGTCATTTTTCTATAGAATCAATTCAAATGAACATTATTGGATATTTGGAGAGGGCAAATAAAATCCATAATGTTCTTTGCAAGTATAAATGGAAGTATGACTAAAGCAATCTCTACATTTGTTGACATAAACAAGTATCTTCATAAATAAAAACTGAACATTGCCCTAATTACATGCCTATCACACACAGAGAGCTGTTTTTTTGTTCTAGTTAATGGAATCTGTTTACTACATCTTAAGTTTATGTCGAAATATATATAAACTATGAAAACCAAATGAAAATACGAATTGCATAAGATTATGAACTAATAAAATTGAACTTAATCTCATCGCAGAAATATCTATCAATAGGATACAAGGGGAAACTATTTGAATCATTATGCAAATGAAATCAGAGGACTTTGAAATAATGTAACTTTTTCACTTGCTTCAGCTAAAATTTCATCTTAGGTGCTTACTGTGGGGCACTGCTAACTGATGTGTGCCTTTGCATAAGTAAGAACAAAAAGGTACTATTCTAACTTGACATTTTCAGATCCAGACACATTTCTGCCAAAAAATCCCAGAGAAACACTTGACAAAAGAAACATAAGTTGCATTTTAGCCCCCTCAGCACTGTCACCCAGCCTTCAATGGAAGCCACCAGCTGTGTAGCTGTGTCAGCCAGGACTTGCTGGGTCTAAAGCATCCATTGGTGATGACCTCTGTTTATTCCATTGAAGCAGATAGACAAAGAAGACAGGTGAGAACAAGTAATTACAGAGAAATAGCATTAGTTTGCACAAAAAGCCAGGATGAAGCTCAGTCACTCACACACACACACACACACACACACACACACACACACACGTGAATTGGACTGAATAAAAGTCAGTTTTCATGGCAATTTTTCAAGTGGCAGAAGAGAGCACATTGACAGAAAGGCAGCCTAGCAAAGCAGAGGTTGCGCTCCTGGAAATAAGAGGCGATTAGCACACTGAGGAGCACGTTAGAAGTGGAAATAGAAGGAAAGATTTAAGAGCACTGCAACGCTTCTTTTCTTACGATTGCTTTCTTGAAATCCTCTAAACCCCGAGCCAAGTGGATTGCAAATGACTCCTGCTATTTACCAGAATAAAATTCCACTGGTGCTACATATACAATTAGAAACAATGAATATTTAGGATTCAGACTTGCAGAAGGAAGGACATCAATATGAGCATTTTTCCTCATTCTGATGAGTTCTAGTTTGATCACACCCCATACTGTTCTTTGGGGAGAGGACACAGCTTCTCATCAGAAACTGGTCAAACTGGAGAGGCTCTCAGTTGTTTGGAAGAAGAGACCACAGCTTAGAAACTCACTGTCTGCAGAGAAATTTAACAAGTCAGAAATATAGCAACTGGGAATCACTTTGGGGACTCTGAATACCAAAGGACCTTATTCAAAAATAAGAATGTTATAGTAGTTAAGATTGTGGGCTCTAGAGGGAGAATTCCTAGCTTCAAATTCAGGATATATTGCTTACCAGATATGACCTTGGGGTCATCACTTAACCTACTTGTGCCTCCATTTTATTATATATAAAACGAAAAATTATATTAATAATAACTTCTTGGGTAAGACAGTGTTGGCATACTGTTCATGTTATCTAAATATTTGCTAATAATGAGGAATAGCTCTCAGGTATTGGTAAGAGTTTATGTCTGTGAAACAATTATATAATTTGTGGTAAAAATAAAAGAAAACTGTCAGGCAATTTGCGTTTCTTAATTTGGTCTGCCCCAAATATTTCCATATATTTTTTTTACCTTTGCAAAACTGACCTCAGGACACTGAAGCAGCTCAGTGTGGGCTGCTCGAAGGTGGGGCTGCACCCACAGTGTGCCTGGCCCAGTGCTTGTCTTGACACACGTCTCTTTCACTCTCCTTTCTTTATGTTTTCCTTGGCTTGTGTTTACCATGGCAACAGAGAGCGTGGTCAGATTTTAGGAACTGAGAGTTGGAAGACGCAAGTCCTAGTTGTATTGTGCGTCTATCTGTAGTCACTATGATTCCATCAGCATGTTTCCTTGTGTGAAATTAGATTGATAAATCCCTGCCCTGCTTATTTCAGTGAGTTTTTTGTGAAGGCAGAAGTAAAATTGCTTTGGAAAAATGTGCAATAGTAAATAAATAGAGTAGATAAACCTCAAGAATGTATTTATTTAGTCATAAAGACCCAAATAATGCAGTTTTGCTGTAAATAAAATGATGTGTATAAAGATTGTGTGTCTTGAAGAAAATAGAATAAATTTTAAAATGTATCTTAAATGATATATGATATAATATATACCACTCTGAGTATTTTTTCATTGTAGCTACCATATTATTATCATTATATTTTGGTTAAGATAGATGAAGAATATGAAAAAAATTAAAGCTATCTTTTTATGAACATCAAATATACAATTAATCATCCGATCTCTAATACACTATTCATTAAACAATTAACAAATTTCCAGGGTCTCCTCTATGCAAGTCAACATGAGCAAACAAAGTAGAGGAAAGGAAATATGAGAAAAAATTAGGTCACAGGCATAGAACATGGTTCTTTGCATTTGTTATCTTATATATTCTTAAAAAAATACTAAGATATAGATATTGCTTAAATTCTGTAGATAAAAAACCAAGATCAAAGAAGTCTTATAATTTGCCTATGGTCACAGAGTTAATTTCAAACAGAAGCTGGATTCAAACCCAGGTCTCTATAGAGTACAATCCATCACCTATCCCATCCCATCACATGGGGCCCATGCTTCCATGGACCCCTTTTCTGGTTGAACAGTTGTTGATATGTGTATAAAATAACTACCCTGGACAGTGTGGCTGATGTCAAAGAAATAATTACTTGAAAGGCCTTAAGGGCTTTATTCGCAGTAAAACTCAGCAAGAAATATGTGAGATTACTAATGATGAGGGCCAAGAATATCTGTGCAGCAACTGACAGGTGCCTCCAGTGGAGTGGCCAGCCACACCAGCCAGCATCAGTGGGGTCGACACACCGATTGGGAGAAGGACAGGATGCTTAAACACCAGTGGAGAGTTCAAATGTTTTCCACAGGAGATAGAGGCAGAGAAGTGAGACAGATCAGAATGTTCAAGTGAGGGCGTCTTTGATGACATACTGTTTGAGGTTTAATTTTAAAAATGGTGGTGAAAGCTTTGACAATAAGTTTCTTTTTATATTTTTCCTCTGAATAGCAATCTTAAGAGTCAGCAAAATTAGTAATCCTAATATTTGTTATCAACATAGTAGAGTTTTTCCATCTAAAAACCTTGTTGATCTGCCTCAGGGAGTAAGCCATTGGGGCCTGAAAAGGAAAAGTGCATTTATCTCTCATGAAACCTGTGTAATGATGAGATGCTCTTCGTAGAAAACTTCAGAAAGGTCACTGGAGACAAATAAGTTACCCTTGAGGAAAATCCACTGGATTTAAATTTAGAACATTGGATGCAGACTTCAACCCTAGTAAATATACTATATGTTTGACCCTAGGTAAGGCACTGAACATCCACATTTTTCTGAGTTAAAAAATACTGCTACTAATAATAATATTAACTAATATTTTTTCAACATATACTTTATAGCAGAAGTTAGCAAATTAAGGCTCATAGGCTAACTCTTGCCCTCCAACTGTTTTTGCAAATTAAGTTTTTTTTTTTTTTTTATTTTCAGAAAAGCGTATTAGTTTGTATATTGTCCATTACTGTTCTGGGGCTTCAGCAGTAGAGTCGAGTAGTCATTATAGACATGGCATCGCCTGCAAAACCTAAAGTATTTACTCTCTGGGTCGTCACAGAAAATGTTCACCAACCTCTGCTCCATAGCGCAGAACTCATTTTTTCCTTCTAACACACACTGTGAGGTAGCTACAGTTGTTACCCACATTTTATAAATGAAGAAACTCAAGACTAGAAATGGTTAGTAACATGGCCAAAATCACAAAGCCGTGAAATAAAGGGGTAGTTACTAACCCGACTATAATAGCAAAATAAAAGGGTACTATTTCTGTAAGTAAGAAAGTACACTGTAAAGCGTGAAAGATCTATGAATCAGCTCTTAAGGGGCAGTGTGCCCCTAAAAATCAAGTTTCAAAGCTACATAGAAGTGGTTTAAAATTCCGGCTTCTCCATTTTGATCTCTGTGACTTTGTGCTAGCCACTTAATTTAAGCCCCAATGACCTTATTTGTAAACTGGGGTAATTATAGTTACCTTGCCTAGTTTTTGCTGTGAGAATTAAAGCAAGTAAACGTCAGACACCTCATAAGGCAGGGTACCCCACGAGTGATAAGTAAGGAAGCTGCTTCCACAAACTTTCTACTCTTTGTTTTCACAACACGGTCACCTTCTTTATAATATTTAACACTGTGTTTTATTTCCCTGCCTCACTGCCTTTCTCCTTCACTAGACTGCGTGCCTCTCAAAGGCAAAGGACACTGCTTAATTGCTTCTGTGTCCTTAGTTTTTTTTGCGCAGAGTTTGGCACAAAGGAGTCCGTAAATATTCATCGACTAGATGACCAGTTTCTAAAGCACAAAGGTTGTAGATCTTGTCACACGCATTCCTTGCTAGGCAATATTCAAGAGAGAAAAAAAGTTCTTTTCCATTCTAATATTTTTAGGATATAAAACATGGTGCTTCATTTGTCGGTTCTGCATTGTGGCTACACTGAGGATTTATTGTCGCGATGGGTAGTTAGCTTATCATAGTCGTTGCTGTTCCTTCTTGGTAGAGTCAATTAGGCAATCAAGATGAAACATGTGTCTATTATTGAATTCAGAAACATACCATATTACTTCCTCAAAGATACTTCTAAATCATCCGGGAATGTGTAACCGATCAAAACGCTTAATGCACCAAACTCTGGTTCTTCTCACTGGGGAAGAAAATGAACACATGCTGAAGGTCGGTGGAGGCTCTGTACTACATCCCCATGAACGTTTCCTAAAATGGTTTACCTCTGTCACTTTAGGCTGCTTAATTTACTCAAGAGTGACCTCTTCTTATGCCCTGAGGCCCTAGGCCGATATGTATTCTCTGGTCCTGTGTCAGTGTTGGTGAGGTATCCTTCTTCCAGGGTTGGCCATGCTTCCTATCTCTGAAATGAGAGTTGTGATTCCCTCGCAGATTTAGTTGGGAGATGAATTGAAATTACAAATGCAAGGCTTATGGGAGAGTGCCTAGAAAATTGTAGTTCCCAGTCCATAGTGGATCTGTTCATCACTTTTTTTTTTTTTTATCAAAGATGAGCACTGAGCCTAAATTAGTAATTTATACATATTATTCTTTTCAAGAAAATAAGACCAATGGCAAAAACAAAACAAAACAAAACAAAACAAAGCAGAATAAAACAGACCAGACCAAGTAAAGGCCACTGTAGATTTTATGTACACCTGGTGTGTGTGTGTGTGTGTGTGTGCACAAATATGTGTATGCGTAGGTATGTTAATTTCTGCTACTCATATCTTTCTCAGATCAGTCTGATCATACTCAGATTCTCACTCTTACCTCTAACTAGCCTTATGATCTCAGTCGCTATTGAGAAAAATTATGTAACAAGCACTTGGCAATTGTTATCTGCTGGGTTATAATATATTTTAATTCTTACTGACCCTACTCTCTTAAGCTAAGTCTGTTTCATTGTTTTCTATTCATTTCTATCTCATTGCAAAAATGTTTTTGTTATTTCTTATATCTATCAAGCACTATGCTAGAAACTGGATATAAAATGATTGCATATTTCTCGACCTCAAGGATGTGAAAGTCACCTCAAATACATTTTGGACAATAGCTGAAGTGAGTATGGATAAGCATATAAATAAAAAAAATCATGATACAGGCTATTTAGCAGACAAAACAGCGAATATTTTTTTTTTTCTTAAGAAATGTATGAAAAGCAATGATAGCATAGGGGAAGCGATAAAATAATTTGCCTGGAAGAATATAAGATGGTTTCAAAATGCATAGAGTTTTGATCTGATACTTGAAAGTGAAAGACATTTTTTCCCAGTTGTACATATTTGAAAATGAAATTCTGAGCAAAGAGAAAAAAAATAAGCAAAATCCAAGATGTATGAGAAATACTATTTTGCTTTTGAATGAATAGCTGATTTTGTTGAAAATAGAGTTTGGGAGTTAAGTGGCATTAGATAGTAGTAGCAGGCAGGTTGATAGATGCTGAAATAGAAACAGAGTGATTGATGTTGAGATTTTTGTGATAAACTCGGTATGAGTCAAAGGCAACCTGAAAGAGGTGATGGTAAATTTGGGTGTGTGTGTGTGTGTTTTAACAAATACTAATAGACGCTGTTGCCTAATTAGATGTTGGCAGTAATGGAAATACGTTCAACTTTCTGCTTCCTCTTTATGTCATCATTAATATCAAAGTTCTCATCCACTTAAAGAATAAGTGGAATTCCATTGATTTTTTTTAACTATTTAAATCTTAACTCTTCTGTTTTCATGTAAAACTATGCACAGAAACTTGCATTAAAATTTAGGATATGATGATTTGCAATGAATTTTTTCATCACCAATGTCTAATTATGGCCAAAATTAATGCTTCATGCAATTATTTCTGATATACCTCCTTGTGGTGGTTAAAGTTATTGAAAAATCAATCACTCTTAAACTGCTAAAAAGTATATTTATCATTATTATTTCACTCAACGAATATTTAAAACCATTGTTGGTTTTTAAGAAACAAAAGTTTTATTCTAACTAAACCAGTTAAACTGCCCCATCCAGTTTAAATCTGCGTTAACTCATAAAATTTATCATTGTGAAAACAAAGAAAACCACATTGAAGTAATTAACACAGAAATACAATATTTCGCATCTGTAAAGTAATTCACAAACATATATTCATTTTTATGATGAGCCTTAAAATAACACCATGAGTCTTATAAAAATAGATTATTTTCTCTTGGAGGTAATGTTGACAGTGTAGTGATTTATTTGCCCAATTCATATACTTGATAAGTATTGGGCTTTAAATCTGACAGACCCAAGTTCTGAATTCTGCTCTTTTAATTTGTCACATAGCCTCATAGCGGAGGCAGCTTGTCTATTGGAAATTCTTCCAGAGGATTATTGACTGGAAACACCATTTGGCTCCTCTGATAATATTTAATCGCAAATTTAAATTCATGACTTACCGTTATTGTGTTGATATTCTTAAAACTTTTGATGAATGTGTCTAACTTTATTGCACTGATATAATTTGACATGAAGTACATTTTGGAGTCCTAAAATCACCAAAGTGTAGCAGTATTTCAGTGAGAAATGGAGAAAAGGTTGATAGGAACTGCCATTTGTATGCAATATTAAGTAATGTCGGGTGCGAAAAAGAGACCCTCTGGACTGGCCTACGGGAGTGCAGACCACCCACAAACCTGCTCTGGATTCAGGAGAACTGTAGAGTAGCTCACAGGAGCTACTGGGTATGGCAGAAATACCAACAACACGGTTTAGAGTGGGGTCTTTGAGAGGTGAAGTATCAACTGATCTAGAGACCTTGAGAGCAAGCACATGGACAGCAGTCAATTAATTGTGCTTATATATTAAAGCCCCGGTCAAAATTCTAAAACTGAGGTTCACATGAGCTTCCCTGGTCAGCAATCCTATGTGAGTGTCATGGCACACGGATGCCAGGAGAGTTGCAGGGATAAGACAACAGAAGTTCAATGTTAGTACTTCACCTAGACTCCATCCCATGCCTCTCTTCCTTTGGCTGATCTTACTCTGTGTTCTTCCCCTGTAATAAACCATAACTGTGAGTGAACAGCTCTCAGTGAGTTCTGTGAGTCTTTTGAGTGTATTATCAAATTCAAGAGCAGTTTTGAGAAGCCCTCAAACTTACAGTTTGTGTCAAAAGTAAGGGTGATTTTGTATGGGCACTGGTCCAGCTAAACTCTGTCATTGGCTAATTCTCATACTTGGCCTAAACTCCTGCAGGGTCACAATAGAAAGAGCCATCTTTGAGTTTACTCTTATTCAAACTAACAATTTCTTAATACCTACTATCTGGAAGGTCTAGTACTGTACATTATGGGTGATATTCAAGAGAATAAAACTTAAGAGCAGGATCCCAAAATCTAGTAAGAGACAAAAACACACAACAATTTTAATGCAAGGTACATGTGTTGAAATGGACAGAGAACAGAAAAACAGACCCTGACTGCAGGTCACTTATTTGGCCCTGACAGGTTGACCTTGGTGTTGCTAGCTGCCACTCCCAGCTCAGACATGGTTTTCTTTTGTATGTGGATAATTTCATAGAAAGCAAAGTCAAACAAGGCCACCCTGTTACATGATAGAATAAGACAACAAAAAGACCATTCTATAATAACTTCTGCATAAAGGCAAAGATAAGAATACTACCCCAAACTCCAAAATGACCAGACACCCTTTTTGATGGCTAATACCTTCTTTTAAATAAACAATATTAATAAAAATACATGACTATAAAATAACCAGTGCTTCTAGAACATACCCAAGTAAGAATGAAAACTCTTCTTTCTTAAACTGTCCCCTGAATCTCTTTCCCAAGCCCTTTAAAAAAAATCTCTTTTAGGAATATTTTACTGAAAAGCCCCATGATTCCAACAGTATACACCCTCCCCTTCACTGCAATAAGTCAGTACATCCCATTTTGTTGGGCCGCAGCTGTGTTTTCATCAGTCCCTGACAGGTAGGCATCAACAGAGTTGTGGGATGTATATGATTTTGAAGGAAAGTAGTAGTGATCAGAACCACGACTGCCAGTCTTGACAATCCCACTGCTGTGCTGTGTTTCTTCTTCTTGGATGAGGTGTCTTCACAAAACCCACATGGCCGGGCAGTGACTGAACTGAGACTATAACTGGAGTCTTCTCTCTTCCAGAGCCAGGCTCTGTGTATTGCGCCATATCGTTCTTTGCTTATATTTTCCTTAGATTCAGACAATGTAGTTGAAAACTAGAATACAATTTAGACTAATGCAATTTAAAATGCTGTGATGTTCAGAAATTAAATAAGTCACAAAAAAATGAACTTCAAAAATACCCTCAGGCTTTCTGATTACAAAATATAATTTTAAGACTATCAATGTTCTTTAATGGCAGTATGTCAGAATGTCACATGTGGAAGGACAGCTTCTATGAGTTTTAGCGTAGTCATGTTTCAAAATATGTGGTTACTTTATTATACCAATCCAGGCCATGCAATTTTATGTTTTTCACAATTAAAGATTATATATATAAAATGTGTATGCATATGTAACACATGTACATAAATGTACCCATATATGCATACATAGTTAATATATGTAATTATATATATAATCTTTCAAATTTGTTAAGAATATTATCTTTACCGGTTTTTTATTCTATCACTATAGACCCGATGTAAAAATAAACCACAAAAAAGAATATTTTTAATAAAAATCTTTGTATTTCTCAAATGTAGTTCTATTAATATATTAAATAAAAAAGCAGGGTCAATAAACAAATCAAGAAAGTGCTAGACCTCTTAGTAGAATAATTCTCAGAACCTTTAGTTTATGAATATCTATTATGCAGATCAAGGACAAGAACACAATGTAAGATTTTTTCATTTAGTATCTGCCAATTCTTCCTATACCCCTTCTTTATCCACTTCCTCCCCATTCTTCTGCCTTGAAGCTTGATGTGGGACCAGCAGTTTTCAGAACAAAATTTAAATCCTAGTGACTATCTTACTTTCTTTATTTGATTTTTGTTAGTTATTTTCTTCCCCCTGCCCCACAAATATTTCCTGAGAGCTCATCTTGCTGGGCTTTACAATGTGAGGGCAGTGTGTAACATAAAAATAAAGCATATAATATTCTTGACTGTTAGAAATCCACAACCTACTTGTGCTAAAAGCAGGGGGGGAAAGA
This sequence comes from Cynopterus sphinx, assembly GCA_030015415.1. NCBI lineage: Eukaryota > Metazoa > Chordata > Mammalia > Chiroptera > Pteropodidae > Cynopterus > Cynopterus sphinx. The sequence goes on along the minus strand of CM057383.1, from coordinate 3,862,790 downwards.
TTATTAGAATGTGCTATCTAACTTCTCAGTATATATGATTGCTAGTTGGGTGAAGAAGAAAATTTAAAATGATTGGAAGATTGATTACAACAAAGGAAAAAAAGTACTAATAGGTTTTAAAGAGAGAACAAAAAGGGGCATGGGAAGCACTTAAGTGGAGAGAAAATATTTGAAAATCAGGGGTAGGTGTCTTGTGTCAGATGAAAAGGAAGAGAGTGTGAAAAAATATGGTAAGTGGTTTAGCAGAATCCTATAAAAAAGTTTTGCTAATTTATGTGTGATAAGTGAAAAGTACATTTCAAAACACATTTCATTCATAATGTAAACATAATGATTATCCTCATGTATTGATAAGGGAACTTCAGCACAAAATGGTTAAGTAACTTGTTGGACTTGAAATTGGTAAGACTTTAATTTGAGACACTTCGATTTCAGGCAATTATCTATCATGCATATATCATTGTTCACCATTTAAAAAAACATTGAGTGATTAAATTGAAAGCAATCAATTAAGATAGAGCTAAAGGACAGTACAAAAGTAGGATTAGCAGGACTTAAATCCAGTGGAATGACAATCTAAGAAAAAGGAGTCCAAGGCATATAGTTTAGGATTTTCTATTTAATAATGTTTCTTGGTTACCTATCATGTAATGAGCACTTTGCTAAGTGCTGAGTACATTTTTGAATAAGGAAGCTTCTGTATAAGGTAGGTAGCATCAAGGGTTAATTTACAGAATATAGACAAAAGGAAAAATATTGAAAAGCAGATAATTCCACTATTGGAATCATAATTTTTGAGGTATAGCAAAACACCTTTTCGTTATTTTCTTCAAGAGAATTTTAGTTTTATTTACCTCTAAATACTAATAATATTAATTACTGTGGATTGAGTTATGGCTTTGTGTATGACACTCTGCAATACACTTTACATAGTGTATCTGTTTAATTCACAAAACACTTTAGGTCATACAGAAAATGAATCTGAACTTGGAAATTGAGGAATTTTGCTAAGAACCATGTTTTATAAATAAAAGAGCAAAAACTGTAAGACTGGAAACCTGCCTTCTTAATCCGTAATCATTACCCTGGAAATATTAGATTTGTTCAACTCGTCCCCATAAAAATTTACCTTTAAGAAACTGCCATACCATTTTCCATAGTGGCTGGACTAATTTATAATCCAACCAACAGCCCAAAAGTGTTTCCTTTTCACCAGATCCACACCAATACTTAAGTGCTTGCTGATTTATTGATGATAGCCCTTCTGACAGGTGTGAGGTGACACTTCATTGTGGTTTTAATTTGCATTTCTCTGATGATTACTGATGAGCACATTTTCATTTGTCTATTGGCCTTCTGTGTGTCCTTTTTGGAGAAATGTCTATTTAGGTCTGATGACCATTTTTTAATTGGATTGTTTGTAGATTTTTGGGGGGTTGTTAAGTTGTATGAGTTTTTTATAAATTTTGAATATTAACCTTTTATCAGATGTATCATTGGCAAATATCTTCTCCCACTCAGTAGGTTCTCTTTTCATTTTGTTGATTATTTCCTTTGCTGGGCAAAAACTTTTGCGTTTGATGTAGTACCATTGATTTTTTTCTTTTGTTTCTCTTGCCCGAGGAGATATTTCGAAAAAATATATGTATATATTACTAAGAACTGTGAGAAAATTTATTGCTTATGTTTTATTCTAAGAGTTTTATGGTTTTGAATTTATGGTTAATTCCTCAATCCATTTTGAGTTTATTCTATGGAAAATGGTATATGGAGTTTAAAAGTTAAAAATAGAACTACCTTATAATCCAGCAAATCCACTTCTGAATATTTATCTGAAGAAATCTAAAACATTAATTTAGAAAGATATGTGTACTTCTATGTTTGTTACATTATTTTTTATAATAGCCAAGATATGAAAGTAACCCTAAGTGTCCATCAATAGACAATTGAATAAAGAAGATGTGTTACATTTAGATAATAGAATATTGCTCAGCCATAAAAAAGAATGAAATCTTACCATTTGCGACAACATAGATGGACCTAGAGAGTATTATATAAGTGAGATGAGTCAGACAAAGACAAACATTTCATAATTTCACTCATATGTGAAATTAAAAGAACAAAATAAATAAGTAAAACAGAAACAGACTCATAGATACAGAGAGCAAACTGATGGTTGCAGATGGGAGGAGAGTTGGAGAGCTGGGTGAAAAAAAGTTAGAAGGGATTAAGAAGTATAAGTTAGTAGTTACAAAATAGGCATAGGACTGTAAAAGACAGCACAAGGAATATAGTCAATAACATTGTAATTGCTATATATAGTGCCAGGTTGGTACTAGATTTATTGGGGGGATTACTTCATAAACTAAGTATACCTGAAACTAGTATAAAAGAGGATTGAATGTCAACTGTAATTGAAAAAAGTTTTTGAATTACCTTTAATTATTTAGATGTCATTATTTAATTTAAGATTTAGGAGACTGTGAAATCAGGTAGAATTAAGATAGAAGAAATCATAAATTGTAGCTCTTTGCTGTCAGAATTATGAGAAAAATTCACTTCACCACAATCACATTCTCTTAGATCCTAAATAAATCTAATTGTTTCATGGCAAAAATATTTCTTTTGAAGTGTAGGAACGTTTCATAAAATTTGAGTGCCACTCCATTAGTTTGCATGCCACATTAATTTGAACTTTATTAATCAATAATTTTAAAGCAAATGGATCATATGTAGTTGGAAAATATCATAAATCACACAAAGCTGTAATAAATGAAAAGAGCTAATAGTTCACCTACCCCAGCTGAACAGTGCAGCCAGATGAGAAAGAAAAGGGAGATAATAACTCTTCACATCTTGAATTTTATTAAATTGAGAAATAAGCATTAGGCTATGGCCTAGTTTAATATTTCTCAGTTTAGGTTTTACTCTTATGATGTAAGAGTAAAGGTTTTACTTTTACTCTTATTTTTTTAAATGGGAAAATGATCAAGTTCAAAGGCCCCAAAAGTAGGAACAAAAAATAGGACACTTTTTGTCTTATCCCTGTTACTAACTTTCTGTGTATTATGAGCAATTTAGTTAACCTCTGACCACATGTAGTGTGTGTGGGTGAGCAAAGAAAAGGGAAGAATGCTATGTAATTATCATTTGTCAGTATTTGCCCCATTTATTCATCTTCATTCAAGGGATGACAGGTAAGAAGAATATTATAATAATCTAATCAAGCAAGAGAGATAGGAAGCAGTAGTAATAATGGTGAGAAATAAGATTCAAATACATTAAAAATGAGAGCCTACAGGACTTTTTGATGGTTAAAATGTTAGCTAAAAGAAGGGGAAAATAAACATTATTATGACCATGAGAGTTTTAACTTGAGCAAAGGATAGGATGAATTTGTCATTTCCTGAGATGGGGAAAAAAATTGAGAAAAGCATCTTCAGATTGAGGGAAAGAGTCAAGAGTGGTTTTGCGTCTAGTTCCTTTGAAGGTCTTTTAGACAGCCAAGGAGAAATCTTCAGCAAACAGTGGAGATATGTGTTTAGAATGATACACTTCCAAGACTATAGATGAATGAAAAAAATACTTGCAGTGTTTATTTAGTCACATGATAAAAACACTTAGAATTTTCTTGATTCAAGCAGATTAAACCAATATAAGTACAAAAATATTATGAGAATATAAAAATTATAAAAATAGGCGAGAAAGAAAAACTTAGAATGAAAAGCACCAAAACAATATAAAAGCTTTTAGAGGAGAATTATGTTTTGTTTTGTTTTGTTTTCTGTTTTCTACAGTATAACACTGTCCTAATTTGTAAACTACAGTTACGCCTGACCTGGAATACTGCAATTTCTTCCTTACATCATCTCACATTCATTTCAGCCCAGTTCTAAATCATAACCCACATGAAAACAAAACAATAATTGTAAAAGGAAGAAAAAAATCTGATCATGCTGCTTCTAGCCCAACATGCCACCTACTACTCCGGATCAAACTTTGAACTGTTCCTATGCCAAATCCAAAATCTTTACAGAGTCGGGAAGCTCCTTAATCCGTTCTTGTCAGTGCATCCACCTGCTTCCCTCTCTGCTTCACTCTGGTTTCTTTATCCCTCTTCCATTCCTCTAGTGCTTCAAGGGCCATCTTCCCTTCTCAAGGACCCTGAACCCAGGGTCCTTTGTGTACTTGTTCGTCATGCTTCCTCGCTCTACTGTTAACTCTCAAGTTCTCCAAAATGTCACTCCCTTCAAGGAGTTCCTTCACTACTTACTCTAAATTACTGTCTACACTTCAGGGACAAAATCTGGTGTTATTTGCTTTGTGAAAGGTCGAGTCCATGGAGAAAGGGTAGATAGCTGTTGAATTCACTCTTTTAAATGCAGCACTAAGCAGTGCTTTGCATATAATAGGTGCCAACTAGTATTGAGTACATATGCAAGAAAAAGGAGAAGCAAAAAGTTATTTCAATATAATGTCAATTGATGAAAAAGGGAGAATTATAGGGATAAGACACAGGTGGGATCTTCCAGGTGTCTCAGTCTAAGAGAGGTAATGGAGACACTGTACGGACGAATCCTTCATTATGGTTATTAAAGTTAGGCTGAGAATAATAGTGATCGTTACAGAGAGTGAACAGGTGAGAGCAATTGCACTGTGTTTTGATGTTTCTATTGGTCCTGATGTAGTCCTAGTTTGGAGGTTTTAAAAAACATGTACATTTTTATTACTTTTTTTTTTAATACTGCATCACTAGATACGTTTAGGAAAGAACGAAAAATCCATAAAAATATTTTGGTACAAAGATCACAGATTTTAGAGTCAGGTTTTTGTTCTCACCAATATTATTCATTTGTTGATATTAGAACCTCATGTTTAGGTTATCTTCATTTTGTTTTTCCCTATCTGCAAACTGACGATAGGTTTCAATTAAATTTCTCAAGTCCTTTGGAAATTGAAATTTTATCATTTAAGTTATTTTTATCTCTGGTTTAGTCAACCTTTAATATCTGGCATTTTTCACATTTGTGTTGTTTATTCCATTAGTTAATTTGTAGTTCTATTTGCTACTAGCTTTTTTCATATCATGATCTGAATAGAGATGTCTAAATAAAGGAATATTAAACAGTATGTTGATATTCTGTGTAAGTATAAAAAGTGCACAGTTGTGGTTTGATAGATAGAATAATTAGTGAATTAAATTAAAAGAGGATTAAGTGAGTTTTTGTTAAAATTATATTAATATTTATGAATGTGTTTGAATCTATTATATAAACGCTTCTTGATTTACTATCTAAAAGAGAAGTAAATATGACTTAATTAGATGAAATTAATAACCTAAACAAAGTTTAGTAATTTTGAATTTAACAAGGGTAAAATAAATAAAGAATAAATAAATATAGATAAGACATAAGAAATTATTAGAAGAACTAGAAAATTTTGTCGATTTTCAAAGCAAAAATCACGCTGGCCAAAGTTAAAAGGACAAAGACTGTATTTAAGGCTACAGCAATCTGGGAAGGGAGCCAGATTGAAGGCTTAACTCAGCTCAACTGAAACATTGACTAGCTGGCACTTCTCAGCTGAAGCCCACGCTGGGAGCTGTTGCCCCTGATGTACCTACCACCTCACCCAAGATCAAGCTCCCTTCCTGGAAACATAACTAAATCCACTGAGTGGTCCATGATAGAAGAGGATGGGAGTCTAAAGGAATATGTTCTCGCTCAAAGTGGAGCAACTGTTTAGGTCGGTCACACCTCCAGGGCTTCCTTGGGATCAACTGTGGCTTTTTTTCTTTTCTTTTTCTTTTTTCTTTTTTTTTTTTTTGCAAATGTATTTTAGTTCAACTTTTTCTCTCTGTTCCTACTTCTTTTACTCCTTCTCAGAGAAAAAACTTCGAATACACGAATCTCAAACCTGAGTTTGTTCTTCAAGGAATCCAACTTATAGTAGCTAATTCTAGAACTTACATGAGAAAGCTGACTTTACTGTAAAAGAATATTTTAGAGCTGGATCACCCAACATCTGGCTTGCAACAAGTTAAGCCACTGGTAGGAGTGCTGATGGTCCCTGACATTCGAGGGCATTGCATGGGTTAAAGTTTTCTCCAGTTGTAAACTGGGCCAGGATGCAGGTGGAAAGAAATGCACCAGCCAGTGGAATACCTTAAACTTTTGAGGGATTGAGAGGAAGTTTTAATTATAGAAAAAATGGGGCCTGATGGCGCCATTACTAAGTTCCATTAATGTTCTTCAGGATGAAAGGCAAAGTCGAGATGTTTGTTCAACAGTTGAAGGCAGTTTGTGAAGTCAGAGGACCTCTCCAGTAGAATGTCAACAGGCTACACATCTCACATCAGAGAGTGGGGAAAGCTGCAGGTGAGGTCCAGACCTTAGTTATACCAGTAGCAGAGTTCCACAGCAGGTGAATTCTCTAGTCATAGCAAGTCTGCAATGTCAAGTTTAGGCATGAATTTGAGTCTTTAAATTGGGACATCTGGATTGATGAGCTTGAAAACCTTGAAAACTAAGATCCATGAGGACTCCCTTTGACTGGAAAATGGGAGGGCCCCTTTCTGTTGGGAGGCTAGCACTCACCTCTTTACATGAAGATGATGTAAAGTCCACTGCAATGTGAGGAGGCATGTGACCCCATCATAATTTTCTTTTCTGGTGACAAGATAAGTAACTATGATCAAGTTACAGCAAAAACTGATAAGGCTTCTGCTAAGCCCACGAAAGGAAGAAAGGAACTATATTTTAGGGACTTATAGGATGTAGAAGAACTGTACTGATGAGTACAGATGCATCATTAGAAATTTTTAATATTTTTGCTTTTTTTTTCCTCACCCAGAATCCAGGCCAAACCAAAAAAATATATGTTTTTCTCTGTACCTCTGAATAAATAGCTTAGCTTTTCTCTCCAGTTAATGTTTTCATCCAGTTTAAAATGTATGAATATCATCAATCAGTAAAGATCTTATTTCCAGCTCTATTACTTATGAAGGCTCCTAGTTATATCTTCTTTTCCCAAGTGGCTAAAAGGCCAAAGCTCTTTGTTAGAGACTAATCATCCCCAGAAATGGCTACCGACTGCAGGGTCTGGTTGATACTTCATGGTCTGATTTTTTTTTTTTTTGGTCGCTTTTCATTTATGGAAAAAAAATAATTTTTTATCTTCACTCCAATGCTTACATACATATCTTTTTAATTTTTTTTACACATATATATACAGAAATACAACTAGCAATGTGTACCGAAATATAAAGTTTTTCTGATACTTTAAAAATAAAGTTTAATATCAATTTTAGGGTATTTTACAAAATGTTTGTTGCTAGATTAGCATAAAATATAATTTAAAACCTTCTAAGCAAGAATGACTTATTCTTGGTTCAAAAGCAGACATACTGATGTTCGAACAACCTTTTTCTGAACTGATTTCAAAGATTTCTGAAAATAGCGCTTTCCTTCCATTTTTTCACTGAAGTCAAGTCTCTTTATTAAGACAAAGGTATTTTCCCAAGGAAAGCATACTTTTTATGGAACAGATTTTAAATGCCTCTGTTATAAGGAGCCCACCGACGTATATAATTTCACGATTCCCTGACACACGCACACACAGCCTCACACATCCCTGTTTACCACGTCTCTCAGCGGCATTATTTTCTCTTGGGCTTGGTTTAATCTCATGTTGTTTTGTATGGTATCATGCTCTACGGGCTTATAGCTTAGCAGCAATAAGCTATACCACGTAAGCTAGTTATGTAATAAGCTATACCACTTTATGATATTTCCTTAATGATGAAATTTCCTAACAACGCATTTCTCAGAATGTATCCCCATCATTAAGCAACACATGACTATAGATGGGTGGGAGGCAGAGGTTAAATGAAAACCCCATTGTAAAAGGTTCATAAAAAGATACTTCTTCAGTGCATTACACTTCAATCAACCACATTTTTATTTGAGAAATGAAGAGATTCTTGGAGATATAAAATCTGAAAATTCCAGCATGGTGCCAGAAGTCAGACGCAGGGAGATTTGAATCCCATTGATAATGCTTGCACTCTGTGGCTTCTGAGTTGGTGTTCATTCACTGTCCACAGTGGGAATGAAACACGGCACCTTTGGGGGCTCTGGTGATTCAAAATAACACGGAATGGCCTACGAACCCGTAGGAGGAAACACTGGCCCTCATCAAAAACTGGTCAGTTAGGACATTTCATAGGTTCCCACTCATTTAAGTATCCTTTAAAGCCAGACATGTGAAATAGAACAGTAATTTTCTATCCTGTCTATAGGGCTCAAGATATTTGTGCTGCTTTTCCATGGATCCAATAATTCACCTTTTCATTCAGGAATACCACTTCATTCAGAAAAATGTCCATCTGTGACATTACCCTTTACCATTAAAAACAAAAACGTAAAAAAAGGAACTGATTCTAATCAAAGAAACAATTTTGAAGTTATGAATTTACTCAGTTTGATTAGAATTTTAGGTAAAATCCTAGAATTGCTACTAGTAAATGTATCAAGAGATAACTAAACAAAATTGGTAAGATAAAGTAAAAGTAAGAAATAATAAATTCAGCTTTTCCCCCAATAGTAGTTAAGGTCATGTATTTCACATCAGACACAGGAAATTTTTCATGTTTCTTATCAAACAGATTAATTTATTCGTTGCTGATAATTTACTTTAATGTATTGCATGGGAAATCAGGTTTAAATAATTCTTCTTATCTGCTGTTTCCTGACATTTTCTCATGGCACTGTGTAATGACAGCCTTTAAGGAGAACTTTATCAGTTCTTTACATTCTACTATAATCAAAATGTGTTTTCATGAGCAAATCTTTCCCCCATCCCAAATCAGCAGCATACACCAGTTTTCGGCCCTAAATTCAGTAGACTGAACCATGGCAAATGGAAGTTAGGGTGCAGCCTGTTATTAGGATTCTCAGATGCACGTACAGACAATACATCTTATTAAGCTTGAACATGCCTGTTTGGTGATTCCATCCCAATCACCAGAAATGATGGATGAGCTGCACATTACGTTCATTCAGCAAAATCAACTTTTATTAATACTAAATAGAAACTGATAGGGATTTCTTCAGCCTGGAGAAAATGGAAAAATGAATAAAAAATAAAAAAGAAAGCTACCAGCAGTGTGTATGCACACACATGAACTTTTCAAATAACTTACTGGAAATGTACAATCAGTAAATTCCAAAGTTTTGAATTTGCATTTTACAATATATATATTATTGTATATAAATTTGATTCTTTTACTATTTCTAAGCAACTTAACACATTTAGAAAAATTCTAACTAATCTGTGTTAGGGAATAAAATATATTAGTATTTTATAAGATCCTGAAACAAGCTCCAGAATTTTCAGGTGTTTAGCATCCTCACTAACTTTGAGAATAATTTAGATAAGATGAATATTTAACTCTTACGATCTCCACAAGCTTCTTCATTTTAGAGCTGTAACTATTGTGTGATTTTATTTCTGTTAAAACTAGTAACTAAGCTTAAATCTAATGAGCTTGTGTATGTCTTTTAGATACATGTTAAGTAGGAAAACATTTAAGGAAGGATATTTTAAACATACCCACAATGTGGACCCTCATGGAAAGTCAACAGTTTTGTGGGTCTGGGTAGAGGTTTTCACATAAAGACATTAGGGCTCTGTATTCAACGATTTTAATTGCTGTAGAAATCAAATGTCTCTACCATAGAGTGTCCCTCAACCCTGCCAAGATTTTGTTGCAAAAGCAGAGAGCTGTCAAGGGTCACTGAGTTTCTTGTAAGTACTCAGCTTTTCTTGACATTGAACAAGCACAAATGGAAAGTGTGCTGATATTCCTAGATTTCAGGATCTCTATCAACCTTTTGCCTTACATTAGAGGAAGAAGCAAAGAAGAGTTCTAAAAAAAGCCAGTTTAAGCTTTTTAAAATTTATTTGTAAAATTTATATTTTTAAATCTTCTACAGATAAGGAACACATCCTATATTAATAGGAAAATAAAAAAATTATTACAAAGCAAACAAGTAAAATATAGCACTATGAAATAGAACTTGATAATGTTTTGACACTTTCAGTACCAAAGTGTTTTTAGCATGTAATATATTATTATCTAGTAGGAATCAACCTATATGCTTTTTTATTTTTAACTTTACATGAACTTGTGACTGTTTACTCTCTGTCTAAAAGTTTATTTCAGTTTATTTAATTTTTGATTGAGTGCTTGTGTCATAATTTATTAAACTAATTTTTTCAGTATCTGGATTCTTTTAATTATTATTGTGTGGTGCACAGACTCTAAGGTAGGCCCCATAGAGATACCATTGCTTAGTATTCACATCTGAGTGCTCTCTTCCCCTTAAGCATGGGCAGGACCTATAACTTGCTTCTAACCAATAGAATACAGCATAGAAAATAACATGCAGTCACGTTACACAGGATGTAATGTGTGTCTTGCTAAAAAATTCTCCATTGCTACCTTTGAAGAGGCAAGCTGCCATGCTATGAGTTGCACTATTGAAAGGGCCACATGGCCAGGAGGACAACCAGCAAGAAATCAAAACCCACAGTCTGGCAGCCTGCAAGGAACTGCATGCCACCAGCTATGTTACTTAGAGGCAGATCTTCCCCAGCTGAGCCTCAGAAGAGACCTGATCCGGCCAAAACCAAGAGGCCCAACTAAATGGTGCCCAGACTCCTGACCCACAGTAGCTGTGAGAGAATAGATACATGCTACTCTTTAATAATATTGCTATGCTGCAATAGGCAACTAATAAAAAAGAGTTCTAAATAATACTGAAATGAGCCACCCTATGAAAAAACCACTGTTTTGCTCTAAATTTACATTTAAGGGCATATTTTTGAATAAATTGTTACTGGCCTAAAAGGTATTAATCATTTTGATAATTCAGACTTAAAAAGGTATTTACCATAGTAACCAAAAGAAAAAATCTGTTGTAAGAATAATTTTACCTTGGAAGATTTAGGAAATATTAGACCACCAATTTAATATTAGTAAGAAACCATAAATAATGTTAAATGGCAATTATGACTATAGCAGACACTGTCATAAGTGCTTCACATGTTTTAACTTATAGTGAACTTGCTGACAATCATGTGAAAACTTTACAACTATTATACCCAAGATATAGATGAGGAATTTGAGATGAAACGAGGGTTTGTTAACTTGTCCAACATCACAGAGCTCTTTAAGTTTGAGCTGGGATTCTGAACCTAGTAGTTGAGGTCTAAAACCTGTGCTCTTACATAATTTGCTAAACTACTTGCTAGATAAATGGACAATGTATAAAAAAATGCTATAAATGTATTACAAAATGTGGAAAACAGCACCCAAACAACCCTTAGTTATGTATCACTTATTCATATGTATTAGATTTTGTCACAGTTCTATTGACCCAGAGTATTTATTCACTGTGTATCATACTTTGTCCATTTCTTTATTCATCGAGCAAATATGAATTGATCATCTCTTAAAAAATAGGTATTATATTAATCTTTGGACATGATAGTAAAGATAGTATGGGTTCAGAGCATACCCCTAGCATGAGAGATAGATATTATACAGAAAGTTCCACAATTGAAACAGAACACAAGAGTGTTTAAGACTATTTATAAGAAAACCTGGGGAGTGAGGTCAGACTCTTTTGAGAAAGTGTAGCAGGTGCTCGAATAACATTGTTTTGTTCAAAGTCATTTTGTTATAACATTGACGAGATGCCCTAGGAACTCTTGTTCATATCAATTAGCCGATAGCAAAATCAGTTCTGTTGCACATCATTTTATTGCGTTCCAAGAACCAATGACAGTGTCAAGTGAGGAATTACTGTAATCTGATCTGATATCTGAAGGATAGATTTTCATTAATTGCCTCAGAAAGAAAATAGATCAGCATTTCAGGCGTAGGGGACGTGGTGTGCAGAGCCTACACCATAAGTTAACCTAAGAACTGGAAGGATGGCCTGTGCTGCTAAACCACACAGAGAGTGGCATAAAATCAGCTAGTGAGATTTGCAAGTATAGAACGTGAAAAGATACGTAGACCAACTAAATATTTTAGGTTTTATTATGAAAGTAGTAGACAATAACTGAAGACATTTAAGCAAGGAAGCCTCACGCTCCTATTTGCATTTAACCTGAGATATCCCAAGGTAACTCCGATTATGGAATGGGCAGGGCACATAACGTGGATCAATACTAATAGGCTGGCGACTAGGAAGACTGGACAAAATTGAAAACCATTTGTGTGTGGGATAAAGAGCTAATAAGAGTGTCGAGAATTACTGAAGAGAATTCTGCAAGGACGGTCCCAGAGTGTGTTTTGGGCTGTTCAGGCTGCTGTAATGACGTACTACAGACTGAGCGGCTTATGACAACGGAAATTGATTTCCTATAGTTCTGAAGTCTGGAAATTTGGGACCAGGGTGCTGGGTGCCAAAGTCTGGTGAGGAGCCACATTCTGGTTCATAGATGGCTGGCTTCCAGCTCTGTCCTCAAAAGACAGAAGGCACAGATCCCATTCATGAGAAATTCACCCTCACGGCCTAACCACCTGCCAGAGGCCCCACCTACCAATAGAATCATATTGGGGTTTGTATTGCAATAAATGAACTCGGGAGGGATACAAACATTCAACTATAGCAGGTGGAACCAAATGGGGGGATTTGCTTTTATCCTAAAGGCCAGTTCTGTCATGGAAACCTGAGAGTCTAGAGGCTGAGACATGTTGTTAAATCCTCCTCAGGTTAAAAACTTAGGGACTGGTGTTCAGCTCCCCCTAAGTTTTAGGGAATAGACCTAGAAGGCTCTCTTTACATGAGATTGAAACAGCCAAAGTCTACTCCCAAAAGGGAGAATGAACCAGAAATGGAAACATGCAGAGACTGCTACAGAACTTTAAACCACCTGTCTGTGAAATTGAATTAAGCAGGGCCTTGAATATTAATGTCAAGCACCTGGCAAAAGCATGTACAACTCCTCATGAGACCGTGCTCCCAGCCCTTAAACTACTTCCACAAAAGCTTTGCAGATTCAATGCCTAACCCATACTTTTTACATATCCAGGTTTATTTAGAATAAGAACACATGGATTAAAAACAATAAAAATAACAGGCAACTCCAGATGTTTAGGGTATCAGAACCAGACTATATAACTATAATTATGAAATAGTAATTATAAAATAACTATAATTGCTATGTTCAAGAGAATTTTAAAAAGCTGATGTAGGCTGATGGAGTAAACGGTATCAGATTAACCCTCTTACTGTAATAGCTGTGCATCTAGACAGGGCACAATAGACAGCACGTGGCTGGATTCTTCAAAGACAGGATTATACAAGAGAAAGTCAACCTGTATCCTCGCTTCCCACCTGGACGCATTTCCAAACCATGGCACAGGGAAGTGGAGCCAAAACCCAAAGCAGGCATCTCCTGGGTGAGAGTTACACAGATCAAAGTTTGGAGCTGCTGAGATGGCTGGGACTCGTGGGGGCAGAGTAGAGCAAAAAAGGGAACGGAGAAATTCCCAAACTCTAGCTAGGATTTCCCGCCAGTGTTTGAACAACTACTGAGCTTCGCATACAAGGGGAGGCTGTCCATGGGCCTAGATGGTTTGATAGTACTAAATTTTAAATAAGAACTGTGAAGAAAATTCCTGTGCAAGTGGAGGCAAGGTGCAATGAATTAATGGCCACCATGAAGCCTGGTCTAGTGTCTTTATTGAAGTCTACAAATTCCATAGGAAAACCTTCAGCTTCTGCCCTAAATCCCTAAAATCAGCCTGAATTCAACATGACTGAGAAACAAACAAACAAAAAATCAGGTCAGAAGGTTACATATGTTCCATTTACAGAGAATTTTTAAGCTCTGTAGGTACTTAAGTTCCTGGCACCAATCCCAAGGGCTGTACTCCATATCCTGAGATTTCCTCTTAGTCCCATGACTAATTGTCAACGGCTTCCCATAAACTGTAGATAGAATTTCTTCACTATTTCTTTTCTCTTTAGGATCTGACTCCAATCTCCCATCCAGAAGTCAGTCTCTGATGCTCTAAACGGCACATCTAATTACTTTGTGTCAAAATAATCATTTCATATATATGACTGGCTTCACAGATTGTTAAATCTGCTTGAAAGGCCCTTCCTCTCCTTGCCCCTTGTTTTCCTATAAAACAATCAAAACAAGACAAAAAGACTACTTATCCTTCAAAGCCCAGGTGGTGATATTTTCCCCAAAGTTCTTAGCTAGATTATCTAGATATTCTAGAAAATTTTCCTGTCTTTGAAATGAGTGAAAGATTTAAGGAGTTTTTAAACTTGTTAATATATATTTCTCTTGAAAATTGCATTTTTATTCATCCTTTGACTCATTTGATATCTGTTATTTATCATTTCTTGGCACCTCAGTCAAAACTTACCATTTAAGATTCTATCACCTTAATTACTCCAGAGAGGATAATTCATTGTTATTCATACTGGTCCTTCCCACCAAACTGTAGGCTGGAACTGTGTCTCATCATCTTTATCACTTCAGGTTATCTCTCATATATTACTGTCCCAAAAGGCCTTTCCTGATCATCTTATCCAAAGAAACATTCCTAGTCTTTGACATTCTATCCCTTTCAATACCAAATATAAATTAAGATACCATCTTATCATGAATATAAAATCCATTAAGGCAGGTCACTAACTTTTTGTCTCTTGTTATTTCTAATCCCTCCCAGTTCTCAGCATAAGTCAGTAAATCTATGCTAAAAAATCAATGAATGAATAAGATGGAGGTTTATATAAACAAATAAGAATAAAATAAATACATATATAAATAAATATTTTATACATAATAATTATTCAATAAATGTTAGTTGAATGAATATTTCTAAAATGCCTCAAGATGACTGCCTTTAGGAGCAGGAGTACAAGGAACTTTATAATTAGGAAACAAAGTAAAAAGGAAAAATTTAAGCAAGAAAAATGGAATTTTCTAGACTGTCATACTCTCTACTGTAATACTTCTGATCCTTACTCGTATCATAATAATTGATTTATTTTACCAACATTTTACCATGTACCAATAATAAACTCTTCTCTTGTTTTTTACACAGTATTACAAGGTAGACATTTAAAACTTTTTGATGAATAATAATAATATAATAATAAACATAGACAACTTTATTGATTATTTAACTGTGTCAGGCTCTCTTCTGATTGCTTTTAATTAACTCATTTCATAGTCACACAATGAGCTAGACACTGTATCACACTTCACAGATACATAAAGTAGAGCTCAAAGAAATTATATAATGATTAAATTCTGAAAATAGAAAAATTCCCATTATCCCAACTCCAAACTTCTAACTCCAAAGTCTCTGTTCCTTCTATTACAATAGTTTGTTTTAACGTATATAGTAGCAATAGTTGAAGTTGTACATTTGTGAAAACAATGTATTCCTCTAAATTTCTAAGGACACATCAAATCTCCCCATGCCGACAAATAATTGTATTCGAGAGGCTGAGAATCAGTGTGACCTGGTTAACTTGTATAGTGCTTACACATGTGTTTGAAGCTGCCATTTAATAAGCATTTCTATTAGAAATGTCAAGAAACTTATCAAAATCATAATAGTCGATAATAGAAACTACCTATTTCACTCAAGACCTCTCCAGGTTCTCTATGATTTGAGCAAACCCTGGACAGCTCAGTCGATTAAAGAAATGTGAATATGAGAATAAGAAACAGAGCAAAACAAAACTAACAAGAAACTCAATTTTAAAGATGTGGGAATAGAAATTATATGTTAATAAAACTTATATGGTTTATACAAATAAGTTTTAAAAATACTCAATTCTTTCATTGCTCAAATTGCTAACAATTTGAGATAACTGTTTGACAGATGTTAATAAAATATTCTTTTACAAGCATTCCCGACAGGTTTTTATTCCTTAGTCTTTATCATTATGCTGTAGAGCAGAAAATAATAAGAGAAAAATAAATAGTCTAGGTTTCTTTACATTTTAAATATGATAATACCATGAATAATATTCTATCTATTGTACAAGTCTGACTGGAATAAGGCCTTTTCATTTCCAGGCTAGGTTCTAATCAAAAGTCAAAATACATCTTTTAAAAAAATTAGTTTGTATATCAACAGAAAATTTCCAACACAACTCTTACCCCTACCATAGGCAGTTCTCTCTATATTGAAGTGCTTTATACATCCATATATTTTACAATAAAATATAATTATTTAAGTATTCATGGATTTGATGCATATGAATTTAGTTTCTACTATGCATCAGCCACTCTTCTAAGCACTGATGATTTATTGATTTGTAGAATAGAGTCTGAACACTTGAGAAATTTTTTTTTTCTGATTGGAAAGAAAGAGAAAATGAATATGCAAATGAACATAAAAGGAAGAATAGTAAAAATATAGAAAAGTGGTATTGTTATAGAAAGTGGCAGGTATTGTTTCTTTCAACCTCTATAAAGAGTAGATAGATAGATATTTTTTTCCTAAATGTTTTTGTGCCAAAATTTAGGAGAGGATTTAAAGAAGATATAGAGTATGTGTGAAGTGCCTGGGATGGGAGCAAGCTCATGTGTTCAAGGGACAGAAAGTTAACACATGTGGCTGGATCACAGCAAGTGGGAAGATGAAGGAACAGAGTTAGGTGATCACAGAAGCCTTTCTAGATCATGCTAAAAAGATGTGATTTCATTTCATTTTAAAAGGTTTTAAAGACAAGAGTGACATTATCTGATTAATTTTGTTGGCTTGATCTAAGTACGGAACAGTGAAAATAGTGAGAAATGATAATATATATATGTCATATATATATATATGGCAAAGGCTTTAGAATTTAGGATTGTTTTGATAATTAAAGAAAGTGAGAAATCAAAGATGACTCTTACATTTGGGGTCTGAACATCTGTATGAATGGTGGTTCAATTTATTGCAAACCAAGGAATATATAGTTCTGTTTTTGGTCAGAATAAACCTGAAAGGGCTAATAAATGAAATGTCAAGTAGTTGAATATAATGTAGCAAAGAGAAAAATCTGGGCTCTTGAAATATACACTGGAGTCATCAGTATATAAATAATACTTGAAATGAGTGGGCTGCATAAGATCATTTAGTAGAAAAATGGCAAGAAGAAAATTAAAAAGGGAACACTAAGTGCATAGCTCTAGAGCATTTCAACATCTACGGACCTGGTATGAGGATGTCTACTTCTGCCCACGAAGGACTATTATAGGAATTGCCGCCCCACCATAAAAACTATAAAACTGAGTAAAATATACAAAACCACTATTTTCAGTCATTGCACAATAGGTTATATCTAATTGTGAGAATATATTCCCTAAGGAAATGGAACCAAAGAACTGAACCCCACAATTCCCCCAGCTTATTACGGTTCAGGATACTGAATAGGGAGTGGATCTCCAACAAGGCCAGAAGACTGGTAAAATTAAGGAGACAGAGACCAGATGTCGGGGAGGAGAAAGGACAGGTATGTGCACATGTGGGAGACCAGTGGAATTACTGACCGGTAGTGACAAAGCCCTTTTAATGTGATTATATGACTATTTTGTCTGCAATTAGGTGAAGTCATCAGCTGACACCAAGAGTAGGGGGAGGCCTGCTGAAGTTTTAAGGCAAGGAGAGTTAGAAATAACTGATTGTCTTGGAAAGTGGGATAGAGAGTGTTCTAGGATGTATAGAAGGTTTGTCTGGTTTTGTTGAATTTGTTATAAATATGAAGTGAGATGCATATAGATGAGAGAGATAGTTGGATTTCAGTCGAGATGTGGTTTTGATAGGTGAGAAAGGCAAGGAAGGGTGACACTGAAAGAGGGATTCCAAGTCAGGAGAAGGGACAAATGATGATATGAGGAAGGAGGAATACATTTAAAATAAATAAAAAATTAAAACCCATGGCAGGTAAAAGAAACAATATCTCAGTTAAGCCAGAAATTGGATAGGTCAGCGCTACTAGAATAAGTGGGCTGTAGATCCTGAAGCTCACAGACTTGAGATGTATGAAGAGTTTGAAATGTGTGTATCTATTGTTCCAGGAGATGACAATAAAAGGGTGTGGCTGAGATGGTAGTAATTGCTAGAGCATCTAAGTGCATGTACATTCCCACAGGCCTCCTGCAAGTTAACGCTATGAAGATGCATTATTCATAAGCAAGCATGACATACAGTGTGTTTAAATCTGCATTTATCAAAGACTGAGAATGCTAGACATACTTTTTTTGGTCAGGTTTTGAGTAATTATCATATAGATCTCACTGAATAAATCAATACATGGGAAAGATAACCTAGATGCTCTAACAATTACCATCCAATAAAGGTAATATTTTACAGTTGGAAGAGCTCATTATTTTGAAAACCATCCCTCAATGATTAACTTCAGCAGTCAACAAACTAATGTCAAGTTGGTTTTCAAGAAAATTATCTAATAAATCAAGATATTATTCACATTGACAAAGAAATTAAAAATCACAGTAAAATTCTCTGAAGGAACAAAAACTATGAGTCACATTAAAACACCAATTTCTTTCAGTGTTTAAAACTAGAGGCCATATAAAGTCAAGGTTACTAAAAACTTGTTTGAAAAAAGAAAGCCAGACCAGATTGAAAGAGAAAATGTAATAGAATTTTACATAAAAGAGTCGTCCCCAGAGACCTGGAGAGGGAAGTATCAGCCCTTGATATTGTAATTTAATCAAAACTGAGTTTTAATTAAATTTCCATGGGTTTTCTGAAATACAGCAGATATGCTTTTGTTTTTTGATCAACATTCAATAAAGTACCTTAAAATAAATACATCATCTACAAGCCCAAAAGTTTAAAGGAGACCCAATCTAAGGCATATTAGCATATATAAAATGCCAAAATTAGAGCTGTTTTTTTTCAAATTCATATATCATGTGCTAGACATAAAATAATGAGCTCTTGAAGAGCAGAAGTATTCTCCCCAAGAAAATTCTCCTTATCACTTTTTTTTCACTCTTTATAGGGAAACCTTTTTAAAATGTCCACTGGTTACCTCCATAAATATAAATTTATTTCAGTCCATGTATAGTTATGGCTGATTTTAAACTCAACATTTCTCCAACAATATATTACTTTGTTGTTTATTTTTACTTTTCTTTCACTCCCATTGTCCTTAAAATTACAATACTGTTATTTCCTAATTCAATCCTCACTGAATTTAATCATTGTTTTTCTATAGTGTATATGCGTTTATTTTTTTAGTGGTTATTTGGAAATAATTTGAAATTCACTGAGTTCGCAAGAATAAGAGTATTACAAAAAATGTTCCTATGCCCTGTCTTAGTCCATTTGGCTTCTCTGATGGAATGCTACAGACTGGGTGGCTTATAAAACAATGGGAATTGAGAGTTCTGGAAGCTGGGATGTCCAAGATCAAGGCCCCAGCTTAGTCACATGGTGGCGTAAAGGTCTTCCTTCTGGTTCATATCCAGAGCCTCAGTCTTGTCCTTTCATGGTGAGAGGAGCTAGGAAACTCAGTGGAGTCTTCTTTATAAGGGCACTAATGCTTTTTTGAGGACCCCACCTTTGTAACCCAAGCACCTCCCAAAGTTCCCACCTCCAAATAGAATCATTTTGGGGGATTCAAAATCAACATAAGAATTTTGGAAGAATTTTGGAAGAATACCACACCTTGTATCCACAATCACATATTAGAAACATTTTTTTGTTATTTGCTTTATTATTTGCTATCAGAATCTCCTTCTCCCTGCTTCCCTACCTCCTCCAGTTTTTACTTATCACTCAATATTTTTCTGAATCATCTGAGAATGAGTTACATACATAAAGACTTTTGTCCCTAAATACTTTAGTGTTTATTAATTAAGAACTGGGATAATTTTTTATATCACAGTATATTTTAACAACAGCAAATTTAGCATCTAAACAATACTGTTATCAAATCTTCCATCTATATTCTAATTGTAATGATTATTTTTAATTTTAATTTTTACAAACTTGAGTCAAATATTTAATTCAACCTCTTAAAATAATATTAAATATGCCAACAATGTGTTAAGAGAAGTAGATACATTACAACCAAAATTTGAATTGTTATAACACTATTGAGTGTGAATATTTTGAAACATGTCCAATAAATCATATTTCTACTAATTTCAAGAGCAATAATAATGGCTGTTTATGCTTTTCAGTTGGAAGAGTACTTATCCCAATATTTATAAATATTTAAATTACAAAAAAGACGAGTTTTTATCATAGAAACAACTTGAAAGAACAAAATGTTAGCAGTTACCTCTAGTTTATTAGATCAATTTTTAATTTATGTTTGCTGAACTTTATATCATAAATAAAAATAATAAAAAACAGTATTTATCAAGTATTTTAAAATACGCATGCAAATGCTAAGCCCTTTATAAGTATTACACAATGTAATTCTCAATCAGCACTATAAATAAAATTTTATTATTTATTTGTTTTGTGAGGAACATTAGGCACAGAGTTATTGAGGAAAAGAGGAGGAAGTGGTAGAGTGAAGATTTTTACAAGGAAATCTGAGCTCCCAAATCCTGGGCCATAATGCGTAAGTGTTAACTTTAGTGATAGGAGAAAAACATAAAAATGATTTTGAAACATTTCAATTTTATATTATTAGAACAGTGATTTAGAATAATTTTAATAATAAAACCATGAACATAAAACAGTTTATTATTCAGAATACAATTGTTGTACATAAATCTTATTTATAAGTATTCTGCCTTGCAAATCTAGATCTCAGCCTCTCTTATTTTAGACCTTAGTCTTTTCAACTCAGACAGACTCCTGGGATTTGTTTGGGTTTTTTTCCATTGCAGCCTAGAAATTGTCTCCAGGAGGTAAGCTGATGCAATCAGAGAGTCACCTAATTTTCTCCTTTCCTCTCTAGGAACACAGTATTTTGCTACTTGTGGATCAGCATCTATAAATAGTCCTACCATAGATTTTGTCTGGGAGGGCAATTTCCATGGCAGGTAATTCTCCATGAGTAGAAATAGCACTTAGTTTCCACAATGACTTCCCCAAGTTGCCAAGAGCCATGTGAGCAGTGCATTGTAGCCAAGGGTCTAAATACCGTACTCCCACATATTTAATCTGGGGAGAATAGCCCCATATTAACCATGTCTCCCTCACTCAACTCTTTGTTCCCCTTCACCTAGCACTGTCACAGTCCTGTCGCATACATATTCACTTGGCTCCTGTCACTGCACATTGGCTAGACTAATAGGGGAAGTCCTTCTAGAGGAAGTCCCTTGCTTCTCTTGGAAGACCTGCACTTCCATGGCTCGGTGATGCTATGACTTGACCCTTGAGGGACTTCTCTAAGAAAATAAGTTAATTAATTTTAACATAAGGTAGTAATGTATTGGGCATCTCAGAGAAAGGGAATAATTCTTTCCCAAAATAGGTGGGCAATCCAAGAAATCCTCACCAAAAAGGTGAACCCTGAGTTGGATTAATAGACTTTAAACAGCAAAGAAAAAATACTATGCTGAATCTTGGATCTTAGTGCACTCATGTTGTATAAAAGACCTGAGCTAGTCTAGTCTAACATCAATCAGTTTTCTCACGCTCAACATCATACAAAGCATCATCAAATAGGTGAACAGACATAATAAATGATGGAAAATAAGAATTTCTAATGGATGTCTCAGCTCATCCTTAGCCATCATGACACTAGATTTTTTATATTTAAGACAATAGTTAATGGTACAAATCCAAGGGGACAAAAATGACCAAAATAAATTGAGCTAATCTAGCATAAACATATCTGTGATTGTGTGTAATTGAATTCCAATGATGTATTTTTATAACAACAAAATATATGTTTCTTGTAATAGGATTATCTTCTATTCTACCTGGCTATTACATTAAATCTCATGCCAGATAGAGCGTCACTTAAGATGATTGAATAGCACTGGCCTGAACAGATTTTCAAGTTTATGAGTGGCCCTGAATACCTGTGCCTGAAGAAAAAAGAAATGCTTTTATGCTTCAATGGGCTCCATCATGAACTATAGTTACATCCACAAATTCTTTGTCACCTAGCCATCGTAAAGAGGTATTTTTCCTTTGAAAAATTCATCTGCTGATTGAAGGTGCCTTTTAATCTTAGATTGCCTTGTGATTGGCAGTCTCGTTCAGTGACCCATCTGATGCTTCTTCCATTCTGCTGTATTCCTGACAAGTGGTTGCTTACTCAGACGCCGTTGAACACATCACTGCTTTCTGAGGGAATCTAGTCCAAACGTGTCCATCTGAGCAGATTAAAAGATTCTTGATAAGTTCATGTTCTCCCAATTCACAACACTGGTCCTGAACATTGCTTGATTTTTTTACAACACACCCAAGTCCCTCTTCCAGATATCTGAAAACAGCTTGAATAATGTAATTAACATAGATTCTATGTGCCAGAAAAAGAAAATATTTTTCTTCCTCAACAAGGTAGAACTTGGTTGGCACAGCTAAAATATGGTGCGTGCGATATCATTCAGATCTACTTATGCTTTTCTCTAAGATATTTAGAACTAATGCGAGTTATCTGTGTCTCTGTAACAAAACTATAAGTTCCATAAGATGAAATATCACAACTCATTCTATTTCTTTTCCTCAACACAGATAAGACAAAGATGGACGAAAGGGATTTCAGATTTTATTAGAGTTTTAGGCATTTAGAACACACGTACTGAACATCAGTTATGTGTCAGAACTACATGCCATATTCAGGAAGCAGATAAAGTAAGATACAGAATCTGTTCTCAAGGATTTTTTGATGTACTGGGAAAGAAAGTCATATAAATAATCTCTGTACGGCAGGTACCTATGCAAAGTGCTATCAGCACACAAAAGATGTGATAATCTTCCCTGGGTTGCAGCAAAAGATATTGCAGTAGCTGAGACATTTAAGGTGAGATCTGAGGGATGAGAATTTATAAAGCAGACAAAGGAGGGAGGGCATTCTAGAAAGCTGCAAGAGTTTTGGCAAAAACCAAGATGCCTGGAAAGTGTAACATCAGGAAGGAAATATACTTCCGTTGTTAAAACTATAAAGCAGGTGGGAAGTGAAGAGAGATGTGGCTAAGTAGATAGGTCCAGCCAAATGTCACTTCCTTGTGTGATGTGTGAATGAGATTACCTGTTTGTGTACAGGCCATGGGAAACCACTGATGGGTTTTTAGCAAGGCAGTGACATTCAGAGTATACATTTTTAGGAAAGTGGTTGAGAGCTCTGTGGAAAGCAACCAGATGCTGAAAAGAAATAAAGTTAAAACAATCAGAATTTTTTTCAAATAGGACAACTCAAAGGTGAACCTGAGAGGAATTAGTCATCGGCATAGAGTGGAAGTTGGGATTGCAGGTATGTTGAAAAGAGAGAACTCAGTGGACTGTCTAGATAAGTAGAAAGAACAAAAGTTTAAGTTATCTCTCTGATGTCTGACTTTAGAGGCGACTGGAAGATGGTTTCATTAATTGAGACAAGTCCACTTGGAAAACAAAAGAAAATGGTGAGTTGAGTTTTGCACCTTCTGATTTGAAGAAATCAGTGAAAATTAAAGGTGGCAAAATTTAGCAAGCAATTAGAGATCTGTGCTTCAAATACAGCTGAGGTATATGCATTGCTGAAGACCAAAAGAAAAGGTATATGTGAAAACAGAAGATGACTCAGGAAGCAAAATATGTAGGTGGCATGCAGAAGAAGATAATTGAGATGAATTGGATAAATATATTGTCAAATAAATAACATATATTCAAAAAATAGAAAATCTGAATAGATGTGTATCAGATAAAGAAAATGAATTAGTCATTTTACTAAATATATTTCCAATGAGAAAATTCCAGGCTTGGCTGATTGAATTATTTCAAACATTAAAGGAAGAATAAATACCAATCCTGCATAAACTTCATACAGTAGACTAAGGAACAGTGAACATGTCCCAACTTATTAACAAGGTTTCATTGTAAAAGCTACAAACAATATCATTCAGTAATATAAATCCAAACAATTACTTAAAACAATTTTTATATATTACAGTATAGCAATATATAAACAGAAGACTATACCATAACCAAAAATTCTTTATACTAGAAATGAAAAGATAATTTAAAAGTGGAAAATCAATATAAATTATTATGTAAACAAAAAGGTAATGCATTTAATCATAGAAGAAAATGTATTTGCCAAAATCCCATACATATACGTGCTAACTCAGAACAGCATCAAAAGGCAAATTTCTCTGAAAAAGGGCATTTTATGAAAAACCTTGAAATGGCATAATCCTGAATGGTAATAGACTGAACATTTTCTAAGAATATTAGGAAAGCAAAAATAACCACCTTAATAACTTCTACTCGACACTGTAATAAAAAAAAAAAAAAACTAGCCAGTGCAATGAGCCAAGGAAAATATATTTAGAAATACAGATCAGTAAAGAGGAAGTAAAATTGTATTATATTCAGGCAATATTATAATTCACGTAAAAAATCAATCCTGCAAAATCTACAAAAGTAGATACTAGAACCAGTAAGTAAATTGTGCAAGGTGGCAAAACAAAGCATCAACATACAAAAATCAATTATGTTCTATATGTTAGTAATGAACAACCCAAATGAAAATTTAAAAACCTTCATGATATCATCCAAAAATACAATACTTAGGAGAAAAGTTTACTACAAAACGTTGCTAAATTAAATGAAGAGATTACTGTGTATGTAGATTGCAAGACAAAATATGGTTAAGGTGACAGTTCTGCCCAAGTTGATCTATAGATTCCATGCAATCTCTATCAAAATCCCAGCAGGCCTCTGTTGAGGAAATTGACAAGTTAATCTAAAATTCGTGGAGAACTATAACTGGTCTGGAGTAGCCAAAACAATTAAAAAGATAGAAACAAATTTATAGAACTTCCACTGCCGAATTTTAAAATGAACAATAATGTTATAGTAAGCAAAACAGTCTATTATTGACATGAGCATGTATGTAAATATATGCTAATGAACTGAAATGGAACCCAAGAATAAACCCACACCTAAATTACCAACTGATGTTTGCCAGAAATGCCAAGACAATCCAATGGGAAAATGATAGTTTTCTTAAAATGAAGCAATTGAAAAGAAGTAGGGGAGAGAGAGAGAGAGAGAACATTCTGTCTAGAAGAAGATGAAGGAAAGAAAATGCTCAAGGAGAAGCACCATATGAGAGGAGAATGGATTCTCCATCAAGTGTGGAGGACTGAGCCTCCAGGAGGACTGGAGGACACAGCCTGTCTTCCACCAGGAATACAAGGGGTAATCACCGTGCCCAGCCTCTAGAGAAGCAAAAGCAGGCAGCTCATCCAAAATAAAAAGGAATTCCCTAGTATATATGTTTATGTGACATCATTTGGGTAGCAGAATAATCTATTGAGATGGAGACACTTGAATTCTGTGAGGAGGGAAAGTGACACTTCTTGCTTAGATTAAATTTGTAGCGTTTGAAGCCATTTGGAGGGACTTGGGTCAAGAAGGAACTGGGGAATATCAAGATGTCAGTTTGTAAAGCATTGTAAGTTTCCCCTTTCCTCTGTGAGCACAAATATGCATTTAGATGGAGATGGAGTTGTCTGCGTTTTAGTGTGAAATTGAGGAAGAATAATGTATTGGCCTCTATGACAAGATGATGTGACCTAGAGAAAAATATGAGTGAGCTCTAACTGAAACACAATTTAGGGCTGAATTCTGCCAAACAATGGCACAAAGCATCTGTGTCCATCATGTGCAGTGAGGCAACTGTTATTCCCGAGGGCTGGACCAGGGGGGGTGATTATTTTAAACTATGCCCATGTTCAAACACCAGTGGATGCTGTGGCTGGACAGAGTCATTCTGAGAGTGTGACAGACCCTCCTAGAACATCCTCTTCTGGACTTGATCTATTGCATCCTGATGGAAAAGCCAGGACAGGGTCAGGAGAGAATGCATCCCTGTGAAGCTTCTTTCTGTGTCTTAGTTTTTTGGTAGAAACCCCCTTTTCACCTTGCTTTCTATTTGGTGCATCAATGAACAAGGAGGAGGAAGAAGGGAAGAAAGAGGAAGGAGCCATTTGTGCCAGTGGGAAAGTACCAAAAAGTTCACAAATTTCAGTAGCATTTTCCCCATCAGAGTACATAACTTGAGTCTGAATTATGTCCAGAAACATAAATATAATCAGGATCGTTGAGAGCTAAGATTCGAGAGTCAGAGGGTCAGTATCTAGGCCACAATCCTCACTACCTGTATGGCCTTATCAATGGTGACTAAATTTCTTTATCTGTAACATGGGGATAGAATTCTTACCTCTTGAAGTTATCATAAGAATAAGAGAGACAATATTGATTAAAAAATAAATACAATGAATTCGATTTTTAAAAATCCTTTGTGCTGTGTGTAATATAAGTGCTGTGTTTCAGATACCATCACTTACCTGACCACACAAAGATAATAAAACAAACATTAATTCTCCTGCGTCCATGCTGGCTGTGGCAAATAGTGTTTTATGTGATTGTGGTGGAAGGAAGGTTTTAGCAATGTCAGGGAGCCACTGGATCACGGGCTGTCACTGATGTGAGGATGTGATCACACACACGTAGCCTCGAGGACTGTGGTATGATTGACAAGGAAAAGTAAAATAGGAGACAGCACTGACAGGTTTTGCAAGTCAGACTCTCTCCTACTTCAAGGGGGTGGATTGAGTGGGACTGGGAAGGACCAAGTTTCACCCCAGATCCGACTACAGCTATGGAGGCAACCTGCCCTTTGCGGGCTCTGAGGCAGCTCCTCTGTGTTCCCCAGGCTTCCAAGCGGGGAGGCTCCTCTACTTGCCTGTCTCATAACTGAATCACTACTAAGTCAGTTCAGGTCACAGCATAGTCTTTTTCACATCTTTTTCTTCATCCTCCATCCCAGCATTTCTGAGAACATCTGAAAAGCAGAAAAGTGATCGTGCCACAGGATTTTCATTATCACAAAACAGCATTAATTCAATGTTTAATGCAAGAGTTACAAACTTTTTTTCTCCAAAATGATAATAGTAGATACTGTAGGGCTAAATAGCCCTAATTACAAATGTAATTACAAATGTAATTCTTGTAGGCTTTGTGGGCCACAAAGTCCCAGTTATACTTACTTAACTCTGGTGCTACGGCATGAGTGGCCGGAGATGCATGCGTGTGGCCGCGTGTCACGAAAACATTACTTAGGGCCTGTGGAATTTACATTTTATATAATTATCACTTTGTTCTTGGGTACACACAAATGTGACAAGCATTCTTAGCTCATGGGCCATATAAAAGCAGGCGACCGTAGGACATGGCCTGAGAGCTGCAGTCTGCTGTCCCTGGGTTAGTCTGTGGAGTGAACTGCCCACACTGTCTCCGCAGCCCACTCCCTCACCAGACATGGGGGAGGGGCGACCTGCCACCTGGCTTTTCAGGGTTGTGGCACCTACCGTGTCCTCAGTCTCACCTTTCTTTGACCACAGGACAAATCGATGGTAATAGTTGCCTGTGAGTCCATTACTCATCAGAGCAAGAGGACTCTGAACGATCAGGAAGAGGAGATGTTGTTTCTCCCTCACTTTGAGGTGTCACATCCTCTCTCTGCAGATATTTATCCCTTTAGGTGTTTTTAGCTGGAAAGAAAACCATAGGCAGATTCTTGACCCCAAAGATATGACCAAAGCCATGATGTTGGGGGTCACGTTGTTCCACTGCATCCACAGCGGGGTCCCACAAAGCTTGCTGACTGTTGAAGTTGTGTGGAGTTGCCCATGGCTGTCACCTTCTAGCTCATAATTGTAAACAAAATGCTGCTGTAACACTGTTTTTTATCATTACCTAATTTCAAATTTATAAGGACAGACATCAATCTGCTTCTAAAACAATTGCATTACATTAAAGTACTGTTTCTCTATAATACTTGCCTACTGACCTGTTATGTGTTCAAGGAAAATATATATATATATATATTTATATATATATATATTTATATATATAGTCTTAGAGAGAGAGAGAGTGATAGAGAGTTCCCGACAGAGAGCGAGAGAGAGGGAGAGAGGGTGGGGAGGGAAATAGGGAGGGAGAGGGAGGGAACATATACTTGGAAATGTCATGCTTTAGTGGAACTTGCAGCTTCCCCCTTCAACTTAAGTACAGAGAATGACTGGGTAGCACTTTTGCACAATCTCAGGTAAAATCTATGTAATATATGTGGTGAAATGCAAGCTAAATGTGCTTTTAAAATTATTGGAAACTATATATTAGTGTGTGAACAAGTCATCTATCACACAATCAAGCTTTTATTGGAAATTCTGACACCATGTTCTTTTGCTAGAAACCTTGAAAGCCTTTTTTAAAAGTAGAATCACAGCAATCATACTGAAAAAATAAATAAAAATACATTTTATTAGTATCTCCTCTAGTGAAACTTGATAATTACATTTCAACCAGTATTTTTAAGTAATGTGTAATACCTAATTTTACATTTATCTACTTTATTATCCTTTATGAACAACTCATTTTAAATACCAAAAGAAAACTCAAGAATAACTCAAGGATATTAAGAGTGATGAGAGTAGTAAGGATTGGAAAGAAAAGGGATTAAATCCTGACTTCTCAACTTATTAACCATATAGTTCTGGCCAAGCCAGAATCTCAGAGCCTCAGTTTGTGCATTTGAAATTGTGCTCGTTTTCAGAATTACAGATGAAATAACAAGAAGTGATGAATGCCAAGTGTGAGAAAGTGTCAGAGTTCAATGTCAATATGAATATTAGAATCTTACATTAAAAATAGTTAAACCAAAATTCCAAGCAACATATTTACATCTACAGAGCATGAGAGCTAAAAAGGGACTTACAGGTCATCTCTTTCCATCTGACATTGGATGCAGCAACAGATGCTCATGGAGAGGGTAAGATTGATCTGAGCACATCTAAAGAACTTGTAGTTTCAGTTAACAAATGGCCTTTAAACTTCTGACCCACTGTTCTTTCTCTCCAGGCGGTGACTGCTTCGAGTTGCTGTGTTTAAGAAATTAAAACGCAGGCTGCCAGATTTTCAGAATTATTATGTTTTTTATTTATGTATTTATTATTTTTAGTATATGTACCATAAAATATTTGGGACATACTTATGCTAAACATTATTGCAATGATCTGAAATTCAAATTTAACTGAACATCCTGAATTTTCTCTGGCATCCCAATTTACAGTAAGAAAAAGTGACATTTACAAGAACCTGGAACATGCTATTCTAAACCTCTTAAAATCTTAGCTTTGGCCAAAGGCCATCATTACTACCTGGGAAAATTTTAGTTACCCTTGAATGTGCAGCTTGCTGTCATCCAACTTTAGAGAGTTTATTCCATAGAAATTCACCTTTGCTTCTTTCAATGCCATCAAGGTATTTCAATTCTACTGTTTTTTAGAATCAATCACATTCTGTCCTGTTTGACATGTTAGAGGCATATATGTTTTTCTCTCCTGCCCTCTGTGAGCTCCTAGAGGAATGCTTTTGCTCTTTATAAATTGCATATCAGTGAATCTGTTCTATGTGTAGCCCATTGTCTTGGAAGCAGCATAGAATCTACCTAACATCATTTTAAACAGGGTTTCCTTATGAATAATAACCATGTTTTTAAGGCTATACCAGGCTGATGTTATACTTTTATATCATCACTGTCATCTTTATCATAATCATCATCATCTAAGAAGCCACTATTTATTATTAAATGCTTCCTCTATTTTTGGAACTATAATTACTTGGGATTCCATTTATATATTCATTTAAATCACAATAGCAATCTTAATAGCTAAATTCTCATGACTCTTGCCCATTTTTTTGGTGAAGAAACAGCCCAGAGATTACAACTTAAAAATATATATGTATATATATATATATATATATATATATATATATATATATATATATATGATGGGAAACACATCTGGGATTCAGACACAAGAGTGAAGTTTTAACTACCCTGAAACTATTAAAAGAGGCGTAAGATGTATTTCTCTTCTTCTGATTTTAAACACTAGTGCAGGGACTATAGACTATTTAAAATGAATAAGACATAGGCTATTCCCAACCCCCAGTTCACAAATTATTTTCAGAAAATAACTATGGCCTGCTTTTTATGATTGAAGACAGCCATTCTAATTATTGGGTGAACTGTATTATTTTTCTACAGATTCCTTCCAGCTTTGGCTTAATAGTGTAATGTTAGTTCCTCAGTCCTTTGAGGCCTGTGACTGCACTGTGACATCCATACTATAACTCTGGTCCTCCTTTCCAAGGGAAATGCTGCTTATTTCTTTTGTAACCAAAGAAATGTAAGGCTCCACGTATATAATAATAGTAAGTAATTGTAAATATGTTGAGGGTCTGCTGTGTGCCAGGTGGTGTTCTTAGTGTTATGTACGTGCAAATTCATTTACTATTTACAACAGCCTTCTGAATTGGACATTATCTGACCCATGTGACAAATGAGGCCACTGAGCCCCAGAGAGGCTGTGTCAGTTGCCCAATATAGCATGATAATTCAATGCCCCTAAGCTGGGACAGGCTCCACTCTGTAGTACGGAGCAGTCTTCATACTTCTTTTATATCATACTTCACTGCAGTTATCCCAGAGGAGACGATCACTGTGTTACTGATGATTTTCAGACATTTCTCAGAGATTTTACTCCTGCTTTATCCCTAAGATGCTGATCTGGAACATCATAAGAAAACTCAGGACAATCCCTTTATTCTGATTCTCAGTAGTTAGGACCAGGCCTTCTGAGTCAAATCTCTCTTTTCATGTTCTTTCCCAGCACCCTCCTTAGTCCTGACACATCCTAGCACAGCCCTGATGTCACCAGGAGAGAAACAGACAAGTCTGAACTCGAGGGTGACTGCACCTGCACTCCAATCCAGCCCATGGCTTTGTGTATACAGCCTTAGTATTCTGTAGTGCCTGTGAGAAAGGGTCATGGGAAAGTTATCACAAAGAAGGGACCTCAAAGAGGAAATGGAATCAGTTAGAAGTAAATCTTTTTTATTAATTATGTGTGGAATTAAAAGAACATGAACAAATCCTTGCTGCTCATTGGATCGACACTCAAGAACATTCAGTTGTTTGAAACCAGCTCTCCCTTTGGGAGGTTCACGGGGATAGATTTTCATGATCTTACACTTAATCGCATCTTTATGGGGCACTATAAAATTGTAGTACCTTAAATAGATTTTCCAAAATAAAAAAAAAATTGCCTTTAAAGAACAAAAGTAGTATATTTCCTCATCTTGGAACTTTAAAGAGTGATGTGTAGCTCATGTAATTATCTTTAAAATAATTATCTTTAAAATTTATAGATCTGAGAATTAAAATATATACTTTATTTCTTTTATAAATAATTATAAAATTTAATTCTATATAATTCCTAAACCCAATAAAGTTTATTGGTTAATTAATCTTTTTTAAGTCGACTTTGGTATTTTCTATCACAAGTACAGGCCATGTGTTCAACTGTTTTCTGCTAATTATTCTTTTACGCACTACTCAAATTATACAGTTCAACCTAAAATTATGTCATGATGTATGTTCAAACCTATTATGGGACAAAGGCTACAGAAAATGCTATTGAAAACTTTTGGCAAAATTTAATATTCAGTAAGCTTTGGTCTTAGTACATGCCTAGCTGTTCAGTAATTTTTGACTGACAAAACCCCACCTGACTTATTGCAAAGATCTTTATGTTCTATTATTCTTCTCTGTTCCCTTCTATTTCTTGAGTCACAGCTTCTATTCTTTCAGTTAAGGTAGGGAAAGAGATAAGCAGTCTCGTTGACTAAATTTACACTCATGTGATGACCTGAATTTTGCAACTATTTCATATTGGAAAAGATGTTCTATCTGAAAGAACTCTTTTGTCTTATAAACATCCATATTGTTCAGCATATACGGTTGAGTAGTAAACAAAGATTGATAGAGATGCTAGTCTTTAAAGGCAGTCTATACGCATATAACCAGAATGTATGAATGAGGTAGATATTCCAGGCATGAGAGGAGGACATCTGCAACAATGAGGAGATATATTTTACTGAGGACATCTGCCAGAGCAGCCACACATTATATAGCTCTTGATAAACTTTACAAATCATACATTGATTATTGCTGCCACTTAGAGTTTGGATGTTTACAATAATTTTATAATTGAGCAATAGTTGAAGATTCACATAAAACTTGGTTATCCATATTAAGAAATGATAATATTAATAATAAAAACAAGTTTAAAATTACCGAAGTAATGGATAGCAGGTGACAAATATTTATAATATTCATTTGCTGAATTAGTTTACCCAGCAAAATGGCAGGTATCTAGATTGTTCAATTTATATATAAATTTTGGTTTCTAATATTGTTATGTGAATCTCTACCTGCATTGAGGAAGAACTTATTGTGAATAGTGGTATTTTCTTGCAAATTAAGAAGAAAAGGCTAGAAAACTAAATATTTTGCTATGCATAACTGGGGTGGAAATGAATGATGAAATTCAAAGGGTTTGAATGAAAACCTGTGTGATGCTAATGTGGTTTTTTTGTGGTAATAATGAAAAATCTTGGGTAAACAGGATTATAGAAAAATATCCAAATCACCAAAAAAGAAAAAAAAATAGGACTGAGTTATCTCAAAGGAGACTTAAGAAGAGGCATTTAAAACTGTTTAGATGACATTGAAAACTTGATCCAGTTCTGATACCCAATATTCTACTGGTCAGTTCAAATGTAAATATTATTAAAATTTTATTTAAAAATTCAGAAGCATTTATCTATCACTTTTTAAATTATAAAAGCACTTACAAAAAATGAATTGATGCAGAAATATTTTGCGGGATAAATGACATAATATGTGTGATACATAGTACGTGCTCTCAGGTAGTTGGTGCATAGTAAGTCATCGATAGTAGCTATATTTCAGACATTTATAAATTCCAACCATGAGAATAGGCCATGAAAGGGAGAGATAGGAGTGCAAATTAATATTATTTATATTTGCACTTTCTTCTTTAATCCTAAAAGCCTCAACAAGATTGCTTTTGTGATGACAGCAAAACATTCAAAAGATCCCCAACACACACACACACAAAACCACAAAGCATCCATAATTTTCCATATGTACCTTGTAAATGATATTTATTATTTACATTTAGTATTATAGTTAATTATATGCTTAATCTCTACCCTTGGTATGTGTCTATTTTGTTTTAATCCACCATAATACTATGCCAGTAGCTAGGCAATCTGTATGTGTTTTGTCTGAGAGCAAATACAAGATGATGAAACACCTGAGAAGTATATTGCATGCATAAAGGAAAGACAACGAAGTGGTTCAAAGCTCAAAGGAAGATTATTTGGGTTCAAAACTCAACTCCACCAACTGATGGCTTGTGCCTTGAGTGATGAATTGATCTCTGTGTTCAGTTGTTCCACATGTATAATGATGACATTTTATATTCTTCTGAATGCAGTCAAAGCTCTGAGGACAGCACCTAGCACATAAAAATCTCCTGAAATATTAGATATTATATTAATTCATAAGTTGTCTTTCCCAAAAGAAATTTAGGAAAAATTAGACAAATTGACACATCAATTTAAGTTAGGAAAATGGAGTTGAAAAAGAAAAAGAAAAACAGAAAGTAAAATGAAATCAAGGAAATAAAAACACTTTCCCTGAGGACTGGTATGAATACTCTAAGGACAAACGTGCCTCCAAGAATTCTGCCAGGCAAAGTACAGAAGGTCATCAATCAGAGTTAGTAGGGTCCACTCTCACTGGTTTCTTGAGAGAAGTACCTTTATTCCTGGTGCTGAGAGCTGAATGTTTGCTGCGAGCACTCACACAGAAGGCGTCGTGAAGTGTGTTTCCACTCCAACATCACAACATTTTTCTAGCAAAAACTTTAACTTTCATACAGCTCTTTCTGGTAATGTCTGTTAATGTAAGCTGATGCTATAAACTTAAATTAGTAAAAATGACTCCAAGGGCTCTCTACCAACCCGTTTCAAAATGATGTAGCAACTATGAAAGTAGGCGATAGGTTATAGTATTAAGAAATGTACATTAGCCTTGTACATTTCAATTTCCCTAAATAGAAAATAAGAAAACAAATTGCACAGCTCAATTTCCCTAAATAGAAAATAAGAAAACAAATAAAATTATAAATAAATATAGTTTATGGTTTCCAGCTACTTGCAAGGGAGTGAGGTTGCCTTTCATCTTTTTTATCATCAGAATTATCTCCTTTGAGGTCATTGTCAGGATGAGCATCTACGAAATGCTTTCATGTCAACCAGCTATAGAACTAACCAGAAATTGGCATTACACTAAGTAAAATGGGCTTGAAAACCTGCAACTACCTAGAGGCACATGTGGAATCTCTGTCAACAATGACCTGAAGTTATCCAGGCAACAGATAGCTTCACTCAAAACAATCAGTTCAATCACCAACAAACAGTCAAGACTTGGGATGTCATCCAATCTTTGAATCAGCTCAGAATCTTCCTTTGGCCAAACAATAAAAACAAAAACAAAAACAAAAAACATGTATTTATTATTCATCCAAATTATCTCTCTTATCTGTCCTCCTTCTCTGTATGACTTACTTCACTGGCTTAGGTCAGGCTCTCACTTTCACCCAGATAACCTCAAGACATTTAAAATTTGTCTCCCTGCTTTCAGTCCCCTGCCGTGCAGCCTACCCTCCATAGTGCAACCAGACGATTTCTTGAAACACCGGAGAGAGATGGCCATTGTCAGTGTAGAGTTGTCTGCTAGCATCTTGTTGATGTGAAAAGCCATGTGTGGTAATGCTCTTCTCTGGCAGTGCTCTCCAAAAGTCTCATTTTGCTGCTGAAATAAGAGGAAGGAGAAATCATACTTGAAAGTTAAAACGTTTTTGATGCATAATCTCAGATTTTCACAGCTCTTCTCCACCCGTCCTTTATGACTCTTCACTGCCTTTGTTATGCTTGCTCCGTACAAAATTGTTGCTTCTCCCATGTTTTTGCACATTTTAGAGCTCTCAGAGTATTTACTTCCTAGTAAATTTCCATTTAAGACTGCTAACATGTTTACTTTTCTGATGATTTTCAAAAAGCCTTTCCTATGTCAGGTTAGCTTTGTCCATATGGCATAACCGTGTTCCAGGCATTATTATAAGCAATTTAGATGTATTACTTAATTTAGTTCTCACATAATTTTATTAAGCAGGTATTCCTAAAATTTTTGTTTTGCAAACAGGGATAATGAAGCTCAGTTAAAGTAAATTTTCCAAGGTCATACAGTTAGTAGATGGTAGAGCCACATTTGGACTTGGTAGTCAATTCTGAAGTCCAGTCTCTTAAAACAATATTGAATTCTTCTAAAATCTTATAACATTTGAGACTGATATCTAAGTAAGTGTTTGACACATAAGTATTTATTTACTGATCTGTTCATTCAAATAGAAAATTTAAACCAATAGAAAAGACAAAGTATTTCTCATGGTTTATATCTGGCATCTGAAAGAATTCATGATACTTAGAATTACTGAGTGAATGAATAACAGATTCCAGAATGTCTTTGGCCCCTTTAGAAAAACCAGGTTCCCTAAACAATGAGAAAATTTTCAAGATTGATTTATATTTTTTTACCATCATATGCAAGTATGTTTTCTTTTTTCTTTCTTTTTTTTTTCAATAGTTTGTTAATTTAGATGGTAGGGGCCTGAAGAAAAATTTTGATAGTTTGAGATGTGAGTTTATTTGAAATTAAATGAAATCTTGTAAAACAGACCCATAGGGCCTTGGGCCTAAAAGAAATATTATCTTCCGTAATGTTCTTATTTGGTACAACTCCTTCAATCAGAATTTAAAAACTCAATATAATAAGATGTAATTATGATAACATTA
Organism: Cynopterus sphinx; assembly: GCA_030015415.1. NCBI lineage: Eukaryota > Metazoa > Chordata > Mammalia > Chiroptera > Pteropodidae > Cynopterus > Cynopterus sphinx. The sequence continues at coordinate 3,826,750 of CM057383.1, read as the reverse complement.
TCTTCACTTCTTTTTGCTCTCATGAAATTTAATCATGACTTTAATACCTAATTTATAGTTCTTAATGCACTGTATTAACTCTGTTATTGAATGTACAATTACAAGAAAAATTTCCAACTCATATTATTAGCCTGATTCACATTTTTATAATATTATGCGATGCCTCCATTTTGTAACCCACATTTCTGACTCTACAAGTGAAAGTACAGAATTTGGAGTTCAAAAACCAGGGTTTAGGCCTAGGTTTTATGGTAATTATCCACATGATCTCTTTCAAACACCTTAAAACACTAACACTTTAGCTTTCTCGAGGGAAAGACCCTATGAATATGATTTCATTTCCTAGGTCTGGTCTGGGGGAATGATGATTAATTAATTGATTGACTGTTTTGGCAGTAAGTTAGGGCCAAAAGTCTCTGAGAAATCTAAAAGCATGCACCAAAAAATGTTGGACTCCTATCAGTTGCAGGACAAATGACGAGCTGAAGGATTTTCATTTAAGAAGGAAGAGCCCAAACAATATTTCTGGATTTTGAACAACATGCCAGCGTCATATTCATCAATATACCTAAACTCACAAAGTGATTGTTTTCAAAATTTGAGTTTCTGTACTCAGTAAAGGCCATTCATATTAAGAAGAGGTAGTTTTTAGCATTGCATGGTGGATATAAGAAAATGCCTCTCTTTCTGGTTATGATGACATCACATGTAAAATTCACATTAACACATGATATTAAAATGGGGCAAAATGGCATTAGGTTATGTGACAATTTTATAATCAAAAATAAATAACATCTAGCAAGTTATTGTTTACTCTTCTGTGTTCCCAGTCAGAATAAGGTTGGCATAGATCCTTAGCTATCTCTTCATCATTGATTACACCTGGCAGACTGACTTTATAAATATTATTTATTACATCCAAGGATTCTTTTGCACTTCAAAGGAATGGCATTACATATTGTAGTGCCACTTTAAGTTTAGTTGGAAATTATCTATGACATATTTGAGTATTTTTCAAAATGTGACTTATTGACCATCAGTGTCCATATCATCTTGGAAACTTGTTAAAAGAATAGATTCCTGGGTCCCACACAAAATCAGAATGAAAGTCTAGCCATCTATTAAGGGATCTCGACTAAAACCTCTACTTATTCTTCTCAACCTCTAATAATTAAAAATTCTTTTGTAGTAGATCCTTATGCCTAGAAAAATCTCCTGATTAGTATATAGTTTACACTTTGGATTTAATACAAATAATCTCTTCTAACTATAAGACATATTTTTAATTAAATAAATTGTTGAGTGAATTTCTAAATGGCACTTTTAAACTGACTGAAATTGATATTAAAAATCATTACTTCTCATTAAATTCTAATAAGAGATATAGATGATAGATGATAGATAGATAGATAGATAGATAGATAATAGATAGATACCTGCCTATCTACCTACCTACCGATCTACCTTTCTCTCTCACTCACTCACTTCTTCTCTCTCTCAACTCTCTATCATCTATCTATCATCTATCTATCTATCTATCTATCTATCTATCTATCTATCTATCTGTCTATCATCTGTCATCTACCTATCATCATCATCTTAACCTACTGAGGATTTGAGTGATGGGAAGAAAATTATTACATTGAGCAAAGTCTCTTTGCCAAATCCTAAAATCAACTATCTTATTTGATTTTTATTATAATGTAAAAGGAAGCATTTTTTTTTTCCGTTTTACAGTTGAGGGAAAAAACACACCAAAAAAATGTGATGTGACTTTTCCTGGACCTGGGGGCCAGATCCAGAACTGTTTGAGGTTGAAACCCTATGTTTCCACTTGATTATGCTTTTAGTTTCTTTTTTTTTTTTTTCCATTGGGGTCAACCCTTGGTTGACCTCACAGATTGCAAGGACCTTATCAGCTTACAAGTCCTTATTTTTTATTTTTTATACCTATAGCACCTGGTCTTCCTAGGTGGTCTCCCATCCAGGTACTAACAAGGCCTGACCCTGCTTAGCTTCTGAGATCAGACGGGATCGGGCTTGTGCAGGGTTATGCCTCTAGTTTTTGACTGCCATTATCTTAAGGGCAAGTGTAAATTACAAGCATTTTGACCTTAAAATTAACTTCATTTTTTAAGTTCAAAAAGTTAACTTAATTTTAAGGTCAGCTTATGTAAAAAAAAAAAAATGGCATTAGTTTATACATTTAAAAAAATTTTTAAAGACCAAAAGGTTTAAAAGGCAGCAAGCCATTACCACCATTGCAGAAGAATGGAATATGATTGTTTTGAACAATAAAAATCCAATTTCTCATACATGATAATGTAGTAATTGTTAACCACAAAGGCGACATTTGCTTAATAAAATTTTTCGTAGCATAATTGAAGAAAGCTGCAGCATGTGTATAAAGAGAAGGAAATCTACTGGCAGTTAAGTAACTGGTATTTTGTTTTATGTTTTCTAAAAATTGCTAGAAAACATTGCTAATCTCCAATGGCTATTGTTACATCTGGTTCAGGATGCTTTCAAAGAACAACCAATTTTAAATCATTCAAACGTCATTATTATAAAACTTCACAATTGGTGAATTTACTAAGCATATTCTAGGAAAATTCATACCAATTTTCTTTAAAGAATAGAAAATAATGCATCTGTTAACCTCCATAGTCAGTAACAGGAAATAAAAACCAAACCCCTAACTTTTGTTTATCGCAAGTCAACACAACGAGCGTTAGAAATAGCCTATTCCCCAAAATGGGCCATAAAGCTGGTTCAGCTACATTAAAGGCAAATTTTTCAAATTGTTCTCAGCACCCTCCAGGCCCTGGATGGTGGCGTGAGCCGCATTTGCAGCTCAGTCTGAGGCCGCTTATACAGGTGCTGTGCAAATATAAAGCCTCGTTGCGCTCCTTGGTAGACGCTCATTGTCAGAGAACACAAAGACAGCAATCCCTCTGAGTAATTGCTTTTCTCCTCTCACATGTGTTTGTATTTTAGAAAGACAATTTAGGTAGCTTTTGAAAAGCATTCACTAAATATTTATGCACGTAATTTTCATACTAAGCGTTTTTATAGATGGGGCTGGGTAAGAAAACTGAATTTTCCTGTAAGCACCGGTCATAAAAATGAAGTACCATTAACTGTGAGCTGCTTATTTCTGAAGCCAAGGAAGGTTTCTGTATGCCTTAAGATGGCACTCGTTTTTCCAAATATGTTTCTGTCACATGCAGATAAACTGTTATGAAGAGTCATGATGATATTGTGAATCAGCAAAATTGATCACAGTTCACAGAGGACTTTACATACGTGGGCTTGTAGTCTTTACTACTTGGTGGTGGAAAACATTTGCTATCTACATTGTAGAATCCGAAGCTCAGAGATTAAGCAATATTCTGGAGTCACATCTCTATGAGAGAGAGAGAGAGAGCTGGGATTAAAACCAAGGTCTCTGCCATATAACCCCCTCTCTACCCACTATTGCACAATCTTGCTATGAGAGTTTCACTGTCACAATATGTAAATGCATGTGTGCTTGTTTGTTTTCTGGTCAAATAGCATCACCTAAGACTTTACTAAAGCCTTAGAAAAACATGAGGAATGCGTGTGTGTGTATCTACATATTTTTTAATTTTTAGAAAATGTGTAACACGGGAGGATACTAAGGAAAAGTCAACATGGTCCCTTGCCATACTAATTCCTGCTTTCCAAGAAACTCTCTGACTCAGAAATTTTATTCCCAAACATTTGCTCTGGGAAGAGATTACTCTCAATGGAATGTGTGAACTCTCTAGATGTTCAAGACTTATAATTGCATTTTTAGGTAAATAAGACTGGAAGTTTTTTCTCCTCCTCCTCAATATGTTATTAAATCAGCCCAAACTAGGTTCTGTTTAAACTCAAACGTTGAATGTCAGGATCACAGAGACTAAAAGCCAGGCCACGTTTCATGTTGACTCAAACTAAAACACGCCCCCAGGACAAGTTCTCCTCCGTGTTACACTGGTCATGTGATGTTACAGATGTGTGACTGCCATCTTTAGCATTTCCAGAAAACCAAGATCCTAAACCCTGCATAGAAAATTGTCTGGAAAAACACCACCTCTATGATCATCACAGAACAGCATGCGTTCCCTAGAGCTCAGCTTTTCATCATGTTCATGGCTGGATGTGTCCCCTTCACAGACCCCCACAGGATCCTTAGAGGGCAAGGATTACTCTGCTCAGCCATCACTGTTGACAGGTGCAGAGACTGAGTGAGGGCTGAACAAAACGATGCTTGCTGCAACCCGGGTCACCAACTAGCTGTCATAAGTAGGCCACAGGATAAACATGTACTTTGAAAATGGACAGCCAGCCTGTTTCGCAGGTCTGCTATCATATGCAAACGTCCTCCCCTCTCAATAACCAAGAGGCCAACATCTCCAGTTATTTCCATTTAATCTACAAATAAAACATTTTGTTGCATTATCAGAGAATGTTTAAGAAGTGGCTTAACTAGCACCATGTTTTCTTCTTTCTAGCTTATTCTGATCTCCTGTCAATCACCACATTTAGGTTCTGTTACAGCTCCAAGTTCAGTCCTGATGAAATACCCTCTTATTTACTCTGAAAGACTATGAAGATATTTAGCTTTTGCATAAAAATTAATTCTAGTGCTCATGCCTGTAATCTGAGGTGCTCTCTGTCCCCTGATTCTTTCTTATTTTGGAAACTAAGTGACACATGAATATGGGCAGTTTAGTTCTCAAATATCTGCATAAAACATGCTGGCCTGTAACTCGAATTTTTCCTTCCATTCAACCGACTGTTATCTCTTAAAGTCCCAGGATGGAAAATGCCTGCCATTTACATAAACAGTGAATGCACAAAAGAAAGAGAAAGAAAGAAAAAAAAGAAAGAAAGAAAGAAAGAAAAGAAAGAAAGAAAGAAAGAAAGAAAGAAAGAAAGAAAGAAAGAAAGAAAGGAAGGAAGGAAGGAAGGAAGGAAGGAAGGAAGGAAGGAAGGAAGGAAGGAAGGAAGGAGGGAAAGGAGGGAAAGGAGGGAAAGGAGGGAAAGGAGGGAAAGGAGGGAAGGAAAGGAAGGAAAGGAAGGAAAGGAAGGAAAGGAAGGAAAGGAAGGAAGGAAGGAAGGAAGGAAGGAAGGAAGGAAGAAAGAAAGAAAGAAAGAAAGAAAGAAAGAAAGAAAGAAAGAAAGAAAGAAAGAAAGAAAGAAAGAAAGAAAGAAAGAAAGAAAAGAGGGAAGGAGGGAAGAAGGAAGGAAGGAAGGAAGGAAGGAAGGAAGGAAGGAAGGAAGGAAGGAAGGAAGGAAGAGCTATTATCAGGGTGTCCTGTATGATACTCTCTCTACAGACTTCTTTCTAGTGAGCAATACTTGGATTTTTCAAAATAAATAATAAGTTTGGGACAAGGGGAAATAACTATTTTTTTCTTCTGTTCTACCATGTGTCAGATATTGAACTAGGGATTGAAGTCTAAATCTGTTATCCATTTAATCTTTCTCAAACACTTTTATGCAGATCAAGCAGCTAAATGTTATGGGGGTTGTTCAAGCTTGTTCAAGTGTGTGGGTGGTATTGTCAATTTAGTTTTTTTCTTTTAAATAAAATATTATGTATTAGCTACTTACATGGATTTGCATTATTTGCTGGGGAAAATACTCAGGGCCTCTTCAGGGGCATTTATCTGCCTTCAGTACAGTTTCCTTGAGTTTGTCACAGAATGTCAGCCCTGCTATGATGAGAAACTGTGGATCCCTGTTCAGCCCACAGCACAGGGTAGCTTATGCCACAGAGCTCAGTCTCGTCTTAGTTGTTATTCAGATCTTGCCACATTTATACTTGGAAAGAGTGGTGTTGAAGTGCAATAATTTAAGGCTCTTTTCTTTTTTCTGTGTTATCAAAATTCTAAACTTTTAAATTAGCAAAGACCAAAGTATACAGAAACATATGCTTAAAGGCCCATAAAAAATATATTCACTAAGTTACAAACCCATTTTATACCCTGGTCTTTTATTAAAATCTAAAATGTAAATAAATGGTAAATAGTTCACAGTATTTTATAAAATTAGAGTCAAATTACGTGTTCTTCACTAATTTTTTTTCTCCATATGATAGATTTTTCTTTAGATCAGGGAAGAAATAGCAACTTTGTTCCTTTGTCAAGAACAAATATTTTTATTCAAATCATGCAAAGGTAGAAGCTACTATTAATTTTCTTTTATACTGGACGCTTAGGAGTATAAAGCTAAATTTAGTTCTCATGTGCTAGACAGCAAAAATGTTTACACAATTTTCACATTAGATTTCTCTCTTCTGTTTTGGGATTCCAATCATGTTTTAAAAACATCTTTATACAAACCCTCATACACCTATACATCAGCTAAACTGAACAAATTATCTAATTTGGCAAGCATATGTCATTAAATTGTACATCGTTGCAGTCTTTTTTTTTTTTTTTTTTTTTTGTCGTTAGGACTTATAATGCTTGAATATATGTCAAGTACTAGGAAAGATCCAAAATCCAAGATTAAAGTGTTGTATCTCTCCTCCCAATATCTATAACTAAGTGTATAGCAATTAAGCCTGTGAGAAGTACTTTGTCTAACTATAGGCCGAAAACTGTTTAATGAATGTTACATCTATAAACTCATTTCATCTTCACAACCAAACTGTCAACTATACACTAAAAATGTCACTCACATTTTTCAGATAGGAGACTTAAAGTACAAAAGGGTAAATGACAAAGCAGGGTCACAGTTTGCAAGAAACAGAACTGGGACGTAGCTCAGACAGGATGGCTCTTGAGTCTCCATGCCTAAGTAGCATCCATGTTGCTGCTGAAAGGTCAGAAGGACCTCGTTTTAGTTGTTATCCTGGCCAGGGCAACCAGGACAGTTTCTCAAGGATGTTTAGATTTAACTACACAAAATTTGAGCTTAAAACAAAAATAAATGATTGATCTTGAATCTGCTCTTTGAAAACAAGTTTTACATTTTTACAGGGTTTCAACTTTTCTTCCCTGTAGAAAACCCTGTACAGTCTATAAAGCAGCCGAGTGTGTATGTGTCAAGAATTGATGGGTGAGGAAGAGAAGGAAGAAGATTTTACAGGCAGATGAGTGGTTTCATTTAATAATGATGTGGGTTTATTGAATCACAATTTAAAAAGTCTCATTCAATGAAAATAACATAATTCAAAATTTACTTTTACTTTGTCGTTGTGGTACAGAGGGTTTGAAAAAACAATAGACCATGTTCAATTTTGGGGGGAAAAGGTGGCGAGAAGAATAGTGTGTGACATTTAGAGTTCGTCTGCACTTACTCAGAGAAGTTGCGTGTGACACGTCATCAGGGCCATGGCTTGGCAACAGGACAGTCCTGGGCCACCGTATTGGCTGCGGAAGACTGTTCTCTGCCAGCTTACTGTTCCTGAACCGGCTGACATTTTATGGGGACTATTAGAAATGCATGAATTCTGCACACAAAATGTCAACTGATATATTAAGAAAGAGCAACTTGCTATAGTCTCTAGCAGTAATTTTTTTTTAGCTTTTACCCCATTCTGCTTCATAGATATACTGTATATAAGCTTGTACCATTTCAGATGAGATCATTTGACACCCGAAATACACATTTAAGTTAAACTTTTGCTTTAAGAGATTGAAATCTTAAAAGAATGTGAAAATAGTATCATTTCTCCGTCTTCAGTTCAGAAACCAAGGTCATGGATTATGAATTTTAGACAGTCAATAAATCGTTCAAAAATCATCCTAGATAGAAAGATAACATCTTTATTCAACTTGCTTATAACATTTAAAGTATGTTCTAGCTTAATAGATTTTTGAGTTTGGACATGGGTAACTTTTACAAATTGGATGCTAATATAAAAAAAGTTAATTACTGATCCTGTCTGTTGCTATATCTGGAAACTCAGAGAAAATTAAATACTCGAATAATAAAAAGTGTGCTTAATATTTATGTAACCCTTTCAGTATGACATAGCTAAGAATGATTTTCCCCATGGAAAATGAGATTTGCCATAAAATTGGTCCCTGGAGTACATGGACTCTCATATACTCACCTTCAGACACAGAAGAATCCCACAGCCTGTAGACGGTGTCCACCTCTCCATGACTCAGCTCACGTTGGCATAAATATGGTTTTATTCCCCCTTTCAGTACATGTTACCTCAACGTCCTTGTCACACGTAAGACTGCTCTCCACACATCTGTCTCCACACATTGAAGCTCATTTATTTTTTTTTAACATCACTTCCGGGATTCCTTTCTTTGTTAAAACTGCATGTTAATAATGTCATCTATAATAAGGCGACTTCAGATAACTTACCATTGCCTAAAATCCAGGTAACTTAGCTAGAATGTTCTCATTGTTAATCATGTTAGTTTGGTGTTCCCCAACACACAGTGTGCCCTTAATTATGTGGCTGTGAGAGATTTTTTAAATTTCAGAAACATGTTTTTGATTATATCTTTAAATTTAAATTATTTGGATTTATTTTCTTATGTGTACCCTAACTAGGCATCACTTGTGTTTCATTTCCCTATTTTTAATATCTATTATTAATGTGAGAAATATTTGTATTTTCTTCCTTTTATTTTCGTTCCTCTACCCATGTTGCAGAGATTATACTCGATATATAAATCCTCTAAATTCTCAGTGCTACCAAGTCAGTAAGTTTAGGATGACTAACTTTTGTAATTTACAAGGGACAGAATTTTCCCTGGGATGTAGGGACCTTCAAGTTCGAAACTAAGAGCCTCAGGCAAACTGGAACACGGTGGTTGGAATACAAATAACTAAGGGCAAGGCTCTTCTTGCCCCATCTAAAGGTGGTGTTTCTCTTGCATACAACAGAAATAGTTATTTGCATATTTGCCAGGACACTTAAATGAATAATTGGCATAATCTTAAAATAAATATAGAAGAACTGTTCTTAATCAACATTATTGTAAAAACAAAAACAAAACAAAATACACCAGAAATTTTACCAGAGTTTAGGAAGAAATGATTCCAAACTCACAAATGAAAGGAAAAGAAAAAGGAAGTGCTCTCCCTTTCAGTTTGATTGTTTTGTGTATGTTTGTGTGTGACCACGATGTTGATTTAAAAACACATGAACCGGCCTTACAAAAAAAGGAAAGAAATTGATTCTAAAATCCTAGAGAAATGTCAGCAAAGAAAATCCAGCAAATTATAGATTATGATCAAGCTGTGTTTAGTCTTGAAAGTAAAGTTGGGAGCATTTTTAAATTAGTGTAATTTGCCATAATATTAAATGCCCATTCATAATTAAAATCAAGGAATATTTTTATTCTAATACAAGATAGGTACAACAAATGAACATAAAACATTGTGCTTGGTGGTGAAATGTTTAAAGCTTTTTCCCTGGGGTCAGAAACAGGAAGAGAAAGGCCAGATATTCACTTCTGGACCCTAGCTAGTTCATGAAGAGAAAGAAAACAAGCAAAAGTATCTTTAGTAAAAGGATAGAATAAAACGATCCTACTGTTTGTAGACATTCTAGATGTAGAATAGCTAAGACCATCTGTGGATAATTATTAGAATAAATCAGATATAAGCAAATTTTTTTGTGTCTGAGGTAGATTTACTCCTCCCTAGTCCTTGTCTGACAACCGCTCACACACATACACACACACACAAAAACTACTCAAATAGAGGAATATGCCACTTTAACATGTCAGAAGACTCGATATCATGTCATTCTGTTCAAATTCTATGAGGTTCACCTGATCACCACTCTAATGTGATTTGTTGATCTTGTCAACTTTATTGTAGAAATCACAGAAAATTCAGAGGACCAAGAATATTCCAGATAATCTTAAAAAACAAAATGGGAAAACTTGCCCTCCTAGACAGAAAGGCATTGTAGAGTTACTAGACTTAAGATGGTGAGTATAGAAAGAGGCAACTAGATCAGTGGAATAAAATAACGAGCTCAGAAACACCCACACATATATGGGCATTTGATTTATATATATGTATATATAAAGTAATCCAGGAAAATAGAGAAAAAGACTCAGAGTTTGTAATAAGTGATGCTGGTAATATTTGGTATTCATGTACACATCCATATCCACAGTTTGTACAAAAAGCAATTCCAGTGGATTGTAGATCTGAATGTTAAAGTGAAAAAAAAAAGGTTTTAGAATGGTAACACAGAATAATTTTTTAAAACTTCTGAACAGAGACATTTCTTAAACAGGTCATAAAAATTATTAAGAAAGTAAATAGTGATAAATTTTGATGACAGAATATTTTCTACTGAAAAATAACATTAATTCAATAAAAAGGCGAGCATTTACTAAAAGAATAAATTGACAAATAGACAAAAATTGTACCCATGATATGTAACAAATCTTTCAAATCACTAAGAAAATAAAATATTAAAATGTGCTTATGGCAATTGATTAGCAATTCACAAATGAGGGTATACAAATAATCAATAAACACATGCAGAAGTGCTTCAAAGTCATTAGGAAAACAAATATTAAAACTACAATGAGATTATACTATTTCTCCAACAGAAGGCTAGAAATAAAATTGTTGAGAAACTTGATAATACTAATTGTTGGAAAGAATGTGGAACAAAAGTGAGTCATGAACTTTGGTAGGGAGTGTAAATTGTTAAAAAAAAAAAAACAAAGAAAGTATTATTTTCTCTATTTGAAGATTTATATTTTATATGATTCTGCAATTTCAATTCTAAATGAAATTTGCATACATGTACACAAAAAGGCACTTAAAAGAATGTTTTTAGTGCTATTGTTATGATAAATCAACTCTGGAAATGACTCACCAGTGGTAGAATAAATATAAACAATTGTGTTGAATGTGTTGAATATGGCAGCATACTACATGAAAATGAATGAACTGCAGCTACATTCAACATGACTAATCCCACAACACAATGCAGAGTGAGAGAATAAAAACTGTTGTGTCTAAGAGTACACAATTAGATGATAAATAATACAGAATGACTAGAGATGCCCAAATAAGAAAACGCTTATCTCAAAGTGAACAAGGGTTAATGTCTGGGAGCAAAACAGGAGACTTTTGAGGTACATTGTTTTAGATTGATCTGTGTTGCAATTTTTCAGTTGTTCATTTGGTGATAAATTAATTTAAGTTTTTGTTTCTTAGTGTGTATTTTTCTAAATTTGTGTTATGTGCCATAGAAACAGTTTGAAACAAAAAAGACAATCACATTGGAAATCAAAAATTACAATCCACTTAGCAACAAATGAGCATACTTCATATCAAAATTTGTATTTCGACACAAATATTGACCTTCAAGAAAAAAATATTAAATTTAATGAAGAAATTTATAAAATAAAAATGAAATGGGTAAAAGAAAAATAAAAAGCAATGTTTGAAAAGTTTAAAAACAAGATGAAAAACTGGACAAGGATAAGAAGAATGCAGAGTGATGAGTGGATGAGAGGAAGAAAGGGAGTAGAGAGAAATAAAAATTAGGAAAGACGAGAACTACTATAGAGCATTTAGACTTGTAATTCTGTCAGTTTTTGTTTCAAAATTATAAATTAAAAAAAAACAGAAATTTATGAGAAAAAATTTAGGGAGGGAGAGAGTAGTATAGAACTGGGGGTAGAATTAAGAATATTTGAATATTATTTATAATTATATAAAATATCTGAGATTATGTACATTTTTTTTTAATTTAAACAGTGCAAGGGTTAGTTATTATATTTGAACTTTCAGTACTTAAAAAAACTCTGAACTAGAATAAATTTTTAAATAATTTTTTAAAGAGTCAGAAAATGATTCCATTTTAAACAACTCACCTAAGTCAATAATAAAGAATTCTCAATTGTTTGATCAGGGAATTGATTATATTAACCAACACGTCCTGTAGTTACAAATATAGCCTATAATATATTCAAGACATTTCACCTTTTAGACAGAAAATATTGATTGCATTGAGCGAGAATGACAATCATTCCCGCCACAGAGCCCTAATGCATGTCCTCATTAGTTTTCACCTGCTTCACTACAATGGTTTCTAAATTTTCCTTCCAACCTACATTCATTTCAAAAAAGACTCATTAAATTCCGCCATTTCTCAGCTTGAAGTAATTTAACACCTGCTTATATTTCTACCGTAAACCCTAAAATCAGTATCAGAATATTCTAGGGCCTTTCTATCCTCTGCTCCATGTACTTCATTTTATGCATGGTCACCTAACAAGAACCCTTGGAAACAGCATTTACAGAATGCCCAGATATAGCATTGCTCATTTTAAGTCTCATCTCCATGCTCTTGTACACACGAGGTAGTCTTAGGATTCCTTGCTCCAACCCTTGTCAACAGTTTCTTCCAAACCCTTTAATAGTGCTAACTCACATCCTCTGCGAAGACCTGGTAGCTGACCACGATGTTGATTTCATTGGCTCCCAAGTTTGCCCTTATAACGTAGCTCACACAAAGTAGGTAACCACAATACTTTTTGAATGTCAATTAATGGTTTTGTTTTACATAAATAAATTTGCCAATTTTATACTTCTTAAAAGTTCTGTACATGGTTATGTCTTACCTCAAGAGAAAAAGAGGATTTTGTCACTTGTAACGAGTGAGATCCCCCAATTTTTTGTGTGTGCATGTAGATGTGATTAAATCAAATAATTGTATATATTAATGAATTGGCAATAAGTTTCAGTTGCATTGATTACATATGACTTGAAGATCTGTTGTTATTCTATAAAGGCTGTGAAGGAATTAAAAATCTACGTTTTTGTCGAAACGTTTCGAGGTCAGACCAATGCCATCTAGTTTAGGAGTCAAAATGGTCTCGGTGTGATTTGGGGGAAATTATTTAAACTCTTGTGACTCGAGATCTATAAAATAAAAATCGTTGAGGGACACTTTTTTTTAAAAAGTCCTTTTCTGTCATGGCTTCTAGTTTCTGAGTTCTTTCAATTCAAGGTTTATGTCTTAAGTCTCTCCCTATTCCTGCGGAGTGTCTGACACAGCAAGCACTTACCATATGGGTTAGATGAACAGATGGATAATGAAATTACTGATGCTCATGAGAAGGAAGAAAATAATTCCTAGGGCTGATACAATCAAGTAAAAAATCCCAGGAAAGATGAAAATTGATTTTTATACTGAAAGGCAGTTGGGACAGGGAAAAAAGGAAAGATTATTCCAGTTGTGCTTCTAGACCAAATGTATCTTTATTATAATCACATGAAAACATTTTCAGGTTGTCAAAGCATATCAAATATTTATTAGTAAATGTGTTTATGATAAATTTTCCTAAACATCTCAAATCTGTGCAGAATTTATATTTCCCTAGCCTGATGAATAGACATCCTTTCAGTTTCTATCAGCTTGCCTGCAATGCTGGAATTTAAAATAGCTGGAGTTTAATTGTTTTAAAAATATTCTCTGCTTTCTCTCTTTTCCCTTCTCAACCCTCCCTCTTCCAGTCAGTTTGAAGCGAGAAATTTTAGCTACAGAGAATCAGTTTGGCAAGTCCTTATGCCCTCTTGTGGCAAATGCATTTAGCAGCATAAATACTGCTGAATCAGACAAGCCATCCAATTGTTGACCAACCAGCCCCTCCCGCCCCTCCCAAGTGATACTCTCCTAGGCTCGAAACACAGAATAGACCCTAATACATCAGAAACTAAGCTTGTAAAATGCATAGAGACATTTAGTGAAACAAAGAGGAAAAAGTACTTTGTTTTGTGCAGCATTGCGACCTTGTGCTCATCACTTAATTGCACTGAGTTTCATGCCCTCATCTTTTAAAATAGAGACATTTCTAGGTCTGAACAATGCCACAGGAACACAGCAGAAATTAAAATATTTCACAATGCTCATGACTCATACCAATCTTCCAATATTCCAAGACACCTATGGCAGGGACTGTGTCTACTCTCTCCAAGGAAAGCTTAGTAGTTTTACAGAATGGATAGATATCACAGTCCTGGACCAGGGTGATGAGTACACATGACACACCGGGCTAGCTCCCTGCTCCTCCATATACAAGAGAAGATGATGCTAGTTGAAGAGACAACGCTTCATAAATCTAAAATTACGTTAGATGGATTAAATTTTCATCTGTGAGTTATCACTGGATTTCTTGTTTATTTTCTATGAGATGAAAAAAAAAAGAAAATTTATTCCTTTTCTTTTTTAAAGCCAAAGCTATTTTCACAAGTCTGAACCTCTGACTATATTATTAAAGTCGTGGTAAAGAAGTAAAATAAAATTTTGATTTTGTGGGCAAGACATTTCAAAATGAGCTGAAATCTGTGTCAAGGTAACAAGAAACGTAATAGTTGTTCTGATTACAGTCGCAGAAATAACTTCTAACTCGGTTTTTATTCCACTAAGAAGCATGGATAGTAATTTTGGCTAACAACAACAAACCAAACATATGACAAAGTGGTAAAACTTTGTAAAAATTAAATTTTGCCTATCATTAGCGAACACACTTGCATAGACATCTAAAAATAGGGTTTGGTGCAGACAGTATAAAATCCTATTAACTTAATTGTCTAAAACAAGTTATATGAGGGTTCTTTAATTTCGTCTCTGTGGGCCACTTGCCTTTTGACTATTCGGTGGCTGTAGCTCGAGCTCCAGGCAATTGCCCTTCAGATCTGTGCATGTCGTTGTCTTGGCAAAAGACTGAAGAGTGTGGCTACAAGGTGTACAAGTGCCATACTTCTGAAAACCTGAAACACATCTTACGTACTTTTGTTTCTTCCAAAGATATATTTCTACACTATGAGTCAAATATTATAGTCTCTCTAAATGTAATCTAGTGATTGATTTCTAAAAGTGTTCTCTCTCCAAATCTTAAACAAATGTTTATCAACCGAGTTTAATGTAAGAACTCCACCCACCCACAAATTTAAGCCCCACTCCACTCATTCGGCTTTACTTGTTGACCTTGATGGGATCATTGGGAGATATTTTCTACTCATTTTGGTTGGAGCAGGTAAAAGAGGAGAGGTTAACTTTTTTAATTACTAGTAAAGTTTTTATTCATGGCAAAATGTCATGGGTGTTAGATGAAACCAATAACATACAAGGATTCAGCAAACATGGAAAAAGAAAATGAGTCTTGTCTCTCAGAAAATTTAAGAGAACAGTTGCTACATGAAGTGAGAAGTTAAATTCAATGAGCTGTTTATAAGTACATGTACCAAACGTTCTGCACTCTCTAGAACATAAAATATAAAGAATATTCAACACTTCTGCTTTACAGGAACCAAGTAATCACGCGTTTATCATGTCTAATGTGAACACTTGACATGTTCATATTGCACTTTAGTTACAAACTTTTATTGAAAATAGAAATTTGGTTAGCAGTATAAATACTTCTATTTCTGGTATTTGAGACATGTTACAAGTGATGTCATGTGAAAAATAAAAATTTAATGCTTGTAAAACATTAGCGTTTCCAGTTCTCCTTTGAAAAATTGCTTTATGCTTCTAACCCTTCATCTGTTATTCTGGCCCCTTTAACTTTTCTATAGAATTTTCAATCTCCATCTCATATAAACTATGAAAAATGCTGGGGGATTACCGATAAATAGAGCTGTGAAATTTACTCAGTTTTGAAAAGGCTATGTGCAATCTTGCTTATAGATTAATTCTTGCTTCACAGAGAGCTGTTTGTTTTCTTGTGCCAAAATAAATTATAATTTATTACACAAGTCAGAACACATGTTTTCTATGGCATCTTCTATTTGATTAGCAGTTAGTCATCAAAGTTAACATGCAAGTTAAAATTCATTGTATTTAGAAAGCTAGAGATGTAATGTCTCACACAGATTATATTATGTATTTCTAGTCTTAAGGCCCACCACCATAAAGAAAATTATCTCTGGAATCATGTAAGAACATTTAATTATACATGTTTCACCCATAGCTAATTAGACAGAACTGCATCTTACTAATTTTTAGTTTCCCTTCTGTGTTTTGCATTTAATGAAATTTTTACTGCATATTCTTCATGTGAAACCCCCCCCCAGGTATTGTCAAAACCATAAGTTAATTTCATATTTATACTTTTTAAAAGAAAATATAACTTTTGTAAAATTAAAGAATCCTCTAAATATTAAAAGCAAGTATCAATATAAGATTATTGTAAGAGATTGGGTTCATGCTAGGTCAAGAAACTGGAAATTCAGACACATTCATGAAATGTTCACCCATTATCATTAGCTCACCTTACTAATGAGATAAATAAATACATTCTTAAGGAAAGAAAAGGTTAGTTGTGACAACAGAAAAGATGGAACATCTTTTCTTTACATGGGTATTATTTAGCTGAACTGTTTGTTTTACTTCTTGAATTTCACATACAGAAAAGTGTGTCTTTCATAAACTACAGAAATCCTTCCCATAGCTCAAGTTCTAGTTCAAAGGCTCCTGCTTCACTGTCTTGGTTGCTATAGTATCCTGGATGCTTATATGACATAGTCCTCTGTCATTTCCTACTACTTACCTCAGTTATCTATTGACTTACCCATCTATTAAGAAGAGTAGGTTCAAATTTTGGTGTGAATAACATTAGCTTGGTTATCTTATGTATAATGTGGTTTCCTGGAAAAACTGAATTTAACAGATCAAGGAAAATATGCAGGTCTCTCCATCTAGGAAAACCATGTAACCATTGTATCAAATTTAGCTATACTTAACTTCATGTAAATATTCTTTTTTTCCCATTTCTTTAAACTCTCTCTGAGGACTTTATTTTCCTTCCTCAGGCCAAAAAATCTTATCTATTTCTTGTATTTTTTTTAACATCTGGTGATATTGCCTGGCATCTTGGAAGCACTGAAAAAATATTATAGGCTATAGTTATTTTAATTCAATCTTCATTGTGCACTATGGAAATTTTCATACCTATATCATAAGCATTCTGCTTTATGACCATAATAATCTCACTGAATTAAATTTAATTCTGTAATTATATAGATTTAAATCTTATAATAAATTGTTGTCTTTATTTCCAAATTCATGTGTTCTTTACTTTTATTTTATATATTTTAATAGGATTACATTTTCAGGTCAATGTTTCAGTAAAGCTAAATGTATAATAAAATTTCTTAGACTTTATCCATATGATATTTTTTTCTTGCCTCAAGAGGAATACAACTTTATGCAAGAAACTAGGGGAGAGGCTGATAGTGATATAAGGAGAGAAAACTGGGATCCAGAGATAGATTTGCTATTTCACATGTAGTTTAAGGACCTCATAACATTGGATTCACAATTTTCCCTCTCATCCTTTGTGCAAATATTGTCATATGTTTTACACACACATGCTATATGTATAATATACATAATGGAATTTATATAAATAAAATGTATATCATGCTTTAATATGTTACCTTTTGTATATTCTTATCACATTAAAAAGGTTTTCGAAACTTATTTTAATAAATTCTGGCTCACATAGCCAGGACTATTTTAATTTCTACCATATAAATGTAAGTTTTCTTTCCCATAAGCCCTCATCATGCATTAGCATCACCTGTTCCTCTAGGCCCCTAGTGCAGTGGGCATTGATTTTACATAAGTAGACAACATGTTATGATATGGAAAACACTGGATTTAGACTGGGGGATCTTGAAGCCAGTCTTTGCCTGTGGTACCTGTTGGTTGTATGTATGGAGCATATGACTCCATGCTAGTGAGATTTTCTACTGTGTCGCAGATATTTAGGAGGTCAAATAACATATTGAGGGCAGACATTCTTTAAAGCCTAAAAAGCATTGTAGAAACACAAAACTTTCTTTTAGTCATGTGTCTGAATTTAGGGAACTAAAAAGTAGTAAAGATTTATGTCTACCTTAAGTCTAGATTAAATAACTAGATAAGTCAGTTTCTTCCCCTAACTAACAGAAAATACCCAACAAAATTTATTCATTACTGATTGGCATCAATACCCATATTCTTATCAAAGAAATTATTCAACTCTTAGAATTCTTTGTGCACATATTCACTATCAGAGATTTGCCTGCTAAGTCCACAAACCAGACTTCTTTGTCTCCGTGGTATCCTGGCATCAAAGTTATAACTTTGGAAGATGTTTTCCAAATATATGAATGATTTATAGTATTCATTTAACACTTAGAAGATAAAAAACAGTAATTTATTTTCTATAATTGTTTATTTTTTTTCTAAGTTAAATATTCCTATGAATGAGGCATTATTCTCTTACACAGAAGAGCCCAAGACTGAGACAGGTTAAATAATGTCTCAAAAATTATATTGTTAGCAAATAGAAGTCTAACAATAGAGCCCATATTTTTTTGGTTTTAAATAAAATAAAAATTTGCACAATGTAAATACCATAACACTTACATTTCTTCTATGGTCTTTCATAAGACTGACTTCTTCACTCTTACACCTAAGGGCAAGTCCCTGGGCCTGGCACAAAGTAGGGGCTCAGTAAATGGATTTGCAAGAGTAAATGAATACGCTGGAATAAAAAGAAGAAATGTGAGGGTGACAGCTAGAGCAAATGTAATTCTGAACATAGAATGATGGCCATTTCATCAGAAATTGATACTCAGCACAAATGAGCCAGCTATTTGGAAAAGATGTTTTATTATCTTATAACAAAAGGTCAACTGTAAATGATATCTCTAAGATATAGAAAATTTTAATTAGATAAAAGATATAACCTTTACTGCATTTATAAAATTTTAAAAAATCCAAAAGTCTAGTGTAATGTTCTGAGAAAAATCATTTTTAATGGAAAACTTGGGGGAAAAAGCTTGACTTTTGGCAATCTGCTTTAGTCATTTTCAGGATCATTTAAAGAGGTAGATTTATGGGTGTTTTAACCATTTCTGAATATTCTGGGATCAATAAATATTAACAATTTAGGTTTATAACAATTCTTAGGACATCTGAGGGTTCATAAGTCATTTAGCTTGCAAAATAATTACATTTTACTATTTCTCCTCCTTTCTCTTACCTATCCTGTCATACAGATAGATGTTCTCTAGAGGGTATGCAGGGGAGGATGGGAGGGCAAGGGCACCTATAGCAATGGTTACTCTGGAGAAATAGCAGTTCAGTAAGAAGGTGAGCTAAAGTCTACCTTGACCGAATGACAGTACTCAGACTGATGATGGTGGCTCTTACATTCATTAGGTATTGAAGGTGTTGGGTATTTCTATCTTATTAAGCTTGATAAGCACATGTCACTCTGTCATATCCCATAATGAAAATAATAGCAAATCATTTTGATCCGTCGACCAGATCTAAGCACTGCCATGTCTTCTTAATATCAAGGGCTATTGTGGATTAGGAAAACAATACTCTCAGCGTTCGTTCTTCCTATGAGCACAGGGGAAAATGCTGTAACAGGATCATAGACGCTAGTCAATGTGTAATGCACACTCAGTTGGGGACTGCAACAAGAACTGAGAAGGAACTTTTCATCAAGTACACAACTGCTGCTGCCAGGAATTACTGCCAGATCGCAAACAAGCAAGCTAGCAAGCAAAGAAAAACACTTCCATATAAGCACAAGGCACTGGTTAACCTGATATTGTCTTGCAGATCTTAAATAGAAGAGAACTTCACAATAGAAATAATCAGGTTCCCTTTTTTAACAGATGAGGAAAATATCAAAATTTCCATGTTCTGTG
Organism: Cynopterus sphinx; assembly: GCA_030015415.1. Classification (NCBI taxonomy): domain Eukaryota; kingdom Metazoa; phylum Chordata; class Mammalia; order Chiroptera; family Pteropodidae; genus Cynopterus; species Cynopterus sphinx. The sequence continues at coordinate 3,807,064 of CM057383.1, read as the reverse complement.
GCCTTTATTATATAAGGTAGTGTTCAGATGAAACTGGGTAAAACACACACCAACCAGAGTTGCACATTATAAATTCAAATGTGAATCTTCATATCAAGATTTGTTTTCCATGAGAAATAACAAAAAATTTTTTTTTCTTCTCCTCTTATAATAGAGAAATCAAATAACCTATTACAGTCTCATAACTAGCTAGCACCTATTAAATCTGGGAAAGAAACTCAAGGAGTTTGCTCCCAGACTCTTGACTCACATCATGTGAAGAATCCTGAAATAATAAACTGAGAAATGACATATTAATGATTAGTGCTAAGTAAATTTTTAAAAAGAAGTTTTTAAGAGTTAAACAATAGAAGCATTACCAATTAATATTTGTAAGAAAACAAAAGGAGGAGGAGAAAAACAAATTTTGCAAACATGTCATAGTAAAGAAGGTATCAAGGAAAAATATAGTCTTGGTAATTAATGAGCAGAAGAGTAAAATTAATGACTATAAATAACTCAAAGTTCAAACTAATCTCTTAATCTGTTTTTCAAGAAAGAAGCTGGAAACACAAATCCCTAAAACTGGATGCATGCAGGGAACTTGTTTGAGTTCCCTGCTTGCAGAAGATTTCTAAACCAGCATGAACTGGCAACAGCCTTACTTAAGTGATTGAGGGAATTAACATCAGGGCTAGGGATTAAACCAGTGTTAGATGTGTCACTGGTTTCTGGCAGGACCATAGGCGGAAACCGAGCTCAAAGTCATGGAGGGGAGGCAGCTGGCCCTGGGCCCAGCCAGGGGATGGGAGCTCATCGACCTTGACCAGTTCATGTCTCCTCTTGAGCTGTCTGCTTTCATCTGCTAGACGAGCACCTTGAATCCATAATGACAGATACAGGGTCCAAAATGAATTTACTGCGCAGACTGGTGAAATTCAAGAGGCGAACTTGAAAAGGTAGTAAGTAAAAGTTATAATTTTAAAATTATGTGGCTCGTTTAGGAGACAGAAAGTGATGAGAAGAGTTTATTGATTTAGAGTTTATTGGGTTGGGAAGAGCATTGAATGGAGAAAGGAACTGACGTTGCTCATGACATCAGTGTACAAAGCTAATGTTACACCCGAAAGCTAAGCCTCGGTCACCTCAGTGAAACTTCATGGCACTGCCACTCGGCAGGGACTCGACCAACTGGATTGAATTGGGAATGCATGTACAACAGGCATAGTAAACTACTGCTTAGCACTTGTGGTAATAGCACCCCCCAACCCCAAAGATGCCCACATTCTTCTCTCTGGAACCTGCGAACACATTATGTTATGTAGCAATTGAAATGAAGGACTCAGATGGGATTAAAATTGCTGATTGGCTGACCTTCACATAGGGGGAGCATTCTTCATTATCCACATGTCATCACAAGGGTCCTTAAAAGTAGAAGTGGAGACAGAGAGGCATTCATTAGGATATGATGTGAGATTGAGTCAGTTTGCTTCGAAATGGAGGAAGAGAACGATGAGCTCCAAAAACTAGAAAAAGCAAAGAAATAGATTCTCCTCTGAGCTTCCAGGAGAGATCGCAGCTCCACCAAGACCTTAGGCCAGCGAGACCTGTGTCAGACTTCTGACCTGCAGAATTGAGAGATAATATAAACATATGCCATTTTAAGCCACCAAGTCTGAGGTAATTTGTTCCAGGAGCAATAAGACCCTAATATGGCATCTTTTGTGAGTGAATGACGATGATGCTCAATCGCTACCCTTTCCATGAGCTAGTAAATTCCATGACTGTTACCCATTATAGGACACTTATGTGGTTCTCCATACACGTGATTCTGATTTCAGACATCCGCTGCTCTGAGAGTTGGGGAAATCTTTCCAAATCCTTGGCGACAATCTGTCTACAACGTTTATTGTTAAATAGAAAACCAGAGAGTGAAAATAAATTACAGAGCATATTTCCAAGCTCAGATTCTTGCTGTTCTCTTAACTTTTCTTTCTCTTCAGCTATTTTTATTACTGAAACATCTGTAAGGAGAAAAGCCAGATGTGAAATAGCATGGAAAACAGTTTACTGAGAGGTGCTCTGAAAAAAAAAAATGACTATATCAATTTTTTAGGAAAGAGCGAAGGTAGGCTTTAAAAACTGCACAAACTGCATTACAAACATACTCTTGCAAAGTATGCTTTATTTTGAGACAGTAAATTATTAGATGACAAGCATTGCTATATTACAGAAATAATATTGGAGAGAAAATGAGACATGAAGACAAGAAATAGAGATGTGAAGTTTGGGTTAGAATTTTAAAAGCTTCTAAAAATGTGGCACAAAGACGGAGAGGTGGATGAGTCCAGGAACTAGGGAAGAGGAACTAGAGAACAAGGAGGCCAGAGTTCTGTTGCTGTTTCGTGCACGACCGAACATATCTTCTAACAAAAGTCACTTTGCTTCTCTTGTTATATGGTTCTCCATCTAAGAGAAGAATAATCAGACTACGATTCTTTAGAATGCAGCATTCCTTTAAAATTATATATCAGCATAGTTTGCACAAGAAAGCAATCAGTCAGGTGTGGCTCAGCCACATGAAATTCAGTACCCGGACACCAATGGAAGTGAATCTATTCCAAGCAGCTCAGTGATGATAAAAGCAGGCAAGATCAGTTTTCTTTATTATCATTTACTTCTATTTCTATTTGCCTCTTTCAGTATTTTTGTTTGCTTGGCTGTTCTCTACCCTTCATTCCAGAACCCCGTCTTAGAGTGACCTCTTATCTCTGAGATGTGCCCTTGGTCGGAGAAAGTCTGAGCCGGTGTGTCCCGATGCATACTCAAAGTTGTATTGACTGGAAATTAAGTTGGTTTCATAGCTGTGGGGCTGCTAGTTGGTTTATCTGTGAAACAGCATTGATGATTGCAGTAATGATACCTATTTAGTTATGTTCTGGCAATCAGTTAAGGAGATTCATATGCAGTGAGTGCACATATTATAACAATGACTGTCACATACAAGAGTCCTTATGAGGTACCTTTTAGTTCAGCCTGCACTCTATACCGGCCTCCTCCGGAATTACCAGGCTCCCTTTTGTTTATTATGCTCCGGTAGGACTGTTTCTCTCGATGACAGTTATTAGGCAATACCCTTACAAGAGTGAGTATTTTGTACTCTAAATTGACAGTAGCACTCACTACAGAAATAAGAGTGACATCAGGAATGTCCATTCTGCTCAGGTGTCACTGGCCAGAGCTAGTCCCATGTCCCTGCCTAACTACAAGGCCTTTGGAGATACACCAACCTCTACAACAAGGAAAGAAATAAACTGCAACGAATATTTGGGGCACTAGCAACATTTGCAGCACCATTTCAATCCATCTTTAAAGATAAATAAAGTTTTATGAGATATAAAATGCATCGTCTCATACGGTTCTCTAAGCAGTCTTGAGGGGCTTGCGTAAGCCAATATTCCTATTTAAACATGAAGAAAATGTAAAGGATTTCCTAAGTTCACACAGTAAAGCAAAACATATATTCATAAATTCAGGATTCCTGACTCAGAATATTTCTTTCCACCGTATGTGTTTGTGCAAGAATTAAATAGGTTTACGTACTGGGAATCTCTTTATATGCTTCAGTGCATTACCTGAGTTCGCTAATTTCTCTCTTAAGGAAAGAGCCTCATTAGCATTTCTCTGTGCCGTGTGTGTGGGCAGCTTGGTATGCTCTCACACAAGGTGCTGAATGTCATGGTGAAATCCTACCTTACCTTAGACTAGCCAATTCGCCGAGGACACCCTTTGCCGAAAAGAGAGTGTAATGCGCCTTCCAGTCCCCTGACCAGCATTTTGCCTTGTCCTTGTCCTTATATTAATGGCTGAGTCTATAACTTGAGGTCTCAACCCGCTGGAATAATTAGCCTAAAATAGTCCTCTGTGGTGCTCATGGAATAAATAGCCATAAACCAAGGCAAAGTGTTTCCAGAGCTGGGAGGCCCAAGGCCATATCCCAGGCCCATGGAACAGATGGCAGCCTCCCTGAGTGCCCCATAGGATAGGTTAGCATCAAGGCTTCTGGTCCTTTATGCACAGAGAAAAGAGACAACGAGTTTGAATTGTGTTCTTAAAGAGCCATTTGCCAAGAGGTCTATGCACATAAAAAAAAGAAAGGGGAACCCCCAAAAGTCTATCATGAGCCTGGCATATTCAGTCATTTGCACAAGTAGCAGGCACAGTGTGAAGCCATTGATCCCAGCTTCAGCGATGGCTCCTTTGCCACCTACAGGCAGGGGACTTCGAAGTGGCCAGGTCCTTACCGATGCTGCTCGCTCAAGTCAGGATTCTGACCCTCTGACCCATAGTTAGAGATTTTATTTAGCACATAATTAGCAGATGTGACAGCTTAGCTTTAGCTGTGAGAAAATGTTCCTCACCGTTGTTGCTAAATACCCCTCAGTAATTTGTGTCTAATTATTACAATTCTTTAATAAAAAAAAAAAAGGCCTTGATTGCCATCAGCTCTTGACATATTTGTCCTTCTAACTTCACATAAATTTCCAGAGGAAGAGGGTGAGATTTTTGTTCTCTATTTCAACTCTGTACCATATCGATGATTAATAGTACAGACCAATACATCTGCATTAAAAGGATAATCACATCAATGATGAAATGGAAAGTGAATACATGAAAAAAACGTCTTTAAATAGGAAACATAAAATCTCAAATATTGCTGACATAAACTCAAACCCCACTCTTTTTTTTAATAAGTTTATTTATTTATCTTGATGTTCATTAAACGATCCCCCAATTGCTCTCTCCCTCCCCTGACACTCCACTTAACCATCATATTAGTGCTAACTACATTCCCTCTTTCATGTTCCCCACACCCAACTATTAACTACAAATTCTTTAGAAAATAAAAATGCATGCACCTAAGTTACAAACCAAGCTGTTTCAATACTAAATGTTGTCTTATGAGAACTCAAAAGGCTTCTGTAAAATTTCATTTATATTAAAGGGAGAAAAAAACAGTTAAAAGCTAATGTCACATCCTCTCAAATCCTTCCCACTTCAGCACAAATGCCCAGCTATTTTGAACTGTCATCTGTTGTGCCAGTTCTTGGCTAGAGGAAGCGTTAGAACACGCGGTTCTTTGCTCAGCAGAAAATCACCCCATTTCAGAACTTTGCTACAGGCTTGACAGAAGAATGGCACTTGGCTGGCTCTTTGGTGGGGTGAGCAGCACCCTCTGAATCTGGAAACCACTGTTTAGCAAGCAATCATGCTTTTCTTTACATTTTCTTGCTTTGCTTAAAATGTCTTTAGTAAAGGGCTAATTAAATCTCCATATTCACAATTCTGGCTTTTTTTTTTTAATATGTACTATTTAAGCTCATTTAGGACTTGAGTTGTGGCCTTATTTTATTTTCAGTCTCTACAGACATTAAAAGAATGACTTTCATATTGTTACTGGTCCACAGATGTTTGTTTATAAATTGATAGTATGTACTAAATGCATTCATAAAGATTTTTAAGTCACTGATATTGACTTTGAATGTGAGGTGTTATTACTAAATAGTCTATACATACGATTTTGAGTTTCTCATTAATCCAATGGATTAAAAAGTCGCTTTCTCTTCAACTTCTAATAGAAAAATTCATAATACAAAATTTTTCTTTCCTACCTTATTAATGTATTTGATGTTTTAATACTATTATTATGAGCTGAAAAGTGAGTCAACATTTTTCAGGTATCTGCTGTTTTATTCACTCAGACACTGCCCTGGAGGCTCTCAGTTCCTTCTTCCCCAGAAGGGTCTGATTCTGACCATCATGCCCATCAGCTGCAGGGAGGGCCCATTGTAATCAGAGGCCTTTGACATCGTGGCTACAGTGACATGACTTATAGGGACATGATCAACTCCAATCAGAATGGCTCTGGGATTTTTTTCTTATGCCTAGTGGAAAAGGTTTTTTCTCCAATGAAGTCCATAAACCGGTAGTACAGGAGCTGAATGATACCAGCCATCGTGCTCATCAAGGAGAGAGCCTAAGAGCAGGGTGGAGGGAGTCTTAGTGCCATCATTAGTATCCCTCATTCCAGCTCTGACAAAGCCAGCAGCACCTCTGGACAACCTAGTCATGTGACCAAACAGATTTTCCTGTATTGGTTAGCAGGTGTGAAATAAATGTCAACTGCAACTGAAAGGATACTGGTAAAAATATCTCTAGGATTTTATTGTTTCTGATATTTACATTTTTTAAAATATTAATATTTATAATCTTGGGGTAGTACAACCAATGATTCGTAGTAATATATCATAGTTACCATTTTCTGCTTAACAGTATGCAAAATAATGTCTTCCAGTTAATGGTATCTTAGATTTGATGAAATATTTTTGAATAGAATAAATATTCTTTCAGCACGTTATATATATTGGCAAAGAAAATATCTTCTATGTAGCTCCACTCTCCAATACTGTAGTCACTTGGTTTTGATCACACACAGGGCTAGTTTGAATTGAAATGTGTTTTAAGTATAAAGTACACCTTGGATTTCAAAGATTTAATGTAAACAAAAGAATATAAAATAATTCATTAATAATTTTATATTAATTAAATCATGAAGCACAATATTTTGGGGAAATTAGGTTGAATTAAATATAGTATTAAAAGTAATTTTATCTCTTTTTACTTTTTAAAATTAAATTATTTTCATATGGCTTATATTTGACACATATTTCTATTTAAAAACCCTAGTGTGTGAAGTTTTATATGACTTCACTACATATAAATATATTAATGCTATTACTCTAATTCCCAGTGCCATCATTCTTTTTATTTTTTTAATTCTAAACAATGTGTCAAATGCTGACACAATGAGGCAGATTACACATTTCTAACAGTTTTTGTCCCCTACATTTTGATTTAGTAGTTTTTGGTGCAAATGTTATGCTCTGTGTATATCTACATCTTTTTTATCAAATTTTTTTCCTCACCCATGTTATTTCAATTTGTAAATAATACCAGGTCCCTATTTTATATACTGGCAAATGCATTCTTAGTAGTATTTTATTTTGTAATTATTGACTGGTAATTTATGCACATAATTATCTTTACTACATTTTGGGAAATTACCTTCAAAAATGGTTACACAAAATGACTTTCCTAACAACATAGCTGGTGATTTTTCTCATCTGTGTGACCACTTACGATTAGCAGAACTTTTCATTGCAGCAAAATAAGAAGTATGAAATTATAACCACGCTTGTTTTTCAATCGCTTTTTCTCTATTTGCAATTTGAGGTTGAGCAGAATTCCACTTGTTTCTTGGCCATACACATTTCCTATTTTGTGATTTAAATGCTCACATATGATTTTAGAATATTTAAAGATTTATATTTTTCTCTTTCATTTCAGGAGCTTCTTCATATAAATTAAATATTAAATTGTTACAAAGACCACGTGTGAGTAGGCCAGTTGCCTTTTAATGTAAAATGATTTATTATTTATTATTTTTGTAATATGTACAGGAAAAATATCTTACATATTTTCTTTGAATATTTTAAAATTTACTTTTTTATATTTAGGACTTTAATCATCTTTGGAATATATTGTAGAATATGACTTACATTTGAGATCTACTATTATATTATTTTTATATGCAAAGAAATCTGTAATATTTATTAAGTATCATATGTTCTACCCAATGGTGTGTGATTTCATATTTGACATACATGATTTGTCATATGTTGAATTACCACATGTTAGTAGGGCCATTTCTGGGATCTTTGTTGTATTTCACTAGACTCTGTGTGTCCCCTCTCTGCTGCACTACTTTAATTATGATCACTTCATATAAATTCTTTACTATAGAAACAGTCCCCCCCAGATCATTTTCCTTCCAACAATTTTGATTCATCTTAAGTAGTTACCCATCCATGTATTTAAGCATCACACACACATTCCAAAAACAAAAAAAAACAAAAAACAAAAACAAAAACAAAAACAAAAAAACCTTGCTGGGATTTTGATTAGAATTTTAATTAAATAATAGTTTAATTTGACAAGAATTGACATTGTTAAACCAGAACCCCACTGCCCTTTTAAAAAAATAATAAATATGACCTTTGACACCAAAATCTATAAATAAGCTTTTGGTATACTCAGATAAGGCTTTTTTTGTGGAAGGAACTATTTTTTTAAGGCTAAATTAGGCCCTAACTCACCTGTTCTTCAATGAACATATGTCTCTTCATTTAAATTGGGGCTGAAAGAAACAGACACGTTTATATATGTCCTTCAGTAGCTGTGGAGGGATATTTATGGAGCGAGGGCATGGAGGAGAGCTCTCTATCTTTTCAATTATCTCAAGCATTGAATATATATTGGTGGAAGTAAGCAGTTAATTACTGCCAGAGACACAGAGCAGACAAAATCTTTACTTTCTATCATCTATTAGCAGTTCCTTCTTGGTAACGTAGAGGGGTTTACTAAAAGTTATCAATTTAAAGCCTCAACTTTAGGTTTAATTTTTGTCTGGAGAACAATATCCATAAATTCATGAGATGGAGTAGGGTTCTCTCATCCTCTGAACTTCTGAGAAGATGCATACTCAGTGACCTGCAGGAAAAGAGGAGGAGGAGGAGGATCATTCAACTTGAGGATTTTAACAAACTTCCAACCCACAAGGAGCAGAACAGTGAACTAGGGACTGTGTAATGCATCTTCCCTAAAAGTACATTCCTGTCATTTTAGCAGAAATATGAAAATTACATTAAAATAACTCTAGAAGTTTATATGATTTCTGTGGAGGGAGGAGAAATCTCTTTTTCTTTTTTTTGTTCTTTGAAATAAATTAGTTTCTTTAATTTTCTTTTCTGCCAGTAGTGACAGATTATTATAAATTTGATCACACCAACAGTGGGCTAATTTTAAATTATATCAGTGTAAGGAAAATGAAGATGCTTTCTTTCCCTCCCGCCCCCCAAGGGAATTTTAGAACACAAATCATTAAGAGACATTTACTAATTTTATAGGGAAATGCCAACATTTTTCAACTAAATTATACCAATCTGTGTGTTTTTAAATCTTTAATAAACACTTAATGCTCTGTGTCATAATAGCGTTATAAAATAACATGAATGGACAGAACAAGGATAGAATAAAACAGAGGCTGCTCTAAGGGTTAGAAGCCAGTGAATGAATAAAATCAGTAATAAAATTGCGGAAAAGAAAAAAGTGTAACCCAAAGGAATAACGTTTATTATTCTCCCTCAGGCTATGATATCTATGGCGTTAGGTTCACTTTCATGACATGGATATAAAGTAAATGTGGGATGAAAATATTTAATGTTTGAAGGAAAAGATGATAGGTTATGAATTTACAGGGTTTCTACTTCCCCTCAATTACTCCAAGTGTGTGCGCGCGTGCGTGCGTGTGTGTGTGTGTGTGTGTGTGTGTGTGTGTGTGAGAGAGAGAGAGCTGTCACTCTCGGTGAGGGACACAGAAGGCTTTAATCAGGGGGAGATGCTGAAAGTCACCAATGAGAAATGTCAGGGTAAATGAAAAAACAGCAGCTTCATTCGCTTTATACCATCACAGTTCTAACCCGTCCCTACAGGGAGGTCATAGGTGTGTTGGTTGGTCAAAGACAAATGCCCGTCAGCTTTTCACTATTGTTAATTGTACCTTTCACCTCCCATAACTTCAACTCTCTCCCATTAACGAGTTTCTAGCCTCAGATCCTCCCAAAGTAACTGTAACCTCTGTACATGTTCACTTCTCACTTTCTCTTAAGTATGGCAATCAGATTCTTTTGCTAAAGATGACTATGAAGTACCTTTAGATAAATCACATGGAATCTTTTTCAATCCTTTTCAAGTCTATCTATGGCATTTGTCACTACTGATCTCTGCTCCATCTTTTAAATTCTCTGTAGCACCAACATCCACTTCTACCCTTCCTTCTTCAATCCTCCCAAAGGATCTCTGCTGCTCCCTTTAACAAGTCCTTAGTACATTACTTCTTCCCTAAGTCAATTATGCCCAATCACATTGTTTCAACTGTCATATATATACTGTGACCCCAAATGGTCACTTTTCCTCCTGTTTTCTTCCCTAGTCTCTCTTGTGTTTACACTTACACATCTAATTAAGTCTGGGAATATTCACCTAGCTATGTTACACAGGTCCAAGTTCAACTCGTGTAGGAGGTTATAATATGGTCATGGGTAAACTACCTTATCTTCCAGTAATGTCTCCTCTTAAATGGAGACAGTTATCACAGGCTAGATGCTTTAACTTCTGCCCAATAAGCAACTTTTAATGATGTTTTCCATATCTGTCTTCTCCGTCTCCTTACTATGTCAAAAAGGTAGAAGGATACAGATATAGTTTTTACAAAAGGGCATTTTCACTTTGAATAGAAAAAAATATATGTTAGAGGAACTTCACTCCTAGACGTAGGTGGTAGGGAAAGAGTGGAGAGAGGCGGCTGCTGAGCTCCCGAGTTAACAATCCCGAAGCAGTTGGTCACCAACTCTTAATCCCTGGGATTCTGAAACTCTAGACTGCTCCTTTTCCTTGCGTGATGTTTTAATTTTATGTGTCTACATGACTGGGCCAAGGAGCACCCAGAAAGCCAATAAAACACTATTTCTGGGTATGTCATGATGCTGTGTCCAGAAGAGAGTAGCATTTGAACTGGTGAGCTGAGTAGAGTAGATGGGCCTCCTCCACGTGGGTGAGCTGTATGCAGCCTTTTGCGATTGTGAATAAAGCACAGTGTGTAAAAAGGGCAAATAGACTTGTGGCTTGAGCTGAGGCACCTTCTCCTGCCCTGGGACACTGGTACACCCGGGTCTCTAGCCGTAGGACTCAAACCAAGATATACTATCAGCCCCCCCACTTCTCAGGGCTTCAGACTTAGAGTCAATGATGCCAGACAACAGACTGAGACTTCCCTCTCTCTCTCTCTCCCCCCGCCTCTCTACTTCTCTCTCTCTCAAAATATATATCCTTTTGGTTCTCCGAAGAGCCCTTACTAATACCTTTTGTGTCTACCATGTATTCCACACACCGTGAGGGGCCGTGATCACATTGGCACTGGGCAGAACAGTTAGAATGTTTTAACCTGTGAACAGGGGAAACTGAAGGGTTGACCTCCCCACTGATACATTCCATTCTTATGGTTTTCATGCTAACACTGTATGTCATCCTATATCACACCGGTCACTATATTCCTTATGTAAACACTTCAAATAAAATAGTTATTTAGAAAATTAAATGAAAGAACCCATTAAAAAACACATGGCACATAGTTTGAGATTGCTCAATGGCTCTATTTTTATTTAATTCTTAAATGCTTTAATATATACTTAAACACAATAATAAATTGGATATTTCCTTGATCTTTAGCTGTAGCTTTTCTAGACCATTATTCGATCCATGATCTCATTAAGAAGTACTGATGTCTTGTTGGAAAGATAGCAGCCTTTCCCAATTATGAACTTCCCAGAGAACTTCCTGTCTATCCTCTCCAGCCCGAAATGAGTCTTATTATTTCATGATACCATTTCTGTGATTAATTAAGCCCTTATTTATTTTCATGATTTTTTTCAAGTTTGCATGTGCTATATAATTGCTGACATATCTGCAGTGGAGGGAAAATAATTGGACATCTGTTTCCCCATTAGCTACTTTTCCTCATTTTGAGAGATAAGAAACCGTATTCCACCTACAGGTAAGCCAAGGCGAGTAACTGTTTTGGGTGTTAAAATGCAGGATGTGTAAATGACAAAACCAACGGTGTGGAAGGGAGCATGAAAGACAAAGCAGGCAGTGTGAAAATCAGACATTATGTAAGAAACAGAAAATGGGACCAGCAGGGCTTTAAAATTGACTGCAGATTACAGGCTTGCTGTATTAACTGACCTTCTTGTAAAGCGTTAACAGAGAAACATAGGGTTAACCATCTGAAAAGTATATTTTGTGAGTTAAATGCTCATCTGCTGATCAGAAAGCGAACAGGGCATTTCAGGAAACGGGGCCTGAAAACCCTCTGCGCCTCCGCTCGTGGTCTACCTCGTTCTGCTTGAAGAAATGAACTTGACCAAGGCCTCACAGCTGATAAAAGGCAGGACCAGAGTCGGGGGCATTGTGCTCCTGCCCCGAACCCTGCGGAGTGCCCCGCAAAGCCACTGTATTCGGTAGATCAGATGTTCCTCCTGCTGAACACGTTAATGGTGTGATATCTGTCTCGAGTGTCTAAATAAAAACAGTGAGCGGGAAAGCACCCAGCATGCCCTGGACCACGGACACAGATGCTCGGCTGAATATTTGCTAAATCTAAATGCATCGCTGCGTCTGGCTTTGTCATCCCGACTGCGCTGCACTCTTAGGTGACCAGAGAGATGAAGTCGCCCAGTGGTTCTGTGGTGATGCTGTTCCATCCAGAATTACAGTCTTAATTGTGACACAGGTCACTCTGTTCCGTGTGGCTCTGTGACAGCCTTGCTAGTCTACTCTGCAAGGTCCTAGGAGTCAAGGGCATCTGCTGTCATCCTTCTTGGGCTGCCCTTCGATCCCATCACAGGAGACACTAGACCCAGCGGAGCCTGCGGGTTTGGAGTCGGCCTTGCCTGGGTTTCAGTCTGTCGCTAGGGCACACAGGCCGTGTGACCACAGGCAGGTCCTTTCACTTTTTGGTCTCCTAATCTATGTTATATAAAACGGAAATAGCAATACCTCTCACACGCAGTTATTGTAAGGTTTAGAATAAGTAAAAGAAATAGTAAAAATAAATAAATTTACAGTAACTTTACAATGAATGTAACTTCTCCCCCATCTGATCTTTATATATTTATATGTGTGTGTGTATATATATATATGTATATACATACACACACATATGTGTGTATATATGTGTATATATCATCTTAATAAACATTTGTTTTCATTCCTTGTAAAATAAAAATATTCAGCAATAATCTTACATTAAAATACATATATTTATTAAAATATCGAACTCTGATTTTGAGGATGCTGGGTTATCCTTTACTAAAAAGTCAATATCATCACTTTTGTTGCAGGAAGCATTTCTTTCACTGAAAGGCAACAATTTTACCTAAGTAAATGGTGGGATTCTAGCAGTCATATTTCCTGATGGTTCTAAAGCCTCAGACTGACAGATGTTCTCAGAGCAACACGCACCCTAACTTTTAATTGAAGGGGAACTGTGGCTCTTGATGGACCATTTCAGATCTCTAACTGAAAAGTCTAAAAACCACCTAAAACATTCGTACTGGGTGCAAAGATCTTCCTGCATCATTTTTTCCCCCCACAGCTCAGCAAGAGGTATATATCTATTTATTTATTATGTTTTTCTCCTAAAATGTTACAAAGAATTCTCATTTTTACCAAATTGATTCTCTCATGAATATTTCTTCCCTCGCCTAGACACTAGATGACAAAACACTTTCAGATAAAAACATGATTGAGAGAATCATCAGTTTTCACAAAAACTGCCAGAAATGGAATTGCGAATACATCCTGCATTTGTTTTTTCTAATTTTCACCCAGAGTTCTTTAATTTTTCTCCTTGTATTTAAGGAAACCCTGTGCTCTTTTCAGCCCAGAAAAAATGAAAAACCACACTTTGTTTTTTTCAAATATAGACATTTACATTTCAATGTGGTTTTTTTTTTGCAGGAGCAAAAAGTGTAGCAATGACAAAAAAAGGCAACACAGTGCCTCGGGTGCTTTTCACGCATCTGCACTTTGTGTCTCTGTTGCAGCTCTAGAGTGAATCTGCCCTTGGCCTAAACTGGGGAATAGGTTGCTCAAAACCAGGACCATGTTTGGTGAAGAATCCATTCACAGGCTCATAAATGGTGCCTCTTCACCAAGCATACTGATAACTCAGAAGAGAATATCCTGCCTCATAATCTGCCCCATCTCTGGAAAAGGCTCCAGGGTAATGGGTTGGAGATGTGCCTGTAAGCAGACCAAACATGAAGGCATTTTAGAGGGAAAAACCATTCTCTACTCTGATTGAACACTCATTCCACATCTCAGAGGTAATTAGGAGAGAGAAAGCTTGAATTAGTCACAGAAATATGGTCATGTAATTATGTTTCCATTTACATTTATACCTAGACATCAGAGCAAATAAAATGTAATAATGTAGTTTTAAAAAGCATAGTTGATTGACACAGCATTTATTTCTTCTTTAAATTTTATTTAAATTATGGAAGTACATAATTTAAAGAGAAAAAACACTTCGAATTTTTCTACAGTTGCTTGTTAAAAGGAAAAAAAAAGACAGTCCACATGCTATGCACAAACCATATTCCCATTTCCCAGAGGTAAGCATTTTCAACTTTTAGTTGATTTTTTTGCAGTTTTTATAAACATATCTCAGTAGTGTAATTACATTTCAATTTGTTGATTTTTAGACTGTATAGCTACATCTTTACATGAATTCATATGTCATGATGATTTCATCTTCTTTCACCCCACCCCATAATGCATATACTTCCTGTTACTGATTTCAACTTTTCTAATATAATCATGTAATTTTTGTTGAATTAGTGGTAGGTTATGACTAAGTAAATGCTGTTCATGGCTGAGACACATAGTATAATTACTCTTCTTTTCTCATGAAATATTTTGTTATATTTTGAATGCTATTTCAGACAGAATAATTTTCTTATCTATGTACCTTGCTTATTTTGTATTTTTAGTATCTAGTTTAACCCCCTATTTCTCTAGGGCTGTACAGTTTTATGTAATCAAATCCAAAAACATTAGCTATTCTAACTGTCCCCACTATGGAAACCTTTCCCAAGTGTGTTGAAGCCCTTCTGAGTGGACTGGCTGCCATCTCAGTGTCTCTTCACCATTTTCTTGTGAGTCTCCATCATCTGTAATCTGTTTGTCTTCCTGTTTCCTTGAACCCGTATCTTCCTCTCTTTGGTTTTATTTCTTTTTTTAGGTAGAATGTAATAATGTCTGGAAGTTTTTTTGTTTTTGTTTTAGTACATAGCACATCAATGTGTAATACTCTGACTATATTAAAATACTTTTAATCTATTTGCGCATTTAATTAATCGTTGTGACGCAGAAATTTAGGTTTGGAAATGTTTTGTTTTATTTTGTGTTTTAAAAATAGGAGGCACTGTTATTTCTGGTTTTGTGGCATTGCTGATAAGAGGTGCATCTCGTTTCTAATACTTATTTTGTTGGAAGCAGTTTCCCCCTCATTCCCTGGAAGTTTGGGGGGCTGCCTCTTTGCTCCTATTATTCTGCAGTTTCACAACTTTATTCCCAGATATGGTCCTAAGTTTATATTTTAGACTAAATGCTGTCTATGTATTTCAATGTGAAACAGCATTGTTTCCCTTTTGGGAAATTGTCTAGAAATATGTCTTTGATAATGTCTTTCCTCTCTTTTCTATGGTTTGTTCTTCTGGCCTTCAGATAATTCAGATGCTGGGACTCCCTACCATGTACTCCTTCTTCCATTTCATTACCTTCTTGTTTCTATTTCCATTGCTTCATCTTTTTATTTTTCTATTTTGGGGAGATTTACTTAACTTTATCTTCCATATTTTAGTTGACTTTTTAAATATGTCCATGTTTGTTTTTTGAGCATTGAATTATTGTTTCTATTTAATTTAGTTCTTGCTTCACAGTTACAATATATTCTCTCATTTCTCTGAGGAAAGTGACTTTTTTAAGAATTATTTCTGTATCATCTGTCTTTTTTTAATATTATTTTGCTTTTTTCTTATATGATACCTTTGGGGTCTTATATAATAGACACATTTCCCCAGTGTTCCTTATATATCTGCTTATATTTACAAATAAGACATCAAGAAGCTAAAAGTGAAATACTCTGAAGCGATTAAAATGAATAAACTATTGAAATATGTGGCAACATAGATCAATATCACAAATGTATTTTTGAACCAAACTATATATTGTCTAAAAAAATGTATCATGTGATTTATTTACATGCATTTTAATCACACAGATCTTACCTATGCTCTGAGAAGTCAGGGTAGTGGCCATCTTGGGGATGTGTCGGTTGAGGCAGGGCAGAAGGGCTGCCCAGGGGTCCTGGGAATGTGTTATTTCCTGATCTGCCTATAATTTAAAAAACATGTTTACTTTTTGATAATTTGTCATACTTAAACTGTGTACATTTTATGTATATATTATAATTTAAAATATTTTTAAATTCACATTAGAATAATTCTTACACTTTTTAAATGCACCATAACCTTTTTGGGTGAAGAAGTAAAACACATTGATTTAAAAGCACTGTTTTTTACTGTAAGATTATCTGCCCAAAATGATTATATTAAAAAACAATAAAAAAAGAATATTAGTATTTTTCATTATTTCCTAATGGAATGATTTCTAGGAAAGATTATATCACATGACTAAAGGGTAGAAATTTCTCACATTCAAAAAGCTGGGTGGAGAAAGTGGTCTAACTTCTTCATCTTCCTCCCTCAACTGTACAAGCACTAACTTCACCATATCTGGAGGCTTCTTAAAAATTAACACATGTTTATTAAGATATAATTCACCTATAATATTAACTCTTTTGAAGAAGTTTATAATTCAGTTCCTTTATATTTATCAACTCAGTTAATCCTACCAACCCTGTAAGTAAGTATTAATATCAATCCCTCTCTGTAGATGTTGAAACCGAGGCCAAGAAAGGTTACATGACTTCCTCCAATGCCTTGAATGAAATCATAAATATAAAATACTAAGGAAGATGAATCCAACAAAGTAGATAATAAATATGAAGTATCTTGCCCACTTATGAAGTGATTAAAAAGCAGTTTGGAGACAGTCAAAATGTACCAGTCAGTATTACTCAGTGCAGCATTGACCCAGTCACTGTTTAGTTCCAGGCACATGTGAGAGGCTCGGTTTTAGCTGATGACTAACTCTTGCCTGCCTTCAGAGATGCTCACAAATGCTGAGAAACAGACTCATAAGTAGTAGGCACCAATCTAGGGGATGTTTAGCTAGCAGTTATCACTATGCCTTATCTACATCCAGCACAAATATGGATTAAGGAAAGCAAGCTGGAACTCATTGTTTTATCATTATTTAAAACATGTGCTCTTTTAACCGTCAAGTAGACATATGAAAAGAGCAAAACATTGATTGTTCATGGACTGTCCCAATTTAACAGAGAGACACAGCATACGACTAAATGCAGTAAAATGAATAATATCTGTTTCTACGGGAAATAAGACCCTATTTAAAAAATCACCTTGGGCTGGGGTAATTGAAGAAGACCAAAATTAGCACTTAAAGGATAGCAAGAACTTAAAAGCTTGGAAGAATAAAGAGGACACTCAAGATAAAAAAATATATTTAATTTTATTCATCGATTCACGTCACCCATATTTATTAATCATGTGAAATACGCTAGGCATAAGGAAATCACAAGAGGTGGAAAGATGAATAAGATATAATTTCTACATGAAAAGAGCTCATCACCCGAAAGGAGAGAAATAATTACCCAGACGGAGACTGAGTCTAGAGTAACAGATTCTCTGTAAATGAATCCACACATACTGGGATGAAGAGAGCCCTTCATGAGATTCTGGCCTTCCAGGGACACAGTGCTCAAAGCAATCCAGAATGGTGGAGTCATAGAGAAAATGATGGTTCTTAGGGAAGCCTCAGAAGCCTAAATCAGCAGGGAGGAATTTCAATATAAAAGTGACAGAAGTAAGAGCAAAGCACAGGAGTGGACTGAGACATGTGTCGAAGGAAGCGTGTCGGGACCACAGTGACAGGGACTGAGAGATTCTTGCAGAGGGAGCTGGAGCGGGCAGTCCAGCTGCTGTAGGTGGAGGGGTTGTGCTGCGTGGACAACGAGCCTGCCCAAGAGCAAAGAGGCAGAGCAGATGTTTTTCCAGCGGGGCAAACAGCACCCTCTGATCAAGTCGAGGAGCAGGAGAGGCCTCGTGGAGGAGGTGACAACATATCGAGCGTGCTTTTAGAAGTTGGGTAGATTTCTGCCTGGTGGAGAGTGGGGGCAGGAAAGGTCACTTCACGCAGAGGGCACAGTGTGCTCACAGGCTCGGGGGCGCACGAGTGCATGGCTACCTGGGGGATTTGGGGAACAAGAGTAGTCTGGCACTTTTAGTACATCACCTGAGTGGGAAGAAACAGTGGGGTATGATGCTGACAGAGAATTTCAGAAAACTCTAATTAGATGAGAAGGGGAAAAAGCTTTGCTGCAGAAATAGTGTAGGTTTTTTTTTTTCTTTTTTTTTTTTTTTAGTTTCCAAGTTATACCTACTTTCCCTTTGGGGCCTCAAAGGATTAAGCTTTTTTCATTTTGGCAAACTGAGTAAATGTATTTTTCACAAGGAAAGCTTCATCCGTGCATCGATGGTTACTTTTATGTGTCAACTTGGATCTGGCCGTGGGGCACTCAGAGAATTGGCCAAACATTATTCTGGGTATTTCTGTGAGGGTGATTTTGGATGAGGTTAACATTTAAATCAGTAGGCTGATTTTATATATATATAAAAAATCGCACATATATATGTGTGTGTGTGTGTGTGTGTGTGTGTGTGTGTGTGTGTGTGTGTACATACATATATATGTATATATATGAGATATATATAATCAAGATTTTGCTTTTAAACATCCAATATTTCATTTACAAGGCATAATCTGAGATAAGAATCTGTAAGCAGGAAACAAACAGGAAAGTTTTGAGTGTCCTTCCTAGCCATATTCCTGCCAGGCAGCCTTTCTTTGAGGCATAATTATGCTTTCTCTCTTCATAAACACACACACACACACACACACACACACACACACACACACACACACACACCATGACATAGAGAAAATTACTCAGCAGTTTGAGTGTGGCAGATCTCAATCCAAATTCCTGCTCCAAATCTTCCTACTTTTACAATCAGAGGCAAATAACTGACTGATTCTTTTATGAAATGGGAACAAGAGAACTTACTCATAGGCTAAGCTGAGGTGAGCTATAAAAGCACTTGTCATGTAAAACATGCGAACATTTGTGCCTCCCCCTAGTTCTGGGAGGTGCATGTGCTCATTCTCTCTCCTCTCTGTTCAATTGTCCTCTATTTTCGTCTCCCTGACAAAGAGAAATGCATAATAACTGGGCAGCATCCCTGCCGTGAACCTCTGGGTGTCCTTGTTTTCCGAGCGCACGAAATTTCAGTCCCTCCTTGCTTTGTAGTCGTTGGAAACGCGAAGAATAAACTTTGATTATCTGTGGCCAGGTGTTTCGGAAACCACATAGTTGTCATCCAACAAATAGCTGGTTGCATTCCTAAAAGATGTGGGATTTTGCAGGCCTGTCGTTGGGAGCCGGGACTCTGGTTACACGCGTGCACACACATACTCACACACTCACACACAGTCACATGTATTAATAACCTCCCACAAATATGTTTTATGAGCTTTCGTGAAAAGCCTTCAGGGGCTTTTTCAAAGTCATCTGGTTCATCTCCAAATTAATCTTTGTGCAAACAAAGCTCCTGCAAACCGTGTAGCAGGTGACCTGAGAAACGAGGCAGCATGTAAACTCTGGCACTTCATCATGGGCTCAGTATACCTTAAAGATTTTTCTCTGCTCCCACCAGCACACCCCATGCTTCCAACTGCCCCCCAAAAGTCTCAGTGTGTGTATGCATGCACACATGTGCAGTAATAATATTCTTTTTCTTTTCTTACAATTAAAATGAACTCTCAGGACTATAAAAATACCCTCAATTGCCTCGGTTGTAGAGCCATAATCTATGAGCGTTGGGAAGGAAGTTAGAGATCACCTGGCCTAAACCCCTCCTTTTATAACTATGCAAAGAAAAGACAAAAATTTCTCATTGTTAGCATCCCCATTACGGGTTGAATTGTGCCCCCAAAATGATATGTGGGAGCTTTAATCCCCAGTCCCCCTGAATGTGATCTTATTTGAAAATAAGGTTTTTACTGATGTCATTAAATCAAGGTGAGATGACACAAGAGTAAGGTGAGTCCTTAATCCAATATAATCATGGGTGTCTTTAGGAGAAGAGGGAAACTCCAGGTG
Source organism: Cynopterus sphinx (assembly GCA_030015415.1). Lineage (NCBI taxonomy): Eukaryota > Metazoa > Chordata > Mammalia > Chiroptera > Pteropodidae > Cynopterus > Cynopterus sphinx. Next base: position 3,786,978 of record CM057383.1, on the reverse strand, counting down.
AGAACAGATGTGCACACAGAGGCAAACATCACGTGCGGACACAGAAGCACAGAGGGACGACAGCCATGTGACTAACTGCGGGGGGAAGTCTGGGGTTATGCAGCTGCAGGAGAAGAGATGCCGAGAACTTCTAGTAATAACCAGACACGAGGGGAAAGGGTATGAGCCTGCTGACACCCTGCCGTGGACGTGGAGCCCCCAGAGTGTGAGGAGTGAGTTTCTGCCGTTTGAAGCCACTCCGTCGGTGGTGCCTTTGCGAAGTCTCCGGTTCTCTGTGCTTTACTTTGCTGATTCTCTAAGCTGGTAAACTGTGCAATAATAACAACAGAATTTCTTTACAACATAGATGTAATAGCAGTAAACTGATAAGAGCGGGAGATCAAAAGAGCGCAGGCATAGCAGGAGAAAATGTCAGTTGTTGGTGTAAAACACGAGAGGGGACGATTAAAATCACGACAGGTCATACCTGCTACTCCTGTGCCAGCTTTTGCTGGATACCCACTGGTCACTGCATTCGATTATCCTAAAAGGGAAAGAGGAAGCGTCTTAATTGCTGCACAGGTGGCTTGGTGCGTCTTTGGCAGGACAGAAACGCAAGGATTTTAAGGCCGCAGGTGCACTGCGCGTACACTGCGCGTGAAGCCATGTAACTGTGTGGCTGAGCACGGGGCAGGAACCAACGCCTGCACCTGGCGTGGGCTTCGGGCCAGTTGCCTAAATCCAGATTTCACTTTCCTCATCTGTCACGTGTGTGTAATAATACTCCTGTGTACCTGTGCAGCCAAGCCGATGAGGGAAATACATACGATGTGCTGAGTGAATTCCTCCTCACGTGTGAGATGCTAAGAGGAGGAGAAGGGGAAAGGGGAGGAAATGAGCGTGAGGGGGTGGGGAGGAGGTGCACATCCAGGTGAAGAGAAAACGCTCTGCTTAAATGAAGAGCATTTGGAATGTGGTTTTAATCTCATCCTCATCCCCTTCCTTTCAGAGAAGCAAGTACATTACGACTTTTTAGAGGCTGATCTCTTTCAGCATCCGACATTAAGCTCAGGGCTTTGAAAAGCAAACGATCCAGTTTTTCACTCTTTACAGAACCTCAGAATCCAGTAAAAATGATCATCATTATTACCAAGAGAACTTGAAACCTAGGGGGCCTCCAAGGTCACGCCCTGGGGTGTGCCTCAGTACGGTGCCCCAACCCTGCCCAACCAGAACCTCGGCTCACATCCAGAAGGTGCCTTTCTTCCCTAGAGTTCTATGAACTCTAGGCATGAAATCTTGGAGGCACAGAACATCATCTGACGTAGTAGTTTTTAAACTGGGCTTTATAGAATTCTACTTCTGTGTACTTTGGCAGTTCTGGGAATATTTGGTTTCAGTTTTATTCTGTACGTTTGACTCTTTTACAAAATGTTATAACACATTTAAATGTGCTGCGTAGTCTGTGACGACTTCAGTGGCCACCAGAATGTCAAGTTGAAGTCCCAATGACTAGATTTGTAAGAAGCTTCGTTATATATACGATCTTAGTGGAATAATGCTTTTTCTTGGTGTCGATATGTAACCTAAGAAAGACAAAGAGAACGCTTTTTCAAGGGGGCAGGAGCTGAATGTTGGGTCTACCAGTTGTCTGGCACAGGTCCCTCAGAAGGCTTCACTGTAGTCATGGGTTTGTCACCTGCCTTAGATGCACTGGTCTTTGTAAGCACTACCTGGAACTCCAAAGTAGATTCCATCAGTTTTGATGTATATTTGTGCAGGGCATCCAGGTATTCTTGAAAGGATTATTCATTGCACAAATAGCTCACCCTCTGTAGGGAGAGTCATTTATAGCATAGAAATCATTAATTTACACATTTATCATGGCAAGTTTCTGGAAGATTATTTTCTGCTATGTTTGGAACTAAGGTCGGAAACATGAAAGAAATACATTCCTGTGGCAGGTTCTGTCATCCATCCTTCCACTCAGCTTGATGCCCCACACAGTCCCTGGACATCATCGATCAAGTTCTCTTATAAATACTAATTTATTTATTTCTTGTCCAATACATCATGAGATACTTGAAGGAAATGTATCTGGATATTATATTTGAGCTTAAAAAGAGTGTTATAAATAATTAATTGGGAGAAATTTTATTCCAGGCATGAGAGTCATCATGTCCCAAGGTACATATGTGTGTAAAGACAGGAAAGGAGTGGTTTCATTTGGGGAAATTAGGTTCAATATCATCAACAATAGAAGTGGAAGATAAGATGCACAAATCATGTGGCTGTGTGAAAAATAAAATGACAAAATGAATGTAGCAAAATAAGCAAATAATTAGTTCTTAATAAAATAAGCATGTATTCTTTCCTTCCCCAAACACATTTCTACCATCACTCTTGCTAAATTTAATTTTCGTAAAATGGATGGAAATAATTGCACTTACTTATGGGTTACTTACATGGGATTAAATTGAATAAGGAGGTACCGTGCTTGAAGACACTCCTTGTCAATTCTGAAGCATTGTGCTTGTTTTGACTATCACTTAGAATTATTGTCCCAGATGAATGTTTATATCAATAATAAATTGCATGTTTATTTTCATTTCCCCCCAAATGGCATTGTACCCAGTGTGTTGGCACAAAAAGATGAAGTTATCCAAATATCTAATGGATGAACTCTGGTCAAATCGCCAGAATCCAGTAAAAAATTTTTTTGCAGCAGCATCAATTTTGGAATATGAAACTCATTTTGTTGGTAGGAAAAGAAATTCCTAAATGAAGCCATGAATTTGTTGGTTTCAGAGAAATAGAGGCAGGAGAAATTCAGTTTTGCTACCTAATGTCATCGGGCCCCCTTGCTTAGCACAGCACAAGTCCCTAGTGCCACCCATCACTTGGCACCAACCACCTAATGACCTTTCTGTTTTCTGGGCCAATGGAGAAAAGCAGAAAATATTCCTTCCCGAGTTAGCCCCCTGTGTGAACTATGAAGACTAAATCAGGATTAACGAGGCAGCTCCCTACATGTTTCAATGGTTCTGCTAGAGAAATTGTATTGTTCATTCACATCTAGCTTCATATTCCAGAATCAATATTGTGTTCCACCTAGATCTGTCTGACACCTTGGTTTGTGTGATTTTGTCTGTGTGTCTGTCTGCACAAATATAAACAAGCACAGGCAGGAATTTTCAGTCATTCAGGAATATCATAAAGCACAGTAAATACGTGTAGAATGAATGAATAAATGAGCACCTAGCTTGAGGGTAGGTCCCTTGACTGGTTTACTTATGTCTCTCCCTTCCTCTAACTTTGCCCCATTTTCTTGTTCCTCCTGTGACACATGTAAAATGAGGCGGAGACCATGGTTATATGAGAAACCACCTAAGATTGCTTTGCTCAGAAAGAATGTATCAAAGTGTCACACTAATCATATTTTTGTCTAGAAAGGTTAGGTAGGGGAGGGAGGAATAGATATGTATCCATCTCAGCACAGTCTGGAGCTTACTTTCCCCACAAAAGGACAAATTCAGCCAAATTCAGCCTCAGACACAGGGCATGGGCACCCTGCAGCTCACATAGCAGGAAACAGTTCTTTTAATCATCACGCGTTGTTTGTTTTGTTTTTTCATCAAAGGAAACTTTGAGTAACAGCATAAATAGAGACTAAATTTTTCCCTACATATAGCTACAAAGATCTCATTTAAGAAATAGAAATTCTGGTGCATTCTACTTACTGTGTGTCAAAAAGAATCAACAATGCTTTATACATTGTTTTAGTTAAGCCTCACGGCAACCTTGTCATGTAGATAATTTATGGAAGGTTTTTTCAACAGAGATGTCTAGAGGATGAATTTTGTATGAACTTTCTCTCTAAACCAAATATTTATGGGAATTTGTTTTTATGATTTTTATTTATTTGTTTGTTTGTTTGTTTATCTATTTATTTTAGCTCAATGGCTACCAGGAGGAAAAATGACACACTTGGATTTGGGTTAACTTTATTTTCCTGATAATATCAAGTAGCCCCTGACTACACAAGATAGGCGAGCTAACTATAGCCAGTTCTACAGAGCCATTAAAGCCCGTCATGTTTAGGGACCACCAGCTGAGTATGTCTCTCTGGGGGAGGGGGGTCTTCCTTGTTTGATATCTATGATCAGATGAACACAATTGTGCTTTTTATCAGCTAAGGAAATGTTTATTTTACTTCCCTTTGCTTCAGTTTGTTTTGTTTCTGTGATGGCTTCCAACTTATAACATCTTGGTTTGTTCTGCAGGTAGGAACTATTAATAATAATTAATAATTCCATTTTACAAATGTGAAAACAAATACAAAGAGGAGACTAAGCAGTTTACTCAAGGTCACATAATCAGTAAGTGTTAGAGCAAGGACGTGAAACAACTGTGGATTCAGTGAAAAGACAAGAAAAATGGTCATTTTGTCCAGCCAGAGCAGAATACAAAGTATTATTTTAAGAATATCTGACCATGTCTTTTCAACACATTCTCTTTAAAAAAAAATTGTGTGACTGTCAGAGTCCCATCAAATCTGTACTGTGTGGTGTGTAAGGATATTGAGTATATCTTTATGGTATTAAACACACACACACACACACACACACACACACACACACACACACACACACACACACACACACACACACACACACACACACACACACAGCATAGCTACTGTGCTTAGTTGAATAATGTCCCTGAAACAATTCATGTCTTTCCCGGAACCTGAGAAAGTCACCCTTTTGGGAAATAGAGTTAAATTAAAAGTTATCATAAGAGAGTGAGTCCTTAATCCAATGTGATTATGTCCTTATATAAAGAGGAAAAGAAAGATACATAGGAACACACCACGTCAAAACAGAGGCAGATATGGGAATGATGTTTCTACAAGTCACGGGATGCTGAGGACCGATGACAAACACCAAAAGCTAGGAGAGAAGCATGAGACAGATTCTTCCTCTGAGCCTCCAGCAGCAGCCATAGCTGCTCACTGCCTAATGTCAGATTCTTAGCTTCAAGAACTGTAAGAAAATGAATTTCTATTGTTTTAGCCACTTAATTTGTGGTACTCTGTTACGCCATCCCCAGGAAACTAATATAGTTGCCCAATTGGTTTGCACATTTTACCCACACAAAAACCTGCACACAGTAAAAAGAAATGAATTGTCAAGTACACAGAAATATGGGGATGGATCTTAAATGCATTTGCTAAGTGGAAGCCAGTCTGTATGGAAGAAGCTGCCTATCATACGACTCATGCTGAAAAAGGCAAAACTCTTGAGATAAGCACATGTTTAGCTGAATATAGACACAGATGGTCACATATGGGAATATTTATAGGTACATAGGTTAATATACATTCACAGATTACCCTCCTCTGTCAGTTGAGAGGGTCTAAAAGCAATGACATCACAGTAGCTATGAATACACTCAGGACCCACATCTAACACCATTCTCCAATAAAAGAAACAAGGCTTTTTTTGGAGAAATTATTGATTCTAGGACTGGGGCAGGACATATAAAGATGAGCCTGAAGAATTTTGTAGAACCAGAAGTAAAAAATTATTCAAAAAAAAAAAATTTCCACAGTGACAGGGAGATGTCTAAGAGATAAAGAAGCCAATGGAAAGAGTTCCCAGATTCAACAAAATAAATAAAATAGTGTTAGGTTATGACCCAAACTTTAAAGTAGATGTTCCTGAGGTCATTCTAACATAAATAAACAATAAACGAACAAACAAAGAAATAGCAGAAGAGATAAATCTCTTATGCAGAATAATTCCAGATTTAACGACTTCTAAATTATACATCAATATCTGAAACTATAGTTAGATTATTACTACATAGTTATTTTATATAAAACCCTAGTTCACGCAGTGACTTCTTAAATAATGATGCTTGCTGAAGGGTTTTTAAGGTCTTTTGTGACTAATTTACACCAAGTTTCTAATGCACTTAATAACTATTTGGTGAAAGAAAGACAGCCTGATTAAATCAATGAATCAACGCATAAATGACACCCTAAATAATACTTAATATAAGTTATGGTATTAAATTTCTAAACTATAAACAATATTTCTGTTCTGGAGGGAAAAAATAAACAGATTTCCTCAAGGTGATTAGAAAACTAGAGATTATGAGAACTATATATAGTAAACAGACCTGAACGTAGGCAGTAAGACCTAAGTTTGAGATGTAGCTCAACTTTGTCACAGATGCTGAACCTCGAAGTAATTCCTGACACCACTGAGCTTCAGTTTCTCCTTCCATAGAAGGAGAAGATAATTTTTACCCTGCCAAACCCGTAGTGTGGCTGTGAAGACTAAATGGAATCGTGGATGTGAATGTGCTTTATAAATGGAATGCACTATGGGACGTAATTATTATTTGAGTGTGTTGAAATGGGGAAAATGCTTGACTGTGAATGAGAGGCTGTACCGAGGTTAAACAGGCCAAGAAATATGTTAAGACTGTATAAAGTAAATATGACATAAATGAGCACGTAGATGACTGTGAGGTCCATTAAGCTTGAGGCTGTGGTAGAATCCTGTTGGTCGAGCTGAGATTGGCAAAGTCCTTATATTTGAGATGTCATGCATCACACCTCTACCAAAACGGGGCACTGTGTGGGATATAGGAAGAGCAGCAGGGGTCCAGAATGTCCAGTGGGGTTGAGGACAAGTAACACTATTGGGTCTACTGTCCACTGTCCATCTCACCAAGATTTTCCTTCAAGGAGAAAGAAGGCATCATTTTCCACTGTGGAAGCAGATCACGAGAAAAGTTTTAAGTATTTTTCATGTGGGCCATTAATAAAAATGTTAAGGTTTGGTGCTCAGTTCAGCAACATACATGCTATAAAAAAATGAAGGTTTGGAGTACACAGGATTGGAGGAGGGTGTGGTATCTGCAGAAAGACAGACGGGTGTGCCCTGAGCGTAAGAAACTAGGACACATGAATGATGTGATCAACCTTTGTGTTACTACCCAGGCTTACCATGGTCTACGGTTTAGTGGTTTTCTTACGTTGCTTTATCCTTACAGCATTCTAGGGCACAGAAAATACTGTCATCCAGAATCTCTTCTGTCAAAGAAAATACCTTCAGTTTTGGTGGAAAAAAATAGAGTAAACGATTATTATAACAAAAATGCTGCTACCGTTCACTCAATGCTACTCAGCTCCAGACACTCTGCAAGGTGCCTTCCTCAATTCTAATCCCTGTGGCAGAGCAGCACAACTATCCAAATCACCACTGAAAGATGAGGAAATTGAAACTGAGTGATAGAATCCAACATTTCTCCCATTACACTGCAAGGCTTCAAACACATTTAGAGAAGGGTGGTCAGCCAAGTTGTGTCTACAGATCAGTCCTGTACGCCGAGATTTTGACATGGTGATTTGGAGAGAATCAATGTTTAGAGAACTCTTGCTGTGTCCTAAACACATCACAGACCTGCTTGTTTGTTCGTTTGTTTTATTATTTAATGCATGGACTTTGAGGTTCATGTCACTATGTCCAGATGATACAGGAAAAAGCTGAGGAGAAGAGGCATTTCAGGAACATTTTCTATCCTTCAAAACATACACTGCTCAGCAGGAAGCGCTTATTTTTAGCTTCTGTCAATTGCTGACTTAAGTTATGTGGACAGTGTATGTGGGGGATCGCTCCGTGTTTACCTTCATTGGCTCAGGCATGCTGACATGCTTCAGCCCTCTCTGGGCAGCCATACAAAATCCTGTGTCTCTCGTATTTTTCCTCTGCACATGATAATTCCATCCAAGCAAGTGAGTATTTCTCATAACCTTTCAGTATCTTTATTTATTCACAAATGCATGTGTATTTAGCCAATGTTTCATGTAATTCTGTGGTAGGTGCCTCTTGCTTCTCTACACATGCTGCTCTGTGATGAGCAGTCAATCTCTTTTTCTCTTTAGCAAATGACACTTTCCTTTGTTTGGTCTTTTAGGTTTTACTTTTAGGTTTTGCTTATATATATATATATATATATCCTGTTCTTCCCCCATTTAAAAAATGAAAAAAAAAAGTGTTTTTGAGTATCTTTTGGAGTCTTGAAAAAGAAGAGGAAATATGATCTAGGTAGGTTCTCTACCTGCATGTAGGTGATTTTGCAAAGGGAAGATTCAGGAATGTGCTTTCACACCACCAAGAAAGAGTGGCTGCACACCACCCAGACATCAGGGACTCCTTCACAGCTTGAGGCACTAAGTTCTCAAGTTTACACTCAGTTCTGCCCTTGAGCTCAGTCACCAGTTCCCTGTTGGTCCCCACACAGGAATCTCCTTGGAGCTCCATCCAAAGTGTGGGTGTTACTGTTTCCTGCCACTCGCAGAGCCTCCATGGGTGGCCTCGTGCACGGTATCGCAGCCAGTTCTCCACACATCCTTGCGTATAAACTAGTTATTTCTTTCCTCATTCAGAATTATTGGGTTCAAGTTTCCAAAGCCGATAAGGCCATTAAGACTCTTGTTCTATTTACTAAAAGTGTGAAACTGATCTCACAGTTGAACACCTTTCAAAGGTCTTCTACTCTGAAATGTCATGTAAGCAAAATGATAACCGCAATCAAAGTCCACCCATTTCTCTTAAGCAGCTTTTCTAAAACTTAGGGAAGTGAAACTTGTCTTTATAGCATCTCCCCTGAGATTTTCACCATGCACCATGTTTTCAACCCACCTCCAGACCTTAGAACCTTGGCTCCATCTCTTCCCTCTTCCTTGGAAATGCTTATATTTAAAAAACATTTTTTAATTTGTTTAATGCACAAAAATAATGTCACTTGCATGTGAAACATTTTTTCTTCAGCACACTCCCAGTTAATTTGTATTGTACTATGTTTATTCTATAATTGTTTATTTACATGTCCGATTCTCTTACTAAACTCAGAACTTCTCAAGAAAAGAGAAATATGCTCTTCATACACATTTATGTCCTTGTCCCCAACAAAGTTCCATGATAGGACACAATATAAAATGGATCAATTGACTGAAGCCTGGCACCGACACTGTTTCCTGTGTATCTTCAGTCTCTGTATTTAGTATTTATGACCATAGTTTCCTCATTTGTGATATAAATACAATGAGAGTGAGAAACCCATCACATTTATTAAAGGAAATAATTCACCTGTCTACTAGACTGTGCCCAGTACACAGTGTAACTATTATCATTAAGTAAAAAATAATAGGTGATAAATAAATGATCTATACAAAAAACTTAGAGAAGAATTACATGAGAAATAAAAATGATGCTTGAAATAGAAAGCAGACTGACCTACTAGACAGTTATTTGTAAAGGAATTTAAATGTGAAAAATGCTGGGGCAGAGTGATGAATGCAACACTTACAGGTTCTGCTCTTTTTGAACAGCATTGCCTATCATAAAAAACAGACATTAAGATGCTAATTCCATTATGCTTGTGACGTATAAGAGTAGGCAACCAGGGATCCTAACTTAGTGAGGGATTTGAGACAGTTTGCAGGAGACACAAGACAATGGAGATTACCGAAGTCTTCTTTTTGGGCAAGCATTTGTAGCTGAAATCTGAAAAATGAAAAAAAAATGCTCTAGGAAAGAAAGTAGGCATAGAGGCTGCAGAGAATCTGCTGAGCATGTGCAGGGGCCCAGAGGGAAGACCATCTTCTATTTATGAGAAGAACTAAAAGAAGGCAAACGTGACTGCGGAGAGAGGGTGAAGGAGAAATTTGGGAGGCAGCCAGGATCTGAGCATGGAGCCCCTCTGACCTTGACAAAGACTTTGCACATCCTCACAACAGTAGAAAGCCACTGATGGTTTTTAAAACAAGAGTCACACGAATAAGTCTGCACTTTTCAAATCCCTCTTTGGCTCCATGGGAAATGGATTTGGAGAATTTCTGAAGGAAACTCCTACAGTGTGACAAGCAAGAGTACATGATAGATCAAAACAAAGAGACAAAAAGAAGTGATCAGATTCTGGAAATATTTGAGAGACAGACTGGGAAGAACTTGGCAAATGTAAAAAAAAAATTGTGAAGAGTAAAAGAAGAGAGAAATGCCAACTGATTGCCAAGATTCTAAGAAGACGAGATAAGTATGTCTCTATGGCATTTACCAAGATCGGAAGAATTGGAGGTGGAGTATATTTTAGAGAATAAGATATTCAGTGTGAGGCAGTGAGGAGTTCTGCAAGAAGAGCTGTTAACTCACGATTGATTCTATGAGTCTGGAATGGAGAAGACAAGTGGTTTCCAGAATAATGCAATTAGGAGCAGTCAGTGCTTATACTGAAATGAATGATATAAATTAGGACTGTTGTACATATTGAGAGTAGAGCCTGCGTCTCAGTCCAAAGGAATTTCAACTCATAAAAGAGGAAGAGAAATTGGTTTCCAATGGGGACTTTAAAGGACGAGTAAGAGGAAAATTAGGAAAAAATTGTGTGAGTGGACACAAATGAAAACATATTTCAAAAAGGAGCGGGTGTCCAACTGTGTTGTCTGCTGCTGAGAGATACAGCAAAATATGAAGTGAAATGTGTTTATTGGCTTTGGAAATAAGGAGGGCATGGGGACCTTAGCCTGAGGACTTCAGTAGAGTAGTTGAGGCAAAAGTCAGACGGGAATGGCTTCAGACATGAGTGAGAAATCAACAAATGGCTGCTGTGAGTATAGGGAACACTTTGCTGGAAGTTGGCTATGAAAGAGAAGAGAGAGCTGTAGTAAACGATGAAAGATGATAAAGCAGCGATGCTGAGAGGCAGGACCTGTCAGAGAAAGACATTTTGATCACTAGATCAGAAAGAAAGGAAAATTTACAGGGTAAGATTCTCAAGAAAGCTGGAGGGATAGGATCCAGGATATAAGCAAAGGGACTAACATCTGAAGAAAAATAAGATAGAAGCAATGAGGTAGGTAGGCGAGTGTGCTAGGGCTGACCTCAGAGTCTGAGCTCAGCGAGTTTAAAAATAATGGGAGAGAGGGAATGCCTCTTAAGGTTGCTGAGGTCATTTTGATGTTAGGGGTGGCATATATTAAAGCGAGAATCTAGGATATTCTACCAACACGCAAAACGTGTTCAGAGTAGCAGAGAAGTGTCCTCAGTGTGAATGTAAACAAATGAGATATTTGCATCATTATTAAGATAATGCAATTAAATTTTACCTGTTAGAGCGAGCTAAAGAACATTCCTCACTGGAGAAGTTGCTATTTCTCAATCGGAAAGTACTCTAGTAGCTTTAAATTATAACTGTTTTGTATGAACAGTTCCTCATTGAGCTCGGATTGAATTTTTTGCCTATAGCTTTTACCATGAGGGATCTAAGGTTTTGATCCAGAAGCCATACCAGTAGGGCAGTGGGATTCGTAAAGCGGCATGGTAGGTACCCAAAAAACAAGAATTCTACTGTGACATCCACAGGCAAATTTTTTATTCCTGCTTTTCTGCCTTAAGACTTCTAAAACTAGGAGGCATCGACCATGAAAATGACAGTGAAAACTTGACATATTTAATTAGATGCATATGTTCAATTGTAAGTGACTGGAGGAGGGAGGAAGGGAGAGAGAATGCGTGACTGAACATGCATGTATCTGCCATATTCACAAACATTAACCAGTTCACACACACGTGCGTGTGTCAGGGGACGATTGTTTCAGTTCAGGGAACCATTACGGGGCTTTCTCAATGCAGTCTGTGGTCACCGACGGTTTCACCTGCTCATCTCAGCCTTGTTGCTGCACATGGCCTGTCCGTTACTCACTTTCTCTACTGGAATTCACCTTGACACTTACGTCACCAGGGATATTGGTTACCATTTGTCCTCATTCCTCACTCGACGTAACCCACAAAGTATCGGGGCAAGGGGGAAAGAGAAAGGTTGGTGTGAAAGGGCTTTATTGCACTGACACCTGTTACACATGTGTGCCAGGATAATGCAGAAATAGAAGAACAGGATGAATTCAGTGACGTGGACTTTATTGTGTGCCCTCAAGGAGAGCAGAGATGTGGATGGCATCATGACCACATCAGGTCCATAGAATCTCCAAGTATATTACTGAGCGAAGTATTTCACTTTTATACTATAATGATCCTTTAAGCGTTCCTCTCTTTCTAAGCCAACCTCGTCTGGCCTCTTTAACTGGCTCTCATTACCTGCAAAATTTCCACAGCGTTTTATTTGCTTCTCACATAGCAGAGCATTTCCTCGAGGACTTAAAAATATAGCTTTGTGGTTTTTTTTTTTAAACTCCCCTGTAGGTTCTTTAGTAACATAAAGATTTTGTCTTTTCTTTTCGTTTCTTGCAAAATACCCCAACTCAGCAATGGGCATAATGTAAAAAGAATAATATTTGACCAATAGTATTTGACCCATCAACTCATCCATCCTCTCGAATGTCTTCCTCAAGCCACTGCTGATTTAAATCAATAGGATATGGATGCAAATTTCTTTCTATTTTAATGTCTTTGTCAGAAATTGTAAATCTGGTTCTTTAGCTCTGAGCTTTTCTTATTTATTTCCTAGTTTGTTATTGATAACCTGCTTTTTTCTTTTTCTGCTTTGACACTGGGTGAAAGATTTTAAGCTCAGATTGAAATCAGCAAATTCTAAGAAAAGAGATTTTACTCTCCAGCAGAGCTCTTATTATTTTAGAGCATAATTATAATTACAGTAATGCTCATTGAGCTAATTCTCTAACACCCACAAATGACATTTTCCATGAGCAGGTTTTGCTGTTAATATACCATAGGTTCCTGGAAAGAACTAAGCTATTAATTTGATGCTTTTGGGTTTGTTGCCAACTGGAAGAATTAGTTTCTGATATATTTAGTCTACTCTGAATCTCACTGATGTTTAGCTGCATTTTATACCGCAATTTTTTTCAAAAATATGAGGCAAGGAGAAAGTTGGGAAAAAATTAGAAGTCTGACTTTCCATACAGTATTTCTGGCTTCCTTTACGTATTATTGTTATTTCAAATCTGAATATATTCAGAATGAGAGACATAAAATTAAGGTGTAAGGGAAGGTGAGTTCTGTCCTGAATACAATAGATATAAAATATAATGTAGAATATAGCTTAGATCTCATATGTATTCGGAAACCTTGGGCAGGTTAATACTCTGGTTCTCAATTTAAATCCATGTATGACAAAGAAATAAATACATCTATTCGCTTTCCTTCCTTCCCTTTACTTATTTCTCTTCTCTTCCTGTACTTCCTTCCTCCCTTCTGTAAAATTATGTTCAAGACACCTCATAAAGTACAGCAAACCACAGCTTGACTTCACCTTTCATCACGACTTTAACTTGAGTTGCCTGGGAATAATCTTTTCCCATTTCAGGATGAAAATTTGAACAAATTCTGTGTCTGTTTTTCAAGCTCATTCTTAGGTAATTACATAATCCCATAGTCATTTTTCAGACCAAAATTAAATTAAATTAAATTAAATTAATAGTTCCAGCCAATACTCAAATGAAATGAATGCTTCATTCAAATAATTATTTCAGAATAAGACTTTGTCCCTTCTCCCAACTGTGACTTGTGGCTACCTGCCACCTGCTTTTGCAGGAAGTGATCTGCTGTCAACTCTCTCTGCTGAACCCCTTTCCCACCCTCTAGCTATTCTTGAAGGTTGCCATTTAGAAGAGATTTTGCAGAAGAATCTAGATCCATCTCACATGCTCTTCAGTTCCTTCATCTCTGCTTCTAACTAGATCTGATTTTAAAGTTGCCATCTCGGTTTTTGGTTACTTGCTTTGTCTCTACTGAGGCACAAAGCAATGATTCAGCAGATGCCATAGCCACTGACTAGGTTACACTTTCTGTCTTTGGCTTTGATAATCTTCCCTGGTTCTTTGGTACTTGATGTCACCCCATCCCACAGAGCTCTGCCATTCTGAATTTAAAACTCTGCTCTATCACCTTCTCAGATCTGTAAGAGGATAAACTCCTTGTACAAAGACTGGCTATGGCACTCATGCCTACCTGCTAGTCATGTGGTCAACTGGGGATTCCAACTCAGCTTGGCCAGCCCCAAGGGATGCTGCCTTACACCGTGCCCAGGGGGACAGGATTCAATATAACAGGTTCCATCACACTTAATCTCGGTTCTTTGTAATTTGTAACCTGGGCAACTGGCTTCCCTCCCAAGAATCCCAGAAGACGTGCATCTCCACGGACCAGGGACTGCCTGGCTCTGTAACAGGTGAGGGACAGTCCCGAGTCAGATTTTAACCATATCTTTCTGGAAGCTTCCTCTGTTTTGAATTAGACAATAGAATGCTCTACTATAATTAATGACAACGGGTTAACCAGACTACATCACTCGTGGCAGACCTTGGTAATGGCAGGGGGGATTCTGGGAAAGGCCACGGACTGATAATATCAGAAAGCTTCTTAGGCCCCAATTCCTTTCTCTTCCCCAAATCCTGGTCTCTGAGTACCAGGGTCCCCGACCTGCTGGCTCCTGTGCACCCCACTTTTTCCCATAGTATGCACAATGTGGACTTCTTTCCGCCTTCCTACCAGCAGGAGGCCAGCTTTCCCTCAGTCCTCTCAAAGGGATCTCGGCAACAGGAAGCACTTTTCTTTGAAGATTAAAAGTATTTTCTCTCAGAAGAAAATCTATTCTCATTTACATGTACTGTAGTTTAATAATAATGGTGAATCAACTTTAAATCATGGTCCTAGGAATTAAAAGGAAAAGAGGAAGAGGAAGGACGTTTATTTTAATAAAATGTAAATTAGAAAACGAAGATACAATCTTGTTTTTCCAGCTACTTAAATCAGGCTCACTTCAGGAGGATTTAATCTGAAGAGATAAAGCACCTTGACTGAGTGCATCTTTGGGTATTTGACTGAGGAATGAGGCCGCTCAGGGGAAGTTTATCTTTCATGGAGGTTAATTCTCAAGTGGACAGATGTGTAGACAGAAGCTCAGTCTTTGTGTTAGTATAACTGGTTTTATTTTTCTTTCTAAAGACTCTGTTCAACATGAGTAAGGTAAAAATATTCATTAAAACCATAGATCATTGCCATGGCTTCTTGACAAAGTTATTGAAATCTCAGTGAATACTAGTATAGAAACAACCTACTGTGACAAAGCTTTACTTACTTATTTATTTTTAATTTCCCTATTTTCCCCTAAACAAATTTACTGTTAAAACTAGTGGGACAGTAAGGATCACTTTTATTTCCTTCTTCATAGATTTTGACCATTTTTCAAATTGCTCTGAAGACGAACACACACACATTGCTCTTTAAAAAGGAAAATGTTGGTATGTTTTTTAAGGAGTTACACACGTGCATGTGCGTATGTGTGTGTGGAGAGGGACAGAAAGAGAGTCTACGTGTGTGTGTATGTGCTCGTGCCTACAGGTATGGGGCAGAGAAGGTTCAATCATAGCTCCTTCCTACCAGCAAAGAGCCCTAGAAATGCAATATCCTAAAGCATTCTTTTCTCCTTCGAAATAAGAGGATTAAAATCAATGGTAATCATCTTCTCAAGTGAGAACAGTTTGACAGTCCAAATGAAGTCTCTAACCTGGCCCTCATTTTGCCCAGCTTAAAAGTGAGGTTATTGATCTGAAGTAGCAGGTGCTGCCATGGGGCTCTGGCTTTGCTTCTGTGAGAAGATAACCATCTGCCATGCTCCACATGCTAAAAGTTTACCTTGGCCGTTTCTTGTTTGTTTTCTTGTTTGTCTCCTTTGTGTTGGTGTGGGGCACTAGCTGGGATGTAGAAAATTATTAATAAATAGGCATCTAGTATTCATCCCGTACACCTTGCGCCTACAGTTGGTTGTCTGCTACTAATCAGAACAGTGAGAGGTCACAGAACACATAACAACCAGTCATTAACTGAACAACTACGAGGCCACTCTCAGTTCTACAGTTCTGTAGTTTAATAAATATAAATTTATGCTTGTGGCTTAGGTCATGTATTTGTGTATTGTAAAAACAAATTCATTGTTTCTAAGAAAGTTAAATTTAAAATAATATATTACTATTTATGGCCATGCCACCCTGAACAAGCCTGATTCCATCTGATCTCAGAAGCTAAGCAGGGTCGGGCCTGGGTAGTACTTGGATGGGAGACCACCTAGGAAGAGCAGGTGCTATCGGTGTAAAAAAAAAACAAAAAATAAGGGATTGTAAATTGACAAAGTCCTTGCAATCTGTAAGGTCAACCAAGGGTTGCCTTCCCTAAAAATAAATTAAAAATAAAATAAAATAATAAAATAAAATAATATATTACTTCATTTGGTTGTAATTAAGTCATAAGCATGAATATTGGATGTAGACTTTGTGAGATAAGATTTAACTACCACGAGACTGGGCGATGCCTAGGGATTCAAAGAGATTTGGGTTCAGCATTAGCTAGGGAGGTTCTCTAGGGCAAGTTACTGCGTATCTGCAAACCTACGTGTTCCCATCTTTACAGTGGGGGTGATAATACTCACTTTGTAAAATCCCTGTGAGGAATACATGAGACAGCACATGGAAGGCAGCCCGCTCCAGCTTAGTGCTCAAAACAGGTTGATCGTTGTCTGACGTCCAGACCTGGTTATGCGTACTTGGAAATTGTATGTATTTCACCTCTTCTGTGATTTTCCTCACTAATCGAGTATATTATAATTATCTATGCAGCCAGAATATTCATTGATAATTGCGTAAAGGTGATGTCACCTGAAAATAACCTCTCCAGAATCATCTCCTCTTATGTCCTGAATTGGTGATCGCCTTTTCTTTTTTCTATAAAGTGAGCTAGGAACTTTCTACCCTGGGTTACAGGGTGGGGTACGGGGGGAGCACTCTATATAAGCCTCAGACCCAATTTGATCCTTGCTCGATTGTCACAAGCCTCTTTTTGCAAACAATAATTCCACAGGACATCGCATTACTCACTGGGATAATTGTTTCAAATATCAAAAGCTACATAATAAAATAAGAAAATCTTTGATTTTAGAAAGCTCACTCTGGCTGTGCTCACTGCAAAGGACAGGGAAGGGAAGGTGTGGGGGCAGAGACGGGTTAGTGGGCTTCTGGAACACTCGGCATGGAACTTAATGAAGTCATAAACCAGGGCAGAAGACGCCAGAGAAATCTGAAGGAAATCTTATCCAACGTGCTAAGACAGAATTTACATAGGGGGAAGATCAATCCTCAGTAATAATCCTAAGAATTAAGTATAACTGTGAGCTTCTGGATGGGGTATGTGCTAGAAAAAAAGAGTAACAAGAATTATTAAATCATGCTGCAAAGTAGGAATAAAGGATTTGTGGGTTGTGAATAGAATGGCACAGGGATTTCAGAGGAGTTGGAGTTTGATTTGTTAGTAATCCTCTAATGACTCACAGCCTGACTATCGACAAGCGCCGCTGCTCAGGGAATCGAAAGCTCTGCCTCTTGGTGCAAACACGAAATCGTAGCTCTGTGAATGCCCAGGGAACATTCTGGCCTCTGTAAATGGCAATCATGACTTACTGAGCACCTACTATGGGCCAAGCTCTTGCGTACCCTTATGAGAGATTTAAAAGTTGTCATTAATTTCATTGTCTGGATGAGGAAATTAGGGCTCCGAATGCTGGAGTGATCACACAGTCAGTCAGTGACCTACCTGGGATGTGAGACCAGGCTGCGGTTAATTGTATGGAATTGCAGCACTGTTGTCTATAATTCTTAATTGAAAAAATGTATGGTCACGCAGAACCCTGAAAATGAATGTTCATGACATCTTTTCATAATAGCTAAAAACGGGAGCTGACCCACCTGTCCCCCAACAAGTTAATGGCTAAAAACTGTGGCATATCCGTACAGTGGAATACTACTGAGCAATAGAAAGAAATGAATTGTCGATACACGTAACAGCTTCTGTGAGTCTCTAAGGAATTGTGCTGAGTGATAAAAGCCAATTTGAAAAAAAAAATCACATAATGTGTGACTCCATTTATCCAACATTATTGACGTGACAAAAATATAGGAATGGAGAATAAATTAGTGATTGCCAGAGGTTAGGGACTAGATAGTGGGTGGCAGGAAGGAGGTGAATGTGATTATAAAAGGGTAACACAAGAGAGCCTTGTGGTGGTGGGTGCCTGAATCTACACACATGAACAAAATGACAGAAGAGAGAGAGAGAGAAGGAAAACTGCAAAGCCTGGCTAATACCTGTGACGGCATCAATGCCCATGCCCTGGCTATGATATTATGCTATAGTTTTACAAAATGTAAGTAGTAGAGGAAACTGAAAGGGTACACAAAACCCCCCAGTATTATTTCCTACAATTGCCTGTTACTACACAATTATCTCAATGGAACTTATTATAGCTTTAAAAATTTATTTAATTTAAAAAAAGACCACACTATTTTATTGGGTCTATAACGTTAATAACGATTAAAAATAATAATAGGAAAGATTTTAAAATGTACATACAATCAAATGCACTTTTTGAAAAAAATTGCTTTGTATTATACAAGTAATAAACATTCGAAATTTCAAAACAACAAAAAAAATCACCTACCATTTGACTACTCAGTAACAACTTATTTTTAGTATACATTCTCTCGGAAAATTTCTTACACGTTTGTTCACCTCTTTTGCTTTATAAAAACTTTATTATTCAGTTTCACTATCCAGTTTTTCAATTACTAAGTTTGGCAGACACTGGCACAACTCAGTACATTTACATTTATTGTGTGATTCCATTCCAGTAGCTGTTCCACATTTTCCTGGGACAAATGCCCAGCAGTGCGACTGCTGGGTCATGTGATAGTTGCAGGTTCAGTTTTATAAGAAGATGACGATCTGTCTTCAAAACTGACTCTGCCATTTTACATTCTCACCGTGATGGATGAGGATTCGGTTCCTCCACGTGCGCACCAGCGTTGGGTGGTGTCGCATTTTTATTTCAGTCATCCTGATAGGAATGTAGCGAGATACCATTGTAGCTCTTCAAACAGTTTTGACATAAAGAAATTTCGGTGCTCAGTGCTAGTAGTAGGAAGAAAAGACTGGTCCTCTCACAGCACTTTTAGTAGCTTCATTCCATTTGACAGAGTAAATCTACCTGGAATCAGCAAGAAAGGAGACAGATATCCCTTATTCTCATTTCAAATTCGCCAAGTGAACCGTCTGGTTTTTTAGGGTTCCAGAACAATTTGCCAATAGCTAAGGATGGCTTAGGTCATGGAGATGCCCGCCTCTCAGTGTTCTGAACAGTTTTTAGTGCACACGAAGAAATTAGCATCCCGGTCCACAGGTCAGCATCCTTGGGTCAGTCCATGTGAAGCTGAGGTAGAGCTGAGCTGGGTGTACTGACCAGGCAGGTTTTTAGGAGCCCGTAAGCGTGCAGACCAGACCGGGGCCTTGGAAAGTTTCCTGCACCTGCCCAGGGGCAGACTGAGCAGCTATCCGGGCACTCGGCTCGCAACTTCTGCAAGACTGATGCCGTGTTTACAGGTGACTCTTTCATGTGGAATCCTCTGATATCCATCGATAAGATCAAAGTATTTACTTTTAAAAAAATGTAAAAATATTTTAAGAGATTTAAAACAGCCTCTCTCTCTCTCTCTCTCTCTCTCTCTCTCTCTCTCTCTCTCTCTCTCTCTCTCTCTCTCTCTCTCTCTCTCTCTCTCTCTCTCTCTCTCTCTTGCTCTTAATGAAAACACTTCTTCCCAATATCATCTCAGATCATGTGAGGTCTAAAATTAACGAGTTGAACCTGGAGAGTCACAGCAGGTTAAAAAGTTACTTCTCCCCAAGAAAGAAGGCAGACACCTCTCTCATTTACTTTAAATGGGATTAAAAGGAAAATTGGAGACCTTCAAAATTCTCTCTCTTGCTCTTTCTCTTTCCCCTGCCCCTGACACACACAACTGGAGGCAGATGAGATTATATGTATTGGATTAAAGTACAAACAATGGACAGTTTCTTACCTTAAGCATCAAATCTACTCAATCCAGACTTATCACAATTAGATTAGAGAGATAAAATGGAGTGTTTTATGAACCAAAGAGTCATCAGTTGGGGCAGCCATTGTCTCATTGCTTTTCTTTCTGTGTTATTAGTAAAATCAGTCACTAATCCTTAGAGATTACTCAGTAATTATTTTCAAAGCATTTGAAGTAGGATTCATGAGATGATAAATACTTTATGATCAGTGTCTGGGTATCTTCTAGCTTCTATACAGTCTCCACCCATAATCACTGGCTTCCCTGCCTCCCTGTTCCTGGTACCTTCTAGATACTGCTAACTGAGCATGTCTGCACCGACTGCTGATAAATACACATGACCGTTATTTCTCCAACTTTTCAAAGGCCTTTTCTCTGTCAGGGAAATGAGCGTCACAGCAAATGAGGACCAGGAGTCAAAGCTAAGGAAAGTGAAATCCATGTTGGAAGTCAGGCCCAGGCCTGCCCCTGCAGGTGTGGTGTGTGAGTTACAGGTGCAGACTCCAGACAGCAGAGAGGGGTGGTGAGGGGTGAGCGCAGCTGTCTTCAGCCTGTGCTGCAAGAGGAGGGACACCGAGTGTGGCACTCCTGTGTCTGAGGCACCTTTGTGAAAAGGCAAGACGGGTGTCTAAAATTTACTCAAAGTTCCAGATACCCATGAAGACTAAAAGCTTTTCTCCCTCTCTCAGAGCTGCCCCAGACCCTCTGAGTGATCAAGGACAAGCCATTTTTTCCAATCTCTTCCTACCTCCTCCCACTTGAGGACTTAAGCAGATTCTAGAAACTGCATTTGAACTTGTAGAATGACCTTCATCTTTTTTCAGCTTTGTTCTGTATCATTAATATATATAAATTGTATATTTTAGGAGATACAAATAGGTGTTTTGATATATGCACATATTGTGAAATAATCACCAAGTTAACCAACATATATATTATGTCCCAGAGTTGACATCTTCTTTTTCTTTTTGGATTCAAAACTTGAATTCTGTGTGCCGTAGTCCTAAAGGCGGGTTTACAAAGAAAATCACACACTGATGAACTTTCAGCCGTTGTTATAGAACCATTTCTACTCTTAAAGGAAAAAGAGAGAGACACAGAGAGACAGAGACAGAGAGACAGACAGAGAGAACAAAAGGAAAAAAAGAAAAAACCCTCCAAAATGGAGACCATACTCACTCGCAATTGCCACTCAATTTGGGTCTGACCCATAATGAGGAAAAAGCCTGAGATTTTAGAACCTTACTCTGACTTGAATTTTACAGAAGCAAATTCCCCTCAATAAAAATTCTCCAAGGGCTGAAAAAAGCTGAAAAGAACATAAATCGTGTCTTAAGACGTTTGATTTGTGACTTGAGGACTTGGCAACAAATCTATTAAAAATGTATTTTATGGTGTCATTGTTTGAAGTCCCTCATGTTAAATATGCCATCTCTAATGGTAAGAAAAGGAAATTTAAAATTGATTTCGAACTGAAGAAAATTGGAAGGAAACTTGGTGGGATTATTATGTTGTCAAGAATTCTTCACATTCTCAATAATTTCGAAGCTAATTATTTTATCCTAAGACTGCTCAGACTTTGCATTTTTCACCTTCCTGTGGCCTTTCTCTCTGACCACTTCATCGGTGTCTTCTCTGAAGGATGATGGGCGGGAGAATGAGGACACTCTATGCTGCCTCACCGGACAGTGAAGGTGACACTACTGACCTCAGTGAGGTTTGGGCACAGTCCAGGGTTACAGCTCCATGGTACATCATGTACAATAAATGTGTAATCTTATGTTAGTCTTCTACCGTGTTCCACTTCCCTCTTAATAAACATGCAATATGCATAATCAGAAAAAACACGTAAGTTGTTTTAACAAATCAAATCTCCACTTTGCTTGCTGTCTTCACATCCCCTTTTTCCTTATGCTACCAAGCTTGGTGCTGGCTTGAAGAACATCCTCCAGAAATTCATGTCCATGTGGGACCGATGAATGTTACCTTACTTGAAAATAGGGTATTGAGTTGACGTAACCAACACAAGAGGAGGCCCTGTAGAATGAGGATGGACCCCCAACTCAATGGTTGGTGTCCATGTAAAGACAAAGAGAGAGATTTGAGGGCAGAGGAGAAACAACAGAAGGGTACATGAAGATGGAGGCAGAGATTGTAGCTACGCTGCCACAAGACGAGGAACTCCCAGACTTGCCAGCCACCATGAGAAGCGGGTAGAAGCAAGAAAGAATTTTTCCCACGGGACATTAGAGGGAATATAGCCACACTGACACCTTGATTTTGAACTTCGAGCCTCCATGACAATGAGAGAATAGATTTCTGTTGTTTTAGGCCACCCAGTCTGTGGAATTTTATTACAAAATCCTAGAAAGCTAGCACCAATAGTCTGTAGATTTTCCCCTTAGTATAGTCTTTAAAAACATGCAGGAGCCATCTTCAAACCTGGAAAAGGTAAGATGCGAAGAAATGATTAATAAACCCAGAGAGGAGGGCTCCGATTTTGAATCGGTTGGATGCCACCCCACGTGTGGTCTGTATTTTCATCCTTCTTAGCTCATGTTTGTCTCATTTCTAATTGTTGGCTTGACTGTCTACTATACTGTAAGCTCTGGAGAGGACAGTGTCAAAGCTGAGCTGATTACTGCTCTATCCCCAGTGGCATGTAGAGTCCCTAGCGCACAGTAATTGCTCAATAAATATCTGTGAGAAGAAGGGAAGAAGGAAGAGAGGAAGAGAGCATGTGGGGAAAAAAAGGGAGAGAGAGGAAAAAGCCAAACTCTACGAATAAAATTGAATCGTTCCTTCTAAAGATCTTATTTCCAAAAGTATTGATGATGTAGGGAAGACCTAGAAATTCACTGCCACGATCACAGGAGTAAGTCAGTCTTTTATTCTAGAGTATAATTTACCATTGCTGGTCATGAGTAATTAAATTTCACGTCATTTATCATGTCCAGCATTAGAAAAATGCAGCCCCTTCCGACTGCAGCTCACGCACCATCATTGGACTCACCTCTCTCTCCGTGTCCTCATGCCCAGCAGGGAGGACATCCTTGGTGGTGGTGAGCTCAATGGCAGGTCAAGCCGATTCAGTCCTGTTGTTTCTCTAATTTAAAACAAAAATACATGTTAGTTCTCGATGGCAGACAAACATTCTTCTGACATGTTGAAGAGACGGGTGTCTCAGGCCAAGAGCCGGCAGGATCTTACAATTTACGAAAGAAGTTGCCACGTAGGCTGTTTGTTCTCAGGGCAGGATCCTCGAACAATGATAACGGGGTTCTTTCTGCAAACAATGACAAACCCAAACTTAGTTGTTTTTTGTTTTTTTTTTCCATCAGAAATATTCCCAAAGTTTATCAGGGGTCAGATCTATGTTGGCCAGCTCACCTTTTAGAATACCTCAATCACTAGCCCATAAATATCTTCTGTTTACTGATAAACAGCCGTAATTTAAATAACATTGAGATTCATTTCCCAGGCATTTTATTAGCTTCTCTGAATTGATTAATGCGTCATAAAGCCTGCTTGAGGGAAAAAAGATAGTGATTACATTTTCGTGGGGTTTTTTTTATTCCAACTTTTACAACTTTGCTGATTTATGTCACAGTGCCATCTACTGGGCCACACGCACTTCTCAGCGGGCGTCAAAACCATTTACTCTATTGGCCTCAAGAGGACCATCAAATGAGTTTATTAGTAGAAATCATAATTATTCAGAAGGAATATTCCGTTTCAGCAAGGCTTTAAGCTCCACGAAGCATGCGGAGGCATAAGGTAGTAACAAAGAAATAATTACACGTAGAGTCTAAGTTATTATGATATCGTATTGTGATTTTAAAAAGCATTAGAGCAGCTTTTCCTAATTTTAGATTCCTGTACTCTCCTGAGAAACGTGTGGTGTAAATACTCAAAACAAATACAGTTTGTGATGAAGCAGACGCTCCTGATCCCCCAGAAATACCCAGGAGATGTTTGCCTTTTGCTTCCTTTGCATCTTGTAATGACACCCATCGTAGCTAACACAGTCACAAATGCCAACAGTGTGCACTTAGCATCTGCTCATGTGTCTGTGTGCGTGATTACACTGTGGATGTAGGAGGGCAAGGACTCTACCTTTTCAGGTCTATACTCCTCTATCAGGTATACAGCTGGGCTGAGCATTGCTTTCCAGAGTGTGGGAGAGTCTCAGAGAGACACAGTTTTCAGACCTCTCTGCCTCGTCAGCTTGTTATGCTTAGGGCTCCCAAGAAGAAGGCAGCCATTCAAAAACGGCAACCAAATTACAGATAAAATGTGGACAATGCTTGATGCCACCCTCATCTAGAAATCTCATTTCTCATTTCAGAGCTACTGAACGAATCTTTAAAACCTTCAATACATAAATTTTATCTCTTTTGCAAGTATTACCTTTTTTTTCTATATTGTGCTTGTCTTACATATTTGCATAGAATCAGAGTGTGACAAAGAAAGGATCTTCATGTGTGAATGTAGGACCAGAGGAGGTCGTTTTTGAGGTCTGTGTTGTGTTTGGTAAACTCTCTTACAATAGACCTGTCTATAAATATCTTTGACTTCACAAATAGGCTTTTCTCCTCTTTATAAGAGAAACCCATGTGCCTTACCTATTATACATTTTACTATGGTGATTTCTCCTGGAATTCGAGAGTCTGTAATCCTCTGTGTTTGGGGATAGGTGATGCTGGGAATAAAAAGCTTAGTAATAGAAAAGTATCTTCCCAACTTCTGAATTCAGCTACATGGTAGCCTGCTGTAGAAACATGAACAATGTTCATTTAGGTTCTTTGCCTCTCCATCTCCTGAGCTTTTCACAGAAACTATTCCTTTTGAGGAGGAAGCTTCTGAGAACAAAATAAAGAGACCCTATGAGGAATATTTAACATTAAAACAGTATTTTTTCCTTAATTTGCAGCTAAGAAATTCTTTCCAGCTACTCTTCTTTTTAATAAATTTATTTATTTTAATTAGCTTCAAGTATACAGTACATTGGTTAGACATTTGTGTAGTTTGTAAAACGATCCCCCTAATTTCTCCTTCTCTCCTCCGCTTTTCCACCTACTCTTAAGTCTCATCCGTTGGACCAGTCATTATTTGAAAAGATTGTCCTTTGAGCTGCAGAGCAGGAATATTTTGATCATGAGGATTTTTTAAATGTAACCAGAATGTTTTCTGGGATTACCAAGCTTTTTTTTACGATATTGGATAATGCTCAATGATGAAGTTTCTATGTTATTATTTTCAGATTCACTGTGTATTATTCAGTAACGTAGTCAAAAACAGTCTGTGAAACCATACCGTAAAATGGTTATTTTAATTATAGTTAATTCTCATCCATATACTCTTAAATATGATTACTTTCCTACGTCCAAAAATAAAATAAGATGATAGTTGTCAGATGGTTAGTTTTCTGCTATATGCCTTTTTTATTAAATAAAATTTTTGATAAGGTTTTTTTTTGCTGAGATATATTTTCACTTTACTTTTATAATTATTAAGTTTGTAATACATATATATCATTTGATTAACTGAAATACTAATAATAATATGTAATTCAATTCAGAGGAAATGTATAACATACAGAATCTCAGGAAATAAAATGAATATGAACCCTAATTATCACATACATTTTAACTTATATAGATATGGTGGCATAATCAGTAAAAGATTTTCAACTTAAAAATATATGAGAATAGAAATTATGGAGAAAGCAGAAATTAAATATAAGTTTAAGGGGAAAAGAGAAAATAAAAGTTTTCTATGCTAAAGAGCTTATTCATTTATTTTTAAATGATCATGGATATTAAATCATTCTAGATTTGTATTCTATAAAGTACAATTAAACAATGAGATAATCTTACTATTAAATGTTAATATTTACAATATGCCAGATAGTGTGTCCTTCCAGTATAAAGAAAGATCGACCTACAAGATTTTTAAATAGAATATGTAATTTCATTATTACATACACTACGTGAGAACACGCTGCTCTGAATGAGAAGAGACAGTGCTGGCTTTGCAGTAGGTGTTTAAAAATATGTTTTAATCTCCTTGAAATAGAAGACAAGTTATTATGAATTTTAAAGCCCTTAACACTCTTCCATATTTGGATATATATCTCCCTTCAGTAAGCATTTCCAAGGGCAAATTGGCTCCTCCCAAGTGTGAGTTTAACTGCCAGGTCAAGGTTCTCAGCCTGTTTCTTACCAGAGAAATGAGGATGTTCTTAAAATGGGGTGAAGAGAGAAAAAAAAGCAAAATATTTTGTGTAAATTCGATGGTTCAGGCATGAACAAGGGGATGCCACCAGGAGGCACCATCTTCAGGTGTCTCCACACCAGGGGATGAAGTCAGCAAATTTGACTTCAGCATCGTCATCAGGTTCCTGGCCTGAGGCTTCCACAGTTCATCATGAATGTAGTCAGGGCATAGTCTGTGGTTTTCACCAAGATTTAGGATTTAGGATTCTTTAAAAAGTACTTGGTGGCATTCTGTGTCACTTGCCAAAATAAAAAAGGTGTTAACTCTCAAACAACAACAACAACAACAACAACAACAACTTGGTGGCAAGGGCGCGGGTATGAGCAGCAGTGAGTGCGTCACACTCTAGAAGCACAGGAACTGGTATGTGCCCACCTTCAGTGTGACAGGTGCTATGTTAAGTCCTGATGACAACTCACATTACCATGTTCTTTTTGTGCAGTGAACAAGTTTCAGTCAGTTCCACGGTTTAACAGTTTGTCTCTGTGGTAGGACCGAGGGGTGACTCTGTCTGTCCATCTGTAAAACCTGACTCCTTCCGAGGGACCATCACCCCTCTTGGATGGAGGAGGGGCTGGCTTTCAAAAGGAGAGTGAAGAGAAAAAGGAAGATAGGTTTGTCATCATTGCCTTTGAAGTGTATGGCGAATTTTCTAAGCCTGATGGAATTATTCAATGCGAGGATAAATCCATTAAATTGGACCATAGTGGCCTCTTCTGGTGAAAGTGAGAACATCAGAAATCTTTGTTAAAAGCCATAAATGAATGCTTGATATAAAATTTCACTAAAGTAGACAAAATTCATTTCTGAGAATCAACAGAAGCTGAGTAGATAACCGGAGCGATGGAGCAGAACCCCAGGCAAAAGCGATGGCTCACTAAAGGCCAGGTCACTGCAGCCTGCCGGGGCTGCGTCACAGGCACCTGTCACCTTGACATCCCCGCACTCCTGCTCAGGTAGCAGCTGAGTCTGACCTGAGACTAACGATGAGAGATTTTAGTGTTAGATGGTCCGGTTGCTGAGTCCATTCTCGAGAGTTATGTCAGAACTTCTCCATTTGGGGCATGTGGCAACATAGAAGCAACAAAACACTCTGATATGCAGTTTAGGTATAAGCAGATAGGGAGCCTCAAGAATACTGAGGACAGGCAGCCCTGGGGAACATGGAGGCTGCTGCTACGTTGGCGTGGTTGTGCTTTTCTGACTGGGGTGCTAAGGGAAAGTGTGATATCGGCAAACATGGGCTGGGTCAGGAACATGGTGGCAACTTCTGTATTACTGTGGTCTTCGGTGCATACTATGTGCCTTTTACAGTCGAAGAAACTGAGGCTCTTAGAGGTTAAGGAATTGTCCAAGGTGGCCAGGCTGCTATGTGGAAGGACCTGCGCAGACCAAGTCTACTCTAAGGAGTCCAGGCCGTTGCATGGCATCTTTGATGTTCATGGGTCATGATGGTCTCAGACAATTACCATAGCCTACACCTTAGACAACTTTTCAGAAGTTGTTCCTGTCACGGGTATCAGCAGTACCCCAAGCATGCCTTAGAAATATGTGCTTCGAAACAGGCTTTTTATTAAACTCTTCTGTTATGTTGGAAAGTTCTTATAACACTTCGATTTCAGGTGTTTCAGTGCAGACCAGTTACTCAGACTCAGCATCTCTCTGAGCGTGAAAAGAAACACCCAGATTACTTGGTGATTCATGCCTGGGGGTTGCAAATATGCCTCTGAAATGACAATATTGACTGAGTCTCTTGTGATGTAAATAAGGAGAATTTCTTTCCTGTTCACACCCAACCACACTCCCCACCCCGGAGTAGATGTCAAATTGTCCACTAAACAGAAATACATAAAACATGTTTGGGTAATATTTAATTCAAACATTATTTTGTAATGGGATATTTTTTCCCATTAAGAATTTCAATGTGATTCTTTTCTGTTCCTCTTACTTTTAAAACATTTCCAGACCATCAGCAATACTGACCCTAGAGAAGGCTCACTCAAAAATGCCCTAAAAGTCGCTGAGTTTTGTGGTCTCCGTATTCTAGAGCCAGCACAATTGATACTTCAGAAAATAGTATCGAGTTTAATTCAACTAAGCCACGTTGAAATAAAACAAAAAAAAAAATCTTATTGAGATGGAGCTTACTTCATTTCCTGTTTACAATGACTAGAATTTTTATAGTCTTGGCCTAAAACAAAGCCAGGCACAGCAGCAGCCAGGAAGCCTTTCGGGTAGAAAGCCTGTGAGCCCCAGTTTTACACTTTCAGCTCTGCACAAATGCACTCTCCAAGAAGAAAATCATTTATTCCATAAACGATGGGTGCTCATTCACTCTTTCTCCCCTGTATTCCCTTCAGCCTGGCTGGAGACGATGCTGCCCCTTAGCAGGTTTGCAGCTGCTGGAGATAGTTCTGCTGGGGAATGTTTTCAGTTTTGTAAAGTGGAGAATAACACTTCCCATCAGTGCCTCCAGTATTTGCTGCTCCGTTTCTCGTTGGCACCTTCCGTCACACAGAGTAAGTGGACCCTCCTTGATGAACTCTCCTACTTGATGTCCGAATCATACTCAGAGCTTTCATCGTTAACTGACCATGGCTTTTACCATGATTTTTAAGCTGAAATTCAATTTGATAAGCATCTATCATCTTCACCACACTGTAGATTGTTCAGTTCCTCCTCTACACAGAATTTACACCGCCTTGTGCACAGAAAAGACCCTTAATAACTATCATAGAAAATATAAAACTAGCAGTTTGTGCATCGAAAGAGCGTTGACACCATGTCAGATGTGCAGTCCTTAATGTGAGCGGATCAATGAAGGAGCCTCTTCCCGTTCACGGATGTAGTTCATGAAAACCAGGTCCAAAAGCTGTGGCTCACGCATCATCTAGATAGATTAAGGAAGCTCAAAGCCAGCGTAGGTAATTAAACAATGACAGCCACTTAGAAACTGTGTTTACTAGTCCCTGTCTTAGCCTTTGACAACCCCTCCCATCTACCCTGTGGAAGCACAACCATCACCTCCTCATCCCAACCCTGAGCATCTCCCCCTGAGCCTTCCTCAAACCCAGCAGGCCAATGAGCTATAGGCTTTGCTAATCACCCAAGAATGTAGAAATGCTGGGACAAACAACTAAGCCTTGGGCTTAGCTGACCAAAAAACAAAACAAACAAACAAAAAATAATCTTTAAGGGTTGCCTGACTGTGAAAACAATGTGTTGTAAGTGTGGTTTCCATCGCTCACTTAATAATCTTCCTTCTATACATGCGTGGGCTGTTTTACTTGAATTCTTCGAATGATCTTTTCTTCTTTTGATGATAATCCTTTTTGTCTAAATTTATCCCTTACATTATCCACCTAAAAGAGTTTGTAATTTTACTTAATAATTCCCTATGTCTCTGCAGGATATTAATTCTTAATTTTCTTAGGTATTCATTATTTTCTATCAGTTTAAATGATAAATTCAAATCTTTTTTTTTTTCTCTTTGTGTATTAACCATCGGGTGCCAGATCTTTTGATTTATACTCTGCTGGTTCAGCTGCACATCCTCCATCCCACAAAGATTTAGAAATCTAACGAACTAAACACCCTCACACACACTTACTCACTGAGTGAGCGAGCGCCTCTATATTCTCAGATAATACACGATCCTTCTCTGCCACAAATGTGTAGTCCCATCCGTACCCACTGCAGTTCTCACCTATTTTTCATCTCCTATTTTTCTCCTGTTAGGGTCAATTCAGTATACCTACCTAATAGATTCCAAGAGCGGGTCTCCAGCATGCTCATTAAGTTAGTCCTTGGGAAATACATGACATTTGCCCTTTTCCTCTTCTAAGCTCAAACAGAAGAAGAGAAAAACAGCAGATTCCACCGACGTCACCACAGTGCTGGTGCTCAACCTAAGTGCCACTGTCTGCCTGGCCAACAGCGTTAGTGCCAGTGATCGATGCCAGTGTGAGAGCTCTTCATGTCCGGCCAAGGACATTATCACCTAAATTATTCCAGACACAGCTGTTAAGATGCACTGACCATTTTCTAGATTTTTTACCTTCTCCTTACCCTTTTATTGCCACCTTACTTAAATTTAGGTACAGTTCCCTAGGGACTAGGGAATGGAAACAATGTAAGAAATGGGGACATACCCCTAAGTTAAACCTGCTCCCTACAGCTCAGTGTGCTGTCCTTGAGATCTCCTTAGGCCCAGAGGCTTCCTGAGCTTCCTCACTACCGACTCTTGGCTTCGCCCATCAATCAGACCCGTCAACACATCCTACCATGCCTGACTGCGGTGGCAAACCAGGTGAGGTTGACCTTTAGGTCTGTGGTTTTCTAAAATACCTTGATTTTTTTAAAACTTGTATTTGCCAAAAGAGTAGTTATTCCTTAAAGCCACAGCCCTCATTATTTCACATGTAAAATGCAGCTCCTGGCCCCAGCACAGCACCTGTACCGTGTAGCATAACCAACAACAGTTAGTTGTTATTTTTAAGGCTTTATCGACTTTATTGTTCTCTAGCCACTACTCACTAGCTATTAAAATGTCCCCCATAAAATGTACATTGCCTTAGAATTGCATAATATTGAGAAGATATTGAAAAAAATGGCACTAGCAATGACTTAACTCAATGACTTGAGAAAATTTCTACTCCTGCCAACTGTAGAATATGCCTGGATGTCAATTTTACATGGATTTAGGTTTTAAATGAAACTGGGGAGACAAAAACGGTAACAGTGTTACATACTGTATGATTCCAACATTCTAGAAAAGACAAAACTATTGAATAAGAATGAGCAAGTTAGCAGCAGGAATAAAAGCACTTTTATTTTTGTTCTTTCAAAAAAAATTATTGGGTAATTACTACGTTCACTGTGCCCAGAGGATAGAACTGAAGAAAGCATGGAGATGCCTCGCCATAGTAGGTTTTAACTCACAACTTCTGAAGGCAGCTCAGTGTCCGCCTGTACTTCACTGCAGAGTGTCACCTGTTTACCCATTCCTCCTCTCCTTACTGGATGATGTGCCCCTGACCCCTGACTTTCACTTAGATCCTGTTTTTGTTTTGTTTTGTTTTGTTTTGTTTTGTTTTGTTTTGTTTTTCTTTCCAAAAACACAAAAAAAGAAGTTCACAAAAGGCAACAGCAAAGGCAGGAGAGTAGAAATAAGTAAATGGTGGGTCACCCAGGGTAGCTCTCTCACGGCCAGCATTTTCAGATTTTAAGTAAAGAGAGACTTGCTGAGAACTATGATAAGACATTGGTGACCTCCACTAGAGAACCCTCCTTTCTGTGGTCAGGACTCTGTGACACCAGGGGACAGTGTGCCTCTAACAAAGACAGAGTGGAGTTGTCCATACCGAATACTCCACCTTGATGGATGAAAATTCTGTTGTCTGAATTTTTGAGGGAAGAAATGATTTTGTCTCCTTTTGATTGCTGAATAAATAAATAACCCCTAGTATCGACAGAAGGCCAAGAGAAACGCTGCCTGTCCTTGGGATTAAAGAGAAAATATAAGCATCCCTGCAATATTAATCCATGCCTCTCTCCCACAACATACTCGATCGGTAAAGATCTTTACACCACATGAATGGGAAACCCAAGGAAGGAAAACATTAGAGAAGAAAAAAATTATGGTTTACATATGCCGAGCCTAATGTAATGATGGAACATCGTGAATAACTTGATAATGAAGTTATCTCTGGTGTTTTCTGTTTTCATTTAAAATGTTTTGCCATCCTCAACTTTGGCCATGAAACAAAATCGTTACGGTATGTTATAACCTGCCAGCTCCGACTGCTCTGCCTGAGGCAAAGGGGGCGATCACCCAATCAACCCTTTGATTCTTTTTTTTACAATGTAAGGATGCTATGCATCGTCAGCATTGGTACAATAAGTATTCCAGCGTTGGATCCGTAAATTCGGAGGTGGTCTGGGGCATCCTTCCAAGATTGTTTTGTAAAATAGATGGAACATTCAGCTATCGGTGATGATTGTGGCTGTACAGATATGTTGCCCCACTGGGAGTGAGGAGTTTGGTCAGAGGCTGTTCCCTGATGTGCTGAATGGTGCTCCTTGGCCGTTTGTACATCGTACAGACAAAGCTTGTGAGTTTTGTTTTGTGGCAATTCAGGAACTTTGGCAATCATTTTCAGAGTCTAGAAAATGCATTTTCCAGGTGTTTGGTCACAGGGGAGGTGTGGTGATTTGTATGTCCTAGAAATACCAGCCTGGAGGTGTTTGAAAGGACAGGTAGGAACCCAGAGAGGTTGGAGGCAAGGATGACTGCTAGAATCACATTCAGAGTAAGAATTCATTTACATTCAGAAACTAAAAATAAAAATAACTGTTCTAGGCACAAAACATATGAGGCATCAGAAGTAAAGTTACCTTATTTCACGAGTTTGCCTCAAATCAACACCAGTGATAAATCTCATTCAAAAAGCATTCACTCCTGTAACTTACTTTTCCCTGGGAACAAGCAGCGATAGGATGGAATGACTATAAAACCCCAGGAAAAATAGATAGGAACATTAAGAGGCAAAGAAATATAAATCCTCAAAAGACACCGCTTATAGGAGATGCTGTTTATATTTTGCCGTTGAGGCATTGCTCCTATTTGCATTCTTCTTCAATGTCAGCCATCAGGAAAGGTTACTAGCAATATCTTTCTAGGTACTGACAAGAACATCTGCGTCCTTTTTCCCTTGATGCATTTTAATCAGGTCGTTGAAAAGAAACAGAGCAACTGAAAACTATCTATTTTCTTTAGGACGATTGCATAATATAATTAAAAGTATTTTATTAGCAGTCCATGGCAGAAGAGAGCAGCTCTGCGCATGTGGCCTCTTGACTGCGAATTGCCGGAATCCTTAACACTTGAGGAACTTGTCACAAAGTCATTACATCATACTCTAAGCCGCGATTAGCTTTGTGGTGTTCGTGCTCGCTGGCTAGTCAGTGAAAAGGCATCCAGAAGGTGTCTAGCTGTCAGAATCATAAATAGTGGGCAGTGTCACTTGGGCCGCGAACACTCAGGTAATGCAAGTGTCTGTGGAAAGGACCCAGGCCCTTTGCTCATCAACTCTCAAGGCCTCACTAAGATAAAGACACGCCTAGAAAATGCGACATGGTCTCCTTCCCACCAGGGGCACCCTCATGAGACTGGAAGTCAAAAGGGTAGACTTCTCTTTCCAGCTGCGCCACTGAAGTAGCTGCAAAACCTAAGAAGGTATTTGCATTTCTGGACCCGGTTTCTTCATGTGACAAACAGGTCTGTAAATTAAATTCCTACTTCACAGCATTATGTCCTAGGTAGCAAGGTGCCCAGAAGCAATCACGCGCACGCTGCACAAATTAATGTTGATCATCCCAGTGTGTAGTATGCTCAGCTTTTCTTCCGTTTTAAACCAAGATATAATTCATATGTGCTGAATTGTATGATCTCAAGTGTTCAGATGAACACCTGAGTTTTGCAATTTTATATCCTCTTGGTAACCCCAAAGGAAACAGGATATAGAACTGTTCCTCCATGCCAGAAATTCCCTTGGACCCCTTTCCAACAATTCCAGCTGCCTTCGTCCCAAGGGAGGCAGTCACTTCTGCTTCCCGCCCTGCCTGCTCTTGGTCTTCAGATAAATGGAATTAAACCATATGTACTTTAATTTGTATTTTTTTTTTTTTGCTCTCTACATAGTGTTTTTTAAGATCTACTCAAGTAGTTGTGCGATGCCTTTTATTAATGTTCAATTCCACGAATATGCCACCATTTGTCTATTTTGCCATGGATGGACAATTGGATTGTTTGCAGTAAACAACTAATAGGAATGAGGTTGCTATGACCATTCTTGACTAAGTCTTTGGGGTTCCTGTTTTCATTTCTCTTGGGAAAATGTCTAGGAGAAAAAATGATTGGTAAGAAGGAAGTTGCATGTATGGCCTTATAAGAAACTGCCCTAAGTTTTTCCTTAGAGCTCTTACTGTGTCACATGCCCAGAGAGAATGTGTGTGCAGCCATCGCATGTGTTTGATGACATTGGGTTTGTTTTTGTTGTGATCAAACTGGGGGTGTGGAATGCCCCCCCATCCAAAATTTAGTTCATATGCCAAGACTGATGACACCATATATTTGCCAAAAGGTATAAAAATATTAATTCCTGACAAATGAGCCTTCCTGGGGTGGGGTTGGGGGTAGAGTGGAGCAGAACAGGCTTATAGGTAGATCAGAAAATGGCTTGAGAAAGTAGGAAGGCGTGACTGGCTTGGGTTTTACGTTTTTAGGAGTGGTGCTGGAATGAAAACTTCTGTATGTGGGCCAGGGCTTCCCCAGTTGGAATTTCTGGCTGCTTTCAAAAGAGGGAGCCCCCAGGCTTCCTCGTCAGTGTGCCTGGATAGAGGTCAGAGGCAAGTGGAAGGACTTGAAACCTGCCAGCCAAACATCCCAACTGGAGTGAGTCCACTGCAGTTTGTCTTTGGTATTTTAAGCTTTCTAGTGGACGTGAAATGGCATTTTATTGTAGTTTTAATTTTCCTAATAACTAAGGATGTTGAAAAGATTTAAAAGTGCGTATTGATTGTATCTCCTTTTGTAAAGTATCAATTCAAAGCTTTTGTCTGTTTCTTTTTCTTTCTATTGGTGATGTGTTGGCATTCTTTATATGTTTCGGAAATGAGTCCTTCATGAATGAGTCCTGGACACTAGAGAATCTCTCTCCACAATACTATCCTACCTCCAGCCTTTCTCTCACTACCCTGGAACACCTGGTGAAAGCCAGAAACTGTGACATTGGGGCAGTCTAACAAATATTTGAACTGTGTTTGACTTTGAAATTGTGTTGTTCCTTCTTCTACATATTTGTTTCTGAATTTGTGGGAGAGGGACATAATCTCTGTCCTGGAAGATCAAATTAAACAAATAAAAGTACTTTGAGAAGAATGTTGTGCAGAAGAGACGTGTTATTACCATTATTTGTGACATTTGCTGATGTCATTATCTGTTTCTTAAGGAAAACCTTCCAACAAGAGAGAAATCCCTCAAATGGTTTGCGTGTGTTTTTTTTTCTCAAATGCTAAGACATTGTGACAGTAGCAGCAATGTCAAAGACCAAATCAAACCAATTTTTTCCTGTTATGGAATTCATTTTCCAGCTTTCTGTCTCAAGGTCCAGAGTGAGATATAACTGCAATTTTTCAATAACTTTTTTGATATTGTGTTTGATATTGTGTTTCAGGCAGTTTATTCAGATCTGAAAAAAAAGTTAACAATTGTTAACATTAAAAATGGGGGCATTAAGACTCAAGTATCACGCCCCAGTTAAATGAGAAGATTTCGGCTTTAACTTAAAGTCTCAACTCCAAATCACGTGTCCTTTCTATGACAACGCACTGATATTTTAGGGTCATAATGTCAGATCATTTCAACTTCTTTTGTTCCTTCCTTTCATATTCCTTCAGGACTATAACACTCCCTCTTAAAAAATGGAAGTCCTTGTTTAATGTCCATTTTAATATAAACTTTATAATTTTGCCTCCTTTTGTTAACTGTAGCTTTGTAAACAGAAAGTCAATTTTCTCCAAATCCAAAGCGTTCCCCCTTTTTTTCTATTTAGATATGTCTAAGTTCTTTAATTTTAAGTTATCAGCCCCATCTCTGACTGTTTATTAAAGGACCATTTTGCTGGGACAGTCAGTAGAGTTACTGTTTACCCCTGTAATCTATAATTATTAGTGAACTTCCTCCATCATCTCCAGGATGCCATCTGGAATTGCTCTCCATTCTCTGTCCTAAGGCAAGACATCTGCCAGTGACCTGTTTTCTACACTCTGAAGCTTCTATTTCTCCAGAGCACTGTGGTTTATAAAAGAATTCAGCATGTGCACGCTCACACACACACACACACACACACACACACACACACACACCACAAATGATTTTTATCAGAAATGGAAAAAGTTACATTTGAATAAAATGTGATTTTCAAATAGTTCATTCTCTCTTATTCTGCTCTACCATTCTTCTTTCTTAATCATCCATTCCTTCTGAACTCTGATAAAAACATTTAATGTGCATGTTTTGTCAGGGGTCATAGAAATTCATGTGACAACTGACCTAGTTCATTGCTATACTATTAAATCTGTGACAGATATTGGAATAGTCTCATGAGACCTTCAAAAATTGGAATACTTGTGGCTCTTCCTGGCTAATTTGAGTTCTGTTTCCTTTGCTTCGCTGTGGGTCTCTAGGCAGCATACTTGGCTTTAGTGATTGCGACTGAACGAAGTCTATACTACTGCTCGAGAGACATTGAACATTTTTTTTTTATTATTTTGTTTACATTTTAATTTTCTGTTTACCAAGCAAGGAACTGGCAGGGCATTTACTCAGTAATACCTTTGAGTGTGTAACAGTCTGATTTGTCACTGGAATGAGCATTATAATCATCAGTGGAGCTTTCAAAATTATAAATTTTCTGCCTCCGGCCTTGGAACGTATGATCCATCATGCAGAGTTGAAGCCTGGGTTATATCAGCTGTGGTCCCATGAATGAATTTGGGGAAGGACCATTACCTTATCAAGTGCCAGAGTCTGTTCTAGGCTCAGAAAATTCAGCAGTGGACACGAACAAGTCTTATCCCCCAACATGCTGGCAATCTGTGCTAGAAATAGGGACATACATTTGAATATAAAAATAATAATATAAGGACTACAGGATGCTTACAAGAGCAAGTGATGTCTTAGCGGAATCCTGACACAGGACTGACCCAGGCGAGGAGAGGAGAAAGAAGGTTTCACACAAAGAAAGCAGCATGAACAGAGACCCAAATCAGAGAAGGACCCTCAAATACTTGAGGAATTTTAAGTAAAAATTGTTGGTGGGAGTGGGGGATGAGATAACATCAGCCAGGGTCTTATAAACCATGCGAAGTACTCAGATTTCACTCTTATCACTCAGGGCAGAGTTATAAAATTTATAAAATATGAGCCTCAGAACTAAATAAACCTTTCATCACTTACAGTCCCTGAAATTTTTGGCAAGTCCCCTCAATTCTCTAATCCTTAGTCACCTCAATTAGCTAATCCTTAGTTTTCCGAGCTCTTAACCAGGACTAATAATACCAGCCTCTCATGTGTAGTTGGAAGACAAAATACTATTACAAATAAGAGTGTCTTTCAGGACTTTTGTCAGACAGAAGGCCATTCGCAGTCCATTTTCTTCCCCCAGGTTACCGCTACCTGGTGGCTTCAAGTCACAGCTCAGCAAAGGGTAAGACACAGACACAACGGACAGTGCAAATAACAATCCCATGTCCCATAATGACACTTAGGATTGAAGAGCTGCTTAGAGATAGTGGTTCCAGGTTCATTAATTAGTGTTAGGTGATGCTTCGGCG
This sequence comes from Cynopterus sphinx, assembly GCA_030015415.1. Classification (NCBI taxonomy): domain Eukaryota; kingdom Metazoa; phylum Chordata; class Mammalia; order Chiroptera; family Pteropodidae; genus Cynopterus; species Cynopterus sphinx. The sequence goes on along the minus strand of CM057383.1, from coordinate 3,749,354 downwards.
TGTGTCTCTGGGACTCTTGGTCTTTCCTTCGAGGGTATAAAACAGAGGCTAAATAGCACCAAGCAAGAGCTGCTATGAGGGAAAAAAGGGGACGATGGAGAAAAAAAACACGTGTGTGTGTGTGTGTGTGTGTGTGTCCCCCTTTTGCCCACAATGTTTTAGTCTGTGAAGGCCTCAAAAGGTGTACCTTTCTGTCTCACTCTTCAATCACTTCAGCTCACCCTTTGCCACAAGAACTGGGACCATGAGTATTAGACCAAGGAAGGTGCCTTCCTTGCTCTAATGTCCTGCTCTTCACCTGATACCTGAGCTGAATCAGGTTCCCGTCCACAAGGAAGGAGGTGAGAAATGGCTGGTGGTGAGCAGAGAGCAATACCTGCGGGGGATTTGAGCGTCATGAACACACAGGGGGAGGGGCAGGAGGAGCAGTGAGCCTGGGGCTGAACCAGAGGAAATCAGGTCTACCAAGGGATGTGGCAAGGACAGTCTTGTTCTAGGAAGACAGGAGAGAGACTGCAAAGCCTTCAGAAACACAGAGCAAAGAGACCAGGACAATTACCCAGAGCTAGGCGATTATGGAAAACACATCCAACTACAAAGTAGGGGAAAAATGAAATGAGACTACAGAACCGACATTTAAATAAGCCCCAAGTCCCCTGTGACTACGTTTTGAAAGCCACCCAGAAGCTAATGCCCAGAGCTGCAGGTTGAAAACTGCCACGTACCTTACCCAACGTGCTAAGGCACTGCAGTGTCTTTAAACAGAAAAACAGAAGCTGGGAAGTTAATAATAAAATCAATCCTATGACCTCTTCATTGAGAACAAATAGTAAATTTTTCAAGAGCTCCCCTGAGTAGAGATAGCAGTGATGGGTGATTTTAAGATGCCCTCTGGCTGAGTAATAGTTCACATACTTTTTACTTTTTTCCACATGAGTCAGCCTCCTTGATTCCCTAAGTTATGAGGAAATAGGTACGTGATCCTTGAGTAAACACCAGTGAGTGCAGCAACAGTGACAAGCAGAATTAAAAAAATAATAATTCTGTCTGTTGCTTTTATAGAATAAGGTTTGGAGTTCATGGTGTGTATGTATGTGAGAGAGAGAGACAGAGACAGAGACAGAGGTTGAGAGCCTACTGAGTGCTTACAGGGTCCAGCACATGCTGGATGTTTTATTTATATAAATTGAAATTATTTTCAATCCTTTTCACGACCCTGTGCAGTCATTTCCATTGTCCGTGCTTACGGATGAGGAAATGTGTTCAAAGAGGATGAGAGCTTCTGTCACGTCTGACTGCCAGTGGCGTAGCTGAACATCAGATCCATCCACGGCTGAAGCCCATGCACTTTCTCCCACATCACAGTCGGTGCTGGGCAATTGCCTGGGGTTCAGGGTGATGAAATGTGTGGGTGTCTGGCAAACTAGTTAGCGCAGATCACAGTCGTACCCACCAGAGCAGGCAAGTAGGATGCTCTCATCCTGAAGGTGCCCTTTTCCAGCCCTACACTCTGCTCCCATTATGCACAGATAAAATGGGACTTGGATTGTACCCGGGTGATGCCTGCATTAGGTATCTAAAAGAGAGGTTTCTCAAAGAGCTCCTACATTGGGTTCCTGCCTCTTCTCTTCACTCTCCTTGCACCCCAGCTACTGCAATTAGGGGACATTACCGTGAATCAAAGCCAGATTGGTGTGAACGCAGCCCAAAGCCTGAGTAATCTAATAAAAGTTTCTCCATGAGATCCATCTGGCAAAATTAGGATTTATTTAGTTACGGAACCAAAACGCTTTGATCCATAATACCGGTTAGGTAAATACACTAATATACAGTACAGTATATATAGTGTAGCCAGCGATATAGTATTCACTCACGCACTGTTTTAAAATTGAAATACTATTTCTGACCACCTAGCTAGTTTTGACACATATTATCAAATGATATCCATGAAAGACAACGAAAACACTCTGCTCTGTCCCCTACTAACGTGATCGCTTCAAGCGTTGAACAGGATCCTGCAGGGTCCCTCCAGGATCTTACCCACAGCCCAGGGTCCTGGTCTGAGGCCCTGGGAGCCCTCAGACACCCTCCCACCTGGACGTGCTTTCCAAAGCCATGTCTTTATTTCAAAATTAATCCATTAACGTCACTAGTCGAGTCACCTGCCACCTGTTCGGAGTTCAGCTCCTAGACTCCTAGAGGTGACTTCTCCAGGATGGCACCGAATGGAGGAAAATTACTCCATCTAGCACATGCAGATGACTCCACTTTCGAGACTGTTTTATTCGATCTTGAGGACGCACTAGACCACTCCTTAACCTAAAGAACCGAGAATGGAGATGTACTAGTCCATTGTCCACTGAGGAAACTCGTTCTGCCTTGCCACTTTTATTTCTAAAAGCTCCCACTTTGTTCTGATCTTTAAAAGATGTGTCGGTTTCCTGCAGGCATCAGGAGTGATGCCAGAATTAACTAAATACCTGGTGTGGGAGAGTGCGCCCTTGTCAGACAGCAGGCACCCCGGGTACTGTGTGATTCACAAGAAGTCGGTGTGCACAGAGCACTTGCTCGGGAGCGTCGGCTGCTGTGTGACTGCCTGCCTCTGATTCAAGACACGACAGAGCTGCCACCTTCCTCCCCCAGCCTTTGAAGATCCGCTTTGAAGATCATTGCAGAGTCGAGGGCCTGAGAGCTTTCCTTTGTAGCCCACTAGTCAGCCAGATAACACCCCATCCCTGTCCCTGGGCCTCCCAGCACCCTGTGAGCCAGCCCCGCCCACGAGGGTGCGGTCAGTGTCCTCGCTCTTGAACTCTCCTGCGTCCCACTGGTCCAACATAGACACTGCCTTTGGAGCTCTGGCAAGAACGCTTTACGGGTGGGTGTTTCCAGATTTCCGTTAGGAAGCCATCGCTCTTTGGGGGCCATGGGACACTGGCCAGAGGTGGGGCTGTGGAGACACTTGGACCTGGGTTAGAATCCCAGCGGCCACCACCTTCTCCAGGCCTCTCTTTACTCTCCTGTGGGGACAACCGTCAGCTCCTGATGAGGATTTTGACAAAACAATTGCAAACAGTTTTTCTAAAAGTGTCAGATCATAAAATTCACCTGATTCATGAGCTCCGGAACATTCTCCACAAAACTGTATTTTTAAAAAGCACATTTGGAAAACACGAAAATAACAGACAAATGTGAAACATTAAATGATTTTTTAAATGGTATTCTTATTTTTTTCACAGGACGTTTAAAAATGATGGCTATTCAGAGATGAGCAGTATCTAAAAATGGCAATGATTTTTTGATCCAGCCATCTGTACGGGCTTTTTAAAAGCCCTGGACTTCGCCAGTCTTGTTAATTCTCCTGGGTCCACCCTGATGTTTGACACGCACTCGCTCTGTTGGAAACATAAGTCATCCGTGCGTGGGGCGTAAGCAGATTCCCTGCCGCCCTGCTTATTATGGGCACTGCGTTTTCACTCACCCAAACCATTTTAATGATTCCCCTGAAATCAAACCCACGAGAAGAATCAAAACTATTCACAGACCTGGAAAATGTCCTCCTTTGATCTTTCTGGCTTACTCTCAGCAAAGCATATATCTTCCTACTCTTTTGATATTCAGTTTTCTCTGAAGAGGGACTAATCGCTTTGAAATGTATTTGCCCCCAACACACACACACACACACACACACACACACACACACACACACACCATCAAGGTGAAAATAGCATGGACGTGATAAATGTGCTTTTCAACTGGAAATTCCCAGAGTTCAACGAGAGCTAAATCAAAAGGTCACAGGCTTATTGGGCGATGGTAGCTGTTCCTTCTAATGAACTTACATGGAGTTTTCACCCGTGAATTCTCAGGATCTCACTCCCCACTCCCCCACCCCTGCCCCGTGGGTAGCAGATCTAACCCCTTGATTGACAGTCGTGTTTGTCTTTGTCAGGAGCCCTCCTGAACTTTCTAGCAAGCACATCCAGCCGCCTCACAGAGGACCCGTAGTGTCCAGCCCTCCCTGCTCTTGCCCGTTGGTTTCTTCTCCCTGGCATCATCATTCATCACCTTGGATCATCAAACCGTTAACCCTCGATTTTAAAATGTTGAGCCATTTCAACCAGGCAGAGAAAATCTCAATCAATTCGGTTTTGCGTTGGCTGGAATGAGTCCTGGCTCATGGAAATGTCACCTGTAAATACCTCGGCCTCTGGTTCTTCATTTTTATTTTCTCTTCCAGCTGAATACCCTCTCATTTGCTGAATTACCTGTCAAGGCCTTAATGATGGTTTGAAATTGCGTGGGCTCATCAAACGTGCCTTCCTTTGAGGGGGATTTTCCAGAACAAAGTCCATTGCAGGTGTCCTTGGTGTCGCAGGAGAATCCCGAGAAGAATCACCAGGTGGCGCCAGAAGCACGTGGCAGTGCCACCTCCAGGCTACTCCCTGAAAGGGGTGTTTGTCCTCCATCACCAGATGGGTTTGCGCTCCCTCTCTAGATTTTCTTCCCTCCGGACCGGTGCTGCAGATCCTCTTGGTCTCATCTATTCCTCATCACACCCTACCTGCCAAATTTCAGCGGGAAGAGAGATCACTACCTCTCACCAGCTCCAGGATCAACTAGGATGAGATGAGAACTTTAGGTTTGCCAAAACCAAGAAGCGGCTGTGGGAAGCCAGCTCTGTGCTTCACTCTGCTCTGTCTCTTGGTTTAAAATCTAGCATTTTTCTATCAAGAAGGGATATAGAGGTTTTCTACCTAGAACCATCTCTCTCCTCTAATTAATAGGGAGAGAAGCTGAGGCTCAGGGCAGAAAGGTTACCTGAGTAATATCATTCAGAGTAAATAGCAGCAACTGTGTTAAAGACCAGATTTCCCAATTCCAGGAGAGTCTCCTTAAGACTCACTATTACTTTGAAGCAATTAGAACACAATCAGCCTGAATGTACAGGTCGCCGCCCTTCTGAGGTGTGCTCAAGAGATATAACGGACCGATGAGTAAACTAGCTTCATTTTTCTTTTATTCTGACATTATCGGGCAATTATTTGATCCAGAAATTTTAAAATTTTATTTTTTTAGGGTGTTTTGGATTTTAAACTCAAACCTAAATTTTAGATAAAGTAAACATGAAATTTGCAGAATTTAAATAATAACATCCGGGAAACATAAGTGTCCTTAGCAAGTCATGGATATCTTGAATATCAGAAGTATATTAAGATGTCTAATTTTTAAAGCAGAGAAATAGTTTTAATAACAGGATAAAGCTAGCAAAGGTGATGAGTCATTCATTCATTCACAAGCTTGGGGTCAAGTGCCTTCTATGGGGCAAGCACTGTTTAGTTCAGGGGATATAGTGGGAGCAGAATGCCAGAGGCCCATGCCTTCACCAATTTATGTGCTGATGGGAGGAAATGGATAATACACAATAAACAAGTAAAAGAATGTGATACGTCCTATGGTGATAAGTGCTAGACAGAGGAGCACGGGAAGTACTTGACAGGGGCCGGGACATTCTGTTATAAATATCTTGGTGAGGAAAGGCCTCACACATGTAAAGGGTATTCGCACAGGGCACTGCAGGTGCAAGGAAGTGCAGGTACCAACGGTCCTAGAGAGGCTGCCAGATACATCCGATGAGAATAAGGAAGCTGGTGTTTTTAGAAAGATGTGAGCCCAGAAGGAGATAGTAGCAGAGGAAGCCAGAGCTTATTGCTTTTGTTTCATTTTTTTGGCAAAACCAAGGAAGGGAGACTATTTTGATCTCGGCACCAGGTTAAACTTTTATGAAATATTTCATGCTTTTCCTTTTGTTACCATGGAAAGTACCTAAAATGTCCAGGTTACTACTAATCAGGCTTCAGGGGACAGGGAAAACCTGCCATCTGAGAACTGCTAAGGACTGATTGACATTGAAATAATTTCCATCTCAGGCTGGGGATTCCACCTATCTATTAGAGCTGACAGCCGAGACTGATCAGCCAGGACGGGTGAATTATCATATGAAAATGCGGAGGCTCCTATGATTAATTATGACCTACATGAGATTCCCAGCTTTGCTAAAGGTAGCCCTGAATATATCCGGTCACCCGCCTTTCAGTTTTTTATACCAGATTCATAATTTAATTTTGCTGCTGGTTCCCCTCGGAAGCCACAACATGTCTTGCCCAGGTAATGCTTGTTTCCTTCCTCCGACTTTTAAGACTATATATAGGAAATCTGCAGGTAAAGAGAGCTATGAGTCATGTGACAATGAGAGTTATTCTTTGCTGACTGTGAAGAGCTGGGGTTTATAGATCATTTTGAAGTATATGATCTCTTTCTCACGTTTTATCTGCTTGACTTTCCCCAAAAACACTGTGAATTTGGTATTTTCCTCATTATTATTATGACTCATATTTTACATGTGAGAAATAGTGGCCAAAATGTTTAAGAATTTCTTTAGTCCTCTTCTCCCCATTAAACTTCTTATTGTTGAAATTCCATTTTTTTATGACCAGCGTGATCTACTACTATAAACCCAGCAAAGAGTTCTGTGCCAGCCACACGGTACTAAGAAAATAAATGTTTGTCAGATTGAACAAAATCGCTCTTTGTGGAAGGTCCTCTTCTCTTGTCTGTGCCCCTCTACACTCAGTGTTCTTCTCTCAGAACTCAGCTAAGATGCCAATAGTTCTGGGGAGACTGTCCTAGAAATTTTACCTGCTTCAACAATTAATATCTCCATCCTCTATGCTACCTCTATACTGTGTATCTTTTATTTTATACTTCTTTGTACAGAGCTTCCAACTCTCTTTAGCTCAACAAATATTTATTGAAGAAAAGTATTAAGAAGCATCACCCATCACGAGCCCACAGCTAACGTCACACTCTACAGCAAAAAGCCTAAGGTTTTCCTCTAAGGTCAGAAGCAAGACAGGTATGCTCGCTCCTGCCACTTATTTAATATTTAACACATTTTTGGGAACTCTAGCCAAAGTGCTTAGGCAAGAAAAAGAAAGGGCATGCAAATCAAAAAAAGCAGTAAAATTATCTTTATTAGTTGATAATATAATGTAACATATAGAAAACCATTAAGACTCTTCAAAAAGCTGTTAGAACTAATAAACAAATTGAATAAAGTTGGAGAATACAAATCAATATACAAAAACCAGTTGCATTTCTATACTCTAAGAATGAACATTCAGAAAGAGGAATTAAGAAAACAGCCTCGTCTACAGTTACATCAAAATGCTCAACCTAGGACATAAAAGATCTATCTATGGAAAACTATGAAACACTGAGGAAAGAAATTGGGGAAGACATAGATAAATAGAAATATATTCATGGATTGGAAGAATTAATATTGTTAAAATGTTCATTAACCCAACGTGATCTTTGGATTCAATGTAAATCCTATCAAAATCCCAAAGGCATTTCTCACAGAAATAAAAAACCAATCCTAAAATTTGTGTGAACCCATAAACCACAAAGCCCAAACAGTTTTAAGAAAAGAAAACAAAGCTGGAGGTGTGACACTCTAATTTCAAACTATACTACAAAGTGATAATAATCAGAACAATATGGTCTTGGCATTAAAAACAGACACATTGATCAATAGAATAGAATAGAATAGAATAGAATAGAATAGAATAGAATAGAATAGAATAGCCCAGAAATAAACCCATGCATATAGAGTCAATTAATTTTTGACAAAGGATCCAAGAATATACAATGGGGAAAGGATAGTTTCTTTAATAAATAGCATTGGGAAAACTGGACAGCCACAGGCAAAAGACTAAAACTGAATGGTATATGACATCATATACAAAAATCGATTTAAAATAACCAATTTAAAAACTTGAATGTAAGGCATAAAACCATAAAACTTCTAAAAAAAATTAAGAGGTAAGCTCCTTGACATTGGTCTTGGCTGATATGGTTAGCAGTCAAGGGAAGGGATAACTGGGATTGCAGACAACTGTTGTGGAGAGACAGAAGATTAACCAGCATCATGGGGAGTGATGGAGTCAGACTCCTGCAGGAGGCAGCACAGCACGAGTGGGAGAAATGGACCTGATCTGAGGAGCTTAGCAACAGAATCCCAGTTCTGTGACGCTGAGCAACGTCTTCGAGTCTCTTTCCACATGCGTCTGATGGAAAGATTTACCCCTGTGAGGCACAGTCATTTACCTTCCTAAGTGCTGATCTTCATGGCGATCCAGAGGAATAAGAATCGTTACTGCCGGTTTTACGGATGAAATAGAGCTGTGTAGGAAACACAGCGACCAGAGGTCCCGCGATTTAACTTCTTGGGTATGCCCTTGTGTTTATTCACACAAATGCAATCAGTTTCAGACCTCCAGGGTTCCCTGAGCAAAGTGTTGCATTTTGCTTAAAAGGAACTTGAACTTGACTGCTACCTCCCTGAGCCCCAGTCCCTTTCTAGATGTGTTGTTTTCCTCATTCTGTCAAAAATCTGGATTATATAGACACTCGACACACAACTGGTTATTTGTATTGATATAAAGAAGACATACAAGATAAAATAAATGCACGCATAAGGATGTGTGTGTTTATAATTGTATGATCATAATGTTCTATGTTTGTAGAGTTTATAAAGCCTTTCACATGGTATAGTTGTTGAATGCATCAAAGTTCGGGAATTGGCAGCTACTCCCTACGCATGGGAACTTGACCAAGTTTTTTTCTGCCTCCCTCCTAGGATTTTTATGAACTTTAAATGATAAACGCTTGCAGAGCTGACAGCTCAGTGCCTACAATGGAGCTTGTGCCCATCAAACGCTATTATAATGCTTAGTATCATGGTCGTCATTATTACTTTCTCTCTCTAACTGCCTAGTGTAGTCTCCAGGGTGGATGTGATCATCCCAGTTTTACCGAAGGGGAAACGAGAAGGCTCAGGGGGAATAAGTGGCTGGATCTGAGCAGATCTGCAGGAAGACATTAGCTCTTTTACCTCCTGGGACACTGATCTTGCTTTTGCCATCATGTCTCAGCATATCCACGTTAGAAAATTATTCCAGCTGAGAAAAAGGTTGACAGAAAGGAAATTTAATGAGCTGAATCATTTAGAACAGATTGAAAGAATATAGTTGTTCCTTTTGCCTGTTGCATACTTGCCAGAATCAAGTAAGGGGAGTTTTTGAAGAATCACCAGTTAGATAAATAAGGTGCTTTCAACTAATCAAGCTTAGAGCCATCTCAGTTATATTTAAAATTTGAAGAAAACATTTTTTAAAATGTTCAGGCATGATGCTGACCTCATTGAGCTTGGCACACTACCAAATTTCTCTCATCAAAATTAATGACTCCAAAGCATTATAAATATCATAATCCTATATCATGAAGCATAAATTATTCGAGGAAAACCTTACATTGAAGTCACCTTCTCAAAATCTTAGGAGTTAACTAAGACTACAAACATCCAATTCAGACCCAAATAGCCTAAGGAAAAAATTCAAAGGTTGATATAGCAATTGAAGTCTAAACTCCTCACCAAATACACAATTTCATCTGCTCAGAGGTCACTCTCTCTCTAACGTTTGTCTACAGCTCTCACCCATCTCCATAAGAGAAATCAGGTCCCACCAGCAATTTTCGAGCTTAATGAGATAAAAAATCCTAATGATCAGTGCATGGAAGTAAAACTAAGATAAACTAGTATCCGCTACTGATAAATATTTAACAGATGTGGTCCAAATCGCTCTGCCAGCTGGAGGAGGGAAAAACGTTCTATTTCACAGCTCGGATATAATTATTGGCCACGTTTCTCCAAGCAAAGACAGTGACATTGGCTCATTCCCCAGGCGAATTTTCTTCTGGTCTTGGCACTGGGGTTTGCTTTTCTTTAACAGATTACAGCAATATGCCCTTCACTTGACCCAGTTTATTCATTCAAAAGGTACCTGGAGCCAAATTCATGGGTGGGAAGTAGAAAGGGAAGAGGCTGGCACACGCTGTGTTGTTGTACCCATCACAAGATCACAGCGAAACGCCTAGATTGCAGTCATCGCTGAATGCACCTGTCTGGGTGTCTACAGTAGACCAGGTGGGTCTGACAAATGATTATTTGATCCATGTAGTTCACTCAGGAGTTAGCAGGACTTTTCTCCAGACTCTGATAATCACCGATTTTGGACAACTTCAAAGACAGTCATCGTTGTTCCAAGGGCTATGCCCTTTTCACTCCTTAAACAGACTGTGTGCAAAGAATGTTCCAAACATCGCCACTGAGACTCCTTCCAGTAACGACTGACTCATCATTTGGACTCTCGAGCAGCTGTTGTATAATACGAGCAGGATGTTTTGACCATGTTCCTTGACCTAACCATTTTGACCCCAAGGATGTTTTGGTTCAGGAATGCACTCCAGAGCTTAGGTGGGTAACATCCCACAACTATGTTCATTTCCTATTGTTCCTCTTTTCCCGTGTAATCATTTTCCTAATGCTGTTACCAGAATACATTTTTTTTTTCTAAAACACTAATCTGATCATGTCATTCCTTGGCTTAAAAGCCATCAGTCATTAACTTCCTATCACCAACAAAGAAGCAACACCACATTCTGATCCCAGTCGACCTACCTTTTCTCATCTCCAGATCTTCTTACGCAATCACCCTTGGCCATCAAGAGCATCTTGTATGTGTCTTACATTAATTTATGCTTTTTCTCTTGTCCAGGCTACTCACCCCCCCAACCCCTGCTGTTGTTTTCAAGTCTTGGTTTTTTTCTCTCCAATGTAAAGTATCCTTCAAGACCAGTGTCAGGTTTTTCTACATCCAGGAAGCATCTTCTCACAACTCCAGGCCATTAATCCCTCCTACCCCCCGCCTGACATGTGTATTGTTTCAGTTACTGTAGGCATTTCCTTGCTATTTAATTTATACCATTATTTATGCATACTTAGCTGTCTCACCAACCATGGAGAGTTGAGCCTCTGTTCAATTTTAATTATATAGATTGCAAGGGCAATGTAGTTGGGAGCCCAACACTTTATGGATGGTTAGGGCAGGAGGAGGTAGTCAGGCTGAGTCTTCCCTCAACACTGAACCTCACGTCAGAGCTGTGCAGCCACCCAAGGGGACAGAAATAGTTGTCAGAGAAGGGCTTGTCCTCAGCCCCCAGCTGGAAGCTCCGAATCCTGTGTCATGTGGATCCTCTCAGAGTGCCTGGGTCTGTGACATCCACAGGAAAGTTTTTTATTCCTGAGTTTCTGCCCAGCTGCTATTGGCTGCCTTTCCTCCTCTGTCTTATTTTTCCATCACCCTATTGGTATTTCCTGGGCTCAACTCCCAATTAAGATACATGCATGAGAATCCTTGTCTCAGGGTCTGCTTTTTGGGGGAATCCAAACCATGACATCATGCCATAATTAAGGAACTGAAAGAAGTTCAGATTGATTGAAACATGGAACATAAGGAAGACAGCTTATGAGAATGCAAAAGGCAAGGTAGCAACCAGTTTGTGTAAACATGATGTACTTTATCTGGAAGATATTTAAACACCATTAAATGGTTTACTAAATAAGGGGAATATTGTTATAGATATTTTGAGCTTAGATTTGTGATTAGAAAAAAAACATTAGTTTGAGAGCAAGAGAAAAAAATGAATTGGTTTAGGGAAATAATAGTAACTTGGACTTGGATAATGAAAAACTGAATTGGGGAGGCACGAAGCCTTGAGAAACTTTTAGGTTAAGGTAAAGTCAAATGAGACTGACCAAATCAACACGATTGATAGATTGGAAAGGGTGAGAAAGAGATTAAAACAGGTTAAAATGCCTCAGGAACTGGTTTGAGAAACTGGATGGAAAGTGACAGCATTTTCTGAAGTCGAAATTATACAAGGAGAAGCAGATTACTCAAAACTAACCGAAAGGAAATAAAAAGTTTGAGGCATAGTGAATTCGAGGTAGCAACCAGATCTATAATTAGGCATATATACTAATCAGTAAGATTTATGCATCAGAAATTTAGGGAAACAATCAGAGCTCTAGAGCTACAGACTTGAGAATCGTTTACACGTGGATGTTGGTAGAAACTGTAAGAATGAGGATGTCTGGCAGGCATTTGCAGAGCCAGTTCTCAGCTGGGGAAAACTGGACCCAGAAGACAATTCCAAACAATTATGAGTGTTCGTTTGTGTGTTTTTTTTTCTTCCTCTTATCACAGTGATTACAAGAGAACTTTGGAATTTATTTATTTAGGAGGCAGAGGTCAAATATGAATGATATCACGCTCGACAGTAATGTAGGTGAAAAATCTACTTATAATTATCTGAGTCTGAGACCTAGCCCCTTTTTTTACATAAATACAAAATTTATTTTATAAATTTTTACATATGTTTTCCAGAAATGAAACTATGTGCATTAGGGATTGCTTTTTTAACGTTCCTTTGGATTTTACTAAGTTATTCACTGTTTAGCAATAGTATATCACAACTGGCAATGCTGGTTATGATAATTACCAAAATCATACATCTATATCAATTTGAAATTGTAGCTATTGTAAGCACAAATGGAACAAAAAGTTGAAACTACTTTTCATAGACTTAGAAACATGAAAAGCTATTTCCTATTATCACAAACACACGATGTGTGTGTAGCAGAATGATAAAAACTCTGTGTTGGGAAATGATGGCATGGATTTATTTTACATCTAAATGTAACACTATACTCCAGAGTTTTGCCCTTGACTTCTCTGCACCCTTCTGTGTCACTGTCTGTTCTATTGCTTATCACACACTCTCTATTGAAGGATATTGTCTTCAAGCCATTTGAGCACTGGAAACTGAATTTCTAGATAAGCAATATGTTTTCTGTGGCGTTTTATCATTTTACTCCATGTCATAACTCACATAGGGAATTATTTCAACACGAAATATCAGATGTCCTCAGTTTTATCTTCTTAAATGGTCTATAATTTATATCGGTATGTTATTCCTGCTGAGATTGAAAATATTTCCCTTTTGATTTATATCATTAACAAATTCATCTGATTTGTATTTATTTATCATAACTTTGTGTTTAATCTAGTGTCCAACCGTATATCTAAATTTTCATTTCCTGTACTTCTTAATTATGACATCTTCTCATCCTCTTAATTTTATTAATTTCAAACATTTGCATTGTGGCCACACAGACCCTTACACATCATAATCCACTTTTTCACATGTATCAACTTACTTTTTCCAAAAGTCTTAATTTGTGAAACTACACTTATCTCATGTTTCAAAGATAAAAAGAATTTATTTTTAAAGAATTTACTTATAAATATGAAGTTTTCTTAAGACCTAGGCATTAAGAGATGAAGTTCATTTTCAGTGATATAGGTATGTTGGAAAATTGGGTGTTTTTGGTAATTTTTAGGAGGCCATACTTACATAATCCCAGCTTCAGTTTTCTGGAGGTCTTCTTATTGTCTAAACAACTGATTGATGACCTTAAAATAGAGTACAAATGAAAATATTATCACGACGAAATTGAGTTGTATTGGTCACTGTGCAAAGAGATAATTGTATTCTGTTAGATCAGATCTTGTATTCTACATATAATTTTCTATAAAAGCTGATTTCTCTGCTCTCTTTTGGGCACTGGGTCTTTCCACTTTAAATATCATAGGAACACTATGATTTCAGGTGGATTCTTCTGATAGAAAAGTTGTTCCTTTTTTAAGTGTTCTCTTAGAGAAATGAAAAATAACCCTGATCATAAGCAACCACCACACGTCAGATGGCATAGAGGACAAATTATATCGTATATTTATTAGTAAAGTATTTTTTCAGTTATGTTTCTTATCCTCACATCTCAGAATGTATGCACCAACTACACAAAACTTTGCAGTGATTTTGAGGAGTCCTATGACCTCTGGCCATCAAACCCTTATTTCCTCAAGCTCTGACACTTTCTAACTCTATGACTCGGAAATTATTGTCATACTCTCCCTCCCACTGATCCTTAGAGCATTGAGGCAGATTAGTCATGTCAACTAATTTGGAAATTGTTCAAAATTCCAACAGACTATAACTGGCAGAGATTAAATTTGCACCTGGCCCTTTTTCTCTCACTCTAAAAAATCAGTTTTTTCCACTATTTCATGCTGCCACTGCCTGTGCCACCACAAATCCTATACCCACGTGTCATGATGAACATGTCAGAGCAGGAATGAACTCTAACCTGATGATAATTTTTCTCTCATTTATAATTACAAACAAAAAACACGGGCGCTGCATTAGTTATCTATTACAAAAAAAATTAGTGGCTAAAAACAATACTCATTTATTTTCTCGTAGGTTCTGCAGGTCAGGGGTCTGGGTATGACTTAGCTGGTCTTCTGCTTATGGCCTCTCACTAGACTGCAGTCAAGGGCCATGGTCATCTCAAGGGTTGACAGCATCAGGATTCAGTGCTCTGAGTCTGAGGGCCTCGGTTCCATGCTGGTCATTGGACAAAGGCCCCAGTTCCTGGCCACGTGGCCCTCTCCATCAGAGCCACCATGTGTGAGGCGCCAGAGAGGATAGTCACAGTCTTTTCCAACCTACCCACACTGTGTCACCCCGTCACTTCACCATGCTCTCATCGTTCACAGCCAGTCATTGTGCTCTGCCCACACTCAAGGGGACATGAACAGGATATGGGGGTCGCCAGGAGGCTGCCCACCACAAATACACTCACATCGCACTGAATTTTTTTTTTTAACTCAAATCTCATAAACTCTCCCAGGAGCACCTGGGTTGATGAGTGAATACGTGTGGAGTTTGGGAGGGGCTGTCTATCTATTCGCTCAAAATCCTCTACTACCTGGCAGTCTCTGTGCTAGACGTGAATAAGAAAACAGAAATCATGTCCTTGGGGCTCGGTTTCTGCCTGTGGAAGGAGACAGGTGTGCTAGCGGGGTCGTGAAGAGAACGCACTGAAGGTGAGCAGTGTGTCTGTAGTGCTTTCTCAGAGAACATGGTCTGCCGTTAGGCTGCTAGTTACAGCATTTTACACTGAAAACCTGTTTTAGTCAGTTGATCAGTGGTCAGTTCTTACTTCCTCACAGTGAAATGGCAGCAAATAAGCATGTGGACAGTGGCCCCAAGAAAGGAGTGGTCACACCCACACTGGACAGCGGGGTGGTGACAGGGGAGGTGCAGTTAGATTGGCATCTGGAAGGCCAGAATCCCAGCCAGGTGGCTGGGTGTCCATGGCTGGTGGTCATGTAAGGGACACGTGAAAAGATGGAGGTTCAGATGCAGCATAAAATATTATTTTAATTTTACATTCATCTAAATTTGGTTGAAGAAAATAGAATTCACCCTGTTTAAAGAAAAAAAGGTTCTTGCAAAGTTCCCAGAAGGATTGGAGAAGTTGTCTGGGATCTGAGGCATCCTTGATCCTTGGACAGCTTCCTACCTGAGGGAAAGACACATCCTTCCCATGCCTCTCTGGAAATGCCCATGTCACCAGATCACTTGTCCCTGCCCATCTGGAGCTGGAGCAAAGAGAAAGTTTTTCCAGCTCGGCGAAGAGGACCACGGGTCAGTAGGAGCCGTTTCTCTGTTTCAGTCGTTTTGCACATGTTGTTGGAAGCACCTGTTGGACGCCTTCACCTGTGTGGATGCCCAGCAAGCACGGGGGTGCAGGGGGGACAAGTCTAAAGTTCAAGGGCACTGTACAAGTGAGAGATCTGGTGGCAGCTAAAACTGAAAACCTGAGCACCAGCAAAGTCTCCTGACAACACACTGCATGTTCATTTTAGAAAGAGCCAGAACTTTGGAAACCCTGAGTAGCCAAGGACCAGTTACGGCATCTTTTTAAACTTTTGTCTAATATTCGACATTTTTAGCCCCCTGACTAAATTAAAGAGTAGTTACATTGGACTTCGCGTCTCCCCAAACCACCCATCCCATTGTCAGACAACCGATGTGGAACTGCGTTAGAGTCATCCAATCCTCCTCTCCCCATAACTTTGCCCATTTTTTTCTCTGTACTCTGGAGCCTCGCAAAACCTGTGCCCCATTTCCTTCAAATGCCTATAAAAATTTGTAGGGAATTTATAGTATTGTGAGCCTCCTCTTTAGGTGATAAGTCATAAGTTACTGGGCTTGGCAAAATTTTCTGTATAGAGACTGAGATTCTTAGAGGATTCTGTTCCTTACTATTCTGTGGGTCCCCAGTGCTCTGAAAAGGTTTGTGAAGCTTGGTCACCACCAGCCCATCCCCTGCACCCACCCAAGCCATCTAACTGACTCTCCACTTCCTCAGGGGGAGACCGGCCAGGTGCCACCTCTGCGTACTGTGGTAGATCAGTCATGCCACAGACCAGTCTGTGCACTTCCTCCATGACCCTCCAAGTATAATTGTCACCACTTTCTCACTTCCATCTCCTTTGCCTGAACAACAGCAGCGAATCTAGAGAAAAGCTGATGCCTTCAAGTGAGTGAGTGACTTTGAGTGACCTCCAGACCAGATAAACACCAAGAAACAGATCTCAGGATTCCACATGAAGGGGATGATTTTGAATTTTAAATATGACTAACAGAGGCTTGGCAAACCCGAGTGCCCAATGCTAACAGTAGACACACACACACACACACACACACACACACACACACACACACACACACACACACACGCAGGAAAAAGGTCCAGAAAGCAGGCTGATTTTAGATCACATTTCTTTACGAGGAATGCTTTGCAAAGGCCATTCTGTAGCCGGTAAAGCTAATAATTTTTAATTTATTATGTAATGTAGGTACCATGCTGGCTCTTTCATTTACTGGTTTCATTTAATACCTAATAGGTAGCCACTCTCTCTTTTATCACAGACAAGAAAATGGCAGCGCAGAGACGTTAGATCACACGTCTTTACAGTACTGAATTCATCTGTTGCACACAGTGCTCTTTATGACATGGCAGCTGAGAAGCACGCAGGGTGCGGGACGAAACCCCTTTCGGTCTGCCCTGTCGCTCAGTGGGTTCATGTGACCAGGCTCCGGCTCCAACAAGAATTCCTCAGATAGATGCTCTAGCATCGCGCTTCATTGTGCATCATTTTCTCCGGGTCAGAAACTAGTTTCCCCTTGTCATTGCATTTACAGATCCCTATCAAAGCATCTCTTTCGATCACTTTGTGCCTGGCGGGTTTTGGTTCTCAGCTCATCTACCTCCCTACTCAGTCACATGGGCTTCTGGGGGCTTCAGTGTCAGGAGGCTAGGAAAGGACGTGATTATTTCCAGCAGTTTCTGAGATAAACAGCATCCTTCATATCTGGAGTGGGAAGGGCATTGGGATTTCATTAAGTGCCAAGTGATGAATCTGTTAAGACAGGGATATTGTCTGGGGCGTTTGGGTTGTGTTCTCAGTTCTATTGGCAGCTTGTGTATTGACTTCAAGAATAACATTATTTAAAGAGATCTGGCGTCCGGAAACCTGGATCCATTTCCTGCCAGCACTTTTCATTTTACAGATGGAAGGATTGAGACCTAGAACGATGGAGTGATGAGGTGCCTTTTCCAAAGTCATTAGAGCAAATAAGTAAAAAACGAAGAAAAACAAACAAAGAAACAAAAACGCCAGAACTCAGGACTCCAGAATGTTACGTCCACATTCATCCCCCTAGACCCCTTCCCTCCTTTCTGAGAGATGGAAGCCTTCAAGGAGGCACAGGACCCTCAGGGACTGTGGGATGGTGGTGCTTAGAGATTGCATTCCTAGGCGGAGGCTGCAGCACTCACTTCCCTGCATCCCGTGCTTCCATCAGCTTCTTTCTCCTGAATGAACGGGATGTGAGGCCACTTGGAAAATTTTTGCAAATGCATATTGCATCCACGTGTGCAGGATGAGCCCTGTTTCAAATCCGTGTATACGTTGGCCAGCATCCCTCTTACTTGGGGGAAGTTAGAAACAGATGTCTCAGCACAACGAATCACTGCGCTTCTGTATTTGTGTTTGGAATTCAAAGAACTTCTCCCCGGTGGGTTAAAGCCAAATGCATATGGTCCGCCTGGCGAAGTGGGAGAAGAACATGTTCGATCCGTATAAAAATTGTTTTTGTCCATGGAAGATAGGCTTCATTTTGTTGAAGAAAAAAAAGGTGTATGAAGAGCTACGTCGTACAAGAACTGGATTTCACTTTGCACAGTTACTATAGCAAATACCTCCTTCTCTGTGGGATGAGAGCTTGGCGACATGTCGTCGCAGCCATGCCTTCTAATGCTGGACATGCGGCCTGTGTGTGTCTCGTCTGCCTAGGAAGATGCCCATCTCCCTAGATGCCAATAAACCATAGTTTATTTTCCAGGCACCACCGTAGTAAAGGATGCGTTCTTATAGTAAGTGTGAACTAAATAGTTCCTTTGTTAAGTGGGTATGAGTTGTCCATCATGTCCTCAGCTCCCAGAAGGTAAAAATAAGTGAGAATTGGTTTCTGCCTTCGAGGGGCTCCTGTTGGGAGATCCACCCATGGAACCAACCAGCTGTACACAGTACAGTAAGTGCCCACAGTGCCACCTCTATACAGAGCCTGTAGCTTCCTCTCTCTCTCGGTGACAGAGACATGAATGGCCCAGCTGGACAGAGGAAAGCCAGGAGCTTGAGTGCCTGTAACCCACCTGGCATCCATGGCATGTGGCCTAGCACAGCGGAGTCCAGGTCTCCCAGTTTCTTGTCTGGTGCCCACCGACCCTCGCCATCAGCCTTTGCAGTGGGGATCTAGAGCTAGAGAGCTGGGTGTGCACCAGGCCTGATGGGCTGGAGGTGCAAGATTGGCGGAGGGGAAGACAGTTGGGCCACCCTGCTCTGCCTTTATGTTCCTTATATCCTCCCCTCCTTATCAGTGGGAGAGGCAGGTTGGTGAAGAATATCTATTACCCAACTTCTGTGCCCTGATGAGAACAACACCCGTGCCCCTCCTGGGTCCTCTGCTCAGCCTTCCTGTTTATTAGGTTGGCTTTTATTTATTTTTCTTTAACAAGTTTGCCCGTAGCATGCTTTCAACTCATAAAATACTTCTGAAAGCCATTAAAATTGCTATTCATTTTTCACCTGACAATTTTATTGGCCACTATGTTTTCATCTACTATAGGCACTTTGTGTTCTCATCTCTTGACCCAGCCTGTGATTTGATCTGAAATAAACTAATTAAATTAGCTTGGCAATCACTGTTTATCGATAGAGTGTCCTGACACCTGGCTCTTGATGCTGGGAGCTGTTTTTGTTTCGAGTCTTCAAATTTAAGCTTTAGCCCTCTCTGCCTTAAAAATATAAAGGAAGCCATTCATTTATTCAGTTTATAAACATTGTGGGGGCACTTTAATTTATGTCAGACTTCAGTGTGAGAAGTTAGAGGTTAGAGGTATAAAAATCAATAGAAGGCAGCCCCTGCCTAGGAAGAGGCAGAATTAATAGAGTGGTAAGTGCTTTAATAGAAGGGCACAGACTACGCTATTAGGGCCCAGAAAAGGTGGCAAGAAAATATACCTGGAAAACCAGATTTCAAGAGCGATGGAAAGCTAGCTAAGATTTTGATGAATAATAGATGAATCAGGCAGATGATGGGGAGAGGATGCATTTTCCAGGTCGAGGACACTAGGGCATGCACAGGACACTAGTGCGGAACGTATTAGGGCCTGGCATCATGGTGCCACCGATGTGAAGCAGGTCGAGGGCCTGCAGGGGAGACCCGAGAGCTAGGTCAAAGCTGAAAGTCTGAGTAGCTGGACCTTTATCCTAATGGCCGGAGGATCCTGTCCTGGGGTCCATGTGCTGATGTTAGCTGTCCTTGAGGTGCCTAAAATGTCATCTATTTAGTCGATACATATTCATTTGGGGGGCAGATGGGGAGAAACAATAGTACAAAACTGCAATGAGCTTTTTCAAAGACCTTCTTGACCCCAGATATTTTGAAACTATTGTTTTAGGCAACAATGTACCATTGGCAACCATTAAGATGAGGAGGAAATGCTTTAGAAATTCTTCGCATGCAATGAACCTTTTGTTCCCATGTAACTAATATGAATAAGTGCAATTGTCATTTTCATGGTGTTCAGAAAAAGTACTCTGTGAAAACCTAGAAAAATTTAAAGATTTTAGACCAGATATGCAGACGCCTTCTTAAATTTTGGCATCTTCTCTGTTCCTTAAAAAATGGGTAATCTGGGAAGTCTGAGAAAAGGTATTATTCAAAAACAAAGTACTCTGAAAAGACTGGCAGACTGACTCTTGCTCACAGGAAGCGTGGCATTTAGGGAAAAGGTTTGTGGCAAGTGCTTTGGGTCAGAGGGCCATGCCCCGGAACAAGCTTGAATGGCTGACATCCCACTGGCTTTGGCCTCAACCTTTCCATATTCATGGCTTCTGCCTGATTTTTAAACAAACGCTCATATTTTTATCAAGGGCAAAAATGCAAAGTCTGTAAGTCCTCCTTGGAACTTACACAAAGGGTTTAAACAGAATTTGAAGGTTGAGCCTCTTCTCCTTCTGTCCATATTGCATTAATCTGCAAATTCTCCAGTTTGGGAAAACACAGTGCACATTAACAATAATTAAAGTTTTCCTTGAGAATAAGCACTTAATATTTTAAATAAATGAATGAAGCAAAATACTCAACAGAGTCCCTAGTACATAACTTGGCTCAGAGAGAAAGTGATGGCTGTGTATTTCTCAAATGACACATTTAATACAAAGAATGAGGAGGAGGAGGATATTACCTGTCAATCTCTGGGTTAGAAAGATCCACTGCAGAACCTTCATCATGAACTTGAGGTGTAGGAGTTTATTATTGGATGACGGAATTTAAATGACAGGTAAATCATTAGACAAGTCAGATTAAAGAAGGTGATGGACAAAGGCACCTACTGAGGGTTTACTAATTTCAAGTGCTTTTCTGAGTATGAGTTTATGTAAATCTCACATCAACTCTGTAAGATGGTTATTATATTTATCCCCCTTTTAGAGATTAAAAAAATGCCCTAGACTTGGTAAATGGCTTGTTTAGATGAGCAAAGAATGAAGCTGGTGTTCTGTGTTTTAGTTTAGTCATGCCAGTGACCGTAATGAAAATCCCCAAATTTCAATGACATCACAGTTGATGTGTGGAACAGTCATACATGTGGGGTTTCTGGTGGTCGGAGAGTCCTCATCTTCTTAATTCTGAGATTTAGTTCTTTCTAGCTTGTGGCTGATCCATCCCCCAAATCTATGGACTCCCCTGCTGATTGGTGGACAGAGCGTATCCACCTTGCAACAGGCCAGTGCTGAAAAGCCATCATATAGTCTCGGGTGGAGGCAAGAAGATTTGAAAATGGGGTATCTACTTTCCAAAAACAACTGTGTACTGTAGAAAGGCAGCTCAGATCTTCCCCAGGCAATGAGCTCTTTCTGTCATACTAGCCTATTTACACAAACTGAGTGGCTCTCAACCCTGTCAGATCCAAACGTCCCTGTTTTATCACAAATAGTTGAATGCTTTCTCTACCATCTGGAAATAAAGGCATAAATTACAGAACCTACCTGTTCACGAGTTTTCAAAAAGTAAGTAGAATTTTTGCATGTAACATAACGAAGAGACACAAGGAACTTATAATAGATGTTTCAAGACATAAATACTGGAAACAGCTACCCTAAAAGACAACCTATTTGTTCCTCGTTCACATGTGTAGAATCACTGTGAATGTGACAGCTACCAACACAAATGCACGTCTGTGCCATGCTAGACATTAAAATTTTATTGGTTACGTAATTTTCCAATATAGTGAACAAGTCTTAGTAAACTTCCAAAGGAAAGAATTTACAACTTCCCTCGGTATGTATGAGAAGTACATTCATATAGTGCATGCTAATATCACGAAAAAATACACCGTAGTTACTTGTAAATTAAGTTTTATGTACAGACAACGATAAGTAGGTTTTTAATTTTTTTTTTATGTGCATGTACACCCAGAGATATTCAAGAACCACTCATTGTTCTGGGCAGTTCTTCACATTACATAACATCTGGCAACCTGTTTGGTCCCCTAAAGTTAAGTAACGTACCCCTAATTTTCTGTGACAACAGAAGCACCCAAAAGAATTTATAAAATGCTCTAGGCTCATTCAGTTGCAGCATATATGCATAGCGGCATTCATAATTATTAACCTGCACAAAAAACCATATCAACAAGTCATGTTGCCTCCTTGAGTTTAAATTTTTAAATAAATTCTTTAAATTTTAGAATAGTTTTAGAATGAAAGAAAAATTAAAAAGATAGTACACAAAGTTTCCATATACCTAGACTCCCCCTTCGTTAACATCTTGTATTCATGTGGTACACTTGTCGCAACCATGAACAAAATTGATAATTTGTTATTCACTTAAACCCAGATATATTCAGTTTTCCTTAGTTTTTATCTAATGATTTTTTTAAGGTCTCATTCAAGATATCGTATTATATTTAGTTGTCATGTCTGCTTAGGCTCCTCCTGGCTATGACAGTTTCTCAGACTTTTCTTAGTTTTGATTATCCTGACAGTTTGAGGAGGACTCGTCAGGTATTTTGTAAAACATCGCTCCATTAGGATTTGTCTGATACTTTTTCTTATCAGCAGCCTCGAGCTATGGGATTTGGGGAAGAAAACCACAGAGGTTAATCTCATTTTCCTGGCATCATGCCAAGGGTACATTCACCAACACGAACTTCTCCCTGTTGATGTTGACCTCGATGACCCAGCTGAGGTCGTGTCTGTCACTGTTCTCCACGAGAATTGGTCTCCATCCTTTCATGCACTGTCCTCTTGTCAAGGAAGCCATGTCGTGCTGTTTTCTCTGAAGGAGCAGGGGTTATGTGCCATCTCCTGGAGGGTAGAGCATGGCCGTAAATTATTTAGAATTTTTCTGTTGGGGAATTTGTCTCTTCTTCATGGTTTTTGAATTTAGCTGATCACCTATTTATATTTATTTAGATAGATATATATCTGAGTATATACTGATGTAAATAAAATTAAAACTAACAATTCAAATATAAGTAATAAATGAAATTATTTATTTATAGAATATAATTATAAATTTTATTTATAATAAATTAACAAATTACTTATAAGTAATAAACATAAGTAATAAAATATAATTTAAAATAAAATATAATAAATTAATAATTAAAATATAAATAATAAAAAATAACAATTAAAATATAAGTAATTAGTAAAAAATAAAAAAATAAATTAATAAGTTAAAAATAAGTTAAAAATTAAGGAGGAGAGGCAATTTGATTTACAAACCAATGGTACTTTCTTTTGTTTCTCAAATTGTTCTAGCTTTAGCTATTGGACCGTTTCATTTGGTTTTTGCATCGCTTTGGTATACTCCCAAATTGTGAATTGTGAGTTGTCATCTTCCTCCTTCTCTTCTTCCTCTTCATCCTCTCTTTCTCCTTCCCCTTCTCCTTTTTTATAAGCACTTCTTTACTTGCTGACACTGCAGGATGCTCCAGGCTTGTTTAATTCCAACTTATGTATATAGTGGGATTCATAATTATTAACCTGTATCCCCATGAGAAACAACTTTTCCAACTAGAATACAGTGCTCTTGTACTGTTTCTTTTGCCTTTAACCTTAGAGATGCCACTCATCTCCAAAGTGCTGGGTCCACGACCTCCCCCCGACCCCTTCAATAAGATTATTTCATACAATTCTAGTATTATAATTAGTATTATAATTACTATTATAATTATAATTAGTATTATAATTTTGTCAGAGTTCACATTCCACTCCTGGATCCTTCATTCTCCTAAATATTTTAAAATTCGTATACATTAGAGTACACTCTTTGAGGTAGAAATTTCAGTAGGTTTTGTCCAATGCATGGTGCCATTTATCCACCATTAGCATATCATGCAGAATACTTTCCCCACCCTAAGAAATTCTCCTGTGCTTCCCCTATCAACTCTTGGAAACCACTGATCTCTTTACTGTCCCTGTAGTTTTCCAGAGTGTCATATAGATGGAATCGTACGCTCAGTAGCCTTTTCAGATTGATTTCTTTACTTAGCAGTATGCACTTAAGACTCCTTTATGTCTTTGTGTGGCCTGATAGTTTATTCCTTCTTATAACCGAATAGTATTCTGCGTATGACTGAATCAGTGTTTGTTTATCCATCCTCCTAATGAAGGACGTCTTGATTATTTCTGGTTTTGATGGTTATAGATAAAACTACCATGAATATTTGTGTCAATGTAAGTTTTCAAATCAGTCGGGTTCATACCTAGGAGTGCAGTTGCTTATTGCATAGGAAAACTTTGTTTACCTTTAGTAAGCCTATGACAAACTGTCTTCCAAAGGGGCTGTTCCATCTTGCATTTCCACGAGCATTGAATGAGCTGTACAATTGTGATAATACCCTCTATTCAGTGCTTCTCAACTGAGGCATTAATGGCACTTGAGCTGAGTGATTCTTTGTTTTTCAAGACTGTCTTGCATGTTAAAAGAGGCTGAGCTTTCTTGGGCTTCTCATGCAAAATTCCAGTGATAGCCCCAGTCCTCATTATAGCCAATAGCACACTCATGCAATGTCCTCAGGCAGAGGAAAACTGTACCAGCCACGCTAAAAAATACCAGTCTCTATGAAAAGTTTTATAAGAAAGTTGGAAAGCTTGTGTTATGATAAAAATAATAAAGGATACAAAATTATTGCACTGGTATAAAAAGTTGTGTAAAATATGTTAAAAGCTAGAAAGAAATATACCATCATGTTAAGGATAATTGTCTCTAGTTGGAACTATGAGTAATTTTCACCTCTCTTTAATCTTTTTTTTTTTTTTGTAATTAGTCTGTAGTACTCTTCTAAGACAAAAAAATATATATATTATTCAAAAGTATTCTAATAATGAAATAGTTAATAAGGAAGTTTGTTATATTGGGTAAACTGTGACCAGCTTTCTCTTTCGGAGATCCGTTTATAGTCCTTAGCTAGATTTCCATTCTTTCCGGAATCCAGGCCAATGTGCCTCTCACTCCCTGTGATTAAAAACAGTGACAAGACAAAAATAAGAGGCAAGGAAAATGACAGAAAACAATCAGAAGGTTTTCTCCCCTATGTTCTGTGCGCGGATATTTCCAATGGGGTTTGCTAGGATAACAGGCCATCTCAGCGGATGGTCCCTTCCCTTCTCCCATTGTCTTGGGAGTCTTCAGCCTCAATCTACATCAGAGTTTTCTATTTAAGATACAGATTTTTTCACGTCGTATTTTGGGGGAGAGAAACGAACCAAGCTAACAATATAATGCATGTTGAGAGGAGAAGGCTCTTGCAAACTGTGTAACGTTCTCTTCTAAGACAGGCAATTTTAGCAGAAGACGTTTTGCCTGGCAACCGTTACTAGTGGATTCTGAATGTGAAGGGAGATGTCATAGAATATTACGTCTTGGCTGTTTTCCACTCACAGATGAAACTAGCTGGATACATTGACAAGGGAAGAATGATGTCTACAGGGGCTGCTGAGAGCACTTTCAGGTGCATCTGGGAAAAAAATGGACTTTTGTGCTGGGTAGACCTAGGTTACCAACACCTTTCTGCTTCTTTCTGGCTCTGCGACCTCAGACAAAAGACTCAGTCTCTTGGGGCCTTGATGTCCATATCTGAGAATAAGGATTCTGATTGGATGTTTGAGGAAACTAAACACAGGCAAGTCCTTAGCATCCTTGTAGGCTCCGAGTAACTCTGTCTCATTAATGTATTTCCAGGACCTGGAATTGAGAAAGGGAATCAATGTCAGGCAGCATCAAACCAATATTTGCTGCTGCTTTGAAAATTGGCTTTTGTAGGAATTGAATATTTTCTTCCTTGAAGGGGAAAAATAAATTATATTCCATGCACTTCATGTGTATATCTATCGCTTTATAACTAATCCTCCTAAAACTTGAGTGGTTTATGACAATAACAAGCTTTATTTCTTATGATTCTGCGGGTTGCTGGGCAGTTCTTCTGGTTGTGTCTGGGCTTAATCACGTGTCTGTGTAGAGACAGAAGTTTAGCTGGGACAGAAGTATTCAGAATAGTCTCATTTGCAGGTGTGACAGTTCGTGCTGGCTGTAAAGCTGACCCCTTGCTTCTCTCCACGTGGCCCCTCGTCCCGCAGTAGCCTGGAATGGGCTCATCCATTCAATGACAAAGGCATTCCAAGATGCAAGTGCAGAAACGGCAAGAATTTACACCACGTCGCTCTCGCCCCATTCTGTTGCCAAAACAAGTCACAGGTACTGAGGAGATCGATGCCAGGTCTCTCATAGAGCTGCAAGCACTGTTGCCAGTTTCTTTGTTTAATCTACCACCACATGTTTCAGGGCTTTTAATAATTGTCACAAGTGCACTGCGAGCCTGGCATTGCTATTCACATCGATTAAGTGTCAGCTAACAAATTTAGGAAGGAGGAACGTATAGAGGTTCAATGTGAGGATTTGGGAACCAAACTGCCTAGAAATTCAAGCTTTCTCTATTCTCACGCAAACTAATTGTGTGACCTTGGGTAAGTCATTTGATGTATTCGTTTCCTATCACTGTTCTAACAAAGTACCAAAAAGGTGGTGCTTTAACACAGCACACATTTATTTTCTTACCCTCCTGGAGGTCAGAAGTTTAAAATCAGCCTTACTGGGCTGAAATCGAGGGGTCAGCAGGGCCGCGTGCCTTCAGGAAGCTGTAGAGGGGACTCCTCTCTGCCTTCTGCAGCTTCTAGAGGCAGCCGGCATTCCTTAGCTCGGGGTCCAGGGTCACTCTGACGTCTACTGTCATCATCAGGTACCTCTGGTCCTCCTGCCTCCTCCTCATAAAGGTTGCTGCAGTTAGATCTGACCACTGGATAACCTAAAACACTCTCCCCATTCCAAGATCCTTAATTTAATTCCATCTGTAAAGTCCCCTTTTGCCATGTAAGGAAACAC
The DNA here is from genome assembly GCA_030015415.1 of Cynopterus sphinx. NCBI lineage: Eukaryota > Metazoa > Chordata > Mammalia > Chiroptera > Pteropodidae > Cynopterus > Cynopterus sphinx. The sequence goes on along the minus strand of CM057383.1, from coordinate 3,722,462 downwards.
ATTCACAGGTCCCAGGATGTGGACAATATTTTTATTGGGGGATGGGGGAGTAGATTATTCACATTTCAGAAAGTCAAAATTCGTGCCTCAGTTTCCTTCCCTGTTAATGGGAGTTATACTAGCTGCCTCACAGCTTTGTTACGAGGATTCCACAAGTCAAATATCTATGACATTTATAATCATTGCCTGGCACTGAGTAGGCTCCTTACTAGTAGTAGCTGTCACGACTCTCATTACAACCGTGTGCTGCCCAGCTTACTGAAGGGAGAGGGAGCATCCTCACTCAGCCACCTGGCCACACCTGGCTTCTGTATGACTCGCTCACTTTCTCTCCTCTAAGTCACCAGGTAACACATCAACTATAGAGGAACTGGTGGAAACAGTTTAAATGCAGAAAGGGGGCTCAAAACGAACTTTAAAAAAATGTATATTATGAAAAGAAAACGTTGTATACTTAACAGAACATTCTCTGAGGGCCTACTGGGTGCTACAGCGGGAGTGCTGTCTCATACGTTGTCTTTCTCATCGTTCCCAAGACCTTCATTATCAGTGACTTCCCCCTCGAGGTACACATTAGTATCTTTATTTTATGAAGGAGAAAATTCATAAAATAAAGGATGCTTAAGGAGGCCGCGGTCCCAAAGCGGTTCTGGCCAGTCCCGTTAGGAAAATCCTGCTTCTCTCCAGCCCAACGGGGTTACAGCAAAAGCAATTTTTATGTAAGTGCCTTTAAACACACATGACCGTTTACATTTTTACTTACCTTCTCTTTTAGTGAAAAGAAGTCGCTGGGCTTTTCTTTCCAAATCAATTAACTAGAGAAGTAGAAGTCTAGTATGGTCAGAATGGGAATCTTAAGCACAAACCCTTCCTGGCCCAACCCGGAGGCCGTCAGAGAAGGCATTCCTATAAAAGCTCTGAAAATACTTAGGCGAGTTTTAAAGTTAAACAAGGCACTTAGCCCAAGCCACTTAATTACATCTCAGAAAAGTGAGTATAAAGAAAGGGTTTATGGTGGGCCTGGGGGGCGCGGGGTGGATGGATGGAAACATTTTTCCCTTGGCGGGCAACTCCCAGCCTGGGTGGTCCCCAACACAAATACTGAAATCACGAGGGGAGGGCTTGGGGCCAGTGCTGTGGCTTACAGAGTCTTTGGGGGTTTGGAGGTGAAAAGAGGAAAGTGAAGAGCAAATCCAGGAAATATGGGGAGACTGGCTGGGAAAGAGAAATAGTGGGAAGAACCCGCATATCAATTCGTTATTTGTCAAATGTTATCAGAATGCAGAAGAGAGGGAAATTCAGGAAAAAGAGCAGATGGCTATGTTAGGTTTCCAACCATTTATATATCGAGGCTGTGAGTTAAGGATTATCCCCATTTTAGAGATAGGGGAGTCTCTGAGAGCATGATTTGCCAAGGTCACAAAGCAGCTACGTAGCAGAATGAGGAATAGTCTAGATTTTCCTGCTCTGAATTCGCTACAGTTATAAAAACACCAAATGTATGTGTTTGCCTCCAAAATGTTCACCTGTCTGTCTTGCCATCACGACATCTGCAGGTGCTGGAGCAATCAGGCTCTTAGCGGAAAACAGGCTCCAAGGGGCGAGCAATGCGTGTTTATTTATAGCTTATTTATAGAGGTGTGAGCAGGGCTCAGAGAGCCAAAAAGGCACAACCACGGTCATCGTCCCAGCGGGGCACTGTCTCCACGCTGGAAGGACAAGAGGAGACGGCAAAGTTACAGAACCCAAGAGGGCCGGAGCTGCGGGCGAGCACCGCCCAGCAAGAGCTGTGTGTCGTGGACACGCAGCTGCTTTCAAATCACCGCCCTGGTGGGGCTGGTCCTCTCTTTTGGGGGCTCCAGTATCCTGCCAGGTCCTGCGATCGGCTAAAGCAGGCCTAACGTCAGAAGTCAGGGTCGATGATGCAGAATGTCAGCTGGCCTCCCGGGCGACCGTGGGAAGAAGAGATGGCCTCCAGGAGAGCCCTCGGAAACCAGCCAGCCCATGCACGTCTCACTGCAGTTTTCAGTGGCCCCAGACGAAGGGAGTGAGTCCAGTTCCGTTGGGTTCCGTTTCTGACAGTCCACTGCGAGCTCCTCCCTGGCCCCGCATCCGCTTCAGCGAACACTGGCCCCGAGCGTGTGAGGACCACTCGTTCTGCCCCATCGACTGAACATGGTCAACCAAAGCTGAGTCGAGGTTGAGCAATGTTCCTGGAGAAAAAAAAAAAAAGCCAGAAAAGTGTTCTGGGAAGTGCGGGAATAGCTATTTTGAGGACCTGGAAAAGTTTATAGCTGACTTTTCTAAGTGTAGGAAGTTACAGAATTAGAGGACAGAGCAGAATCTGGCTTGGCTGCACCCGGAGGATCTTTGCATGGGGGTCCCACAGAGCGATGGCAAACCAAGGCTCCACTCTGCCACAAACGTCGCCTGACACCTGGGTGACCATGCCTTAGGGCCTATGCAGAAAAGTCTGGGAAACATCTCAGAGGTAGAATTGGATCAAGGAGGGTGAGGACTGATTATAGAACAGTATGTGGGAGATGAATGCACAGGATGGTTCGTGCAACGACTAGAAATCAGGGTGCAACAGCTGGTGTAATGTCTTTATTGGACGTTTCAGAAAGGCAGGGTGGGTCCCCCAGGTCACACTGCAGGGTTTAGCTTACAGTTGGCCTCCTACACGTGATCTTCTTTGATCGGATGAGGTGCACGTGCCAGAGTTTGTATGTATGCATTTTATTTTCCACAGTTTTGTTGAAATATGACATTATTTACTTCACCCCATCTTCCTACTTCCCACTCGAATGATCTCTCTGCTTTCCAAACCCAATAGTGCCAGAGACCAAGGCCCACCTAGGATCTAGACACCTCTAGTTTCCCAGACTTCCCAAGTTAGCTCTTCTGACTTGTATTTTAACACCTCTGTTCTCTCACTTTAGAAATCCTTTTAAGACAGGGCTTTACCTCAAGCTCTAATCTCTCAGAGTTCTGTAGTGGCCACAGTTGACCACGAGTGTCAGAAACGTGGGCTCCTGTCTTAATAGGGTCTGGGGGGATGGCTTCCTTAGCTAGGCCATGCTTATAAATAGTGTAGTTACATCTCAAGCCAAGTTGTCTTCCTCAGTCCAGGGCTCATCGTATCTCTAAATTCTATTTTAGCCTTAAAGTTCTGAGTCTATACTTTCAAGATTTATTTGAAAATTAACTTACTGGTGCCCTTAAACCTACACAGGAAATTATAAGATTCTTTCCGGATTGACCATCTAAAACTTCCATTTCATTTATGCTTCCTCGTGTATGGAGCTATATCTGGAATGCTATTGGGGCTACTCAGGTATTTTCTTAATGCTCTGTTTTGTTTTAGTTGTTTTGCTTGTCTGTTTGCTCAAGAAACCGTATTTTTGCAACCGGGGATAAATCTGGCTTTCTATTCAGCTTCAGTTTCAAGGAGAATCTGAGAAAGTTCTGGTAGAATGCTCTTTGAATGTTAACATCCTACAAAAATAGAATAAGTATTTTACATTTTGTTCCATTCTGTTTGCGCCCAAGCAATATGAAAATTAATAAATGTGAATTTTAAAATTGAAGTGATGCAATCACTTGAATTAAACACCATCTTTCAGGAATAGAGTATTTTAAAATAAAGAAATGCTCATTGTTTTGTAACAAACATGGTTTAGGTACTGGTTATGCAAAAACAATGCCAACTTATACATGCAGTTCAGAAAAAGAAAAATGTTTGCCCAGATGTCTTGCCTATTCTGTGGCAGCAACACATCAGTATGGTGAAACAGCAATTTAAAAGAATTTAAAACCAGATATTTGACCTTTTTTTCTGTTAATTTGGGCCAGATTGTTAATCTAGAAGCAGAACTGAGTATCTAAAGTAAAGCAAACCATATTCTATGGATTCTACACTTGAAGTAGAACAAATCATGTGATATGATAATCGTCTTTAAATATCTGAAGGGGTATCAGCTGGAGAACTAGGGATACTCTCTTTAGTTCTAAAAGTCAGAGGTAAGGCTACCAAGTAAAGGTTAGAGGTCATCAGATTTTCGGTCCATGTAAGCCAGAACAACCTAAAGGAGTAGTTAAAAGCAGAACCAATGGCCTCTGGATGTGATGAGTTCCCTGTCATAAGAGGCATATAAAAAATACAAATGCATCTCTTTTCATCATTTATATAATTTTAGTTTTGGAGACAGAGACTGAGCTGCCTGGAACAGAAAAAAAAAATGTATTGATCTCTGTTCACTTTCTTCCTCCCTGTGTTCCAATTATGTGATTAAACTCTTCTGTATTAACTAGCTTTTCAAAAAGGGAAAAAAATTATCTGAACACACTGGAAACCACTTCAACTGTTCTCTGAGTGGGAAGGAAACAGACGTGATGATCTCATTGTTGTGTTTCTAGGAAAGATGAGTCACGCAGTCTGCTCAGATTCGGAGTTGCTGGAGGGAAGCTGGATGTCAATGATTCTTTCTTCCTCTATAACAGGGACCAGAGTCTCAAGTTTCCTTTCAAATAAGAAAAGAAAGCACTTAGAAACGGTCCTAAATCAAGAAAGCTTCATGAGAGTGTTCTGTCAAATGTTCATTAAATAAATCTGTTTTATCTTGAAATTAATTAAATCGAGTGCCCGGTAGGTGGGAGGGAGGGGTCGTATAAACCACCCAAACCCACTCTCTCTCCCATATCCAGCTCCTGCCAGATATCATGGCAAAATGCAGTTTTAATTTCCTTTTGCTTTACTTGCAAGGACAAAGGACCAGTTCAGAGAGGTGAAGAGTCAGAAAGGAGAGGAAGAAGTCAGAGGCATTTAATAAGACACCAGCCCCTGCAGGCACACTGGGTAGGCTGCAGAAGCCTCTTTCTGGGAGGAATATATTATCAATTGGCCAGTAGAGTGTGGCTGGAAGCGTGTTTCCTTCCATATTGCTCCAAAGTATATGCAGTGGTTTTATGATCCTATAAACCAGCATTTATTAAAAGTCTCCCATGAACCAGACACTGTGAAGTGGATTTACATAGGTCGGATGGCCACGCTTCTCTAGGGGCAGACCGTTTCCAAGACTGGAGAGATCTCTTTTGTTACTGATTCTCTTGGTCTTACCCTCTCTCCACAGTAGGGAGACACTTCAGTGTCACTAGGAGGAGAAGAAAAGGGTAGGTGTACTAAACTTTTATGGACTGGGGAAAGATGCAACGGTGACATTTTTCTAGACAGCCTATTTCATCATTTTTATAACAATAAATCAACTTGCATGTGCATTTTAGATTCTGCTTGCTTTACCATCAAGCTTATGATAAAAAGTTAAAATTAGGGACAGAAGCAGTTAATATTCAAAGACAGCATCTGTGTAACTACAGTGAAGTTCTAGTAAATAGTAAGTAGATTAATAAAATCTTCGAGTTTTTAAAAGGGTCATAAGATAGGTCAATTCTCTCATTCACTGAGTTAGGAAACTCAAACCTAGGAAGAACAATGGCTTGTTCAAGGTCCTGTAGTCAGATAATTAGGTAGAAAGTGGAGAACTGATACTAAATGGTGCCCAAGATACCTTAATTATATTATCCCATTTAATTTTTCTAATTAGTCTTATTTTTTATCAAAATTAGACTTCAATATAATTGAAATTGTTCAACACTTCTACAAAGTTTATTAAAAATATATTTTTTTATTCCTAACTCCCAGATACCCAATTTTAACTTTCGTAATTGATTCTTTTTTGTATCTACTTGTATAAAATGTTGATATTCCTACCTTTTAAAATTTCTCTTTTCTTGTATTTTAGCTTAAAGTCATACTCAGTAGCTTCCTAAGGTTTAACAAGTAACATCTTTGAAAAATCGTATTTCCGAAAGTAGCTTTCCTCTAACACTTACTTGATAGTTTGCTTGAGTATCAAATTCTAAGTTGGAAATTACCTTTGTAGACATCAAAGATATACTTTAGCTTCCAATATTACTGAAGGGGAAACAACAAAATTATGATTCTTATGTGATGTTTTGAAACCTACCTTTTTTGTTGTTGTTCTTCCTGTTGTTTTTCTAAAAGGAAACTTATCCCTTCTTCTTGTCATCAGTTCTGAAATCTGGGATGATGCACATCAGGGGAGGCCCATGGGTCTACATTCATCTCTTGTGCCGAGTGCATCGTGGGCCCTCTGTCTATGGTCTTGTGCTGTCTCCTCAACCAGATATTGTATGAGAACTGATCCCCAAATTCTTTAAGCCTTCTGTTTATGTAATAAATTAACTTCTCTCTTCTGAATCAAGACTGCACTAATTATACGACATGGGAGAGTTTAGAAAATAGTCATTAAACTCAATTCCTGTGTTCCGTAATTTAGGTGGAAACCTGGTTGCAAGGATGAGCTCCCTGAGCCATGGGGGGGAGGAGAGCCCCCTCTGTTAACATCTTTAGTTATTTTCTCTTGCTCCTCCAGGGAAACCTTTCAAATTTTTCATGGAGGTTTGTTTGAGTCTTGAGTCCTAGCATTCTAGGAGCCAATAGAGAAGCTAAAGGTATCAACATTATTACAACTCCATTTTTACTCTGGTTTTTAAAAGTGTTTTTTAAAACTATCTTGTATCTTCTCACAGTTATGGAGGCTAGAAGTCCAAGATCAAGGTCGCAGAGGCGGTTTCTTCTTAGACCTCTTCCCTGCCTTGCAGATGGAAACTGTCTTCTCTTTATTCCTTCCGATCATCTTCCCTCTGTATGTGCGTGTGTCCTAGTCTCCTCTTCTAAGAGCACCAGTCATCTTGGATTAGGATCCACTCATATAACCTCATTCTACCCTAATTACCTCTGGAAAGACCCTATATTTAAATACAGTAACATTCTGAGGCACTAGGGGTTAGGACTTTACATTTTAATTGTAGGAGAGGACAAAATCCAGTCCATAACAATAGACGTTACATCCTTGTGCATTTCCTCCCTTTATCCTTGACCTCAAACATCCCCTACTTTTTAGCTTTTTTCATTTCGAGTTACTGCCACTTGGACATAGTGCATGTTTCAACTCACTCAGTTTAATGGAGATCTTTGAAGTATCTCTAAGAAAGATCATTCAGAGTGACAGCACTGAAGATGGCAGAGTAGGAAACTCGACTGAAGCAGTGCTGAAGAGGGGTAACGCTGTCAGAACCAACACTTTTAGACCTCTGGAGTCAAGTAAAAAGTTTCAATAATCAGAAAAACCATTTAATAAAAAAAGAGCTGTTAAATTTTGATGAAACTACTGTTTTTGTGACATTTTTCTCTCCTAACCATCATCTTCCAGCCCACATTCCTGATGTGGCTCGCTGATGGTGATAGGGGAGATATGTACCTTAATCTCAAAAACTTCTGTTTTTGTTTTGTTTTGTTTTAACTTGTCAAGTTGCTGTCTGAGGGACAGAATTATGACTTCTGGAGATGCAAAGGCAGGAGATGTCCAGTTCAGGCTCTCTTGGAGTAGGCACTGGGATGAATCGATCAGAAATTCAGGCTCTCGTCAAGCAGACCAGTGTTGAGGACCAGACTCTACTCCTAGTGTGGATTTGAACCAAACAGAAGGGGAAGGGACAGTGTTCACTGTACAACTGAGACACAAAATCACACACACAGTCCCAGGCCCCACCTAGTGCAGGGGTGGGGCTGTACAGGATTGGTCACCGACCAGTAGGGGGATAGTGAAGGCTGCCAGGTCTGCAGATGGAAAGGGGTGATCTCTCCTCCAAATTTACACACCCTTGTCACTTGAAATTTTCTCAGGGGCTTTATTTCTTTTCATGTTGAATTAACCGATGTTTTTACACTTAACTCCCTTAGTAAGCTGTGCTTTCATGAGGGCCTCTTTCTTTTCATCCACCTCCTAGTCTCTAAGTCAGCTGTAACCACAGAGCTGTGTCTTCTTGTGACTGCAGATGGAATATGGAAAAGGAGGAGATACTGTCTCTCGGACCCTCAGTAGACTTTTTGGAGAGCATATGCTTTTCTTCCCTGGGTCATCATTCTAGTGCTTAATGCTCAGTAGTAGTATCTCAAACACAGTAGGAACTGAGTACTTGTGAGCTGAATAAAGCCATGAATGAAGATAAAGTGTGTTCCCTGAGCCATCCAGAGTTGATGCTGGGCTGAAACAGATCCTAAATGTTGTCAGCACAAACCCAGGTTCTAGCCATGTGACAAGTCATTTGCGTCTAGCCACAAACCTCTTTCTGTCTCTACTTGAGAGTTTATTGCTTTAATATTTGAACCTTTGGGGGAAAGAGCCATAAAGAAAAATATAAGGTATAAAATTTGCATTTCCTGGTTCCAAACTTTATACATATGCTTCTAATTCCAAAAAAAGCCATTCACTGAGGAATTTTCAAGTGCATACCATTACAGACAGTATAGGAAAACTAAATTATATCACCCACAAGAAACGGGACAAGTGGCCTAAATATCCGGTCTCACATCTTCTCAGCCGCCTCCCACGTATACATAATGACTTCTGACTTGAAAGAGATTTTCAAAAATCCATAAATACATAGCATAATCTCATAGCGTGGGAAGCTAGTCATTGCCTTTGTCTATACAGAAAGGAATTTAAAGTTCTTGAGAAGTCCAACTTTTTGAAAAGCCCGAGGCAAAGTTAGCATTTTGGTAAAATCAGAACAAATGTACAAAAGACCTATGTGCCTGGTTTGAGAATGAACTACACCCCATATTTTATAGGTAGAAGTAAAAACTAAGTAAAAAGTTTATATAGGAGGCAGATTCAACACTCATGGATGTTTAATCAACTCCATGCAACTAGATCCAAGGCCTATATACAATATAGGCCTATATACAATATACACAATAAATGACAAATTGCACTTATGTGCCTGCTGATTTTCGGTCCCTAAGTAATGAGGTTTGAGGCGTGCAGTGCTCTCTGAGAAATGTGTTTGAATGAGATAAATGACATGTATTGATTCTTTTCAGTTGTTCCATACAGAAGCAAAGCTCCACAATAGCATCTTGGCTATCCAGAGTGGACAGTGAAAAGAAGTAAACTAATATTTTCTAGTTAGGTGCCAGACACTGTGAGAACCGCCTTATCTGTGTGACTTCAGTAGATTTTCATAAGAGAAGGAGAAGGAGAAGGGAACTGGCAAGTTTGGGAACACCCACTGTGTGCTAACCCCTGAATTGTGCACCTAATTTGTGTTATTTTAATTAATACAGCAATCCTTGATGGTAGATTTTATCAGCTTCACCTGATGCCCATGCTCAGGACCATGAAATCACATCTCTAGCTCCTACAATTGTTGCTTGACAAAGCTAAGATTTAGTTCAATGTCTGTCTCTAAAGCCAGTTATCTTTCCATTTGTCATTCATCCATTTCCTGGGAAAAGCAGACCATGTTCAGTTCTGTCTGAGGATTCTGAGACAAATGAGGCAAATGCCCACGCGCATTCTCATCCTTTCAAGCAATCCAATACTCAAATAGTGTGCTCAATGTTCTCACTAAATAAATTGTCATCGGCGAAAAGTGACTCTTTACATTCATCCAAAATCCTCACCATCGAGGCAAAATACGCAGAAGTCAAGTAAGATCAAATGTATAAGAATGAGGATCTACAGTTGGGAAGAGACCACTGCATTCTAGAACAGTGTGCATCATATTGTGTTAAGTCGCTCCCTTGTCTGTTTTCCCACTAGATTTGAGGTCTTAGGAAGATCCTTATTTATCTGTGTGTTCATAGCACTTTCCAAGGGTGTGTGCAGAGCCCAGGAGTCAATGTATATTTATTTGTGTAATCTGTCAATAAAAAAGTGAATAAATGACAATCTTAAAACTCACCTATGTGGGCAGTTGGGCCATAACCAAGTTAAAGCAGAAGATGATGTGGACAGTGTGCTGTCTTAGGGAGACTGGTCTGGTGGCAGCTGAGAATCTGCAGAGGATGGGAGTGGCTGAAACCTGGGAGACTGGAGAGTAGACTTGGACAGAGATTAAAGGATTAAGAAGGCAGGAATGGTGAAGGCTGGATTTTTTTTAATGTCACAAGAACAGGCATTTCAAAGCAAAACTGAGGTACTAAGGAATGCTTCCTATCTCAGACTTGCAATTGGCTCTTTAATATTTTATCTCAGTTGATAATCATCAAAAACAAACGAGTGTATATCTATCTTATAGGAAAAGAAACAGGCTCTAAGAAAGTATAAACCATCGCATCTCCCTACGGTAACTTGAGAAGCTGAGATCTGAAATAAGTTTCGATGATTGCGAAGTTGATGTCTTTCCCTCTAGTTCATATCTCCTTTCTAATCAAGATAAATAAAGCAGAAGGAAGAACTGAACTGTGGAATTAGGAAAAACATCAGAGCGTATATCACTCTGGAAATGCGGTTTCTGACTCAGAGTGATATAGAGGTACCACTATCAAAATAAATGCAATTCTAGACAAGCTAACCATACTCTGAAGCAATAAGCGTGATGTATTTATTTTCCATTTCCTCTCTGTGGCTAGAGATTCAAAGGATAAAGTCATTAAACGTCTTTCTTATGCGGGCCTTTAGTGGTGAAATGAGAGTGTGTCGGGTCTGCAAGGAGAAGGGTCTAATTATCAGGACTTAGTATTTACACTCAATGAAAATGATAGTGTAAGAATCAACCCAGTCCTCTGCCTGTGGGCAAGGATCTTACAATAGTTCAGAAGTGAATTTCTGCACTGCAAATGAGCCCAAGCTCTGTCTGCTATGAGCAGAGTAAGTCGAGGGCACATTGACTTCCCTCTGTAAAGCAAAGCTGCATGCTCCCCAAGATGGCTCATCACATCCCTGGCTCGTGGTGGCTGGATTTTGCATTTGAGGTTAGTTAGAAACAAGCTTGACCAGCAGGAGGATGTTTGACAGTCTTGGAGATGGGGTAACTGATTTCGTGGCCTTTGCTAGTGTGGGTAGTGGGCCAGTAGAACAGTCATTTCTTCTCCTAAATTGTCCTATTGACTACAAGTTATCAGAAAGATGTCCCTTGTGCAACTCAGATATTCCTCAGGCTTCCTGAGGACCTACTTGTCCCCTGAGCATCCTTGACCCTGACCAAATTGGCAAGGTCCAGCCTTCACACTCAAAGCTGCAGTCACCCTATGTAAATTCAGGATTGTGGCTGCAGAGCTTCTGCTCTCGTTCTCCTTCATTTGTAACTCCTGCACCAGGCAAGATAAATGCCCATCATCTGGAGTTTTATAGCTCACAGCTGCCTGGTTTGCATCTATACCACGTAAGACTTAGATAATGCAGCGACATCTGGCCTAAAGGTGGCCAGGGACCCACGGGATGGAGTCACTGTTTGGGGATGTTCCAACAGCTGCTAATGTAGCCCAGATGACAATGGGCATGAAGTGATAAATAATAATAGTCCCAAACTACTCTGGAGCTGAGACTGCTCGGTGGATGTTTAATGATGCTGCAGAGGAAGTGTCCCAGGATCCACATGTTTAAATTCTCTCAGCACAGAGTGGTGCTTCCCTCCAAAGAAAGATTGAAAATGTTTCTCCTACTGCTCAAGGTCACAGAACAACTGATCTTGCAGAGGAAATGCAGCCTTCGGTTTAGACAGAGAGAGAGAGAGCTTTAACGCAGACTCAGGAAGCTGTATGTCGAGCAAAATGAAGACTCAGTGAGGTCCCCGGAGTCAGAAGCCTGCATCTCTGTTGCAGGCCAGATGACTTGCAGCAAGAGCAGGGTCACCATCTTGACCAGGCCGAAGAGGAACTTGTCCTCCTCGGCTACTAAGAAAGGCAAAGCTTGGAGCATGCACCTGGGCCTTCCTCAGTGCCCAGCGTACGTCCATGCAAAGTAAGAGTCAACTGCAATAAAGCTAGCAAGTGTCCAAGTAGGCAAATCAGGCAGAAATGTGCAGCCCCTAAGAGACTAGTTGCCAATGGTGTTGACATGAGCCATGAACTGATGGACATGGTCATGGGAAACATGGAGTCTTTTCTAGTTCTTCCTGCTGTGAACAGTTGGCTTATCTTTCAAATAGAAATAATGCAGACGTGACAGTAAGTCTAAGGACTACAGGCCATGAACAGGGACACATAAGACGTCCCTAATGCACACAGATCCTTTGTGCTCATCAATAGTTAAATGTATTCTCCCCATCCTCTGCAATAAGTATTCTTGCTATAATTTGGCAAATATGCAAACAGTTTGGATCAGCATCATCACGTTCTGCTTTCACAACTCTCCTCTTCTGTAAGCAAGAGAGCCACGTTAGAGTCCCTCACTGTAGACGTGACCGTGTGGAGATCCATTTATGGAACGTAGTTTGACTAAGGTGCTCGGCTTCCACAGGGAACTGAGCCCTCACCCAGGACCATGCTCTCTTCAGTGCATGTGGGGATGCAGGTTTTCTTGGCACAATTTGAGCTGGACCGTTATCCTCAGGCTTGGACTGCATTGTCACATTTCCAGAGATGTCTGTTCTTCTACAACAAAGTGTCCCCCTTCTTAAGGACTCCCCACCATATCGCCCTAGGTTATTTTTTAAAGCACTTATCCCTCTTTGTCCTGATCTTTTTACATTAATTTTTATATCTGCCATCTGTCTCCTCTCATAAGAATGTAAAATTTATGGAAGTACCACTTACCTCAAATCCTGGCACTCAGGTATAAAAACATATATATTTTTATAACTTAAACAGAAAGAAACTGATGTTATTTTGAGGGCACTTTCATTAATTACATCTATTTCCACTTAAAATGGAAAAATCTTCTTAACCAGCTCAGGGAGTCACTAAGCATCTTCCCATTCTATAGCTTCTCCATAGCCAGAAGCGAGAGGGCGGAATGACATCATCATAGTGACAGGCGCAGGGTAGTTGGTAGGCAGCTGGCTGCCACCAGTTCTGTTGTTGGGCCTCCCTGGACTTTAGCCTCTACTATAGAATGAGGACACCCTACCTTTCCTACAGGGCCCTGGGAAGCTGGGGTGCAGAAGCAGGTGTGTACTCACCTTCACACATTCTGTCTGCTTGAGTTCACCTGAGTAGATTTTCGGGATGGGTAGGATATCCTGACTGCTAAGACCCCAATCCTTCCACAAAGACCTCATTTTCTTTAGGAGGAAAGGCCACCCGCCGAGACCCTAAAATAGTGAGTGAGGTATCCAGGGGTATTTTAACTTTGCCCTTGATTCTGTGACTTCTAAGCCCTCGTGGCATCTGGGTAAGTCTGTTTGAGCTCTCGGGTAAGTCTGTCAGGGATTGGATCCCTGATTCAGCCTCAGGACAGATTATCCTCTGGGAGCATTTTGAAGATGAAAGAGAGAAAAGACTCATCATTTGAAGAAACCTTAGTGCTGCACCAAGAACCAATATCTAGATCATTTGAGGGGCAGGCGAGATACCAAAAGAGAAAACGAAAATCAGGAGTTAGGCACCAAACAGGAACAGGAGCGGAAAAGACAGATGAGGAGAAAAAGGAGAGAGAGAAGGAGAGGGAAGAGGGAGGATGGGAGCGAGAGCAGCCAGCCTGCAGGGAACAGCCCAGCGGCGTGTGTGACTCCTGCTCATCGTTGGTAGGACGACCACTGGGGAAGGGGAAGGACAGAGTCAGGGCAAATGTGTCACTTAGGAGTGCTTAACTCAGAGGCTACCACATGCCGGTGGTGGACAATCAAGTGAGTCACCCCCCGCCCCACTTCCTGCGACTCTGATGCGAGGATTTCCTGGGAGAAACACTTCTGATCGGTTCGACCACCCTCTGGGTGAGGTTACCAGGCGTCATGTAATTTATATATATTTTAAAGGCCCCCTAGAGCAAGGATCCCAAACTCCTGGACTGTCGACTGGTACCAGTCCATGGCCTGTTAGAAATCGGGCCACGGAGCAGGAGGTGAGCGGTGGGCCAGCAAGTGAGGCTCCATCTGTGTCTGCAGCTGCTCCCCGCACCAGCATCCCTGCCTCAGCTCCACCTCAGGTCATCAGGGGTTAGATTCTCATAGGAGCACCAGCCTCTGGTGCCAAAAACATTGGGGACCACTGCTCTAGAACTATGCCAGGGTCACCTTCCACTAGTGCCACGTGGTCTTCAGCTATAAATCTACAGAGCTACTCGTTTCTTACCCAGTGTTTCTGCAAACAATAAATTGTAATGAAAATCTGGCATCACTAAGACCTCTTATGACAAAGAAAAGATTACTACTGCTTTACTTCGTTTCTGCTGGCTGAGAAGAGCCCCTCAAGGAACGTATTCCACCTGGGTTCAAAACACAATCGTTCTTAAAACTATCAGTTCAGTGCTAGGTAATTTTTACTGTCCTTAGTGCATTTCAGATGTCACTAAGCTCTGAGTGCAAATAAAGTCCTATGGACCTTAATACTAAAATTGCAGTTTTTCTAAGTCACAACCTATTTTCTAATAAAATTGTCAATTTTTCACAAAGTTTTTAAACCCTAATATTTTTGCGGGTCTCAGAGAGAGCGACATGTGACTAGGACAAGGGTGTCATCTGCCTGTTTGATGCTCTGAACTAGAGAAGAAGCACCCAGATGACACTCAAGGCAAAGCCTCGTGTTGACTGCGTAGCTGATGGTGGCAACATGACCATGCACCTACCGTAGGCTCTGCCGATGGAGTCTGAAGCCTGATGGGAAAAAAGAATAGCAACAATGGAAAAAATAAATAAAAATGTATATTTCCCCAGTTTAACATGAAATCATCGGTAAGTTGATTTGTTGTATCGTAGCTGGACTCCGAGATTATGAAAGGTAAAGACCAGACTTGCATGCACTTTTCTCTCCCAGCTCAGAGACCCAGCATACGACTGACTATGTGACTGGTGCACAAAAACAGAAACAAAAACAATAACGTTAGTTTGAGTTGAATGGAGGGACATTGGGTTGCAAAGAATTAAACTCAGGCTCTTCGTCAACGAGGCTGTTAACAGCCTTGCCCTGTGCACACCGTGCTTAGCTGTAACTGATAAGCACCTGCTCGCTGCACCCCTCTGATCGCTGAGCTCAAAAAGCTATCGTCGATGACTACGGTGATTGCAACCTCCGAAGCTGTCCATCATTGCCTCGCACGATACTCAGAGACCATAGAAGGTAGTAGAACAAAACAAGGCTTTGGAGTCTGAGAAACTTCAGTTAAAACCTTCTCTCCGTTGTATAGAACTGTGCGAATGTTACCGAGTCGCATGATGTTTCAGGGCCTCTGTCCTATTTGAATCTTTAAAATTTGTGATAATTCCACTTACGTATAAGCTCACTAAAAGCGATCCGATGCAGTGGGATCCGTATGTCTGACCTATAGTGTACACCCTCAAACTATGGTATCTTACTTCTCAACTTGTCTCTCCTCCATCCTACTCCTAGTATGAAGTAGGCTCAATGTAGCAACGAAAGCATCAAAACAAATCTTTGGCCAATCAGATTATAACAGAGATGTTTTCTTTAATCTTGTACAATTCTGCGGAGGGGAGTATGATGTTCTAGCAAGAACCAGAATATCTGGCTTTTGATAAATATTTGCTGCTTCTACTACTGCTGCTGCCACCGTGATAGAAAGACCCTCAGACCTCAGATCCAAGAAGCCTAGATCACAGATGCCTGGACGAGGGCTCCAAGTCTAACTAGAGAATGCCAGGAAGGAAAGAGAGAAGCAGGGTGCCCTGTGCCATCCACCCCCACACTGTCACTATGAAATCTAGCTTGACCGGACAGAGGCCAGAAAATCACACTGTTCTACCTATCTCCTCTTCAAGGAGCCTTTATACCCTCTCTCCTCATCCTCCACCTATACTCGTGAAATCTTAATGTAACTCTTTATGGAATTGGCCACTTTTCATGATAAAACTATGCAAGAAAATGACTATAGATGAATATTCGTTGACATGAAAAGTTGTCCACAAATGTTTCATAAGTAATCAGTTTGCAAAACTATGCACGCATACATCCATGGTCATTGTACTTAGGGGGAAAAGTTTTAAGATTTTTTTCTGTGTGGTGAGGTTACGAGTTCCAGTTTTTTCAGTTTCTTCTATATTTTTTTAACTTTTAATTAACTCTATTTTATGTTTCTGTGTTGTGCCCATAGTATTCAGGAAAGAAAAATATATAACACATTTTTAATGTTTTATAGGAGCTGACTAAAATACAATAGCAAATTACAATCTTTATTAGAAACAGAAAGTAGCGGAAACGACATCAGAAACTGTAACTAACATTTTCTGGAATACATACCTTAAAGTAAAACGGAAGTTCACATTTAATAGTGAATCCCTACAGGCATTTTGATTTAAATCAGGAAATAGATTTAGATGACTGCTCTATTTCTAGGCAACATAGTAAGATCTGAAATTAAAAAAATAATAATAAAAAAAAAAAAACAGATCCACTAGGATGAGGCAAATTAGCAATATTCGCAGATGGCATGACAAGCCACTTTCCCCAAAGGTAAAAGTGCTAACTAGCTCTGCACTACTGAAAGTAACAACAACGTTTAGAAAATATAGAATGGTGGAAAATTACAAATTATAGCCACCCATAAACAACTCACAATCTTTAAAAAAAAAAAAAAGTAGTTAAATTTAAACTTTTTGCTTTATAGCTCCTCAAATGTGAATTGAAATGTAAATCGGTGTCATACAGTAGAGGATACACACACACACACACACACACACACACACACACACACACACACACACACATATTTAGTTTTTTTGCAGCTGCCAAGTGAAATCGTATTAGATTCTCAGAAAGAAAGTGGTGAAGAAAGGTACGGGTCTGAGGCAGGAGAAAGGCTTTTGTGCAGAAGGACTCTCGGAAGGCTTCTCCTAAGAGGCATAAGAATCACTGCACTTGGGGGGACGTTTTTAAGGAATTATGTAGGAATAGGCCTCGGGCCATGTGGGGAATGACTATGTTCCCAGCTTCTCACATGGCATCAAGCGCACTGTCTGAATCACTCAGGGAGGAAAGAAAGGACAGGGTGGCAGACCCCTGTGGACACAGCCAATGACAGAAATCCTCCTTTGCAGATAGAGGATTCTGCCTGCCACAGGCCACCGAAGTGACTCCAGAAGTAGAGCCTGCAGAGAGGGGAGAGGCTCAGACTCAGGACAGGCCTCAGTCACTTCTGAACACCATTTCTGCCGCAAACACCTCAGGAATTGACTTCCACACTGTGCACCTCCAGCCACCCACCTTCTCACAAGGCGGGAAAAATTTCTGCAGATTAGTAAATACGAGAGGCTGTGGATTCTGATATTCTCCACTCAGTTGTCAAAACTGTTTTCTGATTTCCAATAGCACGCTGAATTTTTACTTTCCATCTGAATGTACCGTCTTGGTTTTTCATGAGAGACTTAGCCTGGTAACGAAAAGACAGATTAATAATAATAATGGTAATAATGAGTGGTGATAATGAGCCCTCTTCTATCTGAGAAGCCTTCACTGGTTTTCAGTTTTAAAAGTTTTGACTGGTGCATGGCTTGTGGGTTTGCCCCAAGTTTCAGTTTATCCAAAGTTGTTTCCTAACCTACCTGCAGCATCATTCCTGAA
Source organism: Cynopterus sphinx (assembly GCA_030015415.1). Lineage (NCBI taxonomy): Eukaryota > Metazoa > Chordata > Mammalia > Chiroptera > Pteropodidae > Cynopterus > Cynopterus sphinx. The sequence goes on along the minus strand of CM057383.1, from coordinate 3,704,920 downwards.
GGAACCTTCTGGATAGAGTTTCATCAAAAAGAAAAAAAAAAAAAAGTCTTCATAGGAGAGGGGTCAAAATCACCCGTCTTAGATGCTGGAACTACAGGCCACTGGCTTCTTGGTCACAGCATGTTGTGATGGTTTCAATTTCAGAGACACTTGAATTTGAATCTCTTGAGTTTCTGCTTTATTCATCCAGGCATGTGTTCACTCGTTTACATCAACCAGTAAGTATTTAAGTCCCGGGGGCCTAAATGGCAATAATAACATCATTATCACTATGTCATTAGAGAAATGCGCATGTTGATATACAAACGGTGCTCAGGAAGACGCCAGCATGTCAGGATGATATCAGTCATCGCCATCACTACCCTGTCAACACAGCACGAGGTGCCTCTCCAGGGCAGGGATCTTTGTCCACAGTGAGTGTCATGAGGAGTGTCGTCTACGAGGGGAACCCTCCATAAAAATCTAATGAAAGATGAGGAGCCTGACACCCTCCTGTCCCAAAACACCTACAGACACGAGACTAGATGGAAATTTTAATATTCTGTGACGTGCGAAGGTAGGAAACCAAGAAAGTGAGAGAAGTGCATCTGTTAGGGCCAGAATCAAAGCAGCGTGTGTCGATGACTCTGCAGCCCAGAGACATATTCTGGATCCTTCACGAGAAGGGACATTGACTTGAGAACAGCGCATAAGGATGACACCTGGGCAGGAGGACACCCTCGGGGCAGTGGGGAGCTAGAAGGATGCCCCCCCATGCCCCGGAGAGGCAGACTGGTGTCTGTCTGCCGGGGGCTCTGGGCAGGTGGGGGTAGACACGTATCCCCTGGGAGTTCGGGCATGCAGACCAGGCTCTGGGTTTGGAGCCCACAGAATCCGAGTAAAAACAAACAAGCATCGAAAAAATTCCGCAAAAATTAAAACTGCAATGTAAACTGTACCGGTTGCTATACTGACAGAAGGAGACACGAAGTCTCTAGAGCTCTTTCACCAAAGCCTCAGAGAATCCCTGGAGTGATTAACCCTCTAACGGGCTCCCTGAAATGATGTGTATCATGTAAGGCAGCGCCCGGGCAAGAAGGGTGACCAGAGGATGCTTTGGCGACCTTGTGCGCCCTGTGACAGCCAGTGTGTCATGTCAGCAGGACTAATGGAAAGAAAAACGGGGTTCGATGCCCTGAAGCCTTGGGATCCAGTCTCGTGCTGGCCTCTTTGATGAGCCATGTGACCTTGCACATTCACGTAGCCGCTTTGAGCCTCGGTGTCTGCATCTGTCAAACTCGGATACCATGCGGCAGGCAGCCTCGATGTGACAATCCAGTGAGTTTCAGGGAACACGTTTGAAACCAAGGAAAGTGCCAGATACACGATCAGTGCTCAGAACTGCTTATTCCCTCCCCAGGGGGTTTGAACTCTGGACTTTACCCACCATCAACAGGCTGCCCCAAGGGCATGAGGAAGCACACGCTGCCGCCTCTCTCTCCAGCCCTCGTGTGCATGCAAAGCAGCTGAGGACACTGAGGAACCAGAGTGCTGCCCATCTCAGCATCCTGGTGAATGAGAGCCTGAGCGAGCAGCAGCAGGGCCTGTGAGAGAGTCCCCTCCGAGCTCCGAGTGACATGTGTTCCCTGGCTCTGGACTGGGGCCTGCGTTAGCAGCGGAGACATTAAGAAAACACCCGCCTCCGTGTTTTATTTTCCCTTCTGTGGAATGTGGCTCAGTCCTTTGGGGCTGATGGGGGGTTCTTTCTCCTTCCACAACTATTTCTTCTCTGGAGGTCGCTGGGATGGTAACAGGAACGATTCCTCTCTCTCTCTGTGGCCCCCAAGGCCTGGGCTGCCCTGTCAGAAGCCCCAACAAAGTGAAATCCAGCTGGAGTGTGGTTGGGAGAAAGGTGAACAGGGGAAGCTGTGGCTGAGATGTCAAGCCGTCATATGGCAGAAACACGTGTGCGCACACACACACACTCACACACACACACTCACACACACACACACACACTCACACACACACTCACATACACACTCACACACACACACACACACATACACACATACACACATACACACACACACGCAGCTTCACAAAAAGGGGACAAGAGAGAGACCAAAAAGGAGGTTGCAGCATCAGTGACTTCTCCCGAATCTCTATCTCACTTTTTGCTGAGCTGACATGTTGGTTTCCATAGCAACCTCGGGTGGCCTGGATAGCACGTGAAGGGAATTTCAGAAAGGTCTGCAGAGCCAGGCAGAGCATCGTTTCGGGTGAAAGCTCCTCCTTGTCTCCCAGGGACAGCAGCCTTGGGCTCTGGGAAGTGTTAACACGTGTGAACTCGGTACTAGAGAGATTCTTTAGCTGGGAAGAAAGCTATGTCCTGCTCCTTTATTTAGTTCTGGGTCTCTAAAGTTAGTGATAGGAGAGAAAGGCTTTCCGAATTCCGCAGTATCTGTGCTTCACTCACGAGACTACATTTCTCAAAACAAAGGATCAGGCTGTCCCTTAAAGCGGAGGTGAGATTGCTCTCAAGGGCCATGATCAAAACAGGGTGTGAAAGCAGGAGAGCTGACACTGGAGAAGGCGCGAACGAAGATGAAAATTCTGGCAAGAGTTTTATAGAAACTTGAATAGCTGTTAGAATAGATGTGTACAAATATATCTAGTATTACTTTATTCCATAATTCCATAATTATGGCCTGGCAGGGGCTACAAAGTCACATGTCAATAAGATGTGTCCTGAGCTTCCTGAGATTTATATTTATCAAAAACAAGCGCCTACATAGACGATGAAAATAGTTAGTGGCAAGGTGATGAAAACAATATGAAAAGTTAAAAATCTCTCTCCTGCCCCCCACAGATTTGGGGAACAGGGAGGTGGTCTGGAGTTGACTATGAGGGAAGGGGAGCTGGGGAGGATCACAGAAGCCTTCTTAAAGAAGATGAAAGTCCTTAAAGGAGAGGCAGGCGTTCGCTGGCAGCTGGGGAGCCGAAGCAATAAAGAAGGGGGCGTATCCGGCAAAGGAGGCTGAAAGCCTCGGGAAAGACCCAGAGGGGAGGCTCAGGGAGCTGGCTATGGGGGTGCAGGAGGGGCAGGTCTAATGAAGGAGGTGCGAAGCAGAGTCTGAAGGAAGAAGTTAGAAAGATAGACAAGAACCACCGTGTGAAGTCTTTAGATGAAGGACCTTCTACCGTATGTCACAGGTGATGAGGGCGCCAGCGTGAGTTACAGTGTCAGAGCCAGCCTTCCGGTCAATGATGCCATCAGCCACCTAGACGGTCACTGCGGTCGTCCCTGCGGAGAATAAATTGGACAAACCTGAAGACAGCCAAGCTGGTTAGGAGGCTGCTAAACAGACTACAGACCGACCATCAGGACCAAGCTAGAGGAAGCCGGGAAGGTGAGCATTGAGGTATTTAATAAATAGGGGGTGACAGCGGCCAGTATAAGTAACTAGAGATGGTAGATTGAGGGGTGAGAGGGAGAGATGGAAGAAGGGAATGCGTGGAGGGGGGAGAGAGAGAGAGATCACTACCTGGAGCATGAATGTGGGCTGGGAGAAGAACATGGGATGTAGGATGTTAATTCATTATTCTTGCAAAGTTGATACCGCCTTCCCATGCTGTTTCAAAATGAACTCTAAAAGTCTGGATTTGAGTTAAAAATTAAGCTTATGGCACACCTAGAAGGATAAACTGTGAGATGAGCTAGACTTTTTCTATTTCTAATAATAAAAGTAATGATGGAGGATGGCTTGTCAGGTAGAGAACCATCATAAAGCTCTAATCTAGTCATCCAGTTAGCCAGAGCAGAGAAACTGCAGAGAAAGTCCAGAAGAGAACAAAGTGTTTGCAAACATTTTAGAAATGATGAAATGTTTGGTTTATTGATGGAATAATGACAGGACAACTGGTTACACTTATTTAAAAAAAAAAATCATGTAAAATCCCTCATTTAGCACCAGATTAAATATTTCCATAATAAAAATAAATTCAAAAGAAAATATGTATGCATATTTATATGAGAAGGTAAGAAAGGCTTTACCATCTACTATTCCAAAGCATGACATCGTAAAGAAAAACATGAATAAATTGGATTTTAAAAATCTTATCGAAAGATAAAAATAAAATTAAAAGACAGTGAACTGGGATAAAATTTGCAGTGAACACAACAGCAGAGCCCAGAGCCTAATATAAAGAGTTCCAATGGTGTGAAAATGAAAAAGAATTTTAGTGGAAAAATTGGCACAAGCTATCAACAGGAATAGCAAAAGGGTTACAAATATATAATACATGCATGTGTTTATGTGTGTGTGTGTGTGTGTGTGTGTGTGTATTAAATGTTTGATCTCGCTAGCAAGATTTGCAAAGATAAAAAAAATAACAATGTTGGCAGGAATGTTGATTGGTACAGGCTTTCCAGGAAGCGACTTGCTGTCATGTATCAAAATCACACACTTTGGCTCATACATTTATTCTATTTCCAGGCACCCATCTGACAATAGTACAAAAAAATGTTCCTTGTAGTATTGTTTATACATCCAGAACCAAAAGGTAATCTGAATTATCCAATAATTAGAATATTTATTTAAATTATGTTGCACTTATATGATGGGATTACACGGTCAATAAATAATAAAAAAGCACAGTTGTATTTTGTGATATAGAAACTATTTCTCTTTCCAGAATACCAGTACGGTGGCCCCAGAATGCAGGCCCTCTGCTCGTTCACTGTTATAGCTCTAGAGCCTAAAATCTGGCAGTAAATCTACATAGGAAGCATGATTGTCAAGTGCAGTAGGCAGAACTCTAAGATGGCTCCTGGCTTTTGTCCCCAGTGACACTCCCACGACGCACTTCATTACGAAGCCAAGGGATTTTGTAATGTGATTAAGATGACTAATCAGTTGAATATAAAATAGGGGAGACCATCCAGGTGTGCTTACTGATAAGAACCCTTTAAAAACAACAAATGGATAAGACAGACAAACATAGACGGACAAAAACTCATAAACACAGTCAACAGTTTATCGGTTACCAGAGGGAAAAGGAGGTCAAACACACAGTGACGGAAGGAGGTTCGACTTTGGGTAGTTAAGACAATGCAATATGCAGATAATGTAGTGAATTTTACACTGGAAACCTACATGATTTTATTAACCGATGTCGCCCCAATAAATTTAATAAAAAAAAATTAGGACTTTAGTAAAATAAATAAATAAATATGATAAGATAAAATAAAAAAATAAAATTAAAATAAAATAAAATACAATAATATAAAATAATAAAAAATAATAAAATAAAATAAAATAATAAAATTAAAATAAAATATAATATAAAACAATAAAATTAAAATAAAATACAATAATATAAAATAATAAAATGAAATAATAAAGTATAATAAAATACAATAATATAAAATAGTAAAATAAAATAATAAAATTAAAATAAAATACAATAATATAAAATAATAAAATAAAATAAAATAATAAAATAAAAATAAAATAAAATACAATAATATAAAATAATAAAAAATAAAATAAAATAATAAAATAAAATACCATAATATAAAATAATAAAATAAAATAATAAAATAAAATAAAATAAAATAAAATAAAATAAAATAATATAAAAAAATAAAATAATATAAAATAATAAAATAAAATAATAAAATTAAAATAAAATACAATAATATAAAATAATAAAATTAAAATAAAATAAAATAAATAAAATAAAAATAGAAACAGGGATTTCTCCCAATAGTAGCAGCAGAGGAGAAGCCTGAGAGAGTCCATGTCGAAGAGGTTCTCCATTGCTGAAATGGAAGGGCCACTGAGGAAGACCAAAGTGGCCTCTGGGTGCTGAAGGTGATCTTGAGCCAGCACCCAGCAAGAAAACAAGGTGCTCAGTCCTACGTACAGAGCACTGGATTGTGCTGACAGCTGAATGAGCTTGGAGGCAGACTTCCTCCCAGTCTCTACGATCCCTTGCCTCTGGCCCCATGAGACACTAAGCAGAGACCCCACTGAGGCTGCCTGGGCTTCGGACTTACTGTAGATCGATGGGCATTGCTCTCAGCCACTAAGTTTGTGGAGATTTGGAAAATACTAATAGCAGTCTCGTAAATCGGATAAAGTAAGAGGTGACAGAACAGCACTTACAACATGATTTCTTTTCTTTCTTTACATATGCACGTATTGATCAGTTTGCACAAGAAAACCAGCCAAAGTATAAACACAGTGATGTTAAGCCCGGAGCTATTTTGTCTAGGGAATTGAACTAAATGGCACCGAATTTAACTACGAGACTTCTGGAAAGTTTGATAACCCATTATTCTCACGGGTTAAGTTCCATGGAAGAAATTTGGCCATCTTTAAGTCCTTCGTGAATGTCACCTCGCCAGTGAAGTCGACTTTTCCCTTCTGTTTGCTCATGGAACTGTAGTTATGGCTTTGAGATATGGAAGACCAGGGTTTGAAACCTCACTTCACAACTTACATGCTTTTTTAAAATTTGGATAATCTAAATAATCTCTCAGAGCTTCAGTTTCCTTATATCTAAATGAAAAATAGTCGCCATGCCCGGTCATCACGAAGATTCGACGGGATAATAGGTACCTAGCAGGTAGGACAGTTATTAATTACTGCATACCTGGCAGGAGCTCTTACGTGTATCAGAAGTGAGTTTCTAAAACAGCTGCCTTTAGGTCCTTCCCGCCGTTCTCCTGTAAGCATGGCTTACTCTTCTCAAGTGCCTAGCAGGTGCTTAATAATTTCTGGTTCGATTAATGCGCGGAAGAGTAAAATTAGCATTGTTAAAATTGAATGTTGGGCTCAGGAGGCAAAACAGATTGCAGTAACAGGAGACGGCCACGAGATGTCAGTATAAATAGGAAAGCTCTGCATTTCAGGAATATTCTGGATGATCCGCCTCTTGCCTCTCCTAGGACTCCAGAGAAAAAACACAACTGCAATACACTGAAGGCAGAAAGCAAACTGCCAGGAATTTGCACACTGTCCTCCGAGCTCTCAGTGTGCATCAACGCCTTAAAAATACAGCTGCTTAACAGAGGAAGCCCTGCTGAGCCAGTGGCCTCAATAAAGTCCCCCACCAGACCTCACTGGGGACAACTGTACATGCACAGCCTTTGTCCCATCCCTTACAAACCTGCACCTCTGGGCCTGGGTGGAGAGGCAACACGATAAAGAAGAAAACACAGACTCAAGTGCTGATTTCACTGCTTACCATGTGTGATCTGTGCAAGGGTTTCCACCTCTCTGAGCTGCACTTTTGTGCGTGTGAAAGAAAAAGAAAGTGAATATGTAGAGGTTACAGAAGTACTGTTGCAGCCATAGACACTTAAACAGAACAGTGTCCTCTAAAGCCTAGTCCCCAGAGTCACCCTGGAATCAAAAGGAAGGAGTCTCTTTGCAATTCTGGGAGGATTCGGGCGCTGGGCCCACAGCTACTTGGCCCAGAGCATCCTATCTGTCGGATCCACTGATTCTGTGAACGAGGCTTCCTTGGACGCGGCCCCCGACTGTAACTTTCCCTTTCTAAAACACGCTCCGTTGAGCACAAAAATTGCTTCTCACCAGACTCTAAAAAAGGCTCTGAATGTCATTGTCTCTCTGGCTTCCTGTGGTCTCCATAAAACCTCCAAGCGGAGTATTCTGGGCTCATAAAAACGTCCACAGCCCGTTTCTCATCTGTTTAATGACGTTTTCTAATGGCTGACGTTGACATCGGCGACTTTTCTCGGGGGAAAGTGTTGTGGGCCTGGCATTCCCCTTCCCCCAAAATAGCAGCTAGGAGCAGCCCAAGAGCTGGAATGCGGAGGGACAGCTTTCCTCTTCCCAGGAAGAGATGTGTGGGACCTTGGCCACATCTCCTGCAGCATCTGGCAGACAAGTGTCATGGGGAAGAAGAGTCACAGCCCCATTCAAGGAGCCCAGCACTTGGCTAGCCCCTGAGGTCCAGGAGAGACAAAGGAATAGATAAGAAAGACAATGAATGACAGGACTTGGCACCGATTAGGTGGGAAAGAGGTTTTCAGGAGCTAAGTTTGATAAATAAGGAAATCTTATTTATCATTATTCTATTTATTATTCTTATTATTTATTATTCTTATTATTCTTATTTAGAAAAGAAGCATGTTCTTTTCTGTTCAAAATATGGGATGGCTTCACTTGATCGGGCCCCTTCAAGGAAACTAAAGGGAAAACCATCCCTGAACAGAAATAGAGGCAGTGTCAGCCTGGTACGTGGGACTGCGACGAGACTTTGGCGACAGTGGACAGTAGGGGGAGAGGGACATATCAGATAGAATTTCCTGAGAATTGAGAAGAAGGAGGTGTCCGTCGTGACAGAAAGCTGGCTGACAGGAGCAGGACCGTGCCCTTACCATGTGCTGGCCACCTGCTCCGCGGGGAAGTCACCCGCACCCGTAGGGCCTCCTGGAGCTGGATAATGCCGCAGAACCAAGTAGGACCAGGCTTTTCCCTGGCTCTGGGGAAGATGCTCTAGCACATCATAAAGACCTAAGTTAAAATCCCGGCTCCTCCAGTTTCCTAGCACCTACCGAAAACAATACATCACAGAGTTTTTGTAGGGTTTTGTTTTATTTTATTTTTTCGCTGTCGTTATTGGGTGACGAGGATCAACTCGGATGATATTTGCGGTTCCCGCACAGTAGGAGCTCCACACGCATGCCCCATGGTTGTCCCTTCTCTTGTCCCACCCCCCACGCCCGTGGCTCTACCTGAAAAGACAGCCAGCCGTGTGCCTGCGTTGTCATCTACACAATGCCACAAAGAATGAAACCGAGCACGACGGCTCGCCCTCCTCTGGGTCACGGCTATGTCGCCGTCCATGGCAGTCATGGCTGTTGATTTTACTGCCGCTGCCCTGTCCGTTAGGAAGGACTCCTGTTTATCCCTTCTGTCCTCGAGTCCTCCCCTCCCATCCCCCAGGAAATGACTTGCAGCGACCGTGCCATCAGGACGTGGACATGAAAAAAGTTTACCTCGCAGGTGGAGAGATGAGAAACTCATTATTCTCCAGCATCTTTTTTAAACCTCGATTTTTTCCCCCCAGATTCTCCTCCAGGCCCGCCCCTCCCCCCAAATCATGTCGCATCTGGGTGTCTAAATCCTGCTCACAGCTGTGCTGATGCCTTCTCCACTCTTTCCATCTGCCTGTTTGTTTTTGCTGCTTTTAGTTTGCAGTCTGCTATTTTGTATAAGCAAAATTATCCTTTCATGTCTTCCCCATTTCGGCGGTTTCTTCTGGTTATTGTAAACGGCAGCATCTGTGGTGCTTGTGTCTTAATTATATTTCCAGCCTACTAATAGGAAGGGCAAACAGGCATATGGAACAGCCACATGGAGCCTTCTGCAGACCTGACCTCCATGGAAAACTCCTCCCAGCATCTTCAAAGCTTTCTAGGGTGTTTCGTTGGCCTCCTCTTGCCAAGATAATGCACAGGCTTCTGCGCGACAGAGACGATTATAACACAGATTCAGACAAGGCTCTGGGCACTTTTGTTGTTTTTTTTCACCGATGAGTCATCACGACTCTAAAAGAATGACTCTATAAGTAGATACATATCTCCAGTTTCCTGGTGCTAGTGCTGTTCAAATGATTGCTTATTTTTAGACCAATTTGGACGGCCGCATTAAAGCAAGAACAAAGATGACAGGAATGAGAGTCAGGAAACCTGGGTTTGAGACCAAACATAGCTAACTGAGTCGCTGGATGTTTGGGGGACGTTTCCTCAAACTCCCTTGACCTTAAATGCAGTGAAACTGGAAGCTGGGCCGGGTGATCTATGAAGTAAGCGAGCAGGATTGATCCAATCGGCTGTTCATTAGACACTAAGGCATTAGGATTAGGAGTTGGGGAACTAAAATGAATGTTCCGGAGGGGACTCCCAGTCTCATAATGGGGAAATCAAATACATCTATAGATGGTCTTAGTGCAGAAAGTGCTAAGACAAATGCAGGAACAGTTAGTTCTCTGCATTGTTTACGGAATGAGCTATTCCAGGATCCTTTTTCTGTAAAGGGCGAAATAATAAGTATTTGAGGTTTTGTGACCCATACAGTTTTTGTTACAGTTACCCTCCTTGCCATCAGAGTGTGACAGGAGTCGTAGGTAATAAGCGAACAAAGACCAGGGCCATCCTCTAAGAAAACCTTATCTATAAACACAGGTGGTGGGTTGGACTTGGCCTATGAGCTGCAACTTGCTCGCCCCTGATCTAGTCACAAACAAATTTCACAGAAGTTCATCTTTGGTGGTGACCCCTTTAGACAAAAACAAAGACAAAACCCACAACAGGGCCTCAAGGTGCCGTCCCTGCCTCTCTCACCAGTATTGTCCTGAGCTTCGCCCCTCCTTACTCCCCACCTTCCAACACCTGGGGCCTTCACAGAGTTTCTCCTCAATGTGGCGTGGGCCCCCCTGCCTTGCACCTCGCTCCTATACCGTGCCCTTCTCCCCATACCCTGCCCCTTCAACTAGTTAATGTCTACCACCCTTCTGAGAGCAGCTCTTACGTCACCTCCTCAGGAAAGCCTTCCTGGATCCCTCAGACGAGGTCCCCTGCTGTGTGCCTACACTCTCCCTGCTCCCTGCATGTCTAGTTCATAGCCTCTGTAGCGATCATAATTCCCTATTTAATTTCGTAATCGAATCTTGAATTCTCCTCTTCTCTATAAAAATGTCAGGCCCATGAGAAGAGCAGCCCTACGCCTCCTGCTTCTTAAAAGCTGTACCTTTAGCATCTATGACAGAGGTGACAGAGCCGAGAACAGAATGAACCTTCGTGAAGGACTGTCGAATGGATGGACGAGCGGAAGAATGCTGCAGGGGGCCCGCAGTTAGTAACCATGTCAGCCTGGGCGCGAGGGTGACAGGTGGCTGGAAGGGTTTCCTAGAGGAGGTGACACTCTGAAGTGGGAGCTGAAAGACAAATAGGGAGCAAGAGAATTACGTGAGACATTTTCATAGAAAACCTGAAAGATTGGGCTCATCTGCCCTGCTCTTCTCCTTGCACAGATCTCCAAATGTCTGAGATCCTGTTACTCTTCCTCATGCTGCTTTTGGTTACTTTTAACATCAAGCAGCATGCTTCAACGCCCCTTTCCTATGCCGCTGGTGTTGGCCAACACCTAATAACTATCACCAGGCCATCAAGGAAGGACACGAGTGCATTTATATCTCCTTTCAGTTTTCTGTGCCACTGCGCCTTCCTGCTTTACGTTGAGCTATATTGTTGCGTTATCAATAGCGACGTTTTCTATCTGTTGTTAGACAACCACAACCAGATCTTCTGCTCTCTGTCTACAGGTTACTCCTACCTATTTACATTTTCGTGATTATGTTACATGTATTTATATTTAATTTTTAAAACCGCGTAAATACTGTTCATAGTTGAGCATAGACGGATCCAGTGCCAGGTTGGTGGGGTTCTCAAAGGTGGGGGTCTACTTAGTCAAATTACATGGCTCTTTCCGTATTTTACATCACGTGTTAGCATGTGTCAACGTGGTTTATATTTGCACGAAGCCTTTTTCGTTATTCTCTGTCTTCCCTTCCCACGGTGTACATCGGTAGGCTTCCTGCTTATCTTCTTTCTCTCCATATTTATTTCCCCTTATCGTGTGATGATTATTGGAGCCGAAATCCTTAATCAGACCTTCTATCCAATGAAGTCCACCACCTGTTTTGTTGTTGTTTTTAATCTGGGAACCTCCCTCATCCCTCCTCCCCTCGTCTGCACTTGTAACCCTTCTCCAATCTGGTAGGTTGCTTTCAGGCTGTGTGTTATCACCTAACACTTCCCTTTATGCTCTTCAGAAGTGGATTCTCTTTCCTTTCCTGATGACTTCCTTCAATTTACTGGAATAAAGCTTCAGGTAAAGCCCCAAAAAGGAATGCGTGAGATATAAATGTTTGACTACTCCCAAGCCTGAAGATGAAAACATCTTCACATTTTATGCCTGACAGATAATTTGGCATGTGTATCATTTAGGATGTGCTCTGTTGCCAGCGACAAGCCATACGCGCATTAGCTTAAGCAATAAAGATCCTTAATTATCTCAAACGGCAGGAAATCTGGAGGTAGGTGGCACCCGGCTTGGTGCAGTGACTAAACAGCGTTGTCAATGACCCAAACTCTTTCTATTATTCCACTTGGCCTTCCACAGCTTGTTGGCTTATTACCTCACAGTCACAAAAGGGATGACAGCGATCCAAGCATAATATCCTCGATAACAGAGTTTGGGGCAGGAAGACGGCCCACTGGAGAAGAGAGGCCTTTCTGAAAGCTCCTTCTCTTTATCAGGAGCAAGTCTTGGTTAGATTGGTATTACAGACCCCCACTTTGAATAATCAATAGCAAAGATGAATGATTTTATTTCAATTGATGGGGAGAAGGAATTCATCATCTAGGCCTGCGGGAGGGGCCTTCCGTCCTTAGCATATTCACGCTCAGCAAACGCCTTAACAGAAGTGGAGAGATGCCTACGAATGGGAAGGGAAAACAGTTGTTGAATAGGAACCACACGCTCCACCAAAGCTAACTGTGGCGTCCTATGTCGAATTTTTTTCCCTCAGAACCATAAAAGCATTATTTCATCATGTTCTAGCATCTTGTATTACTAATGAGAAATCCGATGCTGTTAACTTTCATTCCTATGATGTTTTCAGAGCCTTCTCTTCCTTCCAGGGTTGGAAATTTTATGAGGGTGTGACTGGTTATGACTCTGTGTTCTCTTCTATTTCTTTTTTTGCCTTAAAAAAATAAATAAATGTGTGCCCTTTATCTTTGAAAAGTTATTTTTAAAATGTGATTTATCCAAGGCTAGTTAGTTACCAGGCCAAGACTCAAACCTGTTGCCAATTAGCATTGAAATCCTTGTCCGGTTTGACTTCTTGTTCTCCTCTCCACAACCTACTGTTAGTTCCCCTGGACCTAGACCCTGCCACTGCCCCTCCAGAGATCCTCTGCACAATTAGAATTCAATACACGTTAAGTTGATTCACTTAGGCTAAGGAAATCAAAGCCAGCATCTTGCTCTGTATGTTAAGCGCTTCTGTTTCGACTAAACCTTACCTTTTCCTCCAGCTCCCATCCATCTCTGTGCCAGGTGGACCAGCTGAGAGCCAGGAAGTGAACCAGAAACAATCAGATTCTCTTGAAGCACAAGTACATTTTATTGATGGACATCTGCTATGCCTTCGTTCAAACTTCTTTATTTTTTAATCTTATTTTTGTCAGCTTAATAGTCATCTGTTTCTACTTTTAAATAAGTCAGTAAAAGTCATCTGGATAAGACAAGATTGTCTCTGTAATCCAGTTTCTGTTATTTTAGCCACCAAGTCTCAGGGTTATTTGTTACACAGTAATAGACACTGAGACTTTACCTAAAAAAGCTGAATAAATTATGCTGAAAGGTGTTTCCCTCGACATACCGACCCCTGCTATCTTTTTTGTGACATTGCAATAGAGCAAACCGACTTTTCTTCTGTGATGTCATGGCACCTTATTCTGCAGCAGGACACCTAGCTTTGCAGTCTGCTCTATCTGTAGCTGTGAACTCTTTGTAGATAAAATCCATGCCTTGTTAAAGTCACTCTCCCTGACTTCGAACAGCGTCTGACACACAGGAGACATCTCATAGATATTCGTCCAATTTAATATGTATACGTAATTTGAATCCAAAATTAAATTGAGAACAAATGCTGGCTCAGTGTCTCTTGCTCTTTCACAGGAAACTTCCAGTGTGGGCCACGAGTAGAAAATTAAAGTGAGCGGCCCTCCCACTTTTCCCATATCCTTCAAGTCACACCACACTGAGGAAAGGTCTCAGAGCGCTTTGGCAATGCCCATGTGTCTTTCCTTAACAACCAGAAATTATGGGGCCTGGACAGGATGCAAATTGTTCTCAGTCGGCCTGGGAAACGACTAAGAGAGCACCAGGCAGATGAAAATGATCTGTTTCGTCTTTCTTCCCTCGGCCTTTGGGAAGCAATGTCAGCTTTGGGAAATGTCAAAAATGGAAGGGGCACAGAAATCAAGTGAGTGGATGCCCTTCTCGCTCGTCTGTTACCATCACAGAAGACGGCCCACCAAAGCTGCTTTGTTCTGGGGGTCTTGAGCCTCAGGAGCTCACATGTCCCAAGATGTCCTTAGGGCACAAGAAGAGAGACTTAGTGCCAACCCACCTTGGGTTGCTATAGCCACATGGCTCCGTTGCTAAGACTCATGGCAGAAGGAACAGATTGGCGTAAAGGGGCCTGCTGTGTTCCCCATCCTAATTAGAACCTGTGCTGAGAAGTAGAAGCACATACTTTGTACCAGGAACCTCAACAGACAGGGAGGAGGAAAAAAAAAACAACATGGATTTTTGGCTCACAAAAGATTTATATTCTAAATGGGGAATGAAGCACTTTTGGGGCAATTTCAATTCAGTGTATGAAGCACCCAACTTAGGACCGTGTGGTGCCTTAAATACAGCTTCCTTGGAGAACTTGATGCCTAACTCTTGAAGAAGTGGTAGGAACTAAGCAGGTAAAGGGGAGGAGTCTGTTCAGCACAAAGGAAGTGACAAAACCCCGTGATACAAAGGCACGAAGTCAGACCAAACAAGACACGTTTGGACGATGACAGGAATCTCGATTGTCGGAGTGTCATGGGCACGGGGAGAGTGGACAGAAAAGAGAGGGAAATAAGGATGCTTCGGACACAGAAGCATGGGCTCCTCTCCAGACCCGCCAAATCGGAATGTGCCTTTTTGCTAGATCCAGGCTCAGCAGCATCACATTAAAGTTTGAGAAGTGCTGATTCGAGAGAGCAGCAGTTCAAACCCAGCTTCCCTGGGGAGTCACCCGGAGAGTTTTATTTAGAAATACGCAGCTGGGCCCCACCGCTAGGAATTCTGAATAAATTGGTGTGAGCTGGGCCCCAGACAGAGGTGTTTTAAAAATCTCCAGTGGTGGCTCTAATGACCCCTCACCACCGGGCACCACTGTGCCTGGTAGGGAAGAGAAAGCCCAGGGGAGGGAAGTGACTGATCCAAGTCACAGAACGCCGGGATGAGAGGTGCGATGGCAGGAGGCCAGCATGGGCTCTTTAGAAATCTCAACGTCTCCCCCCAAGTGTGAACTTTCTCCCCAAATAGTGGATGTGACTCTGAAAGCCCAGTGTTTTTCTTGAACGTTAGCTAAATCGGGTTTCATTTTCTATCAGTTCCAACCACCCAAAAGTTTGTCTGAGCCACCAGAGTAGAGAAAAATAAGACTGCCTCCTTCTCCAGGCCTTACGTTTCAGGATTCATTAAATGAAATAGACTTCCTGCCATGTGTGAGGTACTGCGATAGAGCTCGGACCACAGAAACAGGGCCTGCGAGGAGGAATCTGAAACAACGGTGCCATTTAGTGGGTGGCATGCCTGTGTATGGGACCCTGAAGCACACACCAAGGACTCTGAGAGGCCTGGGGTGTCAGAGGGGAGTGGGACAGTCAGTCCGGCCTTCAGTTTCCCTGCAAGACACCACACACATACACTTCCACCATGAAACGGCCTCTCACCTAATCCCCCCAGAAAATAAAGGAAGTCTTGCAAGGAGAGAAATGTTTATTTTTAAACCTGACAGTTTTAAAAGTTATATTTAAACATCCATAAACTGTTATGGAATAAATCTCTTTTATTCATTTTTTTTTTCAAATAAAAATCGAAGAAACCTCGTAGATTTTATGGAGACCACATTTTATGATTTCTTTTATTAATAAGTAGTTAATACTGTAATTGTTTCTTTGCATAACAGGACTATTATATAAAATGAATATATTTAAGATAACTACATACTCATTTCTTCCCTTTCTTCGCATGAAACACGTTTTCTTTAGAAACCAAATTTGTGCTTTGGAAAAGGCAGCCGAATAAGCCAAAGTTGTAATTTTACGAAACCACAAAAGGCTCTTCTGAAGGGATCTGACTTGAATACACACTGCAAGGAAATTAATAGCCTCAGTTCAAACATCCTCTTTAATCCATCTCATTTTGCCTCTTGCAAGGAAGAGAAGAATGCAGTTGTCAAGCTGACTTAGGAGAAGGACAAGTGTTGAGCAACACGCCGTTGGCGGGGGGCCACACCGGTCCTTTCTGGGGTGTCTCAGCAGCCTTCGGGGCGCTGCCAGGGCAGGGATGTGTTGTGTGTCATTATCAATTTGCACTCTGATTTCGTAACAGTTCAAGAGGCCTTTTGACAAAAGCCTCCATTTAGATCTAATAATAACTCTGGATTTTTTGCTAAACGTCTCACAACCTGGGAACGGGCCCAACTGCTAAACATACTTCCACTGCATGCGTTCCTTTTACTGAGCCCAGGAGGGACGGCCAAGCACACTAGAAAATGTGTCTCGGGGGTTCGTTTTCACTTTTAAAAGTTCTTTTCGAAAGCATTATCACAGTTCACTTATGAACTCCACCTGAACGACTGTTGTCACTGCAGGTCGCTTTGTTGTCCCGTCCTGCCTGGGATGATGACAGCTAAAAGTCAGAAGCTCCCGTTGTCCTTCTACGTCATAGAATTACAAAATGATATGAATTGACCTATTTCCCCCTACTTAGTCACAGAACATCTAGTCCATTTCCGACGAGTTGCAAAACCCGCTAAGACCTCGGTGTGTCTTCAGGACTCCATTTCTTATCTGTCTGGCCCTTTCGATGACAACGCCCATCAGTAATGTCCAGTAATATGTCTCCATGCAAATACACAGAAATCTCTCAGCCCCTCCGGCTCTCAAAAAATTCTTGAGTTTGCTCAAAGAGAACAGTATTTCTTAACTTCTCTCTCTCTCTCTCTCTCTCTCTCTCTCTCTCTCTCTCTCTCTCTGTCTGTCTGTCTTTAGAGGCAAATATCCAGTAACCCTTTGAGAATTTCTCCTGGGGCTGAGAAGTTTGCTTGGGGCAAATTGTGAGGGATTGAAATAAGAAGCTGAGTCAACACAAGGCAGGGGGTAGAGTGTGCTGGTCGAGAAGCGGGAGGATGAGAGAGTTCAACTCCAAGGTCAATAAGCATGATGTGGCTTCACTAGAATGGTCTTGAGCATGTTGCCTGGCCGACGTGCTGCTTCCTTAAACTCCCGTATCATTTTGCCTTTGCATCTCAGTCCTTGATTTGGTAAGTAATTTATGCAGATGTTTTCATCTGCTCTTACCGTCTCTTTCTGATCTCACTCATTGGCATGCCCAATGTGAGATAGTAAAGGAGCCCCAGAAGGGAGCAGATTAAACTCAAGTATCAAAAGAAAAAAAAAATCTCCAATGACTATGCTGATGCATTTTAGTAGTACTCAAGAAGAATGTTAATGGAAGACAAAGTCGAAATAGCTGATGAAAATTCAGTCTACAGTCACTTGAGAAATGTAATAATTGTCAAATTATTTAACTGATTGCATGTGTTGGATACAAGATTGACAGTGAGATGCCAAAAAACGGTCACCCACGCTCTCTGTGGACATTTCCAGAGGTAGAACGCTTCCAACTCAAGTTTCCTAGTCAGCTAGCTGCATTAGCAGTCAGTCCAGACCATTCGAATGTGCTTCTTTACACTGAGTTCATCTAGCATCCTGGGAATGCCTTCTCTTCGGAACTAGCTCTATAGCATGACTGCTTCTTGGGAAAAGGCAGTTCAGAATTGTCATGTCAATATTTTTTTAGAATAGAGCTTTTCAAGTGCCTTATAAACTGTTATGAATAGAGTAGCATCATCGAAAAAGCCTTTAACAGTTTATCACATTTTTATTTCTGTTATTAAACATAAGATACGGGGTACTTCTTGAGGAGCAGGAGATGTTTCAGCATTTAGAATATATCCAGATTCCTTCTGTAGAAGGCTTTAAGGTATATAAAAAGTTTTTTTAAAAATATAATTTAAATAAAAATATTTCTTTCGGGGGATTAATTCCAAGAACAAAATGCAAAATATGAGAAAAGCTTTATATACCTCAGTAATCAGTGATGTTTGTAATAACTAAAAGTTGAAAACACTGCAAATAACCAAATTTTGGAATATAATTAAATAGCCCATGTGCTATTACAATAAATAAAAACTATGAAGTTTTAAACTATTGAAAATACCTACATTAAATATGATATATCAACATATGAAATGATAGAAGAGGAAAGCAAGTATAGAAAGTAAGTCCAAATAGAAAAGTCATAGGAAGAAGAAATCCCGAAATGCTAGCATTACCAGATTCGAGTGTTCGGACAGTGGATAATATACCTCTGTATTCCACATTGCTTTAAAAGTATGTAGTTTGCATTTTTAAAAGGTGTTTTCTTTGAAAAAGGTCTGAAAGAGCTGAATCTAGAAGAAAGGCCCTAAAAGGATAGAAAATGTCTGAGCCCACCCCTTTCCACGTTAAAGCATTTTAATGTCCGCAATCAATTAGGTAAACCATAGATTCGCTCAGGCCCCACCGTAGAACCCAGGAACTTGGTAGATTAGGTAATGATGGACTGTCTCACAAATTCCATTGCAAAATGCATGGGCATCATTTCATCCAATATTATTCATTTAGAAGATTAAGTCTGTGCTGAGAGTCTTACTTTTAACCTGTTTATTTGACAAATCTCATTAGAAACCCCAAGGTATTCAAAATACCAAACAGCTACCCCTGGGAACAATTATCACAGTCCAGATTATGTGCAATTTTGTACATCTGGCCCGAGAAACTGTGTCTCCTTGAGCCATTCCATTTTTGAAGCTCACAAGCTCATGTTTTTGCTAATGCAAATTAAATATTATATATCCATTTTTATTTGGGCAAATTTTATCAAAATCACAAAAACCATTTTCGTCTAAGTCAGTATTATCTTTTATATATTAAATCAACTAAAACTTATTTACTCTGAGCAAACATAATTTGTGAGCCAAGGAATATAAAAGTTATTTTTCTGTCACCCATAGCTGGAAGCAGAATTTTTTTTAAATGAGCATTGTATGGGAGGCTATATTTAAATTGTCAAATTAGTCAGAAAAGGAGTTTTGTGAAATAGTGTCAAAACTGTACCTTTGTCACATATGGTAACAGAAAATTGTCTAGAACAGTTAAAAAGTGAGCCTTTCTTAATCCTTTAGGCAAAAATCCTGCTGGAGGATAATGGGAGATGTGGCTGTTAAGGAAACAAGCTTGTGTGTCCTATAAAATCCTGGAGGCGTGTGAGAGAAGAGAGTAAATGATCTCTTCTTTGATGTAGAAACTGCAGAGAGCTCCCTTAGGTAAGTCATTCATTTATTTATTCACCTATTAAATAATGCATTCATTTATTCATTAATTAAATGACTGTATACTACGTTATCACTCAATCATTTCCCCATTTCCTCAGTCACTATTCAATAATTTACCGACTCGTTAACTTGATCACTCAGTCATTCACTTGTTTTGTTTTGATTTTTCTCAATGACTTTATATAAACCTTCATTTTTGTCACCAACGTTTATCCAGGCACATGGCGAGGGGCTGGAAATGAGGAAATGAGAAAGGCAGGTTTCTGCCCTTGGGGAGTTTGTAGTGAAGGAGACAGACAAGTTCTTTGCCACGGGTTTCTCTGCTCTTTGAACTGCAACATGAGCTCATCAGGTAGAGAACAGAGCAGGGAGAGAGAGGAGGGCTCTGCTGGAAATAGAAGGCAGATTCTTTCTAGGCAGGGGAAGCAACTTGAGTGCCAGGTTCAGAGGTGTGAGAAATTGTGCCATGTTTCGAGAACGTTGAGTAGCTTAAAGCTTGTGGAGAAATAGAGTAAGATTGCTAGGCCGATATTTGGAATTATGTTAGAAATTACTTGGAACTCTATGGCTTGTCAGATGATACCTATCTAGCCTAGATGCTCCCAAAGAGTATTCAATGAAGCTGCTTTTCTGGAAAATATTAAAGTCTTATGTGTTAAAAATTAATCTATAACTTAGGAAGTGATGGGTTAAGCAAAATAAAAGAAGTTTCTTTAATTCACGTATTCTCACTTTATGCATTGTTTATTTCTGAGAGAAGAACGTAGTTTATAAAAATCTAAAAAAAGGACCGTAGAAAGTATAGGGGGCTCCATCCATGAAGGAAGAGGATTCTTTCACGACCAGGGATTCTGAATCTAAATTAACTGATCAAAGGAGAATTCGACAAAATACATTCTCTTGCTACTGGTTTAAATGTCTTTTGGAAAATAGATCACGTTTTTTCTAATCTATTGTGTATGTTCCTATAAATTATATGCACCTGATTATTAATTACATGGTATGTACAAAAATTCTGGTCTCCAGTGGAAAAGGGACCGCTTCCAAATTAAAGTTTGATGATAATCCTCAATCTTCTTTGGTGATTCCAATTGAATGGCATATTGGTGAGATCAGAAAACCCCTTGATCCTAACCAAACCAGCCAATTAGGGGATGTAGCACGAGTAACCTTTATCCCATGGAAGATTAGAAACAGTCTGCAGCAAGCTTGCAAGTTAAATATTCAAAGAAAACAAAACCAGCAGGTGCCTTCGAGAGTGTGTATTTCCAGGGCATTCCATTTTTAAAATAAGTATGGTTTGAAGCCTCAGGCCCTTAGTGAGAGAAATTCTGTTTCCAAGACAGGGCTTTAATGTAATCTCTTCTTTAGTAAAGAGCTCTTTTCTCAAAAGGGTCCCTAAACATTTCTGCTTATGTTAAATTGCAATAATAACTCCCATTTGTTCGGTTCCTAATATGCAGCGAACACTTGTTAGGCACACGGTCCCCATGACAACTTTGCAAAATAAGTTTGATGATTATTTCCCCTCTACTTATGTGGAGGTTGAAGTTTTAAACAACTCTCCTAGGGTCGCACAGCCGGTGGTCAGCAGAGCGTGCTGTGACTTTCCCAAGTCCGTCTTTCTCCACTGAATTCCCTTCACCAATTAGTGCCATGGGGGTGCCACTCTGCTCCTTAAAGTGGCTCCATAGGCCTGTCCCTGCGCTTCCTAGTCTCTTATTTCAGAACAACAACAACAAAAACACAGTTTGACATTTAAAATTCAAAAACAAGAAAACCCTAGAAGGCAAACGACCTTTCTCTAATCATTTTTCCTCCCAAGGGAAGCTCATTCAACGTGGGAAAGTAAATGTGAAATGTCAAGGGGGATGGAATGCCCAGACAGATACAGAGATGGTCAGGAAGCACATGGCCATGCTTGGAAGAAAACGGGAATGAATTCTCTAATGTCAGAAACACGCTCAAACCCTCTCCCCTCTCTGGAGCTGTCTCTGCACCTTTAACACACAAGGGTAGAACATGGGGTTGGGGGAGACTCATGACCACTCATGCAAAACTGACTCGAAAAGAGCAAGACTGGGTACAGGTGAGATTCATTTACCAGCACGGCCAAGAGAAGCACCTTTCCTTGGCCTGGCTGCATGGCTTTCTGGCCTGGATGCTTCTTTCCTAAATCATCATGTTGCCCATGTCCCTGCTCTGATTTATTTAGCATCCTGCTTTGCACTGCACTGCCTTTTTCCAGATCTTCAGTGCTCTTAATATTTGTTGATAATTCTGCTTGAGATTAAAAATTCTGCCACAGGAGTTATTTCTATGGAGCCTTTCTTACTCAGGCTGATTCTACAAAATGCTGGCTGCCTGTTTTACTTGTAAACAGGAGGATGTTAATGTGATGCTGTAATTCTGTCACTAACCTGAGTGTCACTTGCACAAATCCTTTCCGACAGTCGCATATTTTCCTTAACTGCATTTTTCAGTATGCTAAGGCAATACAAAAGTATTTAAACCTGTGCTAAGAATCCCAGTTCTAAGGTGGAAGATAAAAATAATTTAAAAAAAGGAAAGTAGGAAGGGAGGGAGGAAGTGGGATCATCTTCTCCTCTAAACCCTTAAAAAGACAGGATGAAATACGTCACTGAATTCATAAGGACTTAAACCCTGGAATTTGAAGCATGCGAACACATGGTGACCATGAGTGGTTTTTCTTAACCCAGAAACATAGGCTCTTCATTGTTCACACACACATACAAGACCAGTAGATGAGACCTTGTGCCCAAATAAGCCAGGAGTTGCAAATGAGATCACAGCCATACCGCCCCCCCCGACCCCCAAACATTGCACCATCAGTGAGAGGGGAATGAGAAAATAAAGCTCCCTTCTTCCCTAAAACCCAGCAGGAAAGCTAATTTGTCTCTAGTGGCACCTCGCATTAGCCTGGACTCTAAATTTGCACCCCCTGAGTCACCAGACAGAAACAGAAGGCTTTAGAGGTGCTTCCACTACACAGGGTGCGTACCATTTCCCACAGGCCACAGGAAGGGGGAGAGGGAGGCCTTCTTAATTTGAGCTCACAATCGAAAATTACAAAATGCACGAAGAAACCACCATCCTAAGCAGACACAGCCATGAGGGTTGTTAAAGCCTGAGGACGTTAGTGAATAAAGTGATCGATCATCTGAAAGACAAATTATTAAAAACAAAACGAGGAAATTGACACAGTGATAAAAGGAAAAAAACAAAAGATATGTGAAAACAATCCCCCCCCCAAAAAAAATAAAACAACAAACAACAAACAAGCGATTTGTCAGAAGAATAGAACTTCTGGAAATGAAAACTATTGTTCTTAAAATTAAAAAAAAATTCAAAGGAGAGTTGTAAAACAGGTTAGACTCTCAGAATAAGGTATTAGTGCAATGGGAACTCTATTGGATTAATATTCCCAGAATACGGCAAGGAGTGATCAGGACCTGGTACATGTAGGGGAAGAGGGAATGAGCAGGTCCAGTCTGCACCCACTACGAGAAGGCGGTGGGAAGGATTGTGTTGAGTTAATGTCAGAAGAGGTGGCGGCTGAAGATTTTCCTGGAGTGATGAAATAACAAGCATTCTCGGATTAAAACAGCACTCAGAGAGAAGTGGACATTGAATTAAACACACACACACACTTCCACATAAGATAGATAATTCAAAACACCAAAATAAAGACAGGATGACGTGCAATAATATGCATCAAGAGCTTGCAACTGCCCCAGCGGGTAATACAAAATATGTGACCGTTGACTATTCTTATTACTCTTACTGCTGCCACACTGCTGCTGCTATTGTTATTATTCACGTTACTTCATACATTAGTGAAATTTCATGCCAAGGAGTATAAATGAAGAAAGCAAGTGGTTATAGCATGATAAAAACATGCGGCATGAGATTATTTGTGTAAAATTTAAACGCAGAGGCCAACGGTCCATATTATTTTATGGGAATGACATCCGAGGATGGTGGTGGCCTGTGGGGTGGGGGAAAGGAGGCAGGGGGGTGAGGAATAAAGTGAGCAGGCTTCCGCCACAGTTCTTAGGTTTGGGCACTAAAACAACAAATTCTGGAACAAACACGGCAACATGCTTTGGCTTCGCACAAAGACGTGAGCTCTCTGTAGCCCTGTGAGGAAATGGCTGGCTGTTATACTATTTTCTGTACTTTTCTATGTTTGAAGTATTTCACCACTTTAAAAAAGAACCACGACTTCCCGCATGGAGCTTAACCTGAAAGCAGAGTCCCAGTGGCTCAAAATTGTCACAATTCCCATTTAATTTTATCCCATCACCTAACGGGCCGGGTTGCCACTTTCGACCAACAGAACGCAGGCTACTCTAGGTCTCCACTCCCTGCCTGGGGGGTGGCTCAGGGATTAGGAGATGGTCACCCCAGAAATCAGCGGCAGAAAACGTAGTTTCAAGTCTCCAAACAACTTAGTTTCCAGGTGTCTTAAGACAGCATGGAAAGCACTGCAGATGGCCTTTCCATCCTGTTTTTACTATACTGAGGATGCTTAGGTCACTGTCGCTGGATTGGGTGATGAAGGGAGAATTCAGATACAGCAAAAAACAGTGCAAAAAGTACCAAGCAGGTCACTTACCTCGTTAGTGGAGGCATCATTTTTATTGTGCTTTCTCCCAAAATGTAAAAAAACCACAAAGGTTTAAGATCATTCGTAATGGTTTAATCATTCATGCTTGGTCATCTATAAGAAAAGGAGCATGTGTACTTTTCAAAGGTGGAATAAAAATGATAATGATTGGTTTTACTCCAAACCCACTGACTAACGTGTGAAAACTCAAATTCAGGCATCCTTTTGTGCTATTTATAGTTAAAACACTTGGTTAGCACTCTAAGGAGAATAGCATTTTCCTGATAAGAATAGATTAGATAGATAGATAGATAGATAGATAGATAGATAGATAGATAGATAGATAATAGATGATAGATAGATGATAGATAGATAGATAGATGATAGATAGATAGATAGATGATAGATAGATAGATAGATAGATAGATAGATAGATAGATGATAGACAGACGGACATCAAATTTGATTTGCTTCTCTTATCTCTCTTCACTGAAGGGAGATGTTACATACCACCTATCTGGCAAGGGACTTGTATCCATAACACTTAAAGAACTCTCAAAATGCAACAGGGAAAAATAAAATCCACTTAGAAAATGAGCAAAAGACATGGACAGACATTTCACCAACGAAGATATGTGGATAGAGGGCAAATGCACATAAGATGTTCAGTATCACTCACCATCAGAAAAAAGCAAATTAAGAATACAATGAGATATCACTACGTACCTAGTAAAACAGATAAAATACCAAACGTTGGGGAGAACACAAAGAAAATGGATCCACTGCTGGTAGGAAAGTACAATGGAACAGCTGCTCTAAAAAATAGTTTGGCAGCTTCTTAAACATACACTTGCTATATGACCCAGCAATCCCGCTCCTGGGCGTTTATCCCAGAAAAAATGGAAATTATGTTTACATAAAAACCTACATAGGACTATTCATAGTGTGTTTATCTGTGATTGCCCAGAACTGGAAACAACCTAAATGTCCTTAAAGTGAATGGTTTGACGCGCTGTGGTACTTCTGTACCCCAAAGTATTAGTCAGCAGTGAAAAGAAATAAATCTTTGTCTGATGATTCCTTTCACATGTCGACTTGACTGAGCTAAGGGATGCCCAGAGATCTGGTAAAAAAGTATTTCTGAGTACATCTGTGCTAGTGTTTCTGGAGTAGAAATAAGGTTGTCCTCAGCAGGGCTGGTAGGCATCACCCAACCCACCGTGGGCCTGAGTAGAAGAAAAATGGCAGGGAAGGGTGGCTTTGTTTCTGTTTGAGCTGAGACATCCATCTCCTCCCCTTTGACATCTGTCTCCTGGTTCTCAGGCCTTCAGAATTGGAATGGAACTACACCACCAGCTTACAGATGGCAGATGGTGGGACTTCTCGGTCTCCATGATCATGTGAGTCAAACCCTCTTTCTATATATCTGTGCAAATCCTCCTGGTTGTCTGTCTCTGGTGAACTGCGCCTAATACATCTTGATACACGCAACAACTCAGAAGGATCACAAGAGCATTGTGCCAAATGAAAAAAAGTCCAATCTCAAAAGGTTGCTGGTTTGATGACGTCATTTATAATATATTACCAAATGACAGAATTATAGAAAGAACAAATACGAGTGGTTGTCAGAAGTTAGGGCTGAGTAGAGGAATGGTTGGATGTGAAAATGAAGAGATAGAAGGAGGGAGGTTTTTGCAGTGATGGAATGGTTCGGTATCTCATCTTGTTTATAAAAATCTATGTGTGTGATAAAGTAATGAAGGACACACATGCAAATTAGTTCACATAAAACTGGTGAAATCTGAATTAGGTGGATAAATTGTATCAGTGACAATTTCCCAACTTTCTGGCTTTGATAGGTGCCACTAGGAGAAACTGGGTGAAGGACACACACTCACACACGGCCGGCCACTCTATTAATTTAAATACTTCTTGTGACTCCGATTATTTCAAAGTCAAAAGTTAAAAAAGTAAAAGGAAGAAGGAGGGGGAGGAGGAAGAAGAGAAAAGAAATGATGTGTGCTTTGTTTGTTTCCTGGCTTTAGGGTTTTTAGGCCTTTTGTTCTAGCTCAGTGGTCTTTCATATGGAGCATATGCAAGGCCATGACATCAAATAATGATGTTTGTGAAAATATACATGGTTACATGGTTAGGCTTCTTCTTCCGAGGAGCTCCTTGCTGGTAGCGGATGGGGCTGGGGGTTGGACAGGTAGCAGGGAAATTTATGGTCTCGTGTGTGTTTTGGAAACGGCCCTCAGATCATTCTGGTCATTGCTTGTTTCCAGCTCACCCTCTCCCCATTTGAGAACCATGGGATAACTTCAAAAGTATGAAGGATGTCCATTTTAACCTTGCATTGGTTTTTAGTTGGAGAAAGAATTGGCTCTTTTCTTCATAACTAGAGGCTCATTGGATCCATGCCTAGTTTCACCCACCGAATGGCTCTAAGCCCACCTGATGGTTGTTGGGGAAAGGGCTTGAAGCTTCGAGGTAATTTCTTGGCATGACCAACCTTTCAGCTGAGGAGTCAGGGCTGCTATTTGGGTCTTGGTGTTGGCAGGGGAACGTGTAGTGATGTGGAGACTGATCGACCCGACCACGCTTGCTCAGAGAAATGCCTGGTGGTCAACCTACCAGTCTTTACAATAGCAGAGTCAGTAATTAGTTCAAAAGAGACTTCTTCCATGCTCTCATCTCCAAGATCTACTGGTAAGTGGTGAGATAAATAAGAAGTGCGAGAGGCAGGTGCAGGGTGCAAGGTCTTTGTTCTGTAGTGCTCTCCTTCATTTCTGAATTGCCGCCCCCAGTTGCGTAAAGTAAGCTCCCTATGGAACCCCTTGCTTTTCTGGAGAAGTATGTTTCCATTTCTGAACCTGAGGTGTAGAGCCTACTGCCCTCTGAAAATCTGGCCTGCTCATGGTTTTCAACCTGGCCAACAAATGTGACAAACAGTCACTGCCACTCAGGTTAGAAAAGCATCGCGTAGCCCCTGAGGACCCATGTTCTCATCCTGTGTCTGCCACAGTCTTACTGTCTGATCTTGGATAAGTTAATTTATTTCTTAACTTTGGTCCCTTCATTGATGAAATACAATTAATAGTAGGGCCTACTACTAGGAGTCTGAAAATATGCTAATGCATGTGAATTGTTGAGCAGTGTCAAGATCATAGGAAAAACTCAAGCTCAGTAAAGATAACTAATATGGCATTATTAGGAAGAAGCACTAAGCATGAGCTTTGGATTCAATTCCTTTCTGACGCTGTTAGAACGTATGATTTCAAAGACTGTAGCTAACCACTAATTGCCTCAGTGTTTTCAAGTACAAAGTGAGGATAGATTCACCTACCACTGAAAGATCCGAATGCTGCAGTAGGTAACATGTATGGAAACCTGAAGGCTTTAAACTCCTGTAAGAATATCTTCCTGTTCTATTAAAATTATTCCTTTGAAACAGGAGGAAATGCCCTGTACTATGACATGTAAACGCAGGATAATGCCATCACCATGTGGTTCATTACAGCATCTGCCCTGCACAATTGTTAGAAGCCTTTGACCTCCGTTCCACCAGACGCTACCTCATCAACCAATTGAATGTACAACTGAATCAAATCCATTAAAAAATGATTCTAATCATAGCTCTTCTTTACTAAAAATACCCAATAGATTTCCATGGTCTCAAAATAAAAGACGATGACACATCTTTAGATATTTGGCATACATTCAATCCTCATGATGATATTTCCCAAATTCATGTCTCGAACTTGTCTTCTACACTGGCCGTCATAAACTTTACTCTTGTAGATGTGCAGCCTCCCCACCAAGCCCTGCATCTTCTCTGTGCTCCAGCTTTCCACATGCTCTCTGTTCCCCTTCTGATGCCTGGTTGCATCCACATGCTTATGCCCATGTATGAATCCCCCTCATCTCCAAAAGAGGGTTCAAATGCTATTTTCCTGTTTATTGCAAAGCCCTCTGTATTAGTTTCCTGTGGCTGCTGTAACAGATTACCACCAACTTAAAACTTCAGAAACATATTTTCTCACAGTGCGGGAGGCCAGAAATCTGAAATCTGAATGAGGTGAATAAATTGTATCAGTGACAATTTCCCAACTTGCTGGCTTTGATATGTTGCCACTAGGAGAAGGTGGGTGAAGGGTGTTGGCAGTGCTGGGCTCCATCCAGAGGCTCTAGGAGAGATCCCAACCCTTGTCTTGTCCAGCTTCTGGTGTCTGTCAGCACTCCTTGCCTGGCAGCCTGTATTAGTCAGGTTTCTCCAGAGAAACAGAACTAACAAGCTCATGTGAATCTGGAAAAATAGATGGACAGGCCAGAGATGCAGGGGAGAGCCACAGTTGAGGCTGAAGGCTGTCCGGTGGCAAAATCCCCTAGGCATACGAGCTGCATTTCAGTTGTTCAGTTGAGAGAGGTCAGTCTTTTGTCTATTCAACATTCAACTGATTAGATGAGGCGCACCCACATTATGGAGGGCAATCTGCTTCACTTAAAATTTACTGATTTAAATGTCAATCTTACCCAAAAACTTCCTCCCAGAAATACCCAAAAGAATGTTCGACCAAATATGTAGTATCATGGCTTAGCCACGTTGACATGTGACATTGACCACTGCCTGGCTTCATTGCTCCAATCTCTGCCCCTTTGTTCACATTGCCCCCTGGTTCTCTACCTATGTGTTTTTTCCTCTCTGTGTCTATTTTATAAGAATATATATGATTGGATTTAGAGCACACATAGATAATCCAGGACAAACTGCTCCTTGCAAACCCCTTAACTTAGTTACATCTCCAAAGACTCTATTTCCAAACAAGCCGACATTTAGCGTTTATTATACAAGGTGATATTCAGTGTCCAGAGACTAGAATGTAGACATATCATTTTGGGGGCCACCATTTAGCGCACTATATTTGCCCAACCAAACGTACTGTCTCATTCTTTTAAAGTTTCATACAACTTGCCCACACTTTTAATGTCCAAAGATAACTTTTGGGGTTTATGTCACTTCGCACTTATTCAAAATCAAGTATTGATCACCCTACTCCACGGCAGGCACTGTGTCATCTTCTGGGATCACAAAGAGCATGAAAGGTGGTCCTGGCTCTCAACAAGCTTACTACCTGGGGAATATGTACATGTGAAGAGATAACCCCAAATCCGACGTGATGTGTGTAACATGCAAAACATGTCAGATATCCCTCTTGGCTCTCAAGTCACCTTGCACTTATCCCTGTGATAACCTGTGGTATGTCAGCTGCAATCAGCTGCTTACATGTTCATATCCCTCACCACACTAAGCTCCATTTGTGACTTTTTAAGCTTCTGAGTCTCTAGTGTCTAATAGAGATGTCTAGCCTAGAGTGACTCTCCAGTGAAGTGTGTTGAGTTAATTTAAAAAATCTAACAAAATCATTATGCTCCTACAAAGTGCCAGGTCCTTTTCTAGATGCTACAACCATAGCAGTACGTAACCATGCAAACCTCCCTACCCTGATTATGATTGGTTAAACTCCAGTGGATGAATAAACACATGCATAAATTAAGAGCTAAACAATGTGCTTTGGAAAGACAGATAAAAAAGCCACTCTCTTGAAGAAGGAAGTGAAATAAGTGTTGAGTCTTGGGTTCTCACGGATCCAATTTTCTCATTTTACATTTGGAAACATCCAGACCCAGAAAGGCAAAGCACCAGCTATGTTTTCGTGCATGGTCAGTCTCAGATGTGTTAATAGTTTGTGAGGGGCTGGATCCCATTTATTCTAAAATCTCATCACACCAGGCTTTTGTTCTAATGATTTCCAAGAGGACTAGGTTTCTTGTGAAATATTCTCCTATGACACAATTCACCAAGGTCCTTCTGGTGTGACTCTGGGCAATGAAGGGGAGAAGTTTACAAGACAGGCTTCGTCAAAGCCTATCCAGCTATTGGATCAACTGAGACAGTTGATCAGTTCAAGGAATGGATTCAGCCCTGTCACCCGCTGAAAGTCAGCACCCGAGCATTGCAGCAACTAATCATCAGAGATGCAGAAAGAACACTGGGACAGTGGAGGAGAGGCAGTGAATTATAGCAGAAAAACTGGCATTCAAAATGCTTGAGCTCACATTCTGTTTCTCCTCTTTATTGACACCGTGGCCTTAGGCAGGTTCCCTTTTCACACTGAGACCGTTTTCTCATCTGCAAAATAGAAATAATGACACCAGCATCATTCAACATCTTTGCATATTAAACATTGATTCCTGCCTTAGTCCCTTTGGGCCACTTCGGCACCTTTTTGCTATGTCCTCACGTGGCAAAAGGGCCGAGTCATCTCTCAGGAGCCTCTCCTATAAGGTCTGTGTCCCTCAGTTTCTTCATTTCAGTACCTCCACCCTCATGACCTAATACTTCCCTAAGATCCACCACCTGGTACCATCACCTTTGGGTTTAAGAGTCAACATATGAATTTGGAGGAGGACACAGACCTTCAAACCATAGCATCACATAGCAACTGACCCAAAGGAGAGTCTAAAAGGAGGTGTGGCAGCTTTGCAATCGTTATCATGTATGTCATTGCTACACTACCAGAAAAGGAAGAAGATGAAAGCAAAGACGAAGATGAAGAAGAAGGCTGCTTTTAGAAAAGCAGATACAGACATAAGGGTAAAAGCAAATACTTACAGGGAGCTCATGGTGCTCCAAGCATCGACCTTTGTGCTTTGCACATATTAATCCACTTAATGCTCACAACAAGCTTATGCGAGAGGCACTGGTATGATCCATGTTTTAAATGCTCAGAGTGACTTACCTAAGATCACCAATGATCGATGAACAGATAAACTCAAACCCGGGCAGTGGGGCCCCTGAACACTTGCTGTTAGCCACCCCGATTCCCAATGGGAGTGGCCCTGCCCCAGCCACAGAGAAGCACAGCTTCTCTCGTGAATGACTCTTTGTGGAGTGAACACCCTGGAACTTAGAAATTCCACTGTGAACGGTGGGAAAAGCTGAACCCCAGAACGCTATAGGGCATGGGTTCCAGCCTCATGTGGCGGTTTGGGGCATGTGGCTCCCCACGGGCTGCCTGGATGGTTCTCGGGGGCGGGTCTGCGTTTCCTCTTTAGACTCTTGCCAGTGCTGCGCTGACACTTGGTTGAGCTCAAATGCAAACAGCCACAGTTTGGGCGGGTTTCAATCCTCCCAAGCTAGTTCCTGTTTTCAAAGCTTCACAGGTTGTTGAAAAATACAAACATCCTACCTAATAATTTTAGCTTTGCAAAAAGGCATCTCCGGTGGAAAACTGCCCATATCCAGTTTTCATGTGTCCATTTAGGTAATAAATCTTTATGGCAGGTTCTATGGGCCGGGAGCTAAGCACGTGGGAGCAGTTTAGACCAGTTTTTTCTGTAAGAACCTCAGAGTGGTGGAGGGCACAGACAATTAAAGAGAAAATTCAATCACATCTTTTGTGAGAAAAGCACATCTAGGAGGGTGAAGGAGCACAAAGGAGAGAGTCGCCGTCCTGTCTGAGAGGCCAAGAAAGAGTCCTTTGGCCTCCCAATCTGCTGACTTTTCGGATGACGTGCTCACCACTTTCCTGGGATGCCCACAGAAGGCTGGGCTGAGGAAAGTTTGCCCTGGCTCTCTGAGATGCGTGAATTTTTTCGCATGTCTGTTTGGAGAAACGTTAATGAACATTTGCATTGGTTAAGGTCTGGCTGTCTCCTTCAGTTGACTTAACTGAAACTTTGAAACACATTCTGAGCGGTGGGTTCATTTTTTCCAATTCTTTAATTAAACAACTGGAAAGCTCCCTGAAAGTCATTCATCTTTGGATCATTCCGAATGACTTTCACTGAAAGGGCCACTATGTTGAAGTCACTGCGTTTCTTTAAATAATACTTCTAGTGTGTACTCCCGCTGTTTATTTTTATAGTTCTGTGTATTTGACCTAAAGCTTTTAACCTTGTGTGTGTGTGCCCTGAGATGACTTTATTGCAAAAGGGTTTGGCTTATAAATCTAAATAATAAATAATATTAAGTCCTAAGAGAAGGAAAAGAAATATCAGAACTGCCTGTTCCCTCCAGAAATATAACGGTAAAAAGAAAAAAGCACGAGAGAGCTCGTGTTGATGGGTGTCCACGGGGTATACAGCGCAAGACTCTAAAACCCTTGAAAAGCATGGAGGGAAATAATGCCTGTGAAGGATGTAGATATGGCTGGCACTTTAGGATTTAAATCTCCAGAGAGCCATGCACGAGGAGGGAACAGGCTCGGGGATGGGAAGGAAAGGCTGTAGTGCCACCTACCTTACTGTAGTAGCTCCTGCTCGCTCCACTATGTCCCAGAGCTTCGGCACTAAGACCCATTTCTGTCATGAAACTGGTCAAAGGGGATGCCTGTTAGGAATTTAAATTAAAGAATTCAGAGAATTATAAATGATTGAGCAGAAAGGCCATTTGCGTTCATGTCATTCATTAATACCCAGTCTCTTTACACCCCTCCCAGGAATTCCTCCTATTATTCTCTTTTCCTTTATGAACCATATTTAGAATGATATTTCCCCAGATTTAGACATGAATGGTCTCCTGACCGCCATGTCTAGCAATATTAGAGGTGACAGACCAACCCTCTTACTGAGCAAAACTGGAAAACCAGATCGA
Source organism: Cynopterus sphinx (assembly GCA_030015415.1). Lineage (NCBI taxonomy): Eukaryota > Metazoa > Chordata > Mammalia > Chiroptera > Pteropodidae > Cynopterus > Cynopterus sphinx. The sequence continues at coordinate 3,672,335 of CM057383.1, read as the reverse complement.
AAAATAGTCAAAAACCTGCTGAAGCAACCAAAATCTGAGCAGTTGAAACCAGGGAGTGAAGGGACGTTTTCCAGAACACCGTGGTTGATTGGCTGTCGTGCGTCCTGCTTGCCACAGTGTCCCCACTGCCCATCCGATTGTGCTGCTCAGCATGGGAGGCTCAGCCCTCCCCACCTCATGGGGTCGCATGCGTCTCCCGGCCTCTGCTGTGTCTGCATCACCACTCTTTCACAAAAGGGCCCAGGTCCTTTTCAGCATCTTCTGCTGTCAGTCCTCATCTAGAGAAGATGCCACCGTGGAGCTGCTCACGGATGCTGGCGCCTCCTCCCCCATTACTCTATTCTGGACCTTGTTGGTGCAGAGACCTAGCCAAGCGCTTGAGGTCTTTGGTCCTGCCTGAGTCAGCTCAGGTGGCCATAACAAAATATCACAGGCCGCTTGGCTTACACAGCAGACATTTATTTTCTCATGGTTCTGGGGGCTGGGTCAAAATGCAAGCGAATTTGGTTTATGGCGTCACCCCTCTTCCTGGCCTGCAGATGGTGGCCTTCTCTCCATGTCCTCACATGGCCATTTCCCTGTGCATGGAAAGGAAAAATCTCTGATGTCCTTTCTCTTCTCATAAGGACACCGGTCCTATCAGATTAGGGCCTCACCTTTGGGGCTTCATTTCACCGTAATTATCTTCATAAAGTTTTTTCTCTAAGTATATAGTCATATTGGGAGTTCAGGCTTCAATATATAAATTTGAGGGGAACATAATTCAGTCCACAACAGATACAAAGAGAATAAGTTCATTCCCTTAGCTTTCTTGCCTCTTTCTTAATCATATTTTTCAAAGCTAGTCCCAGCACCTTATGACTGAATAAAAGTGAATAACTTCAAAGTCACCAAGCTTTACCCCACTTAAGAAATGAAAAGGAGTAATTATAGGAAGAAAAATGTGTCTTTCAAATTGTTAGTTATTTGTATTCATTGCCTCAAGTGTTATTATTCAATAATTAGCTAAGCAAATGTTCAGCATGAGATAGCTTGTATTCCCATTCAGCAAAGTTTCAAACTGTACGTCATAAAAATTGATGAGAGTGGTAGTACTTACTGAGGGCCCATCAGGTGTTAGGTACCTGTGCTGTGTGCTCTGTTCTTGTTTCTTGTGATCTTCAAAACAATCTTTAAAAAACAGATATTTGTTTTCTCATTTCACATGTTGCAGATAAACAGCCTCCAGCTCAGTCCCGAGTTCACACAGCAGATAAACAGTTTACCGGCGTGACTTAAATCCACGTCTGTTTGATTCCCAAATTAATGTGCCTTCCGCATAAGGGAACCTCCAGAAGCTAAATGAGCAATAACCACTGGGCTTTAGGGAACATCAAAAGTGGCTTGCAGACCCCTGACAGTGTCTTACAAATGCCTGTGAGGCCCCGACTTCGACCAGGGCATCCTCTAGTCACCAGTAAGGACAGTAAGGCCCAGAGGGCAGGGCCGTGCCACGTCTTTTGTGACAAGTAGGTCTTCGAGGGTCATTTCGTCTGTTAAGAAAATGTTAAAAATTATTATTTTACATTGCGTAGGTACAGACAAAAATGTTAATATTACGTATTAGAGCGTTGTCTTTGACCTACAAGTTTGTATTTTTTTTTTCTGATTTTTTAAAAGCAAATTTTCTTTGGATTTTTTAAAAACAAATTAAAACTTTTTCATGGACCCCTTGGCATCGCACTCACTGTGTCTGGTATGTAATTCACTCCTGCCAGATACCATGAGCAACGTGCAATTGTTTGATGGCTGATTGGCTCCCCCACACCTATATGTTTTACAAAATGAGATTATACATAGATAGATAGATAGATAGATAGATAGATAGATAGATAGATGATAGATAGATAGATAGATAGATATTGATAGATACAGATATATAATGTTTTTATAAATTATATTTAATTATCCATAATTATATTTTATAAAGAGATTATATATATAATGAAATTTATCATAAAGAATTAGCTCCCACAGTTATGCATGCTGAGAAGCTTCATGGTCTGCCATCTGCAACTTGCAGACCCTGGAGAGCCAACAGAGTGGGTTCCAGCCCAAGTCCAAAGGCCTGAGAAGCAGAACCACCTAGGGCAGGAGAAGATCAGCTCCCAGCTTTCCAGGCAGGCAGAAAGCAAATTACAACCTTCGTCCACCTTTTTTGTTCTATTGAGGCCTTCACAGGGTTAGCTGATGCCCACTAGCACCAGGGGGGGCCAGTTCCTGGGCTTGGTCCACCAATTAAATGCTAATTAAATGGGAATCCTATTCATGAACACCCTCGCAGACACACCCAGAAATAATGTCTAACCGGGCCCCTGGGCATCCCGGGCTGAGTCAAGTTGACACATAAAATTAATCATGAGTATTGTTATTCATATATACATGCGGGTATTATAGAGGCTGAGCAAATCAGGCAGACCCCATTCTGTATATTTTATATTCTTTTTAATATTCTATATAATACACACACATATATATTTATATATTTTTACACTTAGATTTTAAAGCGCCCAAAACTAATAGAATATTTTTTCACTCTATAAATCTGAGTGGAAAAAAATATTCTATTAGTTTTGAGCGATTTAAAGAACTGCTTCTTTAAAAAAAAAATGAAAGGAAAATATAAGAAGAGGAAGACAGATAAGAGATGGGGACAGACAGAGGTAGGATGGTGGTGGCAGTGACACAGATCTGCAGGTGTAGTCAGTCGTCTGCCGATTGTCTTTACGTTCCTCTTGAATTCTTTCTCTTGAGACACAGTTGAGTAAAACCACCTGCTGGCCACTCTCGCTGCACTGAGGCTAGTCCCCTTTCACTGTAAATGTCTGGATGTTTAAGAAACCCTGGGGCGGAGGGTGGTGGGTGGGAAAAGAGATGCTCTGCAAGGAACGAGGGGAGCTTTATAATCACTAGTGTCCTCTTGGATGTGGGAAAAACCCATATTTAACCCCAACAATGCCCGGTGTGTGGGTTCATCCGAGTGGCTGCCATGGGTTCTGCAAGAGTGAGGTTGCATTTCTGCCATCAGCATGTGGCCGATGAGCCCACAGCGCCTCCTGCAGCATCCTGACTCCCTGCGAGGCAGAGAATGCGGAGGGAGTCCCCACAGGAGGAGGACACTGCGGCCTTGGTGGGCACCACATCTAAACAAGGCTCCCCCACTGGGCGTGAGGCAGGAGCCTGGAGCCCCTCCTCGGCCCCCTGTAAATGCTGGGCACAGATGTCGCTGCGCTGTGGCATTTGGTCCCGGCATTCCTTGTCGCACATGTGCGGGGTCCTTTTTCACCAGGGGTGACCGAAAACAAATGTCCAGTCAAAATCCAACATGACACCAACAGATTTCAAATCTCAAATGGCCTCAACTGCTTCCGCAGCTGTCTCAGTAAAATCCTTCCCCTCTGACACCAGGAGCTCCTGGACCCAGCCTTGTGAATCGTCACCCCTCCCTTCCAGATCAAGAAATTCTGCAGTCTAGGACCTCCTCGCCCCCCTCCGCATTCCCACCCTCTCGTTAATTCTCCTCTCGTCATGGAAAAGCTCAGCAAGAGTTTAGTTTTGCTAAAGTTTCAGTCGCTTCTCTTAGAACCTCATGCTTATCTCCCTTGTCGACAAAACCTCATTGTGAGAGAATCAGGAAAACAGCAGAGGGACATCTGACTCGTAATGAAAGCAGGGCTTTGACTCTAATCACAGTTGGGCTCAGATGTCGTCCCTGCCACTAGTTACCTAGTGTGACTGTGGGGACTGGACTCCCTGGAGTCATGCAGGGCCCAGCCGGTACCACCACGTGCTGTGACTCTGAGTTACGGTTCCACACTGGTGAAATGGGGGTGACAAAATGGACTCACACAATTTCGGTCAAAAATACACCGAGTGTGAAAATGATCTGAGAGCAAACAGTAAAGCAAAGAGGGTCATTCACTTCGCTGCCGGTTTTGTTAAAATCGTTCGCAAAAATTGCGATGAAATGGTATCTTCCCTCTGAAAGTTTGCTTTGTTTTGTGTTTTGAAAAGACATAAACGCATCATACGGTGCAAAGATGCAAAGACACCATCCAGCCCCATACCCTGGCTAATTCTCTGTCCCGAACTAGGTCGCTTAGGAAAGGAACTTACTGACTTCTGAGTCACGTGATTCAATTTTGTTTGTAACCAGTCGATTCCATAGCCATCATCTTAATACCTCTTTCCGCCCCCTGAGGCTTGGTTCGGATTGTAAGAGCTGGACCTGACTGTCGTGCGGAGAACCTGTCACATGCTGCCACCGGGCTGAGGAGAGTAAAGGAAGGGGGGACTTGGCAGGAGGCATGGTGGTCCCTTCGGAACATCCTCTGCAAAACTGGCTCCTTTGCAGTAAATTGTTAAGGTCACAGTTGGCGTGAAGAAATGCAAGTCCATGATGTCAGAGCATTAGAGGAAGCAGCGTGGGATGTACAACTGCAACGCTGACACTTAGATTCTGGGACACACAGAGGAGGCCACCAAACTGCAGCCCCATGCAGGGCCCGGAGGCTGGCCCAGGCCGGCCTCTGCCATCGGGCTCCACCCCCGTGAGCATCGTTCACATCGGCCCTGATTGGGACACACTCGCGTGCTTCTCCCTCCTTTCCTTTCCTGGAGGCTTCTCAATCTGCTCTGCACACAGAGTCGCGTTTCCTAGTGGGCTCGCCCTTCACTTGTCCTGACATGTTTCTTTCTGTCGTAAACCCAGAATGTGTCTTTTAGACTCATGCTCTTCCCCCGGCCACCATCGCCTTGGCTTCAACTTGGTACCTTTATTGCCCGGTGTGAAAACGTAGCTATTAGTGTGAAACGTTATGAAGTGGCCCCAGAGAGCAAGGAGAAGCCACAGTGCCTTTCATGACCTGGTTCCAGAGGCCACACACTGTCAGTCACATCCACCATCACTGCTGGTCCCACAACCAGCTCTGATTCAGTGTGCGAGGAGGAGACTACAGGGGACTTGAGTACCGGGAGGCAAGGATCGCTGGGGACAGTGGAAGCTGCCCACTCCACCTGTTGTCACGGGTTTAAGTTGGCATCTGAAATGCCCTTGATAAGTTCAAGTTGCTGTAAATGTTGTCCTTTCTTGTGTGTTATCTATTATTCAATATACAGTTGTGTTAATATAGAAGTTGTGGAAATATTAGCATTTTAGTGAAAAGCTTGTAGTGTTTCAATTCTCGTTCTAACAGAGAGAGAGAGAGAGAGAGAGAGAGAGAGTGTCATGCAGCCTTCCTGTGAGTTTGTTATCTCGATTCCGGAAGGCTTAGCTATTTCTTAGAGGCACTCCCTTTGCTTTTCACTAAAAGTGTGTTCCCTTCAGAAAGGCCCATCTTCAAATTATCCTTTCGCTTTAAGTCTGGAATACATTTGCACTTTGGGACATCACGCCATAAGAAGATTCAGGATGGGCCTGTTTTACTTGCAGAAGGGCCATCACGAAAGGCCGGCGGGAGAAGAGAGGAAGATCAGCTTCTGATTCTCCTACATTGGACATCACAGAGAAAATTCCAAGTGTCGTTTATCAGTGGGGCTGTCACCAGCTATTTAAAAGCTTTTGAGGCCAGGCGTCATGTCTGTATTACTCATAGCTTGTCAGAAGCCCTCACCACGCCGAGGGTAGAGCACACAGTAGGTGTGAATTAAATAGTTGTTGAATGAATGACACGTGACCGAAGGCGATTCGGGCAGCGTGAGAGCAGGAGACAGTGTCTGAGCAGGATCGAGACCAGGGGATTGACACTGAATCATGCAAGTGATGCTTCTTACCAGCAACGTCCCATTCGTTAGCCGAGAACAAATCCAAGCAGTGACCTCACCCCCGTGACCTAGTCCTTCTCGAAATATCAGCCAGGCCACTTCCTCCAGTCGCATGGGCCTGGGCCTGGGACTGCGTTCCTCTCCCGTCCTGAGGAATGCAAGCTCCCGTCTTCCCAGGGACCCTCGAATGCCTGCCCCGTCGCTGCTGTCCTCTGGGGAGCAGCTATGGGAACAACCCCAGCCTCAGAGGAAGGAAGGAGGCTCAGGGAAGGCCGTGACCCTCAGTTATTTTAAGCCCCAGTTCCCTCGGTTCAAGCAGAGGTCAGGCTTCTTGCTGGAAGGCAGAGGAGCCTCAACCCTGGCAGGGGCTGAATGGGAAGAATACCTCCTGGGATTGGAGCGGTGGCCTTTCCTCTCACCTGGACCTGAGTGTGTGTCCAAGAGCTGGTTCTTCCCTTTTCTTAAGCCTTGACCTTTCAACCTTTAAAATCTGTCTGTCTAGAAACTTCTGAGAAGCTATTACCTACCAGGAACAGTTGTAGGTGCTGATGAGGTCACTTGTATTTTATTACTATTTTTTTAATATCTGTTCCTATGAAACCTGTACTCTAGTGGCAGGAAACAAACAGCCAACAAATGGGACGGTGATTGGAACCTCAGTGTGAAGGACGTGATGGAGAGAGTGAGGAGGTTGCCCAGAGGAAGTGCATTCTGGGAAGTGCAAGGCCTCCAAGGCCGGAGTGTGGCTGTGTGTTCCAGGAACAACAGTGAGGGAGCAAGTCAGCAGAGCTGGAGAGGAGGGGGTCCCTGTGGGTCACGGTCAGGACTGGGTGTTCGCACCTGAGGGAGGCGGGAAGAAAGCCAAGGAGGCTCTGGGCGGTGGAGTAGAACGGACCAGAAGAACAATGGTGGAAGCAGAGAGAAGGGTTAGGGCAAGGGGTCAGATTCTGCACACGCGACAGGTAGTGCGTGGCGATTTGATATGCGGTTTCGGAGCCAGGGCACGGGGAAGTTTAACTGCGAGGTGTTGGGTCTGAGATTTACTGGAACACTCGAGATCACAAAAGAGAACAAAAGCCATTTCGGCAATACGGGGAGCTGCGTTGGGATGTGTCAGTCTTAAGATGCCTGTGACAAGTCGAATGTAGTTGACTCTGACTCTGGAGCCAGGAGAGAGTCTGGGGGGGCCATGCCATGTCTCTCCGAAGCGGGATGCCTGGCCTGCACCGCGGTCGGCAGCAGGTGGTTTGCCCGGCTGCTTTCTCAGTTCTCTCAAGGACTAAGCACCAGTCGGTGCCGCACGCTTAGGGCAGGAGCTAATTCACTGCACGCAGCGCCTGCTTGACAGGGGGGCCCCAGGGTGCGGCCCGGTCCACAGCAGCCCTGCACCATCTGGGCACTTGATGACTTTGCAGATCAGAACCCGGTGGATGCGGGGTATGTGGTCATTTGTGGCGTCTTTCCTTTAGCGGAATGTTTCTAGGTTCATCCACGCTGTCGGATAGACTGCACGGAATATTTCTGAATAACATTTCACTTCATAGACATCCACATCGCATTCATCTGTTCACCTATTGATGGGCATTTGGTTGTTTCCAATTTGGGGGGCTATTTCAAACGAAGCTACTATGAACCGAGAGAAGACTCTTAAAAGCTCCCACCGGGGTGACTGATTTGTCTGCTTCACATTTCGTGTCATATAATTGGAATAATATTTTATTTAGGTGCCTGTAAATTAAAAATGACTGGTTTTCAAAAGCATTTTGTCATCACAAAGTGACCATTACAATTCGTGAGCCTTCTTTTTGCCTTAAACTTTTGAATATAATATAGATACACCAGCTTTCCTTTCATTACTATTTATATAATATATTTTTCTGTCCTTTGACATACAACTTTTTTCTGTATATTTTTATAGATTGTAAAACATCCATGGCGTGCGCGTATTCTGCTAGTCTTTTTTAAAACTAGAATGTTCAGTTCGCTTATATTTGGACTTAAAATTAGTATCCTTATTAATTTGTTTGCCCATTAGCCTATATTTTCTTTTTCTCTCATCTCACCCACTTCCAGATCTTGTGTATTATTATCTATCCCTCTATTACAAAGTTTGTCACTGAACAATTACCAGTTGACACAACTCAAAGTAGCTTAATTTGATATGAGTTTAATCAAGGGAGAGTTTTAAAAGTGGTGACAGAATTAAGGGAAACCAAACAGCTCATAAGGCGGGAACTCAGCTTCAACCCCGAATCATGAAGGAATGGACAGGAGTGCAGACCCTCGAATCCTCAGACAGAGAAGGCTAAATGGATGGAAGCCGAAATCTTAGCTCAGGGCAGCAGCCAGCCCACCTGAGCAGACAGGGAGGTGGTGGGTGGGAAAATCTATGCCCCCACCTCACCTCTGGCCTCCTCCTCCCTCTGTCCTCCCTCCACTTCCCCCACCCCCTCCCTATTCACCTTCAGCTGAATCCCATCAGAAGCCAGAAGGCAGGCGGGCCATTGACGTGGTCCAAACACATCATTCTGCCCAGGCACCAGGCAGGGCCCACGCAAGAATAAACCTAGAGCAGCAAAATAAGCTCTCTGGGAAAGACTTCTTCACTGGGCCCATCCTTTATGAGAGTGACCTTTGAACTTGCAACAGGCCTACTTCACTTATCTTTGTCTAAAGCAAATCGATACCTACTGACGTCCCAGCTTGGAGAAGGCCCTGAAAACATTTTAACGACGTTTGCCTTTCTTCAACCTTGTAAATTATTACACATTTTATATTTTAATTCTACTTTTTTTTTAACCAAGCGAGCATCCTATTAGTATGATGTGCAATGTTTAGTGTCGCACAGTTTCTTAAAATTGTCTTTGGTCCCTTCCTTCCTGCCGCGAGGATCTTCCCTTTAGTACCAACTGCTTGAAATAAATTCTTGAGAATTTCTGTTACTGAGAAACTAGTTGTAAACTTTGTTTCAATATTTTCTTTCTGAAAATAGTCTTTTTCTCGTTATTCTTGAAATCTTTTCACTAGATACAGCCTCTTCTAAGGATGTTTTCTTGTTTGCTTGTTTTCTCAGTGTGCTTTGAAGCCAATCTGCCTTTTTCCTCGCTGATTTAAGATTTATTTCCATTTTGTTTGTTTTTGTGTGTTACTATGACGTGTAGAGGTTTAAATTTCTCTGAATTTTATTTAAGATATACGAGGCTTCCATGTGTGAGTTGGTTTCTCATTGGTTCTGGAAAATGCTCTGTCAATTTCTCTTCAAATCGCGTCTCTTCTCCATTCTCTCTTTTTCTGGAATTCTGATCAAACATATAGTGATTCCTCTTATTCTATGTTTCTTTTCTCTCCTCACATTTTGCATATTTGTATTTTTACATGTCTCATTCTGTGAAACATCCGATTGTTCAATTCATTTTTCGTTGCTATGTTGAGTCGGTATTTGACTTAAATTATGCTTATTATATTTTTCATTTCAAAGTATTCTAATTGGCTGGTTTACAAAGCTGCGATGTTGCTTCTTATAGTTTCCTCTTCCCTGTAACTCTATTCAAAGCTTATCTGTTGCCTTTTTAAATAATCATAGCTGCTACCGTTTCCTATGTCTGGTAAGTCCAACGTTTGATGTCTTCGCAGCTTTTTCTATTGTGTACAAGATAAAACACACCCAAACAGTTTTTCCTTCCAAACAAGCATCTCTAATTCATCCCTAATTACCAGCCATTACAGGTAGGGGAAGAGAAAGTTGGCTTCAACCAAATCTCCTGCCCACCTGAGATCCAGGGGATTAATCTAGCGAAGGAGTTCCTTTGAAGTTAACCAAAAATCGTGCTGGCTAAATGTCAAGGAAGACAAAAGCTGGAGGAACGGATGCATGTACAGGAGAATGGGAGAGACTAAAAAGCCTTCTTCAAGTAAAAAAAAAAAAGAAAAGCCACAATCCTAACAGGAAAACACTTAATGCAGGGATAAAAGCTTTTGAAAGGAGGCTAACAGCTCACCAAACCTCCACTTGAGTCAGTCACTTTGGAAACTAAATAGAATTATTCCTTGTCTTTCCTAAAGTAGGGAATCTCTCGAATTTGTGAATAACAAAACTGAGGTACAAGCCATTTAAATGATTTGCCCAGGGTTACACAGTGAGCGAGGGGCAGATCTGAGTTGAGAACTCAGCTCTCAAAAGCAAAACTTACTGTTTACAGTTCCCAAGTTAAAGCGCTCAGCCCAGAAGGAGAGGCAGGAGAAGGTGAAGCGAAAATTATGAATCATTTAAACCAGAATGGAGAGTCGGGGAGAGAAAAGCATGCCGCATAATTGAGGCGAATTCCTTGTTTGGGAAACTCTTCGCTTTGTTTCCAAGGAAAATGTCACTCCCTTTGCCTCTGGCCGCCTGCAGCAAGCCTCGGCAAGCTCCTGCGGCCTCCCCCGCGCCCCCACCTTGGAGCTGGAAGAAAGCTGTGAATGCTGAAGCGGAAGAAAGAAAACATCAAGCGCTTTCACATGTTGCTCGCTTTCTCTCTCCTCAAGATGGATGGGTCGTAAAGTTTTCTGACCCTTGGAGACACTTCATACTAAATCTGATAAACATGCAATTTCAGAATTACAAAATGCAGGGTATGATGCTTCCTTTTTCATTGGAAAAGCAGCAGCCCCGAGGAGGTGCGATCATTTACGTAAGGTCACGCAGCTGGCGAGCGGTGTGTTGGGGACTCTCTTTGCTTGTGCGTCTGTCTGAACACGGGTTTCTTTGCAGAAGGTCATCCGTATTCAGCACCAGAGCAAAAGTGTTCATTCCTTCTAGAGTTTTGAATCCTTCATTTTGTTTCTGAAACTCTCAGAAGTTATACCATCTTCAGGTGCACCACCTCCAGGCGAAGGGAGATTCCCACCTGAAACCGGTGCTTTCTATGGTCTGTTTTTTCTCTGAAGCTCACGACTTAGACCTAAAAGCCAAGTGCATTTTTCTCTGACTCCGTTTCTTCCACTAAATCACTGTGAAAGCTTGGCTTCTGTTTCCTTGTTCGTCAAATGGATGCTGTAGGAACTGTTTGATTTCCGAGGTTCCTTCCTCTCTATGATGACATGAGTTTGATTTTGTTTCAAGTAACATATAAGTGACTGTATATTTAGTACCAGGCTTTGCGATAAGCCAAGATAACACAGAAAATTAATTATGGTCCTTTCCTGCTCTCAGGGAACTAGAATGCAAGAGAGGAAGGCAGATCTGAAAATGTGATGTTTATATGTTAAAATACAGTGTCCTTAGGTAATAAAACCAGATATGATTTGTCTGTATTTCCCCCTTTTGAGAATTCTTATCTGTGGTATACATGTCAGACTAGTCACTTAGGAAGCTCATTGGAGGCCAGAGGATCCTGTTTCAACATATACAGTCATAAAATGAGAAGTCTGCCTTTAAACTCACGGCTCTCAGTGGGCTAAGGCTTGTCAGCTGGGCCTAGGCTGTGCACTTCGAATTGAAACAGGGTGTTGCCAGGGATGTGTCCAGCACAGTGATGGGCAAAATCCATAATAAACAGAGGAGACAGGATTGGTAGCAATGCTATGTGGAGCTAGACTGGCATTTGAGGCCAAGCTGAGAAGCAGGGAGAGTTGAGAAAAGCTTCAGCCTTTTTGATAAAACAGTGAATTCCAGGGAAATCCAAGGATGCAGGTCCTTGGATGAGAAACTTCTGTCAACCTTGCAACTGCTCAGTGGCCGTCCCCTCCACCAGCACCTGACAGTGCAGAGTGAACACTGACAGAAACTCTAGAAAGGATGAGCTCATGCCTCAGGTGACTGAGGTGACTTCCAGGCAGTTCCCAGGCCCATGAGAGCACTGCTTTGGAGGGACCGTGCAATGCCTGTTGTCACACTTGTCTGGATCTAGGGTGGGGACCTCGGTGAGTCTTGTGTGTTTGTAATTCTGCTCCTAGTGAGAGCCAGTACAGAAACATCCCAGACCTAGAATGAATCCAAGATATCCTGTGGTCCATCCTCTTCCCTTCACCATGAGGAAACGAGGTCCTAGGAAGAGTTGTGACTTCTGAAGTCGCACGGCAGGGAAGAAGAGAGGTGAAACCAGGACTCTTGTCTGTCACCAATGTGTGTGCAATTTCCAAACGTCTCTCTGACACAGCTTCAAGAATGACCCATGTCCTTGGATTTCCCTGGAATTCATTGTTTTACTGGAAAAAAAAAAAAAAGAGGCAGTTATTAGATGAAGCTTTTCTCAACTCTCCCTGTTTCTCAGCTTGACCTCAAACACCACTCTAGCTCCGCATAGCACTGCTACTGATGCTGTCTCCTCTGTTTATCATGGATTTTTACATTCATCTTTATTTCTTTAAATGTTGCGTTAAACATCCCTTATCATCTAAATTGAATTTTTCTTATGCCTCTTCAAGGGTCGTGTCCAAGACGCGTGCCTCATTGCCTCATCCTTGTCCCGGCCCTGTTTCTGGGTTCTAGGACATCTTCCCATAGACGATCAGGGGATAGCTGGCCATCTGTCCAGGTGGGACTCAGGGTCTAAAGTGGACACCTCTGGGGAAGGGCTGGTGGAGAAGCTTCTGACTAAGGCAGGTGACGTTCAGGGGCCGGTGTCTTCCAGGACCACAAGTACAGAGAAGGGTTCATGAAGACAAGGTGCTCCAGTCACAGGCCAGCTGTCGCGAAATCCCCCACAGCCACCTTCAAACCAGCCCTGGCAGCGTCAGAAAGCTGCCGCAGGATTCAGAAGCAGGGGGCTCACGTCTGTAAGAAAGTGGGGGTGGGACTTGCCATCCGCACCTTCTGAAGCGTGGCCAGGATCTCTGGAAATCACTGGCCTCAACAATGAAGGCAAACACGTCGTGTCTAGAGGCAGGTGTGCTGGGGGGACCCACCAGAAAGGCACTGGCACGTGGGTGACTGCCAGGCAGGTGGGCAGGAGGGGAGCCGCGCTGGCCACTGGGTCGGCCGTGCTGTGCCTGAGCTGCAGTGCAGCCCCCCATGCACCCCATCCCACCTTCACCTTCCCCCTGGCTCCATGGGCTTTTGACAGTCAAACAACTTGTCTTTTTCTGCTGGTGGATGTGCACTTCTTGAAGGCTTTCTCGATTTGTGTTCTCAACTTACCACCCTGGAGTTGAGCAGAGACACAATTTGTGGGGCCAAATGAAGGAAAGAAATGAGTTTAACCAGATAGAAAAAAACTTTTTTTTTTCTAGAAAAAATCAGAAAGTAAATATTTTAGATCCGAAGGTCATAGTGTGCCTCTGACACCCGTTTGGTTTGGCCCCTGCAGCAGCTATAGACAGCAGGATAGGGATAAAAGTAGCTGTTACAATGGTTCATTTCAATTTAAATGAAGTAGTTCATTTAAATTTTATGAAGTGTTCATGTTTCATAAAATATTATTTTTTTTTAAGATTTTTTTCCAACCATTTAAATGTTTTTAAAATCTTAGCCTGTGAGCCAGTTCGCCAACCCTTGGTTCGACCAACAAACCTCATATGTTCCACTCCTATCAAAAGCTATTCTTTTATTTCAATCTGAATTCGAGCCAAATATCACCTTTTCCAGAAAAGTCTGCAGTTTAATAAAATAAGACTCTCTAAAAAAAGATTATTATGAAACAAAGGGTGTTCATCTACTAAAAGAATCAGCGTACAGAGACTGGAGAGGAAGATATTCATTATGACAGTCTTGTTGGGTGATCGATTAAGTTATTTTGCTGTGGCATTTTCTGGTTTTATTTTTGTTTTGTCTGGTATTTTCTTTCTTTTTATCATAGCTATTGTGCGTTTCTTTGGGGGGGGCAAGGAGGACGAATCAGAGCTAAGAAATTTCAGTATTCAATGTTTTTCTGTAGCAGATACTATCCTAATTCATCACACGAGGCTCTGGCGTTTACGAAGTGAATCATTTTCTCATATAACACTTCCAGCAACTCTGTGGAGTAGCGAGAACCAGTGTTATCAACAGCGAAGTCACAGATAAAGGTCGGAGAGGCTTAATCAAGTACTTGATCAAACTTGCACGGTTGGCAGTGTAGTTGCATTTGATCTCAGTCCCTGGCCTGTAGGTTCAGGTTGGCTCCATTTTCTCTCTATCACTTGACTCCTGCTGTGGCAACGCCCAACAGCAGGTGCCGGGGGAGAGACAGAGGTGAGCAGGTTGTGAGGCGGGAGAGAGAGGTGTAAACAATTGCCGGGCCAAGAAGGGGCCATAGCCAGCAACTCTGCCAGGCCCAGGGTCTAGATGAGTGTCGGCCTCAGTGACCTGTGGGAAAGGAAGCTGATGGTCACTAGTCCAGAGATGTTTGTAGTATTGAACGGATAATGCTGTGGCAAATAACAGGCACAGAGTATATAGGTGGACAGAGTTTCTAGAACTTTCAAGCTATTCCTATTCTCACAAACTGAAGAAGCCAATGAATAAGTAGGCGATGCTCATGTATGTTTGAGTGATGCCTCCCTCATATGTCACTGACACAGCAAGGGGAAACATTCTCCCAAAACAGCCTGATGTGGGACAGCCAGTCCTCCAGGTGTGTGTGTGTGTGTGTGTGTGTGTGTGTGTGTGTGTGTGTCCACGAGGGCCGGAGCACAGTCCATGTAGAGCTGCCATAATCATAGCCGTTAATACTTAGGTGTTTCTCCTCCAAGCTCTCTAAACCCTACGAAATGAGAAAGCTGACAGCTGACGGCATCACTGCTTTGACTCACCCTGGCCCAGAGAAGGCTGCTTCATTTCCTCCTTCCATTTGACCCTGCGACTCCTACCTGACATGAACTACCATCACGTCACATTAAATGTTTATTGTGCCAGCTCATCTGTGTGTCTGGAAAGTAAGCAAGGGGACCCAAAGGTGCAATTCCTTTCGTGCCTCTCAGAGGATGACATTTCTCTGGCTCTAAAGCCCTGTTCTCGGAGGGCCCAGAGTCTGAGTTTAATGATGGAAATGAAGCTTGAATGGGAAGTCGCATTGAGAAGAAGAGTCAGGTATCTGAACTGTGTGTTTGAATACTACATGTTAAATAAACAGCTGTCTTAGGTTTGACCAATAATAGTTGTATAATAATAATAATAATTAATAATAATAACAATTGCAAACTTGTGAGGCCCTACTATGTGTCAGGAACAGTGCTTGGTGTGTTGCATGCCTTTGCTCTGATTGCAAAGGGTTTAAGTTCACAACTACCTGTTGGAATTCTAGCTGTCTAATCTTGGGAAAAGAGGACCAATCATAAAAATAGCTTATCATGGCGGGTAAATGATGCCTCCTCTCTCCCCACTCTACTCCCCAAAAAAGATCCACGCACCTCGAACCCCTGGGAAAAGTCCCTTGTCAATATGATTCAGTTAAAGGTCCTGAGATGAATTTTTCCTGAAATATCTGGGTGAGATAACCCAAGGACAAGTGTCCTTATAAGAGGAAGGCAGAGAGAGATTTGAGACAATGTGACCACAGGGACAGATTAGAGTGAGGAAGACCCCGGGCCACACGTCCAGGAATGCTGACAGGGATTGGATCTGCCCTGGAGCCTCTGCAAGAAGCCAGGTGTGCAGCGTTGCAAACACCTTGGTTGTGGACATCGGGTTTCCAGTTGCTTTAAGCCCCCAGCTTTTGCTAGTTTGATTCGGAAGCCACGGAAAACGAATACACTGGCAAAGTCATTGTGACTGTTAAATGGGTGACAAAGTGTAACACGCGGAAAGTGACGCAGAGCAAGTGTCAGGTGAAATTTAGCTGCTGTTACTATCATCCCCGTTTTAGCGATGAGAGAATAGATATTCATTCAGAGAGTTTTCGCAAATGGGAAGCGATGAGAAACCTATTTAAAACTGTTTTATAGGATTGCAAATCCAGGTTAGAAGCATTCTCGAATTTATATTTCCAGTTCGACCTCCCTGATGAAAACAAACAGCCCCCCCCCCAAAAAAAAAGAAATAATTGGGAGACTTTTGACTTTCAGTCCTCTGGAGTGGAGGGACCTTTAGAAGGTTATAGATATTTAGTTGAGCCTTCCGCCCCAAAATTGTAACTCATTGTTGAGGAAAAGTACTAAGTCAGAGCGAAGAAAATGCCTTAGTCAAGTCCTGTTGATAAAGAAGTCTCGGCAGGCATGAGGCCCTGGTAGGGAGGCACCTGGGCTGGGAATACAGTGACCTGGTGGACCATGGCCGTCCTCAGGGCTGGCGTCCCTGACTGCCACTGCCCCTGCCCCCAGGGATCGTGGTGCACTGTTGTGCATCAACTCTGGTGCAGGCGGCCGGGGGTGGGGGCAACTTTCCCTGCCAGGCCTGCCAGTAAAATCCTTTGTCACTGCCTGAGTTCAGGCCTAACAGATCACGCTTCTGACTGTAGCCAGGAGCTGCACGTAGAGGGAAACGATAGTTTAATGTATTTACGTTCCATAATAAAAGATCTAAAACCTGTGATCTCAGTGCCCACTTTACCCGCATAGAAAAAGAGGAGTCAGTGATACCCAGTAAGGAAAGCAGAGATCAGTAAAATGGACAGAGGTAACGAGAGGGAAAAAAATATCAATAAAACCAAAACCTTTTTGTTTGAAAAGATCAATAAAATCGATACTATTTTCTTTAGATTAGCGAAGTAAAAAGAGAAGGCATCCATTAACAAGATCAGTAACTCAGGAGGGCTCATTGAGAGGGACACGATGCCAACGTACAGTCACCAAAGCTAAAGCAAAAACTAGCGTGTGGCCAGCGGCCACAGAGGACGCAAAACGGGAAAGGCCACGTGACAGACACGAGGGGTGGGGAATCTGATGGGATAGAGACACCGTTATGACAACATATGAAGATGCTTTTTAAAAAAAAAAAAAAATGCTCTTCTAGAAGGCAATGTGTCAACTCCTATAGGGGAGGGAGCCAGACGGAAATGGCAAAGGACAAATCACCGGACCAAGACACTGTGGAGCACACGAGGCGCAGATCCGTGCAGAAAGGTGGTCCAGGTGAAGAGGCTGCTGGAGAGAAAAGCCCCAGCTGTGGAGAACGCCTGGAACCACTCGATCACGACGAGACAAACACGACCGGAGCGTGAGACGTGGCTGGGCCGCGGCCTCCCGGCCGGCCTTGCCGCTCGCGCTTTCCGCCTCCGGCTGCTGCCTGCGATGTCACTTGTCACTGAGTAAGAAGGCAGGGGCTTCAAACAGCAACAGTTTCACATCTCCCAGAGTCTGTGGGGCAGGAGTTCTGGCGCAGCTTAGCTGGGTGCTATGGGTTCAGGCTTTCTCTCAAGGCTGCAGCCACCGGGCCCCCAGGGATGCTGTCATCCAAAGTCCTGGATGGGGCAGGGAGGGACACACGGTGACTCTCTCTGCAGCTGTTGGCAGGCTCGGCTCCGCCCTGCTCATCTGTCTGGAGGTTGGAGACATCATGGGTCTTTGCATAGAGCTCGTCACAGGATGGGAGCCTGCTTCCCCAGAGTGAGGGCTGAGACGGAGAGAGGGAGAGGGGGGAGGAGAGAGGAGCCACCTGCCCTCTGCTCTGAAGCCAGCCCTGCGTGTTTAGGCGTCCGATCCAGCGCCCCCGCTCCCGGTGCTAACTCTGCATTAGCTGTTTGTTGCTGAGTTAAAAAGCACCTGAAATTCAGCCCCTTAGTACAACACGTGCTTATCATTTCGCGGTTTCTGGGGGCCAGGAACCCCAGCGTGGCTTGTCTGGGCATCTTAGTCTCAGGGTCTCTTTCAGGGTTGCAATTATGGTGTCCCTGTGACTGCAGGCATCTCAGGGCTCAACTGAGGGAGTCTCTGCTTCTGTGATGGACTGACATGTGTCCCCAGAGTCCGTGTGTTAGAGTCCTAACTTCTAGAATGTGTCCATATTTGGAAATATGGCCTTTAAGATGTGATTACAGTTAAATAAGGTCGTAAGGGCAGGACCCTAAACACGACCGGTGCCCTCACCACAGGAGATACACGAAGAATGTGAGCACACGGAGAAAGGCCACACGAGGGCACAGCCAGAAGGCAGACACCTGCCGGCCAAGGAGAGGAGAGAGGCCTCGGGAGAAACCAGCCTGGCCGATCCCACGATCTTGGATGTCTGGCCCCCAGAACCGTGAGAAAATAAACTGCGACTGTGTAAGCCCCCTACAGCCTGTGGGTGCTGTGATGGCAGCCCCAGCTCATTTATATGGGCTCCAAGCTCGGTGACATGGCCGTGGGCGGGTCTCGCGTCCTAGCTGGCTGCTCACTGAAGACATCACTTCTCCATCCGGTGGACCTTTCCTTAGGGAAGATGATGAGATGGGGTCGGGCCTCCCTCGGAGTGTCCATATGTGCCTGCCTGAGATAGTGAGAGGGAGATGATAGGGGTGGAGATGAAGGGGAGAGGGAGAGGGGGAGGAAGATAGAGATGGAGATGAGGGAGAGAGGGACATGAAGGGAAGAGGGGGAGGGAGGAGAAAGCCAGAGGCTATTTGTAACCTAACAGCCCTCGGAAGCACAGCCTCTTCCTCCACTGCGTTCAGTCACTAGAAGTCAGGCTCTGGGCTCAGGCCGCCCTCGAGGGCGGGGACATGAACACCAGGAGGCTGGACCCCCAGCTCCATGCTAGAGGCCGCCGGGCATGCAATCCATTCCCCACAGAGAGGACAAGGGAACCTCTTAAAGATGTGGTCACGCTCCTCTCCACTTGAAAACCAGCCCTGTCGGAGCAGCGGATACTGCTTTCTGCAGCCGCAGGCCCTTCCTTCGTGGCTGCACCTCTGCTCGCCTTCCTCTTCCTGCCGGCTGTTCCCCATTGTGTCACCTCTTTCCCTGTCATTCTTCAAACACCTTAAACCCTTTCCCGACTCAGGGAATTGGCTCTTGCTTCTCCTGCTAGGAGGGGTCATCCCCAGGTGCTCCTTTCCATCAATCAGACCCTCGAAGCACCCGCTGGGAGTGACCCCAGGGTGTTGGGAACTACCCTGGCAGCCGGCCCTCATCTCTGTGTCCCAGCACCGCATGGAGAAGCCGGGGCGATCTAGAAATGGCCTGGGTGCCAGCCTGGGGAGCCGGGCTCTGTTACTAGAAGACTCTCTCTGAACGGGACAGTGATAGGTTCCAAAGAAACATGCAAAGCGATCTCTGGAAGGAGGTTTGGCAGGGCCAGACCTACCTGCACATCGAGGCAGGCCCGAAGGCAGTGTGGGCCTGGGGCACTGGGAGCGGAGGGGCCTGTGCATTTTTTCATAAAAGATGTTTTATGGAGATCTTCGTACATGTTTGTGCCTGAGTACACCTGGCAGGGATCCAAATACATCTCTGCTTTCCACTGTGAACATCGCGGGGTTCACGCAGTTCTGTTTCTAGCCGGTTCCGACTCCTTCAAAAGAGAATGTCCATGCAGATGTGGTCGTTAGAAGTAGAAGGGACTCCTGCCCCAACGAGTCAGTCACCTCTATCCCTCTGACTTAAGACTTTTGTTCGTTCATCCCCATCATCCCCAGGCGTTTGATCCATAGAGTTTGCGCATTTGGAATTCCCAGCAGTTTATCGTGTCTCTCCATCATGTTGTGAGTCATCGATAGTGTTCGTCTATAAACACATCAGCCAAAACAGGAAAAAAAGGATGAATCAGATTTCAACACCCTGGCCCTGCCTCTCGCCTCTCTTTGTTTTCTATTTTTCCAAAGAGAAAGGGGAACGTGAACACAGAGAGAGAGACAGAGACACAGACAGAGATTGCTTTTGATTCTCTCTCTCTGGAGGGGCCATTGGCACAGGAGATCAAAACTTCGCCCTGGCATGGCGTTCAGAACAGGAAATTTAAGCTGCATAGCTGTGGTTTCTCAGCCTAGAATTGGGCCAACCTTTCCTTCCTTTTGGTGGCTCAGATCATGTATTGTCGGAGATAGAAAAAACCCACTTCAGCCTCAGTTTCCTGATCTGAATAAGGAAGTGGTTAAACTCGATAAGCTTTAGGAAACCCAAATCTTAAAATTCCGTGATTCTAAATACGCACGCACACACACACACACACACACACACACACACACACGCACGCACACGCACGCGCACCCAAAAAATTAAGCCAGGCTCCGCTTGGGGACCCTTCTACGATTCTCTACACTCGATAAACAGTTGCTGATTTGATGATGTTTGATCTTAACTAATCCCACATCATTTGCTTTCCATTTAAAAAAGGATGTGGGTTGTTCGGCTTCTTATCCTTGCTAATTATTTCAATTCCCTTTTTATGTAAAAATGTTTGGCCTGCGTGGGGGAAGGGGCGTGAAGGTGGTACAGACGTAGTAGGAACAGTAAAAAAGGCAAGTTTCACAGTGATGGTTAGGTCCTGAGGCATGGGTAGAAAGAAGTTCACCAGACAACAAGAGCTCAGAAAGGCATCTGAGGAGAAGAGAAAGCTGTCTGCAAAAACTCAGGCATGCAGAAGAGACTGGTTCACTGAGAGTCCTGGAATGCAGAATAATGAAGATTAGACCAGGAAAAGTGCTGGTCTTGCCTGTCTGCTATCTGTTCCCATTCTGGTACATCACGTCGACTGTTCTTCAGGAATTCTCTGTCCCACTTTGTTCCTGTGGGTTGGGCAGGGATGACCCTGACCCCTGACTCTAGAAGGAGACACTTTCCCAAGCCTGGCCAGTTAGAGCACTGCATCCCCTCCACCCTGCAGGGTTCTCAAATCGAAGATGAGCCGGCAACTCAAGTTGGGTCAAGTCCACTAAAAGGAGAGACTGCCATTCTGCTAGCATTGCTGAACTGTTAGCCTGAGGCCGGAGGTGGCGATTTCACTGACATCTGCCGAAAGTCCACCTGGGCAGGATGCCATCGTCAAAGCACAGCAGAGCCAACAGATAGAAATTTTAGTTAAATGCTCTGTTCACCTGTTCAGGTTTCCCACGTGGAGAGCTCCTGGCATTCTGGGTAAGACAGTTCCCCCGCTGGTGGAATGCTCAGCCCATTGAAGGACATTGACATCCTTGCCCAAGGCCTCCTGAATGTCAGGAGCCCCCTCTCCCCACTGTGATAAGCAAAACTCCCCCTGGATTTCCAAATGGCCCCTGGGAAGTGGTATCTTCCCAGGCAGGAACCCGATTGGAATGCAGTCATGCCTACCTTGAGGGCTCCAAGTTTCATTTCTGTCTGGTTTGGTTGCTTTGTTTTGGGTTTGGCAGTTTGCACTGGGTTTGTCACTTGGAAGGAAAATGGTCATAAGCCCTTCAAGGAAGCAGGGGTTAAATGGTCAGAGTGTTCTCTACGCATCACTTAGTATCTGAGTCACACATGAGCGTGTGTGTGTGTGTGTGTGTGTGTGTGTGCGCGCGCGCGCGCGGTCTGTTTCAGAGAGATGGAAACACGGGAGGTAGTCACCACTGATGGGGAAACTAGACAGGCCTAACCTGAGGACTGCTAGCTGTCAAGTCAATGTCAAAACCCTCAGGGCTAAAAGAGATGCGGATATAAATAAAAGTCGGAAGGACTAGGTGACTGCGCCTTGAATAAAATAAGCTTGAAAGACTGGACATTCAAGCAGAACGATATTTAAAATATTTAACAACTGATAAAGCAAAGGCATGAACATTTTAAAACAAACCTATATAGTCAGGGTTCTCCAGAGAACTGGACCAATAGGATAGATGTTAGATGATGATAGATGATGATAGATAGATGGATGGATGGATGAATGGATGGATGGATGGATGGATGGATGGATAGATAGATGATAGATAGATAGATAGATAGATAGATAGATAGATAGATAGATAATAGATGATAGATAGATAGATGATAGGTCGATGATAGATCGATGATAGCTAGCTAATAGATGATAGATCTAATCTATACATTTAAGAGGAGATTTATTATAGGGGCTGGCTCACCTGGTGAAGGAGGCTGAGAAGTCCACCATCTGCTGCCCGCAAGCCCAAGAACCACGAAAGCCAGCAGCACAACTCCATTTCAGTCCAGAATCAGGGGCTCCCGGCGTCCCAAGGCCTGAGAACTAGGAGCTCCAGCTCTCAGTCCCTAGGGCTGGAAAAGACGTTCATCCCAGCTCAGGAAGAGACGAAGGGGATTCATCCTTCTGATGCCTTTTTGTTGTCTCCGGGCGCTCAGGGGACTGCATGGTGCCCGCCCACACTGGCGAGCACATGTCTCTTCACTCGGTCTACTGAATCAAAGGGTGATCTCTTCCAGAAACATCCGCACAGACACGCCCAGCAGTCATGTTTTACCAGCTTCCTGGGCATCCCTCAGCTGAGTCAGGCCGACATATCGGAATTAACCATCGCAGAACCCCCTCCATAAGAACAGATGTGGGGTTAAGAATCAGCTGACCAGTAACCCTTCAGCCAGGGACTCGGTATTCCCCCCAGGACTCATCATTACATCATGGCATCTTTACATAACTCTGGTTTTAACAATAAACCTCACGAGGCTTTCTTTATTAAAGAAAATCACAGACTTATTTTTCTTTTATTTTTTTTTTCTTTTTTTTTTGGATTGGAAAGCACCGCACTAACCCTGTAATAATCTCTTGTTTCCCCTTATTTAAAAGTGTGTCTTACTACTTTCTCGAAGGGGGAAGAAATAATATGTTCCCAGTTTCCTTCAGTTAGTCGCTTTTCCCTAAAATAATCCATTCACACAAAAGCACTCATGAGCACTATATAATTTATGGGAGATTGCACAGAGCTGACTGTGGGTTTGTGCTGGTCCAGCTGACAACAAATTGAAATCTCCCTGAGACGTCTCCTCGGGCCCAGGC
The DNA here is from genome assembly GCA_030015415.1 of Cynopterus sphinx. Taxonomy (NCBI): domain Eukaryota; kingdom Metazoa; phylum Chordata; class Mammalia; order Chiroptera; family Pteropodidae; genus Cynopterus; species Cynopterus sphinx. The sequence goes on along the minus strand of CM057383.1, from coordinate 3,649,804 downwards.
TTTTCCGTGGTGGAGGTTGGGTGGTGCTTCTCTCCCTCCACTCCCCCTACCCCCTGCCTCTCCAGCTTTTTCGTTCTATCCTTTGTTTTCATTTGTCCTTCCAAGCCTTCTCTTCAGTATTAGGTCATGGGATTCTGCTTTGCTCTACTTTTATCTTTAAATTTTCTTATCTACCCACCATGTTAACTGTCAAAATAACTCCCCCTCCCCCCCACACACACACTTACTGGTACTTATGCTGTTTAGAAACAAGTGGCTATAAGTGACAAAACACATCATCTTCTCTCATGCCGGACATTTGAGAATGTCTGTGTAATCATTCAGACATTGTATAGTGATGCCCCGCTAAACAGAGATGTTAAATGATGTTATAACACGCTTTTAAGTATGATTCTTTTTTTTTTAATGCCTATGGCACCTGCTCTTCCTAGGTGGTCTCCCATCCAAGTACTAACCAGGCCCGACCCTGCTTAGCTCCCAAGATCAGACAATATCGGGTCTGTTTGGGGGTGACATGGCCATAGACAAGCATAGTCCTTGTTGAACAATCAGTAAAACCATTGCCCATGACCTTGCCTTTCCGTGTAATGTTTATGACATGAGGCTTCCTTTTCTGGCCTTGTGTCCATTTCTGGGAAAAGAAAATATCGCTGACATTTTATCCTCCTTTTTAAAGCCATCCCCCTGCTTTCCTTGACTTCAGCCCCCATCCAACTCAACTGTTTTTCAGCGCATGGAGGGAAATGAGGAATTTCGTTTTAAAAGTAGAAATGCGATGGGATTTCCTGTTTGTTTCCCCCAGGCAGTGGCCTTGTGAGAAGAGGAGGCATATGTCTACTTTCCTGGTACTAAATTGTAGGTTATAAAATAAAACAAGCTCTTTGGGTTTACGGAGAAGAACTAGCTCCCTGCTTTCTTTGTTCAGTATGTCATTGGGCCCCACTTGCTTTGTAGAAAGCATCTTCTCAGGGTTCATTATTCGTTTTTCTTGTTTATGGAAACTGCATACTGAGTGTGTGTGTGCCGTTCTGGACGTCGTGTGAGGTGATAGAGATACCAAAATGAAAGACCTGATTTCCACCTTTAGGAATGCTTAGTCTAGCTGTGTGTGGCTTCAGTTCGGAAGTTTTTCTGGTTCTGCTCAAGACCCTCTCCTCCATCCGGGTGGATTTCTGTCGCTCGTTGGATCTCGGAGCATCCTTCCATCCCATGTTGAAGCAGTTGGTTTAGACCATGGGAATCAGCAGGCCTCCTCTTCAACCCAGCTCCTGACTGTGTGACTTTAGACAGCTTACTTTACTTCTTTGAACCTCATTTTCCTCTCTGTAAAGTGCGGACCCCACTATGTGCCTCGATGGATGCCTTGGGGTTTAAATGGTACAACCTGGCTAAAGCTTATGACACTGGAGAGCTCTTGGTAAATGGTGGTTTCCTTCCCCCTCCTCCTTCCTCGGCATCTACCATGTTCTGTTTTGCATCATAATTCCCTGTGCCTTTCCCCCTTCTCTCCACATCCAGACTATAAAAGCTCCTCCTTGAGGACAGGAATGATGCCCGGCTCAATCTAACGACCCCACAGCACTTTAAGACTAGAAACAGAGCAATGACACTGAACAAACTGAAAGGTGCAAACGTAACGCACATTGTCATTGCCAGACGGGAACACCGAAACTAAGAGGGGACAGAAATCTGAAGTCCTCAGGCGGGCCGACGATCGTGGTGGAGTGAGGAGGGAAAGAAAAAGGCCCCACACTTCTCTCGCCCACACCAAACGCACTCCGCACCCGTTCCTTCGCTCAGGGCCTTCGCGGCTGCGCTGCATGCGTTTCTTCCCTTCTTGGCCTCTTTCTGAAGCGGTCCCCGGTGCCCACTCTGGAGCCTCATTCCCATACCCTGCTCGTTCCTCCTCACACTGCACAAGCCCACGGACCCAGAACTGCCCTCCCCCGCCCCTCTCCCCCACCCCCGGGGTTCTGCGGGGTGCCCTTTGCTCCTCAGGGCCGAGGCGTCTTCACACACCCTCAGCAAGTCTTCGGCTGGGGTGCCGAGGCCTCTGGCACAGAACTGTGGGACTCTCCATCGCGTCCAAAGTCTCTCTTCTGTCCCTTTAGTGTCATGATACTCGTGGTCCCACCAAGGCGAACATGACAGCAGCCATCAACCACCTGGGCGAATTTACCCTCATTTCTTGGAAGCAGGTTCCTTAAGGCTTCCTCCCTAGACAATGAGTGGACAGGAGAGAAGTGAGTGAGTTAAGCGTCCATCTCCAGGGGAAGGCCGGGTGGGGGCGATTAGACTCACAGACGCTCTTCTGTGACCTTCATTTGGCCAGTGTTTGTTCGCACCTTTTAGGATCAGCTACTCTCGTGATGACTTTAGGAAATTCTAAAAAATGTAGATTAATAGTAAGATTCCATTTCTGATCAGATGAGAGCTAGAGGGGTTCTAACATCAGAGACAGGCCGTTCAGTTTGCCCCGTAAGAGCCATTTAACCTTGGAGAAGAGACTTACCGTCCCCGAGTCCCACTGTGTGGGGGAATGCATGAGTTTCATGATTAATTAAGCCCCAAGATCGCTGATACCTGGAAATTCACTCATTTACTCACGCATTTATTCATGTGGAATGAGATGAAGTTGTTTTCCTCCTTCCAGGTGGAAGGAGAGGTTTTGTTTACAGAAGCACATCTCTTTTATTCCTGTTCTAGAGACATTTAGAGATTCGCCTGGTACATGAGGAACTGTACTTTCCGAAGAGAATTTTCTGAGCACGTGGGCCACAGCTCTTGAGGCCGCGTCGTATTCACTAAAGGAGCTCGTTTGCTGTGAAAAGCAGAGCCAGGAGTCTCGGTGCTCACTCCCCACCTCTGTGGATGCCTCCAGAACTCCTGTCACACAGAGGTCCGGTCCGGCCTGGCCTGTCATGCCACAGCCTTTCCCGTCTTAATCTATCCCTTCATTGTTATCTGCATCTTGGCTGTGGAAAATCCCACAAAGAGATGATGTTCAGATCCAGTGAGTTTCTAACTCAAACTGATATTCTCCCTGAGGTCAAGAACATGTTTCTAATGTCGACGGGATAAGAGAATTCTTTCAGAGGTGAGCTTTTTAGCTGATTTCCGATCCGTGCCCATTTTCTCTGGTCCCTGAGTGCTGTCGGTTAGTGCATTTGCTTCCCCTGGACCCGAGAAGCTCAGGTGATATAGAAATGCCTTTGCTTGTTTGTTTATTTTCACGTCAACAGCCAAGCAGTTTCAATTAAGCTGAGCTGAATTCAGCAAAGGCAGCCACTGCTTCGCCTGGCGTCTTTATTTTGTGTCGCCAAACAACACGCTTAATTATACTTTTCCATTGAAAATGTGATCATTTGCTGGTGATTCTTTACCACCTGGTCTAGATCTCTCATATCACATCTCTCATAGGAACAACTTTGTTTGAGGCTCCCAGCCACCACCTTCCCTCCAGCTTCTCTTCTGCCCTTACAATGTGGCGCTAGCTGCCCGAAGGCCCTCATTCCCCACTCTGATGTCCCTTAAGTCCTAGCTGCACAGCCAGCCGGTTCCGACCATCTGCATGCTGACACGTAGGAGCTTGCTCTGCCACTCCCATACGGTTGTCCTCAGCGTGAAGTCCCCTGGCACACAGGCCATTCATAAATTGTCTTTTTTTCCTGGTTGTGCAGCTTGATCTCCTACCACTTCCTTATGTCCACCCAGACTACTCAGAGAGCATATCTGTTTCTTTTTCCTGGCAATCGTCTTTTCAACCTTTAAGCTTATCCTTGGGATCTGCTTCTGCCGAGGACCCTTAGTTCCTGTCCCCCTCCCAGCAACAGGTACCAGTTAGTCCTTTACGCTTTGTGCTCCTAACACTGAATATTCACCACTTACAATATTGTCACATTGTGTCATCAACTTGTTGGTGTATCTATGCCCCTAGTAACCCGTGAGGGGCGTGAGACCATAAAACACTTCATCCGAGTCATTAACGCACCCCAGAGACAAGCGAAGTCTCAGGCGTGTAGTAGGAGAACCGGATGGCTGAGTTTGCAAAGCCTTCCCTTTTTGATGCGAATTGTCTTGTATTTATTGAAAGTCCAGATTCTGGTCTCCTGTATATAATATTCTTCTGGCTACCAGGAGGCACAGGAAGCAGAAGAAGAGATGAGCTACATGCGCAAACACCCTACAAGAAGTTGTCTGGGAGAAGCACCCGGGCAGGGAGAAGCTGCTACGAAGTGGCCGAAACTATTAGTCAGTGAGGCCTCGGGCGTTGTTTTAACCCATCACTAGACAGTTTCTTTTCCAGAAAGACAACATGTCCTAGGTTCCTCGCGTCCCACTGCCGGGGAGGCAGTGATGAACTTCCCACTGAAAAACGATGCTGTGTAGGCACCACGTAATTGATTGTACCGGCTGCAGCTTCCCAAAGAGCAAATTGCTCTGAGTCGCAAGGTGCTAGGAAATGAAATTTCTTGGGAAATTCACTGGAGAGCCTCCATGAAAATTATCATGTCCAATTTTCTTCAGGTGGCATCCGTTAGGTTCTTATTATCCCGCCTCGGTAATTGTAGCCTTTGGGCTTTTTGAGCTAAAATTACAATAAAGATAAAATGAAATCTTTGAATTGTATTACTAGGAGGAAATTAGAAAAGACTCCGGGGATGTTTCATGGGCTGCTTTTAAATGTAAAAGAAATGGTGAATATATATATAAAATGTATATATGATGTATAATACACACACACACACACATATTCCTAGTGTATTGAGTGTTTTTATAAAATATATATATATATATACATATATATATATATCTCCACTACTGACTCAATTCTCAAACTGTATGCACTAGTTTCCTGTGGCTGCTAAAACAAATTAGCATACATTTAGCAACTTGAAACAGCAAATATTTATTATCTGTTGATTTTTCTTTCCCTTCAGTGACATGCATTTTTAAAAATGCTGATTTCTAATTCATTTTGGAGAGACTGGCAAGCAAACACTATGTAGCAAGTCAAATCGATAGGATAAAACATCGCCACTGGTATCACTGGAGTTCACTGTTGAAACTAAGCTTTTTCACAAAGTGACTACGAAGTTTGTAGCGGGTGCCTTCTCTGTGCCTGGCACTGGGTAACGATAGCCAGATGTGATCGGCTCTATGATATCTTAACAATAACTGGCTTTGTCACATTTTCCTTGGATTATTGCGAATGCAAAATTTCAAGTCCCACGATGAGCTGAAAAGCCTCTCTCTGTGTCTGTGTGTCCTTCTCTCCCTGATCCAAGAACAGAGTTGCCACCCACACGTATGGTAGTGACTAGCTCACCCTGATTTAGAGGCTGGGTGGGAGGAAGCGTGGAGAAAAAGTGGGCCATCCCTTCTCTGCTTTTATGTACAAATCCGAGCCAGTTTTGAAGGCCGCTATTGAAAATAAATGGGGGGAAAATGGAAGCCTTCCCCACCCCGTTCAGAAATATATAACGCATATAAAATTATACATGCACAGATTTGTTTTGTTTTCCCAGAAACAACACAAAGCAATGAGCACAAATTTCACACTCCTTCCCATTTGCCTGTTTCAGGAATTTCGTGAATCACAGCCCACGAAGAACAAGCCCACTCCATTCATACAAACAAGCGCTTTTTGTTTTCACCTTTTCACTTTTATGCACAGCAGAGTCGAGGGAGCTGGTTGCCTCTTCAGTTATCTTTTATTCGCTCTGGAGTTTTAAAAAACTGATTCCTCGATAGAGGATTCTTAATCGAATTTTCGAAAGGCTGAGTTAGAAGGATGAGTTAAAACCCTCTTCCTAGCTTTCTATTTAATTCTAAGCTCTGGGACGTGTTGACTCTGTAAGAATTGACAGCCTAAGCAGAGTCTCTGTTCTGTGCATCCTCACTAACAAAGAAGTTCATTCGTAACATGGACAGGAAATGCCAGATTTTGCTGTTGTGGATACATTGGACACATCCATGGATGATGCTTTCACATCTATGCATCACCATAGTGCATCGTGCAAAAAGTTTGGTTATACCGTTTCTGCAGCTGAGAAGACTGAGGCCCAGACATTTCTGTTTGAGAGCAGGTTAGAGCTCTCCTTCCCACAGGAGTCTTCCCTTCTTTCCCCTGTCCCTCTCCTTCTTTCCCTCTTCCCTCCGCTTCCCAGAGAGGAGAAAGCAGCCCCTTGATGGCAAAATGACCAGTGACTTCCCACCTTCTCCAAGCCCATGACCCATTTCTCATTCCAGTTTTTGCCTCTGCTGCCTGCTCATTTTTCCTTGCTTTCCACTTAGAGTCATGGGAAGGTTTTCAGGGAATGAATTAGAAAAAAATATTTTAAAAATTACCTTTCCTCAGTTGTTCTAAATATGTGAATGTTCTAGTTCCTGGGCTAACCCCAGAAATCCTAAGAGGCCTGAAGTTCAAAAATCATAAGGGGAAAGGTTGAAATCATGTAGGGAGACATGGCCCCAAGGACAGACAGTTTCTGCCATATTAAAATCCCTATAGGCTCACTCTTTTTCTCAACATGCCCTATTCATTGAGCCATGTTTTGAAGAGAACTTTCCATATGTTAACTTTACATGTTTGGCTTTAAATCGCGCGAGATAGATATCTTTAATTAGATTGTTCAGATATGTAAACTGGGCCTCAGAAAAGCCCATGGACTTGCCCCAAGGTTACACAGTTGGCCAGGATAACGACACACATCCCATGTTCTGCCCACTCTGTGATTCCTTTCCTAAAGCAAAACACACCTCCCAACTTGGGTCCCCTGATGAATCGTCTTAGGATCTTGCATTTTGTCAACCCTCTTGGCAAACTTCTAGCTGAATGAAGGAGGGGATTTCCAGAACAAAGTGGTCCTATTGCTTTGAAGAACGCCTGTGTTGATTTCCCAGGCCCTTGAACAGTTGCCTTTGATATGAAGGATTCCCAAGTTTTGACTTTCAGGAAAAAGCTCAAGCTGAGGATTGTAGCACCTCGAGGTAGGCGGCTGCCATGGTGTTAATCAGTGCTGTGACAGGGACAGCTCAGAATGTGCTCTGCCGCTCCTTTGTTCTTACTCTTTGAAACCAGACACCCTGCGCCCTGGCGTGTTGGCTTTGGCAAGCTGAATAAGGTCCTCACCTGGGGCTGGAAGACACCTTGAAAGTCATCGAATTCAACCTTCTCCCTGTACAGAGGAGGCAAGGGAAGCTCAACGTCTTCCCGAGGTCACATTTGCAGCAGAGCTAGATCTGTAAGCCCAGTCTGTGACTCTTAAGAAGGGGCTTTCTACCATTTTGAATCATCTCCACGCGAAGCTTGAAAGAGTTCTCAAAAGTGAAGGCTTTGCTGACAAGCTTTGCTGACGGTGACACCGTGTCACGCAAACGAGCACGCGCTTTGGAGTCAGACATGATTGGAACCAAACACAATTCAGGTCCTAAAGATGCTTCTGCTGGAAGTGTGATTCGAAAGCTTGATGTCTTCTTCTGTAAAAGGGGGACAGGCATGATCTCATCATTTTGAGGAGTGAAAGAGAAGTGATTTAAGCAAAGCTTTCTTTTTCACGTAGCAGGTTCTCACCAAGCATGTGTGTTGCCCTCATTCATTTCGATGCAGTTGTGTAATCCACAGAAGAGTTAATACACTCCTTCCATGAAACATTTGTAGAGTTTATATTTGCCGCAACAGCATGTGTGGGTTCAGTCATTTATTGAAGAAATCCTTATCGAGTTCCTATCATGTGCCAAGGGTTATTTGAGCCACTGGGAACACAGAAGTGAACAAGATAAAATTCCTGCTCCCGTGGAGCCTCCATAATTTCGAGGAGAAACAGATAATACAGTCCTAAAGTAAACCAAGAGTACGTTAGAGGAAAGGAAGGCTACGGAGAAAAAACAAATCCGGATAAAGGGCAGCAGTGAGTGTGGTGGGGGCTGTGATGTTAGATGGGGTGAGTTGAGCCCAACCTGAAGGGAAAATGGACATGTAGGAAGAGGGCACAGCCAAGGCAAAGCTTTGGAGGCAGAGGCACGCCTGTGGTGTCTGAAGAAAAGCAAAGAGACCAGAGGTGACTGGAGCCCACGGGGATCATCACTCAATCCCTGTTAATTCAGTCTCACCAGGTAGCAGAAGTCTTTAAAGAGCTCGTTGTCCACCATCTATAGGATCTGATTGAGAGTCAGTGAGTCCTTGGTGGGACCAGGGCTGGAATCCAAGCTCTCCGAGTCTCGGACCATCCAGTAGGGAGAACCATCCAGTGTTCGTCTTGCCCAGCCATAGAAAGGGTGGCATCAGACACCTGTGCTCCGTGACCGGAATATTTCTGGCACTAACACCTGTCCACCTCTTCCTTCTCTTGCTCTGTCCTTGCTTTAAGGTACCAGTTTCCATTCCCCGTCTTTCTGTGCTTGGGCATGAGGGCACAGAGAAGACGTGACCCACATACTGTGGAGCTCACAGATCATTGGATAAGATAGATGTGAACACACACTGTGCCCATATTCACTGAATGTTTATGAGCCAGGCTCCGTGTTGGGCCTTGAACACCCAGCAGGGGACATGGTGGACACAGGCCTTGGACTCAGGGAGGTCACAGTTATCACTAAAATGGAGATGACAACAGTGACGTCATGAGTGAGATCCCATATTATGTACTGATGCTCAGTAAGGAGTGGCCTAGAGCATCCCCCTACTGTGATTTCTAAGGCTGGGACAGTAGAGCCAGCCGGGGACAGACCAGTCGAAAGTCACCATTTTCAGATCAGACAGCACATTCATGCGTTTCCCTCTGAGAATCAGATTTAAACCGTAGGCTACATCACTGGTGCTGCTAATGTTTTAAGGTGGCAATGACAGAAATTAAGGTTTAATTTTAATGACCAGGTTTTGAATATTCTACCAGGACATTTATAAGCATTATTTCTTCCCACAAAACGATCTCGTAAGGGAAGTGTATTTATCTCTCTGCTGTAGAAGGAGAAATGGAGGCTCGGAAGACTGAGTCAGTGGTTCGATGAGACACAATTTCATCTGTTCCATTTGTAAAATTCGTACCTAGCGATACTGATTCTTGGTAATAAGGCTTCAGTGCAGGTGTACTCAGAAATGCCATTAAAGCCATAAATTCTAATGCACAGAAAGGGGTGTGTGTGTGTGAGGGAAAAGGAGCTAACAACCCCCTCCCAAGAAAGTTGAGAAAAGAGTAACATCTACAGATGAATCACCGTGAGGATTTTTTTTCTTTTTTATAAGAAACGCAATTTGTCAGGTGAGAAAAGATAGAGAAGCGTGTAGTTGTCTCCCCCCACCCAACCAAGCCTGAGGAAATTGCTTCTAGAAGTGCAAATTTGGCTTAAAAGCCTGTGGGCTGACAGGAAAAGCTATTTAGACTCCAGCAGAAAGCTCTGTTGCCTGTTAGGTTGGTGTGAAAGTGCAATGAAGAGGAGATGCTTTGCGTGGATGTGTATCTTCAACAACTCTGAGTAAGGAAAGGGCGATTGAAAGACTCAGAGAAAGCTCTGGTTTTGTTCTGGCTTCATTTCTAAGTGGACAAACTGGGATCTTTGAATAGGCAAGGTCGCCCCCAGGGTCACGATGGCAGTTAGCAGCAAAACCTAAAGAGGACATGCGGTGTCTTGAATTTCACTTTGGTGCTCTGTTCCTTACATCCTCCATGCTCAAAGCAAGACAGTCCTCCCCAGTATCAACTGGACGTTTTTAGAAATTCAGAAGCTCACCCCTTGCCCCAGGCCTGCTTATCAGAATCTGCGTTTTTGACAGGATTCCTAGATGATTTAAAGAGACACTAAGGTATGAAAACTATTCCCAGAGGAAAGAGAAAAGCAGGGGGCCCAGGGTAACCTGGGCAATGGGTAGGGAGTGCGTGCGTGTGTGTGTGTGTGTGTGTGTGTGTGTGTGTGTGCACAGGTGTGGCTCACAGATGGGGTTCTCAGTCCGACGTTGTCTGGGAAGACAGAGGGACACAATAACAATAACTAGCTTTGCTCATCCCTGCTTCTTTCAAGCAAAATTTCTAAATCATGCAAAGGGCCGTGAGCATCACAGACGGATCTCTAGGATGAGATTCTGAATCTCAGCACAAGGTCACGCACACCTGGGTACTCTCCTTAACCCAATCTCGGACCCGAAAAAGAGAAGAAGAAAAAAAAAGAATGAGGAGGAGGAGGAGGAGGAGGAGGAGGAGGAAAACAGAAACAATTTCCATTTCCTGTCGGTAAAAATGTACTTTGTACCTTTGCTCTTGGAGTATTGGCATGGAAAGGAAATTGTAAGAAAATGTGGGGAAAAGGTGGGGTGAGAGGCAGGGGATCTTTATTTCAGAATAAATGCAGCACATTTCATAAAGGAAATACGTTCCTAGCTTTCTCCTTCACTAAGAAGTAAAGGTGAGCACATTTTTCTCCTCTCACCTGGCCTGTTCTTTGTCGTTTCGTGTTAAACATTCCCAAGGAGATTTTTCACCCCAGACATGAAAAAAAAACCTATGTTCTCTCTACGTGAAAAACGCACATTATTTTGTTTTATGCTGTGCATCCTTTAGCAAAGTCTTCCTGCTAATAAATCCCCATTAATCTTTACCTTCTGCCCTTTACGGAACTGAAAGTTCTAGTCAAATCTAGTCTTGGGAAAGTTATTTTTACTAAGTTTGTGCTAAACTCACATTATTGAAGTACTCTTTTTGGGTTCCCATATAAATGGTAGGCTGGAAAACCGTTAATAGGGAAAAAAAAGGAAAACAAAACGGAAACAAAAGCAGAAAACAAATAACCAAATTTAATTTTTTTTTTAATTTTTTAATTTTGATTTCCTGGTGTGCCAACTTTGTGCCCGCTACGATAGTTCCTCAAAGAAGATCTCATTCTCATTTTGAAGAGAAAGAATCAGCACTAAAAGAAGTCAGTTACCTTGTCACAGTAGAATAGACTAGAAGAAAAGGCTGTCGCTGTCAGGGTCTACCCACCACACCTCACGGAGGGGGAGTTTTGGAACCGGTCCATTTTCAAGCTGGGTCCAGGGCACCTGACCTGCAGCAATAAAGGAAATGACATGCCCTTGGGAGGCAGCGGATGACAATGTGAGGGGACGTGGGCGTTTTCCCCGATGCACCCCTTGCGGTTCTGGGAAACCACGACCACAAAGCAGAGGCCCAAGGCTGCAACCTCAGCTCCGAAACAGAAAGCTCCCTGCTGCCCGGTGAGGCTCGGAGGGCCTGTCCTGACCACAGGCCTTCTGGGCCCCTTTGGCTGGGCTCAGGTCGCATGGATGGAATGAACTTGGAGGTTCCTGCAGGCCTGCGGGAGGGGTGGCCGGCAGGTGTGGGACGAAGCCATCCCGCTTCCTCTCTTCAGCATCAGTTGGAACTAGACGAAACCCTCATCTTGATCTTGCCAGAGATGACTCTCTGGTCTAAGCCGGCCGTTTGGAAAGGCCCTCTCGGCCTGCAGCTGCGAGTCACAAGGCTAACTAACTCTCTGTCGGGGCGTCCCGCGGCCACCAAGGTGCAAAGAGTGATTTATCAGGCGGCCTCCAACGCAGCTGGATTTTTTAATCTGGCAGAAGATGTCAGAAGGCTTTCAAAGCTGAGCCTGGATCCCCTAAAAGAAGAAAGCGGGAGATGCTTCCTTGAGGAAGGGGGTCCAGGGACAGCTGGGACATCTGTGGCTGCCTGTTTGTCTGTCTTCCAGGGACCCGGGGCTCTGGGCCAGGCCAGCCCGCTCCTGTTTCTGCATTCAGAATGGAAATCACAGAGACATCCAATCCGGGAGACCAGAATATTCCCTCCCTCTCCCCTCCCTGCCCATCCCCTCCCCCACTGCTTCCTTAGACAGGAAACTTTAAATTGCTGGGATGGGCCAGCCTAATTGCTACTCTTTTAATAACTCCGGGTTCACTCCTTGAAGTCTCTGTAAACATCTTGCAAGCAGTGGAGTGTGACTCACTCTCCTGGGGGGAACTGGCTGCTGAGGAATCAGAGAAGAGCGAGTTAATCAACGCCTCCTCCCCCTTGTCCTCCTGTCCGAAGCCCTGCAGAGTTCCTATAACTCAGGCTCACAGGTGTCCATGGACCTCCCCCATGCCCTCTCCCAGCAGATGGTGCTGCCTTCCTCTTCCTCATCACCAGACGCCCACCCTCTGCCTCTACCACACAGGGCTGGAAATGCAACCCAACACCCCACCTTAGCCTTCCCATCCTCATTCTATAGAAGTCACTTTATTTTGTAAATAAAGATACTGTGAGAACCCAGAAAGGTAGAAAGCTTTACCCAGGGCAACTCAGCAAGGCAGCCAGAGCAAAGACCCCAAGTCCCAGTTGGGACGCCCCCACTGCTTGCTCTGCTGTTCCTGGGCTCCCCCGAACAGTCCCTGGGTTTGGAACCTGGGACTGGTGGGGCTGGCCTTTCTCTGTAGCATCACAGAAGGTTTCTGTGGCTTTCTTAGCATGTCCGTGTGGAATAAACGAGAGAAAAGAATTATTTGGAAACCAGTGAAATACAAGGGGATTGGGAAATACACTTCCCTTTATCTGGACCCGTCCATTTCTTTTATGTCTTGGTGGTTTGGAGAGTCAGCTGCCTGTGGTTTCTCAGAACCTCGTGTATCTGGGCCAGGGCTGGGTGAGAGGGTCTGAGAGGTGGCTGCCGGCTGGTGGGAGACATAAGAAATCTTCTATTTTCCCTGTCATTAAAAAGTCAAGCATCTGAACACCCCTCTCCAGGAGGAGGCTGGGCTGTGGAAAGACAGGCCATGTCAGCAGCAACTTTAACAGTTTCAGGGCACAGAGTTACTTCCCAGCAGCACAGTGAGGGGCACGGAGTGGAACCAGGGTGACGTGGCCAGTTCTGAGAAGGCCAAGGACAGGAACAGAGTGTAAAGGGATCAGAAGCATCGACAGATCAGGCCTCAGAATCAGCTGGAATAGAGAATGCAATGCGAGCACACCAGGGGCCAGAGGAGGGACTGTCTGTCTGTCTGTCCTGAACCCCAGCTCCTTCAAGAGCTAAAGACTAACTCAGTCTGTGATATGTGTCGGAAATGTCTCTGCCATGTGTTATAAGGCAAGAGACTAATTATAAATAAGGCCTGGCTAACATTGTTTTAATATAGAGAGTGTTTCCTGAGAATGTCTTAACGCTGAGTTGTTTGGGCACAAGGCATTTGGGGACATCAGCTACGACTGGGTCCTAAGGAGAGGAAATGAAGGATTAGAAAGCCTACGAGGTGTAGGGTGGAGGCGAGCAGGGTAGGATGGTCACAGCAGTCAGCCCCAGCTGGGCTGCACGAGTCCCCATAATCAGTCACCCAAACAAGAGGCTTAGATGGATGCCCGGCCTGGGTGACGGTGAGGGGTGCCAAAGTAGAAGGCGGACCATGACCAGGGGCTGGCAGGGTCTGGAAGGTAGAAACACCTTAGTGCTTAGGTAGTGATGGAATCCTTACTCTTGGCCAGCAAGCAGGCCTGGATTTGAATTCTCCCATACAATTTACCGAGCTGGTGGTCTTGGGCCACTTAGCTCAGCTCTGGGAGTCACAGTTTTCTCTTCTGGGAAATAAAGATGATCATCTCTGTCTCATGGAATTGGTTTAAAGATCAGTCACAGTGATGTCGGGATGAGGATATTAGGAATAAGGTGACAGAAGACGGAGGAGGGAGCCCATGGTCATGGCAGTGTGTGTCTTTAAAGCCACGTGACACAGAGGCTCAACCTGAGTATGGAAATGACACGGAGAAAGTCACAGGTTTCACGTCAGCAGGTCCCACCTGCGGAAACCCTTTTCTGTGGCAGCTCAGAACTGGCTCAGTAAAGGATGCTTCCAGCTGGAAGAATCTAGGGGGAAAAGAGGGGGTTGACGATGTTCGTGACATAGACACTCGCTGATAAAATAAAGTGCAGTGAGGTGTGGCCAGCCACCGTGTAACGTTCAGGACATCCATGCATTTAGGTGATGTCACAAGAACACACTGTCATAGCGTAAGCCTAACTGGGAGTGTTGAATGCTAATCGTCTTTAAGCAGGGTGTGACTCGTTGACACCTAGAGCTCATGTTTTAAAGCAGTGTGCCTACATTTGAAGGCCCTATTTGATCATTTTCATAGGGGTAAGGACAAATGAAAGAATACATATTATTTGTAAAAAAAAATAAAACACTTTGTTAATCTAGATTTTCATTCCCTCGATTAATTATGCGGTGATGATGTAAAATTCACAGCATTAAGGGGCGGAGAGGCATGTGAGACTGCCAAACTGAAATAAGATCTTACTGTTATCTGGGCCTGGGAGAGCCCCTGAACGTGATGGGGAGAGGGTATGGGCACCAGAGGGCATCACTTTGAGCCAGTTGATTGGCTTCTCTGAATTGGATTTTTGTATTTAAAATAAGACCGTAAAACTCCATAAAAATTTGTGAGATGTGAGTTAATTTCCTTCACGTGCCTACTATTGTGCCTGGCGAATAGTGAAAACTCAGCAAGTGGTTGATCACTCAGTGTGAATTTGTTTGAGTGAACTGGAAGTATTTCCTAGATAATTAATGCTGATCCTTTTAACCCTTCCCAAAAGTTTTCATGAAATTTTTAATTTAATTTTAACCGGTCTGGAAGTGCTCTTTCTTTGATTCTGTCTTTTAAACAACACGACCTTTTTCTTCGTGGTACAAGGTCCTCTGAGAAAATCAATACTAACTGAGAGATTTTCTGTCGATGTATAAGTTCTCAGGTTTTGTACACTTTTATGTTTGCGACTCCATACTGTTTTAGCTGCCACGTGACGTTGTCACACACACACACACACACACACGCACACACCATCTAATTCAGCAGGAAGAGAAGAAGCACAGGGTATTAATGGGAAACTGGATCAGGGTCCTGAAGGGGCAGCTGTGGGACTTGGAGGGGTGACTTTGTCCCTATTGTCACCTGACAAAGAACAAAACCAAAAACAAAGACCCAGAAGTATCTGTAAGAGAGCCCTTTCTGTTCTTCATTCTGTTTTGTTTTGATGAGCCACTGTCCTCTCTGTTCAGAGAGCACTCGAGCTGGCCACGCTGAGGGCTTCAGAGCCAGTGTCTCAGAGGGGACCACAGGAGAGCTGGCTGTACCTCATCCGCAGCCGTGAAAGTGTGACAGCAGGTAAGCAGCCTGGGTCTCGGGGAGAGAAAGGCACAGTTGGTTCGGTGGTCACAAACATCTCCCAGCTTCCCGCGTGTAAATAGTAGAGTCTTTTCCCCTGAATCTGGGGCCTGAAAGCCCCCTCCTCTGCGAAACCACCGCAGAGACTTCCCATCAGCGGCTTCTTTCATGGAAAATGAACCGAGGCCCTGTCCTCAAACACGAAATCGCTGAGAAGCTTTAAACAAAAAGCAAAGGGGCCAGATAGAATAAAAGCTAAACAGAAGAAAGATGAGAGGGACACAGAAATCCAGAGGAAAAGACCAAAAGACAGAACGGTACAAAGGAACAGAGGAGAGAGAGAGGTCCAAAGTGCGAACGGAGAGCCCTCGGCTCTGTTTCTCGCACTGAGCATGCTTTCTTCCCATGATCACAGTTACTTCACATCCTCCCCGAGTTGGCACGCTTCTCCTGGGAAGATAAACGCTTTCTGGCAAGCTCGCCGCATGCGAGCCGAAGCAGGAAGCCCGAGTCATCATCGCATTACGCAATCCCGCGTCCGGCCCGTAATTGCTTCTGTGACATGCTATAGCCTCCCACATTCCTGGGATTCGTCTGGAACAGCCAGGAGATTAGATTAGTGTGGACTTCCAGCTAGCCGCCACCACGCTCAGCCGGGGTGTCTCCCGCCAGCAGAACCAGGGCCAGGCAGCCTTCTGTCGGCTGAGGCTCGCGGTGTTTCACTGCCTGTCAAGGATGTCCGCCCCTAGGGCAGCAGGGACAGAAGGAGGGACAGAGCCCCGGTCACCACAACGTGTACATGAGCACAAAGCCATGAACAATGAGGAAAATCCAGGTAAACCAGTTGGTTTTCTGGCTTGCGAATGCATAGACGGTACCATGCGGTGCACAGAGCACAAGTGGAGGCCTAGGAAAGTGGGGTCTAGGCCTCTGTCTGGCACCCGTGAGCTCTGTGATTGGAGATGGAGATGTTTCTGCACTTTGCGGAGCCTCGCTGTCTTCATATGTAAATCAGGCACAATGACAACCACTCTGTCAGGTTACTGGAATGTTAAATGAGAGAAAGTGCGTAAAATCCCTCAGAACCACATGCGCCGGCCGGTACCTGCCAGTGTCCTGCACCTTTGTCAGTTAAGCGTCGCCTCCGTGTATGCATTTGCATATCTGTGCTCCCACAGCACCTATCACGGCCCTTAGCACAGGAGGTTGTCACTGTGGGTAACTGTGTGAGCTCCACTAAGGTGACGTGAGGTTGCATTCTGTCATCCTGGAGCCTATCAGAGGGCTTGGTACCCAGGCCATCACTGTGTCGATGTTGAGTGTTGAAGGAAGGAAAGAAAAAAGGGAGCAAGGGAGAATGAACCCGGATGAGAAGAAGGGAGGAAGGAAGGAACGGAAGGAAGGGAGGGAGGGAAGAAGAAAGAAAGAAAGAAAAGAAAGAAAGAAAGAAAGAAAGAAAGAAAGAAAGAAAGAAAGAAAGAAAGAAAGAAAGAAAGAAAGAAAGAAAGAGAAAAAGAAGGAAGAAAGAAAGGAGAGAGGAGAGATGATTTAATAGCCAAGGTAGGGGAGGGGACATGCCTTAACCTCCAACGCTGTTTTGCCCACTCCCTATGGTCCACCACTCCTACCGGCGGTTACATCACCGAGCACGTCTGTCGTTCTGCTTCTACCTCCACGTCTCATCCGTGTGGTCCCCAAGGACTTTCCTTCGTCCTCACCGCTAGCTATGCAATCTGTCTTTCAGTATTTAGCACCGTTGCTTCTTTCGGTGAGTCCTCCTTGACCACTCTAGGCTACATGACCACCACTGTCAACGATTCTATTTCTCTACCTATCGCATGGCCAAGCCACCTCGGCCCAGGACACCAGCCTGCGAGTCCCACAGCTAGCATTCCTACAAAATCACTCTCGGTATGACCTGTCCTCTTCAGTCGTGTGAGCAGGTGTTTGTGTCTCCAGTAGTTCATCGGGCATGGGCCTCTGGTAGCTGCCAACTGTGCGTGCCTCAGCCTCGGCCTCAGGAAACAGCATTTCTGCTGTAGCTCTGTGTACCTGACGCCAAACTAGGTGGCTGCAAACAACACGACTTGCCATCTTACAGTTCCGAGTCTGGGAGTCTGAGTATGGTATCGATGGGACCCCACTCTCTCTCTGAAAACTTAGGGGACTCTGACCTGGCCTCTTCCTGGATTCAGGTGGTTTTCTAGAAATTGTTGGCATTCCTTGGCCTGTAGATACATCACTTTGGTCTTCCGTCTTCCTGGGGCGTGTTCCCTGGGTGCCTGTGTCTTCTCATGAATGTTTTCCTCTAAAGACAGAGGTCATATCAGATTAGGAACCCACCCTACTCTCGGGTGACCTCACGCTAACTAATTGCATCTGTGACAGCCCTATTTTCAAATGAGGTCCCATTCTGAGACACCGGGACTTAGGACTTCATCGTGTGAATTGTGCATGGACGTGGTCCAACCAGTAACAAACTGCTTTGTACGGCCAAGCCCGGCGAGCCAGGAGGTAGGGAAGTAGCTGTCAGAGCAGGAGACAGGCAGCGGGGGTGAGCGAGGTCAGCCAGACTGAGAAATTCCAGTAAATGGTTTGTAGGGCTCGTTGTCATTGGCTTTCAGCTTAGTGGTGAGGCCCGATCACAGAGAGAGAGGGGACACGTGCAGCATTTTATAATAAGCAAGCGCCTGTCCAGGAGCCTCTTAGAACGACACAGTCTGACCTTGACCACCTGGCAGTGCCAGGCGACTATGAGAACGGCTCAGCGCCGCCAGAAGAGGGGGAGTGAGAGACAGGAGCAGGAGGAGGGCTGACGATGAACTCTCCTGAGCCCTGAGGTCGGAGGGAATGAAGAAGATTGTCTTATAGGTATGGTCAGTTAGGAAAATTGAATGGACTCAACCTCTCTGGAAAAAAATAATAATAAGTTATGAATTATGCTGCCTGCAGAGTCTCACCTTACCGAGTCCTTCAATTAGCAAATTAACTATTGGCCCAACTCCATGGATCGAAGGGATCATGAGTATCAGGGAGGACCAGGCCTCTGAGGTTGGCTGACGAGTCAGGGTGATCACGAGTGACTCCCACGCTGGGTGTCAGTCGCATGTCTGTGTTCAAAGCACCCGGGGCCATCGGGTTTCTCCCAAAAGTGAGATATTTTGTGGACGAAGCAGGTCACTGACAATGAACTGCCGAGGACCTGGCGAACTAGCAAAAGAAGACACGATGCCTTTTCCTTTCTCTGCTGAAGACCGCTCAGGTAGGGACAAAAGAGGGGACTGTCCTAAAGCAAAGCCTGACTAATGGCTGCCACTCAAACTCACATCAGCGGGTGGAAGCTGGTATCCTGTGTGTGCTGTGGTGACAGAATCACCAGAGTTACCACTGACGGAGCCCCCGGATGTCTCACTTACTCACTGTATTTTACAGACAGGCTTCTTAGAGGTTCAGTTTTTACTTGTTTTAAACATGAGGTCCCTGGGGCTTGCACTTGTGACATAACATTCCCAAAATCACACTCAGTACGACTGTCGGAACTGGGGTTCAGACCCGCTTCTCAATCACCCCGAGCCTGGGGGCCCGATGGAGGGAGCAGGACTGTGAGTTCTGCGGGTCATGGAGGTGAAGAGGCCTTTGCACACAGCACGTGATCAGCACACACTCACTGACGACGGAATGACACCCTCCCAGACAGGTAGCAGTCTGCATGTCTGGGCCATTGGCAGCAGGATGGCTTAGGAGGGACACATGCCCACCTGCTTCCTGGAACACCCTGGACAGTGGCTCTGGACACCTGTCACGGGGCCATCCCAACATATGCGCACACACACACACACACACACACACAGCATAGTCTAGATATAAATCTGTTGGCAGATATGTGATTTCCAAATATTTTCTTCCAGCCTACAGTTTATTTTTTTTTGTTACCTTAAAAGTGTCTTTCAAAGAAGACCAGCTCTTAGTTTTGATGAAGTCTAAGTTAATAATTTTTTTGTTTTATGTATCATCAGAGAAATCTTTGCCAAACCTAAGATTATGAAGGTTTTATTCTATGTGTACTTCTGAAAGTGTTATTGTTTTCGATTTTACATTTATGTCTGTGCTTTATTTTTAGCTGTTTTTGTATATGGTGTGAGGGGTGGATCCAAGTTCATTCTTCTATGTGCGGATATAAAGTCTGTTCAGCACCATTAGTTAAAAAGACTCCTTTTCCACCGAACTGCCTTTGCATCTTTGTCAAAAATTAATTAACTGTGGCTCTATTTCTGAATGCTATTATGCTAATTTGATCTGTTTATCTGTCAACACCCATATTACATTACCATGATTACTACAGCTTATAATAGTTATTGGGATTAATATAAATCCTCCAACTTTATTTTTCAAACTCATTTGGCTAATCTAGGCACTTTGCATTTCCAGATGAACTTTTGAATCTTTTTTTTTTCTATTTCTATTTTTAAAAAAGCATGCTGGAATTTTGTTTGAAATTTCACTGAATCTTGGGACCAATATGGGAAAAATTTGCATCTTAATAATAGTGAGTGATGTCTTCCAGGAATATAGGATATGTCATCATTTACCTGTCTTCTCTAGTTTCCTCCTGCAATATTGTGTTTTCTATATACAGGTCATGCACGTTGTTTGACAGGTTTTTCCCTATGTATTTTATAATATTTGTTACTGTAGGAAATAGAACTGATGGGAACAAAGGTCCTTTCTCTGTTGCTAGTCTTACAGAGAAGGCGGTCTTTCACCATTAATTTTCATGCTAGCTGTAGGTTTTTTATGTTGCCCTGTTTCAAGTTGAAAAGTTCCCTTCTATTCCCAGTTTGCTGAAAGGTTTAATCAGAAATGGATGTTGAATTTTGTCTATTGATTCTTCTGCATCTAAGGAAAGAAGGTTGTTTTGTCTGTTAATAATAAGGTGAGTGCTTTGGACTGAATGTTCGTGGCCTTTGCAAAATTCATATGTTGAAACTCTGATGTTCATTGTGATGGTGTTAGGAGGTAGGGCCTTTGTGGGGTAATATACCAAGTAGCGAGAGCCAATTGATAAATATTCCGGAACTTTGCAAGCTGATTCTTAAACACAGTTATTATCAAATATTAAATTATATAAACTTACAATTAAATTACATTGAAAACGAAAGCAATGAATACTCAGCACTCATCATTTCCTAATTATTTTATAACATGTTATCATTATTTAAGCTCTTGAGCTTATTTATGTCTATCATAACCATATCTTGGAAATTCTCTATAATGGTGTGCGACTGAGAATCTCTTCCCAACTCAAAACTCAGTGATGTGGCATCTGTAGATTAAAGGTTTACACCAAATTGGCAAATCTTCTAGTACAGGTCTTGATTTATTGTTGATTATCTAGGATTAAGAAAATTATGGAGAAAATCTTAATGCAGATTAAATTGAGATGAGTCTCATGCCTATAGCTGAAACACCATAAACACACATTGTGAGTATTATGAGTAAATATTCGTTCAGCATTTGAAAACAATTACCCAATTCAACAAAGGAGTTGTTCACATCCTTGACAAATGAGTGAAGTCCAGACATTCTTCTTTGTTATTTCACTTTGATCCTACTTGTTAAGATACATTAAAATATCAACTAACATTCGGGTTGGAACTATAAATGTCTGTCAATTGATACCATGTTTTGTCTATGGACTCAAGAGATTGGCAAAAATCAGCAAAAACATTCTGTGAGAAGCATTGGCCTATGATGTAGGATTTATAGTAAAGAGTATTAAATATTTTATTATTTGTAAATTATATACTACATATAATTTGTATCAACAAAATTAGGTACATATTTTACCGAGAGCCAGCTGGTAAATGTTTACCAGCATCCCACTGTCTCAAACCCCAGTTTTTATGAGCCAGTATTTGTGCACAGACCTTGCCTTTTCCATATTCTGTGGTGATCTGAAGAATCTGTGATCTTTCAGAGAACAAAAGATTGCACAACAAAATGACTTCAAGTTATTGTGTTTGCCTGGCTAATGTTTTCTTAAATTAATGCAGTTACACTAAATTATTGTCTGAGAGGAGCTAGTGAGACATACCAGACCAGGGTCTTTTCACGTGGAAGGCAAGAACCCCTGAATTATGGGGCTCATTCATTCACCTTCTAATTATCACTATGCCCTGAGCGTATCTAGAAGCAAAAACTATCGGGTTTTGCATTGTTTACCATCAGAGATCCATCGCTGCTTCAAAAATAATAACCAACATGCATGAAACGTTGGAACCTTAGCAAGCTTTGTAGTTAAAGGATCACAGTGATCCTTGATTCCTACTCATTTCTTGAAATTTTGTTTGCTGCTGAAGCAGCAAAGTCATTTTTTTATTTCTACTTTCAAATGTGAAAAAAAAATGTATTGCTCTGGGTTTCAACTGTCATTTCAAAACGAAAACCCTGTGCCCGTACATGCAGAGCGAGGGGGAGAGAGCTCAAGGACTTCAGCAGGGAGCAAGCCAGCCGGCTGTGCCCTTCCTGCAGGCAGAGAATTCTTAAGACATCAGGAGGATGAGAGAAGGTAGAACCCCGGGGAACTGTCTCAAATCAGAGCCGTACTTGGGAAAGCACCTCGGCAGATGACTCTTCCCTGGGCTCACCACCAGTTCTGTAAATAACCTTTAGTATCACCTCTTATAAAGTTTAATAGACGTGTCTCTGAGAGCTGCAATGTAGATGCTGAAATAGGAGCGGGCTTTGGTGGTTTCTTGGTCTGGTTTGATGGTTGTTTTTTTATTAGTTTTCCCTTATGCTTTGTGGGACTCTGAGATCTATTTTAACATCTTGCAGTGGTTAAACTACCTCTTACTACATAATAGATGAGCCGAGGAGTTATTTATCCTATCTGAGTCATATTCTTCTTAATATTAAAACAGAAATAAGAAAAAAAATAGCCCTTAGGGGTTTTATACAAGTGTCTGGCCCAAGGCTCACCACAAAGTAGATTCTTAAAAGAATTTCCTGTCTACTTTCTTCCTTCCTCTTTGCCTCCTAGCCTGCCTGTTCACCCTCCTTCCTTAATTTCTTCCTTCCTTCCTTCCTTCCCAAGTCCTTTAATATACAAATTATTATGACTGCAGTAATCACTACAAGCTTTTTCAGGTCAAATCTCATTGTGTTCCCATAAGTGATACGTGCCTGCATTGTGAGCTGACCGCTGGCAAGGACATCCCATTGTGGGACAGTGGCCAGCAAGGAAGCTGGGGCAGAGAGGGCGGGCAGCTTCTGGAACCCCACCCTCCACTGGGGTGAGGTACAGCAGCGAGAGGGGACAGGAAAGCTGAATCAAGCTCCAAATTTGTGAAGGAAGTGACAGCAGCCAGGACAAACACGGTGTCCCGAAAAATTCAGCAAACAGAACTGAGAACATCAAACATGCCTCACCTGGACGAGGCCCGAAGAGCAAGGCCTGCATCAGACCTGCTCCCTGTCTTCCAGGAGATCATGGTTTGGAGAAGACAGACACATGAATAATTCTCACACACGAAGTAAACAGCGTTAACCCAGAAAGAGGCATTTGGCCTTGGCCCTGAGCAGGGCACTTGGTAGTGAATCCTGTGGCCGGTAAAACATGGAAACCCAAGACAACTCATTGGCCTTGAGGTGTGGCAACTATGAGTTTAGGAGCAAGTGGTACTCACCACCCCAGGTGTGAGATCAAAAGATGACCTTGTGGCCTCAGATAGAGCACTTTTAATGAAAAAGTACAAAATCTAGTCAGAGAAATCATAATAGTAGCAGCAGCAGCAATAATAGTCACGGAGAGGACTTAATACCTACATTGCAGCGAGCACTATTCTAGCACTAGTCTGGGTAATTCTGTTCAGCATCCCTGATGCTCACTGCAAATGCATGAGTGGTCCATCATTTCTACTGGGCATAGATGGAGAAACGGGGACTTAGAAAGGAAAAGCAAAGTATAACGCAGCTTGCACAGCTCGTCAGCGGCAGCACTGAAAGTCATCATCGATTTTGCCTGTCTCTGCAGTCACTGTTCTGTCTCTGAGTTTTTCTGTAGCTAAATCTACAGAGACCAGGGGATCATGGAGAACAGCTTAATATAGAGACAAAAGGGGGAAAACCTGAGGCACAGAAATAAAGCTGATGGTAAAATTAGTTTGGCTTCCCAGGTTAAATGTGGAAACCCAGTGTTTGGAGAAGGTCCCACAGCCAAGCTGACTGCATCTGCTGTGCATAAAAGTTGGATTCATTAAGTCCTGCCCACACTATCCCCACCCCACTCCCGAGAGATTAGTATTGTCCAAAGAGTTTCTGCCTTGTTGAAAAGGGACGTGGGACAGTGAGTGATGCCAGGCCTTCCAAAAATGCCCACATCACTCCTTGGGAAAGTCACAGGCGGCTGCTATGTCTGCGAGTCGATTTTTCATGTCCAAAGGCCTTCTCGGAGACGTCCCGGCTTGGCTTGGGTAGCCGGGGCACATCGTGTGCGTATTTTTAGCCTTCTTTGATGTTTTCAGATGAGCACAGCTCTGAAATAGAAAGGCTGACCCATTTCGGTGACATTTTCTCAAGGATGTCTCAACGGTGTGTTTGTCTCTCCTTCAGCCCAGATAGGGAGAGCCCCGGTGTCCTGAATTAAAGGAGATGAAAGGAAGGGCAGCGTTGGAACTCGCTGTGATAGTACGTCATCTGCACACTCAGACTTGCCACCGGAGGAGCCTCACTCACCTTGAAAGTGTCAAAATCCCCCGAGAGCACGTTGATCTGGGAGCTTCGTTTCTCCAAGGGCACACGTCCCACCCTGGAGGGAAGAGAACGCGGTTACCAGATGAAGAACAGGAGCCAGAGCATAAATATGTGAGCATGCCCCAGTATCTCCAGGGAAGATTTGAAGTGTGCGACTTACCTGCCCTCAAGGAAAAACACCATAGCAAACAAACAAACAAACAAACAAACAAACTAGTCTTGAGTTTGCTGGTGATTCTTATTTGCTTCTGTTCAAGGCTCCGGGAGTTTGTTCGCCAGTGGGCACTAGGCCCCTGGCAGACAGCCAGTTGGGTGTGTGAATGGCTTCTTCTTCTCTTCTTTGTAAATCCTACACGAGGGACTGTCTGAGCTTTCTTGTTTGTTTGGGGTCGCACTGGATTACACCTGCTGGATCTGATGTTCTTCTCATGATATTTCCAGATAGTTCTGAGTTTGCCTCTGCTTGGAGTTGTACCCACCCTCCCCCACCCACACACACAGGATTCCTGCTTCCCACGCCCCCCAGACCCAAACTGTTTGAATTTCTATACTCTTGGTGGGACCAGATGCTTGACTGTAAGCCCTCGGCAAGGCGGCAGAGGAAACATTGATTTGCCTCAAGCTTGTGTGCCATCAGTCACTTATTTTAAGCCACTCTTTGGAGCCCACCAAACTCAGAAGACTTTGCACAGCCTGGGCTAGAAATTTATTTCCTCACACAGGGCTACCCTCAACCAGAGTAAGAAGTTCTCCACGGTGCCTTATTCTCTTCGATTGTTTCCACTCCAAAGCTTTGTCCTGCTTTCCGACTCAGCAGATAGCTGTTGGCCATCAGACTTGTGCGTGCAGCACCCCAAGGCCTGACCCTCTTGGCGGGTACACACAGTCTATCTGAACTACTGCGCTGGGTGTGCACACTTTCTAGTCACTAGAACAATGCCGAGTGAGCATTCACGTCCCCCGGTGTGAAGTCATTTTCACCACGGAGGGGTGGGGCTGGGGCTGTGGAGCGGCTTTTCCTTTCCCTTTTCCACTACATCCAGATATTGTTCCAGCACAGGAACACAGCGACTTCCGTCTCTGGAGACTGACTTCATTTCCAGTGCCACACTGGAAAGGGAGCCGAGCGGGCCTGGAAATGTCAGCTGGAACCAGAGGGAGGGGTCTGCTGACATTTTCTGAAACAAGGATTTGAGGTGGACAATAGATGTGGTCAGTGTTCGCTGGAAATCACTTTCTGGCTCAAAAAAAAATTAAAATGGATAGGATAGGATAGGATAGGATAGGATAGGATAGGATAGGATAGGATAGAAGAATGAAATGGAAAGGAATGGAATGGAAAGGAATGGAATGGAAAGGAATGGAATGGAATGGAATGGAATGGAATGGAATGGAATGGAATGGAATGGAATGGAATGGAATGGAATGGAATGGAATGGAATGGAATGGAAAGGAATGGAATGGAATGGAATGGAATGGAATGGAATGGAAAGGAATGGAATGGAACGGAACGGAACGGAAAGTAAAGGAAAGGAAAGGAATGGAATGGAATGGAATGGAATGGAATGGAATGGAATGGAAAGGAATGGAATGGAATGGAAAGGAATGGAAAGGAAAGGAAAGGAAAGGAATGGAATGGAATGGAATGGAATGGAAAGGAATGGAAAGGAAAGGAAAGGAAAGGAAAGGAATGGAATGGAAAGGAATGGAAAGGAAAGGAAAGGAAAGGAAAGGAATGGAAAGGAATGGAATGGAATGGAAAGGAATGGAATGGAATGGAATGGAACGGAACGGAACAGAACGGAGCTGTTAAAAATGATAACCTCAAGGTTTGCCATTATTCATGAAGCATGCTTTTGCTCACTCTGCAGCACACTGGCATTCACTGTCATGTCGTTATAAGAGGCACTGGATCGCAGAAAAAGAAAAAATCTCACGGGCCAGGAACAAGAAAGAATCTGTGACTATTCAATTTGCTGTACTAATGACTTGAGAGAAAGAGTCAAAACCCCCCAAATGTAGAAGACGCCAACCACAGTCTTTAGAGAGACCTACTGATCAGAGAGCCTTGGGGCACATCAACTTCTCTCCGCAGCAGGAGACTGTGAGAGCATCAATTCTCTCTGCTGTCCAAAGTCCTCTAAAAGAGCTTCAGGACTGTGACACCCTGTGCCTGGGTCCAAGCGTTCTGGCTATTCCCAGCTGGCTCTGTGTGCTTGGGTCAGATGGGCCACCTCTCTGAGCCTCAACTGCCTGGACTAAGACTTTTAGCAACTAGCATGGTCTCTAGGGATCATGTACTCCAAGCTTCTTATTTTAGATGAGAGGAAACAGCACCTCTCCAAGATGAAATCTAACCGAAGCTCCCCCAGCTGTGCTGGAGGCCAGATTTCTCGCTCACACCTCCGTGGCTCTGCTAGTGTACCGTGCCGCCATTCACAAACTTGGCAATGTCCCCATTCATTTTTCTGGGCAAACAGAGCAAAAGTTATCCAACCCATTATCATGGCAACCTGAGCCATGATGATTTAAAGTCTATTTTCGGGTTTTCTTGAAATAAAAGAAGGCCTGGGTGTGCCTCATAATTTTTTTCTTTTTTTTTTTTTCTATTTCTTTTTTTGTTCTTTTGTACACAAGGTTAAACCCTTATATAAGTGAAGGTTCTTTTGAAAAGGCCTCTAGAGATACTGAAAAATGAAGGGAATTATGGGATGAATCTCACCCTCCAAACACTGTCCCCAGGAGAAAGACTATGAAAGGCTTAATCGGACTCGGCCTAAGCAGGGATCGGCAGGGCGAAGCCAAGAAGACACAGATGTAGCTCACAGGAGGCTCCCAGAGCATTTAGGGAAGGCACCACCCCATCTGTCTCAGCTCCACACACTATCGATACTGGTGCTGGCCCAGCATTGAGGGGGAGAAACCCTTCGGTGGCCACCCCGTGTGTACATGTCAGTGAGAGGCTTGGATGCTCAGGTTCCAGGAATTGAGGGAAGCAGCAGAACAAGAAGTGCTCATCCATGCATTGCAGATTAACCCTCCAGTGAGAATCTGGAAACACCTGGGAGCCTTAAATAGCCTGCTACCCTGGACAGTGGACAGTAGGAAAGGAATGGGCCCAGCATGGTGACACCCATCATGACTTCGGACAGATTCAGGAGGAATATGAACGAGCATCTAAGCCAGACCCTTCAAGGTTTAAATTCTCTTTAGAAATGACTCTGCTTAGAGTTACTAAACTTCCTCTTGCACACCTCCAGTGATGGTAAGATCACTGCCTTTAAAATATCCCATGCCATCGGCTTTCAGATATTAATGATGCAAAGGGGCTCTTTTAATTCAAACTAAACTTATCTTCACTTAACATTCATTCATTGATCCGAATCCTTTCTCTGAGTTCAGGCAGGGCATCTAATCTTTTATCCAGAAGACACTCTTCCCTTTCTACTACTTATGAGAGGAGGGATATGTGTGACTACAGTCATCATCGTGCCAACAAGCTACGTGAAGTGCCCTTAGTTCTCATTTTTCCATCATTTCAAAGGATAAATGTCCTTCAATGAATTAATTCCATGTCATTCAGCTATTCAGAAGCAAAGCCTCAACTCTTATTTCATTCTGTCAACTTTGAAGTTATCAAAATATTATAAATTAAACAATTCCAAGGAGAGTTGTGACATGATATGTGAGATAGAAGAAAAAGAGAATTAAAGCCCTGAACAGTTAAAAGCCCGATTCCGACCACACAGCACTTCACTTCACAGTCCTGCATTAAAGAGAGTTCTTGGCTGAACACAGGGGTGCATATATCTTTGTGAGCTGGTGTTTTCATATTCTTCAGATAAATTCCCAGAAGTGGAACAGCTGGATTAAGTCAAATAAGTCAAGTGGGAGAGGACAGAAATTGTGTGACTTCACTCGCCTGTGGAATATAAAGCAAATAAATACAAAGGAGCAAAAGGACAAGCAAAACGAAAACAAACTCACAGATGCAGACGACAGACGGGTGGTTACCGGGGAGGAAGGAGCATGGGGGAGGATAAAATTGGTAAAGCAGGTAAAATATGTGATGATACCTGGAAACGAGGCCTTTGGTGGTGAGCATGATACAGTGTGTACAGACGGCAAATAATTTTGTGCACCTGAAACTTATATAATGTTATAAACCAATGTTACCTCAATTAAAAAAAAGAAGAAAGGTTTGGACATCACCACCCCCATAAAGATGCCTTGCAATCGGCATCACCACCACCTTCTCAACTTTGCTTATTCAGCAGAGGACTCCGTGGTGACTAGATCTTTTTAGATATAACTTGATAAAGACATGAAAGCAAATTTTCTTCCTGAGCAAAAATTGGATCAAACAGCATATGATTTCTCTCTCTCCTACAAAATAATAATAATAATAATAATAATAATAATAATAATAATAATATAAAATATTTTTAAACCAGGGGGCATACTAAAGACAAAGAAGCAGATTAAAAAAAACCGATTTCTATTATGCAAAAATCATAATTTTCTCCCCAATTTTAAATGAATAGTTAGTACATAAAAGACTACAAATTATTCAAATTTGGTGCTAATAAAAAATCTCAATAGTACAAACTAATCTTAAAATTGAAATGTTAAAATTGAAAGCTTGATGTCTTACTAAAGAAGCACAACCTTTTATTTGTTCTATTTTCATGCACATTTAACTTCCACTGAAGAATAATAAACTTACCATTCAGAAATAATTTTCCTGGAACTCTGATGATTGTATTCTTTTTATATGTAACCCCAAACCCTCATTTGCGATTTCTCACTGTGCTGTGTGCTTCTTCTGATTTCCTCTTCTTTCTGAAATCTCCGGGAGCATCGAGCTGCCCTCTGTCCATCCCTAACCTGCTTATTTCAAGAGTGAGCCTCGTGGCCTGAAATCTCAGATATTCTTGGTGCCTGATAGCTTCTCCCTGGGCATTTTTTCATTATCCTGTGGAGTAGGGGTAAGAATAACTTCCTTCAAACTTTCCACAGTGCTTGTCACAAGATGCGTATTTAATAAATGCTCATTTAATAGATTCTTTGCAACAGGACGTGAAAGGCTGTGGCATTGTCCCACAGAACTGAGCATCTATCAGGTAGCACCCATGCTCTTTTCAAAAAAATATCTCCTATTCATCATTTCTGTTCTTGACAATCCATCCGATGAATAAAACCAAGTCCATTTTGATAACTTGCTGAGGAACTTTATCGAATAGAACAAACAAGAGCTCTGGTTAAATATTAGACAGGATATCAGATGCTCCAGGAATCTCAACACAAAAATATTGCATTGCTAGATTCATTTCCATGCCTTTCGTTACAGCGTGAATGTCCATGTGAATTTGATGCACAACTCTTTAATCAATTGTTCTTTCAAAAATAGAATATATCTTGGAATTTCTCTATTTCAAAAATCCCTTTTAAAAAAGCAAGAAAAAATAAATTGCCCTCTTTCATTAGGTTCTCTGATGTTTCACAGTTCAAGCTAATGACTTCCTGTGTTTCTGCAGTAAAACAGCCACTGATTAAAAAAGGTACGAATGATTTCTTTAATTCGTAAATTAGTAATTGTCTCTCTAGGGAGGCCTGGCCTGACAGACTTACACACATGGAGAGTGTTCGTTATCCCAAAGATGACAGGACAAGCGATCTTCTGGTGATCTGTGGGTAATAGATTTCTAAAATAATACCGCAAAGAATACATCATGATGAAATAATGCACCATACCCATGAATGAAAACAGATGTTATATAGAACTTTTTTTTTTTCAAATGCACATGCAAAATTTATTGCGCTGGTTCCACAGACGCCCCATGGTTGTTACTGAAGGGTTAATGGAAATAGCAAGAGATTGTCTTGTTGTTGAATACGTACAAATAAAATAAACCTCATGGTTTTCTTGCATTGAATGTCTCGTTGCTCAGGCCACAGTCTCTGTTTTCAAGTGGCCATTCATGTTGTGGCTATTTCAAATTATGCCAAGTATGTTAAGGGGAAAAAAGAAACAAAAATGTAAAATCAACAACAGCACTAAATACAAATCTCCGAATTATAGGCTCAGGCTGAAATAGATGCTAAGGCACATGCAACCCAGCTTCTACATCTGCTCGACATTTAATGTCAGATATAGTTCATAAAGTGTGAGAGATTCTGGAGCCTTAAAACCTCCGATCTTTAAATTTCATCTTCCAGAGGCAGAAAAATCAGTTTGAATTTGTCTCTGTTTTTCATGTTTCCTTTGAAAGGAAGCTATAAAAACCATTAGGTGGGGAAGCAGTTGAAGGAGCCTCGACCAGCATCTCATGATGGTCTGCCAGGTTGGTTATCAGGGAGCAGAAAATGGGCTCACAGGCCACCTCTTAGAGAAAAAAAAAATTATCGGACCTCAGAGGCCAGTGCTACCTTGAAAATGAGGCCATTCTAAAGGGATCTTTATGCTTTCTTGGGAAAGCCCACGTTATATTAAAATCTATCCTCTGTCTACTTCTCGGTGTCATCTCTCGCCCTCCTCTCTATCCTGTATTCTACATCCTGGCCACATTGAGCTCCTTACAGATCCCAGGGTCCCTCATGTCTCTGCTGTTACTCAGCTGGGATTTCTCCTTCCACTCCCTGCATCTCTTAGCTA
Source organism: Cynopterus sphinx (assembly GCA_030015415.1). Taxonomy (NCBI): domain Eukaryota; kingdom Metazoa; phylum Chordata; class Mammalia; order Chiroptera; family Pteropodidae; genus Cynopterus; species Cynopterus sphinx. The sequence goes on along the minus strand of CM057383.1, from coordinate 3,619,252 downwards.
ATTCCTACTTATTCTTCAGAGCTTGATATCAGCATCCCTATTGTAGAAAGTTCCCGGCCATTAAGCAGGGTTCTGTGTTTCTATGCAATAGTTGGAGTAAATGGGGCTAAAAAGATCCTCAGGGGTTTCCTAGGTCTAATCTTTATTGACCACCAACCCACTAGCAAGGACTAGTCTTGGTTGGTAGATGTACAAGACAATAGTAGAATACGTCCTGTCCTACTTCCAGGAAGTACTTTTTCTGAAAAGCCTGAGTTTTATGCCTTTTCCTCAGTAAAGCTTAAGCCACAGAGATGGAAGAGCCAGTAGTAAGCCGAACTAGCGGCTCACGGGACCACTGAAAATGCAGGGACAGCCTGAGAACACCCCTTTGTCCAGAGCTGGACCATCATTGGTGGCGTTGGTCATCCTCATGGAACTGTAGACTTTGTCTGATTTATTTGTTCAGTCCATATCCAACCTTTTCTCCAAATTACACATTTGCAGCTACATGCAGGACATGAGAGATCATCCAGAACAAATATTGCTGCCCTATCACTATTCAGTTAAGCTAAACAAATATTTACTTGGTGCAGTTGATACAGAAGTGAGCAAGACTGCTGTGTGGTGGTACTTGGCCATTCCAAGTGTGGTTTCTGGACCAGCCCAATTGACATCCCTTGTTAGAAATGCAGAATCTCAGGCCTCAGCCCAGATCTACTGGATCAGGATCTGCTTTTTTAACAGGATCCTTGGGTGATTCTTATGCATATTGAAGAGAAAGAGATGAGAGCAGTCATCAAGTTCATGACACAGCTCCCTGGGAGACAGAGCAGTCCGTGGTGGGCTAGGAGAGGAACCCACGTCGTGCTTTGCCAATATTGGTCATAACTGTTTGCCATGCCTTCTTTATTCCTAAGGCATGCTTTATCTTGACGACTGATACTAAATGTTTCTATAGCCATCTTGGCTTCTCCACTGACTCCTGACTGATCTGTAACAGGTAGATAGATGGCCATATTAGCAACACAATGTCCTCGTGTGAATTGGCCTATAGAAAGGTAATAAGGTGAGCACAATGACAGTGACCCAGTCTTCGAAAGTGCTGGGACAATCCATTTAGTGAGTGGATAAATAGATGCTACGCTATAAGTTGGTTGGCAGGTAACATTCTAGCTGGCACTGAAAAATCTGTAGTCGACATCCTCCTCTCCGACTTACTCAAGAAACTGAGCTCCCCTGTCTTGCTCTGGAATGTCCTTCGGGCCCTCTCGCCCCGCAGCTTCTGCCTTCCCCTTCATCTACAGCCTGATCATTACTTCAAAATGTACAGCTCATTGGTCTGGCTCACGCTGGGGCTTTTGCCTCACAAAATGGCCCCAATTCTCTCACTGGGTGGCTTGGCCGAGTCTGCCATTTTTCAAGCAAACCCTTTTCCCATTCGTTCTATGACCTCGGTCTTAGTTTCTTCAATTTAAAATGTTTTCCAAGTAAATATCTGTTTCCTTCAGAGCTCTTCCCAGTTGAGAACCCCCCTCAGTCCCAGTGTGACTCTCCTGCTTAGGAAGAAGGCAAGCACCACCAAGTTGGCTTTCTCGCACGCTGGTTGTTGGAATGAAGTACCACAGTAGTCAGTGACATGTTGCCTGTGGTCAGCTCCGGGGTTGGGAGGCAGCATAGTGGGTCAAACAAAAGGATGGAAAAGATACAAAGGCTGAACGTACTCTCAAGGCGGTGATAAGCCCTCCAAGACAGCAGCAGCAGACATACAAAGAGAGTCCAGATGGCACCCAGGACAGCATCATTCCTGTGGGCTGGTGGTTAGAGAAGACGTCCCACAGGAAGGGACTGGAAATAATAAGACTTTAATGACTTATTATGAGTTTATATATAAAACTGGCTGCACTGTGGCAAAAATAGCAGCCAGATAAATCAATTTTTTTTTTTTTATGGAAAATGTAACTAAAACAAATGATTCCCTTCCTGGAGATTGAATTTCTCCCAATTAAGATGGTTATTTCCATGTTGGGGTGTGGGGAGTGTTTCTTCCTAGATTAATGAGTAAAGCAAAATATAATAAGCAGGAAGGAGCCTACTCCTGGAAAAATAATTCAATGTAAACATAATTAAGAAAACCTAAAAGTTACTGTCCAGAGTTTCCTTCTTCAACTCCGACCAAGGATCTTTTTCACTCGCCCACCCCTGGAGGTCATTTGCATCCTCTGTTGCTGTCCAAGAGCAGAATCTTGCCTCTTTCACCTCTTCCTTTCTCTCTCATGAATAATTTCCTCCTTGCAGGAAAACCATGCCAAAAACCCTTCATTATTTCCATGACTTTGCTTCTTCGTGTTCTATTGTAGTTTTTTTACTTTACCCTGGGGACTGCAACACCCAATTCCTGAACTGTTTTGTGTTTTTCAATGTGTGATTAGCACATGCTTTTTTAGAAGTTAAAGTTTTCCTTTCAAATCGACAGATCAACACAAGCATGGCAGGCTCATGCTTCCTCATGAACTCCAGCTGCATTTTACTTGAGATTTGATCAGGTAAAATGCACAGAGATACTGGGCTTTGTCTTTTGATGAAAGACAAATGCATGTACTCAGCCGTAGGGGCAAATTCATGTAATCTCAGACTTAGACTCTGATTTCAGATGGATCCTGGTTCAAATCCTCTATCCATCAATTTCTAACTGTAGGAATTTGGTAAATAACTGGTCTCAGGACCAGCACCCGAACATGTAAATAAGAATAGAACCCACTTAAAGCGTTGTCAAGAAGATTCAGTGAGATCATTTTTCTATAAAATGATTAGCACAGGTTAGAATTTAGAAAACATTCGATAAAGTGGAAGATGGCTAGGTGATAGATGACATGCAATAAGTAAGATCCTGCGCTCCAATTTTTAAATCAAATAGATTTGAATCAGCTTTGCGGCCTTTCATAAGTGACTCTGATCCTAAGTTTAACTTACAGAAAATATAGAAGAGTGGGTGGCTCCATAGTGCAGTGGTTAGCACGTCTGCTTTACACGCAGAAGGTCCTGGGTTCACACCCCAGGTGGATCTACAGACCATAACCCAGGTGGGCCAGGCCAGGCCCCGGGTGCACTCTGAGAACATGTGGGAGGAGATGCCCTGCCTTCAGAGATCCAGTTCTTAAGTAGAGACAGCAATATCTATGGGTCAGGGGTGGAAGTCGAGGGGTGGGAAGAGGAAGTAAAGAGGGGGAAAAAAAGAAAAGATATAAGAACAATGTCATTTTTTTAAGCTGGAACAAAACACCTATAGGTTTTACCAAGTATCAGGTATTTAAATCATGATCTCATTACATTTCATGATGCATATTCCTGAGTCATCCAGCAGGAGCTGGGAGAGTTTCTCAAAAATGTGTCCAAAATGAAGAAATGAAGTTAGTAATGGTGTGTCATGGGCTACATTGAAGTTTGGAGGAGAAAGCAGTGAAAGCCATAGAAGCATCCCACAGCAAAATGCAAAGCATCATTTCTTACACGGATTAGACGAAGACCAAACCTTGTTGTTACAGACTTCCTAAAGGCCAAAGACTGAAGAAAATATAATCAATTATAGAATTTGAAATATCCGTAAGGTGAAAAACAAAAACAAATCAAAACAAAAAACAATAGAGCAAATTTGCAGAAGAAAAACAGTCGTTCATTAGTTTTATTTGTTTGTTTGTTTTTCCTAACAGGAGCTGCAACTGACTTCTTTTCTCAGTTTGTTCGCTTTGTTTCACTCTCCTTTTGAGCCTCGCTGCTGGGTCAGCACAATGTCACGTGGCACTGTTGGAATTCTGCTGGTCCCTTAAGGTGAAGGGCATCTCAGAGTCTCCCCAGCAGAAGTAAATTATCCCCCGAAAGGAGAGGAGCTTCACTTTCCAGCTGGCGGGCAGCTGGTGTGCGTGCTGGGCCGTTTGATGAATGGAGTCATTACATTATCTGTCTCCTGTATTCTAGACCACCCAGCACCTTCCTGGCGTTGTCTGTGGGTGAGAATAATGGCCCTTTTGTTCAGCTCGCCAAAGCAGTGCTTCTGCAGTATGACCCACGGAGGAACTGTTTCTGGGCTGAACCATTCCTCTCTGAGAGTGTGGCCTCTTTTGAGCATGGGAGGGCTGTCTGGGGGTGGGACAAGTACCTCGCTCACCAAAAGTTTCAATCCCTACACCACCTGCAGCAGCGTCGCCGTCGTCGCTGACATCGATTCCTCGTACTGAGAACTTTCTCTACAACAGATACTTTTCATATATGACCTCGGCTAATTTGATCAACGAGTCTACAAGTTCTAATTCCTATTTTGTATATGAGAAAGCTGAGAACCATAGATAACATCATTTAATCAAAATTACGCAGCTGGAGAGTTGCAGAGTAGGGATTCTGGTTCCAAAATCTATGCTCTTCCTGGCAGACAATAAGAATACCGTAGAAAAATATTGCCCCTGAACCTCAGAAATCAGATATCTCAATATTGTTGCTCATTTATTCAACAAATATTTGTTGAGTACCTAGAAATGGACCAAATAATCTGGGCAATGGAGTGAACACGACACAAAAAGTCTTGTGTTTTGGAATTTATGTTCTAGAGAAAGAGATAGACTATACAAAATTTCACTTGGCTTGCGGCCGGTTAAAAAATTATGTTTTTAAATTTTGTCTCATAGTTCAGGATTTCTTCAGCAAAGTCAGTCTCAGATCATGTTTTTTGAACAGAATTATAGGAAAATTTAGTCCATGCTGATGCTACGTTGTAAAGAAAATCAATGCAGTTGCTAACTTTATATGATTCTTTAAGAAATATATTTATGTCTCCTATTTTTTTCCAAACTATAACTAAAATATTTTTCTAGTACATTTTACTAAACATTCTAGAACCATAGACAGTGGTAGAAACCAAGCCTTTCTACCTTCTTTTTTAGATTGATCGCAATTGAAATAGAATATTGTTTAGGTAAGTTTAATGTATAAATGCGTGGAGAAGAACATTAAAAGCTTTCTTAAGTAGTTTGGAATCCCTCCTTGCTGATTTTGTGAGCAACAATAAATGGTAACAATAAATAATTTGTGTGTGAGTGTGTGTGTGTGTAAGTGGTAGAATTCTCTGATTTGCTAAGAACAAAAAATGGCAGTTTGTGATTTCCAGTTGCTTTATTGCAGGGAATGTTAATTTTTTCTTTGGAATTTTGGTCTCTTGGTGTTTTCTGTTCTACTTTGTGTGCCACTATTGTGATGGATGATAATTTGTAGTTTAGACCTGCTTCATCTAACTATAAAAGTTTTCTCTAATCGAGATTCCTCTACTGAAAAACAATGACTGATTCTTTATAAATGTTTGAATAAGTTAATTAACCGAATATATTGTTCCTAGTATGAAATGTATAGGCACTGCGAAGTTTTTCGCAATATTTAAGCCTTCACACATTTGTTATAAAATTTGCACTGAGCCTATCTTTAAATGTAGCTCAGAGACCTTTCTAAAATTTTCGTCCAGTTACCAGTTGACAATCCCTATGCTCCTTGTCATCAAAAAGTTAATCTTGCTTTCTTTCCTATCATTGTCAAGGTCAACTTTCAATAGAGTACAGGAACTTCAGAGCACTTGTGAAAGTCTTGATGCAGACTAATGTGTGTTTGTATACATACTTCAGGATGTTTTTTTATTCTGGTCTAAACTTTTAAGGTTGTCTTTATCATGTCTAATTCAGCATTTTTTAAATTCACTCACACTCGCAGAGCCTACAAAGCTTTCGACCTCATAGCCACATTTTGTATTCACTAGTGTAAAAGAGACTTAATGACATTAAAAAATTGACATAGCAAGTAAACTGGCACACACAGGTCTGGGACCAAACATGGCTGAATAGGAAAGCATTAATTTGACTGGTGAAAAGTATGGTCCTGGTAGAGTGTGCCAAGAGCAACAGTAGTTAATCCGGCAAATCTGTAACATGGCGGTAAAGAGGGTTTCTATTGTATTGTCAAAGACTGAAGTATTGGTAAAAGATATATGTTTTTCAAAAGCTATAACTTCTGATTGATTTTCTAAAATATTCCTGACATGTAATACATTATTACTAATTTTATTATTAATTATATTTATAAATCTATATATTCTATATTGATGTATAATATATCATTTATTTTATTATTTATTATATATTTTACCATAAATATCATAAATATTAATGAGATTAGGTATCGTTTAGTGGTCTTTGTACTTTCCTCTTTGATAAATTGTCTATTCAAATTCTCCATCCATTTAATTTTCTTTTTCTTATTACTTTCTATAACTTTTGCACATGATGTCATACGTATAGCAACCTTTTTATTCAAACTTTTTTAACCTCAATTACAATGGTTTGTTATTCAGAGGTTTGAAATTTTAATATACTCAAATCTATCACTTATTTTTATATGCTCAGGGTTTGAGGTACAACTTAGAAATGTTATAAAAGATGATAGAAATGTCTTCTAAACTCTGATTATAAATATTTACCAGTATTTTTTTCAAATGTATTTCTAGTATGATTTTTTGAAATAAACCAAAATTTAAATTTATTCTGTATATTACAAGTGAGTCAAGGACAAAGGTCTGTTCTTCTTTCACTCCTCCCCAAGGCTAATTAGTTGTCCAGAAATTACTTACTAATTAGCCCTTTTTGTACCACATTTATGGCACACTCAACCCCATCAAATGCATTTGTAGATTTCTGGATTCTCTATTTTGGTTCATTGAATTGTTGATGCATTGACTTGCTGATGAACTCCTGTGTCAACTCCAAGGTCTCTTAATTACAATGGCATTATATTAGATTTAAGCATTTGGTGAAGCAAGTCTTCCCTCATTATTCTTACTTTTCCAAAATCGTGTTAAGAATTTTAATAAGCTTATTCTTCCAGGGAATTGAAAAAAAAAATTTTGTTTCATTAAAATTCTTTTCCATTAAGTTAAATATATAGATTGGTTTAGGAATAATGAGCACCTTTACAATGTTGAGATTTATTTTCAAGTACAATATATTCAAAACTTGTTTACATTTGTCTAGAGTTTCATAATTTTGTTTATATAAGCTGTATGTGTATTTAAGTTAATATCTAGTTATTTCATATTTTAATATTTATTGTGACTGGTCATCATATTTAATATGTAATAACAATATTTCTATATATCAAAGTTATTAATTTACAAACATTTTTTAACCAGCCAACTTATAATTACCAAAGCTTCATAAAATGGTTTTAGTTGATTTTGGATTTCGAAGTAGACAATCTTTCTGAAAATAATGACAAAGTTTCCTTCTACTTAACGATGTTTACAGCTCTTAATTTTGTCTATTTCATCGTTTATTTTGTACTTGATTCAGCCTTAAAAATAACAAAGAAAAAAAAAGAAAAGATAAATAAAAATAATCAAGGGTAAAAAGCAGATGTGAAAAATAGCCACTGAAGATCTAACACCTTGTTGGCCAAGATCTGGAAGAGATCACAGAACAAATGAAAATAAGATATACTCTAGAGATATCTAAAAACTTTTCTTGAAATAAAAAAAGACCTGAATCCCACCCCATCCAGTCTCACAACTATGGTCTGAAACTAAGTCTCCATCCTACTGACTTCGAGGTTGACCATAAAAACATGCTTTGGCCAATGGAATATGAGTATTTTTCCAAGTCAAGTTGAGGTCTGAAGAGGTATCACTTGTTTTTAGGCACAATTTTGAGCCTCTGAACTCTTTTATAATGAAAAACATGCTCCAGGTGTCAAGGCTCCTTACCTTAAGCTCCTTACCCTGAAGATACACGGAACACGTGTCCCAGCTGAGGGCAGACTCGCCTGAGCCAGCAGCATACAGCTGGCCCGTAGAGAAGCCACACACCTGAGCTGTTTAGAGGGTGAGAAATAAATATTTCCATTTTTGTACGATACCATTGGATTTTACTATGCCATCACTGTAAAAACAAATATACACGGTATTACAGGGAAAAAAAATATCAAAGAAATAAGATCAAAGCACATTTTGATGAAGTTAGTAGTAAACTTCAAGGATGCAGAAGCATACCAGAAATCAGTTTCTAGGCTGAGACCACTAAAAAGGAAAAGTAATTTCTCCCAGTTGGACATTGCTTCAGCAGTATTAGAAAACGACATGGTATTTTTAAAAAAATTTACAGAAATTTGAAAGGAAAGTTGTATGGCTCCAAATTTTTCGATCAGCGGCAAAGTCACTGTGCATTAACGACAACAACAAAATGATTCTCATGATAAAAGCCCTTAAAAGTCAGAACATCTGTGATCTTGAAAATGTGCTTGAAATAACAATCAAAATAAAGATGTCATAAGTGAGGAATTTATCGTTTGTGAATAAAGGTAGTAAATGTGGAATCAATTTAACTATGGTATCATGTCAGAATAGATATTTTCAAAGAAAAACTACTTAATATAAATTGTAAGTATTAAACTGTTATTGTCGAGATTCATATTCATTCCCTGTTCAGTTTCCTATAGATCATTTCTTTCCTTCTTTCTTTCTTTCTTCTTTTTTTCTTTTTCCTTTTCTTTAAGATTTTCAAAGACGACAGTTAAAAAATATTTACTCACTTCCCCAAATAAATTGAAGTAATCATAAGAATATTTTTCTTGATTGCATACAAATATTCTTCACTATTCCCTTTGCATACAAAAATGTATTTTTAACTTTTAAAAAAATCTATCTTTAACTTAATTACTTGAAACCATTATCTAATCTCTGAGTTTCCATTTTGTCATCTAAGCACCTAGATAGACATGATAGTATGTGGTGTTTCAGTGAGAATTAAATGAGACATGTGTATGGAAGAACGTATGATGAAGCATGACAACGGGCACTGAGTCAGTGCTGGACCCCCTCCCAGACATATAAAAGCAGCCACTAAATATTTTTATGGCTCACCAGACCATCATTTCCTAGAGAACCAGGGCACAGTCTTTTTTATCTGTGCCTGTCTGAGTCTTGTACAGTGCCTAGCCCATAGCGACTTCCCAGGAAATCGATGTTGAATGCAGATAGGCAGTGATTTAAAAAAATAAAATAAAATAAAATAAAGCAAATAAAAAACCTCCATTCTTTCTCAGAAAGAGAGTCTGCTTAGCAAATATATTTCCAGTCTACATTTGTTTCAAATTAGTGGCTTGCCAAGGCTGTTCAGCTATATGATCAGCAGAGACACAGAAGGTCAAATCTTGCTTGCGATTCGGGAACTGGCCTGTCCAGCAGTTCCCAGCATGATGGTCTTTTCTGGAAAATATTTAGGAAGACTAGTGCTTTTCGTAGTCATCTCCATAAATAAGTTCGAAATATTTACTATGTGGTTGACACTGTGCTAGACATTTTCACGATGATTCTCATTTAATTGTCATGATCATTTTTAAGTTGGATATTATCGACCATATTTTGCAGATGAGACACAAAGTACTGAATATGTTCAGTGATTTCCCCGCAGCTAATAAATGTCAGAGCACAGGCTTTTGAACCCCAGCCTCTCTGACTCTGCATCTAGTTCTCGTTCCATTGTGTTCCAGCTGCCTCACAAAGGAGATAGGAAAACACAGTCTTCCTGTTTTCCTGTTTCTCTTCTGTCCTTTCTGCAAACCTTGCTCAGACAATGGAGTGGAATTCTAAGGAGACAGAAGTCAACTCTTTCCTTTTGGAATTTCTTTCCTTTTGGAGTTGTTCCCAGTTCTTGTGTGAAGGAAACACGGTTCAACTTCGACATCCTCTCTTTGACCCTAATATCCTCTGAGATCCCCTTTCCAAGAATCCTCTCCCACCCATGTGATGAATCACCTGGTTTGCCTCAAGACAGACAACAACAGCCTGTCATCGTCTAGGGTCAAATTCCGCAGCTATCCATATACTCGGCTCCGCATTTCTATCGGACTGAGTGGATCTAGGAAAGCAATGGATTGCCAGTGTTTTTTTCTTCAACAGAACATCCAGCAGATGGTTAAAGCAAGTGGCCATGCCAACTTTTATCCATTTAATTAGTCATTCATTTAATTTATTAAGTGTTCACTCTGCACAAGGGATTCTATTCGATGTAAAGGACTCAAAGGTGAATATATTCTCTGTACATAAAGACACCAAAATCTTGTAGGGGAAGCAATTAAGAGAACATTACAAAGTAATATGATTAATTATGTAAGAAGTAGGCAGTATGTAATAATGTAAGGATTAGAGGCTTCCAGACAAACTCCCCTGCGTCTGAAGCCTTCACCATTACATGGGTATGTGAGCTCACACAGGACCGTTAGTCTTTGAATCTCTTTTTATCTGCAAAACTTGGTAATAACATCTCCCCATATTGTCGTGATGAAGATTGAACAAAAGCACATAGCATTCGTTCTGAAAAAAGAACCCAATACATGCCACATCCTATGCTATGACAGAAGAACAGTAATAATAACCAAGTATTTTTTCTCAAAAAGAAAAGTTTCACACTTCTCTGTGACTAAATTACACACAAATTTAACTAATGGTACTTAGACTTCTGTGTTTGATTCAGTGAGACCTAAATTAACGAAAATATTAATAATTAAGGAAAGCTTGGGGCAGAAAGGAGAGATTTGTCAGATCTTTGATTGTTCTGCTAATTGGTTTCATTACCACAAATATGTTGTACCATAACAGTTAAAACTTTTAAAAATTATTTTAAAATGGGGAGCACGGCAGAGGGAAAGGCGGAGAGCCAGAGGAGAGACAGAGCATTTAGGGGGATCATTTTATAAACTATACAAATGTAGAATCAATATACCATACACTTGAAACTAATAATAAAATAAAATTTAAAGACAAAAATATAGTTTTTCTCAGATGTCATCACAAGGACTAAAGAGGAAGCTACAGGAGAGAACTATGAATTCGCACGAGGGAAAACATTGTAAGGATAAAATCTGGCATTTACTGGGCCCCCTTTGGAGGTAGCAACTTTCGTGCCACTGAAACGACTGAAGTAAATGTCACTCAATCCGTGCATCAAAAACATGGTGTAGAAAGAATTCAAGCATCCAGTGAAGTTAGAGAGAGAAGGCGAGTTTTTACTAGTCACTCTCGTCTCTGCGAATTGATGCGTCTCGGCCTGAGCTCCCTCCTCCCTGGCTCGGCAGAATCCTAGGAAATTCATTAATTTTGCACTATTTAAAAGGAAGAATGGTGAGAGCTGGGTGCCATCTTTCTTCCCACAGCTCACACTCTTTACCTTCAAAAGGAAAAGGGGTGAGACGAATCCATTATGCTGAATTTTGAAATTTGTGCTGTAGGCCCAGGGTTCTTCAGCTGCTGCTGTTTCTATATTTTTGTTTCTAAAAACAGTTACAAGGTGATTGTCTCTGACTTCTGTGTCCCACAGAACCTCCACCCCGAGCCTGCCTCCCACCAAAGTTAACTGGGGCTTCCTACTGGTCAACCCTCTGGATTCACCAGGATGCTCCAAAGCCCTCTGAGGTCACCAGGATGCGCCAAGGTCACTCAGGAATGCAGGGAAGAAGCTGTAGAAAGTGGCCCCACCAAGGAAAGACTCAAACCACAGGCCATTGCAGCTGCCCAGAGGGCCCACTGGCCCGGCTGCTTACACAGGTGGGGTTCTGCTCGACCCCAGAAATCCCATGTGTGCCTGTCGTCTCTTTCGCTGAATCGAGACATGGTTTCCTGCATTTTCCTCAAGATTAACACGTGGAACTTGGAAACGAGGCTGGGGGTCCTCCCTGCCATTAGAGTGGATCCTGGGCATAGCCTTCTGGGAATGCCTGTATTTTGCTTACACGAGGAGGAGCATTTGAGGATAGTTTGTGCGACTGTAATAAATGCCAGTGTATTAGGACTCCCTGGGTTTAAATCCTAGCTTTCTATTTGCATGACCGTAGGCTCCGAGCTTCAGGGGCTGCTCGAGTTAAGTTTACCCATGTAAAATCCTGAACACAGTGCCTGGCACATAAATGCTCAGTTAAGCTGGCTGTCAATACTGTCATCCCTGCTGTGAGGCATATAACAAAGCCCCTTAAGCTTTCAGTCTAACTCAGATGGTCGCCGCTAACATCCTCATCATGCTCAGGTGCCACACTAACCTGATGGCTCTGCCCACCTCTTCCCACCCAGGTCTAATTTCCAGCTTCTGCTACCACACTTACCCTTCTAGCCCAGCATCTTCCAGAGGTTTCTGTGGCCAGCATCTCTGGCAAGCTCACACTAGATATCTGCATGGGGACCAGGCTACCCTCAGTGCCTTGGGACCCTCTCCTTGGGGATCATTACACCATTTCTTTGCTATAGATGGAAATCTCTATGTTTCAAGGTGAAGCTCAATGCAGCCTTCCTCGAGAAGCCATGCCAGACCAAGGGGTCCTCTCTGATCATGGCTCGAAATCCTCTGCCTGGCCCTGTTACTACCCTGGCGACTGGAATCACTGGCTCTTTAGGTTTTTCTTGTCCTAGTCACTGCTCAAAAGCATTCATCTTGCTTCACTGCTGCATTTACAAACCTGAACAGCAGGTGCCATCATCCCAACCAAGTCACTCTGTGTTTTACAAAGCTTTATAAGTGATCCCGAGGTCACTTAATTCTTTTAACCGGTCTCTGTGGTGGGTGCAGGAGTGCCGTCCTCTTTATCCCAAATCTGAGAAAAAGCTGGGAGGCTTTCTGAAGGAAGGAACAAGGAAAAGACTACACAGAAATGGATCTCTTTCTCCTGCCCATCTTCTCATCTGCCTCCCCCTAACCTCACCGAGTTAGGCAAAAACCACCCATTAGATTGTGCAAACTCAGAGGGATCCACAAAAGAAATTGAGCTGGGGCTCTCTCCTCTCGTCATTCAGGCATCTCTACTTCTAAAAACATTGCAACGCTGAGCCTGGGTGTCCAGTTAAGGCCTGCCAAAAATAAAAAGGCAAAGCCTGTAATCACGAACGAAGAAACTTGAGCTGTTTCATAAAACATCCTCATGTTAAAGAGAAAGAAACGGAATCCAAGAGAAGGAAATGAGCCAAGGAGTGGGAAGCGACTGGGTCTTCAGTGTCCCACTGAGCTTTGAGCTTTATCTGTCCCAGCAGTTACCGTTACCCTCACGAATGCAGTCCGTTTTGAAAGGTGCAGCCACATGGATGTTTGCAAGCGCCTCAAATGCCAAGTACTTTGCCAGACACTCTTGGAAATAAAAAAAAAAATTATAAACAGTCTTGAATTTCCTTCATATGTTCCCCGCACAAAAATATCCATATTATGTATTTTAAATCTAGGACTTGATAAGGCTGCATGCGAGTGTGTCTATGTGGCTGCATATGTAGAAAAACATTTATGCATACTTGCTCCCATGAATAATCAGAGATGGCTACAGCACATAAACACATGCCCACGACAAAACGACATGTAGAGAGTGTCACACACTTATGCATGACATGTATATATATACGTGCATATGAATGAGCCGTGCTGTACCTCTGTACCTCATGAGCTGTGCATGCTTTGTGGTGATATGCATATAATCTACGTGTCGAACACACACAAGGAATGCGTTTATGCACATGTTCAGAGGCTCGTGTATATATACAAAGACGTGCATATGTGCATCCATGCACAGACACAAAGCAGGGGGATAGAGGGCTCCACGCACGTGTCTCGTTCTATGGCAAACACAAGATGTACATGCATACTTAGGTGCTATAATAGACAGCAACACGTGTGCTAAATCTACGTCCGCACGAATTATTTTAAAATTTAGTGCTCGTGAATTTGGTGTCCCTTTCCTGCATCCTTGACACCCTTCACTCCACCCTACTTCTCCAGTAAACCCTCCCAGATGGGGTTATTTATTGAAAACGCCTGCACACACCCTCATTCTTCACACCGCACGCCCTGTTTGGGTACTGGCGATGTTTCAGGGTGGAAATCCAATAATCCAAGTGTTCAGATGTACCCAGCAGGGCTGGAAAGAACCTAGAGACAGCTCATGGGGAGATGCCACTGAGCTCCAACGGGGCTTGGGGACCTGGGGCTGCATGACAGGATCGGAAGCTTTGTGTCCTCAAATAAGGTATTTCTGTTCCACCGACATTGCTTTTCAGCCAACCCCAACATGTATGGCTGCTTGAAAAATAAAATAAAAAAAAAACCCTTTAACCTCTGATGTGCAGGAACAATTAAGGAAAGTATAATTTTAAGTGCAAAAATTCTATAAGGCATTATGATATTTAAAGCTATTTATAAATGTCATTTCCTCGAAGAATAACTAACATTCAAAGCAGGTGCACGGTTTATTTATGTATTCATTGATTTGACAAATAACTACTTTGCACTTGTGACTGTGCTAGGCACAGGGAATACAGAGAACAAAATTGTCCCCAGGGAACTCATGATGTAAGGTGGTGTCTGAGCAAGGGCAACGCAGCTCAGTGTAGGCCGGTCACTCAGGCGTGTGCGCTGGAGATGTGAAGGATGGGTGGGAGCAGGAGTCAGACAAGGAGGACAACAGGAAGGACACCCCAGACAGAAGAAACAGGGTGATGGCGAGAGTTAGGCAACATCGGGAGGAAATAAATCATTTATGACTGAGGAAGGGAGCCTGAGAGGAGAAAGCGTGGGAGAGAAGACGAGGCCAGGTGGGCACCATTCCAGAGTCGCACCCGGAGACTTCGCGTGTATCTTCAAATCAAATAGGTGCCATTGCAGTGTTGCTGTGAGAGTCCAAGTCTGCGTCTGTGGCCCTGAAACACAGTGACTACAGAGGACGGCGTCCTTCATTTTCGTCCATTTCTCATTCGGTGTCCATTAGAGCAAGAATTCATTTGGTGAGAATTCCATGATGAACGGAAGTACGTGTGTGACTTAAACCAAGGGAAAGGTGATACTGAAGTTCTAGCTTCTTTACTAAAAGTAAGAGAAATTTATAAAACTTCTCAGTAATCCACACGAGCGGCACACCGGTATGGTGGACAGATTACAGGTTTTTGGTAAAATGATTACATGAAGGGACCCAGTTAATGGCCTCTCTTTGTCTCAACATCATCTTTGCAAGTGTGACCTTAGATCTCTTTCCATCTACAGATAGCATCCGTTTCTATGCTCGAATATTCTGCCGACCAGATTCAAGACAATTTTCAATGCGATACCAACACAATATTCTCCCTCGTGGAGGGCGATAGGATGAGGAGGACGTGACACTATGACAGGTAGGCACCCAGGCCTGTGCACCTATGCTCTTGCCCATGGGCTCCTGTCATATTCCCAGAGATCATGGGGCACCAGGGGCAGTCTTTCCAGCTGAGACCATCCAGAATGTGCCATCCCGGCCAACACGGCAGCTGACCAAAGGCCCAGGCAGGAGCTCTGCCCCCACCAGCAGGGCCTGATTCAAGTCAGCAGAACATCCCGCCTTGCCTACAGATAAATGAGCAAAAATAATCATGCTGAAGGTCATCACTGAGGGTTTGTGTGTCGTTGTCATACTCTGCCACTGTGGCCCTAGATCATCAATGCGGGTTTGGCATTCGAATGACCCATCGAAGCCCTACCACCTCCGCTTCTGAGTGACATGTTCTTGTGGGGTCCTTTCACCCTTCCGAGCCTCAGTGTTCCTTTTGGTAGCATGGATACCCACCAGCAGGATGTGAGTGATGAGTAAACTGCAAGGATCTCATGAGCACTCAGTAACCAAAGCTCTAGTCATTATTTCCTCGGCGTCAATGTCAGGGTCTTGACCAAGGGTTCAACAGGACAGACCCTCAAAAGACACGTTCTCTATTGCTAACCAGCAACAGAGATTATATGCATAGCATCACGGATACTGAAGGCCAGCGCTGGGAGCTGAGGTAGACTGGGGGCTCTGAGCACCTCTTCTTTAGACTTGGGGACCCACTAGCTCTCTAAACGCAGGCCCCTGAGGACCTCACGCCCACCAAGGCCGCAGGGCTGGGAGCCCACTGTCTCATGCGAGCGGTGGGGGCTTTATCTCCCTGGCTGGGCCCGAGCACCGTTCTGCAGGCCTAGGGACCTCCCATCCGAGCTCAGCTGTTGCTAGCAACTGGACAAGGCCGCTCAGACCACCCAGAAGCCTCGGCCGATGCACTTGGCTGCCTAATTAGGACGCGAACCGATGGGAGCGCGATGTTCCAGCAGGCCGGGCCTGCCGGCCGCCCTGACTTCAGCTCTCTGGGTCACTCCACGGGGGAGGCAGCGCCTTGCTCTACAAAGCCCGCATCCACTTTGATCCCGGTCACCTCTGGGGTCAGTCTTTCAGCATCTGGCCCTTCCTACCATGACAGTCACCTGCTCCCTGAGACAGACTCGTTTAACACTTCCAGATGGAGAGGAACTGGGGGAGATGTTGGCTGCTTCTGTGGGGAAACCAGAAACGTGGTTGGAGAGACGTCCGAGATGTTCCAGGCGTCTCGTCCTACTCTTTAGGACACCGTGAGCACTGGGAACGGAAGAACTTCAAGTCCCTGAGACCCTTCCAGGAAGCGTGACATGGGAAGTGCGACATCTGTTATCACAAGCGACTCGAAATCGAAGTTGGCCTCAGCACTTGCCATCTAAGCAACGAGGGGGGAGGGGGTCCTTTCATTCTTCAAACCTCAGTTTTCTCATCGAGGAGTAACAACAACTTCTCTAATAATCATGGATGTAAAGTGCCCGGCATTTATGACTAAACAGTTCTATTACCGATTGTAAAATTAAGATGCCACCTGCCATCTGAGAGGGGAGGACATGCTCAGAGGCCCAGGATGAGCGAAAGCTGGAGGTGAGATTTGAGCCCAGGCCTGCCAGCCTCCCAGCGCCCTGGGTTCTGGCTCCGTAGCGCTGTCTACTGTGAGCTAAGCACACTGACCCCTGAGTTGTTTGCTTCTCCTGGATCCCTCCTCTGTTTGGCTCCACTGGTGAGGCCCGTCGGTGAGTGTGGCAAAGGCACAAAGGAACTGCCTAAAAGGAACTTGGTATCTCTACTGTGCATCCGTTATTCCTTATGAAGTCCACCCAGAACATTCTTGTGAGTTAAAGCTCCAAATAATTCACTTCTTTATTCTTCAGCTTTTAAAGGGGTTTAGCTTTTCCATTTGGGGTGAAAATCTTCCTAAAATGATTTATATACTATTCCTTCTTAAGAGAGGTGACTTAGCCATAAACTTTTTTTGACGGTGTGGTGTCATTAGCACACGGCTAGGACTATCGGTTATAAAGCTCCATAGTCAAGTGGCTCTGACTGCCCACTGCCCATGTTCACCCATCGGGCTCTCAAAACTCGCCAGTGTTCGTCTCTGTCAGCCTTCCCCCACTCCTATAGCCTTTTCCCGACTCCTATATGACAATCACCTGTAGGACAGGCGATTGTAACAACCTGGGAGTGTGCTAGCCATGCAGATAGTCAAGGCCCCACCCGAGAGATGGGGTGGGTCTGGGGTGAGGCTCGGAACCTCCCATTTTCAACGCGCTTTCCCCAAGGACATGCTGATGCAGGAGGTCTGAGAGCCTCCCCGTGAGAAATGTGCTGTGGGCTGAAATCCAAGGGATGCAACCAGCTATCTACTTAACCAATATTTTTCAGGCTAGGTACGAGGTTCAGGACACTTGGAGATGAAATACACTGACCCCTCTACCATGAAAGGTTCAGACTAGTGAACTCCAAAGCCTAGAACAACAGTCGTCCATGTGGAGCCAAGGGCAGTAAGAAGTTTGCCCTTGGAAGTGCTTTTAAGCCACCAAAGTTGGCTTTGCTGTGGCCCAAACCAGAGCCCAGTTTAAAGGGTGAATTTCTGCTGCTGGAGCAGGAGGGTCAGTCTAGGCAGAGGGGACAGAATGTGCAAAGTCAGGGCAGAAAAGGGACCTGGAGCCTGCTGGGAAATACAAGTCGAAAAATACCGAGGGGACATGCGACGAGACCAGGCCAGAACGGAACGGAACCAGTTCCAACGACTGCCCTCGGCTCTGGGGGGAGGCGGGGTTTATTCTGAAGGGATCAGGAGCAAGCAGAAGGGCTTCATCAGGGTCGTGGCACGATTAACGCTCAGTTGTAGGAAAACGAAGTGACTCGGGCTCTTTAGGTTCCTTCCCCAGGGCCTGTGTCCTTGAGCTCTGAGTCCCTGGCTGGTACAGAGCCACTTCCTTAGAGCAACTGTCCCAGGTAGAAGTGCAGTCAAGCCCATGAGCTGATAGGGCTGTCCTAGTCGACAAAACAGAGACCCTCGATTACAACTGGCCAGTTCCTCTCTTAAGCATGATTTCCAAGGCAGCCCCCGTTTTACAAAAGTGAAGACGAAGGGGGAATGAGTAAAGGATTTGCTCAGAACCACTCAGGTAGCCTGTGGTATGTCTGGGATTCAAGGGAAAGGTTTTCAGTTTTCAGCTTAGCACCTACTGAATCACTGTCCCATCTCACTTGGCCCTTTTGCCGAAAGGATATTTGCACTTTTACTCCCTGCACCCCATGTGCCGGTCTTGGAGGTCCCAAGACCCCTAGGTACCTAAGCCTGGAATAACAGCTGCTAGTCCGATGCTTCCTGGGCACCTATAGACACTGAACAAGCAAACAGTATTTCTGAACCCAGAGGCATCTGAACCCAGGCTGGCCCCCCTCCTCGTGCACCATCAGAAATCATCTGCGCAATGACAAAGTCAACAACATAGCAATCACGGAAAGGATGGAGAAACGTCAAGTTAAGTTTTTGAAGTTTAAATGTTTATTAATACCATTTGGCAACTGGCTCTTAAGGACGACCGTGGAGGAAGGAAAAAATCCCTCTTGTCTTTCTGCCCTTCAAAGTCCCTCTGTATCACAGCTGCGGAGTTTCAAGGGAGGCAGGGGCGGGAGTTCTGCACAGAAGACATTTCAAAGATGGAATCTCGTGCAGGAATGAGGCAGTGTGGTCCCGGGGGATGATGCTGAGGCTTGCTTTCTAATTGAATCCGCCTGTTTTTCATGTTCGGCCTCCCAGCATTGCTTTTGGATCCTCCACCACCCCCCAAGAATGCCAAAAAAAAAAAAAAAATCATCTAGAGCACTTGATAAAATGCATATTGAGTGGGATCCTTCCAGCGTTAAAGATACTCACATTTTGCAGTTAAGGACTCTCTAGCAGCAGCTTTCAGATGAGCAGCCCCAAGCTCAAAGATGGTCGAGCAAAGCGGTGGATTTTAAGTAAGATATCTACCTGTGCTCTGGTCACAAATCACTCGGATTCAGTCTCCCACTCCCAGAGTTGTCACGTCACCTTCTGTGGCTTTGAAGAACCACAACTTATTAAACTATCAGTTGGGTTCACTGAGGCTCCTTTGTTAAAATACAAAACCCCAGGAAACACGTGAAGGCCCTTCTTCATCAACGCTTGAGCACGAATTCCTTTAATTGGTGTGGTTCCTTTCCAACACCTGGCTCTGAGTAATCAGCTCAAACAACAGAGTTTACTGAAGAAGGATGCTGCTGGGAGGAGAGGAAGAGAAGCCAAGGACTCAGAAAGAGAATGAAAGTTCCTCCAGGAAAGGGCTCAGCCTCAGAAGGTAAGCCTTTCTCTGTGAGTCAGAAGCAACCCCTCCCACCTCTGTGAGGTCATCGAACGTGCTGCTGGGTCTTTCTGTGCAGCACGGAGGCCTCCCATTGCCCAACTTCACTTCCTTCCCCTTCACAGTCACACTTCTCAAGTGTGGCTTGACTATGTGTTCTCACTCCTTGTCTTCGCCATACGTTCGTTCAACAAGGCACAAACATTTCCTCCTCATCTCAACTACTTCATGGAGCTTATTTCTTCTAATTTTGATGTCTTTACTGGATCCTCCAGCATCATTGGACACTGTTGGCCGTTCTCGTCACTCCCTGTTCTTCATGATCGTGTCTCTCCTGGTCTCCACTCTTTGTCTGTTCGCTTTCGGTCTCTTTCGCAGATCCCGCTCATCTTTCACCACTTGTAGGCCGCCTTCTAGTTATTCATTCGATATCCAACTTTTAGAAATCGGCCACTGTGCTTGTTAGAAGAAGAAGGGGCCATCACCTACATCCAGTCGTCAGAATGCATTGTCCATCGGAAATATATTCTGAAGCCTTCCCAATCTCCGATCCCTACTGCGACCACCCCAGACCAAGCTGCCATCATCTCTTGCCTATGCTGTTGTGATAACCAGCAACGGTCTTTCTGTTTCTCCCTCATCCTTTCAAAGCATTCTCCACCCAGAAGCCAGAGTAATATCTCCTAAAACAAAAAAAAAATCAGATTATTCATTTCCTGAACTTCATACACTTCTGAATTTTGTCTCACCCCAAATTATCTTATTTAATGGTTTATTTATATTCTGCCTCTCTTCAACTCATACTATCGTGCAAATTCATGAGGTGAGAGAATTTTATCATTTCCATATTCTTATCTCAAGTGTCTAACTTATGTCTGGCACAGAGTTGCCTCTAGATACATGTGATTGAATAGAAAGTATGAAAGGTGAGATGAGTACCTAAAAGTGGAGACCGTGGAGGGAATAGGTTTGCCAAACTTGTCTTTTATGGTGGCCAGGTGTGCACACCTAGAGGAGCAGCCAGCATAGTGTAGGCACCAAGTTAAAGACACAGATACATACATAGTCTTCTTTTTAAACCTAAACTTTGAGTTCTTGGTCTAGAGATCAAAAAGACTAAATTTGAATTCTTCTGCTCTATATAATGGAAACATGATGTCAAGCCCCAAATAGCAACTCCGCACCTCTGTATTCTCATCTATAAAATTAGGATAATATAATATGGTTAAGAGAAGGAGGTGATTATGCTAAGGTCGCACCGCAGATGGTGACAGAGGTAGAGTTGGAAGTCTGAGCTGTCGTATATTCCCTGCACGTGTGTGCACGTGTGTGTGTTACCCACGTCTCTGTGTGCAGTCGTGTGGCACCACCTTTGATCAACTCTCCTATGTGAACAACGTCAGCTGTGTCCCCCGAATCTCGATTCCGGCCTGCGTACCTGAAGCAAGCGGAGATGAGACTTCTTACCACTGCGAACTCTTCTAACTCTCGAGACTACGGACAGATGGTAGGAACAGCTGAGTCTGCTTAGAAAAACTGGTAAGAAAAGACAGGAAATGCAGGAACACAAAAATAAGTTTCGAACTTTGAGGAGAGGAAACCAAGATTGCACAGAAGAGAGTAAAAACCGTGCCTTAAGAAAACAAATTATCGGAGTCACACTTGATTGATAGGAAAAAGGATTGTGGGAAGGCTGTCGGGGACGATGCCCGAGGTACCAGAGCAAGAGATACACGAATCTGCAGGTGAAAAATGCACGTAATGCTGCAGCCAAGTCAGCACATGGTTGGTAGAAAATACAACACTGAGATGCCATCGACCTCTTAGCGAACGAATGAACGTAGCAAGGCCTCCCGGGTTACTGATTACTGCCACTTCCCCCTGAATATATTTGCCACATAAAATATCCTTTTGCTTTTTCAAATAAACAATTGTTTTCTAGTAGTTCACATGCTTTGGTGGACCCAATCGAATGGAAATATGAGGAAAGACATAGACTCGGATGTATGAAGGACTCGAGAACCAACTGACGCTGAGTGTCTGCGGAGTACCAGGCACACACCAAGAAGCGACCGTCGTGTCTTTAATTCTCATGACCTCTGCAGGTATTTCCCCCCATGGAACAGAAAAAAAGACTGAGGTCCTAAAAGGCTAAATGAATTGCTTAAGATGAAAGAATGAAGTAGGGTATAAGTCCAACGTTGTAAGAGGCCAAAGCTCAGGATTAATTTATTTTAGAGAAGTTGATTAAACAATTTTTAACAAAACAGAGAGAGATGATTCTGAAGGAGCTGTGCAAAGGGCTCTGCTACCTCCCTTCTCTGCTTTACCATTGCATCACTTCACTGGGCCTCCTGACACTGATCGGAGGCCTGTGCCTGGAGTGCCCACCTCCAGCATCCTCCTCCCACGTTCTCTCCAGCATTCCTGAGAAGTGCAAATTCACAGACAAAGAAAGCCTCGGGCAGCACAAGAGGTCAGCAAGCCATCAGCCAGACCGTGTCCTCCAAAGGCCTGTCTCTCCTGGCCCAGCTCTGGCAAGGGGACAGTGCTAATTACTGTGCTTCCAGCATCCTTCAGAAGCAGCAGCGACTCCGTTCTGAACGGCAGCCAGGGCAGCCTGATCAGCTCCCCGGTTCCAGAAGTTCTTTCTCAGAGGAAGTCGTCTTGGGGCGGATGCCGGTGCGTGGGGCAGGGGCTGGGGGCAGGATCAGCCTGGAAGCATGTCCTCACGTAGCATGTTGGCCTCTCGGTTTCCTTTCCCTCCTCTCTTCTCTCTTCTTTTTTGTCTGCCTTTCCTCTTTTCTCTCCCTGCTTCCTTCTCTTTACATCTTTTATTTACAGCTGCCCATATTCTTCACTACAAGCTATTTTTCTCTCTCACTTCCTTTCCTTTTTTCTTTTATTTCCTTCTTCTTTCAACTTTTTACTTCCTTTCTTTATTTCCCTCTCTTCCTCCCTTCCTTCCTCCCTTCCTTCTTCCTTTCTCCTTTTCTACCTTTTTGCTTGCTTCCTTGCTTTCTTCTCGCCCAGTAAGTGTTCTTCACAACCCATTACCTAGTTTTACAAAAAAAAAAAAAAGAAAGAAAGAAAAAAAATAAAATAAGGCCTAGTCAGGTATATATTTGTCAATATTCTAAAGATCTTGCTTTCCTGGAAGCCATTTCTCTCTCTCTCTCTCTGTCTCTCTCTCTCCTGATTCTGGAAAAGGCATCAGTCTCTCTATCACAGGACTTGAGAGTGTCTCAGAGAACAGCCAGTTCAATTCCCAGTTGATTCAGGAATCACCTTGGCAACATACTCCACAGACATCCTCCAAATAATGGTCAAGAGGACTCAGATGTGGCCAAGAGGAGCGAAAACGAGAGAGAGCAGGGCAGCCGGGTACCGCCCCAGGTCCCTCTGGAAGAGCTGAGACTCTGCCGAAAGCCACCAGCTCTAAGGTGGGCAACGTCTGTTACAAATTACCTGGGTCTTTACAGAAAGCGGGAGACATGAAAGTCCATGGCCAAGGGAGCTGCCCACACGCCAACGGCCCTAGGTGTTCTGTATCGTGCCACGGTACTCGAGCAAGATACTATTGTGCAATCGAAAGGGCCTTGCACGTTCCCATTTTATAAAGAAAAAAAGGGAAAGAGACAAGTGTCAGTCAGATGCAGGTACAGGACGAGAACCCAAATCCCTTGACCACACAGATAACCCCTGATTCGTGACGGTCCGATTGAAAATTTTCAGTTTTGAGGTGGCCTGAATGTGGGGTGCATTCAGTAGAAACCGAACTTCGAGTTTTGGAGTTGGATCCTTCCCAGCCTAGCGATGTGCATCTCTTTCACGATGCTGGGCAGTGGCAGCAAGAGCACTTTGCCCAGCTCGGGGCCCTGTAAGTGTTCTGAGCACATCCGAGGGGGCTGAGGCTAAGCTACGATGTCCGGTAGGTAAGATGAGCTAACTGCGTTTTCAGCATCCAGTATGTTCGCCTTACGAAGGTTTATCCGGAGAGAACCCCATCATGGGGCATGTGTGGGGCAAGAGCATGTGTGATCCAAGCCTGAGAGCATTGCACTTAGCTATCTCCCTAATGAAGCAGACCGGTTTGGTGGGAGGTTCGGCTTCTGAAGATCTGTCACACGGCCAGGTCTCGCCAATGACCCTCTCCTGCCACCTCACAAGTCCTCTCTCCTCCTCGCTGTCTCTTCTCCTCCCCGATCTCCTCTCACCTACTCAGTTGCCTCTGATCTACGAATGCCCTGGTGGCCTTCCCAGCCTAGTGGCCGGGTCCTTGTCCCGGATAAAAACAAAGAGTGCCATGCCAGAGTGTAAAGACAAGAGGCGTGCCCTTGTTGGCACCAGCGCTGAGCTCCAGAGCAGACCCTGGTCCCAGGATGCGGGCTGGCCACGTGTGATGTGACAGGTGTCAGGTGCGGCCATCGCTCACTCACCGAGAGCACAGGAGGGAGCACTGCTCTGTGAAGACTCGCATCTCTAGATGCAGAGACCGGGGTGGGAGTTCAGAGATCAGCCACCCCAACACGTCTTGGAACCACAAAGCAGAGAGGAAATGACTTGCCAAAAGTCACACGTCATTTCACGGGGAATCGGAACTCAACCCCAGGCCTGGCTCTCATTCCCGCCTCAGATCACTCCCCACTCGCGAGCCACACAGGATATTCAGGACACGCTGCTTTCCTCTATTCCTTTTCTCCCCTCCTCCTTCTCTTCCCTTCTTTCCTTCCTTCTCATTGGATTAAAGCAATTTATAAGCATGTAGTGCTGATTGTCCCAAGATTTCCCCTCCAGAGTTAGTTACATTTATAGATTTCTAATTTTTCTCTTTAAATTCAGATGCATAAATGGATTCAAAGGGATTCTGAGGTCCTTTCTCTGGCCTTCTTTTCTTTCCATCCTAGGCAGGGTTGAGGACAGACCTAAACAAATGGCCTCCTGGATGGCCTTCAGACGATGCCCTGGCTCCCAGGGGCCTCCCTGCAGGGTAGAATCAGCCCTGGGGGGCCAGATGGGTTTCTCGTCGTGCTGCTGGTGTCGCCCGGGTGTGTGCATGAGAAAGAACAGGACAGGTATCGAAGGAGCCAAGGAAATTGGAGGTGGCAGCAGGAGGGCTTCCCAGTTCTCGGCGTCTCCATCAGGCTTTGTCAAAATGAAATGTGCGGTTGGGTTTGCCAAGGACAAAAGTGAAACATTTGCCTACAAATTCCGGAGGATCGATGCCATGTGAAAAAAGCCCAGTGCTGGGCCGACAAGAGCGACGTCTTCTCGCCTCCCTCCGAAGGTGACTTTCTTCTCCTCTGGGGACTTGAGGCGGGTGCAGGAAGGAGATGGCAAGTGGGAAGGAGTGTGGGGACTTTTGAGACCTGAGAGACCTGAGTCCAACCCCACCTGGTCACCAATCAGCTGTGACCCCAGCATAGGGAGGCAGTGGACTGGCCTGGGTGCCCAGGCCCACCATGCATGGCTGTATGACCTCATGTGAGTTACTTAGCCTTGGTGAATCTCCATTCCCTCGCATGTGTGATGACTATGACGACGCCTGATTATCAAGATGAATGGAAAAAATGGAGATGGGTAGCCCGGAATAATTATAGCTGTCCTGATCCTTATGATGGTCTTTGCAGAGGAGAAGGGGAGGCTCATTTCAGATGGGCCCCGCTTCAGTGGCCTTATTTTGCACAGGACACCGGCGAGCGGCTCAGCCATGGCAGACTGAGTCCTCAGCTTCAGCTTGAGAACTTGCCGGATCGGAGTTGTGTGTCTGGAGGGGAAGCACCCAGAATGCTCACCAGATGGGTGTTGTATAAATAGCAACTCTGCCAGGCTGTTGCTACTGCCCAAACTTCCTTACCGAGAGCGAGGTTGTGTCTGTGCTTCTCGGTGGCCAGCCTCTCCCCCTGGGCAGCGTGGATCCTGGTCGCCCTTGGACGTGTCGCCACCTGAGAGGTCCAGGGACTCCATGAGTGGTAGGCAGCTCCCGGCTGCTACCTCCCCAGCCATCTTTTCAATCAAAAGAGAGCAGCACCGGGGATCCGGCAGTAACCAGAGCCCCATCCAAGTCTACGGGCGCGTCTCCATCTGGCGGAGCGTCTTCTGTCTGGGATGCGACCACCCACGCCACTCTCTTCCGATCCAACAGTCGGGCTTGCAGTGATTCAGCTCCCGTGTCAGCTCTGCACACTGCTGCGAGGCCTGGGAGGCCTGTCTGATGAGTGAGCAGGATGTGTAGGCTGGGCAGCCTCCCATCCGAGCCTCAGGGAGAGCCCACTCACCCCCGACACGTCGGGGAACTGGGCTCCTGGCATGACTTTTAGCCCAATGAGCTTTACATTATCTTTGAGAGACGCAGCACAAGGAGCCATGGAGAGAGGGAGTCGGACAGCTTGGCTGCGTGACCTTGGACGTTGATTTTTGCCTCTCTGAGACTCAGTGTCCTGATCTGTCCAATGGAAACGTGCTGTCCTCCCATCTTACCATAGGGGGTTGTTGCTAGACTCAAAAGAGATTTTTCAATGAATGTGAAAGAGCATTTTTGACAGCAAAATACCAACATTTAATTATCATAAACTTATTACTCCCCCTCCCCCCAAAAAAAGATACTTTCTCGTTTATTCTAAAGCTCTTCCCTTTGGACTTGACCTGCCTGTGGGGTAGAGGCAGGGGTTGTGACAAGGGCTTGGGAAGCTAGAAGAAGAGAGAAGTAAATTTGGGCCACATTCTAGATTTCTGGAGTTTGCTAAACAAAATCCTTTCTCCCACATCATTTCTGCATCCTTCTGTCCTGACTTTCCCTTGAAGAGACTGAGCACCTCTCCTTTGCCAGACACTGACACGAGAGATGCAATGATGTGAAGTCGCCGAGGAGCCAAGAGAGGAAAAGGGGACACAGATGGGGCAGAGCATAGCCCTCCAAGTCGCAAGTTCTGGGCTCAGCTGCCGACTCTGCCATCAATGGTCTTGTCAACTTGAGCAAGGACACTGAGGTCCCTGAGCCTCTGTTTCTGTGTCTCCACAACGAGAACAGTAACGTGGACCGGGGGACTTAGGGTGAGGCTTCAGGGATGCGATTTCTTCCTGAGAACCTAGGGAAGGGGAACGCATCCGCTTGCCACCAACACGGAAGGCCGTCTGCAGGTTGGTTTCTGATGTGGAATCAGCTCCACCCCACCCAGCTTTATTGGAATATAAGTGACATATAATATTGGGTAGCATCCCTTCCAAAAGGATCATCTTTCTGGCAGATGCATCTCGCCCCTTAAGCTCTGAAAGTGTAAATCGATTCCATCTCAGACCTGTCTGCTTGCAATCAGCACATCATTTCCCTTCTCCTCCTCCTCCTCCTCCTCCTCCTCCCTTCCTTCTTTTTTCCTGCAAAATGTGTTCGTTTCTCTTTTCTGATAGAGTCCCTCCTGGTATTTCCTGTCTTGAGCCTAAGAATTCAGCACCTGGGATGAGGTTCTGTGAATGTAAACTGGGAGACGTGGACCCAGAATCAAGAAAGATGACCTTCAGCATGGTCCAGGCTGGAGGCCAAGGCTCCTGGGGGGTGGGGAGATGGCAGCCCTGCTGCTGGAGGCAGTGAGCCTTCGGGCTGGAGCAAGCAGCTTGCATGCTGGCAGGCCCAGGCCCAGGACGCCTTGACCGAGGCGGGCTCTGTCTCCGGTTTCTTTCTTTGATCCTCTCACTTGTCTAACATTGCAGCTCGCCGTGGTTTTCTCTGTGTCCTTCCCCTGGAAGAATCAGACAAATCAGAGGAAGCCATCTCTTGCCAGATTCTTCCTTTCCCCTGCCCAGTCTTCAAGTTCTAGGATGTAGACACTTGGGAAGGTACATGGTTCCACCTCCCTCTCGAAGTCTGGTATCTGGAGGAGTTCACTGAAGCCACCCTGGCTGCATCGTGCATCCTGGGCAGAAAGGCTGTGGGATTTCCTTTCAATGTGAGGGTGGTAGCAGGTCAGAAAGACAGGTTTAATTACGGTGTCTGCCACCTTATTCTAGAGACCAGATGCCCCTGAGGCTGTTTCCTCGACTGTAGAAAATACATAATAATGTGCGTTTAATGAAATGTAAGATGCCATGATCATAGACTGACACACTAATGACAATAAAAAAAAATATCCCGAGGTCAGAGATGTTAAAAGTGTTAAAAAAGAACGAAAAAAGTGTCTTCGAACAAATGAATCGGGACCTATCACAACGGGTTCCTGCGAAGACTAATAAGGTCGTGCACCTGAAGTGTTTTGAAAACTGCCAAGTAGTGGAGACACGTGGTTGTATTTAACAGGAGCGGCTCACGGCGTGGAAGAAGCCTGGGCTTAGAGGTCAGCCAACCCTGGGTCAAATTCCTGCCACGTCCCCTCCCAGCTGTGGGATCGGGGACGATTTCCTGTGCCTTCGTGGGTCTCCCTTTTGCGCTCTGCAGAATGGAGGACGTGATCCCTACTCTGCTTCTCTCGCGAGTGTAACAACACAAGTGGACACAGGGCATAGGGACTCAGTCAAATTCAAGTTTAACTGGGCATCTGTGTTTTTATCTGCGAAACCCAGTAAAGGAGAGATTAACCAATGGAAGGTTGATCTGGAGCAGAAGAATAAGACCCGGGGATTTCCGAAGGGCAGGGGTGAAGGTGCATCAGTGATGATCTGAGGCTGGCGACTCCCAGGAGCTTCTGCAGGGGACTCGAGGCTGCAGGGGGTGGGGGTCTTGAGAGACAGAACGGGGGAGGGGAAGGGTGGAGTGGAGAGACAGAAGAGGCGAATAGACACTGCGTCTGAAGGCAGAAGGCTTGCGTAGCAGGAGCACACAGGTGGTGCTCAGATGGTGTCTTAGGAGAAGCCAGAAGCAACAAACTCCAAATAAATGCCTTAAAAAAAAAGAAGATGACTAAGTGAGTAATAGCTGCAGGAAGAGAACTCAAGAGTTGCATTGAGTAAGAACATGTTCCAATGTTTTTCAATAAATGAAGGAAAAACTGTAAATTATTCATTTGTTATTTTTGTAAGATTTTCAAATCTATGATTTTTTTTTTCCTATTTCGTCTCCGGTTTTTGTATCCACAAAAAAATGTTTCTCCTCCATCGTAAGTAACTTCTTTTTTTATTTTTTTGCCAACGGAGTCTCAGACCACACCAAATTGCAAACGTCAAGCTCGTCCCTCCCCTCCCGGGTCCCGCTGGACAGAGTCCTGGGTCAGCTTGGGGCTTGACGCTTAATGCCACCTTGTTCCGAGGAGAAGGCAGAGCCTGTGTGGTGCCCGGCTTGTTTTGACGTTGGGAGTTGCTAAATTCAGGCCTTTGATATTTGACCAAGCTTCTGGGCTATTGAAACCGACCTGGATTTGAGTCAGGAGGAAATGAATGGCATTTGTGTTTTCTCGAAACACACTCGCTGCTGTGAGTCAGGTGGGCTGAGGTGACGGTTCTGGGTTTACCGGGGAGGAGACTGAGGCCCAGGGATGGAAGTCGCCGTCCCACACTCTTGCAATGAGTTGGTGAGAGCTGGACGCAGGCCGGTTCCCGCCTCCCCCACCAGCTCCCTTGGCAGCTCCCGTTAAACCATCTGGGCCTCCACTGCCTCATCTAGGAAACACGAGGAATATTGTCGATCTGCAGGGCCGTTTGGTAAAATCGTGTGAAATAATACGTATGGAAGGTATTGTAAACTGCAAAGTGACAAGTCAGCATTAGCAATGCTGGTGTGCGTCGTTTATTGGCAGAACTGGGAGGCGAATCCCAGGCTTTTTAAGCGAAGTCTTTCTGCCTCTTTTTCAGTGTGTTCACCTTCGTGTAGAGAGAAGAATCGAGGTTAAGTCTGGTTCGTATGCGGGGGTCTCTGGTCCTTTTCTGGAGGCCAGGGTTGGGGGAGGCCTCTTACAAAGCGTGGTGGCTGGGAACATGTCTCTTTGGTGGCTGACAGACCCGAGTGCGTGTCATAAAAGGAGAAGCTGTAGAGAAAAAAGATCTTTAAGGGAATTTGGAATATCTCACTTTTTTTTGTATCGAGGAATAGGGATATTTATGAAGAGCAAATTTTAAGAGGGAGAGATAGTCAAAATCTTGCTCAACAAAATGTCAGTTTGTTAAAAAAAAAAAACACAGAAAAACAGGAGTATTTTGGAAATATAAGAGTTTATTGCCAATTCGCAAGATCAGTTTCCAGAAACTCCATGTGGAAAACGATATTGTCACTTAATAATCGAATAGGTAGGCATAGTTTTCTAGAATCTGTGTCATTAAAAATGTGACTTAGATATGGACATTTAGAGCCAGAAGAAACCGTAGTAATCACATAAACCAGGACTGGTATTTTACTGATTTTGAAAACAAAGTCCAAATAAATAGGTATTTTGACGGGGCCATGTAGTAAGTAAGGACAGAGACAGAAAAAAAACCAAAAAACATTATTTATAATGAGTGTGTGTGGTTCCCATATTCTTATGGAAACAGAAAGGAAACAGTTTCCTTTGAAGAAAAGGTGGTCGCCACTGGTCCTTCCTGTGGCTCTGAACCACCTAGGTTGATCGTCACCAAAGTCATCTTTCCTTATCACTTTCCAGCTCTCTTAGTAGCACGTGGCTCTTTCGAATAACATCAATATTAAACATGCGGCTCTATTTCTTTTTCACAAAAGACTTGGAAAAGAGCCATCCCAGGTTGCAGAAATTGGGTAAAAGAATTATCTACTGTTATTTTTTTTTAATTAAAAAACAAAAACACGCTACGCAAATACCTCCTAGACAAAAGTGCCTGTGACAAACTAAATTCAGATTCAGTGTTAGACAAAAGTGTGCCAACCATGGGCGACTCGGTTCTCACATGAGACTCAGGCACCCACTCTCCCCTTCTTTGACCGGAGCCCTAGAAACTCAAGGCTGAAATATTGTTCTCAGTATTTACGCCGTCCCCTTGCGAGGGCTTCTAGGAATACTGGGGTGATCACTCCATTTTGCCTTTTAATACGGGATTTGAATTTTATCTTTCCTCTGCTGGATTGTGAGCCGCCTGGAACCGTGGTTGCAACTAGTCAATGTTAAGAAAGTAAATCGAATAAGGTTATAGGTTATCACGAAATGCATCCATTGAAAGAGAAAGGATACGATAACAGAGCTTTGGTCTTCCCACCTGCACATCCTCACCTCTTCTTTCTATAAAACTATCCTCCATTCTCTGTGATGCTGGTGGGACTGTCAATCATAATGGCCAGGGCTTGGCACCTGAGCCCTGGTTGATCAGTGACATTATCCCTCTGCCCCTGGCTCCGCTGATATGTTCAGAGGTAAGCGAGGAACCCAGAGAACCAATCACATTCTTCCCTGGGACGGCTGTGTGCATCTAGGGAGAGAAGATGTTTCTTTCTGCTGGAAGTTATAAATCTGGGGCTGCCAATAGTTATATCAGCTTCTGTTTGGAGGCATGTTTTGACTCAGGAAGCCAAACAGGATCAGCAGAGAGGAGAGGAAAGGGAGAGATCAAATCCTGACATTCTTATTGAAGTGCTAGGCTCTGGACCTGTTTGAAGACAAACAGGGACGTAGCCCTGTCAGAGTCTGAACTTCTTGGCCTGGTTGAGCCTAAAACTTAATATATTCCAAAAGCTTCTGATAAATTCTATTGTTTCTGTCGCCCAGTTCATTTGAATTGAGTTTTTGCACTTACACATGAAGCTTTTTATGAATAACAGGAGGAGGCAGCATGAATCAGTTTGGTGGGTCCTCGAAGGAATCTTGTCTTCAAACAAAATCTTCCATGAGGTCCCCGTATAGACAGAGATAAAATGGCACCTCAAGAGCTGGCGTGGGGTGTGAGGAGACATTTGGAACCCAGCTTGATCTCCTTTGCAGCTCACAGCTGACCCGGAGGCACCACTCGGAGACCCTAGGGCTTCAAGTAACCAGTTTTAAAACCACCCGAGTAGTACAGGTTCTAGAGCTCACCAGATCATGAACCCAGTGAGGGCAGGGACCATGACTGTCGTGTTCTTTTTTATATCCCGGCACCTAGCGCATGGGCTAGGGAGCGAGTGCTCAGATAATTTGTATATGGAATTAATGATGGAGTTATTTCCTATCTGTGTCTGCTCAGCTAAGTGCCATGCCCCCCTTCCGAAATATGCATTTCTCCCAGAGCTGCAGAGAGG
Organism: Cynopterus sphinx; assembly: GCA_030015415.1. Taxonomy (NCBI): domain Eukaryota; kingdom Metazoa; phylum Chordata; class Mammalia; order Chiroptera; family Pteropodidae; genus Cynopterus; species Cynopterus sphinx. The sequence continues at coordinate 3,587,596 of CM057383.1, read as the reverse complement.
CAGAAGTGGGGCATCCTATGTATCACATTTAGCTTGGTTCCCTTCCCTCCTAGTTCCCCCCAAACTCTGTTGATGTCTGTTGCATTCAGTCAATGACACCCAAGACTTGAAATCAGGACACCTGGTTTCTAGGCTGAGATCCACCGTGGCACGATTGTACACACGTCTCGCTCTTCTTCGGGCCTCAGTTTCCCCACTGGTGAAACGAGAGAGCTGCACTGGAGATGCCCCGAGACGCTGCCATGGCTTCGTATAGAGCAGGCTCTCGATGACTCACTCAGCAGGAGAGACAAGTCCTCCCAACGTGCAGTCTGCTAAAGTAATGAGCAATGAGTGGAACTCTTTCTAAACAGAAAAAAATGTTCGCACCAGACAGAGTCCAAAACCTCGGAGGGTTAAGTGAGGGGAACAATAATATTAAGCAGATGAATCCTCTAAAACAACATTGCAACACCTCCTGGCATTTCTATCCTTCTTTCCATAGGATCTCTCCTGAGTGATTTGACTGCTACGCATGAGGACACCTGAGGTCACCCCCAGTGCTGGCCCTGGTCCCGACCGGGCCAGGAGAGCCTTTGCACAGCGCTGCACAAAGGCCTGCTGGGTGCTTCAGATGTGCAAACTCCCTTCCCGAGGCCTCTCAAGAAGGCCATGGACTTATCTGCTACCAGAGGTAATTATGGTTCTTTCTCTTTCCTCCAAGAAAATACGTGTCTCAGAGGTTCCAGGATTCATAAGAAGCAAATTAAGAGAGAGAGAGAGACTGACACTGGCCATCTAATAATATTAGGAAGACATGACTGCATCTCAGATCTCCTGTGCCCTATAAATAGCGCAATCGATGTATGAGGTAGGTAATAGCATCCCCGATTTACAAATGAGGACATGGAAACGCAGGAAAGTTAAGTGACTTAGACAACGCCATTTTCAAGAGGCAGGACCAGAATTCAAACCAAGGCCATCTTACTCTGTCCCTGGGTTTTCAGCCCCGATTACGTCTCTATGAAGCTCTGTGTTTTTGTGTTTGTTTCGTCTTGTTTTTCAGTAGATGTGAGAACGTAAGCTTTTTGAAAAACAGGACGAAATGCTTTTCTCCCACTGATATAACCCTGGCAATGTCCACTGTGAGTCTGGGTGAAAGCCATCATTGCTTTAGGTTTGGGATCCAGAGAACAAACCGCCCCAGTGACCAAAGTTCCACCTGACACCTGAGCTGATGGCATGGGTTGGAATTTTCTCGAAACGTTCTGCGTTGATTTGGCACAATCTGGGAGGGATGTCCTTCCAGGTTGTTCTACAACATGAATTTCTTAAAACTAAAGGCTGAGGCCCCGCTCTCAGCAAACCCAGTACCGAGAGCCATTCATAATCCCTGTTGGCAGAAATGTTAATGCTATGAGATCAGTCGAGACTCAAACTCAGAGGCACCCTTCCAGAGAGCTTTTAGGTGTCCCCAGTCTCCTGGAGCTGTCTCCCTTCACAAGCTTACGTCTTCTCTGGCAGCTCGTGCCTTCCATTTCAATGCCAAGCATACACTTTGGGACCTCGGAGGCACGGCATGATGTCATCAGGTGAAGACTGTATCTGTGTCTGTAACAAAATTGATCCAAAAACCATGGCTTCCCAGGCTGTACGCTACTCACACCACCAGAGGAAAACTTTTTTCAGAGTTTGATGACAGGAAGAGTGTGTTCTTGCTCATTAACTGAAGCCTTTGCTCAGACATTCTGCATCTCATAACCAATTGTGTTTGGCTTTGGGCAGCAGCGGCTGGGAACATACCACAGTCTTAGACTGATGGGCCTTCTGATCTACCCCTTTGCTGCACCGATTTTCACTCATTCTTCAAGGCTCAATCTGGCCGTGTCGTTTTTCGGAGGGTCCTTCTTTATCTCCTTCGAGGCTGAATTGTGTGGGCCCATAAGCCCAGAGGCTTAGGCATGTCACAGCTCTTCTCATGGGACACTGTGAGGGTCTGGTTTCTTGTCAGCTTCCTCCATCACACTCTGAGTTTCTCATGGGCAGAAATGATGTGTCTTTCGTGTCTGTATTTCCTGAACAATGCGTGATGCAGAAAATGTTATCAGGAATATTTGCTGATTTAATGTCTAGCTGAGTAAATATACAACGGAAGGAAGGGAGGGAGAGAGGAAGGGAAAGAAGGATGGAGGAAACAAAGATAGAGCGAGGTCAGAACTAAATTTACGTTCCATGCTAAAAATTATCACCCTAGGATTTACCTTTTTCTCGTTTACCCTTTGTCCTTTGGTTTCTATTCTTAAAGTTGTATATGATATTTTTACGGAGAAAGCAGTAGCGTGACCTAAGTAAACTTACAAATATGTATAAGGTCTCTGTGGGATGACTTTTCTGTGATATCAAGGTAATTAACAATTTGGCTCACTCAGAACTCACCACCACCCCAGAGTCCCATGGAAGTGAAGTGTTGGTACATCTGTGTGATGGGAGGTCAATAGGCAGCAAGGAAACTGAGTCTTTATGGGTCAAAACTGCAAACTGTGTCTTTTATCAACAGGCCCTTGTTCCTGGAAAAGGCATTTGTAAGCCAGTGGGAAGGTTGACACCTTTGAAACCATTGGGACAATCTGCCACTTGGCAGCTCAGACTAGAGGGCAAGGCGAGGTCGCTCGTCAGTTCAGCCCCCACCCCCTGCCCACGGTGTCTGCCGTTCCCACCCACTGTTCCACCAGGCTGACTCTCATGTCAGAGTATTTTAGAAATCAGCAAAACGGTTGTCAGCATTCTGATTTTGTAAATCATACCTGGGCTCACAGAGTCTAAGTGATTTGGCCAAATTCACAAATTGAAAGAGTAGCAGCATTTGAAATTTGGGCCGTGATTTTCTCCTTTCGCGTTCGTCATACTATCTTTTTATCACCAAGGGTCCCCGAACTCTCTGTGGGACTCAGTGGTACCGTAGCTCACAGAGTCCAGGGGTCTGCTCTGATGAGCCGGTGGGCTAAGGCTCCTGGAAGCGATCCCCACAGGCCAGTGTCAGAATCTCATATGTGCGGGGCTTTAAATACCATGTTTACTGACATAGCAAGCTCATACTTAGAAGGTGACAGTGACCCATCCTAAAGAATGTGCACTGCAGAAAATAGTGATTAACAAAAGTCTCCTCCCATGACCTAAGTCTGCTTCAGTGAGGTGAGCTTTATGGTAGATGCCAAGGACCTGGGCCCTGGGCCCGGCTCTGTGTTCCCAGGAAAAGATGCTGATCCTAGTCTGAGAAGTGGCCTCACAGAGTGGGTCTCTCCACCTCCTTGTCCAGCTTCCCAGGACACTGTGGGAATAGCAGGGCCGGGAGCAGGCGACACAAATCAGCGACACTCATGAGGGGGCCGGGCCCCTTCCTCCCACTCCCCTTCCAGGCCCCTCCCCAGCAAGTCCCTGCAGGCCACCTTTCTAGCTTCCTCTCGGGCTCCAGGCCTGTGACTCCACATCCAGGGTGGAGGGACGATCCGGGGCCTCTGGGTCCTGCCAGGCCCACAGATCTCCGCTTCCTCCCCAGGAAAGGAAAAGCCGGCCAAAGGATGTCACCCCATTGTTTCTCCTTCCTATGGGCCTGGCGTTCCAGGGAGGTGTGCTCCCTTTGAAGTCTGAGTGTATTTCTTTTGAATAAGGAAGCATCAGAGAACTGGGAATCCCATCGGCTCTGAAAATGTCGTGCCTTAAATTTATGTTTCCCCAACAAGCTCATGAGCTCCTTCAGAGAGTGAGCCCGACCTCACACCAGCTCACACAAGCAATCGCAACAGGTTTAAATTGAGAAGAAACCAAGTCCTCGGAGTGGAATTTACGTTTTCCTAAGTGTCATCTGCTTGATCTCCCCCCATAAATGGGGTGGATCGAGACAGGGGACCCAGGAAGGCGCCTCTCAGGACCCCCTTAGGACAGAATTCCTTCAGGGTCCTGGTTGGCCACCTGCGGCCTTCAACTCCAAGTCCATCTCAGCTCGGGAACCAAGTCTTGCTCTTCCCAGGTGGCCTGGCCAATGACAAAGCGAGACGGTGGTACAGGGTCTAGCCTCTGATGGCAGGCTGCCCAGCCCTGCTTCCTCCAGCTTCTTTGCACAGGGGTTTCTCCCCAGCAGGTCCCCTGCATTCGTGATTTCAACTTACCTCCTGCTTCGCGAAGACCCAACTGCCGCAGCGATCCCGAAGGTGGAGTTGTCCAGGAAAGCAGGTGGTTAGATGGGGTTGGAGCCTGGATCACTCACCATCCAGCTGCCTCGAGGACTGCATGCCGGTGGTGTGTGGAGTACAGAGCGTCTCTAGGACCAGGTGGTGGCCCGATCACTAAACTTACCGCAGTGGCAACTTTCGGGAAATGTCTGCTGGAGAGATAGACCTTTGCCGATGTACTAGAAGGACAATGGGATTGCACCCCAGGACGGGGGGATGACGAAAAGTCGCATGTGAAGCCCAGAGGGCTTCTCTGGGTCAGTGTGGGAACACAAAACGCTAACGCTCACTCCGGATTTAGTACAGAGCCTCCAAGACAACGGAATGTGTCCCTAAGGCAGGTCCCTCATGCAAAAGTCAAGGGCCTGGCTGAGAAAAGCTGGGTTCCTGATGCATCTGGGTGGATTTCCCCAAAGATTTTGGCTCCCCAGATCCTGATGCCTCAAAGCCTGAAGAAGTAGCCCTCCTCCCTTGTCGAGACCTGGCTCTCCTCCTGTCTCGACAAGGAGGATGTACAAGACCACAGGGACCTCTTTCGGGTGCCAAGTCAACAGCTGTACACCCCGGCCATGTAACCGTGTGAGAATGCACAATGATGCCTTCCTCGCCTCTGATCCTTCGCTTCTGCGGCTGCAGAGAACATTCTCAGAATGGGCTGGAGAGTGGGGAGGGGGCCCTGGTCACAGCCCCCAGGTTTGAATATTGAGGCCCCTGTGTGGAGAGGCAGCCTCGATAGAATGGGGGATGACTCTGGGGGTTGTGAAACCGGGGTTCAAACAGAGGACTTGACATTGGCTGGGTGGCTGGCAGCCTTGAAATAATTTAATCGATTGACGGTTCACTTGACTCATTTGTCAAACTCGCTACCTGGTCTGATAGGCTATTTAACTGATGGATTAAGTAGATGTTGGTGCCTATTTCGTGCTTCCCTTCATCTCTTAGACCAGGTCTTTCTTTCAAAGTTTGGTTTCCTACAGGGACAGCCTATATGTACCCTAGAGATTCAAGTGTATGGAAGTGACACAGACCTGACGAGAGTCATCCATGGGCTCAGGGAAGGGCCCAGGCTCCAAAACTGAGTACCCAGGCCTTGGTTTTCTGCCGTGACACTAGATAATTGTCTTACTTATATAAATGAGAGCGTCTAAAAGGCACAAGGAATAAGAAAACTTCGGTTTAGACCTTTTATATGTTGATATAATTCATAAATAACTGCAGATTGCCATCTGATATCCATTGAAGATTGGTCATCAAGCCAGTTACCAAGAGAAAGGACTGGGCTGGGGAAGAAGGCCACCGTGGAAAGGACCTAAAATTATTGGGAGGAGCCGGGTGAATGACCTGAGCCCTGAAGTGTGTGCAGGGCCACCCGCTTACAAAGCTCCCGCACGCCTCGGTCCCCCACTCTACCTGGGCCACCCTATCAATGTCGCTTCATCGACTCTATCATCAAGAGTTGGACCTGATCACCCTTTATCTTCCCGCCTAAGACTCTACATGAGAACGACACAGGTAAAGCTGAAAAGGGAGCTTCTTTGGTTCTGGCAGGGGAGGGGTCTCAGAGGGGCGTCACTTCTTGCGAGTTCAGGATGCAGCCCTTCACACACCAACGCGGTTAATCCCTTCAACAACCTTGGTCCTTAAGAAAGTTCAGTGATTTTCCTGGCCACAGGTCACTGCTAATATGAGCCAAGGCCAGCTACCTCTGCACCCCCAGCCTCACTCCCTGTGGCCCAGGAGCCTTGTCCTGCCCCAGGTCCAGACTAACCCCCTCAGGGATTAGAAAATAATCCCTAGCTAGAGCCACTGCTGGGCTTTAGTCCTTGCAAAGGCTGTTTTCTAATGATGTGCCTCTTAGAAACCAAATTTAACAGCGTACAGAGTCCTCGGGCACAAATTACACATCCACGAAAATGGTGACTGAAAACCTCCCATGTGTCTGGCACTGGGTCAGGTGATGCTGGTGATGCGGAGGGGACGTGGCTGGGTGATAAGCACTTTGTGGATTTAGAAGGCTAGTCCAATCGGCTAAAAAACCCCCACTTCAGCCATGTCCTCACACACCACAAACCCAGCTTTGCAAGGACTTCGATGAGCTCTGTTCACAGCTTGGCATCGACCGTGTTCACTGGGCAAAACTCAGGATGTTCCTCACACACCGTTCCCGCTGCTGCCTCTCTTCCCTCCTTCCCAGGGCTGTTTCTTTCTGGACTCTGATTCAGGAGTCGCCTCTTCCAGGACACCTCCCGACAGACGGAGGTGGGTGCCCATCCTACGGGCGTCCATGAATCGGTGTGCCCACCCACCACCCCAGTCTGTTCGCCACCTTTGTCTGGGGCCACGTCTGTTTCCCCAACCTGCACCGAAATGCCGAAGGAGGGACTTAAAGGTTCAGGTTCGAATTCCCCCCTCTCTGGGCTGTAGTTACGCCTCTTCAATGAGGTGCACAAGGGACAGGATTACTGATAGGACCCACCTATCTCTGATACCCTATGACAGGGAAGGGCTACTGATCAGGCCACCATTTCTGGGACTTGGGTGATGTCCTTGGAGATTTTCAGTCGGGTCTGCAGTAGAGGCCTTTTCCTGGGGAATCGTGTGGAAGCTGGATGACTGGGTCCCAGGTAACACTGGCTACTCCAGAGCTTCTCTTACACGGGCCCCGAGAACCCCTGGGCTCTCCTTCAGAGAGAGTAACGGGCTTCTGGGGTCAACAGCCTCGGGGGCCACCCCTAACTCTGTCACTTCAGGTTTAGCCTGCATCTCTCTGGACTTCTTTCCTAATCTGAAACAGGAACATGGTTTGTACCTCTGAAGGTGGGTGATGACGAACTCAGTGAGACATATCATTTTACATAAATTGGCCAGCATAGGCCCAGGCAAGATGGAAGGTAACTTCTGCTGTGGATAAACAGTAGCCACGGTTCACCCTCAGAGAGTGAAGGCCTGGCTGGTGTGCTGTGGCCACGAACCTCAGATGGAAGAAAATCATCACTTGCCGGACCCCAGAATTTTAGTTAAATACGCACGATTTTATTGATTGAAGAGATTAGGACAAAAACATTAAACCAAATACAGGACAAAGCACCAGAGGCCATAGATTCCCGCCATGCATGTCGCCAATCTTTCCTCCTACAGGGGACTTAAAAAATAGGGAAGAGGGAAGCGAAACGGGTCCTTCTTGACACAGCACCATCTTCAGAATGTAAAAAAAACTCTCTCCTTTATATCTTCCGATACCAAAATAGAATCCAGGTCAAATCCATGGCCGCCTTGTCTCCTGACATAAACGGTGAGGCCGCCCCCGTGGGAAGCTGAAGGCCAGGCCCCTGCGGAGCAGGTGTAAAGCATCCAAGGTCTGCACATACATGCCACATACTATAATGAAGCACAGATTCAAGTAACATTTACATACTAGAGTCCACGTGTTACCTACCCAGAAACAGGACCATTTCACAAAACGTGTACAGGCAGTAAAATCCGAACAACGGAGGCACTGGAAACACAAATATTTATGCCGAAAGAGTCCTGTATCATACAGCAATAGAAAAGCCATTAATAAAAGAAAGAAAGAGAAAAAAAAACATTGGCCACTCGAAATCAAAGAAAGCTATCTAGCAAAGGCAAAGGAAAAGGTTATTTCAGAGACAGAAATACTCAAACGCGAAGAAAATATAGATAAACGTTAACGACAGCATGTAACATGTCACCCCAAGTCAACCCGTAATTGAAGTACTGGCTTAATACATCACAATGTGACATTTTTCCTTAATAAATAGAAGAGTCCTTGAAGATACAAAGGTGCCTATTGGGATGGAGCTGATTTTATTCCTATCCTCCTAGCTTCCAGCTGATTTTCTCTCCGGTGTGTCTCTCCTGAGGGTTCTGGTCCAAACCAGAGGGCCTCGCACGCCAAAGGGATCACTCTCCGTAAGCAAAACGAAGCGGCTGCCCTGTATTTCCTACGCGTGGGACAACCTCCTTCGTGTCTCTAGTCTCCAGGAAAACAGAAATGTTTAAGTTCGGAGCAGAGGGCGACACACGCTTCGGCCTCCAGAAGCGTCCTGCCACCTCACGCCACCGTTGTCATCGCAGCCGAGAGCAAAGTCTGTGATGCGGCCCCCATCGTTCACGGGGAGAAAATGACGAAGTCGACTTTCCCTGTTCCATTCTCCTTCTCCTTCTTCATTGTGTGTTTTTCTTTCTTTACACTAGGATGGCGGTAACGCCTCTGGAAGTTGGACTTCTAATAGCTTCCTGCCACAAACCCATTGACACAAAACAGAATAGCTTATGAAAGGACAGATGGATTTTTCTTTTCCCCTTCAGGGAGCAAAGCGTTGCCATGTCATTTCCTGACCAGGATATTAAATAGTTTGTCTAGAAGAAATGAGTTGAAGAGAGCAACTGAGAGACACAAACCGGACTTTTATTTTCTTTTAGTTTAGCACCCAGGTTGCATGTCAGTCTGTGTGCACCGAATTTTGTTTTTTAAGTGAACCCCAATCATCATCAGATAGGTGGTTGGCTTGTTCAAAAAGGAAAAACAAAAAGGAAACCAAAAAAATAACCCTTGGCCAATTGTACCTTCCCTGAATCATGACAAGAAGTTAAATGCTAACAGTGCGATGCCAAGATGTGTGTTTGTTTGAGGCAGAGTGTTTCGACTGATTCTGTCAGGACCAACGACTGTGTTTGAACCAAAAGAAAAGTGGGGGAGGAGGAAGTGGCCCAACCGACAGGGGTGGCCTCTGGGGCTCCATCCATCCATCCATCCATCCATCGGGGACGAGAAGCTCCAGGGGGCTCCCACCCCTGTGACCCGACCCCAGAGCCCGATGCCCACCCCACACCTCCTGCCCCCATGCTACATGGTCAGTCAGCTCCTTGAAGGTTATCTTCCTTCTTCGAACCAAGAAACGTGTGAGTGTCAGTGTCTTTCTCGCTACCAAGCCAGGGGACGCGTGTCCCCTGGACTTCACTCCTTTCCGCTGCCCCTCTCGCCCCTGGCACCTGCTCAGTCTCCGCGGGCTGTGAGCTCAGTTAAAGAAAGGGTCCAAGTTCTCTTCCATGTTGACATCCGGCACCAGCTGATCGGACGCTTCCTTAGCACCAAAGCCGGAATTCGAGACGCTAAAATCGGTAGAAAACCAAGGGTGGCCCAGGATTTCCTGCGAGGTCAGCCGCTCCGAGGGCTCCCGCCGCAGGATGCTTCGGATGAGGCACTTGGCCTTGGGAGACAGAGTCTCTGGGATGTTGAACTGGCCGCGCCGGATCTTGCTGAAGAGCGAACTGGGCTCAATGTCATGGAAGGGGTACCGCCCGACCAGCATGGTGTAGAGCATCACTCCCAGGCTCCACACGTCGGCCGCCTTGCCCGAGTAGCTGCCGCTGGTGTTCAGGATCTCGGGGCTCACGTAGGCGGGGCAGCCGTGCTTGTCGGAGAGAGAGTCATCGTCCCCCCGCAGGATGTACGCGTCCTCCAGGCTCTCCAGCTTGACTCGGGTCCTACGAGACAGGGAGGGACAGGTGAGCTCCCAAAGGGTGCTCTGAAATGCCGGACTCGTGTCGTCATGGCACAGCTGCTGCTGGGATGTTCCCAGTGGCGCCTCATTCATTCATTCGAGCAGCCACACGTGACTGACGGAGGACCTCCCAGGTGCCAGACACTAGTCCAGGGAACAAAGCAGTGACCGAGACCGCAAGGAACCCTGCATGAAGCTTACGGGCCGCTGGGGGCCGCAAACCATAAGTGACATTAGTCATCACCCTGTCTTAGCGCCGAGCGAACAAGGGGTTAAGTAATGGCCTCAAAGTCCCATCTGAGTAGTGACGGGAGTTCACAGGATCTGAACTCGGATCCAACCCACTGGGAAGTTCAGAGCAGCTCTGTCCCCTTCTGGCTGACATCATACAAGGCTGCGAGGGCCTTTCGCGTCACGCAACCGCATCCTGGCCTCACAACAGTGCTTTCGTTAGACGTGGGAGACGCTACTACCCCATTCGACAGGGGAGAACGTCAAGGCACAGAGTTTGAGTAATTTTCCCAAAGCCTTTCGACTGGGAAACAGAGAAGACTTGACTTCGTCTTCCTAAGTCAACGTGTGTGTGCATGGGTGTGTGCGTGAGTAACAGCATGAGCCCAAGACGCATCTCAAACTCACTGCCCAGTCCCCAGTCCTCTCCCTGCCACTGAAGGACCACAGTGCTGGCTGACGAGGCTGCTGGGGCTCTCCTGGCTGTGCCGGGGAAAACAGAGGTGGAGAAACGCCTCAGCGACCTCTGGGTCCCTGGAACCCAGCACACTCACCTTTACACAGCAGGGCTTGGTTGGATCACTGGGAAGAAAATAAAGTGCCCGATACACACTTCTGGAAAGGAGTTGAATTCTTATTCATCCATTATGCCTGGTGGCCAGTGAATGGCGTCGAGGCCCAGGATGTAAAGTGGCTTGTTTAAGACGAGGACTGTCCCTAGCCCCACACCCCAGGGTTCTGGCCCAGCATGCGCTGCTCAGCCCAAAGGCCCCCTGAGCACTCCTGCTTCCCTGCCGCGCTGAGCCTTAAGGGGGAAGTTAGGAGTCACTACCTTTCGGGGCTTAAATCTGGACCCCTTCTCCTATTCGCCTGGCCTGACCCTTGCCACCGCGGACTTCCAGTAGTTCTCAGGCCCCATAAACTGGGTTAGTCCCACTGTGTCGCACTGACGAAGGCTTGCCGTGAAGGTGGGGCGGGGCTGGAGCTAGGGGTTAGGACCTCAGAGACAGCACCAACGGGGTCCTACGAGGTCCACCTCATCCACGTCCGCTGGTTCCCTCATCGCCAAAGCGCACGTCGTAGCATCTGCCCTGTTGCTGCCCCAGGTGTCGTGAGGCTCAAATGAGCGGAGAGTCGGGAACAACACAATGAGGCTTCCGTCCTGAATCGGGCCTACGGCTCGGGTCCGCCCACTGCTAGTGCCCTTCCTCCCTCCTACCACAGGCCTTGGCTTTTCAGCGCGATGACCACAGCTACTCAGAGCCAGAGAAGGGGGACGAGGCTCAGACTTTCAGGGGAGATTTGCGAGGAGCCTCTCCAGAGCAGGTCTCAGGAATTCCTCGGCCGATCTGAGATCTTGTGTTTGGACGACAGGCGCCCAACGGCCAAGGAGAGACCACGTCCCTGTCTGCACTCATTTCCATCCACGAGCAAGAAACGGTTGTGGTCAAGGGACAAAGCTCGAGGCTGGGAGCTAAGAGAGCGGACCAAGGGCCAGGCTTCTCACCTGCCGCGTGGCTGTGGACGAGTCACTCGACCTCGCGGAGTCTCAGGCTGAAGATGGAGCGTTGGACGCGGCAGTCTTTATTGATTTACTTTTTTAATTTAAATTTTTACTAATGTAAAATAGACACGAGGTAAAATCTGCCACTTAAACCATTTTCACGTGGACAGTCCACGAGCGCTGAGGTGTGTTCACACGCCGTGGACCCATCTGAAAGTCTCTGCGGGACGCAGCGTCGCATCTCCCCTCCCTGCTCTCCCGGGTCCCGCCATCGTCTCCAGGCCACGTTCGCCTCTTCCCCTCCCAGCTGGTGATCCACACTCACAGGAGGGGTCTCGCTGAGCTAATCTGGGACTGAGCTGATTAAACACAAACTGCCTCCCTTTTTGTCATCTCAGCTGGAAGGTGGCGCCGACCCACGCCAGCCTCACTAGACGACGCCCCGAGACTGGAGGTGAGTCTGGAGGTGCGTCGGTGAAATCTAGAGGACGGAGGGGAGGAAAGTGAGAACCACAAGGGGTTCCCGCGACCCTTTCTGCGCCCACTGTCACCCCGAAGCCTCCTGTCAAGCCTCGGGAGGAAGGCTGACTCCTCACCCCCAAATGCACCGTTGTGGACGGAGAGTCGCTGTGGGAATAACCGCAGCAGTGCAAGCGGCAAGAACAAGTCCACCCACCTGTGTGACAGGGGACAGTCCGGCGGAACGAGCACTGGATTAGAATCGGAGGATCGGGCTTGGGGCTGGCTGCCTCTGCCCAAATCCTCCAGAGGTGTCAGCTCAGCCGAGGCGGGGGTGACGTCTTCCCCGGGCTGCGGGTGGCCCCCAGGCCTCTCTCAACCACACCTTCGGCCACACTCCCTCTCTCCATTCCAGCCTCTTCGCTGTTCCTCGCACACGCAGGCTGAGCTAGGCCCCTCCTGGGGCTTTGCACATGTCCCCCCCGTCCCCTTCCCCGGGTGCTCTTTCTCCAGACACAGGCGAGGCCCACTCCTGCGCACTTTTTTCAGGTCTCTGCCCCGAGGAGCTTTATCCGAGGCCGTGCCCGACCCCCCTACATAAAGCAGCGTCCTATATACGGTCGCCCCATCCGCCTCACCCCCTGGAACGCGACCCATCTTTATTTCTAGTTACGCGTGTTGGCTCTGCGGAGGATCCCCGTGGTCACCCCAGGGCGATCGCCTCACTCCTCACCTCCAGGAGCGCGTGGGCTGGGGGCCGAGGTCACTTTGCTTGGGGAGAACATCACCCGTGTTTACTGCCATACGTTCAGCGCCTAAACTACCACCTGGCCCACACCAGACACTCGACCCAAGAGGGAAAGGACAGGCACCCTGTGAACCCCCTGGAGCTCCAGCGTGTTCACCTGTGCAGTAACAGGGGCCCCTACTCATCCTGGCCTGGGTCAAGCGGAGGTCACGTGAGGTGTAAGGAGGACAGGCTCTGCGAGTTACGACACCTCACGCACCTTCCCTCCTTCGCAGGGGGGGCCACGGGGAGATGCGATTCAGCCCCTTCGGGGGACAGCACCTCAAGCGCTTCATGCTAAGCCAAATCTAAAGCCTGTTTCCATTCTGATCCCCTTCCAGGTCACGACCGTAGGATCTGACGCTCCTTCACCCTGTCCTCCCACCCACCCTGGGCATCCTCCAGATCACAAAAAGGGCCTAGAAAATGGTGAATTCTCTCTCTCTCGTCAATGAACCCCTCACTGACGTGCCTCCCTCTCCTCCCCCTCCTCCAGGCAGGACTCAGCAGCTGTGCAAATAGCTCAAGACTTTGAGAGTGAAGTAAAGGCAGCCCACATGCTGCCCCTCGGCTCCCCACCTGCCACATCGTCCCCTCCCTGCAGAGGCTTTCAGTGTCCCCACCCGCCTGTCACATCCAGCGCAGCGCGAGCCGGACAAGGGCAGCCACACAGTCCTGAGGTCGGAGCGACGACCTACGTTCAAATTCTGCCTCTGGAGACTGCCAAGCAGCAGATACCGGCGCCATCTGTGGACCTGAACGTGTGCTGGGCGGCTGCGTATGTTTTTCTCTTTCAAGTTCATGAAATCAACTTCCAAAGTCGGAATCGTCTTTCTTTTAGGTAGACGCCGGGCCTACTGCTCAGGGAGGGCGTGAGCTCACGTGAGCTGGGCTAGCAAGGCTGGCTGGGGGCAGGGCGCCTGCCTCTCTGGGCTCTGAGCACCTGGCCCGCAGGCCTGTCCCCACCGCCCGCCACGGAGCACCTGCACGGTGGGGCATCGGAGTCGATGAGGCTCCATCAGAGCCCGCAGCGTGCAGCGCCCAGGTCAGGGGTGCAGCCTGCTCCTTCCCATCCAGGGCAGCGGGGAGAGGAGCCTGGAAAGGGACGCGGAGGAAACAGCGTCGCAGGCATTCTTGTGACCCTGCCGGCTGCTGGGAACATCCTGAACTTGTTTACATCACTCCTAGGCAAGGGTCGAGGCAAGAGGCCTGGACTGCGTCTTGAAACGAGGCCCTCGCAGGGTGCACCCACGTCAGGGACCCGAGGCCCGGATGGAGTTCCCGCTCCGGTCCCCATGGACCCAGTTCGCAAGGAAGGTCTCCGGGGCTTGGATCCCGCTCTGGGAACGGGGGACACTGCCCTCTCCTCTCACAAGTGCATGTGGGGAGGGTCCAGCCGGGCGCCTGCCCGTGTGGGAAAAGGAGGAAATGAACGAACCTGCTCTTAACTTCTGCTATTCCCCCTCCTCAAGAGTCTGGATTATAAGTTTCCAGGCAAAGAAATCGATTTTCATAAAAATCAATGGGCGCGTCCGTGGTTCTAGCCATTCACATCCCACTCATCACTGGGGCACTTAAACTAGGAACTGGGTACAGACATGAGAAGTGACATCAGCCCTGTGGTGAGGATTAAACGAACAAGGCTGGCACAGTAAAATCGGGACCGAATGGTGGCAACTCTGATTGTCCCTATTAAGATAAGGCCCGGCCGCACCTTCAACCTGGGCCCTGGAGGGGAAGACAGACAAGCAAGCCTCAGGCCGATCGAAATGCTCCTGAATCCCGTGCCCAGTTCCTTCCTCCGCTCTTTGCACTCATTTTTCCCCCTTCTGGAATGTTCTTCCCCGTTCCATGTGCCCAGCTCACTCCTGCTCACTATTTCAGTCCTGACTAAGGCCATGAGGATGGGCTTTGGGGAGGCGGTGGGACTAGACAGAGATGGTACATGGAGAGCAGAGATCCCTGAACATCACGGGCGTGGGGGGTGGTGATAAGAGATTTTTGTGACCAAAAAGCTGTAAATGACAGTGGCCATCGACTGCAGTTTCTCGCAGAAAAGAGCCACGAGCCCAGGGCGAGACCGATCTGGCCGAGACGCCCCATCCCCGCGTGCATCTTGCCACCTGTCCCTGGCACGGGCAGGGAACAGCTTGCCTCGCTTTCAGCCTCTGAATGAACGAGGCTTGCAGCACGGGGCGGCCCGTGCCCTCACTGCCTGCGCAGCCCAGTGCCCCGCCGTGTGTCACCCGACCCGGAGCCAGGTGAGGAAGCCAGAAGCCGCGGGCAGTTCCGCCCCCTGCCCCCAGGCGGTGGCGACCATGGCCTTGAAAGCCCCCAGGCCCTGCCCACTCTTAGCAGAGGCCTGATCGGCTCCCCATGGGCTGCTCAGTCCAACGTGCAGTGTGACCACCCGCTCTTTCAGCCTCGGTTTCCCCCTGTAAAATGAGCCAGAATTAAACATCCCGGGTCCTACATGGGGTAGCTGAAAAGAAAACGAGCTCTGGATTCACAGCGGGGGATTCTAATGGTGGCACCTGGCACCGACCTCACAGGTTAACGGAGTGTCGAAGGCGGAGAAGCTTTTAAAGGAAGACAGACCCTGGGAGTGGAGACCAGTGCGGCTGCAGGGTTTCAGCGCTGCGTCACACAGGCGACCTGACTGCTGCAGCTCGCCAGGCGAACAGAGGAAGCTGGACCTGCCCCTTTACTGGATGGAGAAACTGAGGCAGGACGCAGGTGTGACTTGTCCAGGGCCGCCAGGGGCAGAGCCGAGACTCGAACCCAAGTACTCAACCTCCAAACTGAGTGCTCCATCCAAAATATCAAAAATGCCCCACACCAGGTTTTGTTTTTAAACCTTTAAACGCCACCTGGGCTCCGGGAGGGAGAGATCGGGACGGTGGGGCCAGGGTGGGCCAGGCTGGGAGTTCAGCCAGACGAAGCGGGCCCGGCTAGGATGGCCAGTGAAGCTGGAGAAGCCACGGGAGGCCACTTTCCGGGGCGGGTCCAAGCCGGCCAAGGGTCGAATGAGAAAGGCCAGGGCCAGCCAGGCCTGGCCCTGCCCTGCCCACTACTGCGAAGCCACCTGGGCTGCCAGTCCAGTTGTGCCAAGCGAGCAAGGGCCCCCATCTGAGGCTACTGCAGTGGGGGGCGGGGGGAGACCTGGGAGGACTGTCCCAGCGCCGTGCCGAACTGGCAGCCACTACCGGGACTCCACAGGCTGCTAAACTCGGCCATACAAATCTTCAATCCTTTCATTCTGCTTCCTATGGGCATAGGTTGCCTTCCAAGGGTCACCTCACTGCAGATTCAGGGAGCTGACCCAGCTCCTGGGAGAGTGGCCGGCAGACTGGCAAGGGAGAGGAGGGTGGACAGGACGGGTGACAGGGAGGGGCTTATCCTCCCAGCCCCTTGCACACAGTCTCGGAGGTGGGGGTTCCTGCAGCGGGCTCACGGACAATAATGACAGCTTAGAAGACATGAAGCCACTTGCTAGGACACGCTAGGGTTGGGGTGAGAAACTCGAGCCCACTCGAGCACGGAGGGGTTCGCACGGCGCAGGCCCCCAGCCCACAGTCGCCGACTCACCACGGCCGGCGGGAGGATGGGGACCCACCCCACCTCCAACGCCTTCCCCCTGCAGGGAGACCCACGCATGATGCAACCTGCCGTCTCCATAGGAACAGACAGGGAATTCCGGAAAGACAAAGCAGCTCCGGACTCATCGATTCGCCCGTCTCCTCTCGCCTCCTGAAGGGTCCCCCAGCACCAAGGCGATCATCAATTGATGGGGCCTCTCGGACAAGCTTCTGCCTAGCAGGGGGCCCACCCAGCCCTGAATCTCCCAGGGAGCTGCTTAGGCCGATTCGAGGTCCAGAACCACGCCCTGGGGAGGGGGGAGCAGGTGGTTCAGGCTAGTCCCCCCAACCTCGTCACCCCAGGGAGCACTGTGGGCGAGCGGTCAGTCAGTCCACACACTGGACCAGGCAGGGACGCTGCACTTGGCAGAGAGCCCTAAACTGGGCTCCCCCGAGATGGCCCAGGCACATCCCGACCAAGCTCGGGGAGTCAGAACACCTGCATCTGCTCTGGGTCACGCCACTGACATGTCCTAGGACTTGGGGGGAGCAACGTCCCTCCAGATTAATCTATAGAGATAGAAGCGTTGGGTTTAAATTCCCCTCCTACTTGCCACCCCCAACCCCACTGCCTCGGTCCCGGTTCCCCCACGGCAGCCTGATGTGGAGGCGCACCCCGAGTCCGTCCTTCACACCTCAACCCGCCTTGTCCAGGAAAACCCTTCAATGGCTCCTCCCGGATTTCAGCTCAAGTTCAAGGTCATAGGCATGTAACCTAGACCTCTTTCCTCATCTGTCCACGCGCAGTGCCCGCCCACAGCACAGTCCTCTACGCACAGCCGGCTGGGGCCTCCTGGCCTTTTCTCATACCTTCTGGACCCTTCTTCCCTTCTACCTCACTCAGACCAACCCATGTGTAGGATCCCATCCCCCCCTTAACATAATCGTTCTCCACACCCCCCTCCCCTGCCGGAACGCTCTTCCTGCTCCCAAATAGCTCTCTAATGCACACCCTTCCTCTGCAACGTGGTATTAAAAATAACCACCACACGGCGTCGTCCATTAGGCTCGGAGCCCCCCGCATTGGTTCTGGCAGGCCCTACAGCTAGCACCGGGAGCAGTGCCTAACAAGCGCTTGCAGGACGGTGTGACTCGATGTCTAAGACCCTCCAGGTGTCCAGAGTTCAGGGCGCCTGGCGCCATTCTCCCCGAGAGCTGCAATGTCCAGAGCCCGAGGACATTGCAACAGGCGGGACCCTATTCATCCTGGTGTAGAGAAGCCCCCAGGAGGGCCGGGGAAAGGGCATTTAAATGCGTGTCCATCCCCTGCTTCTACCATCAATATGGCCGGGGAATTTCTCCTGTCCTATTTAGGTCTCCAGAGCACACGGGGCATCCACATACCCATTTAGTCGCTTGTCACACACTAAGTTCTTACAGTGCTTGGTTCAATGGGCTAGGCATGTGGGGTAGAAAGAGAAATGGACCCATCTCACTGTCCATTGGAGGAACCAAGACCCGCTCCACGAACTGGAGCAACAGGACACAAGGGTTCCAGCCCTGGGGTTGGTGGCCCCGTCTGTGACGGCCGTGACTGGCTGTGATGAGTCGGCGACTGTGGCTGGCAGAGAAAGTCGGGCAAGATCCTCCTGGTACCGTACACTTGCTGCCTAACTGCAGGAGGAAATTTTCTCTATGGGCTGGGCACAAGGGGTGGTATTTCCCCTGGTGCCTGTTCCCTGGAGTCGACATGGTACTGAAGGCCCAGCCAGGGTCAGGGTCAGGCGTCCTGGGTTCACGTCCTCCGTCTGCCACTGATCGGCTGTGGGACCTGAGCCTCAATGTCCTCATCCGTATGAGGATGATAACAACACTCTCTTACGTCACGGTTTCAAATTAACGTAAATAGAGTAGTGAATGAGAACTAAATCAGTCCCTTTAAGTGTCGGGGTTAGAACAGGGCCTGGCACAGGGTGGACCCCAGATGTTGTTTCACTAAAATGTAATTCCCCTGGGGGCAGGGTTTCTGTCTCGTTTGTCACTGCAGCACTTCAGCACCCAGAGGAGTGCCTGGCGCAGAAAAGGTGCTCAGGTAAGTATCTGCTGAAGGAATGAATGAACCTGTTGAGTCTTGAGGCCCAGGGCCACCAGGCCATGAGCACGAGCCGTCACGTCAGCTACCTTTTCAAGACCCTGCACACGGTTCGCCAGGTACCACGAAGAATATACTCTTTAAGTTCATCATCTCCCACTCATGACCCAGAGGGCAGGCCAAGGTCAAACGGCTAAGTAGGGGAATCAGAACCCCCACCGCTGTGCCTCACCTCCGTTTGCCCGCGACCCAGTCCAGCTCATCGGCTGATTCATTAAGCACTGACAGTAAACGGCCCAGCCGGACAGCCTGCCGAAGGACACCTGCTCTTTGGTCTCTTTCTAAGCAGAGAAGCCCGAGGAAGCGCTCCCCTCTGACTGCGACTAGAAAAAACCTCCGTGAATGAGATCACAGCCCAGCCCGGCCGCTGATAACGCCATCGGAAATACACGTCATTTTTGCATGAATAATTAAATCCAAACGGAAGCGATGAGTCCAGATCTTCTTTGACTGTGGAACGCTGGGAGCAGCTCGCTTCGAAAGGAGTCTCCGCGGCAGATCTCCCCAGTGTTCACCTCGCAGGGCTCCGGTTCTGGGAAATGACCCGCGTCTTATCGACCTGTACTTAACCCTGCCTCTCTGGCTGTCGGTGGAATCCGATCTGAGCTGCTCAGACTCAATAAAGGAGGTTTTCATTGATCCGATGCCCATCACAGTCCAGGAGCAGCGGATGCGAGACAGTCCCTGTGCCCAAGGAGCCCCCAGCCCGGCAGGAGCTGAGCGCACACGGGCAAATGGCACAGAGGAGGATGCACGGCGCCAGGTGAGTGTGGGGCCTGTGGGAGGCGACCGCTTACTACCCCGGGAAGAAGGGGGTGATGATGAGCCTTCCCCACGGGCTGGAGCTGCCCCAAGTCCATAAAAATAGTCCATACAAACAAGGGAATTCCAGGGCCTCCGTTTCCTTCGAAGAAGAAAGGTAAGAATGAATCTGCAGCTTAAAATGATGAAGATACGCGTGAGTCGGGTCTCCAGGGCTCCGACCCCTGCCCTCTGTCCTGTTAGACACTGAGACTCCAAAAACCCGGAGATGTAAATGAGGAGCCAACATCTCTAACGCCTGGGAAAGAGACCCGGTCGTGAGGGAGGGAAAGGCCTGCACCCCACCACGAGGTGGGCGTCCGGGGACCACTGGGCAGAGGGCTTTTCTTTGCCGAAAGCCCCAGGGTCACTGGGCCCCTACAAAGGGTCCCAGCTCCCTCCAGCTGACGTGGGCCCCCATCAGCATCCACGAAGTGGAGGAAATGAAGCCTGTGACGTCAAGAGATAAATATCTAACCAAAGGAGACACAGGGAGAGTCATGTTTCTCAGCTCAGATGGGGAGTTTCTGTGCAATGACTGGGGGGCGAGGAGGCAGGGAGGGCAAGGTGCCTCGTCCCGAGGGACAAATCACGCTGGTCAAACGTGACTGCTGTAGGAACTGCTGTAGGACTGGGCGGGACCAGGCTTAGAGGACTCTCCACATCCGGAGTCAGCGAGCTAGCCCAGTGTCCCCCGGGGGTCCAGACACAAGGGCAGGGGAGGCTAAGGACGGCAGGAGCTACCGCGTGCTGAGTAGGGGCCAAGCGTGGGGTTCACGTGCTCCACTTCACTGAATTCCATGAGGAAAGTCTTGTTGTCTCGACACTTTACAGAAGAGGCCACCTGAGCAGAAGAGGTTGGCCAACCGGTCAAGGTTAAGTTGACGGACAAGTGCAAGAGCCACGATGGGTGTCCGGACAGTGCCTCCGGCTGCATTCGGGAGTAACTGGCCTTCCTCCAGGCGCAGGCCTCCCCTCAGAGGCCCGGATGGAACCAGGGAGCCTCAGACGACAGCTGACCAGGCAGGTCACCAACACCACAACAGGGTCGGGGGCCGGAGGCCACGGGCACACCCTTCGGGACTTAGGCACCAGCTTCTATCAGATTCTAGGCCCCAACTTATTCACACTTGACTGCAGGCACCGTGGGTGTGAAAGGTGTGCCCAGGGCACAATCAATCAGAATAGGGGTTCAACGTCCCCCAAATGCAAACAAAAGGAGGAGGCTTTGCTCAGAGACGTCCCGAGGCAGAAAAGCAGCATCAGCACGGAGTGGGGCACACTGACTGGTCCAGGCCCAGTGCCCTGGGATCCTTTACTCTGGTTAGGCCTCGGGGCCACCTTCCCTTGCATACATTCTGTCCCCCTTTGTGCCTCTCCGGCCTGCAGCGCCCACACCACACGAACTTGACCTACCAGTTGCCCTCCCAGCCTGGATTCAGCGATTATCACTACACCAGGGAGAGGAGAGGATGTGGCTTAAATCTGAACCGTTACAGCACCTGGGCTCGGCTCTTCACACACGTGTTCGCCAGGGAGATGGAGCACATTCCCCACGACCCCACGGAGGCCTGCGAGCGCTCACCTCAGTGAGGCCATCTCACCGATGACTCTAGAACCCACTGCCGTTAGCGCGCACCTGCCCTGCTCCGTGAGCCACAGAATCGGCTTATTTGACGTCCACAGCCGACAGGGCTGCGCTTACTCTTTCGGCTTTGAGGCGACGGTGGCTGAGAAGCATGACATGACTTACCCAAGGTCAGGGAGCTGCTAAGGGGGAGAGCTGGGATTTGAATCTAGAACCTAAATCGAAATAAAACAGAAGACACCGCAGCAGAAGAGTCTGAGCAGCTGCTCATTCACCACACAGCGGGAGGCACGCGGGAACTGGGGTGACCTGGTGGTGGGTGTCCCCAGGTGTGTGCAACGTGTGCAGAGCCACCTGAGGGAAAACGGACCCACGGTGCTGACTGCTCCACTGAGGACGTGTTCACGGAGTTTAGAGTTTAAAAACTGCGTGCCAGGAGTCAGCCACAGGCAGGTCTCGCTCTGAACCGGGGGCGCAGCCCACCTCACTATGTAGCATTTTCCCCTTCAGCCACTTTCAAGACTGTCAAGGAACAAGAAGCAGATCTTGGAGAGAAGAGGAACCCATCGTCCCCTCACTCAGTGGTGTAGAGGGAGAAGCTTTGGTCCTGTTGAAGGTGGGGGCCGCCAGCATCGAGGATCCAAGGAGGTGCCAGGGCCCCTGACACCTGTTCCCCCCAGGCCACGTGAAGCCACCCCAGCGAGACTGCTGTGCAACGCAGGGGCTGAAGGAAAACACAGAAGAGGCCGAGGGACAGAACAGGAGCCTCACACTCTGACATCAAGAGGCTCAAAACCAAAACAGAAGAGAAAAGGTGACTAAGCACTAGTCCGCTTGGACAGAAAGCTGATAGTTGGGTGAAAAACAGTCCCTACCAGCTACTAATGAGAACCCTGATGACCTTGAAACCAGAAGTGACCTTCTCAGAGCTCACACCCGTCGCGTTCGGAACAGCGAGTCCACCGGGGCCTGGACGGGGGGTGGGCTCTGGAGTGAAATGACAGGACTTCTTGGCTGGCTGCATCCCTATGCTGGCCCTGTGACCTTGGGCGAGGTCATGTAACCCCTGTGTGGCCATCACCTTGGCCACTGATGGGGGAGATAGCATCCTCTCTGGTGGTCCCTCAGGAAAGAGGGGACCCAGGGGCTGTGACACACGCCAGGATCAGGTGGCGACCAGCTTCCTTCCAGTCATATCATGTTTTCTTTTTCAAAAGAAAAATGCTCCTTAAAATTTAAAAGGATTTAGCTTTTGACACATTGGCTCCAGGGTTTTGTTCTGCTTTCACATGCTTGTGGGATGCTCCTAGTCCTTTCTAGAAAATGTCTTTTTTTTTTTTTTTACACGAGTCAAAACTCTAGACTGGACACGAGTGACCCGCGGTCCTCGTATGAGAAGCTTCTTACATGTTGGTGTTTATCCCTAGGCCCTAGGGCATCAAGGTGTCATAGAGCAAGCCAGACCTGGGGGAAGCCCCACGACAGCAGGTGTGAGGTCTGACCCGGCCCTGTATCCGCTCCCAGCTGGCTGTGGGCACTGGGTAAGGACCCTCACCTCCGGGGCTCTGCTCCCTGGTGGCAAAATGAGGGGACTGAAGCAGGGACCCTCAGCAGTGCCTCTGTGACCCGTGGGCCCCCGCCCTACCGATTCAGGGTCAAAGCTGAAGCTTTAAAACTCAGATCCTGGTGAAAGAGGCCACCCTTTTTCCTTTCTCCCTCTGCCATCAGGCAAATGAATCTGAGAGCTGACTTGACAGACAGCACGTCGTTTTTCTGCTCCTTCCTGTCCGACTTGGAGACTTCACTCGGCTGCCCTTCGGGGCCCTCGTCAATAAAACAGGCATGAGAAACCTCCCTTCTCCAACGTGGAGAGAGAAATAAGCAAGTTAAAGGATAACCTTATAGTAAGACCTCATAGAAGTCACCAAATTGGCTCTTACGTTTGTAGTTATAATGATTAGATCTCCAAGAAAGGTGGGACACAGAAGGGCAAAGAAGGGTGCCTTTGTCTGTAATCTGTTGTGGGGTCGGATACACACACACACACACACTTATGATTTATCTTCTAAATTAAGACGATTCATAGAAGCACATACCTGAAATGTGAAAATTCAGAAAGGCCTTCGAGCCAGACAATTAAAAAGTAAGAAACTCGAGGCCACGGGGAAAGGACCAATCTAAGGTCACGGAGGATCGAAGGCAATATAGCGGGAGAAGCACCTGAAGCTCCAGGCTCAAGGGCAGGGGCAGCTGAGCTGAAGAGGAGGAGAGATGAGCATCACTCCTCACTTGGACCTTGGACTAGCTCCCTCTTTTTCAGTTGGTTAATGAAACTAGAAGCCATCCTCTACCAAAGCCCAGGAGGCTAGCTGCCACCGATGCTTACGATAACCCTTTCATGGGTAAAAATACGGAACGATAACCAGCCTCCGGGGGTCTAGAAACCCAGTGGCTGCCTGCACTCTGCCCACACGGCTGGATCATAAATAAATGCTCAAGAAATTATTCCATTTGGGTTAAGTAACCACAGGCACCTTACCTTTGGCAATCCCAAACTACGTCCCAGACCTTCACCTCTCAAGCCGAAAGATAGAAAATAATAAGCACAAGCCTTACAACATCCCAGGCCCCTGGGATAGGTGGAAACTAACTGCAAGGCAAGGTCTGATAGCAAGGTGGGTGCCAGGTACACCGAAGGTATTCCAGAAACGTGTGCCGGGCGAGTGAATGATGGGAGCTAGACTTGCATTCAGACGGTCGGTGACAGCTTCGTGATGAGGGGCTGTCCGTTTGCCCGAGACAGTCATGAGAATTCCGTGACAGCACGGACTCAGAGCCTCTATCACCATCCTTGGGAGGGTCAGCAATGAAGATAAATCAGCTGCCACCACCCCTCACAAAAAGCCCATTTTTAAAAAGAAAAAAGTAACTGGAAAGAGTCTTTACAATCAAAGTCAGCTGGAGGAGAAAGCAGCTCCCACCCCCCCGTGGGATCTGCTAAATGGGACCTAATGAGTTAATAGAAGACCCGTAAATAGAACCCAGATGCCCTGCATCTCGTCCAGCTGTCTCCTAAAATGGCCAAGACCTTCCCCCTGCCATGCATTTGCTCTGGCAGTTTCCTCACCTGCAGCACCGACCCTTCCCACATCGCCTATAACAAACACATCCATCTTTCCAGCCCTGGCTCCAAAAACATCTCCTAGGAAAACCTGCTCGGCTCCCTGGATCCTAGTTAGAACTGACAGCCCAGCCCCCATTCCCACCTGCCCACTGCATACCTTCACGTAGGGCCTGTGACCCTTCCTTATGGGTCCGTTGACTAGCAAACGCACCCTGCCATTCACAGCACTGAGAACGAAGAGAAATACCTAATATACATTTAGGAAACGTCTATGGAACGAGGGAATGAATGAACGAATTATAAAGGACAGCCACCAAGTGCTGTGAAGGTAGGATTTTCAAAATCTTGCCCTATTCACAGTGGAAATGCCCCCCAGGCTTGGGGCCTCCCTCCTTCAGAGTTCATGACACCAAACCAGAAATAAGGACTGGGTCCCAGAGTACCGTGCACCTGTCCTTTGAGCATCCGCTAACACCTCAGAGTAGTGGCGATGTGTTGTTCTTCCCAGGACGCTCCACCCACCACAATGCTCACCTCCCTCTGTCCTTCCCCGCTGCCTCCCTCACCTGGACAAGGGGCAGCAGAAAAGTCACCATCCCCACGTCTGCAGCTAGCGAGCCCCTCCGAGCAGCCCGCCGCAGCACACGGGTCCGGACAGGGATGAGACTCACCTCTCTTCGTCCTTAAAGATGAATTTCCGCAGCTTGAGGTCGCGCAGCACCAGGCCCCCGTCGTGGCAGTGAGCCACGGCCGAGGCGATCTGGTAGAACAGTCTGGCTGCCTCCTCCTCCCTCAGCTTCTTGCAGGTTCGGACGAAGGAGTGCATGTCCCCATAGCTCCGCTCGAAGAACACGTAGGCTTTGGTCTCCCCCAGGATGATTTCGGTGATTTGGTTGATGTTGCTATGAGCAGACAGGCAGAAGCACGGGGCCAGGGACTCCTGATAGCAGCCGATGTCGAACACCTAGAGCAGGGTTAACGAGGGTCAGAGTCGCCTTTTGTATAGCCAAATCACGGGATGCGGCCACCTCCCGCAGGGACAGGCCTCTGAGCCCATACAGGGTGTGCTGAACTTGAACCCCGACCTCGCTGGCCCTGAGTCCTACCAGCTGTGTGGCCTTGAATTAGTCACTGGACCTCTCTGAGCCTCCTAGTCCTCCTGTGTGCGATGGGCAAATGATATGTCCTCACGGTGCTGGGAGGATGATTTGAGAAAATGAAGCTAAAAGTGCTTTTGTATGATACAACACGGTACACGAACGGTATCCTATTTTTCTCTCTATCCCAATTGCCAGTTTATAGAAGAATTTAGGCAAAATCTGCCACCCCAAACTACAGAGAAAACACCATATTTCCCTTAAAAAAGAACAAAAATGCATGCCTACACTAGACAGCCAACACTGTATGCCAGTGCTACGTGGTACAGCATTATGCGACATATTAGCAATTAATAGATTAATTATCTAGGCGCTGGCTAACGGTCGCCTAATTCAGTGACTTCCTCTTACAGGCGTGGAAATTGAGGCTCGGAGAACAAGCTGCATCGAGCCCCCAGTGGCAGAGCCAGGAATAGGATGCGGTCCTTGTTATTAAGAAAGCAGACGGGCTGCTTCCTTCTCTCTCCCCTCCACAGAGAGCTAGCGAGCTCAATGAAGCAGTTATGTAACCATTTTCTATGAATCAAAACGAGCCTGTGAAATGCCACCTCATTGTGGGGGTGCCTGAAAGGGAAAAACCACCTTCCGCACCTTTCTGAAACAGACCGAAGCAGAAGCAGGCTGCCGAGGACTTTTGAGGCTAAAAGCAAAAGCTTTCATTCATTTGCAGAACTCCGCTGAATCAGGACTACAAATCCGGGCTTTGCAATGTGGTTTTACTATCTGCCGGGGTTGTGGATGCATTCCCTGAATCTCTTCTTCGGCGCCTGCAGGGGTGAGGGCAGGCGTGGGGGCGCTTTGCTGGAAAGCACTGGAGGCCAGGGATGCAACAATGCACTTCGTGTTTTCAGGGCAGCATCGGTTCCTTCTTAAATCTCTCTTTGATGAGGATCTTTCTTGATCGTCATTTTGCAGTGGGAGGGAGGGGGAGGGGAATGCTGGCCTAGAAATCACCCAATTTGAGGCTCTAATCCTGGCTCAACTACCGCTAATCTGGATGAGGTGGATAAAGCACTCGGGGTCACTGGGCCTCTCCCTCCTCCTCGTAAACAAGACGTTGATTTAGAACCCTGCTGACCTCTTTGGGGTCCAGATCCCACGACAGAACCTGATAAAAGCTCTGTCCCTTCTCGGTAGCTGACAATGCCCATCCTCAAATGCATGCACGATATTAAATTTGTTTTCAGGGGATTCACAGGCCTTCTAAAACCCGGCCAGGAACACAGGCTACCATTTAAGGATCCACGAGTTAAGGGGCTCTGGGTTTCAAAAAAAAATAAAAACTGTGAATCCAACGAGGTTAGCAGGAACCTCGGGAATGCCGGTGCTAAACCCTGGGAGAGGAAGCAAAGTGACGTTGTGAATGAACCGTAATGAGGCATCTCAGGAAAGCGGCACAGCTGCTGCCACTACAACCTAGAATTTAAGAATGAGTCGCTCAGCATCTCCGGAGACCACAAATCACACCCCGATACCGTCCAACGATGACCTCGGAGCGGTGACCTCAGAGGTCCGTTCAATGAAGACTCTGAAAAGCCTGAGTCAGCTTTCACACCCCGGCTGCAGGCAGCAGCAACCCAGGAAAGCCTCAGAAATGTCACAGAGCGTCACAGACGCTTTGCAGAGGCTCATGTAAACACTCCACGGTCACGGGGATGCCGTGGGCTTAAGGGCCAGGCTGCAGGCTCTGTGGCCGCTGCTCACAGTTATGATTATTTACGATGCGTTGCCTGCTTCAAGTGCATTTCGAAAAAATAAAAAGTGATTTTTTTTTTTTTTTGCGCAGCATCTTTATCATCCTGCCCGGCTGCTGAAAGACTGGAGGGGCGGAGAATTAAAAACAAAAACATCAAATATATCCGTGGCAGCTTCAAAACTGGAGCCATATATATATACCCTTTATAAAAATAGAGACTGCATTCTAAGATGGTGGACTGAGGATGAAAAAGAAAGCAAGTACCTCTGTTTTCCCAAATGGGTAGGAACCAAACTTTTATTAGCAGCTATAACAAGCATTTACGGGCTTGGATTGGTATTTAAACCGTCACCTTTCAAGTGCAAAATCAAGCCATAAGCCTGGCTGCCAGCTTCTTTTGAAATCTTGAATTTGGAGCCTTAGTTATATAATGTGACAGTTCAGATAAAGCAGTAAGATCGGGCCATCTTTAATAGCATCTGCCAAAAAAAAAAAAAAAAAGGCATCCACTCTGCCAAGATAGTAATTACGTCAATCTGCACAGTAGCTACCAGCACTGCCATGAAAACAATAAGCTAAAGAACCCCTCAAGCACCCTTCCTTCCTTCGCCTAGCTTACATTAGGCACATGGAGACAATAAACAAACAGCCTTGATCATTCTGGCTAAATGACCCAGGAATCTCTCTCGTCCCAAATAGGGTCCTATAGCATTCTCTGCGTCGTCCTCTATAACAACGGGCATCTTTAGCTTTGATCTGTTTTTGCAAAGGCTTTTTTCCTCTGGTCAACACAGATCTCGGAGGCAAGAACCCTGTATCCTAAGACAGCAAAAGGAAAGGGACCAATGCGTAGATTCCACTGAGCCTTGCAGCAAGTCAAGAGTACAGCTGAGGGTAGTTCCCAGAAGGAAGCAGCCTTATGGAAGGAGCTTCTCAGGATACACACGACTGTGCTTGCATAAGAAGTCACCCACATCACCTCTGCTAAAAAGGCAGGAAAACAGAAGCTGCCGTGTCTTAAAGGGGTGACCTCTGTCAAGCAGAACAATGATACTGCACTTAAATCCACTTCCAGCCACACAGTAATTGGCCAGGGGCTGATTCAGTCTCTGCAATCACTAAACCGGCAGATTAAGTACAGTTTCAGGCCAGAGAGCAAGTCTGCAAATGACACGGTAAGGTCAGCCCTTAGTGAAATATGTCTTGGAGAATCTGCAGGCAGGAAAAAATAAATAAATAAATAAGAGCAAGGGGCCCGGGTCACTTCTGCCTTTAAACAAAGCAGTAACAGCAAGACGTGTGCAGGCTTTGGCCGCCGAGTGCCTTTGCTAAAAGCACCTCCAGCCTTTGGGAAATATTAAAATGCTGTACCGAAGTTGAGCAAAAGGAGACAAAACACTGGCTGCGGAGTGATTGTGCATATTTCATGGGCGGGTGGCAGCTCGGTGGAATTCATTCATTTCCAGGGCTGGCGACCTTATTGTGCAATGTGTGGGTCCTCCGCGGAGTCAAGCCAGCCCTGAATAGCCCCCTGAGCGGGCTGCTTAACTGGGCACAGTCCTTCTGGGTGGGTGTCAAGAAACGACTTGGAGAAGATGCCAAACGCCGGATGCTCTGGACGAGCAGAGCAATATTTAAGGTTCTGACTCCCCCACCGGCAAGGTCTGCACCCAACACCTGCAAGACGGACTGCGGACCTGCCCCAAACCTGCGTTCTTTCTTTCCACAGTGCAAGACGCCAGCGCTCTCGGAAATCAGGTCCACAGAGCAGCCTGCGGCTCCCAGCACAAGGGTCCCGCATGGCTTGTGCCCAAGGGTGCAGAGTGCCCAGTTCTAGGACAGCAGGGGGTCCCCACTCCTCACCCCTCCCCGTAGGGAAAAACAGCCCCGAGTGAAAGTAAAACGTAGTGACAATGAATTCTTGATCTGTGTCCAGTTCCTGGGTAGCGGTAGGCTCTACTGTCTCCTTTTTCTTTCTCTCTTTTCCCCCTTTTTCTTTCTTTTTTGTTTTTTTTGGGTTGTTTTTTTTTGTTTTTTTTTTTTTTTTTTTGCCCCTGGTCATCCTCTGGTGCCCTGCGGGTGCATACAAAGACACAGACACACTCACACGCACACGCGGTCACACTGCTCAGGGTCAGCGACAGGAAGGAAGCTGCAGCGTCCACCCCGCGTTACACTGCGTAGCCCTGGGGCTCCACCTCGGACCCTCGAGGGTGTGTGCGAGGGCGGGGGGAGGGGGCCTCACGGCGGGGGGAGGAGGTTGCAAGCGGGGAAGTCTGCGGAGGCGAAGAAACCCAGACGAGAGAGACACAGACAGACGCGAAGGCAGGCGTCCCTGTCCCCGACCCCCGAAGGGGTGCGGGCGGCTTTGGTCTCCACCCCCGGGCAGGGGCGGCGAGCCCTTTGTGAACTCCTGCGCCGCGCCGGGCCCGAGCTCGGCCGGGGGGAGGGGTGGGGGACACTTTGTGTGCCTCTTGGAAAGGGCACCTTCGGAACAAAGGTCTAACACCTGCACGCTGCTGAGAACAATGGCAGCAGCGAAAGGACCCGAGTCGTCACCCTCCGCAGCGCCTCAAAACGAGCGGGGGGATTCCCTCGGCTCCACGCTGGAGAGGGGGTGGGGGCCAGACACCCGGACGGAGAGAGACCCTCCCGGCGGGGGGACCCGGCGGAGCCCAGGGGCGCACGCGTGTCCACGGCCCCCGCACCCCGCCCCGGGGCTGTCCCCAAAACGCCCCCATTGTCTGCCGCGCTCCGAAACAACTTCCCAACTAGTCGCGCACGGACAGAATTTTTTATAAATAAATAATTAAACAAACAAACAGATAAGTAAGTAAATAAACCCATCGGACAGGGCCCCGCGTTATCTCTCCGGCGCATCTCCCTCCCCCCGCCCCGAACCTCCAGGGCTTGGTGATCTCCCCGCTCCCCCCCCCACCCCTCGCGCCGGCCCCGGTCCAAAGGGGTCCGGGGGGGGGGATCTTTTGAAAAGACAGAAACAGAAGAAGAAAAGCGAACCCCGAGCCCGGGCTGCTCCCCCTTACCTTGCACACCAGCTCCTCGCCGCTGTGCAGATGCACCGCGCGCAAAACGTGGTCTCCCTCCAGGGGCTCCAGCAGCAAGTACCTGCCGATGCTGGACACGCAGTGCGGCAAGTTCGGGGTCTCGGGCGGGCTGGGCGAGCCGAGGTTCGGGCTGAACGTCGGGCTGGGCTCGGCGGACCTCAGAGACGACGACTCCTCGAAATCCTGGGCTTTGCTCCGCGGGCGCCCATATCTCGCTATGGGGATGGGGGTGGACCTGTGTATGTTCATGAGTGTGGGCTCGCGCGCGGCCGGCCTCGGACAGCCCTCCGCGGGGATGCGCGGCGTCCGCGCCGCCGGGGCGCTGGGGAGGAGGGGGCGGGGGGGCTACGCGCCGCACCAGCTGGCAGCCCCCGCCCCGCGCGGGCGGGCGCCGCCGGGCACCTGGGTGCGCTCCGAGCCCGGCTCCCGCGGGGACCCGCGCGGCGGCGGCGGCGGCGGCGGCGGCCGCAGCTTCGGTCCTTTTGTTGCTGCCCCCGAAGCGCTCGCTCGGCGGCCGCGCGTCTCGGGTCCGCGTCCCCCTGCGCCGCCTGCGCCGGGCCGGGTCCCCGCGGGGTGGTGGGTCCGGGCCTCCCCGCGCGCGCGCGCGGGCTGGCGACTCGCACACCGGGGCGGTGGGTGTCCCCGCGCGTTCGGAAACGCGACCGCAAAAACCCCAAAAATTAAAAAGAAAAAGAAAGAGAGCGAGCGAGCGAGAGCGAGAGCAGCTCCGCACGCGAGCCCCGGCGCGCGCCGCCCGGCAGACGGAGTCGGCGCGGCACCCCCTGTTTTGGTGGCGAGGGTGGGGGGCGTGGAAGGAGTCCGGTGGGGGGGAGGGGGTGTCGTCGGAGGCCGCAGCTACCTACGACTTGACTGTAGATGGCGCGTGAGGCTTTTCCCAGCTCGCGAGAGCTCGTCCCCCCAATTCAAGCCACAGACACAAAAAGAAGAAGAAAGAAGAAGAAATCGGGCGAGGGGGCACTGGACTCGGAGCCGGCCGTCGGCGCCGCCAACCGGGGCTCGCGGAAGGGCCGGGCGCGGAGTCGGGGTGCGGGCGCGGGGTGGGGGGCAGCGCCCGCGCGGGCCGTCGCCGTCGCCGCTCGCTCGCGCCCCCCGTCGTCCTCCGGGGAAAGGGACAAGTGCGGGCGGCGGCCCGGGCGGGGCGGCGGTCTCCGAGGTCGCCGGCCCGAGCTTGTCGGGGGGGGGGGCTGCTCCGGGCGCTCTGCGAGGGGGCGCGCCCCCGGTGGCCCCCCCAAGTCCGCCGCGATCCTGTCCCCGCCGGGTCGCTGGATCGTGCGTCGCAAGGATGTGCCCCCGGCTCCGAGGTCTGCCCGTCCGCCGGGGCGGATTTGGGCGCAAATCGACGGCTTTTCGTCCTCTTCTCGGATCGGTGCCGTTCCCCCTCCCCCCCGCCCCCCGCTCCGAGGTCAGAGGAACGATGTGTCGAATGGAGGGGGGGACGGCGGCCGCCGCCCGAGGCCGGTGCCGGCGACGCGGTATTAATAGTCACTTACGTGGCCGGGGACCTCGGGGCTGGCGGGGCCGGGGGTGCGCGTGTGCGCGCGCGGGTGTGTGTGCGCGTGCGCGCGCTCTCCCCATTCAATGTCACCGACACCCGGCTCCGCCGAGCCTCCGCCCCGCCCCCAGGCCCCGGCGGCACCCGCGATTGGCCCAGCCCGGAGCCAGCCCCGCCCCCTCCGCCGGGCCCCGCCCCCTCATTGAGCCGGGCGCCCGTCAATCAGCCTCGCGGCCGCCAGTCCCCCGGCGGCCTCTGCCCTCGCAGCTCCCCGGGTTCGGGCCCCGAAAACAAAGTGCAAGATCCCCGCCCCCCCGCCGGGGTCGGGGCGCCGTCACAGTTCCCCGGGGGTGCCCCGTGCACTTCTTCATACCAGTGCATCTTCCCCGCGCCCCTGTCCCCAGGAAGCCGATGCCCCCCTGCCCATCACGAGGCTGGAGGTTGCAACGGAGCAGGGAGCCCTCCTCTGGGGGCGAGGAATGTGCCCGTGGTGCCTGCCGCAGCGGGGTCCAAGAATGATGCTTTCGTTACCTCTTCCCAACGCCCTCTGCCACACTGATACATGGCTTGCTTTCCGTTGGTGTCGCCCTCCTCCTGCCACCCCTCCCCATCCCACCTCCGGGGCTTGCAGCATTCTGAGCAGACCGGCAGAAAGCACCTGGAGACGCGAACCGAATTGAATTAACTGATTCTTCCCTCTCTGGGCGCCGCCCAGAGGGCCTTGGTGGCCAGAGTGAAACAAAGTCCTGCACCCACACCTCATGCAAGGGCTCCTGGCATCCCGCCAGAGTGCTGGGCTGCCAGGGTTCTGCTCTTAGCGCACCCCCACCCCCACGTGGACCACAAATCCATTCAACACGATCAGGTAGGGTTGCAGTTTCAAGCCACCGCCCTCCCCAAATATTCTTCACTTCCTCTGCGGGTTCCAGTCCTCTGGTTTGGGCAGAAATACATCAGAAAAGGGGCCTAAACGCTCCAGGAAAGGGGGCCTGCACTGAGGCAGAGGCTTGGAACTCCAGGCCTTACCTACCCTGGTAAAGCAGAAGCAATCTGGTTTGGAGACAGACTGAAAAAAAAAAATAGATTAAATTAAAATAGCCAAGGGACTAGGAAAAGGGAGTTTAGAAGACTCTGGAGCCCTCGAGCTTTTACATGCACATATGCATATTTTGTAGTAAGGGAGAGGGAACCATATTTATTGCCCACAGTAGGACACTTTTGACTAAAAAGGAGAGCTATTTACAATTTTATGCCCACCCCTGCACATTTATCATTTATAATTATGCACAACCAACTGACACTGGTGATAAGGAGTTCCTGGGAAGCTGGCCAGACAGGATACTGTACAGCAGGATGCCATAGGACCAAGTTTAAAATGAAAGTCAAGAAGTGGCCCCATGCCTCCTGGGGCCATCATCCTACTCCTCACCAAACCTGCCTAGGACTCAGTCACCTGCTCCTCGGCTATCTCTGTGACTGTTGAGCAGAGTCCCTTAATCCTGTCTTGTCCCATGAAGACACTCCTGTGCTCCTGCTGTCTCAGGAGCAGACCTAGGGTAGCCCCTACTGAAGGTCGCAAAGGAGGGCCACCAACAGTGCTTTGTAACTCAGGCTGGGAGACCTTGTCCCAGTCCTATCTGAGTCCCTGAACTCAAATGAAAATTGAGTCAAGACATTTTTGCCCTTCCCTGGGCCCCCATTTCTTCAACTGTAAAATAAGAAGTATAACACCGGCCTTGCTTCAGCTTACGTGATTGCTTTAGAATTATATTTTCAATTCCAGGAAATCTGTGAAGGCTTACCATAAGCCGGCCCTGTGCTGGGTGTTAAGGACCCAAGTATGAGTAAGATTTGGTCTCTGCCACCCAGAAGTTCAAAGTCTACACCCAGAGAAAAACATGAAATGCATAATCTCATTGTGTAACAATGTGGCAATCAGAATTTCAAGGCATCAAGGGAGCAGGGAGGAAGAAACAACTTTCTCTGGACTTCAGGAAGTTTTCCCAGAAAATATATATATATATGTATTTTTAACTTGAATTAATCCAGCAAGTATTTATTGAAACCTGCTATGCACTAGACACTGGGTATAGAGATAACAATGATTTCAAAAATGTATTTGTCTTCACAGATCTTGAAAAAGTTCTGTGAGTCATAAAATAACATGAATAAGAGATTGTTGTTGGCATTTCAGGCTGAGAGAAAGAATGTGCAAAAGCGAAGGAGTGGGATGTTCTGAAATTTCTAGTAACTCACCATGGCTCAAGAACTGGCTGTTCGGGAGCAGTGGCAGAGCATGTGGCTGGCAAAGTGCACTGGGATTGGAATGGGGGGGCTCTGATAGACCCACGAGAGAGGGTGGAAGGAGGAGAGTCAAGGCAGATGGTAAATCGGGAAGGGCCAGGGTCACACTGGGTGGGGCTTTAGAAAGCTGGCCCAGGTGGTCACCTGGAGTAAAATACCAGTGGGCTTCCAAGGAAAAGTCAGAGAGAGATCAAGAAAAATTATAAAAGGGAGAGATCAAGAAAATTATAAACTTCTAGCGATGTGTAACCGAGGCTACACATGATTGAAGTGTATTTATTGCTTCTGATGAAATTACACAATGGCCACTGACCTGCCCATTCTCAGAGGCCAAATTTATGACCTTCAGAAGCTACTGCAGTGCAGGGTAAATGCGATCTTTTATACCAAGTGCCTTAGACATTTTTATTCTTATTGACAGTAATTCTCCGGATGAAAAAAAATGTAGTAGGGCGAGCTGAGTGGGAATCTTCATGCATTCACTTTTTAGCTGTATGGCCTTCAGTGAATGCAGAATATCTCAATTATAAAGTAGAATTGTAGTCTGAATTTTACCTAACACATGAAAATTACGGAAGGTGTGTATAAAGCAGCTAATACAACCTATTGCATAGTATAAATCAATATTATTATTATTATTATTATTATGAGTATATTCACAGAAAGTAACCCAAAATACAACAACAACAACAATAAAATGCTAATGAAATGCATTAATGAAATGTGTGGGAGCTGTTAAACAGTTCTAGGAATGCTGAACTACAACATGTCCCTAAGATAAAACATCCTGTGGCAAAGAAAACAAGAATTGTATAATTACAGGGAAATCTTTAAACTGGGCCACTCTGTCGGATATTCAGATCCAGTGGCTTTAGGTCAGCAGCCTGCTGTGCATGCTTTCCAGATCATTCTCCCCCTTGATGTGCATTTAGCTGCTCCTCATTCACTCCCCTGTTCATTAGTTCATTCATTCAGCAAACGGAACAGTAGGTACCTGCTTAGCGTAAAACCCTAAACGAAGCACTGTATTTGTTGATTAAATATTTGTGTGTGTGTGTTTTTTTTTTTGAGAACCACTCCTAAGACTGCTACGACACCACTTGAAGGCTGATATCGACCCCAAGTGATGACACTCATCCTTCTCAATCAGCTCTTGCAGCAAGCCATACCCAAGCTCGAAACTTCTGGAAGGAATTACAGAGAACGCCACCTCACGCTGCTGTGCAGGCCGCGCCCTGCACAGCTCCAGAGCAGTTTGTTCCCACTGAATGGCACCCCTGCAGTTGTGCAAAACCCAGTCTTCTCGGCTGTTTATGTGCAAGGTGGCTCTTAATAGCGCCTTCTAAGAGCCGCCTTTTTGTTTATTTGTTTATTTGTTTGCTTGTTTTCCCATGGTCAGGTAGGGAATGTGTTTTTCTTTTGGAATAAATGGTTCCCAGTGTATAAATACAAAGAAATTTCCCCGTTGGAACCATTTTTTGGTCCAAGGCCCTGGTTTTGCTGTCACGAAAGTAGTGCTTCCGAGAGAAGTGAACGCAGGAGAAATTTTTGTCTTCGCTCCTAGAGGAGGGTGGGGACCTCAGCATATGGGAATTTTCTGGGTGTTGTAAACTGTCTCCCAGCCTGTTATATATTGCTAAGCAGCTAACAGGAAAAAACAAAAAAAAAGGGAACACAGGTAACGCGAACCAGCTAGTCTAGGAAATGCTGCAAATGTACATTTTATCTGGAGTGCTGGGTGACTATAAAAAATAGGTTCTGTTGGCAAGGTGTCCTGGTAACTCTGGTGTGCGTTTCCGTACCTGGCACACAGACAGACCTCGAGGGAGGAGGCAGACCTGGTTCCAGCTCCCGAGTCCCTCTGTTTCGCAGACTTTAGGGCCCTGAATGGTGCTTAACTCTCCCGCCTTTGCGGAATGGAGATCATCACTCCCCTCCTCACAAAGGGAACAGGCTAAATCCAATGATCACTTACACCACCACCCCCACTCCCTCTTCAGCTGTTAAATTTCAACTTTCAATACGGGAAAAACGGGCTCGTCACGTCGACCAGTGTCTGAACAATGACGCATTGAGTTTTCATCCCATTTGGGCCCAATTCAGCCAATTAGGAACGCGGCCTTGGACGGCCCTGATCGCTCAGATTAAGGTTTATAAGACTCAGTGTGTGCACCAGGCTTGCCAATGCACAAAGCGTCCTTATGTATTTTGTCCCATTTAATCCTCTCGGGGGCTCCCCGAAGGCGGCTTCAGCATGACCCTCCGGAGAAGAAACTGCGCCTCAAGAAAGTTGAATTTCTTTGGCTCATGAGCACAACCCTGTGCTTCTGACAGCAAATCCGTGTTCATTTTGTGATAACAGCTCTGCCTCCTACCACTCCTTTCTGCTTCCCCCTTGTCCTCGCTCCTTTGGCCCCTTTCAGTCCTAATTCCTTCTGTGTCCAAACGTCATTCTCAATTTAAAACAATTTTGGGGTCATGCATTGGGGCTCCTTGTGTAGAATTTCGTTTGATTATGACACTCATAGCTGCAAACCAGAAAAGCACGTGTGAACACAAAGGTGATATCTACAGGATGGCATCTTCTGGCTTGTGAGTCCTGATCCCGGATGGGCTTAGAGCTGAGTGGGCACGGACAGCACACACTCAGCTGCATGTGGGGCAAGCTACTCAGCAGACTGTAGATGGAAGAATATGTCTCACCCACCTCCCTGCAGTTCACTTTCCAATGCGCATACGTGCTCTTGTGCTTAATAAAATACAAAATCGTAAACGAGTAATAGATTTCATAATATTGTTGTTTCTTTCTTCAACTTAAAGGCAATAAAAATATATCTAAGCATAGTTCCTATCACTGGAGACAACATGAAATTTTACATCATTCAGATTGGGTCCCGGTACTCAGAGAGGTGGAGGCTTGTTCTTTGACGGATGGAGAATTCTAGCAATTAACCTGACACTTTACAAAAAGGGCCCTGCTGTGTGTGGGGTGGGGGATGGTGTAAGGCCCTGGGCGTGTAAACTGAGGAACCACGGTTTGAAGAAATTATGTCAAATTGCTCAAAATAGGAGGTAGATCAGGAAGGCTCAGGCTTCCTCCTCTGCATTTGCATCGTAAAAGAGCCTGCTAACAAGTGTGACTTTTAGGGGATTTTGTCACAGGGAAGTGAGCCCTTTTTCTAAAGGACACAATTGCCCAGTGACCGCAGGGTTGATTCCCTACAGACTGGAGCAACTGCTTTTAGAAAAGGCTTAAATGCAAAAGGCAACCAGCCGTCACTGGACGGGTCAAGAAAACCGTCTGCGGAGCACTCGCTCTCAAGTTCGGCAGCTCTGTGACCTTGGGCCACTTACAGGTGGTCTCTAAACCTTGGTTTCTGCTTCTGCAAAGTGGCACAATCACAGGACAGCCCTCAGACGGTGGCGAGGAGGATTGGGTGACAGGCAGGTCGGTGGAGCGCTGAGTTTAGTGCCCGGAGGGCCCTGAGGGTTAACCCCTATCCCCACCTGTCCACTACCCTGAGCACTATCAGCCCCAAAGTCTCCTCCCTCCTCACCTCACCTCCCTCCTCCACCCACCGCTCTTCTCCCTGCCTCTGTCTCTTCTCTCTCCTTCTCCTGACACTGTGCTAGGCAATAAAGTGGAAGATTTGCTAAAATCCCATGCCCCCCTCTAGCTGCTCTCGGCCTGGGGGGCAGAGACAGGCACCTGCAGGCCCAGGTGTGTAAGGCAGAGGCACCGTTGGGGGGCCCCAGCCAGAACCCAGGATGCATCAGGAGCTTGCAGAGCCTCACCAGCTTAGACCCACGTCCTCTCACACATTCCTATTATCAGACTTCACCGAAGTGCCTCTGGCAAGCACAGGGAAAACTGGCAATAGGACACATGATGAAAATCTTTTACTTAGCTCATGTCACATGCTGCCGGGGCCTCTTCCTAGGTCATCTCAGGGAGAAAAACAAAAAGAGCTTGACCCTAATGCCTATAAGAAGCCCTAAGTCCCCTGATAGGGAACGTCAGTCCTCAGTGTGACCACACTGCTCCGTACACAGCCTGCGGAGTCTGGGGTACATGGTCATGGCGGAGACTGGGCTATTCAGAAAGAATCCTGATGGACTTTCTACTTAGGCTTTCTCGATGAGGTTTGCAGGCAGGGCCCAGACTGGGTAGAGAGTGAAGCATTTGCCTCAGGCACATTTAAAGGGGTGCCGAAACCCTTAGCAATCAAGAGAAATACTATTTTAATGCACTATTTTAAACAATAAAAACAAACAAACAAAAGTCCCTGATGAAAAATATGTCAGGATTTCAAATCAAGAGTAGCTCGGGGTGTTTCTGATTCTTCCTTTTGCCTCAGGCCCCAAATGCTTGTCCTGACCCGCTGCTGACCCCATCTTTCCCCAGAGATGGGAGAAGAGGAAGGAGGAAATGTGTGATTTTTCTTTTTCTGCCTTTAGTTCGTGACAAGCTCTTTGCAGACACGACCTCATCTTTTTCCTGATGGCAGTGAGATATAGGCACGATGAAGCCCATTTGCAGGGAGGAAAAACTGCGTCTCCGCAGGGTGAGTTGCTCTGTTGACTAACAAGGACAGGGTAGAGAGAGAGATGTCAAACTCAGATGACTGAGTCCACCCCCTCTGACTTCACACCATGAGGAATCTACTCAGCGCATACTCGTCTTGCTGAGGAGCCATGACCAAAGCCCTCTGACTGGGTGCCTTACAGGGCAGAAATTTGTTTTCTCACAGTTGTAGAGGCTGGAGGTCAAGGTGTCCTTGCATGGCCTTTTCCCAGTGTGCCCACACTCCTGGTGTCGCTTCCTCTTCCATAAGGACACCAGTCCTATTGGATTAGGGCCCCACCCTTATGACCGCATTTAACCTTAGACACCTTTTTTAAAGGCCCCATCTCGAAATCCGGTCACGCTGGGGGTTAGGTTGCAACATACGAATTGGGGGGACACAATTTAGTGCACAACAGGCAGTACGGTGCTCCGGGATTTTGTTACAACGAGCCTCACGGAGCACACTTCAGAGCTACCTTCTCTCTGTCCTCAGAATTTATAGCTGAGTCGAGGCACACAGAATGGATATAAAGAAATCCTATCACCGAGTCAGCCGTAGGAGCTACAGCTATAAAACATAAATTAAATGAAGACTGGGATTCTGTCTGCCGTTTCATCCTTCAGAGTAATCCTTGGTACAAAATCGGGGAGGAAAATACATTAAAAAAAAATATCTTTGGAAGCTCTAGAGGAGAAAACGAATCTTCCCAGTCAGGAAATGAAGAAAGGCAAGCATTCCCGCTGGCCTCGAAGTCTGGGCAGAACACCCGCAGGTGCAGATGAAAGGGTTTTCCTAAGAGGAGGTCCCATGCCAGGTGTGAGAGGTGGGAAGGCTCAGGCCTGCTGGGGTAACCTGAGGAGGACGCAGAGACTCCAAGAATAAGGGACAAGGCTGTTGTGAGGCCGTGGCGGGTGGAATGCTGAGCTCCAACGCTAGGACTTTATTCAACCGGCCAGATGTCCCCCTGGCCAGAAAGAGATCTTTACTGGCCCCAAATCTCACTCGTGGTAGAAAGTGCACTAGCCTAGGAGCTGAGCTAGTTGCGTTTCCTTCTTCTTTAACACTCGTGTCTGTTACCTAGGGCCGCATAATGACTTACCTGTCCCCCCCACCCCGCCCCAAGCTTCCACTCCCCACGGGCACTCATGTTATCATTGGCAGGATTCGGGGCCTTGACTGTCATTGGATTGAGGGTCTCATTTTCGCTCTGGATGTTGGCCGGATGGAGGCCTCCCTCGGTCCCTGGCCGCCTGGGCCACTCCAAGAGGCAGCTCACAACATGGCAGCGTGTGTCATTAGAGCAAACGTGAGACGAGCCAGCGAGAGAGGACAAGCCAGAGGGAAGTCACAGTCCTTTATAGCCTAATCTTGGGAGGGACATTCCACGTCGCTTTGCCATACTTCACTCATCGGAAGCAAGCTGCCAGGCCGTCAGGAGCACTAGAGGAGAGGACTGACTGCTCGAGGGCCTGGATACCAGGGGGCGGCATCCCTGGGAGCTACTGCAGAAGTTGCCTGCCTCGGCTTTGTCAGAATCTTCTGGTGATTATTATGTTTAACAGGAAGGAGCAGAAGCTAAAAGCTACTGACGCACACTGAGAGAGTTCATACACGTCCGACAGTCTTCGAGGATTCTCCTCTCTGACATGGTGTCTCCATGGCTGGGCAAGGGGGTGTTACCTCGGCCTCTCTGTCTCCTGCCTCCTCGATCTATCTGAAGACACCCACACGTTTCCGAGAGCTAAGAAAGGACAGAGAGTGTCCCAGTCCGAACACGAGAAGGCCATCGAGACTTAGCCCACGTTTGATTTTCCTTCGTGCCCGCAGTGCTAGGGTGGTGATGGGCACGTGATGCTTGTCATCATTGTTTTCCGGACAAATCAATCTACGAGGGGCATGCCCTCAGAAGCCTGGCATTGTGGAAGGGGCCTGGGCTCTGGAGAGGGGCAGAGAGACCAGGATTGACCCACATCTGCCCGTGCATCTGCGCTCCTGTGCCCACCCAGGCCCCGCGGTCTGTGCTTCAGCGAAGGGGCTGCATTTTGTCCTTCAGTCTGCGAGTGCCTCCTGGATGTTTCTAAATGATTATTTTTTAAGTCCCCATTTCACAACTGAAACGATTCCATTGTGTTCTGAAAAATCGCCTAATTGAATGTTCTCTTTGTCAACCCCATAAACGACTAGTTTTGCAATAAGATTCCCCTGGCACCTTTCCTGGCCAGTTTAGTGTGAGAAACACTCACAAAACAACAAATATAGTTAACACCCGCCTGTCAATTAGCTCAGTTCTGTTGATGGATCACCTGCTATGCTTCAAGCTCCACGCTCGTTGCGGGGTAGAGCACAGCGGATGATGGAGGAATTCATAATTCAATGATAGCCGTTTTTCAAACGCTGCCCTGTTTTCTCCTCTGAGGTGTTTCTTTTTCCTATCCCACTTTTACTTGGACCATACATCATCAGGCTTTTCCTACACACATGAAGTAAACTCAGTAGAGAGAGAAATTTGCCAGGTAAGAGATGGCCACGAGACTGGACACCCTTCCCAGGAAGAGGTGGGGTTCACTGCCCTCCCCTTGACCATGGGCTGGTCTGACACTGCTTGGCCCAGTAGAGACTGGCAATTCCGGGCCTTGCCTTGGAGCGGACTAGAAGCTCCTGGCTTAGACTCTTGGAGCCCGGAGCTGCCATGCGATAAAGTAAGTGCAGTCGATTACCCTGGTGGAGAAACCACACGGAAAGGCCTCAAAGGCCTTGAAGGAGAGGGAAGGGGCCTAGAGCAGCCGAGCCTTCCAACCACACCTTGACGAGGCTCTAGGAGTAAGAATGAAGCTGTCTCGATCCCTCCAGACCGGGCCAGCGGCCAGGAGCACACCACCGACGGACCCCAGTTACACCATCCTTCCCAACTCCTTCCCCACAAATGTATGACACGATAGAGTGGTGGCTGCTTGACACCATGAAGTATCGGGCTAGTGCTTTCCTCCCCAATAGAAAGCTGGAACAATGTGGTCTAGTCATCTGACTCGGTCTCCTAGACGAGTTCCTCGAAGACGTCTACCCAGCGGAGTTAAAAACGGTCTCTCGTGAGGTGATGCTTCATAAACTAGGGTAGGTGGATCTCCAGTCCTCCTCCTCCTGACCGATCTGCTAAGGGGCCATCTCCTGCCCTGATGCGCACGGTGCCATCTGACAAAGACTTGATCATCAGCTCTTCGTGACTAAGCGGTCATGATCGCAAGAGGCAAACACTGCTTTCTCAGTGGGCCAGGAGCTCCCTAGGCCAAGGACCGCCTTCTGCTCCTCTACACTCGTCACACACAGTGTTGGGAACCTCTGCCTACTGCAGGAATACAAATCCATTAAGAAAGCCATGATTGCATTTGTTCTAGAGCTTTTAGGATTTAGTCAGTCCTTACAAGAGCCTTGGCTGCCATTCGGGGCACTCATACCTGCTCTTGCTGCCACCATAGCCATGAGGACTCTCCTCCCAGAAATCTCTTCCTTGGTTTTCTAAAGACACTGGAGCTATCATAAGAACTCATATTTGTAAATAGGCACTAGCATGGCCTCCTTTCCTGCCAGTCTGTGCGGCGCATTATATTCTCCAGCAAGTGATGCCCACTCTCTTGACCATCCACAATGTCCTCCTCACTTCTGTGACTCTCACGAGACTCGCCCCGAGCACCAGCTCCTTTAGGAATTCCGGGGGTGAGCTAAGAGTCTCTCCCCCATGCTCAGCTCCGCCTGGGCCGAGCCCCACTTTATTGAAAGGATCCCTGCAGCTTCTATTTTCATCTTGCTTGCTCATGGAAAGGACAGATTGCATCTTACCCGGGGTGGCAGAGAGAAGGCTTAAACAGCATCTGCCCATTATACATGACGGAACGAGCACTCAGGCAAGGCCTCCCGTGTTACAGTTTTCAAAGGTTGTTCATGGTTATCCCTGTTGAATAATTGGACGGTGGTTCAGACTGGAGAGTGACTTTCGTAGGACCATCCAGCCTCACACAGGGGTTGCTCATATCCCTCCCCACATCCTGGGACCGTGGGACCTCTCAGGGGCAGGGGCAGAGAGTACGAGCCCTGTCCTTTCCGTGGAGGCACAGCCTTTGTTTTCAGGGTCTGGCAAATGCCCCAGGATTCCCTGCTGCGTTACCCTGGGAGACTATTGCTCAACCCCAGCAGCTGTTTCGGAGGAAAAGAAAAAGCAGACGCTCTGCGTGTATCATACACACAATGCAATACTGAACTGAAGAGCACTACCGAGCGAGGACTCTTTTGTTGTGCAGTCGGCTTCCAGTGAGGTCTGGCTCTTAATTTCCAGTGGGTGGAGCAGGAAGCAGTAGTGTGCAGAAGAGAACATCTATATTACTAATGCTGCTGCTATATAAAACAGTATTTGGCCGAGACGGTTAAGATATGATTCAGTCCTTGTTCTTCCAGTTGCTAAATATTGTGCAGTCCGTGGAGTCCCCATATGGTCTAACCCAGCTTCCTGAGGAGGCTGGGTAAGAGATGGCGCTGGATATAGGATG
This sequence comes from Cynopterus sphinx, assembly GCA_030015415.1. Lineage (NCBI taxonomy): Eukaryota > Metazoa > Chordata > Mammalia > Chiroptera > Pteropodidae > Cynopterus > Cynopterus sphinx. Next base: position 3,544,798 of record CM057383.1, on the reverse strand, counting down.
TGGAGCTGGGCACGTCTCTGGCCGGGAGAGTCTGGATCAAGCTGCAGACTGCCAATTCCATCAAGCCTTCATGCAAGGACGAAAATGCCCATGGCCAGCGGAAAAGGCACGCAGCCCTCTGCGTCTCACTCCACGGGGCTGGCTTCTCTCAGAAGCTGATGGAGAGTGGGCAGAGCCACACATCCAGACAGATGCAATCTTTAAAGAAAAATGTGTGTGGGCAAGTACAGTACCAGCTGGGAAAGTCGAAATGACTGAAACCTATGACTCAGAAATCTTAAATGGCTTTAAAATTAATGGAGCTCCGTGGGGTTGATTCAGTTCATTCATGTCCCCGGCTCGCTGGCAGAATAAAAGCTTGCAGAAGGAGCCATCGCCTGAGGTTTGGCAGATCAGACCCCACTGGTCTCACACTGGGAGGTGGCCTGGGGTGTGCATCTCAGGAGCATCGGGGGCAGGTGAGCTTGTGCTCGTTCCTCCCGCAGGCTGAGTTACCTCAGACGAGGGAAACCCTCCCGGGACCTGGTCTCTGTCGCTCTAAAATGAAAAGGATGGATCAGATGATTTCTAAAGTTTCACCAGCTTTCCTATTCTGATTAGCCAGAGTCCCAGTAAGAAACAGAATTTGCCCCCAATGATTCAAACAAAGACATTTGAATTCAGAGACGCCTTATACATGTGGGTGCCAGGGTAGGGGGACAAGTGAGGGAGAGTGAGACACCCAGAGAGCAGTTAAAGCAGGAAGCCATTACCACTCCCACGGCCAAAAAGACCAAAGGAAAACATCCTCACCGGAGCCGGTGAGAATGAAAACTCTGGGGAGGCCACCCAGTGGGCACCACAGTTCAGGAGGGAGGCAGTCTCTCCCAGGCATGAGTGCTGACAGAGATGGGAGCAGAGAAGAAGTGACCTAGACTGTATCTTACCCTCCTCCCCCTCAGTCTCCCACTGCTGCCTCTCACTGCCTGACCCGACTGGACACCATCAGCAAAGGAGCTCAGATCAAGCAGGTCACGGGGACAGGCATCAGGTGGCACAGAGCAGTGAGAAGGAGGGCAGAGAAGGCATCTGGGGTGGGCCAAGACAAAACCACCGGAACAGCAGCACGCATTCTGTGGCTTCACACACGTTAGGGAAAGGGGCAGAACATACGTACAGTTCCTGAGGGCAGTGCCCAGGTTTGGGTAAGTTTTTTTTAACCCATCGGAACCTGCACAATGTGTGACGCTTGGGAGAGAATCAGGAACTCTTTGGCGAATTAAAAGACGATCCAGGCCAGCAGTTATCAGGAGTCGGGGGCGTGCTGCATGCTGGATGCTCCGTTCACGTCCGCTGAACGCCTAATGGAAGTGCAGGTTCAAAATAAATTCCGTCGTCTCCTGGAGGACACATGCCGCAAACCTCGGGCAAACCCTTGGTGTCTTTGTTGTCGTAGTTGTTTAAAATACGATGTGTGGTGGTCACTGCACAGTCTGCGCACATTTCCTGGACTGTGGAACAGGCCCTAAGGTGGGAGGCCCATGGTGTCACGCATTCATATGTAGGAGAGGGCTTCAAAGAGGCAGCCTCTGCCTCTCATCAGGCCTGGGGCTCACCAGCAAGCGTGCTCCCAGAGGTCGAATGTGGGGCACATTCAAAACTTGTGGAATCACCGCCTGCCACGTGGGTGTTCTAACGGAGGGATGCTCCTTAGAGGTGGACAGGCCAAGGATGGACACCCAGCCGGCCCTACCACCTCTCCGCTCTCAGACTCGGGACAAACGCTTAACCCGGAGAGCCTCCTGGGGTCAGTGTGAATGAAAACAGAGCGAGATGTTGTGTGTCGAGTCCCTAGTCAAGAGCCCGGCATGCAGTCGATGCTCACTTCCTCTCAGTTCCATTTTTCTAGTGGAATCACTGATTTCATCAGACATGATGTCGCGGGGGAGACCAAGGAAGAGTAAAGATACGTTTTCTGCATTGCTATGCATACAGTATTTAAAAGAAAGTCATTTTATTATTATTATTACTATGGGAATGACCCTTTGTGTGAGAGAAGCATAGGAAATAGTGAAAGTTACCGGACACATCTAATTATTGCCACTTGCTGCTCATATTTAGGGACCGATGTTGACATGCATCATCCTAGTATGGAGAGGGTCATCACAGGTAAGCGTTGGCAATTCCCTCTAGTATTCGCTGAGCTCCTGTGCAGACACTGGTGTTTGCGGCACCAGCAGCCATCCTCCCACCTTCCGTCTGTGACAGTCAAATCCAGTGTCCTCTAGAGGCGGAAATGCCAGGTACGTTTCCCCCCCAGACTTTCTTGCAACTAAGCAAGGCCATGTGACGCAATTCTGACCAAGGGGACTGAAGAAAGTATCCTTGGGATGACTTTGGGAAAGATTTTCCTTTCTCTCTGGTACAAAAGAGAACTTCATGGGAGGAAGCCCCATCTTGCTTCAAAGTCGTCGTGTGAGATGTGATGCTTGAGGGTTTAACAGCATCGTGAGGCCGTAAAGGGAAAGCCAAGATGTGATATTGCATTTTATAAGAAGAAATATATATTTGGTCTCTCTCCACAGCTCCTCGAACTCTTGTCATTTTCTACATAAGAGCCATAAGGGCATCTTTTATTAGAATATTCCATCTTATCCTCAGTTCCTGAACTAGCTCCAAAGCAACGAGTGAAATCACTGTCTTTTTCATTCACGACAAACCCCTTTCGATTATATCTGAGCTTATGTTAATGAGGTGACTTAGTTAGCCTCTATGTACCCCTTCAACTGGCTGTTCATTGGTCTCCTCTAATGTCCTTTGGAATAAACCAATAATCTAGTAAATCAACTGATTTCCTGAGTCACCCTTGCCAATAATTGAACCTTAGGAGGGGTCACGGGAACCTCCAAATTTATAGCCATCAGTCAGCAGCACAGAAAACGACCTGGACTTGGATTATTGTCTGAAATGGGGCCAGTCTTGTGGGACCGAGCCCTCGATCTGCGGGATCTGACTATCTCCAGGCAGGCAGTGTCAGGATCGAGTTAAACAGCGGGACACTCAGCTGATGTCACGGAATTGCTCCCCGTGTAGATGATCCACATATCTGGTGCCAGAAGCAAAGTAACGTTGTGGTAGGATGGGGCGAGAGCAAACACACATATCAGAACAAAGTTATTGGCCATCAGTGAGTATTCACATCTCTTTTGGGACCAGAATTGGACTGGGCGCTATGAAAAATACAGACGAATAGCAGCTAGTCATCAGGGCAGAGTCTGTGATTTTCAACTTGCAACGCCAGTACGTGACCCAGAGAAAGCGCTTCGTAAAAATGAGAAAACTGAACTCAAGCAGAGTTGATTTTGTTGAAATTGCAAAACTGACATAAGAACATTTTGGATAAGAGTCGAGCTGCCTTGTCTAGTATTAGGTAATAGTGATATTTCATAAATATGTGTTAAGTAAGTAATGCACACCTTTAATGTATCTAGAATTTAAAATTTAAAATCGTGTGGATTGCTTAGTATGACTCTATCCCGATAACTAATATCTTTGTCTCATTTTGTCAGTAGTTTATTCTCTCCCTGAGGATTTGAATTGTAACAATTCGTATACCAGGTACTCGTGGAGAATGGATCATCTTCTTTCTCTTTGTGTTACTTCCCTGCATCTTGTACTGATCCCAGACTGTTTTAATTAGTGCGTGTGTCACACACTTGTCTCTTTTATTCCCCGTGTTCTTGAATAATTTTAGACACTTAAGAATCCATATAAGCTTTGGTCTCAAATATTGAGTGTCACAATCATCTCAAAATGATTTCTTAAAGTTAAGATCCTAGGATTCGGAGATTACAAGATGTCGTATGGCACATTGAATAAAAATAGTTTTGCAATCAAGTGCCCAGAACTGAATAAAATGGCTTTACGACTTTCTGAATTTGCCAAGTGAATGAATCAGTTTCTTCATTTGCAAAATAATAATAATAAATAATAATAATAATAATACTTATACATAAGGTTGTTAACTAGATAACATTAAAATATTACATAAAATATTTAGCTCAGCATCTGGCACATAGAAAGTATTAACAGGGGTTAATTAGCTCTTTAATTTCCCCATTGTTTCAGAACTTTCCATGCCACACCCCTCACTGATGAGATGAGGGATGACACTCTCACCAGAGGAAACCAATGTATAGGAAGGGTTGAGTCATTTCTATTTTGGGTGATTTGCTGAGACCACCAAACTACTTAGACAATGCTGGTGGACCTACAGCTACGTAGTTGTGTACAGAGAGTATGGGCTGCCTGGCATGGCAGGTCCTGAGGAAATAAACTGAGCCAAACAAGAGATGGAGAAAAGCAGAAGTAAGACATTCAAGGTGCTTCTTGGCAAAAAGAGAGGACAGACTTACCCTCCACGTCAGGTCCTATGATGTGACTTGCCCTCATAAAGTTGGAAAGGTGACCCTTACAATAAATTTCCTTTTTGATCGACCAAGTTGGCATGATTTCATGTTCCTTGCAGGTCCCACGGCCTCGGGTAGAGAAGGGACCTAATTTTCATGCTGACTTTCCCATTAGACTGTTTTTAGGATCAAAAGAAGTAATTTAAAACTTGAAAAGGAGAAAAGGGCTCTTTTTTTCATTTTTCTATATAAATATAAGGAAAGTTGTAACAGGGTCCTTCCCTCCTACAGGTCACTTTGTACATCCAGTGAAATGACATACGTAGACGTGTCCTCTAAAGAGAAAAGGGTCGCAGCCACGTGCGAACAGTGACTGCGTTGTTCCCACGTGCTGAGGTTATATTTAGAAGATCCCATCCTGAGGATTGCGCGAATGATGGATTTTGGATCTTCAGATTGCCTTCATTTCAGCTGCAGCGCACTAGAGAATATCTGTGACCTTCGGAACGAGGGTGTTGTATAACCAGGACATAGATCTTAGGCGCCAAAGAGCCATACGTGACGACTCACGCATTGTCACATTGAATCGGTCTCAGCATTTTAGTCCGAGTTATTTTTAAAGCTATTAACCCTGAAGCATTCATGGTTAAACCCCTAACAGAGATAGAAACGATTAATAAAGTGTGCGGCAGAGAAGTCCATCTTGTACTAGACTGACTCACGACTTACAGAAAACACTCTGCAGCATGTTTATTCCCTGTGAGGACTCAGGTTCACTTCGAACCATGAGGAAACAACTGAAATCTCATGTCGTTTGTGCCAGAAGCTAATTATAACATTCTCGAAAATTCTTTGTGACCATTTCGCCGTGATATTCTACAGCTGCAAGGGGGTAGCGGAGACACTGAAACCTATCGCCGTCCCCCTTGACCAGTGAAATACAGAAAGAACAAGGATGACACAGAGTTGTCACTGGTGGTGTCCTTTTAAAGATTTCCAGTTGGCTGGTAGCTAGCACAAAGTAACGATATGGCCCTAAACGAAGGTTTTAAAATTGTTTTAGTTTGTGACAATAGAGAGCATCTTATTTTTAACCAGAACTTTGACATTTTTTGTTACTTAATAGAGAGGTTATCCTGAGTAAAGATGAATAGTGACTTTTAAGGGCATTTAAATGAATATCAGTAGTGCCTGGTAAGAATGTCAAAAGCCTGCACTATCACAAATGGCCATTAGAAAGATTCACCTGGAACCTTATTGACCCAAATTAGACTGAAGAGTCACAGATAAGGCAAATTGAAGGGGAGTGAGGGGTGGAGAAAAGGAGATAAAAAAGGCCCCTCAAAAAAGAGAAATGAGAGAGACTCTCAGGAGCCCACAGCATTCCCTTCATCATCCAGGAACATGAGTGATTCGGAGTTACGGGGCCCGGTTCAGCTGGACACCAGACACTTCTCGGTAATGCTTAGATGTGCACAATTTAAAAGAGAATGTTGAAGCACTCTTTAATTGGTTCTGCTTAGAATAAAAAGATAAATGACGATCCTGCATGGGGAGAGACATTAAAATAGAGTGACTTTCTGATTCATTGCTCAATTCAAGATATATTTTGAAACTGAAAAAATTGAAATTAGATATTTAAAAAAAATTGTTATTGGCCAAAAAATTAATTTTGTATGTAATGATGATGACCTATAATATAGGTCTATTCAAAACTCTATTTAAAAATAGAATTCTTTTTTTAAAAATTAGCATGCCCATGAAAAACAACATATTTCCATGTCCATGAAAACAAATGTCAAAACCTGTTCAAACGGATTATCTGAAATAAAATAGAGTTTAAGCTGAGTAAGTAGTCTTAGTGTGATTTCTACACCTTAAACAGTATTTTAGCTCTAAGGTCTCCAAAATTATGTCACAATATCTCCAGAAATTTTTTTCAGTAGGCTCCCTATCTTTAATTTTGATACAATGTCCCAATCTCCTTCAAACTTTCAATTAAAAATTAATAACTTTGAAATATGACACCTTCAACTGACTCATTTCTCTAGACCATATTTTTAATTGTGAAAACACTCACAGATGCTGGGGTATTAGGTAGGCCTAGAATAAATTTCGCACGTGGAGGCCATTATCAAGCATTTCCTTCATACGGATAGTGGGAAGATTTCATGCCAAATATCGTCCCAGGTCCCATCGTTGCCCCAACTCCAAGCTTCTTTCTTCCTCCAATGCTTTATCACGAAACTCTTTAAATAAGTTATTTCTATTCATAAGTCTTAGAAAACTTTGTCAAACGTATGAAGCGATTTCAGAATTCAGACTTGTACATCATTTACATTTTCATTACTGTTCAGTTCTTCCCTTGCTTTTGTAAGGATAAAGTTTACCGTCTTCTTGTTTGCAGGCCTTGTCTTAATAATCTCGACTCTTTTAGAGCTTCAAAAACTACAGGGGCTATTTGCTGTTTATTTTATTTTATTTTATTTTATTTTATTTTATTTTATTTTATTATTTTATTTTATTTTATTATTTTATTTTATTTTATTATTTTATTTTATTTTATTTTATTTTGCAGGGGGGAGGTGAAGAGTGTATTCCATTTTTTGAATACTTTTTATTAAAGACTTAAAAGATTTTTAGTTTTGAACAGAACACATCCAAAATCTAGAGGCCTGTTTATAAAATGTTTAATGGCATTATAGAGCATTAGCTTGATTTAGAGAGTAGTTTTCCAAGAATTGAACATTTCTAAAATCTGATTAAAAAAAGAGAACAAATAATGTGGACACTGATTTTTTAAAAAATATATTCAATTTGAGTTCTGTCAACAATTGTGTAGTTTAGTTACCTGGGGTGCTTGTGTGTGTGTGTGTGTGTGCTGCACGTGGTGTGTGTCTCTGCACTTGGACGACTACAGCTTTAATTTTGATTGGTAGAGTCCTGCGGCTTCTCTGAGTTGCAACTGTTACAGTCACCTCACGACCAGTCCCCAGCCTAGTCCTGTGGCTTCGGTTTCTGAATGTTATGTTCTCACTGTATTATAAAAGCAAATAACGTGATCTTTAATGTTGAACTCTTAAATGGTATTCAAGGTCACACTCAAATGGGTTTACTTTGAGTTCATGAATTTAAAAAAAGGTTATTTACTGACTCAGTCTCACAGACTTTCTCTCTGAAGTATCTTTTCATACAAAACCGAAATCATTCGACTCTTTGCGGACTTCTTCTCACGGAGCCAGGGCCTTAACCATCGTCATTTCACAGTTGGTGCATGCACGAGAAAACGCAGAGTCAAACGTGGGTCGACGTAATTTGAACAGAGACGATCTAGATGCAAAGACACGCTCCGTAGAGTGATGCTAATAGCATCCCTTCTCGCACTTTCGGTGCGAAATCATGGCCGGCCAGCACAGTCTTCTTAAAATAACCTTCAAACAGACACTGTCGCTTCTTCGGGGCCGTTGGTCTTCTAGTTTCCAAGTGGCTAGTGACATGGCCACAGCCTCCACAGTGAAAGATAAGTTTTGACAAGCATTCTGACATGGCATAAAGAACTTCCTGGAAAAACAGAAAATTATGCTTTGTTTTTTGTTAATTATGACCTTTTTTTAGTTCTTTGATGCCAACATAATTAATAGCAAAAGAAAAAAGTTATCAAGCAGAGTCACTAACAGGAGGCGTGGATTCATGTTCAGTCACAGATGACATCCCCTTCTTTTTAAACCCCTGAGACAGGGTTCCCAGACTATAACCTCCTGCATGTGTTTCACCTACATCTAACCTGTCTCGCACTGGTGACCTCAGCCTGGGGGCCGAGGAGCACTGTGAAGGGTTGTGTTCACCCATCTTTCAGACCCAACCATCTGTTAACACGGGTCTCTCTTGAGTTCACTCATTTCAACCCCATTAGACAGATCATGGCTTCAAGGGCAATGTGAGGGCCCTCCACACCCATTCTAGATCATTTCGGTGCCACTGATGACTATAACGTCTTGTTGAAAATCAAAATAAGGAGAATCCAGGAAAAGGTACAACAGATAGGACACAACGGAGCCCGTGCTGGGCAAACCGAGGTACATGGCCACACTGCATAAAGAGGGGACAAGTTAGGGGACGTCGCAAAATTACTGCTCACCGCACTGCTCCGAAGCCCCGTGGCCTAACACATCGAGCACTTATTCTCGTGGCTCCTGAGCGGGCTGACTGCTGCCGGGCGTCACACACAGCGGGGCCGACTGGGAGGTTTTGCCCAAGGCAGTGACAGAAGCAGAAGGCGGCAAGGGCAACCTTGCGAACTGTTTCCCAAACCTACGTCACAGCAGCTAACATCACAGGGCCAAAGGCAGTCCTGGAGTCGCCAGAGGCGGTCTTCTCCTCGAAAGGGGAAGACCAGGGTTAATATTCTTGGACACTCACTAATTCCCCACCTACAGGGTCTTCAGAAAGGCCCCAATGAAGAGCTTTCACCTTTCGTTTTGTGGCTACTCCTTATGCACCCTCCTTTTGTGATATATTAAAAATGCATTTCTCATTCGACCCTCATAATTATATGAGGAGGCTAAATCATGATTTATAATTTGCAAGCAAGAAAAGCGAGGCTCTGAGGATCTAACCCTTGGCCGATGGAGGACAGCGACACAAGGCCTCGGGTCTCAGCGACCTCCCCGCCTCTCCTCCTCTTCTGCTCAAACGCCCCGTCTCGTCATTTGGCACAAAGAAGTCGCTTTCCTGACTGTTGCTAGAGTTCCTGCTAGCAACCTGGAACACAGAACCGTTCTCGTCAGGGCAGAACATAATTACTGATACCGTTTTGAGCCGCCGTAATTTTATTCCACTAAAGCAGCACAGCGTGAATCTGAAATATCAGGGAAAATCTGAGGCTAAGGAAAACAAAATGTCTGGCAAAAAGCTGCCATATGCACAGGATTCAAGTGGCATCTGTGTGTGCTCATTACACCCCATCACTCCGTGTCTGTCCAATTTGTTCACCAGGTAACTCAAAAGGCTCATGGGGTTGGAACTGAGGCATGCTGCGGCCCTCTGTTTGCTCCGGGCTTCTGCCTAGCAAAGCTGTTTAGGATTTTACTTTGCATCCTACAAGCAGACAGTACTTCTCCTTCTGGCTAACCAAAGGAATACCTTCCCCAGACTATTTTCTTTCCACGGAGAGTAGCATGTTTATCATCATGAACATCCAAGCTCCCCACCCCAGGCCTCTGAGATCAGTGATGCTAGCTTGGGAGCGAGCTTAGAGGAGGGAGTGGGTTCAAGGATGGGAACCTGAACAGGACCCATTGTTGGTGGACAGACGCATTCCCGAAGGAAGGGAAGCGGGTCAGGACAACCTAGATCCTACAGTTTATAAACTACAGAGTCTGGATCATGCCAGGATCTTCGAGTCCGATCCAAACTTTTCTTTTTACGGTTGAGTCCACGACAGACCACGTGACTTCTGGAGATGGCCAGGAACCATCCCAGAGTCAGGATGGGGTGACAGTGGTGTCTTTTAGCGCTGTCACCACATGGGCTGGGGAGATTTACGGATCTGGAGCAGGAGAGCAGGCGACAGGCCTGGCGATGCACCTGCTGTCTCCATCGGTCTGCTGGGCTCTCTGGGGCCCTGGGCAAGGAGCTGCGTCAAAATCGTCCCTCCTTGTGCATGGACCCCCTGTTTGTCACACCCCCAAATGGCTTCGCCAGAAGCCTCGGCAACAGGCTTTTCACTGAAAATGGAGACTGAAGCCCCCTGAGAGCTCTGGGCCCAAATAAGCAGGAAGAAAAGAGCCTTTTGCTTTGCGGATGTGGCCTCTTGGGGGAGGGTCCCGTGATCACAGACGGAAAGACCTACCTGTCCCTTCACCTGGCCATAGGCACCTCTGTTCACCGTGCAGGCCTGTCCGTGTGGAAGTCAGCCCTCAGGGTTCTCGCAGGGAGTGTGGAGTGCCCAGGGGTCATGGTGTCGGTCAAAGCGCAGCGGGATGAAGCCCATCCCCCTCTGCCCCAGGACGTCCGAACTTGCCCTCCTTTGTTCAAGTCCAAACAACACACTCCCCGAACAGCTGAATTTCAGGTCCTGGGAGAGCGATAACTCATTTCAAACGGAGTCACTGTCGGCAGGACCCCTCGCGGGACCGGCCACTAGGTCTGCATCATTTTTCTTCCCCTTGCACCCTCGCTCTCTGCCATTCGAAACGCGTCGCACACTGGAAAGCCCTGGTAAACACCCGTTAGTGTGATTTACTCCTCCGTTCCGCCAGTCTTTGCCGGGCATCTAACACGTACCAGATGCTGGGCTCAGTGCTGGTGACATAAGACGGAAGGTGACGAATGAGACGGAAGATGCAGTTTCCGTCCTGGGGACTACAGCGGGGTGGGGAGAGAGGTGACGTCAGGACTTTATCACGGACAAAGTCACTCACCCCGAAGCAAACCAAGAGCGCTAATGGGAGCCCAGAGGCCTAGCCTTCCGGGGGCCAGCAGGCGGGCGACACAGAGTTTTAAGCGGGGAGGGTTGGAGGAAGGAGATGGCTGAGCAAAGTGTTGCAAACGGGGTCTGAGATGGCTCCTGTGCCAGGAGACCTTCTAGGCAGAAGCAACAGCAGGGGCAGCAGCCCCGAGGCAGGAGAAGGCTAGTTTGGGGATCGAGTGTCAGCGTATCTCGGCCTAGTGCAGAGCAGGGACGCAGAAAGGGGTCAGAGTGTTTAGTGGTGAGGACGGCAACAGGCCACGGTGGGTCACAGAAGGACTCTGGGTGATGGAGAGGTACGCCAGTGGCTTTTCCTTCGTTTGGACTCTTGATTGTTACGTTGTTATTTTATTGTTATTATTGCTATTCTCATTGCTATTATTTTTTCAGAAAAAAAAAAACCCCTCCTATCATCCCAGGGGGTTCTCACTGTTGCACGGGTGTGAAAATGGGCTGTGGACACACCTGTGGATACAGCACCTGGCTGGCTTCCACCTGGGGCGCGCAGAATTGGAACCTCATGGTGTGGAGCTCAGAGGTTTCGGCCCCGAGCCAGGAAGGTGGGCCCGGAGCAGCACGGAGCACAGGTGGAGATGGGGGGCGAGCGTGCCACCATTTTTGGTGATGCTGTAAGTTCACAGCAGTGATAAGAGGGTATGGTGGACTGGGTGCTGCAGTTGTGTAAGATCTATTACCTGAGACTCAATCCACTAACGTCTGGAGCACCCACTGCATGGCGCCGAGGGAGAGCAGGTTAGGCAGCCGGGACCCGGCTCCAGAGGGGAGGGAGGGTATGGTCCATACATCGGTTCCTCACCCCGGCTGCACGTGAGAAAGGTCTGGAAAGCTTTTAAAACCTGTGATGACCGGGCCCCATCCTAGACCAGATCTCTTGCAGAAAGATGTAACTCCTCACTGAAGAGCGAGGTGGGACAGGCTAGGTGCCGAACGCCATTAGAGAGAATGAGGTGACGGGTTCCGAGTGCGCAGAGCAAGTGGGCTTGGGAGGGTCAGGGGAGGAGGTGGCGCTCGGGGCTGTGGACAGAGACTGTGAAAACCAGCCCCTGGTGCTGGACTGCGAAGGGCGCGCCCCAAAAGGCTCTGAGCCCGAAGCCTGCCACTCGGTTTGAGCTCTCTTGCCTCACTGAGCTGTCACCTTAGGCAGTCATCTACCATCTCTGTCCCCGGTGTCCTCAAACATGGGGCTCAATGGCAGACATTTATTCTGTCACCCTTCTGGAGACAGAAAGTGCAAGCTCAGTGTGTGGGCAGGGCCGGCCCCCCCGGGGCTGTGAGGGAGAGTCTGCTACAGGCCTCTTCCCCAGCTGCCGGGGATTCGTTTGCCATCTTTGGGGTCCCTTGGCCTGTAGAGGCACCACCCCAACCTCTGCCTTCATCACCCCATGGCTTTTCTCTGGTCTGTGACTGTGTCCAAACGTCCCTTTTCAATAATGACACGGTCAGGTTGGATCAGGGCCCACCTTCGTGGCCTCCCTTTAATTTGATCATCTCTGCGAAAGCCCTGTGTCCCCAAATAAAGTCACGTCCTTGGGTTAAGACTTCAACATATGAATTTGGGAGCATGCAATTCGACTCATAACAAATCAGAATAACGATTTTATCACTATTATTATTATTTCTACCCATTTTTTGAACTTTAGGTGCCAGACTCTGCATAATAGGACCTTGCTAACCCTTCCTGCAGCACCATGCAATGCATGGCATTGACCTTCTTTTAGAAATGAAAAGACAGAGCAGCACAGAGGTGTAGAAGCCACCCCTGGGTCATGAAGAAGCAGAGGGTGGAAACGTTTCTGGCCAGGTCCTAGGCTTAGTGTCCATTACGTTCCCATAAAGGACGGGGCCAGTCTGGCCGAGCACCTGAAGCCCTTTCAGATCGCGGAGATCTGTGTTCTTCCATCAGGGACGAGGGGAAGGCTGATGTGGCTTTGCCATTCTCAGGACACTGCATCTCTGGGGCTCAGGGGCAAGGTGCGCATGGATCGAATTGATCCTGGAGTCCCAGCTGCCTCTCGTTATTCATCGCTTTTCAGAGCTGCGAGTACAGCACCGAGCAGGAGGAGGAGGGAGGGGGAGGACAGGAGGTTGTGTAATTCATGATGGGAGGAAAGCCAAAAAGGAAAGGAGGATGCGGGCAGCACCGCACACAGGCGGCCGGCTCTGCACAGGCCGGATGAGAGTGCTGGGCCGGGCCCGGAGAGGGTCAGGGAGCACCGGGCGGGAGGAGCCTGCCCTTTGCGGCTGTGCGATCTAGATTCATAGATGGTCAGCCACCCTGCTCAGCTCAGAGCCGCTGTGCCCGAGAGGCACGGGCCAGAAAGCTGTCGAGGCCGCTCCTTGCACATGGAGACGGTCCATGCTCTGTGGGAGCCTGCAGGGCTGCACACACGCAGAGAGCATCACCTTGGCCGCACGTGCAGAGGAAATGGGCCGGGGAGCTGCGGGGATGCTGAGGGAATAAGACTGGGAGGGGGTGGAGTCAAGGAGGGCTTCTTGGAGGAGGTGATGGCCAAATCTTCAGAGATAAGTGCAGTGGAGTGCCGGTGTAAAGTGAAGGAGGCAGCAAACGGAGGCACACATGTGTGGGACAACACGCGTGGGGACCCACACACACGGGGACCCACACGCGTGGGGACCCACACGCATGGGGACCAGCACGCATCACTATTTTAATTCAGGCTCAATCCGCCTCTTCTGGCGAGGGGAGTAACGCCCCAGCTTCCCCTCAAGGGTTACGACAGCTCACCCTCCTGGCCTTTTCCACTAGCATCCCGTGGGGACCAGAATCGAATGTGGCCCCCTCCCACTGTACAGCTTCGCTTCGGCACAGCAGGCTTGGGGTTGCCCAATATACACTCAGCCGAATATGGATCAGAAGAAAAATCAAAGCACTTTAAGGGAAGGATTAATTATTAAGAGCCCGTCTGTGAAAGCTTAGCACTTAGGAGCCGAATCGGTCTGGATGGAGCAGCAAAGGGATTTGGGACATGCTCACTAGGCCCTCGTGCCACCAGGTCTCGCCAAGGGCTAGCTGACCCAGGTAAGAAAAGGCGTTCACCTCACCCCAACCCCACCATTCACATTCTTCCACCACCTCCCCTCCAGCTCACCCAAAGATCAGCCCAACACCCTGCCGCGGCGAAGCTGTGTGTCCTCTGCCTTCCTGCTGGCAGAGAGATGCTCCGCTGGTAACGTGGCAAGGGGCGGAAACCCAGGAAAAGATTCTGCTGCGAGTGTGAACACACTTCCCTCCACTGCAGCGTGCTCGCGGAGACATCAGAGAAAGCCAGAGCATCACGGAGACACATTTCCCCCCCTTGGAACAAAAGCCTCTTTGCTTGGCAATGTTAATCCAAATGTGGTTTTTAGAAGAAAATTAAATATTGATGCACCTTTTAGAAAAGTGGTGGATGAGAATGGGTCTTACTTCATCATAAAACTTTTAAAGAAACCGATGGCGATTCTTTCCGGGTCGCCTTTCTGGCTGGAAACACTTCGATTTTTTATTCCCAGGAAGGTTCTGCTGCGACACGACAAATCGGAGACGGGACTCGTCGGGAAGCAGTAACTCTAAAACCTGAACCTCGTATCGTTTATCCAGTGGCCCATCTAGGAGGGCTGGAAGCACGCCTGGAAGTCAAGCCAGAAGAGCAGAAATTAGCGACGTATTTCGAGAGCAGGAGGAATTTCACCCAGGGAATCAGCTACACTGGCTGTGGAAGCGCCGAGAACCCAGACAGAATAAATAACAGACGCAACAGGCGACCCTCGCATCAGCAGAGGAAGGGAAACCAGGACGGTCCCCAACGGGACGGCGGAGCCCAGGCTGTTCTTCCCCAGGGCCGGGTCAGGGCCGGGCTGGGAGGACACGCCGGGGCTGGAAACGAATACAAAGAGGGACCTCCGCCCGCCTTTCCCTCGCTGGGGCATTTCTGTTTCCCCTGCAAGACACTCTTCGGCCCCAAACCAGCCAAGACGGGCCCCTGAGAACTCGTGTCACCTCTGTGCCACGCGGCTGTCGCAGAAAACAGGTCAGGAACAGACAGACCTGGGATCTGCACGGCCTGCCGGCTTTTCACTGACTTTACTCCCCTGCAGGGGCGCGGGGGCAAGGACACAGGAGTCCCTCTTGGATAAAGACAGGTGAACAGGGGGAGGAGGGAGCCAAGGGAAGCCGGCGGAGAAGGAGAGGCACGGCCTGACTTGGAACACCATCTTCCTCCCTCTCTTTTCCTCCCGACTCTGGAGTCTGCCTGGTGCGTCTTCTTCCGATTTTAATTTCGATTTTTTAAAAACTTTTCTTCTGATTTTGCCTGCTTTACTCTGTGCCTTTTAAAAACTAGCCCAGGCCTCCCGGGTTCCCCCCCTGGGCACCCGGGGAATGCTCTGTGGCAGGAGAGCAAGCTTTGGGCACAGAAAGGCGTCCAGCTGCCCCTTGTCATGTGTCTCTGTGCTCAGATGCTCCTCCTTCTCCTCTGCTGCCAGCCTGTGGCCCCTGAGGGCTGGGACCCCTCTGTCACTCGCGCAGGCTGCACGCAGCAGGTGCATGATGCTTTAGAGTCAGGATTGGGAACCTGGCTCTTCCATTAAGCAAAGACGAGACATGGGGGAAGGTCCTGATTCTTCGGAATGGGCCTTCTCATCCGAGAAGTGGAAGGGGTGGGGGAAGGACTTGCTGGGGACTCCGAGTAGTTTGACATGAATGGCTTACGCAGTCCGCCCAGCATCTGCCCGGAGCGGCCCAGTTTCGACTGTCAACCATTCTGGATGCAGCACTCTTGCCTGGGGCACCCCGACCACCTCCCCGAGGGCTCCCCTCTCCTCAGCAGAACGGCCAGAGTGGCCCTTTTGAAACAGAAGCTGGATCTGCATGTCGCACCTTGCTGGCACCCGGCAGTAGCACCCATTACACTCAGCACAAGAGCCTTTTAGTGACCTACAGCACCGTGTGTCACGGTCCTGCCTTAGACCCCTGGCACTGGCTGTCCCGGCACCCGATTCCCTGCCTGCCCCCCACACCCACAGAGCGAACCCCTCATCTCCTTCAGGCCTTTGCTCAAAGGTCACCTTGCTACTGAGACTCTCTATTTCAAGCCGCACCCCACCCCTACACCTGCCCAGCATCCCGGCACGTCCCATCCTCCTTCATCCTTTCGACGCCTCCTTCCGCCACAGCCTCCAGCATCCTCTGACATTCTCGGCGGTGCCTTCGTGCTGGTGAGAGGCTGCGGTTCTAATCCTTTCCTTGCCATACAGGGAGCAGCACCCTCTCCGGGCTCCTGTGTCCTCATCGCTCCCATGAAGAGGCTGCTCTAGATGCACTCGACTGGCCTTCAGAATGTGCCCTTGCCCGTGCTCGTCCATGCACACGTTTTGACGAGCCACCTGCTCGGCAGGCGCATCGCACCCGTACTTCCCTTCGCACGTCTGTCCCCATTGTCCTGCTGGAGACAGGGGATTAATAACATGAGAGACTGAACTCACTCGTGAGGGAAAGCCAAGGGAGGAGACTTCTGCGGGACATCTGTGGAGGGAGGGCTCTCGGCAGAGCCATCAGGCCTCTGCCCCCTTCATGCGGGCCCTGTCCTTCTGCTGCACTTCACGTGGCATTTTTTCTAAGCTCGTGGAGGGGCAAGAGGGTGTGGCGATGACCAGGGTCCCAGTTCCACTTCGTCCCTCTACAGAATAATTAGCAAGCAAGCAAGGAAGAAACCCAGAGACACCTTATAAGAGCTCTTGTGAGATATCTCTGCGTTTATTACAGGTCTCTCCAAATCATTATTACATTTTTAAATGTTATCGACCTTCAATGACAAGAGTAAAAGATCTAAGGCAGCAGAAATGAAGAAAAGAAGTACAAATTGAGATGCAAGATGCCTTTTCAGAGAAAAAAAAGTATCTACATCTTGATAAAAAGAGGTACAGGTACCGGATGCTTCCCCATTTGGAGTCTCTCAACCCCAAATCGTTGAAATTGGAGACGGGAATGTGAGAGGCCGATCCTCCCTGGCATGCAGCTTTATAAGGGGCTCATTCTGTATCTGGCGCCCGCGAGGAAGCTTCCTCCGAGCCTGACTCTCTCCAGAAGCACAGGGAAGCCGTGTGAGGGTCCCTGGGCAGAGCTGAGGGCAGCCTGCTCCTCCCGTAACCTGCGGAACTGGAAGGAAACGCAAATCACTGGATCTTTACGGCGACTTTGGACACAGCGCTGTGAGGAAGAGGCGGGATTCTATTTCCCGTCTCCCCCTCTGGCCCAAAGAGAAGTCTCGTGGGTTACCCTCGGGTGTTAATGAACGGATCACTTCTATTTTACGACGGGGACTGTCAGTTTCCTTCATGCAATGACAGTAGACTACGCGCAGCTACCTTTGTGGAACCCGAAATCATCACTGCTCGGGACCGATGGGATGAGCAGTAAGTAATTCAGCCACAGAGCTCTCTCCCCTCTATGTCCAGCAAGGTGGGAGGCATCTCCATGGCCCACGTGAGGCCCTGCGAGCAGGTGGCAGCACCCAAAGACACCCCAGCGTGACCTGACCCGCACCCAAAGGGCCCCCCCAGCGATGCCTAAGATACCTCGGAGCTGGGAATTTCCTCTGTCCTCGCAACCAGCACGGGCCCACCTCCTCCCTCCTGGCTGCTCTGACGCCGAATGAACCCAAACGCCTGAGAGGTACGTCCATCAACATCTTCAAGCGCATTTCTCATCTCCTAAGAGGCCTCGCACGGAAGCCATGCCACGTGGCCCCTCACGACCTGACTGCGTGTCAGTGTTTTCCGTCTCCAGAGCTTTCGGATTCCTCGTGTCCTCCCTGCAATGACACCACTCCCTGGAGGGGTCCTTCACACACACGGACACCGAGGCTCAGGGAGCCTGAGGCCTCCTCAGGTGCCCAAACTGGTGTCTTCTGCTTAGGGTTTTGAGCACCTTCTGCAGGCAAGGTGGGGTGGCTGCAACAGACACTGGGTTTCAGTGCCAAAAAGGACAGAGCTGTCCCCAAGCTTGAGTGGAGAGAAGACTTGGACCAACTGGCAGAGGGTTTCTTCAATCCTGGCCTCGTGATGCCGATGGCCAGGCCCTTTCGCTGCGACCGTGAAGACACCGTGCAGCATCTGGCTCGGCTGTGGCCCGAGAGGGTGCCTCTCCCTCCCCATAAAAGACTCAAAAGCGCAGATGGCTTTGGTTCATGAAGGACAGTTAGTGACAGCTCACAGCAAGCACAGCAGGTTATGCATTCGTGGCAAATGGAACGAGAGGAAAGTGACGACGATGTCGTAATTATAATAATGTCATAGCAAGGGATGGGATGGGCACGTGAGTGTGACCACACTACCCCAGGAGGAACACGAGCTCACGTTTCGATCGCCCCTTCACTTGTAATCGCTTTTCAGCTTCTCCTCGGCCATGGGATGGGCCCACCTGTCTGCACTGAGGTCAGGGAAGCATCAAAGATGCAGCTCCTTGCTCACGTGGCTCATTTGTCAGAGGCAGGACTCGAGCGCAAGCCCTTCGGGCCCACGGTCACGTTTCCTCCAAGGCAGCCTGAAGGCTGGCTTCCCCACATCGCAGCCACGTGGGTTCTCTCAGGACCGCTTCTTGATTTTTCTGAGAACTCATGGGATTGAGTAAGTAACAGATCGGACTCATTTATTAAACGTTTTATGACTATCCGCTTTGCTCTGAGCCCTGTCCTGGGGGCTGTGGCTTCAGATGAAGGATGTCTCATCCTGGCAATCACTGTGTCACAGTGAAACCAGAGAAATGGAAAGGAAACCCACAACGGCCGCACTGAATGAGGAAGCTTCGGCTCAGGGAATTACAGGAACAAAGGGAGGGATTCCTAGATACCACAGGGAAGAGGGAGCGAGGGTCAGGGCCTCAGGCCTGGAGAAGTCTCAGAAAATGAGCGACAGTCAGATGAGCCTTAACAACCGAAGGAGACTTTATGAGGAGGACCAAGAGGGAGGCCGTCCAGGCAGAGGACCACGTGCACTCAGTGCCCAGTGACGGGCACAGTGGTGCCTCCGGGGGCTGGAGCAAAGGACGGGGGGAGGGCCGAGGTAGGAAAATGGATGGGAGACGTGGGGGCCAGAGCACATAGGGCCTTGCACGCCGTGACATTTTTCCTAGAGTTGGCAGGGGTCACAAGGGTTGTGAGCAGGAGTGGGGTGTGGTCCTGTGTGTGAGAATGGCTCTTCTCCCGGCTGCAGGCCGGGGAGGGCTGGATGGATTTCTAGCAGCTCCGGCCCACAGGACTGGAGGTGAGACCAGACGATGATGTGAGGGGTCAGGAAGCCTGCCAGCCAGAGGGGCCTACGAGCTCGTGCTCTGTTCTCGAATCTTCATGTGGGGGTCAGTTCAGCGGGGGGTGATCGCCTGCCTCAGAGCATGGGCGAGGAGGCCGGGAAGTGTCTGAGTGACTGGTGGGACAAGGACGCTGCTGCCAAGGTAGGGATGTCCACAGGTTATGAGTTCAGATTTGGACACTTTGAAATCCTCTGGGGACGGCTGCCAGGCAGGTGAAGACAGCGGTGGAGCTCGCTTCGGCAGCAGCATCGGACTCTGGGTGTGTTCCCGCAGCCGACAGAAGCAGGTCGACCCGCTGAGCCAGTGACAAAGGCCCTGGGCGCACTGCCTTGCCGTGAAATGGAGACCGAGGTGGGTGGCCTGAAATGTTCAGGGGTGACACCCTCGACAGTAATTCTAGAGCACTCACCATGTGCCAGACGCCGTCCTGTGAACTTGACATCAACTTTCGCATTGCGATCTCGACTGCTCTCCAAAGGGAGGTCCTCACGTTATTTCCATTTTGTAGATTAAGGAAACCGAGGCTCAGAGGAAGGAATTAACTTGCCCAAAGTGAGCCAGTCAGCTGAGACTGAAGGCAGGACTTGCACCTGGAACAGGTCGCAGGGCCTGCATTCAGCCTTAGTGTCTTTACCTCTCAGGGTTGTGTTGTTGCTTGTGTGTGTGTGTGTGTGTGTGTGTGTGTGTGTGTGTGTGTGTGTGACATAGCTTCCCTTAAAGAAAGGGAAGAAAGAAGTAGAGTGGAAACTTCAATTAAGTGAAAACCAACGATCACCAAGGAAATATTGACCATCGAAAGAGAGCTTGAAGACAGCCCGGTCTTACATCAAGCAGATTCACTAAAAAGCTACTGATACCAGCAGCAATGCTTCAGGTTTCCTCCAAAACCCACTTATCAATCCATCAACGTGTCGCTGAGGATCCGCAGGCAGAAGCGGGTGCCGGGAGTCGGGCAGGAAACACGAGAGACGCTCACCGCCCAGGGCGTCGGGGAGCGGGCCACAACGAGAGTCCGACACGAGGCAACTGTGCTGGCCCGAGATGAGAACCTTCCTACCACGTGTTAGAACCGAAAACCTCGAACTCGACCTGCCCGGACTGTGCTTGGTGGCCGAGCCCCCAGCCCCGTGCCCTCTGACCGGCCCCGAGTCGCGGATCCGCCTCAGAATCGCACCGGCCTCTGGCAGGAGGGCAGAGCAAGCAGGGAGGAAGGAACCTGGGACGGAAAAGCCATGACGTGCCCCGCGGCCACCGCTGTTGTACTGTCAGGGACAATGACAACCAGTGCTGAGTACATACATACGCTTGCTGAGATGGAAAAGCTGGAGATTTTTCAAAATTGTGTCACACCCCAACCCATAAGACGGGAATACCCCTAGGGGCACAGCGAGAGTGGCAAGGGGCGACGTTTCATTCGGTGAGGGCTTGGGGCTACCACACGAGACTCATCCTTCCGACCTTTCACCAAGTGCTTCACACCCAAACGTATCCCAGAAAAGTCCTTGTGCTGATTATGTTCCGACCACAGGTAACTGATTCTCCTTCCTTCCTTCTGCACGGCCACCAAGTCGGCCCAGCAGAAGAGCTGTCCTCCCGGGTGACAAGCGCTGCCTGCACACCCTCTGTGTCCCGGCTAAGTGAGAACGGCTGCGAGCTAGTGGAGAACTACAGCTCACGGTCCCCGTCAGCAGAATCCGTCTTGTTAAATTGTGCGACACGCCCTTAGAGAGTCATTAAACCAACCCCAAGGCCCTGGAGGCCGGCACGCACGTCTTCGCGTTTATGTTCTTGGGATCAAAGGCAGGAACTGGATCCTGGTCGGCCCACGATGACTATTTCTTGAAAAAATAAATAGAGTGAAGGAGAACTTAGCACGTTGATATGATGTTTAATTAATACGGCCTGCTCCTAGCACACGGAAGTGTTAAAATACGTGGTCCAAAGAGAGTAGAGGGCAGTTGAACACAAGACAGGCAGCAGTGGTCTCATGAGCATCGTTATGGAAAGATGGGATACGTGAGTTGATTTCCAAAGGGCTTTGTCCTCTAAGAAAGTCCACAGGCGAGGAGACAATATGAGGGACACAGCCAGGGACAATATGGGCTAAGGGCCGGGACGCTCTCCAGAGCGTGCAGGACTATAGAGATGGCAAGACGACTGAGGGTACAGAATTCCTTTCCAGAAGAATCCCGATCCCCCAAGCGGATGGTGCTTCCATTCTATGCCCCACCTGGAACACCAGCCCTTACTCACGACTCAGGCCCTACCTCCTCTTGCCTCACTCAAGCCTAACAGCACCTTCCAAGACCCTCAGCCCTTCCCAGCGGGACGGGTATTCCTGTGGCCTTACTCATGTCTTTGTTTGCTTCTCTTTCTTTATGCAGAAGTCAGGGCCAGCCTCGAAGTACCTGATAAGCAGTGCTGAGGATGAGGAGGAGGAAGGGGGGGATAAGGATTCTTAGAGGTCACATGCACTGTAAACATGGTCAAGTCCTCATCTTGAATTAAAACAGAAGACAAACCAAAACTGAGCTGTGAAAATTGAATTCAGCTAAACCGACTTAACGAATGCTTTATAAAAAACCATCAAAAGTCAAATTTTTTTAAGAAAATTTTACTGTTTTGCTACGAGCTCGCTTGTGCTTGGCCTGCTTGTTGGGACGTTGTTATCAGTTTGGACTGGGGTCCCTCTCAGGGAGGTTTGACTAACAGAGGCTTTTTCAGAGCAACTGGGGTTCCAGCCCAAAGAGTAAAGTAATTTAACTTCGGAAAGGGAAAGGGAATACCATTAGCAACTGTGCCGAGAAAACAGGCAGAAATGCAGACGTGCGTCTGCCTGTCAGCACAGCGAGCTCTGGGTCTGAAGGTCATGGTACCGGCTCACTGGAGTGGGATAAAGAAAATAGAAATATATACATATGTATAATTTATTTCACTGGGGCACACTGGTTTACTTGGTACATGCCTGTTGGAGCTTTGGAAAAATTCAACCAACAAAATCCGAATGCCTTAGCCTGGGATTCAAGGTCCTCCACCCTCTGCCCGGAGCTTCTCTCTTCCCACGCCCTGCACAAGCCAATCTATACACTTAGCACCTCCCAACGCTCCCTTTCCCTGCTTTAAAATTCAGTCCATCCCTCAAGGGCCCGTTCGAGGCGAACACCATGCTTGTCGTCTCCCACGTTGTGCCCGTGACACTTTGAAGTTTCTGTCTTACTCTAGCGTACCTGAGGTTTCTCCTGCATTTGCCCTCTGACGATCCCGTTTGTGCGCAGCCACGCTGTCTACAGCAGTGTGCAGATGAAAAGTACACACTAAGGGAGGATGTGCAATTGACTTCACAGTGATGTAGCTTATATTTCTTCTGTCATGTGGCTCGTGACACACTTTCCTGGGCCCTGGGGACCCAACTGCAGAGCATCCTCCCTCACTTCCTCTCCAGCTGCTCCGCTCCACCCTGGGGGAAATCTTCCCGTCCTTCTTCAAAGACCTTTTCCTTCCCCCTGAATGGCATTTATTTAACGATCTGTCTTTTTCATTGCCGGGGAGCCTCTCGAAGGTGGCAGAAGCTCAGTCTAATTAAGCTTAGCAAACCCCCCCCCCACACACACACACCCACCTGCTTGGGAAGGGGCCTGCCATCCGGCAAAAACGCTAATGAATTAACTTCACGATATGACTTACAGTGCAATTTCCCTAAGAGAAATTACGATGGGGCAGCCACCACCTCAACATCTCCTCCTTGTAGAAAGCTAATTGTGTGGTTCTCCGTGTGTAGGTGGAGGCGGGGGACAACGGAAGGACCATGGCTTCTTGGCTAAATCTGGAAAGAAGTTCACAGACGTGCTGTAGACAAATTACTTTATTATTATTTTTTTTTAAGTAATGAAAGTTCTCCCCTTTTAAATTGAATAATGCATCGTTCCTGACAAGGAGAGGTTAGAAATGTCAATTCCCTCTGAATCTAGAGATTCCATCGGAGCCCTATTATGCAAGCTTCATTATTTAACTTTCGAAAGTTCTCTCCTGCTGACTCACGTTCTCCATTAGCTGTCTTTCCCATCGCGAGCTCTTCTGCTTGTCAAACTTTTCAGCGCCTGGAGACATCGTTCTGTTTCATCTGCTTCGTCTTGTCAGACTCTGCGGTTTTCTCTCTGTCTTCCAATTAAGCACTAATGCCGCTTCTGAGATAATTCATTCAAACGCACGGGAACTCAATAGTCGAGGAGGAAATTTTAATGACAAGGGAATTCAACCCCCATTTCCTTCCTTTCATCTCCCGACATCAGGATTCGCTGGTTTCCTGTGAAACTCTATGTGACTTCACTCGGTGCTGGAGTCTCAGGGCTGGACCACATGTGCTGGAAGAGCGAGAGCAATGAAGACCTCACGGCAATGAGAAGTTCGGAGAAGTGTAAATCTGGGGGCAATTTCAGACAGTCGTTTGTGCGGCCTCTGCTGTTACAGGGCTGGGGCCGAGGCTTCTAGAAGAAAAGGTGACAGCCCAGGCGTACGCGAAAGACCTAATTCTCCCATTGGTGACATCTTCTCCACCACCTGCTGCTTTGGGGTCTGCAGACCTGGGTGAGGCCGCTGTCTCTTCCACACAGACAAGTTCAGGTGCGATGAGGCTGGAATGTGGCACACCTGGCTTTGGTATCCTCTCTGAATCTTCTGGACTAGCATGCCCTGACCTAGACGGAGCACAGGTTTTAAATCAGAGCCCAGAAGAAACCTGGTCCGTGGAAGCCAAAGGAGATAACAGCAGTATCGAGCCCTTGCTTTATCCTCGGCCCTCACGAAGCCAACAGTTGAGAAGTTTTCATAAAGATATTTCACTCTCAAGCAGCCGACTGGACTGGCAAGACTTATTTTCAAAAGAAGAAGTTTTCATTTAAAAAGTCGAAAACAGAGTTGCCCAGAGAAAAATGAACGGTGCCACTCATCCCTCTGTGCCCGGCGACTGGCTGAGGTTCCTAGAGTATGAATTATTTAGAGACATCCAAGTGGGAATGGACACGACTTTGACTGTGGACTGAGGGGACATTTCTGAGTAAGACTAGAAAAAGCTGCCTCAATGAAACCAAACATGCACCTTCTACAACGTACTGCTCACTTGTTCAGTATTTTCTTCTCTTTTATGAAGACAGACTGCGACTGAACGCACGCTGAGGCAGTTAAATGAATAGAAGGCACTTTCTATTTAGCATCTAGAACATGCTAGCGACTCTATAACCGCTTCGCATGAACGTGGATCTTGGAGAAAAACCACACGAGCTATTACCACCCAGCTGTCCACATAGTTAAAATCTTTAAGAAGAAACTAATGATAACACCAAATGCCAGCGAGGACGTCAATCAGCGTCGCTGCCCCCAAACACAGCTTGGCCGCTCCTTTGCAAAGTAAATGTGCAACTGAACGAGAGCGGCTGCAATGGGAATAGCTAAGAAACGGAACCAAGTCGGGCGTTTTTCACCAGGTGAACGGTCTGTGCAAACCGGGGTGCGTGCCGGCCACCGCAGACGACCCAGCAGTGAAAGGGACTCCTGATGCGCACAACGCCCTGGAAGCATCTGTAGAGAATTACGCGAAGTGAAACAAGCTACTTCCAATTGCCAGGACAACTGATGTGAAAGAGACAGTAAACATTACGTAAAGAACGAGAAAGAACTAGAAACACAGAGGCTGTGGCCTGGCCTTCGGAGGTGGGGGTAGCTTGTCCGGAGAAGTCCGCTGGAGGCTGCTGTATTGTCCTGAGGATGCTCTGGTTATTCCCATTCATGGGGCAAGAGGCTGGCGGGCTAAAGGTGCCCTTCTTAACTAAGCCACCTGAAGAATGAGGTTCCCCGGACATTTCCAACCTGAGGTCAGGGGAGGCCACAGGTGTTCGTTCAGAGGGAGAGTCAGTGGGTCGTGTCAGAGCATGTGATGGAGGCCGGTAAGCTCGGGCCTTCGGAGACAGGGAGGAGACTCCGGGGCTGTTGTGCAGGGAGTGAGCGGAGGAAACTTTATTCCACACGGGCCGTGCTGTGGAGAAGGAAGAAGGGGAGGACACGAGCAGGTCCTGAGGTTGGCTGATGAGCCCCAGGTTACGCAGAAGCCAGGAAAGAAACGAAAGAGGCCAGACGGCATGCAGGGGTGGGGGTCCCTGCTTCAGAAAAAGGAGGCCTGTTTGTTTTAAACATACGTTTTTATAAATTAGCAAAGGAGAGAGTTGGTCTGTGGCATGTCGAGGAGATTGGGGTTTCTTATGGTGACTGGGGAAGGAGGGATTCGAGAGGAATCACCTAAGAGGAAGATGCCAGGAGAACTAGACAGAAAGCGGGATCAGAGGGAAGAGGCCGGGTCAAGCTCAGACAGGAATATTCCATCCCTTCCTCTGAGCTACGGGGCTGCGTGAACACCGAGAGCTAACCCAGGGGAAGCCTGTGGCTCAGGGAAGTGGCACCGAGCGAGAACAGTTGGGGACCATGTTCTGCTAATGGCGGAACCTGGATCTTTCCCAAGGCCTCAGACTATTCCAGTCTGAGATGCTCCGTGCAGAGGAAGGAGAAAAAAAATCGCAAGAGAAATGCCTCCCAGTGGACTAGGATATTTTTCTTTTTCTTATAAATTAGTTTACAGCTTGTGACATTAAGAAAATTGATGCGACCCCTCCTGTTTACATAGCATTTGCTTAGCTGAACGAATCCTCCAGAGAGTGCGCTTCGTCATGATGGATCTGACAGGAGACATCGTTAATTCAGAAAGGCCTTTCTCTTCACCTGTCTGAGCTCTTCCTCGTCATAAGCTTCCAGAATCCCGAAACACTGCCTCCTTTCTTCGAAGATAAAAAAAAATGAGTCCCGAAATAGAAGGGCTACGAAATGAACCAGGGAGGCTAGCATCTGCGTTTCCCGGCTGACGTTCTGATCCTCTCTGACGATTCTTTACATCGGTCAGATGGCTTGCAGGGGTTTCAGTCTCACACACGCACACCGGGTGCGGCTGCCGACTGCAAATCAGGGCTTTCTGAGGTCTGGAAAATGAAGAAGTTAGAACCAATGAGGTCAAAGGTGGCAGAGGTCAAGGTCCAAGCGAAGAGACTGCGCAGGATGGTTGAAGCAGAAAAGCCAGGTGAGGACTGCCGTGTGGGGAACGGAGCTGAGGAAGGGAGAAGGCGATGAGGAGTGGAGTGGGGAAGCAGGGACGGAGGAGGCTCTGAACGGCTCGCGCGTGCCAGGATGCTCTCTTCCATTTTAAAAATCAACGTGGCAGGACCTGCAGGAAGGCGTCAGCATATCATGCCCCTGCCATGTGCCAACTCTGTTATCACCAGGAAGGAAGAAGCGGCCTGATTCTAGAAGGCACCGCATGTTTGATTGTCTAGGCCCGATGCCCTGCTGTTTGCTGTAGTGGGGCAGATGCGAATCCGTCCTGAACTCCAGGCAAGTGGGCAGGACTGAACTCTGCCACCCTTAGATATTGCCTTTCTTCCTTCTTGGCAAAGGAAATGAAGGCACTAAACTGGTCCCTTGGGACCTACTCATCTCTGGCATGTTCTCATTGTTTCTGGGCAGGATGGTCAGGCGAAGCATAGCTAGTGAATTCCACGAACCTCATTTTCTCTTTCACCCCAGGCTCCCCAGATTTCGGCCTCCTTTAGGGTGGGCTTCAGGAGCCACTAAAGGGCTCCCTGTTGTCTCACTTCGATACTCCCCTGGGAAATGCAGAGAGAGCCAGCAGCAGCATTTCCTCCCTGGCTTCCACAAGGACACACGTCATTTCCCATGCTCCCACAATGCTCAGTGCCAGCCTCCTGAGATGGGACGAGAAGCAGGAATGCCCAAGTGTCACACGGAAGGCACGGCTCGTGCCTGCTCTTTGCCTCTGTCTGATGTGCACGGGACGCCCTTGTCCTGATGTCATGCTATAAGGGGTGACCCCTGAGGTCTCATGGTGAAGGGAACAGTTACATAACTGGAGCAGTCATGCTGGAGGGAACGAAAACATAAGGAGAGGGGCCTGCGGCCCGGAGCAGAGAGAAAGCGATGAGCATGGCAGAGAGATTGCACACATCACACTGTGGACCCAGCATCCACAGCATAACACAAATATGTTTTTAGGAGACTTTCCAGCTTATCCAAACACGTTCTTCTGTCGTACCCCACTGCCTTATTCCAAGAATACAGAAACAGTGATTTTGAGCTTCTGCCACACATCTTTAATTTATAATATAAAATTTTATAATTTAAGTTGTCCAAGCCATTATGCAAGATACGTTTTCCACCATTTCACATAACTGGGGGAAAAAAAAAAGCTTTAAAAAAAGAGATTTGGTTGCATATTGCACGCACAGTAAGGCGTCTAGAAATACATTTGGTTCTGGCGCTATCAACTGGGTGGGTGATGCTAGTCAAGCTCTTTTCCATCTCCAGATTTCGACTCCCAAATCCACAAATCGATTTTATCTTTCAGCTTTATTAAACCTCCATGGAGTGCCTGCCGTGTCCCAGGTGTTGGGGGAAAAAGCTGCTCCCTTCAAAGGCGGGGGATGATGGGGACCTGTAGTTGTTGAATGGGAGGCAGGAACTGTGAGCCTGAGAGTCCCTTTTCCAATTCGTGGCATGAAAAGATGGACCATGTTGCAATGTCTTAGGGCCGTGGGTCATCGGCAGGCACTGAATCCTGCGGAAAGGAGAGGAGCCTTGTGACAGCAGTGCCTGGGTTTAGTCCTGGACGAACCTCTCCCAGCAACGTGACCTTGGACACGGCTCAAGGCCTCTGACGTGCTTCTCCCGCTCTCAGTTGTTGAGGACTGCTATCTACGTCACAAGACGAGTGCTGATGACCGTGTGGACGTAAAAGCACCGGGTCAGCTGCAAAGTGACGTCGAATGTCAAGGGTTATTTATGTAGGAAAAGCCTGCGGATAGTGAGGGCAGATTGATATCTAGAAAACGAATCTTTCCCTGGTGGCCGAGATTCTAAATGGACCTCGATTTTATAGCTAGCTCAACCTTCTGTAGAGCGGTATTTTTAAAGTTTTCATCAGACTTTGTATGACCCAATGCTTTTTGGCAAGATAGCCACAGAAACGCAGCACGACTGGGTGCAAATTTTGAGCTCCAGATATCTCCAAGAAACGATCCTAATGGTCAGACTCAGAAATCCTGTTGGAAGAGATTCTAGACGTGTATTTCAGGCTCAACATTTTCTCGTGAAGCACATAAGTCCAGAGAAAGTGAGTGATTCTTTCTGGATCGCAGAGGAATTTGATCCTGATAGGCTATGAGCATCTGGGAACTTCCAGGTCTTCTGGCTCCCAGGTTAGTGTGGGTTTGATTACCCCACTTTCCTTGTTGCCTAGCTTTGACTTTTATTTGTCGCTCTGGACTCAAATTAGAGATGGAGCATCCACATATTTTGTTCTTCCAAATCATTATGAACGTTTATACCTATGAGAGTTAACGGTGTTGAATGCCGAGTTAACGGTGCCATCGGTTGTCTCTGGCTTTGTTCAAGAGGTTGATTATGTCGGATGGGGGTTGGTGCAATGTTCATCATGACCGTCTACCACTTCTGAGAAATAATGTTTTATTCCGAATCCAAGAGACGGACACAGGATGACTGAAGGATGACAATTCAGTAGGAACATCCGACAAGCATCGTGTGTCTTCACGTGAGGGAGGCCGAAATGGGCATCTTGGCTCCACTATTTACTATGTGTCTGACCTTAGGTGACTCTGCTGTTTACTAACCTCTCTGAGTTGTTGTTATTTATTTATTTGTTTGTTTATTTATTTATTTATTTAGGCCAAAAACCGTGTACAGAGCAAGAATGGTGTATTAGTTTCCTTAGCCTGCTTTAAGAAATTATCACCAATTTCAGGGCTCATAACAATACAAGCTTATTCTTCTGGAGACTGTAAGTCTGAAATTAAGTGGGGACATTCTTCCTCCTGAAACTCGAGGACAGGATCCGTCTCTGGTCTCTGCTGGCTTCCCCTGCACTCCCGAGCTGAGGTCACATCCCTCCAATCTCTGCCCCCATCTTCACGTGGCTTCTCCCTCCGTCTCTGTGTGTCTGTCGTAAAGATGATTTCGCGGGCTTGAAGACCCCTTAGATACTGTCGGAGGATCAACGCATCTCAAGGTCCTCAACTGAATTACTTTGGCAAAGACCCTTGCCCAAGGAAAGTTAACACCCACGGGTTCTAGGGGTTTGGATGTGAGCGTGTCTTCTTGGGAGCCCACTGCTGAGCCCGCAGCAGGGAGTGTGGGGATTACACGCGTGAACCTAGTGTCTGGCACGCAGAGATGGGGCTCCCCACATAGTGGTGGTCCCCTGGCCAGGCATTTAGGAAAAAGTTGAGTTGCCTGTTTTCCTTTGAAAGTAGAAAAGGATTTTCTCCCTGGATAACTTGGCTGATGTTGAACTGAGAGGCAGTGGCCATCTACAGAACGACGACTTTGAAGCTGAAATCGTGCACACACCGCCTGACTGAATCCCTGCCACTGTGCAATGAGACACTGAGGCTCAGAGAGGCTCGGTCGTTCGTATGGGCAAACCCTGCGAGTGGCAGAGCCTGGAGTCACTCCCGGACCGGCGTGGCCTGCTGGCTGTGGTTGACCAGGCTGTTTTTCCCAATTAAAGAAATAACTCCTTGAACAGACCTGATGCTCAACTAATTCAGGCTCCTCAAAAGATATTGCTCTTCACAGGCAACAGATGAGAGTGCCCAGCCTGCTTTTTCACTCCAGTTTCCAGGCCACCCCGTTCTGGACGGGGAGAAGTCCTCTGACAGTATCCGCGCTTTTCCCTTAGAGCAGCTATACCTCTTCTAGCTTCTGAGTCCTCCGTGTGCGCAGTAGGATTGGAATATTAATCAAATCTTCATGAAAAAGTTCTCTGAAAGAGTGCACACCACGAATTGTGGAATGCTTGCCTTCACTTGCCTCATCTTATTTAAAAACGTGGAGCACCATGGTTAAGCATCTCTTCCATGAATGTCTGGGCCTCTCAGGGAGCACTCCACGGAGATTTCCTGAAGTCTTTAGAGGAAGTTCTAATAAAGCAGCAGACGGTGGACTGTGCAGCTCAGTGAATCGAGCTGATGGAAAAAAATACACCGTTCGAAGCTTGGGATAATTTTCACATCTGATGATTCTTTTCTATTTCGGCAGGCCTCACTCCCATTCTCACTGCGAGACCTAGTGAGTGTACGGGAGGTACTTATGAAGAAGGGAAGGGGATGCTTAGACTAAAAGTCCATCCTTCTAGAATCCTCTAGGCCTGAGTTAGGCTTAGCCACTCCAGAAAAGACGGCAACCGTCTGGCTTAGCTCTGCATTGGTCAATAAGGTTTTGGATGATGGGATGCGGGTCCTTCTGTAGGGGCACTGATGAGTGGAGCATCTCCAGAGGAGAGAGACTGGATCAGGTGGCAACTGGACACCAGGCTACAAGAGGCACTGTCGAAGAGCGTGAAGGTGGTCCTTCCATGTCAAGTTCAGGAATCTGGAAGAAGAGACAATCTGCTACCCCTAGAGGGATGAAATGAGAACCAAAATATGTGGAAGATGCAAGAAGGCCACAGGTTCGGGGACTTCCCTGTTCATGGCCGGGTTGCCAGCCCCATCATGCCACACTGTGACTGCATGGTTACCTCTCTCTCTCCCATCAGACTATACCATCCACGTCTTACTTTCTTCTCTAATACTTGGCAAAGTGTGTCCCACGTAGAAAGCGGTTCAGTATGCAGTTACCGTGAAAGAGAGGATACATGATTACTACTTATGTAAAGTTTTCCTCTCTCTCCTGGTCTTTACCAAATTTCCTAAGTATGCTGACTCCTAAGTATGAGAATATTTTTTAAAAAAGAAAATGTTTAAATAGAAAAAGTTTCAGATTGCATTGCCTTAAAACAAAGCAAAACCAAGTTGGCCGCGTTTTTCCCATTTGTTCCATTGGTGGCCCCGCGTCCCTTTCATTTGGACGAGCTTTGTTAGTCGACAGAACACATTCACAAATGTCATCCCACATACCAGTCAAATGAGCTAGGCAGGGCGGGTATGAGTGTCTTCATTTTACAGATGAGAACATGGACCTCGTTAGATCAATCGACTTATTCAAGGTCACCCAAGCATTCAGTGGTGAAACCCACATCATCTGACTCCACGCCAGCAGAATGTGCACTGCCCAAGTGTGGAATTTAAGCTGCTTGTTAGAAAGTCTACTGGGAAAACGTTACTGGCATCACGCTGCCCCGTGGTGAGTACAGAGTACGCAGTCCGGATTCCCATCTGCGTGATGGGCTGATGGTGGGGCTGGGGGGCCCACGTCTGACCCAGCCACCCCTCTTTCCTGTCAGGACACAAGGGACAAAGCAAAGCTCTGCTGACTGAGTGCAGAGTCAGCTGGGCTGGGTACAGATTCTAGTCACAAGTAAACCAGTGGCCGAAGACACGTATTTTTATGTCCTTGAGCCCAAATCTGCACATCTAGAGTCAGAGAAGAAAAAGAGAAAGGTACTGGTCTGGGGTCCACCTACCCCAGGTCAGGTGACCTTTCTAGCCAGCCATGGACAGAGCAGGAAGAGCCACACCCATGCGTATGACCTCTCTGCGCACAGTGACCCCCCAACCAGTAGACACAACTAACGGGGCTCATGCCACTCCTTGGGGAAGAGACAGAAAGTGGGCATAAAGGAAACAGCTGGGGAGTTTCCCCAATGCACGTTGGACCCCGATGACCAGTTCGGTGGCTCCTTCAGTTTGGGAAGCCCATAAGTCGGGGGCCCTACACCAGGCCCCCCTTCCTGACGGTGCAGTCATCAGAATAGGACAGGAGGCTGGCAGCAGTGTGTGATCACACGCCCTGGGCACCTGCAACCGACAGGACCCTGGTCCCTAGAGCCATGGTCCAGAGCACGCGGCGCGCTCGCCCAGGTGGCACTCAGGATGCCCGAGGTGACGGGAAAGCTGTGCGGGGACTTGCATTTGTGCTTCTCTTCTGCCTCCTCCTTCTAGAAATGTTTGTACTTTTTGCCTCAGTTCAATAATGAACATGACACTCTGAGGGCGGGAGCTCGAGCCTGTCATACATACACAGGTAAACGTATGCGCAAGGAGGTAAAATAAAACCATTTGTAGGTCCCCGGCCTAGAGACACGGGTCCAATCAACCAACCAGAGCATTCTACCGAGGCCGACCACGATGCTCTAATTTACTGACCCGCAAACACCACTGTATACATCTGCTTTGATCTGGCTTCATGAGAAAAACTGTTAAAAAAGAAAATTTCAGGTTGTCGCCTCTGGGAGAGCCACATGTTCAGAGCAGGCCCAGAACTCTCGATTTCTCATCATCGCCCCGGTACAGAGCCAGCTGTGCTCCCTTCTGGGCCTCAGTTTCCTCACTATTATAACAGAGAAACTGGTCAAAAGAGGAACTCTAAAGCCCTTTATCTCTTTTATACTTGGTGATTCTATCAATTTAACCAATATGGAGGGAAGAGCATGGCACCGAAGCCAGGAAAGCCTGAGGCTCACTCACACGTGCTTTTTTGGTGAATTCTCCCTCTGACACCACATCCGGGCATCTCGGCATCCCGATCGATTACATTGAAATCATGAAACAGTAGTTAGCGTTTCCTCGGTGCTTACTACAAAGCCAGGCATTTTAAGCAAGGAACATCTCATAGCTCGGTCAATTCATCGACCGTCTGAGGCCACTCAGGTGTCATTGTCACTATGTCGTAGATGGGAAGTTGAGACAGAGAAGAAGCCCCCCCAAGGACACAGTCCTAGTGAGTATGAGCATGAGCCCAGGTTAGGAACTTTGTTTATTTGTCTCTAGAGCCCATGTTCTCGGCTGCGGTGGTGTCAGCAGCATGTGACAACCTAGAGTGTAGGAAAGTGCCACACCGACGACTAGACTCCAATGGTTCAAGAATGTCACGATTCCAAACTAATGGGGCTCATGTTTACGTGCTGTGAGGTTTGCTGAGTCGGGTTCATCGACGGGCCTGAGGGCAGTGCTATGGGAAGGACACAGAACTGGGCACCAGGGTCCGGGGTTCTAGCCTGGACAGTCACAGATCAGTGGGCCAGACTCCCCCCCTTGTGCCTTTCAGCTTCCACATCTGCACGTCATGCTAAGGTGCCATCTGGCACTGGGAACTTATGCTGTGCCTCGTGCCTGCAGGTAACATTTTTTTTGGGGAAAAAAAAAGCTTATTTCAGGTGGAAACCGTGATAATAGCAGTCGCAGCTGGCTTGGCTTTGCTGGAAGATGTCAGAAATGACTACGTACACCCATGACGGAGGCCGAGACAGCCACATCTGCAGCTTGGGCCATCCCCGCTCCTTTGCACTGTCAGCTCCCAGGCTGTCAGTGTGAGAGTGACGGGGACGAGACGGCTTTAAGCGGTTCAGCCCAAGGAGACGGGGCTGTTTGGAGCTTAAGGAGCCAAACACATGTCAGCCAGGGAGCCCTGAGGCCTGCATCCTCCCCTGGGAGCACGTCCCGGGGCTTAAAACGATATTGCTTTGGGGCTTTCTCTCTCACAAAACCCTTTCCCCTTATTGTCTTAAAAGTGTCAAAGGGAGCTTCCAGTCTGAGCGAGGCATATGGGAGGATGGCCAAAGTCACGCGTGGCTTTGATGAAAGGGGCGCTGTGGACGCTACTGTCCATTTGCTCCGCGAGCCCACGCTGCTCAGTTTCCTTTTCTGGACTCATAACTCTTAGGAGTTGGTAGAATTTTCTGAATAAGTGAAGAAACGAACAGATAAACAGCAGCTTTACCAGCATCATCTCACACGCCTCACCTGTAAGACAGAGGTCATGTGCATCTCTGATGACGAATTGAAGCTCCCGGGGGCTAAATGTTTGGTCCCTGTCACCCAGCAGGTAGGTGAAGGGCTGGAATTTAAGTGCACACCTCTCTGGGGCCTTGCCTCCGCACCCTGGCTGTCTCCCTGGGCTCTGCCGACTCAGCCAGGCTATACCCGTGCATTAAGCCCCATCTCCCCTCTCACAGAGAGGCCTGGTGGGGTGTCGCGTCATCTGACACAAAGAGTTCTTTCACCAGCTGCCCCCAGGGAGGACCACCCAGGGCAAAGCAGGTTTCAGGCACAGCTGGACAAATCTAGGTCAGATCTGTAGAAGAATTTCCCGGCAGGGCGGTTAGACAATGGGATGAGCAGTCATGATTCTCATCGTCAGAGGATTTGCAAATCACAGCAATTTCCCTCTGCGTGGAAGCCGCAGAAGCATTAACTCTGCATCCGCTTCAGGTCCCTGACAGCAGACAGGTCCTTGAAGCTTCGGAGACACAAAAGTGAGGCCTGAGGGAGAAAAAGTCGCCTGGAGTCGAGGCGGTCAGTCTGTGGGTATTCATCAGACCCCATTGGTACAGATGCCGGGGACAGAGCAGCGGATGAGACAGAGTCCTCGTCTGGAGGGAGACTTGATTCTAGTGAGGGGAGACAAACCACAAACGAGAGGAAGATGCGACACTCTGACGAGACCAGAAGATAAAGTAACTTGGTAGGGAGACAGGATGCCTTAGTGGGAATGGTCCAGGTGGTCCAGGTGGTCCAGGCTGTCACCTCTGACGCAGCATCTTTAGAACTGTGACCTGAGGATGGAAAGGTGGCATCTAGGGGGACATCCAGGCGCAGAGCATCTTCAGCAGAAGGAGGAATAAATAGAGAGGCTTGTGTTCTCCACGTAGCAGCTAGATGTACCTCTTGGGAGCGTAGATTTCTTCATCTGTAAAACAGGGACAGTGTCTGTGGGTACACTGGCTCGTTGTGAAGATCAAATGAGGAAAAAGAAGACGAAATCCCTACCTGGCCCGTAACTGACTCCCCAAACACTAATCCCAGCACGTGAGCACGCATTTGAGAGAACAAACTGGGCAGACCCTCTCTGGCTAGAACCTGGGCTCACCAGTGCAGTGAACACCAAACGTGCAGACCTTGCGTTTGGAGCAGCGCTGATCGCCAGGGTGATCTTCACCAAGTGAGTGCTCCCTTCCGAGCCTCGGTTTTCCTTTCTATAAAATGTTACTAATATATCACACTCTCCTCTGAGAGTTTCGGGGTGGGGGGGTCACATCTGTTTATCCAAAGGAGCGCACCCTCAAATGCAAGAAGACAAACCAGCGTGTGCTCATCAACGACTCTTCTTCTTTCTTCCTCCTGATGGATATTTTCAAACCTGTCGTCATCCGTCCTGGGGCCTTCCCTTGTCTGCTTTCAGGGGAGGGTGTTCTCCCAGGAAGGAGCACGATCATCCAGCGTTTCATTTTCAGGAATCCGTCTCACCTTCTCAGGCAGTGAGAGGCTCCACGGTTCATGCTGATTAGAGCTTTATTCCAGGGGGTTCCGTTATTTTTCCAACCTCCCCCAGACAGTGCCTATCTCAGCTTCGGATACAAGTGCGATAGTTTCACCTGACGGCAGTATCGGATGTCTTCACAAGAGCCTGCACACTGTCGTAGCCGGGGGGGTTACATCCCAGGGGGGACTGTGACATCAACTGAAATCTCCCTGGAAAAGCAGGGCCGCAGGAGGCGGTTTTCTAATAAGGAGTGGGGCGTGGGCAGCATTCCGATGGGCGTCTTTCAACCAGAACCTGGCACTCTCGGTGTTTTCCCTCTTTAGCTGGTCAGTACGTGGAGTCCGAGAGGTGAACTTGACCGTGATCACAGGTGGCAAGGGGCGGAGCTCATTCCTAGCCTGTTTATATCCCCCTGTCCCCCCATGATGCGACATTTGGCTTGGATCGTGGAGGATTTTGAACGAAGGGTAAGGTTCCACTCAAACCCTGGAAGAATGGTGACGCTCTAACAGGTACTGTGGCTGCACAGATACTGGGTCTCCACCAAGATACCTCGATCTTTTCCCAAGAACGAAAATCCTTTTCGACATGCTTCAACCGTAACTGCCTCCTCACGGGCAAGTTTCCTGTGCGTTCAGACACATCATCATCTGCTCGGCCTGACACGACCTTCTCCCTCTGACCCTGCCTTCCGGCGAATTCCTCATGATCCTTTCTACAAACCCCCGCACCCCCATCACGCAGAATCGCCTGAGTCCCATCGCGATGTACTTCAGTCCTCAGTTAGATCTCAACAGCCAGCACAGGGGCCGATTTCTTCTTTTTTGTGGCCACGTTGCTTAGCACGGGGTCTGCACACAGCGCGGGATCAGGAGGTGCCTGATGAAGAAAGGGAGGGCAGAGAGAGAAGGGGGGTGAGGTGTGGACACCTTCCTCATCCATGTGGATCCAGATGGTAGAAGAAAATAGGACAGGGTCCCCGAAGCAAGAAGATGGCAGTGATGAGGTGTGGGGACAGAGGGCCAAGCAGGGTATTTCAGAGCCTGTAGAAAGGTGGGGGGACCAAGGGGCAAGAGCATCCTCGGAGGGCCACAGACTCAGTGCTTCGGTCACAGCCATGGACCAGATTCCGGGAAGGCGTCCCCCGAGACCACACATGCCCATGGGTTTGATGTGAACCTTCTGGCGACAGGAGCCTGAGTGACAGCAGGCTACACCCCACATGGCTTTCCTTCGTGGGGACGAACAGTCCAAACGCTGGGCACCAGGCCTGGTTCCTACAATGTGTCCTCTACGACAAAACAGCATCCTCGTTGTGTACCGTGGCTGGGAAAGTGGGGAAGGGCAGGAGGTGTCCCCGAGTCCCCTTGGTAAAGGTGCCACACACAGCTGCCCCCGGGATGGTCATTGCTGTCCACTCAGTTCCCTGACGAGAAAACCAGAGAGATGGAGTGACACGTGGCTGGCATGCGAACTGACTGCCCCTGGGTCTGCCTGCCACCCCTGTCCTTTCCATGTCCCCTTTCTACTTCTTTTCTGGAAATTTTTTTTTCCCTCTAACTCCTGAGAGGAGAAACAGTCACTAAATATTAAATGATAAAGCGTTTCCTCCCCCTAGTCTGATGCACAGTTTTCATGGCCTGTCACGTGCACACTCTCTTCAAGGCATCGTCGCCGAGAACCACTGGACGTGGGCTCCGAGTGTGCGAACTTACGATGTCATTTGGGACTGGAGCCAAAGGAAGAAACGATGGGAGGACAGCGACAGCATGTCCTCAGGGGGCTGAGTTCCAGAAGGAGGTGCCAGAGGAGGCCTGTCCCCAGGAGCCGGAGGATGAGGTCAGGCCCCCAGAAGGTCAGAAGGAGCAGGAGGACTCCTGCGTCTGGCCCGGGGCTTGGGTCCATCCATCTTTATTTTCTTGACCATCGTAAGGCACTGGCTTTTGTGATTTTCTTTTCCTTTCACGTACATAGCTTTTTGTTCTTTTAACGAGGGAAGTGCAATGTCAATGCAAGAGAGCAATCAGAGCTTTATGAAAAAAACGTGATTTCAAATTGTTCCGGATTCGCGTCCGCGGTCCCCAGATGTGGCATGACTCGTGTGGACTGTCGTGTTGGGTTGAGCAACCTCGGTGGCCTTCTCTGTCTCCACTCCCAGCCACCGCCAGGCCTGGGCATGGCAGATTCCCTCAGGCTGTACCCAGTTTCAGACGCAGCGTCACTGCTGGAACGCTGCCCCCACCGAGGCGAGTGCCCCTCACTGCCAGGCAGAGGGCGGCACGCTTGGTGGGTCATCGCATCCAGGCCTCTGGAAGCTTCGGCCTGCAGGACGGGGTCTCTTTAGCTCCATTTACGAACCAGGACATCACTCGGAAGACACCAGGACTCACTTGTGTCCTCATGTAGCCAAGAAATGGCAAAGTCTGGAAGGGAACCCATGGGAACCACCCAAGTAGGGTGAGCGAGAGCGGTGGGCGGGACATTTCTCAGGTGACAGACACCGCTCCATCACAGTGTGGTCTCTCAAAGGGACAGAATTTGCATTTGTGGCGTGCCACGAGAAGCCACGCATTGTGCGGGCATTTTCTCCATTGCAGTGACCACCCCTGAGGGTAACCCGGCAGGATCAAAACTGCTGCCACCTGAGGCTTGAGACACTGGCAGGTGTGGGCGTCCCTAAAGCCATGCCTGTGGGACAACCTCCTGATAACCCCCCACAGGCTCCGTGGCTTGGTGACCCGACGACACAAAGCCCCATTATTAGCTCTTTGTACAGAAATGCTAAATCCCGGGCCATCCCAGCTCCCACTGTGGGCTCCCTGGGGTCTGTTTTCATTACGCGACTTTGGTCTCTCCGTGGAGATTTCTGTGTGATCCCACAGCCTCCTCCATCGGCCTTGCTGCTCTCCGACTTCACTAGAGGACACTAGACCCCTTCCTAGGAACAGAGGAGTGTGACCTGGAGCGAGATGATCCTGGGGTCACCATGACCTACACACGCATTTGCAAGGAAATGGGCAAAAGAAGGTTCCCCAGCCGGGCTATTTTTTAGGAGGTTGTACATCAGCACGAGCCTCTCCGATTGCTCCCCACATGACCCCCCACTTCCAGCTACGCTCGCCCTCACACGTGCGTACACGGAGACAAAAAGAGTTCACGAACGACACTAAACACAGGTGACGTGGAGAGTTTCCATCCTCCCAGCTGCCCCGTCCTCGCTGCTGCTATGGGCAACCGCTGGCAACAGATGTCAACAGAGGCTTGGGGCCACCTGGCCAGGCGGGTCACGTGACAGCTCCAATAACTCTGTGTGTGCAAGAGAGAGGCGCCCACTGAAGGAACCCTACAGCGAGTCCCTCTCGGGAGAGCCTCTCTGTGAGTCTCCCATCTAAAGGGGATGGCGTTTCCCAGAGAGCAGGATAGTAGCTGGAGGCCTGGTAAAGCCTTCACTCCCACAGCTCCCTGTGCATGAGGCTGTACAGCACAGGAACGAGAAAGGACCAAGCATAAGTACCCCACCTGGAGGACCTAGGATGCGCTGGGCATGGGGCTGGGCACCTCACACAAACTCACTCATGTCAGTCGGCGGGGTGAGCCTTGCGAAGCCAGCATCCCTGCCCCCATTTCAGAGGACGGGCAAGTCACTTACTGAAGACCCCACAGCGAAGGTATGGCAGCGCCAGGACCAAAGGCCTTCTCTCTCTCTCTCTCCCTCTCTCTCTCTCTCTCTCTCTCCCTCCCTCCCTCCCTCCCTCCCTCCCTCCCTGACTCAAAGCAAGTCTCATGCCATAGCTCTGCCCTGCTGTCTTCAGAGGACGGCCCCAGGGAGGGGTGCCAGGGCAGAACCCCAGGGGAGGGCATCACACTGGCACCTGCAGACCTGATTTGGCTTTGCTACTCGCGAACGATACAAACAGGGCTCCACTCTGGACCCTGCGGCCTGCAGAGGGGCCAGTCCTCCGGGCACCGTCTCTATGCACAGCGCCGCATCCTCCCCTCGTTCCTGAGGGCTTACCTGTGCGACCCTCCCACACCTTCCACCTCACGGCCTGTCCAGGCAGCACCTTCGCTCTGCTGATGATGTTTCAGTTTCTCGATCTTGTCATTTCCAGGCAGGACTGCAACACCCTGCCTCTTACAACCCCTTCATCAGTTACGACAAATAAATAAACGAAAGCAGGAAGGCTGAGATCTCCCAGAGCTGACCCAGCTCAAAATACAAGAACCAAATTAAGTCACACGTGCGCACGAGCTGCCAGAGATGTAAGACGCGGACGCCTGTTGTTTTCTCACTTCCCTGGCCCCTCCAGAACCTGGCCCTGCGCTAGGCGTGTAGGATATCTACTATGGGTTCGTCCTGTCTGCTTCGATCAGCAGAGACTGATGATGTCGCACGGAACGAAGCTCGTTGGCGCCCTCAGCTCCCCCGATGCAAACAAAGGCTCTGGGACCCAACGCAACAGCTTGAACTAGGTCGGGTTTTGTTTTGTGCTGTTTACAAAGGAATTCGATGGTTCTCTCAACCGATCGTTCTGATTGGTCTTGCCGAGTGGGGAATGAAGTCAGCGACGTGCAAGACCCGAGTCTTCTGTGCATCTCAGAATTAGCCACGGGCTGATGAACGGGCGAGCACACGTAATGACCGGCTGGGTGGCCTCGATAGGACGGGGAGGAGAAAGAGAGCCTGAGTGTCTTTGGTCAGGGGCCTTAAAATCTCCAAGGCTCAATTCTATCATCTGTAAAATAAGAAGAAACAGATTTTAAATAATAATCATCATCTAATAAGCACAAAATAGGCAGCAGCAGCTACATTTTGGTTATTAACCACCAGGTCCTGGGCCTCTAACATAGAGTTCACATTTTTTTCTTATTTTTCTTCTCTTTCTTTCTCTCTCCTTTTCCTCCGGTGCAGGTTAATTTTATGTGTCGACGTGGCTGTACCGCATCCTCCAGATATCTGGTGAAATAGTACTCTGGATATTTCTGCGAGGGTGGCTTGGGATGAGACTATCACTCACAGGGTTGAACCTGGAGTGAAGCAGATTGTCCTCCGTAATGTAGATGAGACGCATCCACCTAGCTGATGGCCTGGCCCAGAACAAGACTGACCTCCCCCAGGACGAGAAGGAGTTCTGCGACAGATTGCCTTTGGAATTGAATTGCAACTCTTCCCGGAGTCTCTCTGGCCCGCCTCATCAGATTCGGGATTTGCCAAGCCTCCATAATCATGTAAGCCAATTCCTTAAAATAAACCTGTCTCTCTCCTGTTGGACTGTTTCCCTGGGGAATATACCTACCTTGCTTCTCCTCCTCTTTCCCTCCCTCTTCCCTTCCTTCCTTATAGATGAGGAAATGGGCTCAGGGAGATGAAGTCAGTTGCCCAAGGTCTACTGGCTTGGGAGCAGCCAGACAGAGACTAAATTCCAAAGCTCCCACTTAGGGAACTGGGATGTGCTGTGTGAAAGGGCGAGTCGTTCAGCAGCCCGCGGATCACAGGGCAAATCTGGCTGTGGTTTCTCGTCCCTTGTTGTCGGCACCGTACCTGGGAGAGCTTCAGCAAGACAGCCAGACTCTCTCAGACCTTCAGGGCCTCACGGAGCCCGACGCCAAGCATTAATGGTCTGACTTCTGGTGCATTTTGCACGTAAAGCGGACATCCTGTTAGAGCAAACACATTCCTTCACGGAGGAAAGAAAAGGAGATGCATCCTCTCAGGGGGTCTGGTCCACGCAGGGCCGTGCAGGCCGCCTCTTCAAGCTCTTTCTCTCTCCTTTCCTGTCTTACCTCCTGCGCTCTTGCTTCCCTCAGCTCTTCAAAACCACTCTCTTCCAGGGATCCTGCCCCGTAGTGTTCTGCTTATAAACCATTTTCCACAACAAAGACAGGAGGATGTGTTTACACTGGCAATCTGACTGCACCACCCTCATTCCCAGGCCAAAAACCTACCAATTTTATGATCATAGAATCAAATCCGAGCTGTGTTATATACTATTAGGTCCCCCATTATCTATTTTCTGCTTTAATAATAAGTTTCATTTCTCATTGACCCTCCATCTTCCTTGATGCTGTAGCCATAATAAACCACAGGCCTTTTCCTCAGTTTAATTAATTTTCAAAATATTCAGTGCCACTCCTTATCGGGCCCCTCCACGTGGAGCATTAACCAAACCCAGCCCTGGACGTCAGGCTCATCCACATGACTTGCCTAGGCCAATTAACTGGGTTCTCTGTGCCATGCATGCTATTTTTATTTGGCGCTTATCACATGAAATGCCATTTGCTTTCTACATACTTGCCCTCCCTGCTAGCGGGAGAAGCCCTCAAGGTCAAGAGACTGAGTGCTTGCTTACCGCCGTGTCTCCGGTGCCCAGGACAGCCAGACACTTAGAGCGTGTCTTCCGAATGCCCTGAATCGTGCCCTTGACTCACAAGTCTTGCTTAAGGACTGATTAATTGAATTAATAGGAATCGAAGATATTATTATCGATACCTACGATCAGAGAGAGGAGTCAAATCTCTAAGATCAGGACGGTATGCATTATAGGAATGAACAGAGCCTGACATTTTCTAATAAAGAGAAAAACGATGCAGAGTACTGAGGAAACAATGCTGGACGTGACAGCAGGGTCGGCATCATTACAGTCCTAGACCAGGAGGATTCATTTCTCCTTGACAGTATTTAGGGGAGAAAGAAACGTTCACGACACCCTTGCCTTTAAGGGAAGAAGAGATCTGACTGTCCATAAAAGACGTAATAAAAAGGTGTCGACTCTCCTGGAGT
Organism: Cynopterus sphinx; assembly: GCA_030015415.1. Classification (NCBI taxonomy): domain Eukaryota; kingdom Metazoa; phylum Chordata; class Mammalia; order Chiroptera; family Pteropodidae; genus Cynopterus; species Cynopterus sphinx. The sequence goes on along the minus strand of CM057383.1, from coordinate 3,502,502 downwards.
CTGTGATTCGCGACAGCTCTCCGGACACTCACCCTTCTGCCTCGGCTGAGCCGAGCTGTCACTCACTGATACGGGCTGTTAGTTCTGGGCCCCCCTGTAAAACTTATCTTGCTTTGTTCTAACGTCATCCTGACACCAGCAGTTTGCATCACCCCAGGTCTGAGAGGCGAGGACACGTAGAGGATTTGTACAATGCATCCAAAGAAAGACGAATTCCTTGAAACCCAAACAACCCAAGGAAACATACAACCATAGGTAATGAATTCATTAAATCCTTTAGTTATTTAAGAATGAATATCAGTGGGTTCTGAGCATCGATCAGCTGTTGGCAATGCTGCCTGAGTATTCTATTCTGTCCAAGGCGATGAGAGGATGTCCTGAATCTTTTTGTGCTTTGCAATCTGCTTTCCCATAATAAAAGACAGTCAGAGATGGGTGTCCTGTGGACATTATTAAGCACAAATACTTCTATTAATTGGGATCACGTTAGAAAAAAAAATGACCCACTCAAGGTCAAATAGTGATTTTGTCATCAAAGCCAGAGCAGCTTGTGTTCTAAGCTTTGTTTCCCTGCTTTTTTCCCTTCACTTAAAAAGATTTGTTGGAGGATTTAGTGAAGAGAGTTTCAAAGGAAGTCGAGGAGCCTCTATCATGTGTTTCAAGAATGAAGCTAGTGATTTTATACCAACCTCTAAGTTTTTTATGTGGACTGCAATCCTCGGTCTGCGGGTCACCAAGGGGCACAGCTCCAAAGCAGTGGGAATCGCAGAGACCTGGGCTTACCTCCTGGCTCTCTCCCGACCACCTCGTGTTCTCAGACAAGTCACCGAACCAATCAGAGCCTCAGTTTCCATTTCTGTTAAACATGAAAACCTACCCACCCATTGTGAGGATTACGCAACACAATGCCTGAGACAGGGCCTCTGCAAGCCATTATCATGTCACATGTGGGGTTTCTTTATGCACTGAGGGTTCAGATAAATCCACAAGTTTCTGCTCAACTGGGCCAAGTGTAAGCTTAGAAGTTTCTGGATATACAATTTCACTGCTAGGCATCGTATTAGCACGTGGGATTTAAAAATACATATTTTTGTTTTCCTTGCCTCATTAGTTACAGCCTGCGATTTCTCGGTCAAAACATTCCCTCTGTGACTTTCATGAAATCACTGCAATTTCCTAATAAGGAAATATACTCAGAGTCTACCCAAGGCCTCTCTTTCCCACCACCTAGGGACTGCACTTCCTAGGAGCAGTCACCGGGGCTGTCGCACTAACTGCCCATGCAAGTCTCCAGCGTAAACTCTGACGGGGAGAGCAAAGCATCTAAAAAAAAAAAACAAAAGGGAGTTTTGGGGAGATTTTTTAGGTTTATATTTACAAAGGCTTTAATTCCAGTTGACCTTATGACAAATGCCAAAGACCAAAAAAATTATATGGTTGTTTAGCCAAAGGTCAATCTCGATGGAATGATTCTTTCCTTCCTTCAGTCAGCACACACGTGCCACGTCCTGAGATGCAAAAACGAATTAGGATGCTTCTGCGCACGAGGTGCTAACAGCCCAGTAAGTACACAGGTACGTGACAGGTTCTCTGATGCAATTCTGCACAGGGACTAGGATGGAAGGGAAGAGATAACAGGTCAGCAAAGGCTCCTGAGAAGAGATTGAAGGCCAAATAGGTATTTGCCGGACAAGTGTCCTAGGGTAGATGAGGGAGATAGGTGGGACAGGTGTGATCATGGACATGAGAAAACAAAAGAACGCTGGGAACAAGAGACAGATCCTAATGTCTACGGTGGTACAGGATGATGAGGAGCAGAGGAGGAGACTGGCGAAAGGAAAGGCTGGAGAAATGAAGGTCTTCTGAGCAAGTGAAGCTGGAAACGTGAACCAAGAAAGAGAGCAGAGATGGATTTAAGAGACTTTTAGAAGGAAACGTGATGGGCGGTTCAAGGGTTGCGGGCGGGACCGAGGGAGAAGTCCAGGTTTTGAACTTGATCTGCTAGACAGGATGGCACTCAGCCGAGAAAGAACATCTACGAGGAAGAAGTTTATATGTATGACTGTGATCCCGAGCAATAATCATTCTTATTTACTTGTAGACGTAAACAAACCAACCAACAAACAAAACACATCAAGACTTTCCTTAGCTGGTAGCTCAGGAGACCTCAGAGGAGCCCTTACCCTCATATAAATTCACTAACAACGATGACAACAACAAAAGTTACTGATAGTAGGAAAACGAAGGGTGGATATACAGGGAAAAGAAAAAAGTCTAAATGGAAACGTGAAATTTTTTTACCTTTTTTTTTTATTATCAGAGGAATGGATCCTTTTTGAGAGTAAAAGCTTATGGGAAACTCAGTATACAAAGCCGAGAGGGGCTGTTTCTGTCGACTCTGGGTGTGCAGACCTTGGCCGGTTGGCAGAAGGAAGAGAGGCTTAGAAGCGTCTCTCCACGGCTCGCCCAGGCGTCTTTCTTCTATCTCGTCCTTCAGACCACTACTGCTTTTAACACTCTCTCACCACTTCCCCTCCCCTACATTTGCCATCCCCTAGGTCCCTGCTTCGGCCGCAAGGCTTTGGGGCCACGCACCACGCTTGGATTTCCCTTTGTTGGGCTTTCCCTGCCTCCATTCTTCCCTCATCCCATCACGACGGCCACCAGAACTCTGGGATCCCCTTGCTTTCCCCTGACTCTGCTGTGGGCAGCTCATTCAAGCTGTCACCTCCATGGAAAGATGTTCTACGTTTACTTCTCTACCACCCAGCCGGCCTAGAGGATTCACATCCGCTGGTCACCCCACTGCGCATCTAACACGAAACCTTGTCTCTGTCCCCAAACATCTCCCCTCCTCTGTTCCTGTGACCAGACTCGACTTCTGCCACTGCCAGGTCCTCAGGGGAGGAGACGGCAGCCTGGTCTTGTCCGATCTTTTCTGCATCTGTCATCTCTTCTGCGCCCCCACTGCCTCCCTCTGCTTTATTTCCCAACTGGACACATGTAGTGGTCTCTTCCACCACCTTTCCGTCAGGGTTTCCTCTTTCCCTCTGGGATGGAACAGAGTGACATTCTACACATGATGGAACCCAAGCTCAGGAAAGTTAGTGATGTTGTCACGGCCACACGTCGTGTCATTGGCACAGCCAGACTCCAGCTTGAGTCTTCTGCCTCCTGATTCTAAGTCTTATACTTAATTAACCTTTCCGTCCTTGGGATGTTTCGCGTGGTGTGCACCTACACCAGAAGAGGTGGCCACCTTGTACATTTGAAATGGGTGAAGAATAAATACTGAGTGTATTCATTTAGGCTGATGAACAAATGACGGAGCTTAAGAGGAAACGGAGCTATGATGTGCCTTCAGGAGGGCATTGCAGGCAAATTCCTCAAGGATGGCCGAGGAGCTGCAGCAAGATGCCTTGACATCTGCTCCTAACAACACTTTCCCCACTTGGTTGCAGAAATCCATCTGCACTGTGGAGTTCAAGGTCTCAGGTAGGACACGTGGTCTAGTGTTTAATCACTGGCCTACCCAACGGTCCACCCGAGTGGAAACCAAAACCTGTGTCTCCTGCCTCCACCTCCGGGCCCTGTAGTCAGGCCCTTCCCCCACCCCCAGGAAGCAAGTTCTTGCTGCCTGTTCATTTACATCATAATAAGATTCTGTCTCTTTTCATTTTGAAAAAAAATATATGAGTGCGCAGGCTGGCAGTCGCTCTTCCTGATGAGATGTCGGATAAGCTGTCTCTCTCAGACAAAAAGTTACTTCATCACAGTGTTGTACAAATAGGGAGAAAGTTGTCAAGATCCAAATAGAGGTGGTGTGTCTGCTTCTCCAGCTCAGATATTTCGTGGCAGTGGTAGGGGCAGCCGGGGCCGGGATAGAGGCCCAGGGAGCACAGCCAGGAGAGCAAGTCGAGGCATGGGCCTAAGAGGGGGCCACTGGGGTGCCAGCCATCCCTCCTTCAAGACAGAAGAGCATAAGGAATGACAAGAAACTATATCGGTCTCAGGTGTGTATTCAAATTCTGGTTCAGTACAGTTAACTTGGGGCAAAAGTTGCTGAATTTTCAGCCTCTGTTTAAAAATCTGTTCTTCTAAAAGGGAAAAGAAACCATCATTTATGAAAAGCTGACGATGTGCCAGGCAGTCTGGCAGCTATAGGTTTATAAATATCGCCTCACCATATTCTCACAAAAGTACAAATCAGAGATTTGATCTCATTTTCAGATATATTTATATTTTTTATTTATATTTATATATAAATATATAAACATATATATATATATATAAACACATATATATTTTTGATAACTACCTTATACTTCCCTTCTTTACTCTCCAAGTAGCCTAGGATTTGACACCCAACATATTCCTGTCTATGATGGGTGGGGTTCAGGGAACCTGAATCTACTGAGCCCTTCCTAGGTGCCATGTGCTGTATCAGGTACTTCGTATCTTTATATCTTTAGTTTATTCTTTTCTCAAAAAATTCTATTTTATTGTGGTAACAACATTAACATGAGATGCGCTCTCTTAACTGTTAAGTGGGACCCGTCACTGTTTACCACGGCGGAGTGTGTACTAGGCCTCGAGGCCGTATGTATTTGGCTGAACTAGAACTTCCTGCTCATTGATTAGCAACTGATTTCTCCTCACCCAGCCCCTGGCAACCAGCATTTTATTCTTTGATCCTATGCACCTGACTCTTCTAGATAACCTCCTGTAAATGACATCCTACAGCGGGATGTGGCTTTCTGTGGCTGGCACAGTGTTCTCGAGGTCCATCCATGTTGTCGCAAATGGCAGGATTTCCTTCTTCTTTATGCCTGAATTATATCCCATCCTAAAGATAGACTGCATTTTCCTTATCCATTCACCCTTTGGGGGGGACTTAATTCGTTCCCATGCCTTGGCTATCGTGAGCAGTGCTGCTGTGAACATAAACATGCTGCAGTCTCTCCAAGATGCTGACTTCAACAACAGGTCTAAGGACAAATACAACACCCACTTGCAGAGCAAAAATATTCAAAAAGACTACATCGCTAGCCTAGTGTTAGCCCCTTGGTGGTGGCCAGGTCGAAATGCACCCTCAAGTCTGGCTGCCTCTAAAAACTGCCCTTTGCACAGCATCTTTCACTCTTTTATGATCTCTTCCAGGACTTCGAAACCCATTAGAAATATTTCAGCATTCTCAATTAAAGATATAATTTTATGTCATATCAATCTTTATTAAAATCTTCCAGAAAATTCCAGTTTGTGCTACTGAATCACTAGCAAAATTTACAGTAGTTTGTGTTTTTTTTTTTTTACTTAATGATGCTAATTGCTATTTCTAAGCATAATTAGCATTTTGAATTATTTAGTGTAATTACGTCAAACAACATGTTTAATTTGTCATGTCGAGTACAATAATTAGTAATAATTCTTGAAAGGATGTCATTACAAGTTTGAGGTCTTTATAAGTTGTAATTATGTCAAATGTGATAATACTAAAGCTTATAGGAAAATGCTGCTGCAAACATTTTGAAAATTTAGCATTGTGGTCGTTTTAAATATTTTTGTTCCTCAACAAAAATCAAATCTGGCATGGTTTAGGAGTCTGCTTACTAATTAAGGAAATAGAAATAAAATCTTGAATTACAGCTGAACTAATATTTAACCCATCAAACGTCCCTACCTCTCCCTTTTAACTCTAGAGTGAATGATACTGGTTTTCCATAGTAGTTACACTTAAAAAAGGATTCTGGGCAAATAAGGACAATCCAGAAACAAGTGGATTCTTTCAAATTTGGAGATTTCAGGCTAACATGGGAGGTGAGTTCAATTAAATTTAATTTACATTTAATTTTCAATAATTTTTGCTGTAAGATTGGGATACTGAGATGATGCCAGTTGCTTTGTAGTTCAAGACAGTCTAGTCGTGTATGTATTTTCATCATTAACTGAATATTCCAGGCCCCATCAAGAGCAGAAGCAGAAAAAGAGTGATTATGAGTAGCTCATGCCCTGCCATAGGTAAAGATATCTTGTCCTGGGTGGTCCTGGACAAGGTATTTTCCCTCCTTCAAGCTCCAGTTTCCCAGTGTACAAGGCGAGAAAAACAATGCAGATTTCAAAAACGTGTGGAGGACAAAATGAGACAATGAGGATAAAAAGCTGAGCTCGGGGTCATCCCCGTGACCTTCCCTGATGAATGTCTGGGCTTGCATTCGAGGCAGAGCCCAGGGACCACATCCTGGAAAGGCTGGATCAAGCGTCTTCTTGCCCCTTCATCTTTTATTCCCCAGTTTCTTAGAAAACTGAGTGAAGGTGGGTGGTTAAAAGCTCAGTCTCTGGCCTTAGACACCCCTGGCCTGCAGTCTAAGCTATACCTATTAAAGGTCCATAGGAAGAAAGATCCCACTCTCCCTTCAAGTCTGCTTGTTTTGAGGGGCAGGGAGAGAAAAGGGATAGTTTATAACAGAGGCATCCTCCTTGTTCCCCTCCAAAACTGACTGGGGGAACTTTTTGCTATTTGGACTATTCTACGTTAGAGCCATCTCTCTCCATGAGTCTGGTTCACACTGGGACCCCAAGCCTGGCAGAGCCAGTGTCACTTCCAGCTATGAAGGGCTATCCCATCTTGAAGACTGCCCCAAGCCTGTGTGTTGGCTGCCCCAAGCCAACAGCTATCTTTTGAGATTCACCTTCTGCAGAATCTTTCTCCCAACCTCCTTCCTCAGAGCAGACTTGCTCCTTCCCTTCTTCCTGGCCCCGACTGACCTCCGTGGACTCTGTAATAACATCTCTTTACTGCGTCGTCAGAGGTCTCTGTTGTCCTGATTCACGTGGTTCCTGCCACCACAGTAGCTGAAACTCCGAGAGACAGAGCCTGTGTCTTAAATACTCGACGAATATCTGTATACTCTCCAGTATCTAGCACTGCCTGGGCTTCGGAAAGACTTCAGCAAACGAGTGAGTGAACAAACGAGCTACGGCATGAAGTCTAAGATGAGAGCTAGTGCATGGTAACAGCAAGTGTTCAGGACCTGAATCCAGGCAGAAATGGTTGTTCACACAGTCGTTTATTTATTAATTCTGCAATTATTTCTCGATCGCTGGCTAAGTGGCAGGCCCTCGTCTAGGCTCTGGGGATGTGTCAGTGAACTAATCTAACACAGATCCATTTTCTTTATCTTCTAGGGCAACATTTCTCCGAGTGTGACTGGAATATATCAGAACCAAGGGGGATGTTATAAATGAAAAGTGCTAACCAAAGTATTGTAAGTGGGCTGTACCTCTGACCCGCTAAATTAGAATTTAGCAGATACGGACCTTAAACTTTCCGTTTTTAACAAATACTTAATTCTCATAGCACTTAATGTTTATGACTGGATTACACATTGACTGAGTTATAAGCTGCAGTGTGTAAAGGCGGAGCAGTTACTCAACATCTCTGAACCGCAGTCCCTTTCACTGTGAGATGGGACCAGCACCACACGCCGCAGAGGTTAGCGGGGAGGATGACGAGTCATCCCTGTCAGGTGCCTACAAACTGCTCAGTTCATCTTCAGTGACCATCTCAAAGGAGACGATTTTGCGGTGCCTGGTCTCCTGGAAATGCACGAGCATCTGCTTTTCATAAGTCAAGTCTTCTTTTAACTCTAGTGACAAAGGTCGCCGTTTAGCACGAACCGTGACTTTTCAGGTCCATCAATTGTGTCAGCTTAGGTTCTGCGTGACATATTCTCAGTCCGATTGGACAACAATTTGTCAAGCACCCGCTCCGGTTTATGTGTACAAAAAGGCGACTTCCATCCCGCACGTCATAAACATGTTGTAGCCATATTGAGGATACAGGCCTGTGTGTATTAGTCACGGTCCAACCAAGGAAGCACAGCGGCCAGGATGTGACCAGAAATTGGTTTCGCAGGGATGAAAGGCTGAGAAGCCAACTAGAGACCAGAGTGGTGATACAGGATGTGGGGACAGCGGTTAACTGCTTCCACCCCTCAGCTGGAAGGACAAAGGGAGGAGGTGGTGAGACCGGACGCCAGGGGCTGGGGTCACCTGGCACAAGCTGCAACCACCATGAGGTTCCCTGGGAGAGCTTGGGACACAGAATGGACAGAGGGAACTGCTGCTGGGGACACTTTCTGAAGCAGAGGGACAGAAGGAGAAACTCGTTCTGGCTTTGTCCTGCTTCTCACCCTCCCGTCCCTTGTCAGGGCCTCGTGTTGGCTCAAACAGCTGAACAAGGACCTGGGAAATGGAGCCTGAGTGGGGTCGGCCACACGAAACAGAGCAAGGAGAGGGTAAGGACGGAGGCGCATGGCAGGCCTGACACATAAGGGAGCTTTAATGCAAGAAGCCTGAGCGCTGAGACAGGTGTATAGGCGGAGAGAAAGAGGGAGAGAGGGAGAGAGGAAGAGAAACAGGGGGTGGGAGAGAGAGAGAGAGAGAGAGAGTGAGTTAGAGGACAGTGATGTCCTGTAGGAGCCAGGCTGGCTGCCCAGGCAAAGCTTTGCGAAGGGACAGAAACGCGATGAGATCACTGTGGTTTGGCATCTTCCCCACAGACTTTCCAGCTGAGAGACTGCATTTTGCCAAAACACCCTTAAGTGATCAGACTCAGGGGCTCTCATCTCTGCTGATCAGACCTTCGGGCGATGGGAATAAACACCAGACTCTCCCTCACTGGTGAGAAACACCTTCCTCAGCTCCTCGGGGCTAACGTTTACCTGGTTTTTCCTCTTAGCGACAAGGACCTGGGAAGCTAAGTTATAATGAGAAGCTGTTCCATCATTCTAGAACCAGGCTGAGGAGGGCACTGAAGAATCTGAACGGGGAGTGTAATCCAGTGACATCCCCTCTGCAGGATCACTGAGGTTCACCTTAACCGACGACACTACCCAGTGCGAGGAGCCCCATCATTTTGGGAATCACCCAGACGGCAGAGGAGGAGACAATGCTGTCATTACATGGTGCAATGCTGCTTTCTCACGTCGAGTTTCTATTTTCTGGAATCTTCCTTTTAAACTTATTGAAAAAGCCGTGTGATGTGTTTGCGCAGAAGTGCAAACAACATGAGCAGCTGAGATCGAGGGCATGAAGTCACCATTAATGACAACTACTCGTGAATGCTGCCTTGCTGGCAGTGATCTTAAGAATCTCACTTAAGATGCATCCGAAAGTCAGAGTTAAATGATAAAAAAAAAAAAAAAAATGCTTATTAGACCTGATGGAAAATGGTAGCTTCAAGGGGTGGGAACAGCTTCGTTAAGGCTCTCATCAGCTAGAGATAATCTGTGTTGCACCAACTGGGCCTTGTTTTTGATTCTCTTTGGGGTCAACCTCAAGGCAGACGCCTCTCAGCTCTGTCCCTACAGAGGGGAGCAGTACAGAGAGTTCAGTTCCACTTTCCTTGGGCCAAATCACACCTGGGTGTCTGCGGTGACACTGGGCATGTCTAAATCCCCTGGGTCTTTTATTTACAAAACCAAACCGAGGCTACAGCTAGCGGTGGCTGATGCTGCCCACTACATTTTAAACCTTTTTATGACCATCTTCTTTATTGCAATCTGAAGTTTCTGGGGGTGCTTTTTAGCGTTTTTCATGTATAAGTATCTTCTAGCCTAAAAAAAGTTGTGTTTTTTCTTTTATTTTCTTATTTTACCCCATAATCAAGTTGTAAAGAGAGTGGGATGCCTGAGACTGCCTTGTTTTTATTGTCTTTTGCCAGAAGAGGAAACCAGTGCCTCCGCCAGCTGCCTTAATTGCAGGCCTCTTTAAAAATGGCAGAATGTTGCCTTGAGATGAAACAACTGCTTCATCTGGTGGTCAACTAAGTAAAACAGTGTTCGGCTACACTGCTGGTTTGCGGGGGCGGGGAAACACTGGCCTCGTTGAAGTTACTAAAGGATAAATGGGCTTCTGCCGTGGCACTTCCCTAAGGGATTTTCAAGGGCAGTGTGACTCTACGTCACTGTCTACCTGTGTTAATTCATAGCCCTACTGCCACATGGTAAATGCCTTTGTTTATGTCACCAAAGGGACACAGAGTAGGCCTCATGCAGGATACATTCTCCTGCATCTCACTTAGTAAGTCCCCAACACGTACCAGACCCTTGCTAAGCCCTTCACATGACTTTCCCCAAATCCTGACAGCAATCCTTTGCTCTAGGTCTTAATATTCCCACATGAAGAGGAAACGCAGGGGACGCAACCACCCTAGTAAGGAAGACGGAACCAGGAAAGGTCGGGACTGGACTTCTAACCTTCCTCTGACTGATGCCATGACCCCTGCTCTTGCATCTCTCATGCTGATTCTTAGAAGCAGCTCAGAGCTACAAGAGGCTACAATTCGCGACTCAGTCTGCAACCTGCTTCTTAAAAAGGTTTCTTTTCTGTAAAATGGGAGCTTGAAACTGCTAATTATAACATGGTCGATTCTGCATCAGAGTAGGGCAGGTTAGGTGGTGATGACCAACCACAGGATGGGTTGTCGGAAGTGAGCACGACCCCAGAGATAATGTCGTTGACCAGCACATGGTCTTCTGCGGGTCTTCCGTTGTCCTGGAGAGCAAGGCTGATGGAGGACGTGCAGAGTGAATGGTCACCTACATGGTATGTCAGGTGCCTTGTGCACAGCATTTAAAGGTGCCGGCAAAGTCGTGCAGATGCCGAATCCATTATTTCCTTTAACTGCAGTTTGTCAAAGCCGTTAACGTTCAGATCATCCTTCTTCGTTCCCTGGATGTGTCAAAAGATCCTTTTGCCACGCATTATTTCATACCCATCCCTCCGGTTTCCCAGCGAGGTTGTCAAGGGCTTCGTTGCTTCTTCGTTTGCTCACCACAGAGCCCATCGCAGTTTCCTGGACCAAGAAGCTACTTAGCACAATTTGCTGGAAAAAAATGATCTTCACATACCTGTTTTCTGTGTTTTCTGTTTTGTTCAGGAAGGAGGAAATGTGAAGGATGAGAGAGGGAGAGATGAGAGAGAACAGAAGAGGAAAACTGAACAGCCTCCCCGCCTTTCTGGGCTCAGCATCCCACCTACTATCAGACCTGAAGTCGTCTGCACGTCGCATGGGGGCTGCCAACTGTGTGGCCGAGGGAGACATAGCCGACCCACCCCCTTTCCCCAGTTGGATTTATGATGGCTTTTCGGTTTCTGCAGCCCCCCAGCTGGTCCATACCCTTAGGCCAGTTCCACCTGGGTGCTTCTAGAAGCCACAGGGTCTTCCAAGCAATGAGGCATCCATACCATGGCACTAGAAAGAACTGCCTTCCCCCTGCCCACCCCTGCAGAACAAGAGGGACACTGCTAGGTTGGGAGGGACCCTTTGGTCCACTGGGCTCTGTTCAGCTAAGCTGTCGCTGTTTTTCCTTCAGGCTGTCTACCCGCCATGCCTACCAGAACGAGCGTGGCTGTTCAACATTCATACCCTGTGGCTTATTTTGGACAATCTAATCAATATTTCATCAGAAAATTGTTTTTTAGTCCTTTGGAAATGTGATCTTTCAAAAGATTGCATGTTTAAGTTGAACTCTTCTTTTTAAAACCATACAAATTATTTCCAGTGAGGTAAACGTTAGAAACGTAGAATTCGGAAAGTTCTGGCGTATGTATATACTTGGGAAACGAAACCATCATCACAGTCAAGATAATGAACACCTCCATCACCCTGTATGTGTCCCTCTGTAACCTCTCCTTTCCGCTGCTCTGTTGCCTCCACAACCGATGTGCTTTCTCTCACTGTACGTTACTCCATATTATTTCCTAAAATTCTATCTAAATGGAATCATGCAGTACGCACTCTCTGGTCTACCTTCTTTCACTCAGCATCATCGTTTATTTTCAGATTCATCCCCAGTAGAGCAATATTTTGGTCCTTTCTATTCCACGGCATGTTTATTCCACAGTTTGTTTATTCATTCACCTGCCATTGGCATTTGGGTTATTCCAGGGTTTCGTTTACTACAAGGGAAGCTGCTATGAACTTTCTTGAACACCTCTGTATGGACACAGGCTTCCTTTTCTCTTGGGGAATATGCAGGACTAGAATGGGTGGTCTGGCAGACGCGCGTTTCACCTTTTCAGAAACTGCAAACTACCTCCTAAAGTGGTTTTGTCCTTTCACGTCACAGCAGCAGAGCATGACAGGACTATATCCTCACCAATGCTTAAAATGGTCACTCTTTTTCATTTTAGCAGTTCTCATAGGAGTAGTTTTAATTTGCAGGTCCCTAATGATTCATGACATAGAGCTTTCCGTGCGGTGATTTTCCACATGCTTTTTTTATCTTCTTTAGCGGAGTGTCTGTGCATGTTGTGCTCATTTTTTGTTCTTGTTTTGGGTTGTTTTGTTCTTGAGTTTTGAAGGTTTATATATTCTAGATACAGCCCTTTGTCAGATAAATGCTTTATAGACATGTTTTTCCCTATTCTTGGGGCTTTTCATTTTCTTAAGAGCAGAAGTTTTTAATTTTGATAAAGTTCAATGTATCTCTTTGTTGTTCTATAGATCCTTGGTTTTTATATATATCACATCTTTTCCTAACCCAAGCTCTCAAAGGTTTACTTCTAGAAGCTTCATAATTTTAGATTTTACATTGAAATTGATACTTTGAGTTATTTTTGTATATGGTGTAAGACATGGGTCTAGGTTTATTTTATTTCATTTTTTTTTCGCAGCTCTCAAATTGTTGCAGCATCATTTATTGAAAAACTATCATTTTCCTACTGAATTGCTTTTGCAACTTTGTTGAAAATCCATGATCTAAATATGTGTAGGTCAATTTCTGGACTCTATTCCATTCTGTTGATCTGTCTTTTGATACTTGCACTATACCACACTGTCCTGATAACTGCATCTTTATAACAAACCTTAATGCCAGGGAGTATTTATAATATAGTCTTCCAATCTTGTTGTTTGCAAATTTATTTTAGCTATCATAGGTCCTGCACAATTTCACATAAATTTTCAAATCAATGTGTTGATTATTAATAAAATTTCTGTTGGAGTTTTGACTTGACTTGAATCTATAAGTCATTTGGGGGATAATTTTGTATCACATTTGGCACTAACAATCATTAAACAGGTGATGCTATTGGGGTACTTTGAGTCACTAAGGAAATGGAACGCTTTGGAGATACAGAGTCGGGGAAGTCAATGTCTCATGAAGACCTTGATCTGTCGTCACAGGCTCCCTTCAGGTCACACTCATAGGAGGCGCACAATAAATATGGTTAAATGAACACATAAAGGAAAAACGATTATAAAATGTTGAGGCTGTTTACCTAGTGTACATATCCACATGGACAGAGAGGAAGCCTGGTGGGCTGGAAGGAGAGCACAGACTTTGGACTCAGAGAAGTTTGGGATTAATTCTAGCTCCCCACTCCCTTACTTACCAGATAAGTGAGAACAAGTTAAAATATCTAAGTTTCAGTGTCTTCATCTTTAGACTAGAGTTAACAGTACCTGTCTTGCAATAATATTGTTTTGAAGAGAAAATCAGATATGCACGAGATCACCTAACACAGAACACGATATTCATTAGGCATCGAATTAATGTACCTTCTCTCTCCTGCAGAGCAGCCCACTGGGGAAGGCAGAACTTTGCATAGCTACTGCTAACAATATGTAAGGGACTGATTTAAGACGTAGGGGAAGAGACTTAGTGATTTTCTCTGTTGGGAAGCCAAAGTGTTCTGAGTAGTACTCTACCATCTTCAAGGAACCTCTTAAAAGGAAATGCATTTATGTAAATTTATGCCTTCAGTTCTAACAAAATAAAATAAAATAATAAAATAAAAAATAAAATAAAATATTAAATTAAATTAAAATTAAATAATTAAAATAATAAAGTAAAATAAAATAAAATGAAAAGAAATGGAAAAACTTAATTTTATTACTATCCAATCACACCTTTTATAATCCAGAGTTGGATTTTGAACCTAAATCGTGCTCTTTCCACCATACCACCTTTTTTAATTTTTTTGTAACCTTAGTCTAAAAATATCTTGTTTTCAGAACAAAGTATTAGTCAATCAACTAATAATATAAGCAAAAATATTTTGGGACTTAAGTAATGATACAAATTCTTACTGTTATTCTTCTTATTCATTTTCATTCCCAGTGTTTCAAGCTGGAGATAAATTTAATCTGCAGGCATTCTTAAAGAGTGACTTTGGCTGTGAGTAGCCGGGTGTTGGCCGTTGAGAAAATACACACACAGTGACTTACAGTGAGATTCTGAGTCTTTATCTCGGGGGTGGGGGTCTCTTCTGCGGCCTGTGGGCTCAGAAGCCAGCTAGGACTGCGTTTCCCACACCTCTTTTTCTAGTAAATTCAGCTTGCAAGCTGGGATGACCCAGCTGCATCCAATTAGACTCCTTCAGACAGGAAGGGAGAGGAGCTACAGAAAACACTGGAGCAAACAGTCTCATTTCCATGAATGCCCGGGCCTCCTCGCTCACCAGGCGCACTTGGACTCATGCAGCGGCCCAGGATCCGGAAGGCTGCGGTCCCCACAATGGAGGCATTGTTCCCCGAGGGGACAGGGAGTTGGGCCTGAAGAGCACCCGCACTGCGAGTTGGTGGGGGAAGCAGGGGAGGCAGGCCTCGGCCCCATCAGCTTCTGTCTCCCGCTCCTGACCCAGATTCAGAAAAGTCTGGTTTTGCAAACCACGCACCTTTTCAGATCAAATTGGGGCTGCCTCTCGCTCTAAATATAGTTGTTATTATGAAATATCTAGACCAGAGTTAGATGGAGTATGAAGGTCCAAGAAAAATGACATTATAAATGGAGCCTCTGGGCCCACGGCAGGAGATCTGCGGTCGGTGAGCGTGGCAGGGCCTTCAAACGCTGGCTTCCACAGTGTCCGCCGAGGACCTGAGCTCAAGACACGGATCGTTGTCTACACTGGAATTACAGAGTGCGTTTTTTTCTGCCTTGCTCAAAAGACGGTGGCCCTCACCAGTACATCCTATTGGGTTCACTGTTTAGCTCAGGGGGAAGGCCTGAGAGGAAATGCCTGCCAAATTGTCATCAAGGTTCAAGTTTAAAAGGCTAATCCTATTTTTCCATTGCAGTAGGTGATGGTGCTGTTACAGCACCGCAGTGGAGTCAATTATCATCGAATTAGATCGTTAAAGCTTAAAGATAGCCCAATACAATGATTCCCAGAGAAGAGCAGCAAAACGGACTCAAAAGGAATGCATGTTTTTTGGCTCGAGTTCAATATTCCAGCAGTTTCTTCATTTCCCACTTGATCCCAAAGAGGGTGAGACCCAGCTAGCAGATGGAACAGAGTGGGAACAATTTGGGTGTTTAATCTAAAAAAAATATATGAGTTAGGAATCATTATCCCTATGACACAGAGGAGGAAACTGCCATTTTCAAAGGGTGCAGGGCATGCTGGGTGACTAGAAGGCTAGAGAACACCAAAGCTCCAACTTCAATCTGGCACGTGACTTTTCACATTCCTTGACAAGCCACCAAATATCTCCTAGTACGTTCAAGGTAACGGCTGAAGCAGGGCCGACTGGCCACCCAGGCCCAGAAATGCCTGAGGTTACGAATGTGTCCACAGGGTCACAGAAGTGGGAGGAAAGGTGACAGCCAAGCAGGAGAGCAGGAGAGATGTGAACAGAGCTACGTCCCATCCCTCTTCACCGTTCATCGGTTAGGACATCTTAGTCAAAGGTGATCACCTAAACCACGAGAAAGGGTTTATGGAGATTACACGAGAAAATGAATGGAAGCTCCAGAGCCTGGAGATCACGTGGCACCCAGCATGCCGCCCGTGAGTTGTAAAACAGGGCGTTTGGACCTGGTGTAGCTTTTGGAGAGTCCAAGAGTGCAGAAGCCCTCATTCTCTGCAACCTCTCAGCAAACTTTCTCCTGGGATGCGTGGAGGTCAGACTTCATCAAGGACATTTGTCTCTCGAGGCCACAGGCAGAGAGATCGAATTGCAAATGGGTGTGCCTTAGGGACTCGGAAGAGGGTACCTGAGCTAGCTCCCCTGTTCTTGTGCAGAGCCATACACCCCAAGCCAAGAGGGACGGCCTCTCCTGCAGAGCACACAGGAGGACAGCCAGAGCCTGGGGACGGGAGGCCCCTCATGGGTGGCCTGGCCATAGCCACGCACGGCGATATCCAGGGCAGTAGGGGTGGCAGTGAGTGTGCCCACATTTCCAGGGCCCGCAGTGACCTTGTTGTTGGCCGTCTCTCAGCTAAAAAGTGTATTTCTCACCTCGCTTAAGGGTGGGAGTTGGGAAAGATTACCACATAGCAGTCTCCAACGACTTGCTGACCCCGAGTCCACTTCACAGAGTCAACGGCTGTAAACTCTACCTGGAGGTTTCCCGGGCATCTCACACTCGACAGGTTTAAACACGAATTTGTTAACACCCCCATCACACCAGCCTCGGATCCTGTGATCCCCGTCAGATCCCCATGGGTAGACTCATCATCTGTCAAGCCACCAAAGCCAGACACACCCTTCTCTCACCCCCTATCCAACTAGTCATCAAATTCCTTTGACCCACGCTTGCATATCTGTCCCCCGCGGCCTTCTCCACTGCACTTTCTCTGTCACCACGTCAGCTCTTCCCTCATCGTTTCTTTCTCAGACGATGATTGGCCTTTCACAAGGGATGTTTGCAAATGTAACCATTTCTGACCTCCTCCATTTCTGATCAATGAGATGTATTGGCAGTTGGGGGCAGAATTTGGGTACTAATATTTAAAAATAATTTTTGAGTCATTTTTTTACAGATGCAGGGTGGGAAATCATTGTTCAGTGATGCAGATCTGATCCCATCACTCACTCCCATGCTTGAATAGCCTTCTTCCATTCTTACCTGAGCTTGAAATAGGCTCCTAACGGGGACCCTCAGCCCAGTCCCTTTATTATTTTCTTATGCCATGTTGCACTCTTTGTCACCTCTCTTCTGCCTTTGAACAGGCTCGGCCCGATACCTTCTGACAGCCCAGAAATGCTGCTCTTCTTGTATTAAATGCTGAGGAGGCTACACACCAAGGCCACTGGAGCAAAATAAACTGATTCATGTTTTATTTTTATCTGGGCATCTCTCATCCAGATGATATTTTGGAAAACTCTAGCCTGGAAAGCAGGAGACCTTGTTTCTGCCCCAAATATTTAATATTTTGTGTGTGTGTGACCTTGAGTAAGCTGCCAGCTCTCTCACTCTCTTGGCCTCAGTCTCTTCATCTATAAAATAAAGGAGCTGGATTACATATTCCCTTACAGACCGGTTACAAAATTTCATGACAACCTCCATTACTGAGTTTTTCCCTCAGAGATATTTCTGTTCCTGAAACTCATGTCTTACCTTTGCTCTGTAACTGAACTGTTTCCAGTTTAGATTTTATCATGAGTAGTCGTTTTGTTCTGTTTCCTATAAAACTGACCCTGGCACAAATCAGTTTTGTTTTGATAAGTGGATTAAAGGCTTCATGGAGAGGGAGAGGGAGAGAGGGAGAGAGGGGGAGAGGGGGAGAGGGGAAGAGAGAGAGAGAGAGAGAAGAAGGAGGAGGAGGAGGAGGAGGAGGAGGAGGAAGAGGAGGAGGAGGAGGAGGAGGAGGAGGAGGAGGAGGAGGAGGAAAGACATAATCAAAGAGGCAACCATCAGCGTCATCTCCAGTCCCAACAAGGAAGAACATTCTGGGGTTCTCTGCGCGTGAGGTATACGTTTGTGGGACACTGCTAGATCCTTCCAGCTTTCTACTCTGCCTGCCTGCCCAGCCCAACCCATCCCATCCCAGGCTGAGTGACAAGGTCTCTTCAAATGCATCAGCTGAGGTGAGACTTCTGCGACCTTCCCTATGTGAAAAGAAGAGTCAGTGTGAAACTCACTCCTAGCCTTTCAAAGCTCATGCCCCCACCCGACTCCCCTTATGTCTGTACCATGCACGCCCATGACGTTCTCTCTCCCTTGCAGGAAAAGACACACATTCGTGAGCGCAATAACGTGAGCATTTGGTGGGGGTGAAATTACATCCACTTGGGATGAGGAGGAGGTTTGGTTATGGGGGGTCTGAGTCGGCTGGGGCTGCCACCACAAAACCACACACGGAGGGTTTAAACTATAGAGACTTATTTTCTCGCAGTTTGGGGGGCTAGAAATCCAAGATCAAGGCGTCAGTCGGGCTGCTTTCTCCTCCTCCCTGTCGTCCTCACATGCTCCTTCTCTCCCTGTGTCTGTGCATCCTAATCTGTCCTTAGAGGGACACCAGTCATGTTAGATCAGGGTCCATCTATATAATTTCACTTTATCTTGATCTCACCTCTTTAAAAGCCCTGTCTCTCAACACACTCAGGTCCCGGGGTAGGGCCCAGCAGTTTGGGGAACACGGGGAGCAGAGTGTTTACTCTGGTCCTTAAGGGGCTGGCATGCCTTGGAAGTGTCCGTGACATTAGAGAAGGAGCATCATCCAAACGACTCAGGCTGCCACATACCAGCGACAGGGAGCTGTTCTGTTTTCTCAGCCCTATGAGGAGGATTTAACCGAAGCAGAAAGATCTTTGAATTCCGCAGGCGCACTGGGTGCTGTGTCATTGCTGTGGTGGTGTCGCTGCTGGGTGTGGGGCTGTGTCCACCCTGGCTTCCAAGCTCCTCCTCTTGGGGGCAGGTCTGACGAGGGGCACAGGTGTCTGCAGAACCGTTTCTGGTTCAGACAAGCCCTGTAGTAAGGCAGCTTCAGCCGACGGAAGAAGGGTGAGCCGGTGCCTTTCCATCTGTGAAACGGGCATGAGGAGATGATGACAGAAACAGTGATGTTGACATCACACGTGGGATGAAAGCGGTTGCCTCGTCTGAAGGGACTGACCTGAGCAGGCATTTGATAGGGGTCAGCCTCCTACCTTTACACTCAAAGCCAGGTGGCCCGTCCTCGGTAAAGCAGTGATGGAGGTGTGCGGCCTGGGAGCAGTAGGGTCTGAGACCTCACCTCCCTGAGGGCTTAAACTGCAGAGCCAAAGCATTGGCAGGGTTCAGTACAGCTAAAAAATATATAAAATAGGATAGGATAGGATAGGATAGGATAGGATAGGATAGGATAGGATAGGATAGGACAGGACAGGACAGGACAGGATAGAACAGAACAGAACAGAATAGAACAAAATGGAAAAATAAAATATAAAATAAAATAAATAAAATATAAAAATAAAAGATAAAACAATAAAGTAAAATAAAATAATAAAATAATAAATAAAATAAAAGATAAAATAAAATTAAATTAAATTGATAAAATATAAAAATAAAAGATAAAACAATAAAGTAAAATAAAATAATAAAATAAAATAAAATATAAAAAGATAAAATAAAATAAATAAAATAAAATTAATGAAATATAAAAATAGAATAGAATAAAATAAAAAATAGAAATAAAATAAATTGAATTAAATTAAAAAGTAGTGTAATGAGCAACAGGACAGCCAGGTAGGAGACCTGCCTTCTGCCAGCCACAGACATTGTTGTCTTTGGATTCTAAGCCAATTTTATTTAACCTTTTTCCAGAAGAAGGAAGAGGCAGGAAATCAAAGAAAAACAGCCCTACAGACCGTTCCCCCTGCCCTGGGGGAAGCATAAACCCAAGTCCATTAACCACAACCAGGCGCACGGCTAGTTGGCACCTCGGGCCCAGGCCGGAGTCGGCCCTGGTGCCTTCGGCCTTGCAGGACGCAGTGGCTGTCCTTTGGCTGTCACTTCCCTGCACGAGTCCAACCAAGCGTGTTGCCCAGGACAGACCTGAGGCAGGCAGAGGTGCCACACCATGAGCAGCAGACGCTGGTGCGTTTTGGCTTGTCACACAAGACTTGTTTTCATTTCCGCTGACGCCTTTTTCTGGCTGGTGCAGTGGTGGGTGAAAGGAGAGGTGTCACCTGGCCCATGACGGAAAGAACTGAAAATCGCTGGGCCAATGAAACGATCCGCTTTGCAGGGGACAGTGGCCGGGAAGTCTTCCTTCACTTGGAATTTGAGAAACAGGAGAGAGAGCTCACCCACAGCTTCTTCATTTTATAGCTGGACAGTGGGACCCAGAGAAGGGAGACCCACCCACGCAGCTGCACAGAGAACTTCACATTGTGTGCAAAGTTCTGGATCGACTGCCTTACCTGCCACAGGCCCTTTGCAATTTTGGAGATGTCACAGCCAGGGAGGGTTTGTGAGGTTGCCTTACCTCGAAATAAAAATAAATTCTTCTTGAAGTCCAAAGATCAATTCATCCAAGGCTCAAGAATGGGGTTTGACTTAGGATCCGACAACATTTGGTGAGGAGTTTCGGGTTGACGTAAATGCAATGACAGCACCAAGCTGCCCAAGCAGCCAAATTCAGAAGCCTACAGAAGGCCCCTCGTACCTCCTGGGATTGTTGTTGTCGTTGTTTATGCGTTGTTATTCATTTTCCAAAATGGAAATGTTCTGCGAGCTGAGCTGAATTAGCGTGGACCTCTAGCAGCGGCTCTGGCCCTGAATGATACGTCAGAAAGGCCACTGAGAGCAAGAAATGGCGAGAGAGAAAAGTGACGTCGTGTGACTCATCTTTTCAATTGTTCCTGGGCAAGTGAGTCCCGTGAGAGAGAAGCGAATTTTCTAAGCGAGTGATTTTCAAAATTTCTTGCCTTTTGGATTCATTTGCAGAGATTTAAAAAAAGAAAAAAATCAATGCCTGGGACGCATCTTAGACTGGTGACCTAGCTACTCTGGGCCTCGGGATTTGTTAAACTTCTCCAAATCATTCCAACAACTGGGACGACGGGAGAACCATTGATGGGAAACTGCAAACTAGTGATGATGGGAGAGACTCACCTCTCAGTGGGAACCGAAGATCATTTATCTTTATGGTGGTCAAAATACTGACCATGAGATCTACTCTCTTACATTTTTACGCACACAATCCGTTGTTGCCTGTGGACTAGCTGTGGAGGGGCCCCCACTTGTCCTCATTTTGCACAACCAGAACTTTCACTCACTGAATAGCAGCTCCCCATTTCCCCTGCCCCGAACAACTGGCTGCCACCCGGATACTCTCTGCTGCCACGTTTGACTATTTCAGGTACCTCGCCTAAGAGGAATCTTGCAGTATCCATTCTTTTGTGACTGGCTTATTTAATTTAATACAACGTCCTCTGGGTTCATCCTTCTCGTTGCATGTGGCAGAATTTTCTTCTTTTTATAAGGTTGAATGGTGATATTCCACTGTATGTATACACCACATTTTTTATGCATTTATTCAATCGGTTGTTCCTGTATCTTGGGCTATTGTGAACTGTGCTGAAGAGAACACGGGAGCGCAGACAAAGCTTTGAGACCTTGATTTCCAATTTTGGGATGGATACCCGGAAGTGGGATTGCTGGATCACATGGTAGTTTTATTTTAAATTTCTATGAGCCTCCATACTGCTTTCTACCACAGTGGTAACCTTTTATCTTCCCTCCAAAAGTAAACGACTTCTCTATACCCTCACCAACACTTATCATTTTTTAAAAATAATAGCCATTCTACCAACCATGAAGTGATATCTACCTCGTTGTGCTTTTGATTTGCATTTCCCTGATGATGAGTGATGTGTATTTTTATATTCCTGTTGTGAAAATGAGAGACTGTATTTGCAAACTGTATATGTGATAAGGAGTTAGTATCCCAAATATATAAAGAACAACAACTCAGTGGCAAAAATATAATAATAATAACTTGATCTTAAAAGGGCCAAAAGATTCAACAGACATTTCTCCAAAGAGGATCACTGAAACGTATCTTTGAAATTTTGAACTGGGCTCTGGGTTCATTAACCCATCGCTGGTACCTTGTTGAGGGGACTTGGGTTGACAGAGCTTTTGGCATCTTCCCACCTCTTATGCCTTGTCCTCCCTAGAAAGCAGAGCTGCAGCCTCTCCTGAGCACCCATGTGCCCCTTGCTCATACTGGTTTCCCATGAGAGTGAACCCATCCGTGAGTCTACTAAGCTTATGACGTCCACCCTCACCTTTTAGCATAGATACTCAGAACATAAAAAGGTTAGGCTGTTCCCGCCTCCCCTCAGTTTAAATCCTCTTTATGTGTAGTGTCACTGAGGCCACGAAGGACAGGGGACACCTGTCACTCATCTTTGGAGACAGCATAGGAGTGGGTCAAGAGACCAGGGATTTGGGAACTAAATGGCTTCAAGCCTGAGTGCTGACATTTCCTGCCCGTGTACCCTCATCTGTGCCACCTAGAAGTCTGAACTTCAATTTTCTTTTCTATAAAAGGGGGACAATAGCCCCTGTATCAAATGGTCCTGGGGAGAATTTCCGTGAAATAGCATCTGCCATGTAGGGAGTCCTCTGTGTGAGTTAGATTCTTTCCCTCACCCCTTTGGCCTTGATCTCCAAAGCAGTTCAGGCACACTCTAGCTGATGAGAAAATGGGCTGCTTCGAGAACTCAAAAATAATTGATCCCAAGGGGTGAAAATCCACACCCAAAAAGCGCCAGCTTCTTAGGTTTCCTCGCTGAGAATAACACATGGATTTAAAAACTCCCATATTATGGGATTTTAATTAGCCATTCATCGAGGGCGTTCTTATAAAATGGGAAATTATGTGAGGGCGCATATATAAATGCGACCAACAATTACCCTGATGTGCAGACCCAGTCGTCACCGAAGAGGGAGCCTATCAATCCAGCATTTGTTAGCCCCAGCCCTGTCAGGAAACCCTGGCCACAGAGCAGCCCTGTCGTTTCCTCCCCCGAGGCCTGAGGCTGCAGACTGCCAGTCACAACAACCCCATTTACTGGACACCTCCCCAGTGCCAGTGCGACACACCACCTCCTCACCCCGTTACCATGTCAGTCCTCACAACCTCCATTCATCCTCTTCCACCAAAGTGGAGACCGAGGCTCCCAGAGGTTAATGATGGCCCAAACCACTCACTGAGTGTCAGGAGTGGTCCTCAGACCCCGTGTACGTGCCCGAGGATAGAATCTTCAAAGATAGAGCAGGTGGTGAATCGCAACCTTCCCATCGTGGAGAAAAGACAGGCAAATCCTTAAAGCTGAGATCTGAAACCATCTGGAGACAGAGGAGAGCCAGAGCCACATGCAGGTAAATCAAAGACGTTCACATAAATATTTACATTCTAGCACAGTCGTTTTAGGCAGCATCTTCTGATTTCTCTAGAACAGCGGGATGACGATGACAATGAAGCCCACGGAAGCTTGGGCCAACTCTCTCTAAGGGAGAGGGAGCTTCCCGGCGTGTAAGCCCGCAGGTAAGATTGAGGGCCTGCCACCCACCCGAACCCTCACATTTTAATGTTTTATACTTAAGACCTGCACCAGACGTTCAAAATGCTATTTCACAAGAAGTTTAAATGGTGTGGGAAATTCCACGTGCTGCACCTCATATCATTTGTTCTTTTAGCCCTGGCCGTCGGGATCTGTTTTGTTTCTTGTTCCTACTGTGTCTGTGCTCTTTCCTGTCCTTGTGCATAGGCTTCTCTCCTCCCAACGTATCCCCTCTTTATCCCCATAACTTCCAGGCGCCCTCTAATTTCATTCCATGCATTCTTCCTTCAAATACCGTCACCAGATTTGATCATTTTTGCATTGCTCATCTGTTTTCTCCCAGGACCTGGCATGTGCCTGAAACAGTAGAACTCGGCCACGTTCAATGGATGAAAAAATGAATGAATGAATGAATGTTAAGTTTTGGATTAGGACGTAAATAGCCTGTGTATACAGGCATTATGTAATCTTCTCTTAGCAATGTGTGTTACAGGCGCCCGCGCCTAGAAAACACAGTATGTAAGTCTTTATCACTAAAGTCTGGGATTCTAGGTCTATTTTGCTGATTTTTTGGTCTGAATCATCTATAATTTCAACAATAAGCACATGCGATTTTTCAATTCAGATAAAATAATCAGATAATAAAAATCAAAATGATGGTCCTAAGACTTAGTGAAGAATATGAAACACATAACGCTTTTTTTTTGTATAAAACATGCATTTCTATTTACTGAGAAATAATAATAGTCATTTACATAGTCCATTGCTGTGCTTCACAGCTTTGGAGGTGGTTTTTAATCCAGCCCCAGACTTGACCTTCAACAACGAGGGTCTCTTCCTTTTACAGATGAGGACAGTGGCCCCTGCCACATGTGGAGGGCAGGCATCTCGGATCACGTGCCTGCTTGGGAAGGGCCTTTGATCTCTCTTGGCTCCAGTTTCTTCATCAGCAAAGTTGAGAAACAAGTACTGGCCTCGCGGAATGAAAGCACCATCATGCTGGAGTCACTGTTCGGTCATAGAAAATGCTCAGAAACGTGCTGGACTTGCATGGCTTTGTCACCGTGTGGACTTGGAGCTGGTGTGGAACCCAAGCTTGTTGGTACCTTTTCCTTGCTCTATGATGCTTATTGAAAATAGCGGGCAAGGTCGTTCACCTCTGCCTTAGGGCATAATGTATCGGATCCTACTTGTTGGGAAATGAGACTGGGATCTACCTGGTAGAGAAGATGCTTAAGGCGGCCTTCATCTCTTCGGGAGGGCCACGAGCCTGCCTGCCGTGAGTTGAACACGGTGTCACATCTGTGGGTCTGCGTGTGCTGCCTCCTCTTTCCACTGTATTCCTGGAGCATCCCTGCTCATGCCATCTTCATGTCACCGTACAGGTGTCCAAGCCAGAGCCTGGGAACTCCTATGCCTGTGAAATTAACAGCTGGGGGACAGCGAGGGTTGTGGCAGAGGTTGCGATCATGCACCATCATAATGCCATCGAACAACAGGGATGGCTCTTCTTCCACAGATGTCTCCCCAGAGATGTCATCACCTGGACTACATCCTGTCTCCAGTCTGACTCCACCCACGAAACTAAGCTAAGTTAAAGGACCTTTCATGAAATGTCTTATATATAGAAGGTTTTCTGCCATGTTGGGGTTATAGAAATAAAAAGCAAATATCTATCTTTATAGATTTTTGCATCTTCAGCAGCAAACAGCATGCAAGGTCCCCAGTGGACTGTTTGATGAGTGAACTGATAAAGGTATGAGAACCCCCTCCCAGTTGCCGACTCCACTGCATTTAGAGATCCCTGTTTCACCAGTTCTGAATGCATGTTTGAAAGAATCAGGAGAAAATGCTCAGTTCTGTAGGCCTTGTTTTAACGATTGCCTGCAAGCTTTTTGAGTTGTCCCTTTAGGGCCATCTTCAAGGGTCTGTGACCTGTACAGTCACTTAAGAAAAAGGCCTCAGGAGGCTTGGTTTAATGACCTTTTGTCACCCTCTTGAAATTCTTAACTGTTATAACATGGTTCCTGCACAGTATGTAGTCGGTCCTGCGTCTCTTCTTTCTCCGAAAAGGACTCAGGATGCTGGAAGACTTTTCCAATATCAAATTACGTAGACAAAACAACACACGGATGAACTAAGTGTGACTGAATCAGAAACACGTGTTCAAATGGACTCTGCTCGAGCCTAAAATAGTGGCAGCGAAAGAGGACCCTGTGTCAACACACTTAAAGTTAAGTTGCCCGGCACGTATTTGAACGAATTTGCAAACTTTGCTCCAGAGAAGCTCTTCTGCTTCTCCTCCATCTCCCTGAACTTAGATCCTGAGGACCTTACCCCAGTTATTTTTCCTCTGGAGTAAGTGTGCTCCTCGTACCTCAGATGGATGTGTTTGCCTCAAATTAACCAGCACCTTCCAACCCTGTGGCTTTATGACTCTATGAGTCCCGGGAGTGCTGCTCACTGATGCCCACATTCCCCTCAGAGTGAGGAAATGAAAGCGGGGACATGCCAAGGCAGGGGCTCGTCTTCCCTCCCGTGAAACCCTTGTGATGACGTCTGCTCTATGGTTTAATCTATTCCCTTCCGTTTGTCTCTCTGTCGCCCTGGCCATCTGGGAGCTCTGCAGGTAAAATTCCTCATGGGAAAGGGATGCGTCTCCAAGAAAAGAAGAAAGGCACTCTCACATTTATGGGGTTCCTGTAGGGGTATTTTATTTATATTTAGGCATGTCTAGCATCCAAACACCCTGGAGAAAAGCATTACCCGTGGCATTTTACAAATACATTAACTGAGCTCTGTGGCTGTTCAGTAACACGGTTAATAACTACAGAACTGGTATCTGAATGTAGCATGAACTGCAACGGCCTTGCTCTTGTCCTCATGCCACATAACGTCAGCCCTTTGGGTGTGGAAGGAAAATCTATTTTGGGGTGAACCTGTGGGAAGTGGTTTTCGTAAGGCGCTCCTTCTGCTGATGCTTTAGAGCCAGGACTTGGGTCAGGTCGGCCTGACTCACTTGCACTTGCCGTCCCGAAGAAGCCGCGTGGCCTCTGTGGCCTTTCGTGTCCTCGCGGGCCAGTGCCAGCAGTCATCCCTTCCCTGCCTGCCTCCCTGGGCTGCTCGGGACCAGAAGGAACACGTCCGAGGTTCGAGTCCTCAGAAAGAAGCACAGGCCACGTGACTGCAAGGTTCTGGTTGGTGACGTCATTTGTTTTCGCAGAGAAATGAATAGGTTGATTCTGGAGGTGATAATTGAGAAGGGCTGTCCCCACGCCACCAGGCACCAGAGGGAGCCAGGCTGAGCTCTTTAAATGGAGAGTTTCATGAACAAGGAGGAATAAGACGTTGAACTTGCGTGCAGGCAGGGCAAGGCAACAGCGTTAATTAACGTGGAAGGGCAAAGGTGGGCCCTGGGCCTTAACGAAGGGGACACCGTGGGATAAACACAGAGAGCTGTAGCATCCACGGAGTGAGTGGGCCTCAGCCAGCCGCCTCCCGACCCGGGACCTGGGGTGCAGGAAGATCAGCTTTACGACCTAATCCCTAGGAAACTTTGCCTCAGCTCCGCAGGTTCATTCCAAGCAAAAGGTGAGAGGAAACGAAGAGTTAGCTGAGCCAAGAAAGGCAATCACACACCGACACACACCAGAACCACGTTATGTCACCCTGGGCTTTCTGCACCGTTGCCACCATTAACACCTGGAAAGACTTTGATTCTCACATTAGCAAAACACGCCATAAAGCATGAGCTTCCCCCTCCTCCCGCAGACCCTGGCCCCATGGCGAGGGGGAGGGGACTGTCACAAAGGCACCATTCAGCCCTGGCAATGCTTTCTTGATTAGGCCTCTGAGGGGAGACTTCGACTGAGCCTTCCCACAGAATGAGCAGACGGTCACAGCATCTGAGCAGCAGCCACCGGGCCCAGGGCTCCTGGCCTGTCCAGGGCCTGCAGGGGTGAGTGAGACGAGGCTCCCGATCTCACAGAGAAGGAGGCTGACATCTCTGTGAGGGTCCGAGTTGGCGACATGAACATTTACGTCCACCATGTGTCAGATACGACGAGACGCTGAGGGTGCGATGATGCCCAACTTCACCTTGTTCAGAAGAGGGGACCGTCAGTCACATACGTGACACCCAAAATTTCACCATTCATGACCGAATACAGAGTGGCTGTGACTATAATGAAAGCCCCACATTTCCAACTGGAAGGTCTAAAATGGGGTCACACACACACACAACCATACGTATACAAGTAGCTAAGTTGACCAAAATATTTAAATTTCACATGAGCTATACATTTAAAATGACATAAGTTCTGGTAAACTCTTCGACCCTCATGTCACAATGCAAGTTTATTCAGACTCCACACGGCTCCCCAGTGCCCGGATCCCCTCGTGCACAGAACTGTTCCTTCAGTCGCTGTCACTTGGCATCGTCACTCCCACCTGCTGGAAAGGAAATCTCCTCCTGGATCCTTAGAAGCTGCCATTACCAGCCACTTTATCTCAAGCCACGAGCTTCCATTCACCATTCATGATCTTCACAACACATGTTTCTTGCTCTATTGCTCTTTGAAAGTGAATTTTTTTTTTTTTTAAAAAGCCATGTTTGTGACAATATGCCAGGAATGGCTCTGAGAGGTCAAAGCCTCCCTCGGTCCAAAAAAAATAATTACGCCTAAATGAAATTTCTTTGCTGCCTTTGTCAGCAATCCCATTAGGTGACTCCCAGGGGGATCCAACACCAACAGTGACCGTCACTGAGCTCGCTTTTGCTCATGTCTGTTCTCCAAACACTACTCTGATTCGGAAAATAAAACCTGGAGGGGAGTCAGTGCCCCCTCATAGACTTTGTACAGAATTAGAGAGGATCAACTCCTCATTTTCTCAAGGATATTTTTTGGGGGAAGATATTCTGCCTCTTACTCTGGCATTTGCGGTAAACAAACATCAATTAAAGGGTGGTACAGAAGAAAGGGTGATTTTTTCTAGAGGAAAGAGAGAGTTCATGAGCAAGGAACGTTCCTAAGGAAAAAGTGACACCAGAGAGCCACTTGGGAGTGTCTCATGGAGGCGGAGGCGCTCGGGGGATTCATCTGGGACTGTCACTCACACCAAGGCACAGCGGGGAGAAGCTGCAAGGCTCCGCAGGGAAATGCCAAAATCCACGAAAGGTCCGAGGTTGTGTCCTCTTTGGGAGCCGACAAGCTTCCTGCCACGGTTTCACGGACGCTGGCGGGAGGAATGGGCCTCCTGGGTCAGAGACAGAGGACTTTCGAAGTCCACAGCTGCTCGGGTGCTCCCTCGCCCGCAGTCCCTCTGGGGGGACTCGGACGGGCCTGGCCGGGAACCGCACACACAGATCAGGAACCCCCACCCCAGGGCAAGAGGATCCTGGACTCCGGACAGCAAGCAAACTCGTGCCACGTTTGCCCTTCAAAAGCCTCCGGAGTGCGTTAGAAGTGCCACGTGCACCACCACCCGCGCTGCCCCGGCTCCCACCGTCCCCCACACAGAATTCTGCAATATCCTGACTGCTCTCTGCCTGTGTCGTCTTCACCCTGCGGAGGATTCTCAGCGGAGCAGCCCAATCTCATCCCCCCACTGCTCTTCCGGCTCTCCTCGTCCCCACCTCTGCTCCAGGATGGATGGATGGCTTCCTCGCTCCTTTGAAACCCACCAGGAGAGTGTGTGCTGCCCCCTCTGCCTGGCATGCTCTGCCCAAGATGTTCCCAGCAACCACGCTCTCATCTATTACAGTCTTTACTCAAAATTCACCTTCTCAGGAAGGGTCTCCCTGGACATCCAATTTAAGACCGCAGCCCCTGGCTACAAATAAGTCCACCTTCCCTATTTTATTTTTCTGCATGGGACCTAACTGTCTTCTAACATACGATACAATTAGTTACTTATTTGGGTTATTCTTTCTCTTATTAAAACATGCGTTATGAGAGAGTGCGCTTTATGAGTTTTCTTTCTTCTGGCTGTTCAGTGCATCAGTTCTAGGAAAATGCTTGTCACATCTCAAGAAATATTTGGTCAATGAATGAATATCATTCTGGCTCCAGTGTCCCTTTAAATGTGCTCAGTGCCCAAGCTGTGGCTTATTTTAATGACCGAGTCGCCAACTCTGTACTAGAGAAGCATCTCCTTATTGACGATTGTCCAAAATTTCAACCTCGATACCACTGTGGAAAAATTAATAATAAAAAAAAGGATCTCTGGTATGAAATGGATTTCAGTGCTCTGTTCTAAATTCAGCCTCTCTGAGCTTACATTTATTTTCTGTGTGCAAAATAGAAACAACCTACTTCCACAAGGACAGACGTACATATGCAAAATGCTATTTGTGGCAAAATCATGAAATATTGCAACCAGCGTGAACTGCCCGTACGCAGGATGTAGGAGTGCCGTCGGATGAACTATGAGACACCTGCGAAGGAGTACTTTGCAGCTTTAAAAACGTGTGACGAGGATCTGTATAAAACGATATCGGGTGATTTCTTGGATATAGTGTTCAACTTTTTTTAAGTGAAAAAAGTATACATCTTACGCTATCAATAAGAGGGGATAAAATCTAAATAAATACGCTCATTATGCCACACATGGGTGCTCACATGGTAAATGACAGTACCTGGTCGAGGTGGATGGGAAAGAGCAAGAAGAATAGAGAGACAGGAATAGAAAGAATAAGAGAAAAGGGGCCCTACAGGGTCTCATTTTGTACCGCCCTGGCTTTTCGAACTACGTTAATATTTTACATACTCAGAGCATTAAGATGAACAAGAATAAAAGAGGAAGAATGGAGTGCAAGAAGAAACAAACAGACCTAACCATATGTCACATGAATAACATAATCCCATTGGAGGAAGGGGAAAAACTGAAAGGAAAGGAAAATAAAGACAAAAACCCCACTACCTCTGAACATGGTATCGGATGCTCCTGTAGCAAGCCAAAGAGCAACAGAACCGTAAGCAAACACTGATGTCCAGTAGCAGGTTCATTTTCCAGCTGCGGCGCGTTAGCAAGCATGGCACCGCACAGTGCGACTTAATTAAACCGATAAGCGAGTTCACTGGGGATAGAGGGCAGCACGGCTCAGCCCGCCACTGCTGACACTTCCGGCCAGGAAAGGCTCTGCTGTGAAGGGCTGCCCTGTGCACTGCAGAATTTCTAGAAGGATCTCTGCCTCCACCTTCTAGATGCCAGCAGCAACCATCAAAAATGGCTCTAGATCTTGCCAAATGTCCCCTGTGGGGCAAAATCACCCACAATCGAGAAGAACCAGTTCCTCTAAAAATGTGCGATATCATCAGAAACATACTCCACAAGCATTTTAAAAAGCAAAACCCAAGGAGTGCCCATGGGGAAGATAGTGGACGATTCAGTGATGACACATTCGTGTCGGAAACGACAATGGAATATGCTCCTGTTTGCCGAGTCCACGTGTGGAAAAGGTAGGAGAGGTCACCTGATATCTTGGTTTCCTGACTTCTGCATTCCTAATTGTTCATTTCTTATTGGACATCTCGACCAGTGTGCGTACAGGGCTGAGTCCTTCAGGAGGTGAATGCGAAAGGCAGCACTGGGTCCTTAGCCATCTGAGGAAGCCTTTTCTTTGCCTTTGCAAGGGACTGGCAGGTCGCAAGTTCTGTGGACAACCTTCTCTCATTTTTGAGGTTTAGTGATGTGAAAAGCTAAAGGCTAGTCGAAGGTGCTCCTTTTGAAGTAACCTGTCTCTGTTTTCCCCGACTTCTACCCATCCCACCCTTCTCTTGTTTATATGCCCCCTCCCCCAATTTTTTGCCTTTTCTTTTCATTCAAGAAGGACATCGTTCTCTTTTCATTCGGATTTTTCTGGAACCTGGTGTGCTTTTGCAGTCACAGTTTATTTATTTATTTATTCAAATTTGTCTGAGGCAAATTTCCTCCTCTTCCTTGAAGATGCCGAGGGACCACCACCGTGTGAGGTGATTCCACAAGAGCTGGTTTCCTTAGCTCAAGTTTTCGCTTCCTCCCTACAACAGCTATTCTCCTCTCTCCCATAGTTTTGATTGTTTTCCCCTATTCCCTCTAGAGACATGTGTTTCTCTCATCTACAGCACAAGTTGGCAAACCTTCAGCTTTGTGGGCTATCGGATCTTTGCCTAAATACGCTGCCTCTGGATCAAGAAACAGCCCTAGGTCACATTTCAATGAATGGGGAGGGGGGCCTGTGTGCCAATAAAACTTTATACATGATACTGAAATTAGAACTTCAAATGTCTCATAAGTCTCAAACTTCTATTCTTCTTGCAATTTTTTTCTTAACTGTGAAAAAAAAAATGTAAAACTCATTCCTAGCTCGAGGGCAACACCAACAAAGGGATGAGCTAGACTTGGCCCCTGGATGATTGTTTGCCGATCCCTGTAGTATATCGCTGGTTCCACAAGTATCGATGCATCTGTTTACTGCTTCCCATTACAGATTTCAATTTTTTTGATATTGCATTCTGGCTTAATTGCATTTTTGCACTACCTCTGCCGGCTCCTTAAAAACCTAATCTGCCACTGAACCAAGGCAAATTTCATCTCACTGCACAGCAGTCCTATTTTCTTAGATGCTAAGGACACAAAGCAGATGCAGTCGAATTTTTTTTCTGCCATTCGCACTGAATTGTTTTCAGAAACGTGCTTTCGCTCTGGATCTTTATGGCTGTGTCTCATCTTTTTACATTTCAGGATCTC
The DNA here is from genome assembly GCA_030015415.1 of Cynopterus sphinx. Taxonomy (NCBI): domain Eukaryota; kingdom Metazoa; phylum Chordata; class Mammalia; order Chiroptera; family Pteropodidae; genus Cynopterus; species Cynopterus sphinx. The sequence continues at coordinate 3,470,482 of CM057383.1, read as the reverse complement.
TCCGCACAGCCCACACTGTTCTCTGTTGCCGTCTTTCAGTTCTTCCGATACGAGGTGATACGTGTCTGTGTCCGCTGTTTGTCAACGGACGGGGGGTGCGTGTTTGCTTTGATCTTTTTTATTGTCCACCTGGGTGCTGCCTTGATCTCCCCCTCACATCTTAAACTGTGCTGCAAGCATGGTCCCCCAGCCACATGTCTGGTCTCTGGCAGACTTTCATCTTGTGCTGCCTTGCTACCAGGCGGAATATTTTTCCTGATGTCTTCAGTATGGTCCTCTGACGATCAGAAGTGGTTTGTCCTCCTATCATACCTTCTGTGTATTTGAGAGGGTCCATCTGTGTGTGTATATGTTGGGGGGGGGGGAGGGAGTGTGTAAAAACACACTACTCATAGCACAGAGCTCCTCATTCTCTGCGGCCTGTCCCAGATTCCCCGCTGACAATGTTCTACCAGGTGACATCCTTTTCACAGCTGGACTTGGGGAGCTGAGTGCAGGGGAGCAGTGGGGTGGAAGAGAAGGCAACGAGCCCAGTGTCACCTAGGTAAAGGAGGGTCACAGCATCCTCCGGCCTCTCTCCTTTCTGGTTCAGAGGTCGAAGTAGGAGTCACTCACTAATTTTTCCCCCCAGTGAGCTCACTCCCGATGTAGTTAGGAACCGTCTCTTCAAAGACTGCTGTGCCATTCATCAAACCCTCACTTCTAGCAACATTTCACTTTTGATATTAAAAACGTGTGCCCGCAGGCATGGACTCGCAACCGCTGAGCGACGCCTAAGCTTCACAACAAGTGAGGACTGGAAACAAGACTTAAGCCTACTCCTACCTACTGTGAAAACACGCTCCTTCCACGAGGCACCCTCCCTCCAGAGGTTAAACTCCCAAGAAGTTATTAACTGACAAATGAAAAAGTAACCTAGAAATGCGTTAAAAGTGTGTTATTGTAAAAAATGATAAAGTAATTCCTCGATGGGATGGAAGACCAATTGTGCTCAATGTGTTTTATGGGGGCTTCTGTCGGCTCCCATCTATGATTCTCCGGTAGGCCCTGGCATGAAGACACGATTTAGAACGGAAGTCTGCATTGTCACAATTCCAAGTTCTCTAGCAATTTGATTTAAAAGTCTGAGGCCGTTTGGGGAATGCTGGCGCCCATGATGCATATTGTAATCCATAAATTAATGAGTGATTAAAATCTTGCTAAGGCAAACACGTAGCCACAAATCTAAATGATGCACGATTATTGCCAGCCATAGCCGGCAGATGTATAGAAATAATTGGCTTATAATGCTCATTAGTCAGTTTTATTACAAATAATGCATTTGCATGATGTTTGTAAATTTATGCTTCAGTGGGAAGACGTGGTGACAGTGCAGCAGAAGCAGGCGGAGAGATGAGGAAAAGCGCATCCAAAATTTATTAATGCACCCAAAGATGCATTTATTTATATGATTATTTGTTTTTAACCTTGCCTCATTCCAACACAAAATAATTTAAGGAAATCTGAAGAAATACCACTATCACAAGAATCTTTAAATGAAGATATTGCAAAAAAAGGAAAAGTGAAGGCCGGGAAAGACAACGAAATGGGCAGCAAAGCGGGCATGCAACACGGACATTACCTTACTCCGTGCAGATGATAAAAACACGATGCTAAGTAACCCCTGCGTGAGCGTTCAAAGTGAAAGAGTGAAAACTGAGGAGTGCAATGTTCATGGTGTTCATGGGGGAAAAGCGAAACCCCACTCCCGAAGAAAACGTGTTCTCACGGAAAACAGAACATTTCTCGGTAAAATGACCAGAGGGAAATGTCCCTGAGAGTTGCTCATAGAGGTGACACGAGCATAAAAGGAAACTAGTCTTTGAACAGACCTCTAAAGGAAATATGATTTTTTTTTCTGATAAGGCTCCAGCATGTGGGTCACATGACACTGTAATAGAAATCAGGCTCTCGAAGGTGAGATATTTACCTCTTCTTCACTGCCCTTCCCTGGTGCACGCATACTTCCCGGCCCGTCATTCTCCCAACCTGTCTCTCTCTACCGTAACTTCAGTTGGGTGAAAAGTGAGTGTTTACCTAATTGTGACTGTAAAAGCTATTCCTCCTACTGGTTTACCACACTTTGATGAATTTCCTTGCATAGCTTCATTTTTCCTAGAACTGTCTTGCTCATTTCTTGACTATTAATTATTGCTAATTCAACCACAAAATCTTCCCCAGGAAAAGAAAAAAAATAAAAAACTGTCTTCACAATGCGCTTGGGCACACTCAGTAACCTAAAAACTTCGTCGACCTTATCATATCTCCCAGAGACTTCTGTCCGGACTGGCAGGTGCTGAGCCTGGGGTGTCACTGTCACCTGGGCCTTCCCCTCACTGTCACCCGGGAGCTCTCCCTTGGTTCTTTCGTATCGAATTTTTAATTCCAGGCATCTCTCCTGTTTTGGTATCTCTTCTCCCTCCTTTTTTTTCTTTTTGGTAAAATGCTTTCTCGAATAGCTATTTAGGAAACAGTATATATAGGAGGTGATTTTTTGAGTCTGTAAACACATCAAAATGCCTGTTTTATAAGCATGCATCATCGATGATACGAATGGGTGGTATAGAATACTGTTGGAAATAATTTTCTAGAAATTTCCAGGAGGTGCATCTCCTGCTTTGCCTCACTGCTTCTGGACCCGTGTTTTCTTCCTACTGGGAACAAGCAGCACACGAAGACGCTGATCCAGGGCATATGCTGCGTCCTGGACGATGGCGCTCCATGCTCACAAGTCTCTGAGCTTCTGCTTCGCTGTGCTTTTGCTGCCACCACAGCCACCTAGGCCATGTGTCCTTGTACCAACATTGGGTTGGTCTATGACAAAGGCTGACATTGACGTGCTGAGTCTTTTTTTTTTTTTTTTGTACTTGGTTCTTTGGTGCCTTCCTTGAGGTGGATGATTTTCCTGTGGTGGATGATCTCTCGTGGGTGTCGACATGGGCTGCCAAATCTTCCAACATCCTCACCACTCCCAAATGTTCATCCACGTACCTCTGTCCCACACTTCCCTGTCCATCCTCTTCCAAAATGTATCCTTTCAAAATGGCCAGGCTATTTGCCGCTGTCCATATATGAATCTGCACGTTCTAATCCTAGGACACTTCTCTTTCCACAAGCAGGGACTGGAGGCTCTTCCCAAAGCTGTGCCATTGGGAGGATTTTCCCATAACTGCTGTCTTTCAAGGTTACCTCCAGATGAGGCTGTTCTTCCTGACCTAAGAATCTAGAGATGACGTGATCACTCTGGATTATCTGAGCGTGACCTACATCCAACGACAAATGTTCTTACAAGAAGCACAGTGGAGCTCTGGTGGACACAGGAGCAGGGGGCGATGTGACCCCGGAGGCAGAGATGGAGGGATGCCACAACCTGAGAACTCTTGGAGCTGCAGGAAATAGAAAGTAAGGGGTGGTGGGGTCTCTCCTAGTGCTGGTGTCAACACTTTAATTTTGCCATTCCAGCTTCCAGAACTGAGAAAATACACATATGCTGTTTTCAGATCCCCAGTTCATGGCAATTTGACACAGCAGCCACAGGAAACTGATACAGATGGAATCTTGGTTTGCCCCTGGATACTGGACACCATGCTATTGGCAAGATGGGGGAGGAAAAAAGTCAACATGGCCTTGGGCATCAGTATGAACCGGGAGTTTTGTCTAGTCCATGTAATATTCATAATTTTTGACCTTTTTTTCTGATAAAAATAGGAAAGAATGGCCCCAGTCAATGGCCCCAAACCACGGACTGAAACTGTGCTAATGAGCAGCAATCAAAGACTCCCGATGTGGAAGAGAGGCTGCAAGTGGCATCGGGGTCACCACTCGGTAGAGTTCGTGGGACTGCACTGTCTTCCTCCCAGATCCATCTGGTTTCTGCAGGAGGCTAATAAATTAAGGGGGCATTTAACAGGGACACCCCCTCTGTGTTATTTTAGATACTTGTGAGTGAAACTGGTTTTTGCCAAATCCTTGGAATGCGATGCGGTTTTTGAATTTGGCATGGAGGGAAGAGCAGTTCTAAAAGGGTCTGGGAAACGGAGCAGCCTTGGTGGACCCACAGTCGGTTGGACACTGGCCGGGCCCTGGTCTGTTTACTTGGCCTTACTCCATCCCTGGGGCCGTGATGACTGTTTGGCTCTCTAGCATCAACGTCAATTTGGGATTTCCTAATCCACCATTAAAAAGTTATCAGCGTTGAGTGTCTACTGGTCCCTTTGGAGAAATATTGGAGAAGTCATTGTCACAATTCCTGTGCCACGCACCATGGTGTTGTAAGGTCCTTCCTTCTGCCCTCTTTTACTTGATGGGTTCTCAGTTTTAAATTTAGCTCAGCCTCAAAAGCTACACAAGGGATCATAATTTTTATTTTTAAGTGGAGCCAACTATGCTCAACCTCCAGATCATTTTATCCTTGACTTCTTCTGATGAGACCAGTGGAGTATTATTCTTATTGGCTCTCCACCTATTTTGACTCGAAGGCACTGCATTCTATTGATCACCTCTGTAACGCGCCGTGGATAAGGCCTCCTTGCCTGCTCCCTTGGCCTTGCCACTTATTATAATAATTGTGTCTACCTGTATTTTAGTAATTACTGCCTCCAGCTGGACTCAGTAGAGATCCTATCACCCTCACTGCCATCAGGGAATCTAGTTCTGCAACGTCCTCTCCCACGGTCAACCAAGCCTATGAAAGGAGCCACCAATGAACTGCTGGGTGGTACTGGTGGCCCCTCATCAGCACAGTCCTTGTTTCCTCTGAGATGTCCCGCAGAATATAATTATAAGTATTTTTTTTCTTTTAATGCATTGTGTATCTCTTCCAGCATGCCCCTTCCAGGGCCTTTATCCTGTCATACATAGAAATTCTGCCACTTAGACCTCACCTACCCTGGGCATCTCTTTTTCATGCTTCCAGGAACCAGTGTGCATGACTTTAAGAGCCAGTCTATACCATTTTCTAAAGTTCTTGTTTTAAGTGTTAAATATGTGTCTTAGGGGGGTAGTTCCAAATCACTAAACTGTCCCTTATCCACTCTTATGCTCTAGACTCCTTGATTCAACTCCTTCCCAATACAGTTTTACACCTGCCGTCCTGGCTCCTGCTGGTCCATGCCAGTCAGGAGATTTTGAAGCTTCTTTGGAGCGGAGACTCTTTCTTCCCTTACCAGGGATAGCACATTCCTGGCCAGTTATAGGGCAACTTACTTTAGTTACTGACCTAATGGCTAGGAGGGAAGGTGGGGATGGCTTCTGAAGGACACAGCTGTCTTGCAGGGGAGAGACCTTTGGTGGGCTAGTAGGGACGGGAAGGACACTTCTACTGGCTCAGAGACGGGGACTATCTGGGAACTCAAAAGGGTCAGGGGCATCAACCCACATCCATCGCATGTGCTCAGGTCTCATTCTTTCCAATGAGGCCCTTCGCCTGGGCATAAGCAGGTCTCAGTTGTGAGTTTACTATTCTGCATAGTTCAGCTACCATGATGACTAAGTTGTGTGGCTGCCTCCAGGTTTTTCCGCCCTTCTGCTGCAAATAACAGCTTGTTTTACACACTACTGCAGACACTGGCTTCCACACTTTGCCTTTTAATCACTCTCCACCTTATTTTTATGTTTTCCTAGCTCTTTACTAAGTGTAATAATAGTCTCACTTAAATAAGTGTAACTATAACCTCAATGACCTTATAGTCTCTCTTTTCTCTATATTTTTCAAACACCTGATACATTGCACCAGCTAATACATTCCTTCCTGCTTGTATAGCATCCCAACTCACCACTGGTGAAAATTTTATCGAATTAATGGCATCTCGTGCCAGGACTCTATGTGATGCAGCAACGATAAGTGAGATGAACCCTAATTACTAAGTGGGTGGAGAACAAGCCAGCTCCAAAATCCCATCTGACTCCGGCGTGCATCAATCAACTATTCAAATTCACCAGGCTGCCAACTCTAAGATGAAAATGAATATTCAGTGAGTTTGTTAGAGTGTCCTTGCTACCAGTCTCCATAAGAGGGACGCAAAGAAGGCACGTTTGGGCAAAAGGAAAAGTGGAGCCATCGAGCAGCATGGCCCCCGGCAACCCCCTGGAGAGCTCTGGGACCTAAATGGTCCATCAGAGCTTCCCTTCCTCGAGTCAGATTGGTCCGACCTTTATGCTCCCACCTTTGTCACTGATCATGAGTCACTCTTAGAAGGGCATGACCTTGGGCAAGGTGGCTCTCTGTCACGGAGGCAATCCCTAAAAGAGATGACAGCTGAAGTCTACCCCCTAACAAGTCTACCCACTGCCAGGCTACCAAGTCCTTCATGGGGGACGTGAGTGCCACATCTCTATGGCTACCATGCTTTGGTTCCTGCATAAGGAAGATGTGGGCAGGAAATCAGGGTCCCTTCCATCTTCTGTGGGCCTAGTTTTATCCCAACTATTGAAATACAGAATTATAACCTCATTCTGAGCTGATATCCCCCCAAAGTCCCAATAAATCTCAGAAAAATTATCAAAGCACCATAAAAATAAGTACCTATAGGTATAAGTAAAGAGCATGGAAGGCAAACTATTAATTCCTTAGAAGATAGAATAGTTTCTAAATGGTCCCATCAGTAAAAATTGATTCTTTGTGATGTCCTAGATACTATGCCAAATGGCAATGATCCCACAATGTACGCCCCAAACCTAGTAGGGGAGACAGTCAGAAACACACCTGACAGTCCTATTGCTCAACATGTGGCATCATTAAATAGTATCCCAGTGGCAACGAGAACTCAGAAAAAGCACCCAAGGCAAGGACCTCTGACCTGAGACATCCGACACATGTCGCCCAGCCCATGGACGTCTTTTGACTAATTTTAGTAAATGATTAACAGGCAGCAGAAATTAAGATAGATGAGAGATTCCAAGTACTCTTAGACGGTTTTTAAATCTTTTCCCTACCTAGAAAACCACAGATATTTCACTGTATTTAACATGCGAGGCTAGAAACACACGGTGATACAATGTGGCATCATCTCTGAAAAGCATCCCCTGAGCAACAGCCACTGACGCTCAGTGAGGGTCCAGCAGTTCACGTCCCTTACACTGCTCGCCCCTCACGACAGCCACGTGAGATCACTGTCATGATTCTCCGCCGTACGGACGAGAACACTGAGCACGGCGACCTCAGACGACCAGCAGAGCTAGGACCTCACTCAGCCCAGACTCTCCCCAAACCCCAGCTTGCATGGGGTCAAGGTGACATCTCTTCGACTAACTCAATTTATTTATTTCTTAATAACCAGGCAGCAGTAACTGCATTTTTCTTTGGTTCCTACTTTCTCATTTTCGCAATACTACAAGGTATTTAGGAAGCGAAGACACCCGTTGAACTGCACGGCACCGTGCTGTGACCGTCCCCACCGTTAGCCTGACACTGTCCCAGAGCCACCGACGGTCAGCCGGGGCCCTAAGAACTCCACGGGCGGGAACCACAGGTGCCTGCACGACAGACAGGAAGCTGGGCCACTGCACTTCAACACTGTGTCAAAAACAAAACAAAACAACAACAAAAACCCCCCACCAGTTTACTGATGTGTTAGTCCCTGAGCCCAAATTAGCTCCCGCTGGTCAGCAAGGTCACTGGTTCCGTCTCCCTCTTCACAGGCCCAGGGAACTTCTTTCCAGATGCTGCTGTGGCCCAAAACCTCGGTTCCCAGCTCACTGCCTGTGTCTGGGCTACAGAGGGAGGAGAGCAGTGGCGCTCGTGTCCCCCGGCGGTGATCATGGGGCCACACTCACGGTGGGGAGGGGCTTCTCCCTACCCGGCAGGTTACTTGGACAGAGATTTGCAAAAAAACTCCAGTGGAGACCGCGGAGCGGGTGCCCAGCATAAAATCACCCCGCGGTCAGGCCCAGAAGGACTGTATCACCGTGACTACTACTTTCAGGAATTATCAAAGATCGGCTCACGGTTGGCACCTCTGGCTGGAAGCCCATCAGGGCCCCATGCCTGAGTGTTACAGAGTCACCTAAAGCGTTGCTCGTCACCTGCTGCTGGCCACCAGTGGATCTGAACTGGGTGATGTCCACCGAAAAGAAGGTCTGCCCACTCCCACTCCTGAGAGCGAGGGGAAATCTTTGTCTCACAGTCAGGGGACTTGTGGTTGACACACGGTACCCCATCCCCCGGCTCCCCAGATTCCCGCACATTCCTCTTCCGCTTTCTCACACATGGGCAGCAGGGGCTAGGGGCACCAGGATGTAGCACCTGAGCTGGGAGGCGGCGTTTCTCAGCCCGAGTCTCTGGACGTGTTTGGGGGTGGGGTACAAGGACACTCGGACACAGAGCTAGGAAATCCTCAGTCAGGACGGCAGGAACGGAAACGAGCCAGGGAGGCGTGAATGGGGAGGGGGCAGGCCCCGCCTGGCAAGTGTCCCCGCCTCGCAGCGTGTCGAGGACCAGGCAGGTGTTCGCTGTGCAACCTGAACCAGCCCACTGCCCTCTGAGTCTGTTGCTCATCCCCAGCAAGACATCATGGCTTGAACGTCTCGTGATCGCAATGAAAATTAAGAGAAATAAGGTAGTGGGCCAATCACAGCGCCTGCCATGTCCCTTTCCATGCTGAGAAAAACATCCCAGGAAGAAGGCTCTCTCTCGAAGCTCGGCAACTCGAGAAAACTGACAGGGAAACAACAGGCACTGCTGTCCTGCCTCGCTCTCTGACACTGCAGGGTGGCCACAAAGGAAACACCGCTCTGCCACCCCCAGCCCCACCCCCGGAGGTGTCTGCGCTCTCTGTCCCGGAGGGAGAGGGAGGAGGATGCTTCGGCCTCAGAGACAGAAGCTTCTCACGCCCAGCTGTGCTTCGTGGACTTAGCTAGTGAGCAACTGAGTCACGTCTGCCCGCGCACAGGGCTGGATGTGGGGACCCCACTGTGAATCACAGCCTGAGGAGGGGCAGAGAGGGACCCAGGGGCCAGAGCTCCGAGAGAGGCTGAAGCAAACTCTGTCTGGAAAGAACAACGGTTGTCGTGTGAGCGTGGTTAGAGTTTATTATGCTTCTACTTTCGAAGCGTGATTTCAGGTCTTATTGCATGTCCGAGGACTATTTCCATCACAACGAAGGAAGGATGAAACCAGTCACGGGGACCCACTCTGTGTGAGTTTTGGAGACACCACCAGCGTGTCACCCCAGTTCGTGCACACACACGCCACCGCTGTCTTCTGAAGTACCGGCCTCAGGCATCCCACGATCCCCATCCCCACCTTGTCCCCGGCCAGGCTGGTGTCAGAGCATGCTGTGCCCACGGCCAGGTGACAATCCAAGCCTTCTGGATCAGAAAGCAAGCATTAGAGGGCCGTTAGAAGTACAAATAAAGTGGTTTTTTTCCTTTCTGTGGTTTCAGTGCTCATCTTGGTGTTTCTTATTTGCTCTGTGATGCTATTCTAAGGAAAGAAAATGTAACTTGTCCTCTGAAAGTTAGTAAACGTAAGAACACTGAACTCTCATGCAGAATCACTGACTTAACTCCGCTCACGTTTTGCAGCGCCTACATGTACATACTGTTCCTATCAGAACAGCAGAAACTGCACAAAACTAATTCGATTTTTTTTTAAATTCACTTCTTGACGCACACCCATTCTACCAACACGCGAACTCTGGCTCACTGATGAGAAGGAAGAACTGCAAGGAAAATGAACCATAAGTGGCCTTCTCCTTCTCTTTTCTTCCATTTTACTATTTTCATCATGTCTTATTGGCTAATACAGGGAAGTCTCACGACTGTGAAAAGATATAACAGGGTTTCTTTGCGTTTCTCAGAACACTATGGCCTTTTGTGTGCATTCGACCAGGTTCTAGGTAGGCAGCAGTGTGGCCTTGCACCCCTGCTCACTGGGCGCTGCCACCTGCCACTCACTGCGATTCCCACGGAACTCCAGGCTGGGGTTCCGGGCTTTTGGGGTGGCAGGGAAGGGTGGGCACACACCGCTGCTCACAGGCAAGCTCCGCTGTCGCCTCTGACTTCACCTACAAAGCGTAGTCAAAAAATAACTTCATTCAAGATTTGGAAACAGCAGCAGCAAAGCGCTAGACCAGTTGTAGGGGCCTGTCCCATGTGCATCTCGCCCTTCCTGGCCTCACAGGCCTTCGCGACCTGACTTTCTTCCTCCATGTGACACAGTCCTCCATGTGACACTGTTTCTAGACCTTCCTTGACCATGTTTTGCAGTATTGTGTTGATCACATTTTATCCTGCTTCTTGGGGTGGCCAGTCAAGAGTTCCAGGCCAACTCAATGGGCTACCACCTAATCCAGGTGTTCATGGCCAGTCGGTCGGTCAAGTGCAACCAAGACTTTATACCTAAATGTACATCCACACGAGATATTCCATCCGCCTTTCAGATTTATTGATTTTTTTCTTTTCCTTCCCAGCCACAATGCAACTCTTCTCTTGTCTTTCTACCAAGGCAATTCTGACAAATGCCCACATGGCTAACGAGAGTCTCGGTTTCTTTCTCTTTGTGCTTCTCACCGTGAAAAAAGACGCTAGTGGGCGGCAGGGATGGAAACAGGAGAGGACAGGACAAACAGAGCCTGACTTTGCATCATCCACAGTTGGCAAATTATAGGTAGACTGGCCAGGGACCGGTGGCTGGAGTGCCCCTCTCTCCAGAAAGGGGTATGTCACATCATTCTTAAGTCTCTTGGTTAGTGACCTCTTTCCTCCAAACTCCTTCAGGGTAAAAAAAAAATATATATATATGTTTTAAATATTGTTAATGTTCTTTTTTTTTTAAATACTGGGGGAAATGCAATCATTTAAATAAGTGCTTGTTGTCACCCCTTGGGAAAGTTCTTCAAGCTCCTGTCAAAATGCTCATTATGCAGGAGTACTTTTTTCTCTTCGTTCTCCCTGTATCACATTCAAACTCTGATCTGCCATTTTATTACACTGTGCTTTTATAACTCTCAGGATGCCTTGTGAATAATCCAAATAGATGTGCAGAAAGCAAGTCAGGCGTTCCTGTCCGTGTGGCATCAGGTGGTCCCACGAGGAAAATGCTCACTAGCGGTTATTGCTTTGATGATATCACCAGCAATCTGCCTCAGCTGACATGCTGTCAATTTGCTCTGAAGATTCGGCACACGATGAAGAGTTATTGGCCAGGGCTTTGAAGTGCCACATCTCAAGCCGGCTGACAATTTACCTCTTCCAACGCTGCCCATTTCCTGCCTGTCTGCAGCCTCAAAGAAAGCCTGTGGCATCTGAGCATCCTGGATACCTGCAAATATTATCTCTTCAGCTCCTCGGTTTCGCGTTCTGGTAGCCACTCTCTGGGGCCCAGGCATCTACAAAATGACCAAGTTTTAAGCAACGGGAGGGGAATGAGAGAAACACCCAAGATTGACTCAGAAGATCCATATCAGACCCAGGGCTAAACAGATTAAAGTCTGTTTTCATCTTGCTACTATGACTGGCAATCACACAAGGGCATGGAGACAATGGTGGTTTGTGAGCCTTGAACATTAACTGCCGGGTAACAGATACGGTAAGATGTAAAAATCGTGTTGCTTGGTGAACCTTACTCAGGAAACGACCACTGAAAACAGGACATAGGGACCTGGCAGCCCTCTCGGCCTGTTCCAGTTACGACATCCTCTCCCCCACAGTAACCTCTAGCCTTACTTCAGACGAGACAGGTTTGCTCGCTTTTGCACTTCATGTAGATGAAATAATACCCTAGGTACCCATTTATGTTAGGATTTTTCACTCGGTATCCCATCTGTTCAATTCCTCCCTGATGCCTAATGTAGCAGTAGTGAAAACGCTGCAGTAGCAGCACAGTATTTTTATGCGTGATTTTACAATGATTAATTATTATAACATAAAAGGATATTTGTGTTGTTTCCATTTTGGAGCTGTTGTGAAAAATGTTTCTAAGAATGTCCTGTGCCTATCTTTTGATGTATATTTGTGTATTCCTTTGGGCATTTTTCTAAAGGTGAAACATGGCCCAATCAAGGTGTGTGTATGTTTACTTATAGGTGATACTACCGACGACTCTTCTAAATTAATTGTTCGAATGCACACTTCTACTAGCAACATATGAGAGTTTTCTCACATCTCCACTTGCACTTAGTCCTGATAAGTTTTTTGGTTTTGTTTTTTTCTTCTTCTTTTTAAAAAAAAATTATTTCAGTTCGTTCTTTCTGTTCCTTAGGTTCTGCATATAAGTGAAGTCATATGGTATATATCTTTCTCCTACTTATTTCACTCAGCATAACCTCTAGTCCATCCATGTCACTGCAATACTTGAGACTGATTTAAATACATCAAAAAAATCAGATAGTGATGTCTAATTGTGCTTTAATGAACAGTTTTTAATGACTGTGATGTTGCACAAATTTTTGCTAATATCAAGACTTTTATCCATTTTATCCAGTTGTATTTTCTGCACTGGTTTGAAGGAAGAGGACTAGACGTACTTTTCCCTATTTTTCTCTCTAAGTACAAATAAAACCAATATAGGTCGAAGGAAAAATAATAAAAATATAAAAAATAAGATCAGAATTCACTAAAACTGGAAGTAAAACAAAATAGAAAAGCAAAAGCAAAACTGACTTTTGTGGAGATTAATAAAATTAATAAACTTCCCCAAAAGACTGTTGGAAAAAAATTTTTTTTTCAAAAACAGGGTGGAAGATATCCCGTGGGACTGCACAGGTCACATGCCCGTGCTGACCTTCGTGGTCCTACGTGACTTGCTTTCTCTTCTGTTCACGGCTCTGCCCTCACACGGGGAAGCGAGGCTACACCTCATGCATTTGAGGCCTTCCCTGACTAGGCCTTGCATCAACTTGTTGATTATATTTTACCCAACATTTTTAGATGACCTTAAATGGCCACCCAAAGAAGCTTAGCAGTCCCTAACAGGATCAGAAGGGAACAGAGAGCCTACAGATGTTAAAATAAATAAAAGGATTGTAAGAGAATAAAAGACAACCTTTATACTAATAAATTTACCTAAGGCTGTGCAGCTAGTTCTGGTGGAGGCCGAATTCAGACGCAAGTCTGTTTGACTCCAGAACCTGTGCTCCTTCCATCAGACCTCAATTCCATCAGGGGTGTGGGGATGTTGAGGGAGGAGGGGAAGCCTTTCTTGTGTAGCCCCTCATGTTTAAGAGTGAATCCATACCTCCTGGCTTCTGCCATTTGTCTTTGCTCCCCGGGGGCTGCTGCCTCCTGTCTTATGACTCAGCTATCATCTTACTTATCCCTCCAACCCCTAATTAAGACATCGAAGCAGAGAGAGTTCTAGGTACAGTTAAAAAGCATATTTTTCTCTCTTCTTATTTTTGCTTTTATTTTTAACTGCACTTCTGACAGGAACTCTGTTTGTCCTGACTTGAGTCTGACGCTATGAGTCACTGGGGAGATAGAATATGCTGATTGCCAAACCAGGTTATTTTTTTCTTTGTCTGTGACTCACTCCCTTCGAAATCTCTCATTTATGATAAAAGTCAGTAAGATGTAAACACAGAAAATGTTTCTAATGGGCTACCTCGTTGTGTTTGGATCGCTTTGTCTAGGTCCCTAGAGTTAAATCCGTTTAACTCTCGGGGTGAACAACTGAAATCCACTTGCCTCTTAGAAGGCAACTAGAGCCAGTGGTCAGTAACCACCCCCACACACACCGTGGCCAGATGGAAAACTTCTGAGCAGCCATGGAGCTGGATTCATAGACAAGTTCAAGTTCAACCTACAGGCCCAGATGAAAGCAGAGAAGACTTTAATGAGATATTATTAATGGTCTGTGAAAACGGGCATCAAAAGGAAAAGAGCCTTGAAAAAACTTTTTTTGATGTACAATGTTTCTCATGAAGGAAACTTGTAAATCGTTCTCTTCAAATGCCAGGGGAAAATGAAGCCAACTCACATGTAAAATATGAGCACGGTTTATAAAATTCCAGGGCAAACTAAGAGCACGCGCTCGGGTGTGGAAGAGGTGGCAGTGTTTTCTGGTCCACTGTACTACCTAAACAGAGTCAGAACATTAGGCCAGGGCTGGATTTCGAAGTTCTCATCCAATGCACAGCCACCTTCCCCAGCCCCTTGGGCATTTCAGCCCCTGCGTGAGAATTCCAGGTATGGGAGGGAGCTCACGTATGCAGCCATGCGACATCCACGGGCTGATGACTGAGCGTCCTCCCACCTTCCTCCCAAGGAAAGTTACAAAGGCAACGTCTCAGTCTCTGAGCTGCCTTTCTCGTGGGAGGACAGATTCCTACCTCAGCCCTGCCGGGTCTCTCTGCCTGGCCCTCAGCCTGGCCCGAAGCCTCTTCCTTTAGCCTGGGCTGGACCATGAGGCCGAGGCAGCTTCTCAGCTGCTGTAGACATGGCGCTTGTCAACTGGGTTGCTCCTTTGTGTCCGCCTCTTATCAGGCAACATGTCTTGTCACTGCCTCTCCCTGGGAATGTCCCAAAAGCCCCCAAAAGCATCTGCCATGGTGTAGTAACCGGATGGCACGCATCCTTCTTCCGATTTAAGGGATCCTCCCCTGTTACAGACTGAATCGTGTCGCCCCCAAACCCATGTGTTGAAGCCCTAATCCCCGGAGTGAGAGAGGGTCTTTCAGGGAGCGATTAAGGTTAAGTGAGGCCATGAGGGTGGTGTCCTTGTAAGAAGGGAAGAGTCACCGGGAGTGTGAGCACGCTGGAGAAGGGCAGGCGAGCTGGACCTGGGGGAAGGCAGGAGCTCACGGAGGGACGAGAGAGGGGAGAGTGTCCCTGTGGGGGGAGTAGGTGTGAGGACATGGAGGGAGGTGGGAGGACAGCGGGCTGCGCGGTGACAGCTCGCGGCTCTGGGTTATGGGGGCAGCAGTGGTTGGTGGCACCCCCGGGATGCAATTACTGAGTGACGGGCAGGAGTCGCAAACTGCCCTCCCTACGGCTGAGGAGCAGACCTAGGCCTCTGGGCCCACGTTTCCTCTGAGAAAATCTCTACGACGTGACAAATTTATGGTAGAACTTTTTTAACCTGCAACTTAACCCGGAGTGGGAGAAGGAATTGTGGTAAAACACAGTTTCTTCCCTTCCGCTCGCCTAAACTTAGGCTCTGGTGAGACAGTACCGAACACAAAGCCATCAAGCTTTGCCCTTCACTGCTATGTCACTGACATTTTCACGACCTAATCGAGACACTGTGAGGAGAGCGATGGGACTCGTTCAGGTCCCTCATCTGGGAAGTAACAGAACACGATTTACTCTCCTTAGGGCTCCAGAGCTGTTCTCCTCAACCATGCTCCCTCCCTCAAACGTGGAATCAAGTTATTATAAAGGAATAAAAGCACTCTGACGTACTGTGATGCCTGATTTTTCTGACCCTAGGAAAGTGTCCCGTTGCCTAAATTAGCTGCAGCAAACACAGTTCTACCCTGAGATGGCCGACTCTCGTCCCTGAAAGAGTTAAGTGGATGACGGTAGGTGAGAAAGCTATATGTGCATTTAGGAAAACATAAGGTGCTCAGTAAATGCTGGTTGTTATTAGCATGAATAAATAACGATATTTCCCTAACTGCACGTATTTTATATATTTATATACGTTTATACGTACGTATATATGGGAATATAGAACAAAGTAATATTCATGAGCGCGTTGATTCGATTGACTTCTTGCTTCATTCAGCCAACATTCCCTGAGCATCAGTATCCTCTAATCATTTTGATCAGCGTTTACCTGTCTAAGCTCCCCAAAGAGTTACGGATCAATTAACCTTTGCTAGCAAAAATGTATGGAAAGTGGTATAATTTTTGATAACATCTTCACAGGACAATGATTTTGTAATGTTTTCCGTAAAGAGAAGAGAAATAAAATCCCATCATCCCCCTCACACAGTTGTTTGGTTTCGTTTAGTTAATAATCGTCTAGAAAAACGTTTTTCACGTTATAACTCTGCATCGCTAATGCCACGGGAAGTGTTGATACTGCTGTGGTCAAATCTGGAAAAACCACCATCACATTCTTTTTTATTTAAAAGCTCTAGGATTTCAGGTCATTCTGAGTGTTCGTGTGCGGTAACCATTCTAACAGTTTGTTTAGATGGCATTCATTCCCGGTGTCTTCGTTGCCATGGCACATCATCGTGGATTTTTGTGGGCGTCCGTATTTTCAGTGAAATCAGCGGGATTTTAAAGGGCCGTTTCAATAACTATTTCATCAGGGTTCCCTCTGAAACGAAAGGAATGTGGAGTGCTGAAACTGTGCACGCTGCGTTATCCACTGTCTTCTCAGGGGACGGGGCTTCTGTTTCAAATTATCTGCTTACGATTTCACGTGTTCGATAATGGGAAGGATTTTCCACAGATTAGCTTCTGGCTCTGCTCATCACGAGACCGATTGCTCTGTTCCTCTTCGCACAGCTCTGTGGCCCTGGGGCATGCTGCTCCTGTGAATCAACCCCTGGCCCAGCACCTTTGTGTCACGGCCCCGAGTGAGTCGACAGAGTGGGTGGTAGAAATATTTTTAGAATCCAGGGTGGTTAGCAATAAATCAGTTGTTCTGGAAGTGACTGTGAGACATAAACTTATTTCAGCAAACCCAAACTAAGCCCAACTCGAGTCCTTTCCCCAGCTAGATCCTCAAAAGGCCCATGACCACCGCAACGCCACTCAACGCAAGGGAAAGTTTGGCGGGGAGGATGGAATGGGAAGAGACAGCAGTCTTAATTGACTGTGGTTGAAATGTCTTACTTTTGCAAATTTTATAAAACCGTATGACTGTCTAAACACTCTGCCAGGGCCCCTGCGGGGGGAGAGCAACTACACGAAGGCTCTGAAGCTTAAGCTGCATTAAATTCATGGAAAACACACCCCTGGCTACACGTCTGGGGACTCTGCAGACTGAAAGTCAAGTTCACATCCCTCCGAAAAGCACTGAACGAGATAACAGGACACATGCTGAGCCCCGGACCAGTCCTGAGATGTAGGCCTTTTTATGAAAACAGACCACAAAGCCTGGCAGTGCCTGGACGTAAACGTCATCTGTTTCCATGTATGTGTGGCACGCAGACTGCCCACGTATGGCTGCGGCCATTTAAGTGGTTCTGGGTCAAGAATGACAGCTTCGATAGGGAAGAGAGCCAACAGCGCCATGAAAACCACGTGCGGGGTGAGACGGGTACCAGCTTACCGGGGTGGGCACTCCTTAAGTTACGTAAGTGTCGAATCACTATGCTGTCCACCTGAAACTCATATCATATGTCAACTGCAATTAAAAATAAAATAATAGTGAAATTAATAAAAGAATAGCAGCTCTATACCCTAAACCGGTCTGCCAGGCTGCGGCTGACTCCTTACCTGCAGCTCCTCATCCCTGGGATCTGATCGAAAGCGAAGACTGGGAGGGACCAGGCCCCAGGGTGGCCCACGCAGACGGTGAAATGCTCAGAGGGAGCAGGGAAGGTGGGTGGGCTCTGAGGATGATGAAGGTCTGAAGGGTCGGACAGGGGACCCCGTCCCTCACTGGCCCGCAGAGGTTCGGCTGAGCACTCCAAGGACATGTCCCCTGAGGGTCATGCTCTCCTACGTCTAGAGTCCTTGGAGATGCATCCTCCATGCGCCTGCAGCCAGGCTGGTTTTCAAGCAAACGCAATATGACCACTCCACTCTTCTGCCTAAAAACCAGAAGCGGTTCTGATGAACCTCAGGGTACAGTCCCAAAGCCTTCGGCTGGGAGGGCTGTTCGTTATCTGGCCTTTGCCCACCAGCGGCATCGTCTCATGTTACAGTCATCATCACCTCCACACCCGTGTCACTCAGGGGTCTCCAGAGGAAAGAGTCAGAACAGCCACTGCTATGGCTATATCCCTATCTCTATCTGTCGAGAGACTTAAGTTGACTGTCACAGTGCCCATCCCGGTTTGGGGCATGATGCTTATTGTTAGTTTTGCCCATGTCACATCGCTCTGTGATTTGAGTCTAAGGAGGGAGCCTGCAACCTCCTTGAAGGTTTTATCAGTTTCGGCATTCAGTGAGAAACCTTCTGGTGTTTCAAATAGACAGAATTTAACACAAAGGAGGTATGATCAGAGCAGGGAGAACGGAAGAGATAATAAAGGGTGTGGAGGAGCCAAGAGAAAGAAGATCACTCAAGATGAGAATACACGAGCTGCCCTGAGCTGGTGTCCGCCGGTCTCCAACGTGCTTCTGAGCTTTAGGAGACACTCTCATGGCTGACCCTGGATCCACCTAGGGGTGTCACTTGGGCTGGGGCTGGTGCTACAAGAGAAGGCTCTACTTCTGCTTGGCCCACTGGAGCCTGCAGCCCCCTCGCGTCCATGACCAGTGACGCCCAGCAACTTGCACACCCTCACAGGCACAAACCTCCAGCATCCCTGCCCTACCTCGTCGTCGCCAGCCGGCACCTCCAAAGGGCAGAAGCCAAAAGGACACCTGAGGGCAGGGGAGCTTGAGAAGTGTAGTTTGCCAACTCCCAGCGTCAGCATCCAGGCAAGAGTGTCCTCTGCTTCGGAGGGTCTCCCCGAGCTTCCGACTCTGAGGACCTCACCGTTGCCTTCACATTTCTCTTTTCAGTCTCTTTGTCAAAGTCGCAGTAAAAGTTTAAAGAAATTCATCTGTTGCTAAGCAACTCGCTCAAACCAGCACACTTCTCATTATTTTTTCAGTGACGAAGTGCTGGTAGATTGTAGGGAATTATACATCGATCTCCTGTACTCAGATTATGTTTTTAAATGCTGATTTTCAGGACTTTAGGTAGAGTGAAGCCACACAGTGAGTGAAGCACATCTCTTGCAAAAACTCATATGCTTTCAAGAGGGTTGGTCACATCATATATTTTATAGGTTTTTCACTTTCTTGGTTTAAAAACGAAGTAAATTTAGTGCCTTAGATAAAGCCATGGGCTCCCTCCATCCTCTCTCTCTCTCTCTCTCTTTTAATTTGGGGTGTTTTTCTTCTGTGTGTTAATCGTATTCCAGATTTGCTTTTGTTTCTTGAGAAAAAGAATGTTCAAAGCGAGATGATGAATCAGGAATTTTGGACACTGCCATCCAGCTGCTATTCGGCCTTTCAAGTAGAAAAGTTTAGTTTCTTCTTTATTAGAAGAACTTTATACGCATGTGCACCCACATAGTGGATATTTTTTCACCTGTACGTGCCACCCGTGTCAGAGACATTTGTTGAGGGTTCTGCTGTAGTTAGGTGCTGTTCTCAATGCTCTTCATCATCATTTCAGCCGTGCATGTGTAGCTCACTTCTTTCCCCTTAGGTCTTTTTGCATCCATTTTAACAGATGAAGAAGTGAGGACCAGAGGAGGTCAGCACGTTGCCCAAACTATGCCGGGAATCGGCCAAGAAGCAATGAAAACAAACACAAGAGCGTTGATGTCAAGGTCTTAGATGACGTCACCACACTGAGATGGCCTCGAGCGACAGGGACAGGTGCAGAGCTGCGATCGTGGTGAAGCTGGTGAACCCCAGGGTCGTTTATACACCTGAGTTTCCAAAACATCCCACTGTTTCAGTTTCCTTGAAAGTCATGTCTGTCTCACTGTGATCCGGATCGAGATACTGTCGCGTGCCCAGTGACAGCACAACGACAAGTCTCCAGAAACGAGGGGCTGGAGGTATGAAGGGTCACTCGGGAAATGTTGTCCTTGCTACAGGGTCCATCACAGCAGCAGCTTCGTGAGCACGTGTTAAAGCACGGTCCTGAGCCACGGCAGCACGGCAGCCCCCATGCCTGTCCCACCGACTGGATATTCTGATCGAACAGTTTGGAAGGGAAAGGGGACTCCATCACTCCATTGTCTTCAATATCCACAGACTCCGCTAAAAATAACCAGGTCTTCAACTCTACCCTACCTCTCATCTGTGTTGTTTGCTTTGCTGCCACATCTGCACATTCTGAAAGCAACAGTTAAAACTGAAGCAAGCAGTTCCTTCTTTTTTTTTATTTTTATGTATTTATGTATTTACGTATTTATGTATCTATCTATCTATCTATCTATCTATCTATCTATCTATCTATCTATCTATTTTACTATTTTACTTCTAGGACCGACCAAGATTTAGGAGACAGGGAAAGCAAGATCACCCTTTGGTGAAATGGATCAGACTCTTCCAACCAAAAATACCACCCTTGCTGCCTATTGCCACCCAACACCCACCACCACTGCCACCACAGGATAACCAGGATCTACTGTTTCCTAAAGTAGTTTTCTTTACGCTGTATTTGTCTCAATAAGTAAAAATGCGAGTAGCAGAGGGATGTAAAGGCCTAGCTCTCAAACGATGACCCGGAGAGGAAGCTGCTTAATCATCCGACACGCAGATGGTGCAAGGAAAAGGGTCCTTGTCAAAGTGAATCAGGGTGCATTTTGAGTCCCAGCTTAAAATCTAAAATCTCTCCTTTTGGACCTGGTGCCATTTTTTTTTCTAATCCATGTGCTTTGAAGTGTAAAAGTCTGAAATGGGTTCGGCTGACACGACAGGCGTCAGGTACGTGCGTGCTGGAGGGGAGAGAAGACGAAGACGGCGAGGGACACCTCCAGAAACACTTTCCCTTTTTCCCTTGCTTCTGCAGAGTCTGTCCCGGACCTAATTACCTGAGATGTGGTAGTTCTACTCTGTGTCGCACGCGACATTTGCAAGCGCATCACTAAAATGTGTCAGCATCTTCCGTGATGATGACTCACGTAATTCTTGCGGCAGCCTCCCTCCTTCCAGGAGGCTGTGCAATCTGCCACTGTAAGGGCAGAGTCCCGTTGTTTCCTTCTCTTCCGGCCCATCCTGTCCCCACGGCACTCGGCACAAGCAGGCATCACATCGGGGGTTTAGAAGGAGCTGGGAATGTTCTCTTCCTCCCTGCTTTCTAGTCACATCTGCCTACCTGCAGGGAGGACAGACACTTGAAGGCCAGCTGTGTCCTCATGCTGAGGCCAGTCCCTGTCAGTCACGGGGCAAGTGATCTGTCAAATCCCAGAAGTCAATGTGGGAAGCCTCCTGTTGCAGAAATCCTGAGTCGTGCTCTCCAAATTGGCCCTTCTCGCTGTATTTCGATTCTCATCTCCCTGCGTCCTATGACTATCTCTGTTGGTTCAGAAATCTGTCCAAGGGACAGTTAGCTATGACTTCCCCGGCTCGGAAGTGCCAAGTGGAGCCAGTCTCAGCACGAACTGCATACACGCTCTCATGTACCGCTTATTAAAATTCTGCAGGTCACACAGGGGGAAGCAGTGTTTTAAGAAATGAAGATGCAAACTTGCCGGAGTCAGTAGCCCATCAGTGGTAGAGCCGAGCATTAAATCCAGGGTCGTCTGATTCCAGAACCTGTGCCTTTTGGGCCACCACCTAAGACTGTGTGTTGCTTGGTCAACCTGTCCTGGGTGTGTTAGGAGAAAGTCTTCTCGGAGGTTCGATTCTAGGTGCTGCCTTTCAACGTCGTGTCTTCCCCATGCACCACTGGGCAGGCCGTGTAAAGGAGGATGGGGTCTCCGAATTCCCCTGCAGCTCCTCCACTCTGCGAGTCCCCTGTGGTCATCTCCTTACTTCTCTTCATAGGCCAGGACCTATTTACACCACGGTGACCTCTTTCTCGTGTGAGGAAAAGTGGGTTTTGACAGGGGAGAAACCCTTGCGAGGAGCAGTGTGATCGTCTGTCATTCATTGCTGTCATCGAATTGGTATGTTTTCTCTTCATTCTTTTATTTATTATCTTTTTAAAAGACACGCTGGGCCTATGGAATAGAGAATGTTCTACAAATGCAAACTTGAAACCACAGACTATAGGCTAAATGTCTGTGCCCCCCAATTTCTATGTTGAAACCCTAACTGCCCCTGTGGTGGTGGTAGGAGGTGAGGCCTCTAGGAGGTAATTAGGTCACAGAGGTGGAGCCCTTATGAAGGAGCTAAGTGGCCTTATTGAAGGGACCCCAGAGAGCTCCTTTGCCCTTGTTCCATCACATGGAGATACAGTGAGAAGTCAGCAAGCTGCAGCCAGAAAGAAGCCCCTCCTCACCAGACCCCACCACACCAGCACCCCAATCTCAGACTCCCGGCCTCCGGAACTGTGAAAGACACATTTTATTGTTTAAAAGTCACCCGGTCTACGGTACTGTGTTACAGCAGCCTGAGCTGGCTAAGACATAAGAACAAGCAACGTTCACAATCGTTTCTATCCATTTTCCTTAAAGTAAAGTGGATCGTGAAGAGTAATTTTCAGGTCTCCCCAGAACCCTGATCTGCCAAGGGCCGATTAGAGTCTTGATGTCTTTTTCAAGAAAATGATTAAGAAGCAGAGTTAAGGTTTGGAGTAGCTGCCCCTCTCTTGGTTTCAAAGGCAAGTCACTGGACCTGGCTGGAGGGAAATCGGATGCTGTGCTCCCTCCTTCTGGAGGACGGTGCTCTCCGAAGCTGCTGATTCTACTCTATAGTAAAAATAATAATAAAAATCTGCAGATTCCAAGACTCTCGGGCAGGAGGAATAGTCTGGATCTCTCCGCCCGATGAGCTTTTACCAGCCATGTGGAACCACTTTAGGTTGCTCAATCACTGTAGCGCTGAAGTATTTTAAAATGCCGAGCCATGTGTTGCCACATACTAAATACAGACTCAGCAAACCATCTCATGGAACCACAGCCTAGAGATCATCAGGAGTTCTGAATCTGCAAACCAGAAAGAGCAGCACTTCGTCATGGCTTCCAGAAGGTCCTGGGGCGGGGGGCCCTTCTCGCCTCTCTTTCTTCCTTTCTGGGGAAGCTCCCCAAACACACGTCAGTCACCTGGATAATCGGTTATTGTGCGTGAGTTTCTTCGACCCTGCAGCTCATAAGAATCACAAAGGAAGAGCTTGAGAAGAGGTAGAGGACCAAAGCAAAGCAGCACGGAGGGGCAGGCAGTCCTGGGAGGGGACCCATCGGACTGAGAGCAAGTACTGCCTCTTTCTGGTCTCAGGAAGCCGACATCCACGCTACAGACAGAGCACTCACTCCTTACGCTGATATTTTTATTCAGGGCCACTTGCCAGTCCCAACTTAGTTGCTTTCAAAAATACATGCCTTTGCACAGGAACTTCCCCATTCCTCAAATACCGTCCCTACCCATGTCCACCCAGCTAGCTGCTCCTCATCTGGGACATTCCGCTCAGGGAAACTCATTCATGCCACGTGACATGTCTCCTTCCTGTGTTCTCTGACACCTTATCAGCTGCAACTGTAACTGACGTGCCCTACTGGGCCTCCTACTCCATGAGGAAATGGCTCTGCTGTGTTGATTTCTGTGCCTCCAGGAGCCAGCACAATACCTGGAAAAGAGTATTCACCCAGAAAATAGGAACTGAACGGATTAGTGGGTGGAGGAGTGATTGCAATTGAAAGGTTATTACCTGTAGGCCTCCTTCTGGTATATGATACGAATCCGCAATAGTTTTGTAACCCTTATTCACATTTCACAGTATCACAATCGTAACAGCTCTGATGTCTAGGGCTTGTCCAACTCTCGTGAAGTTCAGGGTCAGAACCATGGACTGCTTATCAAATAGTGGACCAAACTGTCACATCTCTACCTGCCCAGCAGAATTAAGATTTGAATAAATCTCCTCAGTCCTGATACTATGTACCTGGAATTCTTCATTATTTTGAAATATAACATATAAAAGAGTATGTGTAATGTTTACGCATGACTTAAGGGATGATGGTTGTTATTAAAGAATAATAATAAAACAAACACTCGTTAATCTCCTCCTTAGCGTAGGAAATAATAGCTTGTGGTCTTCACCAGCTTGAAAATGAAATGTGAACAAATGACTGTCTTAATTACAAGCACAATTTATGAAAAGTTTATATGACATTCCATGAACGTGATTAACATTAGCAAAAGCATATATAATCATTTAAGATTAGCATTAAGACCTGGAGAGCCAATTTAATGCTCCCGCAATCTCCGTGATATGCTTTATCCTGGTGTGTGCGTTACTCAGGTGTGTGTGTGTGTGTGTGTGTGTGTGTGTGTGTGTGTGTGTGTGTGTGTGTGTGTGTGTGTCACCAGTCTAGCCTGTTTCCAGACCTCATACCTGGATATATTTAATTGTCCGACGGACATTTCTATCTGCGTGTGCCACAGGTCCTCAAATTCAACGTAACTGAAACTACATTCCTTAAATCCTCAGTGCCTCCCAGAACCTAACCCTCCTTCTCTGTTTCCCTAGTTAGGTCACTGACTCGTCCACACTACACTATTTAGCGTAGTTGTGAATTTCTCTCTCTCTTTAAAAATGCGGTGTATCAGTAAACCCTCACGAATGGCTTTCCTACTCAGGGCTACTTTCATTCTGAGGTGACTTACATACAATTTCTGGGACTTTTTAAAAAATAAATCTCTAGTTTAATCAATAAAGAGACAATACACCTCGAATGATCTCTGTGTATGGTGACTTGCCTAGACCGAGGTTCTGCGGGGGCAGCTGAGGAGCCATCAGAAGGGAAAGCTAGTGTGGGCCTAACCTCAGACTCTGCGGTCTCCTGGGACCCACAGACTTTCCTTCTGGTCCAGCTTCCCCGGAGAGTAGAGAGGCCGCCTAGTTTTTCTGCGTGGGAAGGAGGAGCGATGCTCACCAGGACCACAGCCTGGAGGAAAAGTGGTACCAGAGTCGCCGGCCATCCCCACCGCATTCCAACTTAGCACATTTTTGCCAACACGTTGTTCTCTATTCCAGAAAATCTAGTCTTGATTTCATACAAAATGTCCAGAACTTTCTCCTCGCTCAAATTCAGCAAAGATCTATAAATACTGGTTATTCGCTTTGCGTACTTGATGCGATTTAAAAATAGAGAAAAGATTCCGCAAAACAGTCGTTTTCCCTCGAGGAGCTTTGTGTAAACGATTTTTTAATGTATAATTAGACCGAACTGCACCTGGCCCAAGCAATCACATCGCTTTCTTGAGATGCAAAGACCCATAAGGGTCCCTTGGTGTGACACTTAAAATGTCTGACAATTTCCTGGCAGGTTTCATTCGCATCAGCTCCATGTATTTCTCTAAGTAAAGGCTATTTACTACTTAGTAGTTTCTGAAAGAAGATGCAAGCTTCCAGAAGGGAGAGGTTGTGGCTGGTGCCACATGGCCCACCTGCACGAGAGACCGAGAAGGCTGGTGTCTCACCTGCCCACTGTCCGTCACCTGACCTACTCTTTGCCTCCGGTATTCACACTGCTTTTCGGTTGTTTATTTTTTCTAAGACGATGCATCCTGTTGCCTCCAACCTCATGTTTTATTCAAGACAGAACTGCTTATGAGAAAGTGTGAGGGCTTGTAAAAACCCAAAGTCACACTCTCGCCACGTATTTGCTGTGTGATACTAGGTGATTTATTTGAACTTCAATTTTCTCATCTGTACGAGAGAAATATTACACTCTGCATCCCGACGCTGCGGTGAGGATTACACTGGACCCCAAGGCAACACTTGCAAGCATCACGTATGTGCCAGTCACTGCTCTGTGATGACAATTCCCAAACAGAGGCCCCAGGAGAGACCATCGCTCAGCTCGTCCTCGACCTCCAGTTTCTGCTTTCCATCTTAGCCATATACAGTGAAATTCGGTGCCTTAAAAGGCACCCCTGGATCTATCATATCAGACAGTACAATTAGACTTACACCTTCCTGAGGGATTACTTTACTTATTAGATGTAATCAGAAGCCAGCTCGGAATGGCGCTACAATTACAAGCGTAACTTTGACTTAACGAGTATTCACTGAGCATCACATGTCATTCATATAAACAAGGCAAAGCTTCTGCTTTCCAGAGCACGTGTTAGATGCATCAGGAAGATCAACACGTAAATAATTTCACAAGAGTGTCACAGTACTTTATGTGCATACAAGGGGCTACGAGGACAGAGAGGAGGAAAGTATAAGTGGCTCTGCTTAGTCCCAGGACGGTTTGGGGAACGTCACAAAGAGATGGCACTGAACCAGGATGCCAGAAGATGGGTGTTGGCCAGCAGAAATGTGGAAAACACTGCGTAGGCAGGGAGAAGAACACCTAAAATATCAAGCAAGGTGTTTTAGCTGGGAGCGGAGCCAGTCGTGGTTCTAGTTTCCAGTCCTTGCGACCTATTTTACCTGCGGGAAATGACTAGACCCCTCATTTACTTTTCTTATTTGTAAATTGATCCTAATAATACCCAAAAGGTCTTGACATAGAAGCAACTACACTGTAGGATTTCACTGGCCAAATTTACGGGATACAGAAGGTCCTCCACGAACACCAGGCCTGAACTGGCAGATGCGTGGCTTATCCATGGGCTGCAAAGGACAGTCAGAGCAGCACAGGTGGCATTTTAACCTAAGACTCTGTGGTTAAAATCCCTGGAAACTAACGGTGCGGGCAGCTGGCTGGACGCTGAGGCCTGTGAGAGGGGTGCTAGGGCCGGCCTTTGCTGGTCTCTGTCTGCTTCTCGTTTAGGTCATCAAACTGAGGCATCGGGGTGCATTCTCCCTCTCCCCAGAAGCCTGCACCCCGTCCGTGTCTCTGAGGACTTGGCGGGTTCCTCTGAGCTCTAGCTGCTGTGGCCGTCATAACTCTCAGTGTCGCCACACATCAGCTGTGACAGCGTTGACATCTCTGGCCCTGCACAGCACAGCGGGACAAACTCTGCAGTCGGTGAGAGTCCCCCACCGCCCCTAGGTTAATATGCCACAGAACTGAGGGCAAGTTCGTGATGTCCCATTCCAAGAGGGATGAATCACGCACAACTGTTCCTAACACAGTCTGCCCGAGCCGCCGACCCGCACACCCGCCCACGGCCACTCATCCCAGCACACGCCCTTCTCCCCACCCTGGAAACGACCGGTGAAAGGAGCAGCTGCGCCAGGGGAGTGAGGGGGCAGGAGTGGACTGCTTGTGCCCCCTATTTTCATCCGTAGGTTCTGCCGAGGAGCAGAGGGCCTCAGCGCAAACTTCCCAAGTTCACGGCCCTGGTCACTGTTAACGGGGCTGCCCCTGGTTCACAGTTTGCAATCCGTGTCGCCTCCCGAAACAACAACATTTCCTCATCTCGAAGGATCCATTTCCCCGGCGCAGATGGCTCTCTGCGCTCTTGTTATTTGTAAAGGGCGTTAACCCTTCACACGCACCTCCGTCTGGGCCTGTCTCCCCGGATGGGTCTGTTTGTTCCGCCGTGTCCCTCTGCCAGGCGGCCGAGCCCGCCTGTCCCCACGGCTCAGGAAGCTCTAAATATCAGCGAGGGCCAAAGCCCCGTGCCCACCGCCAACTCCGCTACCGCACTTGCCGAAGGCATTCTCAACTTGGTAAACCTGGCCGGGAACAGGACAGCGTCATCACACTCGCGCCCGATGGCATCAGTTAAAATGCCATCTGCCCAGGAGGCCCAGGTGGTCTGAGGGTGGCCGCTCCCTGGTTTATGTTAAGCGTCTCTGGAGTCTGTAGCGATAAGTGACTCGAAGAGTGTGGGCTCCAGCATCAGCACCGCCTGGGAAGTCTGGTGAAATGCAGATTCCTGGGCCCTCCCCCAAACTGCAGTCAGGAACTCATGAGAAATTCTGGGGTGGGGCCACCACCTGGCGATGCATGAGCCACCAGGGTGGACTTGGCCTTCCAACCTCATACGACTGAGACAGTGAGCGCTGGATCAACGCCAGTGGCCTCCATGTATCCCGGGTTGCAGCCCAGATGGCCCTGGATGGTACCCCGCTCTGCCATCCTCAGACGCTTGCCTTAGGCGTGTTTGTTAATGAATCTGAGCCTCACTCCCCTCATTTGTAAAGTGGTGACAGTGACACAATCTGCTCTCTTCGACAGCTGGAGTTGTGATGGCGTTCATAATAAAGAACACACGTAAAATATTTTATTTAAAATGATAAGATAAATATTGGTAAAGTGCTTTGAAACCTTGTGTGTGTGGCACAGAGTTAGGGCCTATGTCCCCATTACGTCACTGTATGTCCCTCAGCTAATCACGAACTTTGCTGGCCTGTCTGAGACGCAGGACAGGTCGTCTTATAGACGGCACAGCACTACCCTGTCCGAGCAATTTGTCCCCATCACTATGATCCTCTCCTGTTTACAAAGTACGGCACTCAGTCCCCACGCCCAGCCTGTGACGTGGACACAGGAGGAACCCGAGGCCCAGAGGACACGAGTTACCTCTCTCTCTCTCGTCAACACTGATCTCCGAAGCCGAGGCAGAAGCCCCGGGAAAGGCCACAGAAGTGCAGGACAAGCTCAGGGCCACCTGCTGCGCCTGGCCCGGCTCTGCGAACTCACACACGCCTCTCTGCGACCCGAGCAAGCGGTGGCTTAAGCAGGGCTGTCCCGGGCCATCTCGGGGCACTTGGGACCCTCGCCCCACCACTGGCAGCTCGTGTTCGTGCAAGTGCTCCAGCGCTCGGCCCCTGCAAGGCTCGCGGGACACCGTGAATCAAACATCGGGAGATGTCCAAGAGCCTTTACTCCGTTTATTCTTGCTGAAATGATAACCTAACGCTTAAACTATGTAAATAAAAAATCCTCTGTATCCCCCATTTATAAAATTTTTGTACCATTTCCTTTCATCGCTTTCCCACATTTTTCTTGCATCGTATTCACAGCACAGGGATCATTCTGATCCTTCTTTTCTCCTTATTTCTACATAATAGATGACTACTTGCTGCTGTGCTGCTTCTACACTGTCTGTCTTAAAAGCCGCGTAATATTTTACTTGGGGAACATACCATAAATTATTGAACTGCTTTTCTACTGTTTTCATAGTTAAACTCCCATTTTGTACTAAAATATTCATGTGAACATATACAATAGTTTATTCTATTTTTACTATGCTTGCTGGTACCTCGGCTCATGTTTATTTGCTTTCATATTTGGGTAGATGGGGAGGTAAGTACGCCACGTTTGACAGGATGCTTATGGTTATCACAGGCATTCTGGAAACATTCCAAATGCTCTGATCGTCTATTTTTATCCATCTCATCAAACGCACCAATGCTGGGATCCCTTTTATGGAATTTTGTGAGCTTTGGCTCTTCTCCCTCTTTTTCTTCTTCCTCCTTCCTCATCAGTTATTCTGGGGGGTCTGACAGCCCTCCTCACACACACACACACTCACACACACACACTCACACACACACTCACACACACACACTCACACACACACACACACACACACACTCACACACACACACACACTCACACACTCACACACCCTTGCTTCTTGCATTTTGCTTCCAGTCCAGCAATGAAACGAGCTAGTTTGTCAGACCTTTCCCTCTCTTTTCTACATTATGTCTTTTTTCTCTTCTTGCCATAATAATTGCCCAGCTCATCCCCCTCTCTTCAAATTTCTTACCGATTTCATCCCGCATATTAAGTATTCTCTTCAGGGCCGTTGCCTTCTCTTCAGTTCTCCTTATTCACAGGGTTGGGGGCTCTTGGGTGCCCCTGGCAGCAAAGGGCACGTCACGCCAGCATGGAGGGTGGTTAGGGGAACAACGCTGGAGGCTCCTTCCTTGCTTTGGCCACTGTTAAATGTGTACATTAAACGAAACATTCTCACCTCTACCTTCATCCGATTTTACTGTCCATCGTATTACCTATTCAAGGTCTTGGATACATTATTTTCTGATCAGATTTTATATGTTTTACAGGCTGCCTCGACTTCATTTTTGAAAGGAATGAAAAGATAAGCAGGTACATTTCTACATGATTGAATAGACATAGATTTGAAAGTAAAAATGTCACAGAAAGACATTCCCCGACGTAGCAACTCAGATAAAGCTGACCTGTCGAGCCCAGCTGGGCAGAAGGCCATAGCAACTACTCCTCAGAAAAGCAAAACCCCAGTCCATGGTAGAAACCCCACTTTTGATGCTCACTCCCTGGAAAGGAGAGTCCCTGGTGAGGAACTGAGAGTCCGGCCCCTGGAGTCACTGCCGAAGATGTACCCTGGACCCCAGCTGTGTGCTGGGCGCAGCTACACTGGGTACCGGTGTGCCTTCTCACCGGAAGAGCAGCGTGGGCAGGATGACGGATTTCTTCTTTCCTCTGGGTGGCAGGGACTGGGCAGCTATTTACCAAACCCATTCCCTTTTTTCCTGGGCACGTGGCAGGAGGCACTCCAGCTTCCCTTGACGTTAGGCGTGGCCACGTGACTGAGGGCTGGCCGACGAGACGCATGCAGAAGTGGCCATCCTACTTCCATCCTGGCCCACGGGTGCCCACCACATACAGTTTCCTATGCGCGTCCCTGCTTTCCCAACTGCATCCAGGGGGCCGTGGGGACGGTTTGGAAAAACATTATGTTGAAGACAGCAGAGCCACAGCCTGGAAACGGACCTCCAGGTCCCAGAAAGTCTGCACTGCTAATAGGGAACACGAATTTGGGGGTTTGTGGGAGGTAAAGAAAGAGGAAAGAAAAAAGCTTTTTATCACTTTGCTGCCTTCGTACATTTTTTAAATTTGTCTGGTACACCCAGTGTTACTCTGATAAAATATTTACACCATCAGCACCATAACTGAAATGAGAAGCTTTGTGAATCCTAGATCACTTCTTACCACGGCAGGTCAGATCCAGCCTATTGGTGTGAAAAACGGTGTGAATGCCTTCCAGAACTCAAGTATATGACTTGGGTCACTTACCCAGGTTCTGCTCAGGGTCCCATACCCATTTTTTCCTTCTGAGTGACTTTATAAGCACTATTGCACAAGGTAAGGAGAAGTGGTCTCTAGGGCTTTTAATGTCCTCCCCCCTTCCCAGGCTCCCTGAGTAGTCATAAGCTAAACTATAAGACAATTCAGTAAAACGACACGAAGCTTTCCATGAACTCACAGTGTCAGCAGACTTTGTACGATGTTGGTGAGCAGGTGCACGCCTGTCAGAGTCAGAACAACGCATTTTAATTGAATTACTGTGTTCACCGGGCATCCTATTTTCCTTCCGTTTTCCGATGCTTCTTTCTGGAGAATTCAGCCACAGCACTTTTCTTTTTTCTGAGTAACAAGTCTGGTTTTGAAAATGTGTATTTCTAGCCTGACACAGCACGCACAAATGGAGCAGCTTCTTTTCCTGGGAATCAGCATCTAAATCCCTGTTGTTTTCTTGTGCGGGGGTGTGCATGCACACACATGCTCACAGGCGTGTCTGTGGCGAGGCGACCTGCGGAGGAGGTACCTGGGGGTCGACGAGCTGTGTTTTCTCCAGGGTTACCGACCATCAAAAGATGCTAAGAGAAGAGAGCTGGTGACTTTGCGGGTGCCGAGCTGTTGGATATTCTGGATGCAGGTTTCGTTAAATTTACAGTTTAATAAAACCCAGATGACGCCAAGTCTGTTTTTGTAAATCATGTTTATGAGACGTGAGTCAGTGAGGACATCTCTTCAGGCCATTCCAATGAAAGGAAGGCCTCCCAGGCAAGCAGCCGTTGGTTTTGTGCGAAGCTCAGCCAAGCGATCTGCCCTAGCCCACGGGGCAGATGCCTTCCTCGTTGCAGCGAGCTAGGAAACCTCCAAGGTAAGTTCCAAGGTGGATATTTTTCTGTCAAAAGATGAGCTCAGAGACTAATTTTGTTCTTCCATCATCATTCTGACCCTCCAAACTGTCAAAGCAAGGACTTGTCTGTCAATGATCATCTTGAGGGCGAGGCATCATGCTCAGTCTTACCTGTCACAGTGTTGGTGTGTGTGTGCCTTTTTTTTTTTTTTTGAAGCTTTTGATAATCATCCCCTGAAAGTGTGTCTGTGTAATGAAGGAGGATGACTTTGCAAAAGCAGAGCGACCTTCCTTGTACTGTCATCTAATTCCTGCCATGCATGTTGGTCCTCGTCAGACCTCTCCTCCTGCTGCTTGACCAGCGGTGATGCCACCGTCCTTTAACAGCTTTATTAAATACTGGGTTGCAAACATCTATGCAGTTATAGGGTATGGGAAACAGTAAACCATCCTCATATTCTCCAATTAAGTGGAGCATTGCCCTGGAGGGAATGTACTGCAGATATTAGATATTTCACCCTGAGGAAGAAAAGCTTTCATGTAAGTCTCTTATTTGCATTAGGAACTGGAAATGAGATCAGCTTTCTCTTTGGAGCTGAAAATATACAGTGGCAAACAACTGAAGCATGCAACAATTAAAGGATGTTCAGGTAGGATTTCTTTATTAAAAATTACTTACATATTGTAGGATTATGCCTGACTCGAGTGCCAAATAATTTCTGCCATAATTGGATCTGATACGCATTACATTAAGTCTAACCCACACTAGAGACAGTATGGTTCAGGAGCTCAGACACATCGTCCTCCAAGAATCATGGCTAGAACCCAGGTGTTTAACAGGTAAGGCTACTTTCAGGCAAGCTGTTTCTTAGTATAATATGATGAAATACTATTTGGGATTTATACGTAATAAATTCTATCATTCAAATGTGTTGGCTTCCAGGATACTGAGTTGTATGCAAAATACAACTTAAAGAATAGAGGTTTAAAGAGAGAAAGAGGAAGAGAGAGAAGATAAAGGTGAAGAAAGATGGAGACAGAGGGAAGGGAGGGAGGCAGACCCTCCCGACTGAGTATCAGCTGCAACCGGAAATATTTAGCTAAAGAAAGAAAACTCAATGGGAACTCTAATTTTGTTTTCAAGTGTCAGAGAGATGTCCAGAGAAAGAAAATCTGACTCCCTCTGAGCAGCTTCCTTGGGTAAACAATTCAGAGAGAGATTTCAGCCAAATCAGACTATTTAAACGATAACCAAAGCTGAAATGATCAATCTTATAAATGTCTTATCACTGGAACTGATCAACAAGAGAACCTTGATAATCCGGATAGAGAAACTATAGGGGAAGTTTGCAATGGATGGGTGTGATTGGATGATTTCTAAGTTCCTTTTCTGCTCCAACCTTTTGTGCTTTTTTGTTTGTTTGTTTGAAGATAATTCTATGAATTGGTGGCAAAGGGCCAAAGTTAATGTGGATCGATACTTTATAAGGGCCTATCAATAGACCTGCTGACATGCAGACTTTACATGATAGAAGTAAAAATAGGAATTCCTATCAGGTCCCAGTGCTGATGGTGCGAGGTTTTTTTGTGCAGATGGCTAGACTATCCTGGGCATTGGGGGTTCACTGCTCCTCGGTGATACCTTATTAAAAGAAGATTCACTAGGATCTAAGCAGAAAAATGCCATTCCCATAGCTTATCATCTTAAGGGTTGTATATACTCAAACATACTTTTCCCACTTAAACTTTCCAAAAACCATACCCAGTCCTTTTTACAAATGAGAAATGGAGTCCCAATGAAATTGGAGCTGGTCTACCTACAGGCACTTCGATACGGCAAATATTTTGGAATGGAGGGGAATGAGGATTTTCCTGTATTTTAATGATGTCATTTCAACAAGTTCAGTGGGTAACTACTCTGTGTCACTTGCCCAGTAGGTCTTGTAGAGAATTCCTACCTCTGCAGATAGTCGACCTGCAACAAAGTTACTTGGAAAGCGAGACCGGACAAGACTTTTTGCAGGCATGATAGGAAGATTCAGCTTCATCTAGGATCATCTTGACTGTGTTGTTTATGCACTTAGGATTTTCTTCCTCAGTAAATCATCTGTAATAAATCAAAGTCTCATTTCTGAATTCTTGAAACTACTTGAAGGATTTATAATACCATCAAACATATGAAATACTGAGAAATAAATCTGGTGAAAGATGTGTAAAACCTATACACTGAAAACTATAAAACATTGCTGAAAGAAATTAGAGAATATTTAAATGAACGGAGCAATGTACCATGTTCATCTATTTGAAGACTCTATATTACTGAGAAGTATATTCAACCAAATCGATCTGCATACTCTCCACAGTCCTGGTAAAAACCAAGTCACGGCTTTTTCTGAAAATTGGCTAATTCTACGACTCCTGTGGAAATACATAAATCACTCTGATAATAGAAGGTAATGGCAGGACTGCGGACTGTGGATCCAGCCTGTTCTTTTCATCTATGTACTCCCAGAGCTGTACAGTGTCTGTTTCCTCCTACACCTCTCCCATTCCCCCCCAAAATTAGTGTTTAATAAATGAGTCCATGTTTTGTTTTTTTGCAACAGGCTAGATTAGATGATGATAAAGTGGATTCAATTAACATCTGTTCTCTGAGGGCTAGGAACTTAGTCCAGGAATATGCAGTAGAAACAGAAATTTTTGTCAAAACATGTGTGCCCAACAGTCACTCATAGATCCGAAGTGCATTACCAGTGACGGGGGGAAAAGTGACATCAAATGTTTCTTCTAGAAATATTGTATATAAGAGAAAAGGTGGGTTACTCAACATGGAGTGCTCCATCTGCTTGGTCTAACAGGGCGATCCAGTCTCTTTGGTGTTTTCTAAATGAGTGAGTGTTAGTGTTTTTATGCTAAAGTGCGAGTTTTAGGCGGTGTCTTCATTCTTTTTCTAGGGTTCAGTCATGAGAACAGAGATGACTTTCTGTGCAGACATGAGAGGCCGAGCTGCTACACTGGAAAGCTGATCGTGGAGGTGGGAGAGGGGCTCGGGTGCTCTGCTCCCTCAGACACGTGCGATCCCAGTGCAGGGCAAACTCCACTTAGAAGGCGCAGTCTGCGACAGCCTGGCTGGTCCTCTCTCTGACTTTCAGTGCCCCTGCATCTCATAGCATTTTACCTACATGACGGACATCTCCGGAAAATTTAGAGGAAACACTAAGCATCTTAAATTAATAGGTTAAAATTCTAAGGTTAAGTCTGAAGTTCCTTGAAAGAAAAACATAATGAGAAGCTTGTAAATACAAAAGTTAGAGTGGAGTTACAGAAGAATCGTTTAAAAGTAGTTCATGCAGTCAATATCCATGCCACACAATTATAAACAAGGGTCCTCAAGCAGGGGGAGGCACAGCATCCTATTGGAAACCCTAGTCGTAGACTGAGGGTCCTTATTCTGAAGCATGCTTTTTTTCTGAAATACTAGATATATAAATGCAGTCAGTGGGACAAAAGAATAGGGTTAGAATTTCCCATCTGAGGACATCAGTGCTTTGCACATGTGAACTTTCATTACAGAATTAAAAAAAAAAAAAAAACATCCCAAAAGGTGAAAATATTTTTCAACAACTTGTTTCTCTAAATTTGTGGAAATCAAATCAGTAACCACTTTTTTTTTTTTTTTTTTTTTTACAATTTTTACATCAAGGGGGATATGATATTTATAGAATCTGGAGGACAAAGAATTGAATATTAAGTTGGTAAAGTATGATCTTTGTTTTTCTTTTTATTTCCAATTTACTTAGAAGCAATTTAAAATGTTTCTGGAAAAAAATTAAAAATATATTTGAAGATGCAGTATATATTTGATGGAACACCTGTTAATCGTAACACTCCCGATTCTTCATCAACTTTTGACCCTTATCACATTATACCATAACTTCTGCATAGTTACGTTCAAGTCTTCCTCTTCGTCATTATTTTGCTTAAAAACAAGAATATATACTTTCTTTAAAATTTTACTGAAAGAAGCATAAAAACTATTCTTTGAATCAGTATCTTATGGTGTTTGTTTTTGTTTTTTTAATTCTGGGATGTACTTTTGTACCCATATATCCAACCTGATATTGATAAAATTTAGAAGGATCGTACGATTGCAGTTTACCTGACTGATGCTGCTGCATTCACACTAGCAGAAAGTGGGTTAATGTTCTGGAAGCATGTCAGGACCATGGCCGGTCTCATGTTTCAGTCAACCAGCACTCAAGGAGTATTTTAGAAATGAACGTGAATCCTTGTTGTTTTCTAAATATTTATCAATATTTATTGGTCAGATCAAGTGTCTGCCGGAATTAAAAGTTGCAGAATTAATGTAATTGGCTTGGATACAAATCTTGAAACAATAGTGGAAAGTTCTAGATGGCACAGAAGATGATACTGAGAAAAAAAATGGACATTGATAACTTAACAGAAAATTATTTTGAATAAGTGATTCTGAGTAGAAAGTAGTTTTAGGATCCCTTAACCAATTAACCTCACTTATATTCTTTTTTTTTTATGTTTGCCTAAGTGGTATAAACCAATGTCTCCTACATCTAAAAGAACTCTTTTATTAAGTGCAAAATACAAATTCTCTGTAACACAAAACATAGTTGAATCTCCAAAAGCTAGATACTGTAATTTGGTTTTCTTTTTTAAATGTACATAAAATTAGTGCACTGGATTCTTTGAAATATGGTATTAAGCTAAGAACAGAAAAAGTAATCAATAGAAAAGTTTGAAAAGCATTTTTATACAAAATTTACATGGCCTCTACCATGCATGAGCCACTGTGCTAAGCCTGATGACAATACAGACCATGCAATACAGACCAAGGTGTGTAAAGCCGACAAAAAGGAGCTTATAACAAGGTGAGGCCGTAAATAAATACTTTTAATAGTATGAAAACTACGGTGCAAGTATTTTGCAAAGGGTCACCTAACTACATCCTATGAAGAGTCCAAAGATAGGAAAAAATGGTTTTGAGCATGAACTGAGAAAAATAATAATAATAATAACTGTCATTTGAGCTCAGCACAGTGTGTAGGTGGGATTTTGACAGCCACAGATGGTGGGAGAGGTGTCATAGGGAAGAAAAGGTCATCTTTACAGATGTGCTCGGTGAACGAGCAATAATAGGCTACGACGTAGGGTCTGTAAGAGTGAATGGGGGCACAGGGCAGGGCACCGGCTCACAGAGGGTCTCAAACCTGTGGCACGTGGGACTTCACTGTGCAAGCAATTAGAAACCACTGAAAGCATTTCACAAGGCAAGCAGATCTGATCAGGATTTGCCTGTGCCCAGAGAAGATGATTCTGGTATCACATTTACGGCAGATCTGTGTGTCTGGGTGTGGGGTGGGCGGGGGGACAGCAGTAACACAGGGGAAGGGAAGAGGAGCTGAAAGACACTCGGTGCTCACACCCTCTGAGAGATCTTTGTCTGCTCTGAGAAGGTTTGCAGACATTCCTGCACCAATACCTGTGACCCAGGGTCAGTGGTAAAACCATATCCTCTGTGACCGAAGTCCAGTCGGTACAAGTACCATACTCGTTGTCACAAGTCACATTTCTTTTTATCTGAAAGAGTTATGTCCTTAGAAATATGAACTCATTTCTCTGGTTATTTTGTGGCCTCGGATGATCACGATGGTGGGCAGAATCAGGGAACTTCAAGGGTGTGGGGGAGTGGGGAGCTTGTTAGCAGCTTCCTCGACCACGGTGGCCACGAGGCAAGACAGGAAGCTATAATTAGCCCCCACGGTACCGGAGCTTGGACAAAATGAGATGTGAACTTTCAGTTTGAGAGAGAAAACTAGCAGGATGGAAACACGCACATCTGCAGACGCTCGTCTACAGATGCTCATCTGCTTACACGTATACACCCAGAGCCTTTTGGGTAGAAAAAATATGAAAACTCAGGAGAGCTTCTTCTATGGCTTTTACAGTAAAGCAATGAAAAGTGGTGGAAAGGACCGAATTTTCTTCCCTGCAACAACCGAGTTCAATCGTCATAGTGATGCGACACTACACAAGTGATATAATAAGTATCTCTGAGCCTTTGCTTGTTTACAACTGGATTTCAGGTCTGCTGTGCTCATGGAGAAGTTATTTCGTAGAAAAACTTTCCTCGTGGAGAAGACCTGAGGCTGATTCAGGGGCCCTACTTTGTGCAAGACGCGCTACAACGAATCACAGACTTTAAGCAAATGCCTTGATCAGCTGACATGTCACAGGCGTGTGGGGTCAGTGGAGGGTCAATGTTTTGCTGAAGTGAAAAGACAGGATCCCGGATGGACAAAATGAGCCTCATGCAAGTAGGTGCGACCAGTCACCTGCGTTCCCTGACCCTCAGGTCCTTCCTTGTAAAACGACAGGCCTGTCACCGGGATGCAATCAGTGTACGATTCCTGCACATAGTAGGTACTCAGCCCTGTCTCTCTCTGGCCACATGTCCCTGCCCTGCAGGGAGCCTCCCCCGGTGGCGCCCTGGCAGCTGGCCCTCCCGTGTGCTCTGAGGTTATCTCACTCGGCAGAGACAGCTGCCGGGAGCCGCCCTGCGTCTTTAACTGCCAGGTTCCTTTGAGCGGTTTTCCCTGAGAACACTGCAGTTCATTCCCCCAAGCCCGACCGAGGAGACACCACCCACCCAGCTGCCCACCCTGGGAGGCTTGATCGTGTCTCTCCGTGTGGAGGTCTTTGCTGACCATGTAGGGAATTTAACTGGTAGAAGCATAAAGAAGGAAGGGGACACACACACTCACACTCACACTGCATTCCTCATCTGCTCCAAGGGTGCATCCTCCTGAGAACAAATCGCACGTTCTGTTTCAGGATCAAGTAAAGCCGCCTGGGCACAGCTGATGCATATTCTATGCCTGAAGTCTTTCTGGAAGAACTGACGAATTATATTAAACTTCGAGGCGGACTTAGGGACCATGTCCTCATGCTGATGGGCCCTGGAGAGCTCAGCCCTGATGACAAGTCCCGTCCACCCTATGGTCCCCAGAGAAGAAACAGCATTTCCAGCCTGCCCACATGCATGAACCTGATTGAGACCTGATTTCATGTCTTATCTCTGGTTTGTTTCCTTGAAGGAGCCGCACTGTCCCGGTGCTCCCTTCCCTCCCCAGTGACATTTCAGCATCCCCAGCGGACTCTGAGGATTAGCGGCTCATCCTCCATTTGAACGGAGGCTCTTGTTAAAAACAAGCTGGGCCGCGTGCAGATGCTTTGGGCAGAGGCTGGTTTTCTGTGGATCGGGACCACACACACAGCCTGGCATTTGTTAATGCGATGCCATATTCCAGTGGTTAAAACAACAACAACTAATTTCAACAAATAATTCCACTCATTTCATCCGGCAAACAGTAATGAGAGCTGCCTGGGCATCGGGCTCCGTGCTCTGCTTGGTGGCAGGAGGCACAAGCTGCGATGGTAACTATATGCAGTCCCAGCCTGGAGGAGCTTATATTTTAAGCCCTGTGACTGGTCCTAGGGCCCCAAGAGTATCTCCATCCTGGTCAGAGCGTATCGCATAACGAGGACAAGGGGAATTAAATAAGCAAGAGTGATGAGTGCTATGGTAGGGGGCATAGTCCGGGACCTTTTAATAAGTTGTGACTGTCATCTAAGGAGGCCCACAGAGCCCGACCTGGAAAAGCTGACATTTGAGCTAAGATCTGAAAGGATAAGTCAGCATGAAGCAAGCCAAAGGAAGTGGTCAGACATATTTCAAGAGGAAACAGTGTGCGAAGGCCAGTGGGCGAGAGAGTGTTTGGGATGATTGTGAAGCTCAGTCTGAGTAGACACACCTCTCATCTCTCAAGAGGGGATGATGCAGACAGTTACAGACGTGGCGAGAAAGCAAATGAGTGATGCCACTCTGCTTAATGCATTCGTGGCAGCCGCTCTTGTTTGAAGTTAACTACAATTTTCAGAACCCTAGAAAGACTGAGAGTGACTAGGAGGTGGTCGCAGGAGGGCTTTCCAAAAGAGGGGACTATGGAACTAGAACTCATAGGTGTCACGTGTGGACGTGCAGGAGGTGCACCAGCCCACGGTGCTTCTGTGCACCCAGAGCCACGCGGGGAGAGAGTGAGGCTGGCTTGCTGAAAATCAGCATCAACGTGGAAGAATAAACGACACATGCGTGATTTGGACAGGAGTCTAAACTCTCTGAGGCAGAGTTTTTATATCTGCAGAGTAGAGATGGCAACAATATAAATTTATAAACACGGGTGATTACTATAGCCTCTCCTAAGAAGTTAGCTGCAATGTGTCTGTAGGAAAATGTCATTCTCCCATCCACTGGTCTTACAGTTCCCCAAAATGCAAAGGTGGCAATGCGACACACATCTCTGACAAGACGTAAGAAGGCAGTTGACGGCACGTGCAGCAAGCTCCCAGGCATCGGACTTGAATTCACGTCTACGGGTACTTTGTTCTGTGCGTGTCTCTTTAATTCCAAAGCAGACTCTGAGTTTCCTCTCTGTCCAGCATGGCCTCTGGTTCCAGGGCCTGGCTGGAGACAGACTTCGTCTGGGCTTCACAATGAATGTCTAGTTCACCAGCCTCCCTGTGTAGGCCTAGGCCTGGCTGAAACTTAGTCCTTGAACACAGAAATCTAAGATTTCCTGACCCTAAAGCTGATGAAATATTTGGGAAACCAAACTGCATGCTGAGAAAAGCCAGATTCAAAATAAGATTTTTTTTTCCAGCATAAAAACAGTCTGTTTCTCTGATGACTCTTGAATACCAGATCCTGTCATTGATACTAACAAAGTGACACTCACCTGTAGTTTAGACATGTGCTGTCCAATGTTAAAGCCACTAGCTACAAGCTTCTTTTATTTATAATTAAATAAAATTCGATATTCTTCAATCACACTAGCTATAATTCTAGTATTCACATGTGTCAAGTATTTATTCTGTAGAATACAGATATAGAATATCTTCATCACTGCAAAGTGGTCTTTTGCAGACCACTGATATAGGCCAAATCATGAAGTCATGAAAAATTGTGGAGAGGATTTTTAAAAGAAACAATTTCACTTCTGTAAGCAACATTCAACCTCTTAATCCAAGTTTGGCTCACCCGTAAAATGGTACCCTGAAGAACACTGGTCCAGAACTCTGGTTCTTAACTACCAGCTAAAAAATATCGGGCAAATTATGTCACCTCTCTGTAAGTCTTAAGTCCATTTTCTAATTAATTAGAATAACATCTGCCTATCAAATGAAATAGTGCAAATGAGAGTCATTTATCCAACCTGTCTCCCCGCCTGATAGATATGAAAGGTGATAATAACTGTCCTCAGAGCTGTGTCCCTAGTATGTCGCACCAAACTAGGCACACAGTACACATTCGGCGTTAAGTATTAAACCCATAAATCCATGAATGAGTAAATAACGTGTAAGTAAATGAATATATTAAACTACTAAGAGTATATTCCATGCCAAGTAGTATAAGGCTCTACAGTAGGGCTATAGATAAAAGAAGAGTTGGAGTTTCAATCAGGTCATATATCTGGAAGCAAAGAAGCAGATCACCAAAACAGATCTTGGGATGGATTAGGATGGAGGTGACAAAGTGTTGTGGGAATACAGAGAAGGGGCACCTAACTCAGCCTTAGAGGAGGATGGGGCTGTGGGAGGTAAAGAGCATCCCAGAAAGGTTGAGTTTTAACCTGAACTCTAAAGTATGAGTAGGACTTTGTCAGTTTTTTTTAAAAACTGATCGATGTGAAGAGGGTTATCCACAAAGGGACCAGCTACCCTACTTTGTCCAGGGATGTTCTGGTCTTAGCAGTGAAAGTCCTGGATCCCAGGTAACCCCTCGAATCCAAGCATAGTGAGGTGACCACAAAAGCCAAACAAGTTACAAAACCCATTTTTTGTGTGTGTATTTTAAACGTATCAGAGAACTATGGAAAGAATAAAAGCATTTAAAATTCCAGAAAAGCATCATTCAGAGGGGAGCTGATCATCAACAGCTTCCCCCCTCCTGCTCTGGTGGGATATTACAGAATCTGGATATGAGCAAGGAAGCAAAGCTTGGCCTTTGTGGATGAAGCAAACCTAGAATCAGTCTCAGATATGGGAGTTATCAAAGAAAGACATAAAAATATCTATGTATAATATTTCAATGAAAGAGTAAAAAGCAAGACAAATAAAATTATGAAGAATTTCATAAAAATTTTTGAATTTCTGGCAAAGAATCACATGGTTTTGAATGGGAAAATGCACACTCAGACATTCTCTATATGTGAACTTGGAATCCTAGAAAGATAAACAGTCCAGAGCAAGACTCAAACAAATAATGGCCAAGAATTTCTAAAACTGACGAAAGACATCAATCCCAAAGGAATCTCAATGAACCTCAAACAGGGTAAGTACCAATCTAGAATTCCAGAATTCCAGATCCTTAAACGTGAAGATGAAATTAAGATATTTTCTGGCAAACAAAAGCTAAGCAAATGAACACCTAAGAGAGGAAAGTAGTTCCCAATGGAAACATAAAAACGTATAAGGTGATGAAGAACAGGGAGAGAGTAAATATGGAGGTGAATGTGTATCGAGGTACTGACTGGAAAAAAGAAAACTACAGTAACTGATACGTCCTGGGAATTTAAATGAAAAGGCTGAACAGTTATTAATAGACAAAACAAGAGTGGGCAAAAGAAGTGGAAGGGCTCAGGACTATGAAAACAGCAAGAGTAATTATTTGCATTAGGCTATCACGTGGCAAGATGCATGGAACAATCTCTAGGACAGCCTCGAAAAGAACAGTTATGGAATGATGTGTAACTAACAAGTTAACAGGATAAAAATGAAACAATTTCCAAAAGTGAGAGGGA
This sequence comes from Cynopterus sphinx, assembly GCA_030015415.1. Classification (NCBI taxonomy): domain Eukaryota; kingdom Metazoa; phylum Chordata; class Mammalia; order Chiroptera; family Pteropodidae; genus Cynopterus; species Cynopterus sphinx. Next base: position 3,428,057 of record CM057383.1, on the reverse strand, counting down.
GCAACCTGTGGATAAATAAAGACTCTTGCTAGGAAGGAATTCGCATAGTTGTGTAAACGCTTCAGAGAAAACAACCGGCAAGGAAACTCAGCTGGCCCCCACGGTGGTCCATTAAGGCAAAATGCTTCTTATTCTAATGATCCAGAGTGACCTCAAGGTTCAAGCTGAAAGTTCCATTGCTCTCAAGCCAAGGATTCTTACTTTAGCTACAATCAGAAGGGTCAGACGTTAGCTAGATGACATCTGAACGCCCCAAAGACAAGTCGAAAAGTGAAAAACAGGACACAGAATCCGTTAAAAATTCACAAGGCGAAAAACTGGTGGCAGTTTGGGAGAATGTTCCCAGATCCGAAGACAGGTGGTTCTAACCCTTTTTCTTCTCCCTTTCCCCCAAAGGCACGTTTTGGGGAATCCAGCGCATGACATCTAGTCTCTGGAAATTCCTCACCTGGCGCATCAACTCACTGATGACTCAGGGAGGGTGAGAAGGTAAAATCTTTCAAGGTCAGACTCATGGTCTCCTTTCAGGCTCGTTTGGTCTTTCACTGCAAAAGCCATGCATCTGCTAACCCCAGGGACATGGCTGGAGCACGCTGGAGACAGAAAAGCTTCACAGCATTGCTCTTGAGAGGCGGCTGTGGACCAGAAGGCGCGGCTAATGTGGGAGGCTGCAGGATGACGGAGCATCACCTCTGTGGCTTCTGCAGAGTGTTCCTCCTGCGGACCACGAGGTCTTCCCTGGACCATTCCTCTCCATCCACTTGGCCAATCATCAGTGGTAGACTTTCTCGAAATCAGTACAAAATGTCAGATCCTCTGCCCGAAAGAGAGATGCTCACTGCCATACTAGAAGGTGAAAAATCCTTTCATTTGCCACTCCACTAACTCAGGTTATTGAAAGGTCTTGGCTGAAGATAACCTGCAAACTCGTTCTCTGGTAGAGCGATGGAACGGGGACCCATCCAAAATGAGAACGTCGCACTGGGGAATTCAACAGAGCAGGGACTCTTTAGACTTCACTGGCATGAGCCTCGTGTCCTCGTGACCTTCAGTCTCACGGACCCTGACCACGCTAGGACCACATCTAGGTGTTCTCCCAGCGCCTCTGATTAACATTCTACTGCACGTGCTGGGCTGTTGTCTCTTTATCTGCCTCCTTCATTAGAATTTGAGCTCCTTGCGAGTAGTGACTTCACACAAATCTCTCAATATGCAGACTCTGACATGAAGTAACTAACTACTTTGACAATAGCTTGGGGGAAAAAGGAGAGGCAAAGGGAATGAAGAAGAAGAATGCAACTTTAGACGGACCCGTCAGTGCTCTCACTTAACTTCCCAAGACAGAATTTTTCCTTTATTTTCTAAGTGAAGGAGAAGGCAAGAAGAGATGGGTACAGTGATCAGAAAGCGAGCTTAGAAAACCAGTATTTGGGTGTCGGCTCAGACCTTCCTCCCTGATGCAAGATAAAAATCGAAAATTCTTTATATACTATTTAAATTTTACAGATTACATCCAAATTATGAATTAAAATGTATCCTCTACCACTCCCAACCATCAAACCCTTAAAGCAACATCCAAGTTTAAATTCTCATTGTTATTTAGTCCCTACGATGGGTACAAAATTTTGCTTCTGTCTATCATGTGTTCTCGCCAAGAATCATTATTTACCCTTCAAAGTTTATCTTAAAAATTACTTCCACCTTGAAAGCCTTCCCAGGCACAATCACTTTTATTCTTCTTATAGCTCCATCACTCTTTGTGCCCGTGTTTATTACAACACTTGTCAACTCCATGTTTAATCACTTACCTCCCTCGCTTCCCTACTGGGCCGTGTGCAAGCTTTTTCTAGAGCACATCCTGTGTTTTGTTTATTTCCGAATCTCTGGTGTCCAGAATTTCTGGGGCCCCTGACACAGAGCAGGCACTCGGTAAAATGGTGACTAAATTGATGTTGAACAAGGATTACCTGGGGCAGTTTCCAGAACGAAGTGGGGGGAATCGGAGTGAGGACACTGAACAACAAGGAAGGTGGCGGCTCAGACTGCCCTGGGACAGACCCAGTCCCACTGTGGGGTCAGAAGTGTCCCCAGAACTTAGAAGTAACCAAGACAGATCACGTAAACCTAGTTCACTACCTCGAAAGTGATGCTTCCTATAACTCAGGGACAAGGTCATGAAAAGGACCGTGTCCCAGTCCTGTAAATAACTGTATTGAAATCCTAGCTCCGGTCCCTGCCTTGGGTCTTGGGAACTCAAGATGATCAAGACAGAAATGATCAAATGGTGGTTAAAACCACCAAAACCCACTTATGTTTCCTCCTGGGCACACGATGAGCTTGCCTGCCTCAGATCCCCTACAGTTAGGCCTGATCATATACCTGAACTCTGAGCGATGGACTTTTCTGCAAAAGCTGTATTTTCAGCTTTCAGGCCTGGAACTTGAAAACCTCTCCCGGGATCCTCCTTCATCTGTCAGACAGACACAGGGATGACAGAGGACTCCAAGGCCCAGGGGCTCACAGAACACTGGGCGGAAGGAGTCAGGACCTCTGAGTGCGTGGAGATGGACCCCCGCCGCCTTCCTACTGCCAACCCACATCGGACTGTGACGAGAATAGTAACGACCCTGAATCTCAGTAGCTTCGTGCAAAAGGTCTCTTTTTGCGGCAATTTGCCTACAACACTAACAAATACAATACGAGATCTCCGGTCCCTCATCGGACCCCATGGAGAGCACGACTGCTGCATCCCCTTCTTTGCAGGGTCAGTGCAAAGAGCAGGATAAGGTTTCATCAGTCGTAACGCTGCCAGTACATGTCGTCTGATTTTATTATTGCCTTTTCTCAGACAGAAGCTGGGCGGGAAAAGAAAATCATTTCAGAGCAGTTCCCTTTCATTGTGACGGGCCAGGCTGGAAAGTGTGGGTCTTGCCATGCTGAGTTGGAAGCACCTGCTCTTTCGATAAGGCTTTTGGGTTGGAGGCCCTGTGCCCTGACAGCACTCCTCCCCCTCACATCTGCTCCGTTTGGCCTTGGGATGAAGCTGTCTAGAAAACCACCCCTGAACCCCAGGCCACTGGATGCTCAAAGGTGATCGGGGCGAACACGCCCTTTGTTTGGGCCTCACCGCGCACATAACGAGGGGCTGGAGCAGAGGCCCTCTGTGCCTCTTCTCTTCCACCTCGTGGACCTTCCCCAGAAGGAACCAGCTCTCTGTCCGTCCCTGGCCGTGCTCGGGGGAGGACAGGATGCGTGGCAGACACTGCAGAGGAGATCCCAGCATCCGGGAGGGTGCCTGCCTGCCGTCCTTCAGCCTTTTTCAAGCCTGAGATTTCTGAGATGACTTTGTGACTAGGAGGATTCTGAGTCAGACAGCTTTCGAATTCTATTTCAGGAAACCCGTGGGACGCAGTGTGGTGTTGTGGAAAAAAATACATGAGGGCGCCGGAGTCATTTAGATCTGGGTTTGAAATCTGACTGAAGATCACAAGCAGTGTGGCACGGAAACGCGCTGACTCTCTGGACCTCAGTTTCCTTCTCTGTGAAACGGGAACAACGGCACCCACCCCCAAAGTGCACTGAGGACACACAGGGGGTAGCCTGCTCACTCTGGTTCCTGCAGCTCAGAAGTGCTGCAACAGCTTTCCTGAATCTCCCAGACTCTGAAGACAGGGTGAACACCGTCCTTCTTCTGATTCAGTAAGTTAGCCTCCGCTAACAACACGTGGAGCACACCCAGATATAGTTATCTTCATGGTTCAAAACCACCACATACACTATTCAGAGAAACATCTTTCAAGTAATCCGGCGCAAGCCGTCTCTGCAAACGCACAACAGAAATAACATGTCACCAGTGTCTCGAGGGGGTTAAATAATTACAGAGAATACCAGGTCCACGGAATGTCAGCAGGATTCAAATCTGTTCATTCTTTTAGGAACGGAAGAGTTTTTATGTGCTTATCGGATGCCACGTCCCGTGCTACACGACGGGATGCAGCGAGATGTGACCTCGAGCTATAATACTCAGTCCTAGCATTTATCGAGGACTTCATGTGGGCTAGGTGTCTTATGTATGTTTTCCTATGTTTTTTAAAAAATTACTAAATAGGTACCATAGCTCTAATTTTAAGGCTGAGAAAACTGATATCGAGGCAGTAGAAGTCACTTTCCAGCTTGCTGATTGTCAGAACCAGGATTTGACCCAAGATCTTCAGCTACAAAGCCAGTCCCTACACCAACACCTTTATTCTGCGTTGCACGGCTGAGTGGGTGGGGACCTGTCCTCGAGACGGGAACTGTGGGTAGAGACGGCCTGGGGGTGATCGGTTCACCCCACGACGAGGATGCAGTGCCAGGCTGATGTCCATCCAGGTTCCTACTGGGGGTTCTGAGGACCTGGGGGGCGACGGGGGAAAAGCAGACGGTGGCTGCCATGCTGCCTGCTTTCGTTGCATCACTGAGGAAACCACCATGCAGGGAGCGCAATTAAAATAGCTGGAGCCCGAGTCATCTGTTTCCCTGTCCCCTGGATTTCTGGCTGATCCCTTTGACAACTCTGAGTCCCGCTGACTGAGACTTGTGGTTTTGGAGCCGTCCTTGGTGAACCTCAAACCAGATGTTCCACGTGGGACGTGGCAGCTGAGGGGACGCACAGGTGGCACTTCGGTGCAGAGGCAGAACGTCTGAATCGGCAAAGATTTCTGGCCCATTCTACCAGGGCAAACACAAAGCCGGGCGTGGCAGACCGAGCGCGAGGCCTGGACTCAGGACCCCCGGCTGGGGCTGCGACCTGGCTTGGCGGCTTCGAGCTGCCCAGATACTCCCTCTCTCTGACTCCGCCTTCTTCATTTTAGTTTTCCACCATCTGCCAATTCTCGAACTCGCTTTCTAACTCCCTATTTTCTAAGTTTGTTTCCCATTTGCCCCCTCCCAGAATAGTCTCACATCCTTAAGTCTGCTAACTCAGGGGCCCCCAACCCTGGGCCACGGACTGGTACCGGTCCACGGCCTGTTCGGATCGAGCCTCACAGCAGGAGGTGAGCGACAGGTGAGTGAGCGAAGCTTCATCTGCAGTTGCAGCCGCCCCCAGCACCGGCATCACCGCCTCAGCTCTGCCTCAGATCATCAGGCGTTAGATTCACATGGGAGCCCTGGTCCCTGGTGCCAAAAGGGCCGGGGACCGCTGTGCTAGCACCTCTTGAATTTTTGGGTTCGTAGGTTTATGTACACTAGTCTGCCCATCAGCAGTGCCTCCTCCCCACCTCCTGAGACCACCCATCGTTCAAGGGACAGTCCTCGAACGACGTATGGCTTTGTTCTAACTCCACATTCTGCATTCCGATTCCCTGAGAAATTAGGGTTCAGCACGTTAGACTTGGGCCGCATCCTCAGAAACCCCTTAATTTTGCACGCGGAGTAAATAAGGGCTGAGCAGGCTTGACACAGGGTAGAAACTCCAGGCTTTTTCCTGGAGTCGTGTTGCGTCTTTCTAGACCTTGATAGAAACCGCCTTCTTAGATTTTCCCTTCAAGGGGCCATTTCTCTCTCTCCCCTGGCACTGCCTCTTCACCATCGGAGCTCACGGTAACCCTGACAACATGCAGACATTGGTAAAGCCCAGAGTCTCACCCCCAGACAGGCCAGAGCAGCGAGGCAGGTAGCGCATACCAGGATCAGGACCCCGAGTGCTGTCTCTGCCGTGTCACTTGCTGCGTGAGCTGGGGAAAACCAGTTTTCTCACAGGGCCCAGGACTGTTTCCTCATCCCCGTGTCCCTGTTCAGCCCACGTGCGAGGAACCACTGAATGGGGTGTGTAAAAGCTCCGCACAAACTGCAAGGGGCCGTGTAGACACAAAGCCCTTGGCAGTGGGTGAGGCTGAGTCAGGGTGTCTGGCGTGGCCGTTCCATATGCGTGCACGGGGCAGGCAGGAGGGGGCTGCGTTTTTTATCACAGCTTTTTCGAGATAGAATTCACATGCCACACAGTTCCTCTGCTTAGAGTGTTTTTACTGACCGAGGTGTACATTTCAGCCAAATCCTAAGCCTCCTTCCTATGCCTTTTGCTGGGTGTTTGTGTCGCTGGTTTTACCCAGGTTTTGAGAAGCAAAAGTCCTGCCAGGTGACCTTGATCTGGAAGGCGCTGGGCTCCCGAGGCTTTCGGTATGAGTCGTCCTGACCTTCTCTTGCTTGCTCGGCCTGCGAAGGGGCAGGAAGGGGAAGGGTGGAGGGGGCTCCCGCCCTTTCCTGCGGAGCAGTGGAGACCTCGGGCCTGCAGCAGCGCCTGCCAGCAAACAAAGGAGCCGGGGCTCCGTGCCGTTTCTGCTCCTTTCTGCCTGCACTCGACCGGAGACCATCTTTGCATCTGCAGAAACTGTCCTTCCCTCTATTTCTAAATTTCATTTGAGTGAGTTAAAGGTTCCTGATTACTCGCAAAGGTACATTAGTGACACAAGCACGCTCTCCGAGAAGAAAGCTGCATCCACGAACCCTGGCGACGTAGTCAGCTTCAGACAATGACTGTTAAAATTGCCCATTTTCACTCATTTAACGGATTATCTCTGACACGAAGTACTTTTTCTCCCTACTTAGACAAAAAAAAAAGGGGACTCCAAATGGTCTTGACTGTGCATGAGATGTTTTTATTTGGTCATTGCATTATTTTTTTTAAATAACCTTGTTTATCACATTTAAAGTAGCTCCAGGGGGAAAAAAACCAGGGGCTGCCAATCGATGAATCCCTGATGTGCTGGCGGCTCAGACGGCAGCAGCCCTGCGGGTGGGGGGCACTGGGGCAGGAGGGAGGGGCAGGGGGAAGAGGCAGAGGGAAGGGCAGGGCTCTGGGTTAGGAGCTGGGAGCCTGAACTCTGGGCTTATTCTCCATCTAATTCTCTCTAGTTTGGACCACTGAGTCCTCAGTTTCCTCAACTGATGGTTGGAAGGGAGTGAGGGTCTCTACGCGTCCCCAGGGTGATGGGAGCAGGCATGTCTACAATTCGCAGACCCCCCTTAAAGAACCATGAGCCCCCCATGTCTCTACAGATGAGTTCCCTACAGGCATGGGGTGTCAGTGACCTCAGACTCCTCTCCCTCCTCCTTCACCCTGGTTTAGAATTCCAAGGAAAATTCCCCAGTTCCCTGCACATAGATAATGAGAACAATAAACTTTGTCATTTAGCCCGACTGAATCTTTCAGGGCCGCGTGCCCCCCTCCTTCCCAACCGATCCCTCAGATTCGATTCACTAACAACGGTGTGGCCGCGTCTACACCGGGAACGGTGCCGGCCAGGGTGCTGTCTGGAGGTGCAGCTGGTGCGTCCCCTCTGCCCTTGAACAGCAAACGAGGAAGGACAATTTCACAGTGAAGAAGGCTTTTTATATCAATTCTTTTATTATCAGATCCTTACTGCAGCCTCATGAGGTGACCCATGAACGAGAACGAGGAGGCTCAGAAACATCAGGTGACTCGAGAGAGCAGGTCGGAGCCGGGGGACCAGGTCCCTGGGCCCCGCATTCTCTCCCAAATACGCTCCTTCCTGCAGACGGCAGGTGACAGACAGGAAGCGCGTGCTCGGGGGGCACCTGCAGGGAGCTTCGCCCCAGGTGTGCGGCACAGTGACCCGACGCGTACGGTCCCTACAATGCGATGGCCACAGCACGTCTGGCCACCATCTGTCGCCACACAAAGCTATTGTGATAACTGGGTTCCCTGCGCTGACTTGTTCTTATTTAATAACTGGGGATTTGTGCCTACTACTCCCTTCACCTCTTCACCCAGCCTCTCTGCCCAGCCCCTCTCCTCTGGCCACTATCAGCTTGCTTTCTCTCTATCCTCTGATTTTAAAAAATATTAGTTAAAAACATACTGCGCTTTAGAAAAGTCACGGAAGACTGTCCCCCGGGGCACAGGTCAGGCCCTCCTTGAAGCTTATTCTATACACTGAATATGAACAACTAAATCCTCAAGGGAAAAACCGAGTCTTGGACCTTTGAGAATTAGCTTCCCAACTGAAACATACCTCTGTGATTTTAAGAGTAAAAAGAAATAAAAATAAAAATAAATAATGTATTTTACCACAACTGAAACTATAGAGAGGAGATGGAACCTAGAAAGCTCCTCTCTAAGGGCAACGTCTGTCCTGAAGCTACGTTTTTCTCCACGGAATGTGCACCGAAGTTGGAACCAGATGTCTGCGGAGAATGACGAGCACCTGCCGGGATCAGGGAGGCCTCGTGATGGAACGACACTCGCGGGCAGAGAGCGACTCCCATTCCCGGGGGAGTTGTGCACAGCGAATGGTCCTCCAGAAGTAGGACGTGGTCCTGCGTGGCTACGGCATTGGGATTACGAAGGGAAAATGAAGAAGGGAGGGGCAGATCACCACTGGGGAGAGACACAGGTGTTTCTCCACTCTCAGGCAGTGGAGACCTTAAATCTATTTGTTGTGAACGAAGCGATGACTCACCCACGTGAACAAATGAACGACGGGTTACTGACATCGGGCCTCTAAGGGGGGAACCTCTAAATCCTGCCCCGTTGGGGCTACCATTCCACTGACTGTCAGCAAAGCACCCATTTGTGTCTGCTGACTCATCTCTGGAAACAGCAGGAGAGCCCTCTCTCCTGGCCTCTTCTGCATCCCACTGTCTGGCACATTCGCTTCTGAGCAGGGCGGCTAGCTCCTCGGTTTGCCCAAAGCGCTCCGGGTTTCAGCTCTGAAAGGCCCACTTCCCGTGACACCCCTCCGTCCTGGGTGCACTGACTGCGCACATGAGGACATCCCCCAGATCCACTGCCCACAACATCCCCCGCCATCCAAAACAGCTCCTCAGCCATCGCCCAGCACAATCCACACGGATGCTCAAGCTAGAGAGGGGTGGCCAGGACCCCTCTGACCCATCCCACTCCCAGCCGATCACCCCTCAGATCCACACCCCCTTTCCTGACCCCACCGTCACTGCCCCAGACAAAGCCGCTGTCATCTCTCCCCTAAAATGTGGTAGCAGAATCCTAGTTCAGCCCCTTGCTGCTCGTACAAGTACCTTTTACCCTCATCAGAGTGACGACTTAAAAACACACGTCTGACCCCATAACCAAGCTGTGCAGAACCCACAGCGGTTCACACCCACACGCCCTGGCCCAGCGCTCAAGGCCCATCGGATGGGAGCCACGTCTGCGCTTCCAGGTCACCATCCGCGGCCTCCCACTCACTCACGTCAGGCAGGGGTTGGGGGACAGGGGGCCAAGGGTGAAGAGTTTTTACTTCTCATTAATAACGTGACTCTAGAAAATAATTCCTCCTCCTTCCTACCGGAGCTCATGGTTTACGATGTGCAGCAGCAGCCGTTTCCCCAAAGGAAGAGATGTCATGAATCCGATGGGGAGGGCTGGGATTTATTAGGCCATGGGTTACAGCAGGCAGGGTCCCTCCGTTAAAGCGGTTCTCACCTGGCATCCTGACACCTCTCACGGCACCGTCGCTCACCCTGCGAACTGCAAAATCCCTCACTGGAATCAGGGCTTCACGTGCGCCCTCTCCTTTCTCCCTCTCCCCGCTCTCTCCCTCTCTCCCTCCCTCCCCCTACCTCTCTGCAACAGAGAAAGAAATCCTATCTGTTCCTTTAAAATTCCTTTCTCTCTCAATACAGCCATTGTTAGCAGATTTTTAAACAAGGCCTGGGACTGGGGAAATGAAGTGACCGTCTTCTCTGAGGCTAGGCTACTGATGAGGGCAGGCGGGGTTCTTCCCACTCCCATGCTTTGCTTCTCAGAGAGCTCTTGGAATGGACGGATGGAAGGGCTGGTGTCCGGGCCTGAGATCCCTTCAGGAACAACAACAGGACAACCTACATATATACAAATAGTAAAAGTGTCTCTCATACCGTCTGGTTGTGAATAAGCTCTCTCAGAACACAGGAGCCAACGTTGCCTTCAGTGTTAATTAAAAACGCACACACACCCACTACATCTGTTACACACACAGATGCGGCACACCCACAGTGGGACCCCATCGTCCACGAAGACAGTATTCACTTGTGAAACAAAAATCACGCATCCTCAGGAGGACCCTAGGTCATCCTTCCTTCGACGGAGCCCCAGGTAAACAGCCACACTGGTCCCAGGGCCTGAGTGACAGAACGGGCTTGGAGGGACTCGGCACAGGGAGGAGCTCGAGAGGCTCTCGGAGCTCAGACCCGTGGAGACAGATGCCGACGTCCACTTCCCAACTCACACTCACCTGGACGGCACTCACCGAGCGGAACCCTGGGGGTGCCCCTCCCCCCCGAACTAACATTAACGGCTACAGTGCCAAGTGCTTTCTACCTGCACCGACGAAGCCATTAACTGGGCCTCACTTCGGGGCCCGTCAGGAAAGACATCTCAGACGGTCAAGTGCACGGTGAAGGGTGAGTGCCCAGGGGGCAAGTGGCGTGGGACGGCTCCGCGGCCAGCCCTGGGAGGGACACTCCTTAACTGTGACTCCAGTGACAGACATAGTGAACCGGCACATGACTTCAGAGAGGTTTATCTTCAGGCATTTTCCTCTTCTTCTCGGTCTCAGTTTCTCTCCAGAAAAGGCCTAGAGACCTCGATACAGTGTCTTAAAAAGGAAAAGGTGTTGGCTTAGGAGCAGAGAACCCGGTTCTAACTGGGGGACTTTAGGTGAATCATTTCCCCTGCGAGCCCCTGCCTTTTTATTTGTGAAGGAAGGACTAAGACTCTCGAGTGCTCGGTACTGACGTCATTTAAATAAAACGCACTGTTGGCGGGGCTTGGGGCAAGGCCTAAGGGGACCGGAAGTGAACAGGCGTCTGTAAGGTGGGGCATAAGGGTCATCAGTAGCAGAGTTACAGGAGCACAGTGACAGCCACCGTCTCTGCCTCCCCAGGCAGAGGGCAAGCAGGACTCATGAGGAGTAAAACGCTTATGAATTCAAACCGCGAGCGCCGCGGGCAGCTGCGTGTGCCCGCGTGTGCCTTCGGGCCGCTGTGCGTGTAAGCGGGGCCGGTTCGGCCCAGCGGGGAGGGGCAGGCGGGCCCGGCCCGGTGGAGGCACACTCCACGGTGATGGAGGAAACGGAAACGTAATTGACACGTCTGCCACCAGGAACGAGAGCTGACTCTGCTCCTCTCCTCCTCCCGCTCCCACTGTGAATGGTTGTGTCTCAATTATGACTTTGAAAGTCTTTCCTCGAGGAAACATGTCAGGGCTCCGCGGCGGGAAAGAAGGAAATGGAGCCGGGAAGGTTTGATTAGCGCGGTGGCTGCATTTTCCCAATGAGAGCAAAGGAAGAGGCCAGGAAGGCAGGAGAGTGGACAGCAGCGCGGACTGGGCCTCTGCCCTGGGCAGGCGGCGTGGGCGAAGGAAGCCTGAGGTGTCTGAATGTCCACGGGGCCATCTTATGCCCGCGATAAGGAGGAGGGACAGGTGGCAGCTCCCGTGCGGGCCAAGGGCACGTTTCACCCTCGGGGCTCCCGCTGGTCCCCCCTGTTGTCCCCTGAAGATGCTAAGGAGGGAAGACGCCTGGTCTGCGGGGAGCAAGGCTCTGGCTCTAGCCCCACGTGGACACAGGGGTGGGATGCGCGGCTGGGGAGCCTGGTCTCTGCTCTCAAGAAGTGTGGGGTCGAGGAGGCTCATAACAGAAAGGAAGTGTAGACCAAAAAGCTTCTACTTCAGGCCACGAGAGCTAGACGACACTAACCTGTAGGGGAAATAAAGGGGTTACCAGCCCTATTCATGGGTCAACGATCCTTCCGGGGGAGCAGACGCCTCGGTGGTCTTTGGGAAGGATGGATGCAGTCAAGGTTCGTTCATCCAGTCATCCACCCAACATGGCGGTCACCCACTCATTCAACCAAGAATGAGCCCAGGCCTTATCCCCGAGGGCTGCGTGGGGTACAGGGGGTGGCAGACACCCCAGTGAACGAGTCCATGCAAAGGGAACAGAACGAAGACAGCGAGAAGCAGAAGATGTGACGGGATCAGACTCAGAGCAGTGAATTCTTGTCTCCGAGGAGATCCTAAGTTTTCCAAGAGGATGAGAGCTCTGAAGTGAGAGGAAAGTGACCTTTCCTGGGGGGTGGAGGAGCAAAATGGGCAGAGATGTCGGGGCCAGCGAAAGCCACAGACCATGCTAAGTGGGGAGGGAGACAGGAACCACAGGGGTGATTTCAGGGAGCCCAGGACTGGGGCGGGAGTGACAGGAGCGAAAGGGGCAGAGTCCCACTTCCCAGAAGCCGGGCCCACCACCAAGTGGACTGCGCCAGGGAGCTTGGGTTTTGTCCTGATGACATCAGGGAACTCATGAGGCTGACATTTTTCAGCACGAGAGGGTCACTGGATCCTAAGAAGACCACTTGGGAAGCTCAGTGGAGGGACAGCCAGGAGAGACCGAAGTTCTGGGGCTTTGGTGGGAACCCACAACGGTCACGAGAGACAGTGGGAACCGGGTGGGAAGAGTAAGAAGTGGCAGCCCAGTGACAGGACACCCTGGGGGCCCAGCCACGCGCACAGAGGAAGCAGCTGACAGACGCCGAACACACGGCAGCGGAAACTCCTCTCTGAAGACATGTCCCGCCTTAACCAACACTTCGGGATTAAAGCCCAGGAAACAATAGGTTTGTGGGGGCGGGGGGGTGTTCATTGTTTCTTAACTAGAATCTGTTTCATAATTACCTCAATCTCATCTATTTTCATTCCCAGGTATGGATCTTACTTGATCCCCAAACCCATCCAGAAAGACGAGCAGCATGCTTCTCTTTTCGAGGTGGGGAAGCTGAGCCTCGGAGAAGTCCAAGCGTTTGATGGAGGGTGGGCATGAAGTTGCGGAGATGGAAACAGAACTCGACTGTCTCACTCCAGAACCAGGACAGATTCCCTCCCTCCTTCGCCCCCTCTGTCTCTCTCAGCAGCGTCTGACAGATGCGAAGCTCTGAAGACAAAGGGTCTGTGAGGCCTGGGGCCGGGGCACAAGGAGACGGCCGGATAGGCCTCTGTGCAGGGTGTCCAGGATGGGGGCCTGTTCTCCTGCCAGCCTACACAAGAAGGAACCTCGACCTCTGTCTGGGGTTCAGGGGAGCTCTGGGAAGCAGGCGACATTTGCTCCGAAGGCAAATGAGGATTCTCTGGTTGTAGAGAGCGCGCCCAAGCTCAGAGTTTGTCGCCGAAGTCAATTAGCGGAAGAATCCACCTTGACCCCGTGGTGACTCAGACTGGAGTTCCCTTTTATCTGTGGCTGGTGTGCTGCTTCGCTGGCTAAGTCTTTTCCTGGGGACCCCTTCTACGTCCTTTCCACTCGGCCTGGCCCCAAAATGTCATGTGGAGTCCACGCGAATGCCTGCACGAGGCCACAGGGAGCCGGCGGCTGTGCCGAGTGCTGTGACCTGCACCCGCCCTCCAAGCGCTGGAGGTGATGACCTTTAATAAGACCACTCACGTCACCCACGTAAACTCCACCCCTCTTCTGAGCAGCAGCAGGAGGGGTGACTCCCTGTCCAAGGGGACGTAGCCCGGCATCCTGAAGGATGCAGATGAATAATTAAGTCACTGTTTACGAGAAATTCTAATCTTAGGGCAGTTCAAGGTAAAGACAGACACCAGCCAGGAGCAGCCAAGAACAACACGGACAGAACACACGGAGACAGAGGTCTCCAGACAGACGCTGTTTTTTCTCTAAATATTGTCACCAGAAAACTCAGCCAGAAAATCTATCTGCCGGGCGCCCCCAGAAAATCGGTAATAATCGCAGCAAAAATAATCAGCTGGGATATCAGACTGCACTACGTGCGAGACATTTGTTTTTTTTTTAAACCTCACCTCCCTCCCCTACCCCCAAAATCAAAGTAGGTGTTTTCATGGAAAAGGAAAGAGAGGTTGAGTAATCGGTTGAAGCCACACAACTAATAAGGGACAGAGTTAACTCAGGTCTGGGATGTGAACTTAAGTCTAGAGCTCAACAGAGCTTTTACTCTGTTTTGCCGAGCGGGAAACTGGTTCTAAAGGCTGTTTTTTATTTATTTCCGAATCTCTGCATCTAGTTCAGTGCATCTCGAGCAGTTGAGGGTTTTTAAATACGTGAAGCATAAAGCCTGACTTCCCCCCAAAAACTGCACCTAGGCACACGAATGAAAGGTTTTGCATAAAATTCAAGAGAACTCACAGACTGTTTTTTAATCACCCACAAACTTCAGATTAGGACACCTTGCTGAAGCTCTCTTTAGGCGTTGATTTCGGGTTGCAGTTGCAAATCTGAGGCCTTGGATCATGGCAAGGCTCAGTGGTTGGCCTTTGCCCCACCCTCCCAATCCACCACTCCCTGGTCCATCCACTCCCAGGGCAGAAGGAACAGCCGCTAGTCAAGCCTTGCTGTGCAGGGGACAGGAGAAATTCAGAGAGGGGACATGGCCTGCTGTCCCTGGTAATTCTTTGAGGTCCCTGGAGCTGCACGTCTCACTGACAGTCGAGATAGTTGGGACATCCTATCACACAGTAAGCATGACATCTACGATACGATAACTACCATCCTCCCCGTTTCAAAGGAGAGAAGATGACTAGTCAACGGGGATGGCATCCAGAGCGCGATCGGAAAGCCCAATCCCACTGATAGCAGCGACGGCAGAACTAAAAGGGCAGAGGCGGGGAGGACTTCTGGAAAAGGCCGGTCCAGGGGCTCCTCAGAGCGGACCCCGTTGTTACCCGTTCACATTGTCTCTCACCATGTCAGCGCGCCTTCACAGCGGCCCTTCGTGCTTTCACAGAGGCGGTGGTGCTCACCCAAGCCATGTGCTCGTCAGTGCACACCGGCAGAGGCACAGCCCACGTCTTGTGTCCCCACAAGGGCCCCGAGAGTCACTCCTGGCCCTGAGCTCATCGCTGCTCCATTCCCAACCCTGCCCTCTGCCTTTCCTATCACCCGTTCGTGTCCCAAGTATCTACTGAGAGACCTTTCTGCCACCAGCTTTTCTACGGCGGGACACAGTGCTGACAAAGCCTCCGCCAGCTCTGCCCACTCTGCGCTTCCACACTCAGCTCTGCACGCAAGAAGACGACGTGGGGATGGGCAGACACATAATTACATTCACAGAAACGTGCCGATGGCTCTGCTTTATGGAGAGATAAGTGCCCACACCAGGCATCACACCAGATGACTTTAACCTGAACTTGAATTCAGTCCTCAAATATTCTCGTAGGTATTAGTGTCCACCTTTTAGCACGAAGGGAAACAGAACACATCCCGGGGGAGTGATCCACTACGTTCCTACAGCCGGCGAGTGTGGAAGGGTAAGTCTGCAAATTTTTGGCTGAGTGCGTTCTCTCGCATACAAGCAAAGGCCCTTTTCCCTTTGCATGAACTATGACTCATGTGCCAAATGATCTGCCAACACAGAATAAAGTAACCTTTTATTAATTCCATTATGGGGATTTAGTTAAATTCCTGCATACTCCGCGAAGTACAAAGCGATTTGAACTCCACGTATAAAACAAATTTCCAAAAGTGCCAGTTGTCCCTGCCCGTACGTATCGCTGCTATGCCATTGTTACCTGGATGGTTCTTAACTCTTCCTGGATGACGCTGTCATTATTCTCCCGCTTCCGACTTACTAGAGAATTAATGAGAAAATCTGAAGAGAACCAAAAATCATGAAAGTGTAGGGGAAAATAATCGTACATAGCTCAATAATCCATAAGCAAGAGCTGTGGACTTAGTTTTTCCCAGTTTTTTTCCCTCCACATGATATTTCCACAAAAATAAGATTATATTGTCTATACCATCTTGTACTAGGCTCCTTCCCCTTACTATTATACCTCACAATTCCATGTTATTGGGACAACTTTGTCAACCTTATTTTCTATTTCACAATTCCAGTGCAAAAAATATCCCATCATTTCATTAGTCATTCTTTCACTGTTGGACATTTAGATTAGATGGTTAATAAATTTCAGCTTCTTCAGATGAAGGCATAAAGTACTTTTATTTATTTATACAATTTCAACGTCTTTTTGCAAAGATAAATTGTTGAGACATGCCCAGTGGTCTCCCTGTTTACATGTCCAAATCTGAACTTGTCAGCCTCCTCGGGAAATAAAAAAAAAAAAATCATTTTTTTCTACGTCTCCTCACTTGGAAAGTTCGTGGCTTCCTGTTTTCCAGGTTGGCTTGGATCAGAAACGCTCAGCTAGCCTGACTCCCAGTGCCTTGAGAGTTTATGTCTCAGCAGCCTGAGAGGTCGCTCAGTCCTTCTGTGGAGTAGAGTGATGTTGAGTTAGCTTTCCCCTCATCCCCATTTCCAGGGTAAATTTCAAAAGTCAGACTCCTTTATCTCATGTTTCTTTATGTAAAAACCAGGTTCATGAGTCGAATAACTTTTTTGTATAGTTAGTTATTGATGAATATTGGGTGTATATATGGATGCCGAACGAATAAGTAAATTGTCACTTTTGCCTTTTATTGATTTTAAACATGAATGCCTTCCCGTTCCTCCACAAAGGGTTTGCTGAATACAATACTCATGCATTAATAATAAAAATAACAGGCAGTTATAAGGCCTACTATGTGCTGGGTACTCTCATAAGTGTTATACACAGTTTTTCTTTAATGCTTAACCACACCAAACATAAAGATCGGCCTTT
The DNA here is from genome assembly GCA_030015415.1 of Cynopterus sphinx. Taxonomy (NCBI): domain Eukaryota; kingdom Metazoa; phylum Chordata; class Mammalia; order Chiroptera; family Pteropodidae; genus Cynopterus; species Cynopterus sphinx. The sequence continues at coordinate 3,411,430 of CM057383.1, read as the reverse complement.
AATTTTGTAAATGAGGCTATAGAAAGAGTGAGATTTGCCTACTGAGGGGGCTGGATTTTAATTCAGGTTATTTGCCTACGCATACCTTCTGTCACAATTCCAAGCCCTAACACATTTGTTAGATCAAATCATGAGTGATGGGGCCTACAAAGGGAGCCCCAACCATACCATGGTTATCTGCTTTTGGTCCCATCTGGGAAGTAAGAAATGTTTACCAACAGTGACATTTGGGAATCCAAGGGGTTCAAGAAAAAATAATTATTTTCTAATTTCCTATAAAAATATTTGCCCATAGTGTGTCATCATAATTTTATCCTCTGGCATCATCCTAAAAGGCCCAGCTTCTGGAGGGAATGTTTGCTTGGGTCATAGGAGACCCAAGTGCCTGCTTACCAGTCTCTGGAAAGGGACTAAGAAAGATGCCCCATAGTTGAGAGTTACAGGCATTAATTTCAAGATACTTAACCTCGAATCCCGTCAATGCCACTTACTAATTTTTCAGCATTGAGCAAGCTGTTTAACCTCTTTGAGTTTCCTCACATTTAAAATAACAGTACCTATACTCCCTACCTAATGGATTTTTTTTAGAATAACTGAAAATCATAATTATCATGCTTAGCACAGGTTACATATTATTATTTTCATTCTGATGACCCCAGTTACTTCTTGCTTATTCACCAGTTATCTCCAATGGCGCAAGCTGTCAGTACACTAGATATTCATGGCATGATTAAGTAAAGAGTAACAAAGAGAGAGAATATAAACAGTGGAAATAGATGGGAAGGGACATGGGGCTAAAAAGCAGTAGCGGGAAATTGCAAGTAATTTGTAATCTTTCAATGCAATATCTTGAACATAGCAAATGGCCTTAAATGGTTTGGGATTAATAGTTATTTTTTGATAAAGGTACACCACTCTATATATGGTAAACATGTGTTCACACAACCAACATCCTAAACTTCATCATTCCAATCCAATAAATGATCATTGCCTATACCTCTCTTGCTTTTAGAATACATGTAAAAAAATACATTTTAGAAGGCATTAAACACCTTCTGTTGCTATAATTAGGCAAAAAAAAAAAGAAGAAGAAGAAACATTCTCGGTGATGAATTGCTTTATATTGAGCTATGGCATGGTCTATATCTCTAGAGAACTCGGTATGGAATACATAAAATTTAGTATTCGATGTTATTAAAATCACTATCTCAGGTAGCTGAGCTAGCAAGAAAAAAGAGCAATTCTAAAAGTCCAGAGATTAGAAGAAACTCAAAACCAGAAAAGCTAGCAATCATTTGAGCTGTTATTTACCCTGGCCATGTTTCCCAATCCGTGGTGGGCTAGTACCCGGGTTTCAATGGCCACACACGTGCAAGAGGACAACAGAGCACAAAGCCTGATCGCGAGCACAGCAGGACCCCCAAAAGCTAATACCCATAAGGGGTGACCTAGTAAGAGAACACCCCACCCACAGAGGGAGGAGGTTAGGGATAACTACCTGGCACCTTCTCAGCTCAGAGAAAAGAAAAAGTGGAAAAGAAAAAGAAGAAAGAAAGAAAGAAAAGAAAGAAAAGAAAGAAAAGAAGGAAGGAAGGAAGGAAGGAAGGAAGGAAGGAAGGAAGGAAGGAAGGAAGGAAGGAAGGAAAAAAGGGAGAGAGGGAAAGGAAAGGGAAAGAAAAGGAGAAAGAAAGAGAAGGAAAAAGAAAAGAAAAAAAGAAAAAAGGAAAGAAAAAAGAAAAGCTTGAGCATTCCTTAAAGCACGTGTTTAGACTCACAAGGGCTGGAGACCAGTCAGCCTGCACAACCTTCACGCCAGCTGTGTGGTCCGCAGCGACCCAGGAGGATTTCAAGTGGCTCCCAAGCCAGCATCTCGCGTCAGGAGGAGAGACCGACGAATGAGAACACAACCCTTTGGCCACCGCAACCCTGCCGTCGGCCACGCAGCAGAAATGCGGCGGCTGCTGCTGCTGCTGCAGGTGCCAACGCGACCCAAACCAACCCCACGCGGCCAAGGGCACCAGCCGCGGCCTCTGCCGTAAAGCAAGCTGCCTACCGACAGCCGCGGCCCGACCTCCGCCATGCGGCGGCGCGGGCGCCGCCATCGCAACAGCCCGCCGACGGCCCAACCGGACGTCTGCACGCAGCACGCGTCCCGCCGCGGCGCCCGCCGTGCGGTGCGCACGAGAAACAACTCGGCACCGAAGCGCGATGGGCGAACGTGCGGCAGCTGCTGTCGCTGAGGCACAGACCCTTCCCGCACAGCGGGAGCGGCCAACATGTTCCCCGAGGCGGCAAAAGCGCGGCAGCCGCTGCCGTCAAGCAAGCCGCCTCACGACACACGAGGCTGCACGTCGGCGACGTGGCCCAGGGGCGGCGGCGAGAGCAGCAGCAGCTGCGGATACAGCGCGCTCTCCAGCGACGGGACGTGCCCCGAGGGCCGCAACGACGGCGACGGCCAGCCCCGGGGGTAGGCGAAGCGCGGCTTCTGCGGCCGGACACGGCCCGACCCCCGCCCGATCCCCGCGATGCGGCCCCGGGGTATAATGCCGTCCACGCGCACTGGACTCAGCCTTGGAGCCGCGGTCAGCGAACACCAGCATCAAGGCGCGAGGTGGGAAAATGTCGCAAAAAAATAGAAGAAATGAAACAGAAACTTACCGAACGACGCCTGAGGCCTGGTGTGTGCAACGGGGCGACGGTGCATTAACCGCTGCCGTAAAGCAAGTTCCCTGACGTCCGTCCACAGCGTCGCAATGAGCAGGTGTGCCTCCGCTTCTGCCGTAAAGCAGGCTCGGCAGACGTGCAGCAGGTGCTTTGCAGGTGATGACTCCATCACAGCCGCAGTTTAGGGAAGCCGCAGTGGTTTCAAGCGGCTCCCACACCAAGGGCCTGTGCGGGGAGAAGAGAGAGATGAATGAGGAACACGAGTCTTGACGTGTCTAAGCTCTTTGATTGGTCATACGCTGCTTCTCTGTATTGTCTCTCGGCCTAAAGTAGTCACTTGGCCCAAAATCCCCTCAAGGGAGACTCGGAAAGAATCGGGGTGAGAGTGAGAACGTCTGGCAAATACCATTTCTGCCACATGATTCTAAATCCTCGTGTGATAGGAATAGAGAGTAGTGATGACACGTGGACAGTCTTCCGTTTTCAAGTTCAGATTTGTAGGATAACCACAACAAGAAGGGAGACAGTATGTAACTCCGAAGTCGGTAGAGAGGATGAAGAAAATATGTTAAAAACTCAATCAATTCAAAAGAAGCTAAGAAAAAGGAGAGAACAAAAAAAGATATTGAATTAAAACCAGACAAAGAGAAATCACAAAATAAGATGGGAGAAACAACATCAAATATACAATTAAGTCGATAAATATAAATGGGCTATAGTCTGTAGTAAAAGGCAGAGACATTGGTAAATGCTAGTAACATTCAAGACACAGCAAATTTCAGACAAGGTCTTTCACCTTCGGGGTGGTATGGCCATAGACAAGAAATAGCAAATTGCAAAAGCTTCTAGAGAACTGAAAATCAAAAGAACTCACCATCTTCCTTAATGAGACTATTGTATCTTTGATACTTGGATTTACTTTCTATTGCTACATAATAAACTACCACAAACTAAAGACCTAAGAAAAAATCCAAGTATTAGCTCACAGTTCTGTAGTGGCTAAAAACAACACAGATTTATTATCTTGCGATTCTGGAGGGCAGAAGTCCAAAATGAGGCTTATGAGGCTACTATCAAGGCATTCTCAGGGCTGCATTCTTTCTGGAGTCTCCAGAGTAAAATTCATTTTCTTTTTACAATGTTTAGAGATCTCCGGCATTCCTTGGCCTTGGCCCCCTTCCTTCATCTTCAAAACACATCAGTTCAAACTCTGCTTCTCTGTCACATCTTGTTTCTGATTTGACCCTCTTTCCTCTCTCTTAAGACCCATGTGATTACATTGGGCCCACCCTGATATCCCAGGAAACTATCCCGGTGTCAAGATCCTTAATTTAACCTATCTGCAAAGTTCTGCTTGTCATGTAAGGACACATAGTCACAGGTTCTTAGGTTCAGGTTGTGGACATCTTTTGAGGGCCATTCTTCTGTCCACCCTACAACCATACAGTGAAATACCACTCAGCAATAAAGAGGGAACACACTGTTGATATGGGCAACAACTTGGAGGCATCTCAAGGACATTATGCTGTGTGAAACAAACCAGTTTCAAAAGGTCACATATGTATGGCTTAATTTCTATGACTTTCTCCAAAAGTCAAATTTGTATTGATGCAGAACAGATCAATGGTTGGCAGGGTGTAAGAGTAGAGAGGGTGTGACTACAAAGAGAGAGCACAAAAGAATTTGCTGAGATGATGGTACCATTCCATGTTCTGATCGTGGTGGTGGTTATATGAATTGATACCTGTGTGAAATCTCATAGAACTCTATTCTAAAAAAAAATTTTAAGTTAATTTTACTCTATATTTTTAAGAAGCCTGTACTTGGTAAGAGATGAATTTCCATATCTCTCTGAGTTTCCACCTGTGCATTTTTTTTCTTTTTTTTACGTATCTCAACGGGAGGATAAATATGCTAAAGAAGTCTGGAGGCACTTACCTGCTGGAGCATTTTGCAAAGAGCTCACCTGATTTATCGATTTCACAAGCCAACCACATGTCAGTAAGGAAACAGAGTGCCCCTCAACCTAGATGCCCGGAACTCAAGGAAGCCTGGAGGGAGAACATTCCTGGGTATTAAAGCTGGTCCCCTGGTTGGCACCAGTGACTGAGAAATCCCCCTGCAGCAATGCTTTCAAACACTTTTTATTTAGTGCTTTTAAAATATATTTATATCTTTGGCCTTGTTTAACATTTTTCACTGAGTTCCCTTTTCCTTTCAAGAAGCAGAGGCCAAGAAAAACAGAAAATGAGTTACAGGAGCCTCAGCAAGAAGTCTCCTGAGACGGCACCGTCTCCTGGAAAATTCTCCTCCCGAGTTTACGAGACAAATATAAATACATGCTGGATGAAGTTTTCAGAGACCTTCAAACTGTTTGCATTTCAGGAAGATTCCAAGAAGAGTTTCTGTCCCTGGCAGGTTCTTGGGTTTCTGGGCTTAAATTAAAAAATCGAAACCAGATCACACTTCAGGCAAAGCATCCCAGAAACGGCATCAGCGAGAGATCTGGGCATGAAAGAACCTACTTGGTTTGAGAAAACGCCTTCAGTGCTTTTTCTATGTGGTTCGTTTAATCTGAACAGCTCTAGGGGGAAGGGACTGGTATTTTCAGCGCACATAGGAGGAAATGGAATCTCAGGTTACATCGTTCAAGGTTACATAGCTGCAAGAATCTCAAACGCCTGTGGGCGAAATGGATGTGTGTTACCTATTTGGCAGCGTTGTTACAGGTTTAACATTTAAGAACATAGTAAGTGCTCAATAAACGCCAAGTGTTATTACACATGGGTAAACCAGCAGTCTGGATCTCCATGGAGGCTCGAGAGGGCCGGTGCTTTCCATTCACCACTCAGGCTCCTCCACCGGGCAGGCCTCCTTGCTGTTTCAGGTCCACACGCACTGAAGTCTGCTTTTCGAGCCCTTAATGGGAACAGCTGTCACCCGCTGTACCCCCAGCCGTGAAACGAGGAGACCCCTCTCATTGGATCCCCTCTGGCTTTCTGCCTGCAAAGACGAGGGGCTCTTCTTTTTCAGGACTCAGCTGTCATGCTCTCTGGTGACAAGGTGGAGGTGACAAAAATTGCCAACATGAAGAGTCAGCCCAGAGTGTAACGTCCTCCAAAGCACTCATGACCTGTGATCAGGAACAGCACTATCCCCAGCACCTTCTGAGCAGAAGGCGACGTCAGTGAGTATGTCGCCTCTGTCTTGATTCTGCAGGCCCACAGTGGAGTGCTCATCAGAACCTCCCGGGGGACCCGGGACAGGGGAGGTAGGTCCTTTCCTCCAGCACGGCTTCCACCACGAAGATCCAGTTCAGGTGGGTTCTCAGCGCACCCATCTTCCCCAGGATCATTTGTGTTTTTGATACGCTAGTTGAGAAAACCCACTACTTTATGTCTCTGAATCAATCATGTTTGGGTAGTTCCTCCATACACGGTATGTTTAGAGGTTGGGGGAAGAAAAGAAGAAAGAGTTGGCAGAATATGAACTGTACCAGAACTAGAAGGAAGGGATTGTGTCCGTACGTACAACACGGTGAGAGATCGTTCAGTCAGATCAAGTGGGAGACCAAACCCTTTGTAAAGTAGAATTCTCTGGCTCAGGGAATTTACTGTTTTATGATCTATGTGTTTTAAATATTGAGTGACCATTTTTAAGTGTATATTTTTAAAGATAAAGGATGTACAAGTAGCAGGGAAATGATTCCCTATAACCCCTCTGAATGCAGTATAGAAATCAAAGTGTCCCCTCTGCAGAAATGTCCCAGTTAGGTTATACCCAGACACTTCAGGCCTATCCCTGCCACAGTCAACCCCACGTTGTGTGGGAAAATGTGTCATGTGCATGGCATTTGCCCTCTGAGAATACATATGTGTGTTTCTGTGCCAGAGACTGTTGAGAGGGAACAGAGGACGTGCTGGGTGGATGACCAGCCTGTGGCTGAGACACGTACTCTGATTCCTCTGGGCATGCCCAGCTGGACGTTGTCTCAGTTTCTCCCTGGATCTCGATTTAAAAAAAAGAACAAGTAGCCATTTCATTCAAAGTGCTAATGTTAAATCTGCACACAGCATTGAGTTCTTTGTCTAACTGAAAACCCACTGCTCTTGCACCAAGTGTGTAGTTATGCACCACGCCATTCTGTCACGTGCACCTAAGATTTTGTCTGACAAATTTGCACATCAGCTTTGTCACTAAGCCTTAACGTCCTCGACCCTGTCCCCTTTTTTTCCACCGCCCACCCTTCCCTCAGAACACGTAATCGAGAAGCAGGGAATGTTTGTCATATTCTGTGGATGGAGGAAATGGAGGCTTACAGAGGGAACATGGCACCCCGAGCTTAGGAGAATGCCAAGCAGTAAAGCACCTGTGTGAACAGATTTCGCCCCAAATTTTTGTTTTCAGAGACACAGCTCAGATTCCCTAGCACAGAGCCTCGCTCACAGGACGTCGTTAGATGCAGGCCCGGCTCTCACGCCACAATTGCTGGGCTTTCTCAGCGTGGAAGAATCTCTCCTTTTCTCCTCTCACTCCGCACCTCCCACTGCCCCTGGCTTCGTGAACTTCTGCCTCGTAGGCATTGCCACCTACCTTTGTAGGGATCTCTTTGAGTATGTGCATTTCCCCTGTGAACCGTGAGCATCATGATGGGCAGTGCCTGGGCTTGGCCCTTCCTTATACCTGAAACTGAGTCCCCCACCTTCCCTCACCCTTGCGACACCAGTGTTGGCCCTGGTGGGGAACGATGTCCAGTAGTGTATATGGCCTGGGTCCGATGATGGTGAAATGTTTGAGGATGGGAAGGCTGGGAGTTGGAAGGGAAACTCACATGTATGGATCCTTACCTCCTGCCAGGCTGTGGCCTCCGCCCTTTACAGCCATCCTCCATTCATTTCCGCCTTAGGTGTCATCACTCCTATCCTGAGGATGAGGGAAATCACACGTGGAGAGATTAAGTCCAACATCATCTAACCAGGAAGTGGCAGCAGCAGGATTTGAACCCCGACCGACCAATTCCGTAATGGGTGCTCTTTTCAGTGAATTGGCGGTGTGACGAGGAATTTTGTCATCACATGAATATAATACACCAAGTGCCTGACAAAGAAATAGAAGGCGAAGCCCTTCTCTGTGCATTTCATATGTTCAAGGAACACAGAGGGCTATTTCCATTGGCTTTCTACACGTCTTTTTTTTTTTTTTTTAACTGAAAACAGCTGAATATTTTCCACTTGAGCATAAAAGGACGTCTAAACTGCAAAGGTGCCTAGAGCTCAGGCTTACTTAACTTTCAGTTTAGGTATCCACCCTGCATTGCACAATCATCAGATGGGATATGATGCAATTTTTTAAACAGACTTTGCAAAACAAGTATTGAGTAACTGGAATCTTTCTTTATCCTCGTATGTGCCTAGCAACCTTGCAGGTCTGTTTGACAGAAAAAAAAAATGTACCCTTGGACAGCAGTTCAGCAAGATGCTCAAAGTCTCAGAAAAGCAAGCGGCTTGGGAGTGTTGCAATCAGCCGGCCTGGCTGCATTAACCAAGAAGAAAGGGCTCAGCACCAGCCCCTCTCCCCATACCCCTTCTCTCCTTAGGTTCAGGCGGTAGGACAGAGAGAAGCCAAAGGCATCTGACACATTTTAGTGTGTACCTGTAGGGTCTGCCGGCGGACGGTGAAAACTTTCTAATATATTTTTTCTGTTAAAAAAAATATGTAACATTATAAAAATGTTGAAAGAAAGCTTAACCATGCGTCATTTCATCACCCCAACAAAAGTGTTTTCGTTTTACACATTCCCTTCCAAACTTACTCCTCCTCCATTCATATTTTGCGACTGTGGGACAGAAAAAAGAAGGCTTACCATCTACTGAGCACTGCTGGGTTAGAAGCTGGGCTCGCTGGTTTATTTTTGTCATCGAATCTATCCCTGATAAAAATCCTTCAAGTTCTATCAAAAGGTTTTCTCCCATTTTACAAATAAGAACATAAACTAAGGGAATTTGGGTTCCTGACTGAGGTTCTCTGAGCAGGCCACAAACCTGGGATTCAGATCCACTTCTGTCTGACTGCAAAACCAGTGGTTCATTCTATCTCGCAGTCGATCACTTTACATTTTTTTCTCATTTACCATTATACCTAAGCATGCGATCTACTCTAGTGTCTAAATTACTATTTTAATATGTGCATTCTAAATATGGACAGATACATCCCCATACACTCTAAAACATTAAATGAAACAGCAGCTACAAATCTTACGCGACAAAAATTCCAGTTTATAAAACACGAAGCTTCCATCTGTCTTGGTACTAAGAACTGAATCTCGTCAACAAGGGACTTACATTCCCGAACCCTGGCAAATTCCAGAGTGCCCTTTGTGTTCTGGGTCCTTCAGTAGTGTGTGGCACACTGCGGAAAGCCACGTGGCCCTCAGGCTTCACCCTCTGTCCACTTAAACATTCCCTGATCCCCATCCAATTTCTAGTTTGTGCTCTTGAAGATCACCTCTGTGCCCTTACTTACCGAGGCTGCAGTCTCTCCAGGTCTGGCTCGATTCAACTGCTCCTTGATTAGATGGATTGATTATCAATATCTTTATGGTTCCAGCTTTCCCTGGCCCTGTTTACTCCCCACTTAGGTTCCTATTTACAATGAACCTGCTGCATTTTCAAATGAGGCTCTCAAGCAAGCCACAGGCTCGAAGTCAGTTAACGGGCTCTTGTGATGGCTGGGGTGAGTCCTGGGATGAGGGTCAGGTCAAGAAAGGACGTTTGAAGTGCAGCTATCCTACAGGTGACCAGTGAGCTTGCTCCAGGAGGGGCTGTCCTTTTGTTCCTTTAGACCTTCCTCTGAGTGGATGCGGCCCACCCACATCACAGAGCACAATCTGCTTTAAAGTCCACTGATTTAAGTGTAAACCTTATCCAAAAATGCCCTCACAGAAATATCCAGAATGATGTGTGATCACATATCTGGGCATTGTGACTTAGCAAGAGGACACACAATGAACCATCATGAAATACATATAGCAAAAACGAGGACACCTCTCCAGAGCTTCTCTGCTAATTTTCTCCAACCAAGTTCTCAACTTTTTATGGTTATTCTGAGATAGGGCATTTATAAAAAACAAAAGATTTTTTAAAAACCTATAAAAATATATGAATTAATTCATTTAGAATTATTTATTGCACCTGGCACTGTGTTAGTCTCCACAGATGCTTTGGTGAATAAAACACTTTCTTTTGGTGGGTTATTTTCCCTCCAGGAATTGACTTTTATGGAGAGATAGATATCTAAACAAGAAGTTATAAAATATTGCAGTATTTTCTAGAACAGCAATAATCAGAGGGCCAAGGGATCCCGTTATTTTGGTATTTCATCAATTTTCCTTCACTGGCTTTCACATGATGTCATGCCACTGGCTACACCAAGGGGCTCAGAAGGGGCAACCATGAGAAATGTGTCACTGAGTCAAAGGGGTGAAGGGTGAGGTGGTGGAGGCACCTACAGCATCTACGGTGCCCCATCATGAAGACCCAGCATGAGAGGTATCTTGATCTCAAGAGACAAAATCACTGTGCTTCCTCTTAGCAACTGGTTCACTTTTTTCCTAAGGACTCAGTGGATCCCGCAATTGATTGGGTATGTAGTTATTCTTTGCTTTGGCTAGAAAAAGAAAAAGCCAAATTTGAGGACCATCTCCAGCAGCCCTTCAGGACATGTGGCATTTGTTTTGTATTCAGACTATATCCCAGCATATTCTCTCTCTCTCTCTCTCTCCACACACACACACACACACACACACACACATACATATACATATACATATACACACATATATCCTCCCCCACCACTTTTATTTTCCTTCACTAGATTAAAATATATGTTACTATATTTAATTTTCTTGTTGTTAGCTAACTCACTTCCACTTTGGAACGACATAAGAAATTAGATTGATAGGCAGATGGATGGATGGATGGATGGATGGATGGATGAATGGATGGATGGATGGACGGACGAACGGACGGACGGACATACGGATGGTCAGAGAGATAAATGGGTGGTGAGATAGATTTTCCTTTGAGGGATTTGTGGGGAGCATCACTGGACAATGACAAAGCCAAGCTGGGTATCAGAGGTTCAGTGGCTATTTGTTGAGAAGAAAATAGGAGAGTTTCTACCCGAGGGTAGGTAGGACACAGGCAGATTGGATTGTACTAATCTTTGGTGAACAGACCTAATTAAATAAGGGACTCAGTAATCACATTGTCTGGTTAATGCACTTCAGGATGGATCCTGGATACTCTGGTCATTATACTGATGGAAAGCTTTTCAGGGGAAAAAAATAAGCCATCTCTCTCTGCTCATCCTGTAATTACCACTTCTTGCCTACCTCTTGCTGTTTTTGATAAGAGCCATTAGGATAATAATTACAGACTCAACTAATGTATTAATAACTCTGTAGACATACCCTTCCTCTGCGAAAGACTGAAATAAGTTACCCTTTGAAACGTCCTCAGTCACAGGCTGTGTCAGACTTTCATTAACGGCCTGGTTCAGCTGCCTAAACTCTACTTAGCTGCAAACGTGCGTGATGCGCAGAAACAAAGCCTTTTCATTTTGCTCGTGATCGTTTCCCTTTTTAGGAACTTGAAATAAAATCCTGTGTTTATCCTGTATATCCTAAGAATGTACGTCAGCTGCAAAGCCTGAAATAGACTTGGTTTTGCTGCCCTAAATATTTAATTCTTGAGTCGGGTTATTATAATTGCTAGACATCCTTCTTTAAATACAGGAGGAGGGAAGAACTGCATATTTGAAAGAAACTCCATGTTCAGATGTAGTCGAGTTTCTATTTGATTTTTTTCAAAATAATACCCTGAGCTTGGTGCATGCAGGGGAATGACGTGGTAGTTGATTTGTCTGAAGTCAAGCGGCTTTTGGGGGGTGTGATTAAGAGGCCTCTGACATGAGAAGGCATTCCTAGTAGTTAAGGGGTGTAGTCACGATGGGTCATAAACTTCCGCAGGCCCTTTTGTAAAACTGTTGTTAAACAGCCATCGCCCCAACCCTATGGCTGCCGTTTCACTGATAAGTAGTTTCAGATTAAACAGTGAAGGCAAACACACTTACCACAGACAAAAGCACGTATTGGGGGGCCCAACTGCCTTTGAACTGTGTGATAACTTATCTTCTACAACCAGGGCATAAAGCTATAGGTGCAAGGCTGCCTTGACATCTGCAGAAATAGTCCCGGGATAAAAATATTTTCACGTAGCCCTGCTCAGCACATACTAACGTGGGAGACACATGAAGAAACAAGAGATTCAAAGTCTGTGTGTGTGTTCGGGTGTGCTTATGTGTGTGAAATGCCCACGGCTCATCCTTCTAATCCTCGGGCGACATCAGCTTTGACCTGCCTTTAGACACTGGCATTTAGATTCCAATGTTAGTTTTGAAAAGAACTTGATAGAGTTTGTTTCCTTGAAAATGAGCTTTAGGAGGAGACATAACTATGATTTGTTTATTTGAAGAAGGTGTAGTGAAACAACTATGGTTGTTTTGAAAATAACGGTGAAAGTTTTTTAAATATATAAAATCTAATTCTATGTATGTATGCATGCGTGTATGTATGTTTGTATCTATCTATCTATCTATCTATCTATCTATCTATCTATCTATCTATCTATCTAGAAAAGCAGAAGTTCTTCATCTTGACAACGATTGATGAGCTATATCAGTTTATCTAATACACCTAGTTTCTTCCATCAGTGATCAATGTAGTCAACCAACATTTACCGAACACTTACATAGTATCCGGTGCTAGACAAGTTGCTGAAAAATTAAGTCTGCCAAGCTTTGCCCAAAGAGGTGCAGAGAAGACTGAAATTTTGTGAGATAGACTCCTTGATGAAACTGAACAGGGGGACAGGAAATGCTCAGAGAATAGGCACCAGCCCCAGGCTGAACGCAGGAGGAAGCACAGCAGCCAAGCATGCTTCCTGGAGAGGCTATTTTTGTTTCTTTCTTCTGGTTTTGGCTCTCCCTTTTTGTTTGGGGATTGCAAAGGCAGAGGCGTGAATTAACCATGCTTCTCAGTTCCTGGCCTATGATTGACATGTGTGTTCTAAGGGCTCTTTCTTATTATTTGTGCATATGTTTGTCTATTTATTTTTACTTCCCTTTCTCACTGTCCTTCACTCCCAGTACTCCTACTATTCTATTCTGGGTCACGCTTATTTTCATATGTCTTTATACACTCTGTGTATTGTTGTTTTATATGCATGCATTTTAATTTCTGCAAGCAGCATTGTTTTTCATGTCCCACGCTGTTTCTCACTTTTTATCGCTGTGCCCCATGCTGTTCATATTCATCCATCGTGCCACGTGTCCTTCACTGCTGATCGCTGCCTGACGGGCCTCCTCTACCGAGTCACCATCTTAATGATGGACGTCAGGTGACCTCCAACTCCCTCCCCCACACAGGAATGCCCTTGTGAGGTGGACTGTTAACCTCTGAGATGTACACATTTTTTTACTGAAAACAAATTGGCCTACATTTTCTAACACATGCCTTGTAGATAACACAAAGAGGTAAAACTTGATTCTTTTTCTCAATGAACTGATTGTTTAGTTGGGATGGAAAGGAGGATGTGTGATCAAAATACTCTAGTGAAATAAATACTCTGATATAAACAGACTCATGCTAGATCAAAGATTCCAAGATGTAAGAAAAGGTATTTCGTCCTTATCAAGAAAGAAACCATAAATTTCAGTTGGTATAAGTGAAAACAAGTAAGAAAAACTGCTCATTCCACTTCATAGTCCTTTATCTACAGACCAACTAGACTCCATGTCCCCAGATCAAGCATCTTTATACTAGAAAGACTGAGTGGTGTGTGGAAATGTAAGAAGGCATGAAAGAACATGGCAGAACATGGCAGGAATGGAAAGAAGAGCATTTAGCTTGAGTAAAGCTATGTGTACAAACAAATGAAAATGAAATGAGGTTATGAAGTCTTATAGAAAGATGAAATAATTTTGACTTTGTCTTTTTTGACATGGAAAGCCTCAAAAGAATTTTGAGCAGAGGAATGGCAATGCCAAAAAATGGGATCTGAAAGTTAAATCTGATTATCAAACTAGGGGATATTTTGTACAAGTATTGGGCTCTTTTTAAGAAAATTGTTATTTAAGGATACATAACACCAAAGAGAATGTATTTCACTTCCAAATGTTCTTAAATCCTTTTTCTATTTGTGGTAAAGAAGTTACAAAGATGCAGATAAGATGACATTCTAACATGGTCCATTTTGACATCTAGGTAACCCAAATCCTAGCAGTTCTTGGGGAAACTTGAGAAGTTTAAAATATCTGAGGAATGCTTCCACCTGTCTGTTTAAGTACTCCAAGAATGTCCTTGAACCTCTCCTGGCCTTCCCTTCAACTGTCTTCTCCCTTTTCCCCTCATCAGAAAAGAAAGGGCATAAACATTTAGGCCATCTGATTGAGAGGTACACAGCAGCCGTTCAAAATTCACTGGCGCAGCAATCTCCCCTAATATTTGTTAGGCTTTAGAAATACCTAAAATTAGGGCCCATACCCTATATCTAGATATTTAAAAGTTATAAACCAAACTGGAAATTTGCTTAATAAAATAACATTCTTTTATCATATGACTTCCTACCCTGACAAAAGCTCAGAATGACCTGGAAGGTTAGGGAGAACCATTGACCCCACATCCCTCCCCTCTCACTTCCCAGCTATGAAGCCAGCTCACCTGTGTCCCTGTCTACACCTTCCTCCTACAGGCAACTCTTGACCATCCCTCGTGTCTAAGGATAGGCAGCTCAGGGGCACAGTCGGCCTGTGACTACATGGACCCTGGGGAGAGACCTTATGCAAGTTCTGGAAGGGCGTTCTGGGCATGTGAGTGGGGAACTGTGTGGTCCTGGACCCTTAGAGGATGGCCAGGAAGTAGGTGAAGACTCCACGGCCCCAGGAAAGATGGTGGCCTGAGGGCAAGAGCAAAGCTCTAGAGTGTGGAGCCCTAGACAAGTATGAAGGTATGAGCTTTTCATTTTGGGTTCATTTTACTGAAAAATGAGGAGAGTTGATATAAATATAGTTACTACACTGACGTAGTAACTGCTTTACGTATCTAATCACTAATTTGTTCTTCCCATAAATGTATTGATCATCTATGATTACATATTTGTTGTGGCATATGACCCCACAGCCCCAGAGAAGTAAAACGACTTGCTTGAGAATAAGCAGCCACCAAATTCTAGGTCCAAGATTCGACCAGAATGTGTTCGAACGTCGATGCTCTTAGCCCTTAGTCCAAGCTGTTGAGACCCAAATGAGGTACAATACTTCAAACTTGATTGCTGATTTACTGTCAGAGCCTAGACAAACTGTTCCGAATGTTCTCTAAAAATGAGAACAAATCGTTTTAGCTTTCAAATAATTTGTGGATTTGATTTCTGGAAACAGTGAAAGTTATTTGATTCCTAGCAAGCTTTATTAATATGGGAGATCAAAATCAGTCACGTCATCTTTTCGACTGCCCATGGGGTGGCTGGAACCTGGTTCTGTTCATATTATACTGATGCTACTTTTCCTCCTGTCTCACAGGTGGAAAACTGAGTCTCAGGTGATCGTCTGATGAAACACGGTCAGGAAAGGGTAGAGACTCGAGTATCTGAAATAGCAAGTCCATTTCTCTTTCCATTAAACTGCCCATCTATCCGAAACAGAATCCTTAAACCAGAAGGCAAGTAGTGAGGTTGTAGTGAAGCTATTCTTGCCCACTGATTTCCGTGTGGGGGAGAATTGTAATAGGATGAGGAATGTGAAATCAGGACATGTCAATGAACATTGTTTAATGAATCAATTGCCGACGGAATCAAGTGCTACATGTCAGATGTTTGCTCTTGTTTAGTTCCTTCCCATCTCCAAAGAAATTCATTTACTTAGAGATAATTCTCCTCATTAAAAATATAGTCCATGCAAATTGTGTCACAAATCAGTCTTGTGGGTGCTTTGATATTCCCCACGGAACACCACGTACTGTCTCTCCCCAAACTTTCCTGTCAGGCTAACGTTGATGATGCCCACCCCCTTCGTACCTCCATTGTTTCCTTCAGAACCGGCGGTGACAGTCTCCCAACAAATGTCTGAATGGTTTGTTTTCAGGATTGTTTCCCTCAGCAGACTCGGAGGTCCTTGAAGATGGTAACTACGTCTTTTAGTCTCCGTGTTCTCGGATCTAACGTAGCAACAAGCGCAGGGAAAAGAGACAAGGATTGTGTTTACACATAACTTTTGATCCAATTATCATTTATTTTAAAACAGCCTCATTTTGCTGGCCTCATCATTATACTAAATTAAAATCAAATTCAAAACATTAGAAAAACATACTTACCGAGTATCTATTGTGTTTGAGGGTACCGCTTTCTCAGTCTCTGCTGGTTTTGATGTGGCAGTTTTAGGTTATTCCTTCCTTTAGTCGGTGTCAGTCTTCTGATTTGTGACAAGTGTGCATATACATGTGCGCACACACATGGCTGTGGTGTCCGTCTGTGTGCTGCAGGATGTGCGTGGTCCTGACCTTCCTCTCTTTACTCCTCTTCGCCGTGACTCGCTGTGTGGAAGTCACATCGGCTCTCCCTGCTGAGCTGACGTTGTGTCAGTGCAGCTGAGGATGTGCCCGTCTCCTTGTTGATCACAACTGTTGATGACTTCGACAGGGAGCACCAGCATTTACCGATCTGCTCCCTGATCCTGCTGTGACAGTGTCAGGCACAGCCCACCCTTCCCTGTTCATGTAGAACTAGGCCCTGGAGCCCGACATGAGTCTGAACAGACTGGATCCACCAGGGCAAGATTTCAGGGACTGAAATGCCTATGGCATGGAAGGCTCGTTTTTAAAGCCACTCTCATGTGCCAGCCCTTACTTAGCCGGATGTTCCGGAGGATAAATTAGACACAATCTCCGCCTCTAAGGCCCAGCCGGGGAGACAGGCGCAGAGACGGAGTCTTTTAGTTCCCTTTGGGGAGGACAGTGATGCAGCCACGCATAGGTCAGGGGCATCGGGTGAGAGCCCAGCCCCCAGGGCCCTGGGCGAAGATGCCTGGTGGGACTGACGACTGAGCAGAGAATTAAAGTTAAGAAAAAGCCATTCTGGCAAAAATAGGGGGCAGAAAGATGAGGGATGGGGGAAGCCCGACAGAACAGAAAGTAACACGTGCCATCGGAACCGCAAACAGCGTGGCGCTGACTGTGCGAGGCAGGAGTGCTAGTCAGCGTTCTCTCTGTCTTGCTGTAATGACAAACAGTCTCTGCGACGACAAAGGTGTCTGCTCCTCTCACGTCTCCCACCGGCTGCAGTCACCGTGTTGGCCGCAGCAGCCGCGACTTGGTTCCAGGGACCGTCGTTATTCTGGGATCTGGGCTGAAGAACACGCTATTCTTACTCCCCGAAGTGGGACATTCTCATTCTCGGGAAGAGGAGCGGTGTGAGAACCATGCGGTGGCTCTTAGAGCTTCTGCTCGAACACAGAGCACACAGCGCTCTCACGGTCCAGGAACCTGCCCCTGTCACCTGGCCAAGCCTGACGCCGACAAGGAAAGAAATTCTCTTCCAGCAGGAATCGCATGGCAGAGCGTGGGGATGGACAGGCATCGTGAAGGAGAGGCAGGAAACGCTGGGGAGCAATGACACTATGTGCAGGGTCCGGGTGACCGTAGACAGGTTTTAGATGTTTCCCTCGAAGAACACCCCTGTCAGCAAAGGACAATAAAAAGCCAAGGGTAATCTCGGAGGTTCCCGGGGCTCTGATGGGGCTGCCATAGCAAACGCCATGGCTTCACCAGTGGAGATTCATTTTCTCACAGTTCCCGAGGTTGGAGTCCAAGCTCAAGGTTCCAGACGACTGGGCTTCTGGTTAAGGAACCTCTTTCTAGCTTTCAGACAGCATCCTCCTGCCGTGGCCTTACGTGGCCTGTCCTTGGTGTGTGCACAGGGAGGGAGGCTGAGAGCCAGCTCTCTAGCACCTCTTCTTATAGGGACAGTCATCCTATCAGATCAGGGTCCCTTCCTCATGGCATCATTCAACCTAATGACTTCCTTGGAGGCTTTTCTCCAGAAACAGCCACACTAGGGGTTAGTATTTCAACTATACATCGGAGGGGGACATAAACACTGAGTCCATAACAGGAATTCTCTTTGACAATCGTACCGAGTAGCTTCGGCCTCGGCTGGATGCCAGGCCTGGGGCTGAAGAGGCCCTTCTTCTGTTTTCCCCCCAGGAATATCGAGAACATGAGGCCTCCCAGGCAAACTTCCAGTCAGCGTTCACATCTCCACGGGTCTGAACCACTCGTAGTTCTTTGTGTGCAGGACTTCCTCAGACACCTAACCTTGTGTGCATACCATTCCAGTTTTCTGAATATTCTGTTTTTTAAATTAAGTCCAACTTATCTTGGTATTTTGTGTTTTCACATTTTTTTAAAAAGGTGACCTGTTTTATAAAACCCGGTCAAATGTCCTGCCTGACCCCAGTACCCCCATTATGTATCGCACTCTGTCTGTAACGTCCTGGTGGTCATTTCCCCAGTCATTTGGTAATTCTTTACGTACTTGAATTTCCTTTCTTTCTTAAATGTCAGACAAAGTCACCTCTGTATTCCGAACTTGAGCACAGAATCTAACTAGGTCAATGGGGGAAAAAAAGCGTAGATGAATGAAAGAAGGAATGACGCAACCGAGAGTGTATCCCAGCCTCCTCCGGGGAGGTTTGCATGCTTCATCCGACTGGTCCTTCCTTCTCTGAAAAGTCCATCACTGTGTCATTCGCAAGATTTGAGGCATCACTTGGAGGAAGAGGAAGAGGGTGGAAAAGGAGAGAAATCTCCCCAAACTCCTGAGACCCCATCATATGGCTTACCCGTTACTGTGGACTTCGTCCTGGCTGCTGCCCCTCTGGGCCACCACCCTCCTGCTGTCGCTGGGCCATCAAAGGTCTCCTTACAGCCGGCGATCTAATTAGCCAGACGGGGGACCACGGCCGACGAGGGCAGGCTCACTTCAGCTCGTTAAAACCTCCTGTCTCCTGCTTGGGAAATTGCTCTCCTGTTTTACCAGGGCCGTTTGCCTTTTGCGGCCCCCAGGGGAGAGAGGGCAGTGCTGGTGGAATTCCTGGCCCAGCCATTTGGCCCAGAGCCTCCATAAAACCCCGGCCCCAGGCTGCCTGACTTGGGCTTTGCTCGTTAAACCTGGAGACAAGGAGCCTGCCGTTTGGCCTGCAGAGGCCCAGGTGAGACAGACAGGTCTGGTGGCCCAGGATGGAGACAGGAGTGAGGGTGGCGGCTGCTGAGGAAGGGGACTGAAGTCGCCCTGGAAACAGATGGGCGAAGCAGAACCCTGGTTTCCAAACACAACACGCGGCCTCTTCCTCCGAGCTTAGAAAACCTCAGCACGGACAGCCCCTGCCACCTGGAACTTGAACCTGAACCCAGCCTTGCGTTGGGCTTTCATTCTGCTGGTGGCCTACGCAGTATTTGAAGGGTCTGCTTGCTGTCCCACAGTAACGGCCAGGCACCGGGCACTGCTAGTCTGCAGGGTAAGGTAATGTGGCCACAGCGTCGCTTCAGGGTTGTTACAGGTGTCTCTGTCCAGCCTGCAACAGCCCCATCGTGAACTTTCCTAAGCTGACAAGGCCCTCGCAGCTGCGTGAGAACCTTCCAGTGGCTCTGCTTCTGTGGGTAAAGCTTGGGTGCCTTTGCTTAGAGTCCAAGGTGCCCTGAGAGCTTGTCCCTGCCTCCCTCTCAGCTCTGCTAATTCGTCAGCCCAGAGCTCGCCATGCGGAAAGTGGGGTCTCCCTGAATCTTCACATTTAGGGGACCTCACGGCGCTGGGAACAGGAAACGCATAGGTTCAGATGCAGGCTAGGACCCAGGAGCTGAGGAAAGTTCAATCACTCCGAGAAGGGAGGGGGCAGAAAGTAGCCTGTCAACTCTGTCACCCGTTCACATAACATCTGACACGCATGGTCCATGGAAGAGGAACATCTAGAAGAAACGAAAGAAAAGGAGTAGTTCTCATCCCAGACAACGAGACAACGTGGTTTGGAAGAAACAGCAACATGAGACAATAAGATAAGACTTTACTTGAGAGGATTAGAGCCAATAAAAGGTGAGGCCAGGCCTGGAAGACTGTGACCCCTCCCCTCAGGCTCCCAGTGACCTTTCGGCTCCCACGGCATAGGGATGGGGGGACCTATTTCTTTTGAAACTAAAGGCCTGGGGTGCTCAACTGAGGGACTGGCTCAAGGTATACAAGTCTCAAGTGACAGGTCCAAAACAACACCCTCTTCCAAGTTGTCACTCATCTTTCCCAAGGAGCCACAAGGTCACTTGCCATATCACAGTGTTCCTCGGTGGGCACAGACAAAAGCACAGCCCTCTGGCTTAATGGAGCCAGGAGTTTACGAGTTTTGCACCCAGACATGCCTGGCTTCCAACACCATCCCCTCATCCCTTCCCCCCGCCCTCGTGAATGATGTCACCGCAGGCAGGAAGGTCACCTAGACTCTGAATTGCAGTTCTTGGAATGTAAAGTGGAGGCTGTGATAGTGGTCTTGAAGGGTGGCTGAAGGATCAGAGATCACAGACATAGTGATTAGCACTTACCTGGCTCTCGGTAGCTACTTTGTCACTGGGAGCCAGAGTCGTGTTGCTGGATGCATAAAATGATGAGTGACGCAGTAAGTAGGCCGTCCCTGAGGTCTCCTCAGCCCTAATGCTGCGCCTGCAGTGTTGCGATGTATTTCTTGGAGTACTTAAGAGCCTAAAATGTGCCCAGTGCCCCGTGGAACCCAGTATCTGGGCAGGAGACAAGCAAAATGATGCTCGACAGGGCTTCTTCCTCTGCACTTGTGAGATGCTGTGATTGATGCCAGTCCCCACTCCCGGGACTGCGTTTGCCGCTGCTATCTAGGATGAAATCGCACTGTCTTTAAGGAGAGAGTAATTAAAGGTCATCTCAACGGCCTGACAGGTGGCTTCTTGAAAGCCATTCTGAGAGGACAGAGCCACCCCCAGAGTCCCTGCTAATTGCTCCGGTCTTCTCTCTCTACTCTGTGTGTTGCAAGTGCAGCTGGTTTCACTGCACATGCCTGTGACATGCTCACATTTAAAATAATGAAAGGATGGACCAGTGGCATCGTGTCCACCTCCGTAAGCAACAACGGCTGCCGCCCACCGAGTGCCCCTATGGACCCACATTTTCAGTGTCTTGCATGCAGTGGCCCTGATTCTCATGCTCGTCTCAGGGGGCAAGAGCCACCGCTCAGAGAGCTGAGATGACTTCCTGGCACTGCACGGGATGTGCCTCCAAGGGCCCAAAAGCAAACCCTGTTTACTTTGGCTTCAAAGCCCAC
Source organism: Cynopterus sphinx (assembly GCA_030015415.1). Taxonomy (NCBI): domain Eukaryota; kingdom Metazoa; phylum Chordata; class Mammalia; order Chiroptera; family Pteropodidae; genus Cynopterus; species Cynopterus sphinx. Next base: position 3,390,322 of record CM057383.1, on the reverse strand, counting down.
TCACTTTTCACTATACTGCATGGTCCCTTGAACAAACCACAGTAATTAAAGCGAGTCGGATGCGTGTGATAAACTCTGGCGACCTGGCACCCTAACCGCCAGCCTGAAAGCGACCCGGCGAGTGAACGGAGCCCAGTGGCTAGTGGTTCCCACGGGAGACTGCACATCTAAATTGCACTGTTGACATTATTTACTTCTTCCACGCACATCGAGTTCCACCGTAGCCCGACTGACTCAGAACCTCCTGGGACCATGTCCGGAAATCTGCATTCCAACATGCACCATAATTTATTGCAGCAGCCAATGCCGATAAATACTTTAACCTTCTTCAGGGGCAGTGAATGATTTTGTTTGCTGTTTACTTTGGCAAATGACTGGATATTGCAATGAATATTCTGCACGGATTTTGGTGAACACCTGCAAGTATCCATGTTTTAAATTTGATGGATGTTGTCAAAATGTCATTCCACCAAGCGCAAGCAAGACTGCCCACACTTCTTACTATCACCAGCCTAGGTATCATCAAATATGACTGAGATGAAAAATGAGACAATAAAGAGGCTTGCTCCAAAGATGAGTGGTAGAGTCTATGGCCATGCCACCCTGAACAAGCCCGATCAGGTCTGATCTCAAAAGCTAAGTAGGGCCAGGCCTGGTTAGTACTTGGATGGGAGGCCACTTAGGAAGACCAAGTGCTATAGGCATAAAAAATAAAAATATAAATAAATAAATAAATATAAATAAAAATAAGGAATTGTAAGCTGACAAGGTCTTTGCAATCTGTGAGGTCAATCAAGTGTTGCCTTGCCTGAAAAAAAAAAAAGTGAGCAGTTTCACCAATGTCTATCAACCAGCATCCTGCTGAGAGCTTTCTGAACCCAAACAATGAAACACTGAAAACACATGCACGTGAACATATAAATATATGTATGCACACACATATATGTGCATGTTTACATATATAAATACCTGCATACATGTTTGTGTACTCATGCTTCTCCATGCATTAAATATAACTGGAAACAAACACACACAAGATGCAAATAATTAAAATGTTTTAAAAGGAAGAACTGGTTCCTACAGAAGAAATATATGAAGAAGTTTCATTTTCACTATTTATTCTTTCGTTCCTTTTGAATGGTCTGTATGCATATGTCCTACCTTGTGAAAAATAAAATATAAAACATCCCAGAAAAGAAAATTATAAATGCACTTAGCCTTTGATTCAGCAACCTCTACTCTAGAAATTTATTTTACAGCTAAGCTAAACCCGTATATGTACAGAACAAAACATATTTAGGGTTATTCACCACAGCATTACTTATAATATGCATTACTTATAATAAGCATTGCTTATCAGAGATTAGAAACAGCCTAAATATACCTCGATATTGGGCTAGTAAAATGAAAATTTAATACCCTGAAATTCTCTGCATCCATAATGAAGAATGAGTCAATTTTTTATATACTAATATGGACTGTTCTCGAGGCTATGTCATTATGTGAAAAGGCAAGATGCAGAAAAGTGTGTGATATCGACCATTTTTGAGACAAAATTATGGCTGTTTGTGCCTGTGCATAACAAGTACACTATAGAAATAAATACGTGTTGTGAAAATATAATCTCTATATATCTTTGTTATACACACACATATATATTCATATGTATGTGAATTTCTTTGTAGTAGAATAGACACCTCTGAAGAGACACACAATAAATAACAGTAGAGGACTCTAAAAATTGACAGGGGAAGAGTAATGAGGAAGAAATTTTCGCTCTATGGCTTTTCCTTTCTTCTGAATTCAAAATACAAATGAATAAAATTAAAATTAAAGAGAAATATGTACACGCCAAACTCTGAACTCCTAGAACTCTCCACTTATTGCCTAGTAGTTTCATTATTGACATAGACTTTGCTTTATGATGATTTTTCACGAAGTGGATGAGTGAAGCATATGCACCTGTGAAAGGTACAGATGTGATCTGGGCGTGAGCAAACCACGGATGGAATCCAGGACTGTGACCTCATCAGGAGTCTGCATGACGTCTGACTAGATAGCTAGTTGTGATCCAAAGTGCTTTGTTGAATGAACTTCCCTTCCATCATCGACAAATCTGACCTTTGCCATTGAATATTTGTGAAGATGGACGGCCCCTTTACCCTTGTTTGAGCATGGGGGAGTCATTAATATCCCATCATTCAAGAGCAAAGATCTGCTGACAGCTTTGAGGGACTGGTGCCTCCCCCATGCTGTGTTGCTGAGCAGCACTAAGTCTGAATTTTGATCCACCTCTATCGATGAACACTTCTGTGAAATGGAGTGCCATTTTCTGAATGGAATGTTATCCCTCTACTTTAAAATAACGTGCAATGCTTTAAAAAAAGAAAAAGAAAAGAAGAAAGAAAGAAAGAAAGAAAGAAAGAAAGAAAGAAAGAAAGAAAGAAAGAAAGAAAGAAAGAAAGAAAGAAAGAAAGACAGACAAGTAGGTGCTCTTGGAAACACCATATCTTAACTTCTCAAGGCAGCAAACAACTGAATAAGCAGCAAGAGCCAAAACTGGGTGAAGTCACAAGAGGCAGGAACTTGCCCTATGCACCGGCTTTTGTGCCCATATGTTTATGGGCTTTCGTGCCCATATGTTTATGCATGCTATTCATAGCTCTTTTCTTCTTCCTCGGATTCTTGGCAGTGTTCCAGGGAGTTAAATTGATCTTCAGTGAGGAGGTTTTTCACACATTTGTACAGCTCCAGGTCTTAGATACCAAATTCAAACACGCTTATACTTTCACCTTTTTTTATTATTTATTTATTAGTTTCAAGTATACAGCACGTTAGACATTTCTATAATCTATAAAACAATCCCTCTAATTGCTCCTTTTCTCCTCTGGTTTCCCACCTAGCCAATATATTAATGCTAACTGCATTCTCTATGTCGTGCTCCCCATCCCTGTGACCATTTGAATGGAGACAGCGGCCTAAATTCAATGCGATTAACATTTTATTGGATTTATTTTCCCTCTCTCTGTCTCATGCCTTCCCTTCTGCAGCAGTCTAGTCAGTCTTCTAGAACAACATGCCATAGGCAGAGTGGCTTAAACAACAGACATTTAGTTCTCACACTTCCGGAGGATAAGAACTGCAGAATCAAGGTGCTAGAAGATTTGGTTTCTGATGAGAGTCTTGCTTGCAGACATCTTTGCCTACTCTCTGTGTCCTCTCATGGGGGAGAGAAGGAGAGAGAGAGAGAAACAGAGAGAGAGAGAGACAGACAGAGAGAGAGAAATGGAGAGAGACAGAGAGACAGAGAGGCAGAGACAGAGAGAGACAGAGAGAGGCCGAGAGGGAGAGGATACCCTCTCATCTCCTTTTCTCTTTTTATAAAGACACTTAAGCCATCATCAGGGCCCCATCCTCATGACCGCATCTAAACCTAATTACCTCCCAAAGGCCCCACCTCCAAATGCTCTCGCACTGGAGATTAGGACCTCAACATACGCATCTTGTGAGGACACAAGCCTTCAGTCCATAACATCCTCTTCTCATTTGTTCTCCTTCCTTAGCTCAATAAATATGTCCTGCTTGTCATGCTGATCAGAAGGAAAGCGATTCCGGAGTTTAGAAGTAAAGTTGGGGATTCCAGGCCGCAAGGTGGAAGAAAAGCTTTCTAGGCCGAGGGTACAGTGTTAAGCAACAGAAGAGAGGCCTGACCTTGCTGATTGAGTTGCCCTGGGAACACAGAGCACTGCAGAGGACTTTGATGGGAGACAGAAGCAGGGAGAAGGAGAAGCGAGAGATAACACTGGGATGATAAGCTGGCGCTCGTTTGTCAAGAGTTGCCTATCTTCCGGAAGAACATGGGCCAGTGCCCTGTACTTTCTAGATGAAGGTCATTGGCAGCACTTGGAGAAAAGTCCTATTTGGAACTCGAAGATCTGAGATTAAGAGTTCATATCAACCAACGGCTAAGACACCTCTTAGCTTTTCCCCTGATTATCTTTCCCCCAAATTTGCCTCCACAATGTCCGCTAGCCCTGGTCACCCATTAACGAGCAGATAGCACCCTCTCGTAATCTCTCTTCCATGGCCCAGGAACCGTTGCTCTTGCAACTTATCACTCGGCTCCCCTATCAGCCACCCTGCCAGGCTCCACTCTCCCCTCCGCTAAAGAGAGAAGTTTCCCTTCCTTGGCTCAGAGTGGGGGAAATCCTGTCACTTCTAAGAGCAGACGGGCCTGGAACTCGAGGGACAGAAATGTCAGCGAAGGTATTTCTCAATCGGAAGTTACTTGACATCTGTCTTAGAGACTCTATTAATGCTTTCCTTTTGTGTTTGCTCTTCAAATTCTCATTGTGTGATATTAAGTAAAGACGATTACTTTTAAAAATAGGGACTACTGACACACATTCTAAGGAATACAAGCCAGGCAGGGTATATCTATATACTTAAACACTCTCCCCTCTTCAATGTAGAAATTTCCAAACAAACAACAACAAAACCCCTCATGCTTAGCATTCATTTTGAATTGTTCCCAACATGTATGCCAAGTATTAGAAACTTAGGTATTCTTTTTCACGCAGTGACTCTCCATCTAACAATTTGCCTTAAAGTAATTGGAGTATAATCAAATTTATAAGTCAACATTCAGTCAAGATTACCAACTAGGGAAAACCAGAAAGCACCCTAAATTTCTCTTTATCGAGGAGTAGTTGACTTGATTATCATCTAACCACAAAGTATTACAGTTTGGTGAAATAATAACACAATTTTAAACAAAAAAGTGAGACAAGTAGAGTATGTAATATTTATACATAAGCTTAGATGAAATGCTGGAGGGAAACATAAGAATGTTAGGCGGTAGTTATATTTCAACAGGAGGTTATGTGTGACTTTTATTTTCTTTTTTCCAGAAAGGTGAGACATTAGGTCAGCAGCAGGAAGGATCAGGGCCAGGCATGTTGCATGTAGGAGATGGTGAGGATGTAGCCCACCGTTAAAACTATACACAGCAAAGGACCTGAGGGTGTGCGTTTAATGAGGTACAGCCTGAAGGACACAGAGGCAGCCTTGATGGCCTGCACAAGGGAAAGGGGTGTGGGGTTACCGAGCAAAGGGGGAGATCCTTAAATAGACTTGTATTTCTAAAGGCTTAAAACATGACAGAATTGATTTTATAAAAATGAGTGATGCTAAAAGATTCAAGTTCTGAGATGCTAGTTCTAAAATGCATTTATTACTTCATGAGATTCAGCCAAAGGCTTTCAGCCCCCGTTTTTACCAATTTTGAGAAAGACTTTTCTGGAACAGTGATATTCCTTCATGAAATAAATGTTTGGACTTCACAGGGACTACTACAGGAGAAAGAACTGGAAAAATCACTCCTAAAGTGATTTTTTCATTCTCCTTTGCATACCTGGTATTGTTTAAAACCCTATAAAACTAAAATAATGGAAATTTTAGGTTTTGCTACTATTGTGGGCTGAGAATTGCATCTCGCAGAGGAAAATTAAATGGGACACTTCTGATGAGAATCTTATGTTTATTGTTTTAAAAGCTCTGTGCTAATACTAAAAGAATGTATTTCTGGTGGGAAGCGATATATTTCCATGGCTTCAGGGGACCTGACTCCTGTCCTAAAAATATATTTCCTTAGATATTATAAACAAAACACCTTAAACAATAAAAAGACTATATGGCAAAAAATCTACTGCAAACATAGCAATGTTTCACATCCTTATCATTTAAAGACTTTAAATTATAGGAAAAACATGAACATCTGCTCCCCACTCCACCAAAAAGCATGTGAGGAATACAAAAGGGAGTTTATACGAGAATATTTGCATATGACAAATAAATAGGAAATGAAAAATGGAACCCTACAAGTAAAAAAATATTAGCACATCGGTAAAGTCAGTGCTGTTTCTGGTAAGTGGGTGATTTGATGTTGGTGGCATGAAGTTCAGTGGACGTTCTCATGACCTCCTGGTGTGACCAATTGCTGCAATCTTTCCGCAGAATGATTTAATATCGGTTCTGGTCCTTTAACCTAGTAAGTTCACCCTTCTCATTTGTTATTTCTAAAAGCATAAGCATACGCATATATTTAGGTATGTAGTTGTTCGAAGCAGTATTTTTGTAGTGGCGCAAAATAATATAACTGAAAAGACTAAAAATGGTCAAATGAATTATGGTTAATTTATTTGATGGAGTTCTACTGGTCACTTACTAAAGATCAAAGTTTACAAAGACTGTTTAATGACATGAAATAACAAGTAAAAAAAAGGAGCTAAAAAATACTACTCTACCCTCCCCATATGTTTATCCATGTGTGTGTATAAAAAAATAGTGGAAGGCAATGCATCAACATATTAATAATGGTTATATCTACATGGTGGCATTACCTTTTTCCTCTCTTCCATGTTTTTCATATTTCCAAAGTTTTTACCAGGAGTGTGCATTACTCTATGGTTGAATCAAAACATATTATTTAAAAACAAAACGATATTTCTGGAAATACAGAAAGTTCCCTTTCAAGATGTATTACAATCTAAGACACTGAGACCACAGAATGACATTATTTGTTTAGCCATGTGTCCCTGAGTGTCCTAATGCTACACCCTCAGGGATTGTGATTTTGAGGGAACCCAGGGGAGTGAAGCATTTGTCCAAGGTCAAGTGATCAGTGTGTGGTGTCCATGCTGACCAAAGCCAGGCTCTGAGTAGAGTCATCAGGACAGATTTTCATCATTAGTAATATATTATTGCAATATGGAAAATAGTCCAGTGTGAACTGAGCTCAACTTCCATCTGTAGAGCAGTGTCTGGGTGTTTTGAAGGCAAAATGATGAAATAGGGTAGGGGCCAAGCAGAGCTCAGTAGAGTCAAGGAAGGGAGAATTTACAGAGAATGGGAAAAGGCGGTTGGTCCATGTGAAACCCATCTGGGTTTGCTGACTGGAGCTTATTGGAATTAGGCTCCTCTCTTCCCAGAGGTTGGGAGTCAGGAACTCTATCTTTGGTGGTAGCTGGAAAATACAGTCAGTTCTTTAACATCCCTAAATCTTTTCAGAGAAGTGCTTCTTGGTGAGCTGGGTCAGCCTCGAGATGCAGCCTGGAGCTATTAGAAAGCATGTTAGTGTTTGTTCAAGTCTTTATGGGCCAAGATTGAGGTCTAGAGGTTGAGTGGGGCATAGGGCTTGGAGGAACATGGATAGGGTTTGGTCACGGAGAGCTTTGTCCTTAGCAAGAACCAGACTAGAGTCCCCGGGTCTCCCGACTCTTATTCCAGCACTCCTCCCAATACCACAGTTTTTGCATCTCAAGAACGTTTTTGACCGATATGAGAACATCAACCAGAACTGAAAGGACAAGAAGAATTATTGAGATGAGGAGATTAAGGAGCAAGAAGATGCTTGCCTGTGATAAGTAACCCCTTTATACTGGATCTTCGTTAAATGCTCAAAGCCACCCTTCTTCTTTTGAAGGCCGCATTCCCACCTGTTCTGCGGTTAGTGCTCGAGTCTAAGTATCGAGTGGGCTGGATAGGTGATACCTGGGAGTCTCACCTTATAAAGTAATTTCTTAATAAGTTACAGTTTAGAGGCATGCACACTAGATGTAAAATTCTGGGTGGTTTACTCTCTCACATAGCTAACTAGTGAGACACATTCTGAGTATCGATTTCTTCAGTTCGCCCTGAGCAAATATATCATTCGCTAACCTTCTGTTGGTCAAGAACCTGAAAACAAGCAGCAACGTAGAGCCGTTTCGTGTCTTCAGAACCCTGATGTTTGGAGAACTTTCCAAGATCCCTGTGACATCCGGACAAAAGCCAGAATTGGCTTTGTAAAAACCGTAATTTTCCAGTTCAGTTACTTAATGTTTACCCATTGCTGACACCTTTTTATTTTTTGCTTTCTTCCTCTTTTTCCACTTTTTTCTTTCCCTTTCTTTATCTATGTTTTTACTGTCTTTCCTTCCTTCATTCCTTCCTTCCTTCCTTCCTTCCTTTCTTCCTTCCTTCCTTCCTTCCTTCCTTCTTCCCTTCCATTCTCCAATTTACATAATAAACACTTTGGTCCCCATTCGTTTCCAGACCATGTCCTCACCTCCTGAGAGCCACATCAACATGTTGCCAAAATCACAGACTTTGAGTCAGGTGAGCCAAAGACCAGTTTTCAGTTCAATATCAACTGCCCGACTGTGACCAAGTTGTTTAATCTCTACCTATTCATCCATTTCACAAGCACACATTCATTGTGTGCCTCTCATGTGTCTTAAGTTATGCTAGGTGTTCCCACCATAGTTTTTAAACCTGCTCAACAAAATAGGGAAAGTGCTCCTTACCCTTGGGCTGTTGTGATGATCCCACTGAACGACCTATATAAAATTGAGTAATTAAGGATTACTCCATACCCGTCACATTGTAGACATCTAATAAATATTAGCTTCTTGTTCTTTACTTTCAGTATCCTAGATGCCAAGTATGCATATGTGAGACCCAGTTTTTGAAACGATCTCACAGGCTAGCCAGGAAAAGCAGATTTTTAGGGGGAAAGAAACTACACTGCATTTCATACATTCGAAATCGCGCATTTTTTTAGGGTTATTTTTTTTTACCATCTTTAAAATCAGACTGGATGTTAAAATTGCTGATAGCCAGGTGGTGGCAGTTGTGCTGTAGTTGCTATTGTGGTCACAAGTGGTATCAGAGCTGTCCGCGTTATCACCACTTCAGTTCGTTAGGTATATTATTAGTACTCAGTATGTTGAATTTAACTGCCTTTAAAATATCCTCAAGGAGACTGTGTTATGATTCAACATTAAAACAGAAAGCCATTGGAGTGCACAAAAACAGGGAAATGGGGCATTAATTTGATATTAGTGAACGAATAGTCTGCATTGGAGAAATAACCATCTGCATCGAAGCTTACGGAGCAGGGTCACAGCTTGGAAGGAAATGTCACAATGGCAAGGTAGCCTTCCTAGGAATGTTGTATTGCCCCATACTTTGAGTCCCGGGTGGAGAAATACATCTATCTTGATACAGGGTCAAAAACCAAAACTAACCAACAGCAACAACAAAGACCCAGGATTCAAGTCCTGACTCTGCCTCTTACAGGCGTGGATGAAAGATTTCACTTTACTGGAAGTCAGTTACTGCTTGAAAAGGAGTATTAATAACATACCCAGCAGGATTGTTACAAAAATTCAGCAGAGGATGTGAAATGAAATGCGTATGATGCAGCGGGAGACTGTCTCTTAATCAGAGCTAAGGAATGGGAGTGGCGGGGGGGCACAAAGCAAGGCAGCTAAGCCAGAGAAGAGGTTTCCCACCCGCTACGACCTACACCCCACGCTCCATACCCCACACCTTCATGGAAAAACCATGCAGAAACTGCAGCAGCACCAGGAGCAGCAAAGGGGAGGGGGGTAGACCTGGAGGGCCTTCAGCCCAGCACAGGGGCTTGACAGGTCCTGAGAAGCTGTCACTGGCATGCCTGCCCCATTGAAGGAGCGGGATCAAAGGAAACAAATGGTAAGGGGTAAAGACAATTCGGTGAATTCATATTTGGCTTTGGTTAAATACAGGTGGGAGCTATGCTTAGTTAGTCACATAAGCATAACTCCTGGCAGCAACATGTTAAATTCATCATTGACCATCTTGGGCCACTTGCTGTTTTACCTTAGGTAAAGAAGATAACTATTCCATAACCTTCTGAAGGTTACATGAGTTAAGTGTGAAAATACTTCATAAACTATCAAGAACCCTTTGGCAATTTTAATCCTAAAATCAAACTTAATTTTAGTGTCTTCCAGGGATTTTTGAGTTGTTTTGTTTTGCTTTTCTTAACTAGAAAAGTGTTGATATTTAAATGAAGTGGGTTTTATTTTGTTTTTTGGTTTTTTTTTTTTTTTTTTTTTGGTTTTGTTTGTGTTTGTTTTGTCCTGGCTTTCAGATTTCAAACCTAATTTTCAAGTCTGGGACTAGTCCAAACAAAGGAAGGCATATGAACGTTGCAATCCTTCCGCAGTTACGATCTCTCATCCCAGCTCTGCCATTCACGAGCTGAGTGACCTCAAGTAAGTCACTTAGGCCTTCTGACTGTTTACGGATCTATAAAACAGAAGTGAAAAACACAACATTTCCTACTTTAGTATAAAAACACACCATGATGATCAATTCCCAAAACCAGAGAACTGTTATTTCTTCGGTTGTATGCGTGCCAAGGGCAGATTACTCTCAGAACAGATCAGAATGCCCCAGCTCCCATGACAATCCAGCACGACCTTGGGCATCTCGAGAGAGAGTGACACCCTGCCTTTGACAAGCGTGCGTCTGCTGGCGGGCTGCCCAGCTCGCCGTCAGCACCCCTCTGCTTCTGTACGACTGCAGACTCGTGCTGGTGTCTGCCTGCATGCGTTGGCTCAGCGCCTCCTCTACGGGCGATGGATTGCTTCTGCCGAAGCTGCCAGTGCAATATTTTGAAAATAGACATCCATTTCTAGAAGACAGGAGATCCAAATAAGAATTTTTTTCTCTCTCTCTTGTACAGGAAAAAATCATGACAGTCGGTGTTTTTCACGTCAGCAGGATTTCTGAAGCTATTCGGGAAGTTACTCCTGTTACAACCGCCTGTCGGTTGCGGGGCAAAGTGCTCTTGGTGGGAAAACCTACTGTGTTGCTCTCAACTGCACAAAGGGCTGCGGACCAGGCTTTCGGCTTCTCAGTCCTACTCTGGTGCTATGGGTTGAATTGTGCCCCTCGAAGTTCCTCTGTTGAGGTGTCAACCCCAGGGCCTCAGGATACAAGCTAATTGGGAAATTAGGTTGCTGCAGATGTAATTAGTTGAATTAGGAGGCGGTCACTCTGGAGCAGTGTGAACCCCAATCCGATATGACCAGCGTCCCCATAAAAAGGGCAATTTCGACACAGACACATGCTCAAGGAGAATGTGACGATGGAGGTAGAGATGGCGGTGATGTGTCTGTCTACAAGCCACGGACCCCTAGTGATTGTCAGCAAACTACCAGCAGCCAGGAGAGGGGCCTGGGACAGATTCGTTCTCACTGCCTTGGAAGGGACCAACCCTGCTGGCTCCTTCGTCTTGGACGTCCAGCCTTCGGACTATGACACAATAAATTTCTGTTGTTTAAACCACCGAGTCTGTTGGAGGTGGAAGGCACACTTGAAACTCCTTCAGTGTCATCACCTCATCATCCATAAGGAAAGCCTGACCTGCCTCGCCCATGCTCAGAGGTAAGGAGTTGATCAGAAGCCTCGATTCCTGGGGACCAGGGTGGGGCGCGGGGCGGGGGTGTATGTTTGCTTTACCACACTACACTCTTTGCTAAGAGATAGGTGGGGAAAGGTTGAAGTTATTCAATATAAAGGTGCCGTCAATCCAGAAAGATCCAGACTTCTGAGATTGCCTCTTGCTCAGCCCATAGAGACGTTTTGTTTCCTGTTCAAGTTCTCCAGATGCAGATGTCTTGGTCCCTGGTTCAGACCTTCTCAGAAACTTTGCAAGGCCTATGCTTGCTCCTCCCCACTCCCAGGGTCTCAGGTCAAGCCGCTTCTCAGGGAATGACCAGTTATGACCACCGTGCTCCTCCCCCAGAACTACAAATAGCTTTTCCACCTTCTTTCAGTCTTTGCTCAGACATTACTGATGTCAAGGGTCTTCCTTATCCTGCTGTACCTTCTAAATAGCATTTCTAATGCTACCCATTTATTGCATTCACTTAGGCTTATCGTCTGGGTCTCCCCACTAAAATGTAAGCAGAAAGTCAAGAATCTTCTTTCCTCATTGGGTCACTAATGTATCCCAAATGCCTAGAATAATAACGCCTGCCACATATTAAGCTTCCAATATTTTTTGTTGTTGAAAAACCGAATAATTATTTTAAAAATATCTTCTTTTGAACAGTTCCAACGTTACTCCTGAGTTTATTGCTGTGATATTTTAGAAGACAGCCTCACGGCAGAAGCCTCAGCAACTGAGGGGGCTTCAACATTGACTTTTGGCCTAGCGGCCTGGGTTGTGTTCCAGAGTTGCATCCAGTTAAGACAAACACCGAAGAAAGCCTAAAGGAAGCATCAGATAGAGGAAATTAAGCCTGAGCATTCAGCTGGCACCTTCTTTAGAGGCTTCTTTTTTGTTACTTGTTTGCAGTTGTTATTTTTTAAACATAATGCATGTAGGCTCTGGCGGCAAAAACAAAATTTAAACAAGCAGGCCTAAATCTCCTCTAGAACTGCATCGGTCAATAGATGGCAGCTAGCCATGTGCAGCCGTTACAATTTAAATTAAATTAAATTAATTAAAAATGATGAAAATTAGAAAGTCAATTTCTCAGTCACGTCAGCCTCATCTTCATTGCTCAACACACAGACGCAGCTAGTGGCTGCACGGTCAGCTGATGAGACAGAGCGCCCCGTCACCCCATCAGCCCAGGCAGAAGGGCTCCAGATGTGTGTCCGAACGTCCGCATGTTTAGCGTCATGTAGCAGAGGCATCAGGATGAACAATAGGTGTTTTCACTCTTCCGTGGATCATGTGGCACACCGGCCACCTGGGCTTAAGCAAAGTCGACTCTGCTGTGCTCTGTGCTCAGCTTTCTTCCATGATGACTTCGCAGACTTCGGCACAATGGGAAATAGTATCATGTGTTTTTGCCAGGTTACGGTACCAGTTGTTCAGATGCTGAGATTTCTCAAATTCACAGGTAAGAAAAGCCAGGTAGGGAAGGGCACAGAGGCATGTCCCATTTGGGTGAGTTCAGGCATACCCAAATGATGCAGAATGACCGAGATGCGGCATTCGAATGGGAGCAAGGCTTGTGTCCCGAGGGCTATGGAAACCCCTCGAGGTTGGGAGCTGTGGCTGAAGCATGTTCATGTCCTCAGCACCGAGCATAATACACACTAGGTTCCCCATACATGTCTGTTGTTGTTGTTGCATGAATGAATCAGATAATCAATCAACTAACACATCAACCAGCCAATCGACAGATGAGGGGTGCACAAAGGCCAGATAGATGCATTTGCCAGGATAGGAATATCATTCTCTACTAATAAAGAGAGCCCCCAAATCAAAGGTTTTTCCACTACAAAAGCTTCTTTCTCATTTCATGTCACATGTCTAAGGTAGGACGGCATGAAGGATAACCATCGGCATGGTCATTCCAGGACCTAGGCTGATGCACGATCTGTCATCTTTCAGCTACAACGTCCTGAGCAAGTAGCCTGCAAGGTCACCCAGGTAGAGAAAAGAGATGGAGAGGGCACACTGGCTATCAGAAGCGACAGCAGTCACTTCTACTCAAAGGTCCTTGGGAAGAACCGGCCACAGAACCCGATTCTCTGTAAAGGAAACTGGGAGTGGCAGGGAGCACTAACGTGTTTGCTGAGCACTAACTGTCGACCGCGCCACATCACACAGGGCCCCGGCAAGAAGCGTGCACTTTATCCATGAGTGGTCTTCGAGTTATTTTTTTTAAGCCACAGAGTTCTTTTTTTCAAGTAAAATATGATATATACATAAGATACAATGGAGCTTTTCTGCTTGAAATGAGGACACAGAGAGAAGGATCCACAAGCCTGCCCAGTGGACAAACCCTCGGCCACCACCTCAGCACCCTGGGAACCAGAGGGAGGACCTGCCCCAGACCGCTGGGGACCTGTGGGTGCTGGGAGCAGGACACTGGTGTGATCACACTTGTCCTTTGCAGAGATAAAGGGGACACGACAGTGGGGGTGACAGGGAGGGGCTAGTAAGATGGGGCTGGGCGGTGTGTGTGTCCAGGTGAGGGTCTCAGACAGGTTCAGAGGCCGCTGGAGCAGGTCAGGGGACAGCAGGGGAGGGTGTGAACCGTGTCCCCACAGGACTCCGTATTTTTTTCCCATTTCTTCTGGCTCAGAATTTGGGATTCATTTCTCAGTCTGATCCCCTTTCCCCCTGCCAGAGGTTGAAATCTTTTTAAGTCTCCTTGCGGTACCAACGGTGCCAACGTGGGCCCGTTAGAGGGGCCAGCAAACCGCTTCTGCAAATGGACTGTGGCTCACAGGCCATTTGGTCTCCAGGGCAACCATCCAACGCCACTGGTGCTGAGGAAAAGAACTAACAATGCACAGGCGAATGGGTGCGGCTGTACTTTTAAAGAATTTTATTTATGAACGCTGAAATTTGAATTGCATATCATCCCCGCGCACCATGAACCATTCTTTTTTTATTATTATTTGTTTTCAAGCATTTAAAAATGTGAAAGGCATTCTGAAATCACAAGCCATACTAAAAACAGGCTGCAGGCCGGATTTGGCCTCTAAGGTAGACGGCGCTGACTTCTGTTTTATCGATTTGTTTTTCTTTTTAATACTGAGTGATTATGTCATTGTGAGAAGGACTTATACTCGTGAAGGTAATTTTCTTTTTCTTTTTGAAGTGGCAGATATTCTGATGAAACAAAAATGAAAGTCTGAGACTCGTGCTTGAAACGATTTTTCCATGGAGCACAGAGGCCCTGAACAACAACAAAAACTGGAAATTATTGTTGACTTAGTCACCGTCCGTGTATTTCAATTTCGGATCCCCCTCGGGCACCGTAACAAACCCACACAATTACAACCCACAAAGCAAACTGAAAAGAGGCTGGAGGCCCTGGTGTCCCTGGACTCTTTCTTGCCTCTGTCATAGAAATGGGGACATCAAGGCCGCGTCCCCTCAGCGCACTGCCCTCTGTGGAGACCGCCAGTCGCTGGGAAACTTCCCAGAGTCACCCAGCTGAGAGAAAGCTCAGAAAAGAAAACAATTTTGTTCAATTGCATGTGTTCGGAAGTCACCTGTCCCCAAAAGCAGCCAAATGAATAAACACACCACCAAAAGCGTCAAGTGGAATTATTTGTTCTTAAAGTGATTTTTCCCCAGTTTTCAAAGTAGCATCGATTTATTTTAGATAATTTGGAAAACAGTGATCTAAAGGCATAATGATGAGAACAAAAGTCACCCGAATCTCAGAACCCGGAGACAGCCGCTGCGAAACATACTGGGGACCATACCGAGTCCATCCGTGGGTAGCCCGATGTTTTTTTCTTTCACTCAACATTATACTCTGAACATTTCTTCCTGTCATTAAAAAGTTCTTGGATGTTTATTCCGTTGATGACAGAATTTTGTGCAGAAACATTTTTCTTTAATGAATTGAACTACTGAAAACAATCTCTCATGAATGATTATGCATTCAGTCAACAAGTATTTACTCCTTGATGCTGGGGACTGGCCTAGACACTGCAGGCCTTGGGGACACAGACCCTGTCCTCATGGAGTGGACGTCAGGCACCTGCCATGTGAGAGCCCAGGGCAGGGATCCTGTGATCTTGAAACGAGCCCGGCCATTTCTGCTCCCAGGAGCTCTGGGCCAGTGAGGGGGACAGGCGGGCAATCCAAGGATTATACTGCAGCGGTGTGTGGGGAGCCCTACGAAGGGGGAAGGGCACATCTGTGGGAGTGGCAGGGGTCAAAGGGCATGAAGAACACTGGAAGGAAAAGAATATGTAGCTCAAAGGGCACTGTTTTGACAGATGTTTTGATTCCAGTCCAAAGTATCTAGATGGAGACTGAGCTGTGCCCAAGCGATGTCACTGTCAGGGGAAGGTGGCCTCATTCAACAGAGGGGACTTAGCAGTTAAGGTGAACTAGCTCATCGGAGCAGGATCAGTGGAGATGATGATACCCACGGGCCCTGAGAAACAGTGAGTGTGGCCAGTCATCCTCGCGAGCCAGAATCGCTTCCGATGAAGGCACTGGCTCAGCCTGGCACAGGAAAGATGCTCTTTGGGGGTTTGTGGAACAAATTCACGTGACTTCACTCATCCAGAGCCCCATCCGTGACGTGGGGATAGAATGTCTGCTTGATTTTCACAAAGCTGCTATGAGGTTGAATGAACAAGCTCATGAGAAAGCATCGTAAAGAAGCAACATAAAGTGTTCCAATCAGCCATTTAAAAATAAAGCATCGCATCGTTATTTTCCAGGACACTTTTCTGGGTGATAAATGTTCTTTTTTAACCCCGCGAGCAAGTTGAAGCAGACTCTTTCGGAGCCCTTGTGTCTCGTCTATAGAACATGTCCATCCGGTCTCTTCTGAAATAGCTTCAGAGACGAGGGCCCGAATTCAGGCCCCAGACTGCCCACTCCAAGGGCGAGTTGCTGCAAACCCGTGCACCATGTTTTCTTATTTTGCAAAACTCTTCCTCGTAGCAGCCGTTACAATTTAAATTAAATTAAATTAATTAAAAATGATGGTGTGAGTAGAGCACTCAGATCAAACACTGAATTGCTGCATTATTATTATGGCTGATGCTGTCGCATGATGTCGCTTCCTGACGCAGCCTGGGTTTCCTTTTCCAAGGGAAAGGGCCGTACCTATGTGGCCTGTATCTACACTTTACCATTTAACATGCGGACTGCTCTGCGCCGCTTTCTGTTGGGTGGCTGTCTCTCTGAGTGCGTGCCATCATGAGGGTGTGCAATAGTGCAACCTCACTCTTTCCCTCAGCTCTGAGGTTTTCACTGCACACTTCGCACCGTGCTGTCCTCTATGCAGACACATCGTGTTCTCTCTCCCCTGACCATTTTATCTTGCGGAACTGGCTGTCTGCTGAGACTGATTTTTCTATTTTTTATAACATTTGATCAAATATTCTAGGCAAGTTTCCTATTCTAATTTTATTAGGTGTAGAGAGAGAAAAGCCTACAGAAGTGGGTGACGAAATATGAATTAACGTTACCTGGGTCTCCTGCTGCAGGGCAAGCAGCGTGTTGCCATGGAGACAGTATGGATTTGGGAGCAGAACCCACTGGACCTGAAGTCCTGCTCGACAAAACCCTCCTACTTGAGTGCCTTCAGCAAGCTCCTCGGATCTCTAGACCTTGCTCTCCTCGTGTACAAACATTAGGAAAGTGACACTCACTTCCACCTGGAAGAAGCAATTCCTTCCTCTGATGTGCTGGGCCTGGATGTCCATAAGGGCACTGGCAAAAATGTCACCAGCCAGTTCAGAGTCAAGAGAAGGGAACACTGGCTCCACTTTTGAGAGGTGGGAGGGGGGAGGGGAAGAACTGCCCGAGACCATTTTTGATGATTATCCAAGGTGTGAACCTGTGGGGCTCCCCGTGAGAGGATGCTGATTGTTCACCTTTGATTTTAGGTTTCCTATTGATAGTGAAGGATGATCTTGAGATTATTAAATAATTAATTTTAAGTTATTTTCACAATTGATGCACCTAATTTCAAGTCCTTTAATTCATTCAGTCGATTACAAAAATATCTCATTCTTCGAGACCCGGAAAGGGCGTTATCATTCGGTAGGGGCAGGTGGAGTTACGTCCCGATGGGAGGGGGGTTTTAGGATGCGCCCTCCATGGACACCCCATTCCGTGGATTTCTTGGGTACTTTTCAACATTGGAAGTCATTAAGTCCCAGGATATGTCCTGCTTTCCTTAACTTTCCTCTAATATTCCATTTCCACGTTCTTATTTCAATATTAGGATCAAAGTATTAGATCCATGTGTCTTCTGAGAAAAATGCAAAATTTGGACCGATGAGGTTTTTGTCTCTAGCCAACTGCTGGAAGTTAAACTCTGTTAGGTACAAACATCCTACAGGGTTCATTTATTCACCAAGACATTCATCTGGCAGATTTGGAAAACGACATGTCAATGGCATGTTTGCAGGACGCTGTAAACACTTCCCTGCTTTTTTATTTCAACTTGAATAACAAGAACATAAGGCCGAAAAAAGTCTGAGAAACTTCGTTGCTATTGTACAGGCGAAGAAACTGAAACCTGGAAAGGCTCGGTGCTCTTCCTACAGTCACTTCGTCGGTCCATGCCAAATCCACGTCTCTTTTCTCCTGATATGCCAATCCTATAGGACTAGTCCCCATCCTCGTCTGACCTTACTCACCTCCCTAAGCGTCCCGTCTCCTATTACAGTCACATTAAGGGTTAGGGCTTCCACATACGAATTTGGGGGGATACAAGTCAGTCTAGAGCAATAAATAACAGCTTTATATGTGAGGCACAGATTATACAGTGGGCATCATACTATTGTTACGTTATTTTGTTCAATACTTATAAAGTCTTTCCAGCATATTTATAAATGGGAATGAGTTTATAACTTCATTTTAAAGGTAAGGGAAATGGAAGAGAGGTTGAAAACTCAGCACTGACAATAAAAGAGTGACATATCCCAGACTTAACTCAGAGACGCTACTGCATTTTAATCTCCTCTCTCTCTCTCTCTCTCTCTCTCTCTCTCTCTCTCTCTCTCTCTCTCTCTCTCTCTCTCTCTCTCCCTGTTCCAGCAGTAACGAACAGGCAGTCCATCTCATAATGCAGCTGAACTAAAACTGCCACTGTGATCCCATCTCTCAGGGGTTTTGCCATCATCCTGCCCACCCATCCTCATCCTCCTTCCTGCTCAAAACTCATTTTCCTCCAGACACGGGAGTGGGGGCAAAGGAGGAGCAGTAAAGAAAGCTGCAAAGTAAGTTTAAATGAAGGGCACTTTCCCCACATGCTTAAAAAGAGAGAAAGCTAATTTCTGTACAAATTAAAAAATTCAAATGTGTGCATGTGGGGGGTGGGGTGCCGTAAAGTGGGGAATGTAGAGAGGAAGGAAGGAAGGAAGGAAGGAAGGAAGGAAGGAAGGAAGGAAGGAAGGAAAGAAGGGAAAGGAGGAAAGAGAGAGAGAGAGAGAGAGAGAGAGAGAGAGAGAGAGAGAGTCTGAGAGAGAGAGAGAGAGAGAGAGATTGAGGCTCAGCCAGTGCTTGCTAGAGTCACTGATAGGGGAAAACTGCTGAATAAGGTCATTCATTATCCTCTCTTTGCACTTCAGACAAACGGTAATTGTTGGTTTAGCTAACAAGTTGTGCCTTAATTACAGGCCATTAGGCACCATTAATAAAGGAAACCCATTCCAGGAGAATCTGAATTTTCCTTCTTACATTTCATTCCCTAGGAAAAAGGCCTACCACCAAAAGATTGAAATCTCTGCTTCCAAATTCTGTAACAGCCCCAGGACCCCCTCTGCTCCATATCAGCTCAGCCATCACCTCCGGGAAGGCTTTTCTGGGCCTTTCTTCCCCACCCTGCTGTCTGGAGGGGGGAAGCCATGCTTCCTCACTGGGCTCTTACCTCAGCCTACACCCAAGGCCTGTTTGTCTGCCTCTCCAGATAGCCTTAGAGCTGCCAACAGAGGAACGATGCTCCTTTCCTGGGAAATAACATCTTTTATGACTTCTCTGTTGTTGAATCTCTTATATAGGAATAGACATCCTGTTTACTTTTATTATCTAACATAATCTCAACAATCCACTAGTGCAGACGCTATTGGCTCTTCTGTTGTCCATTTCCCCTCCCCCACACATTCTCAATCTCTCCTCTCCAAAATAATAATAATAATAATAATAATAATAATAATAATAATAATAATAATTAGTGAGGGAACGGAACTGTGGCCGGTTACTCACTCTAAAACCAGTTTCACCCACCTGTGCCCTTGGCGGTGGAAGTTCGGTTGCTTTGAGGAATGAAAGGCCTCTCTCTCTCTAAAAGAACCCCTGGCATCAGTCCTAGAGGGCTTTCTCCACACCAGGGAGTCGCCTACCACGCTCCCAAACTAGCCACAGGTGAAAATCTCACAGGCCAACCTGGCCATCGAGTTGTACCAAACCAGCTCTCTGACCCATGTGTCGTACACGCTCCAGGGAACATTCTGGAATATATACAGGAAAGTCTCTGGACAGCAAAGCAAGGTAAAACACATCAGTCCCTTAGGCTGCTGTCTTGGTGTTTCTTCTGACACTCGTGTTCACTCCTCTACTGTCTTTCTCAATCCTTTTCCTCTCTCTGCATTGGCATTGGGAAGAAGTTTCTCGTGACAGAGGTGGCCTCTCACCACCTGGACTTCTTCCGCCTCAGCACACACATTCTGGACCTCAGATTTCACCATCTGGGGAGCTGTCACACGTGTATCAAGCAATTTGTGGAGATTGTGGTTACAGACAAGTTCTCTGCCTTGAATAAGACTCGGCTTTCCTCACTGGCTTTTACACTGATACGTTGGTTTAGCAGCAAAAGTTTATACGCTCCTGTGGCATGCGACACAAGCACAGCATCACGATGTCAAGGGGATCCACAAATAAATGGAGACTTTCCACACAGGAAGACGGTGACAGTTAGATAGAAGAGCTTGGGAATCCTTCACGCTTAGCACAGCCACCTGAAGGTTGTCTTGGCCTTCGGCCCTGACCTCTCTCGTTCACAGACATGCCAGCTTTGAAGGCTCGCCTGAGAAATGGCATCTGACCTGCCCACTTATGTGGGAAGGAAGCCTCTCAGATATATATGGATCCAATGTATGCAAAATAAAAAATTAACTTTAACAGGGTAAGGGGTATTTGACTCCTAACCTTTGTTAGAACAAACAAAAGTCTCTTCTGGTTTTGTAGGTAGCTCGATTGCATGATACGTTTATATTAAATGCTAATTAAGTGAATGCGTGTGTATAATTAGATACCTTGACAACAAACTTAACGTCCTTAACATCCTTAGCGTCAACAACAACAATGATAACACACTACTATTGTCCCTATAGACAGGGGAGGGAACTGAGGCTTAGAGAGGTTAAGTCAGTTGCCCAAGGTCGCAGAGTTGTGGAGCGGGTGCTTTGGCCAGTGCTGTCCTGTTGCAGAGGCTAGGCGTCTAAGCACACTGGGGAGGAAAAGCTGAGTAACTTGCCCAAGGTCAAGAACTTCCGTGGTAGGACCCAATGTTTATTCTTCAGACCCCAGTTTCAGGTGTCTCCAACACGTCGCAGCAACACTTACAGCAGAAACCTGTGAGCGTCCGCTTGAGTGACTTTCTCATACCTGAGCCTTGACTGCCATCAGCTCCGGCCTTGTAAGTTCCTGTCAACATTGATCCAAACAGGCAAAGGAAAGATCTAAACTGTCTTGCTAACAATAGATTCAGGCCGCATGGCTGATTATCTCACAGTTCTCTTTGATGCAATGGAAATAGGCTCTGGCTCAATTTCTCTAATAGGACACATGTCTGTGAAGCTCCTTTGTGCTGGATTTAATGAGCCTGATTGTCATCTTCCAGAAGGGAGTACAGGTGAGGCCTCTGCAGTCGGGGTGGATGGAATCACTCATCGATCGTGTTGTCACACTCATCAAGCAGTCAGGAGAACCAAGGCAGGATGTGAAATCAATCTGACCATCTATTTATAGATGAGGCAGCACCTTTGTGATCAGACCAGGCCTACGGCAGGCAACATCTGCAGCAAATGACTTTCACAAATTAAAAATCATGCCTTGATGGCACAGAAAAGAAAATTTATTTATTTTTTTGTATAAATGTGGGCTTTTCTTCCTCCTCTCCCCTTCATCTTTATAATCTTCCTTCTATTTCTATTTCTTTCTCTCTCTCTTTTTCTTATGCTTCATTCTTACCTTTTCTCCTTTTTCATTCGATAAAAATTTGTTGAGGTTTCATTATGTTTCAGGCGTTGTGAAAAGTACTGGGAAGAATTTAGAGAAGATGCTCCATGAACCCTTTTTCAAGCCATTTCTAATATCTCTGTGGAATGAAGAGCACTCAGAACCCAAAGCCAAAACACCTACGTTCCACTGGTTCTCACAATTTGTGCACTGTCTCTATGACCTTGTAGCAGTCACTTTTCTCATCGTCTATAAAATAAAGCAATCATAGCACAGATATTTTTTCAATGGCTTACATGAAAAGGAATGAACTTAATGATGACAAAAAGCCTAGTTTGAAGAATCTTGACCAAATTAAATTTTCTAAATCTCAATATCTGAAAAATGAATTTAATTGTAGTGTGTATGTCACAAGTTTCATGTGATAATTAAATGATATTATATATGAAATGCTTAATACAAGTAAGACGGCTTAATAAGCATCTGGTTCAAGAAGAGCTCACTAAAATTTGGTTAGTAACATAAGATATGAGGACGTACTTTATAAATGATAAAGTATATGTAAAAGGCTACCTGTCTCCCTCCCTCCCTCCTTTCTTCTCCAGTCTCTCCTCTCTCTCTCTCTTCCTCTCTGTCTCTCTCTCTCTCCCCCCACTTGCTCTTTTATTTGAGTCTTATATTTTAATCTCCTGAAATGTAAAAGGGTGAACTTTCTCTTCCACTTTAGAAAGCTGTAAAGAATATAACTCTGACATTATAGTTGATTTGATCACATTAAATTGCCACTTTTCTGGAGCCCATCAGAGAGCTGAGGTTGCAAGGCACCTCATGTGCCTTGAATTTCAAGCAGAGACAATTCTTCCCAAGGAAAAACCCAAATGCTCTTATTCGTAACAAAGCACAAAAGATATAAGTGGCAGCCACATAGGTCAGTATAATTAAAACTACTAGAATCTAAAGGAATTGTGAAAGGACAAGTATGGTCTAATGCGTAGGTTTAGAAAAGCTACAGACCCAGATGCAGGGAAATTCGCACTCATGACCAACGTCCTTGCCATGCCACCTCCCAGGCACTCACCAGAAAGATGGGGGCCCCCTCAGTTATGCCTGCATGGAGGAGGGAACTGACAGCTGGGAGTGACCACTCCCAGAACACCACACACTTTACTAGACCCAAATGCCTCAAGTTGCTGGAGGAGGACAGCAAAGTCCCTCGTGCCTGGGCCATAGATGAAGGCCAAGTTTAGCTGGGGAGGGAGGGAAGAAATACCCTTCACTCCCTCGAGAGATGAAGTGAATCATCTTGAACCCAGATTCCAATACCAGCATCAATCAGGAATATACTGTGAATGAAGGAAAGATAGAAATTTCAGCCTAAAATCAACCACAGATACAAGATAAAGTCTGACTGCTGTGGGGAGGAGGGACAGGATACTGAGAAAGCTGCAACCAAAGAGTCTGGAATCTTGATCGTGAATTTCTAGTCTCAAGAATGGTGAGAAGATAGATTTCCCTTGTTTAAGCCCCTGCTAGACTGGTAGAATTTTGTTATAATAGCCCAAGAAGACTAACAAAACCAAACTAAAACACATGCCTCAATAAGGGTTGGTAGATGGACCCCAAGATAATAACATTGTCTTAATCTATTCACGTTACTATTTTAAAAAATACCATAGACTGGCCTAAAGCATATACGTTTATTTCTCCCAGTTCTGAAGGATGCTAAGTCTACCATCAGGAGGCCTGCTGGTTCAGGTCCTGACGTAAGCCCTTGTCCCATCTCACAAGTGGCTGTCTTCTCCCTGAGTCCCTAGACTGTGGAGAGTGAATGAAATCTGGTCTCTCTTCCTCTTATAAGGACACTAATCCCATCATGAAGGCCCCGTCCTCGTGACCTCATCTAACCCTCATTACTCCCCAAGTAAATATTTGTAAATCACTTAAAAGATAGCTTGGCCATATGGAATGCACTCTGGAAGTGCTTAGTAATGCCTGTCTACATACATACATACCTGCATACCTACGTACGTACCTACATACACACATGGTATAAGACAAATCTGATTATCCATCAGAAGACAAAGTGGCAGGTCAATGATCTATGTTCCTATCTGAAAGCATGGATCCACCCAAATTTTCTTGAATTGCAAAACCAGCTTTAGCTCACTGCATCATGCCATCGCATCAACAAAATCCAAAGGCGTTATCTGGAGTTGCCTGTGTATAAAAATAGCTCTATTTCTGATAAGGAATTTGTTTTTCCTCTCGCCTTCTGCTGAGAATCAATCTCATATCGAGCATTGAGTTTGGGCGCCTCAGAGAATGTAAAGAAAGTC
This sequence comes from Cynopterus sphinx, assembly GCA_030015415.1. Lineage (NCBI taxonomy): Eukaryota > Metazoa > Chordata > Mammalia > Chiroptera > Pteropodidae > Cynopterus > Cynopterus sphinx. The sequence goes on along the minus strand of CM057383.1, from coordinate 3,366,478 downwards.
AGGGAAGACTTCAGAAAAAGCTAGGCGTGTTATGGCATGAATAATGCAAAGCGTAAAGGAGTCTTAAAGCATTCTGTATCTGCAGCCTTGGCATGGCAGCTCTGCCATTTGTCTATACATAACTGACAGGTCCAAAGTCGAAGGGATTATTTTTGATGTTGCGAGTGATAAAAGCAAGGCTCTGAAGGATTAAGAAGAGAGAAATAGCCCTGTGGAATGTCAGAGGAAAGAGCTTGCCAGTGATAAAAAAGAGTGAATAATTTAAGATTTTTCAGCATTGAAAGTGATCATCAGAAGTTCATTGTGTTTCTCAAGCCCTGTGCTTTGAAGTCCAAGCTTCCCCTTCCATAGGTTCAGTCATCGCTCTAGCTGCCTGATCTACATCAACGTCACGAGACCGTGGAGTCCCTCCGTATTTCGTATCACCAGATTGGAAATGCTGGGGTGTGGGACCAGCTGTAGGTAGGTCCTTGCAGAAATCTTTGGTTTCTGTGTTCTTCTTGTTTTTTATGTCATCCATGGCCAAAGAGTAATACAAGTTAGGAGGCTGCACAAATATTTATAAAGTTCTATTCACTTTAACTTTCTAGAAAGTCTTACTTTTTTCTATCCCTGCTTACAACCTCTTTACGTTGAGACCCATCACCTTGGATGCTCTCATGCCTGATTTACTGAAGGAGGTTCATTACTTGGCCTCCCCATTCTCAAGCTCACACCCAGCCAGCCTAGGGAGCCTCACTGAACCAGAGGGAGCTTTGCATGGGGTCTCTTCAGTTCTCTCTCTGTGAGGCTCTGCTGGCTGCCACTGTCCGCAAAAAAAGTCCCAATGACTCCAAGAGCTTCAACTGCCACGTCCCTGCCGATGACTCTTGATTCTTGGCTTCTTTGCTAAAGGTCCAAACCCACACATCAAATTGCATATGATAAACACCCATTTTGGTTGTCCACAAGTTTCTCAAACTCAAAATTTCCAAAACCAACTCCTTATACCCACTTCCTTCCCATGAAAAATCTCCTTCTATTTCCTCCAACTATAATCCATGTAGTCTCCCATCCAAAACAAATATCAAGACCCCTCTCATCCTCTTTCACGTGCCTAATCCTAGCACATCTCACTCTGCTAATTTTACTTCTCAAATGTCTTTCAGATCTGCTCTCTCCTCATAGTCTCAAACACTTACCCTCTCATGGCATATCTGTGTAAAATTCTCATTTGCCTTACCAGCTCTGGTCTCTTCCTATTATAATATCCTGCACTCTGTCTTTACTCTGGCAATCGTAGAAAGCAAACATTAATAAGATATTCTCACGTCGTCTTCCACTAGAAGCTATAAAACTTCAGAGATACAATTTTTATCTAAGGTGGATCCACTTCTGATAAGGTGAGGTAAGCTTCTAGCAGATCAACATTTTAAAAAAAAAAACAACTACACAAAACAACTTCTAGAAGCCTCTGAATAGAGGTCAAAAGCAGAAAGGTTGTGGAAGGAAATTGAAATTTTGAATAAATGCATAATAGAATTTAAGTTCCATATTTTTTCAGATTTTGCAGGGGGGTAGTTGTGTTACATCATGGAATCGGATGGTCTAGCTCCAGCCGAAACCCCAATGTCTGTCTTCTCTGAGAAATGACACAGGAGAACCCAGGTCACTGCAAACAGCAGAAGGTGAAGAGGAATCCTAGAAAGGAGAGAGCTGAAGAAGGAAAGCCCTGGGTTCCGTGGGCAAACTGCAAGATTCTGCCTGACTCCAGGAGCAAATGCAAAGCAATCTCCTTAAAAGATTGAAGAAATTACTGATTTGCATGGCTGCTCACCACGGTGAGACAAGAGTCCAGTTTGAGCCTCACCCAGCGAGTTGTCAACTAAAATGAAAGCATCACATTAATATGTATATATATTTAGTGAATCTACAATCTCATTAACAAAACATTCACAATACTCAGGATGCCATCTTATATTACCTGATATAAGAACCAAGAAAATGAGACCATTCTCAAAGGAAGAAATAGTCAACAGAGACCACCCGCCCCCCAAAAAAATGAGATTCACAAATGTTGAAAATATCATCAATCTCTTGATGAGAATAGTCTTGTGTTCCATCTAACTACTGTGGATGTAGAAAGAGTAGTAAGGAGAGCATAGGGATGTTCTATAATGTTTCTATCTCACACTTCCTAATAGTCAGGGAACAGTTAGTTATATCTTAAATTCTTTGAACTTTACTTTTTCCTTCTAGATAAACGGAGACATAAATATCCACTTTATGTGATCGTGGTAAGGATTAGATTAGAAGATACATGTGAAAGAATATCATTAGTAAATCCCCCAGCACGGATTAACTGCTTTTATTGGTCCTATAAATTAGAGGTTCTTAACCAGTATGGAGTGAGGCTTTTAGATTATGGACACCTGAAATTATAAGCAAAACTTTGTGAAATTATAACTATGAACATTTTGTGTGTGTGTGTGGAATGGTCATTAGTTTCTACCAGATTTTCAGAGAGCCATGGGCCTCCAAACATTAAGAATCAAATGTTTTTCTTATCTGGAAAACAAATAAAAAAACAGGTCATGGACTCCAGATGGTGATCTATCAGGCTCTCTATTTCCCAGAAAGAGGGTCAAAACTGCAGGCCCCCCTCCAGCTTACAGTCAAGGCCAAACACCCCCTGTGTGGGTCCTATGGAGTCTGTCCTGCCTGGCTGGCTCCCACTTTGACTGGCTGCTGCTCCTCAGTATTAGCCTCTGACATCCCCCACTTTCTCCTACTTCCCCAGAGGGTTCTCCACACACAGAGTTGTTGGCCTAGCTTTTGAGTAACATTTCTATTAATGGGAAACACCATTGCCGCCAACGACTTTAGTAATTCCAACGTTACCTCCTTCAATTCGACTTGATATTTTCTGAGGGCCTACACTCTGCACAGTAAAATTGCTGAGTTCTGTCAAGAGATCATAAAGCTGGCCGAGTTTTAAAAACCCACTTTTTTCCAGTTCAATCTCTTAGGTCAATTCTAGCTACAATTTGTCAATTCCGAGGCCTTGAGTACCTTTCTTCAAGGCAATTGCAATTAAGAGAAATCACTTCTTATTTAATCTAGAAGGGTCTGTTCTTAGTTGAAGGCCATTATTTCTCATTCAAACTCCTTCTGGGAGTATTAAGCAGTTACGTAGACCAGTTTTTTTTCTTTTCTTTATTTCTTTCTTTTTTTTCATTAACCTTGAAATAATGCGAATTAGTTAATTCTTAATTAAAGCATGTCATATGCATACTCTTTTGGTTTTTAAAGGAATTAGTTTGATCTGTTTTCAACTTTCCCTGGTCGTTCTTAAAAACCTGGCAGAGAAGGAGTCTACATAACACGTTTGAGCCCAGAAGAAATGAGAATTGTTAGCTGGTTTTCCAAGTTTTTTGATGCTAATTTCTGGCCATTATGTTGGCGAGATCAGTAAATTTGTACAATTATAATGTACAGTCTTTGAATAGATATACAGATTAGGGGCATAGTTTAATGTTAAATGTTTTGTATTAAATGGCACAGTTTGGCCATTCTGAGCTGTGTGCATATGGCCGCCTTGCCTAAAGAAGATACAAACTTAGTGTGAGAACATTGGAAAATAATGATGTCACTCCGAATGACACAATCTAAGTGATGTAACTCAGTGATGTAACTTTGAACTAATAGAACATGAGGCCTATGGTAACTTCTGGGTCCTGTGCTAGGACACCCCACCTCCACCCCCACTCCTCCAGCCACTTTCACTGAAAAACCCTTGAGTTCTGCTGCGTGTGACTTTCCAGAAAGCAGTAGAATGTCAGCAGGTAGAGGACATGTCTTGGTTAGCAAGGCAGAGAGAAAACATTGAACAATTAGGGGATTCAGATCACAGATCCCTTACCCATATTTTAATTTCTTTAGCCACTTAGCTTTTTCAGGAAATAAGGTTGGAATTTGGAAATGCTTAGAAAAGTGTTTTATATGCTTCTTGCTTCTGCTTCTGCATTCTACAGCTTAAAACATTAAGTTTCGTTGTGACTTGAGTAAACTTGAAATTATAACTAAAATTGGAAACTCAAGTGGAACACAGGAGCCATCTTTAAAAGGCTCTTATTGTCTAAATGTGGGATAATCTGAACATAAAAAGAATAATTTTAGAAACGAATTACAGCACACTAAATTTTAAGAATTCATGTTCCCATAGTGTTATGTAGAAAAGATAGGGACAGGAAGGGGAAAATAGAAAGAAGGTCAGCTCAGAAATGTGGAAGAAATAATTGTTAGAAAAATCACTATTTTCCAACCACCAATACAATAACCGATTCAGGTCGAGTATCACTGATGAACAATAAGATTGTTTGTGAAAAGTTGTTGGGAGAGAGAGCAGTTAAATGGTCACAAGTGTCATCTCATGAATTACTGATTACAAAAGAAAAACGTATCTCTAAAATAAAAGTACAGGCTGTCCCCACTCTAATCAAGGGACCAAACGTGGTATCACCAGTAATAGGACAAATGACAAGATACACCCCTTGTTGTGTTGCAACAGAAGGCACACAGCATCACCCATGTAGTAGTCCCAAATACTACCAACTCTGGAATACAACAAAAATCTAGAATGAGGCACATGCTATTTTTTTTTAAAGTACTCTAGACTCTTCACATTTTTAAAATTAAAATTTAAACAATTTGAAATGACTTGAGGCCTAACAATCAAATGCGATGCTCAGAACTTGATTGACTCCTGAATCAAGGAAAAAATAATAGAAACTATTAAAAGGATCTGTGGGACCACTGAACAAATTGTAAGATAAATTGTAGAATTAAGAAATTTCTGTTAATTTTTCATGCGTGGTTTGTAGTATTGTGTCATTTGGGAGCCACCTGCTCAATTACTTACGGATGAGCTGTCATTGCTTTCAAACGGCTCAGGAAAAACAAACAGATACAGAAAATGGAACCACCTTTTATCAATTCATGAAAGCAAATAGAGTATAAGGCTGTTCATTACTGTGCTGGTTGTTTAACTCCAAGCCACCTTTCTATACTCTGGGTTTGTGACTCAGCAAACCGTATTTCTCCAGAGCCAGCTGGCTCCTGTTAGGCTGGGGGATCAAAGAGAAAATGGAGGCTGTGAGGGAGAAAGGGGTTGTTCTCCCTTGAGCTTACCCATCAGCGTCCCCCAGCAATGCTTCTTCAACAGACAGGCAGTAGTTTTCCAGAAGCAGCTTCCTTTCTTAGACACTCAAAGAACCAGGCTCCTTAAACTCTCAGAGATCTAGCTCCAGCCAACCTCTGCCCTCATTCTTGCATGGACCCTCTTCCAAGCTACCAAGGCACCAACTCCAGTTGCTAACACTGGCCCTACTCTTCAAAGTCTGAATACAAACTCTGCATTCAGACTAGATTTTAGTTTTCCAGTATCTGGTCAACAATCTATGGCCAACTCTCTCTGCTAAAATAACAGGTGTGCTTTCTGTTTAGGTTCTAAGATATACATACAATCATTACCAGGCTTTCAGGTTTTCTGAAAATTTGAATTTTTTTCAAAATAAAAGTTTGGAGAATTTGATTCTGGCTCAGGATACTAAAATAATAATTTACGAACAAACAATAAAACTCTGCTTCATGATCATAGTCAATTGTCAATCAAGTGTCCTACAATTAGGAAGGGCAAAAGTAGAGATGATTTTTTCAAAAAGGAAAAAGTATCTGCCAATTCTAAGCAAAGGTTGGAAGGCTAAGCATCATTTAGGGCGCTTTCTTGAATCACCACAGTGACAGCCATCATCACTGTCATCACCGTCATCATCATCGTCATCATCATCATCATCAACAGCAGCAGCAATTGGTATGGATGAGACCATTTGCCCTCAGACCTCAGTAACTGCACATTCCAGAGAGTCAGCCCTCTGGACCCCTGTTTCTCTAGCAGATTTTATCACTTGCTGATGTTCTTCCTTCCTACCCCACCTTTGCCCTGGTCTACCATGGGTAAGGTGTGCTTCCCCACCTCATCCATGTGAAATTGGCCATATACTTTCTCTAGACTTGGAATATGGGAGGAAATGGCACTGTGTCACTGACGAGCTGTGGCTTTAGGAGGCACTAAACATTCCCCTTCACTTTTTCTGGGCATCTTCCATTCACCATGAGAAATATACACTCAGTGGACCTAGAATGAGAGACGTGTGGATCGGAAATAAACCCAAGTCATAGCTCAAAGCACAGCCCCAGCCCCAACTCTGAAAACCTAATGCAGGAGCAAGAAAAATAACTGTGTTAACCTATTGGCTGATATAAAGCCTTAAAAATGTGACATTGCTTTGAAACTAAATGGCAGGCAATTAGGAAATCATTAAAGGAGATTTAAAAAGTGAAAACTCCATGTTACGTGGTGGATACAATCTGGTCAATCTCATCATGTAAGACAGAAAAGAAACCCAACGAACAGATATATGGACAGGAAGGCTTTGAGGTTATCTGGTTGTTTCCATTTGACCGTGTGTGAGGAGAAGGGGATGTTCAAGAACAAGCTAGTTAGTTTGCAGGCAAAACTGAACAAGGATATTGAGTTCTCCAAAATTCTAGAAACTGAGGAGTTTGAAAATGAAACACTTTCTCATCTCCTACAGTAAAGTTCAACACTGAGAACATATTTGAGTCAGAAAGGCCGCTGAGACTCAGGCTCCTAATAAGACCCAATACATGGTGTGGCTGTCATACTTCTTATTAAGATGTTTGAAAAAATTAAGGTAGTGGCAAGTAGATCTTTTCAATGGAATAAAAGACTAGAAAGAAGACTAAGGGTGTGGCCTCGACTAAACTTAATTTCATTCCAATATATTTATATAATTAAGTACTGGGAGTGAAAACAGTGTCTCAGAAAGAATTGTGCATGTGGCCTTTAGCACGTGTATTTGATCAGAATTCATCATATAAAAAACAAACTGTTTGAACAAACTTCATGGAATCATCCCCATCAGATGCCAGAAATATGAGTGAATGTGTTTTTAGTTCATTTCAGTCCTCCAGCCTAAAAGTCACCCTCATTTTCCAGTTTTCTCAGATGATTCTATTGACTTCTTTTTCCCCCCATCACTGCTATACTGATTCCAGCCATCATTGTCCTTACCAGGGTTAATTCTACCACAAACCAAGTTTCTCTCTGACTTCAGGCATGACCTCTCTCATCATTCTGCAACGCGAAGGATATTTCTAAAGTAGAAATAGAAGTATTTTTCCTCAGCACGTGTGGATGTTCCCATCATCTAGTTTTCACAGCATGCTATGGCTCACACGGACCTTCATGATATGGCCTCTTTCACGTTCTCTAGGCTCAGCCCTCATAGTACTCTCTGTATTCCTAGCCATAAAAGGCTCCTTTAATTTTCTAAAATACATTTTCCTCTTTCTCTCACTTCTAGGCCTTGTCACAGGTTGTTCCCTCTGTTTGACATGGTGGGGCACCCTTCCCACATTTGCCTACCTGACTCTAGCTTATTTACTTATCCATCGGATATCACTTTGTTTAGAAAGCTGCTGGTGTCTTTTTTTCCCCCCAACAATAGCCTTTAGTATTACTCCTATCCTAGATCACAGGCTAAATTTTAACTATGTATAAATTGTCCAAATTTCCACGATACTGTAAGCTCCGTGAAAGTGGGGACTTTGTCTAGTTTATCACCTGCTTCAGGTGGATGAGGAAATGAAACAGGTGAATAACACACATCCCCTGAACTCAAAGCAACAACTAACCTGCAGTGGAAAGTGGGAGAGGAAGAAATTTAAAACTAGATAAGATTTAGATAAAAAAGAAATGATTTCTATCCAGGGAATGAGAGATAGCATGTTACACATAGTCACACTTAAACTGTGCCTTGATGAGTAATAATGCTGTCTGACCAAAAAAATATATATATATATTCTGATTGTTTTGCGTGGCAGTCAATAGGCATAAAATTCATTTCTATCTAGTCCTAGTTTCCATTGGCCTTCAAACATGAAAATTGTTCTTGATCATTTTGCAAACAAATGAAGTTGATTTGTCGGTGCTTACGAAGGGAATTTATCATTGAGATCGAGGCCATTTCTTTTTCAGCATTGCTTGACAATATTGATAAGTGGCAGAGCTGTCCCTGGCTGGAGTCATTAGGACCTGCTCTGCTCATAATATAGTGGTTGCAATTATTGCAATTATCTTAAGGACATGCTGAAGGTCATTCTCATCAAGGCAACCGAAATCACAACCAGTAATCATCACAGAGTTTGAAGGACCCTCAGAGAAATGTGCTGCAGATATAATTTTGAGTTTGAGCTCATTAGAGTTAGGGTGAAGATAGTGGGTAGGAGCCTTCTCATAGCTGAATTGTCTTGATTATGGAACATACCTGCCCCTAGGCCGACGTCACACATTTCACTGTGATTTGCATTTCATTGTGCTTTGCTTTTCGCAGTCTCCTGTCATTGACTCATTTGAATAATTTCAGAAGAACCTCCATTATTCCAGGGCATCTTGTGGAATAATACAGGAATAACAGCCTCTAGGACAATTCTGAAGGAAGCATCTGTTTTAGAGTCCAAAGTACCCCTGCTGATGTCATCCATCCTGGATATCTTTGTTGTTTTAGCTTAAGCAGTGACCACGGGCATATAGTATCACCAGGTTTAAAGTCAAAAGAGAGTAGCAAGAGAGAATTAGGCAAGCCCACAAATTTTTTGTTTATTTCTCAATTACAGTCGACAAATGATATTCTATTAGTTTCAGGCATACAACATGGCGATTAGACATTTATGTAACTTATGAGGTGACCACCCCCTAAATCTAGTGACTAGCTGACACCATGACACCACACATAGTTATGACAACATTACTGACTATATTCCCTATGCTGTACTTTACACCCTCATGACTATTTTTATAAATGGCAATTTGTACTCCTTAATGCCTTTCACCTTTTTTACCTGATTCCCCAACTTCCCTCCCATCTGGTGATTATCGATTTTTTCTCTGTATCTATGAGTTTGTTCTTGTTTTGTTTGTTTGGTTTTCAGATCCCATATATAAGTGAAAGCCTATGGTGTTTATCTTTCTCTGACTTATTTCACTCAACATTATACCCTCTAGGTCTGTCCAGGTTGTCGCAAATGGTCAAATCTCATTTATTTCTGAATAATATTCCACTGTGTACTTGTACCACATCTTCTTTATCCACTTGTCTGTTGATGGATGCTTACATTGCTTCCATATCTTGGCTGTTGCAATAAACATAGGGATGCATATATCTTTTCAAATTAGTCTTTTGGATTTCTTCAGATAAATAATTAGAAGTGTAATTGCCAAAGTTCCCATATTTTTATGTATATAATCTATTGTTCTAACCAATTGTTCACTCGTTTATTGAAAAAATATTTATTAAACTTCAAATATGTATTATCAGACAAATCATAATACTTACCTCCTAGAGTTTTGGAAAGAGTGGAAAGCTCTCAGAGCAATGCCAGCCTCCTGATAAATGTTAAGATAAAATATTATTTCTATCACGGTTGGTGTCCAGTATAATTTTTGTCAAATGAACAAATAAATAAGTGTTGACATTAATAGAGAAGGGACCAGAATGGTGGAAGAATTTAAACAGTTGAACAGAAGGGGAAACACATTTCTTAGAGGGTTCTCGTGTACGGGGGACATTAGATGCCTTCTGTTTAGAAATGGGGCGGAGGAAGGACATAGTGAGAGGGTTTCGAACATTCCAAACTGTGAGGCATTAGAAAGGGTTGCCTGGTGGTGGGGGTGTGTTAATATCATGTCCCAGGAGGAGCTTATGTCTCCTGTGATTATCTCTGCGCAGATGTGGAGCTGGGTGGGCAAGCGAGGCCTTCGAGGTCCCTTCCAAATTGAGGTTTTAAATTCCAAGCAATCCTTGTGTATCTCAGGGATAGTTGATTCATCTCAAGTGGTGGACAGATTAAGCTAAAGCTTTTTAAGTAAAGTGGCACAAAGTAGCTATACAGTGGGGTTAAATGTGGTTGAATTCGAGCTCAACCGTACTACGTGTTGACTGAAATACGAAACTATTTGCTTTAAATCTGGAACATTTCATCAAAAGACTATCAAAATAATAAAATATCATCTCCTTGATTTTCTTGATGCTAGAGAATTAACTAATGAACAGTCAAAGGGAACATTTTATTTAATCTGAGTCCCTGATAACAATCTCTCTCTCTCTCTCTCTCTCTCTCTCTCTCTCTCTCACACACACACACACACACACACACACACGCACTCAGGCAAAGTGAGGATTTAGTAGATTATAGTGAGAAACATAGGCCTTATGTTTAGAAAGCTGTAGTTCCTAGCTCTGTCTGTGTTGTATGCTCAGGGAACTTCTGCTTTGTGAGCCTCGGTTCTCTCTTCTTTGAAGTGAAAATATTATTTTTATGATTACATTATTTAAGGCATATTTAGAGAGCCAGCAAGCAGATCAGGATTCCAACCCAGCTCTGCCACTAATGGCTGAGTGATCTCTGATGACTCATCTCTGTGAACCATCTGACATGCCTCCAAAATGAATGTACTGACATACGACCGACTTGCTTTGCAGAGTAATTGTAAGAGTCAGAAATTATTGATATCTTAAGACTATATATAAATAAAAATATGAGTGTTTTAAATATATAAATACGTCTATATTTATAGTTGTCTCATGTATTTATATATCCGTAACTTGCACATAACACAAAATCTTTGCTGTTCTATCACAAATTGAAGTGGATTCAAACAGTATTTTCTGCAGAGCTCCTTCACCCTTCCATTTGTCCCACCTCCTACGACATCTTTCCCATCTGCATTAGTTTCTGGGGCAACTATAACAAATGACCACAAACTTAATGGCTTCGAGCAATAGAAATTTATGATTTCTCGGATCTGGGGGCTAGAAGTGCACAATCAAGCTGTCGGCAAGGTCGTTTCTTTCTTGGAGGGCTCAAAAAGAGTTCTATCCAGGCCTCTGTACTTCTGTCCCAGCTTTTGATAGCAGGTGCCAGGAGTGAACCAGAGGCCAGACCAGGGCAACAGAGGCAACCACCCATAGGTCTCTAGACCAAAAGTGACTGTTCTGAGCAAGGGCTGTAGTTTGAAGGCCCAAGTCCTTCTGTTTCTCAACAATTATCCCCTTCACTGAAAATCTTGAAATCTGTGAATTTGATTTATTAACGAAGGCTATGATTTTCATATAAAGCACACACTGTTTAAGTCTGTGTTTGTTTAATTTAATTGGGATAAAATTGGTCCTGTGAGCAATATATGTCATTGGAAAAGCCTTTCATACTCTCTGTATTTCAGCTTCTCAAAATACAAAACAAATGCTATTTTACCATTTTGCAGCAGACACGAATTCAACCAAGGCTTTAAGATAAACTCTGAGTTTTCCTGAGAAAAGGGCCAGGCCTCTTTGTTGCTTTGCTTAATGAGCAAGATGGAGTTATCTCTGGAAAAGTCTGCAGAGCAGGCAGCAGAGGCCCCCTTCTTTCTAATCTACAAAACGAATGCAAATGGCACCCTTCACAGGGGGGCCTCTGGAGGCCTGGATAATCATTGCTAATAACCGTTAATGAGAAGATTTGAAATGGGAACGATTGATATTCAGATCTGGAAATGTTGAAGCCTTTCTGTTTACTTTCTGCCGAGTCAATTGACACTTTTCCCTAAGGGACCAGCCCAGGCAGGAATGTCAATGATTTGAGGACCTCAGTACAAGGTCATTCTTGGTCAAAACTCAGAAAAGAGGTGGCTTCAAAAGTCCTTTTAGAGGCTTCTTCTTGTAGAAAGTATGACTTTCCTTGAATATATATTTAACTTAAATTTAAAAAAATATGTCTATTACATTTAGCAATTTTTATTTAAAGCATCTTCAAGAAAATTGAGGCATGAAGATGTATTGAGACTATATATTTTGTATTATTCAAGAAAATATATGTCGTATGTACAAAAGCCATTCTACCTTGTGGGGTAAAGGTGCAGAAACTTGGCTGCATATAATAACATAAAGAATAATTGGGCTGAACAATAAAAAGCATGAGACCAGGATTGCAATGCCTGCTTCACCACTAAGGGGGTGGGTAACAGAGAGCAGAGAGCATCCTCTGAAGATGCCTCTTAGATGGATGCTGAAGAATTAGTAGATTTTCTGACAGAAACCGCTCCTCTGTAAAGTGAAATGATTTTTATAACCTGAAATGGAGATAAACTAGTAAGATCTAAATAGAGCACAGTGAGAAAATGCAACCTTTTTCACTGTACTCTAGGAAGTAATTCTAACTCTAAAAAGCACTGTCTTTGCTAAGTATTACATTGCTTTAAAATGCACGCACATAGAATATTAAAACGCATTCAGTTCAATTTTTCAAAAAGCATTTGTTTATCGATCAGATAATGATATTCTCTGTTTGAAGTGCCATGTCTAAATAGGCAGGAAGGATGTGATGCACAACTTACACCAAGTCTAAAGGACTTCATTTTTAATATTTATTGTAGCTGTGACAAATAATTTAAAAGGAGTTTTACACATATCAATAGCGACCTGTTAGGTTTCTTTCTTTTAGCCTAGAAGTCTTTAGTTGGCAATAAAGCACAGAATTGTAGAAATACAAAAATTTTCAGCCTTGGCCTTGAAGATAAGCCTCAGCCCACTCAGGGTTTCCCTGTGCTCATGATGGCAGATGAAATAAAAACAAAAAGCTAGGAAATATTTCAAATTTAGTTGGTCTGCACACGGATATCTTCTGGACTATACAATTGACCTGAGTGATAACTACCATTGAAGTAGCCATCTTTTTGGCATTCAGAGTAAAGAGAATTTTTGTTTTTGTGAATGTGAGCTAGTACACTTTAAGATGTAGTAGTCAGAATGTACGGCGTGGTAATTAAGATGCTGATCTAGAGCCTGTCACTCGCTGTCACACTATCTAGGATAAAATCTCCGTGCAACCACTAGCGGTGAGGCCATACATAAACTGCCCAACCTTCCATGCCCCCTTTCCTCTTTTGTAAAACGTGGCTCATGATATTACCTATTTCCCAAGGTTATTGTGAGGATTAATTAAATATATAAAAAGCAATAGTGCCTGACCTGTAGAAAGTGCTGTACATATTAGTTATTAGTATCATATACATACTAATCATAGAGAAAGTTATTTTTTAAGGTGCCATTGATTCTTCATGTAAGGAGCTTGGAAGCTGTCACTGTCTCTTAACAATGATAAAAAGCTGAACTGACTGAAAAATCAGCAACTCTTCTTAGATCCATAAAAGAAGAGAGGACAAAGGGCAGATTGCTGCCCCCAAGGCTGGAGTGACAGACAGGTGAATACAGGGTGTAACAGCTTCCTGCAGCAGGCGCAAAGCAGAGATCACCATGGGAACCAGTGCCAGGGTGGGAAAACCTGAACTGCAATCGACGAACTGCTGGAGGCTCCGTGTGAACAAGTCTGAGAGTTAAAAACCCCAGAGAAACCCAGCCACAGGAAGACCCCAAAAATATCTTGAGGTTTTCCTCCCAGAGGTTGTCCAAGTTCCCACCTGGGGTCGTGTGATTAGAGTTGTCTAAGCACCGCTAATGAGAAAGGCTTGTTACGGGAAATATCAGAGGAAAATCCCCTGGTGCTTCTGGCAAGGAAGTGGGGAAAGGAAGCATTTCGAAATACACCAGAGCACTCCGCTTTTCTCAACAAGGTACGAGCTTAGGGGAAACTAGTTGACCAGAGCCTGACCTGCCCGGGTGTCACCAAAGCCTGCCTGACTGAGAGGAAGCGAAGTACCCCACTCCAGCCCACACTAGCCATCCTGTCCAGCTATCAAGATATCATGTACGTAGAAAATCTGTAAGAATGCACAGCAAAATCATTACTAATAATGAGCAGGCTTTGTATTGTCGAGTTCATGAGGAAGTTGATTATTTTCCTCATTCTATCAATTTTATAACTATTTTTCTGCTCCGTAGTAATTCTATGTATTTTACGTTCACTTATGCGATGGGTATGTGTTCGGGACTAAATATTTGTCCTCCCCAAATCATAAGTTCTAACCCATAATGTGACAGTGTTTGGAGGTGGGAGTCTTTGGGAGTTAATTAAGGTTAAATGAGGTCATGAGAAAGGGGTCTCCATGATGGGATCAATGTCCTTCTAAGATAAGGAAGAGATGAGAACTGAGTCCCCCATGATCGTGGACTTGGTAGCTTCCAGAACTCTGAAAGAGAAATGTCTGTTTTCTAACCCACTCACACTGAGGCACTTTGTTACAACAGCCTGGACTGACTAATACCACGTACAATTTACGGTCTCTGAATCTTTTCTACTGAGCGGTGACATGGGGCCTGGTTCCCATTTGATAGCCACTGTTCATTTTGCCTCCCGGTAGGTACCTATCAGTTCTTGAATTTACATTCTGTTTGGTCCATTTTGTGCCATATTCTTAGTTCCTGATGTTTTTAATCAAGGCCTTCAGGAGAAATGGCCTTTATGAAAGCAGATATCAGGACTAGAGTGATGGTTAGATAAGCATCTGCTTGGCCTTGTCTCTGAGTCCCATGAGCACCAGTGTATCCATGCAGGAAAAGTCTCTCCAGCTAAAGCAAGGTAATAATGTGCAGAAGAGAAACAGCATGGGCGCGGGCACCCTTGGAGGTATGTTTCTCCATAAGTAGCTCTATCAGTTACCAGCGAAGAAAACTTGGACAAGAAAACTAAAACTGAAGACCAGAAATGATGAAAAACCTGTTAATAGCAAACATTAATATATGCCCCGTACTCTTAGAGATGTTAGGAAAGTTTCCAGAAAGTGGTATGAAGCCAGCCTCTGGTGCGATTGTGAGGTTCTGCGATGTGCTGGGAAATGGACTGACTTTGAAGTCAGAAAAGATTGGGACAACCAAAATGTCTGCCTTGCTACTCATCGAGGAGTGGGTGGGGGCTTGGAAAGTGGCCCTGCCTCTCTAAGTTTGGGTTTTCTCGTCTATAAATAAACACAAAGTGTGTAGCCTAGGATTGCCCGAGGATTACCCGAAAAGTGGATAAAGCTTTTAGCCCAACTGGCTGAGAAATAGGACATGTTTAACGAATCTTATTTTCCTTCCTGCCCACGCTGCACATTCAGAGCTTCTACCAGGGCATTAAGATCATCTAAAGTTTACTCCAAAATCCCCACTTTTCCACCCGTGACCTCAGAGAACTCTATTGTCTAAAACCGGGGTAGAAGAATGTGTTAAGGGATCAGATCTTCTCTTCAGGAATTCAGCATCGTTCTGGCAAATTTCGAAGAGGTTTCCAATTTTCACAGATGTCCAGTGTAGAGAAATATACCAAACACTCACATTTTATTTAAAGCCACCACATCAGATGACTCAGAAGAAACTTGAGATGCTCCCTGGGTTAGGGTCCCAGAGCAGAGCTGCATGAATTCCCTCTAGGCCCAATGCCACAGGTCACCAGGGAGCGTTCGTGTAATGAGAAGCAGAGTAGGAGTTAACACTGTACATTACAAAGTCTCCACAGTCATGGATCAAAAGGGAATTAGAGAGCATAGTCCAGACCCCTCAAGTTATAAATAAGGAGAATGATCTAGGGAGTGAGTCCTAGCTTCGGTTTCGCAGATCGTGTGTTCGAGAGCACAGAAGAGGTGCTGTCCTCGTGAACTCCTGGTCACTCTGTCACCCCGTCTGCATCGCCTCCAAAATGCACCTTCCTGCTCTCTTCAGCTCTCACTTGCTATTAGGGTTTTCCTTCCATCCCCAAGTCCACACCAACTTCTCTGCTCCTCGTTCCATAACCACAGCAAAACCAAACCTCAAAGCAACCTCCTCTGAGAGCAATTATGAGACAGCATCCCTGCCTTTCCTTTCGCCAACAAACCTCTTGAAAGAGACCATTGCACCTGCTGCCTCTACAGCTCAGCTTTTCATTCTCTTGTCCACTCACAAAAACGAGGTTTCTAACCCCACCACTCTTCCCACTGACTGGGGATTTTCCAAGAGCTGCTTTGATTTCCTGTCATTTGTTCTAGTTGTACCTCCCTGAAGCCCTTGTCCCTGATCTCTGGAGCACCTGGCTCTTCCACCACCCCTCCTGAGACTGCCTCTTTGGTCCATCTTTTGTGAACCATTCCTCTCCCTCTAAGTGGGGACAGTCTGCTCCTCCAGACAGGCCCAGATTCTGGTCTCTGCCAGACTCACACTCCATCCCGTTAACTATCATTATCACCTCAATAGACTAATTCACGGATTTATCTTTTTGTCTGACTCTTCATCTTTTTTTTAAGACCTAAATTTTCACCTCCGTATAGGCCCTACCTGGGTCTTTTTAAACTAGTTTTAACAAATCTTAAATACAATTTCTTCACTTATTTTTTTTCCTGTGAAAATATCTATTCCTATTCTGTCTTCTTACCCTGATTCAAACCTTGAAGTTGTATATATTTTTTTAATTCGTCTTTTTTTCTTTGTCCTGAAATCTGCTTGGTAGAATTATCATTTAAAGTAATAATATATTTTGAAAACTCTATGATATCACTCATATGTGGGATATAAAACTGAAAGCAACAAATATGACAGAGACTCATGGACACAAATAGTGGATTAGAGGTTACCATAAGGAAGTGGGGGGCAGTGGGGAGGTAGAGAGGAGTGAAAGGGGTCAAATATTTGGTGACAGAAGGAAATCTAACTTTGAGTGGTGAATACATAATGCAATATATATATATATGTATATATATACATATATATATGAATGACATGATGTTGAATCATACACTTAAAACTTATTTGATTTAATTAACCAATATCACCCAATAATTTTAATAATAAAAAAACAACAATACCATTTTTAATAGTATCAAAAGCACAGCATACTTAGGGATTAATCTGGCTAAAATATAAAGACATGTACACTGAAAACAATAAAATGCTGCTGAAAACAATTAACAAATACATTAATAAATGGAGAGATATACCTACTCGTGTTTCAGGAGACTAAATATTGTTATGATGCAAATTCTCCACAAATACAAAGCCAATTATAGTTCTAACAAACTTGTTTATTAAAATTGGTATCTGATTCTTAAATTTGTATGGAAATCCAAAAGCCCTGGAATAGCCAAGGAACTTTGAAAAAGAGCAAAGTTGGAGAATCGACAGTATCTGGTTCCACACTTATTAGAAAGCTATAGGATTCAGAGAATGGTGGTATAAAGATGAACAAAGAGATCAGCAGAACAGAGTAGGGAGTCTAGAAATAGACCCACATGTATATGGGCAAGTTTTGAAAAACACACAAAGACGACTCAGTAAATAAAGGACAGACTTTACAACTGGTGCTGGAAAATTGATAACTTTTATGAGCCACATAAAAAATGAACTGCAAACCATACTTTTTATCATATTACAAAAATTAACTTAAAATATTTAATAGACAAATTTAAAACATAAATCATCTAAAATAAGACATAAGAATAAAGTTTTGTGACCTTGGGTTAGGCAGAAATTTTTTGAGGGGGTAAAAGATCCAAAGAAGAATCCATGAAAGAATAGGCTGGTAAACTCAATTGCATCGAAATTAAAAACGTCTGCTCTTTGAGTGACATTGTTAGGGGAATGAACAGACAAGTCATAGGGTGAGAAAAGTATTTTGCATAATACATATATGAATGATAAAGGACTTGTATCCAGAATATACAAAAGATACTGTCACGAATCAAAATCCAAGAAATCTAACCTTCCAATTTAAGAAACGGGCAAAGGATTTGAAGAGACATTTCACCACAGAAGGACTATGGGAGCCAAACAGCACATAAAAAGATGCTCCATGTTATTTCTCAACAGGCGAATACAAACGAAAACCACGAGAAGCCACTTTGTATCTATTAATGATTGCTAAAACTAAAAAAAAACAAGTGTTCCAAGTGTTGGCAAGAAAGTGGAGCAACTGGACCTCTCCGACACCGCTGGTAAGAAAGTGAAAAGGTACAACCGTGTTGGGAAACAGTTCGGCGATTTCTTAGAAAGTTCAACACATATCTCTACCATATAAGCCAGCAATTCTCTCATACACAAGAGAAATAAAAGTTTGCCCCTAAGAGGCAATGACACTCCCACTCTTCCTGTTTGAATTATCCACCTCTCTGGGCAGCTATCGGCTTGGAGAAGCCAAACCTCCAGAAGTCCAAGATCAGACGCAGTTGCCTGAGTTTCTGCAACCCCCATCTCAACAAGCTCAATGGCATTTCTCCCAGGAATGATGAGGTGCTCAGTCCCATTAGAGAACAGAAAAAAAATAGGTAACAGACGCACTTTAAAACTGCAGGTGAGACCTAAGCCATCACCCGGACTGTTATATTCACAAGGAAGCCAAGTGCCAGGGGTAGCAGCTTTGAGTGGGTATGGGCTGGCACACAAACTGTGTCTGGTAACCCCCAAGAGCCTCCCTCTTTCTCACGTCCTGTATCAGGCCGACCACTGAATTCTGTGTAAGAACTAGGACTTTAGAGACAGACATGCTCGAATTCACATCCCAGCACTGATGCTTATACCTGTGCACCCTCGGGCAAGAAATTGCTAAGTGGATTTCCTCTTAAAGGAGGGTCCTGTTCCTGAGAGACTTCTTCTGAAGAACGAATGACTGTGTATGCAAAGCACTTAGCACAGTCTCTAGCTCAAAGAAAATATTTTATAAAGAAAAATGCTGCTTTCTGTTGCTGTCTATCATATTTTCTCTGTGTCACTGCCATTTTCCCTGTTTGTGCTACCATCAAGTCTCACCTGCATTATTGCAACCACCTTTCAATGGGCTCTCCTGCAGTCGGCTTATCTCCTTTGCATCCTCCTTGTGCATCTGTGTCTACACATTGTCAGCCATTGCGCAGATGCACTACGACATGTATAGGCAAGAAAAATGAGGTTATCATCTATGCCCTCAGCTGCACTGCCCAAGAAATGTAAGCATTTAAGCAAATATGTGGATACAATAAAGTTAAAAAAAATTTTTTTTTTAATTCTTGTGGCACAAGGCAGAGCCAGTCAAGCTCTGGCGTGTTTCCAAGTATTTCCCTTGTCAACCACCTCAGGTCAGACAACATGCTACTGAGTGAGCGTCACACCCATCCTTACAGCTCCTTGATATAGATACTGTCACCACATTTTACAGATGATGAAATTAAGTTTTATAGAATTTCAGAAAATTTCCCAAGGTCATGGCACTAAATGGTGAGATCAATGTTAGAATCTGGGTCTGTCCTGAAACCCCAGGTCTGTCCCCTTCTTCCACTAGACCAGGTAGAGTCTTTGCCCACTCAAGTGTTGTATCTTCACAGATACACTGGTTACCCACGATATCTCTCCTGAGACCACATCGTTATCCCCAAACCAAGAAAACTGTTCTATAAAAGCAAATGGAACTATGACAGGTACGAGTTCACAGTATGTTCAGTCTAGGGGACCTCAGAAATTCCAGGTGTGTTCTAATTCTATTTAATGTCCCCTGCTACCCCATATGAAAACTGTGCTGAGATTCTAAAAATTCTGAATTTCCTATCTGACATGTTAAATACTCCAGCTGCTCTCCTAACAACCATGTCTCATGAGTACCCAACCATAACCTAGGAAAGTGGGACCAGATGCCCTGCCAAGTGCTTACAGTTTAATAGTCAGTAACGAGTCCCTGGTAGTTTTCTTACAGCTAGCTGGGGAGCTCACTTCCAGCTGCTCGGTCCACTAACAGCTGAGTAAATACATTGCTAGAAGCTGCAACCAGAGAATTAGCACTCGGTGCCCACAGACCTGCACAGACTAGGACTGCTGTGGCTTCCCCACTGGCAGGTGGGGAATTAACCACAGCCCTCCCTCCTCAATCACCCACTAACATCTGTGAAAGGGATTGTTCTATTTATTATACTGGAGAATTAGAGCCCAGGCTGCTGAGTTAGGTAAAAGTAAATTGAAATTTTTTCATTGTATCTGAGGCTTGTGTGAATGCTGTAACCTCCTCATTCCTAAGACCATGGCCTTGGGGAACTTGGCTGCTCCAGCACACCTCATGGATCGATCACCACAGCTGAGGGTTGAAGCAGCAAGGAATCAATTCCATCGTGCTTTCTCCTAATCAACACCTACTGACCTACTACATGGTAGGCCCTGGACCCAGTGGGAGCTTCTGGGTGGATAGCTCTGTCCCCATCCTCATGGTATATTAGGTAATGCCAGCATCTGAAGAAATGGTTTAATTCTTTGTGACACATGTAACATTAGACATACATTCAGGTCAATGAAGCAATACTTCTAGTTGGAATTAAGCAGAGAATTGCCAAAGAGGGGATGTGTGAGTAAAGTTTTAAGGATGATGAATTTGAGTAGGTGTTATGTGTGCGGGGAAGGCTAGGTACCTGTTGAGAAACACCACCTTCTGTAGAGAAAACTACATATAGCAAGGAATAGAAGACTAAAACAGCAATAGCATACCCCAGAGAGTCAATGGACTTGCCTAGGTCAAGGCCGAGTTCAACCCATGGACTGGTGTCCAAAGGATACAGATGTGAGCATAAGCCCCAAGCAGATAATTCCTTTCAACGCCACATGATGCCTTCCTTGGGTTCCTTTTCAACCCTTCCCTGCCTCTGTGTTTTGCACCTCATACAGTATCAGGATCCAGTTTTCTGCAGAGCAGAGATGGATGGTGGTTCTCTAATGCATGGTGTCTCTATCACAGTTCATGTGAGTCTGGTCCCTTAAATAGAGTGGGAGCCTTTGGATTGCTTGGACCATTCATTCTGTATTTCCAGAGATTCCATTTAGGCCAGACTCTCTGGCATGCACTGATGTTGCAGGTGAGAAAGTGAGTCCAGGAGCTGAGAGAGCAGTGGAGGCAGCTGTTCTAGCCTGATCCTCTCAGTAGTCAGAGGAGGCATCAGTCTTACAGATTTTCTCTCAATCCGAGAGCCATGCTTACTTGTTGTGCTCATGCTGTGTCTTAGAATGAGTGTCGAACCAAGGTCTAGGAAACTGAGTTCATGTCCATTTCTCTGATACTAATAGCTGGATGAGTCTTGATGATTTATTTTCCATACAAAACAACTAAAAATGAAAACTCATATTTAAAAAGCACTTTCTAGTTTTCAGTGGGCTTTCATATGCATTGACTCATCCATCTCTACAATAGACCCACATACAGTTGCAGAAACTGAGCTTTGGAAGTTAAAGGGCAGAACTTAAACTTGACGCTGGGATTTTCTTTTAATTTCAAGTTCCTTGTGCTTTATTTCCCCTTCTATGCCTGATTTCTAAGGCCCCACCTAACTCTAACATTCTACGTTCTGTGACTTGGGATTTCTTATCCTCTGTGAAGGGTTGCAAACCCCTCCTTATCATACATTAGAAATTCAAACCATGTCTGAAGGAATAACGGCCTCGACAGATGTCATTTTTGTTTCTTTCTTTCTAGATATAATGATGGTTCTTCTTGCTGACAATGGCTCCTCTCCCTGACCTCAACCCAGACGGGCTTCCACCTCTAGGAGGCAGAGGCCCCGAAGACGTCTGTCCCCAGCCAGTGGCAGGTCTTCCATCCCTGCCTGTGCACCTTCCACAGTGTTTGAGATATAACAGCATTCTGTCATGTTTGGCGGTGACATCTGCCCTGTAAGAAAAGCTTTTCTTTGTGACCTCCTCAAAGGTTTAGATCTTGCTCACTTAGGTTTTCTCAATGGCCACATGTCTCCTTTGGTTTTACGTGTGTGCTATGCTGTGCTGGACCCCAGAAAACATGGTAGACTTGGGATCAGAGAGCTGTGGTATGGGTCCTGAACTGATGCCTGTGACTTTGGATAATTCACTACATCCTTGACCCTCCATAAATAAACATAATAATAACGTTTGTCCTACTTGCTACTTGGTTTACTATGATCATCCTCAAATATCGTTAAAAAAATGGTGCACACTGTTATTATTTTAGTTTTATTAATAGCCGAATTATTGAGGAATCAGACTAATGTGCTGAGAACAGAATTAACTTGCAGTACAATTAATTCAAACCTCCTCTGCTGTGATTTAACACCGTGTTTCCGTAATATGCAAATCTCAGCACAAGGTGACTGCCAAGAGAAAGTCAGCCCTGCTTCCGCAGATTTCAGGAAAGGAGGAATGAAATAAACATTTATGAGGCTCACTTTTTTCCAGATGTGTGCTAGGCATGTGATATTTAATTCATGCTGAGCAATGAATGCTACGAAGGCAGCTTAATTATCCCCATTTTATAAGTGATGAAGCATAATGGGAGAGAGGTTGAGGATGCATCCACGGTCAGTTTGTGGATACTTGATATTTCACATATTTTCCAGACATGTGTTTGGCCTTGCGTAGGTATCAAGATTGAGATGAAATGCAGGACCAGGGACTCGGAGCTCAGTGAGGGAAGAGTATAGGGCTGCAGTTGACACCAATGATCTTGGGTGCTGACATCTATCTTTGGACTCCATCTGTCCCGCTTGACTGGTCTGCAATAACAATGGGCATCCTAGACACGATTTCTGGGTTTAATTTCTGTATGTGAGACATGGCGACCACCCACCCCCCAGCACTGCCAGAATACATCAGGCACAGAGCCAGAAAAGTAGTTTTCTTTCTTCCTTGAGCATCACCGGGCTGGAGGCACAGTTTGTAACTGAGGACAGTCTGGACAGACATTGAACTTAGGACCCGAAAACATAGGAGTATGTCTAGATTCTACTTGGGCGGACATCAGGCAAAGCTTTTCTCTCTCCTGAGACTTGATTTCTTCTTTTGTGTAATAATTCCTCTATCCTGGGCTTATTATGAAAATTAAGTTATGAAGATAGAGCTCATAGTCAAAGGTCTTCAAAACTCTAAATTTAAAATATCTTGAAGGACTGAGTAAACTTAGTTGCCACCTAAAATAAGGCCGCTAATTTAAATTTCATCTAATGAATGCTATTTCCCTTGTTTCATCTTTCCTACGTATCTTTATTCTCTCTGCCTTTCAGTGGCATGATAGTGGTTTGGCTCTGGAAAATACTCGGGCCTATGTGAAACCAGTGACTAAGAAAGTTGACTTACAGGAAACCTGTTGAATTTGCAGGTCATGCTTTCCAGATCTGCTTACTTGCTGAGTGGGCTCAATTGTTTTCTGGGTTGTGGTGTTATCACACATTTGCACTGAGCACAATGCTTTCTGCAGAGCCTACTTTCCTTAGTAAATTGGGGTGGGAGGTGGGGGAACCAGAGGAAGGAGATAAATATTGAAGACATATTTATATCTAAAGTGAACAGTCCAGTACAATCAAAATGGGTAGAAAATTTGGAATCATCTTGTCATTTAAAAATGTTAAAACCCAATACTAATGGATCACATAAATTCCAACAGATCCTGAGAACCTATCTGCTTTTACTAGAGGGATCACATGTATCTGTTCTGAATTTATACACAGGCTCCCAGAATCTTAATTAAAGAGTAACCGTGACCTACCTACATATTTAATGAAGTCGAATTGAGCTTTTGTCAATTAATAAGGTTAGACTTGTCAATTATTGTAATCATCAGTACTCAATGATTTATAAAGAAAGTAAAAAGCAGCGGCAAATGCTTTTTTTTACTAAGATATCCAAGAATTACTCTCAGTATGAAATTCAAATTTTTATATAACCAACAACCTAATTTTAGCATTGTTTGCAGAAGAATGGATTAAAGTCAACTTTCTTTTTGAATTTATAAACATTTATAAAATAGAATCATTGCCTCAGACTTTAGAAAATACATTTATTTTTTGAAAAATACAAAGGATATGACCATCTCTTAGGGAATCAGAGAAAATCACAGATGGCCTCTTTTTTTCTTGATTGAAGATTGTTCCAGAACACTGATGGAAATTTTAAAATTAGACATAAGATACAGACTATGTCCAAATTTTATAGGTGAAGAAACAATTGGAGTGACTAAGGAAGAATAAGCAGCACTTGTTCAACAGCTGCCGTGTGTTAGACACTCGGGTGCACATGACCCTGACTTAGGTATTTGTAAATACACTCTCTTATTTATTCCAAATAAATAAATAAATAAATAAATAAATAAATAAATAGCCAGCCATATTTGGCCCCTCTTTACAGCTGGTGAAATTTTGGCCTGGAAAGGGTACCTGATTTCCTAGAGCTGTGTACACACTGTCAGAGCTAGAATTAGGACTCAGATTTCTAATTTCTTATTCAGATTTATTATTTTTTCCTATACAAAAAATAACAATTTGTATTTGAACAAAGGAATGATTCAAAAAATTCCCTTAGAAAAACCATAAAGCGTGTGATGGTAAGACTATGACTGCTTTTGATGTAGTAAGCACAATATTCTTTTTTTCTTCTCTCTAAAATATTTGCAGCTAAATCCAACAAATGTAATCATACACTTTCCCTGGTTGCACCAAATGTTATGTACATAATTACACCTAATAATAATGTTATGCGCTCTGTTTGATTTTTAAATGCATGTCCTCATTTTTCATTTGGTCTGTTTATACAACCTGCATAGTTTCATGAGCAATTGAAATGTGCATTTGCCCGAGTCTTTTCCTATGCACAGTTCTTTCCTTTCCACACAATTTCCCTGTGATAACCCCATGCTTCAGAGGCCAACAGCTCACTTGATGTAGTTTGAGTATGAGACAAAGAAAGTCAGGATGGGATATATGAATCATCTCTTCCACCACCTTTTACAGGAAAATTCTAGCTAAAAACCAAACCCATTTGGCTTTGACTCAGAGTGGGACTTCCTTGAGCAGTGAAAGGAAAAAGAAAACTATTTAAAATCACATCTTCTAAAATAAAGTTTAAACCCAGTGACCCTATCTGCAACCTAGCAACCAAAGTCATGGAATTTTTTGGAAAGAAAGTCAGGATGCATCCTTGGCTTGCCAGTTCTGTTATTGGCTTTGGTTCCTTTTTGTCCATATTTGTATCAGAAAGTCAAATAAATCCCACTCACTGAAATAGACTGTGCCTCTTATGAACCTCACACTGGAGAAGGGAATTCAATCATTTATTCAACTGATTCGTTAGTCAATCAATAAGTGTATCCTGGGGATTTGCTGTCATTTATTAAGTACTTCTTTCATACTTGATGTTAACTAGGGGTTCTACATTTCTAATTTCAGAGTTTTGATGAAAATTAATGCTTCTCTTATAGTCTCACTAGAGAACAGAGGCCTTTGTTTTCTATTCATCAATTTAGGATCAAAAATTTCTAAATCTGCTTATTCCCAGGGTTTAGCGTAAGGCTTGGCACGTAATTGAGACTCCAGGAGACTGCATTTCTGTCACCTGGCCTTTGATTCTAAGGTATAATCCTTTCATTCCTAACTGCTCTCTTGGCTTGTGTCTTTCCAGAGAGAGGCCTCATTGAGATGAAATCCCTTTTTTGGATATACCTCAGGACAAACATCGCCGCATGAGGCTTGTTAATTCTATCATTCATTGCTCAAAAGGAAATTCACATAAAGCCATCAGAGAAAATTAATATCCGTCTATAGCACACCAGCTAATTAACCAAGTACCTTCACTAATACCCTTTTAATCCAGACAAGAGAGGCCCAGGAATATAAAAACTTCTCAACTTGCCCTTGAGTAGGGCTAGAGAATTCAGTAACTAACACTAGGTGTTGCAGCCAGCCTGGGGGAACAGGAGGTGGTTATTGAAAGCTCCTCACCCCATGGGAGTAAGGGTGAGAAGAGGAGGTATTAATGCTCATGGTAGCTTCATCTCATATCAAAACTTCATAATGGGCTCATTGGCTGCTGGAAGCTTTTAGCACCAACAAGACATGACTTTGAGGATGAGAAAGATTCTAAAGGTGCTTTGCTCCGTTAAAAATAAGAGCTAGTTGGGAATTGGATGAAAAAGCCTATGTACTGAGTATTTGTTTTTTTCCCCAATGTTGATGGTACATTTTTGGTGGTGAAACCAGACTTTTGCTTGGGAAATATTTCTTCACCACTAGAAAAAATCAGAGAAACAGAGATAGGGCATAGCCAGGAGGTAATTACCAAAATGACCCAATTTTGCCCAAGCTAGATCTTCCTTCCTTGACCTTGAAGAGAGAGAGTGACCAAAAGACAGAAAACATTTGTGGTCAAGCACTCCCACCGTGCACATGGGAAGGCAGAGCAGCCTGTTCTTGACTTCCCAGCCTGCTTTTCATCTTCTTTCCCATCCCCAGCCTTCTGATAAACTTTCTTCTTGCTTAAGTCAGCTGAAGTACATTTCTGATCCTTACAGCCAAAAGATTCTACTGATATGCGAGGTTAGTTTCTTTTTTATAAATTAAATTTATTGAGGTGGCATTGATTGAGAGCATTATATAAGTTCCAAGTGTATAATTCTATAATACAGCATCTGTATAGTGTGCTCACCACTCCAAGTCTAGTCTCCTCTGCACCACAGATTTAACCCCCTTTACCCTCTTCGTCCTTCCCCCACCCTCTTTCCTCTGGTAACCACTATACTGTTATCTGCATCTCTGAGGTTGTTTGTTTTGTATTTGTTCATTTGTTGCTATTTTATATTTCACATATGAGGCTTAATTTCTCACTTATTCATTCATCAAGTCATTGATTCATTGTATATTGGTTCCTTCAATAATTTTTAATTTAGCAAGTACTTGTGGAGATTCTAGAATTAAATCATACGTAACAGCTGCTCCCATGATAACAGTCATAGTCACGTGCCACTGTTTCTCTACACTTTGCTCATGTTGCCGATTCTACCTGGAATTCCCTCTTCCCACTCATAAGTGTTATCAAAGCCTCAGCAACTCAAAGAAGTCATTGCTGACCTACAGGCAGGGTTAGGTGACCTTTCTCTGAATTTGACACCACTATGGTCATCAATATTGTCAGCTTCTTCACCAGATAGTAGCCTTCTTGAGGGCAAGCACTCACAGCCTTTATCTCTGCATCCTCAGTGCCCAGAATACTGCAAGGCCCTCAGTGGGCACTCATTAACAGTCTTGGGAAGAAATGGAGTGTGATAAGTGTTGAACTGATTTATGTGCAAGATGTTAGTGGAAGAACAGCAAAGGGGGCACTACATAGACTTCCAAACAAAGAGTCTTATAAATTTTTAGAGAAGTCAGACCCAAGTCAGATTTTAGGGTGATTAAAGTGTTTAGGTAATAGAGAACTGAAATTATTGAATAAGCAGAAGGAGATCATCGGGAATGGCATAAATTGATGGAAAATGATAGAAGAGAGAGGCCGAACACAACATGTCTAGAATACAGGTTTGAGTAGTGTGGTGGCCATGAATCAGGAGAAGGCGGCAGTGTCTTGGAGATTCTGTCGTGCGGAAGGAGTTTAGACACTGTTCACAAGCAATGAGAGGCAGGATCACTGCTTTGTGTTAGCTCAAGCTGCCATAATAAAACACCGCAGACTGAGTGGCTGAAACAACAGAACTTCCCTGTCTCACAGTTCTGGAGGCTAAGGGTCCAAGAGGCTAAGGGGGCTTCCCTCCTCTGCTTGTACTTGTCCTCACATGGCCTTTCTTCTGCGCATGTACATCTATGTCATCCTTCTTCTTCTAATAAGGATACCAGACAGATTGGATTAGGGCCCACCATGATGGCCTCATTTTAACTCGGTTACCTCTTGTCTCCAAATAGGGTCACATTTTGAGATACCAGGGGCACGGACTTAAACTTGAATTTAGGGTGGGGGGACATAATTCAATCCGTAGCAATAACAGAGTCACCAAGAGCAGGGACTCTGGAGATTGGCTGCCTGGGTTCGGATCCTTGCTTTTTCATTTAGTAGCCATGTGACTTCAGCCAAGTTACCTGAACTCTGTTTCTCAGTTTGCCCACCTATGAAATAATATTATAACTATCTCTTGGGTTGTTATGAATGAGAATGGTGCTTGGCATAACAATGAATAAGAGAAAATATTCAGTGGGAAGAGACATAATCGAGGGTCACCCTAGCAGGGGAGGGGACAGGGAAGGAGACGTGTTAGAAGTAGAAAGATTGGAGGTGAGGAGGCCAATAGAACAGACAGAATTTTATAACTTGGCTCATTATTTCAGAGAATAAAGAAGAAAGAACTTAATATGAGTAAAGAGGCTGGCGTCAGCTGGGATAAGGAAATCCACAGGGACAGCCCGTTTGGGGTGGAAGGGTTGGAGCTCAGAGACACTCTGAGTTTGAGATGCTTGGGAGTCACCCAAGAATAGAGTCCAGCAGACAGTGTTACATGCAAGTCTGAAGCTTGGAACAAAAATTGGGCCTTGAGATCATAAGTGAAAAGGGGTCGCTGTGTCCATAATCTGGATGAAATTGTCCACAGAGAACCAATCTCTCTGACTTTGAGACAAGAACCGTAATTTGCCAACACAATTACCATGGACTATAAGACCGGCCTTCACCCCCTTGCAAAAGGCTGTCCTGTTGGTCAGGGCCCTGATTAAAAGCAACACCAGGATTAAGGTCATGATGGCACAGAGAGATTTGTCAACCCCCAGTTTCCGGGAACGAGTGTCATGGAAGACAGGATAGTATGAGGACCCCGAATTCTCATTTTTTCTCCCAATCTAACCTGTTGTGTTCTGAGTAAAATTTAGAGATCAGAAATATCACTGATTTGGTGCACAGTTGTCTCCTAGGCCTCAGAGATAAAGGGAATAATCAAATGTAATCTTCCTCAAAAGCCACTGTCTCTACCACATGGACGCGTATGACTTTGGGCAGGTACTTGGGTCATTCCGAGCCAGCGTTCTCTTCTGAAAAACATCAGTCAGGCCACACTAGCCTCATCCTTCCTCTGGCATCAGAGCAATGACATCGAACATGACAGTGGCTTATGGTCGCCAAAAGTTTCTACCTGGGGGGTATTTTTTGCTGCGTCATTGTTATGATTAAGTACTGACTTAGCCACGCTCAGTGGTATTTCGCTGCAAAAAGACCCAGTAGACCCACCTTTGTCTGTGGTATAGGTTTTGAGTAACACTAGTACCAGAGAACATCACTTATCAACGTTCAAAGCAGCCATCTGGTGTCTGCAAAGTGACAGCGCAGAAAAAAGCTACTTCATCACAAACCACGTGAGGAGTCCTTTGCAAAAAGACACCCCCTGGCCCCAAGCATCCTGTGATGCAGGATAACGTTCTTTTCAGTATTATCCAGTCACGGGGCCCAGAAGCTGGGCAGGAAGTGGAGGCCAATCTTACAGATGGTTGATTCAGTCTCTAAACCATCTGCCGATGAGCACTAAGGCTCCGCCTCATTAGTCAAGCGGGAAACATCCAAGGCAGCTGGAGAGAGGAGTGACCTAGTTTAGTGAAAAGATCACCAGACCAAGGATCAGGAGGTCTGAACCCCCCCAACCCAGCACCACCACAATAAATGGCCTGGCACAATGTGGACAAGCCATTTTTCCTCACTGGCTTTGGGTTCCTTCTCTGCAAAATGTGGGATTCAAACCAGATTCTCTCTGAGGGAAAGGAATGTCCCCTTTATCAGCATCTAACACGTCCTAGTAGTCTGTGCACATTGCCAACAATCGAGGCACAATTTGCAAGGTGCCACCAGTCGCTTTACTCACAGATGGAGATGCTAATACTCAGGTAAAGTCTTCTCGTCTTTAACTGTCCTCTCTCCATCTCTGCCACATTTCTCCTGCCCCACCGAGGGCCAGCTCCAAGAGTGTCTGAATTTAGATGGGCTCTGGTTTAATGCTCTACTGTCATCTTGAAATTCTCTGTAATTTTTTAAGAAGGGCTTGTTGTGCACTTATCCTCACAAATTGCATAGTTGATCCTGCCTTGGTTCTATGATCTGTCAGTTGATCCTTTGGGAGTAGGAGTGGACAGGGGTGTCCTCTACAGCATGCAACTCTCGTTCCATGGACATATAGTAATGTGGGCAGGATGAAGTGACAGATGTAAGCTAATTAACGTGAGTCAGGTACTTCTGGGGCAGGATACAGGATCAATAGTTCTGAAAAAGGGAAGAAACCCTCATGATCTAGGAGAACTAGGAACTGGCTCCTTGCCTGCTTTAATTGACATGTTGGGGGAAAAAAATCTCTGGTATTGATTTGAGAAATCAGGAGCTGTGTTCAGTGTGGGGGAGAGGCTACCTTCCTTCAAACATTTTATTTCTCTGAGGCCTCAAGCTAGTGATCACTTGGGTAGCAGATGGGAAAGGAAGACAAAGGCCAGATTCAAATGATCACAATAGCCCCTAAGGTCTCACGGCCACCACAGTCCTTTGGTGAATGTCTGGTGTGAGGGGGCCCACCGCCCACACCTGCTCTCTATCAGATCCTCATCTGCCTCCAGGGCCACAGTGAGCTAGAGCTGTCTGCCAAGAGAATCCATACCTGTCCAGGTGCCAACACCTGTCCAGAATCTCTGATGGGCTTCATGCCTTTTAGGCTGAATGGGGAGGGCCTGGAGAAGCAGCCCATCGAGTCGATGTGGGCGCCCTGAGGGGAAGGGAATGGGGGTCCAGAGCCTTGGTGGAGAGGCATCAGCTCTGCCCTGTGTCTTAGCAAGTCACTTTCTCTCGCTGGTCCTCGTGTCCTCGTCTACAAATGGTAAGGTCGAGCAGCAGAGGCTGTGTAGTTTAATAGATCAAATGTGGGGGACAGTGTCTAAAAGTTCTGGGGGCTAATCCTGACATCACCCATCTATATCTGTGTGATCCCGGGCAAGTTACTTCATTTCTCAGTCTTATTTGCCAAATTAACACAGTAAAACAGGGTTAATGTCTTTTTCGTGGAATTGTGGTGTGAAGTTCATAGATTAATGAGAGGATGGTATGAGGGTCCAGATCTTGCACATGTAGGCATTTAATCTCTGAAAATGGTTACTATTTATGGGGGTTTTGAGGCTTTCTTGGGGATCTGTGCCTAAATGATGTTTGATCCAGTCTAGGGGAACGGTCAGCAGGAACATCAGAGGGGTTACTCCTCTAAGCGCCTGGGTCCAGTGCTAATCCAGGGACATGGCAGTCTAGTGGGCAGAGACCCCCATGGTTTGTGGGGCACACCCGAGTGCTAATGAGAAATGGAGGCCCCTAGTCCTGTCAGCCTGGATCTGTCCTCCTCAGTGCTCACCCTCCAGTTGGCCAGGAATGAGTGGGCCTGGATCACAGTGTTCGGTACCTCACGGGTTCAATCTGGGCTCCGTCTAGACAGGCAGCTGGAGACTCGCAGCATGTGGTGCCAAACACTGTGGGGAGGAGGAGGTGCCGCAGAAAGAAACGTTCTCTTCCTGCCTCCGCTGCCTGCCGCTCTCTGGAGACAGGGGGGGTAGCCTGGGCCCGAAGCCACAGACCAAGGGGGCTGCCTGGCTGTGGGTGGTTTCTCTGCCTTGCCCACCAGCCTCCTCGGTGGCAGCTCTGCCTCGGGTGCGGCAGTCGATGGCCATGGTGGCACATCACCCTAAGGGTTCCCAGAGCGGGGTCCTGCCTTTCTTAGCTGATCTTCTTCTAATCACTCAGCTCCAGCGCCACTCAGCTATGGACAGACGTCTGCCTGTCTGTAGCCTGGACTGTGCAGATGACAGTGACCTGGCCCCTGCATACCTAACCCATCGCATCTCCTTCTGCTCCCACCTCACGCTTTCTCCTTGGGAAACACCGAGTTTCACTCATGCTCTTCCTCCCTTCTAAGTAGCCACGTTCCCCATCTTTCTGGGACCCTCGGCTATTACTGATTGGACTGAACCTTCATCCCCCTCAGGCTGGGGACTGGGTGTCACTTGTCCCTGCTGTCATCACTACCTGAGCACACCTCTTTTACGGTGCTTGTCTAAGTACGTAATAACTCTCTCCCACTAGTTTTGAGGACAGGATTTGGGTCTCATTGCTTGAAATCCCATTACTTAATGTATAGCTGGTTCTCGGGCAATAAATTTAAATGAAAAAAAGTGAAAAAAACAAAATTTAAGTTGCATTCAGTCTGCCTCGATTCACCCTAAATCCCTTCCCCCTGCCATCTATTATCCACAAATTAGTCAGATTGTTCTTTCTGTGGCACAAACGTAACTGCGTCACCTTCATGCTCAAAACCCTTTCAATAGCTTTGCCTAACCCTTAGGATACAGTGACAAATCCTGATTGTGTCCTACAAAGTCCTGCTGGACCTGACCTCTGCCTCGTTTCTGCTGAAAATCGTTGTCTATGTTCTCGGTTCCTCTGTCATTTTGATTTGCTGCATGACAAACTCCGAACTCGGTGGCTTAATACCTAATTAGTTAATATTTTCAAATGATGATGGTTTTGAGCCACTGATCTCCTCTGGACTTTGGCATCTGCCTCCAGGAGTGGGTCAGGTAAACAGCCCGACTCATCTTGGCTCAGCTCGTCACGTGTTAAGGAGCTGGCTTGCTCGGCTGCTCGAGGACAGCCTCAGAGGGACACCTGGGATCTCTCGTTCTCTAGCATCTTGCCCACTTTTGTTATATGATGGTGGCAGGAGTCCAGCAGAGAGGAGATTACACACTATTTCTCGAGTCTTGGGCTCATAACTGGCATGAGGACACTTCCACCTCATCACATGGGCTAACGTGCATTGTGACACCAGCCCAGACGCAAAGAGTGGAGAGAGAGACCCCCCTCTAGATGGGAAAAGCTGCAAAGTCACATTGCAAAGGTCAGAGACTCAAGAAAGAGTGACCACCACAGCCGCTTTTGCCATCAGTCCACCAGAGCTCCCATCTCCGGGGACACTGATTTCAATCCCTGGAGGTGAAAATCAAGCGTTTAAATTTTTAGCGAGTATTCCAGATGATTCTGCAAAGTCACTTAAGGACCGTCCTTGGAGAGCACTCTCTCTCCGCCAAGCACACCACCTTCATTCTGCCATCTGAACATGTGTCATTCTGTGACAAAGCTAGCTGGTTCCCGCCCCCTGTCACTATTGTCCCCTATCCTAGCCTACTGAACCCTTGTTCATGCTCCAGGTCTCAGCCTTCTTGATTTTTCAGATTGAGTTTGCCATGACCACTCCTTTTTTTTTTATTATTTCTAAAACTCCCTTTGCATTTTCCTCGAAATTTTTTTTCATGATGTTAACTGTTTGATATCTTTAATGACAAATGGTAAATTCCCTGAAGGTGTCGGACGTGTCTAATTTGCTCACCGTTGTATCTACAGAGTCTGTTAGTGTCCAGCACTGGAGAGGGACTCAATAAATACTTATAAAGAGCAGAAGGGCCCTGCTCTGGACCTGTTATTAGAATTTGTCAACTAAAGAGCCTCAGAAGACGCATCAGACACTGCTGCTTTGCACTGATGGACTCAGCGAGATTTCCAAGCCAAGGGAGAGCAACATTAGAGTGACCAGGGAACTTACTTGAAAGATGGGTCTTTGGGTGGATGTGTAAGTCTCTAAAGGAATCGACATCCCTGGGGGGAAGGAGAGAAATATTCCCAAGGGGGAGGCCAAAGTAAAGGGTCCCAGGGCGTTGGGGCTCAAGGGGTTCTACCCAGGTGGCTTAACCAAGAAGAGAATCCAAATGGTGAACAACAAGTGTCTCCATGAGCTGAGCAT
The DNA here is from genome assembly GCA_030015415.1 of Cynopterus sphinx. NCBI lineage: Eukaryota > Metazoa > Chordata > Mammalia > Chiroptera > Pteropodidae > Cynopterus > Cynopterus sphinx. The sequence goes on along the minus strand of CM057383.1, from coordinate 3,332,884 downwards.
CAGCAAAGGAGGAAACGTGAGGTTGGGCAGGCGTGCTGCACATGTGGGGACACAGAGAGCTAGTGAGGTCTCCCAACATGGGGTGGTGGAATGAACAACAGATAATATGAGAAGTCAGGAGGTTTGGGAGCAGATCAGGATCTGAGATTCAGAAAAAAAAACAAAAGCAACAAGATAAAATCAAGGGTTGTTAGAGACTCATTTCCTGCCTGGGGTATGAGGCTGGACATGGATGCCTGGACGAAAGGCCCGTTGGAAGCCTAAGGTGAGGACCCAGGAGAGAGGACGGCAGGCAGGATGTGGATCTCCTCCCCTCAGACGTGCCTCATCCTCTGTCCCTTGGGACTTCACTGAAGTTGAAAGAACACATGTCAGCCACACATCTGACACGTCTGCATCAAAGGCAACCGCGCCATCTGTGGCCTGTTTGCTCCTGCTCCCCATCTTCCCTCAAGCTGATCACCCTTCCACATGGAATCTCCTGCAAGTGATTAGAAAGAGGATGTCTGCTCCTGCTGCACCGTGACAGACAGCAGACCCTGAATGGCAGTGCCTCTTGTCACAGGGGAAGCTTTGGCCTGTTCCGGGGCTGGCATGGGACATCTCCATCCCCGGTCCCATCTTGGGCCTGGTTTCTCTTAGCAACAATAAAGAGATAAAGGAGAAAATTCTTTTCAATATCCCCCAGTCCCCAAACCACAATCTGTACATCAGAGAGCAAAATGCTGCCAACATCTGCACCCAACACCTCGCTCTTCCAATCCTGAGACTTGAAAGATTAGGACACATTTGCTTTCGACGGCTCGATTACGAAGAGAAAGCTTAATTTTCTGTCACACCCACGCAGCTTGAATACTTCTTACGTGTTCCTTTTTTGCTAGTTCTCTTTCATCTCCCCAAACAGCCACATCAAGGATGCGTGTTTTCTTGAAGAAACTCATGTCTCGTTGGGTTTTCATTACCTGCACAGAGGCCTGAGTCACGTGGGACTCACATATCATTATTCTGAGCCTCTTCTCCAGGTGGGGTGTTCCCATCTCCTCCCCACCTTCAGCCACCCTCACCCCACAGGCTTTCTCATCCTCCCTGGGCTTTCAGAGGAACCACAGAGCCACGTTCAGAGGCAGCACTAAGTGACAGCTGGTGTCCCCTGAGCAAAGAAATCACCACCGATGAGGATGATTCTCTTAGCCTGCAGCCAACCACGTTCACCTCCCGGATCTGAGAATGGGAGATCCCACCATCCTCATTTGAAAGAAATTATTTTACCGGCTGGTGTTTGAATTATCCACAGGATGTTTGGATCCGGGACGAGACGTAAGTAGACGCCTGATGCTGGCTGACAGCATGTCACAACAAAACCCATTGCCAGAATATGATGATAATTTCACCCATCAAGTAGAACCTCTTCCATGAAATCTAAGCGACAAAGCATCCCGGAGGACTGGAAAAACACAGTCAGGCAGGAGGCAGTACACTTTTTTCACATTCCAGCTCGTCCCCTTTCTTCACTGAGCACTTAGGCTGAGTAGCAGACCTCCCTGAGTCTCCGTTTCCCCACGTGAAAATGTGAATAGGAGCATTTTCCACACTGAGTTATTGTCAGGATCAGATGATCTCATGCGTGTAAAGCACCCCGCGTGGAGCTGAATGGGACTCTAGTCGAGATGGGAAAGGGACGATGACAGGGTGGACGGGGCTGTCCCGGGTGTGCCCTGACGCACGCCTGTGGCAGATGCCGCTGGAAGCTAAGGAAGAGTGTCTGACCTGAGAGCTGCAGAAATGAAACTCTGAGTTTCTGGGATGATGGAGCAGTTCACTGCCTGAGTTCGTTTGCGCCGTAGGAAAAAGAAAATCGTAAAACTTGAGACGAAGAGAGAATTCATGGTAGGTCCTGAAGGAACGGGACACATAAGCTCACTGCAAGGCAGGCAGTGGCTTTGGGGAAGAGAGGTGCAGTTTGCCACAATTAAGAGTGAGCACATCCAGGGGATTAACTCAAAACGCTGGGCGTGACGTCGTAGACAGAGAGCGCCCTTGACCTTAAACTCAGACGTGAGACACGTCCAAGGCTGTGGCCTGGGAAGCAGGCGGCCTGGGATCCAGTTGGGAATTGCTGCTTTACCTTAAGGTCTCTCTCTCCAGGGTTCCATTCAACATCTTTGTAAACTGAGGGGTTGAAATGACCTTTCCCAGTGTGACTCTCTATGGCCCTTTGAGGGCCACCCCCGTGAGCAGAAAGCCGACGTCTCATGAGCTGGCATCACTGCAGCGTAGCAGGTGTCAGGTCCTTTCCGTTGCAAAGCACAGTCAGGGCCTGTTCAGTGAGCGGGTCGGACAGATCGGGCAAGAATGTGGCCTTTTCTTCTGCTTAAACCCGACGTCCACCCCATGCGTCCCGCTGCCCTTACTCCAACTGCTTTTTCTGGTCTCCACTTAGAAGTCGTTCCTCTGGGAGGCTTCCCTGTCTGTCTACACCTGGGTCAGCTGCCTTTGTCCCTTACTTGTTCCCACAGTGTCCACTTAGGCCTTTCTCACCAAACCGAAGCTGGAGGAGAGCTCCTCACCTACCTGTATCTCCGGCCCCGCTGTAAGCACAACGATGCCAGACGCCATGCCCACCTCTCTTTCCCCAGAGCCCAGCACAGTGCCTGGCCCGTACTCCGTGCATGTGTGTGCATGTGTGTGCGTGTGTGCGTGTGTGCGTGCACACACATGCACGTGTTAAATGTGAGAAAAGGCCTTGGCTCAAATGCTAGCTCTGCCACCTACCTGGGCTCACTGCCTGCTTCCCCATCTTTTCTGTCTTCTCCTTGCCTATGGCCAAATTCCTAGTTCAGGCCCTTATAACCATTTACCTATGTCGTTTCTAGAAACTTCCTTGAGTCTGCCCTCCCTCTTCCCAGTGCTCTCCTTTGCTTGCTTTCAGGTAATTTTTATTAAAATATTGGTATTTTTAAAAATATCATTTTTAATGTCACTTTTAAATGTCTCAGGGTCTGTATTAGAAGTTTCAACTCCTTAACCTAGCTTTCAAGGCTATTTCCCATCTAATCTCAAACTACCTCTCCGGCTTCCGCTCTCATGAACTCTGACTCACCAGCCTCAGACTGTTCGCCATTTCCTGAGTGTCCCATCAGCTGTCACATGTCTGCGCCTTGCATGCAGCTCATTTCTGCCTCGCTTGCCTCTCCCACTCCTGTTTCTACCTCAAAATATTCTCTGGGGTCAAAGAGATCTTGCTCCTCCTCCTCCTCCTCCAGCAACCACCGCATTTTCATAATGGTGACATTAATGTCTGTTTTCTCCATTCAACTGCAACTTCCTTTTCACCTTTCTTCTCTCCTGTGGGACTGGATGAAATGCCTGCAGGTCTTCACGTGGAAATTGGTCTTGGCATCTAGCCCCATGGTTATCCCTCAAGTTGGAATGAACTTGGGCAAGTTTTCTGAGGTTGGGGGTTTTCTTGGCCATGTGGAAGGAGCACCAGCTCCCTCGGATGCTAGAGAGAGGGGCTCGAGATAAGTGAGAGGCAGCTTTTTCATGGGAGTGGGCTCCAGCTCCTGGTCACCATTGGATCTGCTGCCTGCTTGCCCCCAACAGCTGGACTCTGTGAGCCACTCCTTCTGGGGGAGGCTCTGTGTGATGTCACAATTCTGTGTGATACCAAGAGGCCCAATGAGGAAACACTTAGCCTTGGCATTTTCCATCTTAGCCTGCTCCATTAACAGCTTCCTCTTGACTTAGGAGAGCTGACCATTCTGTTATCGATCCAGTCCAGAACACTTGGTCAACTTTATTTTAAGGCGATGGATAGTGGGATACAATCAAAAGAGCAGGGGCTTTGCAACCACACTGACCTGCCGCCAAACCCCACCTCTCTCGTTTGGGAGCTGTGAGAAATTGGGGCAACTTTTCTGAGCCTCAGTTTACTCAGATGCAAAATGAGAAAGTACCTTCTACATAGTTCCATCTCAGTTAGTATCGGGGTTAAGTGAGAACTTATTTAAGAGTGGAGAGCGGTGTCGAGCATATTGCAGCTATCTGATATTCCCCTTTTTGTCTGTGATATCTTAAATCTATACATTTTAATGCGATATATTTTAGCTTTTTAATTTAACGTCATTATGCTCTCACTAATATTGAGGGATTGCAAGTATAAAGGAGCTGAACTATTCTTTGAGTCTCATAGTCCAAATGCCGTTACAGAAAAAGACCATCTACCCAAGATTACATAGCAAGGTGTGCCCAAGCTGGAATAAGGCTCCATCTTCCCGACTCCAGCCCCTCACTTTAGGGATCCCTGTACCCGATAGAGCAGGCAGGCACTGGGGTTTCCTTAAGTAGGGTCACCATGTTGGTCTGTTCCTTTCTGGACAACCTCTAATTCATCCACTAGACTCTCAACTCCACTCTCCCGCATTCTTCCATAGCCCCAGTGGAGACTATTGAGCTGCCCTCCGCTCGTCCCTGCTGACACATGTCTGTTAAGTTCGCTTCCCCAGTCCTGGGGACCAGAATGGACCTTCTGAAGTGAATGTCCCCACACACCAGGAGCCACACCTCCCTGTTTTTAGAGACCTTCATCATAGAAAAGATTGGATTCTGTGACTCTGAATGAATGCAGTAGAACAAGAGTTCACCATACGACACGTGAAAAGGACATTGTGTGAAACACCAGGCACTTAAATTTGGGAGAAAACTCTCTTCTGTGTTTCAATATTTACCTACAGCTCAAAGCATTGGGGTGCCAAATAAGAACCTCAAGCTCCAGGTCTAGCTTTTTCTAGCATCATCTCTGCTTTCTTCCCACCTGTTTCCCCAAGCTACAACGCGTCCGCATATACACCCTCCGAGAGACAGCTTCACTCCTGCCCACCTCACGCCCTTGCCTTGCTCTCCTCTGGGAACACCTTTCTCGTGTTTTCTACCTGGAGAACGTCCACTCATTGCCTCGGCCCATTCAGGCTGATGTAACAAAATACCACAGACTGAAGAGCTTACAACCAACAGGATTTTGTTTTTCACAGTAACAGAGGCTGGGAAGTCCAAGCCCAAGATGCCAGGAGGTGTGGTGTGCTGGTTGCCGAAGGTCCCCTTCCTGGTTCCCTGATGGCAACTTCTCACTGGGCCCTCACATGGAGAAAGGGACAAGGGAGGTCTCTGGGGTCTCGTCTGTATAGTCTCTAATCTCACTCCTTAGAGTTTCACCTTCGTGACCTAAGCATCTTCTAAGTGTCCCACCTACTTGTACCATCATCTTTGGGGGTGAGGATTCAACACATGGATTTTGGGGTTGATCCATTCAGACCACAGCATTCACCCATCACAGCCTACTTAGAATTCCCTGTCTCCAAGGGAGTCCTTCTGATTCTCTGCCTTTCTCTTCTGCGCTAACCCAAGACTTTGTGATTATCTTTAAATATCATATTTGCCCCACAAAAGTGTATTTTCGGCTTTTTGCACTGGGCTATTATTTCCCAAAGTTGCTGTGGGAAATCACCATGGGGATAAAAATGGGGGGGTGGTCACTGGTCATTAAAAATTGGATAAAGCCATCTTTAAAGTGAAGCTACTGACTTTCCTGGGAGGCTGCTCCAATACTTCAACATGGTGGCCATGTGCTGGCTACCTCCCTGAAGAATGATAAAAAGTCAACATTGCCTCAGCCTTCTAGACATGGCACACTGCTTTACTGATTCATCTCCAGGGACTAACGATCTGTAAACAAGCTCCAGGGAACTTTGTACCAACCCGTGAGGAAGAGACTGAGTCAAATGTATTTTCTCTTTCCAACAGCTTGAGCTTTCATACACATGGGTGTTTTGAGGTGAGTAAAGTGAGTTACATTAGACTGCTAATTCTCCATCCCCAGGCCAAGAATCTGGAAGTGGGTAGCAGAACAAGAAGGGTTCTCCCCTCCTTCCAAGAACTGACTAATTCTCATCCGTAAGAGGCAAGATGCTCAGGCAGCAGTTACTTCCCGTTGCTGCCCCCTCACTCTGACTCACAGTGGGTTCCAAGTGCCTCTCCCAGGAGAGAAAAAATGTGACATGTTTTGGCTGGAACTCGATGGCCAAGAATCTTGCCACCTGCCATACTTTTGCAGGGAGAGCTATTAATTTGACAATAGTCCTTGTTTTTTTTTTTTATTATTATTATTCTTGCAGAGACCGTCTGAGTTGGGAAAAACCTGGCCCCAGCAGAAGGAAGTGGGGGCTTCTGATGGGGCCAGGATCCTGTTCTCAGCCTGGCGGCTTTCACGTCGCTGTCTCTCAAAGTAACCCAAAGCAGATATGCTAAGGGGCTCCAGCATTTACGAATTGTGCTCTTGGCTCGGAGGGCCAGCTGGAAGCCCTTGAACATATCTCCAGGGATGAGTTTGGCAAACGTCCCCGTCAGAAGATGCTGAGTTCTCTGTTGCATTTGGCCAGGCTGCTCGGGGTACTGGCTAAAGTGGCAGCTGGAAGGGGTGGAAGAGTCTAGTGGCTCTGAGCTTTGGCAAAGTCTCTGGAAGGATTTCTTAAATATTCTGGTTGCAGCCGAAGCCAAATTATCTTTCTGATATATGTGCCCCCTTAATATCGAAACTCATATGCATTTCAGGGGAAATTCAATCCAGATGTTTCCAGGCTATTTATCCTTAATGCACTCAAATGCCATCATGTGAGAGAAATTTATTTCAGGAAAAAATGTTGAGCCCATCATAAACCCCCTTTCTTTGAGTCAAATATTCATATTTTTTTCTTACCCCCCACCCAAATATTATATGGAAAGGACACAGGTTTGCTTCTAAGCCCTCGGCCCTGATGTTTCCAGAACAAATGTTCTAAACTCAGCCGTAGTCTGAATTCTTCATCCTTCTTGCTACCCACATTCACCATGAAAACTGTAGCCACCTCGTCACCAGCAGCGAAAGAAACTGGATGGGTGTTGAGATGTTGCTGGTGTTGCAGCAACGTGATCACGGTCAGTGTTTTGTTTGGTTTACTCGTGATTCTCGCAATAATCATTTCACTGTTTGTTGTTAGATTTCCTTACAGAAATGACATTGTTCCTCGAATACAAACTAATTAAACTTGCATTTAGAATTGTTATTACACTTAATGTCTCCGGTTCACAACTTTGTTTATCTCCACAACAAGCATTCCCCACCATGAATATACCTAACTTGGGAAGGCACATGCCACAGATATGGCCCCTGGTGTGAAAACTCATGATCACGTTGGGGACTTTCTACTAAGTCGTCAGGAATGCATGACCGGTGATGAGGGGAGAGATGAGATCTAGGTCCAGGATAAAGAATTAACCAGGGGTACAAGCTCTAGGATCAAATGAGCCCAAGTTTGAATCCTAAATTAACCACTCGCTCCCTGTGAGACTATGTGTACATTATAAGACTCAATTTCTTATCTGTAGAATGAGACAACTGGTAGTGGAATTGAAATGGAATAATAAAATAATACATAGTTCTCTGATCATTTTTTTTAAATACAATAATTCTCTTACTTAGTGAAGTAAGATCTACTAGTGAAACAACAAAGCCGCGAGCAGGTGTGCACCTGAGTCTCTTCCTAGATCTCGTTAGGTCAAGACAATTTGGTCATCCATTCCATGGTAACTTTATCTACAAGGCCTGATTTTCACTCAGTTATCCAAAAAACGAATAACAATAAGGCCCGAAGGAAGAGTGCTAATGAAGCGCCACTGCCTCTCTCCAGTGTGACTGTGTTTCTCAGATTGGGGGGACGTCTCTCTTGGGGTTTGCTGGCTAATAGCAGGGGTGATGCAAAGCCAAGCACAACCACGGCACTTCCACTGAGGGGGCCAATCCTGGAAATTTTGGAGAAAACATTATTTTCTCAAAAAAAAAAAAAAATACAGGCAGATATAAAGTAAAACACAGCATTGCCTGAATTTAAAATGAAACGTGGAACTTAAAATTTTGTTTTTAAAAAATAACTTACATTCATTGAGTCCATATACAGAGACTGTGCTAAGTGCTCAACATGTATTGACTTATTTAGCCCTCAGAGCAACCCTATGAGGAAGATTTTTTAAAAAACCATTGAAGCAGACAAGATCTAAAACCCAGGAAGGTGAACGGAACTACCTGAGCCACATGGCTCCTAAACTTAGCGGGATCTGAACACAAGACCGCCCACTTGCAGGGCCCATAAATCTGACCCCTGTGCGATCCTGCCTCGCAGTCTGCTGTGGACTTGGAGGGCAGTGTGACCCCCGTCACCGTAAAGCACGGGGATATTCATTCACCTTCTCCTCCTGGCTTCGAGAACTGGGTGGAAATTTTTCAGAAGCTTGGAGTCTTGCTTCCCCTGTGGCTGGTGGTGGTTATATAACATGCACATCAGTTTTAAAAAAAAAAGCTGAATTGCAAATAGTCTACTAACCTGGAAGGAATGTCTGAACGACTCCCACACCGCACTGGTGCTAATTCAGTTGAGAGAGCTTTGTGGCTTTGCTGTGATTTTATTGAAATAAAGGGTTTGGCTGTCGTCGTTAGTAACTTGAGTATGTCTTTTGATGCGTGTAAAAATCGCTCAGCTAAATGACATTTACATGTTATTCTTGACTGCCTGTGGAAGCAGATAATCCTTTCTCCAGAAGGATGCAGACAGCCTCCAGGATTTGTGAAGGGAAAGCATCCGGGAAGGAACACAGTCTCCTGCACGCCTGGAGGGGAGCTTTCTGGGTTGATGATTCACATACTTTTATAGCTTTGGTTTTAAAAAAGCAATTTAAATGTGCATGGGCTTCGGGAGTGTGTGTTCACAGGGATGCACTGGAGTCTGTCTGTCCCCACACGCGTATGGTCTCAGAATGCGACCGGGGAGATGGCTGAGGTGACTGACTCTGGTGTCAGGGGCACCCATGTGATCAAAGAGGGTAGAACCGCCTGCTCCAATATGCTACTACCAGACGGTGCCAAGACGAACAGACGAGGAGAAAATATTGTGTCAGAAACCCAGACCTTGAGTCCTCACCAAAGGGCTCGCGGAACGGCACGGGGCTGCGTCTGAGGGCCGCGGTGTTCTGTACAGGGTGTGAGGGCTGCGTGGACGGACTCCAAAACGCATGGCTCGTCCAGAGTCGGAGGAGAAGTGCCATACAGGCTGTGACTCACCTCGGATGGGGGTCTGTGTGCAAGGGCAGTGGGGGGGATTCAGCAGGTGTCCAGGGACAGCAAGGAGCGGCCTCTGCACGGAGCGGTCAAGCTCATCAGAGAAACTCAGTGGGTCTCAGGGCTTCTGTCCTGCTAGTGCGTTCGCCTAGGATCCACTGCTGTCACCTCCCGGCCCCAGCACCTGGACATCTGGTTAGTAACTATCAGACCGGCCTTCTTTCCAGTCCTCAGGCCCGCCCTGTCCCTGCCACCCTGTTGAGCTCCTCATCGTCCTTTTCTGAAGAACTGGAACCATCTCTCAGATGGATTCCTGGTTCCCTGCTCCGAGTCTTGCCCTCCAGGCCACCTTGCACTCACCTTCCACAGCCATCATTCTCCCGGATGTTCTGGGTATGTCCTCTCCCCGCAAATAAAACATCTGGTGGCTTTGTGTCACAGCGGGACATTTATCCAGATTCCCAAGTGTGGCATGCATAGCATCCCTCTGTCTGTGGTCCTTGCCTCTGCCACCCTTCCCACTGCCCTCTCCATACATCCTTCCCGCTCTGCTCCTGCGACAGGCTTTCTCAGGATTCTGCGCCTGCACTAACAGCGCTCCTTTCCCCGGGACCATCGTCTGATGTGTCATTCATGCCACCCCTCGCCTGGCCAGGCCAACACATCCAGGTCCTTCAAGTCCTGGCTGGTGATGCTGCCCCCGTGAAGCCTGTCCTGGTTTCCCCGTAGTCTTGACACACCCTCCTGTCAACCCAGACTGTCCTGCCCTACCACGAGGATGGGACTGATCTCCGTACGTGACAGTTTTTACCTGACTGCCTCTCCTTGTCACAGTATTTTGTCCCTGGATCCATAACCCCTAGTATAGTGCCCAGCCCTAAGGAAATTCTTAGTAGATCTTCACTAAATTGACTGGAATTGAGTTTGCTTTATGCAAGACTGAAGGGCAGGAAAATGTAAATGAATTCTTTCTCTTCCAGACCACGTATCTGGACTGTGCAGAAGGTAAAGGGATGTGTTAGTGAGTGTGGTCGGTGACATTTCAACTCCCAAAGAGCAGTTCCAGGGCATCGGCGCTCAGCCTGCCCATGGCCGGCCCTTCCAGAGGACAGTTCTGCAGCCGGGCACTTGGCACATCCAGACACCAACTCATTTTACACGTAAAAAAGCATCTGGACTGTTTGGGAACAGCATGCCATTCGGGACCATTGGTATGGCTATGCCAACAGTGCTCTGTTATTTCAAAAAGCCAGATTTTGGTTAGCCCTCCTGTCCTCCAGTTCTCCAAAATCAGTTTATTTGTGCACAAACGCCTACCTGAGGCTTAGGGTTTAAACGGAGAGAGAAGCTAATTCCTTTTCTTATCCTTCTTCTGGATAGATAAGCAGATATTTGGAGAATAAGTTAGTTTATCCAAATTATCTGAGCAGCGGACAGCAAAGGCAAAGTCACATCTGCAAATTTACTTCTGTGAGGCTGGTAGAGGAGACCTTCTATTGGCATGAAGATCTGCTCAACCTCCTGGAAAAGGAGGTGGAGGCTTTGAGGATGCTTAGGAGCAAAGGAAACAAAGCTGAAGACAATGCCCTGAGCAGGCAAGCAAAGAACCCTGAGGTTAGTGATATCCTTCAGCCTTGTCCCCTGAGTATCAGCATAGAGAAACAGACAGGTGCCACATTGGGTGGCTTACAGGGACATCCTCTAATGCCGCTAGAGAAAAACATGAGCCAAGTTTCTTGTTTCACTTCCAGAGGTCGGTAAAAATTAGAAACAATCAATTATATGGATGGAACTTGGCCCTTCCTCCAGCCTAAATTCATATATTGAAGCTCTCCCTACCCCAATGTGATGGCATTGAGGGTGAGGCAGTTAGGAGGTGATTGGGTTTAGATGAGGTCATCAGGGTGGGACCTTCGCGATAGGATTCGTGATTTTATAAGAAGAGAAAGACAGAGAGCTCTTCTCTCTCTCCACTTGCAAAGAGGAAAGGCAGTGTGAGCACACAGCAGAAAGGTGGCCTTCCCCAAGTCAAAGAGTGGACTCTCTCCAAGACCTTGACCTTTCACCTCGCAGGCCTCCAGAACTGTGAGAAGGAAATGTCTGTTGTTCAAGTCACCCAGTCCATGGCACTTGGTTACGACCCAAGCTGACTCAGACCGTCGGGCTAACCTTTGGTCCGGAACCAAGAACTGTCAACTTTGAAGCATGTCCCCACCAGTGGGAGAGCGTGGAGGATGTCCGTGGGCTGACAAGAGATGGCCCCTTGATTCGCCACCTATGCAACCCCGAGCACCTGACTCATGCTCTGCGTTTCAGATTGCTCTCCATAAAGACGGGGCGACATCCACCCCACTGAGACAGTGTGCTTGTGAAACGTGGTAGCACGACGGATGTGACGAACGAGCATCTGGGGAGGGTGAGCACAGGGATCTGGCTGCGGAAAGAGACAAGGAAAAGTAGAGGCAGCAGCTGCTGCATAGGGCTGCAGGGAGAATATGAAAGACCAGGAGTGGGGGACAATTCCACAGCTACCGGGGCACAAAACACACCACCCGAGACCACATGGACACCACGTGGGACCTGAAGAACTAGAATGCCTGGTACTGTCCTGCCTGGGGGCTTGGATCCAAAGCCAGAGTCAGCTTCATAGGTGTTTCCCAGACCCCTCCCCCAGCCGGATGAAGTAAGAGTTTCCTTTCAGGAAGGAACTTAAGCCCTGTCCCCATGACACCGAGGCAGAGGGCGAAGTCAGTCCCACTGAAAGGACTCAATGGCTCCTTGTTTCGCCGTGTTACAGAATTTGCTGAATGCAAGATTTCGGCTGGATGTTTTCTGGAAGGGAAAAGAACCCCGAAGCCTATGGAATGCAGATGGGTATTCCATACGTCTCCACTTCCTCCCTCCAGGAAGCTGCAGAAAATGCCTCTCGGACACAGAGGAGCTCCACAGAGGCCTCCGGCATCCTGTCGCTCTGACTCGTGCGGTTCCAATTTGAAGCAGCCACAAATGTAAAATGACTTCATTTTCCTGTGCCAGATCCCCCGAGGATTGCAGACTTGTTTGTGCCTCTCGGAAATGAAGCCCAGCCGGGCCCGAGACAAGGAAAACACTTCTATAGGCTGCAGGGAGGCTGCTGGAGCCAAACAAGAGAGGACTCTGTTCATCCCGCTTCAGTCCCTAAGCTCCCGGGCTCTGTGCGCAGTGAGAGTGGGTTGGATGACAGTTCAGAAACCAGAGCTTAGATGTCAACCTCAGGGCTGGGACCACAGATCATTCGCCATGCTCCTTCCCGGAACTCGCTCCCAACAGGTCCCCCTCCTTAGCCTTTGACATCATTTATCCGCAGGGAGGTCGGAAGGGAGATCCACACACAGTGGACGTCTCATGAATAGTGGGGGGGGGGTCTCACTCTTTGCTTCATGGGGTATCGAGCCCACCCTTGAAAGGCAAATCGTACCAAACAGAGAAAATCTTTACCATTCAGGGTTTTCATTGATTCAAGATTTATTGACCGCCGACCGTGTGATCACAGGCACCAAAAACATAGGGGGGAAGAAAAAAAACAAGTTTCCCAACCTCCCGTTCCAAGTTTGAGGGATCTTGCTGTGCAGGTTCCGAACCAAGTCTGCTTCTCCTAGATGCCGTGTCCCCTCTACAATATGGTGCTCACAGTGCGTATCTCTAAGCAGTACTGGGGCGATTACACAAGACAATGGCTTCCCAAGGCCAGTCAGTGGCACTTGCCTCTCACACTGCCCCGTCCCTGTTTGGTTAGATATGTGCTAGGGGCCCTGTATACTCCACCTTCCATCCCTTGAGGAATAAACTGAAGATAGTGAACTTGAGCTGGGGAGCTCTGAACCAGTGAGAGAGAATTTGTGGTTTGCATCCCTCCATGCTAGATGAAGCAAAGTCGGTATTCAGGTAGATGGATACCGTGAGATCCCAGCCCAGACATACAGATGGAGTGCGTGTTAGCATCCCATGCAGAGAAAGAGCGTTTCTGGAACACTAAACTGAGCAGCTGAAACGCCCCGCCCTAAGAATCCTTGAATGTTAATCGGCTCCTGTTCATTTTCTACCAAAAAGGACTTCGTGAAGAAGTGTGGAAAGAACAAAAGATGAATTTAGAGCTATCATAAAGGCTATGCAGAATACCACCTGCGCTACTCGCTGGGCACAGATGTGTGTTGGCTGCCATCGCATGCCACCCAGGCTGACAGCAGTTCTGTGATCACCACCCAGTAACTTCATTTCACAGATAAGGACATACAGGATCAGAGGTTCATGTCTCTCCCAAGGTTACACAGAACTCTCTGACGCCTTCCCCTGCACACCCCTCTGAAGGCCGACTCTTCAGCCCTGAGTTTTCCGAAGTGAACAAGGAGAGGAGGGCACCCCGCCGTCTCTGTTTCTTCCAGCTTCGCAAAAAGTGAAGGGTGAGAACTTTCAATAACTAACACTAATATTTCTTTAGAAAGATGCAGAAGAGACGAAATTCTGATCAAGCATTGTTAAAATACAAAAGATTTGAGTGCCAAACATATACACAGGAAGAAATTAGTGATTAAGAATTTTCCGTTGGAACACTGCAAGTGTAAACACTTTAGCTCACATCCTTTATATTTCTAAGAGTAAACCGAATCTGGGGCCTCCGGGAGGAGGAAGCTCATCTTAAAAAGTAAAGTCAAAGAACCTTGCTCTCAGGTCTGTCTGTCGGAAGCATTCCATTGCCCTGAATAATATATTTACATAATTGTTATTTAAAAATTTAGGAATATTTTGTCTTTTTTACTTTTATTCTATAAGCTGTTCCTTTTTTCTTTCTTTCTTTCTTTCTTTCTTTCTTTCTTTCTTTCTTTCTTTCTTTCTCTCTTTCTCTCTCTCTCTCTCTCTCTCTCTCTCTCTCTCTCTCTCTCTTTCTTTCTTTCTTTCTTTCTTTTAAATAAAATGGGTGAACTTTGTAATCTTTTCAGCCCTAAGGGTCTTAATTAGGCCCTGACAAAAAAAGACAACAAGAATCACACACACACGAAAATGCCTACATTAGGCATTTAAGCAGCTATTAAATCTAAACGATGCTAACGAAGAGGAGCTTCTAGAAATACTATCATTGCATTTATTTAATCTGCTCTTTTACAGTTACCAATGATGTTCACATCCAAAATCTCACAATTCCAATAACAAACTCTTGAGATATCCAAAGAAACTGTTAGTAGTGTTCATAGATACAGAAAGGAATGCTTACCAAACATGACTTTTCCAAGTTCAAATGGCTGTTAAATCTAACACTGAGGCACATTTAAAAATTCTACTCTGTTATCTGTCTCCCCAGTGCCTAGTCTTACATGCGGCAAATAGTTGGCACTTAGTAAATTTTTCTGTGAATAAACAAACTTCTAATGCGAAAAGCTACCCCCATAAGAATACTAAAATTGTTTTTGTCTTTATACGGTGTTGAATAAGCATCTGTCTGCCTGCGTCACTGAAATTGAAGGTGGAGGTTTTCTGGGAAGGCCACCTTTACCTGCAATCATACCATTAGAAATATTTAAGAAGTATTGTTTTTTTAATGCCCACAGAAGAGAGAATAGAGTTGTCAGCAGAGGTGTTTAATAACATTGCAGTAAATTAATCGGACAAATCACCATAATTAAAAAAAAAAAAAGAACATTTAGATGAGCAGCTACTATGTGCTAAACCTTCGACAAGTCACCGTGACCATCCAGGTAAATGAAACAGCTGTTGTTATCGGGTAGCTCACAGTCCGGGGGTTCCAATCAGGCAATCAGAAAACAGTGGGAGGTCTGACACTGCTAGAATGCAGATAACACCTTCCAGAGTTAAGTACGAAGACTGCATGTGGGGGTCAAAGAGGTGGCAGCGGGTATTCTCGGGACCAGTATTAGAATCATCTGTAGCACTTTGTTTTCTTTCAAGCCTATAGTGACTTTGAGATCAATACTGATTGAATCTCGTCTAAGAGGGAGGAGGAACTGACATGCACAAGCTCACGTGGGGATGGCCATCGGTGGTAGAACACAGGGCCCTGGGGCGAATGCCAGCGGTATTCCTCATGCCACACGCACGTGAGGAAGACTGTAAATGAAGGCTGCCTCCATCTTGCCTTAGGGGGACAGGGCACAGAAACCAGATGAGGTAGGTTCATGCCAAATCATACAGGACTGAGTCAACACAGTCAACCACAGAGCGATGGCCCCAGGATTTAGACTCAGACCTCCTGCACCGGTGAGGGAACAAGCCCATCAACATATGCATGGAAGCTGGAGGCCGCTGAAGAACCCCAGCTCCTCATTCTTTTATAAAAGGATAAAAGGATATCCTTTTGTGGACACTTTATGCTGAGTTGAGAGTCATACTCTTCTGGAAGTTGTGAGGTCATCCACCACCGCACTCAGCACTGACCAAACACTTGGACACGATTTGGTCCAGTTCGTGGGCCCTGAGGGAGGCGGTGATTCACAAGTCATTCTGTGGAGAATAATGGAAATGATCACTGTGCTCTGGTCACCCGGAACCATTAACAGCCCCTGGTCAGTGATGATTTCACTGCGGTCCTGTCGGGAGGAAGGGGATGTATGAGTGACCTCTCCTGGCCTCTCCATTCACAGGCCTGTGGGATTGTCTTTATCGAGCTGGTTGTTGGGAACGGAGGTACCCACCTCATCTGGGGCGATTTGTTGTGTGTGTATCTCCAGATTCATGAAGCAGATTGTAACAACAGATTTTTTTCTTTTCCTTTTTGTTATGTTTTAATACTATAGTGTATGTAATGACATAGAAAGAACTGCTCGAAATCTGCTAGACTCTTCCTTATTTTAAACTGCCGCTCATCCGCACGTATCTGCATATGGTGTTGAGACGTCGACATAAGTAAGGGGGCAGCGGGAAACTGCAAGAACGAGGAAGGTTTCTCTTTCCTGTGCTGTCAGATCTCTTCCCTGGGGCTCTCCTAATGCGTAGGAAAAGGGAAGACTGTGATCTGATCCTCATCCTCGTGCTTCTAATTCATAGAAAAATTAAAGTTCCGTCTCACAGCAGATTGGAATTGGAGTAATGTATGCTTTCCTACCACAATCCACATTTATGCACTGGAATTTTATGTCATGGAAATCAGCAGGGAGGTTATATGTGGTTATTGATTTGTCTTTCAGCTCTTGACCTTGAAGCTCTCGGTCCATTCAACGGGAATGATTTTTAAATTTGTCTCTGACCTGCAGAAACTCACAGACTGCTAAACACCAAAAATTCATAAGGGGGGAAGATTAAACATAAGTAGATGTGGCAAACCAGAAGCCCACTGATTCATAAGCACATGACATTAATGTAGCTGGATTAGCCACCCAAAGTAGGAGAAGAGAATAAAGGCAGAATATGCCCTAATTTCAGATGATCGATCAGTGCTCACTCTAAAAACATTTTAATAAAATTATAGATCAAGGAAAAACAGCCAGTGCCATCTACTGAAGTCTAATGCCCTGGTCTCTCCCCTCCCTATAAGGTAGCTGAAGGACTTAACACAGACTTAAAGCATCCTATCCAGCCCTCCAGCCCAAGGTGGATTCACATGTACCATCTTTAGCTATCAGCCACACTAATTGCAACTGCCTCTGTTAAAAGAATTAGGAGAGAGAGCAAAGCTATAAGAAACCAGTACAAAAAAATTAAGTCAAAGTTAAAATAAAATAAAAGGACACAAGAGTCTAAGGACTCTTTGGAAAAGAGATTCTTTTTCCCCAGGAAACAGGAGCCAATTTTAGATGTAGTGTTTTTATTTTCCAGAAAATGAAAGAGAATATAAATCTTAAGAAAATCAGATCAGAGATAAAAATGAAAAAAAAAAATATGAATGACTCATGGTGTTAGCAACGATAGAGAAAATAACAAGAAGAATGTTGTACGATGGCAAAACTTTTAAAAGGGCATTAGAAACATCAGAAACTAGAACTGATATGACACTACAGAAAAGTAAGACAGTGACACAGAGGATAGACTGGAAAAACATCCATAGAATGAGAAGAAAAGAGATAAAGAATCAAAGATGAGTAGATGTGGCTAACAGGCAACGCAGCCGTCAATTTTGGATAATTGGTATTGCTCGTATAGCACAGGGAACACATCAAGTGTCCTGGCAACGACGTTCTCCTAAAAATTGAAAAAGAAAATAAATGGACCCAGAATTTTGCCACAGCAAGATGAGATGATTGAAAACAACAAAGTAATTGTCCACGACCTTGTGAATAAAACGACCACTTGCGACCCTAGAATTCTACGTAGAGCCACATTCTCAGAAATATAAGGATAAAGGAAAAATATTCACAATACACTCTGGTTTGACGAGTCCCGCCCAATGAAGACATCTTATTTTTCAAGGTAAAAAAACATGGCAATTCACATGTTCGTAGGTAACAAACATGGCAATGACACCGAAGATGAAAGAATTGGTTGTGAACAGTCAAAAGGGAAGAATGGCTGAAATTTCTAAGGCTCCTGATAACTCCAGCTAAGTTATTTTTATTCAGCTTCTACCGGCGTATACTGCCACGCGCAGTGTAGGATCCCTGCTCTGCCTTAAGGATCTCATTTTTTGATAAGACACCAGCATGAAGAGCCCTGCTTATTTTTTGTGGGATTTTTGTACTTGTTTAATGGGAGGAAAGCTTTTTTATGTGTTTGCTAGCCACTCTTGGGTTTTCTAAGGGGTCACCTGATTCACGCCCTGTCCCTGGATAGGACTGGTCCACACCACCGGGCCCGGAGAGGAGGGGATGAAAGGAGTGTCTTTCCAGAGTTGCTTTCCCACAGCAGACACAACAGGGTAGCTGTGGACCTGTGTGCTGTCTGCAAGGCCCCCCTCCACGCAGAGAGCTGGGCCGGGCCCCCACCACCGGCTGCAGCTCTATTCCTCGCCCGCCTCTGGATTGTGGGGCATGGGGAGGTTATCCCCAAATCAAGTACGACACACGAGAGTCAGGGTCCAGATCCCGAATGGCAAGTCTACACACATGGCCAACCCGAAAAGCTCCCGGGAAAAGTGGGAGAGGAAACACCCAGCAGGGGCGATTGTGACTTTGATTGAGGGTGAGCTGTGTGCCCACAGCAGACTCTGGTATTTCGCTAGAATTTTCTACATACAGCCATCGTCTCAGTTATATATAAATACCGACGTACCGAATGGACACTGCAAAGAGAGGGGTCACTTCCCTGATTACTGCTCGGGTTTTTGACATGTTTGCGTGTTTGGGGGAGGCTGAACTGGGTGGGCGAGGAGAAGGCATCCAGCAGCACATCTGGCGCTCAGTGAAAGCTGCTTTTAGGCCCTAACAGCTGTTTTGATTTTGTGACACGGTCCATGAAGGAGTCGCCGCATCTGGCGCTGACCACAAATTATGAAGTCTCGTTGTCATTTCCCTGAGTAATGACATAATTACGCGAAGGCGAAGGGGACATTTAGTACTCTATGGAAGGTAGATAAATTCCTTTTCATCCAACGACTTCTAGCTTCTTCGAAAGTCTCATTAGTAGAGCGAGGAGGGTCCCAGAGAGTCCAACTTACGAGGAAGAAGAAGTTCCTGTTCACGGGTAAGGAGACCAAGGCCCGGAGGGGGAGGAAAGGTGCCCACAGTCACGTGGACGATTTATGACAGGGCTGGGGTTCAAACTATCACTTCTAACCTCCCGTGGAGTGGGCTTGTATTAGCAAGTCATTTGGGGATACGCCAACAGAGCGATAACCCACCTTTACCCTCCAGGGTCAAGTGCAAGGACAGTGTCTCTTTGCATTTGTGTCCTCAGACCTTGGCACAGGGCTGGGCACAGAGGAGGTGCTCATGACTGTCTCCTGCGCTGATCGGACTGCACTGGTCACGGGGGTTCCTTGCGCTCACCCATGACTATGCTCCCTTCTGTCGCACACGTCCCACCTGTCCCCGCCCCCACACAGAACCACAAACCCACAAAGCAGCGAGGCAGTGGGGGGCAGCGCTGTGGCGACCCCAGCTCTGTTTGCTTCTGTCTGGTTGAAACCTGACAACAGCCTCCATCTATTTATCCTGAAAACCCTCAAAGATAATACCAACAGTTAGCAGGGGGGGGATTAGTCATAGGCAAACATGTTTTCCTGACGTGGCCCCAAGAAAAACACCCCCCTGCGCAGTTCCTGGGTTTCGGCCTCGCCTCTTCTATGGAACATTGGGTCAGGACCCGGCATGGAAAGTAGCTGGGCCGCAAGCGCCTTGCCAGACCTCAGAGGGCCCTTGAATATTTCCCCGCATTTCCTTCCTATGACGTAGGAAAATTTCAGATATGCCAACAACCCTGCCCCCAGCCCTCCTTTAGGATTAATAAGTTTCAGAAAAATATGTTTAAATGACTAAATCATGTTGCTTTTCACAACTCTGCTCAGTACGCAATCTAAAGGAAAGTTCTCGGATGCATGTGGGTTAAGATAATAACGACCCAAGTGGCAACCCTTTCTTCGCATTCGGTAAATATTTACTGAGCACCTACTATGTGCAGGCGCTGGGGATAGAGTGATAAATAAGACGAATCCCTGAGTTGTGGACAGGCATGAACGAGGCCGTCCGAGCCATGACAGAGGTGACCCAGCATGTCACACACTTTGAGAAGGGACATGTGACTCAGACTAGGTGTCTTCTCAGAAGACATGGACCTGAACTGTGTCCAAAACGGTGGAAGGAGTCGGCTAAGAGAATAAAGAACTGAACAAAGGGGCATCTCCGTCTTATTATTTCAATAGGGATCGTTTAAAATCCGATCATTTAGATCTGGAACCCACCATTTCATCTATCAGGACGCTGAGGATCAGACGTTAATCAGCCTGCCCGACGTAGGTAGTGTGTCTGTGACAGGCCATGGACCCTGTCCTGGGTCTCATGTGTGGTAGAGGACAGCAGCCATGCCACCTCTAACCTTAGCAGTCGTCCACGATAACCCCACCGGGAGGTGGGCTGGGGAGCCTGATGAGGTGTGGACGCAGTGACACCCATTCCAGCCTGCCACACTCACTGCCATCCCAGGCCGCTGTGCGCGTGCCCCTGCAGATGGGCAGAGAGCACCTGCCACATGACTTCAGTGACGTTAGCCGCGACGTCAAATGGATTCCTCGCTCATCTTGGTTACTGAGTTCGCATCCCAGTGGCTTCATCCATTTCATGAGTTTTTCTTAGGTGTCGCCACATAAATCGAGCTGTGACGTGACCGGGTCTGTGCCCTTAGAAGCGGTCCCTGCCTGGGCACTGAGCATCTGCACCGGGGGGGGGAGCCAGCGAGCCTGTCAGGTGTGGGCATTGGTGATGCTCACATGTCACCTCCCCAGGCTCTGTGCTACTCTTTTCTCAAGTACAGTTGTGATTATGGTTCCTCCCCATTCCTAATGGTTCCTGCTTTTTCTTTTCTGAGCAAAAAAAAGCAGTTTTTGGACTTGCCGCCCAAGGCCCTGCATAGGCCGTCCCCAGGCTTGCCACCTCATTTCCCTCCTCCAGCCTGACATGTCCTGCTTCTACTAAACTGTTCTCCACTTTTTGTACCTCTCCCTAATTCCTTAAGTAAGAATGTCCTTTACCAACTACCTGAATCACCGCCTTCTCCGTAAAACCATCCGTCGGGCCCTCCTGTACCTAATCAAGAGAACTTATCTGAAAACCTTTTATGATGATGATCAATTTGTGCCTTGCACTATGATCACCACACACATATCTCATTTTTCATATTAAACCTTGGGTTCTCTAAGAGAAAAAATTGTGTGTGTGTGTGTGTTTTTTAACCCTCCATAGGCCTAGCCCTTTATTTGACCTAATTTTTAATTCAGTTAAAGGAAGTGATTAAATAAAGGAATATCTGGCTTTAATTATTACATGAAAGTGAGTCCAACACAAACATTGCCCTCAAGTTCCTGGAAGTGGGTGGCCAGGACCTGGGAGGAGGTCGTACCCTATTCTAGCCGGGAAAGTGCTCTGGAATAGTGACGTGGCTATTTAAATAAAAAGTGTCTGAGTGTTTCTGCCATGAAAGATTGCCAACGGATGTTCACTGCACAAGATAAAGAAAATATGGGCAAAACACATGACAATGAGAAGCCAGAATATGAAATGCAGAGACCATCCTCCAAGAAATCCATGGGCCTGACGGTGTGCGTGTAGAGCTCCCGTGAGACTCCTGATCCCGGGAGAAGAACCGCTTGAATAGTGCAGTGTAGACCGCAAGCACCACCGCACCACTGGTCGTGGGATTCAGAAACAACAACGAACAACAACAACAAAAGCTACAATCTAATGATCACTCTCTACGTGCTCAGCGTCTTCTCTGTGACGTGCATGTGCTGATCGATATCTTCTTTGCAGCCGTAAAACAACCCTATCTGTCAGATAAAATCAGAAACACAGAGAACTCAGTAACTTCCCTAAGATCACTGGTCTTACCAGCGACGAGAACAACATTCAGCGTTCAACCCCTTCCCATAGCAGATTCAGAGAAACTGGCTTTTGCCTTTGGAACTAACAAGATGGACTCATCACAACCCAGCCCGAGGGTCATCAAGCTGTGCTTCGTGGCCACAGAGGTTGCAGAGGAGGGTTCTGAAGCTCAAGGTCACCAGCTCTTCATTCAGCTTTACTTCGCCTGAGCTTCTCTACTTGCATTTGTTTTATAAATGGACTTCTGGCTAAGGCTTCGCTGCTTTAAAAAATATTTTGAATAAGCAAATATTTTAATGTCCGCCTTCCCTTTGTAAAGCTTTATTGGAAAAAAGATATTGAGTGCTGACAAAGTGCATAGCACAGAGCCCAGAGCCCTTTTACGAACACAAAAAGTGCTCATAAAAGTTACCTCTAGATGCCAGCATCATCAGCATTTCCTCTGCCATGACACTTACAATTCTTGTTTGTGTCTCCTGTGTGTTTAACATGACCATCTTCATTTAACGAATGTGAAACGCAAGGCATTAAGTTGTTAGGGACCTATTTGTAAGGTAGCAAAGAGAATGAGTGTAGGAACAAGGCATGATGGTTAATTTTACGGATCAGCTTGACTGGGCCAACGGTGCCCCGGTATTTGGATTAGGATGATTTCTGGGGGTGTCCGTGAGGGTGTTACTGGAGGAGATCAACATCTGAATTGGTAGATGGGGAAGAGAAGACGGTCCTCCCCAGTGTGTGTGGGCCTCATTCAACCCATTGAGAGTCCAAATAGAACAAAAGGCCGAAAAGAGCCTTGAGCTATCACTTCCTCTGGGAAGCCTTCCTAGACCTCTCTTTAGTCTCCCAAGGGTCAGTTAAGTACGCTAATCCTGTGTTCCCAGGGCACCTGTGCTTGTAATAATGGCAGCATTTAGCACACTTCATTTATTTCTCTTGTCTTCCCCCAAGCCCTGTATGCGGATATTAGATTCAATTCATAGCTGGAAGTCTGGTGCAAAAACCAGTGCCTGAACAACTGCTTTCTGTAATAAATGAATGAATATGTGGATGTAGCACAGTTGCTGCACACCTTCATTGTGTGCATACTCCATCTGGTCAGGGTTCAGCAGATGGAGATAACTCATAATTTCAGGGTCCTGAATGCTGTGGGAACCACATGAGTTCCTATCTCCTGATGACTCATGCCTACCCCAAGTTTCACTTTCAATTTTCAAAACCATGTTTCTTGAGTATCTCAGATCTCAACTCAGCCTCACTAACTTGTATTTCCATCATTTTCCTCCCCTATCAACTCTTCCCTCTATTCAAGACTTTTTTTTATTTCCATTTTTTAGCATTTTTCCCCCTTTCCCCTCCCCTCTGGTAACCCTTAGTCCATTGTCCACGGCCATGAGTCTCTGTTTGTTTGTCTTGTTCATTTGTTGCTTTTAGGTTTATATCCCACATATAAGTGATATCATGTGATTTTCAACCTTTTCTGTCTGGCTTATTTCGCTTAGCATGATTATCTCAAGGTCCATTTGTGTTATCGCAAATGGCAGTATCTTCATCAGTTCCTATGGCTGAGTAACAGTCCATTGTGTATATGTGCCACAGCTTCTTCGGCCAGTCATCTGTCGTAGGACACTTCAGGACTCTTGACCCTGCTGTTCAAGGAGGCATTTCATTAAAGCATGTTGGTATGGAAATAATCACTCAGCCTGCCTCCTTCCCGAAGGTCTCTGAGATGGGACTCGTAAAAGGTACCATCCCTTCTCCATTCTTCAGATGATCCTGGACCCATCTGTAATCTGTAAATTATTGGGCCCTCATCCCTGCGGGTCCACTCTGCACAACAATAGCTTTTAAGGGATTTATTCTGAAAGAAGACATTGTAAATAGAAGTGGAAGTTGACTTTCTAATGACTCTTTTCTGGGTTGTTTTTTTTTAAAGCTTATTTATAGTTTCAGATTTAGTGCTAACCAATTCCAACGCAATAATGACTAATTTTTATTCAATCAACGAACATCTATTGAGTGTCAAACGTGCAATTGGAATCAGAGGGACAATTAAAGGCCTTAGGGTGGCTACAAGAACAGAGAGACTTAAACAAAAAGAAGGAAAAAAATTACATTAAAGTGAGATGAACATAGTTCTCTCAGAAGATCAACACATGTCTCTGTTATTATAGTCTAATAATCTGTTTACTTATATGTTATTGTCACACTGAACTACTGACTCTGGAACATTTTAACTAAAAAGAAATTTTGCTTGTGAAGATTTGAATGCAATTAATTCAACCATTTTGTTTTAACTTGTCAGGGTTTTGTTATTGTGGTTGTTTATTAAATAAAAAAAAATTAGGCAACAAAAAATTGACTTATGATTCTACAGTTAGAGTCCATTTTTTATTTGCTAGTTTCCTCTCTGATTGTGACCTGAACCAGCAGGACAAACGCTGTGGCCCTGGGCAGCACAGATAGCTTTTCTGTTTCTCCCGATACAGCAAGCATCAAAGAAAGACAAAGTTCTGTCCCTAATTTCAGTCCCAATTCTCCCTCCAAACCAGACTAAGACTCAGGAGAACTCAGATGAAAATGATAACTGGGAAATTATTTCTTCCAATCCCCTTTTTTATAGATAAAGGAGGCTAATACTCAGAGACGGACGAGGTCATGCCCCAAGCAATACTGTGATTTTGGCAGGAGAATTATGGAGGCAAACTCATGTCTTCTTTTTATATATCTTTTGTCCAAAAAAGAACAATAAAAATAATTGGGAGAATTTAGGAGTGATGGGTGGACTTCAAATGGAACCATGGTCAAATATTTTGGGTGCTTCATTTGAAAGCTGAAAAATGATGGATAAAGTACACTGAATCATGAAGAGAATGGATTAGGCAAATTGGAACTTATTTCTTTCTAATTTTTCATCTCCTAACTGGAGCACACTTCCGAGCTCCAGATCTATGTATTCAGCTGCCTTCTTGTCATTTCAGCTATAGGTCTCACTAACATGTCCCATACTTAGTCATTATTTCTATATCACACCACCGCCAGACTAGATCTCTTTCAGGGAATGGAACCACTGCTTGGCCAATGGCCAAGAAACCTACAAGTTATAAGTTACCGCTTTCTCTACCATCTCCCTGGTCAACCCTGTCACCACACACTGACCAGTTTAACTTACAGTGAGAATCATAAGACCATACAGTGAGTTGGAATCAGAGGAATAACTCACAACTATAGTGCCTACTACTGTTTCGGGGTGCCCCTTTTTGACTTGTTCCACTTGTAACAATCATTTCTATCAAGCAAACCTACGGGAGGTCTAACCCAGGTCCATCCTGTTGTGTTTAAAGTCATTTGCTCTAGTTGTTTCCTAATTTAGTAAAGCACAGATGCTGGAGAGTAAAAGTGAAAGGTCAAGGCCATGAGGTTACAGAGGAAAGTAATGAGAGCATTTTGCTGTTAAGAAGTTCACAAACCATGGGAACCCACTCATGAATAACCACAATTTGAGAAAGAGTTTCCATGGGTGAATTAGAAGCCAAATGATGGGAAGTACTGAGGACAAAATGGAGAAGTATCAATTTTCGCTGAGCCTTCCAAGGTGGGCTCCAGAGAATAAAAAAAACATTAGGTTTCGAACTTAAAGTTCTATAAGAATTTCAAAATTTGTATAGAACATAGAGGTCATGTTGGGAGAAAATAATGAACAAAAGCTTAGTGTTAGAAAAATATCAGACAGAGTTAGACAATCTGTAAGTTTTGCCTAATCTTACACTGCTCCTGAAAAGTCCTTTCTCATTGTTGCTCCATGAGACATCTCAAGTGTCATGTCTTTAAGGAGACTGGAAAGGTTTGCCCAGCCCAGGCTCGGTTAAGTTCCCTTCCTCCTTGCTTTCATATCGGCCAGTGTTTACCTAAGTTACCACATTTAAGTGTACTACCTGATTACTATTCTATCTTTTCTACTGACCGTGAACTGTGAGTTCTTTGCTGACACAGCCAAGTCTTATTTTTCATCCTTGGATCCCGAGTATCAAGCACAGGGTTTGACTCATTGTAGGACAAGGTCACTATTTACTAAAAACACAAATGCATAAATGAACAGAGGAGTGAATACTGTGCCTAGATACAAACTTCTTTAGCTTAGGGACGGGGAAGAAGAGCGAAGCTTTTCGTAAAAGTGGTAAGAAAACAAGGTTAGAAAATTAGATTAAGAAGTTACAGAATGGTTAGTTATATTCATAAATATTTATCACATATATTTATCTCTAAATGTTTATTATGTATTAGTATAAATTATACATTTACATATAACTATAGAAATAACTTAAATGATTGGCTAATCTCAAAAATTACTAAGGAAAAAAGTCAGATGTCAAGTGCCATATGGAATCTAGATCCAGAGATGAGTACTGAAGCATCAGTTCCCCAGGGGGCATCTATGGTGCTCCCTAACAGAGCACACCCACCTTAAGACGCTCAAGGGGCCAGAAGGCATTGCCCAGGGCCTGTGCAACAAAGGTAGCTAGGTGGGAAGCTCCTGCATAAAGCCAGGAGAGCCACAAACCACTACATCCTCCATTAGAAAAATGACCGCCCAGAAAGAGGATGCAAAGGAATATGTCTCTTTGCCTTTCACTTTGAATGCTCTGGGAGAGAAGCTGTGGGGGCGAAAGAGACCTCCAAAGAACTGTTAACCATCATTTAGACTCAAGTACCTTTGGGGTCTACAATACCTGTGCATTCCAACAAAAACGTAAAGCCAAGAATTTTATATGATTATTGTACTAGATTTTTAGATGCGTAGCCCAAGTAAAAGCAGGTGTTCCCTGGAGTGATTTGGGAACCAGGCTTTTCATAATGTGAACAGATAACATTTCAGAGCACACTGAAATGACAAAAACAGCAACACACACACGCACACATGCACACACCCAAGCACCTTGATGAGAGTCAGCCCAAGAAGCCAACAACGTATTAAATTCCACTTATAGGAATGTTAGTGTCTGAATTTATTTTTAAAAAGAAAAGCTGAAATACTGTTAATAATTATACTCAGAAGAGAAACAAAGGAAATAAAAAATGAAGAGCTTTATTTCATTTGGGAGAAAGGTAAACTATTAATCAACTTTATACTCTGCCAATTTAATTAGCCTTATTATAATCTCCTTGGCTAACTGATAAAAAAATTTAGACCGTCTGATTTCCAAATCAGTAGAAAAGATGGAATGAGAAATAATATTTAATCGAGAAATGATAATTAATCCATCCAGAGGAAAGAAAGAAAAATTTCTTTAAAAAGGAAACAACGTGACAAATTGAATACAGAAAATAGAATTTATAAAATAACTTGAAACACATTAGTAATACATGAAAATATAAAAATTATTAGAAAATAACTGAATAATAAAACAGAAATATATTCCCAATGAATCCTATCTATGACACAAAGATACAGAAATATTTCTATATACAATTTATATCTTTTAAAATAAAATAAAAAAAAGAGAAGACAAGGCTGTGTACAGACTGTGGAGGTACCTAAAGCTGCTAATTCTGAGCCTGAATTCTGCAATTTTTCTACTCATTAATTGCCCTCCAGAGAGAAATGCTTCTTTTCACTTAGATCTCTGTGCTCATGGTGATGTTTTTCTTCACTGACCTCAGCGTGAGGCCTCAAGTTTTCTTACCACACTTAGAGCTGACCTCGCACCACCCTGAAATGCCCTAGATGCTTTGTTTCCTTGTTGCAGAAATGTCACCGACACCCTCCTTCTTTGTCTCCTCATGGGGATGTCAGCAGCCGTGGCTTCTTTTATTATCCCCCGGGAGACAAACATGGGCTGTGCTGATCAACTGTTATACCAAGACTCCGAATTCTCCACCACTGTGCCCAGAGACCTGGCCTTGGGCTGTCAGCGCCCTGTGCATGCTCAAGTGCCACCTCTAAGGACATGGCAGCTCTGCCTTCTCTGAGAAGGCAGAGCTGAGGAAGAGCCCTAGACCCCAAGATCGACATTCTAATTTTGACTCTGCCTTTTATCATACCTAGACTTCCTCAACTGCAGATTTCTGATGAAGGAACAAATATCGTTGACAGCCCTATGAAGTAGAACCGTCTTTTATTCTCTATTTCCCACGTTAGAAACTGAGACTTGGTGAGACGAGCTATTTTTCTAAGCTTACACAGAGGGAATGATAGAGCTGAGATAGGAACTTGGACTTCTGAAGCCAAACCTTGTGTCTTGTGCCCAGGATGCCTTGTCTGCCCACACTAATGTCGGGAAAACCAAATGAAATGCAATCAAAAATTATTCTGAACTCATCAAGCATCAGACTATTATTATCCTCCAACCTCCTTTGGGACTGGTATGAATTGTGTCTGGGCAACACTAACCTGTAAGCAAATATGCAGGCTCTGATTCCAGGAGGTATTCCTGTAGGGACTCTCTTCTTCAGCACCCTCAAAAGGCTGATATCAACAAGACAGCAAGCTCATGGTCTTGACATTTTAGGGCTCTATCCAAAAGTAGGGAGTCACCCTTGAAAATTTCTCAACCATTAAAGCTGAGGACCTTTTTATGTCAAGATATCTCCCAATTAGTTTGATGAGACAGAGAAAAATGAACCTGTGTTCTTGAGGTATTTTGGGGTGCCGCCAACAGGAATGGGACAGGATCAGGATGTGGGTCCCGGAAGCCAGAGATGGGGTCACACCCTTCACGTAAGCAGGCTGTCCCTGTCTGTCACCCTGTGAGAGAGGGTCCTTGCCAGGCTATTTCTCTACCAACTTGTTCTATGGTTTAATTTATTAGTTATCTTATCCAGACTTGGTGAGCTTTAGCCCCCAGGCACTAAAAAGAAAAGTGCAGTCAAAGTCAAATGATTTGAACGAGAACAGAGGATTGATCTGATAGTTACAGCAGCGCTTCACACAGTGTGAAGTAATATCCATCTGATGTGTACTTAAGCCAGACTCTCTCATTTAATCAATTCTATATTTAATCTTCACAACAGGCTTCCACTAAGTCAATACTATTGTTATCCCAAGTTCATAGATAAGGAAACAAAAGCCTAGAGAACTGTCCAACTTCCCCAAGGTCAAGACTCAAACCCAGGATGGCCTGATCCAGGAGTGCCTGCACTCTTGACCATGGTGCATAAACACCGTGTTAAAGGTGGTTACACGAAGACAAACCTGCATCCAGGCAGGTAGCAGGTAGGAATAGGATTCTCAAGATTCCTCTATCAGTGCTACGAGGGCACAGAGGAGTCAGCTTCTGCCTTGAAAGCCTGGAAGAACTTGCTAGCAACTGGTCCCTGTGAGCTGGACACCTACCCGATCCTCTCCCTCAGCAAGGTGACTCCAAACTTTGTTTCTATTGCTGATGTTTATTTTTGTACGAGGAATGACACAGAAATGGCTTGAGACCTGAATCATGTCAAGAGCTAAAGGAAGCCTAATATTGCCTGCAATGTTTTACAAATGGAGAATGAATAGCAAATGTGAGGAAAGGGGAATGCAGGGGGGAAAAACCAAACTTCCTTAATTGGCGGAGACACATAACAGATGAGTAACAGGAAAAGCCGCAGGCAAGGTTAAACACTGAAAAGGGAGCATCTTGGGAAAGATTTTTATCATAGAGAGCTCGCTTCCTTTCCGTCCGGGTTCCAAAAGCTAAAATAAGTAGCCTCACTTCCAAAAGACGTGTTTTCTTAAAGGGCAAAGAGCAAATGTATCAATGTGCCCTTGATAGCTTTGGCAAGTGATCTAAAAAGGAAATCCTATTCCTTCTGGAGTGATGGGCTCTTATATACCTGTGAGTTTCAAAAATAATGTTCGCCTGAGTCAAGAGTTCAATGTGACTTCTTAGAGCATCAATTTCCTACCTTCACATTAGGGCAATGCCTTCATGTGGTTGTCGTGAAGAGGAAATGAGACAACATATAGGAAAAGTACTATAAAGAGTGTTTGTCGTATAAAGGATTGGTTACAGCAAAACCCTTCTTCCTCTCTTTGGCCCAAGAATTGAATACATCGTCAATACCAGAACAATTTGGCAGGTAGTTATTTGACATGCTTTAACTCTTAGACTATGTCTTAGGTATTTCAGATTGTCAACCTGATGTGCAGATATCAAACCAGGTATTTCTATGTAAATATCACATACTAAAAGATTTGTGGCTGGTTTTATGGAAACTAAGGAGCTTGACCCCAGAGAGATGGTGGGCATTCCCCCTTAACCTCCTCCCTTAGGGGGAGATAAATAGTTGATAGATAGATGATAGATGATAGATGATAGATAGATAGATGATAGATAGATTAGATAGATAGATAGATAGATAGATAGATAGATAGATAGATAGATAGATAGATAGATAGATAGAAGCCTGGGGTCTCCTGAAAGAGGCAGCAAAAGCCACAATTCAGATATCACACCCAGAGCCACGTACATGACTAGTGGTGCCAGTGCAAAATGCTATCACAGGGTCTCTCATCAGAAAGCAGGGTGAAAAGAGACTAAAATATAAAACTTAAAAAATATATACATCTAATTAATCCTGAGACAAGATTAAGATAATAGTGATATGTGACTAATGACATAAAATTACAAATTTCCCAAGTATAAATCTCAGTGTCACAATTTTATATAATACAATAAATATTACTTTATTAAGGGGGCATCTTCACTGACCATAACATTTTTATGCTTTGCTTTTCTGGAACTTTATTTCTTAGGTCATCAAAATTTATATTTTTAGTAACTTCCTTTTCGATCTGCATAATTAAAAGTGACATCAGTCACTCGTGGCAAATGTAAACTCACCAATGATTTTGGATGATCTTTAGTTTTCAGAAAGATATTTCCGCCAATGCAACTGTTACTAGAGCTATTAAAAGAATTTTATAGGTTGTGACAATACCAATGAATTATTTCAGAGTAATTCTTTGCAGTATATCTAGAGCTAATGATTCTTACAAAATTTTTTTAAAAATGCTTTAACTCTTCATACAATCGTTTTTCACTTATCATTAGGAAAATAGAAATCACAATGAGATATTGTCTCCCATGTGTTAGAATAGGCATTATGAAAAAGACTAAAAAACAAGTGTTGGCTAGAATGCAGACCAAAAGGATCCTTTGTGCACTGCTGGTGAGGCTGTAACTTTGTACAGCAATTATAGAAAATCAGTGTGGGGGTTCCTCAAAAAAGTAAAAATAAAGCTACCATATGATC
Organism: Cynopterus sphinx; assembly: GCA_030015415.1. Classification (NCBI taxonomy): domain Eukaryota; kingdom Metazoa; phylum Chordata; class Mammalia; order Chiroptera; family Pteropodidae; genus Cynopterus; species Cynopterus sphinx. Next base: position 3,302,053 of record CM057383.1, on the reverse strand, counting down.
CAGCAATCCTACTTCTGAATATATATATACACAGAGGGAATGAAATCAGTCTCCTGGAAAGGCATTTCCACTCCCATGTTCATTGCATTTTTCACAGTAGTCAAGATATGGAAATAACCTAAATGGATAAAGAAGATGTGATATAAATAAATATTTATAACGGAATATCGACCAGGCTTTAAAAAGTTGGAAACTTTGTTATGCAACGTGAAATAACCCGGGTCCAGAAAGACAAGGGCTGCGTGCTTTCACTTGTAGGTGGAATCTAAAGCAGCCAGACTCCCAGCAGCAGAGTAGAATAGTGGTTGTTAGGGAGGTGGGCGGAGGAGAGGATGAGAAGGCCAACGGGCACCAAGTTTCGGTTATGCAAGATGAATGAGTTCTGGAGAGTTCATGTGTACCATGGTGGTGGCAGTGAACGACACCACGCTCCACGCTTGAAACGTGCTCACAGGACAGATGTCAAATTACACACACACACACACACACACACACACACACACACACACACACAACGGTGACTCCATACTGCGGATAGATTTTTGTGTCTGATTGGGGTGATCTTTTCAAAATGTGTACACATCTCCGAACATCAAGTTGCATGCCTCAAATGTATATCACTTTCATACGCTAAAGATAACTCAATTAAGTTGTCAAATAAAAAACAGGATATTTAACTTTACACCGTCTAGGAATGTTACTTCTACATGGAGAGATTATTTAGAAAAAGGTACTTTGGGTCATTTCGATGACTTTATGAAATGGGGCCGTCAACAAGAGGCGGACCAGGAATTCATCTGGTTTGCGCCCAAACCATCCAGGTTTTAATCTCACACTGGGAAACCTCTCAATTCTGAGCAAATTGCATTATGTGGTAATCTTAGTAAAAAACATAACGGCTCCGCCTTGACAGCTTTTTTGATGCATCTGAAGGAGATGTTCCTAGTGGAATCCTGCTAAATAAAGCATAGCTCTGTGAGGTCTTTTTTGAGTGAATTAAAGTATAAGGTTGTGCAATGGCGTTTGTATGTTTCCTGTGCCATTTCGTGCAACCGTGGAGGTCAACAAGACACTGAAAGCGGTTTCTGATTTGTATATGATTTAAGACATCTGTTCATGCGTTCTATCGCTACATCTCTAATTCCAATGCAAATTGATTTTAAAATTGCCTTGCTCATCAGTAATTGGTTCATCTAAAGCTTTCTATAACAATAATGTTCTTTTCTATCAAGTACAATAACCATTAAATTTAATTATATAGGCCTGTGGATATTTGCTTTGCCATGTTGCTATGCTTCTTAAACCAGAGATTCTAAACTATTTAAAGAATTTGAATCACTGCCTTATGTCCATGAATACACTTTTTTAATTGAAGGGAAATTCACATTAACAAATAATTAAGTATTTGAAATTACACAATTCAGTGAAATTTGGTACGTTCACGATGTTGTAACCTCACAGTCTGTCTCGAGCTGCAAAACCTTTGATTACCTAGAAACACCCTATACCCATTAAGCGTTTAATTTCTATTCTTCACCCCTATCCTGGGAACCATCAATCTGCTTTCCGTTTCTGGACAGTCCATATAAAAGGAATCATACAATATGAAACCTTTTGTGTCTGGCTTTTTTCACTTATCATAACGTTTTCAAGATTCACCTAAGCCACAGCATGTATCAGCACTTGATTTCTTTTTAGGGCTGAATAATTGCATGTACACACAATTTATTCATCCATTTATCTGCTGAAGGACAGTTGGGCTGTTTCCACCTTTTCTCATTGTGAATAGTGCTGCTATGAACGTCTGTGAAAAAGGATTTGAGTACCTTTTTTCAATCCTTTTGGGTATATATCTGGGGTAGAACTGCTGGGTCATATGGTAATTCTTTTCCTATTTCTCAGCTTCCTTGCCAACCTATATTTTCCATTTAATAGCCATCCTACGGGGTGTAAAGTCGTTCTCTTTGTGATCTCTATTTGCATTTTCTTAATGCTAGTGCTGTTGGACATCTTTTCAAGTCCTCCTTGAGATTTGTATACTTTTGGAGAATTGTCTATTCAAGTATGAATCCCTTAGTGAAGGAACTTCTATTTTTGGCAATGGTGGAATCAGTGATTTGGACCAACTCTTCCACCAACAACAACTTGAACTTTAGAAAACATCCTTGAAACTAAACTGAAGGACCTTGGTCTTAAAGAGGATTTTATGAATTTGAGCTCAAAAGCAAGGGAAGTAAAAGCTAAAATAAATGAATGGGACTACATCAAACTAAAAAGCTTCTGCTCAGAAAAAAAATCTGATGTCAAATGATAATGTTCACCTGAAAATCACATAATTGTATTAACCAATGTTACCCCAATAAACTTAATTAAAAAGGAAAAAGTCCTTGAAAACATAAAATCAACTCAAAATAATGATAGAATGATGTACATTAGAAAAAAGACTCAACATGGTAAAGGTGTCAAGAAGTCTCCACACTTACCAGATAGCTACAACTATGATTAAATTCTAGCAAAAACTCCCATTTCTTTTTTTTTTTGAAATTGACAGACTAATCCTCAGTCATTTCTCAGATCATCTGCTCTAATACACAAAGCCGGGGAAGCCACTGCCCTGCCTCTGTTCAGTGTCTCCCAAGTCCCCTCCAGGCATGGTATAAGGGCCTCACAGTGACTCTCCCTGCCAAGCCCTTCCTCAGCCTCAGCTCACTCCCCTGGGTCAGGAAGTGGTACCTCCAGGCGTTCATAGATAACTGCTGCTTTTGTCTGGAGCATCTTCATTTTACCTAACCCTGCAACCGCCCAACCGGCCTCCCAGCTCAGGGCCACCCCCACACAAGGCAGTTTCCGGAGCCCTTCTTCTGAGAGTCAAGGTACCTGTACTTAATGTTGCCGTGGAAACCACTTCCTCTCTGCACTGTTGGCTCCCTGCTCTGCCTCCTGCATTGGATGGTGAGCTCTGCATTTGCCCCGATGGCCCAGTGCGGTCACATAGCAGATGCTAAATAACTCCCGAAAGGCTCAAGGAATGAGCTAGCGAATGAATCGAAGCAACAAAAACGTATTGATTTGTCTTTATACCCACTGGACACAGAAATAAAGAGAAAGAGTGGCTTTATGCTACCCAGTTAATGGCCTCACCCCCTTTTAAATTTTAGTTTACTTAATAAATTCACACCAGGAGGTCTGTCTTCCATCTATTCATCCCTCCAACCAATATTTATTTGTTACCTGCTTTGTTCTTTGTATGCAGTTAGATTAAACCATATGAAATGAATGATAGGAGACAAATTTTTGACCATTTTCATATGGTTCAACATCCTCTAATCACTGTAAGGGAAAACTGCCTCTTTAGCCACAGCCTAGGGCGTATACACGAAAAGTTCTGATCTGTAATAACCATTTCTAAAACGAGATTCTTTTTAAAGTTATATCAAATAATATGCCAACAGTTCTTGAATCATTAAGTGTTTGCTTCGAATTCGTCTGTAATCGTTAGTTTATAAATAGCGGTTATTGAAAAGCCGGCTTCACCCAAGGCTAATAACAAAAATAACAAAATCTATAAACCCCTGGAGAAAACATCTGCCCAGACCTGCCTGTTGAAAGAGAAGGTGGTGCATTTTCAAACGAAAATGCTCTAAGTGTCGTATTGTATTGAAGACATGATGAGTACTGACAACATGACGGATTTTGACGGTGCCTAGCAGCAGACCCCGTCCCGCTCAGTGAGCCGGCAGGCCAGGTTCTGCGGCCACGGCGGAGAGATGATAAAAACACAGCAGCAGGAAGGAGAAGTCCCCAGTGGCTTCCACCACGCATGGGTCTCCAGGAACCTTAGGGCTGGTTTCGGGATAAAGGCAGCAGAAATGCACTTAAAAAAAAAAAAAAAAGGAAAGGGGTTTTTCTTGTTAAAATCCTGCCATCGTAGCTCTCCAGATTTTCTTCTACCACCTCACGGACACAGCTGGGAGTCTGGGGAACAGGTCTGCGGGCCCTCTTTTTTTATCCCCTTCGTTCCTCACTAGAACACTATGAAAACTGAATTACAGGTTTCAAAATGCTTTTTTTCCCCTAGTCTAAGGAGAAGGTAAAGGAAGCCTGCGTGCTATACGTACTTAAGGACCCTGAAGGAATGGTGAGAACAGAGCTTCTGCAGGCCTTGGCTGGGGCTGATTGGACAGACACCCGGGCACAGTCCAACCCGCAATGAACTATGTGATGACTGAAATATCAGAATTAGAAAGTCATGAGTTCGTATCGTGGTGTTGTAGCAACAGCATATTGTGCAGCGTCGGAGTCATAGATTCACATTCACGTTCTGCCACTTAATCATTTTATGGCCTATACCTCACCGGGCTTTAGCTTTGTTTGTTTGGTTGGTTGGTTGTTTTTTTTTTTTCCAATCTGAATAAAGAAAGTGGAGAATAATACCTACCACAATTAGTTCTGAATATTACATAAGATAATCATCTTTCCAACATCAAGCATAATACCATCTATGCTGTGATTGAGTGAATACTCAGTCTTAATAAATGTGAGTTGAATTCACATTTACCAAAACTGAATGCAGGTCCCCTGAACAAGCCCTCTGCAAGGCGGCTTTCATACATTTGTTCCCTGTAGCTCAGTGTGGGAGGCGTGACAAGAGTGACAATCACAATTAGAAACATCCATCCGACTTCGGCACGAATCCTTTAACAGCTGTAAAGGGTCTATTAGCCCCCTGATACAATCTTTGTTGGCAGAAGGATTGCCTGGTGATCTGAAAGCACTTAAAATCACTCCTCAGTTGCACCCATAATATCAGGTTATTGTTAGGAAACTCTTGAAGATCCAACGTGATAATTGAAGGTTGTCCTGTCACAGCATCTGATGCACGGCAATATGAACACACTTAGCGCTCACCTGGCTCTCCACTTTTTCCCTGCCACATCCAGTTTGTCCCTGATGCACATGAGCAAGTCACAAAGACTCTCTAAGCCCCGAGTTTTTCATCTTAAAACAGGTCTAATGATAGAATCCTGAGGAATAACTAGGAGAGACTACATGACATCCTCGGAGAGCTCGGGATGTGTTCAATACCCAATAAATGGCAGTTACCATCATTACAGCAAGAAAGGCAAAGGAATCTAAATACAAATTCTGACTTCCTAACTACCGGCCCGGTGACACTGGGCAAATAAAACTATTTCTGAGCCCCTGTTTTCTCATCTGTAAAATAGGGTAACTGAAATAACGCTTTCAGTTTTGCCATGGAGATGAGAGAAGGTAGGCAAAGCCCCTGACCTTCACCTTCTCGCTTCTTTCTGCAGTCCCCTGTCTCAGATGCAGTTTATCACCCTCAGGATGTCCCCAGGAGAGCGACTTCAGGAGGCCCCAGCGACACAAAGCAGTTCAGATGAGGATAAACCATTTCCCACCAGAGTCGCGGAGTCCCGGATTCTTTCTCCCTTACCTGATAAGCACATGTGTGTTCAAGGAAGTCAGTTTACCCCTGCGTCCGCCTCTCAGCTATTCTTCAAGCTACGAAGGTTTGGCTTGAGGTTATAAAATAATATTATGTGCCAATAGGTGGAGAAGCGTGCCCGGCAGAAATCACCAGAGCAGGTGAAAACGCATCAGAAGGGTGCAGAGGGGGTTTGCAGCTGGGTGGGAGAACATTAGCATTAGACGCAGGAACAGGATGACGACAGCGCCCCAGATCCCCTGAGCACAAAGGTCACCATCAATGCAGTGTGAACGAAAGCGTGTGCAAGGTACGACGGCGCGTATGCCGTTTTGTCGTTTCCCCATCCAGAAAGGTTTCCAGTTTGGCAGGATTTTCCCCTCCGCTCCTCCAACTCTGCTTGGAAAATGTCACTCTGCTTGAATTTTCATAGCTCTGCCCCTCACTCAGACACCTGGGGTTTCCGGATCACAACTCCGATCCAGGGAGACGAAGACGCAGCGGGTGTCGGAAAAGCAATTTGCGACTGTGGGTTCCCACATGCGTTCATTTTAAAGAAATGTCAACCCGTTTCTTTTCAGCCTGCTTCCCTTGGTTCGCTTTTTCTCTCCAAGTTGCCAAGGAAGTCTACCTCCAGCATCATTCTCGAACAGCTCATCCAGGACCGGCAGCTCACTCAGACAAGGGTTCGACGTGGAGCTGCCTGTTTTGCAATGAATGAGGGTGACAGGGTGGGACGCAGAGGGAACTGTCTGGTCACCACGTGCACTGTCCTCATAGAGATGACCATGAGATCAGCTGCGGGAAGGACCTATTTCTAAGCTCCTACTCCCTGCCAAGCTCTTCACAGGTGTGACAGGGTAAATAAATTGCTTAAAGACCGAGTAAGGAAAGGGAAGAAATGCTCAAAACTAACCGACTTAAAACCTCCTTCTCTTTTCCTTGTACCACATAGTCAGAGCTGTAGGGGAGATTTTTTTTTTTCTGGGACAATGTTCTGGTGGCAGAACCTTAATTTAAAAGGTGGTATCATCCAGCCTGAGAACCACTGTTGGGTGATCTTATTCTAGGGACAAACTCTTAAATGGCCAGTGGAGGGAAGAGGAAATCTCTAATGCACCTGTTTTCCCTACCCCCCGACTGAACTCAAGTGGATCCAGGCTCTTTAGATTGGGGACTGTGAGCTCTCCTGGGGCCTCACTGCCAGGAAAGTCCTTCAGAACATGTGCCCTTGAACTGGGGTGTGAACCCCACAGATAAAAACCTCAAATGTGGATGCTAGGAGCTGCCATCCCTCAGGCTTCGCCCCCGGGGGCCACTTTTTCATCCTTCCCTGCTCTTGCAGTGCTGTAGAAACTCTGCCCATTTGTAACCCCAACCCTCCACGCTGCACCCTCCTCTCCTCTACATTGATGAATTGAAACATGGACCGGAATCTTTCTTCAGCCTGCGAGGCCGCACCCCTGCCAAGACCCAGCGGGCTGATTCACCCTGTGGCAGCTCCTGAGTGCTGCTCCCCAGGTATCACAGCCAGGCCCGCAAACGCGCTGCCTGTGTGTCAGGGGAGAGAAGACACCTGGGCCGGATCCCACGGTTGTCATGACAGCCAAGTCTAAAATAGACTTTCCAACACAAGAGCTGTTTGGCTGCCTGTGACCTACATGTAAGCATAAATATTATTCCTGTTGGAAGGGAAGCGATCTTCTGCTTTATTCAGGGAGATGTTTAGAAATGCGGGCTGCGGACTTGCTCCGTGGGGACTTCAGAAAGTTTGAACACAGCTCCTAAACTGCGGAGATGGTAATGATGGGTACCTTTCATAACGACGTCCTTGTCTAAGATGACGCTCATATTCCTTATTGACACCTGCTGGCATGTTACGTATTCAGTCCGCACAGAGGGAAGCCCCGATATTTGTAAGCCTTGGGGTGCACAAGGAAACCCTGTCATCAACACCTGTACTCATCCACCTCCTGCCATCTCTCTGGAAATGGCCTGGAATTAAGAAATCCCAAATCCTTCATCTCTCTTCATCTTGTCCCTACTCAACTTCATTACATTTCCTCTGTCCATTAGAGTCCATAGTCGGCTACAATATTCTCACAAACAATAATCCTGGCATTTTCTTCTAGAAAGTTCTGCTGAATATTGTACAGTACAGGCAGAAAGCACAGGCTTGGACCTAGGATGTCCAGGACCGAAACCATAAGTCACGTGTGGCTGCTGAGCGCTTGCAATGTGGCTGGTGGGAAAGCTACGCCGCAGGTGTCATTTTAATATGAAAAATAATGTCAACCGTTGCATTCATAGTTTTCATATTGATTACATGTTACCATAAAAAATAGTTTGGATATATTTGCCTAAATTAATGTCCTTTAATTTAATCTTACCTGCTTCTTTCCTTTTTTTAACGTGGTTACTGCTTGTATTAGTGTTCTGCAGAGAAACAGGATTTATGTACATGTGTGTGTGTGTGTGTGTGTGTGTGTGTGTGTGTGTGTGTGTGTGCACGTGTGAAAAAAAAATGATAGGAATTCACTCACAGTTTTGCAGGCTGAGAAGTCCCACAATCTGCCGTCTGCAATCTGGAGACCCAGAGTGGCCAGTGAGGCCTGTCAGTCCCAGTACAGAGCCCTGCAAACAAGCAGAGTAATGATGTAAATCCCAGTCTAAAGGAGAAGATGAGATGAACTATCTCAGGTGAAGGGGGAAGCGGAACAAATGGGGGCAAATTCCTCTTTCCTCTGCCTCCTGTGCTTTCAGCACCTCAGGGGGCAGGATGACGCTCACCAGCATCGGGAGGCCAATCTGCTTTGGTGAGACCACTGATTTAATGCTGACCTCATGCGGAAACACCCTCGCTGACACATCCCAGAAGGATATTTAATCTGGGCATCCCATGGCCAGTCAATTGACATATAAAATTAACCATTTCACTGCTTCATTGTACTTCAATGAGGTAACTAAAAAAATTTAATTACACTTGTGATTTGCATCGTAGAGAGATGGATAGAAAGATGATAGAAAGCCAATAGTTCATAATTTTTTTGGGGGGGTCGTGGTTTGAGAAGGTACAGACATGACAAGGAAATTCAAATCTCTACCTAAATGTCACCTTCTCAGAGGGAGCTGACCTGGCTGATCTAAAAAGCAGACTGTGGCCACTTGCATTTATTCAATATCACATCACCCTTTTGTATTATTTTTGTAAAACTTCACAGCACTTACTACTCTGGGATGATTTTAATTGTTTACATTTGCAGCTGATCTTTCCGCTCCAGGATATGCCAACAAGGTTGCAGACTTGGTCTGACCTGGTCATCACTTTATGCCCAGGACTTAGTAAACGTTCAACAGACGCCTTCTGGATGGATGGATGGATGGATGGATGATGGATGGATGGATGGATGGATGGATAAATGGATGGATGGATGGATGGATGCATTCTGAGCCTTCAGTCATCCTGATTCTTCTCTCATACCCTCATCCTCCTCATCTTCTCTTTGTGGTGTGACTCAAAGCCATAAATACTTAAGTCTCCTTCCAAAACTCAACTCAAGCATTAATTTCTACATCTCTCTACAGCATTGACTCATCCATGATCTCACAGAATCCCGAGCCTAGCACCATCACATGCTTCTGGGGTATTTTCTTCTCTGTTTCTTCTCCTTCACTATGAGTTCTTTCAGGATAGGAACCATATCCCTTATCTCTGAATTCTCGTTACTCACCAGAAAACCTGGCATCCTAACTAGGGGGAAGAGCCACGTGATCAGTTCCAGGTGATTAGGGCTGAAATTTTTTATTAGCTAACAGGTGGACTGTGACGGTGCCTTGTGGCATTTCTGGTTCTCCATTTCCTTACCTGTGAGAGGGAAGATTCCCAGTATAATTTACTTCTGGAGTTGCTATGTTTTTTATTAACATGTATGTGTATGTTCTCATATTTTTGCACAAATGGAAACATACTGTACATATTTGCTTTCTCCCTGTTTTTTTTTATTTAACACTTGGTTGTAATTTAATTAGAGAACTTCCCATAACCATGGTATAAAGCTATCTCTCTCTCTTTCTTTCTTTCTTTCTTTCTCTCTCTCTCTCTCTCTCTCTCTCTCTCTCTCTCTCTCTCTCTTTCTTTCTTTATGCCTATAGCACCTCGTTTTCCTAGGTGGTCTCCCATCCAAGTACTAACAAGGCCTGACCCAGCTTAGCTTCCAAGATCAGATATCAGGCTTGTTCAGGGTGGCATGGTTGTAGACCATGGACTATGGCTCCTCTGGTATCTCATTCTTTTTGATGGTTGCATATTATTTGATATTATGGATTATCTGAATTATTAACTGGTTTCCTGTTGATGGGCTTTGAAGTAATTCCAAAACGATAGCTTGAACATGCATGAAGGCTGTAGAGAATCTACCAGTAAGGTGAAATTCTAAAAGCGGAATCACTAAATCAAAAGGTATATGCATCTTTTATTTTGATATACGTTGCCTAATTATTCTTCATGGAGTTGTACTATTTAAATTTCCACCAACAATTCAGAAAAGTGTATGGTATTACCACACCAACATAATGTGATATCAAATATTCTGATCTCAGCCAATCTGATAGGAAACGGTATGTCATTATCATTTCTATTTGCATTTCCCTTACTGTGAGTCAAATTAAATATGTTTCTATGTGTTTAAAAGCCATTCGTGTATATTTTTTCTATGAATTATCCCCTCATATCATTTTCCAATAAACTACTGCATTGTTGATCTTTTCTTCTCAATATATAGAAACTCTTTATATATTAAGGACATTTTGTCTATGATGTCTATGCAAATATTTTTCTTGGGTTTTCTGTTTGTTCATATAGTAAAATTTATGACTTATGAGTTTGTTATTTTTTACTTGTAAAAGCCTCCCCACTACAGGATTTATTTTTTATTCTCTAAAATTTTCTTCTCGTATGGAGTTTTACTTTTTACGTCTCCACCTTGGATTCATCCAAAATTTGTTTTATTGTAAGTTACGAAAGAACTACCAGCATGATTTTTTCCAGACGTTTATTCAGTTGTCCCTCCAATATTTACGAGATAATTCTTTGTGTCCTTAAATCATAATTCTCAAGATTATTTTAGTCTCATTTCTATAGTTAAGTGGATTGAACTATCTCTGCCATTCCCTTTTTATAGTTCCCACCCTGCTCCCTTTTCCGAATTGTTTTGAGAGTAAAAGTTAATGTCAGTTAGCCTAGCATGGACTAGGTGCTCCATGAATGCTCTCTCTATTGTTATTTCATTTTGTTGAATCATTTCATTGATTTCAGTACACATTTAAGTTCCTCTGCTTACTTAATAGTTAAAAAACTGTTACAGTAACCCAAAGCAATAATTACCGCAGCATTTACTGGGCAACTACATAATTACACGAGCTGTAGAGGATTTACCTGAGCAGCTCTATGATCCTGAAATGAATGAGACAGAGACTTTTCCTGCAGGGAGCTTAGTGGTGCTTCCACTGGATGCAGGTCAACAACAGCTACGTCAACATCAGGCAACTGGGAACAGAGCTGTAAGGGAAGTGGAGAAAGAATCCCGTGTGAGAGAACAGAGGGAGAATTTAGTCTCGCTGGAAGAACTGGAGCAGGACTAACGTAGGTGAAGCCCTTCAGTCTGAACTGTAAGGATACGGAGGCTCGTAACTGAGAGAGTTAGGAGAGAAAAACATTCTCATCAGCCAACTGGGGCTGAGACATAAACCCATGAGCCTGCAAACCATGGACAGACTAGAAAGTAAAATGGATGAATTAGAATATCTATCCCTCGGTTTACATCGTTAGCAAAGAATTTTGTGCCAGGGTAACCACTTCATAGGAGACTGTTTGTCCAGGGCTGGGCCAGTGATGCCTCTGAGATGGCCCTTAGACTCTGCTGCTCATTGAACCCCACAGGATCTTGGGCTGAGACCCTCTAGCTGCCCAAAATTAGATTTTTAAATACTATTATGAGTCTCTTCACTTTCTATAGTCCTAATTTTTCTCATTTGTTTTATAGTATGGTTATGAGCAAGCATCTATTACAGTGCAAGGCTCTCAGATAGTTAATTAAAATAAGTGAAAGCTTAGCTAAATTGTTTTCAAAATGCCTTTCAGATGCCCTGATGAAATCACCCTTGTGGAAGGTAAGCCTGGAGCTCATGAAAATTTACGAATTAGAAATAAAGATTTTAGAATATGTGCATATAGATGATGTCTGAAGATATGGATAAGATCTCGCGGGAAAATAATTCTGAAAACAAGAGGTGAAACCTAACAACACAGCCTCAAAGGACACCAAAGCACAGGTCCATGCATAGTACTACATACAGGGCCAAAATGTAGAGGTGAAAATTTCAGTTACCAAAAAGAATAATAATAATAAATAGAATATTCAGAAAAACAGAATAAAGAACATGAAAGTCATTCATAATTATATCATTCAGAAATAATCATTTTCAATATTTTGATCTCTTTCTGTTTTTCTCTAAGCATACTATTACTTTTAACAAAAACTGGATCATACTCTACATAAGTTTTTTAAAATATGGAATTCTTTGTGAAAATGTTCAATATTCACTCAACAAACATTTATGAAGGATATACCATGTTCTGCATGTTGGAGAAAATGATGAACTAGACAGAAAACATCTTTGCCATAAGATTTACATTCTAGGGGGGAAGACAGAAAATAAGGAAATAAGTGAGAATAGATACGACACTTCAAGAGGTAAATGCTATAAGAGAAAGCAGGATAAGGAAATGGAAACATGAAAAGGATGCTGGTTCCTTTGTACAGGGTGGCAAGAGAAGAAAACAATATTTGAGTGGACCCCAAAGAAAAATAAACATAAATAAATTAATATGGTATTTTTTTCTGGATTTTCTGTTATTTGTAGTATACTTTAGCTTTTTAGTTGTTTAACTTGTGATTTCTTTTTCTTTTTCATTCTAAATAAACTTGTCTCTAAAAACTGTAATTACCTAGTATTGAACACAACAACAACAACAACAACAACAAAACAGAGAAATGAACAGACGATTCTATAGACCTAAGTGAAAAAGATGGCATGCCAGAGGAGCTGAGATGAGAGGAGGGACATCTAATTTAGCAGGAGCCGGGAAAATAAATTAGATTACGTCTTAACCAAGCACTGATCAACCACATAAAATCGGTGAGGAAGGATGGGAGAGGCAGAGTAAACGTGAGCCCATCAGTCTGTGTGCATGGTGTGTGCTGGTGGTACAGTGTTGAGTCAGAAAAATAACATCTGAGCAGGGAGGGTAGAGAGGTTACGGGAAATTATCTTCAAAATATTTCGTTCTAATAATCACTTGCAATATTAAAGAAGAATGTGGAAGACGGGTGGTGTCACAGAACTTATTTATGCTAAAAGAGCCCTGATTGACATCTGTGAATAGGGTTTTACAGGATGCTTTTTGCTCGTAATGATCCCATGAGCAAGCATACACTTTTGATTAGAGAGTTCTCCTCCTAACAAGCCAATCTTTCTCTTAGTGTCTTCCCTCTGTCCACGGGGTTCGCCTCATTTTCATTCATGAATCAACTTCTTAAATGAATGTTCATCTTTCATCAAGTGCTTCCACTGCTGATCAAACCTGTATGTCACCAGAGCTGGCTCATCTATTGAAATAGATCTCACATCTAGAGAGAGAATGATCTGCGAATGGAAAATGCACAGAATTCTTAGGATTGATTCTGAGCTCCACCCCAGCGCCAGGTTCTACTAGGAAGATAGCTTCGGACTAGACGTTTGAAACCTGTGTGTCTCGAAGTCTCCAAGTGCAAACTCGCAGTAAGAATCAACCTCGATTTTACAGAATTGCAAGCAGTCTAAGCAAGGTCACAAACGTGAAAAAAGTGCTTTTTGAACTGTGAAATGTCGTGTGTAATTCCTTCGATTTTTGTAACTCGTCTCTCCTGCTAGCTGGAAAAGAGAGTTCATTTCGTTTGTGTCAGTATCTTTGTTACATCAATTCTTCTGAGTTTACTCATTTACAATTATTTTAAGAATAAATGCTGAGACCTCCTCGTCAAGATCACAGCATCTCGCACTAATGCTAGGCCCAAAACCTTGCTGTTTTCAAAGATTCTGGGGATAAATTCTTCTACTGGCGTTTTAGGGCAGGGTTCTTATTTACGAAATGTTTCTGTAGTTAATCTTTTCATCACGGTTACAGTGAAATAGAGACTGCCCATTTATGACGACAATGGTATGAGGTTTCTGCTGTAAATTTGAAAGATGTGGGATAATCTTGAGGCTTTTTTTCTCTCTCCATGGAGCAGACAACATATAATGAAAATATTCTTTTTTTAACTTTCTTTGTTGAGATAACAATAATTGTTATTGAATACTATCTGCCTGGAAAGCAGTGTACTTTTGTGGTTTATGTACATTATCACATTTTGAACCCCAGAACGAATTTTTATGTTAGCTAATATTATTAAATCCACATAGCAGATGAGGTGGCCAAGTTTCAGAGATGGTAAATGATTTCCTTAAAGCCACACGGCAGACAGGGAGCTGATAGGATTTGAATATGATTTTGCCTGCCTGCTGGACCCAGCTGACAGAGAGTAGCATTGCATATAAGAATATCTGAAAAGTTATATACAGAATTGTAGCGTTGCAAGCACTCTAGGTATTTTTAATATAAAAGCTGAGTCAAAATTCAGTCTTAGCCACTAGTAGTTTGAACTTGGGCACGTCAATGTAAACTCTCTGAGCTTATCTTTTATATACAGAAAATCAAGATCATGTCTGCTAGCCCAGAGAGCCTTCCTTGTCTGAAAATTCTGTAATTTTGTGTTTCCTTGGGCTGTGTTGAATTTTTAATATCAGAAAAAATCGATAGCAGCAGCAACCAGCTATTAGAGAGTCAGATACCACTGTTATCTTTCATTTTTAAGAGTACATAATGTGTGAAACCTCTTGAGAATTTCTGCTACAACCAATGGCAGGCTAGCTATTATTATTGATTTTTTAGGTGTGTCCCAGCCCTTGAAACTTACTGCAGAATTATATAATATTTCTCTGGAGGGTGTCTTAAAATTAGATGGAAGTATGAGTTAGAGAAACTATTCTAACAAACACATCTCCGAGTTTCAGAAACTTAATATAGAAATTTATTTCTCTTTAAATTATGCTATGATTTTGTTTGCAGATGACTTTCTTTTACAAGGTGATTCAAGGATCCAGGCTCCTTGATTTTAAAACTCTCCTAGGGCCAAGTTGTTTTCAGTACGTTGCTTGTGGAAGGGGAAATGGAGTGTGAAGGATATTCCCATTTTCTAAAAGCCGTGGCCCAGGGATAGTACACACAGCTTCCACTTACATTTCATTGGCTAAAATTCTCACGTTGCTGTTTAACTGAAAAAGAGGTTGGAGAATGCAGAAGAAAACATTAAAATTGGTGAGCAGGAGGCAATTTCTGTCCCCATGCACTCTCTGACCAGCCCACCTGTGAGGCGCTCTTCATCCTACCCAGAGACTCACTCGCCACTGGGTTCCAGCACTCAGCAGTTCCAAGTCTATGATATCCAGATCCAGTGACATCTCCATCAAGTCTAGAGGTGGCTCCTTATGCTCAGGTGACGTATGAACTAAGAAGACCAGGTGTCTGTCCTCCAAACACATATCCAATATACCAGAGTGTAGCAGGTCCATTATAATCATGTGAAACTCCTCTTTACAGAAGAAAGAACAGAAAACATGAGGCACTCACTGGCCCACAGTCATGATGGGAGCTGCTGGGCAGGTGAAGCATCCTTGCTCTGGCCCAAGGGGAAGTCCTCTGGGATTAGCATGCTCCCTGAGAGAAGTTCCCTTTTCCGGCTATTCTCCAGGACCTTGGTCCTGGCTCGTGGGAAGTGGTTCATTGCCCATTACCCTCCATGTCCACATGGTTGTGTTGGGGGCTGAAGAGATTTTGATGTATATTTCTTGCTTTTGCAAATCTTGGGAACCAAGTATTATTTTATAGTCACAGGGGTTTTGGTTTCCTTTTTTGTCTTTAACAACCAGGATCACTATTTCTTTGGCAATATGATAGCCTTAAAAAGTTCCCATTATGGATTGAATTGTGTCGCCTCAAATTCAAACGTTGATGTTGTAATCACAAATACCTCAGAATGTGACCTCATTTGGAGACAGGGTCTTTACAAGTTCAGTTAAGGGCATGAGGATGGGCCCTCCTCCAATATGTCAGGTGTCCTTATAAAAAGGGAAAATTGGAGACAGACTCGCTTATAGGAAAATGCCAAGTACAAGTAAAGACGGCAACCTACAAGGCAAGAGGAGGGGCCTACAGAAGACCCAGACCTCATAGCCCTCGGAAAAAAAACAACGTTGCTGACCCTTTCGTTTGGACCTCTGACCTCTAGGAGTGTGAGATAATAAATTCCTGTTACTTAAGCATCCTCATTTGTCATGGCAGGCCTAGGAAACTCATATAATTCCTTTAAAAGTTCCTGATCTATTTTCTTCCGATTACTTCCACATGTAAGATTTAAAGATTTTCCCAGACACAGTAATCAAGTTTGCTTTTTCCTCTGCTTCCTAATTCCCATGGCTATATCTCTCAACTTAATATTTGATAGCATGGAGCCGCATGAAAGAATAGGCTTGAGTAAAAAGGCTTTATTTACCTTTAATCTGATCTTTGTTACAGGACTGAGTCCTTGTGTGTTGTTGAGTAGATTTAATGGGTCCTTTCCTGGCTGATAGCCTTTTCTAGAATTATCTCTTACCATTTGGGGTCCAGATGCCATTTGCTTTTCAACGTATCAAGAACCACATTTCTGAATTCTATGTTCTTAGGCTTCTGCTCTCCCACCAGTCAGTCCTTTCCTTAGCTCATCTCTGTTTTTCACGATACCTCACTCCAGAGTAAAGGCCAAGTCACTCTAACACCATGGTTCTTCCTAACTGCCCTTCTTACAGATACAGGTGAGGAAAAATGTGGTCTGATTCCAGGCAATGGTTTAATCATATGAATAAAATAATATTCTGGGCAGAAATACCTTTTTTTTTCTTTATCACTGGTCCTACCTGTTAATTCAATGCCATCTATTTGGGGTATTTACTTAAGATAGCATTTAATTTCCAGTAGCAATTTTTGTGTTATCCACAGTAATAGTAGCCGTTGTGGCAAATTAACTCCCAAGTTCAGGGACATGACACAACAGACGTATTCTGCTTTCTCACATAAAGCGCGAATGCCAGTGTCTCTGGTATGTTTTTGCTTTTTAATGAGGAGATTCAGAGACCCAGGCTCCTTTTATTCTAAGGTCCACTAATTCCTGAGCCCTTACTGGTGGCAAAAGGAAGAACATGGAGCATGAAGGTGGCATAGCCACTTCATCGAAGCCTCGAGCCAAGTGGCACACATCACTTCTGTCCCCATTCGACTGTCTGAAAGTCACCCGAATGGCCACTTTTAATTGTAAGAGAAGCCGAGAAATTTAGTCGAGGTGTGTGCCCAGGAAGAAGAGGGTACAAAAGTTTTGATGAGCAAGGGTAGTCTTTGCCATTAGAGGTGTGATGCTCATTTTGTAGATGATAAAATGGTGGTTCAGAGAGAGAATCTAGCTGGTTGTAGATCACATAGTTTATAAATGATAGAACTGAGATTCAGATCTACATTTCACTCTTAAAAGACAAGACGAAACGAGCAGGATTGTTAATATTCTGTGACCTATCTCCAATTTTCCAGATTTAGCAAATAAAAATAAATAACAATCAGTTAAATTTAAATTTCAGATAAACAAGAAAAAATTTTAGTGTAAGTATCTAATATTTTACCTGGAAAGCCTGCATAAAAGGAATATTATCAGAAGCATAAAATGCAAAGAATGACAAGCGCACATAAGACATAGAGATGGTTGTGTAAAACATGTTTTATTTTATTTTATTTTCTGTATTTTTTTATCAAAGTACAGTTGACACACAATATTATATGGGTTTCTAAAACATGCTCTAAAATATGCCACCTAATATTCCCCAAAATATAATGCTTTTAAAAATTATAAGAACACTATCTTTGGCTCAACCCGAAAAGGAATTATGAAAGAATTGGAGATGCTCTTCACCCAAGCATCTTGTCACTAAAAAGAGTGGGATGAATTATCTCTGAGGAGCTGTCTGAGGATCCCCGGGATTTGTGCTTTGTTTCTGGGAGATGTTGGATATAGTAGATATTTTGAAAATTGCTATGAGCATTGGGTGTGGCATTGGTGCAGTACAAATAGACAGCTTTTCTAAGATACACTACCATAAATAAGTCATTTGTATTTCCATCAGGATAATTAGATGACTGTTCTGCTCTCCTGCCTGCCCTTTCTGTATTCCACTAAGCCTAGAAACACATAAACCAGAGTAGCAACTGGATATTACTATGGTTTGTGAACAAGGTCACCTGAAAAAAAAGGTGATGAGCCTAAATATCAGCTGCAGAAAGCTTTGTATCTAGGGCAAATGTAAAACAAGCTTTGAGAGAAGAACAAACCCCACTCTTCCCCCCATTGATCCCCTAAATAAGAGTCATTTGAATGCGATCCTCATCTGTTAGTAAAAAATGGTTGGTAAGGATTCTGTTTTGCTTTTTGTTTTTGAAAACAAGCAAGTTAGTATGGCAAGTAACATACTGTCAAATCCCCAGCAGATACAATTTCCGCCAGTGGCATAAAACAAGCCTTCATCTTTCCATTAGAGCTGATGGAGCAAGGATTCCAGGTCCTCAAAAAGTATTACTTTAAGCTCCAAGGTTCTCCAATAACTTACATGATATGTTTTCAACACTTGGGAATCCACTAGTTTTCTATTTAAGCATCAATAGAAAGACTCATGTTTTCATTTTAGCAACGTTTCAGAGGCAAACGAAGAGAAGATGTATGTCGAGGGGGTATTAGAGATGGGCATGTGGGAAAAAACAGAGAAAGTTCCAGATTTATATTTCCTTGCTGAAGAGTAGACTTGTGAGCAGAAAACATAGAGTTCAGTAATTGACATGTTCATCTCGGAAGAAAAAGAAGCTGAATCTTTGGTGTGAAAGCAGTCTATTCATTCATAAAAGAGCTGCTGCAATGAAGTGTGAGTTAGCATCTTCGATCTAATTAGACGATTTCAATGAAGAGTTTACTGAACCTGGTCTCCTTAACCATTCTTTAAAAATCATAAACACAACAGCAGTCTCACTGCTGCCTCCTTCACCTGTGCGGATCCACACTGCTTTATCAAGTGGGCTGTGCAAGTGGATTCTACGCAATGAAACTTAGTTTTGACAAATGGAGAATTGTTTGTTCTAGAAACATTTTAAGAAACACATCAGACTTCCTTAGGTGTGAGCAGATAACCCTCCTCTCATTGAGAAAGTCGTTTGAAGAAGGTGCCCCCGTTAACCCCTAGCACTCCTATTTTAAATTTGTCTCCCATTTCCAATTGTTTACTCCTGTGTGGACTGAATTGTCTCCTCTTTAAAAATTAAAGCACACGATTCCGAATCATCCAAAATGCATCTGAATTAACCAAAATGCCTCCCACATATTATCAGCAGGTGGCTAAATTGGTGTGTTAAATGAAAGAATTCTGAGCAAAAATAGGAAATTATTATTTAGTTGTTACAATCTAGAAAACTGTAGCCACTTGAATTGATGTGTTTGCCAAGCACTCAGTCAGGGTTGCAGTTGTTAGGAGCCTTTTCCCGGCTTAATGGAGGAGGCCTTTTCAAATGTCTCCAAGCACTGTGCAGATGGTTTTGGAGACTCTGAAGTAGAGAGAGAATGAGACATTTTGGAGTCAGGTAGACTGGAGTTTGAATCCCAGCTTGACCTCCACATGGCAGGGCGTTATTGGGAAAACTGGCCTCTCTCTTCCTCTGCTGTGAATGGTAAAGTTAACACAGGCGAAGGACGCAGCAAAGAGTCTGATGTGTAGTAAACGCGTGGTAAATGTTTGTGATAAAAAATGTTTATGGTACTCCAGAGTTTATAAAGCAGTCGATGCATTATTTCTCTTTCTCACCACTAGTCTGCATAACCATTGAGGTATTATCAAGGCAAAAGGCATCAGGAAAATACAGAAGAAATAATAAAGAAAGATTTTAAAATTTTTTAAGAAAATGTTAATATAAGATTTTTATTTGTGACACGTCAACAGAACTTCGCTGAAAAAAAAAAAACTCTCTAAATTCAATTTATCATTAAGAGTGAAGGATAAAAGTCTTATGTCGCAGGCCAGTTAGCCAGGAAAACAGAACAGGTTCACCTATTCGAGGTCATAAACTGCACAACTGAAGGCAGACAAGTATTTCTTGGCGCACCAGGGACAGTAAGACACACAGACAAGAGTCTGTACACTTTCCCAAACCGTTCACAGCTGCCGCTCAGCCTCTCTGGGAAGGGTAGTGTGAAAACACTTTTCCTAAATACGCTCCCCTTAACATTTCCCCTTTAATTATTCATGTATCGAAAATGCTGATTTTATATTTTATACTAATTCCAACTTATTTTAAAATGAAATGATTTATACCTGTTGTGTAGCAAACTTTCTTACAAGTTTCTGAGCAGAAAAGCGCTACTAATATTACCTTTTTAGTGGGTGACTTTGAACCACAGATGAAGTTTTAATTTCTGCAATTACCTGAAATTAATAAAGACAAGAAAGACACTCCCAAATTTGACTTGAAAATTACTTTGGCGTTGGAAAGCGAATATATGCGCTATAATTTTTGAAAATGAATCAAAAATGTTTTAAAACCTATGCGAAACAATTATTATCCACACACTTACATAATTAATCTGTTTTTCCTATTTAGTTATACTGAATGAGAACCACTGATGCTCGATTTATTTTAATATTACTTAAAATAATTACCTTGGTTAAGTTTTTATCGATTCAAGGTAATTCTTCCAATTTTTTTCTAACAGTCATTTAGTCACGAGGAAAATTATGAGATGTTCTTTTGTATTGTATATGTGTGCCTAGAAGGCTAAAGTGGGTTTTTTCCCCATATTTCCTATTGAAAATTATCTTTTTGTCTTTAACAGATCACAGATTCGCATTGGTAAGCATAAATGGAACATTCTCGATCTTGTCAGAGCATGAGCGAAGCCCCAGAGAATGCTGTCGCTATGACAGTCACATAGCATTTAGAGAGATGATCCTGCCCCATTTCCATGTCTCCTTCCACACAGAGGGAGTTCACCATCCTTTCACTCCTCGCTTCACACCCCTGTCCCCCACCGGCCCCAGAAAAAGGTGGCGAATGATCAGGCCGACTCGATTAAAGCTGCCTACATTAGCCCTAAAATTTTGAGGACATGTCATTCTGATTATACACACGTGCTCACACACATTTAACTCACATGATTGTTACTTGCTTATTCTATCAAGCAATCAAGCAACAAAATGTAAAAATGTACAAAGTTAATTCCCCATTTACCCTTATTTCACTTCTTTGTTTACTTGCTATTAAACTCCCAAAACTGGGATCACTAGGGAATAATATTTTTTATATTTTTTACTTTTACTAGATCATTCTAGATTGATTTTTAGAGGAGATATAGCAATCTACACTCTCCACAGTCCAAAAGTGGCCAGCCCTATACGTCCTTTTTATATTTCTGTCGGTCTGAGGGTTAAAGAATATCATGCTGCTCCTTTAATTTGCATTAGGGGCAATGAACATCATGTTACATGTTTACTGGCCATTTTTTCTTTCAGAAATTATTTGTTTAAGTATTTTCCCCATTGTTCTATATATTTATTTATCTCTTTTATGAGTGCGTTGGCGCTTTGTATATGAAAAAGCAACAGTTTTCCTGTCATCTGTTTTGCAAATATTTTTCCTATCTATCACTTTTCACTCTTTTACAATTTGTCACAGAATTTTACAGATTTTTTTGTTCCTTTTTAAAATATAGGTTCCCCCAGCCCCTAAGCTTTAACAGACATCTGCATGAATATAAGCTTAGGCACTTTCCTAAGAATTGAAGGACACCGTCTCCAAAGCACCCAAAGGTGTCCATGGAGCCAACTCAAGAACCGAGTTCACAAGGACATGACCTCGCATCGTCATCGTACTCAATGACAGAGCCAACCAACTCCTCTGGCACACTGGCTTCTGGGAGCTGCTGGCTCCGAGGAGTCACAAGGGGCCTGCAGAGAACTGAAGTTGCAGTCACTCAGCTGGCATTCTGTAAACGGTACCCTCTCCTCGCACCGAAAGCCAATGTGACAAACAGAACGAATCTGCCCTCCTCTTTAAACCTGACCTTACAGATTACAACAGTGAATGATTTTATGGCATGTTGTAAGAAAAGAACCTCCGAACGATGCCGTACTTCTGTACTGCATCTGTAAATTGCTTTCACAAAAGATTATCTTCCAGAAACATCAGTGTGTTCCAGCATCTCCAGTTCTCAGATTTAGAAGCTGAAGTTCACAGAAGTGAGGAGTGACATACCCCCAAATACATAAGTGACACAACTGAAATAAATAAGAGCTGGACAATTAAAATAAATAAATAAGCTGCCTTCTAGCTACTTAAAACTCTACCTCAAAATTTGATGAATTAGAAGAACAGGAATAATTAAATATATTCCAGTTAAGCTCTAAATATTTTTACAAGCAAAGCAGTGTCTGGTGGGAGCTTGGCTTTGGGCACTTCCTTCTACGTGGTTGCTCCTGCCCATGTAGGTTCTACTTCTGCAATCATAACTCACTTTACCAAGAGTCCTCTGAGTGTTTGATTGCAGATGTCAAAGCTATCAGTAGATCTGGTTAACAGACACTTCGACTTTAACTCTGAGTGATCTTATTTTCCAGAAAAAATGCGGCAACTATTTCCCCTTAGGTTCTGTTTCTCCTAAAGTGTTTTTCTTCTCCTTGTCTGAAAACAATGTTATTGAAGACAGAGCCCCAGGCTCTCAAAATAATACGTTATTTAAAGAAAGAAGAAAATACTCCAAGTTAAATCTTTTACTGTTGAGCTGTTGGTTGGAATGTGTTTCCGCAGAGGCCACAGAAGCATGAAGCATGAAGTCAAGGAAATCACACACTTTGGGTACATGCAGACGTGGGACACATGGAACCCCGGATCTGCCCTTGGCCACTGCACATTCACCTTGAACTCTGATGAACAAAATAGACTGATACTCTTTATTGGCTTGTTGCTGTGTCCCAGACTCTACGCTGACTGTGGATTATAAGATTGGAAGTTCGCACACACTGAACAGGCTTTGTGGGCCCATTCACAGAGCTCGTTGTGGATTAAGAGCAACGAGACACAAAGTGGCTGTCATGGGGGCATCTGCATGTCGTTGGGCCTCTGCACATAATCGATGTTGATAAATATTGTAATGACGTGGATGCTGGGGCAGAATGGAAGATGTGCTAATTGATGAGTGTTTTAGAGCAAAAATCATTGGAAATTAGAGCCTACTGTGGAAGTGCTATCTTTACCTAACCATAGTTAAAACTTATTAGTTGTAGCTGAAGATTTTTTTTTTTTTTTTACCGAAGTTGCGGTAAGAAACTCATTATACAAGATGCAATCATTTTGGAAAGAAAAGTATTATTTAACACATTTCCCACGTGATGTGCCTCCAGATTGTAAAATGACTTTTCCGTATTGGAGTTCACTCAAATCCCATCTTGAGTACAATGTACTTACAGATCTCATTCTAAATATATCGCTTTGTGTTTGGGAACTTAGAAGGAGTCTACTAAGTCAGGAGAAAGGAAGTTTCAAGTGTCTCATTCCCTTACTGTTCCTAGGTGAATTGCTGCAAAGCACATCATTTATTATCTCTATTATGACAAACATAACACTTTGAAAGGCTCAGGGAAATTATTTGAGGGCAGGATTGTTAAGAGATCAAACTCAAAGAAACACTCTTTTCCACATCTGTTAAGAGCGTTTGTTTCATTTCTGAACAGATATTCCTACATTCCTGAAGGTTTTCTTTTCTTTTCTTTTCTTTTTTTTTCTCTTTTAACCAATGTGTCCCATGTAAGATCCTGGATCTGATGCCAGACTATGCAAAAGCCACTAGAATCGAAAGGCAGCCATAGCTGACTGAGCACAACGACTTTTCGTGAAGCCAAACTACATGGAGGATTTGGTAAACTCAATATCTTGCAAGACATTCTTTGCATATTTCAGAGCGGGCTGAGTAGAGGCACAAATCCAGAGTGTGGCATGAAGGAGCCACTCAGTTAAAACAAAAATGTCCTCCTATCTCTCGGATGGTTTTCTTCTGGAGAGAATAAATCAAACACGACACACCTGAATGACATGTACCAACTCACACAGCTAGAGGAAGGGTTTGCATGAATTTATTATCTTTGGTGAATCTATTTTGAAAAACAAAGTGCATTCTGGGACGAGAGTGGTTTTTTTCTTTCCAGACCTAAAATTGGCAGCAGGGAAGAGGCAGCCCCTTTTTATCTGATTCCCAACCCTCCTTCTATTAAAATTTTAAGGAAAGTTTTCAGGGAGAAAACTGGCCTCTAAAAACTTTGCACTGATATTTTGTGCTCTCCAACACATGTGGCTGCTTCAATTTAAACTTATTTTAAATCAAAATTAAAAATGCAATTCCTCAGTTGTACTAGGCATAAGTTCTTGTTAGTCACATGTAGCTAGTGCACAGCATATGAATAGAAAAGACCCTCCAGTGGGAACTGTCCTAACAGGCAGGGTTGTGATTCCTGAAGAATCTCATGAGCACAAACCACTTCTGATGGCCTGCCAAATTTGCCTCTCTTTGGACTCCCTCTCTTTTTATCACTCTGACACAAAAACTGGAAGGCCCAAATGATTAAAATCAGTCAAAGATTAATTCTTCAATTATCCCTATTCATCAAAATTCCTATTAATTAAATTATCTTTCCAAGGAGAGTCTCTCAACCAAGACAAACCTGTAGCTAATGAGACTGTAGCTCAAGAAAGATGTGAATTTTGGGGGGGTGTAAAGCCGTAAACATTGAGGCTTGTTTTTCACAGAGTTATCCTACCCTCAGTGATGAAGAAATTGGCATTGCAACAAAAGCTAAAGTATGTGGCACTGACTTAGTAATCAAGTAGAGGACAGCAAGAAAACCAATATCGGAAAACGGAAGCACCTTTGTAGCTGGGAGAAAGAACATTTTATTAAACTGTTTCCACTGATAACTTCGAAGGCAGAACCTATTCCTCCTGGACTTATTGCTCCAGGAGAAGGAAGTGGAAAACAGATCAGCTCTGTATATCGGATGTTACTGACTGCACTTTGCAAAGCATTAGAAGAAAAACTTGAATTTGGGTAAAAATTGTCTGGTTTGAAAGAGAATGGAGATAAAAAAAATTGAAATTTGAGCACTGGTACAAACCAGTCTTCTAGACTCAAAACAGAAAGAACAAGTTGGGGAAGGGTTTTAAATAACAAACATTAGAACTCAGCTTTATGTCAAAAATCAGATTAAGAAAAATGAAAGGGGCGTTTGGTGACTCAGGGGAGAAATGCAAAGAGACAGGCTCATCAGGACCCATGGTCCCTTGGCCTGTCTGACCATGGATCAAGCCTGCACATCTCCCCGTGCCCTGCATTTAGGCATGACGACACGGACAAGGGCTGGCGGTAGAATACGCGCGGTGAGGCGCGTTCTTCTCCAGGTGGGTCCTGTCCCACCCTTCTTTCTCCCTCAGCCAGCTGAGCGAAGCAAACTCTGAGTCTCGGAAAGTGTGGAGGGCTCAAACGTCCTAGACTCCAGGACCTTTCCCCCTTTGATGTGATATAACAGAGACACGAACTTTTACTACTTAAACTGTTGAGATTCGGGGTGTTTTTGCAGCAGCTAGCCTACATGCCAAGAATTGCTGCTTCCAGTCCACTAAAAATAGGATGCTTCTATTATGCAAAGAGTTGGCATGGATCATTTGGAGATATGGGCAGAAGACAGAGGATATTTTTCCCACAGTTTCTAGGACAAATATACAGGAAAAAGGAAAGGGGATAATTCACTTGGGGGAGAAATTGTGGATCCGCAACCAACGTATTTTTTAAATTTATGGAAATAATAAAAAAAATAAGCTTTTTTCTCATTTTGTAAGAACAATAAAATCAAGCAAGCATGATTTCTAAGTTAAGAGGCTTTAAGCAATATTGATGGAGACAGTACGTGTTCACCAACCCGACTTAAAATGCAGCCTCTCAATTGACCTTCCACGTGAGTCCAGTTGGTTATACCTGGCACACAGAAAGAGCTGGCATTATGTGAACTGTAAGGTTTGCTGTTGATGAGCTTTCACGGATATGATTCATATCTTCTTTTTAATGAGACAACTGAGGCTCAGAAGAGTTGACAGTCTTGGGCAAGATCTCACGTGCAGTAAGTGGCTGGGTGGGTGCTAGAGGCTTTCCCTGGTCCTCTGCAGACGTGTCTGCTGCCTCTCTGTGAGCTCTGTCCTGCATACGGGCTCAGCATGTCTCTCTCATCACCGGGGCACACAGTGCCACTACCATTCTACCTTGGCATTATGTCTTATGCCCTGTGGGTCACATGCTTCAAAACAGCTCCTCTCTGTGATGTGGCAGTTAAATTTGCCCTTGTGCCCTGGCCACCCTGGGACTCAGAGCGGTGGAGTAGCCACAGCTAACATTAGACAAAAGATAATAATGTAAAACTACTTCAGAGATGAAATTTTTCATCTGATGCCATGACTCAACATACAAGATGATCTTCAGAAAGTTGTCCCAGTTCTTATATTTCTGGCAATATGATGGATGCGATACTACTAATGCACCCCACACAGAACACAACTCCAGCTGATGAAAACAGTGTTTGCAACGAAGTTTTCAAAGTCATCATGAAGTCGGCAAGAAAGTTCAGAATCCACAGAGACTACAAATATGGTGAAAGAAGAAATCTTGGGAGGTAAGCAAGCACTAAAATTTGCTTTTGCGGAAAAGCATTTTTCGTGTTCTTTTATGAGATGGTCGGTCAGATGCTCTGAGAGAGGAGGCAGAAGGGAGGCCAGGACGACATAGTTTATGATACTCATGGGTCCTGCAGACTAGAGGCACATGCACTGGCCACATGGGAAGGCAGTGGGGTGGTCAGGAGGCCGGAAACAGGAGTGAAGAAAAGGTTTAGGCCAGAGCCTTTGATGGAATTTCAAAAGGAAAGGCAGGGCAGGGCAGGGCAGGGTGAGCAGCTTAGGGTTAGCTGGTTTGAATAGTTGTGGTGGGGGCGATAGAGGTGGTCCCTGGTCACCTGGCACCCAGCCCTGGTATGATTAAGGTGAAAAAATATTTCCTCCAGGCCTGCACAGCTAGCAGCACACTAAGATCTAGTTTTAGAAACACAGAACAGTATAAAACGTGTTTCATAAATGCAGACTGGGTTCCTGACATGAACCCTCCTCATCCCCACTGCAACCAACCTCCTACGTCAATATTCAGTATCATATACAGGGCAAAACCTCTTGCATTCACTGTTTCTGTTTTCCTCTCTGATCCTATACCTTACAGGAGAAGTTGGCCTGTTTTTAAAACAGACCACACCGAGAAATAAACTACGCAGTTAAAAAGATAACCCCATTCCAGGCAAATCTTTGCTTTAAGAAGACTGAGACTTAAAATAATGCATCAGCAATTACTGACAGTAAATTGTCAGAAAATGTGACTCATTTAGCAAAGTGCATAGTGGGATAAGCTGTACATTTTTATTCAAGGGTTTGCCTACTATTGACTTTTTTATGCCTAAATTTTCAAGGGGTAAAAGACATTTGTAGTCATAAAATTTGCTTTCGTAGCATACCCAGTCTAGAACACTATCCTGTCATCTTTACAACTCTACAGGTGAGATTTTACTTTCTCTCTTAACTGATTCTTACAATCTAGAAGATATTTTCTGAGGATGTTTTGACCCCACAAATTTCAAATCTGAGCTCATTCTGACATGCTGTGCTTTCAAGAGTCAGCAGTCAATATGCCAGATGAGCTAACCTTATAGTGTTGCAAATATACCTATTTATGATTCCCGTGGAATCTTGGGACATAAAGATTTGCTTCTTTTCCTCCCAGGTCTAGTCAGACTATGATAAATCAACCAAGAGTAATGACTGAATGAAAAACTTGTCAGAGTTGCATATTATCCACATAATCAGGATCCAAAGCAGGTCCATCAAGATCTGGAAACCACTGGGTGGGATCCAGAGACTCTACCCCAAAAGAGTTCCTGCAGCATGGTTGACAGATCTTTTGAACGCCCTGGCATTCAGATGGAGTATCAGAAAGTTCACACCACAGGAGGAGGAACATCCTGCAGATTAAAAGGTCCTTCAGATCCAACCCAACGAAGTCTAAAGTCAGAAAGAACCACCAGCAAATTAGCAAACCTCCAACTCCGTAAAGGGAGCTGACGTGCGCTAGGCTTCCGACTGTGCAGCACACACCATGCCCCACACAAAGTCAAAACTCACTAGACATGTTACCAACCAGGAAGACGTGGCCCATAATAATAACAATAGTTCTCAGTTCCCCTCTTGACTACAGAATCAAAGAACAACTTCGACTGGTCTGGAAACCTCTCATTGTCACTCTTTCTGCATGTACCATGTAGAGTCTCATGAAACGTCACAATATTTCCTTGTCACCTGAACAAACCAGCCTCGTCTGTGCCTCCGTGATTTTGCAAACCTTGTTGCCTAGAATTCTTTCGCTTCAGCCTTTACAAAGTCTCCTCCCCACCCTCGACCTTCAACATGACCTCACATCCAAAGGACAGGTTAAAGAGTATGTCGTCGGGGAATGTTTTTTCTCTGACTGCTCTAAGCAGCCTTACTGGATACCCTCGTAGCATTTACTCCTCCCAGTTGGACATATCTCTGTTTTCCACACACACACACAGAGGCATTTGCTAAATCCTGACATTCTTGATTCAAGTTCAGAACATTGTCACTTTATTATAAAAATTAAACCAGTTTTAAAATGAATTCAACTTGCACATGTGTCATTAGAACACATCTAAACTGCATATTCAAATATATGCCTATTATGGAAACACAGAAATAAAATATGACTTTACATTTATAGAAGGACTCAGAACAAGGAATGCTGACTTCAGATATTCTACTTTTTAACTTCAGTTTTGAAGGTTTTTCTATACACACACACACACACACACACACACACACACACACACACATTACGAACAACGACAACAACGGGCTTCGCATTTTCCAGAAGTATCTCTGAAACGTTTGGACCACTTTGGGGGGTCTCAGATGTCTTCTTCCTAAGTTATTTACATCTCTGTAAGAGGTGTCCACTTCTGTCGCTGAAGGAGGCCCACTCTTCAAACCTACTTTTTCAGGATTGTGTATTAGTTTATTATTATTTTTGTAACAAATTAACATCTACTTAAGTCAGCACAGCTGTACTACCTCCCAGTCCTGAGGTCAGCAGTGCAGGAGGGCTCAGCTGTTTCTCTGCTCCATTATCTCACAAGGCCAAACTCAAGGTGTCAGCTAGCTGGGGGCTGATGAAGGGTCCAAGCCGGAGAGGGGTGGTAAGGATTCACTTCTATGCTCGTTCAGGCTGTCGGCCGAATTCGGTTCCTGTGGTTGTAGGACTGAGGGCCACATTCCCTGATGGCTGTCACCTGGGAGCCTCTCTCAGCTCCGTTGTCAACTTCTTCTTTCTATGTAATCTGACATATTTGCAGTTCCAACAATTAGGGCAGAGACGTCTGCGGAGAGTCATTCCGCCTACTACACATAATATTCACACCCTGAAGCCCTTATGACGTTGTTGAATCAAATCTTCTCACTAATGTTACCTCCTGCAAAGCAGCCATGACAGGCAGCCTTAGCTGGGGCTGGAGGCTTATCACCATACAGTTTGCTTGAAACATTGGAACATAAATCAGAGATAAGCAAACTTCTGTTTGAAGAACGCGTCGGGGAGAAAACAACCTTCTATTTCCATTGGAAAGAAAACTAGAGCTTCCAGAAATGTTTGTGTATTGTGGCCCGACTGCCAATCACGTCATTGTTTGGCATGGAGAATACATTTAGCCTGATGCCCGGATTTATTTTTAGCCATCGATATTAATCTCTGTTTCTCAAGAGGAAAAAAAAGGATAAAGTTATTGGATTGTTCTGAATATTTGGATCACTGGAATCTCATAAAAGAGGAATGGACTTTGCCAACTGCTGAGACAAATAAGTGCACAACACTTTTATTTTCTAACCAAGGCCCTTCACTTGGACGTTTACAGAGCATCCGTCCTGTGATGGGCCTTGACTGTGGCATGGGGCCCGGCGATGCATGCTCTTGTATGAAACCTACAGGTCCGTATTCCGTATGTTTCAAAAGCAAAGCATCTTGGCCCGCTGGACTTCTAATTATTGTCAGTGATTAGGCACATTAAAGCATAAGCATTTTCAGTGCCTGCAGTACAGTCGTGTAATATCTTCCCGTTACGTAATCAGGACACCAAGGCTCCAAGCTTGACCTTCGGTAATCTATCTCGGAATTTAATCATCAGTCTCACTGACTCCGAGACAGCGCTTCTTTTACTAAAACACATTTGAAAACAGAAATTGGCCCATCTTGAAGGCATGAGAAAATGCATCGAGAATCTTGGAATACAACCCTGGACATGTTCACGCAAAGCCTTTGAAGAGGTTGGTGACAGCGGGGGCGGGAAGACGCCGTCACCCCTCCATCTTCATCTCTCTGGTTCTTTCAAGACCAGGCTTTTTCAAAGTCAATGCAGGCATCTAGCTTATTGCCCATTTTCCCGGCTTCGTCTGTGTGTTTTCTCCTTGGAACTGAAATGGTGCAGCAAATGCCTGCTGTGTGCAAGTCTAAAGCAGCAAAACACAGCCGTTGTTCAGCTAGCGCATGTCCGCATCATACTAACTTATGTGGCTGTTGATGGTAGCTTCTATTCATTTTTAAGTATGTTCAAGTTCAATAGTGCGTCCACATACCTGATGCTGAACTGAATTACTGAATGCATCCACATGAGGATACATTTGGTCTTGTCTTTGCCTGAGTCTCGTATACCACCTGCTCGGCATATAGCCGGTAGTCCTCACCTAAAGGAGGTAAAATCTAGCCGAAGACCACAGAAGCAAGGGTCCTTCCCCACTCTCTACTCTTCCTCTTGTGCTGCAAATCTCCTGGAACCACAAAACCTGTTGATTCTCTGTAAGCATGGTCCTCTGGGTTCTTCTTTTCCACATCCACAGCCACTTCTAGATTCCAGAGGCCAAGGGGGCTTGGATCTGAAGTTCTGAAAAGCCCGGTGCAGTTCTGAAAAGTTCCTCCCCCATCAGGCTGTGAGCACTCTGGCCTTTGAATATCTTCCAGCACCTCCTCCGGCTGCTCTCTGCTTTGCTATTCACTGTCTTCACCTTCAAGGGTCTCCCGTGATTCCTTAAAATGGGGCCTTTGCACATGCTGATCCCTCTGCTTGGGACACTGGTCCTCCTCACCCCAGCACTCACCCCTGACCCTTGCAAACTCCTAGATGGGGGGGTTCTTTTCAGTCACAGAGCATTTTGTTACACTTAATTCAAGTTTCATCTCCCTCTCACTCTCCAGACAAAAGTGACACAGATTCTTCCGTAAGGCATTCTGTCCTTTAGGCTGCTTCCTCTCCTGTGCTCCTTCTACCCCATTGTCAAGTCTGACCCGTATTTCAAATCCATCTCCAGTGTCACCTCCTCCATGAAGTCCCACTGGTCCTATTCAACCACCTGAAGCCCCACTCTGTTTTGAATCGGGACCCCATGGCATTTTCCTGAAGGATGCAGTCACGTTCTGCCACACATGATCATCAGCTCGATAACTGCTTCATTTTTTCTCCCTCATTGCATCACCTTGTAAAGTTGTACAGTGACACTTGAGACTAAAAGCAATGGGTAGCTTAAAAGAAGCATGATGTAATGAAAACAAGAGTAAGACTAACTGAATTTGTCTGAAACAGGGTCACCTTATGACCTTAAAAACGTTATGAGCCTGCAGGGAGCTAGACTTCTTATCCGTAAGTCCAGAGTATTATTACCCTCAGGTTGGAAGGTTAAATGCAACCATGTGCAACATTCCAAGGCCCCCCAGGCATGAACTTGGTTCCCTTCCTCTTCTTGTTAGCAAGGGTGGACAGAGGGGAAGATCAGGAAAACGGCTTTCATTGTCTTATCACTGGATGATGATGCTAGGAGTTGACTGCCGCTGAGGATGTCTCTACTTTGGAGATAAAGAATTGGTTCCCGTCATGCAATTTCTACTTTAAAAACAGACATTTTTGCTCAATTCGAAGGTTCGCATCAGTCCTTGTGGGCAAATAACATCAGTGCTACTAGCATCAAATGCTGACTCCTCAGATCTGAGCACCCAGGCCATGCAGGAGTCAGCTCGTTACGGTGAACTTGACGCCACGTTTCAAATAGGTGACGGGACAGGAAGTCTGATTTCTCTGGGAACGTTCTTGCCTTAATCCAGTCAATGATCTAGCTTGTTGGACAAGCCACTAGCCCTTGTCTGAGACATGATGAATGATTAACCAGTCTTTTGGGTTTGTGACTTACGTATTCAGATCAGAAATTCTCTGTAGTTTTCTTTTTTCTTTTCTAATTTTTTTTTCTAACCCAAACATGCAGAAAATGTGCCTTTTTCTTTCCCAGATGGAAATAGTGTATAATTCCTTATACCTCCCTGGCCAGTCTCCAGGCCCTTTGTGTCTAATCAGTCATGCACCCCCCACCCCCCAAAAAAGCTGTTCCTGGGACACTTTACTTGTCCTTTTCTATTCTCTCTGCCTAAAATTCTCTTCCAGGATCAACACAGAGTTATCTTGGCCATAAGGGAACACCTAATTTTGGTCTCAGCCATTTAAAATTATTTTTTTAATCAATACAGTTATAAATAAATAAATAATCATCCAATGCATGCATATCTATTCTCATAAGATTGTACATCTTACTAAATTTACTTCCTATTTTCTTATAAAGATTCCTCTGCCTGGATTACCTCCCAAATTAAATAAAATTTTGCGTTTCAACTATCCTCCAAAATACTTATCAAGCAACATCTAAGAGGTCACTTAGTAGGTAGTCAGTGAATATTTGTAAATGAATGAATGCATAGCTGTGCTGTCCAATAGGCCAGTCAGTAGCCACATATTTAAGTTTAAATTTAAATTTAAATTTTTATATATTTATATTTAAATTTAAATATAGCCTTAGCCACGCTGGCTCCATCTCAGGTGCTCAGCAGTCACGAGTGGCCAGTGACGAGAGCATCAGAGTGCAGCTGTGAAGCGTTTCTGTCCTAACAGAAAGTCCCATTGGATGGTCCTGGAGCCGACGAATGAACGAACAATCCAGCAGGAGGCTCCCAAGAAAGGGCCTCTCCGCCTCTCTGACTTCTAGCCCAGACGAGACTATGTAATATGAAAGTTTCGCCTCCTGGGAAGATCATTTTCCCCGTGACAGCTTCGGCGCTTGGCGTATCTGAAAAGAGCTCCGGAGAGAAGTGTGCACGTCACGCAGGTGTGACTGCTGCCTTTCCACGGACCCATCAGCCACGCTGTGGCAGGAGCGCTTCCCAGCTCTGACGTGTCTGATTCCCGCCTGTTATATTAACAAAGAGTGCCTGGCCAGAACGTGTCAGTCAGCTCCACGAAGAGCTGTTTTCATCTGCTCTCTCCTTCCAGAAACACAAAGACTGATTTTAGGCAGATCGCCTTGTGTGTGTGCCTGCACACAGGCTGTCTGCAGCTCTTCTCAAATACAGCATCAACCCATGTTTCATGAGTCACTTCTTTCTTTCTTTTTTTTTTTTTTCTGTTCTGTGTGAAGCTAATCATCCTGATTATGACACCAAAAGCATTTGCCTGGAATCTCGAGTGCCGTGTTCATCACTCAACCTTGCTGTGAGCACAGCGCTCCTTGTGTGGAATTTCAATTCTGTGATTCAGCTCCGAGATGTTCACACTGGTTATGAACACCAGGATCTTTCACTCTGGGTTCCTGTCTCAGCCTAAGTCATGTAGAAAAAATAACTCGAGACTCTATTTGGGAGCTGCAAACCCAGGGTTGAGAGAATGAGGGGAAAGGATGGCAAAGATACCTGTGAAGCCAGGTGTAGCTGTCACCCTTCCCTTCACCAGGAACCTGGAGGTCACGGCACGCAGTATCACACCAGTGTCCATGAGGCACACAGTATCTGTTCAGGAAGACTGCGACAAAAATTCATGCTTTGGAGGAGAACATGGGAGAATGGAAGAAAGATGATTTAGCAGCTCAGCTCCTTCCCACCTCTCTCCCCAACGATCGGTTCACTCCATGGGAAGTTGACACCTCCAGAGTTCTCGGCTGCACTGGGCCCTTCGGCAGCAGCCGCAGACACCAGATCTCAGCTCTCCATGGGGTGCTTCACGTACACCTGGAAGCAGACGTACACTTCACCTCAGACGGGCGAGGTGTGGGGGGTACAGGTGCCAGGCAGGCTCAGAGCGACCAGCCATCTCCAGCAGATCATCAAAGGCTGTGCCTCTAAGCGAAGTCTGGGAGATAGAAGGAAGGAGACGGACAGGTGAGGGAACCCAAAGAGGCACATGAGTCCTTTGTCCAATGCAGCTTCTCTCCTCTCAGGCATTCGAGATTCAACTTCAGGACAAGCGCAGGGTCCTATATGCCCACGGTCACCCGACCTTATTCACATGAGAAATTAGAAAACAGTCTCCCACCCCAAATCAAACAAGCCCGTGTGGTTTGACTGGCCCAGTCATCTCTATTGAGAGATGCCAGGGACGGCTATGGGAAGAAGAGGTGTCACTCAGGCCGAGGCAGAGGCTGACGTCATTTCAGCTGCCCGCTCCTGTGGCATGCTGGGAGGCCACTCTCTGCCCTGCCCAGGAAAGAGGGGAGGGGAGGGAAAAACCACACTTGCTTTGACTGACATTTGAATCCCGGATGCATTTCCACTTGCTTGTGATCTTTGGGCACCTACTTCAGCGCCGGGAGGCCGAATCTCCTCTCCTATAAAGCAATAACAATGTGCATCTCAGAGTGAGGCTGAGAAGAGGGATTACTGAACGTCTTTAAAGCTCCTGACACGTAGTGGTTTTGGTGGACAGACGGCGCTGGCCCCTCGGTCTGCTCCTTCTGGCATTTTATGCGCTTGTGTCACTCATTCCTCGTGACTGGGAGTGAGCCCTGAGACTTGCTTCGAAGCCAGAGGATGCAACAAAGCTCGCAGCATTCCACTTCCTCGGAAATGTCACGGAAAATGTCAGGAGGGTCATGCTTGAGAGACCTGCTTCCCCGTTGGCTTTGAAGCAACAAGCTGCCATGTCGTGAGTTGTCCTAAGGAGGAAGACACGTGGCAAAGACCTGAGGGAACCTTCTAGAAGACAGCCAGCAAGAAAGTAAGGTCCTCGCCTGCAAGGGCTCGGAAGCTGCAACAACACGTGAGCTTGGGAGGGAGCCTGTCCTCGGTTGAGCTTCAGATGCCTACCCAGCCCCAGCTGACCCACACGATCCAGGCCCAGGCTCCCGACCCACAGACCCTGGGAGGAGATAAATGGCGGGACTTCAGGCTCCTAAGAGTGCGGTCATGTTGTCATGCAGCAACAGGTAACTAACGCGCCAGTCCTTCCACGGGCCCGACTTCCCTCACCTGGGACTATCCTGTCACTGCACTTGGAAGGTGACTGTGGACAACGCCATTGAGGCCACATTATTTATCCCTCTGTCTAAACATGCCTGTATTTTACTCGTTCTCTTTTTATTGGTGGCCTAGAGGGCTCAGATAAAGCATTTTATTTGGGTTTAAATAAAATTAATACACACACACACACACACACAATATATATATATATTGTTTTGTTCTACAAGATGTGAACTGGGATATTCAGTTATAAACCAGCATTTTATTGCTCCTTGATAATTTCCCAGTAAAGGAAAGTGACATTTCTGGTTTTTTAATTGAAGAAATTTTTAGTCTCACCCCCTCCCTCGTCCCCTTTCGCAATCATCAGCTTGTTCTCTGCAGCTATTTTTTAACTTTGACTTTTAAAAGAATCTAAAGCCTGTGTGTGTGTGTGTGTGTGTGTGTGTGTGTGTGTGTGTGTGTGTGTGTGTGTGTTGGGGATGGAAGCAAAAACACTCAGTGTCACTTATATAATGAACCGTGCCCAGTAGCTGCTCGTCTTGCCTTGAGTTAGAACTAGTGACAAGTGCCAGTGTCTCCTCTGAGGCTAGGAGGAAAGCCATTAAGGGACACCTGCTCTCTGTGCCTGCTGACACTGCTTGTTATTGGCATTTTAACTCTGGCAAGTTCTCAGCCTCACCGACTGCCCTGTCCCTTTGTCGGTGCTGACAGACACACCACTTCAGTTCCTGTAGCTGCTCCATCTCCACCGCCTGCAGCAATTGTTTGAGGAACCTGGCCTCCCCGTGCCTTCTCCCCCAAATGCCCTCTGCTTGGCTGCCATGGTGGAGGGACAGTCCCAGTACCCTCAGACCTCGCTGGAAGGCCGGTCAGGGCTCCACATGAATAGTTTCCCACCCCTTCCTGCACGTCCTTCTTCCTGTGTCTGCTTACAGTGCCTCACTTTCCCCTTCTCTCTCACTTTCAAATATCTCCAGAACTACAAGAGTTGGAGAGGAATGCCCTCTTTTTCTGGCATCGTCTCCCCTGCTGGAGTAAGAGACCATTTATGCCCACTAGACATGGTTTGTGCCTTAGCTTTGTACATTCAGGACGGGGTGATATTCTCCAGGTTGTTAATAAGTTTTCATTTTACAACTAAATCGTTTCCTTAGCTGCCGTGTATCATGTCTACATGGGAACAGAATGAGCATCAAAGTTTTAAGTCAAGACTGCGATTCTCTCCCTGGGAAAGATAAAATTCACCAGTTACCATTAATCAAGGGCCTCGCAGAGTGCCACGCATGGGCTGGGTGTTCGGATGCCGTACTGCTGTTGGTTCTTCCTGAACCGGACAAGGTGAGTTCTGTTCGAACCCCATCTTACAGGCAAGGAGGATGTTTCGACCTTCATGGGCCTCAGCTGGTAAATGGCTTCAACGCTCTAGTTGTAAAGAGAACCGTACCCCTCACAGCATGCATTCTCAGTACATCTCAGAACTGTTTCTGTCATTCTCTCTTGCGATACAAATATCAATTTTTCATCAGGCTCAAAAATAGTCTCAAAAGTGGAAGTCTCTGTTCACTTCAAGATACTCAAAATTACAGTGAAAATTGTTTTGGGTAAGTCCTTCTAGATTTAGATAGAAGACCACACAAAAGAGGGTGATACCCATCTCCCCATCTCCAAAACTGTGACAAGCTGCTCCTCTTACAGCACACAAAGTGCCTAAGGTCGTATCTTGGCAGTGATATGGCGCCTGTACCTCCTGTTCTTGCCTTTATTGCCAGCCCTTCTTCAAGAGATTTAGATCAATATGTGTCTTGAAAGATAAGAATCAATAATAAAAAAGTTTAATACCTATATTAAATAGTTCACTAAGTTTCCATAAAACTGCACATCTGGTCTCACGGAAAATGTCAAAATATCCATCAAGGTCTTGTATGACAAGATCTCTACTGCCACTTTCAATTTGTCTTATTTAAAAAGAAAAGCATACACATCTTTTATTCACTAACTTATTTGACGTGAGCCACAGGGTACAATATGCAAGCAAATGGAGACCCGAGTGACTGGGCTGGCTGGTGTCACAAGACCTCATGACCCATGCAATTTCTGTTTCGCGGTCACACAGTGCAGAGGGTAGGTCAATCCATGTCGCTGGGATAGTCAAGAATGTTCATTGTCAACACTTTCCAGGCCAAAAGAACAATGACACATCTTGCTTTCCGGTGAAGGAGGTCACCATGGTGAGTGCGTGACATGACGTGACACCTGTGTGTCCACCCAAGGAGTCACTCCTGCTCCACGTGGGAATGTCCCTTTATGAAAGCTACCAGAACCAAAAATTATTCTGAATAAGAGTTGCTCCAGTCCCATAGAGGGACCCAGTAAGGCAGCAAATGGCTGTGAAATTAGTTCTATTATTGTGGAAGAGAAGGTCACAGAAGTCCCTGAGAAGATCTCACAAATCAGCCAAGGTAGCAACACGGACGTCAAGTGCCTGTGATGGCTCCAGCTGGACTAAGATGAGGTTGAAAAGGATGTTTTGAGGGAAAGAGACAATAACGAACATCAAGCCACGACCATGCTTTGCTTTTTCCTCCATGAAGAAACTACAGCACAGACAGGATGATTAGGTCTATAACCAGTTAAAGGCACAGTCAGTTACTGAAAAGTAGGTCTCGCCCTTGAGATTAGAATTGCGATGCCCCTGGGCTGGCAGGAAAGATTGAAGAGAGGGTTCAGCACTAGTTCCAAGG
Organism: Cynopterus sphinx; assembly: GCA_030015415.1. Lineage (NCBI taxonomy): Eukaryota > Metazoa > Chordata > Mammalia > Chiroptera > Pteropodidae > Cynopterus > Cynopterus sphinx. Next base: position 3,264,146 of record CM057383.1, on the reverse strand, counting down.
CTATATGGCCTTTGAGACACACTTTGGTCAGTGTGTGCTAAAACCTTGCAATCCCTCTGCTGGTGGGTAAGGAAAAATCTTCAAGTATATTAATGATTTATTCGGGAAGAGGGCGGATGTCACTTAGATAACCATAAAAGTGATTTCTATCCCACTGGCAGTGTCAGAAAGCCTGCATGGCCCAAAGCCTCCCCTACAGCTGGTTGCTCTCTGCGTTCTTGCTGGCAGGGCCATAAGTGAGCTCCAGGAGGCCTGTGGGTTCAGGGAGGTGACGTCTAAATGCAGAAACCCGCTCTAAGGAAAGGCAGTAAAATCTCCATCCCATCGTTAGTTTCAGGGGGAATAACCATGAACTTCAGAGTCAGGTTTTACAGGGGCTAATGAGACCTTGCAGGGCCTAGGCATAGCTGTCCCTGATCACCAAGAGGAGGTAAGCGAGAAAGGAGAGGAAATGGAACTTTCCCGAGGACTTCCAGTCACTCGGTTATATATATATTCCTTTATGGGAAATGCCTCTCGATGGGGAAAGAATGCCAAAGTTGTATTCTGACATCGTTTCCTGTTTTCTGCTTGTTTGTGTTATTTTAAATCAGTCTGGATTTTGTTTTTCACTGCGCTTTTTGTCTTTCTTGCCCAACCAGGCAAGGTTGGTAATTAAATGGCAATAATAACTTGCAGATTTTAGAGCACTTTCACAGGCAGTATTTTGGGTGGTCCTTATGACAACCATGTGGAGTATGCGCTTTCTCCATCTTCAGATGAGGAAATTGTCATTCAGAAAGTTTCAGCAACTGGTTCAGGGTCCCTCGCTGACCTCAGGCTTGAGCCCAGGCCTCTAACTGCAAATCCAAGTGTTCGGCTCAGAACAGTGATACTGCTAACTAGGAGACCAGGGTCTTCCCAGCCCTCCTGTTAACTCTACGCGTTTGCTCCCATCCCCTCGTCTTCATTTCAAATGCTTCCATCATCTGACATTCATTCTGTTTCTGCTTTTCTCCTTTCGATGCTGGGCCATGTGTCGGACGTAATTAACTGAGCACGCTCTTTGCCGATATGCCATCCACCCATCATTCAGTGTAGAGGTGTTGGGGGAAGGAGGAAGACATAGAGGGTGACAGGAGTCAAATGTCTGGTGATGGAAGGAGACCGGGCTTCAGGAGTGAGCACACAAGGGAGTATGCAGATGATGTGTTATAAAGTTGTACGCCTAAAAGGCATTGTAATGTTGTTAACCAATGTTACCCCAATAAATTTAATTTAAAAAAAAAAAAAGGAATTGGAAAACACTAAGCCATGCCGCTCCCACCACAGCTCTTCCCTTTAGGACCACGCAACCCCAGGCAAAGGAGAATATTGGGTCGTTCCAGCTGCCATGGGGAAATGTGCATCAAGTGACCCTCATGCTCGATGCTAGAGGGTAAATGCTGCAGTCTAGGGAATCATCTGGCAAAACTCCATGAAATTAACTTTATACATATTCTATAGCACAGTTCAGCTCATGGGAATATATCCTAAAGAAATTCTCTCGCGGGTCCATAATGGACTACTTTATGTGGGGACGGTGACCAAGTGGCCATCAGAGTGTTTGCTGATGACAGCAGCTAGATAAGGTGTTAACACCAGTACATACAATTGAAAGATCATAATATTTGGGGGATTTTTAAAAACAAAGTACTCTATCTAACGAGATAAACAAAATGAACAAATCTTGCCTTTCCCTTTTTGAGCATCTTAGAAAAATTCTCAAAGCTGTATTCTTAACTCTATCTCTCAGTCCTCAAACTGGCAGATACAGTTCAATTGTCTCCGTTATTCAGCCATTGTTGTTTTGTTCTACTCATCTCAAGTCAGTGGCAACTGGATGTGTGTGATTCTAGCCACTTTTGAGGGTGTTATCAATGGCTGGATAAAAATAGAACTTGCTTTTGATGACCTGTTACAGTTAAGAATGAATAGCCGCAACTGAACAAATCTGAGTGTAACATAAATAATTATGCTTATTTATAAGTAACTATATAAATTTCTATATTAAATATTAAATGATATGCAGAGATTTAATATAAAATGATCAAATTTGGAGGGCTAAGTTGGCTGACAGGCCCTTGTAAAACCCTAAAGTCATAAGAAATAACTGAAGAAGTCACTAAAAATATTGATTTTGTTTATCTTATGCCACGTGCTCTTCCATAAACAAGGGAAGCTAGAGTAAACAAGACGAACAGAATTCCTGCCCCCAGGGGACTCACATTCTAGTGAAACAGGCCACGGGAAAAAAAAAGTTAGACAACCAATATGAACACCACCTATAAAAACTATTACATGTCCCTGCTTCATGGGGACAACGGAAGAAGAATTTCGTGCCCCAGATGTAGAAGAGATCATGCAGCCAATAGCTTACTGCACGGCCCGTGGTTCAGGAGAGGGCAAGAAGTACAAAAATTTTTATCTAAATCCATAGAAGATGTAGTAGCTGCAAGAGCATGGCTGTTTGACTGAGCTGACAGACGGAATCTCTGAACCCAGACATGGCATTCGCCACGGAATCCAGGAAATGCTTACACATGAAGGTCTCACTCACACTCTGTCATCAGTTCTTAGTTACTTACTATACGTAGTCTGCCCACTTGATGTTGTTTACAGTGTATTTTCTGTTATTTAAAAAATCTTTGTCTCTACGGCCATGCCACCCTGAACAAGTCAGATCCCATCTGATCTAGAAAGCTAAGCAGGGTCGGGCCTGGTCAGGACTTAGATGAGAGACCACTTAGGAAGACCAGGTGCTGTAGGCATGAAAAATAGAAAATAAGGGATTGTAAACTGACAAGGTCCTTCCTTGTAATCTGTGAGGTCAACCAAGGGTTGCTTTGCCTAAAAATAAATAAATAAATAAATAAAATAATAAAAAAATAGAAATGAATAAATAAATAATCCTTGCATCACTCTAGGATAACAACGATTCAGTTTTATGTCAAATATTAGCAGAACTAATATAAAGGTAAATTTCCGCCCTCGCATAAAAATACTCCATGAAATTAATTTCCAAGGAATTCCTGAAATATCACTTGTATTGAGATGTTATACACATGTTATATCAACACTTTATTCTACAACTACCGGATAAAAACTTAAAAATGTATATTTTCAACAGCTGGAAAGGCGTAAGAACATAGGTTATTATTGTCATTGCAATGACCTTTTGAGCATTAATTTTAATAATCTAGAAATGCATGATTCTTTACAGTGATTTTAACCTCTCTGTCATTGATATTCTTAATTGGTACAGAAAAACTGCCTCTGGGAAAAATCAAGAAATTATTCATACATTTTTTATTTCACTAATTCCCATATAAATGACGATTGCACTCTCTGTAGACTCGGTGTAACTATGAGATAAAACGAAGGTGAAAAAAATAGATTTTGAGACAGACTACTTTTCATTAATATTTAATTGGTTGCAAATTTTGCTATCTCAAAAAGTTTCTGCTCTCTGCTTCATTAAATAAGTTCTGTCATTATTCAGTGTAATTATAGCTCTGGGGACAATCTCCCAACAAAAGCTTAGAAGTGAAGAAAAGGAAGCAGAACAATTAATGATAAAAGCTTAGTTAAGAGATCTCAGCTCCAGACCTTCTCAGCATTTTGATCATGTACGTTTCTATGACCTATATGGTTGGGTTAGATGAATGTTCATAATCGATTTAGACAAGAGAGAGGGTGTTGGGAAAGCAAACAGATTTTTCTCCTCTTAACAATTTCCCTATATGTCTGAGCATTTCCTGAATTCTGGAGTTCACTCGGCTGTTTAATATAGATTTGTATATGGGAAACATGTGCAGATTCTCTGTTCTTGCCAGTTCCCCAAATGTTTGCTCAGAGTCCCAATATAAGGCATTTGAGATCCATTGGAGAAACACTCACTTTTGATCCATTTAGATTCCGTTTTAAGCTTTTGAATTCCTGACATTATTGCTTCCTGTCTGTATGGTTCCCAACTGTGGATCGGCGATTTGAATTCTATTATGCACAAGGACTGATGTATTTACAAAGGTCAGTTTGCTTCTCCATCTTTTCAAGTGTGTCTTTCTGTGGAGTTTGCTTATATATTGATTCCAGGGCAAATGGTTACGACCTAAAGACGTACCAGCTCATGCAAGCATCTTCCTTCAGCCCTTATGACCAGCCCCATGAGGAGCTACTCATGTGCTCTGAAACAGATAGCACTGCGAGCATTTTAAAGATGAGGAAGACTTAGAAAGGTTCATTGGTTTCCCCACACACTCTGCAAAATAAGAAGCTAAATGACAACTTCTGCTCCTCATTCTAGAGTGCTTTTCATCATGAATGGATACCCCACCAAATGCTGTAAGGCCCCCTTTCTTAATGTAGCAATATTCTGTTTGAGAAAAGGGAGGAACCCCTCAAATCAGACTCAGGTCCCTTAGCAGAAAGAAATGCCACCAGACTCAGCCACCAAGTGATTGCATCTTTCCACTTGTATCTACTGCCATGCTTCTAGAAATACTCCCCCACTGGTCTCTTCTTTCAGGTAAGACCCTGAAATCTCCTATTCAAGGTCAAAAAGTGAAATCTCTGGGTAGAAATAAATTAGGCGGTTATCCCCTCAGTACCCAGAGTAGATTTAAATGAGCACAGCAGGAGGGCTCAGTCAGCCCACTCCGGTGATTCCTCCACAGATGTCGGTTAAACCTATTCTCCATTCTCGACACCATGTCACAAACCTAGACACATAGCTAAAATATATATATATATAGAGAGAGAGAGGGGGTGGGGGGGCTCACATGTGAGGTAAGTAGTTCAGGTCACTCACCCAGTTCCACAAAGTCTTTCAGAGCCTTAGAGTTTAGGGTTTATCCTATTTCCTACCGTGCATTTTAATATTACAATATCATGTTTGTTACTTATGAAAAGACTTATGTTCATTTCTCATTAAGTTATTATTCCCTCAAAATCTGCTGCATTTCCTGTCACCATAATCTGTGCTGAATTCACACTGAGTGAATTATTACTGCGTAATAGAGCCAAGTGCACATGCTATGGGAATACAGAAGATACAGCATTTACTTCAGCCTGAGAACATTAAATTCATTTTTCAGTCCAGGGCCATACTATGTGAAGCATTCCTTTTCCACGGGATCAATTTTCTATTTAATCTCACATGGCTCTTTTTGTTCTGTCCTACGCTGGCCGTTCCAATGGTGTTGTCTGTGCTGCCTTGATAGACACCTCGTATATTTAGAAGAGGAGGCCCTGGGCTGTGGGAGAATTTATGAAGAGTGACTTCGAGGAGAAAGATCAACTTACAGGCAGCATGAGGCTCTCGTTCAGACCCTCAAAGTGGTGATTGCCTGGTGAACAGAGAGGCTTTCTTCAAGCTGTCACTCTCAAGTATCCACACCCTCTTCTCTGCCAGCCAGAGCCTTTCCCACCAACATGAAACCCAGAGTGTTGATAATTCTTAACGTCAAGGTGAGCTTCCAAAGGGAGCTTTCTCTTCATAAATAGAACCAGTGGATGAAAACTCAGCTTGGCCACACAGCATACTTTTCTCTGTGCCTTCCTCACACTTAACGAGCCAAACAGTTGCTAGCATTCTCTTTAGCAGACTGTGTTATGTTTACGTTTATTTTTAATGAGTGTCTCTCCTCCCAGAATTTATATGTCTTGAGGATTGAAAGTTCTTCCTTGTTCGCCCTTAATGTTCCCCAAATTCTTGCGCCGTGCCTCGTGCATAGCAAATACAGGACTTAGTCTGAATGCAGAAGGAACTAGATGGCCTTAAGTGAAGTTAAGAGGAAAACTGAAGGAGAAAAACTACTTCTAGGAATAAGGGAAAAAACAAACTCAAAGTAAATTTCTTGAGAAGATAATGCGAGTCTTGGAGTTGTATGACCACGAAGCAATTTCTGGGCTGGAGTCAGGAAGCTTGGACCCTGGTTCCAGTTTGCCACCAACTGAGTGACCTTGGACACGACAAGTGCCCTTTCTGTGTTTCAAGGTCTTCATTCTTAAAATGATGGTATTACAGAAGATGACTTCTGTAGGCCTCTTCTGATCCGCAACCCTGTTCTAGAGAGAAAGGGCCACCATTTAAAATAAGACAAGGCCACCCATCAGTGGCACGTCTTCTATTTTATTTCATTGAGAATTTGATTTTATTTTAGTGGGAGAAATGAGGATGAGCCTTCTGGAGTGAGGTGAACCGTCAAGGAGATGTGAAAGGCATCCATCCCACCCTGCCCTCCAGGGGCAGAGCGGGCGGCCTCCTGTCATTCCAGACTTAAAGGTTTCAGTGCCATAAAGATGTGTAGAGAAGAGAATCCAGTGAGACCCACCATTGGAGGAAGATGGCTCACCTCATGGAGCACAATCAAATCCCTTTTGTTCCTGTAATACTCTGCCTGACAGACAAGACATCTTGGTGGGTGGCACTGGACATAGCTTTGCAGTTCCTGTCCCTGGTTCATCGAGGCACGGGAGCTTGTCTGAGCAAGAAAGGCTCAGGAATCCCTCATCTTTCAAGAATGGGGAAAGGAATGCTTGCCAAGCCTGGTGAGGTTCCCCCAAGACCAGTAAGGGCCATGTGGCTGTCAATTCCATGAGGGGCAGGATCCCACATCCTCTGGCAGGGTGTGGGGAGGCTACAGAAATCCAGGCTTGTTTTAGTGGCTCAGAGATTGTCTGACTTAAATAGGAAACTGGGTGAGAGAGACATTTTTGTAGCATGGACCAGGGACTCCATCTACACAGTGCAGGCAGTATCGTCACGTGGCAGAAGGCATCAAAGTCTCAGACACCAAGGCTCTGCCCGTGCCCATTGGGAAAATCCTTCCCAGACTACGTAAACCCCAACTTTATCAAAAATCCAGGCAAGTCTAAGAGCTCTTGGGTTTTCCGTCATCCCCCTTGGCCACCCTACTGCAGCCACCTGTGTCTGCTTGCTGTCCCTCCAGCACAAGACACCTGCCTCCGCCGCGGGGCCTCTGCTCTGCTGTTTCTTCCACTGGGAATGCTTTCTACTTGCCAATTCCCTCCCCTCCTTCAAGTCCTCGTTAAAATGGCACCTTCTATTCAAGGCCCACCCAGACAATGCCATTAAATACGGCCACAGTCCTACTCCCCACTCCCCAACCCACTCTTGCTCTTCCTCACCCAGGCCCGCTTCTCCTTTTGACACAGAGCTGACTACTTTCCAACATGCAATATAATTCGATTCAAAGTCTCAGGTCTGGCCAACACCCGCCCCAGAATGCATGGTCCCTGGGGGCAAGAATCTTTGTTTTGCTCACCATTTTATCCCAAATGCCCAGAGAAGTGATTGGTGCAAAGTAGGCCCTTCGTCAGTGTCTGTTGGATGGATGAATGAATGGGTTTATAAGGAATTTCTATTGCTTTTAATTCACTTTATAAAAACCAAAGCACTTTGATAGCGCTTGCTGGCCAAGCCTGAGGACCTGGTCAGACAGAATATCTAAGTATCAGGCCAGTCCCCATTGGGCGTTCTTTAGGATAACGCTTTGAATTCAGGAATATTGTTTTCTCCATTTTACAGGCTGGATTATTGAAGCACAGAGCCTGTGAGCAACCGCCCACAGCAAGTCTGAGGCACTGTTTGAAATGCCTCACATATTTATGTCAACTTATTTAATTTCATGTTGACCATGAAGTAGATAACAGTAGAACCCCATTTCATAGATGTGGAAACTGAGACAGAAAGCCGGCAAGTGACTTCCAGGTTCCCATATACAGGCCCATATCTGGCCGTCCCTATGAGACCCATTTCCCTTCTGCCACACACCTTCTAACCATGCTGCAAGGATCTTGCTGAGGACCGCCGTCAAAAAGTATACTAAAAATCCTAGAAAAAGGTTTCCAACTTTTTTTATGCTTTATGGTGTCAACTTTTCTGTGTTTAACTTCCACAAAAACTTGACATTTACACAAAATCCTCATTTTGACGTGTAATCTGATCATTCAGAATGTTCGTATTTGCACATCATATGCTCTTTTTTATCATTTCTATTTGGTGAGATTGGCTGGCCTATGAGGCAACACATGGAGTGTAGTCATAACCACCACGTCCGTGTTGAGCAGAGAATGCGAAACAGTTCAACGCCTAGGGCAGCTCGTCTTCACAAACTGCGGGGCTGGCTGGGCTGGCGGGGGAGTAGATAGCAGCAAGGGAGGTAAAAAGAAAGGACTCTGTTTCCCTTCTCTGCTAAGACAGCCATCTCACTCGTCACCACAGGTGTTAGTGAATGCCCAGCCTCGAGCAGGGGCAGAGCTAACCTAGAACACACACTGTTTGTTAAGTGTGATCAGTTCGGTCAGTCTCTGTGAAAAGTGGTTGGGGCCATTCCCTTCTCAGAATCACTAGAGAGATAAGATAAAAGATAAAGAATAAGGTCATTTCGGGTCTAGAAGTCAGATGGGGTCCCCAAACCAGTGCCTCTCAAACCACACATGTAAAGGACAGGTTCGTTCTTCTGCAGTCCTTAGAAGACCCAACTTTATGAAACATTCCAAATGAATAAAAAAATAAATAAATAAACCAATGAAAAGAAATAATAAAATAAAATAAAAGCCCAATTTTATGATTATTATTGCATCAGGATTAGACTAATATCTAATTAATGTATCAGATTAGATTAGTATTATTATTAGATTATTAAATTGCTCTTAGTTTTAATAGGTTGCTATTAAAAACTTTTAACAGCTTACTCTTAAGTTCCACGTCTATCCCATTGTGGATGAGTAACAATATGACCCACAGCCTTTGGGTAGCAATGACCTCAGACTGGGCTGAGTAGCCCAATAACCTGCCCTGGGTGGCAGTGCAGAGAGGGCCTGGGAAAGACAAGGTCAACCAAACAGCAAATACAGAACTCAGCATGAAAGGGACACAAAGGGGGTCAACTCGGCTCAGTGACAGTAGCAAGAGAGAAGCAGGTCCAAGCAGTGCAAAGCAGTATGCAAATGAGGAAGGAGAGGAGAGAGCTGGCATGAGCTGTGTGCCCCCAAACATCGGATCACTGTTTCCGCACCCAAACGGTCACATGCGAGCTGTATGCTTTGCGTTCACCAGGAATGCGGTCATTAGACTGTGCATTCCATGAGGGCAGGCGCGGTGTCTTATTTCGTCTGTATCCCCTGTCTACGGTCAGGGTACTGGCTATACGGGTCTGAATACGTAACCCTAGTTCAACCCACCCTAGTCTGAGTAAGAACCTAGGAGAGCGAGACCATCGTTTCAGAGGAAACAGTCAGAATAATATTTGACTAGATGATTCCATCCATCATTATGGCAGCATCCCTAAGTGCCTGGTGGTACCTAGTAAATTTATCTCAGGGTTTTCTATCCCACATGGTGACTCATGCTATCAGTGTTCAACTGATGCTCTGTCCCTGACGTCCTGGTCCCGTCACTTTCTTCTCATGCCACCTCCAGCCGTTACCACTGGTTCTGCAGGAACTCTTAAAGTGGCAAGAAAAGGCCATTTTCTCCCAGAAATTACAGCTTTGGGGGCTCTTTACATTAAAGTCGTGCTCTTTTCTCGCAGAGGAGTGTAGAGCATTTTTTCCCAGGGACTTCCCCAGTAGGCAGTTGAGATTTATCTCCTAGGCAAATCCTTATTAGCCAGAATCAGCCCCAAGGCAGAAGCCATGCTTTTCAGCGCCGCCTCATCACTCCATAAAGACTGGGCAGCCTGGCCTCCTGCCTTCTAGTGGGAGTTTTAGTCCCGAGCTCTGCCTTTTAGCCCCAAATCTTCTCAATCACATGTTTCAGCAAACACAGGGGTTTCCATTATAAGAAGACTCCCACAAGGCCTGTCTATGCAGGCAAGAATCCCAGGTGAGCAGAGAAGTGCTACAGTTCGTAAATGACTCCCGAACACACCTGATCGAGGTCCACGAGACAAGGAACCTTCTCAGGTACTGTCCTCGGTGTGATCACCACCCCAGTTCTGTCTATTGTCCATTGTCTATTCATGCACACATTTTCTGAAGAGCTTTGCTTAACAACAGCCAAGTGCTGACTATCTGATGAATAGTCAGAAAGCCATGTCTGAGCTTGATGAACTATATATAGGGTCGAAAAATGTGAATTTGATTGAGTTTTATGGCAGTCCTTCTCAACCCTGGGGATATCTGAAGACGTTTTGATTTTCATGACTGGGAGAGGGGGTGATGCGCCCCTCTACTCCCCTCCCCCCTCTGGCAATCTAGATGGTAGAGGCCACAGGTCACAGAGACTAGGACACATCCTGCGATGCCAGGGCAGTGCCCACAACATAGATTTATCTCGCTCGTGACATCAGTAGTGCTGAATTTGAAAGACTCTGCTTTGGTGTCAAAACATTGATAAGCGAGTAATCAATAACCAGGATGTAGATTGTGCTGATACCCTTATTTGGTAGACCAGGTTTCTGAGTTTTTCCCAGAAATAAAAGTGCAGTTGCCAGATTTTCTCTGATAAGAAAAAAAAATAGCACTACCACATGAGGCAATGGACTTAGAGAACAAACGTGTAATTATCTTATCTTCATGGGCACATCTCTCTCTGTGGCGACCGCTGTCGGAGTGGGGGCCGCTGTGTTCCTCTCCTTCACTCGCCTCCCAGCAAAGGCATCCGTGTGATCCTGGCAAAAGATCATAATTCTGGATTTCTGAGACCTTTTAAGGGGGGGCAGGTGGTTTCTTTCCCCTCCGAATACCGAGTCCAGATCTCTTCAAGCTTTACGTGCAGACGCAGCTCCTCGCAGAGACGGGGTGTTGATAAAAATGCAGCTTCTGATACCGATTCAGTAGGTCCTGGGTGCGCCCCAAGATTCAGCATCTGACAAGCCCTCGGATGGCACCCGTGCTGCCGGTACGAGGATCATGCTTTGATCCGTCAGTTTCTAGGGCCATGCCCACGTTCCTGCCCTGACCTTGGCTACGTTATTCAGACATGCCTGACCTCCCTAAAGAGGCTGGGAAGGCCACATAGAGGAGTGGAAAAGGCGTGGATTTGGGAATCTAAAAGGCACATATTTAATCCTGGATACTCCTCGCAAGGTTTTGGACAAATTAACAAGTCTTTCCGTATCCAGTTTCTCATCTTAATACGAATATAATCCTTATTGCACAAGATGATTGTAAAGGATTAAATGAAATCCCTTTTTCAAAACCCTTGGTGGGTGCCAGATGTCTTACAAAATCCAGAATATGTTCAGATTTTAAAAAATAATTATGGCGTGCATGCACTATATTGTGTAACAGCCCCAGAAGGGTCTGAGACGGCTCCCCCTCATTAAGTGTGTTACTATTTATGCAGCAGAAGTCGGTGAATGCTATATCATGCAGGAGGAATGGGGACAATAAAGAGCGAACGTCCACACCAGGTCTTGATGCCAGATATGTTTAGATCAGATGTGAGTCACCACGAAGCTTTCAGGTTTCCGAGCTTGTTGTATTGTGAAACTATGGACGACCGGGTTGCAGACCTGCGCTTGGCCTGCGAGCGCGTTCATCCTCCTGCTGAAAGAGCAGAACACACACCATCGCCCGCGCACTGTGGCTATGAAGGCAAAACCCCTGGGACTGAGGCTAAACATGGAGCAGACCAAAGCTGGGGGACGAAATAACCAAGTCAAGAGCGAAGCGCGCTACCTAGGGCCAGGAAAGATTCAAGGTCAAAGCCACACAAGCCCCACTTCTCGAATATCCCCACACTGAATCCGGTCAGCACTCTCTTTCTTTATTTGCTTTTTTTTTTCAATGGGTCTGTTTCTGTTTGGTTTTGTTTATTCATTGGTTTTGTTTTGGATTTCACAGACAGGTGAAATCATACGGTATTGGTCTTGTCCGACTCATTTTACTTAGCATAATACTCCCTAGGCCCACCCATGTTGTAGCAAATGGAAGGATTATGTATATCTCTCACATCTTTACTTATTTATCTACTGAGGGACATCTCGGTTGTTTCTATATCTTGGCTATTGCTAGTAACACTGCGGTGAACATATATATTTTCAATTTCACTTTTTTATTTCCTTCAAATACCCAGAAATGGAACTGCTGGATCGTATGGCCCATCTATTTTTTATTTTTTGAGGCATCTTCGTACTGTTTTCCGTAGTGGCTGCACGGATTTACAGTTCCACCAAAAGTGTACGAGAGTCCCCTTTTCTCCACATCCTCCTGAGCACTTGTTATTTGTTGACTTCTTGGTCATGGTCATTCTGAGAGGTGTGAGGTGGTACCTCATCGTGGTTTTGATTTGCATGTCCCTGATGATTAGCGATGCTCAGCACCTTCCCATGTGTCACACTCTTTAAACCACACACACACTCTCACACAGGCACATACACATGCACTCATGCCCCCACCCACACACCTAAAACCATCAGGACCTGGCCCATGCTAAATTCAGAGGTCGGGGTCTGGTGGAAGGTGGAGGCAGGAAGCCAGATAACTTCTGAGAAAAACACACCCCGTTTCCCCTTTTAGCTCATAAAATCAGACGAGAGTTCCTCTACAGAGGGCTCTTGACTACATTTCTTGAAAATAGGCTTAGGAAAATGGGCACCAGACAGGATAACGCGTCATTTCCTACCTCCTAATTTACATGGACAATTAGATGTTTGCAGGTAGAGCCCTTATTTTTTTTCTTTTTCTTTCTTTTCTGTTTTTATGATAATTATAGCTCTTTTTGCGAGATTTAGAGATGAAAACTTTGCCCTTAAAAAAACAAAATGTAGAACCACTTGTCAACCCCAGGCTATGGCACGCTCTCGCTTTTCGGGCACAGGCTTCATAATCCTAGGCAAATGGAAGCAGCCAGCACACGGGACCACCTGCGTCCTGCGGCTTCGGCATCGTGGCATGCATGCCATGGACACGTGCTGCGGAGACGGAAGGGGACAGACTTCCATGCATCCTGAAGTAAAGGCTGAGGGGTCAAGATCTGATATGAGTAGCTGTTATTTACCCTGAGATGCAAGATATGGTGACCCTGATGTCATTTTAGAGATTATTTTGGAGATTACATGCAGAGAGGCGGTTCAGTGCGGTGGTTTATCAGTTTGGTCTCTGGTGCCGGCCTATGTGAATTCAGCGCTCGACTGCCCTGCTCGCTAACTCTGTGCCGTTCGGTCAGTTGCCTTAGTTCCCTGAGATTCTGTTTCCTCTCATGTAAGAGGAGGGTAGTAATAGCCCTGACCTTCAGGATCACTGTGAATGCTACATGGCTTCTTACACGTACGGTCTAAGGTGAGCGCATAGAAATGACCTCTGCGGTCGTTGCTGCTGTTTTGTTAATTTGCACCTGTTTCTAGACTGAATTAAACGGAAAGCCAGTGCCTGTTGCCCAACCTTCTCTGCTGGTTGCAGTTCCTCTGGAGGAGGAGAAAAACCCTCCATGGGACGGCCCCTTCCCTTCACCCTGCTCCTGACCTCAGAGGAGATGCTCACAGGACAGAGTTGTCTACCAAGCCCCAGACCCGAGATAGTTTACCTGATAAATTAGACACTAATTCTCTCTATTTTCTGGAGGGGAAACTGAGGCTCAGCGAATTTCAGAGACCTGCCTAAATCTACAAAAGCAGTAAGTGGTGAAGCCATCCTCAGAAATCATGTCTACATAGTTTCAGATTCCAGATTCTCGCCACCAATTTCAGGCTCCAGGATTTCACGCAACCTGTGAAGTCCTCGCCTAGAAAACTTGAGGCCACACATTGGAGCTTTGCCCTTTTGGGGAGAAACAGCAGAGCAAGGGAGGAGATACAAATAACGACCGAAAAGCACTAGGTCAGTCGTCACCCTCGTGTCATTCAGTCTGAGGCGCACCGCCGACAGCAGGAACGCGACAAAACAACGACAGATCTCTTAACCAGATCGGTCCAGTTCTCCACAGAACTTGCGACTCCAGCCTGGTTTTCCCATTCACAGCCCAGTCTGGGACCCCATCTGGGACTCCATCTGGGTTCACCCCTGACCTGACCACACAGTTGAAACCAGTGGCCAGCGGACGGAAGTCCAGTTGAGATAACTGCTCACACTCCCGCATGACTCTGGACCCCACAGAGCCAAAGGAAGGAAAACACTCTTCCTTTCCACAGCTGACAACTTCTCCTCGGGGCCCCAGGGGAAATGCGATGGGGCCCGTGTGCTCTGGATGAAGATCCCTTTGGCTGTCTGAGGAAAGAGAGATGCTCACCCACCGTTCAGCCCAGTGAAAAGGAGAAAGTAGAGTCTTCCCCAGTGTCCACAGCCACTTCCCCTTCCAGCGGGGTGACAAAACAGAAGCAGCACCCGTCAGTGAAAATGCTTAAAACCAGTAACCTCTGGCCCACATCTGCCACAGAGCCAGAAGTCGGGCTGGGGATGCATGGGATACCGCTCAACCTTTCCATGTTGGAAAGGATCGTTACCAATAAAGCCAGAATTTCTGCTCAGAAAAAAGAAAAAAGGATGCGCTCAGGGTCAGTCTAAAATAGTCTTGGCAGAGACATCTGTTCAGTGACAGCTTGGCCAAAACCAAGTGAGTACGTGGTGCTTTGTCAAGCCCATCAAAGGGGGTTTAGGTGCAGAATAAGACATTTTAGTAACGAATACCCCGACACGTCTGCAATATTAAGTTAGAGGCAGAACGGGTCGGGGTGGGGTGGCAAGGGAGGGCACATGGCCAAGCTAAAATGGCCTTTTGATGGCTGCAGCAGGAACCGAAGGACCCGGACTGTGGGGACCTAATGCATCGGAGAGCTTCTCCCAGTCTGAGCTGAACCACGACTCGCCAGCGCGACTCACTAACTCGGGGTCACCCAGGGACTGGGAGGTTCCTTCTAGCGAAGAGAGGCAGGGACCTCTAGACCCTTCTTGCATCTTAATAACTCTCTCTCCACAAGTGGAAACTGCTTCCGTAGGATCGCGAACTTCCATCCTCAAAAGGAAAGCTTCACAGCAGTTAACTAGGAACGCTTCTGTTGCTTTCCAACCGGATTTGGGGCATTTAAAACTTCTGGGTATAAGTCGGCGGCTTCATTTCATTCATTTCATTCATTTCATTCATTTCATTCATTTCATTCATTTCATTCATTTTTTTGGCCCTGACTTTCTGGCAGCTGCGCCCCACACCTTTCCACAACTCCGTGCCGTGAGCCCGCATGCCGGGCTGTACAGTGTCACCGTCCACCTGGGCAGCATTCAATGCCCTATTTGCATTTGTAAAGAAAAACGTCATATTTGGATGAGACCCAACGGTCAGAGGATCCTGCTAATAATAAAAGAGATCACTCCTGTCGCGGATGGAAATAGCTGATGCGGCTCACCTCCCTGAGAACCACTGGGACGGCTCCATCCCTCACCGTTGGGGACCTCTTCGCAACAGCCGACAGTCGAGTCCTCCCTCCTTCAAACTCCTGCTCCCTTGGTTTTGGCGACAGTGTCCATGTCTGTTTGCCTCCCGCCTCTCTGACCATTCCTCCCAGACTTTTCTTCTGGGTTTCTCTTCCTCTGCATCCCTGTTGGGCCGGCGAGCACCCGCGTTTCTGCCCCGAGTCTCTGCGGTACCTCCCTGCGTTTTATGGGATCTCGTTCACTCCCGTGGCTCCATCACCATCTCTAAACTGACCGACCACCTTCATGTCCACCCTCCAGATCCATCCTTCTCCACAGCTCAAGACCCAGAGAGCAAAGAGCCTGTGCACAACTCCATCAGGGAACCCGATATGTCCTTCCCCTCACCTCTGACCCTCCCTGCAGCTGTCCTGTATCTCCATCATCCACTAAGTCAACTAAGGCAATGATGCTGGACCATGCTCGCTCCCTCATCTGCCCCAAACATTGTCACCCTGATAAACGGCCCCCGCCTCTAACCCCGCTCCCTCCATACTTCCCTCACGCTTCTATAAAGTGCAGCTCTGACCTCGTTAGGTCTCACTTCACACTCTTCAGGGTCCCCCAGGCACCTGGGCGATCATCCCTGAGGGGTGGCGCATCATATGAGACCCCAGTAACATGGTCCCCGAGTTAGGGCCAAACCACCTTCCCTTTGCTGCTCTGCTCTCAAGCGCAACCACTTACAATTCTCCCGAACTGCCCTGTTGCATCGCACTCTCTGCTTTTCTTGAAGCTGAGATGCCATCTTGATCCCTTCAGCCTTTTTTCTGCATTTGTAAAGCCTCTACCCTAAGTACCCTCTCCTTTTATGTGCACACCGTCTCCTGTCATAGATTCAGTCAAACGACGGTGCATACGTGGCTGATCTTGCCTCATTATTCCACCTCCCTCATCTGTAAAACGGGTTTGACAACGCCTACCTCCAACGGCTATGCTCGGGATTTAATGAGTTGATGTGTTTAAAGCCCCTAGAATAGCATCTGCCAGAGGAACTGGCACATAGTAGGTTCTCAGTAAATTATGAATGAAGACATGGAGTAAATGGGCCACGGTTTGACTCATGAGTTCCTACTGGGCAGAGTTTATGTGCTTGGAGATTGCTTTTCTTTTCTTTTCTTTTCTTTTTTTCACCTTGTCAAACACTAAATCTGAAAGATTTTTATTATTTTTAAAATTTCTCTTCTCTTTGTTTGTGACTGCACATTCTTTCACTGTAAACGTTTATCTTTAATTGAAACCTAAATGTAAAATCCTGTCAGAACTTAGAAATTAAGACTGTCCTAACCCTGATGGTGTGAATACTGACTAGGAAGATGCAGGATAAGGGAAAGGCTCTCCATCTTCCCGACCTGCTGATGCTTGCACAGGTGTGTGATTTTGCAAGATACCCATCCAGCTGTGCACCTGAGGGTTTGGGCATGTACCACACTCAAGTTGTTCCCCCAAAAAGACATAACAAAACAAAACAAAAAAGATTATCAGAACATACTGCACTTGTGGACCGTCATTCTCAATTTTTCTCTGAGACACTGAAGCTACGTCATTTGAAACGTGAATTTTGTACTAACCTGAGATGCAGAAAGGGAGGAAATGAGGAGGGGAACAGAGAGCTAAGGCTGTCCAGGACTCTTTCTGCACATCGTTACCTCAAAAAAAAAAAAAAGTGAGAGGAGAGAAGAATGTCTCAATGAGCTGAGAAAGGGCTCGTTCTGTTGGGTCTTCCTTACCCTGATAACCAGAAACACAGGGAGCTGAGGTCCCCAGGAAAGGGAGGGAAATAAAGGCCTTCAGAGAAGTGCCTGGGAGCAGGTGGGGAGACCTGGTTCCCCTCCAAAAGGAGTGTCTTCTCACCCAGCCTATTTCTCGCCTTGGCGGATGGCGCTGTCTCCCTCTGTTCCTACCGTTTTTTGAAGGGGGTGGGGGGGAGTCTACCTAATGGTCAGAGCTCCAACCGGAGGAGAAGTCCAACTCCTTTGGCATCAGCCTGAACACTCAGCGTGACGGTGCCAGTCTGGGTACCTCCCACATCATGGGAAGAATAAACCTTCCCTCTCACCAGCTTTGCTCTCTCCAGGGACCTTGGACCCGTTCCCACCCACCTGACTGGGAAAGTAGCTCAAATGCAAAGCAATTTCTGTAAAGTTCTGCATTAAAACTGTTTCTATTGTATCAAGGACATCCTCGTAGGGTTTGCTGCAGAATAAAGGAACTGACTTTGTCTGGGAAAGCAAAGGCTTACGACTTGCTGCTCCTTGAGAGAAGGTGACCAGACAGAGAGGAAACAAACACTCATCCTATTCAACCTCAGGGGTGAGAAGGAAACGGGAGAGAGAAGAAAGGGAGCTGGTCGCGTTGCAATGGTCCACCCTCCCCCTCTGTTAGGGGGGGACAGTGAGAGTGACAGCTCCAGGCGTCTCCTACCCTTTCTCTCTGAGAGTTCTGGAGGGTTTCAGCAACCCAAGCACAGCCACTCCAGCCTTGAGTGCCCCTGTCCTTGGGGACAGGGAAGACCTGAGCTTTCTCTTCCTGAGCTAAATCAACTGCCGCTTTGAGCAGAGAATGTTGGTGATGCGAGAAGTCACCGGGAGGGCGGTGGCTGTCACCCAGGGACCAAAACCCCGAGTCAGGGACCCCAGCTCTTCCCTGCCAAGCACACAGACAGACCTCGCTGGAGAGGAGGGAGCAAGGGGCAGGGAAGCTTCGTGGGCTGGGACACGTCGATGCGCTGGGAGGTGGTGCGTCCTGCCCCCAGGAGGGGAAGGCCCAGAAGCCCTGTGCTCCCTGCCAGACCTCGGCTTCTGTGTGTGTAGCCTCTGTAACAGAACCGTGCTCGTCGTAGAGTGTTTTCTCTGAGTCATCCTGGTGAATCACCAGGCTGAGAGGGCCATGGGAACTCGGAACGTGTTGTCAGCCAGCAGTGCAGGTGGCACGGCGACTGCCGAACGAAGGGCGCACCTGTGGAGGCCTAACCTGCAGCTCCAGGGCTGGCAGCCGATCGGAACGGAAATTCACCCGGTCGGGGTGGAAACAGAGCAGAACCCCATCCCAAGGTGCAGGGGGACGGCTGGTCTTCTCAGCAGGCGGGGGCTCCCTCCGCTGTGTCCACTGCACAGCGCACGGCTTCTAACCTGGCTTCCCCAGTTGTTTGTATGCAGGTCCCTCCCTCCCCCGAGGGAAGGGCTGTTTGGAAGAGGACCAGGGCAGATTCAGGTTCCATGCAAACCGAAGCTTTTGCAAGGTAAAGAGGGGCCCCCCTCACTCACATCTCCGCATTTTACAGAAACTCACTCAGGATCACACCAACACGTTGCTAGGGCCACTCCCCAGGCCTCGGGGGAGGCCAGGAGTCAGCAGGAGCCCTGACACTTAGGCCTCACTGGCTTCGCAGCCCATCCGCTCCTGGTGTCTAATTCCTCCCTGGCATCTGGCTCCCGGGACACATTCAGAACCATCTAGTGAATGAATGAATGAATAAATGAATGACCCAGTGATGCAGCCATGAACACAGGTACGGTAAGAGCGAGGCATTTCTCAACCCGACATTTAAAAAATGACTTGATTCCTCCTACTTAGGAGGCGAGGGCTCTTTTGTTTCGCCTTTGGGGACTGACCTCACTTGCTATTTTTGTCCGAGTCCCTGAAGTAGGCCTTGGAGGGATTTATAGTCTGTGATTACCGGGTCTAAACACACAGAAGCCAGAGAATTCGGGCATCTGCTCTTTGCAACCAGATTAGAAAAATCCCCTGAGGAACGTGTGTTTTCATTTCCATGTTAAATCACAAAAGGACTGAAGAAACAGCTGAAATGCAAATATAGGGCACATTCTAAGTGTGGGGAACAGGAGGGGTAAGGGGGAGATTTAAGGTCTTCGGGCACCAAAAGCATTCTCTCTGCAGAGAATCCACATCACAGGAGGCCCTGGCATTTTCTGGGCTTTAATAACGTGATAGCTGGAGGCTTCTCCACAGTCCTCCAGCACTGAGAAACGTCTTCATGCCTCTCGTGCCATAAGGAATTTCCAGAAAACCTTGAATACCTCTGAAATTCACTCTTCTTTCCTCTACCTGCTGTCACAGACCTGACTAGGTCCCCAGAGCAGGCGTGAGATGGACAAAGGAGTCGTGGACGTGGGTTCACAAGACCCAGATCCTGCTTTCCACAGCCCCTTTCTCACCAGCTGTGTCCCCAAACCTCTCCGAGACTCAGTTCACCCCGAAGGCCCTAGTACCATCGTGGCATCTCCCCACAGTCTTGGCAGCCTTTCAGGCTTGTTTTGTATAAAATAGGAAGCCCAAATCTTCACCTCAGGTGGGCGAAGAGAAGTAATGAAAACAGAAGAAAATTTAGTCTATTTCTGAACAGATTACATGTGGACAGGTATTGGTGAGTGGGGCCATGTGTATCTGTAGAAAACGGCTCTGGTTATAAAAATAAATCGCGCACACAGGAAAAAAAATAAAAGTTTCATGGGATCACAGGCCTGGTGCCCACCATCTCCACCTTTGGAATAAGACTCTACCGCCAAGCGGGGGTGAACCCATCAGGTCTCCCTGGAGCCCAGAAAACTGATGCCCCAGCCGGACTGTTCAGGAACCTGCTGTGTCGGGCCCAGCGAAGGTGGTTCGTTCACCCCAGGGAATGCAGTTAGTTGCTGGGCAGGCTGCTGAGATAAATCCGAGGCCAGCCAGCAAAACAGGGACCACGGGCAAGACAGAGGAGCCGCTCCCCAGGGAAGGACGAGGCCCAGTGTCGCCTCTGGGGTTCTAGGGACTCATTACTGAAAAACTAGAACGTGCTTGACTAAATCGTCACCCCCCTCCCCCCCGAATGGAAACGAGCGCCTTGGCAGTCCTTGCCCCTGTGTGTGCCGTTCGTGCCCCCGAATCTGCCCTCCACGCAGAGCCGATGAAATGGTCATTTGTGCCAGGGTCACCGAGAGTCCAGCTCAGCCTGTAGTTCTCCCACCCACGGCCACAGGGGTTGGATATGTTTCACAGAGGGTCACGGGACTGTGAGGTCACCCTGGGTCGCCATCGGCTGCTTAAAGACGATCACGTTCACTTTTAAGAGTATTTGGAGCATGGGGAGGGTGGCGCAAATGCTGATTATCTTTCAAATAGGATCGTCTCTTTCTGACTCTTCAGGAGATGCTAAAGTCGTGGTTTCTAGCCCCTCCCACTGACTAGGTGCCCTGCCGGGTGTTTCTCTGTGTTGTTTCCTGTGGTCCCAGCGTGAACTCGACAAGGCAGGCTCTTAAAGATAAGGAGACTGTGGGCCCAAAGGCTGAAGGCGAACAGCCCAAACCTGCACATCAGGTAGACACAGCTTGAATCTGACCTTGGCTCCGTGAGACTCCAAATCCCACACCCTTGCCTTTGTGCCCAGGTGTCAGGTGACACGAGGACAGAATCCCAGGCCTAACGTCCACGTCCTTCTCTCGGGGCCTCCTGAGGTCATCTTCCCGTTGGACCAGACTGTCCTTGGGATCCATATGAGGTGTCTGGGCAGAGCTGGAAGCAGAACCTGAGTCGTGTGCCCCCTGCCCCAGCTGGGTGGAGGGTGCTGCGATGCCCAGGGTCCAGGCTGGTAGAGCTTGACCCACACCAAGGGGGGGTTTTAATCAAAAGTGGGTTTCCATAAGGCTGTGTACGAGGCCAGCTGACATCAGTCGGTTCTGCAGAAAATGGCTGGGCTCTCCTTTTTGGAGAGGCAACATGTTTTATATTAATATCGCTCATGTTTTCAGAATTTGTGCCCCAAAGGAAACAAACAAAAGTGTTCACGCTTTGGAGAATCTCACCTCGGGGTCCGGGTTTCCCTCTGTGCTCCCGTGCCTGCTGTTTCTTCTGCCTGCCGTGTCTGTCCGGCCACGCTCTTCCCTCCTCCAAACAGGCTCATTATCCGAGCCTCGAGCTACTGCCCCACAGTCCGACCTGCATCCCCAGCAGGGCGTCCCCTCTGCCCCCATCTCTTCCACACGACCTGCGTGCCTGGTTGTCCCCTGTGAGTGTGGATCCATTTCGGTCTCTTATTCTCCCCTGCGTCCCTCACCGTTCCTGGCAGATTCTGCTTGAGATAACATAGAAAACCAGGGCCTTGCTTCCAGAAAGATCCACCTTGCCTCAGTGGTTCCTCTTGGTGCAAGTCACTTAGCCTTGCTGGGCCTCCCCGCAGGGCGGTGGGGAGTCGTTTGCTCATCGGTGTATACGGACGGATGCCCAGTGAGCCCCTCATCATCAGTCCCAGAGGCCAGAACACAGTAGCCACCGAAGCAGAATCCTCCAGGCCGCACAATGAGGCCTTGTCTCCCCCGACAGGGGCCCAGTCTGCTGCCGGCCCGCTGGTCTCTGCTGCCCCCTGGGCAGCTGGCTGAGGCAGTGAGGGGCTGGCCTCCAACAGGCTGGCAGTGCCCCCTCGGCGTTAGGTACTGGAGAAAGTGACTTCCTCCTGAAATCAGGATGTGCCGGAGGACGGGGCCACGCTCATCAAACTCCCAGCCCACCCAGACAAAACAAGAGAGGTGAGTGACGTGAACATCTCACTTTCTCTTAAGAAATGGGACCTCTAGCTCGGGATTCTCCACGTGGACTGCGGCCTGGTCTTCCCTCGGTGAGGACATCTCGGCGACAGATACCCTCAGCATCAGGAGCATCTGGGGGGGGCCCAGGCTGGCAACAAAGGGTGCTGGGGGACCTCAGCGGAGAGCGACATCCAGAGATAGCACAGCACCAGGAATTCAGGACGATTTCTGTCGCCTGCCCAGGCAGCCTGCCCTGAGGGGCAGCCGGAGCCCGTAACCCGCCGAGCACGCCTCGCCACTCACCAGCGCCGCTGTCCTCGGACTGTTATTTATCCCAGACATATTTTACTTGCCCAGACAAGAGACTTCCCTCCATTTCATCCGAGATGATTAATAACTAACCAGTGACTGAAAGTCACGGACTGTGGTCCTATCCTCAGACACGTTGCCCTGAAGGGTCATAGCCCGCCGTGAGGAGGGGAGCGTGGCTTCGTGTCAGCAGGGACATGAACGCGCGAGGTCGCTCAGAGCCGCCCTCTCAGGGAGAGCAGACCCGGGATTCGACCCCAGCTCCTCTGATGGCCCTTTCTGTGGATCATGTGGATAAACCACTGCTCTGTTTTCAGCGCTTTGCTCTCCACGCCCCGGGAAGCAGCATGTGGCCTCGCCCAGGCCTACGCTCCAGGCGAGAGAGGAAGCTCCGCAAGCCAGTGTCCAGGCCCCAGAAAACGGGCTGGACCTGCAGGAGGTCAGTCAACAAAGGTTTTGTGAATGAACGACTGGCAGGCACAGAGAGGCCGAGTTACTCGCCCCAGATTACACAGCGAAGGGATGCCAAAGCCCCGGCCTTTTCATCTAAGCCCGACTGCATTCCCCATCCACGTGTTGTCGTATAAGCTGACTGCAAGGCCATGTTCCCCACAGATTTCCTCCAGCGAAGGAAGTCGGGGAACTAAAACTAAACGTTTTCTTGTGCGCCGCATCCCGTCACTGCAGAATCCCTCCAAGAGGGGACAGTGCCCTCTGCGTACAGACGAGGAAAGCAAGGCCTAGGGAAGCAACGTAACTTGTCCAGGGCCACGCGGGGGACTCCTTCTGTCAGGACGCCTGGTCTCCATCAAGGTTGTCACAGCTGCTCCGATGAGCATGGAGAGAGAAGCAGTGGCAAGTTCTAGAACCCTCTCGGGTCCTGTGACAGTGCTAATCTGGGCGTGATTCTGCTGCTCTCATTTCCGAACACACCCACACACACAGTAGGGCTGGTCTCTAGGAAGCGATCAGAGGAGTTTGGCTCACGTGCAGGTAGTAACAGACGCAGGTAACGTGTAAGGGCGCGGTGATAACTCAACGACAAGAGGAATCCTGAAGTCACACGGTCTCGCGGGGCCCATCGCGCAGGAGCCCGCACACCATGAGCGCCCTATAAGTGCTGCCTATGAAACTCGCAGGGATTCGGAGTTGGGGCGCTCCCTCCTGCCCCTGTGTCAAAACCAAGCTCCAGGGCGTGAGTCTGCTCCGACCCCGCAGAAGCACAGCCTCCTCCGCGGCCCCCAGGCCTGTGCTGGGGGCAGAACGAAGGTGAGCTTGCCATGGAAGGAGGAAAGAGGCCCTTAAACGGGAAGATGAGTTTGACAATCAAAGGCCTGGGTGTGAAGAAACAGGGGGGGCGGGGGGAGGGAAGGGGAGCAGGTGACAGCCACAGGCAGGCCTGCGGTGAGAGAAGCAGGGTTTAGACCTGGAGAGCCCACGCCGGGCGTGATGGGCCCACACCCTGCCAATGTTAGACTTCGTCTTGCGAGCACCCAGCACTCATCCCAACGTGGCAGGTGGTTTACTTTTTCACCACGACCAGGGTCACCTTTCTTGCCTTTCCCCCAAAACTTAAGTTCCATGAGAGTTTTCTGCACCGGGAAACCCTAAGACCCTGTGACCAAGCCTGGCACACACGACCCGGTCACCGAAGCCTGCTGCTTAGCAGCGTGCCCAGGGCTTAAACGTCGCCTATCACCACCTATCCTCGCAGAGACAGTCTAGAATTTCTGTCCTAAAATGCAGGCGGGACCTTTTCGTTGGAAGAGCAAGTAAACATGAAGACATCCGTGCCGGTACGGTCTCATCCACCTTTGATTTACCTCTCAGTCGTCTTTATGAACGCCCGCCCTTGCTCCCCTTCCACTCGCCCCACCAGCCCCACCGAGCTTCCTCCGGCGCGAGAACAGACCCCTTTGCAGGTTCAACCCCACGCAGGGCCCCCCGGACGAGGGCACGTGAGGACAACGGATGCAGGGAGCGTCAACAGCAATATTTATCCCGCGTCTCCTGCATGTCAGGCTCTGACAGCTTGCCTGCTGTCTCCAAACTATGTTCATGTCAATAAATCTGCTCGACTCCCCCACCAACCTGCTCGCTCTTCCCACGGCAGAGAAGCTGTGAAGAATGGCTGCTCTGTCTTTAAAAAAAAATAAAATAAAGAATGTTTAAAAACTGCCCTGCTCCCAGGGGGAGTGCACCTGGGTGGGAAACTGTCTTGGGGACCTGGAACGATTCTACCTGAGCTTGGAAGTGAGATGCTGACCCCGAGGCGCCTCGCTGGCTGCAATTGTGTGGGAGATGGGGGACGGGGTGTGTACGTGTGCGTGTGGTGTGTCACGTGTGTGCATGCGTGTGTGGTGTGTCATGCGTGTGTGATACGCGGGTGAGTGTGCGATGTGTGGTCTGTGTGTGTAGTGGGGGGGAGGTGGTGATGTGGGGCCAGGGGGTGGTACCTTTCCTTTACCTAAGTCACAGTGTAATGACAAACCCGGACACGCCCCCAAATTTTGGCTCAGGTTGGAGATCTTTCCATCCCGCTGGGGCTTCCACATTTTTTGAAGACGCATGTTTCCTGGCGGAATAAAACACATGGACTCGAAGGCAGCATCCAGGTCCATCACGGCTATGTGGGTTCACACGTGTTTAACCTCTCTGAGCCTCATTTGCCACACTTACCAACTGAGGGAATAACTAACGCTTAGACGATGGCTTAAGGGGCCCATGAGACAAGTATGCAGGAGGACACGGGGCAGGCTGGGGGCTCT
Source organism: Cynopterus sphinx (assembly GCA_030015415.1). Classification (NCBI taxonomy): domain Eukaryota; kingdom Metazoa; phylum Chordata; class Mammalia; order Chiroptera; family Pteropodidae; genus Cynopterus; species Cynopterus sphinx. Next base: position 3,239,149 of record CM057383.1, on the reverse strand, counting down.
GTCCTACTCATCGATGCATGCGAGGTGTGCCTCGTGCAGCCACGTGCTGGGGCAGGGATGAGCGCGTCGTCGTCTCCCTCACTGGTGGTGATTGTGGCGGTGAGAGGAGGATGGTAGCGTGGAAGGGGATAGACGAGAGAAGACAGGGTATTCTTAGGCTCTGTTTACTGTCTCCCGGGGTTAAAATGAGCACCGACAGCGTCTCCTGAGGGCTCCCATCCCAAGAGAACAAGACGGCGATGCTGGAAGAAGTCCCCCCCTCTCCCAGCAACGGCCGCGTGCACAGCCCTCTCCTGGCGAGAGGAAGCAGCTTTCCAGTTGCACCTGCCGTGAGCCTAGGACCTGTCGTCCTCCTCCCGGCGATTCTGCACTTGAACTCGAAGCGGTCCTCTTTCTAGGCTTCAGGTTCCCAGATTAAGAGAAGCGTCTGGATGAGATTATTTTCCAGCCACACCGCAGGGTCTCCGTGGGGAGAGTGTGTGCTGCCAGAAGAGTGTGTGAGGACGCACGGAGGGCCACTGGCGACTCCGTGTTCATCTCCTTTTGGGTCTGGACTCCTGCCTCCAGGGGATTCAAAGAGCAAAGAATGCCGCCTCGAGCTAAATATAGACGAAACAAAGACAAACACACATGGGTCCAACTTCCATCCTGACAAAATCACTTTTCCGAAAAGCATCATGAGACTGGATAAACCTGCCCAAAGCAGCCGCTTTCGTCCTCTGGAAATCAACCAAAGTCGCCCACACCCCGAGGGGCACTTCTTCGGTAAACTCCCGCTTTTCTTGAAAGAACGGCAGAAGTCTGTGGTGTTCTTGCCCGGAGCTCTTGCCATCCCCACCCAACAAATGGTGCTGGGAAAACTACAGAAACACATGCAGAATAAACAGACAAAAAACGCCTGTGATTGTCTTCTCACTCCATCCACAAACTTAACTTCAAATGGACTGTACGCGAAACGTACGAGCTAAAAGGACAAATCTTCTAGAAGAACACATGGAAGAAAATGGTCGAGACTCCGAATCAGGCAAAGAGTTCTTAGACACGATATCAACCATGCAAGCCCTAACAGAAAAAAACAAAGATAAACTGGATTCCGTGAAAGTCGAAGACGTGGGCCCTTCCAAGGAAACCATTTAAAAAACGGAAAAACAAGCCGCACATCTGGAAAAAATATTTGCGAATCGTGTATCTGATGAAGGCCTTGCATCCAGAGCACATAAACCCTCAGGGCTAAGATAGATAAACAACCCAAAGGAAGAGTGGGAGAAGACTTAAGTGCTTGAACAGACATTTTAACAAAGACGACACACAAATGACTGAAAAGGAGGCGAAAACAGAGTTATCATTAGCAGTGAGGACAACGCCCCAACCGTTGGCATGGCTCTGAGCAAAAAGGCAGACAGCCTCAAGGGTTGGCAAGACGTGGAGCCGATGGAAGCCCCACACAAGGATGCCCGTGGGAGTGTAACATGGCACAGCCACGCCGGAAAACAGGGTCTTAAAACGCTAAGCACCAGACTTACCACGAAACCCAGCAACGCCACTCCCCGGAATCCACGCGGGAGAAGTGAAAACACCCCCGCGTGAGGCCCCGCGGGCACACAGCATCATCACCCACAGCCCACCAGAACTGGACGCCCCCCGCCAGCCATCACGCAGCGGTAGGGCAGTCAAAAACCAAAACACAAACCCCGCTGCGAAGTGGATGCATCTCAGAAATATTTCTCAACGTGGACGGAAGCCAGGCCCAAAGACTGCACCGTGTCCATTGGTCTGAAACACCCAGGGAGGACTCACTCAAGGAGACCCAGGGCGAATCAGTCCTTGCCCGATGCTGGGAGGGGGTGTGGAGATGGCCTGTAAAAGGCCCCGAGGGGATTTGAGGGGGGATGGCAATGTTCTAAACTGGATTTTAGTCGTGTTTCCCCACTCTATAAATTTCCTAAAACGATAAATCAAACACTCACAGTGAGCGGATGTCATGGAATGTTCATCTCAATAAAGTTTTCTTGAAAAGCAACTTGGAAGCTGCAAAAAAAAAAAAAAAAAAAGCCCTTGAATCCCATCACGATGAACATTCTTTGAATCTTTACTGTTCCTTGTGGCTTGGGGTCAGGGTCCTGGCTCATTTCAGCCCGTTCCCTGGGTTCTGAGACCTTCGGGTCTGAGAAAACCCTGTGCTTAGCTCTCCCTGAAATTTTTTGGTTCCATTCACGGGCAATTCTGTCCTCTTTCGGCAACATGTCGTTTCCACATTTCAGAGTCCTTCTGGCCTGTGCCTCTTTCTGCTTCCGTGGACGCGCTGAGCCCATCCTCAGTCTCACCTGCACCATGACCATTTCGTAGTCTAACGATGCTTTCGGTTGCATTTCTAAGCAGGAAGCCTCGTTTGTAGAAGAGTTATCATTTTCTGTTGTAAAATTCACCAGTTAGATTGAGTGCATTTGACCCAAATTGGAAAGAGAAGAAAAAGCTCTGGCATTTTCAGAGAAGGCTTTTTTTCTTGGCAATGACAGAGCCACTTTCTATGTTCGCCAAACTCCTCGAGGCGAAGAACTGTCTTAAGAAACAGCAAACTCCAACCAAATTGGAATTTGGGCCGACAGCATCGCCCTGAGCACAGGTTCTACAGGAATTCGCAGCTCTGCGGAGGATCCTGACCCTCTGACTCCTTTCCACCCCGGGGTCCCGGACAGTTCTACCTTCTGGAGCCGAATCCCCTCTGGGAACGGATTCTGTCCTTGAGTTACATTTGGATTTGAACCGCAGGGCCTGAAACTGATATGTATTCTGAGGTACGATAAATAAAGCCCACGGCACAAATCCGCAGGAAGGTGGCCAGGGGCAGCTCTTGCTAATTTGAAAACCTCCTACATATGAAAAGGACACTGTCTTCTTTTCAAAGGGCACATCCTCAACCTGCCCGGTGGCCAAGAACAGATCCTGTGCCCCCCCCCCTCAGGTAAAAGAAATAGTCTAAGGTAGAAAGAACTTCATTTAAGACTTAACCGGTCCCCAACCTCATGCCCCACCAAAGACAGGAAAATCCCCCCAGCCCCGGCACACGCTTTTTCCTTCCTCTAAAATCCTCATCTAGCTTTGCTCGTCCAGGCCATCCTCCCGACTGTGGCCAGAATCATTTTTTAAAAAATTCCTTCTGAACTCTCCCTGCCTCTGGCACCTTCTCTCGTTTATTCGGCACCAGTCATTTCGATCGAACAGGAAGAATGGGAAGGAATTCGTATCACGGGATGAGGAATGAGGGGGAAGAAGACACAGAGGTGGCTTCGGGGTGGGGGAAGAGTTGACTTGTGACATGGGCTGTGCAAAGAGCCTGGGGGCAGCCAGGCAAGTTCATCAAGTCACAGGTGCACACGTGAGGCCAAGACGTACAAGACGAAGGCCAAGGGTGGAAGAAGTTTTAAAACTCATCAGCCTCCAAAGGGCTCTGCCACCGTGGATGTGGATAAGATCCTAGGTTGCCAGTCTGCAGACAGCAGGCCTAGGGGATTATAAACCCCGAGTAATCAGAGAGTTCAAGGGTAGGCAGATGAAGTCAAGACAGAAGAAGAGCTCAGCGAAGGGCCAGCAAGGAAAACTCAGGGTGCAGCTTGTGAACTTGGCACCTTCCGCATGGCGAGGGAGAGGCTGTCACCAGTCTGTGTTGGGTCTCGGAGCTACACGGTTCTGCTTTTGCCACGGCCTTCAGCCTGTCTGCCCATTTTCACTTCCTTCTTCACCCCTAAAGGCAGAAAGACCTCCCACCCCAGATTCGTGAGCCTTCCCGGGGTTCTGAAAATGCACAGCGTCTCCCCGCTTTTGGCTGCTCCCACTTCCTCCATAGAATGAAGCTTTTCCGAATCTGTTAAATTCAGTGGTCGCTTGTCTGTCAGCTTTCCAGAGTCCAAGTCTTTCGCTAGACGCTCCTTTCCGTCCTGTCACTGCCCGTGATCGATGCCACCGGGGAGAGCTGAGGTAAATGTCTACGGGTGAAACGCCACTTTTAAGGGGGACCTGGTCTTTTCTTCAGGTTTTCACAAGGCCAGCTGGCTCTGTCTCAAACACTGAGTTTTTTCCCTAAAATTATAGGAATTTCAATCCTGAGATGACTATAGACATCCCAGAAGGTAGAGTCAGTCACAGCGTATGGACTAGTTACTTCCCATCAAGCACCTTACTACCAGGTGCAGATATTCATTGAACACTTATTGACTGATATTGACTGATCGCCCCCAATAACTAAGGTGTTCTCGCCAAATCCCTCGCAGACAGACAAATGCAAAAATAGATCTTCAGGGACAATTTTTGAACAATGGGTCTCTGCAAAGCGTTGCTAGGGGATTTCTGTGCACTATTTCATTTATTATCAAACCAATTCTACTAGATGACTACTAGGCCCTCTTAGCAGATGAGGGAAGAAGGGACACATAATCGATCTAAGATTGCACCACTAATCCATGTCAGAAAGGGCACCTGGCTCCTATTTTCTCTCAGCTAAAACAGGCTCGCAGCTCGGGAAGAAGAACTACCTGAACTGTGGGATTGCCGCTGGTAGTTTATGGCTGCTCGTTAGGTTGGGGGTTGTGGCACGCTGTGTCCATAAGAGAGACAAGTTCATTCTCCAAGGCCAGATCGACCCAAAGAGAAGGGCAATAATGAGACCAGTCACCCCAGTCTGGCCTCTCGGAAGAAACTGGGATCCCTCAGACGAGCGATGAATGAGAAGGCCTTGCGTGGGCAACATTTCAGAAAGTAAACTTCGCCATTTGTCACCCTTGACTGAGGCCCCTGGACGGTGGTTACTTAGTCTGGCTGATGATGAGAAAATATATAAACTGTGTGGACTCACCCCAGACGTTAAAAAATACGAGGAGCCAAGTCAATAAACGCAACGCTGCAAGTCTCCCCCCACGTGGAGTTTGAATTCTCCGGGAAAGAGTCAGGCACAGTCTCGCAACGAGTGTGAGCCCTTGGGGGTGGCGATGCACTCGTGTCAGGGGGCAGCAGGCGGAGGGGTGGACAGTCACAGACCCATCGGGCATGGTCGCCATGCATCGTCTCAAGCCTGTAACCAGCAAACCAGATGAGACTTTCTCAAGACTTTTCTTTAATCGTTTCGGTTTTATTTTCCCTCTGAGTTTTGCAATTTGGTGTCTCAGCACTTGTGACAGTAAACAGAATGTACAGGGTCTGAAAGGCAGTGTGTGCAGGGTCCCCACGTGGCAGTGAGAGCATCGGCCAGATGTAGGGACCAAGAAGAGTCTGAGCAGAGACTTAGGAGGGCAGTTAGGCCCCTCTGCAGCCAGACAACGTCCCTCTGGAACTTTGTTCTGTGTTTCTGAATGATCTGATGTTTAGTTTCGAGAAGTCTCCTTGTCTTCACACAGCGCTTCTAAAACTGAGTTAGTCACATTCCCTAGCGCGCTTGGAGGTGTGGCAGCCAAACTGAGATTTAGAAAACTAATGTGGCCTATCTTCCTGGAGTGTCGATTTTATCGCATGGTAAGTAATGTTAAGCCTTATTCTTCTATTAAAACAAATAAGGTCGTATTATAGAATGGAAGGCACTATCTACTGCAACAGTTTTAAAGAGGAAAGGACTAGTTTCAAAGAAAATTTTCAAAACCAGTGAAGGAAAATGCTCTGACCTGCAGGCGTCCACTTTCTCCTGCCTTTAAGATGACATATCCTGGATCCATGTGTCTATCCTCAAATACCAACCAGGCTCCCGACGCGTGCAAGGCCTGTTCTGCTTATAGGTACTGAGGCCATCACGGTGAACGAGCCAGGTGAGTCCCCAGTTCTCTCGGAACTTAGTAAGAGGACATATAGTGCCAACCACCAAGCAGGAATAAAGCAGGGCAACAAATGAGAGCAAGCTGGGAGGAGGGGTTACATCACAAAAGCCTCGGTGCGAAAGCATCATTTGAGCCAAAACCTGGATGTTGAGAAGGAGCCAGCCCTGTGATGGTCTAGGCACCCAGGCCCTCTGGGCAGGGAGCAGAGCAAGTGAAATGTCCGTGTGAGTCAGGGTGTTCTAGGGCAGAAGGCAGAGCTCTGCACCTCGGGCCTGGCCCACGAGGGGAAGTCAGGTGCGTGGGGAGACTCTCATGCATGAGGTACCAGCCTCAGAACTGCCTGGGGTACATGCTGGACAATGCAGGTTCCCCGGCTCCCCACCAGACCTGCTGATTCAGAATCTCGGAGGCAAGGGCCCAGGACTCAGCCTTGGAAACAGATTTTCCACGCACGCTAAAGTTTAAGAGCGTCGTTTTTAAGAAAAGGCAGTTAAAAGGTTTTTGAAACGATGATGTCAACTACGGTGCCTCTGGGAATTTCTTCTCAGATGAGCCCGTGATGTTGTCTAAAAACAGAAAGCGACAGGGCCGCCTTCTGAAACTCTCTCCTCGCTCCTTTCCTGGAAAACCTGAGACCCCAAGATTTCCTTTATCCCGCAGAATTTGCAGGGAACACTCAGCTGCAAGCGGGTCGTTATTTCAGAAGGGCAGACTTCGTGGCAGGCCTAGGCCGTCGTCTCGGTCTGCTCTTAGTTTGGTTTCTTATGTGAAATTAAGCGCTGGGACTTGATTGGGCAACAGCTGTTCTCGTGAATCAGCTATCGCTGAATTTAGAAAATTGCTGTGTGCCACCAGACTATCTTCCCAGCTGGTTAAACGAAGACAGAGTCAATTATTATAATTTGGTGCCGTTGTGGGGTTTCTTCTATGAAAGTTTAGGGGATTTCTATATTTTTTACATTAGAGATAAACAAGAGATGAATGACTTCGGAAGCCTTGGAACGTCAATTACAGGCCTCGACTCGTGCCAGGGAGAAGAGAGAAGTTGAGAATCCGAAACACAGAGCCATCTTATCTGTTAAAGATGATCTCCTGGACCAGTGACACACACAGACTGGGAGTATCAGAAAACACAGATTTGCTCTCATTCCCAATTATTTTAGTACTTTATTTTATTTTTATTTTATTTTATTTTATTTTATTATTTTATTTTATTTTATTTATTTTATTTATTTTTTATTTTATTTTATTTTATTTTATTTTATTATTTTATTTTATTTTATTTATTTTATTTATTTTTTTATTTTATTTTATTTTATTTTATTTTATTTATTTATTTTATTTTATTTTTTTTATTTTATTTTATTTTATTTTATTTTTTTATTTTGTATTTACCAGCTTCTCAGTAAGGGGCAAATTTTCCCTTCGATGTGACAGCAGTGATGATTCCCAAAGGGAATCAGAAGCTGCTCAGGCTTGTCCTCCTCCATGTCTAAGAAAAAAATGTTTAACCCCATTTGGTAGCCTTGAGGTGGGAGGCAGGAGACCTGGGGTTACAGAATGACAATCCTGCTGAGTTCGGACTTCCCTCGCTGACCTTCACTTAGAAGAGGAAGCAGACTCGAAAGGGATGATTTTACCCAAAATGAATTGCGTGGAACGACTTTAGAGACTGCGCACGTTATGGGGCCTGTAAATATTTTGTATGTGTACACAGCTACATGTGCGTATATTTTGAAGTCCACCCACTATTTCAGAGCATGTTCATAGCAATTGGATTCAAGGCTCCTGAATGGCCAATGAAATGGCTACGGGGCTTGAGTCGACCAGCTCCACAAACAGTTTGGGTCCGATGTGTTCCCGAAGACATTTTGCTGGGCACACTCCTTTTATTTATATGGGTTTTCATTTATCATCTTACCCTAGCATGGTTTTCCGGCCTTCCACAGACACGGAAAATGCTCGACAACACCAATCATCATGGAAATGCAGATTAAAACCACGACGAGATAGCGCCTCGCACCAGCCAGAGTGGCTATCATCAGAAAGTCCACAAACAACAAGGGCTGGCAAGGATGTGGAGAAAAGGGAACCCTCGTGCTCTGTCGGTGGGATTGTAAATTGGCGCAACCATGATGGAAACCAGGGTGGCGTTCCCTCAAAAAACTAAAAATAGAACTACTATAAGAGCAGCAAATCCACGTCTGGGTATTTATCCCGAGAAAAGGAAAACACTAATTCAAAAGATATCTACATCCCTATGGTCACTGTAAGGTGCAGACATGGAAGCAACCTAGGTGTTCACGATCGATGAGCGGATAAAGAAGATGTAAGATACACACACGCGCACGCACATGCACACACACTAGATTATTACTCAACAATAAAAAAAAAATTAAATCTTGCCATTTGAGGCAATACGGATGAACCAGGAGAGTATTAGGCTAAGGGAAAAACAGAAAGACAAATGCCATATGATTTCACTTATACGTGGAATCTTAAAAAACAAAACAAATGAACAAACAAAACAAAACAAAAATAGACTCAGAGAAGCAGAGAACTGATGGCTGCCAGATGGGAGGGGAGCAGGGGGATGGGTGAAAGGTGAAGGGAAACAGTCAGTAATATTGTGAATACTTTGCAGGGTGACAGATGGTGACTAGACGTAGCGACCGAATCGTCAGGTATACAAATGTCCATTCGCTATGCTGTGCACCTGAAACTTATAAAATAATGTCTGCCAACCACACTTAGATTCTGAACAAATTTAAGTAAAACAAAGATGTTTTTAAGAAAAAAAATTAAAGAACTGGCTGTAATTTGGATTTATTTTAAACCTTGAATAGAATGGTGGCCATAGATGCGAAGGATACCTCAAAAACATATATACAAGTGCGTTGTCACATGTACTTCATCAGTCAGACGACTCATTTTCCATTCGTTTCCACTGATTGTGCAAAGACTGCATTGTAGTAACCACTGACGTCAACTGGTAGTTAGAGCAAACTAATATAATTGCTCTATGTGTGTGCAGGCAGAGAGAGGGGAGATTGGTGGCTGCTGTGCGCATCAGTGGCAAAAGCCAAAAGTACCAAGGTGAGAACGCCTGGCTTTGCGGGGTGGCACCCTGGGGGAGCCCCAGGCAGCGGGCCAAGGGGCCCAGACCGAGCCTCTCTGGGAAAGGGAAGTGACACGCTTCTCGGGGACCGGCTCCCGGGCGAGTCCGTCCGTGAGGCCGCCAGGGGCTTCCTACTCCTCCAGTTAGGTACTCACTCATGCAGGGGCACGCATGAAGGGGCGTTCGGTCCAGTGCTGAGCCGCGGACAGGAATCACATGCAAACTAAACGCCACTCTCTCTCGCCAGCAGCAAGGCAGGACTAAGAATAAGAACAGCCACGTGGATTAAGGAACCGACCCTGTGCTGGGTTCCTTAAATCCATCCCCTCCGAACTGCAAAGCCACGCCGCAGAGAGCGTATGCGCTGCCTCCATCTTCCTCTGAGCTTGCTGTCGCACGGCCTCTAGTGGCAGAGCCACCAGGACCCGAATGAGGGTCTGCCCGCTCTCTCCCGAGCTTGCTCCCTCCACACACAGCCTGTTCTGCGGGTCTCAGCACTAGTGTCGAAGGTCCCGCCACTTGGATGAGCGGTTCCAGCCCGTTCGCTGCCGAGGGGGAAGGCTTTCTCTCATCCCATCAGCGTCATGCCTACCTTGCGACAGGGGCATCGAAGCAGAGCGCCGGGTCCCCGGATGTGGCAAAGCAATCAGCTCTTTTTGTTTGGGGACAATCTAAGTGACACGCATCATACTGCGCTCAGAGCATCTCTTCCATCAGGTTACGTTAATCTACCAAGACTCACACCTAGCAGTCTCTGTCTACAGGTTGTGTTTGCTCCAGGAGGCCTGGGTGCCACCAGGGTGTCAGACATGCCACGTGGAGCCAAGGGGTAGACAGACGTCTGGGAGGTTCAGCTGGGGATCCCTCATCTCACTCACACACACACACACACACCCTTCCAGAGTGAGAGCCCCTTCTCTGCAAAGCAGCGACTATCTTGGTCCATCTTCTCCAGGACAGAAGGTGAACTCTGTATGTGCTACTGAAGCATACAATGAGCTTGTCCCTTGAGGGCGAGTGTGCTGTGTCACAGCTTCGAAAGCATCCTTCCCTCGGAAGCCTGCATATCTTGAGCTTTGCCTAACAGCTCCAGGCGTCAGGAATGCAGAGGAGGTGACAAAGAAGGACAAGCAGAACGCAAGGCGAGGCTGCGATGAGGATCCTAGTGCCATCTCTCTAAGGGGAAGGTTCTGAGCAGGGATGGGGGAAGAAGACGGAGGCGGAGAGGGATGCAGGCCGACACCTCCTCCCACCGGGAGCCCACAGCCCCCCGGAACCCACTGACTTCCTCATTTACAACCGTGAGAAGCAGCCAGAACGCCGGGGCAGTGCGGTTTGTGGGGAGCAGGAAGCACCTGAGCAGGGAGGAGGCGGTCCAGCACGAGGGAGGGCACTGCAGAGTGACAAGGCACATCTGGGGCGCCTTTTCAGTCCGGAGCCCCTCCACCCCCCCAGAGCCCAGACCTCCAGCAGGTGGGCCTGACACGTCCTCCTCTTATAGTTCGGACCACCTGTCCCTTCACCACCGCACACCTGCGCGCATGTATTCCTTCCCGTGTTACTCGACACACGTGCGTTGAACGTCTGCTCTGTGCCAGGCAGTCGTCTAGGCGCTTGGGACACGGCAGTGAATAAACTAGGCGAAAATATACCTCTCTGAGCTCCCATTTTACTGGGGAGGGTTAGGCAGGAAACAGAATCTGCTGGCCAAGGATTCGCTATGGTAGAAGGTGAAAGTGACACAGGGAGGAGCACAGGGAGTGTGAGAACCTGGGGGTAGCAACCGAGGTGTTCGAGGGAAGGGGCCCCTGGGGAAGCGGCACGGGGGTTAAGGTCTGGAGGGGTGCTCGAGGCTAAGAAGCTGTGGCAGGAGCATGCCCAGAACAGTCAGGGATGGCAAGAGGCCGGCAGAGCCAGAAAGGGCTGAGAGAGGGAAATAGCAGAAGGAGCCCGAGGGGCAGGGGACAGCCAGCACCTCCGGGGCCACAGAGACCACTGAGGATGCTTTGGGCTGACCTCAGTAAGGGGGGCGTCATCACAGGGTGTGAGCAGGGACGTGACGTGATCTGACTTGTTTTTGGTCACCGTGGCACCCGTGGAGCATAGATGAAAAGGCACAGGGACCGAAGCAGGGGCATCAGCGGGGTGCAGTTTGTCCAGGCGAGAGATAAAGGCAGCTTGGCCTGGTTGTGGCTGCCCTGACGCTGAGGACCGCTCGGATGCTGGGGTCTTTAGAAGGCAGAGACAGCGAGATCTGCCGACGGGTTGCGTGAAGGTTATGGAGGTGACTAACGCTGACGACAGGTTTATTAACCTGGGAACCTCAAAGGGTGGCACTGAGATGGGGAAAACAGTGAAAAGAGGAAGAAGATCGGGAATTTCACTTCATGCACATTAAGTCTGAGATGACTAATACAAGGGGAGATGACATGGAGGCAACTGGGGGACAAAACTGAAGGCCGGGAGGGTCTGCGCCAGCTGCATGAATCCGGGAAGCCTCAGGGCAGAGGTGCTGCTACATCTGTGAGGCTTAACGAGAAGCCCTGGGAGTGAGTGGCACTAGAAGGAGGAGAGATCCCAGGACTGGGCCTTGGAGACTCTGACACCCAGGGAGACCAAGAGGAACTAGAGAGGAAGACTAAGGAGGTGAGGAGACCAGTGAGAGGAGGCCTAAAACCATGAGGATTTTGAGTGAAGGCAGCGGCACGCCTGGGGCCAGCGCCCATGCCAAGTGTGGGCTGTGGGTGACCCTTCGGTGAAGGGCCAAGGGCAGAGTCAAGTCACACAGCTCTTCCTGTGACCCGCAGAAAGGAAATCGAACAGGAGATGCCCTTTTGTAAGAAGAAATAAAGCCACATTGTTCACTGCCCTGACGAGTTCTGAAAGTCTCTGTTTCACTGGTTCTCAGAGAAGGGGGGATTGAGAAAGGCGAAATGACAGATGTGCTTTAAAACAAGGAGAAAAGGGGGGTGGGGGATGAAACGGCAGCACCCGCGGGCGTGGGGCCTGGGGAGCAGGGTGCGAGGCTGTCACTTCCCGCCGGTCGCCCCTCCTGCTCGGGCTCCCAGCTGATCGGGGCTGCAGCTAGAACTGTTTTGATTCTAGGTGACAGCAAAGGAAGTGTGGGCTGCGCACACGTTTTCCTTTAAGTCTTAAAAACGGAAAACGTCCGATCCTCTTTGTGAAAATTCCGGCAGGGTTTGATTAGTTCTTTCTCATTAATGAGCCCATTGAGAGCAGAAAAGACGTCACGGTCTCAAAATGTAAACCAAACTTGATGCAAGGATTAAGTCCTCAGTTTGCTCTCGCTCAGATCAAACCATCAGTTCTCTTATTTGAAATGTATTTATACAGTTGGCTACACCTACCTGTTTTCAAACGCAGCTTCTACTCTTGGCATGGGGTCACCCAGCCAGGACAGAAGAGCCCCCCTCCTCATCATAATCCCTGCGCCCGTTTAAAAACGAGTGACTCTCTCTGCTTGAGTGAGCCATCGCCATTTTAAAGTAGACTCCGTCTTTTCATTCTAGTTTATAATTTGCAAAAAAAAAAATGAAGGAAGGAAAACAGGAAGGAAGGAAGGAAGGAAGGAAGGAAGGAAGGAAGGAAGGAAGGAAGGAAGGAAGGAAGGAAGGAAGGAAAACAGGAAGGAAGGAAGGAAGGAAGGAAGGAAGGAAGGAAGGAAGGAAGGAAGGAAAACAGGAAGGAAGGAAGGAAGGAAGGAAGGAAGGAAGGAAGGAAGGAAGGAAGGAGAAAAGAAAACTCGTGCGTGACTACCCTGTATTTTCAAAGACGTGACACTTTTTCTCAGTGTGCTCTAAAACTGAGCGCTATGTATCAGCTAAAAATGCAATAATTAACACGTATGCTTTGAGTCACAGAACAGCAAATGGCATTGTCCTGTAAGGGGTGTGTGTCCCCCCCCCCCCCGTGGGCTCTAAGCTAATCAGACACAAATGGCGCCCAGTGGGAGCCAGCGGGGCCCCTCCAGCTTGGCAAGTACATCACAGTCCCCTCGGGCAAACCATTCACAAAAGGGCCCCGGAGCACCTGCAGCCCAGGCCTGTGCCTGGGGGACAGAGAGGTTTCTACAGTTTGGGTCACACACAGCCTTCCTGCCATTTTCTAGGCTCAGGTTGGATGGCGACAAAGGACAGAGAACACAGGTGGCTGCGTGATTTCTCCTCGTCGCTTCCAAGCACAGAGGAAGCCAGGACCTGGTTTAGATGCCGGCTATCTCGGTGGTACCCGGCAGTAATCTGCTAGGTGCTGCCTCAATTGATTATTGCTTTAGGGGTGAAAGTCGGGAAACACGAAAAAGGGGAGTTCGTGGTGAACCGCTCATCTTCCTGCATTTAACTTTGTTCAGTGACTTCCTCTTCCACGCGGGGCGACGTGCCAAGGGCCACCGACCTACAGGTGCGTGGACGCAGAGCGGTCCTGTAGGACCGAGTCTGCGAGGGAAGCTGCTCCAGAGTTGGGGTGGCGCCGGGGCGGGGGCTGAAGAAGAGCTTCAGACGGAGGTTTTCTGAGCTGAGCTGAGAAGTTGTTACCTCAGGCGAGGCCTGAGCAGGACTACTGGGCTGATGCGATGGCCCAGAGGCGGGATGAGAGGCAGCTCCGGGAAAATGGGGAAAGTTCGGGATCACTGTGGTGTTTTGGAGAATTTTCCTTCGTGCAACAGCCTCTGAAACAGTCGCCGGTGAATGCACAACAATGGTTGTCTCTCCCCTTCTTCCCTCCGAGAAGTGGGTGGCTGCCCTCCACGCATTCATCATGCCACAGACACCTACGTGGCTCGAGTTCTGGAGACGCGAAGGTGACCAGACCCACAAGCTGCTCTTGGCCTTGCTGGTAAATGAACTGATGCGTGTGCGACCACACGGGCACCTACCGCGGAGAAACAGCCGAGACACCAACACCGCAGGACGTGGGCAGGAAAGACGGGCGTGGGGAGGGCGTCGCGGTTCCTGGAATTCTAGCCTCCGCTTTGCCAGCAGCCAGGCCCTGGCTCTGCCCACGTCAGCACGCGGGACGCACCCTCACCCGGGCTCCAGCTGAGGTGAACCAGCTGCGCCGCTTCCTTCACATCGCTCCTCAGATGTGTCTTTCACTCACTGCTCGGGGTGTGACTCAGGAACCAACAGCGTCAGGCCACCTGGAACCTCGTTAGGAACGCAGACTCCCAGGCTTCACCCCGAACCTCCAGAACCGGATCTGCATTTAGAAGGTGCCCAGTGACCCTCACATCGGGCTGCACATCTTCATCCCCTGGAGAGTTTTAAAAACCAGAGGTGCCTGGGTCTCGCCTTCTGATTCATTGGATACAGGGTGCGGTTGGGGCATCAACCCAGATGATTCTCATCCAAAGTCTGAGAACTCCTCAGCCACCTCTGTAGCCTGCCAGCCACCAGCGGGGATGAGAGGCGCCTGAGGCTGCTCCAGAACGGGAGAGGCGGGAGAAAGAATCAAGGGCAGCAGACGCAGAGCACGCGGGGAGGAGGCAGTCGCCCGAGAGCGGGTAGGGACAGCCTCTAATTAGACAGCCTTCACTGTCGTGCCTTCGCTTGACAATACGCCGAGGCCCAGAGCGGGCCATAAAAGAGAATCCAAACGGAAAGCGGCGCAGGTGGGGTGCCAGAGAAAGCAGCCAGCAGGGAGTCTGAGTCTGTGCCGCCCTCATCCCCAGCCCACCCGGAGCCCCCCACTCTGGGACCGGCATTCAGTTCCCACGCCACCTCCTTCGTGCAAGCCAGAGTCCTATGGCTCCTCCGTTTCACCTGCGTGTCTGGCTCTGCCCTCCCCGAAGGTCACTCGGTAAAGGAAGATACAACCTTGTCACTAAAAAGGGGGAACTGCCCCATCCCCTCAGAGGAAGCCACGCTTTCCCGGGCCCTTATCTTCACAAAAGAGCTTCTTGCTCCCGGCTTCATAGAGAAGGAAGTGAATGACCTAATGCCGAGTGCTTCAAAGACAACGCTCCAGTAATCGTTTTCCTAAAGCCATTATGTGTGATATCCCTGGATGGAAGCCAAGGAAATGGCATTAAAATGCATGGAAATTCTGCCGGGGACTAAGAACATATGGTCCAAGTGCACAGCTTGATGCAGGAATAAAAATTAGCGCACTAGAGGAAGGGCTAAATAGCCTGCCCTTCACATAAGTCCCCATAAATGTCCCTTCCGTCATCCAGGCTTTTGATAAGGCAGCACAGGCTGGAGGCCTCCTTCTCTGGCCTGGCGTGTCATTGCTCTGTGTCATGGATGGGAGGAAAAGCCCGAGCAGGCAAATGGTAGGGTTAGCACCTATTTTTGAACGTTCGTCACTCTAGCCAACGTTTTTGGGAGAATAATCCATTTTTTTGTGCAAAGTTGGGCCAAGCGTATATTCAAAGGACGATTCAGCAAAGGAGTTTTCTGAAGAAAAAGTTTGTCCTCGTAGGGACACGGGAATATATGAATAGTGGATCAAGTCCTGAGGTCCTACACAGCACCCGTGGTGCATGGAGGTTTCTATACCTTTCCACGCCCGTTTCTAAATGCCCCAGGAGCCCTGGGAGACCCCACGACAAAAGGTTGGGTGCATGGAAAATTCTCGCAGGCAGAGAAGATGGAACTTGAAATAAACCTTGAAAGGTGAGGAGGCTATTGATTCATCAAAATGGCTGAGGACGACCTGGACTGAAGAAAATGACTAATGGGGAGCTTCAGCCTTAGAGACGCCGCTGCTGGGTGCACAGGGGGAGTGGGGCTCGGTCTGGTGGCCGCCTCGTGCAGGGGAGTCGTGGAAAGTGCAGGTCGGCCCCGTTGCTGCGGTCACTCCCCCCACATTTGAGAGCTTCGATCATCATGCACGACTCGAGGTGGGAACCTGGGTGTCATCTGGATTCCCTTTTCTTCACCCTTCACATCCTGTTGGCACCATGTCGATTCGACCCGCAGGATACCATTGGCATCTATCCCTTCTGTCGCCTCTACCTTTCTGGGCTCAGACCCTGTCGTCTCTGACCTCATCCATTAGGAAAGCCGCCTCACCCACGTCCTGACTGCAGCTCTGGGCTGCAGACTGTCTCCCATGCTGTGGCCAGAGGGGACGGGGTGCCACAGCGTCAGCAAGACCTTTCCTGGCAGGTGACATATGCATCGAGGTCCAAGAAGTGCAAGAACTCATCAGCGCCAAGAGTGTGAGAAAAGCACACGTGGCAGAGAGAAAAGCACACGTGAGGGTGCTAAGGTGGGAAGAGCCATCAGATCCTAGGACGAGAGGGGGCTGATGTGCAGTGACCATGGGAGGGGGCTGAGGAGGGTGTGGCAGGCCTGGAGCTGTCAGCAAGGTCCAGACTGGGCAGGACCCCGAAGGCCACCAGAAGACGATTGAAAATGATTTAGCGAGAAGCCACTGAAATGTTTTAACCAGGGTGCCCTGGAGACAGGACAGCATTGGCTTTCTGAAGATGTCTCTGGCTACTTGTGAGAAGGGGACGTTGGGCAACACGAGGGGCGGTGGGGAGCCCAGTGGGAGATGGCTGCCGGACGTCGGGCAGCAGATGACAGCGGCCTGCCTGGGAGGGGCAGCGAGGGAAGTGGACGGATGTGGCCCGGCCTTTGGGGGTGCGATGGGCCGACTTGGGGTGAGCTGGGTGGAAGAAGGGAAGGAAGTGAGCATCTGAAGGGTCTCCATCTTCCTGGCTGAGTGCTCGGATGACGACGCCCAGAGAGGAAGGCTGTGGGTGGAGGGGGCAAGCCAACGCGGGGGATTGCCCATCCTCTGCTGGAATGCTGCCGTCCCCGAAACAGTCCCCGACAATGGGTAAAGTCCTCAGCATGACACTGAAGTTCCTGCACCATCTCGTCCTGGCCCAAACCCTGGCACCTCCCACTCCCATGGCTCCCCCGCTGTCAGCACTGCAGGGGTGTGCGGGGCCTCCTGACGCTCCTGCACCCCTGCACGATGCTTTTCTCCCCCTGGACATCCCTGTCTCTTCAGGAGCAGCTGGTAAACCCTACTCACCCTTCCACACCCAGATTAAACGCCGCCTTCACTGCGGTGTCTCCCAGACCCCCCGATGGGACCTCTCTCTCCTCTGTCCCCTCCGGACTCCACACCGACCTCTGTTACAACGCAAACCCCTCTGCCCTGTGATTGCCTCGTAGTTTGGGGAAAAGAAAAAGATGGTGGAAGTAGCTTACCTATGAAAAGGGCACAGGAACATTAAAGCGTAGTCTCTCTCCCTGATCTTCCCCCACCCGCCCCGAAACTCTGGGTCAGTTGACTCAGACCCAACTGACCGCCGAGCAAACCGGTCCTTCCCCGCTCGTCTCTGCAGCATGGCTGGCATTCAGGACGCCTTCAGATGCTTCCGAAGTAACCGCAGCCTCCCTGACCCCATAGGTGACAGCGTGTGGTCGGCTCTTCCCAGGGGAAGTCTAGATTGAACGCATGTTGTGTGTGTCCTCAACGCGGCACCCGTTATCACTGACACTGATGAGTGGCGCGACAGTCCCCACCTGCGGAAATAAGGGGTCCTGCTCGCTGACCCCCATGGGTTGTCCGGCTCTACCTTTTGTGAGTCGTGCTGACTCATAACGAACGTGAAGAAGGTGAGGTGACATACCTGTATGTCCACTAGCGTGCAAATTGGTCATCAGTCATCACCCCAGGGGATTAGTCATATCGTGAGCTGGACTTAGGCTTGTTTTTAAGTCCCCAAAGACTGCATTCAGGGAAGGGAAAAATATAATAATAGGTAATATTTGTAGACTACCTATATGTGCCAGGGGCTCTCCTAAGCATTTGAAAGAGAAAGTTTGGAGGGAATTACCCAAAACGCCACGTGCTTTGTTTCTCACGGGTGATCTGCAAGGCGACCGGTGCACCTTCTGGGGTTGGCCAACCTCAAGGGAGGCCTGGGAGGCCCAACTCCCGCGTCTCACATTTCTTTGTGCCTCTTTACCGAGTTTCCTGCACACATGACTCAGACTCCAACAGCACTAGGCGCTGGTGATTCTTTTTTTTTTTTTTTTTTTAATTAGAGGAAGCGGATTTCAAAATAGAATCATAACCGAAGATGGAGGAGGTAATTATCATTTTCAAATCATCTGCGAAACCAGGGAAAAGGCAACATCTTTTCCATTTCCAAAGTCTCTCTTTTGGAAAAAATAACAAACAGCCCCAAATGAAGGCATTGATCCAGGCTCTAAAAGAGCGGATGAAAAAACAGAGCAGGTCCAGGACTGGGAAGGAAAAGATGTTCCCGAAGTGATGTCAGCAAGACCTGATGAGCAATTAGACGGGGCTGGTGAAGCGAAGCGAGAGGTTACAATGACCCCGGGCTGCCGTCTTGTTTTTCGATGGGGAATGGGGAGAATTTAAATAGAAGACAGTGAGTTTGGGCATTTGAAACGCTGGCAAAGGTGTCCGACAGGCAGGTGACTACGCGACTGCAAGCGTTGCAGGGGGACAGAGGCACTCAGCTTGAAGGAGCGTAGAAGGAGGGACGAGCCAGAACACCTAGGCTCCAGCCTCGGCCCTGAGTCCACACACCGTGCGACCTCACCCCAGTCCCTTTTCTGAAGTTCAGCTTCCCTATTGGCACAAGGTGGGTGGATGAGCTTTGTCACAAAGTCTCTTCCAGTTCTAAGTTGCATTTTTCCCAAGGAGTGACTTTTGAAAATGAAGGAAAAGCCCTTTACGTGGTTCAGGCCTCAGCGGTTCCCTGCCAGCCGTGGGACGCTCAAGTCGCCACCTGCTTCTTTTCTGGAAAATGGGGACGCCACCATTTACTGAGCGGAGCTCCCGCGTAAAGCAGAGGCTGAAACTTTCAGGGGCTCGACAAAGCTGAAAGTAAAAGCAGCCATCCCGGGCCGCGTGCTGCCACGTACCGCCTACCGATGCTCTGTGTGCTTCCCTCGGCTGCCCGACCGCTTACATTCTCTGGAACCAGGTGGGGCAAGGAGTGAAATGACATGGCATGTCCTCATCCGGACAATACGGCGAGTTTACAGATGAAGGGAGGGGAAGGCGGAGGCTCTGTGGGTTCCCAGAAGTACCCAGAGAGTCGCTGATGGTCACGGGCTTGGACCAGAGACTCCCTGATTCCAGCTCCGGCTTCCGCCACCAGCCTTTCCACGGCCGGTGCCACCTCCCTTACCGACTTCAGAAAGTCACTCTAGTCTCATGAGCCTGGCCCCATGCCTCCCCATCTGCTGGTCTCACAAAGTTGCCACAAAGGGGAAATGAGTTGAGCACTGGAAACTTTTAAACTGTGGCGCGCACACACACACACACACACACGCAAGTGAGCAGTTATTGATCCGGTGATGACTTCTTACGTGTCGGAAAACAAAAAACTGACATCATCTTGAAGATTCCTCATTTAACCTTCAATACACAAAGATCCTACCCCAGGATTTTGACCCACTAGCTCTCAGATCTGCTTGGAGCCATGGACGGGGACAGGGGAGGAAAAAGGCCGCATACCAGGCCCTGCCCATAGCCCACAGCCTCTGCTGGGCACTGGGGCACCTGCTGGAGGCCCCGCCACCACCTCTGCACAAGGTGCTGTCACAGCTGCCTCACAGACCACGAAGCAGAGTCATTGCCCAAACCGCACGGCCAGCAAGCAGTCTACACCAAACTCTGTCTGAAGCGTGTCATTATGCGACGGGGTCTCTAAAGCCCTCGGAAGCAGCCTCTGCAGCCATCCACCACGAGAGTCTGCCCAGGACTCTCTTCTCTTGACATTCCTCGGGGAACACATTTTTTTTAATTTTCGTTTTTCAAATGGAGTTGTCATTCGCGTTGAATTTGCTTGCGCAGCATAGTGGTTGGACAGTGTCGTCATTCATAAAGCGATCCCCTCGACAAGTCTAGCACACACCTGGCATCACACCGAATCGTTGCCACATCGCTGACTGCATCTCAGCGCCGTACTTCATATCCAGATGTGTGGCCAACACGTCGATCGGGATGCGACCTCTGCACTCACGGCTAGTACAGAGTAGCAAACCGTTGTCCTGGCCACTCCGGTGAAGACCCCCTGACACCCCGCCTCCACTGCCCCGCCCCTGAAAGCCTTCTTCCCACGGAGCTCGTGACCGACACAGCCATTATCGGGGTGGCACAGGCACTCGGGGCTCTCAGCACCACACTGCGGTGAGTGGCAGCCCTTATTTTCCCCCATTAGAGAAAAGGCCAAGCTCTGCTAAACAGCCCCAAGTCCATTAAGGAGAAATCTAGGTCACCTCTGAGTTTAAAAGACACTGTGAGCCTCGTTGGCGAAAGGACAAAACAGGCCACTTTGGAGAAATGCACTTCCAGCCACCACCCCACCCGGGACTGCGTGACACGGTGAGGTCTGTCCTCGCACCTCCCACCCCATACCCCGAGCTTCGGTGCAAAGGCGGCTCTGACACTTACTGTGCTGGTCACTGTCCCAGGCCCTGCTCCCTGGCCTGGAGGTGCTCCCCACTTATGGAAGGAACAGAGGATGACAGCAAGGGAGCACTTCTTTATGGGGGGAGCAGGAGGCATGGGGGCAGGAAAGTAGGAGCTGATCATAGAATCCCTCTGGCCTATAACGGGCCCAGGCTTCATCCTGAAGGCTAACTGGGTTTTGTGCAAAGACGCGTATCCGTGTCCTATGCGTGTCCTATTCTCATACACGTGTCAGTGGTATTTACGAGTCCTTCAGCCTCTAGCTGTTTTATGCTTCACCAGATCCTCAAGGATCCCATGTATGTGTGGGTGCACTTATCTCACCAGTGAAGGTCCTCCTTGGACAAACGTGTCCAGTAAACCCCTCCTCAGGGCTCTAGGTCCTTGCCCACTGTCCTTTGAGGGTCAGTGAGCTCCATCTCCTGAACTTAGAGGAGACTCCTTTTAACCTAACCCAAAGCGTGGCCTAGAAGTGACTGGACTTGGAGGTGGACCGTCCCTACTGTAGCAGCCGGTCCAGATTCACAGTTTCCGCCTGATTCATGCGGAATCCCCAGAATCCAGCACCGCGCCTGATATGCACGTGCTAGGTAAATGCTGGCTGGATTAGTGAGTGCACGCATCATAAATGAGATTAACAAAGGTGTGCCTGATGAATTATGCTCCATGAATGTACAAACAACATGTGTAGGTCTTATAAGTCCTGATAGTCCTTTCCTTTCGTGATTATTCACTGTAGGCCCAAAATTCCCAAAAACAAAAACTGAGGGTCGTTAATTCAAGAACATCTCTTAATAACCCCAATTCAGACCAAAATATTCCATTTGAGTGGGAGGACACCTGGCCCCCTCAGAGCCCATTTCCTTTATAACATGGGTTTGTGGCTCAAAATCACACTTTCTCACCTCAGAAGGGCACTAGAGGAAGTGAACTAGAGGACAAAACCATCGGACCGAGACAGATGGAGGTGAGAGATGCACAGAGAAGGGGACCTTCTTTCTTTACGTCCTTTGTCCCGCCTTTCCTGTGCTCCCCCGAGAGCAGAATTGTCCCTTTTCTGCATGACATGGGCTCACTCGGCTACTGCTTTCCACCATCGCACTTCTCAGAAAGCATGGCAACGCTCTGCCGTGAGTCGGCCTCGGTCGGCAGAGGAGTGAGCTGTTTCGGGGAGCATGACTCTGCGCGTCTGATTCATCTCCACGTCCTCATCCCAGCACGGGGCCTGGCATACCAAAGAGCGAACTACACGCTCCCAGCACGTGCACTTAGAATCCACTCATGCCCTGCCCGGTGCCACCAGCCAGGGCGCGTGTCTGCCCTTCAGAAGCAGGACTGTTGTCAGCGGCCTCTACGGGAAGGTTCCCACTTCCCTGTGACATTTCTGCAAACGAGAGCACTTTCGTTCCCAATACGTACATCCCGGTTTTCTGCCTTATTTGAACCCACTACTTGATTCGCAAGGCCAGGAACTCATTAGCTCGACCCATTTCACAGATTAGGCCAAGCCACCAACACCGCATCCTGTCACTTTGGTGCTTTGCTCCTTGCGCTTGGAATAACATCCAAACTCCTGACAAGGGTTCATGAGACTCAGCACAATCTGCCACTGCATCCTCTCAGATACACCTCCTGCCCACCCACACTTGCCCTCTGGTAGTTTCCAGAATATTCCAAGCTCTGTCTTACTGTAAAGGTTATATGCTCCCCAGTCCCTCGGCTGGTTACGCTCCCTGGCACTCGGAATGTCTGACTCCTCTGATACGTCAAGTGCTATACTGCCAGAGACGGCTTTCCAAGACACACTTTATAGAGGAGAATCTGCCCGTTGTCCTCTCTGATGGCATTGTGCCCATTTCTCTTGCATGCTCGTGTCAACAGGAGTCACTTTGTCTAGTCACTTGTTTGCTGGCTTTGTTTGCCGTCCCTTGACCGTGTGAAATATGTTTACCTAGTACGGCACCACGTCCCCGACACTGCACACCACAGCAGAATAATGTGAGGTGGCATTTACTGAGCACTCACCATGGGTCAGGCACCATTCTGGGCACCTTAGGGGCATAGCTTCTTTCAATCCTCACCACAACGCTAGAAGGGAAATACCATCCCTATTTTTTAAATTAACAAGAGGGAGTAAGCAATTGGCCAGTGGCCACCTAATAGTTAGGATTTGAATCCATACTGTCTGGTTTCAGAATCCATGGCCACATGATTCAGAGCTGTGGCCTTCAATAAAAATGTTCTGAATGAGTCAACACTAAAAGCAGCAACGGCAGATCTCACGGTCTCCATGACTGAACATGTCTAGAAAACAAGAACCATGACATATGGGATCTTGGGTGCTTTCCAGCGCCCATTAGGGTGGTAGGAATAGAGTAACTGAAATGATGCTTGTAAAAAAGAAAACAGGAATTTAGTAATAACAAGACCATGGCAATGGTGCTGCGTGCAGTGACACTAAACTCATCATATGGATCAAATGGAAAAGAATAGAGCATATGGAGTAGAGATTATTAACTGGACTCCTTTCTTTACAGACACTCATTTGTACCCAAGAACATGTGCCTTAGCCAGGCGAACCTGGTCCTCCATGACCTGCCTTTGTCTCATTGCAGTCTCATCCCCCACACTTGCCCCTACCAAGACACCCCCTCAGCAGCTACGAGGCCCAGGGCCTGTAGACCTTTCCCTGTCAAAGGGCTTGACTTTAATTGTTTGAGAGAGGAGCCACTGGAGAGTTTTAGGTACAGTGTGGCTTGATTAGATTTCGGGGATTTCGCTGGAATGCTGCAGACCAGATGAAAACTCGGGGCATGGACCAGCATCAGGAGTATACGGGGCTGACCCCCAGCGGGTGCTCAATACATAATTGTGGAAGGAAGAAAGCCAAGAAGAGAAGCGACTTTTTTATTGCCCTTGGGATAATCCAGCTGAGTCGATGGCGGGGAATTAGTTGAAGGACAAGGTCTTTGTATTTTGACTACGAATATAAGAGCATCTTAAGGGTAGTGAATAGAAAAATAATGACTTGGAAGGTCGTGCCAAGTTCTCTGTCATCTCTTCAGCAAGTCAGCAGACACAACAAGCCAGAGATGGATAAAACAGACTTCCCAATACCAAGGCATTCGCAGGGCAGAGCTGACCCAGGAAAAGCTGTGGTCCTACTGGGAGGAAAAAGTGATATGAACAGAACCACGGGCTGGTACCAGAGACCTGAGCTCTGGTCCTGCCCCAGAGGAGTCCTTCACTAGCCAGCTCAGCGTCCAGCAGTGAGGGGTGGACAAGGCAGACTCAACCTGGGCCTCGGGTCACCAACCTTGGGCTCTTTCCAACAGGAATAAGTCAGCCTGTCCATCAGCCATGCCCCCCGTTCCCCGCCCCCACCTCGGAGGGCTGCACGCTCATCTGAAGTAGCTGTGCTGTGAATTATGGTTCCTGTGCAAATCCCAAGGCCTGGAAGCATCTGCCTGCAGCTCCTGGGGCAGGAGCCTCCAGCGATGTCACGTTTTCTTTCTCATGAGCTCTCAGTACTAAATCGAACCATTTGGAAGCTTGGATAGCAAATGTGGGGGTGCTCATTGCACCCGGAGACCACAGTGTGGGTGCATCCGCCACCCCCCACCTTCCCCCTGTGTCTCCCTCAGCCCGTCCATTCCCTCCATCTCTCTCTCTGTTTGTACAAACGGCCTCAGATGATTTCTGCACTTCCCCAGAATTAGAATGCTAGAAGTTATTTTATTCACCATCCACAACAATGGCCTGCTTTTTGTCTTATTACGAAACCAATGCACATTTCAGAAACTGGCCCGCGCCTTTGTTTTCCTCCCGGAGAGAATAATTCCCGAGTTCTCCCCCAGCTCCTCTCTATGCTAAACCTTGGCCTGCGGAGCTCGTGAGCCCTGCTGTGGTTCACAGCATTTTAAAAGTCCTGCTCTGCGCAGGGATCTGCATCCAAAATGAGCAAACTCAGCTCTTTCACCGTGTTGCAGTTGGTGCCCACGCTGTGGGCCGCGGGGCCGCGGGTTATGTAGGGTTTCCACCCCAGAGAGGCAGCACAAACGAGGGCTCTCATCACTCCAGACCCCAACACAGGCACCCTCCCCACTCCCCAAACCAGAGGGCTGCGCATGCCCATAAGGACCTTCGCACTATTAAGAGGTGGCTCTGATTATAGATCTGCCGGGACTCCTAGTTCACCCTGAAGAACGTGAGGCTTTTGTGATTTCTAACGTCCAGGCAGAGAAAAGGCTATTTAAGGACTCCGAAATAACATGGCAGGAAATTGAGATTCACTTGCTGCATATAAAGTGATGGAAAAATCCCCTCTTTCACTATCTCTGTTCCCTCGGGCCTGTGGTTCAAACTGCAGAGCATAAATCGTGGAGCAAACCAAGCTGGAATATCAATAAACCCACATCGACCCGAGGCAGGAACTCAGCGCGCAGCGCGGCTTTTTTCTTTTTTAGACATTGGTTGGCAGCCAGGTTGATGAAAGGAGAAACCAAAGAGGATCGCGGCTTTGCAGCAGCAGCAGCAGCAACAGCAGGACTTATAATTCGGGAGACGTGGACCTCTCCAAGCCTGTGAGGCATGAAGCCGGGGTGGAGGGTGGAGGATGGATAATGACCGTGCCAGGACCATGCAGGAGGCCGCAAGACCCCAGGCCTGGGCTGTCCCTGAGTGTTACAGTTGGACTGGGCCCCTCCCAGAATTCACACATCGAAGTCCTAACCCCCAGAACTCCCGTGTGTGACCCCGTTTGGGGACAGGGTGTTTACAGAGGTATTCCAGTTAAAGTGAGGTCCTTAGCGTGGGTCCTAATCCCATACGATGGGTGACTTTGTGAAAAGGAAAACTGTAGACGTGACACTCGCAGAGTTAAGTCGATTTGAAGAAACATGGGAAGAAAACTCGTCTACGAGTCAAAGAGAGACCCGGGACAGTTGGTCCCTCACGGCCCTCAGAAAGACCCCACCTCCCTCCACCTCGGTCTCAGGTGCCCACAGCAGTGAGACGGTAAATCCACGTGAACTAAATACCAGGTTCCAGAAATGCCAGCAAAGGAGTGAGGAGGCCTGCACTGTTTTTGCAGGTTGCCCCTATTTTTAACTCCCAAATGGAGTCTTGGCTAAATTCCCCCACTCTGTGTCAGGTTTGAAATGCTTCTGTAGGTCTGTACAAACGCACGTATAAAGCAATAGCTGATTTGTGTTAGCATTCTCTAACAATAAAAGACAAAACTGACTGCCATCAGAATATCTGGTCAGCACGAAGAGCAAGGGTGACCACCTTGAAATAATACATCGTCACCTGAAGGCAGAGAAACGTGAAGTTGGTGCCGTTTCGATAGCTTCTTCACGCATAAGGGTAGCAAAGCCATCAGGCTCGCAGAAATGTGGGGGGAAAATGCTGCAGAATTCCCCTCCCCCTCCCTTTGCCCTCATATGACCTTCACAAGGTGGCATCAGGAATCTAGGCTTGTGCTTCTCAAGGGCTGGTGGCAGGCGTGAGCTGAATTACAAAGCCCAGTAGGTCATTCTCAGAAGCTGCTGTCACGACTGCCACACTCTAGCTCGAAAACACCAATTTTTCCCCATGTTTTGGTAGGTGAGAAATGTATGCCTTTTCCGTTCAGCCAGTGCTTCAGCAAACATTTATGAAGCTCATCCTGGGTGCTCAGGATGCGCCAGACATCAGCTGTTTTAATAAGATCCAAGCCTCTTTCTGTGTGGCTCCCAGCGCCTGAAAGATTCAGATATTCAAAGAAGCCTTGATCGGGCTGGGTTGGAGGTGCAGTGGACGTCAAGGGCGGGCTTCTGGTCAGACCCTGGAGTCAGAAAGCCCTTCTGAGACGCGCCTTCGCAGCAGAGGCATTAGCAGGGCGCAGGCGAGGCCAAAGGACAGCGTGGGCCAGACGGGAGGGCAGGGGACTCACTGTCTGTGCATGTGTGTGTGAGAGGGAGCATGAGCATGCACCTGAGTGGGCACGTGAGTGCATGGGTGTGAGTCTGAGTGTGTGTGCACGTGAGTGTGTGTGTATGCAGGTGTGGCTGTGGTGTGTGAGTGTGTGAGTGCGTAAGAGTGTGTGTGCATGTGTGTCAGTGCATGTTTGAGTGCATGTGTGTGAATGCATGTGAGAGTGTGTGTGATTGTGATGGTATGTGAGTGTGTGTGCATGTGTGAGTGTGTGTGCATGTGTGTCAGTGCGTGTGTGTGAATGTGTGCGTGTGCCCATGAGTATGAGTGTGTGTGTGCAAGTGTGTGAGTGTGCGTGAATGTCCCGAGTTGCTGGAAAAGGCCAACGTGATACAGCGTCGCACGAACATGAACTTGACCTCCAGGCAGGGCCCAGTGTGCAGGGGGACGGGCAGGGGTCAGGTCCAGTCAGATTAAGTGACTCGCCCAAGCCCCCTCGGCTGGTTAGCAGAGAAGAGACTTAGGTCCTCTTTGTCCCAAATCAGTGCTGCCTCCAAAGTAATAGTCACGGTTTATAGTATTAAAAACTAAAACTAGACGTTTTACACATCAGATGCATCAGGTCGATTGACGACAACACAATGAAATGGTTGTTAGCATTGCAACCCCCGTTTCTCTGATGAAAACACTGACGCATGGGGAGTGCTAGCATTGCCCAAAGGGAAAGAGCTGCTAAGTGGTCATCACTTTTCTTAACCGTTCCGGCATGGTTCCTCTGTTTTGTCTTCCACGGCAATATATTTCCAGAAAAAGATGAGCTTGCACGATACACCTGAGTCGGGAAAAATATGTGTATGTGCAATTGTGTCAGACACAAGGTTATCTGTATGAGGGAGACGAGAATCATCCTGTTTATTTAATCCCCAACATGGGGAGGATTTACACTAATTTCAAGGACGCTTAGCTTTGTCTGCAGTGGAAACAGCAAAACAGAACCCGACTGATTCCTCTCTGGCTTTCATCTTCCAAGTCGCACAGGCATGGTGCCCTGGGGCGCATTTTGCTCCGATGTGGCTGGTGTGTCCGTGCACTCATCTCTGAGTATATGTATGGGGAGAGCATATGCAAGAAGATGCTTTTAGGGAGAAAATGAAATCGAAGAAAAGGACGACTCGCCTGAATCCCTTTTCTGGACTGATGGGAAAAGTTAAGTTAGGGCGGGAGGATGACACCGTGAATGCTATCGTGAGCTCCGGTCCCCTGTCCTTCTAGCCCTGTGTTTTGGTGGCGTGTGTGAATGTACCGTATTCGAATAATGACCCAAAGAGTCAAGAAAAGCAAAACACACTGACTATCACAGTTTTCAGTGTAACGCTAACTGCGCACGTGTTTCATGTTTGACATTCTGCTAGGCAGAGAGAACACAAGGTGTGTTTTCTCCTTTCTCAGTGTAGAGCCATATCAAGGAAATTAGAAAAGTGAGAGGATGAGGAGGATGTTGGGTCCGCAGAGACAAGGCAGAGTAGAGCCAAAGAAACTACAAGGCAGTGACCAAGACAGGGGAGTTTTGGTGCAAAGGATGACACAGAGAGAGAGTTTCTAGAAGACTGATCTCCCGTTAGTATTTAAGGTGTTACTGCAATTGCTGAGCTTAGAGCCATGAGGAAGAGTTGAGAAGCTGTGATCGTCCCCGGAGGATGCCAGACAGAAAGCTGGGTCTGGAGAGAGTCAAGAAGACCTCAGAGGGAGCCACCGTGTCCCCAGAGTTGAGGCCCAGTGGACACCAGGCCTCCCGCGTTGGAGTCTAGGAACCACCACTCAGGGTTTGAGCCTGGGAACTCCGTCACCTCTATCGGTTTCAGCTTCCTCGTCTGTAAATTTGTGACAAATAATAGTCCTGATCCGATGGAGATTTGTGAACAGCAAGTGACATAGTTTCTGTAAAACACTTAGCACAGCCCCATCCGAGAGGTGACACGCTTCAGCCATCGTCCATGATTGTCATTATTTCACGAGTTGACGTTTGAGCTGGGGTAGGAAAGGTATTTTGTTGGCGGAAAAGGGGGCGGGGAGACATTCCAAGGAATAAGATTAGCATCGCAATTGATTTTCCAGGCCAACAAGAAAAATACCTCTTTGGTGAAAAGTTCCTTTTTTAGCCGGAAAAAGCAGGCCAAGAATGTCACGTGGGAAACGGAATCCAAAACGGTACCTTTCATTCCGAAACTCAGGAGCTATCAGTTTGCATTTCATTTTTCTCAGTTGGTGAGTCTTTTCTTTTCCTTTCCCTCCATTCTACCCTCCACCCCGGCCCAAGTGCCTTGCTGCAGCCTTCTGGTCTCAGACCAAGCAATGACTAAATGGGCTGAGAGCACAGAGGGTTGATCCAGGAAAGCCGATCGATGATTCGAGTTGATCAGCTCTTCGGTCATCTCATTTGTCAAACATGGGTTGGGCTTCTCGTCCATGCCAAGCATTACGTTCAGTGCAGAAGATATAAAGGTTCTTACATCATCATGGCTGTCCTTGGGGGGCTGGGACGCGTGGGGGAGAAGGACAGGTAACCAGACACCTACAATTTCAAAGGGCAGAGGGAAGAAGCAAGGCGCCTTGCAATAATGAGCCCAGCCCGGAGGGCCGAGGGAAAGGTCACAAGAGACTAAAATTGATGTTAACGTCCTTTCAAGGCCCCTCCGGAAAGAATGCTAGACTCACTTACAAGAGACCTTGGAGGATGAAGGTGTCCCCAAGTGTCACCCGCTGTGCATGATGGAGCACGTATAACTCAGCCCTGCCTAGCGGCTAGAGGGAGCTTCTTCCCAGTCGATAACCACATATTAGCACCTTTTCCTCCCGAAATGTGTTTCACGCTTTCGATTTCCTCCTTCCGAGAGAAAAGGTTTAATCAGGGCTGGATTAAATGAGAAACGTTCATGCCGAGATAATTGCCTCTGCTTTCAGAAGAATGAGCTTTGCGAATGCGTTTCATTCAGCAGCCCTGAGAGCAGCTTTGACCCTAGCATCTCCTTACGTGGCAGGAGTGGTCCGGAGCTGGACCCATAGACGTTGCCGCTCCCAGGCACTCGTCACGGGCTCGCCTCCGACATGGAAGGCGGCGTCCAGTCACTGCTCAGCTCGGTGTTAAAATTCAACATACGATCGCACAGCTGCTGCTCGGGGGTTCTTTGCATTTAATGAAGATGACTCACCGAGCTGGGGAGCAGACGGGCCAGACTGAGCACTTAGCAATTGAGGATATCAGGGGAAGAAAGCTGAATTGAGCTTCTGGGGCGACCTCCGTCAGGGCAAGTCATCTGAGACTGTTTTTCTGTTCTAGTCCTACTGACTCTTTCCCAAGTCGGAATGTAGTGGATGTGAGCACAGGAGGCAGAATCAGACAGACCTGCCCCTGGTCCCCCACCCACCAGCTCCGACAGTTACTGTGTGTGTGTTGTTTCAATTCATTAAGACCATAGTTTTCTCACTTGTGAGATGGATTCGTAAAATCTACCCTAAAAGATTGTCATAATGATTCTGTAAAGACGTTCCCCTCTGACTGCCAAAAACATGAGAAAATGAACTAAGGAGCAAAGGTTGACTTATTGTCTTATTTATCCCCATGGTCGGTTGGGAGCAGGGTCCACACGTCACACCTTGGATGCCACGCTTTCTAACACAGCAGGGGCTGGGTGAATATGCAGTGAATAGTGTGTTGTAGGTGTTGCTGTATAGGAGGGATGGGGGCATAAATCTCTACAACATCATTTTTATTTTCACTGCTACCACCACAGAATTCACTTTCTAAACTACCTAAGAAAATTGACACTTGAAAAGCTTAGAGGATATAGGTACAGTTTATAGACCTGGAAGGTCTCAGCCTTCCATTTACACAGTGAAAGTTTGGATCCACGAGTATAGTCCGTATCACCCAGCTCTCCCCTTTCTCAGGGTGGAAGGGAGCCAACAGTCAATATTCAAGCCTTCTAAACTTGCTTCAGTGGGCCAAGACTTTTGCCTGAAGGCGGCTGTGAGGGTACCACCTCAATGGGATGCAGAGTTTGGTCCCTGGCAAGGTACAGCGAGCGGCACAGTGTCCATGCAGCTCAGTCAGCGGAGGTCCATGTCAGTGCAGCTGAATTCAAGATACATGAAATGAGCCAAGTAAATCATTGCAGTTCTATAAAATAAATACGAGGGAATGCAGGCAGTGAAGTGGAAACAGAGAGCGTTCATAATTGGACGTGAGAGGCTTTTCAGACCAGACAGCTTTGGAGAAGATTTTCGAAACCTGAGTAGGTAATACTACAGCAACTAAAACAGCATCATCTATGTACGTCCTTGGTTGCATCGAAAGCAGAACACTTTTGATGAGCCTTAGAACATAGTTTCGACCTGTAGTCTGTACAGACACACGTTCCTCAAACATGGCGAACTGTTCATTAAGTGCCAAGAACAAGACCATAAGACATGATCCCTGCATCCCAAAAGTTTACGTTTTAGGATGAGAGACAGAGAAGAAAGATAATTAAACAACAGAACAACGTGATAGGTACTGAGAAAGATGTACGTACAAAATCTACAGAGAAGGAAACTGGCTCAGACTAGAGAGGTCTAGGTAACATTAGCATCTAAACACGTTGAAATATAGGCAATCTGCCACATTAATATTTTACCAAACTGCAAGACACTGTAAGGAGGGTAGGAGGACCTCAATTTCAGTCCCAGCTCTCTTGCTTACTATTTGTATAATTTTAACCAAGATATTTAACCTCTCTTAGCCCCAATCCTCTCTCACCTATTTGTAAATTAGAAAAAGTGAAGCGACCTAGAATTAATTGAGAAATGCATGTGAAATACAATTCATTAGAAAACACTCAATGGATTTCAGCTATTGTTTCTATTTTCATTAATAACAATTTGTTCACCCGTCAATTTTATTCAAAGTGAAAAGGAGTATTGACTCGCTGTCCCCCATCCAGGGCGTTACCTTCTGCTGTCATGATGCCTAAGTGAAGGGTCAGTGTTGGGTTCTTTGAAATCCCAACGGACATCTTCGTTGCATTTCATGTTACTGAGGAAGGTTACAGATATGATCAAGTTATCTGCCAGTGGTTTGAGCTCAGATACACAGCAGACACCCAAAGGAATCCTTGCTTACGAAACAAACCCGCCCTGTGAAAGCACCTGACACGTTACCCATCTATGAAAAATCTTCTCTACGTTATTGACAGATGAATGAATGAATGAATGAATGAGTGTGTAAATGAACAAGTGTATGAATAACTCTTTTCCTTTGGGGCAAGTTTACCAGACTAAACAAACCATACATGCACGATTTTCACCACTCTCCAGAGTCGGACCCCGTAGCACACACTAAATTCTGTCATTCGAGTGCAGGGCTTCCAGGTACACCATCTTTCTTCACTTTCCCAACACCCTTCTGAGTTAGGAAGGCATTGGCCCTCACATCATGAGTTTGGAAATGGAAGTCCAAGAGGATGAGGTGTCTTATCCGAGAATTACACTGCTGGTTTGGCAGACTTCGAGTCTAACTAAGTGCGTTCGTTATCTGTCTAGTGATTCAGCTCTTAGGAAGACTATGAACTTGAAGCCTTCCCACCCAATGTGCCTTTCCTTTACTTTCATTTTTCTTACGTAAGGCTCAACTGCCTACCAGTTACCTATTCTAGAAACCGAGGTATCAACTGAGATTTTGTTTTCTCCCATCATCTTTAATTTCCAATGAAATACCAATATTTACCAATTCCCCCTCCTCTAAATTTTAAATGCCCCCTCATTCTCCATCCTACATGCCACTCTCCTTGTTCAGCCCACTGTCTTCTTTCTCTCTCTATTTTCATTATTTTATAACTAGTGGTGATCATTCTAGCCCTCGTCATCTCAAACCGCACCCCCCATACAGCAGTCACAATGGTCTTTACGGAACGCAAGAATGCTCACCTCTCTCTCCTGCTTTTCGTTCTTCATTTGCTCTCCTGCTTTCCATCCTTTGACCCCTCCTCCTTTCTCATTAGATAACATGCATGACATACGAAGCCAGCATGATCTGATTCCTTCCAACTTGTCCATTTTTATCCCCTGCTATTATTATCTTGCGCCTGCCATCACACTGTTGCTTACTCTGGGTCAATGCTATGTGTCAAGAACTGCTCTAAGTCCTTTACATCTATTAACTCCTCCAATCTCATAACGAAACTATAAGATAGTTACTATATGAGACTTTGAAGTCTATGGAGAACAAGCCATGTGACCGTGTCTTATTCAACTATTCATTCCCAAGGCCTAGCACAGGGCCTGAGCCATACTCGGTACTCAGTGAACATTTAATAGATGGGTGGGTGGGGAGATGGATGGACGGCTGTACTATAGGATAAAGGTATCTAATGCTGATACTAAAAATAATCCGAAAACAAATGCTACCGTAACACTGAACACAGATAATCAGAGCTCTGTACTCTCTTCCAGTTTGAAATTTCTAAATCAATCATTTTGAACATGCTAGTCAAAATATAGATTTGTAAAAGCTCCAGAAGTTAAAAATGATAAACTGATGGTGAATGAGGGGGAAATCTCGCTTGTTCTCTCCTTTCCCCAAATCTTGTGAAATCTTACCAAACAACCCAACGAGAAGACCACACACAGTCAGTCACAAAGTCTATGTGTCCATCGGTTTGCATTCAACCTGGACCAGGAAAAATAGATTTACCATAAAGAAGAGCTGTTTCTGGAACCTTTCCGTAATTGAACTGATTTGCATTTTCCCTTCAACATGAACTGATTTTAAGTGGGAGAAAAATCAACTTCTGTTTTGTACTCTAATGGGAGGATAAAAGTTATATAACCATGAATTCCACTGATTAGAGATTCCTGCTCATTTTCTGCTGCCTGCTAGCCATTTGGTAGCATTTTAATTTAACTTTCCCCTTACACATTCTCCATTAATATTTATGAAATGATTACTAGCTGCAGCTCAGTCTTTAAAAACTGGATTTGAGGCAGTCGACAAAATGCATTTGCTAGTAGTTGTGAACAAATAATGCTATGTAACAAGCTGTTGGAAAGCTTTCATTTCTCAGCATACCTCTTTTTTCTTCCCTGAAGCTAAGATAATTAAAAACCAGTGTGGGCCTAATGGGCAGGTAGGAATGTTCGTAATTACACTAAACATTGTATGTTACAGGAATCCTTAGACCAAGTGCAATCCCTGATTTTGACAGGATTTGTGGAGTCTGAACTGCCCATTAGATGAAGACAAAGCCTTATTCACAGGACCTACGTTAACATCCTAATAATAACCAGGATGTGTGATATCTTTTAGAGTCTGAGAAATCTTTTTCACATTTTTTAAACATTTTATTCTCACCACAACTCCTGGAAATTGGTGTTTTCACCATTCCTCTTTTACAAGTTAGAGCTACTAAGGTAAGAAAGCTGAAGTCATGTCGTGCAATAAGCACTGTCTGAATGGCAGCCCCGCACCCAGTTCCTGCATCTAGCGGGTACAGGTGACAGACTGTGCAGGAGGCTCTGTGACGAAACACTCCGAGGAGCAGATCTTTGCAACGTCTTGAGAGAAAAGACTGGCCACCGTGGAAGTTCGGCGAGATACAGTGTGTATCACCAAAAGGAACCAATTAAAATTGAAGCGTGGAGCAAGAGGAGGGATACCGGGAAGTGAAGAAGGATTTGCAGCTGAGTCATAAGGACAAGTAAGAAAATACAGCCTCAGGCATCCGACTTCTCAGGGAACTGCATATGGCCTAATAGGTGACAGCAGGGAGCCAGCTGGGAAGGGCTGCGTGGAGGCATGAACCAGATGGCAAAGGGCCATCGGGTCGGTTCATTTTTTAGGGGATGAGGAATTGTTAAAAATTTAAGGAGGGCGGTAATGACAAGATAGGAGGGCTGGAGACTTATTCAGCCACAAGGACTGACTAAGTCTGAGAGTAAACGACCAAGGGCAAGGAGAGCAGGTAGCAGTTCAGGAAAAGAGTGTCAAGGACTTGGACCTGGCCAGGGGTCAAGGACAATGGGGACCAAGGTCAGGCCGTCAGAAAGTGGGAAAGCCCATTGTTGGAGCAAATTCTGAGGTTCCGTCCAAATGCCCTGCTCTGCACACCTTGCCTGAACTGTCTTTACAGGGCAGGCTTTAAAAGCCATCCCTTCTGCACCAAGAAACGAATCAGACAGAGCCACAGGTTGATGAGACCACTGTGGACACTGAAGCCGAATGTCCCGCTTAGTACAACAAGGCAGCATGACACGGATGGAGCTCCGTCTCACCGGTCTTTATGGGCCAGGCTGGCTTGTGACAAAATCGGAGAAGACAAGCACTCTGGCCACCTTCTTATCTCCTTCCTCCCTGTCTAAGGAGGACATTTTTGCTGATAGCAGCTTAAAATGGAATCTCACTGTAAAGTAGACCACCACGAAGAGTAAGAGATTTCACCTCCGATGATGGAAATTGTGGAGCTTTAGGGGTGATGGGGGAGATTTAGAGTCACACTGGGGAGCCTGGCCGTGCACTGTTCTTCCTGTTTTATTACTCTCCACCTCCGTGGTCAGTGTGAGGGCTTCCAGAACAGCCCCCCTTTATTCCCATTAGGTCAGTTCTTCCTTCTCCTGGCTTGGGCCATTCGAGATCCAGAGTTGAGATTCATTACAGCCCCTAGAAGTTCACAGTTAAAATATAACTCCCTTGAGAGACAAATTCATGGAGTCATTATTCAATATTATTAGAAAGTAATGATTTAACTGCTTTGTAAGGGGTTAGTGGACTGAAAGGAAATAGAACAGTAGAACTGTAGGCTTCATTAGTGATAAAAAGACAAGGACTTGTAGAAAGAAAGAGCTCATTAGTCAAGTTTCCAGGCATTGATGAGGTGGCACTGTTCGAGAAATGATGGACTATCTCATTTGCACACAGGCGTATACAAACATAGACATGTGCGCGTGCACACACACACATGCATCTGCAAGTAAGAAGAAATTGGGTGAATTTCCCACCTATTGATGACTTTCTATCCCAAAGACCGTTGTCCTATGGTGACCGCCTTTTTCAAACCCAAATCAAAACTCATGCTCTAAAAAAATTCCCTTTTTCTCAGTAAAATAAACAAGTTTAACAAAGTCCAAGGGTTCATCGTAGTTTAGTCCACCAGACGCCAAGATGAATGGTGGATTTTGTCCCCCAAGTCCCCTTCTTCATCCTTAAGAGGACTTGCCTCCCATTTAACCAAAATGATTATGACTCTGGTTAAACACCTATTCCCTCCTGCTCCTTAAAACATATTTGCTTCTACTCTGTCTTCTTTTAACACAGCGAAATGGTTATGTGAAAACTGGGATTGAAAGTCGGACAGATCTGAGGCTGACAGTGTCAAACTCCAGCCCAAGGCGAGACCTCCCCTGTTCGGTAGCCTTGGGTTTCTCCTCTGCGAAACGTGGATAACCGTACCCCTCCCACGAAGCTTCAGAGACATAAGAGCAGTCAGTAAATATTTTTCCTCTTTCTCCTTCACTTTCATAACCTTGGAAGTCTTAGTACCATTGTTTCGACTCCATTGTTCCCATCCATGCTGTAGCCCTTTGAGCTGCATTTTTATCAATGACATTTTTATCAATGACACACTTCGAGATCCAGTTCCAACATGACGACAGACAGCCTTGTGAGAGATGTCACATGCATTTTCTCTTTTTAATTTAAGCAAATATGGTGCCCGTGGTCCATGTACTATTTCCCATTCAAACACAGCATTTTATAGGAAAGAAGAGTTTATTTTATTTGAGTTTTTTAACTCAATGTTTCGACGCTTCTGTATTTTCTATGAATCAATAAAGTAAAGCTCATTGTTTTCAATGACTATGTTGTCACATATAAAAGGAATGAGCATACTTGCTGTTAGAACTTAACAGTACGGAAGGAAGCACTTATCATTTTTTCATTTATACATTTTGAAACAGGGAGCCTGAAGTGGTGTTATATTTATGAGCTGCTTTGAGAATGAACGCAATTATTACCGGGGCAGCCTGAAAGGGAATTGATTAACTGGGAAGCCCTTTGCTATGCGTCAGACGCTACACACCACTTTGTAAACACTTAAAAAAAAAAAAAACTCTGCCTTAAAAGAGGCCCAAAGCAGTTCAACCCACATTGTCTCAACTAGCACGTGGTACTTTGATTCTCTCTTATCAGAAAAGTCACGTGTTCCTCTCCCCTGCCACTTTGTCCCTAGTCCAGTCACCCTGGTGGTCACCTCCTCCAGAGTCCGCCCCCGCCCCCCAATCTTTGTAGCTGGATTAAATGCTGCTGCTCTCCTCTTGTGCAGGAGGCTGTGTGCTGGCTACAGTCACAGCACCGCTGCATCGCTCCATAGCTCTTTATTTCTTCATTTGTCACCCCCAATAATTGTGAGCTCCTTGAGGACAGGAATGATTCATTTTATGCCTAAATTCACAGCCCCTCCCACAGAGTCTAGCCTATATGTGCATTCACTAAGTGTTTGTGAAATCACTAAAGGGATGAGTCAATGAAGGAATCAAAGAATGAGTTTGAGAATTCATTTAATCAAGCCTTTCAGTGAAAGATACACAGAAGGTATGTACTCAACTAGTGCTATGAAGAGATAACTAACTAGAACAAGATGCTGGACTGCAGAGAGTTTAGGAGTCCTACTGAGATTACTGTCACAATTACATGCCAGTCTCTATGCTTCCACTAGAAGTTGCTATAATGTACATCTTATGCTAAAAAAAAAAATCTTATTTTAAGGTAAGATTGAAGTATGATTCAATCATTTCAGTAATAATAGTAATAATACTGTTGTAATATTCCTGTATATTTGTCCAAAGTTTTCCATTTACAAATAATTTTCAAATATGTCATCTCATGTAATTTTTTCCTTTCTATCCAAGAGGAACAGAGTTCTGAGAAGCTCTGGAACTTTCCCTGGGAAATAATCCTATGGCCTTGCAAACCCTTTATAATGTTTAAAGCTCATTTGTGATTATTTCTAGGCTGAGTTCTGTGGTAAGACACAGATGTTTTTCTGACAGTTGACGACAATTACAAATTTGACAAAAATAAACTGACCAAAATAATTAGTGTTCTCAATCAAAATCTTCTTCACATTACGATGATTTTTATACACCAGTATTCAAACTTTTCAGGAGTCTTTTAAGCATGTGAGTCCATTCTTCAGAATATATTTTACTTTTTCAATAATTTTATGTATTTATATGGTTATAAAGTTTATTCTTATTTTTATGCTCTTACTTTTTAATTTCTGATTTACCTTTATTTAGACAGTTATGCTAACTTGCACTTTTGTAAAAATTGTATGACATTTCTAATTTTCATCTAAAAAACATTTCAAAAGTAGATACTGAGAATCACAACTTTGAATGTCAGTGATTTCTCAGCACTGTACATTGATTTTTGAAAATATATTTAAAGCAATTTATTCACTCTCTGAACTCTTCTATTAAAATATATTTTAATTTTAAATTTATCAGATAGTTATTTCTATTTTGCTTTTTTATTCCTACTACATTAAGCTGTATATTTAATCTATTTTCAAATATTTTTCTTTAATGTAAGTGTAAATTTTGCTACATCATGATGTTATATTGCCACCATTCAAGAGAACTTCTGAAGCCAGAATTAAAGCTCTTACGAAAGTCACCTATGATGTAGATTTAAGGACAGAGCCTAACTGTAGTCTTAGGAAAATATACAGAATAAATGTTATCATTAAAATTTTGCATAAAGATTCATAAGTGATTAAAAAGAATGTGTGAAATTGAATAAATGTTTGAAGAGAGGCAAAAATTTACTAAATCATTTCAAGGTGCACCAAATTATCAATACAAAAAAATTATTTTTCCTCAATATTTTCTTTCAAGATTGTTGAGTAAGTTTATTGGTGGGACATCTGAATCTATATCCTAGTAAATGAGCCTCATGATCTTGTAATAGAAAATTTTTGTGATAGATTATTGAGCAACTGTTCGATTACTCTAATAGGTTAATTTATTAGTTCATTTTGACAAGGGTGATTTTCCCCCTGAAGGACATGTCAGTAAACCTGGTCAAGAAATGTTGGGGAGAAGATGCTATTATTATTTTCACTTTACAAATGAGGAGCACAGTATGATGATTAATCTGTATACCATTAATGATAGTATGAAAGTGAAATAAATAAATACTAAACAGAGACAAATACACAATGTAGACAGGAAAGAGGAAGGAACAATTCATTCTAGTGGGAAACATAAACCCAAAATGTAATGAAAAAAGTTATAGTTCAGCTGAGACTCAAAGAACGAGAAAAATATTCGCCAGAATCAAGAGTTAATTCTAAGCCACACTGCAATAATGGTACCAATGTCACGGCAACTCCAGTATCAGATGATCAGTCAAGATTTGTCCACTTGACCTGAACAAACTTTTCGTGTGTACTCGGTGGGCACCAGCAGGGATAACTAATGAAGCGACTTTCCATTCAGCCTGTGATTTTTGTCCACCTTGTACCTCCACGTGACATTTCCAGGTCTATTAGATGCCATGCATGTGAGCGCACGAAGACTGCAAGACAATGCTGTCTTTGCCCTCGAGGACGAATCCATCACTGGCACTACCCTTGCCAAACTGTCTGGAAGCTCAGCTGAGCTGGGAAGGGGGTTTTCCCCAATGGGAGGAAGACAAGTCAGAGCTTATAAGGGAAAGAAGTTATTGCCAAAGTCAGTGCTAAATATCAATCCTGAAAAACAAGCTGAGACTTAATATGACCAAATGAATCATGAGGACAAATCGCAGGGAGGTCAGGATATGGAGGAAAAAGTATGGACGTGAAGATTAGGAACAAGACAGAGCTGGAGACTGGAGGGGCATTTCTGAGCATGGACTCTTTCTTACCTCCCTATTAATTTGACAAGATTAAGTGGGAAGGAGTCAAGGACGCGCACAATTTATTCAGGGCCATGGGGTGGGCATGGCTGCCTCAACTGAGGGACTTCTAGGATTAGAGCCTAGTCTGAACGCAGGACAAGGTGAGAACTAAGTGGCTGAGTTTGGAATCTAAGACACCAAATTCAAATTTAAAAAATCCAAAGAGTCAAGGTGAAAGGTACAGACATACAGGAGATGAGGGTGATAGAGCTCAGGCCTGACCAAGGTGGCCACCGACATCCTGCATTGGGGTCCCCCGACCCTGAAGTCCGGAAGGAGGAGGGGTTCCCATTCCAGATTGCACCGTGGGAAATGGGCATCAAGCTCGCCCGGAAGCTGTGCGTCACGCCCGCTGGCTCTCAAGGGGTTAACAATTGTGTTTTTCAATACCACGTGCATTTAATCTACTCTACGTCTACCCCAGTTTATAATTCTCCACACGTGATCTTTGCTGTCACCACATTTGCTTTGAAACCAACTTGCAGGGAGGAGAGACTAAGTACGTGTAGCTCCATCTACGAGATACACTGGGATGGTCCAACCAATAGTGTTCTTTACATTGTTTTCCTTTCTTTGCAAACGGAAAGGCCTCTCATTACAGAGAAAAGCAAGTATGTCAGTCTGCCGTGTGCTCAGCACCCCGCCCCACATTAGGTAATACAGAATTTTCAAAGTAAAATTATTGATTGATGGTCTGCTTCTCACCCACTGGAAGAATGATTATCCCGACGTCAGATGAACGGGCAGCAGGATATTAGAGTTCTCTTACAGAATGCTAGCTGGCATTCTTTCTCTGCTTACTTCCCTCATATTATTTTCCACTTTTTGAAAGCCCTTGGCTTTCTGAGCTCGCAGCAGCAGCCCATGAATGATAGATGAGAAGAAAAATCCTCTCCTTTCCAACTGTTTAACTGCGGCAGCCCAGACAATGCTTCCATTCTTTCGCATAAGCCCAGCTATTTCCAGGAATCCCAGTAACGTAGAGGACAACAAAAACACTGGAAAATAAAACTATTTCAACAGGGGTGGGGGGAGGAAATGCAAAGGAGAAAAAAAAAAGAATTAAAAGAGAGGTAAATGATGTATACTACAATGGGGATTTTTTTTTTCATGTTTTCAATCCTTTTGTCTACAACAAGGGAATCTGGGAATAGAAATTGTTCACACACACACACACACACACACACACACACACATCCCACTGTCTTGTTTAAATTTAAATCTATATGCTTTACCTGCTGTGTGACTTTTCTTAAGAACCGATCTATTTTATTCTCCATTGTGGTCATTTCTGTTCGAACCAATGCCACAGTAGGACAGGGACTATTTCCTCAGAAAAGAAAACACACGGCTCAGCCACCCTGTCTTACACGGCCAGCGGGCCTCGTCTGACTGCTGCTGCCACAGGCAACCCTGAGCTTCCCATAAGGCTTTAGTGGTGGCTCATGGTAAGATGGGGTGGGGGTGGAGATGGGGAAGCCAGGGGTCCCTCGGGAACCTGGGTGACTGGGCACCAGAGCCACTTCCCTCACCTCCACACAGAGAGAGTGGAGCATTGGTTTTAATTCTCATTTGGCCATTTACCAGTTTTATGATCTTAGGCAAATTACTTAAACTCTATGAGCCTAATATTTTTACCAATAAATTGAGGGGAATAACGCCAACCAAAAGGCTTATATTCAAGCTTAGCTATAACATATGCAAAGCATATAGTATCAGAAGCATAATGGGCCTTAAGTCGATATTAAATCCATTTTTTTAATATTGAAAATTAGAGATCTGTCCTCCTTGATTAGGGAAATTAGTTATTGTTTTAGTTATTCCTATAAATACCTTTTCTTCATTATTACACTTAATTCTGTTCTTTAAAATGAATGTTGTGACTCCTGTATCTGAAAATGAAGCAATACGTTAGCCAATGATAAATGTATATATACACATTCTCATTTCTTTTTTGATTAATATTATCAATCAAAATTGTATCTTTAATGGAAAAATGATTTATAGAAACCAGCTTGTGTAGTATGATGAAAGGCATGCCAGCTCCGAGAAAGCATATTGGACCTGGAGCCAGGCAGACCTGTCTCTGGATCTGGAACTTGTCCCTTAATTGTCATTTTCCACTTGAGCAAGCCACTTAAACTCTCATTTCCCTGTGATTCAAAAACGATGAGGAAGGAGAATGAAGTCTCATTCAAGTACAGAGCAAAGGCCGCGAGGGCCCAGGACGAGGGTGAACTTGGGCAGGGCAGAGTGGAGGGCACGTCTGGGGCCAGGGCCAAGAAGCCAGGTGGGTCACAAGCTCAGATGTGTACAGCAGGCTGGCCTGGGAAGAGGAAGGTTTTAAAGGAAAACGGGGAGTTAGGCAGCAACTCCCTGGGAGGTGACCGGCAAGGCTTCAGTGACATGGGAGGTCCCACCCTGTACATGAAACTCCCCAAGGAGATGGGGGATGCCATTCACTGTCACCACGTGACCTTTTTCCTTCTCGAAGACTCCCGTCTCCCTGCCTTCTTACTTCAGCCACCTGTATATTCTCCCACCTACATGCTTACATCCCTTCTCCCCAAGGTCATTGTCACTGCGCTGCGTCATCTGCTCGCCTCTCACCTGGACAACTGCAGCAGCTTCTGAACACTCCCTTGCCATCAGCCCACTCCTCCGCTCATCCCGAATCCCCCCGCCCTAAGACAGCCTCCAGGATGGATGCTCTCTCCCCTCGCTCTTCCCAGGAGATAAAATTCCAGCTTCTGAGGGTGGCACACAAAGCCTTTTATAGCTCAGTTCCTGACTTATCTCCTGCCTTGTAGTCCACTGTCACCCACCACAAATCACATCCTCCAGCCCAACAAAATTACTCGGCATTGCCCGAACACACGGGCTTTGTCCTTTGCCTCCAAATCTCCTATCTTTTCACGCATGACACGTAAAGGTTATTAAGCATTTTCCCTCCCAGGGCTTCCCCCGTCGCCTCCCCATACCATACAGGGGAGTCAGAGGCGCCCACATTTTTATCACCCCCTTCCTCTCAGTGGTAGTTCTAGTTCGGTCTGAGATGACCTCCAGTCCCCCGTATTCTCTTGGTCATGTCAGCAGGCGCACATCCTTCTCAGAGCAGAGCTGGCCACAGAACCCAGGTCCGCCAAGGAACACACTCTCGCCCATGACCACAGAGAATTATTCCACGAGAGAGACATGTTCCAAAAGAGGCAATTTCTTCCCCGAGATTGAAATATGAGACCGAGAAAGATGAGCATCTTTTGTTTGGCTGTTACGTTAAGGTAACAGGATGTGGGTGCAGCAGTGATGGTGACCAGGCCTCCTGAGATCAGATCTTGTTTACTGAATGAAGCCAGACAGGCACGTGCAGAGCTGAGGTGGAGAGACAGCGGCCCTGAGGACATCTGGCACGGAAATCGACGCTGAGTGTCACTGATTCACTAAATACAATGAACACAAAAGTGTTTATCAAATAAGAAAGAGATGAATGGATTGATACGTGGAGAAATAGAAATGAACAGGGGCTGGAGAGAGACACAGAGGAGGAGGTGCACACCTGCACCCTAATTGAGACCAGATAAAGAAAGCAGAACCGCACGTAACGTGCAAGGCCTCCTCTTTTCTCTCTGTTTTACACTCAACAGCTCAGCGCCTTCCTGCTTGTTTTCTAAAGCCACGTTGCCAGGAGTCTGTGATTTTCCTGCTGCTGTCACTGTGTGATCAGATGAGAGATTTTTCAAAACATCTCATCGGTGCATATTTCTAACAGCTTTTTATGATTCCTTGTTGGCCATCTCGAGCTCGTTCTGCATAGCTCTAATTGACATTAGA
The DNA here is from genome assembly GCA_030015415.1 of Cynopterus sphinx. Classification (NCBI taxonomy): domain Eukaryota; kingdom Metazoa; phylum Chordata; class Mammalia; order Chiroptera; family Pteropodidae; genus Cynopterus; species Cynopterus sphinx. Next base: position 3,196,080 of record CM057383.1, on the reverse strand, counting down.
TTTAGATGTATTGCCATGGCCGACTTTATTTTTTTAGACTTTTAATTGTGTTACCCTCTGAAGGGGAAAATATTAGAGCTTGAGTAGAATTATATTAAGTTAGAAAATGTGCTGCAGAAGATTTTCAAAGATTGATGATGTTCAGCACTGTCATGGGGGGGAGAGCGAAGGGAACCCACCTACTCTGCTGGTGGAAGTTGTATTTTGGCAAAATTTTACGGGAAGACAATTTGTGTCAAAATCTGATATGCCCTAGCAATTCTATCTAGGGGACTTTTTGCGTAAGGAAGCAATTGAATAATTGTTCAAATGTATATATAAAGTATGTAAATGCATTGGATCATTATTTTTACAGTGAAATACTGGAAACATCCAAATCATCTGTCAATATGGGATTAGTTAAATCAGTTAAAGCACACCTAGGCCATGGAATATTATATCTAAAAAAGATAACAGATAACTATGGACACATGCATATGTATATAGAGATGTAAACATAAATATAGAGGAATATATAAGCACATGGATATGTGGACAGACATAAATAAAAATGAGATTTTACTGATATATTGTTAAATTTAAAAACTGAATCACAGACTAATGTGTATAACTTCTATTAAAGATAATATAATATTTCTATATGTTTATTTATTCATATCAAAAACCTGAAAGCTAAGGTGTAGTTGGCAAACTCTTACCAATAGTTCTCTCAGGGAAGTGTGTGGTGGAGAGCTTTCCTTTTAGTTTTTGCACATTTCTGGATCGTTTGGTTTTTAGTGGTTAGTAGGCATGCTTTAATAATCAGACAGATAATAAAGAGGTTTCTGTTCGGGAAAAAATGGCTTTCACATGTTACTCCTTATTCTTTGGGTCATGTGTTGATTATAGTCCATATTCTGTAAAGTGCATCTGTGCAAATGCAAGGATGTTCTGTGTGCATGACAGCGATGTGGCTGGTCATTTCGGAGCGCGTCTGTGCCCAACACATTAGAGTTTGCTCTGACGTTCGATTTGGAACAGATCCAACTACGGACTGTTAAAAAACACGCATTTATTCCTTAATACATTCATATCACGATGCTGTAGAGATAAAGCCAACAGGAATGTCAAACTCAATCTGAGGATACGTGTAAAGATGAAACCCTGGAATCAGAAAGATTCGTGTGTCTGGGACTGTGAGTGAGAAATCACCAGGAGCAGGAGGGTCGGTTTTTTAACATAAATGATGAAAATAAAGCGCTTCAACGAAAAGCCGAGGTCAGTGTGAGGCTGGAGGAAGTTGAGGGAGCATGGCCGGAGAGTTTCTGAGCTTCGACTATTGCGTTTTCTGTGTCAGCTTTAGTTTTCTGGGTTTTTTTATCTATGAAAACGTGCTCTGTTCTTCCACTCTAATCCAAGGCATTTGTCCTTATTTTGAGAGGAGCACGATTTCTGAAGTCACATGACCGAGGTGCAGATCAGCGTCGTGTTCATGGCTGTGTTACTTAATTCCTGAGACCAGTTTCTTCATTTGCAAAACAAGAGGACGTGGTTCTTCCACAGAATCCCACGTAAGGATGTAAATGGGTGTCATACACTGGAAAGCACTTGTAAAGCCTTTTTTCTTTGTCGTGATCTCCCTCAAAATTTCCAGAGGCAGCCTGGTCCCTAGTTCTCAGAAGATTTAAAAAAAAAAAAAGTTTCATCGTTTGAGACCAAGCTGAAGGGATAAAGGGTTAATAGAGACACCAGGCTGAGGCCCTCTGCACACACCTTATATGACGAATGACCACAGACAAGCCAATGTGTCTATACAGACAGGTGGGACTTCTAATCCCTGCTTCACAGTATCCTAGTGTGGCTCAAATCAGACAATGGTGATGGAAATGCTTTACAAACCAAATGTGTCATACAGATGTCAGCCATCATTAATAACGTAGGCAGTGACAGTTGCTAAAGGAAACCAGAGGTGGACAGTAGTTAAAGTGGTTTAAAAAAAGAAAAAAACAGATTTAATTCTGGAACAATTGCAATAGGGTAAAAGAGACTTCACTATAGAACTGGGATCGATTCCAGACACAAGAAGGGAAAGGCATTCACAGCCAACGACCAGGTTGGGGGATGAAAAATTCCTGCGAGGAGACAGCACGGCAGTGACATTGTTCCTGGTCGGACCAGACAGGACTCATGGCGAAGGCAGACCTGGGCGAGCCGCTATTGCTTGGGTGTTCCCCTTCATGTCTTATTTCTTTTGGGGCCGGCAGACAAGGAATTTAATTTAAAAAATGATGTGCATGAAAGTACTTGGTAGTGAGTAAAGAGCTTACACTAATGTTGGCTTTCTTCAAAGTCTGTATTTTCATTATTTATGCTAAAAACTATATGGGGAGCAGCTTGAGCCTCGGCGGCCTGCCGAGTATCATCCCCTCAGCGTTGGCTTCTCATGCTGCCCTGGGAAGAATGTTTTAATGGGGCTTTAGCGGCAGCGAAGCCAGCATTGTGACCCTTATCATTATGATGTGAACTTGGCATTATCCCTTTGTCAAAACATCTGCCTGAAAGATTGTGGCAGGAAGCAACTGGTAAAAAGTAAGAATTTAGCTTAGCCTGTCACTCACTTTGCTCAAATTAAAGCTATTTGCATTTCTAAAAATGTATTAGTTCTATTCAAAGCCTGCCATAGAAATGGAAATGGTCTTGGGGGAACAAACTGTTTCTAATCAGTGATCCTGGGGGATGAGGGAGTCACTGACTCTGAATCCCAAACTGGGTTTCTCTGCGGGGGACCCCAGATGCAAGTTTCCATAGGTGAGCGGATGTAAATGCCACTTGCCTTTTCAGAGTGACTAATTACCAGGATCATGACACCCAGGGAAATCAGAGCTGATTAGAGAACCAGAGGAGAGAACTTCCTCTGGAGAATATGAAGCAAAACTGACAAAAGTGACAGCAGACCAAAAAGCCGTTCTTGAATCATCAGTGGGTGCGCTGGGATGGAGCAAAGCGCTGGTCAGAGTCTGAAAGGTTTCTAAAATCTCGTTTCCGCAAAAGAAAGGATTAACCCCAGAAAAAAAAAAAACAATCCATTGGGGGAAAATTTTTTTTTTTAATTTTGAAATGAACCACTACAAATTACCACTGGAAATCTGTATCTCCCCAACCAGCAATGACCCATGAGAGTGTTATCTGTCCCTCAGTGCCTGTCTACAGACAGTGCCACCGCAGGCATTAGTCACCACCCCGGGGTCACACAAGTGTCCCTCAATCCATGGATGCTTGAAAGAGTCCCTAAACTTTATGTTTCCCAGGGCTGGATTGTTCTAGGCTCACGATAATAAATCACAGACAGAGATTCATGGTTTCGCACCATAATTTCCTATCGTCCCCCAAAAGTCCAGGGCTAGCATTCTCTAGATCATCTTTTTTCTTCCAGCTCAGCATGTGTTAGCAACTCATCCACAAAGATCCAGGGTGCGTCCCCTTTCATGGCTCAACGATAAAAATTTCTCAAAGTACCTGGGAGCGGCACTGAATTTGCTAACGATTTGCTTGGTGGACGCACAGAGGAAAAAAAAGGAAAATTTATCAAACAGAACCCAGCCGGATCAATCAGGTAAGACTAGATTAACAAATGACCCTTAAGGCTTAGGGCTTCCAATAATAGTTCTACCGTCTAGTCCTCCTACTTGTCCCCCCCCCCGGTTGGCTCTGGCTCTGTTCCCATTGCCTTCTTTGCGGGCAGAGGCTGACAGAGCACTTGCTGTCTGGATCACAGCCAGTCACCACGGAAGTGGGAATCACTCACCCCCTCTTAAAGCCTCTGCTTGGAAAATGACGCACATCACTTTCACTCACGGTTTATTGACCAAAGCAAGTCACATGGCCAAGCCTGAGCTCAGAGTGTGGGGATGCATAATGCTCCCACAGGAAGCGGCACCAAATGTAGATGAACAAAATGATCCACTGCATCAGCATTTTTAAGTGCAACGATGAATACCATCATTTTAAAAACGCCTTGGCAACACCCCCAAAGGGCTCGGCGGCCCCCACTTCTCTGTTATTCGTCTTCCCCAGTCGGCAGAGCCCAATAACTCTTCTCTCAGTCTCGTGCAAACCTGTTTAAATTTTGGCTCTTGTCAACACACACCTTTCTACACCAACCGCATGTCAAAGTATTTGAAACGTAGGAATGCGGGTTGTCAACTGTTAATAATATTTTGTGCGTCTGATTATATAAGAAACCTGCTTTTCTCCACTTCCACTTTGCAGAACGCTACCTCCTGAAAATGGCAATTAGACGTCTCAGTGTGTAACATTTCCAAATACCAGGGAAAGCATAAGCAGACAGAAGAGGAAGGTGCCATCCTGGCAGAGCAGAGCAGTGCCAAATGAGCCTTTTCCAGAATCTGGGAATTGAGTCGAGATCTGCTCATGACCTCCTATTCCCCAGTCATAGCTCCAGCTCAAAAAAGATTTTAATAGAAATGCTAGTAAACAGAGAAGGACACCAACAGCAGTCTGCAGCAAAGACTCACTCAAGACATATCTTTGGTTCGTTTCCTGAGGTTGCTTAAAAAAAAAACAAAACGCTATGTTTTCATATGCTTATTAGCTCTTTGCATAAATTCTTTTGTGAAGTGTCTGTTTAAATGATTTTCCCAATTAGAAAAAAAATTAAATAATTATATTTTTTTAAAGGGCGAGAGTTTCGAACAGGTACTTTGCAAAACTGGATGTTCAAGTTTCTAAACAGGCAAATGAAAAAAATACCAACACTCATCTAAGAAAATAAACTAAAATTAACAAAAAATACTGTAGCACCAAGTTTTGGTGAGGATGTAATACAACTGGGAATCTCAAATGTTAGAAATGTAAATTGGGGCAAACACATTGGATAACTATTTGGTTGTATCTACTAAACCTAAATGTAGACCCTATAATCATCAATTTTACCTATAGTTCATCCCGAAAAGAAATGAGTACATTTGTGTATCAAAAAAATATGAGCAAAAGTATTTATAGCAGGTTTATTTACAATTACCAAAAGGTGGAAACAACTCAATTATCAACGGGAGAATGGATGCAAAAATTGTGCTAGAGTCAAATAATGCACTACAAATATCAACTTAGAAAAATCACTAATGCACACATCACATGGATGAATCTAAAAAAAAACAAAAAAACAAAAACAAAACAAAACAAAAAAAAAACATTACTTGGAGCAAAAGAAGCCAGACACAAAGAAAGGCACACTACAGTTGTATGAAGTTCAACAGCAGGAAAACCTGATGGATGGTCATAGAAGTCAAAATGTGGTGGTGTCAAGGGAGGAGTGACGATGAGGAAGAGGATGGCTTGTAGAAATACTCTCTGTTTTCGTCTGTAAGGTGGTTACATGAATAGAAACCTTATCAAGCTCTACTCAAGATAATCAATCGCTCTCTATGCAGTTGACTGCATGTGTGTTATACGTCAATTTAAGTTCAGGCTTTTTATCTCACCAAAGAATAGAAACCTTGCCATCAGCCATGAGAAAACAAAATTTCCCATTTTAAAAGTAATCTTGAAGTTGAAAGTTAAAAACAAAAGAAAAAAAAAACAAAAAACAAAAAAATAAAACTGTGTGTATCTTGATAGTTGGGTCAGAATTGGTCAGGTGAGAAGGAAATCAAGTTTTCAAGAGACCAAAAGGGAATGAGAATCACTGAGTGAATCACCAGCAGTGCGGACCCAGCATCAAATACATGGAAAAAAATCTGGAGGACCAAACCTCTTTAGAAAAGCACTCAGGTTTCCAAAAAAATGGAAATCACTAAGAAAATGGGAAGTTGTCTAACAGACCCGGTGCCATGATTTATTTACACAAATTAGTATTTATTCTGGAAAATAAACCAAAAAAAGCCAATGCTCCATTACTGCTGACTATGAGATCCAGAAGTTTCCAAAGGAAGCCGGGGCAGTCGGGCTTACATTTTAACATCTATGTCCTTGTCCCAGATACACAGACCAAGGACTAATGGCCACACACGTCAGACCGTCTCTCTGGAACCACCGCGGCATGTCTCCTTCGTAAGAATGAAGACTTGGGTTCCCTTATCATCATCCTTGTTGCCCTCCTCAATGGCCCCTGGGCACAAAGCCTGTGGGATATAGGCTAGTGCTTAAATGTCCCATTCAGTACCCTGAAAGTCAGCCTTTCAGCCCAGACCTAGACACCCTGGCCTGGGAGAGCCCGGGCATTCTGCAGCCAATAGTACGAGGCTGTCTCCATTGACTGAGGCAGGTGACTGGCCCTGTGAACTGATTACCTTGGTCCCCCAGGCACTGATGACAGAGACAGCCTCGGGGGTGCAGAACAGACGAGATGCTATCATCTGCCTGGTGGCACCTCTGAGTACCATCTCTCTTCTTGGTGACCAGAGAAAGTAGGTCAGTGGGGAGGGCCCGGGTGAGCCACAGAGGCCGAGCTGAGGCCCCTGTGCTCGGTCACGTCATCCCGGCCACATTGCCGTTTTCCCCTTGGTTTTTCCCTCTCTCATCACTGGTTGTGACCGGGGCCCGCCTTGTGGTTTCAGCTTAAATTAGGAAGGAAAGATTCACCACTTCAACTGCCTGCTTGATATGAAGATGTGGTGAGTCTTTATCTCCCAACTGCAAAAACCTGATAAGGCAGAGAAGATGTGAGAATTTGTAACCGACGTCAGGGATTTTAAAACTAAACGATGAAGAGGAGAGACGAGAGGGAATGGTCACTGATTACAGACGTTGTATATGTGTCTTTCATGTCTTTGGATTTTGCCCTAAAAAGAAAAAAAAATCCAATATGCATTTTGGGTTTAACCTTAGAAGAAGGGATCGGGGCTGGCCCTATTATCTCTGAATATGGGACTTTGGGAGGGTCCTTTAAGCTCTGTCGACCTAGGAACCTAGGACATTCCATCTGTACAAGAAGGTCCTCACACCCGTGGGTCCCCCTCGTCTCTGATTTCCAGGATTAAATGAATTCTGGAAGTCTATGAGCTTGTTTTTGTTTGTGTTTTTCAAAATAAAGTCTACACCCAGCAACTGAGATGAAGCACCCCTCACCCCACAGTGTGCTCCATCATGGTCGTCGTGAGCACGGCTGGTGGCTTACCTCGGCTCTCACTCCCTGGTTGTGCGAACTGTGGAAAGGATAGAATTGAGGTGAAATAAAATGAGTTTGTGTTTAGATATGTCGAGTTTGAGGGGCCTGTAAGATATTGAAAGGTAAAAGAAATCTTCTTCCCCAAATAAGACCTAATAAAGAATAGAATCCTGGCCAAGGTGAATTCCAAACATCGCATAAAACATCCCATTTTACCTGGAAAAACTTAGACTCAGTTTTTCAAAAAGCCGAAGAAAACCAGTAGAAGTATTTGTCCCCTGTCACCTGCCTGGGATGCATTTTGGAGGTCTGCAGGCCCAACCTCCTCATTAGATTGATGATCTTTGATATTTTCAACCAAAATGCTTTACAAAGCATTTCACATCCCTGATAGTACTTGAGTTTATGAAAAGACCACACCCCATTTAATCAATAGGAACTGGAGTTGGGTCTAGATCCAGGCCTTCTCTGTCCAGAGTTCTCTTTGCATCACTTAGTCAGTGTCACCCGGAACTGTAACAACCTCACATACCGGATTTAACCCAGATTTTCTAATCAAATCCTCACATCAACTCAGGCTATAGATGCCATCAGCTCCACAAGGTCGCATAGATGTTAAGTGACGAATCTGGGATAACTGAGTCCAAATCTGTGTTACGTTTCTGTGCTTTTTGTGGGATTTTATTACAATAATGTTTAGATGATAATGCAAGTTTCTGCAAGAGAGACAGAGGTCCTGGGTCCACATCCTGGCTCTATCTCTTACCAGCTGTGGAACTTTGAGAGGGTTACTTAACTTTCAGCATGGCCTCAGTATATACATATAAAGTTGGGATAACAATGGCATCGCCACGTAGGGTTGTAAAGAGAATGCATAGTGTTAATATGTGTAAAAAGTTTAGCAAAAAGTCTGAAATTCAATAAACAATTAATGTTAGCTATTACCCTGGCCGTTATCCTGATTTCCATAGGATCCGTTGTCTTTGAAAGTAGAGGTCGAACTTGTGAAGTCGGTTCTGTGTAAACCAAGCCCAGTAATTCTTTTCTTTTCTTTTTTTTTTTTTTATGTACTCATATTTATTACAAAACAAATAAATTCCAGGTCTTAAGAAAAACAACATATGACAGGTTAAAAGGGAAGGAAGGAAGGAAGGAAGGAAGGAAGGAAGGAAGGAAGGAAGGAAGGAAGGAAGGAAGGAAGGAAGGAAGGAAGGAAACCAAGGCAAGAAACTCAAGGCCATTAAATTTCCATCACTTAGTTATTGCTCATGATTCAGTGAACACTGGACGATGCGCACGACAAGTGTCCCCACTATAAAACCCAGCCTGGCCAACAGCTGTCAACCTCTTTAGAAGCCACTGGCCCAAAGGAGTCCACAAGAGAACAGCCAGGCGTGTCCGCAGCTTCGTCATGAGGGGTGATTTTGTTCCCATCATGAGCTCTGCCGCACCCCACCCCACCCCCATCACGGTCCTTCCTTCCCTTCTGCATTTGCTCAGCTTTGGGGTTTCGCTGCAAAAAACAACAGTGCCAATGACCAAATCAGGCATTGCGTGGGGTTTGGGGGTTCAGTGTCCCTCGGGCCTCTCTGAGGTCATGGATGAGTTGCCTTTATCGTTTGGGAGAGGCCAGGGGATGTAAGGAAGAGCAGAGGCTTGCAGTTAGGCGGACCCATCAGTTGGAGCATCTCGGGACCCCAGAAGAGCAGGCAGTTCTCACTCCAACTATGAACCCCTCCCTGCGCCACCTTCTGGGATTTCTAAAACTGCCGGGTCCTTCCGAGTCGTCTCAGACAGAGAGGATATGTCTCATGTCTCTCAAAATCCATCTTCTTAGACAAACTCTAGCCAGATTGTTCTGAGACAGGCAATGCCCCTCCTTCCCCCGGCAGGCTGTCACCTCAGCTCTGCCATCACCAGCAGGCACAGCCCCATCTCCAGACTTCCCCGCTCAACCTGCAGACGCCTTTCCCTGAGGCTCGTCCCTTATCAGCGACGGCGGTTTCTACGGCTCCATCTGATCCCTGAAGCCTGAGACATTAATTTTTTTAAAGTCATAAAACTGTTAAAATGAGACGCCCCATCTCTTCTGTAGGCGTAAGTTCTCTCATCTCCGAACTCCTTAAACAGCTTAGCTTAGTTCATTTAAATTACTCATCGCGCTTTGCCTGGTTTTACAGTTATTCAGATTCATGGCCTAACTTTCCCTTCTAGACTGACTTTCTCGAAGCAAAATCCAAGCAGGTGCTCCTTAAACACCTAACGAAGGAATGAATAAGAACTTGTAGGACGTCTTTGCAGGGACAGGGCAGTGAGAGGGACATGGCTCTGAAGGAGTTTGTCATCTGATCAGCGTGATTATAATTTATGTGCGCGAGGGCCATGACAGACTAAGCTAAGCGCCTCTAGGAGCAGGGAGAAGGACGGCCCCAGGTGACTTAGTTAAATGAATTATTTATAGTGAGCATAATAAAAAGGACAGGAAGCAAGCAATGAAAGGCGGCTACCGGGAAGCACTAGCGACTAACATAACGCCTGATGCTGAGCATCCCGGCCGGCCGAGTGGGACAGGGACTTAGAGGACCTTGCCTGGCTCTGGGTGTCAAGCCGAACCAGCCAGTTTACAGAGAACCCCAACTTTGACCCTCAGTGGGCTGGACCTGGGACGAACACTACCTAAGAGACACGGAGCTGCATAATGAAAAGCAGAAATTATAGTTTTTTTAATAGAAATGACAACTTCAAGGGCACATTGTTGATCTCTTTGGGGAAAGGAAATCTCCACGAGGAACCGAAGGAAGGAAAAGCTAGCGAGGATGTGGAGAAGCCGGGTCGCTCATACCTTGCTGGTGGGAACACACAATGCTGCAGACAGACCGTCTGGAAAACTGTTCACAGCTTCCTCTGGGACTAAACCTGCCACCGCGCTGCGACCCGTCAATCGTCTCCTGGGTATCCATCCCGGAGAACAGAAACCTGTGTTCACGCCAAAGCCTGTACACGAATGTTGATAGCAACTTTAAAAAAACAAAAAAAAAGGCCTAAAACTGGAAACAACTCGATGTCCTTCAACTGGAGATGGGCGAACACACTGAGGTACATCCATCCCGGGGGATGCTGCTCAGAGATGAAGAGGAACAACTGTGGTTGCGTGCGGCAACCTGCGTGACTCTCCGGAGAACTGTGTCGGATGAAAACCTCCGATTCCAACGGGTTACAGACCACACGACTCCATTTGTAGTGCATTCTTGACAATAAAAACATTATAAAATGGACAATTTGCCAGAGAGGTGGGAGGGAGGGGGGGTGGCTGTTTGTAGGAGGACCACACTGTGACAATGTCGCTGCCCTGGTTGTGACGCCGTACTCTGCTTTTATGAGACGTTAGCGCTGGGGGAAACTGAGTAAAGGACACGTGGGCTCTCAGCGTCTCTCTGAATTCTTCCTTAACGACTAGATGTAAATCCACGATCTTCTCAAAATAGACATTGCCTTTCTTTGAACTGAATCACTAAAGTGGTGCGGCCATTCCGAAAAGCAGTTTGACAGCTTCTTATAAACTTAAGCGCAGACTTACCCTAAGACCCCCCCTTCCCATCCCTATGCTGCTCGAGAGAAACGAAAACACGCATCCCCACGAAAACCCGCGTGCAAGCATCCGCAGCAACTTCACTTGGCGACTCCGAGAACTGGGGGCCACCCAGATGTGCATGAGCTGGTGAAGAGATGCACCGCGGAACGTCCCCTCGGTGGGAGAGCCCACAGCAGTACGAGCAGCTCCCGATACGGGGACCTCACAGGCGACTCCCAGAGGGGCGAAACTATGCGACAAAAGCCAGGCTCAAGTCACCACCCACTGTACAATTTCCTTTGTATGACATTCGGGAAAAAGTGAAATTATAGGCAGAAAAACAGATCAACGGATCTGTGGGTTCAGGGAAAGGGCTGACCATGAAAGGTCGTGACGGAACCGTTGGGGGCGATGGAAATAGTCTGTACCTTGACTGGCAGTGCCCCTGGCCCTGCCCACCGGCGTCCCTCTACCCCCACCATGTCTGTGAGGCTGCTCCCAGCCTCCCCTTGACGTCCATCTCTTCCTCTCCACCTGCGCTGTCTCCACGTTCTCACCCTCCTCATCACTCGGCCGGGCTTAAAACAGGTTCTTGACTCATCTCCCAGACACCACGGACCCGTTCCCCTAGGCGTCTAACACAGACCTTACCCACTTTTACATCCTGCTTCCCTCCCCGTTGCCAGAGGGTGAAGCCCAAACACCTGGTAAAAGCTGAGGGGCGCTATGGCTGCCCGGTGCCTCCTTACCCCTGAGTTCTCGCCCCCCCGTGTCTCCTCAGCACCCATGCTCCAGCCATCCTGAACTTCTGGCTGGTCCCAGAGCACGCTGGCATCTCTCAGACCTCGGTCCTTCAGGACTCCCCACTCCCCCGTCATGGGGTGGCACCACCTCAACTGTCCTTCCATCCCTGCTGGGAAAGTCACCTGTCCCACACCCCTCACCTGTCACTCCTCCCCCAACCCAGAGAGTTCAGGGCTCCCTCACTTCTGTCTCTTCCACAGACTGTGAACTTCTTGGGGGCCTAGACTAAGTCTTCCTGGCCTTAGAAACTTTCCTTCCAACCCAGTGTGTGGAATATGCTAAAATTTGAATATATATTTTTTAAATGAATGAGGGAAGGTGCGGGGGGCGAGGAGAGGACAAGACAAAAGGAGGGAAAGAGGGAGGGAGGGATTTTGAAAGAGAAAAACAAGGCTTCAGGGTTGGGGCTGCCACTGACTGCTGGCATTGCACAATATAAAGAGAAATGGTACAATTCATTGTTATTAATCCAAACTTTTAATATCCTTATTTAGTTAGACCAACTCCAAAGTAAGACCACTCACCCACTAAGCCAGCACTCCCCGTTCCCTCCCTGAAGTCCCCGGCAACCACCCATCTTCCTTCAGTCTCTCCGGAGTCGCCTATTCTAGACGCGTCACCTAACCGGAACCTACAATATGCGACCTTCGTGCCTGGCTTCTTCCACTGAGCATAAGGTGCTAGAGGCTCGTCCACGTGGTCCTGTGTATCAGCCCTGCATTCCCCTCTCTGTCCGAACAGTGTTTCACCGCATCGTCGTGCGCACATCGTTAGTGACGCTGGTCGATGCCACCTTCGACTGGTGCAGGCACGAACTCCCGTGCACACGGATTTGTCGGGATGCCTGCTTCTGACTCTTTTGACCTCTTCCACTTTTAAGGGCCCGTGTGATTACCTCGAGTCCACCCAGAACACTCTCCCTTAGCTCTACCTGTATATATGCGAGGTGACCCCGTCAAAGGCGTTAGGGACACCTCTCCTGCCCCACCACGAGACGTGCGTGGTGGAAGTTTGGTCGGGCCTGCTGGCTGCAGGAAACCACAGGCACTCTGGACGAGACCAGAGCTTCTCAAATTAGAGAAATAGACGAAAGCCATTAATGAGAAAGAACATCGTCAGGGCTCAAGGCCACGTCCACTGGCCCTCAACTTGAAGGCGCACTGAGTGTCAACTGTCAGTGTAACCGACCGTGGCTCCGTGACACGGACATAAACGCAGACACAAGATCCCACAGCAGGGCTGTGGAAAGGCAACCTCCCTCGGCACTTTAGATCGTATTTTCTGTGAATTTTTTAGCTTACCCTCCAATAACGAGGAACAGTTTTTAATTCTCATAGGATCTATGGAACACCAACAATCTGGGGCCCCCGGGCAGCACTAGGTCCAGTATGAGGAATACTTGGCGAGTGCTTGCCTGACTTGTTTATTGCCGCGTTTAATGCCTAGAACACCACTTGATGCATGGAAAAAGATACCTCAGACGTATAGCTGAATAAATAAACGAGGCACAGGACGGAGAGCCAGCAGGGCAGGTGTGCAGGGTGAGCTTGGCAAAGGCCTGATGGTCATGAACAGCCTTATTCAGAGCACATTCTGTTCCCTCCCTAAGAAGCACGTGAGGAACCTCACATCTATGTCCCTCGCTTGGTGATTAGCACTTAAGGCATTAAAAACTTTTCCACCTTCATTAACAGGGAGGAGCAAATGTGCCAAATCAGAAAAGAGAAGCAGTGAGCCAAGTATCCAAAGCGAAGTTAAATCTTCTGTGGGGATCGAACGTGAAATCAGTAACTCAAAGCTCAGGACCCGTTTGGTCACAGTGTCTCATCGCCAAGGAGAGGAGGGAGATTTCGGTGAGTCTTTCACAGGGAGTAAGCCCCTCAAACAGAATGAGGGGTGACCTTGGTACACTCCAGCAGGGAAGGTCTCTCTGCGATGAATAAGGCAGAGGCAGGCCCGGTGGTGGTCTCAGATGGCATTCCTAAGATTTCTAAGCAGGAAAGACATTTCATGCTTGAAATGTAAATACAGTACTTTCTGCTTTTATCCTTTTTCAATACGACTTGGCTCCGAAAGTTGATCTAGGAAAAGGAAAGCTTGCCTTTGCCAAAATGTCAGAATCCTGCAACTGAAAACGCATTCAACGAAGAAGGATTATTTCCTATTTATATAAACTTTTCTTTCCCCAAGTTCCAAAAAACGTTGAAAACCTTCAGGAATGAGGCCGTGTCGCTCTATTTCAAAAGGGTTGTCAACTGAAATAAGATGTGGTTATTTAAAAAAATGACACAGTTTCGTGAGATCCCTTTTAGAAACTCGTGTTAATACGTTCAAATTGAAAAATCTCAAGGAGAAATTCTTTGTGATTTGGTAGTTAGAGAGAAAAAGAATGGCACTGCGTTTCCAAACTCTAAATGTCTAGAGAAAGCCTAAGAATTGTGCGATTCGCATTGACTCGTGACCCCTGCACCCCGATCCAAGTCCTGCCAGCCTGGGCGAGCCACATCTCTTCTCTGGGCTGTAGCTTCCCCAGCAGGAGGAAGGCGACTAAGTGACGTCTTTTAATACCATTCTGAGAATTCTTGGCAATGAATCTACAGAACCCAAATACATTCCATAACCTCGGAGGTGTGTATAATCTCAGATGTAAACAATGTCCCTACCCTTCCAAAATATACATTTTTTAAAAAAATAAATAAATCTCTCCTGAGAAATATGGAAGACATTCTCTTTCATAGACCCTTCTCAAGTTATGGCTCTAAGTGTTTCCACCTGTACCCGGCACGGATGTGGCCACCTAATCAGGATGTGATTATCTGGCACAGAGTTTAGCCAGAATATATGTTTTTGAGACATGAAGAGCTGAGCCATGCGGTCAATGGCAAAGATTTTCAGTCTCCAAGTATCCCCCATCCCAAGTCTATTGAGCGTAAACGTTCTCAAGGTCATACACTTTCAAGGACAAGTACATGCTGCCTTGATCAGAAAGGATTTCTAGCACAAACACTCATCCATGCTGAGCAAGCCCTGTGGCTCTTTTCTCCAAAATATCTCTGGCATCTGTTGCCTGCAAATCCCTCAGTTGTTGCTCTGGTTCAAAACACCCTTTCCTCTCCTTTTGGATTAATGTCCTTCCTTCCAGATCCCCTCTTTCATCTTCTATGGATCTCGTAATATTTCTAAAACAGAAATCTGATTATGTCCCCTCATTTTTAACAACCATCCAAGACCACCCCACAAGACTGAAGTTGAAACTCTCAAGCATGACTTTCACACACCTGCATAGCATGGACCTGATGGCTCTGTACTCTAGTCGAGTCACCAGACCTAACAAATAAATCACAAGGCGTCCAGTTAAAGGCCAATCTTAGATAAACAACAAATAGTGTTTTCAGGATAAGCATGGCTAGTGCAATATTTGAGACATGTTCGTGCTAAAAAACGTTCTCATCATCTATCTGAATATCAAATCCAGTTGGGTGACCTACACCTATGTTTCATGCTCTGAGCATTCCCGTGGGTCTGCTGTAATGACTGCAACACAATTTTCAAATGGAAGGGATGTGAACTCAAAGACGGCAACCCCAATAAGTTCGGCCTCTCCTGGACATACTTCCAAATCCAAAGAAAATGCGTCAACCCCCAGATGGCGTCCAATTGATGGAATAAAGGAAGGAAATTTTTAAAGAAAGAAGACTTTAACTGCTAATGCATTTTCTCCAAAGGTATTATTTCTGAGTGTGAAATTACTCACCCACCGCCACGTCCCCACCTTGGAGAGTGTCCCTGTGGCCCATCACAGGGAAGCAGACACAAGGGCCAGTGGAAGCCAGATGCCCAGTGAGGAGCAAGAAACAGAGACAGAAAATCCTGGATGCAGAGGATGCACAACTCCGTTAACAAAGCTCGAAATGTAATCTTTCTAAAAATAGACCAAAGGAAATGATAAAAAAATAAATAAATCTCGGTACTCAGAACTTGGAGTGCAGAACTAGGAAATTGGCTTATGCGGCACAGGGAATTTATTGATGATAGAGACTAAATGAGCCAAGATCACACTCTGCTTACTTTCTATACTAACGTCCTGAATTTTTCAGGGACTGCCACGCCCAGGCGCTGGTCCCTGTGTAAATAAATCGCCCGCAAGATTTCCTTAATTGATGAGTTTCTGAAGCTAAGCGTGACCACGAAGGCAACGGGAAAAACATCCAATTGTTGAATACCTTTTGTGCAGCAAATACTATGCTTTTCTTTGATCTTTATTATCACATTTCAATCTCGGAACGGCCCTGAAAAGAAGCATTGCTGTTCTCTGTGTTTCGAGGGAACTGCAGCTCGGACGACTTGCACCCTCCTCAACGTGGCACGGCTAATGTGGGTCTTAGTAGAACCTGAGCCTAAACTGTTGTTTAGAAGTTGCTTACTTACTCAGTCACTCAATCAACAAACATTTCTAGAACACACAGTGGGAGTACACAGAGAGTATACTAATGGCTCAGCTCCCCACCAACGAGCCATGTGGCCTTGGGCAGAGGCCGACAGCACAGTGGTGACAACAGCCTCCCCACAATCTCACAGAGTCAGTGTGAAGAGCGAAGGAACCAGCGTATGAGGAAATGTTTTTGTAAAGTGTTAAATGTTGCAGAAATTTGAAGAGCGAACTTGTTTTTTCAGTGAATCTCCTGGTAAACAGAGGTTTGAATAACTGCCAGAGGTGCTTCCAGAGCAGGAAACGGGGTGAGAACACAGAAGCATGGGGACCCCTGCATCATCAAGGGTCTTGGTCCTGTCACAGCTGCTGCCACACAAAGGAAGCTGAGTCACCCTGCTCAGCAAGGGCCCCACAGCCCCGAGGCCATCAATCGAGTCTTCCTGTGAGAAAGCGGAAAGCCAAATCCTGCTGTCCCCAGGGTCCCTCCTGAGAGTTGGCCCCTGTGGTTGGCCAAGGTCGGCCTCAGGGCCTCCCGCTTCCCTTCTGCGGCTCGGCTGACAAAAACAGGTGGCAGGGTAGATGCTCTTCCAGCCCACACGCCTCTTAGGGTCCATGGTGAGGAGTCAGAGAGGCGGATACGAACCAGTGGTGACATAGGGGGCTGAACCCTGGTCTATCTGACTGTGCAGTGTTTATGTTCCGTCTACCCTGCTCCCGCTCAGGCAAGGGGCTGCGGGTGGGCAGCTCTGGAAGAGGTTTCATCCCTGTTCCTATTGGTACCTGAATAAACTGTCCTTCTAAATGACCACCACCTCCTTTGAACCTCTCTGTCCTCTCGCTGGAAGATAGGTTGGTGAGACATGAACAAACCCGGCCATGAAACATTTGTCCCTTTGTTCACTCTGTGTGGCTCTCTGGGTTGGCACCATCTGTTCCCTGTGCTTCTGGGATGCTCTCTGGCCCCCAAGGCTGTGGGGATTCATTACTTGTCAAAGTAACTGGAAGATTGACCTTCCAGAACCTTCTTTAGAATTAGCTCTCCAAGGCCTCCTATGAGAGCCTCATAAACGGTGTTCTGAAAGTTTCTGAAGTCATACAACTGAAGACAAACCAGAGCCGTGAACTTGACAGGTACGTGTTCTGGAAGAGAAAACTCGTTGGTGGGTGAGGTCCGACAAGAGGTCACTGTGTTGTCTCTGGTTCATATCCGTCTCTCTGACGCCTCACCATGGACCCTAAGAGGCTTTCAGGAGGGACCCTGGGGACAGCAGGATTTGGCTTTCCGCTTTCTCACAGGAAGACTCGACTGATGGCCTCAGGGCTGTGGGGCCCTTGCTGAGCAGGGTGACTCAGCTTCCTTTGTGTGGATATCCCACAAGTGAGGCTGATGGAGGTGGGAGGCATTACCTAGTTCCCCACACATCCCTACACCATCCCACGCACTGAGTGGGTCACAGCAGTGACATGTGTGGGGGAAAACAATAAATAAATAATCTGGGGTCAAAAAGAGGTTGCCAAATGTCTCCCTTACCTGCGGAAGGCCATAAAGTCTACCATTTGTTCATTCTACAAGTATTTATGGAGTGGCTGCTGTATGTCAGGAACCATTCTAGGTACTGCAGTGAGAAATCAGTCATAGAGCCCATCCTCTAGTCAGGGGAGAGGGACTTTAAACTAACTAAGCGGATAGATAGATGATAGATAGATAGATAGATAGATAGATAGATAGATAGATAGATAGATAGATAGATAGATAGATAGATAGATGATAGATAGATAGATAGATAGATAGATAGATAGATGATAGATGGATGGATGGATGGATGGATGATGGATGGATGGATGGATGGATGGATGGATGGATGGATGGATGGATATCATACGTGGAAAGGAAGTAGGAAGTGTCAGAAGGGGAGAGGCACCGAACTGATGCTCCCGCCGTTCTTTCGTATCGTGAGATCTTCCCTACGTACTTGACTGCGGACTCAGTCGGCCACATTCAAAACACACTTATTCAGCACGTACCCTGCGTGAGGCACAGCTCCCTTCCCTTGACTATCTCCCGCTGATGCGAGCTGCTTTTCCCCATCTCCCAAGTGTGTTCTCAAGCTGCCACCTACCTTCTCAGGGTAACAAAAGAGAAAGCGGGGAGATGTCTCATTTCCATTAGCATTGATTGAGGAAATATTTAATGAGCGTCTAAGAACCCTAAACAGTGTGTGTCGTGCACGTACTGTCTGTCCGATACTTCCACAACCTCGTGGCTGTGCAACAAGCCCATACGAAGGTGGAGTAGGAGCCGTTTCATTTTTACTGTGCCCCTTCCAATGGGATTTGAGGACATTAAAAGAAATCAGGACCAGCAGGACTATTAGAACCATTTCGTGAATGAGGAAACACAGTCTAAGAAAGTCTGCGGGACACACCTGACCTCACACCATGAATAATAAAGGCGGAATCCAAGCTTAGCTCTTTTGACCCCATGCTGTTCCCACTGCCACGCGACTTGCCACATGTGCTCTGCCCGATCACCCAGCTGCCGGACACACAGTGATGAAGCAGAGGTGGCTTTGCCCTCACCACACTCAAACCCCAGGAAAGGCTGTCAGCCAAGACTCCAGAAGCTGTGAAAAGAGATGAGGAGAGATGCGATGTGTTGTGAGGGACGCATGGACGTTTGCAGGAGCACAGCCTCATATGCGACTTGGGCTGAGAAGTCACACAGGAAAGGCTGGGTGGAGGACGTGGGGGACTTAAAGGGACAGGCAAGGAAACGCTGTCTGGGTGGAAGGACTATTAACTGGCCCAAGTGTTAGAAAACGCTTGGCATTGCCCAAAACGGTCGTCGTGACATCTCCCTTCCCGTATTCTCAACAACTAGGTGGCTTTCCCAAATGACCTTGAGCCAAAAGGCCCTCAGACGATGCTCTCCTCGTTCCCTTTCACTCCTTGGCACAGTGGGCTTCCAGGCAGAGAAAGGAGAATGGGGGCCGCTATTCGGTGGGTACAAAGCTGAACCTCTGCCAGGCGAATGGCTCCAGGGACCTGCTGTACAGACGACAGGACCTGAAAGTCTGTTCAGAGGGCGGGTCTCCTGCTGAGAGTTCTTGCCACAGCAAAGCAGACCGAATCACAAAGAAAACGTTACAAAGGAAGAAAAATATACCCTTGACCATCGCAAAGCACAAACTCGCCCATCATCATTCCTCCTCCAAGACGTTTCCACGTGTATAAATGTTTCTTTCATCGCCACATCTTTCTAAATCCCACGAGGAAGCCTCCAAGATATGGCGGATCCTGTTTACGTTCCTGTCTATGGATCACCCGAAAGCAATGGGGACCGGCCATTGATTCGTAAGCACGAACGTGGACATCATTAAATATTTACACAAACACTTGATGACTCACATTCAGAAGCCGAGGAGGAAACACGGGCTGCTCTTCGGTGCGATGGTGGGAAAAATCAATAAAAAAGGTTCTTTGCAAATACAGTAATCAGCCCATATTCACTGCTCATTAGGCTGACGCCTGAAATAATCTGCAGCCGCGTCTGCAGCGACACAGCTGCGACGGAGCCGCGTGAGTGGGTGCCGGGCAGGTGGCCAATCCACAGTGGCTTGCAGCAGTGGCAAGCTTGGGGACAACCCTGCAGGAGCAACAACATCAACGACCAAATGCAGCAGCAGCAGCAGAGACGTTCACGTCCAGGAGATGAGCTCTGAGTCTCACGACTTTTAGGAATAATTGGGACTGTCGCTTGGGGTTTTCGCATGTTGGACGACTGGACCGTTGAATAGAAAGTAGCAAAAGATATCGAACGAGTTGTTTTCTCACCTTTTAGTCCCACTTTATTTGGTTCTGACGGTGGAATGCATTCAAAACAGAAAATGCCCAGGATGTAGTTAGCATGGCGGGATTCAGTGCTGGTAGGTAAACAGGACACGTGGCGTCTAAGCAGCAGTTCAGAGTATCGGACCCATTTCAAAGTCTTGAACTGACATACACAGGTGTTTGTTGGCTGATGCCAAGCTAGAATTCAGAAAAAAACATTCTAGAATTTGGAAAAACATCCCCGTGAGTGAGCAGATAGGAAAAAGGTAAAGATGAAATTCGAAAAGATAGAAGGAAACAAAGGTGTATTTTAGGGAACGAGAGGAGAAAATGGCTTCTAACTGGGGGAGTCGACTTGATCTGAAACAGAAACAGGACCCCAGGCAGAGGGAGTGGGGAACATTCTAGCAGCATCGTGAGTACCAACCAGCCCGTGCTGCTGCACGCTGAGCGGGGAACAGGGACTGTGGAGCCAGAGAGTGACGCTGCCTCAAGGTGTAAGAACATCAGGACCAGGCCTGCCACTGCCTGTGTGACCTGAAGCAGGTTCGCCAGCTTTGTTTATCTTAGTTTCCACACGCGTACAATGAGGATCTGGTACTTAGTCGGCACGACTGTAATGAAAATTCTAGATAATGACTATGAATGACCTCGGACACAGGAGATAGGGCCACTCTGCCCATAGAATAGGTATGTCTGGCCTCTGGGTACTTGAACAAGGCTCACTGAAATGTGGCCTTTGCTGACACCAGCAGGCCAAGGTGGCCAAGGTGGGGGACGCAGGCCCCAACGGTGTTCCTGTGGGTGTTGGCAGCCCTGTGACCGAAAGCCAAAGTGTGAGAACCTTCTAGAACAAAAGCCAGGTGGCTTCGCTCTGTCCTGTGACCACAGACTGCAGAACCAGCTGCATGGCATGAATGGGGGTCAGACGAGACTGTGGCATTATCCCAGGGCAGACTCAGCCCACGGTCAGGGAACCCCTCAAAGCGATTGTCCAGTCAATGGCAAGTCAGTGGTACCACTCTCGGCCATGAACCAGTAGGAGGCATCCTCCGGAACCTAGCACTGTGCCTGAACATCCTGGGCTGGGTGCTGGGATCTCAGAGCTAAGTCACACACCGTTCTCACCCTCAGTGAGCACACCGGTCCAGGCAAGAAGAAGGGCGACCAGATCAGTGAGTTCTGCTCCAGTAACTGCGCTCAGGTCTGCGTGGGATGCAGAGAACATGTAAGAGAGAAGTGGCCGGTGTTCTCTGGGGCACGGGATGAGTCTTCATGCTGGAGGTGAGAGAGCAGCCTGAGCAAAGTCCCTTGGGAGCGAAGTGCCTGGGGCTGAGGATGCTGTTCAGTGGTCTGCGGCCACCTGCTGTCTGGACAGTCCTCAGACGCCACCACTCAGCGTCCTAGCAATGACCCACTTCTCACCCTGTTTTTCTGGCCCTGTCCACAGTGACACCATCCTGCGACAATCCCCCAAGCCAGGAACCCGAAAGTCCTGTCCTCACCCCTCACATCCAAACGGCCACCGAGTCCTGCTGAGTTTTCCGATCACGACATATTTCTCAGATCACTCTTTGCCTTTAACCCCCTCTCCCCACCACCATTGCAACCAGAAGCCCCCAGACCTGAAGGAAAGAAGAAAGGAGGTCAACTTCCCAAAAGAAAAGAAGTGGTTGTCACCACTGAGAAGAAGGAAGGGGACACCTGAAATCCCAAATCGGCAGATGTCCATGGCACTAATAATAGTTAAAGTACCAAGCTTTAAAATGTCACTTTTTTCATAAATTAGAGCCTATTAAAGGTTATTCTTAACATAACGTCACCCTCGTTCACGTACGAATGTGTTCTGAGGCAGAGAGGAGTGGAAGTAGAGCCGGCGACCTGTGGGTGGCAGCTGGGAGAGGCAGGCACCCAGCCCACGCTCCCCGGGCCCAAGGTCACGGGCACCGTGCTGGGCACCGTGCTGGGCGCCCAGGAAGAAGCAGGGCGCGAGACACCTGCACTGCACCTGCCCGGGGCCACCACTGACGTGAGAGTGAAAACGACCCAGCCGGGCGCGTGCCCCAGGCACCGAGACCACGGAGCATCCAGAAATGAGACCTTCCGACTCTGCTCTGAGAAACCGCTGTTCGATTCTGCTTCCATCTCTGCTGACTCTCAGGTCAAGAAACGACCTTTTCCTCGGCCACACTGCTCCGTGCGTGTCTGAGTCTATTGCTGCCTCGTGACTACAATAAGGACCCTCTCAACCCCGCTCCGTGGCTGCCGGGATGTGCAGGTTCGGCCTGGGAAACTTGGGAATTCTTTTTTTTAATTTTATGGTCTTGATGGAAAAAAAAAAAAAAAGGAATTAAATAAACAAGTGGGTGGCGTTGCGACTGCTGCTGTTTGGAAATGTTTCGGTTTTATTTTCAGGCTCGTGTTTTACGAGCCTCTGTTTCTGCATTTGGAGGCTCATGCAATGTGCATGGTTTCTTTATGAGATGTGATATGCCTTTGTGGAGACGGGATCGTCTGCCAGACTTGGTGGAGAAGACGCATCTCAGTTACACCTGACCGGAGAACCTTCTGCCTCGGCGCCTGCCCCACAGGCACGTGGGTGCCCACCCGAGGGTGGGAAGCCCCGACGACTGCCCGAAGCCCTCTCAGCGAGAGGATGTCCAAATGGGAGACTGAGGGCAGTTGGCGGGTACTTGTCATTTGAAATAAATCATTATTCTAACGATTTTTTTTTCTTGGAAAAGGGACAAGCAAGTGAAGGTGTTGAGAGAGAGCACCTGTAACCAGTTTGTGACTGGGAGGTCATCGTCTCTAAGTTACGTGAGCTGCAGACACAAAAGCAGAACTGAGTGTCCGCCCCAAAACTGAAAACCTGGCGAAAATTATCATTACTGCTGCTCCTCACTCACACGCTCACTGCCTGGCACACCCCGGGCACTCAAACTATGGCAGCTACGCCATTGCTACCTTTATGAACACGATACTTGAACCTTCACTATTAGGACCTGGGATACAGTGGGTGCTTAATAAATGCCCATCGAATGCATGAATGCCAGACAGAGGAGGCTTTGGGCTGCCAACTCATCGACAGATTCCGATGCTCAAAGCTTTCTTTGGACTCAAGTGCGAGGCATGCGGGGAAGGAGAACCCCTCCCTGGAGAAAGCGGCCCGCCAACCCCGAAGGATTCCAGATGGGAGGCTGCAACCCAAGCGATAGACGTGACCTGTCACGCCAGCTCGGGAACGATGCTTTCCACAAGTCCCCTCGAGCCTTTGAGTCCACTGCCTGCCAGAGACTGAGCTAGCTCGTCGGGAGGCTGGAGGCTGCGTCTCAGTTTGTATGAGACGCTGATGGAAGGTCGGCTTTGATGACAGTCCCGGGAAGGGAACTTGTTTTGCTTTGCTGTGCTGGGCCCGGTCCCACATCCTCTGTGGGCCCGGCTGGCAGCAGAGCCAAGCTGGGGGCGGTGGAAATCCTCTGGGGATGGAAATGAGGAGAGAAAATCGATTCCTCTTGCTTCCTTTGTGTCCCTCTTGTCTTCTCCGTCCTATTCCTTCTCCACCTCTCCCTTCCCCTTTCAAAGTCCTAGGTGAATGTAACTCCCTAGATGATAGTGTCCTAAGAAGGGGGGGGGCATAATAGTAGAAATGTCAACTACCCTCGCAAGGACACAAAAAAGAGCCAAGAGGATTTCTTTATGTTACTCCTCTCCGCAAGCAGTGCCACTAGAAAGCAGACTTTACTATCTCTATTTTAAATTAAAAAAAGAAAAAACGGAGTCTAGAGAGGTTATAAATGAATTCAATTTTGAAACTGAATTTATCTGGCTCCAGAGATCGATCTTCTCTGAACTTCATTACTTCTACGAGGGAAGGATGAAGGCCCAGGTATTCCATATTTTACCATAAAGAACCTTTTGTTTTAAATCACTCGGAGATTCTCAAGGGATGGCATTGGTCTTCCCTCCCTTTTCACCGCTTCATCCAACAAGCCTGTCGCCTAATTCTGTCAAAGGGACATCCTGACCGTCCTCCCCTACAGGCCCTTGGTCGCCTCGCCTCTGTCTCCTGGAATTCCTTCTCCCACCCCTGGAATCGGACAAACAACTCAAGCTGAAAAAGCGAAGAACATCGGTCCCAACCCTGGCTCCAGCACTGAGGAGTGACATGGCCTTGGGAAAATAGATGACTTCCCCCGTCCTCAGTTCTCCTTCCTTGTCAACCCAGAACTAAGTGACTCTACCACGTTACAGGGTTTCTGTGGGAATCACACGAACTGCCCCCCTAGAGCTCCAGGGTCTGAAGACGTTGCCTGTGAGCTTAGCCCTGACGGACTCCTACGGAGACCCTGAGGGCGGAAGCTGGCTTTCCATGGCTAAGAGATGGAGCTTTGGCATTAGTCAAAGCACAGACCACCCCTTTTCCCCAAATGCCGTTCAGCGTCCGCTGTTCTTCTGAGCGGAGTTTACTCCAAGGCTGGTTGGGGCATGGAGCCCCGAAACCAAGCGAGCTTCTCCAAGGCGCCGAGTCTCCGGCACCCCGATCTTCACGTGCCTGTCACGACATCGACTCTGCCTACTGGGATCTGCCCTCACACCTCAGGTCCAGTGAAGGCCCCTGGCAGCCTGACTCAAGCCAACTTCACCCCATCCCTTAGACACTGCAATCCGTCCCGTCAGCCCTGACTTCAGGGACAGACACCAAAGCCTGCTCCATTCTCTCGTCATCCCTCCTTGTCCTCGTGGCAGAAAATGAAAGAGCATGAGCTTTGAGATCGGAACCACCTGGGCTGGAATCCTGGCTCTGTGCTTTGGGATTTGGGTAAATTATTCATTATCACTGGTTTTGCAGCTTGAATGATTGACTCGTACACATCTGTAAAACACCTGGCACTCAGTAAGTATTCACATGTGACCTGTTTTTCATCATGTTCCCTCAGCTTTCGAATAAGATGATCAGGCGAGGTCCAGAATTCTTTATTTCTGAGTTTATTCCCATTAAGACAGTTGATAAGAAACATTAAATCTGGCATATAATGGGAGCTCAATAAACATCGACTGTTGCTACCATCATTATGTCATCATCGTCGCGATCATCAGAGTCATCATCACCTACTCTTTGTGAAGCCTCTTAGGTGCGCTAAAAGCTGAACTGGGCACTTAAGAAAACACGACTTCTACTTTGGATCCAAGCAATTTTAATTCTCCTCTAAAACCCAGGCGAAAGAAAAACAGAGTAAGAATAAGCAGGCAGGATGATCCCTGCTTTCTCATGACGGCGCTCAGAGAAACAGGGTGAACCACATCGAAAGCAGGCCATGGCTTCAAGACGTTAAAAACTGAGAACTGAGCTATATGGGAGAGTGCACGCTGGGGAACCCAGGGCCCATGTTGGGGTCAGGGTGGGCTGGGGCTGAACATGAAGGCATAGAGGACAGGTGACAAGTGGAGGAGAATGTTGAGATGGGAACGAGCTGAATGCATCTGGGAAATGGTCCTCCCTCACCTGGAAATCCGTCTGAATCAGGACTGATGATGGAGGAAGGACCAAGTCTCCCTCGCCCCAAATGCATAACACAGTTTCGGGATCTCATCTTCTCATTTGTCTGCTCAGCCTGGGGAAGTGGGGGTGAGTTGAGGAGGGGGGGGTGGCTTCACGTATGGAATGGAGGTGCTCGCTCATTCTTGATGCGGTTTGGTGGATCATTATGTGAGTTCATTCATTCCCTCCATTAACCCATCCCCAGACCTACCGTGTGGCCGCTGTCATAGGCGCTGGTGAGATCCATCACTCCAGAAACCCTGCCCTCAAAACTGCTCTCGCGCGGCTCCTGAATTCATGATAAAAGCTGTGCTATTGGCAAATAAGTGCAACAAAGAGTGCGGCGAATCTTAATTATAACATGGACTAAATTCAGCTAAACTAGGCTCATTGTCTCCTTTCCTCGGTTGTCCAATCTGTAACCCACTGACCAGCTATAAATACTTATAATTATTTTCTTTCATCGTGCTCAAAACCACTAATTAGAGTAATTACTGCAAAGTATAGTTAACATGAATCAAGCTGGCATGAAGCAAATCATACCCTTTTTCCCCATTTTGGCTTCCCTCTAAATGCCTGAGTCTTCTCTTGGTTGGTTTCCCGGGCTAGACCCGCCGCCCCGTTTGCAGAAATGTTTGAATTCGCCGACGAGGCCACACCCTCCCATCCTCGCTGACGTCGGGCCAGGTAAACGTCGGGCCAGGTAAACGTCGGAAGCGAGTTTTCCTACAGATTCATATCAGGCCGGTTGGATCTCTGCTCATCTCCCCTGCAACCAGCTGTGCTCCCTCTTCTCTTCTAGGTCCATTTTATGGCCCGCACCCCAGGCCCGAAGCCTTCAGTGTCTGTTGTCTGGTCATGAAAGTCCCATGAGCGTGAAGATTTATATTTTAAAGATGTCGCCCCAGGCACACAGAGAGGACCGGCTTTGGCGTGGTACCAGTGGCTCGGCTGAAAGGCTCATCCCTGACACTCACTTGCAGTGGCGCGAGGGCAAGGCACCCCACCTCCCCCCACTGACCCGGGGCTTCCTGGGTGGTGCAGGGGAATGCCAGCGCCCGTCCTGCGGTGCGAACATGGATGTCCAGCTCGTTGGGGTTTTGGTGCTGCTGTTGCCATCGTGTTGTGTGTTTTTTCCGAGGGGCTTATTCTTTCAAGAAGGCAACCTGTCTTCTCTATCGTCTTTCACTTGTGTTTCGGCTCTGAGCAGGTCCAGCCAGAGCAGGCTCACAGCAGCCCCTCCTCACACTCATGCTGACCTTACTCCATTCCTGACTCTCATTTGGGGACCAACTACCTGCCCTGCCACCTGCTTTTTCCAAGCAGGGCCAACCTGCTCCTCCTCTGCCCCCTGCTGCACAGAGATAGTTCCCAGGGAACTGCAAACTCAGAGGCAGGTTGACCAGGTAGCTCATAAAGCCAAAGCTTTGGGGTCCCTCACTTGCGCAGCCTCCTTCCAAAGCCTTGAACCTTGTTTTGTTTCCTCCTCTGGGCCCATGCCCGTGACACCTGGCCCTCCACAGCTGCTGTATCTATTCGCCAAGCCCTGCTCTCCTGGCCTGACGCCATCCAGATCCCCCACCTCCAGGGCCCTGCTCCTGGAAGGTCACCGCCTTCCCAGATCTGGGGTCTGGCTTGGTCCCCAATACAAGGCTTACATACAGCCCTGCAGCCTCTGATCCCACCATGCAGGCGACACCCTCTCCCACCCTCTCCCAGCCTCCCCCATGCAGCATCCGACCCACCTGGTCAGGACCCGCCTTCTCTTTGTCAGCTCTGGTGGCTCTATCAGGACTAAGCTGACCGACCACCTTGGAACCTCCCAAAGCCACTGGCCACTCCTTACTAATGAGAATAAAAACAACTGACATTTACCGAGCCCCTACTGTGAGGCAGGCACTATAAAAGGAGCTTCGGTCTGTAATTTCAGTTAACACCCCCTCACCCCCACTGTATCTGTTATGGTAAATGTTGCCTATTTTGGCCCCTGGGTCAAGTCCTATAATCCTCATTTCATTAATAATTAAACTGAGGCACAGGGAAGCTAAGGAATGTAACTTGGGGACAGGCAGCCAGGAGCTGAAAGTCATTCCTTATGCTCTCTGCTGTTTGCACCCCGCTGCGTCTGCAGAAATGGGGACAAAAGCATGCAATCCCTTCATCCGGATCCCACACCTTGTCTCCAGCTAGCCCAGGACTCAGAGCCCAGGCTCTCTGACCCCGGCAGGGATGTGACACACCACACGCTCTCTGTCTTTCTACAGAGACAGTCTTGGACAAAGCGAGTGTGACAAGGATAAACTGAGTCTGGGACTCTACTCAGGCCACTCGGCAGGGTGGGGCCCATTAGGCCAGCCACAGGGACTTGACCAGGGAGAAGTCAGGCATCTCAGGAAGGAGAGAGGGAGAGAGAGGAGGGCTGGGGACACAGGCCTGAGCAGGGACCACGCACAGCGTGCCTCTGATGACTTTCTCCAGGGCACACATGTCGCTCTTGGTTAAATGACTCAGTTAGACACCGAAGGACCCAGCCTGAGCCTCATCTGAAAGGAACGGAAGTTCCAAGATTCCTTTGCCCCAAATACCTGGGATAACCTCAGGACCCAACAGACTTCACTCTCAGGTGCTGAGACGATCACCAAACACACTTAACTGGCCATGGACGTGAATGTGTAGCTTGACATACACATAACTTTCCCCCACATCCCACATCTTTGCCCGCTGAAACCTAGAAATGACATCGCAAGGGCCCAGCGTGGCTCTGAAGGAAAGCCTGGCCTCCGCTTGCAAACGTGGGCAAAATAATGATGAATCATACCTTCCTCCCCAGATGTGAGCCTTGGAACTCTGCCAGGCTCTGCCTCAGATTTTTACTGATGGAGTCACATGGCCACACCCCAAGAGCTTGGCTCCCTCATTCACGGAGCTAAGTCTCCGTAAATGTTTTATGTTGGCAAACCTTTGAGCTTGACGAGCTGAGACGATACTTGCCCATTGCAGTCCTTCCTGTGTTCTTGGGGTTTGGGCACTGCTCACACACCCGTATTTCAGCACG
The DNA here is from genome assembly GCA_030015415.1 of Cynopterus sphinx. Taxonomy (NCBI): domain Eukaryota; kingdom Metazoa; phylum Chordata; class Mammalia; order Chiroptera; family Pteropodidae; genus Cynopterus; species Cynopterus sphinx. The sequence goes on along the minus strand of CM057383.1, from coordinate 3,167,740 downwards.
ACACACCGACAGACAGATAGCATCTGCCCTGAGGGGTTCAAGGCTTTGTTATGGTTGTTATCGTGGCAGGCTGTGGTTTGCTATTGTTTTATAAAGCCCACAAAACTGCTGAGCTGTTCTAAAAACAATACTAGCAATTAGAAAATTTTGAGCTGGGATTCAGAAGGCCTGGGTACAAGACTCAGCTCTTCGTAACCAGGAGGAAATCAGAAAACTTCCCTGAGTCTCAGTTTTCTCATCTGTAAAATGGGGTGATACTCATTGTCGTGGGTTGAATGAATGCCTCTCTAGGACGATATAAAGCCAAAAGTCAAAACATTCATGAGAGCACAAAGCAAATTGTTGCTCTATTGATGTAGCATTTACCATTTTTTCTCAAATTTGAACCCAACAAGCGTGTATACAGTAAGCCAGGTGATGTGCACCTGAGAGAAAGTTACAGCCACATGGATAACCTGGGTATGTCAAAGACACATTCTAACTAGGGGGCCGACCTACGAGGCTGTAAGAACCTAAAATATTGACCCCCCTTTTATGCACCAGACACTTCTAAGCATCCAGAACACAGGACTAGGGAGTGTATTTCTACTCTCCAGAGAAACTCACAGTCCAAACGTAGATGGACAATACCTGGAATGATGCCACAGTGTAAAAGCTGCCGCGGAGAAATGGGTCACGTGCTGTGCGAAATGGGAGATGCTCCACAAAAGAGAAGACCACTGAGCTGGGTGTTGGGAGGGAAGAAGAGATTTGCTCATAAAACAAGCACGTCGCTGTGAAAATATGAAGACAGAAGATGGTCAAGGCATTTCAGAGGAGGGCGCTGTAAGTGCTGGGTGCTGGGTTGGTGGGGAGAGGGAAGACAAAGTGATGCCCGCTGGGCAGCCAAGCCCTCCTGGGATGCAGAGGAGAGCTGATGAGAGGCAGAGAGGGGTGAAGGCCGAGCGTGAAAGGGGTTGGTTAAGACCTGGACAGGCAGTGAAGGGAAGAGTCGATGCCCCCTCTCACTTTGATATTTGCTACGTTGGCTTAATTCCTTGACAACTGGCAAGTCCTTAAGCTTCTTGAAGTCTATGTTCTCAAATGACGACGGAGAAACCAACTGTCAAGAACTATTGAAACATCACCATGACCATGACCATGACCATTACAGGTGGTAGGTCCTCAGCAGACTCATGATTAACTCTGTGGTTGAGAGGCCTTCGTGTTCCCAAAATGACATAATCTAAAGAAAAGTTCAGGTTTCAGTGTTGCAGAGTATTTTTATCATTAAATCTTTGTGTCCTAATTGGTGGCTTTAGAACCATCTCCTCCTAGTTCTCATTTTCTCCGGCTCCAAAATATACTTTGGCACGAGAATGGGCAGTGCAGACGCATGAACTGGGCCTCGTTCCTTCTGGTGGATAAAGTGTCTCATCCTTAAACCAGAACCATCTGTGTTAAACAACTGGGAGGCACAAAAATTGCCCGAACCACAAAATTCCAGCTTGGGTTTTGGCTTTCTGGCAACAAAAGACGAAAAACGCAGCTCTTGTTTCTCCAAGTATTTCCTTCTGCACAGTCTACTCTGATCTAACTTCAGGTCTCGGTTAGGAAGCCCTGATGTTTTTGTGGCTCGCTCTGTCGGCTGCTTTCGGAGATATGACTGGAATGCACCATTAAGGTCATGGCATTGGCCGGGAATAAAATGATTTCAAAAAGGACAGACTTCATAAACCCTGGCTCATTTCTACGCAGGTGAATAGAAGAAACAGAAGAAATTTTTATTTAGGTTTTGCCAAGGCTCAAAAATGAAAAACGTTTAAGACCCAAATATGATTTTTTTTCCACGAAGGTGTCTATTAAGATACCTGAAATGAGTCTAGAGAGACGCAAGTCCTAGGAGGTGAAAATATGGTGCCCGATATCTGCCAAGAATGATCAAAACACAGCATCCACCCACGTTGTTAGAATCGAGGGCCACCATGTGCATCACCTGATAAAGACCACACTTTGGACCGACTAGATGGGGCGAAACCAAGATATTTACAGAGACGAGTGAAGGGTGTTGGAAAATTCGCTCTCTACCACACCACAGGAAAGCTTAAAGATCCAGCCCAAACCAGAGCTCGTCCAAGTGTCGGGAGATGAAAATAATGTGGTTTGAATGCACAAACACTTCTAGCTATAAATACCCTTTCGATGGTTCCAGCGCACTGAGCCAAAACCTAAATGCTGTGAGGTTTCACCCAACTGAACGGTTCCTTAAATAAACACCACGCAAGGACAAAACTCACCGAGGTGAAACTGAAAGATCAGAGGCTGGATCTAGATGGATGACCTGACTGAGGGGAGCAAACACATCCAGGCCCTCAGTAACAAGGGTGAGCGGCAACCTACAGGGTGCTGGGGGGTGCCCTGGTCAAGCTCAGGTAAATCCATTGACCTATTAATCTTCCGCCAGAAATCCCATGAGAAAAACATGAGCATCCCGTACTATAAAGATGAGGAAACCAAAGCTCCAGACAGATTACAAAACCACCCAGGATCGGAAGTCAGGTCCATGTAACTGCAAAGATCACTGTTTCCACAGGATCCACTCCCCCCGTTACCCGTGTCTGCTTCTCAGCAGTGTGTGCGACCTCGCCGAGGACAGCGACACTGCCCCGTTCACCTGGGACTGCAGAAACCGGTCAGATCTGCTCCTGCTGCCTGGGAACCTGTCCTCGTGGAGTAAGACAAGTTCTCCTCCCATCAGGAATTGCATCCCTTTGCCTCCAGAAATCCCAGAGCAGCTCTTGCGACCGCATGACAAAGATAGGAAGCTCTGGATGTTATGAAATAGAGAGTAAGAACGTGAATCTAAGAGCCACTTCTTGACCCATGAATACTTCCTATTATGAAAAAAAAACTAAAGTTTTCCCTTATTAAATATTAAATGCACCCAATTACTCGTGTATTGTTTAGTAACAAACAATACCATAAAATACCAGCTTCCAAGTATTCCGACGATAAACTCTTGTGTTTTGTTTTGTGTGAATAATTGATTTTTCAAGAATTTGATCATATTTACAAACACATATGCATTTTATGTCTTACCTCCAGGGTAGCTATAAATGAGGCTGCTGCTATCCAAGAAGGTAATATTGACAAAAATGTGTAAAAAGTCACTAATAAAGCCTAAAACAACGAAACCGTAGAAAGTAACGCGGAAGATGTAAACCTGTTCAGGCAATAAATATTTGCATATACGGTTGGATGTGATTCCCACCAGGCACATGAAACACATGAGTAATTATAGATTTAAAAGCTTAGGTGATAACCTTTTTCCTGCATGGACACCACTTCCTCTGGTTGCATGGCAGTGCTCTGAAGAGTTCAATGCCACCTACAATGGCCAGGTGGTGATATTATTATCGCTTTCACTTTTCCTCTCACAGCCAAGGCTGCGTGTGAGGCAGTTACACAGGAGAAGGTGTTTTACTCTCCGTTTTCTTTCATCGCCCTGGGAATACATGGTTCATTTAAGCTGGTGGTGCTCAAAGCGTGCTCCAGGGAACCCCGGAGTTCTAACCCTAAAACCAGAGAATGCTCGTCTTTTCCCATCTGCAGGGAGAAGAATAAGCAAACGAATAGGAAATTCTCAGTGGTAAGTTTTATTCCGTAAACTTTCTTGTAACTATTTGGATCTCACTACCTGTAGCATGCTAGGAAATATCAGAACGGACAGCGCAAATGAGCAAGCCGTGTCACCCCCCTGTTCCCGTGGCACCTGCTCATCACCAGCCCCTTCCATGCTAACAGGAGGTCATTCCCATTTGCATTTGCATATTTATCCTCCCACCACACCCCCATGTCTCTGACAGCTGGGGCCATGCAGCTCTACAGCCATGCACATTAGCCCGGGGCTTGGCCCTGGGAGATCTGTGAGTTCATAGTAAATGTCTGCTTAAGAATGAGCCGACGGAAATGCACATCCAAGCCATGGTGAGATACCACATCACACCCACTAGGATGGCAGTTATCAAAAATACAAAGTAACAAGCACTGACGAGGATGTGGAGAAATTAGAACCTGCTGGTGGGAATGTAAATGGCGCAGTCACTATGGAAATAGTGCGGCAGCTCCTCAAAAAATTGAATGTGGAATGGCCATACGATCCAGAGAAGTTCTACTTCTGTATATGTGCTCAAAAGAACGGAAAGCAGAAACTCAGACACTTGGGCGTTCACGTTTCTAGCAGCGTTATCCACAATCGCCACTCCACAATGCAAGCGTCCACCAGTGGATGAACGGGTAAAAATGTCACACACACACACACACACACACACACACACACACACACACGCACACACACACACACACTGGGCTAATCCGCAAGCTTAAAAAGAAGGAGATTCTGATTCGTGCTACCGCAGGCATGAACCTTGAGAACATGATATAGAGTAAAATATGTCAAACACAGAATGACCAATATCGTATGATTTCACTCACACGCTGTACCTAAAAAGAGTGAAATTCAGAGTTGGAAAGCAGAACGGAGTTTACCGGGGCCTGAGGGAAAGGAAATGGCGTTATAACTTAATGAGTACGGAGTTTCGCTCTGGAATGATGAGAAGTTCTGGAGATGGACAGCAATAACGGTTTCTCACAACAGCGTGCATGTCCTTCAGGCGGCTGAACTGCACACGTAAAAATGCTTCAAATAAGAGAGCGTGAAGTGGGTGAAAGGGATCAAATATGTGACAGCTGGAGGAAATTGGACTCGGAGTGGTGATCACACAACAGAAGATATAGATGTCGAATGATAATGCACACCTGAAAATTATATGATTGTATTAACCAGTGTTACCCCAATAAACTCAAAAATAAATGAGCAAATAAATAAATAAATTAGTAAATAAATGGTTAAAATTGTAAATTTTATGCTATGAATACTTTGGCACGAGTTCAAAAAGAATGAGCAGATGAATGCCAACATTTACCAACTCTGTCCAGTAAGCATCTGGCTCCCAGGAACCCCATCACCTAACGAACTTTAGAAACCTGAGAGCTGAGTTATGAGAGTACAACTTATGGATATTTTAAGGATGTTCCAAAAAAAACTATAATTTTTTTAAATGCAGAGATATAGAGAGAGGAAAAACATGAGCTCATAACTTTACCACTCAAGTAATCTCGATCGCTCATATTTTTCAAAGTAAAAATGGTAACATGTCCTTAGACTATTTAGCCGTGAATGATGCTGCAAAATGAAAGGTGCACGCGTTCTTTCCGTCCTCATTTCTCTGTCAAAAGGCATTAGCAGTTGCTGAATGTATCCTTTCAAAGAAAACAACAGCAAATGGTATGCTTAGACTACTGCTATGCAGCACATATGTATGTGCATACATTTTAAACGTTCACTTAGCGTGTTTATGTTTACGTGTTATTTTTATACATTTTATTTTATATTTACTCTCTTCGCATTTCTATAACTTGGTTCACACGCACTGTACACTGTTCACTGTTTTTCTCTTGAAAATATTCTTAGGGGTTTTTCCATATCAGGATATACAAACTATTTAATATTCCTGGTAAAAACCTTAAAGCTGCTTCTCTTGTTTTTGGTGTCATGTCTTGTTTTTTTTTATTTATTTATTTTTTTGACTCTAGCAAGTGTATTTATAGCAATGAAGCTGATAGATGAAAATAAGAACAATTTGTAATTTAATGAGCTTTGGTAACACGCAAACCCTAATGGCAGCTACACCTCAAATCCCAGAATGTGTGGAGACACCTGTTCCCCATCATCACCCCAGCCATTAGCAGCCCCTGGCAGGAACCACTGTGTCATGTTGCCTTTTTGAGGAAGGAGCATGGTATCTCCTAACGTTTGTTTGAACGTCCTTCACTAAGAGATATGTGGAGCACCTTTTAACATGTTTCATGCTCATTTTTTCTTTTCCTTTAAATTACGTGTTCATGTTCTTCATTGCCTGTTTATTACTTTGTCCCATTGATTTGTTTGAGCTCTTTGAAGACTAAGGAGATTAGTCTTTCATTTGTCCTATGTGTTACCGATACGTCCCCCAGATTTGTTCGTTTTACTATCTTTTGATTTCCTGTGCCAAACAAATGTGAACTTTTTATTTAGTCGTATGTATTAGTCCTTTCCTTTGTAGCTTCTGGATATTCTGCCTTACTCAGAAAGGCGTTCCCTCCTCCAAGTTTAAAAATAAACTCATTCAAACTTTTAGACAGACTATCTTCGCTCTGTTTACGCAGTAGTGTTCCATTGGTGGTGCCTTGAATGGAATAAAATATTAAAATAGTGACTGAGAACGTTAAGTCCGGCTATTAAAGTAAAAAGGAATAACATTACATTAATTGATCTCAACAAACGTGCCAAAACGATTCAAAGGAAAATCAATGGAGCCGGGATCACTGGATATTCACTTAAAAATAAAGTCGGACCCCTACCTCACACCATACCCCCCAAAAATCAACTTGAAATAGATCATAGGCTAAATATAACAGCTAAAACGATAAAACACCTAGAAGAAAACAGAAGAGTAAACCTTGCATTGGGTGATGATGTCTTAGATATGACATCAAAAGCACAAGGGACAAAGAAAAAATAGATAAGCTGGACTTCATAAACATTTAAAACTTGTGTGTTTCAAAGAACGCCATCAAAAGAGCGAAAATACAACCCACAGAAAGGGATGAATTATTGGCAAGCCACATATTGAATAAGGGACTTGTATCCAGAATATATACATATATATTCTCATATAGTGAAACCACAAAAAGATATTTTTCAAAAAGCAAAAGACTTGAATAGACATTCTTCAAAGAAGATGTATACAGCACATGAAGAGATGCTCCTTGGTCAACGGGGAAATGCAAATTGAAACCAAGAAGTGGTACTTCTCACTGACTGGAAAGGCTAAAATAAAAAAAGACACGCAGAATGCCAGTCCACAAAGGCATTAAAAAGCAAAAAGAAAAATAACAGGTTCTGGCAAGGAAGTGAAGAGAGCGAAACCGTCATGCATTGTCGGTGAGATGGCTACATGGCACAGCCACTGTGAAACGTACCACGTGACCCAAAATCCCACGCCTAGGTATCCACCCACAGTAAATGAAGAAAACGTCATGTCCACGCAGAAACTTGTGCATGAACGTTCACAGCGTCTCTATTCGTAACAGCCCGAAGCTGGAAGCAACCCCGATGTCTGTCAACTGATGGATGTTTAAACAAAATGCAGTCCATCCACACAGTGAAATATTGCTGAGCAGTGAACGGGAATGAAGTACCGAACCGTGTGATAACACGGATGGACCTTGAAAATACGTTTTATTAAAAATAAAAAAAAAAAGCCAGTCACAAAAGACTACGTATTGTATGAGTCCCTCCCTGTATTTGCAACATCCAGTACAGGCAAGTTCCTGGAAACAGAAACTAGATCCGTGATTGCTTAGGGCTGGGATGGGCATGGGGTCCTGGGGAGTGACTGCTAATGAGTACGGGTTTCTCTGGGGGAGATGAGAATAAATTAGGTAGTGGTCATGCCTGCACAACTCTATGAATTGTATCCTTTTCGAGGGTAAATTTTATGCTCTGCGGATTATATCTTAATAAAGTTTTTTTTTAAATTATTTTACGAAACAGGCAGCAGGCCATAGACGGCTCGCTTCTGGGCTAGTCTGTCAACCTTTTGTATTTTTGAAATATTTTATAATAAAAATGGAAAAAATAAAGAGAAATAAGTGATTTGAAAGGGAAAGGGAGTGAGAAGGGGATGGGAGGGAAAATTAGGAACAGAGAAAACTCAAAGAAAGATAGGAAAAAGCATCTTTTCTCCCCTCTGCATATACAGATTGTGGTTTGCATGTGCCACCATCCAGGACAAATGTGGGGCTTGAGAGTAAGAATCCGGTGGACTTTGTCACTGAAAGCCGCGGAGTGGACCAGTAAGAGAGCACCAAGCAGGCGTCTAATTTTGTTTCTACTGTTTCCTAATGACGAGCCCAGAGCCAAGTCATTTGGCCATTGCGGGCATCTGGCTCCTCCTCTCTGAAAGGGGAGCAACATCCATCTTCACAAGGATAAAGCCAAACACTTTAAAATCGTAATTATTATAAAACGTGAATGTTATTCGCGTAAAACTGATGTGTCTCTGTCGATGTGGCACGAACGAAGGTTTCTCATTCGGATTCTACCACTTAACGAAAGGAAATCTGTCCAGAGCAGAATAAAAAATTAATATCCACTTTCCCCATAAAACCTGATGCCGTTCAGTCTAGTGGACAGAAGTTCCAGCCCAACCTTTATAACCCTCAGCCAGCTATGCACGCCATCTGGGCCACCGTTCCCGCATCTGTTGCAAGAAGTGACGGAATCCGGTCACCTCTCTGATGCCTTCCAACTCTGCAACTGAAAGAAGTCAAAATGCCACTGAGGAGTCAGAGCCAGAACGTTCTCGGGATGACGGGCATGTGAGCAAAGAAAATACATACAGCCCTTGTTTTCCTGAAAGTGAATGGCTGAGTCCCGATGGAAAAGGAGACTTCTACAGAAAATGAATGCCCCTAGGACGCTGCAGTCCGGGTTCTCCCGCTGTCCTTCCCCTTACCTGTCCTCAGCTGGGGCCACACCTGCAGCTGCAGATGTCTCCATTAGCACCAAAAGCACAAAGTCGCCGCTTACCCCTGCGCACTGCCTATGCTGTCTGTGCTGCCTCGCGTGTCCCATCCTCTCCGGGCACTGAGTAGCTTGGGTGTGTACAACCGTTAGGTAAGGAAAGTTTCAGGGTCACCCAGGCTGGGACATCAACTGCACCCATCTGGGCTCTCCCATGGCCAGTCTCTGTGAACATAGCGACAAGAGACCTCTCGGTCCAAAACAGCACCCAAAGCAAAACAAACATTCGTGAAGCCCCCAGAAGCGAGATGTACCCAGGGGAGCATAAAACACGCATCCAAAGGACACCCCGGACCACTTCCTGTCTCCACATCTTCCCGGAGGGAATTAGGGAAGGCGCCGGGGTAAGAGAGGCTGAGGCACCTGCACGCGCCTCTCTTCACCCCGGTTAAGCTCGCCGACAGTACCCCCGCGTGGACCTTCACAAAGAGGCGTGTTTCTTCCGTAAAAAGGAAAGAATGGGGGTGTCTCCAAGCCCTTTTCCCTCCTGGGTGCTATCAGCCACGAGGTGTCCTGTCTGTCCTTTTTTGCCACTAGCAGAGCAATGCAAAGACGTCCTGGCCAGGGGAGGGCTGTCCACCAACCTGGGCCCCCCTGAGCCGGTCCTGGGAGCTCTGGGGACGGGGCTGCCATGGAAACTCTGCTTGGAACCAGCCTTATCAAACTGGAAGCAAAGGAAGGGTGGGGTCTCTGGTTTCCAGGGGTCCCCCAACCAGGGGTCGGCAACCTATCTAACCCTGCCACCAGGCCCTTCCAGAGGCCGCAGGTATGTATCAGCATCCCTCTGGCTACCCCGGTCCACTCCGACGCCACAAGCGCAAGCTCGGTCTGGTGGCTTGTTCTCCAGGAACGTCCACCAGAGCTTCTTTCCCGTCCTTCCCCGTGGAAATGCAGTGCTGCTTGGGTCTCTGGGGAAATCCAATTCTTCCAGAAGCCCTGGCTCCCAACCAGTCCTGCCCTAATCTGATCCAGGCCCTTCAGATCCTCCAGCCTTCCCTCCAGTGACCTGGCGGGTGACCTGCTGGGACAGCTTCGACTAGAATATAGAAAGAAAATGGCTTTGTCCCCTCTGCGCCAGCGTGGAGCTGTGGAATGCCAGGAGCTCTCACCACGGTCCTCTCGTCCTAGGCTGTCCAGAGAGCGCATCGCCCACTCAGAGGCCCCGGGGGCCTTGCTGCACAGAACGCGAGCCAAGCCAGACGGTCCAGATGCTTCCATAACCTCGGCTGCTCCTCCATCTGTGCAGTTCGTCGTCCCAGCAGCCCTCCATCACGCTTCCTAACCGAGGCTGGACAACTCCTCGCTCATCCCCGGCTGTGTCTCCCACACACGTGCCCAGCGGCCCCCGTCACTGGCAGATGCTCCTGTGGCAGGAGCATGGAGCAACCCCACGTACTCCCCCACGACAAACACGCAGAGGAATGACAGCTGACTTGCACTCAACATCTTCCTTCCCTGCTCTGCAGAACATTTGAATGCTAGCAGCCCGATCCTCGCAGAGTTGGCGGGGGGTTAAATGAGTTAAGTACCTGCCGAGCACCTGGCGATCACAACATAAGACTAACTGTGATCATCCTAGTTACACTAAGGATGTGTTATTCCGTGTTACACGGGTTAGTAACGTGTGTGTGTCACCTGGTCGATTATATGTATATTATTAGCTAAAATTCGGAGAATCAGATGCCTAGCAGACATGTTATATGTTGTTACATACCTGTTTATGTTATTAAGCTGATCATGCTAATTATCCTATCTTCCCTGGCTCCGCTTTTTACAGATGAGGCAAATGAAAGTCACGTTGCCTCGGAGCAGCAGAGCTGACCCGTCTCCGGAACCCAGATTCTAATCAACCCCACAGACAGATGTCCTGTTCTCTTTCCAAAAATCACTCTAAGGGGGTGACTCACCCTCCATTAGCCATGACGCCACACTGAGCAAGGGATTGCTTTAAGGGCGAGAAAGCTCTGAGCTTGGAGTCAGATGCTGGGTCACAGAGGTCGAGTTTAGGGGCCTGTGTCTGAAGTTCAGACAGAAATTCAAGGCTAGAAACGTAGACTGAGTAGTTATGGGTTTAGGGATAGATGGTTCCTGAAGCCGCAGACAGGAGTGAGAGGGACTAGGAAGAACGAGCTGAGTTTAGGGAGGAAGAATAGAGGCCAAAGACCCCAGCGCAGGACCACGGATCTGCTGGTGGAAAATGAAGGTGGAGAACCCGCCAAGTGCACCTTGGCGTTGCCGGTTCTGAGGGGCGATGCGGAGCAGAGGAGGGGAGCTCCCGCCCTGTGGAGTTACTGCACCTCACACCCTCGGTGCAGCACAGGTTTGCTCTGAGATAAGCTCCCAGGACGTTGCTGCTCTGCCGGCTGAGATCCAGCGAGACCTGGCATTCCCCCGGTGTTAACATCCCTGTCTGTGCTGTGGCTCTGTGCTTGTTAGGAGCTCTCTGAAAACAGCCCCGAGCGACTTCGGCTCTGTCTGTCTGTGCGCGCGTGAGGCTGAAAACGACTCCTGTCGCAGGAGAGGATTTTCAACACGTCGTTGCTCCAGGGAAGAATCCGGGTTGGGATGCAGATCAGACCAGAGGGGAGCATCCCCCGGGCTGTGGGCGGCCCACCTGCAGTGGGCCAGTCAGGCGGTGATTGTCTATACGCCTGTATTTTAAAAGTTTAACATTGGTCCTGACTTACTCTCAAGTGGCAGTTCAGGCCAGGTCATCAGCCAGCAGAGAGAGAGGGGGAGAGAGAGAGAGAGAGAGAGAGAGAGAGAGAGAGAGAGAGAGAGATGATTAACATTTCACAGAAATTCAAATCCTCCCACAAATGATCTAGAAAATAGAGTGCATTGGAGAAAAAAATAAATAAAAATAAAAATGGGGAGAAAATTATGTACGAGAAATGAATATTGAATATGTGGTGACTACATAAAATGTTTAAAAAGAAAGGTGCTAAGTTCACTTTTTTTATGATCAAATGAAAGTTTTTGACGTGCTCGAGGATCCAGACACGGGGCTTTTTTTTTTTTTCAGTTACAGTTGACATTCAGTATTAGATAATTTCAAGGATACAGCGCAGGGGTTAGACCTTTTCTACAGCTTGCGAGGTGACACCCCCGGTGAGTGCAGCATCCACCTGGGACCACACGTAGCTATTGCAATCCTGTCGGCCATATTCCCTGTGCTCTGCTTCACAACCCCAAACCCGGACATGTACACTCTTGCTTTCTTCAGTGTTTATAACACTGCAGGGAAGTTTTTCTTAGCACCACTGCACAATAAAATAAATAATAAATTAATTAATAAACAAATAAATAAATAAAACCTGTTGTTCGGAGAAATTAAGTCATTTTCGCCGCATCACAGAGCTAGAAAATAACATAGTCGGGATTTGAACCCAGGCCTCCATGACGCAAAAGCCCACTCTTTCCTAGGAGGACTCGCACAGGGATACAGGGCCCCCCGTCGCAATCCCATCTTCTGGAGCCAGGCGCGTGTACACACTCGCAAGAGACTAAAACAGAAGTCCAGGAGCGGGGCGGCGAGGCCAGTGGGTCAGAACTCGGTGATGTGACTGTTGTGACTCTGAGCGCAGGGGGGTCTGGCTGTTGCCTGTCAGTTCTCAGAGGTTTTCTCCAGAAAATGGAAGTGCTGCGGAGAGACAGCAGAGCCATCCAAGTCCCCGAGCGATGACAGGAGCCCGCTGAGCTGAAGCCGAGCACCCGCGGGAGAGAGCTGGGAGGTCGGGCTAAGACGTGAAGGGCCACGGACGCCACGCAAGGAGCGTGGACGTTATCTTGGGGGAAACGGACAGGGAGCCATTGAACTTCTAGGGGAGGCGTGTCACCTGCTTTAGGCCTCATGCTGGGACATGAGAAAGCGGGACACGGAGGGTGGAGCAGCAGGAAGTCGTACCTGGAGCTGTTGGAAGGTGCTTGGGGACCCTGGTTTGCGGCCTGTGGCAGTCTCAGCAGGGACAGGTACGGGAGATACGATAAGGAGGGTGCAGCAGTGACTAGAGGTCATCACCGAAATGGGTGGCTGCGAAGATGTGATGGTCAGCGGACTGGGCCACAGGGTGCTCAGAGATAGGAGCGAGCATTATTCTGGGTGTTGCTGTGGTGGAGTTTTGGGATGAGGTTAACATCTTGGTGGGCAGACTGAGTAAAGCGGGCGGCCTTCCGTGATGTGGGTGGGCCTCGTCCAATCAGTTGAAGGTCTGAACAGAACAAAAAGTCTGACCCTCCTTACTAAGAGAGCATTCTCCCTGCCTGACTACCTTCAGACCGGGATTTTGGCCTTTTCCTGCCTTTGGCCTCAAACTGAAACACTGACTTTTGGGGGGTCTCAAGCTTTCCAACGGACACGCTCAAAGACCCTGGGACTTCTGGGTCTCCATAACCACAGGAGCCAGTTCCTTATAATAACTCTCTTTCTACACACACGTCCTCTTGGTCCTTTTCCTCTGAAGAGCCCTGACGAACACGAGACGACATCAGAATGCTGGCCTAAGTGGATGGGAACTGGTGACGGTCCCAGAGGTCGGAGCAGAAGCAGGTTCGGGGAGAAGATGGGGAATTTCAACTCGGATGTGAAGTCTGAGGTTGGTCAAAACTAGGACACAGCTGGATGTGTGAGGCAAAGGCCCAGCAAAGCGGTTTAGGATGAATCCAGAAGTCTGGCAGCCCTCGGCGGTGCGCCGTGGCTGAGGGCATCGGCTGGGAACACCCAAGAAGAAGGCCCAGGACAGAGTGCTCGCTCAGGACACAGTGTCCGGCCAGAAGCCAGGGATACGATGCCCTGGGGGAAAGTGGCCCTGAATGCAGCCCTTCCAGGTACACAGGACCTTTCTCCATGTCCCTCTCTGGGAACTGGGATAAAAATTAAGTCCCCCTCCAGGGAGGAAATCTATGAGACTGAGGTGGCCCGTTGCCACTCTCTCATGCAGAGCCCTGGCTGTTGTTGCTCAGGACCTGGCCAGCCCGCAAAGCATCGCTTCTCCTTCATTTGCTTGATTTTGATCTCCCTGAATATGTCACCATGCACACTCAAAGTCCTTGTCCTTGCAGAGAACGATTCCCCAGTCTGTGCCCAGTGACCCTATTTCCTGCTAAGGTGGAGCACTCCTCTGTCTGGGTTCGTTCTGGTCATGGGAAGTCCGTCAGGCAGGGCCCAGGGAAATTTGGGAAGCCTGGACCAAAAGAAACCTTTTTCCCCACTGAGATGGGTGAATGAAGCACTTCTGGGGCCTTGAAGATACAGTTCACAGCCGGGATGCATTTTTAAATTCGCATGAATATAAGCAAGGTCGCCTCTTTTGAGTCATTCTCCCACCCGTCCATTTAGTCAACAGACATAACATGAGCCTCCACCTTGCACCCAGTGCCTGCGAGGCAGCACCCGCAGCATCCACATAGCAAGAGTCACATCGTAGAGGTAAAACCAGCTGAGAATGCCAGCCTCGGTGTTGCTGTGCCGGATGAAATGATGGATGGAGAGGGCTCAGCGCAGCGCCTGCCCCACGTCCCAAACTGGTTATTCAACGTGGCATCGCTGCAGGCTTTCTTTTCTCTTCAGCAGCTCCCTCCCCCTCCGAGCCCGTCCTCCCGCCTGTTCTTCTTGGCCACGGTGAGCTACGGTCCAATCGCTCGGACAACTGGAAAAGCAGGCCATTCAGTGGAGCTAAGAATCGGACAAGTGATGCGGATGCAACCGAAGGGAGAGCGGGAACAGGTGCGCGCACGTCCTGGCACCGCCACCCCTCGGTCCAGCGGGAGGATGCTGACTCCTCCCGGAGCGTGTGTGCGCGGGTCAGTGCATCCACGTGCACAGTGCAGTCGCCAACGTCCTTTGCAGTTGAGGGTGGACGCGGGTACCGGGAGGGATGCGTGCCCTGCCCGGGAACCGGGGATCTGTCACCTGTGCCACACGTTCCTCTCCGGTGGATAAAAGCTATGGGAGGCCAGCGGACAGCTTCTTTTCCTTGATGAACGACTAGGAAAGTGAATAATCCTCAGGCTCACCCACCTCGGAGGCAGCTGTTCTGAGGATTAATTGGAAGGTTGGCCTGCTTCGGCCTCCCATATTTCTTGGGTAAGAAAGAAAAATCACAAAACCGTGTGACCTTCATATTTGGTTCATGACTAGCAACAAATCTTCCCTGCCTGTGTCCAAGAGCGCTTCTGGGGGAATGGGGCGGGGGCCGTGTTTACAGGGCACCAAGCTGTGTGATTAACGCCTGCGGCCAGACAGTCGGCGCGAGAACTAGGGAGGCGGCCCTGGGGCTGCTGCCGGAATTCCACGCCGCCCACCCAGGACGCGGCCTCTGAGGCCCTGAGTGCGGAGAACACCCCGGAGGGAAGAGAAGCCTGAGGAAAAGGGCTCTGAAGTGAGAAGGGAAGTCAGGGAGAGACGCAGACACTCAGCAGCGCAGTCCCCTTTGCAGGGACAGAGCACCCAGGCACAGAAGAGAAGTAGCTTTTCCAAGATCACACGTGGTCCGGAGTGACAATTCCCCTACGTTTGTAGCAAGTGGCCCCGAGTGCCCCCCCACACACACACACACCCAGTAAAGACAGAAGGAATGTGTGCTTGGGAAAAGGTCCACAGGACGGACCGTCGCCGGGCCTGGCATAACCTTGCACCTTTTGTGTTTCTTTCTTTCTTTAAAAACACAAAGAGCTTCCAGGACCCGACCGCCTGAGCCAAGAACTGTGCTTCCCAGAAGTAGCCTTCATCTTGCCTTCCTCCCACGTGGCGTCTTCCTAGCTCCGCACCCCACCCGCACCCCAGCAGAGGTAGCCAGCCCCCTGAATCGAGTGTTCGTCGCTACGTTACGTTCGGCGTCTGCCCAGCCATGAATCATTTCGTTTCCTTCCTTTTGAACTGCACAGAATTGTCACTCCTGAGGCATCAGGCTGACTTCCTCCGTTCGCAGTTATGTTCTTATTCATTCGGACTGTTTGTCCTTTAAGTTCATTCATTTTCATCGTGTATAATACTCTTGCGTGTGATTAGACCCTGTTCCATTAATCTCCTCTCCTATCAATAGACGGATGGGTTACTGGATCTTTCTATTAGAGAGAAATGGTCTTTCTACCACACATATTCTCATTCCCATCCCCTGATGCACTTGTCCAAGACTTTCTCTTGGGCATATACTGAGGGGAGAATTGCTAAGGTACGTGAATGTTCAGATTTATGAAAAAATCACAATATGCTTTTCAAAACGATTTTAACTATCGACATTTCCACAGCAAAGTAGCAGAGACACCACTGACCCACGCTCCTTCCAAAGCGTAGAAATGTCAAACTTTTTTAATTTTGCCAAATGGACAGACCACGGTGTCTCTTTTTGGCGTGAGCTCCATCTTCATGGGCTTTCTCATCACACCTGTCTCCTCTCCCGAGAAATGCCTGCTGGTGCCTTTGTCCATCGTCGCTGGTTAGATTTTTCGTATTGATTTGAGGAGTGCTGAATCCTGGGATTTTGTCGGTTATTGATGTTCCCTTTATCCTCTCCTAGTCTGTAGCTTCTCTTTTCACCCCCTTTAAGGCGACTTCTGAGGATCAGGACTTCTTCGTTGTCATGTAGAGGGATTTATCAGTCTCTCATTTCATGTTGGTGCCTTGGATTTGACTTCTCAAATCAATCCCGCGTCCCAGTTTCTACGTTACCTGTACCTCATAAGCCTGGCGAGCAGGGTTTGACCTTATCTTCATTGTGTAGCTCAGGAATCTAATTCCTGAAGGGAAGCGATTTGCCTACAGTCGCGAAGCCAAGCAGCGGCTGTGTAAGGACTCGGGTTCCAGCGTTGCTCTGGTTCCACAGCCCCAAGCTGCCTGTCCCCTGCTGTGCCAGAAGTCACCCATTCGTCCTCACGACAGATGCCTATTTTAGGGTCTTGTGTGCACTAAGCATAGTGCTCAGTCCTGGAGAAACAAGACATCACCTCTACCCGTGAACAGCTTGTATCACAAGGACTGTGCCTAGAGAAGGCTTTGCACGAGATGCCTCAGCTTGGACTTAAAGAAGAAGTGATTTCCAAAGTGTGGGGAGATTGAGAATTCTAGGCGAAGAAAACAGCGTGAGCAAAGCTCCGAGGCATGGAAGAGGCGGTGAGGCTGTCCCATGCAGGGGAAGTAGTGGGACAGGAGGCTGACCCCACAGACAAAGGTCAGAGTGTGAGTGGCCTCGTGCGCTACGCTAACTGGCAGGGACTTTATCCGGCAGGCGTTTCATCCATGACGCTGAAGCTCTGAGAACTGGCCTGCAAAGCTGCTCTGTCCTCTAATATTTTTTTTTTCAATATTTCCTTCTTAAAAATTTCTCCTTGCCAGGGAGAGCATTCCTTTCTCTGGTCCTCTGGGTCCAGGGGTTTTCTCTTCAGTGTAGCATTCTGAGAGTTGGTGAAGAAAGCTTCATTCTCACGTATCCAGTGAGATCTCCATCCTTTCACCCTCCTAACATCATCATCGTCATCACCACCATCATCATCATCATCATCACCATCATTATCACCATCATCACCATCATCATCATCATCACCATCATCATTATCACCATCGTCACCATTGTCATCATCATCACCATCATCATCATCATCAACAACATCACCAGCATCACCGCCATCTTGGTCACCATCATCATCACCATCACCATCACCATCACCATCATCAATGTCGTCATCATCACCATCACCATCATCATCATCGACCATCCAAACAGCACGCACCGAGAGTGCTGACTTCAGATGACAGCCTGGCAGAGTTCATGGCAACGCAGAACGAGCATGGGCTTGCGTCTGATTTTTGACGGCGCCGCTAACCAAGTGAGCATGGGCAAGTTTCTTCATCTCTCTGAGACCCCTCTGCTGGCTGCCATGAGGATTCAATGACATATCAACCATGTCTAAGGCAAGGGAAACATCCAACAGATGTCAGTTCACTCCTCACCGTCATCAGTCTTAGGTCGTGTCCTTGAAGGACACAGAATCTCGACAGAGAAAACCATCCCCTGCGGAAACCAACTCCAGCAACATCAAGAGGGGACTCTAAAAGAGAAGCCTCACCTGAGCAGAGGTGACAGACTCGGAACGCGAGTGTCATTGTCCCTGGAGATCTTTCGATCTCAGAGTCTAACTGCCTCATGCTGGCTCCTGGAAATCACAGGCAGAGGTGACTTGGCCCTATGCCAAGGGAAAAAACATCAGGACAAATAGTTCTCATCTTGAGGAATCCTCCTTCACTGGACAGCTATCCATTCTTACCACAAGGAGACCGCGAATTACGATGAAAATAGACCTGTTCCGGAGGAGCAGGTCAGACTGCGGGCCGGTTGCAGAGGTCTTTGATCGGACACGGAGACACTTAACCAGTCAGAATGACTGAAACTGCACTTTCTCCAACAATCACTTGAATCTGCTTAGCGGAATGACGACGGGGCTACGTTTTTCACAAACATCTATTGAGAATACTAGCCACGTACCGGACACCAGGTTTATCAGATATCCTCTAATTGAATCTTGTCCTTTCCCTAATAACGCTACTGGTGTTGGGACTTGGCGCCCCATTTTTACAGATGAGAAAAAAAAAACAGAGGCTCAGAGACTTTCTGTGACCTGCCGAGCCCGGGGAGGTGGCCGCAGAGCTGGGCTTCCAGTGCAGGTTTACAGGACTCCCATGGGACCACGGCCTCGCCTTCATAGTGTGAGGAGAATCGCCAATCCTTCGCACCTACGATGAACCTGGGTCCGTTCCAACGGATTCACACATTCGATATACATTTACGTATTTAATTAACATTAAAAACTCATTGAATCTGCACACAGCCTTGGAGGCAGGCACTATTATTATGCCACTCTACTAGTGGAGAAATGTAAAATACAGAGGGGGTGAGTTACTCCATCTATGCTGTGCTCTGCGTTTTGTTACGTAAACAAACAGCATGTGGCAGAGCTGCCATCTACACCCAGCTTGGGGACAACATGATCTGTGTGTGCTTTGGCTCCAGCGGAGGGGAATGAACCGAAGGGCTCTCCAAAACCCTCCCCTTTTTGCATCTTCCGGCTCTGAATTCAACTGCTCAGCAAAACAGACAAGATTAAACGTTAGAATGTTTTAAGTCCACACCGAGGTGTTCCTCTTTAACGAGAAGAAAGCGAAAGCCTAATTCGCTCTTTTGTTCACACAGTTTGACCTCGACCAAAAATTTTCTTTTTTTGCATTTTTTTGTGGAGATCATCTTGGTGGTTGGTGGATCCACCGATGAACACGTGTATTTGGCCACAGAGAGCTCCGCTGCAGCTTGTGGCTTTTGTGAGCCCCGTCACTTTGCGTTCATTTCCTTGTCCACCGAGCGGTCCTAGGCCACAAAGAGAGAGGCCACCAGGGTCCGGCCATCTGTGACGTCATCCTGATGGAATGGGAACGCGGGGTTTGCCAGGGCGTTCTGCTTAAGCCTGCTTTTATTGAAGTTTGTATCTCTCTCAGAGACTTAAATCTCACCCACGGGTGCTTAGAGTCCAGGCTTCAGTGGGATCACTGGAGGGATGCAGCAAACTTATCCTCCTAAAAGCTGAACTCAGCCAACGGGTAAGCCAAAGCCACCCTGCCCCAAGGCGCAAAGCGACGCTGTCTGCTCATTCGTTGCACATTAAAGGTTGCCAGCAGTCAGCAGCCTTAGATCCACGCAACCGAAGCTGCATGCGGGAAAAGCTTGTGCCGTTGCATAACCAACGGTCACGGGGATTGGTGAAACTAGGACAGGTAAACCCGACGTGGAGAGCCAGAACACAGTGGACGCCGTTTGCGTTCCTAACAGGTTCTGTCTTCTCCAGTAATGACAGACATAACTGAGAGGCCACCAAATGCCAGGTACGCTTGCAGCGTGGCCCAGCGTGGAAGGAGCAAAGGCTTGGGAACGAGGGCAGACCACTTGGCACGTGACATAGGGCACGCGTCCCCACCGTGTTCACCCATCCATCAAACAGAGGGGCCACGCCCGCTCCCATTGTCAATGTGAGTTCGGTGAAAATGGTCACCAAGGGTCTGACACAAAGCAGGAGCTCAACCCGGGATGGCTTCCTAGCCTGCCGCCCGTGGCTGATTTTATTTACTCCTCCCCGCAAGCCAGGGACTCTGGTGTTCTGTTACGACGCCCCCTTAACAGGTGAGGAGCCTGGAGCCCAAGCCAGCCCGGCATCGCCCTCAGTCGTGGGGGACCTGGCGTGTGTAACTTTGGACAGGCGCAGGTCACCCCACTCCCAGTCAGCAGGCCTTTCCACTTCTCTGCTTCTCCCTCTGGCTGCCTGCCATCTGGCACTTTCCATGCTAATTAGCACCTCGACCACAGAGTGGCAGGGGAATCCAAAAGGGTGAGCCTCGGTTAGCAGCCGAACTGTGTGGTGCAAGAGCTTTGGGGGAAAGATTTACAAAAAGAGAAAAATTGGTAAAGGGAGAGGTGTCACATCCTAAGCAGTGACATGCATATTTTAAATTCTGTTTGGAACTCGATGGTCTGTTATCCTGACCTGCCATTAATAGGTCATTGACGATGTGTCATTAGGTTTAAGGAGTTTTCGGATCTTCAGAAACATTAAAATTCATCGGTTTGCTGAGGCGTGGAGAATGTTTCTCAGAATCGCATCGAAATTCCTCCTCGTCTCGGCCATTACCACCAAGTGGCACTGCTCTGTACTCACGATGTCTTTCGTTGGCAAACAGTTTCCTGGGCTGTAGCGTTCGCTCACTGCTGAGTCAGGATGCCAAGCCCGGCCTCTGCGCCGAGCAAAGCCGAGGCCATGGGGGAAGAGATCCGGGCACCCACTCTAGCCTGCTCTCCCTGCGTTCCCACTTGGGCGAACCCACGTCAGCCCAGACCGAGGACCCACCCGTGGGAGAGGTAGCGTCTGTTTCTGAAACTGGTTTACAACGGAGATGAGAGAAATAGCTCGATCACTTTTCAAAATCCAGTAAAACACCCACATTCGCTCCCAACTCGATGCAGTCTACACTCCTTGTTTGTTTTCAGCTAAAACGAAAGTCCTTACACATCATCTTGAATGATGTCGCTAGATTAACGAGGGCTATGAGACTGTGCAGCTACGGGTGCAACTATCACTCCAGGTAGAGTGTGCAATGAGAGAGAGAGAGGAGAGAACAGAGGCACAGGTGTCCCGTGGTGGATGAGGACGGGTGGAGGGAGTTTGCAACGTTTTCTTCGGGTCGCTGAAGTGCCTTGTGAGAGAGCTCGCCAGTAAAATACTCCATCGGCACTAAAAACCGTGTTTATAAAACAATTTTAGGGAGAGGAAAAAAGGCTGAATGTAATGCCACATGAAAAGGCATCACACGTGTGTGTGTGTAGATCTGAAGTGTGTGGATATGGAGTGTACTGGCGTCTTCAACTCACTGGGAAACGGATGAGAAATTAAGATACGTGGTCGACTAGATAGACGGTCGGATAGCTACGGGCTGAAGCCAATAGAGCAAAAAGGCCCTTAGAGAATCTACATGGAGATGATACAGGTGTTCGCATACCATTCGTTCAACGTTCCTATGTATTTAAAATTTTTAAAACAAAATTAAGAAAAAAAATGCATTTTATGTACAGGTCCACACGAGCAGGTGTGCGCAGCAACACGCTCAAGGTAGTCACCTTTCAGTGGTGACAATATAGATTTTTCTTAAATTCTGGTTTATACATTTATCTACGTTACGGACACCATGTGGCCCTGGTCCCACATGTGACAGTCCCAAGTTCCTGGGTGCAGGTGGCCTGTCCTACCTGCAGCTGCTCCTGCCAACTCCTCTACCTCAAGGAGAAGCACTTAGCTTCCCCAGTGCCCGGCTTCCAGCCTGACTCCAAGGACGATGGCAAGTCACCTACCACTGAAGCACAACATGCTTCTCTGTGCCACACGTACCTGAGGCGCGGGCTAGTCTTCGGTTCTCTGCAACACCTGTGCTCACACCCCAGCTCAGCTAGTCGCTTCCCCTCTCTGAGCTTAGGTCCTAACCTGCAAAATGGTACCCGGAATGTGACAAGCCCTGTATAGGAGGGTTATTCTTATCGTCACTGTCATTACCGCTGCTGCTGTCACCACCACATCCATTACACGACGCCCCACCCAGATCGCAGCGCATAACAAGATCTAGAGCCTTCTAGGACAACAGACGGGAACAGTGTGGACAGAAGCGTTATAATTACTGCCCCAGGTCCAGGCCTGCCCCAGCATCTCTTGGTAGACCAGATCCCTGATACCTGGCTTCCAGTCTGACTCTGAAGTCACCTGCCCCTGAACCACATCACGCTTCTCTGTGCCTCAGAGACTGCGGCAGGCTGAGCGCTGACCTCAGTCTGTTCTGGACACGTTCACTTATAAAACACGAGTGAGGCTCATCTCACGAGCCCTCCTTTCCTGCTCCAAGATCTACATATTTGCGGGACAATTGAGGACCGGAGCATTTGATCAATGACAAAAGTCTTCTTTGCCATCCCGGGGCACTGTCTGCTCTCCAAGGCCACAAAGGGCAATCATAAAGCAGTCTGACACGGATGTTTTTCTCGGTCTCCACTACTCAGTCTCATCATGGTCATCGTATTAAATAGATTTTCCAAACTCACGCAGTTAATAGGTGCCACTTCCATCGTGAAAAGTGCGGGGTGGCCGTGAACATAGCGAGTATCACTGCGAAGATGTCGCAGACTTGTCCGTGGCGCCACAGAAATCAACAGACAGGTAGTCAGTCCCAAGTCTGCAGGCGGCCACTGGGTATCCCGATGGCGTTCGAGTTACCACTTCTAAGGCTGCTCTGGGACGTTCCTTCTAGAAAACAGCCATCAGAAGTGGTAGACGGCGTTTTTCCCCGAAATGTTAAAATAATAGCCATTTGCTATTTTTATCAATGTCTCCTTTTCTGAGCCTCTCGGAGTCAACCATTTGAACTGGAGCAAAAATAAGAGACAACTTGTAGAAATCCTAACTTGCCAAAAATAAGTGTTTTTTTTTTAATAGAAAAGAACCCGTTGGATTATAGCACCAAAATGATATTCAAACCCGTAAATCCAAAGTCACTTAAGCGCTTCCAAGTTGCACTTATGTTCCAAACAAAGATACCTTTTCCCACATTGTTTCCAGCAGCTTTTGAAGCATGCCTGCTGACTTTCTCGAAGAATATGCTTCATGTGTTTCCGAGCGCTGGAAATCGCCAAGGAAACCAATCCAGAAAGCAGGAAAAGGGCGTGGATCTGACTCGTGAGACAGAAGAAACAATGACCTTTCTACCTTCGGTAAATGAGACACTTTCCGTAATTCTTCAAGTACCAGTTGGCTGCCATCAAAACCGTCCTATTCAGTTATTTCTGGAGCGCAGCCTACACGTGTGAGCAAAGGGTTGCATCTATCTCAGCGAATGTACGAGCAACGACATTGCTCGACTCCATTCCTGACTTACCTGTCAGCAGAGACAACGTTTCAGAATAAAATTAAAGCCTACTACGGGAGAGCTAGGAGGGCCCAAGGGTCATTCCGTCAGAGCCCAGAGAGGCGACGAGCTCGCTCTAGCTCACGCAGGAGACCTGTCTGTCCCATGGGTGGGGACCTTTCCCATTTAGGCTGCTCCGCCCATATAGAGGCTTCATACTCATTGGATTTACATGGATCAGAGAAGCAAAAACAAATGAGGCGTCCCCATGACTGCATCCCATTCTGACCACTAAACCCTTTCTTGGGTCTTGTTAGGGCTCCCCTGAAAACCTTCCTCAGCACGTAGTATTCCATTTCTTAGTTAGGCTTTATTTTCAGCAGAAAAAAAAAAAAGAGGTAAGGGCTTGGGACCCAATGTCCCTTCTGAGAAACGACTTTTTCAGGGACAACGACTCTTCCAAACCAGAAGAGGCCTGGCTCTCTGTCTTCTTTCATACAGACCTCCCCACTGGTCAGATGAGTGTCATTCCTGGGCATAAGCCACCAACATTGCCACTCTGGCCCTTGTCAAGCAAACCATTCTGTCCCTGGGCTGTTCTTACGATTAGAAACTTTCCTCCCTCAAAATCCCACCAATTTCTGCCCTTTGCAGTTGCACGGGTGACACAAGCTCCCTAACCCAGCTCTTTAAACATTGGAAAGACCACCAGGCTCTTCCTAGGACCTTCGTGCCCTGACCATCCCCGGTTCCTTCAGCCCCTCTTCACAGGGGAGACCTCGGCTGGGCCCAGAACGCCTTGAAACAGGATCCATGCATGACCCACCTCGGTGCAGTCACACCCTGATACCCCGAACATAGCAGCAGCCCAGTGAATCCTTGTCAAACCCATAGAGGAGTGACTGAATGCTTTTGAAAACCTTCTCATTAATCTGTTTATCCAACAAACAGATACAGAGCACACGACTCGTTTTCTAGTGCAGGCCACAGAGATCAGGGTTAGGTCAGAAACGGTCTGCGACTCTGCATGTGTGCAAGGAGCCATCACACGGGTTCTAAGTGTGCAGACCCCACCGAGGGACTTGTGGGAGGAGGGGTGCTTCCCCCAGGCAGCGGAGAAGCAGCCAGAGGCGGGGTGCACCCCCAGACCCCTCTGGGTCACCGTGGCCCGCTGCCCTTTCATCCACAGCCCTCCACTGATCACAACACCCTGCTTGGGGCCTCGACCACGCAAATCGCGTGAGAAATAGCATTCCTCTTAAAAAGTCAAAATTCCTCTAATAACACAGTTTACTTTTGAATTTACTTTTTTGGGCCGCTGTGTCACATGGTTGGTTTATAGAGGGCACGCAGTCACCTCAGACCACGGGGGCATTTATTTAAATAACTACCCTTTGCTGAGCTCCACGCCTGCCAAGCTGCACTGGGACGGTGGACTACTTTCTCAATTTACTTAAATACAGAGGTTTGCATTTTCCACTGCGATGTTCCATTTTACACCCTCCTCCCGCCCAAGGCTTGTGCTCCAGCCACACCACAAGCTCTTGGGTCGGGCTCTCCATGAGGAACTCGGGGTGTCGTGTTTCTGCCCTGTGTGATCATAAAATCGGGGAGGAAGCAAAAGTTGGAATTTTGGTGAGACGAGCCTTCCGAAAGCATGTCATTTCTGATATCTCCATGCTGCATACATCGAAACCTAGTTAGCGTAAACATCTTTCCAGTTATAAGGAAGAAAGCCACCGAGGGGTGATGGCTGCATCTGGAATGGTCTCAGTTTCTAATATTTCATCTGCTCCCTCGTCTGCATAAATAGCTAAAATGTCCCAGAAATCACAGTATCTTCCTGTCTCTATTTACCGCATCTCCCAGACTCTCTGCATCATAAATGTTCCAGGGGTCCTTAGTCAGATAATCCACCCCCAGTTTTTTCTGAAAAGATTATGAGAGAAGACTTGAACGATGCTCTGAGTGATGACCTACAGAGTGACAGGGAGGCTGAGAGTGGGACGCGAACTAGAAATCTCAGCCAAGTTGTGGCCCAGCCCTACGTTCGCCAGGAGCTTGCAAGATAAAATGGGTCAGTCATCTCCTAAGTTTCCTCCACTGCAAACATGCCTGGAGCTTCTTATTCCATGTCTACATGGGTTTGCATTTGTAGGAAATATTGGGAGGAAGAGATGGAAATAATATTTATTATCTCTCTTCTATATCGGTATTTTATATATACACAAGCCTATTGAATCCTTATAATTTTGAGGTGAGGATGATCATTCTTACTTTATAAAGAATATTAAGGCTTAAAGAATTTTAGTAACTTCTCCCAAAGTCATACAGAGCCCAGGTCCGCTGGGCTCCTTCTGAAGAGAACACACGGGATGACTACGGATATCTAAATTCGGGAAAAAATCTTGGAGGATAACTGCCGCAAATGGTTTACTTTTCACATGAATAAACGGAGGCCCGGAGCGTGCTAGAGATGCTCATGTTAATTAGAAGCAAGAACCACACGCCGGAGCCCAGGTCTCTGCAAACCCCAGCTCATACCCTTTCCCCGACACACACAAGCCCGTCCTCAAACTGACAACCACTCAGCGGGAAGCATGGCTTAATGAGGTCCACCCGGACCGCGAAGCCAAGAGAAGAAAGATGCTGTTCGTGTGTAGAATCATACACTGAGAGGGCAGCAAAAAAGGATGTGAAAGAAAAGATTTACAACTAATCTAATGTCAGCTAAAAGAAGTCAAGAGAGAGACACCGAAAAAGTGGCAAATGAAAGGTATATGAATTAAATCATGTGCAATAAGCAAAGGTCAACTAGCTGGGAGGGTCTTTCATACACTCCCTTCCTCCCAATTCTATCAAAATACTCCCTGACCCAAGAAACCAGTAGAGTGATTAGCTGATAAGATGGTTGAATGGACACCTTGGGGAGGAGAAATGAAATGAAGTGCTCCTAAAGATTCCATCTGATGTACCATACTGTGAACCAGAGATTAATTTCTTGGGGTTTTCTGGTTTGAATGAACGATTAATCTCTTCCATATGGCAGCTGAGCAATAAAAATAGTTCCCTATCTAAAACCACCTAATGGAAAAACGAACAGAACGAGAACTATCCAAAAAAAAAAAAAGTCGTTCGAGAAACAAGGTCTGAAGGACATAAGCAAGTTCCTTACACATGATGGAAATGTTTGAACGTGGAACCGTTCCAAGAAATCCTTTTATCCTCTCAGCGGGACAAAGAGGGAGACCCTGGAGGTGACGCTCTATAGAACAGTGAGATGTTTAATTTAAATGAAGTTTTAAAGTGTAGTGCGTGATGGGAATGCTGCCGACAATTAATCAGTAAATGAGAATTTAGAAGATAAGCATAATCCTTGGGGGCCGCCCACTCTGCAGGAGGGCAATTCCCTTTCCTGGGATCATTGGTAGCTACAGTCACCGGATCGCGTTTGCTCCAAATGAGCGAAGAGACGTTTATAATTCTCTTCTCTCCAAAAGCAAACCACAATCAAAACTAGGTCGCAGATGCTGTTTGACCATAACGACTAACATCTGCATAGCCCAGTTATGGTTTAAAGAGTAAATGCACATCCATGTTCTCATTTGATGCACAGGAAAACTGAAGCAGATATTATCATCCCCGCCCCATCGAGGCTCAGAGTTTGAATGACTTAGCCAAGGATGCTTAATAAGTGCCAGAATCAGGGCTCCTTCTGGTCCCCCCACGCTGCCCATCAAATTCACTATCAGCCAGCACCATAACTGCCCACAAAATACCTGCAAATTCAAAATCTCCTGGAACCCAGTCGAGCAGGATCTACAGCGGTCTGGTTTTATGTATGTGGTTTGGTGGGGGAAGAGTTGGGGAGAACACGCTACTTTTAAGATAAAAAAAAAATGAACCAATAACAGTCTAGGCATTGTGGGAACGCCTGCCTCCACTTGGTAATCAGCTGTGTCTGACATACCCTTTTCTGGAAAATTTTTCATTGATGTAAGAAGATCTAAAGTCAAGAATCATTATCAAAAAAAACCAATCAATTCTGTTCAACACAGCGCTCCATTCATTTGTGAATTTGATTGCAGTATTTTTTTTTTAATTCGCCATAAAAAATGAGAAAAGTGAAAGATTTTCTAGTTAACCAGAAAAGCGAACGAATGAGAAATTTTGTTCCTGAATGACACAGTAGCACCACCACACACAGACGACCTTTGAGTCTATTGACAGACACGGCGGGATTCGCTTTCGGCCTCTCACTGTTCCTCCTCTTCTTCGGGGATAAGAACCAGAGTCAGAAAATGACATGTCTACTAGGAATGGTGAGGGCTTTTTTTTTTTTTTTTCATATGTATTTGTGCTTGAATGTTGGAATCGGAGCATGTAACACTCAGAATTGGACAGAAAAAGCTTCCCTCTGGCGGGCAGGATCCTTTAGAATGTTCACAGGGAGAAGACGCAGCAGAGGTCAGAGGGGAGGGGAGGTGCCGTAGCCCTACAATTGCTTCTGGCGGAAGACAAGTTTGGGACAGGCTAGGTCCATGCCACGTCTGAGCACAAACCTTCAAGCAGGACTCCTGAAGTCTACCGGAAAGTTGAAAGGTCATAAGAGGAAACTGAGCTGGGATGCCAAGCGGACTTTTCCTTCCAAGAGCTCCTGCACTTAAAATCACAGTATAATCTTGTTTACAAGGAAAGAAAGACATGCTGACCTCAATGAAACAGACTTGATATATGAGCCCCAGAAGTCAATATTCCACAAGTCTATTAAGGCAATAGACTTGAGAAAAAATAACTTTACATTTAAAAAAAAAGGAGAGAGAGAGATGAAGGAACCTATAATTAGAATTGGGTCTACGCAAGACTGACTTTGAAATAACAAAATCAGGCAAATAACCACGATTTATCTTCTTACTGCCAAGAAAAGGCTGTGGCTAACTCCCCACCATCACCCCTCGCTAAGTTATCTAATTGATGCTGGCGACCGTACTCATTCGCTAGGGCTGCCAAAACAAAACGCCACAGACGAGGTGGCTGAAACACCAGAAGTTTGTTTTCTGGAAGCCAGAAGTCCTCTGAGGCCTCTCTCCTTGACGTGTAGATGGGCATCTTCTCATTGTGTTCCTACATGGTCACCCCCCGGTCTATGTGTCTGTGTCCTAATTTCTTTTTCTTATAAGGTCACAGGTCCTATTGGCTTAAGCACACGGTCTAACCTCATTTTCACTTTAATTATTGCTTCGAAGGCCCTATCTACAAGGACAGCCACATTCTGAGGTCCTGGGGGTTAGGACTTCAACATGTGAATTTGGGTCGGACACATTTCAACCGGAAACACCCCATCCTCTGGTCCCACACAACGCATGCCCCTCTCACATGCCAAATACATCCTCCCCATCCCAACAGCCCTGAAAAGTCTTAACCCATCCCAGCACCAACTCTAAGTTCAAAATCCCATTTAAATTCATCTAAATCGGGTATGGGGGAGACTCAGGGTACAATGCATCTGAGGCAAAATTCTCCTCCAGTTGTGAATCTGTGAAACTAGTTAATCTGCATCTGAAATACAATGGGAGGACAGGCCATTCCAGATAGATAGATAGATAGATAGATAGATAGATAGATAGATAGATAGATAGATAGATAGGAGGGAGGGAAGGAGGAAGGAAGGGAGGGGGAGAGAGAGATGGATGGATGGATGGATGGATGGATGGATGGGTAGATAGATAGATAGATAGATAGATAGATAGATAGATAGATAGATAGATAGATGATAGATATCAGGAAGAAAGGGGTAACAAGTACTAAGTAAGGGCGAAACCTACCAAGACAAATCCCATTAGGCGTCAAGGCCTGAGAAGAACCCTGTGCAACTCCATTCTCTCTCCTGTGTCCACCTGGAAGGCAGCCCTTCCCCCGCAGCCCTGGGAAGCAGTTCCGCCTGTAGAACCAAGGAGGGAACAGCCCCACCCCAGTCGCACCCTTAAGCCTGTGCCCTCCAGGCCTGTGGTGGCGTTGGCCATCTCACTGACCTCTGAACTGCCCTCAGAGTCGTTCTTCACTTTACTTAAGGGTTAACACGTGCTCAGAGCTGGATGGCTCTGTCGGCCCACGCTATAGAATCACAGAAGTTCAAGGGCCTCCCTTCATTCTGTCCTGTCTCTGTCCTCTCCAGCCATGCTGGCGCTATTTCCTCGGAAATGGTTAATTGGATCCATGAGTCAGACTTGTCATTTCTTTGTCGCCAAAGGATCATCCAGCCACAGTCTGGATATTCTCTCTGATCGTGCTTTCTCATTTTCAATAGTCTGAGAATTTCTAAATCTTCAAGGTCTGGTTCCTTTTTGCTTCACAATTCCTGCTGCGACTCACCTGTCCCCTCGCACATTGGACTACAAGCGGTGCAGAGAAACCAGACAGCACCTTCGACCCTTCATTCAGAGAGCGGCTCAGCTAAACGTCCAAGCGAACCACGTACAGGTCCTACCGTCGGCAAAACACCAGAACACGATTCAGCCAAGTTCTCTGTCCCTTTATAGCAAGGGTCGCCTTTCCTTCACCTTCTGGCAGCACGTTCCTCGTTACCATCTGAGACCTCACCAGTGTCACCTTTCACGTTCACATTTCTATCAACAGATTTCCAGGAAACCCCAGCTTTTTCTGACATGCACCTCGAAAAGAGTGTAAATGTGAATGTAAATGTGCTCGGTGGACAAGGTTTCCTCTTCCTAGGAGATCAGTCTTTTCCTGCTAAGGCCTTCAACTGATTGGACAAGGCCCACCACACTATGGAGGGGCATCTGCTTGACCCAAAGTCTACTGATTTAAGTGTCCGTCTCAGCTAGAAAACATCTTCACAGAAACCCCTAGAATAACGTTTGACCAAATATCTGAGCACCGTAGCTTAGCCAAGTCGACACGTAACATTCACCCTCACGCTGACATGTGGTTATTTATTCCCTAATCCTGATACTGAACATATTCAAAGGGCCGGAGGTGAGCTCAAGCATGTAAACTAGGAAGAAGCACAGCATCCTGATGACGGCCCTGAATCTGAAGTCAGCAGAGACATGTTCCCAACTGTATCTCAATAAAACTGGAATGAACAAGCAAACAAACAAACAAAAACAGACGTGCTCTTTGCCAGTTGGTTGACTGTATGACATCTCTGCTGTCAGTTTTGTATTTGTGGCTGGGATTAAAATGAACAATCACTTCATAGGGAGTCAGATGCGATGATCACGTAGGAAACACGTTGAAATACTGATTATTCATGGTAATATTGACCATCAAGAAATCATGGTCTCGTGCTTTAATGAACAAATACAAAGTCTGGAACGCACAGCACACTTGGGTGTCTGTCTTGGCCAATCCCAAATGCCCGTCATGGGTGACTAGATGGCATCTCCCTTGCTCTTACCACACACGGAGGCCAAAACTTTAGTCATTACCATGGAGATCGAAATCTGAGGGCAGTGAGGCTTCCTTAAAGCTACTTAACGAGCAGAAGAAAACGTCAAACAGCCTCTCGAGTGGTGCTGCTTCTCTCCTCACGGCCTCGCAACCACCTCCGCTGACAGGCAGAAGGCTGGATCTCAGACTCGAAGATTCTAGAAAATGCGATCAAAGTCACGTACGTGGAAAAAGAGACCGTTGCTGTTAGCAAAAAGGTCTTTTTTTCTTTTAAGTGAGAGAAAAAGTCATCTCTGCCCCATATGTGGGGATGGTTGGGGAGTGGAAATAATCGTTTAACTTTGACTTTCCAAGGTCAGAGAGCGAGAGAGCTGGATGGTCTACGAGGGGACACCTACATGGGTTGCCAAAAACTGGGAAATTAGGGAAATAAAGTTAGTAACAGAGTTAATAATAGCACCCGAGACACTAACTCAGAGCTGGAATATTGAAAGTTAACTGGAAAAATAAAATAGAACGACCTGTAAGCCAAGCTACTGATAACTTGGCACATTAAAATAGCTGAAGGTCAGCGGAGGGTGCTTGGTCATTCCTGGGAGCAAAGGAGGGGCAGCCACAGAGCAACATCCAAGCCCACAGTGACCAGGCAGAAGGAGTCCAGGTCCGAGGATTCACCTGTCCAGCTTCTATGGCAAACTCAGCTCCTGACGAAAATGGATAGAAGAGGCCACTAGAGCCCAAGGCAAAGGGACGCGCAAGTTGCATAATTATCTAATTGTGCTCTGGACGCGTTTTCATGAAGGAAACTCCCGATTATAATTTACTTCCTCCCATAACCCACGAGAAGAAAAGGGGCCGTGAGGGCCACTGCGATGTTCTGAGCAGCGTGATGGCTGCGCCCCCCATCCTGACTTAACACATCGGCGGTGCCTTCTACACGGCCTTGTGAGTTTGGTCCATGGGAGTCCGACCCAGGAGAGGGCACGGTCTTGGTCAACCGATCCGGTCATAGAGCTGGACGTCATGCCTCACGGAAAACCCAGCTCAACCCTTAACACCTCGCAAACAGCTCAGTCTTCCCAGACACAGTCCCAGTTGAAAGTTTAGCCTCATCACCTGCTTTCCTTGAGCCTGAGCGTCCTTTTCTGCAAAAAGAGACAAGCCTGCCAGGAATTAGTTAAGGTGCTATTGATTACGCAGCAAGCAAAGGCCACGAACACAGGAACTCGATGGCAGACCCTAAAGTGAACCCCGGTTTTTTCTGGCCCCCATGATGGCCCGTTTCTGGAAGCTGAAATTAGGGAACTCGCTCAATCGGGACTCTGCATTCCTCTAAGCCAGAAGCTGTCCCCTTCCTCCTCTGGAATCCCCAGAACAGAAACAGAAACAATTAGGGGACAATTCACGAGCAGAAGCACGGATCAGGTTAACAAACGTTCAAGAGTCGGAAGTAACGCGGGTCCTAGGACTCAGGAGCCTGTCCCCGAAGCTGGGTCATAATAACTATGCAGACGCCGAGGGACTTGCCCGTGGGGGTGCTGGCTGTGCCAGAAACCCACTGGCTGCAGGAGGGGGACGCCGCACGGTGGTGAAGGCGTGTTGTTGGGGGACCATGGTGACTGGGAACACCACGGGGTCAAAAACCACCAGCTCTTGGGGCCGCAGAAGTCACTTCTGTCCTCAGGGTCATGGACACAACAGTAAAATAGGTCACTGCCGCTCTGGACACATTCGGAGGTGGGGATGGGGACATAGCGACAAGCAGGGAAGGTTTCCAAGACCATTTCCTCCCAGAGAACATCCTTCCACGTCCAAGTTGGCCGGGGTGACGGAAGAACAGTCCTTGCAGCATGCTGTCTGCGACACGGACGAATTCCTCCTTCCCTTCCTGAATGGTTCAAGATGGATCATTATAGCAACAAACTAAAATGAAGATTAATGGGTGGAGGGAGACTCGGAGCCAGCTCTCACCCCGACGGGAGCCACACCGTGGAGCACAGAGGAGCCTGGAGGGTTTGTCTGGGAGGGTGGCCGGGTCGGCGTCAGAGCAGCGACGGAAAGGAGACGACTACCCTGGCGGGGGCTGCATTTCCTACAAGAGAGTCAACATCTCCTCCAGTTCAAGGTCACAGACACCTCTGCCCCGCTCGCTTTCGTTTGCACACGAGGAAATAAGGACGCCGACACAGTCCAGCCGACGATGAGGTGGGAGCAGGCCAAGTGTAAGTCTGGGCCAGGAAAGTTCTCCCAAAATCTGGTCTCAGGGTTTCAGGTTTCTCCGCGGACTGCGTCCCTGTTCTGAACGAAGAGAGGCCTGGAGGTGGGGGAGGTAGAGAGAGAGCGAGATGGGGCATCGAGACGCCAAGCTTCAGAGGCAGATCACATGGTTGAGGCTCAAGGCCTGTGTGATCTGAGGCGAGCACCTTGGCCTCTCTGAGCCTCCGCCTGTCTCACAGGATGACGGACGCAAAGGTGCGAGGCGCTGCAAAGCCAAATGTTCATCTCCTCCCCTTTCTGATTACCTTTTCGCCATTTCTGATGGCATCCGCCCAGAAAAAGTGCCATCGAGAAGGGTGTCTTCTATTGGATTCGCCTCGCAGAGGAATGGAACACATGGGCAGGAGACGTTGGTCCCAGGCTGTCGACGTGAGTTTTGTGGGAACGAACGCAGCGTCGCCGCAGGCCCGGGCGGTGCGTGGCCAAAGATGTGGCTAAGGCTAAGGCCGCTGGAGGAGGAGCCTCTCCTGGATTATCATGGCGGGTCCTAAAGGCAGCCCTACGCCCCGTTATGAGAGAGAAGCAGAGGGAGTTTTGGGACAGACGAGGCAGAGGTCCTGGGTCGACGGAGGCCGAGATCAGAGTGACGGGGCCAGAAGCCAAGCAGCGCCTGGAGCCGGCAGGAGCGGGAAGTCGTGAGGAATGGCTTCGGCCCCGGAACCTCCGGGCAGGTCGTGGCCTTCTCCACTCCTCGACTCCACGCTGCCTCAGTGGAACTGATTCCAGACGGTACCGTCCAGAACCGTGAGGCCTCACCCCTGCTGCATGTGAAACTTCGTTACAGCCCAAGGAAACCAGCACTGGTAACTTCTTGCTACCTTTATGACCTCTTGCCCCACTCACCATGCCCTTGGCCTGATGACCTCAAACCCCTGTGCACACGCGCATGCACACACGCACGCACCCATGTGCACAGAAGTGCACACATGCCCACTGCACGCATGCACACACCTGCACACATGCACATGCACACACATATGTGCACACGTGCACACAGGTGCACGCATGCATGCTGCACACATACACACGTGCGCGTGTGCTCACAGGTGCGTGCATGCACATGCACGTGCATACACACACACGTGCACACATGCACATGCACACACATATGCACACGTGCACGCAGGTGCACGCATGCACGCTGCACACATCCACACGTGCGCGTGTGCTCACAGGTGCGTGCATGCACATGCACGTGCATACACACACACACGTGCACACGTGCACACACGTTCATACACCCTCTCCTTCCAGCTCTACTCTCAGCCGCAAACCTCTCTCCAGCTTACACTTCCATCTCCCCTCCTTTTTCACTCAGCCTTCCATCTCATCAGCTGTCCCCAAGGACACCCCCTCCCCGTCTGCCAGGACAACAGTGGGCTGGAAGCCTCTTCCACCACAAATCTTCATCAGGACCCTAATGATGGCTAACGCGCTGGAGGCCCGCGGCCTGCTAGCGCGCCGTGGAGTGGCGGCGTGATGGATGACAGGCCGCCTGCCCTCGCCAGCTGCCAGGGCCGTCGCCTCGTGCTGAGTTTTCTGAATGAAGCTGGTGGGAGGGAACTGCTGGTGGCACGGCCATGGTTTGGCCAGGGTGGGGTCTGCCGCTCCTGTGTTTAGAGTCGGCGGGGCTGAGCCTGGGCACCGGGAGGAGGCGCCGCGTTCGTAAGGCTCCTCTGTCCAGGCAGACTAGGCCAGGAGGGAGCCAGGCAGGCAAACACGTATTCCTTCTTCATCTGAGATTCAAACTGGACAAGATGTCCATCATTGGCTCCATTGGCGACCCTCAAGAGAGCCTGGTGACCGGGGCGGAGCATTCCGCAGTGTCCCCGGTGCCTCCCTCCGAGCGGAGGCCGCGCCTTCCTCAGCTCTGCATCCCAGTGCCTGGCCGAGCACGCGCTGGCTGACTGAGCAAGTTGCAGGAGCACCACGAGGCTTTCTGAGCCGTTTCCTACCGTCTCTTGGTTTCCTCGACTCCAGTGGGTCAGTCCTCTCCTCCACCTGAGTTTCCTCACACGTGCACACCTGTCTGGCAGGGACTCAAAACACCACACACTCCCCGGCCTTCATGCAAGTGCAGCTCCCAGTGGCCGGGACAGGGGCCCCTCTCACGGGTAGGCCGCAACGTGGCAAGCACCGGGCACTGTCCAGGGTACCAGCTTCAGAGTTCAGTCTGGGGTCAGCTGGGGGTCAGCTGGGGGTCAGCTGAGCCTGTAGCCCCGCTGCTCCCTCTGTGGGTCCTGCTTCTGCATCTCGAGAGTGCTCCCCGATGAGCTTCCCATGTCAGAGTCTGCTTCCCAGGACGCCAGACCTGCAGAGGCACACACGTCACTGCTGTCACACTGCGTCAGCCCAGACTCAGGCAGCGACAAGAGCTTGGGGCACGTGGCCTTGCCACATGCACAGGTGGCCAGCAGAGCTCGCTGTTGATCGCACCACAGCGTCTCCGCCAGGAACTGCCCCCTTCCCTGGACACGACGCTTCAGCCTGACGTGGAGCCAGCAGCGGAGGTGATGTGTTTGCAGGTAGAAGCAGAGGACGCGTTTGAACCTGAGAGTGCCACCCCCACGGGCTCGGAATCAGGACACAGGTTTGAGGCCAAGCCCTCCGACTTTCTAGGATCAACACAATGTCAATTTTCTTCCTTCTCCTGTACACTTCATTCCCAGACCTGTAAATGTGGTCAGAAATGTTGGACTATGCGGAGCAGCTGTCAGGACTAACGAGAGGAACTATGCAAAATTAACTACCCCAGGACTTGGAATCGACATATCCCTTTCTCCACATTTAACGGGTCCCAGACTCTGGTGTCTGCTTGATCCACGTTAAACACTGAGCGCTGTGACTCTAAGCGTGTGAGTTGGGGCACTCAGACGTCACATCCTACAAGAGCTGAGCGAGTAGACACGATGGGCCAGCAGGAGAAGTCAATCCGACCCCTGTTTTGCTTTCTCTCTAACAAAACTGCGAACATAGTGTCCTTTGCGATTAAACCGCTTGACCTCGGGTCAGCGTTCGGCAGCTCCGGCCAGCCTGGACCTCGTGGTTTGCATGAGTTGGACCAGGATCTGACGCTGGAATCTGGCATTTGCCCGAGGCGAGCCTTGGAAGGCAGGAACGAGACTTGGCCGGCTTGAGCCGAAGGTTCGTCCAGGCTTCGGGCGTCCTGCTCAGGACGGTACAGCTCTCGTGGGATGACACGAGCTGGGCAGGACAGACTGGCGGGAGTCTGAGACGGCTTCCTTCTTGCCCCATGATTTGAAACTGAACCAGCATAAACCCACCAGATAGTCCGAGTCCTGAGAGGCTCTTGAAACAGAATCCAGTTTATTCAGCAGCCAGGAAGGAAAGCTGGAGTGTCAGAGGGGTCAGCGTGATCTCCGCTGAGGTCCCCAAGCCCAGTCCTGGGACACAGGGTGCGAACTGGGGGGAGCAGCACGCTGTGCACACGGCAGAGGAGCTCAGGGTTCTGGAAGAAGAGCATCAGCAATCAGGCTGCCACCTCTTAGCGGTGTGGATGTGCGCACGGCGGCTGCCTGAGCCCTCCGTGACTAAGCACGCCCGTCTTTAAAATGGAGATCACAGTGGTACCCGCATCGTCCCGTTCATGTGAGATTCGATGAAAGAAATCGTTGAGGCTCTAGAGAGGACCTGGCGTTCAGCCGCTGTGCAAGGGAGGCCGTCGTCGCTGCCGATGCTGAAGCTGTCAGCAGCGATGGTCTCCGTCGCAGTATCAGGACCACGGAATGTGCTTTCCTTTGCTTACTGACGTGCTCATTAAAGACTCAGCCGCCCCAGGTCTCTGCTGGACCTGGCGCGGGGGGCATCGTTCTCCTCTGGAGCTGCCCACAGTCTGCTCAGGGAACAAGGAACGCAGAGAAGATTCTGTTTTGATCCAAGCAGCTCACAGTGACAGGACGGCACAGAGGAAGTCCGCTGACCCAATCTGCAGTGCACTGCTGGCTCGCTTTTTTAGCCTCTGAAGGGCTGTGATTGGCTGACGGAGGGAACACACAAGCCCCGAGTCCCCACGTACAAGGAGCGGGGACGGGAGATAGAGTTCCACTGGACCGCGTGGCGGGAGACTCAACAATGGCTATGACTATTGACACGGATGCTGGTGTCCCCTCTGCTGCCACACACACCCACTCACCCTCTAAAGATGGAACAAGAATACCGGATTCTCAGAACTAGAAGCACCTTCAAGGGAGACAGTGCCATGCCTTGACGGCGTTTAGAGAAACGTTTCGTTGTTGCGAGCAAGCGATGGGCCTCAGACAGGCACCCACCTGCCCTGAAACTCATCTTCTTACCGAAGACAGCGGACACGGCACACCTATGACAGTGCTCAGCTCATCGCGGTGCTCAACCGTTTTTAATTCATCTTTCACTAAATTATACCTTGTATATGAAAAGTGTACACATTGTAAGTAGACGGCTCAAGAAATAGGCCAAAGGGACTGGATCTGCGTCACCAGCACCCAAATCAAAAAGCAGAATGCTCCCAGAACCCGAAGTCTTCCTTATGCCCCTTCGAGATGCTACGCCATGCCCCAAGTAGCCAACGGCCGGACTCCCCTTGCCATAGATTAACTTTGCCTATTTCAAACACATTAAAACGCAGCGTTTCACAGAAACAAAATCATATGATTTGAGTCTGGCCTCCTTCCCTCAGCATTTGATTTATGAGATGTGATGGGTAGGCATGGTTTGTTCTCAACACATGCCTGTTACTATTTCTCAGTTCCGTCTGCGAGTTGTCACCTTGAAAATAAAATGGCCAGCGGAGGAAACTTCCCAGTGTCTAAACTCCCGAGACTGCACCAAAGAGTAGCTGCAGTTCAGAAACCCACCGGTCTGATACTTCAAATCACAGGATGATTCCACCAAGTCGCCCTGGAGCATGATACACAGAATGCGCACATTCTTCATGAGAAATGAAACAAACCAAGCAGTTGCACCCAAAGGCTCTAATAAAAGCAGGCGTCTGTCACATCCTTAGGGGACTCCAAGGAGAGAGACTCGATTAGAATAAGGAGAACACACTCCGCCTCTGCGAATAGGAGAACAGAGGACAAAAGCTTTCTCTGAAGTCACCAAGGGGGTGGCTGGAAGCAGGAAGGCAGGCCAAGTGAGGGGAGTGTAGAACGGACACCTGAGGGAGCTGGTACCGAGCCCTGGGCCCACGGACCATCAACGGCGTGATCGTGAACAGGTTATTTCACTGCTCTGAGTCTCAATCTCTTTATCTGCTGAATTAAAATAATGGTACCCACCTCTTAGGCTCTGTTTGAAGATACGATTCAGTCAAATAATTGCAAGATTTAAAATAGCTGTTTATGTCATTAAGAAATGAGGAAAACGCCACCCCATGCCCTGACTCTGAAAAGAATTTGTTTCTAAGTACGTGGTCCTGGGAGTTCTTGAGGGCAAGATATGAACCTTATTCATCCCCAGATTCTAGTGCTTAGCATTTGATTCAAGAAATATGTGTTCCCTGGAACCGTCTTTGTCAGGTGGCTTTGTGGCTTTGCTTATGCATTTGGAAGGAAGACAGTGGCATTAATATTTATTCCCGCTCAGATGTCAGCCACTATGCCAGCCGCTGTGCAGGCGGTAACAGGCCTCGGCTGTCCTGTCACGTAGCCTTTACAATAATTCTACGGAACAGAGTGTCACAGACCAGGAACCAACACTCAGAAAGGCTGAGGTCATACGTCCAGACCATTGAGGGCTGACACTGAGGTCGGCTCTGAATATTTACAAACACTGGGTTCCTTTCGCTCACCATCTTCTCTGCCCACGCGTTAGTTCAGTGATTTAATCATTGACTCACTCGATCGACAAATATTAATGAGACACCCTAGGTGTGCCAGAGTCTCCTCTAGGCGTTTGCAGCATCGCAACAGAAGACAGATGAAATATCTACCCTCATGAAGCTTACATCCTAGTCGAAGAGGGCAGTAAATAAATAAATTAGGATTCAGATGGTGGACGGATGAAATGGATAAATAAACATAATTTAAGGTGGCACACCTGTCAGGTGAGACCTTCCTGCAGAGGTGGCATTGAGAGACCTGCAGAGCGTCCCCCTAAGTGGTACCAGCTGACACGGCCTCCTGCCCTTCCACAACATCCTCTTTCAGCTGTTCCTGAAGTTGACCCACGAGGCATTCTCAGCCATGCCCTGGCCTCCCTTGTGGAATGGTTTTGAAAGCTGGATTCACAGATCAGCGGGGACAGATCCCAGCCGGCCGCCCTGCCAAAGTCCTGTCAGCACTTACAGATGGTTCCCACAGATGGCTGCTTTCCTGTCTGTCTGGGCCGGCCCTCCTCACTGGAGGGACAACCTCCTGGAGCCGGATGAGTAGGGAGAACTGTCTGAGCAGCTTTTACGCAGCAACGGGACCCTGCGGCCTTCACCCCTGTGGATGCTCTTCACTTATGTTCTCCTAATTTCCTTTACCTCTCGTCCCATCAGAGACAGAGAGAACTAAGTGCCAGTGAAGGGGCATCGACTGTGCCCCCAGGTGTTTTACACGGTTATCGGAAAAAGCCTTGAGTTATGAGACCCTGCAGGTGACCTTCTTGTGTTCGGTGACACGGTCTTGCATGTGGTCACAACGATGGCAGCTGTCTTACCTCCACAGAAGTATTTCTTTGTAAAGACTGGGAGTTGGGTCCATCTCGAACCCATCCAAAGGCATCACTCTCACTTCTTAACATGTCATGCAATATTTGGCTGTAGGAAGAGAAATACTGAGCCCAAAAAAGGGAGATGAAAGTGTCTAGTGGAAGAGGACACGTGAGGTCTGAAGTCAGGCAGGCCTGAAGTGTGCATCCACTTCAGCATAGCAACGGGATCTTTAAGGAATCGCTTAATTTCCCCAGGCCTCTATCTCTCCACCTGCAAAATGAGGTTAGTGATACCCGGGCAGATTGAAAGTAGTCAGGGAATAGCGCTGGGCCTAGCCAAAGCAGCCAGTATAACAAGGAACAGAATGGCAGACCTAATGCAACATGTTCCTTGGAAATTTACCATAAGCTAACATCTGGTCATCAGTTTTGTGACAATAATGTCATAATTTTTCAGCCCACCAAAAGTCAACGCGTCCCTCAGGAAGGAATCACACTGACCCGGCTTGCTAGACCGATGAAAAATGAGAATATCAACTTTTAAAGTGACAAAGAGGATTCGAATTGGAATACAAGCCTCAAGGTCATATAGCATGACTAACATTCCCCTCACACACACACTGGAAAGCACAGGGGGAACCCAGGGATAATATGGAGGTCAACTGATGAATACGGAACTGGAACAAGAAGGATTAAGTGAAACGTCTATTTCAAGGCGTCAGGGACAACAGGGCCATGGGCACAGAAATATCCACATCCGTCCTCCCTGGACAATGCCTGCGTGGGTCCTGGTGAACTTCGCCTCCACAATTCTTCTGCTTCCTGGGGTCCTTTCTGATTGCCTTATTCTTTTCCTTAGAAATGCTAACATTCAATTAAGTCTCTTCAAATCTTTTAGACCCAAGAAACATTTATTTTTCTGCTGGAGGTGACTTTGAATTGCCCTGTTCTGAGCTCGCAGCATGGATTTTATAATTCAGCTTTCAGGCGACAATCGTAGTTCTATCCTCAACGTGTATCCATAGGGTTCCTGGGAACAGCAAATGACATAGATTTTTATGTAGCACCTGGAGCATAGTAGGCATTGAATAAGCTATTTTGATGATAATGGTGATGGTGGTGGTGGTGGTGGTGGTGGTGGTGATTTTGTGCATTGATCAGAACATACTTGTGCTCCAAATCAGGGACTATTTCAAAAGGAACAGCATCAGATGTAAAGAGCAGAGGTAGATAAAGTCACACACCATGATCATTTCTTGATTCCTCCTTCAAATGGCGAATCTATCTCTTAACCATGAAACTGACCGTGTGACCTCAGCTGAACTAGCCACAGAACCCCAGCCTGACAGCGATGGACTGGCGCATGGATGCATCATATAACCAAAACCAGCCAAAGGGCGTCTTTTGTAAATGAGTCCTTTGTAAGGATATTGGGCTGTTGTGCTCTACTGTTTTGGGCCTGCTCAGACCAGAGGAAGAGATCACATCACTGTGGGTAGAGGACAAAGTATCTGCTGAAGAAAGAGAGAATTCTATCATGTTGAGAAAAAGTGGATCATCGAGTAAGAAATAAAGACTTAGAAAGTGGAGGGACGGAGCTTTATCTGTCTTCTGTGTACCACAGAGATCACACCACCCTCTCCAGGTACGTTTCTTAAAACTGTTTGTTTCGCTGCTTTGCATGTTCATACCCATAAGGATCCTGAAGAATTGGATT
Source organism: Cynopterus sphinx (assembly GCA_030015415.1). Taxonomy (NCBI): domain Eukaryota; kingdom Metazoa; phylum Chordata; class Mammalia; order Chiroptera; family Pteropodidae; genus Cynopterus; species Cynopterus sphinx. The sequence continues at coordinate 3,126,610 of CM057383.1, read as the reverse complement.
TCTTTCAGAGATAAAATGGGGAAAGCGAAGCAAGAAAGAGAGATTCTGCAGCAGCCCTTGCCAGGACACTGGAAGCTGCTAAAGGCTGAAGGAAGAGGCGAACAGAAAAGTCTGAAGGTAAAATCTGAGCCCAGACAGCTAACTAGATTAGTCACATGGAAGTAAATAGTTGGGGAGAGACGCAAGTTCTAAAAGATTTTTGTCGCATCCCTCTAAATAGAGGCAGTTACTCTTTGGGGACTAGATGTCGCTCATTCTGCCAGAACTGAATAGAGAAATACACAAATCCATAATTATAGTTGGAAACGTCGATGCCTTTCATTCACCAATAGACAGAACAAGTAGGCAGAAAATCAGCAAGGACACAGCACTGAACAACGGCGGAGACAAACGGGATCTGACATCTGCAGAACCACACTCAACGGTAGCAGAATACACATTCTTTGCGAGTGAACATGGGACATTCACCATGACACACCTATTAAATGTCATCAAACAAGCCTGCATAAATTTTAAAGCATTGGAATCATAGCAAGTATGTTCTCGGAGCATATGAAATTAAACTAGAAGTCAATAGAAAAAAGGACGCAAAAATCTCCAACACTGGAAAACGAAAAACACATTTATGAATACGAGTAAAAGAGGGATTCTCCGAAAAATTAGAAAATGTTTTTAACGGAACAAAGTGAAAATGTGGCATTTCATATGTGCAGTGCCATTAAAATACTGCTAAGAAAGTTATAGCATTAAATGTTTATACTAAAGAAAGAAGTTCTCATATCAACAACTTATGTTTCCACCTTAAGAAATTTTAAAAAGAACAAAATAAACCGAAATCAAGAAGAAAAAAGGAAATAATAATGATAACAGCAGAAATCAGTGAAACCGAAAGCAGAAAAAGTAGAAAATCAGTAAACCTGGTTCTTTGAAAATACCAATTAAAATGATAAATCTCTTAAAAAATGATAAACCTCTAGCAAGTCTCACAAAGAGATGGAAGAGAGAAGATATCAGAAATAAACCAGAAATTTTTAACAGACCCTGCCCATCGTAAAAGGATAATGAGAACACTATGAACATCAATATAAACAAATTCCACAACTTCTGTGAAATGCACCAACTCTTTGAAAATAAGAAATTACTCAACTCTTATTCATAATGAAATAGATAACTAGTCACATACTAATAAATTAATCAAATTTGTAGTTTAAAACATTCCACAAAAGAAAAGTCTGAGCCCAGAAGATGTCTCGTGAATTTCAGAAATCATTTAAAGAAGAAACAACACCAATTCTATACAATTTCTTCCAGAAAACAAAAAGGAAATCCTTCACAGTTCAGTTTTTGAGGCCAGCATTATCTTGATACCAAAATTAGATAAAGGCAGTATCATATAAAAAAAAAATTACTGACCAGTAATCCTCTTGAACACAGACACAAAAATTCTCAACAAAATATTAGCAAATCAAATCTAGAAATATATCAAAAGAAAAGTACACCAGGACCAAGTGGAGTTTATCACATTAATGCAAATCTTTTTCCATATTCAAAAAAAGGAATGTAAATAATCATAGTAACAGTCTAAAGAAGAAAAATCACACAATTATATCCATCAATGCATTTATGACAGAAACTGTCAGCAAACTGGAAGTGGAAGGAAACTTCCTCAACCTGAGAAAAAGCATCTAGAAGAAACCTGCAGTTAACATCATCCTTAATGGGACAAGCTGAATACTTTTCCCCTAAGATCAGGAATAAGGCAAAGACACACACTCTTACTACCCCTATTCAACACCATACTGAAAGTGCTTGCCAGTGCAATGAGACAGAAAAATATATATATATACATTGGAAAGAAAGAAGAAAAACTGCTTGTTTTCAGATGAAAATATTTTCTACACAATCTCAACTATTCTACCAAAAAATAAATAAATAAATAAATAAATAAATAACCAACCAACCAACCTAACTCGAGACCTATTGAGTTTAGCTAAGCCAAAAGATAGAGTCCACCTATAAAAATCAAACCAATTTCTACCTACTACCAACAAACAATTGGAAACAACAACAAAAGTTTTAATAGCTCCGCCCCAAAATGAAACATTTATGTGCCACCTAATCCGTCACTTAGCAGGGGTGCAAACTTCCTGTAAGGGGTTGGCAAGTGTCTACTGCATATTCCTCTGTTTTTGCTTTGCTTTCTTTTGTTTTTGTTTTACAGCTCTAAAAAAATGTAAAAACCCTTTGTAGCTCGCTGGTCTTACCAAGTAGGCCACAGACCACATTTCACTTACAGGTTATAGTTTGCTGATCCCTGATCGACAGTACTCTGTATTCCGAAAACTGTAAAATCCTCATGAAAGACATCAGAAACCGAAAGAAATGGGGAGACGTAGTAAATTCATAGATTGAGTCAATATAGTAAAGATGACAGGTTGATCTATAGATTTAATGTAATATCAATCAAACTTCCAGCAGATCTTTTTTTGTAGCTATAGATAAGTTGATTCTAAAATTTATATGTGGAAATATAAAAGCTAAAGCTATTTTAAAAAGAAAAAAATTAAAACAATTACACTACTCAATATTAAGACGTTACAAAAAGACAATGATAGAGGTACTGTGACATTGGGAAGAGAAAGACACGTCGATCAATGAGATAGAATAGAGAACAGAAATAGATCCACAGATATGACTATTGGATTTTAAACAAAGATGTAAAAACACACATCGATGGAGAAAGCACAGTCTTTTCAGCAAATAGTGCTGAAACAATTACATAATCCATATGCAAAAAAAATAAACAACCATCATTTTTGACCTAAACCTGATGCCTTATACAAAAATTAACTAAAATATATTTACTGAAATGTAAAAGCAAAAACCTATAAAGCTTTTAGGTAAAATATAGCCGAAAATCTTCATGAGCCGGGATAAGACAAAGACATACACCAAAAATGCAGTCTCTAAAAGAAAAATGTTGATACACCAGACTTCATCAAAATGAAAGCTTTTGCTCTAGTGAGTTTTCTTCTGCGTCAATTTGTTAGAGTAAAGGGACATTTACAGGGATTTACAACAAGCACGCCCCAATGTGTGTCTGAGCACGGCCACATGCTCCTCAGCGTCATTCCTGACACAGACCCAGATGTTTCTCTTGGGTTCAACCTTGGTTATAATCAGATACCAGCCTTCCTCTTGTATGGTCTGTACCAACTTGGTCATTTTCTCAAAAAAGGCAAAAATTAGAAAGCCATGTAGAGGAGAAACATTTACCAAGGAAAACAGTAAACTAGCAAGTACGTGTTTACAAAGAAAGTGTAAAGTCTTCCCTCCTGGAAGCCTCTCTCACCCAAACCCATCATGTTAAATGTCAACTTAAAACACCATCCGGGCATGTTTCTGAAGAGACTTTTCAAAACCTTGGCCGATGGGCAATCTCTCATTCAAGATGGATGTCGTTTGTAATGAATCCCCTTGATGTCGTTCCTACTGACAGGTAACAGACCCCTTTAAATGTTACAGGAAACTGGGGGAAAGGGGTATACATCGGTGCATCATCCTCGAGGTGGCGAGAGGAGACTTAAAAAGGTGATACGCACTTTTCCCAGGTGATTTCCCCTCGTTTCCGAGTTCAGCTTATTTTGACCATGTCAAGCACATTTAATGTCAAAGGCTAATGTACTTCTTAAATATTTAATTTATACAATTCACAGCATCTCAACTACCGTGTGATCTGGAACCATTCGCTCGCCCTGCTACCTCTGCCGTGGGCTCTGCTGGACCTAACTGACCTCCTTTCACTGTTCCTTCTTCCGACCTGATTAGAATAAAAAGGAGAAAAATGGGGATGAAAGGTATGGTAGAGGGGCAAGTGAGAAGTGGAAAATGGGAGGATAGATGATGGTTAGAAAAAAGAGAGAATCTCTAACCCATGTGTATTTAATTGAACAGTTCTGGAAGCTTCATCTCTATAGAACTATAAAGTAAGGACATCTGCTCTCGAGCAGTTTGGGGGCAGCGGTCATGGGGAGAGACAGGAGAATGAACGCTGCTGCCTTGTAATGAACTTTTTATGGGTTCTCTCTGGATGCTAGGTATGTGTGAAACATTCTTTCCTTGGGTCAGAGATTTTATTGCCTTCGCAATGGTCAGATTTCACCGTAGTAACTGATGGGAAACATTTGTGCTGGATTTAAAGAGCTGACTGAATACCCGGCTCATAACAGCAAGCCTCATTTGTGGGGAGAAATCGGAGCTCTCACTCCAGTCCAAATAGCCTGGACCAGAGCAGTAAGGATGCTGGTCCTTGTGAAGCCAATTCAGAATCACCAGCCTCAAAAGCCAAACTGTCCAAGAGGGAAAGTTTATCCCAGATGTGTTTGGCTCATGTGCAGCAGCAAGTAGAGAGAGAATTTTCCCAGATAAGGAGACGGCCAAAGAATTTGATTTGGCCCAACTCAGGGTGTCATGGTTAATCATAGTAGTCTGTGTGCAGAACCAGTAACTGCAGTCCAAGGGTGGAATTCACTGGATTTTAAGTTGAGAACAAAAGATCTTGATGAGTTTTGCCATGCTGGCAAAGGGAGGCATGAAGGAATGAGAGAGAAAAAGCAAAATGTGGTGGGAAGAAAGATGGAGGAAAGAAATAAGCTACTGATTAGGGAACACTACTAAATATTTGTTCGTGTCCCAAGGACTTTGCTTGACGCCATCTCGTGACTGTGAGTCAAGATAAGTCTGTATGAAGCTTGCTCTCTTGGAAGAGTGAACCATTCAAATTCAATCGAATGCTTTTAACCTTATTTTTCCGCAGCAGCAGAAACCTTTGTTCGAGTGAAACCATCAAGAAACTCACTACACCAAAACAGATAAACGTATAACTGTGATCTGAGAAAACACGAGTTTCCTACACAAGAGAGTGGGTGACAGACCCAGGCAGAGCTGGGGTCCCTCCCTTGACCCGTGTTCTTCCCATCCCATCACATCATCTCTTTATGGAGACCTCATGAACCTTCCTGAATTCAAGTCTCACCTCTCCCATAAGAGCGTAAGCCTCAAAGGCAAATTTCAGGTCTTACAGACTTCCTTTTATCCCTCACTGCATCGAGACTGACGCACACACCAAGACTCAATGTGTGTCTACAGATACGTAGACAGACTCCGGGAATTTTTCAGTAATGAATATAGAGGTGCAAAGCAAATTGCAAGCTCACAAAGAAGTTGAAGCTGGGGAAGGTATGTTATGTCTCTGTCTGGATGAGCCCTTCTCTTTTGAAGTGGGTGGATGTGGTTTTTCTCTACGGGAGCAGTGCAACCTGAACCACCCATGGGTGCGGGCCATGCTGGTGAGGATGTGGGCGGGTGGGGAGGGCCAGGCTCGGAGGCCCTGCGGTCATGTCGAGCACATGGTATCCATGGAGGTACCAGCCAGAGTGGACAGACAAGTTTCAAGATAAAGGAAGAAAATGTGTGTACGAAGCTGGGCAAACACAGAACGGGAGGATGGGCAAGGATTAGCAAGCCAAGAGGTCCAAATAGGTTATCAGGCTCATTCTAAGACTGAGGAATTCATTCATGAAAAATCGAAGTATTCTAATGTTGTTGTTATTGTTAATTACATAAGCACGTCTCGGAAGAGGATGGTCCGTTGGTTTCTTGACTCTTCCTTCTCCCCCTTTCGTACTATATGACATGATTAGACCAGATGTAGGCTCATGAGACGTGCAGGCCTCAGTTCCGTTTCATAAACACTTACTCTATGTCAGGCACTTTGCTAAGAGATAGGATACCAATTTCCCTGACTTCGAGAAACAGATAAATGCGCCTTTTTTTTCAAGATTAGAAGAAACACATCCCTATTTTCAGGAAACAAATAGTCTTTTCAAAGAATGCTTGGGTAACCTCAATACAGAGGGCATTGCTGAACCCAGTGTCTGGTGCCTAATAGATGCTCAATAAGTGAATGAATGATAGAGGCACAGTTAGGGTGGCATGGGAGTATAAAAGAGGAGACATGAGCTCAGTCCAAAATAAGAGGCCATTTCCAGAAAAATCATTTTATAAAAATTTAATAAATGCAAAAGGAATTGACGTTTTATAGCACTTTGCATTTTGCAAACTACTTTTGCACTGAACCACCAAACAGGAAAGTTATAATCCTCCCTCCAGTGCCAGATAAGCCAATCGAGAAGTAAGAAGCTTATCGAGGTCACCCAGCTGGTAGGAATCAGCACTGGGACTCAAACTCATTTTATTTTTATTCTAAAGTTCGTGTGTTTTCCAGAAGCCCAGCTTGGCAACCAAGAGCTGTCACATGTTAGTTCTCTACTGGGACCCTGACACTGAAGAAGTCCTTGGAGGACAGCGTCCCAGTTGGCCCCTGAGGAGTCACTTCATCCTCTAAAATGAAAGGGCAGGGAGTCTGACACCTCAGTTTCTTGCAGCCATCACCTTGACGATGATGGCTTTTTCAATTTCCCTGGCCCCATCCCGTAGAAAACCGAATGGCAAAAAGGAAAACAGTATTTAGTAGGAAAATGATAACTTTCGGAAAATGGTAGACCATGCTCCTTAGCAAAAGCTCATTAAACGAATGCTAAATGAGCAGGAAGATGTTTTCAGCAAGACAACATCATCACGCACGCACGATTCTCAGGTACAGCTCCATCAGTTTAACTGTGTGCGAGATGCCACTGCTGCTCTGCGGCTCCCCGTGAGCCCTGAGAGCCCGCACTCCTTGCATGTAAACGAGGAATGATTCAGGCTGTGAAAGAGAAGCCGGAGCATAAAGGCAGCCCCGAAGCGTGGTGCTGCATGGATGAAACGGCTCTTTACGTTTGTTCAGTTATCTGGTTAACGCCGGAGCCACAAACTCAAAAGGGGCTGGGGAGAGAGAGGAAGGGCGAGCAGAGAAAAGAGAATCCATCATCTTCTAGTCCTTATTGAATCAAGAGTCGCCCGTGCGTAATTGCTCCTCGAACTGTGCTCCCCGTGGCATATCTTGTCAAATCTAAATGCATCTGCCCCTCGTTCTTAAAGCCTCTACGACCTCATTTCTCCTTGGAGGGTAAAGCAAAGAGCAGAGGACCACGAGGACGCAGCTAGAATCCTGACCTCCTCTTGGGAAGTCCCCAGCCTGACCTTGCCCTCTTCCTTCTCCTGCCCCTGGGCCCCTCACCCACAGTCTTCCAGCTGGAGACAGAGCAGTCATCCGAACATGCCTCCTGCTCCTGCACCAGGACATCCCACTGATGGCCCTATCCAGCCCCCTCCACTGTCTTGACGGCCGGACTACCCCCTTCTCTCCAGCACAGCTTCCCTGTCTCCAGCCTCCACCCCCCAGTCCTGAGCCTTGGATGTCCCCTGGCTTGTGGAGGTCACCTCGCCTGCTTCCCTGTCTCTACCCTCCACCCCCCAATTCTGAGCCTCCCTCCATGCTGCCAGGGTAATCCTCTAAATCACAAATCAGCAAGTCGCTCTCACATGGGAACCCTCGACGGCTTCCCGTCCCCCTGGAAACTCTGAAAGACAAAAATGCAAGGTCCTTTGACGCGCACACCATTTACCACATCGCTTTAATTTGAAAATAAACTGTAAATAATAAAGTGATAAGCAGAATATTAGCAACAAGATTTTAATGTGTTTGAAGTCAGATCGCCTTATATTTAATATGTACAGATAATGAAGTAGAAAAGTTTATTTTTCCTTAAAAAAGATAATGTCATTATTACATTGCTGGTATACTTTACAATCATGGAAAAAATTTTTGCTTTAACTGTTGGGGGAATGGGGAGGCTATTTTTAAAAACTGAAATGTCTATGCACTGGCTTTATCATCACGTTTTGTTTTGGTTTTCTTTTCTTTTTTTCTTTTTTTAGCATTAATTTAAAGACAGGCAGGTCTGAGCTCTAAACCAATCCTGATACGCTCAAGATCTTTGACCTTGGCTTGGGTTAAGTTATTTAACTTCCTGAACTTCATCCTCTTCCTTTGTGAATCTGATAAACTCTCTACCCTAGAGATACCTTATTCCAGTTATGTAAGGTGAGTTACACACTTAGTTCGATCAAAGAGGAAAGATCTAATGCTTTTATTATGATGGGGGTTAGTGTTATGCGTCATTTTTCCCTCCCACTGTAAAAGCATTGCCTAAATATCACACCATTCTTTTCCTTAGTTGACATTTTTTTTGGTGGAAATTGTAGAAACAAAATATAGTGGAATGAAACACCAACAGAACTCTGGCTGGTAACAACCTAAAAAATAAATTTTTTAAGCTCCAATTGTAAAAGAAAATCTACGCCCTAGCCTATCGTTCCCATTTCAAGCGATTTCTAGAAACTCCAAACTTCCTCGTGCAAGTGCGACATTTAGAGATGAATGTTATGGGGTTGGGTCTGTATGTACTAGTGCTTGGAATCAGAATGAAGACTAAATGTTACACATTAAATTTAATGAAAGTCAGGATGAATTTCCATCCTTAAGCCCTTTATTTTCAATCTTGTTGCACAAGGAGCAGCCGAAACTTCCCAAGCTTGCCCTATTCCACTTCAATTAATTCGGCAAGCGAGACGGAACTGGCTGTTTAAAGCCTCAGCCAGTGGCAGAACGGGGTGTTATTAGCACAGTCTATGGAATAAATCCTGGAGAATGTGCTGGTTGTCTTCTCAGACAGCCAATCACGGCCCTTGTTCAAAAGATTTTTGTTATTTTGAATTAATCAGTGTTGTCTCCCCGACACTAGCACGGCCAAATGCGAGCAGAGGCAGAAGAAGGGTGGCATGTCCAGCTGACTGGATATTGCATAAACGTGCCCGTTGCATAGCAGCTCGGATGCTGCCCATCCTTGGGACGGCAGGCAGGAGGGCAGAATGATGGAACTTAATTACAACATGTACAAGCAGCCCGGGGAGCTGCCCTGGGAGGGAGACCTAATGGGTGTCAACACGATTATGGATCTTCAGACACATTTGAAAATAACAGACTGTGACACAGACACAATGGCCATGTTGTCATCCCATCTTCACAGCGATTTGACATCCCGGATATTAATACAAAATTGAATTAGAGGAAGAGATGGCACGGTAATTTTCCAGCCTGGCTTTCTAATTTCTGTCAGCCGAGGGAGGGCAAGCCCTCCAGTCACTGTGGCAGCTCAGCTACCTACCCCACAGCCCACCCCGCCCAGGCTCCTGCCTCAAAACCTGACAAGGCCGGCCCGATTTCACATCAGCTCCTCGGCTGCCAACAACCAAGGTGCTTAGAAGCAAAGCAGAAGCTGCAAATGATGGACTGCTTATCCCAAACACGCCTCCGAGCTGCACCCCAGGACTCCCCTGATGTGCTCTGTCACCCAATCTTATTCTCTTAACATCACCTTCTACCAGCCACACAGCCTCAGCCAACCCCCTCACCCATCCTGAATCCCAATCTCTTTATTGCTAACATGGGGTTAGGAAAAGCAGCTAGACTAGATTAGAATTACCTGTAAATTTTTTAAAAAATGTAAATCCCTTTGGAATTGGAATCCTCAGGGGATAAAATCCAGGAACGTGTATTTTTAACAAGTTTTCCCGGCTCCTGGGGCAACCAGCTCTGTACTGGTCACCAGATTAGAAGGCTAGACAAGCCTGGAGGACCTATAAGGGGCCATTCCAGTGTGGAAGCTTGTCAAGGTGTCCTTCCGATTGTGCTAACACTCATGGCTCACGTGCCAACTACAGCCGACACCGGGTATGTACACAGACGCTGTCTCGTTGAGTCCCCACCATGGCGCCTCTGACCATGGGGCTGCAGATACCATCTCCTACCAGTCCCTTAGCTCTCACTTTAAACGTCACTTTGTTCAGGTAGCCCACTGACCCCAGACCGTACCCACCCCCAAACGTCCTCATGACTCTGCCTCCTTTCCCTCTGCTCATCCTCAAGGCATCACAGTGTTCGCAGGTCCACCTTGCCCCAGGGAGCGGATGGTGCTATTGCAGAGTTTCACGTTTCCTTTTCATGTTCTGTAAAAAGCTTTTTCTTTCAGTGACCGAGATGCTAATAAAAAGGTGTCCTAGCCCTTTAGAAATCAAAAGCCCTATGTAAATTGTATTTGCATCTCTTTCTACCCAGGTGTTTAAAATAGACTAAAATAGTTGGTTTTAGCAGAAGACTACTGTCTACCAAAAATGATGCTACGTCTTGGTGAGGCAGATGCACTGTGTCTGATTATAAACTTTTCTTGATATCGGTCCCCAGATAATTTGGTTTTTAATAAATAAAACACATTTTTGCTGACCCAGGAAAAGTCAGAACATACAAAACAAAAAATCATCCATGATCTCAGCACTCACGAATAACATCGGTGAATATTTTGCTAGCTATAACAGAACATTCACATAATAATATTTATAATATCAAAAGGTGGGTAAACACTTAAATATTTATAAATTTTATGCATTTCAGTCTACTAGTCATCTATGTTTATGTAATTACTTTTATATTAATTTGTGTTGCATAAATATATGTTCATAGTTGCATGTTATATAGTTTGTATTTATCACATACATGATAATATTTATTTATAGAATGTATAGGTATATAGGATATAAAAATATATAAGTATATCTATTATATAGACTTAGACTTATAGATTTAAATATCTGTTGATATTATAAATAATGCTGTCGGGAATGTCCTGTTAAAAATCACTGTATTGCTGACGAGTTGCTTCTTTGGTGTTGGCTAAGGATGAATAATCTATTACTCTCAAGGTATAAGAAATACTGCATCATTTTTTTTTTTTAAAGCAAGTGAAACCTCACTTAAGCTCTTTATTGGCTGAGACTGGCAAGAGAGCCATGTGCAGACATTTATGTGGTCCTTCTCCCTGTCATGGCTTGTGCCAGAACCAGGAGGCCAAGGGCAGACCCAGTGTCTGGACTGGTCACCAGCACTGATGACCAGCCCTGTGAGGCCTGGGGGACTCTCTCAGGTCCCTGAAGCTCCCCCGGCGGAGCTTGTCCCCTGTACCAACTGCACCCCATGGACCTGAGTGACAGCTGCTCGGGCCCAGCACTTACTACCTGAATCCCCCAGGTATCTGCCTGGCATTTTGGGGCCTGAAAAGGAAGGTCTCCCAGCCCGTCATTCAAGATCCATCTCATGTCTGTTCTTGCAACACAGGCTCATTCTCAGTTTAACATGTAATGTGTCTGCACGGCCAGACATAGGATGCTAGGTCAAGGGCTATAAATATTTTTTAGGACTTTTTAAAAATTCTTTTAAATAGTTTATCCTGAAAATATCACATACACAAAAAATATATAAAAATGCAGAGACAAAGGATACAAAATTATAAATCAAATACCATTGTACCCACGACCCAAGTCAAAAAACAGATTTATACAATTCATGGCAGGTCCCCTTCTATCTTTGCCTCATCCCACAGGAAAACATGATTTTGGGTTTTGAGCTTATCAGTTGTTTTCCCATGAAGTATAACTAAATAATATCTCTCTCGGGACAATTGTAAAGTATTATATTCTTGAGGACCCTATAAAAGTGGTACTACTCTTGGGACTCTTCAGAAACTTGATTTGTCATTCAACTTAATGTTTTTTAAGATGCGCTGTTGTCGATGCTCGAAGCTCTGGTTAATTCGTCTGGCCAGAGTCAAGTACTCCGCCAGAGGAATAACCACAATTCACCCGGGCAGTCTCCTCCTGATGAACATTTGGGCTTTTTCCAGCTTTTTGCTATTACAAACAATGCCACGAAGAACGTATTTCTGCAGCTCTCCTGGTGCCCACCAACAAGACTCTGTCTGGTGTCTACACCCGAGAGGAACTGCCAAGTCAGATACATCACACAGCTCCACCTGAAAAGAAAATGTCAACTTTTTCCAACATGTTCATGAACATTTCGTACTTTCCCTTCACTCTTCTTCAAGACATAAGATTTGCCAATCTGGTAGGAATAGAACAACATCTCCTTGTCACTTTAATTTCTATTTCCCTGATTTCTAATGAGATAGAGCAGGAAATGCAAGAGATCAGAAGAACCAATCACTCTTTTGAGGAAATAAAAATCTGAAAACCAACTGCCTGAATTCCTTCCTATTTCATCTGCTGTTCTGGCTTTTTCAATAATTCCAAGACTGAGCTTTGAAAACCCATCTCAGTTTGCTGATGGAAGCGATACTGCAAGAGATCCACAGACCACTATCAGATCAAATTGCCACCAATTAAAGGGAAATACCAACCATACCACATACGCCTTAAAAGCGATCCCAGAAACACATCGTTTTCTCAATGGAAGACCTACTCTACCCAAAACCTAAAGTGGAGAAGGGGAAGAGGATGCTGCTTGTAGCGCGTGTCCTCATTTGGTCCTCATGACTGCTCTGCAGTAAAATGTAATTTCCTAATTCGACAGATGAGGAAACCGAGGCTCTTAGAAGTTAAGAAAACTGCCTAAGTGTCCATGGTTAGAGAGAGAGTCAGTGCTGAGGTTCAAACCCTGGGCTGAGCCGAAGCCAGGGTGCTGCTACTGCACACGGTCTCCCAACCTGAACTCGAAGGAGCCGTGACCAAAGGATTCTGCACTGATCATTTACAATTTCATCCTCAATTCTTCCATTTGTAGGAGGAAAGTAATTAACTTAAGGATGAGTTCTCCATAAATTATTCTTCAATCTGGTTTTATATTTGAATAATTAAGTTTAAAACAGAAAGACTAATAATGAATCTAATGGTTACCAAATTACGAGATTTTGAAAATCATTGATTTCTTCATTTGCTTGCTAAAATTAATTGATCTCATTTACATATACAGATTGCATTTGCTTTAGCTTTGAGAATATTTATGTTCCAAGCTTTTCCACCAAAGTTTCAAAACCCATTTGCAGAAATGCAATTCTATTTCAATTATGCTTATTGCATGGAAACCAAAGCTTTATTGCTCTTCTAATTAACACTATTATGAATGTTCCTTTTATTTGAATAAAACGTCCTTGTAACTTAAAGAATAAAATGTTAGCCCTGCCAAGCAACTTTAAAAATACATATGGAAATGATCAGTATTAATACAACTTCTGGTAAATAAGAGAAATAAAAGCAAATTTTCCTGTTACAAAACAAAACAAAATAAAAACGCTATAAAATACATTTTTAACAATTTCTACAACACAATCCTCTAAGCTCTATGACCATGGGATGCTAAATGCTTATATCTCATGTGATGAGAAGGTATTTTCTGGAATGATGAATGGATGGGATATACCCAATAGGATTTACAAGAAATACAGAAACATAAGAATTGAAAGGCACTAAAAATCTTCTAATTCACTGGTTTTCAAAATGAAGGTCACCTATAAACTTGGCAGGTTACAATTAGCATTTTTTTACAACAAAATATAAATTTAATAGAAAATATATCAGAACAAATATTGTTTTGTGAAACTTTTGTTTGAGTTTTATAGCTTAAATGTGAATAGTAAATGTGTGTGAGCAAATCTGCGTGTGTGTGTGAGAGAGAGAGAGTGTGTGTGTCTATATGGGGTGGGTGTGTATGTGAGTGTGGCCTGGGTCATGGACATGACATAAAATATAGTCATAAAATATATTCCTCACTATGGATCAAGGTCAAAAAGTTTGAAAACCCCTCATCTAATTGATCTTCCTTGCCCAGAGAATTCTGAAGCACTGACATTTCAAAGACAATAAATTCCGGACTTTGGCATTAGACAGCTTGGGTTCAAATCTTGGCAGGTAACTTAACCTTCCCAAATCTCAGTCTCCTCTTTTGTTATATGGAGATAATAAAAGGTTCGTTTTAAAAAGTCAGAGAGATCAAGCGTGTAAAGTCTTTAGCACTAGCCTGGCATAAGCAGGAAACGTTGGCTCTCATTATTTCCCAGATCTTGCTGAAGATCATTATCTCTGATTAAATGTATCCACTTTTGATTGCATCCATTTTCTTCACTCACATGAATCTCCTCGTTACTGAGTTTTCACTGTTTGTTCCTTTTCAGCGGCTCCTGCAGCTAGCCAAGAACCAGGATCAGAAATCGGCAGCACGAAGCGAGGGGGTGGTCAGAGTCCCAGTTCAGTCCCCACCCGTATGACTCCCTGCTCAGGATTATGAGGAAAGACAAGGGATGGGCATCTCTGTACCCCAATTTTACACGGCTTTCAAGTAAAAATGCGGGCACAACCAGGGAGATTCTGAGTCACGTTAGAATTCTTCATGCCTCCTCGGTCCTTTTGCTATTGTACTTGCTTTCTGCGACATGGTTTCACCAGCAAAACAAAGGACATACTGAAAAACAAACAGGCCAAATCCTGCAATAACGAGGTGAAGGGTGGCTAAAGCATGGGAAATAAATGCAAGAGACTACACTGAAAATATTGTCTGTTGGAAGGAACTTTGAAGGCGAGTGAAGCGTTCTGGGCTTTCTGGTGCAGTAATAAACACAGGCAGCACTTGCTGAGGTCTCGCCCCGCCGGATGCCTACACACATTGTCTCCACGACCCTCACAACGCCCGTGACGCAGTTTCCCTGCTTATCCTGGGTCTTCTCGCAGCAAAGCCAAAGATTCAAGGGCTGGGAACATTTTATCAAACTGTGAAGCTGAGGTTCACAACCGGCCCTCTGTCTGTGGGGCCAACACTCTTTGGTTCCAGGCCTTCCGTGGGTCAGGGGGCCATCAGAGGCCTTTTAAACAGGAGAAGGACATGAAGAGACCAGCATTTCCTCTGCTTTTTCTGTAAGATTAGGAGAATACGCCAAAGCAAGGAGACTTGGAGTCAAGGTCTTGACCCCTGGGAGCAGCTAATCAAAACAATTGGAAGGCAATGAAGCAGGCAGGGAGGCGGGGGAGGCACTGTGATGTGGACAGACAGGTTAAGTCAGATGTGAGAGACCAGATTACTACTATTATTCTGGTGATGGTTTAAATGTGAGGCCCAAAGTGACAAGCCAAGGGTCTCCAGGTGGCAGCTACACACCCTGAAATCCTAAATGCAGGCAGAGGCCTCCGGGAGGCAAGATGTTGAGTTCACTTTGGGGCTGTTCACTGAAGTTCCCAGGGACCCACCAGGGAAGACAAAGCCGATTTGCATACAAAGGCCACGGAGCTCTGGAGCAGAGAGATGGAGCCAGACTGCCTGGCTGTGAATCTTAATTCTGACACTTAAAAGCTATGTGACTGAGGGCAAGTTAATACATGTAAAACACTGCCTGACACGTAGCAAGAACTTGGGAAGTGCTAGCTATTAGGATGATTATATAACCAAATGAAATAAAAAGAGGGAGAGGCAGAAAGCTCCCCTGATCACTGCTTCCTCCCCCATACCACTTCCCTGTACTTACCTTAGATTCTGCTTTGAGATGGTTTAGGAATAACAAAGGTGCCAAAGGGAATTAGAGAAGAGCCCACCGTGTTTACTGGTCCATTCCCATTGGTCTGCAAGGTTGGCCCTGTTCCCAGTCAGACCCCGTGGTGGGATGGCCTCCCGTTACATCCTATGTTCTTCATTCATTCTGCTGGGGCAGGTAATTGTCCTATAATTGAATTTGAAACTAACTCCTTTAAGGGATCTTGTAGAGGTAAATCAGTTGGCCTAGCCTTCATCCGTGGGAGAACAGAACACTCCAGAACCCCAGGCAAGGTGGAGAATTAACGTGTATAAAGGACTTATACTGTGGACCTGTTCGGTCGGCAGGGAGGTAAGGAAACTGAGGCTCTGGGAGATGGAATAACCTTCCACCTCTTCACAGCCAGCAGGTGACTAAGTGGAATTCTAAGCCAGGACGTCCTCGTCCGGGGCTCATCTTTCGATCCCTCCCATATCCGTCTCATCATTACACCGTTTATCATCGGTGGCAAAGCCAGGCCCAGGGAGCTCATTAACTAATCCTAAAATGTTATGTCCCATTTCCAGTACTTTCCACTGAAAGATGATGCTTTCTGATGGCTCAGCGTGAGAGCTTCCTCATGCTGAAACCCCCTGAGTTACCGATGTAGCGTACCAACTGCCAGCTATGCTCACTGGGTTCCTTCACTGGCACCCCCATGGTTTGCTCTGTTTCAGGCCCTAGAGTAACGTCATGGAAAACCATCTACAAACTTAGATAAATATCCGGCATAGAATAGCGTGCAAAGAAATAGAACCACTAAGATACAACTATCCACCCAGTTAAAATTTTCCTTTAATTAAACATTGACGAAATTTAATCTGGTTTTCCTTAGCAAGATTCCCCTACATTTTCCCTAGCGTCAAAGGGCTGCTGGCTATCGTCACGTTCCGTAAGCTTTTCCAGGCTTGGACACAGGAGCAATGAAAGAAGTAGCCTGGTATCCGTCCCTAATGACGTCGGCCTTCGTTTCCTGAGCTCTGTGCTCCTCACCTGGATCTTAAAGCTTTGCATGTGAGGTTGGCTTCTTTCCTGCTCTGTCCTGTTTGAGGTGGATGAACTTAGGGTCTACCAGCCTCTTGAAGGAACCTCTTTTTTCCTGGCTGAATCTTTCCAGATTCCCACTTCTAGCCATGGAAGATTAACTTGCTCCGCAGCAACCTGACTTCCAAGACAACTAGAAATGCTAGACAAATTATTTTGTTTTTTCAAAAGTCTACTTGAATGCATTAGAAGGCCACTAAGGAAACACGAATTTCAGAGGCTTAAAAGCTTGGGGGAGAAAAAGAGAAGTTGAGGGAGGTGATTCCAATATTTGGCTCCTTTTTGCTATCCTCACAAGCTGCTCAGGGATGTCAAGGCCTCAAGGAGAAGCACCGCAGTCACATCCAGCTTCCCTTTAGAGCCCCAGAGGGCCCTCCCAGGCATGAGAATGAACAAAACCCAACCACATGCTGGCTACAAAATCTATGCCTTAAAAAATAAAGCTGCGGAAAGGTCAAGAGTAAAATAAGGAAAAAATATTCCATGCAAACACTAACCCAAAGAAAGAAGGATTCGTCACACAACTGGAAAACAAAGCAACTCTGACTTTAAAGGGGGGAAAAAATCCCCAGAAATAAAGAGAACAATTTTATCATGATGAAAAGAGTGAATTCACCAGGAAAATAGAAAAATTCAAAGTACATGATGACCTGTATCAGGCAGGGTTTCTACAGAAGTGACAGAACATGCTAGAAAATGGAACAGGGAAAATTTAATACCCAGAATTGTCAGCTGAGTGAGAGGTGGGTAACTACTGAAAGGCGCGGAGCAGGTGGAACTGTGGGGAGCGGGGTGCAGAGGGAGAAGTGCACAGTGAGGACCTTGGAAGCTGTGGGGAAGGCCCGGCCCTGCTGAGCGGACCCTGAAGCTGCCACAGCAATGCCCCACGACCACTGCGGGGACAAGCAAACGCGGCCCCCTCACTTTTGAGCTCCACCAAGATGTACGGTGCGCATAATAGACCCTCTCAAAAACAATCATTGGTGATAAGAATGATGTCTTCTGGAAATTGTCCAGGAGTCCGGCATAGACGATAGACCATTTTTACCTTTTGATTTTGTCGCATTTCCTTGTCACATTCCCGAGAAAGATCCTTTCAAAACAGAAGTGCTTTAAACACCATTCTGCCCCAGATTCATTTACTTTTCCTTTTTGTTACTCTTGGCCACCAAGACGTCCCTCGGCCTCCCTCTCTAACGTAAAACCTCAGGGCCTGTCCCCACACTTCTCAGAAAGCTGGTCCAAATGAAAGCGCCCTGCGAGGAGCCGGTGGCCAAATGAAATATGCGCGTAATTTAGTAAGCGGGGACACCCAGCCAACAGCAGTCCCCACCAAGGTGGCAGCTTGGGAACAACCGGGGAGAAGGTGGCGTTAGCCCCTGCAATGTCAGCCGGAGCCCTGATGCAGAGGCCGGATTTGGCCTTAATGACAATCATTCCCCTTCGGGGATCAATTCCGCGCTTGGTGTCTTTTGTGCAACTCTTTTCAGCTTCCCTGCGACCTTTGGAAATCTCCAAGGTTACATGAACGGCCTAAAGAACAAATGAGTCTTTCCAAGTTGGGGGGTGGCTTCCTCAACACCCACTCAGCACCCATCCACCAGTGACCAGCCACCGCGAAAGGGAGAATACACGATGTTGTTGTTTCTCTCTCTCCCGCGGCCTCTTCCCACTGGGGTTAACAAAAGATGGAGAAGAAAGTTCTCCCATCGGGTCCCCACAGCCCCCCACCCCCATACGTGGCTGTCACAGCGTCTTTGCGGAATGACTTCCTGCCCTAAACGCCTCCCTGGGTGGCCAGGGCCAAAGCCAGATCGCCGCGCTGCAAACCCTTAACTCTGGCGTCGGAAAATGCCATTTTCCAGATTCTCTGTTAAAACCCAAACATGCTGACACGTTGAGACAGTATGCCCAAAGTGTGTTCCTAAGTACGTTCTTCAAAGTGTCCTTAGAAAAATAATCTAATAGTTTAAAAAGAAAAAAGCGGTGCGGTGGGGGCATCTGTCTTTTTGTGGGTTCGGGATGCCAAAGGTGCTACAGATGCCACAGAAAGTCAGATCATTCCATTATGTTTAAATTAGTGGTTCCCAAAAGGACCTGAGCATGACTTCCTATTGTTTTTCCATCAGTAAACATCCCAAGCATACAAAGCTTTCTTTGGAAAACCCTGACTTAAACCGTCATTTACAGCCACTCAGAGCAGTGACCAGATGGCGGGGCCTCGAGTCAGGAAAACGTGAGGCTTCCCGATCTCCCACGCTGCAGCGGAGACGAGATCATTCCCACCCCATGGGTTTTTGTTGGGAGGCGCAGGTGACATTCTGGTTAGGAACGGGGTTTGAAGGTAGTGAAGAGGTACTCA
Organism: Cynopterus sphinx; assembly: GCA_030015415.1. Taxonomy (NCBI): domain Eukaryota; kingdom Metazoa; phylum Chordata; class Mammalia; order Chiroptera; family Pteropodidae; genus Cynopterus; species Cynopterus sphinx. The sequence continues at coordinate 3,107,797 of CM057383.1, read as the reverse complement.
GGTGGATTTAACATCAGCGTGGCCATCTTCGCCTGGCCCTTTCTGACCATTGTTTTCATGCTGGTCATTTTGGCCTCCGTAGCTTCTCAGTGGCCCAGAGGAGCTGGAAGGCAGGCCAGTAAAGTAAGTGGATTCGAAGAGGGTGGTATAGAGCCAGGTGCATGGACCACACTGCTGGCCCCCGGCACCAGTCCTCTGCTGACCTGAAGACCCGCCGGGACGCAGCCACACCACACCTGTGGCTCCACCAGTGTCCTGTCTCCAGAACGGGGCTTTCGGCCCCCTGAAGGGCACGGTGCGTGGAACAAACACGTGTTTCACTTGGCAGAGACTGTGGGCCTTGAGGCACAGGTGTGGGAGGGACACATGATCAGAACTAGGTCCCCAGTGCACCAGCTCTGACTGTAAAGGGGCCTTGGTTGAGCAGACCTTGAGGGCGAACCAGTGAGTTCTCATTCCATTCAGCATTGAGCTTGGGGTCAACAGCGATCACGGATGAGGAAATCAAAAGCCGCACACAGTGAGCCAGGGGGACCAACTTGGTGACATTGCAAAGAAGAGCCTCAGGGACGACCAACAGCCTCGCTAGCCCCCATCTGCCCACCACCGTGACTGCCTGGTCCATTTACTTGTTTCTACTGCTGACGAGATGGGGAGCCTTTGATGCAAGGGGCATGTCTTATTCACATTCGCTTCCCTAGCACCCTCTGACTTGGCAACAAACCACAGATGTGAGAGAATGAATGAATAAATACCGAGGATGCCATAACTCGGATGAGGCCGTGGACCTGGCAGTTCCTCGTGCCTCCCTCCTTGAGGGAAAATTTGCACTTTTATGGAAAGAGGAGGCCATGTCCTAAGAGTTCTGCACACAGGAAGAGGCCCCTTCTCTTTCTGTCCTTCAATAACCCACAGCCAGGACCCACGGACTGGACGAGTGGTCTATGTATCCATCCTCACACCCCCAGATGCTCAGTGAACGTTCTCGTGGGACCACGTCTGACCTGGAATAGGCCCAGATGTACTTCTGTTTTGCAGTGGAGACTGCCTCGATCCGGCCAAACCGGTAAACGCCACTCGACTGCAGATATTGCATTTCCATATGTCACTTCTCAAGCATTTCCTAACAAACTTCCTACTCCAAGCACGTAGTAACCATGTCCTCCACTTGTATTCTGTTGCTTTGGTATCTTGGATTCTTGTTAATTCTAAAGAAACGCCCCCAACCAGGGTTAGGCCGTACCCAGAGACAGTCAACTACTCTTCAGTGAGCTCAACATTCAAAGGCAAACCACCCCATCCAGAATTCGCACGCCCAACCGCCTCCTTTGTTTCCAGTGCAAACCAAACCAGCAGAATCAGAGCCCACATCCCCACCACCTCCTTGACCAGGCTTTTAAATTCCAGGCCACTGTCCACCTGCCCTAATCACCCCAGGGCCAGGTACCAGACACCTGGGGACAAATCCCCATGCCCCAGAGCCAACTGAAACTCCTCAAACTAGCCAACCTGAAGCCCGCTCACCCTACCCCACTTGTTTTCATCCATCAGAAACTACACTGAAGGCTCACAGCTCCCCCCTCGCCCTCTTTCTCTTGATGACCTAGGTGCTTCTCTATGTGGCCCCATGGTATGGCCATGATCTGGTGTGCCCTTTTTCTTGGGATATGTGAGTATAACATGGTAGCCTTATCTAAATAAACCCATATTTTAAAACAAGGTTTTCTAGAGTTTGTAATCTAATTCGACTAAAAATACTTTTAAAAATCAGAGGATAAAGGGGTCATGCATACTGAAGTAATCAGGGAAGACTTCCTGAAGGAGCCGGGATGGGTCCCAGGTCACATTCTTCAAGGTGACAAGACCTCCGACTGCCTCCAAGCATTTCAGAGGGTGCCTGGGGCTATTTTACTTTCCTGTTTTACAAACCAGCACAGTTAGACAACCTTTTTCACCTCCTAACATAAGTTGCCTTTTTCGTTGACTTTATTAAGCTTCTCAAAGTTATCTAGGGCGCGGTGAAAATGTAGGTAGTGTTGAAAACGAGTACTACACCTTTGGGGCATAAAGGAGGCATTTGTTAGATTGATAACGATTCATTGAGCATTTTCTAGAAGCCAAGCATGGCACTGGGTACAAGAGAGATGGAGCAAAATACAAGTCTTCAGGGAGCTCAAGAGCTAAGGGGAAAGAGGAGGAGAAAGAAAACAAAACTCGGAGTCCTAAGCCTTTTGCCTCGGGTGAACACCAGGCACCACTCATCGGGAGGCAAAGAATTTCATGTCCGTTGACTGAGTAAGTCTGTTTGTAGAACCTGATGATTAAGACCTAAATATGCCCACTGCATGACAACATTTCATGACTGCGAGCAAAATTTAATGGTTCAATAATTTGAACCATTAAACAATTCATTGTACATCTATTTAGTAAAGAATTTTGCTTCTATTAAAAAAATGGGACTAATAAATATATTTTCAATACCGAGGGAACTGGTTGTGTTATGTTAAATTAAAAAAAAAGCTATGCTACGCTTAAAACAGAGAAGAAAAGACTGGAAGACAATAGCCAAGTTCTTAATGATACATGTTTAACAAGAGAAAGAAAAGAAAGGAAAAGACAAGAAGAGAAAAGGCCAGCCAACCAGCCCCAGCTTGTTGCATGTGCCAATTACTGTGATGTAAATACTTCAATCATGACCAATTTTAAGCCGCCGACGTGAGGTCACTATGTCTTTGAACGTGGAATGGAGAATAAATGTGCACAATTGGCTTTCCCAAGCTGGGACCAGCCACCACTGGCTATAACCTCAAGGCGTTGACAGTAGTTGAAGTGATGTAATTACGGGCAATGTTATTTTTTATTTATGCTTTCTAAATTTTCTGTCATGGAAGAAGAGAAGGAACATCTTGTTTGTAAAGCATATTTCCCCAGGGAATACTCTCTGAGCAAGTGCCACCCTTAGCCAAGGTCCCTACCTGAGCAATAGAGTGTGGCTTCCCCTGTGCCCTGCAGACTAAATAAATTCTTGCTCTTCGGGTTCACGTTTTGCTCAGTGAATAAAGTCAGGAGCTAGACTGAGCCAGGGACAACAGGCCTTTTTTTGTCCTGATACGACTCACCCAGCAACCTCACAATGCTGCAGGCAAGGAGAACCCCAATATCAGAGAAGAAAGAGGTCACCATGAAACTAGGATACCGCCAGCTAGGACCCTGACCTACAGTCTGACACGCTCAACCGACACAAAATCTTCCTCTTGAGTTGTGCGATTTCTTTCTCAATGAAACCAGAATGCGACATTATCCTTTAAGCAGCATGAGGTCACATAGGTGAGTCCTAGATGAGTAATTTCTTCTCTCTAATGTCTTTTCTCATGTATAAAATGGGGGCATCCACACAGATTGGTCACCATGTCACAGTGGGAAGAATCGAATGAGGTAGCCAACGTGAAGCGCTGATAGCACCTCAGAAGAGATGTTAGTTCTCATTTCCCTCCATTTGCTTACTCCGCCTCCTTGGGAAGAAAAGGAAAGTTCTAAAGAAATGTCAGCCTGAAGAAAAGGGGTTAATGGTAAATGGGAGGCTCACGGTCTCGTGTAGCCCCCAACAGCAGCAGCTTCCTAACAGCCACCACACGGCACGCACTTGCATTTTCATATACATTTCAGACATCTTTGCCCTAAATACACAGCTATCACATGGCGAGAAAAAATAATAATAACAACAAGGCGTTTTAGAAGTCAGCTTCATTTTGCATCCAGACCTGCATCTCAGACAACTGAACACAATTTCAGAGAAGAAGGCGCACCGGGTTTCTTTCCTGCAGTCAGAAACGCGGCTTCTAGCCACCGCCTTCACGCCAAGGGATAAAAAGGTTACTTGGACGAGGTGGCAACTCGCTAAGTGCATGCAATTCCACGAGGCACGTACTCAAAACCACGGACCTTGGTTGAATTCTCAGAAACTTTGCTCCGCTTTCAGAAAACAGAGGTGCTGAGCTCTCACTGCACTCGGTACAGAGAGAGAGCAGGGCCAAGGGCTTCCTGGAAATGGCCAGCCTCGTTGGCATCCGCTTTCTTACCTGGAAAAGCTGCAGTCATCAGTGCCCTGGTACCACAGGAGAGAAAACTCGGCTTGCTCTGGAGCAGAACGAGGCGCAGACACGCTCTGGTTGTCTGTAAAAGCAAGACACCGACAGTTAGGTTCTTCTCCCAAAACCATGATAACCAGCCTTCGACGGCTCTTTTCTCCTGCCCTGACCACAGTTGGGATGGCAGATGGCTTTCTTTTTTGGATTTTGCTTTAACCTCCTTCCTACAGATATAGCCATTTTTGTTCCATCAAGGAATTAGAAGGCACTGGGGATATAAAATGATTTAAAACAAACCAGCTGTGATGGTTAATTTTATGCGTCAATTTAGCCAGATCATGGTGTCCAGCTGTGTGGTCAGACACCAGTCTCGATGTTGCAGTAAAGGTCTGTTTTAGGTGGGATCCACGTTTAAACTGGTAACCTTTGAGGATGGCAGATCACCATCCACGACACGGCTGGGCCTCATTCGATCAGGTGAAGAACCTGATGGCAAAGACTGAAGTTTTCCCAGAAGAAGGAATTCTGCCTGGTGTCCAGCCTTCAGACTCAAGACCACCACCTCACCTTTTACCTGAATCTCCAAAACTGTCCCTTGCCCTACAGATTTGGGATTTGTCAGCCCCATGATGCCATGAACCAATTCCTTAAAATTTCGATAGTTAGATGTACATAGATAGATGAATAGATAGATGATAGATAGATGGATGGATGGATGGATGGATGGATGGATGGATGGATGGATGGATGGACGGACGGATAGATAGATGATAGATGGATGATAGATAGATAATAAATAGATAATAGATAGATAGGTAGTTCAATCGATCTAATCTGTCTGTATCTTTATGTATAGATCCTTTGTTCTGTTTTCTGAAGAACCAGTAAACACCTGTCTTTCCCCAAAGAATGAGCAGCCCGTGGGGAGGAGGTTGTGCCCACAGACACAGGACGGTTCTCAGAGTACAGAGAGGTGCAGATACAGCCCCTGCAAGGAGGGCGTCTCGTGCTTCTCCCACGAGCTCTGTTTCCATGATCAGTTCATGTGATTAACTCAGGCAAAGGCCCAGCACAGGTCTAAGTCCCGGCCTGTGGAGCTAAAACACCCCCAGACTCTCGCTCCCTCTTGCCCACGCAGTCAGGAAATGATGGCTGGAGCCTTTATCCCCACAGGCGAGGGTGGGAGTGAGGGGCCAGGAACCCACCCTGGTGGACAGGGACTGTGGGAGTGTCCGGGACAGATCTATGTGCTGCGCCCTGTGCTGTCCCAAAGCAGCTCTGGGGATCTGCACCTGATCTCAGCAAAGTCGACTGGAAGAGAAAGTTCAGGGAGAGGGGCTCCCAGCAGGGCAGTTCCCAGACGTGGAGAATGAGAAAGCGTCGCTTCCAGAGCTTGCTAAGGAATGCAGACCCAGAAAAGAACTGTCAACAACACACCTGGGTGATTCTGACACAGATGCCTTGTGGCCACAAGAAGAGGCCATTTTGCTGGCAAGGCCAATGACAGCTAGTTAGCGCAGCCAGGAGAAGTGAGCGGGAGAGACAGCCACGGCAGGCAGAGGCGAAGTCCACCTGCGGGCATCCCGGCTCCCCGGCTCTTCCTGACCGCCGGGGGGGAGAAGTCCACTGGGACCAGACAGAAGACAGCATCCTTGCTGCCCCTCGGGGAGCCCTGGCTTAGCCTGAAACTTTGGGGAAGGAAAACTTAATTCCAGCAGGGGCCATGGGTCAAAGGTTAATTTGAGAAGGGATCAGTGTTGCGCTGACAGTCATTTTCCCTTCGAAAGCAGCAGAATTGTGATAAAGTGTCATTCGTTGAGGTGACGAGCTGGAAAAGGGGAACTCAGATTCCCGTTATACCTTGATGTCTGAACGTAAGGATTGCAAATTCCTCCCCGAGGGCTGGAACCGTCTCAGTGGCAGTGCTTGACCGGCTCCCTCCGTCTGCCCCCCTTCAGTGCCTCACCCCTTTCTCCATCTTCACGTTAATGAGCCATCTCCAGGGACCTCATTCCCTTTCCTGACCCCCATCGCTGCCACCTATTGCTCGCAGCCTGCAAAGACTTCCTCTCTGCGAGAAGCATTACCCAGCCATCTTAATTACTTTTTCCTTTCTCCTCGGTGACCTGACCGGAGGCTGAAACACCACCCCATATTTCTCCATCAGTCATTTTAACTGCTCCGCCGTCGCTCGTAAGTGTCCTCTCTTCCGTTCATCACCGAAGTGCCCAGGGCTTCCTGAACGGCACATAAACCCAGCCGCGCTCGGGAACGGAGGATGTTCAAGCATCCCACTTCATAACCTTTGTCTGTAATAAGGACGCTCAATATTACAAAGGGCAGAGCTGGAGGTTGGAGTGATGGAGGGAGAGAGCTGATTGATTGCAGGATGGTTTTAGGCAGTTTAGCTCCGGGAAAGATGACGAGAGTGCACGTCTGCCTCTTTGGAGGGGTGATGAGATGCACAAGGGGATGTGGAACTGGGCCAGAGGGTCCCACAAAGCTCTGCCCTCAGAAGCAAGGAGCCCACAGGCGATACTGAAGCTGAACAGCATGACATCTGGAACGGGTTGGAGTTGTGTGGGGAGAAAATGAGCATCATAGGGTTTCCTCTCACGGCTAAGCCAAACTCAGGGAGTTAATAAGTTGTACAGCATCCTTTCCCTCCTCAGCAGCTAATTTACTTCGTGCTTCCAGAGCCAAGAGGCATCGGAGAGGCAGGGACTACAGAGCTGATGGGGAAATGTGAGCGGCAAAGTACCCCTAGACCCGAACACATAGAGACATGTCAGCTTTGTTAGAGCCCCAGCCGAGTACTACATGGGGCAGGTTGTCATCCTCACAACCACAATGACTCCTGCCCCCTGAGATAGTCCCCTCCAGCGTTGGACTTGCTTGGGCCAATAGGATGTCAGCAAAAATGACACAAGTAGAGACTTGAAGGGCCCGTTGTCTTAGGTCACTGCTGCCACGATGAAGAAAACCTGGAATGCCCTCCTGGAGGGGCCACATGGAGAACAACTGGGCCACCTTGGCTGACAACCCGAGCTGACGTCCAGAAGGGGGAATGAGGTCACCTTGAACCATGCCGTGCCGGTGGAGCAGCCAAATGACATGAGTGACCTCAGACCGAACTCACCAGCCCAGGCCAAACTGCAGGGTATGAACACATAAGTTTCTGTTATCCGAGGCGACTGAATCTGAAGGGACCCTCCCGCAGTAAGAGAGAACCGCTACGCTATTCTTCCAACTGAAAGAGCCTGCAGCGATTCGGAGAAAATAAAACACTTCATAAAACCCAAGCGGTCTACACGACTGAAAACCCACCCTGAGCCAGTGATGCAGCATCTTCTCAACCCGATAACCTGCCAAACGCTCACGGCAAACACAAACCTAACGGTGAAACCGTAGAGGCATTCCTCACGCAGCAGCAAATGTGCTGCGTGGTAAACTGGGGCCAACAGGGACCGAGGGCTACGAGGAATAAAGGAAAAAGGGGTCAGAAATGACTGACAGGGGCAGGTTGCGATTTTAAGTGGGGGGCCGGGCTCGTCCCCCTGAGCAGTGTCTCAGTCTGTGGCAGCTGCTATGACAAAATGTGGCGATGGGGGGGCTTCTAAACAACGGGAATGGTTCTGACAGTTCTGGGGCTGAAAGTCCAAGTTCAAGGCTCCGGCACAGTCATATTCTCACGGGGACCTTCTTTCTGGTTCATGGGACTGAGGAATTACAAACGTGCCTTCAGAGTTAAACCCTGAAAATTGGGTGATTTCATCAAGTACAGGCTTATATAAGACTTCCATTTATGGTGGAATTCGTTCTTCTGCCCCCGGGAGTATTTATTGACTTAATAACTTTAAAGACTGCTGCTTCAAATCTAAGCACACTAAAACCACATTAGTTCATGCACACTAATTACGTATTTCTTTACAAAAAAAGGGAGAAATTAAAGGATAGTTTCCCCTTTGCATTATTTATAGATAAAATATTTGTTAATCCAATGAATAGGGGTAATGCCATGACAGGAAGAACTTGAAACGTTTAAGTAATATTCCATTTTCTTGCCCAGCTTAGCCTATATTTTACCTACTCTGTGGGATTTGATAGCCACTAGAGACGGATGACTAATGATCATCTGAAATGTGGCCAGCACGATTAAGGAATCACATTTTCAGTTTTATTGAGTTTCGATTAGTTAATAGTTAAATTTAAATAATTATATTTAAAGAAGCTCGTCACTACCATATTGGGCGGTACAAATAGGATGCCACGCCCGGGCATCCTGACCAGCACGGTACCGGGGACAGAGGCAGGGACCAGGCAGAGAGGCTGCTGTGCCAGACGATTCACTTAGAAACTCGAGTTCATGGGGGAGATACAGAGACAGCCGCCGAGTGTGAAGCACAGGAAGGCCTCAGTCATGGAGCATGAAGGCCAAGTTCTGTCTGCAGACATTCCTTCGCTCACATATTCATTCTGCAAACATTCCCGGCACATTCTCTTGGCCAAGGTCAGTCTGATGACCCAGAGAGAAACCGGGTTTAGGCCCCGTCTTCCCACAGCTCTGTTCCCATGGGAGAGACACTGTACTGGGGGGGGAAAGTGTGAAATATGAGAAATCTTCCTGAGACCAGGCCACAAACACAGAGGACACTCTAGCACATGTTGCGGGAGGCCAGAGGTCTGGATGACACTCACAGAGCCACTTCCAGGAGACTGGTGACGCAAAGGGTGGCTGGTGAGCCCAGAGGACGAGCTAGCTCTGCCCTGAGGGGATGCTGACACAGGGCTGTCCCCACAGTGCTCCCCCAGGCCCAGGTGGCACCCCGTGTGAGCAACGCTCTGTCTGCAGCAGGGAAAAGGGCCCAGTGGCGCCAGAGGCTGGGACAGAGACTTGGAGCCCTACAAGTCCCCACGGGCCCTGTTCTGAGCCTCGGGGCAACCAGAGAAGAAAAGCAGAGAAGCAAGACGCAGCCCTCGTCATGGAGCAGTGGAAAATGGGCACAGACAAGCAGGGCGCTGCCAGGCCCCATGACGAGGTAGTGGCAGAGGCAGACAGGCGCGCGCAAGGCTCTTCCCTCCAGGGATGAATGAGCATTTACGTCACGTTACGGCTGGTCTGCTTAGGGACGAAAGGCAGACCTGAGTTGCCTTGAATGTTCCAGTTGAGGCCATCCCGGGTCGCCGGCCAGCCAGCCTAGCCCGGCCACAGGAGCGGGGCCAGGACACTAAGTGAGCACAGCCCCGCAGACCGGCACTCAGCAACCTGGAGTCTTGTGGGTGTTTGCTGCACAACATTACTGTGCCGACGGATTATAAGGGTCGTACACACACCATCCCTATGGTTGCCATCATAATCAAGGTCAAGTGAGCTTGAGATCGGTCTCAGAGGACAGTAAGCTTTGAAATTCTTGTCTGTACCCTCAGCCCTAAGCCCAATGCTTAACACTAAATAGGCTTTAATACATGATGAAAGGAAGATGGATGCTTGCATGCATGGATGGATGCATGGGTGGATGCATGGGTGGATGCATGGATGGATGCATGGGTGGATGCATGGGGTGGATGCATGGGTGGATGCATGGGTGGATGCATGGATGGATGCATGGGTGGATGCATGGGTGGATGCATGGGTGGATGCATGCATGCATGGATGGACAAATAGACAGACAAATGGATTGACAAATGGACACAGGAAACTACCTGGCATTTCCTGCCTTTGCCTTTTCACCACCTTTATTCTCAGTGGCCCACTGAGGCCAACAACCATCTCAGAGAGAAGACCCAGTTCTCTTTCTACTTTTGGAGAGCCAGCCCTGAAGCCCCAAATAGGTCTCCCTGCGACAGACCCAGTGGCCGGGGTATCTCAGCTCTCTGTGGTTGGCAAAGGGATGGTCTTCCTTTCAGAATCCCTGCTCGGGGATGGGAAGGCGTCTATCGAGCTACTGCTGCCCAGTGTCCTTTGGAAAATCGACCCACAAGATAAGCGAGGCTCTTAAGGCCGCCAGTGTAGAATGGCAGAGCTACCGCCCAGAGCCTGCTTTTTGGAAGCAACATGGAAATGAAACACTTCTTCCCAAAATGCACATTCCAGCACTTCCTGGTCCTGCAACGGGGGACACGCTGGAGCAGAGTGGCAGGTGAGTGTGCAGTGACAATTCAGCTCCTAGAATCCCGCAAAGTACATTTAAAACCCAAACAAAGTAAGACGGCAGAGAGGTGCAGGGGAAGCGAGCTGGGCCCATAAAACCTGGACAAAGTCATCAAAATTACCCATCTCCTCAACTGCGTATGCCTGCAAACAGAAGTCATCTGAAACGACACCTTCGCCTTCTTAGCACATGGCAGCCGGTCAGACAGAGGCTCCAGACGTGCACTCTGCTTGGGATAAGGGGCCAGGTGTGCGGTGGGGTTCTCCTCGCCGAGCCCCTCTCAGGGCGTAGGTGGCGAAACGTGAGCAGATGTGAGGTCCCAGGGGGCAGGCGGGAGGAAGGGTCTTGGAGCCATGCTCTGGGCAATCTGTTCTACGGAAAGTTACTTTTAATTTGCTCCAAATAAATTGTGAAAAACATGAAACATTCAGGGGTGCATCACAATTCTGTGCTCATGCAATAAAAAAAAAATGGAAAATGGGTATTTGGTCCAAATGCTTCATTTTTAAAAAGTGAGCATAAGGAAGTGATTTCCTAAAGAGCCTTTCAGTCTGAGACGAAAGACGGAGTTGGTCATCTTGAGGAGACAGATCAGGTTAACACTGTGTCGTGTCCAGTGACTGGGACAGGCTGTAGCCATGACCTTTTCGAACAGCGAGGTTAGATTTTGCAGATCCCAAGCATTGCTCCACAGGGTGAGCACCTTGACCTTGAGCCTTGCTCCCTCCGGGTCCTGCGGTCCCAGTTACCCTGCTTCGAAATGACCAGCTGTGCAGCTCTGGGCAAGTGCTAAGTGACCCTGAACTTCAGCTCTCCTTTTACTGTAATAACGAAATGCTGAGGTAGGTAAGAAGAGTAAATGAAATAATACAGCTCGTTTGGTACAACGTCTGACTTATTTACAGACGTGAGCTGCTACTGCTCGTATAGATGGGAAAGCAAACAGAAGATTTCCAGGCCCTGTCATGAGCTCAGCAATGTGCTAGACGCTCAGAGAGAAACACGAGACAAGCCGATGACGTGGTCCCTGCCTCCAGGGAACTTACAGGCAAGTATTCAGGCATAAAAGGGAAACGGAGAGGGATTCATGCAAAATAACAAATACCCAAATTAGAATTTCTGTGGAACAAGTGACAAATGTCTAGAAGAGTCTGGTGAGACTTAGGCACGTGCATGTGGGCAGAGGAGACCAAAGCAGGAGGGAAGACAGGTACCCCATGAGGCGTGAGCAAGGCTGAGGAGACTCACAGCTCTGACGTCCAATTGGCATCGATGAGGATGTGGTTTAAGATCTAGTTATCCCCCCAACACAGCATAATTCCCCACTGTGGCCATGGTCCAGCCAGGCTAAGAAGTCAGAAGGAAGACTCAGAAAAAGCCTGGTCTCTAAGCCTGCTGTGGTAGAGTCACCTGACTGGATCCCGGTTCCTCATCCAAAGCAGGTCGTCAATAGCCCCTTGCCCCACTCCCAGATCCACCCCCACCTGGGAGGAGCTCTAAGAGGTCATGCACATGCTGCAGGGACAAAGGGCCACCTCCAGAGAGACCAGATGGCCCAACAGGGAAGGGAGGTGAGGAGGGAAATGCACTGAGTGGCCGCCCTGTGCCAGCACTGCCATGTGCCGTGTCACACCCTATCGCACTTCACTCTCTCAACTGGAGTGCAAATTACTATTCTCATTTTGCAAATAAGAAAACTGAACCTCAGAGCAATTGAGAGACCAGCCCAAGATCTCACACCTAATAAGTGGAGGAGAGATCTGAACCCAAGCCCTTCAGATACCCGAGTCCCCACTCTTCACAACTCACAGAGGAGTTGGAACGAGACCGGTGTCCTTATAAAAAGGAAGAATGTGGGGAAAAGGCATGGGCTTGGGCAAAATGCCACATGGTCATGAACACAGTGAGTGATGGTTCCACACGCCAGAGAACCCAAACATGCCAGCGGACACCAGGTGAGAGTATGGCCCGGAGCCTCCTGCTCAGAAGGAAACGAGCCCACAGACACTTTGATGCTCTCAAACTTTCGGCCTCCAGAACTGAGACAATCAGTTCTGCTGTTTCAGACACTCGGTTTGTGGCACTTGGTTACGGAATCTGGAGCAAACCACTGTAATGCTCCTACCTGTCACCCCGGGGTCCGGGAGGGCTTGGGAAAGTAAAGCGGCCTGAGCCAGGTCTTAAAGCACGAACAGAGGATTCCAGATGCAGAAGGAGGGGCGCGGACGCTGCCCTGGGCAGAGGCAAGACAAGCAGCCGCGTGAAGACTTCCCTGGTGGACTACCACTCGCTTCCAGGAGTCTCTGACGACCAGAGAGGAAGTGCAAGCCCAGTTTCCAGTGGTCCCTGGCAGAAAAGGGCCTTGGAGACATAGTCTGAATCTCAGGTTTTACAAATCGAATAACGGAGGGGAAGGGAGGGGAAATAAGCCACCCAGGGTCACACGGACATGAGCCAGACCTAGCACCCAGACCCCCAGTTTCCCACGGGGTGCCGTAGACTCCACAATGGCTTCTGTTTACAGCACAACTGGTGTGAAATGGGTTATGATTTAAAGCAGATTTCTCTTTAGAATAAGGCTCATTTATAAGAATTAAAAGTTAAAAAATAAAAACATGTATCCACGGCTTTTGTTGGTATCTGCATGAAATATTTTGTTTTTCAGTGGAATCAATATAACACGCCATGGCCTCTGTCGGGATCCCCGCAGGAGAAGCCTGAGCCCTGGGCTCCTCATCAACTGAGAGAAGTCATGCTTTCTCTATCAGGGGTTCTCAACGGGCAAAGCTGCCCAAGGTCATTCTGCCCCGGACCAGACAGGAGAGAGCATCCAGCGCTTCCAACCCACATGCCCAAAGAATCCAACACATTCGTCTTCCTGCTCAGATTCAGGCCATCGGTGACTCACTCTGTTCTCAGTCAGAACCTCTAAGCAGGCTGAAGGAGAAATTCTGCTGTAAAAGTCTTTGGGGTGTTTGAGGGGAGGAGGGAGCCTCCAAATCCCGCTGTGGGTTCTCTGGGCTTTCTCAGCTGAGGGTGATGACCCCCAGCCTGGTGGGGCCAGCCAGGGGCCTCCCTCCTCCAAACGCCAATAGGAAGGATTCTGAATTCACCTTGGTATCCTACCCTTTTCTCCTCTCACAGACTCTGTGACATAGGACAAGTCCCGGCTTCTCTGGGCCTTGGTTATATCACGAAAGGCACTAGCTGCCTCTCTTGGATGAAGGCAGAGTGGTGGTCAGGTGAACTTGAGGTATCTCTTCACTCCAAAATGCTGTGCTGATTCAGAAACGCAAATATTAGGACTAGCGATCAAAGCGGGCTTGAGTTTGGGAGCCGCTGACATACGCCCCCTGGTTCCCCCTCTGCTCCGTCCTTCTCTTCTCTGAACTTCCCATTCCTCTCTTCCTTTGCTTCAAAGTCAGCCCCTCCTTCGGGAAAGGGGGCCGGATAGAACAAGTGTGCCTGTCCCTCTTGTTCCGTCCGAGGTACCCGGCTATGCAGTGCACATCACCTCATTTAGTCCCAGAAAGCTGGAGGTGGGGGTAGGGGCCTGTGGTTGTGCCCATTTTACATAAACTGAGGTTCGTAGAGCTGAGAGGACCTGTGGCCTGGAGCTTGATCTCTGAATTTGCCCATCTGCCTCTCTGATTTGACATGGCATCACGGTACCAAGCAGCACCTCAGATTCCCAACTCTATGTCCTTCTGCCTTCCAAGGGCCAAGTTCCAGCCCACATCCCTCTCTCCTTCACTGTGTCAGCCTCACTCTTCTCCTAACACTTGCCATCAGTCTCCCCCACCTCTGCCCATCCCTGTGTCCTCCTAAAGGTCAGACCCGATGGCCTTTCCTCCAACCAATGCATTCGCACCATCAACAAACTCCCCACCTCCCGTCTGGGGCCACTGTTTACCTGTGGTTTTCTCTCTGCCCCTGATCCCTCCTCTGCCTCTTTGACTGCAAGTTAATGGGGGCAGGAGACATGGACTTAGAGGTTCTGGGCTCATCCCCTATCAGCGACTTCCGAGCCTCACAGTGTTTTTCTTTCTCCTAAAGCTTTCTCTGATTCTGTTCATTCCCTGCCTGAACTTCCTATATTTCCCCCATCAACTACTGCCCTGTTGGAAATAATACCACCAGGCAAACAATCCACTAGACCCTGGGCAAAGACACAATTGTATTGTGGATCCGTCACAACGTGCTTACAAGGGAAAGTAAAAATCAGGTCATCTTGCTTTCTGAAGAATGCTGATCTGAATGCAAAATTCAGATGCCACAGAACTGCTCTGTTTATTCAGAGAGATGCCAGGAACAAAGCTTAACCCTTCCTAATTCGGGATAAATCTCCCTTGGCTGCAAAAGTAGGCTCTTTTTAAGGTCTGGGATATTTTTAGCATTTTATAAAGGATAAATTAGTATTTTTCAGTAAGAGAGGCATGGGGAGAGGGGTGCTTAAGCTCTAAATTTTGAATGTGGTTAACACAATAGTATAACATCGTGAATAGAGAAGATTATCTGTTCCAAAGTGTTAAGGATGTTATGAGATCAGCTTCTGGTTCTGGCTGCTCTAGACTTTAAAAATACTCCCCTCTTTCTTCTCACATCTTCCTAAATGAAGTAAATGTTTAAAATATAGCCAGAAATACTATTTGAACTTAGAGCCAAATACACAAACAGTTAACAACCAAGGGGAGGAGAGGGAGGGAGAATGGGGGTCGGGGGAGGGGAGGGGAGAGGGAGGACGGTGGGGGGCGCGGGGTACAGCAGAGATACAACAGGATATGGTGTTGATCTCCTATTGACAAAGGATAAACCAGATAACCACATACAGAAAAATTAAGTCCAATCAACAAAGTGAGAAGTAAATGAAAACTCAGTCCTGAAAATTACCTCTAAAAATACAGTTTTCCCAAATAAGAGGAACAAGAGTGTTGCCCGAAAGGCGAAGAGTTCAAATCATTTCCTTGGCTTCTGTTCCATCATGTCTAAAACGAGGGTAAAAATGACATCACAGGGTTGTTGAAAGAATGAAATGATGTAATGTACTTGGCACCTAGTAAGCATTTCATCATTGTTTAATGCTTTTCAACGTCAAGTTCAATAGGTCCTCGAGAACTGTCGTTCTCATTGTCCATCTAATTGAGGGAGCAGAGTAATTTATTGAGGGCTCATTGTGCGTTCATTACTCTGCAAGGTCCTGTGCAAAGTGGGGGTGTGGGTGCGACCCACATGTCATCTGGCATGAAATGCCAAAGAACAAAGCTCCTCCCAACCCCTGATCATTCATTGCCACTGGGACTGATTCTTAACAGTGGACACGGCAAACCTCATGGTGTCTGCATCTCTGCCTGATCACAGAATCTGTGTCGGCTCCGACGCCAGTAAGGAAGTGAGCTTTGCAACCAAAAGGCATTCACAACACCTCCCCTTCCTCCACAGAGCGGTGGAATCCCACACTGAAAAAGAAGAGGAGGGATGGGGACAGAAAGGAACGTCGTGCCAGCGTTCGCAAGAAGAGCAGGCAGCCAGGGCTTCTGGAGGAGTGCTGCAGGAAGCTGCCTCCTCAGAGCGAGGGTGAAAACGACTGCACTTAAAGGGAGAAGTGATACGGGACGCTGTACAGGAAGACGTGGCCAAGCCAGGGTCGCAGTGTGGCATTCACACCTGATGGGCAGAGGGGGTTGGTCCTCTCACACCAGGTCTTACTGGTCACCAGGAGGTTCCTATCCCCGGGTGCACTATGCAGTCATCTGTGAAACCTGCTTGGTTCCCCCCAGGCCTACTTATTTAGGGTCTCTGGAGAGGTTGCCCTGCATTTCACAAATACTAATGCCGGTATCCTGCCTTCTGGCCACCACCTCCAATTCTTCCATCTTTCCCACCTTCATTCTCCTTACATCTGCCTTTGAGCTTAAAGAGACCTTCAGTTCTGGACCCCTCTATTGTCCCACACCCTCCTGCCTCTCTTCCTTTCTAGCCCCGTCTAAAGTTTGTATTGGTCTGAGGTCTTCAGAGAAGCAGGAAAAGGTTTAGATAGATGATATAGATAGATTAGATAGATAGGTAGAGATAGATAGATAGATAGATAGATAGATAGATAGATAGATAGATAGATAGATAGATAGATAGACAGATAGATAGATAGATAGATAGATAGATAGATAGATAGATAGATATAGATAGATGATAGGTAGGTAGGTGGGTAGGTAGGTAGATAGATAGATACATAGATACATAGATACATAGATATTATAAGGGATAAATCAGCAAGCAGTAGGCAAGCTGGAGACTCAGGAGAACCAGGGTGTAGTTCTGGTCTGAGGACAGGAGAAGACCGAGGTCCCAGTCCAGGGTCCCTCTCTTACTTAGCCTTTTTGTTCTATTCATGTCTTCAACCGATTGGCTAAGGCCCACCCACACTGAGGAGGGCAATCTGCCTTACTTGGTCTATCAATTCAACTGCTAATCTCATCCAAAAACCTCCTCATAGACACCACAGTCAGAAATTTTGTTTCAATTTCTCTTCTCCCTCCTGCAGTCACCAGTATCCCATCAGTCTTACCAGTTTAACACTACTCCTCTCTCTTAAATCCACGTATTTTTCTTCATTCCCCATGGTTGTTATTTTGTTCGAGGTCCCATTTTTTCTTGCCTTGAATTACCTCTTAATTTATCAACCTGCTTCTCCATGTATGGATCCTCTATCCCCACTGCAACCAGAGTAGTTAATCTACAGTGCAAATCTAACTATCCACTCCCTGCTTCCGACCTTTCAGTGGCTCCCTGGATGAGACACAGTGAGCTGTATGGCTCAAAGGCCCTCGGTAATCTCCTGAGTAACCTCAGTAATCCACCTCCCACTCCAGCCCACTTAACTTCAGTCCCTGTCTCAAACTCCATGCCCTACCGATGCCACAAACACCAAGCTAGTCCTTGTTTCTGTGTCTTTTGTTCTTGTGGATTCATATCCTTCCAATTCTCTTCTGACGGTTACTTGTCCCTCAAGACTCAATTCGAGCATCGTCTCCTAAAGAGAATTTTTCTAGACTCTCCCAAGTTGAGTTAGGTTCCCCTCCTTCAGGCTCCCAGACTGCGCTCACCAGGACGTGGCATAGTGCCCAATGCACAGTAGGCAGTTCCATCGGTGTTTGTTGACTGAATAAATGAATACAGAAACAGTTTATTATGGCTAATACGTGCACTAATAGAGGTGAGCAAAGGGTGCTATAGGAGCATGGTGGAGGGCACCTCGCCCTCCTGGAGACTCAAAGAAGGCTTTGTGAGAAGGAACAGCAGATCTGAGCTTGAGAGGTGACCCAGAGGAAGGAGAAAAATTGTGTGCTAGGCAGATAAGCGGTCAGCTTCATCAGCGTGTCACCTGCATGGTTACACAGGGACCTTGCTTGCTTTCATGTTCTGCTGCCACCATCTTAAAATTCATTTGGAAACATGGAGACCAGCATTTTCATTGTGCCTTGGGTCCACAACTTAGGGACCCGATCGTGCAGGTAAGACTAGCTTGTCCAAAGGCACGGGGACCTGAGGGCATTTGAAAGAGCTCATCAGGAGCCCTGACCATGCTCCTCCAAACCAGACGCTTAACCGCCATAAGAATGAATGTTTTCTTCCCCATGCATCTTGATCTATTTATAAATGTTTAGAGTCTGGGAAGGAAACACCAAATCCACATCTCCAAGCTTCTCTCTGCTTAATACTGAGACGTGGGGTATCATGGGGCAAATCAAATCCATATGGCTCAGATTCATTTACACTTGGTTCATCAGAATGGCCTCCCGCTCCCTCCCCAGGAGGGCTATCTCATGTCTTAAAAGCCCTCTAATTTTTCTTGGAGCTTTTGGGTTTAAAAAAAGGGGTGGTGGTTTGGAAAACCTGACTCTGTCTCAAGAAAACTGGATTTAAACCTCAAAAGATACAACTCCAAATCCTCCAGTTCAAGCGGGCACTCAGCTTGGCTCAGTTCCCTGTGTCACCCCAAGATCCCTGTGGCAGACCCAGTCCCCAAGGAGGGACATTTCCTCCTAAGGAAGAAACAATGCCTTCATTGTGCATTAAGAAAGACCTGGAAGCTTGAAGGAAATCATATCGATAGTGGCTTGAGAAAAAACTAACCCTCTTGCTCACACCGCTGCATTTAGAATCTCAAATCTTTAGGACTGAAAAGGATAATTGAGATTGTCTACAATAATAACTACCATCTGTGCAGCATTTACACTCGATAAATCACATTCACACTCATTTTCTTATCTAATCCCCGTAACTATTTTGTAAGAGAGGTACTGTTACCATCACCCTCGATTCTATAGTTAGGAAAAAGAGGCCCAGAAAGGTTATACAGATTACCCAAGCTCAGATGGCAAACAGCAGCAGTGCTGGGACTCACACTCCTGACCTCTGCACTCCCCACAGGGCTGTTCCCCATCCCACCCACCACATCCCATGATGAAAGGAGGCCAGCAATGCCTAAGCTCTCCCAGTCTTGTCAGTGACCCTTGTGAGCAGAGAGGGGGTGACCTAGCAACCTTCCTACTTCTCTCAGAGCCATTTTCCTCTCTTTCTTGGAAGAAGTCAGGGAAGAGAGAAGCTTATCTCTTCTCAGCCTATTCAATGAAACCGTTCCATTGTTTCTGACTGCAGTGTCCATCCCTCTGAAAAAATAGAGAAATTCCCTTGAACATGTTATCTTTCCATTTCTTACAATGACCTGGTAAAGTAAGTATTCTGTAACCCATCTTACTCGAAAAGAAAAGAGGGTCAGAGAAGATAAATGATAGCCCCTTGTGACATAAATGGTAAAGAGCTTACAATGCCAAGAGTTGAACCGAAGTTTGCTGGCACCAAGCCTGAAGGTCTTTCTAAGCCATGTTGATGGCATTGGCTCTGATCCTGTCAGGACAACCGGTGGCAGAAAATGGAGCTAATGGAGATAAAAAGGAGAGAGGAAAGACATCTCTAAAGGCCACAAATGGGAGAGGTTACTATCTGACTTGCCTGTTTGGCCAGGATTATTAAAAACTGCAGGAAAATCCTATGCATGAGGAGCAAGACAGATTGAGAGGGGCTGGTTTAGGGCATAATCTGGAGAGTACATATGCAGAAGACACCATTTTCTTCTTTCAAGAATATGCAAATGAAGGTATAAATTAGTACTAATCAGTTTTGTACCCGTGAGGTGAATTAATTAAAAAGTTATAATTCCCAAGAGGCCTACATTACTTGATAATGTATCGCTAAAGCTTATGAATATGAGAATTAATTGCTTGGCCCAGATGTTGAAGGAAAGCTTAATTTTTTGAGCTCTTGGTTTGAAGCATCCACTTTTTTTATGCAGCATTGAAATGAAGTTAAAATTGTAGTGTTTACTAAATTGTTATCTTAACAAACAGCCACTATTTATTAATTTATTAATATCAGTGCCTAGCTGTGCTAGGTATTTTATACTCATCATTTCATTTAACCTTCACAACACCATATAAGATAGACATAATTACCATCATTTTATGCATGCTAAAAAGAAAAATAGGCTCTGTGATTTAAGAAGCCAAGGTCACACAAATTAAGTGAAGAGCTGAACATACAAACTTGTCTCTGCTCGGTTCTGCCCATGGCAATCACACTTATTTCAATTGAATCCCTTGACAATTCTGGTTTACTAAACTTTGAATGACTGAGAATTTGTTCCATTTGTAAACCATTTGGCTTTGCCTGTTCTTCCTTTGAAGTTTAGGAATACACTTGAATCCCAAATCTGCAGGCACACAAGTCTATGTTGTTATGCTATGTGTCTATTCTTGACTTGTTTCTCAATTGCACTTTAACCAAAACAAAAATCAAATGTTTCTTCCTGGTGGATGTACAAATACAGAGCTAAATTTCAGTCATCATTGTGAGGGCTGGGGGAAAAGAATGAGCATAAAAGTAAGTCATATCCACAAGTTTCTTAACCTCACTGTGTGCAGCTACAAGAAGAAAGAAGAAAGAAGAAGAAGAAAGAAAAGAAAGAAGAAAGAAGAAGGGAGGAGGGAGGAGAGAGGAGGAGGAGGAGGAGGAGGAAGAAGAGGAAGAGGATGGAGAGGAAGAGGACGAAGAGGAAGAAGAAGAGGACGAAGAGGAAGAGGACGAAGAGGAAGAGGACGAAGAGGAAGAGGAGGAGGAAGAGGAGGAGGAAGAGGAGGAGGAGGAGGAGGAGGAGGAGGAAGAAGAAGAAGAAGAAGGAGGAGGAGGAGGAGGAAGAGGAGGAAGAAGAAAGAAGAAGAAGAGGAGGAGAAACTGGAATTTTAAAAATCTGGAAGCCACTTGGTTTTGAGTTTTTAAGATGTTTAAATTTTTTATAGTATATTTTTATTTTGTATAATAAATATATTTTTGTGATAGGAAAATGTACTTGGTTAAAATTATAAATGATAATTTGGCTGGGTGTAGAATTTTTAAATCACAATCCTTCTCCCAGATTTTATGAATGTTGTTCCACTGACTGCCTTTACCCAACGTTGCAAAGAGAAGTCTGAGGTCTCCTTGGTTTTTTTTTAACTGTATCTGTTGGGTTTTTGTTTTCTTTCTATCTGAAGTTCTATCTAGGGTTCTTTTGTTATCAATGGAATTTACTATTTTCACCAGAATATGAGATGTTTGTCAGATTTTACTAAATCTTTCTGATAAAGTTCACATGATAGGTTTACAACTTCAGTTTCAGAAAACTTTTATTCTGTACAATTCTGAATATTATTCTGATTCTTTAGGCTCCAATGTCATTCATTTTCTAGTCCATGTTTACATCATCTTTCCTGTGATCTTTTATCTCTGTCCTATTTTTCTTCATCTAAGTTTCACTCATGCTTTGTCCTCTGTCATTTAGTTCTGTATGACCCTGAATTTCTGCTCTGCTATTATTTGTTCCCCTACATTATTTTCTGGATTTTCTATAATCCCAACAAAGGGAAAGCAATTTCAGTCATGTATGATGTAATATCTTGGGAGACTTAACAGCCTCAAGTTTATCTATAGGAGTAAATCTATAAAGCGAAATGAAACATTATAGAAGAAAGAATTGGGAACAGTATAAATTAAAGGTGAACCATTTAATAAAAGATATTACAATTAATTTTAAAACTAAAATTAATAGAAAAAAAATTGTGGTAGTTCACTGCCAACACAGCAGGTTAATCAATGAACAACATAATTTTATTTATCTTTGGAATGTATTTCAACTAGAAAGGAAAGAATTTTCCATGGCAATGGCAATGAAACTCCTAACTAAATATTTAGGGAAAAAAATACATGCTAGAGCAGTAACTTATATTTTATAACCTAAATTCTAGATGGAGTAAAGATTTCATTTTTTAAAATACATAAAAGTGTTTGGATAAAATTGATGAATATTTACAGAGTCATCATATATGACTTTTAAAGTACCCCACCAAAGATAAAAATTGTAAAGCAAAATCTGATCAATTAAACCCTATGTAAATCAATTTGAAACATAAACACTCGGGGCAATGAGAAATGATACATGTGAGAAATTCAGCAAGAAAAGAAAAAGAAATACAAATGGCCAAACACTTAAGAAAAATATTTGCCCTAACCATAATCAGAGCATTATAAATTAAAGGAAACTCTCAACATGTTCTCAACTTTTATCTCTTGCTTTGCAGTTTCTATTTTTATACATTTGTGAAACGTAAAGAAAGATTAGAATGGAGAGCTTTGTAAAACCTGAAGTTGGCACTACCTGCTGAAGACCAGTGAAAGAGAAGACAAACATGACTTAGAAGAATATAACTGCATTCAACAATAAAAAAAAATTAAGTTAGGAGGAGACTCAGAGGACAGAAAACCCTTCATGGACTAATGTAGTCAAAGAAGACATTCAGGAAAATCAAACCCTTGTATCTGACCTTGGAAAAAGAAAAACCAATACAATAGACTTGGGTATACTTCAAACTCGGCAACTTGTGTCAGGTGAGCAAGATGGCTATGAATTCACAACAGATAACTGGGCAGTAGAAAATTAACTTGATCTAGATTGCAAGAAAATGTGCTCGTGCATTGTGCTTAACAGTTCAAAAAATTCTTCTGGTTCATCATTTTCACATAATCTTCCCACAACCCTACTATTAGGCAATGAAGAGGCCCTTGCCCTCATTTCAAGGAGAGGAAACCAAGGCTCAGAGAGAGAGAATAATTCACCTGCAGTTTCCCTACTAGATATGATGAGAGGAGGTGCTTGGCCCCATCTCAGAGGTGAGCCCTGCCTCCTTCTTAGCCACCCCTGCTGCCTTGTAGAATAAAAATAACCAGCTCTTATTACTGGTCAGGATGGTGGAGCAGGTGGGCACTCTGCTCGCCTCCTCTCACGACCACATCAAAGTTGCCACGAAACTACAGAACAACCATTATTGGGAGCCACCTGAGGTCTGGCTGAACAGAAGAAGTCTTACAATTGGTAACATACATAAGAGGCCACCTCGAGACTGGTAGGAGAGGTGGAGACACAAAATAGGCTGGTCCTATACCCATGTGTGGCAGTCAAGAATCGGGAACGATATTTTGGCAACAGAGTTCCCCCTAGAGGAGCAGGGGGGACAGGTACAAGCCCCACACTGGGCTCCCCAGCCCAGGGTTCCAATGCCAAAAAGAGAAGTTCACAAAACCTATGGCTGTAAAAACCAGCGGACATTGTGGCTGAGTGAGACAGAGGTTTTAAGAGTCTCAGACATTCCTCTTAGGCCCGCACACAGACTTACTCACTCTCTCTGAGTTCCAGCGTTGGGGCCGCTGCTCAAAAGGCACCAGGGACACACGGGGAGAAACTGAGTTATCTGGCTTCAAGGAGAGGGCTGGAGGGACAGCTTTCTCCCTGACAGAAGTGCTGGCAGAGGCCACTCTTCCTTTGTTGAGCCCTCCCCACTCCTGACTTGCAGACGCAGGCAGCAGCCATATCTGAGCTCCATCAACCTGGCTAACACCTGTTTGCCCTGCCCATGTGATTCCCTGAGGCCCCACCCCTCACAGCTTGTGGGCCCACGCAAGCTGCCTCCAGTGGGGTTCTTTTGCATACAAATGGCCTGTCATGGCTTAGGCTGAAGACTTTCCTAAAATCTCTCAAAGATTCACAAAACTCAAACAAGCAGCAACTGGCCTCAGTGCGCTTTTACCTTTTGCTGAGCAGCCCCAACTCTGGCACTGGCAGCTACCAGCCTCAGTTTCCAGCTTGGCCTCTCAAGGCACCTCTAAACCCAGCACAGGTGGCAGCCATCTGCAGATTACTTAGTGACTCTTGCCAGGTGGCCCTTTAGTGCACAGGCTGCAGCTGAATTTGGCCTGAAGAATAGAACAAAGCTCCAGAGGCCCCAAGGGCAGCACCCCTGGTGACCAGCTTCCACCCGAGCCAAAGCACTACCCAGGGCTACCTCCGAGGAGGACACACCCAAAGGGCAAATTGGGCAGGCACCAGGACCCTATTAAAGAGAATCCTTTTCTATAGGGTCAGCTCCTTGCCAGCCAGTCCTCACAATCAATCAGCTCAAGGATCAATCCCTTCCACTGATGTGCAGATAGCAACCAAGGCTCAACTATAATAGGAAGGCACACACAACCCATACAAGAGATATACCTTGAACACCTGGCTCCGGTGACGAGGGAAGACTGTGCCACTGGGCCCCACAGGACACCTATTACATGAAACCACTCTACTAAGATGGGGAGACTTAGGAGCCCTACCTAATACATAGAAACAAACACAGGGGTGCAGCCAAAACGGGGAGACCAGGAAACATGTCTCGGGTAAAAGAATAGAACAAAGCTCCAGAAAAATAAATAAATAAACAAAATGGAGACAAATGATCTACCAGATGCAGAATTCAAAACACTGGTTATAAAGGATGTTTGATAAACTTAAGGAAAGAGTAGATGAACTCAGTGAGAATTTAACAAAGAGATAGAAAACATAAAAATGGAGATAGCACATAAAAAAAAATTTAGAAATGAAGAATACAATAACTGCAATGAAGAATATATTAGAGGAACTCAACAATAGATTACATGACACTGAAGATCAAATCAGCAATTTAGAAGATAAAGTAACAGAAAACAAGAACAGCAACAAGAAGAAAGAATCCAAAAACATGAGGATAGTTTAAGGGGTCTCTGGGACAACATCAAGCATATCAAAATTTGCATCATAGGGGTATCAGAAGGAGAAGAGAGAGAACAAGAAATTGAAAATCTATATAAAGAAATAATGATAAAAACTTTCCAGCCTGGTAAAGGAAACAGACATACAAACTCAGAGAAAACAAAATGAACGCAAAAAGGCCCATGCCAAGACATGTCATAATTAAAATGCCAAAGTTTAAAGACAAAGAGAGACTCTTAAAAAGCAGCAAGAGAAAAGCAGTTACCTACCTACGAGGGAGCTCTGGTAATGCTGTCAGCTGATTTCTCAACAGAAACTTTGCAGGCCAGAGGGACTGGCATAAAATATTCAAAGTATTAAAAAGCAAGAACCTGCAACCAAGATTACTCTACCCTGCAAAGCTATCATTTAGAATTGAAGAGCTTCCCATATAAGAAAAAGCTAAAGGAGTTCATCACCACCAAACCAGTATTAGAAATGTAAGAGGAACTTCTTTAAGGGAAAAAAATTATATATACATACACAATATGAATAATAAAATGGCAAGAACTACATATCTATCAACAATTTAAATAAAAATAGATTAAATCAAAAAAGAGGGTGGCTGAATAGATAAGAAAACAAGACTTACATATGCTGCCCACAAGAGGCTCACTTCAGATTAAAAGATACACACAGACTGAAAGTAAAGGACTGAAAAAAGATATTTCATGAAAATGAAAAAATAGAAGATCTGGGGTAGCAATACTTACACCAGGCAAAATAGACTTTAAAACAAAGGCTATAACAAAAGACAAAGAAGGACCCAGTAATCGCACTTCTGCATATTTATCCAAAGAAACCCAAAACACCACTTTGAAGGGATGTGTGCATCCATATGCCCATTGCAGCATTACTGACAACAGCCAAGACATGGAGGCAATCTGAGTATCTACCAATGGATCAATAGATAAAGAAGAGGTGGTACATATACATAATGAGATATTACTCAGCCATAAAAAGTTTTTTTAAAAGAATGAAATCTTGCCACCTGCACAACATGGATGGACCTAGAGTAAGACAGAGAAAAACAAATGCCATATGATTTCACTTACATGTGGGATTTAAGGAACAAAATAAACAAAACAAAAATTCATGGAAACAGGGACCATTGTGAGGGTTGCCATATGAGAGTGAGGTTGGGAAGATGAGTAAAAGAGAGGATGGGATGAAAAAGTACAAATTGGTAGTTACAAAAAAGTCATGGGGATATAAAGTACAGCATAAGGAATATGGTCAATAATATTGTAATGACCGTGGTGTCAGATGGGTGCTAGATTTGTCACAGTGATGACTTTGTAAATCATATAAATGTCAAACACTATGTTGTACACCTGAAACTAATGTAATGTAGTATGCCAGCTATAACTGAAAAATGAAACAATTGTTTTTAAAAAATAACAACCAGCTTCATGCTTCTACGTGTCTCATCTGTGCTAGGTTCAAAGTGTAGATGCTCATCCAATTTTCCAGTAGTTGTGATAAGGGAAAACGACTTACGTTAGATGTAAAATGTTAGCAGACAAGCATTTTCTTAAAGAATCCGGACGCTCTTCCAAGCCAAGAAAACCCTTTCACTGTATCTGGATCCCTTTCTAGAAAGAGTAGGGAATCACTGTCATGAAAATATAAAAGTTGCCGTCCCAAGCACAGTGCAAATCAGAAGACACTTCCGGTGTCCATGCCCCTGGCCAGGGAGGAACTGGCTGTGTTACTAGCCCTCAGACAGGGCCTCAGTTTCTCCAGATACAAAGCTAAAGGTGAAATCCTGTCTGAATTCCTTCCATCTGTGACCCTCACGGGCACTGCAGTTTAAATAGGAAGTAGTCACATACTCAGAGTAGAATAAAATGAGCAGAAGGGACTGGAAACCTTGTGAGGATAAAGGGTGGCCAAGAGGACCAGGGACTAGAAGAAATGAGAAGACCCTAGGGGCCAAGAGTGCTGTCTGCAAGGCTGTCTTAGGAAAGATTAACTTGATTCATCCCACATGGCCACAGAGAGGGAAACCAAGACGGATAGGTAAAAGCCCAGGGAGTCAGGAGTTGCTAAAATGCAGAACTTTCCAGGGTGAAACCAGAAGCTCCAGGGAAGGGAAGAGAAGGGAGAAGAGTTGTTGAACTCCTGTCTTGATCTTTGGCATGCATGACCTCTGACCCCTACCACAACCTTTCACCTGGGCGTTATCAACCCCTTTTTCCAGGTTAGAAAACTGTTCCCCGGAAAGAAGTCATTTGATAAGCATCAGGGGTAGTGAGTTACTGAATGCCCCATCAGGAGGATGTTGAAACAGAGGATGAAATACCAATTTAAATGTATTTAGGCATCATGTATAGAAGGTTGAAGCAAAAGGACTTTATGATCCCTTCCAGCCAGGAAATGCAATGATTCTATTGAGTTTGGGTGCTGCTTCCCAATCACAATGGAGAATCGTGTACCTCAAAATGCTGAATGGAAGGAAAAAGCCCCATTGATACTCAACCAGCGCCACCAGCACCATCACCACTATTATCACCATCAGCAGCATCATTATCAATACCAGCATCTGTTACGTGCTGGGTACTAGCATAAGCTATGTTTAGAGATATCGATTGCCATTCAGTACAATAGCTGTCAAGGTCAATACCTTCGTCACCATTTCACAGATGAGAAAACTGAGTCATCCAACATTTCGGGGGCAGAGCTCAGTCGCAAGCCCTGTTGTGTTATCCTAAAGCCAGTGCTCTCTTCAGAATATCTCACTCTCTCCCGAATTCCTCCTGCATGCTGCCACGCCAGTACTGCGCCCGGGCATAGACTACACCACATCGGGAAGGAGAGGAGCAGGCGTTGGGGCTTTAAAACGTGTTTTTTAAAATGTGCTCTCCTGCATGTAAGTATCACCACTGGGGCTCCTCCCATGGCTACCGCACCCCTTGAGAAACATCAAGAACTTGATGGCTTGATAAGAAGCAGGTCATTGTGGCTCTGGAAGGTGGCTCCAGGACACTGGCCAGGCCATCCAAAAGCCCACATCTGCAGAACCCCAAGAAGGCACGATGCTATCTTGCAGAATGTGGCTCATTTGAGAGTCTCATTCCCCTCCTAGTGCCATAGTCCCCATTCTGGGGCTGCTAACTTGGCTTGCCTTCCCTGCGAGGTAGGTGCTGTACACCTGAAACTAATATAGTATGCCAAGGTAGGAAGGCCACGCCAACTCTCCCACACTCAGCACTTTTGCTGACTCTCTGGCTATTTCAGCTGAGGCTGCACTGTTGAACGTGTAGTTCTGTAAATTAATTCTTTGAAGATTCACTCTTGTCAGCTAACTCGTCTCACTGCAATAAGCCCAGGAAGTCACATACTAGTGACTGAAATTTTCCACTTTCATGTCCTCCTGGGCCTTTTTACTTTAAGACAGTGTTCCAAAACCTCTATTCAGCAAAACTCCCCAGTTATATACAGGAATCTCAAAAATGTTCCCTTAAAATCAATGAGGAAAGTGATAATCCCATCTTGGTCTTAGATATTTTAAAAAGTGGATAGATCATCTGGGGTAAGAAAGGAGGCAGAAGATGCATAAGCCTTCAGCTAGCATCCGGCTTAAAACACTCCCCGTTTTCCAGTGTTATCCTCCTCCCCAGCCTCAATTCAGCAGCCCTTTATGCCATGAACAGACCGTACCAGGCTCAAAGTGGGTGTCCCTACAGGTGAGAACTAAGAAGAAGGAGCCCCATCTCTGGCTACAAGATTCACAGTTGAATGGGGGAAGGGCACATGATCCCCTTGGGGCAGAGCAGACAGTCCTAGAGGCTCAGGGTCCAGAGCAGCTCTGGGCTGGGAGGCCTGAGTCCTGAGTTCTGGTTCCGATTGCCTCCCTAACGCTCCATCCCTAATTCGGACAAATCACTTCCCTTCTCTAAGTCTCACCTTACTTTCTCATCTATTAAAACAACCTCAGACCACTTGCTTCATCTCGAGAAGTCTCGTGTTACGTTCGCTTACAAAATTTTCCTGTGTAATTTCCCCCACGAGCTCTCTAAAATGGGGTGGCAAATTCCAAAGAAGGAAGTGACTGACAGGTCGTGTGCAAACTTTAGTAACTTTTAAGCGTCTTTCCTTCGTGTTTGCCAAATAATAATATTAATCAGTTTCCCCCTCTTATTTACCAAGAGTTACACTATGTCAAGGTTACTAAGAACCTAGATTTGCTGCCGCTTCCATTTCCTGCATTTTCATACAAATGCTGTGGAGAAGCTTAGGAATTGTGTAACTACCCATAATATGTTTTATATACTGGAGGCATCTTGTGTGGGCTTTGTATTAAGCAAATAAGAGCAGTGTTTTGAGTGAATAATAGTTCAGTTAATGCTATTGTTACTAAGTAATTTCCACTTAGTTAGAAAACCAAGAAGTTGGTTTGGAAATACACGCATTGAAATTTGCCATCTCTTGGTCATACAATGTGCTTTTCATTATTTCACAGCGTCTTGAAGAATGGAACTAATAAAGCTGATATGTCATGGTGCTGGGTAGTAGACTAGTAGTCTGCTGTGATGTTTCGGCTCACGGTGCCGTTTATACAAGGAACGGATTAATCTATTCAACTGCAGAAAAAGCCCACCCAAGGTGTAGCTGTGTAGGTGAGGGACAAAAAAAAACTGGCTCACAACTATTTCCTCCCAGAGTTACTGTAACCGGTTGGCGTATCTCCTAAACAAGCATGACAGAGCCACAGGTCCGTGGATCCAATTCCTATTCTAGGGGGAAAACCATGAGTTAATTCGGTTACGTTAAATAAGCCAAAATATGGCAGGCATGAGAGAATCTTTTAGGAGTGATGGTTTTGATTCCTTTGTTCCCGCATAGTCAGGAGTAAGTGGAAGACTCGACCTTGTCATGGGCATGTTACATGACACATTAGCAAAGAGCCATTTGTGCGCAGGCGTGCCCCACGAGACAGGCGAAACAAACCCGTGTGCCAGGCGAAACCACCAAAGTGCAGTTCTCACTGCCAGAATCCCTCCTAATCACCCAGAAATTCTTGCCGCCTACCTAATATCTCCTCCCTGCACCCCAGTGTAGGCTGTTGAAGTCCGAGACTGTGAAGGGGAGTAGCATTTGTCACCCCCCAAACATGCCTCTTTGGAATACTGATTATTCTAAGCTGGTAACTTTGAAGAAACAAAAGACTCAGGAAGAATTTTGACCTTCCCCTCACCTCACTGCCTAAAAGAATTTAGACAGAGGACATGACCCAGGAAGGCGCTACCTTCACAGATAAGTGCAATTTAACATGAACTAGGGGTGATAGAAGGGAGGGGCCTAGCAAGGCTGAGGCTCTCCCTGCCCCATTGCTAAAGATGGCCCCGCAAACACTTGTGTACCAAACACTGCTTTCCCATCCCCATGTGAATTGGCTTCTTCCCCTTTGAAGTTCCAAACTACAACCCCCCACCCTTCTCCTTGGCTCAAGATGGCACAGAAGGCTTAACTGCCCCCATCTGTCCTTGGATTGCATATTCTTATGGCACCCCTAGACGTACGTCATTAAATTTGATTATTTTCTCCTGTCATTCTGTCTGATGTCATTTTAATTATCCAATCTGTCGGAAAAACTAAGAGAGAAAAAGAGAAATCACACGTACATGCACAAGCACACGCGCACTCATGCACTCACACGTGTGAAAGGGCAAAGCCTGTCTCTGCCCGGCATTCAGTTAGCAAAATCTGCCTTCATTCATACGTTTGCTCAGACGTCATCCACAGCTGCTGGCCGGCTTTGCTCCTCCACTCTGCAGGCTTTTGCAGACCATACCTCATTTCGCTCACATACTCACACTGCCCTGTGTGTCTGTCATTTCTGTTCTTATCATGATTTTTTTGCATTTTCGCTCCTTTCCAGCAGTGTTGGTCTACGTGCTCACTAATGGAGTGCAGCACAGTACGGCTACAGAGAAAGCAAACCTGGGCGTGAAGCTCTTGCCCAACTCACCTGCTGCCTTCGTCCACGGCAGCTGTTTGTTATGATGCGGATACCAGAGACTGGGTGGCTCATAAACAATGGAAGTGTATTTCTCTTAATTCCGGAGGCTGGAAGTCCAAGGTCAAGACAACGGCACATGCACTGCCTGGTGAGGGCCCACTTCTTGGTGCAGAGACGGCCACCTTCTCACAGTGTGGTCTCCCAGAGGAGCTCTCTGGGGTCTCCCTTAAAAGGGCACTAATCCCATTCATGAGGGCTCCACCCTCATGACCTAACGACCTCCGAATCCCATCCAATTGGAGATGTGAATGTTGGGGGACACAAACATTCAGGCCATTGTCCCTGGTTAGCAGTCCTAAAGCTAAGGCAGGATTCCAGGCGTGTCCGGTACCAGGTACTGCACCAGATTATTTCAGACACCCTAGCCTCCCCAGTGCTGTAGCATCTTCCATTTCACACCACGGGGAAGAGACAGACTATTACACAGCTGGAGCCTTCGGCATGTCTGGTGATGAGTCCAACCAGGATTGTAAGAGATGCAAAGAAGAGGATGATGCCCCCTCCTGGTCAGGGTGATGGGCAGCTAGGGCCAAGGGTCAGAAGA
The DNA here is from genome assembly GCA_030015415.1 of Cynopterus sphinx. Taxonomy (NCBI): domain Eukaryota; kingdom Metazoa; phylum Chordata; class Mammalia; order Chiroptera; family Pteropodidae; genus Cynopterus; species Cynopterus sphinx. The sequence goes on along the minus strand of CM057383.1, from coordinate 3,076,797 downwards.
AAAGCAGCAGGGAAAGGTGTGGGTTCTCGCACCAGCTCACACCACCACCACAGGCTCCAAAGGGCCTTTGCTGATCAGCCTTGTGTCAGTTAAACGGGAACCCTGGGGGCAGGTCACGCAGCTCAGCTGGAGGGTGAAACTGGCACATGGGACATCAGCTCCACCTGTCAGTTCTGGTTCCAGTGACAGACAGCCTTTCAGAATGCTGTTCTGCTAAGTGGCAAAGCCACCATGTCTCACATTTTTTAAAGAGATGGATCGAAAATGACATCGTAAATATAAAAGCAATAGCTGTTACTTTAAAAACAAAGAAAAACTGATTTAGCGATGAAAAATTTAAAACCCTATCTGTCAAAAAATAAACAAATAGAATTTCCTCAAACAAAATTAAAAAGCAAATGGCAACCTAAAAGGGAAAATAGATGATGTGTCAATACATTAATACAGTCTAATTCATACAAATGCATATCATTTTTTTTTAAAAAAAGACATTCATAGAACTATAAATGGTCTATAAACATTTTAAAATGTTTTTTCTTGCCGATAACCAGGAACACAAATTAAAATGTTACCATTTTTTTTACCTAATTGATTTTTTTCTCTTTTTAAGATAATACTTAGTGCTGTCGAGCATGCTACGAAGCAAGCTCTCGCCCACAGGGCCCCACAAGGGTAAATGCCAGGAAAGCAACTTAGCCACATGCATTGAAAGCTCTACAAATGTTAACTTCTTTGATCCACTAATTCACTTCTGGGAGTCTATTCTAGGAAAACCATCAGAAAGGTGGATAAAGGTTTATAGTCCGGAAATTTCAATAAAATATTACTTGTAAGATCAAAAAACAGAAAGAAAGAAATTGAAGCAACCTGAAATGCAAAAGGAAAGAGAGAGAGAGAGAGAGAGAGAGAGAGAGAGAGAGAGAGAGAGAGAGAGAGAGAGGGAGAGAGGAAAGAAGGAAGGAAGGAAGGAAGGAAGGAAGGAAGGAAGGAAGGAAGGAAGGAAGGAAGGAACAAAGAAACAAAGAAACAGAGAAAGAAGGGTAAGGTGAAATGAAATATGATGGGGAGCTGTGATAGAGTATTTAAAAGTATCGAATACTTTTAAGAATCATTTGATAACATGGGGAAGTGTTCAGAATGTCGATAAAACAAGCAGACTCTGAGAACATTCTTTTTTTTTTAAAGAAGCTGCTGCATAAACATATACGCACACACCGTCTGTCACTCACGTGGTCATAAGACAGGAAGAAACATACTAAAAAGTTAACACTGATCATCTCTGAATAGTACATTATAGATGATTTCCTCCTTCTTTAGATTTTTTTATGTTTCCCAAACTTTCCAAACTAATATACATACATACATATATACGTACATATATATATGTATGTACGTATGTATGTATAATAAAAAGTCTTTCGAAAACCAAACATGATAGCTTTACAAATTTGCCACAAATCGTCTCCCTCCCTGCATCCATGCCCTCAGGCCAGGCGTACCACACTGACTCCGAGCTTAACCATTTGGCCTGGGCGGTGGGTGCTTAGCTGCTGTGATGCAGACAGAGGCCTCAAGGCCCTAACGCACTGGAGCTTGTCTGAACTGGCTGCTCCTGGAAACCTACGGCTACCACGTGAAAGAGCCTCAGCTCGTCTGTTGGAGGATGAGTGACACCTGGCCCTGCTACACCCACTGCTCCAGCCACAAACCAGCTTTAACCACCAGAAACAGAGCTGCCTCGCGAACCAGCAGCTGACCACAGACGCACGCGTGAGCCCAGCCAGCTTCGGCAGAAAAACCGCCCAGCTGAGCCCAACCCAAATTGCCAATCTGTGGAATCATCGGATAAATAAGTTGCTGTGATCCATTAAGATTGGAGGTGGCTTGGCATTCAACAAAAACTAAATGACAGACGTGCCCGGTAATAGAGTGGGGAAAGTCTGGGTTTATGTTATTTGACCTCTCTGGGACTCTATTTTGTTATCTATAACAGGGGAATGATATCACATGCTTCCCTGGGTAGTTGTTGGAACGAGATGAGTTAATGCACGTGAAAGCAGTTGACATGTCGTGAGGCTAAAAACTATGAGATGAATCTGAACCGTTATTAAGTATTAGGAATTGAGAAAGAAGCATTTTCAAAGACGAAAAATAGATGCATCAGGATACATCCATTTCCGCAGTTCAGGCGTGGGTTAAAAATATTATTTTGGTGGTCAAAGGATTTTGTTATGATGAGCAGTGGGTCAAGCCTTGGGCTGGAATCTAGGAGCATGAGTTTATATCCTAACTCTTCCCCTGACCTGGAATATGACACAGGATGTTTTTTATATCGCAGTTAATTCCTACGCGGTGGTCCCTCGGGTCTGAGCCAGTTATAGCAGAGCAAGAAGAGCTCTAGGTGAAGTTCTTTCAGAGCTAAAGCGTGAAGTCCAGTCTCCTTGCCCGGACCTTTAATGATGGGTGCTAACTTCTCCTGCCATCACAGCCCACCTCCCCCCATGGGCTTAGCACTGCAGCCAGATGAAACACCTTGATAGTCTCGAGATAAAATACGTGGCTGTTGTATCTTGTGGATGCTGCTCCTCTGGTTAGAATGTCTCCTCCTGTAATCAAACTCCTGCTCATCCTCCAAGGCCTATCCCAGGAAGACTATTCTGAGCTGCCAGACAAAAACCCCTGCTTCCCTTGTGTTCCCACCACTATTTATCTTTGATCAGGTTCTCCAGAGCAGAGGCGGAGACAGTGGTCCTTGATTGATTAAGGAAGGGTTCTCGGGAGGACCCTTAAGAGACAGACGTAGGATAGGGCAGCCGGAAAAGCCAAGCAAAGGTGTGGGCTCAGCTGAAGTATACCCGGAATATAAATCAAACCACAGGGTTGTCCCACCTTGAGGCAATGGGGACTCTCTGGTCTCCTGTGTCCCCATATCCTCCAGTCATCGGCTGGAAGCCATCCTCAGGGAGAGGGCATAACTTTCCCAGCATTTCCAGGTGGTACCCATTATCCAAGGCAATTCTCAAGGGAAGGGAACAGCCGTAGCCAGGAGTGATCTTCCAGGTGAAGAGATCTAGAAGGGCAGCAGCAGTGTGTGCTACAGTCTACTTATGCACCCCTCGGATGCCCACCTCTCACATTAGGTTCACCCCATAGGGGCACAGCTTCTTCAGGATTCCGACTCCTCGTAATCCCTGGGGAAACTTCTAAGAGAAGGGCTGCCACACTGGTCCCAAGGTCATATCTGAAACTCATCCTCTGCCTCCTCCACCACTTAGCACTGAATTTCCCAGCCACGTGGTATCTACATGGGGTTCCTGAGGGAGGCTCCTTGCCCAACGGGGCCGGAGCCCTGGCTACTGTGTCCTCATTAGGCCATAGCTGCAGAACTTTCACGTTGACGGTTAAAATCAGGTGTGGGAGCACCCAGAGATGGACACCTCAATGCCAGACATATTTCTCCCCATTTCCTCGTGATGGTCAGTCACTACCTCTCCCGACAGAGAGCTCCTTTCTTGGCCTGATGATGATGGGCACAAGAGGCCCAAAATGACCGGCAGCAGCTGTGCCGCTAAGGTCAGTGGGCTCTCGCTCTAGTCCCTGGTGGTTACATCTTCACTCTGGGACCCAAAACTTCTAGATGCTCAGGGCCTGAAGCTCCAAGTGATGAGAAGCACAAATTCCCCAGGCTGGCCACCAGGGGTGATGGCAAGCAGAGCCTCTCCTGCCTCTCTCAGGGTCTGGACCCACGTGTCCTGTCTATTCTGCGAGATGTCTCACTCCAGCCACCACACTGGTGTCTGTCCCTCGTGCCAAGGAGTCCCTGAGGCAAGGCCTATTTTTATTGGTTTCTGTATATATAATAGCTCACGTTGCCTGGCATACAGTAAGGGAGACGAGTAGAAAAGGATGCTTTCTTATACCAGATGCATCTGAGCGGTCTGACTTACTTTCCTCCAACAGAATGTCAAGTCTGTGGTCCTGATACGTGAAACAAGGACAATAGCTTCACATGTTAAAGTGGGACAATCCCAGGATACTTGCAAAACAAGTGGCTACTCAATTTGGGGTAATTCCTTAAAGAGCTGGCAAAGTTTAAAATACCACAAGCAGTATATGCGTGGTCAGGAAGAGAAGGGGGATGCTACAGACCAGGGTGTCCAGGGCCCCTGACCCTGGGGAAAATCTGACTTTGAAGATGAGACCCGTTTCCCCACCAGGCAAGTCTCCTCTTATGTGGGAATTGGGGTTGAGGGTCACCTGGGGTCACAGCGACCTCAGGCCTCTGTCCCCAGGACCATGGCCTGCTGGAGCTCTGGGAGTGGGGGATAGGACGGGCAGAGGAAGTGACTATGAAAAGTGCTGGACGACAACCACGTCTCTGGCCACAAGCAGCCATGAGTATCCTGCCTTGGCCAGAGGGTCCCGGAAAGGAAGCAGAGGCAGAAGAGTTGGGAAAGGTCTAAAAACCACAGGAGTCTGATGAATAAAGCCAAGAGGCTGCCCAGTGATGCAATTCATGGGAGACAAAAAAAAAAATATGAAAGAAAAGAAAAAACAGAACCTTTCAGTCCTACCCAGGAGCGTCCACAATTCAGCGTGACCTTCCAGGAATCTGCTGACAGACACGAAGTGTTTTGTGTGACTTTCTGCGGGGGACCCCGAATGACTGCAAGGGGGGGCGGGCAGGGCAGGGAGCTGGAGTGTGTGGCCCTGATTCTGGCGCGGGGCTCTCGGGCACCATCTGCTGGTGGCGTGGGGAGCCACACCCACTCCCCGACCACACGAAGTACAAGGATGTTTCTGGAAGAAGGTATCTGTGTGGAGCGAGAAACAAAAAAAAACCATCTTCACCTGTGATGACCCAGATGCTCCCACGTACCTTTTCTTTCCTTTAGTGCTACCTCCCCGGGAGGTGAGAACTGCTAGGCTAGTTTTACAGATGGGAAACTGAGGTTCGGGAAAAGGATTCGTTTCACCGTGGGCAGGAATCGACGCATTCGTTGTCATTGAGAAATCCATCCTTTCTGGACTCACAGGGGCTGGAAGAGTTCCTGGAGCATACATGCTCGCTGAGTGAAGGACTGAAGAAGCCTGAGCAACTTGTCCTTTTGGAAATTTGCCTGTCAGAGCCCAATTAAATAGGAAAAGAATAAATACGAAAATGAGGGTGGCAGCTGTGTTTGTAGAAGGCGCTCGGGAAACGCCCTGGCATCCTCCAAGATGACAAACTACTTCAAAGCCAGGGCTGGGTCATACTCCTTTTTGACCTCTTCCTAGCACTGAGATGTCCTGCAGGAGAAGGGGGACATCGAGCTGCCCGGGCAGGCATCGGATTTCAAAGAAACTGGAACCGGTCCAACGTGACAGGTGACAGGCTCCCATGGAGGGCTCTGCAAAACCATTCGATATTGTGACAACTTTTTCCAACCACCCCCTTGTGTCCCGTCCCAGATTAGGACACTTCTTCCACTCCGATGTCTGGCGATATTCAGGCACATCCAGGCTCTTCATGCTGGGCCCCATCTACTTCTCCATCCATCCCTTTTTCACCCCCACACATACACACACACACACACACACACACACACACACACACACACACACACGCCGTTCCTCTAAACACGGACACACACCTACATATCCATACTCTTCACACAGGCAAAGACTGCACCAGTCATGGACTCCAGCACATCAACCTCCACGTCCCCAGACACGCCGGCATCTGTCACGACTTCGAGCCTTTGCAAGGCTTTGGTTCCCCTTATTCTCTCTGGCTGGGATGACCCCCCTCCCCAGGCAAACTCTTTCTAACCTTCAAGGCCCATCTGCAACATCGCCCCCTTGTGAAACCTCCCCCCAACCCCAGGGGCTCTCTGGCTGTTCCCATCTCTGAATACCCAGCCATCCTGTTCGTATTTTATTACGACGCAGCAAGCACTATCTTCACCTGTGCGTGTCTCGGGTAGAAGCAGATGCCCGGGAAGTGTTCACTGAGTGAATAAATGAATACATGTATTGTCTGGAGCCTCTCGAATGATCTGATGGCCTTTCTGGAGCGGGAAAGGAAGTGGGAGGCCCCCTAACTTCTAACAACGCGAAACTAGTCCAAGAGGAAAATCACCCTCGTGGAACAGCAGCACATCTGAAGGAGTAAGACTTAGGAGCCTCTGCATCCAGCACTGACCCCACACAGACCTGGACACTCACTTCCTGAGCGCAGGTTCTGATCCCACTCGATATTTACCTAGAAAAGGTGCCAGGAGATGAGAATCAGAGCTGTTTACTCAGTGGAGGGTTCAAAAATGAGGTCAAAAATGACCGAACTCCACAGTACATTCGATCCTCTGAGATTTTCATCTTGTCCCTAGACCCGAAGCCTTAGATTGCAACAATCCCCCAAGAAGGGAGGACCGACATGTAGTGACCCCTTCCTTGCACCAGCCACTTGACCTGGCCTCAAGGCGGATGTCGTTATACTTTTCTGACAGATGAGGAAAGAGATTCAGAGAAGCAAAGAAACTTGCCCAAGGGCACCCAGCTCCTCCGAGCCTGACCACTTTCTAGCCCTGCGATCAGAGAAAGCAAATTTACCCCCCTGAGCCTCAGTTTCCTCATCTGTAAAATGCTGACAATAACACCCACATTTGAAGCATCACTGTGAGGACTGGGATACTTAGATATATTAGATTAAAAAAAAAAAGAATAAGTAAATCTGATAATAGATAAACAGAATAACTAGAAAAAAGAAACCTACTCCAGAATGAGTATATTACTTGGCTGCACAGTAAATAATCAATAAATAAAACTAAACTTAGTATCTTGACCTAGACTTAACTTTTTGTGTGACTTTGGTCAGGAAGTTTATTTTCTGGGCCCTGCGGTTTTCATCTGGGAATCAGAAACAACTCTTCCTAGGAACCCTGTGGAGAGAATGACACAACGTCCATGGATGCAGAACCGCCAAGCTCTCCAGGTGGCAAAAGTTGATCTCCTCCTGAGACTCTTCCGTTTTTTGCTGGGAGAGCAGCAGTGTGATGTCACCTGTCCCTTCCTGTGGCATCTGGGGTCAGGAGCCGCCCAAAACCGATTCTGGGATTTCATTTGAGCCACAAAGCAAATGACCCGACATGTGATGTTCACCGCACCTGCTATGGGCAAGGCCCTGAGACAACTGTCCCCTGGCTCGGTCCCAAACCAGCTCCGGGACTTTCCATGAGAGAGAGAGAGAGAGACGAACCTGTCGACAGGAGCCAGGGATGCCTCCCACGGAAACAGATCAGCCCTCTGGGGCTGCAGGCTCACGTCCAGGGAGCACCGGGCACGCAGCTGCCACTGGAGACCAACAGGCCAGTGCACACACTTGTTCATTGTGTCAAGAACCAGCGGGAGAAACAGTATCCGCTGTGGATGCCCAGAGCTGCCGTCAGCCTCCCTGTCCCCGTGCTGCCTGCAGGGGACCTTTTCAGGGCCTTCTCGGGGACAACCGAGAGCTGTTCGTGCATTCGCTGCAGGGCCTGGGGACTTTCCACCAGTCCCTTTCAGCTTTTGCTTCAATAAACTATCAGATGGAACTCACATAAGGGTGGTAATAGGTGATGCTCTGAGAGGGGCCTACGGAGCCACGCATTTGAGCTCCATTTTCATGGCGTGGGGCCGCCCATCATGTGCTCAGATGTCATGGGTAATAGGTGCAATCTGTCCCCCTCACAGCTAAGAGCAGATGATCATAGACTATTAGAGCCAGAAGGAAACTTAACTTCACCTAAGCCAGCGGTGTCTAACTTCAGGTTGTATTAGGAAGCCGCCTCTCCGAGGGCTTGGAAAACAGATGCTGCCCCTGAGGTCTCCAGGGCCGATTCAACAGGTTCGGCGTGGGGCCTGAGCAGCTGCATTTCCAGCGATGCGGAGGCTGATGCTGCCCACCCACAGATGGCGGTTAGGGAACCAATGGTCCAGGCCAGACTATTAACTCAATGGTGGAGAAACTGAAGCCCAGAGAGGGGGAACTTTCTCGAGGCGACACCAGGATCAGGGAGCAGAACACTTCTTGGCCCACCAACCCAGTGCGCTCGGAGCTCGTGTTGGCTGTGTGTGCGCTGGGTGATGCTGGTGTCTCCACACAGAAATAATAACGGACGTTAGGGCAGCAGATGGCGGGACCCATGTAATGTGCTTTCAAACGTGATCCCCAGATTTCTCGGTGGAGGAAACAGAGCATGCAGTGGCATGGCCAGAGCTGGGTGGGGCACTGGCTGCATGTGGACGGTGTGGGGACAGGAAGCAGGGGAAGATGGGATGGGTGAGACCCACCCCCGCCCCACCCCCACGGCCCACCTGGCCGGCTCCCAGGCCTCGTGACAGCTCCGCTGCGCCAACGCTCTCCTCTGTTGATCTGTCTCTCCAGGGACCATAGTGCAGCAGGTGTCAGGAAGCTGGCCGAGTGTAGGTCAGGGACGGTGGAGGGACCCTCACAGTCTCGGCGCCAACCTTGGGGTCAAGTCCCGGTTCCTTATACCTACAGCCCTCAGTCCTGCACCTCGAGGGTGGTTTTGAGCACTAGGCTGTAATGAGCAGGAAACGCCCATCACGGTGCCCGACAGAGAATGGATGCTCGTGGTAATTCATCACTTTGCCCAGCTCAAGGATGGGGTTTCTCCCCTCCAGTTCTCACCGTGGGCCAGATGCTGCCCCCACAGACTTTCCTGAGCCCTGAAGACCATGCCACAAACAGCAAGACAGCAGAGAATTGGAGACTGCCTTCTCCAGTCTGGGGGAAACCCCAGAAAGTACCTTCTGAGGTTTTTCTGCAGGTTGGAGGGGTGAGGCCTACTCAAGCAGAGTTGGCACCGTAACCCTTTCTGAGGGTTGCAAGGGCCTTTTGAGTCAAGTTCGTTTTATACCTAGACCACGTGTCCACTGCGTTCAGAGCTAAGCCACTGAGGTGAATGGGCCACCTACTCCATCTGTCCTCACAGCCAGAGGCAGGATGAGGGAACCTGCAGAGGTGTGGGGACCCCACTGAGGGTGAGAGTCTCAACAGTTCACACTGAGACCAAAGGGTCCATACTTGGGGTACAGCCTTCCACTAGAGGGACGGCTCAACGAACAGGTGAGAGGACACTGAACTCCACAGACAGGCTTTTCCCTAAATGAGCCGGAAATCATTTCTTCGGAAGAGCTGAGTAATAAAGTAAGACCCAGGAGACGGTAGGAGACGAGCCCAGTGACACCTCAGACATCCCCCACCGGAGAGAACGCCCTAAAATCACATTTTTTGCGTTAAGACAGGTTTAACAGTTCAGTTTAGCAAGACAATACATGAGTGTTGTTTTCAAGATGTTTGTCTTCCCTAACTCGGGTTTCTAAGGCAGAAACTACTCATTGTTCAATCTATGCAAATTATAGGAATAAAATAACAACAGCGCTTAATATGTAAATACTTAGGATGCTCCTCACAGGTGCCAGGCTCCGAATATTCATAAATGCCAATTCATTTGATCTGCATGAAAACCGAAGGTACCAGCCCCATTTTAAAGATAAGGAGCTGAGGCTCAGAGAGTTTACCATGCCCAATGACACGGCGATGGCCAGGGCAGCCTGCCTGCTGTGTCACTGCGGCCCCGACCTACCCGCGGCCTTCAGCAAGTGCTGGATAGGCGAATGCAGGAATAAAGAATTGGAGAGAACAAATCCTCATAGCAGTTAAAAAAATACAGTGCAAGAAGAATATTGATTGAATACATGCTCTGTCAGATAATTTATATGTTATTCATGTTTAGTCTGCAGAACAAATCGATGAGGAATCATCAGCCCTGTTTTACAGATGAAGACACTGAGACTCAGGCTAAATAACATGCCCGAGCCATTTTTCTAGCATTCCCCAGTGTCAGGAAAAAGCTGGAATGAGAAAATGCAGATTAACAGGTGTTCTTTCTAGAGCACCTTCTACACATCTTTGTGCCATTTCTCCGCTCTGCAAATTGTAGGAAACTGATACCAATGCAAACAAGTCTTGCCCATGAAAATGCAAATGAACTTTGGTCCTTGAAGGTGCAATTGATTATTGCCCCTGGACTCTGAATTTGTTTGCATCTATTTGCAAACTCATTTCCTATCCGGGACTGCCTGTATTTGTGTGTGCTTTGAATTCTCCATTGAACCTGGTTTTACATTTTATTAGTTTCCGCATTAATTAATGAGTTAAATAAAATCTCTGACATGTATTCATTAAATATTTCCAGGAGAGTCATGATTTTACCTTTAATTTTAGCACCAACTAGAATTCAAATCCAAGTTTGTTGGTTCTTTTCAATTAATTACACACACACACACACACACACACACACACACACACACACACACAATCACTGCTAATTACAAGTTCCTTACCACTGAGCTCTCTGTCAAAGGCAAACCGAGTTTGGTTGAGACCTAAAAGCAACACAAATTTAAAGAGGTCTTTCAAAAATTGTACTTCTCGAAATTCTGGACAAGATGGCAGAGTAGACAAACTCTGTGCTCACGTCAAAATTACAACCAAGCCACACAGTGGCCATCGTCTAGTCACCCGAAGATCATCTGAGCCATCCCCCAACTGCGGACATCCATAAGGGGCCGCTTCAAACTGATTTAAAAACATATATTTGGAAATATATGACTTACATATTAAAGATTTTATCTGAATGTCCAAAAAATCAGATTTTTCAGCATTGCCTATTATTCATTATTAAGGACTGAGTTAGTAACGCTCGGCTTGGTGAGCAGGTCACCCACAGGGACAGCCCTGGTCTCTAACAGAGCAGGCCTCCCAGCCCCTTTCAGCTCCATGCTCGCCTGCCTCCAGTCCCATCAGAGCCACGGGGTGTGAGCTGTGTGTTTTCATCTGTTTCTCCAGGAGGACACTGTGGCCCAGAGCAAACTGGCACATGCCAGGGCTACATGACGCAGTTCGGGTTGGATTGAATTGAGCTCAGCTGCCTACACCTGCCCAGGAATCCTTGCCTTCCCACAATGCCAGGTCCTGGAGAACAGACATACAGAGAAACTACACTGAGCAATCTGGGAAAACCCAGGACACACACACACACACACACACACACACACAGACACACACACACACACACACACACACACACAGTGTGGCTTCATGGAACAAATTCTGGAGTCAGACAGCCCTCAATTCAAGTCCTAGTTACACCATATACTACTTCTCTCTGAGTTTTGGCTTTACCATCGGACAGTTAATTCTATGCATCAACTTCGCTAGGCTATGATGCCCGGATGTTTCGTCAAATACCAGTCCAGACGTCGCTGTGAAGGTATTTTTCAGGTGTAGTTAACATTTAACCCAGTTGACTTTGCATAAAGCAGATGAGCCTCTGCAGTGTGGTGGTGGGCCTCATTCAATCAATTGAAGACCTTAAGAGAAAGAGACTGAGGTCCCCAGAGGAAGAAGGATTTTTGCCTCCAGACTGTCTCTGAACACTTCACTGGGCCTGAGCTGAAACCTCAACTCTTCCCTGAATCTCTAGCCTGCCAGCCTGTCCTGCAAATTTCACACTTACAGCCCCAATGGTGTGAACCAATTCCTTTAACTCTCTCCCTCTCTCTTTCTCTGTCTATCCCCAGATAAAGCACATATAGTGACTGTCCAGGGGGTGAACTGTTAACCACTGGGCCTTCTGGGATGTTGTGAAACAAGAAGAAATTTACTTTTGCAGACCCGGCAAGAGCACACCCTACCCAGTTAGCATCCTGCAGATAAATGGGAGGCCGAAGGACACCATATGCATCACCATGGATCTCCTGCCCTCCGCAGACACCCCGCTTGCAACAGGTGTCCGCACCTTTGACTAAATAAACAGAAACCACAATCCAGCCGCAGAGTGAATCTTTACGTGGGTCAGAGGGTGTCAAATCCATGATTGCACAACTAAAAAAATAAATAAAGATTATTTACTGAAAGCTGACATCCTTTGAGGACTATTTATTGACCCCAGGAAGGCCAGTTACTGAGTCGGCTGTTGGAGAGGCATTTGGATGTGTCAGGGAACCCCCAGGTCCTCAGGCTACTCCATCTGATACACACTGTCACCAGATCCTGAGATGCATTCACCGGACTTGATCCAATTATACGAGCGTGTCTGTGAGTGCCACTGTCCTCCTAGAGGCACATCACTCCCCGACCTATGACATACCTCTCTTAATTCCTACTGCTACTCCATGCGAATCACCAAAGGCTCTGAAATGGTTAAGAACAGGATAGTAACTAAATTCTCTCCAAGGTCACATTTTCCCCTTTTCTGAAAATTCGCCCATTCTATTTCACACTGTAAACAAATTCAACTGTGTTGTCCCATGAAGCCCTGGAGGGATTATATGTAGACCCCAAAAATACACTGAAGAATGTCCCCCAAATATGGACACCGTAAATTCTTTCCCAGTTTTTAATGCACAAGAATTAAAGGTCGAAGGAATTGAAGTCTAAAAAACTCTCCTTTCCAATCTCCCATTCCTCTCCGTGTGAGCGGGGTTCCTGACGGGTGTGGATCTAGGATGGGTTTCTGCGCACGTGGCTTCTCTCCGAGCCCCTTCCACTGGAAGGGCATAACTGTTAGCACCTGTGAAGGCGCAGGAATGCAACGCCACGTCTCTTGCATGTCCCCGTTTTTCCCAAGAACCATTAAGACCACGGGATGATCTCCACACCACGCTCACAGCCACGAAAGTTAGGAAACCCAGGCCAATTCCAGGCCCTTAGAAAATTATGGTGGGGACCAGATCACGCTACCGTTCACATCTCAACCAAAACCCCTTTACTTTGGGAGACTTTGGGAGTTTCTGGGAGAAAGAGGAAAAATGGAAAATATATGAAAAAGTGAAAGGTTCTTGGTTTCAGCCGCAGCAGAATACCAGTGAGTCTGGCCAGTTGTTGGATGTGTTTCCTCTGTAAACACAAAATCAACGGGAAGACTTCACCTTTGACGAGGTTCATGGCAAGAGTTGCAAATCTACTGCCTCTCCAGACAGCGGCACTTGAGACATGGCTGTCCTCCCGCAACCTTGAGAAATTCAGTCTCTGCTTCTTATTAGAGGCTCCCTTCTGCCTCTTACTCTCTTTACTTCTGCTTCTCTAGATGTTCCTGGCTCCCCAAAGCCAAACCACGTATCAGATCCGGGCCCCCCGCCTCCTCTCAGCAGAGTGAACCACAGTTATTTTTAACTCGTTTCCGGATCATTCCATTTTGGTTCTTTCTCATGAAGATGGAATACCCCTCATAAAACAACTCCTTCCCCTGGATCAGAAGGTCTTCATCTCTTTATTGATAAAACCCAGCATCACTCGGCTGTGGCTGAACCCACAGTCTGGGTCTTTGGAATCTGTTACAATCAGAGTTTACAGCGCAAGCACTGCCACAGCTGTGATGCTGACGGGGGCTCCTCTAGGCACTCTTGTCTCCGTCAGACACGTGGACATTATCTTGGATCCCTCCGGGGCTCCCCTTCACCCCCATGTCCCAGCCTAGGTGTAGGCCCTTGGCCTCTCCCAGCTGAGCTGCCCTAATAGTTCCAACGTGTCTCCGTGGTCCACGCATGCCACTGCCTGGGTGACCACTCTACACCACCACCTAATCCTTCAATCGAGTGGCTATCAAGTGCGTTCAAGGCGAGACCACACCATGTGGCCTTGGCACACCGTGATGTGACCACCTCTCAACCCCACCTGTAACCACGCGGAGCATATCACTCGCTGCGCTGCATCGCGCCCTGTGCCTCTCCCCGTTCCCGGGCTGGGGAGGCTGCAGCCATCACTCCAGTCGCAGAGCAGGTGCCTCCCCACACAGGAGACCTTCCTCTTCCTGATACCACCCGCCGTGCCCTGTTAGCTACCAGGTAAGCTCCCCGCCCCCACCCCTGCCCAAGAACACAAATACACCTGTGACTCTCAGAGGTTATCACCATGGACACTGGTTTCTGGCTCCACAAAGCCCATTTCAGTATTTGGCAGGCCACCTACCACATGGTGATTCAGGGACCCAGGTTCCTTCCATCTTGTGGCTCTGCCCTGGAGACCGGTGCTTCTAGATGACAGGTAGAGACAGGGCATGTGAAAAAGGCACACCTGTTTTTTAACTGCGTTACCTGTTTTTTAACGGCATCAACCCCGTGGTGATTATCACTGCTGCTCATATTCCCATGGCCTAGATGCAGTGACACAGGCACACCCAGGCATGGGGCTAGAGACTGGGAAACAGTCCCTGGGGGACGGTGGTTTTTCAGCAACAACTCTATAGGAAAGCAGGACTCTTGAGAGGACAGTTAGTCACCTCTGTCACACCTCCTAAGGCTCAGGGTCCCCAAACTCCCTGTCCCTGCACTATCTTCACAGCAAGCCCCAAACCAATTCTCATTTCTTCCAACATGTTATACAACACCAAGCTAACGTCTCCTTTGTATCATGTTCTTGTAACAGTGTCATAGCACCATGGAAAGGAACAGAAGGCAGAAGAGGAATACGCTTTATTTTGTCCTGTGCCCGTAATATTAGCTATTTTAACAGCTCACACTCTGCCGTACCCAGTTGGTGGCTCCCGGGGCACTCTGGCAGGTCTTCCAGTTCAGCCAGGAGGTGGTGGATTTGACAGGAGCTGTGGTTCTGCATGCTCTGTTCCCCCACCCGAGCGTAACTGGGTCCATGCAGATATTTCTGAATTGAAAGGTTAACCTCGGCTTGGGCAGACGAACCGGGTCTTGTCTGCATTTGTTTCTGGTCAAAATGGGAAGTGCATATCCCATTTTTCAGAATGTGTTAGCATTAAAATGAACTGGGCGACCATAACAGGTGATCTGGAACAGCAATGATGATAAAACTCAAGCTGCACCGTACCGTACAGTGTCCAAAGCAGACACGCCTACGACTTTACGTCTTTGCTTCGTGACAAGCGTGTGGAACCAGCGGACGATTTATCGAGGGGACCCTGTAGTGTTGCCACAATCTGCAGCAGCTCATTAGCAGTCAGTGTAGGTGGAAATGTATAATGAGAACTTTTTCATTACTGTGTTTTGTAGAAGTCAGCGTGGATGATGATGAAAGTAGTGATCTGTCAGGCTCAAAACCCAGAAGGTTCAAGTTGACAAATGAAACATAAAACACGAATACCTCTATGGTACACCCCCCAAATCCTTCCTCATTTCACTAGCTTCAATACGTTAACATTTTCCACTAAATGACATTCATGTTCATTTGCATTTTATCAGCCTTATCGTTTTATCTGCACTGAATATTAAATGTGTTTTTGGCTTTATAATTGTAAGGGAGCATCGCTTTATGTTTGTACATATTTAGAGTCTGTAAGAATAGTTTAGTTCAACGCTCACATTTTGAAGACGAGTGTATCATTCGAAGTGGAGACAAAACCCTGCAGCTTGTCTGTCTGTGTAACCCATGCTGTCAATCCCGAGCATAAACTGATTTCTGAGGAGAGTCCAGGCAAAAGCAATTTGACTAAGAAAGCATCTTCATTATGCTTCTCTTTGGTGTGCTGCATGGAAGATCATAAACTTTTGTCCAGAGTTCAATCTCCATAAGTCAGGGGTGAGCCACCTCACTCAATTTATTTTTAAGATAACCCTGAAATATGAATCAAAAAGACAAAGAACAAAAGCGAAACTGTCCAGCCACCCTGGAAGGAAAAATATCAAGTTCCCAAATGAATGTTATTTGCAAATACAAGCCATTTCTTCTTAGCTTGGCTCTGTCATTCATCTCAGAAAAGAATGTTTTTACAATCAGAGCAGAAATATGACTGGCCCGCCTGCATTTACATTTCTTTGTTGCAAAATGAATGTGACTTGTTCGGATTCCAGCCGTGGAGAAAGGGGCAGAAGTGGTGGTTACTTTCCAAAGTGAAACTTAAAACCACAATCTCCGGTGCACAAAAGGCAGAATGAGTCACCGGAAGAGGCCACTTGCTTGCAAAACTCATTAAAAGCAATGCAGGGCTGAATGAACTTCCTGCCCCAGTGAAAACATCGCTGGCATCAGGACAGCACCTCCAAGCTCCAACAGTTTGGGAGAGGAAGGAAGCCATCAGAAATGGGGGCACAGCCCAGGTCTGCTGATTCACACGCACTCAGCTGCCCCGGCTGGTCTGCTCGCAGACAGACGAAATCCCCTCCCAGCCAGGACCATTTCCCGCTGAGATGCCCGGAGGTGGCTAGGTGGCTCAGGCTAGCAGCTGTGCATCAAAGGCTCAGGACACCTTGTGACTAATCGAGCCCCACCCCTACCCCCATCCCCACCCCCACCACCCTGGATTGGGTTTCCAGGGGCCTCCCTCCTCCATCTGATCCCTTCTGTTGCTCTGCCCACACCAGATTCAGGTTAGATGTCAGTGGCAGCTCCTTGGGGCCGGGCCCAGGGCCTCAGGTGCGTCTTCTGGAACTTAAGTGCACATTGGAATCCCGGAGGAGTTATTAGCACAGGTGTGGGCCCCTCACCCACAGTTTGATTCGGGAGGGCAGGGGTGGGGCCTGAGCACTTGCATTTCTAACGAGGGACTGACGCTGAAGCTGCAGACCCTGAAGACACTTTGAGAACCACAAACCTCAATTGTTCTCAGACTCGGATGAAAAACAGCCTCCAACTGCTCCCTGGCCCGGCCAGTAAGTGACTTGTGACCTTGAGTTGTGCAAATGGAGGGCACTTTTGGTCCCCAGACAGTCCGGTAAGGAACTCTGCCCCCTCCCCACCAGCCCACAGCACACCTGGCAGATCTCCAAGGCAAGGGCTGCTGGGGAGAGGCCTTTGCCAATCCCAGACATGTTTTTAGAAGCTGTGCCTCCAAACCCAAGAGGATTGCGCCCCCAGGCGGCCATTCGGGGTCCGTAGCACCAATGTCTGCCTGGTCATACTCTGGTTTCTTTCGGGCACCAAGCCTGCTTGTGCTGTGATAACGGTGATACCTCACCATCACCTTCGACTGCAGCAGGGGTCAGAAAGGGGTCAGCAGCAGAAAGGAGACTCCAGTGGCTTCATTTAGGGCAGAGACGGGACGCCCTCCTGCCACCCTTCCCCGCCTGCTCCCGGGTAGCCCCGTTCATCTGGAGATAAGACAGAGCTGTGCAAAGGGAGGAAGGTGAGCAAGCGCTAGGGGGTGTGACAGGCTCCCCTGGAAGTGCTGGTCAGGGCAGCCCTCCTGCCGGCATGAGGACATCTGGATTCCAGAAGAGTTTGTTTTTTAAATTCTTCTACATGAGGCCTGCTGGACTTTGCTCCACGCCTGTTCTGTCCCAGGCTAGCACCAGGGCCACATGCATCACCCTCTATAGGAAAGCCCACGTCGAGACCCAAAGCCACGGTCACTGACCCCATCCATTGTCAACGCATCTTGGGCTCTGATGAGAAAGGCTGGTGAGAGTGGTGGGGGAGGTGGGTGTTGGCTTTGAAAACCCAGATAGAAAATATTTTAAATATTCAGGTGACTGCAGCTGAGACGCGGAGAAAGTCAAGCTACCAAAATAGTTAACCCCCCACGTGTGGGAGCTGCCTGCACAGCACAGTGGAAACGACATGGCCTAGTGGCACCCCTGACAGGAAGTGGGCAACAGCCAGAGCAGATGGGGATCCCCAGGCCCAAGGCCGCAGTTTTAGCAGATTTTTATTTCACAGATAAGAAGTGAAAATCTGAAATGGAGTTGGAATAAATCAGTGATGTCCAACCAAATGAGAGGGTTGGTTTTGTTTTCAAAGATAGATATGCATTCACTCTACAGACGCCCAGAGATGAACTGTTTGGATCTGGGCTTCAAGATCAGCCTGGCACCCAGCGTGGCCATCTGTTAAGCGTTTAGGGATCAATCCTCTTACATTTATTCCAAAAACACAGAGGCTGACGCAGGATGTCTCAGGCTTGTTGATGGTGCACAAAATCGATAGAAATATGACAGTTTTTAAGTGATCCGGGGGAACTAGTCAAGGATTTTGATTGATCTGTTCGAATGAAAAACAAATCAAGTAGCCCACAGAGAAGCAAGAGGCAAGTGAGGTGAAGGAAACTGTGTTGTCTATGCTTTTATTTTCTGTATATTATGATTGTCTTGACATCTTAAAAAGCCTTTTTGGCTGGCCATTTCTTAGTGATGATGAAGGCCCCAGTGAGAGGTATCTATGACATGCAAGACCTCCTCTCTCTGGCCGGGCACCCCAGGAGCCACTTTTCCTGTGCCTTAACCATCCCAGGGCTAGGTGCCAGGCAACCAGAGACCAGCGCCATAGCTTAGAGGCCACTGGAAATTAGCCAGCACAGCCAATCCTAACCCTGCCCTGCCTTTCCTGCAGAAACCCCAGGAAGGCCTATGCCCCACCCCTCACCCCTGTTGTCAGCCTCCTGACCACACCCCTCTGCCTCCCCACGTGGCCAGTGTGGGGAGCTGTGAGTATAACAAACTCAGTTTCCCCAAGCATCTCCTGTGTCTTTTCTCATGGCTGCATCGGACTGGCTACCACATAAAAGGCCACTGCACAAAACCCACCTGTGTAATACCCACGTGGGAAACGCTGACTTTGGTCCAAGGCCAGACCATCCAGCAGGACATGCACCGGTCTGCAGGCCTCTCCATCTTCACCCTCCTTCCCCCCGCAAATGCATACAAAGGGTCAGTACGTTACCGAAAGCCTAAGACTGGCTCTTTTATTACAAATATTGAACAGTTCACAGCCTTAACTTTTTTTTTTTGAGAATAAAATATGTTTGATCACACATCAGAAAATCAGCAACTTAATCTCCTACCAAAAATCATTTAAAATTCACACATCTGATTTTCAGTCTCTCATCGTTCTCATTTATTACAGTATTTTGTAGCTTTGCATCCAGCACAACGCAGTGAAGTATTACAGTGATTTTCTTCATTGCAACAGCCAACACGCATACAGATCAAGTGTGGTAAATAAAATATATTTAAAGTAGTGATCCAAACCTAAAACTATAAAGAGATTTTTCTCTGAAGGTGTAATCATTTCTCCAGCGTACCAGGTACACATATTTTTCTTCATCACCTATGGTGAACGCTTGGTGACCTGTCGCTATAGAGTGATTCATTTCTGTAGAACAACTTTGAAATGCGGGGTCCACAGGCAGCACTCAGGCATGTGATCATAGGGTTAACTGGGTCACAGATGTGTAAACGCAGATAAACTAGCTCAGATATGTGTGAGTTCCGCCCACGTACAAACCTCGCTTTCCAACGTCAAAGGAGGGGTGACAATTATAGCCTCTCTGGGGCCACACTCGGAACCTGGCACAGATCTGGGTCAAACTTTCTAGAAGGTGTGTCCAGCTCAGAGCGCCACGGTGCGGAGGCTAACAATGCATGCTCACACCTGCAGGGACCATGGGTGACAGCTGCTCGTCCTGACGTGGGCCAAATGGCACGACGGGCACACTACCCCATCATGGCCGATTTCCTCCCGGCCAGGAGGGGACTCCGTCAGCCTCTGCAAACTTAGTTCACAAAACCCACCCGAAGACACCCTCATAACAGAAAGAACTCATGAAGCCCAGAGTAGTGGAGGCAAGATTATTCTGAATTACTTTTCATGCCTCCAAAAGGGCATCTGCACATGCATGTTTATTTTTCTGTGCCAAAGTGCAATCAACGATACATGAATGTGTGGCTCACACAGACGACTCAGAAAAAAATCCACCACTAACGGAGCCTGCCGACAGCACTAAGGCAACACCTCTGCAAATTCTTTCACAGAAAGAGTAAAACTGCATTCAACGTTTCCATTTTTTTTTTTGCTTCCTATCGCACTAACAATGCAATTGAAATAGAAAAGCACTTCAATCACTAAAGTAAAATGCTCTTTAGAAAAATAATACTTCAAAAAGTAAAGCAAAAATCTTTTACCAAAATAATTCTTTCACTTTTCAAATTGTTCTCTCCACAAGCCAACTTGATAAACAACTGCGAGAATCATCACCTACTGGCTTAAAGCATGTCACTCAAGTTAGCACTTACCCACCTGCCCTTGAGTTGAAAAAGCTAAAGAAAATAGAGTGTTACTCCTAAATCTCAAAAGCAGGCCGGTATTGTGAGATATATAGAGATATCCTTATATATATAAGGCTCTTTGGGTAACCTAATGTATACCTTTTTAATATATCAATGACAGAATAAAAAGAATATATTTTGACGGTAACCCAAAGTAATAAATAATAATATCTACAAAGAATATAATTTAACTTCTTGAAACTATTTTTTTAAGAAAAACAACCAGTTTCTTTTGCGAGCTTCCAATTAAAATCGACGACGTTACACCTGGCGCCAGCTCTGTTCGGGGCCACGTTCTCAGCCTCACCTTTCCGGATACGAGGCTGGGGCGCAGCGCGGAGCTGACCCGAAAGCTCCCTCGGTAGGAACCGCGACTGCCATCTGAACTCGACGCATCGCAAAGTTACAGGGCGCAGACGAAGCACATTCTAAGTAAAACGTCCGCCTCAGACGCGTTCAGGCGTAGCACTCCAGCCTGAGCCACAAAAACAAGGCGGGTAGAAGGCGCTGATTGCACGGGTTCTCTCTGACCACCGGAATTCGAGAACTTACCCCTAAAAGCCAGACCGGTCGCAGACGCCGCAGAGGGGCCTCCCACAGGGCCAGGGCCAAGAGCAGGGAGGCGGGGAGGCCCTGCCGGGACCTGATCCGGGCCACGTGACCCGTACGCCCCGCCCTCCCACCGTGCACCGCGCGTCACGGAAGCGTGCGTGCCCCCGCCGCTGCCGGAAGTCACGCGCCCGGAAGTCACGCGCATCTGGCGTGGCGCCGCTGACGCTTCAGCGGTGGGAACGTGGCCGCCGACCCGGCTCAGCCCGCGCCGCCGGGAAGCGACGAGGCGGCGCGGGCGCGTCCCGCCGCGACAAAGGAGCGCGGGCCGCCTCGCGCACCATGAAAGCAGCCGACGCGCCGCCTGCAGAGCAGCCCTTCGTGTTCCACTCGCGGAGGTGAGGGCCGGACGGCGGGGAGGGGGGACGCGCCAGCTCTCACTGCTCGGAAGCGAGTGGCCGAGCCGAGTGACCGCGCGCACGCGCCAGGGTCCCCGGCCCTGGCCCCTCCGGGGGCCGGGGGGGGCGCCTGTCTCCACACGGCGGTGGCGGCGGCGGCGAAGGCGTCAGCAGCCGCCGGGAGCACGTCACGCCGAGGCAGAGTGCACGTCCTGGGTCTCGAAGGGCGGCAGCGGCTCTCTCCAGAAGGTGAAGTTGCTGAACGTGTCCGAGCAGGGGAAGTCCGAGGAGTGGCTCCTTTTCAGCAGCGGGAAGACGTGGTCCACCACCTCGCAGAGCCTCACGTACCTGGGAGGAGACGGACCGCGTCACGGCTCTGACGACGCCCCACGCCCCCCAGCGCAGCCCCCGCCGGCCCCCTGCGCTGTGCCCGGGAGTCGGGGGGTGGGGAATCCGCCCCCCGGCAAGGCGCGGACCTGGGGGCGCGCACACGGAGGGGTCCTGGCATGAGCCCGCGCTCACTAACAGGAAATCACGGGGTGCGGCCAGCAGAGGTCAGAGAGGGCGAGGCGGGCCGGACTGACTGGGCACGAAGGGCCCAGGAGGAGGGCGGAGCAGAAGCGAAAGGGGACAGGAAGAAGTCGGCATGGCGGAGGGACGGCCACCCGCCGCAGAGAGCACAAGTGGGCCTCAGATCCCAGAGCATCAGACGGCGGCTGCTTCACTGTGTGAGGGGAAAACCCTGGGCCCTGAGGTGGAGGGGACCCGGGCTGGACCCCCTGCCATGTACGAGCCGTGTGATCCTGGGAACAGGGCCTCATCTCTGAGCCACAATCCCGGCTGTAAAGGAAGGAAACGAACACCGCCACAGCGTTCACGGGAGAATTAAATAATGTGTGCAACAACGAAATAATGCCTCCTGGATGTTCGATAAACATATTCAACGATAAATGATTAACATCAGGAGATCATGATCCCCAGCTAATTATTAGCCATGGGAAGTATAAAGCCCTCACTGGCATGGCAATTGAGAGACCTGGGGTCTCCCCCGACCTTGCTGCTGTGGGACCTGGGGCAAGTGTCTCGCCCTCTCTGGGCCTCAGGCCCTTCATCCTTCTAGAGAGTGGGGTTGAACCAGTGCGGGGCTTCTCAACGCTTCCAGCAGTCCCTCGCTCTATTTCCTGTATCCTCCTCCCAAGAGGTCGTTGTGTAGTATTGCAGCCCACACTACAAAAACAGACCCACTGTGTGAAAATGCATGTTCAGACCTCGGGATGCCTCCAACCAGAAACGTGACAGGCCCAGAACCCTCCTCCTGTCCTGGAAGTCCTCCCTCACCGTCGCTGGGTCCCTCTCCAGTTCCAATTCGCTAAGAGCTGAAAGGGGCTTTCTAAAAAATGGAATTAGTTGTTCCGAGACATAAAATGACTGAATAAGGGCGCTCGTGTGTGTTTAATAAAGATCTTCCAAAGGGCTTCTGAGAAACATGGTGCTTGCACAAAACAGAAAACATCTCTCTCAATGAGCAAAACTATGCGTTTCCTAAGAACTAAAACAAATGTTGGGAAAACCTCCTGGCCTTAAGACCTACTTGTTTATGTTTCATGGCTACGGGAGGTGGCTGTCCCTACAGGGCGCCATTCACCACTCGCCACCAGGGCATGGTGGCCCCTGCTCCAAACCCTCACAGCGGAAGGCTGTCCTCAAGCTCCAGCTGTCCCTCAGAGCCACTGTCCCTCACACAGGCCCAACCCGACAGGGGCTCCCAAACCTCCGAAGATGGTTCAGACGACTCCTCAAAGACAGCACCCCACCCACATGCCTGGGCAGGGTTGCACCCAGCTCCCCACCAGGTGTGGGAAGGGTGCCGTCCTGGGGAAGGAGAGTGGAGATCCAATCCCTCATAAGAATGGCTGCAGTCCCCAGCTGAGGCACGAGACAACTCTCTGGCAATGCACAAAGCTTCCTCCCATACTGAGATCCACCCCAGGCCAAGGCTGGGGCAGGACGTACATTTTAACCCCAGATTCTCAGCCAGTGGGATAACCCCAGAGGCCTTCTGGGCAAACCCGCGAAGATGCTGGAATCCTCTTCCAGACCCCTTATGATGGGACCCACCACACGGCAGAAAACTTTGTCATTTCTAGGCAGTGTCCCGTCAGTTGAGACTTCTTTTTGATCCTAAATAAAAGTCCACTAGATTTTCTCCAGACTGAGGAGAACCTGTCCTGGGGAAGAGGGAGCTGTGACGTCGCAAGGGGTGGCCGCTCAGAAGCTGGGACAGGGAAGAAGCCACTAGGGGAGGATGACAGCAGAATCAGTTCCTGCCGCTCTCCCAGCACGGGCCTGTGTGAGCTGCTCAGACCCCAGCTCGTGTGAGAAGTGTCAGAGTGAACATCTGCTCAGCGACCCACATCTCTGATCCCCCTAAAATACAGGATGTGCCTGGAGAAGACCCACCCTCGCCCCAGCCAGCTCCTTGCCTGAAGAGGGCTCTGGAGGGCCTCCTGGGGTCACTGGGCCCAGAGGCGGTCATTGGGTCTGCACAGACCGAGCCAGGAAAGGGGCAACCTCCAAAACAGACAAGGCAGAATGGCACCTGCCTGCTTGGTGTCGCCCAACTGGCAAAGCTCCCAACACATGAGATGAGGAAACGCTCTTCATTCTAAGACATTAGGAACCCAGAGGAGACAGCACCCAAGATGAGGGAGAGCCCACAGCCCAGCAGGACAGACACCTCGTTACAGACCCACTGCCTCCAGGAGCCTGGGCAGCAACCCAAACTGAGGGCAGGATTCTTAGAATTGCTCAGCAGCATTTCCAGGGAGGCCATGATGGGCCAGAGTGTAAAGAGACTTACCA
Source organism: Cynopterus sphinx (assembly GCA_030015415.1). Classification (NCBI taxonomy): domain Eukaryota; kingdom Metazoa; phylum Chordata; class Mammalia; order Chiroptera; family Pteropodidae; genus Cynopterus; species Cynopterus sphinx. Next base: position 3,052,933 of record CM057383.1, on the reverse strand, counting down.
TTCCTCATCTTTAAATACAGTGTCACATGATATTTCAGTTGGGTCACATTTTTAATCTGCATTCTAGGCTTTCAAACTTCACTTGGCACATCAAAACCACCAGTTTTCAAATTCATGCCCTTCCACGCTGTAGCAGAATATAACCACTAGGTTTAAAACTTCAACCCAGAGGGGATCTGATTTAAAATTCAGTTTGGGACAAAATACGAGGAGTTAAAAATATATTTTCCTCGTGGGAATTCAAGATTAAAATTTAGGTGACAAAGGGCCAAAGGGTGCACCATAAACCATAAAACATTCCAGGACCATGACGCTACCAGCAGGGGTGACGCCCCAGTGACGCCAGCGAACGCAGGGACACTCACGAGGAGATGTTGGTCTTGGCGTGCTCCTGCACGAGTTCTCCTTTGGGATTGACAGTGAATATTCTGTTCAAAGACACTCCTACTTGCTTGTACGAGTACACGTCCTGTGTTTGAAAATGTGAAAGGAAAACAGTTGAATGTAAGTACAGACACACGATCTCTTGAATTTGATGCAATCACTATGACACCTTCGTTAACCAGAACTATCCTTCCAACCGGTGTAGAGAAAGACTCTCTCTGGGTGTGGAACGATCGAGGTCAGTTTTCCCACCTACGCAGGAGCTGAGCGAGAGAGCGGACCACCCACCTAGTCCCCTGCAATCCCAACATCCCTTAAGGTTTTCCTCTGATAACCATTTCTTGGGCATGAGTTTCAAAAGTAGGAGAATTTTCTCACTGGGAAGTTAGCACACTGGGGTGGTACACACAAAATCTCGGGGCACTTCTTTCACCATATGAAACAATATGGAGGTGCCCCCTTAGCCACGGGGGACATGTTCCAAGACCCTTGTGAGTACTTGAAATTGCAGATAGGACTGAATCCTACATATTCTTTTTTCCTATAAAGTTTAATTTATAAATTAAGCACAGTGGGAGATTAACAACAATAAGTGATAAATAGTAAAGTAGGACAACTAGTACAGTGCACTATAATAAAAGTTATGTGAACATGGCATTAGTAAGTCCAATGAGGGTGACTTGGATGTAAGCACTGCGATACCACGCCCGTCGATCTCTCAGTGATGGCTACTCAGTGACCAAACTGACAGGCAGCGTCTGCCGTGTGGATTCGCTGGACAAAGGGATGATTCGCCCTGGGTTGGGTGGAGCGCAACCTCCTAAGACTTCATGGCACTACTCAGAGTGATATACGAGTTAAAACCGATGCACTGTTTACTTCTGGAATCTTCCATTTAATCTTTTCAGACTGTGGTTGACCGCGAGTAACAAACTGCGGAAAGTGAAACCGCGGATGAGGGGGTCTGGCTGTACCCTTGAAACTTGTGGTGCTGAATTCACCACTGTGCTAAGAACCGGCTTAGTGGCTCCCTTCTGGGCAGGAAGGTCTACCCCCTTTCAGTGTTCTTGCTTTACTAACTTAGCAAGTTATTTGGAGTTCGATGTTTCTAGGCCCACAGTTCATGCTTCGAACTAAAACTCACTAGCCAACCTTTAGCGTAAATAGGCCATGAAATAATTTGCAAGCTCCTGGCCTTTACGTGCAGGCAAATGACTCTTTACCAGCTCCTTCTAGCAGGATAAGAGTCCAGCCCACATAAAGCCCAGGCCAGGCTTTGGGACGACTGCTGTCAGCAAAATGGGAATTCCCAGAGCTGTCAGGTGCCCCACCTAATACTTACCGCCTGTCGGTTTCCAAAAGCAGCATAAAAGGGTTCTGTGTTTGGGAAAAACAGGTTTTTGATGTCTGTCAAACACTGGACTTTAAACTTTTCTGGCTTCTTTTCAATCACTTCTCTGTTAAAACGAACAAATAAATAATGGATCAACATGAGAGGATAAGCTTCATTACTATCAAACTATTTTTAACTGTCAAAGGTGCCGTGATACTAGGAACACGCTCATCTTTGGGGGTTAAATACGTGTAAGTCAGCTCAGCTGTCCCAGAAAAGCTCGACGGGGGAAATCCATGCTTGCAAATCTCTGCATATAGAAAACACCGAGGACGAGTGACTTCACCAAAGGCCTGCACCAGTCCCAAGCAGCAAAGAACTGCAGAGCATAAAGAGGGAGGGGTCATCTCTCAACTCGTTTCCTGAGTCTACGTAACCTCGAAAGCAAAACCTAAAGGAGAAACGTATTGGCAAACCTCATTCATGAATGTCTTTGCAAATTTTCTAAATAATCTAAAACCTTGACAGAAATAAGGTAGGGAAGACCTAAACAAAGGAAGAAACACATTGTTTTACTGAACTGGAAGACTCAGTATCATAAGGAAATATTAACTCTCCCTAAATGGATCTATAGATTCACTGTAATTGCCATTCGACGCTTGACAGGGTTTTGTCTGTATGATTTCATGGGACTAGATTCTAATGGCTACAGAAAAAAGCAAAGGTCAGAAGTGGAAACATTCGCAGACGAGGTATGACCACAGCGACAAGTCAAAGCAGAGGAAAGGGCAGTCTCCCGAGTAAATGGTGCTGGAACAACTGAATACCCATATAAAGAGAAAAAGAGAGAAAATGGACCTCTGCTGACTTCATACACAAAAATCAATCCCAGGCGGATTAGAGGCCTCAATGTGAAGGACAACACATTTAGATAACATACAAGAGACTATCTTTATGCCTACAGGTCAGGGAAGGCTTTTTTAATACACAAAAAGGTACAAGCTACAGTAGAAATGACACATTCGACTACATGAAACAAAAATAAAATGTATGTTCACCAAAAGCCATGAACTGGAGAAAGATACTTGCGCCACTTGTCACAAAAGTTGCGTGTATAGGATCTATCACGCACGCTTACAAATCAAAAAGAAAATGGAGGAAAGAAGTCAGCAGGCACTTCGCAGAAAATGAAGCCCAGACGGCCAGTAGACACACGAGGAGAGACGCTTCGTGCCCACCAGACTAGCGACAGTGTAAACAGCTGTCAACGTGCTGGCAGCGGCAGGGATGCAGCGCAAAGGGAACATGCACACACGCCACTGTCGGCGCATGGATCGGTCCAACTACCCTGGAAGACAGCGTGGAATGGCCTGACTCAGCTGCATGTGTGCACACTCGATGGCCCAGCAAGCTCGCTCCTGAGCTGTGCCCTGGAGCGACTGCTGCACAGGTGTCCCCAGAGGACACACACGGAAGCACCACTTTTAACAGCAAGAAACTGTCCCCAGCAACAGTACAGTAGAGTCATCTGTCAGGACACCACGCTGAAGTAAAAATGAGTGAGCTGTGGTGACACTCAGCAATCCTGGGGATGTAATACTGAGTGGGAAAAAAAGCAAATTCTGGGAGAGCACATGATAGGTTTATATAAAGTTCACGAGTGTGCACAATCGGACATACTGTTTAGGATTACGGATATGTGGGATAAAAAACTACTAGGAAAAACCAGGAATGATCAAAACAAATTCAGGGACAGCACTAACCATGACTACCGAGGGGGCAGGAACAAGAGCAACTGGAACTTCAGATGTAATGACATGCCCTTTTGCTTATGGGTACAGTGGTGGTCACTGTTTGGTTATCCCTTATACCTTGCATATATTTTAGAAATATTCTCTGTACTCATTCAGATGTAATTCAGATGATCATGATGGGATGATGATGATGATGAGAGATGGAGCACTGAACTGTCAAAAAACCTGAGGGCTGGTCCTGGCTCAGGGCTGACCGTGTGGATGCCGGGACTCTCCCTCACACTAAGAACCTTGTATTCTACATCTCACAGATGAACACAGTGATTGTATGATTTTTTTGAGATGTGACTGACATAGAACACAATTAATTTTAGGTGCCCACCAGAATAATTGCCTATACATTGCACAGCAGTCACCACACTAAGTCTAACATCCATCACCACACACAGTCACAATTCCTTTTTCTTACCATGAGAACTTTTAAAATCTACTCTCCTAGCAACGGTTGTACGATTTTTAAGTCTCAAACTTCAAGCCACTGGGGGAAAATTGTCCAAATTCAACTTCCTGCTCCTCTCTCTATCCCCCCTCCCGCCCCCCGCCACACACTGTACTTGCCTAACTAATTCCAGAAGTTCACGTCCACCCAGTGACCCAGTCATGGGAACTAGCAGAGGAATCTGTGCAACACCGCCCGTCTGTCAGCCCAACTCATCAGTGACAGCCCCATCCCATGAGACTGGAGCCATACTCATTAAGAATGTGCATGATACTAATAGAAGGTTTATGTGAAAATGACCTTGAATAGCTCTGCCACCACAACAAAACAGGCAGGTAACGAAAGAGAATCTCAGGACTCAACACCAATTTCTATCTTTAATAGGAGAAGCTCCTGAACCGAGGATTAGGTGCATAAAACAGATTCTCTTGACGACTTCTTTCCGACACATTTTAGCATTTTAGACCCGAAAGGCACTCTGGAGATCTCTAATCCAACGCTGTCACTTGGCAGATAAAGGAACAGACCCAGGAAGGGGCAGCCCCTGCTCATCACACCATTAGAGAGTCCCAAGCAGCGTCAGCCGGGGGGCTGCAGGCCCCACTTCAGAATCCTGGCCGCATCTCACGCTGGGCGCTTACCTTTGCTGGCTGTGCTACACGCACACCCACCCATGACATTTTTTCTTCCCTTTCCTTGCTAGGGGAGGTCATCTGTGCTCATGGCAGACTCAGCCACCGACACAAGGCCGTCTGCAGGACCGCTAACTCAGAACAGCTCTGGCTAGAACGTGGGGCTAGGCAAGACAGGCTGTAGGCCGCGGCCGCTGGGAGCACCTCCAGCTCCCAGGAGGGAGTACCAACCGCGAGGTTTAGCTTTCTTTTTTTCACTAATTCTTCTCGAGAAAAAAGTAATAGGTCTTGGACAATGATATTTGAGGAAAATCTAAAAAGGATTGTCTTAAATTATTAGTGGTAGGATGTCATAGTACAAATACTGACTTTGTGCTCTGCCTGGCAGAGCCTCAGTACCTAACGTATGCTCATCGGCAGCTGGTTGCAAACTGTCAGCACAGCTCAGGGACATCTCAGTAACATATCTGGCTCACTTAACGCTTCATTAAAGTAGGTGGATTTCTGCTGGGATCTACAGACATGACAGCTCTCGTGACTTGAAATACACTACGGCACCCACAGGTTTTACCTGAGTTTTCTCCCCAGATGTGCAAATTTCAATGCGAGATCTCTCCCTACAGAAAAAAAAACCACCACTCGCACAAAACAAAGCTGTGATGGAAAGAGTCACTACAGAGCTGAAGGAAAATACTCAAGAGGAATCAGCAGGGTATCTTGGGCCTGTCTGGACTTTTCCACGGTTTGTATGACCACAACTGAGGCAAAATCAGTCAGAGCTTTCCACTGGATGTTCGAGACACGGCTGAGACACAAGCACAAGACATTTATCACTGGCCTCTGGTGGAAGCAGAGTGCCCTGGGAACCGCCCAGGGGCCAGAACTGCAGAGAAGCCCGCGTTTCCCTCCCCCCACCCATGAGGACAGAGTTTGGCTCTGGTCTGTGAGAGGCCCATAAAGTGAACAGCGTGACCAGATCTCCCACGCAGGATGCATGGCATGAAGTCCAAGGCCAGGAGGCCGATGGTGGCTGGCGGGAGGGCCACCGAACGCAGCCTGGGCCCCCAGTTCGGTGGAGTGCAAGTTGATTCTTTAAGACTCAGCTGGGAGACACACATGGGGGCAGCACGTGCGAAGGCTCAAAAGGGAGAACATCACCCGGCAAAGTGGGGGCGGGTCAGCACGAGTGAGTTCTAGAAACGGGGGAGGAATAGGGCAGGGCGTGGACAGACGGGCACCTGACGCCGAGCTGATGAACCTGGACTCTGTTGTGAGGGCGTGAGGGGCCAATGGGGGGCACCGTTGGGGCCGGACCCGCACTTTAGGGTGATGCTCCCGGTGCTGCTGGGAGGGCCGGGAAGAGGCCCATCTGGCAGAGCCTCCAGGCCGGGAGGGCAGGTGCGGGTGCCGGCGGGTGTCCTACCTGTGCAGGGCGGAGAAGAGGCTGCTGGGGCTTAGCAGCAGCGGCCCCCGGGGCAGCACCGTGCCCCGCTCGTTGACCCAGTGCAGGTAGCCCCTCGTCATGTCCGCCATCCCGATGGCGCGCGCCGAGCAGTACAGGAACTTGTACCCGTTTCTGAAAGAGACAGACGGTCACGCTGGAGGTGACATGCGACAACCTTGCTGCGCCCCCAAATCCAGAGCTGCTCTGCTTCGTGAAGAACAGCATCAGGGGAGCTCCCCACTCGTGAGAGGCCACAGCTGACAACTCCGGCTACGAGGGCGCGTCGCTGTCACCCACGAATCACGCGCACGGTCCTCACCTCGCCTAATCCTCAGGGGAATCAGGCCGTAGGGATTTCGCCCCTGCTTCACCAGCCTGGCCGCCCTGCCTGCACCTGTGCTGGTCAGAGTCCCCAGTCCCCGCTCCCGGCTAAGGGCTCCCTGTGTGCAGGGCTCACTCCACATCTGCACCCACACCCCACACACACGTGCCACTAAACCCCTCCCGTCCGCTGGACAGGTCCTGCTGGCACGCAAATGCATTCCAACCTCTCTCATCTCAGCCTAAAAACCAGCCACGCCAAAGCCACCAGCAAAAACACCCTCTCCAGGTCGAATCCCATTTCTCTGTTCTCCTTTGCACCAAAATCCTTTCCAACAGCTACGTATCCACACTGACTCCTTCCCTCTCCCTTTCTCTCCCGCTCTGTTTCCTGCCTCAAGGTCACCTGTGCTGCCACCTTGCCAAATCCAGGCATCACCTCTTGATGCTCATGTGAGCAGACTTCTGGTAGCCTCTGACACGGGTGGTCATGCCTTCCCCCAGCACCGCTTCGTCCCTTAGCTGCCGGGACCCCAGAGTCTCTTGGTTGCTCCTCCTCACCAGCCGTTTCTCCCAGATAAGTCGCCTTGGTTCTAAACGTCCCAGCCTCGAAATGCAAAGCTGCCCTTGGGGTCCTAGGCCTCATTTGTCCTCACCGCCCTCACTCCCAGGGGACCTCGCCCACTTCCGTGCCTTTAAAGGCCACCTCTACACTGAGGCAGTGGTAAACGTCTGTGACACGGTGATGTGATAAGTGCATATGTGGTCTTCATCCGGGTTCCCAGCACACAGCTGCTAAACGCAAGGGACAGGGACCAGCCAGTGCTCCCCAGTGCCTGGTCCCTAGCAGGTGTTCTTACCGCTCCCCGACTCACATGCTCATACTTGCTGCCAGGACAACTGTCCCCCCAGATCTCCAGGGCCCCCTTACTCCTCACCTCACCTAGGTCTCTACTCAGAGGGCCCCCACCCCGATGTCCCTCTGTTCAATAAAAAGCACCCCCACTCCAGGTGTGACTCCCTGGCTGCATTTGTGGTTCTTTGTGGCACTCGTCACGAACACCACACTTGGTCCCTTGTTTGACTGCGTCTCTCACTGACCCTCACGCCCCCCGAGGGTGGGGCCTGTGTCGCGGTCCTGGCCATAACCCCTGGGCCCCTGCGCTGTGAGGCAGGTGGGAGATGTGCAGGAACTCGGCTGGGCGAGCGAGGACAAACCGCCCACTTGCCACCCGTCTCCTCGCCACCCCAGGACTATCTTCCTGCCGGCCGAAGGACTGGTCTCGAGTGGCTTACTAACATGGTCTTCGAAACAAGAGGAAAGTTCTGAGACAAAGAGAATCTCGAAGTATCAGCTTGTGTGGAACACAGGGACGCATCTGAAAATCCAGCAGTCTTCTTAATTAAACATCTTTGTATTTTAGCGTCTAATTACTGCCGTCTTTTTTAAAAAACGATCGCTGTTTCTGTATATAGCTCTTCACATCAAGCCTAAAAGCTGTCACCTGCAGGGGTCTGAGATGCTAATTTTATTCAAAACTTGCTTTTCTAATACATTTCCCAGTTTGATCATGCCACACGTTCTCGCCACGTGACTGTCCGGCTTCTGAGGCCATCACTGAACACAGCTGGAAAAACCACTCCAGGATGGGATGTCCTACACGGGGATATGCCTGTCGGTGGCCGCAGGGGTTCCCTTTCCAGAGTTTTCGCCCCCATGAAAGCTGCTAGAAATGCCAAGTGCTCAGGTTGCACCACTCACCCAAAGCTGACCCCCCACAGTGCCCCTTGTGGGTAAGACCCTTTGCTCAGAAGGGCAGCCACCTGCAGGCCACACTCCTCCCACCGATGCACACCTGCCAGCCGCCCCCGCCCCAGGCCCCAGGCCGGGCTGGGGGTGCACGTGGGTCAGCACAGATGGTCTTACGGGGGACAGAGAGTGCCCAAGGGCAACCAATGATGACAAAGGGAACGGAATATGTGACAGCAAAGGTGGACACGAGTGGTCCCGGGGCGGGAAGGGTGCGCCCTGCCTGGACAGACGCTGGCAGATGGCGGCGCAGCACCCACGTGGATGGCACTGAGCCCTCCCATGTCTGCAGCTGCAGCGGGGCTATGACCCTCCAAACATCTCAAAGGAAGAGCCTTCCATGGCCAGGCCTGGGACAGACGCTTTCCCTGCCCCGTCTCCACGTCTCCCTCAAAACGCTCGGCCCAGAGAGACACGAAAACAGCTTGAAAAGGCTACCTTTTGGAGTATTTTCCAAAATAAGCTTCTAGAATGGAGTTTCTCAATTACTGCTATTTGGACGGCTGGATATATGACTGCCGGGGGAGGTGGGGAGGGAAGTCACTACCAGGCGGTAGGACAGCAGTCACTCCTCACCCACCGCTCACCTCCTGCCCTGCGGCCCGGTTCCTAGCAGGCCATGGACGGTACCAGTCCACAGTCGGGGGCTTGGGGACCCTGCTGGAGGATATTTAGCAGCATCCCTGGCCTCCACTCACGAGGCGCCAGTAGCACACATGCCCCAGCCACGATGATCAAAAATGTCCCCAGACATTGCCATGTCCCGTGGGGGTCAAACTCGCCCCCAGTTGAGAGCCACAGCTGCAGAGACCGGGGACCCCTGTAGCCCCAGCTGCAGTCCTGGGAAGCGTCCTCACCTGCACCTCAAGTGTGTGCCAGACTCAGGCTTGTCCACCCCCCGGCACGAAGGCTCTGGCAGCTGGCCTCCCGCTTCACCTGCCTGGAGCCCCACTTCCCGCGACCCCAGCTGGCGCTGGCTCACCTCTCAGCCCGCCCCCCACTCCCGCTTCCTCCTGGGACGAGCTTTCACTGAATAAGGCTCAGCTCGGGCGCACCTCTCGCTGAAACACCTCTGAGTCCTCACCCCTCAGGTCAGAATGAGTTTCTTCTTCACTATGAACCCCGCAGTGCCCACTGTCCCCCGCCCAGTGCCTTGCTGAGGGGTGGCCACTGCCACCAGGCCCCTCAGGACCACAGGTGCCCTGGAGCGAGAGGCGCTCAGCACCCGGGACAGCTCCACGGTCAGCGGGGTCAGCTGAGTCCTCGGTCAGCTGAGTCCTCGGGTTCTGACCCAGGCTCAGCTGGGGAAGGCGACACGACCTGCAGCTATCCACACACACACACACACGCTGTGACTACGGCCACACGACCCGGCAGCAGAGCACTCGGGGCTAGCAGGACAGATGGAATGAGCCTAACTAACGGCCTCGTTTGGGAGACAAGGAACCTCCCTCTACTGAGAGAGGACGACCATGGCCACCTACGAGGACCCGGGTGAGGGAAGGAGCGAGTGCTGTGGGCAGGAGAAGGACAGAGAACCCTAACGGGCCTGCTAATGATCACTGCTAAGTCCGCAGAGAAGCACGTCCATCCACGGAACCACAGTGCACATCGCCACGCTTCGGACACGCCAGCTCCCAGTCACACAGACGTAAAGACACATCTCAAGTGAGGCAGAAAATCAGGGTAATGGCTGTCCGACTTTAGCCCCCAAACGGCCCACTGGTTCAATGATCTAGATATTTTAGGAAACGTCTTTCTTTCCTTCTACTTATGGGATATATGTGAGTATAAAAGAGTCTCAAACACCTTCCATTTGTATCTGCTATAGTTGTCTTTAATCAATAACCGTGAAGCTTTATGAAATCAATAACCAAGCAAGCTTTATGCCTTCTCTACAAACAAGGTAGTAATCAGCCTGACAGATAATCAGTCACGGGCTGACCACATTCAAACAAGCAATTACATTCGGCAAAAAATAAATTAAATTGCCCTCATTTTCTGTTATTCCCAGGCAAGTGGCCATCTGCAAGGCTGCCTTTTCCATTAGCCAAATCCTGCAGTGCACAAAATCTGACAGGGACCCGAATTCAAGGAAAGCCAGTGTCAGGAAAAGAGTGATCAGTCCCAAGTCCTAAATTAAATGGCACCGTCTTCCTGGTACCGTAGTATGCTGAATGTGTCTCTAAGTATGCCTCTGGGTAAGCACAAATGTGACACCGAAAGAAACGAGCTGGCCCCATTAGAAGAGTGAGTCACAACCTTTATCGGTTCTTAGTCCCGGCACTTCCCCCAGCTGTGGCCGCCTGAGACCTCGGCGTTGATGTCAGGAGACGCTGCCAACCGACAGCCAGCTGCAGAAGCCTCCACCATGTCCAGCCTGGGCCCGGGCTCCGTGATGGGACCCAGGCCACCGAGCCAGGCCAAGCCCTCAGATGCCAGAAAAGAGCTCGGTAATCCCAGGGGAGCAGATGAGAGCTGCCTGGGGTCACCGATTTGGACTGTGGCATCTCAGCTGGACATGACGGGTGGACAAAAACGTTGAGGCAACCATCAGAGGTAAAGGCCCACCAAGCAGAGGCCCTCGCCTGAGCAAAGGGAGGGAGACGGGACAGGACTAGGAGGCACGGAGCAAGGCTCAGAGCAGGAGGGGCAGTGAAGCTGGAGAAAATACAGACCTGGCGGAGGGCAGGACCCCGAAGCTGCTAGGCGTCCAAAGCCACACCACGAGGCTCACACTGCCCCCCGGGGGAGCCAGTCTGGGAGCCCTGATCATCACCAGTCTGACTGGCTGGGTGCCTCTGAGGACACTCATCAAACTCGACGACCAAACAAACGTCCAGCTCCTTCCTCTCAACCAAAACAAACGGGTCCTCGCCCGCAGATGTCCCTCATTCTAAATCGACTGATTGATCACAGAACAGAAGGATCGGGTGTTCTTTGGGAAGCTACACAACTTTATTTTGCAAGGAGATGTCTTCTCTGGGAAAATCCAAAAGACAGACAAATTAAGGCCAAAAAAAAAAAGTGCAACTGTGCCTTTTTTTTAATGTTACAGTAAAAACAGGAACAGATTTATGTTCCGAAAAAACGAAAATGAATCAAGCTGTGAACCACTCAGTACCCTAACCCGAGAGTGTTTCTTTCGCCCGAAAACGGATGCGATTTTCGGCATCGTGCAAGGCGCTGGAAACAAGAGTGGGATGGAGCCTTCTAAACAGAAGGCCAGGCGTGGGAGGCTGTGGGGCGGGGTGTGCACGCGCGTCTACGAGGGCGCAGGCTGGGGACGGCGCGGAGGGCACTCGGCAGCTCTGACCCACCTTTAAGCGTGCCCGCCCCGTGGCCCGTCATTCCACCTCGGGGACTCTACCTGCCGGCAGCCTTTCCTACGTGCGTGTGCCTTCCTGACGTGTGCACGTGTGCGTGACACACCATGAGCAGCGATGTCAACACGTGTTACGTGGTCGTTGGAAGTCGTGAAGCTGCCTACTGTGTTCGTCAACGGGGGACCAGTTACATACCGGGCAGTTTATCCGCATCCCGGGATTCTGAGCAGCAGTCGAGAAGAACGAGGTAAGCCTGACGCCTTAACGAAACGTAAGGATACGTCGTTTAACAACGCGAGCGTGGGGAAGTCGGGGACGAGGGGAGTGCGTCAGTGCGGCCAGGCAGAACCAGACCGTTCACAGCAGATCCACTTGCAGGGAGTGGATCGGCGTGGCCTGAGAGCAGGAGGGAGAAGGTACAAGCTCTGTACTTTTAAATTCCTCTAATTTTTCTTATTTCTCTGATCGTTTTCTTTTTAAGAAACATGTATTTATTGCTGTGGTCATCTTTTAAAGATGCAATCTAGAAAAGCAAGGTCAAACTAATGACGTGGGCACCTAAGAGATCAGAAGCTTTTAATCCCATCAGGATATAAGGTCCCTCCCAGCCACCCCACTCCCGCTGGAGCAGAAGGTCCAGGAGGCTGGAGACTGTTTCATGGTCGTGGCCACACACCTGTCAGAGGGCCGAGCACTCAATGGGCTCCCAGTAAATGCCAGATGAATGAATGAATGAATGAATGAATGAGGAGCAGGAAAGCGCACCTCACCCACCTGTGCCGGAAACGCCAGAGTGCAGGAAAAGCACTGAGCATCCCTCCCCTACTCCCTGTCACCACCAGCACGGGCCGGAGGTGCGCACGTCAGGCTGGGCATCGCGGGCCTGGGGTTCCGTCCTGACGTTCACCAACCGTGCAGCTCCTCACCTCCGTCCCCACGCGAGGACGGGGCCGGCACCTCCCGCTCTAACTGGCTGGAGAACAGGAGGTGTTGCAGGGGCAGGTTCCACCCACGTGGGAGACTGGTCCACGGAAGAGTGGAGAAAGTGTGACCAAGCGCAAGCCAGTGCGGGGGAGGGACAATGGACTCTGGACCCTGGACGAGCGAGAGCAGGAGCAGCGGACCCGCCGCTGGGCCGGCCAGGGTTTCGACGCGTTCCGCCCGTTAGTGGTTTTGGGAATTGGCACAGATCGCTTCAACTCTGAGCTGATTTCACTCACCCAGACACAGAAACTTCCTTGCTTTTCAGGATTACTGTAGGGTTTAAGCAGAGCAACACCCGTGCCCGACAGGACCGCGGCTTAGCACCTACCCTGCCCCTCCACGCGGGGCGTGGGCCCCACCGCCGGCGCTGTCCCACGTGCTGGCCACTCAGCGGAGCGCTCCCCAGACCAGGTGGGCGGATGGGCTGGGTGCCCCCTCACCCTGCACCCCTGGGCCGGTGCCACAGCTAAAACCACCCGGAACCTGTGCCCTTTCAGCCTAGAGTAAACCGCTCGGCGCAGAGCAGACTATGCTTTCATCTCGGCCTTTCCTCGGCAGGAGCTGAACCCCCGTCCCTCCCCTCACGCCGCCGCCGCCTCCTCTCTCCATCCATTCTTGATTCGTTTATCACTTCCCCTCTTGTCTCCCGGTACCGAATTTACATTGGCAGTTGCTGGGATCCGCCCTGTGCTCAGGACCCCCCACGGCCCCCCCTGCCGCCAGCCCCGGTTGAGGGGCAGCCCGCCACGAAGCCACGCCGGCGGCCCAGATCCCACGTGCGGAGCGCCACGGGCCGGGCCCGGCACCCGTACTTACTGGCTCACTTTATGGTACAGCTTAGCGATGCCCTGGTGGGTCCAGTCCTTCCCGAGGGTGGGCAGAATGTGGCCGAGGGTGTCCGATCTGAAAAGGACGGAAATGAGACAAGCACCATGGAGAGGGCATCGCCAAAGGGGCACCAAGTCCATTCCAATTCAGCGCATCGTAAATGCCTCCAAACGATGCCGACGGGACCCACGACTCACCTTCTGGATAAAAAGCCCAAACCTAAAGGAGCGAATGGGAAGGCTCACGGAGGGATGCGCTAATTCACGAGGGGACCCGCCATCCGATCGCGTATCGAGTCCTTGACTCGCCAGATGGAAGCGAGGAGGCCGTTCAGAACACTCCACACGAGATCGGGGAGCCGACACCCCCGGCGGCAACGCCCAGCAAGCCCCAACGCCAGAGGCTGGGTCCAAGGGCTGAGGGCCCGGTGGGCGGCTCCTCTGCCCAGCACCTGAGCAGCACGACCCCTCGTGCCACAGAAAGTCACTGAGCGCCAGGCCCGGGGCCCGATGACACAGGTCAGGACGGATGCTCCCGCGGCCCGGGCCAGCCGGACCTACCTGGTGATTGTCCCGTCGATGTCAGAAATGATGACTTTATCGTCCCAGTTCCACAAGTAGATGGTGCCTTCGCAGCGACACGTGCCTTGGTACTGCGTGGTGACGCTGAAAACCACGTCGTTGGGGCCATTCTTCAGCTTCAAGCTTTTCTGAAAAACACCAAGTACGTGTCCTCGGGGGGAAGGTCCGGATGGGGGAGTTCGCTGGCTTCCCCACGCTGTGAGAAGCAGGACCGGGATTTTTGTTGTTGTTGTAATCACTGCCCTAGGGAGCCAGAGAGCGGGAGGGGCGCCCAGACCACCGCCCGCCCAAGTCCAGGGGGCCGTGCCGCGGCCAGAGCCCACAGACCAGCCAGGGGACGCCACTCACCAGCTGCTCCGACGTGAGCCGGAGCGTCTTCTTGTAGCCGACGCTGGAGAGCAGCGGGAGGTGGCTGGCACTCGACGGCTTGGCGGCTGCGTGCTCCTCGTCACTGGAGGACGACTCATGCTTTATTCTGGAACACACGGGGACGTCATCACCCACTAGGCAACGCGCCCGGGTGGCCACGAGAATGCGTTAGGCCGGAATCGATGACGCGGTCACTCGGGTGTCTCCCGAGCTGCCTTTTGGGTGGCCATTCAGCGCAGGCCACCACGTCCCCATGCACGCGGCCCTCGCATTGCTCGGCGGGGTGGCCTCTCCCCACTCACGGCCCTGTTCGCCGGCTGTCGTCACGCTGCCCTAAACCGAGAGGCTCGTCTCCCTGACGAGCAGGGTCAGAGGCCCCCGTGCCTGGAAGGATGCTCACGCACTCCGAGGACCAAGCACAGGGAGCCCAATTCTCTACTCGTCCAGCTGATCAGCTCCCTGCATCTACCTCTGCAACCCACGATTCCAAATCGCCAGGGGGCTCCAGCACTCGCCAACGCACGGTGACAAGGGGGACTCGCCCGTCCTCCCCTGGGATCCCTGATGAGGGGCCGCCCGGGCTGCCCGCAGGTGCCCCGGGCTCTGCTGACTGGCGCGCTTGGTGGCAGGCCGGGACGTGCAGGTGGGAGGAGGCCCGTTCTCTTTAAGCCGCTCGTACAGAGCACCTCAGTAATAGCTGCTCCCGAGGTTAAAACCCTGCTGTGGGTTTCACTTCCCCGCCTAGCAGCACGAGCGCTGCCTCCCAGGACCATCATGTTTTAAAAGTATCTTAACACGTACCGAGTACTTAAGGGATGTTTGAGGCCAAACGGACAAGGCTGGGTGGCCCCCAAGCGGGCGCACGCCTGCCCACGACTTTTCCTCCCACACCCCCCAGCGCACACCTGCCCGCGAGGCTTCCCCACACACCCCTGCACTCAGACAGGGGCGCCGTGCTCCTGTTCCCTCCACAAGTGCTCACTCCCAGCCCCCACCTCCCTTCTACCGCACAGTTACCGGCTACCCCCGTCCACCCACTGCTCCCTCCGTGGTTCGGTCCAGAAGCGGTTTCTGCAACCCGGTACAGCCCCGAACTGGGGAGATGACCTAGGCGACACCGAGACGCAGCACCCCTGCGTCCGCGGTATTTCCGTCACCTCTTCCCGCGTGTGGAATGGGCTGCCCCCGCCAAGCGCCTGCTCCCCCAGTCCCAGGAGGGGGTGCTGCGGGCTGCGGGCTGGTGGACCAGAGCCCACCGGAGCCGCACTAAGTCACGCTGTCGGGGTGTCGTCCACATAACCGGGCCCTGCTCTCCAGGGCTTTGTGCCCACACAGTGACAACACGGCAGGCCCAGGCTGCGGCACGAAAGCCCAGGTCACCGCGGCAGCACCTGGACCAGGGGTTCCGGGGGCCACACGGACCACCTGGGCCAGAGCCACAGACCCAGCCCCGGCGGGCGAGCCGCAGGTCAGAGCCCTGGTTGGCTTAGAGCCCGTGGCGGGGGCTGGGCCACGTGTGGATGAATCCGCACCCGTGACACTGTCGCCGACTTTACAGAGGGGAGACGGCGCGGCAGGTGGGGGTTGAGCCCCGCGGAGCTTCGGGCTGTGCCGCTTTGCACAAATCGCCTCTTCTCTTTCGGCCCCGATTTTCTTTATCTTCAAAATGCAGAGCAGCAGACTGCATCCCGATCGCCAAAAACCTCAGCACGCGGCAGACGACGGGCTGGGAGACACGGGCCCCAGCGACGCTGTCACGATGAGACAATCCCTCCCTGGGCCTAGCGGCTCACCTGCGAGAGGACACGGCCCGACAGGAGCCCTCCCCAGGGCCGGCCCCCACGGATCCTACGACCAGGGCTGGTCCCCCCGAACCAACGACCCAGAGGCTTCCAGACAGGCGGGGGGACACAGCCCCAGGGCCAGGCGCCCCGCCGAGCGACCAGGTGGGAACCGAAGGGCACGCGGTGACAGGCCCCTGGAGGACTCGGAAAATGTTTACGTTCCAGCCAAACAGTTTGGGGTAAAACGAGATCCAAATGTGAGCGCGAGCTCTCGGTGACAACAGATTGACGCGTGCCTCTCCGCTGGCCGGGCGCGGAAGCGCGGCAGAAAGGCTGGGACTTCCATCTGCTGCTTGAAAAGAAAAAGGAAAAAGCCAGAATCTGCGCAGGATGCCGTGGCTGGGGGAACCCAGAAAGGGAAACACTGAAAGGGGAGCGAACACGGGGCGGCGCAGCTGGCTGCGAGCGCACGGTCACCGATGGGCCCGCTGTCCCTGCCCCCGTCCCCGTCCCTGTCCCCGTCCCTGTCCCTGTCCCCGTCCCCGTCCGGAGCTCACTGCCCGAGGCCCCACCCCGAGCTCCTGCGACACCGGCTCCCTAAACGCTGCTCACTTTCCCGCATGGGCTGGAAGCCACGAACGAAACAAAAGGATCCTTCTCGCCCGAAAGTCGGTAGCTGTGAACAGCGTGCGAGCTGGCGCTTGTCACAGTGTACACCCCGCGAAGGGTACTTCAGTGACTCGCATGGTGACAAGCTGTTTGCTCAGTTAAGAGACTCCGGGGACCGTTCCGTCGATCAGGGCTGTCAGGGAGGAGAGCACGCCTACATCTTGTGTTCAGTCCCGGCAGGAATCTAATTAGGAGACGAAGAGTCTGAGGTGCCAGGGAAGCGGAAAGGTTTACAGTTCTCAGAAAGCACTTCGTGCTGAAACTTTCCAAAACCTCGATCCCCGGTCACCGGACTCAGCTTTCATTCTTCGGGCTTGATCAGGGGTGTGGTGGGACCGATTCAGAATGGCGATTGTGGGTCTTAAACTATTTATTTAGCTGGGAGAGCATCTCTGTTAACGTTCAACA
This sequence comes from Cynopterus sphinx, assembly GCA_030015415.1. Classification (NCBI taxonomy): domain Eukaryota; kingdom Metazoa; phylum Chordata; class Mammalia; order Chiroptera; family Pteropodidae; genus Cynopterus; species Cynopterus sphinx. The sequence goes on along the minus strand of CM057383.1, from coordinate 3,035,807 downwards.
GGGGCCCCGGACCAGCTGCCACCCTGATCCATCCCTCTTCAAACTCCGGGAGCCTCAGGCCCGTCTCCCTCTAGGTCTAGGACGGGCAGGTCGCAGGCTGGATGGGGGCAGACGTCCGCGTTTGGCCACACCTCGGAGTGTATCTTAAAACGCCTGAAACTGGTGAGTTAGGATGAGCACGTGTCCCCAGGTCCCCACGGAACCAGCCTCCTGCGTGTCCTCACACGGCCGCCACGGGCACACGCCCCGAGGCCCTGCGGGGTCTGCGGTGCCCGTCGCCTCCCCCAGGAGGCTGTCCGGGGCGTCCACGGGCCGGCGTCCGCAGTGCTGGGGGTCACTCTTATCCCCACTTCCCAGGTGGGGGAGACACAGAGGGGCTGATGAAGCATCTCCGCTTGCATCCTTACCCCGGCCCCCGTGGCGTTGATTATCTCCCGTGCAGCCTCCCCCGGCCACTCTGCACGCCACCCGTGTTCCTCGGCCCGGTCTCCTGGCCAGATCCGCCTGACTCCAACGTGCGCCGAGGGCAGCCCGCTGCCTGCCTCTGACGGGAGTGACCGGCCCCCTCCCGAACATCGCCGCCGCCTCCCGCAGCTGTGTGTGTCCCCTCCCAGGGCCGCACGCCCTTCGCCTGTGCTCCACCTTGGACACGTCTCCCACCTCCCTCCTGAGCCCACTCAAAGCCGAACTCAAAATGCTCGCAGGGAAAGCACCCAGATGATCGTGCTCGAGGGCCCTGCCCCGGGGGGGGGAGGCTGTCTGTCAGCCCCGCTCCCCGTCTGCGAGCGGATAGGTGGGGGACCGGGGGGGTCAGGGTGCCCCCACGGAGAAGAGCAAGGGGGCCCCCAGGAACACGCCCGCCCGGAGAGGACAGGCCACTCAGAGTCACCTCCAAGGATCGTTTGATCGGGACCTGCGCACCCTTCTCAGAGACCAGACTGTTCCCTGCTCGCCACCCACCTGCGTCTCTACTTCCAACTGCGAATTTCAGAAATAAGAGAGTTTACGACAGAGGGACTCGGCCAGGAGGCTAAGCCACGTCGCCTGTGAATCCACAACACGCTGGGAGAGTCGCCTCCGCTTGGCAACAGCTCAACGACGTTCAGGCCCTAGCTTGGCCTCCTCCCAGGCACAAAGATGGTTACGAGGAGGCGCCGTGTCCCCAACCATTTTGTCTGCATTCTCCGCAGGCCAGGGACACTGCAAAGGCCAGGTCACAGGTAAAAGGGGGATCTCTGCTCGTCGTCAGCAGGTGGCATCAGCACCATGACTCGTGGGAGACGGTGGCATGGCCCTCGGCGTAGCTACCCCGGATCCCAAATGGATGAACCTGAGACGGACACGACAGACGTTGACCGGCAGCATCGAAATCTAGCGTGTCCCATGCCGAGTCCCATTGTTGGGAAGCAACACGAGTCCCATAAGCACGTCAGCGACAGAGGGAGGCAGGTGTCTTCAGAAGGGGAACTCACATCCAGGTTGCTAGTAACGCGACTGCTAACCACCACCGCCGCCATCACCACGACCGCTGTCCCCCGTGTGGGGAGGGCGGCCACGTGCGAGGCCAGGAGAAGGGCCCCAGCGACGTGAGCATCTAAGCCTCGCATTTACCCGGGAGAGAGGAGGTCCGAGGAGGGACTGCCTCCCCGTTTCCTTACTGGGAGGCCAAATGCAGCTGCTCCAGGTCACCGAGCACATGGCGGAGCCGGGGCTGGAACCCAGGTCTGCACCCCCCCGGGCCCAAGGCCGGTGCTGTTTGGCGAACCCCACCCGCCCGGCCTGTGCCATGACCGCGGGCACAGGAAGGAGCGGCCACACCCCGGGCTGGTGGGTACGGTACCTGGCGGCCATGCCGAGCTGCGACGGCTGCTCCCCGGTACTGTGGCTCTTGCCGGGCAAGCACTGCTCTGGCTTGCTTTCCTGGAGGAGAAGAGACAGCGTCAGGGGTGCACCGAAGAGGGGTGCCCGCGCGACAGCGGGGTTCTGCGATGGCTCCCCCGGAGCCCGGGGCGGGCCCCAAATGCCTGCCCGAGCAGCACGCCGCCCCGGGAAGGCAGGGCCTCGTTACCCCTTTGCTCGGAAGCAGACACTGAAGCTGGGAAATCTTTTTGATGGAAACGAGCCTGTTTTCCTAAGCGCTTGTGGCAGCAAACCAAGCTTCGCGTCAGTGTAGCTTTACGCAGATGCTTCGGCGAGGGCCGCCCGGATGCGCAAGGGCTTGCAAGTGTGTTCTCACGATGCTGACAGAAGCGCCGGGAACATCTTCCCGCCACGCTTCGCCTGGGAAGGCGTGGACACGTCCTCTCTCTCAGCGCTGCAGCTCTGAGGTGCAGGCCCACCTCCCGCACGCAGGGTCCTGGGACACGTCGCGGGGCCTTCCGGAGCCTTGTTTCCCCACCCGGAAAGCGGGGTGATGACCTCCCTCTCCTCACCCCGCTGCGGGGGCCGAACAGAAACACAGAGCCGGCCCACAGCCGCCCCAGGGACCAGGGGACGCCATCCGGGGCCAGGCACGAGTGTCAGCGTCAATGGATGAAGGATTCACAATAACCTCGTTCTCTGGGTTTGCTCAGGAGGCAGGTTCACTGTCTCCAACGTTAAATAAAGAGAGCGAGCGACATCAACACTAACAGAGCGACCCTCTTGACAAGCGACGAGTAAGAGCTGTTCTCAGATCCCCTTCAGCTGTCACAAGCACCCAAGTAAGTGACGTGGTCACGTGCCTGCTGATTTGAATCTTTTCATTGAAGCAGGTGACTCAGCCACCGCCATTAACGATTCTTCGTCGGACTGGCTCAAAAACATAAATCGAACTGCAATAGATGTATTTCAGGGTTTTTTGAAAAGAAATATTTAATTTCATAACTGTTTCTTATTTCTTGCTGGCATTCCCCTCAATCCAAACTGGTGGGGACTGGAATATTCTGCAACAAGGAGGTCTTTGAAATAGCCTTCGGCCTAAATCCTAGAACATTCGGCTCCCTAGTTAGGGAGCTGAAAAGGTCCTTTGTGCTCTAACTTGTTTATACCCCTTGGAAATAATGGGACGATCCGTGAACCTCAGATATGCTAACAGAAAATGTGAAAGGACACTTTCCTATTGATAAATCCTTCCAACCGCGTGGAATAATTAAATGGAGCTTGCCTGGGGGTTTCTTTTACAATTATAATGATCAGCTTGACTATTGCCCTTGGGGTTTCTTCAGACTACATTCCAAAAGTAACCTCATTCCCTCAAAAGGCCCTGCCCCGGGTCCAAGATGTGGACACCAGGGACACCCAGGAATCAGAGCTGCACACGGTCTCGGCCTTCGTGGAGCTGGGGGTCTGGAGGGGAAAGAGATGTTAACCGAACAGTCACCCTAACGTGGGTACAGTTACAAACTCCGGCAAACTTCAGGAAAGGGCTACGAGAGCAGAGAACGGCAGGCCAGACTGACCTGCAGAGAAAGGGCCATTTGAGATGCTAGTTAATCCAGAGGAAAGAGAGGGGTCCCGAGGGCGCTAAGAGGAAAAGATCACGTGCAAAGGTCCCGGGGTAGATGTGCTTTGGCCAGTGGAACTGAGGCAGAGGGCAGGGGAAAACGGCAAAAGATGAGGCTGAGGAGGGGGGCAGGGACGAGGGCACACAGTCCTGTGACCGCATTAAGGGTACCGGTCTTAGTCAAGGACCCTGGAAACCCCCTGAAGGCTTTCAAGCAGGAGTAACAGAGGTTGGACCGGCACCCTAAAAAGACCAACGTAACTACAGTGGAGAGAACGAAGAAGGGAGGACGAGGGTGGGCACGGTCCGTGGGGAAGCAGTCCTGGGAGAAATAATGGAAGCCTCGACCTCTGGGGCCGGAGCCGAGGAGAAATGGAAAATCCGAGCAACGTTTAGGACGTTGAATTGACAAGACTCGGTGAGGGCCTGAACGTGGAGGCGAGGAAAAAGGAAGAGTCTGTTCCGTGGGAGGACGGTGGTGGCACCACTTCCCAACCACGACCCAGCGAAGAAGCGCACAAGAAAATCGTGAGTTCGGTTCTGAAATGACAAGTACGGGGTTCCCTGAAGCCGTCGCGTGGGGGCGTCCGTGTAGCTGGCCATCCGGTGGACAGACACAGGACACAAAAGCATGCCTGGTCTAGGAATTAAAACTGGAGTCACCGCATGGGCGTGGGTGAGGGTGCCGAGGGAGAAGCAGGCAGCCAAGACAGAAGAGACGCCCGAGACGAGCCTGGAGGGTCCCTTACGGGGGCAGAGCCAGAGGAGGAGAGCCGGGACAGAGCGGCACCCGTGCCAAACCAAGAAAACGCCTGGAGAACCGGGAGGGGGATAAAGGCATGAAACAGTCATGGACATTTACAGAAACGGAGACCAAAGCCACGTCCATTCAGACGTGCCGCTGAAGTGACACGACTAAGGAGAATGAGTCTCCAGCGGTCCGTGTGCCTCATCACAATTATCCTCAGCAGCGAAAGGAAAACATTTATCTTAAAAAATAACAGTTCCAACTGCCAAGTGCAATCCCTCCTTGTTAGGGATGAAGAGGCCTTCCAGGGGAAGAGCGGCGCGACCATGGTCTCTGAGCTGAGAGGCGACAGAGCAAGGCAGTGAACCCAGCCCTCGGATCGCCCTTCCAGAGCCTTCCCCCACCCGCCCCGCATCCCGCGATGCCTGTCGCTACCCGGAGGCAGAGCGGGCTCCCGCGAACTCCGGGTTACGGCCTATGCTTATTAGTTCTCGGACTTAAGGGCTGGAAAAACGCCGCCTCGTGAAACCCACATGTTTGCTGAGCTCAGCAGAAACACTCTCGCCTTCCGCGCTTACCTCCTTGATTGTGGTATTTCTTCCCCTCCACGAAAACCACCATCTTCCTCCCTTTCTGGGCATCTTATCCCTCATGATAGAGTCCACCGTGGCCTGTTTTGGATGGATGGGAACATAAATAATGGAACCAAAAAAAAGGTCAACTTAGCACATTCGAACCGAAAGACACACACGTGCAAATTAAAGTTAAGGTTTAAAAAAAAATCATAATCCACAGAAAACGCAACGTACTGTTTGGGAATTAAAAATTTTCGAGAAGCAAAACCGAATGGCGTCCAAAATTAAATTAAGGTAACTTAGGCATGATGACTTAAGAGTATGTTAAAGAAATAAACAAACAACAACCAAAAAAGAGAGAGAAAAGAACATAACACAACAACAAAAAGAGAAAGCATTAAAAACCATTAGTGGTTCGTCAGACCAGAAGTTTTCAAATTACAGTGGTCTACGGGTTAGGACAGCGTTACTTTCCACGCGGTGATTATAAAAGGGGAAACGGTTCCTGTGGGGTACAGGGTAGAAAAGTCTTAAACAAAAGCTAAGATGCACGGGATGCTCCTAGCAAACGCAACTTCCAAACGCTGACAGGCGGGATGTTAACAGACGTGTTTAAAATCTCCAGTGCTGAAAAGAAAGAAATCCATACCCTTTCTCTAAATAAATGAAAGTTTGATGAGGGAAGATTAACGTCAACTAATAAGTTCTAAGCATTTGCAAAGAGCAAAGCGTCTATCTCGAGGCTAATCCCAGTCCCACGGGAAACGCTGTCTGGTTCCCCGCCCGGGGTCACAGGACTATCGGGTGGCCGACAGACACACCAGCTAGTCACGAAAGGAAGATTTAGTCGTTCAACCCAACAGGTTGCAGGTGAGAAGATAAATAATCCACATTTTTAGCCTGACGCGAGCTGCTTTTTATCATTTGAAATAGCCGCCCCCGAGACAAAGGAAAGCCTGAGCATCCTGACGTCCAAACCACACGTCCCCTGTTCACGAAGGAGACAGCCCATAAAGATGGCCCTTACCCTTCTCCCTCCTAATCCATCCATAAATGCAATAAAACCCCAATAATTAAAAACAAAAATTAAAAAAAAAAAAAAACTAGACAAACTGGTTCCAAAGTTCATTGGAAACACAAACGAAACCAGCCGAGAAAATTCTCAGACGGACGAGTAATAGGAAGGCACGAGTCTTGCCAAGTGTGAAAAGACACTTAAAACTCCAGCAGTCAAAGGAGCGCAGGGCTGTACGGGAGGAAACGTACTCACGGAACAGTCCAGAAATAAATCTGCGCTCACAGAGAAATGCCGTAGCTGCTAGGGCTGTCACTGCCTGTGGGGGGGGGGGGGCGAGCTAATTCCCGAAGGGCCCTGGGGGAGTCGCCGTGCCCGCTTTCCTGCCGACACACCCAGAACTCGGCTCAGGAACCGACCAGGTGAGACGCTCCGGGAAGGCGGGCTCGGTGCCCCGTCCACAGTCGATCCTGTCTTCCCAGCGACGGGTCTGGAGGCGGCCAGTGACCTAGCTGTGGCCCGTGAGCTGCGGGAAGCCAGCCTCCGTCCTTCCTGTCTGGGGTGTGGGTGTACGAGGTGACGTGTGGGCACCAGGGGACCTCGTGACCCCCAAGGGGAAGCCGAGGAAACCACCGAGAGGCTGGCCCGAGTCCATCAAGCCCGAAACCTCTCAGATGTCTACGTGACAATGAACCCGTTAGTGAAGCCACTTGGAGGCCCCAAGCATCCCGATTCAACGACCAGCCGGGGAAAGGTGGTTTGGTCCACGACGCCTCACCCATTACGCTCAAGACAAAAGCTAGACGGAGCGAAGGTGCAAGAAAGCACTAGAAGGCGAGCAGGCTGCCTTGTCGCTAGTTTTGGAAATGGGGAAGCGGGGCCGTCCCAAGTGACACAAAACCCGAGTCCTAAAAGCCTGAAAAATTCTAAATATAAATGTAATTATAAACAGTCAAACATCATCGACTTCTCATAAAGAGCTTCAGGGTGCGCATGGCAAAGACTGGTTCCCTTCCACCTAGGAGCAGCGCGCGCTGCCTTCGCTGTGAGCTGACTCCTTCCGCGGCCTTTCCATTGCGCTGGGGGCGGAACATGCAGCACAGAGCTCTGCCCCAGGCCGTGGACACCGTGGGGAGTTCACAGGGACAAACCAAAGTCCAGGCGAGGAGGGGGAGGGGGCGGGCTCGGTGGCTGCCGCCCTCTCCCCGCGGCCCCTCCTCGCGGCCACCCGCCTGCTGTCACCACGTGCGGCTGGGAGCTGCTCCTCGGCCAAGCAGGCCCGGGGCCTGCTTCCCGGCTGGGCGACCTGGTGTCCGGGGTGCCACCCCCCGGCCCCACCCCCCGTCGTCCCCGGGCTCTGACATCGGGCATCCGTCCGCTCTCACCCCGGGGACCTGTGTCCCTGGTAGGGCAGGTGCTGGGGAAGGGACCCCGGAGGCGGCAGGACTGGGTCCGGCACCGTCACGAGTGGGAGGGTCTGCCCTGATTAGCAGGAGGGGAGGGGACGTGCAAGGTGCAAGAGGCCGAGGCAGACAGATGCGGAAGCCCCGATGCTTGGGCTCGTGAACTGGGAGGGGCTCAGCTGTAACTGACTTCGTGGTTTTTAAAATGAAATTTAAATTCCGACTCCCCCCCCACGCCCCGAGGAATCCGTCCATCGCTTTCTGTCCCCTTTTCTCCCTCCTTGAAGCTCACCTTTGGCAAAGGTTTCTGGAAGGCCTGCATGGCCAGGAGCAGCGGCGCCGCGGTCGTCCAGTTGTAATACCTGACAGGAAACGAGAAAATAAAGGTCAAAGGCCAAAGGTCGGACTGAAGTCTTGCCACCGTGTCATGAGAAGTGCCATGCCAAGTTCCGGAACCCCAGCAGGGCCCTTAAAGAGCCCAACACTGTTGCCCGCACCCCCAGGCCCCCTTAAGTCCCACCTTGTCCACCCAACCCCGCCGTGTCCACACGGGGGACAGGCAGCCGCCGAGGCAGCAGCACAGCCCGTCAGAGGTGACGAGACCCCTGCGGCCAGCTGGGGGGCAGCCCAAGCTCCACCGGGTGTCAAGCCACCAACATGCTGTGGCCGTCGCTGCCGCGCTTCCCGGAAACGGCCACCACTGACCCTACATCGATGCATAAACCTCCACGACTTCGTCTTGGGGAGGAGAGTTCGTCACCTGTCGACTAAGACCCCTGCACTTCGCTCGACCCCACGCAAGAAAGGTGTCAGGGGTGGACACGCCGTCGACACTGCTACCCTGGGCCGCGGTCCCACAGGCCCGTGACCTTCCACGTCCCAGCATGCGATCCGGGGCGGACGGACACCAAAGTCCCCAAGATCGATAGCTCCGTCGCCCGACCGTCTACCCCGCAGGGTGGCGTTCCGCCAACAGTGAACTGATAATCATCATTTCTAACGGCGACGCAAACGAAATCCAATGCAAGAACGTGAGACGACGTCTACGGTCGACTGCCTAGGCCTCTGCCTCTGAGAAACCGAAAGTGGAAGGACGTCCCGGGACGGCCCTCAAGGGCCACGTACTTGCTCCCGATCTTCACCACGAGGTGGGGGTCGTCGATGAGGGCGGGGTTGTCCACGAACTGCTGGTACGACACGGCCTGCTCCAAAAAGGCATCTGCGGAGGCAACCGTAGGGGACGGGGGGGACATGAGACAAGTCTGGTTGAAGAGAAAAGGCCGGTTTTCACGCACTCGCGTCCCCAGGTAGGTTCTCGAGGGCTTTACACGCTCCGGCTGCGCGAGCGACTCAGAGTGTCTGTAACGAGGGCTTCGGCCTGTGTGGGCAGCGTCCGGGCAGGAGTAAGGGCCGGGCAGTCTGCGGATGTGGGGCGGGGGGCGCCCTCACTCAGGGCGCACGTGCCCACGGAGGGCAGGCGTGCGGGCAACACGGCAAGCCCGCGTCCGCTGAAGACGCGTGAGCAGGGCTCGGGGGCCAGGCGACCTCGGCGTAAGTCGCATCACGGCGTGACCTTGTGATTAGTCTGCCCACGCCCCAGTGCCCCATCCTAACGGGTGGAGCGTAGCCAGGCCCATTCCCCAGGGGCTGTGGGGATGGCGAGGCCTTGGGAAGCTCCGTGTCCCGCCTAGACAAGGGCTCACTCAGCACCGGCAGGTGGGGTTCTGACCGCCGCCACCTGCGGAGCGGGAGGGACAGCCACAGGGCCGGGAGGGTTCGTTCACTGTGGGGTGACGCATGAGCTGGCACAGAATAGGGGCCCAGTCTCTGCACGAGAAGAAACCCACAAGGCCTTGAAGGGAGGCAGGCGTCTAGCACGGCCTCCCGGGGCGGGAGGGGAAGGCCGGGGCTGCTGAGAGGCAGGGGGAAGCGCACGCCCTCGCCCCACGCCCTGCTGAAGCGTCAGACAACGGTGGCCGTGGCCGGTGGCATCAACCAGGGGTCCGGGGCCACCTCACCACGTGACTGTCACGAGACACTGGGAAACCCCTTTCCCAGCAGGATGGATGCTATGACTTCATTCACCCCCCACCAAGCCACCCCAAGAGCGTCCTTCAGATCCAGCGGGAGGCGTCCCTCCCTCTGCGCAGAGCCACGGCGTTTCTGCACCCTGCCGGGGCCCGCGCTCTGCTCTCGTCATACTGTCGTCCCCTCGGGCTGCCGGCTCCCCCTGCTCCACGGGGACGGGGTCAGAGACACATGTCACGCTCGTCACGCTCGGCAAAGGCGCTTGGCAGCAAGTGACCCGCCGGCCCTGCTCTGCCTGAAGCCACGTGTGGACAGCAGGACCCGGAGCCGGCCAAGCGCAGCCAGGCGCGGCCGTCCCGAGCGGCCGCCACACGAGGGCGCCCGTGGCCCGGAGACCGCCTGCCGCGCGCCGGTACCTTTGGTGATCTCCCGGTTGTCGCTGAGGCCGCCGCACAGCGAGATGGCGATGGACGGCAGGTCCCGCAGGCCGTCCGAGGTGCTCTCCACGCCGCTGTCGACGCCCGAACTGCCCACGGACTGAGGGGACTGGTTGGCGGACCGGGCCCCGTTGTCGGCGTGTTTGGGGAGCCCGGCAGGGTCCCCGCTGGAGGCGGGAAGAAGACAAGGCGTCCTGAGGGTCACGGGAGACCTGCAGATGGACCCCCAAGGGGCCGGGGAGACCCCCTCCTGGAGGGGAGAGCGTGGCAGCTGCCCGTGCCTCGCCGTGGGTCTGGGCTGTGGGCCAGTGAGCACGGCAACCCAACGGGTGTCGCCAGGGGACACAGCCCTGGGCCTGCCACCCAGAGATGCATCCGTCCTTACCGGGTGCTTTTCACAGGGAAATGCGGGCCTCCCGCTGCCTGCTCTTACTTTTCGGTCAAACAGAAGGAAAAAGTGGGCTCGCACGGATACTACTCCGATGATACGAAACGATAGGAGGAATGAAGAGGAATCTTACTTTTTGGGAAAATACAGGGCAGCCACCTCGGGATCCATGTCCGTGAGGTCATCCAGGTAGACGCCGTCGGCACCAAGGTGTCGGCTTCGTTTGTCTACAAGAGCCCACGGGTCAAGTCAGGACACCGTCCCTCCAAACGCCACCCCGGACGCCTGAGTGCCTCGAGAAAGGCGTGTGAGCGCAGCGTGCAAGCGCGCTCCCGAGTGCCCGAACGGGCCCCGGGGTCACACGGCCGGAAGGCAGCGGCCTGGCAGTCCCGGGACACAGGCAGGCGGCCGGGCCACGCGTGCCGCGCGCCCGCTGTGTGACCGGGATCACGCTCCCCGTCTGTGAAGTGCCTGATGCGCACCAGGCGCTCACGACGGTCAAGCGATGATCATCATTATCCCGTGAAAAGGCGTTCGTGCAGCGCCTGCTCCCCCATCGCCACGCTGGGGAATGGCGCCACCGGTTCCCACGAATCCAGGCGGCTAACGGACGGGGTCTGACATCCCACGCCTGACGTGCGCCCTGCTCCGGTGCCTCTCACCAGGGTCTGTGGAGCCCCTGCTGTGTGCCGACTGCTGCCTTGGCAAAGGCGAAAGGGGCCCGAAAGCTCCTGGATCTCGTGGAGCGCACGTCTAGGCCAGGAGTCAGGGGAAGCAAAGAGGTGGCCGTCTGAACCGTGACGAGCAGAAGCTCAAAGGGTCACGCGCTGGAAAGGAACCAGGGGCCAAAGGAAAGGGACCAGGATGGGCTTAATAACCAGCTTCTACGTGGAGGCCCAGGGCGCGCAGAAAAGGGCTCGAGCCCTCTGCCCCCCGCACGCCGAGCTGAGAAATGAGGGGCCCACTACCCGGTCCCCACGACCCGGTCCCCAAGGCCCCCTTCGCGTCTGATCCTCTGTGACTCGATCCACCTGGTGAACGTGCCAGCCAAAGGGCGCAGCCTGCACACGACGGACATCAAGGTGGTTCGGTTTCCACCTTGCGCTCTCGGCCACCGCGGGAATGACTGAGGTGCGGAGCCCCGCGCCCACCTGGCCCCACCCGGCAGCCCTGCCCCCGCACCTTTCTTCCTGGCCGGGGAGTCCGTCTTGCCTGCCGTCGAGGCGACGCCGGCAGAGAGGGGTTTGGGTGCTCCGGCCGCGGGTAAAGGCGGGGCCGCGGCTCCCAGGGCCTCGATGTCTTCTTCGTTCTCAAACTGCATCTCCGTCTGAGACTTTCTCTCCTCTGACAGCGGCTGCCCGGGCGGCCCCCCGGCCGGTGTGGGCGACTGGTCGCTGAACCCGTCCGAAGATTCGCTGAGAATGGCCTGGAAGTGCATCTTGTCGCAGATTTTTCTAGTGCTCAGCGGGCTGGAGTCCTTCAGCTTGTGCGGAGACTAGGTTGAAAGGAGAGAGACAGGCGGAGAAGGTCAAAAGCACGGACCAACCGGGAAAGGAGGTTAAGAGAAGAGCCACGAGCAGCCATGAGGATCTGCCCAACCGTCCACGGTCTGCGGGGAGACGCGGAAGCCTCCGGAGTCGCCGGTGACCCCTCTGAGCTCCATCCTGCCCCACGGTCCAGATAGCCAGCACATGAGTCCCCAGGCAGAGCGGCTTTCGTACAACGTCAGCTGCCGGGCCGGAGGGAGGGTGGGAGCGACCAGCGAGCGGAACAACCCAACGCCCATCAGGAGACAGGAGAGTGACCCGGTGGGGGGTTCGAGGAGGATAAATGAGTCACAGCGTCACACAACGACGGGGCGACTCGCAAAACCCGTCTCTGCGGTCGGAGTCGCGAGGGCGTCTGTCCTGTGGGAGGTCGGCTGGGGCGGGGATGGGGCTTCCGAGTGGCTGGCTGAGCCCCACGTCTCGGTCCGGGTGCAGCCGCAGGGACACGTCCACAGCGGGGACGGACACCCACTGATCCATCCCTTCCGATCGGGTATTTCTGAGCACACACGCTCTATTCCGACCCCAAAAGCAGAGATCTGGCGGCTGGTTCGCATGGGTGGGGCTTAGCATGTCGGATTCTGTCTCCCCAAGGGGTGTCTAGTCACGGGACAGAGTCATCCAGACAAACGCCGGGATGCCCTCCGGCCCTGGAAAGGGGGAGGAGGCCTTGCATTCCTGCCTCTGACCCCTCCGCTCCCAGCTCAAACGAAAACGACGACGCAGCAGGTCCGCGGCTGGAACCGTTTTTCCAGAAGCGATGGGTCTGCACTTGGACGCCGTTTCCCCAGCAACGGGTGACGCGGATGTGTAAAGGCGGCTGCCTGGGTCAGCACGACAGCTGGTGGGCGGGGACGCCAGCGTTTTCCCTGAAAGCTTAAAGCTAATCCGGAAAGGGCCGGAATCAACGACGTCAGGCCAGCAGACCTGCTCTCCCCAGGGCTGTCCATCTCGAGTCCCACCCTCACTCACTCACTCACTCACTCATCCCTTTCTTCATGTTACAAACACTTACTGGGCATACGAGAGGCCGTGGCACCTTCCAAGGACTTGACAGTCATTAAAACAAAACAAAAACCCCCGCCTGAAATGTGATAACGCAATTCGAGATCCTTACACTGCATTGGAATAGGAAACCAAATCGTGTCCAGGTCGGGTTTTCAGAAGCTGCCTTCGGGGTAGGACAGAATCACAGGGGGGAAAAGCTTACCTTCGCAGCTTGCGGCAACTCTCCCCACAGCCAGAGCATTTCTAGGTTGTTCTTCTGCATCGCCCTGTCCGTGGACTTACTGACCAATTCTGAGTCACTCTTAGGCGTCGACGGCCGGGAACCTGAAGGACTTAAAAGAACACAGATCCGTGATTAAGGTGGGAAGGGAAGCTTTTTCAAAATGTCCGGGACCAGAGTTCTGGGGCGCGAATAGCCCACCCAGGCCACCTCTGCCTTAGGAGCCTGGCTTCGGGACGCGGCTCATCCGAGGCCACCGGGGGTCCCCAGAGCATCCCAGTCCGGGGGGAAGGTGCTCCCAGGGGAAGTCGTCCCGCCCGACCTGCTGCCAGATTCCGAGAGAGAAGGTCAGAGGGAGCATCAGAAAGGGGGGATTGAGACGAGACAGAGGGATGAAGAGAGACAGGAGAAGAGAGTTTGTTTTTACCCTTAAAACCAGCCAGCCTACCCCGTGGCACCCTGAGCTCACCTCTCCTGCCCTCCTCTTTCCACATCAGACCTGTCCACTCAGCAGCCGCCGGAGGGTCCTGGCCGCCTCCTGCACCCACCATCGCGCTCCGTGCGACGCTGCACGGGCTTTGCCTCCCTCGTGTGCCGACCCTACCACGCGCGGACGCCCCAAACCAACCTGCTAACGTGGCTGAAATCTCACGAAATGTCACACGTTCCAGGAATGCTTTGGAAATGCCTCGCCGCTACGGCCCTTCCTGCGACAACGCATCGCAACGCTCAACCCCCGGGCCAGCTTTTAAGTGGCTGTAGCCCCTACCTCGCAGCTTCTACGTCTTCTACGTACGTAGATTTCTACTCGAGACGTAGAAAAAGCTCGTTCCCGTCCAGCCCGTCACCAGCCGAGGGTCATCATCGGATCCACAAGATCCTCTCCGCATTCGAAACAGCGTTCAGATGGGGGGGAAATGCCCACTTCAGTAATCCTTGTCCTTTTTCTCCCGCATCGTTTCCTCCAGGGCAAGACGGCGAAAGCCGAGACACAAAGCCACCTAATGCCCCCGTCGCAGCTGCTTGCACAGACCGCCTCTCGGCACGTCCGTCTCGCCTAGATTCCACTCCGTCCGAACACGGCTTTCCTGTCGGGCCCCGCAGACCTCATGGACGAGGCGTCATTTGTATCCAAAAGGGACCCTGAGTGGCTCACTCGGTCCTGATCCCTTCATCCAAGCCATTTGGACCAAGGGGACAAGGCGCTCCCTCCTCCGTTGCTTCACATGAAGGGCGTGCAGGCTGGTTCCTTCTAGCCCATGGGCACCCCCCGCCCACCAGCCCGCCCAGACGGCATGGAGCTGTGGTCCACCCTCGGGTCCGCTCTGCCAGCCCGAGAGGGCACGCCGCGAGAGCGTGCAAGGGGGTCACCTCCCCCACCACCCACCACGCACACGCTCTCCTGCCTCTTGGGAAGGGAGTGCCTGTGAGAAGGGACCCCGGGCGCTCCACACACCCGAGTGTCCTCCAGCCTCTCCCGTGTGCCCTAGTTCTGTACTCACGCTTTTCTCCAAAAAGGCAACGCTTTCCTGACACTGAAGTTCAACATCAGAGAAACGTGCAAGGGGGGGAGTGCGGTGGCCCCGGCGAGGGGCCCTCGTGCCTGCAGCTGTACAACCTGAACCCTCCTTCCCCCAGACACCACGGAAGGCCGCTTCCTGGCCTCCCGGCGCTGCACCTGAACCTCAGAACCTCAGATCGTCTGTGTGAAGAGCTCCTGCCCGGACACTGATCACGCAGAGTATCACCTGCATTTTGCTGTAAATTCTGCAGAACAATAAACTGTCTCCCCCACGGCCACAAAATTAAGTAAAGCCCCTTGGGCTGAGCTTGCTCCGGGCAGGGGTGAGCAGACTTTTCCTGTAAACGGCCAGAAGGCAAATACTTCAGGCGTGGTGGGCCAGGCGACCTCTGTCGCAGCGACTCCGTTCTGCACCGTTCTGCACTGTAGCTCCAAAGCGGCCACAGACGGTGTGCAGACTGGCTGCGCTCCCGTCCAACGTCCCAGACACAGACGGCGGGCCAGATCTGGCCCACGGGCGAGGTAGAGATCACCGGCCACTGCTCTGGAAGGACGCAAAGGCTGCGCACCGTTCCAGAGCATCCCCCGACTCCAGCATCCCCGCAGTCTGAGCCTTTCCTGAAAGCCGTACGCCAAAGGCTTCCACAGAGCCATCCGGGCCCGCAAACTCGAACTCGAGGACCAAGCCCCGCGGGACAGTCACAAGCCAGAAGTCCCCACCTCTCGCATTCAGGACGCTGCCAGAGTGGGCGCTGGCCGCTGAGGCCGCACGGGCCCTCCTCAAAAGGATCTGGACGCGACACCCACGCACACTCCGCCTGCTCGTCGGGGGGTCCAGACCGAGGGAAGGTGCAGTGGGGAGAAGACCCCAGAACCGAATGTGACTAAAGAGAAAGGTGATTCCTCATCACCTTTCCTCATCAAACAGTAGACTTTCAGGATCAGGAGTTGTTCAAAGAAGTGAGCTCACGAAGTCCGGGCTGATTGTCATAAATAACGCATCCGTTGACCACGTAACACCCGCGGTTACTTCTGCCGGTCCCGAGTAGGCAGACTGGCGGTGACTGCTCACAGCTCATCCTAAAATGACCTTTCCTCTGCACAAGTGCATCCTGAGACTTGGTTCTTGAATCAGAAAGCAAAAGAGCTTCCCAGGTAGAAATTAATCACCGCTTCGTTCACTAAAGGGTGAGAGCGAACGGCGTTACGTCCACAGAGTGGGCAGCAGCGGGGACAGGGGCAGAAGCCTGAGGCCACCGCATCCAACAGGAGGACAAACCCGTAAGCCTGAACCTTAAGGTCGGCCCCGTGCGGTTCTCTAAAACTCCATTCCACAAACGCTGCGGAAATATCTGACCCCACCATTCAGACAGTCTAAGAGGCGATTCAAACACTTATAACCCTGGCGTCCCTCACGCTCAAGGGGCGTCCTCAAAAAAAATTCTCGCACGCTTGTTTGTCGAACAACCCCAGACACGAAACGAAAGATCACATTCCCAGTTGTGATTTCATTCGTCTATTTTCCAAATCGCCCCAGAACTGGGAAGAACTATATGCTTGGCCATAATTCCCAGAGTCAAATTTAGTAGAAAAGGAAGGAAGGAAGGAAGGAAGGAGGGAGGGAAGGAGGGAGGGAGGGAGGGAGGGAGGGAAGGAGGGAGGGAGGGAGGGAGGGAGAGAGAGAGAGAGAGAGAGGAAGAAGGAAGGAAGGAAGGAAGGAAGGAAGGAAGGAAGGAAGGAAGGAAGGAAGGAAGGAAGGAGGGAAGAAAGAAAAGAAAAGAAAAAGGACCGACAGGGCTTAAAGTGAAAGGAAAACAAGTCTTCATGCATCTGCTTCCTCGGTAACGGGTCAGTAAAACGGGTCTGTAGGAGTCGGAGCAGATTTTCACTTCGTGGGACCTCTAGGCGTGTTCTGCATCAGGAATTCGGTTGGTTAGTCACCCAGGTTGGGGAGTGTTAGCGCACACTTTTCGTTTCGTAGGATCGGGACGCGCTTTCGGTTAGTGGGGGGGAGAGCTGGAAGCCCGGGCGGGGAGGGCACGCCGACTACCTTTCCGAAGCGTGGAAGTGAGACGACTGTGGAGGGCAAGAACTAGAAAGGCCGCCCTCGGCCGCGGCTGCAGGATGAGGGGGGGTCCTTTTGCAATCTATCAGGCTACTGGAGGCCACGGGACAGACATTGAAAGAAAGAAAAAAATCATAGGTCAATGGAGCTAAACGAGATCTCGCATAAAGGTCCAGGAGCGCTGGTCACAGCCACCCCTGTAAGGAGATGAGCACGCTGAGGCCTCGGGGACGGCAGACGATGGGTCTGCTGAGATCGCCAAGGAACCAACACGGCCGTCTCAACCGCAGAAGCAGGAAACCGCTCTCTCTGTCATCCGCACGCCCAGAAACGAGCGCGCGTCTCTGCTCAGGGCTCAGCGCCTCACCGCACCGCACACTGCAAGGGCTGGCCACCTGCGCCGTCAGCTGTCTCTTTAGAGAAAGCACGTAATTCCCAGGACGGGGATGTGTCTTCGCTGATTTGCCTCTGACAGTGGCCTGATCCACACAGTCTGTCACTATGGCATTATTCTGGGTTCAGAGCGCAAAACGTGAAAAGACAGGAAGGCCTAGTCAAGGTTGGGTTTTGAACGTTTCCCTTAAATCCCGGCAGTTAGAGAAGGTGTCTGAACAGACTGTTCGACCTTCGAGTGGTTTCTAACCACCCCACATTCCTTCTTCCTGAAGTACCCACGGGAGTGTGTTCCCCTCCTGAGGGTGTATCTCTACGGACCGCGGGAGACAATGCGCGAGGTCCTTTCTAGAAAGGTCCTTATGTCTGTGATAGCCACTAGCCGCACGTGGACACGGCGCGTGTGAAATGCGGCCGGTCCGAACCGAGACGTTCCGTACGTGTGAGACAGGCTTTGAATGAAAATGGGAATGTGAAATACCTCAATAATTTTTTTTAAAAGAACCGATCCCTTAAAATGATATTTTGGGTACTCTGGGTCAAGCGAAATCCATCATCCAAGTTAAGTGCATCAGCTTCTCACTTTCCTCCGCCCTCAGGTTCAGCACACACACAGCTCGCGGTGCCATCTCCTTAACGAGACGCTTCTGGTCCAACTGGAACCAGGGTGGCGCTTTCGCGAGACTGGTGTTGGGCAGAAAGCTCTCGCAGCGCATGCCAGAGCCCCCGGGAGCCCCGAGGAGACTCCTACGCCCTCCGTTTTAAACCTGGGGTGGATCTAGCACATCCGGAGCGAGAGCAACCCAAGGATGCCCCGCTATCACTTAGATCAGTGCTTCTCCCTCATGGTCACCACACCCCTGAGCATCTCGAGGCATTTTTTCCTTGACGGCCCTCCCTCCACTGTGAGCTTCAATGCCATAGGTACACTGCGTCTCTCTTCATGACTCGTCACAGGCCACAGACCATTACAACATCTAAGATTTTGGGCAGCCTGGTGGGCCAACACCGTCCCTACTGAGAAGACGTGTTTGAGATCTGTCCCCTCCCCAGCTCTGCAAACTGCCCAGACGAGCACCCACATGCTCACGGCTGTCAGCGACGTGAGGGCCGTGGGACTCTCAGTTTGGAGGTACGCACGCTGGGCAGCTCTGCTTCTCCCCGGTTAGGCCGGGTTAGGCCGGAATTCATTTCGGGGAAATGGATATCCTTGGGTGCAGCAGGCCGGGTTAAGCACCAGGACAAGGCGTCACTCTGACAGCCCCGGGCGACCTCAGTGGCCCCGGCCAGCCTCTCTGTGTTTGAATCCGGCTTCAGAGGTAAGTAGCAGGAAAGGACCCGTTTTCTCCTGTTGACATTCAGCGTTGCGTAACTTGCCAGGTGAGCCTCCTTTCAAGGTCACCTGTGGGAGCTAAGAGCTACACGTGCTGCTCGATTCTGATATTAGACAGGAGAGGACGACCCGCACGTGCTGTTTGAACCCTGACTTGGAATGCACCTCCTACTCTAAACTGCGTTTTTTTTCTGGCCCCAACTCAATTCGTTTTTTATTTACGTTTCGCTATTTTGGTAAACACGCTTCCTGTCACTCACTGGCTTCCAATCGTCTGGACCAGGACAGCTGAACCCCCGGCCACACACACACCAGCAGCTTACCTGGAGGTGGGGGACCACTCTCTGTCGGAATTAGGGTACGATGCTGACTGAGAGTAAGCCATCGCTGGGGGGAGGTTTTCCTTAGGAATATCTTCTTGGAATGTGCTAGAGAGGGTTCTGGTGAAAAGGGGAAAAAAAAAAAAAAAGATGAAGGTCAAAGAATGACTAGTGATAAATGCGCGGGGAAGGCAAACTTCCACTTGGTCCCGACCGTCTCGAAGCGCTTTGCAGGTGAACGTGGCCTCTTTTTACTCTGCGCCGCCGTGTTCCAGGCATTAGAGAGGGGAAAAGTGACAGGCAGACACGGGCAGCTGTGTTCTGCGCGTCCGTGCTTTGGCTGAATTACAAATGTCCAATTATTTTGCTCAGGTGTTGGCACGGACACGAGCACACGGCTTGTCACTGACACCGTAGCACCTTCCACAGTCGCCTTTCCCGTGTCATCTCCCAAAAGCCTCCCAAAAGAGGCAGGTCGGTGCCAGAGCTGGAAGCAGGGATTATAAAGCTCTCGCGACGCACGGGGGAGGCTGCTGAGTAACCGAATTAGCGCTCACAGACAGCATTTCGTCCAGCAGGATGAATAAATGATATAAACCAAAATACTCAGAATTACGAACGGCTGCAAATCCCCCTCGTCTCGGGTAGAACTCAGTCATTACAAAGTGCGATCCGCTAGTTCAGAGGCCAGCTGTCGGGGTTTTCTGATGAACTGTCCATCACTAAGTTGGGGACTTAAAAGCCACGCGGGGAGGTGCAGGGCGGGGACCTGCGACAAAGCCAGCCGCCCCGGTTCCGAGCCTCGCGGCTAGGGAATGCCACACTGCCCGAGTCGCAGGGAGGTCATCCTCATGCTCCGTATCCTTTCTTTATGTTAACAAGATTCAGAAACTTATTCCAAAAATTAGACCGAACGGCATAAAAATCTGAAACACCAAATATCCTTTACAAAGGAGTTTTCTGTTAAAGCTGGCTTGTTTCACCCAAATAGTAATGCGCAGGAACAGCCTGTCATCACACTGTCACAGGCAGAGAAAAAATCAAACAGACGTCCGTTAAACTTGCAAGGGAAACGTTGGTGCGTAGAGGAACCGGCCCAGCTCTGCACCGAGCCCTGGCCGCTCAGGCTGTGGATGAGCCCGGCACCGGGTACACGGCTGGTGCTCGAATGAGAACGAGGCGGCCCGAACACAGCGGGTTCGGGCACGAAGCCTGGCTTGCTCAGTTCCCGCTTCCTGGCTCTGCTCTGGAAAGCTGACGTCAGCAGCCACCGATGCCGGCGTCACCCGCCGTCGCTCAGCTAAAAGTGACATCAGATCGTTTTGCTACTTTAAGGTTGGGTGCTCGGAAGTCCAAAATTCGGTCTCAGATGCGTGAACAAAAGAATAAGGGATTGTGAGGGGGGAAAACGGCTGAACAAAGCCCTCCCGCCCACTCCGGCCCGGCCTGGCCCGGCCCGGCCCACTCACCGGCTGCCAGGCGGCGGGTCAGGCGGCTCGGCCTCCTCGTCGGAGCTCATGTCTATGGGGAACACGTCTTCGTCCTCGGACGTGTTCAAGTCGTCGTCTCTCTTCAGGCTGTCCAGCTGGGCCTTCCTCCTCCTCTTTCTCCTCTTCTTCACCAGGGAGCCACTGGAAGGGGTCTCCATGGGAAACGAGACTTGGGCCGACGTGCCGGGGTCCAGGCTTCGCATCCTGTCCACAGAGGTCCTCTTCAGCTGGCACTCCATCCGCGAGGCTCCCTCCGACAGGATCGGGGACGTGGCCAGGTGCATGGGGATCACCTCCTGGAACAGGTGCAAGGCAGTCTCGTTCACCGGGGGTGACAGAGCGGGATGGCGCCCGAGGCCTGCGGGTGCTAACGGGGGGCCCGGCCCTCCCCAGGGAGGGCCACGCAGGCCGTGAGACTGAACGTCACCGTGATCCGGAGACACGGCTGCCGAGCTGGACTGACAAGTCATCGAATACTACTTTGTACTGAATCCCGCATTTTTACAATGGTAACTAACCGAGGCCATTACGAGTGATTCCAGGTCACCAAAATTCAATTTTGTCGGAAATATCCAGGGCAAAGACAAAAAAACATGGGCTTTTTTTAGGCTTTGCACAACTGGACTCAGTTTTGCATGAGTGTGCATAAAGGCGCGTGTGTGTGAGAGAGAGAGAGACAGGATGTGTATTTTTTAATACACGATGAATTAAATAAGATGTTAATGATTTCGAGAGGCATCAGACAGCCCCATCACTGCACCCCCAGTGCCCGCCTGGGCCAGAGCACGTCTAGGGGGGAGGGTGGCTGTTGGGTAACCAGATGCTAACCTTCTCCTTAGAAACCAAAGGAAAACACACGCAGCCTGCCCGTAGCTGCTCGATGAGGGCTCACCAGGGTTTGCGAGAACCAGAGCAATCGTTTTAGGAATGACTCGTTTACCATGAGAAACCTCGTAATGAGGAGTAACGGACTTGTATGAAGGAGAATGGCTAGATCAACAGAGATGCGCCGCCGAGGTTGTAAAGCGGCTGAGACACCTCACGTGTGCTGGCTGCAGAGACCGGGTCTGCCTGCGAGGGTGGCAGCTGCGGCCGGGAGGGCCGGGAGGGCTGGGAGGGCCATCTCGCTCAGCCGCTCGGCTGGACCGCACGAGGGAGAAACGCAGAGGGCCCCAGCAGAAAACAGGCTCCCCCCGACTAAAGAGCCGAGCAGGTGGAGGGGAGACGGGGAGACGGCACCCCACAGCCACGTGGTCAGGAAGGACATGGGCTCCCAGCTTCCAGTGGCCTCCCAGGGGCATCCGTCTGGGACAGGACATACTCCGGACCCCCGACCCCCTCCTGCCCGCCGGCACCCTGCCAGCCCACCCGGCAGGCCCTCTGCAGCTGCTGCGGCATCCTCACCCCAAATCCTTCCCCAGCTCTCACGGCAGGAAACCTGTCTAAAGCCACGGGGCAGACGGGAGTGGAAAATGTGGAGGGTTTCTGTCAAAGCACCATTAGGGACTCATCGGCGGTCTTCACAGCCCTCCCTCTGGGTCGGAAGGTAAGGAGTGGACAGGCAGGGGTCAGTGCCTGCTCAGGACTCGGCGGGGGTCGGGGAAGGGGAGGTGACCGCCGAAGGGCACAGCTTTCCTCAGGTGATGCACATGATGCGAAACTGGCTTCTGTGAAAACACCACGCGCCGCTGGATGGCACCTCTCAAACGGATCAACCGTGCGGCGTGAGAATGATCGCAACGAGGCTGCTAAAATGCTTAAATAATGAAAATAAAAGCGGCCCGGTCACGCTACTAAGCGGAAAGGAGACGACTCGGCCACGCGAGACTCAACACCGGGATACCCGGTGTGCTCTGGACCAGGGTTCGGGCCAACGGGGTTCGCTTGCTCTGTCCCCCGGCAAAGGGCGAGCACACTGCAGCGGCCGGGGCGGCGGTGTGGACGCAGCTCCGCGCCTGGCCCGGCCCCTACTGCAGGCCAGCAGGTGCTCCTGCCGGCCGCCTCGCCCGCACAGCCAGGCGCCAGCATCTCGTCCCGACCCACGCTCCGCTTCGTCTCTCAGAAAAGCACTTCTCGAGGCTCAACACCGGGAACTGTCCTTTACCTCCAGCCTTTCCTACCTGGTCATTGTCAGTCTCTTGGACAAAAAAGGCTTCTCCATTGTCTCCCAATTTCATGTGCAGATCCACAGATTCCCCGTTGATTTCTATGTCAACCTAGAAGAAAACGCACTTCTTCACGACGGGAAACCCTGTGGGGCGGGGAGGGACACACACTCACTCCCTCTGATCACTTTCATCCCAAGGAAACCTCACAAGCCCTCCTCTCCGGCGGTCGGCCTGGTCCTCTCTGCTCTTCCACGTCAAGCAACGGAGTCCACTCCCCGTCCCGCCCCCACCTCCACCCCGGGCGGGCTCGTGACGGCCCCAGTGAGCAAGGCACAAGAGAAGTGGCGCTATGGGATTTCAGAGACTAGGCCAGAAAAACACAGCGTCCGCCTGGCTCTCTGTAGACCCTGGCCCTTACAGCCGGCCGCCGCGTTGTGAGGTCGCCCAGGCCACATGGAGAGGCCACCTGCAGGCCTCCTGGTCAGCAGCCTCATCTCAGAGTCCGGCGTGAGTGAGTGAGGGTGTCCTCAGAGGACTCCGGCCCCCGCCCGGAGTCTTCCAGCAGAGACCCCAGATGGCAGACGGCGGGACAAACAGCCCGGCTGCCCTCGGTCTGAACACCTAACCCACAGAACCCAGGGCTCATAAACCAGCCAGTTTACGGCCCTAAATCTCAGCGCAATCCCCACAGCCGCGGTAACCAGGACCGTGTCGATTCAGCCTTGTCCAACGGGGAGCTAGAGAGCTGGGCCCGCGACAAGCTCCGGGTACGTCCGGCCACCGAAGCACGATGACTCCCTCTAAGGGAGGGGGCCGCCCCCCGGCTCGCCGGGTCCCGTGTTCTCACCACTTTCTCTCGGGAGCGCAGAACCCCCATCTTCCCAAAGCGGACGTGGAACGGGGAACACTGCAGGCTCCCATTGGGTTGGCGGACGACGATGATGTCGATGCACCCGGACAAGGTGGCGGGGTTCAGCCCCTTGTAGAGTTCCTTCACGGTGACAAACACCTGGCCCGCCAACTGCCCGACGTAGTTCATGGTTTGAGCCTAGAACACAGGAGACACAGACAGACACACAGGGAACTCATTCGGGGAAGGCCATCTACCTCTGGACGATCAGAAGGGAGGCCTCGCTGCAAACACGCGGGCTTCACGTCCCGCCTGACGCCGTGCCCAGGGCGTTTTTGTTCCCCTGGAACGGGCTCCACGACGCCCACCTCCACCGCCCACGTCCCCCACCCGCCTCACACGGCAAGGCCACCCTGCACCCGCCAGGCCCCTCCTCACTGAGGCCGACAGTACTTGCCTAGAGCACCCTAACGGCTCCCGCTGCCCGAGCATGTTGTCACTCCACGCAGCTCCTACAGACTAAACCTTAGGACTCTTGAGAAAAGAGCCTGCCCTGGACACCTCTGAGTCTCTCCCCAGGGCCAAGTGGACTAAGTACTTAATAGTTGGGAAAAAAAGACTATTTTCACTTGAGAAAAAAAAATGGTTATTATTTTGACCAACTCCATCCCGGGCCTCGCCTGCCTGTTTGACTCTCCCACGCCCCAGGGGACATGGTGCCCGGCGTCGGTTTCTCTGCCTGGACATCCATTCACGTGCACTCAGCAAAGCTCCGAGGTGCTCTGTCGGCCACCCCGGCGCTGACCCACACCTGCCGACTGCCCACCCCAGCACGGCCCCGGCCTCCGGTCGCACGGCTGGGCCCTGTCACCTGCCCTGGTGTGACTCGGCCACCTGGGCCCCGTTCGGGGCACTGAGGTCTCACTCCGCAGCCGTCCTCCGGCCCCTCCTCCTCCTCGCTCCACTCTGCTGGGCTGTGCTCCCCACGACCTCCCAGCCTCACCAGGGACAGGGCGCACTCAGGGGCCCCTCCCTCTGGGGTCGCCCCCCCCCCGCCCTGGCAGCACGTCCGCCACGGGGCCCGGCCCGCTCACTCTCCTCCCTTCCTCGCTGCACATAACGCTCTGGCGCACCCACAAGGCCACGTGGTTCAAACACCACCCGAGCAGGCAGGGTCTGCGCAGGGCGGCTTCCAATCGGCGGGTCCCAGACCCACCCTGCCTCCCAGCCCAGCGGCCTCAGTCCCCCAAGGTGCTGACCTCACCCACCTCGGGCCCCGACAGCGATCCCAGCAGCCCCCGGAGCTCGCGCACACCTGTGTCTGGCGACCCCCCGCGCACACAGTTCGATTCTGTGAAATTTCTCGCTCTAACGGTGTCTAATCTGCCAGATTTTCCTGGAGGCCAAGGATCCAGCCTTGTGCTTTCAAGTTTTAAAGAACACAAAAGGCCTGTGGGAAGGTTCCCCTCAGTCCCTACGACCTAAGCTGGAATGACAGCAGCGTCCCCGATTTACAAACGAGGGAACCGGGGCCCAAAAGCGAGGGACCAGACGTCCAGCAGGCACCGGGCGAACAAGGACTGTGGCTTCACCTCTGAGAACAGACCCGAGACCGGAGCAACGAACACGATGTGCCAAGGAGAGGGCACGGGAAAGCCCTCCCTTCTCGCTTCGGGATTAAGGGACGCCCTCTGGACCCATAACCCCTCCCTCCCTCGGATGCAGGGAGAGGAACACATCCAGTAAACCCGTAGGAGATGCGCACAGACCTGCCTCCCAGAGGCGGAGACACTGCCGAGGCCGTCCAGCTCCCACACCAACACGAGCCACGTGCACATCGACAGATAAACGTGCAATTCCCAAGCGTGGTCGGTGGCGCAGGTTAGTGATCTTCACGCAAAGGGGGCAGGAGGGACCGTTCCTGAAAAGATGAGCAACACGCAAAAGGGTTCCCTGTAACCCTGATGGATCCGTTTTATAGGGAATCATTTTACAGAAGAAACCTTCACCACCACGTTCCCTAGACTTGAACGTGCTGTGTTTACCGAGAGGCGAACCTCCGCCTGCCTCTAGGGCCATGGGCAGGCAGGAGGGACACAGGCTGTTCTTCCGTGAACCTGACCTGCGGTTCCTGTGATCTGCACATTTTAACCCCCTAGGTCTGAGGCCCGCAGACGAGAAAACGGAAGGGCAAGCAAAAGTGCGATGAAGTAAAAGCCCAGGGTCACGGCCACGGTGGGCCGGGGGACCTGGAACCCGGGGCTCTGGATCTGAAGCCCCCACCACCCTGCACCTCCCGGCTTCCCCATGCACGGCCCTCATCTGTGAGCTGTGCTCACCGCCGAATGACGGGTGACCCCGTCCCCAGCACAGAGGTCCCAAGCCCACAGCTAACGCGCTCCTGTGGAGACCTCAGGACAACGTGTTTTGTACACAGGGGAGAGAAAGCTCGTGACGGGTGGCAGCCCCCCGTCTGCATCCTGGCTTCGCAGCGGGAAAGCGAGGACCTCGGCCTCGATGACCTGCGAGGGCAATTCATGGTCCACCCTCTCGAAGACAAAGGCTCCAGGGTCAAGGCTGCGCTCCCGATGTCCTAGCAACCGAAAGAGCAGCTTGAATAATTTACACTCGGTGCCTCCTGCTCTCCGGTCCCCGAAAACACTGTCAGCGAGCAAACGGGGTCAGCGTGCAGAATCCGAGAAGTTCGGCGCCGGCGGGGTCCTGACTGACACCCTCATTCCACAGAAACAAGCCCGGACGCGGGAAGTGACTTCACCGGAGACACAGACGGACTCAGCTCCCCGATTTCCAGCCCTGCGACCTCCCCGCTGTGCGCGCCACAGGGCCGGCCGGGGGACTTTTCCGACCACCAACAATCGGATGCTGCTTTACTAGCTTTAGCAGCCCCCTCTACTGCCTGACCTACTGGCGAATCTGAAAAGCGCTCCATTTCGAAGCAGGAAAGCTGTCCCGTGATGACCCGTAACGAATGACAGGGTCACGGCCCCCCCACCCCCCCGCAGTACACTCCCGTCCTCCACATTTACGCCTGGGCCCGCCCTAGCTGAGCACCGAGGATTTCTTAACGGAGAGGATACTGCCGCCTCACGCCTCCCGGGGTGGCTACTATCAGAAAAACAGAAGAACACAAGCTCGGGCGGGGATGTGAAGAAACTGGAACCCGCGCGCACGGCTGGTGGGAATGCAAAGCAGTCAGCGGCGGGGTAACCTAGCGCGGCGGTCCCTAGAAAGGTTAAAAATAGAAGCAACCCATGGTCTGGCCACTCCGCCTCTGGGCTCAGCTCCAACAGCTCAGAAAGCCGAGATGTGCAGGCCCTCACTCAGGTAGAAAGGGCCAGGTGTGGGGGGGGGGGATACAGAAAACGTGGCGTTAGGCACACAGTGAAGCATCATCCAGCCGTAACCAGGCGGGGGGCTCTGGCACACGCTGCTACGGTATGGGTGACCCTTGAGGACATTGTGCTAAGTGAAAGGCGCCAGTCCTTTAGGACAAACACTGGGCGATCTCACCCTGGGAGGCAGCCAGAGCAAACAAGCCCACAGAAACAGAGAGTGGGGCGGTGATCACGGGGGGCTCCCGGGGGGCCGTGTTGAACAGGTGCAGAGCTGAGTCCGGCAAAAGGAAAACTTTCTGGAGAAGGCGGGTGGCGGCTGCCCCGCCGGGCACACGCGTAGTAATACCCGGTGTGGACTGTGCGCTCGCAGACGGTTAGCACTGTAAACTGTACGGTGTCACTTTTTTATTACGATGATTTTAAAGGAGGTGAAAGAGAGTATTGTATTAACCAGAACCCATTTCAGGAAGATGAATATTATTCGGTTAAAAAAATGGAGACAGCCTGGGCCCAGGAGACAGGGGGCAGGGCCTTCGATGGGGAGAGGGAGGGCCCAGGTCACCCCAGGCACCCGCGTGGGGCTGAGGGGCCCAGCGGCAGGGACAACCTCTCGCTCCTTTTCTTTGTCTGCCCCTGCCCCAAGCTCTCCGCTGAATAAATGCTGCACAAATATTTAAACGATACGGAATAAACGAGCTGGGTGCCAGTTCCCAGATCCCACTTCCTCCAGTTAAACTGGAAGGAAAAGGCTCAAGAAAGAAGCTAATTCGATCTATCCGAAGACTGGAAGCCAGACAAGTCAGCCTGGTGGACTCGCCTCCCGACACCGGCAACCTCGTTACCGTCACTGCTTTCCCTAACACTCAGGAATACTCGTTTTGAGCAAGCAAGTACCCTAAACGCCTCAAGGATAACCAAAGCTAAGTAGAACCTGCAAACAACGGAACAAAATGCTGAGATTGCCAGGGGAACGGCTTCACCCCATACCAAAATGGCTTTTAAATCTATGGACTTTAACCTCAAAACCTGGCAAGAAGTAGCCGCTTCACCTGACAGAGCTTCATTTACCACCTGAAACGGGATGCCCCAACCCCCAGTTCTAAAGGTTTTCGAGGAGAGCTAAGCCAAACCTCACACAGAAGCCCTCTGGCCAAAATGGGGTCCGCAGAGCTGAGCTGGGGGTTTTCAGAGCAACCCTGAGGCTAAGAAACGCATAAAAAATGCCTCTCTCTCTGTTAGGTATAGAGACAGACAGACAGACGCGACGTTCTCTAGCTTGACCTGGAATAGCGCCGAGTTTTCGAGGTTATCACGTCCCATTGGACGGCCGTTTTTCCGGATATTCTTCCCTAAGTTGGAAAATACTCCGGTCCTTATGTTAGACTCAGAGAGGTGAGGCACTGAGGAAGATAAACACCCGAGAGCATATTCCCACCTGGGGAATGAGAAATGGTTCGCTCCACTTGAATAGCATCAGTTATTAAAACTCAGTACCAGAATTTGAATTATCTTAGGCCAGGCCCCTCCGTCGTCATTGCAGGAATCGATAGTTCTGCTCATTTGTCATACAAGGGGGAAAAAGCGACGTCAAGTCTCTGTCCACTTTTCCCAGCCAGAACACCACGGGAGGCACGCTATCTAGGAAACAACAGTGTCTCCGTTTTAACTTTGGGGTTTGCTCCTCGGGCATGACACAGTGACGTGGGCAACAGCTAACAGGCCCCACGATCTCCCCGCCACTGGGGAGGCTGCAGATCAGGCCTCGGGGTGAGAAACCTCAGCCCGGCCAAGGTCAAAACCAACACGGAGCTGCCTCAATAGACACAACTCCCAGCACCACCGTTTTCGTTGAGGTCTTCTCACCTCGACTCCTCCTTCTGCCTTCTCCTCTTTGAGACTTACGCATCGGTCTGGCCTCCTGAGGACAGCAGGGCTTGGTCACCCTCACACGGTGCCTCGGGTGTCTGGAGTCACACGCGGCCACATTTGCTCAAACTCCTTTCCTCTGACGAGACCCTTCAACCTTTGCTAGGAGTGGCTCGGAGTCTGCTCTGATTTTTTTAGTCCGTTAAGCTAGGTAAGAACCCCTAGAAGGATGGAATTACATCTGTATGGGGTGATTTATCTGGTTCAGATCAGGCTTCCATGCAGACAGAGGAGGAACGGTCAAAGCCGTCTCCATCCTCTCTGAGCACATCAAACACAAACACATGCCCCAGCGTCAAGGACGAGGGCTCAGGTGACGTGTCCCTGCTGCGGGTGAGCACTGTGGCGGACCAGGATGGGAGCGCTGCTAGGCCGGGGGGCGTGGGTTTGTGTTGTGCGGGGAAGCACTGCTCCAGGGCACAGATGGCCTCAGGGGCGCACAATGCTCTGGTGTCTAAACAAGGAACGGGTGGGCACCCAAGGAGAGAGAAGGAGAGAGAAGGAAACGTGCTGGAAGCAGGTGCCGTAGAACTCCTGGAAAGAACGACCCCGCTGCAGCCGAGACCCAGCAGGAACTAGCCTTGCGTTCACCCCGGAAAGGACATCCGGAACAAATGATCCACTCGTCCGCGGCCTGGGCACAGAGGACACTCACGCCTGGCTGTCCCCTCCAACCTCGCGGCAGGTGTCTAAGGCGCACCTGCTGAATCCGGCTTTCAGGCCCAGGCGGGGAGTTTCCAGGCTGGAAACCAAGCCGACCTGGGCAGGGCGAGGCCTGCCTGGTGTGGTCGTTATCAGCAGCGGGATCACGCTGCCTCCCGGATACAGGACCGGCTGCCGCTTGCTCTGCCCTCCGCTGCCCTCCGCGGCCAACAGATGCCGATCCATCCCAGGGTCGTGTCCCGCCTGGCCGGCGACTTTGGGGACACGAGCACATGTAAAGACCCGCCGGATCTGCCAGCAACAGCAGGCGAAGACGAGAACAGCAGCCGGGAATGCCCGTGTGGCACGACCCCTTAAACCCACTCTCCAGGCTCACGCACCATTCGGGCTGCTACACTGTCCTGAGGGAGAGAGCAACGAGTTAAAATTGTTTCCTTGTTTCTCGTAATGGTGCCAGGGATGCAATTTTCCCATTTTGCAGAGAAGGAAGCCGAGCGCTCGAGTTTCTGTAGCCTGGTCAGAGTCCCAGTGCAGGGAAGGGGCGGAAGGGCCGTCCGATCCAGGGCGGTCTGCATCCAAGGCTGCGACAGCTGCGACAGCCTGCACACCTCCTGTCCCCACCCACACACTGCAGGAGGGCGGGAGGCACGGTAGATGCGAACAGCCTCTGCTCCAGTGGCGAGGCCACAGTTATCCGCTGCGACACACTGAACCGTTTTACTCCCTTTTTCTAAGCGGGTGTCCGGTTTGGAAATGGGTCCGCTTGCTGCAGAGGAGGGCCTGTGAGGCCTGGGAGCAGCCGAGGGCCTCACCCTCTGGCATCCATAGATTTAAAAAAAATGCTAAGACGATATCTAAGAAACCCCCAAAATGGTATGATAACTAAGAAAGAGCTGCATGAAAACGAAATTGGTTTACAAAGAGCGTATCCTCCTCTTGTGATTTACATTAACGGCAAAGAGGAAGCCTTTTGTCAGAGCTTTGTGAATGTTTACCAGTTGGTAAGGATGATAAATTGCATCCAAGTGGCAGAAAAAGGGAAGTATGACTCAGTTGCACAGCGATGCAGGGAAAGGATTCCTGGGCTCCTTGCTCCCCCTGGCAGCACCCCTGTGGGCAGGTGCCTTCCCTCCCGGGCAGTTTTGGACTGAATGAGCCCATCGGCTGCTCCACGCGGTTGGCTCGACCGTCCTGCACAGAGTACTCAGAAAAACTTCTCAAGCAAAGGAGCAGAGTCGATCCCCTGGGGGACGAGGGGCCTTCTTGGCATGCCAGGGTTCTTCGGGAAACGCTCCCATCCACAAGAAAATTCACTGGAAAAGCTCGAGACACTTTTGAAAAGCCTGCAGACCAGACTAACCCTTCCTGACCAGAGCGACAACGCAGCGAAAAGCCCTGGGGTCCCCCTCCAAAGCTCTTTCTGAGTTCAGCAAGATGAGCCCAGAGCTCCGGCTCATCCCGGCTCAGCCTCTGGACCAGAGGAGCGGACAGCCAGCTCCAGGTGGCCCTGCAGGAAGGAGGGCCCGGCGGGAGGTGTGCGGGGTCAGTGTGTCCAAGGCTGAGGGCACTGTCACAGTGCAGAAGGGATCCAGGAGCGGGTCAGGAAAGTGGGCACCCAGAACAATCCAGACGAGCAGGAGGCACAGAGAGGGGGCCTGGGAAGGTCGTCCTGCCTCTGGGCACCCCCTCCATGGCGGGAGCACCCGCCAAGCATTCGGTACCCCGATCTTGCAAGGCTGTAGGAGGGCCGAGCTGCCAACGCTCTGTCGAGACTGGGTAATGGAGGTCCTGCGACTCCTCACCTAGTCGTGACATCAGAAAAGTCACCGTTCTGTCCCAAAATTGGCAGGATCTTTCTCCAGGATCCACGGATTGCCAAGAAACCCTGGTTTCTTGGAACTGATACCAAAATCCAAAGCCCCAGCCGCGGCTTGCATAACCTCACGCTTCTCGCCAATGCCACGGCCTCTAGAACGTTAAGATCAGTTTAGGATGTCCTCAGACCAACCCAAAAGAAAAACAGACATAATATGGAGACAGAGTTCAGAGAAGAGCGAGAGAGGAGGGCGGGAGAGAGGGAGGGAGGATGGGAGTGAGGGCGACATCCATACGGTCAATGACACAGGAGAAAACACTGGGGCCTACTCAGGATTTAACATATGCGAATCAGAGGAGACCTTCCAGAAGGTCTGAAATCAAAGCATTTCCCAGAAACCCAGGGTGGGTCAGTGGGGGAGACAAACTCCCTCCCCTGCTGGTGGGGCGAGCATCGTGGCAGCGTGTCACCTTTTGCACACCCAGCAAACCCCGGCAATTCTATGGCTATTGAGACCCACGTGCACACAGTCATCACAGCACCGATTATAAGAGGGAAAACTGGAAAGAACTGAAAGGTCTACAGGACTCTGGTTGAGGAAATTATGGACCAGCCACACTGCATGATGGACTATTACGAGACTGTTAACAACATGGAGAGGAAGAGGTCGCACCACAACCTAACATGAAAAGGCATACGCAGAGTGAAAAAAAAAGGCCAAAAATACTTACAACACAAACCCATCCGTCAGTAATTACATTTACACGTGTTCTGATGTGCACAAAAAGGTTCTGGACCGACTTCCGTGCCAAACAAGGCCCATCCCAGACGCACCAGGGACAGGCCTGGGGACGGGCGGGCGGGCACCTCCACTCCCCGCCACGTACACTTCTGGTGCTGGTTCCCGAGCGTCGCTTTCCACATGTGCGTGTGCTACTTTGACCCCAGAGAACTGGGTGAGGGGTAGGAAACTCTGACGTGCTCAGTGACGGGGTCTCCTGTCGCTGAAACTGCTGACACGACAGAGTAAGGGAGGGTAGGGAGGGCGTCCTGCTGGATCGGGAAGGTCAGATGGGTGAACACTCAGTTCCTCTAGAGTTTTGCAATGCTCGGATCCAACGGTCCCAAGTCACTAGTGTCCGCGGGTCCCTGCCAGGGAGCACCAAAGGTCTGGACGGTGGAGGTGGCCTCAGAGACAGGGTGGCCACTGCGCTGGCAAAACAGCCCAGGGTAAGGTCACGGACTACTTGCCTGGGCACATTAACTGGGCCCAGGGATCTGCCTCTTCCCTTCACTCACCTGCCAGGGCCCTCTGTCCGAGTCTGTCTCGGACCTGCTTTTGTGACTTCTCCTCCCGTATGACAGCCACCCGCTCCACCCCAGCAACTCCTGTGGGCTGAAAAGCACTGGGATGGACAGTCAAGAGCGCTGCCCACAGCTCAGGGGGTAAGAACGCAGGCTCTGCAGGCCAGTGGTTGGGGGTGTTCAAACGCCAACTCCACCGTGGACTAACCTGTGGCCATGAGCAAGTCACCCTCAGTACCCCAGTTTTGAATCTTTAAAATGGGATGATGTTCACGTTGTCTCCTCCCAGGACTGCTGTATATGAAGTACTAAGAACAGGTACTTGCCAAACAGCAACCAGGTGGTAATCCTGTGGTCACCAACGGCTCCAGACAAAGGCTGGACTTGAAATTAAGGCTCTTGCTCGACAGTACGTTGCATGTATCAACCATTTTAAGGGCACCTTCCCGAAAGGACACACAGAGGCAAAGAGTACCACTGGGTGACATGAATACAGAAATATTAGGAGGGAGCATTTTTATTCCAGCTGGGTAGTAACACGTTTCCATCTGTCCGAAAATCTGAGCCCCAAGCGAACCCCAAGCTTTGGCAGCACTCAGCCACTATGCAGAGCTCCCCGGCAGAAAATTCTCTTGCCAAAGGTTGCCGGGGAGTGCGCCTAGTGGGGTGGCGGTACCCCCATTACCCCACGACCTTTGTGGCTTGTATCTTTTGTAAACCAACGGGCTATGCCTAGTGAGACCCATGGACACAGAGGAAGTCTTCACCAAGAGACAGCACATGTGTCCAAGGAGATGGAGGGACTCTTCCCGGAAACAAGACACACGGTGTAAAGGCAAACAGGTGTATGTCCATCCCAGCATAGACAGCTTTGTGGGCAATGCAAACAATGTCGCACTCAGGAACACACAGACCATCCATACAGAGCCATGACTCTGTCCTAACAACCTGCAGCTTTTTTCTAGAAAGCCCTAGCAGTTAGGCCCAGGGGAAAAAAAAATCTAAGTTGTTGTAAAAATCACAAAACTCGGTCAGTGGGTTGAGAGAGGTGGCAGGATCGCCAGAGAGAAGTGCCCAGCTTCTGACCAGATGGGCCCTGTCCACCACCAGCCTCCACCCAACCTCTCGGCTGGACAGTGCGCTTCTTCCAATCTGAAAGGAAGGGAGATCCTTCGGTCCCTGAACCTCCAAGTTCTCTCCCGCGCAGTAAGACCGAGCAGGTTTGCCCCTGTGACCCTTCTTTTCTAGAACAATGAGATTTTTTGATAACATTCTTTGTGTGTACCTGCACAGGGTCCCCCAGCCAGCTACGGCAGAACTAAGGCTAGAACCCAGACCTCCAGACCCACTAAGTACGGACCAGGGCTCTGTCCAGGCCTGACCCCACACCACCACGTGGCCCCACAAACAAACAGGAATAAAAGCTCAGAAACACACCTTCGCACACAAAAATGCCTCACAGTAAAACAGATGTCAGCAAAGGTGAAGCATTAGCAAAACACAGAACCATGAAACAAACCCTGAGGTCTTCCAACAATGGGGCGGGAAATGCAAGCATATGTTTACTCCTCAGTTACTCAATTGCTCTCTTTCGTCCCTCAGACCCAAACTACAGAATACGCGATAAACAGTGAACCTCACTGTCAACCCCCAATAAAAAACAATGAAAGAGAAGAAAACGGTTTCCAGCTCATCTTTTCCGGAACGCTCCTACTGTCCTGGGAAAACGAGCGCTTTAAAACCGCCTGGAATTCATAACCGCGGGTCGTTTTCGTCCGGTTAAACGTGGGGTGGACACCCCACCCCACCCCACCCCCCGGCACGCAGATCACCCGCCAGGTGCCGACACGCCAGCCTGGCGGCGCCTAAGTTCTCCCCAAAACATCACTTTCCAGGCTCCGCGGCCCCAGGCACCCCGACCTCGCACCCCGGGCCGGCAGGAGGGGTGCGGGGCCCTGCCGCCACCCGAGGGTTCCTGGGTCCGGCCGGCCGCCCCGCGGCGCCGTGACCTTGGGCGCCCGAGGCCCCCCCCCCGCCCCGCGCCTCGGGGCCCTCCGCACCCGGACGGCGGGGCCCCCAGTCCCCGGGGCGCGCGCCCGGGCAGGTCGGGGCTGCCCGCAGGGCCGCCCGCGGCGTCCCCGGGCACGGGCCGAGCCGCCCCCGCCCCCGCCCCGCGGTCAGGCCGCCGCCCGCAGCCCCGCCGGGCACCCCAGGGTCCGCCCCGAGGGCGCTCGGGGGACCCGGCCGCGGGCGGCTCCGAGCCCGCCGGGCCCCGCCCCGAGGCCCCCCACACCCCGCGCCGCGCCGAGCCCCAGGCCCGCGGGGCCCCGGCCCGGCCCGTCGCGGCGGCGCCCAGGCCCGGCTGGGGGGCCCCGGGCGAGCGGGGCCGCGACTCACCCCGGGGTGCGCCGCGCGCAGCCGCCCTGGTCCGCGCAGGCCCCGCGCGGCGCGCGGTCTGCAGGGCCGGCCGGGGGCGGGCCTGGGCGGGGAAGAGGGGCGGGGCCAGCGGCCCGAGAGCCAATGGGGCCTTGATGGGCGGGGCCAATGGCCGGGGCGGGGCCGAGGGACGGCGGGGCGGGGCCACGGGGCGGGGCCAGGCCCAGCCGGGGGGCGCCAGGGGCCTCGCGAGGCGCGGGCCGCGCACCTGCTGTCGGAGCCCGCGGGGCCCGAGGCGGGAAGGGCCTCGCCCGGAGGGAGACGCGGGTGCCCCAGCCCCCTCCGCATCCCCCACCTTGGCTCTCCCGTGGGCGCGGGACCTTCCCTTAGGCGCTATTTCCAGTTTTCCTCCCCCAAAGCCAGAGTCATGTCTATTTAATTCAACGGGCGGTACTGATTCTTACTGATTCTTACTGAGGCTCCGGATTGCCGTGGGCATGCACATCGGCTGTCGGGGCAGCCTGGTGAGGCGAAGGAAAACCGCCAGGGCCAGGCCGGACGTCCCCCGGGCCCTACTCTTCCCCAGCAGTGGGACCTGCCATGTCCCTTAACCTTTCTGACCCCAAGTCTTCATTTCCTGAACCATAGACAGTGGCAGCCGCGTTGGCCATTTTCAATTTACACGTAGCTTCTCAGCACTGATCCACCTTTATCCTTCATCCGAATGACCAAGCATCCCCGCTTCATTCATTCATTGAGCAAATATTGGTCACTGAGAAATGCAGCGCTGAACAAAAGAGACAGGTCCTTGTCCTTCGGAGCTTCCATCCACCAGCAAGCAAGGGACAAATAACGAGCAAAATAACATCTGATGACAAAAAGATTTAGGTCATTTGGATGAAAAGGGGGCTCTATAATTAATACTAAGTCTAGCGATCAAAAGTAACCTCATGAGCGATCTGATCATAAACTCCTAACTGGGAAGTTCACATGGGTGGTTGGGCCCCAGGCATGTAACTTTTTAGTAAAAGGTTTATCTTTTGCCCTAAGCAAGCTCTGTCCATTATTCCTTGTGCATCTAGGTTAACATGCCTTAGAAATGCCAGAATGACCCTCTTGTTCAGACCCTCGCAGGGGTATCTCAGAGACCAGAGTTGAGTGTAAATTGCAGGACCCCAGAAGGATGCATTCTTATGTTCTTCTCCCCACCATCCTCCCCCAGGGAGTGTCTGGCCTTGGGGTCCTCAAGCAAATCCACCCGATAAGGTTTTCTGGAAGCCAAGTCCAACCTCAGGCCACTTAAGCGAAGCCTTTGTTTAAAACAAATCTGGAATTCTTATGATTTGGAAACAGGGGTGGAAAAAGAGAAAATCCAGTCAAAAGTGCTAGTTCTACAAATGATGGACTTAGGAACAGAGTGGGGTTGGGGTTCACTCCAAATGGTCACGAACTGGCAGGGTCGGCTGGACCCTGAGCTAGTGAGCTCTGATGACTGACTGCCCAGCTTAGGCTACCACCTCAGGGAAGGCATGTTCCCTGCTGTCCCTGTCATTGCCACACGTCTAAACGGGTCCAGACAGGAAGTGGGTAATTTTTTCAAAGAAGCGTTTAGGAGAGAACACTCACTAGATCACATTTCACTACAAGCTGAATTGAACTGACAGAGCGCCGGCACTTCCGATAGGGCCCCGTTAGTCCGGAGTCCCCCTGGGAGGGCCCTTGCTGTGTCGTCAGCCACTGAGTGGTGACAGCTGTGACTCAGCCAGGAAAGCTGAGGTGATCCCCTTGGCCAATCCCAGGACCTGCTGCTTTCAGCCCAACTCAAAAGAGAAGGAACAACAAACAAATGAGTTGGGTGGGAGAGGAAGGGGAGACGCCAGGGCATCTCATGAAACAGACTCAGATTCATAATCTGGAAAGTGGGGGTGGGGTGGGGCAGATGCTCAACCCACAGATGCACTTTGAGGATGGAAAAGGCCAACATGTAAATGATATGGCCTGATTGCTGACTCAAAAGACTTTGAAATTCTAGAACCCCATACATCCAGGTGTGGTAATCCCCACAAGGATTTGCTCAGTGCTTAGCCCAGCTCACCCCAATCCAGAACTCAGCAGGCTGCTGGCCCCTGGGAGGGACACCCAGAGAGCGGTGACTTTGCTGAGGATGTGTAAAGCTAAACAATGACAACTCCCCTGCAGGCAAAAGCTACGAGAATGACGTAAGCCTCCCTTTTTCTGGTCAGAAACCTCCCCCCTGTAGCCAATGACAGTAACTTTATTATGCTGGGAGCAGAGACTGAAAGGGTGAACTTTCCCCTGAAAATACTGTGGGTAGGTGGACAATGGCCTGGTCTCCCAGCAGCTCTGGGGGAAAGCATCAGTGGTTAACTCTGTAAACACCCCGGGCAGAAAGGGTGCCCAAGAAAGAACAAGGAAGTGCTCCCCCAAAGGGCCTCACTTCACCCCTGGCAGGAAGGGAGGGACTCTCCTCAGGACCCAAGGCCCCTGATGAGGTGACTTCAGCAGAGACACTCCCTTGCTGGGGCCCCAAGAATCAGGTGGGAACCAGGAACCAACCCCGGCACCATCTCACTTTTCAGAGGACAGAGCGGCTGGGAAATCCCTGGACGAAGCAAGCCACTGGAGCAGAGGGGGCTTTGCAAGGAGCTGCGTTCCAGGGGAGGCTAGGAGGGGCAAGGGGAAACCAGGGGAAACAGACGTCTGCACCTGAAGCCCAGAGGGCCTACCCCAAAATTAGGGTGAGGATCGTAGATTAGGGCTGTGGCACCCACAGAAGAAGGAAGTCACAGGGAGATAAAGGGGACAGGCTGACTCTAGGTGGCCGCACCACGCCAGTTCACCCTGATACGTCAATTAGACAGCGGTGTGGACCCTCCCTCACAATGGGCAGAGGTGGAGACTCCTCGATTCACAGGACCCACACACACAGTGCAGCAATGAAGCGAGGAGCCCCCAAAGGCCCAGGGCAGAGAGAGCCACACCCCTGGGGCCTGCTGTGCAGGGGGGGGCCCACACAGTCTCACTTGAGGAGCAGCCACCACCCATCCCGCGCTTGGCCACTCACCCTTGCCTTCACTCACCTCCCCCACCCCTATTTGATGAGTGTCCACCCTGTGCCAGGCCCTGTGTGCGGCCTCCGCTCAGGGAGCAGACCAGACTTGGCCTATGCCCGCAGGGGGTGTATGGCTGGGATAGTACCCACGACCAATCGCACAAATAGACATAAAAACTGTCACCCTGCTCAGCACCACTGTGAGCTGAAGGGCTGCAGACTTCTGCAGGACCGACCCCCGAGGAAGAGGACTCGGCAGAACTCAGCGGCCTGAGGAGACCCCGATCTGTGCCAACCTAGGCCAGTCCCAGAAGAGCTGAGGACAGGAGAGGGGCCAGCAGGTGCAGAGTGGCCTGAGGGGTGCAGGGCTGCAGGAAGGCCCTGGCCGGCCTCTGATGGGGTGAGGTGGGGCCGCAGCAAGCCCCGCGCCTGCCCCACTGGTGGCTCCCGGCCTGTGTCGCCTATGAGAGAGAGGGGCTGGCACACCCTTTATCCTCTGGCCACATGCGGATGATGAGTCAGGCTAGGACAAGAAAGGTATTTTGCTACACTACCACCTGTCTCCAACTCCTGGTCCACCACTTCCAGGCCGTGGGGACCCAGTCTCTGTAAACCAGCCCACGTGACACGGAAGTTACGGCCTGGGGTGGAGATTCTAGATCAGTGTGTCCGAGCTCAGCTGTACAGCCCTCAGCCTTCCCGGGTTTCCCCCGGCCTCGCAGCAAGCACCTGGCTCGTCTTTGCCAGTCCCAGGACTGACACGCACGCCACTGGGTGTGGCACGAGTCTTTGCCAGTTAGAACGGACGCCAGGCACAGGACGGCAGGCTCCTGCAGGATTGCAGAGAGGGTCTGGGGGAATTCAACTGAGAAATGCATCTGCGAGGGGCTGAATGTTTACGTCCCGGCCCCCATGCTAATGTGCTGAAGCCCCAGTTCCCAGCGTGGTGGCACGTGGGAAAACGAGACGCGGACGAGGTCACGGAGGTCAAGCCCCACCAGCAACCTGCACTGACCTCCGTGGGAGAAGCCGCCTCCAGAACGAAATCTGGTTCCCCCCAAGGCGACACTAGGCCACCCGTCATGGTGCCGTGAGCCCTGGGCCCGCCCAGGGTGCTACACGGTCCCGCTACTAACTTTCCGGCCGCTAGAAATTCGCCCCAGTCGAGATGAAATCAGAGCAGAAAAGGACTGGGTTTGCCAACTTACTCTAACACCTGTTCACGTGCAAAATTTAAACGCTGCTTGCCAGTAGCCGTCCACACTGACGCCCGCGTGCTGCCCGAGCCTTAAATACAGCCTCTGTAATCGGTGACCTGGACGCTGGGGTCGGTGGGGGGAAAGGGGCTCTACGCCGAGACGTCACGTCGTGGATCTCACCCTCTCTTACTCCAGAATGGACCATGCCCACTCGCCCTCCCGTCCTCAAGCAGTGCTTCCCACGAAAACGTGTCGCAGATCAGAACCACAGGTAAAACTCTCAGTGCCCAGACTGCGGTTGGCACCAACTGACCACAGCCCCCCGGGGTGGCACCCAGGCATCGGTACGTGGCAAAGCTCCCCAGGACGCTCCCGAGCTCTGAGGGTCCTCTTGCTTTCGTGCCGCGCCCCCCCGGCTCACTGCCATCCTCGCTCCCAAAGCCCACCCCCAACCCCCCATGCCAAGGGTCAACATAGACTTCTTCTAATTGTCCGTATGAAGGGACCATCCGAGCCAGCTTAAGTAGAGTGCGTGAGTGAGTATGTGAGTGAGGATAGAGCATGGTAAATCGAAAGGAGCCAGAATTCCTGAAGCGGACCTTGAACTACGGTGGCTTTCTCTCTCCCTCTCTCCCTCTCTCCCCTTGGTCGCTCTGCCTCCTTTCTCCCTCCCATCCTGCCTCCTCAGCTCCCCCCTTGTCGGTCTGGCCTCGCACGACGCATCGTGTCCCACTCCCCTTCCCGTGACCACCCACGTCGGCCCCCGACCTCCAAAATTTGGGGAGAGAAATCGAATTGACCCGGGTCGTCTTCTCAACCCACGATCTGCAAGTCCTCAGACAGGGTGCTGGCATGCCAGGAATGGTACCATCGGGTCCCTCGCCATCGTTGGTCCAGGGCGTCCCAGCTCTGCTCATAGCCTCTTTGCTGCACCCTGGGGTACCCCAGACACAGTGCTAATCATGTCGGAGGACAGAGCCGTGAGCCTCACGTGGCACCTCCCTCCCCCTTCGAGGCCCCCTACGTCTGTCGAGTACCAACAAAAGGAGCGGCCCTGGAGAAAGAGGGGCAGGGTGCTGTGGGGTGCTGTGGGGTGCTATGGGGTGCTATGGGGTGGCTGACGGCGGTGCCATCAGCGAGTGGCTCCAAGGCCGAACCACCATGCTCCCAACTTTACCTCCTGCCAGTCGTGTGGCCTAAGGGAAGGGACGTTGACCTCTCTGACCCTCAGTTTCCTTTTCTAGTCAACTTGGGTGAAAGATACCTGCTTCACGGGGCTGTCTGGAGAAATAAAGTAACTAAGACACACGTGGTCCCCTCTGGCGGTTCCCACAGTATGAAAGGTGACAACCACTGATAGGATTATTTACTATGGACACATAGGAGCCTGATAAGGAATGCGGCACACGGCATCGGGTTTGGGCCCCCACGATGGGGATGACTGGGCAGATGAAGCAGGCGTGGGAGGAGGCGTCCCAGGCTGAAGGACCCGCACGTGGAAAGGCACAATAGCGGTGTGTGTCAGCGCCACGTGGCTCAACGGTGGGGTCAACTCCAGGGTTGAAGGCAAGAATAACCTTGCGCCTTCCCTCTCCCACGGGGCCCACGCGGAAGCCTCGGAGCAGGTACCGAATGACTGATGGATTGGGTCGATCGATCGGCTAAGTTAGGTTAGCACAGGAAGGCACTAACCCCTTAGGACCATTAGAGTCCACCTCCTGGGTCAAAGCACATGCTCCTTGGCACTCAGGCGGCCTCGATTCCCTCTACCCCAAAGCAGAACGTGCAAACCGCACGACGTGCCCGTGCGCCGAAGGGAAGCCTCAAAGGTGACTGAGCAGCAGAAACAAAACAAAACAAAGACCAACCCCATTCTCTGAAAATCCCAGCGAACTTGCACTTCTGCCAGATCCTCGCTGGCTGGTTCCTGCTGCATTCTCGGGACGAGAAACCCCTCCACCCTGTGGGATGTACAAAGGGGAGGAGGCCGGGGGAGGGGCGGGGAGGCAAAGGCAAACCTCACCTACTTCTCGGTGCTGGCTGTGGGCGTCTGGGGTCCTGGTTTGGGAGTCGAGCTTCCCGTCCCTAGTGCCTGGGGTCCTTCTAACGGGGATTAGACTCTGGAGGATCCTGCCGGGCGCCGACTTAGAGAGCTCCCTGAAAACACACTCGGCGTCACAGGCCGGCACGCACAGCTGCAGGCGCCGCCTTTAATAAAATGTTGGGGGGAAATCATCTGTATGAGCTAGAACTTGACAACGGTGGACCACGGTTTATCGTTCTGAAAAGAAGTCCCCGGGGCCCTCATTTACGAGCTGCAGAGAAGCCCGTGGCAAACCAGCTAACGGAAGGTAGAGTCGAAACCCCACCAGTCTGGGTGGAGGGCTCTAGCGTCCCCAGATTTCGGTCACGGACACCATTCTTCAGGGACTTGTGTGCCTGAGAGGCCGGCACGGGGTGGGGGGGGGGAGCTGCAGAAACCGGGTCACACCCCCCACCCCCGCCTGCGTGTACCTTAGCTGCTGCAGAAAGCCTGTCCTCCCCCATTTACTGGGCATATTGTCAGGACCCCCTGAACGCCCGTGGACTTCATATGGAGATCTCTGCTCTTGGGAACGCTGGTCTCCTGGCCGACTTTCCTCTCCTTCCTGGTTTTCTAGATCTCAGCAGCCTGGACCACCACTTCCTGGCTGCGGCTAGGACAGGCATGGCTGGCCCTCCCCCCCCAGCCTTGCCCTGCTCTCTCTTGCCTTCCTGGTCTTGCCCCTCAGCCCACCTCCTGCCCTACCATCTTCTCTCCCGCTCCACCATCCTTTCGACTGTGCTCTGTGCGGGGAGGCCCCCGGAAACGCTCACTGTTGGGAGGCAGGATTGTGATGACCCCACCGGGGTTGTGATGTCAGCACGGGGCGATGCTCAGAGGAGGAGGGGGAGGTAAGGAGCGGTGAGTGAGGGCGGAGTGAGGCTGCTGCGTGGAGCTGCTTCGGGGCCAGTGCGGGATGCGGACCAGAGTCCGGTCGGCACTGGCGCCGATGGAGGCCTCAGGGCTCAGCGTGACCACAACCCCTCGTGAGATCGGATTTGCCTCCAACAAACTGAAGAAGTGTTGCGGGAGGAAGTTACCTCCTCTGTTTTCCACGCGGCATGGAAATTGGGTGTTACCTACTGAGTGTCCTATCTAGAGGTTTCTGTAATAGATGTCGTTGCAGGAAAAGCACCAATTCCGTGAAACATAAGCTACACATGAGCCCTTTGAAAAGCCTACACCATAGATGAAAATGGTGAATTATTGAAGTGTTGCCCAAACCAGTTTTAGATGGTGTCAAAAGTGGAAACTTATTAAACTGTCACAACAGAAGCCTATAAAGGATGACAGCCCTGCTATCTGAGCATCTCAGGTGTGGCCCCGGGAGCCCAAACTTGTGGCTGACTGTCATGGGACAGCCTGCGCCCCACTCGGCCCAGCCTTCACACAGATGCTTAGACCAGAGTGGGAAACGTTTCCTCAGGCAGGGCCAGAACATACATCGGGGTACAAGGTGAAGCTTAGTAACGTCAGTTCACGAACCACGGGGCTGCCCACTCGGAGAAGACTCCTGGCCTTCCGGGCGTACGAAACCCGCTTACCCCATCCTGCATCGCCTCCGGGTGCTGCCTTGGAATCGCGATGGAAAAGCCACACAGGAGGAAGCTCTTCCAAGGAGGACAGCTTTCTCTTTGGTCTCCAGCTCGTGGTGCCCTGGCTAGACCTGGGGTTACTGCGGAACCCTAGGAAGGATGCTCTAACGGCAAAAGGCCGGGCAGGAGGCCACTGGAACCTACGGGAAGGGCCTGGCATTCGCACTTTGCTTTGTTGACTCGGGCAACGCGGCACCTTGCAGGGAATCGTGCGCATCCGGCACGTTCAGCCGTCCTGTCTGAGAGAATGCAACACGTACGATGCCTACAACTAGACACGAGGCTCTCGTGCGGCCTCTCCAGATCATGTGGACCCCCCCTACCAAAATGTGGGGGCTAAAAATCATCCTTAAACTGTGATTCTCATCTTCAAAAGTGTATTCTCCTGAGACCCGAATGGGCGTTGCTGAAGGAGGCGCGTTCACCCTGCCAGTGCCAGGGGAATAAGATCCCAGACCGTTCCCACGGGTACAGACCGGCTGACATCATCCCGTCTGCTGCCCCCCAACACACACACACAGAGTATGAGAACTTCCGACCCTGGCTCCAGGATACCCTGGGCATCTCCGGTCATTTCAAAGCATGTTGAGGTAGTTTCAGGAGAAGAAATGAATGTGAATTCACTTTAGTTTCAAAAGAGATGACATCCCGTGCAATACTTTCTCCTCTCCCCTCTGCCACCCCACAGGATGTCACATGAAGGTCTGGGCACCACTAATCTAACTAGAGGAAACTCTGAGCAGAACACAACGTGCCCGAGACAACGGATCCGTTGGCAGTTTCCTGGACTTAAATGGGAGGGAGGGAGGGATGGGCAGACAAGGAACCGTCCTTGTCCCAACACTGCTCGGTTCGAATGCTCTTCTATGACGCCCTCCTTTGTAAGGGCTAATCCCGCTCAGCTCAGCAGGGAGTCCCCAGGCAGACTCAGACATAGCTGGACCAGCAAGAGGGCATCAGAGCGAGGGAGCATCCCTCTGACAGACGACCTCCCCCGCCCTGTGCTTCTCCAGGGTCAAACATCTGACCGCGTGTCAGGCGCCACTGCTGCCCTGGCTCGGCTCTTTCTGCCTGCGGCCTGCCTCAAGCCACACTGGACCACGCCTGCCCTGTCCCCTCCACACCTGGGGCCTTTGCACATGTTGCTCCCGCTCCATGGCGTCTTCCCCGCTCTTTACCTGGTTGATTGCTACTCATTCTTCAACCCTCGCCGAAGCATCACTAACCTCCCCAAGCAGGTTAGCTCTCCCCGTTAGACACTCCTGCTATTCGACTTATCTTTCGTT
The DNA here is from genome assembly GCA_030015415.1 of Cynopterus sphinx. Classification (NCBI taxonomy): domain Eukaryota; kingdom Metazoa; phylum Chordata; class Mammalia; order Chiroptera; family Pteropodidae; genus Cynopterus; species Cynopterus sphinx. The sequence goes on along the minus strand of CM057383.1, from coordinate 2,992,195 downwards.
CGATGTGTTCATTACAGTAAAGCGTCCCATCTGTGTGCACAGGTATTGTAAAACCCCTCCCGGCAGACAGACTCTGCAGGAAAAACCATTTCTGCTAAGGATCTTGCTCAGTGCCTGCACTTAGTAGGTGCTCCCTAAATATTTTTAAATGAACGCTTAATAATACCATGTCAAGGGCCATAAGGGCTGGTTGCAAATCTATATCCGTAGTAAGAAAAATAATAGAAACAAACTATAATAAAAATATCCGCATTCTAATAAAAAGAAACGAGCTAAGCAGGTTCTGGTGTTAACCTGTCGATGTTCTCCTCGTGAAGGTGGCAGGAGGGACGCTCTGGTTTATGCAACAAGCCCCTTCTGATGCGTGCTGTGTGCCAGGTGCGTGGCGGGTAAACGATTAAGAGATGCACAGTGGCCCCAGCAAGGGAAAACGAGGACGTGCCATCCAGCACGAGACGCCCACTGGGTGGGAGAGTGAAATGGTAAACAGGAGGGTTGAGAACTTGCGTTAAAAAGGGACATTTGAGCGATGTTCTTATTCACAAATGAGAAAGGGGCCTGGGGACAGCCCGATAAAACTTTCCGCATCCCGCGGCCAGCTTCTTCCGACTGGGAGCTGGACCTGGTACAGAAGCCTTTGCTCGGATGTCCCTCGGGCCCGTGAAGAATGGGTCACCAGTTGCTCTGTCCTAATGAGCCCGCACGTGACTCCCCTGCGGCACACAAAGTGTGGTCCCCACGTCACTGTATAGACCCTGTCCCCTCCACTGGTTGGGAACCCCCTGCGGGAAAAGACTGCCCGCGGCACAGGCAGCTCTGAGCCTGGCACCTGGCACATTCGCGAAGTATCCAGGCGAGAGACAGAGGCAGAGGGAGATTCCGGCTCTTCTGCCCGGCCGTCTGGGGTTCTCTCATCACTAAGCATTTTGGGAAGGTATAAACCTCCTTAGCTTCTAAGGATAACAGCATAAAAATGACCAAATACCTTGACAGAAGAGATTTGGGGTGGAAACCCAGGCCCTCATCCGAGTCCCCATGCCATGCACTCTCCCTGGGCGACTTCCCCCCACAGGTCAGTGCCTCCAGTCCAGCCTAGGCCCTCAGCTCCAGGCCACTCAGCCAGCTACCTGCTGGACACCGCCACTTGGTTGGTCCACAGACACCTCAGACCCAACCAGGCCAACAATGAACTCCTGTCTCCCGTCTCCATGACCTGAAATGACACCGCCTACTTAAGGCCCTTCCATGCCACTCCCTCGACTACCTGTTGGACAAAGTCCAAGGTCCTCAGAAAAGCAGACACGTCTCGCCAGCCACCTGCGCCCTGCTCCCTTCTCCTCCTCCGATTCCAGCCCCCGCCTCTCTCCTCTTCCAGTCACACCCTCCAGCTCCCCCGAGACGCGGTGCGGTTTCTCACCTCCACCCCCGGCTAGCTTCTGCCTCTTCCAAGACTGCACGAGACTCCCTCCTCTTGCAAGCATTTTTCTGAAATGTGGGGTTATAGACGCTCACGGACACAAGTTAGCCAACTCGCTCAGGGTCACACGTGCCCTGAGTGGCAGGGCTGAGGCCAGGACTTGGCCCTCCTGAGCCAGTTGCCCTGCTTAGATGGCAACAACTTCCTGCCATCTGGCCCTTCCAGCAGAATCTTCCCACTTTGCATCTCCCGTCCATACAGTGAGCTCCGTGAAGGGCCCAGTGCGGGGCCGGCAGCGGAGGCCCAGGTGACGGCCATCCCCTGCCAGTCTCTCTTTACACCACAGCCACCGGGGCAGAGCCTGGGGCTGGCACCCTGACCGTGGTCCCCGCCTCAGACCGCCTCCTGTCTGCCGGCCTGCACTCCCACCCATGGGAGGGGCGCTCACTTACCCAGACGCGCTGCCCTTTCTCTCCTCCTCAGAGGCCGGGGCTCCCCTGCTCCCTGCTCAACTGCCACTAACTGCCCTCTGGGTGGCATTCCTGGCCTCTGATTGGGCCCCGGCCCTGCCAATCCCAGCACGGGGGCCCCAGCAGCCTTCATTCATTTAACTGAGGCCTCTGGGTTCACCTCAGGGAAGACTCTGGGTCTGGCCAGGTGCGCCCTAGGCCTCATGTGTCTCCTGCAGACGCTCCTGGTCCCCACACTTGCAGAGTCCCTCTCTCCAGGCTGGGAGCATTTTGAGAGCCGAGATGAAGCACGACTTTTGTTCTACATCCCCACGGCTTCAGACAGGATGCAGAGGGACGCTGAAGAGTTCGAGCTTTCTCATCTCTCCCTGGACCATCCCAAAGGCCCTTCCTTGAACCTCTCAAGCCCCACATTTGTTCCCTCACATCTATTCCCCACAGGCGAGGATCTCAGGTTTGTGATCTGTGGGGTAGAGCAAGTCCTCTGATGCTGCTGACGCTGAAAGTATAGCTCAGTGCACTAGGAGGGAAGAAGGGGAGGGGGAAGCTGGGATCACTGCCCTGGGTTGGCGGTGGGGGTTGGGGGAGGCTTCAGCAAAACACTCTTCCCATACAACAAAGGCTCAGAGAGCCCGATGGCGCAAGGAGCTAGAGTGAGCCTGCAGGACGTGGGGTCTAGCGGGATCCCAAAAGACAGTGTCTGTGGGCAGAGCAGGGAGCAAAACGCTGAGTACGGTCACAGACTCAATCCGAAGGGCCTGGCTATGGCTTGGGGACCAGGCACAGGGAGGTGGGACGGAGGCAGCAGGACAAAGGAAGCAACGGATGCAGAAGCGAAAGGGCCTCGAGCCTGGGGCAGTTGCACGGTCCCTCCTCAGACACATGTGATTGTACGAGGGGGGCCGACTATGGTGGGGCTACTGATATGCGCCGAGGAGCCACCGAATGCTTTTCAATCAGGGGGACGACAGAGTCACGCCCACGCCCGGGGAAGATGGGTCACAGGGAGAAGGCATTAGAAACGAGCCAGAATGTTCTCAGATCCTCGGGGCTTAGCTAACCTTGGGGAAGGGCCACAGGCCCACTCCGCAGCCTCCGCCGAATGGCGGGGGCCCGGTTCGGGCACCGCACCTGCCCCGGGCAACAAGCCACAGTTCCTCAGAGAGACCTTTCTCTCATCTGGAAATGCAAACCTACAGGTGGGGCATTCCCAGCAGCGTCACTCACGTTGATGTTTGAAGACCACACGTTGCGAATCCATCCCGGGTCTCTCATTATTGGAATCTGAAAGGCAGAAACGTGAGAAACGGATCCGTGAAAACGGCCTGGATTAGCGGTATTGGTCGCACAGCCTTGGGAACCTGCTAAGAACCACTGGACTGTACGCTTTAATGTGGCGAACTCTATGGGAGGCGGATTGTACCTCAGTAAGGACGGAAATGAAGTTAGGAGGATGGGGTGACCTTTCTGTCAATCGGCGCGAGGTCTCGGTTCCGGGGGGGCGGACTGTGAGGTCGTAAATTCCTCTCTGGCCTCCTCCACTCCCTCTTGAGCAGATCTGTCTTTCTCAAGGATCCTCTGGCAGGGAAGTGAATTTAAAGGCTATTCCAACAGAGGAGGGGCAGGGTGTGAGCGAAGGTGACGGCAGCCCGGGGAGAAAGGGGTGGCTGTGGGTGCCTCCTGCCGGTGGAATCCGCTGGGCCTGGGGCGTGGCCGGGATTCGTGGTGCGGGCGGGGGGAGGGAGGTTTTGAGGCTGAAGATTTTGGCCTAGGTGACTAGGTAGAGGACAGAGTCCTTAATTTGATGAGGGAAACTTGAAGGGTCAGTTTGGGGAGGCCTATTTTAGTGTCCTGGTACCACCTCTGGAATAAAAGGGTTAGATTTTCCTGCAAGACAGAATCTGGGAAAGACGGCAGATACGGATTAAGCCATTCTCCCCAAGTCTGGATCTTTGTTGGAAAAGTGGGGCCCGGCGACTGGTTTCTTCACCTGTAAATTGCTCAACAGGGCGCGACGGCCTGGGCAGGCTGGCGGTGGCTTAAATTCATGATGCTCGGATTTGGACCCGATTAAAAGCGAAGTTTTGCATCAAATACAAGGGAGCAGGACCGACCCCTCCAAGAGCTGGATTGGACTTCGGAGATTATTAAATCGTGAGAACGCAAAAAAGATGGTGAACTCGTGTACCTCGGCGATCATTTTTCTCAGAGCTGAGAGGAAAATAATCGTATCCCGCCTCCCACAACCATCTGCTGTCGGTCAGAATTCTAACGCAGAGCGGAAGCCCAGCCATCGGACCCTGGGCACCAAGCAGCGAGAAATGAAAGCAGAAGTCCAAAGTGAACTTGGGTTTGAACCCCAGCCCCCCCACTGGGAGCTGCGAGGCCCTGAAGGAGTTTAACCTTTCGGAGCCTGGACGACCCCACCTCCAAACACCGTCGCCCTGGAGACCAGAGCTTCAACGCGTGAATTTGGGGGGGCACACAGACATTTATTTAGTCCACAGCGGCCACATGTGTCAAAATCCGAGCGAAGAATAGAAGGAGAAAAGTCGAGACAGAAAATCGCATCAAACGCGGCCGACAGGAACGCGCGTTTCACTGCGGCCTCTTCACAAGGAGGAGAGCGGGAAGGGGGCCCTGGCCGCCGATGCTGGAAGAAGGCCCCGGATAATTCTAGAATGTGTGGCACAACTGGCGTGAAAGCAAGCCAGGGGCTTCCGACCACGCTCTGGTCCACGCTTGACCCACGATCCAGTGTTTCCAGTCCAGACCCGGCCCTCAGCTCCAGGCCACACAGCCAACCACCTGCCTGCGGACACCTCTGCTGGGACGGTCCACAGCACCTCACACTCCACCAGGCCAACGGCTCTACTCTGGGTCCCCCCAGAGGTTCCCCAGAATAGCATAGAAATGGAAATGACTCTGCAGTCGAAGGAATTAGCTCTAAGCCCTGACTGCGATGTTTAATGGGGCTTGGTCCTGGGTAGCTCTCTTCGTGGCATAGAAATTCCTTTTTTTTTTCAATTGCAAACCACAGTTCACACGACTTCTCCTCCACACTCGCAGCTCGGGCGGGCAGGCGGGCGCGCCTGGTGTCTCACCTCTCTGACCTGCTCTCTGAGTTCACGGGATGATCCGGGGCCCCCTGGATAATCCAGGCTCAGCTCCCTATTTTAAGGTCAGTGCTGAGTCATCTTCACGCCATCTGTAACTCGTCTTTTTGTTTGTTTTCCACGTAATTAACGAGTTCGCAGGTTCCGAGGGTTAGGACGCGGACACCTTTGGGGGCCTCTGTGCTTTCTGCCTGGCACAGCCTCCTAACGAGACTGCCCCCGTCTCCTTTTCCCGTGGTGTCGTGCATACCCCAGGCCGCAGCCAAGGTCGGCTTTTTGAAATACGATCTGGTCAGGTCACCCCCGCGATTAAAACCGTTCAAGGAAATGTAGAAAACGCATCCAGTGTTTTAAGCCTTTCCTCACTTTGGCGAACAAACGTCCCACCCGCCTGTTCGTCCTCATCTCCCGTTTGCTGCCTTTCATCCCTCTGGCCCGGTCACACGAGCCTTTCACCGCCTCCTCTTCGACCTCATCCCGTCCCAGGGCCTTTGCACATGACTCTCCCGCTGCCCAAGACACATTTCGATAACACGCATCCCCTCGACCATAGCAAGGGTCTCCTCAGAGACGCTGTCCCTGGCCGCCTCTTCTCGATCACGTCACAGTCGTACCCTCCCTAGCACCTTCAGCCCCCTGCATGGCACTTAGCACAGTTTGCAAAGTTACATTTGTTTGTGTAACTATCCAGCTCGTGACTGTTTACTCCGTAGGGGACAGTGTCTGTGGCTCCTGTCACTGTGTCCCCCACAAGGTCCAGCACATGGTAGAGAGTCAATAAATGCTTGTCGAATGGAAGAGCAAAAAGTATGATTTTTGAACATACAGATGAAAACGCCTGAGCTCAGAACATAGAGGGACTTGGCCAAGGTCACACAGCCAGCAGGTGGGGGTGGGTGAGCTGGGAGTTGACCTAAGTTTGGCCTCCAAGCCAGGGCGTCACTCCATCTGCATCCGTCTCCCGGTATGGGGTGGGGAGGGGCTGTGGACAGCCTAACTTTTGCAGTTGTCCCAAAGGGGAGATGAAGGTCCTTGCATTCACCTGAGCCCTAAATCCCAGCATAGAAGTCCCTCCCCGTGAAGAAGCGTCCCCAGGTCAGGCCCTTGCCCAAGCCTCACGTTTCATCTGCAGCCACCGGAAGGCAGTCGAGGGCGGCGGCACCGTCCCCAGCCCTGCCCAGGGCTTCGGGCACAGACGCAGCCCTGGGGTGCGCCAAACGGGAAGCCTCAAGCTTCGCGTGGGGGCATATAGCACTGTGTGCGCGCGTGTGTGTTGGATTACAGGTGACCTCAAGTTTTTGCTGCTCCCGCCAGTGCCAGGTAGAGCCTCAAAGCCCTCCCCTGAAAGCTGAGCTAGCTGAAGTGACCTGCGGCTCAGCAACGTGCAGGACAAGGGACGTCCTTCCACCCCCGAGGCCAGGTCGTGAGGCCCCCTCCCGAGGCCCCCGCCACCTGCCACGATTCTCTTTACGGAGATGCCAGCTACAATCTACCACGAGGCGCCTGTGTAGGTCACAGCCGAGTGGCCTTCCCCACCCAGCAGCGAACGTGCGAGGGAGGCCACCGCGGTCCTTCCAGACCGGCCCGTCTGCCCGTCAGGTGCCACTGGGTCATCTGGGTAACGCGTGAGGGACAGAGGAACCGCCCGGCCAAGCCCTGCCCGGATCCTCACCCGCGAAGTCACAAGATAAAACAAAACAGTGGCCGTGTCCAAGGCACGGAACCGCAGGGCTGTGTGCTCAGAGGGAGAAACAGGCCATTTGCGGGGAGGGGCCCGGGTGGCGCCTCTTCGCGTGTTTGTGAGTAAAACTGTCCCGAGTAGCATCCGCTTCGTGATGGAGCGTCACGTGCCCACTTCCCGCCAGGCGTCTCTGTGTCACCTGCACGGGCTGGGCTTCTGCGTGTGTTTGAGTTTCCGTGTGTCCACGTGTGTGTGTTTATGGCAAAACGCGGAGGCCGGCTGCCCCGCGTGAAACCCGGTCCCGGCGCGTACTCGCTCTTCCGCGGGAAGGGCCCACGCAGAGCCCGCACGCGCGTGCGCGTCTACACGAGGATGCGGTCCGACGGGCGAACGCGGACGTGGTGGCTGGCGAGCGGTTCCGATGGGCCCGCGTCCAGCGCTGGCTGCCACGAGCACCCACGGCTCGCCCGGCGCTGTGCGTGGAGCCGGGAAACGGGAGGGGACAGGGACTGGGGCACGACATCCTGGCAAGGCCAGGAGCTCAGTGGAGACACGAGAGGATCAGGCCAGGACTGGACCCCAGGGTGCTGGGGCAGGTCCACAGGCTCCTGGGTGCCCCGAAGCCCTGGCCTCCACGCCTATGAGACTGTCCCTCCCAGCCCACGAGCGGGCAGCTCGGAGCCAACCCCCCCGCCCCCACCGGCTGTATACGCGACACGAAAACCGCGTATCCGCGCTGGGGGCAGACACATCTGGAAGTGCTGGACGAAACAGAAACGAAGACCGTTTATCCCACACAGGTCCTCAGCGCCCTTGCTGCGTGCACCGTCGCAGGCCGTCGATTTCCAAGACCCCGAAAGCCTGAGACCCCGTTTTCCGCCGCACGGACGGTGGTGTCTGTGTGTCAGGGAACTCGTCCGGGAGACACTCCGCTGCAGAAACAACGGGTGTCGTAGCCGGGGTCCGTCATCTCCACTCGGGGAAGCTGGAGTCGTAGTTTCAGGAAATTCACGTCTGAACGGGAAGACTCATGCGGGAAGCCAAGTGAGGGCCCAGAGGGAGGGAGCGCGGGCAGCAGGAACGAGCGACTGAACGGCGCGGACGTTTGCACCTTAGAGGAGAGACACAGAGTCGGAGGCAGAGGCTGCCCCGAGGCCTGAGTAAGGGGGCCGGCCCTGCCCGCGCGCCCCCACACAGCCCTCACTGCAGACAGACCCCAGGGCACACGCTGGGGTCTTCTCCTGGCAAGGCCCGGCCACCTGCGCCCGGTTTGCCTCTCTCACGCAGCCACGTCCCCGGGTGCGTCAGCCACGGCTTTTCCTTCCCTGTGGCCTGACGCTTCGATGCTTAGGGCCTTGCTGACCCTGGATGCTGACCCTGGAGAGGCGGCCCCTCCCAGGACCAGCCGAGACGAGAAATCAGCGTCGCGATCACAAAGAAAAAGAGGCGGCATGGATTTCCTTGTTTTTCTTGGGAATAAACATCTCCTCCTCGTGATCCAGCTGAAATCCAGCTCTCCGTGATCGGCTTCTCCCTCGAATTTGATGACTTTCGTGAGCCAAGTCCCTAGGAGCCCATATTCGACCACCTCCTTGATCCGTCCCCGACACTGGGCCCCATCCACCCGCCCCAGTCCTGCAGGGCCCACCCCTAGGCCCCAGAGCCACGGACGCTGGCGCACTAGCCAGTCCTGAGCCACCTGCCCCGCCCAGGGAAAGCCACATTCACGTCTCCCCTGCATCCCCTCCGCCTCCCCACGTGGCTCTGCGGGGAGGGCCACGCCTCCCGTTCCCAGGGACCTGTGTGTCACAGACCTCTCCCTTCGCGGCACTCGTTCCCGTGTCTCCTTAGACCTAAACGAAACGCATCTTGGGTACCCTGAAGACGCACGGCTTCCTGCAGCCACAAGGCCCGAAGGGACACCGTGAGAGCGTCGAGACGTTGATATGCGTGGCGAGGGGGTTGCAAAATAGTTCAGGAACAGCTTTCGCACAGCCAGCGCCCGAACCAAACAGACGCCAACCAACCAGCCCATAGGCCTGGGTACACCAATAAGTCATACGAGAAGCGTCACTGTCGAATGGGGGTGAGGATGTGCTATTGTTATCAGAGTCAAATGTGGGCGAGCACAGACCAGTGCGCATTAAATATTTAATAACTTGTATATTCTTCTTCTTATTATTATTATTATTCTTACTACGACTCCTTCTACCATGACTACGTATGACTGAATGGCAAGGGCACGGAGCCGCCCCTTGTTCTTATGAGGGTCCACTGTGTGTGTGCCCCCCGCCCCTGGGCCAGGTGCTGTGGACAAACTTGAAGGCTGTAATGATCCAGAGAAAGAGACCAGTGAGGAGCGGATTTGTCGAATTCAGTCAGGCATTGATTAAGCACCTACTACATGTCATGCCCTGTGCCAAGTCCCGGGTTTATCACTATGAAGGTGACTGAGGCAGGGTCACTTGAGTTATTCGCAGTCTAGCAGGAAAAGCAGGTGCAGGGACACATCCCTATGATCCAGCCTGACGTGTGCTCCCACGGTGGCAAGAACAAAGTACTGAGGTGGCCCCTCGGGAGGGAAACGTCCCAGGGGACAGCGAGGGAGGGTCAGGGAAGACACCCAGACGACCTGGGCATCGAAGATCCAGTTTGAGCTCACCAGGCCGACAAGGGCGGGTGTGGCCAGCAGAAGACAGGACACGTGCTTCAAGGGGACACGAATGATCTTGGCCTTGCTGTGAGCCAGGGAGGAGGCAAGAGTACAGAGCGAGGCGGGCCGCAGAGCTAAGAAAGAGGGAGGACTGTGCCATGCAGGAGGAGGAGCCGGGGACTGAGATGGAAAGCACCAGGGGCCTCTTTCACCCAGGAGAGTGGCCATGTGATGCCACAGCTACGAAGGCGCAGTCTGAAGGGCCAGGTGTGCGTGGGGAGGTCCTGGCCACCATGGCTGAGGGCCGTTCCCTGGGCCTCCTGAAGCCTCACTGCCTCCCAGTGAGCAGTCTCCTCAGCATCAGCTCAGAAATGAAGACGCCGAGGCTCAGGGCAGCTTGATGGGACCGGCCCAAGGTCACACACGGTGGGAGTGGCCACGTCGAAACCCACCCCAAGTCTGTCCAACCCCAAATCCGACTCTGCCCACGCTTCGATGTGCCGTCAGAGGGGGCAGGTAGGAGGCACCGAGCTGCTGCGACAGCCCACGAGGAGGGAATGAAGAGGTGGCCGCCGGCCAGGACAGAGACGGCGTGGAGGTCAGGATGAGAGAGCCTGGGTTCCTGGGGAGCCCTGACACGCGGCCCCCCGCAATGCCCCACGGGCATCGTGCACCTGACTCGGGCTGGGGCGCTCCGGGATGCAGAGCTGTGTTTCAGACTCCTGGGGCTGCCCTTGGGAAAGACCAAATCCTTGAATTGCAGCTGACGATGGACTACGGACACCAGGTCCCCAGCCCCCTAGTCACGCCTGACACATGGTGACCGACAGGGACTGCACTTAGAGGGACTTCAGCCTGCGGAGCACACATCCTGCTCCTGCGGGCCGGGAGCTGTGCCAGGGGCCTCTGCACGGTCAGTTCCCATCACTCTTCCCTGAGCATTGTGGGCACTGCCCTCCTGTTTCTCCTGGGGAAACCTGGCATCAGGCAAGTTAGAAGTCTGGCCTTTAAACCTCAGGCCCCGATCCATCAAGTCCAAAGCAGGGAGGTGGCTTTCTGTGTAGAAACAGCCACCAAGGTCGTAAGGAACTGCTGCCTCTGAGGACATCAGACCCACGTGACACTGTTCTCGCACTTCTCAGAAGAGGCGGGTGACAGGGGCGCCACTCCCGGCAGCCCTGGTTCTAGGGAGGACTAGTAAATAAAGAGCTCGGAGAAAGTCCTCCGGCTTTGGGTACATCCAGTCCCTTCTACGAAAGCGTCTGATCTCCTGAGACAGCCGCAGTCCAGCTGGGCCCTGGCCAAGGCTGGACATCGGGCAGCAGGGAAGAGGGGTCAGGACGCAGCGGGACAGGAAGTGCCTCCCACTCCTCTGGTCCCCTCTGTGCACCGTGACACAGACAACAGGTGCCCACATCGCCGTGGATTCGGGACCTGCGGGGAGAGCCACTGGAGGCAAAGGTTGTCTGTCTCTCGAGAGAAAATGACAACACAGTCAGCACTGGACACAGGGACACTCTGGCCACCACTGGCCCGCTCACGGTCCCATCCAGGAAACCGGCTTGGGAAGTCGCCCAAAGCTGAGGAAGGCATGACAAGCCCGCCCTGTCCTCTCCTTTCCCCTGAGGGTTGGGGCCGTGACCTGGGGGTGTGGCTTGCTCTTGGCCTGGTGGGACGAGGAGACAGGGAGACGAGGGGCGGGGCGGGGGGGACACAACAGCTCTGCAGGGGCCCACAGCCGGCAAGGCCAACTGATTGATCAGGTGTGAGTCAGGTTTTCAGCCCCAGAGGCAGCCAACCCAACCAAGTGCCTCTCCACTCACCGCTCCAGGAACGGCGACCTTTCCCTGTCCCCAGCCAGGCCACATTACTGCTAACTCAGTCAAGGAAGGAGCCAGCAGGTCCTCAGAGTTCAGCAAACACGGCGCATCCACAGCTGGGGAGGCAGCCGAGTTCCTGAGTGCTGACGCGCCGCCTCCTGCGGGCCAAAGCCAGGAGAGGCAGGCAGCTCTGGTCCAGCCCAGGGTGGCCGGAGGGGGCTGCTTCCTGCCCCGCCTGGGGCCCCAGGCCACCAGGAACAGGCTCCCAGGCAGACAGGCCTCAGGGCAGCCAGGAGCCTGGCCCCGGGGAGCGCGGGGCCTGAGTCCGCAGGGACTCCGGTTACGAACAGGTTCTGACTCGATAGGTCTGGCTCGGGCCCGAGACGGCGTCTCCGGTGAGCTCCCAGGGGGTGCCGATGCTACTGCTGGCTAGAGGACCACACTGGGACTAGCACGGGCCTCTAGAGTCAGACTCGCTCAGAGGGCTGACCCGATCGTTCAGCAGAGTGCCTGGATCACAGTTAGAAAGTTCTAGAATCCCTAGTGTGTCCCAAACCTGGCTACGCATCAGAGCTGCATGGGCAATTTGTGACCGGTGCCCAAAGCTCAGGGCCAGAAATTTGACTCCATGAGGATAGCATCTGGGACTCCATAGTCTTAAAAAAACATTAAAAAGTTGCCCAAGGGTGCCGGCGGGTGCGCAGCCCTTTCCAAAGACCACTGCCCCCCTGACCTTCGGGACCCCAGGACTAGGCCTCTCTGCCTTTTCGGTTCCTGGCTCTCTGGCTCCACCTCCCACATCCATCTCGGCTGTCACAATACCTGGACACACATACGGAGAAAGCCTCTGGGATGTCATTTAGAGCGCATGGGGAAGGCTGGCCCCTGACCCCAAATCAGATTTCTCCCCCGTTTTGGCTGTCTCGCCGCCTTCGCTTTCTCAGGCTGCAGCACAGCCCCAAGACCTAGGGCCAGCATCCTACTAATCTCTGTATCACGGGGCTTTCCAAAGGGCTCAGAGCGTTGACCCAATAAATGGGGGTGGAATCTGAATGACGACTTTGAGCTGAGCATGGCCCTTCATTCTACCTTTATCAAAGGGAAACGTCCGGAGAAGAGCCATTTAAACGAGTCGCATCCTGGGCTTTTCATCTAACACAACTGGGCGACACGACCACACTGCACGCCTCGGAGGGGAGAGGGGAGAGGGGAGGCAGGATGGAAGCCCCGCGGAGCTCTTGCTCGGCTCCGAGCTCTGTCTGCTAAGCACCTGGCAGACACTGGCACTCGGGACCTAACCCTGCTTATCAGCATCGCGGGAGAACTCACTAACATGCTACACGCTCAGTCCCCGCACTAACCTGCTGAGTCGAAACCTCTAGCAGCAGAACCCAGGGACCTGTCATGCTCTCAGGGGACCCTGGTATGCGGGAAGCACAGCATCAGTCACATCACTGCACCCTCACGGCAGCGCACGTTGCAGGTGAGGCCACTCACGTGAACCCACACGGGGCCCGAGCCCAGGCAAGAAGGGACCGGGACCGCACTTTCTCCTGGCATTTTCACGGGACGTCGCAAAATTCCAAACCCCGTGGGGAGTAACAGGTGATGGATGGCCCTTTGCTTAGAACACGCCAGCACTTGAACTCGCCTGCTGAGGGCACACAGCGAGGCAGGGTTCCATTTAGGGCACAGTCAGCTCGTGGATGCAAACTCATCGTGTATCAAAGGACAAGACAGAAGAGCATAGCGAGGCTGTAAACCAAGCTGGTGTCGTCACGAAGCAGACAGACTGGACGTGTAAAGCCACCGGCCTACAAGGCCCTGTCCGGAAGCAGAGGGTGTGGGCCGCGCCTGTGGAGGGCCACGTGAGAAAGGGCACAGGAGCCAGGCTCCACACTGAAGCCACACTGCGGGCCAAAGAGACTTAACATTTTCCGCTCCTTAGAGCTAAGGCTACAGAGGGGCGTGGGAGGACGATGACACAACCTTTCGAACAGGAATAAAGCCGAGTGTCTCTCTGTGTGTCCCGTTTCCCCAATGTCAGTACGCAGAAGGAGCTCTGCAGGCTCCGGATCGAGCCCCAGGGACCGGGACAGGAAACCAGCCTGGGGCGTGTCTCTCAAGTCACCCAGCCCTCCTGTCGGAGGACAAAGAACGTCGGTGGGGAGGGGAGGCGGTGTCTGAGGAAGGAAATAACGACAGCAAATGAAATCGTCACTCCGCACGAGCCCCACAGCACGACTCCCCACACTCGTGACGAGGACAGCAAAGGAAACAAACATGCGGAATGCGGATTCACACCCACGTCAGTTCGCTGAGCAGCCTGCAGTGAGTCTGAATAACTCTGATCAGGTGCCTCAAGATGGAGAGTAAGGAGCAACCGCCACTAAAGAGAGAAACTCTGAGACAGAACGACATAGAAATCACACGTGTGTCTGTAACTAAGGAGAAGAACCACTCGGAAGCCTGGGAACTGAAAACTGCAGCCACGGAAGGTAAAACAAAACTATCGCTGCGGGGCATACTATCTAACAAGAAGCCGTGAAAGAGAGGATGAGTGAAGCGGAATGCAGCAAGGAGGAGCTCGGCCGGCTCAGCCAGTCAGAGAGATGAAGAAGGAACTAAAGGGCACATCTGAGGGACACGGAGATGCGGCGAGCCTAAAACCCAGGCCTGGTTCCGGAAAGGAGGATTAAGGGCATCGCAGAGGAGCAGCTCTTGGAAAGACGTCGGAAACGCTCCTAAAGACGTGAGCGATGAGGGAGAGCAAGCTCTGAGCACAGAGAAAGGCGAATAAAAGCGGATCCACGCGTGGGCGTGACGTGGCAGCACGTGTACGGCCACGCGCCAAGCGTGAGTCTCACAGAAGACAGAGAGTTTCCAAACGCTGAGGAGCTGAGGACAGACAGCCTCCCACCTAGAGCGAGGAAGGTCTAGGTGGTGTTCACGGAAGCAGAGCAATAAAAAATGATCTAAAACTACATTAGGCAGGAAAAATTAGGGAGAACCGCGAAAAGAGTGGGGATTCAATCTAGTCATGAAATCTGAAGAAAAACAACAAAAAAAATGGGGTGGAAAAATATTTTTTTTTCAATTACGAATCAGTAGCAGTCAGGGAAGGAAGGCGAGAGAGTCAGACTCACTCTCAGACGTAACCAGATCAGTGCGTTGGATGACAGAGCGGCAGGATCAAAGGGCTCTGGCGGGTCTAAAACCGGCGGAATGACATTTAAGACGGATCACTAGGACTCGGAAAGGGAATCAATTGTGTTAACTCCCGGCAGGGTCGCGAATGCCACCTGCATATCTTGTGTCGTTTGCAAACTCCGTCAGGGACCTGATGCCCAGGACTGAGAGTGACCGTCGAACCCCCGAAAGGCCAGCTTTGAGTGCGAGGTCACCTTAGGTGACCAGCCCCAAGACCCCTCCCAAGCCAGCATTAAGGATCCCGTAGATCATTAAGTTTCTTGCATTCCCAAAGCTCGCGAGGGCGGGATCCACGGAGCATAGTCTCTCCCGCTCTTGACCCCACCCCCGCCGTCACCCTAAGAAGAGGCATGGAGCATCCGTCGGAAATGACCGTCACGCGAGGAAGCGGTCCACGCTGGAGGGCCAGATCTCTAGCCCCGAGCCTCAGGGCTAAGCAGAGGGACACGCAGGACGCTGGGAGGCCTGGCGCCCGGGAGAGTTAGGATTCACTCCCACGAGGGCTGCAGAGACCAACAGGAAGGCAGCACTTCCGGTGGAGAGAGCGGGTCTCCCCGTGGGCAGCCTGCCCTGGACCCACGGCTTCACGCTGGTGAGCGGCCCCAGGCCGGCTACGACTCTCTCTACGCTCCTCCGCGGGTAAACCGAGGCCACCATCCCACACCACGGTGCTCACGAGCTCTGCCGAGACGAGAGGGAACGATGCCTCGCAGGCCACCGGCCCCCCGAAAGCACTCAGTGAACAACGGCAGCAATAACACGCCTGGACGCTGGTCACTTTTGCAAGCCCTTTGACTCGTCCCTAAACTGGGACTCACTGACATGCTCGTCAGATGCGCGCACCCAGGAAGGCGGCTCGGGGTTCGGGGTGGAAGGCCAGGTTTCTCCTTCCAGCTGGTGACCTCTCGCCCACCAGGCGTTTCTAACTGGGTGAAACCCAGAAACCGGATCCCATCTGGCCTCACCATGACCTGCCAAGTGTCTACCAAGTGGTTATTAATACACGCAGCTTCTGCCTCGGTCAAATCGGGGGAGACACCAGCTAGCCAAGTGCCCCCCCCCTTTTTTATTTCATTCTGGACGACTTTGAAGTTTAAATCACCTTGCCCTGAGATAGAGAGCTCGCTCGGGAATGTCAGCAGAACCCTCATATTGCTGGCCGAACACGTTTCGTGTTTTACCCCATTTTTCATTTGTCCCCCACGTGCCCGGAGCAAGGGGACATGGTCCCTGCCCAAGTGTGCCTTGTCCTGGGTCCCAGTGGGACAAACGCCCTCTAAGGGGTGTTTCTCAGCCAGGACACTGGGGCTAAATGACAGCCCTCACAGGCTCACGGAGCAGGCGGGGCCTGACGGGTGTAACCAGGGAATCAGAGGCCTCCCCGGCCCGGCCACTCAGAAAGGCTCCGTCTGCCCAAGTGAGGCCTGGAGACTGTCACTCCATGTTGCTCCAAAAAAGAACCCCAACCTGTGATCCCAGAGCTGGACAGCCTACAGGAGGTCCCCTCTGTACCCGCCCCCAGGTTTCTAACTGTGCTAGGTGGTTGCTGGAAGGGGCAGTGGGGGTCGGCGAGGAAAGGAGAGCTGAGCAGGAAGGGGAGGGACCACGACTGCCATCTTAGCCTCCTTACAGTTGCCCTATTCTTAGTTCATCCTCAGGCTGGGGGTCTAGACGTTTCGCTGACATCGAAGGTTCCACGCTGGGAAGTGCACCAAGGCCACGGCTGGCACACAGGGCCCCTCTGTGCCGAGCGAACGGAAGAGCCCTCTGCACGAACACATCTCAGAAAGGCGCCCCTCCCTCCGACTGTCCCAGCCTGGCCAGGGCCCCACAGGCTGGGTGAGCAGGGTGCAGGGTGCTGTCAGCCCCCAGGCGCCCCCGCGCCAGTGCCCTGGGCAAACCACAAACCGCAGAAGCCTCTGCATCGGCCCTGCCAGGGTGTGTGGTTTTCTTTTCCCAAAGAACCTCATCAGGCTGGTCTCTGATGCCACCGCCCCCGTGAATGACAGCCAGCCCAGCGACCTTAGAGTGGCACCCTGCGCTCGCAAACGCCACACGCAGGCTCACGCAGACTGCAGAAGCCCGATGGGACCGTGTCGTTGCTCCAAAGTTACGGTGCCCGCCCCAAGCGCCCCCAAGACTTCTCATCTCACTCAGCATCAAGGCCAGCGCCCTTGTGAGTTCAGCTCGGGACGTGACCTCCAACTCCCACTCACCCCATTCTCTTGGCTCCACACAGGCCTCGTACCTGTCACGATGCCTCCGCCTCAGGGCCTGGGCACCCAGGAACGCGTCCCTCACTCCCCCACCTCCCTCAAGTCTTTGTCCAAATGTCACTTTCTCCGTGAGACCTGCCCTGACCTGTCCCTCTGAAACCGCCCGTCTCCTGCTCCCTGTCACCCTCCCCTGCTCCATGTTTCCCCATAACCCCCTCTCCATCTGGCTCAGGTCCTACCCGTGTGTTTCCTTATTCTTTTCTCCTCGCCTGAAATATCAGCTTCGGAGCACAGGGACGTGTGTCTGTTTGATTTGCTGCCACAAAGCAGAAGCCAAACGAATATTCACCACTAGAATGAGTAAATGAATGAAAAAACAATAGCATTTTATTATTTTAGTTTGGGGACGCGAGGGTGGTGACTGCCACTGTGTCCTCGACTCTTATTTTAAATACAAAAGAGGAAACCGAGGGAGGGAGGAAAGACAAAAGGAAAATACCTTCCCCTATCAGAATCCTTTCGTAAAGGACACACTTTAACTGCCTCCCAATGGGAAGCGCATTCCCTGGAACAAGTCAGTATCTTCCCCCAGAAGGTCAAGTGGGCGGACCCCATCTGCATACACAGCACAAAGCACTGTCCTGTTCCCTGCTTTTCACGTGAAAACTTTACCCCCAACACCAGCCCGGCCACTCCCACTCCCAAGCTCCAGCTCCACGGAGCTGTGCTTCTTCCTTGAGAGAAAAGAAAAAGAAAAGACAAGAAGGTCACGTCCCTGGGCTGGCCGGCTGCCCCGCCTGCTTAGTCAGACCATTCCTGTCGCTGGACCAGGGCCTACTCAAGAGCTCGGAGCAGCAGGAGCTGGGTGACACCGGCCTGTGGCTCACGGGCTTGACAGTTCCCATGGAAGAGTCAGTGAATTTACACTTTTCCCACAGCTTTTTCTATCACGTTTTTCAGGGAAAAGTAAGAAGACGCTTTGCAAAC
This sequence comes from Cynopterus sphinx, assembly GCA_030015415.1. Taxonomy (NCBI): domain Eukaryota; kingdom Metazoa; phylum Chordata; class Mammalia; order Chiroptera; family Pteropodidae; genus Cynopterus; species Cynopterus sphinx. The sequence continues at coordinate 2,974,625 of CM057383.1, read as the reverse complement.
CTCACGTCATTGACCCTCAGGATAAACTGGCAAAGCGGGTTTATTAGCCCCAGAGGTAAAGAGGACGACCCTGAGGCTCAGACAGCCTAAGGGAGATTGGAGAAGGCTGAGGGGGAGGCGACGGTGGGGGAGGGGGCACCTCGAGGCACAGCCCGGGCCCATCCCCTCTCAGCAGAGCCCAGGCAGGCGAGAGTTGGGGCAAGGCCTTGTGCACCTGAGACTCTTCAAATCAAAAGCCAGCGCAGACCTCTTCCTTTTCCTCCTTCTCGGTCCCCCATTGTCACCCTCGGAAGCCACTCTGGGCCCACGGGCCACAGAAGGCTCGCTTCCTGGCCGGCCTCGCATCAGCGGCTCCTGGCAGGTCTCAGGCCCTGGACGGTCGTGTGTGAAGCATAACCAGCCCCGGCAGCCCTCTCGTGCGTGTTAAAATGTGGGAACACAAGTTAGACGTGAAGCGGGTGATAGGATACCCATTATTTCACCGGCCAGCACGGGAAGTTTTCTCCCAAAAACCCCACAGGGCCTCAGAATACGCGGAGCAGAGTCACGAGGTAAAGCCCTTTGTAGGGAGCATCACGGTTGGCAAAGTGCTTCGGCTCACGTAACTCGCTCGGGCCTCACAGGACTGAGTCTCTCAGAGAAATGACACGTCCAGGGTCAGGGTCATGTAACCGGTCATTTGGGATCTGAGCCTGAGTCGGCAGCTCTCAGCACCTGAGCCTACACAGATGCGCAGAACGACACGCTCCTTACTGGCAAAGAGCGAGTCTTCCTCAGGGGCGGGATTTTAACTCGGTTACACACGTCCTCGGCAAAACAGACAGGGAGAGAAATAATAATCATCATCATCATTTCCACCGCGCGTGGCAGCAAGTCTGGCTGCCTTATTCCAGGGAGGAGATTCCAGAGGGGTCTCGGGATGGAAGACACAGACCCGCTGTTTCCCCATCTCACCTTCCAGGTGGATCTTACGGAGCGAACTAACATCTCGCCGTGCTCGCGGGAACACGGAGCTCAAGGAAGGAGGTGACACGGTGCCCAGAAGGCCGGCCACACACGGCTTTGCAGAAGGAACGAAAAGGCCGCTGGATGGAGCGGGGCCCATCGCGGATTTCATACTAAGAGGTGACGTTCCTCGCACGCATACTAAGTGCTTTAGGGCCCTTTAACTCGTTTAGGCCTCACCAGATCTCTTCCATACGAGGGTACGAGGCTGCGAAAGGCCAGTCAGGCTGGAGAGCGAGGCTTTGAAGCCTGCGAGGAAACCTAAGCAATGCGCTCCCTTTATCAACGGGCCGGGGAATGGTGCTTGCAATGAGGACCAGCATCCTCAGGGACCCTGGCCACACTCCATTTCTGCCTCTTGCACTGACCTTGGATCCTAATCTTTGCACAAAACGTCACCAGCAATCAAACCCTCCCTTACCCCGTCACCCCACTCTACCCTGACCAAAGGGAAGAGAGAGATGATTAGCATCCTTAAGCAGCTGTGAGAAAAGACCTTCGGGAACAAGTTATGGGTGAGGGGATGACTGCAAAGCCAGGCACAGGTGTGGCCTGACAGGTGTGTGCTAGGTAGGGTGGTCATCCAGTTCCAGAGTGGAAAAGGGCGCTATAAAGAATCACTTCAGGACAACAGGTGTCAGTTCCACTGTGTTAGGTGTTGTGGGGTCGCCCGGATAGACTCCCTCACTGCCCTCAGAGCTCACAGCCCACAGGAGAGGAGAGACAGGTACCTACGTGCCAGAACACAGCAGGCAGAGAGGGGAGGGGCCAGAGTCAGAGCTTCAACGCCATGTCCTCAGCTCGGCCCCTGCACTCGGTTTCCTACAGGGAAACCAAATCGGTTTCCTTCAGAAACACACGGAACGTGAAGCAACGAGAAGGTAGGTGCCCCCGGCCTCAGCCACTCACAGAAAATCTATGGGGGGTGGGGGGTGGCATTTGAACTGGGCCCCGAAGGATGAGCAGGACCGTGATCAGTTTCCCAACTCACATGCCCAAGGGGCCGGTGGTTTCAGGCCAACCTGGGGTGGCAGCCCCTCGAAACCCTCCCGGGACCCGGCGGGAAAACGGTGTTTCAAGTCGGCCGGGGCTCTGGGGGCCTCAGTTCTCCCGAGTCTGTGTCCTGTGCCCCACACGGTCAAGGGCGTTGGCCCCTGAGGTCCCTGAGGACCAGGGCCTGGGAGGGTATTTTCCAGCCTCTGTCCAGGCTCCTAGTCGGGTGGCCTAAGGAGTCCAGGTGGCGAACATGTGCTCTGAGCAGTTGGGGCCCGAATCCCAGCACCCGAGGCTGCAGAGGCTGGAGGCAGCAGGACGGGTTCTGGTGCTCACCCCGGCTAACCGACGGGCTCAGCACCTCTGAGGAAAGACAGACAGCACAGGGTCACGGTGGGCGAGTGCAGAGCCGAGAGGAGGAAGGGGAGCCCCGGGAGGCCTTGAAGGCCGAGCTAAGACGTCTAGATGAGGATCACGCTCAGAATTCCGCTCCCTGTGAGCGGACAGAGGGGTCTGGATGTGTGCGTTTCCCCCTCACAGCGCTAAGACCGGTGGTCCAAGTGGAAATGAGGTGCTTTCTTTTCCCTGCTCGGGTTTCGAGCAGTTATGAGCAAGAGCGCCCAGTCACCGAGCGCCTGCGAGTGGAATGTGACTGGGTATGGTGAGCCCCACCTTACAGACGAGAAAAAGGAGGCTCCGCAAGGCCAGCACTTGTAAGAGGCAAAACTGGGGCTGAAGCCCACGCCCCTGGCTCCTGCTCCCCCACCCCAATGCCCTCCTTCACTCCTGGCCCGTGACCGCCTGCTTGCGCCCCCAGGCTGCGTGTCTGACCAAGCTGAATGGCACCATGCACGCCCCAGCCCAGGAGAAAGGAAATTCCCAGTGCCCCGCGGAGCGAGTCCTGCAGACCTAGCTGGAGGGGAACACGCTGTCCTCTCAGGGCCACTCTTCTCCCAGGCTGAGGCCCGGCCTCGAAGGCCCCACCCCCACCGTGGGCCGTGTTTATTGAAACCCTACTCTTCCCCAAGGCCTGGCTACAGTAGCAGCTTCTCCGAGACGCCCTCCCTGGCCTGATCCCTGCCCCCGTGATCCATGCCCCCATGGACGTGGCCGCTGGTCAGGTGCAGGGTCACCCACTCTCATCCGCCTTGACCTCCTGCAGGCAGGGGCCAGGTCTCCCCCTCGCTCCATACCCCACAAGGCTCCGCACACTCTCGGGGCCCAGAGCCTCTGGGCAATCTGCAGCCAGCGCTGCAGGTGGACGGTGCCAGGGTAACAGGTGCCTCTGAGGGCTCGCAGCGCTGCCAGCTGCCCTTTCCCGGCCCCGCGACGGCTGTGCCACCTTTACCCTTCCCAGAAGCAGCCGGCCCAGCCTGGCTCCTGCCTCTCCGCCCTGCCTGGCCGGCCAGCTCTGCTGCAGCCTCCTCTAAGCTTTCCTGCACCCCAGCCAGTCCATCTGGGCATCTGCCTCAGTTTCCCGCCTTGAGTTCCGCTTTGCTAAAGCCCCCTTGGGCCTGGCCTTCCTCTGTGCTCCAAGGGCTGGTCAGAGACTCAGCCCCCGTCAGTTGTTCTCTCACGGGAGGTGCCGTTTAGGCTGCCAACACCCCCCCTCTGCAGCCACCCTTCAGCACAGCAGGTCAGACTCCTCCAGCTGTGGGCGCAAGCCTGAGCCGAGCTCAAGGTCATGGGTCCCCTCAGACCTGGTGCCCGGGGCAGACACACCAGAGTCCAGCAACTGCTCCCATTCCCCTCCCCGGCCACCGAGGCCTGTCTCCCCTGAAAGAGAGTCCCAGGTGCCACACAGCGGGACATTCAAGCCACATGGGGCAGCACAGGGGCCCTGAGGGTTTCAGCGAGGGGCCTGACAACCAAGCACGCAGGGCGGCGAGCCGTTGGGAGAGTCGTGGAATAGAGGACGAGACGGAGCTGAAGTCCTTTCTGTGGAGGAATCACAATGAGCCTCTGGGACAGAGCACAGCCTCTGCTTACAAAGTTCCCGGCCCCCCGCCATGCGCGATGGGCATTTTAGTGCCTTAGGCACGGGTCGCTGTGTTTTCTATAATGAACGTGCTTTTATGATCAGGAAAAGTAAGTAATAATCAAGACACCGAGACAAAACTAAATATGGTCTTCCTCAGCGCTGCCTCGGATCACAGTGTCTAGAGGGTGTCCAGGGTGGCAGAAGCAGGCGACCCGCTTCCCGTCCCCATCCAATGCCAGCCCCCGAGTGGGCAAGCCCCGATTTCATAGCCTCAGTTCCTTCGGCTGTCCAGTGGGAGTGACCCTGTCTGCCTGAGGCGTCTGAGAGAGATGCACACGACAACAAGACGCACGGCTCAGGGCTGCAGAGACCGTGGGTCACCGTGGCGGGTGTGGGGGGACTTCATGGGAGCCCAGCGCTGCCCACGAGGGAGAGGCAGGTACACTTCCCAGGCAGCGCTGGGCGGCGCCGCGGAAGGGACATTCCAGGAATGGAAACGAGACGAGGCCCTCTGAATGCCAGGTTACCGCAAGACCAGTCTGTTTGGTCAGAGCGCGAGCTCCCATGCCAGCCATCAGCCTGTAGGGGGAGGGTCCCGGACTGCCCGCTTGGCAGACACTTGCCCAAAAGGCTAAGACAGAGGCAAATGGTGGCAGAGGAGGGAGCAGGATCTGAGTCCCCTTTCCTCGGTGCCCCCACTGCATTTCAGCCTGAGCACCGACAGCAAGCCCGATAGGCCCACCTCCCCCACCTCTCACCCCTGCAGGGGAGGGAGAGGCTCCAAGGACAGCCTGACTGAAGAGACAGGCGGGCGACAGGTCCTTGAGGGAACCAGCAGCCAGAGGCTCTGCTGGCTTCTTCCCCTATGACGCCCACGGCCCCAGGCCAGGCTCAGGCTGCTTCCAGGCACCCTCCAGCACCGGCCTAGCCTCTGCAGGGGAGGACCAGAGGTAGGGCGTCGCAGGTGACCCAGGCACCATTTGGGGTTTAACAGTCTCCTCGGTTCGGAAGGAAACAGCGAGGCCGGCATCCTACGCAGCTCCGGCTCCTTCAGACCCCCCTTCCCCTGGAGTTATCGGAGCACCCCCACTCCCGCTTTGGGGCTTTAAAAAAAAAATAACGATTCTGAACACCCTTCTCCCTCAAGCCCACCAGAAAGCCCTGGCATCTGGGATGAGTCTAAAACAGGAGGACAGCACGGCTACCGGCTTCGGAGCGCAGCAGAGCCCACAGACACGGTGGTTAAATGGTTAAATGACCGCATGGGACAAGTTGGTGCCCCTCCTTCTCACGCAGACGTGAAGGACACCCTGAGGTCCCAGCACAGAGCCTGGCAAGCAGGAAGCCCTCAGGACACTCTGTTTCCCTGCCTGAGGATCAAAGCCATCGCTACTTATTTTCCCTCCAAGGCAAAGAAAAAAGCCTTTAATTCGTGAATAAGCTGTGAAACCTCTACTATTGGTGGGGCCTCTGGAGCCCCTGGGGAGTAGCTGGGCCCATCACCTATTTGGAAAAATGTAACTGCACGAGTCCTAAATGAGACCCTCTGGGCCTAAATGATCCCCAGGCCCTATCAGCACTCCTCCCCGGGGTGACAGTCCTCAGGGGCCACACACAGGTCCTTACCCACGACCAAGGAGAATCCGGGTGGCTCTTGTCCTGTGGGGACTCGGAGGTGGAGCCACAGGTGTCATCCTGCTCCTCCATGGCTGGGCCCGCGGGTGCTGGCCGTCTGCTCACCACCAGCAGCGAGCGCTGGGAGGAAAATGTCCCGCAGTGGCTAATTTCACCCTCTCAGGAGCAGGGAGGCTGGGCCTGAGACACTGAGCCTGGGGCAGGAGGCTTCGCTTTACACCCCAGGAGCCCGGCCAAGTCACAAGGCTCAGGAAAAGAGCTGAGTGTTGAATTGCAAATCCTCTCCCACCTGGGGACTGGCAAACAAACTCCAGGGACACACTCCCTGTCCCTGAAGGATGCAAGGTCCCAGCAGGTGCCAACTTCTCCGAGCTTGGTGAGGGAGACTGGTCGGCCACTGTCACTGATATTCATTCTCTCTCCCCACCGGCTCTCTGAGACATTAGGAGCAAACTCAGAGACCGACTACCTTCCCCAAGGTCACGCAGCTCTAAAGGAGAGACTTGGGACTCAGAGGGGTTTGACAGGAGGAGGCGGGAGGGAGGGACCACCTCACGTGCTGGGTGCAGGGAAACTTGCAAAAGGCTGTGCACTTTCCACTCTACCCTACTGGTTCCCACTAAAGCTTTGCGGAATCCTTTCTCTTGGATCCTCTGAGTTGCCTCCGTGCCCCTTGGGAGGTCAGGAAAGTGGGTTCAGGGGCTGTGATCATCACCTCCATCATGCTCAGCAGCATCAGTCATCATGACAGCTCTCAGTTTTGAATACGTCCCCCACCCCAGGAAGCCAAGCTGCAGGCTGGCATGGAATTTGCACAGCATCCCTATAAGGTTGCGGACCACAAATAGGAGCTTGAAGAACTGGCCTTGGGTCCCAGAGCAGGAAGTGGAAAACAGGGCCAGGCAGACTTCAAAAGCAGAACTCGAAATCCAGCTCTAATCCCTGCGGGAACCTGGGATTTGTGGTGATGGGCTGGGCTCAGATGCGCCCAGGGTTTAGAGGGATCCGTAGCTGGGTGCGAGGGAGGGCACATGACGAGGGCGGTTCCTGGGTGAGGCCAGGGGCATAGGGCACACTGCAGGAGTGGGCGCAGAGGCATGGATTCAGTCCAACATGGACGGAGGGGGTCGGCTTTATGATCTCACCCAGGGAAAGAAAGGGTGGGACACTGAGTCCGTGGCGGGGTGAGGAAAGGACCTGAGAATACAGGAATCTGAGCACATCAGTGGATGAAGCCGAGGCCCGAGGAAGGAAGAAGGGTCAGAGAGAGGGCAGTCGGAGGCGAAAATGCAGCCGTGTGATCCGTTAGGCTTCCTAACCTCTCCCTACCCCCCAGCTCCCCGGAGTCCCTGCCACCCTTGACCCTTTGACTGACTCTGGAAGTCTTTCAACTCTGCCCTGATGGCTCTTTGAAGCACCTGTCTGGTTCTCCAAATCCCTCTAGAGCCAGGAGTTCTCCAGGGTCCCTGCTGCCGGCTTCTCCCTCCCTCCAGAGGGGGCCCTGACCACAAACCCGCCAGAGCTGCAGTGAGAGAGAAGTACGAGAACACATTAAAGGCTCCTGCACAGCAAAACGGAAAGACGGCTGACTAAATGGGAGAAGATATTCGCTTCTGATACATCTGATAGGGGGTTAATATACAAAGGACTCATACAACTCAACAACAACAACAACAAAAACAACAATCCAATCAAAAAACGAGCAGAAGACCTGAATAGAGATTTCTCCAGACAGGACATACAGATGGCCAGTGGACAGATAAGAAGATGCTCAAGGTCACTTATTATCTGAGAAATGCAAATTAAAACCACCATGAGGTATCACCTCACACTTGTCAGCATGGCCGTCATCAATAAATCAAAGAACAACAAGTGCTGGCGCGGATGTGGAGAAAAGGCAACCCTCATGTGCTGTTGGTGGGACTGCAAGTTGGTACAGCCGCTTTGGAAAACAGTCTGGAGGCTCCTCAAAAAATTAAAAATGGATCTACCTTTTGACCCAGTAATTGCACTTCTGGGTCTTTATCCAAAGAAAATGGAACAGTAATTCGTAAAGATCTATGTACCCCTATGTCATGGCAGCACAATTTACAATAACCAAGATATGGAAGCGACCTAAATGCCCATCAATAGACTATTAAATAAAGAAATTATGGTTCATATATACAACGGAATATGACTCAGCCATTAAAAAAAAATGGATCCTACCATTGGCAATGGCATGGGTGGACCTAGGGGTTATTATGCTGAGTGAAGTCAGAAAAAGATAAACACCATGTGATTTCACTTATATGTGGAATCCAAGGAACAAAAAGAATGAATTAATCAAAACAGACTCACACACATATAGGACAATCTGGTGATGGCCCCCGGGGAGGGGTGTTGGGGGGCTGGGAGAATGGGGTGAAGGGTTAAAGAGATGCAGATGAGTAGTTGACAGATGGTCACGGGGATGGGGAGCATGGCAGAGGGAGCGCAGTCAGCAGTAACGTCATGGCTAGGTGGAGAGCCAGAGGAGAGAGAGAGCAGTCGGGGGATGGTTTCGTAAACTGTATAAATCTCTAACCAACGTACGGTACACTTGAAACTAATAATAAAGTAAAATTTAAAAATAATAATAATACATTATAGGTGCCTGGAAGAATAAAGAACACGTCAAACACGCTGGGTCTAACGCTCCCCCTTTACAGGTTCGGGGGTCAGTGGCCTCCCCGGGTGCTGCATCTGGTAAGGAGCAGAGAGGTACTCGATCCTGGGAACACACGTGTCCAGGTCACTACGCGGCAATCCTGGCCACACTGGTGCCTTCGCCTTCCTCACCCCGGAAAAGCACAGAGAGTTCCCTGGCAGGGAGCAAGGTGTCCCCCACCCAGGCCTGGAATAACTTTCGCCGTCTGAACACACTGAAACGTCTGAGGTGGCAGGCAGAGAGTAACAGCAGTTTAAGACACTGCAACCGAGCTGGGTCGCCGCCACTTACTATTTTTAATTCACCCTGTCAAGATATTTTAAGAAACTCATGGCCAATGAGTGACGAGATTGTGAGTAATTATACCTGATGGTGTTTAGCATTTAGCCCAAAATCTGATGGAAGCGACGTACACACGGCACGCACAGGCAGTGGTGGCTCCGAACACAGCAGACCCGGTGTCACTGCTTCACTCAGGAAGGCACGGTCCTGTGCAGGCTCAGGTATGACCGGGAGAGGGCATGGTGCTCAGAGCTCGGAGCCCTGGCAGGTGGTTTCACAGCCCTGATGATGGCAGCGCGTGTTGGCAGCAGGGCAATGGGGCTGACAAGTGTCCCGCTGCTATGCAGGGCGGCTGAGAGCCAGCGCTGGTTTTTGGCCGGCGCACCTAGAAATGGGTCATGCATGGTGACAGGGCTCCCAGAAGCTCTGCGCGGTGGTTAAATCTCACCGTCTGCGTCACACGGACCTGGGCTCTCGGTCCGACTCTGCCCTTTAGAAGCTGTTCTGACTCAGGGCAAGTCGCTCAGCCTCTAAGAGTTCATTTCCTTATCGGGGAAACACGGATAAAAATAGTCTCCCTCCTAGGGCTGCGGTCGGGTTACTCGAGGCCACGCACTGAGAGTCCTTGACACATGTCTGGAACGGATTAGACCTTCACGAAGTGGCAGCAACTCCCAACCCGCACAGTAACTCCGCGGTGGGTGTTAATAGCTCCATTTCACAGACGAGGAAACTGAGCCTCTGTTTTATTTTGGATTCTGTCAGCCGCAGACTCTCCAACTTTCCCTACAGCAGAGCTCCCGAGGACACCATTACTGCCCCATGGGACTGTGGCTGGGACCAGGCTGAATGTCCCCCCAAAACCCTTCCCTGTGTGCTCTTGGCCGTGAACAATAAACGCACAGGCTGTCACTTTCCTCCAGGCTGCCACCCTGGAGTCTGGGAGTCCCCCGTGAACCCCCAAGAGCTCCTGGCATTCCCCCTTTTTAACCTTAGTTCATGCTATAGCGTCTTCTCAGAATGCCTTTTCCCTTTCCTCTTCCTTTTCAAATCCGCCCATTTTTGAGGCCCAATTCAAACCTCGTTCCTCCATGGGGCCTTCCCTGATCTCTGCACCCCATAGTGACTTTTCCATCCTTTCACCTTTGACAGAAAGTATGGGGAAAAAACTTTACGTGCTTTTTATAACAGTTTAGGTTCACAGCAAAACTGAGCTGAAGGTACAGAGTTCCCATATAATCCCTTTTCCGACAGATGGACAGCCTTCTCCACTATCAACAGCCACACCAGAGTGGCCCATTCGTTACAACTGACAAACTTACGTTGACACAGCATTGTCACCCAAAGCCCATAATTTACATTGAGGTTCACTCTTGGTGTCATACATTCTACGGTTTTGACACATATGCAATGACATGTGTCCACCACTGGAGAGCAGTTTCACTGCCCTAAAAATCCTCTGTGCTCACCTTGTCACCTGTCCCTTCCTCCATGTCTTTTCAAGGCTTGAAAGAAAGTTTCTTTTTAGCACTGAACAATATTTCATTGCCTTTATCCATTCACCTACTGAAGAACATCTTGGTTGCTTCTAAGTCTTGGCAATTATAAATAAAGTTGCTACAAATGTGTATGGGCAGGTTTTCGTGTGGAATTAAGTTTTCAGCTCCTTTGGGTAAATGCCAATAAGTGCAATTGCTGGCTAGAGCATGATCATATGGCAAGAGTATGTTTAGTTTTCACCAATTTTCACCAACAACGAATGATTTCCTATTGCTCCACATCCTCACCAGCATTTGGTGTTGTCAGTGTTTCAGACTTTGGCCATTCTAAGAGGCATCTATCGATATCTCATTGTTGTCTTAATTTGCATTTCTCTGGTGACATAGATGAGGAGCCCCTTTTCATATGCTTATTTGTCATTGTATATGTTCAAAGATGAGGTGTCAGTTAAGGTTTTTGGCCCATTTTTAAATAGGGTTGTTGGTTTTCTTATTGTTGAGCTTTCAGAGTTCTGTGTATATTTTGGATAACAGTCCATGGTCACACACACTAGGTCAGTCAGGGTCCTAACAGAAAGCAGTTGGGATACTTCCTCCCACTGACCCATCCTCAAAAAGACTAGGAAACCATGATACCAGGGGGTCACATCTGCCAGTGACAAAGCACTTCCTTAAGGATATTAGCATGGCATTGAAACAGCCCTTACCAAGAAGAGTAAGAGCTGTGAAACGCTAGGAAGTTCCTCATGGTTACACCTGGGACCACACACAGTACTCACCATGCTGCAGGTCCCGAGATTTAATTCGGATTCACTCATTTATTCTTCACGAAGACTGCAAGGTAGATAACATTTTTTAAACGCAGAGATGGGTTGAGAGAGGTTAAAAAACTTACCCAAGGTAAGTTAGGCCCGACTCGTGTCTATCAGGCCCCAAAGGAGCCCACCTTGCACCCAGCATGCGCTTCCCTGGGTGAGGGAGAAACGTGACCAGGCTGGCAGGCTCCCACTAGAGGCCTAGCATGGGCTCAGGGGCGCCCCCGCAGGGGCACGTCCTTCCATCTAGAGGTTTCCAGAGGGGAGGAAGCAGCTCCCTAAGCCGGCAGCTCACCTGGAGGTGGGAGGGAGAGAGCGCAGCCTGCAGAAGGGGGAGGGAACCAGCCGCCTGTGGCCCCCAAGGCCCAGCTGCGGCCCAGGGCCGAGGCTGGACACCTGGCTGGGTGCGGACACGCGCGCCCGGGGGCGCAGGTGCCATGCAGCCCCGCGCGGGACGCGGGTGGAGGGCGCTGTCCGCGCCCCGCGGTGCTGAAGGCGCTGTCCACGCCTGGGGTGCTGAAGGCGCTGTCCGCGGCCCGCGGTGCTGAACGCGCCCGTCTGCCCGGGGCGCCAGGCACAATCTGCCCGGCTACTGCTGCTGCAGCTACTGGTCACCGGTCCCATGAGCTCTACATCTTCACGTGGTTCCATGACCACTGGGTCTATGATGATCTGGGCCGCCGTGCCTCCTATGGGCTGTGCACCTGCGCCACGGCACCCGGCGTGGCCAACCTCAATGCAGAGATCGAAATGCAGAGATCGAAATGCCGAGCACTGCACCTGCTAACTGCCCAGGACCACCGCCTACTGTCACTCTTCTGAACCTTCTTATTCAGCCTCGCCCTGCCCAAGGTCGTCCTCATGGGGTAGAAGCAGGAGCTAGAGACTGCGGGCAGGGAGCTCCTCGCTGTGCTCCTCGCTGGTGGGCCGCCCTGAGCTCCAGATTTTCATCCAAGGAAGGGAGAGGTTGGCCAGACCGCCTACGTTTTCACCACTAATACTTGGGACCACCCAGAAAGTTGGGGTCTCGTTGCCCCATTTTGCAGGACTTGAGGAAGAGATTTAATGAAGGTGAAGCATTCAGAGAAGTCTGGATTTGAATTCAAAATTAACTCTGAAAGTCTATGTTCTTCTCACTCCTGTGGGAGTGGTAGCCAAATGTTACTGGGTATAAAAATTACCTGGAGGAGGTGTTGTAAAAATATCGATTACATAACCCACCCCAGACTTTTGTTTTATTATTATTATCAAAATTAGTCATCTTTATCACTTCATAAATTATATAAGTGTCCAAGCATTGTACTGTATACCTGAAAATTAATATAAAATAAAATATAATTTTTAAAATCACAGCAAAAAAAAAAGAGAGAAAAATAGTCATCTTTAGCCCCATGACTAACTAGACAGAACAACTAAGGTAATGAGATTCGGGGCAGATATAAAAGAGAGGCCTGAAACATTCAGCATTACACATATCAACTACATATATCAACTGCAGCCTTAACAAGAATGTGGAAAAACATATACATAAACATGATAAGAAAATATTCCATTTGCTTCAGAATTGCGTACCATGGTTCCTATCAAGAGAATTACTCAGAACCAGTTAGGCAGGAAAGTACAAAAGCTGTATAGTTTTTCTCAGAAAAAACTTACAACTCCAAAGATTAATTACTAACTTATAAATGTATTTTTATCCTCAATTTCTGTCTTGACTGGTATTAAAGTTACAGTTTGATAGTAATTATGTCATCCTTGATAAAAACCTGTTTGGTTCCATAACAAACTAAAATTATTGTTGTAAACAATGTTTTATTTTTCTCTTGGTGTTGCTGGTTTGTGCACAGGCATTAAGACGAAAAAAGCATGAATAACACTTTTTAAAAGGTACAGCACTCAATCTAGATGTTTATACTGATTTTAAAATGCTGTTAAAATGTTCAGATTTCTAAAATGCTTATAAAGGGAAGGAATTGAGGAGGGAAACCCATGACACATGCATGTTGAATTTTAAAAATCAAACTTTTAAAAAACAAGGTATGTAAACTTATTTTTCAGAAGTCAAAAAATATTAATACAATACAAAGGCAAATACTAATGGAAACCAGCTGTCTTCTTTCCACTCTGGTTTATATTCTCTAGTCTAGAGGCAACTACCATCCACTCTTTGCCTACCGAGGTTGGTGGAAAGTGGTGAGTATGGCAGAAAATGCTGGGAGCATTCAAACAGCTGAACTGCTCCAAACTACTTTCCCAGTTAATCATCCTAATAAAAACCCCAGCTCCCCTCCAGGCTTCTGTAGCCACTACAATGCTCAGAACACCCCTAATCCCTTCTTCCTGTGAGGCAGGTTCTTTGCACATTTTCTGCTTTCGTTTCCTCCTTTTCATTTCTAACTCTCTCTGCATTTTCTCTTTCAGCAAACCCTCTGCACATTAACATAACTCTACTTGCATAGATCTCTTCCTATTTCCTTTCCAAAACTGTCTTTTCTGTCATGCCATTAGATTTTAAGCAGGCAGTCCCTAGTTCCCGGAGATCCCTGGCCACACTGCTTCCTCTCAAAACAATGCAATTAACACACTCCAGAGGAAAAAAATACATGCATTTTAAGTTTTATTTATAAGGCTGGAACAAACAAGAATATTAGTTTGGTTTCTTTTCAAGTTTAAATTAACTAATAAAAGGAGGAAACAGCACAGAAGCCGCCTATTTACAAAAAGACAAAGATAACTAAAGAAGGTAAGTTTTTACTCCAAAATAGGAATAGTGACATATACAAAGTGATTATTTTATAAACATTGGTCTAAATCTTTTATATTCGTGGACTTTTTTTGTCCTTGGGAGAGAAGATTGGCATTAACTCTTTGGCATCATCTTTATAATAATTTCTTCTTGGATTGTTATCCATGATAGTGCTTATGAAGGTCTAAGATGGATGTATAAGAATGCATTCTGATGATTCACTTCTGAGTATCGTTAAACTACTCCTTCGTTTACCAGACACTCCAGAAGCAGTGCGCTGTCGGGGGAAGATGGACTCCGGAGTCCAGAATCCAGCAGTTGGACTTGTGCTTCTGCTCCTTTCCAGCTGTGTCGTCGTGATGAGGTGCACGCTCTGACTCAACCTCCTCATCTTCCAAATGGGAGAGTAAATCCACCCACACGGGCTGTTGGAAGGATCCAACAAGATCCTAACTGTGAATGCACCCGTCCCAGTGCCTGGCCTGTAGGTGGTGCTCTAAAATGCTGGTTTAAAAACCATCCTGGCAGGCCAAGGATAGTGTGAGCATCATGAAACATCCCTGCTGTCTTCTCTTGTCTATCCCCTTCCTCGGGCCAGGGCCCAAGCATCCAGAAGAGAAGACAAGCTATTTGAGGGACTGAAAACTGAGCTTCGATAAATCAGTCCGAAGCCTAGTTCTTATCAACTATATGATATATCACTTTGGTTGTTTTTATTGTTTCAAGGAAGCCATTTGGTCCTCCTTCCTTTGAAGGCAAATTCTGGTTCTTAAGGTCAATCTCTATATTCTGAATTTCCTTCCTGATACCTTTTTAGTTTAAAGAAAATTGTTTTTTTTTTCATTTTTGCCCTTTCTAAGAGGTAGGGTATTTACCCTATACTATTTTAATAGAATTGTGTTTGCACTGAAGAAGAATAACTTGTTTTGCTTTATGAAAGTTGATACCTTTGGGCCAGCTTTTTAAAAAGCAAACTTGTAGGCAGTTACAGAATTCTGATTCGAGGACCCACTTAGTTTTTTTCGTCTCCAGCCTTCATGGTGGAAATCTACTTTCGGAGTATCGCTTTGCAGTAGGTGATAGGAAAACCTACACAGCTCGAATCATATCCATGCCCGAAATACTGCTACCTCTGCAGGAAAGCCAAGAGTGATTCTTTAGAACTAAGAAAAACGTCAAGTGTGTCCATGGAAGCATATGGATGACATGACAGAAGGCAAAACCTTGTTCTTCATAAAATGGTCTTCGACGTGGCCCAGGGCAATGTGGGCTGGCCCGGAACTCGGGAGGTCTGGGCTTGAGTCCCTGCCTGCCACCCGCTCAACTTTGTCACTCTCAGTAAATCTCCGCCTGCCTCGGGCCTGGGCGCCCTGGCACGCGCCACTTTTGCAGACCGTCTCTGGGGCCCGTTTCAGATCCAGCACCCTATGGTTCTAATTCTTTTTTTAGCCTCAACAGCATGAGGTTCTGAAGGCTCCACTCGTCCCGAAAGCCGGCCGGCTTCTCCCTCAAATGTGTCGTCCGGTCAGAAAAAAGAGCGGTCGGTCCTCCTTGGCGTTGGCGGTCTGGAACTCGTCACGCAGTCGGAACTGCCACTCATCTTCTAGCTCCAGGCGGACCACCGTCTGGCGGAGTGAGTTCCGGTCCTGACAGATCACGCACAAGGTTGCACCTGCACGGACAACGGCAGAGGCACGCAGGAAACAGGTGAGTTTACCCAAACAACACCTACTGCCTGGATTCTGCTTGCAAGAATGAGAGATGATCAGCTTGGAAGGGAGGAACCAGACGTCCAAGCGACCTCTCGTGTCCTGTGGGATGCTTCGTAATCTGAGCAAGCCAGGCAGTGCCACTGCGATTGGCAGGTCTGGCAGGTGAGAGGCAACATGGAGGCAGAAGAAACTTCGACAAAGGGTAATGGGAGGAGAACTGGTCTGATCCCAGACCAAACTTGGCTCTGACCTGCAGTGTGAACGCCCACCCCACCCAACCCCACCCCACCTCACAGCCTAAGCTCACCTTCCTCTCCCACACAAGCCGCCCATCCATCCAGGCCCAGTGCAGCCCCCGCCTCTCCCCATCTGCCCCACTGCGGGAATTCCTCCTCTAGGCTCCGAGTATAACCAAGACATCATTTGTGTTCGTTCATTCATTCATTCATTGGTCTATCTACCTACCGACCCACCTTCCCACTTCCCTGCCCACATGTCCTTTCCTCCCATTACTCGAAATGCTTCCCAAAGGTCAGACTGAAGGGCGAGCAAGGAAAAGAGCAGATCGGGCAGGGACCCCAGCGGGACTGGAACAATTTTTTTTAAGTCATAGAGAATGAATGTTTGTCACTGAACCACGTTCACACAAAAACAGCTACAGAAGGAGAAGAAGGATGAGAATAAAAGCCAAGAAGTGCGCAGAACCCCGAGACGAGCAGGAAAAACTCATCTGCCGGGAGACAGCAGTACCCGAGGGGCTCGGAGCTGATGTTAAGAATCTGGACGGAAAACGGACATAGCTGTTGAACATATCTGCTATTTGCCTAAAAAGGAGGGGATGTGTCTCATCTCCACCCATGCCGGTGTGGGGGAAGGAGAGCCGCTGGGGTCTCACCCCAGCCCTCTGTACTCTCCCAGATGGCAGGAGCAGCCACCTTCACTGAGACTCAGTTTACAGACTGGCGAATGAGGACCAGGACCAGAAGTCACCTCGTCGGAGGCGCCGGGTGACGACAGGCATTCACGTCAAGGGGCAGGGTCAGAGCACGGGAAGTTACCTTTCAGAAAATGGAACTTTTTCAAAAAGCTGGCTCCCACGAAAGAGTCACAGAGGTAGAGCAGGAGTCCGCTGAACACGAAGTCGGAGCAGCTGATGTTCAAGGAGTGGGGCCTGGAGCTCACGTAACACACGGAAATCTGGAAAAGAAGGGAGCCAGGGCATCGCTTTCCGTGGATACTCAGCCACGCTATGCCAGGGCTTTGCAGCTCCCGAATACCAACTGCTCCGT
The DNA here is from genome assembly GCA_030015415.1 of Cynopterus sphinx. NCBI lineage: Eukaryota > Metazoa > Chordata > Mammalia > Chiroptera > Pteropodidae > Cynopterus > Cynopterus sphinx. The sequence continues at coordinate 2,957,979 of CM057383.1, read as the reverse complement.
CAAGCTCAAAGCTTTTGGGGGCCAGAAACAATATTTTCATGTTATTTCCGAATCTATACCCTAAAAGTCAATTCCAACAGATTTACCCAGATCTATCTGTTCTTTAATTCATCAGAGAATCAGAAACATGTCGGCATCGGAATTCGGTTTGATTCCTAACTTATTATATCGGGGCAAACCACTTAAATTCTCTTAGCCTTTACGTCGTCAGCTACAAAGGAGGGCGGATACCTGAGGCGAAGTGAGAGGTCCATCCCGGTGCTGGGGAACTGCTCGGATTTCCAGATTCGACAGTGCCCCCTCCGGGAGTTACCTGAGAGCCCAGGTTCAGGTAGCAGTCGACCAGCAGCACGGGGTGGCCGTGATTCCTCAGGGAGAGCGGGAAGAAGCGGTGGCTGTGCTGCTGGAGGAACTTCTCCAGCAGGAGTTGGGCCGGGGCGGCGAGGAACGGGTGCTTGCTGTCCGGGGCGCAGATGTACTGGGCTGGCACGACGGCCGCGGGGTGGTCAGACACCTGCGTGGGGGAGGAAGGCGTCAGCCACTCCCACCACCTGAGCAGGAACGCCTTCCCGAGGCTTCCAGGCCGCGTGGGGACCCGGGGTGGGTGGCCCCGTCACAGTGGACTGTGACATGGTGCGCCGAGGACACATGCGCCAACAGTAAAACCCTATGTTAAGAAGAATTGGGTTTTGTCAAGGTGGGGCACGTGCATGCGGATTGACCGGTGCGATCAGTAAGAACTGGAGACATTGGTGGTTCCAGGAGAAAATCGGCCGTCGGGCCAGAAAGAAACAGGAGAACCGGCGGGCCTTGGGAACTCTTCCCCGAATTCAGGGGTGCAAACCGCTCAGCAGGGTCCACGCCCCGGGCCCCCAGGTGCTGTCTGCCCCCCCTTTCCTCTGGACGGCCCAGCATCGAGCCCACGGTGTCTTCCTTGGCCACCGACCCTGCTGCAGCCAGAGAGGCTGCCGACGTGAAGAAAACGAATCAAATCGTCTGCTGCACGCCCTTCGACGACTTCTCACCATCCCCAGAGAGGAGTCTAGAATGTTCCCATGGCCGATAAGCTCCTGCCTACTTCTCCAGCTCACCTCTGCCACCCCCCACTAACCACCGCCCTCATCCTTCAGGCATCCTCCATGCCAAACTCCTCACTCATCCTCCTCTGCACTATCACCCAGGTTCGTCCTGGGCCTGGATGTACCGCTCTTTCCTGTCCCCCAGGTCTCGGCTTCAATGCCACTTCCTCGGGGATACTGGCACCTCCACCACCAGGGAGGTTAGGTCTCCCTGTGACACAGACGTCACCCTTGGGTGCTTATCACAATAGCACTTCACTACTTATTCACTGAACATCTGCCTCGGCTGCTAGACTGTATCTTCCCGGGTGAAGGGACTGAGTGGTCAGTGAACACTCAGTGAGTAAATAAGTAAACACTAAGTTATTTCATTCGGATGAAAGGCTACGAAACATCACTAGCTTTCCTATATACAATCGTTAGGCAATCGGATCACTTCTCTCCGCACCCAGAGGCTGGCCTGGGGACAGACGGCACAGCCACCCCAGGCTAGCCTGCCAGTGCCCTTCAGGCCGCATTCGGCCAGGCACTGTCCCAGGGGCCCGGAGAAGAGCATGCACCACGCCTGCACCCCAGAGCTCTGTCCCGCAGAGAAGCCGGACAGGTGAACGCCAAGCACAGCGACGGACAGGTGTGCAGGAACCATCGGGGAGGACACGGCCAGGCAAGAGGGCCCGGGAAGGCTGGAGTGGACGTGCCTGGGCAGACTCGGTGGAGAGCCTTCACCAGCATTGCCCAGCCGTCGAGCCCACCCTACTGGCTTGGAGATGGCCGCGTGGCCTCCCCATTCTCACACCGCAGGCCACAGCCCAGGGGCCGGGCCCAGCCAGGCCCTCGGCCCGCCTACCTTGGACGTTATGTGCAGGGACCGGTGCCCGCCCACGGCGATCTGCTTCTTCATCACGCTGAAGCGGTTGAACCGGCAGAGCAGGAGGCCGGCGCTGTGCACCCGCAGGTTGAAATCCACGTCGTCGCACAGGAACCTGCTCAGAACCGGGGGGGGGGGGGCGCGCATGGGACAGACGCAGCTCACTCCCCTGCCAACACCACATGCGTGGCTGTGCGTGCTCCCTGTCCTGGGGGCTCGTGCCCGCCCTACAGACAGGGACGGCAGGACAAGCTGTGATGTGCTGGCACCGGGAAGGGCAGGGGACACCTACGGCGTGAGCCAGAAGGACTGCCACCTGTCGACCACACGCTCCAGGCCAGGCGCGGTGTGCGGACCTCACCCGCACCCTTCCATCTACTTGTTACAAAGTAAACATCAAACCTCCCAGGGTAAAAAACCAGCCACTTGTTACAGCCGAGGAAACAAGGCTCAGAGATGGCACGTCGCCTGCCCACACCGCACAGCCGGTGAGCGGCAGAACCCAGGCTCCTGGCAGGCGGGTCTGGCTCCGAAACCGACACCGCCACGCAGGCCCTCTGCTGGGTGCCGACTGCCGGGCACACGGGGACACCCGGGGAGCATGAGTGATCGGGCTGTTCTTGAGACGTGAGCCCTTCCGTGGCTAGATGCATAGCGACATGTGAAAATGACTTTACAGTTTTCTTCGATGCTAACGCTCCTACAAAGCCACGTGTCCAGAGGGGGGGCCAAAAAGCAAGAGAAATAATACTATGTACGTCACGAAATAAAGGACCGTGTGCATTGATGAAGGAGGTTGAATGATGTAATGCAAAGTTCTCCTCCACGAAATTATACAAAAGTACAAAAAAAATGAAAAAGTGAGGTGAGGGCCGCAAGCAGGGGCCAGGCCACCTATATGGACAGGAAGCCTCTGGTGCCCTTGGCCCTGGAGGGCAAAGGAGAAGCGGCCGACCACCAGGCCCATGGCAGGTCGCCAGGCCCATGGCAGGTCCCCATCGGTGCCCGGGGGCCACAGGCCGGGCCGAGGGCCACAGGGGGACCGGAGCTCACCGGTTCTGGTTGTACTGCACGTTCTGGGTCAGGTCCACGTTCAGGATGACGAAGTCGTGCACGTGGCAGCGGGAGAAGGGCTCCCGCACCTCGCGGCTGCCCGTCTTGCTGGACCACTTGCGCATGCCGATCAGGGCGTAGTGGGTGATGTTGGGGGCCGCCTCGATGTGCTGCATGATGTACTTCAAAGAGACGTTCCGTTCTGACCAGGAAAATTCTCTGCCCAAAGCGGGGAGGGCGACATCTCTAGGTTGAGAAGCGAACAAGAGCACAGGGCCTCTGGACCGGGCCGACCAGGACGCTAACTCCAGCTGAAGCTTACTCGCTGGGAGGGGTCGGTTCGGACGGGATCCATCCCGGCCACCACCGAGAGCTGGGTGCCAGGCTAAGCACTTCAGGTTCATTATCACTTACCCTCACAGCCATCCTATGACACAGGCACATCAGCCCCATTTTACAGAGGAAGAAAGAGAAGCTACGGGTGGGAACCTGCCCAGTGTCACTGGACAGAGCTTGGATCTGTCCCCGAAGCCACACCCTCTCCATCACGCCCACCCTCCTCACATTCCCGGTTTGCAGATCTGAAGATACAGGGTGGGAAAGAGCAAGGCTTCCTGCTGCGAACTCCACGCGAGAGAGCGGGTGGGAAGGAGGCACCACGTAATCACCCCCGCCCCACAGGTCGGTGGCTGAGGTCTGTGAGGACACAGGCGATGAGAGGCGCCTGGTGCCCAGAGAGAGGGCCCAGGGCTGCCTCCGGGGCTGGGAGCCCGGGATGACCGTTCGGGCCGCGAGGGCCCAGGCACGGCGCTCAGCTTTTCTGCTTCCTCTTCCCCCCCGCCCCGAGGAGCTTCAGCTAAAGGCTCCAAGGCTCTGCCTCTCCCGGACGTTAACTGCCGCTTCTGAAGGAAATTCTCCGTCCTCTCCCCCATCTCCACCCTCATCCATGCTCTTGACCTCCGAAGAGTGACAGCGAGAATATTGCAATAAAGCGGATCACTGTCCTCCTAAGCCACGTGCCGTTCTGTCATGCAGAGAACAGATCTTTCCAGGAGAAGAGTCATCGATGGCGATTTCCATATCAGTGTATTATTAGCCGAATGGAGCTGAACTAACCTACCAGCCAGAAATAATCGGAAGCCATTGGGCAGCCCTAAGTCGAAACACTGATACCACAGAATCACAACATCGTGAAGGAACACTTTATGAATGACGTTCGGATGCGATTGCCTCCCCTGAGCCTTTCCTGCCTCGTGCTCTCCATCGTCTACCTGCGGGCACACCAGTCGTGGACCGGTCACCCTGCGACAGACCTCTACCCTGGTGTCAGCGCCCCTGTGGAAGGTGCGGAGACTAGAAGCCGAAAAGCGTGAGTGGTTTCCCCCCAAAATTAAAAAACCTTTCAAGCTCAAAGGAAAGCGAGAGACGCAGGTCTGCCACACCCAGGCCCGGTGCCCCGCGTGGTCCTCAGGGGCCGGATGAGACTCTTCCCCGTCGGAAAGCCACCTCGCCTGGATGCGACACCTCACCTGCCCCTGTCCCCGCCGCCGTCGACGTCCACCACGTTCCACATGACGCAGGAGTCGTCGGAGATGACGATGAAAGGCCAGATGTCCTGCGGCCGGATGCCCAGCTCCTCCTGCCGGCTCCGCTCCAGCTCCAGGTTGTGGGAGGACAGCTCCTTGATCAGAAAGTGGGCGGCCCCTGCAAGGGCAGAACCGCCCTGACTCGGCTTGTCCCTCTCCGCATCCACGACATCACCCCCCGCCCCAGTGGCCCGCTCTCCAGGGGCCTAAACTGCATCGCTCGTCTGCTTGCTTCTGGCCGATGACCGGGGAGAGAAAATCCTAGAGGACAAATACTCCTCTCCTGCTTATCCTTGCTTCTCTAACAGGAACTGAGAACACGAATTAAATCCATAACCAAACATCGGAGGGAAAAAAGAGACTCTTCAGGCAAATCGAAATCGCTCTCCGAAGCCCAAAAGCTTGGCGGAAACGGAACACGTTCGACGCTTTCCGTCTCTACGACACCCCCCGGGGCCCCGCCACAGGGGGCCAGGCTCCAGGCCCCTACCCACTCCGGCGCTGTTGAAGGTGCTCGGGAGCACCAGCATGATGTGGTTGGGCCAGTACTTCTTGTAGATGGCCATCTCGTACTCCTTGACGACCAGCACGTGCAGGTGGCTGGCCCCGTCCATCGCGTGGTACAGGTTGAAGAGTCCGTGCTCGTGTCGGCCCGTCGTTGGGGTGAAGGTCGGACTTTTTATGTGTTCGTGACCCTGGAAAGGGGAGGCAGAAGGAGGGAGAGCGTTCGTAGACGTCGTCACACCGACTCCCGTCCCGCTGAAATGGGACTCTGCGGCATCCTCACGCAGACGGACCCTACCCCCTCACCCCTCGCAGCTGGCTTGGCCTTGGGACTTGCTCCTTTGGTACTTTATAAATGTTTTCGGTGCTTGGGAACAGGCTGCTGAGGCTGACAGGCTAGGCCGGCCTCTGCGGACGCCGGGCCCCAAGCAGCATCTACACAGGGTTCGGCGGCAAGGCTGCTGAGACCGCCAGCCTGGAACTGTCCCACCAAACGCCCCCCCCCACCAGGAGCATCTCGGTAAGAACCATGGCACAGAGACGACGAGTTACGATGACGAACAATCCCTTCCAGAGAGGAAAAAGAGAGAGACACTGAAATACGCATGGGTGAAGTGCGACCGTGTCCAGGATTCCCTCCCAGATGACACGGGAAAGCAGGAGAGGGGACAAGGACAGACGGAGCGAGGCCGGCCAGGAGTTCACGAGCGCCGAAGCTGGGTGAGGGGCTATTCTGCTGCCTCGGCCTGTTGAAATGTCCCGCGACAGAGCAAAGAAAAGGCCGTGGGAGCGGTGTAGGTCTTCTGGGCATCGTCTTCCAGGCACTGAGCCGGCGCCTTACACCGGTTATTCCAATAATCCTGGCCACGAGCTCACATAAGATTAGTCATTCCCCAGGTTTACAGATGAGGAAACCGAGGCACAGCGACATTAAGTGATGAAATCAAATAGCACAGCTAGTCGATGGCGGAGCGAGGCTTCGACTTTGAGCGACCCCAGAGCCCCTGGGCTCCCCAGCCTCCTCCACGTTCAACCTCCGTATCTGCCTCTCCACCCCATCCCAGAGGCCTTGACTCCTCGGGCAGCTACGGTCACTCGGTCTCCAGCTCAGTGGGCGCTCGCAGCTCCCCGGACTGACCCGCTGGACTGAAAGCCAGTACCTTGTCTGTGACGAGGGGCAGCCGCATGCTCTCCAGCTGGCCTCCGGGTTGGCTGAAGACAAAGTGGTGCTCCTTGGACTTGGGGATGATGAAGTGGAGCTGGATCTCCTCTCCTAGCATGGAGTAAGAGAAGGCAAAGGCGTGCAGGGTGGACTCATAGAGCTGGGGTGCAAGGGGAAAGGACAGAGCTTGTCGTCAGAGTCCGGCGTGACTTCCAGGACGAACCCAGGCCCACCACATTGTGCCCACACACGGGTCATTGCCACCTCCGCCCCACGGCACGAGGAACCCACAGGCTGGCCCCAGGACAAACTGCGGACACCCAGGTCTTGCTACCAAAGGCCACACCCGCTGAGCTAGAGCCTGCTCCCGTCCCTAACTCTGATCCCACGTCACCCGGGGACGCCACTTCCCATAGGTAGGTATCGACCCCTCTGCGCTCGACCTGGAGTGCCAGGCGATCTCCCGAAGCATGCACGCCACAGACCACATTCTTAGGTCTAACGAATGTGTTTTTCCATCCTACGTAATGACACGTGTCGCAGCACACGAATAAAACAGTAAGAATTACACACACTTGCACACTTCTGTCTCCCTCACTACGGCCAGCACCCTCTGTCCACTCTGCATTAGAATTAACAATCGCGTGAAGCAGGGACCGTCATCATCCCCACTTTGGGGAGGTGAAAACTGTCATTCGGAGATCTTCATCTCCCTCCTGTCCCCAAGTCGAGCCTGTCCCCTATCCTCTTCGTCTGAGCCCAATGCCCTCTGGCGTGGCCGCCGAGCCCTGCTCTGCCCAAGCTGTGCGATGCCTCCTTCAGGCCTCGGCCCGCATGCCCACAGAGGGGTCCTCCCTGACCCCTCGCCACCAGGCTAGCATGTGCCGTGCACCCCTGGGAGTGACTGGGGCCCGGAAGGGTGGACACAGGCCAGGACATGCAGCCTTAGACTCCCGCTGCGGCTCCTCTGGAACCGCAGAGCCCTTTGGGAGCGGAGATGAGGGAGAGAGAGATTTTGACCTGGGAGGGAGCACAGAGGGACACGACGAAGGGAATTTCCTAGAAAAGGTCCAGGGAGCCTTGAGAGATGAGGGGAAGAGCAGCATGAGCAGAGGCTCAGCGGTGCCAGGAGGGAGTTAGTGTCACCTCCTGGCTCCCGGAGTGGCCTGCCGTCACGTCCCCTGCAGCTGTGGCCCCCAGACCTGAGCGCAGACCGGGTGTGGCTGGCGAGCGCTCAGAGGCGCCTCCTGCCTCTTCCACACGCCTTCCTGTCACTCCCTGATGACACTCACGGCAGCGACCGGTGACTAAATCCCTCACGTCTCTTTTAGGGCTTTATAAATTTCAAAACCAGAAAACCGTTGTCACTTATATTTTTCTCCGCCTGAAAGAAAACCTGTCCCCAAGGGGTGGGGGCGGGGGATGTGTCGGGAGAGTTTATCTGGAGCAAATGGGATTTCTGATGATTTTTCAATCCCTTAAAAAATCATTCACACGCATGTTCTCATTTCGTCTGCAAAAAAAATCCAACCCTCTACTGGGTTCTAAACACCCAGCCTCACAGGCCGTCTGGAGACGGGGCCGTGAAGCTTTGCCCACAACGGGCCCCTCCTCAGTCCTCGCTGAAGAAGTCCACATTCGTCCCCGTCGTCCCCGTAGCATAGCAAGCAGCCTTTTGTGGTCTGGTCTCTGCCCTACCCCATCCTCACGCCCCTGCCCAGCTTCCTCTCCTGATTAAGATCACTTCTAATTCCCCCAGAGACCCCAGGTCTCCCCCCTATTGCACGTGCTGTTCTCGCTCCTTCTATCTGCCTTGGCCTCGTGGTGAACTCTCCTTGATTCTCCAGAATCCTCCCCTCGGCTCCCACCCAGACAGGATCTTCACTTATAAATGGGGATAATGCCACTGCCTCATGCGCTTTAGTGAGACTCGAATAAGGAACCAGGCAGGACAGGGTCCTGACCAGTGCACCTGGAATGCAGGATGGGTCTGGCTCGAACGCAGACTTCGGGCGACCAGTGGAGCCTGTGACCAGCCAGAGCCTGGGTCAGGGCCTTATCCACTCGCCCAGGGTCCAGGGCAAACGATATTTCCCACCACATAAAAAGGCTGGGAAGTGTCAAGACACGAAAAGTCCCAGCACCTTGCCTGGCACGCAGTAGGTGCTCAATGAAGGCGAATCCGCCTTATCGGCATGATTTCTGTGTTTCTACCGCGTCGCTCTTCTTGCTGGCTTCGCACTGCTCCACGGTCCTGCCTACGTGCCTCTGTCTGTCCCTACCCTGTGAGCTCGGGGACAAAGTTTATTCCTCCCTGCGGCTGCGCCCGGTGCATAAGAAGCACTCGGAAGCAGCCGCTGCACTGAACTTTTGCAATTTCTGGGTCGTGAGAGAAGCAAGACCTCCGCGGTCAGTGAGCACTGTCGCTGACGAAGGTGCTGCCCTGGCAGATCGCTGCTCCGTGGTGTCAGCAATGAGTACTCAGACCGCCAAAGGGAGCCGAGGACGCGCAAAGACTGGAAAGCAAGGGCTTCCAGAACTTTCCATCTCCCGCTCCGGAATGGAAACATGAAGAGAACAGGGCAAGGGCGGTGGAGCCCGTGGCACAGAGCTGTCCCCAGCGGCCCACCTGGTAGCGGGGGTGGAAGCCCAGGTACTGGTGGCACTGCTCGCAGTGGTGGTACGTGTTATAGGCCGCGAACTTGGACAGCCGCATGCGGGAGGTCTGGCGCCGCACGAAGAGGTCCTCTGGCCTCCGGGAGGTCTCTCTGTCTGCAAGAAACCCCCAAGGTCACCGACGGGCAGGGGGCAGGACGCCTCCTCTCTCCCCGGGCTGCTCACGTGGAAATGAGCCCAAAGGCCAGCTGTCGCCGGAGTCTGCGGACCCGCCTCTAGCCCGTCTGGCCCCAAGGTGACGAGGCTGGTCAGCAGTGGCAGTCTCCGCGGGATGAACTAAAGGACTGGCCACACGGCGTCCCACTCAGGGGCCCACGAACGTCATCGACGCATGCTCCAGGAGGCGCTATGTGACGATGCAAGTCGACTGCCGATGGGACACGCAAGGACTACGTATGACACAGGAATCGCGCCCGTTTTTTCAAGTGACCCAGCGGGATTAAGGGGTGAGCACTGAACTCCCAGGGGAGGTGAGACTGTGTGAAGGACCCCGCAGTGAGAGTGATCTGTCCTGAGAACCAGAAGGTAAAATTGCTCGTTCGAAACGGACACTGGCCACTAAGGTTCTGGGTTTCTTGGCAGTGACCCTGAGACACTGCAACGTCACAACCCTGTGAAAATCAGTGGTCCCTGAAGCAGGAGGGGGATAGCAGGGGACCCAGCTCCTCGATGAAGACACACGTCTCTCATCCTCTACCGACCAGGACCTTCAGACCCTTCCAAACGCCAAGAGGGTCCTCATCATTACCAGCGCCCACTGAGCAGCCAGTCGTCCTCCTCGTCCGGGCCCTGCTGGCTAAGTCAGCACCACCAGGTAATGAAGTGCGAGGCCACCAACATTCAGCTATTCCTTTAAGAGGCTATTCCCACGGGCTCTGGGCGAAGGGGAAACAAGACGCCGAGACGTCTGACCTTGTCTCTTCATGCCCTGGTGGTGTGAACAGATCAGGCTGGCATCCTCGTACTTCGGGTCGTGAACCAGGTAGTCGAAAGGCAGCTTCTTGAAGAGCTCCAGGTCAGGCCAGGGGTCGCCGTGGTGCAGGTACTGCCAATCCGGTTCTCCTCCGAGGTCTACAAGGTGGGGAGAAACAGGGCTTCGTGACAGAACAGGAGGCGAGAAGGTGCGCAAGGACGACGCTCGGAGTGGAACTGTTACTGAGTCTGCGGGTCCCCGGGGCAGGCCGCTGGGTCGTGAAGGCTCCTGGCACATATGCTATGTTCGGGATCGTTCTAAGGAGGCATTTCTATTGATCTCTATCCGCAGGTGCAGCCTCACTCTGTGTCCCCCATGGGGTGGGTTTGCTCTGACCCTCATGCCAACCTCAGCTCCTCCCAGCATACCCCGTGCTCTGTGCTCCTCCCCAGCACGGTCCCCCAAACACACCGCATCGGTCCCCATCACCCTGGGAACCTACTGTGGTTCTCCTCGCTCTTGTATCTAAATCCTCCCGGCCAGGACAGCCGGCTCCTGCCCCTGCATCCCGGGAAAGCCTCCCGTAAGTGCTCAAGCCCATCCCTTCCACAGGCCAGCACCACTCGAGGCCCAAACCACACCTTACATTTGCCACGAATCGTCTTACGTTACGAGTGGCGTGGCCCTTTGTGCTCACTAAACGCTTTTTGGTCAAAAGGTAAAAAAAGAAAAAAAAGATGTAGCTGGTGCAACTCCAGTCACATGACATACTGATTAGATACATGATACTGATAGACGCACGTCCGTCCATCCATCCATCCATCCATCCATCCATCCATCCATCCATCCATCCATCTCTCCTTCTATATCGTGCACCTGGACGAGTACACGTCCGCGAGAAGGAGAAGAAAGAAAGGAGGGAAAGGGGAGGGTTTGTTGTGTATCTGACAGGGGCTCAGCGCCTGTGTGTGTGACACCACTGGATCTGCACGGCCCCTGGCGAAACACCAATTATCCAGGTTTTACCGAAGAGAAAACCCAGACAACAAGACAACATCTGAGAAAATGGGCTTTGAAGTTTCACAAACCGGGTTCAAATCCTGTCTTTATCATTGGTACATCCAAGGAGGTGAAGAGGCAGAAACTCAACAGGCCTGCTTTCCTCTGAAATACCCTCGGTTTTCACCCAAAATACAGTTTCCCCAAACTGTGGGGGAAACCACAAGAAACTCAGAGCCGGAAGAGCCTCTTTCCTTCGAAGAAAAGACCAGGGGCTACATGGGCTTCCTCGGTTCCAAATTTTCTCCAAAACCCAAGCACAGTCCGAGCATCCTCTTTGATAAGGGAGAACCGCCAGCGATCGCATGGAGACACCGCATTTTCTTTGTCCCCTCATCTGCTGAGCGACGTTCACGCCCTACGGACAACGCCTGGCTGTGTGCACACCTTGGCTACCGTGAATAATGCCTCAGCGAACCCGGCGACTACGGGAGGGCCTGGCTCTGCTAATTAGCTCGATTGTGGTGATGACGAAATTGTCAAGTTGTGCACCTTAAATATGTACAAAAAAAGAAAAGGAAAAGGAAGTGCTGTTTAGATGCCAACGCCCCTCCCTCGTCCCCTTTCCTTACAACACAGCGAGGACTCCGCACACAAAACTCCGTCCCGAAGCGACACGTGAGTGTACCGGACCAAGCTCGTAAGCCCCATGAATCGGGCGGACTCTGGCCTGTGAACAGGGAGGAAAGGCCGCTCCCCGTGCATCACGTGTTCCCATGTCGCCCATGACATTGACCTCTGTGCCCGGACGCCTGAGCGAGGAACCTGCCCTTGGTGGGTCCCTCCGCTTTCTGGAGGCGGCAGGCAAATCCAGGTTAGTTCAGGCACCGCCACCTCCCAGCTGGGCTCCTGGGCACATGATCCATCAGGAAAATGGAATCGTGACGTGGATCCCAGGGGGTCGCGGAGGCAGTTAAGCGTGCTGAGTTACGCGGAATACCCAGCGCAGTGGGCGGCACTTGGTCGACAGTGATGCTTGGTAAAGTAATCTTACCCGCACCAAGGCCTCTCGGGCACTATTCTGATACGGAGCAAAGTGCCCACCAGAGAAAAATCCGAACACCCCGCAGGGGCCTTGGGTAGGGGAGTCTGATCGTTAACCTGAGGTTTCCATCCAGAAAGCAAGAGACCAGGCCGCTCGAGACACTGATGACAGAGGATTCGGGGTCACCAACAGACACTCACCGACGTTGATCTCTTCCTCATCGTAAACATCCACTTCTGTGAGCCGGATGAGCATTCTGGACAGAATGCTGAGGAACTGCAGGTAGGCGCCTGTCTTCCCAATCTGTGAGGGCGTTAAACCCGGAGCCAACGGTCAGTAAGCCCTGTCCCCGCGCTGGCACCCGCTGGAGCGCCCGACGGGCCTCAGGACACCTGCCTCTTTAAAGATGTCACCTAGTGACAGTGAGAGCCCAGGGGTGCAAAGACGCTTCGGGGGAAATGCGGCCAGAGAACCAGGCGGGCGGGCAGACGGCCTCCTGAGACCTGGCTGCTCATGAGTCACGGCCAACACGTCTCTGGCTTTAAGCAGCGCGTTTTTTAAGCTGTTGGACATCAGGCTTTGTCCCAAGCTAAAGAAAGGTCGCTTCACCATAAAACACAGTTTCCTGAGAGTCTCGTATCATCGCAACACGTCCAGGAAAAGGAATAAAATGACTGACCTTCTCTTTCTTATCATATCAGAGGGTCCCCTGCTCCCTCGGCCCAGCATCAGGCAAGTAAACTACTGGTCCTAGGTTTATTTTGGTCACCATGGGTTAAATGGGCACCTGTCAAGCACCCTAAAACCTTCCCTCCCACCCCATTTCTCTAGGGATGTGCTTTTCAAGTTCTTAGCTCAAGGCCTGGTTCGCAAACGTTGATGCGTGGAAATAACTGACTTTTCAAGAAAACATAAAACACAGCTGGTGGAAGTGTCAGAGAAAATCTCTGCAGTGCATGTCGACAAAGGATTAAAACCTATAATCCCTAAAGAACTCTTACAAAGCAACAGGAAAAAGTGAAATGGCCTAAAGGGGAAATCGGAAAAATCACTGTACAAGGAGGACCAATGACCAGTAAATAAATAAAAATAGATTCAACCGAATAAAACCATTTCACACTAGTTTCTCCCAACCGAATAGGCAAAAAATGTAAAGTTGATAACATCCAGTAATGTGAGGGCATGAGAAACTGGGATCCCCTTTCTTAAAGCATTTTGGGTTTTTTTTCCTATTTTTAAAAATAATAATAAAAAGTAATACGTGCTCATTTAAAAGTTCAAGAACTACAGATGAATAATGAGGTAGAATATTCACAAATCCCACTCCACTCCCCAGGTAATGATTTGGTGGCTATTCTGTCAGAGATTTTTTTTAAAAAACGTTTACACACGCACAGACACATATGACACTATTTTTTTCTATAAATATATATATATATATACACATTCTGCAACTTTTTAAAAAATTAAAGATCTGAGAGATATTTCAGGGTCACTAGATAAAGCTCTTTCCCAAATTTTCCATGGCTCCCTTGCATGCATTGAGCCCAAATTTATTCGACCAACTTTGACCAATGGCGTTTAAGCTGCTTCCGGTTTGGTTTTACTATGGCAAACAACACGAAAACGGGCATTCTGGCACACATTTTTGTAGGTTTATATTTCTCGGGATAGATTCCTGAGAATGAACATTCTCAGACAAAAGGCGGCACGTCTTGAACGGTGACAGTGATGGTGCAGATGCTGAGGGCCATGGGTGACAATTACTGCAAGTTTCCACGGTCGGGCCACATTCCGGGTGCCCTATACCTGATCGCCCTCTCGTTTAATGCCCTCACTTCTGTGATGCAGGCACTATTGTTTTCCTCATTCTCAGGGGAGAACGCTGAGGCACGGAGAAGGCTGGAACCCGTCCAGGGAGTCAGGCGCTGTCTGTGTCAGGATCCGACCCCAGGCGGCTCACTCCAGGGCCCACCTTCCTGACAAAGGCCCTAAGATCATACCAACCTACGGTCCTCCTCACATACTCTTGACACTTGACAGTCACGCCTTGAAGATCTGTGCCATTTGACAGGAGAAATGGTCTTTTGTGGCCGAGGAAACACCCTGAGCTGGGGCAGGGCTGAGATGCCGACCGTCCTCCGGCCTCCCTGTTACGTTTCACCAGATCTTCCAGGGTTGGAGCCAGCAAACTACGGACCGGCCGTGAGCACCACGTGAAACCACACGGGAATGCAGAACGGCAGTTTGAAGGAGCAAGACGCACCCACAGATCGGCCCTCCACCCCCCCGTCCCACATCACACGAAAGAAGAAACCGAGGTAAGACGATGGGTGGCAGGCGGGTCCCAGCTTCCATCCACCTGCCCACTGCGGGGCCGTCAGAGGAGATTCTGCTGCAGGAACGGCAGACACGACTAAGGGGGTGCTGTCAGCCCACCGCCTGCCCTCTGGTCTGCGCACAAGGGCCCCCCCAGAGTCCAGGCCGTGGCAGGGCTCACCCACCTGAGGGGGGCCGCTGAGCAGCAGCCTGCGTGGGTGGAAGCCGTCCCCTCGGCCCTCGGCGCGGTCGCCGTAATCCATGTGGCTGGGCCGGGGCACCGTCCACTGCCGGTAGTACAGGGACTGCTCCGTGGAGGTCATCGTTTTGCTGAGCAGGGGGCGGAAGGAGCTGGCCCACATGACCGAGTGGGAGGGCAGGAGCGAGGCGGCCTTGGGCAGGCCGCTGCTGTCGGTGGACGTGACCATGTCGTACACCAGCTTGGGCAGGAAGACGATGGGCGGCCGCTGGCAGGCCTTGGCCATGGAGCAACGGGAGGCCTGCAGGACCACGGTGCCGGCAGAGGGCACCGTGGACGAGGACGACGAGCCCGAGGACGACAGCTGGGAGGACGACGAGGTGACCGGCACCTGGACGCTCCTCTGGCCAGGCTTGAGGCCATAGTCAGGCTGGGGGGCCAGCCCGGGGCTGTGCCTGCTGATGACCGGTGGCCCCTGGCTGGCTCGGAGCCTCTGCTTGTCACCAGGGACCCTGCCCTCATCCGAAGGGCTGCAGGGCTGCGGGGATCTGGCCTGCTCGCCCGGCGAGGGCCCCCCAGGCTGAGCCGAGGACTCGCCGCAGAGGGCCGAGCCTGGGGAGAGAAGAGCCTGTCAGTCACGGCCCAGAAACGACAGGCCCTAAATCCGATGGCCGCCTGCTCCCGCAGTACAAACCACCCGTACTGGACAGTTACTGGGAATTGCTGTTAATGCTGTCACACCTCTGAGGAGATGCGAACTCTTCTGTCCTCTGACAAACCCGAGATCTGCTGCTGGGAGACGGCGGGTGACACCTGTATGGTATGCATTTGCCTCCCACCCCACCCCGTGCCTAACATGCCACCCCTAAGGCCTCTCCTTTGCAACCCCGCGCCCTCATCTGCTCCGGGGACCCTCGTCTTCGGCATTGGACCCAGGTTCATGCTTCTGGGCAGGCTGTCCCTTTCCGTCACCTCACGGAGCTCAGGTCTCACCTCTGCACCAGCACAGAGGCGGCTCCTAGCTCAAACTGGCAGCAAAACCCAGAGGCCTCGACGGGCTTTACCTAACGCTATAATTACTCAGCTTTTCGGAGCTTTCAGGGTAGGAAACGCAGCACGCACAGCTGCTACCACATACGGAGTTTCCCGTGCCCCTCCCCCATGGGACCACGACGAGAGCCAAGGCGAACGCAGGTCACCTGGACACACGGGAGCAGCACCCTGGCCCCCATCTTTTACAAGGGGGTACACATCCGAGGCTGCGCAGAAGGCAGGGCAGATGGGACACTCATCTGCACCTCAGCTCCGTTGTCTGTCCCCCAGGACATGAGAGAGGCCATCTCCCAGGCAGGCCTGACACGCCTTTGTGACCCTCTTTGGAGAGGCTTCCTGCCACCCTGCAGCACCTGGATCAGCCTGCGTCCCACTCACCACACCGCTCAGGCTGCCCCACTCTGTGCTCACGTGTGACAAGCACCCCGCCCTCCTGGCTCACCATCACCCCAGGCTGAAGAGGAGAGAGAAGGAGAGGAAACCAAAGATGCCTCCAGGCCAAAGCCCCTGCTGCTCTGACCTCTGACCGACACCCCCCACCACTCACCCTTGCAGCCTACCTTGACCACAGCCAGGCCCTCTCCTGCACCCTGAGCACCCCTCAGGGCCACTCACGGAGCCCAAGTCCCAGCCGCACCGTCACACCCTGAGGTTTGACTTGCCCGGGAAGTTTCCTCTACCTGGAATGACTTCTCTACCTGGACCGCCTCCTCCTCCACCTGGACCATCTCCTCCTCTTCAACCTGGACCGCCTACTCCTCCACCTGGACCGCCTCCTCCTTTACCTGGACCATCTCCTCTTCAACCTGGACCATCTCCTTCTCCACCTGGACCATCTCCTCCTCCACCTGGACCATCTCCTCCTCCACCTGAACCATCTCCTCCTCCACCTGGACCGCCTCCTGCTCCACCTGGAACACCTCCTGCTCCACCTCCTCCTGGACCACCTTCTCCTGCACTGAATACCCTCTCTTCCATGTCCCAGTTAAGTGTCAGCTGCTCTCTGAAACCTGCAGGGACTGCCTCACCCCCAAATCCTCCCACCCGAGACAAAATTAACCACTTCTTTATCGTGTAACCATCACGCTCCACATGCGAACACGCGTGCAGAAGCAGCACAGACGCCCTGTGGCAGCACAACACACACGGTTTGCGAGGAACCATGAACTCCCCGGGAGCTGGTCCACATCCACTCCTCCTTCGATGCCCGGATCCGGACGTAAAGCAGGTCCTCGACCAATGCTTATGGCATCATTTCACGTATGTGGGTCCTGGCTGCTCTCAGAGACCAAGGTGTCCTTCTGGGCAGAGGCTCTGGGCGTTTTATCCACTTCCCCTGCCCCCTCCACCAAATGCCCCAGCTCCGAGGTCCGTGACCCTCTGCTGCCCGCGCTGCTTCTGCCCCCGGAGTCTCCCATGTCCACTTCTCCCCGCCCTCGGACTCCACGAGAACACCGCACCTGCCGATTCCCCAAACGTGGAGCCCTGCGGGGGGTGGCCCTTGGCCACCATGCTGGGACAGAATCCATGACCTTCCCCTGGGAGAGGAGCCTCTGAACCCCACCATGCGGCCCAAACCCCTCGCGCTCCCAGACCCCAGGCCAGAAGAGCGTTCACCCTCTACCAGCCCAGACCCTCAGACTCCCTTTCCTTTCTAGTCCTCAGTGATACAATGAAGGCCCTCTCTTCGTTCCCTGAAACGTCAAGAAAACGGTCCCCTGTGGGCTCCCTCCCGCCTGCAGACTTACTGGACACCTTCGAGGACAGAGGTGAGGACGCAGAGTCGTGGGAGCGGGGCCCTTCCCTCTTCACCGGGCTCCTCTTCTCCGCCGTGGAGCCTGTTCCAGAACACACACACTGAAAACGCCTCGCCATCGTCACCCTGTCACCGCCACCCAGCACTGGACAGTTTGCAAAGAGCATTCACAGGGCTCATGTCTCTCCACCTCTCCATCCCTCCACTGGCCATCCTCCAGGTGCCCGCCTGCGACAGACCATCAAGGGGACAGAAGGAATAAACCACAGGGCAGGCCAGGCAGGCCCCCACGGCTCAGTGGGGGCGGTGGGGGCTCCCGCCTGTGAGCCGAAGCTATGAGGTGTGTAAGGAGAGCAGGGGGAGGGCGGGCCCGGGTGCCCAGAGGCCAGACTCCCACCCCGCACAAGGAGGCAAGAGCAGGAACATCCTGGGAGCGGTGACCCCGACCTGCGTCCCGGAGACCCAGCAGGAGTTTCCAGGGGAAGCAGAGAGAAGACGGAACTCAGAGCAGTGGGGAGAGTGTCTGGTGACCCCGAGGGGACAAGCGCAGAGCTACGGCTGGGTGCGGCCCAGGGCACGGGTGCAGAGTGGGGGCTGGCGAGGTGAGGGGGCAAACGGTGAAACTAACAGGTGGGCCGTGGCATGCCAGGAGCGTGGAGTCCCCCACGGGCAGCAGGGAGGTCGGGGCATTTCAATGTCACGGTCACGGTCACGCCCGCGAGGCCACAGCCCCAGGGACCCTGCCGGGCCAGCCTTTCGATCCCCGTCTTACAGCTGAGCACTCCAAGGCTGGGAGGACCGGTGACGCGGCCTCGTCGCCCAGGCAGCGGGCAGAGGGTCTTCTGTCCCTGCCCCCGTCTCCCCCGCACATCACAGCCCGCAAACACGTCGCGTTGTTATATTCGCGGCTTTTTATTCCTTCTCCCTGCGCTGCAGACCACAGCCACCCCCCGCACTGCTCAGACCTACGCGTCCTGCTAAACACACGGTGTCAAACGGCCAAGTCCCCGAATGAAACCGGCCCGTTTCCATACGATAACGGACGCGCTCCGTCAAGCTGACTCCCACAGAGGACATAACGAGTGACCGACACCGGGCGGGCATTCCACCACCACGCCAAGCCAAGCATGAACTCGACCCCTAAAAAAGACCCTCCACCTGTCTTCCTAGTCATTCCGAATTCGAGAGCTAGGAGGAACCCACTAGGAATTCCGTTCCTAAACCGTCGAAAAGAAAACAAAAATCTGAAATCAAAATCCAACGAGAGATTTGCCATTTCCTCCAAAGAAGCATCTCTATAGCTGTCACCCGGGGCTGCCACCGACCAGCCCCGGGGCCACGCGGAATAGGGCACGGCTGTCTCCGCAAGCTCGGGCCGCCCCTGGATGAGGAGCGGAGGCCGAACCTTCTGTGCCCAGCTCCTCGTCCTCGTTGTCTGTGCTGCTCAGCTTCTCCGCGTCGCTCTCCAAGGCCGCGCCGGGGACCCCCTTCTCCAGGGGGGCCTCGTTGCTCACGAAGTAAGCAGCCAGGCCCAACTCCTGCTCCAGCGCCGTCCTCACCAGGCAGGACGAGTTGATCAGCCGCAGGTCACAGTACCTCAGAGACCTGGGAGGAAGCAGAGGAAGGGGTCCCTCGCCAGCCTCCTACACCTGAGCACGGCGCCCGGCGCCGAGAGGAACGGCCTGCCTGCCCGTCAGGGCCCCAGGACTTGAGCAAAGGGAAAAGCGAACAGCGTCACAGTGAGCCCCCCGCCCCAAAAAACGGGTTCTAAGCCCAGTTCTGCCACTGCCCGGCGACAGAACCCTCCACTAGGGTGCAGCTGCTCGGACGCTTAGACTGTTCTCCTCTGAAAGGTGGGAATGAACATTAACGACCATCCAAGTGCGTCGCTGTGAGGAGTATACGGAGTGAGGGGACATTTAATTATTCGGCCGACGTTCGACACGAGAAAAGCCGAGCGCAGCGCCTGACACTGAGACAGTACTCAGGGAATGCTCGCTCAGGCCCCAGACACGTGCAGGCCAGGGTCCTCGTCCTCAAGGAGCTGGGGAATGGAAGAATTAATCCATGAGAAACAGCAACGACCGCGGTCGAACATTTGGATCCCCTTTTCCGGGCCTCGCGTACGTGGGGGTGGCCCGGGGAAGGCAGGCAGCCCCGGAGGCCACGTCAGCCACACAGGCCTGACCCCTCTCTGTACGCCACCGTTTCCTCGCCACCCGTAGGGGGTTCCGGAATGGTCCCTCTCCCTGGGTTGTGGCGAGAGTACAGGGAAAGAAAGCACAGCGTGAAGCGAATCCGGCGGACCGGCCAGCACACAGCAGGAACTCGGGACACGTCGGCTCCTTCTGTTCTGGTGCACACAGCGACGTGCAAAGGCCCTGAGCACGGCTGCCTGCTCCTCTCCGTGAGCGGGAAGTGCCACCTGTCCCTGCCAGTTCCACCAGGTGCCTTACTGGGGGCCCAAGGACCTCTGTCCTGAGTGTCTACGGGTCTGGGTGGAGACCCTGGGAGGCACCGAGTGGGCTCGGGGTGTCGTCTGCTGGGCTGTGGCAGCTCCGGGGAGCACGGCCTCTGAGGCAGTCAGCCCTGTGTGCTGGAAGAACGGGCTTGTCCCGAGTGGCATGAGCCACCTGTCCCCTTCCCGGAACACCTCCTGAACCCCTAGACACCAGCGTAAATGTGACCCCAACACCCCGAGATGGTAAAACTCTTTCCTAAATGGAGGGTCCATCCCTAACTCACACAGTGACCACCACTCCCCACTCCACCCCCGGTCCCCAGCCATGGGGAGAAACCGAGGGAGGCATCAAACCTATCTCCAGCTACAGCCCCCCACATACACACGCAGAGCCTGGGAACGGCCCCACCACACGCCCGGAGCCCATGTGGCGCCCGTTGGAGAATCAGGATGCGTGGCCCGGGCCTCAGACACATTTCACCGCCCCCTGCACTCACCGTGGCAGGGTCTCCCCGTGCGGGTCCATCCCGCTGAAGATGAGGATGCAAGGCAGGCCCTCCAGCTCCAAGTACGTCTGAGGCCTCCACTCGGCTTCCTCGATTTTCTGCCACGTCTGCGGATCAGTAAGGAGAAACACGGCCTCAGGCTCCTGACCTCCCAGCTGGTCAGGCCCCAGGGGACCTTCGGGGCCTCCTGCTGATCTCCAGCCCCCGCACTGCACCCTCCCGTGACAAAGACAGGGCTCGGCACTGCAAGTAAGTAGGCCTGGACCCCGGCCACTCAGCACGCTGCCTGTGTGGGTGAGCTCCCCAAGAAACACCTGCCAACCGACCGGCGGGTTCTCCGGGAGACGGTACCCATGCTAAATTGTATCTGACATTTTCTGCTGTTTCCCAGTCGTGGGGCTGTGCCTTTCATGCATGTTCCTACTCATTATCGTTTCAACGTTCCCTCTTTTCCCCTTTTCATCGCCCGTGGGTTTAGCGAGAAGCTGCTACGGGCCAGGGCACTCTGCTAGGTTTGGGGTCGGGGGGGCTGAGATCTTAGGGGTGGTTCCTGCCTTTCATCGCCTTGGGGAAGAGCCAGATGACGGACGGGGAACACCTAACTGACCCCAGTGGGGTAGGTGAGGACCCCAAGTGTGTGTGTGGGGGGCGGCCTCCGGAAAGAGGCAAAGATGCTGAGCTGAGTCCCGGGGCTGACGGGCACGAGCTAGACGACGGACGAGAAGGAACGCACCCCTGGAGGAAAGGCGAGCACGCTACAGCCCCGAAGTCTGCACCTGCGAGATGGTGTGTTTGTGGGGGCCGCGAAGGGGTCGGCGGGACTCTGGACTGAGAGATCGGGTAGGGGTGCGGCACCGATCGCCCCTCCTGTCCCCGGGCCGAGCACCCACCTTGAGCTGCTTCACGAAGTGCTTCCCCACGGTGAGGCTGGCGCTGGGGTCGCCCAGGATGATCTCGAAGTGCCGGTCCAGCGCCAGGCGCGCCCGCACGTGGGCCAGGCGCTCGTAGGCCACGGCCGCCAGGGGCGAGCAGGGCACCCGCAGCAGCACCATGAGCCCGTGGCCGCGGGGGCACTGCTTCGGGGCGTTGATGAGGTTCTGGGTGATCTCCAGCGTCTCCACCGACGTGTAGCTCTTCATCTGCGAGAGGCCGCTCACGGCCATCATAGCGGCCGCGTAGTGCTGCACCAGGACGAAGGTCCTGATCACCGCGCTGTGCAGGCCGGGGAACCTGCAACGGACAGAGGGACCAGGCCATGACCCCGGGCTGCTCCAGAGCAAGCAGGCTCTCTCGCGACAAACGAGGGACCCAAGACACCCTGCCATACGGGCCATTCCCAGATGACGGACAGGCCGTGCCCCTTTCGGAGCTGGCCGTGTGGAACCTGGAGCAGACGCCTTCCCTACAAGTCCGATCGTAAGCTGCCTTGTCAGGAAACAAAAGGAGAGGCTCGTCGTCGCTGTCGCGGTCCCCCTGCCTGCTCAGTAAATATTGTTCAATGAATGAAGAGGTGGATGAATAAAACAAACGCCTACCTAGTCCGTCCCCGGCTCGATTGACCGTTTCCCAAGGTGGGTGGTGGGCGTCAGGCCCCCACTATTAGCAGGAGAACCCCAGCGTGCCCTGTACCCAGACCTGGGAGACCGTCTGACAGGCACAGCGGTGCGATCGCTTCAGGCACAGCGGTCAACAGAAATGTAACCGAATACGATTTAACTGGACAGTGAGTTACGCGTCAGAACACATCGGTCGAGCGGCAACCCCAGCGTTCTGCTCTAGAAGCCGAGGCTGCCCTCTGCGTCCCCCCCCAGAGGCGGCGACCCCTCCCACGACCACGTGCACGGCTGGGACGGCCCTGACCCCCGGGTCAGAAGGACGCGGAGCCCCCAGGCCACTGAGTTTCGCGGTAGCAACAGCCGAGCTGACAGCCGGTTCCTGGGCGATGCGCTCGTGAGTCTACGTGGCTGGGGTGAGGCCCCTGCTCAGTGCCTTTCGGAGCAAAGGTAAAGACACGTCTCGACCTACAGAGTCAGGAACTGGAGCATGGCCGTGCCGCCCCGGTCGTCCCCCGGCAGCCAGCTGGCCTCCCACCGCATCCTGAGGTCCTCTCCTGCCATCACTCTGCTCCCTTCCTTCCTTCTTTCCCCTTAGCACTCCACCGTTGTCATGGGTTCTACAACCCGGACGGTTGGCTTAGCAACTGCCACTGGCGATGCTGTCTCCGGAGGCATAGCCGGTCTGCGGACTCAGAGGCCCAAGGCCTGCTTTGCCTTGCCCATCGCCATCAGAACCAAAGAGCCGAAAGGCACTAATCCAGTCGAAGGGATTTCGTTCCTCGGCGGGTGTTCCCGGGAACAGCGATCCCGCGAGATGCTGAAGACGCAGGACAGGCCGGCCGTCTCGAGATTTACGGCCTGTGTGGCTTATAAAAGGCCCTGAGCACGCGCTTGGGAGAGAAATCTTTTGGTTCAAGTTTCTCAAGCACATCTGGCCACGGAACCCCCTTTGGCAAACAGCTGTTCGCACCCAGCACCCTTCGGAGCGCAGTCTGAGTGAGAAACCCCGTCTGATTTACCCAGCCCGCGAGGAAAGTGGGTGCTGTGAGAAGCGGCGGCCCGGGCCCCTCGTTCTGTCTTGCGTTCGACGGTCTGTGAACTCGGCCTGGCTTTGCGACATGAACCGTGTGTGGTGTCGGCAACCCCTTAACCCGCCAGGGCCTCGGTTCCCTCGTCTGTAAAATGGCAGCATCACTACCTGCCTCCCAGGTCGGCCTGGGCCCGGGTTACAGGGCTACAGGGAACAGCCGGGTTGGACTCACTCTGCCTTCACACCCAGGTGTCACAGACGAGGCGAGTGGCCCGGGGTCGTGGGGTCTCTCTGACCCTTACTTCATTTGCAAAAAAGGGATAAATAATAAAAAGATCATGAAAGTAGGCTCTCGGAACTGTGACCGGCACAACAGCAGCGCTCGACAGGTGACGCGCAGAGGAAATGAAAGACGGTTGTCACTCTCTCTTCCTTTACACTTTTTGGTATCTCACCTTCCACTTTGCCACCTCGGAGTCTTGAACACTCAATCCCACATCCCGGCATATTTCTACCCGTCTGGAGCGACAGCACGCCAGAGACGTCAGCGTCCCAAAATGCAGGACGAGAAACGAACCAGGGCCCCTTTAACGGAGAGACGGAGCCGTCCACAAGGGAGGGAGGGGATCCCTGCCCAGAATCCTCTGGCTGCACACACCCCAACTTGCCCTTGACGACCAAGCCTTTTCAGGAACTTCAAAGACAGACGGGTGGGTACCTTTTCCCCAACGCGGTGACCATGGCCTCGAAGGAGCTGTCGTATCTCAGCAACGGGAGGCTGTGTCCTGAAAGGGTGGACTCGATGAACTCCGACAACCCAAAGTACTTCTTGTTCTCAGGATACAGGTCCACCCCCTAGAAGAGAGGAGCGGAGTCACTCAAACCTCGAATTTTCGGGGACCGAGAGCGTCACGATCTAGGCACTGCGATGACCTGGGCAGGCATCTTGAGCTACGTTGTGCCGCCTCTGCAGTCCTTGGATGACATTTTATCAATCTCTATCCTTTGAAGACCCAGAGCGCAGAGCACTCGTACCTAAAGGACGGCGCGTCCCCATCAGTCGAGACTTTGCCCTTCGCTGACCCTGGCGTGGTCGCCAAGAAGAAAGGCAGCCTCATCATTTTTTTTAACGTGCACCTATCTTTGTCAAAACTGCTTCTTTCCAACAATTTTAAGCTGGTTTTAGGAACAGGCAAATCCACTATCTGGCATTAAAATCAAGAGAAAAAAGAGACATTTATCTAACCCATTTTATTGACCTCAACGTAAAATTCCTCCCAGACTCACTTCAGAGCTTCTCAAACTCCAGAGCAACGTCGGGGAGGCCGTTAAAATGGCAAAGACACGGGCGTCCCCCTCAGAGGGCGCCGTGGTTAAGCACGACGAGGGCCACGGAGCCAGCGGACCGGGCCACGTCCCTCCCGGCTCTTCCCCCGTCCCCAGCCGCACGGCTGAGGCCGTGGCTCCGCCGCGCCTGCCTCAATTTCCCCTCGTGGAAATCGGAAGTCACCCTCGCACCTGCCTCCTACATGCATTCACGTGATGAAGCACGTAGGACGGCGCCAACGCGGCCCAGGGTGAGCCCTGCACGAGCAAGTGTCCTGCCTGCCACCGAGTCTGAACCTGCTGGGCCGGAGGGAGCCGGGCGAGCATCCTCGAAAGCTCCCCGCCGACTCTGAGACACTCCACAGAGGTCCGGGAACGGACGCTCGCGTGTTGCTTGTGCCACTCACTAGACACCCACCACCCAGCGTTCCCGAATCACCAGAATCGTCCTGACCTATTCTGGAGAGAAGGGAGAGGCGACAGACTGACCACTCGCCCGGTTCCGTGGATGCGCGTTCGGTGTGAGGAAGGGGGTCTCGGCCCTTGCTACCTAAGGCCGTGGGGGTAGGGAGAACAGGAACATTTCCCTGGAGCCTCTTCTGTTGAGATGGGGGCGCCCACTGACGAAGCTCGGGAAAGGTTCTCAAGGCCAGGAAGGGTCTTTAACTCTAAGCCTGGGTCGAATTAAAGATCCGAAGAGCTGGGACCCACGCGACCCCCAGCGACACGACGCAGGGGTCATCTTGGCACCGGGCAGCAGCCAGGGGGCGGGGGACACTCACGCCGCTGTAGGAGGCAGGCCAGTGGACCTCGTTGTAAGGGCTGATGAGGGTGTGCTGCGTCTGCAGCGCGTAGGGGAAGGAAGTCACGTGCAGGGTCACGATGTTGGGGGCCTCCTTCACCTCCCGGCAGTTGAGCAGCCTGTCCACCAGTCCCACAGACAGGTCGCTTTGGGAACAGAGATTATGAACAGCGCTACTGGGGGGAGAAGAGGGGGAGAAGTGGGATGACTAACGCCGATCTAGAATTCGCAGGGATTAAATTAATAAACAACCCCCCACCTCCCCCGCAACACTGCCGACAATCAAAGCTTATGGCTCTGCCCATGACAAGAAAAATGACATTTTTAAAAATGGCTGCACGGCAGTACCTGTCGGGGACTCCCCTGACACTCACTGCTGGAAAGCTTGCCCGGGGCCCGGTGTTTACAGACGATCGATCATCTGCGTGGCGTACGGTCCCCCTGCTCCTCAGCAGTGACCCGCCCCAGGAGTGCTCAGGGCATTGCCTTTCCTTTCCTCCTGCGGCCCGGTCCGTTGCTACCTGTCTCCGTAACCCTTTTCCCTAAAGCCCTGCTGATTTTACAGTGATCCAAAGAAGGTCTAAAATGGTGAATGCTACACTGGGTTTAAACGTACAGGAGCAGAATGGGGAGCCTTAGGGCCTGTCTCTGGGACAATGGCCTCACCACAAATCTAGGGGAACAATAAAAATCGGTGCCTCTTCACCTTTTGGGTGGCAAGTAGCTGCTCTGAGAAACCTGCCCCCAAGGTGAATATTGGCCACACAGCTTTTTATCCAATTCAGGATGTTTAAACGCCCCCATGCCCACCCACGAACCCTAGACTGTCGACCCTTTGTCCAGGTGATCTTTAAGGCGCCGCCAGGCCTAAGCTCCGAATCCGTGCTGAATCAAAGCCTTCCTCCACCGTCTGACACAGGATCCATGCCAACCCTGCCGCGTGTCCAAGTCACACTGACCTCACGAGGTCCCAGTGGGCATGGTCGTGGATGAGGACGAAGAGCGTATGCGGATTCTGAAAGGAGTTCTGCAGGAAGGACTTGAACCTGGTCTGCGCCTCGGCATCCAGCTTCAGGACGTACTGCTCCACCCTCTGCTTGGTCACGTGCTCCTTCTCCAAGCCGAGCTCCAGCAGAACCCCTGCGACACGGTAGAAACACGTCGGTGACTCCGCGACGACCCCGCCACAGTTTGCTTTCACTCAGCAGGCACCTGACGATCCTCGCCCCAAGGCTAACGGGATGCAGGAGACACGGTGGGACAGGCGGCAGGCTCCGAGGCAAGCGACTGTGGGACAAGCATCAGGCGCTGGGCCAGAGGCAGGTCTGCCCCCAGCAGCCCACCCGGGGACACAGCAGAGCTGGCTTCGTGAAACAGCTGGTCCCAGGCACGGTGACTGCAGGGAGGGGAAGGAGAGGGAAGTCCTGCCCCCGATGAAACCACCTCCCAGCCTGATTCCCCCGGGGCCGTGGGCTACACCAGGATAGTGACTCCTGTAGGACATCGTTCTCTGTGTATTTCACATTTAACCCCTTAAAGGAGCAGGGAAAACGCATTCAGCTGGATGTCAACACAGAGGTCGTTGACCTGAGTGGGATGAAGTGAAAATTCAAGTCACGGTTCCACCCGTCACGGATTACAAAATCCTGGGCAAGTCGCTGCCTCTCAGCATCGGTCTCCTGATCTCCCACACGGGGGTGACATCTCTCGCCCCCACCTACTTCGGAAGCAAAGACTGGAGTCCGAAGGCCAATCTGAATTTAAGTGGCTCAGGGTCTTCCCACGCAGACATCCCGACGCACCCCCGAAAGGCCCCGAACCTGAATGCCAGACGTGGAACAGGGTCTGCTGGTAGGTCACTTCTGAGGGCGGGATACAAATGAGGAAGTCCACCTTCTCGAAGGACCCTAAGTCCAGGTTTTGGGTGCTGGAATCCGCAATCGAGCACACGTGGGAGAGCAGTTTCTGGGCTACGGCCAGCTGGAAGGGCCGGACGTGGTGGGGCTCCGGCCCGTAACCTGCAATGAGAGCCGCCGTGAGGGCGAGGCGCCCCCGAGAGCAGGTGGCCACGGCCCTGGACCTCTGCTAGGGAATCAAAGTGGCACGAAGTGACAGGGAAAGGGAGAAGAGCGTGCCTGCTCTGGACTGTGCGCCACTGTAGTCACTTCACACACCTTTCGTAATTTAATAATAAAAGGATGAACTCGGGGAGCACAGAGGTGATGAGCTATCCTCCCCGAAGGGGACAAGGACAGCGCCCCAGGGAAGCTGATGCTGAGTTTGGACTTTGGAAGTGGCTGCAAGAGGAGACATCACAGCTCCTCAGGTGCTTAACACAAATAAAATATCTCAATGACGTGTTGATAAGCTGGAAACCAACACAGAGAAAATGCGCCGTCTTGGGAAAAGAGCACAAATGTACATTTCGGGGTAAACGAGCTTTACCAGAAAGGACTAAAATGAAAATTAGCTGTTACGTTACGTCCAATTTGATGCTAAGGAGAAGCCCTGCCTTCCGGACATCCTTGTAGCCCTACGGGTTCCCCGATGCTGCCTCAGACCCCGCCACCGGCTCCTTCTCGCCACTCACTTGTGCACGTCGGGGCCCCATCGACATCCGGGGATGCCGATTTGGTGACGGAGGAGGCAGTGAGTGAGGACGAAATATGGCCCTGATTTTCCTGATGAAATTTGTCCAGCAAAACGTCAATGTCGCCCTCTGCCCAAAACAGAGAATAACAGAAATGGGGTTTGCACCTCGTGAAGTTCGGCAAACACCTACGGGACCCCTGCTAGGTATCAGGTGCTGTCCTGAGCCTGGGGAACCGGAGACAAAGGAGACATGGCCAGTCCTGTCAACGGGTCCGCAGCCCGTCAAGGAAGCTACGCAGGGACACCGCAGGTGCTGGGACAGAAGGAAGAACGAGGCGGTGAAGGACAGGAGGAAGGGGTCCCAGCCCATCTTAAAGGGGCTGGCAAAGGTTTCTGGGAGGAAATGGGCAAGTCTTGAGGGGTGAGTAGCCAGACAAAGACGGGAGAAGGGCACGCCCAGCACGTGACCCACGGAACGAGGCACAGAGGACACACTGCTGCGGCGAGGAGCTTCAGAGCAGTCAGAGGGGCAGGCAGGAGCCATGGTGGACGAGGCCTGAGAAGCAGAGGGGGACGGGCACAAGGCCTTCACGTGCCCCAAAACAGAAATAACAAACCCCCCTACACACACACCTAGGACAACCCACAGCCCGTGCAGGGGACCACGCCAGCCAGGGCCTCAGATGCTGGGGCGCAGGACGTAGCAGCCGCCCTGCACGTCTCAGCCAAGGCCAGCCTCGGCAGGTCCCCGGGCGATGGGCTCCGAGATGCCCTCCCTCCTCGTGTCTTGGTTTATTTCTGTCTCATCCCCTTGTGACTCTGTCTGGCTACAAGCCTACCTGGACAGAGGGAGCTAAAGAAGGCCCCCAAGGAGTCCACTTTCCCCGTAAGCAGGGCATAACTGACTTCTTTCTGGTACTCCGCTGGGGTGAGGAGGCTCTCGGAGAGGATCCGGGCCTGGTATTTTCCTGGAAAACAGACGACAACTTCCACTGGGCCCCCTGAGAAGCAGCATACGGGTTCCTCGATGACGGGTTTATGGCTGTCCCTCCTTATCTCTGCCCCCGGGCCCGGCAAGCACTGTGCCTGGCTAAGAGCAGGGGTCCGTGCTGGGTACGTGGCAGCAGGGCGCCCCATCCCGGCCCAGTGTAGTAGGGGGGGCCACCGAGGGGCCTTGGAACCCGCCTCTCCCCACTTCCCAGCTGCGAGTCTAACCCTCCCGGACCCCCCTTGCTGAGCTGGAGCACGAGGCTACCCACAGTGCCCGCTGCACAGGCCTGCCGGGCGCAGGAGACAAGGCCACGTGGACAGCACGTTCACCTTAACCCTCCTGGCCGAGCCCTCCTCCTGCTCCTGACCGCTGTCCAAGCTGCTGCACGTGGCTGGAGAAAAGGCTCTCGCCACGCGGACGTGTCCCCCGGACACTCGGGAGCGCGGACGCCCTGTCCGGGCCGACGCCCCCACCGGCGTGCCGTGGCCCGGCCCCTCTCTCCCGCTCATCCTTCTCCCTGTCACCTGTCCTCGCCTGCTCCACCCGCCTCTCCCTCTCCGTTGCCTCATTCCTCGTATCGACCACACTCTCCAGTTAAAACAAAACGAAAAAGCCCGGATCTCATTCCCTCTCCGATGATTACCTCATTTCTCTACTCCCTTTAAGGTGAAATGCCTCGGAGAGTGGATATTTGTTCGTTCGCTCGTTCTCTCCTGAGCCCAGCCCAAGGACACCGTCATCCCCACCGCCCCACCGCCCCGCCACGTTGTTTTATCTCCATTAAGAGGCGAAGAAATCGAGGGCCGGAGTCGCTAAGAGGCCAGACACACGGCCAGGTGCCGGGGCAGCCAGGTTCCTACGGCTCCTGCTGTCTCTGGGGGCGGCACGGGGACTGTTCACCTTCCGTGCAGGAGGAACGGCACCCGAGGGACCCCAGGGCACGAGGGGCAGCACCAGGAGGGCCACCGAGCACTCGCTGCGGTCACTACCCAACGGCTGGGGCAAAGCCCGGGCCACGAGAGGCGAAACGGGCCGAACTGCAAAGGAGGGCGGCCGGGAAACCGAGCCAGGTGGCGGCCCCAGCCAGGTGGCACGGGCGGGAGGGCGGACGGGGGGGCCTCACCGGTGACGGCGATGCAGGAGTCGATGGCGGCGCTCCGGCAGGCGCAGATGATCACCACGTAGTTGGTCTTGGCCAGCTTGCCCTCGACGAGCAGCCGGAACATCTCGGAGAGGCCCTCGGCCAGCGAGTGGGCGCACTCGATGACGTGCACGCTGTCGTTGCAGGAGCTCGCGGCCAGGCCGGCCAGCCAGGGCAGCTGCGCCGGGGTGACCTGTGCCACCGCGCCGGGCGCCGGCGGGAAGGGCTGCGCCTGCTGGGGCTGCCGGGGCTCCGCCAGGTGCGACTCCCGCCAGGAGCGCAGGAAGATCTGCTCCAGGTCCTCCATCAGGGGCACCTGGTCGGCCGCTGACGACAGGCGGTGGGCGGGAGGAAGAGCGTCAGCGCCCGCCCCGCCCCGCACGGACGCCTCACACCAGCCCAACGGGGCGGCTCTGGGGAGACCTGCACCCGCGGATTTAAATAGAGACCACGCGCCCTAATCATGTGCGTCGCGGCGGTTACAGACGGCTGGGGAACGGGAGGAGGCGAAAGCAGCCACCACCGCACCCTCCTGACAGAAGCAGCTATTTCTGTGGGTGTCTCGCTTTTTTCCTTTTTCCATGTTCAGGTTGTGGGCGCACGGCGTCGGGGAGGGTCCCCTTCCCGCCACACCTCAACCACGTGGGCACGAAGAGCGCCGTTCCCGGACACGCGACGCCCCGTCACGCGGAGGCGCCGTCGCTCACTTGGCAATGTCGGCCTCCGGAGAACGGCCTTTACGAACACTTCTGCGGTACACAGCTCTGTGTACGGGACATCGCGTCCTCGGACCAAATTCTCGAAAGCGGACCTAGTTAGCCCAGCAGTGCGCACGAGCAGGCCGCTCCTAGGTTGACCGTGACGCTAAGGGCGCGTGAATGTGCCCTGAGCCCCGCTGGGTGCCACCCCTCAGGCTGTGACCAACCTTTGCTGGGTGTCCTAAGCTGCACCCCTCTGATAGCTAGGGAAGCCGGACACTTTCAGCCTTGAGTTTCCCGCAGCCATTCTCCGGCTCGCAGGTCCAGATTCGCGTGACCCGGAGGAGGGAGCGTCACACTTGGACTAAGAAGACGCATCCTGGGCCAGCGCCAGCCAGCACCAGCTTGGGCGCCCCGAGCGCTCTCACGGTGAGGTTTCCTCGTGTGGAAAAACGGGGATCTCAGCGCCCACTCACGGGGCTGGGTCCAACCGCGATCGGATGAGCTGCCACGGCTCCCATCTCTAAAATCTCCGCCCCGAGCCCACGTCCCCTGGCAGAACCACCGCCGCCAGCCAGCACAGGCCCCTGGGCGGGCTGGGTGGGCGCCCCTGCCACTCTTGCTTCCCCACCTCCGTTTGCTCTAACCCGGTCCAGTGCGGCTTTTGTCCCCAGGCTCCTCAAACGCCACCCATCAAGGCTGCCAACCACTTCCACGTGCCCAAACCCAACTCAGCCCTCGGCCGGCAAGTCACTGGCGCGTTATCACTATAGACCTTGACCTCCGTATGCCAGAGCCAGTCTTTACAAGGACTCTCAGTGGAGGCTCGTGCGTGCCCCACCTTCGGGGAGCACCCCCCCGGGGCCCCCACGAAAGGGGCGGAGACTCACCCAGCTGCACGAGATAGTAGACAGTGAGCAGGAGCTGCATCTCCTGCGAGATGGGCTGCGCGGTGCAGGCCCCGTGTTGCTCGTAGGCGCGCGAGGCGGACTGGGAGTTCTGGTAGCACGTGTAGAGCAGCGGGCTCACCACCACGTCGCTCAGGTTCCCGCAGAGGTAGGGGAAGTGCCCGTGGCCTGCGGGA
The DNA here is from genome assembly GCA_030015415.1 of Cynopterus sphinx. Taxonomy (NCBI): domain Eukaryota; kingdom Metazoa; phylum Chordata; class Mammalia; order Chiroptera; family Pteropodidae; genus Cynopterus; species Cynopterus sphinx. The sequence continues at coordinate 2,926,580 of CM057383.1, read as the reverse complement.
GGACAGCCTCGCTTGGCGCTCGGCGGCTGGCCTCGGCCGCAGCGCGGGGCCCCAGGGGTGCGGGGCCCTGAAGGCAGGAGCGCTAAGGCACGCAGGCGAGTGGCCCCTGGGGACGTAGCGCCCTTTGCTGGGGAAATCCCAGCCTCCGGCCCTCCCTCGCCGATCTGATCGAGGGCCTCCGCCCTGACAGCTGAGCGGGGTCGGGCCTGCAGAAGTGAGGGAGGAGCCAGAGAAGCACGCACAGTACGGAGCGGGGTTCGGCTTAACACGAGGGGCTGCGCGTGGCAGGAAGCGGGGAGCACTCGGGGGACCGAGAGGGCGGCCTGTGTCTGAGACACAGACCTGTGAGTGCAGGTTGCGGGCCCCACCCCGACTCCTCCGAGGCCCTGCTCAGAGTGGGTGCTGGAGCAGCACGGTCCGCACCACCAAGCCCTGCACCCCGCCTGGCTCCTTCTCTCAACGCCTTGTCCTGGGGGCCTAGCACACGGCGGCCGTGCACGGAACACATGTGACCTGCGGGCCCATCACAGACACACGGTGGCCGCGCACAGAACGCACACAACACGGCTGAGGGCCTAGCGGGATTAGTGGCCCTGACTCACCCAGTTCAAACCCCAGATTTGCACCCTTCTTCCCGAATACCCTGACCATTGTCTGGTTTTTAGGGCTGGGGAGGGGGCGGAGAGGAGTGCCCTTTCTTTTTTCTTAACAGTCAGACCCCTCTCCCACTTTCCTGCTCCTCTCGCCTCTCTTCCTACATGACACAAACACAGCATTGGCTTACGTGAGGTCCTCCCGGGCGTGCGTGTGCGCACGTGTGTGTCACTATGTGCCCCCACATAGTACCGGGGGGCTGTCATCAGACAAGTCCCGCCGAGGCCCCCCATTTCAAGGTCACGAGAAAAAGGGATTTCTTCAGCAGAACCAAAAATCTCCCTCCACGTAGCACACGTCAGTGAAGGAAGGGACGCGGGAACGGGCAGACGGATGTCACGGCACGGGACTGTTCTACTCGGGCTCGTGGTGGACGTCCGTGACGAGCTCCGTAACCCCTGCCTCCCCGAACGCTGGTCGCATTGCACTTGCCTTTGAATATCACCGGCTTGGCCTTGCATATTTTCAGCAAGTTGTCGGGGACGGACACTGGTTCTCCAGAGGCCACGACAGGAAAGGTGATGGCAGCCGGTCCCGCCAAGCCAACCTGGGGCATGCAGGACGTTCCCGCGCCCTCTAGGGACACGCCGAGGGTGTTAAAGACACGGAGATGAGGCGCGCCTCTTCCATTTGTCAGACCCGCCGCCGACAAATCCGCTGCAACCTGACGCTCACCCCCGCCCGCGGGAGCACCCAAGTCCTGGGCACCCAGACCCCGGAGGTCGAAAGCATCTTTAAGGGCGCTCGTCCGACCTCCCCCACCAAAGGGCCCCGTCCCCCTCGTCTCCAATGGCCCTGCCAAGTAAGCGGCGAGCCCCTTCCTAAATTCCTGTAGGACCTGGGGACTCACTGCCATGCAGCACACCTGATACCTGGGGAAAGGGCTCGCTTTGTCTGGCCAAAGTCGGCCCCCCCCCCGAGCACTTCTCAGCAGCGCACGGCAAAGCGCACGTGCCAGCCAGCAGCGCCACCAGGGCCTGAGCCTGGGTTTGGGGCCAGGCCGTCGCCACTCACCATGCTTAGCTCTGCTCCCGCCTCCTTGGGAGCAGCCGCCGTCGGCAGCTGACGGAGATTCTGGAGACCACCCTTTGTGGCGCTTCTTGGGGGGCCCGGAGTTTGACACGACACCTAGACGAACGTGCAGAGTGTGCATTAGGCTGTCACCTAACGGGACGAGCTTCAGTAACGCATCCCCCTGACGCGGAGGACACCTGTTCATTGTATCAAAAAAAAAAATCAGTTTACAGTGGGTTTGTGAGCATCCAGGCTAGCATCCAGGCATGAGAAGACGCCCTGGCGGTCTTTGAAAATGTCCCATTCCAAACTCATGCGGGTGTCCGAGCGTCATCTCGAAGCCTCGGCTCCTTCGTCCTCAAAATGGGGCATTTAAACCTGCTCTGAAAGAGGCCTCGATCGGGACTAAAGAGAACGTATGTAAAGCACGAAGTTTGGGCCCGATCCATCATCATCATCTTCATCATCATCATCTCACGTCCCCGATACGTTCATCCGTGCTGCTGTAGGCCGCTGTGTCCACGCCACGGCTCGCTGTCACCATTGGGGGGCAGCCCTGATCCGCCTGTGCTCCTCTCCCCCCCCCCCACAGCCTGGAAAGCTAAGTCCAGACTTAAAAACCCAAGGGGAGCAGAAGCGGGGGGCATGGGGGGAGCACGGCTGTCAGCAGGTCACCCTGCCATGCTGGGTGGACGCGTGCACATGACTCACTGGGTTCCTGGGTTCTTCAGTATCCAGAATTGGTTATCATAGGTTTCGACCAATTTCTGACGCAAAATCCCCCCCCACCCCCCACATTTAGAGCTGCACGTTCAACCCCGACGGCACAGTAGACTCATCTGAAAAACGTTTACAACGCTCTTTGCCTGAATGCAGCCCCATCCCCTGTGACCCGGAACCCCAGCAGGCCGGCCGAGGACCCCGGTGAGTCTAAGGCGCCTCGTCGGACCCTCTCGGCCGCCCTCAGAGCGGAAGCCTTTTCTCCAGGTGAGGAGGGAACTTCTAGCCAGAAGGCTTGTCCAAGGTCCCCGAGGAATGAGGCCGAGCTGGGTTTTGGATTCATATTTATCTGACGTCCTTCCCATGATACCACATCGTCCCCTACTTCTCCAGACCTCCGGAGCCCTCCCCACCCACAGCCCACAACGAGACAGGCCACCTGCCCCGGGACAGGCCACCTGCCCTGGGACACGCCACCTGCCCCGGGACAGGCTCACGCCACTTCTTGGCACAGACGCGTCGCCCAGCCCAAGGGCCTGGGCACAGCCCCACGGACTCAGTAGGCGCCTGCCGACCCGGCCGGACTCTTCTCCCAAGCAGCTGTGATTCCAGAAGCTTGGTGGCCCCAGCCGGACGGCTCCCACGTCCCCCCACCAACACCTGGACCCAGGCAGGGGCAGGACCCCCGGGGCAGGCATGCTACCTAGCGCCGAGGGCCGCGGCGTGGCCGGCAGCTTGTTCTTCGCCAGCTGCTGGGTCTTCGGAGAATCTTTGCCGTTAAAAACAGCCGGACCCGTGGCCGCAGTGTGCGAGGGGTGGTCACAGACGGGTCCTGAGCAGAGAGGAAGCGTGACAGAGGAGGTCAGCTCGCGGGACGCTCTGCGAGCCCCGCAAGCAGGAACCTGACTTTCCTTCCATTTTCCCAAACGAGCTTTTCTCTGACCAGTCCCATCGGGGGTTCGGAGTCGGTGATGTGGCCCCACCGAGCACACACACACGTGCACACACACGCCTGCCGTGCCCCAGGGCTGTGAGCAGCCCCTGGATTCCAGGATGGTCGCTGAAACTGCTCCCCTTCCTCCACCTTCTCCTTCACCCTCCGGGGTGGCGGTTTGTATCAGACACACCCAGGACAGCTGTCAGGCTGCCCGTTGCCCAGGTCCGGGCCGCGCTAAGGGGCTGTGGCTCCCCGGATAATTCTGGGGACCCCTGTGGGTTCCGAGGCTCGCTGCACTAGCCATGCGACCTTCCTCAACCTCCCTGTGTCTCAGATCTCTCATCCATGAGATGGGGGCATCACAGAGCTGTTGTGAGGATGACGCGAGATAAGAGAGGTCAAGTCTGTAGAACAGGGCCCGGCACCCCAGGTGCCACCTCTTCGTTACAGACGCGATGAGCCAGGTGTGGACAAGAGCATGGCCCACGCTCAGGGGCATCCACGACCCTCAGACCAGCCAACCTCCCCGAATCCCTGAGAAGGCTACTACCTCCTGTGGTGACAGCCACCGTGCTTATCAGGTCTGCTCAGGATGGCAAAACGCCACGCGCATCAACAGAAACACCTGCCGTCAAACCTCCCAGGACCGACTCAGCCCCCGTTACAGAGCCAGCTCCATGCTGCAAACCGGGGTGCGGAGGGACCCTGACACCCACCCTCCCAGAAGGGGGGTCGCGTAACACGGCCAACAGGAACGCAGGACACCTTTCCACATTCAAACCGTGGCATTCTGTGCGGAGAACTTTGCCCAGCCCCCGGGCGAACGCAAAGGCATTGTAGGGAAGAGGACGCAGGCTCCTACTTAGCCCGAAGGTTTGGCCGCATAGACGGCCACCAGGCCCGCGGGGGGAGCCACCTCACCTGCCTGCTGTGCCCCCGCGGAAACGCCCGGGCTGGTCCCAGGCGTGGGCTCGCTGGAGAAGGCAGCCTGCGGCCCAGAGCTGTCCAGCGGCGGGAAGAGAGAGCCAGAGCCGGTACCGGCGGTGCTGGGCCGGCCTCGGGACTCTAAGGGGACGAGACGTGCGTGAAAACCAGCTCCCCCCATGCCACTGCCCCAGTGATGACCATTTCCCAGGCCGGGGTTTGGCCTCCCTCCACGAGAGGCCAGTAGCCCTCTCCCGCCATGGGGATCCCAAAGGTCTCCAGACACTGCGAAATGTCCCCTGGGAGACGAAACGCCCCTGGCTGAGAACCTCTGCCCCTCACGCTCGCCGCAGGAAGGCAGGGCACAGTGTGGCCTCTGCCAGCTCTGAGACGGCCCACACGAGGAGGCCGAGGATAAGCTGAACACCCGGACTGCAAAGCGGGGCTTCCATTCCGCAGGGCTGACCTCGCACCTGCCGTCTTGCCCTCTGTAGAGCCGTCTCTCCCCCCCGAGGCCTCCTCCCAACAGGCTCACCTGGAGGACGCCACCTCCCACGCTCCTCCACCCCCTCCGGAGCCGAAGCGCTCACCTGAGCCTCTCCAGCAGATGAGGGGGCCTTTGGTGAGGGCCCCCTGCGCATTGCGGACCAGGTAGTACTTCAGGTGCTTCTGCTTCTTGGGCTGCGTGGTCAGCTTGAGGTTGATGTGGTTGGAGAATTCCGTGAAGTAGCAGAAGCCTTTCTTTCCACAGCCAACGCAGTTCCCCGAGAAGCCTGGGGGAGCAAACGAATCGTGAGCACTTCCAACTCACCTCCGAACGCGTCCGTCGGGACGCCGGCCGCTCACGCGCTCTGCCGCCAGCCAGAGGACTGCAAAGGCCCACGTCAGCCTCCACGGGCCCAGAGTCCAGGGCCGCAGACAGAAGGAGCAGGAAGATCTGGTGATGGAGACGGACACAGGGAAGCTCAGAAGATGGAACTTGCTCAGGGGCACATTGAAGGCCTCCACAGACAGCGAAGCTTCCAGGACGAGGACTGTCCCATTCGACCATCTGCCCTGACCTGTGTGCCCCTGTCCCCTTCGGTGCCGGCCGGCCGACTGCAGCATCTCAGAGCAGTCAGACCACGGACGCGGGCCACCCTGGGAGACCTCGTGAGTCCAAACCTCCACCCCGGAGTCGAGTGCTTTGGTTCTATGAGCTGCGGACAAGAAATGAAGACGGCGCCACAGGGCAGAGCCGGGACGGGGGCATCGGGTTCCAAGTGGGGTGGAGACGCTGCGCGAGAACGTGGCTGCCGTGGGGTCGGGGTCCCGCGACACGAGGCCGGGATGGGCCTTTCCGGGGGCTGAGAGCGGCTCCATCAGCTCCGAGGCTCTGGGAAAGCTGTCTACACAGGGGCGGCGGCAAAACCGCCTCCTGTGGTCTAGTAAAATCCAGGGCACAGGCCTCAGAAGAGCTGCAGGAACCGTGAAGTCCGTTCGAACGGTGCTCATCACAACGGCCGCTGACCACGGAGACAGGTGACGGTTGCCTCTCACGACTGTCCCGTTGACACCGTCTCAAGAAGACCTTCCTTAGGGACCCGGCTTCACCCACCCGCACGTCTGGCTTCTACGGTGCGAGGCCCGCTGCGAGGGGAGACCTGGAACCTGCGACTGGTTTGTTTTATCATCGTCCCCGACTGACAAGTTTACAAAGGTCCTTTCGGTGTAGGCCCCGAGGGCCCCACGGCTCGATTCCTGAGGCCTCTGGCCAGCGCCCCAAATGACATCAGCTGGTGAAGGTTCAAAACGACCCCTCGGAGGAACGAGACATCTACCTCGCAGAGACCCGGGGGACTCTCCATCTTATTTTAAGCAAGTTTAACATTCCTTGAAAGGCCTGAGAACTACGGATAACGCTCTTGGGCCAGTCAGAGGACACGTACAGGTCAGTTGAACCTGCCAGGACCCTATTCCCTCTGCCGCAGACCGAACAGATAACGGTTCCAAAGAAACAGCCGACCCTGTGCTCGCTACTGCCTTGTTTGAAAGAGACAGGCAGGGAACGAACGTGCCCAGAGAAGCGGGGACACTCGCGCCCATTCGCTGTCATCCAGGCGTGTCGCTCGGCTTAACCCACCAAGCGCGACAGAAGAATCTTCTTTTGAGAAACCCGAGAACCACAGAGACTGAGTAACAGTCCAAAGGAGATAGAGAAAGTCCAGTGTGAGAACGAAGTCCAGACCCCCAGCATGGCAGTCAAGACTGTCCCCAGCCTCGGTTGGGGACTGGTGACCCGACCCCCGGAGGTTTGAAACGCCGTCATTATCTGAAACCCTGCGACAGGCGGACAACTAGCGCCCCGCCTCAGTTTCTCTCTCTTTTTTTTTAATAAAAATCCATTATTCATGCGACCTACAAGAGATCTTTCTAAAACACAAATTTAAATGCTAATCATCTCATCCTGAACACTCCTGATGTTTCTTTAAAATGTAAACTATAAAGGAAAAACTCGGAAAGAAGGTCGTAAGTGAAGGGAGACGGTAAAAACAAGAGACTTAGGAGACAGAGCACCCAAATGCTTGGGGGAGTCGCATTTGGATCGTGATTCAAGAGAACGACTGTAAAAAAAACAAAAATTACAGAACTGGAACACACTGGAGGTTTGAGAATATAAGGAAACTGTTGTTCAGTCTTTTAGGTTTGAGGATGGTATTGGATTCCCAGCAAAAAGGACCTTCTCTTTCGAGACCACACTGCACTGTGAAATAACGCGGAGGCTGGGATTCGCTTCCAAATCACTTGGAAGGTCGAGGAGGAGGAAAGTTGTAAGTGAAACGGGGCTGGCCACGTGTTAAAGACAGAGACGAGACTATCACACCCGTCTCTCTGCCCACGCGCCTGGAAAATGACTTCCCGGCGACGGCAGCCTTTTCTAGGGGGGACCTGACAGCCAAAGGGCGTCCTCGCCACCCCTCCGCCAGGCCGAGCGCCTTCACACAGGACGAGACACGAGCACCGGGGCCACATCATCTGGCTGCAAAGACCACGAACCAGCTGGGTGACCCCGAGCCAGCTGGTGGGCCCCTCCGTGCCTTCGGCTCTTCGCATGTCAATGCGCGATGGTGACGTTCCCAGGTCACTGGATTCTTTCCCAGCAGGTCCCGGCAGGCAAGTCTCGACGAAGTCACTGCTGCCCGTGTTCTTCCTCAACTGGCGGGGTCCCACCTGGGCCCCGCTGGACCAACCCCATCCTCCGCGACGGCTTTCCCATCACTGTGGGGTGTGCAGAGCGATTTACCCCCGGCGGTAGCACGCTGCACGAGCCTTAAATAACTTCATTTCTGCGGTCGTCGGGTGTGCATGGCCGAGACTCTGTTTGCTTGTGTTCCCCTACCAGACCCCAAGCTTCCCAGGAAGGCCCCGGTCTGACTTGGCCTTGGGACCCCAGGCTGAACCCTCAGTTTGGGGTAATACATTCCAAAAAATACTTAATTATTGGCTTGCCGAGCACACAAACAACTCATTGCTCCCATCGAAGACAAGGACATCCTGCTTAGAGGTTTTCTCCTTCTACGTCTTAGCTCTCAGCGAACTTAGGTGGATGACCACGGTTCCTCCCGAGCGGCCTCGGACCCAAAGGAAACCTAGACGGAGCGACTCTGGGAGCTGCTTCGTTAGAGCGGATTTTCTGGGGCGATTCTCGTTTCCATGGACGAGCTACAACAAGCCCACGAACCAGCCTGGTCGTTGTCCCGGGGTCGAGTCTGTCCCTGCCATCAGCATCCATCTGCCTCGTCTCAGTCTACACAGGGCCTGTCCCCCCCACACCCCACAGGGCAGGAGCTGTTATTTCTTTTTCTTCTCCGAGGCAGCCTCACTCTCTCCCCTCCGCCCCCCTAGTCCTGCCCTCAGAAACTCAGACTACGTGAGCTCAATAAACACCCGCTGCGGGGAGGGGGTTAACCTAGAAGTTTTCCCCGTCAGCGCTCCCAATCCAACTCGCTTCCGCAGTGAAGGCTGTTCCTGAGGCTACCTCTGAACAGGGAGCTCAGCACAAACCCTCCCGCCCGCCCAGCTACCCTCCACAGGAGACGCCAGGCCGGGTGAAGGGGGCCAGACTCCGTCCGCAGGGGCCAGGAGCACGAGAGGACAGCGCCTCCCCGCCGTACGGATGAGGACAAGCAGCCCGTGGCCGGACGCAGGTCCGAACCCCAGCTTTCTGGGCTCTCGGTCCAAACCTCGCATCTCCCCTTGATTTTGCTCCGCTAATGGGGGGCGGGGGGCTGGGCTGAGGCCAGGGCCCGGCGCGCCGGGAGAGAGAGCTCAGTGAGCGTCTGAGCGAGGGGGAGGCAGGCCGAGCACGCTCCGGCCTCCACTCGGCGCCGACGTCGGGGTCTCTGTGGGCCAGCGGTTACTGGACAGGTCCAAGCTGCGGCTTCCCCCCATGCTGATGCGGGACCAAGATACGGGACCGTGAGGTCTGACGAGAAAGGGGTAGAATGTGGAGCCCTGAAGACCTGAGTTCTGGCCACGTAGCCTGGGGCAAGTTCGTCAACAGGTCCAAGGCCACCTGTGAAACCAGGAGGGTCTAGGGCAGGACGCGGGTCCCATTCCTGACGCAAGCAAGCATTTAGGGAAGGCTTCATGAGTACAGGTACGAAATAATAAATACTCGACGACAGGCTTTCTAGCAGAAGGCAGTCACCGTTTAGAATGAATCTCAAGAACTGGCCTCGCGAAAGACCTAAACGGCTGTGTGACACGCTGACGAAGAGGCCCCAAAGGTGGCCTGAATGCCACCATCGAAGGCCTCCCTCGTCCCCAGCTCCCACGCAGACAGGGAGAAACTTACCGAGGAGAGCGTTGTGCCCGTTGTCATCCGGCAAGAACCGCTTGTCCACGGCGCACACCAGGAGGTGGTCCGGCAGGCTCGGGGACTTGGCCCCCACGAGGAGGAAGCCTGCGGGGACGTCGATGGGCTCGCTGGACACGGAGACAAGGCGCAGGTCCTTCCCCGCCTGGCAGAACCCTAGGAGGAAGGGTCAGGAGGGCTCACGCACGCTGCCGAGAGGCCTCCAGGACCAGGATCCATGTGGGCAAAGGGACGAGGCCCTCCCGGATCCTGTCGGGACCAACCCTTACCTCTGGCTGTGGGTGACTTTAAAATTACTTCTGAGAGAGAAACTCATAACCGTGGTCACTCACGACGCGTCGCCCCGTGCTTTTGTGACCATCGGTGCCCCCCCCCACGTACCCCACACTAATGTGCAAATGCAGCTCAACAGGGACAATGACGGTAAATGAAAATGTGTCGAGACAAATCGGGCAGGAAACGCGAGTGATTCAGTATTTTCACGCCCTATGTCTGAGGACCAGAAACGAGGGTGAGAACCCGGTGATGCGGGAGGCCTCTGGGGCGGGGCCCGGGCGAGCAGGACACAGAGGCGACCCCTCCGCCTCGGGAGACTTTCACGCTGTGTATACACTTTTATGTCTAAGAGCGTTTCAATATTTTTTCTATTCAAAAAAGGAACGACCAAAAATATCTGGGAGTAAAAGGAAGGAAGCAGACGGAAACAGCGGAGTTTCCTGGATGGACCCTTTCTGGGGTTTTCCTCGGGAGGCACATTCGGCCCGGTCCCCTGTGCTTCTTCCTCCCTCAGCTACCGACGGAGACCAGCTCTGGGGGTCCCGAGACCTTCCCTGGAAAACCCCGCAGGACGGTGCATCTACACAGTGTCTCCAAGTTCTCCCCCCTCGCCCCTAAGTGGGAGGCAGAAGGGAAGCCCGTGGGCCCACTGTGTGCTGCACTGCACGGGGCCAAGTAAGCTCCGCCGAGCTCCCACCCATCCCCCACGGGGATGGACCCCCGTCTGCTGCGCAGGCTTGGCTGGCCCCCTCCCTGGTCCTGGGCCAGTGCAGCACACCCCCAGCGGGCGAGGTCCAGCACCCAGAGGGCGAGGTCCAGCACCCAGAGGGCAAGGTCCAGCACCCAGTGGGTGTGATCCAGCACCAAGCAGGTGCAATCCAGCACCCCACAGTTGAGGCTACCCCAAGTGGCCGAGGGGCTACGAGCCTGATGGAGCCCCATGCTGTGAGGTGGCCGATGCTGCAGGTCCAGGGGGGCCACACGGGCACATGGGACCCCCACAGCACACGGCCGCAGACTGGGCGGCGGGCTCACCGTCCGTGGTGCAGCATCCTTCGGGCGGAGGGTGCATCTGGTAGGGGTTTGGGGGACAGCTCGGCTCCAGCCCCGCTTCCCCCTCTTCCTCCTCTTCCTCATTGTCCACTCGGCTACCACCTAGAAGGGGGAGAGGGAGAGAAGGGAGGCAGGGGGAAGCGCTCAGCGAGTCTGTGACGTTGGGAAAGCCACGGCCTGAGTGAGCCTCAGCTTTCCCCTCCAGTGTAGACAGGTGATGGTGTGCGACATGGTGTGCCTGTGAGGACCGATGAATTACTCAGAGCTGATGTACTAGATGGACCGTTTCACAGACAGGTAGACTGAGGCTCCGGGAGCCCCACGACTGGCCCACGCTCTTCAATGCCCTGCCAGGAGCACGTGTTCCCAGGCGCGTCTGACGTCCCGGCTGATGTCCCCGCCACCATCGGCCTGGCCGGTGCGAGGGCAGTGAAACGGCCACTATCGTCTACCCCCAGGGGGAAACCCATGCGTATTTACTAGAAACTCAAACACACCCAGATTTGTCACGCCCACACGCAACAAGCCATTCCAGAACAGAACCGGCCGTGAGGACTTCAGGAAACTGTTTTTTAAGCGAAATACGATTTCGGGAGTGACGTCAGATGAGGAACCGGCCGGAGAGGGAGGAACTGGCCATGGAAAAGCCACCGGGCCCTGTGTGTGGGCCGCCACGGCAGCTCCTGGTCGCTGCCCTCCTGGGGAGCAGTGTCCCGCCCTCGCCATCTCGGCCGTCTGGACCCGGCATCGCTAGAGAACAGGGAGGCGGCGTGGGGGTGGGTCATGGAAACGAATTTCCGAAGCTGTTGAAGGATAGTCCCAACTATCCATTTTAACAGACGTTTTAGGCTAAAAACAAAAGAAATCTTTCTCAACTTGTCTTCAGATGTCGTGAATACACAGCCTACAGGTCCCTTCGTGGACTGGGGTCACAGTGAACACCCCTAAACACGCGGGGCCCGATGACGGCTGTTCCTTCTTTGTTTCTCTCTCCCCTTTCAGCGCTGGCCGCTTTGTCGTCATTTCCCGCCTCCATCCGCCTTGGCCCCCGCTCCCCCCTCCATCCAGTGGGGTCCGTGGCGGTAGGTCGATGGCGAAATCGTGTGCCGTGGACCGAGATGGGCCTGGGAATCGGGGAACTCCAGTTTTACCGGCTGTGTGTCTGCGGGAAAGTTGCTCAACCTCTCTGTGCGCCAGATCTGCATGTGTACAACGAGGTGGCTCTATACGACCCCTTTGGGCTGTGACAGTGTGGGGGGAAATATGGCCTCAGAGAGGCAGGCACAGGGTGCTCCAGGTGTGATTCAGTCGGTACGGGGTGCTGGGGACGTAACCTCGCGTTGGTCACCACCATAAAGGTGCCCGCATGACAAGAGGAGGAGGAAACTGGACGTTTCAAGCCTGCTCAGGCCCGTGACCTTGGAAAGGTCACAGCAGGAGTGAAGCAGGAATTCCTGGTACCTCTGTCTTTCTGGGTCTGGAGGACACAGAGGTGGAGGGAAGACGGTGAAAACGTCGCCCAGGAAGAAGACGACGGGCCAGAGCCGGCTGGAGAGTCTCCATGACGAGCGTCCCTTCTGCGGTCACAGGCAAAGGCCGGGGGAGGGGGGGAGGCTGATGCAGAAAGGAGGGAGTAACGCCCAGACCCCAAGCACCAGCAACACGCCCCGGACTCCATGGGCACTCAGGCTGTCCTTTCGCCCCCTGTGGGGTGGTGGCATAGAAGCTTCTGCGGCAAAACCCAACCACTCTGGGTCCGTGCTCCAGCGGCTTAGAGGGGACAGGAAAGACACCAACGAGGACACCCAGGAGGGGTGAGCGTCAGGAGCGCCGGAGGCACGGCCAGGGCCGTCTGGGCATCACTCACTCCGCTGAGCTGAAGAGCACAGGAATGCAGGCTCCCGGAGAGGATGAAGAGGAGGGACGGAAGCCTCAGGAAGCCAAAGAAAGAGGTTAAAACCGGTCCCTGAGAGAGCAGGATTAAAGGTCAAAGGTCTACATCAGCCGGTCCAGGGCCTTTGATGGGATCAGTGGCCGCAACAATCAGGAGCTTCCTAAGCTGGAGCAGAGACACCGACCGTCACCCAGGGCTCCCGGGGGGATGGGGGGAAGGAGGGCTGGACGCAGCCAGCTGGGGTGGCAGCTTAGGGCCTTAACACCACAACAGGACCCCCGAGGTCCTCGGGGGCTCTGCACCCCACAGAGGAGGAGGCTGTCTGTCTGGGTGTTTAGTAACCTGTTTCCTTTCCCTCAGAAGAGGCTGCACGACATGCTGGGGGGCGGGGGGGACAAGGAATTTACCTGCATCTTGTTTAGTTAATAAATAAACACTCATCTCAAGAGGTCAGGGTGGCTATTTGTTCCGTTTGGCTCAAGTCGCTTTAAATAAAATAAATAACACGTAAAGGGTTTTTCCCCTAGGAGGAGGTGGCAAGACCCCCAATTCGAAGAACAAAGCGATCAGGCCCCGGCCGCATGACCCTCGCGAACAGGAGAATGTTAACGGACTGACGGGGTCTAGGACCCCAGCGCCCCGCTCGTAAAAAGCGACGAGATAAGGACACCAATAGGACAACAGACAAAGCAGGAGGTGGCCTGGACCAGCTGTCTCCTCCGAGTTTACGAGGCGGAACCCAGGGGCTGGAGGGAGCAGACTGCTCCGTTTACGGTGACATTCAAAGTGTCCCCGCCCGCCTGCCGCCCTTCCCCTGCTACAAACACCAAACCTCAGAGATGCCTCCCCTGGGTTTGCTGGACAAAAGGAAAAACCAGAGGGAGGGCCGCTCCGATTCCCGTGCCCACAGGGGGCAGGACGAGGTGCCAGCAGGAGGCAGGAGGCCTTGGGCACTCCACACAGGAGGCCCGACCCGGAAAGTGTCACTGGCCCAGCGCCCTATCGGCAGGTGAGGGCATCCAGAAAGTTCTGGAAACAGCCAAGTCAGAATTCCTGGGTGACCTTCTCGCTCTGACAGTTTTCGGTTTAGACTCAACATGTTCTACCCAGAGCAGCGGACGAAGGGGCTTCAAGCCCTGCTGCTGACGTGAACCGCACAAACTAATAAAAAAGGAAGCTCAGAAAGGCGTCTCCTACCTTCTAGAGCGGAGAGCTGCTGCTCGGCCTCCAGGTAGAGCTGGGAGAAGATGGGCCTGGGCGCCAGGCTGCTGGACCGCAGCGAGGCCTCGATGGAGTTGTGCAGGACCTCCTCGAACCGCCTGGTCCGCAGCTGTCCGGCGTACGAGTTGCCCATCTTCCGGGGAGACGACGGGGCTTCTGCGCAAAACAGCATCGCAGTTTCCGTTAAAGGGACTGACCCCGCCCGCGAAGCGCAAAGGTAGAGAGGCCGGAGAGGGAAGGGCCGGGGATCCCATCCAGCAAAGCGGAGGGGCAGGAGGGGCGGGTGGCTCGGCGACAATGACAGGAAGTCGTATAAGGGCCAGCCCTGGGCCGCTCGCCTCTGGCCGGCCGTGTCTGCCACCTCGGGAAACGTTTTACTGAATGGCTCTCAGCTACCCCCAGGTGTGACGGACCCCAGCTTTTCCCCGGAGGTGGGATCCTGCCCCTGTGACACCCCAGACCGGGAGCCTCTGTTTTCCTAGACTTGCAGAGGAATAGCCCGGAGCCGCTCTGTGCACGTGACAGCAGTTGACAATTCAGTGACCATGACAACTGGTGCCCAGATTTTAGGATTACGGGACTCGGCTTCCCCTTGCCTTCCCTGGAGGCAGGCTGGCAGATCCCTCATCATCATAGTCTTTTCCGCTAAAAGGCCAATTATTAACATTTTTCCTTTAAAATGTTTGTTTGTTTTGGTTTATTACGTTTTCATTATACCAGTACAGTAACGCGGAATGACATCTGGAAATCTAACATTTACCAAACAGGGTGAAAAAGTCAGGAAAATCACAGAGATTTCCATTCCCCGAGGAAACCACTGTGATTTTTTTTTTTTTTTGGTAGCGGCTCGATTAAGGTTTAATTTGCACCCCACAGCGGTCACCCCTGAGACTGTACGATTCAAACATCTGGGGCGCATGGGGTGCTGTGCAGCCATTGCGGGATCGATTCTAGACGGTTCCATCGCCCCAAAAGAAACCCCAGGCCCTTTACCTGTCACCCCCAACCCTGCCCTAGGCAGCGGCTAACTCCCTCTCTGTCCCCATAGCTCCACCAGCTCTGGAAGTCTCCCGTTTAGGGACTCGCACAGCTCGTGCTCTGCCGCCGGCCTTAGTCGGCTGCCACAGCGTGTCTGAGGGTCACCTGCACCGTCGTACGTCTCCTTAGAATGACTACTTCATCATCATCTTCATTTTCCCACCTTCTTTCTATAATAGCGGAGACATCTACAGCTGTGCGTTTCCCTCTGGGGCCTTTTCTGCCACGGCACGTAAGTTTAGTATAAAATGTTCTTTTTCTTTATTTTTAGACAGTTTGTGATATCCCTCCCGATGCTCTCTTCGATCTGGTAATCATCCAGAGTTTAGATTCAATTTAGAGATAGATAGTCAAGACTTGAGGAGGAAGGGGTCGGCCTCATTATTCCTTTCTCATTGGCACTGGGTTATAATCACGACTGCGGCCTTAGAAACTCCTGTTAAGTTTGCCAAGACTTTCATTTTGAGAGACACCTGATGGATCTTTATTGAGATGAGAAAGGAGACATGCAACCTTTCTTCAAGGAATAGAAGGAGATAGTTTATGGGATTCTCCTTTACCTTTGCCGATTTCCTGTCTGCTGCACCGCTGATTTTCAGAGTAGCACACGATTCAAAAAAGTCGCGCAGGAGGCCAGCTCCCATGTGCCCACAGGACCGTAGGGAGCTTCATTGCACGGACACACGCTCAGCCACGCGCGCTGTGCGAATGGCTTCGCAAGCCAGGCCCCGGCTCTCGCCGCACTGCGAGACGCATGTAAGGACTTCTCCCTGTCCTCATTCTGGTGGTGGCAGAGCCATTTCAAGCCGGGACCTTTGCTGCCCTCAGGGGCCTCTGGCTCCCTCCCAGAGGTGAAAGGGGCGGGTGGTCTCGCTGATTTTCTGCCCCTATTGTAAAGAAGACTTTCCTCTCCCACCTACAAGTAAGTGGGAGCCTCAGACACTTCCTGCCTGCGCCAGTCATTCCTGACCCCAGGGCCCCTTGGCCAGCCTCTGCTTACGGCCTGGGGACCCGGGCTGCTGGGAGGATTGCCTCAGAAATTAGCCCAACAAAAAAGAAATGCTCCTGAAGGAGGTCAGCGGCCCAGCCACCTCATAGCCACATCAGAAGAGGCTCCAGGGCCGCCTCCTCCTCCTCCTCCTCCTCCTCCTCCTCCTCCTCCTCCTCCTCCTCCTCCTCCGCCTCCGCCTCCGCCTCTGCCCCGCCGCCTTTTTTCTCGACCTGCTGCATACTTCGGTAAGTGAACGAGGCCACCTTTGGGGACACGTGCATTATATTCGATTCAGGGTGGTCTGCTTAAACCCGCAGCCCCTTAAAAGATCAGAAATGCCTCCTGTTTCTATAGCGCTTTGTCTGAGGAGCTTAGCGCACACGGAAGCAAGCCGTGAGGCCAGGCCATTTTACGGGGAGCCCCTGCAGAATCGCGCCTGGCGGTGGACTGCGGCGTCCAGACCCTACCTTGCCAGGGTCCTGTTCAGCTCACCTGATGGCTGATTGGCACCCTGAGCCCAGAGGACTCCCCTGCTCAAAGCAGATCAATGCCTAATGAGGATGGAGCCAAAAAGAGGAACAAATATAGGCAACGCTCATCGGCCGTTCACTGTGCGAGGCAGTGAGTCTGCATCCTCGCTTCACACACACGGCGTCCGGGGAGGATGTGATGAAGCCCGTTCTGGAGGTGATAAATAACCGGCAGGAACTCTTGTGCAAAGAAATAGGATTGCGGGTGGGTGTGAGAGAAGATGGAGACGGGAGGAGAGAGGAGCCACACAAGGGGACCACGGCACAGAAACGTTTTCGCGCTCAAAAAAATGGAAATTTTATTTTACAACCCTCAGCAGACGTCAACGCTTTGACGTCTAGAAGCAAACAGGGATAGAGAAATGACCCCACTCCTTATCCAATGAAGACTGAAAGTCAGATGAAGTAAACACGGGAGAATCAGGGCAGGGAGGGAGCTCTGAGGGCCACGTGAAATGGCTGTGGCCCTGCTGGTTAGCCCCCATCGGACCGTACGGGAAGGGTGTGGGGACTTCCCACATACACACGGCAGCCTCTGTGTGCAGACAGGACGCCTGCCACGTGAGGAGGATGGGATCAGGGGGCCGAGCAGGCTGAGGGAGAGGCACGGAGGGAGCCCCCCTTAGCCGTGTTAGAACCCCATACTCGTCAGATGGGGGACCACAGAGCCAGAGAGACGCAAGCCCAGCTCAGGGTCACATGTGGAAGCCTAGACCCTCCCAAGTGCCCACAGAATGAAGGGCCTCCATCCCGGTGTGGCTTGGACACTCGCCCCTGTGCCCTGCCCACGTGCTCAGTATGAGGACGGCAGGCACCCTCCCACCCTGCAGACACACATGGTCATCGGATGTGTTGAACCATGCTGAAAGGAGGTTCAATCAGTCTATGGGGATGAACTATCGATAGATTCATAAAAATGTGAGTAAACTCAAAAGCGACAATGAGAAAAAATAAGGAAAAAACAAGACATTGCCTAGGAATTGAAGGCTGGAGCACACTGCAGGCCTGTGCTGGGCGCTGACTCAAGCGGAGTGTGCGAGGGAACCGTTTTGGGAGGATGGGGGGGGAAACGGGGTGTGTGCATGTGAGGGCATTTTTGAAGTAAGAAGAAAGAGGAGTAAGAAAGCCAAATTCTCATAGTCCACAGTAAGAATAAAAAGATGGTCTAGAAACAAAGAAGAAATTGCAGCACTGGTTATCGTTTGTAAATAAAGGGGTAAATTCCAGGAAAAAAAACTGAAGAACTGAAAAATGAACCCTGCCTCCAAGGAGCAGAAAATGGAGTGGAAATAGGTAGGGGGGCCTGTTTTTCATTTTAAAGTTTACAGTATCATGTAAACTTTAGACTAGCTGTATTTATTAAAAACTGAAGATTACATTTAAAAAAATAAAGGAACTCAGGCATGAAAATAAACGACAGACAAACGACATCTCAGAAACAGCAGCTGAAGGCCTTGGGGAAGCACAGACGAGGCGAGGGCAGGCCACCCCGCTCGGCGTTTCCACGGCATTACCCAATCTAACCCGAACGACAGTCCCGGTAATTATTCTATCCCTACCTTCATCCTTATGTTATAGGTGAGGGAACGAAAGCTCAGAGAGGCCGGGAGTCCTGCCTAACGACACACAGCTGGGGGCTGGTCTGGAACTGAAAGCCCGCCATCTCCAAGGGATCTCCTCCGTGGAAGTCAGTGCTAAGAAGTTTAAACCGGCAGCTTAGAGTTTAAACTTGAAGGCTTATAGATCTGTGTCCCCGTCGCCTTCCGGGCCTCTCCCAGGAGTGGCAGGACACTGCCCAGGGTTTCAGACCGCATTCCTCGACAGCCCTGAAGGACAGCGCCAGGAAGCCGGCCTCGGGAGACCGAGCGGGCACGCACACACTGCGACTCTAGCCTTCCTCCCGGGCTCAGCGCTCTCCTTGTTAGGCTGGGGGCCCGTAAAATCCTGCAGCTATTCAGGGGGGAAGCTTCTGTCTACACGCGCAGAGCCACGGGACACCCTTCGTACAGCCCTTACACCTTACAGATTACCCAGCATTACATCCAAAGGGGACACGAGAAAGAGGACGCCAAAACTCCTGCTTAAATCTATTTTATCTCATCATTTGAATTATTTTTCAGTATGTTTAATAATGAAAATAAATAAATAGTATAGACTACAGGTAGGCAATGTGCACATCAAGAAACCTCTTCAGATATATGTGTGTTAGAGAGGAGACCTGAGTCTGAATGAAAAAGAAAACCAGAATTCGCTTAGTGTCCACGATGTGCAAACAGCCCGGTGACGAAGATACCACCTTGGTTTTGCAGGTGAAGAGACTGAGGGTGGAATTTAAGAGTATTCACGGTCTTCACGGCTTTATTGTTTCCGTAGCAACGTCAACCCCAAGAATATATCAAGTAACAATCGGAATAACAGCTACTATTTATCGGGGCCACTGCGGGCGGTTTTCGTGGTTTGCACCTGTAACTCGATCTCATCATCATCGAAGCCTTAAAACACACCAGTAGGACGGCTCTCGCTTTCCCCATTAGGAACCAGAGGGGTTAAGGGACCTCGCCTCGAGTCACACGCTTGGGACAATTTTAGAACGCCCAATAATGGTCCTAAGCAGGAGACTTTTTGCTTTCGATGAAGGCGGTGACTTCAGAAAAGGGAGTTTTTTATTAAAAAAAAAAAAAAAAAGTGTTTTTTAAATAACGTTCACTTGTGCAGCCGTGCTCACGCGTTTGATTAGAAAAAGGATTGCCTGGGCGGGGGCCACCAGGACAGAAAAATAAAGCCTCAGTCGATGAAAAGCACCATTTACAAAAAAAAAAAACAACCACGTTTCTGGCCAGACAAAGAAAACCAAGAGCATTCTAAGAATGTGCCTGAAGCAGGGTCTGCAAAAGAGGAGAGTGAGCAAGCAAAATAAACAACCAGGAGCCAGCGGGCCGGGGCTGGACGGTGTCGCCTCGCCCTCAGCACCACCCCGGTCCCTGGGGATTACAGCAGGAGACAGGGGAGGGGGGCTCCCGCCCCCCCAAAGCAAAATATCCCGGCTCCGGCCTCTCCTTGAAGTGACCCCCTCCCCTTCATTTTCCTCCTTATTTTTTTTTAAGAACGGAATATCAAAAGGCTTCCCGAGAGGCAGAAGAAAATCCGCTTATCTTAAAAGGCTCGGAACCTCGGGAACTGTGTGTCCAGCTAAAATCGGAGCCGCTTCTCTTCCTGCTCTGTTTATCAGTCAAGTCGGGAGGCACCTCTGTCTGCACCCAGAGCCCGATCTGTCAACAACAACGACTGCGTTTCCAGAAAGGCCGGGACGTCCTAAGATAACAGCAGCTCGGATACTCCTCCTGGGCGCTGCACCTCGTCCCTTTGCTCATAAAAATAAAGCCGCGGCCTCTGCCTGCTGGTCCAGCCCCAACTTCCCCTGTGCCCACAGAGACGTCAGTTAATTCGTGGACAGTCACCAACATCCCATCTCCTCCACCACCTGCTTGCTAGGGAGTAAAAAGCTCGTCCTTTGAATAAAATCATTGGGGGTTTAATTCATGGCTCTGCTTCTCTCGAGCTGTGCGGCCTTGGGCAGGTTACCGAACCTCTCTGGGCCTCCATTTGCTCGTTGGTAAACCAAGGATAATAAGGACCAGAGCTGTCGTGAGGACCAAACGAACTAACATACGGAGGGCGGTTGGCACGTAGGAGAGGTGAATAAAACCGCCTCCTCTCTCACACTGGGATGAACTGCTACAATTCTAAATCCCAGCTGCTAACCAGGGATCCCGACTTAATTAGATTCCTCGGACGCGAGGGGACGTGGTGAAACGTCCGGCTCCCTGTGGGAATACTCCAGAAAGCAGAAATCACATTAGCTGATGCCCCCCACCCCCCAGGCGTCCCCTGAACGCACCTACTGTTTTCTGCTCCAGCCGAGGTCAGGGGCGCCCTCCCGAGAGCATCAGAGTCCAAGGAGCGCACTGCGTCCTCCCCTGGCGGACACCTGCCACGCCACGGGCGGGCACCGTCTGTTCCCGTTCTTCCCTCTGCTGACGCTGAAGCCAACATCCATCGCTCCCTCTTCCTCACCCCACCCGGCCTCCCAGTACTGTGCTGGCACCTCCCTGGGCTGGGCTGGTCCTGCTACGGCCACAGAGGGCCTGCGTCTCCCACTTCCTCGGAGGTTCGAATTGCTGGACGCAGCGAACAAGCCCAGTCCCCTGTCCACGCCCCAAGGAGCCCAGACGGTTTCTCACGGAGAGCGAATCTGCCAAGTGTACGGCCAGAGACCCTGCCAATCACCCCCAACTGCCAGAGAGCCTTCTCCACCACCTCCCGGGCCACAGGTGGGAAGAGAAGACTCAGCTGGGGGCCGTCAGGGTCTCAGGGCCAAGTTCAGACGGCTGGGTCTGGCCTAAGTCACAACTCGACAACTTCCGGCCCCTTCTCTGAGCGCAACAGAAAGCTGTCCTCCTCCAGATTCACGGTTTTGCCTTAAAGGAAGTTAGAGGATCTAGCTCGGATACCTGGCAGAGATACTTCATCCCGCTCGGAGCTAAGGATGAAAGTGAAGCAGACAGGGCCCCTGACCTGGAGAAGCCGGCAGGGAGGTAGGAATGCAGGTGAGCAGGGCAGAAGGCAGCGAGATCCCTATCCCAGCAGGCCCAAAGGTGGCTCCAAAGGGAACAGAGACGGGAGAGGCCCTCTATCGCAGGCCAATCTCAGAGGGCCTCCGGGAAGAGCCGGCTCTGCAAGGATGAGTTCGGGTTTGCCAGAGGAAAGAAGGGAGGGTCTTTGCAGCGGGAGGAGGACAGTGCACCCACAGGCTTGGCCCAGAGGTGACACCCATTGTGTGACTGGCGTGATGAGGTCGTAGGTGGAGCGATGACCCCGCTTCCCAAGGAAGGCCTGCCTAAAAGAGAACGTCCCACTGCTCTGCGACCAAAGGGGACGCGCGGACTGGCTCTGCGTGGAGGATGGAGGAGAGGAGAGGCCGGGCTTTAGAAATGGGGCGGAGAGGGGGGGTCAGTGGTGTCACTGTCACCGTGCGGCATGAAGGAGCAGTGGAGGGTGTGAGGGGCTCCGTGCACCAAGCATTCGGGACCCTCCCAGCGTCCCCTTGTGGGCTGAGCCCTCCTACGTGCAAAGCCTCGCTCGGCCTAGTACCCGCTTGTCTTTGTCCTGTGTCTCCTCTCACCCCTGCCTGGAGACGTGACCATGGCAGACAAGAGGGCCGGAGTCAAAGGCTGGAGTTCAAGTCCACGGGAGAGGAAGCCCTCCCACGGCGGCCTGAGCGGCCTCTCCCCAACCCTGTGCCGACTGCCTCCTTTCTGAATCGCATCCAAGACACATATGTGGCCCCAGACCCTCCAGCCTGAGGGTGTCCCTCCTTGGAGACACCCCTCCCCTAGGACCCCTGCTCGCTTTCAGCATCCCACGCGAAGGTGGCCGACCCTGCACCGGCGGCCACAGCGACGCACCCGATCTTAACCAGAATGTCCCCAAACTCCAGCTTAGACCTGAGCGGCCACGAGCCCCTGTTCCTTCCTCCTCCAATGCCCCTGCAGCAAAGTTTCGGAATCTTTCAGCAAGTAGGGTGACTTATTTCTGACGACGAGTCCAAAACTCCGGGAAAACAAAGGCAAAGAGGTCAAGACTGCGATGTCAGCTCCATGATTTCCAACAGGCGACAGGCCCCCCACCCCGCACATGGGGTGATGCTCCGGGGGAGTGGAAGGCCAGCCCCGGATATACCACACGGCCATAAACGCATTCAGACGGCAGAGTGCTCTCCTATAAACCCTTTGACACTCGTCCCGGCAGGAAGCAGCATTCTAATGCAGATGCCCCCAATTTCCCTGCAGGAACTCATAAACGCCCCAGGTTTTGCTGAAGGAGGGAAAGACAGGCCGGGCCAACGTCTGTCTCATCCTCTCCTCTCTGCAGCCGAGACTGTCCTGCCTGCATCCACCACCTGAGGGACCACAATGCGATGTCGTTGTCACCCCCGCCCGCCCCACGGCAGAAGCAACTTCAGAATAAAGCCAGGGAAGGCATCCAAGGAGGAAAAAGCCTCTGAAAGCGTTCTCTCCAGAACCCCCCAGGCAGGGCCCAAAACACGCTGTGCATCCCCCTAGCACACGATGTAGAATCCCACTCCTGCCGCTGTCGCGTCCGCCTCGCACAAAACTCATCATTTACAACCCCTCAGACACCGTTTCCAACACTAAAAATGTGAGGACGCCCATTAAGTGGGGCCCCTCTGCGGACCGGACCCCTGCACCGTGCCAGAAGCGACGGCTTTGCCATTATCCTGCTGAACACAGGCCGGTGCCGTCCTTAGAAGCAGCAAAGAGCCAGCACGAACCTCGCCACTCCCAAGGTCAAAGGCCCCAGTGCACCGTACCCGGTCATCTCAGGCAGCCCCACACCCGCCGGCCAAGAGCAGGCTGGCCCCGGGGGGATGGGGGTGCTCGTGGAGGCCGCGCCTCTCATCACGTGGGGAGCCCTCGTGCCTGATGAGGGTGCCGAGCCCTCGGTCGGCCTGACACCCTGGCGCCCCGGCCCCGGCCCAGGGAAGCAAAAGCAGCCAAGCCGGCCCGGGGAAAGGTTTCAGAGCCGGTATCTGCTCCCAGGGTGATGACAACCACCACAGGAAAAAATGAAATAAAATAAACAAAACAAAACAAACCCAGCAGCTACCTTCCAAGTAGAGCTGCCTCGGCCTCAGGCTCCTGCTGGGTCAGACGACAAATGCCACCGATTTCCGCCTCTTCGGCACTCGAGTGTTTTGCTGGGTCAGGATGCTCTCGCGCAGGTACATACCAATCTGCCGGCCTAACTCCCAGCAGTTAAACCGAGCCTTTTCAGACAACATGAAAGGTCCGTACTTGGACAGCAACCACACACCCCTGGCTGGAGGACAAAGGGTCAGGGAGCAGCGCGGCTCCGCCGCAGGAAACGGGCTGCCCGAGCCGGTGTGGCGGCCCCCAGCGGCCCCCAGGAGTGGTGCTGACCCAGGGGGGCACGCGCCCCCTATAATAACCTCCCAGGTAAAACGCCCCTGACAGGCACGGATGCTCGTCCTTCGATTTTTCACGTAAGTCATCGCTGCCACTGTGGAACTCGAGAGAACGCCAGCGTTCATCCAGAGCGTCCTACGTGTCGCCGTCGCAATGAACCCTGCTCAACTCCTCGCTGAAAAAAGGACGATAACAACAGCTCGCTCCGTTGTGCTGAATACCTTGGACTTTGATTCCATCGCCCCGACAGGGTCTTGAATTTGCCTGAAAAGAGGGCTCGGCCCCGGAGGTGTCCATGTCATCCGCCCTTTGTGATAAAGGCCAGAGGGCTGGACTATGCTTGTTGGCGCCTCTCAGCTGTTTTAGGCCCTGTCCCCAAAAGTGCCAGGTGCTACAGCGTGGGAGGGAGTGGCCCACGGCCCAGACCTGGTCTTTATCTGGCTGAGCGGTGTCTTCCTAGAAAGAGCGAGTGGGGACGCCACTGTGCCCCCATTTTCACAGCAAAGGGCAGGATCACACTCCCTGGAGGGAGACGCTGGGAGTCAAAGCCAAGCCCCTGTGTGCCCTGGCTTCGCTCCCCTGGGGAGACAAATCACGTGAGGAGGACCCGCAGGGGCTGGAGGGGAGGTGACCGTGCTGCGGTGCCTCCCCGCCTTCTGCCACTGGACACTGTGGGAAATGCCCAACCAGAACGAAGCGCTTACGCCGTGTCCGATACGCATGCGAACCAACGCCATGCGCAGAGAGGGGCCCGAAACGACACGGGTCTTCTTAGGGCCTAACATGCAGCAAGGAAGATCTGATGTTGTTATAGAGATGCCTCGAGAAAAATACACGTATTTTATTATGTATGAGTGTGTGAGTGTGTGTGAGTGTGAGTGTGAGTGTGAGTGTGGGTGTGAGTGTGTGTGAGTGTGGGTGTGAGTGTGAGTGTGAGTGTGGGTGTGAGTGTGCATGTGTTCAGAGAGGGAGAGAGTATTTCTACGAGAATGGCCTCTGGGTCCAGGCTGGGGTTTGAATCCTGACTTACAGGACGTTAGACCTTGAGCAACTTCATCTTGACGTGCCTCGGTTTCCCCAACCTGAACAAAAGGGACACAAGCGCCTGTTCCCTAGGGTAGTTGTGCGGCTTCTGTGAACTACCTCACGCGGGGCGCTCAGACCTCATTCGAGCACGTCTCCTCCCGCGTGGTGAGCCCAGCCTCCCTACACAGACCCGAGAACTCCGTCTCTGTTTACGTCTAACGAACTCCCAGGAGCCCTGCTAGAGAGGGGACGCGAGGCTGCTGTGGGGGCAGCACCCGGAGGAGCCGATCGGCGCCCACTCACTCCTAGCGCGTGGTGTCTGGCGCCCCCAACTTTTCCTGTCCTGCTTTGGCCTCCTCCCTGCACCGGTGAACCGGAGCATCTTCCCGGGCAGAGCCAGTTGTGGGGTTTCGTCCCCACCCCAGCCCCACACCTGCTGTTAGCTATGGGTGGGCACTTAGGAAGTGTTTTTCCATTTCCCATTTACCTTTTTTTTTACCTTTTTGAGGACTAGTCAGGCTGAGCTTTCGGTTGGTCACAGATCTGTTCCCTCGTCGGTGTCTTATGTCATTTGCCCACATTGACATCCCATCCCCTCCCCACTGTCCCTCAAATGTGGCGCTTAAACACTGAGAGAAATGAGTGGCCGGGAGGGAAGCCTCTTAGCTTCTGGGACCAACGCTTCGGGTTCCTGTCGACTGACCGGGTGCTGTCCGGCCCCCTCCCTCCCCTCCGTCACTCCTTCACTCAACGTGTGCGGGTGCCCACGCTCCACTGAGCATTGAGTGACTTAACTTCGAAGCGCCTCGGTTCTCCCAGCGAAGTGCGGATGAGAACACCGACATGACAAGGTGGTTGGAAGGCTTTGATGACGCCGAGACCCTAAAGCCCCTTTTCCACTGCCTGGCACGTAGTAGGTGCTCAACAAAGGGTCGCTTTTATTGATATGATGATAAAAGGGAGAAAGCCACAGCCCTAAGGGATTTAAACCCCGACAACGTAAAGACCCCCCGTGCCCCGCACTGGCACAGGCGAGCAGATCCCCAAACCCGCTCCCCCTTGCAGCCCCAAACATGCCGGAGCAGAAGCCCCGCGAGCCCAGCACCAGGAGTCTGGTTGGGAACCCATGAGCCCCAGAGGCAGCGAGCTTGCTCGGGGTGATTCATCGCCGTCTGCTGCAGTAATTAGAAGTATTTGGGTTGGTTCTAGGTCAGAATGACCCAGGGACTGCACTTTTTTTTTTTCTTTTTTCACCGCTAAAAGTGTGTGGGGAACCTTACAACAAAAACAAAGGCTGAGGGACCGGGAACGACTCGGCGGCTTTCGCCCAGAGTGAGGACACTATCAGCTCTGCCCTTCAGCAGCAAGGCCTGGTCCTCTCTTTTACGAGACAGCGTCATTTTCATGCCCACCCCGCAAGACGGCGGCTTCTCGAAACCTCTCTGGCCCATCTGTTTCCCCAGCCCCGACCACAAAACAAGCACCGTGAGAGCGTTGATCGAAAAAGGTTAATTTTCAAGAATTAAGGACAAAGAGAATAAATGACCCCAAATAACCGATCTTTGCTAAACTCCCCAGAAATATAAATATTTCCCACTTTAGTCCTGCTAACGTTGACTCATTAGCAAGGATAGTTTCTACGTAGTCGATGACAAAAAGCATAAAATAATCATGAAAGCAGAGAAAGTAGACACAAGGACAGAAAGCTCTATCCCTCACGTCCTTCGCACCTAGTATAACTGCAATTTTTAAAAATGCACAGAAAAAAGCCTGGACGGAAACACATCAAACGTTAACAGTGGATGTTTGGGGACAGGAAATGACGGACGATTTCTTTTCCTTTCTAGTTTTCTGTATTTTCTTTATTTTTTACAAAGGGTCACGTGCGATTTGCAAAAATAACCTTTTAGGGGAAAAGTATCATCGTGAAACTCCATTAAGCTTGAGTCCATTTTGGGGCAGCACAATAGGCAACAGATAAAAGGACCCGAGCGGCGGAGTCACAGGGACCAGACTCCGCCACTCCCTGGAGGCAGGTCACTTAGCCCAGCCGTCTGGGCCGGATTCTCCGGCTCAGCAGGTCCTCGTGTTCTGCAGGGGACGGCACTCCCAGGGCAAACAGGGAACACTGTTCCGGCAGACAAGTGACGCCCCCGTTTTGCGATCTGATCCTCAGACACAGCAGCAAACAGGGGGTTCAGGCCCATTCCCAGGGGGTACAGCAGAGCACGGGGGTGTCCAACCTGACCTCTGGCGCACAGTCCCCCAAGCGAGGTTCACACTTGACGAAACTGGGTTTTACAGCCCAAGAAAGACCTCTCCTGAGGTCTCGTGTGTTTACTCTGCTTCAAAGCCGTTCGAATGACCGCGCAGAAAGCAGATGAGCCTTCAAAAACGTTCAAGGAAAGGGAAGCGAAGGGACTTAGGGGTATCCTCAGGTCCCAAGTCCTTTTGGGGACGTGTGCCAGCAGCCCCACGGACGCGGCGGACTGTGCGAAACGAGTGGTAGAAGCAGGACGAGGTGACTCGCCCTCCCAAGCCAGCCTGCCCTTCTCCTTCCAACACTTCACGCGTCAGGGTCTGTCTGGCCCCGAGACCATGAACTTCCCCGAGGGCAAGGACCACATCTGTTTTGTGGACGACAGACTCCCCGGCCCGGTCCAGCCCAGCCTGTGGGTCTCCACCCGTGGTTCCTAATCGAATGAATGAGCGTCGTGCTCTATGGGGAGAGGCCGACCCGCGGAAAAGGCAGCTGGGGAGACCTGCCGTCCACCCAGTCCACCAGGCCGTCTAGGTTTACCCTCGGATCAGGTCCCACCACAGGACACTGTTGACCCCACTAGCCTGGTCCGCACGGAGTCCCCTTCCCAGAGTTGTGCTGGACTCCAACCATGGCTTTTGCCCAACACCATCATGGAAAACAGCCTCATGAAACTGGTTTGGCCTTTGCTGACAAATTAATCCACGGCGTCACCCCATCCTTTACAGGGAGTCCCACGACAGAAGTCACTTTGGGAGTGCAACGCAGAGGGGGGAGTCCTTTCTCCGGAAGAACGGGCACGCTCGTCCCTTTCTGATAATATGCCACTAGCACCTATGACTTCCCCGTTCCGTTCCGACCCCCAGGTTAATAGAGATAACTGCACACGAAAAATAAGCGAGTGCTCATTTCAGGGGAAACACTGCTGGGCAGGAAAAAAGGAAAACTAACAGTCGCTCGTACCTGGCTCCGCCGCCGGCGTTTACGCGGCCATAAGCACGTGTACGTGGAACCAGGCTAAGGATGGAGCGGAGGATGTATGGGGAGCACAGGGCAGGGGTGAAACTGAGAGAAACCCGTACCTCCCACACCGTGGAACTTCATAATATTACCTCAAACCCAAAAACCGGGAGGTAGCAACTTAGAAACGTCAAGATCATTCCTAAAAGACCCAGTTAAAAGGACCGAAAGTGGCGGCCTCCCGAGGACAAGAAAAGGGGTGGAGGGCTGGGTAGCTACAGGGACGGTCACTACGAGTAGCTCATTTAGCCGTCTCTAAGATCCTTCTCTCACGGAGAAACTGCGGCTCGTGGAGAACCAGGACCGCACGGCGGGTGGGTAAAGCTAAGGTCTGCGTGCGGGCCCCCTGGACCCCAGAGCTCGCGGCCTTTCCACTGCGTCGTGCCCCCTCTCGCATCCTTCCGTACGAAGGGGATGGGTGACGTAAAGGAAGAAAGCGGGAAGCCCTGTGGTCCCCTCAGAGGCCACACGCTGAGAAGAAAGACAAAGGAAGTGGCAGACGTCAACAGGGGAGGGCGGCGTTTGGGACCACCGTGACGCTCGGGTTCCACTAATAAGTAATTCACACGAACTCAAGGCCTCAGTGGATCTTTTTTTTTCCCCGAAACAAGCTAAGTCGGCATCTATGAACGTGAGACTTGGCTAAAACCCTTCCATGCTGAGCTGGGACAAGCTCCTGGATGCGTCACCCACCACAGGGAGCAATCGCTGGGTCCCAGGGCAGGCTAAACTCAGACGGGCACTGGCCCCCGGGCAGCGCGAAGCTTAACAACCAAGGATGGCTCGGGAGGCCCTCGGAGCCCGGGGGGAGAAAGGATGCTGAGAGCAGGCGGGAAGGAAGATACTCAGCAAGACGGACTCAGGCTGGGGAAATCCGGGCAAGGGGTTCAGATCCAAGCCTACGAAGCGTGCCTGGGTGCTGGCCTCCACCTCCTGACACCCCCTTCGGGCTGCTCTGTCCCTGGATGGGTGTCCTGGCCTGATGGGGTGGCTGTACCCCCTGCAGGTGCTTCCCTCTCCCCACTGGAGGCAGAATTTCTGTAAGAGCACACCCTGGGTCTTGGCCAAATAAACGCCTCATGAAAGAGGCCCAAGGATATCTATAGGGCACGTGACCCTGGAAGAAAACAGGCACAAGAAAGAGGGTGTGGCCCAGGCACCTTTACGAAGGCCGCATTAAAGTCATTTAACCTGACAGTCACGTCAGCGTGAGCTCAGGAGAGCACCTCGCGCATCGATAATCGCATCCGGCCGTGTGTCCCAGGATCCCAGCACGGAGGCTCAGCCCAGTCGGGACTCATCCTCCCCACGTAGCGCACCCCACGGGGAGCAGCCCAGAGCCACGGCGGCCTTGTGACGGTGCCATCCGAGACCGAAGCTCCTCCAGCCTCGGGAGGTGGCAACAGTAGCCCACACTGGAAGGAGCAAGAAAGGCCAAGAACAAAAGGAGCGTGGCCTGTTTACCAGGAAAACCATCCTTTTCCCAGAAGGCCTACCCAGTGGATTCCTGCTGATGAAACAGCGGCCAGAACTGGTTCCGATGGCCACCTACACGCCACAGGAGCCTGGGAGACTGCGTTTTAGCTTGGCGCTTGTCTATCTTGAGCCAAATCAGGGTCCTTCAGTCAGGAATAAAAAAGGGAGGGGACAGAACTGCCTGCCACGGGCTGCGCAGAGGCCAGCGTCCGCTCCCTCAGCCGGTGCCAGGATGAGTGATGTGGTCTGGAAGGCACGGCATGAAAAGCAATGATAAGACCAAAACAGACCAAGGCCAGCTCCGTCCCAGACAATGAGGTCAGGCTGACCTCCTGCGGAGGAGAGGATGTTCAGACAGGACACGGTCCTGGAAGGCAACGGCAAAGATATCCGAGCGCTGTTCCACAGAGGCGGCTGCTTCAAGTAGTTGTTTTCCACCGGAGAAGGAATGCCTCAAGGGGACACTTGTGCCGGGCACGTGCCATGTCGCTTCGTGTCCTGCTCATGCAGTCCTGTGAGCTCAGCAGGAGAGGAAACGTGAGGGCCAGAGAGATGGGGTGTCTTCTCGCCCAAGGGCACACAACTGGTAAGTGGCAGGGGTGGGATTTGAATGGAACCCTCCCTCCGCCTGTCCCGCCGCCTGGCCTCCTGGCCTCCTGGCTGGGATCCCGGTTGACGCAGCTCCAACTGTTGAGTGGTGCAACGTGCCTCTTGCCCTGGTTGGACGGCTTTGGCCTCGAGCGGCCCACCCCCCAGAGACCCTGCAACGAGCTCTTTCCTGTTGTGGGTCTTCATCGCCCCTTATCAGTGATGTCCAAATTGTCTTCTGCAGCTAATACCTTCTACTGGGAGGAAGGAGAAGAGAAAAGGCTGAATTCCATATTGGGGCATTTATTGATTAGGAGTCCAAATTTCCACTGGCAAATTCAGACGCAGTGTGATGGGTCTGTGTTTGCATGGTTGTGTAGGGGGGATATTTCCTCAGATGCACCAAATGGTTTTCCTTTTCTGTAAATAAAACGCTCCTAAGCTGGGCCTGTACGAACCCCAAGAACAGACTTGCCCACGTTTGTGCTCAGAGAGCCCTCGTTCTGTGCCAGGCGCTTCGAACCAATCCAGGTGGAAAAGACAGTGACGACTGACAGGGACCCCAAAGCCGTGAGCTGCACAGGCTGCCAAGCACAGCCCGCAGGCCTCCTGTGGCAGTCTGAGAGGCGACACGTCCTGCATGTCGTCATCTGGAAGGAGACGGACCAGACAGGCCGAGAATACAGGGCTACTGCCAGGTCCTCCCGTCTTCATGTCTGACTTTGAATCACGACTTTGGGACGCCTGTCTAGACCACTCCTGCCAGACACCTATCCAAAGGGATGGCTGTCCCTTAGGGCTCATGAATGGTGACATCTCTGCGGCCAAGGACAAGATGCCCACTTGCTGTGAAGACGCACATCCCAGAAGCCTACATTTGTGTGGAGGCTGCGGTCAACGCGTTCTTGTGCAGCTGGCCTACGTGGCATCCCAAGGCCAAACAGCAATCTGTTTTTAGAATAACACAGCCTGGAGAACTTTCTCAGATGACACAAAGTCGCAAACAAGAAACGATATGTGTTGTCTGCACCTCACAAGGTCCCCCAACAAGTGGGCAGACTGACTCATCGACTCGTGCACATTCACTTTGAAGGTGACGAGCTCCACAGTGAGGATGGAAAAGAGCCTTTTGTACCTGAAGCTGCTTTTTAGCCCTCGATATTGTAAGGAGAAACCTGGCTGGGGTTCAGGGACACGAGATGAATGAAAGAGAAATATTTGAGTTTAGAGCGAGGGAGTTTTTTAAATCCGGGTAAATTCGCAAAGACAGACGTCTGCAGAGGACACAAATTTTTGCATCTGTCAAAGCTGTGGGATTCACATATCCCCAACTTTCCCTCACCCTGAATATCGATCCGTTTTCTTCCCTAAGGGTCCAGAGCATGACTCCATCCATCCCTACTGAGTAAGTGTTGGGTCTCCACTTAGTGCCCAGCATCCATTCAGCTGCTGAACGAAGGAGCTGACACAGGCACCAGAACCAAACCACCCGCACTCAAAACCCAGATCCCCCAGGATAAGAGTGTGACCTTGAAAAAGTCACATGACCTCTCTGCACCTCCGTTTCCTCATCTGTAAAATAAGGGTAATAACATGCCTCCCTGTGGCCGGCTCAATAACGGTCAGTCCCCTGAGGATGTTCACACCCTAATCCCTGGACCCCATAAATGTCGCCTTCCCTGGCAAACGGGACTTGGAAAACCCGATTAAGGTTACAGACTCTGAGATGATCCGGTGAGTCCAATGAAATGGGCACAGCCCTCAGCTGACAGCCGACAGCCGAGTTATGCCAACAACCCAAATGGGCAAAGAAACAGATTCCTCCCTGGGCAGCCAGAAAGGACGACAGCCCCGCCGACACCTCGATTTCAGCCCACGGAGACCAACACCAAACCTCCGACCTCCGGAACCGTAAAATAACAATCCGCGTGTCGTCTTAGGCCACTACATCCATGGGGACTTGTTAGGACAGCATCAGGAAATCCATGCTCTGTCTCAAAGGGCCGTCGTGAAGACGAAATGAGTTTAACCTATAAGAGCCGGAAACGGGACTTGGCATATAAGAAGCAAATAAGAAATCACTGGATTTGTTAAATGGTGAACAAGCTCAATTTAAGCAGTTCACGTTCTCACAGAACTTCAGTCTTGTGGGGGAGGGGCTCCGTGATTCAACAAGTAATGATACGATAAAATGTGAAAGGGCTAAGATCGGGGGATCATCAGGGGATAGCTGGTGAGCTTCCGAACTTCATACAGACCTAAGGAAGACCTTCGAAGATACTCCACTCGGAGTCCAAAACGTTTTCCTTTGGTAAGCCAGCACGTGGTCACATCGAAACAACGCTTGTCACCGACAAAACAGGTAATTATTTGTCTACACGATTCCGAATTGTATTAAACTACGAGTCTGACTAAAAGAGAATACAAATGATGGATGCCTCTCGGTCTAAATCTTCTAAAAGAGACTTTTCCATGAGAAAGAGAAGACTCATTAGGGTATTTTTCATTTTTTTAAAATCACGTTTATACTTTATGCACATGCCTTTGTTTTTCCCAGTTCACTCTAGTCACCTCGTAGGCCTGGACGAGTTGCCCCAATCCTATTCAAATCACCCCCCCAATGTCATCAGAGTCCGAGATCAGTTGTTTTCGCAGGTTTTAGCCTTGGCCGGGACCGGGTATCGCCCAGACCCTCTGCAGCTACGGCAGCGGGTCCCAGAAGCACAGAGAGAACCCTCTGATGGCCCCCGACCCTGGAATTCGAAACCCTAAACTCAGCATCTGAGACACAAAGGAGCAGCCCCAGAAAGAACAGCAACTTTTTCTACCGAAAAGGAAGAAAACCACAGTCGCACTGCCTGGAGGTCCAAACTGACCTACCAAGGGGCATGCCGTCCTCCTATATTAAGTTTTTTAATGTGTTTATTTTCAATTTTCAGTGATGTCTGAGTCATAAATTCATTTCCACCTGAACACGACCTTGACATTGTACACGCACCTTGAAAGAGGTCCCCGCTTTCTCAGCGGGCCCTCCACCCCTGATTGCAAAGGAGAAAAGAGACCTCGTGCAGTAATTAAATAAGCAGTCCCTGGTTCCTTTTCTCCTTTGCTCTTGGGGAAAAAAAAAAGGCACTAAATCCTCTTCTCCAGTCAAATGCCGCAGGCCAGGGAAGCCCTCAACAGCTATTCCTAGAACTTTCTAAGAGCCCGGTGACATCACCCACACATTTAATTCCTCCTGAAAGTCCCACTACCGGTTGTTAAATGTAACAGAAACAAGAATAACATCAGCACGTCAAAAGAAAAGGGTCGTAAGCCTGTGCCAGAGTCAGACGAACGTGGAAAAACAAGATGGGCCTGTGGGAAGAGCCCCCGAAAAGTGATTATCCACGGTCAGTACATGGAGACAAGTCCCAAGACGGGGGTGTCGAGGGACGGTCACTTAAAAGAATATACTTTCCAAATGTCTAGAAGTTTCCTATAAAATCCTCTGACGGATCTTTAAAAGGGTTTCCCGAAACCATGACCTTCTGGCCTTTCCAAAAGGAGAAGCAAGAGGAAAGCTATGCGCACAGGCCATAGAGGAGACCTAGAAAAGTCCAGCTGAGCAAAGTCAGCCACAACCGCGCACGGACTTTCGCTACTGGGATAAATTCTCGAGAGAGAACAGACTTTAACAATGGACTGGCAGAGAGGCTGCAATTCCCGACAAGGTCACATGACGGGCTCCTTGCTGCTTCAAAGCCCGGGTTGCCTTGGCGACACGTGTGACAGTAGGAGCCGGTTTTTCAGGGGTGGCGTGGGCATGGTGGGAGAAATCGCCCGAAGGGAGAGGAAGGGTGTCAGTGCTGTTCTCTGGACAGACCCGGAGCGCCCCAGCCCTCCCCACGCCCCACAGTGGACAGCACGTGGCTCGGGGAGTGGCCTTCCCAGCCTCCTTGGCTCCTGTGGCCACCGCGTCCACCCTGCTCCCAGCACCCCAGCTCCGTCACTTCACCCCATTTCCCCAGTGAAAAAAACGCACGCATCTCTCAGCCCATCACTGGCGCGTGCTCGTGGAAGTTTCCCTGTGTCCAGGGCCCGGACCCACCTGGGTGTGGCATCCCTGCCCCTGGGCAGGTCTCTGTGCCTCAGTTCCTCCTCAGTCAGATAAGCCCCACTCTGACGCTCAGGGACCTACAGAAGTTACTGACCTGAAGCTGCTCGATAAACACGCTCATGGCTCCCCTCCGGCCCCCAGCAGGGGTCTCGCAGGCCTCCTGGGGGCCCCAGGCTGCCCGGCTCACGTATCACCATGGCAACCTGAGCTTGGCAGCAGCGAGGAGCCCGTTGTCAGACCGGGTAAGGAACCGCAGCCCGTTTTTAAAACCTGTTCCCTCCGCAAGACTGTATCCCATTAACGAAAATCTATGAGATAATTTTTTTTTGGTGGAAGTGAGGACTGACTTTGTTCAGTGCGTTGACTTGTGCCCCCGAAATCCACGTGCCGGAGCTAACTCCCAGGACCTCTAACGTGACCCCATTTGGACACGGGGCCGTCGCAGATGTAGTTAGTCGAGACGGGGTCACCCTGGAGGGCCCCTCATCTAGCATGACTGGTGTCCTGATCAAGGGGGCGTCTGGACACCGACACACGCATGGGGAGGACGCCGAGGGACGATGCCTTATGCTGGCGCGAGCCTGAGAGCGACCAGAAGCTGGGGGAGGGGGCTGAAGCACCCCGCCCCTGGCTTATCCCTCATGACCGAATCACCTCCCAAGGCCCCGGCTCCCAATACCATCACGTTGGGGAGTAGATTTCGACATATGACAAACATTCGGTCAATAGCAGTGACTTCAACCTTATCTTCACCGAGAGGACTTTTCAGAGTCTACTCACCAAGCTCTTCCCTGAAAGAGGGGTCCCCTGGCTTGCCCTTTGTTATAGGACACCCCTTTTCAAACGGGAGACCCTGCAAGTCCCCCCGAGTGAGGCGAGGCACCTGCGTGGAGCGGCTCAAGAAGAGAAGTTGGGCCAAATCCCTGTAGCATGAGTTTGAACCCAGGCGATGCGGAGGAGAGCAGGACAGGTAGAAGCTGCACTCACGCGGGTGGCAAAGCCCAGGACGCACGTGACAGTCCTAGGAGCTCCTGTGCCAGGGACCAGAGCAGCCTTCACCCCAGACGCACTCCCACCTGAGCCTGGTGCGGCCCAGCCCACGCCGGCTGTCGCCCTGAATGGCGTGGGCCCTCTCGCGGCCCTCACGGCAAAACCCCTCACTCGGCTGACTCCGGGGCTCCTGGTCCCTGACAGCAGGGGAGCAGAACGAAGACACCTGCTCTCTCCGCGCTCACAGGTGTCATCTCCCTGGAGCGCCTACAGCTGTCTCGCCAGGAATGCGGGAGAACAAGGACCGAGCGGACTCATCAGCCCATTCCCACGGCGGCTGAGAAAGAGCCTGGCACGGAAGATGCTCAACGAGCAGGTTCAGAACTCACCTCAGCACAGTCGCGCGGAGAAGGCGCCCACCGAGCGGCCGTCGGTGGGTGGCCTGTCAGACGACGGGCGCCCAGGTTTCAGGACGTGGGCACCGGCACAAGCACCTGGGCCATGCTCTGCAGCGGGGGTCGGCTCTGCCCGGGGAGGGACAGGTACCCAGACGTCGCACTGGGGCGGTCACCACGTAGTCGCGACACATCTACGTGACAAGACCAGCACGTCTGGGAGACAAGGTCGGACAGTGAATAGTTTAATGCTAAAATGGGAGGAAGAGACCAGGTAGTATAGGAGTTTTTGGGAAAGGGACAGCGAGGAGACCTGGAGGGGCTTGGAAGGCTGGCTCCAGCATCGTGGCTTCTCCCCGCAGGGCCCCTGACTTCCGGTCACTAAGCATGTCCCTGTAAGGTCCCCCTTCTTAACCTTTCCGGCTCACACTCTTCGTATCCAGGAACTTGTTCCAAAGGGCAAGTTCAATCCACCTTCCAATCAAGCCCATTCCTCTCTTTAAACCCGGACGCTCACGACAGGTGATCCACTCACATATTCGACAGGTTTCCTGGGAGCCTGTGTGCCCCGGCCTGCATTGGGCACATCAGCTGAGCCTGAAGACTCCAGCTCCGGTGGGAGATGCACTAAGGCAGCACGACAGTGGACAAGGGAAGGCACCGACTCAGTGGGGGTGGGTAGGGCGGGGGGGATGAAGGTCACACAAGGCCACCTCCCTGGGTCAGGGAGGAGGGAGCCAGATGACGAAGTGTGGGAGCAGAGTGACAGCACCACCCCGGGCAGGAAAGAGATGGCGAGGCAGGAAGGCGAGGCCAGGGGAGTGGGGAGGAAGCGGGGAAGGCCTGGCCGCGGGGGGACAGGCTCCAGGACGTGACTCCTGCCCTATGCCCACATCCTTGCTCGTCCAGGTAGCCCTGGGCCCCCGCACACACCACCTGGAAGCTCCCAGGCTCATCAGCAGAAGAGGAAGGTGGAAAAAGAAGCGGGGCCAGATGGTGAAAGGCGTGTCAAGGAGCTTCAACCTGGCCCAGCAGGTGACGTTAGATCAAGTCCCGGGCTTCACCGAGCACCGCTCCAGCCGTGTGGCCCTCGTGGCCATCCATACCCAGGCCACGGCAGCAGCCACTGCGCTCCGATGGGCAGAACCCATCCAGGAAAAGCCTGTTGGCCCTGGCACCTTTGTCCCTTCTCCCTCCTGTGAGGCGGCTTCCCGGGTAACATCAATGAGGAACCTTCCCGGTGATGAACCTCCCAACGTCTAGCCGGAGATCAGGGGCCAGGGAGACTCAGCCCGGCCATTTGGCCCTCACACCTCAAGGCACATCCTTAGCAGATGTGACGTGAGACCCTGGTCTCCCCTGACTCCTCCACCCACTGTGCCGGAACCTGGGTCAGCAGGAGAAGAGAGGCCCCCCCCCGGGGCCAGCGGAAGCACAGCGGGGCCTGCGACGCTGTGACCAGACCTGCATTTCAGAAGCACACAAGGATGCAGTGGGGGGACCGCGACCCCCCACGGGGACCTGCCCGTTCCAACGGCTCGGGGAAGAGAAGCTGAGGACCTGCACCCCAGCCATACGGGAGATAAAGAACAGAACGCACACGCACACATACGCACACACACACACACGCACACACATGCACACCAAGCGTGTTGGGGAAGACCCCGGCAGGTGGTGGGACATCCATGTCTGAGAGTCAGGTGCGAGGGTCAGGCTCAGGCAGCACTTGTCCCTGTCATTCGTGTCCAATCCACTGTGTCCTACAGGACGGGCCATCTCCACGTTTCCGCTCTACAAGCACAGATTACGGACGTGCCAAGACGATCTGGGGGCAGGGGGGACAGGACACCGAGTGTTAAGGGGGTTTCTGCGGGACTGTGTTCCAGGCGGGCCCGTGGGCTTCCTGCGTGGCCGAGTCAGACTCCCTAAGTGTCTCCACGAGGGCCTCTCAGTCACAAAGGCTGGGGACCGGGAACGAATTAACTCTGCCCTCAGGAGTCTGAAGTGTGACCCCAAATGTCCAGGGGCTGAATAAGGAATAACGTCCAAGGAATTAGCCTCTGCGCTCAGATAAATGTGCTGTCACCTCCTGCTCCCAGCGGAGGGGCTGGTGAATGCTTGCTCTGCCCAGAGGACATCTGCTCTGTCCTTTTAGGCAGCGTTCGTCTTGGGGAGACCCAGGAGGGGACAGTGATGTGGCCACCGTGAAGCCACCAGGTCAGTGCCCCCTGCTCTCCCCTGTGCACGCGGCCTCCTACGGAGAGCCTCACGTCTCCAAGGGCTTCCAGCCGAGTCAGGGGCCAGATGGGGCCAGCGAAACCTCAGAGGCCCGAGAGTCAAGGGAAACGGCACTGAGAGCACTCGCCGCGTTCACATCCGCATCGCTCCGGAGAAAAATCTAGTATCTCCTTGGAGAGTCGTAGGCTGGGGGATAACAGTGTCTTCATCCCATGACGGCATTTCTTTCTGCTACTGCATCTTCCTCTCATTACCCCTGGACTCTCAGCTGTTTGAGAGCCCGGTCCGTGTCTGGCCCAATCTCTGTTACTTCTGCCCTGGCCATAATGCCAGGCAGAGAGCGCCTAATGGAAGACGAGGTGAGCGATGGGCAGAAGGATGGCTGGGTGCGTGGGCGGGTGGGTAGACAAGTGGTTGAATGGTTGGTGGGATGAATGGATGTGTGAGGGGGCAGGTGGGTGGGAAGACGGGTGCGTGGATGGGTGGTAGATAAATGGATGAAGGGTTGGGTCAGTGCGTGGGTGGATAGATGGATGGATGGAGGGACGGGTGGGTGGATGGGTCAATGGATGGATGGATGGATTCAACAAACAGCCTACTCTGTGCCAGGCTCAGTGTTGGGCACTGGGCACCTCCTCTCGACTTCAGAGGAACTTACGATCTAACAGGGCAAAATGCCAGTTACTGAACCAGTGCGTGACAAGCGCTGTGACAAAGCGGAGGGAGCAACGGCCTCAGCATAAAGAGAGGTTGTGCAGACTGAGTCATGAAAGGTGCACAAGCGTCTCTCGGTCTCCGCACTCAGCACGTGGTTGCCCAAACCTTCCGTGCCATTCCAAGCGTTCTTTCTAATTCTTTCTCTCCAATGAGCCCTCTGCAGTTAGTGTCCCTTCCCTTTCCCTTGACAAGCACTGAGTGGGCCATGCCCATCTGCCCAAAAGCAGTGAAGCAGCGCAGGCCTCTAAGGACACGGCACTAACACTCGATAGCAGGTGTTGGCCGAGGGGTGTAGCGGGGTGAGGGCGAGATTTGGAGTCAGAGTCTCCAGCTGGTGAATTCCAAGTTCAGCAACGCAGTAGCTAACCTGGAAAATACCGTATTTTCCCTAACCCTCGGTTTTCCCCAGTCCCACAATGGATGACACGAGGGCAGCTGGACATGCCAAGCCCGGGCGCCCAGTCTAAATGTCACTCTCGGCACCAGGAAAGACCAGGCCTGGGAAAGCCTACATGAGTGTGAATTACTACAAGGCAGACACTGTTCTTACTTCTTTTCAAGCAAGACTGAGAACCCTCGATTAGCTAGAAGTGGAATTCCAGTGAGTCAGCATAAAGGTTACAGAAGTTCAGAAAAGAGAGAAAATTCGATTGGTGAAGGAGATCAGGGAAGGCTCCCTGGAGGAAGTGGACCTTGAAGGTTGACGATGAGTTTCCCTAGGAGCCCAGGACTGTGCTAGAGACTCAGAGAGCCCAGTTCGTGGACTCATTACAATGGCCGAGCTGATTAAAACTGTCTTCCCAGAGAAGCCGTCCTTCAGTCCCTGGACTAAAACCCTCGGAGATGACTCTTCCCACACCAGGACCGAGTTAGAGATGCCCGCCCACCCTCTCTGCAGGGAGATGAGCCGCAGATCCCTCACAGGCCCCCAGGGCAGGTGAAAAAATGTCCTTCCTTGGGAAAGCAAGAGAATGGATCTGATTAATCTTCCTTCGGAGCCTTCTGGAACCATGCCCTGCCCACGTCTCTCACTTATGAACAACGAAAAGGAAAACAATCAGATCCAACTGAACCTACAGCTTTTAAACTTTTCATTTCGCTCAGGAAGAGAGAAGCTCTGACTTCATCACATTCTCCGTTCCCAGGCAGACAGTGGGGTGAAAAAGTCCAGAACACTCTTCCCACCATCCCAGGGTTCATTTACGAAGCGGCTCCGGCCACTGGAGGGTCATCCTGACCCGAGTATCTTTGTCTATAAATAGTAAATTATGTTCACTTAAGCCAAGCAACCCGCTAAGCCGCACGAAGTGTCTCCTGAGTTGCTGGGAAGCGGTATCGCCTTGTTCTTTTCTTCAGGGGGCCCTTCAGGTCCCCTCTGGGCCTGGCCATCGAGCATCTACCAGGTTTAGGCCATGTGTGGCTTTGCTTTTAAGGAGTCTGAGGGCAGCCTTGTGAGGTAAGAGGTCTGAGGCCTCTGTCACATGGGGAAAGAGGCTCAGGGCTCAGGGACCCGGCTCCTGTGATAACTGACGAGCCCCTGTGACTACTGACTGCAATGCCACTCTGTCCCCTACCCAAACAGGGCACTCAGGAAAGCGAGGGAAGAAGGGGCCTCTCTCCAGCTGAGTGTGTAAAACACAGCAGGTGCTTCCAGGTGCCTTGGGTGACAAGTGTGCAGAGTTAGGACGTGGACCGGAACCTCCCCAGTCTGCCATCAAGGACTTGGGGCTCGCCTGTGTCATTGCTGTTA
Source organism: Cynopterus sphinx (assembly GCA_030015415.1). Taxonomy (NCBI): domain Eukaryota; kingdom Metazoa; phylum Chordata; class Mammalia; order Chiroptera; family Pteropodidae; genus Cynopterus; species Cynopterus sphinx. The sequence continues at coordinate 2,886,904 of CM057383.1, read as the reverse complement.
CACTCAATACTACCTTTCCCCCCAACCTTTGTAGTGTGGACAATAAGCTTCAAAGAGAGGAGAAAGGGGGGATGGGAGGACATCTGCAAACAGGGAGGCTTCGTAAACGACCGGGACTCTGTTGGACCTTCAAGTGGGGAGGGTGTGGATAAGCGAGAGGGAGGAGGTCACCCCACCAAGGGTCCTCGATGCCTCAAATTCTTGCAAAGCAATGAGTTTTGCCTTCGAGGAAAGGCAGGGTGATAATACCAGTCAGGGCTACGCCTGCAAAAGCTCATCACCAACTCCCGTGGCTTCGTCTGGACTGGAGGCACCCAGGAGAGCCACCTGACACCAGCTTGGAAAACCAGAGGCCAGGGCCCCCACCCTCTTCAGCTCCGACTGCTTTTGCATCCAAAAGCCTGGAAGATGGCTTCGCAGAAAGCATGGAGCTTTCAGAGGCAGCTTGGCAAGGACAAAGAATTAGGGGGCAGCCCACTGACTTGACCGCCGGGCTTCAGCCCTCGCCCCCAAAGCCCCTGCAGCACCTTCCTGCTGCCCTCCAGTTAAATCCTCTCATCTTTAACAAACCCTAAAAGGTCAGCCTGGCAAGGCACCCACGTGCCCGCCTGGCCACACACCTCTGCCCTCCAGACCTCTGCCTCCCACAGGCACCTGCCACATGGGCCGCTGCGCCCTCCTCTGCTCACACCGAGGGACCAACCTCCCTCCCCCACAGCCTCACGGGTTCCACCAACTCATCTTCAGATCAAGTTCCAGTCTAGGTCAGGTTTCCTTGACCTCCGCCCTCCGGGAACTTTCTTCCCCAACCAAGTACCTCCCTCCTTGTCCACTCTGGGACTATCAGATGAAGGTCTGTCTCCCCCACTCAGCCGGACACCCCCTCGCGCAGGGCCTTGTGCACTTGGCTCGCCAGTCTGTCCCCGGCACCTGGCATACTACAGGTGCTCAATATATACTTGTTGCTGCAACTATTATAAATCGATGCCAGCCTGTCACTTCCTCATCGCATGACTGTAGGTGGGTCTGTGTCTCTGCGTCGCTGCCCTGAAGGTTTGCCAACACTAACGTGATCCTTTTCCCTAATTTAACAGGGATGACGGCAGACCTTACTGCTGCTTTCCTTCCAGTCAGGTTCCAACACTTTATATTCGTTATGATTTATTGATTCGTTGTTACTGGATCTCCTCAAGGACAAAATCCATCTTCTGGTGCTTCGTCCATTGTCGATTATGATCGTGACGTATGTGTCCCTTTCTCAAAATTCATTATATGTGATATGGAGGTCTGGAGACATGTTTTTGATTGGTCGTTATAAAAATAATACTGTAGCAAAGTTAAAATCGTATCATTCCATTAAACTGTATCAAGATTTAAAGAGAATTTTAGGATAATAAATGGCGGTGGCTGCTGAGCTGATGTTTTCTGGCTCTCTGGTGAGTCTGATTGCTTCTACCACATCAGGAATCCCTGCGGATAGGAAGCAGTTCCTGCCACTGGTTTTCAGGACCTCTTTTCCCAAAGTGACCCAAAATAATGTTATTAAAAAAAAAAAAAACAACTTTCCTCCCCACACACCATCCCAAAAAAGTTGGCCACTAGAATTTCTGAGCAAGCCAATGAAAAAATAAATGACGTCTTCCAGAAACCTTGAGAGTGTCTGGGCTGGGAGGTCATCTCTGTCCTAAGCCACCTCTGTTTGAGGCAGGGACTCAGACAAGGCGAGGAGCAGCCCAAAACCCACACGACGAGAACGTGGTCTCTTAATCCTCCGAAAAGCTTTTCCTTATCAGTCAGCTCTGCTGTGGCTCCTTCTCTCCCAGGGCTGACACGGAAGCTCCTCCCTGGCTGCTGGACAGCCCAGTGGCACCAACACAGCCCTGAGGCCAGAGAGACTTCGGTCTGGATCCCCACGGCACCCCTTCCCAGCTGCACGACCCCATCCCTGAGGCTGCTCAGCCTCCATCCCTCAACTACGAAAGGGAGAGAATAAGCTGACCTCATGGGCTTGTTATCGTAATTAAATTACACATTCATTCAACCTCCTACGCTCCCTCACTATATGAAGGGAAGATAAAATAATGGCGTAGATGGAGAGACAGATGAGCTACTTGCTACGATGCTTGTGGTCAATGAATATTTTCATCAGATTTGTTCTTATCGCCTTCCCTCCGATACACTGTCACAGGAGCAAGCAGGTGAGCTGAGGAAGGCCCCACGTGGTGCTGTGACCTGAAAAGGAAGTCCAGGCTCCACTAAGTGAAAAATCAGTTCAGCCCAAAGATCCATAAAAGGGAATCGGAAGAGGGTGATTCCGAAAAGACGACGAAGCAAACCTGGCGGGAAGTAGGCACCGCACGGGCGTTTGTGGTTGGGCACGTCTCACAATGGTCTTCCTCAAAGGTGTCATACATAATCAATCTAAAAGCACCTTCCAAAAGTAAAAAATAAAAATAAAAGCACCTTCCACCCTAATGAAACGGGTCATAGAGGTAAACAGGAAACACATCTAAGATGTTTGGCTGATTCCAGGAGGCCGCCGCACCCCGTCCGGTCCAGTGGGCCCCCGGACCACGGACGGCTGGTCCCTGCCTCCAGGGAGCTGGGCAAGCAGTGGGGGGAGCAGGTAACACGCGAGGATAATGCAGTGTGGTCAGCACGAACACGGGGCTTGTCACTGTGTGATCTGAGACTGAGACGATCAAAGCCTCAGACCTGAGCCCGGCGTCGCAGCCACGTGGCGTCGTAGCTGAACGCGGGAGTGAAAAGGCATCTCACAACTGTTCTTTTTATTCTACCATCTCAGGCGAGCGTGGAACTGAGACTGTAGTTCGCCAGTTCCCCTCCCTTTCTCTCTGCTTTGCTTCTTAGCCCAAAGGTGGCCTAGGAGAATGCCCCAGGGACCCATCTGCTGCCCCCCTTACTCAGAAGTCCTCCCGCAGAGGGGCCTGGTGGGGTCAGTTGTCTTCCTCGCGTCCGTTCCCTGCTGTAAAGATGCGCAGCACAGGCAGGCATCCCTCAGTACCCTCAGAAGGGTCCGGCTCCAGGACCCCTGCAGATACCCAGGTCCTCGGATGCTCAAGTCCCTTACATGCCCTGTATTTGCATATAGGCCACCCCAGGCCGTGCCTACCCGTCCCTTCATTTGTGCGGGTGCAGCATCAGCTTGGCACGTGGCAAATTCAAGTTTTGGCTTTTGGTAGTTTCTCAAATTGTTTTGTCCAAATATTTTCAATCTGCAGTTGTGAAACGTGGATATGGAGGGTGGGTTGTACCCACATTTGCTTATTAAAACTGAGTAAGTCTCAGGGGTTCCCTTCCCAAGCAGCTGGACCCGTTTTAACGACAAGGTAACCATCTGTTGCTTGAAGGATACTTTTGAAAAAAGTTCCTGGTAGCAAAGCAGGTCCCTTTGTTTCCATTTTAGCGCTACAATTAGAATTCTTTACTAATCAGAAGAGGAAGCAATACTTTTAGTTTTCTGAACAGCAACAATTCTACATTAAAAAGAAATTACGTAACAAGGATATAAGCTAGAACACTGTGCGAAGGTCGAATTTCGTGCAGTAGAATATTTACGGTAACGACATGGCTAAAGATCCCTAGCACACCTACAAGGAAACTGTATAACATTTTTAGAAAATTTGTTACTGTATATATGTACCTTAAAAAGAGAAAAACTTCCCCAAATGCTACAATAATTAGCTCTAGGTAGAGGAGTTATTTTTTGGTTTTGCATTTTTCTGTATTTTATACACATCTACAATGAACACATATAAAATTTTAAATTGGAAGAAAAGGCTTTGATCTTTTAATCAGATAAGTAAATAAACTTTTCTCAGAAGGAAACAGGGAGACTGATGTCAATGCTTAATGCAAATGTTATTGATCAGCTCTTGCCCCCAGTGAATAGCAGGATGGAAGTTCTGCTCTCAGGACTCCCTGTGGGGAGACCCCATATACGGTCAGTCGGGGGCAAAGGACAGGGCCAGATAACAGTGTTTAGACACGTCTTTGATGTCCTCAGCCATCATCCGGGACAGCCGAGCCGTGGAAACAAAAGCTCATTCTGGCGGGCCGGGCCGCAGATGGCCTTCGTGCTCCCAGCGTTAGGTCCCGCTGCGGCCCCCGGCGCTGGCCTCCGCCCTCACACCCAGGCCTCATTTGCAGAGCGGTCAGCTGTGCCCAAACTCTCCCCATTCGGCCAGCGGGAGAACTTTTTCTTCCCTGAGCAGCTTTGTGTCTGCGTGGCCCAGCTACAGTGAGAATGGCGTGTCTACAGGGATTATCTCTACAGATCAATTTGGTTTAACTGTACCCCCTACCTTTTCTCCAATGAACATGTTTGTGTAAAATAAAACATTTAAAAAACAATGATCACTTTTAAAATGTAAACCCACACTTCCAAAACTGCACTTGGGTTAGTTCTGTGTGTTCCATACACGGGTTTTTAGGCAGCCAGCTGCCGGAAGCCACAGGGCGGGGAGCCGTGCGGGACCTCACAGGAGCTGACAGCTGAAATCAGTCAGAGGTCAGGCAGGGCTGCCGCAGACCGAGGAGACAAAGTGAGAGCCCAACCCGGCCATGCCTCTGCCTACCACAAGGTCAACTCCACCCCACAGGTCAGCATGCCCCAGTTTGACCCAGCACACCCAGTGGCACCACCCCTGCCTGGAGAGGAAGGTGGCCCAGCTATGCAGCAACAGCACAACTTCCCAGAAGCTCAGCCTCCCACCACCCACCCAGGTCCCCCAAGCCCTGACCTACCCCAAACCCACCCAACCACCATCAAGCCCTGACCTACAGGGTCCCTAAGCTAAATTATCCTTATGGATCTCTTAAAACCTAGAATTAGGTATACGAGCATCTTGAATTTATTGTGTAAACTCGAGGTACTTTGTGGCCCAATATATTTGACTTGATAATAAAAAGCACCAGTTCTTAAAACGTTATAAGAAATCAATGCAAAAGCATTTTCATGAAGGACAGATAGCCTTTTCAACAAATGGTGCTGGAACAACTGGACACCCATAAGCAAAGAAATGGACCTTGACCTAAAAACCTTGACACCTTATACGAAAATCAACTCAAAATGGATCAAGGACTTGTACGTAAAACATAAAACTACAAAACATTAAGAAAAAAAACAATTGAAAATCTTCACAATCTGGGGTGAGGCTAAGAGTGTTTAGATTTGACACCAAAACAATAATCCCTAAAATGATAAACTGATAAACGGAATTTCATCAAAATTAACAAGTTTTGCTCTGCAAAAGATCCTGTTAAAAAGATGAAAAGATACGCAACAGAATGGAAAAAATATTCGGAAATGACATCTCCAACAAAAGACTGGCACCTAGAATATCTTTTAACTCTCAAAACTCAACAGCTAAAAAAAATTCTAATTAGAAAACAGGCAAAAGACATAAAGAGGTATTTGACCAAAGAGGACATGCAGATGGCAAACAAGTGACGTGAAAAGATGTTCAGTATCATTAGCTAACAGGGAAATACAAATGAAACCCACAGGAAGGTATCACGACACACCTATCAGAGCGGCTAAAATAAAAAATAGAGACACCGCCAAACACTGTCGTGTCTGCAGAGAAACCTGTATACAAATAATCCCAGCCTTATTCACAATGCCCCCAAACCTGAAACAACTCCGATATCCGCCAACAGGGTCATGGTTAACCTCCATAGCTTGGAACACAACTCGACACTAAAAAGGAATGAACTATTGATAGTAAAAACAATGTGTGTGAACCTCCAGGGAATTATGCCAAGTGACAAGGAGAAAAAGCTGATCTCAAGAGCTCACAGAATGTATAATTCCGCTTATAGAACCTTTCCTCGCTCAGATCCCTTTCTCCTACATCCCCAAACACGCGGGCCCAGATTCTGCTGTTTCTTAACGTGTATCGTGTCTGCAGCCACTGCTAAGGACAGCGACAATCCTGCGTGTCACTGTGGTTGACCATACACCTTGTGTGCCCCTCGCCACACGTAATGCAGTACCTGGCACAGAGTTAGCATTCGATGTGATTTATCGATCAAACGAACTGAATTTGCTCGCACACTAACGTTTTGAGAAGAAGAATTTAAGTTTCCAAGATGTGAGCTCACAGTAGCTCTGGCTTTCTGCTCGACTGAAAACTTCTCTCCTCAACTCAAGGATGCTATAGAAAGCCAAGAATGACCAGGAGGAAAACTGCGATTACAGAGGAAGGTAAAATAAAGCTAGTGCCCTGGGAACAGCGAGGCAAAGGCATCTCTCCTGGAGCTACGGACATCAGAACACCTCGTTCCCTAAGCTACAAATCTATCTTCGTAAAAGAGAGGGCCCAAAGAAGATAAAGCCCCACGACAGCCCGTGAGGAAATGCAGGCTCAGAAAGAACCAGGGGAAGAAGACAGAAGAGGGAAAGGCGGAATGTTTATCCTGAGATGTGGCTGTTAATCCGACCAGTCCAGGAGCCAAGAGAAGCTCATGCAGAAATTAACTTGAGCAGATGAAACAACAGACACAGATCTCTTTTCGTGCTCAGATCTGGCGTCATCGTTGTATGACTCTGTGGCCAGACATGTGTTCAAATCCTGGTACATCATCTCACTGCTCTATGACCTATAGCAGGACCTTGAACTTCTCTGGACTTGACTTATCCTACATGTAAAGTGGGAAAAATACCTGCACTTCATAGGCTAGTCGTGAGGAGTGAATGAGGTCGCATAGACACAATCCCACCTGGAACCTGGCCCAGAACAGCCATGTAAATGTCATTCCTGTCAACTTTGTCCCATTTGGAGCCACTAAGAAAAGAGGAACCGGATTCTACTCGGTCCGACAGCCTGGAATTCTACAGCTACTACAGGTCACTTCCACGCACCTAACTACGTGACCACACTTATGTTTCTATCCCATTTGAACCAATTCATACTATTAAAATGAAAACTTTGTCCACCTCTTATAATTGGATAACACGATGGAACTTTACGGAATCCATAGGGGAAAATAACTTTGCAGGACCCTCTTTCTGGTCAAAGCTTCCGAGGAATTAAGTGGTGTTTGGTTTCTAATCTAATTGGGAGTCCCAGCATCGGCTGCTCGAATCGGTTCCCAGGTTCCCTCTCTGTGCTTCTGTTCCCCATTTCTAACCCGCCTCGCAGGACCACCCTGGGGCGGCAGAACTGAGCAGGCGGCGCAGTAAAGGCAGAAGAGCCACCTGCACGGACACCTTGCGAGTGCACGCCGGGTGAAGGGAAACACATGGAAGCCACACCGCATAGGGGGTACACTTTGAGGTCTGGTCCCAGTCTCGCAGTTGACCGGTTTTGCGATCGCTTCTCAAACTGCAGAATGAGGATGAGGGCCCTGGTACGCCCAGGACTCAGTCGGGCTCTTGCGACGTGTTCCCCCTAAAGTGAGCCACGGTCAAGTCTAACGGGAGACAAGGATGTCTGGCATGAAGCAGAGGCGTGGGGAATGGAGAGAAGCTTTGGTCGAGCCAGAAGCAGAGCCCGGGAATTGTGATCATTTTTTAGGGGTGGTCCGTGTGCATGGACGCCTTTGACGTCAGAAGAAACCAGCACATTTAAGAAATGCGTGAAGAACGGTGGTAGGCCTTACTGGTGTGGCAGGGAACCCATCTGAGCTCCCATATTCACAAGCCCCAGTGTGCACTCTGCCCCTGACACACAGATTGCTGACAACACAGGTGTCACCTGTGTGTGCTCCAGCCTTACCCTTCCTCGATGCTCCCCAATCTTTGGAGTGTGTTATGGACTAAAGACGTGTGTACCCCAAATTCACATGTTGAAGCCCCAACACGCAGTGTGGCTGCATTTGGAGACTAATCTTGAAAGGAGGCAATTAGGTTACGTAAGGTCACAAGGATGGGGCTCTGTTTAAGCCACTCCATGTGTGGTATTTTGTCATGGCTGCCCCAGCTAACACAAGGCAGTGCAAGAGGGAAGATCGGATCCTTGTTATTATGTGTCCCTTACTTTACAAATCATAAATGCATTAAGCCTTGGTAAGGGATTGACAGTCCCACGCACAGTGCACGTGTCGCACATGGCAGGGGAGGTGTCATGAGGACATAGGGGGCGTCCCCCAGCTCGGGAGGGTTGGCAGAATGCCCAGGCCCTGTCCAGCTGTTCTCCGTGGACTGCAAGGTACTGCAGCTTACAGGTAGCCAGGTGTGACCTTTGGTCATAGAACCTGTGCCATATTCCCATGGAGCCAAGGGAAGATGATGAAATCACAGCACAGAGGTTCACTAGTGACCTCATCACTAGAATCTAAGCTCCCTGAGAGCAGGAATTGTCTGTCTGGCTCAGGGCTGTGTCTGCAGCACTTAGACTAGCCCTTGACACATAGTACGTGCTCGATAAATATTTATGCATTGAAAAATGATGGGATTTTTTGTTATTGTTGTTAAAACGTGTTACCTTTACAGACCGTCACGTCTGCAGATTTTTAAAAAATCTGGAAACAACTTTCTGAGCCTGTTTCAAATTTTTACAAATGAGGATTTCAATGGTTTTAAATTTATTTTGCTAAAATATGGAAATTCAAACTCTACCGATTTGTTCGTATCGGAGAACGGATATTTATGCAATTTGAGTTAATTACTTTCTCATGGTAGATGCCCGAGGCGTGCTGGCTCTAATAATTATTGTTCTGAGAACTCTTGCATCTGAAAGCAGCGGAGTGAAAGGTAGCCACGCATCAGTGAAACACTCTTATAGGCATGAGCTCCTGGTTTATTCTCCTCTTGTACTGCCCTCCACACCCCTCCCCAGAGTCTAAGGCATCCCTGAGCACATAATAGATACTTTTACTTGACAAATAAGAAACAAACTGACCTTTTGGCTCAAATTCTCCTACAGCTAGAGTCAAGACCTCAAGATAAAATCCTTAATTGTTTCCTGATTGTTTCCACCAATATTTGGCTTGGCTCTCTGTCCAGAGTTCTTTCTCTACGTTCCCTAAGGAAGGAAAACACATTCATTACCCAAACATTTACTGAGCACATACTATACGGATCAGCCATTGTGCTGGATGCTGGGCCACAACAGTGGACAAAAGAGACTTGATCCTTTACCACACCTGGCATGTATGGGGGGTGAGAAGAAAGTGAGTCAGGCTAAGTGGAGGCCTAAGAATCTGTGCTCCACACAAGTTTTCTGGCGATAACAAAGCTGCAGGTCCAGAAACAACAGTCTGAGAACTACCACGCTAGACTAAAAGGCAGACCTTACGCTAGAACAAAGTTAAAGTTCAAAGGAAGTTTGTAGCTTACCCAGGCCAACCTGCTCAGGTGACAGATGGGAACCTGAGCCCGGAGAGGAGAACCTAGCCTCTCAAGGTCAAAATCGAACAAGTTAGGCAGGTTCCGTGACTCTCAGGTCACTGGCCTTTCTGTCACCCTGCCTCCAGCAAGCCCGCCTCCTGCTGAGCCCCCCCAAAACATGCCTTTCTCGTTGGATCCCGAGGTAAACTCATCGTCAGACTCACAGGGGTACGAAATGCTATTGTGTTTTAGTTTTCATTCAAAGTAATCCAGTAGGGTTGCAGTGTAGGGGAAAACAGAAGAAACAAGATTGACAAAATGTTGACTATTGTTGAAGCTGGAGGATGATCACAAAGGAGGAGTTCATTATACTGTTTTTCTCTGTTGGTAGATGTTTGAAGTTTTCCGTAATGACAAAGGTAATGGGAATCAGTTGCATTAAGAGTTGTCACTGCATGTCTCTGGGAGGACCTGGGTTTCCAACATGGTGCCTGAAATACACTCTCTGCAAGAGAATACTTTCAACGTCTGTGACGTGCCAAGCCTTGGCTGGGCATTAGAGGCAATCAGACAAATTAAGATCCAAATTTCTGCCCCCAAGGAGCCCATAATTCAGAGCGGTAAATAAAATATAATTTATCGGGCTACAGAGATTAGTAAATGGCATGAGACAATTAAGAATGAGCTAAGATATTAAGAAGACTAAGACAAGAATGAATATTTTTCCACTTTTTATCCCTGGCATTAAATTTTTTTTTTGCCACTTTCTACAAGCAGCCACGTTTTAGAAATGTATATCACCATAGATCAGTTCAATGACGTTTTATCAAAATGGAAAGAATGTCAAAAGTACAAATAATAGGAAAATCCCAAGAATCTGCTAGAAAAATAGTTAAATTACAAGCCACCCAAACAACAGGAATGTAAAATTGTTATTTAAAATGAAAATATAAAAAAGATAGGTAATATTCATAATGATTTTATATGAAGATACAAAATGACAAAATGTATACATACCATAAAATATATAATTTTGACCAATGTTTAGAAGCATATAGAATTTAGTTTTAACGGCAGAAAAAAATACACCAGTGTGTTGACAATATTTATATCTGGATCACAGGTTTCTGGTATTCTTTTTTCTTTTTTAACTCCTTGCACATACTTAACTTTTATGGCACAAGTATATATTAGCTCTAAATAGCCTTCCCTATCCTGTTTTTTAAAAAGGCAGTTAACTTTAAAGTGCTTTGACTTATCTTCGTATCCAGAAACGGAACCCAAAAGCCAAAAGTGCCCCTTAAGCAGTGGATGAGCTGAGAAGATTAACTGCCTGGAATCTTTTAAAGGGATGAGAGGTCCAGGCACCCTCTGGGGTGGCCAGCCCAGGGTGCCATTAGCTGTGTTCAGCCAGCCCTAATGGCCAGTTGCCCCCACAAATGCCCTAGAGGTTTCCTTTCTAGGTCTGGAACAGAAGCACTGACACATGCTAAAGAGAAAAAAGGTGTGATTATTAAAACCAAGCTCCCTTTACACACTCCACACCACAGCCTTTGTTTAAATGTCCTGGTCCCTCTCAATTCTGATGACTATGCCTGGGCACGGGCAGTGGGCAGGGGGCCTGCCCGTCTTTAAGATACCATCTATCTCCTTCTCATTCTGATTTTTAACCTTTTATTAGCTCTAGTGTGAAGCTGCCTCTGAACACTCTGCAATCTCTAAATAGTTCATATATTGAATCCACAAACTGGGACAGTTTTCTTTGAAGGGGGTTTCTAATGTCAAGTGGAATGGTGGCATAGAGTAAACATCTACAATGCCGTAGTCCAGTGAAATGCTTACTAAATGAAAGACCAGTCAACTTGGTATTCACCTTAGAACACTTCAGCCAGGCTCTATGAGAACATAAACTCCCCCATTAAAAATGACAAGACAAAAATTCAGATGTTAAAACTGCAGCTTCAAATTAACCACCAGGTCAAAAGGCTGTTTTCACTAACTAAAACCATTTAAAACCACAAACTATTTATGCCATGTGCAAAAACAAGAAAGTCCAGGATGGAATTTGAGTTTCAACCTGAGCTCACTTCTTACTTCATAAAGAATGAGCAGCAGAATCCCTCACCCACTGCTGTGGACAATGGAAAATACCACAGATCCCACTGCAAACTCGAAATGGAACGGATTCAGCGTGAAAAGACTTGCAGAAAAACCCCTCACCTGTGTCTCACTTATTTGTTTCACATTTTAAACTCGGTGTTGATTTCCTAGAAACAAACCTCTCTGAGAAAGCCAAAACCAGTGCTCTGGTCATCAAGAATTCCTCAAATCCGCCCAGAGACTTAGGACAGTCTAAGAAGACACTAGATGCAGGAGCTTAAAACTTCCCAAAGCATTTTCCTACAAAGTGCTGTCAACCAGTGGACAGGCAACACGACATTTCTGTAACACGAAGCCCAGAATCCTGGGGGCCCTCCACCTCGCCCAGGGCTAACTCCCAGCGTCAAACGCAGAAATTCCAGCGCTCTCGCCGGGAACAGGAGTTTCCATTCGAGCTGCATTTACACGTTTATTGCTTTACACGGGTCCTAAAAAGCCTTTCAAGCCCCGAAGTAACACCTCTATAATAAAAGTTTATTAAAGAAAAGCTTCAGTAAACAAATTAAGGAGTTCCCCTTCTTTCTGGTCCGCGTGACCAGGGATCAAAAGAGGGTTGACAGCAGAATGGCCCAGCATCCTTCGCCATGAAAGGCGGGTCGCCTTGGCGCCTGGCGGCCACACACACACACACTCACACACACACTCGCACTCCTTGGACTTCAGGAAAGCAGTCTTTGTTCCCCAGACTCGAAACTGGGATCCAGTTACCCAGCCCCCACCTCCCACGAACCTGCCTTCCCAAGGGTACGGCCCCTCAAACACGGTCCCTGGCCCTTCTGGGAAGAGGCCTCTGTTTTTTTTTTGGTTTTTTTTTTTGGCTTCTGCCCGGGGTCCCAAGTGCGGGGACGTGTGGCTGCCTCCTCGGGCTGTGGCTGCTCCGCACACGGGGACGCAGGTACCGCGTGCACCGACCCCGCGCAACCGCGTGCCGCGCGCGCTGCCGCCCGCCCAGGGCTCCCGCGTGCCGGCGCTTCGCGCGTCTCTAACCCTCCGCCTCTGACTCGGGGGTCTCCGTCCCCCCTTACACACTCACACACACACGCACGCACGCACGAGGAGCAGCATCAGATCCCCAGACGACCCCCGGGCTGAACGCCGACACTTCCGCGCCAGGAAGGTGCCCGCGTTGCGCGCGCCCTGCGCCCGGGTCCTGTCCCGCGTGGCCCGGCGGGGCCGAGGTCCCCCGCGCCCGGGACCCCGGGCCGGACCCCCGCCCGGCGCAGCCCGGCGCCCCCCGCCCGCCCCGCCGGCCGCCCCTACCTCGGCCTTTGTCCCCGCGCGCCCGGCGCCGTCCACGCCAGCCCGGCCTCGGCCTCCGGCCCGGGCGCCCTCGGCCCCTGGCCCGGCCGCGCGGGGGGCGCCCGGCAAACCCGGACCGCGGAGCGGAGCGCGCGCCGAGGACGCGACCCCGACACTGCGCGCCCCGGGTCCGCCCTCCGGGTCTTGGCGCCCGCCGCGGGGGAGGGGCGCGCGGTGGGCTCGGCCGCGGGACCGCGCCGGGGAGGGGTCCTCAGGGCGAGGGGGGAGGGGAGAAGGGGAGCGAGGGGGCGACGAGCCCCGCGCCCACGCCACCCCCGCGCGGGGCGCCCCCGCGGACCCCCGCCCAAGCTGCTCCCCGCCGAGGGCGCGGTCCCCACCCCGGGCCCGGGTCCCCGCTGTCGCCCGTCGCGCTGCCCCGGCGCCCCCCTCGATTCCCGATTCGCCGCCCGGGGTGCCGGGCACCTGGCGAGGGGCGCTGAGGGCGCCAGGGACTGTCGCTTCCTCTGTTCTCCGCAAGGGATGCCCCCCGCTTCCCCCGGCGCCCCCCAAAGCCCCCGCCGCGGCCCCGTCCGCACCGGCGCACGCAGCGCCCCCTCCACGCGGGGCCGCAGCCGGGAGCCCCTCTAGCCACGGGGGCTCAGCGGTCCAGCCACGGGGACTTAGGGATCCAGGCACGGGGCACTTAGGGGGTCCGGCCGCGGGGGACTGAGGGGGTCCAGCCGCGGGGGACTTAGGGGGTCCAGCCGCGGGGGGCTCAGCACGTCCAGCCGCGGGGACTTAGCGGGTCCAGCCGCGGGGGACTTAGGGGGTCCAGCCGCGGGGGACTTAGCGGGTCCAGCCGCGGGGGACTGAGGGGGTCCAGGCACGGGGACTTAGCGCGTCCAGCCGCGGGGGACTCGGCGGGGAGGGAGTCGGACGCCAGCCTAAAGACTCCCGGAGAGGAGTCACTCTGCGTCCGGACCCAGGCGCCCAGAAGGCAGGTGCGCGAGGCCGCGGGAGGGGAGCCCGGGCCCCCAGCGACTCCGCGCCCGGGGCCCCAGGACGCCGCACCCCGGCCGCCCACTGAGCCCCCCAGGGCCGCGCGCCCCGCGCCCCCGGCATCGTCCTGGGCTCGCGTGGACCCGCCCTGCCCAGCGGAGACCCGGCTCCAACGACGCGGGCTGGGGCACCCCGACCCCCCACGGCCGAGGTCGGCGGGCGGCCGGCTCCGGCCTGCCTGGGGTCAGCATAGGACGAGGAAGATTCTGGAACGTCGGGCAGCTGAGGGGGGACCCGCCAACTTCCCCCGGCCCCAGGGTCGCTCAGAGATGAAGGCGCAGACCTCAGCTGAGCCCTGCAGACGTCGCCGGCGCCTGGCGACAGATGGGCAAGGGCCACAGCGCGCGGCAGCGGGGAAAACGCGACGCTTCTTCCTCCTTTCTTTTTTTTAAGCAAAAGATGGGCCACCGCGATTCCAGAACTAAACTCAGGAGACCAACCCTGTCCCCAGCTTCCACTCACCCCCACGATCTTCAGCGTGGCCTTGGATCTTAAGTGGCCTTAAGGGCGGGGACGCACAGTTGACTGGGGTAAGCCCCCACCCCCACCCGCAAGTGGCACAGCAGGTCCTGGGTGAAAACGTGGCCTGAATGAATCTCTCGATCTCCTGTACTCTGACTGGCAGCACCATCATTTCCTTCTACTATGAAATATTTGAAACACACGCTAACTAGGGAGGGTGACATCATGAGCCTCTGTGTACCCAAGAAGCAGTCAACCTGACATCTTGCCTACTTGCTTCAAGTGTTCACGTAGGAAATAAATCGCACAAAATATAGTTACAGCCCCGGGACAGCCCTGTCTGATCTCCATTCTCTCCTCCCCAGACCTCCCCCAGTCATCTTCCAAAACTTCTCTTCCAGGTTTTTACTCTATTTCTCTCTATATGCATGTGCTCATGAACCGTGTGTGGCATTCTTACCAGCCTTACGACTTTCCGTGTCATCGTGCTCTATGTTTTGCTGTCACCCAGTTAGTTTATATTATTTTGCTCAATGCTGTGTAAGATTTATCTAATCCCACATGTAGCTCTACTTTATTCCCTTTACCTGCTAAATCGTGTTCCAATTGTGTGACTACGATACAATTTTCATATACATTCTTCTGATACACGTTTCAGTGGACCCAGTTTTTCATGATTATAAACACAACTACCGTGGACACTCTTGAAACTGCATTTGTGTTTCTAGGGTATAGACTAAACCCTGGTATATGACAGACATTCCAAGAATTAATTTCTTCCCTTGATACCCAATGCCAAAAAAGAAGTCACTTTTAATAAAGATGAAAATATATATTTTGGTTCAATAGAAGATTCAAAGCGACTATAAAGTTGCTAAGAAAAAATTCTTAGGTGACGTCCTATACCTTAGCTAGTCTTTAGCTAGTTAATGTGGTGACTTTGGGGAAACCATTTATTTCTATTTTTGAAAATCTACAGTACATTTTATAAATGCATTGACTGCTACCAATTAAGAATTAATTAGACAAGAAATGAGAGTCAAGGAAAATGTTGTATATTGTTTTCCAGCTTAACAAATCTTTCTGCTTCAAGTCATTGATTTAAACACTGGATAGTTCTTGGATGGAAGACCACCTAGGAAGACCAGGTGCTATAGATGTAAAAACAAATAAATACATACATACATACATACATACAAACAAACAAATAAGGGATTGTACACTTATTGCAAGGTCCTTGCAATCTGTGAAGTCAACCAAGGGTTGCCTCACCTAAAAAAAATAAATGAATAAATAAATAAATAGATAGATGAATGAATAAATAAATAAACACCAATGCACAAATGCAAATGATTAGATATTTTTTTCTGAACTGAATCTGACCCATTTATTTTATATGTCTTTATTGAACTTGAACCAAAACTTGAAAAAGTAATTTCAAGATCTCTTCTTAAATGAGGGGAAATCAACCCAGTTTAAAATGTTGACGAGAATGAGACCAAACTAAAAAACTTCGGTGGCCAACTTGAAACTGGCAAAGGAACTGTCACTCTCCAAGCCCATTCAGTAAGCAGAGGGTTCTGGCAGAGGCCAGGGGGTCAGGAGGGCAATTAGACATGGCTCCTGGGCACATTAATTTCTTTGTCCGGCATTATCCTAAAGAATCATACCCGTACACCTACACACACACGCATTGTTCTCTCCTTCACACATTCACATCTCACATACATTTCTCCCTTACGTGTCTATGCACGGGCTTCACAGATGTGTTCCTTACACACTTATCTGCTTCCTTAAGTGCAAAGAGCACACATGCTTAAACTTACATGTGGCTCTTTTTCATATATATACATATGTCTCTCAAACATCCTTTCCAGAGACACCAAATCTCTCTCTCTCTCTCTCTCTCTCTCTCTCTCTCTCTCTCACACACACACACACACACACACACACACACACACACACGCCTTTGTCACACAAACATTTTTCCCCTTCGTACATGCACCATATTTTTGTTTCTGGAAGACCCAGCTCTTCGCATACCTTTTTGTTTGTAACACACACATTTTTTCACATGACTACACCCAGATACAAACTCATTCTTACAAGTTTACATATAGATGTATATTGCTTATGTAGTCACATGTAAAAATATATGCACAGTCCACTTCCTTTCCTGCCATGGCACAAACAGCTTCCTCCTGCAGTCACATTCATCACAGCCACCCAGTTAGAATGCCGCAGAGTGGAATGGGACGAAGCCTTTAGATGGCCCCATTTACGTATGTCAAGCAGTTTAGAATCATCCGTTACCAGCATGCCACTTGTTTCTATAAGAAGGAGCATATGAGCACTTAAACTTCGTTCCCTTGCAATGACATATCTCTAGATTGTAACCCCTTTTACGTTGACTATCACCTTCTGTAGAAAAGTGTTTCCCTAGCACAGTAAATGCTTAACCCCAGCTTGCTTAAATCATCTCCAAATGCAAACAGGCAGGTGTATGTGTTTGCTCAAACTGCCATAACAAAGTCCCAGACTGGGTGGCTAAAACCACAGACGTCCATGGTCTCAGAGTGCTGGAGAAGAGAAGCCCGAAATCGGAAGGTCAGCAGGATTGGTTCCTCCCGAGACTGGGAGGAAGAGTCTGTGCCAGGCTTCTCCCCTCCACGTGATGGCTGTGTTCC
This sequence comes from Cynopterus sphinx, assembly GCA_030015415.1. Taxonomy (NCBI): domain Eukaryota; kingdom Metazoa; phylum Chordata; class Mammalia; order Chiroptera; family Pteropodidae; genus Cynopterus; species Cynopterus sphinx. Next base: position 2,870,002 of record CM057383.1, on the reverse strand, counting down.
CCTCGCACATCTTCACATCATCTGCCCTCCCTGTGCGTCTGGGTCCAAATGTTTCTTCTTATAAAGACACCAGCCATATGGGACTAGAGCCCACCTTAACAATCTCTTTTGAGTTTGACTACCTTTACTGAGATTCTAACGCCAAAAAAGGCCACATTTGGAAGTACTGGGGTAAGATTTCAATGACTTAAGAAAGGGACAGAGATGAGGGACACAATGCAACCCCTAACGGCAGGATTTGGCTCGTTTCTGCACATGGTTTGGACCAGAGATACTAAACTCTACCTTGATTAATAGTAAATCCGTGGCCTAAAGAATGGGAGTTCCTGGTCTGAAACCTTCAACTGCAATCTGACTGCACGCCTCCACTCCAATCCACCTCCTTTTAACCGGGAATATTGACCAAAGTCGGAGGCCGTATTTCACCCGCGCCCTAAAGTGAGGCTGCTCCACCTGCTGGAGTGTCAAGGGACAGTACTTCGCCAATGACAGCCCAGCTTGTAACGGCCCTGCTTAGGGAGCCTTAGCTGGTGTCCAATATTAGACAGATAAACGAGAGAGGGTCCCAGGGGCAAACAAACTTGTTGCAACTGCTATAGTTCATGGGGGTAGTCCATGGGAGGTGCACGTTTAAGTAGAACACATTTCCCAATAAGGCAGCAGTCAACAAACTAAATTGTGCTTGTATAGAATTCAAGTTGCATAGAATGTAAGAATTCTACTCTGATGGGACTCTCTTTAAAGACATGGTCACGGTGTAGTCTCACACTAGCCGCTTAGCACTGGATCCCAGCCCCAAGCAGAAAAGATGGAAGTTATACAGAAGTTTGAACTGAGAAGATTCTCTGTTCCAATCGCATGCACAGAAACACTGCTCTGCTGGCCGTGTGACAATATTTAAAGGCCACTTTCCCGACCTCTAATGGTATTTACAGAACAAAATTACAATGCACTGGAGAACATGCAAATGATGTAAGCAATATCACTCTAGATGTGGGTATCTTTCACACTTAACCTCATCATTATCTCGTTCTTTTTCTGCAAAAAAACACCTCTTGGGAGTTTCTTCCAAGGAATATCCAGGAATGTGATAGGATGTTAAGTACACTACATTATGAACAGGTATAACATGCTTAAGTTATTGTAATGGATCCAAAATTTCACACTGGCGTGCCAGACTTCAAACCAAAATGATTGGGGGAAAAAAACTCTGATAACATCAGCAAGGAAAAATTGCTGTTCCAGCAATTGGTAGCTCCTCTCTGTCCTAAAGAATGGGGATGTTTTTATTGAAGAAATGTATTCAAACAGAATGAACAGTGCTGTTTCTTAAAGAACAAGTGAAAATTTGTTTGCTTTATCATATTTTTCATATCCTTAGCTCTTACTAAAGGAAAGATGAATTGATCCAATTCTTTGGAGAATAGTTTGGTGAAATCTATCAAAAGCACCAAAGCCTAGGCCTCTGGCCCCGTAATTAACTCCTGGCTGCTTACCTTTAGGTATACTCGCACCTGTGTGAAATGAAGCCTATACAAGATTGCTCTGTGTTTTGGTGGTGTCTGCGGTGGCAAAATATTGGAAATAGCTTAAATGTCCAGGTTTGGGAAGCAGCATGGATGATTTATGGTACATATTCACAGTGTAGTATGGTGCAGACATGAAAAAGAAAGATTTCTGTCACACTGTTAGGGAATAATCTGCAAGACATTTTTCTAAGTTAAAAAAGCAAGAAATAGTATGATTATTAGTGTGTAAACTGGGGTGGGTGGAATGACATAAATATTTGTGCATGGAACATCCCCACAAGGATATATATAAAAAACAGTGCAATGGTGGCCTCTAAAGAGAGGACTCTTTGTTGAGAGACTGGAGTGAAGGGAGACTTTTTTCAGTTTTTATGTGAATGTATTTATTCAAAAAGTTACTTAAAATGTTTTCGTTTGTTTAATTTTCTTTCACCAAAATTTCTCAAAGGCCTAATGACATTTAAATTATTTTGGAATCATAAATCTGAAACCAGCATTATTGGTGTCTGATATTTAGTCACTTTCTTTTCTTTTAGAAGAGATTATTATAGTTTATCTTTTTCATTATGTAAATGATACGTAACTACCTAACAAAACAAGATTTCAAGTTTGCTGAGTGTATTTCTTTTTTCAACGCCATTAACCCAAATGAATTTTTAGTACATACTCTTACAAATCGAAAATGCCAAAGAAAAATTCAAATGATTCATCTGAATTACCAATAAAACTCTGATAAAAATCTTTAACAAATTAAATTCGAACATTGCAGATTTGTATAAGATGAATCGTCAAAAATCTGACAACCTGTGTGCAAATTTTTATGAAGTGCGTGTCATACCAATCACTTCTGAGAATTCCTAATGCTGACTATATAGCACTCTTTCTCCAAAATAAAACTAACTTAATCCTAAAATATTTAAGAAATACTAAAAAAAAAATAAAATAGTATCATTCAGCATAAAAATCAAGCAGGAGGAAAAATATAAGTGCTATATGATCAATGGTTCAATAATTAACGAGGAATCAAAACAAAAGCCATTGTAGGGCATGCTTAGAAGATTTGATAAAATATTATCTTTATGTTCTTTGTTATCATATTTTGCCCTAGACTTTACACTGCAAAGTCAGCATAATAAAGATATTATTTTTTTCAAATGCTATTTGGTTATTTATAATGTCACGTACCTAATGATAGTGAAATGTTATTAGAGGCATCCATCCGAGGGCTTATCAGACTACATGGGAGGAACTGAGGTGCTGGCCTCTCTGGGAGTTCAGGGAAGGATGTCTAATATGAGGATGAAGACTTTGCTAGAAGCATCATCAAAGGGATAATGTTCCAGACAAAGAAAACCGCAGGTGAGACAGCTCAGCAGTGAGAGAAAACTTTTGAAGGGTTGAATGAAGATTCACGTGACTAAACGAGAGAGAGATGTGAGAGATGACCGTGATAAGGTGGTCAGGGGATCCTGAGTGCCCAGGAAGCAGCTCTGCCCTCCGGAAGTGTGATGGGGGAGACAGCCAGGCAGGCAAGTGGCCAGTGTACAGTGGAGTAAAATACAAGTTTAAGCAGATGAGAGAGGAGATCAGATCTGTGCTTTAGAAAGATTTCCCTGGCAATGTGAGGTCAAGAGTCACGAAAAAAATGAGAGGGGAGGGAGGGAGGGAGGAAGGAAGGAAGGAAGGAAGGAAGGAAGGAAGGCGCAGCTTTTTTATTTGACAGTAATAGAGTAGAGTCCCTTGCTGGTGGAGAGATGGAAGACAGGGAAATGAATTAGGAAGCAGCTAGGCTAGTCCAGAAACAACAACACTGAAGGCGTCAGGAGGAGGGAAGCGCTGGAAATCCTTTGGGGGACTAGCACTGGCAAGCCTCTGAGCCTCCCTCCCGTCTCTCCGTGGCTTTCTCTTTGGAGTTCGCTGAGGCACACAGCACTAGCTCGTCTTCCCGCTGGTCTCTTTTGACGGGCTTTGCCCTTGTGCGTGCATTTGACTGCAGGCATACTTTTTCTCTGTTTGTTTCCTTTCTGGCGCAGGAGAAAAATACTGTTGCTAAGCGGAGAGACTGAATCCATGCGTCTGGACCAACGAAACTCCTAGGCGAGCGTCATCCTGGGAGCACCCTGTAAACCTATCAAGGACCAAACAAAACTTCAGAGCAAAGCATTAACTGCAGTGCCCTTTGTTCCACCTGATGTCATTTTACAACCACTTTAGTCACCGGGGTAGGGGGCTGTGAGCCTTGATTACAAACAGCCCCTGTGGAATTGGAAGTTTGCTTTACCAGTGAAGTGGCTTGGGTACCAGGGACTTGATGTCCATCATCGCTAATACAGAAGGTGTGTTTACTCTCAATTTACAAATATAGAAGCTGAGGGTTCTAAAGGTTAAGTTACTTGACAGCGAGGGCTAATAGGAGCTGACACAGGGCTCTATCCAGCTGAGTTTGTCTGTTCCTTTCTCCGTGCCACCCCCTCTTAGCATCCCTCCATCTCTTCAACACTCCGCTCCTGCAGGTGTTGGTCCTGGCACCTCTTCTCAACGTCCAAATCAGTGTAGTGAACTGGAAAATAAAAGACCAGCTCTGCTAGACACTAAATTTTTTTAATCTTGGACAAGTCGCTTAACTTCACTGTCCTTGGCTTCCTCCCCAGTGAAACGAGAGGGTTTTACTGAATGACCCCGGGAGCTCTTCCTGCTCTAATGTCCTATGACTCATGCTATTACATACAGAAAACTAACGAGGAACAGTCTTTGCTGCCATTTCTCCCCTGCCCTCTTCACACATTCCTCTTCTTCCTCCCACGCTCACAGGATATGTACATTAGACACTGGAGAGAGCCATGGACCAGAGGTGGTGTCGTGTGACCCTGTAGTCTCACTGTTTCCCAGGGCAGTCTTCCCCTTCTAACCTTCTATAAATATTTGCTGAGTGCCTGCCACGTCTCCCAAATCTCCAATCCCAATCTCCCCTCCTTCTCAGCAGGTGACTTTAGCATCACAGAGCATGAACTCCCTCAACTTCCTGCCAGGTCACAGGTATTGTGTCTGGAGGGCTGTGTCCTTGCCTTGACCGTCCACAGCTGTGTTCATGCTGTCTTCAGCCTGGAGTGCCTGCCGCCTCCATCCTGACCCACACCCCATTTCACTCACCTGACCCCATACCCAGCTGCAGAAAATCTAGTCATCCTTCCACAGCCTTCTCAAGGATCTGCATACCCAATTAATTCATCAGCGGTGGAGTCAAATCCCGCCTCTCCCACTGCCTAGCCAGGATCTCAGGTGATTTTTGCAATCTTGCTAATCTTCATTTCCTTGATTTGTAAATTGGGCAGAAAAGCACCTGTCTTTGTTTTGATATCAGACTTCCACACACACACAAAAAAAATGTATGCAGAAAGGTTTAGCAGAATGCAGATGCTGAATTAATGCCTCACTTATTAAAAACAGCCATTTCTGGTCTCTAGAGCTTGCCTTCTCAGGACTCTGGCTGGTAAGAGTCTCTTTTAACTGCTCTGGGAAATTCGATCTGCAACAAAATTCAATCTTCTAGACACTCCCCCGTGTTATCCTTTATTTCAAGTCGTTCGTTTAGCAAACATTTACTGAGCACTTACTATCAGCGGGGGACTGTGCTAGATGCTGGAGATATAAAGATGAGAGGATGCCGTTTGGGAACTTAGAGTCTAGTGAGGAAGCCAACTTCCTCCAGAGCTTTTCCTCCCCACCCCAGGCTCAGTAGAAGACTCTGCTCTAACTACCTGGCTCAGTTGCTGCTCTCCACCCTGCACCTACCACACTCCCTTGCCTTTTTTATTTCTAACCTGCACTTAAGTAAATTTATGAATTCATTTATTCCTCACGACAACCTTCTGAGGTCAGCACCATCATTATTCCCATTTAACAGATGAGGAAATTGAGACACAGCTACTAAGTAGTAACTCGCTTAGGGCCTTACAAACTTAAGAGGAGCCAGGATTTGTAAATGCAATTCTGGGCCCAGAGTTAAATATTCTGTTTATGTCTCCCCCACTGAAATTTGAGATTGAGCTTGAGCCAATTCCAAATGAATGTCTCCTGTGCCCACCACTCTATCTGACACCACAGGTAATCATTTATTCATCAAATGAAAGAAAAAAAAGAAGCAAGGAGGAAAAGGAAAGGAGAAAGAAAGAAGCGGAAGGATGGAAGGAAGGAAGGAAGGAAGGAAGGAAGGAAGGAAGGAAGGAAGGAAGGAAGGAAGGAAGGAAGGAAGGAAGGAAAGAAGGAAGGAACAAGGGAGAAGGAGGGAGGGAGAGAGAGAGAAAGGGAGGGGGGAGGGAGAGAGAGGGAGGGAGGGGAGAAGGGGAGAGGGAAGGAGGGAGGGAGGGGGAGAGGGAAGGAGGGAGGGAGGAGGAGAGAGAGGAAGAGAGAAGAAACGAAAGAGAAAGAAAAGGGAGGGAAGGGAGGAAGGAAGGAAGGAAGGAAGGAAGGAAGGAAGGAAGGAAGGAAGGAAGGAAGGAAGGAAGGAAGGAAGGAAGGAAGGAAGGAAGGAAGGAAGGAAGGAAGGAAGGAAAAGAAAAAGAAAGCAAGCAAGCACACAGGGCAGCGGTGCCGCCGCGGTTCGGTCCCCAGCATCCCCCGAACATCCCCCGGGCAGGGGCCTGCGGTGCGCGCAGGGATGACCTCCAGAGTGGACGACCACCCCCGGAGCCCGCGCAGGACGTCCAGGCCCCAGCGTCCGTGGCGTCGGCAATGCCGAGGACACATCGCCCGGCGCCCCCGCCGCGCTCCCGTCCCCGGGACCCCGCTCCGCCTCTTCCCCGGCCTGCGCCACCCGCTCCGCGGACTCCGCCGCCCGGGCTTTCGCGCGCGCCGGCGCCCTGCGCATGCGCGCCTGGGGGCGGGGCGCGCCGGGGGAAGGTGGTGCCGTACGCATGCGCGCCGGGGGCGGGGCGTCGGGGAGGCGGCGCCTGCGCGTGCGCGCCGGGGGCGGGGCGTCGGGGAGGCGGCGCCTGCGCGTGCGCGCCGGGGGCGGGGCGTCGGGGGGAGGCGGCGCGTGCGCGTGCGCGGAGATGGCGGGCGCCGCGTCCTGAGCGCCGTGGGGCCGCCCGCTGTCCGCCCTCCCGCCCGCCCCCCTGCGGCATCCCGTCCCCGGCCCGCGGCCCGGCCTGGCCAGGGCCCGCGAGCGCGGCTCGCGCGTGGCTCCGGGACGCGCCGGCGGCGGCGGCGGCGGGAGGGCCCCGGGGCGCGCGGCCGGGCGGCTGGGCGGGCGGCATGAGTCAGCAGCGGCCGGCGCGGAGGCCGCCCGGCGCGCCCGCGGACCCGGCTGAGGACTCGCCGTGCCGCCGCTGCCGCGACCCCATCAACGTGGACGGCCTGCTGGTGAGCCCCGGGGCCCGGCGCCGCGGTGGGGCGGGCGGGCCCCGTGTCCGCGGGGTCGGGGCCTCCCCGTGGCCCCGGCCCCGGCCGTGACGGGCGGCGGGAGCCAACGCCGCTGTCCGCGACCCCCCGCTAGCTGCGGGCGACACGGACCTCGTTTGCAGGTGTCCTCAGGCCCCCCCTCCGCACCCCCGGCTTGTGGGTCGCGGCCGCGGAGCGGGGTCGGAGAAGGCGGCCCCACTGCGCGTTAGGACGCCTCGTCCCCGCGCCTCCCCCGCCGTCCGCGCCCGGCGCCAGCTCTGCTGCTTCCCTCCGGCCCCTGTCGCGTTCTCCCGTTTAACCGCAGCAGTTCAAAGGCGTGTCCGCACCTCGCGTTTCCCACCGCACAGCCCCCCCCCATCCTGCAGAGGGTCTTCCTCCGGCCTGTCTGACAGGAATGCGAGGAAGGTGCGGCTCCCTCCCCGCAGAGCTTCGTTGCCGCTGTCCTTGCCCCCAGACTGGATGCCACATCGTCTGCTCGGTCCCCAGCGCCGCCGCTGAATCCGTCCCTTTCCAGTCCTTTCACCCTGTGTTTTTAACCGTCCTGCTGGTTGTCTTCCCAGACATTGACTGAAGTCAGTGTGCCCGGTTCCCTTGGGGACTCGGCGCTCAGAAACAGTAGGTGACATTATCCCGTTTAATTCACAGCCGTCCTCGGATGGCGATTCTTCCACAGGGGCCGGAATGCGCTTGGAAATACATAGGAAGCGGCTCGCCCCCACAGTGCAGAGAAAAGCCTGGGTCTAACCCCGCTGTGTCTCGACTCCAGATGATAAATTCTTGACGGCGTAACCTACATCCTGACTCCATCCCCATCTTAAAATATCCCTCCTGTGATTCCTTATGTCCTTCCATCTACTTGCCTCATGTCTTCCCCTTCACAGCCAACGTTTTTAGAATCGTTTGCACCTACAGTGCCCACTGGCTCCCCTCTCATTATCACCTTAACCCACCTTGACCGCTGCCCTCAGCACTGCTCTGAGACTGTTCTAACCAGCTCGCCAACAACGTTGCCAGTTCCTTATCTCTGTGGTTCTGATGGGGCTGACTGCTCGCTTTTGTTGGAAACTCTGGATGTTGAACGGCTTCTGGCTTCTCTAACACCACACGCTTGGTGCTCTATCTACTCCTCCGGCCTCTTCTGTGCTCCTTTGCAAACTCCTCTTCCTCTTCCCATTCTTTACATACCGTTGTTATTCAGAATTTGTAGTTATTCAGAATTCTCTTACCTTTTATACACATTCTTCGTGTGGGATGGCATTCACCACCACTCTCACGACTCCCGTTACCATCTATGTTGATGGTCCTCATCTTTGAAAATTTGGTTAAAAAAAAAAAAAAAAGCTTGGAGCTTTCACTATGGAAAAACCACTTAATTTTGCATTTACTATCGGAAGATACGCACATCCCTTGAAGTCTTAAATACTGGTATCCACTGTAGTTGTTTCAGTTACATTATAACTCCCCAATCTATGAATCCCACCCAGAGCTTTCCAACTGTCTGCTAGATATCTCTGCTTACATTTGAAACTCATATACTCAAAATTCAGTTCATTTACCTTCTTGCCTCGGCCAACAACAACTTTGCTATCTCCTATGTTAATAAATGGTAACACACCCACCATATTGCCCAAGCTCCTATCCTAGGCATTATTCTTGCCTTTTCTCTTTTCCAAATTGACACCCTCCATCTTCCCAATCTAATTAAAATTAATCACCACTACTTGCCAGTTTTAACCTTCTAATTTTCAGATTGTTGCGATGTCTTCCTAACCAGTTTTCTTGCTTCTGGTTTTGCTTTCTATTCTGTGTATTCTCCAGATAGTAACTAATGATAATGGTCTTTTTAAAGCATATTTGTGATCGTGTCATTTGGCTTAAAGAATCTGTTGTGGTTCCCTAGTGCTCTCAGATTCAAAACTTCTTAATCAAGCCCCGGGTTTATCTTTCCTGAACTGCTTATAGTTGCTAAATTTTTCATTTTTCCATATATTTTTGGAACCCTGCATAGCCACATTCTCCCTTCCAAAGAAGCCTTTTTTTTAAAAAAAACATCCCATGGTTCTTCAGGTCCAGAGATACAGATCACTTGCCTGAAGCCCTTCCTGATCTTTTAGCACAGGGTTAGCCACTCCTTTTCTGCTCCCACCCCCTCTTTGCAATGTGGCTCTTAGGTCCACAAGTGCAGTGATGCTGTCCATTTCATTGTTTTAACATCCCCAGTCCACTTGGCGCCTCTCATAAAAAGATTTGGTCAGTAGTCATGGAATGAATGAAGTAGGTACTGTGTAAATATTTGAATGTTTATTTTCCTCTTATAAAATGGTGATTCAAACGCCTGCCTCATTGTTTTTTAATCAGCTGATTGGGAGTACTTAATAATTAAGTACATACAAGTGTATTGCTTTCTAAGATTCGTCATGCATCTGGCTGAGTGGTGTTCTCTGAGTGAAGAGCTAAAAAAAATGTAGAATTTTGAGAAGGAAGATTATATGGTTGAAGGTGGAACTTAGTCTGCGCATTGACAAATAAAGAACATTTAAAAATGAAGAGAATGTAGTCGCCTTGGAGAAAGGTGTATTTTCCAAGGGCTCTTCAAGGGATGTTATTCCCCAGAACACTCGATACAGAGAGACGTCTGTGTAGAGAAATTTTTAACCAATTTAGAGGCAGGGCTCAAGATTTTACTCCCCAAAATTCACCTGTCTTACACCTTTTTACTCTCATTTTTGGGACCTCAGGTTTAGAAATACCGGCCTTGGGAGGTGGCACTTGGGGCAGCAGTGGGTCCTGGCGCGCCATGGGCACTGAGCTCGCCCTTAGTGGTTTCCAGTTCAGATGCCACCGCCTTCTCCTGTCGCTTCCCAGCTGAGATCCACACAGGCTGCCTGATCACTGGGCAAACAGGAGGGCGATTCAAGGACTGAAAGGGGACATTTCTTAAGTCATCCAGCGTGAGGTTTGACCACCGGCTGGGCATCCTGGGGCATCCTTCACAGACATCGTAAGAGTAACCTCTCAGTTGGACTCTTAAAAGACTAGCAGCATTGTCGCCACACCCGCCCCGCAGCAGTGGCTTGCCGGAACCAGAAGCAGCAGCATCTCTGCTGGCCCCTGGGCAGGTTCGTCGCATAGAAATTTGAGGGAGCATTCCTCTGAGGACTCCTTCCTAAAGATGCTGAAAAAACCAGAAATACGTGTCCCGTGTAGGAGCCACTTTGAAAAGGCCTAGTCTGGGACAGTTGGAGCCTCAGCATAACAGGTTTTGACTTCACCGACTAGAATGAGAATCCAGGCTGTCAGCGCAGCTCCTCGGGTGCAGGGTGACACCAACGACACAAGGTCCCTGACCCCACGCACTGGCAGACGTCAGAAGGCGGCTGACGTTCCCACTGGCAGGGGCGGGGGTGGGGGTCCCAGGGTAGCAGCTAGTCCACAGCCACCCGAAAGCCAGGCCGGTCGGTGTGGGGACCTCGACCATGTGTCAAGGCCTGGGACTAATTCCGTGGCCCCAGCTCCGCCCCTGGACTCTTGGTCCCACAGTCTGGGTCTTCCTCTCTTTTGCATGAAAGGAAATACCTAGCTGTAGCTGGGTGTTTTTTCCAGCGGCTTCCTGTCAGGAGATATCCAGCTTTAACGGGAACTGTTTCTGTCCCTTTTGGTCCAGGCCGGCAGCGTTCTCGCCGAGAGAGTTCTCTCGAGAGCTGCGTCGGATTCGCTCCTGGGAACCTTGTTGTGGTTCGCTCAGTACACAGGAGGCCCACGCACAGGTTCTTCATGGTAGACCCGTCTGTCCCCGGGCTCCTGCAGGGACGGCGGAGGGACAGTGCCCGGAGGCGTCCTAGATCTGGCGGGCTCATCCTTAACCTCTTTCCGAGGCCTTTTGTGGGACTGAGTAGCACTCCGAGGGCCACGTCTCATCTCCCTGCGGTGTAACTGGTCATGCCCCCACCTTCACCTTTAGGCCATGTTCTTCGGCGGGGCCTTTGATTTGGTCTTGTTCAGAAGTCCTTCAATTTCGGCTTCTGGAGAGGCTGAGAGTTTTGAAAGCCACCAGGCCCTGGCTTTGTGTTCGCTTGTGTGTTTAAAAGTTCTTGCCTCACTCTCTCCCTATGAACTGCAGGAGAAGCCAGGCGCCACTGGCACCCCTTTGCGTGGGATTCTCCTTAGCTGGACTCCCCGTCTGTCGATGGCTGCTGCTGTCCACATGGCTGCCGGTGACAGTGTCGCTAAGTCTTCTGTCGTAGCAGAACCAGCTTGCCCCTCATTCCTGGTTCTCATAGCATGTTCCTTTGAGCCCCTCGCTGTCAGCAAGTGTCCTCTAAGTCGGTGTTTCTGTCGACAGCCTCTTTCAAGACCGCTTAGTCGCGAACAGACTGGTAGTTGCATGTGGTTGTGTGAGGGCTGCCCTCGAGCTGCACGCTGAATCATTAGGGTGCTGCAGCTTACCCTTAGATGATTCGGGGGAACAGCATTCACACGTACAGTACTATTTCTGCACCTTTTCTGAGGATGGGGATCATTTAAAAAGAAAAAATGGGTGTCGCCAAAGGAGCTCAGTGGCCGTCTCTGGCTTCCGTTGTTCCTCAGTGCCAGTGGGGACCCGCTCCACCCCACCTCTTGCCCCATGTCCTGGTCTAGGGGAGGGACAGTACGGAGGTGGCAGCCTGGTCATTTTCCCTCCAGGGTCAAGGCGTGTGGCTTTGATCTGAAGGGCCTGAGTGACTTGGGGCCAAGTGCACCATGGCGTTTCATGTGCTCTTTTTTTTTAAATAGCTCACTAACTTTTGTTTGAGGAAACCTTTATTTTGATTGTAAAGTCACTTAAAAGGAGAGGTCCCACCTAACACCCCGTCTGCTCCTGAAGAGCTCCCAGCCTACCTGCTGAATGCAGGTCACCAACGTTCCAGTAGCCAGGAAGGCTGGCTGGGGTGGCAGGGCCGGGTCTCCCCAGGTGGTGAGTGTCTGTGAGAAAGCAGAAAGCGAGGCTTCATGGTCTTGCAGTGTCACTACCATGTGCCCGAGAGGGAGTCTCCACCCTGTGTCCTTGTGTCTGTCACAACTTATCGTTTCACGGTGCTAAGTTCATCATCAGTTGAAGTCACCAATGACAAGGGACTATTTCAGTCTCCGTACAATTTAACTAATATTTACCAAGTGCCCGAATGTGCCAGGCACTGTTCTGGTTCAGAAAGGAAAACAATAATATGTGCTTGCATAGGATTTTGCAATTTACAGGATTTCTCCATCTTCGCAGTAGCTTGGAAAATGGGCAGTGAAGTTGTATCACTGCACCGCGTCGCAGACAAAGCTCAGCATCTCCCAGGATCTGGGAAGTCACGTCTCTGGTCTCCCGAACCCAGTCTTGAACCAAGAGCTGCTTTGAATATAAACATGAGTGTGTCATCACTGTGGGCACGTGGGAATCTCCAGAATTGTAGACCTCCAGGGTTTATTCATATTGGGGTGTCTGCCTCCAGGGGCCGTGATGCCGCTGTGATTCCACCAAGATACAGAGAGAACTGTTTTTATATTCAAAGAAAAAAAATGAATGGATGTCTTTGGAGTCTGTTTTTCCTGCTCCTAGGTAGAGCCAGTACACACTGGGAAGGAAATTCATACTTCCCGTCTTATGCCTGCCTGAGGTGTTATCCCTGATCCCTGTGTCAGCCTGTGAATAACAACAGCCGAGATAAGGACGCAGAGGGAGGGGCTTATAGAGCAGAAAAAATGCGATTCTAGAAAACGCAGAGAGCAGATAGTGAGGCGGCCTAGTCGGGTGCTGTGAGTGCTGTGATGTAGGGCTGGGCCCTGCTGCTCAAGAACAGAAGTCTGCAGCAAGGCGCCCATGGGCCCTGCTGCCTTAACCCCTCTGCCCGAGTCCTCAGGACTGCACTGACGGTGCACGTTCACCCTAACCTTGTCGTAGCTGAGATAGTATGCCCAGACACATGAGTAGCAGGTCATGGACCGACTAGAAGCCTCAGGAACGGGCCTTCACGTGTATAACGAGTCAGGGCGTCTGTTTGTGTGGGTTTCAAGTCATTGTGATGAGGATGCATTTTTTCCGTCCAGGAACCTTGCTACAGTAGTTAGACTCTCATGCTACGTTGGTTCAGTGTAAAAATGGCAGTGACAGTTGGTCATGCTCTTCCCGTGTCTGACTTTAATAGGACTGCCTGTCCTTCAGGGTTTTGTCGTGGGACACCATGTTGGAAAGTCACTGTCATCAGCACTGTTTAAGAGAGCCAGCCAGACAGTCCCTGGCCCCAGGCAAGCCTTTCCAGCTCTGGTTCTGCACAGCCCAGCAGGTCTGTGTTTTCCTTTAAATTCTAACAACTAATTTTACGGAGGAATCTATTTCAGTGGAATTATTCCATGTAAAGGAAATTTGCTAATAATCTGTCATCTTGTCATAGAGGAAAGGGAGGTCCTTGTGCCAAGGATTTGTAACACAGATAAAAAGACAGCTTCTTAGCTACTCCCCCTGCCTCCAGGCTTCCCCATTCCCCAGTCTTCCTGCTGTATTTATCCCTTAGATTCCTAAACCCTGAGCTTGAATATGTTCAGAAATCTGTGGTCAGTCTCCACTTGTTATGACAAAGTCTAAACTTCTTGCGTGACTTCCATGGTCCTCCACGTTGAGCGTGGTTGTAGCATGCCCCCGAAGCCTTCCTTGTCCTTCAGGGTTCAGCTGCGGGTCCCTTCCCTGGGAATCCTATGGGCACATCCGTAGAAGTGCTGTCCGTTCTCCTCTTAGGACACCTGATGGGATTCACCCAACCTCAGTTGTGCTAGAGCCAGTTTGGGGGCCGGATTTTCACTTAGACCAGGGCTGAGCCTGATCACAGCCTGTCTGGAGGCATCCGACCCCATTATGTTTCATTCTAAGCACAAGGCTAACGTGGGTTTCTGTTTACATGGCTTTATCTAAAGGTTTTATTTATTTTTTGCAAAAACAATTTGAAACATACTGCAAGTGTTACCAGTTTATGTGAACTTTCTCAGTCTCTAAATAGCTGATTAAATGGTGAGCATTGATAATGGAGCTACTACTGTTTTCCCAGTGTTTTCAGGAATTTAAAAGAAGCTTTTTGTCAAAAAACCAAAGTTTCTAGTTGTGTAGTGTGCATTTTTTTCCATCATGAGAAACGCTGCCCTTTTTACATTGACTGTAGGGAATGCACGGCTGCTTGTGAAATTGTGTGAGCCAAGTTTTTGGAGCCACTTACACTTAAATAGCAAGAGGCGGGCATTTATTCGTGTAGACAGACCTCACACCTCCACCGAGCTCTCCAGAGTCAAGGGCAGTGTCCTAATCATCATCGTATTTCTTTTTGTCCTCAGTACCTGATGCAGTCGATAAATTAATGTCTGTTCAGTCATCGGATGTCATATTCATATTTTCTCTCCCTCACCCTTCCCCCCGCCCCCTTCTCTAACAACTTTAGGAATTTAAATCTGTGAACGTTATCAGATGTGCTCACAGTTGGGGTTCGACGTAGTTTGGGAAAGGACTGGTTTTCTCACACCCAGACTATTCCATGGTGAAAAAAAAGCTATGTATCGTTCAGTAAAATGCTGCTCGTTCGCATTGTTGTTTTTAAATTGCTAAGTTAAATTCTGTGTCTTCTTTTTTTCAGCCATCAAAAATAAGGATTAATTTAGAAGAACATGTACAATATGTGTCCATGAGAAGTAAGTCGATTCTTGACTAGGTTTCAGGTGTTGTAGTTTGAACTTCCTTTATTACTTTGTTAAATTATCACTAGTTTGAGTGATTTAAATGATTTATTTTAAAGGTACACGAGTTGGTGAGAAACTTAAGTAAAATGTGTTTGTGCACTGAAATGTAAGGCCTGGCATTTCCTGAGGTTGTGGGCTGAATAACGTGCAGAAAGCATTCTCCGTTGCTTTGGAAATGTCATTTTAAAAATGGAATGGTCTGCGTTTAGGATAGTTTAGTTACTCGTCACTGTCAGGAGACTCTGAGGCAATCTGACGATGCACATGAGGACAGTCTTTTGCCGTCCTCGTTTCCTCTGGTTTCCTTCGCTGCCGTGCGTCAGTGTCCAGAGTCAGTCAGAGGAGCTGGAATGCCTGCTCCTCTGGTCCCCAGTCCCTCAGAAGCCCTTATGCCTCGTCCCTAATTTCCCCTTAATTGGGTCCTGATCTCGTGGGATACATAGTGCATGCCCACATGTAAATCTTAACACCAACCCTTAACTTCTCCTCAGCCCCTGCCACACTCTCAGCTGCATAGTTGGTCCCCAGGTTTTACCCTGGGCATGCTCCTACGCCTGTCCCTCACCACTGACTTAAAATAACGTTTATCGAGCTCATATGGTGCCTGCACTAAGCTCTTTGCATGGATTATCACAGCAGCCCTTCAAAATGTAGGTATGGATTATCGTTCATATTTCACAGATGAGTATATGAGGCCCGGAGAGGCTCAGTAGCTGGCTCAGGGTTCAGCCCCACGCCTTTCTGACTTGAGCCCACAGTCTTAACTACCATCTTGGACCGCTCTTCCAGGTCCTCACTTTCTCAGATGGAGGGGGCGGGAGCAGGTTGGCTGCCCCAGGCTCTTCCAGCAGCCGCTCTTCCAGCAGCCACTCCCCATCTGTTGCCAGCGTGATTCTTCCAATTCAGGAATGGGATTATGATACCACTGAACCGAAAACTCCTCAGGGATGCTCTGTTGCCTTAGAGAAAACCCTGACTCCCCATCTATTTGGTTTTACTTATTTGTGTTAAATTTATAAGCCACCTTATATCCTTGAAAGAAACATGGCAGTAGGGACTGGGCAGACAAACAAGGCCCTGGAGGCCAGCGTTTCTTGCTTCACTTTGCAGCCTCATCCTCGAGCCACTCTGTGCCCATCTATTGCTAAAACTGTACTAGCCATAGACTCCCTGAATAGGCCGTGGTCTCAGATGCCACTCTGTCATTTGGCATGTTTCCTCCACTTTATTTCAGCCCCTGGACCTCGATCAGTGGGAGAGCGTCTTCCTGTTCATCTCCCTAGTCCATGCTCCCAGCAACCCCTGTGAGGATGCCTTCCCTGTTCCACTCCAGTTAAGGTTTCATTTCATTTTCTAAAGTGACTTTGAATACCTCTCGTAGCACTTTCTCAGGGTATAGTAATAGGATTTCCTTACTAGACTGTGGAACGTGGTCCAGTTTGAAGACCTTTTTAATTGTTACATTCCTCAGCAACTATCATTCAATTAATATCTTCTTTACAAAATGACTAACATGATAGGACTATACTTATCCTAAATTTATAAGTCCATGTCCTGTTAGTAATTTAGTATAATTAAATGTATGCTTTTTAAAGTTAGAATTTCTCATTTGTAATCTTTCAGGGTTTGTGGTAGAATTGTGACTTTCTTCTACCTCCAGTTTAAATAAGAATCACTCTTGTTTAATCTTAAGTATAGGACCTGTCTTCTGTGAAGACGTTTATGCTGTAAGATAATACTTTTGTTCTTGGAATAATCACCAGTGGTCTTTAACCTGAACGCTAAATTGCAGATAAGGCATTTGTGAGTGAAGATAGGATATGAGGATTTCTTCTGAAACATACCACGTGTGGTATGCTGTGGAAGTACAGAGGAAGAGAAGTCATATACTCCACACTAGAAGGACAGCTTGAGTTATTCACAAGTTCATTTCCTCTGCACACCAAACCATAAGAACTTTTATTTTTTTTGGTATCAAATTGGGAAAGATGAAAAGAATGATAATATTTACTTCCGTCAAGGCCTGAGAAGAGCTCCTCATACATTGCACAAAATTGATAGAATCCATAGCCTGGAGAGCAGGTTTAGCAATCCATACCAAAATTCCTTTAAAAATGCCCTTTTACTCAGCAATTCCAGATCTTAGAATTCATCTAAAGGAAGGAAGTAAAGAAGGGTACAGAAGTTTAGCTACAAGGAAATTTGGTGAAGTATTGTGCAAAATCGTGCGATCGTAGGCAACCTGAATTTCCAGTACTAAGGTAAGATAGCATGTAATACATGCAGGTAAATAATATGCAGCAATTTAGGGAAAAAGACCCTTTTTTTCTCGTTTTATTGAGAAGTAATTGGCATTCATCACTGTATAAATTCAAGGTGCACAGCGGGATGGCTTTACCTACGTTGTGAAGCGATTACTGCGGTAGATTCAGTTAGCATCTGTCATCACACAGATGCAACAAAGAGGAAACAGCAACTTCTCGTGACGAGAACACTCAGGATCTGCAGTTTTGACTCGTTACGTCCCCCGTGCAACGGTGTTGCATTGTCGACGTGCTGCACGCCACGTGTCCAACAGAAATACATTTGCTGACAAGTGGGATGTTCACAGTGTGGAGTTAAAAACAGCATGTTAAAAAATAGTACATTCCTGTTTTTGTCTTCACAAGCTATATATACATGTTGACACATACATGTACGTGCGGAGAGGGCAGAAAGTGTATGAAAAACCAAAATCATCGTATTAGGTAGGCGAGTGAGGGCATTAAAGAGGTTTGAGATTTCCCCCCTTCATTTGCCTGTTAATGTAAGGTAGTGAATATTTTTAAAAATAGGTATGCCGCTTTTCCTCAAGGTATGTGATAATTGTCCTAATAGAAGACTACTCTGAGCGCTTTCAAAAACTTCATCAGACAAGGTTATACCGTGACATGCTTAGAAACATTTGAAACATGGAAAAGCGCCAAGTCTCTGCCTTTGCTTTATAATGAATTCTTTCTTTAAAAAAAATTATTAAAATTATTGGGGTGATGTTGGTTAGTAAAATCAAATAGGTTTCAAGCACATAAAAAATTTCTTAACTTGAAGACCAAATGAGAAATTTAATTTTAAAAATCATTTCTAATCATAGTCCTGAAAGTGACGTGGATACAAACACAAATTCTCACTTCGTGTCTGATAAGATGCGCTAAGGCTGGAAAAATTCACATGTTCAGTGAAAACTGTCACGTGTTTCAAATGCTCATTTAGGTCTAAAGCTTTTGTTTACTTGGCCTAGGCTAATAAACTTTTATTCATTAGAGAGATCTATTTCATAAAGGTCAGCTGTGACCTGGTCAGTGTGTAGAATTTCTGTAGGTGTCTGTGCTGACTGATCAGGAGGAATAAAGGATTTGTTCATGAGTTCAGAAAGAAACGGTATTTAAAATTTTGTAAATGTGTTGGTTTTGTTCCGCAGAAGCTCTAAAAGTGAAGACACCGCGTTTCGATGTATCGTTGGTTTATTTAACGCGAAAATTTATGGATCTTGTCAGAAATGCTCCCGGGGGTATTCTTGACTTAAACAAGGTCGCAACAAAGCTGGGAGTACGAAAACGCAGAGTGTACGACATCACCAACGTCCTGGACGGCATCCAGCTGGTCGAAAAGAAATCCAAGAACCATATTCGATGGATGTGAGTTGTGGTCTCAAACTTCTCTTGGCTTTTTTTCCCCTTTCCTTAAGTGACGATGCCATGCTTAAAACAAACTAAATATTAGCAATGTTTGAACAGTGTAAGACACAGTAAGATGTGACCTCTTGTTAGAAAGGGGTTCTATAAAATTTGTCCAAAGCCATGCTCTGAGGAGTAGCAGTAGGGCTTCTGGTGGCCTTATTACTCAGTGATTCTTTCATCAAGCTTTCCCTGCTAATCTGGCTTCATTAAGCTTTCCCTACTCCTGTTAAGTTTTGTAGGGTTACGATGTATGTTTTTTTAAAAGTCCTTGCGGAAGGGACTAGAAAAGGAGACAAAAACCAGTTTATGTACAAGAAGAATAATGGTTGCCTAGAAGAATGGGAGAGCAAAAGCAAAGTCAAAGTACCTAGTTGTGTCTGTCATCATGAGAAAGACCGATGTGAACGTCTGGAGAAGTTCCAGTAACCTGACCTGTGTTGTTCTGTGTCTTTTTCTTTAATACTTCTAAAGAGGATCTGACCTGAACAATTTTGGAGCCATGCCCCAACAGAAGAAGCTGCAGGAGGAACTTTCCAACTTATCGGCAATGGAAGATGCTTTGGATGAGTTAATTAAGGATTGTGCTCAGCAGTTGTTTGAATTAACAGATGACAAAGAAAATGAAAGATATCCTTTAACTCCGTACCCTATTTTAAAGTTTCTTCTTCCAAAGCAGGTTACTTTACACAGTAGAGTCAGCTTGGGGATTTAATTAATATGCTTAAGAAACAAAGTTAAAGTTTGATAAGTTAAAGTCAATAAAAGTTTAGTAATATGGCTTCAGACACACTCAGGTAATAATATATCATAGCCTTCAGCTCCTCGGTGTGGCGTTTGTCCAGGTAAATGAGCAGTGCGGTGATGTACCCAGGTTAGCGTCTGCATCTAAGGCTACATTGGAGCCTTCGTGTTCATGTTCATAGTCTGAATACTATAAAGACAGTAAAATACTTGTTGGCTTTCGTGAAATTCATGTTGGCCCTAATTAACTAGATGTTATTTCTGAAACAATGAATGCCATTAAATGGCACGTAAACTGCCATGTCAGCCCCCGAAGCCTAACATAGCTGCATGTCAATACACTACAGGGACCAGAGGGGGAGACATCTCTGCAGCTGATCTCCCCGTCTCTGGGACCGTTTGCTGCTGCATCACTCTTGTGAGTGTCACTAATTCTGACGTGACACTAATTAACAAAATCCAGTGTTTCACGTGTATAATTGAACAGTAAGTCATATGTATATTGCATTGTGTGTTCACCACCCATTTCTTTCCGTCACCACGTATTTAATACTTTTCTTGTCTGGATCCCGTAAAAACTAAAGCTGTTCTGATAGTACACATGCATCCCCGCGTTACAAGGATACGTTGTCTCCCCAGTGAGCACCGCTCTGCTTAGACATCCTTGACTCATCTTTACACTGGCATATGTGACATATCAAGATATTCATAGCATTCAGGCCTTCCACGAACAGATTGTTATTGCAGTTAAAGCTCCAGCTGAAACCAAATTGGATGTTCCAGCCCCCAGAGAAGTAGGTAACCCTGCATTTTTAGAAGATTTAAAGAGGAGGTGGGCCGCTTGCTGAGCCGCATTCTGGTACTGCCCAAGGCGCTGTATGCCTTTTAACTTGCTTTGAATAGCACAGGAAACCAAGCAGTCATGATCATTACCCTTTAAATGGGAGGAATCCGAAGCACAGAAAGATAACTTCCTCACGACCCCACCCACAGTAAGAGGCAGAACAAGAATTCAAACCCTGAGAGTGTGGAATCGCCAAGACCTGGCCTCAGTCTTGTACCTCCAGACGAAGATCTCGTGTCAGCCAAGGCTCTAGGGAAGGCCTAACCGAACTCATAAGAGGCTGATGAGTAAACGAGAACACTAAGTCATGCATTTAAGATGAAAAGTAAAATTGCTCTGTAAATGAAAATGTTCTTAGCCACCAGCTACTCAGCACACTCTTTCCCTTGCAGGAAAGTTCGAACTGAAAGATAATTGTCATCAGAAGGTGGCTTGGTAAGAATGCAGCCAGAGCCGAGAAATGTGGCCATTCTTGGGCCAGGACAGAGTTCAGTTCTGATGGCCTGATAGACCCATCGGTGCTCACAGTAGGGACTTACCTCCCTCGCAGTGAGGAGTTTTCTCACCACCCACCTGTCCCTTATCCCCCGCAGTCCACTGTCCCAAGTGAAAGCCCGTGGCGTCACCTGACTAAGGAACAGCTGCCTTTTACTCCTGTCACATTCATACCGTGACTTCTCGGTCCTGTTTCCTCATTGATTTGGATTTAGATATGTCCCAGGTCGCCTAAGTAACATACTTAATTTGAGTCATTTCACAGGTATTAAAACTTTTTTTCAAACAATGACTCTTTCAGCACGTAGGGCACGATAGTCCATTCTGCAGTGACCGGCGGCTTGGGGGTTTCTTCCTGTGCTATGAGCTGCTTCAGACTATAATTGCCAAGTCTCGCTGAGCCCTTTGGACGTGCCCAAGACTTTCTATAGTGTCACATTTTAAAGTCGGTGCACATAAACTATTTCTTAAGAATTTTAAATTACATGAAGTGTGTTTTGTCTTGATCTCATTCTCTTAACTTTTTCAAGTGGATGAAAGGATGGCCCTTTTGGTTAGCCCACAACCTCCCCAGAGGTCTACTAAACACACGCTTTTCTTTGAGACCACACGGTATTTTAGATTTCTTTGTCATCAAAACACTGGTTTTTGACACTCAGGTACAGGTTCTTTGATGGGGTCAGTCCACTGCTTGAGTAGACAAAGATGGGGCTCCTGACTGCGGGGGGTGTTCACTTCTGGCTCTGAAACCGAGTAGCAGTTTTAAGAACACGAGTTGGCCAGTGACTTAATGTGATTAAAGCTAACAGTGATTTTCTCAAATATATGAGTGAAAGGAATCTCCCTGGGTTTATATTTTCAGAAATGTCGCTCGAAACTTTTGCAGTTCTGTTAAGGGAAGAGTGTATTTACTGAACTCTGTCATCCATCCTGGTGTGTGACGTGTCTTTTGCTGTAGGACTCTATCGCGGTGCACATACGGAGCACCAAAGGGCCCATCGATGTCTATTTGTGTGAAGTGGAACAGGACCACTCAAGTAAGAAAGTGTCTGAAGGCGTAGGGACCTCTTCATCTAAAAACAAATGCCCCGATAAAGGTAAACACATTGAATTTGTGATTAGGAAAATGTAAGAGAAATGATTTTAAAAACATATATAGTGATTTTAAAAGTGTATGTCACGGCCTTTAGGGAGTTTTACTCTTCCTACCCACAAAAACATGAGTGAAGAAATGGCAAGGTAGTTCTTGATGTAGTTTCTAACAGCTTTATGGTTAAGTTCCATGTGGTTTTGATATGAGAGAAAGCTTAGAATTACGGTCGGTCTCAAGGGAGTGCCTGTTGGCCGTAGTCTCCGTAGAGAAGGCCACCGACGTTCCCTGACGGGTGCCTTCAGGTACTTGTTTGAGTTTATTTCTGTGAGGCTCATGACATTAGCCGTATGCCATTAGCATGAGGATATGGCTCTTCCCCAGTAATCTTCAGTTGTTGCTGTTTTTTTTTAAGCTGTTCGCTTATAAGAATTTCTTTCATGTTTGATTTTCCAGGAGAAAATCCTCCACAGCAAAGTGAAGAATTGCTTGAAGTGAGCAACTGAGAGGGTTTGAGAATTCGTGTTTGGGGAATTTGAGAAGTAAATGTTTGGGGAACGTCCTGGATGGAAGAACTATGCGCCGAGTTCGATCCGCAGAGCAGGCCGCCAGCCGTGAAGCCCCCACGTGGTCAGTGGCAGCGTGAAGGCCAGCGGTAGTCTGGAGTAGTTCACTCCCTAGGCCACCGGATGATTATGGTTTCCACAGTCGAAAACAGCTCTTTTATAATGGTTCACTGCTTTTTGTCAGTGAAGTGGACGTCCGGCCTACCGAAATGGCCCTCACGAAGAGCGTCGCTAAAACCGACCGACGGTCAGGCCTGCGATGGACAGTTCTCCGCGGACTCTGCCCCCTCCCGCAAAGATCATGTGACGTTATCACAGAAGAAGTTGCCTTACGCTGCTTCGTGTCTGCAGTCAGCTGTCGTGCAGCGGCTGGGTGCTCGCGCCCCTGCACGTGTGTCTTTGTAGCTACCTGTATAACGTGTAGATGACTTATGAAATGTGTCCGGTGGAACTCTGCGCCGTTGTACAGCCAAATGATGTACATATGGAAAGCAACAAATGCTCTAATTCCTGTGGTATCTATAACTTATTAGAATCCTCTGAGTGAGGGTTAGAGGAGTTTTCCCCCAAGCTTCTACATGTAGAAGTGTCTTCTCTGTGCTGTACGTTTAGAGTTCATGGATTTCCTTGGAGACCGTCAGTGACTCCCTGCAGCTGCTGTGTGTGAGCAGACCGCTGGCACGGAGGAGCAGGTGTGCGGGTGTGTCAGGTGGTGGCTCGATGGATTGAGAGACATGAATTCAATCATGGTGAAATCGGAAACTTTTAATTAACCTTCTTGCCGGCGGACTTTGTAATGCGTTTCTGTGTGTAGCCTTGCTCTCCAGTCAAAGGAGTTGACCTGTGAGGAGTTAGTTGTCCCCCGCCCTCTCTCCAGCTCTCATTACCCCGTTTGCACGTATCTGGCTAATTCTACCTCACCGGGTAAGTCATTTACCACTCTGTGCCTCAGTTTACTCAGCATTTACCATTAGACTGTGAGCTCCTTGAGGGACTGTGTCTCAGTCGTCGTCGTATGCCGCGCCCTGCGTCACACCTGGCACGTGAACAGTGCTCAGTAGATGCTTGAATTGTAAAGTTAGGCAAAAACGCTTGGCTCGTCTGCCGTACAGCATTCTTGTGAGCATCATTCAGATTTACATATTAAATGTCTCTTGCAGCTTGAACTTAAGACCCTGTATAAAAAGACTGAAAGTGATTGGAATGTTAAAAAATAACACTAAGTGTTTAGGGTTCACGTACCTCTGAGCTCTCTGGTGGCTTTTGCCTGTCTCGACCCTCTGCGGAACCCTGGCCACCTCCCTCCCAGCAGTCATGGCCGGCTTTCTCTCTCGGCTGGGGCTGCCGGTGGTCCCCTAGTCTGGGACGTGCGGGACGAACTTGAGATTTTAGGCAGGAGTCGTGTGTGCAGGTCACGTGCCTAGCAGGACGCTCTGGGCTCTGCACAGTAGCATCGGCGGTGTCGGTTCGCACGTGGCTAGATGAGGCCATCTGATGAGGAGAGGCCCTCGAGCATCTCTTCACAGGGACTGGGGAGGAAAAGCCTTCCCCCCACCCCCACCCCAAGAAGGAACGGTGCGGGGGGTGAAGAACGAGGGTGGCTGTAAAAACCAGCGAAGGGAGCGTTGTAGACGGCGGGCGCCGGTCCCGAGCAGCGGCCCCTCGCTGCTGGGACGCGCCGGTGTCCTGCTTCGCAGGCTTGTCCCGAGGGTGAAATGAGATCACGTGAACCCAGGTCCTCTGTAAACTGTGTATGTTGTATAAAGCAGTATTTCCTGTCGCTCCGTCCTCTGGTGTCTGGTGTCATCTTTTCACAACTGCCCGCTGGCCCCGGAACTGGCTCCCCAGCCCCTCGTCCCCGGCATCCGGAGCAGCATCCCTGTTCCTGCATGTGCCCTGCTGCTTCCGTCGTGTCACTTAGCCCCACGCAGAAACCTCGGTGTTGCTGTGCTGCCTTCAGGCCAGGGGCCAGACTCCTGCTACAGGACGCCCGACAGGGCCGCCCCAGCCTAGCTGTCTGACTTTGTGACTCGCCTTGTGAGCCCCCGGCCCCAACCAGGTTGGTCTGGTCTGTGTGCCTGAAACGCACTGCACTTCCCCTCTTCGTGCCTTCACGCACAGCCTCCTGCCCGGAGCTGCCTCCTCCCCTCTGACCGCAGAGCCACAGCCGCGCTCTGCACCTGGCCCCACCAAAGAGAGCCATCAGTGGCCGTCCTCTGTCCCCAGCCTGCTGCTGTTCGGGGTTCCCACCTGGCAGCGCCGCTGCTAACATGGGCTTACGTTTCCCACATTTCTGTGGTGGTCAAGGTTTTGCTTGATGAGAAGAGTGACCCTGATTTCATTCAGCTCGAGGCCCAAGAATTTAAAAACAGGAACCATGACTTTCCAAAGTCACAAACCAACAAAACGAATCTGCACTAGAAGTGTACCGATTTTGCACATCTGCCTAATCGTCCCTCTCCTGGGGAAGAGGAACACCTTTGGGCTGCGAGCACACCTGTCAGGAGGGAGGCCGTGAACCTGGGTAGTTACGAGGGCCCCTGTCCAGGCTCCTGGACCGGCTGTTGGCTGCCCGTGCAATGGGACCCGACACACGTTCGCAATGATTGCCACCTAGTGGAGAATTAACACGGATCTCTTCACTCACGCAGACGCTGAGAATCGCATTTCCTAAAGGTTCAGAACCCGTTGCTGATGAGTTGATACAAATGTTTACATATTGAAATGTAGATGAAACAACTTGAGAAGGAAGAAATGACAGCGGTTCGCGTGGTATCCTAGCTAAGCCACGTTTTCTGTTCTTGCCATAATCTAGTCTGCAGAGACCTCAAGTGCCTCGATGCCCCTGAGAACATGACACAGGTCCGTGATGTTGGACCTGGTGATCAGGAAGCAGCAAAGACCTTCAATGTTCGGAAATCAGAAAATATTGTGGGGTAAGTGTGAGAACGTGGCTTATCGATTGGGAGGGAAGAGGTACCAGGGATGCTGGAAACTGTGATGCCAGGTGTTCTCTGTTGTCTTGGTTATGCAACTCCGCTGAACTGCACATATAAGAGCTGTGCATTTTATTTATTGTCATGAATAACTCGATTTCTTTAAAAGAAAAATCGTAGCCATACTACCATCTACGATTCACTCCTAAGAAAACGAAATACTTAGGTATGCACTTACCAAAACACATACAGGGCTTACATCCTGACAATCACAAAGTGCTAATGAAGAAAAAATCAAAGAGGACTTCAATAAATAAACTTTCAAATACTCTTCCTAAATGATGGGATGTGCCCCGGGATTCTGGCCAAGCCAAGCAGGGGATAAAGGCAGATGAGCCGACCTCAAACCATATGGGTGGAGAGAAACCAGCGCTGGGAGACAGGCTCAGTCTGACACTCACAGCGTTTGGAATTGACTCATCAAACTGATTTCCCATTTTTGCAAAATATTTTTACATTTGGCTGCTTCTTAAACGACCTCTGGTTGACTTTGGGGTAAAATTAGGATAAAGAAAATGTTTTAGTGGTGGAAGAAATCAGACTTAAATGTTGAAGTGCTGCTCAGCAAAAAGCCTCTTAAAATTTGTTCCCACCTTGATTTGGTTCCTTACTCAAGCATCCAGTCTGGTGAACGAGAGAAAAGATCCTGACACCGGCTTGCTATTTATAACACGAAATCTATTGCTCAGGACTCCGCAGCTCGCTGATGGGCTGAACATCGCGTCCGGTACTTGGCAAAATTTTTTCAGATCTCCTGATGAGCGCTTCGGTAGAGAATGTCCTAGGGAGCCAGAGCGGTTGCCTGTAGACAGACTCTCGTTTTATATTTAACTTTGAAAACGTGTTTACCATCCTTTGAGAGAATCGTCATCCTCAGTTGCACCGCTAGATTTAATCGGGCATAAAAGGAAAGCTGGGAGGTGGACAAACGTCATGTCATGTGTGGGCAGTGAATCGTAGTGATTTCACGTGACACCTCCACCTGCTTTTAGAATTGCATTATATTTTTATTAGTTATAGTTATCTGTGCCTAATAACAACTCCAATGGAGCTTTTATCGTGTGTCATTCACTGGAGTAAGAGACATAAATGGTTGCATCTTCACATTATCTTGTCAGGTAGGTACCATAATCCTCATTTTGGAAATGAGGGAGCCGAGGCTTCAAGGGGTAAGTGACCTGCCTGCCCAGAGCCGCACAGCCAGGATTTGGCCCCGAGACAGCATGAGTCACAGGCCCAGATACCCTTTAGAAACAAAGGTGACCCCCAGGCCAGCCCATGCGGTTGGATGATCTGGAAATTGTGGGGCTCGTGCTGTAGCCGCGAGAAAATGTCTTAAATTTTGGACAGTTCTTGGGAAGTTGTGGCAAATATTAACTATCAAATTGCGACAACAGTACCACTTAGTTCCCATTTGTTTCTGCCACTCATCAGTTCTTTCTTCCTTTGACCAGTAGGTACAGGTTTGAATACATACAGTGTCACGAGACCTAGTAAAAAGAGTGCTAGGGCTGGTTTCTGAGTGAAACTATGAGGCCATTTCAGCTGGGAAGCCCTGGAACTGCAGTGGAAGTTCGAGCTATATGTCTCGTGAGGGCTATAGATATCCTGATTTTTGTCCAGGGCTGAAATTTAATACATGGAATCTTACATCTATACATATATTCTGGGGCCACTATTTAGATTTTGATTTCACAAATCTGGAATCTTTATATTCAGCTAGGGAGTTCGATTTGGGATATGGGGGATCTGTCCCAGCAGATCCAGAAAGTTATCAGCAATGCTTTGAAATGCAGCAGTTCTGCTTACTTGCCCTTCACGTTGCATCAGATGGTATGTCCAACATCCATGAAAATATGCAGCACAGTAATTTTTTAAAAGAGGCAAGGAAATGGGGATAAAGGAAGGTCATATAAGGGTAGAAAAATAAAACGAAACCAGGGGAGAGGTTGGCATGCAGCAAGCACGCTGTAAAGTGCATGTCATGGCATCTCATTTCAAAAATAAAACGGCACAGCCACTTTAAAAAAAAAAAAAATGTGGCTTCTCGATCCGGAATCTCCATCTATTCTTCAGCAGTGGACTTTCTTGTCCTTTTTTATACTTGTTCTCTCTATCCTGCCTTCAGAAATATTCCCCTCGATTTCTATCCTCTGTTTTTCTCAATGGGCGACTTTCCACAGCCGTCGGAGACAATGAAAAATGACTGAGGGTTTTTTTTTAAACAAGGGGTCACCAGGAGCATCTGAGGGTTCTTTTGTCCAGTTAGTTGGGGCGTCTGTGGACAAGCTCGTGTTCCTAATTCGGGGCTCAGAGCCAGCAGTCAGCCGCGCGCATTCTCCTATCTGTTTGACGTCTGTCCCTTCCGTCGTTCCCCGGGTCAGGTGATGCCGGCTGGATGAGTCGCCCCATGGAAAACAGCTCCCTTGGCATATCTGCTCCCGAGGCTACAGTCTGGCAGTGGTATCAAGACCTTTCGTCTAGAAATAGCTATGACCAGTACACACAGTGGGCAGATCCGACAGGGAGAATTTAATTTTCTCCTGTGACCATTAGGTGGAATATCCTGCTGAAAACCACAATGAAAACACGATGGCGTGCTTTACGCCGACATTTTAAATGGCTAAATTGAATACGATAGAGTGAAATGTAAGTCCTCTGCGCAGAACTGCAAAACGATTCAGACAAAATGTGAACTGTGCGTCGTTTTCGCTTTGTGCCGCTGTTAACTATGAAAAGAAAGAACCAAACACTAGGCCGAATGGTGGGGCGAGGGAGCCCCAAGTTCTAAAATCAACGTTGGATGGATTTTAACGTTACTTTCAGTGGCTTTGAAAAGACAGACCTTTTTTTTCCAGCAGTTTCAGGTTTACAGAAAAATGGCCCTGGATCTTGGTTGCTCTCGAGTTTAAACGATTGTGAATAAAACTGCTATGAACGTTCACGCACAGGTTTTCCCGAGGACTTAGGTTTCCGCTCCGCCAGGTAAATACCAAGGAGCCCCAGGGCTAAGCCTGTACTGAGCTTTGGGAGAAACGGGCAAACTCCCTTCCAGAGTGGTCGCACCGGCCTGCATTCCCACCAGCGAGGAGATTCCCACCAGCGAGGAGTGGGGCTTCCTCCTGCTTGACACCGCACCAGTTTCAGGTCGCTCGTGTTCTGGCTTTGGGCCGTTGAGAGTAGAGGTATCTCCTTGTTTCAGGCCTCATGTCCATGATGACATGTGATGGGGAGCGTCTTTTCATGTGCTAATTTGCCGTTTGTAAAGGAATGGCAGATGTAAGGAGCAGTCATTACACCTGGGACTGAGGCAAGGAGTCCGAAGGAGAGACAGACCCCTGCCTGCCCAGGGCTGAGATCCAGGTCCCATCGGAGAGACAGGCTCACTGGATGGCACAGACGTGCCGTGGCACCGTGTCGGTGGCACTGGCTGGAAATCTGGAACTTGTCCGAAATCACCCTCTTGGCTACAGAGGAAAGCCGTTCAGGGAGGTAGGTGTCTGTCTCTGTCTCGAGGCTCTCTGCTACAAGCTGCCCAGGTGGGGAATCGCCAGGGATAGCTGCAGGCCACTAGGTGCTGTTGGCCACTGTGCATTGGGCATCGCCAGACCCTGGAGAAGCCGCACATGCTGTAGCAGCTGCACAGTGGAGAAGCCGCACGCGGCGGCAGCAAGCACACCAGGACTGGGCCGCAAACCCGTGCCTCCCTGCAGTCTCCCTGGCACCCTCCACTGACAAATCTGACTATTGTGCCAACCGCGAAGGAAAAAATGTTTAAAGGGCCCAGATCTACTGCTACCCACCAGGCCAAAAGGAGGGTCCTAAAACTCCGAGGCCATAAATTAACCATCAGCCCACAATAATCTAACCTACCGCGGATAGTAAGACTCAGAGGAGGGCAGCCCAACAAACGGAAAGCTAAGCACCTGCGAAAGCACCCAGGGTCAATCTCTGGACCAAACTGCTTGTTGCGCTAGAGCAATGAGCCTCAAAGTGCCCTCCCCAGATCTGTTAGACTCGAAACACCCAAAGGGCTTGTTACAGGGCCGAGTCCTGGGCTCCGACTGGAACGGAAAACTGAATTAGGGTGAGGGAAGGGAGATAGGAGCCTGTGATTTCAACGCCTACCCCGGCTGCCTTTATGGACGATCAAGTTTCAGATCCGGGAGAAATGTGAGGATCAGCACCTTCTGACAAACCGTCGTAGCCTCTGCTCTTGGCCCCGTATCTGACTCAAACCCAACCAGCCGGCATGGGCCATAAGCCCTAGTCCCAGCCATGCTGCAACGGCGTGTCATTGATGGGCATGTCCCTTCACTATTGTTGGTGAAACCCAAAGGTGACATAGCCTCTACCTCCATAGAATGGCAGACAGTATTTTCCAAAGGTGGCTGCAACGACATCCTCCACCCGACTATTCTCCTACGATGTTATCCTTCCATCAAGCGGCAGTTCTCTGTCCCCTACCCTTGCCTGTTAGCAACAAAACGCGCAAAAGTGATGATGAGCGTGACTCCTGAGGCTGATTTCAAAGGGCAACGAAGCTTTTTCCTTGTTCTCTGGGATGAATATGATTGTAGAAGAGAAAACCCAACACTCGTTTCACTGCCTAATGACACTATTTCTATTTCAATTGCTTCAAAAAAACTATTTCAGAAGCGTGTCAAGGTCTCATTACTTTTAACGGTATAAGGAAGACTTAAAGCAAAATAATTAACTAAACCGGGGTCATTTAAAAGCAAAATAAAAAACTAAACCATTGACATGACCTTATATCCGTTCCAGGCTTACGACCTAAGGATTCGATATTTGTACAGACTGTAAACGGCTCGGTAAGTCTAGTCGACATCCATCACCATACATAGTTACGTCTTTTTTCCTAGTGATGAGAAGGTTTAAGATCTGCTCTCTTAGCAACTTTCAAATATGCACCCAAGATAAAATGACCTTCCAGTCTAAAAAGGAGAGCACTGAGGAATCAGCTGCCAGAGCAGCGTCCGAGAATCGGGCCTGGTAATCCTTCGTAAGCCTCTCGGTTCGCAATATTCAATAAACAGAAGAACATGTACCTGCCAAAAAGATGCTTCTTCCAAATCTGTCCTTTTTCGCCTTGAGCTATAAAGAGCATTTGTTAAAAGATGGACTATGCAGCGACGCTTAAAGGCATCTGAATTGTGAATTCATATAATAAAAGAAAGAAAAGAAAATTAGGGATTGCTGAAACCTGGATTCAAAAATAAGTGCTCCATCCATATATTGTCCATGTGGTCACGGACGAGTTTCTCCTCCCGAGATTCAGCTTCTTCATCTCTAGAACAGGATGAGGTAATAACCTTCCGAGCCCACAGGGGCTGTTGTACCCATCGAATGAGGCGGTAAGAGACACAACAGCACTTGGCGAAGCTGTAAGACAAAACACAAACCGTCTTTCCCGAAAAACTGCTCGGGAACCCTGAGAGACAAAACAAAATAAACCAAAATTTTATCTAGGCGATTTAGGGTCGTATCAAAAAAAGGAAAGGGAAAAAAACGTCGACAAAAAGTCCTCTGTGGACATTTTTGTTCTTGAACTGCACTGCGCCTGGCGGACACCGGTGACCGTACTTAGTGGCGGTGGTGACAAAGCGACCGGGCCCTGACAGCAGCGCCACCTCACTGGCCTCCCCGCTGATCCTGTTTCCACCGAGTCTCAGGCTGCTTTGCTTGGAGCAGGTTCATCTGCTGCCGAAGCGTCTGCTCCCCCAACACCCCACTTTCAGAACAAGCAGTGCTGAGGGGGCTCGGCAAAGACTCACGTCAAATGCCACATCCTAAGATAAGCTGCTCATCGTCTTCTGCATGAAAGGACCCCAAGACCCCGGGGAACCCTATTTTTCACAAACGAGAAGGGGGAGCCCAGGAGAGGAGCAGGCTCCCAACCTGCTGTCACGACATCGGACAGAATGAGCTCCTCTTGCCACAGTTTCCCCGAGACCGACCTGCACCTCGCATGTGTTCCCAACTCCCGCTCGACACCTCCAGATGGATGGCCAACACGCTTCTTCGACTCCGCTTGTCCAAGCAGGACTCCCGATTCCACCGTCCCATCAGAACCTGTCGCTCCCCCTGTCTGCCCAGCTGCCCAGGCCAAAGGCCCAGCAGTCACACTGGATTTCCTTCTTCCTCTCACTCCCCTGTTCAATTCACCAGCAAGCTCTGTGGTTCTACCCGCAAAGCGTGTCCAGAATTTGTCCACCTCTTACCACTTCGATGACTTACCAGCCAGCCACCATCGCCCCTCGCTCGGCCTTCTGCTGGCCTTTCTTTTTCCCTAGAGCACTATCCCCACATCAAGCGTACTACGCCTTGGTTTACTGTGTGTCTCCCACACCGATACGTCAGCTCCACCAGGCTAGGACCTGAGTCTGCCTTCGTCTTTTCTGTATCCAGGGGCCTAAAACAAGATCTGCCCCGTGTCAGTCACATGGCACAATGCTTGTCACCATCGTTACTAAATGAATGACTGAACCAGCCAACTGGCCTACAGAACTGGGACAATCCGAGATTTCTCAAACAGCTTGTGAGCTTCACACGCCACGAGCACGCGCTTTTCACAGGGCCAGCTCTATCTGCGATGCCTCACTACAGGGCACGGCGCTTGAGAATGAGAGCAAGGAGAGCATGACAAAAAGTGCCTTTTGTGCAGGGGATGCGCTGACTGGGGCCTGGCCTCCTGACGGACTTCGCGTGGGCTCCTTGTTTCCCTGCCGCACATTTGTGTGTTTACCGGCTCAGACCCAGGCACCTCCCCAGACCATGTGGCTCCCAGCAGAATGGTGGGTCGCTCCTAAGCAGTGGAGCGGTTCTATCTGTGGGACTCGATTGAAAGTCTCTCCAGCATCCATTTTCCCAGAGGCCCTCAACGAATTCCTTGGCAGATGGGTCTCAGACCTGCAGGGGGAGCCGATGGCAACACATCCATCCTGGAAAGCCTTGGAAAACTGGGGTCCAGAAATTGAACTATTCCTCCGGGTGGGGAGAAGTAAAGAGGTTGATAAACATCCGAGATGTTCTCTCACTCCTGCCAGAGTCTGAGAAATTGCAAGATTCTTTAGACTCAAAATGTCAAGTGGTCAGAGTGGGTTCACACAACCCATATGACACGGGATTTTATCTGAACTCTGGGACCGCTTCCTCCTCGTGAATGTCCTCAACCACAAACACGGCCAGGATGACAGCTCCAGACCATGATGGAGAATGCCCGAGAAACACGCTGCCGAAATCCTGCCCGAAAAAGCACAAAAACACAGCGGCCTTCGCCGGCATGCAGAAACCCTGGCGGGTGTGGTGAGCGCACCCCAGAACTTCATTTCAAGCAGCCAGAGAGCAAAGAAACGTGACCTTCCGGTTTAATGATCGAAAATTCCTTAACAAAATGGAAATCGTCCTAGCACTTGCTTCGTTAGGACACTAAGGTCGGTCAGAATTAATTCTCAGATCTTGCTTCTCAGTGGTGTTAGGTAAGGAATATTCTGAGATGTGGGGACGAGTTCATTTTCACCTCCTCATTCCCCTCCTGCGGGCAGCCTCATCGGAAGGCTGACCCCCGTGGGTGCCAAAATAGCTTTCAGCGGCTCCTGAGGCTTCTCCTTCACATCCAACAACACCAGGCGAGTCTAGGTTTCAGTGTCCCCCCTCAAAGGCCCTGTCTTTACTCTGATGGACCCGGCTTAGAGTGTATGGCCATCTCCAAGCCCATCACTGTGCCCGGGAGGATGAAGTGCACTGACTGGCCGCACCAGGTCATCACGTGCTCAACATCTGCAACTGGGCGGGAGAATCTACTTCTTGGGAACCACATGGCTCCTCAAAGGGAGCAGTGGGAATGGAGATGATCGGATGCTCAGGGCGTTCACCCCTCTTCTGTGGGTCAAAGACATGCGTCAGGAGCTCAATGAAGGCACTGAGCATCTTTTTCAAGTATTTCATTCCAGGAGCTGGAATAAAACCCTTTGGGGTCAGGACTATGTCCTCCTCGTATCTAGGTCTCGAGTAAGCTATTCGCAGAGCCGGTGTCAGCAAAGTCTCGTTGAACGTTTTAAAAGGAAGCAGAGGAAAAGTTGTTTTCCTGCTTTCAAATTCCCAAAGGATCCTGTTACGTTCCTTTCTTCGCATTGATTAATCCCTTCTCCACTCAGCAGGACTAATCGCGGGCTGAATTCGAGGCTGTCATGTGCTGTAACTCGATCTAGCTAGAACATTCTGGCCATTTAAAAAACCAAGTCAAATGTCCACCACATTTTTGTGTGTGTGAATGTGTGGATGGTTATAAATAGACATGGAAAAACACGCAGGCTGTGTGAACTCAGTTGGCAGGGACCCTGGAATCGGACCCCCAAATATAGCCACAGGCTTTTTTTTTTTTTTTTTTTTTCACACAGTTCATCATTTCAGACATTCTGGAAAACCATCCTGAGTATTTGTTCAACAGTACATTTTTTCCACTTTGCCTTTTTGGCCAAATGTGTGGATTTTCTTTAAACAAGAGACGAGAATCTCAGGCACAGATAAATATATACCCTGGCACGAGGCTACCCTACAGTCCTCTATAGGCAGCTCTGTCATGTGCGTGGGATTGGTTTGAATCTGGAAGCTTCCGGAAGGCCTTTGTCTCCTACTCTTGCTCCCATCGCCTGAGCCAATGGTGGGAACCCTAGGAGAAGGTCCAGGGAGTGGGCCCAGGCATTGTTTCCCATCGAGTCAAACCAGACGGAAAAGGGATGCTCGGGCAGGAGTCCCTCAGCAGAGAGGGGCTCTGGGACGCCTTCGACTTGGAGCTCTCTGGAGGCTGACGTGGCGCGTGGCCATGTGTACCGACGCCTTCTGCCTCTTCCCGGCTTTGTCACGCTGCTGTGCCACCTCCGTTTCTCTCCCTTCCTCTCTCGCTCTCCAACCCCCACCCAGCTTTCCAAGTCCAGTCTCACTGCCGGCTTTGACATCTCTGATTACAGCTGATCCGGGCATTTTCCAGGTTAGGTTGGTCCAGGTGCAGGTGGTCAACTGGATCACAGAATCTGTGATGAGAACAGACTTTCCCATGGGTACATGGAACCGATGAGGGTTTCGGTTCCCAGGATAGGCCGTCAAAGCCCACGTGGCCCACATGTGCTAGTGATGATACTCCAGGTGAGTACTTGGGGTCAGATTTCGAAAGAAAATAGACCTGACTGGCTTCTTCCTTCACCCTTGACCCTCGGTCCTGCCCTCTTCCTCCAACCTCAGATGCAAATGGGGCGATGCTTGGCGGTGAGTCAATGGAAACAAAAGCCACGCCTCCGTGAGGACTGTTAACAGTCCAGGGCTCTGCCTCTAGGCCCCTTTACAAGTAGGAAGACAAAGAAGACAAAAATAAAATCAGCGTGTTTGAATAATCCACGAAGGCAGGTTTCTGCTTCCCGCAGCAGCACCGTCTTCCACTGATCAGTGCAAGCTCCTTCTGCAGCTGCGGGGGTGTTGACTTCTGATTCCAAACAACCGGGGAAGAAATTTCTCGATCTCTCACAGGCCACTGATAAAACGTGCTGATCCTGGTGCCCCTCCCTTATCAGGCCACGTGGGGAGGACGGGCTGGGAAAAAGGGACAGAGACAGTGGGAACACCTGATGGATTAAGAGGAAGGAGGGCAGGCGAGGTCCTTAAGGCGCATGCCCCTGTTTTTGAAATGGGCACGAACTAAAACCATTCCCACAGGGCTGCTGAGCTCGCTCTCAGCTCCAGGTGATTCCAGCCCACCTGGCCATGCATGCATAGCCCCCACGAGCAGTCTTTCTGCCCTGAGCTTGGAGAAGCCTGAGCCTGTGCCCCGTCTCACTGAGGCCGGCCCCACCCACCTTCTGCCCGATGGGAGGAACCTGGGTGCATGGGTGGCTTCAGCCAGGTCTGCACTCAGAGAACACTACCTAGCGGCTGGCTGCAAGAGCAGGGTGTGGGAGGGAGGCTCCGCTTCAGTGACAGGTTGCAGCACAGCCTTGGGCCTCCTGTGGTCGTTTGTCCAAATATGGAGGCGGCAACTCTGAGAACTGGGTGATGCATCTGGTCACAAAGCTCCATCTTTCAGCAGCACAGGGCTTTGCAACAAAGGTCGACGGTTTTGCCAAGGAGCGAAGACTGAGTCACCGGTGCGGGTGCTGGAGAGGAGAGAGAGAGAGATCAGAAGCCGTCCGTGGGCAGGAACACACTCAACTGTTCTTACTTTTAATAAGTCTAATAATGGAGTTACTTTCCCCCCGAGGAGGTTCACCTGTCTCAGCTCATTTACTTCCACAACGTCCCTCTGAAATCGGAAAGGCTGGGGGCATCGTCGGCTCATCGAACAGACGGAGAAACCGAGGCTCAGAAAGGATTGCTGCCCGCAGAGGACTGACTGCACGGGCAAGCAGCTAGGCTTCTCGGATCGCAGCGACGTCACCCAGCCTCCCAGCAGGAAGCAGATGGCACCCTTCGAAGAGCTGATTCACGGCGGTTTAAGCGGAGGGGCTGTGCACAGAGGTGTGCACCGCGTGGAGGGAAACCGGGAGGGGACAGCAAGAGCAGGACAGCCCCAGCCACCCAGCAGCCTGGAGGGGCACCGAGGGAGAGGCGCCGGGAATCCTGGGCAGACCTGTGCCCGAACGAGAGGGCCACCAGGCCGGAGCCAAGGAGTCAATACCTCGTCGCTCTTTCCTCTCGCCCCCTCCTATTTCCTGTTGGTGCCTCCCATGGGCCAAACCCATGGAAGCCAGAGGACAATGACGCCCAGTGCCGCCGGCGAGGTCAGCTTCCCACCGCCCAGAGCCGGAGCCGATCTGGTGGGAAATGAAGGACGCCCCGCCGGGCCCTGCAGAGGCCATGCTGGGGGCCTTTCCGGGCTGTGACCCTGTGCGGTGGACATGAGACCTCGTGTGGCCGCTCCCACCTATAAGATCTCTCTAGGTCTTCTCTTTCAGCCCTGCAGGGAGCTCAGGAACATTTGGCTGTCACCTGTATTGTGGTGGTGGTGGTGTCATCCGTAGGAGCTGTCTCAGTCCTGCCAGCACACAGCCTTCCCGCTGCACCTCTGCCGGGTGGACCTGTGGGGAAATTCTCTCTGAGACTTGCCACCTCAGGGCTCCCGTCTGGAAGGGAGGCCAAAGGCGAATTCCCACCAGGGTCTGGAGTTTCTGTTACGCCATTCCCCTGGGGGTGTGGCCCAGGATCATTTCTCAGGGTCACCTGGCAATATCTATCTAACTCTTGCTTCTCTTCTCTCCTAACTTCTGCCTCCCCGCCCTCCACCCGCTCTGCCACTGACTCCAGCCTGTGGAATCCTTAAGCAATAAACAGTTTGGGGTGTCGGGAAAGGTTTGGGGTGTTGGAAAAATTTTTTTTGTTTTGTTTTCAAGTCTGCTCCTCGTGCATAAACTTTATCCCCTGAATCTTTCAAGAATTAGGAGTTTGAAGCTCAAATTGCCTCGATATTTACAACCCGAACTCTTTTATCTTTAAAAAAAATGATTTTTAAAAGCTCTGCCACCGTGGTAATTAAAAACTCAGGCAACAAGAATTGCCATCTTGGCTGCCTGCCTTCGCCCGTGGCATCCCTTCCCTGGGGCAGGAAACCTCAGCTGCCCTCTGAAAGAGGAGGACCTCAAGTTACAGGAACTTCCCAGAATGAAAATGATAATAGTCAATGCAGAGATGGATTTACCGGTAAAGGGACGGAGCTGAAATTTCAGGGTTTCTCACTTGCAAGGTCTTGGAAGAAACCCAAGCCACGGTGTCATGGATTCATGTTTTTATACCGAACAGTCGAATGGCTGAACTGGCATAGCAGATGGTGGAGAACGCGATTAAAAGGCTTCGGGGAGGGGGTACACTGCAATAGCTGCATTATGTGTGTGGCCAGAAGACCCGGCGGAGGATTACGTTCTGTGGAAGGGCTCAAAGGACACATCATTCACCAAGGCCATCTGGCACGTGATCGTAAGAGTAGGGTTGCCAGATGGAGCAAACAAAACCCGGACATCCACTTAACTTTGAATTTCAGATAATAGAGACTTTCTTAGTGCAAGCATGTCCCAAGCATTGTGTGGGGTTCTGTGGCAACCCGACAGCTATGATTTTCCCTGGTAAAGACTGGGAAGAATGCCCCAGTCTTGGGGAAACCCAAGCAGAACAATAATCGAGGCTTTTGAAAAGCGGGGGACGTAGGTAGCAGAACAATGCAGACAGGACAACGTACGCGAAGTACATAGGGAATAATTTTTAAGTCCCAGTACATCCAGCGCGATATGTGAGACACGCCGATGCTTAAGTATTCATTGTTTACCTGACATTTACGTTTAACTGGGTAACCTGGTTTTATCTGGCAACCCTAAGTGGCAGGACACTATCACGAAGAGGCTCAGTTATCATATTTCGCTGCAGGCCTGGGCTGACAGTAGGAGACGGTCCCGAAGCTTGGAGTGGAAGCCAAGGAGCTTGACTGGTAGAGAGCGATACAGATGGCTAACTGAAGACTCCAGAGATGGGCAGTCAATAAGTGTGTGTGCGTGTGTATGTATGCATGTGTGTGTGCACGTACGGCTGTGTGCATGCACGTGCATGTGTGTGCATGTATGTGGCTGTGTGCATGCCTTGCGTGTGCATGCATGTATGTGTGGGTGTGCATGTGTGTGAATGTACGTATGCGGGTGCATGTGTGTGTGCATGTGTGTGTGCATGGGTGGGTGGCTGTGTGCATGCCTGTGCATACTGTGTGCATGTGTGTACAGGTATGCATGTGTGTGCACGTGTGTGGCTGTGTGCATGCATGTGCATGGGTGCATGTGTGGGGGTGGCTGTGTGCATGCCTTGTGTGTGCATGCATGTGTTTGTGGGTGTACACGTGTGCATGTGTGGTGTGGGTGTACATGTATGTGCATGTGTGGGAGTGCATGTGTGTATGGGTGTGTGCATGTGTGTGCATTGTGGGGGGGTGGCTGCGTGCATGTGTGTGCATATGCATGCATGCATGTGTGGTTGCGCATGTGTGTGGGTGTGGTGGCTTGTGTGTGCATGTGCGTGTGCATGCATGCGCGTGTGCACGCATATGTGTGTTGAAGGAGGAGGAAAGCTCAAACTCTATTCACAGACGGACCGGCTTAGTAAGCCACGCCAGCTGACACTGGAGGGTGCCCGCTTGCAGTGACACTCAGGGGAGGATTGTCAAAGACAGAGGTGAGGAACGACCCTCCCAACAGTGGCGATTCAGGCTGTGCGTGAGGCTGTGCACTTTGTGTGGAAGGAAACTGCCAAGAGTGAGAAAATGTGAACTCCCAGCCATGGCAAACGGCCTGGCGGGTGGGTCGGGGGCCGGCCCAGGAGACGGAACTGTCAGACGACGTCTGGGGCAGAGGCAGGTGCATACGCATAAGGCAGCGGGCATACGGGCTGGAGGTCTTTGCTTTAATGTTAATCACCAGCCACCAGCCGTCGTGAAAGGGGCCTGGATAACCAAGTAGACAGACTAACTCCGCCCTGGGACGTCAGCCAGCACACGCGGGAGCCCACGAACTAGCACAGTGAGCACACAGACAGACAGCCACGGTGGCAGACGAGGAGGTCACATATTGGGCACCAGAACAGAGCTCCCCTTACCATGGCCCATCCAGCGACCGTGGACAGCGGCGGTCACAGACGCTGCTCTGCGTGTGTCTCTTCATGAAGGAACTTGCTGGTCGGCTGCGAGGGTGGTCCACTCCCAGCTGCACCCAGGCCACCCAGCAGTGACAGAGCTCACCTGAAGCCACTCTGCCCAGGGCAGGACTCCTCTCCTGGGCAGGCTTTGCTCTGGAACTCCCTATGACAGTGGTCCCCAACCTTTGTGGCACCAGGGACGGGTGCTCCTCTGAGCATCTAACGCCTGATAATCTGAGGCGGAGCTGAGGCAGTGATGCTGGCGCTGGGGAGCGGCTGCACATACAGATGAAGCTTCGCTCACCAGCCCTCCGCTCACCTCCTGCTGTGCGCCCCGGTTCCTAACAGGCCATGGATGGGACTGGTCTGCAGCCCGGGGTTGGGGACCCCTGCCCTAAGGTGTTGACCAAAACTTTACAAGGTGGACACTGCAGCGTGAGTCTCTCCACGCCCAGTTTTGCCCCTTCCCTTGAAAAAGGAAACGTCCCAGGGTTGAGATCAGCCTTGCGGTCTGAGGGCCTTCCCTTCCCAATTCCACTTCCTCCCCCTTTATCTTTCACAAATGTTTTTTTTCCCCTGTAAACCTCTGGCATCCCTAACTTTATTTCGGCACCCGCTTCTCAGAAGGCCTGCAGGGACACACTGAGCAAACGGGATGTGGGGTTCCCTGCCAGGACCCCAGCCCGGCCTCTGACCCACGTCCTCCCAAAGGCTGACCACACTCTGGTGTGCACAGCCAGGTGGCCAAAGGGGCTGTTTGCAAGGGAGCAATAGCTCTTAGACAAGGAATCGGGGTGTCCACGCACATGTGCAAGCCCCTCATGGGATGACACAAAGCTCTCTCCCAGGGAAGGAGACAGGCAGCAAGCTAAGCTTGGGGGGTCGGGGAGAGCAGGGAGGGGACAGCAACTTTCCCCAGACGACAGGTTCCGATATGGAACTCCGAGGATTCTGAGAATTTTAAACTTGAACCTGGCCTTGCAGATTGTCAAAGTAGAAGGACGGAATAGAATTCACTGGGCAGTGTGTTCGCGTTGTTGATAACGTCCAGTGTGTATTTTAAACTGACGGACTGTGGGCCTCCATTCATAGTCTCATCCTGGGCTACGTAGGACCGAGCCTAGTGGCTAGGTAAGTGGGGTGTATTGACATGCTTCAAAGTCCCTTCAAGTTACTACTGGCCACTCAGGTGAAGAAGTGGCTTCTAGGCATCTTCCTAGGACCTGCTGTGTGGACTCACCAGGTACCGTGATAAGAAGCTGCAGGACTAAAGGTTATATTGTGAAATGAATGCATTCTGGCTGGAAAAAAAATTTAAATATGGGGTTTGGAGGAGAAGCAAGTCAGAATAAGTCCATGGAAAATTCTCCCAACCATGAATATGTGAAATTGTGAGCAGAGAATTTGTTTCTCATTGACGCCTACTCGAAACTATCAATCATGGAAACGAGTTTTGAGCATCGGCCATGCGAGGGAACAGACTGAAAATGCTCTCCCCAAATCATTGTCACATAAAGAAGCCATCAAAGGGTGTACGGCCAAAAAAAAAAAAAAAAAAAAAGTAGAAAAAAGTAGAAAAAAGTAGTACAGAACCATGTGAGTCAATTAACAAAACGCATTTTGTTATTTTTCTGGATTTTGATGTTTGTGGTATCGTTGGCTTTTTAGTTGTGATTTGATGTGACTTCTTTCGCCTAAGCAAATATTCCCTTTTCTGCTTAATTTTGTACTTGTGGATTTGTATTCTCCTTTAAAAGGCCCCTCCACACTGAAAAAGCTTCAGGCCCCACACAACCTGGACTCCCTCCTGAGTGGATGTTGCGCTTACGAGTCCATACACTGTTTGATCACAGCTGTGAGGTGGACCAGACGGCTTTTTCGGAAAAGGAAAATGAAAGCCTGAAAGCCCAGAGATGAAGTTGTTTGCTTGTTCCGACTGGAAATGTTTTCCTCTCTGGGTTCTGATATCTTCGGCTTCCTGGCTCTCGGTGTGTTTACGGGCCCTCCTACCGCCCCTACCGCCCAGTCGCCAGAGGGACAGTCACAGGGACACTAAATCGGAAGGCAGGCCTCTCCTAATTGGCCTCTGCGCAGAGGTTTGAGGCAGCCAAGGGCAGGGAGGTGGGGTGCGGTTGGGGTGGCAGCACAGGGACCGGCCCACACAACCAGCTTTTGCAAGCGGACAAAGCAGGGACAGTGAGAGGCTTCATCCCAGACCAGACCGTAGGACTTCAGTTAACTGCGGTTGTGGCTTCATGCTTGTGTCACAGACAGACGGGGAGGACGGCGGTGAGGGATTGCACACCCGTGCTTCCTCATTTCCTCAACCGGCTGCCCTACAAGGAGGCGTCTTGGCAGGGGTAGAGCCAGGGCCTAACTCGGGTTGGGGCTGGACACTGAAGGCCCCTGACCTGTCCCTGTCTTTGGCCTTGCGCCCGGGGACACGCCCTTGGCTAATCAGAGCTGTTAGGAATGACAAAAGCCTCACCTCTCACCCCATTAAGAACCTAAATATCCCTGAATCAGCCATTCACAGGTCACCCTGGTAGAAAGGACAATCAAGAGCTACTTTTCCCAAAATCTGACTGTATTCAATTTAAACCGTCATTTTGGCTAAGACTGGGTGTTTTTTTCTTTTTTTTATTTTTCTTATTTCCCCCCCTTTTTTTCTTTCTTTCTTTTTTCTTTATTTGTTGTTAAAATATTCTTTATGAAATCTTAGTGCCAGAAATAATATTTGCCAGCCTGTGTCGCCGTGCTCTGGGCATTGTGCTAATAGCTCTGCACAGCTTGTCTCACTTAATCACCCCGAGAACCCTAAGAGGGAGATGTTATTATCAGTCCAACTTTACTTCCAAAGGGACTGAGAGGTAGAGATCGCGTTGGCCCCTGTCA
Organism: Cynopterus sphinx; assembly: GCA_030015415.1. Taxonomy (NCBI): domain Eukaryota; kingdom Metazoa; phylum Chordata; class Mammalia; order Chiroptera; family Pteropodidae; genus Cynopterus; species Cynopterus sphinx. Next base: position 2,828,313 of record CM057383.1, on the reverse strand, counting down.
TGTGGGAGCGAGTCTTGGAGTCAGGGCCCGGGCACGAGCAGTCTGTTTCGTTGCATGCCCTTGGCCATCGTGCCACCCCGCCTCCAGAGAGTAAACACACAGTCTATAAATGTTTGTGTCCGTATCACGCAGAATAAAAGTCTGGCACCTAGGTTGGGCCTCATCCTTTTGTAAAGCGCTGGTCTAGAGATCTGGCAGCCCAAAGGCCACCAAGGCAGCCCGCCCAATCCGTCGGACAGGTGCCGAGGTACCTAACGTCCCCCAGCAGGTCAGCAGCAGAATTAGACCAAGAGAGGAGCTGGCCTGGCATTTGTGAGACGTGAAGGTTTGGGCATTTCCTTCTCTCTGGAAAGAGGTGGACTGAAGGAAAGGCAGCCTCTAGAAATAAATTCAGAAAATGATCCTTCTAACCAGCATTTCTCCAGGGACACCCTGGATCGACGGGGGATTCTGCGCAGTTCCGAGAAGGCCTCCCCATTCCCGAGCAGAATTCCCAGGCCCGGGCTGCTGCTGGGTGCTGCCTCTCAGACGACAAAGGAGAATCTGGGAGCATGTTCCCCCCACATCTCTTTGCAGGTACCTCCTCCCACTCAAGGAGCTGCCTTCCAGCAGCTTGTCTCCATGGTGAAGGTGCTATGGTTTCCATGGCAACAGCAGGGGCCGAGCGTGTCTCCTTGGTGGTGATGAGGAAGGTGAGGTGGTCCAGCTGGAGTATCTGACCCCTACCTCAGCACCCACCCTGCATGGGTCACACCCTGGGCTTCCTGGACCAGGGCCTTGCGTGACAATAATGACAGTTTTACAAATGATAGACTCCAGCCAGGTCAGTAGACCAGGCCTCTGCCTGGGCTCTGGGTCCCAACTGACGTGATTTGGGTGTATTATTTCACCCTTTGGGGTCTCAGTTGCCTCATCTGTAAAACGGGGCTAATAAGAGGACCGACCTCTTATATTTGTGAGGAAATAAATGTGCCAGTAAGTTTTAACCGTTATTATTACTTTTATTTTCACACATTGATAGTCATTATTATTCCAATGCACAGAGAAAATCAAGTCGGATTTAATAAACCAGTTTAGAGATGGGGAAGCTGGAGCGCAAGGACCATGAGTGACTCTGCCTGAGCCCCAGCATCGTTACAGGCAGGAGCAGAGCAAGAAGCCAGATATTGGGACTCAAAGTCCAGCCCTATTTCCTAGACACGCTGACCATAGCTCGGGCCTGTCCTTGTTTTCCTGCCGCCATCAGAAACCCAAAGAGCAAAGCAGCCGCCTCCTTCCCCGGGTCAATCTCAGTTTGTGCAGAAGCCCGGACCCGGGGAACTCTAGCATCGAGATGATTGTCAGAGCGACTAATAAGCACAGAACAGAAATAATGAGTTAATTCAGGGACGTCTTCCCAGCCCCCACATGACTGGAATTAGTCCAGACTGAAGTCTGGGCCGCCGACGGAAGGCCTCGCACTCTCGTTGCACGGTTTGGCATCACGTCGCCTCTAATGGCATTCCTGAGGCACAGCTTTTCCCAATTACTAAGGTGTTACTCGTGTGATCTATTAGTTACGTAGAAAGTGATCCATCGTTCCGGGAACACTGCTGGCTTAGAACCAGCCAGACTTGGGATCGAATCCTAAATTTCACTGCCTATGAGAAATGTGAGCATCAGATTCCTGCTCTGTAAGGGACACACAACAATGCCTCCTGGCAAACGTGTCACGAAGTTTAAGGATAAAATGTACGAAACACCTGGTACGTCAGTGTCGTCCAACAACCGAGAGCCTCGCTTTTTAAACACGGGTGGTCTCGGGCGCATCTCATACCTCCCTTGTTGATCCTCCACTGGGGTGTGTGCTCCACGGAGGCGAGACTGTGCCTCGCAGCATCCTGCCCCAAGGTGAGCTCGGAAAGGATGTGGGGACGTCAGCAGAGACTCGCGTTGCCTCACGTGCAGTGCAGGGAGCACAGGGCTCAGTGGTCTCGGCCTGCATCTGCACCGTCGTCACCCGCCTAGGTCCGATCTCAGAGGGAGCTGCCCAGCTAAAATCTGTCACGACGTGCTCTCCAAGGCTGGCTGGGAGTGCCCCATGTGTGCCCAATTGGGGGGCTGTGAATCACGTCCCAGGGCTGCACCTGGCAGCAGTTTTGGACTGCAGGGTGCTCCCCGGCCTCCACGTGTAAGTGCATCAGAAGTTAATATCCCACTAAAACCCACCAATAAAATTGTATCTCCCAGGAATGTAGGACTGAGTCCAAGAAACGATTCAGCTCGTATCTTGATATGGCTAAAATGATTATCCAATAAAGCCTGGAATGGATAATTGGCTATTTGCCACCAAGAGACACTTGATCTGGAGCCTGCAGAAGCACTCACATGCACACACGAACGTGCACACGTGTGCGCACACTGATGTGCAGATGCAGAATTCAGGCACAGAGCTCCCAGATCATGCATCCGAAAGCCTTCCTGACCTTAGGTTGGGTGAAACACCTTAAAATAAATTCCCCTCTGGCTTCTGTTGTGAACCTAGGTCAAGTTTATTTCTATAACTTGCAGCCAAAGGATCCTCCGAAGTGATGTCCTCCCCTTCAGCGGGGGACAGTGTGGACCGCAAGGCGAATGCTGCGATGCCCCTGAAGGAAGGAATCAGTTAACCGAGGTTCTACGGCTCGGACTTCAGTTTAAACAACCTTAAAGTAACTCCCGCCCTCTCAGCCAAAGGATCTGGAACTTTTCTCCTCTCAGATCCTCCCCAACATAGAGACCCCGCAAAGGCAGGGGGGACACCAGCGTCTAAGAGCCTCGGGAACTGCATTTACCTCGGCACCGTCGGGCAGATGCCTGATGAGCTCACGCCCTTCTGGGGGCAGAAGAGATGCAGAAAGCGAGAGATGAGGCGCAGCCACAGACAGCCAGGCCGAGTTAGGGTTTCTGACAAAGTCAGTTCCTGTGGGAAGCGGTGGGCAAGTCTCCCCTCTGTGCGGGAAGCCGTCCAGTGACAGCCACCAAAGTCCATGGGGAGGTCCCGGGTCTGGGAATCGCTGGGGGAAACCAGGCACCCTCGCTAGCCCCCAGGACTGTGAATTCAGGAGCACCTGAGAAGACATCCAACAGGCAGGCACGCCCAGAAGCCAGAGATTGTGTAGTTGTGTCGCATCCTCTGGATGCAGGGCCACTCTTCCAGGCTCTGACGGAGGAGGTGGGCGCTGGTGCCAGCTGGGCCTCCCAGGAAGCTGACTCCGAACAGAGGAATGGACAGGATGTTCCATCCAGTGTCACTGGAACCATCGTGCTTGGACGGAGGGAGAAGGCAAGGCCCAACGACAGCTTCGCTGACCCCACATGAGCCACAGCGACCTTCACAGTCTCCCTGCGGACAGAGCTGACGCAGCCTTTAGACCTCCCCCATCAGAGGCAGCCGCCCCAGGAAGGACCGGTCAGTCCGCTCCGTGCAGCTAAGACAGATGCCATCAGGGCTGACAGCTGACGCTGTCCGGTGACAGCACTCCCAGCAGCGAAGGAAGCAAGGCCTGGAGGGGAGAGGGGTCGGGGTGGAGCATGAGGTGTCCATAAAGGTCCCCCCTGCAGAAGGCAGAACAGAAACTAATCAGAGGAAGCTGCCGCAAGCCGAGTTCCAGCGCAGAGGGCTTTGCTGGGGCCCGGCTGCTCGTCCTGCGAACCCACAGTTATGAAGCTGCTGCTCATGCCAGCCTCTTCCCAACCCCGGATGAATCAGTCCCTGTTCCCGCAGAGAGTGCAGCCCGGCCGTGCCAACACAGGCGCAGTGTCTCACTCACCCCTGTGCGGGAGGCCTCGAAGCTGAGGGTCTAACCGAACCAAGAAAGAAAGTTTTAGCGAGTCGCATCGTCATCGAAATGGGCTCAGCCACGTTGGAAAAAAAAGAAAAGGAAAAGAGGCTGGTTTAGGATGTGCACCAGGCTCTGCGGGCTGTGCGAGCTGGGTAGAGGCTCGAAGCTTCTCTGAGCTGAATCTGAATCGGAAACGGGCAGTCCTAACGCCTGCCTACGGGGCTGGTGAGAGATGGAACAGCTGACACGACGGCTGGCGCCACCCACGACAGGTACAGGGACACAGAGGAGGTGAGCCGGTTGGCTTTCTCGCTCTGATAACCACGCGGCCACTACGGCTAGTATAAAAGTTACTGTTCCAACCAGAAGAGCCATAAACTCTACTCTTTATGGCCTCACGAAGCCAGATGCCAGGCAGAGAACCACAGAATCAACGTCCAGGCCCGGGACCTTTGGAACGCCCTGGACGCTCAGCGTGTGAAGACTTCCATTACCTTCATCTAGGGCTGACGAAGCCCCACACAGGGTTTCCAGAGCTCCAGTTCAAATCCGGCCAGGTCTGTGGGGACTCAGTCATCCTAAGTGACGCCAGCCAGACAGCACCCTTGGGAAGTCAGGGAGGCACCTGTCACAGGCAATCCCCACCCCCCCACACGCACACACGTGCACACACACGGTCTTGCAAGAGGCAGGTTTGCACAGATAGCCATCTGCAAAACCAGCAGAGGCTCAGATAAAAAAAGAAGAAGAAATCCCTGGTCTTGAGGGTGAGACAGAACCATCCGGGGCTCAGATAACTGGGAGCACTGAAATCATCTTTGCCACCCAAGTCTGCAGAGAGTGGGAGGTGGCAGAACGTTTTTATTCTGTGACCTGGAAGGCTGTGTCGTAAACAGAGCAGTTGCAAGACCTCGAGTCTGACAGCCTGAGTTTTCCTCCATTGTTTAAAATTGTGGCAAAATGTACCATCTGAGCCGTTTTTAAGTGTCCAGGTCGGAGGCATTAAGTGTCTTCCTACGGTTGTGCTTCCATCACCGCCATCCATCCCCAGATTCTTTTCATCTTGTAAAATGAAAACTCTGCCCCCACTGAACACTAACTCTCCGTTCTCCGGTCCCCCAGGCCCTGGCAATCACCGTCTTATTTCACAGCTGAGGAAACTGGAGCCCGGGGAGGGTCAGCAGCTTGTGGAGGACACGCAGGCCGTCGCTGGCTGGTTGAGGACACACCCGGACCCCGCGAGTCCTGGCTCATTGCGTTGCTCTGAACTTTCCGTCAAGTGTGGGGCTAAAGTACAGGGTGTGGCTGGCAGCACTCGTGAGCGATGCCAGTCCTGACTGCACCCACGTGTCCTAACCCACCATCCCATGTTATTGCTGGATGTTTACTGCTCAGTGAAGAGGCATGGGGATGGAGGATGAAAAGTGAAAAGCAGAATGGATGCTATTTAGTGACCTAGGGCTGCCGTGAGCAAGATTGAATGGCTTAGAAGACAAACGTGACATCTCACAGCTCTGGAGACGGGAAATCCGCAATCGAGGTGTTGGCAGGGCTGGTTCCTTCTCAGAGCTGTGAGGGAGAACCCGCTCCAGGCATCTCTCCTGCCTTCATCTGCACATGGTGTCCCCCATGCGTGGCTGGTTCCAAGTTTCCCCCTTTTATAAAGACACCAGGCATGTTAGGTCAGGGACCCACCCCACCCCAGCATGACCTATTTCCAAGTGGGGTCACAGCCTGAGGTGCTAGGAGGTAAGGACTGCAGCGTATGAATGGGGGGATTTAACCCACAGCAGAGGCCCTTCCTTTATGAACTGGACCAGAGAGACAAACAGACCCACACGTTGGGGAGCTCAGACATAGTCTCATGTACGTTTGGCAACTTGGCATGTGACCTTGTGAATCAATAAGAAAAGGATGGGCTAGTCAATAAATAACCCCAATAACTCAGCAGTTCCACTCCTGGGCGTGCACTCTCAACTCGGGTTAGTACCGTGACAGTTTTGTATGAGAATACGAACGGCAGCAAAGTTTATAATCTGAGAAACTATCCACGGGAGAATGGGGAGGCAGGTGGTTGTTAGGGGCTGAAGTGTGACCCCCAACATTCATAGGTTCAAGTCCTCACCCTGGTACCTGCACTGACACTGCATCTGAAGACAGAGTCTTGAAAGAGGTGATGAAGTTGAAATGAGAACCCTGATCCGCTATGCCTGATGTCCTTAGAGGAAGAAAAGGGTAGAACAAAGGCAGGCACAGAAGGAAGCCACTGACCTGATTGATGTCCTAATAAGAAGGGGAAATTTGGACAAAGAGACACCAGGGATGCTCACTCACAGAGAGAAGAAAACGCAGGGAGAAGGTGGTTTTCTACAAACTGAGGCATCAGCTCGGCCACCGTCTTGACCTTGAACTTCTAGCTTCCAGAACCTTACGAGAATAATGTCTGTTGCTTAAGCCTCCCTGTCTGTCGTGCTTTGGCGTGGCGGGCCTCGCTAACTGAAGCAGCGGTGAAAGTACAAAGCCACGCCAAGGAGTAATAAGCACCCAATTCAAAACAGTGATAATTTCCACGAGGAGGGAAGGGGATATGATCCACATGGGGTTCTCGGGAGGCTTGGACTGGACGTGCAGTATTTCATTTTTTAAGCTGTGCGCTGGGCGCCTGGGTGCCTGTTATAGTATTTTCTCTCTTTTTCATTCAAATGCGCAAGAATCGGTGAGTGTGACTGTTTCTGAGATATTTAACACGTCATTTAAAAGTAGAAGATTATTAAAATTAGTAAAATTAGAAGAATGAACTAATTCAATGTTTTCCAAAGTGTCTTCCATGAGACGTTAATTCTGTAAGGTTTAAACCTATATTCTGCTTCCAAAAAGGGTTAGTCACCGGTCAAAGGGTTTTAGGAAGCGCTGGTTTATACCACATTGTCTGACTGCAGAAATTTCCAAGGCTTTTGATCATAAATAGCCCACAGGGGGCCATTGTACACACATAACAGGGTATTCTTGTCAAGGAACAGCAATCGACTCTTTTTCTGTTCCCTCGAATAAGAGCCGACGTCTCCGATGGTTCTGAAGGGACATCGGTGACTTTATGCACAGGCTGCTTTGAGTAAATAAACATGTTTTCAAAGTGTAAATGAAAGGCTAACCCCACAGCAGCCCGTGTGCTAGAGACCTTCCTGAGTGTGGCACGGAGCCTCCTAAAGCGCAAAAGGAAAGACTGGCCTGGACGTGTTTCTGGTGAAGCGATTAGAAAAAAATCTATTATTTTATTTTTTAAGACACTAAGCTAAAAAACGAATTGAGCAAAACTCAACCGTCGTGAATTAACTGTGAGTTGAAATGAACTGTTCCTTTAAAAAAATCCATCCAGGTTTTCTTTTTTAGCATTTTACTGTGAAGTATAATATACACAGAAAAGGGTGAAAAAATTCAATGCGTAGCTTAGTCAACATCCATCGCCCAGGCCAAGGAAAAGGACGTCGCAGAACCCTAGATGCCCCTTATCGATAGAATCGAAAGTAGCTGTTCTTTTCTGTCTGCTTTGTTTTGCTTGTGAGAATTCATAGGTTCCTGCATTCCCTGGAGGTCCTCCATCTTCCTTGCTGCATAGTATTCCACCGCATGAGCTTACCACAGTTATTTTCATCTGTTCTCCTGTTGATGGAATTTAGGGTTGCCTCCAGTTGGGGGCACTTATGAATATTCTACACAGGCCTCTTGGTGAGAAAACCTTTCTGGTGGATAAGTGCTTAGGAATAAAATTGCTGCTTGGCAGGTGGTACCTGTTTTCAACTTCAGTGGATAAAGCCAGACCGTCTCCAGAGTGATTGCACCTGTTCCAGCTCCCACCCGTCGTGGACAAAACCTTGTCAGCACTTGGCATTGTCAGATTTTTAAGCTACTCATTCCAGGGAGTGTGGTTCTAATTTGCATGTGAGTCCCAACTAACCAATGAGGTTGGTCACCTTGTCACGTGCTCAGTGACCAATCACATGTCCTGCTGTGAAGGATCTGCCCTGTCTTTTGCCCACGTTTCTAGCGGTTTGTCTTTTTCTTTTTGATCTGTGGGATTTCTTTATATTCGTTTCTGGCGTATTCGTTTTCTATTGCTGCTAAAACCAATGACCACAACTAACCTAGTGGCTTTAAACAAGGCACATTTGTCCCCTCTTGTCCAGAGGTGAGGAATCCAACACCAGTTTCCCTGGGCGAAAGCCAAGCTGTTGGCAGGACTGCTTTCTCTGAAAGGCTCTGAGAGGAGAATCTGTTTCCTGGCTTTTTCCACCTTCTAGAAGTCACCTGCATTCCTCGGCTCACGGCCCCTCCCTACTACATCTCCTACTGCAGTCTGTGGCTCTCTCATTCCCGCCTCCCTCGTGTAAGGAGTCTTGTGATCCTATCTGGGGCCCGCCCGAATAATCCAACACAGTCTTCCCATCTCAAGGTCCTAAGCTCAGTCACATCTGCAAAGCGATGTTCGCCATGGGAGGTAACTTCCTCACAGATTCTGGGATTAGGACAAGGACGTCTTTGGAGGTCATGATCCTGTCTACTACACCTGGTCAACAAATTAAATAAAAACGAAGATTTAAAAAAAATCGAGACACCATTTATCACCTTTCAAATTGAGATTTTTGGAAATAATGCTGGTACCCAGTGCTGGTGAGGACTAGGAATTGTTAGGCTCTTATCCTCCAGCATACGACTCAATTAACACGGCCTCCTCGGAAATAGCATTCAAGATCTGAGAAAGGCTTGTTCCTTTTGACTCGTTGGTTCCACTTCTAGGACTTTGGAAGGGTCACAGGCTGGCAAAGTATGCAGCCATCAAAAATCATGGACTCGGAAGCTGTTTAGTGGCTTAGCTACATCACGCTATGTTAAATGCCATTGCTGAGTTCTGTGTGATATGCAGGCAAGTGTCCCAGAGTTACATCTCGCTCCCACCTCCTTATTGTGGAAATGTATGAGACCGTGGAACATTGAAGAGTCCCACACCCCTGCAAGAAGAAAGCCGACACCACTTTTATAATCATAAAAACGTGTACACGCACGTAGCTACATGACACACGTATGTACATGTGTGTGCATTTTCTTAAAATGTCAGCCATCCGCAGGCCGAGAACAGGGACTCTGGGTCCTGGTGGGGAAGCCACACTGAGGGCTCCGGTGCTTCTGAGTGTCGGCGAAGCAATGTTGTCATTAGGTCCTTCCTGTGCTTGTCCTCAGAGCACAGGGACACGACAGGCGGAAACGTCTTCCCTGAGTTACGGTGCTCCTGGTGACCTCTGCCTTTTGGGAAATGCCCTGCCAGCGCCATCTGTTTGAACAGCCTCTGTGGGGCCCGGCTGGGAGCCACGGCCCTCTCTGCCCCCCAGTGTCTCTATTACAGGGACACTCAGAGGAAGTTTTGGCAGGAAGTTTCCCTCATTCCAGGAAAATGTCTGGCTCTGGCGAATAGATCTGGGAAAAGATGCATGCTTTTGTCATAAAAAGAAATCTCTGTCACCCTGGAGGCCAAACTTGTGTTCCCGCCTCTGTTTTGGCTGCCAGGACATTTAGGACATCTTTATGGGGATCAGCTTTTAGAACTGGGGTCTCCCCAATGTCAGGAGCACGATAAGAAGAATCAGGGTGACTGACATCCTGGGATTTTTTTTTAAAAAACAGCTCATTCACTTTTTTCCATTGTGTGTGTTTTTATTGAGATAGTATTGACCTATAACATATTAGGTTCAGGTAAACAGCATAATGATTCAATTTATGTCTATATTACAAAATGATCACCGCATGAAATCTAGTTAACATCCCCTCACGTAGTTACCCACATTTTTTCTCTTGTGAAAAGACGTTCAGGATCCACTCTCTTAGCAAATGTCATCTAGACGGTACAGTATTGTCAACGGTTGTCCCCAGGATGTTCCATCCACAGGACATCTTGCCCTGTACGCGTGGGCGAGGAGGCCAATCATAATGATATCGTTTATTAAAAAGTCTGATCGGAACCAAGCACCTTTCACGTTTTATTTCATTTATTTCTCATTTCGACTCAATAAAGTCAGGAACCTGGGGCTCAGGGAAGTAAACTAACTTGCCCAGGGCAGCTGAATGAGGTGCTATATGCAGATTGAATGTTTGCACCTGCCCCCCCCCCATTCACACGTTGGAAACCTACTCCCCAACGCGATGGTATCTGGCGGGGCTTTCAGGAGGTGATTATGAGGTCATGAGGGTGGAGCCCCAGGGAATGGGATTCGTGCCTTTACAGAAGGGACCCCAGGGAGCGCCCTCAGCCACCCCGCCACGGGAAGACACAGTGAGAAGGCAGCCCCGCCAGACGCCACGTCTAGTGCCTTGACCCTGGACTCCCAGCCTCGGGAACTGTGAGGAGTAAGTGTCGGTGGGTGAAGCCACCCCGTCTGGCGTTCTGTTACGTGGGCCCAGATGGGTTAAGACACGGAGGCTCCGTCTGTCTCTGAAACCTGTCCTCATTCCACTTTCAAGGAGAAGGAGCAGGCCTGGGGCCAGGCAGTCCCTCTCTGGCCTGGACCCACAAGCCCGTCCTTCTCCTTCATCAGAGCAATGAGAGGAAAGTTCCAGAAGGCGCCGTGACCATTTTGGGGAAGGGACTATTTATCACAGCCACGTCACCACGTGCTGCCATAACAAACACAGCTATTTCAGACACTCCGAGGCTTGAAAAAGCAAAGGGAGGAAGCCAAGGTTAGGCCCGGCTCCTTTCTGTGACCAGGAGAGTGACGGCCGGAGACGTGTGACAGACTTCAGGGTCTTAGGAAGGGAACTGTTTGTGCTTTATCCCCCGACCCAGGAACTCCCCGGCAGAGGGCCCGTCTTGGATGGATTCTGTCTGCTTAACAGACAAACGAAGAATACAAACAGCGAGGGCGGAGAGGATCTAAGCATGACACACCAGTCCCACTGCCAGCCCCCAAATGACGCCCAAGCCCGCATGAGCCCTTTCTGGGTGGCTCTGAGTGCTGAACATGGTGAAACGGGTCATCAGCGCTCACAGCCTGGCAGCAAAGGACAGGGACGTGCAGTTCTCCAGGGAAGCTGGGGCCAGGCTCCCCGGAATCAGAAAGTGAGTGAGTGTAGCTCTCCGCAGGCCAAAAATTCGTTCTTTACCAAATTTTCTCGTTTTCTTAAATGTTCTTTTTCTCATAATTCTAAGCTTGGGCAACATTCGTGCATTTGGTAAATAATACTCAGCATGTGTCAGATGAGCCTGGGAGCACACGTCAACCTGGGGGTCAGAGGTGGTCCCTGGATGAGGTGACCTTGACCTGGAATCTGAAAGGCCAGGAATTCCCCATGAGGCCCTGCCAGCTCTCGGTGGCTGGGTTCTCTGTGACTAAAACTTCATCCTTCTAAAGGTTTTTAAAAATATATCCTTTTTAAAATAAATGCCCTACTGCATCTAGCTAGCCGTGGTTGGCACTGCAAAGAAATACAGGATTTACATACTTCTCCCTGAATGGTCCGAGGAAGTTACACGGAGCTTAAGAGCAAGACAGGCAGGAAGTGGGGGGACAACCACGATGGCCACTTTTCACCCCGTTCTGGGCTTTGGACCCTCACTTACTCCTTTGCAGGTCACTTCCCACCTGTGGTACCCTCCGAGCCTCCTAACAGCTTTGTGAAGAGTCACCCACGAGACATGGAACAAAGACAAAGGCCTCCTGGGTTTCATGGATTTCTGAGAAAATATTGGACCCGATTTTACTGAGGTTTATTGTTTTTCCTCCTCAACTTCGGTACCATTTTTTAAAATAGTTTCATTGAGATATAATTCACATACCCTAAAACATGTCCTTTTAAAGTGTACAACTCGACATTCCAGTGTCATCGGAGCCGCATATCCATCACCCTTCTCGAGTTCCAGCCTGTTTTCACGCCCCTAACCAGAAGCCCCACTCCCATTAGCAGTCACCTCCCGTTCTCCACTCCCTGGCCCATCTTTTTGATGGAAACAGCCGATTCCACCAAACATCAGCAAGGGGAGGACCCTGGGTTTTATGGAGCCCGGGAGGGCGGGCGCTTGGCCCACAGGCCTACCAGGAGCATCCTTTTTGGTCCTTGGCTCAGGGACCGTGGGTGTGTGGTGGGAGAGTGGGAGCAGGGCTTCCCAGAGGTGCTAGGCCATCTGTCGAAACAAGACTCTTATTCAGTAGGTCTGGGGTTCGGGGTTCTCCATTTCTACCACATTCCTAGGGTGCCGATGCTGCACCCTTTTGAGAATGAGGGGTTCGGGACACGTAGCAGCACTGGGGGGCTGTTCGGTGGGAGGCAGGCAGAGAGGGGGTGCAGAGCAGGGGGTAGATATCTGGACTCAAGTCGCCTGGATCCGAGGCTGATGGACCTGGATCTTGATCCAGTTCCCCAACCCTCGTCCCTATCACTCCTGCCAGATCTTTCAATCACAGGGACAAAGTCTCACCTGAACTAGTTTAAGCAAGAAAGGTGACGTTATTGGAAGAGGAACTGGGAGGCTTCTACGTCAGAGTTTGAAGCCAGGTCTCAGACGGCAAGGTTGACTTGGGAAAGCCTCGTCTGTCCTGGAAGGTCCTGTGTGCTTGGGGATGGGGGACCAGTGAGGGCTGCATGAGCCCAGGCTCATGGCCTTGACCCGAACAGAGAAGCTGGCTGCCCAGAGGTACCCGGATGCTCTTAGAAGCCCGTAGGGAAGCACCCCGCTCGCCTGGCTCTGTCTTTCTTGTGAACACCACGGCTGTGACATGTCCTCACTGTCCTGCTCTGACACTGGTCGTGGCTGGGAAAGTCTAGATTGGCTGCCTCAATACCTCTCCTATCTCCGAATATCGGGTACGAGGGTCCCTTTCCATCGCCCAGGTGTCCTGGGTTGCTCTGCACGCTGACCCCACCCATCCTGGGGCTCTGCCGACCACCTGGAGGGTCTGGCCTTGCCAAGTCAAAGCTGGCCTGTCGCTCACCATAAAAGTGAGGCCACTCAGGGCCGGCTCTACTGTGACCTTTTGTCTTTGTCTCTCCAGATTGCAGTTGGAAAACTTTCCCATTAAAAAAATTTTTGTTTTTTTAATTCTAATAGGTCATCGTGTTACATAAATTCAAGGCCTAATAGAACATTTTGTTACAAAAAGTTGAAGGAAATTTCAGGAAACTAAAAGGCTTCGAGAGTGGCTGGAAGTAGAAACAGGGAAGCTGTCAGAACCGTCCCTCAGGGTCCCTGGGGTTTGTCATCCGACAGTCTCATCGTCTGCTCTGCACACCGGCATCCATCGCTCTGTGTGCACTCGGCAAACGTGGCTGCCCCCAGCTGCCAGGACAAGCCTTCCCAATCCGGGGCCTGGCAGAGGAGGTGACAGGCATTTCTGACTCTAGAATCAAAACTGCAAGAGAGACTATCTGACTGGCCCTGCTTGGATCGTCTGTCTGTGTTTAGCCCAATTAACTGGAGTGTGTGTGAGACAAGGTCACACTGCGTGAGCGTGGCTGTGGGTGGGCCTAGTTCTCCAAGTACAGGGAGTGTGGTGGGAAGGCAGACACCCCAAAGGCTGTCTAGAACAGTCTGTTATCTTTCACCAGATGGATGTGTTGAAGCTATTGCTCTTTTAAATATGGAGAGAAGCACATTTCTGAGTCTTGTGGGGAAGAGAGTTGCATCCACAGCACGCTGTCGGCCCTGGGTGGCTGTCTGGAGGCTGGTGACCGTTCTCGTTAGGGAAGTCGCTGTTGCCAGCCTGGCACTGACCCCGCAAAGCCAGCCTTTGAGCTCCTCAGTGCCCTAAATGCCAGTGAGGGAAGCAGGGGCTCCAAGGCTTTGTGAGCAGGGGGGCACCCAGCGTGCAGCAGCTGCAGGCGCCCCTGGCTGGAAGGCGGCACCCAGTGCCCGCTCCACACCCACGCCCTTGGACAGTGGCCAGGCCATTCCCAGGTTGTCCCTGAAACACTCACAGGCCCAAACAGTCGGCAGTGAGATGCTCCGGGGAAGCCCACACCAGGATAAATTGGCCTCTTTGTGTCCGGCCTCTCTATTTCCCGGCCTTCACGCTAAGGAGACAGAGAGCAGCAGCGCTGGGCGAGACGGACATTCCAGAAATGCCACCGAGAGACCTCAGAGGAGCCGGGGCTGTGTGTGCTACAGGAAGCACTTCACGAGAGGGCAGCGGGCTGCAGGAAGACACCAGGGTCCCGCCGGCCTCACGGGCCAGCCCTGCGAAGACGGCCACTGCTCCAAGCCCCCAGACCGCCCCCAAGGGAGGACAGGCCGCGGCCTCCGACCCCAGGCCGCTGGCTCCCTCCTACGTCACGTTTTCTCATTTCAGGCTTAGTGTGGCATTCTGAGGGGATTCGAAGATCTCTGATTGCCCGAAGATCTGAGGCAGGGAGTGGCTGGTATTAGTTTTAAACAGAATCCTTTTTAATCGAATAGGGTCTCTATCCAGATGTTTCTAGAAGAAAGCCCTGCTTCTAACTGTAGATTTGTGTACTCCGTGGGGAAAAAAGAGAACTTTTGGTTGCATAGCCACTGAGGCATGCACTGGGGACACTAGGTTGTCAAGGGTAAAGAGAGGTCCCTCCTGAGGACTAAGGACTAGGTCCCTCCTAGTCCTTACCCTCTAGGGGGCGGCTGTCAATTCCCCCCAGCCGATCCAACATCTCTTGCGATGTCCTTCCGTTTGAGAAAGTAGAGGTGACAACGCAGCAGCTAGGTTTTTCCCTTAACAGGGACAGACTAAAATTATGCACACGCGCACAGCCCAACCGCTTAGCGAGCTTCACGGGCTGGGTTTTGTCAGCCGCTCGCTTAGCGATCGGCATGCTGATCTGTGCCCGCTGAGGTATTTTGGGCACAAGGTCTAGGATGGGAACATCTGCTCCCAGCACCACGGCTTTGCTTCTTTTCAGTCACCGAAAACAGGGTAGGAAGTTTGGGAGCATCGTTATGAGGTGAGAGGAGGAGACCACAGCTTGTGTGGGCCTGCGCTTCCTACTTTGGGAATGGGACTTCTGAGTCACCCCTGAAATTAGACGCAGGTGTTCTCGTCAGCCCAGGGAGCCGAGGGATGTTGCCAAGTGCCCCGTTCCCCCCAGATCTACTGCTTGAGGATCCTAGAGAGGAAGAGAGCTCAAGACGGTCAGGATTGGGAGAAAAAGGACACAGGCGCTCTTAAAATGAGTCACCCCCAAAGGGACATCTTGGTAAGGAATCCATTGTCGTCATTCTTTGGCAAAGTCTGGTTTCAAATCCTGGTTCTAGAAACTTCTACTTCTTGATATGTAGGGCAGCTCACTGATCTTAATGTCATAGCCTACTGATTCCCAGATACAGCGAATTCACACGCTGTAAGGTCGTCACACACGTGAAAGATGGGGACGATCGAGGCCCCACACACAGCAGGTGCTTAGCAAAGGCTGCCTACTGTTTTCAGTATTTATTATCGAATTGCCCTTTGTGTTAGTCCTGCCTTCGTCACCCAGACTCTCAAGCTAGGCCCTTGGAGGGCAAGGACTGATTTATTCACCTTTAAATCCTCAAGGACAGGAAGATATGTAGGTGACCACCAGCGAGTCCTCATGGGTTACCTCATCAGCACCTGGGAACCCACTGCCTCCCTGACCCCATCTTGGCATGCGTGCCCAGGGACTGTATTTTCAGACGCAAGTGTGGCCGAGGATGTGGAGAGTAAGCTCACTCGCCTTCATTCAGTAAGTACTGTGAGGACCTACTATGTGCCAAGCACTGGGCTAGGGGCTGCAGATGCCTTGGAGAACAGGACATAGTCCAGTGGGGATTTAGATAGAGAAGAGCTGAGAACGAAAACCTCTGGGGCACTCGGAGTCACAGCAAAACACTCTGAGAGCCACAGGAGGGTAGGGAAGGGTGCTAGGGGAGCAACAGCCCAGCTGGGGTCTGAAGAAGGTCACGCTGGAGTCTGGCCAGGAGAGGAAGGACATTCCAAACAAAGAGAACAGCCCTCGAAAGGCCCGGGCCCCTTGGGGGGGACATGGGAGTGGATGCTTCCAGGAGCCTGGGGTTGTAGGGGGCCCAGCAGTGGGGGTCCTGGATGAGAGGCATGCTAGGGAGCATCCCTTTGGGGCTTACAGACGCCCAGTTTCCAGCCAGGAGTGGAGGAGGGGAGTGAGAAATGCCCCGGGGAGGAGAGCGGGGAAATCGGAAGGAAGGAACGGCTGCAGGCAGGTCAGGCTCAGCGACAGACAGATCCTGCCCCTTGTTTTGGAACTTGGGGCGAATGACGGACGTTGAGCTTTCTGGGCTGTCCCCTTGGCAGACAGAGACCCAAACACTGCCAGACAGTGGCGGATCAGATTAGCTGCACCACCCCAGCGCTGGCACCCCGTTGGGGTTCAGGGTCAGCCTCCCGCAGTGGCCGAAAGTACCCTCCTTCCTCTGTGACGTCCCTGCCGTTTCAGGCCTTAAAACGCCACCGTCAGCAAGGCCGATGCCTCCGTGGGGCACAACCCAGTGCCAGGCAGGGACAACATGAAAGTGAAAGAGGAGCAGAGTGAGCCGTACCCACCCCACCCCCACGCCTGTGTCCTCTTCCCGGCCTCCTTGGGGTCAGACCACACAGTGGGCCACGGTGGAGGGAGAACTGGGGTGGCATCAGGACTCCCGGGTCTGGACACTGATCCTGGGCATGTCACTTTCCCTCCCGGAGTCTCAGTTCTGTCCATGAAATAGCCTGGTTTGCGATCTGCCTGTCTGGCTCACGGAGGTCCACGTGCCGGTCAGCTGATACCTGACAGGTGTGTGTACCCGGTGACTGTAGCACCACGTGGAGACCATTTGCTCTATTTCAGGATGTCCAAATAGCTTTGCGAGTTCAGGACGATGGTTGTTGTCACGTGTATGGCCGTGTGGCAAAGAGCTGACGATTCTCTTCCCAGAGACAAGCAGAGCAGGCCCACTCCCCTGACCGAGGGAGCCGACACCAGTGAGCGTCACAGGGAAGTCACAGTCCCGGGTCCATGGAGGGCCTCGCTCCCAGCTCTTCTCCGCTTGTGCGGGAAGCCAGAGAGGCCAAATGAGGCCCTTACAGCAAGGGTGGGGTTCTCCGGGGTCAAAGTCAGAGAGGAACCCTGGCTAGCCAGGGCCGGGAGGGACTTTGGGTCTGATTCAGCAAAGCTTCGTTCAGCATCGGCAGCAGGCCCCAGGCCCCAGGCCAGGTGACTGACGTGCACTAAACAATCTCCACGATGACCTGGGCCAAGGCGTCGTCATTATCTCCGTTTCCTGAGTTCGGATGGCTCCACCGCCCCCCAAGAGCAGATGCCTGTTCCCAGCCCTGCATGTTTGGATCCTCCCATTGCTTAAATCTCACCCTCCATGTCACCCTCTTGGGGAGGCTTCCCATGCCCCTTCTCTCCAATGGCACCTGGACCTTTACTTTACGCTGTGACTTCCCAGTCACATACTTCTTAGTGTGTTGCCTTATTTAACGTCTGCCTCTCCCACTAGACTACAAACACGGGAGCCAGAGGCTTATCTATTCTGCTCACCGCCGTTCATTCTCCCAGGGTGTCAGAGGCGTTTAAGAAAACACTTGCTGAACAAACTGAGGGAATAGATACAGTATTGAGGACTTAAACATGCATTGTCTCATGCGTTTTTATTCTCTGCTTTTTTTTCATCCCTCTTTCTTTAGACACAAGAGACAAGATGAGAAATAATATTTTGGGTGGGACTTATCGATAAGGCCATAGAAGCCCCCAGAACCTTTCTTGTCTTGAAACCATTGAGCATCTGACTGAGGAGTGAGTCTAAGGAGTGAGTCAAACCGCTGGATCCACCCTCATCTCTTCTCGTCACCCCATTTACACGGTCCTCAGCCTTGCAGGTCCTCAAAAGTTGCATCTGGACTGTGGCGTGCGCCAAGCAAACCTGCTCCTCCCCTCTTAACGCGTGCAGGCCGTGGCTGTCTCTGCCCTGGCAGAGAAGCGTATTTTGTCTGTGGGAACATCCAATAGAACAGAGTCAGCCAGAGCCCAGCCCTCGCTGTCACTAACGGACATTCACATTAATGGCCGAAATGCCAAAAATGTGTTTCAAAGCCAGAAAGCCAGAAGTCGGGCGCCCACGAAAATGGTAGATTGGACAGAGAGGGCGGGAGGGGCAGAGAGAATGGTCGAGGGACCCTGGAGCCTGAAGCTGCTTTGACAGGTGAGGGACAGCCCAGTCTGGCTGCTCAGAAGGGCACCCACCCCGGGCTCCCCAGCTCCCCCAAGCTCACTGGTGTCCAGACGAAAAGGGAACCAAGCAGGAGACAAACGGAGGTTCCCGTTTCCCGTGTGTTAAAACCGTGCTCATGCCTCTCACTCCCAGGACCTCTCTCACATCCTGGGCTCGGGCTGTGTCCAGGGCCCAGCCCCTGGCCCTGGGCCAGTGTGCAAGGTCCCAGTGCAGCCTGGAGTTTGGAATCTGTCCTGTGTTGACGTTTTGGTCAAATGGCGTAGGAGCACTCAGGTCCGAAATCCAGCAAGTCTGCCCTTTGCACAACTGCCTTCTCCTCGTCAGGTGCAGACTCAGTCGTCATTGAGGTCTGCTGAATTTGATGAGCACGTTCAAACTAGAACCTGCTTGATGCCTCCCCTCGAGCTCGCCCCGGGAGGGCAGGGGCGAAAACGCAGGCCCACGAACTTCTTCATGAATCTCCTCCGAAGGCTCCAAATTGGTCCCTTTTTCCCAACAGTGAAAATGCTTTAATGAGTCCTCGTTTTCATTTTCAAATCAGATATACCCAGAAGCCGATCACGATGTTCAGAAGCACAAAACGAGGATTTCCAATTCTGGGAGCAGAGGCTTTGGCTTGAGTTCCGCCTGAGGAAATGGATGTGAAGTGGCGAAGAGGAAACGAGGAGGTAAACTTTCATGTCTATTTTAGTTTTCCAGCGAAGTCCCATTTCCTTCTGGCTTTGTGTAAACAAAGAAAGGACAGTTGCTAGTTTGGTTATTGCAGATAGCCCACGTCGTTAAAGAAAATGTGGTTGATCTAAGCGGGGACCGAATGAGTGACTGCACTTGCCCAAAACGTAACTCCTCGGCTTGCGATGAGGATAAGAGGGATATCGTTGTATTGAGTGATTACTCTGCAACAGGCACTTGCTAAGCAAGCACTTAGCATACGTTACAAGTATTGTCCACTGGTTATCTCGACCTCATCCAGAAATCCCATCCTGGAAAATCGGTTGCAAAGAAATAAAATCATCTATACATCAAAGGTGTGTGTGTGTGTGTGTGCATTACTTATAGTGGCAAAGCCAGAGACAAAGTATTGATAAACATGGTAACATGATGAACAAAGCGTGTTGTGTCCACATCATGAGCTATTAGGCAGTCCTAAAACTCAGAGCTTTACCAGATGACTTGGATGGGGATCCAGAAAGCATCATTGAGTAAGGAAAGTAGGATGCATCAACTGTAATATGATGTCTTTTCACAAATGGCCTAAAGGCCTTTTATGTGTGATGTGTATTTGCTGAAGGGTGTGTACGGATAGGCTCTTTTACTCCTGCACCTTCGTGGAGGAGATTCTGGGGTGCCAGCGTGGTTCTGTGGGGTATGTGGGTTTGGCGAGGCGCTGTGGCGTGAGCGGAGCCGACTGCAGTGGGAATGGAAGCGCTTGGGCCAGAGAATCTCAGAGAGAGTGTTTCTTCCAGGCGGCTGGGTGGGGGCGCCTGGGCATTAAGATCTGAATATGAAGGAAGGGTGTCTGTGTTTTGTATACCAAGCTCGTGAAGTGGGAAGTGTCGGAGACATGGATGTAGACATACATATCCCAAAGACAAATCTCATCACGTCACTGCCCTGCTTGAAATCCACCCATGGTTTCCCTTGGGGTGAAGCCCAAACTCCTCACCACAGACCCCAGGCTGGAGCACCCCGGCCGCGTCCTCCTGTTTGGAACCCTTCCCATTCCAGCCGCCTAGATGGTTTTTATTCACCCTTAGACGTTCCGCTTGAAACGTCACCTCCCCTGGGAAGTCTTCCCCTGCCCTTCCCTCTCCCCAGGTTAGGCGAAGCCTCCTGCCCGGAGCTCCTGTAATCAGAGCATTTGTTATACTTTATTGATTACACTTTACATGTTTTACTCAGACAGGGCTTTTGCTATTGCATTCCCCGTGTTTCACGGGTAGTTAGTACCTGCTGAATGTCTGACTGGTGAAAGTCAGTGATTTCACACAGAAGGGTCACGTCCTATAATCTCCCTGTTTGCAGTCAGCAATGCTATCAACCTGTCCTGGGCACGCCATTCAGGCTTTCCAATCCAACCCTCGCTGTCTCTATCCCGTCTGCTTTCTGTTCTGAATGTGCTTTTGTTCTCCGCTGCGCACTGCACACACAATAGATGCACAACGAATGCTATTCGAACTGCCCAAGTGAAATGTTTCTGGGCTTTTCCACAGTCTCCCCCTACTCTACGACATGCCTTTCTCCCACCCCTGCCTGGTGGACATCCACCAGTCCTCTAAGGTCCCAACAAGGGTGGCTCTGTGCCCCACCGACAGAGCAGCCAGGCCTGCCTCTGTGGTCCCTTGCCCCTTACTCCTGTCTCCTCAGGGCCCTTACTTACTGTGCATGACAAGGATGTGTTTATACAACCAGCCTTCCGACTCAGCTGGGATCATTGCCGGCCCTGGCCTTGTGTCTTCTTTTTGTTGTCTCCAGGGTCTAGTGCTCCCAAGATGCCACATACCTCATGTTCAGCGAGAATTTGTTGAAGGCACGAATGAGTGAGAGAATGAACAAATGGGTGAGTGAATGAATGAATGAGTGAATCAATGCATGAAAACGTTTACACCTTCACTCTTAGGTGCTGGGTAAGGCTGCAGGAAGGCTGGAACCCATCCCCATCTACTGCTGCAGGCCTCTAGACCCCGTCGGTTGCAATCAGAATCGGAGCCACCATCCCGGCGCGCTGCGCCTAGCAGAATCCTTTTTTGTACATGATGAGGTCGAGGTCCTAAATGCGAAGGTCGCACAGCAAATCGCATACTAGTGGAGTTGGCCGAGATATGGAGGTGGGTTCCCACGCATTTCAAGGGTCGTTAGTTACCAGCATCTGATGTCACCTTTATTTGCGATGACACGTAATGCACATTTAACTTTTTCACCAAATAACCGTGACTCCTTAGAATCGCCAGGCACTTTATAGTTTGTGAGGTCCTGTGGGTGGTGGGATCTCGGAGAAAGGTATTTGTGGTTAGGCAGCTTGCCACGGTTGTTTGGCTCCTACACGATGGATCCGGGGCTCACTCCAGTTTTCCGGCTCGAGTGCACTTTCCAGGATATGACATCTGCCTCCTGCACCGCGCACAGTGGTTAACTATTGATTCGAGGCTCGCCCGTGGGAAGTGCTACCATTTCTAATCAATATCCTCACTTCCCACTTCTAAGAATTTTCTGAAGGAGACACAGCCCTGGCTTGCCAAACCTGGAAGTAAGAGAGCCGATGACACGCGAGGCGGGTGCAGGAGGACCCAGAGCAGCCTCTCTGTGCGCACGCGCGCCTCGAGTGTGGCGATGACTGCATGGTGGGTTAGGGCGCTCGAAGTGTGGGTGTGGACAACATAAGCCAATCCGTGATGCACGGTGTTTGACCTTAATGATATTTGGCAGTGAATGAATGTGTTAAAAAATTCTCATATAATTTTTCTGCATTTAGCCAATATTTCCATAGAATGACTGTTCAAAAATGAAATATTTTCCAAATAACTAAATCTATTCATTCATGTTTTTGTTCAATAAATAATGAATTCATACGAGATGCCACACACATAGGTCTCCCACGTTACAGCAGCGAACGAAACAGACAGACAGATCCCTAACCTCATGGAGTTTACATTACTTTGGGGTAGGAGAGAAGGATAATAACCAAACACCAAGTAATATATTGTATTCAGTGATAACTGGTATAAAGAGGAATATGGTAAGAAAGAAGCCGAGGGATGCAGGGAGTGGGTGGGGGTGCAGGGCAGAGTAAGGTGTTCTGGAGGGAGCCATCTGAGCAGAGACATGAGAACCAGGGGGATGAACTATGAGGGTATCTTGGGGGAAATCCTAACCTTTGAACAAACACAATTTTAAAAAGAAAAATTCCCCAAATAGCCTATACACATGGGCTGCCTTCTAAAAGGGGCTATGGCAGGTAGTCTCGTGGTTCCTTGATAACTCAGGTATCTCTGTGTCTGTCGATGCCGGAATGCGGTGTCCACAGGGGTTAAAATGGTCCAAGTTCAGAGGCCATTTGCCCCTCCACCCAATGGCCCTAGATCTGTTTTTCTTTTGCACTGATTCCATGTCACCCAGTCAGCTATCGCTTCCTGCTGACTCAGGCGTCGTCTCTGTATCCCCACCCCCGCCCCCGCCCTTCTCATCAGCTGTTTCTCATATGTCATTGGCTGGTCAGGGTTGGGTCCAGAAGAAAAAGACATGAGCAAAAGCCTAAACTTCCATGCCACGGCTTTCTGGCCACTGTTCTGCCCACCCAGATGGCATCTGCTGTGCCTTTTGCTCTGAATTTCCTTTCTGACTGTTGGCATGCCAAATAATTGAACCCCCTAATTCGGGAAACATTGCTAATTAATGCCTCATTTTCTTTCCTTTGGGGGCTCAGGACCATTTTCTTTCTAATTTCAACAGATTTTCTCACTAGGAGGCAAGTGAATGCATAAGTGCCACCAGTGTGGCTAAGGGCAGCTCAGATGGAGCAGTGTCTGTGGAGAAGGCTCCCAAGATGTGATCCAAGAGGCTGCCAGATGAGGGGAGGGGGCCCAGGTGCACAGAGGACAGGGACTAGCTTCACTGTGTTTATGCCTCTGGCATCCAACCCAGTCCTGGCACAGAGTGATGCCAACCGTGATAGCAATTATACAGACCTATCAGAAGTGGAATGAAAAGAACTTTACTAGTAATTCATGAAAAGTGCCATGAGAACACAGAGTAATGAGTACTAAATTCTCAGTGTGGACTTTGGGATGGGTCGGCAGAAAATGGGCATCTTGAGTAAAGCTTTGAAAGATGGACAGGCTTTTAATAGGTAAATAAAATGGGAAGATTTCCCAGATGGAGGGAACAGCATCAACAAAAACCTGGAGAGGAGAAAAATACAGAGTTTATTGACCAAAACAGTGGGAGAATAATTAAAATTTAACTTTTCAAGTGAATACATAATAATTAAATTTTAATTATTGAATTTTTTAAGTGCTTTTGAACAGAAACTTAGAATTCTTCAGGTAATATTCTTGCATAAGACCCTGGTTTTTTCTTTTCTTTTCTTTCTCCAGGTTTATAATTTGCAACATTCACACACACACACACACACACGAATCATCAACTAGCAACGCGAGCGACACGGCCCAGTTTCTGAGGACCTCCTCACAGGACTGGTGTGTCTCTGGGGAACACGCTGCTGATGCCCAACAAGAGGGTGTCACCAGTGATGTTTAGATGGAGCATGGTACCGACAGCAGAGGAGCATTAGAGAATGACTGCTATGGGAGCCGTGTGAGATGAGGGCGAGTGGCTAGAGGCCACCCAGAGATGACAAGTGCTGTGCCCAGCAGTAGCAGTGACCCTGGCTCATATCTAGATGATCCCTTCACGGAAGCCCAGCTGGACTGCGGGCTGGTGCTGACTGCTTTTCATCTCTGGCCAAAGCCACACAGAGTGCCAGAGCTGCCTTGGCGCTCCGTCGCCTGTGCTCCGAGAGGCCACTCAGGGGACAGAGGTCGGTCAAGCCAGAATCAAAGTGGTGCATGTTCCCTTGTGCCCTTCCAAAAATGCGGTTCTCAACTGAGAGGAAAGAGAGTAGCCAAATGGGAGCTGCCTGGAGAAGCTTCTAGAGCCACCATTGGGTCTAGCTCCTCTATTTGACTTATGGGGAAACTGAGGCCCTAGAATGAAGGGACATGCCTAAATTCATACAGCTAGCCACATTTCTAAAAAACTCCGTGTCTCTTATGGTAGTTTCACATTCTCATTTTTATTGTTCATTTTCATAATGTTTTCAAGCGTTTCGACTTAATACCTAGGGTTCGTCTTGCTCAGGGCCCGTTAAAATTTTTTCTGGATTTACATTCTTGCAATAATTTCCTTCTGATTCTCTTGCCTTTGACTTTCTTGCAAAGGAACAGATTTTTACATGCGAATAGGATAATGACAGGAACACGTTCTTTGCCAAGATTTGAACAGTGCCCAAAATATCCCTTACCAAATGGTTTCCTCACCCAATAAATGTTCCCTCATCCCTAACTTGACAAGTGACCTTCAAAGAAAGGAATAGCGAGAGGGAGAGGGCGGCAGCCCTCAGGAGATGAAGACAAGCACCCCAATGGCGATGCAGAGTGCCAGGCAGAGGAAGCTAGAACCCTAGTGCTCCCCTGGCTTCTGGGGCCTTGAGGAAGTCAGACCTCTTCCTTTTACAGGGCTAGTTCCACAGCCTGATGTTCAAGGCCCCCTAAGTCCGCACTGGCGACTTCTGCTCCAGTCAGATGTTTATTCTTAGTCACCAGAACGGACTGACCTCTCCCCTTTCTGATCCCCTCCGACCTGTGTTCACTGGGATGTCCTTCTCTTCGAGTCCCCGAGCGCTTCCCTGAATCCCCCCATTCAGACTGCCGAATGTTTCTCTGGAATGCTTTGTACTCGATTGGTTGGCTGTTCAAGCTGGATGGCCCCGTAGAGGTTATTGATTCCAATCCTTTCGTTTTTTGGGGAAAAATATCAGAGGCAAAGAGGGGAAAATACGTTGCCTGCGGTTACCAGCTAACAAATAGAAAACTGGAGCTTAGTTCTCCTGATTCTTGACCCATGCCCACTTTATGATATCAAGATGCTGTTACTTTCACTTACCACTTAATAAGAATTATAATGGCCAAAATGTCGTGTCTAATATATTAACGTCTTGTCGTCAGTCCTCACAGGTATTCATCCATCCATCTATCCATCCATCTGTACATCTGTACATTCACTTATTCAAGCAGCCAACACTAACTGAGACCCCGTGCTTTCTTCTGCACCACGCGGCTTGCTTGCATTGACGGCCTAGGTTCATTCATTCGGTCAACACATTAGTCAGGCAGTAAATAAGCTGAGCACTTTACTCCTTGCCAGGCCCCGTGGATGTGTCTCATTTCCCTCCCCCAATCATGAGGTCAATGACCCTGACTTACTGATCTCCAAGTTCCCTGGCCATAGTCGGGGAGTGATGCAGGCGTGATAGGCATTCCACCCATTCCGTAGATGGATAGAGCTCCACTCAGGACATCAGAGCTGCACTCAAGGACACTGCCCCGGAGCAGGCCCCAGAGAGAGGACGGGAGGGAGTGTTGATGCCCTTGTGCCTAGGTCACTTTCCTGTTGTCTGGGAATTCGCACCACTTCCGACAGCAGCAAGTTCTGATGTTGGTGTCTCACTTCCACGGCGTCTCCCCTTCTGCTGAGCCCCTCCTAGCTCTCAGCTCTCAGCTCTGCTGTGAAGTGTCAGCGCCACTTCTTTGATTGTCATGGTGGAGCAGATGAAAGCAAAGCTCGACCCTTCCCTTCAGGCTTGCGGTTCGCACCTTCCCTGCATCAGGTGACAGTGATATATATCAAACTCTGGACTGCTTTCCCTTGCAGGTCCTGCTGGGCTACAGCGAACAATGATGGTGTGTAAACAACCCAGCCCCGTTTAAACACCATCAGTGAGAACATCAGCAAGAAATAGAAGGATTTGAAGACCATGGTCATTGGCATTCACTTCTGCTAGCTGCCCACAAAATGTTTGTTTGTTTGTTTGTTTTTGGATAAATTCAAAAATCACAAAGGACTATCCTACTTCTGTTTTTACGTTTTTTATTTAACCCATCCATTTTTATCTACCTTAAATAAGTTAATAGCATTTAGATGCAATAGTTAATCTTTGTTACTTCATTGGTGAAGCCTAGTGAAACCTGGGAGGCATCGTGACATTCTCCTTCTCTCCTCTTCCATGCCCAGATGCAGGCTGGGAAGTGGAGCGGGATACAATGGACTTCGGATGTGCTCCAGAAGTCATATGTGTATCGTCTCCCCGATGCATTTTCTTGTTTTAACTCTAGAACCAACCTTGCAGAGTCACTTTTACAGGTGAGGAACTGGAGTTCAGCAAGGTGGTGACTTGCCCAAGGTCACAAAGTCCGTAAATGGTGGTGCCGAAGCCTGAACCCAGGTCTCACGTGTCCGACTTCTAATTTTCCCATTGGTTCTGCTGCTCCAGATAAAGGAGAAAAATGGGCCCTCTCTCCAGGGGTGAGCAGAACGAGGGTCTACCCCACCGGGTGCTTTCAGATTCTCCCACTTCCAAAAATTCCTACAAAAAGCACTTAGAAAAAGGGCCACCAAGGACCCTGCAAAGAAATATTGAGTGTTGTAGACAGGTAGGAGGAAACTCTTGAAACCTGATTGGGCTAAATTGCCGTGCTCTGGGAAAACAAGTGTTTGGCAGCTGTGGACCCCTAGCTTTCCTGGTGGTGTCACTCTTAATCCACAGTGCAAGCGGCTTACCTGCCAGCCTGTCTGTTACGAAATGCACGTATATATGTGTTTTATATACATGACTCAGACCTGAGCCCTTCTCTTCTCCTTGGCCCCAAGTTTTTCCCAGCTCTTATTCATCTTTCTGGATTTCACCAGAATTATTTTACTCCGTCATGAACTTTCTCTGATCCCCATGTGGACTACTCCCCCCACCACAATTCTCTCAATTCTTACAGTTTCCTTTGCAGCACCTCCCCATTTGGAATTACTTATTTATCTGTATGATCGTGTCATATCTGTCCCCTCCATTAGAGGATAAGCCTAATAAGGGCCCACAGAGATCATTTCTCTTCTGTCAACTACTGTGTTACCAGCACATAAATATCTTTGTTGAATGAATAAATGAGTAAGTGAAAGACACAATGCCTGGAATCCTGTCGGCTGCCGACAAGGAAGAAGGAACCAGCCTTTCTAGCCCACCTGTCCAATATGCCTAATGTTGAATGAGTGTTCTCTTCTTTGTTCCTCACAAAAACCCTGGGAAACTGAAGCTCAGAGAGGTAAGTCAATCTGCCCAAGGCCACACAGCCAGAAAAGGACAGACAGAGCGAGGCCTGGAATGAGGTTTCCGTGACTCTGCTGCGAGTGCCCTCACCACAACCACTCACTACCTGTCGGAAGACGTGGGCCCTGGCCAGCCTGGGCTACCGGCTGCACAGCTCAGGCTTGCAATGGGCCGTTTCCATCGTGTTCACGTGAAGGCTCTGGTCTGACTTGGAGGCCACCTCAGCAAATGGAATCTTACAAGGGTAACCTGAGCAATCAAAGTGCCACTTAATGGCCGGGACATTTAAAGGGGTTCCTCGTTTCACAATAAGGCAGGCTTTTATGGAGACCAAGTGTGATCCCTGTATTCTAACGACCAACCTCTTTAACTGCCGTTTTCTTCCTTGAATGCTTTGTAAGTTTTTAATTACTCGTGATCATAAGACACCTAACTACAACTGGTAGCCTATGGATTGTGAAAATGTCCTCCCAACTGGCCTCCTTCGACTTTGTCATACTCCTGCTAAGTCCCAAGTCCCACCCTCATCATTCCCATAATTGCTGAGACATGCCCACCGCACAGGGTGACAGAATCAGAGGATAGTGCCCTCTGCCAGTACCTTCTATTGTTGTGAGTCCTGGCAGATGGCAGGGGCTCAGGTGACATCACACAGCATGTTAGCACAGACCCTCGGTCTCCCCTGATCCGGCTTCACCTTACCTCCCCCACTCTGTCTAACCGCTCACGCACCTGCGCGACAGTCATTACTTATTTTTCCTCTTATTTACCTCACACTTTCCCACAGCTGTCCTCGTTTTTGCCTGGAGGACCATTCTCTCTTCCCATTTCCAAACCCAATAGAATCCTAAAGACCCAGGTCACATGCCACCTCCTTTTTTCTGCCTCCTTGCTAGAAGATAGCATCCTTTGAGTTCTCTTAGCATAGCTGCACATTTCTTCGGGTACTTACCCTTCTGGAATTACAATTATGTGTGTATTTTTCATCTATACATTCAGTCAATCACTCGGTCATTAAACCAAAACTGAGTACCTATTCAATCACCAAATCTTGATTGCAAACTCTATGTAGGAAGAATTCATCCTTGGTCCCTTTTTGTGTCTGCCGAAGAACCAGTACAACGCTCAAGTTGAATTTAGAAGGAAATTGCGACATAAGAAACAAGGAGAGTGCCTCCCAGGGTGGGCAGCTATGGGAGGACTGGAAGGGAGAGGATGGGGAAGGTGGTGGCATCAGCAAAGTGCAGGAGTGGGGATGGCATGGTCCTTCTGTGAACAAGGCATCCTATACTGTTTACAGTTCGCTGGACCAGAGTGTTTGGAGCGTGGAATGGTAGGAAAGTAGCGTTCATATAGTGAATGGTAACTGATGAGAAATCACTAATTTACTCTGGACCAATAACAGATCTTTTTTTTTTATGGTAAAAATACTGAAAGAAAAATAAAGATATAGCTCTTTTCATGTGTGAAGCAAGCACCTTGTGACATATTTTGTTAAGAGCTACAGGGGATCTGGAACTCAGGAAGAGTCGAGCCTTTCATTCGAGGACCAGAGGGCCTTCGTGGAGAATGGTTAGAAGCCTGGTGGGTGGAGAAGGGAGAGATGAATGGCATTCCACAAGAGTAGAAACTGACTTAACCCAAGAGTAAAGAAAAGAGTCAAGTATATTCAGTTTGAGGAAAAGTAAAGAAGAGCAAATTCCTGGAGGAATCTATGCATAATCAGATCTAATGAAAGTTTTTAAGAAAGGAAATTACTTAAAGCATCCTGGCACCATTTCTACCTCATTGACCAGGAAAATGAGATTGCCAGATACGATAGCAAGGTCTCCGGCCAAGCTAGTGGGACCAGAATCAAAGCCAAGCTGTCCAGGAGCCCCGACATTTCTTGGGACCACTCTCCTCAGACACAGATAGGTATATGCTTTTGGAGTGACTTACCATTTACTTCCGAATATTCTCCTGAACTGTGACTGGCTCTTTCTCCTCTGAGAACCTCTCATAATATACTGATGAATAATCTGTCTTGGACGCATCCAGTATCTTTCATCTGGAGATCTTAAGGAGGCTTAATGACAACCAAGCTTCATTATTTCTGTTTTACGTATGAGGAAACTGACTCACAGAGGGATACAGCAATTTTCTCATTCACACTGGGAGTTATTGCCAGAACCATGAATGGAACTTAGGATAAAACTCTATTTCATAAGGCATCAAACCCTGTATTCTTTATAGATGGAGTTTACAAAAATAATCACATCTTTGTAGTGAGAGTTCATTCATTTATTTTGTCATTAAATCTTGGCTTTACAAGTGTTCTCCTCTTCAGTGGGGAGGAAGCATCTTGCTACAATAATAGCCTGAGTTGTTCTACATTGTGAAGCAAAGTGGATACAGTTGTTACGTATTTTGATTAAACCCAGACCATTCAGAGTTCATTGCTTTCATTCATTAATTCATTTATTCATTCCATTATATCTGAGTCCCCATTACATCACCTGAAAATGGGCATAGTAATATTACCATTAGCAAAAGTCTGTTTTGAAAAGTAAGATAATTTCTATAAAGCACATTGCCTAGCACATAGTAAGCTCTTATACATAATAATAATTACAATCATTAAATAAGTAATTGCAAGTGCCACATGGAAAGACAAAAATGATCCTTTTATAGCCTTAATTATGGGTGGAGAGGGTAAGGGTGCATCTGAACACTGGATTAATTCCTGGGGAAGAGGTAGATCCCCCAAATTAAAAACTGGAAGAGAGCAGATGGGTCTCAGGTAGACCAGGGAGGGAGCCCTATCTTTCTCATTTGTACTAAGGAGTATCTGGAGAGCTGGGGAGGCATTGCTTGGTAGTGGATGTTAAACTGACACCAATCACCTAGAAATGGGCTGGGGAGGAAGAGACAGAGAAAAGAAACAGACAAAAATCATGTGAAATGGGGTGGAACTTCTAAGTCTGGCAGATCTAGCTATTTATGGTAGAATCCAAGCCTTATACACAGACAGGCCAGTCTGTTAAAATGCCCTGTATTTATTCTCTATGTTTACTTCCCCATTCTCTTCCTCAGTACTGAAAAAAGGTTTTGTCTGATTCTCGCTTGTTCCACCTGTACTCAGGACACAGCAGGGACAGTGTTAAGAAGGAAGCCACCAACCTAGGACAGAGTCACGGAGCTGCAGCAGGAGTACCCCCAGAAGAGCCTGCATTGAGAGGTCCTCTTTCTGTGCCTCACCTGGGGTGAGATGAGTTTGATGTTATTAGGGAAGTGCTATTTCCTTATAGCTTATTGCAATTTCGCTCCTCTGTGTGCCCTAAAAACTGGGTTTACAATCTTTCTGGGTCCAGACACGAAACCCAGAGGCTATAAAGGAAAAAATCGGTAGATTCAACTTCATAAAAGGTAAAAACTCTTGTGTGACAAAAGATATCAAAAAGAAAACTAAATGACAAACACAGTCTGAAAGAAAATACTTGCAAATTATAAGACATAGTTTAACATGATATTACAACAAGGGGGACTATCTGTAATACATAAAGAACTCCTCTGAATAGTAAGAAAAAGGGACATGCAATGGACAAAAGATATGTGCAGATAATTTCAGGAGAAATAGAACCACGAAGTGCTCATCTCCAGTAGTAATTAAAGGAATACAAATTAAAACAAGGTGCCCTTTTGTTTGCCCATCAATTGTCAAAAATTAAAGACATAATATTTAATGTTGGCAAATATAAAAGGAAATTGGCAGTTTCTTCTATTGAGGGTGGAACTGTAAACTGCTGTAGCCTTTTTTAAGGACAGTTTGGCTGTATCTGTAACTATTAACTATTTAAAGTATATCTCCCCTTTGATATAATAATTTCACTTTTAGGAATCTATGCTATTTAAGTATGTCCATACAAAGGCAAAAATGCAAGAATGTCAACTACAACAATATTTGTGACAGTGAGAAAATAGTAAAAATAATATTTTTTGAAGGTCAGTACTTTTATAAGCATTTTATAACAAACACGTTGAGGAAACTGGGACACACACAGCTCGTGTTCGGTGGTGGCCCAGCCAATTCGTCTCCAGAGTCTGTTCTTAACGACTATGCTCTCTAATCAAGAGTAAATAAAAGTGTGGTACATTTGTACTATGGCATACCATGAAGCAGTTAAAAAGAATGAGGTAGATTTACATGTAGAGACATGGAGACGTCTCTAAGACATATTATTAATCAAGGGAAAAAATCAAGTTGTAAAACACAACACGGTATAATGCCATATATGTGGGGAAAGGATACATATGGGTATATACAAACATATGCATGAGAATGGATAAAGGTTTTGAATGATAAGACAATGGGCGTCAGGGGGAGATACAGGAGAGTAATTTTTCAAGGTATGTTCTATATATTTCCAGCCTGCATTTGTGCACTTAGTAAAATAATGATTGTTTTACTGACCAAAAATGAAATTTAAAAAGGCTTGAGATCAAGAGATTAGTCTTGTCTTCCATACAATGGTGTTGTTCTTGGATAAAAATTTTCTACACTACAGCTTTTTCTTGCTTATGTAAATGGCCGTAGGAGGTGCCCATTCTGTGTGCCTTGCTGATCACTACCTTTTTCTATTTTAAATAAAATTTTCATGTCCTGTATTTGTGACTACGGCTTCCTGTTGGGCCACCAAATTCCACAGAAAGCCAGTCACTGAGAAATTAATTTGGAACCTGAGAACCACATTGTGTTCCTTTTGCTTTGCATATTATATAGTCATTAGAGAAAAGGATCTGTAATCATGAATTATCTCATTATTTTGTTCCAGTGCTTAAGCAGGAATATAGGCTCACTCTGTCCTCTTGATGTGGTCTGTGGAGATATGAATGAGTCACTGAACATATAGACCTTTAAAGGACTTACCCTTTGACCACAAGTCAGTGTTATTATCCAGGAGGAAAAAGCTGTATTGCATCCTGCAGGGTGTCCTCCTGCCTAAGTCCAAGTGAGGCTGGCTTTAACACAAAAGCAAAGATCCTGGAACACTCATGGAGTAAGATGCTACTTTTATAGGGTTAGGGCTTCAGAACAGAGCCAGTGAGATTGGTTAAGATTCCTACTTAATAGGTATCAAATTGTAGCTGTTTTTGGAGCAGCCCATTTTTCTCAGCAGTTTTTCCATTATTGAAAATTTAATGTTCTAAGCATTTTTACAGGGGAAAAATAAAAATCCCACTTTAAAACAACTGTATTCTTTCAGTTCTTACAGCTGCTCACTATTCAAAAAGTGCATACAAACTATTTCCTATTTGTTGTTTCACTTAACCTTGTTTCCGATACATCTTTCCATGCACTTGCCAAAATTTTCATGGGCTTGACATGCATCCTGCCAGGATTCTGCTAATGTGACAGAGCTTGTTTAGATTTGTCCCCAGTTGCTGGGGACAATTGGGTCCATTCCCGGGTTTCGGTCATTACGAACATTCTGAATAGCCTTGCTATAAACATCTTAATGCGAGTCCCCCCCCCCCCCCGCCTCCTTTCTCCCCTTTGGATCATTTCCTCTGAAATGTATTTCCTTAAATGGGTTTACTGGGTCAGAGAGGTTCAGTGAACAGTTTTATAGCCCTTGGCACATAGTTTTCAGATTGCGCCCAGGGTGGATCTGGCCAAGGGCACGGGCCGGGAGAGGGCAGGAATGCGGAGCGGCCCCTATAACCGCTCCCCCCCCACCAAAAAAAAAAAGTCGAGGCCCTGGACAGGGCCTGCAGACGGAAAGC
Organism: Cynopterus sphinx; assembly: GCA_030015415.1. Lineage (NCBI taxonomy): Eukaryota > Metazoa > Chordata > Mammalia > Chiroptera > Pteropodidae > Cynopterus > Cynopterus sphinx. The sequence continues at coordinate 2,795,651 of CM057383.1, read as the reverse complement.
CTTCTTCCATCGGCCTCTCGGTTTCGTCCTGATGGCAGTTTCGGTTCGGGCTGGGGGACGGCGCCTAGGCGCGCGCAGCAAGGTCCTGGGGGACCCCAGGACATCTGCCCTGGGGTCGGGAGCGGCGATGCCCGGCCCCGGAGCCCCGGGACTAGACTCCGGCCGCCGGGGCTTTTCCAGGTTCCGGTTCCCCGCGCGCCTTCCCGGCTTCCCCCCCCCACGCCCCCGGGGGCCGCGGGGCGCAGGGCGGGGCGGGGCGGGGCGGGCGGAGTCCCGGGCGCGCCTCCCCCTGCCCCGGCGCAGTCTGGCGGGTCAAGGGGGCGGTGGCCGCGCGCCCTGCCACGTGCCCTCGGACACCTCAGAAGGGGGGGCGGCAGCGGGGCAGGGCAGGAAGGAGGCGTGAAGAGGGGTGCGCGGGGCAGGGAGCGCGGGGGGAAGAGGGAAAACACGAGGAGCAGAGGGAGGAGGCCGGGGGCGTGGCCTGGCGTACGGGGCGGGGCGTGCGCGGGGGCGGGGCCTGCGGGGCGGGGCCTGCGCGTGCGCGCCGCCGCCGGCCGAGGGGCTTGTGGGTAGCGGCGCGCGCGGCCGGAGACGGCGCCGCGCGGGAGCGGGAGCGGGACAGGGCGCGGGCGGCGGCGCTGAGGCGGCGGGCGGCGCGCGGGCGAGCGGGCGAGCGGGCGGGAGGCAGCAGCCGCCGTCGTCCGAGCCCGGGCTGCGGCCTCGCGGAGCCCCCGGAGGGCGGGGCGCTCGGGCCCCCCGGGGCGGCGGCGCCTCCGCCCTCGCGGTCCTGAGGGAGCCCCCGGCGGAGCAGCGGCCCGGGCGGAGGGGCGGGCCCGTGCGCGCGCCGCTCCCGGCCGGCCGGGCCCCTCGGACGGCCCGGGCCGCGCGCCGGCGCCGACACCGCAGCCCGAGCGAGAGGCGGGCGGGGGGCCCGGGCGGGGCGGGGGCGGCGCTAGGCCCCGCGGCGGCCGGGCCGGAGCGCGCGCGGGCGGGCGGGCGGCGGGCGGCGGCGGCATGAGCCGGCCCGCGCCCGCGGGGAAGATGCCCGGCGCCCCCGACGCGCCGCCGGGCGACGGGGCGGCCGCCAGCCGCCAGAGGAAGCTGGAGGCGCTGATCCGGGACCCTCGCTCGCCCGTCAACGTGGAGAGCCTGCTGGTAGGTGGCCGGGGCCCGGGGCGCCCCGGGCGGACACCCCAGGTCCCCCACACCCCTCCTCCCTGCCCCGGCCGCTGCGCCCACCCACCCCTGGGGGCCGCCTCGCCCCACCCCGCCCCCGGCAGCCGGGCAGGTCCCAGGAGCCCGGCCGCACCTCCGCCCCGCTCGCCGTGCGCCCGGAGCCGGCGTCCCGCCCGCCGCCGCGGCCCCGGAGCCCCGGAGCAAGCACCCTCCTTCCCCCTTCCTGCCCATCGCCTCCTCTTCGGGGAGCTGGCGGCGAGGGATGGCTGACCTTCATCCCCCAGACGAGGCGCTTCGAAAGAGCGTCGTGCGTGCTGCGTGGGGGCACCCTGAGGCCGCCCCTCCCCGGGAGTCCCCCACCTGGGGCACAGGACAAAGAGCTGCCCTCGCTCGCTCCGTTAGCTCTCGAGTCTGGAAACCCACGTTTCCAGGTGGCTTTGAGCGTTCAGCCTCGCGATTTGGCGCATTTTAACATCCGTGAATGTAACGTCCCCGAGGTGACTGCGGCAGAGCTGCGGAATCCGTCCCAACTGCGGAGTGGAGTCAGTCCCCCCTTTTCGTTGTGTCCCTTTCCTGCGACGGCCTTGGAAATCCAAATTCAGAGCCACGTCAAGTGTGCCCGTTGGGTCTTGACTCGGACAGGGCCGTCTTTTACAGATTAGAAATGCGCTGTGGAATGCTTGCCTGTTTCTTATTTCTGTTAGCATAGACGGTTGTATTTCGCAGACAGTTGGATTAGCGTGCGGAAGAGATGCGTTTATAGGAAAAGAGGGCTGTGCTTTTTTGCCCTGCGGAGAAGAAGAAAGCTAAAAGGATGCTCTGAATGTTAAACTAACTGCAGGACCCGAATCCGGATGGGTGATCCTTTTTCTTTTTTTTTTTTTTTTTAAAGGATGTTCTCTTCCATAAGTCTTGTTCAGTTCCACTCCCTGCTGGGATAAATCTAGTGACTGTGCTGAGAAAAACCGCCTCCTCCCTTTCCAGTGACTGACTTTTCTTCAGAAGCCGTTGGTTATCCTTTGAGGTTTCTGGAATCATTTGCAGGGTGACTCAGTGCTGTTTGGCCAGTGTGCAGGAACCTACTGAAGAGTGTGTCTTTCTGTGCAATGTGCAGAATGTAGTGATGTACTGTATTCTGTCAGACGTGCTTGACGTTTTCTATTACTGATATTCACGTTAGTGTGTTCCTGTGTTCTCGTGGGAGCATGACACCCTGGACAGTCAGTAGAAGTCTTCATTTGGGGATTGGATTGCTTACATGAAGGGCATAGCTTTTCCTAGGCCAAAGCAGAGCCTCTGGGCTTCACTCCCAGCATTTTCACTTTGGTATTTTGCTAGCAAAACTTTGACCTAAGGCCAGAAAGTTCAGTTAAAAATAGTACAGCAAATCTCAACTATTCATCAGGTTCATATTCAGTCCCAGATAGAAAGTTTTACACTTTATTTTCATCTCTTGGGTCTTTACTGATGTTAATCATAATTATTAGGGTTCTGAGCTTGAACCTAAGCTATTTATACATGTCATACATGCTGTTTTATTAAAATATTTTTCTAAATTATTACAATGAAGCCTGTTTTTAAAAATGAGACATTACACATGATCAGTAAACAATTCATTCTATTTGTTTGTTGACCAATAATCATATACAGCCAGCACACTTTACACTTTTGTTAAGGTGACACATTCCTGGTATGAGAGTTGACATCAGATGGTGGCTGGACAGACTTTGTCACTGCTGTTTAAATATTATGGTTCTGAGTAGCAGTAAATCTTACCAAACCAAAAACGGTCCCTTTCTTTTCTTGGATCGAGGTTGCTGGTGCTTCTATTGCAAAAAATTTTTTTTTAATCAAGTTTTCAATTACATATTTCATCATATGAAATAGAATGAATTAATTTTTTACTGTAACATAACAGAATTTACAATTTTAACCATTTTAAGTGAATAGTTCAGTGATATTATTTATATTCACATTGTTGTACAGCCATCGTATCACCATTATTCATCACTTAAACTTTTTAATAATCTCAAGCATAAACTCCATGAATTAGTCTTTAAAGGAGTCTTATAAAAACATATTTCCTAAAATACTGATGAAATATTGTATGGGATCACTTTAAAGATTTGAAACCATACCACTTAATATGCTCATCGCAATTGATCATTGTTTTACTGCATATGGCATTTTTTTTTGGTTTTACTATAGAGAAATCTTAATATAGTAAAAAAAAAAAAGTCAAAAAGAAACCCAAACCCACAGCCATGAATCTTAGTCACTTGATTCAGGAGCTCAGAAAGGACCATTCAAAATTTTATTCTGCCTAAGATACAAAAGTGAGGAGATGAATTATACCAGAACTGTATAATTATTCTTCATTAGGCTAGGCATAGAAAGTAAAACTATTTGTAGGAAAAGATGTCATGAGATAACATTTTCAGTGCTTAGCTCAGTGCTTGGTACATAATAGTGCTCATTAGATTCAGCTCCCCACTTCCAGGGGCATTTAGTATATTTTTAGCTAATTGCTTTAAATTTCCTTTGAAAAGGAAAATGGTTTTATTGGCAACTATTTTTTACTATGTAATTTTGAATGAGTCGCATTGTCATTTGATAAAAGGTGTTTGTAATCGTTAAGCATAGACAGAGCTGGATTCCTAGACTATGTCCGTGTAGAGACTAAATTGTCTTCTTTGCAGAGGCTCTTTATGTGGGTCCTTAGATGAAGGAGAATGTGTCTCTTGTAGTTTCAGATTGTGAGTTGCTTGGTATCATTTAAAAGTAGAGTTTTGAGAGCGGTTTATTTTTGTGGTATATTGGAGGAGAGGGTCTTTAAAGGTATGCTTTTGCAGTGGTTTGAAACTTTGGGGCTACTCATGTTTATTGTCAAGACTTGGCTACTCATACTGCTTGCCCAGCTATTATGGTAAAAAGAATTGTGCTTTAGTGTTATGCTGGAGAGATGTCTTTCTAAAGGTTTGTGCTTTGAGTTTTGATTTATTTTACTTTTTTATAATTTGTGAGATTCAGGCTGGGTAAACTATTACTTGAGGCCGGTGTTATTAGGGAAAGGTGATTAAAAACTTTTTGACAATTTTCAGCAACTTAGAATAAGAAATGCTTTATTTGATTGATTTCATTATACCTATAACTATATGAAAGTATTTCTTATCACAGTGCTTAGACTTTCAGCTTGGAGCTGGTTATTTGCCTAATTAAAATAAAATTATATGTGTATTTTTTCCCAACTATGTAATAAGTAGATATAAAAGATATAAAAATAAAAGAATAAAAATTGAAAAATTGTTTTATATGTGTTTATATTTTGTGAAATAAAAGTTAGGCATTTATAGCATAAATGGGATAACTTGAAAATTGCATTTTGATGGTCAGGAAATCTTAAAGAAAGTGACTTAGCCAGAGAGGTTTAAAAAAGTAAAGTATGGAAGTTACTATTTAGACAAAGTTGAACCTCTTCGAAAGTACAAGTCCACTATCCCTCACCCACAATTCTGATATGTAAAGAGCTCTGAAAACAAAGTTTTTGGTACAATGTATTTGATAGTAACATCTCATCTTATGGGATGTTAGAATATAGGCAGTTCGTCTTTCTTGGTATAAATCGTTATAGCTTTCTTTGGAGAAATAGTCATGTGTTTAATTTCAGGGTGTTACCCCAGACTCCTAAGATGGTTTTTGAGAACATACTATATGTAATATATGTACTTTGTTATCATTCTATAATCCAAAAAACTCTGAATTCAGAAACATCTTGCCTCAAGGTAAGGCCAATATTGACTGTGTAAGGAAATGCAGACTTACATACACCTTAAATAGCTGTAAAGAAATGGGTAATATCTTGAAGCCCAAGTTGTTGTTTTGGTTGAGTCCTAATCAGAATGCCCTCTTTTCCCATTTTGAATTCTGAAATATTTAAAAAATTTAGAGACCAAAGCATGCAAATACAAATTATGAAGCATAAAAACAGATGTTCATGAAATCACTGCTCAAGACCACCCTGTTGAAGTTACCTGTGTGCTCTTGCTGCTTGATTCAGGCTTCCTGCATCTTCCCATTTATTACCCTGAGAATTTTATTATTCCCTGCTTTACTTCCGAGATTACCACATTTGTATCTCTGAACAGTATTGTTTAATTTTACTTGTTTTTAAACTTTGTACAAGGTTAACATTTGTATGTATTTTTTCGTGTCTTGCTTTTTCTGCTCAAAACTTTCAAGGAGTCACCCTTATTGTGGTGATTCATTTTTGCTGCAACCATTAATGAGAATATATTGCTCTGATCTACTTACTGGATAGTTAGGTGGTGGTGGTTGTTGCTTTTTTTTCTTTTTGCCATTATGGGACGTGTTGCTGTGAACATTCCTGGAGCCCATATGAAGTTTTTATAGGCTAGGGTATATATGTAGGGTGGAATTGTTAGGTTTTAAGATAAGCTGTTTTCATCCTGACAAGGTAATAGATAGATTTTAAATTTCCCCAAATCTTTTATTATGGAAAATATCAAACTACGTAAATTCAAATTATGTGGGGTTCAATATTTGTTTAGTTTTTTTTAAAATTAAATTTACATATTGCAGAATGCACAGATCTTAAGTATACTGTTGATGAGTTTTGACAGATGCACATACCTGTGTAATGCCAATCCTATCAAGATATAAAACATTATTACTGACCCATAAATCTCTCTCATATGCCTTTTTAGCTAATTCCACACCCCATTCCCTGAGAGTCAATCACTCTTCTGATTTTTTTTTTTTTTTGGTATTAAAGATTACTTTTCTAGAACTTCATGTAAATGGAGTCCTATATAGTATGTAATGTTTTGTATCTGGCTTCTTTAGCTCAGCATAGTTTTTGAGATTCTTCCATGTTATTTTGTGTATCAGCAGATTGCTCTCTTTTTTACTGCTGAGTAGTATTTTGTTATATGTATAAACCACAGGCTTTGTTAGCTGTGTCCTGTTGATGACTATCTGGGCTATTTTCACTTTTTGGTTCTTACATGTATTATATATACTTTGGCTCTTGATAAAGCTTGGTATGAACAATCTTCTGTGAAGTCTGTGAGGACGTTTTCACTTTTTCTTGGATAAATACCTACTAGTGGAATTGCTAAGTGATATGGTTGATGCATGTTTAGTTCTAAGAAATTGCCAGCTTTTTTCCCAAAGTGGTCATATTTTATGCTTCCACAACAGTGTATGAGAGTTCCTGTTACTCCCCAACACAGAGTCTATTAAATTTTAGCCATTATGTGGGTAGGCAGCGGTATCTCATTGTAATTTTAATTTGCATTTTGCTGATGACTAATGTCTTTTTTCGAGGTGCACTTACTGGCCATTTGTTTCATCTTCCTTTATGAAACATCTGCTTACATTTTTTGCTCATTTTAAAAAATTGGGTTGTTTATTCGTATTATTGAGTTATACAAGTTCTTTATATATCTTAGATACCAGTTCTTTATTCAGATATATTTAACAAATGTTTTCTTAGTTGTTGGTGTATTTTTTTTTAATCAGATTTTTTATGGTTATTGCCTTTTTTCTTAAGGCCATTGCCTGTCCACATGACACAAAGATATGCTTATGCCTTTTACGTTTAGGCGTAGGATACGTGTTAAGTCAGTTTTAGTGTGTGGTGTGACTTAGAGGTTAAGGTTCATTTCCACACCCCGCATATTTTCCATATCCAGTTATCTAGATTATCCAGCACCATTTTTTCAGTTTTACTGAGATATAATTGACATATAATTTTGTATAATTTAAGGTATACAACTGATACACGAATATATTGCCAATGTTTACCATGATAAGGTTAGTTAACACATCTGTCACCTCACATAATTACCATATTTTGTTGTTATGCTGAGAATATTTAAGATTTATTCTCTTAGCAATTTCCAAGTATATAATACGGTATTGTTAACTCTAACCACCAATACCAGTTTTTTAAAATATATTTCTCATTGGATTGCCCTGGTGCTTACTGTTAGGTGGACTTTTTATTTGCATTTTTACCACCTTAGTAACTACCTCAACTTTTTGGTCATAGTTCTGTTGTTTGACTCATGCTCTATTCCTCCCCCCAAAAAAAAATTTTTTTTAAAAGTTTTATAGTTTTGCCTGAGTAAATGGTCAGGCAACCATGGTTGAGACAGGGAAACATAGATTTTATTTTTTGGAGTGAAGAAAGATTTGTCATTTTTGTTAATTGTAAAATATGTTCTTATTGGAGAAAATTCAGGGCATAAAGACATGTGAAATGCAAGTTACACATATATAAATATATGGTCTCCCCACATAGAGATAGCCACTACTGAAGTTAACATTTTGGTATAAATGTATGTTTGAAAAATTAAAATATAAAAGTAAAATTATACTGTACATATGCTTTGTCATTGTTTTTTATGTTTAATGAATAATAGACACGTTAAGATTATTAATCTTATTGTAGAGTGATTTCTGATTGAATGCTATGCTAAGGATGCTCTCCATTACCATGATCATGATATCATATATCTGATTTAATTTAGTACCTTAATGGTTTTATTTTCAATGGTAATTTTATTCCATTTGGAATTCTGTTGGAAAGTATGAAGTAAAGGTACAAAATTGTTATTAGAAGATTTGTCTAGGTATTATAAGAGTTCCCAAAATATTAATTGGGAGCCTCTGTTTATAATTCTGTATTCTTGTTACATAACTTTATTTGGAGCGTGGTGTCTATGGGAAGAGAGAGGGTAATGATTATGGATTTGGCCTCCACTTGGGCCTTTTGATTTTCTTTATGGAAATATTACTCTACAGCCGTACTTAAAATTCTATTCTTTGCTGACATTCAAAAAAACATATGAGCTGTTAGTGTTAACAATTATTGGTGAAGAGAATGCAGATGACTCAGAGCAACTTTATAATAGCTTTTGGGCGAAAAAACACAGAATAACATTTTCCATTGATGGGTTTGCTTATTAAATGGAGCTTAATATTTAAATTGATGTGAAGTCATGGTGGCATTTGGAATTCTACTGTCTTTTCTCATTTTAAACTATTGGAGTCATTCTTTCATCTGTATTTTTTTCTTTCTTTAAAGTATGATTAAATTATAGAGATATAACTGTAAATTTTGTAATTGGCTGTCCCAGATGACCCTTGCTTATATTTTGGAAAGCATTTGGGTCATAATGGTTAGCATTTATCTTCACGTATGTATTTGTGTGACAGAAAGGAAATATTGAGATTCATTTTTGGTTCACCACTAATAATTTTTTGGGGAATGTTTCTAAGTCCAAGAATGATTATATGGTTTGTTGATTCATTTTGGTAAGGTATGGGTTGTTTGTTCAGATATCCAAAGTGCTTTATAATTTTTTTTAAAGTTAATTGATCACTTAGTATTCAATATCCAATTTCCTTTAATATTGTCAAGAGATTATAGACTTGTAATTAATTTCTAACAGTCCATTAATGAGTTTTTTTATGCCATAGAAATGAATAGCAGAGCCGCCTCTGGCAATATTTTATTTAGAGGGAAACAGAGCAGAGCAGAGTTCGTGTTATCTTAATTACCTAGATGATGGTGATGAGGAATGCTTACTATACTAAGTATCATCTTATATTCTTCTTGGTTTTTGAGTGTATTTATTGGACAGAATACAAACTTTTTTAGGATATGGGTCTCTTTTGTCTTCCTGTTGTGTCCTGTAACTATTTGTGAATGAACTAGCAATTCTCTTTAAAGTAACAGGAGTTAACCTGTAGGAATATATCCCTGCTGGAAGAGACATTAAAGTACTCCCCAAATAAACATTATGATACATGTTTCTGTTACTTGTTTCTTATCTATCTATATAGGAGGGGAAGATAAGTACACATCTGTATATGCAAAGAGGATGAGCGTGAGTGATAGAATTAATTGGAGGTCAAGCAGGAAAAATGAATTGTGATTTGGACATTTTCTGGGTTGTGCTGAAACACTTTGTCTTGGAAAGGATTTAAGCTAATTTTATTCAGTGTTTTAAGTGAAGTAAAGAACACCTCATGTGGGCTGAACAGCCTTTATCACTTATCATATGTCATCTGTTCCCCTTTCCTGCTAACTTTTCTTCTGGTTAAACATACTCAATTCCTTATATTCTAAGGTGTTGGCTGTGTTGAAACAGCCCTTCATGAATAAGGGCAGATGAAATGCTAGTGGTGTGTTCACAAGATGACATTTTAAAAAATGGTATATGATAAGGCAATATTTGTTAACAATTCAAAACAAAGCCAAAGGGCATGAGAGATTTTGATTGAAAATCAAGAGTGTTATTATTACAAGTCACTATGAATGACTGTTTTGAAAAATTTTCAGATATTATCAAACATTCTGATTGCTAGCAGTTATATTTAGCTTTAAAATACTTATTGTTTGTAATCATCTATTTCTTTTTCTAATAAACCCAAATGCTTACTTTTTCTTGTTCCCTTTGCATCATATTTAAAACAGTTATGGTAAGAAGGGAATTTAGAGTTATGGTAGATTTCCTTTTACATCGACTAGTAGTACTCAGTTAGCAGTCAAAGGGTAGTGATACCCAATATCTAACTTGTAGTAAGTCCTTGATAATTGTAGGTTGAATGAATTAATATACCCTGCAGATGTAGTACAATTGACAAGGCATGTTTCAGTCTCTTATTTGCTGTTAGAATTAGCTCTGAAATAAAAGTGTAGCAGTTGAGTAGTCAGCAGGTGTTGAACATAGGTATTACTGTTTACTAGCTAGTTCTTTTTAGTGAGGTAAAATTTACATACCGTAAAATCCACCCATTGTAAGTAATGTACTGATTTTTAGTAAATCTAGAGTTGTGCAATAATCATCACTATCCATTTCTGTTAATTCCCCCAAATTCTCTTGAGCACGTTTGCAGTCCTTGCTCTCAGCCTGAGCCAACCACTGATCTGTTTTCTGTTTCTATAATTTTTTTTTTCTGGAAATTCCATACAAATAGAATCATACAGTATGCAGTTGTTTGCTCTGGTTTCTTTCACCTAGCGTAATTTTTTTGAGGTTTATCTGTGTTGTAGCATGTATTAGTATTTTGTTTTTAATTGCCGAACAATATTTTGTTACATAGATATACCACATTTTGTTCATGAATTTACTATAAGTGTGGACATGTTTTCATTTTTCCTGGCTCTATTTCAAGGAGTGGGATTGCCGGGTCTTACAGTGCGTTTGTGCTTCACTTTTGAGAAACTGAAAAACTGTTCTCCAAAGTGTCCACACCAGTTTACATTCCCACCAGCATTGTATGCAGGGTCCAGTTTCTCCACGTCCTCAGAGAACACGTGGTATTGTCTGTGTGATTCTAGCCATTGTAGTGCATGTTACTAATGACAAATGATGCTGAGCGCTGTTTTATGCGCTTCTTAGTTTTGCTTGTTCTTTTGATTTTTTACTAATGTACCATGAGTGTGGTCTAGTAAAAGGAGTTTCATTTTGTATACCACAGGCCAATTCCAATGTTTAAAAATAGAATACAAGTAAATACAGATCAGAATCCTTTGTGGATGGAATTATCCTACTGACTAGTCTCCACTTGAAAGGCCTAATTAATACTAACCCCCTGCCCCCAACCTTGTTATGGTACCTTGCTTCCTAGTAATGAGTGAGCCTTGCTGAGCTGTGTAGGGATAGTGGCAGTCTCTACTAGTTGGGTGATTGATTCTAAGCTATAGACCCAGTTAGAGTACTTCTGACTTAAATGTAAGGCCTTTAAACATTTCTCCATTCTGCTCTGTGTTCATCTTTCCTTTTTGATTGTTCTGAGCGTGTTGAGTCAGGTTCTGAACTTATTTCTTTCATATTGACCCAGCATCTGTCTTTATACTTTTCTGCTCTACATAAAGATTAGGAAACAATTGTTAGTATTAATTTAGTTGGTTCTGATGAGGATGGGTAACTTTTGGTGTTTTAAACACTATATATATATAGTGTTTAAAAAAAACACTATATATATATATAACTTTTGGCTTACATTTTTGAGTACCCATCTTAATTTAACATGAAGATACACATGTTGCCTCTCGGTCACAGGCGGCATTAGATATTGAGCTGTGGGATTACATTCTGCCCAAAGTTTTGGAATTTAACCAAGGAGCATTGTTTTTTTCACATGTAAAAGTAGCTGCCTTATTTGTGCATTGTGTATCAGATATGACCCTGCCGGTTTTCCCTGATATTTTGATATCATTTTTTTACAATTCAATACTGAAAGCATGCTTATTAAAATTGAAGTTTTCCCTTTAGCTTTAGTTTAGATGATAGTATTTTTTTGAATTTTTATTAAAAATAATCACATTAGAAACTTTTGAGCGGTGAAGGAAAATTTTAGGAAATAATTCTTTTAATATTTAAGGTTTCTTAATATATTAATGAAGAATTAAAAAAATTTTTGACTGGTGATATTTTTCTAAAAGAAAGTGCCTTAGCACTTTATGAACAGTCGTTATGAACTTTGAGGCCTGCAGGATGTAATGAAATGTTTTTGTATGTGAAACTCTTGCAGAAATAGAGAATTAAATATCTAAACATTAGTATGATTTTGAAAAACGTTTCACTTTTTGGGATAACATTATTATAGAGTTACACTTGTGGCACTTTGGTTATATACGGCTGCATTTTATTGTGTTAATAGTGAATAAAAGTTCAAGTTGAAGTTGGTTAAAAACTGGTTTGCCTTTGTTGAAAGAATCAAGATTAAAAAAATTTTTTTTGTAAACCATTAGATTTCATCAAATGCTTTAGCATCTGTGGGAATTGCTAAAGATTAGAAAAAGATGTCAACGTGATTTTCTTTCAAGGAAGTGAGATACTAAATTAGGGAAAGAGGTAATGCAAAATATAAAGTTAGTATAAATAACAATATTGCAACTATTGTAAATTTAGAAAAACTTGTTAAGTGTTAATATTCAGAGTTGGTTTTAAATATCTAAAACAGAAACCCTAAACTTTTGAAATTTTGAATTTTGGCTTTTCAAAATAGAATCACTGAAATTAATGTGAAAATGAAATGATAAGCTTCTCTCTGAACTTTGGATGCATGGTATGATCTTATATTAGTTGTATTGAATGTCCTACATTCAAATGAGATTATCTTAAAGATTGTTTAATAAATGTATTGAAAAAATTTCCTTGCTGGATTTAAAAAGAATACTGTGTGTTTGTGTGTGTGTATGTAAGTAAAAAAAATTATTTTAGTACCAGTATGGTTTACATTCTGTCTCTCTTTAGGTTAAGATTTTTCTTATCCGTATCTGCTAAAGCTAGTAGCTAAAGCAGTGATTTCCAAACCTTGCTATAGTGATTTCCAAACCTTGCTATATATAGGACTCAACTGGAGATCTTTAGAAATATTAAAGACTGGCTTCCATTCCCAGACCTTCTATTGATATAAGGTGTGACATGGGAATCAGGAGTTTTGAAAGTTCCACAGGTGATTCTCAAGTGCAGGAGCTGTGAACCACTGAACTGAGGGGTGCAACATTGTAATTCAAAGATTGGCAAAAGGTGATTGGATCCCTAATGTGTCTGAGGAAAGGAAAATACTTATTTTTCTCTTTACTCTATTTTTGTGGCTCTCCAAGGCTTGGATGAAGCCAGAAAGTCTGAATTATCTGATGGAAGCCAGAATCATACTTAGGATGTCTGGGCAAAAATAGTGTCAGTTCTTCTAATTTAGATAGTCTGTAGTGGGGCCAGGAATTTGCATTTAAACAAGCATCTCAAGGGATTCTGATGCAGGCTAATCTACAGGTCAAAATTTGAGATGTTGTTTCTTTTACTGACTGGTTGAAAAAACCCAAAAATACTAGTTGAGATCTCTTTGGCACTCAGAATTTTATATGTGGAAAAAGGCAACATGGGGAGATGCAAGAGTTTTTGAAATATCAAGGGTCTTCAATTTATATCTGCTTTTAGAGCTCCATCGGAATCAGCCTAAAGGAGTTTTTCTTATTTTAGAATGAAATTTAATCTGCAATGCTTTTTTTCTGAAGGGAGAATCAGACAAGATACACCAATAGAAATGAAAAACTTTTTTATTGTGGTAAAATATACATAACAAAATTTCAATATAGAAATGTTATTTTTACATCTTATTCGTCTGTGGGAAATATAGTCTACAGAGACTTATTGGCCTAGAAATGTATAAAGTTGATGTTTCACATTTGATAAATGGCGATGGGAAAAATCGTGACAGTCTTAGTTATTGACAGTTGATTTAATTTGAGAAGGAAATTGCATTAGAAATGTCTCATCCTTCAGCGCATACCACCTCAAGCAGGATGGTGTATGTATATATATGTTTACGCCTATGTTTAAAAATAATGTCATTCAAAAATTATTTTGTGGTTTCTTTAAAAGCAAGCAAAAAATAAAATGTAAAATGTTCAAAACCTTTGTGTTAAATTATTTTGAAATTTTATTTTTAAAGCAGCCTTTAAATTATTGTTTATATTAAGTAATACATATCTTACATGTTACTGTTTAGGTTTTTTAATGTGCACATTCTTTGCAATTATTGCTTTTCATGTTATAAAATTAGAGAAAACCATATGATTGATAGGCACCAAATTAGGTGTCCATATTTTCATTCTCTAAAGTATTTGTATATCGGATCTCCTGCTGTTTGGCAATTTTAATTTTGGTGGTTGAGTATGTATGTACATTATTCAGAAATTTGAAAATTCAAATTTGCATCTATTGATTCTTATAATGATAGTTATAGTTCTTAGAAGAATAGCATTTGTGATTTGCTTTTGTTAGTATTTGAAATCTTCAGCAACTAACATTTTGTAGATTTTATCTTGTTAGTAATATTGCACATACTTGTGGCCAAGGTACAATTAATTTTTATGAGACCATAGGGTGACAGTATCTTTAAAACCCGAAAGATTTGTGACAGTTTATCTATTGAAATGTATCCATCTTTTCCAATTGTTGTTGAATATAAAGGTTACTACAAATGTGAAGCAATCTGAAACTAGGCGGCCCTTCTTTTCAATGATTTTAAACTTCTGCAGTTAACTTTAGAGATTTGTTGCATATCCTAACATTTCATTGGAAGTGCTTTTCTGACTTAGAAACATTTTACATTTGGTGATTAGAATCCCTATTCCATAATACTTGAGTGTACAAAATATTCCAGCATTTCTAAATATTTGACAAAATGCAATTTAACTCGAGACTTCATGATTTGTTATGGCACATCTATGCTAAAAAAAAATCTAAGGAATTATTTCTGGCTATAATTTATATGGAACATATAATTTATGATTGCAACATTTAAAATTAGAATATGAATATGTTTTGTTAATGTTATACTCAGGCTAAAAAAGAATGAGAAAACTTACTGAAAAGATTTTTCTGGTAGTTATGAAAAATAGTTTCTTCTGCAACCATATATCTTTGTAAAAAGGGGAAGCTGTAAAATTATAAATTGAAAGCATCACTGAAAACAGGTTTGTTTTTCATATTTGATACATTTCCATAATAGTAGAACTATTGATACAAATAAAACAATTTAGAACTAATAAAAGGAAACTAGTACAAAATTGGCTTATGAAATTTTCTTTAGTGGGAAATCATAATGTAGAACACTGAATAAATTTTAAAGAAGTTATTTACTGATTTTTGAGGGGGAGTTGGGAAGATGGGGTTATAAGTTTTAGCATAGGATAGTTTTGTCTTTTAAGATGAAATGGGGAATGTAACACTCTGGCATAGTGTTCTGTACCTCTTTCTCTTAAACAGAATTGTTCAATTTTGTTGAAGTTACAACATGTCTATGAAATAAAATTTTAAAAATCTGAACAATGGTTTATTTCAAATCACTGTAAGTAAAATTCCATTAAAAAGTCAAATGGATCCAGTTTGACATGTATTAATATACAAAATGCAAATTAATTATTTTTTAAAATTCTTTTGTTTTAAGATAGTAAAGATGGGGAAAATGTGAAGGGAAATGACTTGATTATTTTCAAGTGTATTTCTAAAAGAGAAGTAGAGTGTAGTATTGTGGAAAGAACACTGGATTTGGAGTTATAAGAGCCAAGACTGGGATTAATTAGATGTTTTATTCTTGACCATGAGTGATAATTTATGAGTATTTCTGCCTAAAGGAGATGTGAAGATTAAATCCAGTGAGTAACTATATATGCTAGTGTTCTGTAAACTGCACAGAACTTTAGCTTTTAAAGAGACTGTTGAACTGTTTGTAAAACAGCATATGTCGTATATGCCCATAAGTGTCTTTGAAAAGGTATGAGCATACAGAATCAGTCTCCTGTTAACCTTTTTTTCCTAAGGAGGTAGCACATTACTTGGCACATTTTTTTTTTTAATTACAAAAGTAATACAAGTTTTCTAAGTAGTAAATCAATGAATGAGAATTAGTTGGCATTTTTATATTTTAATTCACTAAGGATAATTAGTTGCATTGGGTGAATATAGGCTTATATTCATTTTTTCAATTCTTTTGTATTCCAGTTGTCACTTTTTCCCAGCTAAGGTTTATTCTTTTTGAGTAGGTATGATACTGAATTAAAACAGTCTGGTGTTTTTATGTAATGTAAAATTCCAGAAATCGTGATATGTAAATACAAGGAAAAGTCATTGTAGAATTTTTAAATCTTTACATTATTCACTTGCAAACATGTTTATCATGCTTCATGTAAGATTTGAAGGAGCATGTGGCTTATACCAAGAGTTCTTACCTATGGCTTCAATTTATCTACTTTTGGCCTGCATTTAGTAAGAAAGGTAACAACTTTCTTGGTAAGAACAACTATGAAGAATAGTTTGGAAGATAGAAACTGCATATGGTATCCTGGCTAACCTCTGATAGAAATTCTGCTCCTTAGGCATACCAGGGTAATTATAATTTTATCGTGTAGAAAAATATATACAAGTAGCATAACAGTTTATGATGTGAACATTCTGGTTGATGGCCACTGTAATCAGTAACTGTTTAGTTTTCTTAGATCATGTAATTTCAAAGCTGATTTTAGGGTTTAGGATTTATTAACAGAACTGGGTCTTAATTAAGTCTATTGTCAACCATTTAACAACCTCATGGAATTAGAATTTGTACTTCTGTAGGCTAGGAAAACTGGATTGGTATCCAGGCATGATTAAAATAAATATGGGGTGAAGCCTATTTGAAGCCTCTGTTAAGGTGATACATTATATGCTTTTCCTGTTGTGGCATTGATGAATTAAGAAGTGAATTTTATCTACTACTTTAAAAAATACACATTTCAGTGGTTTTTCTTGTAATAGAGACTTCAGCATAGACTACTTTCTTGTGGTTTGTCTGTGCTTATTAGCTACCTATCTCTGTCTCCTCCATTAGAGGTAAAGTGGGGGAGGGGGAGTTGAAGGGCCCTTAGGATGAGGAAAGCATAGCAGAGCAAAGTCTTGGTGGGGTTTATGGCTCACAGGTGATGATGAGCCTCCGGGGGATGGAGGCTTCTTCAGACATGTGAAAAGGAAGAGAGTGAGCAGGACCAGGGATAGAGGCAAATATCCTTTCATGTGCTTTTTGTGCTCTTTGCTTGTCTCTACTTGGAATGCTCGCTCTCCTCCTCCGCTTTGTGAAGTTACCAACAAACTAACACATTTGTTTTTAATTACAAAAGTAATACAAGTTTTCTCCTTAGCCCTCTTTGATCTCAGTCTTCAGAGACAATGACTTTGTAACACATTAGTGTCACTTCCCCCCTTTCTGTGCATACAACAGCCTGATGACGTCTCCATTTTCATTGTATATTGTTTATATGTATATACACACACCAAAGTGCAACTATGCCATATTTCTTATTCTGTGTTTGCTTTTTCGATCTGTTTTGGAGTTCATCTAGTCAGAATTTATAGTTCACCTCCTTCTTTTTAAGGGCTGTGGAGTATTCCATTATCTGGATTTGCCTTAATTTAGTTTACTGTAATAATGTAGACATTTAGGTTTTTCTTGTATAAAAGTTGTTGCAGCGAACATCATTGTTAAGTATTTTTGTGCATGTGTGTGAATATTTTTGTAGATTTCTAGAAATGGAGTTGTTAAAGTGTGTGCAAATTTGAAATTACAAAGTCTCAATTTGTCTTTTTTAAAGACTGTAGCAAATTGAATTCTCCCAATTGTGATGAGAAGACACGTAACTCTTATATTTTTACTAGGCTAAGTATCATCTTTTTACATTATTTGCCAACGTGATAAGTGGGGAAAAAGCCAGTATTGCCCTTTGTTTTTATATGCATTTCAGTATTTCATTACTTACGAAATTGAGCACCTGTTATTAGTCATAACTGGGTTTTAATTCTCCTTTAATACCTACCTTAAATTCATTTTCTCTTTGAGGTCTTCTCTAATTCCTCCATCCTCCAACCCTAAGCAATGACTTTCTTCTTCCTCTTTGCTCACTTACCACTTTATATCTCTGTTGTAAGCAATTGTAATCATATTGTATAATGATTATTTACTTATTTTATATTAGATTAGGAGGTCTGCTGGGGTTGTGACCATGTAGTATTCTTTTTTTTTTTTATCAAAGGAAATATGGGGACTAAAACCTAGTTTTTAGTAATGGGGCAAATATGCTTTAACTATAATTTTTTTCTTGCAGTTTTATTGAGAGATAGACAATGGCCATACATTACATAAGCATTGTATAAGTTTAGGGTGTTCAGCACAGTGACTTACATATATTGCAAAATGGTTACCACAGTAAGTTTACTCAGTATCCATCCTTTTCTATAGTAATGCAGTATTCGTTTTTCTGTCTCTTCCCAGTACCTAACACAGAGCCAGTAGCACTTAGTATGGGCTTAGGAAGCTCTTCATCAGATGGTTCATCTGATTTCCAACTGGGCATCTGTGTGTAAGGTTTGTTGCATCCTCCTTTTTGGTGGTGGGGGGAGGGTCGGCTCTTACTGGTAACAGTTCTAGTTCACCCCTTTCATTTTACAAATGAGGAATCCAGCCTAAAGGAGGAATGTCTTACTCGGTTAATGATATGTTTTTACTTCTTTGTCACACCGTACCAGGTGCTCTGAAGCATAGTAAAGCTCCAAACTTGGGTTACTTATGATCAAGACAAATGTTGATTTCTACAGTTTGAGATAGATGGTGAGCTTTTCTGAGTTCTTACAGACCAGGCCCATCCAATGGGGCATTTGCTTGATGGTCTTAGCATGTAGCCTTAAGTCAGCACAATTCACCCAAACTTCATTTGGCTTCTTCCAAAGAGGTATGAGCCTTCTCATACACTCGCAGGGCTTTTCTAGTTGCAGTTAATCCTGGCACTGGCTGACTCCTGCGAGGCCTGGTATCTTTTCTTCCAGAAAAAAACTTGAAACCTATCCTCTTAATCACCTCTCCAAATCTCATTTCATTGTTGCCTTTTCCTGCCCAAGACCCAAGCCCTTAATACACATCTCGTTTTACTCTTGTTGCCCTGGCTATTCTTCCTGTCCTTTCAAAGATTTGTCACCCTCGTTCTAAGGTTAGCGTAATCACTTGCATCTTCAAATTCTTTACTGAATGCTTTTATTTTTGTTTAAAAACACCTTTCTTTCTCCTGAGGGAAAGTTCTCTCTAGTTGAACTGAATCTCCTTTTCACTCTCTACATACCTCAGTGTAGGAAAGGGTTTCCTTCTTACTTTGCACTGCAGTGTCTATAAAACCTTCCAGTTACAATTTTTGTTGTTGAGTCTCGTGCATTTCACTGTGGGAGAATGCTTCTTCTCATTGAAGGTGTAGGCTTCTGGCCCTCCATCTTTCTTTCTATTCAGAGTTGTGCCACCATTCCAGGTGAATTCAGTGTTGATATGAACAGAATACTCTGGACCCTATCTTCACTTAATTCATCTATTCACTCCCATGAAGCAACTCTGGACCTCACCATCACCTGAAATCAGCTTCACCTTTGAGATCTTTAATTTAAAAATCCTGCTCGTGACGCTAACCTTTTATCCTTTTACTAAACCTGCTCACGGATGCTTTTGAGGTCTACAGTTCTTTGACACCTCTTTCCACCAAATGCTTCCTTCATAAGCAGGCAAGAATTCATCGTTTATTGCTTCATACCTCTTTCCAGACTTCTCAGTTTCCTTGCCATGTAGAATTTCGATCATATGCATCTGGCAAAATCTAGATTTGGGGTCCGTTTGTCTCTCTGGCCAACACAAAGTTGTTTGTTGAGCACTGATGCAGAAGAAGCACACAATTACCCAAATTAGAGTGCTTTGAATTTATGTTCTCTGGTCCCTGCGTGAGCTGTCCAGGGCTGCAGAGTAATTCTTTCATTTTTCTATTGGGGCTATTTGAAACATTCTTTACTTTCCTTAAATTTAAGAAACACGATATTCTCCACAGATGGTATTCCCACTGCACGAGAAGATAGAAGCTATCAAAAGGAGGTCCCTTAAATTTCCTGTGACTTGACTCACCAGTTTATCTCCTCTGTACCATTTGTTCTTCCTTTTCCTTCTGTTTAAGTGGATGAGTTGCCCATCTTTCTGTCTCAGGCTTATTTTCCAACTGTGCTTTGGATTGCATTTGCTCCTCCCTGCTGATGAACTTTGTCTTTAATCTTTTTCTTAATTCTGGTTCTCTCTTATCTTGCTCAACTTGTTGAAATGTCTCACCTAAAACAAACAAACGAAATAGCCAAATTACCCCTAGAAAGAAATCTCAATTCTTTCTAGTTTCTGCCCCTTCACTTTATCAGCAAAACAAAGCCCCAAACTTCTTTTCTGCGGCCTTAACTTTCTATTCACTTCTTCATACTGTAATCCGTCCTCTTCTGTTGCTCACTCACACTGCTTGCTTCAAGATCATGCTGACTTCCTTGCTTCTAGACCTATCATTTTATTGAATGTTCAGAAGTACTTGACTCAGCTCAAGTCTTTTCTTGGCTTCTATGACAGTACTCAGAGCATTTCTAGCTGTTTTTCTTCAGGCCTCTTTGCTGCCTCCTCTTTCTCTGCTAAATAGGAACCTTTCGTATTCCTCCTCCTCCTCCTCCTCCTCCTCCTCCTCCTTTCCCTTCTCCTCTTCTTTCCTCCCTCTTTCCCCTCTTCCCCCTCCTCGTCCTTCTTCATACATTTTTTGCTTCCTTAAGCCTGTATCTATTTCCAGGGCTTTCTTTGTCATTTATGTACTGATGACTTCCATTTTTCACCTGAAAGCTTGTCTCTGAGCTTTAGGTTCACCATCCAGCTACCTAATTAGGCATTTCCACTTGGATATATCACAGACACTTCAAGATCAGCATATCTACAACTATATTCTTTTTTACCCCTTGCTTTCAAATCTCCTTAATTTCCTGTGATCTTAGACTCAGTGATTGTTTCTATTATCCATCTTGGGTCAGGCCAGAAACATGGGTATCTGTCATAATAATGACCTTACGTTCAGTTAGTCACCAGATCCTGTCAGTGTCACCTCCTAAATATGATTCACTTCTTTCCCATCCTACTGCTACTTTCCTACTTAAAGTGACCATCATATTTTTTTCTAGATTGTTATGGTCTTCTCTATTGTTTTTTTCCTCTAGCTTGTCTAGCCTCCTATTCAGTTTCTATTTTACAGCTAAACTACTTATTATAAGATGGAAATCTAATGTTATTCCAACACATAAAATGCTTAAATGGCTAATTTTAATTTCATTCAGGGAAAAATTCAAAATGTTAATTATTTCTTAGAAGATTTTAATGATATGACTTCTCACTTCTCCAACCCTATTCCTTATCACTGACACCTCCCCTTCCTCTAATTCTACTCATATTAAATAGCTTTTGAATAAAACTTATTGATAACAAATGTGTAACTGTTTTGCATTTGAAAATAGTTGGTACTGTGTAATTATATAGAAAATTAAAGGAAAAATTTAAAGGATCATTGAAAATTGTTAAACAGTGACATTGGATTAAAACAGATCTAAAGACCTAGTCATACCCTTGTTTATATGTATGTGTGTGTAAAATTTTATAGGGTTACCAAAAAAGAGTGCTCTTTATATTGACAATTAAAAAATATTGGTGATGTGTATTATTAGAGGTGTGGTTACATAAAGACCAACATGTAGTGAAATATTGTTTGGAATGTAAATATGGAATTGTTCCACTGTTCCACTGTATGTGGAATCATACATTTAAAAGTAAAACACACTGCTTTAGTTGGGGACCCTCACCCCTATATTCATTATGAACATTTTTAAAAAACACTTATAAAAGTAATAACCATTTAACAAAGGCAATATAACAGTATTTAAGTACTTGGGCTCTGGAGTCATATTTGGGTTCATTTCTTACCTTGTGTCATTTTATGAGTTACTTAATCTTTGAACCCATCAGTTTCTTCTCAGTAAAATGGGGGTTAAAATTAATACTTCCTTTAAAAAGTTGTAAAGTACATAGTGACAGACATATAAGCCTTCAACAAATGCCAGGTTTATTTATTATTGTGGTTAAAAACACATAATTTGCAGTTTACCATCCCAGCCAAATGTGCCATTCAGTAGTGTCACACACATTCACATCATTTTGTACCCCAAACCCAGAACTCTTGCATCTTGGGAAACTGAAACTCCATACATGTTAAAAACAGCTCCCCCTTCCCTTCTCCAGAGCCCCTGGCAACCACTCCTACTTTCTGACTCTCTGAATTTGACTGTTCTAGGTACCTTATATAAAATAGAATTGTACAGTATTTGTCTTTGTGTGACTGACTTATGTCACTTAGCATAATGTCCTCAAGGTTCTTCTGTGTTGTAGCATATGTTAGAATTGCCTCCTCTTTCAAGGCTGAATAATATTTCTTTGTATTTATATGCCATATTTTACTTAATCGTTGGTAGGTGGACATTTGGGTTGCTTCCACCTTTGGGCTGTTATAAATAATGCTGCTGTGAACACAGTTGTTCAGGTCTCTCTTGGAGGCCCTGCTTTCAGTTCTTTTCAGTACAGACCCAGAAGTGGAAACGTTTTTTGAGAAGCCACCCTACTGCTTTCCACAGAGGCTGCACCATTTTACATTTCCACCAGCATTGCACAAGGGTTTTGCTTTCTCCACATCTTTGCCAGAACTTATTTTTTTTCTTTTTTTTAATAGTAGCCATCCTAATGAGTGTGAAGTTATATAATTTTTATTTATTTTCTTCTGCTTATAGGCTTAAGTGGCCTTTTTCTGTCTAGTTTTCCTGAGGAAGCTAAATTACTGAATTTAGACCTTTTACTAAATTTTCATTTATTGGTATAAACGTGTCTTTTGCTGTCACCCACAAGTTTTGATAAGTTGTATTTTCATTTATGTTTAATGACATCTTAATTTTTGAAAAGTATTTTTGTTTATATCATGTTCTAGGTTAATAGTTTTTGTTTTTCTGAAACAGAAACTCTGTACCTATAAGGCAGTAATAACTTCCCATTCCCCCTTTTTACCAGTCCCCAGTAACCTCTTTTTTGTCTCTGTGAGTTTGCTT
Organism: Cynopterus sphinx; assembly: GCA_030015415.1. Classification (NCBI taxonomy): domain Eukaryota; kingdom Metazoa; phylum Chordata; class Mammalia; order Chiroptera; family Pteropodidae; genus Cynopterus; species Cynopterus sphinx. The sequence continues at coordinate 2,772,933 of CM057383.1, read as the reverse complement.
ATTCTAGATATCTCACATAAGTGGAATCATACAGTATTTGTCCTTTTGTGTATGGCTTATTTCACTGATTGTGTTTTCAGGGTTTATCTATATTGTGGAATCAGTACATCATTTCTTTTTATATACTGTAGTTTTTGAATATAATGAATAGAGTTAGAATTTTTTGATGCTCTTATGTCACATGTCATTTTCTGATTAGTTTCGGTTGATTTTTTTTTTATGTGTTGAATTTTGGTGTTCCTTGGCTTATGGTAATTTTTTTTGGTTGTCAGATATTACTGATTTTACCTTTGTGCGTGCTAGCTATTTCTGTATTACAGTCTTGAACTTTGTTCTAGGATGTGGTTGTGTTTCTTGAAAACAGTTTGTTCCTTTTGTGTCTTGCTTTGTTATGCAGGTAAAGAGCAATAGTTAATCTAGGCCTAATTTTTTCATGTTACTGAGGCAAAACTCTTTTAAGTAGTCTACCTCAAGCCCCACAAATTATAAGGTTTTATACTCTGAGTAGTATGGCAGGAACTATTTTCGACCCTCTCTCAGAACCTGGGCTTTTTTTCCTAATTCTTTTTGGTGTTTTCTCCCCCTACTTCTGGGAAATTTCATTTTTATACAATGATCAGTACTCTGCTGAAGACTCTGGGGGTATCTTCTATGTTTCTCTCTCCTCTTGTGTACTCTACCTTGTAGCTGTCTTGGCCTCCCTGTGTTCTAGCTCTCATCTCCCACTCTAGGGTGGCTGCTACTTGTAGTATATTCCCTGTCCAGGCGTGGTCCCCTATATACTGTCTCTCAGGTGGTAAGCTGTGACCACGTCTGTGCTTTGTTTCTTCCATCTCAGTGATCATTGCCCTTCTTTGTCCTTCTCTTTAGCCAATGTCTTTTTTTTTTTTTTTAAAGAAGAATGAGAAGTTAAACTTTCCTGAATTTGCAAAGTTGAAAACCACCATAAACCCTAGGGTAGTGGTAATTCAACTTTAAGGTTTATACCATAGATGATGGTTATTCTGAAGGCTTAAGCTAGCCTTTGCTTAAGTCTTTTAACTCTGCTAATATCCTTCATCAGCTAAAGGTTTAGTGTTAGGTATGGTTAGTTTTAAATTACTGTGCTTTGGATCTCAAGGACACAGTTTGACTCTTTTAGTCCAGCCTACATCTCTTGATTCATTGAGAAATTTTGATGTATTTTGATTTTCATTCTCTGGTTATTTAGCCTATTTTTGTTGTTCTGTAATGGCACAATAACAGTCACAAGGCAAGCGTCATATCCTAGGAGATAAATGCCAAGAATTACTTAACATACATGAACACATAAAACATTTACTTCTTAAAGAAATTGAATTTTTATAATCTGTTATGGCAAAATAATTGTAAAGCCTGGGTGTTTGGGAATCTGTTTTACCTCTTATCTCTGAAGTGAAATAAAAACTGTATACCTGAAGAGAAATTCACTGGTAGAGAAGACAGACACCAGGAATATTGAGAATAAGTCCTTCTTTGTGTAACATGTTAGTTTCTTTATCTTTTATTTTTTGGAGTTCAGGAAATTAAGTACTGTGGAAAATTTGTCATTTGCAGCTGCTCACATGTTTGCTATGCTGTAGAGTTTCTTAATGCTGTTCTTATTATTTCATAAATCTGACATGATTTTTCTCTTTAGTAATTGACAAAGTATGGATGTAAATTTAACAAGGAAAATTGTTTAAAATTGGTAACATTACATATGCAAATGTATAAATTCTGAATTTTCTGGGCTTTAAGGCCCATTCATTGCCTCCCCTTCTACAACCTCTGATAAGTATTTTTTTTTACCTCTTCTGCTTTTACAGTACTTTCCTACTTTTCCATCTCCTCAAGTTTGACGCTACCAGTTGGGGGTAGTTGCATTGAGTAATTCTTTTAAGAAAGCTGTTTTAGACTGTATTCAAATATGCCTCTGCCCGATATGGTAGCCATTAGCTACACAAGGCCAAGTTAATTAAACTGTTAAAATAAAATAAGCTCAGTTCCTTAGTCGCACTAACTTTATTTCAAGGGCTCAATAGTCACAGTGTGACCAGGGGCTAGGCTATCATATTGGCCAGCACAGATACAGAAGAACATCTATTGAGTATCCAAAATGTAGCTAATCAGATTGGACCTGAAAAAGGTCCCTGGTGCTATTCTTTCTATTTTAGATATACTAATAATGTAATTATTGGTTTTAATTTCTAGCAGAGGTTGTATAGAAATTCGAAGTCTTTTCTGTCAAACCTTCCTTACCAGTCTATATTTTGTTGAAAGCTTCTCACTATACTGCGAGGAAATTTTCAGAGATTATTATACAGTGTTGCTCTGTTAACAAATAAATGGGACTTAGCTCTTTGTTAAATGGCTTTCCAGAAAAAAACTATGGATATCTTTTTAGACATTTATTGAATTCCTGATTATAAGAGTAATATGTAGTTATTATAGAAAAGTAGAAAATGTAAAGAGTAAGAAATAAAACCTTCTAACAGCCCAGAGATATTCTTACTGTTTTCAGTTAATATTATTTGCTACATTTTAAATTTAATTATAACTTTTTAAACCATTAGGAACATGCTTCATATTCAGTTTTGCCCTTAACATAGTGGCATAAGGATTTCCCTATGATATTATTAATTTTTTTTTAACTTTTAAACAAATGCCACAATATTAAATTAGGTGGTTTACACCATAATTTGCTTACCCACTCCTTGTCGTCGGACATTGTGTTCTGTGTAATGGTGCTCTTCATCTTCTAACACTGATTACAAGAGTATATAATCCTTTTCATTGTAATCTTTTAAACAACATTTTTACCTTTTATAGTAATTATTTAAGTTTATATCTTCCATGAGAGTTTAAGCCACTTGAGTTTAAGGACCGTGAGTTGATTACTTTGGATCCTACCTTAGGCATTTGGATTGTCTGTTTTTATAGGTTTTGCCTGTGGATGAAAATAGGCATGAAATTTTAATGAAAGAATAGTTCAGTTTTTTTGGACATATTCCTTGCCGTTAAGGACCATAGTCTCATTATTAATAAACATTTTTTCCCCTTCTTTGCACCTCTTTTCATAGGAGAAAGTTTTTGGATATGCCATTTAAGGAGACAAAAAATTCCTCAAGGACATCTACATTTGAGCATCACATTTGCCTGGCTTTATTCCATGCCACAATATGGTTTAGCTATTTGAAAAATGTCTTTAGTGGCAAACACAAAACAGTCAATCATGGGTGCTGGGATACTAGCCAAATTTAATTATGTTATGGCTTTGTAACTTTTATAAGTCGATTTTAACATTTTTTGAATACAAGGAGCCATCAGAAGCAAAATTAATAATATATGTAGTTTAATATTTTGCTTTTTATTTAAATTTATTGGATTTGATGGCATGTAAAATGTGGAGGGTATGAAACTTTATTTTACTTATGAAATATAGTTTGTTGTGTGTTAAAGTTTATATTAGTGCCAGCAAATGTAGTCCGAAACTATTCGTAAGAAATTTTAAATGTATTTAACAGTATTGGGTTTCGTGAATAATAGTAATTAAAAGGCAATGTATACAAAGTCAAAATCAACTTCTTTATAGAATCTGCAGACAAAGCACATATGTCAATCAGAATAGGTATAAAAAGAGCGGCCAATCAAAAAACATTTGTGGTAATGTTTTTAATTGCTTTATAGGACTATGAGGAGAGCATTACTGTTCTGAAATGAAAGTTATTGAATGAATAGTTATTCCTGTCCATTTTTTACATTATAAAATTTAATCAACAATATACCCTTTTCATACTTCCGTATTAATACATTTAAGTCTATTTCATTCTTAATTCTCTACATAATTTTGTTAGATGTATTATAAATTATCCATTACCCCTTCTCAAGGACTCTTGAGTCATTTTAGTTACATCTAGGTCTCAAAGGATATCCATATGCATACATATTTATATATTTATGCAGGTTCTAGAGAAAGGCTAGAGTTTATTTTTTATTTTCCACATTTCAAGTAGTGTTACATATATTTACAGTAAGAACAAAATAAAAGTTTATGATTATAATGAAAAACTTTTTAAAGTATGAGTTAAGTATTTGAGGGGAAAAAAATGAGGTTATTTTTTTTGCTTCATAACACACCGAAATAACCTCCAAATAATCAAGGGGATAAAGGCATAATGAAAAACCATAAACAAAATGAAACTATACAAATCCCCATCTGCTCTAAATACAATTGATACGACAAGCAATAATAAAGAAAAAATTCTAGTTTTTATTTACCTAAAGCAAACAAAACTAAGAGAGAAAGTTAAAAGATAAACTGAGAAAAACCATGTGCTCAAAAAGGCACATAATACCTTTTAAGGAGATGAATGTTTTCTCAAGGACATTCACATTTGAGCATCATGTTTCCCTGGCTTTTTCACATGCCACAATATTCTTAATATAAATTTACCATGCAACCTGAGATATCAGTAGAAGAACGTTTTAAAGAATTTAGACAACTTGTCTATAAAATTTTTAATACTTATTTTGTTTTTATGTTTTCAAATCTTCATTTGATTATTTGATAAAAATTCAGGTTCTTCACAGAAATTCTTCATCTTGTTATTCTGAACATATTAATAGTAGTGGATTTGAAGTTCATGTTAAATTTTTGGATCTTTTGTAGGTCTACTTTAATAAATTTTTGTTTTCTCTTTTTGTGATATTTTAGTTTTATCTTTATGACTGCTAATGTTTGGCTGCTAGACAGTGTATATGAAAAATTGCTTAATTAGGTAATATTATCTTTACTTAGGATTTGTTTTCTTCTGTCAGCCTGTTAGGATTGAGGTGGATACCTTAATCTATCGAGTTGGTGACTGAACTGAGTTGAGGCAGATTTTCAGTCTGATAAGGGTTGGTCTCTTTCATAATTTTTTACTTTTTAAATTTTTTTATTTCTATGGTGTAACCATTTAGTGCCATTCGTTTAAAGCCTGGGCTTTTCCATTTTGTGAGTTCAGAACTCTTAATTTTTATGTTCCCAGCCCCAGGAGAGTGCTGGAATCTCTCTACAGCTTCTCAGCTTCTGAACTGCAGCTCTGTAGTCAACTTTGGTCTCACCAACTCAGGCCCCTACGCTCCCCTCCCCATTTTGGTCTCAGTGGTAGGATTGGCTTGCAACATATTAAGTCTGTCTCTCTTTGGTGGAGGTAGAACCCTCTGTTATATTGTCCACACGTTTCTTGTTGTTGTCGTTGTTGTTGTTGAGTCCTAGTTTAGGGACATTGGAATCTTTAGGCATCTGATATATAATGATTACTCTCATGATGAATTCAGAGCCATTTGAGAATTGTCAGGTGTATTGGTAAAATCTAGGATCCAGGCTCAATTATAGGACAAAATGGGCTCATTGTTCTGAGCAGATTTGGACTCTTTCAACAGAGTGTTCCTTTCTGTTTTCATTACAAGAATGAGAGTAGGTGAGAATTAGTGTGTATCATTTATATGGATATCTTTTATGAATTCTGAACCATATGACTAAGCATAGGAAGTACAGAATCTCCAACTTAAAACTGCTTGATTGTGATCCCTTCTAATCTTTTAATTTTATGTTAATTGTAAGACCTTATAATAATGGCCAAACTTATGTTTAGGATTTACTAAGAGTGGCAGTTAGTGTTAATAGCAGGTGACACAAATACAGACAAGCAACTTCCCTTATAAAAAATTTGCCAAAATTTGGGATCAGATTATCATAATGTGGACTAAATTAGGAGAACTTGAACATGCCAGTACTTAGGTGGAAATTTACCAGGAAAAGAAAGTATCTTTAGACTATCTTCGTTTGATTTTTATTTTGTATAATTAGTTTAGCTCATTCATAAATTCCCTCAAAGAAAAATTTTGGCATAACTTTTATATTAAATGATTGATTTCATACTGAGAAATGTTAAACTACATTTTTGTGTTTTATATTTTCTTTTTGCGATTTTGGGGGGTGGGCGTGAGGGGAGCAATTGGTAGGGAGGGTGACTGAAATAGGTTTTCAGGTATAGAGTCCCAATTTGTAATATTACTTCTGTTGGAAATTAGAATATGATTTTTATACATTTTAATTTCATTCACTATCAAAGAACCAGATAGGTTCTGTAAAATGGATGAGAGTCATGTGTATAGGTCAATTAATGATTATCAAACCCATGTATGTGAATTAAGTATGGATATACACACATACAAGCATACAGTTTTTTGTGTTTCATTTTCAGAAGCACTTGGTTAGATTCCGATATATCTGATATGTAGGGTTTTCTTTTAAGATAATGCCATCTGTCATTTTGGTGATAGTTATGCAAGAAAAGGTTAATGTCTCATCTGATAGCATAGGAGAAAAAAGCATTTATAAAATGCGATGCTACTGATCTGACCATATGTAGAAACCATAAGATCAATTTGCAGATTTTTGGATTTTATTGCTTTTCTTAAATATGAGCTATTCATTATGTTTTATGATACTTGAAACTAATCGAGGTCATTGTGGTTAGCTTTACTCACAGTCTTGGTAGTGTTTTAGGGAAATAAGGTAGTAAAGTATGAGACATCAGTCATCTGTGTCCATTGCTTTGCAATGTTGACTTTATTTGAATATGGGTTTACTGTCATTCTTTTTTTCCTGGAAAAAACTTGTTTTCTTTGTGTATTATATTTTTCAATAAAGTCTACTGCACTTAATTCTTGTCTGTCAGCATTTGAATTGTTTCTATTGTACTTTCCACATGCTGTTGATATTTTTCTAGATGGACTGTTTGGCAGCAGTATTACAGCTTTGCTTTCTGATGGAAATAGGTCTGCTCACCAAGCTGACTAAGGTTTGGCTGCAGGGATGTTACTAGCTCATTCATTTGTGCTAGAGACACATTTGTTGAAATGATGTCCCAAAGCTATCAAATTAACAGTGGAGTTCTTTTACCTGGGAATACCTGTTTCAGTATTCCCTTGCTAAAATTGGAAAGTGAGCTTATTTTGTAATTGTATCTTAAGTCCTTTGTGTTTGAAGGATTTGTGTACATTCATCCTTTTAATATTTATTTAGCAACTACTGTGTGCCAAGCTCTGGATTAGATCCTGGGAATGTAGCAGTGAACAAAACAAAAATTTCCTGCCATCAGTTTACATTTTAATGGGGAGCTGGACAATAATAATTATCATTTGTAAGATAGCGATTGATGGTAAAGAGAAGAAAAGCAAAACAAAGAGGAAGCTATAAAACTACGTAAGGTATTCACAGTTTAGATCCTGAAAGGTACCCCACTTGTATAAAGACCTGGTGGAAGTAGGAGAGCCAGCCTTCCGGATATACGGATATGAGCATTTCAGAAGGAAAGAGCAAATCCAAAGGTCTGGCTGGAGTTAGGCGCATGCCTTAGTGTGAATTAAAACATAAAACAAAACAAAAAAATTTTTTACTTGGAAACATTTTCAGATTTACAGAAAAGTTAAAAAAATTTCTGTAGACACGTTGCTTAGAGACCTTACTCAAGTTTTGTCACTTGCCCAATGGTAATGTTCTTTAGATCAAAGGTATCTAATCTAGGGTCATGCATTGCATCCAGCTCCCATGTTTCTTTAATCTCCTTCAGTTTGAAACGGTTCCTCAGTCTTTCTTGAATTTCATGCTGTTCACAGTTTTGAAGATTACAGGGCACTCATTTTATAGAATACCCCTCAATTTGGGTTTGTCGAATGTTGTCTAATGATTAGACCCGAGATACCTATTTTAAGCTACAATTTCACAGAAGTGATTTGTTCTTAAAGAATCCTATTTGGTGATGCACAGTTTATCCCATTAGGTAGTGTTAACTTTGATTACTTGATTAAAGATGATGTCTACCAAGTTTCTGTTACTCCCCCTCTCATTTTAAAAGTAGAATTTTATGGGAAGTTACTTTGAGACTATGTAAAGTTATGTTTCTGTTCCCACTTTCACAAACTAGTTTTAACTAACACCCATTGGTGTTTCTCAGCTAAATTAATTTTTATCATGATCATTGCCAGATGGCGATGATATTCTGATTCAAGTTGTCCTGCATTTATTGTTTGGCATTTTACTGTGAGAAAGAGATTTAATTAATTATTAATTCATATCAGTTGGTATCAGGGATTCCTGTTTTATTCCATGGGTTATACTCCCTTACCATCATTATTTATTTTAATATTCAAATTATCCCAGATTTGCCACTGGGAGCCCTTTCATGCTGGCTTGTATGTCCTTTTAGCATGTTCCCATCAATTTCTGTGTACTTGTTTACTTTTACAAAAAAATGCTTATCTTGAAATATTTATAGGTTCATAGGAAGTTGCAAAAGTAATACAGAATGGTCCTGTGTACCCTTCACTCAGTTTCTCCCAATGGCTATGTTATCTAACTATGGTACACTATCAAAATCAGGATACTAGCATTGACATAATTCACGTGTGTAGTTCTCTTCCATTTTCTCTCCTGTACACCTCTTTACTGTTGGTGTAAGATGCAACAGATTAACCTTCTAATTGCCTTGTTCTAGTCCTGGAATCAGTCATTTCTCCAAGAAGCCCTAATTCCTTTTAGTGGAGAGTACTATTTTAAAATATGTTCGTTGCTGCTGGAGCGTCTCTGCACTCAGGAGACCCTTTCAGTGGACAGATTGAGGAAGCGTGGGTGTGGGTGTGTTCACCCACACAGACAATTAATCTGTATTTTTGTATCTTCATATATTGAAAACTATGAATTTACACTGATACTTATTATAATCTTGGGCCAATGCTATGTGTTCATTCTAGCTCTTCTCCCCCTCCCCCGTATTTGTACTTCTCCCAATAGTGAGAGCTGGTATCTCATATCATATAGTTAGTAATTTGCTCAGTTCAAAGTCAAGTGAAAGATTTTTCAAGAAGTTGATAGTGAAGGATTGTTCAAAAATGTTTGTAGGTCAAATAAAATGATAATTGGGTTAACAGTTGGAGGTCATTGACAGGTATGAGAAGAATCGTTTAGATAGTTTGGCGGTGGAGGTGCTGATGGGGAGGGGAGAAAACTGGAGCGAGTTCTAAAGAGAAGAGAAGAAAGCTAAAGACAGATCGTATCGATACCTCTTTTGAGGAATTTTCCTATAAAGGGAAAGAGAGAAATGGGATGATAGCTGTATGGAAAGTGGAGTCAAGGGATTTTATTTATTTATTTTTTTTTGACGAGTAAGAGAAATAACATGCCAACGGCAGTAATAAAATAGAGAATAGAGATGCCAGAATGGCTATGGTGGGGAAGAGAATCGCTGTAGTGTTGTCCTTTAGTAGGCAAGAGGCGGTGTGTGATTTAGTGCATAGGTGGAAGAATTGGCTGTAGCTAGGACTAGAGTAATAGCGGGACAAACAATATATAGGTAAACATGCAGAAATATAGACAGATTTGGTGATGAAAGCTTGTGCAAGTTCTTAATGAGCTAAGAAGCCAGAACTTTAGCTGGGAATGCAGTTGGGAGAGAGATTTGAGGTTTGAGGAGAGAGGAGAAAGTTTCAAATCATTCGGGAAAGTGGGAGAGAAAATGTGCCAGGGAAATAGTCCAGGATTGCCAATCAGCTAAGGGCTACTTGAGCATGGTTGTGTGCTTAAGTCACGTTTAGCTGTGGAGGTACAAGTACTGAGTAGAAAGAGAATTGGACTTAATCAGTGATGTGGTTTTTCCAGGAGAGTGATTAAGTGAGAGGAGCAAGAGGATAAGTGCAGGCCAGTGATTAAGATGATTGACTGTAATTGAAGTTATATAAAGAGTAGACAAAGAAGTGGGGAGGATGAAGCACAGTGGAAAATGATAGGATCCGGATTGAAGGTCCCTTTTGAAGGTCCCCGGATTGTTCAAGTTATGTTAGAGCGAGCTGGAAAGATAGGAACGGTGGTCAGTGAGTAGGATGCTTAAAATTGAGGTTATGGAGCTGTTGCAGTTATTGGTAATGATAAGGTTAAGGAGACCACGGGAGTGAGTGTCCACAATTAGAAGGATGTCTTTTCACCGTTCTCTGCCTCCTACAGAACATATGCTCCCCTGTACCCCCACCCCAGATTGTCTAGAGCTCCAGTAAATGTTGCTTCTAGCCAAGACTTGAATTGGGATCGTTACAGGACTTTGAAATAGGTTATGTTTCATTAGAGATATGAAGAGCTATAAATAATAAACAATACTTGATTGTCAGACTAGCGCTGTGATTTAGACGTTGTATTACATAGGTGTTAAAAATGAAATTTAAAGAAAATAGTTTTTTTATGGAACACATTAAATTAGTGATGAAATGGTTTTTGGTTCCATCTGTCAGTATCAAAGTTGTGCTAATAGGTTTAGATGTTAGAGTCAAACTTAAAGCACCTTTAAACTGTGTACCTCTTCAATTACATAACCCTTAAATGCAAAGTTCATGTTTAGGTAATGGTGCAAATAATGGAAATAATAATAACCAACATTTATTGAATGATTGAGCTTATGTATAGGGATTGTTTGGAGATGAAGCTCAAATTTAACTTCACAACTTGTGGGAAAATGGTTTTTTATATTTAGATTCTTGGTGGGTGGAAACCATATGGGCAAACTTCTGGTTATATAAAATGAGAGAGAAGGTTCTGTTGGTTTAATTAACTGAACAATTGACTAGAAGCAGGCTTGGAGGACTGTTCTTTGTCATTGAGTGGAAATGTGACCAAGTTTTACCTTCTGTAAACGAAGCACTAGTAAACAAAGCTTTGTTTGTTTGTTTTACTTTGAAATTTTAAAAAATGCTGCACTAGTTTTATGTCAAAGTGGCTTATTGCCTGAGCATTCTCCCTCTTTCCCTCCCTCCGCCTCTCCCTCTCTCATGCTCTCTCCATGTATATACATAGTTCCACAAAGAGATAGTAAATGTTGCTTTGTGTTGTTGGTCATTATCATCTCCAACATTCCTTAGTTACTAAATAGGCTTTGCAGTAAAATCTGATTCTTTCATTATAGAATGTCCACAAAGTGTAGGTTATTCTGCTTTTGGATGCCTTATTGTCTCTTTAAGTAGTCCAGTCTTCCCTGGAGTGTGTCCCTAATGGAGCACAATATAAACATCCTGCCTCAAGTGTACTTAGAATATTGCTGTCGAACCATTTTGGCTTAAGAAAAAGATGCTGCTGAACTATACTGTTATTGTAATATCAAAATACTGAGGCCATGTAATTTTATTAATTTGCTTTTTATAGGTACCGTGAGTGAAGAATAGGAAAACTAATAAAACTAGCATATTTTTATGTATTTTCCTTGTAAATATTTATTATATCCTGAATGAGCAGGTTCCCCCCCCTCAAAGTTTATGTATGATAATGAATTTTGTGAGTTACAAAAAATGGAAAATATTTCTAAAAGGTCTAATTTGTCTACAGTCAGTATTAGATTAGCAACTCTAATTTTATCTGCAGTAATTTTTCAGTTGATTACCAGTGTTAAATTAAGAATAGGATTCAGACAGATGTATTTAATTTTTAGAAGAAAACATTTAGAACATAGTTAAAATATTAAAAATACTAATAATTAGTTGAAGCAGCATTGCGTCCAATCTCAACCCTGCTACTTCATAGTAGTGCAATTCTTGGGAATTAAGTTCCCTAAAGTTAATTTTTTCGATTAAAAAATGATAACATCTGTAGTCCTCTTGGAAAATTAAATAAATTAACTGATTTTAATGAAATGAAATCTTATGTAACATTTTTAGCATAGTGTCTGAGTAACGGCTGCATCATTGTCACGGTGGGACTTGCACGGTCACTGCTCCTATGGACTTTACATAGTTCTTTGATTAATTCTCCTTCTGAAACATTAGCTACAACAATAATGTGATTCTTTGCACATTTTAAAATAAAATACACTGTAGTTAGAGGCTAATTGTAGAGATTTCAGTCTCTTTTTAGGACTGGGACTGGGGGTGAGGTGAGTGAAGTGAGGCACTTGCCTTGGGCATGGAACTTCAGGGGGTGTCAAAAAACCACCATAATTAAGATAAATACTATTTTATTGCAAAAATTCATAAACAAAATATGAAAATCAAGGTTTTTAATAAAGGCAGGCGCTGGAAAGATGCTGCGCTGAACCATATTGGTGCATGAAACTATAGGTAGCTAAAGATTTATATGAGCAAACAGGAAAACAGGCATATAGTGAAGTTTATCCATGTTGTGCAAAATATGTACAAGACACTTTTCACCCAATACTCTCTTCTTATTTTTCTAGGTAACTATTTTTTCTTTTGTTAGATGACAGGATAACTTTAGTTTGTCGTTTAATTTGGCTGACAGACTAAGACTTACAAAGCTATATTGTAAAATAAGCTTAAGAATTTTATGCAATAGATATTGATAAATGATAGAAGATCAATTAAGGTTAATTAATATGACTTAGATTTTTTTAGGTAAAATAGAAAGTACTACAAAAAGTAAAATAGTGTACGTAAGATTGAGAAGTTTTTCTGTGTGTATGTAGGATGTCTTAAAAAAATTTTGTGTTTTATTTACAAATGATTTGTTTGTTCCCACTACTTTTGGTTTTGCATTTGTATTTAGAGTTGTAATAACAGAAGGAGGAAATGTGTTACAAATCTATTTAAATAACATTTCCTGGTCACTTATCTGTACAGCAGATACACAGAAATATGTTTCCTATTCCTTTGTTGTTTTAACTTTAAAACCTAGATGTTGTTCAGTATTCTGTTAGAATAATTTTATTAAGCTTAGTAATGTTTAAAGTATAAACATCATAAAATTCTAATTTTGTCACTTATAAATTGTTGGCTTGGGTAAGTCTTTTAACCTCTCAACATCAGTCGCTGTGCCTGCTAATATTAGTATAATAGTACATAGTTTATACATTAGTGAGGGTTAAAATTAACTGCATGTAAAATGCTTTGCACAGCACATGGCACAAAGTAGTCAAGAAAAGTTCCTTTTACTAATAGCAAATACTGTATTGACTTGAATAATTTAGTTAGTTTTTGGTAGATAGGCTATAAAGTACAGGCTATGACAAGTTATTTGGTCAAGTTATTTTATATTTTTAAAATATTTAAAATATTGCATATTTTAAAATGACTTCCATTAGCTGAAAGAACAAAAGGAAACATATAGCATCAATCCTCATATCTGATAGAGGTTAGGAAACGAGTTAAAAATGTTGGATATGGAGCTACTGGGCAGTTTCATATCCAAGAGGATTGACAGTTATTCAGCAAGAACAACATATGATAAAGACATTTTTTTTGAATGCTTGGAAATTATAACAACTTTCTTTTTCCTCTTTTAACTTTTTGTTAATAGGATGGCTTAAATTCCTTGGTCCTTGATTTGGATTTTCCTGCTTTGAGGAAAAACAAGAATATAGATAATTTCTTAAATAGATGTAAGTATGTATAAACTTTATATTTGATCACATAACTATAGTTTGATGAGATTTGTTTTATTAATATTAAAATTCATTAACTTATTAACTAATTAAACTTAAGATTTTTTAGGTTGCTAATTGATTAAATATTAACATTCTTTATTTTAAAGCAAATCTGCAGAACCAGTTGCAATATATAGGGTAGGTAAAGTTCAAGATTTTGTATAAATTATTGAGACTAGTGATTTCAAGTTATTTATGGCAGTTTGAAGAGAATTTTTAATATTAACAACTCTAAGACTTAGCTTTACATTCTCTGGAAGAGTTAATGAGCTTTATGTTGGTATAAATGTAGATATTTCAGTCTAGTTAATAAGAGATAATGTGATGACAGTTATTGCCATATATGTGGTAACTCCTCTGGATATCTGCCAGTATTGATGTTACAATGAAGGTGCGGATGAAGTTGAATTTTTATAAATTCTTAAAAGTAATTAATATATACTTTATATCAACATAGTAAGCTCTTTAATTGGGAATTGTCAGAGTCTAGTCTAATTTCCTAATTAAACAATCTCGTCTGTAGTTTATAATATGTGATTACTTTTTTCAAAGCAGGCTACCAAAATTCATTACTAAGATTAGCCTTGCAAGTGGTATTATAGCAGCTTTATTCCGTGATTCAAAATTCACTCCAGGATTGCTTGGATCATCACTGTTTCAGCTGTCATCTAACTTGTTAAGCAGCAGAGTCAGAAACAGAGTAGCTTAACTACTACTTTTTGGTAGGCAGTAGTGTTTGTTTATGTGTTAATAAACCATAAAGTTTTGGGTTTTTGATGTAAATAAAGTTAATGTATATCTTAGATTTTTAAATTTTCTTGAAAGAAAATTTGTTTACGAATGTGGTAATATTTTTAAATATTGTTTGTAAATATGATTAATATTAAAAATGTGATTTTTTATTATAGATGAGAAAATTGTGAAAAAAATCAGAGGTCTGCAGATGAAGGCAGAAGACTATGATGTTGTAAAAGTTATTGGAAGAGGTGCTTTTGGTGAAGTCCAATTGGTAAGAAAGTGTTCTGTTCCTTTTATTTGGTTCATTTTTGAAGACATAGTTTCCTGAAATGTGATCAGTAGCCCCTGAGTAAACCTAATTTCTGTGCCCAGACATGCCAGCATTAGCTTTCTGAGCTTGGTCAAGTCCTTCCATCTCTGAGAGCCTCAGTGTCTTCATCATTGAAAGGAGGCAGTTGTGCTATAAATACTGGGTCTCTTCCAGCTCGGAAACACTGAGATTGAGAATAAGGCCAGCTTGGCTCAGCATACGATCTGCTTAGCTGTTAATATTCCTCCAGAACTAGAAGTGTGTTTTTATAGTATGTTCAGATTATTAACGTCTCTGCCTAATTAACTGAGATTTAGAGACCTAAGAAACACATTTTAATAACTGAAAACAAATGTGAAATTTATCTTTGCAGGTCAAAATGGTACCAACTGAAAACATTATAAATGTTTGCATTATATAGTTACAGTATTTTGAGAAACTATAAATAATATTTCTATTTTCATCACCTGAGTATAAACTGCTTCTGTCTTTGTCCTTATAGTTAAATTACAGAGTCAGATTCTGTTTTTTTACTCAACAGTGTTTTTACTCATCTTCACGGGGCACTGAAAGAAGTAGTGATCGCTATGTACATGCATGGGTTTCTCTAGGAACAAGTCATGACAGACTAACATTTGTCTTTTCCTTTCATCCCTTCTTTCTTTGATAGGTTTATTGAACTTGTAGATCAGGGTAGTACAACAGGTGGAATATATATAATAAATTTGAAAAAGCCTGACATACTTGAGGACAATGTAGAAAATTTCAGTGTTATGCATATGGATAGGCAGCTTTATAACATTTGAAAACTGTATTCTAATGAGGCTGGCGAAGGCAGGAATGATACCTTAGATCCCCAGGGACAGGTTCTAGGGTTCTCTCATTGAACATTTTATTAATATTTTTATGGAGACATTAGTCTCATGTTGGAATAATTTTGCTGATGAGTTAAAACTGAAGTATGAGGATGATTTCAGATGAGCCAAAATCCAGAAATCATCAATTGGGAAGATGATTGGTCAGATGGAAGTGAAATTTAGCCAGAGTAATGACCTATACTGGGATATAAAGAACTCAAGGAATAGATTACTCAATAGTAATGATGAATTAAAGAACAACTTTCCATGAATGTCAACCAGGCAAGAGTCGTTAGTGATGTGGTCACCCAAAACAGTAAAGGAAGTTTGGACTGCTTTAATATAGTTTCTGTTTCTCATTCTATAAGGACACCAGTCAGATTGATTTAGGGCTTACCCTACCAGCCTCATTTTAAATTAATCACCTCTTTGTAGGCGCTGTCTCCAGGTACAGAACATTCTAAGGTACTGGAGGTTTAGGGCTTCAGAATAGGAATTTGCTCAGGGTGGGGGGACAGCGACACACAGTCACCCCATAACAGTATATATGTGTTTGTTGGGACAAACTTCAGTGATAGTACTTTTTCCACTGTGATATGCATGCTTGCTTTTTTTATATTTACCAACTTGTCTTGTATGTAACCCTCTTATCTTTGAAAGAAAAAGTTACAGATTTTAGCTTTGCACATATCTTCTTAAGGTAAATGGATAGTCTTCATCTGTATTAATAGAATTTACATCATTCTTCACATATTTGATTAATTGATTGGCAAATATTACATGTCAGGTGCCATTATATGCATTGGCAGTATATTATATGGATACTCAAACGAGGCACCTGCATTCATGGAGCTTTTATTTTGAGCTAACCAGTATTATAGTTTCAAAAAGAAACTGGTCTGAGTTCTAAAAATGGAGTTATGAATTATCCTTCTCAAACATAATGATACATGGTAGGAATTGTATGATTATTTGAGGGAGAAGTATAAAAAGTTTTCATGCTTAGCAGTGGAAATATTTTTAGCATTTTCATTTTTGAAGTTATATGTAATTATTTTGGTATGTATAGGGACCTTTAGTTGTTTTTGTGATATTGCCTACTCTGTACTTAAGAAAAACATTAAATGACATTAAATTTTTTCCTGGTAGTTGTTTTATTTAAAACTACACACATTAGTATATGAATGCATTCTCACTATCAAAGGTCTAAGTTGCTTAGAATTAGGTAGAGTAAAGTGGGTGAAAATCTCCATTTACCGTGTCTTCTCTCTATTCCCAGTTTTCAGACACAAAGGTAGCCAGCCTATTGGTATCCTTTTAATACTTTGATAATTAGCAACATTTGAGAACTGTTGCAAAATTAGTGTAAGTTATTTTCAATGAAGTTACATTTTATCGTAATTATTTTTATTCTAGGAAAATGAAAACCTTTATTGAGTTAAAAAATTGCATCAATTCTATTCTCCATTGAAATGAAAAATTCTTTTATTTATACGATGAATATATTCATAGTGGAATAATAAGGAAATAAGCCAACATTATATTTTTTAGAATCTTTTACTTTGATATGTAACTTTATATTACTTTGATATGTAACTTTTCAATTGTTCATAAAAATGTATAATATGTGTATGTCATATGTATATGTATTTTAAAGGATTATATTATGTACAGTTTTGTAACTTGTATTTTTTTATATAACAATAAATGGTAACACATACTTTTATAGACGTTACAACATGCCCCTCAGGCTTCTAAGCAATTTCTATATAGTAACCAATCTTCACAACAGTTCTTTTAGATAGATGCTATTACTATCGTGCTCATGTTATAGACAGGGAGATTCGGGTAGAGAAGATAACCTGTCAGAATTCACATAGCTACTAAGTGGTTGAAATGAGATTTGGACCTAGGCAGAGAACTCCAGAGTCCATTCTCTTTGCTGTATGGTCTTAACCATATTTCCATGCCAATAAATACAGACTTCCTGTGTAATTTTATTGGCTGCGTGGTGTTTCACTGTCATCTTATTCAGGCTCTTCTTAACCAGTGTTCAGTTATTTTTTCTTGAAACACTACGTTTTCCCGTGTTCCTAGCTCTTAGTTTCCTTAGTGATTCATTCTTCACCTGGCTTCTAAGTATTGTACAGTAAATCCTCACTTAATGTCCTTCATATGGGTTCTTGGAAACTGCGACTCTAAGCAAAATGACATACTACAAAGAAGCTAATTTTACCGTAGGTTAATTGATACGAACAAGAGTTAAGTTTCTACGGCATATTTCTGGTCACAAAAACATCACCCAACTTCTAAATAAAGACCCAAAACACTTCTAATCTTAACCATGGAAATAAATGTGAGCTATACATACATTTATCCTGGAGGCTCAGAGCACAAGGCAGGAACCTACCCTGGACAGGATACCCTTCCATCCCGGGGTGCACACACGCACACACACCTCGACACCCCCACACCCACACCCCTGCTTACACTGAGACAGTTTAGATAGGCCAGTTAACCTAAAGTGCACATCTTTGGGATTTGGGAGAGAATCAGAGTACCCAGAGAAAACCCGCATGGACATAAGGAGAAAGTGCAAACTCTACACAGACAGTGGCTCCCAGCTGGGAACTGATTTTTTTTTTTTCTGTGTCAACATTATAACAAACTGATGTTGAATGAAACATTATTCAAGGGTCTCTTATAGTTCCCATAGACTAGACTCTTGTTTCGTTGATCTACATTCCCTCCCAAGTGAGCTCATGCATTCCTATGATGTACAATCTGTATAATGGCAAGGCTCACATTTATACCTATTGCTCAGAACTTTCTATTTTGCTTTTCAAACTCATATCCATGATGGCTTATTTGACATCATTAAGATGTGTCACAAATATCTAAACCATGTGTACTTAGAATATTAGATTCATCCACAAATCTGTTTCACATATCCTCCCCATTTTAATAAATGGCTCCAGTATCAACCCAGTTGCTCCAGCCAAAAGTTAGGAGTCATTGCTGATTTCTCTTTTTCTCATTTCTTATATTTAATTTTTTACTAAGTTCTACTCCTAATTTTTCTCCAGTCTCTCTTTTTTTTTTTTTTTTTTTTTTTTTGGCATTTACTGCCGTCACCTTTATCCAAGATAACTCATTCCTAGTCAGGTATGACCATCTGCTTTTGTATTCTGCTTTGTTTTCCAATTCTGCTAACAGTGATTCACCATTGTACAATTGATTTTGAGTTAGGGAGTGCTGATGAACAAAATATCAAGACCATGTGTATTAAATCTTCTGCACATTAATGCTATTCTGTCTCATTTGGACCCATGTTACTATTTGGCAGACTCTTTCCCCTATACTTCATATCCTTGTATTTTCATTTACCACTCCTACCCCCAATGCCAATGTGGGTATAATAGAATCAATTATGGGGCTTTTTCTAACATCCATGTTTTGTTTTATTCTGTTTTCTTTATTTGCCCACCTCCCTGTATTGAGATATATGAAGAACGAGAAGTAGAAATCAGATCTGCTTAATACAGACTGCTGCCAAATTGATCCTTTAAAAATATATTCATTGTATCTCTCTCGCATTTCATGGCTCCCTTGCCTACTAAATGAATCATGAAGTCTTCATCCTGGCCTTCTAGGCCCTCTTTTAAGAAGTCACCAATTTTATCTTTTAACCCTTACTTTCTGTTATGCCATTCATTCATTTTGGACAGGCTTCTAATTTCAGAGCATGCTCTTTGTTTACCTGCCTCTTTCTTCGATCAGACAGTGTTCTTTAAGTGCTCTTCCCTACTCTTTACCTGAGTGATCTCTCTTCTGCATCTTTTAGTTATACATTTGACCCTCGAACAATGTGGATTTTAATTAACTGCACAGGTCTAGGTCCACTTACGAGGATTTTTCAATTGACCCATGTGTGTGCAGCCAGATCATATCTGTGATTGGAATTTTTTTTTTTTTTGCCTTTATTTTTTGCCTTTTTATATCCCGCAGCAGAGAACCTGAAACATGGAAAGTTTTCATTGAAATGAATTGACTGTGATTCTTTCTCATCCCTGGGCTCAGGTGCTTCCTGGGGATTAAGTGTGCTGAAGGGGGATGTAGGCTCTCACTGACAGGAGTCAAGGCAGATGTGAGATGAGGATCTATTCTCTTTTTTTTTTTCCCTCCTATTGGCTTGCTTTTAATTTAATTGATTTTAAACTAAGCTTTTAAAGTGGAATCAACCAGGAGGAAAGAGTGTGGGGAAATTGTCTTCTAACATTTGTCATGTAAACTCAAATATTTTATTCCTTTTTTGGAAAAAGAGAGGCTTTTGGTTACGAAGCTATTTCTGAGTTGCAAAAATTATCTTACTCCCTTCATGTTTCTGTAATTCCTGTCTTCCCCCATTCGGTCTCAGCTGCCACAACCAGGCCAGACAAAAAGCACAAGGACACTCTTTTCTTTCATCTTTAGCCGAAACCTTAACTACTCCAGGTCTGTCAAATAGATACATTGGATCTTCTTATTCAAAAATTTGTCTATTGTTTTGATGTTAAAAATAAATTTGTAAGCTACTCATGGGCCATTTGTTTAGAATGATTTTCTAAAAGATTTTGTCCACAAATGTTTCAGGAGAAGTGTGTCTCTAGCACACTATAGACCGTTTTGTCTACTTAATTTTTAAAGTACATATTAGCTGTAGGAATTACAAATAGAAGAAAAACAAATATAAGAAAATGAAAATCATCCAGTTTTCCATCAGCTTAAAACCACTGTTAATTCTTTTTGACCTTCCTCACTCTTGCTCTCCCAACTCTTTTGCCCCCCCAATATATAGTCAATTAGATGGTGCTTTTGCATTTATTCATTATTAAATTAGAGATGAGGAATATAACACATTTTTTTCTCTAACAAAAATATTGGAGTAGGTGCAAACTTTTTGTCCTTCAGGTACTTATAGACTTGTGACATGTAAACAAACACATGTAAAGCTTCATAATAAAATGAACTAAATTCCATTTAACTAAGTGCCATTTGTCTGATGGAGTTAGCTAACATTTTCATTGAGTATATTCTATGTGCTAAGTATTAATATTCATTATCTCATTTTATCTTTGCAGCAATTCTATGAGATTCTTATGTAAGTGGAGTCACTGAAATTTAGAGGAGTTAAGTAAATTGGCCACATAGTTCATAAATAGCTAGGAAATTTGCCCAAGTTTGTTGACACCTAAATCCCTGTTTTTAAGCAGTACTCTACAATGTGACAGTGAATAGCTACTATATCTGACTGTTTATCCATCCATGTTCAATGGAAGAGAAAGAACTAGAGAACAAGGGAATGTACAGAGATGCTGAGGGAGATTATATAATAGTCATTCAGAAAGTGTCATATTCAGAAGGACAATCAGTAGAATCCAACTTTCCTAAAGTCATGGTGCTTTATTGTAGTACTCTAATATTAGTGCTAATGAATTCTAAAGGTATGAGGTAGACGTTTGGCATGAATACAACTATTGCCTCTTAATGTTTGTTTTGTAGATAAAGTCAAAGACTGTGGCAGTTCCTGTTATGAGTCAGTTAAGTGTCCTATCACAGTTGTGTAAATGAAATCCGGGCCTTACTAATGAGAGCATCTATCCAAAATAGTCTTTATTTATTAAGTGTTATAGATCCCGTATAGATATGATTTTGTTGAGTTGGACAATTCAGCATTGTGCCAATCACTGGACATTTCCACAAATCCAAGTTTGTATTATGTTCCTAAAGGAGCTTATGAAGCAGACATGTATACAACTAATTGTAATATTAGATTATAGTACATACTGTGGAAGCACAGAGGAGACAGTTTTACATAAAGAATCACCAAAACTAAAGGTAATAGCATTTTCCTCATATTTAGAAAATCATCTTATACCTATGTTGTGTAATTTTGTTTTCTTAGAATGAATGGCCTTCTTGGTTTATTTTTGTTTGTTTAGTTAATTCATATGTAGAAGACTAAACATATAAACAAATATTTAACTTCTATCAGATGACAAATACCTTAGTTTGTTCAGAGCTGTGCTTTTCACAGAATCCTTAAAACTTCATGGTCTGAATCAAGCATAAACAATATTGTGCTATAAATTAATTGACTGTCTCTTGTTTTATGGATTGCTTTTTCTAATGAAGTTAGGAAACATTCAAAATCTAATTTGTTAGAGTAAATGAAGTTTTGAAGAGTGGTATAAATATAGAAGAGGGAGTACCTTAACCTCTTTTTAGCTAAACCCAACATCTTTTGGAGTCTTCTATTGATTGCTTTTTTTTCTTGATAAGTCACATTTTCCTTTTTGCCTATACAGCAATTTTAAAATAATATACTGGTCCTTATGAATATGTGATAGAGACTTCCGTTTTTGTTATTTTTCTTTGACGAGTATTGATGTTTATTCTAAGTCTGTCAAGTTACTTGCTGATCACCCTTAGCTGTGCTCAGTTTTATACTTTGTAAATGTACATGTGTGAAAAGACCAAGTTTTCCACATCCTTTTGACTGGCAGGACTGAGCCTCCCCACTTCTGCTTCCCTTTTGCACTTTTAGGGCATGGTATTATTTATCTTTGTTAGGGAGGGCTAAAATAGGCCTTGCTTCGGAGCGTGAGTCTTTCTCCTAAGCTCTCTCCTCTGGATGCCCAGAAAATTAGCAAGGTTTCTCCTCTGTTGTTTGCTGGAAATTCAATGTCCCTTCAATGCTTTTAAAACTCCCCTGTCTCTGTTTTGTTAGCAACCGGATAGCAGTTGCTCTCCGCTAAACCTTGAGTGCTTTTTCTTTGCATAGTTCAGCCCTTAGCCAAGGACTCACATGGTTCTTTTAGGGACCTCCCTCTGCATAGCTCTTTACTTTCCTGTTTTCTGCCCAGCATAACCCAACTCCCTCTTCTGTCTTGGTCTCTGTCTCCAAGTCAAGCAGGACCACTGTGGTTATAGTTAGTTTAGGTGATCACTCGTATGCTGGTTGTGATACTGCCTTTAAGCAGTGTCCAGGCAATTATGGTATTGTTTTGGTGAGTTTATCTCCTCTCAGAGATTATAGTTTGTGCTGTCTATTTTACAAAGCCTGAAAACAGTTGGTTTATGTATTTTGCCATTTTGATGTTTTTTTTTTTTTACAATGGGAGAGCTAGCTGTACCAGTTACTCTATCATAGGCAGAAGTGTATGATTCTGAGTGATAGCATATTTGTATTTGATATTTCATGCTAAGACTTGTCTGTCATTTCTGTTAGTGATTTGTTCAAGTCCATTCAACAAATAAAATTTCTTATCTGGGTTTCGTTAGGTGGGGTGTTGTGGGGACTCTACTAAAGAGGTTCAGTGTGGTATGGTTTTCTGAAATTTTATTGTACTTTATGAAATATCTGATCTGTGAAGTATGATGATTCTTTCTTATCTTTTCTGGGGGAGGACATGAGTAATCCTTTGGTTTACCTTATTTTCAGAATCATAGGTGTTGATTCTAACTGTTGACAGTACTTGACAAAAGATAACTACATATATTGCCTGTTTGGTTTTGTTTTTCTTAAAACTGGAAATTTATAGTTTGGCCAGTTATCAAATAAAAAAATTTTGCAGATAATTTATTCATCAAATATTTAAAACTTATGGTATCTGTTAGGAAGAAAACAAATGGAATTCTAAGGTAGAGAACAATGAATTCCTACTTTGCATAGGATGGTCACTCCTTTGAGGAGATTGTATTTCAGCAAAGATTTACAGAAAGGTTATTATGTGCCAAACATTATACTAGACACTGGGTATTAAGCAGAGAACAAAGCACAGAAATTATTGCCTTCATTGGGTTTAAGTTCTGAGAGATAATAAAATAAGTGAAAATAGGATATAAGATGGTAATAAGTACAATGGAGCAAAAGCAAGGAAGAGAATGGAATAGGGAGTGTGTAGGTGGCAGAGGGGGAGGATGAGTTGAAAGTTTAAACAGCTTGATCAGAGTAGACCTCCCTGAGAAGGTAACATTTCGGGGGGGGATCTGAAAGAAGTGAAGGATTGGGTCCTGCTCTTAGAGGTAATTCCAGGCAGAGGGAACAAAACATGCAGAGATGATGTGGGAAGCTATTAAAGGTTTTTAAGAAGAGCGACAGGAAATGGTTTATATTTTAGAAGGATTGCTGGGTTGTGAGTGGGTGAGAGTGACAGCAGGAAAACTAGTTGAGACTTGCCAGGTGATTGAAATAAAAGATATTAGACCAGGAGGTGTCAGGACAATTAGAAATGGTTTGATTTTGAAACTTTGAAGGTAGGACTACATAATTTGCTGAATTGTTGATGAGCTGTATGAGAGAAAAAGAGGGGCCAAAAGTTTTTAGCCAGAGCAACACTGGAGGGATTAAGATGCCATCTACTGAAATAGGGAGACTGTAGGAGGAATAAATTCAGCAGTGAAGATTTGGGAAAGTTTTGGACATCCTATTAGATATCTAAGCATAAATGTTAGCAAACATTATTTATTATTAATTATCCAGTAAATGTTTATTATAATCATTCATTAAGCATTTATTGGTTCTGTGGTGACATTGGTTAATGAAATCTAATAAGTTTCAGCTGTACACTACCAATATGGCGTATATATGTTTACACTGTGTATTTACCTCCCATAGTTACATTTCTTTCTGTTACCACATATTTGACCCCTTTACCCCCTTCCCCAACCCCTACCCTCTAAAGATAGTTATAGTTTGAAGCTAGCATTTAAAGATATATTATGTTTCTTGGAATATTTAGGCTATTGATAATTTTCTGTTTCTCTCATTAAAGATGTTATACTTTTTCATACTTAGCTGAGGATCATTTTGTTTTGTGACTAAAGTCTTCTAATAATAATGTCTTATGATGTTCTCATCTTTCATGAAATTTAAGTATTTTTGTGTTTTAAAAATCAACAGGTTCGTCATAAGGCATCACAGAAGGTTTATGCTATGAAGCTTCTTAGTAAGTTTGAAATGATAAAAAGATCAGATTCTGCTTTTTTCTGGGAAGAAAGAGATATTATGGCCTTTGCCAACAGTCCCTGGGTGGTTCAGGTAAGCATGCTAACTTTTATAAGTTTATTTCCCTTTTTTATAAGTGCTTGTTGTTATAAAAATTTATTTTGTGTGCTAAAAATCTTCTATCACTTAGTGATAATATAGTTATTTTAATAAGATCAGATTCAGTGTGCTTTTTTAATGTTCCAAAGTAGTGTATCATATAGACATGATATTGGTGTGTGGAAGCTAGTATTACCTTCATCTCTTTTTTTAATTCCTTTATGAAGGATTGGATTTGTTACAAGTATGCCATTATTTTCTGCCTACTCTTTCTCATGATTTACATAAGAACAAGAATCAGCCTCTCAAAGAAAAGAAAAATCTTCCTATAATAAAGATTTTGAAAATTCTCCTATAGTACTTTATATATTACCTTTAACACAAGTCAGTACAGGTATTGGGGTTCCTAATTCAGCCTTTTATTTGACTGTTGAGGAATTTATGATTCTATTTTGCCTCCTTTTCAATTATATCCCTCACTACGTTTGTTTCTCTAAAAGACCTTTCTACTCATATCTAGTTTTGCAACATTTTGAACAAGCACCATGAGTAAGATTAGATGTATACCATTGCATGCTCAGAGTGCTTAAATGATCTAGGAACTTGATACCTTGCTGTGGAAGGCAGTTTGGAGGTAAAAAAAAAATTGTCAGTTGATGATTATCTAATTTAAAAGCTCATCACTATTACTTTTTTTAAAATGATGTTGAGACTCAACCCTTCTCCTGTGTACTTTTTCTTTTTTATTGTAGCTAGTGAATAGAAATATTGATAATATACAGCTAAAACTCAGATTTTTGTAGCAAATTATATATCAGGCTATAAGGATGATTATAATAAATTATTTCACTTTGAGCTTTAAATTACTTTCATAGTAACAGATACATTGTCATTCCTATCATTTCATAAATTGGTTCTTTGATCTTTAATTCTGCCAAATGGACCTTTATAAAATGTTCATTGAGAGAGCAATTTAATGGATCTGCAGAAGCAAGCGAACAGTGAAACACTGAACAGTTGAAAAAGTAACAGATTATAACTCTGGTTTTCATTTGTTTATTTCTATGGTAAAGGATATTCCACGTACCATTCGATTTATATGTATAAAATATGTAACTTTGGGGGGAAACTTATCAAAATGACTGACTTATTTTTTATTATTTTTTAATTATTCAGTAATTTTCAGTATAATTATAGAGTTGTGCAATCATTACTATTACCTAATTTTAGAACATTTTTATTATCTCAGAAAGAAATCTTGAACCAATTAGCAGTTATTCCCTAATCCTCCTTGACCCCAACCCTGGCAGTTACTAAAGCAATTACTGCTTTCTGTGTCTGTGGATTTGCCTATTCCGGATATTTCACGAAAATGGCTTATATATGATGTGGGCTTTTGTGACATCTTTCACTTAGCTTAGTATTTTCGGTATACATTTATGTTATAGCATGTATCAGCCTTCATTCCTTGTTATGGCTGAATAGTATTCTGCATGGGTACATATACCACTTTTTATTCATTAGTTAATGGACACTTGGGTTGTTTCAACTTTTTGGTTATTATGAATAATGCTGCTCTGAATTTTCTTTCATATTGATTTTGGCACATATGTTCACACATTTCTGTTAGGGATCTACCTTGCAGTGAAACTAATGAGTCATAGGATATGCCTATGATTTCAGTAGGGTATTTTTTTAAAGTTTTCAAATCTGTATTTTTTAATGGCTTCAATATTTAATTGTATGAAGGACCCATGATTTATTACTATATTCTTGTTGGAAATAGCTCTTTTCTTGTAGGTCCATCTTTTACACATGTGTGAATTATTTCTTTAAAATAGATTCCTAGTATTGGAATTGTTATGCACATTTGACATTTTGATAGATAGTGCCAAATTACCTTGTTTAGCAAATAATGGATACTGTGATTATTTTAAATTTCTATTCCATCTCATCCTTGTTACCATGTTAAGTTGCATTTCCTTGATTACTTATGAGGTTCTGCATATTTCATATGCTTATTAGTAATTTATATTCCTTCTCTATTGCTTATCCCACTTTTCTAATGTGTTTTGCTTTTTTTCATATTGATTTGTTGCAATGCTAATAGATCCTGAGTATTAATCCTTGATTTTATATAGGAAATCTGTATTCTCTTGGACTATTATTTGTCTGTCATTTGTTGAATTTTTAAGTTTAGATGTAGTCAGATCTATAGATTCTACATTTTGATACTTTCCAAAGGCCAGTATTATAAAAATATTATCTTAAATTTTTTTTAACTTTTTTATACTTAAATTTGGGCAATGAGAGTGCATTTCTAAATCACCAGGAATAAACACACACACACACACACACACCACAACCCCCCCCCCCCGAAGTAGGACTTGGTTTTCCCAGTGCCATTTATAGAGAAGCCTACCTTTTCCCCAAGAGGTAAATGAAATGTCCTGTATTTCGTAGACTAAATTACATATACACGTGAAATTCTTTTTTACTCTATTACATTACTTTAATCTATTATTTGTTTCTATGCTAAAATTATGTAGTTTTGATTTCTGTAGTTTTTCATATATTTCTATATCTGGTAGAACAAGTATCTTTTCATTGTTCTCTTATGTATTTGTGGGAGTTCTTAATAATTTTTTCTATGAAGTTAGAATTAACCTTTCATTCTTTTAGAAAAAAAGTTATAATTTTGATGTGTATTTCTTTGGTAGGTTTTTTTCATTGATTTGATTACTTTGGAATATTAGGTCTTTCCATAATAATACAGTATGCCTCTCTGTATAGACCTGATCTTCAGTAAAGCCATATTACTTTTTTCCCCAAAAATGAGAAGAAACTTATACCTAAGAAAACTATTTTTAAAATGTGTAGACATTGCAAAATGCAAAAAAACTGACATTGGCTCAGTCTTTAGTATTGTGTTAAACAGAACTTTTTTATCTTTTTTATTATGTTGAACTTCAGTGGGTAGACCTATAATGTTTATTCAGTCTGATGTTTGCTGAAGCCTTCTGGTTGAGACAGTAAAGAATTTGGCCTTTTCATCTATTCTGAGCTTACCAAATACTTTTTAACAGGAATAATGTTAAAGTATTTGAAATGCTTCCTTCAGCATTTCCTAAGGTGGTTTTCATATTTAATGTTATTATAGTACATTAAAAAAATAAATTTCAGGGCAGTATAAAATCTAAAGTAAATGTCATTTGCTGTAATAGAATTCTGAATTTGACTTACTAATGTTTTAAGTAATTTTCCATCTATTTGCATGTGACATTTGACCTTTAAAGTAATTTAATTCAATTTTTTTAAACATGGGCGTATTTATTTCATGAGGCTTGAAACCAAACTTTCTTGCAAATCTTTAAAGACAAAAATCTCAATATATTTAGTGATACGTTTTTTAATTTTTAAAATTATGACAAATAACTCCCAAATAGAAAAAAAGTATATTGAATCTCCCCAGGAACTGTTTACTCATCTTCAGCAGTTATGAGCCATGGCCAGTCTTATTTCTCTCACACCAGAAATTGGCAAACTTTTTTGGCAAAGGGTCACATAGTAAATATTTTAGGCTTTGAGGGCCAAGAGGCAAATTGAAGATGATATTTAGGTATCTATATAATGAGAAGACAAATTTTGACAGCTTTCTTATTGATAAAATTCAAAATGTAGTAAGTATATTTTTAAAAATACAGGTAGGTCTGCTTAGGAGAAGAATGAAATTATTTCATGGGGGCAATGACATTTGCTTAATTGGTGTTCGCAATTAGTGTTTCTTATCAAAATTGATTTGTTACAATGAATGAACTGATACTGATACATTATTGTTAACTAAAGCCCATAATTCAGATTTTCTTAGTTTTTACCTAATTGCTTTTCAATTTCATGATCCCATCAAAATAGTATTTTTACCTCTACTTATCCTATTTTCTTAGGCTCCTCTTGGCTATGATAATTTTCATACTTCCCTGTTTTTGATGACCTTTACAGCTTTGAAGAATACTGGTCAGTTATATTGTAGGATGTATATGCTCTTCTGTTGAAATTTGCCTGCTGTTTTTTCATTATTTAGATTAGGATTGTGGGTTTGCAGAGACTACAGAGGTAAAGTGCCATTTTAATCATATCACATCAAGGTTTTTTGTTGTTTGGTGTGTCTACTTTTATATAGTTTTGAGATTATGTCTTTAATTTTACTGATCTTTTCTTCTAGTGTCCAGTCTAACTTTAATCTCATTTCATTGGCTTGTTTCATTCAGCAAAATTGAGTTTTATCCATGATGTAATATATCAATAGTTCATTCTTTTTTATTGCCAGATAGTATTGTATAATTTGTTTGTCTATGCATCTTTTCAGGGACATTTGTGTTTTTTTTCCTTATTTTTGGGTCTTGTGAATAAAGCGTCATTATTAACTTACTTGTAGATCACCTTGTACACTTCAGTGATTTTTAGGCAGTTGTGCACCTGTCAGTGCAATCTGATTTTAGAACATTTCCACCATCCCCAAATGATCATTTTTACCTATCTGTAGTCATTTCCCATTTTCCTCCAGCCCCAGTCAACCGTTAATGTGCTTACTGCCTTTCTGGACATTTCAGATAAATGAAATCATACAATATATTGTCTTTTGGATCTAGTCTTTTCCCCTTAGTATACTGTTTTGAAGTATATACATATCATAGCATGTATTATACTTAGTGCTGAATAGTGTTCCATTGTACAGTATGGTATAATAAAGAATATATTCAGTCTTGTCTCCAATTCCTAGCAGAGAGCTTTTAAAAGCTCTTGGATTTCCTGAGTGATAGCAGTGTCTTTGTTATGCTAATGAGCCAACTCCTGGTGGCCTTTCCATAGATTTGAGATGGGGACTGTTCACCAGAAAGAACAAGCATATGATTAGAGGATTGGGACTTACTTACAGCTGCCCAAACTCTAGGGAGAAGGGAGCTGGAGATTGAGTTTAATCATATGGCCAGTGATTTAACTAATGATGCCTATGTAATGAGACCCTCATTAAAACTCTGGACATTGACACTCAGTGGAGCTTCTTGATTGGTGAGCACACTGCTGTGTGGAATGTAGTACACCCTGATTCCACAAGGAGGCACAGGCATTCTCTGCTCCCTCCCAGACCTTGACCTATGTGTATCCTTTATAATAAAACTGTGATCATAAGTATAGTCTTTCCTGAGTTCTGTTGAGTCATCCTCACACTCCTGGATTTGCAGTCAGTTATTCAGAAAACTCCTGAATTTGTAGTCAGTTATTCGGAAATGCAGGTGGCCTGATGCTTGAAATGAGGGCAGCCTTGTGTAAGACTGAGCTCTTAACTCTAGCTGTTTAGCATCAGAATGGTGTTACAGTATTCCTGGTTAGAGTAGAGAGTGTATGGGTATACCGTTTTGTTTGTGTACTTACCGGATGATGGGCATTTGGATTGTTTCTTCTTTGGGACTATTATAAGTAGAGAGTGTTTGCATACAAGTCTTTTGAGGACAGTTTTCATTTTTCTAGCCATAGCATAAAAACTTTACAAAATGAGACACACCAGAAATAAAAAGAGGGGGGAAACATCCCATTAGTTACCCATGGGAACAATAGCAAGCAGATTATATATGTGGAACTGAAGTCTGAGAAAGGGGCTGGGTAATTCGAAGGCAGGAACTGAAACAGAAGAGCTATTTGAAGAAATAATGGCCAAAATTTTCCCAAATTTGATGAAATCCTGTAACCAATAGACCTAAGAAGTTCAATAAATATCAAGCAAATTAAACAAAATTAAAACACTGTGGTCTGGTGGCAGGAATAGACAAATAAAACAACTAAATGGAATAGAAAACCCCAATGTAGACCCAGGGCATATATGAACGATTTTGTTGTTTCTCTAATTGCTTTGTATCTCATGATGTTGGTTTTTCTCAAATGTAGATTTTTGGTTTTGTTCTATCTTTCCCTCTTTGTGGAAACCTTTTCTGTTTTCCTTGCTTGCTTCTGGGAGGGGGTAGGACTTGTTGGGTAGGATGTACTGATCTCTTTCTGACTTTGTAATTTCTCTGTCTCTCCTGGGAGTCAACTTGGTATCATTTCTCTGGTCCAGTGCCCCTGCTTTAGTTTGGGTGCAGGTAACACTGCCACTTGCTGCTATACTTGTTACGAGCAAGATGATGGGGAAAGGGAGAGAGGAGAAGGACTTTTTCCAAGTGTGGCTACCGATTGCTCCCTCTTCTGTTGGTTGGGGCTTAGTCCCTCTTCTTGTAGCCATTGAATCTACTTATCTTTTACGTTTTTCTAAACTGCTCCTACCTCCTCAGCTCTCTTTGTGAGTTTGGTGCAATAATTTGTTTTTTGGTTATGAATTCTGTCATTCTTTCACCTTTCTTCATTTTTATTCTTTTTCTTTTTAGAAATATTTCTTTATAAATATATTCTTGTATTCTTCAAGAGGGAAAATGATTTATTTATGTGTATTTTGTTAGTAAGTGTGAGGAAGATACCCTTATCAAAGTTTTGTCTGATAACTTTTCCATTAAAGATGTCCAGATCTAATATAAAAGATTTCATAAAGTTCAGCTTGGTTTTGGATCTAAAATAATTTGTTACTTTCAATAGTAATAAATTTTAGGATTTTGTTGTTTATGGTGTTGGTTTTCTTTCTTCTTAAAGAAAATTTTTTTTCCCTCACATTTTGTTTTCCAGCTCTTTTGTGCCTTTCAAGATGATAAGTATCTGTATATGGTAATGGAGTACATGCCTGGTGGAGACCTCGTAAACCTTATGAGTAACTATGATGTACCTGAAAAATGGGCCAAATTTTATACTGCTGAAGTCGTTCTTGCTCTGGATGCCATACACTCCATGGGTTTAATTCACAGAGATGTGAAGCCTGACAACATGCTCTTGGATAAACATGGACATCTAAAATTAGCAGATTTTGGCACATGCATGAAGATGGATGAAGTAAGTAATAAGCAAGTTCAAAAAATGCTAGTTTTTTGAGAAACGAAAATAAAAGAAACACTTTCAATCTGGACTTCATAGTTTTAAACGAAGATAAATTGAGTTTTGTTAACTGTGTAATGACTCGAGGTAATAAAATATCCAGATCATAGCATTTCCATTACTAACTGTTCATCTGGCTATGGAATAGTAGTAGATTTGGTGAATCCAAGAGAAGTAAGAACTCAGATAAATAATTATCTTCCTCATAGAATGTTGATGAGCATTTGTTACCAATCAAAGCCAGGTCACATATATGATCATCTAGGTGAAGAAGTAGTACACAGAATATCAGTTAAGGTACATGGGTATTTCCATGGCCATATTCCTGTATTTTTTCTTTAACAAAAGAGATAAGCTGAGGAACATATGTTACCACCTTCTTCCAACTTTATCTGCATCAACCACATAGAATAAATTTGAGGACATTATCTATTGTGGTGCTTTCCCTGTTGAATAACTAATATTGTGATTAATAGATTCAGTAGCATTAGCCTCATAGGTAATTATGATGTTGATTTATTTTCATTGCAAAATTTATATCTCTTTTCTTTTATTCTGTTAAGTGAGCATAATTTTTGGTAGTAATTCCTGATTGGGAGGAAGCATGTTTTATTTTCTTTGTATTCTACTGTTGGATCTAGAGGGTAAAGTTGCATTATCAGACTTTATAAATGTTGATGTATACAGTGAACAAACTGGGTATTATCTTTTGTATGATTTTCATACCTTCCAATGCTTATATAGCTAATCTTACTCCGCATTAGTTATCTTGTCAACACATTAATTTTGAATAAAGCTGGTTTTCTTTTTACTTCTTATTTCATGCCACCTACAGGACATTCGGTTTTGTTGATTGTCCTATCTTCATCAGCGATCTATATTTTCCCAAGCATAGCTCCTATTTTACCTTATCTAGAAAGTTCTCCCGATAATCCTAACCTGACTGATCACTCTTCCGATGTCATAATGTCCTTACTTATTTAGAATTTGTGCTATACTTCGAGGCCATTGTGTCTATCCAGGTTTGTATGCCCTGTCTACCCAGCTAAAGCTTAGTTAGCATCCCGTTACTTCTTTGGTCTTCATAGAGTCTGTTACAGTGTTTATGTTCTGCATATATTAGTGTTTAGTTGATGGAATATGATTGCCATCCTGTATTATATGAACATCAAAGCTCCTTCTCTTGGTGTTTATTATGATATAGTGTGACATGATTAACTGAAAATTATCTTCAATGAAAATAAAGTATAAAACAATTTTCTAGTAGAATGCTAAACTTTTTTTTATGTCTGTCTATATAATGAATGATGTTTCTTCTCTGCATTTCCGTGAGTGTATTCTTAATATACTTGTCAGTCCTTTCTCTTTTGTGAATTACCTGTTGTGTATTTTTTGACCCTTTTAAAAATGACTTTTTATCGATTCCTTATTTAATCTAGACAGTTCACAGATATTGCTAATATCATCTTCTAGAATACTACTCATCTCTGACTCTTTTTGTTTGAACAGAATCCTCAATTTTGATGTATCAAATATTTTAAATACTGAAATTGAAAAATTTTACCATAAACCTTTATTCCTCAAGTAATGTTAATAATTACAATTATTAATATAATTATTAATATAATGTTGATGAACAGAGGAGCTTTTCATTAAAAACTATAGTGTATAGAATTTGTAATTTTCTAATATTGTCGATGTGAATAGTGTTATTGCAAGTTTCAGGTTCATCACTTTATTTGCCTCTGATTATCGTTACAGTCTCAAAGCCGTTAGAAATGTTCATTGTTTTAGTCTCATTGATCTATATATATCTATAGAAGGGACTGGCATACTGGAGCATGTGGCCAAATCTGACCTGCGGCTGGTTTTGTACAGCTTCTGTAATAAAAATGGTTTTTCCATTTTCGAAAGATTACTTTAAAAAAAAAAGAAGATTTGCAATAGAGACTCTGTATAGTTCACAGAGCCTAAAATATTTACTATCTGGCTCTTTACAGAAAAGTTTGTCAGCTCTTTATAATATAGACAAAGATGCTTGAATTATTTTTTAACTCTTCTGGCTTCATATAAAACATATATTATGGATAAAAGCAAAAGTAAAATATAGTATAACATTATAATCTATAAGGATTAAAATAATTTGTTACTATCACAATTAAGAGTAATTGTATCTCATTAAGTACTATTATTGATAAATTGCGGAATACACAATTTTCTACATGCTGTTACTCTATCTGGATGTGAATAAAAGCCACAGTGTAGTATATTTAAATGTAGATGTTTCAGTGACAACCAAGAAGTGCTGTTATTTCAGATTATTTGCATTAATTAGATAAGTTGAGTTCCCTCTGCCTGTTAATGCATTTTACAGCAACCTCTGCCATCTGTTGAGGCACATTTATGTAAATTACCCAAAAATAGTATAAGATTTTATCCATTAATTCTCTAATATATACTATTTGGTTGAATTGAGGCTATCATTTTTTAGAAGCTAATTGGTAAATTGTTAATATTCATAGCCTTTCTACAAGTGACATCAATTTTTAAAATATAGGCATTTCTATTTATGTTTCTGAAAAAACCTATTTATGCAGAATTATACATTTAAAGATCAGGTCATGGAACAATAGGGACAGACCATTTAAAAGCTATGCAGCTTTGTAGCTAAAGCCCTAATGGAAATAATAAATGTTACTGAAGGAGATAACAGGAGTAACAAGCAGCTTTGTGTGCCTGTGGACTGCACAATGCAAATGCAGATGGAAATGGGGTTCCAAACCAGTTGTGCTGTTTAAGATAAAATACAAAAGAAGCTGGACCTTCCCTTAGCCAGGATTTCTACAAGGCAAGGGATGGGCTTCTCTGAAAAAGGAGCCCCAATGCAAGTGCTCATTTTTAATTATTAAAATGGACCAAATAGGCTCTTGCCTCTGTAGCAGTCAAGCTGAGGCTTGTAATGCTCTGATAATTAAGAATTCCACTTACAATTTTTCTTTTCCACCTTCACTTAAAGTATTTTGTACTATCTTAGACCAACTCCAAGATTTGTGATTGACGAATTTGTGTTTTCAGTAAATCTCTCGATTTGTGATATTTTGTCAATTATAAACACCGGGTATATTTAGCAAATACACATTTAATCTGGTCCATGTAAAATAAAGTACTTTTGAGGAAGCTTTTGAAAATACATATATTTTTATGTTGCTCTCTAGCTTAAAACTCTTCTGTGGATTTCTGTCTGTCACCTGCTGAAGTTCCAACTCCTTAGCTTGTCATATGAAGCCTGTTAGGATGATGTGAACCCTGCCAGCTTTTTCATCCTCATTCTCTATCATTCAGCCTTTTGAACCTTATAGTACAGAGATCTTAAATTGTATAATAGTTCTT
Organism: Cynopterus sphinx; assembly: GCA_030015415.1. Lineage (NCBI taxonomy): Eukaryota > Metazoa > Chordata > Mammalia > Chiroptera > Pteropodidae > Cynopterus > Cynopterus sphinx. The sequence goes on along the minus strand of CM057383.1, from coordinate 2,738,073 downwards.
TATATACAGTACTATTTCATGATTCCGGGCCTTACATATGCTGTTGAATATAGTCTGCTTGGCAAATTCCTACTTAAAATTTGAAACTGAGTCTAGTTTCCTTATCTTGTGGAGGCTCCTTAGATCGACTCCTATGTCTTTACAAAAAGACATATCCTCTTTTTGGATCATTTTCTTATTTATTTTCTTATTTATTTATTTATTTTCTTATTTGTTTGTTTGTTTATTTGGCACAAGTGATTGAAGACTTATATATTTTCTCTGTCCTAAGCCTAGAATCAGCCACTTCTCTAAGAAGCTGATTTCTTTTATTCAAGAATGGTATTTAGAAATCAGTATTTGGGTGCCTGATGTGCTTATTGCTCTTGGAGTGTCATTACTTCTAAGCCTTCTCAATAGACACATGTATATTCTATACACTATATGTACTAACATATATATAATAGATTACTACTCAGCCATAAAAAAGATGATACATTGCCATTTTCAACAATGTGGATGGATCTTGAGAATATTATGCTAAGTGAAACAAATCAGGCAAGAAAGGACAAAAAGTATAGGATTTCGCTCATGTTGATTTGCGTGGAATTCCATAGAAAAGCTACCACCTTTTTCATTGATGGAAAAAAGATTGGAAAGTTGTCTCTGGTCTCACATAATCCATATATTTTTATGCATTTTATAATGTATTTGTCCTCTGTCCTCCCAAAGCCATGTAAGAATGAGGTTAGGTTTGTAGCAGTTTATATCTACTTTTATGTAATAATAAATGAATTAGTTGCATTTATGTTTGTGTGTTTTTACATACATCTTTTTTCTTTATCTCTGCTATTTACCCAGACAGGCATGGTGCACTGTGACACAGCAGTTGGAACACCTGATTATATATCACCTGAGGTTCTGAAATCACAAGGAGGTGATGGTTACTATGGGCGAGAATGTGATTGGTGGTCTGTGGGTGTTTTCCTTTTTGAGATGCTGGTGGGTAAGTAAAGATTTTAACTTGTTCTTTTTTCAAAACCCATCTCATAACACTTTAGTTCTAAGTCAAGAATCTGAAATTAATTTCATGTGTTCTAGGGAGGAAGTGGAATTTATCAAAACTTTGAATTAATAGTCTGATATGATCAGTTATTATTTGGAAAATTAAAACCAAGTCTTATACTACAAGTTGATTGAGTAGAGTATGAAAGGAATTAAAAGTATACTGCTAGAAAATATTCATCCAATAGACCTTTTTGTATTAAGAAAATACTAGAATAAGAAGTTTACAGCTATACTGGGCCTCTATGCTGAGATTTTTTTTTGGATCAACATTATCCATTGTAAATATTTTAAATATAAGGCTATTAATACTTATTCTGATAATAGAGAACTGAATACTTTTTAGTTTGTTTATATAATTGATTTTTGTTAACTGTATTATATTTATTACATATATATATATTTGGTTTGTAATTCCAGTAAAATAAATCATAAATGTATTTATTGATGATTTGACTATCAAGATAAATATATTTTATAATATTAGATTCTCAGAAAATTCAGAGGCAAATTTAAAAATTTTTTTACTTGAACCAAATCCAAATTTTAAAGGCCTAAATATTTCAAAACTTTTCTTTGCATCATAGATTTCATTCTTAAGATTTTCTGTTCCTCAGTACTAGGGACACAAATATATCTTCTGACTAAGGATCATCTGGCTTGGGGAAGAGGGGAGATGTAGCCAAATCTCCTTTCTGAGGCAAGTGTGATAAGGCTAATAACATTATATGAAATGACTTTAGAGTTCAAAATAATATTTTTAAATTTAGAGAATTTATTTTCTAGAAGGTAATCCTAAAACAAATTAGAGTAGAAAATCTGTAAAATCTGTATGATAATTGAATATGGTTATTGCTTTAAAAAAAAAAACATTTTGGTAAATCCTAAATTTAAGTAGTTAGGCATGGAACTTTTGTGTGGCATAAGTTGCCTTCTCTTGATGACCGTCCTGTATATGTAGCATTAATCTTGCTATTGCTTAGTCTCATGTCATAGTATAACCTAGTTTGTTTTGGACCTTTGTCTTTGTAGTGGGTCTCATTGTACTCAATGTATGTTCCAGGTAGCCGTCCATTCTCCCCACTTCTGGCCAGATCTGATGATGCATTAGGTGTGGCTTATAATCTTTGGGAAGTAGAATATATTCTATTATTTGCCTAGACTCTTCTAGGGATTTAGAAAAATAATACCCTTTGTAGGAAGTCAACATGGCTTATTTAAAGAGACCATTTAAATTCCTGCTATTGTTTTCAGCTCAGCTGAAAGGAATGAGTTTGAATGGCACTGATTTGCAGTATTCTGAGCCTATTCTGGTGCTTGCTTACGTTGGTCGGTCGTCATGGGATTTCATCTAAAGGATTCTACTGCAGTTAAAAATGGCACTGGAAAAAATCTTGAATTCAGAGCTTCCCTCACCCTGCTTTGAAAACAAATAAAAATTACCCACATGACTATACCTTTTGAAGTTTTGGATTGGCTGATTTGGGAGTCTTTTTTGTAATAAAGTGACTTGTAGTCGAGGCATCCTAGCAGAGCCTTTAACCCTTGTGACTTTAGATAAGTAGTAGCCAAAGTGATGCCGTTAACTTTTTCTGTCTTTGTACTGCTTTCTTTGACTCTATCACGGTCATTTGTCAGCAGGAACACTGCTTTGGGAGACCATTTCTACCATTTTCAATTCTAACTATGTGTCATCTTAGACAAATCACATGTCATCTATTGGGGCTCAGCTTCCTCATCTATAAGGAGATAAGGGCTGGTCTAACTCTTAGAGCTGCACTGTCCAGTCTTTTATGATGTGACAGTGGTTTATATCTGCACTGTCTAGCATGGTAGGCACTAGCCACATCATGTGCTTGAAATGTGGCTATTGTGACTAGGAAACTGAATTTTTCATTTTGTTTAATTGTAATTAACTTTAAATTGCCACGTGTGGCTAGACAATAATCCCAAAAGGCTGATTCATGATCCAGCTCAAGTATGAGAAGGCTAACTGATCTGACTTCACTTTAGTATCTTTTTCTTTAATTATTCAGTAAATATTTTCCTTTCCCATTATAAAAGCAGCAACAACAAAATCTAGAGTTAACATTGATTTATTTGCTCTTAAGAGTATGTTTAAAATTTTTTTATTTTTCATTCATTTATTAATTATTTTATGGTGACATTGGTTAACAAAATCCAGTGTGTCAACTGTACATTTTAACAGTAAGGCATATGTGTATTAAAATTCAGATATATTCTTGGTGTGTGCCTGTTTGTTTTGACTGAGACTTCTGGCCTATAACCAACCATTCATTCTCCATGCATGTGACAAATTTAAACTTAATATATTGAAATACTAGATGAAAATGTTTCATTTGCATTCTGTGTTACACTCAATGTCTTCTTTCTTGGAATTTTAGGGGATACACCATTTTATGCAGATTCACTTGTTGGAACATATAGCAAAATTATGGATCATAAAAACTCCCTCTGTTTCCCTGAAGATGCAGAAATTTCTAAACACGCGAAGAATCTCATCTGTGCCTTTCTAACTGATAGGTAATATACATTGAATTTCTTTGTAGAAATGACACCTTTAACTTTTAAATTTGTAGAAATGAACTAACTTATTTACATATGAAATCAATCTCTCACTTTATCCAAATTACATTTAATTCTGGGTTAGCCTTTTTTTTTTTTTTTTTACCTGCTTAGCCTGATATTGGGTTACCCTTGTCATCTTTGTGTGCAGCTCAATTGTAATCTAACTCTAACCTTAACCCTAATGTCTAAAAAGAAGAAAAATAGAACTCAGTAAAATAATGCATTTGGGAGAAGACTTTTGTATTAGTCACATTTTCTCCTAAGGTAACTAAGCCACAATACTCTTGATTGTACAACTTTTGGGGGAAGAGCATTCTGTGCAGATAAACACTCAGTTGTTTATAATCTTAATAACTTTATTTGCGTTTTACTTGGGAGTGTTTCCTTTCCAGCCAGTTTCTATTTGCATTTGAATATGAGCAAGTCTGTCCTGGAAGCTATTTCAGAGTTTCTTCCTTGGTCTCTTGGTTTTCTAGTGTCCCATTTTATATTTGTGACAGGAGTCATTCCTCTCAGAGGACCAACACAGAGAATGTTGCTTGCTCCACAGTCCAAACTTTGCTCACTAGCTTGATATTCTTAGGGTAATTATTTTATTTTTTTAGGCAGTAATGTTATCCATAAAACGATAAGATCAGATTAGATGATAACTAAGGACACTTGTAGTTCTGAAATGCTATGTTTCCTTAGCACACTGTTTGTTGCCCACTTGCTATTAGAAGCAGTAAGGTAGTAACTATACCCTCATACAATCATCTTTGCATACTTTTCGTAGGATAAAATCTTAAAGGTAGAATTCTGGGATACACATTTTAAAATTAGGTGATGTTGCACAGTTGACCCCCCAGAGAAATCACATCAAGGAATATTTTTATTAGCATTGTTCCTCTCATTTTCATCAAACTGAATGTTATGAATTTTTTTTTGTTTTTTTCTATCTGAAGAAAGAAAAGTTTAAAAAAAATTTTTTCCTATTCAGAGAGATTATTTTTGTGTTTATCAATCATTTGTAGACTAGAACTTTTAAGATATGTTAATTATGTGATTATTGCACAGTCCATGCTGATAAACTCAAAGCAAATCCTATATGTTTGATTTGATGGGGATGATCATAATTTGTGCTGAAAGATAAAATATAAAATGGTATATAGCATAATTAATGAAAGGAATAAAGAATGGTTGTAGGTGGAAAAAAGATATTTTGATAAGAATATAATGCCATCAGTATGGCTAGGGGCACTTCCCTCTAAAGTTTACAGGTTTTCCTGTTTATATTAAACATAGATCCAGGACATATTGAAAAAAGGCTTTTTATTTCCATACAATCTTTATCAAAGACTCAAAGGGGCAAAAAATGAAACTATTAGTTAACACTTTTTTGTATTCAAAATGATAATTTTAATATCAATGTAGAGATAATTTATCTGAGTGAATGTGGATAGTGTCAAATGCAACATGTGATTGAAGAGGAGGAGAGACTTTTTAAATAACATTTTTATTAGAGAGATTTCGATAACTCTTTTTGGCCAAAAGTTAGATCTTCATCCATGTTACATCCTGAAGTGGGTTGTGCAATTTTGGCACATTCAGGTGCATTTTTTAATTTGAAAGACTTATGTGTACTTTCATTTGACACAATAACAGATGGAAATATATTTTACTTTCAGTGGTGCTTACTATACATTACAATCTTTTTACTCTATCTGGAGAGATTATATACTATAAAATTGAAACTGCTTATTTTTGAGAAGTATTTTTAACTGAAGCTTTTAAAAAAGATCTTAAACTCATTTGTGATTTTGCTGTTGATCCTTGTTGAGAGCTTTAATATTTTTGTCTTTATAATCTTTTTATATAATCTTTAACTGCATTGTTTAGGGAGGTACGACTTGGGAGAAATGGGGTAGAAGAAATCAAACAACATCCTTTTTTTAAGAATGATCAGTGGAATTGGGATAACATAAGAGAGAGTAAGTCAATAAATTTAAATGTTTCTATTCCATCACATTTTAAATCTCAGAAATTGATTACTCTTGAATTAACTAGCATGTTTGATATACTTAATGCTAACTAATTTTTAAATTGAGAGGTTTCATTTCAAATTCGTGGCAGTATTTACAAATCTTACCTCAATAAGCAAACTAAGCATACAATAAACATGTTTAACAATATTTCCCAAGGATATTGTAATAAACATTATTGATTTCTTAATTTGTCAAGTTCACTTTTAAGAAACTCAATAATTTGTAGAATTAGAGAAATATAATCTTTTGATGCAAATGTGTTGAATTAATAAATCAGTAATTATTTATGGAAGCTATACTCTGGTCAGTATTAGGGTAAGTATAATAATTCATTTTAACTTTATGCGTATTCAACGTTAATTTAAGAGTAAGAAATATTTCTGCCAAAAGAATATAGAAAACTGAAGAATAAAGAATGTATGTGCATGTTATTGCTGCTTCTAATCTTAATACCTAGAGTAATATTATATTGCTTTCTTTAATTGATTTATCTATATTTGAAAGTAATGTAGTAGTAAAATAAAGTTCTAAATCTTTGAAATGATAAAATGGAAATTGTTACTAAAATTTTCTATAGTAAATAATAATATATTATTAATCATATAGTACTCATGTTTAGTGTGTTAATATTAGTATAATATATTGTTAATAATATAAAACAATAAGTTCTGTTTAGATATTTTTTTTTTTATTATGAATGAAATAATTCATTTCTTTTTATAGCGGCAGCTCCGGTAGTACCTGAACTCAGCAGTGACATTGACAGCAGCAATTTTGATGACATTGAAGATGATAAAGGAGATGTAGAAACCTTCCCGATTCCTAAAGCTTTTGTGGGAAATCAGTTGCCTTTTATAGGATTTACCTACTACAGAGAAAATTTGTATGTTGTTTGTTTATTACATTTTTGTATTCAGAATCTTACTTCAGGACTCTAAATTATATAAGATAAAGTGTTAATTTGTTTTAAACTTTGAGTTTTTTCAGAAAGGCTATCAGAGGGACTATTTTTTTTCTCCTGAATGTTATATTTATTTGAAAATGAATGCAAGGCAATTCTCTATATTCTCTTGAGTTGTTGAGTAAGACCAAATACCTGCTTTCAAAGGAGCTTGTTAACTAATGAGGAATATGATAAAAAAAAAAACTGTATAGTCATCGAAAAGGGTAGAATGTACAGAGTAGTATAATCTATTGGGGTTCAAACTTAGTGTATATGTTACTGGATTATGACCACTTGGAAGACTTAATAAGACTGATTTTCTTGCCTGAATTTTTCCATCTAGTGCAGAGCCTGGCACATAGTCATCATTCAATAAATATTGGTCAACTGAAGTGAGTTTTGGGGGGCTAACATCAGAAAATAGATTGAAGTTGGAGTTTAGGGGAAGAATAATGCAACAGATGGTGGCCGTGTACTATGCTAAGGGACTTTTAACTTTGACAAGCAGTGAAAGGCCACTGAAAACTGTTAAATAGTTGAGTGAAGCATTAAAGACATTTAAGAAACTTTTTGTTACTTCCATGTGTGTAATGATCAGGGTAATCAACCATTACGGTTTGCCCGGGACTGAGGGTTTTCCTAGGATGTGATTTGGGACTTCTTTCCAAAACTAGGAAAAATTCTGGGCAAACCAGCAAGCGTAGGTCACCCTGCTACCAGTAGTATTCTAAAAACTATCATAATGCTAACTAAAATGAGGATATCAGTGCTAGGAGAAACCCAAGAATATAGGCAGTGAAGAAAGACCCAAGTAAAAGAGAAGATGACAGTTAAATAGAAGTGATCATTTATGTTTTAAGACCTGGTGATCAAGAGGTGTTATCTTTGAAAAGGAAGAGACATCTCTTTAGAAAATAACTAGAGGAATAAAATAGTTACAGGAACTCAAAATGAGATAAAGAAGGAGAAAGTATAGTTCTATTTAGTACTCTGATCTCAACAATGTTAAATAATACAACATCTGCTAAGAGTGAGAAGAAAAGTTTAATTTTTGAAATTATTGAAAATGGTATAAATGTCTAGAGTGGACAATATTGATTCATTTTGAATATGTCAAAAGAAAAATCTTTGGTTGGAACTTAATTCTGAGAATAACTTGATATTAAAAAATGGGGTAAAATGACATGTAAATAAATTTATTTCCTGTCTTTCTTTCTAGGTTACTAAGTGACTCTCCATCTTGTAGAGAAAATGATTCACTACAATCAAGGAAAAATGAAGTATGCATTAATTTTTACTACTCTGTTTTAGTAATGTCTATGTATTTTTAAAAGTTTATTTGATGCTACTTTTAGAATATTAGATGGCATTCCTTGTTGCAATACAGTTCAGCATAACATTGAAATGATTTATTTCTTTGACAAGTATCATTGTGTAAGATACAATGGCCAATAAAAGGATGGTTTTAGGCTTAGGTTTAGTATAAAAAGTGATAGATTTATAAACAGTTATAATACCAGTTAGAAATTTTTATAATCTTAGTGCTATAACAGTACAAATAATAAGCTATGAGTACAGAAATAGTGGAGAGATTCAAATTTTAAGTATCTAGCAAAGAATCCACATAAAGGATAATTTTGTCAAACTGTTACAGTATTTTGTGACTTTTATAATTTGTAACTGCATACAAAGCAAAATCACACACGCATATACACATAAATGAAGATGCTAAACATTTTTCTTTTCAAAACTTTAAAATATTTGATTGAATAATTTTGGTGTGATTTTGTGTTTTAGAAATTTTACAAAGCAAAACAAGCATTTAATGTTTTCTGTGTTTTTGTTTGTTTTAAATAGGAAAGTCAAGAGGTATGTTGATGTCAAACATCTTGAAAAACAGAAAAACTCATCACTCTAGCAATGTTTTGATATAGCGATATTCCACTTAGCATTTGGAGTATGACATCTAGCCAAGAGAGAAGTCCCAATCTTTTTTCTACTGAGTATACCTTTTATTATTGCTCCTATGGATCTGTTATTTAAAATATGTATTGTGTAATTTTTTTGTTTTTATTTATCAAGGACATACAATTGGCTGCAAGAACTTCTGATTATCATGTGATAACTAGTAATCAAATTGTATTAATATAGTAGCCATTAAGTTTGACTAGTTCATTGGCCTTGTACGTTCTTATTAAGGAAAAATACAGTTTTGCTTAAGATATATGAAATAGTTAAGAAACCGTGGAGAAGAACCTAATCACTAGAAAGAATGGTGGAAAGAACATTGGACTCAGGATCTAATAGACTTGGGTTGATTTTTAGTACTGCTACTTACTAGTTTGCTATCTTGGCCTAGTTATTCGGCTTTTTTGGAATTTAGTTTCTTTACTGAGTACCCATCTTCATAGGGTTTTTGTTAGGATTAATGAGAACATTTGTCAAGTGCCTGTAAAAAAGGAATTCAAAATGTTAAATCCTTTATAAAGGTAATAACGATCCAAAAGGGGTTATTTAATATTTTCTGTAATTTTATTGTATAAAAACTGACATGTCTGGCCTAGAAGAAGATTTAAAGAATGGCAAGGAAATGACTTGAAATTAGCTATCATTTATCCAAAAGACTTACTGATTACAACTCTTTACAGTACTGCGCTTGGCACTGTGTAGGAAGATATAAAGAAGAGCTTATATTCTTATTTTTAAGAACACTAACATATATTTGAACATGTTTAATCAAATATTTCAGATATTTGTTTTATATATAGGTAGACGTTTTATCCTTATAAGCACAATGATGACAATATTTTCAAATAAATAATCTTCAGAACAGTGGAGAATATCAGGATATTCTTTATTCAGAATGAATGAGGAATTAGGTGTCATAGAAGAATTCTGCGAGCAAAAGAGCTTCTCATTCATATGTGTACGAAGTGTGTTCATACACACATGTGTACTGTCATAGAAAGCAAGAGATGGAGGATTTTTCCCCCTCTGTCACTAGAAGTCACCTTAAGATACAAATACTGTACCATTATAGAGGAGATTATGTTAAGTTGAAAGAAAAGAGAAGCTTATCATTGTATTTTTTAAGTCTTTCATCCTTTAAGTGTGACTAAATTTTATAATTAAATTTCTTGTTTTCCAACAGATTCAGAAAAAACTATACACATTAGAAGAACACCTTAGCACTGAGATACAAGCCAAAGAGGAACTAGAACAGAAGTGCAAGTATGTTTCATAATTAATTAAATAGTATATTGTAAAATTTAAGTTTAAGCATATTAAAAATATGATTATGATTATTTTTAAATTTATGATAAATGTTTTTACTGTAAATTAGTTATTTTATTTACTGTTTCTTTTTAAATTCTTTAGATCTGTTAATACTCGCCTAGAGAAAGTAGCAAAGGAGCTAGAAGAAGAGGTAAAATAGCTCAATACTTTTATTAACATTTTTGTTCATAAAAAGCTTTGATGTTTGACTTATCTGTAAAGTTCTCTTGGTTACCATATTCATACATATCCTGATCGTAATAAAACTTACCATGTAGCATTGGAGGGCAGGACTAAAATTATAGAATAATCATGATAATAGGCTTCATGTTGTTATATTTTCATAAAACGAGTTAATTTACTATGGGTAGAAAATTCGTATTTAAAAAATGCATATTTATTAATGACATGGCTTAAAAGCAGAGTGACCGTTGGGTTTTTTTTATTGTTAGTCATAACATTTTAGATCAATGGTTTGTGTTGCATGAGATGGTTCAGTGGTATTAGAATTAAATGCAGAGTTTGAATAGTAAACAAAACACTTATAGGTTTGATTATTTAAGTGTGCTTATTTTAAAAAAATTGAAAACATAATTAACAATACAGCGGTTACAGCTTTTTTAACAGACTTTTTTAATCTACTTGAAATAACAAATATTTTTTGTTTTCATTTTATTTTTATACTTACTTTTTCTCTGATAATAACTTCAAGCATTATTTCAGATTACTTTAAGGAAAAATGTGGAATCAGCATTAAGGCAATTAGAAAGAGAAAAAGCACTTCTTCAGCACAAAAATGCAGAATATCAGCGGAAAGCTGATCATGAAGCAGACAAGAAACGAAATTTGGAGAATGATGGTTTGTGGTGTAGAATATTAAATACCAAGAAAAAAAATTCAGTATGTGTTGTGTGTGTGTGTGTGTTGTGTTGAAGCTTGCCACTGAAATGCATTTTCTCATAGTTAACAGTTTAAAAGATCAACTTGAAGATTTGAAAAAAAGAAATCAGAACTCTCAAATATCCACTGAGAAAGTGAATCAACTCCAGAGACAAGTAGGTTCCTCCCAATTTGTCATAAGGGAATTAAATTTCACTTATGACTGCCTATTAACAGTTTTAATTGGCATTGTTACTAAAGAATTTTGCCTCTAATTTGAAAGGGAAATTATTAGGAAATATTTTTAGGTTTTTGTTTATTTTAAATATTCATAATGGGGTAGTAAATTGAAGTATTTTCATTGTATACACCTGTGTGTGTTTGTTTGATTTTGAATGGAATAACAGCTGGATGAAACCAATGCTTTGTTGCGAACGGAATCTGATACTGCATCCCGGTTAAGAAAAACCCAGGCAGAAAGTTCAAAACAGATTCAGCAGCTGGAATCTAACAATAGAGATCTGCAAGATAAAAACTGCCTCCTGGAGACTGCCAAGTTAAAACTTGAAAAAGAGTTTATCAATCTTCAGTCGGTTCTAGAATCTGAAAGGAGGGACCGAACCCATGGATCAGAGATAATCAGCGATTTACAAGGTATTAAAGTAGTGATTGCACTTGAATTCATCTTGATCATTTATAGTTTAGAAATAACTTTATATGATGGATAATGTACTTGAGTAGGACATTTCTGTATATACTACCCTGTTATATAAAGTTAGGGTATTAGAAATACATAAATAGAAAATTTTATGAATGAAAGATTTACTTTTCAAATAATTCAAAGTATTTGGAGTATCAAACCACCTCCCAATGTGGTAGAGTGGGTTCCAGCCCAATTAACTGTAAAGCAGTATCTCAGCTCTATCAACTATGCCAATTATAAAACTTCTCATAAATCACAGCTCCAAATTATAAGGCGATGTCCACATTTTTTATTTTTAATGTATATATTTTGTGAGTTTATTGTGTTTTAATATGTCGCAATTTTAGGTAGAATATCTGGCCTAGAAGAAGATTTAAAGAATGGCAAAATCTTATTAACAAAAGTGGAGATGGAGAAGAGACAGCTACATGAGAGATTTACTGACTTGGAAAAGGTAAAACGTGTTAAGCTTTGTATTTGTGTAAGAAAACGACAGAGAGAGTTCCAAATTGGAAAACTTATTCTAAAATAAGGGAGATCCATAACTGAAATATTTCTGCATACTCATGGACTCATGTTTAGACTTGATGTAAACTAGGGGTGTATATATTTAAGGCTTGCCATAACTGCATAAGCCACCCGTGTATGCCAGATGCTTGTGAAAGGAAGGACTCTCCTGGAGTGTATATAATGAGAATGCCTCTCTCTAGAGATCCAGGGAAAACTCACATTTTCACTTATGCGAATTCAGTGTCCAAAGTGAGGCTACATAACTAGGCATGAACTAGGTCATGCAAGATTTTTAATATCTGTTAAGAAACTTAGTTTCTCTAAGTAATAGACTAGCCAATGAAGGACTTTAAATTGGGTAATCTTATGATCACTGTGTACCATATAGAGAAGAGATTTGAGGAGGACAAGACAAGAGGTAGAGGCTTTTTCAGTATTCAAATGGAGACCTAACTAGTGCAGTGGTTAAAAGGATGGAAAATAAGAATGAATCTGAGAAATATTTAGAGGAGGAATGTTTTAGAGTAATTGCAAATTGATTTTATGTGAGTAGTGCTCAAGAATGAATTCTTGGTTCTCAGTTTGTGACAAGATACATAGTCATGCCATTAATTTAATAAAGAATAAAGGAAAAATGCTCTTTTAGAGGAAACAGTGATAAATCTATTTTAGTTCTAAGTTTGAGAAGCCTGTGAGATAGCTAAATTAGGATGTCTGCAAAGCATTCTGTTATGATACTAGAAGCAAGAAATGGCTGGCAGTCATTGAAATAGAAGTAGCTGAAACCTTGTGAATGGGAGAGCCTACCTGGGAAGGCATTGTTTAGAGCAGTGGTTTTTCAGAGCAGAGTAGATTACTCTGTCAGTGGATAGTTGGTTTGAAAAAAATCAAATTTTACTTGAAACACAAAAATATCTACATTTATGCTACAAACTATAGAAAACAAAGAATTTGAAAAATTTTTGAGGTTATATAGAAAATAGACCGACTTCAATTGTTAAAGATTTTCAATTTAAAACCTCTCACATGGAAAATAAGGGTGAATGGTAGAGGATACTGAGATTTTTATTTTGAAGATATAGCAAAGGGAAACATTAGGTATATTTTAAAAGTTTGAGAAATAATGATATAGGAAGAGGAGAAGCATAGTGGCTAAAGAACACTACCTCTAGAGAACACCCAGCATTTAAGGAGGAGCTGGAGGAAAACTTCACAAGTAATAGAAAGGATGAGAGCAGGATGGGAGAGCCAAGTGAGTTCATTGTCAGTCAAGGAAATAGTTTCAAGGGTAACAACAGTGAGTTCAAATGAGATAAAGATTCAGAAGTTGAATTTGTTATTGAGAATATCATTGGTCACTTTATTGAGATTAGTACACATCTCAAGTGTATGGAGAGGTGGGTACCGTGGGAAGAGAACAGGCAGAGTATGTAATTACTTTTAGAAGTTTACAACAAAGAGGGGAGGGAAAGTATTGAATATTGTTAGTAAGTCTATAAAAAAATGTAAGTTTTTGAAATTGTGAGCCAGAATTTTTTGTTGATAGCTGCCATTTTAATGTTTACTAGGAAAAGAACAACATGGAAATAGATATGACATACCAACTAAAAGTTATACAGCAGAGCTTAGAACAAGAAGAAGCAGAACATAAGGCTACAAAAGCACGGTTGGCAGATAAAAATAAGATTTATGAATCCATCGAAGAAGCTAAATCAGAAGCCATGAAAGGTATGCATTTTTATAAGAGGGTTTTCCAGCAGCATTTTATAAGAATGGATTCTGTATTTGATTCTTTGATTTTGAAAATATTTGGATAATTTTTTGTTTTCCAAACTGACCAATTTATAATTCTAAAGAACTTGAAATTCTAAAAGAAATTAATGAACTATTTCTGTGAAAGACTCATAAAACTCTTCAACGAAATTTTATTTCATGTTAAAATATAACATGAATAACAGCAAAAATAGGCTTTTAATTATTGAATGTAACTAAAATTGGAGATTTTTTTGGTTAATATCAGTTTAGCTAAAGGCACTAATTCAAGATGATAAAAAATGAAATGAATGCTTTATTTAGAAAAACCAAATTAGAAGAGATGAAGCTAATGGGCCTTGTTTCCCTCTCTGTGGCCTAGAAGACAGAGTGACATTTCTTTTTAATTATAATTTAGGTGTAGTAAAATGTAGACATGTTTCACATTTATAGTGCACATGTACAAGTATCACCCAAACCAAGGTATAGAATCTATCTTTTTACCACTTCAGTAAGTTCACGCATGCCTCTTTCTATTTTCTATGCCCACATTAGGGCGATTGTTTTTTTAAAATGAGTACATTTGTTCATAAGCTATTCTCTGAACTGATGAATTTGAACCAAGTCAGTATAATAATTGTCATTTCTTCAAACTCCTTTTTAGAACAGTAAGATAAGATTCATGATGACTTGTGTTTTATATGAGTGCCCAAAACTTAAATATTATAGATGGTACTCAGATCTGGATCTAAAGCGTTTGGCTTTCTGCAGCAAAACATTGCCTCCTTTAATTAAGAATATGACTTCACCATCAATGAATTACTAGTTGTGTGACCTTGCCTAGTTAGTTAAACTTTTTGTGCCTTCTTTCCTGTAAAGGGACAATTATATAGTATCAGGTTGTTGCAAAAATCAAGTGCAATGATGCATGAAAAGTGCTATCATTAGTAGTATGTAAAGAATAGTTTCATTTTTCCACAATTGAAGACAATTTATTAAAACCAAAAAGTCATAGGTTTAATTTTTACTTAATATAACTCCAAAATATATGATAACTAGATGTCAGGCATCAGGTGTAAAGGAGCAGAGGAACCTGGTTGAATTAAAACAGATTTTCTGATTGGACTATCAAAAGGTAATCTTTTAACTGCAATAAATTTACATTTAATGTGGAATCACTTTGCCTGCTCTTTGAGATTGAAAAAGGCTTTTTTAAAAAACCTAATTAATAAAAACAAATGAAAAGTTATTGTAAATCATTTATAAAATACAGAAAAGTATAAAGAAGTAAGTAAAGATTAACCAGTCCTAGTAATCAGGATGATATTTGTATATTTTCTCAATTTTCTATACTGGTTTGCTTTTTTTCTTTATAAAATATTATGACTATTTTCTTAGCCCATTAAAGATTTTTGTTTAATAATGAGTTCTTATCAAATGCTTGCCGTATGCCAGGCATCATTTAAGAGCTATACATAAATTAACTCAAAATGTTCATAACATCCTTTGAGGGCAGGTACTGTTATCATCACTCTAGAGATAATAAAACAGCTTCAGGTTAATTAGCTTGACCAGACAAATAATTAAGAAGTGCCAGAGCCAGGGTTTAAATTCCCGAAGTTTGGTTCCTGAGCCCTATTCTCTACCATCTCCCCAAAACATAGTGTTCATCTTCTGCATGGTAATATGCTAATGTGGAAAGAGCCATGGAGTTCATAGAATCTACCTGAATATTTTAAGATGAGAGTAACACCAACAGGCACACGGTAGCAGGAAAATAAAAGAAATCTTTATTTAAAAGACATAAATATCTTGTAGAAACATAAGTAAAGGCAAAATTATTTTACTTCCATCAGAATGGATGTAATATTGCAGAGTGTAGATTTTATACTCTATGAAAGAGTGTAGATTTTATACTCTATGAAAGAAACAACTAATTCAAGCATGAAATTGTTGACATTTCAAATATGTTAAGAGGAATGATGAAAATATTAAATTGGGGATTAAAAATATTTTTAAGGCAGCATCATTTATCATAATTTTTATTAGCACAGTGTCATGTATTTGATATGTTGCTTTTGTTTGTAAATTCATGATTATGTCCATTTTTGTGGCAATAGAAATGGAAAAGAAGCTGTTGGAAGAAAGGACTTTAAAGCAAAAAGTGGAGAACCTGCTGCTGGAAGCTGAGAAAAGGTGTTCTATTTTAGACTGTGACTTCAAACAATCACAACAGAAAATAAATGAACTTCTTAAACAAAAAGATGTGCTAAATGAGGATGTAAGTATGTTTACTAATAATTAATAAACTAATGAATTAATAGCAAACTAGATTTATTTGTAAAGTACAGTGATGGTTTCAGAATTTAAAATTTTTTCTTATCCACAGCTATTTAATTTTACTGAATTTGGATGATATATTAAATGAATCATAATTTAAAAGATTTTTAAGTTATTTTTACCATAAAGACCATATTTTAGTTTGAAAATATAACATGATCAAAAATACAAAAAATTTTTTTTTGTGAAATGAATTAATTGTGTAGGGGCAAAAACATCAGCTTCATTGATAAGAAAAATCAAAATAATTTACTTACATACAAAGTACACAATTTATTTTTTAGGTTAGAAACTTGACATTAAAAATAGAGCAGGAAACTCAGAAGCGCTGCCTTACACAAAATGACTTGAAGATGCAAACACAGCAAGTTAACACACTAAAAATGTCAGAAAAGCAGTTAAAACAAGAAAATAATCATCTCATGGAAATGAAAATGAGCTTGGAAAAGCAGAATGCTGAACTTCGAAAGTAAGTTGAGATAAAATTGTACTAATATGCACTACTATTCACATGTACATTATCTTAATTTTGGTTTATCTGGGGATTTTTTTTTGACCATTTTATTTTTTTGATGTTGTTTTCTCTTCTATGTAAGTCATGTGTTGAGTGCCACTGTTCAAGATTCTGTTTGCTTCTCTAGCAGTTTTTTACTAGTGCCACCTTACTATGATAAAATGATAGAACGGTGGTGTTGGAGCAGAAGAAAATGTCTAGGATTTTCACCTCACACTTTGCAGATTCCTGCTCAAGACTGCTTCTCATGCTTATTATGTGTTTTTCGTTTGTTCCTTTAGTGCCATGGACTTGGAAATATTTTACTATTAAGCAAACACCATATAAGTTTTTAATTATTTTTTTAAGGATATACTCTATTGTTCTGTTTACTTAGAAAATAGAAAACCTAATTAAAATAATTTTAATGTACAGTAAACATACTATTAAAGTTTGTTTCATTAAGTCATTAGTAGTATAATTACTTCTTCCCAGTCGTGACCAAAGGTCACACTGGATCCCAATTGTCTGAAGAGAGGTAGTGTGGTGGAGTGGGAAAACATAGGCTAGCCTTTAGAGCCAGACACATTAAAATGTCAGCCCTCATTCTACTACTTATTAGCTGACCCACATTAAGCAAAATATTTAACATCCCTGAGCCTTCTATCATACCTACAAAAAGGGATAGTAATAGCTTTCTTGTCGGGGACCTCGTAAAGGATAATAATGATTTGTGTAACAGCATCTAGCACATAATAAATGGGAGGACTATTACTACTTCAGCTGTTACTGTTACTACTGCGGTGACGCCTACTACTAACACTACTATTCTACTCTTACTGCTCATCGCTTGTTCTTTACATACCTGTGACAGGTCAGTAAGATTGATACTACCTAGGAAAGAATGGTCAGAAAGATTTTGTTCTTTTTGCTGACCTATTGCCTTGGGAAAGCCTCTAGGTTCTTAAACTGCGTGAGATTTCAACTTTTAAAACTTGGAACTAGAAACTTGAACAATGTTTAGACATCTTCAGCTTTGTTTTGTTTTGTTTTGTTTTCCCTTGTATGTTAGTTTTATTCTTCTCATTTTAGGCTAGCTTTTTCTATTTAACAGAAAACTTGGTCCTTCAACAAGGACACATTCCAGAGAGGTGTCTTATAGCTTCATTGATTTGGAGAGACCCTGGTTTGACTCCTCTGGATGCCGGGTTCAGAAAGCGCACCAGGTCGTGGGATGGAACTCACTGACCCAGCTTGGGTTAAAGGCCTAAGCTGTGGGTCTGAGGTTCTAGGCAAACAGTTTTAAAATCACTTCACTGACTCTCTTTAGTGTCTGTTATAACAGTATTTATATAAATGCAAGGACTAATTAAACATCTAGATTGTGTTCCCTCTCTTTTTCTAATTACACTTTGTTTATATCTAATTTATGATATTTAGTATACCCGCCCCTAGTTTCCTTTAGAGGTGCACACGGATCTGTTGTTTTGTAATCCCTCAGTTCCTAACCTCTCCTCTCTAAAGATGTTCACATTTTCTATCTTAGGAGGAGGAAAGACAGGCACATAATAATTGGAATATAAGGTTTAAAAAAACATGCAGTGAGAATTTACATATGAAGTGCTGTGTAGGCTTTCATTTGAAAATGGCCAACATATATGTCCTCCTTCCTAGAGTCTAGTAAAACCCTAGTAAAGGAATCTTAAATGTATAATTTCACATCTTGAATTACAGTGGATTGAAGGACAGGAAGTTCCTTTAGTTAATGAGTAGTGGCAAGTAGTTGGAAACCTTCGGACTAATACAATATTGTAAAGTAGCACCAGTCAGGAGTACGTACGAAACGGGAAATAGGTGAAGAAAAAATGCTTCATTATTCAGGGCAGTACCTTGAAAGGCCGCATTAAGATGTGATCCTGTAAATGGAATAGTCTGTTGATTATCCTCTACCTTTGCAGATATGTGTGTAACCAGGCGCTGTCACCTGTAGAGTTCCTGCAGAGCATCCCCTCTAAAGAAATGGGGCGCACACATTAGAGCGACTGTTATGGGGTCAGCTCTACGCCTTCCTCCTGGCATTTTGGGACTCCTGCTTAATGCTGGCCTTTTAAGCCTTTCATCTGAAATTGAAGTTTGCCAGTTAGAAAAACCCTTCCAGTATATATAGGGATTACAATTTCTGCCTCTTTTATAAATGAATAAACAAGTGTGGCTAGGTATTTGAGGGAAACCTGCAGTGTGAAAGAGAAAACCGTGCTAACGAGGAAAGTGCCCCCAGATGAAACATATATCAAGGGATAGAAGAGAAGTTAGAAAGCAACCACAAACAAAAGAAAACCTCATTGGTAATAATTAGAGATCATCAAGGATCTTAGGAGACACTACTTCCATTAAACAAGAACCAGACGAAATGCAAAAGGGCTCTCGAAGTTTAAAGATCACAGCCAAATATAAGTTTATTAAAAGGGTTTGAAGAAAAAGTCATATTTTACAAAATGTAGAACAAGAGGTAAGACACAGAGAGACCATTTCAGGAATTTAGCACGAGACAAGAATTTCAGGGAAACCAAGGTGAGGGAATTTTTAAAGAAGTAATAGAAAAGAATTTCCCATAGCTGAAAAGTCTTTAGATTGAAAGGACTCACCAAAAGTAAATGGGAAAAAAAAAAGACCCACATTTAGACATGTTCTCATGAAATTTCAAAAACAAAAGAGAAAATATGGGCTAAGGTACTAGAGTTCTCATCTCAAACAGAGGTTGTGGTTTGTGGTCGATGCAGTAGGAAATGAAGGTTTAATTATGTCACTTAGGCTGGTGGTACAACTGTCCTGGGATTGGGTAGAGGTCAGGGAGGGACGGTAAGAGCTAAATTCTCATGTCTGGCCGCAGAGAGTTCATAAATATATTTAAAATTTATGTTAAGAAATAAACTGAGATATGGAAGTAAGTACCAAAAGAGCAAAGCAGAAATGAAACAAGTGATTTTTGCTAGGGGAGGTGGATTAGCAGATAGAGAGGTGTGGGTAAGGAGACTTGTACCTTTCATTAGTTTCTTCTATGTTGTTCTGTACTATTTAATTGCAACCATGTGCTTGTATTTTGTGGTTACTTTCTGAAGAATACTTTTCTTAAATACCTAATAAATGTTAGGTGTTTAACGTTACAGAGGAATGAATGATAGCTTTTCAAGAAGATCATGATATTAACATACTGGGGTTTACTGCAAGTGGGCATAGCTGGTGATGGTGAGACAATTTTAAAACTTAACCTTTTTAGTAATTAATTAGCAACTTTCACCTTTTTGACTTAGGGAAATAAGAATAATTATTTTTGAATAATACACTGGTCAGTAGAAAGCACAGAAATAACACAGATAAGTGACATTGAGTGATAACTTCCTTTTTATCCAGAGGTTTAAGGGCCAGTGAGTAGTAAACAAAGTGACCAAATTATATTAAATGATAATAAGAATAAAAGTCCTAAATAATATACAAATCGAAGACAGTGTGATTAAATCATTTGATCTCTCTGAGTCATCCTTGCTATATACATTTTTTAAATATCCAAGTGGTATTGAAATATTTTCTCACTGTAAAATACTTAGAATTATATTTACAAAATACAGAGGAAACAATGTAAGTTCCCTTTTATGACTGCAGACATATTTTACCTCACTGGAGGTAACATATCGTAACAGTTGGTTATTTTTTCCTTCCAGACCTTTTTCTATGCCTGTGCCTGTACATCTGTACAATGTATATATAGCCTTTCAAAAAAACTGTAATTTTTTTTTTTAATAAGCTTAGAATTACTTTAACCTAACATCTTAAATGGAGTGTTAGGCTCACTTTTATTTCTATTTTTTGTTATTTCTTTATTGAAGATTAACATACGTTCAGATAAGTACACAAATGATAAGTGTAGAGCTCACTGAGTTTTTGCAAAATGTAAAAATCTTTGCAGTTATCATTCGCATTTAGATATAAAACCCTGTACTCCTTACCTCACCTCAAGCCCTTGCCCAGTCATTTCTTCACTCATCCTAAGATCGACAATTTAAGTGCTCTTTTAATTCTACTACTTGTTTGGCATAAATGGCTGATTACAGTGCACTTGTAATTTAATGTTATGTAATTTAATGTTATAGGTTAATATAGCACTGTTTGATCTCAGGATCTCTTTATACTCTTAAAAATTATTAAGGGCCTCAAGGAGTTTTTGTTTATACAAGTTATGGCTAATGATATTTTTGTGTTAGAAATTATAACTGAGAAAATTCTGAAATATAAAAATGTAAAACTTATTTCATTAGCTGTTGGGGTGATGATATGCCATATAGCCTCAAGTAAAGTTGATATACAGTAGTGAGACAATGAGAATTTTTTTAAAAAGTAGTGATGCTTATTTAGTATTATGAAAATAATTTGACCCTGTGGATTCTCTGGAAAGGTCCTGGTACTCTCAGGGGCTCTTCAGCCCACATTTTAAGATGTCTGTAACTTATTTAAACATTTGATTCATTATTACCACAGAGAACGTCAAGACGCAGATGGGCAAATGAAAGAGCTCCAAGATCAGCTTGAAGCGGAACAGTATTTCTCAGTAAGTTCCAGACACACTAATTTGAAAATTGTTGTATTTGTAGAATTAAAAAAAAAATTGCTTCAGGACCAGGAGAATGATTCTTGTCTTTATAATAGATTATTATAGTAAAACCCAAGCAGTTTTGGATAGAATGTTTTGTACCACACAACCCTTATGAAAAAGAACAACTTAGCAATAGACTTTATAGTTCAACAGAAATCTGTTATCATTGTTAGAAAAATCATTTTAAGCACATGCACATACCCTACGAAGTAGACTAAATGCATCACTCTTTGCAAAAGAATATATTTGCATAATGAAAAAAATAAAATTGTCATTTTAACATTTGTACTTTTTTTGAGTTCAGTTTTAAAATATGAAATAGTAACTGCCACCTCTTTCATTGATTTAAGCCAACAAAATTTTGTTAACTTTTGTAATATTTTTCTTAGCCTCTTTATTCTACAAATCTGTCATTTAATGAGAAATCTCACTGTGATATTTAGTTGAAAATCACACTTCCAATGGTTAACTGAACTTCTATTACTTAATTGGTTGGTTACAAGAAAAATCAAAAAGCTCATTAAACTATTAATTTGCTCAGAGGCTCATTATTACTCAGTGTTACATTTATTTGTATGTACTTGACTTTTCTGGATAGATTTTGAATGTAGAAATATTCTTGATGATAACGATGATATATTTTTCTGTTATATTTTGCTATGTAGACCCTCTATAAAACACAGGTTAGGGAACTTAAAGAAGAATGTGAAGAAAAGACCAAAGTTTGTAAAGAATTACAGCAGAAGAAACAGGAATTACAGGATGAAAGGTAAGGACAAGATCTTCTCTCTCTTGCTCATGGCCACGTACCCTGCCCCTAGAACAGTGCCCAGTGCCTGCTATACTTCTGATAAAAATTTGTTGAAGTAAATTAGACAAGAAGTTTCACTTCACAGTAAAAATTGAACAATAAAATGATGTGTCTCAAAAATGTAGGGACTCCTTGGCTGCTCAACTGGAGATCACCTTGACCAAAGCAGATTCTGAGCAGCTGGCTCGTTCAATTGCTGAAGAACAATATTCTGATTTGGAAAAAGAGAAAATCATGAAAGAGCTGGAGATCAAAGAGATGATGGCTAGGCACAAACAAGAACTCACTGAAAAAGATGCTACAATTGCATCTGTAAGTAGAATTTTCAGTTCTTTATTATAATTAAATTACTGCATCATAAATCTTTCTTAGAAGCAGTAGGAAAGTAACATATATCTAAGTGAAAAATTGTCCATGCTGGCTACAAGATTTTGGATCCAGTTACCCATCAGCTTCTCTGCATTGTTAGGCAGAGAGAGGCTCAAAAAGAACCACTGCCATTAATTAATTCAGAGTTAAAGGATTAAAGTGAAAAGGAAATACCAAAAGCATAACAGTTTAAGCCATTTTTTTCTTGTTAAAGTTTAGTTCAAAAGAATCTTGAAGTGACCATGAAGATAGTTATGTAGGTTGAAAAAAATTGCAATTAAAATTTCAAAGACAACTAAAAATGTCAAGTAGTTGAGTTTGCCTTATCAGTTACCCAGAGCTATTAAAATGTTATAGTAATTAAAATCTGTGGTATTAGAACAGGGATATTTAATCCTGTTCAGTGGAAACAAGTAGGGAGGCCAGAAATAGATTCATGCACTTTCAGGAACTTGGTATATGACAGAAGTGGCAATATACCAATCACAGGGAAAGGTTATAGATTTTATAAGTGGCTTTGGAATAACTATTTTTATGTAGATTGCAGTGAAATTAGATTCTTGCCTTTTACCACATAAAAAAGTTAATTCTAGCTATCTTAAGGACCCAAATATAAAAGTGAAAAATTTTAACTATTAGAACAAAATCCAAAACTTACTTATAATAGTAGACAACCAATAAATGACAAGGAGAAGAAATTTGTAATGTATTTATTGAACAGTGGATTGGTATCTAGAATATATGTGAAACTCCTACAATTCAATAAGAAGATGTTAAACAATCCAGAAGAAAAATCGACCAAAAGAGAAAACCTAAAAAATATAAGCAGATGCTAAACCTCACTCCTCTTTAGGAAAATGCTACATAAAATAACTTTGAAATACCATTTTATTATACCCATCTCATGGCAAAATTCAGTATCTTGACTCATTGCAAATGTTTGAAAGATATCTGGAAAATGACATTCTTATTACTGCTATGGGTAGTGAGAGTTAGCATTGCATAGTATAGTAAATAGTATGGAAATTTTCAGTATATGTAAAATATTCATATTATCTAGAGAAAGTCCACATTAAGATAAATATGCTAGAGAAATTCAGGCACAATACTCATAGCAGCATAAATGTTTGTAATAGCAAAAATTCAAATGTCTTATTAATAGATGATTGAGTGGATAAATGAAATGTGGTAGAAGATGGAACTACTTTATCATTTTAAATGAATTAGGTCTTTGCATATATCAGCAACTTAATTCTTAATATAATATTGAGTGAAAGCAATTACAGAAAGATAAATACAGCATGATGCTATTTATGGACAATTTAAAATCACATAAAACTGCACTATATGTTGTTTCATATGTGTGTAATAAATGTATACAACCATGGATGGAAAGCATAATTCAAAGTAAAAATTCCTTAAAGAAGGAAGAATAGAAGTAGGATTTGGAGAGAATACAAAAGAATGTTAACTTCTTTAGTAAAATTGTATTATGTTTTAAAATAATGTTCTGAAAGAAATAACTGCAGTTTTAAATTTTGTTTATCTGCATGATGGAATGCAAAGCTTTGTTACAGTATTTGCTTTTTTTAGTTTATTAAATGTTTTTCTTACCAAAAATACTGCTAAGGATTTTTGAGAGGAGCAGTTTCAGCTTCCTGAGCTGCATGTGAAGCCTGCCTTCGAGAGCAACGTTCGGTTAGGTAGCACACAGGCAAGAAGGGCGGAGATAGGTGTACTTAGAAAGACAAGAGTGTTAACAACATTCTAGGGTATTTTCATTTTGAATTATTGCTTTAAAACTTAAATTTGTAAATTTGGGAGATGACAATTATTCTACTTTAATTTCTTAGCTTGAAGAAACTAATAGGACACTAACTAGTGATGTTGCCAATCTTGCAAATGAGAAAGAAGAATTAAATAACAAATTGAAAGATGCCCAAGAACGTATGTATTAACAAAGAATGAAATTTATCTTAAGTATACCTAGTGGTTGTCACTGGCTATAGTGGTTAATATCATTTTGACATTTTTCTGTGTTTCAGAGCTATCAAGGTTGAAAGATGAAGAGATAAGTGTAGCAGCTATTAAAGCACAATTTGAGAAGCAGCTATTAACAGAGAGAACACTCAAAACTCAAGTACGTATAATAAACTCCAAATATAATTTTTAGTTTATCTCTTACATTTTACTTCTAGCATTACAGATTGGCAGAAGTAATCATTGAAGATATCAGTATGAACAATCACAATTATCTAATATGTGCCAGGTTGAGAAAAGCTAGATTTGATTAACATTGTCCAGTTCAGTGTTTGTTAAAGTTTTTCTTAATTTTCCCATGTGGAATCATTTTTTATCCTAATTATTTATTGTAATCTGATGTTTTACTCCTTTTAAGAAACTATAGAGAATGACCATTTGCTCACAGCCTGAAAAAAGGGTGATTTAGTCTCAAAAGCTATCTGTAATTATTGACCACCTTTCTGCCAAGTTTCATGGTTATATGTACAATCGCACAAATACTCGTGGGTCCCAGCTGCTCTGCTCTGTGGTTGGACATGTTGTATTTCATTAATGTGATGCCAATGCACAATTCTCTTCAGGATGAAAGATCTGCCTAGTAAAATCTGTCTTGGAACTAAAAACTCATAAGGTGGTAGAAAGCGACATCAGATCAAAGCTATAAACATTTTAAATCTTAATTCTCAGAAAACGTGAGTGAATAATAGAGTGCAGGTAGCCGAAGGATAATGAGTAATGAAGGAGGTGTAGTATTTAATATAAAAGGTTTCTTTGTGGTCCTGTGTATAGGGAAGGAGATTATTATTAGTGGTTGAATAACTTGCTATGGGTGAATTACCAAGAACCCATCAACATTAATTTTTTGACTTATTTATATATACTTCTATGTTTTTAAGGCTGTGAATAAGTTGGCTGAGATCATGAATCGAAAAGAACCTGTCAAGCGTGGGAGTGACACAGATGTGCGGAGAAAAGAGAAGGAGAATAGAAAGCTACATATGGAGCTTAAATCTGAACGTGAGAAACTGACCCAGCAGATGATCAAATATCAGAAAGAACTGAATGAAATGCAGGCTGTAAGAACACTTTTTAAACACTAGTAGAATTATTTTCACATTTGTCTATATTTTATTGATTACAGAACATTTTTACTTTTTAATTATTGAACTAAGAAGCAAAATTATGAGATATACAGCATTCAATTAATTTAATATAATTTAATGTCTCGTAGCAAATAGCTGAAGAGAGCCAGATTCGGATTGAACTGCAAATGACATTGGACAGTAAAGACAGTGACATTGAGCAGCTCCGGTCACAACTCCAGGCCTTACATATTGGTATGGATAGTTCAAGTACAGGCAGTGGACCAGGGGATGCTGAGGCAGATGATGGGTTTCCAGGTACAAATTTGTTTTCAGCTCTTATGTTTATTTTATTTTTTTTAAAAAAAGCTTTTTGTCTTACATATAAATCTGTTGATTATTTTAAACCCTGTGACTGACTTTGCTCTTGAGGAAAAGTATTTGTCATTTCTTTAAGGGAAAAACCTAGTCTTTGGAGTGGGGATTCAAATGGCAGTTAAACTTATTTTGCTTATTGGTTTTTGACAAAAAATTAAAAAATGCAAAAGAAATTTCCACATATTTAATTATTTAAATTAGCTCTTGATATATTATTGGTAGCTCTCTCTTAAGCTTTCATTTTACTTTCTCTAACTTTTTCTGCATTCTTACTTTTTTTTATGTTGGGTATTTAGTTCATATCACTCAATCACACACTATGGAATCCATGTCATTCACCTACCAACGTTCCTCTACCTCTCTCAATATTGCTACTAAGCCTTCCAGTTCTCATATCCTCCTTGACTCTGATTCTGACTCAGAAGAAGAATCTTTGCCTTACTTACCTATTTCGTCGGAACCTAATGATACAGGTGATATCCTGAAAATCTTTCACCTTCACCTTCGGGTTTCTTTTCCCCTACTCTTAATTTCAGTCTTTGTGAAAACTTTTTGTGACATAAACTAATAATCACTAACAAGTCGCTCTAGTGTCAGACAAAAACCGCTGCATGAACGGAGTTTACTTTTAAGGTTTTCGCACATGGCATCACTATTAGATTTGCTAGAGAAATGAGACACAGTACTTTTTGTCATTTAGGAGCATATGGTGTTACTGCCTGTTTCCTCCATTTTCAACCACAAAGAAATTCTTTCTGAAGTTTCATACCAAAAGTGACAGTACAGAAAAATCATGTAGACTATTGTAGAGGACGATTTTAGGTTTCCATTGAGTGTTTACTTAGTTAGCGTTTTGCTAGGCCTTAAAAGAGAATACAAGACAGTTTGACCCGATCTTTGTCCTTATGGTTTAAATGAAGAAACCAGATGGAAAATACATTGCTTAACACAAAGTTAATATAAGTACAAAAAACATTTAAAGTAATTGTAATTGCCACAGGAAATTAATGTACGAGCAGTTGGATGTAAGGTAAAATTTAGTCTCTTATTAATTGAATTGAATTGAATTGAATTGAATTGAATTGAAAGTAAAGTAACCATAGTTCCTTAAATTGTTACCACATTTCCCAGGTATACATTATATGCCATATAAATCATAAGTGATTATATTGAAGTTGGTTTAGAGCTTAGCAATAAAATTATTTCAGTCTTATGCATGTTGTTAGAAATCATCTGATTTAGTCTCCAACTAGTGTAAGACCATGTCCAGACTGTTGAGTATGTGGGTAGATGTAATGACAACATTTTTCTTCATGTGCTCTGGAAGGCTGTTGGTGAGAGAGAGTGTGTAGGCACTGGAGTCGGAGATGTGTGACCTTTCTGTGGGGTTATAAGAATTAAAGAAAATTTATGTAAAGCATCTAGCATGGTTCAGACATGTAGTAGATATTAAATAAGTGATAGCTACTTTTATTATTAGAATAACATCAAAAATGCTTATTTTACTTAATTATTTCATTAAAAGATAATTATCAAATGCCAGTCGAACAAGTTCAAAAGATTCAGATAAATTCCTTTGTTGAACTAGAATTGTATTGGTTTTGATTAGAAATCTCTTGATTATATTGCTACTCTGTAGTTTACTGTAATTTACACAATCTCATTTCATTTTATTATAGTCATTCTAAAATTTCGTTTTCTCTGAACATGTAATTTCACTTAAAATGTTTTCTCAGAAGGAAACGTGTGGTATGTCTCTAGGCAAGCCTCCTTCCAAAGGAAAGCTAGGGGGTTCTAATGCAGGTGTAGCGGTGAGAATAGAGCTGCTTCTCTGTTTTGCAATTTTTCTGCTGAACTTTGCAAATGCATGAATTTAATCAATGGGGCATTTGACTTTATAAACCATAGAATATATATTTCCAATGTGATGTAACCTGGATTTTGTTTTGCATTGCATAACTTGCTCATACTGATCCTGCATTGTTACTGTAACCTAGATAACATGTAGTGATAAATTCTGAAGGGCATATTTGATTTGTGTTGTGACTTTTATATTAAAATTTTTTAATTCCTCATTTTCTTAGGAGAATTGTTACATTTATGCTTATATCTTGTGCTTATTTATAGAATCAAGACTAGAGGGATGGCTTTCACTGCCTGTGAGAAACAACACTAAGAAATTTGGATGGGTTAGAAAGGTAATTGATACTTTTGAATATGGTCTATTTGCTTTGCTTTTGGTTTAGCTAAAGCCATTTTACTTTTGTAGTTGTAAGATATATACAACTAGAACTTTGAGACACAAAGCTTGTTTACTCTTTCTGATTAGGAATTATGTGATTTTACATATTTTGGTAAAAAAAAACACCCTCCATCATTAACATTGTTAATAATAAAACAGGTTTTGGTGTTAGGAAAACAGAAGCCTATTTGCCTTGGTGCTTCTGCTTTTTCAGTGGGAAAACAACTCTGGATATGACAGAAAGACCCATTTATTTCATTTCCTCTGTTACTATAATATTCTAATGTTCATTTTTGATAAATGTCTTAGTCCATTCCCGCTGCTATAACAAAATACCACAGACTGGGTGGTTTATGAACACCAGAAACTTATTCCTCATAGTTCTGGAGGCTGGAAGTCCAGGATGCCAGCATGGTTGGGTCTGGTGAAGGCCTTCTTCCAGGTCACAGACCTCTTGCTGTGTCCTCATAGTAGAAGGATTAGAAGGCCCTCTGGAACCCCTTTTATGAGAGTAGTAATCCCATTCATGAGGGCTCTGAACTCATGACCTATCACCTGCCAAAGGCCCTTCCTCCTAATACCATCCCATAGATGTTAAGATTTAACATATGAAATTGGAGGGAATATAAACACTCAAACCATAGCAATAACGTTACTTAGGCTCTTGGATCTTGAAGCTAAATCAGTTCAAAGATATTTGAATTCATTTTCTTCCCAGTTGGCTTATTTAAATTATGTACAAACAAAATTTATTGTTTTTCAGGAAGATTTTTCTAAGGTTATATTAAGAACTTTTTAGTTATTTAACTCAGGTATTTTATATGATTTTGATTGCTAATATCAAATTTATTTTCAAAGAAAATAAGATATATATCATTTTTAATTGTTTTGTTTAATTCCTCCTTCTCTTTTTAACAGTATGTGATTGTCAGCAGTAAGAAGATTCTTTTCTATGACAGTGAACAAGATAAAGAACAATCTAATCCTTACATGGTTTTAGATATAGAGTAAGTGTTTTTGTTAGAATATTTAGAAACTTCATTTTTTAAAGTATAAGAGTAATCTGACATTTTTCATCAAGTTAGTACAATTTATTAGTCATGTGTATGTATGTGTATGTGCTCATATAGTATAGCTCCTGTTTATAAAATGTAAACTATAGTTTACATTTTATTATATTTGCTTCATACAGATGAAAAAGTATGGGATATAAAGTTAACTAAAACATCTTTATTTCATGAGTCTTGAATATGTTGTTTTCTGAAACTAATTAGAAAATTTTCTGACATTGAAAACTCAGAATCTCGAGTGATTGCGTTAATAGAGCAGATAGTCTCTGACCTTCTAACATGAGTCAAAATTGTCGGTTTTAACTTCTGACATAAGTCTAGAATAACTAATGTGATCATTTGGTAATAATTTTTTTAATCTTTTTTTTTAGCAAGTTGTTTCATGTCCGACCAGTCACACAGACAGATGTATATAGAGCAGATGCTAAGGAAATTCCAAGGATATTTCAGGTAAATAGTTTTATTTTGTTTTTGGTTGGTTGGTTGAGTTTTTTTGATTTCTCACTTATAGTGATTCTCAGTGTGACATGGCGTCAATTTTTTTTTATTCTGGGGCTATCTTCAGATTACATATTAATTTTAGTCCCATTTAAAAGTATTTCATTCTTTTGTGACTTTCATGCCTACTCTGTTTAGATACATCCTCATTTCTCTCTCCATTTTACATTTTAAAGCCTGTTGTTTATTTATGTCATGTGTCTGGCCTTTCTTCTCCTTTTATTCAGGATTGCTTGTGACATTTTTTAAGCATAAGGTTTCTCTCTCTGTTTTTGGTTTTATTCTCAGCTCTCTAGAAAGTTTTAAAAGTTGCTTGTGAAGTTAAATTTTACACTCAGTAGCCCCTTACTTTCAATTTAAAGTGCAGCTAAATTCTTCCTTTTAGTGCTTTCATTTTAAAAGTAGTTAAACCAACAGTTAGTTCCTGAGTTTCTTCTATGGAATAGCCATTATGCTTGGTGTCCTATGGAGGAATTATTTTCTGGAGGCTTATCCTGTTTATTTGGAGTATGTCCTTTCCCCTTTTCCTTTCTTCCTGAACTTTCCAAACACAAATCTTCTCTATTAAAGCTGTGTTTGCAGTTATTACCGTTTGTCTGTTTTTGATACTCATAAAGCATCAAGTCATATGATTGTCACATCTCATCAGGAGATTATTTTGAAGGCTTCCTCCCAGAAAAACTTTCTAACCCATCAAGTTCAAATTTGCCTTTCTCTGGCCTATTCTAATAAAATTGCTGAAACATAGTAAGAGATCATGGAGGAAAAAAGGTGACAGCATTTGAACAGGGTAGATTATTTTGAAATGTGAACTCATGTGAGTGTTGTAATGATTTTTTGCATGTGAGCTCTTGATGAACAGAACCTACTAACATTTGAACGTCAGATATATTTTCTTCTTATTGAATAATTTAGGCTGTTATTTTATTTACACTATAAGAGTTGTTACTACGTAAAAATAATATGTTTAGAAGTCATTCATTGTTCTTTTTGGTATTTATAGATTCTGTATGCCAATGAAGGAGAAAGTAAGAAGGAACAAGAATTTCCAGTGGAGCCAGTGGGAGAAAAATCAAATTATATTTGCCACAAGGGACATGAATTTATTCCTACTCTCTATCATTTTCCTACCAACTGTGAGGCTTGTATGAAGCCATTGTGGCATATGTTTAAGCCACCTCCTGCTTTAGAGTGTCGTCGCTGCCATATCAAATGTCATAAAGATCACATGGACAAAAAGGAGGAGATTATAGCACCTTGCAAAGGTAAAAAGAAAATTACTTGCTGCATCAATATTACTTATGTTCATATATCTGTAAATGTATTGATTTTTTTCCAAATATTTCTTTATAGTGTATTATGATATTTCAACGGCAAAGAATCTATTAATATTAGCAAATTCTACAG
Organism: Cynopterus sphinx; assembly: GCA_030015415.1. NCBI lineage: Eukaryota > Metazoa > Chordata > Mammalia > Chiroptera > Pteropodidae > Cynopterus > Cynopterus sphinx. The sequence continues at coordinate 2,706,993 of CM057383.1, read as the reverse complement.
AAGAGCAGCAAAAGTGGGTTAGTCGGTTGGTGAAAAAGATACCCAAAAAGCCTCCAGCCCCTGACCCCTTCGCACGGTCATCTCCTAGAACTTCAATGAAGATCCAGCAAAACCAGTCTATTAGACGGCCAAGTCGACAGCTTGCCCCAAACAAACCAAGGTAATAAATAAAAATGTGGTAAAAATGAAAGCGTTTGTAGAAACATTTTGCTATTTATATTCAAACTACAGTTTTCCTTTTTAATTACAGTTCTTTTTGGTATTTTAATGAACCATGGATACATGTCACATTCATTGGTTTAGAGGAATGTAATATAAATTTATTTACTAAATCACATATATTAAACTCAACCAAAAATATATAAAGGGCTTGTTTTTGTCATGTTTATATCATAACATTTAGAATTTTATAATCACATGACTAATTTAGTGATTTAGTTGATAGGATACACACACTGACCTTTAAGTGTCAGATATACACATTCTGTTTAATGTTGCAAAATTGTGAAACTGCTTTTATGTTAGATGATTCAAGAAGGAAGACTGAAGTCTTAAGTCTTAATTCACGTCTATAAGTTTAAAATAATAATTTGTTTGATTTAAAGAGCAGTATAGTTCAGCTTTAAAAATGCAGGTATTAACTAATGAGTAAAGTGGACACTCCTGTAATTGAGGTAGAGTTGGGAATGTGGAGTAAGTTTAGAGATGATGATTAATGCACAAAAACATTTTTTGGAGCCATTTTTATGTGGCTACATTTTAGTAATTCTTGATTCAGAATAACCACTTCTTGGCTTACCAGATTTTACAGCATTTATAAATATTGCTATTCATTGAAATGATCATGAAGACCCGATTAGCTAAAGGATAAAGTATATACTTGGATCAGTTATCTAATTTCAGGTATCCTTTTTATTCCCTGACACAGGACCTTCAGTATAAGAATAATGATGTGCATTGGCTGTATTGCCAGAAAGCTTTTCATTCTAACCACAAACATCTTGTATGAAACTTTTCTTGAAATTAATATCTCAAGGAAATAATTTAGAAAGACAAAGGTAGAATTGGTGTTTCAGCAGTGAAAATGTTGAATTTTGTGTGAGCTATGCTAAAAAATATTTAAATTAGTGATTTTATGGTAGTAATTAAGCTGAAGAAACTTGGAAAGATCGAAGATCATTCCAGGTACCATGTGCAAACATCTAAAATTATAAAATTTTAGTATTGATGTTGTAGAACTATTAATGCATTGTGTTGTTTTAATACCTTACAATATATAGTACTTTCCGTTTCTGAAGGGCTTCCGTATATATCGTTCTCTCATATAACTTTTTATGTGTTCTATTATTTGACCTTTAAAATGCGCCTGTGGGGTAGAGTAGGTACTATCTTTCTCTCCGATTCAGACTCTAGAAGGGTAAATAGTTTCTTTAGTTTTCAGGACTGTAATACTCCAGTCCTTTTGATATGCTTCATTCTTCATGCTGTGACAGGTTAATGATTTCACTGTAGATGGTAACACATAGAATTAGTTTATGAAGCAATTTTTAGACAATGTAAGGCATGGTTTCAATTATATAACAGTTTTCATGATTACTGACTTTAAATAATTTCCTTGCTTCTCCTCTCCCTGTCCCCCCCAGTTCAGTGTTATGGTCTATTTGAAAGTACATTTACTTTTGATTTTTATTACTTTTTTGTTTTAGTTCTGACTCTGCCCTTCGAATCATTTTTCATTGATATTTTTAATACATTTTGCATAGCAACAGTAAGTAATAGGGATTTCTTTTTCTCACAACTGTGCATATAGGTAAAACTAAAAGCAAAACCGACTAAAATGTATAGGGTATTTTTGTGAAATTTTTTTTATCTAATGTATCCTGTGAAATTTTAAATGTAAATATGGGCACATTTAAAATTAATTTTGTATTTTATTATGCCTCTGCAACATTATTTCCACTGTTTTTAACTTTAATTAACTCATAAAATTATATCTGTGTCTTTCTTATATGAACCACCCTGCAGTTTGCATTCCATTTTGGTTGTCATCATTTTAAGAGTGGCATACACTAATTGGAGGGTATACAGAAGAAAATAACTGACATAGTAGTGGGTTATTTGAAAGTATTACACGTGTAGCAAATGAAGAAACTAAGGATATTTATTTAGTCTTCTGCAGAAATGATTTGAAAGGATGAGAGATCATAAATAGAAATAAAGAATGAAAGTATAAGAGTACTTTTCCTTGGACAATGTATTAGAACAGTAACCAGGCAGAGAGGCACATTTTTAACTCAACAAGGCGAAACTATCGGGCAATCAGAGATTTCCAAAATTGGAAAAATTGGCTTGCTCTAGAAGAGCAAGTACCCTATCACCAGGAGTTTACCTGGTGAAGGTGACTGTTTGGCAAAACTGTTAGAGAACAGTGCTCCTGAGTCTGTCCTGTGAACACAGGTTGGCATCAGACAGCATGGCTTCAGAGGGGAGTCAGGCATTGACTAGATGGCCTTTGATATTTTAATTTATAATATATCCCTATAGAAATGTAGGTAGAGCTGTTAAAGGATCACCCAAGAAAACTTAGGGACAGAATTTCTGGTGTGTATCAGCAGTAATTTAATATCTAACTCTTCATTTGTGTTTGTTTAATACAAGTCTTAGCATAAGTCAGTCTAGCTTTAGTTTAATTCATATGGCATCTCTTAAAACAGATGTTCAGCTTTGTAGACATCAACTATATATATTTATGTACATTCTGAAACATAATATTCATAAATACGCCTAATCTTTTTTTTTTTTTTAACTTTTTTTCAGTGTCTTTGTTAACAACTGCACCATTACATTTTTTCCCTTTGGCTTCTAGGACATATGCCTGGTTCTGATTCTCCTCTTAACTCTCTTTGCAACACTTCCCTTTTTCTATAGTGAAGTGTTTTAAAGTAATAGTTAAATAAGTGTTAGGTATTATTTATTATTATTATTATTATTATTATTATTATATAAAATAAAAAATTTTAAGGGTACATTATATGCCAGACATTCTTCTGAGAGCTTTAACTGTACTAATTTATCCTCATAACCACCCCGTGATTTAGCTTTTAATGTCTCCATTTAACCAGTGAGAGAGTAAGACACAGAAACATTGTGTGCCCAAGGTCACACAGCTAATAAGGAACAGCCTTGGATTCAGATCCATAGTGTAGTTCTGGATTCTGTATCCTTAATCATAATGCTCTGGTGTCTCACAGTAATATGAGCAGAAATGAATTGAAGGTTTATAAAACATGTGGAAATGCTATTCTAGAGGAGTGTTTTCTTGGTAATTTTGCATTAAAATGAAAATACTATGCTGGAAAAGTAGAAAATTTGTGAATAAAGTGCTAACTTTTGATAAAGACAGTTGACTGGCAGGGGGTGGAGGGGGCAGGTTTTAAGGGAAGACTTGGCCTGCACTACGCTGCAATGCAATGCTAGCCTAGCGATTAGACTTGGAAAGTCTGAAGATTGGGACAGCTACACATTTCTAACACACTTCAAAGATTTTGGATTTGAAATGCAGACTTTTCATAAAGTATGCTAAAATGGAAGCTTGGACACCCAGGCAGGTCTCCTGATCTCAATCTTCCAAGCAAGAGGGTTGAAACCGTCATTAAAAGTTACTTTATGTGTAAGCCTAGGGGAAAAAATTAGCATACAGTAGGCTGTGATACATGTTAAGTGAAGAAATAATTATATCTAAGTTTGCGTATTTTCTCAAATATTCTGCATTCAGAGTAATTTGTGTTGGTTTGTTTACTTTTAAGTTGAGTAACCATCCATCAGACTGCTCTGTGATTCTCAAAGTCAACCAATTGCGTCAGAATTCATCTCGGCTATTTTGTTTAAAATGCAAATATTTGCCCTCCATTTCTTCGACCTAATTATAATCAGGATCTCTTGGGTTGAGTCCTGGGAGTCTGCATGATAAATAGCATTAGGAAAATCATATACACTAAAGTTTAAGAACCACTGACAGTGATCAGATGAGTCTGTAGACCCGGTGAGTTCTTTGGCATAAGTTGATTCATGAATGTCAAAGTTATAAACAATGAAAAGTTACAACTACTTTTTAAAATAAAAGATGATTGCAATATTAGGCTATATTGGATGAGGTAATATCAGATTGAATTAGAAAGGGCCACATATACTCCTGCTCTAAGTGCATTTTATTTAGCCAGCATGAGTTGCCAGTGCTGCTTATAGACCTGTGGTTTTTCCTTCATGTGCAGTGTTTCACAGAGCGCATCAAGCAAGTAGGGCCTGCTAGAATGGAGAAAGCTACGTTCTTAAAATGACTCCTTTTTTAGGCTTCTGGTACTATTCTAGAAAAATGTGAGTTGACAACCTGAGCACTTTTGTGAAGGGAATGTTGACAAATGTTGAGCTATTTTCATAGTTCTCAAATCAAACTAAACTGGGCATCAGGACGGTTTGTCTTCATCTGGGACCGGAGGGAAGAAAATTGTGTCTTACCCCAAATATTATATCTGTCTTCAGTATATAAAGAGAAAGAAGATTTCTCTATGTACTTACATGTTAATTTAATCATGTTAACATGCTTACAGCACATTCAAAATCCGATTTCTAGATTAAGTGTATTAAACTGCGTTTTCTAAAGACTGTTAGAGTATAAATTTGCAAACCTCCTATTGCAGATTGCTTGATTTGGCATTTAAAGACTGGGATTGGTCATTTGATGATGTTGATGGTGGTGATGATGATGACGATGTTTTTGATTTCTGAAGAAATAAATGGGGTAAATCAAAAAATGAAAAATGAGTTATTTTAGTACTTCGAAGTAGCGCATGTGGTTTGCACTTGGGTTTTCATTATTTTTGACGAGTTTTGAAATTTTATTGTTTTTAATCGTATACATTTGAAAAGTAGTTTTCAGAAAAGTTTCTAACTGAAATTTTCATATCAAGTATAAAAGTGAAATGCTATGTTCAGATTCTTTATTGGGTATATATTTTTCAATACAGTTGGAATTATAGTTTTTTTATTCTTAGGGATGAAACATGTAGAAATAACAAAGGAGCTAATTATGGTACTTTCTGTTCATTCCAAAGAAGCCATATTCAGAGAAGTAAAATTTACAATGTTTTCAAGTTTCTACAACTGTATTAGTTTGTGAACATAGCATGGGATTCCTTCTTCCCTCCCTCCTCTCTCCTTCCCTCTGTTCCCTCCTCTTTCCTTCTTTCTAACTTGCAAGAATTGAAACCATAAAAACTTTTAAGTCTAATAAGTGCTGTGAAATAGTTTTTTCTGATCTTGTTTTCTTTGTGATGCTGTGAAATGTTTGCTTTTTGAAAATTTAATGTTACCCTTGCTGAAGAATGCTAATGATATGCTGTGAAAGTTCTTGTGCTTTTAGAAAATGTAAAATAGTTTGGTTAATAGTGGCTGAAGGATATTTGAACTTCATGAGTGAAATCTTTTACGTGGAATAGAGTTCATGGAAGAAGGCCTGTTCTCCCCTGAGTTAGCACATTGTAAAACATGCACTTAAACTGTGTCATGTTGGGGTCTGTCTGCAACCAGATATACAGAGTTTTCACATATGTTTACTACGACAATGTGTGTGTTCCCATTTCACAGATTTTAAAATGTGGCTAAGGGTCAGATAGTCAAGTAGAACCTGGTCCATCAGTCCATTGTTCTTTCAGCTGCATGAGGCAGCTAGCAGTTAAACCCCAAGTCAAAGTTACGTTCACATGAGTTATTACTCAGTGACACATTGTCTAATTCCCCCAATAGCCAGTTAAGTATATTAAAGCCTGTGCTGTGTGTGTAGCCAATGTGGGAAAATCTGAAAAAGAATATACTTGCATGTACCTAAAAATAAGGAAAGCAATACAACAAATATGTTTATGCATGATTTCGGTGTTAAAAGTATAGTATAGTATTGGAAGACTGTACAGTTTAATGATGTACATGGAATGCCTTTTCAAATTAAAAAGTCTCATATTATTTTGTCTAACTTTATTTTTTTTTTCTTTCCAGCTAACTGCCTTCTGTGAATGCAGTCATTATTCGAGGTGATCATATTCTTCCGGTTAAAACAAGACTGAAATATGATGACCCAAAATTTATTAAAAAGCTATATTTTCCTGAAAGACAGACACACACACACACATACGTACATATATCTATGTCCCCTTTATTCCTGCAATATAAATTATAAATCTTGGAGATATTTTTCCGGGCTCCTTCAGAGCAACAAGTTGAACTAACAGGGATTGGTTAATAGAGTAAGAATATCATATGCAACTCTTCCACACTTGTCCCATAAAGCTCTCTTGGCAGTCACTCACACTACATTGCACAAAAGGATTGAGAAGAGTTGGAAATCATCTTTTTGGCTTCAACAGAAAGATTTCACCAGCACATTTACCAGAAGACTCTGGGAATGGAGTCCACTGCAGCGGCACAGACTGCATCTTTACGAAGTGACCATTATTACTGGGGGTGTGTGTTGTGTGTATGTGTATATGTACACACACACACACACACATATAGTACTGTAATACTGCGAGAGGGTTTTTAAACTTCCCACTTTATTTTTTTATATACCTTAATCAGATATCATTACTTATTACAGTGGCAACTATGCACTTGTATAAAGCCATGATGTTGGGGTTTATGTCACTCATTTGTGTGTGCCTGATGGAGCTGCATGTTCATGTTTAAGCAGTTACTGTAACAAAAAGTTTGAACATAGTTTCCTAATGCTTCATGATAGGCAACTTGACCCATTTTGAATGCCTTAATTTAATTTTTTTTTCAAAGTCTCAACCCTTTTCTGTATTTAAAAAGAAAAAAAAAAAAGATCAAGTGTTTACCAGCTCTTAGGATGCAAATTTGCTTTGCAGAAGACAGTGCACTATTTTTACACAATAGTTATCAGTGTCAGCCTATTTTGATTGTATAACCGATTTTTTTTTAAGTATTGGTGATAGAAACAATAATGGATAGTATTGGAACTAATATATCTTTTATGTATATCATTGATCCAACCCCTTTTTACAGACCTCAGTATTAGTGTGTGACTATGAAATGTTTGCTTTGAGTTTGCTGACTACCCTAGATAGGTTTTTATTTCTGGTAAAGACATTTGTGACTATTTTTACATTTCATACTCAACATTCAAAAATTATCTCAAACACAAAAACTAAAACATACTGTAGATATATTTTAAATATTTAAATGTGATCTCTCAAACACAGTTGTGTATGGCAATATTTCAGTACTGGGCTATGAAAACTGACTGGGAAGAAGCCGCCTGAAAGGCACTTAACTTGCTTTTTGTTTTCTCAGTGCTATTAAAGTCAGTTTATGCAGGGTCCTTCCTGCTGTGTTTCTCATCATCCCACCAAAGTGTATGTTTTATACTGCTACAGTGTGCATTAATGATGAGCATCGAGTAAAAGTATGTAGTCTTACCAGTCTCTATATACAGACACATTCATAGTTCGATGTGATACTGAAATACATCTAGTATTTTGATGAAGGAAGTAAGATATTTTTCATTGATTGCCTCTGGGGTCCGTGTAGAGATGTTTAAAGAGTTAGAGCCCCACTTAGAGATTCTATTGTGGAAACGGAGCGGCCTCTGGCCCTGATGTCCTGAGACTGCATCTCGTTCTTACAGTATCCAGTCTGCACTCTTCACGCTGTCCGCGCTGGAACCAGAGCCGTGCGGGCCATGCCCGGCAGGGGTGTGCTGCGGTTCTGGTTCGGGGGGCACAGCTTTTTTTTTTTTTTTTTAAGTAAGATTAAAAATGAAAAATATATAAAATTTATATAGAATAAATATTTCCATTCATTAGACTTGTTAAAAGGAGACTGAATTAATATTTTATATAAAGATTTTGTTACACTATGGGAGGTTCTATCATATTATTCTGAATTGGAGAGTATATATATATATTTTTAATAAACTTTATTAAGGTGAAATAATTTGAAGTTTACACATGAGTAATTGAAATATTTGAGTAAAAATGGCAAAAATTTAAATTTTGAATGCTGTATGTGTTAGAGAATATGGAGAATCATGGTGTGATGCAACTATAAAGGAAAATTAATGTGAAGTTTTTTGGGGGGAAAAGATACTCTAGGGGGTGAAAAAAATCTCTCCCATGGAGATTCTTCACATTACATGGTTTGACATAAGGGTTTATAAAATTGTTTGTCTGACTAATGGAAATGTGCTTAATAAAAGATTCTGACCTCGGGTAAGAATTTGCTTTTTACCCTGTTGCTGGTTTCATGTACACACATGAATGAATGCACGCACCTGTCCTCATGTTCTCCTCCAGCACTCATTAAATACAACATTGACTTGCTTTAACAACCTGACTTTGTGCCAGCTTCTCTTTTTCTTGAGGCTCCAAAGCTTCCAAGATAATTGTAAGACCAAAAGTTGCTTGCTTCTTCACACCTGATTTCTCCGAGAGCCATAAATACCTCCTGTTGAGAACTAAGAAGTAGTGAATCCTGAGGTATTCTCAGTTGGATTTTTTTACTCTTGTGGGGATAAGACAGAAGTAGAAGGGAAACTCGTGCTGGTATCACTGTTGCAAATCAGTGTATAGTGAATTTTTTAAAGTATTAATTTTTTTAAATGCTATCTAGAAGCAAGAATTTTTAAAAAATCTAAACGTTAAGGATAACTACCAGTAAATCTAAATTAACGGCTGATGTTTTTACAAGCAACCTGTGCTGGAGACAGGAGTCTGGCTCTGAGGGTCCCCTTGTGTCAGTGTATCTAGCTCCTTCAGAACTGCTCAAGGTCGCCAAACCACAATTTAAGAAATTATGCTGCTATTGTTAATCTATTCTTATAAGGTTCTGGTGGTGAAACGGAGAAACTTAGACACTATGTTACCTTGTCGAAACATGCTTTAAGAAACATGTTTTAAAAAATCCGCCGAGAGCAAGTCACTTCTGAGTTTTTCAGCCTCTGTGGACACTGCTACTGACTCACCTCTCCCGCCCTAGCCTAAGGCTTCAGTTTCCCTATGTTGTGAAGACACCACAGTTGATTTGTAAAGCACTTTGAAGGTAAGCGCTGTGTGACAGTGCTCATGCTATGCGGGGGGGCTCTCCTTGGGTCCCTTCTCCATAATAACGAGTTTTGTTCAGAATTGTAATAAATTATGAACTGCATGGTTTAGATAATCATAAATATTTGATCAGCTGTCCCCTTTGAACAAAAATCGTATCCCCCTGATTTTTTAAAAATTTGTTGCATCTTTGTAGTAATGTAATTGTATTTTATGCCTGCTTTTTATATTAAAAAAAAATAAAAGAAATTGAGACATAAGCATTTTCATACTTTTCCTGTGAAATACTCTTCTAATGCTGCAACCTCCTAAAATTGACCCCCAAAATTTGCCTTCCCTAAGAGATGGGTATAAAATATGGGTACAGCAAACAAGTCACAGGTGGGTTACATACAGACTTGTGACTCCTCGGCCCTGTCACTTAGTGCACGGAGAAATACGAAATACAGAGTCTGTCTCTGACTCGAGTCTGGTAGTTTTAGGGGGCATGCAAACCTACAACATTAAGTGTCAAGGATGAGGAAGAGAGACACGGTGCCTCTGGTCAGGAATAGTGTGCTGACGGTTTTCTAGAAAGCATTTCTTGGGTAATCAGTGGGTTCTTTTCTAGGATACTTACTGGCTCTCTGTTCTGGGACAGGTTATTCACTCTGAGCCTCAGTGTTTTTATCAGTAAAATGGAGATTGTTTGCTTACAGGATTGCTGTAGAATTAAATATGATAGTGTGTGTAGAATACCTGGAATCGCTCGTGTTTGTCCCCTCCCCTCCTCAAGGGGAAAGATGAAGAATTCTTCATCTAAGTATATTCTTAAAGGAGTTGCTTTAAACAATGATAAAGTACTAATAAAGCATTTGAATAAAAGATTTATTGGACTAAAAATCACGTAATGTGTATTATACTAATGGTCAGACTAACTGCATATGAGAAAAGATTTACTGGGAAATTTTTAAATGGCAACTATAATTTAAACTACAGTTTTTTCAGATACCATGTTTCTCTTCCTGCTGGTCCCAAGCAGAAATTCTAAAAGGATTAATCAGTTTATATTTTTAAAATTGCACTTTATGTAACTTTAAAACTAATCACATTAAAAAGTTTTAAGACAGTTCGAGATATGAAAGTTTATTTTACATAAATATTTTCTAATAAACATCTCACAGCATATACCAGGATAATGCCATTCAATTGTAAGAGTTTTTAAATATTAGGGTTTCTAAACATGAAAATACAGTGTAGAATCATACCGTGTTTAAACGTGATTCTATAATGAGAACAAAATCCATAGGAACTTGGCAGAACTCAGCAGTACCCTTCACTGCATATATTTTCAACGCACAAAACCTGGTTGAGGTCAGGCTGTATTTCGTACTAAGTTCTGGGAACAGTGATGGCAGAGATGTGGCCTTTCAAAAATGGTTGGATCAGAACACACTGGGATTCCCCCGTCGTAAACATTAAACAGCCCCAGAAAGTGAACCCTAGGAGTCTGTTACAGATCCTCTTCTGACTGAGCAAAATCCCACTCCATTCATGTTCATTTGTGCTCGGCCCAGCATTTGTTTTCTTTAAAAGATTCTGAAAACTGAAAAACAGATGCAGTTGGCTCTAGGCAGCTCAGCTCGTTGGAGAACTGAGCCATGACCAAGGATCAAAGCGAGAATCTCCAAATGGGCTTCTTGGACAGCTTCCATCCGTCAACCTCAAAGATGCAGATGTCTGAAACCGACGTAACCTAATGAAGGTGCGGGGGGGGAGGGTCATTTTTAAGTAGCATTTAAGTGGCTCTTACAAGCCTAAAATACCTGTGGCTTCAAAGTTTCTGAAATGACTGACTAAATCAGTCAAAAGGAAAGAAAAGCGTGTATATTAACACTGTTTTCACATTATACAACAAAATCACCTCCCGCTCCCAATAGAAGCCTAAATAAAATTGGACCCTGCCCCTACCGCCCCCATCCCCAAGAAAAACCTGAAACTTAGAACTATGGATCATGAGAACTTCTGGACAATTTTGGTTCCAAATATTTCTGGAAAAATCTTCCTATCATGATGACCGTTGGCCAGTTGGCCTGACTTCGTGAATAATAATTTATCAAATGTTTAATTTGGAGGAATCTGGCTCTGGCTGATAAGGAATATTATATAACTTTTCAAACCCCTTTACTCATTGTTAAGTCTTGAGAGTTGTGAATGGTGTCCCAGAACCTTCCATGTAAAGGAAAGGTGGTGTAACCTGTTCCGCCAAGATAATTCTGAAAACCTGGCCCAATATCAAGGCTTTTTTATACTGAGGTAACCATGAAAATGTGACTCTTTTTTTTTAAATAATGGCAACTTGAACATTCTGATAAAGTTTATGAGATTTAATGAGGGTATAAAACACTTGTCAGATATTAAACTGTTTTTAAAAGTTTATCTCGATAGGTACACTGACTGCTTTCTGGAGAGCTGTCACCTGAGATACAGAACAGGTCACAACTCAAACCCTCAGTCTTTCAAACTTCATTTTCAACATGTAGGTTTGTTTTGCTGTTTAGTTATGCCTCGGCTCGTCTTCCCACGCAGGGAACTCACGTTCTGTGGAGAGGACGCAGGCCTGTCTCCCTTCCCTCTCCCACTGGCCCAGGTTTGTGCTCTTGGTCACTTTTAATCTTCTCATTGCTGACGAAGTGAGCCCAAACTGCAACCCCAGGAAGGGGTAAAGCATAAGGAGATCGAGTGTCCCTTCGTCACCAAGGCAGAAGAGCGGCAGATACCGAGACGGCTTCGGAAGCCAAATTTTCAGGGCAAGTGATGACCCATTTGCACGAGGGCAGACCCCAAGTTTAGTGGGAAAGGGTGCAACCCCAGACATTTGTTTATAACGCACGGAGTCCGCGGTTCGGTGATAACTGCAGGGGTGAGGGGTCCTGGGAGCCCAGGGGACAGTGATTAAAGGAGGACTCTTGCTCTGCAGCGTCAGACGCGACAGAGATGCTAAGCGGAGAAGCGAGGACAGCTGTTGCTGGGATGAAAGTGGCCGGTGTCCTTGGCGAGCTCGTTTATCTTCCGTCCCCGCAGAAGGAAGGCCCCACGAGGAGAGAACTCATTGCTGCTGGGCCCCCAGCACCCGGGACAGCGCTGGCACGTGGTCATCACTCCGAGAGCCCCCCTGCATGCCACTAAATCCTTAGCGACAAAGCCATTTGGCATATGTGACAGCGGAGGCGATCGCAGGGTGTCACGGGAGGAGAGCAGGGGTGACTTGGACAACAAAGCGATGTAGGGAAGGTAGAAGAGCAAGGGCCCGTGGCCAGGCCTGTGGTCAGCTCCAAAGACAGGTGACACTAGGAGCTGGCTGTTTAGAGTTTCTGTGGACAGGATTTCTCGGTCCGAACAGGTTCTTTTGAAACCAGTGGGGCTGTGAACCTTCCAGAACTTGGGTTTTTCATGAATTCCAACAGCACCCTCCCCTGTGGGCGCCCTGAAGCCTCAGCTTTTTCCTCATCGCAACTCTACAACCCCTGAGCCAGACCTTGTCCCCGAGAATTGAGGGCCTGCCCCAGCATGGGCACCGGGAAAGACTTGGGGACAGTGACAGCAGCACAGGCCTGCATGCAGCCCGTGCTCGATGAGGGGAAAGGAAGCTATCGGAGCCCCGGTGTGTGGTTAGGACAGAGCATTCGTCCCAGACAGCCTGAACCTCAGCGAGGTCCTGGAGAGGGCTTTCGGTGGGGTGGCCAGACTTAGCAAATGAAAATACAGGGCACCTAGTTAAATTGGAATTTCAGACCAGAATGACCCATCGTTTTAGCATAAGTATGTCCCGTACAATATTTGGGACTTAAGCTAAATACTGACCCTAAATACTTAGAATAATATTTATCCTAAAAGCTGACTCATGGGGGGTCCGGCAACCCTACTCGTTTGCTCTCCAAACTGTCACAGCGTTGGCACGGAAGGCGGGGAGTCCCAAAAAGGGTCACAGTCAAGATGCTGCGGGAGGAGGGGATGGAACTCATGGGTTGGGGGTGCAAGGCAGTGACCACCAGTTAGGCATCCTCCGGTCCCCGTATGCTGGAAACATTCGCTGTATCGCCCTGCAGAGATCTGGTTAGATGCTCCCTGACCGGCCATCGGAATCCTCCTCCCACAGCATGGGTTGGGCTCTCGCCCAAGGAAGAGAGAAAGTAGGGGCTCACCCTTTTCCAAGGAGGACAAAGAGGTCTGGGGGCGGCAAACTCAGAGGAGCGAGTAGGTGGCCAACATGTCGTTAGGAACAGGATGGGAAGCTCTTTAACTTGAGGGAAAGTAGAAGTCGCATCGGGGTGCTTGCCGCGCGCGTCTGGGGCAGCAGGGGGCAGCCTGTAGCTGTGCATCCTCCATCCCCGCGGGAATCGGCGGCCACCTCCAGCCAGGAAGGAGCCAGATGTCCCCGAGATCTGAGGCATTGTGGCCCACTCTGGCCATTTCTGGTCTAAGGCAGAAAACGAGCTTAATGGTGGCAGAACCCGGCCAGGAAACAGGTGCGGGATGGGGAGCCCTCAGGGCACCGTGGGTCCGGACAGGGAGACACTTTAAACGCAGGTAGGGCTGAGCCCGCCTAGCGGAGCTGGCCCCGCTGGTGGTGGCAGCGGCTGGTCATCTCCCAGGTGGTCAGAGACTCGGAGCGGGGGGCATTCGGGGAGAGCCAGCCTCTGGCAGCCAGCTGCGGACACCGGAGGGGGGGGTAGAGTGGGTTCCCCGGGGGTTCAGCTCTGCAGAGGAGGCCGGCCTCTGGGACTGCACCCGGCAGGGGGAGGGGCGCAGGTGCTCACACACGTCAAGGTCAAAGGCAGGTGCCACCCCCTGTGACCAGCCCCCGTCTCTGGTTCAGGAACTCTCCGTCTGAGTGTCTAAGGAGCCCCTGGTCTGCAGCGTCGTGACCCAGGCCGTCTGCCTCCTGTCCTTCTGTGTCCCTCGGGGAGCCCCATGCTTGGCCCACGGCCTGCCTGCCACAGGGATTCTGGCGCCAGGAGAAATAGTAGGAGCCCCCCCAAATCAGAAGACGTCGGTGTGGTGCTGCCCTGTCCCGCTGGGCCGAGCCCGTCTGGCCCCTGGGTGAGGCTGGAGTGGGCAGGAGGCAGGCAGGCACGAAGCAGGTCTGAGCGGGGGCCCTGCTGGGTGTGGCGGGGGCAGCGACAGCCACTTGTAGCTCAGTGACACACGCACATGTGCACACGCACATCACTGGTTCTGTTTCACTGGAGTGGCCTGGCTCATGCAGATGGGTCTCTATTTTACTCACAAGGACACTGAGGTCCAGAGGGGTTAGTGCGGGGAGTGGGAACTCAGAGTCAGGGCAGCACCCACTCGGCCACCGAGCCTTGGCTGCTGTGCTGGGCCATCTGCGGGGTCAGGGTCAGGCACACGTCCGCAGCCTCCCAGTGAGATGCCTGAGCCTGGAGGAGCGGACGCCCGAGGGCCCCAGAGAGCTGTCGCCTCTGGGGACTGGGTTTGAGGGCTGGGGAGGAGGAAAGGACGGGAGGAAACCCATTCTTGGGACAGAGAAGGAGGGTCAGAGATGTCTGCGTTCCCCGGTGGGTGGGTGACGAGGCTGGGACAGACGCAGCCTGCGTGGCAAGGGACAGAACGTGGCCGTCTGCACCCATGTGCTAACACCAGACGGGGGACTTCAGGCTGTTGGATCACTGTCTTCACCCCGGTTTATGGATGAAGAAACAGAGGCTCAGAGAGCTTGACTGACCCGCCTACGCTCTCCAGGCTGGACGGCCCCGCGGCCTGGAGCCCACCCCGCAGCGGCCCAGACCCCTGCTCTGCCCACAGCTCGCCACGGCCTTCCCGAGTGGGAGTCTCCGGATCTTTCTGATGGAGCGAGGGAGGGAGAGAGGACGCGCTGAGGATAATCTCAGACAGCGACTTGGAGCGAGTGGTGGGGGTGCGGGGTCAGCTTCAGGGCATCCACACCAAACTGGGTGGAAGAACGTTCCGTTGACCGATGGCCCTTTTATCATTTGCCAGTGTCGCCTTGTCTTGACGTCTAGTTTTCCTTCCAGAAACTACTAGATATGTGTGAAGTGGCCTTTCATCCTACTCTTCGTCTCTCCTAACTTTCCTTTCATGTTTTCCCGACTCTTTGCCTCCATTACTGTCACACTGAGAGCATCACAGCTCTAGATGCTGTGGCTGCTTCTGCTGTTACAAAGTATCGTGGGGGAAAAATATCATGGAAAGATGTGGACAATTTTCTTGCTAAAAGAAACACGCGTTGGCTTCCCGCCGTCTCCAGAGCCGTCGACCTACCGACCTCCTGTATGAAAGCGAAAGGAGATCAGTCCCCAGCGACCTCACACCAGCTCCCAGCAATCAGCTCTCTCCTTTTTAGCTAGCCCTTTAAAGCTTTCCCCATGCCGGAACTTTTCTCGAAATTCGCCTGTCTTGCTCGTTTGTTTCTAGAACATTCTTGCAACCTGGACGGCATTTCCCTGCCCTCAGGCTTCTGGCCTCGTTTTTCCTCTCCTGATTTCTCACCCGGTCTGGCATTCGACCTGCGACAGGGCCTTCCAGCTCTTCCACTTTCTGGGGCTTCGAACTGCCTGATCCTGAGCACGTACAGTGAGTTAATGTGGCCAGGAAAGATTTTGTTTTTACCATTTCTCTCTTGCCTGGACTTCGCAGTCCCTCAAGTGTGAGAAGTCTGGTCGGAGAAAGTACAGACCAGATCTGAGGCTCCATCAGGAGACCCGTCGGGTCATCCCGTGAAGGTGAAGGACTGAGTTAACGACGAAACAAACCCCACTCCCCAAAATGGCTAGGATTTGGGCCAAACCTCTGGGCCAGGAAAGGGAGAGGAGGGAGGGGCAGGAACTATACCTTATTTAACCCCCTCGTGTCCAAGGCCGCCAGCCAGACACTTCCACCCACCCCACAGCCACCCGAAGCGTCAGACGCCGTAGTGTCGGCCGTAGTCGCCGCCTCCTGCTGGTTTGTAACCCACGGAATCTAATTATCTATTCAAAACCTTTATCTAGGCTCTCATCGACCTTCGAATAATTTACTTTTATTGCTCACGGTGTACAGGGTGCCTGCCCCTGCCAGTTCAGCGTTTGCGCCTGTGAAATGAGGCGCAGGGTTAGCCGGAATGGGATCTGAGATTCCAGCTGCCGCGACGTGGAGAAACTGAGGCCGTACAGAAGGGGGCCTCGGCCAGGGAGGGGCTGACTTCCGTGTCTCAGTGTCGCCGCCGACTGTCCCCTGCCTCGGAGCGGGGCCCACGTGCGCATCCCCTTTTAACCCGAGGCGGGGCGGCAGGGTTGTGAGGACAGGGCGCAGCCCCCGCGTCCCGGTGCAGCCCCGGGCCCTTTGCACCTCCCCTCCGAGGAGGATGCTCCCGCCTCCCAAGGGGCCCAGGAAATGGTGGCAAAGGAACAGCCCGATGCCGGCGGAGCAGACTGTGATTCCACAGCGCGACGGTATTGCCCTTAACATGTCAGCGGAGGGTGCGGGCCGCGTGGGAGGCCCTGGCGCCCAGTCACCGAGGCCAGGCAGAGCGACAGGCGACCTGTGGCGCGTTTTCACACGGCGCCTCCCGCTGCTGTTCACAGGCGGGATGGGCTCTGGCTCGGGGTGCGTGGCGGAGACTGTGGAGCGATGGGGAGCACCGGAGGGTCCCCCTGAGGCCCCGTGTCCTCCCAGGAGCGCTCACCCGGGGACGTCTCCGATGGCGCCTTCACCGTCGGGGACACGAAGCGTGGACTGAGGTGCCAGGCTTGGGGGCACATCTTCCTCCGCGGCCCCGCGTCTGCATTACTCTCCGAGTCGCTTTCGTTCACCCCCACCCCCAGGGCCTGTCACAGCGGGTGCCTGCATCCCTTTGGCCGTCCTCGCTGCTTCGCATCCGTAGCCACACCCATCCACCTGTCATTCCCAGGAATATGCCGGGAGTGCCGTAGTGTCCCCTCCCAGAACGACACCGTGCTCCGGGTCTCAGGCTGTCACTGTCACTGGGGAGTCTGCCTGGGCCCCCACACCTGGGCTCCCCCCTCGGACCCCCGCCCAGCAGCCTGGATGGCCTCTGTCGCACCGTCACTCTGTACGGCCCCTACTCATCTCTTTCTCCCCGCCTGAATCTGAGCCGTTCGAGGGCGGGGGGCTGTGGTCCCGAGTTCTGGGGCTCCCTGGCGCCTTGCGCGAGCACAGAGCTGAGGCCCGGCAAGTCTCCCGCGGGAGTAGAAGTGAATGAGTAACTGGAAACGGCCACAGGTCACCCGGGCCAAGGTTTGGGCACCAGGAGCTCACCAAGCTGGGGCAGAAGTCCCCAGCCTGCTCATGAGTGGAACCTGGAGGCGGCTACCCTAGGGGCAGTTTCCGGAATGTTCTGTGCAAGGTCATCATCCTTGGAGCGTGGCTGTGAGCGGGACCCTCATGTGGCTACCGCGTGCGGTGTAGTGGGGCCCACCCCACCCCATGCAGGTGGGTCCCTGATTGCTAGAGGGCCGCCCTCTGGGTGAACAGGGGAGTGTTGGCTCAGCAGGTGTCTGCAGTTACCTGGCCACTCTGGTAGCGACTGAGAAGCACCTGTGGCTCCAGAGAACAAGCCGATTGTTAGGGAGGAGGATGGGAGCCTCGAGAGAGCGACAGGCTCCCTGCGCAGGTGCAGGCAGTTGTCGTCTCCCACGCAGTCGTGACGCATAAATAGGGTGAGCTGAGTCAACGCGAGGCTGCGGTCCTGACCGTGAGCTGAGCCCTCCCGAACCTTCCTCTCGTCTCTGTCTTTTTTTCCGTCCTCACTCCCCCTCTCAGGGACGGCTCGACTCGCCGGCGGGCTCCGGCAATGGGCTCAATGGTGTCCCCCCAAAAGACACGCCTGCGAATGTGGACGGTCTGCTGCCAGCGCCAGCATCTAGACGTGCCCTTCCTGTGAAGAGCGGGGGCTCCCTGTGGGGTCAGACAGACGAGGCGAGGGCCTGGGCCCAAACCCTCCACTCACGCCCGTTAGGGCACGTCTGCTTTCCTCCCAGCGCTTCTAAGCGCTGTAGACTAAACCCAGGAGTCAGAGGTCGTTTGTGCGGGAAGGGACCGCAGAGGTGTCCGCCGTGACCCCTCCTTCCGGACAGAGGCACTTGTCCCCGCAGCCGCCCCGCCAGGAAGCCCGTCCGCAGGCGGCCAGCACCCGAGTCCGCTCCCAGGCCTCACGCCCTGGCCTGCCAAGCCCACGCCCTCCCCAGGGGCAGCCTGTCTCACTGACCCCTGTGGCCACGCGAGGCCTGGCCGTCTGCCTTTGCTCGGGACCCATCGCTGGCCGCCCCAGCCCCGGCCCCAGCTCCCCTGCCATCCTGGCGGAGGCGTCCCACTCAGTTCCCCCCGGCTCGTCCAGGCCACCTTCCTCACCCCGGCCAGTCCCCATCACCACCGGCCACCACGCCAGCTCAGAGAGAGTTTCTCACCCGCCGGCCGCGTGGGCAGCGCTGTTCCCGCACTCTCTCGGGTAAGTAGAGGGTGTCTCTCTCACAGGTGGTAGCCACCCCCAACCCCCACCCCCAAACCCAACGGCCTCCGCGCCCCCATCCGCACAGGCTCAGCGCGTGCTCGGCAGCCCCGATGTCGTAGGACGGTGACGCCCCACCCAGCCCGGAACACACTGCAACGGCTTGTCACCCGTGTCCAAAGGAGAGGCACGGACCCTTAATTATAGCCCAGGCAAGAGAGGGTAAACGAACACGCATGCCGGCCTGCAGGCTCTCATTACAGCCTCCACCTGGCTGAAGAAAGGCAGAGACGTGTCAGCCCAGGCCTCTGCGCTGGTGCCTGAGGTCCGAGCGAGCGGTGGCACAGTGAGGAGACTGGTTTGTTTGTTGTTTTTGTCAGCGGCGCTGGGATGGGCGCCCCTGGAGATAACTCCGTCCTGTGTGTATTTCCCGGGGCCGCGTTAACAGGACGATCGGTGCTTCCAGACATTTCCGACAGTCACGTTGCGCGGAGGTTTTGCACACGACGTCGAACTTAATGTGGGTAGCAGGTTGGCCCTGTTCCCTGGTGACGGCGGGCGGGGTGGTGACGGGGGACACTCATAATCTAGTTATTCAATATTCTTTCTCGAGTCCTTTTTAGTGGGTGGAGACAAAGAAGACAAACAATGCCAGGCCTACCTCTAAGTGCGTAATACTCACAGGCGTCAGGTGGTGACAAGTGCTGCCCAGGATACGTCAGGAGGAGGGAGCAGAGGGGGACGGAAGGTGCCGTCTCAGGCAGGGTGACCGGGGACGCGTCTGATGAAACGACATGGCAGCAGGGACACGAAAGAAGTGAGGGTTTAGAGACAGAGCGTGAAGGAGCGTTCGGTGGGCAGGAAGAGCAAGTGCAAAGGCCCTGAGGCAGCCGTCGGCTTGGCGGGCCCGCGGTCAGCGAGAGGCCGGTGTCCCCGAGAGTGAACCAGGGTGGGGGCCTGGAGATTAGATCAGCGGGGACGCCAGGGCCAGGTCAGATGGCCTCGAGGGCCACAGGCCGGTTGCGGATTTCCCTCGGGAAGCCGGGAGGCGGCGTGGTTCAGCTTCCGTTTTCAGAGAACCGTTCTGGTTTGGGGCGGAGGATACGTTCAGGGGGCGACTGTGTAAAGAGACAAGGCCCTCTCGCTGGAATGACGGAGCGCGGTGGCCGGGCCAGGCGGCTGGGTCGCAGGCCTGGCCGCGCGGTCCTGGATGAGTCGCGGAACCTCCCCGCGCTCCACTTTGCTCACCTGTGAAACCAGGACAGTCACGTGCCTTCCTCAGCCGTTCTCCGGGCGTGGCTCTGGGGCCTGCGGCTCGTTGGCGACGCGAATTCCCCTGTGCCACCTGCAGGAACCCCGGGCGGGTGATGGGGGGCGGTGCCAGGTGAATGACAGCAGGTCCAGGGGCATCACCTTTCAGGCGGATGACGAGGACCTTGTGTGGAAACGCTGTTTGCTGTTTGTGTGAAACGCGAATGTAACCCGATGTCTGCGTTTGCTCAGTCTGCAGCCGGGGGAGGTGTGCGTCAAGGGGAGTCTGGGGGACTGAGCACCCCGACGTTCCCCACGGTGGTGCTGGGGGGCTGCGAGCTTAGTGCAAGGCCTGGCATGGGGGCCGGTGCTCAGGGGCGGGCACTGCGGCCCCCGAACACGGGCCGGTGCCGGGGGACTTCGGAGCCCCGAGATGGGGTGACTTGTCACATCCCCCACACTCTTCTCGCCCTCGGTGCCATGGGCCCCGGAGAGCTCTTCCCAGCCTGTGCCGGGCGCTGAGGGAGAGCTGATCTCCCTCCCCCCCCCGCCCCCACTTTTAACTGAGCGATGACCGACCCATCGTAAGCTTCGCCCACGTCAGGCGTGCAGTTCAGCGGTTTCAGGAATGTTCACCAGGCGGAGCAGCCGTCACCACATCTAACCTCAGAACCTTCTCCCGTCCTGAGCCTGGGAGCGGTCGTCCCCATTCCCCCCTCCCCCTCGGCAAGCACTGGTTTCCCGGCTCTAGGCCTTTGCCTGGTTTGGACTTTTCCTGTAAATGAAGTCGCACGCCGTGTGGCTTTCTGGCTCTGGCTTCTTTCTCTCGGCATCGTCTTCTCAGGGCCCATCCCCGCTGTGGCCCGGGTCAGGCTACCTTTCCGTGACGTGGGTGTGCACCCGGGCTCAGCACCTTCTCCACGACAGCTGGAACAGAAGCCATCCCGGGGTCCATCGACGGGTGGGCGGACAAGCAAAACGTGGCGTGTGCGGTCCGTGGGATGTGATGCAGCCTCGACAAGGAAGGACATTCCGCAATGACATGTCACGACACGGATGGCTCTGAAGGGCAGTAAGTCGGTCACAAAAAGGCGGGTAGTGAACGAGTCCGCGCGTGCGAGGTACCTCGAGTAGCCGAGCGCACGGAGACAGCAAGGGGAGTGGGGGTGTCGGCTGACGGAGGGGATGGGGCGTCAGGGACTGACGGGGACCGAGTCGCAGTTTCACGGGAGACGAGAGTCTGGAGGTGGTGGCGGTGATGACAGGGCCTCAGGGTGAAGGTACGGGACACCCCCAACTGCACACTTAAGAAGGGTCGGAATGGTATAGTTTAGGTGATGTGCATTTTTCCCACAATAAGAAAAAATAGAAAAAATAGTGAGGGGGACTTGGCGGAATCCCACTGGCGACACGAGGGTGGGTCGTGGCGCCGTGGAACTTGCTGGAATGTGCCATGCATGCGACTTATCTCGTTTTATTCCAGCCCAACTGCGAACCATGGAGGCCGGAGGGGAGGAGGCCAGGCTGGCGAGGCGAAATCTTGTTTTCTGGGTAATTTACGGCGCGAACCTAAAAGTGTGACTGCGGAGCTCATCTGTTATACAAACGCAACTTTTCATCCTTTACCAAGGGAGAAGCTCGCGGTGGCGTTAAATGGGCGGAAACGTGCTTTAAAAATTCACTCGTACTAAGCCTTTGGCATTCTATGTTGTTCCCACCAAAAAAAAAAAAAAAAAAATCAGCCACGTTTGCCCCAGCAGGCCCGGCCTTCCGTCCCCGGGATTCTGTGCCGTTGGAAGCAGAGCAGCTGTCTCTGTCCCACCGACCCAGCCCCGAGGAGGAGAGCCGCGTAAACGGGGTTCGTGCCTTCGGTAACTGTCGCAGCGAGGAGCCTGGGGATGGCGACCCTGTGACGGTGCTGACCCTTCAGAGATTTGAGAAAGCGTCACTGACAAAAGACGGGCTTGTCCTTTCCTTAATCGTCCATTTGAGAGGCTCTTCTTCTGTGGACGGTTAGAAAAATTTAAAAAACACTGCGTAGGGGGACGGCGAGACACGCGCCCGATGAACCAGCAAAAGGCGAGTCGCAGCGGTCCAGAGACAATCGGGGGAGGTGAGGAGAGGAGGAAAACGAACGTGGTGGAAGCATCGGTCCAGGAGCTGACGTCTACCCAGCCCGTTTGGGGGCCCCTTAGATAGGAAGACAGGTTTTTTCCCGATTGTTAAATCCATAAATTCGCACAGAGCAAGAGAAAGGAAAGAAACGGAGAAGGACCTCAGGAGTTGGTCATCGGCAAAATGCCTCTTCGTCCACTGTCCGTGTCAGGATTTGCTCAGAAAATTCAGTCCCGTTTGCCACTGGCACCTGTTTTTCCCTCGAAACTTCGAGTCCGCTCTCTGCACGAGGATCGGGAATTTTCGGCAGGCTGACTGAAATCCACGTAGTGAGTTGTGAATCGGGGCTTGAGGAGACGAACTCAAGCCGCAGTTAGTTAATAAGTGCGGTCAGTGTCCTTTGCCCGGGCATGACGTGACATCTTGGGTGACTTGGGGGAAGTTTTAGGGGTTAAAAGAAGATCAGAGGTGAGAGTAAGTTCTTAGCAAAAATATCCAGAAGCCGAGGCAGTAATCATTGTAGCCGAATGTCTGTGTCCGTCCCACGTTCCTACGTTGAAATCCTAAGGCCTAGAGCAACCTGCCCCCTCCCCCAGCACTCAGAGGTATCCTGTCCCCGCTGCTCCTCCAGGGACCCCTCCAGGAGACGACCCTCCGACAAGGATCGGGGTTTTCCAAGAAGTTTCCAACAAAACAGCTCATTCTGGATCTAACCGAGGAGGTTCTGGGGTGCAGGAGGGAAAACACACAGTCACCAAGGTGGTGCTCCTGCTCACAGGTGGAGGGGGGAAGAGTGTAGACCTGGGTTCGAGTCTCCGCCGTGTCATTTACGGGATGAGTAGCTTTGGGCAGGTGGCTCAACCCCTCTGGGGGTAAAGGGGACTGTTCCAGAGTGAAACGTGAGAGCGTGTGTGTGCCCAGCGCTGGGCAGGTGCTCGGCGGGCACCATGCAGAGCTTCTCCTGCCTTTCGCATCCAGGATGCTCGCAGAGTGGACTGCACGTGGCCCACCCCCCTTTATGGAAGCGCTCACGGGCAGAGGGGGCGACCCCCGGCACACCTGACCAGCCCACGGGAACCCGACAGGGGTCTGCCTGGCCCTGTCTCTGTCTCCGTCACCCCAACCGGCTGTGAGAGTGAGCGGAGCCGAGTGTCAGAGAACGTGTGAGTGTGAGTGTGTGTGTGAGAGGGGAGTGAGAGGGGACGCTTGCGAAGCCCCCCCTCCCCCCACAGTACACGGTCACTGAGCAGAACCGAGGATCGTACCGTGATGACCAGAAGGAGCCTGAGAGCCGGCCGGGAACTGGGGGTCATCTCTTCCCCTGAACCTGTCTGGAGAGGTGCTCAGCAGCCTCTCCTCCACGAGCAGCTCCGGTTCTGGCTCCCCCAGACCCTCGAGACCCCGCCTAGTGCAGCCCGGCTCCCCTCGGTGACCCGGGTCCAGGAGCATGGCTGGTCGGCGGGCCTCCTGGCTGCCCCAGCACCGGGCCACGGCTTCTCCCCACCTGGCTCGTCCTCCTGGTCTGGACTGACCTCCCGCCTCCCTCTCCCAGCCTGCTGGCCCCGGCGGCACCAGCACCGTGGTGATCCCTCGTCCCCCACCCCCAGGCTCTCTCCTCAGCCCCCTCCTGCCTCCTGCTCGTCCCAGGAGGTGCTCTGAGCATCCCGGCACCCGGCACCAAGTGACACGTACAGGCGGCCTCATCCGATCGCCAGGAAGGCCGCGGTCCAGGTGGCCTGCCTCCAGCCCCTCGGCCGGCACGGCTGGGCCGAAGCTCGCTCACACGCACGCTGGCGGGCTTGCTGTTTCCAGTGTTTCTTGCTTAATGAAATGACAAATGGCATCGGATGCAGCTGCCTCGTCAGCGAGGAAGCGAAGTAATTAAGTGTTGAAGTGATGTCGCTCCAGTCCCCCGGCGGCGCTTGCTTCATGCAGACTGAACGACTCTGAAGGCTCCCGGCGCCGGCTCTGCAAACGCCTGTCACACCGGGAGGAAGGGACTCCACGCTCGACGGGACCGGCCGGCCTTCTGACGTCCAACGGGACAAAGGGGCCTTAAGAAGGGCCATTTCTCACCCGCTGGGGGCAGAGGGACAGGCTGGCTGTGCTGACCACACAGATGAGTCCTGCAGGGTGAGCTGTGAGCTCCCCAGAGGCCCTGGGGAGGGGGCTGGAGGCCACGTTTGCTCAACAGCAAAGCCCGCGGCGCTGCTTCTAAGGGTCTCCAGGCCCTGGCCTGGCCTAGGTTTCTGCACCCTACGGTGCGATGAGCCTGGACTTGACCTTCCCACTCCAGCACCCCGCCCCCCGCAGCTAACTGCTCTCCCTACCTACCCTCTGCTCACTTCCGATGCCAAAGAAAAGCACCCACTCTTGGCCCCATAGTTTTTTTTTTTAATTGTAGTAAAATATACATAACGCAATATGTATCAATCGAACATTTATTATACGTTTCCGAGTCAGTGGGATTAAATCTGTGCACGATGTTGCACGACCGTCAGCACTCTCTCTACTCCCAGAAGCTTTTGTCGTCCCCACATAGACTCCGTGCCCCGGCCCCTGGCAACCGCTATTCTACTTCGCGTCCCTGTGGGTTTGCCTACTCTAAGCACCCCGTGTAGATGGAGTCGGACAGTATTGTCTTTCTGTGACCGGCCTCTCTTACTTACCCTGTTTTCAAGGTCCGTCCCTGTTGTGGCATCAGTCAAAATTCCATTCCTTTCCACAGCTGCATAATATTCCACCGTGTTCTGTCTGTGCCACTAAGCGGGTTTTCAAGGGGCCCCGGCAGCCCTGCTCACTGATCGATCAGGCTTGGGTGCAACCATCGCCCTTGGGCCTGAGGCCAGGCCTCTCTGCCGCTCGTGCCCTGAGGACATGGCGGAATTGTTTACGGGGCCTCCTCTTTGACTCTGGGTTTAGGAGGGAGTCTGGGGGAGAACATGGAAGAAACCAAGAGTAGGTTAAGATAAGATGCTAACACACGCTGAGCAGAAAATCTGTTCGCTCGTAAACGACTAGCCCCGCAAAGCAACCCCGTTTGCCATGGGGACAGTGCAAGGTGACCGCTCAGTTCACCTGGAGGTATGGCAAGGGGCCCTGCAAGACTGAGGCTGCTGACCTCCTGGGGCAGTGAGGTCCGGTGTCCCTCCGCCAGGACACAGCCCAACGGCAGAGGCTTAGCTCCACAGAGGCTTGTCCCCTCCCATGGGAGACCGGAGTGGGTGCCACCGACTGAATGTTGGTGTCTCCTCCAAAACGCATGTGTTGAAACCTAATTCCCGGGTTGGAATTCAAAGGTGGGGCCTTTGGGAGGGAAAAGCTCCATCACCCCGGCTGGCACGTGAGGACACAGCGAGGGGACACCAAGTCTGCAGGCGACCTTGGACTTGCCAGGCCTCACTCAGCACCACGAGCCATAAATTTCCGTTGTTTGTGGCATTTAGTCCGTGGCACCCTGGTAGGGCAGCCCAGCAGGCTGAGACAGCAGGGAACCCAGGCTGACTCCGTGGTGGCTCCGCGAGGGCATCCTTCATTAGAAAGGAAATTTTCTCATCGACGATTTCGCTCTCTCGAGGTACAATTCGTGTAAGAAAGGTGATGAAAATGCTTGATTTTTCCTCTGAATTTGCCAGTTCTCCCAATCGAGGTGGTTTTCAGTGGGTCCCAAAGGGGACCGATGAGAGGAGTTTTTTGTGTCATTGAAAATTTACTAATTTAAACATGTTTAATGTGTTTTGATCCTTTGAGACGAGTAACTTTATTGATGCCAAAATTATCCAAATTTTGGCTGTGGGGTTCTCTTCAAGTTCACTCTCAACTCATTTGCCAGGACGCCCGGTCAAATCTGATAACTGACTTGGCTTCCGGTTCAGGCTCCCCTTCACTTTGCAGGCCCGGGGCCTAGAGTCGGTTATTCCTTTTAGTGGGAATCGGCATTGGTGACCATGATTGGACGCAGGGGGTGCTCATGACTTCTAAATGAGTCATTGTTTTCAGGTTTTCCCGGGGCCAACTCCAGCAAATCACAGACCTGCGCAGCTTCTGTTAGGCTTGTTGGTTTTACTCTGTCCTTTCTTCTCCTTTTCCCCAAATCCCGGTTTTATGGTCTCCAGCATAATTGTTTATTTTTGTATCCTATAAAGCATGCACAATAGTTTCAGAACAATACTACAAAAACTCTGACCGACAATATCAATACCACGTATTTTAATTTGGGGGAGAAGGGTTTTTCTTCATTTATTTTATTATTACTCTTATTATTTTCTTACT
Organism: Cynopterus sphinx; assembly: GCA_030015415.1. NCBI lineage: Eukaryota > Metazoa > Chordata > Mammalia > Chiroptera > Pteropodidae > Cynopterus > Cynopterus sphinx. The sequence continues at coordinate 2,680,776 of CM057383.1, read as the reverse complement.
TTATTATCTTACTACTGCTCTTTTTATACCACAGCCAGAGGGTATCTCCCGCACAATTTTCATTCTTAGACATTTACTGTGAGTTTTCCGTGTGGCCTAAGGTATGATTAATTTTTATGAATATTCTGTCTATCACACTATTCTGTAACCTTGTTTAATGGCCAACGTCAGTTAGATGAGAGAGAGAAATGAGGCCTGTAAGTTAGAGAGGAAGAGGTAAAATGCTCATTATTGACACATGCGATCATGTTTAGCTGAAAAGCCCAAAAGAACCGACGACAACAGCAAAAAACCGAATGTAAATATTAGGAAATTCAGAAATGCGGCTGTGTGGAAAATACTGGTTTGTAGAAGTCCATGCCCCTTATGTATGTAAAGGAGAAGCACAGTGTAGGGCTAGCTACATGGTTTGTAAACATAAAAAGCATCCGCCCAGGTGTGTTTATCCATGGGGATGCTGTCTGGAGGTGCCCCCAGAAAAGGGGAGACACTGGCTACTTTGGGGGTCGAGACCTGGGAGACCCAAAGATATCTTTAGGGTGAGAAATGAAATTTAATGGCGAGCCTTCTGTTCGTCCCACAGAAATAAGAGGGTGACAGGGAATCGGGGTGTCTAGGAAGAAGAGAAGTCCAGGAGAAAAGTCCACTTTACAGAATAATAATGAGGAAGGGGTGAGGGGTGCCGGCGAGCTGGGGATTCAGAAGAAGGGGGAGAGGGGAGACCCCTGGGCGAGTCCCCAGTCCCCTCCGCAGGAAAGAAGCCGCGATTTGGGGGGCGGCTGAGAGCAACCCCGAGAAGCAGATTTCGTGTCTCAGCTTTGAACAGACGGTGTCTGCGTGCGCGCTTTCCCGAAGGGGCAGTGGGGAGCAGGCCGATGCATCTATGACTGCGAATTAACGGTTAAAAAGCAAAAAAACAACGCAGTCTGGGGACCATTCTAAGGGCAGAGCGTTTGTTTGGGGCTTTTTCTTCTCTTTTTTTAGAGAGAAAATTCGTGCATCTGCACTTCCAGCTTTAAAAGCTTTTCCGGCTCGTGCACTCAACAGAGTTAACGGAACCGAGCTTTCCCCTCCGATACTGGCCCTTCATCGCTTCGGAGGCTGCATCTTTAGGAATACCCGGTCGCTCTCTGCCAGCCCCGACTCCGTTCCTGACGGCGCCGCCCGACTCTCGGTGCCGTTGCCAGACGTTTCTTAGAAGTGGAAAAGGCGCAGCCGCTTGGAATTCTCCCGACGAACTGACGTCTTCGAAGGGAGGGCTCCGCTGGGAGCCCTTTCGCCAACTCGCTGAGCAGAAAGAGCCATCTCTCCAGCCTGCCGTCGCCCGTGGCCCCACGGAGGGGTGCTGGGCTCCAGGCCAGTCTCCCGTTGAGCCCAAGGTTCACCATGAACTTGCCCTTGAAGGTGAGTGGAGCGCCAGACCCTCTCATCTCCCGGTTTTCCAGCAGCCGGCGCTCGGTGTGTTGGAAGGGTCAGCGAATCAAAACCTGTGCCCGTGTCTGCTGTAGGGCGACAGCCCCACACAGCCCCACTCGGAAGCATCTGGGAAACTAACAAACAAATAAACATAAATGAACAAACAAATAACACACACAGAGATTCCAAACGCACAAAATCCTGGCCAAAACAATCCCTGTGCCTGCCCGGACCAATTCGGGGGATTCTGTGCAGTCGGTCATGGGTCAGCTTTTGGGATCTGCTGGCCCGGAGTGTTCAAAGTTCCGGAAATGTGACACCGGACACGTCTCTAAGTGGGCACAGCGCACGGGAGCTGGTCCTCTCGTGGCAGGAAATCCTTCCGCAGAATCGGTCGTTGGAGAATAAAATTTCCTCAACATTGAATGTAATCTCAACAACCGAAACGTGAGTCGTTACCAGGAAGCGAATTTCAAACAGAAACTATTTCTCTCGAACCCCATCCTGGTTCTCGTGGTGCTTTGCCAACGCGGTGAGTTCGCAGGGAAAGGCTCCTTCGGGGCTCGGTGACCCCCGAGGCAGCCGCCAGCTACTCTGATGGTCTCCGCCCGGTAAGGGCCACCTCGGCCGGACTCCCCAAATCCGAGGGCGACCCACGCTAACAATGCTCCTGATGGTCGATCGCCCCCCGCGTCACTGCAGTGGGCAGCACCCAGGCCTGCCCCCGACGTTCGCAGGCCAGGGCAGAGCGCGAATGCAGGCCCACAGGCCGCCATCCAGTACGAACTGTCAATGGGCCGTACACCGCTCTTCTTCCTTGCCACGTGTCCCTGGAAGGTGAGGTTTGCTCTTAGAATGCTTGTGCAATTCGAGGTTTCATGTGGCAGGTGACCCCATGATGCCAGCCAGCCCCACGGCCCTCCCTGTGGTCCAAGGTTCACCCCTTCTGTGTCTCCCATGCAGCTTCTCAGGGGTAAACCTCAGGCCCGTGGCCTCCCTGACAGCCACCGCTCAGCCACTCCTCAGCCCCGGAGGCCTGCACCCCGGCCTGGGCCCCGTTTGGGAGGACAGGGCTGGAGCAGACTTGGGGCCATCGGGTGGGAATTCTGGGAGCCGGGGCACCTGGAGCGGGGCCTGGAGTGGGGAGGGCTATGGGCTCCAGGTGGGCACGTGTCCCCAGACTCCAACCATGGGGAAGACACCTCTAATGTGTGGGGCCCAGGGCAGCGTCCACACCCGAGGTGCAGTGAGGTGTCACCCAGGGCACGGAGGAGTCACCAAGGGTCCAAGCACACGGAGGATGGCAATGCGGGTGGGAATTAGGGACGTGTTCCTGGAGGCTAAGGAGCAGGATTTGCAGGGGGCTTCAAAGACGAGAGGGAATTATCCGGGCCAAGAAGGGAGGGGAGATGGGGAGGGCATTTTAGACGAGGGAAAATGTGCTCCAAGGAACAGAGGTGGGAGAAAACTCACAGCGTCTGGAGAAACCACTTCTGACTCTGGCGGACAAGGTGTGTGGGCGGGGTTGAGGCGTAAGGGAGAGTGAGTGATGGGCCCTGAAGCGGGAGCATCGTCCCTAGGCCCTTGTGGACATCACCACGAAGGGCACAGGGAGCCAGGGAAGGGCGTTCATCAGGAAACTGAAGCCAGCACTTTACAGGGAGAAGGAGAGGACGACGCGTCCTTGGGTGACGTGTATTTTCACACACGCACAAGGTGGGCAGCTGTCAGCGGGTTTGCAAACCTGGTGTGACAGCATCTTAGGACCTGACGCTGTAAAGTCAGAGCCATCGCACTGTTTTTCTATTGTTTAGCGTGTTTTAAGCTACAGAATAACAAAGAAACCCAGTCCCTGCAAGAAGTTTGATGTCAAGAGCTGCATTATCCGCTGTGTTTACAGCCCCGGGAGCTGTCACGGGCTTGGCGAGCCACAGTGTCGCTCCAAACAAGCAAACCCCAGTCCTGCCCCGGGAGTTAGGGACAAACAGCGCCGGAACCTCCCTTGTTCTCATTTTCATGGATACGCTCGACAGGCTTTTAGGGGTTCTGACCGGACGGGTCAGTCAGAACCGCGGAGGCCCCTGGGGGTAGGAAAACGGGGGGTTTCGAATGTGACTTTTCAGCACGACGAAACGGAATGTAAATCCTAAATTATAACAAGCTCCACAGGACAGACCGGCTTTCTTGGTGCAGCAGGGTTCCCCTGCGCGACTGCGGTGTTGGATTCAAACTCCTCTCTCGTGGAGACTGAAGACGAACCGGTACAGGGGGCAGAGGCGAGGGGGTTGAAACGGGCAGCGGATTCCTCAGTTCACATCCGCATCTCCTTCTCCTTGGCCGAATCGGTGTAAATGTCCACCCCACCCACAGAATTCAGAATTATTCCTGGTCTTGGCCTTCGCTGAGATCACCACCGTGTTTCTGTGATGACTTGATTGACGGACGGGTGAGTCTGGCAGGCTGGCCTGCCAGGTCCCTGCAGTCAGTGACCCGATCTGTGTGGCCTGCCCCAGGCCCCTGGCACAGAGCCCAGTGCCTGGCACGTAATGGGAACTCGATGAACACTCTTTTCTGAATGAATGAATGAATGAATGAGTGAGGACATGCTGTCGGAGCCCAGTCGCTCCCAGGGCAGGAAGGAGCTCACCTGAGGCAGAGTCCCCTTCCACGGGGACCTTTGCGGGGAACGGGAGCCCAGCCCACAGCACAGATGCACGTCTGAGGACTGGGATGCTCTCTCGTGGTCCCAGGCAGAGACCCTGGTTTAGCACATCAGGGACCTGAATCTTTAAAATTCAGATTCCTGCCATCTTTCCTTGGGATTCTGACCTTAAAAAGAAAGAAGGAAAATCAGCGCCTGCACAAATGTCAGGCTTTTGTTTGTTGGAGAGATGGTGGGCGTTGGAGCTTCGGAGCCAGCCTGTGTTCTCTGAGCAGGGCGGGGTATGCCGGTTGGCTTTGTTCTCCGTGGGTCGATTGTTCTGGAACCCGACAGGAGCCACAGGGTTAGTCACAGGAGAAACGCGTTTTCTTCTGGAATTGCCCACGGGCGCCTTCTCTGTTTGGAAAGGAGGCGGGTAACGGGCCTTTTGTTTTGTTTGATTGGATGAAAGCTCCGAGAGCCTCCTGGGTCGAGTGCTCGTTCAATTGTGACTTTAGACCCGGAGGGAAGAAGTGGGCTGATTTCTCGATGAGATTACAGTGGGCGAAGGACTTCCCGGCCAGACGCTTGCAATGGGGACGCCATTTCTTCTTTCCTTGCTCAGCCAGGGCCCGTGGCTGCACGTCTTCCGTGTGGCTCCTTCTCCCTCTCACAGAATGAGATTAGCTCATCTTCCTCACCCCGTTAAGGATGAAAACCTATTCTACAGACGAGAAATGGAAGTAGAAGCACGTTCCGTGGATTGTCCGAGTCTCCCACCTGCTAAGAGGTACAACTGGGCTTGTGCTCGCAGCCTCTGGGCCCTTCCCACGGCCACCTGATGCCATGTTCAGTGAAACCAGACGAGAGAGGGGGCGGCAGGGCCGGCGGGTGGGCACCAAGCCTAGGAGGGGAACTCAGTCTACAAACAGATGCGGCTCCAGACGGGTCCCAGGAGACGGGGCCTGGGCAGAGCCGCTGCCGGGACCGGACCGGGGTGGCTGGACCCGGACCTGGCGGGAGAACCACGAGAACGTCTCAGTCCGATGACAGTTCGGAGGAGCAGGCCGCGTTAAGGTGAGGGACAAAGGTGCTTGCAACTCATCCAGCAAGAGTCAAAGCCTCGCCTTAAAAGCACCTCTGACGGCACAAGCGTTTCCACTCATTAAATTTGCACAAACAGCTCCTCCTTCTCAAAGCCTTGCATCCCGTCCGGGTGGGGTTCGCGTTGTATGATTTCTACTCGTCCCTTCCTTCCACACGCGACTTTCTGCTGTAACCACGAGGCCTCGGCACACTCTAGGAGAAGGAGCCCCAGGGCTGCTGTGTGCAGAGCCGTGAGTCAGAAGCGATGCGTTGCTGGAATGAGGTGCCTGTGTTCCTTTCTCCAAGGTTTCCTTAACGTGGCGTGGCGTCTGCCGGCCAGCACTGTATTTGGCACTTTTGCTTCGATCGACATTCCCGGGTGACGTCGGTCTGTGGTTTCCTTACAGGGCTGTCTTTGTCAGGCTCGGGGGTCGATGACATACCTGCATCGTCTAAAAGGAGTTTTTCTTCATTTCCAATACTCTGGACAACCTTAGTGTATATCGATGTTCACTACCAGGAAGATTTGAAGACAGAGAATACCTAAACTTTTACATGCCTGGCCACTGCTGTCCTCGGGGGCAGTTTTGGGGGACACCATGGCTGGGCTGGACCAGAAAAGGCCCTTTGAAATGAGAAGTTGAATTAGAAGAAGGCACTCCGAGGCTGTCTGAGGCTGCCGTGTCGTGTTGGGAACCTGGGAACCTGCTTTCCGAGAGAAGGACCCTGCGTCTGAATAGACATCCCTCCGAAGAGGACCCCCAGATGGCCAGCGAGCAGAGGAAAAGATGCTCCCATCGTACGTCATCCAGGAAATGCAGATTAAATGAACCACGGCCTCTCACACCTGTCGGACCCGCCCTCATCAATGAATCCACAGAGAGCACGTGCTGGCGGGGATGTGGGGAAGAGGGGCCCTCGTGCTCTGTTGGTGGGATTGCAGGTTCGCACAGCCACTAGGGAAAACACTGTGGAGATTCAAAAATTAAAATAAAAGTAAAAATAAAAATAAAAATAAAAACACTGCTGCCATACAACCCAGCAATTGCACCTCTGGATGTTTATCCACAGAAAGCAGAAAGCCTAACTCGAAAAGATCCGCATTTTAAAAAGTCAGTTCCAAAGGGCGCATACTGTATGCTTCCCTTCCTATTTTAAAAGGAGAGAGAGAGGCCTTGACCGTGGGAACACCTGGCAGAGAAGGGGCTGCCAGGAGCCTCCGGAGGGCGGGGTGCTGGGACGTGCCTTCCGAGTGAGAGATGCTGGGGACACTGGTCAGAGGGAGATCGTGGGGACGTCGTCGGAGAGAAGGACGCCGACAACACCGGGAGAGAGCTGCTCCCCGCGCCCCACTCCTCCCAGAGCAGAAAGAACGGTTACTCCTGTCCGTGGAGGCCTCGCTGTGAAAAGGGGGGCCCCTGACAGCGAAGGCCATTCCGTCCGCAGAGGGCGATGGTACTGATTATCGGAGAAAGTCAGGTGTGGGGGATTTTCCATCTTATAATTTAATTAAAGTCCATGCTGCCTTTGGCTCGCGGGGTCAGCGGGCTTCGTCGTTCCAGCAAAATCTCTCATGCGCACTGTCCAGCCGCAAACTCACCCCTGAGAGCCAGTATTAATTCTCAGGGTAACGGAGCGAATATTCCGGGACCCCTTTGCACAGGCACAGACTCTACCCTGTCTCCATAGCTCCCTGTGTGTCTGCTCGTTACGTGTGTATGGGGGGGGGACAACCTTTTGGCAGGTTTCATGCTCCCCCCCCCCCCCGCCCCCGAAGAGCATCTCTCTCCACGAGGGAGGAATCTGGTCTCCCAGCGGGAAGGATGCACGTGGAATTAAATATTTTAAAAAGATGTCTTGATCGCTACTGAAATTCCTGGGCCCCTGCGGAGACCTGACAGCCTGGTAATTGCTTTTATGCTAATTTAACTAGATCCTCTTTGATGATTTTCCTGTGAAACGAAGACTTGTTGATGGAGCGAGTGGGGGCTGCTCCTGCGGCCTGGCAGGGGCCTTGCCTCCGGGGTTGTGGCCCCCGGAGCACCTGGGGAGATGCCGGGCAGGTCCACGTTCCTGTCAAAGGGGGTGGGAGTTTCTAAGGGCGGATGAGTGGCTCTGCGACCCCGCAAGGGTTCAGTTAGGGCTGTCAGGGCCGCCAGTTCGTGGAAGGAGCCTCGGTCTCCGAGGAAGGCCGAGCCAGGTGCTGTGATTCCTGGGCCAGTGACTTCGGGAGGTGACTTAACCTCCCCAGGTAGGTTTCCTCATCTACGAAATGCAAAGAGGCAGCTACCTCGGGCCGATGCATCTGCACGCCTGGCGGATGTGGGTGCCCGCGGCGTCCTGCAAACTCTCGCTTCTGTCCTCTCTCTCTTTTTGAGTGGCTTTCTGCCATTTTGTTGCCTTTTTTCTCCTCCCCCCAAACACTCATCTGACGACGCCTGACCCGGCCCCGAGCTCCGCATCGCAGGTGCAGGAAGAGACAACCACAGCCTCCGACCTCTACTGGGCAAAAGGGATGGGGGCGGGGGGACGAGGTGTCTGTCACTCACTCGGCAACGGGGTCGCAGCCCAGACTTCTCCGAGAGCCCTCGGCACTCCCATCCATGGCCCACGGGAACCCGCCAAGGGGCATGGGTGGACCCCACCCCCACCCGAGGGGCGCATTTCTCCCCTCCCCCCCATCCTCTTATTCTAGAAACAGTTCCTCTCATCAGCCCCAGATCCAGGTCAGGGAACAGACCGTGAGGATCTGTGTCGCCGTTCTTCTTCCCAGATGGACTCCCCTTCACGGTAGGAACTCAGAATAACTGTTTTTCTTTCTTTTTTGCATGAAATGAAGCGTGGCAGATAATGGCATGCAAGAACTGGAACCTTCCTCGTCACTTCGCTCTTCACAGTTTCTCTCGGGAGCTGCCATTCTCCTGAGGTGGCAGAAACTCGATTTTGGTCCGTTGGGGGTCGCGTCTTTCTCCCCGGGTTGGCATCTCGGTACCAGGGGGCTCGCGCCGGGTCAGAGCGTTGAGCACGCAGCACCGCGTCCTCGGGAGCCCGCTGTCCTGCCGCTGGCCTTTGACTCTTGACCCCTGTCCCATGATGCAGCTGCTGTGTCCTCTCTCCCCGACTGTCGCTGGGGCCGGGTTGCCCGGGGAATCGGCCCTCCCTGTAGGGCCACGGCGCACTTTGGGGCCATCTGTGGTGGCGGCATCCTTGACTCCAGGGGTAGCCGGCCCTCTCTGTGTCCTGCTGCTCTGGGACACTAGGCCCGAAGCCAGCCCCGGGCCTCCTTGGCTGGGCCCATGAGCCTGTCTGGGGTTTCGCTCAGCCCCTGGCCCTTTCTACTTGGTGGCAACTTAGCGTGTCTCCCGACGCAGGACAGAATCAGACTCTACCCCTTTCCGTAAAGCCAGGCCGGAGGATTACTTTGGGGCAAAATATAGAAAACAGGTGTTTTCTTCACATCCCCTTCTTTTGATGACCAATGGCCGTGGTAACCAGTGTTTTCCCAATGGGACAGGACAGGCCTTCCGGCCTGTCACACTGCAGGTGGTGATGTCAGCAGGTGTGGGCGCTGCATCTCCGGGGTGTGGGTTTGGGACAGGAAGAAGGGGACACCGAGAGCATGCCCCCTGCTCTGGCTCTGTCCTAAAGCCGCACGCACAAGGCCGTCACGTTTTCTCTTCTCCAGCCACTCGTTTCTCCTCGTTTTCTATTTTTACAAGGTTTTTTAAATGCCTGGGATGATTCTTTTTTTAATATGGAAATATAAATCTTCTCGACACGCCGTGGAGTTTTAACCACGGAAAAGAGCACAGCATCTCCCCAGAACAGATTTCGAGAAGGCGCCTTTGCCTCTTCGACCACCCTTTTCCTGGGGAGCGTCCTCCGCCAGCGTGTCCTGTACCCCCACGTCTCAGCCAAAGCCCCCCTCCTCCAGGAAGCTGTCCCTGGTGGCCCAGCCAGCGTGCGAAGGGGTGTCATAGGGCGTGAGTCTGTGCAGCACCCCCTCTCCGCACCACTTCTTAGGGGGCTCAGGGCCGTAGCAAAATCCCACAGACGAGGGGCTTCCACAGTTCTGGGGCCTGGAAGTCCCAGATCGAGATGCCAACCAGCCCAGTGTCCGGTGAGGACGCGACCTGGCTTGCAGATGCCACCTTCACCTGGTGTCTACGCGGCTTTTCCTCGGTGCGCGCTCGTGGAAAGAGAGAAACCTCTCTCTCTCTCTCTCTCTCTCTCTCTCTCTCTCTCGCGCTCGTGGAAAGAGAGAAACCTCTCTCTCTCCCCCTCCCCCTTTTCTCACAAGGCCATCGATGCTGTCGGGTTAAGACCCAGCCCTTTTGGCGTCATTTAACTTTCGTTGCCCCCCGAAAAGCCTTATCCTCAAAGAAAATCCCATTTGGGGTTAAGGCTGCCGCGTACAAATTCGGCAGGTGACATGGGTCGGTCCACAGCAGTTGCTCTCAGGTCTCCTCTGCTCCGGGGACAAAGTCCTTGGCAGCGCAGGTGCCTTTCCCGTTCGCTCCGCGGCGCTGAGACCTCGCAGGCCGGTGTCGCCGTCACCATCTCGACCTCAGCCCCGACCCACAGTCTCTGGTTTGGCTGCGTCCCCTGGCCCGGTCCCCTCCTCCTCCACCTGCCCCTCCCTGCAGGTGGCACGAGGGCACGGAGAGGACTTCTCCCCGTCCCCGTGCGTGTGGCATCTGGTCAGCGAGGTGAGTCTGAGCGGCCGGCAGGCCCTCCTCTCCAGCTCGGCTGCTCGCCACCCCTGTCCCCTGGGTCTCCTTACAAGGAGGATGACAGATACCGGACAGGATATGAATGTTGTGATTTCTGATAAAACTGATGCTGGAGCTTATGAACTTGGGAGGCTGGGGAGGAAGGGGGCGGGAGAAGTACCCTTCACTCCTTCATCCTGTGTCACAGAAAACGGGGGCACACAGGACGTAGTGGTGGGAACGAGAGACAGAGGTCTCTGCATTTTTTCAGTTCAGTAGATTCAATTAATCAAACAAGAACTAGTGCTATAACTCAGAAAGTTCCGGAAGGAAGATAAGCGAGGTAGGAGACAGCGGGAGCTGAATGTTTCGTCTACGGAGTAGGGGGAGTCAAACTGCAAAGCAGACGCATCTGCGTGGTTGGGGGCCGAGACTAGGCGATGGGGACAGACGGGGGACCTTTACGTTTTGAAACATTGTTCCTGCTTGTTCCATTTTTATAACCTTCTGCGAATCTCCCCTCTGCCCCTCCCCCTGATAATTCCTTCTCTCACGTATCCCAACACTCTGGATGTTAAAGAATAAAAAGCAGCTGTTCCCTCTCAAAACGGCTCCTCAAAACGTGGAGCCGTGCGCACGGAGCTGCAGAGGGAGAGCACGCCAGGTGACACAGCGGAAAGCGCTTCAGGGGGACGTGCGGTCCCCAGGGAGGCGCGGAGTGGCTCTCGCTGGCAGTGTGAGCGTTAGAAGGCCGGGTCAGGAGGGTTTTCTACTTCTGAGTCGGTCTGTGGGCGCGTCCTACCCCATCCGAGGACAGTGCCCGGTGTGGGGACCCTCACTGGCCTGCGTGGTGGCACGTTCCCCCTGCCCCTTATGGTCTATGCTAGAACCTTCTTCTCCGAGGCCGGTTCATCAGTCGGAGGAGGAGCAGCAGCACCAGCAGCCCGTTGCAAAGCTCTGGGGAGAGGTTCCTTCTGGTCTGTCCCGGTTATCCGCTCCGTTCCTTCTGAGAGCTGCGGGTCTGGCTCTTACAGCATGTGGCCCCGAAAAGTCGTCTCTGGGTGGCCGAGCGAGAGGCCAGAGGCCACTGCGGGGAGTGGGGGAGGGAAAGGGGCCAGCCCCAGGGGCCCCAGTGTCCTCACAGGGACTCGATGCTGGGGGCAGGGAGAGACGAGGGTTCTGCCGGACACGGCCCCAGCATCCCAGGGGAGCGGAGACCGGCAGGGACACCTGGAGCGGAAGACCAGCCGGTCCCAGTGACACCGGAGGCGACGAGGCCTGCAGAGGGAGGGCTTCAGCGTGGCCAGGAAGGAATCGAGATTCCCTTGGATCTAGGGGACCCCATTTCCCTCCTCCGGGACCCCCCAAGGCTGCCTTGCAAATGACGCCTTTACACTGGGGGTCAAGGGTCAGGTGTGCACGTGAGCCTGAGGCTGGCCGTGCACACCGTTGCCCGAGCATGGCGACCGAGGGAGGGGCGCGAGGACGGCAGGACACCCAGGGGCGAGACCTCGACCGGGCCCACGGCTGGAGCCCGGCCCCGGCTCTGGGTGACGTCTGGGTGAGGCCCCGCTCCGCCTCCATCGGGAGCTTTTCAGAAGTTAAACTCGAAGTTGCCTGTGGTTTTGAGTCACCTCCCCCCCCACTTTTCCAATAGCGACTCGAGTGAAAATTAGGCTGCCGTGTGGGTGGCTGTTAAGGGTGCCTCATTTCCACGTCGGAGCGCTGCCCACACAGCAGATTTTAGTAGCACTTGAAGTGGGACCTGATTTTGCCTCTCAGCTGCTGGATTAAAATAAAAAGCTCTCAAGCTGGCGATCAAGGCTCCAGTGTACGTGTGTGGCCACCGTTGCCTCCGTGAGGGCCGAGATCTCACGTCCCCGGGGTGGCGGCGGGGAGGGGAGGGAGGTGCATGTCACGTCCACCTTCTAGCACTTTCTGGCAGAGTGGCCCAGGGCCCGGGAGGGGGTGACAGTCAGGAGGCCGGGGTCTCAGCTCCACCCTGCAGCTGACTCGCCGTGTGGTTTAAGTGAGTCGCTTCTGTTGATGTCCCAGCCTCTGTCCAAGTGGGGACGTTCACGCCTGTTTGTCCACCTGACCCCACACCCCGAAGCCTGGGCGAGCTATGGGGTGACGAAGCTCTGCACTCACTGAGCTGCCCTCGGTTTCCCGCCATTCCTCAGCGTCCAGGCAGCTTGGGGCGCCACCAGGGTCAACCTGCTGCGCCTGCTTTTGCCCCACCCCAGACGTCCTCGGGGCTCCTCTGGCGGGATCCCACAGCTTCGCCTCCTTCCACGCAGCCTCTTAGTTAACCTCGTTCCTCTTCGGTCCACCGTGCAGGTAACCCAGAGGTCTCCCTGGCGTGCAAGTCTGAGCGTGCGACTCTCCGTCTTAGAACAGGCGGCTTTGGGAGACACTCGGAAGGCCCTCTCGGCCCTCCTGGTCCGTCTGCGGGCTCCTCCTCCAGGCGGGTGGAAGTGTGAAGTCCCCGGGGCTCCAGGGGCCCGGTGTGGCCGGCATCCACTTCCCATCACACCGGATCCTCCAACCCCCATCTCTGCTCCAGGCTGCGAGCTCCGCAGGGGGCGAGCTGGGAGGACGGGTGGTTGGTTCTCTCCCTTCCGACTGGGAGGCCAGCCTTGCAGTGTTTTACTGAAAAGACACCGAGCCTGGGGCGATCACCCCGGGAGCACGGGGCTGGCAAGCACAGGGCTGGAGGCTGCACCCCAGTTAGTCCAGCCGCACGCCCAGTCCTCCTCCAACGTTGCCAGCCGGAGTCCCGCGGGGTTTCGTGTCAGTGTCCAGCCGCGAGTCCCCACCTAGGCCCGACGGCGCGTGGCGGCTTTGACCTGGGGCTCAGCGCAGACGCAGTCCTCCGACGGGGGGGCCTACTTCTGCCGTTTGGTCTGACGTCCGGGTGCGGACAGAGAGTCTGAGCCCCCGGCCCTCCAGCCCCCGGAAGGGGGCTGTTTCTGCGGGACCTTCCTGCCTCCTGCAGATGGGTGGGGAGCAGCACGGTCACCAAGAAGGAGCCTCAGTCCTGGGAACGCCATTTAAAAGCTCCTAAAAAGTAAATGCCGAGGCTCTTGGCTTTCGCGAGCGCCTCTCTGCCATCCAGACCCTATTGCGTGGCGCCTCCCCTGGTCCCAGGGAGAGGAGGGCGGTCATGCGTGCGGCCCGTGTGGCCTTCCGTGACAAGCCTGTGGCACAGAAAACTCGGCAGCATCCCAGCACGACGTGATATTCGCTCCCGATATTCCCCGAAATAGTCTTTGGTTGTACCTCAGTGGGGTCTGGAGGTCCGTCTGGGACCTCTGAGGTGCTGCCCTTCGATCTGACTTCCCCTTAGCCCTGCTTTTAATTCTGAACGAAGCCTCTGAGAAGCAAGAGGAGTTGCCCCGTCTACGAAGTCAGGAGCTCCGGGTCCATGTCCCGTGTTCGTGGTGTGACCGTGGGCAGGTCCGTTGCCTTTGGGAGACTTGGTCCCTCGCTCTGGAAAGAATGAGGACGACCCCGCAGCGTCGTGGCGGGGCAGCGACGGCTCGGGCAGCAAATCGAAAGCGCTTGGTGCCCATCGAACACTCGTCCCTTCACGCCAGCTGGTTTCTCCTGGAATTTTCCCTTGAGGCTCATCTTCCTTGTTCCGTTCTGAGTCTCCGGTAGCTGTGGGTCGTGTTTCGGGGTCTTGATTATTTTCTCTCTTTCTCTCAGGTGGCAAAGAACCCTCCCAGCCTGCCCCCTCCACCTTCCATCTTTGTGTAAGCTCCTCTTCCCCTCGCTGCTCCTGTCGTCGGTGTTTTTCCCGCCCGCGGTCCTGGGCCGTGGGGATCCCTTCGTGCAGCGTTGGTCGCCTGCGTGGTTTCTGATGTGTGTCCGCGTGCGTGACGAGCCTCAGTCCCACAGGCACAGCTGAGACGTCTTCTCAGGTTGGTGCCATCAGGGTTTTCGTTCTCTTTTTCTCTTTCACCCGGAAAATACCGAACCGTTTCAGTGAAGGAACCGACTCGACAGGAAATCTGGCCTGGACAATGGTTTTCTTGCCAAAGGCCTTAGTGATTCCTATTTCCTCTCTGCCCTCGTGCTCTTTGGCTTAATGAAGGTGGGTGGTGGCAGCGGTGGGGAGGGGCAGGGGTGTGAAAACCGAAGTGATTTAACCTGTCACTGCACCACGCAGAGGCCTCTGGGAGGGAAGTATAGGCTCTGAGACCAGAGAGGCCTCATTTTGAACCCTTCCTGGGTATTTTTTCTTTTTTTTCTTTTTTAAAGACCATTAAATTGCCTTCCAGATTTAAGGGCCCGTTGAGGTATCTAACGCACCCAGAACTGATGTGTGAGACGTGAGGTAGGGTGCCACCTTCATTTTCTTTCTTTTTCATGGCTAGCCCACGGTAATGATACCATTTTTGGTTCCTCTGTCTTTTCCCACTGATTCGAAACACCTTTCTCATCTGCTATACAGATAACTCGCAGGCCTGTTTCTGGATTCGCTGTCCCGTTCCACGGATCCTTCTGCCTCTGCGCCAGCGCCACCGGTTCTAACGACTGTCGGAAAGCCTGAGTTTCTGAGCCAGAACATCCACGGACACCCGTAATTCCGTTTTTTACAAGAATAAAAGGGTCGTTGCAGCATCCGTCGTTCCTGCAAGCCATCTGGTGTTCCCCAACGCTTGTAAAAATAACTCAAAACAATCCGACTTCTATCTGGTTATTTTAGAAGTCATTCTGAGCATCCTGCCTAATACGACACGCGCTAGATCTTTACACGGAGGCGAAGTAGCATCCGACTGATGCACGTGTGAGATGTTTGCTCCGTGGGGACCAGCTGATCTGCAGGCCTAGGAAAGCCAACCGGATTCGGGCAAATCTTCCCTCGTTTTCCAGTCCTGGCTCCGGGAGACAGTTCACGCACACCCCGCGTCGCGCCGCACGGAGTGTGAGTCTGTCCTTGACCTAGAAGCCTCCCTCCAGGTTCCTCACTGGTGCTTCCAGCCGCAGGCAAAGTCGCGTTGTCACAGCTTTCAGGGGGTGGCGGGGGTGGGGGGTCACTCCCAGGGCGTCAACAACGGTCACCTGCACAGTCGGCAACTTTCACCGAGGTCTGGGAACTGGGTGAGGACTATTCTAGAGCCCATCCCTTAATGGCTTAAAAAAAAAAATCATACTTTTTAAAAAGTCTCCGATTTGAAGAGTAGATAGTTTGGGGGGCTATGTAGGGAGAGGGGGAGCACTGACTGAGCACCCGGGTTGTTTGGTCGACGCTGAGACCCTCCGCCTGCACAGTTCAGAGGCCTAGGGCCCGCGGAAGCAGCCAGGCCTCCCTGAGAAAAAGCGGCTGAGAGAGGGCCTGTAGCTCACGCAGTGGAGCGAGCCGCACGTCACGCACCCCGCACCGCACCCCCAGCCTCCTGCCGCCTGCCCACCGCGCTTCCTCGGGCTGTTGGTTATCGGTTCCGATCCCAGGTGCCCAGGATGCACCAAGGCCAAGGCCCTTTGTCGTTTCTGACGTTTTCCGCATGTGCTTTCGGGTGGGGAAGTCGCCTTGTCATTCCAGGCACAGCTGTACGTCCGGTGTCCCAGGGTCCACAGTTTCTGTCTGTTCCGTCCCTCTTCGTCTCTTATGCGACCACGCAAGATGTTCCTGCCGGGCACGAAGTGACGACACGAGGTTTCCGCCCCCAGGGAGTCCCCAGGGTAGTGACATGCACAGGTGATAACAGGGGATGGCCACTGAGCTCTGGCCGTGCCTCCGGGCCCCGCGCTAAGTGCCTGACATGGGCGATGCCATTAATTCCTCCCGACGATCCTGTGAGGTCGGGTCTGTTGTCGTCACACCCATTTCTGTGTGAGAAAATGGAGGCGCAGAGAGGGCACGTCCCTGGCCCTGGGTCGCGCGCCCACGCTCTCCCCCACGGCCGCCCCCTCCCACACAGGGAACAGAAGAGAAGGGGCATCCGAGGCCGCTTAGAGTCAGGGAGAACCCAGAAGGTGAGGAAGAACGTCCCAGGCCACCAAGCCGGGGGAAGTCTGTCTCGGCGGAAGGAACAGCGCGAACCAAGGCCTGTCAGTGGGTGAGTGTCTGATAAGTTCCCCGGGTCCCCAGTTTCAGGGTGATTCTTCCACGGCCACCGCCTATTCCGTCCCGAGGTCACGAGGCCAGATTCAAAGAGCCGTCTCAATCCTATGAGACGTTCAAACGAAGCCTCTGAAGTCTGGGCACAGGACGACACGGCAGGGAGCAGGGAAGACAGTGACTTCACGTCCAGAAGGTGCCCTGGCCCTGGGGTCAGCTCTCCCAGCCTCAGCCTGTGCGAATCACTGGCGCGAGCTTTCGGGGTGAGCAGCCAGCGGAATAGAGTTCTGCTCAGCTGAACGCGTGCTGATGCCCGCCCTGTGCTCGTTGTGGAGGTACAGGAGGTACGGGAGAGATCGGCGGCTCTGCTCGCCCTCTGGCGCGCCCAGCAGAGGGCACGGGTGGACCCATGAGCAGGAGATTGCAACGCAGTGAGGTGAGGGGTAGGCCGGCATCGCAGCGGGCGCACGGCTGGGAAGCCCCTCACCCTTCTGGAAGCATGCAAGAGGGTTCCTTAGAGCAGGGTCCCCGACCCCTGGGCCGCAGATGAGTTCTGGTCCTTGGCCTGATAAGAACCGGGCCGCACAGCAGGAGTGAGCAGGGGCCAGCGAGCCCTACCTGCAGCGGCTCCCAGCAGCAGCCTCAGCTCCACCTCGGATCATCAGGCGTTAGATTCTCAGAGGAGCCCCGGGCCCTGGTGCCACAAATGTTGGCGACCGCTGCCTTAGAGGACCAGGAAGGGGCTGGAGAACACACAGGACAGAGAGGACGTGCCCCCGAGTAGAGCCAAGGAGATCAAAAGCCCCACCTCACCCGCTGGTGTCGCGCTTCCTTTCGCCCAGATCCCAGCCAGAAATGGCCCTGAGGTTCGGTGGCCGATGCCCGAGAAGGGTCGGAGACGCTCCGCCCATCAGCGACGTGTAGGCGCAAGGACAAGCTTCTGAGATGCGCTCAGGCCACCGAGGGGACGGTCCTGGCCGGGGCAGATGTGGCAGGGGCAGCTGTGCATGTAAAGCAGGTCGTCCCAGGGCTACTGAGCCGCTGGGCGAACCCGACAACCTGTGTTCTGCGACGCGACAACCCTGGGTGCTTCCCGGGGCCCGAGGCCTCGTGCCCCACCTGCATCCGGCAGCATGTGCCCCGCTGGTCTCACTGGCCCACATGCTGTAAACGTTTTCCCGCGGGGCCCACACTCACCGCTTTGTGCTCCGTCAGTCTCTCCAGCTGATGCCTCGCGGCAGCTTACCGAACCCTCTCGGTAGACGGCGCGATCGTCTCCAGGCTGTGGCTACCGCAGCGCACGTGGCGCCGGGTTATGGTCCAGAAGACAGTCCCTGGCAGGGGACGCGAACACAGCCGGGCAGGCAGGCCGCCTGGGCTCGAGCTCCGGGCCTGCCATGGGGCAGCCTCTCGGTGCTTCAAACTGATGCAGTCCCGATGCAAACGGCATCTTCCTTGGAGGCCCCGGGGTCCCCAGAACAGGGAGGCCTGGCGCTGCTGACGCAGAGCGCTGGGTGCTTTGCTTTGCCATGTCAAGTGGCAGCCCTTTGGGTGGCTCCCAGGTCCCTTTGAAATGGGCCAGGGCATCCTTCCTCTAGGGCCGCCGGCCGCTGACAAACCGCCACAGACTTAAAAGGTGGGCAGGGTGGCGCGCGAGTGCCTCGTGTCTTCCCTGGCACCTCACGTGTACCCAGCGTGGGTCGTATCAATGGTTTTAGGTTCGGGTTCGTCGGCTTTGGCTGCGCTCGGGGTTTAACTGTGCGCCCAGATAGACGAATCCTCCCTTTCACGGACGTTTCTGCGATTGATTCCCTTCGGAAGGAGCGAGCCGCTCTCTGAAGCTGAGATATTAGAATCTATTTTTAGCGAGTTTTCCTCTCATCTCCCAGACTTAAGATGCTGTAACTCCCTGGAGCACCTGGAGTCTATTTGGAGGGCGGGATGTCAGACGCAGGTCTAAACTAATTTCCACGTCCCTGTGCACGTCCCAGCTCCACATAACAAAGGCCCTTTATCTCCCCGCCGTTCGCGTCGCCTATTCCGGTGCCTGTGAGGTTCGCACACGGACCGGGCTCCACTAGGGGCCGATCCGCTGATCCGATCCGCAGGGCCATATATGGCCCTGCTGCAGGTTTGAGACATTCTGCAGCCTCAGGTGTGAACGACGCCTCGTTTGGGTAACGAATGCTCCGAGCACGAGCCTTGCTGCCGAGCGGGGGCCTGTAGACAGGTTTCCTGTGTCTTCGGGAAGCTGCGTTATGAAGAAATAGAAGGCGGCTCTGACCCCTACCCTTTCCTGGTAACCTGCCTTTTCTGCTTGGGGGGTTGCTGGATTCTACCTTTTCCCTTGTAGTTTCACACGATGATGAGGCCGGTCCTGATGGCTGTCTCTGACTGTAGGTTTCCTCTCTGTCCCCGTGACCCCTCTCTGTCCCCGTGACCCTTCTCTGTGCCCAGCCTCGGTTCTTGTGTTTTCCGAAGTCTCCCCCTCCCCACCAAAATCTCGATTTTATCCTCTAAGGTTGACTGTTCTTTTGTTTTCCACGAGTGACTTTGATTGCTGGGCCGTGCTGTTTCCTGCAAGGCTTTCTTTAGAATAGCCATCATCCTGGTCTACACCTACTGACCCGCTGTGATGTCCCTGGGAAGAGGGTTCTAAATTCTCCCCTTCGCGTCTGGTGGAAACGTCAGGGTGTGTCGCTGTGGAGACCTGACTGGTTTGTTCCCGGGTGGGGTAACCTGGCGGGCATCCTGTCTCTCTGGCCTGCTCCTCCCTAGCTGCTGGGCTTGCGCTGCCTCATGCATGCTTGTCCCTCAGGGCGCGTGTCCCCGTGCCGGGCAGAAGAAAGGGGGAAAGGGCAAGGCATCCCGGAGCCTGCCCTTTCCACAAGGGGAGGGGCACCGTCAGGAATTTCTCCTGCATCTCTTCGTTCAGCACCGTAGGGGCTTTCTGAGGCTGCCATCACACAGCCACGGTCTGGGTGGTCTCACCCCAAACTCACTCCACAGTTTGGGAGACTGAAAGTCTGCAACCCCTGCGTCGGCAGGGCTGCGCTCCCCTGAGGTCTCCGGGGGAGGGGGCTGCCGGTGTGGCTGGCGATGCGCGCCATTCGTTCCTGGTTTGGGGACCCATCACGCCGACCTGCCTCTGTCCTCGTGATGTCCTCCCCGTGCGTTTTGATCTCTGCGTCCCTTCTCACGAGGACACCAGTCAAGCTGGATTAGGGGCCCGCCCTACTTCAGTCCGACCTCGTCTCAGCTCACTGCATCTGCAAAGACCCTATGTCCAAATGAGGCCACATTCGGGGGTTAGGACTCAACCTCTACTTTGGGCACAATTTAACCCATAACGAGTACCCTGTCACGTGGCCACCCCCAGCTGCAAGGAGGCCCCAAAGACCAGGCATCAGGTCTAACTAGTAGACACGCGGGCAGCTCCTTCTGCCTGGCGTCCCCTTAGTAGATGCACGGGGGGGGGTGTCTAGCCGTTAACGAGTGGTGTCTGCCGTGACGGTCAAACCAAAAGCCACAGCCTCACCCCGGGAGGAAGGGAGCTCAGTCCTGAACCCGCTGTTTACCCAGAGACCAGACCCCTGTGGCCTTCTGCAGCCTTCGGCCATGGACTTGAAGCCAGAAGGTCTCTGTGTAGCTAAAACCTAGGTGGCCAGGTACATGGTTCCGTCTCAGCCTCTCTGGCCCGCGCTCCCAGACCGCCTTACTTTTCGTGTGTTTCTCAGCAGGCTTGGTTTCTTGGATTCTGACGTTGCAACCTACACCGGCCGCCAACAAATCCCAGAAATTAGGAACAACTGGCAACTATGATTTCTTGTTGATGGCCACGAAAAGCGAAAATGGAGAATGTGTATGTTAAGCAGTTTTTCCAAACAGCCGGGCAGCCTGGGCTACGGAGCCGAGGGCGCCCACACCTTCAGGAGGCCCTCCCCTTAGGGCCCTCCTTGCTGCTGACCCTCGGGCACCCCGGGGCAGTGAGGAGGCGGTGGCACACACCTCCGTGACTTATCCGTTCTGTGCACTTTTCCATCAACGTTTCAAATCAGGGTTTCGCTTCTGAAAAGGATAAACCAGTCACTTGAAAGCCTTAATTATGCAAAACAGCTCCTCTTGTAAGTGGCTCCGAGGTAGAAGTGGGTTCCAACGCAAGCCTCACGGTGTGCTGGGGTGTGTGGCAAGTCTCCTTAACCCTGCACCTCTCGGAGCCCCCTGCGATGCCAGGCCCTGTGTCCCCGCGGCGGCTCGACACCCCGCTTCGCTTCTCTGCCTCCCCGCTCGCCTGCTTGTGCCATCAGCATCCGCCCAGCGTCCCAGGCAAAGCCCATCCTTCTCTCTCTCCCTCTGCTCATCTGCCCAGCCCATCAGCAGGCCCTGTCAAGAGGCTGTCCTGCCCCTCAAAGGTGACGTTTCCATCCCTGCCATGAGGGGCCGACCCGTAATTAATTCCAGGTCCTGTTAGACAAGGTAACTGGGAGTTATGGGCTACCGAATCTCTCCCCAGGGCCCTGCAAGAGCCTCTCCGCTAGCCCCTTCGGGCTGTCCTCCACACGGCTGTGAAAATGAGTTTTAAACTTTTCATCCGACCACTCCTCTCCCTGGTTCAGTCCCAGGGATCTGGCCCCTCCCATCCTCTCGACTTCGCCTCTTCCCACCCTGCGCTCCCTGACTACGAGCCCACCCATGGCTGCGGTCTTCCCTCTGCTCTCAAACATGCAAGTTCGTTCCCGCTTAGGACCGGCCGCCCTCGGTCCCCGAGGAGCCCTGTAGGCCGGGGACGGCGACCGGGACAGGGATGGCTCTGATCTAACGCGTTCCCAGGACCGGTTCCCGTGCTCTCTCCTCACATTTACGTCTGACATTAATACGCGAGGTAGCTGGGAGCTGATTGTTCCAAAAATAAATCCTAGACGCAGCTCCTCTCATTTGGCTTCAAGCCTTTGAAGTCCCACCACTCTTCCTGACGGGAATGAAACGGAAAGAGATATTTGCAATTTTAATTTTTCTAACACGTTTATGTGGAACTACAAAAGAGAGAAGAAGAAACAGCAACAGGATCAAAGGCAACGGGGAAATTGCCAAGAGGGGGAAGCAGGGCTAGTTTGCCATTTTGTTTACAGACATTTGGGAGAGACGTGAATAAAACGTAAGAAATGCTGCCGAGGAGTTTAGGGAAACGGGGTTAGAACTTCATCATTGCGAGTGCGGAGAGGCCAGAGGGGAAGGTGCTTAATCAGCGCAAGGAAGAAAGTGCAGCGAATCTGCTCATCTGCGAACCAGAGACCGTGAGCCCCAGCCTGTCCGCCCTGCGTAGGAAGCAACCCTTTGCTTGGAGGGTCCCCTCCTTCGGGGTGAAGTTTCTGGGCTTTGTGACAGATGTTCCCGTTCCCCTAAGTCTTCTTTGCGTATTTTTGGTTCCACGATCGTCTTCCAGAGAACCGAGGTTGCTGGGATCCCATCCAGATTCCTCGAAGGCCAGGCTTTTGGCACGGCTGCCTGTGTCACCTCTCTCGCACGCTGCACTTGATCTCTTTTCCGCTTCCTCTCTGCACAAGCAAAGACAAGACCCCTCTCGCTGAAACTGAAACAGAAAAGTCCAAGATCGCTAGAAGGAGAGGTGCCGTGAAGTGTGGAGAAAGCACGCAAGAGGAGAGATTTCCTGTGGAGCTGGAGGTTGTCTCCACAGACAGTCCCTAACTAAGTTCCCTGTCCTATGCACAGCTTCGTGACGGTGACGTCTCAGGGGGATGGTGGGCCTCCATCTGCTGGGAGACCTCAGCAGGTCCTGTAGGACAATTGCAGAAATGATGGTGAATCAAGACCCCAGCCGAACAGAGGACTCACCCCTCCCTCTCCCTCTACTCATCTGTTCACCCACCCACCTATCATTCCATCCACTAACCCACCCACCTATCATTCCACCCATCCACCTACCCATCTATCCATCCATCCATCCATCCATCTACCCACTTACCCATCCACCCACCTATCCACCTACCCACCTGTCCACCCACCCACCCATCCACCCACCCACCCACCCACGTATCATTCCATCCACTCACCCACCCACCTATCATTTTATCCGTCCATCCATCCATCCATCCATCCATCCACCCACCCATCCACCCACCCACCCGTCCACCCACCCACCCATTCATCCACCCATCCAACCATCCATCCATCCATCCATCCATCCATCCACCCATCCATCCACCTGCCCACCCACCCACCCACCCACCCACCCATCCATCCATCCATCCATTCATCCACCCACTTATCCATCCACCCACCCATCCACCCACCCACTCATCCACCCACCCATCCACCCATCCACCCATCCATCCATCCATCCATCCATCCATCCACCCACTTACCCATTCACCCACACATCCATCCATCCATCCATCCATCCATTTATCTGTTCATCTTCTACCTCCTTCCAGAAAAGAGAAGAAATTTTGCAAATATACCAACCATACTTCGAGATAGAGATGTAAAGTTAATAATGAGAAAGCTACAGAAAAGAATAAAATAAATGTCAGAAAGCAAGGCGAAGCCCGGAGCGAGATCGTCACACGAAATGCACCCTCTGAGCCCTAAGCACCCGCTGGGAATCAGCCCCATCCTGGCCCCGAGCGCTCCTGCGGCCAACGGGAACAGGGAACACGGTAACACGACTGTTCGCTTGACGCTCAGTGTCTGTAAAGTAAAAATAAACCCGTTGCCAAGGAAAAGCACGGCTCCGACTGATCCGAAACCAGCGAGAACTTTCCCGGGGTTCGGTAGGAGAGGAGGCCTGAGGTTCAGCCAGGAACGGGCTCCTGAGCTAGCGACGGACCCCAAACCCCTCCGAAGAGGGGACCGTGGAGTTTAATGAGCCACAAGGGCCGTCAGGCTGAGGTCCGCAGGGAGGGTTGTTGCCAAGGACAGGAACAGCTCTGGTTCGATGGGCCCCAGGCCCGGTTCTGGTGGCCTCGGGGGGCTGTGCGGTGCTGAAGCTGTCCAGCAAGCACCCCGAGGTCCCCTCTCAGCATGCTGTCCCTCTTTGGGTCTTCACCAGCAGGGCCGTGCCAAGAGGCTCGAAGGCCTCGTTCGCCTGGTAAGCAAGCCCGAACCAGAACCTGGACTGCCTCACGGCTGGGGGATCAACACCTAAAGACGGCCCGTCACCCAGAGCCGGCCAGGCTCTCCCAGACAAGGCACAGCCTGAGCCGCAGCCCTCGAAGGAGCTCCTCGTCTTTCCGGGGCCTTTTCTGCCCCCGGCCCCTGCGCGCGGCTCCCTCCTACCCACCCCGGGCGCGGTGCTGCCGGTTAAAATCATTTTTACCCAAACACTGAGTTTTTAAAATGCCCCAGTTCGTCTCTCGACGGTGATTTACTGTGAACTGCTTTAGTCCCGGGGAGGGCGCCCTACATGGACCTGGGGGGCGGGGGGGGTGGAGCTATGCAGGTGGCACATCTTTTAGGGGGTCAGGCCCACCTCTCCAGGATGGAGAAGTGGGGTGGGGTGGGGGTAGAGAACACAGCCATTTGTAGAATAGAATCGAGTAGAATCGGATAGAAACAGCACATCAGAGAAAGGAAACACAAGTCCGAAGTCCCCCCGCCGAGCGTAGTCTTGCCCGTACTGGACTTGGGGCTCAGGGCTGGCTTGAGAGCCTCACCCCACGCGGGACGCCCCCCGCACTGGGCAGGATGTATGTCCCCTGCGTGAGTTCCCCGGGGGGCGCGTTCACTTGGACGTGGCTCCAGGCCTTGCCGTGCTCCCTGCAGAGGCTTTTCCTCGGACGGGCTCTCTGTCCTCGCTCTTCGCCTGTCTGGTCTGGTCGTCTAGGACGTCCCGCCTCTCACGACCCAAAGGCCCTTCTCACGTTTTCTCCAACGAAAGCACGACCCCCCCCGCCATGACAGGAAAGATGTCGCCCCCAGAACACGCAAGCGTGGCCCTCGCAGCTCTCCTTGCCCTGTTGCCAGCTTTTCTTCTTTCTCTGACAAGAGTGCGCGGCCAAGCTGACCAGTAACGAATAGCAAGAAGAAGCCTCCAGCACGATCTAGAAAGAACTGGCTCATGGGTCTCAGGAACCAAAAGCGAAGGAAGGCCCCGGACTCTGAGGGTGGAGAGAGGCAGAGCCCGGTGGAACCTGAGGGCCGCGGGTCTGCTTCTCCCAGAGGCCGAGTGGCATCTGGGCAGGACAGAGGGACCGGCTGCCACTGCCCGGGGCCGGACCTTCAGCTGAGGACAGGGGAGGCTGCCTTCCTCGAGGGTCGGAGGAAGGGCCTGAGCAGGTAAGAGCCCCCCCTTTCCTCTGGGCAAGATGCTCTGGAAACCGGCCCCAGCGTGAGCTCTTCCCTGGGGCCGGCCTGCCTCTGGGCTGGTGCCGTCCACCCTCCCGCAGCCCAGAGCTTTCTCGTGTCCTGACCTGGCCCCCCTGGCCCCAAGGGGACCAGCTTGACGATGGGGAAGGGGAGGGAAGCCTGGGCGAGGGGATGTACCTTCCAGGGGCAGGTCAGCGGGGCAGCCAGGCCCACGCGGCTCCCCAACCTCTCACGACTAACTTTTTAGGGGCGGGACCGCCCTGAGCGCCAGGACAGTGCTGAAGGACGTCCCCCCACAGGAAGGCTTTCTGGGCTTTGTTTTACTGGTCTTGTTTGCTTTCCAGTAACAGAGCAAATCAGCAGGTGCGTCGGGCAGACGAAGGCTTCCGAGCACTTGGCCAAACACCAAGCAGCGTGGGGAGGCCCGACTGGCTCCTTGCTCTGGCGGGTGGTCCGGGGTGGGGGCACCGCTCATCGTCACTTTACCTTCCTCTCCGCCGAGGGGGGCAACTGGTCACCCCCTGCTCCAGCCCGTCTTACTCCCACCCTAGAGCCACCCTAGTTTCCTCACGTGGACGATGGCGAGGGGGACCCGTGCTCTGCAGACGTCGGTGAAAATCTTTCGAGCACGCACCGCCGCTATGTGCGGAAATGTGTATATTCGGGTGCTGTTTCAGTAACACGTTCTGCACAAACGTATGAATTAAAAAGACTGAGATGAAAATCAAGTGTGAACGACTGGGCTGGACGGTGCCCCCCCAACCCCGAATTCACGTCTTCCCTGAAGCCTTAGAATGTGGCCTTACTTGGAAACAGCCTTTGCAGGTGTAATTCGTCAAGGAGAAGTCATGCTGGAGCAGGAATCTTCTAGAATTCTGGGGGACCCTTCATCATGCCGGCAGACACCTGCCTGGCAGATGGGAGCCAATGCCTTTTGGAAACTCCTTGCCTCTGACTCCGGGCAAGGGCTCCGTGAAGCTCGTGGGTACAAAACCCCGGCTCGTTTTCTTCCCGCTTTGGGCAGAAATCATGAAAAACGCGGCCTGGGGCGGGCTCTGTGTCCTACGAGTCCTCCAACCCCTCCTGGGGAGTGACTGGGCCATCTCCCCACATCTTGGGGTCCCCCTGTCCTTCAGCCATGGGTGTTCCAGCTGCTTCTGCTGGGGATGCCATTCGGCACCCCGGAGCCTTTCTCCCCAGACGCCCACCCCTAAGGGGTGCGGAGACCTGTTGACTCTGCCTCGTCGCTGGCCGGGGTCTGCCCGGCTCCCTGCCGTCTGGCTTCCGTGACCTTGGTCCGGGCCCTCGCCCCACCTCGCCTCCCCCTGTTCCCTCGCTCACCCTCAGCTCTGCGGCCTTGAAATCAGGCGGCCCCCGGGTCAGCCAGGCTCTGGAGACAGGCTTGGGCCTGTGAAGCTGCCCAGGGTGGTCCTCGGGGTTGGGCTTGCTAAGCTGGTCAGCTCGGCCCCAGCACCTTTGGCGCAGGGGGCTATGGTCAGGCACTTGTCCGAGAAGGGGTCCTTCCCCCATTCTTTACTTTCCTCTCCCTATTCTTAAGGGCTCATTCCTCGGGGCTTCAATGAGTTAAAATTCTTGATTTAAAATAAAAAAAAAAACGTGGCCTCCTGCAGCCTGGAATGGATTTTCACCAACTTTCTCCATGAGCGCGACCTCACCCCGTGTGCCCACCCTTTTGTTTTGGACGTTAGTGGTCACCTCAGAAGGAGCCTTGTCCTCTGGCGCTGGAATGAGAACAAAAACGGGGTTCTTGTCTGTGGGACTCCCAGACACTGAGAGTTCGCGAGGGAGTGTTCTCCAGAAAATGCTTCGGGGAAGGCGCGATGAAACCCCACGGCTTTTAAAACGGGAAAGAAGTTTGGGCTCACATCTTGAAAGAAGACTGCAGATAAACTGGTTCCCACCCGCCCAGCTAACAAGTCCCCCGGTTGCCTTCCTCCTGCGAAAACACGGGATAACCAGACACCAGCTGCTTCTGCCGGGGCTGCTGTTCCCGGCTCGGTCTGCAGGTGCCGACGGGTGAGGACGGTGGTGCTGTGACACCAGCCAGAGAGGCCCTGTCTCCGGGGAGAGGAGAGGTCAGCGTCGGAGGCTCTGCCCTGAGACAGGGCGCCCTGCCAGCCCTGGGGGACCGGTGGTGGCCTCTATGTCAGGCCTTGGAGGCTGTGACACGCCCACGGGCGGCAGAGGGCCGGGCGGCACGGGACGTCGGGCTGGAGGGAGGGGTGCGGGGACAGACGTGGGGGTGTGGTGCCTGCGCCATCGTCGCCTCTCAGAATGGACCCCGTGCAGAGCATGAATAGGAGAGACTGAAATACAGACGGGGCCAGGCACAGGGCCCCACATACGGGCCTCGAGGTTTGGCCTTGATGCCGTCGTCGTGCAGAAGGAGCCGTGGAGGGCTTAGGGGCCGGTGACAAGGTCTTCGAGCAAACACTCCGGGCAGGGAGATCGCTGTCTCGTGGCTGGACGATCCCTCCTCACGGGGGGCCCTAGGCTGCCGCTCGGCACCTTCGCTCCCTGCGACAAGTACCGTGCCCGGACTGAAGAGGCGTGTCCCACTCACATGGCCGACCTTGTCGCCAGCTCTTTGTTCTGCTTCTGTAGACACGCTGGCCGCACAGGCCGAAGGGCAGGGTGACCTGGAGATCCACTGAAGACCTGCCCTCCCCTTTGCTTGTTCCGTCTGGATGCGTCCCCTCTGCTCGTTGGCGGGGAAGCCCTATAACAGCCAGGCTGCCCCTGGGCTCGGGGCCCAGACCTGCTGGGACTGCGCCCGGGACCACCCGCTCTGCCCTGCCAAGGAGGCTTCTCTGCCTCCAAACACACTGTTTTGGCCCCAAAGCACAGCCCAGCATGGCCGCTGCTGGGGAGAGTGTGGCCGCCCGAGCACCGTGTCCTCCTGAGGCGACCCCGGGGTGCCACAGCAGACGGCGGCAGCTGGAGCCGTCTGCCGGGAGCGGGCACGGACGGGCACGTTCCTGGCTCGTGGGCTGCCGGCGCCAAGGCCCTCCAAGAGCCTCCAGTCTGGCTCCTCGTTTTGAAGAAGAAAACGTCTAAGCCACCAGCTGGTGCCGAATGTCGGCCAAGTGGGGAGCGGATGCAGGAGCCCGGGGAGGTGAGGATGCTGCTGGGCAGGAATGGCGGGGGACAGCCATCGGGGCGCCTGTCCCCGCTGAGCCCCCAGCTGCACGGTGCAGGGGTGGGAGCTGGAGCCCTGGACCGGCTGGTACCGGCCTGTCCTTACGAGGAACCTCGTGTGAGGACCCCACGTCGTGGAAAGGCCGTGGGACCTGAAATCAGGCGGAACCTGAGAAGTTTGCTCCCCGAAGCCAAAAATCCCTTTAAGTGGACCTTCCTGCAAACCCCAGTGTCATTCGGGGTTGTTGTTGTTGTTTTATTATTATTATTATTATTATTATTATTATTATTATTATTATTATTATTATTTTCACCCAGAAGGCGTTATACTGCCGAGGGAAGAGCAATGTTCTGGAATTTGATCTTTTGCTTGGTGGAACGGACTGTTGGCTGGACGTCCCGAAGGCCGGCCTTACCCCTGAAATCGCCAAGCACGTTCCCCCGCGGAGCCGTCCGCTCGCCCGGCATCTGCTGAGAAATGAAAACGAGGTTCCAAATTTGTTTTTTTCATATTGTTTTGCCCATACACGGGGCCTGGCTTAGAGAAACACTGACATCATTCCAGAGAGAAAGCAACAAGGTCTCTCGTCCGATGGAAAACGTGCAGCAGGGAAAGGAAGCCTCCGGAGTGGAAACTGAGGCGGCTGATGCGAGAGACCAGGAGGAGGGCCCGCCAGACGGGGCCTGTGGCCCGTGGACTCCGAGCCGCCTGCCCGCGTGGCGGGCTCGTGCATCCGGACTCGCGGGAGCTGGCTGGCAAACCCAACCCGCCTGGCACGTGGCGTTCAGGGTGACCCCAGCACCCGGACACCTCGGTGCACCCATCTGGGTGAAAGCCGCCCTCCCCCTCCCAGCCGGCATCGGTGCGAGGCGCAGCAGGTGCACAGCCCCCGCTGGGTGGGGGGCACCCAGGGGCGCGTCTCCAACTCGAGGGCGGTTCCTCGGCCCCCGCAGTGGTGACCGCGGGCGTCAGCGAGACGCAGCGGGCAGAACTGGAGCTTGGGTGTCACGTCTGCATTCAAACCTCGGGCTCTCCACTTGCCACCTGCATGAACTTACACGTGTGATTATTCTCCTTGGGCACCGGCCCTTTCCCGTGTAAAACGGGGTGGCTGCGGATGACAGCGGGAGCAGGGCCTGGAAGTCGCCCCGAGAGGGGCACCCGGTGGGCACGCAGCAGAGGAAGGGCCGTTCGGCTCCAAGGTCGTGCGGCCGCATCACCGAGGGCAGGGTGCCAGGGCTGTCGCTGGCGCCCACCGGGGACGCGTGGTGGGTGCTGTCAACACAGCGGCTCTGTTCGTCCCCGTGGGTTTCTGTCCTGTGCCTAATCCCTGCGGAAATTCAGAGCACGTGGACTCGGCAGGCCTAAGCCCCTCTCAGGCGCCGGCAATAGACGCTCCCTCCCGCCGCCCTCGGCACGTGCGACTGGGCCTCTGAGTGCCTCCAGCTGTCAGCCTGGGATGGGCGGGTCAGGGTGAGAAGCCCTGGGACCAGGCAACGAATGGGACTTCGCAGGCGGGGCAGAAGCCGACAGGTGAATCCAAGACGGGAGCCGGGGGCGTGTCCCAGGGTTGGCCAGAAGGATGACCCTCAAGCAGGGGCGCCCAGTCTGGGCCGGACACTGGAACCACCTAGAAGGCTTTGACGCGCTTGTTGCCTGGGTCCCGTCCCCTCCCTGGTCTGAGGTGTGGCCCTGGTCGCAGAGTGTGACGTTCCCCAGGGGATGCCAAGCCCGAGAGCAGTGACGCAGGGAGTGGGCCCCCCCGGGCACAGGAGAAGTGGGGAGGCGGGGCGGCTGCGTCTGTCAAGCGCAGAGATGCGGGAGCGCCTGGACGTGGCGGGGACAAAGCAAGACCAGCTTCTGGGCCGGAACGCAAAGCCCATTTCCCGCGATCCGGTCCTACAGCGAGGGAGCCTTCATGGTCAGCCTCCGGGTCCCCCCGTGTCAGAGCCGTGACCTCCTCGTGCTGTCGTCCCCCGATTATCTGTGTCCCCCAGGCTGCAGGGACACTCAGGAAGGCGGAGGCTCTGTCTCTGTGGCCTGAGCATCCCCCGAGGGAGCACCACGCCCACCACGTGCCTGGCCCCAGGTGGGCGTGGGGTGAAGGGAGGAGACACCATCATGGGGCAGCTCATTTGGGGCTAATCTGATGCGTGCGGATCCCCCTCGGGCAGAGGCCGGGTTGCCCCAGTGCCTCGGCTGAAACTGAGCCGATACCCAGACTCAGGTGCTTTCACTGTGAGGAGAAGAAAAGGAGCCCGGGGCCTGGCAGGCCCTGATCCCCTCTCTGATCCTCGCCTGTGAACATTTCTTTCATTAAAAAAAAAAAATAGGCGTCTAGCTCACGATCCCTTCAGACTTGAGGAAGGCATCCCACGCGCTTGCGCTTTCCCGAGCCGATCCCTAATCTGGCTTTTTGGTTTTTTCTGTTTTTGGCTTGTGTGCCTGAGGCATCACTGGCCAAGCAACAGCCACGGGTCGCTCGCGCGTCCTTCCCCGGGGGAGGGGGCAGAGGGAGGGAAAGGAAACCCAGCTGCCTCGGAGTGCGAGGCCCGGCTGCCGGCTTTGACCTTTCCACCCCGCTCGCCCGCGCTTTCCGCAGGAACCTTGACATTTCGCGTCCAACCCACGGCTTCCCCTCCGAGGCCCCCCACGCCTCAGCTCCGGCCCCCGGCCGGGCGCCGGCCAAAAGGCGGTTTGGCCTCTCTGCTGTCCTGCTGTTGCCTGGCTCCCTGAAAACCGGGGGAGACGGGAGGCCGAAGGGTGAAAGCGCCCGTCCTCCGGCGTCCACCCCGACGGTGCCCGCGTTGCCGGTGGCCGCCTGCGCACAGCTTTGCTGTGCGTCCAAAAGGACGGGGCGGCAGGCGTCAGGAAGCGCGCTGGGACAGGCGGAGGCCCCCTCGGCCACCCCTAGCTTTAGCTCAGCTTCTATTTAAGTGAGAACTTAAGGTACCTGGCCAGGGGAACGGGCGTCTGTTTGCACAGACGTGGTTTTGCCCCCCAGAGGAGTGACTATCCTGAAGGGACTCCAAAGGCCGAGTGAAAGGAGAACCACAGCAGGGGGCTGGGAGAAGAGCGTCTGTGGGAGGGCCCTCGACATAAATAACCCAGCGGAGGGGAAACAAAGTCCGGGCACGAAGCATGAAGCCTCTGGTGGACTCAGGGCCAGCCACAGGGCTGTGGCGTGTCCCCCCTCTCCCCGCCCCCGTGGTGGCTCCTGGGATCCCACGGGCACCGGCAGGGACGGGTCACTAGCTGTGGAGGCTGCTCAGCGCTGGGCTTCCCACTACCCGGGCAGAGACACACCATCCTGGAGATCCCGAGACCCAGGGTCCACTCTGACCACAGTCTCTAACCCTCCAGGCCCCTTGCTCCCTCGCGGCGACCTCTAACCTGCACGGCGACCTCTCGGAGGTGCCATCCCTTTCTCCTGCACCCTCCACTCCCGTTCTCGCTCCTTTCCTTCACGGCGTGGGCTCCTTGGTATCCCTTCACTAAATTCTCTCAGGCCTTCCTGTTCCAGGCTTTTCTCTTAGGCCAAGCTACATCCATTATTTTGGCTTTCGATTCCCTTTAATTAAAAATAAAACACACTGATTTCCTGTTCTTCCGACTGTGTCTCTCCCTTTGAAAGAATTTCATGCAAGTCGGTGCGGCCATATTATATTTCAAGAAAACGAAAAACAAGACGTATGATTTGAAGATGATAGACAGTTGGCGGGGAATGGGGTTCAGCTCCGATTCACGTTCAGAATAGACCTCCCACCTGCTGGGACGGAACAGGTTTGGGGCCAGGAGGGCGGGTGGAAGGATTTGAAAGACAGAAAATGCCTAGCAGTGCGTCTTGCTTTTCCCTTTCTCATCTACTTTTTATTATTATTTTTTTAATAGCCTGGCGCCTTTTTAGCAAACATAAAACCCTTGGACTAGCAGATTCTGTTTCGAAGTGACCTGCATTTCGATGCCATGCAAAGAACAAAAACGGAGACTCTTAACTTTTGAAAACTGACACGTTACTATTTCATTACAACAGCATTGACTGTTTCCGGCAAACGAGCCTTCCGTCTGGGACTGGCTGTCACGCGTGAACATAACCATGAAGCCACTCAAGCTTTTCTGCAAATCGCGGGAGAGGAACGCGTTGGCCCCCATTTCATATTTTAAAGAACTTGCCTCGGCCCTGCGTGAGGACGGGGCTTGCCTAAGCGGGTAAATTACACGCCGAGAGGACGAGGCCCCCGGGGAGCAGGGCCGTCCTGGGCCGTCCTGGGCCTTCCGTCCTGGGATGTGGGATGGTGGGCTCTTGGCTCATTCTGCGGAGAAGAAGGGCTGCGCCGAACTCTCCTCCTGCTCCCGGTGTGTGTCCCTTGGCCGTCGGCTTTAGGTTCGGAGGCCAGCCCTTCAACGCCTAGTGATCCCCCGCCAGGCACCAAGTCGACGATGCTTGAACGTGTCACATGGAGGGAAGACGAGGCTTCCGGCCCCAGACCACTTTCCCGAAGGTCACGGGCGCAGAGCTCCCTCCCTCTGACAGCCACGCACCGTCTGCCCAGGTCCCCCTGCCACCAGACGACGAGTCGCGACAGGAACAACTTTCCAGAGTTTCTCATGGATCTTTAAATGACTTCCCACTGCTCCTTTCTCTAGCTTGCTTTGTGCCGGCCACAAAGGCGGGACGCACGTTTCTGGTTTATCTAGACAAGGCACATTCAAAGGGAAGAGGGGAGAGATTGCGCCAAATCCCTCCACCTGGTGGTAAACAGGATTAACACTTTGCCGGAAGCTGCGTGTGTGTATTCCTAGCCGTTAGGTCATCGACTCACTCGATAGATATTGATTAGCACGGAATATACCGTTTGAAATACAGTATTTTTTACTTTAACAGCGAAACAACCCCCTTCAGAATCATTCTGGGTGGCCTCATGGCGTCCCACAGGTGTGGGCTCCCCTCTTCGCGTCGAAGCAGTGTGTTTCCTAAACTGGTAAATCAATATATACGGATTTATTATTCCCACAGACCTGACACCCAAAGGCCCTTCTCCACTCTAATCAATATGTTATCATTGCTTGTGTGATAGCTATAACCGCAGAGGACGGTGTTGCTGTGTGAGAGTTTCCCACGGCGCACAGCTGTGCTTCACACCAATCGCAAGGGAACAACGCACGTCGGTTTGGTGCTTTGCTTGGTCCTGTCCACGAAACGCTCTCAATGAACCTGCACAGCGGTTCTGTGCGGCTTCTATACCATTACGAGCTATCGGTCTGCCGCGTCTCTCGTTCTCTACATTCTCGATCCTTCTCTGCACCCGGAAAACCGGACTTTTCCTCTCGTTCTCTTTCGAATTCATCTTGATCCTTCCAATTCGGCCTCTCTGCAGCCAGAGAGAGGGGGGGTGAGATACCTGTTGTGTCGAAAGCAACAAAGGCGCACGGAAATGCGGTTGTGACTACGCGAGAGGTTGGGAAAACACGGCCGGGTTTGGTTTTGCTTTGTCTTAACAAGACGCTCAGGCCCCTCCTTGTGTTTCGTTCATCTGAGGCCACACGTGTGGACTGACTCCCAGCCAGGAAGGTTAAACTCTTGAGATCGCTTTCGACGTCTTGCACCGCTTTCTCCCAACCTCTGGCGGTTTTGGAAGGCGTCTTTGTGGTTTTTCCGCGGTGACCTAAGACCCGAGCAGTCGCCCACGTGCGTTTGAGTATTTCACATACAGCTCTATGCTCCGGTCTGTCGGTTGGAGGAAGTGTCTCTGTCCCCCGCTGTGAGAAACGACGGCTAGTGTCCCCACGAGTCTTCCACATGTTGGACCCCGAAAGCAAATAAATGAGTGATGTTTATAACATGATGACGACCTAAACAATATCTAGAGCAGAACTGATTGACAAACGGGAACGAAGCTGACCCTGGGAAGGAGAGCTTCTCGGTGAGTCCTCTGCTCTGAGGCTCCCTCGGTTGCTCAAAACCGCGTCGTGTTCTGCCGCTGCCTTTGGGAGAAGGCGCTCGCCCATCTCACTGTCTGGTGCTCGTGACCTTGTGTCCTCCCCTCCCTCACTGCTGGGCGCTGACCTGTGACCAAGAAAATACGGCGGGAGCGACGGAGCCAGGTCATAAGGGCACCGCGCCGTGAGGACACTCGGGGAGAGGCCCACGTGGGCGGGAGCCAGGCCTCCTGCGGCGGCGCGGCCGGCATCCACTCACCGGCCACTCCAGCGCCTCCGTGGAAGTGGCTCCCAGCCCCCGACAAGCCTCAGGGGACCGAGGCCCCGGGCTGGCACGGAGATGCAGTCTCCTGAGAGACTCGCACCAGAGCCTCCGGGTCAGGCCCCTTCGGATTTCCTGACGCCGGCGCCTGTCGGAGAAGGTCGATGTTGACGGGTGTCCCAAGCCTCGAACGCGGGGGTCGTTTATCCCGTGAACACAGACGTTAACTGATGCAGACTCAGCGTTTGGAGAAAGAGTGTGGGTCCGGCCGGACCTTCAACTGTCTGTCCAGGCTGGGCCACTGTCCCACCTCCTGACAGGCCTCCCGGTCCTGCCTGAGCTCCAACGTCGTCCATCGCCGTGTGTGTGTCAAAGCCCTTGTGCCTGTGTCTCTCCTCTCCGGAGAACGTGCGGTGTCCCCCACTCCCCGCCCAGCACTCAG
Organism: Cynopterus sphinx; assembly: GCA_030015415.1. Classification (NCBI taxonomy): domain Eukaryota; kingdom Metazoa; phylum Chordata; class Mammalia; order Chiroptera; family Pteropodidae; genus Cynopterus; species Cynopterus sphinx. The sequence continues at coordinate 2,646,722 of CM057383.1, read as the reverse complement.
CTCAGTGGCCAGGCAGCTCCCGTCCGAAGCAGGGGCTGCGGGCCCGGGCTCCCTTCCGCCTTTGGGAGAAGGTGCTAATTAGACTGTGGGATGCAGGGAAAGGATGCCCAGCAGGCATCAGCTTAGATCATCTGAGCGTGATTAAGGAACCCCTGGGTGGCTAATCGTCCAGGGAGTAGCCGTGGGACCAAATCACACACTCGTTTGAAGGAACTGACAGTGGCTCATTCCCGGGGTGCCCTGCGGAGGCGGGGGACTCGCGCGGTGTCTTTCAAATGCCTTTCAGAGTCCCCACCCAGCCACTCCTCTCAGTTACTGAGCGTGTCCTGCAGCCTCGGGTACCCAATCCCTCGCGCTGAGGGGGACGCGTGGCCCCGGCAGGCCTGGCGCCCCGTCACGTTCAATGCCTCACCCTGACCACCCTCCCTCTCGGCCCGTCACGGTTCTTCCAACGACCTCACTTCTTCTCTTCGTAGAGCTCGTTTATCTGTTTGCTGTCCGTCTTCACTAGAAGAAAAGCACAGAGAGGCGGGCCCGTCGCGATGCTCCCAGCTGAACCCCGGGCCGCAAACACGGGGCCTGGCTTGTCCTGTGCTTGTTAGCGCGGGCCGAGCAGGTGGACGGATGGGGCACAGCTGTATGAAGACGCCAGACACGGCTACACGAACAGAAAACAGAAGAAAACATTAGGAACTCAGCGACGGACGGAAATCGCAACAGTAAAAACAGGTTTTGTTCGTACACTCGAAGTAAGACGTGTGGGAAATGAGAGGAAACGCAGGGAAGACACGAAGATACGGACGTGCATGTGAGCTTTCCCGGTGAGCAGCACGGGGACAAGACGGCGGTGTCATCCCAATGACGACTGTTCCACCGTCTCTGGGAAAATCCCCAGGGTCCCCAGATGGGCACCTCCCTCCTCACCCACAGCTATGGCCCGGGGGCGCACCTCTGCCTTCTGGACAGAATGTCCCAGGATGTGCCCCCTGAGGCGCTCTGCCCCTCTGGCCACAGTCAGTCGGTTCCAGGGCATGCGACCTGCCAAGAAAAATCATGAAACTCTGAAATAGGCAAGAAAAAGAAAAAAAAATGATTCGATGTCCTTATAATGGGCTGCTAAGATGGCCTAGGTCACATGCCTGGCGTTATCTGGTTCCACGGGCGTCTTTGATTTTCATTCAACGTTTTCAAGACTAAAGTTAACGAAGCAGAGCTGAGGATGATGCAAATTATTTCCGTTCACAGAAACGCAAACAACTTTGGGCTGTCAAATTGCAGTCGATTGCCACCCAGGCGGGAAGAAGCCAGTCCTGCGTCTATCGACGAGCAAATCCACCTCAGCATTCCTGAGTTTCTTTGGCTTCCCCTTGAATCTTGCATTAATCAATTAGTTAAATGAAGCCTTTGGCCTGTATCCGTTTTATATTTCCGTAAGACTCACAGTTTTGCTCTTAAAAAAATATAGTAGTCCCTGAACAGCCCCGAACAGAACCACTTGGGGCTCCAGGACGCTGGCTGCCACGTTGCTCTGCAGGAGAAAGTCGGATTACAGTGAGGAGAAGCCCAGTGACGCTTCGAAGGAGCCAGCGAGGGGAGAGAAACCCAGGAGGCTCTTGGCGTCTGGGAGGCCGGGCTGCAGCCCGCCTCTCCCCGACCGCCTGAGTCTCCCAGGAAAATCTGACTTTCCTCAAGTTTGGAAAACTTGGTTCTCAGAGCCGCCGTGGACCTGTGCGTGTCATCCCCTCGTGACATACCAGGTGACGCCCGGTGAGGGAACAGCAGGCAGCCTGCCCCAGGTTACTTTTTCAACCACTTCTCATTGAGCGTGGCCAGGCTGCTGCTGCCCAACGCTGTCCGTGGCTTGGCGTAGCAGAAAGCAGACAGACTCCGAGTCCCAAAGGCTCGGGTTCGAACCCTGGTTCTGTCATGAATTAGCTAAGTGACCGTGGCTGAGCGCTTTAATCTCCCTGAGCTCAGTTCCTTCATCCAGAAGATGGGATGCCACCCAGGTGTGAGGGTTACGTGGGACAAAGCCAGCCAGTGCCCATCGAGGCTGCAGGACCCGGGCCGTGGAGGAAGGAACGGGGGGCCCTGCAAGGAATGGGGGTCCCGGAGCATCCGACCTTTTCTTAATATTTCCCTCTCGCGTCTCACTTGGAATCCTGGGGGGCTGGGAGGAGGCCAGGCATTCTTCGGGCACGTCCTTTTTGATATCTGAACTCCTCTTCAAGGACTTCGATCTGGCCCAGGGAATCCAGCTGGAAATCTATTCCGAGGGCTTGTCCCACGCGGCTGTGACGCAGGAACCAGCCCGTGCGAGGTGCGTTCAGAGGCGCCTCTGCCCCCAGCCTTCCTACCCCGCTGCCTCCAGGAAGTCCACCCCTTGGTTCTAAGGCTGCCCTGTGCGCACACACGCACCCCCGGTCAGGGTCACGGGCGCTCCTGAAGCTGCCGCGCTCCATCCAGCTCACAGAAGATTCACCTCGGAAACGGCAGGTGCCTTCCAGCCACGATCATGCCGGAAAGCTCTCCTGTGATATCTTTCAGAAGAGATCACACGTCCTCCGTGTTTGCCAGAAACGAGATGCTATCTGGACCACAATCCATCCGCATTCCTTTCTTGGAAATGCTGGAAATCTTCAAAAGTCTAAAATTCACTGTGGCGGGCTTAGGAAGCGAGGGAGTAGCTGCTCGGTGTCTAGTGACGCTGCCACACCGAAGGGACCAGGCCCCTGAAAGGCCCCTCGCCGATGGGTTCCTGAATGAATTCATGGCTGAGCGAAGCAACTGGCTTTCTTTCCTCCCAAATGGGGAGGACGTCTCAGAATTATGCTCATAATGGTCTCAGGTTTAATGAATACATTTTAAAATCGTCCCAAACAGCCAGCGGGCCACAAGGGTGCTGTCCGAAGAGCAGTATCTGGAAGGCGTCAATGATCGATCCCTAAACAAAAAGCCTCCAGTCGAAACCAGCACCTGGGGAAAGGGCGAGAAGAAGGAGGAGGAAATGGTAAAGAGTTTACTGTCTGACAGCCGCATTCCCCAGGAGACACGTAAGTGGCCAGTGAGCACATGAAAAGATGCTCAGCATCGTTCGTCACCGGGGGATGCAAATCAAAGCCGCGACGAGCTGTCACTTCCCACCCACCAGGATGCTCACGACCAAAACAACGGGAAATGCGTGTTGACGAGGCCGCGGGGAGATCGGAACCCTCGCGCCTCGCTGGCAGGAAGGCGAGCGGCGCGGCCGCTGCGGGAACCCGCTGCGTGGCTTTCCGGAAAGGCTGCGCCAGAGCGGTTCCCAGGTGGGCACTCCGGAGCAGTGCACACACACGTCCAACGCAAAGTCGTGCACGAACGTTTGGGGTGTTCTTGTCCGTAAGGGCCAAAGGTCCAAACACCCCAGTGTACACCAGCATTTGCGCGGATCCCCAGAGTGTGGCCCCCTGCGCCTGCCGAGTGGAATATTATTCAACTGGCAAAAGGGGCGACGCCCTGATACAAGCTACAACGTGGACGAGCCCTGAGACGGTGGGAGAAAAAAGCCGGATTCACAGAAAACGCACGTTGTGTGATCCCATCTGTGTGAAATGTCCCGAACAGGCGCATCTGTGGAGCCAGGAAACTGCTTAGTCCTTGTCAGGGCCCGGGTGGAGGAGGACGTGGGGATGAACCCCGGGCGGAGCACCGTCCGTGGGCCGCGTTTCCATCCGTGCACGGGCGTCGCTCGCTCTGTCGCCTTTAGGGACCTGCACTTCAGAGCTAGCCCCGAGACGCTATGCTCCATCAGCGCGAGTCAAGCGGAGCACTTGTTCTAAGGGAAAACACTTAAAATAAAACTTGTGTCTTGCAGCAACGTGGTGCATATTTACTGCAGACAAAACCAGAAAATGCCGAGAACCAGGCGGTAGAAAATAAAATTATTCCCTCGAGATTGCGCTGTCGACACGGAGACAGCATTTCTTTCTGTGCATGAATGTGTTCAGGGCTCCTAATGGATACAACTCGCTCTTATTTCCCACTGGCAACGCGCAGCACCTTCTACCTGTGACGCTGAGCAGTCGCCTCTGCATGCGTCACGCACACGTGAACAACATGTGTGCACGCACACGTGTGTCTCTACGCATCATCGCGCCGCTCTGTTATTTTAATTGTCGCAGAATCTTCCAGGTAGCATCCATTCTGTCTGCTTTTTGGCTTCGGTGAATAATACCGTTCTGAATGTCCTTATAGCTAAGTTTCTGCCTAGATGAACGATCGTTTCCTTGGGATAAATTCCTGAACACGGAATCACGGGGTCAAAGCTTTGCAAAAGTTAAGATTTCTGAAATGCGTCACCAAAAAGCCTCCATAAAGATTATAGCCATTTATATACCCAAGCGTAGCGCACGAGAATGCCAATTTCTCTGTCTTTTAGCTCACAGCAAAATGCTGCTTGATTTAGCATTTACTTGATTAATACACAGTTGGACAGTGACTCCTCCACTGGCCAGTCGTGTTTCTTCTTTTGTGATGTCGTTTCCGGCTCTTCTGTAGTTTTTTTACTGGAGTATTTCTCTTTTCTGTTGATTTATAACAGTTACTTACCTGTTATGGTTGCTGAAACTTTTCCTAGCCATGTATACGTTAAAAACGTATTTTCCAAGGCTGTCCGTTGCCCTGGGTCGTATTTATGGCTGATTTGGGAAGCAGAGCCGTTCTCTTTTATGATCGAATCCATCCATTTTGTCTTCGACAGTTTCTATCTTCGGTATCGCATTTTAGACGTCTTTTTTCACCTCAAGGATACATTGATATTAAACAATGTTCTTCCTAATCCTTTTCTAATGTGTTATACTTAATATTTAATACAACTTGAATTCATTTGGTTCTACGGAAGGGGTTTGTTTTATTGATTGCGTTCCACCGCTTATTGGAAGTAAAAACAGCATAGTGTGGGTTCTGGGTCTTTCCCCCCACATAACGACCAGGTATCCTCTGCTCTGATTGCATCTCTGGCTTGAACATTTTGTTTGAAAATCGGCTGTGGTTTAGGTCTTGCCGGAACCCGCCGGCGGAAGTCGAGCAGTCCCTGAGAGGGGGAGTGAGGACGGAAGAAAAGACAGAGACGAGAGGAAGGTTCGGGAGGGCTCACGGTCAGGACCGCAGCCTCGCGTTGACTCAGCACCCCCTGTGTACGTGTCACGACTGCGTGGGAGGTGACAACTGCCTGCACCTGCACGAGAAGGAACAACTGCCTGCACCTGCACAGGGAGAAACAACTGCCTGCACCTGCGCAGGGAGCCTGTCGCTCTCTCAAGGCTCCCATCCTCCTCCCTAACAATCGGCTTGTTCTCTGGAGCCACAGGTGCTTCTCAGTCGCTACCAGAGTGGCCAGGTAACTGCAGACACCTGCTGAGCCAACACTCCCCTGTTCACCCAGAGGGCGGCCATCAAGCAAACGGCTCCCGACAAAGTCTCCTTCCTCAACAGTCCCGCGGCCTGGGCCCCAGCCCTGCGGGATGCCGCAGCACCCCCACCCCCGGGGCCTAGCCCAGAGAGCAGGCATGGGGAGGGGGAGCACAGCTCGTCCCATGCCACCTATGGGTCAGCCCCTGTGCTCTGGATGCTTAGGGGTGTCAACCCTCAAACCACTCAGAAAAGCTTGTCTTTCCATTTTGTAAGGAGCAAACATTGGACTCAGTGAAATCTAATCGGACTCAGCAAAGCATCCCTTCGAGTTCATGGGGCAGAACGGAAATTCAAATCGGTCTCTAAGCCACGACTGCACGGCCCACCCAGTGCCCCTGGGGGAAGGGAGCAGGAAGGGAGTAGAACCGAAAGGCTCCCTCCTGCCTGGAGAAAGGGGCCGCCTGGCCCCAGACCCTGACGTGGGCTGAGGGCGCCACAAGACACAGACCCTCGGAAGAGGACGCAGGTTGTCCTCAGACCCAGTTTTCCTTCGCAGGAAGGAGGACGTCTATAAATTCTGCGCCACGGCAAGGTGACGGGAGAAATGGGATGCTGGCGGGGAAGTGAGAAAGGGTAGGGGAGGCCATCTGCTTGGTGATTTTGTAACTCTCCGTTGCCCTGGAGTCAGAGAGTTTCTAACTCCACTGGGCGGTCTCATGTGCAAATCAAGCCAAGGACACGTTTCCCGCGTGAGATGTCCCCAGGCCCCTGGGCCCGGGGGTCAGCTGCTTCCATTGCCTCTGATTTCATGGTGGTTCTGATGGTCAAGTGTGCTCTTTGCCCACGCCAAGGTGGAGACGGGTCACAGCAATGGCGTCATCTTGGTTTGGGGCAACAGGGGCCACAACAGGTGAGCTGCAGAAGGGTCTTAAACATTCATGACAGATGGCGTCTATGCAGCGCCCCTGCACGTTTCCATGACCTTCAAACCCGCCATGACTGATGACGGCAGAGAGTCCCACAGGTAAAGGAACGTCCGTGCTGCAAAAAGGGGGCGTGTGGGTTTCAGTTGGTAGAAGCCAGTGCTTCTCCTTTCAGTCATTCAGTCAGTCAGCAAACACCTACCAAACTTCCGCTCTGTAGACTCTGTAGGAGGCCGTGGCCAGAGACAAATAACGTGTGGCTCGTGGCCTCTCAGAGCTCGTAGGCCGGTCCATGCTGCCAAAGGCCAGGGACAGGTAAGCAGGGGGCCAGGGGTGAACGGCAGAGGGCACCTGGGCCTGCCTCGGGAGGTGACCAGCATCAGAGAAGGCTTTCTCGAGAGGTGGCCCGGAGTGGCCCCCGGAGAACTTGCATTGGGCCCAACTGGGGAAATGCCTAGGAAGAGGAAGAAGAGCAGGCCTGGCGGACAGAGCCCTGGAGGACGCGTCAGCTCTGGGAGATGCAGCTGGAGCCGTGGGGCCAGAGCAGGGCACCGAGAAGGAGAGCAGGGAGCGGGAAGGCCTGTCTGGTCCCCAGGACACGACCGAGACCTACCTACCAGACTAAAGCTAAGTGGGGAGGGTCAAAGCGCCCCAAGTGGAGCGAGGGCCTTGGGAAGGTCCGCGGTGGGTGTCAGGACGCCTGACTAGCAGCAGCAGCTCTGGGGTGGTCCCGAGGGAGCCGCGGTGCGCACAGGACACTGCTGGAACCCGGCCAGCGGGCCTGGTGGCTGTGGCCTGGCTGCCCGTCTCTCCGTGCCTTTCCCTCCACACCCCACTAAGATGACTCAAGCCTTCACCCCCGGGCAGGACTTCCGAGGACTCCCAGGAGGGTTCAGCTGGTCTCACTCCTCAGCCGCCTGCTCGTCAGCCCTCCCCTTAACTCTGTCTCCGCCTCCCCTGCTTCCTCCGTGTGGGGACAGCCCCACCTCCCTCTCCCCAAAGCTCTGAGTGGAGGGTGGGAGCCGGCTTCTCAAATCCTTTTTTTATTTGCACCTAGAAAGGTGTGTGTGTGTGTGTGTGTGGGAGAGAGAGAGAGAGAGAGAGAGAGAGAGAGAGAGAGAGAGGGGATCACCCCCAGACCCCCTCCCTCCACCCACCGGTCATCTGTTCAACCGCTGTTGATCAAACACCCACACGGCTCGCCTCCCTGTAAGGAAGAGAAACAGATGCATTCTGTGCCCTCGAGACGTGTCTGGCCAGAATGAGGAGACAGAAAGGCAACCACGTCCATGCCACCACCAGGGAGGACTGCACGAGCTGCCGCTGGGACAGCAGGGAGAGTCGCTCCGACGCCAGTGAGGGCGGTCCGAGCAGGAGGGGCAGACCCAGCGCAGGGTGGTGGCAGCGGGCGCGATGGGGGCTTCTGACCTGTGCCCTCCCTGGCAAACAGGAGCTGGGCAAGGACCTGTGTCTTTAGGGTCCCTCCGAGAACTCAACGCGATGGCGCACATGAGCCTTCAGCAGAGACCCTGGCACGGGGCAGGGCCCGGGCGGTGCTAGCTCTGCTCACTGACGTCCTGTTCTTCACCATCATCCCCATCGTCATCATCACTAGAGTGATTTCATACCCGTTCTCTCAGCTCCGCCTGCTTCTCGGGACTCTTGAGAATAAAATCTAATAAGGAACACTGGAACGTTCCAGAAGAAAGCACAGAGCAATACCGGAGCTAGACAGCAGCAGAGATCCGGGCCGGCACCCGGCCGTGAGGCCTGGGCAAAGTCCCTTCTCCGCTCTGGGCCTCCATCTCCGAGCCCTCGAGCTCCAGCAGGCTGTGGTGTGGGGGCTCGTCTCTCCCAGGTCTTTGCTCTCTGGGGTGAGCAAGAGGCAGGTGATGGTTCCTGGCACAAACCGCAGCACGTCAGCCGCCTCGTCAAACCAGGGGGCAGGGGGCGGCACAGCCCTGAGCCTCGGCCGCGGGGCCCCTGGCACCGGGCGGGAACCTGCTGGGACAACAACGTCCTGCCTGAGCGCATCGCCCCCGCAGCCCTGCGGGAAGACGGCCGGGGTGGCAGGGCCGCTGTCGTCCCTCTGCCAGGCTGGGTGCCCACGGGCCGGCCGTGAGCGGCTGCTGGAAGCCCGGCCACCAGATCGCTTAACAGCAGGAAGCCGGTTAGGGGCTTCCAGGCAGCGAGGTGGCTTTCGGTGGCTGGGAGGGTTTGGCCTCTGAAGAGCTTTCAGAGATGCCGCTTTTGCCTTTAGCACTGGCGACGTTCTTTAATGCTCCAGACTGGTGGGGGCGTGAAGACAGACACCCTTCCCCAGGTCTGGGGACAGGGGAGGGGCTCAGCCGGGGGCCCAGGCCCTCCGTCCGCCTGCCTGCCAGCCCGTTGCCGGTGGATACAAGAACGCCACGTAAACGGCAGTTGCCTGGTGGGTCCCACCCTCTCCCTTTCGCGTTTCTGTGTTTTTATTAAATGCAGATTAGTTCTGTAATCAGAAACATCTGTTTCTGAAAGATATTTTCTGTGTCCCTTCTGCACCTGACACCTTCCGTGACCTTGTGCTCCCGGCCCCGCGCACCCGGCTCTGACCGCTCCTTCTGGCGGCCCTGACTGGTGCTCTCTCCATCCAGCCCCTAAACGCGGGTGTCCCCCAGGAGTCCCCGCTGCTCAGCCTTCCACGCCCTCTGGAAAGTCCACCCACCGCTGGGGCTCCCATCACCATCCCAGTCACCATGCAGCAGAATGAGCTGTGGACGGTGACAGACAGAGGTCTCAGATGACCTCAGATCGCAGGAAACAGCATTCCTAACAACGCTCCATTATCCGCCATTCTGCCGAATGTCACGGCCAAGGCCAGTCAGTGGGGTCTAGGGCTGGCCTATCCCCCGGCAGGGCTCTGACGGGCGCCCTTAATCGCTGCCACGGCCTCCTAACGGGTCTCTCTTCCTCCTTCTCCGCCACCTTCCAGACCATTGTCGCCCTCCCTTGAAAGTTTCTCCTTTAATCAAGAATGGGATCTTGTCACGTCCCTGCTTGGGACTCGCCGGCCGCTCCCCCGTGGCCTTCAGGGGAACGAGATCCCAGGTCCTGCGTGACGTGGTCCCCGCTGAAGCAGCCCTGCCTCACAGGTGCTCCCTCAGACTCCGGGTGCTCAGGCAGGCAGGGCCCTCGTCCCCATCTCAGCGAACACCCCAGTGTGCCCTCCCACCCCCAGCTCGCTGGCGAGGGCTCAGTATCGCGTGGCCGGACGTGAAGTGCGGTGACGTGGGTGAAACTGTGACTTAACGGATGAGGCACATGAGTCTCAAAGAGGACGACGGACCTGGCGAGCGGCAGAGCCTGGAGCCTCAGGCCCCAGGGCTTGGACCGGTCCAGCGAGATCCCGGGGTTCGGGGTTTATTTTTGCAGGGGGGAGCCGGGAGGGCTGGCTGCGGCGCTCACCCTCTCTCCTGCTCTCCGAGGGGCTGCTATCCTGGGCAGACTAATTGCTAATAAGGTTTGCTAACAGCCAGTGTCATCGCTAGGGAAAACTATCTTTAAGGACTTATTCTGCCCCATTTGAGGTTTGATGTCACCAGCCCGTGTTCTGAGGACGCCGTTCTGTGATGTGAGGGCCAGGGCGGGGTGCCTCGTGGGCAAGTCAGGCCTCTGCGCACGCGCGAAGCAGCCTCCCTTTCAGCGTGAATGAGATCAGAGGAGCCGGGGAGAGAAGGAGCTAGCACCGTGCCGGGCACACGGCAGCACCCAGTTGTGCCCCCTTTGTGCCCCTAAGTTGTGCCCCTTAGGATTTCCCCTGCTGTGGACTTGAATGTCTGCATCCCCCCAAATTCTCATGTTGAGGCCCTCACCCCCAGCATGTCGGTTTTTGGAGATGGAGCTTTTGGGGGGTAATTGGGGTGAGGCGAGGTCATGAGGTAGGGACCCCCGCGGTGGGGTTAGTGCCCTTTTGCGGAGGCCGGAGCTGACCAGTACGCATCCCTCCATCCCTTTGCTGGGAGAGAGAGCGGCGCGGCGGTGGCCCCCACTCCCTCTGGCTCACAGGTGCTCCCCTGTGTGTGCATAAAGAGGGGTCTGGGAGGGGGCTCCCAAAATGGAACAATGGCTCCCTGTCTCCGTGTATTGCGATTTACACTTTTATGAATTATTTTAATTCCATAGGATACGGATATTTCAAGGTCTCAGGCCGTTTCCCCCCCGAGCACCCCTGCTTTCTTGTGCTGAGGGACCCACCACAGGCTTCCTCCTGAGCTGGAGAGAGACGCCAGGGAGGCAGGTGCTCGACATGACAGCCTGAGAGGCGGAGAGGAAAGCGATGGCTCTCAGCATCCCGCAGGCAACCAGCTCCTCTTGTTTTTATTAAACTTTATGTTGCTCTTCTCGGCTCGTTAGCGCGTTTAGAATAGATCGCGGCGCTGACAGGTTGTGCCTTCTGTGTCACCGGTCCCAGGCGATTGGGACAGTCACCACGCGTCTTCGTGTCAAAAGCCCAGAAGCAAATGAGGAGAGCTTGCTCTTGGGAACGTGTACCAAGTTCCTCCCCCAAACCCCATTGATCTGACATGCCTTCTCAGTTGCTTTGCAAATCATAAATATGGATTTACAATTTTTCTAAAAGGCCTGGAAACACTTCTCTGCCCCCGAAGCTCCGCGATGGAAGCAGGGCTGCCCGTCTCGGGTCTGATCTTGCCTAGGCCTCTGCACCAGCCGTGACTGCAGCTCGTGGGCAGATGCCTGCCAGTTCTTCACTTTCCATTTGCAGCGGCTCAGCCGCGCTGCCACCACCCCATGCTGTAGGTGGGGACCTGCTCCTCAGGTGACACATCGAGGAAGCGACCTCAGGGGATCTAACCCACCCCTTCCCTCTCACAATATCACCTCCCAGGCCCTGATCGGCAGGAGGAAGTGAAGGACTTGCTCAACCCTCGCTCTGGGAGGGGACGGGGAGGAATTTGGGCCCGGCCTGGGTGGCCTCAAGCTTGCTTCCTTTCCGCCCCGTTACCTGCAGCACCTCCTGTCTGTATCCCCAGGCCCTGCAGCCACACAGCCCGGGGCTTGTGGCCTGCACCGTGGGGCTCTGTGGAAGGAGGTGGTCCTGCCCAGAGCTTGGGGACATGCACAACCTCCCCAGGAGCCCCCTTTTGACTTCCGGTCACCCGTAGAAAAAATGCTGAACGAAGAACCAGACACTAGGTTCGAAGAAAAACAAAAACCCAGGGAGGGGAAGACTTCCCGGCCCTGCCAACGAGTCTCCCTCCATTAGGCAGAGGAGGGAGAGGATCCGGTGGCTTGATCTTTGGCCCAGACAGGCTGCGGGGGCGTGAGGAGGCAGGGCGAGCATCGCATCGCAGCCTTCGGAGATGCGGCTATATTAGGATCAGTGACACTGTGCAACAAACATTTGGACCGTTCCCAGAACCCGACCGCCTTGGATTTGCATATGCATGAGAAGCTGCCCAGAAAGACGAAAATACATGCAGGCATATATAGTCAGAAAGCCAGACAGCTCCGGGGCGGAGAGTAGCAAGAGGCAGTTTTCCACTCTGGCGAAAGGGTGTGGGAAGAGTGTAGGGCCGTGTGCTGGGGGAACCGATGAGGGCTCATTCACAAGCAACGTGCAGATCCGCGGCCCCTGGAGCTCCGCCCACATCCCCCTTCCATCCTCCCCGCAAGCCTGCGAGGCCAGAAGTGTTTTCCCCCCCGTTCACATGGGGAAGCTGAGGCTGCAGAGAGCACCCTGCAGGGCAGTAATGCAGGAGGGGCTGAGCCGCGGTCTCTCCGGGCCCTGCCTTCTCCACGCAGATGCTGCTCAGACCCCGAAAGGCTCCCACTGCACCCCCCCACCCCCACTGTGGTCCTCCCAGGTCTGGCTCCTGGAAAACAACCTTGACTTCGCCTCCTGAACTTCTCCGCGAGAGAACAGCTGGACGGGTCCCTGAGCTGACACCGAACGGCAGCACCAGGAGGAGAGATTTCTTGGGAATGCAGAATCCTGATTCCAAAAGCGCCAGAGCGATGAAAGGAGCATAGCTGAGCGCCACGTCGGGACTACAGACGAGGCAGCCCGGGAAATCTTCAAACACAGGGCAGAAAGGCAGGAGGAAGCAGATCACAGGATGGCAACTACGCCACAGGCCTCGAGAGCAACGGGTACGGATCCAGCCGGGAAACCAGAGGCCCTAAGAGATGTCTCCAAGAGGGAAAACGCGTTCATCTTCAGTAGCAAATACTGCGGCAAAGAAGTCCATAACCCTAGCTCTGGCGAGAGGCGTATCCCAAACGAGAAACTTGTAAAAATCACGCGCTGCGCCTTCACCTCACGCCATCCCGTTCCACCCCCTTCTCTCCCTCTGGGAAGAAGAATGTCACGTAATCATGAGGTGAAAAGGCTGGTTATCGATTTAAACTTGTTTAGCATCGTGCGACTGTCAAAGCACGGAAACAATTAGAGTCACAGAACAGAGCGCACGTGTCCCCAAGCCTGGCAATGCAGGAACCAGAGGCACAGGGGCCAGGGAGGAGGCAGCAAGGGGGAGAGAAGGCACGAGGAGCCACGAGGGCCGCCTCTCACTTCTATGTCATGGGAAGTCAAGAGATGCCAACCGGGGCTGACGTGCTGAGAAACGGACGTTTGTGTATGTTCTGGACCGCGAGAAGGGTAGCCACGGAAGAAGGGAAAAATGTGAAGTGTGACAGGCGGGGATGGGGTAGGCTGGGAAGTGTCACTGACGTAAAAAGCTAAAATGTCTCATTTCCCGGTGAGGGGCAGATGCTTTCATTCATCACATGGGTATTACGTGCTTGGCACCGGGCTGTGTTCTGGGAGTTCCAGGGTAAACCAAGACCCAGTCCCCTGTCCCCAAAGGGCTGGTGGCAGTCCAGCGGGAGAGACAGATGTTAGCTGTATAAACGAAAATGGCGTAAATAAAGGTTAAATCGCAAGTGCGATGAGGGTAAAGAGAGGCACATCACGCAGTAAGAGGCGTTTGGCCTAGACGGGGAGATCCGGAAAGAGGCAGCGATTCAGCTAAAGCCAAAAAGACGCAGAAAAGCGCCGTAAACAAGCAGGGGGGAGAAACACCTTTCCAGCAGAGAGAGCAAACGGCACGTGCCAAGTCCCTGTGGCAGGGGCAGGTGAGAGACTGAAAGGGAACCAAGGTCCCAGAGGACAGAGCAAGCCCGCGAGCTGCGGAGAGGGAGCCTGGAGGTCTGGGGAAGGGTCTGGGTGCAGAAGGATCCGGGTCGTCACCGTGTTCTGTTCCGAAGGACGGCAGAGGATAGAGGGGGCCTCCCAACTCACCCTTCGAGGCTGACGCGACCCTGACACGCTGGCCACGTGACCACAAGCGGTTTACTGTGGCCCTGGGGACACCTGCGTCTCCCCTGAAGCCAGCGCAGCCATACGCTTCTGGAAGAGGAAAATAAAGTTGGTTCCAGCAGCCCCGGCGCCCAGTCTGGGTGGCCATGGCCCCAAACCCACGAAATGACGGCCCAGAGTCTCCCAGCTCCTGCTTTTGTTGGTTTGCTCTTCCCTCTGGAAACCCACCACGTCCCGGTAGCTGCGTCTTAGGCTGCGACAAGTGGAGAAACGCCCTGTGGGGGTGGGGGTGCCCCTCGCAGGGGGGGACGGCTGAACCCCCCTCATATCTGCTGCCACACACTGTCCCGTGAGCACAGGGCCCCAGCTGTCTTCACACTGGCGGAAAGCGGGAGAGCCTCGTGGGAGCACCTGCCCCTCGTCTCCCTGGGAGGCGCCAGGGACCTGGGAGACGGTTTGTTATTCTCCTGCAGGCGAAGGGGAAGCCGGCCTGGCTCGGGCTCAGGGGGAGCAGACAGCCCCTTCCCAGCCAGGCCAGGCCTCGGCATCGTTCCCCAAGCTGGCCCGTCAGGGTCCAAACTCCCCTGTAAACCAGGCAAAGTGCCAGAACCATTACCGTGGCGGTCGCTAGGGCCATCTTACCTGCCTCTCTGACCTGTCCTCTAGGGTAGGTGCGAAATAACTCCAGGGCTTGCCATTTTAAAGGTTTCCCCCCGCATTTTCTGGGTTTTTCATTTTCACCGTGGGATGGGGTACCTCCAGACCCCAGATGGCAGACACCGCCCACGACCGCCAGGCTGGATCCCGAACTCCACACGGCCCGAGCATCTGGTCCCAGGCTGCTTGCCCAAGAAAATGTTTTCCTTCTCTTTCTTTCCTTAAAAACACCAGCGCCGGACCCAGTCCACCTGCAGTGATGCCCTCCACGCCTCCTGCATCTTAGAGAAAGCCGGGGGCAGAGGCTAGGAGGGCTGGCCCCGGAGTGCCAGGTTCTGGTGGAGGCCGGGAGAAATTTGGTCCAGAAATTATCCTTCTTAGATAAAATGTAAAAAAAAGAAAAAAAAATGGAGGCGCCATGGCTCATGGTTGTCTACCTCTGAGGCGAGGATTTTAGCTTATTCAAATAGCTAAGTCCATGATGAAATCTGATATATTTGAATTTTGGAATCAATCTGCTCCTTCTTTCCTATGGATTTACGTTTACTTTTATGCCACACTGGGGGGTTGTGCTCCTGTTTTGAAATTATTCCTCTAACGGTTGCTGTTGACTATCGCTACATTAAGTCAGCATCGAGATAAGACGGTGATGCTGGTGACAGGACATCCCAGCATTCTGGGCCTCTTGTTTGTATGTTCGATTAGACAGTTTGTGAACCTTTGTCTTACTCATCCACCTGCCTTTTGGCGCGGGCTCTTTGGGGCCCAGACTTTCCGTGCCGTCATTAAGGGGCTTGGTAGACAGAGCCAATAACACCGAATTCTGCACAGACGGTGACACGAGGGCCCTTTCCCGAGCATATTGCCAGCTTTTCTGGTTTAAACTAGAAACGTTAAGATCCCATTTTCACACTTTCTCCTGAGCTCTTTCTTCTGCACCCAGAACATGCCTCCATGCCTGACACTAGTGTCTAGTGTAAGATCAAGTGAAAGTTATGGCATCACTGGCAGGAGGACCCCAGAGCAGGGCACAGAGTCCCACAGTCACAATCCTCTACTTCCAGGAGGGCATTCATCATGCGCTCCCATCTTTATGACAACAAAACGGACCCCTCGATCTGGCTGGGACCTTCAGGCCCTTACTTACTTCCTCCTCACTCGGCTGGGCGTGATTCGGAGCCACAGTTTTCCCATCAGTGCGATGCGTGCGTGTGGAGGGATGCTAGACTTAGACGACGCCTGTTTTCCCTGTCACTTGGATGTCCTGAGATTCGAGACACATTTCTCTCTCTCCCCGCACCTTTCTCTTTCCCTCCCTCCTTCCCTCTCTCCCACCCCACCCCCATTTCTCCCTCAATAGAAACAAGTAGGTGGAGTCCAGGGATCAGCAGCATCGGCTGCACCTGGGAGAGGGTTGGAAACGAAGTCCCCGGGGGCTCATCAGGATCTCCTGGCTCAAAGGCTGCATTTTAGCAAGATTTCCAGAAGATCTGTGTTCACTTTAAAGTTTAAAAAAATACCAATGGATTCTAACGTGATAGGTGCGGGGACACCAGGATTTCGTTGTTCTAATGTGCCCCAGAGAGATACCCCAGGGAGGAGGGCCGCCCCCCTCCTAACTGATCCCAGTCCCTGAAGGATCCCAGAAAAACGCTCACCCTGCCGGGGCTAAGCCTCTGCTTACAGAGGATGAGACGTTCTCTGAGATGCTTTTGCAGCGTAAAAATGCTCTCCCCGACCCTCAGGAGAACAGCAAGGAAGGCACCTCCTGGCCTCTCTCCAACCGCCCCCCACAGCCCTTACATCCCCCCACCTCCCGCCCTCTCTTCTGTTTCTTCCCCTCCAGCCAGCACAGGCTCAGGGCTTCCCAAGGGTTCTGGGGACAGGGGGACAAAGAGAGGCGACTCACCCACTCAGCAGGCCCCACTGAGCCTATAGAGCAATCCCCTCTTCCTGGACCCCTTCCCCCACCACTGAGTCCCACGCGGTTGGGGGGCAACCCCACCTCCTTCCTCTGCCTTCCACAGTTCCCTGACTCAATATGTCCCTGGAGAGACACTAAGGGGGGGATGCACAACATCAATTCAGGTACTTGCCCCCCACGGGGTGGCCCTGACCTTCTCCCAAGGCCCCCAACAAATTGACAGCTTCCCACCCACAGTGTCCCCCACACAACATGTCCTGTAGCTCTAGGCTTCGAAATCCTGGAAGGTCAGACCTGGAAGAGGCCCCAAGAATTCACCCCTCTTTATACATATGGGGAAACCAGGGTCCAGGGAGGAGGGGACACCACCCAGGACCGTGCAGAGATTGACCAGAGGGCTGAGGGGGGCGGGGTGGGGAGGGAGGGGGAGGGACAGCAGAGAAAGCATTCCAGATAGAAGGCATCACAGAAATCTCTTCCTCCTTCCCTGGGCTCCAGACCCAGGTGCCCCTTTCTGTTCCCCTGGGGCTCTCAGGTCTGTCCACTCAGCCGATAGCTCAGATGAACCGGTTGCGGAAGGCAGGATGGGCTGGAGGGCTGGCAGGCCCACCCTGGGGGGCCCAGCACCTCTCCTGGTCTGCAGAACCGACCCTGACACACGCACCATGGGCCCAAGCACATGCCTGAGGCCACCTGATGAGAGGACTATGTATGGGCTTTGGGATCCTCCGACCTGGGACCGAACCCCTCCTCTCTCTGACCTTGGGCCTCTGTTTCTTCACCTGTAAAACGGGATACCTGCCTAGCCGGGTTGCTGGAAGTCGTGAAAGGCCCCTGGCACAGGTGGTAAATTAATGGCAACCACGCTGCGTGGTGCTCCCGGCCCTGTGGATTCCTCCCCTCCCGAGAATGCTCGGGGAGCCAGCTTTTCCTCAGAAGGCAACAGGAGTTGCACGCGGAGCCTCCTGGAATGTGGCAGGCTCCTTGGCACTGAAGCCTGTGTACGAGTCCTTTAATTAGCTTTCGACTCACAACGGCCCCCTGGGCTGCACACGTACCTCCCGGCCTGGCCCCGGGGCATGCCTGAGCCCCCCCCCCCTCTCCACGGGTGAGGGGTGAGGGCAGCCAGCCTGTGACAGAACCCGCAACACCGGTGACAGCACAGAGCGGGGGGCTTTATTGAAAGAGATACAGAGCTGGATGGGGCTCCTGCCATCAGCCAAACCAGGCCTCCGTCACCCCAGGCTGCCCTCGGCTCCTGGACACCCCTCCCTCCCCCTGGCTCCTGGACAGCCGGCAACACGAAGGGGTCTTACCCAGCCTCATCAGAGGTGCCCAAGAGGGCCTTCAGAGTTCTGTTCAGAAGGGGGGGGGACAAAGGACAGCCCCTCCAGGGCAGTCACCGAGAGGCCTGTCACACCATCCGTCCACCTGCGCCCAGACGGCCCTCCTCACTTGCAACTCTGGAGCCGGGTCCTGTGGTGCTTCTCCTCGGTCAGGAGGGGGATGAAGGTGTCGCTGTGGGAGA
Source organism: Cynopterus sphinx (assembly GCA_030015415.1). Taxonomy (NCBI): domain Eukaryota; kingdom Metazoa; phylum Chordata; class Mammalia; order Chiroptera; family Pteropodidae; genus Cynopterus; species Cynopterus sphinx. Next base: position 2,628,981 of record CM057383.1, on the reverse strand, counting down.
TCTTCAGCCGGCTGCCCCAGCTCCCCTCCGGGCCGGGCGGCTCGGGCGGGAGGTGGTCCAGGTCAGTGCGGGAGCTGCCCGCCTTGGCCTCCCCGGCGCTGCTGGAGTTGAGCTCCATGAGCTCCAGCTCGTGCTTGGCGGCCGTCTCCAGGACCCGCTGCTTGTTGTAGTACCTGACGAAGTTGTTGATGATGGGGTGGATGGGCAGGGCGATGGCAATGACCCCGCACAGGAAGCTGATGGCAGCGTTGAGCTTGCCCAGCGTGGTCTTGGGGTAGATGTCGCCGTAGCCCACCGTGGTCATGGTGATGATGGCCCACCAGAAGGACTGCGGGATGCTCTTGAACAGCGTCTCGGGGTGGCTCTGCTCCATGGTGTAGCCCAGCGCGGAGAAGACGAAGATGCCCACGGCCAGGTACATGAGCAGGAGGCCCAGCTCCTTGAAGCTGCGCTTGAGGGCGTAGGTGAGGGTCTGCAGGCCGGACGAGTGGCGCGCCAGCTTGAAGATGCGCGCGACGCGCATGATGCGCAGCGCCTGCACGGCCTGCTGCACGTTGGTCAGCTCCATCATGCGCGCGCCCAGGTGCGTGAGCGTGAGGCTCACGTAGAAGGGCAGGATGGCCAGCACGTCCACGATGTTCATGAAGGACAGCGCGAAGTGCAGCTTGTTGGGCGACGAGCAGAGGCGCAGCAGGTACTCGAGCGTGAACCAGCCGATGCACGCCGTCTCCACGTTCTCCAGCGTCGGGTGCTCCACGCGGTGGCCCTCGGCGTCCAGCACCTGCAGCTCGGGGATGGTGCCCACGCACATGACCACGGACGACACGAGGATGAGCAGGAAGGACAGCACGGCCACCACGCGCGCCGCGCGCGACGACTCGGGCTTCTCCAGGAACTTCCACACGCAGGCCTGGCAGCGGCGCCAGGCGCCGCGCGCCGCGTCCGCGCCGCCCAGGTCGTCCAGGATGAGCTGCACGCGGCGCGCGATCTCCTGCAGCTCGGCGCGCTTCTCGCTCAGGTGGCTCTGGCAGCAGTCGTCCAGGAACTTGAGGTCCACCTTCCAGAAGTCCATCTCGCCCTCGAAGCAGATGGGGCAGATGCCCTTCTTCATGTGCACCTCGCCGAAGTAGTACACGTCCACCACGCAGCGGAACGCGTCGGGGTCGCGGTCGAAGTAGAACTCGCGCCGGCCGGGGTCGTAGTCGTCGCAGAGCGCGAAGATGCGGTCGTAGCCGCCGGCCCGGCAGTGCAGCAGCTCGGCCAGCCGCGTCTCGGGGTAGCGGCGGAGCAGGTCGGCGTCCAGCACCTGCCGCACGCCGCCCACGTTCACCACGATCTCCGCCGCGTCGCCGGCCCGGGGCGCCGGGCTGCCGGGCGGCGGGGGGCTGGGCGCCCCGGCGGCGCCGGCCATCCTCCCGGCGTGAGCCCGGGGGGCCGCGGGGTCGCCCCCCGCCCGCGCCCACCCCCGCCCCCGCCCGCGCGCGGGGACGGGCGCTCAGAGCGGGCGGCGGCCGGCCGGGGCGCGCCGCGGGGGACGCGAGCTCCCGGCGGCGGCGGCGCCGGGGCTCGGGGCTGGCATCCGGGGCGCCGGGGCGCGCGCGGGGACGGCGAGGCGGCGAGGGGGGCCCTGGCGGCCCTGGGCTCCGCCTGCGCCCGGCTGCCCGGCGGGGCGGCGCGATGCGATCCTCCGCCTCGGCTCGGCTTCCCGCCGCGGTGGGGTCCCCCGGCGGGTGCGTGCGGGGGCGAGGCGGGGATGGGGGCCCGGAGCCCCGCGCGCGCGGCGTGCGCCCCGCAGCCCTGCGCCCCCCGGACCCGCCGGCGCCGCGCGGTCCGCGAGCCGCGCGCGGAGCGAACTTGGGCTCGCTCTGCCCGGCCGCCCGGCTGCTCGCGGCGCCGGAGGAACCCCGGCCTGACGTCAGGGCTCCGCGCGCCGAACCCCCTTCTGGCGAGAGCCCGCAAGGCGCGCGCGGCGGCGGCGGCGGCGGCCGCGAGGGGGGCGCGCCCAGCCCGGGGCGCGGCGGGCCACCCGGGGGTCCCCAAAGCGGCCGCCGCCGGGCGGGCAGGTGTCTGCGGAGCCTAGGAGGCCGAAGGGAGAGGACCCCGCCACCTGTCGCTCCGCAGGGCACTGCGCCCTCCTCCCCGTCCCCGGAGGCCCTGCCTGGCCCCGAAGCCTGTCCGCCTGTCCCTAACCCGCCCTTCGCCCTCGCATTGGGTGCGGCGAGGACACCCAGTCCAGCCCCTCGTCGCGGAGAAGGGACTTGCCCAAGGTCACACGGCCGCCAGCTTGGCATCCTCTTAATCCAGAGCTTTCCCCGTGTCCCCTCGTCGCCCACGCTGGTTAGCCAGGCTGACATTCCGCCTTGAGGTCCTTGCGGGTCACTGCTTCCCACTTCCCTGCCATCCACCGCCACTCGTTTCCAGAGCCCCGGGTTTTTAGGGCTCCTGCCCCCGCTTCCCATTGCCCAATCTGTCAGCTAGGCCTGCCTGTCCTTCCTGCACAAGGACCCACACTCTCCTCTCTCTCCAGCCTCTGGCCTCAGCTGGATTGCGGCCACTCACGTGCCCCAGCCATTGCAACCGGTTCCATCCTCTACTCTGTGAATTACTGAGCATCTTCTGTGACTTGAGGACCGTGATAACAAATATACTCTAGGAAGAGGGATGGCCAGGCAGAGCGCAAAGGGTCTTGGGGCAGTGCAACTACTCTGGCTGATGCTATGACGATGGATACCTGTCATCGCACAGTTGTCCAAACCCACGGAATGTCCAACACTGAGGGCCAGCACCAGTGTAAATCGTGCACTTCGAGTGATAATGATGCGTCAGCATACTTCGTGGACTGTGACAAGTGTCTGGTGGGAGACGTTTTTACTGGGGGAAGTTGAAACAGGGGGGGCAGGGAATATGTGGGAAACCTCTGGACTTCCTGTTTAATTATGCTGTGAACCTAAAGCTGTTCTGAAAAAGACTGTTTATTCAAAATATAGTCTGCAGGCCGGGTGCTTTGTAAACTTAGTTTTTATCTGTTGTTAATGGATTGTGAAATCAATTTGTGGGGTCACTGGCGGTACTTGCTGTCTTTGACGAGATAGTGTAATGTTAGAATACAGCACACTGAGGGAGTGCTGTTCGGTGAGACTCCTTTTTACAAATTTTATTTCCTTTCCACTTGGTATAAACCTGTACCCTGTGACTACAGAGCAAGAAACTGGAATGCAGAAAGGTCGAAATAATAACATTTATTACAAATGCACCGCAAGCCAAGCACTTTCCTCCTTTAATCCCCATAGCAACTCCAAGGAAACAAGATGTCAGGTGTTCTGCCACGATCACTCAGCCAGCAAGTGCAAACTTGGGGTCTGTACCCCAAAAGCCTGCGGTCACAGCCCACACGCTTCGCCTCCCATGTCCCGAGCACACGGCTGGTAGTGGTGCAGCTGGGGTTTGACCAGAGGCCCATCTGCCTCCAAAACCAATTCTTTTCTTTAATACAGTGCCACAGGCCGCCTCCCTCACACACCCCACATTCATCCTCCAGCCCTTACATCCCTTCTCAGTGGTCCTTAGTAGCTCCCTAGTAGCTGCAGAGGTCAGTTCAAGTTGCATCTTGGTTTAAACTTATCAGGCATAAAAATATCCATTCATTCCATCATTTATTCAAATATTTATTGAGCTCCAATGGCCAGCACACACACACGCACACGCACACATCGAAAAAGCACACTCCTCCCTGGGTGTGGGAGCAGGGCTCATATTCAAGCAGAGAATGTATTCGTTTGTAACTGATAATTACAATTTACAGAGATTAATGTAACAGACAGGTATGTGCAAGGCAGGGTGGTTCTTGAATTTCCCCACAGGGGCACTGAGGGGTGACCCATGGGCTTGGAGGTGGGACGAGGGAGAGGCTGAATGTGCTTGGAAGCAGCCTTTAGGGGCAGAGGAAGGAAGATGAGAGGCAGGCACATGAATCCCGCTTTGTGGGGCTTGGTCACCGAGTGGGAAGTGGAAGGCTGGCACTCACTCACCCCTCCGGACCTGCACCCGCCCTGCCCCTGCCTCCCAGACTCCCTCAGATCTTCTCAAGCCTCAATGCCTTGGCTACTGACATGTCTGAGCTCAGAACGCACCTCCTCTTCTGTCCTCTCAAGCCTCACTCATCCTCCTGGGGCCTCTCCACTCACCTAGCCAGAGCGGCACCTGCGGGTTATGTATTTGGATTCCCTCTCACCTGGTGCTCTCCCCAGACCCAGCTTCCTCCTCTGCTATAGACTGAACTGTCCACTCCCCCCTCCATTCATATGTTGAAGATTTAACCCCAGTGTGACTGTATTTGGAGATGAGGCCTTTAAAGGGATAATTTAGGTTAAAATGAGGCCCTAATCTAATAGGATTAGTGACCTTACAAGAGGGAACACAGATCTCTCTCTCTCTCTCTCTCTCTCTCTCTCTCTCTCTCTCTCTCTCTCTCTCCCTCTCTCCCTCTCAACACACTCACAGAGGAAAGGCCATGTGAGGATGTAGCAAGAAGGCGGCCTTCTGCAAGCCAGGGAGAGAAGCCTCACCAGAAACCCATACAGCACCTTGATCTTGGACTTCAGCTGCCAGAAGTATCGTATCATGGTAGCCCGAGCAGACCAAGACATCCTCCCGCCTCCTTCACACCTACCAGATCCTCCCTGGACCTCTCTCTCCTCCAAGGCTCTGGACACAGACCCTTTGTCATCTGACTCCTAGACCTTGTCTGGGTTTTGTGAGGGCTTAGACTAGGATACCATGAGTTAAGAAAAAATCTATCTGCTGCCTTCTCATTGAAGATCACTGATGCGTAGACACTTCAGCCAGGAGCCTGCATCTGCTGAAAATTTCCTGAAGGACTAAACCAGGGGGGGAAAAAAGTCTGGGCTTTTTGGCTAAAAACGGAAAGTTTCTTGCTGTGGTATATTCAGCTCTGCATGTGACTTCTATTAGAGATTGTACATTTCATGATGTCATGGGGGGAAGAGGGAACATAAAACCTTCCATCAGATACAAGAAGCAGCAGCAATTTTGACTCCTGTGGGTTTTTCATTTAAATGAGGAAGGAAAGAAACACACAGTCTATTAAGGCATTGTGGGGAGTGATTGTTTGAGCTGTATTATTCTTTATTAAATATGTATTTTTTTTGATTTGTTGAACAATAACATTTTGGGCTACAGACTGCTTCATTTCCAAGGCACTAATTAAAACCAGTACATGTGTCTCTAAGTGATGCGTCTAGACGACAAATGATGCGAGCTGTAATCTCTGCTCCATTTTTATGGAATAATCAGTTCTGTGCAGTCAGATTTTCTTTGTGTTTTGCTGACTTAATCATACCTTTCATCAAGATTCTGTTCCGTTCTCCATCGAAAATTTACATTTTATTATTTGCTGTGCATCTGTTCGTGTAGCGAGATGTCCCCGGGGCGCCGGAGGAGTGATTGACCGGAAGACTCTGCCCACCTTCTCCTGTCTGAATAAGCAAGAAGTCAAGTGCAGGAGGCTAGCTGGGTGGGAAGGAGAATGGGGGACGGAGAGGAGAATGACATAAAACGGAATCATTAGAAAACTTCGGAGTTTTTTGCCCCAGAGCCTGCGCTTCTCTTTTCTTTAATGCCTGTTTTTCTTTTTTCATCTGCAAAATAGAATTTAGTGACCTTTTTTTCCTGAGTACGAGATCTTATGAGGAATAGACAAAATAATGGGTGTGGACAGGCTTTATGAGCTATAGGATGCTGGAAATGTGAAGGCAAAGGGAGGAATGAAGAAGGGAGGAGGAAGGGTGGAAGAAGGAAGGAAAGAGGAGAGAAGGAGAAAGGAGGAAGAAGAGGAAGGGACTGTGACTTCCTGGGTGGCCGTCCCACTGTGGGCACGTTCCTTTGCATCCACACACCTTCACCTTCCTGGCTCTGTTCAGTTGTGACCCATCCAGCTCAGGTCACGGGTGGGAAGACTGAGAACATGACAGGGCCACCGCCTGTCCCCGGTGTGTAGGAAGGTGTCAGAGCTTTGGATGCTCAGCTACCCGGAGGCTGGAGGTAGGACCCCGCTCTGGGCTGAGATCGAATTGCTTTGTCTTTTATTTTAATATTATTATTAGTTTCCAGTATACAGTGCATTGGTTAGACGTTTGCATAGTTTATGTGCTTTATGCGTCGACTGTCTTAGGGAAAGAAAAAGGCAGTTGGAAAGCAGACAGACGGGAAGCATCGTGCTTCGAGCCCCCCAGTTTGAAGCAGAGCAGCCACCAGCAGAGGCGCGAGATGCGGTTGGCGCTTAAAGCACAGTGGGAGGGTCAAAGAAGAAGAAAACTCTTTGACAGCAAGACCTTTAGCATTTCCTTTAATTGCAAAATGAGTATTTGTCCATTGTACAAATTTGTGTCAACCCCGTGTGCGCACGCCCCAACTGCCTGTCCCCCAAAGGGCAGCGCTGTACACAGCGTCTGAGTTTTCTGCTAAGTGCGTAATGAGTCACCACCAACTCAGCAGCTTAGGGCCACAAACATCGGGTATCTCACAGTTTCCGTGGGTTAGAGCCTGGGGAAGGCTTGGCGGGTCCTCTGCCCAAGGCCTCACAGGCCGCAGTCAAAGTGTGACTGAAGCCCGGGACCCTCGTCCCTGCTCCAGGGGTAGAATTCATTTCTTTGCAACGACAGAAGTCACGAAGGCTTGATCTACTTGGAGGCCAGCAGCAGAACCTTCCCGATCTCAGCGAAGGCCTAAGTCCTCTTTGAAGAGGCTCGCCTGATTAGGCCAGGCCCACCCAGAAGCGTATCCCTTTGGAGGAACTCAATATTCTGATTTACATTAGCATCTCACCCACCCAGATGAAATACTTAGGTGTAGACCTGCCAACATGTCTTCAGAATCGATATGGGGAAAACTGTAAACTCAGGGGAAAGGAATCAAAGAACGAAATAAATGAAGAGGTGTTATTCCATGTTCGTGGATAGGAAGACTCGTTCTGTCAAGATGTTAATTCTTCCCAACCTGGTCTCTGAATTCAATGCAATCTCAATAAAAATCCCAGCAAGTCATTTTCTGGATATTAATAACTGACTCTAAAGCTTATGTAGAGGGCAAAATACTTAGAATCGCCAACTCGATCTTAAAAGAGAAGAACAACGTTAAATGACTGACACTATCCACATTTAAGACGTACTACAAAGCTACAGGAATCGAGACAGTGTGGCAGGGGCAAAGAACAGACAAATAGATCAAGAAATAGAGTGGGGGCCCAGATATAGACACACAAAGGAACAAGCCAACACAGTAAAGCAAAGGCGGCCTTTCAACACACGGCGCTGGAACAAATGAACGTCCGCCTACAAAAGAAAAAAAATTGAATCTCGATGCAGACTTTGCACCCTTTACCATAATTAACCCCAAATGGATCATCGCCCTAAATGTAAAATGCAAAACAATAAAATTCCTAGAAGACAACACAGGGGAAAACTTATGGTGGCCTTGGGTACGGCGACGATTTTTAGATGCAGCACCAAAGGCTCGACCCATGAAAGAAATAATTGATGAGCTGCACTTTATTAAAATTGAAAATTTCTGCTCTAAACTTCTTGCTGAAAAACAACGTCAAAAGAATGAGAAGATAAGTCACAGACAGGGAGAAAATATTGCAAAAGGCAATAAAGTCATAAAAGACTCTGACCCCAAATAGACAAAGAACTCGTAAAAACGGTAAGAGAAGTGGCTCGATTGAAAACCAGGTGTACTTGTCCAAGTCCCGTGTTTTTCACGAAGGATGTCCGGTCCCCAGCACAACATGGAGGGAAGGGCACTTGAGGCGTGGGGACAGCCAGCACCTCCTCATGCCCGCGGCGTTCAGCAACGCACCATGGGAGTGGCTCAGCCGGAAACCAACACCCTCAGAACTCCTTGGGGTCGCGCTCTGCGAAGCCTTTGACAAGGCTCGGCTCCTGGTGCCCCTTGTTCCGTCTTTGCTCCAGGCCAGAGAATGGGAAGGGAAGGGGCGGCGTTGTCCTGGGGTTAAATGAAGAGGGAAAGGGCCTGGTGTGGGACGTGGAAATGGGTGAGGGAGCTGGGTGGGAGGTGGGATGGAGAGAGGGAGGGAAGGGGGATGGGAGAAAAGAGAGAAAATTCAGAAACCGCGTCTCGTGTTTTGAAGAAAATGTCACGTCAGGCAGGACTTGCTAATTACTGTCATTTGCGGGGTGTTTCCGTGCAAGAGAACCAAATAATTATGATGTCATGAGCTCCGCGCCTTCCTCCCCATCGGCATCCAGTCACCAATGTGCGTGGCCCCCGGGTGCTCGGAAGCGTTAGTCACACCAGGGGCTGCGCCACAGAGCCCTCTGGGGAGTAGAAGTGTCTTCCTCCTGTGATTACGAGGACACAAGACGACTTCTTTGGAACTGCAACATCTCCCTCCTCCCCCAAAAGCCTGGCCTCTGGCTCTGCTTTCCAGGGAACCGGAGCTGAAACAGAGCTGAAGTCCTCATCCGATCAGCCTCACAGCTGCGGACAGCGCAGGAGCGTACCACAGGGTCCGTGTGACAGCCCCCGGCGTGATCTGACACACACGCAGGCTTTGTTCCTCCCAGCGTCCTCGGACGGCGTTGCCATCGGTAACTGCACAGTCGCGTCATGCTCAACGGTACGACAGGTCACAGGACCGTTGGTGGCATCCGAACCTCAGCATCGATAGGGCGTTACAGGTTGTGCCCCCGAAAGTAAACATTGAAGTCCCAATCCCGGTACCAGTGAAGGGGTCTCAGAAGGTTCTGATCACAATTTCAACACGCGTGTGGGGGGGAGGGTGCCACTCCCCACCCACGAGCCACTCTCCAGCCTCAGCCGAGAGTCCCACGATTCAGCTCGATTCTGGCACTGTTTACCCGGAGGCAGCCTCAGATCCCACAGGCCAAGGGCTCCGGCCTTCAGGATTGCTATCTGCTCCCCGACGTCAGAGCCCTGTGACCAGTGCAGGTCATCGCTTGTGCTTCTGACCCGTTGGCTGTAGACTGGAGGCTCCCATCACCTCCTCTTTACGTCCAGTTAATTTGCTGGGGTGGCTTGTAGTCGATCACCAGTTTATCATGGAAGGACTTAACCCGGGAGCCACCAGCGGGGAGAGATGCACGGCGCAGGGCACGTGGGGAGGGCGTGGAGCTTCCATGCCCTCTCCAGGGGTGCCGCTCTCCCCACGTCTCCACGTCTTCACCAACCGAGAAGCCTGTCCTTCGGGGTGTTCACGAAGGTCTCATTACACAGGCAGGACTTGGCCAGGTCAGTGGCCATGGGTGCCTGACTCACTCCTCAGCCCCTTTCTCCTCCCCTGGGGTGGAGATGGAGACAGGGGGTCTTCAGATGGGACTTAAAGTTCCAACCCCCTAATGATACGGTTGGTTCTCCTAGAAGCCAGCCCTCAAAAGTGACCTCATTAACATAACAAAAAACAGCTTGATCAATGTCACCGCTTAGGAAATTGCAAGGTTTTAGTGACTCTGCGCCAGGATCAGGGTCCAAGACCAAAAACCTAAGTGACCTTATTTCCAAGGAGCGTCTTTTCCAGTGTAATAAATTTGACATGAATTGTGAGTTACGCAGGACCCTAGTCCTGTATGATCGGTGTCCCTATAAGGCTCACGTCAGCATTCCCGCCACTACCTCCCAACGCAGGAAAACAAAGGCTCCTCTCCGGGGAAACGTGCGGCTCCTAACATCAGTTCCTCTCCCTCTGTACGAGCCCTGTAACCGCTGAGTCGGTAGGTAAGTCTAGTAACTGGTCTCAAACCCCGAAAGGCGCCGCACAGCATCTTCACTCTCGTTCTCGTTACAGCCGCGTCCACCTGTCGTGCACGACCGACGCTGGCATCTTTCAAAACGGAAACGAAAACCCCGGTGACATGTACAGCTACGACCTCTAAGCCCGCAACTTTCTCGGCAATTCATTTGCCCCCGGACATCAATTTAACTGATTGCAGAGCTCCCTGAAACAACTGATCCCCAGCAGAGGTCCCGAGGTCATCGTTCCCTGGTTTGGCTTTAATACAATCACCATGGAGGCCAAGCGACCATTCACGGGTACCCTTTTCTACCCACGAACCATCCTCTGGCTCTGCAGGAGCAGAGGGAAACGGCATTCCCGGACTCGGCGTGAGCGTGTGAGGCTCTGGGTCCACAAGTGAACAAGTTTGGGTAGCTCAGCAGGCATCTGTCGGCTCGCTGGCTGAAGCCAAACATGTACACTCAGAGGCGTGAGCCCAGACAAACACCACCTGCCTCTTCGTTTCCTAAGATGGCTTTTCAGTCCCTCCCGGTCGGGAATGTTCCTCCCAGACCCCGAGCACTTCCTGAGAAACAGTTGTTGCCATCGGAGTGGAAGCCCCCGCCCATCCCGGCCCATTGCTTTGACAGGTGTTAATTACGCCCTTGATGGGGGAGAAACATCTGCACGCGGCAGCGTGGGGGGGAGGCGATTTGCGGCTCAGCAGGACAGGAAGCTGCTGGAGAGTGTCCCCGGCCTGAGCGAGGCTGGGGCTCCCCACCCTCGGCACGCAGGCGGGCTCCCCTGGTGTCTCTGGAGCACGCAGGACTCCGGAGGGACGCGCTCCGGGACGAAGCCCCCAGACTCCCCAGCTTTTCTCCTCCACACGCTAGTTTTCCTCCTTCTTTCCCGGACAGAGTCAGGTCTGGCGCATGGTCACACTGCACAGTCCCTGAGTGGCTGGGCACAGAGTCTTCGCACAGGTTCGTACATTCTCGTTGGGTGGCGGTACCAGCCCTGACCGGGTGTGCGGTCTTGGTCCGTCCCACCTGATGGGATTATAGTTAGATTTCTCCCCAGAGACATGTATGTGTCCGATTACGGGATGCTGCCCAGACCTCCAGGCTTCCAGAGGGCATCGTTCAGTGTAGAGAATGCAGGCCGTATTGCTTTTTTTTTTTAATTTGGAAATAAAAATAAAATCTGATTCCAAAATCTCTCCGGCCCTGAGGAACTGTCAGCTTGTACTCAGGTGACATTGAGACCTGCCTTACTCTGTCCACTTAGACTCGGGGGAACACTCAGCGGACAAGCAAGAGCACATCCTAAGCGTTCCCCCCACGGCCCTGCACGTTCACTATGTCTACCCCAAGCGTCACTCGTTGAGAGTAAGAATGAGGTGGACACAGCCAGTTGCGTCTCTCACTTGCTGTGTCACTTCCCCACCAGGGCCTCAGCGCCCCCATCCATCGAGTAAAGGCCTCTCCTTCCTCACATCCAGCCCGGGCTCGGAAACACCAACGACGAATCCCAGGGTGAAGGACTAAGTGTGTCCCCCCAAATTCAATCCATGTGTGGAAGCCCTAACCTCCAGGATGGCTGTGTCTGGAGATAGGGCTTCTACGGGGGTAACGAAGGTGAAATAAGACCTTAAGAATGGCTTCCTGATTGCACAGGATCAGTGTTCCTATAGGAAGAGACACCAACAAAAGCTCTGTTTATATCCGCCCCCCCTCTCTCTCTCTGCCTGAGCACAGAGGAAAGGCCACGTGAGCACACAGGGAAAGCCTACAAGTCGGAAAGGGGTCTCTCACCAGAAACCACGTCAGCCAGAACTTTGGTCTTGGGTTTCCAGCCCCCAGAACTGTGAGAAAATCCATTTGCATTGTTGAAGCCACACGGGATTTTGTTACGTCCGTCAGAGCAGAGACTGGAACATCAATTATTCTAGATTTATAGGTTAAGGAAGAGAAGCTCCGAGAGGTGACAGGGACTCGTAAAGGATGAGGGAGGAATTAACGAGCAGATGAGGAAAGAGAACACGTCTCATCCGAAAGCACCAGGGCATAGATGTACAGAGGCCGGTATGTCCGGAGAACGGGGTGAGGACTTGGGGTGCTACCCTAGGGCGCCATATTTTGGATAAAAAAAACTGGGGCATGTGGTCCGAATATGTAAATGAGCCCAATTCTGGAAACTTCAGGTTACAAAGGGTGCAGCCTGTGTGCCAGGAGTGGTGGCAAAGCCTCGAAAGACCTCAGCCCTGAGAACGTCACCGGGACCCACCTCGTGAGCAATGCCTGAGGTTCTCTTCACCTGAACCCAGAATTATGGAAACAACCAAAGGGGCAGCTGGCAAACACTGGACCGCGCTGTGCGGGAGGAAGAAACTGTCCTCTCCCCTCAAGGTTCTTTCGATCAGATAGACACGAGACAGATCAAAAGGAGAAAAATAACCGGATTTAATGCATACAGACATACGGGAACCCCGCGGACAGGAGCGGTTCAGCCGCAGAAAGGACCATGGGTGCATGTCCATGCGGGATGAAGGAAGGTGCCCGGGGGGTCTTCAGAGGGTCGTCGCAGGACGATTAGAAGAGAGGACATTTAACAAACAGAAATTGACTAAATTTAGGACATAGAAAAGTGCCCTGCCCTATAGATAGGTCGAAAGAAGCCATTTCTGGTGTCTCTTAGTAGGGCAAGGCCCCTAATTCAAATTCTTCGAGATAGTTAAGGGAGGGGCAGAAGTTTCTCCTGAGCCCACAGAGTCCTGGCTGCCTTCACCTCGAAACCATCTGCGTACCACAGAGGCACGCTCGGGGCGACGCGTTCTGGACCCCCCACGCCAGAGAATGCACGCGGATGACTAAGCCGTCACTGCAGCCTACAAACTCGCGTTCCCCTGGCTCCAGCCGGCCTCTCCTCCGCTGCGCCCGGGATGTGCCCCTTCCTCTTCCTCTTGCTTTCCCCTGGTTTCTGTGCCAACTGCAGACCTACCTGTTAACCTCAGGAAGATCCGCGGGGCCCGTCCCATGTCCCCCGCTGGCCGATTTCCTTCTCCCCCGCGGCCTTGTCTTTTCCTGCCCTTGAATAAATGCCTGGGAAGACAACTCCCCTCCCAGGCAAACAGGTGCCTCTGTTTCCCGGAGCAGCCTCCACGAGAATTTTGAGTTTGGCGCTTAGAAGAAAATGTCATCTGGGCCGATTCCCTGCAAGCCTCCCCCATGACAAAACGTCCCTTAAATGATAATTGCTGACTTGGTCCTGTTATCAACCACCCCCACCACCCGCTGAGCATCTGGGCTTAAACACTGTCTGCCGACCGCCTCCCCGGGGTGGGCCCCTGCACAGTGCGGTCCCCGGCATTATCCTGCATGTGCACCCACACGTGCACGTGCACCAGGGCACCCTCAACCCACAGGCATGGCCTGCACGCCGTAGTGAGCAAGACAGTGAAGTCCTGCTAGGAGGCGACCCCTGACCTCAAGCCTACATGGTCCTCTTGGGAACAGAGTATGTAAAAATGTGAAAAACTCATTTGCGGGGCAGGAGCTAAATAATACCAACCAGCACCCGTGAAAGAGATGATCCCTCAGACAGAGACGGCTTAATCTTTACTAAAGCTGTCACCCCTCCCCAGGGCCCACAGCAGCTCTGAGCAATGCCCAAGGCCAAGCCCGCAGAGCAGGGCCGGGGGAGGCGGGACAGGGCCTAAGCTACAGGCGTTCTTAGCGGCGAGAAGGAAGCTTGGCCTCTCGGCGCCATCACAGGACATAGCAGCTGCCTTTGCAGTCGTAGCTGCTTGTCTGTCCCAAATACGCAGCTTGACAAGTAGAACTTAGGGAAGGTACGACCTTTTACTGGGGACTTAGTTTCCTCAAGGCCCCGTGCAAGCAGTTGCAGGCAGGGTCTAGTGCAATCCTCCTCGTGATACCAGGACATACGACGTCATGGACTCAGCGTTTGCATCCTCCCGGAATTCACACACCGAAGCCCCACCTTGCTGTGTGGCTGCCTTTGGATAAGGGGCTTCTAAGGAAGTCACTGAGGTTAAATCGTGTCCTGGGGGTGGGCCCTGCCCTGGTACAGTTAGTGTCCTTCGTAGAGGAGACACCAGAGAGTCCCCCCCCTCTCTGCCTTTGCCACACGGGGGTGAGAAAGCAGCAGGAAGAGAGCCCCCAGCAGAATCCAGTCGGCCAGCACCTTGACCTTGGACTTGCAGCTTCCAGGACCGTGAAAAGACAGATTTCTGTTGTTTAAGTCACCCAGAGGGCAGCCTAAGCAGACGAAAACGCATGGCAGCGATTCTAGTTTTACTGGTAGCAAAAATAAGTTCAGACGGGTGCCATGGCTTGCCCGAGGCCACGTGTGGCTACTGCGTGGTAGAGCCTGGCTTGGGGACCGAGTTTGCTGCCTCCCCCCACCCTCGCCCCAAGGCCAGCGTGCTCTGGGTGGCTCCACACCTCGTGTGGGGAGATGTGGATAGAATCCCGGGGTCCAGTATCTCGGGCGGCATCTCCCAAAGCGGGTCCCAGAACCCCCACTCCACGGGATGGGGGATGGATCAACCACATCGTCCTAATAAGATGAGCTGAAGTCCCAACCCCCAATACCTTAGAAGGTGACTTCGTTGAGAAAGAGGTCTTGTGGACACCAGAAGCCGCCGTATGATTTCCTTCGACACCACTCAGAGACGAGTGCAAGCGTAAGGACGGAAATCCTACTAGAAGTTGCCAGAGCCTAGGGGTGGGAGGGGTGACTGACGTCAGAAGGGGCGAAAGGGGCCTTCTGGGGATGATGCACATGCCCTGCCCTGGTCGTGAAGGCGTTTCCACAACTACATCCACACCTTGGGCAAGTCGCCCCAAACGGTACACCTAAATTCACGGTTCCCGTCACATCCTGACGACCCGACTTTAACTTATTTTGGTAGCGTCCCCACATTCGGAGAATGTTTTTCCCTTTTCCTGCACAAGAGATAAAGGAAGCATTATATGTGCCGATTTCTTCGGATGGATACGTGACTAAGCATCCCATTGTGGGTGGGGGGTGCTGCGAACGAAGCGATACGTCGCACTCACACGGTGCGTTCTGCGCGCTGCACCCGACGAGGCGCCGTCTGCTTCTAAAATCGTCCCTGGAACAGGAGAAAGGCGAGGACAGTGGCAGGCAGAGCCCCTCACCCCACGTCCGCCCCACAGCCCGGGCACACATGGAGTCAAAGGGCTCGCACGACAGGTGGGTGCAAACCCTGAGCTCGAACCTTGAGTCGGGCCTGAGACCTCGTGGCCACCCTGACACCATCACACCCTGAACTTGAATCCGTGACTTTTCACCACAGAGGAGGTTGATAGCATTTCCCCAGCGTTCTCCCAGAAGCTTCCAGACCTGCGGTCTATTCTGGGTGCTTCCCGCACACCGGCTCTGTAGCTGTGGAGACACCGCCCACGCCTCAGTACCCAGAGCCTGCCACGGTGGCGCGGGCCCAGGTGTGACGGGGCTGGGACACACCAGCTGCTGCGTTTCAGCAGCTCTGATGGGTCGTGGAGCCGAGAAGCTCCTCTGGAGACAGACGGCCTGGACCCAATTCTGCTCGTCCCACACGCAGTGTGCTGTCCCAGCCGGTCGGCGGCCTTGGTACGGGGGCTCAGGACACAGGTGCACAGCTCTGGGGACTGTCGGCCGCGCCCTCCTCCACTGGGGCAGGCCTGGAAAAGCTGACCCCGGTGTCCCCATCCTGTGGCCCTCCCTTTTCCTCCCAGGGACTTGGGGAGATCCAGCTGGGAGGGCCCCCGTGGTTCTCTCACCCCTGGCTGGCTCCATCTTGCTCATCCCAGGCTCACCACCAGCTCCGAGGGGTCATCGGGGGGCTTTGTCCAAAGAGTTCTGAGGGGAAAAGAGTTCCATGGGTTAAACTGTGTCCCCCTCCCCCCAAAAAATATATATCGAAGTTCTAACTCCTAACCCCCAGGACCCCAGAAGGTGACCTCAGTGAGAAACAGGCGTGTTGTAGATGTCATGAGCTAAGATGTCGCACTGAGCAGGGCGGGTCCTTCCTCCAATAGGACCAGTGTCCTTAGACGAGGAGGAAAGAGGCCGGGTGACGAAGGCCGGGGGCACAGACTGCGGTGTGGCAGCTGTCACGGGCCCGTGTCCGGGGACTGTCAGGACACCAGAAGCCGGGGCAGGCCGGGCCAGATCCTCTTTCCACGGGCTTCGCAGGGCGTGTGACCCAGCTGTGACCTCTCGACCTCGGCTCCCAGCCTCCAGCCCTGCGAGAGAATAAACTTCTGAGTTTTAACGCCCCCGAGAGTGGCACGTTGTCCCTGCGGCCTTGGGAAACCCATGCGCAGAGTTTAAATATAATTCTTCACTTCTCGGAGACTCTACTAAGCTAACCTGCAACGATTTCCAAGAAAGGGGAAATGAGCTCCTTTTCCTCAATGACCACAGGATTCTTTTCCTTGAAAAGAAAGTCAGTGTTACAGGAAGCGATCTTTGGGAAACAGGGGTTTTCAGGAGTCAGCCGTAGTACCCTGGGGGATGTCAGAATGGGGGGGGGGGGCAGGCAGGGGCCACACAGCCCGGGAACCCCTCCCCGGAGGATGCTCCCTCCCCCAGGCCCGCCACCCTGATTGGCGGTGATGTCATTCCAGGGACAGATGACCGGCCCCTCTGCCCCCAGGGGCTCGCAGGAGGATGCACGGGACAGCCGCTCACCCCTCTGGCCTCACCTCCCTTGCCTCTTGCACACCCAGGGCCTTAGTCACCCCCAACTAAGATGTGCCAGTGCTTTCTCTCCCCAGAGCCTTTGCACGTGCTGTCCAGAATGAGCCCGACTCCCACCCCAGACCCACACTTTGTCCACTCGGTGGATTAGCACCCATTCTTTAAGGCAGCGGCCCCCACCTTGTGGCACCAGGGACCAGTGCTCTGATGAGAATCTAACGCCTGATGACCCGAGGCAGAGCTGAGGCAGTGATGCTGGCCCTGGGGAGCGGCTGCACATACAGGTGAAGCTTCACTCCCTCACCTCCCACCGCGCAGCCTGGTTCCTACACAGGAGCCCAGGGGTTGGGGACCCCTGCTTTAAGGCCCAGCTCGGGGCCTATAGAAGCCCCCGGCAGACCACAGCTCTCCCCCGGGACGGTACAGAGGGCCCCATTACAGTCCTTGCGCCTGGACCCCAGCCAGGGTGGCCCCAGGCTGCCGTGGGACACGGTGAGGAGGGACGGGCCTCAGCGTCCTCGGGCCCAGCTCGGCGTGGCCTCCTCGCTCTGACCTCGGGCAACTTGCTTTGCCTTTTCAAGGCTCTGTTTTCTCCTCTGTGAACAATACCCACTTGGAAGATTTCTGTGGAAAAGAAAAACTGTGTGAAAAGTGCTCGACCTCTAAAACCGTGTCGTCA
The DNA here is from genome assembly GCA_030015415.1 of Cynopterus sphinx. NCBI lineage: Eukaryota > Metazoa > Chordata > Mammalia > Chiroptera > Pteropodidae > Cynopterus > Cynopterus sphinx. The sequence continues at coordinate 2,611,801 of CM057383.1, read as the reverse complement.
GCACTGTTTTCGTTGCAGCGTTGGTTCCGGGGCACGTCTGGCCAGCTGAACCGCGAGCCCCGTGAGGGCAAGGGTTGCGCGTGTCCTTCCTCTGAGTCCCAGCCCCCCGCACAGCCCCATCACAGAAGTCAGTGTTGGCTGGTGAGCCAGAGAGGACCCCCGGGCCCAGCAGGCCGAGGTGCACTGGCCCTGGCGCCCTGGCAGCGTCTCCGCCCACCATGCTCTGCCGGTCCCCGAGCATCATCCTCCGTGCCCTTCCCCGCCACCCGGAGCCTGACAGCCGAGGCGCGCGGGCTGACGGTGAGTCAGGGGCCTCGGCACGCTGGGCGTCTCCAGCACTTCACCCAACATCCCCGCCGCCTCGGCGCCCGTCACAGAGCAGGCAGCGCTTCCTGTCTTGGAAGGTCCCTGTCATTTACTGAAGAAGCTGCAAGCTGGAAGGAAGTGCCTGGGGAGTAGGTGGGTTGAGAAGCTTCGCTAGCATTTCAGGGCTTCACGCTGTGGGGGAGAGGCTCCCTCCCTTCGCGTGTTGTAATTCCTTCCATTTTCCAGATGTATCGGTACTGGATATCCCGACAGACCGATGGAAGCCACGTGCAGACCAGGCACTCGTCAAGCCCTGGACGAACACTGAATTAAAATCTTAAATTCTGAATGCCGTCCATCCACCAGGCTCTGTGGAAGCAATGGGGACAAAATAATGATTAAAAATCTCCGCATTTAAGAAACATATTCGTTCGAATACAAGCTAAATGGCTAGAAAAAAACCTCCCCAAATCATAAGGGAATTTCTTTTTCTCTTTTGTAATGGTCCAGGGCGAATTCCGCTCCACAAGGTCATTCGGGAACCAGGCTCCTTCAAGCCTTTTTCTTGCTGTGGCAAAACTTACGTATGATAAAATACAGAAATCTTAAGAGAGCAGCTCAGTTACTTTTTATATGTGTATGCACCTTGGCCGTCACCCAGGTCAAGGCAAAGGCCATTCCAGCACCCAAGGCCTTTGTCGCATGTGGGCAGTGGGCTGAGGCGGGCGGGTGTCTCTGCTTGATGCGGTCATTGAGGGCCCCAAGTCTCTTCTCTCTTGTTGCCTTGCCACCCCTTAGGCTGTCGCCCCCGTCTACACGGTGGACACGGCTCCTCCGAACCACCTCTACGTCCCCAGGAAAGGAGGAAAGAGTGAGCGGGACGAGAAATGGATGTGCTTTAAAAAGTAATTTAGAAACTGCACGCGCCACTTCCTCGCACTCCCTGTTGGCCAAAAGTTAGTCACGGGGACAGTTAGCTGCAAGGGGGGCCGTGCCGGGCAGTGGTCGACCAGGCGCCTGGCGAGAACGCCTATTGCCAAAGGGCGCAGGGCACTGAGCTCACCAGCTCCAAAACTTCACGTTTCTTTTAAAATTTTTTCAATAAATTCTCCACCCAACAGGTTCACGTTTCTACTCCATGAAGCCCTCTGCTAAGATAAAGGTCCCCTTAGGCATGTAGCTAAGGTGACCAAGCTGATGTCCCCTCTTCTACCTTCTGCTAAATCTGGGCGATGCTTAAACCCGATCGGGCTACCTCACACCCCCTGACACACCCCGTGCGTCGTTCCGACTGCAGAATCCTAGAGACCACCAAGAGGGCAGCAGATGGCCCGTGCCACTCAGCCAGTCCCCGGCAAAGCTGGGCCAGATCAGAGGAGCCCGCAAGCACTGGGCACGCGTAGTCTCAGCAAATGAGTCACCCCAGTTCCTGAGAGCTCGTTTGTCATAAATGCAATCCTCTTCCCCACGGTGAGCGGGACCAGGCGCTGACACGCGGCTCTCTGACTCATGGAGACCGGGAGGGGCTGCCTGGAGGACACCAAAACAGGAGATGGCCGAGAAGGAGTGCATAGCTGCAGGCTGAGCTGGCCTTTGACGAGGCGCCAGGGACTTAGGGCAGGAATTCCAGCACCTCTCCCCCAGGGATTGGGCACAAGGGAGGCCCCTGGGGAGGACACCGTCTGCAGCAGCCGGAGAGGCGGAGGCCCTGGTCAGGGGGGCATGGTCCCGAGACCGCAGGCATGAGACTTTGTAATAATCCAACTAACGTCTCCAGCAAACACCTGACTTAAAACGCAGGATGGCGCCCAGCGTCTGAGCAGGCACGCGTCTTGCCAGAACATATGCTCGTGGCTCTTGGTGGCATCACACACGCGTCTTCAAAGGGGAAAAACGATCCGGGCCTCCTCAGCGGTGTTGGGCTGGAACTGGAGTTTCAGGCCCACAGGGCGAAGTGTTTCGCAGAGCGTGCCCCTGGAAGTAGGACGGCTTTTGCTTTCAACCCAAACGCATGCAGGAGTCGCTCCTGAGGGCTTGAGTGATCCTTTTTTCTCTTTCTTCCTTTCTTTCTTTCCTTTTGTAGGGGGGATACATGGGGTTCGTATGTAATTCTCTCACAAATGTGTTCCCCCCATGTCTAATTGCCCCATCCCAGCCCAAGCACATTGTCGTCTAAATTCCTAAGTGGCTTCATCGTAGAACTGCTTCACTGACTCTGACACATGCTTGGGATTCCAGCAAAAAAATTCAGAAAGAGCTGGGAAGACAAGCAACGGCGGACGCGAGCACGCGTTGAGTTCCAAACACCTGCAGACTTGGAGGTGAAGGTGGTTTTATCGAAGAGCTGTCAGGGGGAGTCCTTCGGCTGCAGCAGGTCCCAGAAGGGGTGTCCCAACCCAGCGCCCTCGCCCTCCCCGGAAAGCAAGGCCATCTGGTCACTCCCACTTGTCCTCGCCTCCTCTCTTCCCTCCATGAGTGAAATGGGGTCCCTCCTGCTGGGCCCAGCATCCCTCCCCTCTGGCTTGTCCAAGGGACTGCCCCTCACTCCCCAGGGACAGAGTTAGCCCCACTCCCCGTGCACAGGGAGAAAGCTCCACCGCCACGTCTTCTCATCTGAAAAATGGAGGTTATAGCCCTTCGCTTTAGTAAAGACATGAGGGACGGTGGTGCATGCTGCTACCCTCACCCCACGTCAACGGGCCCCCGGTCCGCCCCGCACAGCAGCGTGAGAGATGATCGTGATCCAGGGTGCGCTTGGCTGGCTGGCACCAATGAGGCTATTTTGGGAGGCGCGGTTACTAAGAAACACCAGGCGCTGGTAGCCTTGGCAACCATAGATAAGGCAGAGGGATGGCGCCCGACTTTCTGCGTTCCGTTCTCATCGCCTCCTCACCACGCTTGGGATCCGGTGATGCATTTGGCACACGAGGCTCTCCCAGGGCCGAACGGGGCCTGGCCTTGGCCTGGCTGAACTGCTCTTAGGCAAAAGGGTCCGGACGGGCTCTAGAAGGGACACAGACGACTCCCGGCTTCTGAGGTCACTGTGGAAGGGGCAGGGTGCTCTCTCGGGGAGCCCGCTTTTTGCTTCCTCCTGGTGGTGGCCTTTGACATGTCCCCATCCTCCTCCCACTGCCCAGAACGCACCCAGCACTGCCCGCGGGAGTCGGGACCGTGGACTCCCGCTTAGCAGCTGTGGGATGCAGACAGGGCTGGGCGTGAGATGCCACCCCCACGCTCCCTGTAAACCCAGAGTGTTCCCACCACCGTTTCTATCGAGTGGGGATAGAAGAGCGTAGTGGATACCAATACGGAGGGGTATTTATGACCAGCGTGGGGTGCAGGGACGACCAGTGCTACCAGCACCCGCCTGCCCCCCACCCAGCTTGAGAACGGGCGCTGCTGGAGCCTCAGTCTGGGGGGCCCTCCCCGCCACACTCCCCGCCCCACAGCGGCCCCCTCTGTCGCCCTGGTGTGTTTACGCGTCCCTGCCGGGCGGCATGCTTTCCCCATGTTCGTATCCCCGAAAGTGTACTTGGTTTTGCACATTTTTGAACTTTGGCAAATGAAACGGCTCTTTTTGGCCCCCGCCATCTAGTCCTGAAGCTCATCCTTCCCCGTGTCCGTGTTTGCAGCGCATTCGTTTTCCCTCCTGCAGAGCCTTCCACTTTGCTACTATTCTGGGAGCCTATTTCCCCCTCCTCCTGCCAATGGGCCCTGGGGCCATTTCTCCCTGGATGCGGCTGGGAGCAGAGCTGCTGGGAGCACGCTGGGTAAGACTTGCTCTAGAACGTGTGCCCAGGGGTGCGACGCTGCAGGGTCCCGAGGTAAGGGCTTCTTCAGCTTTACTCGGTAAGGCCCGACTGTCTGCTGAAGCACTCGTGCCAGTTGACATTCCCACCAGCGATGGACAGATTCACGAATCTAATGACAAAAATTCTCAATGTCACCGTTAAGGGATGTACCCTTTTCGCCTTTATGGTCTGTATTCCCTTGTGTCTTGTTTAAGGACTTCTTACTTAGCGACACGGAACAAAGATAAATGTCATCTCCTTAGAGGGCTGTGACTTGGGCTTTCACAGCCGGGGCTTCGATCGGCCTGGCACTGATATTTGTGAACGGCATGAGGAAGGATTCTGCCTCTTCTTTTCCTGTGTGGTTCTTATGACTATTTCTTATCTTGGCACCATTAATGAAAAGTGCACTTCCCCACCGATCTACACCGCCTTGTTTTGTCATGAATCAAGTTTCTGTGTTTGCTCTGCCTGTTTCTGGACCTACGTTTGGTTCCATTGTCTGTGTGTGTGTTTGTTTAACATTTAGACTATGTCTCCTCGAATAAACACACCTTTATCTTTTACAAATCTTACAAGTGGCGGATCTGATTCGACCACCACGTTCTGCACACACTAAAACCAGTAAACCGAAAGCAGAACGTGAGAACAAGACGAAGAATGAACGTGAACGGGGGTTCCAACGCCCAGCCGAAGCATCCTGTGAGCTTGCTCTTCGGACACCGTGAACTTGGACCCCGCGAGCCCGTGTTACGCTGCAGGACAGCACGACAGGAGAAGCCTAAGGCTAATGGGGTGGGTGGCGAGTGAACGCGGAGCCTGAGAAGGAGAAGCAGCAGTGTTGGGGCAGTGGCCGCCTGCCCTGCCCTCTCTTCCTGGGGACAGGACTGCGGGGTGGCACCCTAGGTCAGAGCTCTCTCCCGCGGGCAATGCATCCTTCGACCTGAAGTTCTAAGCTTTCCCACCAAGCTCCGCCTTTGTCCAGAGCCACACGGACCCCTCCCAGGTTAATGCCCAGTTACACTCAGCCTGGGCCCTTCCTGCTGGGCTAAGGATACATTCTCTCTTTTGAGGGACGAGAACTTATCCATATTCAATTTCACCAACCTGTCCCCAGCGTGGCAATTTTTATGAACAAATGCCCTTCCTTCTGTTTTAAAGAATCTGTTCGGCTCTGGACACCGTGGGATGAGCTGGTCAAGGAAAGACGTCCACGCCCGTGGAGGTGTAGACTTTGACACATAAGTTTAAAAGCTGAAAGGACAGTCACTTTGGTCAAGCAAACCACAAAGGCCCACGTCTTCCTGACACTCCTAGGAGAAACCCATGTTTTCATTTCATCTGAGGAATCCAAAAACCAGGACGGTCAAGGCCTTGATCTGCACCACACCTAGCGAGTGACATAGCAGGACTCGAACGTGGGTCCATCTGTGCTTTTTTCCCTGCTTTGTCGCTTCCCCAGTGTCAGGGGCAACCAAGTTAAGACAGGAGCTCGCACGGAGGGGTATCGCTAGTGCTATCGAAGTCGGTAATTATGAGCTGAGTTCCGTACCGTAGTTAATTTTTGTAAATACCTGGATTTTGTATCCTAGATGAATAAAAATGCCCATTACACTAACCAGATACCTAGAATTAGAAAATAAGAAATGTTTAAACCCCTGAAGTATCTACCGGTATATAATTATTCACTGCCAACAGGCTGCGTTTTAAAAATAGTCACGAAGAGCAGGAATAATGAGGCTGGCATTATACTCCGTTATTAGATCAGCATTGTTTTTTTCAGCCACAGGATTTAACCAATTTCCACCTCGACTGAGACCGAAATGCCCATTAAGGTTAATTGTATTTCAGGGTCAATCACGGGAAAATGTAAAACGTAAGTGCGGGGTTTGATTCGCCAAACCTGGCAGTGCACATCAGAAGCCACCATGCTGTCCCGGGCAATCCGCCCAGGAGCAATCCAAGCTCCCTTTGATGCAGCTGATTTGATGCCATTGAAAGGAAAGCCACGTGGGGGTGGCACCCTGGGATGCGCCCTCCCCTCACATCGACCTGGAGAGATTACAGAGCAGGAGAACAAAACAGCCAGAAAGAGGCGATCGAAAAGGCCTGGGGAGTCAACGGCTGGCCTACGTGGCGCCTGGCGTGGAAAGCTGGCTCCCGAGCATCCCCTGCAGAGCCGAACGTGTCAACAAAGCTGAGTTTATGGCCTGTTGAGGCAAAGGGGAGTGTCACCTCCCAAAAGGTCTGCAGCGTCTCGGAGGGGACAAGGCACTGTCAAAAGGTACAGAGAACAAGACCCTACAGTGGCCTCAGAAGACACCTGTCCCCCCCCCCGGGAGGCCCTGCCTTGGGGCCTGGGGCATGGGGATGGGCTATCGACCGGGAAGGGGCAACGAGGGAACTTTGGGAAGTGACGAAATGTTAAAAATCTGATTGTGGTGATGTAGGAGAACACCTAAACCTGTCTACCTTCGTGAACAGCTACATCCAGATGCATTATTTGTATATAAATTATGCCCCGACGAAGTCGACTTTTTTTAAGGGCCTGGATGAGACCAGACAGCAGAAGGCTGTTAAATGGCGGTGACACATGGAAAATCGTTACCTATTCTGTCTGTTTTTATTGGTATTTGAAAATGACCATCAAGAAAAGATTTTTTTAAAAATCAAAAGCTGGCGCATCCAGCTTCCCTCACTCCACCACCCACAAAGACAGACGTGCCCGCCACCGTCCCCCTCCCCTGGGAGACTGAAAAGTTAGGGCAGGAACCCCTGACCTTGGCACATTATTTACAAAATCCTACGCCTGCCTGTTGGCAGAAGTCGCTTCAATGGTCAGAAACATCGTTGCACAGTCTCCGCCAGGCGGGCTCTTCCTTGTGCTACAAGACCTGACTCAGACATCGCCTCCTCCAGGAAGTCTCTGCTGATTGCCCAGCCCTGGGGTAGATAGATGTCCCTCGAACTGGCTTCTAGTTTGCTGCCCTGGCCCCAAGGCAGCTGTTTGCTAAGTGATCTCCTCCCTTCAGCCTTGGGACCTCAGAGGAAGAGGCTGGACCTAGGTCAGCCCGGCACGTCGTGAGCCTGGCACCCAGTAGCCCTGCAGCACTTACCAGAGAAGGGAGCTCCACAAAGAGGGGCCTGTGAGCAGCCCCCCAACCCCCGTCTCAGAGACCAGCTCACCCTGTATCTCCGGGGAGCCGGGGTTAATAGAACAAAATCATACATGGGGCGGGCTAAGGGCTCCCCCTGAGGCACGCAAGGACCCAGGAGGGAGCATCCCGCAGAGAAACGGCAGCCCCGGAGGTCTCATTACCTGCCCTTGTTTTCTGAGCATCGTTCAAAGCTGCTGAAAATGAGCTGGGGGGTCCCACCAGTCCCCAGGGATGGGGAGGATGAGCGGGGGGAGGGGAAGGCAGGCGCTGCCAGTGTGTCTGGGGAGAGCCTGTGACCCCAAAGTGAGGTGTCGCAACGTTTAGCCACGTTTGATTTAAAAGGCTGCGAAGGACAATTTGCAGCTCATTTTCCCCGCTGGGAACGGTTCTCATCTCGTTTCCTTCCAAATCTGAATCCCAGAGGCGACAGGACAGGACCCGGCGAAGCATTTAAATGTCTGTCACAGTAATAGGCGCCTGGCACTGCCTACCTGGGTGCTGAGAGGAAAGAAAGAAGTTGGCTGACAACCCGGCAGACGTTCTAGAACACCGTGTTCAGGTATAATTTGGTCTCCAGTTCTAGAACATTTACCCCTGTCGAGAAGACGCTGTTGCTAGGATACCTCCAACGCGTAAACACCCCGATTTCTATTATTGTTTCACCGAATCTTGGTCTCTTGCTTTTTAAAACAGCCTCCTCTAAGGGTGCCTGGGACCTCCTGATCGTTCTACTGAACGGACCCGTTCTAGCCCCTTCCTAGAGCTGTCACTCACAAACTCGAGAGTTTACCTCCATGGCCTCCCGAACATTCCTGGTGCCTCTTGGCTCCTTCCCGTGCACCTGGGCCTGCCCCTTAAATAAGGCCAATCCCCAGGCTCTTCCCCCAGGGCTGGGACACGGTGAGGCAAGGAGAGAGGCAGCAGCAAGCTCAGGGGGGCCCCAGCTCCGAAGACCGGCAGGTGCAGGGCCTGTGCTGAAAGGGGGGCCTCCTGCAGGCTTGCGTCTCAGGCCCCTCTGACTCCGTCTCCCCAGGTACACTGGCCCAGGCCACCCCATCAGCTCACCCCCCACACGAGTGGGGTCCACCAAAGCTTCTCCCCAGCCTCAGGCCATCTCCACCTAGATGCCCCCCCAGCTCCTCCACAGCGTGCCACCTGTGTCCTCGTGCAGGGAGCCGGGGAGACAGATCCTCCTGGCACTGCTGGGGGGGTGGGGGGCACGTAGGATGGACCTGGGGAGTTGAGCCGGACGAGGCAGCCAGCTTGGGATTCATGTTCAGGGGCATGGACTGGATCTGTAGGGTCGCCGACGGAGCGAGGATACGATTCATGCTCCACCCCAGGACATTTCTGGGAATGAGCAGGCACTAAAAATAGTGAACAGGTGTTCGTTGTCCTACCACAAACATAAGCGGTGACCTGACCACCCCAGACACCCTGTCCCAGACAGCCCCGGAAGGGTTTGAAGTGGAGGCGTGCACGGTCACACCTGCACTTTAGAAAGGCCGGCGGCTGCCATGCACAGGACAGGTTGAAAGGATTTTTACTGGAGCCCCCGCTTCCTGTCCCCCACCTGCCACCAGCCTCCAGGGCCACGTGGCAAACCTTGGCCTCCCCTGCAGTGACATCTGGTGGATGTCGCTGGCCCTGCCAGCCCCCTTCCAGGCAGCTGCCATCAGCCAGACTGAGCCCTGGGCTGAGAAAGGGGGATTGAAGGAAATCAGCTCAAGAATGAGGCCAGAGACAGCAAGAGGGTGGGAACGGGCTCGTGCGGGTCAGTAGGGTCAGCCCCGGAGGCCCTGGAGTCCCACAGACTCAGCCGTGTCGCCCACTTCGGTCACCTTCCAGCCCTGTGACCATGGGGGTGTCCCAAAACCTCTGCACCATCCCATGTCTAAAATAAAAATAAAAACAGCCCTTGTCAGCTCACAGACTACTCATGAGGCTCCCCTGAGATGAGTTAGGCCACGTGTGAAGAGGAGGCTGGCCGGAACGAGGCTCAGGAAACACAGAAGTGTTGACAGTTTGTCACTGCCCCACTCCCACCCCGGACATTCATGCTCACCATGGGCTCATGCTCTAAAATTCAGTCACTCAACAAGCATTTTCTGAATGTCTGCTGTGTGCCGGGCACTAAACGCCCACAGAAGGGAAGAGACTGACGTCTCTGCTAGGCCCCAGGAGCCTGGGTCCTTCATCCAAACAACCGTGTAGTGAGCACCTACTCAGTCCGGGCCCAGTGAGACCCCAGCCCTCAGAATCCCAGTCCGGAGGGGCGGGTGGGTGCATGGGGCAGAAACATGGAGAGGCCCCAGGGAGGGAGGGAAGCCGCTCAGGGGAGGAGGCGCGCAAATCTAGAAGGTTCCGGAATGTTCCCTTTCCACTCGGAGAGACTTCTTCTCTCCAGAGCACACTGCTGCTGACAGCGTCCGGGGCCCACGGAGAAACAGCAAGAGCTTCCCTTTGACCCAGCTCAGGATTTTCACCATTTTGATCCCTGCTCAGAAGCGGAGCGCGAATGGAGAGGGAGTTGCTGCCTCTTTGGGAAATGATGCAGCCACCGCCACCAGAGGAAAGATAAAAATTCACTGGGGATTTTTCTCCAGATCTGCATCGTGCTCCCTGGGGAAGCCGTGTGGGGTTTGCGATCGATTTTGGAGAAATCGTACTGTCAGGTTTAAATCTTCCTCAGGAGTTGGGGGCCTGGGGTGGGGAGGGGGATTTATTTGGGAATTCTGTTTCTCGGTGGCCGCGTCAGACGATGCGTGAAATGCAGAGAAGCACTGGGGGGCAGGGGGATGGGGAAGGAAAGATCTTCCACGACAAGAGCCACCACGAGATGCTGGCTGCCGCCCCAGGATCCCGGTGCCCAGAGCCCTGCTTCCTGACGCTCTGGAGCTTCTAGCCCTGGGGGTCACTGAATCTTTCCAGCCTTGATTTCCACATCCACCTGCTTCACGAAGGTCGTTGGAGAGCCTGCCGGTGCCAGGCGCTTCGCCTGGGAACCCACGTGGGCTTGAGTCCCCTGGCCTGGCCTGTGGACGCGCCAATCTGTCATCGTGTAAGGATTTGAGGGGCTCACAAGGCCTGCACCAAGGACACTGGCATTCAGGAAACTTCTGAAAAGGGCTCAGAAAGGTTCTGGGCAGGCCGCAGCCATTTCTGCAGCAGAGATCGGGGAGTGAGTCCCCTGAGGGCTCGTGAGGCCTGGGGGCCACTCCCCCTGTCCCCCCAGCACACCTGCTTGTCTCTTAAACAGCCAGCCCACACAGGGAACCCTCGCCGTGGACCTGGGTTCCAGTCTGTTCCACGAAGACCGACTCCCTGTGTATTCAGGATCACAGCCACTCCCGCCCTGGGGGCCTCGGCTGCTGGAGCAGGGGGTGACCCCTGACCAGAAAGGGCAATGCGGCTAAGCCGGAACCTCTGAATTGAGGCAACGTTCTGGATTTTTCCTTGTCTTAATTTTATCCCTTTTCCTAGGTTTACAGATATCTTTGACAGAATGTCTTTGCGTCCGTGAGCTGGAGTCGGGTGTTGGGAGGGAGCTCAGGGGTACTCCTTCTAGAAAATAACCTAGAATAACCTGCAGTCTCTGGGAACACGCTCGCTCTCTGGGCCCTGACAAGGAAAAGTGGCTGTGACTGTCCCTCGCGGGGACTTGGCGCCACCTGGCGGTCCTTCCGACCCCCTGGGAGCGATGTGACCACGCCCCCCAGGAGACACTAAGAGGCCTTTGGCCTTGGACCAGAACTTGACCGAGAACTTGCAAACTCACCACGTCCCACCAACTCGACCGAAATTATCCAGCCCCACACAATCGGGGAGCTGATAGGCGTAGAGCCTTGTGGCATTTCATTCACTGCAGGTTTGTTTGTTTGTTTGTTTGTTTGCTCATTCATTTCCCCAGGCCCTTGCTCGGAACTGGGAATGCAGACGTGGCCAGGTCACGTCCCTTCAGCCCTGGAGGAGGCAGCCCCAGACGAACCATTCTGCCCATCGTTGGAGGCACGGGAGGCAGGTGGAGCCCGGAGGAAGCGCAGTCCCTCGCCCTCCCTGGGGGCAGGTGTGGGCAAGCCCCTGGAAGGGATAACCCTGGTCTTAGACTTAGAGGGCAAATGGGGGGTCAGCCAAGGGAGGATGGGGGACAAGCATTCTAGGCAGAGACAGCCAAAGAGTGAAGGCTTCCTGCAAGAAAAGACACCCAGAGTGGCTGGGGCATGGAGGGTGGGGCCGAGGCTTGGGACTTCACAGTGCAACCCCCGGAGCCACTGACCATCGGCCGGCTTCTAATTCTCAGAGGGATCCAACTCCGGGCCTTAGAGGTTATCCCCAAATGAGATCCAATGAGTGGTCACAAGGACATACTGACAGAGCAGAAAAAAATGTGTATTCGTGGAACTACTTTGAACTTGTGCCCCGTTACCAGGTCACGCCATTTGAAATGAACTATAGTAATTCTTTTTAAAAATTCTACGATTACCTTATAACTGTCAGATGGCATTAAATATTTAAAAGCATTAATTCTGTTCCAAGTAAACATATAAAATCCCTCATAACCTTGTAATTCTGTTCTGATGTGTCTTTGGTTCTTAGTATGTCAAAAAAATAAAATAAAATAAAATAAAACAAGAAAGGGAACTGGTCCTCTCTCAACCTCTAGAAAACGCTGGAAAGTTCTGGAGAGTTCTGAGGAAGGACGGAATAGAAGAGAACCAAAAGGAGGCGAAGCAAGGAGGCTCTTATAATACCTCAGGTGAGATGCTGAAACCTGAGCTAGGCCAAGATCCGTGTGGATGGAGAGGAGAAATGCTATTTAGGTTTCAAATTTGACAGGATTTGGGGATTGATCGTGTAAAAAGAAAACAAAAATTGCTCAGGAGGGCGGATTCTGGTAACTACAAGACCTCTTGTTTGGAGAGCAGAAAGTCAACATCCCTGATATAATGGCTTTTGGCACAGTCCCAGGCAGCATCGGGCACGGCAGGTGTGGGAATGAGAGTTTGCAGGAACAGGATGGAGTCAAACTGCTCAACCAGGAGAGGGAGGAGTGACATGGAACATGGACGTCCCAGAGGCTGCAGGAGCCAGTGGTCGTGGGGGTTGCCTGGAGGGTGCCCATGGTTGACAGTGACATGTCAGTGTAGGTCTGGTCGTGACAGATGTACCGCTCTGCTTGGGGAAGTTGATGGGCCGGGGGAGCTGGGGTATATGGGAACTCTGTACTTTACACTCACCTTTGCCATGAACCCTAAAGTGATCTAAAAATTAAAGTCAACTAATTTTTTAATTGCAGTAAAACCTTTAAAGTAAAAATAAAAGAGATTGGCTCTTCAGAAACATTATTTTTTATTCTAGGTCTAAAGAATTACAAGAAAATATACAATTGTTTTCCTATTTTTCTTTAGAAAGTCTACTTTTCACAAAAATTTCAGTCAATAACAATATTTATTCAGTATGTGCAAGACACTGCTCAAGACTGAGAGTTGGTCAGTGCACAGAATGCCTTGGCTCCTCCTTCTTGGAGCTTCTATTCCAGGGAAGGAGACAGACAACATGTACACAAAAGTGTGAATAATTGAGTTCGTTACAAATTGTGATTAGTTCTGTGGAGGGAATAAACATAGCGTTTGAGCCCCTAATGTGACTGACCCCCATGTGGCTGGCTGTATTTGGCGATGGGGCCCTTAAGGAGGTGATGAAGGTTAAATGAGGTCATAAGGATGGGGCCCTAATCCAATAGGACTGGTGTCCTTGTAGAAGAGGAGACATCGGAAGTGTGCACACACTGAGAAAAGGCCACATGAAGACACAGCAAAAAAGTGGCATTTGACAAACCAAGGACAGAGGCCTCAGGAGAAACCAGCCCTGCCGGCACCTTACAGCCTCCAGAACTGTGAGAAAGGGCATTTCTGTCATTCAAGCAGCCCGGCGTGTGGCGTGTTGTTATGGCAGCCTTAGCACACTAATACGGTCCCCACTCGTTGAACTCATGTGTCCTGCTTGGGTCCAATAAGTGCGGGTGGGAGTGGGTGAGGTGTGTCACTTCCCAACAGCGGATATAGGAACCAGGGTGTGGTGCCAGGGGCCCCTTCCCCTCTGCCGTGAGAGCAGCGACGTTCCTGGTCGAAGCTGCTCTGTCACCTGGGTCCCAGAGGGAAGCTGGTGTATGGCAGAGCTATAGACAACCCATGACAGACAGGGGCGTGGGAGAAATGAACCTTTATTGTTGTAAGCCATTGAAACGAGGGTTGTTTGTTCCTCCAGCCTCACCTAGCCCACCCTGACTTTTATAGGCTCTAAGATCCATGGCTCTGAGAGCTTGGGTGAGTTTTTTTCACCCCTATGAGCCTCTTCATATGTATAAAATGAAAATAAAAATAAAAATCATAATAAAATAGGCCTGATCATTCCTGCTTCGTAGGGTCGTTCACTCCCTCACCCAGCACAACATATTCACTGGGTGCCTCCGGAGGGCATCGGCCTGGACCACTGCGACACGGAGGAAGCAGCCAACCCAGAGGCTGCCCTCACAGACTTCACAAGTCAGACAAAAGGAAGCGAACAAATAAATAACTACACACTGTGATGACCCCTGTGGAAGGCAGGATAATGGGCCCTGAAGATGTCTGTGTCCCAGGCCCAGGACTGGTGGATATTCTCCATCACACGGCAAAGGGGCATTCGGTCGGCAGATGGAACTAAGGTCAGCTGACCTTAGAATAGGGAGATCTTCTGCATTACCTGGGTTGTCCCTATAATTACGAGGGTCCCTAAACGTGGAAGAGGGGCCAGGAGAGAGTGAACAAAGAGATGTGACATCTCTGAGCACTCAGCCTGACACCGCTGGCTTTGAAGATGGAGGGAGGGACCACAGGGTAAGGAAAGCAGGCGCCTCCAGAAGCTGGAAAAGCCAAGGAGACAGCTTCTCCCCTGGATCCAGCAGCCAACAAGGCCATGCACTGTCCCGCCTCCGTGTCTTTACTCTGGCCATGTCCTCTGCCTGGAACAGCCCTCTCGTTTTCCTCTGGCTTTTTCCGCTGGTGTCAGCAAGTTCAGATGATACTCCAGTTCCTTCCTCGGGGCTTTCTCTTCATTCACTTCTGAGCAAATGTAACGAACACGAAAATGTTCCCCAGAGGAACTTCTTCCAGGCCGGCCCACCCGCCTTCCTCTCTTTTCAGAATAGAAAAAGGATGCTACGGGAGGTCAAGGGTGAGGGACAAATGAGAGACAAGCAGCTGAGTCATAGAAACTCAGGTTGGGGGCAGAGGGCTGAAAATGACAAGGAAATAGAGGGAAAAGACACTTCTGGTTTATTCGTCAACTCTCCCATCACCAACCCCACTTTAAATAATTCTGGGGGAAGCACATACGAAGTTATTAAATTAAATTAAACTAAACTAAGTTTTATTTATTTGTTTGTTTGTTTGTTTGTTTGCATTGTTGGTGTCATCATTATTATCTATGAGAAATGTGCTGGGAATTTGAGTTATTAATTCCGTTCATTGTCCTAGGAAAAATCCTGGTTTCTGGATCGTCCTTTCCTCTTCCTTCATCACTTGGTTTATTCTTTTCTGCTTGGCAGTCTGGCCTTTGAGGGCAGAACAGGAAGAGGAGCCTTCCATCCTTCAGAAAATATTATTGTCGTCCTGTCTGTTTTTTTCCCCAAGAACCAAGGCCTGGAACTGGTGTTCGATCGGCCCAGCTTCCAGCCAAGGCCAACAGGACTCTCTGAAGTTGTCTCAAATCATCTCACTCTGGAACGCTTCATCCTCATTTACCGAGTACCCAAAGAGCCGGACTAAACATGGGCCCAAAGTTCTAGAATTCAACAAATGTAGTCATGTAAAGTGTTTTAATCTTTTGTTCTTTAAACTCATATTGGTAGAAGAAAAGTGGCCAGTTGAGGTCACCGTCTCTGTGCTCAGTGTAGCTGGTGAGACTGGTCCCAATTGACCTGCCACAGAGGGGTTGCTCAGGATTCCTCGTGCGTCATGTCCTTCTCCACTTCTGTACCTTTGCTCATGAGCCATCCTTGCCTAGAACATCCCCCTTCTGCCTCCCGCCATCCCAGGAACACTCTTCAAAGGCAAACTCCCTCAAGCGGAGTGAGTCTCTTGCTTACTCTGTGATCTCATAGAACTTTCTCTACATACCCCCATTGTATCTCTTTGTTGACCTGCTTCCCACTTTGGACAGTGAGCTGCTATGGGCAGGGAACATCTCTCAACCATCTTAGTACCCCAGGACCAGCATCAATCTAGAAATAAGTAAATATCTATTCAATAAATACTTGTCAAATGAATAAGTGAAATAAGAAATGAGTCACTGAACGGTGACCCCTTCCTTGGTTTGCATCTGTAGTCAAAGCCACTTTTATATTTCCGCTTTCAAATTCAAGGCCAGTAAGAAGAGCCAGAATATTCTCCATTAGAGCCAAGTATACTGATAAACCTACCTTTTTGTGACTGAAACTGTGTTTTCTGTATTTCCTGTGTTCTCCCCACAGCATCTAGGACACAGGAGGCTTCAATGTTCAGAGAAGCACCAACATATCCACTTCCGGAGGCTAGTCAATTCTGTTTGTCATAATTTGACATAATTCTTTTACACAGAGTAGCACTCATTAAATGGCCTCAGGCTACTAAGTCGTTTGTGGTTGCAAGTGTTTGTTGGAGTTGAGATTTAAACTAATACAAACATCCATCATATACCTGGCAGCACCTTGAAAATAGCCTGCAGCACCAACAGCAAGGTGCGTGTGTGCTCTTTGAAATATCACATTGTACCACCCCATCTGTGTGATGTGAAAACTACCCAAGTATCCGTCAAGACGAGAACACACAGACAGTGTCGTCCCCCACCCCAAAATGTCATTGGCTGCCAGCTTCCTCTTCAGGGTGCCTTTTTTACTCCCTTTGCTCTCCCTGCTCGGAATGACTTTCTCCTGTTTGTCTGGTGAATCTTCCAGACTAAGCTCTAGTGCCCCTGGCTCCAGGAAGCCCTGCCAGTCACTACCACTCCTGGACCCCACTGTGCTCGTAAGTGCTTTTGCCAGAATCAGAGCTGTTTTATGTGTAAAACACGACAGAGAAGTAAACTATTACCAGTACGTCACTAACACAAAAACAAAATGCTCAAGTCCACTCCAAACATAGGAGGGGTAAGCAGAGATATTGTACTCTTAGCCTATTGTACTTTTTCTTTTGCAAATTTTACAAGACACTTGACCAAGAGAAGCATTGCTAAGGCCCCACCCAGGGCAAAAAAGGAGGCCCTGAAGCCAAAGCCCCCCTGGATTCCACAGAGAACTGGGTCCTCTCTATGAAAGGCTGTGTGCAGTCATGTGCCCTGGACGTGGGAACTTTTAAAAGTAATTCAACAAAATAAATACTTAGTGAATTATGGCACATAGAGTAAGTGCTTAGGCAGTGTTTGTTGACTGAATACTCATCCAGGAACAAGAAAAATTAACAGGTCATTTAACAAGGCCCTAACCGCACTGGGGGGCCAAGCAAAGCTGCCCTCCCAGGAGACAAAGAGAATGGGGGGTGGGAGGGGACAAAGGATGAACGAGGCTGGAAAGGGGGTGGTCAGACGCAGGGTGCGGGTAAAGAGAGACGAAGGCCGGGAGAATTAAGGGACACCAAGCGCTGGCCTCCAGGGAGAAGCACCGAGGCCCGGGAGGATGGGGACAGGATGGGGGGGACCGAGACAGGAGGTGGGGGACTGGGACAGGAGGGCGGGATGGCCCCGCCCCCAGCAAGCCCCGCCCTCCCGCTCGCCCCGCCCCATCCCCAAACACCAAACCGGAACCTCTACCCGGCCGCCTCCCATTGGCTGCGCGCGTGAGCGACGTCTGCACGCACCAGTGAGCCGCGGCCACGGCTGGGCGCGCGGCTTCCGGCCCGCCCCCCGCCGCGACGCGCCGCCCGGCGCCGGCTGCGCGGGGCGCGGGAGGGACGCGGGCGGAGGCGGCGGGAGTGCGGCGACGACGACGGCGGCGGCGGGGCTGGCGGCATGGCTCGCCTCGTGCTCGGTAGGCGCGGCCCCCCCTCCTCCGGCGGGGACGCGGGGCGGGCCCCGAGCGCCCCGGGAGGCGGCCGGGCCCGCTCTGGGGCGGGGGGCGCCCCGGGGGGGAGCCCGCGGGGACAGGGGTGCGGGGAGCGCCCCGGGGACGGGGTGGGGGGAGCCGCGGGTTCGGGGGGCGCCCCGGGGACGGGGTGGGGGGAGCCCGCGGTGTCGGGGGGCGCCCCGGGGAGGGAGTGGGGGACCCCAAGGCGGGGCTCGGACTCGGGGGCGTCGGCGGGGCCCCGGGGTGCCGGGAAGCCGCCCGGCGGCGGGGCGGGGGGCCCTTGTCGGGGCCTCGGGCTCGCGCGCGTCCGGGGAGCCTCCCCCCCCCACGCCGCCTCCTGTCTGCTTAGCGCCTGCTGTGGGGCGCCCCCGAGGAAAACTCCCCAGACCCAGCCCGGAAACGTGAGGCCGGGAGCCCCCCGGGGCGGGCCCCGCAGACGCCGTCCCCGCGCGGCCAGGGCTGCAGGCAGGGTCGGACCCGTGAAGCCAAGCCCGGGCCTCCGCCAGTTAGGTCAGCGCCGGCCCGGGGGCTGCGGGGGGCGAAGCTGCGGGTCCCGGCCTCCGGGCGCCCCAGGGCGCCCCGACAGCCCGTCCCTGGCGGTGGGGTGGGGGGGGGGAGTCCCAGGCCCCCGCCCCGGGCCGCTCACGGGGAGGCTCCGAGGACTCATGGATTGATGCGTGTCCGAAGACGGGGACCAACCGGGACCGAAACATCGCCCTGTTAGTGCGGGGACGGGCGTGTCCACAGGCCAGTGTGTTCCTGGGGGGCGGGGGGCGTCAGTCTCTAGGAGCTGCCCACAGTGAGCTCTGAAAGAGCACGATTTATGCCCCTTAACTCGCTTCCGTAGTGTGGTCAGCCCTTTGGGGAGCCCCCCCGGCTCCTAGGTGACTGCATGATGACGGTTACACTCTCCCTAGCAGGTGTGGGCCCGAGATGTCCTGATGCGGGTCATACGTCCTCACCTCCTGGTGGGGGATCATGGCAGCCACAGGTGCCCAAGCCGGCCGCTCACAGGGACTCCAGCCCCTCGGTCGATCCATTCCCGTCGGTGCCGTGGTTATCAGTGAGTGGAGTGGCCCTGTGGATTCTAGAGACAGGACACCACTGGTCGGCACCCACCTACGTTCGCATCCCAAGTGGGCCCGGGGGGTTCTGTTTTCTTGAGGGTTTTTGCGGGGTAGTTGCTGGTTTTAATCTGTTCTGAGTATCCTTGATCTCCTACCCCTACTAGGCCGTACTGCCTTTTAAGGAATCTGGGTCTCAAACCTTTGTCATCAAGACATTTCCTTCCGATGGCCATTTGTAAGGTGGGGAGGCTCTTGTGAGAACCAGGCAATATTTAAAGACAAAAAGTCCAGCATTACTAGAAAAGGGAGTGGCCCAAGTCCCTGTCATACCAGGTGTCAGTAGTCGTGGCCACCTTTGTATGGACATAAAAGTCATGGTCCATCCCTGTGGCGACTCCAGGCTGAAGATGAGACACCATTGCCATTCCGACTGGCAAGAGAAGGGAAGGGACCGGGTCCTGCTCCTGTGATCTTCCTGGGACCCTCCTGGGGTTACACCTGTGTAGGCGCCAGACCTTTGCTTAAGAATTTGGTTACATAACCAACAGCCATGTTCTAGCTCTAATTATGTGGCATTAAGCAAGTTACCCTCTGTGTCTCCATTTTCTGGCCTAAAAATGGGCACGATGGTGCATACACATAGAGCTTTTAAATGAGTCTGCACATATTAAATGTTGAGAGCAATGCCTCGTACAGTGTCGTAGACACGTTATTCTTCGTTAAGATGTCAATTTCTGGAGGTATTTGGACAGATAAATATATCAAAGCATTAGCCAGAACCCCAGAACCCCTCGTAGGATTAAGTTATCATATTCAATTGAGGGATAGAGAAGTAATACAGATTTCCAGCATTGGCCTGTTAATGGTGAAAAATAGGAAATAATCAGAATCTGTCAGTAGTGGGTTGGCTACATGCTACAGCCATTAAAAATGGTTTTATATATAAAGTCTTTGATCTCTGTTGCATGGAGATATAGAAAGAATATTCACCAAAATATGAATGGTATGTTCCAGTGGGACTGTTGGCGGCTCTGCCGCTTATATATGAGGCCGTGGTTGGGCCTTAGTCTGCCTGTGATTCCCTATTTACAAAACGGGTGATTTTTGATCTCTGGTAACGCTGTGGAAAACCCAGGGACCCAATGTATTTGAAAGTGATTTGAAAATTGAAAGCACTGTGAGTCGGGTAGAATATTTAGCAATAGAACAATTAACAGTGGTGTGCGCTTCTTTCGAAGAAATTTACCATTGGGTTCTTCAAAAGAAGTTGCATTTGGAATCTTCCAAATTCTGTTTACAAAGTTAGCATGTGAAAATGTGACTAAGATGGCATGTACACACACTGCCTTGGAAGACAGGTCATTCTCACTTATAATTTGTTTTATCAACAGATTAAAAGAAATATGATCATCTTTATAGATGCTGAAAAGACAGTAATAGAAATTTCTTTAATATCATAAAGTTTATGTGTCAACCCAAAAGCCAGCATCATGGAAGTGGGAAGATATTCCTGATAGTGTCAAGAACTTGTCATTATTCAGCATTATTCTAGAGGAATAAGACAATGCAATTAGGAAAGTAAAATAAATTATATATAAATTTCAAAGGAGGTGGTATTTTGGTAATATTGCCAATTCAAAAGACTTTTGGATTCTTAAAATATTCATAAGGCAGTTAGAATTTCTTTTTCTATGTAATCGTTATAAACTGCATTTAAGTTCCCAGAGTGGCCAACAGAAATACACTTGGTCCACAGTGTGGCTAAACTATGCCTTTGGTAATACAGTAAAGTCATCCCTTAGAACGCATTCATGTGAAAATTCTTCGTAAGCTCTTCCACCGACATTGAGTGCCTGATGTTGTGCCTGCCCTTGACAGTGTTAGAAATAAAAATATTTTTAAAAACAATAATTGCCCTTAAGAGAATCCCAGCCTAGGAGGGGGGACAAATATTTTTCCCTTCAAAAAAAGCTTTAATAAATATGATGCGCTAATATTGCAACTGAATAACAAGAAATACTGTGGGGAATTACCCAAGGTCACAGAGCTAGATGTACCCTCCCAGTTTTCAGTGTCCTTACCCATAAAATGGCAGTAACTACTACCACGTGGGGTGGTGGTAGAAAATGAAGATGTTAATGTATGAAAAGCAGTAAGAGTGATATTTAGATCTTTCTCAAGTGCAGCTCTGGAGATGAGAGTGTGGATTGTCCTCTTGCTTGGCACTGCACCAGTGGGAGTAAAGTTCCAAGGGCTCCAATGGCAGCAGGGAGGGCAGAGACACGGGGTTAAGAGACACCTGACCCAGGCCATTCTCCTCTGTGAAGGGCCTTGGTCAGTGGAGGTTTCCTGTCACCGTGGACCCTGCCATTAATCGTGTGCTTTGGTGGTTCCTCCAGGTCTGGTGAGCTGCACCTTCTTTTTAGCCACGAATGGTCTGTATTCCTCCAGTGATGATGTCATCGAATTAACTCCATCAAATTTCAACCAGGAAGTTATTCAGAGTGGTAGTTTGTGGCTTGTAGAGTTCTATGCTCCATGGTAAGTACTAAAATCATCGGTTATTTATGGTACTTTATAAGGAAAAATGCTATTTAAAAATGTAATTTTATTCGACCATTTAGTTGACCTAATTCACTGCTTGTTTAATAGAGAGAGAGGAAAATGGGGGATTCCATAAAGTATCTATTGAAGGCCATGGAGATTGAGCCAGTTGAAAAAAAAATGAAGAAACAAAGGGAAGTAGCTAATTGTTGAAAAATGAGGGGAAAAATTCTTATAATTTTAAGATGATGTAAATAGAATAGGGATGGAATGGAAAATGAGTTTATAAAGAAAGAATATTGGACAAAGGAGAGGGAAGAACCAGTCATTGGCTCTCTCCAGTTTTTTTGAAGATGGTTGCTTCCAGAAATATGTAATTAGGAAATCTGGTTTAATTTAAAATTTCTTCTCTTATATTCATTGTTAGAAAAAAACGTTGTGGGATGAAGATGTAATTTCTGTTGAAATTAATGGTGTGTAAATATAGATAGTCAGAATACAGTCTATAGTTAAATTTTTAATACAAACAAAACCCCAACAAATAGAAGTAAAGAAACAGATCAATGGAAACGGTGCAGAATGTACCCAATACTGTCAACTGCTGTAAATGAGGAGGTCGCACGTGCCCTGAGAGGGGAGGGCACCCAAGCACCGGCAGATGTGACTGTGCCTTCGAAGCTTACATAGGGGGCTCGGTCAAATTCTTACCTAAGTGGGTGCATTTTGGGGTGTGAAACTGCGTTTTGAAAATATCATACCAGTCCTCAGGGAATATTTCACTTAACGTTCAGTGTAGCAGATTACGATAAAACTTTATGGTTGCCATGCAGCAAATACTGTTCATCTTAATGCCTTTATTATTATTTTATAAAACTTACTGGTTTTTTTGGTTGTCAAATCCAAATGAGAATTCTCTGTGGGTTAGTTTATTCATATCAGTAAACATACAAATAGTAATTGTACAAACTGTTATATTGTTGAATGCTTTTGTATACAATTTTTACAAGTTTGATTTTTTTGTTGTTATTTATGACATGAGTAATTTTACCTTGTTTCTGGGAGCTACGAGATAGGAAAACATGCCTTATTCCAAAACTAAACCAGACAGCATGGTCGAGAAGGTGGGATCCGACCGGTAGTTAATCTTCACTGTTACACATTTGGCTTCGTGGTGTTCTGGGCGTGAGGGTGTCTCGCTAGAGCAGGCACTTCTAGCCTCTTTTTGTGCTTGGACTTTGGCCGCTCAGGGAAGGCCATGAATCTCTTCCCAGAATAAAGGTTTAAATGTATGCAGTAAAGCATACAGGATCACAAAGGAAACCTAAAATATTAAAATAACAAAATATTCAAATAAATCTTGACGACGAAGTCCTCCTTTGCTAGACAGTAAGACGAGATCCTGCAGCAGACATGGCAGGTGCCTGCAGGCTTCCCGGGGGACAGCAAGCATGTGGGGTGCGCAGAAGGCCCGTGCCGCGCCACAGCAGTGACAGGGAAATGGCTGTGATGTTTTTAATGATGAAGTCACGAGGACTAACCACCTGTGGTGTGTTCTTAATGTTCACAATTGAAGGAAAACCCACCTAAATTTTGATTACAGGTTGGTAAAAATAGAGGGGAGATTTGCCATCAAAGGTCACAGAGCCCCTAAATTTTTATCCACAACGCTTTGGTGGTCTTCATCTCGGGTGGAGGACCCTCAGGTCAGGGGTATTCTGTATTTCCATTTTTGTAGCATTTTGACCTGTCTTTACATTGCTTAACGTTGAGATCGAAGGGAATATACAGTCTGTTGATCTCTGATTCGAGTCCTCCTTTCATGCAATAAACAAAGAGGCACAAATTCCTGTCAGATGTTGACTCCGGACGTGTAGGTAGCTCACCTAAACACCGAAGCATACTATGTGTGAGTAGGTAGAAACAGCATTTCAGGCATTTCCCTGAAAGGTCCAGACTTTTTAAGTACTGGACTGGGGCGGCGTTCCACAGTGACTGAGAATGTGGGACTCGGAGTGGGAAGGCATCACAGCTGACTGCACGATGTTGAGCAGGTTGCTTAACCTTACTCGGCCTCGGTTTCGTCATCTGTAAAACGAAGACAACAAGGCCTGCCTCCAGGGTTGGCGTGCTGCTTAACTGAGGTCCTGCGTGAAGGTGCTCGTCACGGTGCTGGCACATGGCCGCGCCTCATGCGGTCCTCAGAGGCCTAATTAGAAGAGAATTTACTTTGTTTAAAAGAAGACAAAACCCAGGCACCTGTGGAGAAACTGTGGTATCTTCAAATGATGGGTGTCGTCAACCTGACGGTGGCCAGTCTGGCTCTTCGCAGTGGTACGAACAGGCTTGTGTGCGGGTCGTTTTCAGAAGCACCCAGTGTGTTATAGTCGACAGCGTCTTCAAATGCCAGTCCCTAGGAGACGAGGCTGGTTTTCCTCATGGCCATGTCTCCCTCTGTCTCGCTCTCCTCCTTCTCTCACCACCTTTGGTGTCCATTGCTTTCCCACTCGTCAGGTTTACTGACTTGGGATTATGAGTGCATCTTCAACTCCACAAGCGGCTGCCAGAGCCAAAGCGCGTGCAACTGTGGGCTCTCATACGTAATACAGATGCCTCATCCGTAAAGGGAAAAGGTTGGGCTAGATCAGGGTTATTAAGCCTTAGAGGTTTAAGAAGCCCTAGCAGAACTTAAAATATAGGTTCTTAACTCCTAGAAGCTCTGGTTTCTTGGGGCCCAAGATCCTGCATTCGCCCAGCCTTGAAACTCGAACCACACAGCGCGGCGCACTTGCCGAGCTACACGCTAAAGTCCCTGCTCGCAGTTAGAGGTCAGAGTGATGGAGTTTTTTAAACTCTTGGACTGTTAACTGTGAGCAGTAACTGGGCAACATTTTTAAGGTACAGGATGAAAAAGGATTGCAGCAGAGTCGTAACATGGTGAGCTCGTGGTCACCGATCGTGTTTTTTTAGTGCTTTTACCCCCTGTAAGTCCCCACCCGGTGCTTGTCGCTCAGTAGACTGTTGGGGGGTGATTTTGAATTGGCGACCAAGGACGTTAACTGTTGCCTTATTTGTGTTTTTATCTCATAAAAGGTGTGGCCACTGCCAAAGGTTGACACCAGAATGGAAGAAAGTAGCAACGGCATTGAAAGTAAGTTTCTAAGATGTTTTATGTTGTTCGTTTTGTCAGTTCTGTCCATCAGATAGATGACATGATTACTGTTGGTTGTGCTGATTCTGGGAGCTGCAGCGTTCCCTCCCTGGGCCAACCTCTGTTTCACCCTTCATTCCCCTTGAGAACAGCCCCACAGTAAAGCCCGCACTCATTCTGCCCTTAAACCTGCCCCTGCCCTTATTACCTTGTCTCTGAGGCGACAGAAATCAGGTGATGGGTCCTTGTGGAATCCGCTGCAGTAGAAACGCACATTTCTCCTCTGTTCCCGCAGGATGTTGTGAAAGTGGGTGCAGTTGACGCGGATAAACATCAGTCCCTCGGAGGGCAGTACGGGGTGCAGGGGTTCCCCACCATCAAGATTTTCGGGTCCAACAAAAACAAGCCAGAAGACTATCAGGGTAAGGACTCTGGGCTGCCCTCCCCTGGCGGGAGTTTTCATTTGCACAGGTAGGGGAAGAAGAGGGAACGGGTCCTGTTCCAGAACTTCCAGCCTGCAGCCTGCCGCCTGCAGGTTCCTCCGCCTCTGTGCCTAGATTCACTGAGCCCTGAAAGGGCACAGACTGACGCCTGCCTCTCCTGAGTTGTTCTGAAGAGTAAATACGTGTCACAGGCAGAAGTTCTTATTAGTGTTCATGCTAGCTCAGGCCCTCGTGTTTCTCTCGTGTCTTCCTCATCATGTTTTAAAAAATACTAGTTACGTAATATTGAATGAAGATTTTAAATATTTTCATTCTCTTTCCTCTGCTATAGGAAAGGGTCTGCCAGAGCGTTGTGGGAGAAGAAGGCCCTAGAATTTGAAAGTCAGTTTAGACTGTTGATATCACTCTGGAGTATTTGCCTGTGAATCCTTATGCCTTGTAAACATATAGTATTAAAACTGCTCGTCTCCCAAACCCCTACTAATGAGTACTTATCTCCTGTTTGGGAGATAAGTAACTCATGAGTATCTGCTATTAGTCACTGAGGCAACCGAAGAGAGAATTCTGGCACCAGATTCTCGAGGCTAAGTGTTATTTTAGTCACCCCCTTTTACAGAATAATTCTATTATTTAAGATACCACAAACAGATCATCATCTTTAAGATAATCAGAATGGCTTCGTTGAGCCACAGTCATGGTCTTAATAAAAAGTATTGGACACATGTATTTAAAGTTTAAAACATGGCTTATTTGATAAATTATTTTTTAAGATTTTGTTACATAGGACATGTGGCTAAACTTAGTGTCAAACATGAGAAAAACAAGTCTGCAGGAGGGTGGGGTGGGGAGAGAATCGGCATCACGGTAAAACACAGCATTACTGTGCCGTCTGCACTTGGTGGCTCGCACTGTACCCAGCTGGTGGGAAAACGTTCCAGGAAAGGCAACGCGAAGGGAGTGCAGCGTCCCTAGAGTGTGGACTTGGTGACAGTGGCCTGGCCCTAGCGCAGGCCTCGCCGCACTCCGGCTTTGTAACTTAATAGAATACTTAACCCCCTGGACCTGCTTGTCATCTGTAAAGTGGGGGTGTGAAGGCCCATGGTAGGCTACTAGAAGATTCATTGACAGTCAGCACACACAGAGCATGTGTACCTTGGCAAATATCAGTGTCATTGGTACGTCACCAATCGGGTCAAAGTGCGTACGGGGGTGACACACTTGGTGGCCTCGCCAGGGCTGCAGCACCAGCTGATCGGAACGTATTGCGGGTGTTGCTGTGCTGTGTTTTCTTTCTGACGTCAGCTCTGAGGTGTTCGCAGTTGTTCTATCTTCCTCGTCAGTTTGATTAGAAAACTTTTTTAAAAAATAAACTTTCAGAAGAGATTTTATTAGATTTTTGCATTTGAACCCTGAAGATTGCCTCATGTCCTATATAATCCTTATACCTGTGAGCTAGTTGTTAGCCTCCTCACTTTTTCTTAAGAAAATAGGTTTTGGTAAATTTTCAAAGACCGTCATTACCTGGTCTTCATACGGGGTTTGTTTCTCGTTACGTTAGGGCTAAGTTCGCTGTAGAGCGTCGGCACTCGAGGTGACGGCGTTTTAGCCATACAGAAATAAGAGGCCGGGTTGCTGTCCAGGTACTTGGCCTCAGACACCTTGTGTCCTACTTTTCCCACAGACTTTTCTTTATCTCATAGAAATAGTTTCTTTTCTCGTCTGCTCCTTTGTACTCAGAAATGTCCCCTGCTTTCTGAGCTAGACGATAGGATTCTCATTCGTGTGTACACCTGTTACCTGTTGAAGCACTTTTTAATTACTCTCATTCGTCAGTGGTGTTCGTAGGTGCTTAGAAGTTCTTGTTCGCACCGATAAGCTAAAATGGAAGGAGTGGGGGTGGCTCTCCAGGTGTGACGTGCAGTGCAGAGTGCTTTCCGGGGAGAAGGCGGCTCTGTCCCCAGTACAGGTGGCGTCTAACCTGGTGGAACATCAGAGGAAGCTGACAGAAATGTGAAAGTCGGCTCCGCCCTCCACTGTCCAGCTCATCGTCCTTTGTCTTCCCGTAGGTGCCAGGACCAGTGAGGCCATCGTAGATGCTGCTCTCAGCGCTGTGCGCCAGCTCGTAAAGGACCGCCTTGCGGGGAGGGGTGGCGGCTACAGTTCTGGAAGACCGGTAGGTTGGTGAAAATTTTGAAGCCTGAGCGTGGACCCCTTGTGGAAGATAGGTTTTTAAAAAGTGTTTTAAATGGTGAACTTTCTAGTAAAAAATAGTAGGAAGGTTGGGTCTGCTGACCCCTGAGAGAGTCAGATGTCCAGCCTGGCCATTTGGCCTCCTCAGATCACCATCGCCAGTCAGTCCCTGGGATCTTGGCGCACCGCAGACCAGGGACCAGGCACCCAAGGGCCTTCCTCGTCCCCGGTCTGAATAAGGCAGTTTGGACTGCAGCGGAGCTCCAGGCCACTCTCCCATGCAGCTCCAAAGCTGGGGGGAGAGAGGCCACCTGGCCTCCAGATTGATGCTGACATGACCTCATGGCCTATATCTGTGTTAGCTGAAATCTGTGGGGAAATCTGCATACATGCGTGGGGAAGAAGAGAAAAACGTTTCTGTGCTGTGGGTTGGTATGTTAGACGGCCGTGCCTGAAATGTGAAGTTTAACCACGACATGCTTACGTTCTTGTGAAAAGGCGTTGCAGTCTTACTGACCGAATAGAAAAAATTGCTCTTCACTCTTAGGAGACCGGAAGAACGTCTTTATGCAGACTTAGGACTGACCCAAGATTTCGTGCTCTTGCCTTTTACTTCAAACTTAGGCATTTCATGGCCACAGTTGTCTCCTCTGCCTCCATGGCTTTTGGCCGAGGCAGCAGAAAACGGTACAGCAATACTGACTTGCTCAGGGTTAGTACTGAAGAAAGTTATTTGAGAAAAGAAAGGGTTAAATGCTATTTGTAGTGTTCTTGAATGGTAGAGACTTTATGGAAAGATAGTAACTGTAGCTCCACGTAACACCCTGGAGTAAGCCAGCAGCCGTGCTTGAGCGTGAATTAGAACAGTGTCGTCAAGGTGATTCTTTGGGCCACGTCGAAGTTTCTCTTAAAACAGCAAGTGACAGGCTTCAGGTATCTTACACTGAATGTACTGGTGTCTGCAAGTAAATACTGTTTACCGAGCAAAAATAATAATACTGCACAATGTTCCCCATTTGAGGAAAGTGGTTTTCACTTAAAAACTCAAAAGCTTCGTTAAAATGTAGAAGCAATTGTTTATGTGTGTGTTTGGACTAGGAATCAAGCTCCGTTTGGCCACGTGTAGTTTAATGTTTAATGTCATGATCTCAGGGTAGAAGTGAAAGTTCGAGTAAGAAAGACGTGATTGAGCTGACCGACGACAGCTTCGATAAGAACGTCCTGGACAGCGATGATGTGTGGATGGTTGAGTTTTATGCTCCTTGGTGTGGACACTGCAAAAAGTAAGTGCCTTTTAGCAGGTCCTTTTGCAGTCATGGTGCTTTGAATACGCTCACCTAGCTTGCTTTGGGCTTTTTGGGGTTTTTTGTTTTGACCTTCTTCACCCCTTACCCCACCCCTGCCCCGTGCAATAGCCAGTCTGTTCCCCGTATCTAGGAGCTCGGTCGTCTGAGTGTGTTTAGGTTCCACATGTAAGGGTGTGGAGCTCCCTCTGGAAGAGCTGAACCGGATCATAGATGTCACCGACATCTCCTCCCAAGAAGCTCTGACTAAGTGAATGTTAAACTTGGCGTCAGTGCCGAGGGTTTTCACCATCACATTTCCAAAGATTAACTGGGAGATAGCAAACCTGGGGACAGTGACGGGGACTGGGGAGCAAACGCGAGGGGTAGCATCGTGTCTTCCATAAAGGTGCGTGGGAATATTGTCCAGGTGGGACGTGACTGAGTTGGGCAGAAGCGCACACGTCGGTTCAGGCGTTCGGGCTGACGGAAAATCCTTTTCTGTAGCCTAGAGCCGGAGTGGGCCGCTGCAGCTACTGAGGTAAAAGAGCAGACGAAAGGAAAAGTGAAGCTGGCGGCCGTGGACGCCACGGCGAACCAGATGCTCACCGGCCGATACGGGGTGAGTCTGTCGCGAGGCCCCTCTGCCTCCCGGCTCTCACCTCATCCAGTGTGCCAGGCCTCCCTGCGAGGGAGGCGGGGGGTGGTCGGCCTTTGTGTAATGAAGAAATGAAGTCACTCTGTGGTTAAAACTCACAGCTGATAAACCCAGAAGTCAGGCCTGCTTTTTCCCCCGTCCTCTGTGCTTGCTGTGAACCCTCAGCTTGCCCAGGCTTTTGCAAGTTGTCCATAGGGCTTTTGAGGTTGGTCCATTTGTTCTACAGCAGGTACAGTGAGTGTGGATCCAGGGTTTGGCTCAGATTCGGCCACGCCTGTTATCCGGCCACGTAAAGACCCATTTGACACCTCTGTGCGTCCTGCCTCAGCCCTTGAAGCAGGCTGAGAGTGTTTTTTCCCCACTGAATTCCCTAGAATGTGGCTTTAGAAACCATAAAGTTTACCTTACTTCGTATTAATTGTTAATTTGATTTTTTTAAAATAGATTAGAGGATTTCCTACTATCAAGATATTTCAGAAAGGCGAGCCTCCTGTGGACTATGACGGGGGCCGGACAAGGTCCGACATCGTCTCCCGGGCCCTTGATCTGTTCTCTGATAACGCACCCCCTCCCGAGCTGCACGAGGTAAACCACCTTGGTCACCCGTCAGTCATCCGTAGGAAGGAGAGCTTTGCGCCCTCAGTGGGGGTGTTAAAGCAGTAATGACCCTCCCCTTTTCAAATCGAGCTCTTTTCCTTCTTTTAAGATGCTCTTGGAAGTGTTTTTGTACTTACAAATGGGCAAAACCTGTCTGATAAACTGCTGCTTTTCGTAACTTTTAGCACCAGAATCATTACACTGTGAATGTAATTGTACCTAAGCTTCTGAGTGGGCCTCTTCATACCTTGTTCTCAAACAAATAGCTAACGTTTATTGAGCACCTAACCACGGAGCAGGCATTGTTCTGGTGCTTTTGTGTCGCTTTTTCTCATTTAATTCTCACGGGGACACTTAAAGGTAAATACTGTGTTTAATCTTCATTTTACACGGGAAGAAATCGAGGCACAGCCTCGGGTTTATGTAAATACATGACGTAAGTACACACGTCCATGCGTCTACCCGCCTGAACGGTTACGCGTCGGAACCAGGCCGTGCCCAGCGTTCTCACCTCAGACGGTACACAAGTAGGTGCCGCCACCACCTCAGAGAGGTGCTTGGAAATAAGCGGCAGAAAGCTTTCGCGGTGTTTCTCCAAAGCTCATGGGGAAGCGTCCCTTGACAGAAGTCTCATCTGCCTTTTGAATTCTCTGCTCTGCAGTGAAAGCGATGGTTCCGAGTCCTTGTTTTCACGCTTGCCTCTGGTCTGTGTCCCGCGGCCTTCCAACCATGCCTTGTCTTCTGGGTCCCACAGATCACCAGCGAGGACGTCGCCAAGAAGACCTGTGAGGAGCATCAGCTCTGCGTGGTGGCCGTGCTGCCGCATATTCTCGACACTGGTACGCTGGACCGGAGCGCCGCGTTCCTTGTCCTGTCCTGCGAACGCTTTCTAAACGGTGTCACCGATTCCTTCATTTTTAATCTTCAAAATTTTTTGTTTTCAAATCAGGAGCTGCAGGCAGAAATTCTTATTTGGACGTTCTTCTGAAATTGGCAGACAAATACAAAAAGAAAATGTGGGGGTAAGGCTTGAACTCGCCGCCTCAGCATCGTTGGGGTAGGAGAGGAGTGCTTCTCCGGAGTGTCCGGCCCCCTCTGTTCTCTAGGACGTGTCCCTTTGTCGCTTTGGCACGTTGTTTATTTAAGGCATGAAAATAATTGTCCCGTAGGAAGAAAAATAACGCAGGTCTCTTACTGATGGGGCACTTGTTGGCACAGCATGTTCTTCCTCACAGAAATTGTGTTTAAATGCCGGTTGGGGTTCCAGGCTAGCAGGGGAACGCTTCCTGAGTAACACAGCTGAGCTCTCGTGCGACCTCGAAGGCCAGACGAAGAAGGAAGAGCTCGAGGCCTGGTCCTTTACCCTCTTCCAAGTGAGGGCCATTTATCTTTCGGCTTCTCGTCCTCAGTGTGCACTGCGGTCCCGGGCACCTCGCCCTCCCGCTGTGCTCACAGGGACGTGGCATCTCCTCTGTTCAGATTTATCCTGTGCCCATAGGAGGCTGCGTTGCGAAGTTTTTCATGTTCCCCTTTGCGGAAGTGGGGAATTTGGTCGAGCATTTTTATATGTACCGTATAATGACATGCCCATGACTTTTAAAAAGAAATTGCTACATTTTTTAAAGAACATGCCTGACCACCTGAATGATAACCTAAGTGAACGGAGACAAATTCACGAGGTTCAGTGGACAGCATTTTGGCGGCTGCGGGGCAGACAGTCCATGTGGGAGGCTTCTGGAGTTGAGGTTTAGAGGAGCTTTAGTTTCACTTAAGAGCACGTCTAGAATGTTATTTTTTCAAACTTAACCTTCTGTTTTTTATTCCTATGCCCATGTCATTCCACAAAACATTTCTAGTGTGGTCTTTCGTTCGTTAAGATCTACTAGCTGGATCCCAGTTTGAAAGGAATCTTTGCCCTGAAACCAGTCTGCTCTCCTAGGTGGCTGTGGACGGAGGCTGGAGCCCAGTCTGAGCTTGAGAACGCGCTGGGGATTGGGGGGTTCGGGTACCCTGCCATGGCAGCCATCAACGCACGCAAGATGAAGTTCGCTCTTCTCAAGGGGTCGTTCAGTGAGCAAGGCATTAACGAGTTTCTCAGGTAGCTCTCTCCTCTTTGATGCTGCTTCGTTGGTTCTGCTGTGCTTTTGGTTCGAAACTAGGTTTGTGTAGACCGGGCAGTGAAAGGGGTTATTTTTGCCTGTGACGTTCTAGAAAAGTTCATGTTTGTTAATTTGAGCTCTTCAGTCACCTCCCTGTGCTTTTCTCTCTTTTGTGGAGGTAGTCTGCAGAGTGGCTGATGCTAATGCTCCCTGTTCCCAGGTTACCTTGTCATTCCGTGCCCTTGGCGTTGGGCTCTTCCTGATTCGTGTTAAGGTCTCACGGGCGAGAAGCACAGCCCGTGTCACCCGTTCCCACCCAAGCAAGCTTCGTATCCTTGACCCCACATGATTTGATTTCCACTTCTGGGCAGCGACCCGGAATGTAGTTCTTTGAAAGTGGATGCACTTACTTAAGGGACTGCCACTGGGCAGCGAAGTGATGGGTTCTCAGACTCAAAACCAGCTTACAGCGCTCTGTGCCCTCGTCCTGAAACTGACAGTCAGTTTCGGCAGATTCAGGGCGTTGACTGACCCTGTACTTCTCAGGTGTGTGGTAATTTGATTAATGCCTCTTTCCCACAGCCCAGTTCCACACGGTGACTCTCTTACGTGGAATTTTATCTCCATTCGCTACTGTAGCGTCTGGTTGAATTCTCATCTCTGGGTCAGTTTAAGAAAGAATTCCCTGCCCTCGGGAAGCTTACTGTGGAACAGGATGTGGCGCGTCGATGGGGAGACGCCTCCTCAAATGTACTTCATCCTTTTCAGCCACGAATTCCAACATTGAAAACCTTAGGAAGTGTGCGAGTCATAAGGAGCAGTGAGATTACGCCTTTGTGCTCGCTCGCTGGAAATCACAAATTCAGTTAAACCCCAGCTTTAATTTTATTCACGTTTATTTTCAACCAGTTTTCCTTTTCCGGCTGGTTTTGTTTCTAGTTCAGAGGAGGTGAATGCTTCATGGAAAAGGTACAGGGAACACTGGACGTTGTAAACTTGAGACAGTAACTTTTGCGCTTGAGATGGTACAGGCCACTGATTCCCAAACTCGGTGTCTTGTCTGCCTCGGAGCTTGAGGTGTGACAGGAGTGTGACTGTCCTCTGTAGATCGTTGGGAGGGCCCGTTTTAAGTGCTTCTGTTCGCCACGAGAAGCTGAGAAAAGGAATGGAATTTTAGTTTTACAATACCACCCTTCAGAAAGTCTTTTCTCACACAATTAGCTTGTATCTTAGCAAAGTACGTTTGCTGTGTATTCAAATTTTTGGCAGCAGCCGTCTTGATCTGATGCCGAGGCCTGAGGAGTTTCCCGCCTGGTTGTGTTGTCCCTGATTGAAAAGGTGATTCTGTCCAGGGGGTGCTTTTCCAGAACAAGCCATGAGAAATGGCTCCACGTAAACGTGAACGTGGCGGGCAAGTCGTGCTTTTCCAAGTTGTGCCCTCATCTGCAGCAGCCGTCCGTTGTAATGCGTGTGCTTGTTTCGCTCTTGTCCCCAAGGGAGCTGTCTTTCGGGCGCGGATCCACAGCGCCTGTAGGAGGGGGCGCGTTCCCTGCCATCAGCACCAGAGAGCCTTGGGATGGCAAGGACGGCGAGGTGAGTGTCCGGGACTGAGGCCGTGTGCACGGGATGCGTTGCCGAAACTCCCGTCCGTCCTTTTTCCCTTCCCGATCCTTGGGCATCTTTGCTGCTTGTAAAGCAGATCCTTTCCCTCGGGCTGAAGCCTTGGCGTGACGCCAGAAATACCGCAACTGCATAGGCCTTCTGGGGGGTTCTTTCTCAGGACCTCCCATCCCATCCTCCACGTTAAGTGCTATGAGGGGTTTGGTGTTCTTGACAGAGGCGACAAGATCAATGTCAAGAGTGAGGTTACTTTCCTGATTGTTACCCCAAAGTGAACATTTAACCCAGATTCACTTACCTCCCCTGTGGAAATGTCAAATGTGGCTCTGAAATTAGCATTTAGCCCAGTACACGTCTCTGCTCTGTGCTCCTCCAAAGGCCAAGGCAAATAGCCGTGAGTAGGACCACGTTTCACGTAAGTCCTCGGCTTTTCAGACACCTGTGTAATAGGCCTGGATTGGGAAAAACTGGTTTTGTCATCCGGGGAGCTCTAGGCACGCGATCGCTGCCCTGAAAGGTGAGGTGGCTGAACTCCTCGCAGGCCGCCCACCTGCGGCTCCGCGGTAGCCGCGCACAGCCTGACGGTGGCTTCTGCTTTACAGCTTCCCGTGGAAGACGACATTGACCTCAGTGACGTGGAGCTGGACGACTTAGAGAGAGACGAGTTGTGAGAGGCTCCGCGTAGGCTTCGGTTTGCTTTTCTTGGGAGCGGAATTTCCAGCAGTGGCGGAACGTCCTTCACAATCAGACGAATCTTCCAGTGGCCTTTTAGTCGAGAAGTCGCGCTTGGTTGGTCATCTGAAAACACTGCAACAGTGAACTTTTGCATCTCAAGAAAACGGTGAAAAATTCTATGAATTGTAGCCAGTGAATTGGGTTGTATTCTGTCAAGTATCGTTTTGAAAAACTGATGGGCTATTGAAACTGTCCTCCCTCCCTCTGACTGCTGCTTGGTGTGCTTGGAGACTGTTTCTTACGTGAGTTTTTTATGTGATTCTTTCATTTGAATACTAATGGCTCTTTTCCATTAAAGAATAAATATTTTGGACAATGTCAACAAATGTATGAAATTAGTGTCCACATCGTAAATTCAGTCTGACGTTTAGCCAGTAAATCAACGTTATGAAGGGACGACCCCGATGTCTTTCCTTTCTATGACCTTGGGATTCAGATGCCACCGTCTGGATGCCTGCCGCCACACAGATCTTACCTGCGTCCTGCAAGGCCCAGTTCTCTCTGTAAACATGAACTGTAACGCGAGTTTATACAGAAGGATACAAAGCAGGGCGTTGTCAGCTGAGAACTGCATTTTGTGCCCAATATTTTCTCTCTGGGCCACCACCAGTGACTGCTAGGGAGTATGGCTGGTTAGACAGTGAGCTCGAGGTTTGCAATGTTATCCGAGTCTTCACAGGACGTCCAGTGAGACGTGAACTACAGCGGCAGGTCACCAGTTCACGTGTAGTCCCCACTGATGTAAACCACGCAGGACACGAAGTTCTGGATTACGTTAGAATACACGTGAAGACACGGTTCAAAGGCCTTGAGAGCATTTGTTTATTGTAACTTACAAAAAATAAATACAACTGTAACTAACTTTTGTGGGCAGCGTCTCTAAAAGCTAAGTTCTGTAGGACACAGGGTTCTGCTGAGGGAAGGGAGCGTCTGTCGTCGTCTGCAGGGACACGAGGCCAGGTGGTGCCCGCGCGTCTTTCAGTCAAGAAGGCTGAGGTCGATGCGGAAGTAGACGTAAGGAAAATAGTCTTGGTTGTTGAGCTGCAACCCGGGGATCTCCACCGATGCCTACAAAAGAAGACGTGGTCATGTTCCAAGTGCGTAAACAGCCTCCGGTTGGGCCTTTATGTTTCCGAGGAAGCCGTCTAGGCCCGACCACACCTTCTGCCCTGCTCAGCCCCCTCTCCCCCGGCCTTTCCCCCACAACCTCCTCCACTCTCGTTTGTGAAATGGAGGCTTCACAACAGTCCGGCAGGTGCCATTTGGTGGCAGCATCTCCCGGTGGAGAGGCGGCCCTGACTAGAAAGCAGCACCTAGTTCTGGGCCTTAGACCTACGTCCAGCACACTCGCAGCTGCCACTTGATCCAGGTGTCGGAAGACCGAGTTGAGAACCTCTCGTAACCGCTTGGTGGCTGACTTCTTGTGAGGCTGGAGGAGCACGGCCTGAAAGTTCACCGGGAGTCCGTACCTTCTCAGATAAAAGGCGTAAACAAGTCAGAC
The DNA here is from genome assembly GCA_030015415.1 of Cynopterus sphinx. Classification (NCBI taxonomy): domain Eukaryota; kingdom Metazoa; phylum Chordata; class Mammalia; order Chiroptera; family Pteropodidae; genus Cynopterus; species Cynopterus sphinx. The sequence continues at coordinate 2,576,583 of CM057383.1, read as the reverse complement.
AAATGGGCAAAAGGGCCGGGCAAGAAATAGCGCGTTCTCACAGCCAGCGTAGCCTGAGAAAGTAAAACTCGGCTGAGCAAAAGGTCTAGGGTTGGGTGGAACGAATCATTGGATCCTTCCGGATAGAAACATCTAGAATGTGCTAGCCCACTTGTGACTGATAGTTCTCGGCAAGAGCTGAGGGGTCGTCCCCAGCCGTGCGTGCTCATCAGGCGGTGAGAGCCCAGGGTGAGTGGAGGCGACTGGACTGATTGTTCTGACCCAAAGCATTTCCCTAAAACCCAGCTTAGCTGATTTTTCTCCACTAAAAGCAGCAAAAATATATGTGATTTATCCAGCTTGTTCCTTTTGCTGAGTTTTTGGACAGAGAAGATTTTAAACGGACTTCGTGGGCCTGAGCACACTGAAAATCACTTGCCGGCAGCTACAAGGGTAACCGAGAACTGTAAATAATAAACACGTTTTGACTCAGTTTTTTCTTTTTAAATATTCTGTCAGCAGGTGCTCCGACGTCTGTACCGGTCACCTAGGCGTCTTCGGTATGTCCCAAGCCAGGTGTGCGAAAGCAGCCCTTAAGCCAACGCGCTTGGACTTGGCTGACACGCGAGGGATTCACAGGGGCAAGCTCTGTTCATCTTAGTTTTCATTTCCCATTCAGTGTCCGTAACGCATCCCCCGGCTCCCACACATCTCAGTCCTCGCCTCCGGCCGCTAACGGCGCAAGCGTTCACTGACATACCGAGATCTGGTCTGCAGAAAGGCGACAGCGGGCTGTCGGGATCGCTTCCGCCGGAGCCAGGCGCCCGCCCTGCCTCGGCCTGCACCCCACGCACCGAGGACACCGGAGCCACCCCTCCCTGCTGTGGTCCCCTTCTCCCCCGAACTCCCCAGAGCTCTCATTCCAGACTTCAGTGTCCAGTGTCCTAGTCACCCAGTCTTCGCCAGCACGCTCGAGCCTCACTCACCAGCGACCACCTCCTGGCCGGCTCCCAGGGACATCTAGAACGTTGACCTTCCCTCCCTTTGACTCGTCACACAAGCCAGTCATCTGTTCCCCAGGAAAGACCTGGCCCTAGATCCAGGCTAACTGGCTCCCTGGCGGCCTTCCCCTGTCTCTCCACAGCCCACCCCCCAGCCAGGCCCGTCTCGGCTGATGGGAGCCTCTGGCTCACCACCCCGAGGAGGAGCCAGCTCTTCCTCAGCCGAGGGTGGGGTCCCCTGCGCTGCGATGTTGTCCTATCCAGACATCTACTCTGTCGGGGCCGGGTGACACAGGGAAGCTGGAGGACGGGTCTGGGAGGGAAGATGAGCCAGGGGGAGGCTATGATGGGAGGATGACACGCGGAGAGCAATGGGGGACAGCAGGGACAGCTGGCGGCCAGGTGGGTGGCTGTGGGGGGTCCAGGGCGGGGCAGGGGCCAGGGAGACCTCCGGGCTGGGGCGCATCTGGAAGAAAGGCCACAGCCAGCCATGTGTTCGCGACACAGCACGCGCTCAAGGCACGGCACGGAGGCAGGCCGCAAAACATTCTTCCTGTTTGATTCCATTTCCACAAAAATTTAGTCAAAATTATTCACATCTGTCCATTCAAAAAGCCAAAAAGCCGAAAATCTGAGGGAATGCACACCAGCATGTCAGTGGCATTTCCCTCTCGGTGTTAAACCGTCCGGTGGTTTCTCTTCACCCTCTGCGCTTACCGATAGTTTCCCAAATTGCCACAGCGACCCTATTTTGCTTTTGTTTAAAAAAAAAAAAGCCAAATAAGTTTTGGTGGTTGGATCTGGTTTGGGTTTTACTTTTGGTGCTGCCTTGCGGTTTGGGCCTCAGAGGTCAAGGCCGAGACAGGGCTGGTGTTTCTTCCAGGAGCCCCTGGGCCCTGGTGGGCAGCGGGGAGAGGGGGGGTCAAAGGAGCCAGCTGGGGAGAGCAGGGACACCTGCCCCAAGTCCGGCAGGAAAGAGACAGAGCACCGGACAGCAGGGGGCCTCAAGGCGGAGGGAAGAAGGTTCCCTGGACTCGGGAAACCCGGACGCGGTGCCGAGAGCCAGGTGGAGCAGAGGCTGGAAGGGCCGAAGTGGGGAGCCCAGGTGTCCCCGGAGCTGGCTCCGCCCGGCCACCCCCTGCTCGGGCGCCTCCCCACCTACCTGAGCACGGACTCCACAAACACCCTCAGCGCCTTGATGTGGATCCAGGCGATAAAGGCTTCGCTGAAGTTCACCTTGAGCCAGCGCAGCAGGGGGCCCTGCGGGGACAGCAGAGCCGTGACCCCTCCGGGCCGCTCCCCCTGGGGCCACTCCAAGAAAGGACGCAGGCTGGACAGAGCGAGCCCTGAGCCGAGGAGAAAGGCCAGGGGCCGGCAGAAGCAGCGAGCTGGGGGGACGGGCCCAGGCGAGGCCGGGGGCCGCGTGCTCCACAGCGCCTGGTGCCGGGCAAGCTCAGCGGGCAGCCACCTGGCACATGCGCGGGGCCACCTCGGGCTGGGCCGCAGGCGACTGGGCAGCCCCCGACCTGAGGGGCTTCCGGCTGACACTGTGCCGCCAAGAGGCCCGCCTTCTTGGAAGGCTCTGGCCCGGGCTGCAGGTCACCCACCCGCTGCCACCCCTGGGGGCTCCTCGCACGAGCACAGCCCCTCGGGGCCGTGGCGGCGGTCACTGACGCAGGTGTGGTCATCTGGGGGACCTCAGAGTCTTGGAGCGAAGGCTCTGAGCTCCCACCTGAGACCTCCGCCTGCCCGCTCAGGTCAGGGCTGCCCAGCCACCTCCCCAGCCACCTCCAGGCGGGGCAGAGGCACCCTGGCCCCCAAGCACCATCCTCTGCTGGGGGCTGGCAGCCCAGCGAAGGCCCCACAGATTAGGAAGAAGGGATCGTTCGGGACTCCTCCAGCCGAAGACCTCCGAAGCCGCATTAGATACAGAAAATGCAAGGATTGGCCTCCTCAGCGACGCCTGCGCTGGCGAGGACATGCGAGCCAGGGAACCCCAGGGCTCCCGGGGGTTTGCTTACCTCACCCTCGCCCTCACTCTCTCTCTCTCTGTCGCTGTGCCCCGCGGCTGGCCTATCGGGGTTCCCTAGCGGGGTTACCTTAACCTTGTGGTCCGGGAAGGTGGATGATCCCTTTTTAAGAGCAACACAGGAAGTTTGCTAAAGGCACAGAAATGATTTATTAATCCTTCAGGAAGCATCATGCATCGCGAACGCACAGAAATCAACCTCCTCGCCTGAAAAGCCTGGCCCGGCCTCGGACTGGGGGCCGGCGGCGCGGGACATGTGACGGTTGGCCGTCGGCCCCCGGGGGTATTAAGGGCCTCTGTCTGGCTCCACGCTCCATGGAAAGGGACAATCGATCGGCCGCCAGCAAAGCGGTCAGGTCCCGCATCCCCGCCTCTGCCCGGCCTGGGCCAGGGCCTCGCCGCGCCAGCAGACAAGGACAGGGCCAGCTCCGGGAGGGGCCTGTGGGGCCGCCCGTCCGTCTGTCTGGCTTGGTCGAGGTGTCTCCACCACGCCCGGCCCACGGCGGCCTCCTTGGCAATCAAGATGCTCTTAGGCCTGCTACGGCAGAACGCCGGTCGGTCGTGCTGCTGGGACCTGTCACCCTTCATCCTCAGCCTCTCCAACAGGCGGAAAGCGCAGGAAAAGCCCACCCTGCGCTCTCAAAGGGAAGCGACGACACCGGGGACCCGGCCCGGCCCCGCTGGTTGACAAGCCGCCCGAAGGGTGCAGGACGCTGGCCGTGCCCACCTCCAGACAGGCTCGGGGGTAAGAGATTCTAATACTCAGGGGCGGGGCCGTCCCCAGCCGTCCCCGGCCGTCCCCCGCTCACTGGCGCACAGCGAGAGCCTCCAAGGGACTGAATGCTTCCGAGGCAGCGTCTCCTTCAAAGCGCCATTCCCCGCCACGCCCCCCAGAGATACCCTGGCATGACTCCCCGGGGCATGTGGGGGCGCAGAAGTCCACACCGTGTGAAAAAGCACCCGCCGGGAACCTGAGACCCGGGCGGCAGGTGCAGAGCTCGCGTGTCGCCTCGATACTCAGGGGTCTGTGCCAGCACACAGGCGGGTGCCAAATGCCCAACCTGACCACCTGTCCGCCGGGCAGGGCCCGCAGCCTGGACCCTGTGGAAGGTGTTATCCGGTTTCCACCCCGACACACTGCAGGGAGTGTGGGCCAGGACGAAGGCAGCGGGGACAAGTGTCAACTAAAGAGCCTGCGGGAGCATTCCCGGGGTCGGGGCCTCGGACCGGGAGGAAGCCTTCGGGTTTCGGCTCTGGCTGGTGACACGTCTCCCACCTGGCTGGGCAGGTGGGTCTGCGGCCTCGGGTCTGAGAAGTGGGTGTGCTCGTTTGCTGTGCACCCGTGTCCACACCCACACACGTGTGCGCATGTGCCTATGCTTGAGGCGAGGAGGGTTAAAGTGCCCCATGTGATCGGTTCCCGTTTCCTTCAAAGGGAACAGGCCAGCCCAGCGGGGCTGTGAACCCATCTTGGGGGCCCCATGGCTGGTGCTCACTCCTGAGGGGCGACTTGCCTGCTGTCCCTCTAAAAGGCCGTTGTTGACCCAGATAGGTCAGGCCCGGGGTGCAGAACCCCCGGCTGATGTTGGGGAGCCTCCAGGCAAACACTCGGCGGCCGGGGAGGGAGGGAGCGCTTCCTGCCCTTCACTTAAGCAGGGACGTCCCTCCCAGAGGCCTGGAGCACGTCCTCCTCGTTCCCGTCCCCCTCTCTGTGCTAGAGGCAGGTGCTCCCAGGACCTCCCTAGTGAGGGGACTGGAACTTCCCACCCGACGGGGGCCACCGGCCGAGCCCCACTCTGCCCCTGGAGGCGCAGGCCGGGATGCGTGGGTTTCGCAGAGCGGCAGTGACTCTCCCAAGGCCACGGTTCCCATTCCAGGAAGGAAAGTCGGGCATTTGCCCTCCTGAGCTCGCCTGAGTCTCGGGGATAAGCACCCGCTCGTGGCTAAAAACACGGGGAGGTGGATCCAGGGGCCACACCACGCCTGGGAACCGCACCGCCGGGGACGGCAGGGCGAGCGCAGGCCTCGCTCCCGGGGCGGTGGCACTGCCCGCTTCGCCGGACCTCGGGGGCATCCGGCCGGGGGGTCCCCGTCCCGGGGCAAACGCGCGCTAACCTCTCAGAGCCTCGACCTCTCACCCGCGAAACGAAGCTACGATCCCCTCCGGGAGAGGCGACGCCAGGCTCGGTGGGGTCTAGCACGGAGGGCCCAGACGCTGCCCCCGCAATTCCGCGTGCGCCCTGCCCCCGCTCTGGCAGCCCCGGGGGAGCACACGTCCTCAGCGGCACGCCCACTCCCGGGTTGGGGGCACGACGGAGGCCTGCGGAGGGCGCGGAGGCCACCGCTGAGCATCCCGCCCGCGTGCGCACTCACATACTGTTGCTTCTTATCCGACAGCAGCCTGGTCATCTCGTCCCTTTCCCTTTGGATCTCTGTCTCGTCGTAGTAAAACTCGCGGACCATGAACCTGCAGAGAGAGAGAGGCGCTCACCGCGGGGCTCAGGGGGCGGAGGGGGCCCGGGGGCGCTGCCGCCGAGGCCTCACTTGTTCTCTTTGGCTTTGGTCTTGAAATCGTCGATCACTTTGCGAAACAGGGTCACGGTGAAGAGGCCGCCCTCCTTGTCCTCGGCGATCAGCCTGTCGGAGAGAAGTGTCACCCGGGGACGCGTTCCCAGGCCCCATTCCCAGGCCCCATGCTGGAGCCGGCTGGAGTGGCCGGCCGGCCCCGTAGGTCCCTGCAGAGGTGCCTTCCGTCCCCCTCGGCCTGGTGGCCTTGGCACAGGGGCCCCGACAGCCCTGAGGGTGGGGGAACCCAGGCCGTCACCGACTCGTGGCCCTGTGGCTTGGCTGCCCGCCACTTCCCCTCCCGTCCTGGCCCTCACGTGCCCTCCGAGCTAAGGCTCAGTGGCCTTTGGGCCATGTAAGCGCAGGGCCTTGAGGGGAGGCAGGGGTCGCAGTCGAGCCGTGCACAGCGATCTGGGCTTTGGCTCCTGTTCACGAAGGGCCACTCCTGGGTGTCTGCCACCCCGTGTGCACCCAGGGGCCCCTGGGCCTGACATGCTGTGCTCACGACGACGCAGTGTGGGGTTCCGGATGGCGGAAACCATCTCCCCGAGGCCATGTCACATCCAGAGTCGCAGTATTCCAATCAGACCCGACCTCCCGGTACACCTCGATGCGAAACCACTGTGGCCACTGTCCCCGAGGATGTGGGGTTGTTGGGGCCAGCGGTTCAAGCATCTTGAGCCCCGCTGGCCAGCGGACCCAATAATGGGAGCCCTCGGGCCCGGGCAGGGTGTCATGGCATGCTGGCTGGGTCCCCTTTCCTGTCTCTCAGAGCCCACACTCGTAGGGGCTCGCTCTGGGCTCCAGAGACCTTTCCAGAGTCACCCCTGCCGACCCTCCGGTGCCCACTGACAGTGCGGGGCCCGGAGGCTCTGGCCTGAGAGGCCAAGCCTCCCGCAGGTGGAGTGCCCGGCGCCTGGCCACAGAGGAGCAGCGCTGGACAGCCGCGTACGCTCTTGCCCGTCAGGCCAGCGTCCAGGGCCAGCTGCTGTGCCAGTCTGTGCCGCCCCTCCCCCAGCAGACATGGCCGCCCCTGGCCCGGTCCTCCATGTGACCTCAGGCTGTGACTGTCCTGTTCCCTGCTCCCCTCAGTTCAGCTCCCGATCACTATCTCCTGTGCGGCCTGAGCCTGGCAGAGCCAGCCTCGCAGCCGACGCCCCAGGCCAGAGGCCTCCGGGCTGCGATGGCAGTGGGCAGGGCCGCCCTCGGGCCGAGCTGTGTGTGCCAGGAGGCAGATGGGTGGGCATGGCTGCCCAAGCCTCACGGGCAAGGCTTTTAAAATGACAAGCTACTCCAGGCATACGGAAAGGCCTAGAGGGTGACCGGTTCCTAGGTGTCGCCTAGGACATCAGTCTTCACCCAGCAGAACCCCCCGTGGCCTCCCAGCTGTGTTCCGCTCTCTGCCCCGAGGTCACCCCGGTGCTGAGCTTGGCCCCTCTCATCCCCAAACACCCCGAACACTCTACTCCGCACCTGCAGGGGCCCAGGTCCCACGGGGGTTAGTTTTGTCCGTTTTGAAACCTGAAATCAACGGCTTCCTGCCGCGTGTGCCGTCTGCAGCTTTGCGCTTTCCACTCCGCGTCATACCGTGGGTCCCTCCCCCGCTGCTGCACGCAACCCTCAACCGCTGGTTCCCCCAGCTGTGTGGTTGTGTTCATGGTCTTTGTCCCTTCTGGCACTTTCCCAGCCCTCGCTAGCCGCTCCCGCGCTGGCCCCAGCAGGCCACGTGCAGAGACTGTTTCCCACCCCTGCCCCTCTCGGTAGCCACCATAGCTAGGCCCTTCCTTGACCCTTGGGCGGGGAAGAATTGATGCCAAGATGAAAAGGCAGAGTGGAGGGCAGCCAGGGAGGGCAGCCAGGGAGGGCTTCCCGGAGGAGGGGGCAGGGAGGCGGAGTCCGTGTGGCCCTGACGGAACCCCAGGCCGAGGGGGTCCTGCGGGCCCAGTGTTTGGGGTTCGGCGCCCCCAGAGCATCTATACGTGCTTAAAAGGGCCCTGGGGTCAGCTGGGGTCTCACTTACTTGGTTGACCGAGGGACCACCATGTCCGAGAGGGACTCGTAGGTTTTCTGCCACTGCGTGTAGCTTGGCCTGTGACAACACAGAACGGGTCCGTGAGTTCTGCACAAAGAGGCTGCGGGGTGACCTGAGTGTTTAGGGAGCTGTACACCCTTTTCCTGAAGGACTGAGGAGCAGCACTGGGGCCAGAGAGAGCCCCAAACCTCCCTTGAGGCCCGGCCACAGGCACTGGGCCCCCCCTGCCCAGCCCCATCCAGCAAACCCACGAGGCCCTAGCTCCACGGAGGGGCTGTGTGGAGGGCTCGGCCAGCGACACCCGCTGGGAGCCTGCGAGTCGGGGCCCTCGGTGGCCTTGGGAGAGACAGACAGCCTGGGAGTGAAACGGGCCTGGCTGTGGCCTCAGGCACGTAGTAGGTGCTCAAAGAACAGCTGCCTCTGCCACTGCCACCCCAGCACGAGCACTGCTGCCTCGCCCCTCCTGCCACCGCACCGCGCCCCTGAGGGCTCCAGGCCGTGGGGGCTCCTTCCTCTGCACCGGGCAGGGCCAGCTTTCCTCCACCGTCACCCACGCAGGCCGAGACCCCAAGCCGCCGCCTTCCCGGCCCACTCACTTGGGGACGATGACCAGAAGTGTGATCAGATACTCGGAATCCAGCACGAAGTCTTCCTTGCTCACGATGTCACTCAGCGTCCGAGTGAAGAGGTTGCCCCTGAATCCACGTGGGACAAAGGGGGTGTGGTCAGCGGAAAGACACACGGGGGTCACAGACCCCGGTACACCCATGACACATGGGGGGGGCACAGGCCCTGGCACACCCATGACACGTGGGGGGCACAGGCCCCGGTACACCCACAACACACGGGGGTGCGGCAGTGGGTAGGAACTGTCCCCTGGGGAAGGCAGGGCCCGGGGGTTCCGTGTGCCCCCAGCTCCGTGTCTGGGTGGCCAGAACTGCTGCCTCTGGCAGGGACTCAGGCGCTGTCACCGTCACCTGAGGGGCTGCTGAATCCAACACCCCAGACACCTGCAGTGCCCCCGGGTGCAAGCCACTGCTGTTGCGGGGGGGCCGCTGGTGGCAGGAGGCTTCAGTTACTCCGGTGTCACCGCAGAGGCTGGCTCGCGGAGCCAAGCGGGCCGTCCCGGGCAGACAGGCCCGAGGGAGCTGCGGGTCACTTTACGCGCCTCGCAGGCGCGGCGGCCGGGGACACTCACCTGAAATAGCTTCCTCCGTGCCGGGGGGGGGGGACCCGGCCGGCATTGAGGTCACTGTATTTTTAGCACGGGGACCAAGGCTGCGCCATCGGCAGCCGGGCCAGGGTCCGGCTAACGGACCGTCCGGACGGTCAGCACCGGCACAGGGGCCTCCTGAGCACGTCCTTCCCAGGCGCTTCGCCGCAGCCGGAGCGCTGGGCAACACGACGCCGTCGCCCCGCAGAGGCCCCCTGGGCCTCCCCAGCCGTAGCTCCTGGGGCTTCTAACATGCTTCCAGCGACGGGCAGCTCACTACCTCCCAAGATGGTCACCGCCTCGTGACACTGCTTTACCCCTCCACCCCCTGTGTCTGCTGGGCCAAGCGGTCTGCCCCTCTCCCATGTGGTGCTCCCGAGTCCCTGAGGCGACTCGGCTCAGGGCCTCTCTGTAGAGCCCACTGTCCTCTGATGCTCATCACCAGGGCCGGGCTCTGACAGCCCAGTTCCCGTTGCTGTGTGAGCAGGGGCCCCCGGAGGCCCCCTGGTAGGAGGATCCCAGGCACTGCGATGCTCCCAGCATCCTGGGAGAGGCTGGGAGAGGGACGGGAGCCCCGTCCGGCATCGTGTCCCTCCCTGGGCTGGGGCAGGGAGGCGCCACCAACAGCCCCTGCTTAGGCCTTGCCCCCCCTCATCTGCTCCAGGTCCTCCTCTCCCAGCACAGCTCCCGAGAGACAGGAGAGCCTCTGCGTCCGCCTGCCCGCCTGCCCGTCTGCCCCCCTTCTCTGTCACTGACACAGACGTGGGTCCCCCGGGACCCGGACGGCACACGCGTGGGCCCGGCCAGCATCCTGCCCTGGCCAGGCTCGGAGGCCGCAGGCGGGGCGGGAACGTGCCACTCACATGGACTTCTTCTCCAGGTTCTCCAGGTTCGTCTTCAGGGTGTTGTAGGCGGCCGTGCGGGACTTCAGGTCCGTCTCGATCTGCGCCAGTTGCTGTCGGGGAAAGTACAAGTGTCCAGAGTTGGTGGAATTTTTCCAGATTGCCACAACGGGCCTCTGGTGCCCTCACAAAGGAAGCATTCACTGCCCACGTGCCAGGATGGCCCAGTCTTCTCCCCTCCGCTCTCCTGGGTACTAAGGAGATCCCTTTGTTCTAGAAGGTCCGGGATCTCAGTCCCCCTCCTGCGGTGGGCAGGGAAGGTGACAAGCCGTGGCCCAAGGCTCAGCTCTTCAGCCTCAGGTGCCACATCAGCCCCGCCAGGAGGATGACATCTCCCCGGGGGCCTGAAACAGTGAAAGAAAAATGCCTGCCAGCGCCCGAGTCACCAGACGCCCCCAAAACACGGTGGTTGTTGAGACAAATGCTACAAACGAGTGTCCTGAGGTCACTGGAGCAGACGTCCAGTGCCACAGCGAGGCCATCGTCCGTGCCGGGCGCCGTGTCAGGGTTGCGGCCCCCCAGCCCTGGCCCTCCAGGCCGGCACTGCGACCGCACAGGCCACGCAGTGGGACCCCCCGTCCCGTACGGATCACAGCGCACGAGGTGGGTCCCCACGCGCTGGCACACGTGGGGTGCGGGCCCGTTTCCACGGCTCCGGGGAAAGACTGACCGTCGCCTCCCACGTCTCTCTCCTCGGCCCACGGCCAGTGACACTGGTGACTTGCCATCAGCCACGGCGAGCGGGGGGACAGTATTCATGTCGACAGACACAACAGACGAGCACGTGCTGAGTGGGGACAGCTCCGGAATCGTCACGTGAAAAACGAGGCCACCTTTACGGCCTGGACAATGTCGAGTTGGGACACACAGTTTTCACACAGATGGAAGGATGCCCTTTAACCTTTTAGACACGGGTCACCTTTACGGGCGATTAAAGGGAGTAAAGTGGGTGGGGGTGCTGTAACGGGAGGCCTTTCATGCTTCTACCTCTATGTTTTGATATATTCGATTTGGGGGTAAAATGTATAATTTTCGTTACAATTTAAAAGAACTTCTGACTTTGAAATGACTGTGGCTTCGCAGAAAGTGGTAAGACTAGGACACAGCGATGCCGTGTCCCGGTGTCCCCGTCGGTTACACCTTACGTGACAACGGTACAGACATTGCAACCAGGAGACCGGGTACAACCCGCAGATCTCGATTTTGAAAATCAGATTTTTTTTTTAAGGAAAAAAAAATAAAACCCGCAAAAAAATCCCACACTGACCGTATTTTTCTGATTTCCTCGCAAGTCAGTGCAAAGCTACAGAGGGTGTTTGGGACCCAGAGACACGGTGACAGGAGCCGGGGCTTCGGGACCAGGACTCCTGAGCGAGTGAGCGGATGCCCTGAGGCCTCGGGTACCACCCCCCACGCCCCTCCTCACCCCCCCAGCCCCCCACCCCCGCGCACCAGCCATGTTCCAGGGGGGCCGGCAGCCTCCCCCGACCCCGCCGACCACGGGTAGGACATCTTTCCCCGTCGCACTGGTAAGATTTTGGGTTTTTTTGAAACTACAGCCTGTGCGGACTGCCACAGCCGTGGCTGGGTGGGTCCCCGACCAGGTGACGCGCTGTCATGCCATGCGCAGGGCTGGGCGTGGGCCTGAGCCCTCTCATGTCCGGGGGGCAGGCGGTCAGCTCCCAGCTGTTGGGGGCCCCTGGTGTGTCAACACGGCTCCTCCCAGCACGAGAGACCTGCTTGGTCACCCCGAAGGCCCTACCGGCCACCCGGCCACACGGCGACTCTCGTCTTCCCGGGTCTCCCAGCGAGGGCAGACCCTTCGACTGAGATGTGTCCAGGAGCAGATTCAGACGTCCCACTGGGGGGGCAGGCCTGAGCCAGGCTGCGGCCACCGCGTGTGAGTCCGTCGTGCAGGACGGGCCGGGGGCGCCACCCCCCGGAGCCTCTGCCGGGCTGGCCTCGCAGAGGAGGCCCCTCGGGCAGGGCGCCTCGCACACAGGACCTGCATCCCCCTCACACGGGACACCTCACCCCTGCGGGCCCGGGGGCGGGCCACCTAACCTCAGCCAGCCTCCGTCTGACATCGGAGGAAGGTGACACCCACCTCGCAGGGGTGACACGAGAAGTAAAGAAATAAAAGAGCCCAGCGAGGCTGCCGACACCGAGGAGTGCCACCAACCCCGGCCCTCCCCCCTCCCTGCTTGTCTGCCGAAGTCACTCTCTGGATCCCCTGGACTGGAGCGAAGCCGGGCTCTGTCCTCCACCCATCAGCCGATGGCCCTGCGCGCTCTGGGGCCCTCGTCACAGGTCTGGGGACCCCAGGACCACCACGCTGCGGAGCACTGTCCCAGGGGACTCAGAGACCGGTGCTGGCCCCGCCTGGCTCGAACCCGGCATCACGGCACAGGGCAGGGTGCGGCCAGGCCCACCGAGGACCACGCACCTCCATGTTGGTGGCGAAGGCGCACGACGCCCTCGGGAAGCCACGCCTGGCACAGGCGCTCCAGGCAGCCCCTCCTCGAAGGGCCTTCCAGAACCACTGCCCGGTTGTCCCAGGAGGGGCCGGGACCACTGTGACGCAAACGCACCCGAGGAGCCGCGCCCAGGTCTCCGAGCCTTCTGGCCGCACCTGCGTTCCCAGACACAGGCCGGGCACCAGGGGAGGAGATGGGCCGGCTGCGCGGGATGGGTCCCAGGGATGGGTCCCAGCGGCCATCCCCTCTCGTGGCCCGCCCAGCCACACCCAGGCGGCTCTGCCGCTCGGAGCAGACAACAGGACGGCTTTGTTCCTGGCCTGGCTGAGGCTCGCTCCCAGACACCCGGCTAGGAGGAGGCCTGACATGTCAGGGGCTTGGTGGATGGTAGGGGGCAGGGGCAGGCTGTCGTACGCCGTCCGCACCCACCCTCGGGGAGGCGAACAGGAGTCAGCATGGCTGGGAGACCCCCACAGCGTCCCCAAAGACCGGGGCTGCGCTGCTTAGATTCCCGAAGCCGAGGCTGGAGGCCAGTGGGTGGAGCCACAGGGGCAGAGCTGACCAGCCTCCTTATTGTCACCCGCGCCCCAGGCCTCAGGCCACGGCAGGACCTCCCCGGGACACCTCCCAAGAGTTTGGGCTCTGAGGCCAAACTCCAGGGAAGCAGTGTCTGCCCAGGGAACCAGCCCCCTGGGGGTGGGCTGTCGGGTTTCAGATCCTCAGAGTGGCCCAGGGTGGGCCGACCCTCCACTAGCACCTTTTGAAAAGAGGCACAGGGGGTCGCAGTGAATGGGCTCGGGTTGTTGGGGCAGGCACTGGTGGCCCAGAGAGCCCGTCTGTCCAGGGGCTGCCCTGTGAGACGCCGCCGCCTGGCCAGAGGACAGGGCTAGGAGGGGTGGAGGGTGAGCGGGCGGTCACCTTTCCTGTCCCACCCAGCGGCCTCTGACCTTGCCCAGGGCATGGAAGGCCGCGCCTCCGAAGCCCACCGGGCCCAGGCAGGCCTGGCAGGAGGCCGATGGGGAGGGGAGCCCGGCCTCCGGCCTCCTGGACGGTCCCTCTCCACTTCTCCGGGCCCGGACGCCGTGTCCATCCACAGCAGGCAGACGGCCCCGGCCTCGGCAGCGTGGGCCCCACGGCGAGCAGGGCCTCTCTTACCTTCGCCAGAGTGTCCACCACGCCCACCAGCGGCTGCTTCGCAGGGTACTTGGCCATGTCCCACTCGAAGTGGGTCACGAAGGACGTTAAATCGACTGGAGGAACACAAACGCGTTTCCACAGGTGAGCGGGCTCTCCGGGTCTCACGAGGTCCGGGTTTCCGAACCCTGAGCCCAGCGCCCGCTCACGCCAGGGGAGCAGGTGGGTGGAGAGTGCGGACTCGGGGCCCGGAGGCAGCAAACGCTCCCCTGGGAGCACAGTGCTGAGCCGCCTGGCCGGCCGTCGGCAGCACCCCGAGTCCCTCCAAAACACGCTGCCGGCCACAGGGACGAGGTCCCGGGCAGGAGGATGCTGGCCCAGGCGCTCGCTGAGATGGCTGCCCCAGCGACCTGCGTTCGGGGAGCCCTCTTTCCTTCCCAGGAGGCAAGAAGGCGGGTTCCGTTTCCACCGCGACAACCGTAATCCCTTTACGTCTCAGCCCCTGTCCTGGTGGCGGCTCCCAAGCCCTCGGCCTCCGCTTCTGTCACGGCATGGACGGCGCTGAGGATCTGTCCCCAGGCCACCTCCGAACGCCCGGCACTCGGCACTCGGTGGCCGAGCACACATGTCCGATGAATGAAGAAGGACGCGGTGCAGAGGCCCCTCTCATGACTGTGGCCGCCTCATCCTCCTCCTCCTCCTCCCCGGCCATGCCGGGAGCCCCAGCTCCAGCCCCAGGCGCTGACCACGGCCCCGGGTCACGCGTCCAGGGGCAGCCTTGCCCCGTCCACGCACGTGGCTCTCAGGTAAGAACGTGGTCTGGCAGGGTCCTCCGCCTTAGCAAGTGCAGCCCCCCTGGGCCTTCAGCACGTCCCGTGCCCACTCGGGAAAGAACTGGCCTCTCCCTCCTGCCCCTGGCTGAGGTCAGCGAAGCCCGGTCTCCGAGGCAGCAGTGCGGGGCCTGGGCAGACGGCCTGTGACGTCAGGCCGTGACCCCGAGGGGCCCACTCCGCATCGAAGCGCGCCGTATACAGGGCGGCTCTGCAGCAACAGTCATCGCCCCCGAGGACCCAAACCAGGCCTCCCCGGCGGGCAGGAGAACAAGGGCCTGTGGCCCCCGGGGCCGCAGCCTGCTGCCTGGGCGTCCGGCGGGCCTTCGGGGCACATTCGAGGGCCCAGGCCAGACAACAGTGTGTTTGCTCGGCTTCTGCAGAAACTGAACACATCTATGTCCTCCCACGTCCAAAGCTCAGCCAGGGGCAAAGGGCAAACGGCTAACAAAAGGCGCCCAGGTAAGGCGAGAGCCTGTGAGGGGATGGAGTCCACTGACAGGCGAGGACACCAAGACCCAGAGAGGTGACCTGTCAAGGACACAAAGCGCATTCTGCAGCAGGACCGGCCACTCTCCCTGAATTCCCCGGCATGTTCCAGAAGAGACTGGACTAAAACCCCACGCGCTGGACGACACCGAGTTCCTCCAATTGGTCCTGTCCCCCACCAGTTCCCTGCTCTGCGGAAGGAAAAGGTCTCCCATCCGGACATCGCCCGGAAAGCCCGAGTCAGACCACGTTTGGCACGGTCGCTCGGCTGCGGTACTTCTCAGAGCCTTGACCATGCCCTGGCATCCCTGACCGTGGTTGACACAGGCCGGGTGTCTGGAGCAAGCTTTGGGAGTTCTAGTCTTGGAAGTCACAGGGGGCCCGACTGGCAGGGGGCCTGGAGATGATGAAACAGACTAAATAAGCCAAGAAAGCTGAATTTCCCGCTCCGGAGAAGAGGCAGCGTCTCTGAGAGCCGGTGCCACCTGGACCGAGGATGGACGTGACGAAATGACAACATCCGATACTAAGTAACGCGAACGCTGGGTGGAAGGTCAGCCCCGGATGGCTATTCTAATGTGAGCTGCAACCCTCGCGCCCTCAAGACCAGGTATTAGAGTAGAAAAGCAGCCTGGGGCCCTACGAGTCACCTGCTGGAAACGGAATCAACCGATCCTTTTAACGAAATCATTGCTTTTTGGTCAGCATCGGAAAGAAAGAGTGTAACAAACAGATTGCGTCGGGAAGGCACTTTGGGACAATCTGCCAAGATCTGTATTCACCCCGAAGGGATGTGCTGGCTTTAACGCCACCAGTTTGAGCGGAGAGAAGAACCCAGAGCACGTGGCTCCTTCCGATGCAGAAACCAGAAAGGGCTTGGGTGGCTGCGGGGGCTCCCACAGGAGGCTCAAAGGCAGCAGGTCCCTGGCGTGCGTGAGCCCTACTAGGGCCACACAGAGCTAAGCCTGGCATTTAACAAACAGCCGCCTCCACGAGCAGGCAAAGAGGAGGCGCTGGGGACAGCCATCAAGGCACGAAGTAGACTGTGAGGCCAAGTGCAGAAGCCCAGAGTCAAAGCGTCCCCACTCCAAGCGGCGTGCAGAGCAGCGGAGGCATGCGGGGGAGGCACGGGGAAGGCGGGGAAGGGGAAAACACCACAACGGTTGCTCCCTGTGTCCTGTGGATAGAGTGACCAAGCTGGGAGGCTGCTGGGGGCATCTGTCCTGACCTGATCACTGTACCCCTAGACCCAGAGCGCGGTTCCGCATTCCCGGGGACATGCAGGCAGCACACGGAACACCACACGGCAAACAGCGCACCACCTACTCTTCAAACACTGCATCTTTTCCTTCCAACCTGCAACGTGATGGGGTGGCGTCACTCACCCCCGTTCCCACACGCAGCCTGGTCCAGACTCGGGAGGGTGGGGGTCTCCACGCACCCGTTCACACGAGCGGGTGCAAAGCTCGCCGAGGCGGCCGGGAGTGGGGGACACACGGACCTCCACGTCACCCGAGGTGTAAATGTCAAATACACCTGGAGTGCAGTCCAGTCACGTGACACGAGGAATGGACCCACCCATTCTGGTCTGTCTGTCGACCGGGTGCAACTTCTGACTTCAGTGCGAGGCACGCCTCGGCCCGGGGAGGCGTCTGCAGAGCATTTGGGGGGTGGGGGGTGGGAGGGAAGGTAGGGAGCAGGATAGGACTTCCCGCGCAGGATGGAGGGGATGGGAAGGACCGAACGACCATTTTTCTGCTCTGAGACCGTTTCCACTTCAGGCTTCATAGAGGGCTTGGGCTACAGGTGGGTAGAAATGCTGGATGCTTTAGAAATCAGGCTGCGGGACGAGGACCTGGCAAAGGGCCACGTCTGCCAAACACGGGTGCTGCTGGGTGGGGTAAAAGCAGGGTGGAGGCCTCTGTCCATGCAGAGCCTCCAGGGTCGGGGGAGGGGTGCGCAGTGCTTCGGTCATTACCTGTGGCCACAGCTAGGGCCACCGACTGGGCTGGCCTGAGCCGAGAAGGGATGAGAACGCTCGAGAACTCACCTCCGTTGGCCAGGAGGTTCTCCTGAACCTTGCCCTTGGCATCTTCCATGACTTCCACCACGCTCTGGGCCATTTTCTTTATGAGGCTTTGGGAACAGAAGAGAAGGCGGGTTAGAGGAGGGACGTCCCATGGGAAGAGTCCCGAGCTCCGCTGGAGGGAACAGCCACGGGTGCCCTGCTGTGGGGGAATAGCCTGGCAGGATGTAGGAAGAGACTTAAAATGCTCGTGGCCTCCAAACCAGTCTTTCTGCTTCTGGGAAACCATCGTAAGGAAATAGGACACCCAGAAAAAGGTTCCACAATGGGAGATTGTTTCAGTAAATAATGGAACATCCAGCGAGGGGCTCTTCGGCAGCCGCTGAAAACCAGGTTCCCACAGAAGTCCTAAGATCCCAGAGCAGGCACGGACTCTCACGTCGCACGAAAACAAGCTGCGAACGTTTATGGATGCACCCGTGCGACGATCCTCTTCCTGCTTCATTTTCTTTTATAATCAGGTGCTGCTCTTATAATGAGGAAAGTCAACCCTTTGAAGCCTCCAGAAAGTGTCCCGAGGCTTCAGGAAGGATGAGAAAGGAAAGAACACGACTTGGAGGCCGGAGGACTCAGGTGCGCATGGCTCTGCCCACGACCGGGTGTGTGGTTTGGGCCAAGTTTAGTTCGATCTCTTTGAGCCTCGGTTCTCTTCTCTGTCAAGTGGGGATTGCACCCATTTTGCAGGATTATCATCCACGTTAACATAGCTAAGCAGGCACCGAGCACCTAGCAGCAAAGAGCACCTGCTCCTGGGGGCTGACCAGTGAGGACTCCCGTTGTAAAAAGTGCCAAACCAGGACCAAAGTCTAAAAGTCCCGATGATCCACACTTTTGCCTCAGGCCCCTCTCTCTGAAGGCCCCTGGCTCCCAGGAGGGAGGCGGTGTGGGCGGGGAGGCTGGATCAGGTCGTGGATTTCCAAACGGAGAACACGGTCTGGGCCGTTGCAGGCCCTGGCCATGTCGGCCACGCAGAGCGTGGAGGCCAGGGGTGGGCAGGAGGGCACGGAAGGACCCCAGATACAAGGAAGAGACGGGGAAGGGAGGGAGGGGGACGCCGGGTTTCCTCCTCTGGCGTATTTCCAAAACCTTCACACTGCCACTGCGTGGTGACTGAGTTTTTCCCCACCATGAGGGAGGCTTTCCCTGCTCACACCTGCTGTTTAGCGGAGCCACCAAGTGCCAGATGTTCTACGATCGTTGTCTCATTTACTCCTCACAAACGTCCTTGAAGATGGCTATTACCCCATTTTACAGATGCAGAGACCGAGGCCCAGAGAGGTCAGGTCCCCCCAAACCCCTCCCACCCATCCAGTCCCTCCGTGGACTCCGGGGCTCTCGGCCGCCAGGCGCTGTGGCCCATCCGGGGCCCGAAGGTCCACGAATGTGTCGGCGTTTCTTAGAACAGTGGCCTGCGTCTTACTAACTTGAGCAAGTGACCTCACTGGCCTCACTCTGTTTCCTTGGCTGTAGAACAGGGATGACTGCTCATGTCACAGCGTCGTCTGTGGAGAGTGGGGCATGTCAAGTGCCCGGCCCCGGGAGTTGGCGGCAGAGAGCTCTGCATCCGGGCGCTCTGCCCTCTGGCTCCTGCGTGGCTTAGGCGGGAGATCGGGGCGGGGGGTGAGAGGAGAGTGGGTCTGGTTCCCTCCCAGGTCCAGGACCCTCTCTGCTCCCACCCCCACAGCCTAGGGGTGTGACAGCGCCCCTCCATCTGCCTGGGTTCCTTGTGGTTCACCTCCGGCCACACACAACTGTGTCACCCTCTTCAGATTACCCTGACGAGTATGTCTTCTGCTGTTTGTTAAGATCTTGACTCGATAAATTCATTCATTCGCTCATGTGTTTAGCAAATTCTGTATGTTAAGCAGCTGTGTGCCACGCACCGTTCACGGTGCTGCGAACAGAACAAAGTCCCTGCTCTCGGGTCGTGTCACGATGCTGCCCCCGGCTCCTCTTCACCAGTGTCTTAGGGAGGCACGCAAGCTGCTGTCTCCTGTCATCGTAGCGTCTGCGGTACTTGGAGCGATCGTTCGTTCACGTGGAGGCAGGAGCAGCTCCGGCCCCTGACCCGGGGCCTGGCGCACGGCTGCTGCTCGGGAAAGGGCCCTCGAACGAATCCACGAACGCTGGCGTTTGTAGGAATGAACTCTCCCCCAGCACCCAGCCTAACACACGTGCCTCCCTCCTAACCGACCCCGAAACAGAATCCGTCCTTTTGTGCCTCCTCTTTGCTCCTCCCACGTCCGGCCTCTGTGAAGTTTTTAACAACGATGAGTCCCTGGCCACATGTACCCAGGCATGTCCTGGGAGCATCTCGGAATAAGGAGGCCTGACGAAGCTTCCCTGCTGGGGAAACCGCTTACTGCACCTGGCAAAAAAGGCCCTGACTTGGCAGGGATCACGCCCCACAGTTGTCATTTCCCCCCTGGAAGCTTGACACGAAAAGTCTAGAGGCTGTTTCAAATTTCCTATTTTCGCCTGACAGTCCACCGCGTTTGCTGGAGTGGCTGCGTCACACCCGGCTCCCCACTGGTGGCCGTTTGGGTTGTTTCCGCTTGGATGGGACACTGCGACGATCACGTACTTTGCCCACTGGTGCAGGGGCACGTGTAGAATCAGTTACCGCGGAGTAACGACTTGAATGAGAGGCATGAACACTTGCAATTTTAGCAAATATGCCAAATTACCCTCCAAAAATACACAGCCAGTGTACGCTCCCCCCAGCAGTGGGTGAGAGAGGCCTCAGCTGCAGCGAAACTTCAATCTCTGCCAGTCAGGTGGTCGCACATTTACCCCATCGTCACTCCGATGTGCATCTTTCTCACCCTCAGCGAGCCTGGACGTCTTTTCACCGGTTTGCTGACTCCACGAAGGGCTGTTTTCTTCCGCGAATTGCGTGTTCCTCTCCTTTGCCGGCGTCTCTCCTGGCTAGTTAATCTTTTCAAAAATTTTACTCGTAAGGGATCTTAGGTTTCCCATTTTCCAGATGAAAAGGTAAAGACTTAAAGCGCTGAGAATCACCCTACACAGGGTGACACGCGTCAGCGCAGAAGTTGACGCCCAAACCCACGTGACGCCACAGGCCACGCTCTCCAGTGTTAGTCTGAAGTGAACTCCGACAAGTTCCTCTAAAACACTGGACAAAAACTGAGGTTCGCCCATGTGGGAAGATGCAGAAATCACACTTTTAACTAAAAAAAGGCAAATTGAAAACAGTACGGAACCCTGATTGGGGGTTGGTGATACTGATGCCCCCAGCAAAATCCATCAGCCCGTCCACGTGAGACGTGTGTATTTCCCCGGACGTGAAGTCTGCCCCGTGAAAATAGACTTGTTCACGGTGGCTCATTTAACGTCGCCGCCAGTCGCAGAGACGCACGGCGCGACATGTGTCTCCTGACACGGCCCCTGAGGAGAACGCGGCCTCACTTCTGTGGTGTTCGCACCCAGAGCGGGTATAACCCGGATCCAGTCATGAGGAGACGTCAGGCGAGTTCAGATTCGGAAGCATCGTACACAGTAACCGACCTGGACCCCCAAAACGCCACGTCCTAAAAGGCGAAGAAAGCCTAGTAGCTGTTCTGGTTTAAAGAGACGTGACGGTTGATTGTAGAAACGAAAGAGGCAGCGACGTGAGAGTTTGCCATCTGAGGAAGAGGAGCTTTTCGTTGTTTTGTGTCACGGACACTGCTGAGGTAACTGGGGGTCGCCAAGTAAAATCAGTAGCTGCAGTAACGCCGCATTCCTGATGCCCATCGCTGTACTCGGTTGCACGAGAAAATGTCCCGTTTTCAGGTGATACGCGTGAAAACCTTCAGCAGTGAAGGGACGTTACACCTGCCACCCTCTTCAGGGGACGTGAAGGAAGTGAGGGAGAAGTTAAAGCTGACACGGTAAAGGGAATCTGGGAACTCTTTTAGGTCTTGTGACTCTTCTCGAACTCACAGTAACTCAGAATAAAATGTTAAAAAACGTCGAAGCATGTACAGCACATAATCCCACTTAAAAATTATACGTTTCTATCTACAGAAATGAGAATCCTGAAAGAAAAGACACCAAACTGTTGACACTGGTCACCTTCGTCCCAGGTAGAAGAAAGGGGACTTGCCCCTTCCATGCGTTTCTACAATGTCATGTTTAAATTAAGACATGTTACTTTCATAAGTAAAATAATAAAAGGAACAAAATAAATAAAACATAAGAAGATAAATAACGAATAACAATCAACATGCAGAGTAGCATTATTTACATAGGCCAAAAGGTAGAAGCAATCCGAGTGTCCAATAATGGATGAATGGAAACACTAAATGTGGTAAATCACACAAAGGAATATTACGCAGCCCTAAAAAGGAAGGACATTCCGGCATAGGCTACGCCACGGATGAATCCTGAAGTCATTGTGCTGACTGAAATAAACTTGTCCTAAAAAGAAAAATACCAACTGTGGACAAAAAAAAAAAAAAAAAGTAACCTCCCGGGTGATCCGGTCATAAATTCCTCACTGGGCAGGTCACCTGGGTAGTTACGCCCCAGGCTATAACTTTTTAGCTTCTTCCCACCGTCGGGCAACCTTCCTTAGTTCCCTCCTTAATTTTAAATGCAGAGAAGGAACTTCAAAACTGTTCTCCTCCAGACATTTGAGATCTTGCCCCCCGGCACATGTCATCAGTTTGGCTCAAATAAACTTACAAAAATCCCCTACAGTTTTGGACGTTTCTTACGCCGACAATGTGGCTCCACTTATCTGCAGCACCTAGAGTCGGATTCTGGAAACAGAAAGCACCCTGGTGGTTTCCAGGAGCCGGGGGAAGGAGGGACAGCAGAGGTGGGATTCGGATTTTAGAATAACCAGCATGTATTAACAACAACAACAACAACAAAAACTTAATAATCGTATTGCAAGTAATCAAAGTAATAACTAAAATAGAGGAAAAGGCAAGGGCATCCCACCTGGGCTCAGCCTGGTCCAGTTCCTCTCAGATTAAGCTCCTTTACCTTGGTGGTCAAATGGGGAGCCCCAGGCGAGGGGCTGAGGGAGTTGGGGGCACCTGGATCTCCTACGACTCTCCTGAGAAGAGTGTGGATGTCCGGTTGCAGGGTCCTGAGGGCAAGTCTGCACAACACGAAAGAGAGGGCTCCCCTCTTCCCTGGGCCCTCTCAATAACGCCAGCGAAAGCAGGCGGAGGTTGGTCCTATTTTCAGAAATCCCCCCAGGCCTGGGAGGAGAGGGCTGACAGGTGGCAGCTGGAGTTTCCATGGGGTTCTGAAGCAAGAATAACAATAGTGTTTGTCTAGGGAGCGGCCCTCGGCCCTCAGAAAGGCACTTTGCAGAGAAATGTACCCAAATTCTCCTGACTGAGAGGAAGCCTCAAAGAACAGAGAAAACTGAAGCTCAGAGAGGCTAAGAGACTTGACCAAGATCCCTCCACTGGTGGCCACGACATCAGCTGGTTCTGACCGTGGACCTCGCCTCTAAAGCAAGCCCCTGCCCACCACACCAGCTGCCCTCAGTACACCAGGTGTCACCCGACACCCCAAGCACGCCCCTCGGTGCTAACTGCTCTCAGCGGCTCCATGGAGGGGCCACAACAGGCCTGCCTCCCTCTGCAGCCACACGGGACCCCTGAGACCCACTGAGGCCCAGAAGCATCCACGCAGCCTGTGGCTCAGGGAGCCCCGGGCATCCCACCCGACTCCTTTGTCTCTGGCTGCCTCCTGCACCGAGGGACAATGAAATCAGCTCCACGGGCCTTGCAGCAAAATCATCAGGGACACGTGCCTGGACAGCAATCCCGGCCTCAGAGACACCACGCTTTGAACGCGGGCTGGCTTCTCAGAAACTGGAAGTCGCCAAAAGGGGATAGTTCCACTTTTCCAGGGGCTCCCCTCTGCGTCCTACGGGAAGAGCCACTCGGCAAAATTACCCACCCCGCAAAACAGAGTGGCCTGCCCGAGAGGAAACGTGCCCCGAGGCGGGGCAGGGACAGAGCAGGCTCCACGGTGTTGCTCAGATGCTCTAGATCCTGCAGTCTCAGGGGCTAAGTGGCAGTCCCTGACCATCCCGATTTCAAAGGGACAGGAACAGCGTCCATGGGTCTAAGTCCAGAAAGCCAACCTAGCACGCAGCCCGTCCCATGCCCATCGAAGGGCCCCTCTCACGTGGAGCCGGGCCCAGCGCACACAAAGCAAACGGGGCCCACGGTGGTGTAACCTGCAGCCCATGCCAGGGGGGTGACTGCACAGAGGCCAGGCCAGGTGGTCCACGGAAGCGGAACTGCAAAGGCTGACAAGCACCTGACAATTCGCTGCCTCCTGCAGGTAATCCAAGAAACACACACCGAGACAGTCGCACACGCGGCCCGGAAAATAGGGCGTTTTCAAGGCACCAGATGACCAGGGTAGGATGGAAAGGCACCTCCTCCCGAGCTCTCTCTCGGGAAAACAATTCAGCAGTGTGAACACACAGCTTTGAAGGTGCCGGGACCCTCTGGACGACCGGTTAATCCACTTGAGGAAACGCAACTTGAGGAGAGCACCAGAAAGCCGGAGGGACTTACGCAAGAGGGCCATGGAGATCCTCATCATCATACAAGGAGGCAGGTGCTTCATTTCCTTAAAAAAACAAAATGAAGAAGTTCCCCTACCCTAAACAAAAGGCGCTCTTAACCTAGAGTCATGCCTAGGACGTGTGACTGTAAACGCGCCTATCGAGGCGGCCTCGACCGGCCTTGGATGGCGTTCCCTTCGCAGCTCCTGGGCTCGGCCCCTCTTCTCCGTCAGCACCACATTTTACAGTGACCCTCTGAAACGGTGACTACACGCTTGCCCCAGCCCCGCCCCGGCTCTCTGTCCCACACGGGTCACACCACCTTCCTCCACGTTTCTCTCAATGGCCTCTCCTCTGCTCTCCCTGCCTCTCCCTGCCCGGCCTCTTCCTGTCCGTCCCTCCACCGCAGCCAGAAGGGCCTCTCAAAGACCCACGTCTTAGCGTGCCATCGGACTGCTGACCCTGTGTCAGCGGTTTCCCAAGACGTTCAGATACTGAAGTTTAAGCTCCTCAGTGGAGTTGACAAGGAACGTCCCCCTGTCTGCCCGACTTCCTCTCTCTCTCCACCTCTCACCCCGCCCTTGCTGTCCTGCACCAGCCGCCTGGAGCCGCCTGGAGTATCCTGAGCTACCTGGGTGCTACTCACCCTTCATAGCTGCCCAAGGGCCCCCTACTCGAGGCTAGTCACCCCTATCCAATACGACAGTGTTGGCTGACGCCCCCGCTCAACACGTGCTGCTTCTTGCACACGGAGTGTCCACGGCACACCAGGCTGGGCTCTGGGGAGACGGGGTGGACACCACATCAGTCATCACACCGTCGGACGTGGGGTCCCCCATCTGGGTTCGCCTCTAAACAGACCGACCTATGAGAGTGCATTCTCGGTGCGATCACCCGCTCCTGCACACATGTGGGCGAGGCACGGCGGCCGGACCGTGCTGGCCGACTGGCTGGCTGGACAAGGACCTTGAGGTGGGGAACAGGACGTCAGTTCAAGGCTCCGGCTTCACTCACATGTCACCCAGGATTGATTGCCTTGTCTCTTCACCCATCCACCTTATCTCCCAGAATGTGAGCTTTTCAAAGAATGGACATTTCTTATTTAACAAACAAACAAACAAACAAACAAATAACAACCCGGTGTTCCCATGTCATCAGAACAGTCAGTACTCAACGCAGCTGTGATGTCGAGCGTAGGCCATGGCGAGGGAGCCAGGCCCTGGGACCTCATGCTTTCGAGGTCCCAATCTGGCCCTACTATGAGCTACGTCCATCCCTCCCATGAGATCACAAAGCCATCCAAGGTTTGAGCGTCCCAGGGGCTGTGTGACCCGACACTTTGGGTAGCCAGGACCTCAGCTGCCTCAACAGGTAGATCTTTACCCAAGAGAAATGAAAACATGTCGTACAAAGACTGTCCGTGAGTATTCCTACCAGCTTCATTTTTCATACCCCAAACTACAAACCACCTAACTGTCCCTGGCAGCTGGATGGAAGAGCCAACTGTGGCTTACCCACAAAATGGGACGCTATTCGGTAAAAAAATGGCTGTCATTACACACACCACAACACGGACCATCCTCAGAATGGAAAAAAGAAAAGAGTGCACTCTCTGTGATGCCATTCACATAAAAGTTCTAAATTCAAACGCTCTGCTGGGGCAGAAAGCAGATCGGTGTTGAGGAAGGTGCGGGAAGAAACGGCCTACGGAAGAGCACGGGGAGCTCGGGGGGGAAGGATATGCTGATTGCTTTGACTGTGGTGAAGTCTCAGGCAAATGTGTCAAAACTCGTTAAGCAAATGGTGCCCTTTAAATGGTGCCATTTATTGCATGTCATTTATATATTTTTTTATAAGAGTTTGAGGCGGGCTGATGACACATGCCAGGGAGCAAGATCTCAAATGCTCCCATTTGTGCTTCAATAAAGCTTTGAGGGGAAAAGAGAAAAACCCCACAGTACAGGGTGGGAGCCCTTCCCACCTATCGGTTTGTAAAATCCCCACCATTTACCCCATCAGAACAGTTCCAGGACAATGGGGACTCTCCTTCAGTGCTGGCAGAAATGCAAAATGGTCAACCCAGAAAAATCTGGCAACGTCTATCAGACGACAAAGGCACCTGACCTCTGGCCCCGGCGATGCGCTTCTGAGAATGCACCCTGCAAATGCACCTGCCCGTGCGTACGTGCACGGCAGCGAGGGAGGCGCACGATGACGGGGCACCACGGCTGGCAACAGTCCCCTGCCTCGCAAAGGTGAGTGGTAGGCTGAGTGTCCCTCTCGGGGCTGCTTAGTCCTCCCCCAGCACAAAAAGCCAGGGAGACATCTCCGAGGAGGTGTTTTAAGTGAAAAAGAAGCCAGGTGCTCCACAGCACCTGTGGCTTCTGCTTTATGCTTAAAAGAGGGGAAAATACAAATACACCCTGGACTTGTCCTGCGTTTGTATACCGAAGCACCAGAAATTGATCCCAGCAACTCATAAAAGTGGTTTTCTAAGTGGGGGCCCAAGAGGGGCTCAGACGGGGGGACAGCGCTGGGGAGATTCACAGCCTTTCACACTGCTCCGCAGCCTGTCGCACGTGAACGCACGGCCTGTCCAACAGGAGAAAAGACTTTCTGATGAGCTTTTTAACGTGCTTTTAGAACCGCCGGCCTGGAGACTGACCACTTCGAAGTATTTTAGGATTAAATGGCATATGGCTGTGTAAAGCGCTTATGGAATGACAGTGACGTGCCTCAGAGTCTCAACCCCGCCTGCCCAGATTCACCCCAAGAAGGCCGACTTCCAGTCAGGGTCCCCGGATGTGGTACCCAAGGACCCGTACCTTTCTTAAAAAGTCCCCCATCATCCAGGTGCTCAGAGAGGAGCCCCACCACTGCGAGATGATGGACACGCATTTGGCACCCATTTCTTCAGCACCCACTGTGAGCCAGGCCCTACTCTAGGGGCTGGGCATACGTCCCCTGTTTCCTTGGGACTTACACTTTACATGAGTGAGACAGAGACGAATCAGTATGTGGAACGCAGAGCATCAAAACCAGGTGCCCTGGAGAGACTAGGCTGGCCAGCTTGGAGGTCTCTAGGGGAGGTGACGTTTAAACGGAGATTGGGATGACAAGAAGGAGCCCAACCTTCAAGAGAGGAGGGGGCGCATTTGGGGCCGAGGTTGTGCACAGCCCAGGACGCAGTCGGGGTGGTGGGGGCAAGCAGGCCAGCGGCCACGAAGGAGGCCAACGGGGGCCTGACAGGCGAGGGGTGTGGACACCAGGTCAAGAGCATGCACTTCATACTGAGGGCGATGAGAAGCCACGGGAGGGATTCAAGCCAGAAAGTCATGTGATTTCATGTTTCTGTAAAGAACTTTCTGGCAGCTTGGTGGAAAGCTGGTAGGAGGGGAGCAGGAGACGGGGTAGAGGGTTGTTGCAAAAGCACAGGAAGCTGATAAAGCGGCTTGGATGAAGGCGAAGCACGGGGAAGTTGGCAGGTGCAGAACAGGTTTTAGAGGCAGAACCCACAGGGCTCCGTCCTTCCGGGAGTCTCAAGTGCACGGGCAGGAAGGAGCGGCCCAGGTGCGTGGGCCCAGGGAGGCTTCGCTGACACGGAAAGACCAGGTAAAAGGAGAACGTGTTGAGAATGATATCATTTTAGGACATGAAGCCACGCAAAAAAAGGCCCATTTAAAGGTGCCCCTTCAGCTCTTGAAAAGAACGACAGCCTAGGTGGCTGCCATCTACTGAAGGCGTGACAAGCCGACACAGAGCACAGAGTGAGTGTGATGGGCCCAGAGCTGCAGGAGAGCGGAGCCGGGGATCCCAGGAGTTGGCCGAGGTCTTCGATGGACGTGCCTTATACTCGATTTAACCTCCAAGAAATCGTTTTGTGCGTGTCACAAAGTCGCCTCGGGCTGGCCCTCACGCACGCTACACAACAGCGGCCAGCCTACATTCTTTCCTGCCCTGCTGGCTGGACTTCGGGTTTGGTAAGAGCCGCTCTGAGTGTGGCGGGGGGAGGGGGCCTGTCAGGTACTCAGTCACCTAAAGCCCAGCAGAGACTATCCCAGCAGGGCCTGAAGGAAGGGGTGAAGGCAGGGCAGGGAGAAGCGAACTCACTGCCATCTGCCAAGCGCCTGTGACCAGGGCAGTGAGAGAAGCAGGTTGCCTGGGTTAAGGCTTGACAGGCATCAGGCATGTGACCTTGCGGAGGTGACTTAACCCTGTAAACTTGAGTATTCCCATCTGTCACGTGTGAATATTCCCTCGGCGCACAAGGCCGTGGTAAAGACGTGATGAGGAGATGGGGAGACGGGAAGCATCAAACCGAGGGCCTGGCACTCAGCGTGTGATCAATAAACGGCAGTTACTGAAACAGGGAAGTGACCGTCAGTGGGTGGTGTGGACCTCAAGCCAGAAGACAAAAATGGGCCCTGGTCAGCATCGAGTCATGGAGATGGACATATCCCGTGGTAACAGCAAAGGGTACGAAGCAGACACAGCAGATACGAAAACCATCGATGACGTCGCTCTAGGAGACTCACCCACCAACCCCATACACTGAACCTGGGAGGACAGACCCGTCCCAGGTACACGGATCGCTTAGCCAGAGCGGCACCAAATCGGGTCACCAAGAAACCCTCCCATTCCCAGGGGAAAATAGCACTTACCCCATCCTCCAACCACAAAGCAACAGAATCACAAATGAAAAATGAAAACGGAATCAACCACCAAAAAAACTCAACCTTCTGGAACTAAAAAAGAAAAAATTAAAAACTTCTAGAACATCTAGAATGAACGGTCATGCAAATGCCACTTGTCAGAAGCTACATAATACAGAAAATGTCATTGCCTTGAGCATTACAGAAAAAAACCCCAAAAATTAATTAATTAATTAAGCATATACTTCATGTATGTTTTACAGAGAAGAGCAAGGAGTTAACCCTAGGGAAAGTAAGAGGAAGGAAATTAGGAAAAATGCAGAAATTTAGAAGTTAGAAATCAGAAGAGGGATAGCTGATTTTTAAAACTGGAGACAAAAGCTGCCTCTCATAAACAGAGAGTAAAATTGATTGGGGAGCTTCAGCGAAGAACATGAAACCCCCCAAAATGATAAATTAACAGAGACAATGATAAAACTCACAAAAAAAGCAGCTATTCTCAATCACGGGAGGCCCAGCACCTGGGAACCTGTAGAAATGCAAATTCTGGGGCCTCATCTGAGACCCGTGGAATCCAAAATTCTGGAGGCGGAGCCCAGGAATCTCTGTCCTAACACAACCTTCCAGAAGATTCTGGTGCACGCTGCAGTTAGAGAGCCGCTAATTTAAAGCGTTTGGAGGTGCTCCCGAGCGTGGTCTGCCGACCGGCAGCACCAGCGTCCCTGCTGGGAAGCCGGGAAGGAGGGCAGAGCGCCAGGCTCAGCCCAGAACCGAGTCGGAATCCGCACTGGCCGGGATCCGCGGCGAGGTGCGGTGTGCGGCTGGGAAGCGCTGTCCCGCGCTGTCTGAGCCACACACATCGTTCAGCATTTTCCAGTGGCCTCATTTAAAAAGGTAAAAACAGTGAAGTTAATGTTGTATTTTATGTGACTCGATATCCACATTATTATTTCAATAACAGTAAAGATGTACTAATGAGATGTTTTGTTTTGTTTTGTTTTGTTTTGGTTTTTGGAGGGGGGTACTAAGTGTTCAAAACCTGACAGGTGCTTTAGGTTTTACACATCTCGATTCCAACCAGCCACACGTCAAGAAGCCCCAGGGGGCTAATGGACGCCGCGTTAACCAGTGAGGAGAGGAGAGGAGAGAGAAGACGGCCTTTTCCAAAGCCGTCGCCTTTCTGACATCTTTATGGCTTTCTATGTTTGTGCTGTCCCACAAGAAGCCAGCCTAAGTATTGAGGTTAAGACTGAGGACTCGAGAGCCTGGCGTCCGGGTCTCTACCCCTAGCTGCGTCATTAATGCACGTCTCCGGGCGGTCACTGTGATTATGTCACGGTGATGACACCCTGACGTCAGTAGCGTTACTCGTACGTCCCAATGCGAAATCTTAAAATGTGAGCAAATGGAGTTCAACGTTCCGAGGAGGGCTTCTCCTTGGAAGGGGAGGATGCCTCTCTAACTATATTTATTAATAAATACATCATGTAAGGTCAAAGGAAAAATAAAACATAAGACCCATTTATGATATGCCACGAAAGGAATCTGGAAAAATAAAAAACCTGCAACTCTCATTCTAGACAAACTCCTAGTAAAACAGAAACATATATCCTTAGCACAATAATACATATTTCGAAACAAGAGTCAAAATGATATTTAGTGGTGAGACAACAGAATTATTCAAGTTAAAAGTAGCAATAAGACCACGATGTCCCCTACCATCACTGACAAATTCAAGATTTTTTTTCAAATATTAGCTGATACATAAAGCAAGGGGAAAAAAGAGAAAGCAGGGAGAAAATATTACTCGCAGACAATATAATCACAGGCCTAGAAAACCTTAGAAAATGAGCTGAAACCCATTAGAAACCATAAGGAAATTCAATAAGTTGGCAGCTCATAAAGTTAATCCATGAAAATCCCTATTCACAAACAACACGCATTTAGGGAAAAGATCTCATTTATAATAGCAACAAAATAAAAAATGTATACTTGGGGGGAAATTAATAAGACATTGTGCAGGCCCCTTATTGAACGAAATGTTAAAGCTCTACTAGAGGAATAAAGAAAAAAAATTAATTCAATTGAAAGAGGAACTGTGCTCATTAAAACACTCAGACGTATGAGAACGCCAATCCCCCTAATTTCAGAGTAACCCCAAAATGAATTATCAACAAGATCTTTGCACCAACCACGTGCCAGGTTCTGCTCTGGATGTTTGGGACGGACCTTAAAAAAAAAGAAAAAAGAAAAAAAATGGTTCATGAACAATGTGAGTGTCTTTTGTTTTATTTGGCTTGTTTTGCTTTGTCTTGCTTCGTTTTGTCACACCAGAGAAGGAACCATACGACACCCTAACAACAGTCACCTACGGGGAGCGGAACTGGGGTTCAGGTAGAACTACCTTCTTTTTACCACTTGACATTTTTGCGTGTGGAAATACATTGCTTTTAAGAAATGTCAACAGTAATTATCTGAGCGATGAGTGAGGCATTTTTCAGTGTCTGTATTTAAAAATATTATTAAGTGTCATCACAAAGAATGACGATTGATCGTGAGGCTGGGAAGGGTGAAAGGGAGGAAGAAAAGGTCCTTTTTGGGTTAGTTCGTATAAGGCCCAGGACGCCGAGTCCTGCTGGGTTCTGGTGGGGACCAGTTAGGGGCAGGGCAGGCGCAGACAGACAAATGCAGACGGACGGACGTAGACAGACCCTTAACAGGCGCGTTGGGGAATCCGGATCAAGGGCTTCCTTCCCCTCGGCTGCACCCAGCCCAGCCAGCTCTCTCTAGGAGCGTCTTTCTGGGCGTGTTTCCTCACTCGGAACACGGAGGGATTGGATCGGATCTCTAGAGGCCGTGCAGCTGATACTCTAGGGATCCTCCGCCTTTTCATTCATTCCGCTGGCCATCGAGGGTCTACGATGGCATAGTTTCTGGGGACCTCATCGTGTAGAAGACTGGCCTTGCGGAACGAACAGTTTGGTGGGGGAGACAGTCAAACGATCCCACGAGAGAAGGTAAAAGTCCCCGGTGGTGAGTGCCGTGAAGGGGGGGAGTACCCGGCTGTGTGCAGAGGGGGTGAATGAGAAGATCTGAAGGCAGGGGGGGTGGGAGGAGAGGATAATGGGGGTGAAGGGGGCGTGGGGAAGGTTTGAAACGGCCTTTAAAGCAGGAGCCCATCGAACACACACAGCAGGACCGCGAAGCAGCTTCGAAGAATCTAGAAACCACGCAGCTTACACACACACAGGCTGCCAACTGACATGGTCTGATGCAGCAAAGAAACGTCGTGCATGTCAGCTCCATCGGATGTGCTCGCAGTGACAGAGAAGCCCGGATAATTCTTTAAGTTATTCTCTGCTTCTCTCTAGAACCCTCGCAGGCTCTGCGTTCCTAAGTCCACCCTCAGATGTGTTGTCTTCGATGGGCCAACCCTCGGGCAACTGCGTGGAGCCACGTGGGCCCAGAAAAGCCACGAGCAGCTACTCCACAAGCCAGGTGATGAACTCCAGCTCAAGCGACAGTCACCGATGTCCCCGAGCAGCCCACGAGCTACACCTGAGTGCCGAGCACCTGGGAAATGTAATATTTCACCCAGCACCCCCAAACTGGCTCAGATACCGAGAAGGACCCAACACATAGGGAAAAGGGGGAGGGGTGGCCTTTTAAAAGGTAAAATCACATGGTTTCTCAAATGTTCATGAACTACAGGGTCCTCCAGAGTGAACTAGCAAAGGCGGCACAGCGGGATAAATCAAAAATAGAAGGAAGGCTCCAGTGAGCAAACCCCGCCCTCCAGCTACATGGAAAAACACTCGAGTGCCCCAGTAAATAAATAATAAAAGGATATGGAAACAATACACCTTGAAAACTCTTGTCCCTTCTCTGTTCTCCTGCCCAGAAGCAGTGCCGACAGGTTTCTGCTGCCCGGGTGACGTGGCCAGCTAGCATTTATTTATCTAATAACACGAGCACTTTCCAGAGAATCAGCTAGGGCAGCTCAGACCCCGAAACTGGCCTCCTTATATCGTTAGTACATCGCATTGTTTGACTCCAAGCTCCAGTGTGAACTCCTGGACTAGACAGAGAAACAAACAGGAATTGCGGGGCCTTCGCTCCTTGCCCCTTTTCACCCCACCCCCTCGATAAGAAGGTTCTTGAGAACATATACAGGGCAAAATGTGATTTTATTCTTACCACAGCCTAGCCTAATTTTTAAAAAAAACACTTTAATTCCTATCTGTTTTGTAATCATAGCCTTACCTTTGCTTACTCATTCATTCTCCTATTATTTCTTAAACAGGTGCTATCCCACCGTCACAAGCAACTCGTGCGAGAAATTGGTAGAACAGAACCCTAATGCTTATGGAAAACAAACAAATAAATAAAGAGTGGAAGTAATAAGCCAGGATCACGGAATTCGAGAGGCGGAGGGGGCTTCAGTGGGTAAGAAAGAGGTTCAAGGACTTGTACCAGGGAAGGAAGTTGGAAGAAAGGTCTGGAAAGGTAAAGTGCTGAGCAGCCATCGTCTCTGCAGCAGGCCTAGGAACAACCCGCATTTCTTAGGGCAACATTGCCGCACCTCCCTGCACAGCCTCATGCTGGGTGGTTCGTCGGGGCCCGGCATCCTAGGGCAGGGGGCACCCACGGTACCTGTCAGACCCGCCTCCCCATGATGCTGAGCAGCCCAAGAAAAGAGCTGATATTTAGAAATCAAGCCACTTTTTCTTGGAGATTAATTTTTCAAAGAACATGTCCTGGGTTTTGACAACACTTGGCCTAGCACAGAGACGATCACCGTGACCCCGTTTCACAGATGAAAAAGCCAAAGGTTGGTCTTTCTCAAAGACTGTGAGCGGCAAACGACCTGGTGACGAGATGTCACAAAGGAAGTGTTAGGGGACGGGAGGGGAACAGCGACCGCACGCAGAAAATCTAGTTCCTGGCCCACGTCACCCATCTACAGGTTAGAAATCCTCAAAGCGTGATGACCGCTAGCACCCTAATTATACATTTCCCATAAAAAAGCTTTAGAGAAGGCAGTAGCAGCCACATCAGCATTTCTCTGACAAGAAAAAATAGCACCTGTCCACAGGCCCCGAAGATCTAGAAGAAACCCTCTCCGAAGGCAGTGAGCTCAAGGAGTCAGACCCTGGGTCAGCTCCGTGTGTGTATGACCCGGCTCTTGAGGACTGTTTCCTCGTCGAGCCCATCTGCAGTTTTGTAAAAATCACTTGTTAAACAACAGATTCTCGTCTTCACCGACAAAAGGATCACCGTCATGTAAAAACTACCTAATAAGTCATGGCCAATCCATGCAGCATAATATTGCAGAGGAATAGTTAACGGTGAGATGGACAGGACGAGATCTGAAGGGAAAAGCGAGGTAAGAAACACGTATCACGTGATGTCACCTTTATGATTACATATTTGCACAGATCGTGTGAGTGGGAAAATCGGATGCGCGCCCTGAAAATGTGGCAACAGTGGTTATCTCCGAGCGGTGAAATCCCAGATGACCTGTATTTTCTTTCCCATGCTTTTCTACGATCTAGAAACATTTTCAAGGGTTTTGGACCAGATCTGTAATCATTTTTTCTCTTTTAATGATTTTCAGACTCCAAAATACCCCTCCCACGCAGGAACAGCTTCTCAGAGGCTAATGCGGACAGATGGAGAGCGTTGGACAGACAAGCACACTTTGACCCAGCATTTCAGCTTTGAGTTATCCTGCTCCTCCTTGTGTACAGAGAAGTACAGGAGAGGACAGTCATTTCAGATTCTTCGTAACAGCAAAAAGTCTACACAAAACTGAATGTCCATCAATAAGAAATTTAAACAAATTAAGGCAACGCCTATTCAAGGTCATGCAGCTGGGAAAACGGACGTGCAGCTACGGAGTGACGTGAAACTCTCCGAGATGTGACTAAGCGACAGAAGCAAGGTGCAGAACGCATGCTATGGTTCACATAAAATTATTTTTAAGGCTTTATTCATATTTACTTGCGCAGGTACTGGCTGTCTGTGGGTCTCCTAGAAAATTATGACAGCATTGCCTTGACAGAGGAGAAACGAAGGAACGAGAAAGAGGAAAACCATTTTCGCCGGAGAGCCTTCTTTTCGTACTTTAAATGTTTTACCAAGTGCTCATGTTACTACAAAAACCAATGCGAACAAAAAGCCTGGGGTGGGGGGGACGCACCAATTCTCTTTCTAAGCGTTCTAGAACCTTTTGTACGTTAATCTTCTTCCTTTTGACAAACGCTGCCTCCAGCAGCAAAACCGTGCAAGGCCCCCCACCCCGCAAGCTGCTGTTGACCAGGCGCCCTCACGTGGACCCTCCCTGGCTCCTTCCAGTGACTTCTAGGACCGGGTTAGGACAAGTATGGGCTCAGCCAAAGCAAGAGCACTGTGTCCTCTGGCAACGAGATCAAATTCTCACTTGTGTATAGTAAATAAAAAATATTTTACCTTTCAGCAAAGGTATCGAGTTTCCCCAGCTCATCGGAGAGGCCAACAAGGGAATCCAAGGTCCCCACCTAGGAAGATCATAAAGTTAGAGGCTCCTGTTTCATGGGAGAGGCGTGTGGGTGCCTTCTGAGTGACAGGCAGTGCGGAGAATTCTGTCACTTCCATCTTGAGTTGGTTGACCTTGGTCAACAGCCAAACACGAAGCTGGGAAATGCTCTTCAGGGAAACCTGGAGATTTGGGGTTGTTTATATGAGCGCCACCAAGACAGACTGTCACATTCATGTTAGGAAGAGGTGACCCCTGTGTCATGGTCTGCCCTCAGCTCCTTTTCCTCTTAAAGGGAGGTCTGCTACTCGGGGATTCATCCCCACAGCCAAAAAGAGCTATACCAGGAAGCAAGTTAAAGAAGTTATTCCTAAAAGCCCTTCTCTTCTAAGGGAGTCCAACCAGCCCCTTTCCCTGCTCGTCCATCTCTGAGGCTGTGAACGATAATCTTGCTGGGGCCGGGGGTGGCTTTTCCTCCCACGTCTACCTTCGTGGAAGCCCACTTCTTTTCTGACTACCTGCAACGATCTGTGTGGGCATGATTGCAGACTGCAAACCGTATTTCCAGGTTTATCCGCAGAAGGAGGAAAACCGTGCTGCCACGTTACCAACCACCCATCAGGCATTAAAAAGCAACGAAGAAATTACGCAGCCTGGGTCTCTCTAGTAAGTGGCGATGCTTCTTTCCAGGCAACTTGATTTTAAGCAACTCTGGGCAAAGGTCCTGTCTTTTTTATCCGTGTTCCCTCCAGACTGGCTCAGTGCCTCACGCAGAGTGAATGATGACAGCGTGCTGAATTACTGTCACTGTCACGGCGTCTGCCCCTGGACAGCGGCGCGTTTGAAAACTCAGCAAGATACGGGTTCAGAACCCAGAGCTGCCACTTACTGGCTCTACGACCCCGGTCTCCTCCCTCAGACTGTCCTGATCTGTAACGTGGGACTTGCAAAGATTCGAGGTGGCACGTTTAAAGTGCCAGCGTGCTGCTCGAAAAATGCCGGTAAATGTGGTAGCATCACCAACAACTACGGCAGCGGGTGGTGTGGCTCTCTCGGCACAGGGGGAAACTGAGGTTTGGAAGAGGCTGACACCTCACTTTGCTAGAAGAGGCACCTCTGGGTGAACAGTTAGGGCTGTCCCTCCATCACCCCCAATGCCGCGTCTCCTTGGAAACCTGCAATCTTAGGAAGCCGGGCTGAAAGTCCAGTCTGG
The DNA here is from genome assembly GCA_030015415.1 of Cynopterus sphinx. Classification (NCBI taxonomy): domain Eukaryota; kingdom Metazoa; phylum Chordata; class Mammalia; order Chiroptera; family Pteropodidae; genus Cynopterus; species Cynopterus sphinx. The sequence continues at coordinate 2,540,917 of CM057383.1, read as the reverse complement.
TGGAAGTGAGGAGGTGGTACCTTTCTCTCTCCTCTTTCGTGTTTGTTTCCTTTTAACTTTGTTCTCCCAAGAGCTCTTAAACACTCACGCGCTGTCAAATCTCTTTCTGCCACCAGTTTTCACTCATCTCCTTCCTTCCTCTCTGCATCAGAACCAGAAGCATCTTGGATTTCCCCCCTGCTCCCGGTGCAAGGCTGAAGCTCTCAAGCCTGCATTTAAACTGTACCCTTGGTCTTAGATGTTGAAGACAAAACAGGAAGCATCCAGGAGCAAAACACAAGAACCCAAGTGTGTAAGATGCCGTTCCCATTTTTTGAAGACACCGCTCCCTACATTCCTCTCTCCCTATTCATTCCATCCTGCGGCTCTAAGTCCATAGGTACCGCAATTAGTTGGGGCTGTGACATGAAGTCCCATTCAGACCAGTGACGGCCCCTGTCCGCACGCACTCCCAAGCTGATTGTGTCAGTGCTGCTGCCTTTGCGCTGTCATTTTCTCCTTGGCTTCCCAGAAGACACCCTCCCACCCCACCCAATCCATCATCTCCCGCCTCCTCCCCAGGAACTTTACCTTGAAGTCAGGAATGGCGAATTTGGTGTTATAAGACAGGTTGGACTTGGAGGTTACTGTGTTCATCCTCTCCAGAGCTTGCAAATTCTCCTTGTCGCCAGGGGCAGAAATTAACCAAAACTCGGACATGTTTCCAGTCTTCTTTTATCCAGTGACTGACCAGAACCGCAGCCACACACACAAACAGAAACAGGAGGAGAGAAGTGTCAAATATCTCTACTTCTTCACCACTCCCTTTCCCCCCGGAATTAATCCTCTTCAGGATCTGTCACTTTTCCTCATCTCCCATTCTTTGTCCCTTTAACCTTCTAGTTCAGATTTCCCAGTTCCAAGGACACCCATTTGCACAAAGCTGACCTCCAGTACTCTTATCTCCACCCAGAAAGCCCTCAGGTCTTCACGAAGAAGACTCGGGCAGGTCCTCCCCTGAGTGGTTCTGAATGGTTTTCAGGAGGAGAGAGGGGGAGGGGATGTGCTTCCTTTTCCTTCCACTCTCCCCTCTCAGGTGAAGGACCCACACCTGACAGGCAGTCGCAGGACCCTGGGCTTGGGCACCTGCTGGAGCCATACTTTCCTCCCTTCCACCGTGCATCTTCAGGGATGCAGGATGCAGTGGAGGCAGGAATGAGAAGACCAGGAGGTGTTCTCACAACAGGCTGCCTGGGCAGACCCCAGACAGACCTGACCTCACCAGCCTTCAGGTGGGGTGCTAGCTTTAAAAAACAGACTTCAGGAGGACCCATCGTTTGATAAAATAAGAAGCGGGGAAGAAAGGTGGTGGAGGGAGGGAAGGAGGGAGGGGGGACTACTGCAGCCATTCTCCCCCAAGCTTAGGCGTCCACCCTGCGGACCGGGCGGCTCGCTGGCCAGGCAGGTAGTTTCTGTCCAGCGCCCGTGGCCTCTCGAGTCCACTAGTTCCGACCGCTCAAACCTGAGCACACCCACGCGCTTCTGCCTCCCTCCCCACGCCTCCCCAGAGCTCCCCGGCCAGGGAGAATCCGGCAAAAGCAAAAACAGAACAGAAGAGCCACGGGCCGGGCCGAAGCTCTTTCTTTTTGGGGGGAAGCGGGGTCCCATCTCAGTCCGCCCAGGACAGCCTCGGCTCCCCAGCCCGCGCACCCCGAGAAGTCCCCTCCTGCCTCGGCACCTGCGGCCGCCCCGGCCCCGCGCGCCGCCGGGGCAGGTGCCACCTGCCGGGCCCGGCGGACGGGGCAGCGGAGGCGCCGGCTCCCCGGCTCCCACCGGGACCGCGAGGACGCGGGTGGGGGGCCTGATGGGGGACCCCGACCCCGCCGCCCCGATCCCTGTCCTTACCCCGGGCTCCCGGGGCTCCCGGCGGGCGGCGGCTCCTGCGCGGCGCCCCGCCCCGCGCGCTTATCCGCCCTGGGGGGGGGGGGCCGCCCGCCGCGCATTTGCATACGGGGCCGGGGGGCCGGGCCGGCCCGGGTGGGGGGGACAGCGCGAAGCCCACGCCGTCCCTGGAGTCCCCGCGGAGACCGCGCCGGCCTCCCTGCGAGGGGCCCGGGGCTGGGTGTCCCCGCGGGGCGCCTGCCCCCAGCCCGCAGCGTCGCAGAGCAGGGGGGACCCGGGCCCTCGGGCCTCCGCCGCCGCCGCCCTGCAGCCCCGGGGACGGGGGTCGGGGTCTCGGGTCCCCCCACCCCGCCTGCACCCCCGGGGACGGGGTCTCGGGGCCTCGCGTCCCCCCACCCGCCTGCACCCCCCGGGGACGGGGCACCGGGTCTCGGGCGAGAGAGTCGGGACCGACCTGAGGGAAGCGACGCGGCAGCCTCGCAGGTGGCAGGTGTCGGTCGCACCTGGGCAGAGGCGCAGACCTGGCCGTGCACGTGGGCGTGAACCTGCCCCGTTGCCCGGGAGACTCCCCACGGCGCCCACCTGCCCTCGCCCGCTCCGGGTGCCCCTGGACCGGGGCGGGACTTGACCCAGGCGGGGCAGGGCCCGGCGGGCGCTGGGGATCCCCGTGCGGTTGGAGACAATCGCCCGGGCCTGACGCGCTAAGCGGAGAGAAAACTCTGAGAATTCGTTTCCCTGGAGGAAAGCAGGAAGCGAGCGAGCCTCCTCCGAGGGCGCTGTTTTCGTGCTTTCTGGGAAGGGTTTGAGAGTCTCAGAATTCTCCCTCGGGGAGGCGGTCAGGGAGGTCCGGGGGCTCCCCCGCACCGCACGAACCTAAACCCGCAGATCTCCGGGGAGGGTACGGGTAGCCCCGACGGCCAGGACGACTAGGTGGCTGTAGAGGTCATGACTGAGCACAGAGCAGTCCTGCTGTGGCCTTGGGACCGGCGGTTTGAAGCTCCCAGCATCTGTGCTCTGCCTCCTCCTTATTGGGACACTTGTGTGCATTAGTCAGTCCTTGCGACATCTTCCTAAGGGAGGACACCTGAAACCCAGGGATGAGGAAACCCAGTGGGACAGGGAAGTGGAGTGGCAATTCCAGAGAAGGAGTGGCCCGCCGGGACACTGATGTGGAGTCTCCAGTTGCGGGCTCGTCCCAGGAAGGCCATTCTTTCCAGCTGGGGACAATCAGGGCGCAGCCCTCCTTCACGGATGAGCGTAGGGATGCCCACAGAAGTTTCCAGAGCCGCTGGTGTCACGCAGCTGGTTAATGGCAGAGCTGTGAGTGGAACTCGGGCCTCTGACCCAAGGCTTGTGTCTGTCCCACTGCTCCCAGGGGCCCTGCAGGACTGGGTTGCCCAAGGTTTCCATTTGAGTCAATGTTCCTCTAGTCTTCAGTGTTCAGAACCACTGACCTGGCTTCTCAGAGACTGGGCAACAACACAGTTAGAAATGTCCCCGAATTTGCTCATGGTGCGGTTCTTCCTATAAATATCGTTTCCTCTAAGAGTCGGACACAAAATAACTCCTGGACATCTGATTAAGAAACTAGTAAGGACCGATAGTATCCCTTGTCCTACTTAAAAGCTTCTTACTCAAAATGTACAACTTTCTGGTCTTTCACATCTTAAACTTCTCATTAAATATTGGAATTCATAATTCTTGATGACTCCTGCTCTAGGAGTAGCTTGAGTTTTTTTCAAATGCCTTTTTTTTCTGCTTATAAAGGTAATTCTATGCTCCTTATAAGGAATTTGGAAAACAGAGAAGAGTATAAAGAAGTAAAAATATCACCTGTGTTTGCATAATCTGAAAATAACCACCATTAACATTCAAATTCTCTTTGTTGCTGTTTATGCATATTCATACAGTCATGTGGACTTTTTGGCATGAGTGAGATTATAAATATCTTATACATAATGTTTGGCATCCTGCTGTTGATTGCTTTTTAAAGATCAAAAAATTTATCAAATCTATCTTATCAGTGAAGTTTAACCCAATGTCACCGGCAATTTACTACGGCTCAGAGCCTGAGTCAGAGGCATTTGATTTCAAAGGCAAATAAAGAGATCTTGTTGGACGACTTACATCTTCAAGGAAAAGAAAGAGAAAGAGAGAAAGGGAGTGAGAGGGGAGAACCACACTCAATTGCCCAAGGGCTTTTTGATTTGCAGTGGCCAAAGGCAACTTGCCCTTAGGTACTTGTCAGTTTTGAGGTGACTTGTGTTATTCTCTGAAGTTTCCCTATAAAGTGAGATTAGCCTTTAACACAGAGAAGTAGGGAGAAATCAACCGAAAAGTTGTGGAACCTCATTCTTTGATACAAGGAGAATATCAAATAGCATTTCCATGCAAGAAAGGACAGCGGTTCACTCCCTCATATATCAGCCCAAAGCAGCATCTATCAACCTATCTTTAACCCCCCATGTCCCCCACCCTACTGAAGTCTCTCAAATCTGCAGCTAAAAGGCTACAAGTTTATTCGCCTTGACCATTGCTTTTAGAATACCCCCAGGTTATGAAAAGTGCCTCAAAGACACAGCCTGAAAGGACCCGGGTGGTGAAGAATCCCATCTCTTCCTGCAAAGAAAGGCCAAGGAGGAAGCTCCGTCATCCTTGAGTCATCTCCAGCTGATTGTGCTTTGGCTGTGGCTCGGTAGGCCTGAGACGTCTCCGCAGTTGGCACTGGTTCCGCATCGGGCCAGCTGACATCTGTGCAAGATCGAACCGTCCGGTCAGGTTTGGGAACCAGAAGAACCGGGCCGGCCTAGCTGGTCTGTTGTTCTCCGGCCTCTCCCGAGAGTGTCCTTTTGGATCTCTTTAGCTATTTCTCAGAGGATGCTCCATCCGAATTAGCACAGACACGTCACTCCGCCTACACGTCCGCGGTGGCGCAGGTGAATCTTGCTAGGCTTTGCCGAGAAGAACCCAGGGGAGTTTTTCTAGAGGGACAGCTCTCTAGAGGAGAAAAGCCTGAGTGGACTCGTCCCTCGAGCGTCAGTTTGGTGGTGTAGAAGCGGATCAGGCTTTGGAGGCAGACCGTTGGGTAAGCTCTGCGTCCTCTTGCCAAGCTGCAGATTGTTTGTCTGAAAAAAAGAAAAGCAGAGCAACCGGGCCCATCTTTCAGGCTCATTCTGAGGACGAGAGTGAATGATGGCCCTGGGGGACCCAGGACTGACTCTGGGACCCTTCCCTTCTCACTCCCTCTCCTGTCTTAGATGGTCTTTAGGGGTTTTCACAGTGAGCGTGGCACGTTGTGATCACACCTCAATATCACCAGCATCTTTCTTCGAGGGCCCGACGTAATTTCATCTACGTTTTCTCATGCCGCCAGTACCCTTGTGATCTGAGGACAGCCGTCGTGATGGCTTTCACTTTTTTGTTGGAGAAACAAAGTCCGGAAAATTCTCCTGATTTATTCGCCCACGTGGATACCGTGAGGGAGAAGTCTCCTCTGTTTATTTCCTCATTTAACAAGGTTTTGGAGTGTGTGTGTGTTTCAGGATCTGCAAGGTAGTGTAGGGTATGCAAAACTAAATCAGTTTTCAGACTCGTGATAGAGCAAAGCGATTACGCTAACCAGAAATCTGAGCCATCTCAACCCACTGAGGTGTGACCACGAAACACCCAGCAGGGTGTGATCCAGGCCTCCGAGGACAAAGCATTCAAGAAATGCCATGACCCTCATTTCGCAGATGAGGAAACAGGCCCCAGGAGACGAAGTGATCCCATCGCGAGCCCAGTTAATGGCAGGGACGTGAACTTCATTCTTCTGCTTCTGAGTGTGCGTTGCACAACAAGGTCTGAACCACTCCTCTCCCGCCCGGCGCCCTGTCCCCAGAACTAGTCGTGAGCACTCTGTCGGTAGTCAGGTTCCTGCAGTTCCACTCCTCAGCTGAGGGAACCCGAAGAAGTTACCTGACATCCGTGGTTGTCAGATGGGGAAATAAGGCTGCAAGATGGGGAAATAATAGGAGCTGTCTCAGAAGGCTTTTCTGGGGATTAAATGACATGGCAGAGCGACCGGGTCATGCCAAGTTCCCAGCCAAGGCGTGCGCGAGGATTAGCCACCTGGGAAGCTCGCCTCTGCTCTGTTTCTCTCCCTCCGTTTGTTTCTCGTTTCCAGGCTCCTTCCCCCCCTCACAGGGTTCTTTTGGCAGATACTGATTCGCCCTGGGGCAAACACGTGGCCCAGTTGTCACTCATGCATTCAGTCACTTCACACACATCTCTGATGTAGCTGAGCCCATAGGAAGCAGCGTGAAGCAAGGGCTGCAGGAGGTCTTTGGGGTACAGCAAAGAGCCCCACAGGGGTCACAGGGGTCCTGAGTTCTGGACTTGGAGTTGAGAGAATCTGAACTTAAGGACCAGTCTTATCATTTATTATTGTCATTTATTAGATTAGTCGTACTATTTTTCTTAAATTTTTTAATTATGTATTATTTACGCGTAAGCACTTGGTATTCCTAGGTGGTCTCCCATCCAAGTACTAACCAGGCCCGACCCTGCTTAGCTCCCAAGATCAGACATCGGGCCTGTTCGGGGGTGACATGGCCATAGACGGTGGACTGTGGCTCCACTAGGGTGTGAACCTAGGACCTTCTGTGTGTAAAGCAGACGAGCTACTTGCTACACTATGGAACCGTGTCCTAGTCGTACCCTTTCCAAGTACCAGATCTCTCTGTCCCCTCATCTCCTCACCTGTAATATGGGGTGTCAACATCTAGTTGGAGAATTCTGATAGAAACGGAATGAGATAACAGATGCAAAATCTCCCGAAGCATCTGATCCTGGTGTGTTCGTCCTTTTAGTCTAGGTCGCAGGCTTCAGGAAGGCAACGAGACTCCACGTGCTTCATGCGCCGTCAGGTTCTTCGTGCTGCGTAGATGCTCAGTGAATATTTGTCTGGATCATCAAAAGCCAGGAATTTCAACGCTGGAGAGTGTGAGAAACGTTTTCGTTCCTCTTTAGTCCACTCTGTTTTAGAAGTTTTATGTGGTTTGTGAAGGCCGTGAAGGTGCCGCCCTGGGTGCACACGTAGCGGGCGTGTACGTTCAACACAATGGCAGGCATCAGTGAAGTTATAAGACCGAACACTGGAGACAACCTATATGCCCAGCGAAAGGGAACTGGACACGTTGGTGATGGCAAGAACACGCTCTGGTCATTTCTTCGGGTCTTTGTTCTCCTGTGAAGTCTCCCACGAACACGGGTGACACAGAGTTCGCGCTTTCCTTCTGTCAATCTGTCTCCGAGCTCTTTAATTCTTAGCCAGAGGCACGGAGGAGCTGGAGAGTGTTCCCTCCCCTCTCACTCCTCTTTACCTTTGAGAGGAACCTGAGCTGAGCCCTTGAGGCAGTCCAGTCATTTTCCTTTATTTTTTCTGATCTAGTCACCCTCCCTGACAACTGTTTCAAACTTCCTTCTTTCTCTCTTGCTGCATCCAGTTCCCCTTTGTTCATCTTCACCCTCAGCAGAGGACTTGGCTAATTCTCGGAGAAAACTAAAACAACCGAAAGAGAACTTCTGCAAGCTCACTCACTTCGCCGTACACGGAAAATTAACTTGTCGTGGACTGTAAACCTCAACGAAAGACCTGAGATTACAAAATGATCAGAAGAAAACACTGAGGTTTTGTGATGTGGGGCTAGGAAAAAATTTCTTGGCTGTGATATTAAAACCACAAGCAACAAAAGAAAAATCGGTAAAAGGAATTTCTTCAAAATAAAAAACTTTTCGTGCTTCTAAGGGCACCATTAAGAGAGTGGAGGAACCACCCAGAGAGTGGGAGACGATATTTGCAAAGCATATACCTGTTAAGGGACTTGTATCCAGAATTTATAAAGAATTGGGACAACTCAGTAATAAAAGGAAAAATAACCCAGTTAAGAATGGGCAGTGGATCCCAAATTCCGCTAACCGTCCACGGCACGATCCGCTTTCTGGGAAATACCTGGACTAGACCAGAAATCAGATCGGAGACTAGACCAGAGTCGTGGAGAGCAGAGAACGGGGTGGGAGGAGTTGACAGAAAATGAAAAGCGGCACTCCTGGGTGTGGAGTTCCCTTGGGGGTGATAAAAACGTGAAATGGATTGTGGTGATGATTGTGACGATTCACAGCCGGGAATATGCAAAAGCACTAGGAGGGGTGCCGTTTCGTGGTACGTGAGGTTTGTCTCAATGAAGCGGTTAAATTAAAAAGAAAGAAAGCTGCCAAAATGGCCATCCACTAAAATAACATTTAAAAAGAGTCAGCTCGAGCGTGACGTGCCTGGGAAGGCTTTCCAGAACCTTGTTTGAATCCCCCCGCCTGGCATCTGCCGTCTCCCCCGTCACCGCTTTCAGTGAGCGACGCTGTGATTCTGGGGCACCCGTCGGTCCCCGCCGCTGGCCTGCGCGTCCCCTAGAGGCCGGGCATCCCTCCGCTGCGCGTGTGCCACCGGAGCGAGCACACCTCCGCGTCCCTGACTGGCCCGCAGCGTCCCCAGCGTGTGCCCGGGGCGGGGCAGCGCGCCAGGGAATGTTTGTCACGGAGGTGGGTCCCCACACCGAGCTGGGTCAGCGCTGTGACATGGAACACGTACGTCAACCAGGCGATTCATCCTCTGGTAAACGTGCGCTCGTTGTCACGCAGGATACGTCCCCGGCGTGTGGCAGCCGATGCACTCTGCTCAGACCAGGATTCTGAGAGCCACGCGGTGCTCGGCGACCTCGGGGTCAAGGATGTCAGACTCTGCGCGCTGCCCCTCTGTTTCGATCTCAGCACCGTGCAGCCCACACTTGGGGGGTGTGGGCCACTGTGCCGGTGGCCGCCGTGGCCGGGCCTTGTCCTCCACCCTCCAGCGCAGCTGCTCATCCCCTCCCTGGCCTTTGACCTGAGGCCAGCGCTGCCTGCTGATGCCCCGGGTCATCCTGATCCTGTTTCTCACTCACCGCTGTGCCCCCGATGAGAGCACAGGCCCTGACGAAAGGCGTGGGCTCATGGGTTAGTTACTCCACCTGACCTGTCGGAGGAGCCTTGAGCTTAGCCAGCAGGCCGAGGCAAGAGAGCAAAATGACAGCCAATCCTGTCATCCTCCTCCTTTCCCTCCAGGGGAGAGCCTGCTGCCAGGGGAGGGCAGAGTCCACACCCCTTCGCCCCCACACCCTGGGAGGAGAGCGCAGGGGGCTCCCCCAGGGTGCACATGAGACTCCTGCCCACGGAGGAGGCGTCGCAGATCCCTTTCCGAATCATGCTGGTCTGTACGGCCACCTTCGCCCTGGCCCTGGGTTTATTGGGCGGAGTGACACACACACTGGCAGATGAAGTAAAATGGACTAAAACGGCATCTGTTTCGCCCCCCGTTGTCTCTAAGGTGTGTCCACTCGGAATGAGCAGCCCGCTCGGGGGGCATTTGGAACAAGAACATCACAAAGGAGCAGCGGTTCTCGGCGCACACCAAGGCCAGGGGAGAGCAGCGGGAACTTCCCGCCGGCCTCAGGCTGTGGAAGCCCGTGGAAGCCTCTGGAAGCCTGTGGAAGCTGTGGGCAGAGGGAAGCGGTTCCTTTACCCCACCGCACCCGGCCAGGCTCGCGAGGCGCTGGTGAAACTCGGGGTTCAAACCCCGCGGGCGAGTGCTTGCAGGTCCGGGCAGGTATGACTCTGAGCACGGTCCCTGAGTGTGGAGAAGTCCTTGGGGACACTGCGCTGCTTTGACCCATCCCACCCCGTGCACTTCTCGGTCATCCAGGCTTTTCCCCACCCTGCCGTCCTCACTCTTTCCTCCCAGGGTGCTCCGCGTCTTCTCCCTAATCCCGAAGCCTCAGGGCTCCCTGGAGCCAACTTCCCAGACAAGCAGACTCGTTGTCGCTGTCAGCTTTCTGTCGCTTCCTGACGGGGCCGTTGTACCCTGAGGTCACCCACGGGAACAGCTGGTGCCAGCCCAGATGCCTCCGTGTGCAGGGAGAAGCCCTGCTTCTGAGGCCCCTGCCACCCAGCTGACCAGGTGGCATCGGCCCCCCTGGGAAGGGATGGAGAAAGCAGAGACGCGCGTCCTTGCTGATAGGTCCTCACAGGTGACAGGCCCCATCAGGGAGAGACCTGTGCCCGCCTCGTTCACCGTGGAATCAAGCTAACCAACAATGTGTACTTCCTGAATGAACGAATGAACGAATGAATGATGTGATGAATGAGTGACACGGCATCATCCGGCCAACCCCCCCTCTCTCAGGGAAGACTCTGGCATCTGACCCCCAGAGGGGGTCGCGTGAGTGTCCCCACGGACAGCGTGGGCCCCTGCTTCTGAGCGCCCGGATCTCCTCCCCTGCAACGAGCCTCCCTTTCTGGTCCTTTCGCGCCCACTGCTGCGGCCACGCCCTGCGCCTTGTCATCACCTGAAACTGCTCCACCTCGGAAAGCTTAAATACCAGAATCCCACTCTCTGGCCGCAGCCTGCCTGCCGTCCGTCCCACGGGTCCCACTCCCGGTGCCTGACGCCCACGCACCCCGGCTGGCTCGTGCACACACGCACACGCGCGCGCGCACGCGCCCCACCCTGCTGTGTCCTGCTCTGCCACCTCCCACCCGGCTTGTCATCCTGCCGGGCCTTGAACGTCCCGCTCGTCCGCTCCTTTGACTCTCCTTCCACACACCGTCCCCACCTCGTTTCAGCAAAACCCTAACCGGGACCAGCCTCGGAATGGCTTCGCCACCGACAGACACCGGGGCGGCTAAGCGGGCGCTCACGGCGCTGGCCTTGGCGCGCGACCTTGCTGTCCCAGAGGCCCCTTCCCTCCGCTCACCGGCTCATTGACCAGGGGCCAGGGCTGGTCGAGGTGTGGGGACCGAGTCCTCGTCAATATCAAGAGACCTACCTGCTGGTGGGAGAGACAGTGAGTGGACGGATGACCGTCGAGGTGCGTTTAGTGTCGCTGTCCTGCTGACGCCCCTTCCCTGACCTTCGTCGTCCTCTTTCTGTAGGTGACCTTGCCTCGTCCTTCAGAAGTGACACCCTCGTTTGTTTCCCTTCTAGGTCCGCCAGCCTGGAACTCTTCCCCCGACGTGCCCCTCGCCCCCACTGCTGCCCCTTGCCTCCGAGGGTGGGACAGGTTCCCCTGCAAGGCCAGTGTCAGCTCCTGGGCTCGCTACCGAAACCTCCCATCTCCCCCTCCGTTATCACCTCACTCTCCTGTGTCTCCACAAGCCCTGCTTCCCATCCTCCCCTCGGCTGGTGAGCAAGCCCAATCCTCTTCTATCCTAAAACCGGCTCGCTGGGCCCTAAGTCCCCAGCCACCACCCAACCTCTCTGTTTCCCTCCTAAACGCCTCGGAAGGGACAGTCTTTGCGTCCTCACTGCGACACGCACATGCGTTCTCCTGGCAGGGGAGGACCTGCTGCGTGCTTGAGGGTGTGCTCACTCCTGGAGTGACAACGGGGACAGGGGCACGACAGGCAAGGCCACCGACCTCAGGAAGCTGCCGCTCCGGTGTGGAAGGCAGGTCACAGGCACGCAGGAGGGTTCGGGGCCCTCAGCCCTCGGGACTAGCGCCTCAGTGGTTCGGGGACTCTTTTGAGCTAACCCAAGAAGGACCCTGCAGGCTAAAAGAGAAACTTCTGCCCCCCGCCCCAGCTGTCCGGAGGAATTTGAGGGAGAAGCCTCGCCCACGTGAGAGATGGCGGGAGATAAGCTTTTCCTACCTATCTACAGGGCAGGGAGAACTGCTAATTGCAGAACATCTCTTCTTATCACCCTCGGAGGCCCCCGAGGCACCTGACCTCATCCTCAGCTCAGGAGGTCTCATACACCCACGGTCCCTTTCTGTCCCTGAACCTCACATGTTTATGGGGTCTCTGACTCTCCCGTGTATGTGGGGTTCTCACACGCACAAAATTAAATTTGATCTTCTCTTGTCAATCTGTCTCTTGTCCACTTGGTGGTTCGGCCAGCCCAAGGAACCAGGGGAGAGAAAGGAACTTTTCCCCTTCCCCACACAGGTAAACAGGCAATAAATGTGAGAAATTCACATGCTTTCTACAGTCCTACGAAGAAAGGGGTGATGAGACCGCGGGCAGCCAGGAAAATCCTCTTTGAATAGGGTTCTCTCTGCAGAAGCCACAGGCCTGAGAGCTCAGGATGACGCAGATACCGGGGGAGCAGGGGGAAGAGCATGTGGGGCGGTGAGACAGGGAAGGCAAGGCCTGCTGGCAGGAAACCACCTACGTGGCTGAGTCAGGAAAGGTGTGTGTAGGTGGGACGTCCCCTCCTCAGTCCTCCTGGATCTGGTTCTGCCCTCGCTGGCTCGGAGACGTTTCTGTCTCCCTTTGGCACCCAGGGGACAGGTGCAGTGCTCCTTGTTTAAGACCCTCTTCTGGAAACACGCCTTCCTGGGACTGCCAGGCCTCCGGACGCTCCTGTGACCCTTCATTCATTTCCCGGCTCCTTCCCACCAGCCCTTTCTCTGACCTCCCTCTGTTTTCGGTATCACGGAGACCTTTCTTGGCCACCTTTACGCCAGAGGTTCATGACTTTTTTAAGGTCTTCAATCTCTTTGGTTGCTGCTCTCTTTTCCTGGAAAAAAAAAATAAAATAAATGCACATTGTACATACAAATGATTTTTTTTTTTTCATATAATAGGGAGGTTGCCGGTCCCTCTGCTGTGTCTTGAACTCCGGATTAAGAAGCCTCGTCTGTATATCTTCCCTGGAGACTTCCCCCACTCTCACAGTACTATGTGCTCTTTGTAACTTTTAGAAATGGAGGTACAGTGGGGAGGGAGGGGTGCAAAGGCAGAGCGCATACTTTTGTACGGTGTGAAGTGGGACTCAGGGCTGATTTTTTTTCCCATATGGATATCCACGAATTCCAGCATCATTTGTCGGAAAGAATTTCCTTTCCTCCATGTATTATTTTGGCGCCTTTGTTAACAATCAGATGATTGCATTAACGGGAGTCGATTTCTGGGCTTTTTATTCTCTTCTATGATCTGTGCGTTGAACTTCACTATCTTGATAGCTGCAGCTTTATAGTGTATCTTGAAATCTGGAAACACGCCTTCCAGATTTATCAGGTAGCATAAGTCTTCTAGTTTTGTTTTTTTTTTTCCCTCAAAAGTGTCGACGTCTACCAAAAAATAAAAATAAAAAATAAGAAAATATGCTGGGGTTTTTTCTGGTATTACATGGACTCTAATGTGGATGGAATGGCATCTTAAGAATAAATCTCATCTTGAATTATTTAGCTACTTCCCCTTCTCTCCCCTCAAAAAACCAAAAATCCAAAAAAACCAAAACCACTGCTCTTACACTATCTGCTACCTTGTCTGACCCTGAAGCTGGGAGGCATCCTTAACTTTCTTCCTTAGCCCTAATAACAATCATTAAGGCCTGCTGGTTTCCCCCCTAAATATTTCCCGGATCCAGTCTCACCTCTTTGTTCCCACTAGTTCTACGCTAAAGCAGGCCTCCCTTTTCACTTTCCGAGATAATTGCAATCACTGCTAACCTAGCTGGACCCCTCAAATCTAGCTGCACACGAGCCTCGGACACTGCCTGTGTGGCTCTGACCCTGCCCCGCCGGCCGAAAGCCCATTAGCTCCAGAACGAAGTCGAATTGCCCTAACTTGAATTGTACCATGTTCACGATCTGGCCCTTTTCTCCCTTTTCAGCTGCATTTTCTAATATTCCTTGTACCTTCTTCTTTCTGGATGCAGAGGAGGAAATCAGAGACACACTCCGGCTGGCCTGAAAGAAGGCAAGCATCCTCTAGGGCCACACGAGAAGGACCTCGGAACAAAACAGCCCCTGGGAGCCGAGAGTGGCCCCAGCTGAGAGCCGACAGGAAAACAGGGGGTGTCGGCTTTACAGGTGCAGAAGACCGAGTTCTGCAGACAACAGATGAGCTTGGAAGCTGATTTCCCCCCTCAGAGCCTTCACAGCAGAACACGGCCTGGCTCGCAGCTTTGTTTCCGCCTCATTGTACCCTGAGCCAGAGAACCCAGCCGTGGCCTGCCAGGCTCCTCACCTACAGAACGAACTATGAGTTCATATTTGTGTGATTTATGGTGATTCGTTATACGGCAACAGAAAACGAATCCAGCTGTTAATGGTGTTTTGAAGGGTGGAAAATTCCTCCACGGGTTATAGGCCAACCTCGGCAATGATCCGGGGGAACGGAGAGATGGGTGGGCTTTGCAGGCTGGGCTGGGAAGGGCTTGGCTAGCCATCAGGCATTTCGGTCCTCCGGGGAAACTCAGATACGGCAGACAGACACGTCTGACAGGGACGAAGACCAGAGATCAGCAAGGGCCTGCAGGACAGAAGCATGATATTTGGTGATCCCTTAGAGTAGTGTCTTCCTCTTCCATTCATCAACAACTATTGATGTTCCTTTTATTCTCAGTGTTGCCTACAATTACACGTATAGCGGTCAGATGGATAAGGCCCCTGTTCTCACGAGGCTTACATTCTAGTGAACGTGGAGGAATCAGAATATAATATAAAAAAGCTGAAGTGGCAAAGAGCGAAGCCATTTCAGATATAAACACAAAAAAGACAGTATAGCACATGGATGCGATCAAGGCTGTGGGGGTGGGGTAGGGGCCACCTTGGGTCGGCAGAGAAGGCATCCTAAAGGGGGAGACACTTCAGCCGAGATCTGGATGGTACAAAGTAGCCAGCCATAAATAAAAAATAAAAAATAAAAAATAATAAATAATAAATAAATAAATAAATAAATAAATAAATAAATGAATAAACGAAGGCCAGAGAATTCTGGGCAGAGAGAACAGCGAGCACAAAGACCCTGAGGCCGGAAAAGCAAGAAAAGCGGCGGCTGGAGTGGAGCGCCCTCAGATAAGGTCAGAGAGATAGGCTGAGACTGGTTGAGTAGGCTGTAGTCAGCATCAGGAAGGAGTTGGGATTGAAATGTGAGTGGCCGGATACCCCGAGGGGAGTGATATCATCTCGGGCACTTTTTTTATTTTTATTTTTTAGTGCTCTCTTTTTAGGATTGTTCTGAGGGCTGGAGGGGGGAACTGGCTGCAGCAAGGGAAGAAAAAGGCTGGAGACCGACCTCCAGGCCCTTTGGGTAGCCAGGCACTTGATGGCGGTAGTTTGGACCAGAGGGTGGCAGCGGCAATAGAGAAATCTAGAAAACCTGCTTTGAGGCACAGCAGATAAGACTTTTCTGGGGATTTGATTTGCAGGGTGAACAACTTGGTAGATGATGATCCCATTTATGAAAACAGGGAAGGCCAGGGATGAGGGGCATCAAAGGTTCTGGTTTTCTAGGAGAAGGGGGGAAATCTACCCACAGCCTATCACAGTGCTTCATGGAGAGAAAGTGAGGTAGCAAATTCTAGAAAGAACTGAGAAGCTCCATGGGGCTGGCAAGTAGGGCCACTGGAAGGCTGACTGCTGCAGGGTGGGTAGCACAGCCGGGTCGTCGTGTATCGCTGGCCCACTCGGGTGGGCTCCTTTCCACAATCCAGGCGGTTGATCTTAACCTCATTCATGCTCCAGCCCCTTTAGGAACCTGATGGCAACTGTCTGTTCCTTATGAAAATGTCACGTGTAGATATTCTGCATCAGGCGAGGGGGTTTTAGAACTCCCTGAAGCCCACCTATGAGGTCCTAGCCCATGGCACCCAGGTCAGTGTGCTGAACTAGGAGGATCTACAACAGAATCATCCAGGAGAAGGGCATCGAGAGAATTCACACAGGCCAGAGGCCTGGGACGCGTGTGGCATGGACATTTGTCATCTTCGCCTGTCCAGCATTTGAACCCTCCTCTGAGGTTTGCAGAACCAGGCTTGGTACAGAAGCACATCAGGCGTCTCCTCTCAGCCTCCCATGGAGCTTGGGTACGGGCCAGTGACCTGGCTTTGACCTTTCAGATCTAGAACAGGTGTTGAGATGGGAGTAAGTCAGGTGAAGAAGAGAAAAGCAGAGCGCCCCGTCCCCTCAGAGGCGGCTGCAACGGCAGCAGGAATGCTCAGTTTGCAGGGGCAACAAACTGTGGAGTCCGGGTTTAGCAGGTCCTCGCAGGGTCGATTTAGACAGGGTCCGGCCTCCCTGGACCTGCTTGGTTTCTGAGCTGGCGCCCTTGCTTCCCTGAGGATTCTGTGAGCCTCTCAACAGCCTTTCTGTAAATGCCTTTTCCTGTTAGATGGGCCAGCGTCTGTGACTGCTGTTGGCAACGAAGAACCCTGGAAGGCGTGGGATGTAAATAACCACAGGGAAAAGGGCAAAGGGGATGGAGGGGGGTGAGGGGACGGGGGAAGGAGTAGGAGGAAGCGACCCGAGGTCACACAGGTGTGTTTGCATCCTGCCTCTCTCCAGCAACCTGGGGCAGGTATGTTTTCCTTTTTTAAACTTTCGAACCTATAGACAAGCTAAGCAAATAGTGTTTTCGACAACTCACATATCACTTACACAGGTTGGACAATCAATCATTAGGCATCTTAGGGCAAGGTTTTTACGAGCCTAAGTCTTGTTTTTCTCTTTTTCCTCACCTGCAGTGTTGGAAAGTTCACACTGCCTTCCTTGTGAGGTTTTGGCGAATGTTGAAAAGGGTAACTTGCGTAGAACATTTCATTCAGAATGCCTGCTGTGCATGCCATGCAGTATGGCGATTTTATTATCGTGAATTCCCTCAATATGCACTTACGGAACATCTATGGGCGGTGAGATTTTGGAGGCATCGGAGATCTGATGATGCATCTTGCAGTTTGGGAATCTCTGGGCACATGAATAAGTAAATAATTACGATATAAGGCAATGTTCAACCTTGAATGATGTTCAAACACGTAAGTGGAAAAAAAAATCTCGGACTTTCAATGCTGACTTAACTCTTACAATTTTTATTTAAAAATAATTTTACATGTATAGAAAAGTTATAAATATTGAGAGTTCTCCTATGCCCTTCACCCACCTCCCTCTCTTCTTACCATTTTACATAACCATGGCATATTTATCAAAACTAAGAAATCAACACTGGCATAATATTTTAACTAAACCACAGATTTCATTCAGATTTTGCCAGTTTCTCCACAGATGTTCTCTGTCTCTTCCAGGATCCAGTCGAGGATGTCATGTTGAAGTTAGGTCTGAATTCTTTTTAGTGTTTTACTTAAAGGCATACAAGTAAGTTTTTTATGCTTTTAGCTCTTGCGTTACTACACACCAGAACACATTTATACATTAATTCAAGCAAAACTTTAGAACTTCAAACCAACATAATTCAAATTAATTTAATACGCTTGGTATTGTTTTGATGAAATCAGTTGCTACTTTGCTAAATGAACACATAGCACTGTTATGGTGTGGGTCCCAGGCCTGGCTGTGATCCAGGCTCATGGCCAGGAATAGGACCCGGATCTAGAATGTTCCATTAGAGTAGTGCAGCACCTGAGCCTGACATGTAAGCGTGATTCAGCGTATTGTATCACGCATGTGTGCCAGAATGCCACTATTGTTTTCTGACACATAAATCCCATGCTCCCGACAATAAAGTTGGTGCCTGTTGTTTCATTCTCATGTCAGCCCCTCGTGCGTTCTTCCAATTGGGCGTCTCTCCACAGAAACCCTCCCTTCTCGATGCCAGCACGGGGCATGAGTCCTTCTGCCTTCTCTATCCTTACACGATCAAGTTGATGTACTTTTCCCCATCACTGTTTTCCATTTGATCAATTGCAAAACCTCTTTCACACAGCGGGCCATATCGTTGGACTTTCGCTTGGCTCACACTTGTCCCTATCATATTTCTTCATACCATCCCCCCCTCCTTCTAATCGCTGAGGGGAGACATTGGCAGTAGTGGCATGTGGGTGGCACCAGTGAACTGTAAAATGCAAACTTGGTGCTCATACAGAACGGTGGTGCTTTTCAAAAGATGGCCAACTGGATAACCAGGCATGCTTAGATCAATTGGTAGAAAGATCATCGTTGAAATAGGAAAAACCCTAAAGGTTTTTTATTTTTCCCAAATACAACTGGAAGCCTCAGTTTAAGGTACACTGCAGAGATTATACACAATGTACGATGAGAACTTCACCCTAGAGGTGAAGAAGAATGAATGGGAATTACCAAGGTACACAGAGGGCAGGGGTTAAAAGAAGAACAGGTGCAAAGGCACCAACATGGACAGAGAAGGTCTGGGATTTTTCAAGCTTCGAGAATCTAGGGAATGAGGGGCAGAGGACGGAAGAAGAGGGCAGGGGCAGCCTCAGCTACTGTGACTGGGAAAGTCGAAGGAGCCAACAAATGTGTTCAAATGTGTCCTTGAAGGTTTTGCGAGAACTACAGTTTTGAGTTGGAGTGTGACATGATCAGATTTGCCCATTAGGGAGATGACTTTGTTCCTTGTGGGAGACAAATTTGAGGCAGAAAAACCAAACGAAAAGGATTGCAATGGGCCAGGTAGGAGAGGACGAGCGACGGAATCTGGCATCCGACGGGTAGAATCAGAAGAGTTTGGAGATGGATTGGCCATGGAGGTAAAGAGCTGAGAGAGGAGTTTTGAACGTTACTTGAAGGTTCCAGGAATGGCAACTAATAACGAAACACTTCAGGTTGTTTGGAATCTGCAACTGAACTGGGTTGTTTTTTGTTTTTATTGGTTAAACAATTTTTAAATGTTTCGGTTACTGGGAGAAAATAATACTATCTGATGCTTACATGGTGCTTACTCTATCAGGCGCCATTCTATGTCCTTCACGTGTTCTATAGTTTATGGAATCTAAAAGTCTGTTAACCATTACCTCCTGTACCACGAGAGGGGAAAAATACTGTCAATTAAACATGCATGGTACAGAAGCCCCATCCCAGTTTCAAGGATGTTAAAAATAGATGTCCTGGACTCAGTGATTTATGGCATGCGCTCATTTATCTTTACAAGAGCCCTTCAAAGGGTGTTTGACAAGTGAGGAAACAGAGACTGAGAGAGATTAAATTCACTTGCTCTGTCCAGGTGCGATCAGGGTAGCCAGGATGTGGACCCAGGCAGTATGCCTCTGGAGCCCGCACTCTTGGTCCCAAGCTTAATCATCTAACACAGCACTACATCCTACAGACTAAATGCTTGTGATCCTAGAAACAGTGGAGAGACTGCACTGTCCTCAGTAGAAAGCAACCCTGGAGTACAGTAGGTCAAGCCCCCAGGCCATGACTACGTGATGGGAGCCGTGCTGGCTCCGAGGACCAAGAACAGCTTGCTTTATCTCACAGAATACACTGTGTTCCCTTGCATGTGGTTTCTGACTCTAAGCTATGACATTTCTTGTTAGAGAGGCAAGATTTATAAATGGACTTGTTTGAAAAAATAATCACCTGGCACAGAGCTACGCTGTTTTCAATATTACCAAAGGCCAAAATGTATAGAACAAAGAATTAGGACTTTGGGTCAGGCGAGGAGTGATAATTGATTCATTTTTACTAAGAAATATTAACCAAAAGTGTGCTATATACCAATATAATTTCCATAAAGGTATTTACACGCTACAGTGAAAGCATAGAATGAGAAATAATACTCAAAAGGTGAGTTTTGAGGAGCTGGTGGGATCTGGATATGAGAAGGTGAGTCCTGGTTAGCACAGGCTAAAATTCAAAACCAGAATAATGAAACTAATGATGACATAGAAGACAAATCTAATGGCCAGGGGGAAACAGGGTTGAATAAAATAAAGTGAAATGGTCTAGGGCCCTTAATTATCAAGTTTAGGGGTAGGATATATCATATATCTTATTTCTAACACATAACACAAGTAACGTATAGTAATTTACAGGCAATGAGTCTTTCAATATTCTTGAAAATAATAAAAGAAGTATTTTTGCAGAAAGTTATTAAATTATTAAAGTCAGCCTGCATTATTTTGGAAAACAAGCATATTCCATTTTTACGACGTGCTTCAAAGGCCTATTCTCACTCTGAAGCCCGAGATCTTTCTACCGTGCCACACTGCCTCCCCCAGGAGGAGGGCAGTCCTGCACGGTTCCTCCAGGAACGTCTCAGGAAGGAGGCAGAACGTGGACTGGGACTTTAAGGGCAGGCGAAATAGAAACAAAACTGTTGAAGCCCGAAGTCCTCATCACGCTGCCACGAGCTAATGTACATGTGCTCAGAAGGACCCTGCGGTGACACCACGAGAACTGTGCTCCTGCTTCAAGAAGGCCCGTGTGACAGCCGTTGACCTTCACGCTCCCCTCGTTTTCATCTAAGCCGAGAATCCTCAAGCCCTCGGATCTGGGCCACAGTCAAAGCGGCTCACCGAGAAACCGGAAGACGAACGGAGTCTGCGAAAGGACGCGGACGTGAGGGTCGGCGTCTGTCGTCGCTGCCCACGCCCGTCTCAAATAAAAAAAAAAAATTCAAATCCACTCCTTCCCCGATCTCCATTCCTTATTTTTACCATTTTCTTTTTTTTTTAGGGAAGCGTTTCCATTGACAACCCTCCTTAGCTGATGGATGTCAAACAATCCAGACCCAAAGAATTCCCGTCACGCCCAATTCAGAACGCGCTCGTTTGGAAGGCAACGCCGCAGCCCACTGCGGAGAGGGGACTCGCTTCCCCTCCGACCTGGGGACCGCGACGCCTCACCCCGAGCGGGGACGCTTTCGGGCCTCCTGCCGCTGGGGACACTGAGCAGCGGGAGCGCGACTCCTGACCCTCCCCCCCCACCGTGCCGGGGTCGCGCCGCCCGGCCCTGCGACCGAGCGGGAGGCCCGTCCCGCAGCGACCCGCTCGCCCCCGGTCCTTTATCCCGCGACTTCCTCTTCCGGGACGCGGGGCGTTCTGGGGCCGGAAGTGCGTCATCGGCCGGCGCCGCTGCTGCTCGCGTGCGCCGCCGCGGGGAGAGGCGCCGGCCCCGGGACGCGGGTCCCCGGCCCCGCCGCGCCGCCATGCAGGTGTCCAGCCTCAACGAGGTGAAGATTTACAGTCTCAGCTGCGGCAAGTCCCTCCCTGAGGTGAGCCGCGCCTCCCTCTCCTCGGCTCTGTGGCCCGGCCTGTTGGGGCTGGGCCCGGATCTGCCCCCGGCTCGGGCAGGCGGAGCTGGTCGGGGGTGGGGGGTCGCCGCGCCGGGGGCTGGGCCGGGGGCTGATCGGGGTCGGCGGGCTGTGCCTGGACTTTGGTGCCGCCCTCCTAAGACCGAGGACGCGTCCCTTTGGATTTCGTCGAGGCTGGGGACGTAGCGGTTCTCGGGCCTCTCGCGTTCACAGGGTGCAGCCGGTCCGATGCGGGGGAGGCTGGCTTATCCGCGCCGCGCACCGGGGTTCTGCGGTCCGGTGTTTCCTTCTTACAGTTGGCGGCCAGGCCCTCCTGTTCGCGCTGGCAGTGAGGGGAAGCCTTTTCCCGACGCTCACTCCCGTGTTGAGGTTACTCGTTAGATGGTGGTTTCGAAACTTGCCACCCGCTAGCCTGCTGCTGCTGGTCTGAGCCCTGCCCTTGGACATCAGGGGGAACATGAGTATGTTCTTCCATGTGTCCGCCCCTGGACGGTTCGGAGCCAGTGACTAGGTTCCCTCTCAGGATTTCAAGGTTAGGTAACTCCTGGACCTTCAGCTGTCCTTCACATGTGATCTTTCTCGTTTGGTTCGTCCTACACATTCGTTGGGAAGTGACCGTGTGCAGGCAGCTCTGCTCCGAGTGTTGGGATCCAGGGTGAACCTGCCAGGTATCGTTCCCTGCTGGGAAGAGGTTAGTAAGTGAGCAAATAAGAAAGCGTCAGGTAATAAGTGCTCTGAGTGCTGAGAGCCTGGAAGAGAGCTGTTGCGGATGAAGCGTTTTGGATAAAGCCTTCAGGGAAGGCCTCTTTACAAGAGGTGACATTTGAGCAGAAACTTGGGTGATGGAAAGGAGCCAGTCGTGTGAAGGTACGAGGAAGAGTTTTCAGTGCTGAATGGAAAGCGTAAAGGTCTCGCCCTGGGAATACACTTGCAAGTTGGAGAAACAGAGGAGGCACAGGTGCGACTGTGGTATGCTGAGTAGGGGGGCGGGCCAGGTGAGGCTGGAGAGCAGCAACCTTGGAAGCCAAGGTAAGAAGTTAGGGTTCTCTTCTTAGTGCTGTTGAAGCTACTGTTGGATTTTGACCTGGGCTGCTGGGTGGCAAATTACTGTAGCTGGGGAGGGGATGCGGTATGAGGGGGAGGAGGCAGTCCAGCCGAGAGACTCCAGTGGCCTGGGCTAGAATGGTAGCAAAGGAGATGCTAAGACACAGTGGGATTCGGGAAGTGTTTTGGAGGTGGGCCGATGAGACTGGCTAATGAATTGTGTAGTGGTGAGGAGAAGTTAAGGTGAAAAAAGGAAGGAATTGAGAGAATCCTTGGGTTTGGGATCTGAACAACTGGGTTCAATGGTAGGAAGAGGGAAGGTAGCAAAAATGATCAAAAGTTGAAAAAATCCTGAAGATATGTTAATAGTTGGGTTAGGATTACAGAATATTTTCAGTCTCTATGTTGCACATTCCTATAAGATTTAAAAAAATTTTTTTAATGCGAGCATGTGTTATTTTTGCCAACAGAAAAACAACTCAAGTAAATACATTTTAAAATAAAGTCTCTTCATTTTCTTTAGTGGCTTTCTGACAGGAAGAAGAGAGCGCTACAGAAGAAAGATGTTGGTGAGTGTTATTTTTTCTCACTTTGGCTACGTTCATGATCCATGTTATAAACCTTTCACTCATTTATTGTCATCATATTTAGGTGAAGTTTCACACTAATGCAGTGAGAAAAAATGGACTTTTGTCTGTTTTCTTCTTAAGAAATCTTAACGTCTATATATTTTTGGTGGGTGTGAGATTAGGTTTTGCCTACTTACAACCTAACAATTAGCCTGTTACTGTTCCATGGGTAATAGCAGAAGATGTAAGACTCCTGGCGGCACAGCAGCTGGTCCGAGCCGTGGCAGCGTATCTGTCAGTTCCCCTTGCGCTTAAGTCCCACGGGCACGCTCAGCATGACCCAGATGGATGCTGTGCATGCAGCGGGTTTGTGTTGTGGCTGAGGAACACCAGGCCTGGGAAGTCCATGCTGTAAGCAAGCCTGCCCTTTGTCCGGAGGAGTCATGGCATCTCACCTGGCAGGGACAGCCTGAGAAATGGTCAGGTAAAGGAGTGGCCAGGACCCTGCAGTCCTGCCATACCCAGCAAGATGTGTAGCAGTGCTGAGACCCAAGGGGCACGGTCTCCTAATAGTTCCACAAGTGCTTCGCCCTCCAGCATATCAGAATCTTTTTGTTTGTTAAATCCATTTGTCAGTTTTTGAGATACAGAGACAATGAACATTTTCTTTCTGAACGAAGTAATTTTAGGCACAGGACATGAACATGAACAATAAAAGATTATTGCAGAAGATTTTTTATTCTCTATGTTATGGCAGCAGAGAAGATAAGGATACAAGATCAGTTTTTAACTTAACTCATTTTGGACAAATTTTCATTACATTTTCTCCATTATTATGTGTCTTATGCGAAAGATGCCTTATCTTTTCATATATTTTACTTAAGTTATTCTCTAAAAATCAAAGACCAAAGATATTGAAGGAGTTTCTGGATATGCGATAAATAACCCACAGCAGGCATCTTAGAAGAGTAGGGTTTATATAGTACTGAAGTTAGAAAATTAAAGTTTAAATCAAAGGAAAACAAAAAATTGCTGCTTTACTATTGTTTACGGATTCTGGTTTCTTCGGAATCTCCAATTCCACTTCGCTATTCTAGAGCGTAAGAAAACAGGTTCACATTATTTAGAGGAAAAAATAGTTCACTGACTGCTTCTTCCCAGCCCATCTCAGAACTAGTATGTGTCCTCCAGACTGAGTGGGCCCCTTCTGCTCATCTGATCCGAATCTTATGTTTGTTTTTAATAAGCAAGGCAGTAGTGTGCCATAGAGTCATGAACAGCTCTCGTGATAGGCACATTGTCGTGATGGCAGCCAGCAAGAATCCAGTTTCTTGTGGGAAGAAACCAGTTTTTCTGAGAGTCTGAGTTAGAGTTTTGACCCAGAAAGATCTCGAAGTCTTCCTCCAGCCTGGACCCTTGTGACTGCGGATCTACTGTGCCGGCAGAGACAGCCTGGTGGCCATTTCTTATATATACTTAAGATTTTGAAGGTTTAAACTTGTTATTATTCAGGGTAAAAAAATGGTGAGATATGTGTTTTAGCCATGATCGAGTAATGATAGCAGTTTAGTGTTTATTCTGTTTCCTCTTTATCCACGTCCTAAAACTGGACGTTTGATGCACTATTATGGACTTTTTTTTTTTCCAATTAATGATGGTACTTTTTCCTTTTGGAAAGGGAAAAATAAGATACTTAGCTTAGAAAAATAATGTCCTAAGAAGAAAACCTGTGTGTAGTGGATGGGGCTGTGCTGATGGGCCTTCCCAAGGCTTGTTTGGGAATTGGGACCTGTTTCTAGTGACTGCTCTGCATGCTCTGTCCTCCTTTCATACAGAATAAGCACATCATAATTAAACCAGCTATTTTATTTTTTTCTCTTTGTAGATGTCCGTAGGAGAATTGAACTTATTCAGGATTTTGAAATGCCTACTGTTTGTACCACTATTAAGGTGTCAAAAGATGGACAATATATTTTAGCAACCGGTAAGCATCTTTTTGGTTATGATTTATATATATTTTATAGCAGGAAATGCTGTGGTAGGGAAGGTCACTTTTAAAAATTACCCTAACATTTTATTATAAAAAGATTTCAAACATACAGAAATATTGAAAAAATTGTACAGTGACCATCCATGTACCCACTACCTAGATTCTGTAAGTGTGCGGTATTCACTTTATCACATATCTGTCTGTTCATCTCTTTGTCCATCCATCAGTCCATCCTGGTTTTGAGTGTATTTCAGAGCAACTTACAGATATCAGTATACTCCACCCCTAAATGCCTCAGTGTGTAAATCATTAACTAGAGTTCAGTACTTATTTATGGCTTTTTTAAAGGAAAATTTACATATGATGAAATGCACAGATTTTAACTTTACTGTTTGATGAGTTTTGACAAGTGCATACACCCCTATCAAGATATGGAATAGTCATTGTACCCAGAAACTTTCTTCATGCCCCTCATGGTCGATCCTGCTCCCACCTGTGCGTGGGCTGCCACTGCTCTGACTTTTTTTTTTACTGTAGACAAGTTTAGCTTGTTGTAAAACTTTATGTAGATGCCATCACGTACTATGCATTCTTTTTGTAGGAACATATAAACCTCGGGTTCGATGCTATGACACCTATCAGTTATCCTTGAAGTTTGAAAGGTGTTTAGATTCAGAGGGTAAGTAAGAAGTTAAATTTAAATGTATGAAAATAGCTTTTTATATATATTTGGCTGCTGTTCTGCTGGTTAAAACGGGAAGGGGTTATGTATTAGTTTTCTTTGCTGTGTAACAAATTACATAAACATTCATTTATTAGCTCACAGCTCCATAGGTGAAGTTCGTCCAGGCTCTGTGTACTTGCTCAGGGTTGAACTCAAGGTGTCAGCCAGGTGAGACTCTCACGAGAGGCTCTGGGCGAGAATCTGCTTGCAGATGTTCAGGTTGTCTGCAGGATGCAGTTTGTTGCTATTGTAGGACTCCCATCCCGCTTCCGGTGGCTGTCAGCCTGGGGCCACTCTCAGCTTCTCAAGGCTGTTATATTCCCTGTCATCAGGTCCCCTTCACCCTCAAATCAGCAACAGGTCTTTGGATCCTTGTTCCCCTTCTGACTTCCCCTTCTGCCATACAATGTGACATAATTATGGGAGCAGTGTCTCATTGCATTCACAGATTCCCCACCTACACTGTACAGAGGAGGGGACTATATGAGGGGGAAGGTCAGTGGGGGTCATTCTCAGAATTCTCCCTACCATGGAGGGTAGGTTGAAATGGGAACATTCAGGTATTTTTATCAACTTCATGTTTGAGATCGAGGGGGAAAAGCAAAAGGATATGTAGCCTCTTGTTTCACCCTTAAAAAGAACTCCATGTGCTGTTAATAACGACTGTTTTCACTATTTTTGTTTAGAAAATATATTATGAAAGCGTAAAAAATTACTACTTCTTTTTTAAAGCAATTTTTGAATGTTCCTTTTGAACTCAGAAAAACCATGGCAAAATTTAGAAATCATTATGTTTTTTTAATTTATCTGTTTTTAATTTGTTTCAGTTCTGCAGAAATCTAGTTGATCAACATTAAATAATAAAGGTTTTCATTTACCATTTGGTGTTTTAGGGGCAACATAATATGGCAACCTTGTTCTTGTTTTATATAGGGGAAAAAAACAGACGAAAACCCCAGCATTTTTATATGATTTTATATTGAATTAGTGTCTTTGCATCAGGTTTGCATTTTTATTAAAAACATGGATTGATAATTGTATCTTTTCATACTATTTCTTATTTTTTAGTTGTCACCTTTGAAACTTTGTCTGATGACTACTCGAAGGTATGTTTGATTAGTTTTTACTAGCTATCTTCAAGATATGAATGAGTGGAATTTATTTTTATAACTTTTTATGGTGTTCCTATCATTAAATTAAAAATGGGTGTATATTAGTAAAATAAAATCTGTCATTTTCTATTAACATATTTTTAGTTTGTCACATATATGATACACACATAGTATCTTTTAAAACTGAGAGCCATTGGTCAGTCTAATATCAAAATTAATTTTCCATATCACATATAAAACCTTATCTATGTAGTGATGTCAGATGTCATCTTGAAGGAAAATTTTCTAAGCTGATGGCTTTATGTATTGTCTCTAGTTCTGGAAACAATGGAGAGCGTTTTATCCTTTTGCCCGTGGTAGCCATTTGTCATGTGTTTTCCGACATGTAATTTTAAAATGTATTTATCTAGATATCGAGAAATTTGCTTTTGAATACCATCTGCAGAGTTTAAAGATACCTTTGTAATGCATTAAAGTTCAGTTAATACAAGTTTTTTAAATCCCTGTGTGAGAAGATTAAAATGTATTTTTAAGTAAAATAGGCAATTACTTACTGGTTACTGAACAGAGCTCTAGGTTGTTAAGTGTTGGTGCCAGATAAATGAAAGTCTTTCAGTTAGAAGTAAGGTTTGCTAAAATTCTATCCAGGATGTGGGAAGGCAGTAAGTAACCACTGGAGAGGTTTGATTCTTAATCACAATTGTTAATTGTGATGGAACGGTGTGTATTTACATATGTGTGTTTACAGAGAGAAAGAAGATCATAGTGTTTCTTAGTTTGCCAGTTTCAGTGATGACCTAATAAACACTTTACCTAAAAACCTAGCAAACTAATTTTCTCATTTAATTTTCAGATTGTCTTCTTACATAATGACAGATACATTGAATTCCATTCACAATCAGGATTTTACTATAAAACCAGAATACCGAAGTTTGGGAGAGATTTCTCTTACCATTATCCATCCTGTGACTTGTACTTTGTTGGCGCAAGGTACTGGGTCTAATCACCTTTTATTTTTTCTTTTCACTTCTCTACACAACTTCTGCTTTTAACAATTAAGAGAGTAAGACATGATCCCTGCCTTTCTCTTGCTCAAAGGATGTGGTTCCAAGGCGACTGGTTCTTTTAGAACTTGCATCCTTGACTCATATTAGCACGTTGCTCTAAATCTAGAGAGCGCCGTGGGTAGCCAAATAGGTCACACTGGTGGCAAAGTCGGTTTCTTAGCCTCATTACTTGGCATTTAAAAACTTTTTATTCTTAAATGCTACCTTCTTATATGATTGTAAAAATAACACATATCAATTTTAGAAAATTGGGAAAATATAAAAAAGATTAAAGGAAAAAACCATAATTATGCCACCGAAAGGAAGCCCTTATTAGCATTTGATTTTATTTCCTTCAAGTCCTTTCTCATTTACACATATAGATACATTTTTGATCTTGTATTCTATCCGTGTTACTTGTAGATAATAGTCTACCTAATGACTATACCAATTCCTTGGCACATGAGTGGTCTAACTTTTATACATGAACAAAGCACAAATAAGGTGATTGTTTTTTAGGTTTAGAGTACATTTTTCTATTAGTTTTACAAAGGGAAGTGATGCCTTATGAGTGATATATGTATGTATATTTATAAAAATTATATTTACTTGAACCAGATTTTTAACTTTATGCATTGCTTTGCAGTTCTGAAGTTTATAGATTAAACTTGGAACAAGGGCGCTACCTAAATCCTCTACAAACTGATGCTGCGTGAGTATCTTTTAAAGATTGTCGCTGTGTTTATTTTGGCCAGGAGATGGAGCCAGATGCTCAATTTGTTATCAAGTCCTCCACATTGCATTTAAGCGATGCCCTGGGCTACTTAATAAAAGAGTGCTGCTAAGTTTTTTTCTTAAAAAAATTCTCTAAAAGACCTGGTGATTTCTTAAAATTTTTAATTTTTAAAATCTACTATGTCATTATTTTTTTATAGTGGTTTTGTGATAAATTTTTTCCTGTGGAGAAATTTTGAATTAACTGGGAGGACTATTTAAAATTTTTTAATTTTTATGTTTTTGCTAGCAGAAATTTAAGTTTTTTTTCAACTTTTCCCTTTTTCATACATTATAGTCTACACTTTTATTTAAAGAAAAATGCTTTGGGAATGAATATCATAACGATAATGTTAAGTAATAACATTACAACAGTAATAGTAAAAGCACTTACTATGCCAGGAATTATTATTATATATATATTGACTCATTTTAAACATAACACATTTTTACAATAGATACTATTATTATCTCCATTTTACACATAGGGCAACTGAGACTCAGGGTAAGTCGCTTGACCAAGGTCACACAGCTAGTAAGGGGCAGAAGGTCAAACACTTCTCATCCATGTACATAAAAAACTTGTTGAATTTTTCTTATTTCTTAGAAAGGGGTTTAAAGGTTGAAAGAACAAGTAGTGATACAAACTAGGTGAATTCTTGGTCTTTGTTTTCACGTTGGCATGAAATGCTCTTATTTTCTTTAAAAAATGTGAATGTCATAATGCATTTTTGAATAATAAGAGTGCTTTTTAGCCACATCATTTCCTGTTTATAATAACAGCTATAATTGAGTGTCTGGTAAGTTAGACATTGTGCTAAACATCACAGTGAAAGAAAGGCCTCACCTAGTTAAGCCTCAAGAGTTGGCATTGTTATAGCTTGTGTTCTTTTTGCCTTGGGAGAAGATATGTTGAGGAAGTAGAATGAACCTGGAATAGCAATTCAGAAGGAAGTCCTTCCTTGTCGCATCCACTGGCAGATAAGGGTGTCACCCTAGGGAGCAGGAACTCTGGTGGCTTTAGGCCAAGCACTTAACCCTTTTGTGCCTTGGTGGTTTTCATATGCAGTTAAGTGAGAATCTGCATGTCTTCTTTCTCTGCAGAGTTGGGTTGACTACTTATTTAGAAAGTTTAGATTATTCCTTTCCCTCAAGTCGATGCTAATACTTTCTTCCTCATTGTTTTACTGTTTTAGGGAGAATAATGTGTGTGACATAAATTCAGTGCATGGCTTGTTTGCCACAGGAACAATAGAGGTAAGCATACGTTGATTTTATCTTTTTAAATAGTTACCTTATAGTTGATAATAGAGTTTTATTTAAAGACAGAGTTGCTCGGTTCATCGGAGCAGAGCACTCACGTGGCAACAGGAAACCCTGGTTGGCTTTTTTGGCGGAACGTCGGTAGAGGTACACACAGGACTCAGCTCTTCCATGCTGCAGCCATGCCCCGTCAAGCGTCTAAAGTGGCACACGTTGACCTCAGTCACCTAACGCAAGGAAGCCTAATGCAAGTCACTGCTGGATGCTAGCTCCTGGGAGCAGTGTGACAGCCATCCTTGTTCTTAGCAGGAGACGGCATGTCAGAGTGTCGACACTCTGCTGCTCGTTTCTGAATTACTTTCCCTGTGGCTGGAGACATTCTTCTCTCGCTAGCTTCATAGAGGTGCTGATGGGAGTCACGTGAAACAAGCTGTGTGGAAACACTAAGCTGTGAAGGCATGTAGGCTTGTGATCAGAATATCCCGGAAGGTAGCATTCAATAATACACAACATTTTCCTTTTAAACTACTGTACCTTGAATCAGTGTCCTTCAGATTTGTCAACTATTTTTCTAGATTTGCACTTTTAATTACAATGTTGTTAACTACTCATAGAAAAAAAAAAGACAAGTATGTCAGAAACCTATTATTAAAAATGTGTCCTCTAGGCCCTTCAGTCACCAAATCCTGCGCCCCAGAGGTAACTCTGTAATAGTTTGCAGGTTTATCTTTTCGGGGTTTTTTTTCTATGTATATTCGGATATGCATATATGTTAGTAACATTTTTTAAAGATATTTTACAAAAATGAAATTATACCATGGTTCTCCACTTGCTTTTTTTAACATACTATGGTATATAAATGTGCATCTGTATACACTAGTACTTATAATTACTTGTATAATGTTAAACTAATGTTTTCAAACAGGTGGACAGGATTTCATTGTTTGAAAGCCCTGTAGTTTATGAAACCAGTCTCACATGGATGAAATTTAGGTCTTTTTACTCAAAATATCGTTATGTTAAGAGATTAAGATTTGAAATGGGATACATGATGTTGATTTAATGGAAATATATAAAACTATGTTGACGTGTTATAATACTGTTGTGTCTAAATCAGGCCAGTGAAGCATTCTCTTGTTAGTTATGTTTTTTGAGATTACCAACGTGAAATTTTAAAATAAATTTTTTTTAAAAGTGAGTTTTAAATAGAGTCCTTACAGAGCAGCCTAGGCTGGGTGCCCAGAGATGTGCTCCGGAAGTTCAGATATGTATTAGAGCAAGGTGTTCTCGTGGCTGTTCCAAGGCCTGAGGCCTGAGGGGGTCAGACCCCTGCCCAGCCCGGAGGTGGGCCCTGCTGAAATGCTTGGGTTGTTTGGAGGGCTGAAATTTGATATGCATAGGTAGGCCAGACTTTAAAAATTCAGTTTTATATCAATTTTGATGATATGTTGGATTTTGATTTTTTCTGTGGCAGTTAGTGTAATGTTGTTAAAATCAGAGACTTAGGACTCACTTTTGTGCGTTTGAAGTACGTTAGAGGGCAGGCTTTAGCAATAGCAATAGCAATATTCCATTTTGGTCACAGAAAATCAGTATGGTTAATAAAACCATTTTGTATTTATTCTGGAATTTGTCAGCTTACCCATTTTTAAATTTTTAAATGGGATTTTTTTTTATGTCCATAAAGTCTATTAACTCATTTTGAGAAGACATGGAATATTTGACCCTTTAGAATTGTTATATGATTTATGAGAAATCTCTTTATCTTTGTGACAGACACATTTGTAATAATAGGATTTGTGATTAGTGAGATCTAGCCTTCCAAGTGTATTTGAGGTCTTGCTTTTGACTTGGTAATATAGTAAACAGTTTTTTAAAATCTTTGTGCATGTTTATAGTATTTTATCATTGCAAAATCAAACAGTACAGAAGGTAAAAAGTGAGAAGTGCCATTCTCTGCTGCCTCACTGCAAACCTTTTCCTAAGGTAAACACTGTTGTTAATTCATTCTGTTTCCTCACAGAGGTTTCTTTGTACAGACATTTGTTAAAAAGACAATAGGATCATCTTGTTTTTTAATAAATTTTTTTTTATGTCATGGATTGTGGACATATGCCTAGTACATGTGTATCTATGCCATTCTTTCGAATGACTGTGTATTGTTCTGTTAAATGGATTATGCCATTGCTCCATTGTAGGGTTTTTTTTTCATATTTTTGCTTTATTTTCCCTCAGATTTTTATTTTTTAAAAATTTACACCTTCTAAAAAAGTTTAAAACGTAGTTCACTGATCACTTATATACATTTTGTATATTTGCTTTTTTTTTTTTAAAGATGTGTGTTTTTTGAACCTTTTGAAAATAAATTGCAGACATGACATTTTAGCCTTAAATAATTCCTAAATATTTTTCTTAAAAACAAAGACTTGCCCTATAAAATAGTAATATTGTTGTCATCCCTAAGAAATTTAACATTGATACAGTTGCACATATTAAATATTTAACACTGATATAATAATACTTAACTATTTAAATTTTTCTGGTTATATCAAAATATCTGTCACAACTCCTTCCCCCTCTACCCCACCAACCAAACCAGGGTCCAGTCAAGAGTCATCCTCCACATTTTGGACTTTTTTTCTAAACCATTTTTTTTCTTTTTCTTTTTCTTTTTTTTTTATTATAAAAGAAACTCATAGCAAAACGCTTAACATTTAAAAAGAGTATACTGTAAAATGTTAAATTCTTATTCCTCCAGAAGATGATCAGTATTACTAAGCCTTTTTTTTTTTTTTTGGTATTTGTCTAAGAATTTTCTAGTGACAGCCACTATTTAAAATTACTGTTTTTTATTCGCTTAGGGTCGAGTGGAGTGCTGGGACCCACGAACTCGAAATAGAGTTGGCCTTTTGGACTGTGCATTAAGCAGTGTCACAGCAGATTCAGAGTAAGTAGAAGTTAATTTGCAGTTTAAATATTCAACAGTTTCTGATATAAACAAATATTTTCATTTTAAGTTAAAATCAGTTACTTCAGGATAAAATTCTTTAGACTTAGATCTGAGGTTGTAGTTTCTGTGATTGTTTAGTTTAAAAATCCTTTCCTGTAGAAGCTCACTAGGTGCATAAGTTGAATGGGATTCCTTTCTAAAGTACTACAAAGAATACTGTGCTTATTTAGTTGCCATGGAATTTTATTAAAACACTGTAGGAATTTATATTTCTAGTGTTGTCGGCTCTAGTGATAGAACCAGCTGTCTACCACTACAGTTAATGAGCAAAACGGGGTGCTTGAATTCTCAGGTGGAGGGAAGCGAGTATTTTGGTATTTTCTTATTCCTGTTTGCCACTTCTTACATTTAAATCAGTTAGAAAAGTAGTACACGTTTGGGGGATGAAAACCTCTGGAAGCTTAAATCGATAAAGAGGGATAAGCCTCATGCCCTCCTCGCTCACTAGAGTGGTTACTGTTGCCCTCTTTGGTACATATGTTCTCAGGCATTTTTCTGTGTGCATATTAATGTGCATGCAAACTCCGACACTCCTGGTCAGATGCCCAGCCTGGGGTTACTTGCTATAATCAGAAAGAGCCTGAGAATATTGATTAAATACAGTTTGGTAGAAATAATAGCTAACAGATAGTATTTTCTGTTTGCAAGGTAGTGTTCAGAGTTCTTTATATAAATGAGCTTATTTAATGCCCAAAACAACAGCCTTTGATGTAGGTACTATTATTGTATTTTACAGATGAGGAAATACCGACTAATGGCATACATAGCCATTAAGAATTCTGTTGCA
Source organism: Cynopterus sphinx (assembly GCA_030015415.1). Lineage (NCBI taxonomy): Eukaryota > Metazoa > Chordata > Mammalia > Chiroptera > Pteropodidae > Cynopterus > Cynopterus sphinx. The sequence continues at coordinate 2,507,694 of CM057383.1, read as the reverse complement.
AAAGCATACTTATTTGTAGGGAAATATATTCCGGATATACTGTTAAGTGGAAAAGCAAATCATATAATTGCCTTTAGAGTTTTATCACATTTTCATTAAAAAAAAAAATAAATAAGATGTACATGTAGTCATAGGGGAAAGAAATCTGGATGCTCACCAAAATTTTAAAAGTAGTTTCTCCTACTGATTTAGTTTCAGGTGATTTTATTTTTTTATGTTTAGCTTAATTTTTTTCTACACAAACATTATAAGGTGTCACCTCTGTTATTTTGACAGAGTGGAGTTCTGGAAAGCAGAGCCAATATAGTAAGAGAAAAAAATAACTAAATATTGGAAAGAGGAGGACAGGGTCTCATTATTTGTGGATGAACATGATTATCTGCCCAAGAAACCCAATAGAATCAATTAGAAAACTATAGGAACTAATATGAGAGTTAAGTAAATTGGTTACAAGGTAAATGTACAAAATCAGTGGCTTTGATATTTATCGGCAGTATCCAATTAGAAAGATACAATGTAAACAGTTCTTATTTATAACAAAAATTGTAAAGTACCGAGAAATTAAGTACCTATCCGAAGAAAATGACAAAATTTTATTACGAAACAAAAGAGTTTGAACAAGTGAAGAAAAATAACATATCACTACACTGAAAATCAATTCGGGAGTTCATTTTGAAGAGTAAATGACTGCAGGTGATGTGCATAAGGGCCTCAGGGTTTTACCCTGATGCTTCATCATAGTTGCAGGCTGAGGCCTGAGGTGGTACAAGAGACACGAGGCTGCTAGCAGTCGATGGCCCAGGCTCTAGGACCTGGCCAAAGGACACGTAGTAAGTTTTGAAATCAGGACTGTCCGTCCGCTGCCGACTTGCTGTCTGGCACCCTTTCCACCATAGACCGCTGCTTTCTGTGCTGAGATTCTTGGTTGCCCAATGAGCAGCACATTTCAGATTCATGGCCATAACCATTCATCATTCTTTGTTCCTTTTGGAGATTCCGGGGTCCCCATTTGGACCCGCGTCTTTTACTTTACCTTGACATAGCTGAGTTTAAAAAGGGGAATGGGTCTGCCCATACCTGAATGTAAGATATTGTTTTCTTTTAAGCAGAAAAGGAGATGTTTGTATAAATAACGTATCCTGGCTCAATTAAAAGATATTGTCATGCTGATTCTTTTTCATTGGTTTTATATTTTCAGAACCTTTTTTTTTTTTGTTTGTAGCTACTTTGAGATTATTTCTTACAGTTTTTGAAGAAGTTTATTTACAGATTTTCAAAAGTAGATTAGATGTAAAGCTTACTTTTTATTTTGATTAAGAAAGTGTGGCTACAGTTGCCTTTTAAGCAGAAGGCTAGAAACACGAGTTTCCCCTTTAGAATTGAAGCGAAGCTTAATGAATTTGTTATTTGGAAGGCTTGGCCATATATACATGGAAGACGAATATCTTGCCTTGCAGGATAAACAGCTTACCAACAATCTCTGCGTTGAAGTTTAACGGTGCCTTGACCATGGCAGTTGGAACATCCACAGGGCAGGTAATGTACATTAAATATGTTTAGGTCAGAAACTTCACACTTCAGTTAGCATTTCAGTGTGTGTGTGTCATGGGAAACCCCCCCATGTATTTACCGTGGGAGCACACACTGAGGCATCATCGTTTGGGCAGAGTGGAGTGAGTGCTCCAGAGGACTGTGCTCCCTCAGCACCTGGAGGAACTCTGATCTGGCTTGGGTGGCTGGTCCAGGACGCTGCCGAGGGGAGCACGCATCCTGTGTCCTCTCGACTAGTGTAGAGCATCACTTTCTGGAGTGTGCAGAAGAGAATTCTGTGGTCACAGAAGCTTGGAATTCTGCCAGATTCTTGCTGTGGGAAAGTCACAGTGCACCTGAATATGTACTGAAGGTTTTGAGAATTCCCATAGACAAGAAGTGTGTTTAATGAGTATTCTCAAAATGTGTCTGCCCCAGGCACCTGTTTCCCTTAGCAACATTACCCAAACTCCCGGCGGTGGCAGCCAGGGGTGCAGCCCCCATGAATGCTGGCCTGAGGAGTATAAATGGAATAGCCTCAGAGGCCAAAGTCCATCTTTTCTCTTTCCTTCAAGGCAGAGCCTACACGATTGTAAGTTTGTTCTTACCTGGAACAGGCCTGAGACCCTGCTCCTGGTAGAGTTACTGCCTCTGTCACCTGGGACGACGCTCTGGCTTCCCCAGGTTCCTCTCCTCTAATAACAAGGCTAACCCTCCTTCCCACCCCCACCCCTCCACAGTCCTAGCTTTGCTGCTACCTTCTGCCTCGAATCTGCCAGGACCGTCATCTTTGTGCCTTTTATTCTTGTTCCTGTCCCTTGCTGTGACAGCACCTGGTACATGGCAGGTCCTCAGTATATATATTTGTTGAATAAACAAATGACACACGTTCTTACAGACTTTCTGTTCCTTTCTTAGAATGGCTCGGTAGTTTTTAATCATAGTGTGTTTAAACATTACTCTCAGGGGCAAGTTCATAAAACCATGCCCCCAAGGTAATTTACAGGTATTTCTAGAGCAGTTTTGTGGGCTGACGTTAGAATCTTTGTACCTGGGTTAGGGTGTTCATTGTGTTCATAAAAAGGTAATGAAACAAGCGGCAGCCACTTCTCCAAATTCTAAAAGTTGCTGTTTAATGTAAAATATTTTATTTACACAGAGATAATTCGTTTTTTTCTTTTAGGTTTTATTGTATGATCTTCGATCTGATAAGCCATTGCTAGTAAAGGATCACCAGTATGGGCTGCCCATTAAGTCAGTTCATTTCCAGGATTCATTAGATCTGATTTTGTCTGCAGACTCACGAATTATCAAAATGTGGAATAAGAATTCAGTACGTATTTTCTTTTGTTGAAATTGTTTGCATATTTTTCTAACGTTCCTTTTCTCTTGCCTTTTTTGAATAATATGAGTTTTTAAGAAAGAGATTATTGGGGAGCCTAGTTGGAAGTCAGTTTCTTCAGGATGGATAATATCCATATTTAGATAGAGTCGTCAAGATTGCTTTCTTCGTGTTCGGAAGTTTTCCTGGTTTGCTGGAACCAGCATGCGTCTTTACCTGGACAGTTAGGTAGAGAGTAAATCATCATTTGATAAACTTGATCCACAAGAAACCCCCGAGATCTTGAGGCTCTCCCACAGCCTTAGAAGAGTTCAGAGGAACTACCAGTTATCTTTCCACGTCAGTGTTACTATACATCTCCATTTCATACTGGTTCCCCATCTTAGATTTTAGAAATGACACCTTTACAATAATTTTTTATAGTATTTTTATTAAAAACTATTTTCTTAACATTTGATGTTCTCTCAGCTCCAGGTATCATTTAGAAAATAACAAAATTCTGTGTTGCTGGTTTAATCTGTCTTCTGCTTTTCACTTTAAAACCTAAGTCTTTTGAGAGAAGTAAAACGTTAATTTAGCAACTAAATGGGGGAAAAAATCAGTTTTGCAATTGCTTTAAAGAGTTCTTAGCATTTAATTAATTACAAAGTTAGCACCTTTAGACAAAAGGTGTCACTTTTGTTTTTTTTCATTTTGAGATGAACGGGGTGGTGAGTCCAGTGGCCTCAGGCTTAGTGGCAAGAGGGCTGGTGACAGTTGCACCCCGCAGAGCTGCCTGTGATCAGGCCAGAAGCCCCGTCACGGTTCAGCCACTTGTCAGTCCCTGGCTGCTCTGACCACCACTTTTATTTTCAATTTTCATTTCGTTCACTCCCTAAGTGCTTACTTAGCTTACTCTCTCGTTCGCTCCGGATTGATTATGGAGAGCAGTCGTCGGGTGTGTCCTGCTCTTCCTGCCCTGGCACTGCATGGCTCCTGTGACAGTCTCTGTTAGGAACGAGGAGAAGGGGCTCTCAGCTTGTCTCCATTTTGGAAGAATTGCCCTGATGGCCTGTCACCAGGGAACTGACCACGCTGCTTGCATCTGTTGGCCTTGACTCGGGAGGGTTTTGAGGTTTTTCTCAGGACGATTCATGGTGTCTTAGGCTGGAATTTTCTCTGCTGCTTTTCTGAGAACCCAAACTAATTTTCTTTAAAGCAGTATTTATTTTTAATACTACAAATGCAAACATTTTATTTTTAAAAATTCATAAAACACAGGTAAAGTAGAAGTTATCCTTGACCTGGCTCACATCCTACCTCAGGGTCACGGCGGTTATTGGTCTGGTTGTGACCTCCCAGGCCCTTTAACTGCTGCACAGCTTTCCATAAGGTGGCTTTCTGCTAACCATGGCACCTTTTCTTTTTCATTCCATATAATTAATAGTTTCTCTTTGTCCCCTTCTTTTTTCTTCCCTCTTCCCTTCTGGTTTCACTGGGAATTTGAGAAAAAAGGGAGGTAGCTGTGTGAATGTCATTGTCTTGAGTTAGAACTGGGGTGCCGTTTTCTACTGAACATATAACCATCCTTCCTGTACTTTAACTATTACTTCTCCCCTCTACCCCCCCGCCCCCGCCACGGGAGTCCCTGACAGTGAGTTAGTGCATGCAGGAGCTGGTAGACGTTTCAACACCAGTTCTTGAAGTAACCTCTCTGCAGTTGCTACGGAGGTTTTATTTTGGCAGTGTCGTTGTGCCTGCATATGCCCTTTTGGACCAGCACCCACATTTCTCGGTTTTGCTTTACTTGCTTCCCTCGTTTATCTTTCTCATTACTGTTTTCCATTCCCATCTTCTCTCTTAACTTCTCATTTTTTAAAAAAAAGTACACTTCCCCTCACATTTAAAATAAAAATGTTTAGGTTTAAGTATGTAACTAACATTTTATGTATGAATAGGATTTCATTCTGTCAGTTACTTTATATCCATTTTCTTATTTGATCTCCCTCAAAACCTTGGTATGGCAGGTAGCATCATCATTTTACCAGGTCGACCATCTCTCCTTTAGTTTCTGTGAGTACACGTTTAACTGGGTATGTTTTTCAGATTAGAGAAATATTTTTTAAGTTGACATACAACTTTATTTTAAACTTTACCCTGCCCTGTCATTAGGATATTATCTTTAAAACTTTGTGTTTATTTTCTTGGTTAAGTCAGCTCTCCTCTCTTGGCCTTAGTTTCTTTGTCGCTAAAATGAGAGCATTTGATAAATTGATGAAATGAGTTCTCTAAGATTTTTTAAACTTAAAATCTGTGATTTCAATTTAGTGATTTTATTTCTTTATATACCAGTATGTGGTTAAGTCTCCAGTATGTTTTCTTGATGTGGTATTGCCAAAACTGTCTTCCTTTATTTGAATAATTCCTTTTTGCTTACTCTTTTAGGGGAAAATTTTTACTTCCTTGGAGCCAGAACATGACATTAATGATGTCTGCCTCTATCCCAATTCAGGTATGCAGTTCTTAGCCACGGTCATGCAGTGAGACGATGCTTTATTGGGTTTTAAACTTATTTTATTTCTTAAGACAGGGTTTGGCTTTTTAGGACATTTATTTACTTGGAGAATCAAGAGCAGGAAGTGCGTGGATGATTCAGAAAATGGCCCCCTTGGTGACAGTCGTCAGCCAGCCTTTGTAGAAACCAATAACAACATATAGTCAGGTGACAGGTGAGCTGCTGTGTTCATGTGCTCGTTAGCTCTTATGTCTGATTAGTAACGGTGTGTGGAACTCGAGGCCGAGGCTTTGGAGAAGGCCAGGGTTGCCTGATGGTACACAGGCTCGTGAAGCCATGGCTGTTGGTGTATTCTGTGTTATATGGGTTCAGCAGATTACATGGCAGATTTTAAGATTTTACCTGGAAGGCAAATCTGTGAAGAATTTTGGGGTATGAGAGAAAATGAGAACAGTTCCCACTCAAGCAGTGTTGAACTCCAAGTTCTGACATGCACAGATGATTTGGGTGGAAGGATGCAGGCCTAGCAGGGCAAGTTCCACTATGTGTGTGCAGCCAGAGTAGCCAGAGGAGCTCGTTGAGGAGGCTTCTCTGTGTGTACTGAGTGTGCAGTGACGAGTGACATTTGGTCAGTAGATGAGGTGATCCAGGTGAGGGAGCACTGGTCCAGACGAGGGGGACTGTAGTGGTTTTGGGGGCTGAGGGTGCCGGGCAGGAGGAGGCATTGACAGGCCTGGCCCTTTCGCCTCCATGACACTGACTTTTCCAAGATCAGGTCAGTAGTCTCATAGACTGTCCCTCATCCTGGATTTCGGTGGTTGTTTTTTGTGGTCTAAAATGTCATTTACCTTGTTTCTCTGGCCCCTGCATTTTCTCTGAAATAGAAGGTAGATCTAGTGGCTTGGTGCACTGTGGTTCAGAGTTTCAGACAAGAGCAATGCACGGGGCTGCTGGGTCCTCCCTCTCAGTTCATCCCCTCAGGTCGGCCCAGTGCCAGGGAGGGTGGGCGTGGTCACTCTGTTGAGGCGACCACCAGGTCTCTTCATTGTGAAGCACACCTTTCTGGGAGGCAAAAATGTGAAGAGTGCCATTTGGACCAGAGGCCTTACAAGAGATTAACCACATGGAAAACTAGCCAAATAACGTATTTAGCAAGCACAGTAAGACAGGCACCCCAGCTGCTGCTTGGGGCTCGGGTCAGAGCACGGCTGACTCCCCTGCTTCCTCTCTTCCCCGTGCTTTACCACTCCCTCCCCCTTTAATGCTGCTCTTTATGTTTCGTGCTTAATCATTACGAGCTTAATCATGTTTTAGAAAGCTGAAACGTCCCTCTTCCTTCACCTTCTCACTTACTCACTTTGAAGTGATTAAAGTCGCATCACGATTACTGTTTTGTAATGGTTTTCAAACACTGAGATGGCTCAGAATGTCGGGAAGCGCTTCGCCCTCCTGCCCCCCCCTCCCCCCGCCTCCAGCACCTGGTCTGCCTAGGTGGTCTCCCATCCAAGCACTAACCAGGCCCAACTCTCTTAGCTTCCAGGATCAGCTGGGATTGGGCATGTCGGGGTGGTATAGCCGCAGACTCCTCCTGGCTCCTCTTAGCTCCCACTCTTGTAGCCCATTCAGCGGGCTCTGCATCAGGCAATGTCCACAGGTCTGGGTGCTCGAGAGGCCACGCTGCTCTGGGACTTCGGTGGCATCAGTATCACACATGCTCACTGAGCTCACAGAAGGCCGTGCCCCGCCCCAGCCCTGTGGAATCGGGGTCACTAGTTCCAGAACCACTGAGAAGATTCTGACTCAGACCTGATTCAGGCTTTGTAATTATGCAGACCACCCACCTTCCATGTCCTCACATGCCATGGGGCATGGAGGCTGCCTGCATCGTGTCACGGGAAGTGAATGGTCTTTTATTCTGTGTCACCCTCTCCATACAGAGAACAGAGCTGCTCGGGTCATATGCACGCATCCTTGATGCCCCATGTGGTAAAACCGCGTGCTCCATACTTATGTCAGGGTTGAACACACGGGAAGAAACGTCCCTGCCCCCTACCCCCGTCCTTCCACGGTTAGGGCTCTCAGGTAGTCTGCGTCCAGCAAATACCGGTTACTAAGTCCTCCCTTTCGATCTCTGCACTTACCCACCAGCTGGTTGGTCTCCAGACCGGCCCTGGGGCCACACACAGTGGTGCCAGTGCAGAACACTGACTCTTAGCACCTGGGATGAGTGTCGAGAAGCTCAGGTTTTGGGGATGGGGAGAGCACTGTTCTATCAAAGTCTCGCTGCACTGTCACTCTGCACAGTCCATTGCGTACCCTACCCTGTGTCATACCAGAGGTGTGTTCTTTTGACTCTAGATGCTGATGTCCTTCCTTGTTTTTAAAAATTCATATTTTTATTGTTGATACCATAATAAGTGTCAACATGGAGGAAAATTAAAGGAAAAGCCATACCTAATTGCACATTGCTCTTTTCATTGGAGGACTCCTAGGACTATTCAAGTGTGTTCATGTTTTGTGTGCATGTATATCGTCTTTTGCCTTTTGGTTTGACATTGCATTAAAAACATTTTTCATGTTGCTACATGGAGTTAATATTTGTGCTTTTTAGTGGTTTTCTGATTATGCTGAAAATCTTTGCTTTATCTGAGTCGCTAGAGTTTTAGAGTCCATGGGCTTTGGCATTCGTAGAACATCAGCTCCACTTAGGAGCTGGTAGTGACCTTGGCAGGCCGCCTGCCTTCCTGAAGCTCCTCCTGTACCTGCGGTCGTCAGGAGCCTGGCGCAGTGCTTCACTCTTCTGTCCCGCCGACGATCCCCCACTTCTGCGGGGCTGCCTCATCGTCTCAGTGGTTGGCCTGCTCTGCCTCTCCCCATCAGGAATGTCCAGGACTCCTCGGGCTCTGCCGTGGCTCATTTTTCTCGTTCACAATTGAGGTCAACCCTGACCTTGCCACTTCACTTGGCTCGTGGGTCAGCTTATATCGTTGTCCATATGTGGCCAGGCAAGAGCCCGCCCCATTGTCAAAAGCAGCCCATTGTGTCCCTTCTGAATTCTGTAAGGAATCAGAGTGGAGCTCTTGCGTGGAGTGTGGGGCAAACGAGGCTCTTTCCTTGGGATATTCAGTGCTGAGTGGTCGGCATCCAGGTTGAGCCCGCAAGGCTGGGGAAGGGGTGTCCTCAGCAGGAGCCTTGTGGTTGTAACACGTCTCTTCCGTCCTCAGAACGTCACCTTTAATCGTGTCTCACAGGTCTAGAAGTGCTGGCAGTGCTGCTCATGAGACTTGGGAAGCACGTGTGTCCTCCCGTCATGACCTCAGGGAACCTTTATGTCCAGGGCCAGAAAAGGCCCCCAGATGACAAACCACAGGGGCTGCAGGCTATGGGAACGTCTCCGATTCTTGCTTTTCTCGACTTCACGACGTGCTTTTGGATGGGTTCGTGGTGCGTGTGTGTGGTTTGAGCCTGGCTCCCGCTTTGGAGTCCTGTGTGAGGCGTGGTTCTGCTGAGACAGCCTGCTTTCTGCTTATTCATTGACCTCGTCTATCTCAGCATCTCGTTTCCATAACAACATAAATATTTTTTTTACCAGCTTTTGTATGAACAAAAGTAGTAAAAAGTACTTTTTAAAACAATCAAATCATTGTCCTTGACAGTTGGCATATTTCATTAGGATTGCGGTCTCGTAATCCCAATGTCCGCCCTCTGCGGATTCCTCTATTGTATTTTACAGATAGATGTTTAAATTGAATATAATTTGGTCTATTTGTAAAACTTTAAAAATAAGAACTCCTGAGTTTGAACTTCAGCTCAAAATTCTCTAGCTTATGACGGGACCTCAGTCCCTTTGAGCTTTGTTTTTTTGATCTGTAAAATAGGAGTGATGATAGTTCTCATTTCAGAGAGTTGTTGCATGGTCGCTAAGATAATACACGTGAAAGTGCTTAGTAAATTAGGCAGGACTCCCCACAGAGTGGTTGATTTCAGTTTTATTTTAACTGCATCACTCTGGAAGGGGGCTGTGAGGATTGGAGCTGTTTCAAGAGACGCTGGGGAGGAGTAGGTTGCAAATGTGGCAGAGAACAGAACCAGACTGAGACCCCTGAATACTTCGCTTCTGTACCAAAGAGTAAGCGAGGCATGGGTTACCGTTGCTCCTGGGGTTACTGGGAAATCTTTATTAAATGCCAGAAAGTTGCCCCTCACTTCAATTTTGATTTCTTCAAATGCTGACCCGAGAAGACTAAATTATTAACCACTCTGTGGGTTGAGTCTGTGAGTGAATGATTTTGGCACAGTGACGGGTATTAGATTCTACGTAGGTCTTGGCTGGTGTAGCTCCACATAGCATTTCCCATCAGTCGTTCTGTTTTCCTTTCATGTGTGAAGTTGTAATTCAGACATTAGGAACTACTTTACCTCGGTTCTTTGACTGCTGATTGGCAGGGAAAAAGCCTGCCTTCTTAATTTCATCATCATCGTCGTCATCATTATTATATTTATAAATGATGCATTGAAACTACATTTTGTCTATGTGTCTGAAGCTTCATATTTTCCCCCTTAAAAATGATGGCAAACTGTCTATGGACCTGAATACTTTGTGGTGGAAACTGCTCATTCACTTTGCCAGTCCAGGCGATCTCTCTGAAACTTAAGGTGCCTTTACCTGGGCGAGCAAGGGACGGAAGCGCACGGCCTGATAGCCAGGTGCCTGCTGCCATACACTGTGCTCTGGGCACCTCAAGCATTTCAAAGTCGAAGAGAAATAGGAAAGAGGCCTGTTCTTTTCCCATATGTTTACCTTTTCATTGTGTTTACCTTTAGGAATGCTTCTGACTGCCAGTGAGACCCCCAAGATGGGCATCTATTATATTCCGGTAAGTAATACAAGCGGTTCCTATGGAAACAGGACAAGCAAAGATCATTTATTTTTAAACTGGATCTGTTGAGAGATGTTGGGTCTGCATGTGGCTGTGTAAATGACACACAGTGGACTGACTCGTAGGTTCACTTTGCTTCCTGGAGCCAGGAAAACAATGCCTAACCGTTCCTTTATGGGAGACTCCTTAATGTCACATTAAAATAGACATTAGAAATTATCTTTTATTCCTCTGATTTACATTTTTTTTGTTTGTTTCTAAGTATTTCAGAATCTTAAACTTTCAGCTATTAGTGATCAAAAGATCAAATTCTAAAATAAAAGGCTAACACTCTTCTATTCATCTCACTAGAGTTTTTTTCTTTTAAAAATAAATAAATTACGTATAAAACAAACTGTCTTAGATCGTCATGAGCAATGCTGGCATGCAGTTTATAGTCCTGTCTGTTTTGTTGTTGTTTTTTAAAGAATTATTCCTTAACATATGCCAGAAGCTTCCCCACCTTTACCTGCTGGTCTACAGCAGGAAAGAAACCTCAGGAAGCAGGGTCTTCTCCACAGAAAAGCACACAGAACGGAGCTGGCAGCAGGTTGCTTTATGGAGAGCAGACTCTCCCTTTTCTCAGATTTGGGGGGAAGAGAGTGAGGGGTGAGCGGTGTTGAAGATCAGAACTTTGGAGTGGTGAGCTCTCTACACTTCAGCCTCTAGTTATGAAGATTCTTTATATTTATGATGGTTGTTTTATAATAGCTCAAATGAGTGTATATTCCACACACACACACACACACCCCACCCCGCCACCCCTTCCAAAAAAAAAAGTATTCTGGTTGATGTTGACACTCCGTGGTTTCAGGAAACTGATTTGTTGTTCAAACCACTCTGAGATATTTCTGTTGGTTAAAGTAGAATGAAGGCCGTTCAAACAGCAGCTTTTCCATTTTCCTAAGTTGACATTTGTTCCTTTTCCCTGGACCTCACAATACTGCTTTCACATTCCTTTCAGTTTATCCATCTTTCCTTTTCTTCATTCGTTCAGTAAATATTGATGGCATCAACTCTGTGTCAAGCACAGTGCTACATGCTGGCAATATACTAGTGTATAGGACACTGCCCCTTTTCTCAAGGAGTTTGTCTTTAGGGAATAAAACAAGAAAGTAGGCAGTTTCAATTGAGTGTGATGACAGAATGACAGAAGTAAGAAAGGGTACTTCAGAGCACTTCAGAGGTGAGACACTTAACCCTGAATGGGGCTGGGGGCTGGTGGGAAGTGTGGAGGGTACTTGCTCCGAGAAACCTTCCAGGGGGGTTGATGTCTAAGGAGGGACCGGAAAAATGATTCTATATAGTGGATGAAGAGGTTTGGGAGAATGGGAGAAGGACTTGGACGTAGAGGGAACAGTGTGTGCAAAGATCGGGGAGAAAGAAATCCTCATGGCTGAGCGTTAGAACGAGAGGCATGGGGGTAGTGAGACCTGAGGCTGAAAAAAGAACAGCCAGCCTGCTGAGCTGAGAAGCCAGGTGTGGGGACACAGGCCAGGCTGTCCCGGAAAAGTTCTAAGCGGTGGAATGATGTGATCAGATTTGCATTTTAGAAGGATTGCTTTGGTTGTGCCGCAAGGAGAATGGATTCGATAGGATCTAATCTGGAAGCAACGAGAACAGGCTGGAGCTGTCTCCTGGAGAGATGATGGTACCTGTGATACCTGGACCAGGCCTCCTGCTGTAGTAGGTGGAGGCTTTGGGGTTCTGGGATGATTTGAGGGAAGTCTGATCTGGCAGGCAGTAACTTCAGGGGTTTATTATCCTCGAATGGCCAAATGACACGTCTCAGCAGTGCTCACTGACGGAGACTCGTACAGAATTGTGGGAAATGCCCTCCCGCATCCAGCATTCCACTGTCGTCTTCCAGTGCCAGCCCCCTCAGGGAACGTTGTCGGGAGAGGCGGAATGAATCAGCCTGCCCCCCAGCCTTCACTTCTCGTCCTGGGAGAGGTCTCCTTTCATCCTCCTCCTAGCAGTGCTTACTGTGTTTTGATCTTCAGCATCTGCCCGCGAGATGCTGATGTCTTGAATCATAGCACTTTCCCCGTGTCAGGGTGTCACAGCTCCCAGTGGGAAGGTGAAACCACTCTAGAGATAGACCATGGAGGGTCGCCTTGGGAGTCTGCTCAGTAGATGAGGACCCGCAGGTTGGAGAGCCCCTTGGCAGGGAGGTGGCAGAGGCCGTCCTGGACACTTTGCAGCAAGGCCATCTTACTGGCTTGTGCTGCGTTGGTGGAACTGGAGGGATTGTTAAGGTGGTGAGACAGGCCGGGTCATTGACTAGATATGAGGAGTGAGGAAGAGGAGAAAACCAAAAAAGACAGCCGGCTTCTGCTTGGGTAAGCATGTCAACGATGAAGTCGGTTCCTGCGCGCAGGAAGAGAAAGGGGAGTATGTAAAAAAGTTCCCTTTGGTATCGTGTTCTACGTCGTACAGTGACCTTTTAAAGAAACAAACACAGCTTTTTTGACTATGCAAACAGCGTCTGCATATTCCTACTTATTCCAAGTGTCAACAAAATAAAAGAAAATAAAGACCCTCCCCCCCCATTTTCCCCATGATCTTAAGCATTGTTAGTATTTGGATGTATTGTCTTTCAGTTAAGCTTATAACGTTACATGTGCAAAATCATGTTTTATATACAAATTTGTATCCTGATTTCTTCAGTTAACCACAGAAATATTACTTCTGAGGCATTAAAATGACTTAAAACATTTTTAGTTATTTTATAGAATCTTAGAACTATAGGAAACTCATTATTCACCTGCCACTCTCTGGGTCTGTTTCTCAGGTAATGGGGACTTTAATTAGCACCCGTGAGCGAGGCTAAGTGCCAGCCAGATGATGGGAAACTGCCTTCGTGACAAAACGTTAGATTAGCTTATAAGACTTTCATTTCAACTTTCTAACTCAGATATAACAGAAAACTAAAAAAAATCCACAGAGACAGCTCCCAGGTGACTGTGTGTGGGGACAGGTAGAGGCTAAGTTACTCTTGCTCAACTGACCATTGTGCTGGAACTCATACTCGAGTGTTCCTTCCTGACCTACCTTGTCCCCTGCTGCCTTGTGCTGAGTGAGGTTTTACAGTGTCACTGTCTTTACTTGTGACCTCCTCTGTGTAATACGTCTTCAAAGCAATGGGAGTCCAGGGGTCTGAAAGCCTGCCATTTTTCATAAGATTTTATCAAACTTACCAAGCTGACATTTGGCACAAAGGTTTATCTGAGGCCTGCAGAACCAGAAAAGTGTGTGTTTAACGTGTGATTCATGCCAAACATAGGCGATTTGGACTGTGATTTGCGCTGAGGGCTTATAAATCAAGTATGAAAATTCTTTTCCCTCCTTCGGGTCCATGCTAAAAGTGAAGACAACCTAAGGTTCCTGTAACTTGTTGATTTCTGCCTTTCTGATAACATCTTTCTTGAGTTCTTGAACTCTTTATAGATTAAATGTAATTCCTGATTTTACATGCTCTCTGCCACTTCCACATCCACATAGCTAAGTAGGCTTTTATGACCAAGTAGATTTTCTCCTGCCCTTTTCACATTTTCTGAGTGACCAGAGACCAGAATCTCTTTTGTTTCTTTGTTTGCTTTTTGAATTCCAGGGCCTAATTCAACTGCTGCTCCTGAGACTAATGCCAAAAATTGTTTCTCAAGTTTAGTTTTCCCGACACATAATTTAACTGTAGGTCAGTTCTCTATAATTAACACCATTGGCAACTATGTGGACTCCAGAGGGACCCCACGTCTCTGTGGGCACCCAGCCCAAAACTCTGCCAGTGTGGTTCCTGGTGTTTCTGCTGGGACCATGCTGAGTTCCGGATCTCAGTGTATCAGCAAGCTCCGAAACCACTCACCAGGTAGTTGATCGCTTGCCTGCTTTATAAGATAATGTGCCAGAATATGGTTTTTAGGCAGTAAGATAAGAATCAGTTCCTTCGCTCTGATAGTCCATTCTAATCAGCCAGATCAGATAATCTTGGCGTGATGCAACCATTGTGTTTGAGAGTGCTGGCAGATTTCTAAAAGTAATGCCTCATACGAAAGATTTAATGATGATCCTGTTAACAGGCTAAGCTCTTTCCTGGAAAAATATAAAAAGAGAATGTGAAAGTAAGGACATTTAGCTTTTGTTGGGCCATTTTTGAGATTTGTCCAGAAGTCAGCTTGGCATCTAGGATAGGATGGACTACCTGTTTTGGAAACCTTTGTTTTTCTTCCTGTGCGTACCTGTGCTTTTAAGCTGGAGTTTCTGGAAGTGCTGTATATGGTCCCTCCTAAGATTTGGGTTTGAATCTGGACCACGATTGGTCTAGTTGATCCGTTTCAGTTCAAAGCCAGCACATTCCATGGTGGTCTAGAGGTCAGGGTTCAGCACTCTCAATTCAAAGCCAACATTGAAGACTCATTTATGGCTACTAATTTGACATTCAGTGAATTCCCCAGATAATGAGAGCTCTTTGGCCCACTAGTGTATGCTAAAATGGCCTTGAATATTCAGTGTCTGTGTAGAATGCTAAAAGTGATGATCACATGTTCATCCAAAATGCTCATTTAAGCAGAGAGCTGTTAGACATAGTGACAGAAGTAATTTTGTTAGAAATTCCTATTTTATAGTGCCAGTAACAACACATTCTCCTGGTTAGGGAGGTAGTGCCAGATGCAACGAAAACAGTCCCCTGGGGAATCTGCCAGCATTCAAAGAATTTACAAAACGGAACATAAACTGAACAAGGAGCTGCTAAAATGTTTTCACACCAAAGGATTTTTCATCATGCTGTAAGGAACAGTGGAAGCTTTTGAAACATTATAGCAGGAAGGGGAATTTGAGGTTATCTAGTTCAACCCCTTAATTTATAGCTGAGGAATCAAGTTATTTGTTCAAGGTCGAACGCCAAGTTGGTGGCAAAACTAGATCTAGAAGGCATTTCTTCATTCCCCATTGCGTAGTGGAAAGAGCTTAGATTTTGAAAATAGTTTGACCTGAGTTTGAATACCAGCTTTGCCACTTACAAATCTCTTGACCTTGAATGAGTTATTTAGCCTCCCTGAGTCTTACTTTCTTGAACTACAGAAGAGCAATGATGCTGTGAGGCAGTCATGTGCAACAGATGGATTCTTTCACTCATTCGTTGTGGTGCCTGGTCTGTGATAAATGTTCATCTGATAATTGCTGTTACACTTTCTCACAATGAGCAAAATTCAAGGGCTCCGGTGGCAGAGTATTTAGCTTACGTGGGCTTGGACCTTTTTGTAGCCTTTAGAAAGGTTGTGTTACTGAGCAAAATAAAGATACACTAAAAAGGTTGTGACAAAATTACAAGTGTGAGCAAGGAAACTGATTTCAGAAATATAGTATGGAGTGGCTTAGTCTGTTACAGACCATATGCAGAATAGGTTGGGAATTGTTGACTACCGCTGGTTTTGCTGTTAACTATTGAAACAGAAAGCAGCGACGAAATCTAGATGCTAAAATAAGAAATCTGAGTTTTAAAAGTGAAATTTTATCATCAAAGCACGCCTTTTGTAGAAAATGGTACATAAAGACGAGTAAGAGAAAACTCAGTCACCTTTCTATCACCCAAATACAGCAGTATTAACATTTTGCTGTATTTTTTTATCGTTTTAAACAGAAGCATTATTTATGTGGTTTTATATCTTGCTTTTTTCCCACTTAATTAATATTCCTATATTGCTATGACTTTTGGAGATCATAAAGTAGTGGGTTTTGTGTGGGACTATAAAAGTAATACATAGTTAATTTTTAATATTTAAATAGAAAAATATGAAAAAACAACTGTGGTCTTACTAGTTAGACTTTCTAATATTTTTGTTATACTTCCTTTGCATTTTGGAATACTGTAGTCACTTCTGGTTAGATTTACAGTGAAACCTTATAACTAAGTTCATGTAGCTTACATCAATTTAAATAAAAGTCCTTCAAAATGTTGAGGGCTTGAAGGGGTGGGTGGAGAGAGAGAGCAGTTTCAATTATGTTGCCACCCAGCCACCATCGCACTTGGTGGGCATGTGTCTCGTGCCACATTTGAGGTGTAGGAGCCTCCCCCCGCACTCCTCCTTTTAACTCCTGCAGCACCTCATGGTCTCCCTAGGTGGTCTCCCATCCAAGTACTAACCAGGCCCGACCCTGCTTAGCTTCTGAGATCAGACGGGATCGGGCGTGTTCAGGGTGGCGTGGCCGTAGACAGGAGCCTTTCTTAACTAGGAGAATTCAGCTCTTGAGTACCTGAGGCAGCCACCGTGTGTGACCAGTTGCCATCTCTCCTCAGCATTTAGGAAGGTCTAGTTACGTGTCATCCTGGGGGAGTCGAGGGAGTGGTCCTTTAATTATTGTGTGTTATGTGGCTGAGTTGAGGAACCGTGTTTAAAAAGGCTGCTTGATGTCATTTTCTTCAAAAGATGTTTGGCCCCAATACCTCTCAGCTCTACTGCACAGAATGTGATTCGGGCAATTTAAGGTATGGGCTTCTTTGGTACGACAAGGCCACTAGGTGAAAGCCACTCGCTGTATCTGGTCCTGTTCCAACACCTTAGGAAAATGTGCTCTTTTAGATTCACTGAAGACACCTGGAGGGTTCAAATGTAAGTTAATAAGTGTTACGTTTCATCTTGCCTTCTTGACTTTACAACCTGATCTCTATATAAGAGGTTAAACCATTGAAATGGAAATTCAGAAATACTAGATGCGACAGAGAGGGGTAAGGGAAAAGGTTTTTAATGCAGCGAGTGAGTTTAGAATGGATGAGATTCGGCTTCACAGCAGCATCTGTCAAAAAGGATCCAGGAGTTTCATTCAGCTGTAAGTCAAAGGAGTAAGTTTATGCAGTGTCAGCAGTGATCCCACATGCAGGTGGCATGGGGAAGGACAAGGCAGTATGTGGCGAAGGGGTGATTTGGGGGCTCCCGATGTGAATGTTCACTGAGGAGTATTTTACAGGGGGAGGGTCGGAGAAAGTGCAGGAAAGGGTTCAGGACTTTGTGACCAGGCACCGTCAGGCGAAGGCCTGTTTCTGGGAGGTGGGAAGAGAATATGATCATGGAAGAAAGGCCCCTTATGTGAGGCAGAGAAAATGATGGGCCATTGGACTAAAGAAGAACATTTTCATTGTCGAGAGTGCAGGAAGAGCATCAGAATACGGGAGGGCGTGAAGGACAGACCTTTCAGAACTTCTAAAAGGAGAAAAAGATAAATCTGAATGGAAAACACAGTTAAGTTCAAAGATGTATATTTTTTAGACATTTTGTTTCGTAATAATGCAAATGGACATTGTTCATCAAGAAAAGCATTTTAAAGGCCAACCCAAGCCTATAAGAAAGATCTGGGAGGATAGGATATCTTATGAAAACTAAGACCCAGTTTTATGAAGGAAAAAATATAAGGCACTTACAGGCCGAACTCTCAGGTAGTGGGAGAGTTGGCTTCCAAACTTTGTGCATTTTCATCCCGTTTTTCTGATTAACACAGAGAGGGATGTAAAGCAGATACATTTCTTTCTAGTGAGTTTCCTTTCTAACTCATGCTCGCAGCAAATCTGTCATAATTGAATTTTATCTTATGCATGAAATTGCTTTATACGGCAGTGTTCTGTTTGTAATTTTTCAGTTTTATATTCATAAATATCAAATGGGAAGTAAGGCACAAAAGTCAGGTGGCTAATAAAGGATTCTGTTCAAATACAAACAAGTTGTTTGTGTCATTATGAAAGGGAAATGTGGGCTTCCTATTTTAATCTAAACACTTTGAGGCAGTAACAGTATCTGCAGCATTTTTCTCAACAGGAAATCCTTTCCATTTCCCATCACAATTTATTGGGTCACAAGAATAGCAGACGTACAAAAAGCATTAATGTGTGACTCTCAGGAAGTAATTTTCTGAGCATCCTGTCACATTTTCAAAAGTTAATTTCAGTTCTGCTAGGTAAAAATACAGGTAATTTCCATGTAGAAATACTTGATCACATACGGCTTATATTTTATTATGTTACTGTATCAGATGATACTTGTTTCTGTTTAAACAGTTACACATCTGGCAAGCTCAGCTTCTTGAAAATAAATGACAACTTCCTATTCAGATGCCACTTAGTTTGAATCAATTTTTGACCAAAGGTCTTGTCTCCAGCTCTGGCTGGCACCTTAATCTCGGTGCTTACCAAGTTGATCTCTTCATCATTTTTGCTTTGGACAAGGTAGAGTGGGAAGTAAATCTGGTATTCCAGTGTCCTCTTGGTTTGGTCACATAAGAGGTGGCAGGATGTTCACACCAGGGCTTGGCTGTAGTTTCTGGGTATGCCTGACTGCTTGGGCCGTTATGCAGTTTCATCGATTAATGTGCCCTTACCTACTCTGGCTTTTTTTTTTTTTTCCCTTAAAAATAAAATGAAAGTTATACAAATAGGCAAGAAATTTGGGCTGCATTCTTTTAAAGGCCCAGCTTATATAGAAAATAGGAAAGTTCTAGGACTTGCACTATCTGCACCCCAGTTCAGTGTTCTCAATCCCAAGAAAGCTTGTCTTCTGATACCATGTACTTGGGTGAATGCTCCATGGAGGCAAGACTTTCGTTTTACTTTTTGCTGTATCCCTTGTGCCTGGAACAGTGCATAGGACTTTAGGCCCTCACTGAATACATGCTGAGTTGAAGGAATGAATATTATTGGTCCTTCATTTTTTAAAACCTGTGGAAAATTTGCAAATATCCATGAAAGCAGAAGTATAGTGAGCCCCATCTGCCCATCTTCTTTGCTTCAGTATTATCAGCGTTTCCCCCTTGCTTTTTGGGGGATGGAGGTGGGATTGGCTTATTTTACTCGCACTTTAAATTGCTCTAAAAGGTAGTTGTTGAGAATTGTTAAATGTGGAAGATCTTGATCTTCACATTGGCACAAATCTTCAGTTAGGTTAGATATTTACTTTCTTGAAGACGACATTATTCTTGGGTGAAAAACAGTGTGTAAACAATAGTAGTGAGGCATGTTGAAAGGTTAGATCTACTTATCTGTATTTCTCGCATATCTGCACGTTGTGTCACACATTCATTCACATAATCGACGTTTTTTAGAGCAGTTTTAGGTTCACAGCAAAATTAAGTGGATTATATAGAAACTGCCCACGTATCTCTTAGACACGCACACATACACCCCCTCCTCCACCGTCAGCACTCTGCTCCACGGTGGCACATTTGTCACATACAGTCAGTGAACCTGCACTGACACAACATTATGACCCAAAGGCACCAGGGTTCACCCTCAGCGTCGTACAGTCTGTGAGTTTGGACAGATGTGTGATGACGTGTATCCACCACCATGTGTGAGACAGAATGGTTTCGCTGCCCTGAACCTTCTCTTGTGCTCTACCTGTCCGTCTCTCCTGCCCTGTCCCCTCAAGCCACTGGCAGCCACTGATCTTTTCACTGTCTCCATAGATTTGCCTTTTCCAGAATGACATGTAGTTGGAATCATGCAGCATGTGGCCTTCTCAGATTGGCTTCTTTCACTTAGTCACACGCCTTTAAGTTTTCTCTGTGTCTTCTTTGTGGCTTGGTAGCTCACTTCCTTTCTCGCTGAATGCCGTTCCACTGTGTGGATGGACCACGGCTAGTTTATCCAGTCACCTGGTGAAGGACAGCTGTTGCTTCGAGTTTTGGCAGGTAAACATTCACACGCGAGTTTTGATGTAGACATAAGTTTTCGACTCCTTTGGGTGAATAGCAAGGAGCATGATTGCTGAGTCATATGAGAGTATGTTTAGTTTTGTGATAAACTGCCAAACTGTCTTCCAAAGCTGCTGTGCCGTTTTGCAGCCCCACCAGCAGCGAGTGAGACTTCCTGTGTTTCCACATCCTCGCCAGCATTCGGTGTCTTTAGTGTTCTGGATCTCAGCCATTCTAATAGGCGTATAGTGGCATCTCATTGTTTCAATTTGAAAATTCCATTTTTATATTGGTCACTGAAGAAAATGCCACCCTGTGTTTTTCTCCTTGTGTGTTTGACTACATAGTCTATGTTGACAGTTTGAATATTTTAGTTTTTAGTTTGAATGTTTTGTGGGGCTGGGTCATTCATTAAACAGATACTTGGTAGCACCTTTCATGCACCTGCCCAAAGGCCTGGGATGTGAGCTGGGTGAACTGTGGTCCATTCACAGAGATGAAAGCTCTCGAAGGTGGAGGAGATGCTAAACTCAGTTTGGGAAACATCAGATTGTCCTGAAATTCCCTCTCCCGTCTCTGGAGTTTCAGACAATCTCGCTCTCTGTTGTTGAATGTCCCTGGGGAAATTCACCTTGCTCGTGCACACTCCAAAGGTCTCCTCCAGTACCAGTCTAGGTGTTTGCCAGGGCCCTCGATCCTGCATCGTGGGCTGGGCGTCCGCCCCAGTATAGCGATTACTTGAAATAATTGACATTTCAGTTCGCTGTTGCAAGTGGCTTGGTAAGCCTCGGTGTCTATATATGTATTATCCGTATCTTTGTCTTTGGGGGAATATCTTTGTCTTTGGGGGAATATTATCTGTTTTGCTTTGGAAAAAATAGTCTAATTAAAAAAAAAGTTTTAAAAATATGTAACCTAGAAATGAGAAGTCATTCATAACCACCCCTGCTGCCACCATTATAATGTGATGAGATGGTGTACATTCTTCGCAGTCAACACAAACCATACACACACACGGACTTGATATTTTAGCAGGTCAGGATCTCTTTATGCATACTATTCTGAAAGGCTTTTTTTGTCACTAATGACAAATCTTTCTGATTGGCATCTATAAATGAAACCCGTTCTTTTTAATAGTTGCATAGTATTTTGTTATACAGATATTTTATAATTTATTTACCTAGTTTCTTATTCATGGATATTTACCATCCATTTCTTTGAATGTTCTAAACCAGTGCTGTTCAGTAGAACTTTCTACAACGATGGCAGTTCTCTAGGTCTCTGTCCAACATGGTAGCTACGTGTGGCACTTGAACACCTGAAATGTGGTTAGTGTGCCCAAGGAACAGAATCTTAAATTACATTTTAATTAATTTAAATTTAAATAGCCACGTGTGGCTAGTGGCTCCTGTATTGGTCAGCACAGCTCTACACTATGCCAGAGCCAAGTCAGGTCATCAGGCTGCTGGCTTGACCACGTTACTCTGGCATTCATAAATTACAGTTTAATGGTGTTTCTTTGATGTTTAACAGTCATATGAAATTTCATTTGTAAACCTCTTTTGAAGAAATACTGTTCAGTGTTGGAATCCCTTAAAGAAAGACCTGTGACATACTTCTTGAGTTTAGTTCCAAGAGCTTCTCTTCCAGACATATCAGTACACATACCTCTCTTTACCAAAAATGACCTCTTTGTACCTTATTGTGCATCTCATTTTGTCTTGGTTGCCAGGGAGCCCACAGTTAAGTTTTTGGTTCGGCTATAGCAGTTGGTCTTTCACCTCTCGTCATTCCCCCGGCCAAACTATAACTTCCCTCTCATTCTGAATTTAAAGATTTCATTACGTATATGGATTTTATTATAAAACTCTTCTGTTTTTTGAAAATGGTTCAATTTTTACATGAAGTTTTTAGACTCTATTCTAAGAATTCACTAAGAATAGATTAAGGCGATATCCACGTTACTTCCTGCTCACGGCCCTGCATACACGTGTCACAGATCCTGATAGGACAGCACAGTGTCATGTGCGAGAATCTTTTTCATCACCTCAGTGGGAAACGTACGTATCTAACACTCTAAAGCAGAATTCTACCTTGGGTTGTAGACAGTTCTTAAGCGGTTGTAGTTGGCCATTTTCTATTCAATTATGAGTCAGAATTGGGTTCCTCTACCCTCTTCATTTGCTCTGCCAGTGTAGTGCCCTCCTTAGCTTTCTTTGGAGATATATGGGAATCTTATTTTGCTTGAATTTGAAACATATTCTTCAGGATTTCCTAGTTCCATGCATGGCAGCCTGTAGATAAACAGTAACTGCCGAAATGGTGGCCAGATATCTTTTGACCCTCCGAGATTAGGACCTTGAGAAAAAGTGTTCATAGATTTAAAAACATTCTTTTCTTCCTTTGTTTCTGCCAAGTTTCCATCCCTGGATATTTTTAAATATTAGGAGGATACCCTTAGTTTTTACATAGACTTTGAAGGCGTACGGATGTGCCGAGAAATTATTAATTCTTTTGCCTGCAAGGAAGTGGGATAGAACCAGGAAACCACTGATGTGGTCACCAGGATAGCACACTGAAACCACCTGTGTAACTCTTGGCAGCAGTGACACGACGACACAAGGTCTCAGAGAGTGCTCATTAGCAGGTGTGTGATCAAAAAGATAAACACATCCTCATGTGACAAACTTGGCCCGGTGCCTTTAGCACCACGGGGTAGCTGTGTGTGCGCGTGTGTGCAGATACAGCCATCAGGGTTGGGCATTTTTAGCATAATGAGGAAATTGGGAGAGGAAAGGGCTGGATGCAGGGGACTGAGGCCTGATTGGAGTTCCTGGCACCACAGACTCTGGCTGTGAACTCTAGAAACCGCATGGGATTCCAAGTGCGACGTGTTGACAGACACCGAGTGCCGATTTGTAGCAGAGGCGCAAGGCCAGGCTCTGCAGGAAAAAAGGAACAGGAGGCCTTGGAAGAAATGTTTTTATGTTTAACAGTGGCCTGTGAAGGAGATTGAGTCCATATAAAGATATTTTTTCTCTTTTCTTGAGAATGGAAGGAAGATGGAAGCTGAGAACCTTTTTCTGCTTTTTATGGCGTTGTTTGTAATGTTCGTGAAAAGTAGACAGTGTAAAGCTTTTCATCCCACCTCAAATGAGAACTACTTAGATTTAAATACAGTGCGATTGAAATTCTTAAATTTGTTTTATGAAGAAATGTTTGGTGAATAAAATCGTTGCTCTCTCAAATTGCAGTGGTTGATCTGAGAGCAGTTCTGTTTCCCCTGTTCCTGCATGTAGCAGGGCTGGATGGTTTTCACCAAGCTCCATGTTCCGAATGTCGCGAAGCGCAGAGTCGGCAGAGCTCCAGGGGACACAGGCAGCCAGTTCTCAGGAAGTGGCTCTTTTCCCAGAGGCCTGCTTGACAGTCTAGCTCTTCAAATAAATTTAGAAGTTTGGAAAAGGAAAGGAGTGGTGTGACTTTATGTCTCTTCACTTGGTGAAATAAACGGGATAGTTTGTGTAACTGTCGGCTTGGTCTCAGATGTTTGCTAAAAGGTGATTTCGTATTAGCTCCTTTCAAAAAGAACCGAGGCGTGCCTCATCCCCCTTCCCCACCCATCTTTGCAGTGGATTTGTGTGTGCCTGGTGGGGCGGGGGGTTTGGGGGAAGGTCTAAGTAGTTCTAGCACCTTTCCAGTCTCCCTGCAGCCCAGGGTCGCTTATAAGGAATTTGTGGCCTCACTTTCTCCTGCGATATGGTCCTCAGACAAACCCGTATTGGACCTCCTTTCCTGGAAACTCATTTTATACCCAAAATTTAAAAAAAAGAAAAGAAAAAATTAAAAAATAAAAGTATAAAAATGTATGAAAATGAAGTCCTGTAAGCACATGACTTGATACACATTAATCATGCAAAGCCGAAAGCTTAACATGGAAACAGTTTTAAGCGTTCCTTTGGCATACATCACCCATGCCTTCCTGCCAGAAATGTGTCACCGAGTCTAATCCTGAGGAACAGCAGGTGAAGCTCGCGGGGACCTCCACAAGTCAGCTGGCCCGAACTCCTGGAAAATGTCAACATCGCGAAAGGCGGTAGAGGTGGGGGACTCTTAGATTAAAGGAAAGCCAAAAGACATAATAACCTAATGCAACGTGTGATCTTTAATTAGGTTTTTTCAAAGTAACAGCTTTAAGAAGATGTGATTCACATGCCATAACCTTAATCCTTTCAAAGTGTATAATTCGGTGGTTTTAGAGTCGTGTGATGATCGCCCCTAATTCCGGTGTTCCGTCAGTGTCAGGGGTGTTCCAGACCCGTCCCTTCCCCCAGCCCTAATCCGCTCTCCATTCTGTGGACTTGCCTCTTCTCGACACTCCACACCAGCGAGCAGCGGGCTGGGACCACGTGTGACCCTTGCAGCTGGCGTTTGTCACCGCGCTGCTCGCAAGGTCTGCCCTGTCGCACTGTGTGTCAGTGCCTCGCCCTGTTGGCTGCTGCGTGACATTCGGTCACGTGCGTGCACATCTCGCTCCTCCCCCGTAGTTGGTGTACCTTGGGTCGGTTCTCCTCTCGGCTGTTAGAAGTCACATTGCTGCACACGTCGGTACAGTTTCCCTGTGGACGTGTGGCCTCAGTCCTCTTGGTGCAATCGCTGGATCCCGTGGGAACTGTGTGCTTCGCTTTGCGAGGACCTGCCAGACTTTTCCACAGCGGCTGCGCCTCTTACGTTTCCTCCCAGCACGAGGGCTCCGACGTCGCCACGTGGTCATCAGCTTGTCGCTTTCCTTTGCCTTGATGGACGGCCTGGGGGGAACAGCCTGATTCGTATTGTGGTTTCGATTTGCCTTTCCCTAATGACTAATGATGCTGAACGTGTTTTCCCGTTTCATGGCCATTTTTACATCTTCTTGGGGGAAATGTCTTTTCAAGGCTTTGCTCATTTCTGAAGTAGGTGACTTGTCTCATTGTTGAGTTCTTTATTATTCTGCATGATACTAGACCTTTGTCAGATAGATGATTTGCACATATTTTCTCCTCTTCTGTGAGTTGTCTTTTCACTTTCCTTATGGAGGCCTTTGATGCACAGGAGTTCTTAATTTTGACAAAGTCCAACTTATCTTTTTTCGTTATTTGTGCTTTTGATGTCATGTTTAAGAAACCATTGCCTCATCCATGTTTAGGAAGAGTGGAATTTTATGATCCAAATACAAGGTTTACACCTGTGTTCTCAGAGCTGTATAGTTTTTGCTCTTATACTTAGTTTGTTGATCCATTGTGAGTTTTGATCCATTTTGAGTATTGCAGTCTTATCAAAATTTTTTCAGTTCATGAACATGGAATGTCTTTTTATTTGTCTTTAATTTCTTTCAGCAAGATTTTATAGTTTTCAGTGTACCGCGTAGTTTCAGTCTTACGTTTTGAGATTAAATTTATTCCGGAGTGTTTTATTCTTTTTGATGTTGTTGTAAATGGGGTTGCTTTCTCTGTTCACTTTTGCCTAGTTCATTGCTAGTGTAGAAATGCAACTGAGTTTAATGTGTTGATTATATCCTGCAGCCTTCCTCAGCTGCTTTTGTTAGCTCGAACTATTTTTTCGTGGATTCGTCAGTGATTTCTGTATGTGATCGTCACGTCATCTGAAAATAGAGCTAGTTTTACTTCTTTTTCAGCCTCTGGGTGCTTTTTATGTCATATACTTGACTAATTGTCCTGGCTAGACCTTCCAGTACAGTGTTGAGAAGTACGGAGTACAGACACCTTCGTCTTGTTTCTAATCTTACGAAAAAGCATTCAGTCTTTCACCGTTAAGCACGATGTTAGCTTGAGGTTTTCGTAGATGTTTTTTAGAAGTTCCTTTCTATTTCTAGTTTATTGATCGGGTGAGATTAGATTTTGTCAAATGCATTTCGGTGTCTCTTCAGACAATGTGGTTTTTGTCCTTTTAACAGGATCATATGTTGAACTATTCCTCGAACTTCCTCAACAGATAGGTTTTATTTGTTGTTTTTTCCCTCCTCTGTATGGGCCATGCTTATCATTTGTGTCTTGTAACTTTTTTTTTTTTTGAAAACTAGATGTTTTAGATAATATAATTTGGCAGTTATAAAACTCAGATTCCCTCCACACACCTCCCACCACACCCCTCCCACCACCCTGCCACACACACACACACATACCAAGTTCATTGTTACTGTTGCTGTTTGTTCGATAACTCTTCCTGGACTAAGTCTATAAAATCTAATTTCTTAGTTATGTGTGGCCACCAAAGTCTCCACTTGGTTCTCTTACTTGTCAGCTAATGACTGAACAAAAATTTCCTAAAATACCTGGAACCAGTAAGTCTCCCAGCCTTTGCAAAGTAATCCTCGTCCGTGTGAGTCAAATCATGCTACTGCTCTTCTCAGAACCGTCCAATGGCTTCCATTCTCACTCAGCAGAAAAGTAAAGTCCTGTAGTGGCCTACAGGACCCCACTCAGTCCTGGGGGAGAGGTACTTCCCCCACCATACACACTCCCTGTGAGGCCACCAGGTGGTTCTTTTTGCTGATCCCCAAACATGCCAAGCAATTCCGACCTCAGGGCCTTTGCCAGATATTTTCATAATACCTCTCCTCCAGGTCTGTATTGAGTTGTCACCTCAGCAGGACTTCCCTCTCCACCTTTCCCTCCCTTCCCCTGTATTCTCCATCACCCTTCACTGCTTTATTTTCCCCATACATCAAAAATTAGCACTGTCTGTCATGCTCTGTACTGTCTTTTCTTTGTTTCTGGTATATAACCTCTTAAAGGTAGAGATTCTTGTTTGTTTTGTCCCCTATTGTAT
Source organism: Cynopterus sphinx (assembly GCA_030015415.1). Taxonomy (NCBI): domain Eukaryota; kingdom Metazoa; phylum Chordata; class Mammalia; order Chiroptera; family Pteropodidae; genus Cynopterus; species Cynopterus sphinx. Next base: position 2,480,906 of record CM057383.1, on the reverse strand, counting down.
GTACAGTGAAGGGAAACCACTTGACGATAAGAGTTTGTTGACTGAGTGAATGGTGATCCTTGGCAAGCTGTTTTTATTTAAGAATGAGCTAAAATGCTGATTGGAAGCTCTTTGTATCTGACGGTCTCATCTGCTGGTGCTTTCATGCTGACTCTTACCTAGTGACTGTTGGAGGGTTCTGAGATGTCAACATCTGGAAGTGCACCCTCAGGGATCTTTCCTTTCATAGGAGAAGAGTCCTCCAGTTTTCTTCTGGGAACACTGGGCCTTTAGGCGACTGAGGGGGAAGCACAGCTGCACCTGCTGGGCTTCTGCCATTCTGGGAGCTGAGGAAAGGAGCTGAGGGCCACACGTTTGATATGTAAACTGCCGTTTCATTCCACTCATTTCAGCCCCACAGCGCAAGTCCCCGGTGCCAGGCACCCACTGGCGTGAAGCAGCTTTCTGTCCCTTCTTCCACATACTTCTCTGGTCTTGGGAAGGGTGATGGGAACTTAAGGATTCCTCAGCTCCGTTCAGGCCTGTTCCCAGACACCTGGATTCCCGACGCGTGGGGCCTCACTAGGGGGAGCAGCTCCTCTCCTTTCTCTCTGTCACTTGCCTTGTAAGCACCCAGCAGTGGCCATGTTAAATCCCTTAAGCTACTGTGTTTTCTCCTTTAGTCCTGGTTGTCCTTGAAGGTTGATACTTTTTTATGTTGATTTACTGTCATTTTAGTGAGGCTTGGGACAGAGAGGAGACAAAAATATGTAGTTAGTGTGCAGTCATTAACTGAAAGCTCTCCATCTTACTGTCGGTTTCATTTTGTGTTTGAATGTTTGTGGGGATGGGGGGTCCTCTGTCCCCTAACACGGGAGCACGATGCTCCTCTTGTGCGTATTTGCAATCCCAGAGCCTCACACAGATTAACTGTTGGTCTGGTCGGCTGATAGTGAGATAGTGGCCTCAGCGATCTTATTTTTTAACTTGGCCTTATTTTCTTATTTTATTTCAGTGCCTAAACTACTTTTCAAAAACTAAATCAAAATTGAAATCATAGCCAATAATAATTTTTCTCCTTTTTAAAATAAATTTTTCAAAATGTTGAAATTAATTTGCTTCTTTTCTTAATCCGATTTTTAGGAATAAGAGAACAAAGCACTACAAGTAGATTACCTTTAAATGACTCATAATTACGCAAATGCATATAAACTTGGGTATGCAATTAGGCAGCTAGTTATGTTGCAAATGCAATTACATGCTTAAATGCATGGCCACTCCCTCGGCTCACCCAGCTGTCTCCCTTGTCTTATGCTTATGATCGGTTATTATTAAGCCACAGCTGTCAGAATTTGAAAATACATGCTGGTGCTAGTGGTGCCTTTCAACCAATAATGGAAGAAAGGTTTGAAAAGGAAATTTTCCTTTGAGTTTATGTATTGCAGAGTTGGTCTTCTTAGTGGGCAAAATCCTACTGGAGATTGCAGGCTATGCAATTAGAAAAATTATCATTAACCATAATAGTGGTTAATGATATTTACAGTGTAGCGTACCTCCATCATCTCTGATCTGCAATTCTGAAATCTAAAAAGCCCTGAAATTTTTTATAATACATTGATTGCAAAACCTTTTCTGACTTGTTTCATTAGAGCCCAAACCTGATATGTGATGGATGACGAGGCTTTTTCTCGTCTTAATCTATCCCAAGTCACCAATGTGAATACGTATGCACTTTGCTGCACAGATATTAATGTGTTTGATTATGGGCCACTGACCCAGACCCCACTGAAGAGTTTATGTAATATGTAGTAACATACTGTATTCCCTTTTAAAATGCAAAAAATTCTGAGTTTCAAACCCTTTTGGCCCCAGTAGTTTCTGATAAAGAGTTACTGCCTGATAGTAAGAGTGACAGATTTCTGGTTGGATGCAGGTTAAAATGCTAATGCGGGATGAAGCCCCATACCTCTTAGAGCGCTATTATTATTTGTGTTGTTGTTATTATTTTTGTTAATGCTTTAGTTTTAGAACTAATATTTACATCTACTTTTAGAATGTCCTGAAAACAGTTCTATAACAAAATAATTAGATGATTTACGTGGTCGCAAAATTATTTATATTCAAACTCTTCCTTGTTACTTGTCAGTAAGTGTTGTTCTTATCTGTGGCATCATAGCAATGTTTAAACTGAGCTTCCAGGATTACATTAGTATGAAGTCACTAAAGGTAAAGTTGCCATTTTTCTAACCAGGGCTCTTCTGTATTATTAATAAGTAAAATACATATATTAATTTTATGTAGCATTATTTCGTGTGGCAATTATGTTTTACTGAGTGAATATAAAATCATAAAACCTCTTCAGGGTTTTTCGAGACAGCTCTGTCTCGCCTTCGACGCTGTCTTGATCTCCTGCCTCGGCAGATAAAGGCTCCCCAGAACCACTTAAGATTTTTCTTCTATAGTACCAGTCACAATATATTTTACTTGATTGTTTTCCAGACTTTGTTTTACTTATACTTGACAGTTAGCTTTTAGCTCTTAATAAATATTCAGTTAACCTTTTGAGTGAGTGAATGAATGAATGAAGTTGAGGAAATTAAGAGTCATCTAATCCTTCCACACAAGTTTGCTGTATGTAAAACAATTTTCCTGTTGGATTTCATTCTGTTACCTAATATTATACTGCTTGGAACACATTAAATATGGAACGCAGTAGGTAATTGTTGAATGAAAATCTACCACCTTGTATTTAATGGGTCTGGTTTTACTGTCTGACCTTAAAAGTATATATTTAAGTCCTTCCCTGTGATGTTGTGCTCTCTGTGCCTGCAAGATTCTCTTTCCAATTATCATTCAAAAATACGATTCACTTTCCCCTGTATGCTGAAATACATTTTGAAAAAATTTTACGATTTTTTTTAAATCAACTGCATGTATTTAGATATATTATATACTTCTGTGTGTTCTAGTGTAATTACATATCAGTTGAAGTTTTCCATGCATAAGCTAATTTTGGTTCAGAGTTATATTTTGTCTTTTGATACAGTGAAGTAATTAAGAATTTTCTTTACAAAAAAATTTCTTAGTTGCTAAATATTTTAAATTGTTTTTCAAATTATTGAAAACTCGACATAATTTCAAATTTAATTGCTGTTCTATGTTTGTAATTATTACTTTTAATATTAGGAAAACCATAAAAATTTGACATACTCAGTAGCATGATAAGTGAATGGAAAATGACGGTGCTTCTACCAAATGAGTGCAATTTGGCCACTGTCTCCAGTAACAACGTTAATCCTCTGTTGTTTTAGCCACCCTCGCCCTCAGTCTGTTAAAACCACCCACCTAGTGATCGTCAATCTTTATTTTCCCCCCACACAGCAGTGGGGGTGGCACAGTAGTTTTTCAACAGCAGAGTAAGAGAAGGGGATACCTTTCCTGTCAGCTCCCCGAGAACTTTAATAGTTATCCTGTTTCCTCCCCACTCTTTAGTCATTTTTGTCCATTGCCAGCATATGTGAAATTTTTGAGTTTTAAAATTAAGCACTTATAATTAACATTTTAAAGGCAGATTGTAATCATAGAGGCAGATGGTCTTGGGCACGTGGCATGTATTTTCATGTATTTTAAAACTGGTTCTTTATCCTAATGGATTAGAGCAAGCAGACACTTGGCTGCATTTGTGGCAGGGCCTTCCCCATAGCATGTTGATAAAAGATTCTTTCCTATTTTGAAGGACCAAGTATTTCCATTTAGATTGCTTGACGAGGTGGGCATTAAAGTTGCTGAGGGACGCACTGTGTCCCTTTATAGCCATTTGATGAGTCAGTTTCCAGTTCCTTACTTTTACTGACGTGTGACTAGGAAATTTTTTAAATAAAAAGTGGAAGGTCATTAACAGATAATAGAAGTTTAAAATAGATTAGCCTTCACCAATTTTCTGTAACAAACAGAACTCTTAAGGTACATAAAATATAAACAATCAACAATCAGTTTTGACCAAAGTATATAATATAGCAATGTAATGATAGAAAACTTAAAATCTTTTGATGTAGTAGTAATAGTATTACCAGTGATTAAAAAAGGATGTTTCCTTCAGGTTGTAAAGCCTGAAATCTAGGAAGTAAATTTATATATTTTTAGAGATTAACATGTTTTATGAAGACAGCAAGGAAATTTTACATGTTCACTAATTAATTTTGTGGTCATTTTAGGTTCATCAGAGGATGTTACACATGGTCAGCCCTCTCACTGGGTGAGCCGGCCATGTTTTTACAACTTAATGGTAGATTTTTGACAAAAGCTCTATTGCAGATAAAACCTGATATTATTACCAGTTTAATCAGTAGTTTCAACTTTGTTATGGTTGTTCTGATGTTTTTCTCTGAAAAGGAACTAGGGAAACATAAAATCAACCCCATTAGGTTTAATTTTGTTTTTGATGGAAATATTTCCTTTTGTAAAATTTAATGGCCATGAATTTGACTGCAGAGATTATTCACCATACCCAGATCTGTCCCTGAGAGGCAATTTAAAACAATTCCACTAGAATCCAGATAACTAATCAAAAAAGAATGTTGTGGAACATTATCAAAAAAGGACTGTGTGAAAGAAGGTTGAGATCTGGTCTGATGTTTTGATATTTCACCCTTCCCTGAGAAAAGTCAGTAAACACATGATGCCCGTGTTTATGAGATTTAAGGTTTAAAGGTGACACTGCTTTATTATGAGTTCCTCTGGTAGCAGTGCCCCTTTGCGTAGGCAAAATAGGTCTGGCTTTTCCAAAAAGTATTCTTATATCCAGTATTTTTATAGGAAGGTATTTGAGTATTTTTACCTGAATAAGGACAATTAGACAAGTTTAAAAACACTTTTGCCATACAAGACCTTTTCAGTTGTAATACCCTATGCCCATGAAATTCATGAATGCATGCCTGTTTTATGGATGAACAGATTTATTTGTGAAGTATTTATTGAGCACCTACTCCTTGGCAGCAATGTTCTAGATACTGGAAATTCAGCATTTAAAACATGAAGTTCCTACCCTCCCAAGAGGACAGCATCTTGGATCTTACGTTCTAGAAAAGCGATGACAGTTACTGTACTCTCTTCCTGTCTGCAAGAGAAGATGAGATTGCTGTCTTAAGTCATCCGCCAGCATGTGGTGGAGCTTTGCGTTGCAAGATTTAAGTCTGGCGGGAGGCAGGCGCCCTGTAGCTGCCTACCCCGTCACTCTCAGAAGGCGCCCCATGCTTTTCCTAGGTTGCTCATGTGTTCCTTCCATCCTGAAGGTCTGTCGCATGTGCCTACTCAGCGTCCCAGCCGGCCGTGTTTTCTCCAGCCCTCGCCGGTCTTCCTCGTGGACTCAGTGCATTGCTTTAAACAGCTGCGTGTGTGCACGCGTGTGCGTGTGCGTGTGCGTGTGCACAGATCTTCCTGCTCCAGCCGGATTTTGAACTCCAGGGAGATCGCGGTCCGTGACTGGGTTAGCACCCAGCCTTGTGTGTCGTAGTGCTGTCGATACTTGTTTACTTCAGCTGCTGTCCTGAAATTGCTTAAAACCTTAGCAGACTCTTTAAAAAGTGGTCAGCATGGAATTTTGAAGAAATGCCTCGCATTTCTGGGAAGTTTGTCCTGTATGGTTAGAGTCAGACCACTTCGCGTATAAAACCTTTACATCTGTTTTCAAAAATTGTAGATTTGGCTAACACGGAACTTCTTGATAGGACTCCTTCTGTGTTCACTCATTGTTGTTTTCCAGCATCCTGAACCCCGTAGCCTTAGGTAAGGGCGAGGTCCTCCCCTTCTAATCGGGCAAAAGACTGTAAGTTAGTGTGGCTGTAACTAACATCTTTTTTTTTTTTTTTTGGATTGATTGACTGAAATGGGCATTAGAGGCCATTTCTCTTTGTTCTAATGCTCCACCTTCCCTTCTCCAAAATGCTTAAGCTAGGTTTGTTAATTTCCATTATGATTCATTTTTTTTCCCTCTAAAGTCGATTTCTCTCAGAATTTCTATTAGAAATTCACAGTTGTATTCTGTCAGATCCCAGGGCTCTCTCTTCCAGAAGCCTCCGCAGCACTGCCTTCCCGTGGATGCACATCTCCCCAGAGGGAGAGGCGTCCCCCGGGAAAGATTCACATCAAGAGCAGAAGAGTCAAAAGCAATCAGCATTTCATGCAAGTCATTGGATTAGAGACCGAAGCATTCGTATAATGTTGATTATAAATTCTGTTCGGTCCTTTGTTCCTCAGCCTTTCATTGGGACTCACTCATGGCTTCTGGGGACCCATTTTAGATCAAGTCTGAAGAACTTTTACATAGAATTTTAATCTTTAATGAATTAAATGAAGTAGACCGTATAAGAGCAAACGTAATTATCAGATAATTAGTTGAAAACCCTTGAAAAAGCTAATTCTCCTTTTAGACTTCCATCATGAATGGCGAGGTTAAAAGCTAGTGTACCAAATATGTCTTTGTAGATTCTAGTATTGCTTGAATGAATGAGGTGATAAATGGATGTTATTTAGGTACCTGAGTTATTTGTATTTTCACAGTTCTAGTGTAAGACTTTATTAATATCTTTGTATCGCAGCCTAAGTGAGATTTTTCCCTTATGAGCTTAAATTTTTCCTGCCATTTATTCTCTTCCGTTATATGCTTGTTGGTTATGCACATTGCAGTTACTTTTAGTACTTCTGATAGAATCAAGGATTTAAAAACTATATCTGAGAAGATCTGGTCTACAGTAGCTAACTGCGTTGACCCGATGAGAATGTGCCTGTGCTAACCTTCTCAACACCGGCAGGTTTTGGGTCCTGCTCCCAGGTGGTGCTCCTTCTTAGACAACTTGACGGAAGAATTGGAAGAGAATCCAGAAAGCACGGTTTATGATGATTACAAATTTGTCACCAAGAAAGACCTGGAAAATTTAGGTAAAAAAAAATGATAAAATGATCATAAAATTATTTTATTTCTGCTTTTCTTATTCTGTTTTGTTCTGGAGTTTCTAACATTTTAGAAGTGGTGGGGTCACGTTTATCTGATTTTCCAAATCTTCTCTTTCTGCCACATCAGATATTAAACATGGCATATATTGTTGTTTCTCATCAGTCTCTGCTTAGAGAAAGGTTCAGATAAATTTAACTTACAGGAGCTTCTTCATGTCTTAAATTGGGAATAATTTTTTTAGCATACATCTACGTATGGAAAACACATGCCAAGAAAGAAGTGATTTGTTTTTTCAAATACTGTTTGAATATGGTGTGATTTTGAAAAATCGCAGGGACTGCAAATAAACGATTTCTGGCTCCTTTTTATGTGTGCCTACAACGCTGTGAACCCACAGAGTGACTCCTCAGATACACAGAACTTTCCTAGTTACTTGAGGTTTAAAGAATACAAACCTGGAAATGCCTCTTAACAACATTCAGCACCTAAATAGGGCTTACACGTGCCAGGCAGTATTCTGAATGTCTTACATACAACACATTCAGTCCTCACGGCTCTGTGGAGTGGATGCTATTATGATTCCACGTTATAGGTAAGGAAACTGAGGCACTGAAAGATTTAAGTAACTTGCCAAAGCCTTCAGTGGTGCAGCGTGTGAAGGTTGGAATCTAAAGCCAGAGTCCGTGCTCTAACTCAAGCGTACAGGCCCCAGGGAGGAACATGTTTACCCAGTCGCCGTGCACTGGTGTGTAGAACGAAGAGAGTAGATTTTGCTAATCTTGTTCTATTATTGGGAAAAGGCTACATAGCAATGATTGAGAGTGGGAAGACTCAGAGGACCCGTTCTCCACAAGCCGAGGCAACTGTCTTCGGAACAAACAGATGTACAGCAGCAGCTGATCGTTAAATGAAAATAGAATCATGTAATAAAGAGATTTATAGAAGGTTCTTAAACTTTATTTTTAACCAATAACTCATAGCACTGCTAATCCAGGCAGAATTATTTTCTAATTTCTATCAAAATACTTCTTTTAATTTTAATGCATTTAAAATGAAAGCCATATTTAGCCTTTTGTAAAAAAATGACTTATGAATGAAATAAGGTCTTTCTGCTGAAGTGCCTTGCCTTCTTAAATATCTCCAACATGGTTTTTACAGTAGGCCTGTGTCACACTCACCTACATTTTTATATTGGAAAATAAAATGCATTTTGTTAAAATGTAATCATACCGTTCATTTTTAGAGCTATGAAAATAAGTATAATCAACAAAAGTTATATTAGAAATCATTTTCATGTACATTATTAATATCTTTTAATATTAAATGAGCCATTGGTTATCATTTTTCACAGATTTCACCATCGTAAATAAAACCTTTTAAATAATTTATATTAAAAGTAGAAGCAAGGCTTTGTAGCCAACTTCCTTTATTTCTGAGTGTCATTAACAGTAAGTACTTAAACATTCTAACTTTTCCCAGCTATAGCCTCTAGTAGGTCCTATAACATGGCATTTCTCAAAATGTGTTTCATGGAACAAACGCTACTTCTGCCAGAAGTGCTGGACGGCTAGCACAGTGGCTAATGTCATGGGCACTGGAGCAGACTGACATGGTTCCCATCCACCTCTGCCGCTTACTGTCTGCAGGGCTTGGCCAGCTTGCTTACCCTCATTATGCCTTGGTTTCCTCATCTATAAATGGCAGTAATAATGATGATACCTACTCATGAGGTATCGTTGAAGAATAGATCAAATAATGCCCGAACTGTACTCAGCACGGTGTCTAAACGTGGTATGCGAGTGTTAACCATTCTTTTGAAAGGTTTGTGGCAGTGAGTTTGAGAAGTGCTAGGTTGAGCAAAGTTAAATCAGTTTCTTTACCTGTGGGCTTCTTTGAGCCTTAATGTCATCACACGCTAAATCTCCAGGAAGGGAGGAAAGTATGATACGTTCCCGAACTTACTGATCACAGAAACTTTTCTTCCTCAGAAGATCTCTTGGGACCCATGCTCTGCAGAGCTGACTGGGGGCGGCGGCTGCTGCCGGCTTCTCTGTCTCAGTAGGAAATCTCTGGGCTGGTTTTTATTTATGAGCTAACGTGGAATGGGGATAATGCAACGGCATAAATGTTTTATACGCTTAATAGACGAAACAAAAATTATTACAACACATGTAGTTTTACCAGCCTAGTGCATTCTAAGAAGTATTTGACCAAGTCTTCCAGTTGCTTTGTGAGAGTATCCTAAATTTAACTTTGTCTTTTGACGTTGTTCTATAATGTGTACTATTTTGTACATCGGTGATTTTGCCTAGTAACCTGGTATTCAGGTCTAAACAGATGTTCATTTTTTAAATTTCTAAAAATGAGAATGCAGGCAATGTTTTCCTTGGAAACATGATCGCTTAGGATCATGCCAGCTAAGCTGCTGTTCATGCGGGTGTATCACGTCTTATTTTGAAGATACTCTCTTACCCTTTCTCTGTGTAGATATTTGCAGTGAATAAATAATCTCCGTGACATAGCAGAGCATCCGTATTTGACTGCCTGCACCACTACTTGTAAATGTAATCTAAAACCAGGAAGCCCTCTGAAAGACATTTAAAAATATTATTTAAACCAGTTGCTGATTGGTAGTGAACTTTTTGTTCGACCATGTGAAGTGCGTTTGCATGTATGTTAATGTTCACATGTATGGTTGTATGTGTTGCCATAAATTTGATTAGCTGTTCTTTTTTGGGGGAAAAACATGCCTCTGCATTACTGTTATGATGTGTCCTTTGTTTTTGGAAGTTATGGGGGATGACAATGACCTTACCACTGCCACCACCACTGTTCCCACTGGGCAGTGTAAACGATGACAACTTAGCATTGGTCTGAATGTTATTTTTAAAATTACCTGATTTGTGGAATCCAAAAATCTGAAGAACTGCCAGTATGAGGAACCATTTTTCTATCAGTCTGTCATGGTTCATAAAGATTTTTTCCATCATTTTTATGCTCAGTGTCACATTGAAAATAAGTAAGGATGATATTGCTGAAGTGGATTGAAATTTTTTCCATAGTTTTTAAGTATTCATAATTGTAATCCTTAAATTTTTATTCAAAAGTAAAATTTTACTGTAATCAAATTGTCCAAGAAAAACTTAAATTTTAATCTTGATTTCATAAGGACCCACCCCCTTCTGGTTTCCTTTCCCCAGGCCTCACACATCTCATTGGATCACCGTTCCTCCGGGCGTACATGCACGGGTTTTTCATGGACATAAGACTCTATCATAAGGTAAGTGCCAAAGTGCAGTTGTTTTAGGTGACTAAAGAGCAATCTGTAGGCGTTTGTTCTCTACTTACTTACGTTTTCATACAACATACTTAGGATTTGTAAGAGATCCAGCTATTCGACATAGTAGTCGTCATGGTGTATATGAAAAGTGCTGCTAAATGTGATTTTTTTTTTCCACTTTGAAAAGGTGAAATTGATGGTAAACCCATTTGCTTATGAAGAATATAGGAAAGATAGGATCCGGCAGAAAATAGAAGAAACACGTGCTCAGAGAGTCCAACTAAAGGTAGGTGTTGTACTCACTACTGGATTTGCTGGAGAAGAGTGCTTGACTTTCATTCTGTGTAGTATTCCAAAGGAACTTGCCGTCCATCTCCGAGTCTTTCCGTCCTTAGTTTACATGTTTTGCTGGTATTTTTGGTACATTTTATTTGTCAAGAGGGTGGGTGGTCTACAGTCTTATCATCACGACTCCATGGTAACGGCATTATGGGGGAGGTCAGATGGGCCGACCTGTCAGCCCTCCTAAGGACATCCGATGGCGTTTTTAAATGGGCATTCGGATTTGGGCTGCTGGGCCTTTGCTAGTCCCCATTCTTACCGACCTTTGGCTGTGTCTTGGGCCATCTGCCCGGATCGTGGGAAATAGGCAGGTATTAGACTCTGTCAGGGTCCAGACAGCAATTGGCCCATACTCGCTACATCAACAGAGAGAATTTCGTGTAAAGAATTGTTGACCAGACGTCAGAGCACTGAAAAGGCACAAGCCCTGGGGCGTTGGTACGGGCAGCGGCGGCTGCAGGGAGGTGTGTGCGTGGAGCTGGCTCTCCAGGCCTGGGCAGCGGGCATTTGGCGGGGGCCGCCACTGCTGATGTCCTGCGGGGAAGGGGTGACCGGGGAAGCTCTGGGAGCAAACCAGGGTCCCCCCTCCTCCGGGACCACTTGTTGCTGCCAGGGCAAAGAAGAGCTGGCGTGCGGTGCCAACCCAACAACAAGCAGGCGGGGGGACCACGCCTGCCTCTCTGTCCTGTCCTCCTCCTGACTAAGGTCAGCCACCAGTGACAGTCGTTTCCAGCTGGACGTTGCTTAAATGCACGCACGCACTGGCACAAGACTAGTGACTGGTTTTCCCTTATTTGTTGAGTCTTTAGAGCAGTGAATGTGTGAACATTGGCTGTGGAGTACTTTTTTCCTGGCTCTTTGCTTTAACCTCGAAAGCTAAAATGTCAGTGTTTTAACAGCTTTTTTTTCTCTACTAGAAATTGCCGAAAGTTAATAAGGAGCTGGCACTTAAATTAATTGAGGAGGAGGAGGAGAAACAAAAATCAACATGGAAAAAGAAAGTTAAGGTAAGATTTTACAACGCAGAGGAAATATTGATAAATTGTTTCTACATTTTCTGGATAGTAACTTAAAGCTTTTTTATTTTTTATTTTTTTGTTAAAAATATAGTTAGTTTTTTTTCCTGCTTATAAGATAGTATATACTCAATATGAGAAGCTTGTAGAATAGGAAAAAATGTAAGTCACCTACATAATTCTACCCAGAGAAAGGCATCATTATTATTTTTGTGACTTTCTTTCCTTATTTCTCTTAAAATTATAACTTATAATAGCAAGGTACTGTTGTATATATAAAATATTTGTCCTGGTTCTATAAAATAACATCAGTGGCTTCCCACTTTATTAAAAATCCTTTGTAAATATTTTTGAGAGCTGCACATTCTCGCTGATGGGTATGACATAATTAATCCTTTAGATATTTAGGTTGGGGTTTTTTTTGTACTAAGTAGGTTTATTTGTAATTCTAGAAGTAACGGATTTTGACTTAGACTTGGCACAGTTGGGAGTGTGCACACTTAGTGTAACCGCGGCCTGCCTGCCTTTACTAGTGTGAAAACCGGCCGAGATCAGTCATGAAGCAAACGGGGGTTAGCGCTTTGTTCAGCTCTTAGCTCTGAGTCCCTTGAGGAGGTTCCTCGCAGTGCTGTGCTCTCCTCTGCTTGGATTTACTAGAAGGCCGCAAGGTGGTAGGTCTCGTGGAGGGCCCAGCAGACAGCCTGACTCCATGGTGTGCTGCCCCCCAGGGACGCCCCCCTATTCTCCTCTCACCCTTGGAGAGAGCATGAGCCCCTGACGAGTGAGCCCTTCGCCTGTTTGCTTCTGTTCCGCTCACTCCTTCGTGTCACTGCAGTCGACCCTCCGCTCCACTGGTCTTAGCTTGCTTAATCCTGTAACGTGCGGGGATAGGGCCAGAGAGGGGCATGCTGGGCGCCGAGACTCCTAACTGGCTTCACACGCACTGCTCCCTCTGCTAGCCTCTGCCGCCCCATCCTTCCTGCGTCCTCTCGTCCCGGCCTGTTGCGTTCTTTTAATGCATTATTGAGACCTGGATTTCCAGAAGCCCTCTTTGAGCAAATAGGTGGCTCTTATGTTTCCCCTTTCATTTTGTGAATCTCAAAGTGCTCACGATGTGCTCCCTTTGGTGCTGACTGTCTCAGAGGACCCACACTGACTTCCATGTTAGCCCAGCCTGGGCGAGACTGGGGGGTGACTAGGGGGCCGCTTCAGCTCCATACTGTCATTTTACAAGCTGAATAAATGGGGGTGATCTCTGGGTCGAGTGCCCTAAAGCTTCAGTGGGAAGAATGTGGCACCGGCTACAGAAGCACGCACTCCTGTCTGAGTTCTTATCATCACGTTTAATGTCACAGACGGTGGGACACTTAAACGAAAATTTAATCTGATATGTGGTGCAGCATAGTGTCACAGTTCAGGGGCCCTTGTGATTGTGAGGTTGTGGGGAAAGTCCCCTCCCCCCACCCCCACCTTTCTGTCACAGGCTTTGCTTGCAGTTGGGGCAGCCGGAGGGTTTATAACACAGAGGCCCTGACTGCGCTCAGGGTGCAGGACGCAGCGAAAACGTGCGGAGTGTGACCTTGTCAGTCAGGTCGCCTGTGCCTCTCAAATTTTTTGTTGAGACACTGATAAGACCGTCCTATAAAGAATCGCGGGACTGGGTCCCGATGGCAGGGCAGGTGGCAGGGAGGACGAACCGGAGGAGGTCGGATCGCCCTTCACCAAACAGCTGCTGCTTTCCAGCTGCCGGAAGCTGGAAGTGCTTTGCTGTAGCCCTGTCACCTGATGAAATTCCGCTGAAGGGGTTAAAATATGGCCCTGCTTTGCCTTTTGGTGGCTTGCTAAGCCGATGAGGCCCTATGGCCAGAGCCTAGTTTTCTTTTTTCCAGAAATACTTAAATCCTTAAATATAGTCTTCTCAACCTGAGGTATTAGACAAGGCTGACGTGCTTTGCTCTTCAGCAGGATTATCTAACTAAAACGAAGACCTTAAAACCATTCATAAGTTAAGGAAAGCCGCCTTCATTTTAGTTGTAAAGAATACTTGAAAGAATCGTTAAATCCATCAGCCGTCTGTTAGTCTTGACTTTGAACTCAGCTTTTCAAACCCTCAAGAGCTTTCCTAGCGCTGCTGACTCCTGATTTGAAAGTCAGTGTGGTGGAGTTATGCTCTGCGTTGGCTCCGGCTGAAATTCCATGCAGACAGACAGTGAAGTGTGTTCGCAGATATTGCTGCCACTGATAACGTAATTAACGTCTAATAAGATGTTTACAGTGAGTTCAGTCGATGTTGGACCAGCAGTGAAAAGTGACCCACCCGCACCTCCCTTCATCAGACAGCATTGTCTGGACCTTATCCCAGACTTAGCATTTGGCAGTATTCATTCTAGTTAAACATTAATTCACTTCTTTCCACAAGTATGTTTGGAGCTCCCGGTGGATAGAAACTGCTCGGGAGGCCTGGCACCCATGACCCATTTGATTTGTAAGGGTCTGAGGCATGATCAGAGCCAGTTTTCTTCCGCGTGTCATTTCCTTCCTGCTGGCCTTTTCTGCCCGTTTCTCGCTGCTGCCTTGGAGTCTGTCTGAACTTCCTTCTCCCGGATTCTGCCGCAGCTCGCCCGGGCGCTGTCGTGCATGACATCTCCAGACTGTCCTGCAGCCTGGAAACCATGGGCGAGGCATCCGAACGGCCTCGGGGACTATTAGCACCATTAAGAGTTTATGTTAAAGCAATAATTCATCTCTCCAGGGAAAAGATAACATCACGCAAAGGCACTGGGTTGCATCAGATCGATTCTGATATCCAAAGTCGTCTTTTCTAAAGCTTTTTCAGCACCATTAAAAGTGTATTCTTCACCAGAGTTATACACGCGTAGTTTGGCTATCCCTCTGTCCTCCTCCCCCATTTTCAGCTTTCTCAACACAAACCCTTTTGCCTAAAATAGCTGATTCTTCTGGTCTAATAGTCTGTCTTTTATGATTGCCTGTACTGCTGCTACTCGCCTGGTCAATGTCAGCCTTGTCTCGATGACCTTCTCCTCCAGGGACATTCTGGTGTGACTGCTAAGTTCGGGATTCAGCATTTCATTGTTAGGACTGTGCACGTGTCCTTCACCTTATCACCTGTGACTGTCCTTCCCGCACCTCCCTGTCTTCCCTGCCCTTTGTCTTCGACTCGTTGCTTGTTTTCTCTGTACTTATCACTACCTCGCCCTCAGTTCTTTGCCCGTCATCTGAATCTCATCTCCAGATATTTATATGAGGATCAGTTGATGCATTCATTTTACTTTTCTGAGAAAGTCTCTCCTCCGTCTTCCTTTCTGCTCTGTTCTGGCTGGTCGGCTGGGAATCCTGGTCCCCAGCTGTCATCCTGGGAGTTCACTCCACCATGCTCGATGTTGGATATAGATGTCTGAGGACCTTCACTTTTCTGAAGGACTATTGTTTCCAGCCCAGACAAGAAGTGTAAGGGTGTAGTGAAGAGATACGCAAACATGCAAGTTTTCAACAGCAACAGATTACCCTCCCGTGCTTCTTTTCTTCAAGAAGTTCCTTAGGACTTTCTCCTCCAAAATAAGAGTATAAGGCAAGAAAGAGAAGAGTCCAAGGCAGATCCCACAGTGGCTCTGTGCACACTGGAGATCGTCTTCCCGAAATCCAGTCCACGGTGCAGGCCCTTTCAAGCCATAAACAGGCTCTTCAGCTGGGAAGTTTTCTTGGAAAAAAAAAAAGTAGTGTTTTCCCTGCTGTCATCCATGTTCATTTGCCCATACTTAATAGGGAACCACTTAAAACACGGAGTGGAAACTTGGGTGGTGACGGGGCTCATCAGTCACTGTGTGGAAACCTGGCCAAACTGTTTATTTGGGGATGCTCCACATAGCAATATCTTTTTTGGCCTTTCTCTTGGAGAAGGACAGCCCAGGAACCAACTCTCTGAGAGCTAGAGGGCGTGGGGCAGCAGGGACAGGCGACATTCCCTCGGTAGCCCCTGCTTCCCTGGCCCCGGGTGCCCCAGCCCGACACCTCTGCCCTCCAGAGAAGATGCCCCCAGGTGGAGCTCCAGGAACCAGGCCTTCTTTCTCGCTTCCAAAGTCTCATCTCTCCCATGTCCTTTCCTGTCCTCCTCATCCTTACGGGTTTGTGCCTTTTTAAACCCCTTTTTTCTTGTTTTACCGGGGTTGTAGCAAAGGAAATGCTTCTGTTCAAACCATCTTTACTCAGAAGTCTCTATCGCCGTAATTTCATACATGCCATAGCATTGGAAGAAGTAATTCGTCTTAAATGTCAAGCATTCCTCATACATGTTACTTCGTTGGGACAAACCATCCAAAGCATCCTGCTCAGATCCTCAAATATACTTCTGTCAGGTCGGGCTGTGGTATAAACAGTACTGGACGATGTTTCCTGAACTTTTAATAGCAAGTGTTTAGCATCTGTACGTGAGTGTTTATAGGGCAGATCACTGGCCAGACACTTGTAAACGACTGTAGAACATCACTAACTACATCTTACCTGACTTTTTTTTAAGACGGTTATGAAAACAAACAGTTGACTAGGAAGACGTCCCTGGGGGAAATATTTTTATAGCTGGGGCTCATCCAACGCATACTTGGCCTTAGGCAAAGCAATTTTTTTTGTCTTAAATTAAGAAAAAAACTTAAGAGTACTATCATCATTCTTTTAAATGTTTCTGTTGTTTATTAAATATGGTTATTTAATAAATACAGTAAGATGAAAAGGAAAAAATTTCCCCTGGCTTCTGTTTTTCTGTTTTTTGTTTTTACCTGAAAGGATGTCAAGGTTAATAGCTATTTATTTGAATGTCTTTGGATCTTTGGCAATATCACCTATCTTATATTTACAGATAACTCCAAAACTTACACAGTCTAGCCCCTCCCCTCAGCTGAGACCTGGTGCCTTGTTCCTGGGCACATAGCCTGGTCCATCCCAATCCAGATGACGTTTTCCTTATACCGTAGACTGAACCAGTCTTAAATGGAACATGATTTCTTTTTCCTTTATTAATTTTTGTCATCCACTAGACTTTTTTAAAGACCGTTTCCCATAAGGAGTTTTAGGTTCATAGCAAAATTGAGGGGAAGGTCCAGCGATTTCTCACAGACCCCTGCCGCGCTCGTGCGTGCCCTCCGCACCGTCACCGCCCCCACCAGAGGGTGCGTCTGTCACAATCAGTGGGTCTGCATTGACAGAGCATGGTCACCCGAAGGCTGTGGTTTCCTTTCGGGTTCACTGTTGGTGCCGCACAGCCTACAGGTTTGGACAAGTGTGTGACGACACGTATCCACCATTTCAGTATCGTACGAAGGCTTTTCACTGCCCTAGAATCCCTCTGTGCTCTCATTCATCTCTCCCCCAGCCCCGGGAACCACCGATCTTTTTACTGTCCCATTGTTTTACCTCTTCTTGGTGTCTTGTAGTTGGAATCATGCAATATGTAGCCTTTTCAGATTGGCTTCTTTTACTTAATAATATTTAAGGTTCTTTCATGGCTGGAGAGCGAGCTCGTTTCTTTCCAGCCCTGAATGATAGTCATTGTTCGTGTACTGGAGGACATCTTGGATTCTTGGAACATAATTTCTTGCCCTTTATTTCACCCTATGTCCCTTTTTCTGATGCTCTCCAGTGATGGACCCTAACTCATGGCATCACCAGCTTTCTAGTTGCTTAAGCCAGACGCTTGAGAGAAATTTCTAACCCTGTTTGTTCACTCTTCTCCCCCCAGTGTCCTCCATGGTCGTATCTGTCCACTCCCACTTAGACACGGATCTCACAGTAATTTCTTTCCTAAAACAGTCTGTGTTCCCACCCTTGGATTCTCATCACCCTGATTCAGGCGATGAATCAGAGTTTTAGCTAAGATTTTAAATACCTGCAAGTAGCAGACAGCCTAAGTTCCTCAATAGCTCATGATTTACAGAATTTGTGTGTAGCTCTGTCACACAAGTACGACATTCAGAACTCAGCTTCTTACAACCTTAATTATTCTCAGTTGTTTAGAAACAGTAAAATAAGTCCATTCGTTAGAGCTAGAGTCCACCACAGACAGATTTGTGTGGACGGCCTCTGTTCAGGCTATTTACTTTACAGACCGCATTCATCGAATTTGTTTGGTTTCCAAGCCTATAGCAGATGAGGAACACCAGGAGAACCCTGCGTGTATAAGATTGTCATCTGTTCATGTGAACTTCTACGTTCACAACACATTTTAGGAAACTTTCTCTTCAAAAATGGTACAAATGAAAAGGAATTTAGTGTTAGTCCCAAACTACGTACATGGATGGGTCTCAGTAGCAAAGTTTTATAACATCAGAATGAAGGAGTTTCACACTAAAATATATATTTTATATATATAATATATATATATTCTCAACGAATATATATGTGATATATGTAATATATATATTCTCAACAAAGATATTCGTTGAGAACAATTAAATGGCTGAGGGAAGACAAGTGGTGAGGCTATCCTAGAAGGGATGGAAATATCCCTCATATTTCAAAATAATTCCGTCGGATGCGGCAATTGTACACACCAGCCCCCACCTCGTTAACCCTTGGCTCATTGTCGATGCATGCTTCCTCTCCTGGTTTTGGAAGATGTCGTCAAAAGACTCACTAATTTTAATTCAGTATTGCAACTGTGCTTAAAAAGCCATGTTTCAAAAACATGTATTTCCTTGAAAAAGTGGTTTTACATTAAAAATGTTAACTGAAGAAAACTCTAATATGTTGAGCATGAAGTTAGGCCAAAAAGCTCATCCTTAGCTCTGTATGCTAACGGCCAGGTAATACACGTTGTCTATGAAATAGAAAAATAGAATCTGTTTCTGGAAGGAGATAGAACCCAGGGGCAATTAGAAGGTTCTGGGAATTCTAAAGAAATGTCATAATCATTTAATGTTATGACTTATGTCGCTTATTAATTTACAGTTGAGGGAAGTGTTTGAAAGCCATCTTTCTGGTCAGATTTTATTCGGATAGTAAGTTAAAATTTTATATTCTTCTTACAGAGTCTTCCTAATATTCTCACCGACGACCGATTTAAAGTCATGTTTGAGAACCCTGACTTCCAAGTAGACGAAGAGAGTGAAGAATTTAGGCTTCTGAATCCACTTGTTTCGAAAATGAGTGAAAAAAGGAAGAAGAAACTGCGACTGTTAGAACAACAAGAGCATCATGAAAAAGTAACGTTACTGTTTCATTACTGTAAGGCTTCTGTGTGAGTTAGAAGAGTCTTGAGTACACTCGGGATGTGAGTTATTCGACCTTCAGCTTAGGAGTGTGTCTTAATTAAAGGCATTTTCCCCCCGATGCATGCAATGTCACGTACTCTGAAGGGCTGATGCTATTTAAAAAAAAATAATGGGTCAGTGTTTGGTTCGGGGAGAGACGTTGCTTCTATTTTTACTTTCAGGAAGAGGAGGAAGAACCGGAAGGAAAACCAAGTGATGCAGAAAGTTCTGAGAGTTCAGATGATGAAAAAGACTGGGTCGAAGAGGTCAGGAAACAGCGCAGACTTCTCCAGCAGGAGGAAAGAGCGAAGCGGCAGAAACAGCTCAGGGAGGATCAGCAGACGGTCCTCAAGCCCCAGTTTTATGAGATCAAAGCGGGCGAAGAATTCAGAAGCTTCAAAGATTCTGCCACGAAGCAGAAGCTGGCCAAGTGAGTAACCGGCTCTCGCCTCGTCAGAGCCTGGCTTTTCCTCTGTGGCACGTGGCCCAGACGGTGCCGGTTTGGTCTTTGGAGCTGATGTGAGGGAAGCACCACGAGGCCTGAGGGGAAACACGGGTCTTTATGACGATTATTTTTAGCAGCTTTGTGAAGTAGAGTTTTTATGCAGCAAGATACGAAGTCCGGCCCTCTGAGTGTTAGTAAGTGTGGATTAGAAGGCTTTCACTGCAAAAGGCACCCTCCTTTGCTGTCCTGTTTTATTCCCATCAGGGTCGCTAACCTACAGACGTGTGTCCTACTCTGGGCCCTGCAGGCCAGTGGTCTTTCGTACAGTGATTGCTGAGGTTACACTTACTTTGCCTCTTAACAAGTGATTTTTAAAAGAATCAGAATTTCAGTTATGTTTACCTGCATCTCCGTGTACCTGATTCTCGAAAAGGTCTCTTGAAAAACTTGCCGCAGTTGTAAGCCTTTTGCAGGAGACTCGAGAGGTCGGAACGAGTGGTATTCTAAAACAGTCCGACGCACGGAGACGCGGATCCGTATAGCGGAATTGCGGGCCGTGTGGCAGCGCTACGCGTAACCTCTCGAGAGACTCCAAACCACTCTCCGGAGCGGCTGCTCCGGGCACACCCCCACCAGTCGGCCACATCTCCATCAGTCACGTCCCCACCGGCACTGCACACAGCCTCGTTTTTATGCAGCTCGTATTCTCAGATGCTTTATTTGAAGTCCTGCTCAGAAGCGGAGGGCAGAGCGCTTGTTCTGATCCTATGGGGTGAATTTCGTTGTTAGCTTGTCTGATGTCCTTGCCTCGCTTCATTTACTCCATCCCTAGCTCCTGAATCAGTACGTAGACCAGGGTGGGTGCTTGATAAATCCCTGTGAAAGCGCCAGTCTTCTACGTCTCAGCCACACGTCAGGCAACTCAGGAAGTTACCCTCTCAAGATCTGCTGAAAAAGAACTCTTTTACCCCTAAACCATTGACCAGGAAAATCTGGGAGCAGTTGTTTTCGGTGTAACCGTGGTGATGGGAGGCCATGATTTGGGGGTGGGAGGCGTGACTGATGTTCCTGACATTCCTTTTCTGCCTGTGGGTTGTAGCAGGATATAATGTAAAAACCAAAAGGGATGAAATTTAGTCTTAGTAAGTAAATAATAGCAAGGTCAATGCCTGCACTTAAACATTCTTAGGAAGTTAAACATCACTAAGTTAAACCCTTTTTTTTGAGAAGAGGAGCTACTTACATGAGCTTAAAAGAAAAATCCTGTTGCTTAATAGCCCTCTGACATGAATAGGCTGCGTTTTGGCACAAACTGCTTAGTGAATCTAGATTTGACTGGATTATTTTGGCAAATCCTGAACTCGCAATATCTTAAATCTATTTAATGAAGCGTTGAACCATGATCCTTCAGGAAACGAAAGTGACTGTTTGTTCTGGGAATTACCACAAGGCAATGAATTGGACACATCAAAATTGAGTGTATTATGCTGAGACGATTACTTGGACTTGGCCAGCTTTAAAACTCTTTCTGTAAAGAGAAAAGCAAATAGTGAATTGTAACTCACATTTGAGTGAGTCCTCCTCTTGGCATGGCTGTAGATAAACGCATGTCTGTCAGCATGCTTGGAGACCTCGTGGCAAGTCATCCTGTCAGCCTCTCCACCCCCCCAGTCACCAGTCAGACAATCTCGGAGGGCCTCGTGGGGGCAGGGTGCTGCTTTCTCACCAGCAGCGCTGGAGGGGGAGGGCGCCGCCCACGCGCACAGAGCAGTCACGTCCCTCTGGTGCTCCGAGTTGTGTGGAAAGTACTCGGGATTTAATCTTCGGAGATTAAGGAAGTCTTTAGAAGAGGTTGTGTTGAAATTGGTCTTTTGAAAGATGAAAAGATGAACTGAAAGCTGTTTTTAGGCAGCGGCAGCGTTGTGAGCTGCAGGGTGCTGTGTGAAAGGTGGGGACCCGCTTTCCTGCGGCGAGAGCAGGAAGCATGTGGCGGGCAGTGGCTGTCGACGAGGCTGGAAAGCTGCGCTGGGCCCGACCCAGGCCCCGGGGCGCCAAAGTTAAGGTGACCAAATCTGCCCCGGCCCCTCTTCCAGCTACGTAACTGCTTGTGTAACAAGTGCGGGCCGCGTTCGTTGTAGAAAATAAAAACACGTCGGCGTGAAAAGTCCCTGTTTCCCAGAAACCATAATGACAGATCCCCGTTTTCGAGAGGAGATGCAGGGGGAGACCAAGAAGCTGTGGTGCTCCTGGCTGGAAGTGACGAAAGCCAGCGCCTGGGGACAGGGAGCAGACCTAGAGCCAGGTCATTCGTACGACTGAGACCTGGAAAAGGGGCTTTCACTGCGCATTCTGTGGTCCTCTCTTTCGTTGTCAAAGGGGAACGCGGCAGTCCGGGTGCTGTTGAAACGTCTAGCAATGTCGCTGCCGAGATAAAGCTCACGGCATGAGGAACAGGGCGGAGGCTGAGGGTTTTGAGCTGGGAGGTTGGCCTGTTAAGTCCACGGTGCCCAGAGGTCTTCTGGGTGACGTTTGGTACCCAGATGGAGACGTGGGAGGCAGGCCGGAGGTACCCGTTTAAGCAGAGCAGCGTTTGTCGTGTGATCCAAACCGTGGCATTGGAGAGGCCGTAAGTGTGTAGAAGGCGACGAGGGCTGAGAATGGGCTCTTGGGAGCGACGTGTGTTTTCGAGTCTGCGGTAGGAGCCTCGTGCCTCTCTTCAGAGCAGTGCAAGTGCGTGCAAAGTGATGCACGCCGTTTCAGAGGTGCCGCACGCAGGTGCCGTGATAGCCGGAGCTGCGGATTCTGATTCAGAGGACAGCAAAGAGGACGGGCGGTGAAACTTCCTAAGGAAAACTGGGCAGAGCCGGGCACGGAGAGAGAGTCACGGGGAAGGGCTTGGTACGTGTCGGGGGCCATGGTTCAAGTTGGGAAAAGGCCGCTAGGAAGAATGTCTCGGTGCGACGCGTTTCTGAGTCAGCCCAGATGTCTGGTTGCAGCGGATTGTTTCTCTTGTGACGGGGAAGTTTTTCCCTCAGATCTTTACTGTCCATCACCAAGGAGCCAGAAGCCAGCGCGCCTGAGCCCGGGCGGGGACGAAGCAGGCCCTGGGGGTCGGCGTGGCGGTGCAGAGGGCAGGCAGGAGGTGTGGGCCCTCCGCCACAGCCGGCCGCGCGTGCCGTGTGGGTTCTGCGCTCCCCCCCTCACAGCGGTCAGCGCCGTCCGTCTCGGTGTCTGTCAGCCGCGTAGGTCCTCTCCCCCCGAGCTGCTCCGGCGCAGGCTCCGCAGCGGCGGGTCGGCAGCCGCGCTCTGTGAACTGACTTTCAAAGGGCGGGAAGTGGAGCTCGCTTTAGTGTAGGCTCCGCCACGCTCGGTCCCTGCGTCTGATCTGCTGCCACGGCCCGGCCCGGGACCCAGCTTGTCTCTCCGCGTCGCCGCGGCAGAACAAGTTCTCACACGTGCACGGCGAAAGCGCACCGGGAGGAAACCAGGAGTCATACCCCTGTCCCGGAGGAAGCAGGTCATTCCCAAGAGTAGTCATTTCCCCCCATTTACTTGAAAAGTCTTTTTCTTCCCAAATTAGTGTTTTCTGTGCCCGACCTTGTCTCAGTGGCTCCACGGCTATTCAGAATCGCTGTCAACTTTAGGACGTAGGAGCCGAAGAGAGACGAGCAGGCCGAGGAATTTGCCCAGGCTGCCGTAATTCGTGCTCAGCGCTAGGGTCAGTGTACACTTTACTTTTGAACTCTTCCTAAAAAAAAAGGAAGCAGCTGAACTAAATCTTCATTCCATTTGTCATGTGGAAGCTTGTCGTTTAGAATGCCTAATGGACGCGTTTCCTGAGCAGGACTTTATAAATCAAGTGTGGTGTGACACATGCCTGGAAACCAGAAACTCTTAAATGGGACGCCTGGTTCTCCACTTGAATCCTTACGTGGCCCGGGGCAGTCCGTTTAACATCTTACCTCCTTTCTGCCATCTGTGGAGGATAAATACTTCTGTCTCGGGGATGTTGAAAGGATTAATTAGTTAGTCCGTAAAGAACTTTGAAGATGAAAAGTGCTCTAAAAGTGCTTCTTAATAACATTATTGCTCAGAAAAGAGTGCCACTTTATGCCAGCCACTGAGCGTCTCGAATTATAGAAGGAAGCTGTGTTTAGTACGTTACAGCCGTCATAGATTAGAGCTGGGTGCATGGTGTGGACATCAGACGTGAGCTCCAGGCTCTCAGAGCGGCGGCTCAGCCTCCGACCGGGTGGGGGTCCTGCTCTGCTCAGCATCAGGGGCAGAGGTCGAGTCCAGGGGAGAGAAGGCCCTTCCTTCCACGCACGTCCTCCCCTCCCGCTGCTTTTTATGCAGCCAGGTCCTTGAGTCTAACTTTAAAGGCGCTCATTGGTACAGGGAAGGTTGGAGGGGGGAGTGGATTTTTTTATTTTGAAAGGAGAACAGAAGAGAAAACCATATTTTTCTTTCATTTCTTCCCTCTCTCCTCTCTTCCCAGTTTCATCCTGGGGACACCTTTTCCAGGTGGCTTAGAGCTGACGTTAAAACTTATCAAAAAGTATCTCTCTTTAGTCTTAATTCCATTTTCCCCTTTACAAAAAGGGCCAGTGTTGGGATTTCACAATAACACGCCATCGTAGGGACGCACGCGGAAGTGTTACGCTATGACTGGCACGGGACTCGGGCCTGCCCTGCCGGCTTGGAGGGGGCTGTTGGGAGGGCCTCGCTATGCAGGCACAGCGGGCCGCTGCGCAGGGCAGCTGACCATAGCAGGGACACGGATTACCGAGGGGGACCCTGGAGAAGTTTGGGAAACATGACCCAGAAATGAAACGAGATTTAAATTTGGGGTAAAGGGAGTCAGAAGGAGCGTTCAGGTAGGAAGTTGAACGAAAGCCTCGTGCAGAAGCGCAGTGACTAGGGCTGAACCAGGAGCTCACCCTCGGGAACCGCCGTTGTCCTCTCGGGGTCATCGGGTGGGTTCACGCGCGGTCAGAGTTGCTCGTGCTGTGGGTGATGAGTGCGGTCCGGGGAGCTGAGCCCGAGGGAAGGAGAAGTCGAGTTCTCCTGGCTCCTCTGTGGAGCACTCGAGTTGCGCTCGCTCCTTCGCAGGGGCGCGTGAACGCGTTGTCGAAGCACCCACGCGCCCAGCTTGTGCGTGGTGTGGGCAGAAAGGGCCTCAGAGGCGTAAGAGCCACTGACCATGGCAGCAAATCCCAGGCTTCTCACAGAAACATTACTGCTTGCATTTCGGCTCCAGAAACAGGACTTAGGGAGGCACGTAGCACCACCGAAGTGTTCGGGCCCGCCACTTAAGACGTTACATGAGTGGGTGTTCCTGACGGCCGCTGCGACTGTGTACCTGTGAGTAGTGACTGCCTGAGCGCTCCTAAGTCTTTGGTAAACGAATGCCATTTTGTCACCACATGCGTAAAAGGGTTTTCTCCATGCATCAGTCCCAATCAGAGCTTATTTCCAATGGGAATCAAAACGTAATGCTAATTAATGCGATATTCTCTTAAATTTCTTACAGTAAAACCCTGGAAGACCGGTTGAAACTTGAAGCCAAAAATGGGACGTTGAGCGTGTCAGATACCTCGGTTGGCAGCAAACAATTGACATTCACGTTAAAGAGGGTAAGTCGTTCTTTAATACTATTTTAAAATCACCGGAAATGAAGAATACTGCTCCCAAGTGGGAAGGAACAACAAAGGCGACCTCTGACTCTTTAAATTGAGGTCTAGGTCACAGACATAAATTTCAGCCTTTTAGAGTCCAGAATTCACTAAGTCGTGTCATCACCAGCACCATCTAATTCCAGAATGTCCTCATCACCCCAAGGGAAACCCGTGACTGTTAGCAGTTGTCCCACAGGCCGGGTCCCCCGGCCCTGGGCAGCCAGCGCTCTGCCTTCTGTCCCTGATCTGCCTGTTCTGGGTGGACAGGCCACATGAACGGAGTCACGCGTGCTTCCTCTGCGACTGGCTTCCTTCACGTACCGCGTGTTCAGGGTCGTCCACGCTCCTGCATGTGTCAGTCCTCCGTTCCCTTTCATGAGTCCCATTTCACGGTGTGGATGATGCCGCACTGTGTGTGTTCGTCCGTCTGTCGGTGGACGTGGGGGCTGCTGTCGCTTCTTTTTCTCCTGCTGTTATGAATAATCTGCTTGACGATCCAGGCATGTGTTTTGTGCATGGACGTACTTTACGTAGACGTACGTTTTCGTGTCTCTTGGGTGTACATCCGGGAGTAGAATTGCTGGATCACCTGATAACTAACTTTTTGAGGACCTGCCGGACTGTTTTCCAAAGCATCCGTGCCATTTCGCATTCCCGCCGGCAGTGTCTTCACCAACACTTGTTGTTATTCATCTTTTTTATTGTAGGCATCCAGGTGGGTGTGAAACGGCATCTCATTGTGGCTTTGATTTTCGTCTGCCTGATGACTAATGGCGTAGAGCATCTTTTTATGCGCTTACTGGCCATTTGCCTATTTTCTTTGGAGAAATGTCTGTTCAGGTCCTCTGCCCGTTCACCTCTGATTCTCTGACAGATCTCGCTGACGTCGTCAGGGGGCTTGCCAAATGACAGCATTTTTAGTTCGCATTCATCATCTGATATAGATACAATAAAAAGAGAAAAAAGGAAGTTTTTCCTTGTGATGAGAACTCTTGGGATTTACCCTCTTAACAGCCTTCATACGTACCTGACAGCAGTGTCACCTCGCCGTCACGTCGTTCGTTACGTCCCTAGTGCTTGCTTCTTGTTCTCTTCTAACTGGAAGTTTCTGCGTTTGGCCACTTTCCTCCAGTCTCCCCTCACACACACACACATACCCATGAGAACTTGTAAGAAGCTCTTCAGGGAAGGCTGTCTCCATTTAGGGCAAGTACAGATCACGGGCGGGCTGGCTTCATGGGTACCTGAAGGCAGTCGTTTTCAACTCTTAAAACTTATGCCCGTCACAGTCTTTTCTCAGCTTGCTCTCTGCAGTTCCACCAGCTACGCGCATTTTTTGAGCTTTACTTTCAGAGTTTATGTTATCAAGACCATCAAATGCGTGTCAAACCTACCCAGCTCTTGCCTTCATCGCTGATTCTGTGTTGGCGCGCTTCTCTTTTAAGGATTTCTGCTAAAAGTTGCAAAACCTTCTGGGAGGGTCTGGCTCTCACCTGAGCAAATGAGTGTTGAGAACAAGGGCTTGCAAGCCGTCCGCCTGGGACCCACCAGTCACTGCAGCTGTGAGCTTGCGACGTGTCTGCCAGCCTCTGTCGGTGTCTAATGGGTGCAGATCTCTGGCTTTCGAGGGGAGCTTCGTTATTTGAAACAGCCAGAAATTCCTGGGAACCAGTTCTGGCGCCTGAACGAAGGCTTCCTCGTGAGTGGGTTGTGATGCTTCAAGTGCACGGAGGAATTTGTGTTCTGTCTTGAAGACAGTGCGAATGAACCAGTGGTTCTGGCGTGTAAACCAAAGACGGTTCTATGGGGGAAGTCGATGACGTTTCGTGAGCAGTAGCGCCCTGTGAAGCCGGCTGTTTTATACGGAACCACTCCCCTTTATACACCCCGGCAGGATCGCCTGGTGGTTGAGGAGCCCGTCTCTCGCTCTGTAGCTCAGACTGGCCGATCGGGGTGATTCTCCTACCCCGGGGTTCGGGATCTCTTGTTTTCACAGTGACGACGAAGCAGGCCTTTGTCCTGCTGCTCCTGCGAGGGCGGCGATTGTCAGAGCGGAGTCCAGTCGCCAGTCCACGTGCCCCGGGGCCCGTGGGTCACGTTCCTCCTGCAGCAGGGCTGGGATTGGGGCCACGCTGCTGAGATTCTGTTGGCTACAAACCAGGGGTGTGGAGTTTCCTTTCTCTCCCTCATTTAATTTTCTCTTCTAGTCTGAACAGCAGAAGAAGCAACAGGAGGCGGAGAAGCTGCACCGGCAGGAGAGGAAAGCCCTCCGTCGCTCCGCCGGCCACCTGAAGTCCAGACGCGGGAGAGGACGGTCATTTCACTGAGTCTGGGGCGCCCCGACGCACAGCGGGAAGGAGCAGGCCTCCCCCAGACCGAGCACCAGTAGAGCACGAGGAGCACAGACGGGACCGCGCACGTTAAAAGTCCCGTGACCGTTCTTGCTGTAGCAGAGGAGGTCTGGCGCCTCGTCCCTGCGCCTTCTGGGTCAGACTTCGAAACCCCTCCTCCCGCTCATGCTGGGCAGAGTGTCGTCCCAAGGGCACTTTCTGCAAGTTGTTGCTCCCCCAAAACATCATCCTTTCCCCCTGGTTTTAAATAAGTAAACCAGGGGGTGGTTTTTTAATATCATGAAACGTGTACCGTGAGATGCTGAAAACGAAGATCGATCATGTTCTGGGAACTTGTTCCGTGTAATCCCTGCTGCCGTTCACAGTTCAGCCACCCAGAAACTGCATCCCTGTGCCACCGGGGGTGGTGTTGCTCGTGTTCGTGTTCGTGAGTGTGTGTGGGTAGGTTGTTGCTCGTTTGTGTGTTTGGTGTTTTTTTTAAATATTTTTATACCAAGAATATGTAAATTACTGGTAATAACCTAAAATGAGAAGTGACACAGGGTTAAATACAGATACTTTCCTGTTCTGAAGTGCAATTAGAGGTCAACTGGCTGGAGAAAACATTTATAAAAATAAATATTTTCATTTAAACAGCGTCTTTGAGAAAGACACGTTCCTCGAGTTAAGGTGAAAGCTAAGCTGGGTTTCCTCCGTTCCTCAAGGGTCACTGTGCTCTGGGGTGCTCTGCTTCCGTGCAGCCGGGCTGGTGGCTCTGGGCAGTCAGTGGGAGGCTCCACCCTGAAACGCAAAGGGCGAGCGCACGGCCGGCTCCACACGGCCTCCCCACCCCCTGCCCCTGCGCCATCCTGGCCCCGCAGCCTGTCCTGCACACACAGGGCGGCAGCATCTGGGGTCCCCAGACCGCTCTGTGGGGACAGCCTTTCGGGACGGGCGTTCAGAACCCAGGACGGAGTCTGGTGATGGAGACAGCGCAGGAGACGGGGAGGCCCGGGTCTGGCCCGGACTTGCTCGTGGCTGAGCTGCCGGTCAGTGGCCAAGTCATTTAACTCGTCTGTGCCGTGGTGTCTGCGTCTGTAAAATGGGTTTAATGGTATCTGTCCCGTGAAGACTTCAGAGGCTGTTTGTGGAGCCTAATGAGTGAGGGCCATTAGACTCGGGGGGAAAGGCGTAACAAAGTGTAAAGCGCCATCGTAATGAGTTCCCAGGTTCTTCACACCAGGTTGCGGCTTGTTTTAAGAGGGTTGCCGTGACAACAGGTTTGTTTGAAAAACACGGAGAAAAGGCGTGGCTGCCCATCTCTCCACGGTGAGGAAACTTTGTTTTGCTGACGTCTGTTGTAAGAAAGAACCTTCACCAACAGCCAGCCGCACGCTGCCAGCCAGCCGGCCAGGGTGCGGTGTCGCCTGCCGCGTGGCGCCGGCAGGGACTGCGTGTCATTTCTCTCGAGCTCGGAGCGGCCCTCAGTAAGTGGTTGCGTTAAGGAACTCCGTGCCTGGCACGCCGTAGGCCCTGGTGGCCGTGGGCTGCGTAAAACGGAGATGCGGTCCTAGGACAGTCCCACCGTCCCTGCCGCCTCACCTTCCCGCGGTCTGAAAATAGCAGATGGAAAATTCCAGAAGTTCTCAATTGTGTGCCGTTCTGAGTCGCAAGATGAACTCTCACGCCGTCCCTCTCCATCCCACCCGGCGTGTTCCTCGCCCTTTGGTCCCGTGTCCTACCTGTCAGTCGCTTAGCTGCGACTGGGTTCTCAGTAGCCTGTCACGGGTCACAGCGCTTGTGTTCACGTCGCCCTGATTCTGTTCAGTCGCGGACCCAGAGCGTCAGAGCAGTGGTTCTGGCAGTTCGGAGAAGCTGTGAGCTGCCTCGTTCCGTGAGAGGTGCGTACGTAGAGGGAAAACGAGCGGGGTCAGTACTCTCCACGGTTTCGGGCGAACGGTGGGGACCTTGGAACACATCCCATGGATGAGGGGGACCCGCTGTATTCATGACACGATGTATTAGGGGTCTCCAGGGAGCCACCTGCAGGAGCTTCGGGGGAGAGTTCTGTAAGGCGTCATCCCACGCCATCAGGGTCTGGAGGCCGGTCCCCAGGTCCCCAGGTCTGCGGTCGGCAAGCTGGGGGCCCGGGAGAGACGATGGGCAGGTCCACTCGGAGAGCCAGCGGGATCCAGACCCGGGAGAGCCAGTTTCTCCCTCCTCCTCCGGAGGCTGGAGGCCCCGACGCAGCCTCTCCGGCTACTCAGACCAAACTGGACGAGGCCCACCCACTCCGGGGCGGGCCCTCTGCTTTGCTCAGTCTGCGGGGACCCCCTCCCAGACAGCCGGGATGGCGTCTGACCGAACGTCGCGGTGCCCCATGGCCCAGTCGAGTGGACACACGGAATCAGCCATCACGTGACGTTTGCCCCTTAGCACGCGCCAGGCCTGGAGCTCCGCGCGCAGCGGGCTCTTGGTCCAGCCTCGTTGAGCAGGTCGATGAACAAACGGACTCGGGAGGGCGCACGGGATTGGGCCAAACGCTTCACGGACCCTGGGTGTGACCTCGGGTTTGGGCCCAGCTGTGAGGCTAGGGAGCGGACGGGGACAAAATACTAAAATTCCAGATCAGGGGTGAGACGGAGAAGGTGGAGGAGTGTGGCCGAGGACACGGCTCGTAAGGACGGACGTGACGAGCCTGGGTTTGAGCTAAGCGACGGCCAAGGCGCCTTCCGGCTCCGAGACCCGGGTTCGGGTCGGCCGGGTTTCTCTCCCCTCCTCGAACAGGAAATGTCCGTCCAGGACTTCAAAGGAGAAAGCGAATCCCTCCAAGCCCAGAGGCCCCCGCGGCCGTCAGCAGGGCCCGCGCCCCTGGAAGTGGATCCACGGGACGGTGCCCACCCCGAGCGCCCGGACGGACAGAAGCCGCAGTCGCTGTCCCCGCCCCGGCCTCTGAAGGACGCTGAGGGGCTGCTTCCCGCGTGCACGGCCACTTGGCCCCTGCCCTCCCCGCCCTCGTGTCACCAGAATCCAGAGTACGCAGCAGGGTGCTCTGCCCGCGGCGGACCTGGGACGTGGGGGTGCAGACTTTATATCAGACTGGAAGGGTGGAAGCCTTTAGGGGCGTGCCCCACACCCTCAGGAAGGAGTGGGTTCGGGAGCATCGGGCTTGGGGCGAGAAAACAGGAACGGGCTTCGGGGGGGTGACACCAGGGGGGACCGAGTCGGCGGGGGGCCGAGCTTGAATCCCGCGTTGGGACCTGGCTTGATGCAGCCCTGACACCCGCCCGTGACGGCGGTTATGGCAAGGATGCTGAGGTTCCCGTGGGCGGGTGAGTGGCAGAGCCAGGACGTGAAGACGGGGAGGCTGACGAGCCGCCAGGCCTTGTCGAGGACACGCTGGGGCTTACGGGGCTGAGCCGGGCTGGCCGGAGGGGACCGCTGTGGCCGACCGAAGCCCCGGAGCTTTTCCCAGCGGGTGCAGCCGAGGCAGCAGCGAGGGCCCAGACGACGTGGGCACAGGGAGGGAGGGACACGTGGAGGACAGCTCCTGCCTCGGGTTAACGCGAGCCCGTTCCAGACCCGTGCGCTCCTCTCGTGGAGGGGCACCCCCTGGCCCGAGGGGCGGGCTGTGGGGGGGTCTGGGAAGAGTCACGTCAGAAGCTGGAAAACGATGACCCTCCCTCGGGGTTTGGCCGAGCGAGTAGGTCGTGGCCTTTCGTGTCATCCAGCAGAGCGCGTGAAGGGTGCCTGGCCCTGCACGCGATTCGATGAAAAACTCAGGTTTGGGCCCCAATTCGACCTCGTGTGTCCACCCCGTTCTGGCTCCTGCCATACCCTCGTAGGCAGAGGTGACACGGGCAAGGATGGGGACGGGTCTTATTCTCGTGGGGCAGAGCGCCCTTGAGGAAAGCCCATCGAACGTTATCGAACGTGTGGATTGGGACTTCCGTCCGGGTTACGCGTAACCATGGCGACGTCCAGGGTGCGAGGACCACAGCCACCCCCAGGCCTCCCCCCGCAGAGCTCCGGGCGCCCCACGGGGGCTCAGGGAACGACGGGGTTTACTGCATCCGGAAACGGAGACGTCCCTAAATCTCCCTGGATTTCTTCATCTGTAAAATGGGCATTTTTTTAACTTTCTGCCTCACAGCTGTGGGGGACGTGTAATGAGATGACAGTGCCTGGGAAGTGCTGGTTTCCCGGCGGGGGTTCCACGCCGCCCCCTCCCGGCCCCGTCTGGCCCCGTGGGGACCCGGCTCAGCCACAGGCGCGGCATCCGCCGGGTTCTGCCCACACAGCAGCCCCCGGCCTGTGTGCCGAGGTGGCACCACAGCGGAGTTTCTGCTGCAAACGAGAGCCCCGGGAGGGCCTTGCTGGGGCCTCGGACACCTGAGGAGGGAGCAAGCCGGCCGGATCAGGGCACAAAGGCAGAGGAGCCCGCCCAGCGTCCCCGTGCAGTGTGAGCGAAGCCTCGGCGACGCTCAGCGAGTCTGTCGAGGCGCGTGCCACGTCACTGCCTTTCCAGCGCTGGCGGTCAATCCAGAGAGCGGCCTCCGAGGCCCCCGCCGGCCCTGTCCGCGCTGGCCTCGCTGCGCCTTCCTGCTAAACGCTTGAGCCTTCCACGCTGGCGGGACCGGCCAGAGGCCCCGGGGAAGCAGAAGCTCCGTTCCTGCCGGCTCCTTCCCCGGGCGCGTGTTTGGGGTGGCCCCTGCAGACGCGGCCGTCGGGAAACGTCTTGAGGTCGCAGACGGGGTCCCCGCTGAGTGTCCAGGTTACGTGAGAGTCTAAAAGACATCAAATTACAGGTAAGATCGTTTCCTTCACGGCCGCCGAGCGCAGAGCTCCTGCCCAGGTGTGCGTCCTGCAGCCGACTCGCCCCGTTTCCCTCCCCGTTTCCCTCCCTGTCCTCCCGTCCTCCCCTCGTGCAGGGTTTGCACGCGAAGGAGCAGCAAACGGGGCTCGGGCCAGCCTCGTGCTCATCACGACACCGGCCCCTCCGGCCGGGCTGTGGCCCCTGTGCTGGGCCAGCTTCCCTCTGCAACCTGGGGCTTCTGAAATGCCACTCATCGGTGCAATGACCTCTCCCTGGGGGGATGAGTCGGCTGTTGTAAGTGCAGGGGCCAAGGGCAACGAGTGTGACCGTGACTCGGCTCTGACCGTGCGCAGGAGGGGAGAGGACCCGGGCTCCTGAATGGCTCGTCACTCCCGGGCCACTTCGCCGGCTCAGACGGCCTCCTCCCAGACCATCACGTAGGACAGGAGGCTGTTTCTCTGGGCCCTGGCCTTTCCGGTCTTCTTGTCGCATCCGTGGCTGCCCACGGTCTCAGTGACAAGGATAAGTGCTGAGCCCACACCCTGGCCGCACGGCCGGCAGGGACCACGCCGTGCCCACGGCATGCGCCACCTGGACGTGTCAGAGGCCGGGGTGGGGCTCGGTCACCGCAGCAGGGTCACGGGGCTGTGGGACGCTTCCCGCCGAGACGCCGCTTTGACTGCGTGGGTGGTCCTCTTGAGCGTGAGTTTTCCTGGTCGTCCTCGGCCTTTCCCCCTGAGGACCGAGTGCAGAAGCCGAGGTCCTAGTGGTAGGGCGTCCGGAGGCCCGCGGCCTCTGTCTACCTGCAGCTGGTTTTATCTAACGTGTTTGAATGAGTCCCCGTGTGCAGCACCACGTCAAAAGCTTAGGAACGAAAACAGGACACAAAGCAGCCTCAGAAGAAGCCTCTCCGCCTTGCATTCCCAAGGGAACATTCCAGAAGACGCCAGTCTGTCTTCATTTCTTCGTCTAGTCTTGCCAAGCCCTTCATGTTGTCTTCCAACCACGTGTTTTCGTTTTTCACAAGACAGAGGGGCTGAGAAATTTCCAGAATCTTTAAGCTCTGGCTCCTTTCTGCGTAACGAGTCCATGCTCGAGTCACTTGTCTCTCCTTGCATTTCACTAAAAACCGTCGGGAAGAGCCAGGCCCCCCTTCCATGCTGCGTAGAGAGCTAAGGATCCAGTTCCTGGCCTGGAAGGTCTCCCGTCCCCGAAACGCGAGCCCGTGAGCACAGGTCGGCCGAGGTCTCCGCCACCGTTTGAGGATCCCCTTCCCCCCCGTTTCTGGTATGTTCCTTGTTCCTGTCCGAGGCCCTTCTAGGCCTTCGCCGTCCCTGTGTCCTCTCGTGTCCTGTTCGTGGTCGCCTCAGTGTCCTCCCAGACGACCGAGACCTCCCCAGAGTCGCCCTCGCCGTCCAGGTTCCCAGCGGGCGCCTCAGAACTGGCGGCATCTGCTGATCACCCGGCCCCATTTTGGGATACTCGTTACGGAGCGCCCTGCTTCTCGGCACCCACTGTGGGGCTCGTCTCCGTGGTTTGACCGAAGCACGTGCCCCCCGTGTCCTCAGGCCTGTGCAGTGTGGCCGAGGCGGGTGAGGGGGGAGACAGCCACATCACCCCCCTTCCCCCCGGACTCCCGAGCTACCTCCCCCCCCGGGGTCAGCCCCTCCTGCATGCCCTGCCCCCCGTGCCTGTCGGCACCCACCAGCTCTGGGGCAGGAGCGTCGCCCGCAATGCTGGACGGTCTCAGTGGGCGCAGTGTCATCACTCGGGGAAGCAGTGAGTGTGGATATTAAATAATTGTCGGGGAAAGGAGGACCGAGGCCACGCCAGTGTGATGACACCAGCGATGACGCATCTGAAGGAGATGGTAGGCTTCCCCGTCTGAGTCACACCCGGCTTATTCGTCGGATTTCTCGAATTGTGCAAACATCCTAATTCCTCATCTAATGGGCGTTTGCCACCCACAGTCCGGCTCCGGGGATCGGGGCCTTAGTTGTCACTGCTGGGTTTCAGCCTCCCCTTGGACCCCACCGGACTGGGAAGCGATAGGTAGTGAGCCGCACGTCAGAGGGAAGATGCAAGCCAAACGTAATGGGCCCAGCCCGGGGACTGTGCGGCGCGGGGGTATGGTGGGGCCGCCCCGTGTGAGCAGGAGGGCGCTGAGGCAGCCCTGAGCCACCTGGGTGGTGCCGGGCCCCTGTGCTCCCAGGGCCTCTGCTAATTGCCGCTTGTCTAATTGCTGGTGAGTCACGCTGCACGATGCCCCTCCGAGTGACACCACCATTTCATGTCGCCTCGGCTGCAGGTGCTTTCTAGCCGCATCGGACACCTTCCGTGTGAAGGCCTCTCCCGCCGCTATCCCTGCTGGGCCGCTCACCCCAACAGAAAGTCTGAATTTCCGGCGTTCTTTTCCCTCGGGCCACAGCGAGAGCTCAGGGTGCCCATCGCGCCACGGAGCGGTGACCGTGTGACGAAACCCAGGCTCGGAGGGGGGACGGGCGGGGCTCGCTCGCCCGCCGGCACCCTCACGGCCCTGGGACCACACGTCCACAGCGCTCCAGCGTCCGTCCTCCCCACACTGACCCGCAGGAGCCCAGCCCTACACACAGAAAGAGCACGGGGAGCCCAGCGAAGCCAGGATTTCAGGTGGACAATTTCCCAGTGTACGTGTGTCCCAGCTCCTGCGTGGCGCGCGGACATCCACGTGGGCCTGGGGACCCCGGAGTTAATCTGCTGTAGGGGGTCCAAGTATGTCCCCACGTGTAGAGTCGTCCCCACAGCATCTGCGAAGGGGCCTTATTCCGAAACGGGGTCCCTGCAGACGAGCAGGTTAGGACGAGGGGGGCCCTAACCCAGTATGACCGCGTCCCGATAACGAGGAGAATTTGGACACGGACACGTCCACAGGGGAACGCCGTGTGACGACGACGGCAGGGGTTAGGGTGGTGCGTCTGCAGGCCGAGGAACCCCAAAGACGGCCAGCGAGGCACGGGCGGCTCGGGGAGAGGCCTCAGAAGGGACCAGCCGGCCCACACCTTGGTCTTGGACTTCACCCCGCAGACTGTGCGACGACGAACTCCTGTCGTCGAAGCCCCGGGAAGCCAGCCCTAGTGGGAGACCCACAGGCCCTGGCAGCGCAGTCCTCCAGGCTCCGGTGGCCGCTTCCCCTGGCCCTCGGGTAGGGGAGGGAGAGGTCTCGCGGGCTGAGGCTTGCTTTGCAGATCAGGCTGGGAAAGAGGGCCCTGGGGCAAGAGGGAGTCTGAGCCCCCGAAGGTGGGGGTGAGCAGGGCTGTGCGCGGGTTTAGGGGGCAGTCGGCGCCCCGCGGCCTGCAGGGCCTGGCGTGCAGCCCTCCTGTGGGTCCCGTTTGCGGGCGGGTGGAGCGGGGTGGCAGCCCGGGGCCCGCCGCCAACCCAGTGTTGGAGGAGGATGCTGCGACGCCTCCCTCAGGGACAGGGGACGAGGCGGCCGTGGCAGCGCGGAATCGGGGCCGCGCTGGGCCCCGGCGGTGGGGCCGCCTCATTGCTTCCTGACGGGGCAGGTCGGGCTTCCTTCCCCCGGGGGCAGCAGCCCCGTCCCTGGAAAAAGCTGCGACACGTGCATCCCGGACAGCTGGGCTCGGAGCGTTTCCTCTTCATTGTTTGGAGGAGCTCCCGGGGGGTAAACATGGAAAAAGCCAGCTGGGTGCGCGCGGGCGGTGGACGCCTGACCCTGGCGGGTGTGGCCTGGCCTTGGGGGGCCCAGCCCTCTTCTCCGCAGGGATATTGAGGCTTTTGTGTCAGGATGGCCGGTAGACAGGGCCCGACAGGGGGCTTCGGGGGTCCCCGTTGCCTGCAGGGGGCCCTACCCGTCCGCCTGCCCTCACAGAGTTGCTGCCGCGTTGGGCTTTCCCTCAGGCTGACTCTGGGGCCCAGGAAAGGGTCCTGGTACTAAGAGTGTTGGGAAGCCAGTGGCCCTGGGGACGAAGCCCTGGCCCCTTAGCCTGTCTCCACCCATGTCCCGCCCTCGCGTCCCTGCGGGCGCCCCGGAGCTGCACGCCACCCTGTGGCCGTCGGGGCGTCCAGTCCCAGGGGTCAGCCACACGGAGCCCGCCCTCGGTTCGCACTGGCTGCGCTTCATGACGCCGGGTAGAAGGTTCCGGCGGGTTTCAGTTCGAGCTAAGGAAGGACCACCGAAGCCAAGGAAATGAAGACGGCCTTGGGAGGTGATGGCTGCCTGTCGGAGGGTCCGTTCGAACAGAAGGCGGGCAGCCTCGTGACAGGGCATCCCGCTGGAGCTGGGGGGGACAGTGGCCCTGAGGGCCTCTTGG
The DNA here is from genome assembly GCA_030015415.1 of Cynopterus sphinx. Taxonomy (NCBI): domain Eukaryota; kingdom Metazoa; phylum Chordata; class Mammalia; order Chiroptera; family Pteropodidae; genus Cynopterus; species Cynopterus sphinx. The sequence goes on along the minus strand of CM057383.1, from coordinate 2,444,499 downwards.
CCGGAGCTTCTGGGGCGCACGGGCCGTGGTCGTGGTGACGTGCTTCCATCAGAAATCCCCAACGTCGGCACGTGGCCCCTGGGATAAAGACCGCGCTCCCGGCCCTCCTGGAGCCGCTGTGACCGTGTCACCAAGTCCTGCGGAAGGGGATGAGGCACAGACAGCGGTAAGTGCCGCTTCTGGGAGTCGGTGCTCCTCAAGGAGGGACCGTCCCTTCCAGCCTCCCGCCTTCTCCCCGGCGGCTGGGATCTCAGCCCGATGGGGTGTGCGGACGCGCGATGCCCCGAGGGCTGCCAGCCAGGTGGAGTGGCAGATGCCCCCGGATGACAGCGATGGCCAGGGCTGCGTCTCCGGGAGAGACAGATCACGGTCCAGCTCCCTTTGTGTTCCCTTCGGCATCGAGTAACTGCTTTGACCTGACTCGATCCAGCCTTGTGAAGTCCAGTCTCTCAGACGGAAACAAAACCGGGGCCGCGACCCTCCGCCGCGTCCACTGGTCACTGGACAACCACCCCTGTGGGTCCCACCTCCTACTGGGGGATGCTGAGCTCCCTTTGGGCCCAGTGTCTGCGGGGCAGGTCTGGAGTGTCACTGCTCGCATCCAGGCCCTCCTGGGGGGACGTCCCCTCGTGGCTGTGGGGTCGAGCCTCAGCCTGAGGCCACGTGCGGGTGGCGCCGGGGAAGAGCCTCCAGGAGGGAAGGGCTTGGGCCATCTGTCCCACGCAGGGCCGATGGCGGGCCGAGCCGGCCTTCTGGTGCTCGGACTGCGTGTCCCGCGGACGGGGGCCACCCGGGCGGAGCTGCGAGTGCAGGGAGGCTGGACCAGCCCTCGAAGGGAAACGCAGAGCGGCAGGAACGAGAGAGGACGGGGGACGGGGGACGGGGCCACGAGGCCACCCTCCTTTGGGTGCACAAGCGGTGGCTTTTTCTGACAGCCACGCCTTCTTCCTGGCCTGCGTTTCTCCCCAGGGCTTGCGGTCGGGGGACGACGGGGCGAGGGGGACCCTTATATTCTCCCTCCCACGCCCCTGCACTATTCCACTGCGTCTGGTTGTCGCGCCTCTTCGCCGACCTCTGCCACGTGAAGGGAAACATTCGAGCAGAGTCTTGAGAAAGAAACCGGTAACGACCAAAACCGAAAAACCCCGGACATCTCCGCAGCCTTCCCTGGGACGGCTCGCTTTCCGCTGGGGGGTCGGCCAGGCAAGGGGCACGGCTGAGAAAGCTTCGGGAATTCCGGCTGCTCCAGGGACCTGACTTTGGGGTTGGGGGGGGCGTCAGAATGGAAGCGGCCGGAGACTCCGACGGGGTGGGCCTCCCGCCCCTGCCCGCTGGCCGGAGGTGGGTCCCCCGCCCCAGCCCCCTCCTCCATGTCCCAGGACGCGGCCCCCGGCCCTGTACTCGGCTTCGCCACCAATTCCTTTCTCCTTGTGAAGTTGGCCCAGGTGGCAGTGGCCGGCCGTGGGGCTTGCGGTTCGGGCCTGAGGCGCAGCCAGGTGGCCATGCCGGTCCACGGGAGGCCGCGGGATGACCGACACGGACACCTCGGAGTTAAAGCCTCAGGAGAACTGCTAGCTGTTTCCTTCCCCGCTCCGATGTTCCTTCGGCCACGGCGTCGGGCTGCGTCACGGAAGGCCTGGCGGTGAGCCTCCTGGGAGGACCCCAGGTGGCGGGGGGCGTGGACGGACGCCTCCCCTCATGCTAGCGAGTCCCCCCCAGCACAGTGACCTTCACCCCTCCACGAGCGGGAGAGCGGGGGGCCCTGCCCACGTGGAAGTCCCACACGCCTGCCCGTTCCATGGATGGAGGAAGGAACCGGGGTGACCCGGCCCCACGGCCGCTGAGTGGCCGAGCTGGAGTCCGACCAGGCGCCTCTGTGGCTTTAGGGCGTGTGTGTGCGAGCACACGCGCGCGTGCGACCTGCTAGGTGACCGTCCTACATCAGAGAGGGGACCGCAGCCTGCAGCACTCGGTGGTTCCTTTGGTTTCGACTCCCGGGGCCTTTTAAGTTTCTGTCACAGGATCACCTCGGGGGCCGTGTGGGACAAAGGGTTTCCTTCGCTCCCATCTCCCCGCCACGTCGCGACAAGGTCCTAGTCCGTCTCAAGTCCTTTCTTTCTAAAGCGGCGACTTCTGTCTGGTCCGCGCGCTCCGGCCGTCCTCCTGTACCCTCCTCAGCCTCTGCGGGGCCGTCTTTGCAACCTGACCCCGAATTCCTTCTTCTTCAGAAAATCCCCAGTGCAGTAGAGCTTCAGCGGCAAACAGAGCTTCTCAATGACGCATTGTCCTAAGGAGGTCGCTGGCAGTTGAGAAAACACCGTCCCGGGGAGCCCTTCCGGGCTGACTCATTCCCAGAGAAAGACTGGTCCTTTGTGCCCCTCATCAGGGAAAGGCGATCTTCCCCGAGCCGGGAGCAGGGTCGGTGGCTTTCTCCGGCTGCATCGCGAAGTTCCCCCGAAGGGCGAGTCCCGATGGGCCCTGCAGACGGTCCCCGTGTTTTCCAGGCCTTTCCCAACGGTGCCCGTTGACACGGGACTGCGAGCTGGCGGGTCGCCCCCTCGTTCGCCCTTAGTTCAGCCCTGTGAGCATTTGCCCAACGGGAACGCCTCGCGGATTTTTTCTGTTAAAAAACAAACCTTGAAAGACGCCTCCGAACACTTCATTGCATTTCCCAGGGTCCGGGAAGAACTGGACTGGACAGGGTGGCCGAGGTCTGTCTTGGGTTCTAGATGCTTCGTTTTAACGCGTTGCTGCTCGGAGAGGCACCAGGCACCCCCGCCCCCCGATGCGTAAATTCCCGGGAGGAGCCTTCTTCCCCGCATTTCCACGAGTCCGGATCCCTTTTTACATGCCTGCCTTCTTGTCCTACCCCATCAGCTGTCCCCAGATCCGGAGCCTGCTGCGTGGTGCCCGCCGACCCCGAATGGGCGTGGTTTTCCCTCACCGACGGCCGCCCCTCCAGTTTTCTGACACTGACAGGGTGACCAGCACTTCAGTTCAGTTCCACACTGTCTGCCTGGAGTTAGCATCAGATCACGCAGCCTGAAGGCTCAGTCCCGTACGCCTGCCCCCCGAGCGGGCTCCCCAGGTCACCCACCCTTCTGCCCGCGGCCCGCGACGTCAGGCGTCCCCCGCCCCTTTGGTAACTCACTAAAATGACTCAGAACCCAAGAAAGTGCTTTACTTCCAGTCGGTTTATCATAATGGGGGCCTCCACAGAGGCCTTGTCCCCCGGGGAAGGGGCCACCCAGCCGTCACCAAGCCCCTTAAAGAGGCTCCGCTATGCAGGATCGATCAAGTCACTGCCAAGTGGTAACCGAACGCGACATCCAGCCCCCTCGGCTCCTGGGAGCTCAGGGTGCGGAGCCAAAGTTTCCAGCCCCTAATCGTGGCTGAGTCCTTCAGGGACCAGCCCATCCCGAAACAACTGCCTGGCCGCACCTGAACGCCCGTCCTCCCCGTGAGCCATGTTATCGGCGTGCGAAGGACGCTCTTATCGCTCGGAGGTTCCACGGGGTTTGAAGCTTTGCCCCAGGAACCAGGACACAGACCAAACCTTTATTTATTTTTTTATTTATGATGCCGGAGCCGCGTTTCTCCATTTGAACAGTTACTTTCGAGAAAACCGGATAACATAATCCACACATCTGGAATGAATCCTCCGGGGAAAAGTGACCTGCACATGCCGGGGACAAAAGGTGGGCGAGGGCTGCCTTCTGACCTCCGGGCCACACGTGAGATGTAAACATTTGTAAATCCTCCTCTCCTGAGACCACCAAGTCAGCGAAGACGACCGGTTCGGCGATTCTCTCGTCCGTTCATCCCACAAACGCGTGCACGGGGAGCTGACTGGGATCCGGGCGCTGGGCGCGGTGGGGAGTGGGAGGAGGGCTCTGCCGATGAGCTCCTCGCCGCGGGCGTCGCTCCGGAAGGGCCAGCAGGCCTCCGTGGCGGGGGTGACGGTGCAGCGAGCCCGGCGAGGACGCTGCCGTCGGCCGTGAGGCGCAGAGAAGGCGTCGGAGATAAACGTGCAGCAGGAAGAGGCTCTGCTGAAGGTCCAAATGGGGTGAGGACCACGAGATCTGGGACACGGCAAGGAGGGTGATGAGGCCAAAAGGAAATTTTCTGAGGTCGCGCTGGGCTGCGGAGAGCTGAACACGAGGCCATGGCAGCACAGGTCCCTGCGTGCGGGGCCAAGCGGATCTGAACTCTGTACGTGTAATTGTGGGGTTTTGCAGAGAGGACGGGGCTCAGGGTAAGGGGCTCCTCAGACAGCCCTCATTTTAGACACGAATAAAAACGTCAGGGGCCCCCACCTTCGCTTCCGATCAGCTGGCTACAATTTAGGGGTCCCCCCCAGCCCCCCGAGGTTGGAGAACGCCCCAAAACGACTCACGGAGACGCGTAGAGTCAGTCGGGTGGGTTTCAAACTCGAGGCTCCCGTCACCCTCAGGGCCGTGGAGTCCTCCCAGCATGGCCGTGTGACTGTGCGCCAAGAGCCCCGCCAACCAAGAACGTCACCGAGCTCTGGCGTCCAGCCCTTTATCGGGACTTCGTTGGCCAGGGAGTCCATCTCCGTCTCTAGGCGGCCCCCCTGCCCCCGGGTCGGGTCTGACATCGTGTGTGGCTCATGCCCCCACCCCCTAAAGGCACAGTTGGTCTTTCTGGTGCCACCACCTGCCCGGCCCGCGTCGCCTGATTCCGTGACTGTAAGAGTCCACCACGAGTCGCCTCATTCGTGTAGACGACCAGGGGAGGCCGGAGGGGCTCGCCATGAAGAGCAAGACCCTCCTGTCTCGCAGGAGTCCCGCGGCTGTGGAGGCCGGTCCCGGGAGGTGGACCCAGGCCCGTCCTGCAGAGGGAGCGTGTGGCTTAGAGATGGGGCACGCTGCGGGGGGCGTCTGAGGGCCGGTGGAATGGACGGCCGGAGGGGGTCGGGGGGCCTTGGGCAGCAGAGTCTGCTCTCCTCTTTCTTCCCTTGTGGCTGACGCTCTGGGGGTCCAGTTTAAGAAGCGTTTTCCGGTCTCTGGGGCTTACAGCTTCTGGAATAGCACGTTTCCTTCCACGAGGCCCGTCGTTCGACCGGGCGCGTTTCAGCCGGCAGTTCCTCCGGAGCCCGCCTTCCGCATGCGCTGTCAGGGAGGGGGTCCAGCTGGACTGGGACCTCGTAAGGGGCCAGCTTCCTCGGCCCCCTTTCCCAAACTCGCCGTCCTCCCCTTGTGTGCGTGGGGCCGTCTTGGCCCCAGATGCGCACGAGCCGCTCGTGAGCCGCCCGTCTCGTCCCGCCCGCTCGCCCCCTCTGTCCCCGCACTAGCCGGGTGCTGTGCACAGCTCTAGGACTGTGTGCGAACGGGGTCAGCTGCTAACTCTCACCGGCCGCGGGCCGGTGCCTCTGAGATGCTTTGCCCAGGATGCGCCGCGGGTGGGGCAGGGCCGAGCCCTGTCCCCCGATGCCCCCGCCGCCTCCTCTGAGGGCCCGAGCCCGCCGCGGGGTCTCGCTGTGGTTCCTCAGCACCAACCCAGCCCTGCGAAGTGAAGAAACGATGCCCCTCTCGTGCGGGGAACCTCTCCCCCGGGCTCGGACGTGCCTTCACGGGCTCCCGGCTCCAAAGGCCCTGCTGGGACCGGAACGACCTCCACCAGAAACAGAGGATTTCCAGGCACGAGATGAAGCCAAGCTCCCAGGGCGAGGGATTTCCAGCCCGGCTCGACGGCTTTCGTGACAGGAAAAGGCCTTTTCTTCCTGGACGGCCGTTCATAACGGCGCTGGGCAGAGCGACAGCAAGAAGCCACCAGCAGACCCTGGTCTGTTAAGGACCCAGGGCCGGGGCTGACTGGCGGGGTGAGGGGAATCTCGTCTTTAACGGCAAGGGGTAGGCAGACAGGAGGCGCCTGCCATCTAAGGCCCGGGCGTGGCAATGCCCAACAGGAAACGGCGGCCCTGACGGCTGACGACAGGGCCGGGGGCACGTTCTAAGTCTGGGGCTGCCGCCCCGGGACCATGCCAGCGCCCTGCATGGGCGAGAACCCGCGTGCAGGACGCTGTCCTTCAGACAGGGCGTCCGGGCCCTCGGGCCTGCGGCATGGGACCCCGGGCAAGGGCCGGCGGCTCTGCGTGTGCTCCGGAGGCCGGGCAGCTCGTCGCCCCCTCTCGGGGCTTGGATGGTGGTCTCACTGCACTCACCAGACGGCTCCCGTCCTGCAGCGGGGGGTCGAGGGGCCAGAAAGGGTGTTCCAGGCGTCAAATCCAGGACCCGTGTGTGTCTGCCCGGCGTCTCCAGCCCGCGGGGCACCCCGGGCAGTGGGGAGCGTAGCCCCTGGAACTTGGAGCTGCCCCCACGCTGTGGCTCCACCCCACCTCCCAGCCTCCCAGGAGACGGGAGGCCTGACTCCTGGCTCAGAGAGGGGAGGAGAGGCCGGCTGTGGTGCAGGCCCTGTTAGGAGTCTGCGTTCCTTCTCCCGCCAACCCACATGGCGACCGGCCCAGTGGGGCAGTGGGGCAGAGGCGGCCCACCCCCCAGCGCCGCTCCCACTTCTTCCATGGCATAAGGACCCCGTTTTATCTGGACGCGTGGCTGCCGGAGTAAGGAAAGACCACGTTCCTCGGAATCCCGTTGCCCAGGGGGGCATGTGACAGACTCTGTCCAAAGGTCCCTAAGCCAAAGTGCTGTGCGTGGCTTCCGGGAAGCCTCCTTTAAAGAGAACCCCGCTGCGCTCCTCACTCCATCCTGCTGGCTGGAAGTCAGGCGCAGAGGCTGGAGCTTTGCAGCCACGTTGGGCCATGAGGTAAAAGCTTCCTGCCGAAGTGGCCTGGGTCCCTGCAGGTTGCAAAGCCACCCTGCCAGCCTGGGACTGCTTCCTCGTAGAATTTTATAAGATAAATACATAAAATGTTATGTCACTTAAAAAAAAAAAAAAAGCCATGGCAGGCCTCATAGGGCCTTGGGCTTTCTCCCCACAATCAGGGAGGGTCGTTCACATTTACTGAGTGCCTACCACTTGCCAGGCATGTTATCTACCTTCTTAATTAAATTTCACTTAAATTAGCTTAATTTAAGTTCCCCAACAACCCTGCAGTGTTAATATGAATGTTCCCATTCTCCAGATGAAGAAACTAAGGCTCAGAGAGGCTGAGGAACGTAAGTCACTCAGTGGAGGACAGAGCTCGACTCTGACCTTCCCGGGGGCCCCCACTGCTTCCCAGATCCTTCTGGGTTCGTCGGATTTTTGCTTCCGACAAGACAAGCCGCCCCCTGAGATCGCCAGGTCCCTAAAGCTGACTCCGCCTTCCTGTTTCCTGCCGGTCTCGCATCTGAGATGAAGTCCTAGAAGCCCAGCCATCTCCCGGGGGTTTGAAGGAAAACGCGAATGTTTTACTATCGGCAAATGATTTTCTTTCTCTGCTTAAGGGAAGAAAGCCCATCGTCAGCCGTAATAAGTCCTCCTCAATTACCCTTATTATGGTGATTACCGTCCATGCCCCTCTAATTGGCTCCTCTCGGCGTTTTCGTTAAGAACCCGTATCTTCAAAGGTTGGGAACGCAGACGCCGTTTTACTGGAGCTGAAGTGTGGCTTTCACAGCCAGCCTGGGCGTCCAGGCGCCGTCGGTGCTGCCACACGGAGGAGGGAGGCCCGGCCCCGGAGCCGACCCTCGACGCTGCGGATGGTGCTGGTGGGTCCGTCCGGGCCACCGGGCCACCCAGGGACGCCCCGCCTGTCGCCCACCAGCCCCGCAGGACTGAAGGGCGAGACGTTTGCCTGCACTGGGAGTACGAAGACAGGGAGCAGTGCCGTGCCTCTGCCCGGCGGGCTCCAGCTTTGTGTCTCTGAGGATGGGCCCAGCTATACGTCCTGTAAAACAGCGGTCCCCAACCCGGGGTCCCCACCGGTCCCCAGCCAGGGGCCGGTGCTCCTCTGGGAATCTAACGCCTGGGGATCTGAGGTGGGCTGAGGCGGTGATGCTGGCGCTGGGGAGCGGCTCAGATACAGACAAAGCTTCCCTCCTCCCCTCACCCCACCCCACTGCTCACCTCCTGCTGGGCGGCCTGGTTCCTCACAGCCCAGGGAGGTGCCCGGCTGAGGCTGGGGGGACTGGGGACCCCTGCTGTAAGAGGCAGGCCCCGTACTTTCCCCAGAAGGTGAAGACGAGAACCGACGCCGATCCGTCTTTGTCTTCTAAGTGCGGCAGGCGTGTCCTCTGGGACCCTTGCCCTATCGGATGCTCATGCTAAAAGAGAAGGTGCTTGGGGGTGACTTGCTGAAGGGGTCATGAAGAGGAAGGCAGCTCCCTGGTTCCGGTATCGCTGTCTACGCCTCTTTCTGGCACCGAGCAAGCCCTAATGGGTTTCATCACCCACAGGCCTGGCCTGGAACCGCGCCGTGTCTCCCTGACAACAAGTGGACTCTTCAGCTTCAAGCGCATCCCCGTGGAAGCCTTTCCCAAGGCAGCCGTCTCTCCCCGGCATTTTGTGGATTTAAAATGAAAACTAGTCCTGGGAAAACTGTCCTGTAGCCTGAGAGCCCACTTCGGGAGCCTCCCCAGCGGCTCCGCTGCGTAGGCTGGCTTTGGGCTGCTTCGCTGGAAGGTGGGCGGTGGGCACGGCGGGCAGCGAGTGTGACGAGGGCCCGACTGCCTCCCACACCCAGGCCCCCCCTCATCTCCAGCACAGTCCCGATTGTCGTCAGAGCAGGAATGCATTCGGTCAGAGGGGAGACTCAGCGCTGGTCCAGGTAATCCTACAGTCCCATCCTGCTTGCCTGATACTTGGTTTCTCCAGACTCCTCCAATCCAGGGCCCGTGGAGAGACCCTGCTGTGGACAACGAGGTGCCTGGGGGAGTCTGCCAAAGGAGCTTTGGACTCCCCGATAGAAACAGACAGATGTGACTGGGGCCATCTCTTCCCTTTCTCCCGCCTTAACATGGGCATGGTGTCTGTAGCTACGGTGGCCATGGTATGAGAATGAGGGGACGGGCTCCTCTCCCGGCGGGGGTAACCACGTGCGAATCCTCGTGCAGGCTGGCGGCCCGGATGCACATCACCCGAGGGGTCCAGGAAACATTGAAAATCGAGACTAGATTAAGGAGACCCTGAAGCGCTTCTAGGTGCATGGCAGAAGCAAACGTAGATCTTTTCTGGAAGAAGTCACATCCAGGCCTCGACAAATCTTCACAAAATAATATAAAAACACACACAAGGAAATAAGGCAATAAAAGCAAGAATAAGCAGAAAAAAATAGACGGCTGAGCTGATCCCCCATACTTCATATACTGGAATAATAGGAAACGAATCATAAAACCGCTTACTGTGGTCAAAGAACAAACATCTAAGCTCAAAAACATCTGCGAGAAGCAGAACTATAAAACCCTGTCCTGCCTGGCAGGTTTTCAAAAAGAATTGCCCATTTTTGTAATAGATCCATTAACTGAAATTTAAAATTCGCTGGACGGGTTTCTAGGATTGCTGAGATCGACGAAGAAAGGACGAGCAAACTGGAAGACAGGCCAGGAGGAATCATCCAGATGACGGCGTAAAGAGACAGAAAGATGACAGTCGGGAAAAGAGAGGCGCAGGGTCAGGAGGGGCAGAGCGAGGGGGTCCGCACACACCTGCCTGGAGCTCTGGAAGGGGAAGCAAGAGAGGAGGGGGCAGGAGTGTCGGGCGGTTTTCCAGAACGGATGGCAAATGCCATCGATCCGAGAAGCTCCGCGAATGCTTGGCCAGTAACCGTGCGCGGGGTCGATCTTACTCCTGGGACATGGAAGCCCTGTCCGGGATGAGAAGGCACGAGCGAGGACAGGGACTGCCCCTGCGAAGCCCACCCCTCTGTCCTTGCCTGGCTCCGCCGAGGGCCGTGGTCAGGGTGAAGGCCCCGGCGCCGGCGTGTTCCACCTCCTTTCTGTTTATGGCCCAAGAGAGATGGAGGGAGTGAGGAAACCCCTTTCCCTCCAAGGACTGAGGAGCCGAGCAGAAACCCCTTGTGTTCCCCAACTCACCCTGGAATTGGTCTCCACGTGCACTTCCGCGGCGCCTTGCGCTCTGGGCTTCGACGGCCAACGCTCTGGGAACTCTCGCCTCGCGAAAGGACGCGTGAAGAAGAGCCCGATCTCGTCAGTTCCCGGAAGGGCTCGTTTCAGGGTGGAGACACCGAGGCCAGGAACGTGAGGAATGCGGGGGGACCCGCAGCAGGGCCGGCCTGCCTCCCGCCATGCAGCCGCTCGCCTCTCAGGGAACAGGGAGGCGGCTGTTTCACCCTCTGCGGTGGCGGTTCAACCACTTTTGCTATAGCCCAGGCCAGGGTGTGTGACCGGGAAGGCTCCCCAGAGCTTTCCAGGGCGACATAGAGACACAGATAGAGTCGCCCCAGCAGACCAAACAGCCCGTCACGTAAGCACGCCAGGCAGCGTGAGTCCCGGCCGCGGGACGGAAGCCTCGCCGGGTCCCCAGGAAGAGTGAGAGGACGGCTGTGGTGAGTCAGCGGCCCGGCCGCCGCCGCCGAGGCTCCCCGCGCTGCGCCTCCGGCTGACTCAGAGTCCGGGCTTCGGCTGCCCCGGCCACGTCTGGGGATTTCACAACGGAGCTTCCAAGCCGCGTGCGCCGCCAAGGCGGGCTGCGCCGGGCCCAGGCTCCCTCTCCGGACTGTTCCACGGGCGGGCCCAGCCCTGACTCCCAAGGGAGGCCGTGCTCAGGCGCGACAACAATCCCGTCGGGGGCCTGCTGCGTCCCACCACGTCGCTGGAACGCCCGAGGTGGGCAAGGCTGAGCAACGCGCAGAACGACTCGGAAGACAGGCCTGTCCCCTCTTGCCGGGGACAGAGCGGACGCGAGAAGGATGAAGAGGCGGCTCAGAGCCTCCCGGTCAGTGGGACACGGCAGAGGCGGGATGCACCCCGGGAAGAGCCACCCTGAGGCCCACCCTCCTCGGCTGGGAGCGGAGGCCTCCTCTGGCCTCCCACTGCCTCTGTGAGCGGAGGGCAAGGCCGAGCCCCCGGCGGCCGCGGGGACAGAGAACGGAGGGGCCCTGCGCGCCCTGGCTGTGGCGGGTGTGGTACCCCCTCTCGTGAGACGGCCCCGTCTCCAGGCACAGCTCTCGGACAGGAGCTCTCTGCTCAGTGGACGGCAGGGCTTATCCGCCACCCCTTGGGTGGACCCCGTGGAAAGTGCTAGAAGGCCGCCGTGTATTCCACACAGATTCGGAGCCCTTGGCTGCGGTCTCCCAGCAGTCCCCTGCCCCGGCCTCTAGCACACGGGGGAAACCCAGCCAGAACGACAGTTTTCAAAGCTGCTGCTCCCTGGGGGGCTGGGTGGGGGAGCCCCCTCCTCCTCAGGAAGCGCCAGCCGCAGCCGCGCAAAAACGCGCTGTCTTCACGGCCTGAAGAGGGATCCTGCGGGCGTGACCCGCTTCCCCGCCACGGGCTTTGTGTGTTTAACACGCAGACCGGCCGCCTGAACGGGGACTCGCCCCAGGAGGGCCAGGCCCTCCGCCTCCGCCTCCGGCACCGCGACAGGCCAACACCGTCCCGCCGCACGGTCCCCTCGCGGTCCCGCAGGGTCGTCACCCAGCACGGGTGTCACAGCGTCCAGCGCCTTGCCAGGCCCCGCCGTGAGGAGGCCGCAGCCGGCCTGGCGGGTGCTGGGGCCGAGGAGGGGTCCCCCGCCTATGGCCACGGGGCTGTGACCGCCCGTCAGCTCGCTGCAGCGGCAGAAGGATGAGCCCCGCGCCCAGCAGCACGCCAGACCAGGGGTGCCCCGTGCTGGCGCCCACCTGGCTCCCCAGGTCCCGGACCTCCCCGCCGCTTCGCAGCCTCCACCCCACGGGGCAGCGTCTCGAAGCTTCGGGCACGAGACTCCCAAGCTGAGCCAAAGAAGGGACGCCCAGGGACGTGCCGCGGGCTGTCCTCACAGACGAAGCGCAAAATCGGTGGCGAGGGGCTGCCCCGGGGAAGCGAGAGACTGGGGGAGCTTCTGGAATATTCTGTTACTTGCTGGGGGGGAGGTGTTGGTTTCGCATTGTGAAGTTCGTGGAGCTGGTCACTTGGGATCTGCGCTCTTTTCTGAGGCAGGTGACGGTCAATGAAAACAGCTCTTTCCGGAAGGCCAGGGTCTGCGTCCCTTTTCTCCGCGGCAGGGGCTCCCACATTTGAGAGTTTTCCCGCCCCCTCAGCCTTCCCCCCTTCGGTGACCCTCAAACTCCGTGTTTCAAGGATTCTTTCCAGGGGGCAGCTTTGTCAAGACGGCGCGCGCCTGGGACCCTTCCGGACGCGCGGCCTCCGCTCGGGGGAAGGAGGACATGTGCTTTGCTTTTCCTGCCGGAGAAGCATCTGGAAACCGTAGAACGGCAGCTCCTGTCGCCAGGGCAAACAAACAGCAACAGGTTCGCCTCGCACCCTGTGACGCGCGCGCGCAGGCTTGTTTTCTAGTCACCCCGCAGGCCCGCCGTGGGGCGTGCAGGAAGCAGGGAAAGTCGGAACCCTGCAGGACCCTGCGGCCCGAAGCCAAAAGACGAGGCGTCGGGACACGCTTTCTTCCTGGCTTTTTTTTTAAAGAAACTCCTGTATTTCGTAAATACCTTTACCAGCTTTACTGAGGTGTAACTTGCACGCGGTGAGAGGCACCTGCTTTGAGTGAACAGTTTAATGGCTTTTAGTCGTGCGGCCATCGCCGCCATCCAGCTGGGACACCTCCACCCCCCGCCGGAGACTCCTCGTGCCCGTTGGCCATCAAGCCCCGTCCCGCCCCGAAGCCCAGGCGGGCGGCGATCACTCGCCTGCTTCCTGCCCGTCGGTGCTTTCTGGGCCTTTCCTGCCAGTGGAATTACCGAGTTGTCGCACTCAGCTCGGCGTGCACGAGGTTCACCCGTGTCGTGCTGCTCCTTCTGCTGTGAGACGTTCTGGCGTCTGGGCGCACCACAGTTTGTTTCCTGATTTATGATTGATGAGCGCTTGGATTTGGGGCTGCAACAGCCATTCTCGGCTATTCTGAATGGGGCTGCTCCAGGTTTGTGCACGGCTGGTTGCGGGCCACGCCCTTTCATTTCTCTTGGGTTGTGTGGTAAACTCACGTTTAACGCTTTTAAGAAACTGATGAAATTTTTTGTGAGGCGGCCGTACCGTTCTGCATCCCCCCAGCCACGCCGACACTGAGTAGTTCAAGTTTTTAAAGCTATTGCCATGCTGGTCAGTATGAAGTCGTCACCACCCCGGGAAGTGGGTTTCGTTTTCTTTTCTCCAGAGACTAACGAGCCGTCTGTGCGTCTTTTTTGGTGAAATAATAGCTGTTCAAATACCTTGTCTATTTTTAAATTGGCTTGTCTCCTTATTTAGTTGTACAAGGTCTTTACGTATCCTGGGCACAAGGCCTTTGTCGGTTATGTGGCTGACGAATGTTTTCCACCCGTATGTGGTTTGTCTCTTCATTTTCCCAATGGCACCCAGTTTTAATTTTGTTAAAATCCAATTTCTCAGTTTTTTTCTTTTACTGCTGGTGTTTTTGGTCTTCTCTCTAAGAACTCGGCCCCGCCCAAAGTCACAAAGATTTAGCCTATGTTTGTTTTTTCCCCCAGAACTTTACAGCTTAAGCTCTACGTGCCTGGACTCTATTTGGACTTAGTTTTTCTATATACAAGGTGTGAGTTAAGGGTCTAAATTCATCTTTCGGCGCACGGGCGTATAATTATCCCATTTGTTGAGAAACAGCTCTTTCCAGCCACTGAATCCTCCGGGCACCTTTGTTGAAAATAAATCGATTGCACTTGAAGGATTTATTTTGGGGGCTTCTGATTCAGTTCCATTCTGCCTGTCGTCTGTCTGTCTGTCTGTCTAACTGTCCGTCCATCTCTCCACCTGTCTAGATACAAACATACACAGCCCATCCCAGCACTGTCCCAGCTTAATTATTGTAGCTCTAAGTTTTGAAATCAGGGAGCACGAGTCCTCCAACTTTGCTCTTTTTAGAGACTGTGTCGGGGAGTCTGGGTGCTGTGCATCTCCGCGTTCTCCGCGTTCGTTTTAGGATCAGCCTGTCAGTTTCTGCAAAGACGCCTGCTGGGATTCGGATGGGGACTGCGCTGTCCCCGCAGTTCGCTTTGAAGGGCACTGCTGTCCTACCGACTCGAGTCTTTCGGGCCGTGAACATGGAAAGCCTTTCCTTTTATTTAAATCTTCCGTTTCTGTCAAAATGTTCCGTCATTTTTTGGTGTACGAGGCTTGTCCTTCTTCTGTTAAATTTTTCCTCAGGGCCTTATTCTTTTCGATGCCGTCGTGAGAGGAACCGCTTTCTTAATTTCATTGCTGGATTGCGAACGGATTTTTGTAGATGGATATTCAAACGCTGGCTTTGCTGAGCTTGTTCATTATTTTTAGTTCTGCGTGTGCGTGTGCGTGTGCGTGTGCGTGTTCCTTAGGGTTTTCTACAGACAAGATCGTGCTGTCTGCCAATAAAGACGATTTTTCTTTTTTATTTCTTTTTCTTGCCTGATAACCCTCCAGTAGAATGCCAGTCGCAGGGAGAGCATTCAGCCTTTCACCACGAACCGTATTAGATGTAGGTTTTCTGGAAAAAAAAAAAAGGTTTTATTAGGCGGAGGAAGCCTCCTCTGATTCCTAATTTGTTGCATTTTTCTGTGTCTCTGGATCGTGAGGTTTCCTGCCGATGCGATGTGTGACTCTCATTGTTTGTCTCGCATTCCCAGGATAAACCAACCCCAGCTGGTCACGGCACGTGATTGGTTTTACGGGTTGTTGGTGTTGGCCAGCTCGTGTTTTTTATCTATTTATTTATTCGTATCTGTCCTCAGAAGAAACGTTGGTCTGTGGTTTTATTTTCCTGTGCTCTCCTTGCCGGGTTTCGGGATCAGGGTAATTCTGACCCCACAGACAGGGTCGGTCGGTGTTCCCTTCTCTCTTATTTCCTGGGAGAGCTTGTGAAGGATCCGTGCTACTGCTTCTTCAGTGTTTGGTAGAATTCCCCAGGGAAGCTGGGCCTGGATTTTCCTCTGCTGGAAGTTTTAAAATTATTAACTCAGTTTCCTTCCATCTTACAAGTCTATGTGTCACCTCTTTCCTTTCGAGTCAGTTTTGGTCGTTTGTTTTCCTAGAAATCGGTCTCTTTCGTCTTAGCTGGCTGTGTCTTGACAGACGTTTTCCATGGTGTTCCCCCGTCCTCCTTTAATTCTTGTAGAGTCGGTAGCGATGTCCTCCCTTCCATTCCTGATTTGGGACGTCTGTGGCATCTCTCTTTTCTTCTCAGTCGACCCAGCTAAAGGTCGGTCAGTGCCGTTGATCATCTCGAAGATCAAGTGACGGTTTCAGCGATTTCCTTTTTTTTCGTTTTCTGTTTGACATCTGTGCTGGGTGTGCATACATTTTAAATGTAACGGTTCACTCAGCTTTACATCCTGCTTTTTTCCTTAAAAGGGTCATAAGTCTTTTCCCATAGTTACGTATTCCTTAAAACTCAGTGTTTGTAGGTACTTAACATTAATCGAACTACGTAGCCTTTACCCTATTGTCTCGGGGTTCCCCTGCCCGTGTTGGAGCCAGACCTTGGGCAGAGACGCCCCGGCGGAGGGGTCCCCGCAGGGAGGGGTCCCCGCAGGCCAGCACAGACACAGCCATTTGGTCCTTTGGGCTGAAACATCACCCTTTCATTGCTTAATCTTCTGCATTCGTTCATTTTATTTAGACTGGCCCGGGGCTCTCCAGCCTGGCGGATTAGGAACTTCTGACTTTTTCATCACGACACTCAGCGTTCAGAAAGCGTGTTTCATGTTCAGAGTGCTCGCCAGCGTCCGCTCATTAATCCGAAAGCTGACTGCCGCCCCGGGCAGGTTCGACCACGTCCTCAGCCTCGCGGCGGTGGGGGCGGAAATTCTCCCCGCGGGACCCCACTCCGTCCACAGCTGAGGCTCTGGACCACCCACCGGGCACGGCTTTGCCCCAGGGCTGGGGACACAGAGCTGGGTCAGACGGGCTGCCACCTCCGGGAGCCTGTGCGGTGACCTTGGTGCTGGGGGCGAACACCAGGGGGGAGAGAAGCCGGGGACATGGAGCACAAAGGACGCTGGGACGCCCCGAACAGGGCTCCTGGCGGGGTTGGGGGCACGGAGCCAGGCAGGCGAGGCAGGAAGGTCATCTGGGCAGAGGGCACAGCCTGTGCGCAGAGGCGGCGCTGAGAAGCAGGGGTGCCACTTGGAATGAGGAGGAAGGGGCACATGGCCAGGGGTTAGGGGCCGGGGGCAGCGGGCTGGAAGGCCCGTGGGGGCTGTGGTCACGCGCGGGCGAAGGGCTCTCGGTGCTTCTGTCCATTCCAGGTCGCTCTGCCAATGGCAGCGAGGCCGAGCGGAGGGCAGGAGGGAAACAGAGGCCTGAACTGGGCGGGTGGAGAGGAGGGCAGGCCCGGAGGGGCTTAGGGCGAGACGACCAGGACGCGCGAGCAGCGAGGAGGGACTGGAGGGGCGTGAGGGGCTCGGGAGGGGGCCGGCCTGAGGGTCCCCAGGGGCTCTCAGACCCTGGAGGAAACTCACAGACGACTGTGTCCAGAGGAGAGAGCGGCAGTGAGCGAGAAGGAGAGGGCCTGGGACGGGGTGGGGGGCGGGGAGCCCCGCGGGGCCTGCCTTCCCCATCCTGGGTGCGGGAGGTGCACGTCCCGGGTCAGCAGGGCAGAGGGAGTTCGCGCCTGGGGACGCTGGCTTCTCAGTAGGGGAGGAGGCGAGTCCTTCCATGTGGCATCAGCGGCGGTGGCCCAGGCCTGGACCCGTCCCCATGTTCTCCCTGCAGAGCCGGGAGGGGCCATCGGGACTGATGGCAGGTTTGCCGCCACCTGGAGGCGTGTCGGTCGCCTATACCTCGGGGACCAGCCGTGCCCACCAAGGGCTTCGCTGTTCTTCCACCTCCTCCTGGCGGGGCTAACGCTCCAGCTGGGGCTCCCCGCCCTCCGCAGAGGCTACCGCGAGGACAGGGCTCCGCTGGCTGCTTCCCCTCCGTCCCGACCCGGGCCGGCCAGGGCCTGCTCTGCCAGGGGCCGGGGAGGTGCGCTCAGCCCTCCCCGCGTCAGCCCTTTGAGTGGGGGCAGCTCAGGGGTCAGGAAGACGATGGCCCTAAGCCCCGACGCCCCTCCCAGCCGCAGGCGGGTCGGAGACGAGGCTGAAAACTCCGAGCCTGTGAGCCTGGGGGGGACGGACGTCAGACCCCACCTCCCACGGGCTACCGTGTACCCACAGCCGGACACCCCCGACCCTGAAGCCAGCCAGGCCTCTGGTCCCAGGAGACCAGGGGGACAATGGAAGAGCATGAGGGTGGCAGGGAAGCAGGGCCTGAGGCCGCAGCTGGGTCCGCGTGGCATTGGCAGTGCCTCCAGGGGGACGTCCGGGGTGGGGAAGACAGGGGGACGGCAGGTGAGGAGGCACGGGGGGGCAGGCGGGCAGGAAAGGCAGCAGAGGACCCTGCCCCCGGTCTCCCCCTGCCTGTCCGTCCAGAGGCCACAGCACAGAGCCGGCCCGGGAGGTGCTGACTGTGCGCCGGGCTCCGCCAGGTCCGTGGCGACAGGGAGACGGGGCCGCCCCGAGCGAGGGAGGAGCACGGTTCCCACCGCCACTCGGGCTTCTGACTAAGGGGGTGCTCAGGGCCCGGCAGCCGCCCGGCTCGCGAGCCCCCGGGGCTGGGAAGGAGGGGCAGCTAATTGAACAGCTAATAGGGCGCAGGCGCCGAGCCAAGCCATGATAATGAACTTTTATGGGCGCTGCGCCTGGCGCTCCCCTGGGCGCTCGGCGAGTTGTCGCATCTGAGGCCCACGGCAGCCCCAGCAGGGACGAGCCACTAAGTGCTGTCCCCGCTTTACAGAAGGGGAAACCGAGGCAGGCCGCAGCCAGGCCCCGGGACCGAAGCCCCTGCCGTCCTGTCGTCCAGCTGTGCAGGTGTGGCCCCGAGGCTCAGGACACCAGAGGATGCGGCGTGTGGCGTGTGGCACGTGTGTCCAGAACAGCTGAGCTCGCCGGGAGGAGCAGGCACGCGAGGTTACCTTCGTGTGTGACGCAGACGTGCCCACTAGGTGACCACGGGGCCGTGACTTAAATCCTGTTGCCGCCTCCCCCAGAGTGCATCCCTCCGTGTCCCTGGCCGGTATGAACCCGGCGGCGCTCTCCGTGAAGTCGCGGGGCCCGGCTGCCACTCCGCTGCAGCAGGAGACTGGCGGGGTGGCGGCGAGGCTGCGTGCCTACGGGATGGAGGGGCTGTGAGGAGCCCGGGGGCGCTTCTCCTTCACCCCACGCACCCTGGGCACCTTCTGCCTGGCCCCGAGTCAGGCGCTCAGAGACTTGGGGGGTCGGGGCGGTGGCAGCTCTGCCAGCTGGTGCAGAAGCCTGGCCCTATTGTCACGACCAGTGTGGACAACCTGGGGTGCTTAGGCCATACGTGCCCCCCCGCCCCACGCCTTCAGCCAGGGCTCTGCCTCCCCCCTGGTTGCAGGTAGATGAGCCCAGCCGCACCAAGGACCTGCCCCGGGTCCTGGGAGCAACGTGCTTGAGGTGACAGGTGGCAGCGACGCCTGGGACACTGGCTTCCCCAGCGGGGCCTGCAGACGCGCCTCCCCCCAGCCATCCCGCACCCCGGCCATCCCACACCCCAGCCATCCCGCACCCCGGCCATCCCGCACCCCGGCCATCCCGCACTCCTTCTTCCCGGCCTGGTCGCGGCCACGCTTGGGGCCTAAATTCGGGGATTCTGGTGTGCACGTTAAGGAAATCCGCCGCAGCGGTCTAATGCGGGCACCTGAACGGGTCTGTCAAACAAATGAGAACCCTGAAGTTTCACCATCGAGAAGCCCCCCGGGCGTCACTCCATCCACGCTAATGACACCTGAGCGGGTGTCCATCCTCATGCCAGTACCGTTCTGCCTTGATTATAGTAGCTCTGTCGTAAGTTTGAGTTCGGGAAGTGTGAATCCTCCAGCTTTGTTCTCCTTCATCAATGCTGTTTTGACTCTCCTGGGTCTCTCGACTTTCCAAACGAATTTAAGGGTCAGCTTGTCAATTTCTGCAAAAAAAAAAATTCCACCTGGAATTGTGATGGGGATTGCGTTAAATCTGTCGACTGATTTGGGAAATGTTGCCATCTTAACGACATGAAGTCTCTCAGTCCGTAAACAGGGGATGTCTTTCTGCTTGGGTCTCCTTTAATTATTCAACGGTCTTCTCCTTCTCCCTCTTGCCCTCCCAGCCTTTTCCTTCCACCCCAAATAACTGCAGAATCTCAAGGTTACACACAGGACATGGTTACAAGCCCCTCAGCCCCCGGCCACTCCTCTGACAATGTTCCTGGGGGATGGTTTGAAACCCAGACGCTCCGAGCAGTGCCTCCTGTCCAGCCGGCAGGCCTGGGGAGTGGGGTGGCGCTCTCAGAGGCCCCACAGCATCCTACGACACCACGCTGTCCTCCAGTGAGCCACTTGCTCCTCGGCCCCCACGTGCCGACCCTGCGTTGATCCGCCTGCCGCTGACAGGGCACCGTGAACGCGTAAGAGGCAGTGACCCAGGCTCTGTAGCCCCAGGGCTTCTGTCAGTGTTTGCAGAACAGGCAGCTCCCTCGTTCCGGATCTAGACAACTATCAACTTCACCGAAGAAGACACTCGGGGATGCTCCAGGACACGGCTGATCCTCCGGCACGTCCTGCGAATTCAAATCCTTCTCTCTTTGGGAACCAAGCCCTACTGGAGATCCCCACCCTCCTCTCCGATCCCACTGCCTGCTTCAGACTGACCCGCGGGCCATTCGGCTGTGGCTAGTGAGCCTCAACGACAGCATTGTCCGCTTTACGAGGACCCCGGGGCTCAGAGATGGAACGCTTTAAATATGATAAATAGTAATAACAACACCCTCTTCTGGGTGTTAAGCATTTAAATTAAACATTTGGCCTGAGTGGCGCCTTCCAGCGCCCGCAGGGGATTTGCAGCACTTTCGGATCAAAAGCTGAAGCATTGAGAACCAGGACGAAGGCGCAGGAGAAACTCAGAGACAGTGAGGAGCCCCGTTTCTGAGAGGCAGCATCTCAGGGGACAGAGCAATCAGAGGTTTCTCAGAGGGTAGAAACAAGGCCGGCTGGAGCAGGAGACACTGGACGCTTTGTCAGCTGGACCAGAGCGGGCGTGAATGAAAGCTCCCTCGGGAAGAAAGCCGGGAATGTCTGACCTTCCGCCCGCGCCCCTCACTCAGGAGGTCCTCGCTGAGGGAGGCTGTTTCGGGAAAGCCCGCTGGCTGAGCTGGTGTCAGAGCAGGCGGGCACAGCATTTAAACCAAGGAACGTGAGGCTGGGTCCTCGCCCCGCGTTGCTGGGCAAATTTTACTCTCCCACCAGAGATTCCAAAGTCAGCGCCATCGGCATCACTGGTCCACCCTACCTTCTGGGCACCTTCCTAGGGAGGGTGCTATAGAAATCTGCTTACAAACCCATCGTGTTCCGCGTGAATCTGCTCTCGAATGTTTGTCAATGCTGTTTGGGTTCACGGGCCAAGCTCTAAAATAAAAGAAGTTTGTGAAAAAAAAGCCCCAGTGGTATCTTCGTAGCCTTTTGGAATTACCACCAGCACCAGGATAAAGACCTAAAGATAGAGACTTGGTCGGGGGCTCGCCCCAAAAGGGGTCTAAGAAGCCACCTCCGTGTCCAGGACTTCCAACCACACTCTCCGAACCTCATTCTTCTATGGGGCAGACAAGCAAGCATCTCAGACCGTGAAATGCAGAGACCCAAGCAAATAAATAAGCCAGAAGAAAACAGCCTGTGCAGGGGAAAGAAAATAACGATTCTCCCTGAAGTCCCGAAAGGAATATTAATTCTACCCACGAAACGACAGACAAACAAACACCAGATGGTAGTCAAGAGGAATGTTTAGAAAACAACAAACAGTTCCCGTGAGCTAAAAGTTTGATGGTAATCACGAAACACTCAGTAGAAGAACTGGAAAAGGAAGGCGAAGGAAGGAAAGCGAAAGGGGGAGTGAAGGTACAGGAGAGGAAAGACAAGGAAACTGAAGGCCCACTGCGGGAGGCCCGTGAAAAAAGAAAAGAAAAGAAGTATTTTAAGAAATTTTTCCCAAACTAGGGGGCCTGTGTGTCCAGAATGAAAGGGTCCCTGCGCCCCGGTGCGATGGATGAAATAGACCAGTGATGGGTAAGCAGTCGGTTTCCTGACACGTGGGAGAAGAGAGGCCGTGAAGAGCTGTTCCCAGGTCTGGTGGGTGACAGGCCGAGCAGAGGGCACTGAAGGGAGGCGAGGCCTGCCCTGCCCCCGCACTCCCCCCATACTTAGCGCTGGCCTCTGCGGCCCCCTGAAGCACGCTCCCCGCCACCCTCCTAGGAACCAGATTTCATGGGGTGAAATGATGGACCGGAGGGTGTCCAATCAGTGGAGAGGCTTCCTGAGCGGGATGAGGCCCGGCCTGGGAGCAGAAACCCACATAGGGGCCCAGGCTCCCACTGACTCTCCCTGGGGATCTGGACAGGAGACCAGTTTCAGAGCAGGGCCGCCAGGGACTGCGGCAGAAAGGGACCTTCGACGGCCGCACAGGGCGAAGCTGTGCTGGGCGGGCAGGGGCACTTCGAATGCATTTCGGCTGAAAGAACAGGCGGTAGCATCAGTCCCCTCGCCCTTCGGCCTTTCAAGCCCCTCACCTGATGGCTCACCTGCACGTGGAGCAGTGACCCTGCGTTTTAAGGCGGGATGAGCGACCCGGACACATTCACTCTGCAGCCGGTGCGGAGACCAGGGACAAGGATGACTTTCTCCGAGCACAGGATTGATCCGTGATCCCTGAGTCACTTGCGGGCGAGTGGGAGAGGTCCTTCCAACCCGGGCGTTGGGGAGAAGCGTGGGTTATGTAACAGCAGCGTGGTGAGCTGTCCCTGATGTGACTACCACTCTCGGTAATTATTATTATTTAACCTACTCAGAGGAGTCCAATTAAAGAATGGTTTTGCAATCAGGTCGTTCGGATGGTGACAAAGAGGCCTCTCTGTGGAGGCAAGAGCAGCCCCTTGGGTTTGTGCTGGGTGGTTTGTAGAGCTGCCCCCCCTGGATGGTCTTTCAAAGGGGTTTTGATCCACACCACCAACTGTACGGGGAAGACCTGGCACGATTTCCCCCGTTTGATGAGCCAGGAGTTGTTTTGTGGCTCACGGAGGCCAAGCGACTGGCCCAAAGTTACACAGCAGCAAAGGGACCGAGCCAACGCCGAGCTGGGCTCCTGGCCCCCATTTGCTCCACCGCCCTGCGCTGGGTTGCAGAGACTCTCCTGTCAGGTGGCACCGTCCTGGGCTGGAGGGACAGCAGGGACTTTGGATAAAATGCTGTAATGCAGGCCCCCATAACAGGACCCACTAGGAGAGAGTGGGGCCCCTGAGCTGTGCCGAACCTGGGAGCCTGAGCCCCCCACTGAGCTCCAGCCAGGCTGTGTGCTGAGCGCCCTGCGTGCTGATGCATCCCAAGGAGACACGGGATCCTCACCACGGACATTTCAACCTTAAAATGTGGTTTTCCTCTGAACTGTAACATCATAACGAGTCTATTGTAGAAAATCCTGAAATACATGGGACCATGAGAAACCCTATGAACACCAACCATAGCTCTATGGACATCGGGTATTTTCTTTCTAAGGTTTTTCATGGGTAAATGTTCTTTTTTAAAGAATTAGAATCGTGCTGTGTATGGCTTTGAATCCTACTTTTTTTTTTCCACTTTAATTCTTTCATAATTCTCTTCCCATGACATCAGTCTTTCTTTGAAAATATGATGTTTTAAAGGATACAGTGTTTCATCACGTGCAAACAACACTTTGCTTGATTTATGTCTTTGAAAAACCATAGAAATGAATTAAAATAAGGAAGAATAAGGGATGGACTATGTGCCTGTGTAAGTTTCCAAGCATAAAAGTGTCTTCTTGAAAAACAAAGTTAGAGCAATTCAGACAAAAAATTACATACACACACAATGCCTAAAAAACACTGGACAAAAATATAGTCTCCTTTTCTAAAAGATTCTAAAGAATAGATCATGGGAACTTTGGAAATAAAAACCAAGATCCAACAGAGTATTTTTTAAAAAATAGCGAACTTCTAGAACCATGTTCATTTAAATCAAGAACTAAACAAAAATGATTTTTTATTATTTTGTTGATGAAATAACTATGAACGTAGAAACCCAAGAAATTAGTAAAAGTTACTAGAATTAATGAGTATTTGGTGATATAGCTAAATTTAAAATAAATGTATGAATATTGACAGGTCCTCTCTTCTAGCCTAAAGTAACTAGAAAAGAAAAAAAAATTATTCACTGTAGCAGCCAAACTGTTGAATATTTAGGAATACAGTGTAACAAGAAAGAAAAGGGTCTTACCTAAAAACAATAAAATCTTATCAAATGAGAAAAACCAAGACATGAATAAAGGGAACATTGTACCCTATTTTTGGATGAGAAGACGTAAGGTTTATTTAAAGTTACTTCTCCTCAAATTAACATATATACTTAATGCAATTCCAAATAGAATGCTAACAGAGTTTTTTTAAGACAAATATTTGGACAAAACAATTACGAAGCTGATTTGGAAAAATAAATTCCTGGGAACACCGACTTTTTTAAAAAGCGTAGTCGGTGGAATTTGCATGACCAGCTCAGGACATCCCCAAAGGCCGCTCTATTCAAATAAATATGATATTGGGATCGGAAAAGGAAACGAAATCTAGAACCAAACAGGAAGCCGAAATAGATCCTCGTATGTTTAAGAAGCAAGTGTGTGAAAAACATTATCTACTACTAATGGGAAAAGATAGATTAAATGACCTTCAATCTTATGACTTACACAGTGAGCAATTCCAGATAAAGACTTAAATATAAAAGCAAGACAAACACACGCACACACACACACACACACACACACACACACACACACGGCTTACGGCCAGGCCACCCTGATCAGGCCCGATCCCGTCTGGCCTCAGAAGCTAAGCAGGGTCGGGCCTGGTTAGTCCTTGGATGGGAGCCCACCTAGGAAGACCAGGTGCTGCAGGCGTAAAAAATGAAAAATAAGGGATTGTAAACTGATAAGGTCCTTGCAATCTGGGAGGTCAACCAAGGGTGGCCTCCCCTAAAAACATTTTTTTAAAAAAGGACAAAACATTTTTATCTTTTATCTTTTTTAAAAAAGGCTACGTAAAAATTAAGCAGTAAAAAAAAAAGAAAACACACACTTTTCCCCAAGAATGAAAGTTCAGAAGCTATTTCAGAGACACGACAGTGACTCAGTATCTATTATATACAAAATGTTCTAACGAGTTGATGAAAGACGATCGCCCAACAAAAAAATGGGCCAAGGATATAGAAAAGCAATTCACAGAAGAGCAAACCCAAGCGCTCTAGTAGTGGAGGAAATATAGTTTATAACAGCAGCGAGGTAATTCTTCATGACTGTGAAACTAGCGAAATGTCAAAACAGCGTCAACACCTTTCGCTCCTGGGGCTACGGAGAAATGAGTTCTCAATTACTGGTCACAATTGGGTGAGAGTCAATGTGGCGACATCTATTCAAATAGTAACGTGTGTCCTCAGCCCAGCAATAACCTCGTGCTTGGGACTCCAGCGCAGAGAAGTAAAAGCAGCGGTGCCACGGCTTCGTTTATATCCACAAATCGCAGCCCTGGAGCCTGTGGGGACCGAGTGAATGCCCCTCGGCAGGAGGGTTGAACGCGCGTCGCCGTCCTCGCCGTAGAACATCATCTGAGCATTAGCAAGAATAAATTAGAGGCGTGACGTTTTCGAGAAGACTGGACGCAGAGCCCTGTATGAAGTACGGCCTCGTTTGTGTCAAGGGAGTTACTAAAACCCCGTATGTGCTGGTACACGATGATCTGAGCAAGGAGACTGTCTGCGAGGTTGCTCGCACAGCCCCCGGGGGAGATGCTGTAGGAAGGGGCATAAGGAGGGGAAAAGTTACCAAAAGAAAACTAAACCAGCGGAGAAGTCGGGGGCCATCCCATTCTGGGCCTTTGCCCTGGGTCTAGACCCAGGTGAAGGCCAGCGGGGTTTGCCACATCTGGGATAAAGACACACACGTGACATCCAGCAAGTGGGAACTGTGAGACCCCGGCTCCTGAGCTCACAGCTAATAAGGCAGAACAGGTCGGTGAGATGATTCTGACCGTCGCTTCTTCAGCCACAGGACAGTCCCCCCCGCTCCTATGGAGGGTGAAATGCGGCGTTCCCTTGCCTGCCCCACCAGGAGTCCTTCCTCAGACAGGATTCCCCACCCCACCCCGCCCACAGTGCCTCCGGGGCCCTGTGACTCCGGCAGCTCAGCCACTGGCAGCCGAGCCAGGCCACCTGGGTTCAGGGGACGCGTGAGTCGAGAAGACACCAGGCCCAGGCCCTTGGTGACTGTGAGCTCCGGCGCTGACAGGACACGTTGAGCTGCAGCTGGGGTGACCCTGTGGGGCTGATGGAGAGGACTGCAGAGGGGGTGGGGGTGGGCAGATGTGCAGCAAGAACCGCCACGTGTCCCCAGAGAGCAGCCGGCATCAGTGCCCCCGGCTCTGTGTGCATGAGCTCGCCCTGCGCACCCGTTATCTGCTGCCGCCCGAGGAAGACCCCCGAGGCGGGGTGGCTCAGAGTGACGGTCTCATTCGGCTCACGATCCCACGTGCCGGGGGTCTGAGCTGGGGCTCAGTGAGGGCGTCCCACGGGGCTGAGCTGAGCTGGGCTATCTGAGCGTGGGGTCACTCACGCGTCTGTCATCCTCCAGGAGGCCGCCTCCCTCCGGGTGGCAGAGGGCTCCCGGCCCAAGGGCAGAGGCGGCAAAGCCTCTCGGGGTCTAGGCAGTAGCTTCTGTCACAGCGAGCAGAGTCCAGGGGCGAGGAAGAGGCGCCACCTTGTCACCGAAGGCTCTTCCGAGAGCTGTGGCCACCTTCACACCCCCGAATCGTGGACTGACCTTCATCCATTCCATCCCGTGACTACATCTCCAACCCCGAAGCCGGAGAGGTTTGATTACACTTGGGGACAGACACACAGCACTTAGGAGACAGCACGTCCTTTCTCTCTCTTGACCTTGAACACTGAAAAATAACCCCAGTTCGCATCTGCTGGTCGTAGAAACGAGGCAGTGGCTGGGCAGGGCACAGCGGGAAGGCGGGGGTCCCCCTCTAAGACGAGGGGCCAGGGACGCCCGTGACAGCATCACAACAGCAGGGGCCGAGGGCCAGACAGGTGAAAGGTCCTGACCCCAGAGCGGCCGGGCAGGGTGGCACGTGAGGGGTGCCGTGCACCCCGAGATCTCTCGGCCCCCTTCCTATCTGGGCTAGTGAGTGAGAGCCGGAC
Organism: Cynopterus sphinx; assembly: GCA_030015415.1. Classification (NCBI taxonomy): domain Eukaryota; kingdom Metazoa; phylum Chordata; class Mammalia; order Chiroptera; family Pteropodidae; genus Cynopterus; species Cynopterus sphinx. The sequence continues at coordinate 2,418,147 of CM057383.1, read as the reverse complement.
CCCAGCCCCTATGGGTCCTGGAGGAGCGAGAGCCCTGAGCCTCTGTCCCCTTCCTCAGTATCAGAACAGGCTCCTCCTGGGGCCAATGGCAGCCGTGACGACACGAGCGCCTCTGCGGACGTGCCGTGAGCCAGGTCCTGCTCCCTGCCCCACCCTGGAGGGCGGCCCTCCCCAACGCCGCAGCCCCCTGGGCCCTCATCTGCTTCCTGGCTCCAGGGCTCCGGGCCCCGGGCCTCGTCTTGCTTTCTCACCTGTCCCCTGGTGAAGGTCACAGGTCCCCAGGGGCCTGGCAGAGCGGGGTGGACAGGTACCGAGCACAGGGCCTGGCACGTGGCAAGTGCTTACTGAAGACCAAGTCGATCGATGCTCCTCCGTCGACCAAACACAGTAAGGACCTGGGCTCCCCGACCCTGTCGCGCTGCATGTTTGTGTGGAACCTGCACAGGGTGGGCAGACCTGGGTCACCTTAGCCTATGGACGGTATCACGACGCCACAGGGTGAGCCCAGGGCATTGGCCATCCTGAGACACAACGGCCGCTGGCGAATGTTCCCAAACGCGCGCGGCGATGTGAGGCTGAATCGCGCGGGCGTAGAGGCCCCAGAACCGCTAAATCGCGATTGTTCTTACCCGAGCATTATTCGAATATTAACTCTAATCACGAGGCGGCTTCAACTCTCCCTGAAGGAGTTCGTGGACAGTCGCTAGTAGCTCCAAATCCACCTTGCCTGTAACTAGAGACACATTTCTACTCTCTTGAGGAGAGGACCTCCGTTTTTCTGTTTATTTTTTTTTTTTAAGTGATGTTTAAAAAATAAGACTTCCAGAACATTCCCCAGGCACAAAGTTTATGGCCTTTAAAGAGCGACGAGGGTTATTTTTTCTGCTGCTATAGGAGCACCCGTATTCACGTTTGCTCATCATTTTCCCTCTCGTCACCCTGCCCCCTCTTTTTCCGTGTTCCCCATGACAAAGCTGCAAGGTCAGACAGGGGTCAACAGCTCTTCTGAGAAAAGAAAGCCGAGGCTCCTCAGCCCCTGCTGACAGGAAGACGCCGGCAGCGCGCACGATGGTTTCTGGTGGGGCTGGGGTGTGGGGCGCGCACCCACACGCCGCCATTGGGACTTGTTCCCGTGGAGCGAGGCTTTCGTGGTGGGAAGGGGACACTCACTTATTCGACTGGACGCCTGTCAGCATTGTTCTAGGGGAAAACACCCGAGTGCACCAGCAAGCGGTCATCCCAAAGCACCGGCCAAGGAGGTCTCCACCTACCTCTGCGTTTCCTCACCCTGACTCCCCGTTGCCCTGGTGCCTGGGTACACGGTTCCATCCACCCATCCACCCATCCATCCATCCACCCACCCATCCATCCACCCACCCACCCACCCATCCATCCATCCACCCACCCACCCATCCATCCACCCACCCACCCATCCATCCACCCACCCACCCAACCACCCACCCATCCATCCATCCACCCACCCACCCATTCATTCCTCAGTTCATTCGCTACATCCAGTGTCTCCCATGTGCTGGGGACATGCAGACAAAGAACCCGGGTGCCCACCTCAAGGAGCTGACATTTGGGGGCGCGGAAGGGGAGAGAAAAGCAAACCAAGTCCCCTGGTGGAGGGACGCTCAGGGCGCCCCGGCAGCTCGGGGGACAGACAGGCCGCCGGCTCAGTTTGGGACAGGGAGGCTGGCAGGCTGAGCCCACACTGCGGGTCTGGGGCGGGGGGTGAACCCACCAGGAAAAGAACCAGCAGGTGCACGTGCTCGGAAGAGGGGAGAGGATAGCCAGCTCGGGACCCTCGACGGTGGGCCGGGCCTGCAGCGCTCCGGCCCCCACTCGCGCCGTAACCGTCCAGTGGGTTGTGCATCTCGCCCACGGGACCGTGACCTTGGGCCACAGGTGGCATTTTCTTCCTCTGTGGCGGCCCCAGCACCTCACAGGGGGTTGATACAGGTGGGGCCTCTCAGTGAATGGAGAGTGAGTGAAACAAAGGCCAACGCTCAGCTGACCCAGCACCGTTTTCTCTTCTTTTCTTTTTCTTTTTCTTTTTCTTTCTTTTTCTTTTCTTTTTCTTTTTTTCTTTCTTTTTTTTTTTCTTTTCTTTCTTTCTTTTTGTTTGTTTTTTTTTTGGGGCTCAGAAAGAATTTCGTGTCCTTTCTCCTTTGATGGAGCCTGGAACTTGGGATTCTGATCTCTGCGTGCTTGCTGGGTCCCTCGAAACCTCGAGATACATTCTCTCTGTACCAAGTTACAGAAACAGCAGAAAATGCAGCATTTCAAAGCTGATTCTGCAACACCAATGCTTCTCCTTGTCGTTCTATAAATGAATGTCAAAGGAAGACAAACGGGTAGAACGTCACACCCTCTGGAAAAAAATAAATTCTCTGATCAAAGAAGAATGTTTGGTAAACTCGCCCGGAGTTAAACTAATTGGTTCGGGAGCAGATAGCATCTTCCCCAGGAGGCTCCGCTGCTAAATGAGCGCTGGCCAGGCCGTTTGAAGTTCAGAGAAGAGCAGGTTCTCAGGGCAGAAGCCCATGTGAATAATTGGCGTCACGTGGCCTTCCCAAACTAATCTCCAGCACCCGACCCTCCCGGAGAGATGAAAGAGACACGTCCCGCACCGAGTCTGACTCCACCCAGCGGGATGCCCTGCAAACATTCAGAAAACAACTGTTTAAGAACATTTCCCTTCAAAACGGAGGGAGCGGGAGTGTCGCGGGAGCGAAAGGAGAAGTGGGTTTGGTGGGGGAGGCCTTCTGCAGGGCCGGACCAGAGAGGGGTCCCTGGACCTCGGCCCTGTGGACTTTGGGGGCCGTGAGGCGCGCGCAGCATCCCCGGCCTTTCCCCCCCGAGACGCCAGGAGCACACAGCCCTTCCCCGTGGCAGCGACCAAAATATTTCCCGACACGGGCCGAATGTCTCCCAGATCACGCCCCGGAGGACCACCGGTCTAGACCGCGAGAACACGCTTCCTGCCCTAGCTGGCTGCGGTCCTCTCCCCGGGGCGCAGCGCCCGGCAGGAGTTTAAATCGCGGGTCCCCAGGGCTGATCCGCTGTGCTGCGGCCTAACCCAGAGCGTGGCTCCTCCTGGCTCCGGGGACCTCGGGCAGGCGTTTCTTCCCTCAGCCTCGGTGCCCCCTGCGGCCTGCGGGGAACACCTGTCCCACTGCGTGGGGAGCTGTGAGGGGCTGAGGTGGCAGGGCTTACTAAACGGTCGCTAACCTTGCTGTGTCTAGGCCCCTCTCTTCAGCCAGGGTAGGACGAGGCCATCCCAGGCAATGGGACTCTTTCCCTCCTGCTGCTAAGTCCTTCTCCTGTCGGCTGACGTCATTCTCATTCAAGCATTTAGAAAGAGCCAGAAAGCATCCTCTCTGTGACAGGCGCTCAGGGCTCAGGGGGAGAGCCTGGGCCTTGGGGTCAGTCAGGCCAAACGCAGCCTCTGGCCCCACCACTGCCCAGCCGGGCCCAGGGCTGGGCCACTTCCCTCTCCTCCCCTGAGACGACGGGGTTAATCATGCCCCTTCACAAGGTCTTGGAGAGGACAAAGTGGGGCGACGTGTAAGTCCGCAACCCAGCAGGTTCCACGGGACGGGCCTCTCTGAGTCCCTGCTTTTCTTCTCTGTGAAACTAGACGCTCCCCAGAGTTCCTCCCAGGCTCCGTTCGCTCCTCAAGTCCCAGGGACCAAGGAGCACAGATTTCCCTCCGCGCTCGCGCCTGTGCCGGCCCCTCCCTGGGGTCTGTCCCCACGAAGAACCGTGGCCCAGCTCCGAGTGCCCATATTTGGTGGGACGGCAGCCCCACTGGCTGGGTCTCCAGGTGTTCGTCCCTCCCTGGCTCTTAGTCACCTGTGCAGGAATGCGGCCACTCGGGGAGATGACGGAGCGTCTCGGCGCTTCTGCTTACCAGGTGTTCTGGAAGTTTCCGCTTCCTGCTCAAAGCCTCTCCAGCCGGCTGCTCGGTTTACCTCGGAGACCGAGGGAGGGACTCCGTCTCCACGTTCCATTTCGTCACCGATTTTATCTTCTCTCTTTTCTCATCAGAAGGAAATTGAGTGAGAAATTACTTCTTGAGGGGAAAGTTAAGATCCTAACACTTCGCCTCAAGGATCCCTCGTAGGAATCATTGGAATAAAATAGAAAAAAGCACGTTTAGCAAGGAGCCGGCCCGGAGCCTGGCATCGCTGGTCCTCACAGGGCCGGGGACCTCTGCACGGGGGCTTAGCCAGACTCTGGGCCCTGGAGTGGGGGGGACCCCATTTTCCAGATAAAGAGAAGGCCAGGAAAATTAAAATACCCCTGAAGTCACAGAGAGGGAGTGGTAAAGCTGAGACCTGAAAAAAGGGGATTTGGGGCTCATCACAGTGGATAGCCCAGAGGGAGCAGCTAGGGTAGGCTGGACCCCAATACCCACCTCAGGGGCCTGCTCCTCCAGGGCCCCACTTTACGTGCCCCCCTTCTCCTCCATCGGACAGCCCCCACCCCACCTCCAACGAGACCCCCCCAGACACTCCGGACCCCGGAATGAGCCAGGCAGGTAGACCGCCTGCCTTCCCGTGGGCGCCCATTCACTTCATGCTGTCATTTCCAAGTCTAAATATATTTTTCTCAATTTGCCAGACACGCCGTGAGATCACAGGACCGTTCTGCCTACCTTGCATTTTCCCTTTTCTCTGTGCACGAGAATCATAAAAATCACCTTATTTGAGTGTCGGGTGCTTTCCGAGCGTTGACTAAGCGGCCCAGGGTCACAGCAGAGCTCCAGGCTCTCCGCCTGGCGCTTGATGACAGGGGTGGAAAGGCTCCAAGGGGAGATGAAAGTGATCAGCAGCTCGGGGCTGTTCCACACGCGGCCTCTCGCCCGAAAGCTCCATCTATCTATCTGTCATATTCACTTTTCAAAGAAGGTAAATGACTCGCCCGACACAGCTCAGAGGCAGGTACAGACTTTCCCTTTTTCTTATGAATAAAGAAGCTTAGAGAGGTGATTTGGGTGCTTTTGGGGGCCGGGGGGAGGAGGGGGAAGATGGGTGTTTGAACACAAACGAGAGTCCAGGACAGCAGCAGCTCATTTCCCTTCAAACGACCTGAGCCCGGCCTATGCCTCAGTCTCCCCTTGGGTTCGTGTCTCGAATATGCTCAAAGCGGAATCAGAGTGTCCCCAAGCCTTCCCCAGGGCTCAAGCGTCAAGACTGGTGGCCAAGGCCAGGAGAGGATGCCGAGTGTGCCCTGGAGTCCTCTCCTTGAACGTCAGACTGACATCACCTCACGGGGCTGCCGTGGGATTCCAGGACACAGCCCACGGGGCGTCCCGCACCCAGGGCCCGGCACGCTTGTGGTTTGCGGGCCTGTGTCTGCCATCTCTAATTACCGTCCTGCATCGATTATTGGTAGGCAGAAAACACGTTATAATTTTTAAAAATTATATAAATTATCTCCTAGACTTTAAAAAAAAACTTTCTATGATTATATCTGCCTTTGTTTCTGCTTGTATAGAAATTAACTTTTTGCCTTTTCCTGCAAAATTACCTTTTATAGCCTACTGGGTCATAATAATAATACTTTGTACTTCTGTAGGGCCTTTCATCCGGGACTCTCAAAGCACTTCATAAACTTTAATTAATTCTTGCAACAAGCCCTGTGAGGCGGGTATTATTATCCCCATTTTACAGATAAGGAGAGTGAGACTTGAGAAGTTAAGTAATTTGCCGAAGGCCCCAAAGCAGTTAGTCGTAGCTAAGTCTGAACAGGACCCTGCAGAACGCCTGTCTCGGGCCTCTCTTGGCCACTGGGGTCCCCTGCTGGTCCCCAGGGTGTGATTGACGGAGGGGCAAGCCTCAGTGTCAAGCAGTTGACACCACATCTGTGGCAGGAGGGACAATGGAGCCTACGGCGACATTTCCTAGGGGTAAGGAGCAAAGAATTTTTATTGTTCCCGAGAGCCAGGGCAAGCTGATCGCTTCTGTTCTCGGGAATGAAGCCCTCGGGAACTCTCTAAGGAAGCCTGGCCGATGTCAGGAGGGGGCCCGGTCCCTCCAGAGGCCGAGGCTCGCCCTGTCTCACCTGCCACTCGTGCCCACAGACACCCCCTTCCTGGCAGTGGGATGGCTCAGGGTGCTTCACTTTCTTCCCCGCAGCGTGACTGCTGAAGTCAGGCAAGCCCGGATTCGAATTCCGGTTCTCCACTCACTTGCGGTTCATCCCAGGCAAGTCCCGACCCTTTGGGCCTCAGTTTCCTCGTCACGAGAAGGAGTCGTCATGAGGCTCAGATGAGCTGATGAGCAAAGCCCATGGCACGGGGCCTGGCATCGAGCAAGTGCTTAGTAAGTGACCACACTCTGCCTCGCTCTGCTTGCTTCGCGGTTGCCATGGCTACCACCAGCGAGCCCAGTGACTCACGCCGATGCGGCCCAGACTCTTGAGGTCCACGCCACCTCACCCAGGTCTTCGCGACACCCGAGAGCCATCAGGACAGCTGCCGCCCCCAGTCCTATGTGACAGCCCTGCCTCTCACCCACCGTGGGTGTCACCCTTGTCTCCTTCGGACCCTGAGACTCGGACCCCTTCCTGGTAAAGGCTGAGGATGCCCCAGACATCAGTCTTCAAGTCCTGCCGTCCCGGGATCCCATCTGCCCGCTCAGGCTTGGGAACCAGAAGTCCCCTCCCCAGTGCCACAGGATGAGGGGCAGGCACCCGGGCATGGTCACGTGGCCCAAAGGTTCAGACTTCTCGCAGATACGGCAAATCCGAGAGGAACGAACGCACGTTTCCACTGGATGGCCTCTTTAATAATTAAGAGTTGGTACACGACGATGTTTAAGCTTTGACGAGTTCTAGAGAGTCGTCCCTTACCTTTCCCCTCTCCTTTACCTGCAGATTCCTCCCTGCTCCTCGGGTCACACCTCCTTTCAGGCTCAGCCGTCGTATCCTCCTTTATCGTGAGAAATGCTCCCAGCACGTACTCAGGCCCCGTCGGTTTGGGATTAAACGTTCCTGCTGGGATTCCACTTTTTCTGCTCCAGCCACAAGCAGGCCAGGTGGCCCGTCTGTCTCCCACCCTGCCTGGACCCAGAGCCTCGGGCTGGGTCCCCACAGACGCTGGCGAAGCGGTGGTGGCATTTCACCTGTAAGGTTCCTCTGGGGGACGGAGGGGCTGGTGGCCTGAGGAGGAGGGGGAGGCACTTCCTCCAGTCCAGCCGTCCTGGGCCAGCATTGCCAGAGACGCCCTAAGAATGTCCCCTAACATGGAAACAAAACTAGCCGGGGGCATCTGGGCCGCCTCAGGCCCGCTGGGCCACCGGGCCTCTTAGAGGAGGCGTCTCGAGCCACAGTGCTTCCCTCCCCTCACTAGGCGGTGAGCGTGACAAGGTCAGGAACCTGGAGGGCGCGACCTCGTGCACCGCCCTTGCCCAGGGGTGGCCCGGTCCGCCACAGAAGCATCCAGGCTCCAGATGACCTGCCCTCAGAGGAAAAAGGCACATCCGGCTACCACGCTGACCGCAGCTTTGTCAGTGCACTGTCCAGGGCAATGCCCTCAACCCAGGAGAAATGGGCGGGCCACCTGCCCGGCACCCCAATGCGCCCACAGCTCCCCAGTGGGTCTGCTCTCCCCGTGGCCTCCTGGCCTGGATTGGTCTGAGCTCGTCCCTCGAGAGCTGACCAGCAGGGAGTTTCTGGGCCTGCAAAGTCAAGGACTTGGCCTTGGCCAGCCCCACCCAGGCCCAGCCCCTGAGGGCCTGTCCTTCCCTATTCTGGGCTGTCTGCCCTGACCCTGCCCTTCCAATTCAAACAGGAGCAGAATGAAATTAAACGAATACTTGCTGAGTCTGCACGCCTAGCTGATCTCAAGGACTCTCATGCTCAGGTCGTGTCATCCCTCCACTCGGGGGAAGCAGAATTCTTCACTGCGGTGGATCCTTCTAGAAGTTTCCGGACTATCACAAAGGGGACAAATATAAAAGGATGGGGATGGGGTGTGCATGTGTGCTTATGCACGTGTGTGTGCATTTTAGCAAAAAAAAAAAAAAAAAAAAACTGTGAAACTGAAACCGTGAGACTGGAGCTGTCACTGCAGCAGGACCGGGGTTTCCTGGCTCAGGAACCCGCACGCACCTCCCATCGCCCAGGTGGCCTCGATCGCCCCAGTGACAGAATGGAAGGAAGGCTCAGACCACCCTTCCCCCACAGACAGGCCTCAAAGATCGTCTTTCCAGGTCAGGGGTCAGCCCCTCCGAAGCTCCTCTGCCTGTGATGGTGGGAACCCCGGGATTCCACCTCCCGGTTCTGGCCCGCGCCTCCCGGCGTCTCCCCCACTGGCAACCAGTGGTCCCTGACCCCGCGGCCCCTGTGGCCAGGTCAGCGGGGGCATCTCAGCACATAACAAGGCTGCTTACCGTGTGGCCACCGAGGCCACTTTTGTCCACATCCCAGCCCAGGTGCCCGCTCCTCCCTCAAGGCCTGCGGCCGCAGCCAAAGCCACAGGCCTCCTCCCTCTTCCCCTCCGTCCTGGCGTCGCAAGGGGCCAAGGACACAGCCGCGGACCCCGTCCTTCCCCCCGAAGGGCACCCTCCCGTTAGAGGTGCGTCGGACGCCTTCAGTGCGGTGTCATTAGTCCCCATGGGAGGGACCCGGAGCTCACGGCTGAGGAAACTTGGCATCGACGTCTGAGGATGAAAATGGGGTCACATCACTACCTTTAGAGGGTGGATGGCGTTGTTTGCAGCAGGCACAGCCCGGCTGTTGCTCTTCCCTCCCGTGTAGCACCCGCAGCACCCCACTCCTGGGACTAAAAAGACTGAGCTGTGGTCTAAGGTTTTGTTTAGAAGTTGCTTATGTGGACCCGGGTGCATTTTCCTGTAGAAACGCCGCTGTGAAAGGAAACCAGTTGCCCGAAATAGCCCACAGAACCAAGCCGGCCCATGAATTTGAACGAGCCTGTCACTTAGAAACAAATGCAAATAAGCAGTGGCCCCAGAACGCTGAGGGGACCCTGGTTTTGCCCAGCCACACCCGGCCGTGGGGCCAGAAGGGGCCAGACCTCGCGAGCTCTTACAGCACCTGCTCCCTGGGGACCGCCAGCCCCTGAGGACAACCCCGGGCCTGTGTCTCTTCCTAGAAGGCCCAGGTCATGGGTTCTCACGCGCAGAACAGCTGAGGGAGCCGAGCCCAAAGCCTGCCACCCCGCGAGGCCCTTCAGCTCACAGGGCCCACCCTCACCCTTGGCCTTCAGGGGCATGGGGTGGGGGTCGCAGCGCGGTGCAGCCCCTTCGCAGCTCCCCCCCGCGGACGTGAGTCAGACCTGGCACTGGACTGCGTGTGCTGAAGGGAGCAGACAGGATTGGGTGTCACTGGAGGCAGACGATGCCCTGGGGTCTGGTCGTTCCCGCTGATGCCATCCCAAGAACTTTCCAGAACTCAGGGTGTGCGGAACCCAAGAGTGACTTCCCCTACTTAATCCGCTCGTTCAGCCCGCAAATGCGTGTTGCACATCAGCAACTGACTCGCTCTCCGGTTGCGTGTTTGCCGGCGGCTTCTAGGATCAGCAGATCTGGATTCACGTACGTCCTGAGGGGTGGCTGGGGGATCCGAGTTCCCCTGTGCTTCCGTTTCCTTATCTCGGACATAGTTCTTGCTTCACGGAGCCAGCTAAAGCAGTGAGCTCAAGCCTGGGACAGGGTTCATAAACTGACGTTGGGTAAATGTCAGAGAACTAAGTAAACAGAGAGAGAGCAGCCAGATGGCTTTGGGGTGCAGGTTCTCCCGAGTTTGCTTTATTTATGGCAAAATTAATCATAGGCCCGCAGCCACCTCCGAATAGTGCCCCTGCCCATCCAAACCAGGTAAACTCACAAAAAAACACAAAATAGCCAAATAAAATACAAGGAAGGCGAGCTGCTCGTAATTTTTTTTTTAATTCAGAATATAAAAAGTGAAAGGAAAACCCTCTCTTTCTGTGCACGGTGCATGCAGAGGCATATGGAGATGATGCCACAGCATTTTTTTTTTTCCCCTGCAGACCCTGGACAACTTTTTAACGTCCAGACACACAGGGGGTCCGAGGGGCGGGAAGGCCTGCCTGACTCCTTGCATCTCCAGCGTCGGGTGCACGCGTCACCTGGGCCTTGTTGGAACGCGGTTCTGATTCACTGGGTCTGGGACAGCCTGAGAGTCCGCGTTTCTATCAGACTCCGGGGCTACTGTGGGCCCGAGACCTCCGTCTGAAGGCCAGCGCCCGGAGCAGGGGTCCTCATCCCCAGCAGCACGTTAGGGTCGCCTGGGGGCTCAAAGAGTCATGCGTGGGCGCCACCACCCACCCACCCCAGCAAAAAAGAAGGTTCTGCTTTAACGGTCTGGGCCTGGGTATCTGCGGATCTTAAAGAGCTTCCCAGGGGGTCCTCACATTCAGCTAAGACGGTCCATTCTAGGACAGACAGCCGCTCCAGAAGCACTGGGCGTCGTCAAGACCAAGGGCGACGTGAAAAGCAGCAACTGTACAGCACAGAGGTGAGCCTGAGTGTGAAGGACGGGACTCCGGTCGACGACGACGGTGTGTTGGCACCTGAGGCCGGCTCGTGCGTTGCAGTAACAGCTGCAGCAAACGCAGCACGCGACTGCGAGATGTTAGTGAGGGAGGCATGGCTCTCTGAGAACTCTGTTTCCTGCTCAATTTTCCTATAAATGTAAAACTGCTTTTAAAAAAATAAAGTCTAGTCATTTTTTAAAAATTACCACGCAGACACTGGCCAATCACATGGAAGCCGAGACCCACAGACCCTCCCGAGGGACAGGCAGCAGGTCTTTCTTTGCTGAATCATGGAGGGAGGGTCCCCCAGGAGGGGACGGGCAGCAGTCGGAGAGCTCAGGGCTGCAGAATCGTTTCAGTTTTAAACAAAAGGCATAGCCCTGGCGCCTGGTATCGATTCTGACTGATATCATCATTGTTGTTTCACATGGGTGAAAGGCAGAGATAAAGGACGCAAAGAAACGACAACCCTAAAAGACAGGCGTTCTCCCCGTTTTACATATGAAGAAACTGAGGCACGCAGAAGCGGTAATTTGCCCAAAGTCACACGGGGAAGCTGGAATCCAAACCTGAGCTTGTCTGGCTGAAATCCTCAGCTCTTCTCAGAGGAGAGCGGCTCTTTCTGGCCAAAATCACTGGCGATTATCTAACCTGTTACTGGGTTCCTTCTTCGTGAAGGTGGGTCACGCTCCCGACTCTTCCAGATGCCAAAAACACGGCTCTGCTTTCACACGAGAGGCCAGAGCTCCGGCCCAACTCCGCGGCCCGCCTCCCTGGGCAAACCCGGCCCTCCTTTGCTTCCCTCTTGATCTGGAGAAAGTCAGCACCGCAAGGACCCCGAGGGCTCGTCGGGTCAGCCACCCCTCCCTCTTTTTATTGATGCAAAAGTGAGGTTCGGGATGGGAAAAAACTTGGCTAAAGTAATGCAACCGAACCGCGGTGGAAGCAGGCTAGGGGCCGGGCCGCAGCCTCCCAGCATGCAGCGCTGCTCCCCGGGGGGTGGAAGGACTGCGCGCTGCTGCGCTCAGAGGGGTGCAGGTTGGGGCATCGCAGGCCTCACCCCTAGGCCTCACTGCACGTGTGCAATTAAGTCGGAAGGAACCATCTCTCCCTGCGGTCAGCGGGCCACAAGGCCTCTCTGTGAGCCGTGTGCAGTGATGTCACTGGCAGGTGTCCACGTGTGACTTCACAGAGGTGTGACAGTGTCGCGCACACCTCCTCCTGGCTTCAAACCTGCAGCTCAGCATCTTTCCAGATCCTTCCTGCGGGTCCGTGTGCGCCTCACCAAAGCTAATGGGTAGATGAGAGTCCATTTAGCGTAATAAGGGGTTTGGTTTTATGAGCAGGATGAAGTGCCTTTGTCCAGCAGCATGAAAAAGTGGTTTTACAGTTAAAATTATGTCATGGGGTGGCTCTCAGACTCTGGTAATTTATGACACCTCACTGGAGAGCTACAGGGGTGCTTTCTTCCGAAGAGGCCGGAACCGAGGTGCTCAGCCTGTGGCTGAAGGAGCGGCCCCCACCTGCTTCTGAAGTGCTGAGTGAGCAGACTCTCCAAGGAACATCTTGTCCTAGGCCAGGGTCCTGCCCCGAGGACACAGGTCCTGCAGGAACAGGCGAAGGGGACCATGGCCCTCCTTAGTTCAGGTGGTCTTCGAAATGCAAGGGCAGGTGTTGCGTGTGCTGCTGCGTGCACCTCTGAGACCAACCTTTGGGGCTTAGACTCAGCTGCAACGCCCAATGTGGAATCTTATTTTGTACTTTGCAGTAGGAAGGGTTTTTCTTTTTTTTTTTCCTTTTTTTCTTTTTTCTTTTTGATCCTGGAAATTCAATCATGAAGAGATTGTTATAAATCAAATCAGATCCTTCCAGGAAAATATTCCTGTTTATTCTTAGGGCGTGCTTGCTTTTAAGGGACCAAAATGACCTAGAGTGAGCAAAGAGAGATGCACCCTAAGGAGTCAGGGAAACGGCAGGAAACTTTGGGGAGGCAGTGCTGCCCCGACAGCAGCTACGGTGTCTGCAGGAGCCTGGGGTGCTCGCCCCCGCCCATGTTCACTGCTGTCTCGGCCCCCAGGGTCACTGTCCCCTGTGTGCATGGGCTTGCGTGGCTCCCTCGGCTGCCTGCACCCTGCCTCCCTGCCTTATCACTCCAGGGCTCGCATCATCAGTCCTGGCAGAGGAACTCGGGCTGCAGGATTGGGTCAGATGTCTTCCCTGTATCCAACTGTTTGAGCCTGAGGGCAGGTTCCTTCCAAGCCTGGAGACGGGCAGGTGCTCCAGGAGAGCACAGGATAAAGACAGCGTAGCTGCCCCACAGTACGAGCCAGGAGCACTGGCGTGAGATAAACCAGAAATCCTCAGGCGCGCGGTCAGAAAAGGGAAACAAAACAGCGACAGTCTCTGTGGCCACTTAGGGTGACCACACCCAGCGCTGGATCCAAGATGTGAACCTCGGTTTCCAGGGTCCACGTGTCTAGAGCGGGGCCTGTTCAGGGGCGTGCTCAGGGAACACCCCTACCAGGAATGAACGAACAAATGAATGAATGAATGCATAGACCCACTACATTCAGAGAGTAGGGACTTTTATGGCCTGTATTTGATCTAAAAATTAAATAAAATAACCTTCCTTCTGTGCCTAAAATGGGCATAAAGTCCCCAGCATCTCCTCTCAGCAGACATTCCCTGCTAACCTCCCTGCATGTCACACTGGGAATGGGACAATGACAGGGACAGACACGGAGCTCAGTCTGGTGGGGAAGACACAAGCTAAACAAGTAACCGCGCGAGTGTGTATTCACGTCCCCTAAAGTCAAAGGGAATCGGATTTACACGCCTTTTCCCTCCTGCTACGTTTGGCTGTAGCAAATGCTAGATTTTGGGACACTGACTGTCAGAAATCACCCCACGCACCGTAGGAGGCACTTAAACACGTCATTTTGAAAATAAAGGTGGTGTTTCTCCCGACAGACAGCCTTGCACAGACGTTTGAAACCAACGAAGGAATTTTCTCACTGATTAAGAGGTAAACGATACGGAACAGCATTAAAAGGAGAATGAAAGTGCCGTCTATTCGTGTGTGCTTATATGAAGTCACGCCGCTCTGCTTAGGATGACGCAAAGTTCTGGAAATGGAAGGGCAGTGGCTGCGCGACACTGCAAAAGCACGTGGTGCCGCTGCATTATACGCTTAAAAATGGCTCAATAGTGGTTTTCCCCACCAAAAACACACCACACACACAGTTTCATAAACCCGCGCCGCTCGTTTCACAACGTGGCACGACATCGTCCCAGAAACATAGTCGGGCAGGCTTTCTGCTACTTTATCCCATGCGACGGCATGATGCGCCCGCCACCCCACGCGTGCTGCGCATTTGGAGTGCTTCCCATTTAGGGTGTTACCAGTGACATTTCAGGGAATGACTTTGTGCGTAAAACTTTGTATACTTTTTAGGATATATCCTACGGGTATCCCAAAAGTGGGCTCACTGGGTTAAAAGCTGTGGGGTTTGTTTATTTATTTATTTATATTTATTTATTTATTTATTTATTTATTTATTTATTTATTTATTTATTTATTTATTTATTTTTGCCTTTTTTTTTTTAAGCTGTTCATACTCCCCGCCAGGCAGCATTCCGTCGGTGTTCGATTTATCCTTCTCTCTGCTATCCGCGAGAGAGCCGTCGTCACGACCTGGGCGATGGCTTCTCTCGTCCCCCCGCCCCGCTAGCTCTCTCGCCTCGCAGCTTCCCCAGGGCTGCTTTTGGCCGAGAGCCCAGTCACTGCGCTCAGGCCATCGACTCGGGCTGGTCCGAGAGAGGAGGTGAGTGCAGGTGAGGCCCTGAGTGAGTCAGGACTCAGGAGGCGAGGGTCGCCTCCAAGAAGAGACCATGAGACGTCTCGGCCACACCGGAACACGTGGAGAGTGAAAGGGGACACGAGTGACCATTAGAACAATAGCGTAAGCCGGGGTGATCGTGCCAGGCCAATCAGGATCTCCGCCCGTCTAAATGTCATCTGGGACCACATGCCTACCTGGAAGTCAGCACCAAGAGTCTGATGGAAGGGGACCCCAAACATCGAAAAAGACGACTTGTCGGAGACTTTGGGTGTTTGGTCTCTACGTGGGTTCGGTGAAGGGAAAGCATGTCCCCATCGTCCAAGGACCGTCCGTTTCATGGGGTGACAAGACAGCACGCACATCTGAGGGCTAATTCTCCACCTTCTCAAAGACGCAGTCACTGGACAAGACCAGCTACAACCAAGAGACCCTGGACACACCAGAAGCAAAGAGACCTGCAGGGATGTAACTACGGGGGCTTCCTGGACTCGGGATGAGGCAGACTTCGGTCAGCAAAGATCTTCCAGGAGAGGCATCCGCCCGGGGAACAGGCAGACGCAGATGTGAGAGGTGACAACTGCGGAGCCCCTTCCTGCCATCAGGGCCTCGGCCAGGCATTTGAAAGCTGATCGAATAGTCCTGCAGCCAGCAGCCCCACAAAATCCCACTGTCTAACGGACTTCCCGAGCCAGGAGGACTTTGCTGGGAGCCCGCAGCCGGCCATGGTGAGGCCTCGTGTTGGGGCGCCCGGGAGCTGTGGTGTCGGAAACGAGGGGTGACGGAGCAGGCAGTGAGGCCCTGCATTGTCTGCAGACAATTTAGAAAATTATAGTAAAACTGACGAAAAGCTGCTCCGCCTGTGGTCACCGCCGAGCCCATGTCACTGATAGAACGCTCCTCCCGGAACGTCACTCCTTCGCTCTGCACACGTGCTGGGGCGACCAGCCTGAAGAACACGTAGGCCCCTTGCACGCCTTCGCTGCTCGCCCTTTCACAAGCGCCGTCCTCCACACCTGCATTGGCTCGGAGGACTCCCAGGTCCACACCGGGCCCCTGGTGCACGCAGACTTGGCTACGGTATCCGTTCTGAGGGTTTCCCTTGGTTTGCACCCTCCGTGGGCCGACCGACTTGTCCCTGTCTGCCCCGACTCTCCCCATTTTAGCCCTGAACGTCCCCAGCGCTGGGCCACCCTGCCTTTGAGCTCGGCCCGAGAACAGGTCGTGTCTTCTGCTCTCGTGACAGGTTTGAAGTGAAAGCGAAGCATCAGGGCTCGAGTGATTTCGATTCTGTCGTTCCTCGTGCAGTTTGGAGCTGAAACTCCAAGCACTGGAAGTGCCAGCGGCGAGACGTCATGTTTTTGTCTGGCGAGGACACATTTGAGCTCACACGTGAGATGTTTAACTGAATTTGAATAATAGCTTTAAAACGGAAGTTTCTTCTTTTGAAATTATTTTTTGTTTGTTTAAACCTAAAGAACAAATAAAAAAAACAGCAATTACTGCTGGTTTTCGCAGTTTTTTACAGAAAACCATTTTGTTGTCTCAAGGAGGGGTTGGTACACAGTTCTCGGTTCTAGGCGTCATAGTTGATGCATCGTTGGTGCTGTGCATGGACTGTCTCACTAACCCCCGTGGCAACCCCGTGAGGTGGCTTCTATTCCCCCCCCACCCTCCCACGCCACTTAGAGATGGAGAAACTGAGACCTGCGGGAAGTGAACCACGGTGCCAGGACAGCTGGGATTCAGAGCCACACACCTGTCTCCGGAGCCCACTGTCCTGCTAACCCTGCTGTGACCTACTCAACCCCAGGCCTCCGGACGGGAGGGCCTGGCTAAGAATTTCTTGGTAAGAGTGATACAGCTGCTGCTTTTAGTTTACGTGGCTGATGTGACATGCTACCCCACCCTTCAGCGAGGCAAAACGATGATGATCTCTGACGTGCACAGAGTCTGCGGGCTGGGGACGGCGGGGCCGGGTGTGCTTCTGCTGCACGACACCTGGGGCCTCAGCTGGAGGACCTGGCCGCTGAGTGACGCCACGGCTCGGGGCTTGATGACATCTGTCGGTGTCCTCACTCTTGTGCCCGAATTGGTGTTGGCTATCAGCTGGGACGTCACCTGCACATGTCCTGTCCTTGTGGCCTGGGATTTCTCCCAGAGTGGTGGCCTCTGGGTAGCCTCGCAGCCCACAAGGTGACACAGGGCTCCAAAGGCAAGAGCCCCTGCGTCGCCTTGTCCACACTCTATACGAAACGAGTCACGAGCCCGCCCAGACTCCACTCCTTGGTGAGGGCGGCTGGGCACCACGGCAGCCGCCTTCGTAAAATCTAGTGTGTCACACTTCTCCGTTTTCTTGTCCAGCTTGTCCTGTCTGCCTCCATCAGCTCCCAGCTGGGGTCTTCCTAGGACGCCTGGCCTCTTCCAGACCCTGGGCTATCCCAGGTCTGTCGGGCAGCCCAACCCAGAGAGCACTTTGGGGTGTGGCCGCGGCAGAGGCAGCAGATAGGAGGAGACTTTTGGCGTACGGGGTGGCTCCCGAGTTTTGAAGGCATTTCCAGCAGCCAGGCAGCAGCTGCCTCCCTGGCCTGTCGGCGAAAAACGTCCATTCAGACCCTGACATTCCAGACTCTTCCATTTTTTAAGTGAGCCCCGAACGGACTCACTGAGCTCCTTTTGAACAGTTCTGTCTCATTCCAGCATCCAGCCTTTTTCCTCCGGGTTCCCCTAAGGCACTACCTGCCTGGCTCCCACACCCTCCCGTGCTCGGACCCGGGGAAAGCGGGCAGAGTGGAGACCGGCCGTGCCAAAGGGCTGCGTACAGAGGGCAAGGAGGACGCGTGGGAGCAGGTGCTGGAGGAGGCGGGGCCCCGAGGGGAGAGGCCATCACGGGAACACGGCTGGCACGGTTTGCTGTTTTCCCTGTCGCTTAAGCCGGCGGGCAGGGTACCACGGTGCTCACGGGAGCTCTTCTCAGGAGCAAGTCCAGGAAGGTGGGATCGGGCTTTGGAAAGGCCAGTGCCTGTCATCGGCCCGCTCGGTCTCAGACCCACACCCCACCCCACCCCACCGGGGTCCTGCTCTGCTCCTCGGGGAGGGGTGGAGATGGGGGCCTGACCCCTGAAAATCACGCTGAGCGGCTCGCCTGCCCACGGGCTCTGAGCAGGAGGCCCTGGAGGAGACTAGAGGACGGCAGGAGCTGGATCTTCATCTCCCTGCTTCGAGCAGTGTCCCCGGCTGCTTCCTCTCGGTGGTTCCGGCCCACTCTGGTCAGTGCCGCTCCGTGGTCCCGGTGCCCACTGGACAGCACCCAGGTGGCCACAGCTCTGCTGGGGCTGCCACGCGCTGCTATGGCCGTGAGTGGCCGCAGCCTCCTGCAGCTGGTCCAGATCGTTATCTCCGTACCTCGTTCCCATGCTAAATCCCCTACCCACCCGCCTGCTCAGGCCCTGAGTGACACAGGGCATGCCATGCCAAAGGGGAACTCTCTGTACCTGCCGGTCACGGCGAACTCACCTTCTGAGATTGCCAGGCGCTGTCCTCAGGATGTGGCGGGGCTGATGGGGAATGCAGATTGAGGCGGAGGCTGCCCCCGCAGTGACCCCTCTCACAGCACTCAGTCCTCTCCCCAAGGGAGCTGGACACGGGGACGGTCACCTCCCTACGTGCCCTGGCAGCCCCGGGCTTCTCCCCAGCTCACCCCAGCCCTGCACAAGCCTTTCTAAGCCCGGGCTTCTGCACGGGCTCTTTCAGAACCCCGCTCATGTGCCACGGTAGGACCCTGCGTGGCCCCTTCATGGTGACCGGGACGTCCCAGAGCACAAGCCTGGGCTCAGCCTCCCTGTGCCCTGTGAGCTCCTCGAGGGTGGAGACCTCCTCGGCCCAGCTCCTTCTCCTGGGGAGCCAGAGGGGCCCTGGACCAGAATAGGGCTCACAGGCTGTTGGAAGGGCGACCGCAAACATCCCCTTCGGATGCTCCCGCAGCCTCCCTGGGAGCCCAGACACACGGGCCCCGTGGCTCAGTCCGGCGTGACTCCACAGGCCCTTCGGACCGTCTGTCGGTCGGTCCTGGTTCTGACGTGGCAGCGTGTGGAGCTCACACCACCCCCAGGCGGAGCACACACCTTCCTGGAGGCCCGGGTTGTGCAAGGGCCCTCCGCACGCTGCTCCCTGTCACGAGAGGAAGAGCTCTCACAGGTCCGGGGCTTCCCGAAGGTGGGGCCCCACTGGGGTGGTGCTCAGCAGAAATGAGGCAGCGGCCAAGCCCCGCAGAGGCGCTGCGGCGCGTTGCGTCAGAGGCAGTCACCGGGAGCTTAGGATGAAACAGAACAAAAGAGGTCATTTTCTCTGAGCATCGGGCAGGAGGTTGGGCTTCTTTGGGCCTCATCAGCTCCCGCTGGTTCCGAAGAAGCCAGCTCACGGCTGCCGCAGAGAGGGCCTTCCACACCCAACGCGAGCTTGCATCAGGCATGAGTAAACCACCAGAGGAACAATATTTAGAATCTTTTGTCCCTCTAATTTTAGATTGCATTTGGGGAAATTCCCATGAGCCAATCGGTCGTGTGGCAACCACAAATCGGAGACTTTTCAGGACCGGTTTCACCTCAACAATATCGAAAGTGCCAGGTCCTGGGCTAGAAACTGGATGCGCGAAGGTGAGGAAATCGTGGTCCTGACTCGAAAGGGAGTGGGAGGGGAGAGGAGGGACAAGCCCCGAGGTGTCCACGGTGTGTGACCCGCGCCTGGACGGGAGGTGGGCCGGCGCTGCAGAACAGAGTAGAGGAGGAGGGCCGGAGTGGCAAGGGAGGAAGGAAGGTGAGTGTCCTGGCTACCAGATTAAGGTGTGTGGACTTCATCCTGTGGACCACGCGCCCCCAGCGAAGGGTCTCAAATAAATAAAGTCATCGGATCTGAAACCCGCTGTTTCCTGTCAGCCCACATGTCAGCACAGCGCCACATCTACATGCCGGCTCGGCACACACTTGCTGGGACTCTGTTTTCGGCCCCATGAAAACTCAGGCCGTGGGAGGAAAGCATGGCTAAAATCCTTTGCCAGTCAAACGAGCTGCTGCCAACCTCTGGACAGAAGCCCCCGCAGCCCTGCAGTGTACCGCGTGGCCACTGACCCGCCGCAGGCCCGCTGGGCTCCTGGACGCCTTGGCCCACTTCCTGCCAGATGGCCCAAGTCCTGGCAGCTTCCCCGGGAGCCGCACCAGGGCGGGGGCAAGGTGGGGCCGTGACGCAAAAACACTTTATAAAACAAACATCCTGGGACTTCCACTTACACCTGGCTGTCTGGCTTCCAGCACATATTTTTGGAAGCGCTCCACCTCCCTGATGACACCTGTGTTGCTCAGAGCAAGGAGGGCCTCCAGGAAGCTCTCTGTGCCTGGGGACTGTCATTTGGATATTGGCAAGGATGGCACACATCCTACCTTGGAGGGTGGATCAGCTTGTAGGAAACACCTAAAACAATTCAAGGGCAAGCCTGGAGTTGAGTGATCGAGCTGGTAGATGACTGAGCTTCAGAACACTATTTTTGGTCAGACATCCACATGTGACTACAACGTCCCATTTGACTGTTGCCCTTACCCAGGGGTCTTGGCTTCTGGCACCCTTGCAGGACAGGTCCTAACCAGCCAAAGGCCCCATGCGGCTGGATGTCATTAGGCTCGCTCCATAGGCAACTCTTACTCAGCTTCTGGGGAGAAACTGGGTGCAGAATATGACCATGGTTAGCATACAAACCCATTCTAGAAAGTTCCCGGTATCGAATAGTCCAGTATTGAGGACCTGCATACTGAAATGCTGACTATCATCTTTTACGTTAATTCTTTCTAGTAAAGATGGCTCCTTGGATTTGCAATCACCATACACCTTTATAAACCCTTTTCATTAAGAAAAAAACACCTCCGTCAGACGTGTTCTCATTTTTAGTTCAGAAAATGTGGTCAGCGGATTTATAGCGCCCTCTTTGTAAAAGAAGCCAGAGATTCACAGAAGGTCGGAGTGCACGGCCCTGAGTTTCCAATCCAGTCCACTCCAGCCAGGGAGCATCTCACAGAAAGAGCCCGAGACCCCCAGAGGGGAAGCGATGCCCGAGGCTTCCTAATGAGCTGAGAGGTCCCAGAACTGAGATGGGGAGACTAAGGATGCACATCTTATTGGCAATGCCCGACGTGCTTTTTGCTGTTTTGGTTCACTTCCTTTACTGCTTCTGTACCACACATAAAAACCTCAGCTCCGCGTAAGAGTAACTTCTAGGTGTTGGGTATCACATGGTTTACAAGAATCGGTTGCTCTTTAAGGAAAAAAACAGTAATGGAGAGGATAAAGTGTCCTGAAAATACATGGAAGGATATTAATGCCATGCCTTTGAATAAGGCCGGGTTAGACCCCATGGGACTACATTCTCAAATCCAGGTTAGCGATGGGGTTTAAGGACTCAGGCCCTACTAAGGGCCAGCGCTTGAGAAAGCAGCGCTGCCTCCCTCCCCTGCTTCTGTTTCCCCATCTGGGTCAGATGGGTCATCTGGACAAGGCCTGGCCGCCCCAGAGGACAGTGCAGCGTGTGGGCAGGACTGCATGTCTGGGGTGGCTTAGGAGAGGCAGTATGTGTGGGTGACTGCAGTGTGAGTGCCACGCGTGTACGGCAGCGGGAGTGCCCGCCTGGTTCCCGAATCGAGAACGTGGCTCTCCATTCCCCCTAATACTTCTCAACCTGAACAAAGCATCACAGACTAAGCTGAAAGGACACTAGATCCGGCCCCAACTCTTCCCCTGACAGCTGGAGAAACAGGCTCACAGAGGGTCAGGGAGGTGGTCAAGGTCACACAGCTGCGAGTTGCTAGCAGGACGGAGGCTGGCTGTCCCCCCCTCCACGCCAGGCTGCTGCCAGGTTCCCAGATGCTGAGACATCCGGTCCCCTCCGCTGGGAGGAGGCCACCTAGCGGGACAGTGCTCCCCTTGCAATGACTGGTTGATTGCCGTGCCATGGACAGCTGGGCGGGGCGGACAGTGTGCCCCTCTTGGCCTCGGCACTGGACACCAAGACTTCTTTCCGGAGAGTGAGTAAAACTGTGTCACTGGAACAAAACATTTCCTCCAAGAAGGCGAACAAATACCAGGGGCGAATCCCCATGTGTCCATATGGAGTCGAAACTGGCCCATTTAGCACCCCAGGCTGTAATGCTCTCTAATGGGCTTGTTAATCTCATCCCTCCTTAGGAATTAAGTTTATTAGGGCGGAGATAACTCCCCTGTCCCTCGCCCTAATCCCTGGTTGACACCCGTGGTTTTTCCAGGACTGCGTAAAAATAAAGCTGATCTGGTTGCCCAAGACAAAGGGAACTCTGCCCAGCATGGCCCTTTACAGATGAAGACTCGCTTCTGTTTTTACCGCTGTTTTCCCCATCCTGGAGTCTACGGAGGCCAGGCCCACTCCGGAGGGTGAGATTACTCGCCCGGGTGCGCCTTCCCTGAACAAGTCACCCACTATCTCCGGGTTCTAGGGCCTGAGGGGCTAGGCCCAGGGGCCAATACGGATGTTTCCCAAACTCTCCCAGGGCTCTGTACCTGTAAAGACCCTTGGGTTATCTACTCCAGCCACCTCTGAGGCCCGCAGAAGGACTTCACCCAAGATCACGCAGCAAATGGGGGCCAGGCCCTGGCTCCAGGGTCCCCCTGCACCCACACCCTGGCCTGGGCTAGTTTCACATGTGCTTTGGAAGCCCCCGGGTTGGTCACGACCCACACTCTAGGTTGGAACATACAGGTCTGTTGGATTTGGTCTTTGAGGGAAGGCATGTTAAATGGAAAAATCAAACCCCAAATTCCTTCTGTCTCTCCCTGGGGCGGGCTCCTGGGGGGGTGGCTCACGCCCCAGAAAGGCGCAGTCCTCCACCCAAGGCACTGGCCATGCTCTTAGGGAGGCAGCCGTCCCGACTATTGTGGCACCAGGGACTGTGCTCCTATGAGGACCTAAGGCCTGATGATCTGAGGTGGGGCTGAGGCGGTGATGCCGGGGCTGGGGCGCAGGTGCAAACACAGAGGAAGCTTTGCTCACCCGCCCACTGGTCCCCTCCTGCCCTGAGGCCCGGTTCCTCACAGGCCCTGGATGATGCCCATCATGGCCCGGGGGGCTGGGGACCCCTGCCCTTAGGGACGACCCATGTCCGGGCAGCTTTAGCCGCGGGTATGCGCCCGCAGGTGTGGGTGCGCTGGGCCTTCCAGACTCGGGGCCGTAGCCGCTGACCCTGTAGGTGTCCAGGGGCGGACGGGGCCGTCCGCAGGGCAAAGGGCAGCAGGTGCGAGGGGGCTCGGGCCCGTTACCTCCCACCGCTCCCCCGGATGCCCTGGCCGAGTCTCCGGCTCAGTGGGGTGGGCGCGTCCACGCGGCCTGCCGGCCAAGGCCAGGGGGACGACAGCTGCACGCGGCCCTGGACGCGGCCCTGGACGCGCCGGGCGCCGTTTACGGGGACCCGCGCCCCGCGCCGTCCGCGCCCCCGTCCCGCGCCTGGTGGGGCAACCCCAGGCCCGACCCCAGGCCCGGGGCGCCCGGCGGGGTGCACGTGGCGCGCTGCGCCCACCAGTCCCTCTCGCCGAACGGGGCATGTGGCCTTCGAGGCCAGGGGACGCCCAGCTCCGCGCGGGGGGGGGTCTCGGGGCGTCGCGGGGCGCGGCGGGGCGGGGTGCGGCCCGGGCCCCGGGGGCGCCCGCCTCGGGCGGGGCGCGGCGGGAGGGAGGGGCGGGAGGGGGAGAGGGCCCCCCCGGCGGCGCGGTGCGCATGCGCGTGCGCGGGCCGCTGGGCCGCGCGGCCGCCCCAGCCGAGGCCCCGCCCCCCGCCGCGCCCGGCCCCGCCCCGCCGCGCCCGCCGCGCGCCCGGATTGGCCGGCGCCGCGCGCCCCGCCCCCGCCCCGGCGGCCGCCCGGCCGGAACCGCCCGCGGCTGGTTCGAGCTGGTGCGTCTCCATGGCGACGCGCCGGCGCTATAAGTAGCGGGGCCGCGGCGCGGCGGGCTTTGTCGTCCCCCGGCGCCCGCCGCCGCCGCCGTCGCCTGCTGCGCCCTCGGCCTGCGCCCGCGCCGCGGCGCCACCCCTGCCCGGCGTCCCCCGCGGGAGGCAGCGAGCGGCGCGCCCACGGGCCGGGGCCTGCGCGGCGGCGGCGTCGTCTCCATGGGGTCGGCGTGAGGCGAGGCGCCCGCAGGTGAGCGGGGGACGGCCACGTGGCGGGCCGGGCGGGGGCGGCCCCCGGGCCTGGGGGCGCCGCTGGCGTGGGGGCCGGGGCCGGGGCCGGGCGCCGCGGAGGAGGCCCCGCCGGCCTCCTCCTCCTCCTCCTCCTCCCCGGCGCGGCGCGGCGGGCGGGCGGCAGGTGCAGGTGCGGGGCCGGGGCAGGGCACAGGCCGGGGCCGCCCTGGCCCCGAGCGCGGTCCGTCTGCGCGGGGCGTCTCTGTCCGGGGGACCTGTGACCCCGGCAGGGCCGGGAGGATGCGGGGCCCGCCCGGGAGCAGTCGGTGAGGGTCGGAGGCGGCCCCGGCCTCCGGGGAAGGCCGGCGGGGGCGGTGATGGCGGGGGCGGCGATGCCGGTGATGCGGCGGGGGCGGGGAGAACCGGGGGCGCCGCGGGAGCGAGCGGGGCCCCGTCGAGGCGTCGGGGGGAGAACAAAGGACGCGTGCGGCCTCGCTCCGGCCTGGACTGCGGCGTCCCCGAGCTGACGCGTGCGGTTTGCGGTGTTTCTCCGGTTCCGGTTGTATTTGGTGCCGGGCTCGTTGCGTCGCGCGCTCTGCCGCGTGGCCCCGTCGGCCGCGCAGTGCCGTCCCGGGCCGATCGAGGCCGCCTTTCGGGGCCGTGGCCGCGCCTGAACCCCGGGAGCGGGGGAGGTCGCGGGCTGTTGGAGCTGCAGAAGGTTCAGGAAAGCAGAAGTCCTCGTGGCGCGGTGCTGAAGACGGGTCTTTCCGAGCTTGAGCCCGAACGTGGCCTTAAAGACGTTTGGCAAGACGCGAGGTGATGCCCTCGGCGAGCGCTTGAGCCTGTTTAAACGTCATTTCTGCAGACAGTGGATTTGCTGACCTCGGGGGTGATTTAGGAGGTTGACAGTGCCAAGAAGTCACTTCAGATCAATCTTGAAAGGAGTTGTCCGGTGCATGGGTTTGGATTTATGGCAGGCCCGTCCCCCTGGGCCTCTCATAGTGCCCCATGCCAGAGCAAATTGTAGCCCCGAACCATTGCCTGGCCTCAGTGCCCGTAGGCTGCAGGCACTGAAGCGGGTTACACATGGGGAAGGAGGCTTTTTCTGGCAGAAGTTAAATAGGTTAAAGTAATTTTAAGATAACTGTCGCTTACGGATGTCACTTTTCATGAAGGCTCTGATCGTTACGAGCTTATTTTTGCTTACATTTATGCTTGCTTTTGTTATTCATAAAAGACACCAAAAATTACTCTCCTGTGATTGTGATAGCTAAGCAAATGTTAGCGTGCCTGCTGGGAGTCCCGGAATTGCTCATTCCGTAAGCAGCACTGGTTCCAGAATGCTGCTTTCTGATCAGATAGAGCCGCTGCAGTACATTATGTTGATTTGAAGATCCAGTTGTTAAAAATAGATGCCCGGCATGAGAATAAAATAGCATGAAAATTAGCTCAGAAAGTTCTCGGGAAACTTGAGTGCTTAGTAAGCGGAGAGACCTGGACATTGCCATGGTGCTTATCAGCCACTGCAAGACTTAGTGAAAAGGGCAGGATGTCTGTGTGGCAACTTTTGTTGCTGTAACCGCTCTTACGCGTCTGAAGACCTGAGACAGCTCTGAAGTGAACTAAGTGCCAGAAACGCACAGTACTGTATGTGGAATGTTAGTGCGCTACTTTGAAAAAATCGGAAGTGTTGAATCTGTAGATACTGTGGAAGTTTAGGGAATCATGAGACTTACACCCAGGACTAATGGGGTTCCACACCCAGAGAGTGAGCTGCTTGGGTAACCCTGCTTCCTGGGTGTGCACGGTTAGTGCCTGAGCTTTCCACGTGATGTGATCCTAATGGGAACAGTAAATTCTGTGTTTCTCAGGACATTTCCACTGCTGCACGGAGAATACACCCATCTTCGGCGGGACTTGGAACTCCTGGAGAATCGTTTCTTTAAATTCCATCTCTTAGTTTTCCTTGTAAGTATTCATGATTGTTGCAGGTTAATCTTGTTAGAAATTACTAAGTATCTCTAAGGCTCCTGAGTAAATGTCTCCACCCTATTTGCAGATTATTGTGTTTCGAAAGAATATCCAGAAGCCATGAACAGCTTTATCAATGAAGAGTTTGACTGCCATTTCCTCGATGAAGGCTTTACTGCCAAGGACATTCTGGACCAAAAAATTAATGAAGTTTCTTCCTCGGTAGGTGTATTGAGTCCATGTTGGTGTGGTGTAGCTCGGAGAGAGACGAGCTGATGAGCGGGAAACTTCAGTGGGGTCTGAAGGAAGTGTAATGGAACTTAGGTCTTGTTAAGGA
Source organism: Cynopterus sphinx (assembly GCA_030015415.1). Lineage (NCBI taxonomy): Eukaryota > Metazoa > Chordata > Mammalia > Chiroptera > Pteropodidae > Cynopterus > Cynopterus sphinx. The sequence goes on along the minus strand of CM057383.1, from coordinate 2,392,282 downwards.
ATTTAGAATTTAATAGACTGTGGATCATTTATCGATAACAGTGATATTCGTGTCAGTGACTGGACTAAAAAGAGGGGGTTCATTGGGAATGATGGGAAGTAGAGGGAGTCTGCGTGCTGGACATGTTAGGCAGCTAATAAATAAGTTCCCTGTAACCACACTTGCTGCAGGACGACAAGGACGCCTTCTACGTGGCGGACCTGGGAGACATTCTGAGGAAACATTTGAAGTGGCTGAAAGCTCTTCCTCGGGTCACCCCCTTTTATGCAGTCAAATGCAATGACAGCAGAACCGTACTAAAGACCCTAGCTGCCACTGGGACGGGATTCGACTGTGCCAGCAAGGTAAGCAAACAGCAGCGGGACTCAAAAATGATTCTGTGAAATGGCCCTGGGGTTTCCAGCAGGGCAGATCAGAGTTATGTTTCTGGGGCAGTAAATGCTAATGAAAGTAGAGGGGACTGTGGTGTGACAGCTTCCCCATTATTCTGCTTCTTGCATTTATTTATTAGCAACTTACAGTGTAACACCTCTTCTTTTTCAGACTGAAATTCAATTGGTGCAGAGTCTCGGGGTACCTCCAGAAAGGATTATCTATGCAAATCCTTGTAAACAAGTGTCTCAGATTAAATATGCTGCCAATAACGGAGTCCAGATGATGACTTTTGACAGCGAAGTGGAGCTGATGAAAGTTGCCAGGGCACATCCAAAGGCAAAGTGAGTTTCTCCTTCATTCTAGGGCAGGGTCAGGAGTGGCATCTGTGTTAGATTTCTGCACTTTAGTAAATTATCTGTGCACTGGATCAGAGACAAAGTAGAAAATCACTTAACGTCTCCAGACTGACGTACCCGTTTTAGAATCGAAGACTGATGGTTCGCTTTGTGTTTTAACCATGTCTGTAGGTGATCCTTATGTCATGTAAATTCGATGCGCTTTTCTCGCTTCTAGGTTGGTTTTGCGGATTGCCACTGATGATTCCAAAGCAGTCTGTCGCCTCAGTGTTAAATTTGGTGCCACACTCAAAACCAGCAGGCTTCTTTTGGAACGGGCAAAAGAGCTAAATATCGATGTCATTGGTGTCAGGTGAGATACTAGAGAGGCTAAGATGATAATATTTAGATGACACAATTTTATGGGGTTTTTTTTTCCCCCCATTGTAAATAGTTCTTTTTAGAGATAGTGGATTCTCCTTTCTTATTTTAGTTTCCATGTGGGAAGCGGCTGTACGGATCCGGAGACCTTCGTGCAGGCCATCACTGATGCCCGCTGTGTCTTCGACATGGGAGTGAGTATATCTGAACCCCAAGTGGGAGGTGGGGGGCAAGGCTGACACATTATGAATCTGGCTGTTTGACTGACTTCATTTTCTTAACTCTAGGCTGAGGTTGGTTTCAACATGCATCTGCTTGATATTGGTGGCGGCTTTCCTGGCTCCGAGGATGTGAAGCTTAAGTTTGAGGAGGTAATCCACAACAGAACTCCAGCGTACTGGAGCTATTCTAGCAAGTCCCTTGTTAGAACATTAAAACGCCTTAGCCAATACCAAAAGAGACTACAGATGTGAAAATAAATGTTTAGTGTGATAATTTGAGCGACTGCCACGTGATTTAAAATTATTTAACATCATTTAGCTTTCTAAACTGAGTCTTTCTAAAAAGTCTTAGAAAACAATTGATTACGTTAAGAAATGTCAGTGGAAATAAGAACATGCTGGCTTTAATACAGTAAGTCCTCACTTAACCATCAGTATGTCCTGTAGCTTTAGGAGAAAGGACGCGTAACAAAATGATTTTACCACAAGCTGACTGATAAAAAGAATTAAGTTCCTGTGGTGTCTCCTCAATGTTATAGTGAAGTGAAACATTTTGACAAAGTAAACATAACTTGAGGATCTGCTCTATACCATATGTGCTATGCTAGAGTTTGTATTTTCTTAAAACGTTTGAAGTGTTTTGTCACTTTAGCCATTATATGGTGCTCAAGTTTATAACAAAAGATCCACATTCTTGTTTTGTTAAAATTATGTGAGGTTGGCAGAAAAAGTTTTATCTTCTTGGCATGTAAAAATATTTAGGCATTTTGGTACTAAGTAGGCGATAATAAATTTGTTTCATAACTATTTGCTAAACTCAAACCCAACCCATAACATCTCAAAAAGGATAGGCAGGGTATCTGGGGAGGAATCAAAGTGAAGGCTGGTTTTCAGGGAGATTTTTCTTTTTTGCTACTGTTGCTGTTAAGATCCTCCTGATGGATGCTCTTAAAACGTGTGTCATGTCACAGCACTGCGTTCTCCAGGTGGTTCTCCTTAATGGCTGACTCTCGTCTATCCCTCTCGTAGGTCGCCAGTGTAATCAACCCAGCGCTGGACAAGTATTTCCCGTCGGACTCCGGAGTGAGGCTCATAGCGGAGCCGGGCAGATACTATGTCGCGTCAGCTTTCACGCTCGCAGTCAACATCATTGCTAAGAAACTCGTGATAAAGGAACAAACGGGCTCTGATGGTAGGTACGAAGATGAATCGTCGTATGTGGAACCGAGAGCTCAGACGAGAAGTGGTAATTGAGACTTTCTGCTTCCTAGATGAAGATGAGTCGAGCGAGAAAACGTTTATGTACTACGTGAACGACGGTGTGTACGGATCATTTAATTGCATCCTCTACGATCACGCGCATGTGAAGCCCCTTCTGCAGAAGGTACTTTCTGACCACACTGTGTGTGTGTGAGTCACGAAGATGGGCCCTACAGGTGTAACGAGGTATGTTTCTCTCACACATAGAGGCCCAAACCGGATGAGAAGTACTATTCATCCAGCATATGGGGACCAACGTGTGACGGCCTCGATCGCATCGTCGAGCGCTGTGGCTTGCCTGAGATGCACGTTGGTGACTGGATGCTCTTTGAAAACATGGGTGCTTACACCGTCGCCGCCGCTTCTACCTTCAACGGGTTCCAGAGGCCGACAATCTACTACGTGATGTCAGGGCCGACGTGGTGAGTGGCGAAGCATGTGTGTGGTTCTGATAAGAAAAGACACCTTTTTGAAAGTTTATTTTCTTCCCATGTCAATATATGCTCTAGAAAATTTGGAAAATAACAAATGGATGAAAAAAATCCATTAATAGTGATTTGTATTTTCAGGTTTTCCCTAAGGCATAACCATTTTAGAAAAGACTGGTTAAGAGATTTCTGGGTAACGAGAATATTTTAATGAATGCATGTGATCTGTGGTTTCCTTGTTACCCGAAAGAAGGTTCTGAAGAAACGGTTGTTTCAGAAATACAGCGAATTGCTTCCTGGTGACACAGTGACCAAGGAAGCAAGTCGGCTCCCGAATAAGTGATTCGAAACCGTGATGGGTGACTCAGGGGTTCTGAATGTGCTACTTCTCTCTCTCTCTCGCTCAGGCAACTGATGCAGCAAATCCAGAAGCGGGACTTGGCACCCGAAGTGGAGGAGCCAGACGTGGGCACCCTGCCCGTGTCGTGCGCCTGGGAGAGCGGGATGGAGCGCCCCCCGGCGGCCTGCGCGTCCGCGAGCGTCAACGTGTAGACGCCGCCTGTAGCTGTTACTGCGAGTGTAGCTTGAATTAAGGGATGGGGGGGCATTTAACTTAATTACTGCTAGTTCGGAAATGTTTTGTGAGTTGGATTGGCACAGATGGAACAATATGGAAGACTAGGAGGTGGGGTCACACTTATCTGTGTTCCTATGGAAACTATTTGAATATTTGTTTTATATGGATTTTTATTCACTCTTCAGACATGCTACTAAAGAGGGCCCCTCAGCCGCTGAGCAAGCATTTGTAGCTTGGACATTGGCGGAACGGGCCAGAAGCTTAGTATCGTGACCTGTTTTAAAAATAAAATATCTTGAAATAATTAGGCATTGGGAAATTTCTGCAGTGTGTCCGGCTCAAAGGCTCACCTTGCATGTGTTTTACAAGTGGGAGCTGAGAAGGTTGTCCCAGAGGACTAAAGCGCTCATGGTCCTTGTTATTTTGGCGCTCCGTGGAAGAGCCTTCTTCCTGTTGGGCATCTTTATTTCATGAACAGGAGTCCCGTATCACGTTTGGTGTAGATTCTCACAAAGAACTGCGGGTTTAGCCCACGTACAGGTTGAAGGAGGGTGGACCAGATAGGCCGTGTCCTCTTCTGCTGAGTGGCAGCCGTCTGCCTTAGTGGCTCAGCCCACCCTGAATGTCCACAGGGATGGCCGAACGTAAAAGGCCCGAGCCCCTTGTCAACCGCCTGTCGTGGCCAGTGCACAGGGCCAGCGCACATAGGGAGACGTGCCCTTCCCACCCACAGGGCACTCCCAGTGCAAACTGCATGAGTGCAAACAAGTTAGGAATGTAGTGCAGCACGTGGCAGTCAGCTTATTAATAAATTCAGTTCTGTTACAGGTGTCTAACCTTGACCACTGGCCTTCTATGTTTTCTGTCCAAGTTACCTCATTTCCCAAAAAAAAAGCAGGCTCATATTACTTAACCCCCAAAATGGGAATTTTGAATCCCTCCCTAGCTGCAGAGTGAGGAAGGGAGGCCGTGTAAAAGCCAGATGTCACTCTAGAAAGGCCCCAGCTTCATTAGAGGGACATGGGACGTCAGCAGCAAATGGTACAGGTGGGGGTGCTGTGGCTCCGTTCCATCAAGAGCAAATGGAGCCACAGGGCCGCTGCTGTCGGCCCCTTAGAGAAGAGCAGAGTGATTTTCTGTCCTAAAAAGCACCTTCTAAGGCCTTGGGGGGATGACGCTGCATTGTGATTGCCAGTCCCTCTCCCTCGGCTGCTCAGCCAGACTAGGGCATGGCTTCGCATCAGCTCTGGCCTCCCTCCCTGGACCCGTAGTTTGGCTTTAGGCGCCAGAACGTGAAGACTTCTCAGGAGCCTCAGAGAAAACGGGCTCCTCCTGGAGAAGGGGCGCGGAGAGCATGATTGGCGATTGGCCCCACGTCCTTGAGGGTGCCCTTTCCTGCTTCCTCGGGGTCTGATGCACGCTGCTACTGCTCCCAGTGAAGGAATTAGAGTCCCCCCAAATGCGAGCTAGACATCAAGCCTAAAATCCTGGTAAATTAGAGGTCTTTGCCTTGGAAAGGGAAGGAATTAACAATCACTCAGGGAGCATCTTAAAATCCAGACACGTGGTGGGAACTGGGGGCAACTGAGTAACCAAACTGGAAAAATAAAAGTATCCCCACCTGACATCACTGTCAGTTCCAGGTGAAAGTTTTCAATGTAACAAGGTTCCACCACAAAACTACTGGAAGAAAACATCTGAATAAAAAAAGGCCAGGGACTAATGGGGAAACTGGCAAACAAGAAAGGAGCTAATTTCCATATTAAAAAGGCTCTAATGAATCAATAAAAAGAACAACAGAAGTGGGCAAGATGCGACTGGGCTCAAAGAAAAGGAAACCTGTTGGACGTGAGATTCTCAAAGCTATTAAAGCCCCGAAAATCTGTTTAAAACCTGTCGGATTGGCAAAGGGATCCCCAGTTTGTGGGTAAGCTGGCATGCTCGCCCACAAGAGATGAAAACGGATTGCAGGAATAATCTGGAGAGAATTTGGCCACGTCAAAATAACCCCATTATCTTTGAACCGGGAATTCTAAAGTTTTCTGGTAAGTCCACTTACGAGGCTTTTCATGGCGGCATTGATAAGAGCACGTTAGACACAACCCGTGTGCAAATCAAGCGGGTGCCAACGAGATGGCCTCAGAAAGGACACGCTGCACGAGGGCACAGACTTCTAGGAACCACGTGGGACAGGCTCCGAGCGGGAGGAAGAGGAGGCGCGGGAGGAGTGGGGCGGAATGTGCCACCATTCGTGTAAAAAGCGAACCACACTCGCCCTGTGTGTGCACACACACTTGCACGCGCACAGGACACTTCTGGACGAGAAGGGCTGATAAGCCGGCGGCAGGGGAATCAAGGCCCAAGGAGGGGGGTGCAGGCTGACGCATGTGCACGTGACACGTCTGTTGACTGACTTCAAAGCAATTTGAAAACCAGCTCCCGGGGAGGAAAGAGGCTCGGAGGTTAGGTCCCCGAGTCGAGTGGCTCGCGTGTCCCCTCTGTGTGTGCTTCCTGGCTCACCATGCTGCTGAACCTGGGCCGGCCTGGCCAAGGCCGGCTCTTCAGCTTTGCAGGGCCCCAGGGTCAGCCCGCCTGCCCCCTGATGGACACAGCAGAGAGCCAAGGAGAGAGCATTCGCACGCTCTGGAATGGTAACAGGTCAACACCTCCCTTCCCCCAGGGGTCAGACCCTGAGTGCCCCAGCTCCCAGCGGGGCCACTGCCCCTCAAGGACCAGTCTGCACCTAGGGGTGGGCCAGAGCCGATGGACAGACCACCATCCATGCCTTTGGCAGCCCTCTCTCTGCTCTCCTGGCTGCCACGTGCCACCTTTTGGGTGTGACCCGCTGTTCTACCCAGGCCTCACTCAGCTTGTCTTACAGTCATGTGCTCCCATGGCCCGCCCAGTGCCCCCTACGACGGCGACCTCACATCTCTACGCAGAGTCCTTTCATACTGAGTAGGTTTCCTTAGGCTGTCCCCTGCTGGCTGGTTACCGCCTCCCTAGGGGGCTTTTCCGGCCACCACCCCATGCTTTCTCCAGCATGGGCGCTCCCCATTCTGGGCCTGGAGGCCCGTTTCGAGCCACCCCTGGGCCCTGCTGGAGCACTGGCCCTGGAGGTCAGGTTAACCTTTTCCAAACCGAGGGTCCTGAGGAGCCTTGGCACCTGGGGGACACAAGGCGGAGGACAAGTTGGGGGTTCTGCCTCTCTGTTCCAGCCGGCTTAACGTACCTCCTCTCAAGGCTGAACGTCATTTGAGGAAGGCTTTGCGAGCGCTCCCAGCCTCCCTTCTAACAGATGGGATGACGCCCAGCCTGGCTGTGACCCGTGCGCGGCGAGCCAGCCAGCCAGTTGAGAGGACTTCGGGTCTCCCGCTTCCCTGGCCACCTCTGCTCCTGGCCACCGCGACCAGAGTGAGCCTCCTCCTCTGTCCCACCAAGGCCGGGGCCGCGGCTCCTGGTCCTCGCTCCCTCCCGGCCTCATCCCGGCCCAGGGAGGCGGCAGCAGGAGACCCAGAGCACCTGCGGCTCTGAGCACGCAGCCGGTGGCTTCTTCAGCTGCACTGACCTCTAGGGACCGTCCCTCCCCCTCAAAAGGAAGCCTGGCGCGTGCCTCTGCCTGGCGGGGCTGTTGAGGCAGGCCCGGGGGAGCTCAGAACTTGGTGCGCTGAGTGGAAACACCTGGAAATCCTCGCCGCTCGTTTCGGGGAGGACAAGGGTCTTTTTCCCTCCTTGCTGCTGACGCCAGAAAGAGGAGGGTCAGCTCGTGCCGGGACGCGCTCTGCCTCCGGCCACGGGGTCACTGAGGCAGTAGTGACCTCGGTCGGGGGACCTTCCTCAGACCGTGCAGGGAGGGCGGGGGGCCTCTGAGCAGGCCCAGCATAGAAGGCGAGGCTGGGCCGAGGGCCCGAGTCCACCCGGGGGGCCGTGCGTCCCTGCCCTGTGAGGTGGCCTGGCTCCTCCCGCTTCCGACCGGCCCCAGCTCCGCGGCCTGGAAAGCCGGATTCCCAGGCAGCAGACCAATGTGAAATCCTGCGCGGGACGTAGGGACGCTGAAAGAGCCTCCGCCGCTTCTCCGAAACCCAGATTTAACCGGGAGCCTGTGGACAGGGCCTGAGCCCGGGCGCCCGGAGCCCGGCTTCAGATCCTGTGTGGATCGCGGAGAAGCAGGTGCTGCTGCAGCCCTCGGGCCTCTCGGCTGTCGGGTGGGACGAGGACAGAAAGCTCCACTAGGAAGCGGGCCAAAGCGGCTCCCAATCCAGGCTTTGGGTGGCGGAGGGGTCGGCACTTCCCGGCCGCCCTCCCGGCCATGGCCACCAGGGGACAGCACCACCCGGGGCTGGCGGCTCCTCTGGGGGCCCGGCCGTGACTAAGCGCTCAGGTCACTGGGTCACTCGGCAAACGCGACAGGAGGGCTGTGGGAGCAGGAGCGGGGCCTGGCTGACAGCCACCTCGGGTATCCAGGGCTTTGAGGAAGGGGCTCCAGGCAGGATGCTCCCGCGAAACCCTTCCTGAGTCCCCACAAGTGAAGGCCGCCCCAGGCCTGGCCCTCCGGCCTCGCTCCCAGTGAGTAGTTGGCGGGGCCCTGCAGCCCGTGTTCTTGCCTCCCCCCGCCATCAGGAGCGGGCAGCGCACCCCAGTCACCTCCTAATGTGCCCACCCGCCGCCCCTCAGGCCCTGGGCTCTGCTCTCAGCCCCGTCCCGGGTTTCGGGGTGGCTCGGCCTCCCCATAGAAGCGCAAGTGCAGTGGGAAGTGGGTGCTGCTGAGCTTATCCATCCGCCCCCCAAAGCCAGTCCCGAGGCCAGAGTCCAGGTCCCACTTGTCTTTGAACATAAAAGCACCAGCGTCGCCCTCTCCCCATCTCTGCACAGCCCCCAGATCCTGCTCTCCCCACCCCAGGGCCCCCTAGGGGTGTCTGGTCCTCGGTCCGGCTCTGGCCCCATATTTAGGAGAGCCAGGGGTCACTTGCTGCCCTTGCTCTGAGCAGAGCCAGAGGGGCAGACCCTGGCCCGTGGGGGAGCTCTGCATCTCCCCGCTCTGCCGGGGGTGTAGGGAGGAGCCAGGGAGGAGTGGGGGCAGCTTCCGGAGGAAGGACATTTGCACAGGAACAGGAATGGCCTGGTGTGTGGGTGAGATAAAGTTCAAGTTGGCCACTGGGGCCAGGAGCAGTGTGGGTGCCTACGGCCAGAGCAGAGCAGGGCCAGCGTCCAGCCCCGGAGGGGCTTGGGTTTCCCCCTCCCCGCCCACCAGGGTGAGCTACCAGGGCTGCCACTCAGCGAGGCCTCGCACACGTCTCCAGGACCCCGCAGCCTGCCCAGATGCTCCTGACCCCGAGCACACGCAGCCCGCGGGCAGGAAGAACGGCTTCCTCCTCCGGGCCTGGCCAGGGCGGGCTCGAGCGTGCCCTTTCATGATGCAGGGAGGCAGGGAGCCTGGCGGGCCCTTGGGGATGCCCCCTGTGGGTCCGGCCCCAGCTCAGTCCCGGAAGCTGCTGGAAAGAGCCCACAGGAGATGGAGGGGAAGCCCACGCTCCGCCCTCCTGGGGTGGCGGCCTGTCCTCCTGTGGCCCCGCACTGGACCCCACGGCTCCCCCGGCCCCTGGCAGCTCCCTTCTTGGCCGTGCCCCAGGCTCACGGGCTCCTCGCCTCTGTCGCTAACATCCAACGTCCCACACAGAGACCCATGGGCAGTTTCCCTGGGGAGCCCTGGCCTGGCGGTCATGCTCGGTCGTGTCCCCTGGGCCATGGCCCCATGGCGGCCCTGCAGCGCCCCCAGCAAGCATGACACTTCTGCCGGCTCCAGGTCCATCTTTGCAAAATTCTAGCCCCACATTGGGGGGGGGGGAGGATCCCTCCAGGCCAGGCAGAGTTGGCAAAGGTAGCATCTTGCCAGAGCCACCTCCAGGCCACCCGGCCTCCCGCTGCCCCCGATGGTGCTGTCCACCACGGGTCCTGGCTGCGGGCACGTCAGGAGCGTCGCCAGGAACCGGCCGCTGCTGGTGCCACCGGCTCGGAAGGCCCTTACGGGCGGGCTCGCCATCGATGTTCAGAAGCGTGAAGTCTAACGACGTGTTCCGGTCACTAAAATCCAGACAAGCCCCCGTCCCTGACGGCCTGCGAGAGTCAGGCTCCGGGCTCCACGCTCGGCCACTCACCTTGATCACCTGCCTCGTCGTCAGGCCCCACCTACAGGTGAGGCTCTGACAGGTCGCGTGGCCCGTGGGCAGGTGTGACAGACACCGCCGTGGCCATCTTGGAGGCAGAACCCCAATCCCGTCCGCCCTTCCCGGCACCATGCCCTTCGGGGGACGTGGGACCTCCGCAGTCGGGGCGCATCTAGGCTGGCCAGTCATCGTCGCCTCATGCTCCTGGCCAAGGCCCGGCCTGGGTTTTGGCCAATGAGAAGCAGGGCTTGTGAGGAGGAGAATTCTAGCAAGTTCTCCTTCTCCAAGAACAGAAGATAGGGCTGCTCTTCCTCCTGCCTGTGGCATGCTTCGTCTCAGCCGTGCTGCCCAGAACGGTGACAGCCCCGTGTGGACTCTGGGAACACGGCGGTGAGGACAGAGGCCAACAGCAGGGCCGCGGGCAGGCGAGGCGACCTGGGGGTCCTCGACGATGCTCTCAGGCCGCTGAACCAGCCGAGCCTACACTGCACCGGGCCGCTCGGCCCGAGGGACAAGCGTCCCTATGGCTGAAGCACCTGCTGCTGGCCTTTCTGCTGCGGGGACCCAAAGGATCTCGATGACCACAGGCCGAGAAACCAGGTCCCGCCCCCAGGGTCCGTGCTGATGCCCCCGCTCCCCACTCCTCACTGGGCACGTGCTGTCCCGCTACCTCGCCGATTGGGCCGCACGGCAGGGGGAGGGACAGGCAGGTGTCACCGTCAAACCTGCCAAGAACAGTCGTCTTATCTCCACGAGTGTCCCCCCCCCCCGCCTTGGGGCAGACACTGAGGAACAGACACAGGGAGAAGCGCCGAGGGCCAGGGGCCAACACCACACTCGGAGATTTCCGTTTATTTGATCGTTTTAATCAGGGCAATGCCAGACCAGGCCACAGCGGACGAACCTCACACAGACGCCTGCGCCCTGCGTCACTGCGTGCACGGGGGACCCGCAGCGACGGGCACGCATGCACTTCCTTTTGAAACGGGCAGACCGAGTGCACAAACACCACAAAGTCACCGGGCGCGGGGGCGGGGGGTCACAGGCCACGGGGGAACCACGCTTCGGAGGCGATCGAGGCATTAAATACGGGACCTACACGTGACGTTTCACTTCACCGTACGCATAACTTACACAGGACAGGGAAGGGGACCACAGCGCGCGGGCGTGCGAGCGGCGCTGGTCAGAGAGAGTGAACGCGCGAGGTGGCGCCATGCACGGGGAGGGCCGGCCGTCACCCACTCTCCCTCCGAGCTCGTCCCCGCCTGACCCGCAGTCACCTGCAGCCACGGAATAAATGAGCCGGCCCTGGCTCCATCTCGTCCCACCAGTGTCCCGGCAGCGTCCTCGGGGCTCCCCGCGGGCGGGGAGGGCCCTGGGAGTGGGGACGCTGAGCCCTGCGTGTAAACATCCCCGGGGGTCGCCCTGGATGGCCCGGGGAGGGGCCGGGGGGAGGCCGGGGGGAGGCCAGGCGGAGGAGGGAGGCGCAGCTAGCCGCGGGGCCGGGAGGTGTCACGCGCCACCTGGCCCGGCCCGGGAGAGCAGGAACGAGGGGGGAGGCATCCACTTTTGCAAGCAAAGCTGAGACGGCGAGACGATCCTGTTTCTCTGCCACTGTCCGGACGCCGGGTCCCTCAGAACTGGCTCGCGCTGCTGGGGTCACACTGTAACAACCGGACGATGGAGGGGTCGCTCTTGGCACCTTTGATAAATTCCTCCAGGGACAGTTTGCCTGTGGGAGGGAGGGCGGGAAGTGGGGCTCAGCCAGGGCTCACGGTCCAGAGCGCGGGGACAGCTCCCACGCCAGGGCCACCCACTCTGGCCCCAGTCCTGAGTCTGCCTGAGACTGGACGCTGTCCAGCGGCCACTTGGACGACGTTTTCTGGAAACACCTGCTCTGCTTTCGCTGCTCAGCGGAGCGTCGGGCGACTCGGGGACACACCCCATGCGACAGCACAGTGTGGCCCGTGGGGCCGTTTAAGTCGTCTCAGAAGCCGCCCGGGCATCACTGAAGAAGGGTGTCCCTGCCCTGCTGCCCCTGCCCTGCTGCGTAACTAGCCGGGGCCGACGGGGCCTGAGGCGGCCATGGCGTGACTCCCTGACCGTCCGGCTCGGCCGACCCCTGGTGGCGGCACGGGCCTGCCGCTCAGGCCAGGAGAACCCCTTCTGCTGGGGCAGCGTCTGCCCTTGGGGTGACCAGAGAGACTGGCCGTGCTGAGGTCCAGCTGGTGGCGCCCTCATCGCGTTTCCCCCACCCACCCCTGCGGACCCCGTTACTTTGAGGATTAGGAGACAGAAAAGCAGGCTTTAAAGCTAAGTTGTCGTAGCAGCGCGGATGCGGGGACATCAGGGACCGTCTCCGAGCGCGGGCCTGGGGCGGGGCCTGGGGCTGTGCAGACTCTGCATTCCCCCGGCTCGTGCCTGGGGACCTACTTCTCCCCTCGGCTGAGGGCTCTGCGGGGGGAGGCGGAGCAGTGACGGGTATGGGGGAGGGACAGCCGTAAAGGGACTGTGGGGGCCCAGGGCGCGGCACGCAGAGGAGGAGGAGGAAGGACGTGCAGGCTCCGGCTCCGCTGTCTTCCCACGTCTTAGTCCTTCACGTGCCGGGGGCGCCCTGGCCGCGGGCAACGTTAGGGGGGAGGCTGCCTCTGAGGGGTTCGGCCCAGGCCCGGCCCGGGGGACACACTGTTACTGGGCTGCTGCCGGGCCGCACAGGACAGCTGCAGCCTGCCTCGGGGGCCTCCCGCGGGTCTCCTGAAGGGGGCAGGCGGGCTGGCCCCCCAGGGGACTAAGCAGCAACACCCAGACCAAGGGGCGGACTGGACAGCCCCCCGCCCCCAGGACCCTCCGCTAGTGCAGACGGGTTTGCTTTCCTCTTTACCTTGGTGTGACTTTTACCAGCCACGCCCCAACCCCTGGATAGGGGGGAGGGGCAGTCTGAAGGGGGACTGCCCCCTCCTCCAGGCCCCAGGTGCCATCCGCACACCTGCCACACCCTGGGCTGCTGGTCTCCCCATCGCAGAAGCTCAGAGACAACAGGATGGGGTGGGGGGGGCGGCGACACTGTGAGGACAGAGCCGGATGCCGGCCCAGGTGTCCCTGACTCTGAGTCCTGGCTCCTCCCTCAGCACCCGCCCTGCCCGGGCGACCCCAGGGTGGGCAGGGGGCGGGGGGAGGCCCGAGGAGCTGCAGAGGTGGAGGGAAGTGCCCCGAACGCGCCTCGCTCGCAGCACCGTCACGCGGACGCGCGGGGACCCGGGGCCCTACCGTCATTGTTGGTGTCCATCTGCCGGAAGATCTTGTCTGTCCGCTTCTCCGGGGTGGACTCGTCCTCGGGCATCTTCATCACGGAGGACACCATTTTGTAAATGGCCTGCAAAGGGGCGCGTGGAAGTGCGGGCTCAGAGGGTCTGGAGCGTTCTGGGGTGGATGAGGCAGGTGCGAGCTCCCGCCCCCCACGTCCCGGTGGCGCCGAGGTCGGGATGCTCACCAGCCGCCAGGACCCTTTCCCACTACAGCACCCTCGCTACCCCCAACGGCGCGGGTGGGACGCCAGGCGGGACGGAGGGAGCGGACACACGTGTGTTCAAGAGCAGGGAAAGCGACTCCGCCGTGATGGTTGGAATACGGGGGGGGGGGGGCATCTGCGGGTGGGAAGAGGGACGGCGCCGGGAAGGCACTTAACGGAGACTTTTGGGGGGACCAGGGACGCTCCGCAAGTGGCTGAGGGAGGCGGTGACCCGGGGAAAAGGATTCCGACCCCCGTCCCTGCCGGGAGTGACCCGGGCCGCGCGCCACGCCCCGGGGAGCCCGCGCACCTGCACGATCTCCAGCATCTCGCTGCGGCTGATGTAGCCGTTGCCGTCCAGGTCGTACATGCTGAAGGCCCACTTGAGCTTCTGCTCCAGCTTGCCGCGGGACGTGACGCTGAGCGCGATGATGAACTCCCGGAAGTCGATGGTGCCGTCGCCGTTGGTGTCGAAGGTGCGGAACACGTGCTCCGCGAACTTGGAGGCGTCGCCGTAGGGGAAGAAGTTGGCGTAGATCTTCTTGAACTCGTCCACGGTCAGGTGGCCGGTGGGGCAGTCCTTGAGGAAGCCCTTGTACCACTCCTGCAGCTCGTGGTCCGTGAACTCCGTGTTCTCACGCAGGTCCTGCAGCACCTCGGGCCGCAGCTTGCTGTTCTGCTTGCCCATGGCACCGGCTGCACCTGCGGGCAGAGGACGGGCTCAGCGCCCCCGCCGGCAGCCGCTGCGCAGGCCGAGGAACGTCCCCCGCCCCCATAAGGCGGTCCCTGTGCCCAGCTGTCGCGGGTCCAGGACCCCCTGCGAAGGCTACGCACCCCTAGGAAGGCCGAGGTGCCCCACCACGCACTGCAAGACGCACGTGGACTTCGAGGAGGAGGAAATGTGAAAAAAATACAAGCATTTAAAACCAACGGGGCGCCCACTGGGGTGGGGGCACAGATCCGAGGAGGATCCCCAGTCCCGTCACCCTCCGCAGCTCCGGGCAGAGCTGCCACACCGACTGCACCCCACTCCCCGCGCCCCGAGCAGTTCCTTCCTCTTCCGGGCACTTGGGGCGGCCTCTGGCCTTCGAACAGGTGGAGTGGGTGGACCCAGAATGAGCAGCAGGAGGCAGCTGGGATGTACGTGCTCCCAGAGGCAGAGTGTGCCGTGGTGGGCCTGCGGGGGAGCTTTGTGCCTTCGAGGTCCCTCCCACTGGGCCCCAGGAGGCAGACACAGGCAGAATCCCGCGTCTCCCAGGGCCTGGCACAGAGCAGGTGCACACGCACCGCACACACATGCACACACACGCACGCCCACACCTGCTTTCAGGTTTTGCGAACTCTGGAAGCAGAGAGGTTTTCGGCAAAGCTGACATACAGGCCGGGGGACCCCCTTGGGGGGTGCCACTGGGAGGGCCCTTCCTGAGGGCTCTGAGGGCCTGTGGGACAGGGAAAGGGCAGAAGGAAGCACTCTCGTCTCTGGCCTAGCACCGGCCAGAGTGGCAACCCTTCGATCCGTTTCTGCATCCAGTCTCCTCTGAAGGGTTCCGCGGGCAGAAACTAGTCTGACGCCAAGACCCGCTCATCGTAACGTCCCGAGTCCCTTGGCACAATCGTGTGGCAGGAGAGTGTAGGGACCCCACGTGGTAGAGTATTTCTGCCCCTTTCCCTCACCCCACCCCCATGCAACAACAAGGAGAACAAGAAACAGAAAACAAAGGCCACACGTGTGGCTCTGCGACCTTGACGTCTATGAGGTCGTGTCTATGACCCCAAGCCCACACCCCAGTGGGAGGCCCGCAAACAACAGAGAGGGCAGAGGGGAGTCAAACCTCAGGGCCCGCAGAGGAGGGGACAGGGGGAGGAAGCACGCCGACGGGCGCCCCGGAATATTCCAGAGTGGGGATCCCCAGGGCCCTGGAGGGTGAGAGCAGACAAGCTGGAAAGGGACGTGGGCGGGACGGTTTGACAGCGTGGGTGAGAGACGGAGCCTGTTCCTCGCAGCCTGCTTCCTTCCCCCTCTGGGGCCACATTCCTCAGAGTCCCTGCAGCCTGCGGGGCAAGGACTGCGCTCTGGCTGATGGGATGTGCCGCCTGCTGGACACGGCGCACCCGGGGAGGCCTCGGAAGCCTCGCAGGGCAGGGAGCCATGGTCTCTCTCAGCCAGGCGTCCTCACGTGCCCACCCCTGCATTAAATGACAGGCGTGCCCATCTATTCGTCCGTCCGTGGGCAGCGTGGAGGCCACCGAGGTGCCCCGGCTGGTGTCCGTCTCTGCTCCCTCGCCAGTAAGCTTGTCTGCGGGACGCTCTCGCAAGACGGCCTTCCCACTGTGACTTCCACGGGGCCACGCGGGGAGCCCACGGACGCCAGGCGCAGCCCCACACCTGCGCCCACCTCTCGCTGGGCCAGCCCGCGCGTGCTTGCCGAGGGCTCGGAGAAGCAGTTCGGAACAAGAACCTCCTTTTTGCTTTCTCCTGGGGGCTCTCGGCCCGAAGCGGGAGGCCTCACCGGGGACGGGAACAGGCGGGACAGTGACCCGCCCCCCGTTACTACCGAAGACAACGAACAAACCTAGCGCTGGCTGGCAGACGGCTGACTGAAAGCGCGCATTTCTGCAAAGACAAAGCCGTCGCTCCCGTTTCCCCAAGGAGAGGCCTCCTGGCCCTGGTCGTTAGGCAAACGCCGCAGCCTTCCATTCCCAGAAAATCCCGCTTTCATCTCCACTCAAGACGGAGTGAAGAACGGGGGTGCTGGGGAGGGGACGGGTCCAAGGCCAGAGGCATCTCCCGCTTGGCTTAAAAAAAAAGCCTCCTCGCCAGGCAGGGCTGGCATCCGACAAGCGACAGTTCTCTGGGAGCATCCAAGACGACATGAATTCATGGTGATGGAGAGATGGGGGAGGGCGTCAACGCAGCACCTGGACCCCCCCCTCCCTGCTTCTCAGTCATGCTCTTATTGCTCCGAATGTGCTAAGTGGTTTTTTAAAAAAAATACATCAACACATGCAGCCAGGCAGCCCGATGGAGACATGCAACCCAGAGTCAGTACCGCCTGCAACGTAAAGCCTCGTGAACGCGCAGGCCTACCGGCCGCTCGGCGAGGCTCCTGGGAGCCAAGCGCTCCAGCGTCCCGTTAGTCACGGCCCAACGCCGGCCGATGGCACGGGGACGGGGGAACCACCTCCCTACCGAACCCCAAAGCTCGGGATGCGGCTGCAGGGGCGTCGCCACGAATTTGAACTTCAAGGGCTCGTCTGAGACGAATGCTTGCTCTGTCTGGGGCAGAAGGGGCAGTCTGCGCTGTTCCTCGTGCCGTACCAGACCCAGTGTCCCCTCCTGGTGCCCGGACGACACATGCCCCTCTGGGGGCTGAGCCTTGTCCCAGGGGGAGAAGGGCTGATGCTCTTGTGTCCCCCTCTCCTCCCCGTGAGCGGGCGAGGGCGAGCAGGCAGCCTTGGCTTCTGGTGCAGCTGCTCCGAGGAGGAGGGGGCCAGTCCTGTCCCAGGGGAATGGGTGACACCTGCCAGGGCCTAGGAAGAAGCCACCTGGGGAGGCTCAAGCTGCAGCGCGCCTCGGCGGACGCGAGAGGGCACAGTCTGCCAGGCTCCCAGGACCTGAGGGGAGGCCCCGCCCCATCACACCCCTTCCAACCCGGTTCTCCCTGTGTTCACCAGATTCGCCCCGTACAGTAACCACCAGGCCCGTGTGGCTGACGTGGCGGGTCTGGGTTCATTCACGGGCCCTAGGAGTAGAGGACAGCCCGGACTGTGACAGCTCACTGCAGGGCACGACACTGGCAGGCGTCGCAGGAATTCTATCCTCGTCACACGGGAAGGGGTACAGGACGGCCTTTCTGGGATGCAGTGGGCCAAATGAATCACGTTGGCAACACTGTTCATCGTTTCCGTTTGCTTTCTGGGATGTGGCCACTAGAAAGGTTAGCGTGACACGCGGGTGTGACATTGTGTGTCTAGAGGCTGGGCAGCCCCGGATAAACAGTCCTTGGGACCACCCAGCGTACAGGCCCAGCGCTAACTGCACCCCAGCGGGGAGAGGACGCTCCTTCACGCCTCGGTGTCCCCCACGCGGCTATCCCCAGTGGCTTCGAGAACTTGGCCAGAGACCAGCAGCTGCAGTCGGGTCTGGTCCCAGGTGAGGCGGAAGGCGGGGGGGAGGGGCTGCGGAAAAGGGGTGCTGCTCCCCCTCTCTACCTGGGAAGGAGGAGGTCACCTAGGAAGGTCACGAACGCGTTTGGGGCGCACAGCTCCCCGCTGGGCCTGCATCCCACTCAGGCCGCCGGCCTCTGGGCGCCCGGCTCCAGATGGCTTCCTGAAAACCTGTTGCATCACAGCGAGACGGGCTCGGGGCCAAGGACTTGTGATTGAGAAATCCAACTGAAAACGCTCCTGACGTCTGTGCCCATCCCCAGACTCCCCACGACTCCCTAAAGCTTAAAGCAAGAAATAAAAGGAGGGAGGGAGGGGTACAAGGCACCGAAATGCCATCCCCATCTCCAGCCGCCCTCCCGGTCCACTATCCTGAGATCGAATGCCCTAAAGGAAGCTGAGGAAAGAAGCAGATACGAGGGCAGCAAAGAAAAGTCCCCAAGAGGATGTTCTTTCCTTTGAAGAAACAGCCAGCACCACAGGAAGGGGACCTGCGGGCGACCTGCCCCTCACACCCTGCACCTCCGAAGACACCGATTCACCCGTGTGACCGCTGGCCTCGGCCGCCCGGCAAACTCTTACTCACCCGCCAAAACCCAATTCAAATGCCGCCCCCTCGGGGACGCATTTCCCAGGCCCCTGCCACGCTCTTCCCTTTGTGTTCCCACGGCATCTCCCCTAGTTCTATGATGACCCCGAATGCTAGGGCATCGTTTTGCTTGCTTTCCCCTTACTAAAAGGTGGGCTCCTCGAGGACACGCCACAAGGAGACCCCGCTAAGCGTGTCCTAGACCAAGGCCTTGCCATTCGCAGTCCCCTCCACCTGGCCGGCTCCTCCTGCCCCTCTGGACCTGCAGGGCACACCCCTCGACGGGCAGGTCCCCGTGAGTCTTATCGGGGGCGCCTCCTCTGAGGGACCATCCCAAATAGCACCGGCCTCACACCCTGGCCCCGCCCCTGCCCCTCTCCCGAGCATCTCGCACCGCGTGGCACGATGTCGACGCCTTTGCCAACTGTCTGCATCCCCGCTGTGCCCACCGCCGGGCCCGCGCAGTGTCCGGGTATAGGGACAGACGAGTGGCCGATGGGTTTCCTCCAGGCCCCCCTGGCTCTGGCATTGGAGGCTTTCCCAGCACCAGGCACATGGGAAGGAGCACCAGGGTTCAGGATGGCAAGGCGCTCGCTCGCTCAGGTCCGAAGCTCCAGGACAGGACATTCCGTACCTCACGCTGGGCATTCTGGAAGCCTCCACTGGCCAGCACAGGGAGAGCCGCCGCAGAGCAGAGGGCCCGGGCAGTGCCGGATTTGGGTTCCATTCACGAAACCGATGCCACTTCCTCCCTCCCCAGGTCCCCAGCCGGGGAGGTGGAGCCGTCTCATCCCAGGGCCCACGTCACCGCCATGTGAGTCTGCGGGGGAGGAGCTTCCCCGGTGGAGAAAGGTAGGTGAGCGGCATGGACCTACAGCAGCCTCCGGCCCAAGAACGAGGCGGGGAGAGGGAGAGGGAACGCCCGAGAGAAGGATCCTCTCCAGTTCAGAGCCTGCCGGCTCCAGGTGAAACGCACACAGGCCACGCGACTCGCCGCAGAGCTGCCGTCGCCACGGGTGTCCGTCCCCGTGTGGGTTCCACGTTTCCGCAGAAGGTGCTGGATGCTGGGAGGGCCCGAGGGTGGGAACCCAGCGTGGATCCTGGGCGCAGAGCCCGGGGCTGCTTTTGCCCACCCAAGCATTTGGGCTTTGCTTCGAAGGAGAATTTGGGGCTTAGGGTACTAGACCCCAAACGCCGGCTGCAGTGGAGAGTGAAGTCCGAGGGTGTCCCCCTGAGTGTACAAACGTGTCTGGGCTCCCCCGTGCTGGCCGTGGGGACGCCTGGGTGAACAAGACACACAGACCCTTCCCAGATGCCCATGGTCCTCCCTCCCCGCACCCCACCCCGGGTGATGCACATCATAAGGCCCCCTCGTGAGGGCCAGAGAGCCAGAGGGGAGCCGGCCTGTCCCCTCACCCCCAAGCGATGGTCGCCAGCCCCGCCAAAGGTCGGGCCCCCGTGTGGTCAGCCCCAGAGGGGCAGAGTCAGGGGAGGCGCCCCTTAGGCTTGGCCGCATCATCACCACTGGACATGTGGGACCCAGCGCCCCCACATCTTGGCGTCACTTCCTCCTGGCCACGCACGCCGGACGCAGCATGACTCAGGCTCTAGTCAGGCCTGTGGGGAAGCTCCGGCCGGTGAGTGGGCCTGGCTCCTCTCTGACACTCCCGGCCCGGATGTGAGGTGGGCGGAGTCCTCCCCAGGACAGAGTCCTCCCCAGGACAGAGTCCTCCCCAGCAGGTGGGGGCCGAGGCTGCAGGCCAGTGCCCCACACACCCTGGAGGAGACGCACGGGCGGACGGGCGGCTACTGGGGTGCGGGGCAGGGCCCGAGTCGAGCAGCCCCCAGGCCCGAACCTCCAGACCAAGCGCCTCTTTGCTCTTTTATAAAACGGGACCGGACCCCAGCTTGGGGGATGCGGCTGGGATGGGGTCTGCGTGCGTGAGGGACTCACGCGGGGCAGCAGGCACGCAGTCGATGGCCCGCCCAGGGCTCCCCAAGCACCCCGCCCCCCGCCTTACGGTCTTGGCGGTCTCGAGCTTCTCGGGGGCCCAGTTGCCTTGACCGCCACGTGGGACGAACGTCTCTCCCTGCCGAGTCCGCGGTGTAGCCGCGAGGACGGAGGGACATGAAGCGTGAGGGAGGCCTGAGCGAAAGCCTCAGGCCAATGCAGAGGTTCTGGTCGCGGCGTTTCTAATCCGAGGACCGAGGGGGATGCCCAGCGAACCTGGCCACAGCGTCGGACAGAGCCAGGCGGGGGCTGGAGGTGCCGCCCTCGCCGGACGGGACTCCTGAGCTTCCCGCGCGCGCCCGGCAGGGAAGGGTGGAAGTGGCACTGCGGGGTCCGCAGTGTCGGGAGGCCCGGGCCAACCTCTGGATGTCGTCCTAGGGGTGCAGGGAGCCCCGGAGGGCATCTCGGCCTCAGCGGCTCCTCGGTTCAAGTTTCTGGGGAGACCACCCGCGGCGAGCTCTGAGCTTGTCGCCTCCCCAGACGCCTCCAAGGGGCGACGGCAGAACTCGCGGAACGGCGGCCCGGAGCGGCCCGGAGCAGTGTGGGAAAGGGGGGACACTGGCAGACGTGGGGGAGCAGACACCGCACCCCAGGAGCTCAGACTAAGCACTCGACCGGGCGGTGCGAGCTTATCCAGTCGAGACGGTGCTTCTGGATGCTTCTTCAGGCCAAGGGGGAGGACTGGGCCGACACGGTGCCGGGAGGCCGCTGGGCGGGGGCTTGTGGCGGGGGCGGCTTGCCCGTCTGTCACCCCACCTCCGGGGGCCCAGGTGGCTCTGGGTCAGTACGCAGCGCCTCACAGCTTTGCTCTCCTCGTCTGCACGATGTGACTTTGGGCACCGCGGCCCCGAGGCACGTCACACCCCACAATGCGGCGCCTTCGAGTCTGTCCCCGTGGAGGCTTCCGCAGTCGCCGGGGCGCCCCTGCGCTGCCCGTCCCTCTGCCCAGGCCCTCGGCCGGCAGCCCCGGGCCTAGCTCCTTTCCCAGGGGACGAGTAGGGAGCTAAACCCCCGCCGGGCTCCTCCTGCTTGCGCGATGACTAGGTTTCCCGTTCGCGGGCCCCGAAGGAACCATCTCCCAATCCTGAGTTCACGCGTGCCCCAAACGCGCGAGGTTTAGCCACATCCTAAGGAATCCTGGATGGAAACTGAGAATGTCATCACAAACATCAGACTCGGCAGCTGGTAGCTGGTACAGGCACGCGTGGCCCCCCAGGTGCAGTGCACGCGGACGACGGGCCCGGCCCAGGGCGCGTCCCCTCCGGAGGGACTGCCCCCGCGGGGCGCTGGAGGCAGGCCTGGCCCCAAGCCCGTCTGGCATCGTTTATGCTCAGCACGTCGATCCTAAAACATTTTTTTACACTTGGAGGAAAACTTCCAGTGAATCATCTCGTATGCCATTTGATTCATGTTTAACGTCTTTGGGGGAAGAAATAAAAACAGTAAGTCACGCTCATCAAAGTGGCATCAGCCAGGCTGGCACGCCAGGCGCACGATGGCCCTGTGGCGGCTGCCCCTTGGTGGCCTCAGCGGCTGCCGCCGTCCCTCGTCAGGGTGGGTTTACGGTCGGGAGCGAAGACAGCTCACAAAAGCCGCCTTTTGTCACCTTTTAACCATCGCACCGCCAGGAGCCGTGGGTTCTGCGGGAGAACTGGGCCCAAGGCACAGGCGCACACACGGAAAGTGCCCGTCGACACGCACTCACTGAGCACCTACTAAGCGCAGATCCCAGCGCCGAGTGTTGGGGATACGCGGAAGCGCAACATGCCCTCGAAGGGCTTCTCGACTATTCTGGGAACCGAGGCATCAATTCCCGTGTCAAGACGCCGAGTCGGTTCCTGCCGGGAGCCAGGCACCGTGCTGGGGCGCCGGGTGGCCGAAGGGGACACCCAGGACGGCAGCGTCTCAAGGGAAACCGACAGGCTCCCGCTTCCCAGCTGGGGCCCAGGTCCCTTCCCGGCCCTTTCCCCCCACGCTGTGTCCCCACATTTTCCATCAGAGACCTCCTGGCCCGGGGGGCATCCACGTTCAGAGAAGGCGGGTGTCCTGGAGAACGCCCAGGCAGCCCGCGGAGCAAGCGCTGACGGGCTGAGCAGGGTCGCAGGGAGGACACGGGGGCCAAACATTCGCACGTGGGATTTACAAGTCCAAGAACACCCGCGGGCTCGGCAGTGTGGACGCCGGGCTGTCCCAGACACCTGGGCCGTGGGCCCGGGACCGTGCTGGGCGCTTGGGGAAACGGGGAGGATCCGGTGGGCTCGCCCCGAGGGTCAGGCGACACGGAGGCAGAGATCCAACGGGCTCAGACCTGGCTCGGGGCCCCGACCCAGGCACCAACAAGCGGCGAGATCTCAGGGACACGGCTTGATCCTTCCTTCCTTCCTTCCTTCCTTCCTTCATTCATTCATTCATTCATCCGTTCACCATGGAGCCTCCCTCTGCCCCCCAACCCCGCTGGGCACCGAGCAAGGACGCGCTGGCAGTGAAGGCGTCCTTCCTCTCACCTCTGCCTTTCACCTCCCCAACCAGGCGGAGAGCCCAGGCTGGGTCTCGCTCACCGGGACCCACACCCGGCTTATGGGAATCCCCCCCGGAGCAGACATCAGAGACGCCAGAGGCCCGTGACTCCCGGCCCTGCACACAGGCCAGGACAACGGTCCCCACCCCCCACCGGCCCCACCGCGGATGGGAAAGCCCGGCTGAGTCGTGCAGCCCCACTGTGTGCGTGTGCGCGTGCACGCACGTGTTCGCCCAAAGCGCTCGTCCTGCGGGATCTGCCCCGGTGGTTGCGTGTGGACAGGGACGCCCATGGGAAACGATATTCCAAAGTCACCCCAAGTCACTCCAAAAGTAACCCTCAGCTGACACCCCAGGAAGGACTCCCGCTCCCGGGGCCCTGCCCCAGCCGCGGCAGCTCCCACGTAGCCGGGCACCGCCCTGGAGAGCGAGGTGTGATGAGCCCTCTTACAAACGAGAATGGGGCAGGCTGTCCGGGGGCCTGGCGAGATCAGGGGTGCGGGAATCCACGGTCAGAGACCTTCCTCCCACCCACCACCCGGCTCCCCACGTGGGAACAGAACCGAACGCTCAGCTCCAGAGGGCAGACGCGCGCAGCCTGCTCAGGACAACGCGGGTGGCAGGGGGTCCTCCAGACTGCCTCCGAGGACAGGGGACAGGCAGTCGGCGCCGCCCCAGGCCGAGGACGGCTCTGAGAACGATGACACCCCGAGCTCAGTCGTAGGCGACAGACAGGAGCAGGCCAGGCTGAGGAAGGGGAAGGGTGGTCCAGGAAGGGGGCGCCCCCTGGGCCGAGGCTCGGGGGCTGGACGACACGTGCACGCGTCACGGGCACTGGCTTTGCGAGAGTCTCCCAGGCAGTGGCCTGAGGGTGGCCGGAGCGTGACGCAGACAGAAGGTGCCCCCTGTGCCTCCTCCCACACCGTCCTTTCCCAAGTGCACCCCCAATACTTCCAACGTCCTAAATCTCACTGGACACATCCTAGAACCGAAGCAGCCTGGTCCAACGATTCACCCAGAGAGACGCGGGCGGTTCAGGGAGAGCCCAGGGCACCACTGCGGGGCCGGGGTGGGTCTCATCCCCCAGCCTCAGGTTCCCGACTCGTCCCACGGGGGTGCCGGCCGGCTGGGCCCCTACTCCCCACCTTCCCCCCTCTTTCCGCTGAGCCAGGTCAGGTCCCCACCAGCCGGCACTGGGGCAAGGCCCCATCGAGTAGGAGCAGCGCCCCGGCCCCCAGTTCTCCCGGCCCCCGGAGTGACTTACCCAAGACGGAGTGGAGGCAGAGATGGAACAGGGGTCAGATGCTCCGGGGGCTGGTTCCACGTCCTTGTTGGGCCCCTAGACCATGCCCTGAAACAGAGGACCTACAGGTCACACGGGCACGAGCATCCCGGCCCAGAGCCCTCCTCGCCAGGTGCCTCCCGGTGCCTGTGGGGCATCAGCTTCTGCAAGTCCCATGCCAAGGACAGAGACACCCTGGCTGTTGGCCTCGGGCCGGCACATGGGCACCCCCTGCCCCAGGAGGGCGGGAAGGCCACCGCGGTGCTGACGGGAGGAGCTGCCCAGTGACACGCTGGCCGCCCCCTGGGTGAGGTCTGAGCCGGATTCGGGTGCTGGCAGCACCACTGAGTCAGTGCAGCTGGTCACGCCACGGCCTGTGGCCTGACCGCGCTCCCTGACCCGCCGGGTCACTGTCAGGGCCAGATGGTGGCGCACAGCAAGGCCAGCGCCACAGGGCAGGCTCCCAGGGGCGTCCACACCCCAGCTCCGGCCCCTGCATGTGACTAACAGGCAGGAGGCGTCGTGACCAACGCGCTCGCTGAGCGGCTCCGCGGAGCCACACGGACACCTCCTGTCACACCCATCGCGCCCCACGGAGACGCACACGGCTCTCACTGGGAAGGTCCCGGCTGGTGGGGACAGCAGAGACGCTCTGGCCCCAGGCGTGGCCCTGCCTCTGAACGGCCCCTGACTCGGGCCCCCTCTGACCTCTGTCACTCAGTTTCCCCGTCTGTGACAGAGCGGGGGGGGGGGAGGCGAATGCCCCGGGAGGGAGGGGGCTGGCCCTGACACCAGGCCTCCCGCGGGGGGCGGGACCCGCATTCCTGAGGCCTCGAAGGCTGCGGGGAGGCGGGGAGGCGGCCCATTAACTGCCACTGCAGATCTCCTCCCGGCTCTCTCTGCGCCGCAGGGGCTCCTGGCCCACCCGCTTCCCTGACAGATAAAGATGACGGTCGCTGCGCCAGCCCGGATCGGAGCCCGAGTCATTATGCAGAAATCATTATGTCGAGCTATGTCTGGCTGCTCCCGACTCCTGTCTGGCAGTCGTCGCAGAGATGGGGGTGCCGCTTCCTCCGCGGGAGGCCAACGGCGCGGCCTGGGTGATCTGAACAGACCCGCGGGCCCTGCTTCCCCTCCTGCCGGGGGCGCGGGGCGGGGGCGCGGTTCTCTGTGGCATCCTCGCCCTAATTTTTCTTCCCAAAAAGACAGCTGGCTAAGGAAGAGACCCCAGATCCGCCTCTGGCTCAGGCCCCCACCCCCCCTTCCGCAGCCGGCCCATGGAATCCGCCACGATGCAGACTCCGGCCTGTTTCTCCCGGGCCTGCTCCATCCTCCAGCCAACACGCTCGGGCATCTGTTCTGCGTGGTGAGGACGGTCAGGGGAGTCCCCGCCCCGTGACCGTCCTCTGCCAGAGAGGAAGACACAAACCATCGACTGGTCACAAGGGAAGTGCGGACCGTGGTCCCCGCCGGGAGGGTAGGTTAGGACACCACCTCCAGGTGGTCGGGGAGAAACGTCTGCCCACCCCCCCGGCCAAAGCCTCCCACACACACACCCCGCGCAGCTCCCAGACCCTCCTCAGACCATCCAGTCAGCAGCATTCTCTCCCTTTCCACCCAGCACCCCCGGCCCCAACACCCGACTCCACCCAGCACCCCCGGCCCCAACACCCGACTCCACCCAGAACCCCTGACCCTAACACCCGACTCCCACCCAGCACTCCTGACCCTAACACCCAACTCCTCCTAGAACCCCTGACCCTAACACCCGACTCCCACCCAGCACCCCCGGCCCCAGCACCCGACTCTGCCTCGACGCGAACCCATCACACATTTTGTCTTTGAACCAAGCACCTGTGTCTCGCCCTGCAGGCTGCCGGGCCAGCCGGGCCCTCTGTCTCCACCTTCCTGGGGCGCTGTTATGTAACTCTGCTAATTACAGTGAGTGCTCCGACGGCCCGTGGTCCCCGAGCGCTGGCGTTCCGCCCCACTGCCCTGGAGGATGCCTCAGGGGAGGACCCAGGCCACCCTGAAGGAGGAGGGAGGGCGTGCAAGCGTGGGGACCGCAGACGCGCCACCCCAGCCAGGCCGCCCCGAGCTCCGGGACAGCCGGTTGGGAGACCGTCCGAGCTGGCTCTTCCTCGAGGCCCACGGGGAAGACGCAGACCTCGAGGCGGACGTGCCTTAGCAAGTCAGCGCTGCGGGGTCGGGTGAGACGGGTCAGGTTGGGCTGAGGTCCCACGGGCACTCTGGTGCGAAGGTTTGACCCCGAGAAGCTCCTAGGGGACAAAATGGGGACCTCCCACGGAGCGAGGACACTGCGAATCCGTGCGGTGGCTCTGCTGGGCCCGGCCGGGTCTCCCAGCTTGTCCCGAGGGCCGGGACGTGCCCGGCTGGCAGCCCTTCCCGGCTCCAGAAGGCCGAGGGCCGGGTGGGGGGAGACTCTGCTTCTCCAGGCTGGTGGCGGGGGGGACCTGAGCCAGAGGGGGGCCCTCAGGTCCTCGGGTGTCCAGCCATGACCCCCAACAGGGAAGAAGCCCGGCCCAGGGTGGCAGCCACCCAGAAACAAACTAAACCGCGAGCCTCAGCCTCGAGCCCACGACACAGGGCAATGAAGACGGGGGGACCCCAGCGCCCCCGATACAGGAACCTCTTGTCCCGGGCTTAGAAGCCCGAAGCCCGAGAGCCCAGCGACTCCGGAGGAGGCCGTTTGACACCGTCCGCACCGAGCTCTGCTCGCACAGCCAATCTCCGGTTTCGAGGAACATGCCCGTCCCCTGTCACTTTAGATCACTTTAAAGTTTAATTTCTCTATTACCGAGTCCGAGGATAATGATGATCCGCGAGGCCTCCACCCGCTCATGCCTTATTCATGGGGAAGCCGCATGGTGAGTGGAGAAGCTGCCGGAGGCCGCCCGGCTCTGCCCGGCCCCGGACAAGCCCCTCCGTCCCCAGCCGCTCCACTCAGGGTGTCCCGGCCGCTCGCCTCGCCCGGCCCGGCCCCTGCGCCTCTGTCCTAACCCCACAGCCAGCTCCGCTCGCAACCTCCCCGGCTGCAGGCCACGCACCCCCCACGCCCCTGCTGAGCCCGCCCCACCCGTCCCCGCCGGCCTCGGCCGCCCCAGGGTCCTGCGCCCCCTGCTCGCCGGGGACTCACACCTGCCTGCCCCAGGTCCGCACGAGCGCAGGCGGAAGCCCCATAGCACGGGCACTTGGGTGACAGTCCAGACGGGCCCCTTGGCCTTACGGATGGGGAAACTGAGGCCCACAGGGACGGGGCCGGCCCTAAGCTGGGGGCACGGCGGGAGCTGGAACCCACACCCTCCCCCACAGGGTGGCTGCCGACGAGTCCCTCGAGGCTCGTCCCCTACCCCACGCCCCACCCGCTCTAGGACGCCCGGAAGCCAGATTGGGAGAAGAAACTAGAACGTTTCTGGGACGGGAAAGTCGTCACTCCTGGGGGGTGGAAGCAGAAAATGGCCCCCAGGGTGACTGACCTCTCTCCGCTCGGGAGAGACAAGCGTGGAGGTTCCCCTCGGGCCGAACCCCAAACATGTACCTGCGTCCCCACCGCCCGGGGCCTCACCAGGAGTTTCCTGAAGATAAGGGGACGGCGCGCCCTGCACCTGCGCCCCGCGTCGAGTTAAGGGCTGTACGTAGAAGGAGGAGCTGGCACGTTCCGAGGAGTGAAAGGTTTGAAGGACACGCCGGGGGTGACCTAAGAGGCCAGAGCCTCCTCCTTTTCCAAAACCCTACGCTGAACCTCTTCAAGCGTAACCGATCCTGGCCCAGTTGAATCCGTGCTTCCTTTAGCTCCCTTTCGGCCTTTCCCGTGATCCCAGCACGACAGTCATCATCGTCTGAATAACGGGGAATTGGGGGCGACAGGGTCCGACACGCTTGGCTGGCGTAGCGCCACCTCCTCCAGGAAGGCCTCGGGTTCCCCTCCCTGTGCTCCCACTTACACCAGCCGCGGCTCAGCCCTACCGGAGCCACCCTGGGAGCCCGGGGGCAGGGACGGTCCCCGTCTGTGGGGACAAACGGAACTGAACAGTGAAGCAACCCCGAGGCCCCCGCGCTCGCTCCCGTGTCTATAACTAAAACAGCCACAAACAAGAGCACATTTTCTCCAGGACCCACCGGACTCTCGTTTCTTAGGCAGCAGCACAGTAGCCCTCAGGCAGGAGACGAAAGCGGAGAGGCCCGGCCTGGACCTGGCCGGCCTGGCCCCACACGTCAGAGCACTCGGGAGCGAGGCGCCCGCGTCCACGGCGAGGGGCGTGGGCACAGCGAGAGGGGCCACGCCGAGGGGAGGGCAGGAAGCTATCTCTGTGCACGCGAAACCCTCCCCCGAAGACGCTCGGGAAGATGCTCACGTCTCTGTGGAAGCCGCAGGCCTGGGAGGCACGCCGGGTTTAAACCCGCTTCCAATCCCGTTGCTGGGAAGGGACGCACGGCCCCCGGTTCTCTGCAGACGGCTCTGGACTCACACCCTGGGCCGGCTCCACACAGAGCCAAAGGGCACAGGGGGCAAGCGGCCCTACTCCCGGCTCCCGGCCTCGAGACTGCTACGGACTCTGGACCCTAAAGGCAGGGGGCAGGGGCCCTGCCGGGCTGAGAAGGGCATCGCAGAGGTGGCCTCGCGGGACCCTGGGGCCGAGGAAATGCAGAGACGTTCCCAAGGCACGGAGGACGGGCAGCTGCCCACGGCGGAGGTGGAGGCCCCGGCGATGCGCGAGCCCCTGAGGGCGAGATGGGGCACAGGAACAGGGCACGGGCACCGTGCGAGCCTCCGAGGCTGGATGACACCGCTCCCTGCCCCTGGGCCCGCGGAACGGGGGGAAGAGCCCTCTGCGGCAGCCGTCACCCCCGGCGGCACCTGCAGGGCCCGCGGGCTGGCCGGGCGTCGGTCCTGCCGGGACAGGCGGTGGCAGGCAGGGGCGGAGTGGGGCCTGCCAGAGGCGGCCTCGGCCGTTGGGCTCCCGTCCAGGGAAAGGCCCCGGGCTGCGCCAGCCTGCGGGCGTGCCCGGGGAGACCCCGGTCAGCAGACACCCCCGGCCGTGCCCTGCGAGGAGCGCGAAGGCAGCTGTGGCGACGCCTCCCGACAGAGACAATCGAATCATCTCCTCCTGAATTCCGCCAGCGCCGCCGCCGCTGTAATTCGATTCCCGAAATGTCGTTTGGAGCCGCGGGCGCAGCCGCTCGGTAAACACAGCCCCTCTCGACCCAAACACACACCTGCTGACCCGGGGTCCGGCGAGGGATGCCGCTGCCCAGCGGGCCCAGGGAGGCGGCGAGGGCCCGCCCGGGGAAACACCGACAGGACCTGGGGAGGCCAGCCGCTCCAGAAGCGCGCCCCCCGCACCTGGGGCACGGGAGGTGGGCAAGGAGGCGCCGGGCGGCCGCCGAAGCACCCCGGAGCGCCCGAGCGAGTGCGTGGCCTGCGCGGGGCACTGGGGACTGAGAAGGGAGGGGCCCGCCCTGCCTGCAGGGGCTCCAGGCTGGTGACCGCGTGCCTGTGGGCGCGTGCACACGTACCCATACACGTGTGCACAGACACACGCTGGCGTGCACACGTGCACAGGCGACGCACACACACACGAGCACGTGGTCGACACACGGGCACGCCCACTTACGAGGGCACGCGCGCACACGATGCACGTGCGCACCAGACGCGGGCACACGCGCACACAGGGGCACACGTACACGTGTACACGCCCGAACGCGTGCACGTGCGCACCAGACGCGGGCACGCGCGCACACACAGGGTCCCAGGGCGGGCGGGGAGAGGACCACACACGGCACGGGGGTCCCACCCGGGCCCTAGTGCCACTGTGTCGACACCCTCCTCTCCCTCCTCTCCCTCCTCTCCCTCCTCTCCCGCGGTAGCAGGGACGGGACCCCGCAGCCGCGGACGCGCCCGGGGCTGGCGTGGGTGGCCCTGGCAGAGGCTCACGGGAGAACCCTGCGAAGGCCTCGGCCTCCTTCCCTGCCCGCGGCTCACCTTTCTTCCCCGAAGGAATGAAGACTCATCCAAACGGAGACGGAGGGGCAAGCGGAGGCGTCCCTTCCCTGCTCTGTCCCTTCCCGGCTCTGTCCCCGCGTGAAGCCCGCCCGGCCCACTCGCCCGGCGTCCCCAGCAGGACTGCAGCCTGACGCCCCCGGGGAGCAGGCCCCAGAGGCGTGCGAAGCTCGGCCTGGTGTCACCTCACCTTCCTGCAGGTGCCACCCCGAAGCGCCCGCCCACACGCCTGCCACGGGCTCCTCCCCTCACCTGGGTCCTCCCCACCTGGGGCTGCCGCCTCCCGCCGGGCCACCCCGGAGCAGGGGCTGCCGTGCCTGCTCTCCTCCCCCACGGGGACGGCACTCAGCGGGCCAGAGGCCCACGGGTGAGTAACCGAACTCGGCGACGGCGAGTCACGTCGAACCAGCACGGAGGCCCTGGCCTCCCGCTTCCGCGCCATGTGACCTGGAGCATCCCACTCTCTGAGCCTCAGTTTCCCCCTCGTCCGCGAGAGCGGGTCCCTCCAGTTCGGAGCATCGTTGCGAGAATCAAGGCTGCTGCTGTCCGGGAACGCCCGGTCAGGACCCTTCGTGGGGAGTCGTCCCCTCCAGGGATGCGAGGGCGATCGGAGTGACACGCAAACTGCAGAGGCGACAGGGCCCCGCAGCGGCCGCACGCGTCCCGACGAGTCCCCGGCCGACAGGAAGCAGGGCCCACGTCGGCCGTCGCGACCCCACATCCCCCCGGCACCTCGCAAATGCGGGGCACACGCCAGGATCCCGGAGGGATCGAGTGCCAGAACGCTGACGGGCGAATAAGGAAAACCTAGGAAGTCCGAAGGTACGAAGAAAGACAACAGGCTGGGGGGTTGGAGAGAGACCGAGGGGTCAATAAAAGCAAGTTCCGGGTCCCCCAAGCTGCGGGGACACGGCAGAGCCACCCAGCTTCTCTGAGGAGGGGCAGTGCATCTGCACATTCGGAAATGGAACTGTCCCCTGCTGCTGGGACCGCTGGATACCCGGGCGGGGTGGGCACCTCTCCCGCAGTGGGGAGGAGCCGGCCGGCCTGCCACCGCCCGTCGGGGCGGTGACGTGACTGAAGACTGGGTCCCGGGGGGCAGGGAAGTGAGGGCTGTGGCTTGGGTGGGCCACGAGGGAAAACAGTCGTGGGAGAGCCCAGGCGCCCAGATGGACTTGGCGGCTCGGCTCGACCCCGAGGCGGCCGGAGCCCCTCGCCGGCCACTGCCGCGGTCACCCGGGGTTCCTAAGCGCAGCAGGAGGCTCTTCGGGTGGCCGCGCCGCTGACGTGCCCCTGTTTGTCCCCTCACACTTTCTATTAAAAACAAAACAGTGCCTGGCGCCCGGCCCAACCCGACACCCTGCGTTACGTCTGTCCCGTTTATGAAGCGGACGGACCAGAGTCACGGCACCCTCGGCCGTGGTTAGCCGGAGACGGGACACAAACCTTCTTTCTCCCAGCAGCTCCTGGTGGCCCAGGAGAAAGCCTGCTTTACGGGGGCGGCACACGGTGAGCCGCCGAGGTGTCCTGTGTTTGAAATGCGAACGGGGACATGACACGACGGGCAGGTGCGACGGCTCAAGGTCATGGTTAGCTTCCCAAGGGCGGAAGCCCCGGGCCTGGGGGAGGACGGGGCCAGCACTCCCTAGGCCTCGGCCCCCCTGGCGAGCACGGGGCACACGCCGGCCGCCTAAGGAACCTGCCGCTGCTTCGTGACAGGGAGACGGTCGGGGACGGGACGGCCTGGGGGAGAAAAGGCGGGAGGTCTCGGCCTCCTCTCTGGAAGGCAGGTGGGGAAACCGCGAAAGCCGGCACCTTGTGAGGAGGGAGGGTCGTGGTGTTTGCAAGAACAGCCCGGCTCCGTGCGGCCCTCGGGGTGGGGGGTCTGACCGATGCAGCGGGGGACCGACCAGTCAGGGAGGACTCGTCCGGCCCCGCACAGCACAGCAGGGCTCACCCCACACCGCAGAGAAGGGAGCTCTGCAGAAGGATGAGGGAAATGCTCGGAGGAGAAGGAACAAACCCCGAGGTAGCTCATAGGTGGCCCGGGCTAAGGCGGGGGGCTGTGCGTTTGGTCTGTGGCCAGCACCCCGCTCCCTGGCCGCCTGGCCTCCCGTGAGCCCAGCACACGGCTCTATCCCGGGGTCACCGCACACACTCGCGGAGTCGCAGGCGGTCTCCAGAAAAAGCCGCCACGACTGGACACCCCATGACCATTCCCGCTTGGCTTTTCGAGATCCGTGAAGTGCGTGGCCGTCCTGGCAAACTCGTATGCGCCCTTCAACGCCCATTTCATGTGTCCCCCCTCCGCTGCCGCTGCCCCGAGGACGGTGCCACCCGCTGTTGCCCCGGCCTTCAGAAGCCGGGGCAGCGCACGTGCCCGCTCTGCTCCCGACCTCCGCCAGTCTGTGAGCTCCGAGGACACGGCCTCACCGGCGCCCGACACAGTGCCCGGGACGGGGCGCAGGCTCAGCGGGCTGCTCAACTGAAGGACCTATGAGGCGGCGGCCACAGGCGGCAGGTCAAAAGTGACACCGCGATTCTCCTCAGGCTGCACACGTAGGACCCGGGGCTCTCGGGAAACCCGGGCACTTGTACAATCAGCCTGGACGACAGGGGACGATGGGAAGAACGTGAGACCTGCAGCCAAGCGGCCTGGCTCTGAGCCCTGAGGCCCAGGCCTCGACGGGGCCGTGAGCCCCGGAAGGCCCAGGTTACACACCCCTGGGCAAGGAGGATGGTGATGTCCCCCCGGACACCTTGGCTGGGGAGCCCGGGCGGCAGCGCCCTGGCCCCGGCCCTAGCTTGGTGGGGGCGGCCTCGGTTCCAGCCCAGAGCTCCTGGGAAGAGGCTGGAGGGTCTGACGTGGGCGGCCGGGCGAAGTGACCACTCCACCGTTCAGGGGGGCAGGAGGGCAACGGGAGGCTCTCGAGAGGTCTGTGCACCGCCTGCCAGGTAGGGACACTCAGGAGACATTTGCGGAACGAAGAGGGAGGGAGTGGACACGCGCACGGCTGAAGGGCCGGGGACAGAGGGCCGATTCCGCTGGGCCCGACGGCGCTGGAGATGAAGGCCTGGGAGCCGACGGCAGCTGGGGAAGGACTGAGCAACAGGACTGCACGACGCTGGAATGCACGCCCCTGCGGGAGCGAGCGCGCCGTCCCTGGGGGGATGCAAGTGCAGGGCAGACGAGAGAGCCCTGCCCAAGACCGCGGTCACAAGGCCCCGAGCACCGGGCGCAGCTGCTTCGAGCAAAAACTCGCTCAAAGAGTCCCTTTCCACGGGGTTTCGGCAGCCGCAGTGTAGACCAGCGGGCGACACTCCTAGAAAGGGCCAGAGAGAAACCTTCGGGGCTTGGCAGGCCACAGGGTCTGTGTCGCAATCCTCAGCCCTGCCTGCCTGGGCCTCCCGCCAGGGCAGCCGGAGCGGTGCAAAGGACGGACGAACAGGGCTATCCCTTTCCTTGCCCGACTGCTGTGGCTAGAACCTCCGACAACAGAAGTGGCAGCGGGGGACACCCGGCGGGGAACGCTTTCGGTCTTTCACCACGAAGGACGAAGCCAACGGGCCCGCGTTCGAGTTTAAAAATTTCAGCCCGCGCTTCCGTCTCCGCGGGCTCAAAATTATAGAAAACAATTAAATAAATGAAAATAAAATGAAAATAAATGAAAATAAATGAAAATAAAAATGTCAGCCTGGAATTGATAGCATCGTGAGATTTCGCCAAGTAGGTCAGAGAGAGAGAATCACACAAAATGTTCTATACGTAACGTGCACTCGCGTGCGTGCGTGTGCATGCGTGTGCATGTGTGTGCGCACGTGCATGCACAGACACACACAGACATGCACACGCACACACACACGCACACGCGAGACCAGCAAAAACGGAGCCCCCCTAGCTGCCCGCCCTGAGCTCACGTAAACCGTGTGGAGACGAGTTAAAATAAATGGTTTTCGTCGAACAAGAGCTGAGCGCCTGGGGACGACGGCTGCTAACCTGGGCACGAACGGAGCAGCTGTGCGACACGAGGGGCACACGGAAACCTGCCTGGACTGGGCACTCGGTTCCCGCGTCGCCTGATGGGAGCTGAGAGTCGTGGAGAGGAAGACGCAGACAGGATGACGCGGACACCCCATGCGGTGCGCCTGTGACCCCGGCAGCAGGAGATGGGGGTGGACGCCTGCTCGCGTTCACAGGCAACGTCCTGGGTTAAAACGAAAGGCGTCTGCGTCACGCTCCCGATCCCTCTGTAACAACCTTTCTCAACTGCGCAGCTCCTCGCTGCCAGAGCCGGCCGTGCCAGACGAGTGCCCCTCTGGCCACGGCAGCGCGGTGGCCACCGGGCAGGGCGACGGGACCTCATCCTTTTCCAGCTCCTTTTGCCGTTCAGGGCCTCCGGGACGTTCGCACGCGCGCGTGCTGCCTGCTCCTGCGGAGGAGGGAACGTGCGACGACGTTTCTTCTCGGAGACCCCACTTCTTCCAGGGGACGGCAGGAAGAAATTCAGGCGGCCGCCCCGCCCCGGCCAGCGCTGTCCCTGGAGAAAGGACCCACAGCGCGGCGAAGGGAAGCGGGAGGAGGGTGGGAAAGGAGCGGCGTGGCCGACCCGCGCCCGGGCCCCTTCCGTCGAAACCCGCCCCCACGTTCTCGTGATTGCGTCTTCTCACGTTTGAAATACGGTTTGCCAAGCCAGGACCCCGTCGGGGTCAGTGAGGACACGGACACCAGGGGCTGGGGGAGCCGAAAGCAGGTCGACCTGGCCCATGCTCCGTGCCAGGCACACGCGGGTCCCAGGGGTGCGGGGGCGGCCTCCACGCACCCCCAGCCTCCCTCAGACACAGGCACACACCACCGTGCCACGGACTCGGGGACATCGCGGGGCGTCCAAACCCGCAGGGGGACCAGGGTGTGCGACCTGGGATCGAAGGAAGGGAAGGATGTGGCCAGGTGGGACTGACACCCAAATCAGACCCCGGAACCCCAGGGGGGCAGGAGGCACCTCCAAACAGGGGTGGCCGCTTGAAACCTGCTTTCCTCCCTGCCCGCCCCCCACTCCCGCCCCATCCTCACCGAGGCTGCAGGCGGGGGAGCCACATTGAGGTTGCTGTGACCCCAGACCCCGCCGGCTCGGGAGGAGGCTTGCCCTGGGCGCCCCGTCCCCACGTGGCACCGTCCCCGTGTGGCCCTGACCCGGCAGAGCCTGGTGCCGAGGCGGGACTCAGAGGGCTGGGCTGGTACCCGAATGAACGACCAAACCGATGACCGAGTGAGCACGTCCTTCCCTCCACCGGGACCCCAGAGCCCCCGAGGTCAGGCACACTCCCCCTCCCGGAGGGTGGCCCGCACGTCACGCTGGACCCACAGAAACTGGGGCAGGCGTTCTGGAGACTTCTGGAAGTGAATTCCAGTAACGCAACCCTCGGGCTTATCTGCGAGCGCTGTCCTCGGGGACAAAACAGTGAGCAGGCTCCAGGGGCCGATAAAGATCCCTCAGAAACCAGTCTGGGCGGCGGGGGGGGCGGGGCGCAGAGGGGAACATGTTTAAAGTGGAACCTGCCCGGACCCTAACGGGAGGGAGGGGCGGGGGCGGGGGCGGCCAGCATCTGCGACCTTGTGGGGGGCGATGGGGGCCACGACAGACGAGGGGACGGTCAGACACCGCCACGTTCTCTTTCTGACGCCGCGAACGCAGGACGCGCAGTTCAGCTTGGCGGTGAGCACGCTGCGTGCCCTCCTGACGGGTCGGTGGCTCTCAGCCCGTTGACCGGTCACCCCAACTGGGGGGACCCTCTTCACTGGCCACTGACACCGACGGGCTCACCGCACGGTATGTGCAGGTTTGTTTTGTCCCTAGAAGAACTGCCTCCCGCTTCAAAGAGGGGAACAGCCACCGGGGTGGATGGGGTGGGGACTCGGGGTCCAAAGCTAGCGTCTGGGGGTGAGGGGGGCGCCTCCTCCCAGGCTGCCGAGGCGGGCCCTGAAGGAGGCGCAAAGGCTGCTGGGTGGATGGCACGCTGGGGCTGTCCCCTTCCACCTCCTCCCGGCGATCCCGGGACGAACGACCCCGAGACGAGCGTCCGTCCACCACGTCCCGGCTCCCTGGTCTGGCCACCAGGGAGGCCGGCTGAGAGAGGCCACGGGGGAGGCCGGCCGTGTGCCCCGCCCCCGTCCCCTGCACCACCAGCACCCGCTTCCCCTGGAACCGAGCCGGAGCCCTGCCCAGAAGCTGCCTGGACCCTGAGGCCTCGCACGCACGTCCGCACCCTCACGCACACGCCCCCCCCGAGCACACACTCACACACGCCCGCAAACACACTTCCACCTCCCGGCCCGAGTCCTCCTCGTGGCCTGGGGTCCGGCCACCCGAGCGGCTCAGTCTTCCCGAGGGCGGCCACGTGTTCTCCTCCGCGGCTGCCCCTCGAGGGGAGGGGGCACCACACAGGTCAGCGGCTCGTTTTCTGGTTCCTTCCTGTTTGCTGAGCACCCTACAGGGGACGCGCGTGCATCGCGTTTACTGTCAGAGAAAGTTCAAGGGCACGGCTTTCGGGAGCCGGAGACGAGCCGTGCGTCGCGGGACAAGAGGGACACAGTCGTGCGTAACCTCGTCGGACTCACGAAACGGCACCGGGCTCCGGCGCCAAGGATGAGGGAACCGAGCGAGCGGCCTGAGGCCACCAGTGATGCGTGACCCGACCCCAGGGCACGGCTTCTTCCCTCCCGGGAAGGGGCTTCTCGGCGTTTCGGAGAGACGGGGGGGGGAGGACCTGCTGGGAAGGGGCGCCGAGCGCGTGGCATGCGAGAAGCCTGCCTTACTCGTTTGATTATAAAATATTTCTGAGCCACCAGATGGCACGACGGCGGCTGCAGAGGCCCCGATGGCTTTCCTCCATTTCTGTGCAGGGGGCTCCATTCCAGGGACCTGAAGCCTGACACCAGGGAGCTGGCCGGGAGGGCCGGGCAGGCAACAGCCGCTCAGCGTAGGGAACGCCGCCCCAGGCTGCCACGCAACAGGTGCGCGGGCCTTCAGCTGGGCCCCGGGCCCTGGGCAGGCGCCTTCTGGCGCCCATCCCTGGTGGCCGCCCGCCCGGGGCCCGGGGCCCTGCCGCGGAATCAGTCCTGGGCTCAGAGACGCGGCCTCGCTCCCTCGGGGACGGCCCCCTTGGGGAAGGAGGGAACATCAAGGCCCGGCCTTCCGAGACCAAAGCCACAAGGCGGCTGGGCTCGCTCGGGTCCTCCGTGGGGCTGGCCCTGCCTTTCTGGTTTCGTTTCGTTTTTAGAAGGACCCTCCGTGCCTGGTCGTCCACAGCTCGATGACCCAGTT
This sequence comes from Cynopterus sphinx, assembly GCA_030015415.1. Taxonomy (NCBI): domain Eukaryota; kingdom Metazoa; phylum Chordata; class Mammalia; order Chiroptera; family Pteropodidae; genus Cynopterus; species Cynopterus sphinx. Next base: position 2,355,123 of record CM057383.1, on the reverse strand, counting down.
AAAAAGCAACAAGAGGTCAGGGCTCTGGGCAGACGCACGCCGGCCCCGCTCTGCCCGGCGTGCACTTCAGAGACCTGGTGCTAGAAGGTGCTCCGCAGCCTGAGGGGCTTCCTGGAGGCCGGGCGGAGGAGGCCTGCTCTGAACGACGGGCCTGGGAAGAGGGGGCCGCGGGCCGCTGTCCAGCACGGGCACCGTGGAGAGACCGCAGAGGGACCCTTTGGCCTCCCGCCCGCCCAGCGAGAGGACAGAGAAGACCACATCAGTGGCCAGCCTAAACTGCCCCCGGCGAGGATGCGCTGTGTGTCTGGCCTTCAAACCGAGTCGGTGTGGCCGGAGCACTGACCCGGCAGCAGCCACCCTTGATCCAAGCTCTGCAGGCGGAGGCACCTGCAGTTTGCAAACCCATTCACCAGAGGCCCCGACCAAGGCCGCTCCTCGTTCCGCACATGCTACCGACTTCCAAAGTCGGAAGCAAGAGGAAAAGCAACCCTGGACGCAGCAGGAAGGTGCTAGGCTGGCTCACCCGCCCGCCTGGTGGCCCGCCATCTGAACACTGCTGGGGGCGGGGAGAGTAAGCTGCCACCAGTCCTTCACACTCTAGTGCGAATTAACCACCAGTTTTATTCATTTCCCACCGAAGAGAGCCACTGCTGCCCGGATGGGCCTTCTCAGCGAAGGGGCAGGGGAAGAGGGGACAAGTGACGAGTGTGCTGAGTTTCAGGACACGCCATAGCCTTGAGCTCAAGGCCACAGGACAGACAGACAGACGAAGAGAATCCTCAGAGGCCGGCAGGTCAGCCTCCAGAGTGTGGGGCGGCTCAGCCAGGGAACAGACCGTGCCTCTCCTTGCCCCGAGACAAAGCAAAACCCACCTGGAGGGAGCCACGGAAAGGACCTAACACGTGGCTTAAACACGTGCGGCTCCTCACAGCCCGGACGCCTCCGCACGTCCTGTTCCTCGTGCGTGGACTGCACTCACCCCGATTCCTCCCCGTGCCCGGAGCCCTACAGGCCGGCAAGAGCCCCTCCCGGCTGCAGGACTCAGTCCCTCCCGGCGCTCTCTGGGTGCTCGTCCCGCGGGCTCTGTTATCTATGTCTGGCCGCCCTCCATCTGGCTGGGGACCAGCCCTTTATCGCCGATCCCAGGACGCGGCAGGCAGGGCCGCGGCGGTCCAGGGGCGCCTCCGAGAGAATGCGGTGTGCCCCCTGGAGCTGAGACGACCGTCCGGCTACACAGATCCTGTCTCCAAGCTCACACACCCCATGTGAAGGGAACGGCGCGGCTGTGGACGGCGGACCCGCTCCACCTCCAAACGGGTGGTCCTTTTCAAAACGTGCGTTTCCCTCAGGGTCGTCCCTGGTGTTGCCTCTAAGACGGGGACATCCCACTGGGGTCCACGCCAGCCCCGGCTCCGCTGCCTCCCCACCTCCCTCCGCGGCCTTAGGACACACACAGCCCCAGCGGCGAGAATCACTTCCCAGCCTACAGCGCCCACCTCGGCGTCTGAGGTCTTCCGGCTGCTTCCACGCGTCTAGGAGAGGAGAGCCCAGAGCAGAGCCATTCCAGGGTTAATTAAAGAAAATCGGCAGGGCTGCTAGAGCTCTTTCTCGCCCAGGGGAGAGTAAACAGGACAGGGACACAGGCGGAGGGGAGGTAAGGGGTCTGGGCACTGCCCGCTGGAGAGACAGGGACCCGGGGCCCTGCAAGCCAGTCTCTTCTCAAGCGGTCCTCAGAGATCAGACCAAGTCCCAAAGGGCTCCCCCGCCCCCGCACCCGAGGTGACCGCATAGGAGCAAAGCTTGGGAGCGACGAGCTTAGGCTTGGAGGCCAGCTCTGCCCTGACGGAGGTGTGTGGCCCGCCACTTCGGTCCCCTCCACGCCAGCATCCCCGTGGGATGAACGGGGGCCGCCCCGGGGGCATTCCCGCAACTCCCTAGAGGCGGCCCCTCGCTGTCAGTGACTTTCTGTGTCACCAGCATGAAAGGCACAACGATTCCTCCGCCAATCCCTGGGAACGTCATCCCGACGAAGACCGTGGTGCGGTTTTTAGCAACAGGCCCAAGAGGAAGCACTATCGCCCCGTCCGAGTCAGGAGACCGGGCTCAGAGAGGTGGGACCCCCTCTCCCAAGCCACACAGCGGGTCGGGGGGGAAACTGCACACCCAGGTCTGTGTGTCGGGGTGGGGGGGGGGATGGCCGGGGAGAAGGTGGTACAGGCGCACACACGCCCCCGCCACCCCCCCTCGCGTTTGATTCCCGAAGTTCTGGAAGGTCACAGTTGGAGAAACAGAGGGATGATGTCACGCGGCCACGCAGATCGACGTGGTCAGGCCCAAGAACTTCGGCCCGACGTCGCGAAGCCCAGGTGGTCCAGGAGCCCCCCGCATTTCGAGACAGAAGGAAAGCGTCTTCTTCCCTCTGTAACCCCAGTCGTCACCTCCCACCTGCCCAGCCTGCGCCTCCCGGGGCGGGCAGAGAGGGGAGCACAGCGGCCATGGCGGGGGGACGCAGGTGCCCCAGGCCCGCTGCGGGCCTGGCTCCCAGCAACCCCGAGAGGCCCGCCGGCCCAGGGAACTGTTTCGCCAGCCCGGCCGCCCCCCAGACATCCCACCTCCCAGACGTGCACGCTCCACCCCACGAGCACACGCTGGCGCCTCCCTCGCCGCGCTGCGGCCCAGCCCTGCAAGCGGCCATGCGTGGCCTCCTCCTCACAGACGGGGAGACTGAGGCTCACCAGGACGAAGCTGTTTCAAAGTCACACGACTGATACCCAAGCCTGTCCGTTCCCGCAGGCCGCCTGCCAACGCTTTGTCAGAACACTGCCCACCCTTGGCTTTATTTTATTTTATTTTACTTTATTATTTTATTTATTTTATTTTATTTTGTTTATTTTTTTATTATTTTATTTTATTTTACTTTACTTTATTTTATTTTTTATTATTTTATTTTTTATTTTATTATTTTATTTTTTATTTTTTATTATCTTATTTTGTTTTATTTTATTTTACTTTATTTTATTTTTTATTTTATTTTTTTTATTTTTATTTATTTTTTATTATTTTATTTTACTTTATTTTATTTTTTTTATTATTTTATTTTTTATTTTTTATTATCTTATTTTGTTTTATTTTATTTTACTTTATTTTATTTTTTATTTCATTTTTTTATTTTTATTTATTTTTTTATTATTTTATTTTATTTTATTTTACTTTATTTTATTATTTTAGTGTACAATTCAGGGGCTTCCAGTATATCCGTGAGGTTTTGCTGCCACCCCTCTCTGACCCAGACACTTCCTTCATCCCCCAGAGAAGCCCATCAGCAGCCACTGCCCATCCCTCCTCACCCCACTTTCTGTCCCTTCGGGTTTACCCATCCTGGCCATTTCGTAGACATGAACCGTACGGTAGGTGGTCTTGGTGACCGGCTCCCTTCGCTCAGCATGTCTCCGAGGTTTGTCCGTGTCGTGGCGGGGGTCGGCGCTTCCATCCCGTTGTGGGTGGCTAGTTCCCACGGTGTGGATCTGCCGCGTGTCGGAAACCAAACCTATTCATCGCTCGACGGATACGCCCGTCGCCTCCCCTGCACGACGCGGCTACGAGCAGTCGCGTGTGCGTGCGCTTTCGCGTGTTCCCTCGGGGAAAGACCCGAGCACGGAGCCGCCGGGCCGTGCTGTGATTCTGTTTCACTGTGCAGGGAGCCGCCCGGCCGTCTTCCCAAAGCGGCCGCCCCGTCTCTCGCTCCCGCCAGCCACGCGCGGCTGCCTTCCCCGCGGCTTCACCAGCACCTGCCGCTGCCGTCACCCCCCTTGGTGACTGACTCTAGCCTTACGGGGCGGGGTCTCCGTTGGCAGTTCACACTGCACTTCCCTGCGACCCCACGGGCTCCTCGCAGCGTCCACACAACGCAGGCAAAGGAGGGTTTTACTTTGCACAGATGCGTGAGCCGCAGGCTCGGGGAAAACGAATAACCTGCCTCAAAGATGCGAGCACGTCACCTCAGTCGCAAGGGATCAAACGGCACCAGGCACGGCACCAACTCCCATTCCCCTCCGGGCCGGAGACCGACCAGACACCCGCAGCCAGTCCTACGAGGGACCGAGGAGGGAGTCGTGCCCTTTGACCCGCACAGATGTGGGCCGTCACCAAGCAGCGCCGGTCCCCTTGGTCTAAACAGCGCCCTCCTGGGAAAAGGTCGCCCTCCTCCCGAGACAGTCACATCTTTCTCCTCCACCCTGCCCGACGGGATTAACCCGGTCCCTCTACTTCTCCTAAAAATAGCATCTCCCCTCCCCCGCCCAAGGATGATCAGCGACACTTTAATACAGGTTAAGCCGCTGCAGCCGCGGCCACGCGGCCATCCCCAGGGACGCGAGGGGACCCGCCAAGGCGCAGGGTCTCCCAGGGGACTGCACGACACACTGGGCGCGACCGGACACGCAGCACGAGGGAGGTTTCAGGCTCCGCTTCCCAAGGCCAGGGTGGCAGGGAGAGACCCAGGGGCCAGGGGCACAGCCCCGAGCGGGTTGAGCCTGGGCGTCGCGTCTACAAACCAGCAAAGGGACCTGCAACGCCGCACCTCACGCCCAGCCAGGGAAGGAAGCGGCCCCGAGGCGACCTGACTCCCATCGCAGCACCGAGCTGGGCACGCTGTTAGGGTCGCGGGCGGGCAGGTGGGAGTGTTTCCACGAAAGTGCTTTTTTCCCTTAAAAGTGGTCTGGGGACGAAGCATCGCGTCTCTTTCACAGCGGACGCGCAGTGCCAGGTTATAAAACCTGGTCGCACGGCAGACAGCAAACGCTTCGGGTGGGCCCGTTTCTCACCTAGCGGCCCTTCTACTCCCAGGAGCTGATGCAGAGGCAAAACCACGGCAGGTTGCCGCTGTGTCGCGGTCCCGGGCTGCGGTGTCACCTGCAGGCTCGGCTGCAGCGCAGGCGTGGCGATCTGCTCCCAGCTCACCCGTGGGGTCGCTGGCAGCCTCCCCGCAGGGCTTAGGACGCTTCGGGGAGCCCGTCACGGCTCGCTGGCAGGCTCAGCGTTGGCCAGCGGGATGACTGCGGCGTCCCCTCCCCCGCCCCGATGCCCAGGCTGACTGCCGACCGAACCCCACGGAGCCTCAGCACCTGCCACCTCCCATCGGCTCGGGCGTGGACCCCCCACACACACACGTCGCCTTGCTCCCCAAAGCTGCGATCGTCCCCCAAAACTGAGTTCCCGGGCTTACATCCGCCAGGCCACAGCGAGGGGTCAGCTGCGTGGCCTGGAAGCTCCCTGCCCTCCACCCCACTCTGCGAAGCGACCAGCCGGGGACCCTGCGGACACTCAGGCCAAGACAAGTGTCAGCTCCCTCAGCGCCCCAGGGAGCTCCGCCCGCCACACCCAGGCGGCTCCATCTCTGCCAGGCTCACCTTTCCTTCCTGGGCAGCCAGGGCAGCCCTAAGGCACAGCTGGGACAGGCCCCCTGACCTCAGCGACCTCTAGCAAACACACCTACAGGTGACACACACGGGGCTCCCTCAGCAAGCCCACCCAGGGCGCCCCTACAGCTCGGCCGGGGCCGCCGCCACGGGGTGGCTGGTGTGGCTGAGCCATCGCTGGCAGCTTATTTACTTCCCAGCCGCGGAGATCAGAGGCACCACAACAGAGGAAGAGGAAGGAGCAGCTGAAGATAACGCAGAGCCTCGAACAGGGGAGGAGGCAGAAAACATGCAAAACATGCGAACCCGCCCAAGGCTGGGACAGTCGGCCTCAGCTCGGCCAGAAAGGCGGGGTGGCCGGGACGCAGCCTGGGAAAGTCACCGGGAGGTCACCTCATACCCGGGAAAAGCACTCCCTGGACCCTTTCGTTCAACAAGGATTTCCTGAGTGTCTCCTGGGTTCGGAAACGGTGCTCGGTGACACAAAGGACGCGGAGGAGGGCCCAGCCCTGTGCTCGAGAACCCAGGCAGGAGGAAACGCGGGAGGAGGGGGCCGGGCAGGTCCTCGGGTGGCAGGAAGGACACGTGCGAGGCGGAGGCGGCAGGAGAGACCCGCTCTCGAAGGCTGGGCCTGGAGAGTGGCGGGAGAGAGGCGGGCAGGAGCCCAGGCAGGAGCCCAGGCACCAGGCAGTCCCCAGAGCTGGAGTGGCTCTCCGCAGACCGCTGCCAAGTCCCCGAGGCGCGCAGCAGGGGGGCGGCGTGGTCACGCACCCTAGAGAGCCACTCCTGTGGCGGGAGGAGAGGCGGGAGGTGGACGTGGCGCAGACGGCGGGTGCCACACGCGCGGACCTGGCACTGAGGGGCGCGTGAGCGAAATCCCCCGCCGTCCCCATGGTGAGCGCCAGGCACGTAAACGTATCGTCATCTAGGCCAGTCCCGTACAGCCTCACCACCCCTGCCACGGGCGACGGGCCACGGTGTCACCCCAATTACAGGCTGCCGTCCTGCCCCCGGGACCTCAGGGTGCGGCGGTACTTGGAGACGGGCCCTTTAAAGAAGTGATTCCGTTAGAATGAGGTCAGCGGGGTAAACCTAATCCACGCTGACTGCCGTCCTTAGGAGGGGTGACCGGGACACGCGCAGGCACAGAGGGGCGGCCGCGTGAGGACACGGTCAGGCGACGGCTGTCTACCGGCCACGGAGAGGGGCCTCAGGAGGGCCCACCTTGCCGACACCCTCCGGACCGCTGACCGGCAGCTTCCAGAACTGTGAGAGGAGAAATGCTGACGGCCAAGCTGCCCGTCAGAGGAAACGCCGAGAGCGGTGCGGCTGAGTGACGCGCCTGCCGAGAGACGGGGAGGGGCAGCGCGGGACCCACGTCGCCCACTGATGCTCCAAAGCCAGGGCTCCGGCCACTGCCCTTACAGGGCTAAACAAGCACGTCCTCGTGAAAAGCTCTGTCGTCCACCCAGAAGTTCAGGGCTGGCCGTCTTCCCTCCGCACCCGAAACCATCAGGCCGGCCTCGCTGTCCCCATTCCCTGGGTGCCCACGCGAGACCCTCGTCACGCACCCGCCACTCGGAAAAAGAAAACACCTCTAGCTCGCCGCAGTCGCTACACGAGTCAAGTCTTTGGTTTAAAAGAAAAAAAAAATCGAAAGGACCAAGATCTGAACAACAGGAAGTGCCGTGAGGGCTGAAGACCAGACGTGCAGGCAGAGGAGCACATCGGTCCCCCTGGGCTGCTCAGGGGTGCTGCAGCCGGACTCTGGGGCCTGGGGCTCGGCCCCAGCAGGAGGCGACTGGTCTCACTGGGACGAAGGAGTCGCAGGGCTGCACCCCCTCCGGAGGCTGTGAGGGAGAACGCGCCTCCTTCTCCGGCCTCCACCGGCCGCCCGCACCTCTCGGCTCGTGGCCCCTTCCTCCGGCTGCAAAGCCGGCAGCAGGGCCGCACCCCCCGGCCCACTCTCATGCCACCAAGCCGTCGGCTGACGACAGCCAGGGAAGGCGTTCCGCACGAGGGCACTGGGCCCACCGCGTGGCCCAGGACACTCTCCGCACGTCGAGGTCCTCGGCTTTGGATGTTCGTCCAGTTTTGCTGATCACAGTGGTCTCGTTGCAGTTAAAATAAATAAACAGATGAACAAGTATAAAAACAAAGGTGTCCATCTCCTGACAGCACAAAGCCCTTTACACCACGAGGATCCCACAGGGCTGGGCAGTGGGTTTCGAGCTCCTGGGTGCACTCACCCCCCTCCCCCCAGGCAGCTCACAGGCCTCCTGAGGCTGCCCCGTCTGTCCCGACACAGCGGGGGTGGGTAGGGCAGGGAAGCTGCGTTTCACGTCTTCCCCAGAACCCCCCACAGGCCCGAAGGGCTGGGGCAGAGAGTGTGCAGGCAGGGGGGTACCCCCGTCTTCACCAACGAATCCTGCGGAGCACCCGCTCTGCGCCAGGCGCCGCTCCCCGCTGTGTCCCAACGCAGACTGTCACTGAGCCACGCTTCCCCGGGACACGGGGCCGGGCCGGCCTGAATCCCAGGAGCCGCTCGGGCACAGAAAGGGCCTCTGCTGCAGGCTTCTCACACCCATGGAACCTGGCGGCCGCCACGCACGGAGCTGCTGCGACGGCCATCAGGACAGAGGCGACACGTTCGGGCCTGGTGCTAACCGTAAATCACCCACTCGCAATGTAAATATAGAAAGTCATTAGCGGGAACGCCATCTGCAGAGAACGCCACCCAGGAATCCGGGCCGCGCAGCCTGGCTCTGGGTAACACCATCCTCCACCAACATGGGGCACAGCTCCCGGCCAGAATGAAGTCCGGGGGCTGGGCTGGAGGGGAGACGCACCCGCAGATGACTCTGGTCACGCGTCCCTGCCCAGTCCTAAAATAAAGGTAAATCAGGAAAACCCCATCGGGCCCCGATGTCAATACAACGACGAACGTGAACATGGCACTTTGGTGTGCACAAGCTCTTGTGACGGCCTGACCGGGCCCGTAGAGCTGACGGGGCAGGAAACCGAGGCGCTGAGCAGCTACGTGACGTGCTTGGGCTCCCAGCACCAGGGTGCAGTCCCGCCACACACCATCGTGAGGGACCCAAAGAGGCGGCAAGCAGGACAGGCTCCCCCAAAGCTTGCCCGCATCGCCCACAACACACCCCGCGGCGCTGCTCTGCACGTGCTGGGGTGACAGAAAGACCCCCCCTCGATACACATTTTGAAATTTCGTCTAACGTGACCCAGAGCAATGCAAACTCCTCTTCCAGCTCTTAGCCGTGGCGGCGAATCACAGAGAAGGCGAAGCTGAACGGCAGGTGGGCTCGGGGGGCAGGAGCCTTCCCCGTGCTGGACAGGATGCGGGGCCACAGGGAAGACACACCCAGCTGAGGCCCTGGGCACGCTCCCCTCCTTGGGGAGGCTGCAGCCGGAGGCACTGGCACCACCGCCCTCTAAGTTACGGGGTCCACAGGTTAGAAAAGGCCAGCCCCATGCGCCCCGGCCACCCGGCAAAGAGCTTGCACAACAGCCTGGCGAAGGGCTCCCGGAGGAGCTGATGCCCAGGGCTGAGCCAAGGAGACAGCGGAGAGAAGGGCTGGAGGCCGGAGGACAACGGTCCCACCCAGCTGGACGGCGGGATGGATATGGGGCGAGAGGCCGCAGCGGCCCGAGGCCCAGGCTGGGAGCCGGAGCATCTGTCGGCCGGCGCCCGCCAATTTCAGCGTGCGTGGGGAGGGGCAGGGGGCCAGTGCGCTCTTAAAAGCAGAACAAGTGTCAAGTGACACTGCCCCGATGCTCCTCCCCGAAAGGAGAAACCACACATCCCGTGTGTGCATCAGAGCTGCTCCCAGGGAGGGCGGCGAGCCCCTCACGCAGGCTCCGCCGGCCTCGATCCAGCCTCCCCCCCATTCTCACCGCGATCTCCCCCTGGCCCGGCGAGCCCGCCAGGGCAGGGGGCCTTCCCTCACTCCGCAGGTGAGGACACAGAGGCTCGGGGCGCCGGGGCGGGCCAGCACACACCCCGTTTGCTAACTCCCAACCCAAGAGTCCAGCCACCCCCACCAGACCCAGTCTCCAGCCCCCAAAGAGTGACTGGTCAACGTTTTGAAAGCAGGATCCAATCGCCACAGGGTTCCCCCACCCAGGGTGATATGCCAACATGCGCCGGAGCCACCTCCCACCTTCCCAGCGCCGTGCTGGGGCTGACCCGCCAGCATGCACTTGGCCAGTGACCCCAGGAGGCAGGGGGACCCACTCCACAATTCCTCGAGAAGCAAGGCCAAGAGAATGTGGCTGACCTGATTACCCTTCCTCGCCCCCGAGCAAGACCGGCAGTGCACAGGCCCTCCGGGGAGACCTGCCCCCTCGGCTTGATCCATCCGGAACGTGTGCAGGGAGCACCTAGCAGGCCACCGGTCCCCGGATGGAGGACGGATGACGGCCCACGGCAAACAGCCTGCAACCTCAGGGCCTGCTGCCCCCTCCGGGGCCTGGCGCGCAGGCGAACAGTCCGACTGCTCTGCAGCAGGTGAAAGGTCCCTGCAGTAACCTGCCTCCCAAGGGAGCTTAAACGTCCCCAACCGCTCCATCATGCCCCGGCCACCGCCCCCCACGGGGCGGGAAAAGGCCAGTCCGGTCTCAGCAGGAAGAACCGGACCGCGGTCCCACATGGGCACTAACCGCCCAGTTCAGCCGGAGAGCAGGACCCTGGGGCAGGGAGTGCGAGTCAGCCAGGTGGCACCTGGGCAGGTGCTCCGGGGCCTCCTCCCGGCCGGAGCAGATGTCAACCACTTGCAACTCCAGCGCTCCACGCCCTGAAGCCACATGAACTACGTGTGTGGGGAGGGACGCTGCTCTGCAGGGCGGCCCAGAAGAAGCATCGTGGTGGCCCTGGGCCCAGCGCTGGGAGCCGAGGCCTCGCCAGCAGGACTCTGGCGAGGAGCGCGGCTGGGACCGGCTCCAAGCAGCCCTCGGAGGAGGCAGGTGCAGGGAAAAGCCCAGAAGCGTGGGACCCCGGGCTCCCTGCGAGACAGGCATGCCAGCCAGCGCCCGGGAGCCCGCACCAAGCCTGCACGGCCACCTGACAGCCAAGACCGCGGACGGGGAGGGACAGGTCGCCTCTGAATCCCGGTGCCCTCATCTGTCCAACAATTATGGCCGCAGAGAAAAAGCTCCTGGGAAACGTGATTACAGCAGCTAAAGGGTTAAAGGTGCTCAGAGTCCAGCCCAACAACCCTCCCTCCACACACACACACACCCCAGAACAAACATCGCCCGGTTTGCTCACTAGCCACGCCAAGACGATAAAGAATTCGATTTCCACCAAAGGTCAGTGAAGGCAGGTGAGGCAGGACCGGGAGCTACGTCTTCACCTTCCCTGGGCACGGTCCCCAAAAGGCAGGCCGGACACCCGCGGCCCTATCAGCAACCCCAAAGCTGGATGCAGCGATTTCGGGGGCCGAGGGGCTGTCCCCACCGGCAGAGATCTGAGGCCCTCGGGCAGTGAGTGACGGTCTTCCCAAGGTCAGGAGCAGGCAGACCCGCAGAACCCAGCCCCGAGAAAGACAGTCACAGGCCGAGCCAGACCAAGGAGGAAATTCCAAACGACAGGCCGGCACGTAGAGTGCCGTCGTCATGGCAACCGAAGGCTTAACAACTTTGGCATTTCCACAACCTTTGATTGATCCGCTCCCGAAATCAGCATCACAATGAAACAGTATCTGCATTCGGTGTGTTTCAGTTGCTTTTACGGAGTCTGGGCTTCTCCCGACAACAACGAGGTGCGCCAGAGCAGGACCCTTCAGAACAGCGAGATGAAAGCTAATCATTTAAATCCTTCCCGGACTTCCTGAAGTACATTTTGCTCATCTCCTCCCCCCACCCCCGCCACCCCAGAAGACAGCAGGGCCGAGGTGAACTGGGCGCAGCACCGACGACAGGGCCAGCCCTTCAGCTGTTCCCAGGCATGGTTCGTGCCTCGAGAAGGTGCTGCCCTTCTGGACCAGTAAGGACATGGGGTGCAGGTGGGAGGCGAGGAAGCTCACCGGGGGGCCAACACCTGTAACTGCCCCAACCCTTCCGCTGAACATCCATCCACCCGAGGGCCAGCCGGGCCTGATGCAAAGCGCAGCACAGGATGGCGGTGGGGACAGGAAGGCAGAGCACGTGCAAAGGCCCAGCGGAGTGGAAGGGTGACAGGGAACTGCCAGTCAGCGGAGTTCAAGGTGTCAGCACGGGGATGAAGCGTGGGAAGGCAAGGCCGGCTTTTCCAGCCGCGCTTGGTGTCGGGACGCTGCTCTCGAAGGCAGGGGGTCCGGAGGGCTCACTGCCAGGCCGTGAGGGGAAAGGGCAGGGGACGGTGAAGGCAGCACGGGGACGGGAGGGACCGGCGTGGATCTGGGGATCTTAGTCTTGACGACTGACTTAGAGACCAAAGTGACAGGACGGGGGAAAGGACGGCTGAGAGGGGGCAGGCATGCTGTGTGCCCGAGCAGGCTGGGGTCCTCTGGCAGACCTGGGCACACGCGGAAGATCTGGTTCGGATGCTCCATCCAATCCCGTAAAACCCAGCGAGCGGAGGCTGAGGCAAGAAGGGTTTCCCCGTGTCCAGGGCTGGGGCAGAGGGTCGAGAACGCCATCCGAACCCCAGAGCCTGTCCCTCCTTTACATCCTGCCCATGTGCATTCCAGCCTCGCGGTCACAGGCTGGCTGTGACCTTCCAGAAACGACACCCGCTTTCCAAGCAGGAAGACGACGAACGGGCCAAAAGCCTTCCGTCGTGGGACCTGGCTTTTTCTCCGGGAAGGGAGCTGGGACGAAGGAGCATGCCAGGGCCTTGAGCTGACGTCACACGGGCCCCGAGTCCCTGGGGTGGCCCGGCTGGAAGGTGAGACCTCGAGCTGTCTCGACTCTGAGCAGAAGGGCTGCGGCTGCCGTGTCCCCGTCCAGCTTCCACGAGGCCGGGTCCCTTATGTCTTTGCTCTAATGTCACCTCCTCGTGAGGCCTCCACTGGCCTCCACATTTAAAAGTCCGTCTCGCCCACTCCCTATCTAACACCCACTCCCCTCTACCAGTGGATTTTCCAGGCCTATCCCCGTCTACGTGCGTAAGCCCTGAGAGGGCAGGGTTCTTGCCTGATCCCCCTCCTGGCACAGAGCCTGGCGCGCAGTGGCAGCTGAATGAATGAATGAATGAATGAGAGCTGCCAGGGAGCCACCGATGGGGGAGCCCCCTTCCCCACCTGGGGCCGCCCTTTCCAGGCCCAGGTCTCTGATTAAACAAAGCCTACTCAACACCCACCCGGGCACCTACTCAACAAAGAGCCCCCGGAGGGAGGAGAAATGAGACCCACCCGCCTTTGGGAGGCGACTGGGCCAGGCAGGACCAGAACCTGGCAGGTGGCCGGGCCGTGGGAGCCGGGGCAGCCATGGACCAGGAAAAGCAGGGTGTCTGAGCAGGCCCAGGAGGCTTGTTGGAGGAGGCGACGCCTGAGCAAGACTGGGAGCTGTGAAGGCTCTCTGGGAGGGTGCAAGGAGCCACAGGGTATCCCAGGAGGGGTTAGGAGCAGCCCGCGTTCCTCTCCTCAAACGATGGGGAATCGAGATGCGTCCTCTCTCCCCCACGACCCAAGGACCAAGGCCCCCAGCAGCAGCTCCCCCCAGAAGGCTAGAGTTCGACGTGAACAGACCCAAGAGTCTGACACCACAAGACCCTGCCCCACCCCGCCCTTCACCCCGACGGAGGTGACCACACGGCCCGCTGGGCTCCAGGAGCAGGTTAAGGGGAACTGCTTGCTCAACAGGCGCCCTGATATGAGCCAAGGAGACTGCATTTAATCTGAACGGGAAGTGCCCGGGCCGCCCCGCACACAGCCTGGCAGTCTCTCCCCTGCCTGGCAGGCCGAAAGATGGGGCAGGCCCCGATCCGGGAGATGGCTGAGCAGATTCGAACGCCAACCCCTTTCCTCTGTGGGGCCTGGACAATCCCCTCCGCTGGCCTCTTCTGTGGGCTGACATCTCACAGGAGGAAAATGAGAACCACGGCTGACCCCAGACTGGGAACTCCGTTTCCACGAGAGGCGCCACGAAGACCCAGCGAGGAAATCTGTTTGAGACCATCGTGTCAGAGGCGGGAGGACGTGGACACAAAGAGCTTAGTGGTGATGATGGTGATGGTCATGGTGGTGGTGGTGGTGACGGTGACGGTGACGGTGATGGTGATGATGGTGGGTGGGGTGGCGATGATGGTGATGGTGGTGACGGCGATGATGGTGATGGTGGTGACGGTGATGGTGGTGATGGTGGTGACAGTCCTTTCACTGAAATGGCACTTCAGAGTTTACAGCAGGTCTAATGGCTATTTTACAGCCATCCTGGGAGGGAGGTTTTATAATTCCCACTTCACTGCAGGTGAAGGCGGATGCTGTGGAAGCCTCGGGGAGCGGAACGGGTTAGGAACAGGGTCCCATAAAGGTGCCTCTCCCCGCAGAAAGCACACTGTTCACTATCCATGAGCCGGCACCAAGAAGACACTCTCGTCTGCGGTTGTGCGCGAACCAGAGTGTAACGAGGTGGCACGTCCCACCAGGGTGCGTGGGGCCTGAGGCTTGTTTTCTTGCTCACGTCGCAGCATCTTGTGTGGCCAGAGGACGGAGCTCGCCCAGCAGACCACGGAGCACACAGAGGCCGGAGTCTGCCGCTGTCTCAGCACCGCCAACATCCAGCCCGGGCCACCAACTCCGTTCGACACCCACGTGCAGCCTCTCCGGGCTGTGACAAGCCCACGGGGGTCCCCGTCGGTGGACAAGCTTGTGCAGGATGGGCTGCCCAGCAGCAGGGCGGCAGGAGGCCTCTGCTTACGAAAAAAGAGTGGACGCGCCTTCACTGATGAACTAACCGACTGCAGGGAGGTGCAGGGCGGGAGAGAGGGGCGGGGATGCCCGCCACGGGCCCCCGGTGTCCCGTTTCCGTGGGTCTGAGGACGCTGAATGACTGGATGAACGGACAAAGAATTCCGCCAGGTGTCTGACAAGACCCAGAAGGGCAAAGAGCCTGCCGCACGACTAACCACCAAGCGAATGTCTTTCAAACGATTGGATGGGGAGGGACCCAAGAACAGGCACGAACGGGCTTTTTTTAGCATAAAAAATGACAGGAAGCAGACTGCCAAGGCACTGGTCTACATGCGGGGAAATGGCTGTGAACAAGAGCAGCTCCACCCCAGCAGTCGCTACGGCCTCTCCGCAGCGAGGCCCAGGCCGGCTCGCCCTGCAGGCCAGCGAGTCGGGTCGGCCCACGGTCCCTCCGCAGACCCCGCTGTCTCGGGTCACCACCCCGAGGGAAGGGCCCCCAGTGACCTTGCCCGCCGGGTAGCCCAGGGCCCGGAGCAGGCTTGGCGCACACCGTATGACTATTGGGTCACGCGGGGTGTCCGTCACACGCGTGAAAGAGCGCAGTCCTATCTTGGTTAAAAGGCTTTGTTCTGGCTGTTTCGGGGAGGTGTGCCCCCGATGCACTTAAGCGTAGGGTTGCCCAGTGTTCACAATTAAGCAAACAGAAGGGAGGGCGAAATTATGTCAGAAACCACTTACTTATTAGTAAGTCAACGAAAACATGCAGCCTTTGTTTGGAAAAATTCAATCCGTACACGCAATCTCAGAAACAGCACAAAGGTGAGGCCGACTCCTTTTCCAGGTCAGCTGGGATACCCAGGAACCCACAGGGATGTGCCCATCTCCATGGCTACCTACCTGTTTCCGGGGATAGGACCTCCTTCCTGCCTCTGTATGGAATCCTGCAACAACCTGGGGCCCGGCTTTTGAAGAAGACAATTTCCGAACCCAGGAGCCACACTCATCTTTTTTTTTTTAATAAATATGCTTTCCTTACGGTGAAGATCCTGAAATAATTCACCAGATGTGCATGAATTTCGCTGACAGATTTTTTTCTCAAGATCATAAATACGGACAGCAGATGATTAAAATGCGATTTAAAATAAATTCTGTACCCCGAGAAAGGACACGCAGGCCCTGAGCTAGCAGCAAAGGCAACCTCTGGTTTCTCACTCTGGATAGGAATAGGATTTGCCTGGAGAGACAGCCCAGTCCCCAAGCACCTCTCGCCTTCATTTACCCCGAAATTAATCTTCTATATTAGCCAATTTCTCTGACGGCTGGCCTGCTTTTCATAACTTTCCACTGCTGCTGACTCAATATCCTGGACTCAGATGGATTAAACCTCTGAAAAACGATGGGAATAACCGCCTACGAGGCCTTGGGAGGCGTGCCACCCGGACGGCTGTGACAAAGGCTCAGACGGCCCTGCTTACCAGCCGGCGAATAAACAGTCAACCCGACATCAGCCCACGGTAACCCCGGGCCAGCCCAAGGCCAGCCCAAGGTCAGCTCAAGGTCACCTCGAATTGCGAAGCGGGAGCAGCACAGGGATGGGAGAAAGACCACTCCGAGGACCCTCCGGCCCACCCCACGGGAGCTGCAGACGGGCCGCCTTTCCCCAGGGGCGTCGTGCAGAAAAGGCAGGGACGGGGAACAGAAAAAGTGGTTTTCGAAAGGGAAGCTGAAAAGCAGCAGCCTGACGGGCAAACAAGAAGTCGACTGTTCCTGGAAGAGAGCCACCTCATGAATACTTGGTGATTAGAAAAAGGGAAGGAAAAGCAAAGACGAAGTGGGGCGGGGCTGGGGGTGGGGGGCACAAGGACATCGAATCACCCCACGACAGCAGGAGCCACGAGGGCGGGTTCCAGGGGAAGAAACCAGGCGAACGCCCAAATTCGGGCAACGTGAAAAAGACACACGTGCTAGAGCACGAACTTCGTCTGTCCCCTGCCACTTCTCGGAGGACACGGGCATTTTTCCCTACACCCCAGTTCACAGCTCCTCGGCACTGAATTTCGACGCGGCGAACGCGCGCTAAGGGTGCACCGCGATGACGTTCCACTAATTAAAATGTCGTCACAAGTGTGGAATGTGTGGGTTCCAGCCAGGCTGACTGTACAGGGTTTGCCGGGCAAATACAGGAGGTAAACAAGGTTATCAGAGAAACGTGTTCTTGGATTCCTCTTAAAACCTTTTTCTCCCCCAAACTGCAAAAATCATATGCTCGCTGGTGAAATCTTAGAACTGAGATAAATACGAAAAGCAGGAAAGAAAGCCCACCAGACTCCACCTCTGTGAGCGGCGTGGGATATCTACTTCCCCCTTGTTTCCCCCTTTTCCTCTCCCAAACAGAATTGAAACAGAACTGTCTGTACAGGCCCATATCGAGGAGAAATGTTTACATTGCCTATTTTCAACCCTTTTTGCAAATACCTACTAGTCAACTACCACAAAAGCACTCACTTCAAAGAATTCCTAGTAATTCAGAAAAAGACCACTTTGAGGTGAAATCTGCTCAGGAGCTTGCATGCGTACTTTACTTTTGTCTGAAAGTAAGACAGTTCCGTGTCTTCTACAGCATTCGCTAATTCTGCCGGCTCCCCAGTTCACAAGCAGTCACAACAAGGAGCTGGGTCCCCCCCGGTTTCTCAGATCGCCCCATTACGAAGGAGGACAGCACCCTGGACGCTGGTGCTTCTTGCTAGTGCCCTCTTAAAGGAACAGTCAACAACAGCTCCTACCTCTGGCACGGGGCCCGGAGTCCCCCTGGAACCCCTCACCCCTTCTGTGCCACGGGCCCGTCTCCTCCATCCCAGATTCCTCAACACGGAGCACCGCTCCCGGCACAGATGCTAGGAGAAGGTGCTGCACGGATGGACACCCCGAGGAAGCACGAGTTCGCCCCCCGAACCTGAGTCCCTTCTGGCCCTACCACCCCTTCCTTCTAATCTGGACTCCACAGATTGGTTCCTCGACGTCCTCCCTTTCTTCTTCTGAATCACGATGCCACCGCTACGGGGTGTGTGTCTTCTGGGAGGTTCACCTTTTGTGCAGTCAGTTTAGCTGTGACGATTCTCTCTGCTTTAGCGCGGACGCGCCCTACACCTCGAGGGTACCTTTTTAGACATCTGCCCTGAACTGGAGAACTGACAGAATCCGGAGGTTTCCTAGCCCGGAGCCCGATCTGACAAATGAGGATACTGAGCTGGTGAAGATAAAAAGCCGCCTACGCTTTCTAAAGCCCGACGTGAATAAGAGGATGGGGCTCGCGTCACCAAACCGTAAACCGTAAAGCCCCGATGGCTTCCAGTCCTGCAGCTTCAAGGCATGTGTAAAAAAGTGAAAATTAAAAAATTAAAACTCCCAACCAGCAATGAGCACAGAGAACAGCTCTCGTGCACTTCGCTGCCCAACACGCAGGCCTACAAAGCAAGGACTTCGGCCCAGAGGCCACAGCTCAGGGGACGCAGCGAAGGCCTCCTTCCTCGGCCTGTCCTCTCTGGGGACTGGACGAGGCCCACACACACTGGTGAGCAGATCTTCTCTACTCAGTCTACTGATCCAAATGCTAATTTCTTCTCCAGACGCCCTCACAGACACACTCATACCCAACGCTTTACCAGCTAAGTGGGCATCCTTTGGCTCAGTCGAGTTGACACATAAAATTAAACACCACGACGGGGATTTTCCAAGAATCTTCCAGATCATTCTTATGAGGCCACGTTCAGAGTTCCATTCCATCATCCACCCTTTTGGGTTCCCTACGCTCCCTACCCTGTCTCACCTCTCCTCACTAACCACCCACCCCACCCCCACAACAGTAGCCCCTCCACCCTGCCTCCGGCAAAAATTCTGCAGAAATGAGCTACGTGATGCGGTGGCTCAAAGGTCGGGGAGCAACACTGAGACCCGATGATGGTGGCAGTGGTGGTGGTGGTGACGGTGATAGTGATGATGATGACGGTGGTGGTGATGGGGATGGTGGTGAAGTGATAACGGTGATAGTGATGACGGTGACGGTGGTGGTGACAGCAGTGACAATGGCTGTGATGGTGGTGGTGGGGATGGTGGTTATGGTGATGGATGGTATGCTGACTGGCGATGGTGATGGGAAGGAAGGTGTGCTTGTACCAGGAGGCCAGTAACGGGCTTAGGACAAGACGCAGAGGGAAGGAGCTATGGGCCCAGTGAGGCCTTTGCACTGCTTGGGGGTCCCTGGCCAAGAGAAGCTGGAATTCCTTACCCACGCTCCATCTCCCCTCCCCTCTATTCCCACCAACAATGGTGAAAATTACTCCCCAAAGCATAAGCATTCACCTTCCGGCCATCTCTGAGACCACGCAGCCCGACCGTCGTGCTTTCAGGTCAGGTGAGAGCCTATCTCCCAGAACAGATGCCCATTCAAGCGCGATTCTTTATCCAGGCTTCGGAGAGAGGGGCAAAGCACGCCACGGGGAATGAGAACGGGTCACACGTGCCGAAGGTCCGGCATGAAGGAAAGCGGGGCCTTGGCATCCGTCCGGGGCCTTTAGTTTCTACTTTCACTTACTGGGAAGAAGGAAGACACCCGAAGAAGCCGAAGCGGCTGCCACATTTTGTCTCCCACCCCTGGTAGCTGATGCAGACTGTCCAGGCTGCAGCACCAAGCATGCAGTTGGCACTGCACAACTGAAGGGTTTTTAATAAAGCCTTGTTCCTGCCACTGCCACCCCACGCGTCGGCGAGGGACGAGGGGAGAAGGCGGCGGGCGGCAGCCACCAGGCCTGCCCACCCCCGGCCCTGCCTTGCCCCACACTGGGGCCGGCTTTTCTGGTCATCCCACACTCACTCTGCCGGGACTGACTCCCCAGCCACACGCAGAAACACAGAAAACTGTACGACACTGGGAAGGGTTTCTGAGCCCCAAGTGATTGATTCTGAGAGGCTGGCACTGGCCTCCAAAAATGGATTACAGCAGGGCGAAGGGAGAGGATGCGAGTGACGGGGAAGGGTGGGGCACTGCAGTCCATTCCGTTTTCTGGAAATGTCTGCTAAACGCACAGGAAGGAAGCAGAGACCTGAGCCTTTTGCTGCTGGGAGCAAAACACCGTGATCCCTACACACCACTGCACAGAACCGTAATTCCGCCAACGATCCCACCACCCCTGGCACACTAGCACACACACACATCCTAAATGCGTGCCAAGCACTCACGGGGGGCAGGGGTCAAAGGGTACAGACCTCATTATGTCTGAGGAACAAACTGCAAACCACTTTGTGCAGCCGCCAAGTTCAGGGTCACCATCAGGGATCCCTAAGAGATGTTCCTAGGAAGACGTGAGCCGGGACAATCCTACATGGCAGCTCCCCAAACTCCAAATCACGACCCTCACCAGCTCCCCTCCAGGAGCTGCGTGCGCACATTCACGGGCCCTCACCACAGAGGCCGCGCCGCTGCAGTCTGGGTCAAATATGCCTAATAAACCTGAATTTGAAACGAAACACTTAGTAGCAGAAAAGGCACTGCTCCCCAAGAACATGTAAGTAGCAACGGCGGCCACCACCGTTCACTGCAGACACGGGAGCGGCCAGACTCCACGGGATGCTCTGCCTCCAGGCCTCAGGTGACCGCCTGAGGGGGGCCTAGAACCCCCTTCACGTCTGAGCAAAGCCAGGCTCAGGAAGCACCGCCTAGCCAATGAACACTCAAACCCAGGTCTCCCTGGCCCTCCTGGTTTTCCCCCAGGGTATCTTGCAAAACAGGTTCTAATAACCCCGAACCTTCAGGAGGAAACAAGACACTCGCACTGTCCACCGAGAAAGTTCTCGGCATCAGTGAAACTGAGACCACTCGCCCCCTGGGGTGTACACGCCAGGCCCAGAACCGCCTGCACGCACCGGGTACCTGATTTCTGTGCCTCAAGTTGCACGTCTGTAAAATGCTACTTTCTTCAACAAAAAGAGAAACGATGCAACAAGAGAAATTCTGAAACACGCCAGGCCGAGACGTGCACTCACCCTCCGGCCCAAGGCCTCGCTGTCAGGAGACTGCACAGGCGCACGCTTACAGGGAGCCACTTCCACGGGGCAGCTGCAAGCCAGACAGACTCGGGTGGATGAAGGTGTGTCATGCACCACTCGGGCCCTGAAAGGAGTTTACACTGCTTGGGTGGCAATGACAGGAGAAAGTGAGCATCAGCCCATAAAAAGCTCCAGAAGGAAATATCCTTTACTACCAGACAGTGACCCCTTTGAATTCCTGCTGCTGCTTCTTTCTGCCCTTGGCTTCGGGCTGCTTACTTTGCTCTGGGCATCCTTGATTTTTTTCATTTGCAAATGAGTCCAATCCCATTGGCCCCAGGCGATCTTGCTGAAATGAGATAATGTCCTAGCAGGCCCCACATGGCAATGACACGCTCTGCCCTCTGAATTCCCACACTGCTGGATGCCGTGAGCGAACCCAACATGAATGGGGCCAGCCAGAGGGCCTGGGTGTTCGCAGGTGCCCAGTGCCTCACTAGGGGAGGACCAGGGGCCAGGAACACCAAACACTGAGTGTAAGGACTCTGCACCCACCCCACCCCACCCCACCCAGAGGACAAACACTCCTCCACTCCACCAGCGCTGAGGGCGCGATCAGTTCTAACTGGAGATTCATGGACGAATGAGGCCGTGGAGCCCAATCTATAGGAGGAGAGGTAGGTAGGAAGGAAGGAGAGTCTAGAACAGCCAGTTGGTGGCTGCCTGGGGCTGAAGGTGGGAACACGCAGGGACAACAAATGGGTACATGGGAGCTTTCGCGGGTGATGGAAACATTCTAAAAGCACATTGTGGTGACGGCCATACACCTCCGTGTATTTACTGAAAAGTACTGAATCGTGCACTTACGATGGGCACACTTCACGGCATACAAATCATATCTCAACAAACCGTTAGTTAAAAATTTTTTTTCATGGATGAGTAGGAATTTAGCAGACAAAGAAGTCAGGGTGGGCCCTGGAACAACCCAGCCCCACAGCCCCACCTGCAACCACTGTCCGTCCCCACTCCCTCCCAGAGGTCACTTTAGACCATGAATCTCCCAGAGGCCCCTGGCCCTAGGCCAGGGAAGGAAGACGCTCCCCGCTGCTGCACCTGTCATGCTCCCCGGGCCTGCCTGATGCTCTTGCCACCCCAAGGCCAAGACCACTGTCACCTGGGGCAGGGATGAGACTATGTCCAGCCTTCCGAGAGCCGGCTTGGAGCAAGGTGCACAGCAGGTCTGCAGAGGAGCACTTACTGGGGAAGAGAATGAACCTGGGGGGTGGCGGGATGGAGAGTGAGATGACGAAATCCATTTTAAACACTGACCTGACCACAGCATGACAGCAGGGAAGGAACCAGAAGGCCCGCTCCAGGCTGACAGATGAGAGGCTTTGCTCCCGGGAAGAGGGGGCATGGGGATGCGCCGGAGCAGGAGGGGCTGGGGCAAATGAGAACTGATGGGAACTGACCAAACTGACCGACTAGGTGGGTGGAAAAGAGGGGAAAGAGCAGCACAAAACCACTCCTGGGATTCCTAGCTGTAACAAACGACTAGATGAGAGTCATCTGCCGAAACAGGCAGAAGATGGGTTACGGGGCTGGGGTGGGGTGGGAGCAGGGGTCTGCCTGATGTGTTCTGGAGGACAGCACTGGGTCTGAGCGTTGGGAGAGCTCAGGTTGCTCACCTATCAATGCGCCTGGCATGGTGCCTGACTCAGGGGACAAGGGGAGATTTCAGTTACAGCAGCAGGGTGTGGATGGAGGCAATCGGAAGACTTCCACGAGGGGAACCACGCACCCCCAAAGTCTTCTTCCTGTCTTCAGGATCACGGCAGCTTTCTCCGTGGAATAAGTAAGCACTTAACAATCCTAAGGGTTTCTTAGCCACCAGAGTCAGAGACCCACCCCTCGCTCCTTAGGCTTTCCATCTAATGAGGCAGGAGGGGCTGATGCCAGCACCCCTACCCCGGTCTCCTGGCTTCCTGCCACCTGGGTTGCATCTGAATGCTAAGAAGAAACAAATACCCCAAAACAGCAGTGGATTAGCAAGCGTGGGGGGTACGCCTGGCTTATAAAGGAACGTAAAAGTGACCCAATGCAGCCCTGATGCAGGCAGGGGAGGGATGCCACAGGAAGAGAGCCGGAGCGCTCCTGGAAGGTGTCTTTAGTTAGTCATGCCTCATAAAGGCAGAGCTACGAAGCTTTGCCGTGGAAATTCAATTATACTTGAAACGACGTGGCCAAGGTATGGCCCTCTTAAAAGGTTTACTGTGCTTTTCAGATGATAAAAATAAAATAAATTTTTTAGATTCAGACCTTGCTCATCAGTGCCTAAGAAATAATCTACCTGTCAAACTGTGTTTATTGATTACCTGGAATGATTAGATTAAAACCCATGCCGCTGGATTCCAACCTCTGCCTGTGGTGGAAAGGGATCTGAAAGAAACATTTCCCCCCCACAAGGCAAGTAGCACCAAGAGAGGCCCCCTAAGCCCACTCTGCTATCTCCATATACAATTACCCTCTGTCATCCCCTAATTAGAAACCCAACCCGAAGGGTCACATGAGATGAGCAGGTGCACAGCCTGACATGTGGGCATAAAAACACTAAAGAAACCCAATGAGACGGTGGGAGAATGGTGAGTGCCCAGGCTGAGCACAATTAAAGTCTCTAGTGCCGCCTTCCCCCAGCACAATGACATCAGGTGCTACATACTAGCAAAAGACACATAATCCCCCATCAAGTCTGGGCTGGCAACTCATAATTGGAAGCATGATCCCACAACAAACAAGCATAATTTAGGGCGGACTGGAATGCTAAATTCTAATACAAACCTGATCCCAATCTAGATAACATTTCAGCTGCCAAGTAGCCTACCCTTTGGTGCCAAAGAAACTCTGATCCGCATCCCGGATTATTGCTGGTTCGTAAATTGGCGCTTATGAACTTGGCACTTTACCTAACTCATGACAGGCAATACAAGGTCTTAGAACACGTCTGGGAGAAGGACCATAGAAGTCATGGGGACACTCAACATGGCATTTTATGTGCCTGGAAGCCCTTGGAACTGTGCATGGGAGGCCCTGTAGAAGGGCTTGTTGGAAATGAATGGCTCCTCGGCTAGAGTTTGGGCGCATCTCTGTTCTTCTGGGGTTCTTTCTGGCTTATTCTTATTTCTCCACAAGTCAAATGACCTTCTGGGCACCTGATTCCCAATGCCAAGGCTCCCAAATTATGGCATGTCCGCGACATCTATTTTCCACCTGACAAAAAGCGTAAGAGTGGAACCCAAAGGGAGCAGGCCAGGCTAGATCTCGGCACTTTATCGCACAGCGAACGAATGAGAGGCAGAGCCCCAGGGCCGGCGAGAAGCTGGCACATTATCCAATAAAACCTCAAGAGCTCAGTAATTACAGGCACTTTCAAAAGTGAAACAGAAATAGATCTAGGACCAAAACACTGGTTGGCTTGAGACAAAGGGCTGGTTTTAACTAGGTGGGAGGGGAAAAAACAGCCTTTGGTCTGTCTTGTGAGAAAGACAGATTTTTTTTTAATATCATTATTGAATCCGATTACGGGGAAGAGTAGGATTCAGATGAAAAGCCCTTGCTCCTCTAGGGTATAAAATCACTTTGTGAAATAGGCTACATTCCCAGTGTGCCCTTGCCATCGAATCCACCCGAACATTAGCTTGTTCGGTTCCCCAGCCCGGCCATCACGGCAGGGATCTCGGGGCTCGCGACCTGCTGGAAGACAAACCAGAGCTTTCTGCTCCTGCGTCCTGAAGCCTGCAGAGTGTCCCGGCTCCCCCTGACTGGGAACCTGACCCTGGGAAGGCCGCCTGGCCCACCCCGGCCCCGGCCCATTCCCCGCCCGCTCCGTTTGGGGGTTTGGGGCGCCTCGTGCCCCTGCGGGGTCGGCTGCTCCCTTGGTGGTCCGGACTGGGAGGGTCCGGAGATGACGGAAGCTCGGAGCGGGAGGGGAGGACCCCGGGGGGCGGACCCAGTGGCTCTGGCCCTGCGGGTGTGAGCGGAGCGATGGGGCCGGGGGCGGGATCCTCCCCCAGGGCGCCCCGGGGCTGCCAGGGCTGGGTGCACGGTCCTTAGGATTCGACACTAAACTAAGGCATGGGGCTCGGAGGCAGGATTCCCGGGACGCCCGGCCTCGGGGGAGGGGCGGACCGCAGGAAGCCCGGGCCGCGGCGGGTGGGGTCGCGGGGCGTCCAGAGCCGAGGCCCAGGGCAGGGCTCTGTCCTGGCAAACGCCTTCCTCTAGGGGGAACAGGCACCGGCCCGGAGCGAAGGGGGTGGGGGGCGCTTCCGCGTGCCCAGGCCCGGCCGGGGTGCCGCGGGGGCCCAGACCGGTCCCCGCGGGGGGCGGCGTTCGCACCCCGGCTCCCCGCGCCGCGGGCCCCGGGGACCAGGCCCCTGCGGGACGGAAGGCGCTTCCCGAGCCCGCGGGCGCCCTGGGGCTGGAGACGGGGGGCGGGGGCGCCCCGGGGTGCGGCGAGGCGCGGGGACGGGGCCCGGCGCGGAAACTTTCTCGAATCCGGGTGCTTCGCGGTTAAGTTCGGGCGGAGAGAGGCACGAGACACGCGCAGGGGACGGCGTGCAAGAGCCCCACCCACGATCGAGGGAAAAAACCCTATTTTTTTAAAAAAGAGACTCCGATGCAATGACCGTAGCGCGCGCCCGGGCCGGGGTCGGCCAGGAGCCGCCTTGAGGACGGGCCCGTTGCACCTGCCACGACAGACCCCGGGGCGAGCCCGTCCCCCCCCCCATCCGAGGGAGCAGCGAATCGCGACCCGGCGGGGGGGCGTCCGGTCCGGATCCCGGTGCGGGTCCCGGCGCTGCGGGGCGCCCGCCTCGGGGGCAGGGCTCTGTCCGTCGCCCCCGCCGCCCCGAACCCCGCCGGCGGAGGAGGGGGCGGACGGCGCCCTCTGGACCCTCTCCCCAGGCCGCGGCGAAAACGCGACCCCGTGGGCCGCGCGGACCTGCCCTCCCCGCCCTCCCCGCGGGGCCAGCCCGGGCTGTCCCCGGGGCCCGCGCCGGCCCCCCGAGGTCTCCGCGGTCCCCCCGGGCTCCGCGCGCTGGGCCGGACCGCCCCCGCCCACCCGGTGCCTCCGCCCCACGCGCAGCCGCTCGCCCTGGACACCCCGCCCGGCACCGGCCCCCGCCGGGAACTGCGCCCCGACACCCAGACCCGAACCGCGGCCCGAAAGGGGCGCCCGCGGATGTGCCCCCCACGAGCGCGCGCGAGCCCAGGGGCGCACCGCCGGGCCCGCCGCAACTCCACGGCGCGGAGCGAAGGGGCCCCCCGACACGCACGCGGACACGCGCGGACACACGCGGACACACACGCGGACACACACACACACACACGCAGGGAGCGCGACCGCCGCGGACGCTGGTGCGCCCCCCGCCCCCCCACGCAATACCCCGCGTCCCCCGCAATACCCCCGCGCCCCCCGCACCATCCGAGCCCCCCGCGCGCCCCGCAATGCCCCCCGCAATCCCCCCGCGTCCCCCGCGCCCCCGCCCGCGCCCTCCTACCTGCTCCGGCGCAGCGCGCGGGCCGCCGGCCTCCCGGGCCCGAGTCCGCCGCCGCCGCTCGCCGGGACGGGCGCGCCGAGGCCGGGCGGGCTGCCTAGGAGCGCGCGCCTCCGGGGCCCCGCCGCCCCGGCCCTGAGCTCATCGCCGCGCGGAGGGACAAAGGGGAGCGGGCAGCGCGGGCGGGAGCGCGGAGCCGGCGCCCGTCCGTGCGCCCCGCCGCCGGCACCCCGCCTGCCGCCGCCGCCGCCCGCCAGCGCCGGGAAGGAAGGGACGCGGGGGCGGGGCGGGAAAGGGGGAGGAGCCCGGGAGGGGGCGGGGGGGCGCGCGAGTGTCCTGCGGCCCCGCCCCGGCTGGCCACGCCCCGAGCTCGCCCCGCCCACCGCCCGCTGCCCCCGTCCAGGGCCCCGCCCCCGAGCCAAGCCACGCCCCCACCGGAGCCACGCCCCCTCCGGTCCCGGGGCGCGGGACCCCGGCCCCGCCCCCTCCGCAGCGCTCCCCGCGGAGCCGGCCCCCGGGGGTTCCGACGAGGGAGGGGCCGAGCCCCGGGTCCGCGCCCCGCACCCTTGGCCTCGGGCCTGCGGGGCGGGAGGGGTCGGCGGCGGCGCCCGGGAGGGGCCGTCCCCGCCCCCGAGGCGTCCGCAGGAAGTGGGGCCCGGCGGCCCGGGCGGGGAGGAGGCGGAGGGGCGCGGGGCGGCCCGCCCGCCCGCCCGGCCCCGGTGTCCCCGCTCCCCCCCCCACCCCTGCTGCCTGTTTCTCCCCTGCCCGGAGCAGGCACCAGCTCCCCCAGCCCCGCGCCCCCGGGGGCAGGGGTGGGGCAGGTGGACCCGCGCTGGGCCCTGGCTGACGGGCAGACTCGGGCCGTTGGGACGGGCCCCCGGGCTCCCGGGCCGCGGCTCCCCCACCTGTGAGGGGGCCAGGAGGAGAGCAGGCTCCCTCCGCCCTGCCCTCCCCGCCACGCGAGGACAGGCCTGGCTGGCCTCTGGGCCCAGGGACAGGTGGGCGCCCGGGAGAGGCGGACCGGGCTTCCTGCACACTCCCTCCGGCCCCTCCGGCCCCTGACCCCTGACCGTGGCCCGGCCGGGGGGAAGGGCGGGCACAAGGGACCCCTCCTCCAGCAGCTCCCGCACAGCCAGGCCTTAGCACACATCCACACGCGCCCCCACCCCAGCACCGCCACCTACCCCGAACATCCCCGAGGGAAGGTAACCACAGAAACAGCCACCAGTGTGGAGCTGGGCCTTAGTGTTAGGCTGAGACAAACCGTCCTCCTAGCGTCTCCAGGGGAAAACTCATCCTCCTCCACGAAAACGCAGCGAGTGAGCTCCCACTACTACCCAGGAGGCTGCGGAGGGAAACTGGTGGGTGGCTTCCAGGGGCCCTTGGCTGGGGACAGGCAGGCAAGGCGGTGGGAGCCCAGCCGCCTCTATAAGCAGAAGGCGGAAGCAAAGCCAGGGGTTGCCAGGCTCCTCTTGGCCCTGATGCTGGCTGCAGATGCTGGGTCAGCATGCATAGCCGGTGCTCTGCTGCGGTCGCCCCCCTAAGCCACTTCAGTGCAGGTTGGGGGACATGGGGAAGACTCTGCACAGGGCTCAGGAAGCCCGGCACCTTCCATCTGGAGATGTCCACCTCCTTCGGAGCTTCCAAGCCTCCACTGGCCCCTCACTTGCAGCCAACAGCAAGAGGAAAGCGTTAGGGTCGTTAGGAGCCAGGCCTGGAGGGGCTGCACGCAGTTCTGCCCACGATCACTGACCAGAGTTAGTCACATGGTCCCTGGATGCAGGGGGTCTGGGAACTGCGGTCTTCTTCTTTGCCCAGGAGAAAACGGTCGCTTTGCTGAGGGCACCACGATGTCTCTGCCACAGAAACGGGGCACACTCCTCTCACGCTCAGTCACAGGGCAACGGATGTCCACACAAAGCGCAATAATTCCCGTCATCAAGGCCTGAGCTATGGCCACTTGCAAACCCAGCTCTTGGGAAGAGGGTCAGGAAAGGCTCGAGCCGGTGACAGTTTTTGAAAAGATGAAGAGGGGAGAGCGTGGTAGATGCAGGCAAGAGGCAGGGTGGACAGTAAGGAGCTCATGGAGATGGCAGAGCAGAGTTCCCAGAGCCCGCCTCTCACCCAGGCCTCCGCGCCCCGGCTGCTGGGCCCCGGCTGCTGGCCGGTTCTCTCACCTGGCGCGACCTCCCCTCTCTCCCCACCAATCTGGAACCTACCTGTTCCTCACCTAGCCCTCCAGCCCCTCAGCTCACCTGTACTCCTCTGTCCTCTGTCCTCCAGAAAGGCGTGTGTCTCCCTCAGGAGAGACACAACCTGGTCTCTTTTTGTGTCTGTTGCACCTCCATCAAGGTGTCAGCAGTGCTGGTTCCTCCCACAGGCTGTGAGGAAGAGTCCGTCCCAGGCCTCTCCCCCAGCTTCTGCAGCCTTGGGTGTTTCTTGGCTTGTAGGTGGCTGTCTCCTCCTTGTGTCGTCGCATTATGTTCCCTCTGCATGTGTCTGTCTCTGTGTCCAAATTTCCCCTTTTTATAAGGACACAAGTGATACTGGATTAGAGCCCACCCTAACGACCTCTTCCTACCTTGATCATCTGCAGAGACCCTATTTTCAAATAAGGTCACCTTCACAGGTACCAGGGGTGAGGACTTCAACATCTTTATGGGGGACACGAGCTGACACATGACAGGTGCCATGCTATACATACAGTTTGTCTTCCATAAATGGCTGCAAACACTTAAAGGCAGGAATGACTGATTATTATGCATGATAATGTCTGATTGAGTTTTATGACATTATTTTTGAAGCACTTGGCATAGGCCACCTCCAACATGCTTGAAATTCTTTCCACATTTTACAAATGCGGACGCCTATGCTTGGAAAAATGAAATGTCTAGGGTCACATATTAGAATCGGTGACAGCCTGGTCTAAAAGTCCAGACTCAATGCCAGGCTCAAAACGAGGCCCACACAGGCTTTGGAAAAAATGCTATTTACAAAGAAAATTATTTGTTGTTCTTTGATGAACTTGAGTGCGTATCCTACTAGGGAGGGTCTTTCAAATGAACGGGGCTCTAGCTCACAAAGCCCTGCTCTTGAACGTGTGAGGAGGTGGAGGCCAGCTTCGCTCTGGGTCCCTCTTTGATTCTGTCACTGTTTCATTTGTAATTACAGAGGGGAGAAGTGTGGCTGCCGGGAATAGACTGGGCAATGCTAACTTAGGGTAGAGGTGGCACCTCTGGCTGTCTGCCCGCCCGCCCTTCTCCTGACCCCAGAAGCTCAAAGCGGAGGAAACAGCCAGAAAACACGCTGGTGGCACCAGCAGCAAGTGTCACTGGATTCTGCCTCGTGTCGGTGGGTGGGTCAGAGGTGGGGAAATTGAATGATAGGCCGTCTTGTGTATCCCTGAAGTCCGCCAGTGGTCATGACAGCCCCTGAAGCAGATGCTGTGGCCCATGGGTCACCCAGGAGGTGTGGCTCAGGGGCACATTAGGATGAATCTCCTTCTCCGTTCATCTTTGCCAGCTCCAAGGGATCGAGATGAACTGGAGCGTCCCTTCTCCTACAGCAACTGCCCTGTTATGGGCTGAATTGTGTCGCCCCAAAATTCATACATTGGAGCCCTAACTCATAATGCACATGTATTTGGAGACAGGACTTTTAGAATTTAATGTTGGATGAGTTCGTAAGGGTGGGGTCCTGATCCAACAGGATTGGCGCCCTTATGAGAAGAGAAAGAAAGAATGAGATCTCTCTCTCTCTCTCTCTCTCTCTCCACAAAGGCCATTGAGTGCCATGATAGATACTCAAGAAATGATAAGTACGTTGCCTCCATCATCAACGAAGGCAACTCACTGGCTGCCCTGTCTGAGGGCAGGGACAAGTGAGGGTCAGGGCCCGCCCCCAGGGAGTTGGACGAGGCCGCTCTCTCTCTTCCCTGACGGGCCTGCTCTCCAGAAGGAACTCCCCATCCGAGCTTCACATCCGGGCAGATACGGGGTAGGAACCCTCCCTCAGGGTTTGCACCCGAGACCTCTGTCCTCTGACCTCAATAAAGACATTAAGACACTGCAGGCCTCTTAGGAGCCCCCACCCCTGGCTGCTCTTGAGGCAGAACCCCTCGGCCACCCAGTCGGCCTTCTCTGCCACGAGGCCGCCCTGCACCTGATCCCAGCGGAGCACGCTAAGAACTCGGGGTCCCCCGTAAGGGTAGGTGCTCACCAGCCCGAGAGCTGGCCGCCCGCCTCCCTCACCTCTCCCGCAGCCTGCCGCAGCCGGCATGGAACTCCTTCTGCATCTGCACGTGTGGGCCTCACTCACCCCCGTCCCACAAGCTGGGGAGACCCTCCCCGCATGTCTCCACGCACAGAGCATCCTTCACCCTGCAGAGCTCGTCTCAAAGCCCAGATAGAGCCCCACCGAAGCCCCTCTCTGGCAGCCTGCACCAGGCCCCCCAGATTCTGTGTCTCCACCTCCTGTCCTCCTCCCCGACAGCATATGGCCCAGGCTGCACCCCCATCCTCATCCTCAGAACATCTAGAGGGGCTCCATCATGGCCGTGGGGGTACCCCAGCCCAGCCCCGCAAACAGGCAGTGGGAGAGGGGGGACAGGGCAGGCCCTGAAATATCAGCGGGTTGGCTTGTGCGCCGCCGGACAGGGCCCACGGGGCTGCCGGGAGCCTGGGGGAGCGGTCACTGCAGCCTGAGCCGCCACCTTCCTCTTGTCCCACACCAGCCAGGGGCCAGAGTGACTCAGCACTGGAGACGGGCTTCCTGCTGCGAGGGCTGCCACTTCCGCCAGCCAGCAGGGAGCCTTCTGCTCCTAGCGCCGGGGCCTGCGTTTCTGAGATGCCGTCCCGAACCGGCCATCGGACCCCTGGGCTTGAACTTCCCATAAACCATCCGCAGCTGTGCGGCCTCGGGCGTGTTGCACAACCTCTCGGGGTCCGGGTTTCCTGTCTCTGAGGAGCAGGGACTGGAACTCAGCATTTCCCTGACGCCGAGCCCAGAGCTAAGCGGCCTCCCTCCCGGAGGTCTCGTCCCTGTCTGCAGGCGTCTTGCTGTCACACCCAGCGCAGCCGTGCCGAGCGAGGCCGCATCCACGGGAGGGGACTTGCTCTGTGGCACATTGCACCCCTCTCCACGACAGCAATTAAGACCTCACATGGTGGCTCTCCACGTACCTGTGTCCCCAGGAGGCCCCAGGGGTGTTATCCCCATAAATGAATGGCCCATTTGTAGGAATTGCTCCCTAAAATGGGAGCTTTGGAAGGTTAGTGCAATCGGGGTGGAGCAGGTCACGAGGGTCACAGCAATCTGCTTCCTGGGGTACAGGCTGGCCTGGGGTCTGTGTTGATGTTTTCTGAACCAAATCTCAGGACCGCGGGGCTGGCAGTGGGAAGGGTGCTCTCCTAAAGGATCTGGGCCCGAGGCGGCCATGGTGTGTCTGCAGGCGTGTGGCTGCAGGTGGAGGGCAGATCCCGGGAGGGGAGGCCGTGCAGCCCGAATGGAGCCTGTGGAGCCACCTGTCCCCGGGCGCCAGGTCCCCTCAGAGCTGCACTTGCTTTGGGCTGCCCGCACAGGGCCCGTGAATAAGCACCCGCCAGAGGACACGGTGCACCAGGCTCTGACAAAGCAAACCTGTCACAGGCCTAAGCTCCCTGCACCCTAACGATGGAGGGTCCCGGAACACGGGGTGTGAGGGGGCTCCACTCGGCCCCCCGTGCCTCAGGGCGGGAGGTGTGGGGGCGCAGGATCTCCTGGAAGGGGAGGCACAGGTGGCATCTTCTCCCTGGAATGCCGAAGCGCCCCAGCTTTCGTGCCCCAAAGGCCCTGATACGGAGCACAGGGTCAGCCAGTGCCCTCGCCCCAGAGTCACTGGGGACACCTTCCAGCTGGCACCGCCTCTGCCGGGTGACACAGGTCTTTGCTCAGACTCGGCCGCAGATAACAAACGTCTGAAAGACGGGAGACAGGACAGCCTGGCTCGAGATGGGAACTACGATTTTTTCTTCTTCGTTGTCTGTGCTGCGGAAGGAGGCTGCCCTCATCCCAGGGGCGAGGGGTGAGGCGCTTCCCGGGAGAAAACGCGGGTCCAGGGAGTGTCTGGGGGCCCCGCGAGCCTGGCTTGTGCGGACGAAAACCTAGGTTCCCAGGGTACAACGTGGAAAAGCAGGAGAGGAGGGCTGGGGTGGGGAGGGGAGACAGAGGATGAGGGCCTGGCTCCCCAGGCTGGGAGCTGACCCTGCCGCAGAGGTCCCGTATGGGGTGACAGGGCGGAGTGGGGGGATGGTGAACTAGTTGGGAGGCCTGCGAGTGGCCCTTCAGAAGCACCACTTGGGGACAAAGCTGGAGGACCCAGCAGCTGACCAGGGAGTCAACTGTCAATGAACAAACCCCTCCCCGTAGGCCGGTGCCTGTGGACCACCCCCCCCCCCGCCATGCCCACGACACCAGCGGCCACAGAGGGGGCCTGCTGGGCCGGCAGGTGTGGGCGAATGACGGGAAGAAGCCTTTGAGCTGGGCAGAGCCTGGTGACACCTTGTGATAACTGGGTCAGCGGGGGCGGGGTGGGGTGGAGAGGTGGACGCGGTGGCCTCAGAGGCCAGCCTTCGGCGCCTTTGGCTTCAAGGCCCCTGCCCTTCCCTAGCTCCTCGGCCAGACCCATTCCTGGGCACCTGACCTTCACCTGCCTCCGCCCTTGGCCAGGACCTCTCCCTCCAGCGTGCTGGTGGAGAACCAGTGACCCCTCGCTGAGCCTGAATGGCCTCCCACCGCCCCGCTGCATATCACTGTGTGGGGGGCGCCTTCGTCCCCTGCCTCCTGGGGACGCTACACTGTGGGCTTTTGGGCCTGGTACCCAGTCGGGGGCTGGGCAGGAAGCACAGGTGCGTTTGACTCTGTCGCTCGGGGCGCTGGGCACGGGCCTGGCGCGTTCGTCTGCGCCCGCGTGCCACCTACTCACAGCCTACCCTGCACCCCCAGTGAGTGGGTTTTCCCCACATCAAGCGATTCTGCAACTGGGTGCCCTGCGATTCAACTCGGTTCCGATGCTATCTACGCGGAGAGAGCACCAGACCCCACAGGTTAAGGCTCGGTCCCACCAAACTCCCCCCCGCCGACCCCCTTCACACACCAATTACAAGGCCGGGTGGCCCCCTGTGCTTCTCACCCACCCCCTTCACATCGGAGGTCCCCGTGCCCCCCTGGGCGGGCAGGCTTGATGGATTTGCTAGAGTGGCTCACAGCACTCAGGAAGACGGTTTCCTGACCGGGTTACCAGTTCACCACACAAAGGGCACCACTGAGAAACGCGAGACCCGAGGGGTGCGCAGGGCAAGGTGCGTGGGGAGGGGCGGGGGCCTCCGCCCCCTCTGCAGGTGCTCGGCCGCCCCAGCGCCTCCGGGTGTTCACCTCCCGGAATCTCTCTCATCCTTTTGGGGTTTTATGGGGGCTTCATTACATCGGCTCGATTGATCAGATCTCCAGCCACTGGCGATTGATCGAGCTCAACCTTCAGCCCCCCTAGGAGGTGGGACTGAAAGTTTCAAGCCTCCGGTTTTCCCAGCAACCAGCCTCCAGGCGGAGGGGCCTTACCGAGAGCCACCTCATCAACATGAACTCCGGGCGGTTGAAAGGGGCTCGTTATGAATAACAAAAGGCACCTCTCTCCCTGGGCTCACTTAGGAAATCCCGAGGGGTTCAGCAGCTCCGTGCCAGGAAGTGGGGGCGGGGGAAGCGAAGACCGAATATATATTCTTATTAAAAATCACCACATCGCAGGTTGCCATAACAATGCGCCACAGGCCGGGGGACTGAAACAACAGACATTTACTTCCCGCGGTTCTGGGGCCCGGCAGCGGGAGAGGAGGGTGCCCGGCAGGTTCAGGTTCGGTGCTGCTGGGGAGGGGTCTCCCCGGCTTGCAGAAGGCTGCCTTTCCGCGGTGCCCTCACCTGAGAGAGACAGACAGACAGACCTCCTGGTTCCTACGAGGACGCTATTCCTATCGGGTTAGGGTCCCACCCTTGTGACCTCATGTAACCCCAGCCACCTCCAAAAGGCCTCGTCTCCAGTTACAGTCCCTGTGGAAGTGAGTCTTCAGCGTGTGAATGAATTTGCGGGGGACACAGGCATTCAGCCCACATCTGGGCACTCTGAGGTTCCCCGGCCGCCTGCTCTCCTCTCTCCCTCCCGGGCCTAGCCATGCCGGGTCCGCCCTCACCTCAGGACGTGGCTGAAGTGCCGTTCCGCGGGACTGGCCACCTTGCCTCCCGAGGGATCAGAGGATGCACTTGGGTCAGGGGAGCTCCTTTCGGGCCCAGCTGGGCCACGGGGGACGGGAGGTGAGGGGCATGCAGGGAGGGGGCCTGTGGAGTGGCCTGCCCTGCACCCTGCCTGCCCCTGGGGGAGCGGCACAGTCACCGTCCTGTGTAAAGGACCACACAGCCCCGGCCTTCACTGCCCAGACAACAAGGCAGCTGGTCGACCTCTGCCTGGGGCCTGACCAGTCCCCGAGCCCAGTGTGGGAATCAGGAGGCAGTGATGGCCCTGGGCCGCGTATGAGAGACGCGTGTCAGTGCTGCCCGGGAAACTCTCCAGACGGGGCGGCAGACACAAGGGGGTCGCATCTTTCCTACCCTGGACAGCCAACGCTTGCACGTCCCGCCTGATGTGAGTCTGAGACCCCGCGGTAGGTCTCGGGGGTGGCCGGTCGTTTCTCACAGTTCTGGGGGCTGCGAAGGCCAGGATCACGGTGTCAGCAGATGTGACTCCTGACGAGGGCTCTCTCCCTGGCTTACAGACGGCGC
The DNA here is from genome assembly GCA_030015415.1 of Cynopterus sphinx. Lineage (NCBI taxonomy): Eukaryota > Metazoa > Chordata > Mammalia > Chiroptera > Pteropodidae > Cynopterus > Cynopterus sphinx. The sequence continues at coordinate 2,320,455 of CM057383.1, read as the reverse complement.
CTTCTCACTGTGTCCTAACAGGGTGGTGAGGGGGAGAGGGAGAGAGAGAAAGAGAGAGAGAGAGAGAGAGAGAGAGAGAGAGAAAGAGAGACTGATCTCTCTCCCTCTTCCTGTTAGGGCACTCATCCCCTTCACGAGGGCCCCACCCTCATGACCTAATCAGCTCCCAAAGGCCTCCTAACCCGTCCCATTGGGGGTAGGTCTCGAACCTGTGAACCTGGGGGATACGAACATTCAGTCCGTGACAGGCTCTCGGCCAGACCCAGTCATAACTGGAAAAACAGTAAGAGCAATCCTTCCCAGAAGCCCACGCTCCTTCCTACTTACTGCCCTGTCTTTCCCTTCCGCTTCTTTCTCGAATGTCTCATGATTCGAAAGGACTCACGGTCTCCACTCAGGCACCTTCCACACCCCTGGTCCGAGCCGGGGTTGCCTCATGCTCAAAGGTGGGCATCACCTGTGACCCATCCACCTCCCTCACCTCCCCCGCCAAATCCACCACCAAGTCCCCGTGGTCCCTCTTCTAGAATATTCCTCATCCCTGTCTGCTTCTCTCCATCTCCATGACCACTGCCAGCCTCTCGAACTTGGCCTTCACGGGGAGCTTCTCTCTGGTTCTGGTGTCCAGTCTTTTCTCAGTACCCTGAAGAACGAATCAGCTCTTAGATCAGGAGTAGTAGATGTCTCTCTCTCCTGCTTAAGTCCTCAAAGCCTCCCATTGGTCTCAGAAACATGACGGAGGCTACGAGGTGCGGCCTGAACGCCCACGACCTCCTCCTCGCAGCCTCATCTCTGCGCTCCCTTCCCTCCCTACAAGGCGCAGCCTCTTCCGGGTGCTCCAATACCTCAGGCTCTGGACGCCCCATCCCCTGCTAGGCCCCTGTTCCTGTCCTGTCCCTACTCAGATGTCACTTGTCAGGCAGCCTGCCTGATACCTCGCCCCGGTAGGCAAGATCTTGCCTTTCACGTGTTAATAGCACCCCAGGCAACCGTGATCAATTAACCAGGGTGTTATTGCCTGATTGATGTCTACTCCCCCACAGGTGTGAGCTACCTAGAACAATGCTGGGCACCCAGCAGGTGCTCAGTGTTTGCTGAATGTATGACGTGCGTGGAAGCGTTCTTAAACACAGGATATGGAGCCTGAGCTCCCACGGCTGGCACCCAGCAGCGCAGGGGTTGGCATCCAGGGCTCCTGGCCCCAAGGCATCCAACCCTAGTGGGTCCTTGGGACCTGAAAGCAGAAGAGGAGAGAGGGTGGATGGGAGAGCTCCAGGATCTAAGAACTCTGTCCGGGACTGGAGGGGGATGGCGATACGGGCTGCTGGGGGAGGGCACTGGAGGGGTCAGGGTCTGCTCGGGAGAGGAGGTCATGGCAGGAGCCGCGGACATCTGCAAGACACCCCCGGGGGCCGGATACACAAGCACGGGCCTGGGGGAGGGAGGATGCGGGGTGAAGATGGGCCTGGGGGAGGGAGGATGCGGGGTGAAGACGTGGGGAAAGCAGGCGGGGCCTTCCCAGGGCTGGTGGGGCTGCCGGCCCCTTTCTCAACCCTGTGTCAGTCTGTGAAAACTCACGGGAAGAAGGGAGGGGACACCGAGACCTGCAGGAAAGAGTCTCAGCGGGAAATCTCCTGAGTCTACCTACACGTCTACCCTTTTAAGCCACTCTGGGGCCTAGACCCAGATCAGGCCCGAGGATTTGTTACGGGACTTTCTGTGTAAAGCTCCCGAACGGGGCGTTTAGAGCAGAGCTGAGGTGTGACCGACGTTCGGTCCTTCCCGTCACTGCGCAGAGGGACAGACCTCTGCTCGCACGCACAGGCGCTCGCCGCGGCGTCCTTTCCCGGCCTCTCCAGGCTCGTGCTGGTGTAGCTCGTCAAAAAGTGGGTGCAAGTGGGAAGTTATTCTTAAAGATTCGGACACACCTGTTCATTTTCCACTTACATCCTCCCAAGCGCACTCCGCAGTCAGCTCTGTTGACGTCGTCATCATTTTTATTCCGTGACTGCCTTTCGGGGGCCTCCCCGGGTGTGCCCTGTCCCCCGCTGCCGAGGAACCAACGACTTCAGTGTGCAGTGCTGCCTCGAAGCGACAGGAACCGTCCCCTCTCTCTACGGGGCCTGCGGTCAGGCATTCGGGACCGGCCAGGTCAGCCAGGGGTTCTCAGGAGGCCGCACCTGCCATACTCGTTTTGTGTGTATGTCGTCGCTCCGTGTCATCACAGTGAGACACCTAGCTAACATCAGTGGGTTTGGGAACAGAATCGACCGTCAGGTGAGCAGGTACGAGCAGGTGGAACTGCCCGAGGATGCGGCCACACCAGCATCCAGGAGCAGGGCGCACGCCGTGGCCCATGCCAGGGGCTGTGGGGAGCCAGCTCGATGGGGTCTAGGTACCTCCAAGTGCCCCCGAAATGCTCGAGAGGGTTGCAGAGCCTACACTCCCAGGCCCACTCTTCATTTCTTCGCGATGTGCACACCTAGAAGATGCATGAAACCTGAGTTTTTGGCCCAAGAAAAGTTTAGTTCATTCCAGTGAGCGTCTCCCGAGTTCCTAAAGGTCTGGGCATGGAGGCGCAGAGACAAATTCTCCTCTGAGGAAGCCGTCCCCCGAGGGCTGCGGAGCAAAGCTCCACAGACGGGGAAGGGGGTGCTGGGGGGGGCCTTACGCAGGGCGTGTTTGTTCTCTCACGGTTCTGGAAGCCAAGGTCCCGGGTCAAGCTGTCGGGGCCCTGGCACGCAGACGGACAGCGTCTTCTCCCTGTGCCCTCACGATGTCACCCCCTCCAGTGTTTTGTCTCCTAGTCTCTCCTACGAGGACACCACGCACGCCGGGTCAGGGCCCATTCCTCATTTTACCTTAATAACCCTCTTCCAGGCTTTGTCTCCAAGCCCGGTCACACTCTGAGGGAGTGGGTGTTAGAGCGTCACTGCGTCAGTTTGGAGGGGACACGGCTCCACCCTGGCAGGGGGGCAAGCATCCTCTGTGGGACCAGGTCGGCTTCCATGGCACCAGCCCAGCCCAGTCCTAAGGGATGGGTGGGAGTGAGGGCAGCACAGACATTTGGGACGTGGAACTCGGGGGCAGGCAGGAGAGGCCCTTCCTACCGCAGTACGGGGCCCTGGGTCCCCTCGGTCCCCATCCCCCAGCCCTGTCTTCTCCCTTGTTGGGGCCTCAGCTCCCACCTCTAGGAAAAGTGGGCTCGGGAGGGCCCGTCCTCCGAACCCAACACCTGCACCGAGGCCTGAACCGGTGCCGGCGCTGCTCGCTGGGCCCGAGTCACTGGTGTGTGGTTTGGCCTTGAGCATGGAAAGTTCAATGAACTGGAAAGAGTAAAGGGAAGTTGGAAAAAGATGTTTTAACCCCGCTCCAACCACAGGCGCGATGAAGAGGCCGTGAGGTCACCGGGCCTTCTGGAAAATCTGAATCTGCCAGCGTGAGGAGACCGGGACAAGCCGGGCCGGTGGCCCCGCTCCCGCCCGTGCTTTCGGCGGGAGGCGAGTGCAGGGGTGGGGGGTGGGGGTGGACGTGGGGTGCACCCTCCCCCCCGTGACAGTGCCCACTTGAAAAGAACCTCCGCACCAGGACGGCTGTCTCCTCTCATTGGCTTTGCCGGGCTGTTTGACTTCAATTTGTGGGAAGGAAAAGGCGGGTTACAAAGGGATCCTTCTCTGGTCTCAGCCTCTGAACGGAAGCACCCACAGGAAGCTGAGGGGGCCTGCACACACGCACACGCACACGCACACACAGAACACGCACACGTCGAGAAGGAGCTCAGAGCCCTGCAGACCAGGTCAGGCCTCCACGCGTCCGGTGCCCGCTGAGCCTCGCCCCCGCTCAGGGGCAGAGTTTGACCACCACGTGGAGGCCACGGGCGCCAAGCCGGACCCTGGGAGTCCTGGCAGAACGCTGACCTCAGGGGACAGCTACGGTGTGGCCGTCCGCAGCAGACGGTCAGCGAACGCAGTGGGCTCAGGTCCCACACAGGCAGATCCCTCTAGAGGACACGGTGCCCTGATTGCGGTGTGGACTCTACGGGCCTGGGGGGCCAGCCAGTGCTGGAACGCACGGCCCCCCGTGTGCTTTGATTCGTCCTCCGAACACTTCTCTCTGGGGCTGTTTCATCATCTACGCACCACGTGGGTACAGGAACACGTGTGTGTCACGTGTCAGTGGATACGTGAGCACACGGGGGTGCTGTGGGGACCGCGGTCACCGCACGGTGAGCCCACACCCGGCCTGGCCTTCAGGGCCCCGAGGAAGCCCCTCCCGCGCCCACCCTCCGCAGGGTCTGGGGACGAGCCCTCACCCCGGCAGGAGCAGATGAGGGAGCTGCTGGGAGGCGTCTGACTCTGCCCTGATCCTGAGGTCAGCAAGGAGCTGATTAGATAAGTCCCTCGTGTAAACAGAGGCCTGGCGCCCTCTCCCTCACACACGCTTCCCTCCCGGCCCGGGCCAGGTTTGCAAGGTTCAGGGTGTCTCGGGCAGGGCTGGCCTGATAAGACTCCTGTGCCGGAGGAGGAAGGAGACCGGCTCCAGACGGGGCCGGCTGGCACGGCGCGGGGGGCTGGCTTGCCCGTGGCCTGTCTGCCGGGTGGAGCCAGGCAACCTTTATAGGCTCGGTCGCTGGACACTTTCTTCCTGGAGAAGCACTTAGAAACCGGGGTGATTACCCCCGTGGAAGGCTCCGGACTCCGGAGCAGACTCTGACCCGCTCATTTTGTAGCTGACACTGAGGTCTTGGAGGGACGCGCCCAAGGTCACTTGGCTGGTCAGCCGAAGCCCCTTCCACTGCGTCCCCAGGCCTGTCTGTGCCCCTCCATGCCCGTGCGTCCAGCCCTGGGTGCCCAAGAGACACAGGATGGGAGTGGGGTGGGGGCGGGAGGAGGGAGCATCCTCGCTGCCACGCCTCACGGCCCATCCCAGTTTACAAGACTGGGGACCAGACGAGGAGAACAGCCCTGGCCTTCTCCCTGTCCTCACTCCCCTCCCACCTCCCCTGGCTCACCTGGCTCATACCAGAGCCTGCGGGGCCGGACGAGGCCAGCCCTGCACAGAGCTCATGGCTCCAGAGCCCTCTCCCACGCCCCCTCCTCCCCACACTTGGCTTCACCCTGGTCCTGGGGGTGGACCCACCATTCCCCTGGGCGGAGGAGACGGGGGGGCAGTGAGACGAAGCACCCAGAGTCACGTGGGCCCGTGCGGCAGAGCCCCCAAACTCTCGTGCCCAGATCCCAGTTCAGAGCTGACCCCAAGTCACAGCCCAGGAGCTATTACGCTGCGACCAGGGCTGGCTCTAGACCAGCGCGCTCAAACGTTTTGGCCTCAGAACCCCTTTACGTGCTTAAAATTATGGGGGACCCCAAAGACGCTCTGTTGGTGAGGAGCATATTTCTCGAGATTCACTCTATTAGAAATTAAAGCTACAACTTGGGAAAGATTTCTATCAATTCGCTTAAAAATAATCAATCTGTGACATGTTAGCGTAATAACATTTTAAATGAAAAAAAAACTCTACATTTTTAAACAAAACAAAAAAGATTTAGTGAGAAGACTGGCTTCGTTTTACATTTTTGCAAAAATCTTTGATATTTGGCTGACAGAGGGTTCTGCGTTTACCAAGAATAGGTTCTTATTAAGAATAGCTTATGATTAATAAATTCTTCAGCTTTTAATTAATTTTAATCTAGGAATAAGAGGTTATTAGCAAAATAATCTATTATGAAATGTTTCTGCATTTAATCTATTATGATAAAGGCACGCAGCTGGAAAATTCCATTGTACGGGCACAAGGGAACGAGAACAACACAGGCGAATAAGCCTCAGTGTTATTATGGGAGTACGTGTGACCCCAGACCCCTCGGCGGGGGTCCCAGGCGCGCCCAGGGGTGCCCTGGGACCGCACTTTGAGAAGCACGGCACTGCCTTCTCCTGCCGCACGCCTCTTTCTCAGCTGCACCCCTGCCCCCCCCGCGTGACACTGTCTGTGAAATCCTAGTCCCCTCCCCCACGCTCCCTTGTCATCACTCACGGGTACACCTCCTAGCAGGTGGCCCCTTGGAGTCAGGGCGCTGGATCGTAATCATCATTAACGAGGAACTGCAGGCCGCGCCCCGCACGAGGCCGCGCGCATGGGCTGGGGCGGGAATGCAGCCAAGGCCGGGGTGCAGGCCCCGGGGGGAGCGGCCCAGCCCCGACGTGGCTCACCGCCGCCCTCTGGGTCTCCGTGCTTCCTTCCAGGGCGTGAGTCTGTCCTGGGCGTGCGTCTGTCCAGGGCGTGAGTCTGCACGACAGGTCTGGTCGGCCACCGCCCCGGGCTGTGGCCACCTGGAGGGACAGAGCGTGTCTCTTCCGTTCTCACAGCCCCGTCCCCAGGCCCAGGACCTGGCCCGGAGCCGACCCGCAGATGCGGGAGAAAGGAGGCCTGGCAGGCAGGAGCGCTCAGCGCCCGGAGCAGATGGAGGGCGGAGCGAGGAGAGGGGCCCTGCACGCACGGCAGCTGCGGAGCCGCGAAGCCAGGGCCAGACTCTCCTGCTCTGGCCACTCGTCAGCGCCTCGCAAGATAAGCTGGGCGGTGACAGCAGACAGCGAGCTCCGCTCCACGCCAGGGCTGCCATCTGGAAATCGTCGCGAGGAAGCCAGTTTGGAAGCTGCGGTTCCAGGGAAGCCCAAGGATGGCCCCCGCCGGCAGTGTCCCTGCCTCTCCCTGCCCTGGACACAGCTCCCTGCCTCTCCCAGGGCCTGGGGACTTTGCCTCACGCTTGTTTCCTCCGGGACCCCCCAGCGCAACACCCATCTCAGCCCTGGCACCTAGGCAGAGCGCGCAGAGCTCAACGTTCTCGATGCACGAAGAAACTCGGACTGAAAGGAGCTGCAAGGTGACTCAGCTGGGGCGAAGCTGTGATCGGGCTTGGGGACAGTGGGGCCCTCGCTGACGCATGTGGCGTTTTCCGTATTAGGTTTTCTTAAAATGGAGCGCGCTGGGTGCTGGAGCTACGGCGGTTGGAATGGTCAGGACTCGGCCGAGCGGGCGGGCGTCTTCGGGGGTCGAGCTGCATTCTTCCTGCGGAGCTCGAGGGGGTGAGGGAGGCCCTGGGAGCCAAGGGGCCCGAGCTCCTTGGCGAAGCACCATCCAGCAGCCGGCACCTCCGGATTGGGGCCTGGGGCAGTCCCTTGGGGGTTTCCTCCTAGGGGTGCCAGCTGTGAGTTGGAAAAGTCTAGAACGTTCACAGGCCTTCAAGGCAGGTGAAAGGCGGAGAGGCCGGAGACCAGGCTCAGCCTAAGCCGCTCGGAACCCAGCAGAGGAAAGGGGTTCTCCTCGTGCGTCTGGGTCTTCGTCCGCGTCCGGGCGGGGCTGCAGGGGCGGAGGGCGAAGCAGGCACAGAAAAGACCCCTCGCACACGCTGGTTTGTTTTTCCCGAAATCGTTTCTAAAAGCCCCACGTCAATGACTCACTTTTTAGACAAAGTCGACGGAGGTCTGTTTCACAGAGAGCCCGGGTCTGAGAGGCCGTGCTTTCCAGGCTGGGGTGCGAGCCCCTCCGTGGGGGGGGGCCGTGGGGCGGCTGGGGGCGCGAAGCCACCCGCTAGCTGTTTCGTCGTGCTGGGCATCTTATGTCCACAGACTGGGAAGGAAAGCGTGGTTTTTATATTAAAACGGGTGTGGATGTTTTATGGAAGTGAATTCCCCAAAAACCGTGTTTGAGAGTCACTGAAAGCTAGGAGCTCGCTGCTGTGCAGGCTGGATCAGCCTCAGAGCTGGCCGGTCACGGGCCCTGGGGGGGGCCCTGCTGAGGACTCAGAGCTGTCAGAGAGGACCCCGAGCTCCTGGGGACAAGGCAACTGGCCCTGCGTCGCCAGATCCCACCCTGGCCCCTTCCCTTTGACTATGGGCAAAGAACGAGGACCTGGCCTGGTGGCTACCAGGACGGACGCAGCTGGGAGACCCCAGGACACCGGGAGTCCCCAGGACTGCCTCCTTCTAATACCATCACTTGGGTTAAGATGTCAACACGAATTGGGGGGCGTGGGGGACACACGCAGAACAGGTGACTTGCCTTGACCCATGGAATTCGGTGGGAAAAAGAGGGTGCCGGTTCTGAGCCTTGCGTGTCTCCATTCAAACTCCGGCGCGCCGCCATCAGCATGATGACCTGTCCCCTCAGCCGGCGCCCCTGAGCGCACACAGAGGGAGCGGCCCGAGCCTCCTCGGAGGGGACTTGAATGCGAAAATCGAAGGGACACCCGCTGAACCCGGCCTGCAGCCGCCGAGCCCCGCCACCCCTTCAGCCTCTGAATTTTGCTTTGGCTTCGGGCAGGGAGTAACCACTGTGTCCTCTAAGTCCAGGGCACATGTGAAGCCGGAGGGGGTGACGCTGACACACAAAGAGCACAGAGACCAGCGGCACGGAGACCCGGAGGTGACAGGGAGCCCTGACAAGACTGTTCAGGCCGGGATCCAGCCTCCGGACGCCCCAGCCACACAAGGCAAGACGGTCCCTCCTGGGTCTATGTTTCTTCCACGGGCTCCTGCGAGGCTCCCGGCTCTGAGGACACTCCTCTTCTCTGTCCCGAGTTTCTCCAAGGCGATGCCTTAGCTTCTCCATTCCCCCGAGCGTCTCCACAGCGCAGCCCAGTGCGGCCGCGGGCCTCGTGTTTGTTTAATCAGCCTTCGTGAACGTCCCACAGTCGACGTCCAGCCAGAGGGAATCGCCCCGCGTTGTCCCACCCAACCAGAAAAGTCCCAGGATCTTACAGCTGATGGTGGAAGAGCATGTTTCTAGAAAAATCCGGGGCACAGTAGTCGGGTGGAGGCCTCAGGCCGGGTCTCCCGGTTCTCATCTCAGTCTCATTGCCTGTCTACTGCGCTGCAGTTTGGGGTCAATAAGTAAGCCCAGAGCCTGCATCCTCGGCCTAGGGCAGGTCACCGAGGTTTCACCGCAAAATCAACAAAAATGCCCGAAAGCAATGGGGGAAGGGGGGAGGGTGCGAACCAGAGGAGGCTGGGAAGGCGCTAATTTGTTCAGCTCTAATTGCAGGTCTCCCCGGAGGATGGAGGCTCTTTGTGTTCCTCGAGAACCTAACAGGGCAATCACAGCTCTAATGACACCCCTCCCAGCACCGCTCGCCTCACCCCTGGGTGCCAGATGTCAAGGTGGGCCGGGGAAAAAAAAAAACACCGTTAATCATCCTTCTGCAGAGCGGCCGTGAGCTGCAGCCGGGAAGGCTCCCTTTCGTTTTCCCTGCGTGCCTTCAGGGGTGATGTCCCTGGGGTGGGTAAACTGAGGCAGGGCACACCGCACCGCGCACACACATACCCCCCCACAGACACGTGCGCCACAAACAGCCACAAACACCGCCAGGAAACAGCGCCCTCCGGGAGGAATGTTCGAGGGAACCAGGCAGCTCCTTTCTGGGTCTGCTCAGAGCCCCCGGCCTCGGTGGCTCGGGCTGTTCGCCCGAGTGGCTCCCCCACCCCGCCTGATGGGACTCGCCCCACTGCAACCGGCGGTTAAGGGGGAGAAAAGGCATCGAGGGGCCGTGGGTGCGGTTGCAGAGGGATGTTTAAAGGCTGCTCTGAGCCCCCACGGCTGCCGAGGGAGGTGACACTGGGCAGGGCCAGCCGAGGGCCCAGCAAGATTCAGGGCCTCCACTAGCACCCCCAAGCTTGGAACGGGCCTAGGACGCAGAGGCTTTAGGACCTGTTCGGAAGGCAGGGCTGGTCCCTGCGTGGGACAGGGAAGCCCCTGCAGCCAGGGGTGCTCGCCTGAGGGTGGTTAGCGGCACTGGGACCACGGTCAGGCCGGGCAAGGCTGGGGCTGGATGGGCACGGAGACCTGGCCTGTGCTGGCCGCGGTAGGGTGATCCCGCCTCTCCCGGGGGCACTTGCAGCCCAGCGGCCGTAAGAGTGAAGGCCGCAGTCCCTGAGGCCAGGGTTGAGTCCAGCCGGGAACCCGCTGGACTGCTTCCTCCCCCAGCCCGCCTGCTTCCTGGCCTCCGGTCACAGGTGACGCCCGCGGGCTCAGTGACTGCGGGTCCCCACGGCCCTGTCCGCACTTCCTTTTCTTGTCTAGATGCCACCTTCTCTAGAGGGCTTCCCTGACTACCCCACCTAACACCCGCCACCTGCACCACCCATCCCCCTGCCCTGGTCACTGCCTCGCAGATCCTGGCATGGTCTGTGCTTCTGTCTAGCAGGGCGCTTAGCACCTCCCAGGCCCTCAGTAAACACCTGTGGGGGACGACGAATGAAACCCATGAGTGAGAAAACAAGGGAAGAAGGACGAGCACCTGTAAGGGCCCCCCCTGTCCCTGGCATCTGCGGGGCTCCCGGACCAGTGCCTGGTCATCTGGTCGTGAGATGCTGCGTGTCCTTCTGGAATCCGACCTGCTCTCAGGGCAGGGGGGCGGGTGAGTGCCACCCCATAAGGCCCTGCCTTTAGTGCTGTGACAGAGGCCAGCGTGGGGCAGGCTGGGGGCGGCCTGCCCCGTCCCCCACCCCCACGGCTCAGTATGAGCAGACAGTGGCGTTTTCTCACTCGGAGCGAGCGGCTTTTGGACTAGCCTTTTCTCCCCACTGCCCTCAGGTGCCGACCCCAAGTCCCCATCCTTTCCTGGGATCTGGGGCTCAGCGAGGAGGGAGGGCAGACAACAGCCTGGAGTGCCCGACCCCTGCCTGGGCAGCCGTAAAGTGCACCTAGGGCGGCTGTGAGGGTGGAAGGAGATCACAAATCAAAGGCCGGAGCGAGCCTTCCCACGGCCAGGGCAGGTCCTGGGTGTCCTCCGCTTAGAATCCTCGGGCGGCTCCCACCTGGCTCGGAGCCAATGCCCTGCCGTGGCCCCCACACACGGCCCGACACGATCTGGCCAACGCCCTGCCGTGGCCCCCACACACGGCCCGACACGATCTGGCCCCTTCTCACGCTGCCCCAGCCTCCCTGCTCCGTGGCTTCTCCCAGCACTGCCTCCGCAGGGCCTTTGCACGTGCTGCCTCTGCTGCCTGCGCGGCCTCCCTGTGCTCACCTGCTGCCTGTCTTTGCTCAGGGGAGACTTCCTCCTGCCCCGCACGGGTTCGCACACCAGAGCCCCTGGCCCTCTTCACCCCGGTCTATTTTCTCCTTCTCCCTCTTACCCGGTGCCTCTCCCTCGTCTGTTTCTGGCCCCCTCCTCAAATGTGAGCGCCAGGAGGGCAGGGTTGGCGTCTGTTTAGCTCGCGGCTGAGTCTCTATGTCCCTCTGGAATGGCCCTGGCACGGAAACGGCGCCCCGCCAATCCTACTAACAGAACAGAACGCACCGTGGCAGTGTCTCCTCCGCAGAGCGCTTGGCTCCCTAGATGTCCTGCGTGTGGGGTCGCCAGGTTTAGCAAGTACAAACACAGGCCATCCTCGCGACACAGGGGACACTTAAAAATGATTTCGCCTTTCTCTGAAGTTCGCATTTAACGGGGCCTTCCGACAACGCTCCCTTCCCATTGCCACGTTTCCTGCCATTCCCCTCCGTCGCTGCGACTTTTCACACGGTCTAGCCCTATGCTTCCCGCCAGGGAAGGGGCGACACTGAGACCCGAGTGACAGGAGGAGCCCCGCTGGCAAAGGTCGGAGGAAGGAGCCTCTGTTCCGAGGGAACAGCTGCCCAAAGGCCCCAAGAAGGAGGCAGCTCTGGGGACTGGGAGAAGATGGGAGAGGGGACAGGAGAGGGAGCCGGGACAGAGGCGAGCCAGACCAGGCCCACGGCCGTTAGGAAAAGTTTGAAGCCCCTGGGGAGGAGCAAGATGGGGTTTCGAAGTAGCCCGCGGGCTGCTGTGGGAATCCTGGGTCCCGGCAAGGCCGTTCGGGGGCATTCAGCAACGATCCAGGTGAGGGGGACGGGGGCCTGGGCTAGGGAAGGACGAGGACGGGAGGGGGAGCCCCATTTCGGTTTGAGGCGGGGACTTGCTACTTACTCCTCGTGGTTGGTTTCGGGGTTCAGGGGCTGCGGAGGTGGGAAGGATCACGTGTGAGGCCGCGTTCCTGTGGCTGCGGCTGTGGGGTCGGGCTCTGCCGCCTTCCGACTGCCCGTGGGGGCTCGTGAAAGTCACGCAGCACCTCTGACCCTGCGGGACACTAGGCCCTGTCCTGCCTGGGCTGTGGGTCACAGAAGGATAGGGTGCGCGAGCCCAGGCCGCCTCCTCCGAGAAGCCCTCTGGGGCCCTGCTGGAGTGGCCTCCTCCTCCTGGTCACCAGAGCCCTCGGTGCCTCGCCCTCCACGGCTCTTCTGTGGGGTGTGTTTTTGGCGAAATTGTCTTTTTCCACCAGACGGGGACCTCCTGGACCGGGTCTGTTCTGATTCTGCTCCCCTTTGACCAGCCCCGTCCATGCCCAGGGGCGCTCCCAGGCCCGTGGGACACCGCTCACGAGGGCTCTGTCCCCAGTCGGGGCTGTGGGACAGGCCCCCCTGTCCCCAGAGGGAGAGCGAGACGCTCTCGCCCCAGCAGCGGAGAACAGCCCTCCAGTGCCCGCACCCCACGGAGGGAGGCAGGGCCCAGGCCTGCGGAGAAAGAGCTGGAACTCCTCCGACCGGGCCTGGGCTTTCGATACGCGGCCACCGCGTCTCCTCGATCGATCGGACCGCTCCGTGGAGCCGGTCTCCCTTGGAGCGTTCCTTTTGTGTTTGTTCTAAGAACTTCTGCAAACAGAGACCAACGCGGGGGACTGACTTTGTCAGGCAGAGTTAGCCTCGCGTTTTGTTACTCTCGGTGCAAATCGCTCCGATGCCCCTGCAGGTCGCAGGGACGAGTCACCTGGGGCCGGGGAGGGGGTGGGAGAAGGGAACCCCCACGGTCCTTGCTCTTCTCCTATTTTCTCTTCCTCTCTCCACCTCCCTGCCCCTCCCCCAGGGTCCAGGCGACTCTCCCTGCGCTGGGCAGGCCGGTGGGGCTGACCAGGGGCCCCTCCTGGTCTCTCCCGGTTCAGTTACGGGGCCGGCACTGTGGCAGACCTGGAGAGCCCCGCAGGAGATGACCCCTAGGGGCCCTTGGGGACTATTCAGACCACGTGCAGCGGCAGGGTACCGTCCACCAGGGCCCTGGCCCCTGCAGGACCCTAGGATAGGGCCGGCTCCAGGGCAGGATTTCTAGACAAGCAGGAGCTTAACGACTGGAGGGGGAGCCTCAGCTGGAGGGTGGAGGCCTCTGGGTTCGCAGCGGCCCAGGATCGAGCTGGGCTGAGAGGTGGGGGGCAGAGGGGCAAGGGGAGTGCTTCGGTGCGGAGCTCAGCAACGTGGGGTGCAGCGGCACCCAGGAGTGGCTCGAATGGACCCCCAGCCCCGGTTCTCATCCATGAAATGGGGAAAGCAACTGGGTCACCTTGATGGTGACGTGTGCACGAGAGCCCAGCAAGGTGCCAGCACCCAGTAGGTGCCCACTTAGAGGTCACTGTCACTGCCGTGGACCTTGGTGTCCCTCGGCCTCCCGCACCCCATTCGCCCACATGCGGCCCCTCCACACCCTCCCATGCTTCCTCCCCACTCCCCCACCCAGTGCCCCCCTGGCCCACGCTCTGCGACCTCTCCCTCCCACCTCCTCCCCTGCCCTGGGGTGGGCATTGGGGTGGGGGGGGGTAGACTGACCTACTTTCCTCCTCCTCCTCTTCCGTCTGCGGGAAGAAAAACTGTTTCCTGCGACTTTGCTCTTCCCTCGCACCGCTGCACTGACTGACATTAATAATGAAAGTGGCGACCCAGTTTCTTAGGCACCTACTACGTGCCAGGCGCTGTGACGAGGCCTCGTAGTCGTGGCGTCAGGTCCTTCGACCCCCACAGGAGCCCAGGCCGTCAGGGGCAGGGGGCAGGTTGGGCCCACGCGTTCCGGCCCCTGGCACTGCTCTGTTCGACTCCCCAGATGCATCCCACCTTCTGGGGGGCGGTTTCCCCGTCTGCAGGACACGGGACTTGCAGCAGGATCCCTTGGGGCCCTTCCCGCCCTGCCCCCTCCGACTCTGCTACTGAAATAACGACAGTCACCGAGGGCCGCCTCTTGGAGGCCTCGTTTTCACGCCGTTGATATGTGCTCGCGCCTTTAACACCCTCTAATGCCCTCGATTTGTTTTCTCATTTTCATCCTCGTTTCCACCGCCCCCTGGGCCCGGGAACCTGATTTAGCGAAAGTCAATGCAATTGCTTAGGGCCGCCCGCTCCCTTCGCAGAGCAGGGCTTCAGGCTGTTTCTGCCCCGGCTCGGGGGCAGGGACATCTGGGTGAGGGTCAGGGGGAGCTCGGCTGACCCCAGGTTGAGTCGTGGCTGGTGAACGCCGGCCTGGGTGTCCATCGGGAAGGCCCAGAGCTGCCGGAGGCCTAAGCGGTGTCTGCTCTAACCTTCTCGCTCGCACTGGAGGAAACTGAGGCACAGAAAGGGGGTCCGGCTTACATCTGACCCGTGATCCCACAGCTCGGCGTCAGTAAAAATGAAAGGGAAGCAGGTTCACTGCCCGTGCCCACGGCACCAAGCACACCCCAGCACCCACAGCAAACTGAACACCCCCTCAATGATGGGGAGACTCGCCAGCCCCCTGCTCGTGTGCAGCCGGGCGTCGCCCTGAGCAGAGACCGTGACGAGGGCCCAGCAGCCTGGCCGGCGTCCAGTCCTTAGAAACTCGAGGTGGAGTCAAAAAGGCCCCTGGCTGACCTGGCTTTCGGGACACTTGGGCCCGAGGAGAGGCCGCCTGAGTGGGCCTGGGGGTGGCGTTGGGGGGGTCACGGGGAAGTTTCCAGGGCCCCGGTATAATCGAGTGGCCTTGAAAGTGGACTTGCTCAGCTACCACCTGGTCCCCCTGCACGGGTGCCCCCTGCGAGCCCCACCCCTGGGTGGCCAGGAGGACTCACCTGCAGCTCCCAAACTCCTGCTTTCCTCACCCGCGTCCCAGCCTACCCTGGGACCTTTGGTGCTGAGACTTGCAAAGCGGAGGTCCCGGCCTCTCAGTCCCCGCTCCCTGGGGCCGTGGTCCAGGCCCCACCATGAGCACGGGCAGGCGGCGTTTGCCAATGATGATTGATCCGACCCCAGCCAGGACCCTGGAGGAGGAAGACCGCAGCCCTCGGGCTGGGCTTTCGTTACCGGAGACATTGCAGAGGCAGAAGCAGCCGCTCCTGAGACAGACGCCCTCCCGGCTCGGGGGTCTTGGGGGGCAGGACACTCCTGGGCATGGCTTTGAAGACACCAGAGGATGGGGCGGAAGGGCGAGCGTCCCCTGGAAGGGCCTGGCACCCATCCACCCCTCTGTGAGCATCCTCGGCTGGGCTGTCCTCAGACACGGCCTCATCCTGGCCTCATCCGCACCAGGGGCTGGGAGGTGAGGGGGCCTGGGGACAGCTTCTTTGCTGTCCCTTCCCGAGCTGGTCCTCATCGCTTGGACATAGCAGGAGGGTGGGTGCCCGGGAGAGCTCGGGAGACAGGGGCGCACAAGCAGAAGATGGGCTCCGAGGGAGGCCTGCGGCCTCCTCACTCAGCTTGTCCCGGGAGCGGGACGCTCCAGGCCCTCGGCCCCAGTCCCTCCCCGGGGACCGCTGACCCAGGGCCCCACATGCCCCATCAGCTCCGTCTTCCTGCCAAACCTCTGCTCAGCCCTCGACCTCCCCGACCTAGATTTCGTCGCGCGTGTGTGGGTGCGTGGGTGAATGCGTGTGCACATGCGTGTGGATGCGTGTGCACGTGCCGGATGCGTGTGTGCGCATGTGTGCCACACGGCGTACGACAGGAAGAGCTACCCCTCTCCCCACCCTCCCGCGTCCTTCTCGCCTCGGGGGACCGGTGTCAGAGAGCATCACGCAGCTGTGCCCCTTCCCAGCCTGGCGCTGCCCGGGTCCCTGCAGCTGCCCACCTGGCTGTGAGCCCGGCCTGCACGGGTGACAAAGGGGCCACTCTTTAAGGGTGGACTCTGCCGGGGACCCTCAGGACGGGGTGTGCTGCCGCTCACACCCCCGCTCCCTGGCTGCACTCGGTAGCCCCCCCACAGCTTGGCTGAGTCTAGGCCTCAGCTGCCTGCCCTTCCCCCCCCAACCCCCTCCCCCGCCCCCCTGCACCAGGAGCTCGGTCCATCCCCGATTTTCCCCTCGGTGTTGGGGCCCCTCTGTCCCCTGGCGGGGCAGGGCCCACAGCGGGTGAAGAAGACAGGAGGAGGCTCGGGTGTCTCCCAAAGGCAGCCAGGCGCTGGGCGTCTCCCTTCTGCCGCCGCATCACGCCCGGGTCACCTTCAGAGGGGTCGTCGGCATGAACCCTGCCCCGAGGGACCCCTCACATGGCTCCGCGCCGTCCTGCGGAGGAGGAGGACGCGATGGAAAATTCTGCCCGCGCCTTTGCGCTCCCGAGCAGCCGCCTCCCAGGGCTCGGCCACTTCCCGCAGCTCAGCTCGCAGCCTAATTGCTCAGAGCCGAAAGCCTTTCGGAGCTCCTGGGACCTGTCCTTGCTATTTTTTCCCTTCCATCTGACAGAGAACTCAGTCGGTGTGTGTGGGAAATGCAGCCTGAGCACCTTGGGGTGGGGGCGGGTGGAAGTCCGACTTGGAGGCCTGGTGCCCCCCCCCACCCGGTGTGGCCGGCCACGAAGGGGCCCTGCAGCCTGGGTCCCCTTTAGACCAGAGGTGGCCCGTGGAGGATGGGGGCTTTATGGGACTGTATGGGAACCGGCCAGAGAGGACAGCTCATCGGGGGGGCCAAATGTCTCATCGGGTAGCTCTGCGTCCGGGAAATGGTCCCCAGTTGGGGGGCTGTAGAAGGGCCTAGTGCCAAGGCCGTGGTGGGGCTGTCCCGGGAGCCGGTGCTCCTTCCTGCCCTGCTTCGTCCAGGCCTCCTCTCGGTCCAGACGCCACGACTTTGACCTTCCTCTGCCGCGTGGGGGGGGGGGCAGTGCTGACCCTGTGCCCCTGAGCAAGCCCAGACACCCTGAAGGAGCCATCTCCCTTCCGAGGACTGGCCTCGTTCCTCTCCCAGACTCGACGGCTCGGGCGGCGGGAGCCAACAGGCGTCCGGGACCTCCTTGACCTCTCGTGCCCTTCCGATAGAGGGGCCCAGAGGAGAGGGTGCCCTCCCGAAGGTCAGCGGCGAGTCTCAGTCATGTTCGTCTCCTCCATCTCAAGGTTCTGCCGAGGTCCCTTCAGCACGTCCTGAGACTCAGCCTCAGCCACGGGAGGAGCCTGGCCCAGGGCACATCGGCTTGGCGGCCCCTGTGTGCGCGGAGGAAGGGCAAGTGCAACAACGTCAAGGTCAAACGCTCAGGCAGGAGGACAGGAGAGGGTCTGCCCGGGTCTGCCCAACACTAAACGAGTGACCTCGGGCAAGGAAAACGCTTCTGCCTGATCAGTGGGAAGAGGACAAAATCTGCCCCTCCGGGGTCAACGGGGTGACCACACCCAGCCCGGCCCCGGGCCTGGCCCACGGAGAGAGTGGGGTAAGCGTTCCTACGGTGTGTCGCGGGGGTGTACGCGAGCCCTGGCCGGCGCCCACACGTTCCCTCTGGGCAGCTCTTCCTCAGTCGGGTGGCAGGACGGGGAGTTCGGGGGGCACAGCGGGGCCGGCCGCTCCTCCCCCTGCTGCAGACAGGCGGGGCGGGCCCACGGCAAAGCCCCCTGGGCTGACCAGCTGGACGCGTGTTGTCACCTGCGGCCCGTGCATCCCAGCGTCTCCTGGCGTGGTGCCCGGGGCCAGGGACAGCTGCGGGAAGGCACGCAAGGGTGACGGGGTATGTATACGGCTCTGTGCGCGATGCCAGCAGGGACAGGACCCTCCAGTGCCCCCATCGCCACTGCCACCGCCTCCCTCAGAAAAGAGAAAGGTGACGAGGACAGACGGGGCCTGCCCTCGCGTCCGACGCGGACCCCGTGCCTCCCCCCTGCCCCCGGCCGGCGCACGGTCCCCATCAGATCGTTCAGCTGCACGGGCCCCGGAGGCTGGCAGCACCATCCCCGAAGAGAACGTCGATGTGTTCGGGGAGTGAGACTGGAAAGCGCTTGATTTGATGCATGTCACCCGCCGGAGGCATTTTCCGGAACGCACGCAGCCGCAGCGGCCCAGCAGGGCAGGGGGGCGTCACGCGGCCCCGTGAAGGATGGCTTTGTCCCGTTCCAGGGCGCGCCTGGGGATCCATGCCAGAGCCACGCGTGACCCTGCCCTCGGCCAAGAGCCACGTGCGTTCCACAGGCCCCCTCCCAGGTCTGTGGACTTTGTCCTCTGGGTGTGGGGCCCACCTTCCACGACAGACAGGACCCCGGGCTCCATCACCTCCTCCCCCGCAGGCTTGGGCTACAACTGAGGGGCTTCCTCCCTCCGCTCTCCAGCTCTCCCTGGTTCTAGAACATCCCGCTGATGGCCCATCGGTGCAAGGAGCCACGAGTTAATTGGACGTGGCTGAGAAGGGGGCGGTTGGTGGCACCGGGTGCCGTCTGGTGGCTTGCCTGGGGGTCCTGGCTGAGGGACGCAGGGCGGTCAGGATGAGGCGGGTCACGTCACTATCTTTAGACTGAGCTGTCCCTGGGGAGCGCCCGGCGGGGAGGCATCTGTTGAGGTGCCTGCGGCGGCCCCCAGGGTGGCTGGGGGAGCAGGTGGCCAGAGCTGCAGGGGCCCTGGGAGGAGAAAGGACGAGGGGAAGTGCCCGCCTGGGGCTGGAAAAGGCCAGACTGAGAACAACCTGCCCGACGCCGAGGGCGGCGGGGGCGGGGCCTGAGTATCCAGGCGCCTCTTCCCCTCTCTACCCCCCAGTTCTACACGGCGGGCGTGAGCCCCTTCCCATCGGCTGGGATGTGGTAGACACCGCCGCGGCGTGTAATTTAGAATTCAGACATGGGGCTTTTGAGGGTGGAAGAGGGTCTCTGGGTGACACACGTGCCAGGACAACCAGGACGCAGGGCGTGTGCCCGCCTGGTCCAGGAGCCGGGCCGAGCCCGGGCGCACTGCTCACCGGCCGGGCGCCCCAAGCACATCCCTCCTCTCTCTGGCCTCCAGTCCTCCCGTGTGCGAAACGGGTGAGCAGGACGTGACTCACACGATGGGGTTGGTTTTGTCAACTTTACGGCCCCAATCAGAGCCACCGCCATGTCCTCGGCCAGGCGTGCCCGAGTGGGGAGGTGGGAGGAGGCCGTGGGCGCGTTTCCTTCGCCTGCATTTCGAGGGCAGCGAGCTAGCGAGGGGCCCCCTGGACAATCCCTTCTGGTGGCCCCGAGGAGGGACACTTGGTAATGCCTCACGTGTCCTGAGAAGCCCTGTGCCACCGTCACCTCCAACCCGCCTCCCTGGACACTGGGCGCTGCCCAGCAAGTCCCAGGAGCCAGGCGCCGGCGAAACGCGACGGTCCCCGTGCTGCTCGACCTTCGCCCTGGGAGGAGGCACCCTCATGACAGGGAAGGAATCAAAGGTCCCCAAGCTGAGTCCCCAGCTCCTTCTGCCGGACTCCGCAGCCTCCTCTAGGGCCCTCCCGGGAAAGTAGGCGGCTCTGGCCTTCCTGCCCCGCGGACAGGAAGCCGCCAAGGGACGCCCACGCGGACCCGCTTCCTGACAGTTTGATAAATGAAGTCGCTGGGCCCCGCCGGCCCTCCCACGGTCACCCCCTCCCGCGGCGACCTTGGACGACCCTGTTCCTGTCTGGATCTGTCCCGGGGAAGATGCCTCCCCTCCTGGCACAGCCTCGGCCTTGGCCTTGATCCTCCCGAAGTCAGAGCCCCCACCCCTGGCCCCACCTTTGCTCTCCATTGGGGGAGGGTCGCAGGCTGGGAGCAGGGGCGCCCACCAGGGCGGGGGCACTTGCTCGGCTCCTGCCAGCCCCCCCCCACCCCACTTCTCTTCGAGGCCGGGGACACACAAGCTCAGCCTCCCTCGCCCCGCCGCACGTGCCCCCAGCAGTGACGACCCCTGGTGTCCCACGCAGCTTACTCACTCATCCCGCCCCTTGTTCGGTCTCTGTCCCCCTCCCTACGGCGTGGGGAGAACAGGGAGCGTCTCCCAGAGAACAGGGAGCCAGCCCTGGCCTGAAGACACTCGTCCGAGGCCTCCGCAGGGCTCCGGCCAGAGGCACCCCATCAGCACCCCAAAGCTCGCAGGCGCCTTCTTGTCCTCATGGGTCTTGACTCCACCTCCCTCACCCCCAGCCCGTGAGCCTCCCCTCCACTCCCCTGCACACGCCGTTGCCCTTCACCTGCCCTTGAGGCTCCGGGGCTGAGTATGGACTCGCTGCTGAGCATCCTTACGGTGTGCAGAGCCCCACCCCAGCTACCCTCCTCCGTCTCCCCACAAGGAAGCCCTACGACCCCTTCGGACAGATGAAAACTCTGGGCTCTGGAGGTCCCGGACTCCACCCGGCTCCTGACCCCACTGCAGCGTGTTCATCCCGCACCCTCACGGCCCTGGCAGCCATGGACCCCCACCCCACCCCCCACAGCAGCCCTCCCAGCACTGGGGTGCCCTGACCTGTGAAAAGTGCTTCCTCGGGTCGAGCAAATCCCAGCGTCCTTGGCCCGCCCTGCCGCTCCCTTCCAGGGCCGCAAGGCACACGGGGCTCACGACAGCTGCTTCTTCCCCGGCCGGAGGCGGCTCGGGACCAGCTCACGCATCCCGGCTCCAGCCTGAAACCTTCCCCGCGTCCTCCCCTGGCTGCCTCGCGACCCGGGTCTCCGTCCGGCTAGCCCGAGGTCCAGGAATGGGGTGCTTCGGGGCTGCGTTTTGGGGGAGGGGCCTGGAGACTTCGGGGAAACTGCCCCGTGACAACAGGCAGGGCCTCATCTCTGCAGCCGAATGGATGCCCCTCGCAATCTGAACATCCAGCCCCAAACCGCAGCGTTTGGGAGGGACAGGCCTTCTTCCGAGCCGGGTGCTGAGCTGAAAGGCTGCGGCCACTGCATTGCTCGGGACCATCTTCCCCGCCTCACGTGAGAAGGCAGAGTGACCGCCACAGGGGGAAGGGGAGCGGGGATGGGGGAGAGACCCCTGGAGCTCCTCTGAGCGCCTGGGCACGGCCGTTCCTGCGTGGCGCCTCGCGAGCCGACGCGTCCCTTCGGGTGGGTTCACTCTGCTTTCGTTCCACTGTTCACCTTGCTGAAGCCAGGCCCAGCCTCGCGAACACAAGGCGTCCACAGCCGACACCGTAGAGACCGGTCCCCGACGAGGTCTGAGCTCAGAGCGCTCATGAAGGATTGCGATCGCGGATATCATCACATTCATTTCTAACGTGACTCTAAAGCGAGGAAAGCCGTCGGGTCACAGGCACGGGCCGAGGCCACGCCACTCTGTGTGCTCGGGGGGAAGCAATGAACTAACACGTGTTGAGTGCCCCCCCCGTGTTCCAGGTACCGTGCTCGACCCTCTCAAGTACTTTATTTCTTCTTCCCAACAACGCCGGGGCAGCGGGCCGCCTAGGCTAACTCCAGCCGCTGCGACAGGTCGTCCCGAGGTGAAGAACGGCCTGACAACAACAGGACCTTACCTCTCACTCCCGCCCTCTTGGGGCGGACGTTCAGAGACCCCGGTTCCTTCCAGCTTGGGGCTCCGCCAGCCGCGGGGCCTCGATGCCCCCGCACTCAGGTGGCAGAGAGAGAACAGCGCGGGCGGGGCCCACGTCGTTCCTAAGATCGTCGCCAAGGAACCGGGCACATCACACCCGCGGGACCACGCCGAGCCGCAGAGGAGGCTGCACGTGAGCCCGGCCAGGGGGACGAGAAAAGGGGCCTGGGGCACGGCGTGCAGCGCCTCCCGCAGCAGCGTATCGCCTGCGCTAAGATGAATGACACGAGGCCGCCGTGGCTGGTGAGGGGCTGGAGCAGGATTCGGACTCACGTCTGTCTGAGCCCACTCCACGCTGCCGGGAGAACACCGAGTGGCCCTTCTTCTTGTGGGGCTTCCCGTCCGCCACCCCACCCCACAAGCGAAGCCCCCAACACTGAGAGGATGGTTCCCAACGGGGCATAACAGGGTGGGAAGCGCCAAGCCGAGGGGCCCGAGGGACGTCGGGGGCGAGACCAGGGCAGGGCTGGTCGGTCGGTGCTGCAGGGAGGGGGGGGCTGGTGGCATGGCACTGGGGCACGACGTGAGCACCCAGCAGGCGTCCTGGCTGGACGGCGGCATCAGCCCGGTCTCACGTCGTGATGGGGCCGGTGGCAGGCAGGAGGACGAAGGTGAGTGTGGGTGCAGCTCTCTCCTGGGAGCAGCCCCGGGGGGATGATCACCTGCTGGTGGCCGGGCCTCAGTTTCCCCTGCAGTCAGGTCCTTTCGAGGTGACGCTGGCTCCTCGGACCTTTGAGGCTCTGCCACGGAGAGGGGTGAAGACAGCCCCAAATGGTGGACTCCTGGGTCGCTCCCCACATCTTCCAGCTCCCCAGAGCCCCCCCCCTGAGCCCCCCACCCTCCCTTCCCCAGAAAGCCCATTCGAGACAGGGACCCCGGAGCCCACAGCTCAGAGGCAGCTCGGGGAGGCCTGGCGCCAGGCCCAGCCCTGCTTCCTGCTTCTGGGGCCCTAGGGATCCCCCCGCCTTTCTGGATGCATCCGATGAAAATGAAAGAAATCCCCGCGATTTCAGACTAAGCCGTCTGCAGGGGCAAAAGGCTGGAGGGGGCCTTGCCGTCGCCCTCCTGAGCCCTGATCCACACCCAAGGGCAGAGGCCCAGGTGGGGCAGGACTCTCCCGAGGTCACCGGGCAGGTTGGCAAACAGGTGTGCGCTAGGCCCCCCCTCCCTGGGGCGGGAGTTTCCATGATGCGGCCTGTTGACCAGGAGATAGAGAGCCAGTCAGGTGGCGGGTAAACGCCTGGGCTTGGAACCAGCAGGGGCCGGCCTGTGGCCCTGACGAGCTTTCCCCAACGACAGGGCGGCCTCTCCCTGCTCCCCAGACAGACGCCCCCACTCTCCCTGCTCTGGGAAGCGGGCAGCGGGGCCTCGGTCAGTCAGAGTCCGCCCAGCCCTCCAGGCCACGGGGCGTGAAGGGCCCCGAAGGGGAGGCCCCAGTCTTAGGCCTCAGCCTTGGCGGCACATCAAACCCCCGGGAGGTGTGGGTGCTGCTGCCCAGCCCCTGCCTGAGCTGGTTTGTGGAAGGACCCGGGCGACCGCCTGGAAAGACCCCAGGCGACTCCGGAGCAGGCCAGGCCGAAGCCCACCGAGCTAGGCCCCGGTGACGAGGGCCTGTGCCTGCCCCTGGGGCTGACCCCTGGGTGCGGCGTTTTCCGCCCTCAGCCGTGTAAACCCCCCCACGCAACCACCACCACAGCTGCACACCCGCTTGCAACATGCCTCGAATCCCTCTCGGCCCCCGGCCACGCTCTCACTGCCCAGAGGTCACTTCCAGGGTGACCTCGCCTGGTCCGATGGGAGCACAGCAAGAAGGGCAGCTCGGAGGCGGTCGAAACGAAACGGCATGGACACGACTTCCGGAAAGGGCGACGGAGAATTCGAGCTTCCCTGCCGGTGGACGGCGAGGGACAAACCCAGTACTACGGGGCCGCTCAGTGCGGGCCCAGAGAATGCTCGGCTGGGAAGCAGGTGGCAGGTGGTGACCCCGAGAGGGCGGATGGGGAGGGGACCATGGGGGAGGGGTCCAGTGAGGAAGGTAACATCCAAGGAGAGAATCTAAGGAATTCCAGATGCCTCCAGACTCCCGGGGCGGCCCAAGTCACTCAGTGGGGCACGGGGAGCTGAGGGGGACAGGAAAGGGGGGCCCCGGGGACCAGGGCTAGACACATCCTCAGGAAAACGGGCCCTCCCGAGATCAAACGCTCCGGCTTCAAGACCAGCAAAACGGACTTCCAGCACCCTGCTTTGATGTCACCTTGAGGGAGAGGAACAGGACTCGATGGGGTCAGACGGGACGGCCCCCGGGCGTCGCAGGAGGAGGTGGGTGCTTCCAGGCGTCCTCCTTCGCCCTCGCTCCTTTGACCAAGGGCGGTCACCGTGAGAGGCCTGCAGACGCCCTCACACTGGCCGTGGGTCCCGGGGTGTGGCGTGGGGGCCGACGAGTCCTCGCCGGGGGTGGGGGTGCGTGCTGCGCTGTGGGGTCAGACAGGCCTGGGCCCACATCTGGTCCTCCCATTTCATACCATTAAGTTGGCCCACGTCACCTCACCTCTCCGGGTCCAATTCCTTGTCTGTCACGGAGGGGGGAGGAGTAAAGCCCACTCCTTCCCCCGCTGCGGGATCGGGGTCATCCACCCCAGGGGGCCCCCAAGCCCCCACCCGCCGCTCCGGTCGCTCAGGGGCCTGGCCAGAGCCCCCGTCTCCAGAGCTGGGCCTCCGCCAGGCGCGCCGAGCAAGGCCGCCTCTACTAAACGCTTCCCCACCCAGTTAGGGTTTTCCGTGACCCAGACCGTCGGATTGAACGACCCGAGGACAAGGATCGCCAACCGCCAACGGTTACACTTTAAAAGCGATGCCTAATTCGGGACAGGGGTGAAGAAGCCAGGCACCCAGCGCATTTCTAGCGACACGTTCGCTGCTAACGAGGGGGACCCAGCTCCACCGGTTTCAGCAGGAAATTTTCGGCTCGTGATGCTAAGACGTCCGGGGGGACTCTGGCTCGCACAGCTGATCGGGGGCTCGAATGAGGGACCCCCACCCCGCAGCTGGGCCTTGGTTTGCGTTCTTCTCGATGGTTGGGGCTGCCCCGCGGCCTCTCCAGCCTTCCGCTCGCCACCTCAGCATCCTGAGGGAGCGACACGCCGTGTCCCCGCTCGCCCCAGCCGCGGGGACAGCTTGGGTCCTTCTCATCCTGACGCAGGGGGTGAGGGCTCTAGCCAGCCGGGCCTGGTTCCGTGTCCATTCCTGAAACCTCATGGGGGGCAGGGGCAGGGGGAGGACTCTGCACAGAAGGGACGGACTGTGAGTGGGTGAGGGACGGGTCCCCATCAGGGAGAGGGCTCTGGGACGGCCGAGCGAGGCGGCGCCTCTCCCCTGGCCCTCGGCTCAGGAGGACCCTGGGTTTGGGTTCACCACGAGCATGAGTCGAGCCACACTCAGCGGCGTTTCTAGAAGCCGCAGAACCTGTGAGACTCCAGGGCCCAAGGTCTGTGCAAACGAGGTCATCGGCGGCTCTGCCGCCCCCCGCCCCGCGGGGCGGCGCAGGCCGGCCCGGGTCAGCATGTGCTCGTTAACGGCTTCATCAGCCTCCTCCCCCGAGAGCCCCAGTCAGCGTCGCCGGCGCCACCGGCTTCCGCTGAAACGCGCTTGATTGCATCTCAGAAGGAGCCGCCGGCTTCCATTAGGCGCTGAGTGAGGTGACATCGCCGTTGGGATGCTGCGGCCCCAGCCTCACGCCTCGTGTGCATGCAGAGGGCGACTCACGGCCCCCCCATCTGTCCCGAGGCAGAGGCGGGACGAGCCACGCCAAGCGTGAACCACGCCAGCCTAACCCTTCCTTCCACGACGCGCTCAGCTTTGCGCCCCCCGCGTCCCACCCGCCACGTCTCTAGTCCCTCTCCTCGACGACGTCGGGGACGCAAGCGGGAAAGGTTTGTCACGGCGTTTTAGGGGGGACGAAAGCCGCGGGTGTCATCAAACCCCCAAATCCCTGCCCCCCATGGAGGAGGGGTCAGCGCTGTCCCGGAATCGGTCACATCAGAGTGGACGGTCATCCGTCCTGGGGACCAGCTGGGTGACGCATTCGTTCCGTGACCCCCTCTGAGCCTCCCCTGGAGAACAAAGATAACGTTCGAACCCCCAGGGTGGACGTGCCGGTGGCACGAGCCGGCGAGTGGGTTCGTGCGGTATGAACTGGAAGGGGGACGCCCCTCGTGGCTCGTGGCCGTCTTCATCATCGTCGCCATCCTAAGAGCTTCTCCTCAGGGAGAGGCCACGCAGGACAGCAGCCAGGCCTCTGTCCTGACCCGGGAGACAGGCCCCACCTGCCAACGCTGGCGGCTCCTTTTCTGCAGAAGGGGCGGCCCGAGCCGTGACCTCTGGCACCGGAGCGTGCACAGGCGGCCGGCGGCTGCTCCCAGGTTCGGGGACACGAGTGCCGCAGGGCGTCTCACAGCGGGAGCAGAGCCGCCGTCGCCAAAAACAGCAGCCGCGGCTGATTGCGTGCGCTCGGCTCCGCTGAAGCCCGAAACCACTTGAGCTGTTGATGGGGCCTAATGGGAAAGGCCAAGGTCTCTCCACGGGAGACCCGCGGTGTCCCCGAGGCGGGCGGCGCGCACTGTGCCCTCTGGGCCCGGCTGCCCCGTCTCCAGGTCCTGGGGCAGCCCTAGGGGCCGGCCCTGGGGTCCCACAGAACGCAGGGGAGCGGTAAGGAGAGGTCAGCGCTCGCCGGACTCAGGACAGCCTAGCCCGTCCCCACCAAGCCCCTCGCCAGACCCCAGCTTGTCCGCAGCCTCTCTCCTGGGGGAACTGGCCGCACCCCGGTTACCGTCCCCCGCAGCAGCCGCTGACCCTGCAGCCCCCACCCACGCGCTGCTGTGTCTTATCGGGGTAAAATGCATCTAACAAACCTGACCATTTTAATCGTTTTTAGGTGCGCAGCTCAGTGGCATTCCAGACGATCCCATTGTGACGCGCCCGTCACCACCGCCCACCTCCGGAGGTCTTCGTCCCCCCAAACTGCAACTCTCCACCCCACTAAATGACTCCCCGCTCCCCGCCCCTCTACTTTCTACTCCTACGAACTCGGCGACTCTAGGGACCTCGCCTGCGTAGGATCGTGCCCGAACTGCACGTCAGGAGAACAGCCGTCTCTGGGAAACGGGGGTCCGGGGCTGGGGGGCGTTTCAGGGTTGCGAGATCACATCCTTTCCTTGCAGGACTTTAAATAATTCAAGTGTCTTCCCGTCAAAGCACTTGAGCACGGCGTCCGAGACGAGGTCGACCGATGCAGCGAAACTCACCGAAATGGAAGCAAACCCCCCAAAAATGACCCAGACGGACCCGTCTTCCCTTGGCACCTTCCCAGCCACACGCAGAGAGGCCGCTACTGCGGCTTCTGGGTCGTACTTTCGCTCCGAGCACAGTTTAAGCAGGAAAAGTGTCCCCCCGCCCCCGCCACACGCACACCCGCCAGGCCTCTGAGCACAGGAATCCCCACGGCCGCCGCGCCCGGGCCCGTGCCAGCCACACGCTCCCCGCCCTCCCCCCGTCGCCCGGCAATCGCCGCGTGGTCGCCGTCGCGGCTGCGTCCTCGTCAGTCCCGGAGTCAGGGACCATAGACCCTCCAGCTTCATCCCCCTCCGTAGGATCATCCAGCTTGTCTCGGCCGCGGCATTTCTGTTTAAATTTCAGAATCCCCCCCCCTCACACCCACACCCCTGCCCCTGCCAACGCTGCCGCTCACTGCGACGTCGCTGCCAGGACACGGAAACCCCCTGACTCTGTCGAGGAAGAGGAATTTCATGAAGGAGCCGTGACCCAGGGGGGGAGCAACGACGGAGAGAAGGGGAGCGGCTCGCTGCTCGCTCAGGGGTGCGGCGGGGCGGGCGGGGGGTGCCGCACAGAGACCAGGACGCCGTCAGCGCCCTGAGCTGCGGCCACAGCCCGAGCGGCCACTGCCGTCCCGGCCGCTGCCGCCCAGAGCTGCTGCGGGAGCACCAAGGCGCATACCTGTGTCCCCTGTTGTGGTTGGGTCACGTCCCCACAAAATGAACACGTCACGTCCTCACGCCCGCCCCTGAGAACGTGGCCCCACCAGGGCCGTCACAGGGTGGCTAGTTACGACGCGGTCACGCTGGAACAGGGGGCGCTAGCTGGGACCCAGCTGTCACGGGAGCCCGGACCTGCAGGCCACGCGTGCCGCCGAGGGCAGCAGACAAACACCCAGCCCGCGGGCACCCACCAGCGTCACCCGCCCACCGAGCCGTGCGGCGGACACTGGGGGACCCCACAGACACTGAGGGACGTCCCCCGGCGAGGCTCCTGGGGGGCTGGGCACGCATCTGGGGATTGGTGTGAAGGAGCCAGCTTTCCGTCTCGCTCTGCGAAGCAATGCTCCGGGCCCTTCACGGCCGGGTCGGCCCCTGCTTCTCCCTGGCCCCGACCGCCCCCACCCTCAGCTCCGGCCACACGGGCCCCTTCCCCTTTCTCAGACGGGCCCGGCTCCTCCCTGCCTCAGGGCCTTTGCACTGGCTGTCCCTCCTGCTCTAACCATCTCGTCTCAAGGGCCCGCTCGCTGTGCCCTCTCGCCTAGCCGCCGCCTCCTTCCTCGCTCGCCCTCCCTCTCCCGTTTGCTTCCCTCCTAGTGCTCATCAGCATCTAAAACACAACAGGTTTCGTCCCTGGCTCTGGGAGCGTGCGTGGCAGAATGTCGCCTGACTCGTCTGTCTCCACGTCCTGGGAGCCCTGGCACATGCACCAGGGGCTCGGCACGTACTTGTTGAATGAATAAATATTGAATCTGTGAAACAGAGCAGGGTCACCCAGGCACAGACGGGAGCAGGCCTGGCCTCAGGGGTCACCGGGCTGCCCCAGAGCGGCCAGCCTAACCTCTCACCCTCACTTCCCTGGGTCGGCGGCTCTTCCCCCCAGAGGGGAGCCCGGACTGGAGAGGCGAGACTGGGAGACCCGGCTGGCAGCCAGGCAGGCGGGAGCTGAGACAGGTCACAGAGGGTAGGAGAGGGGCCTCAGGTCGGAGCGGTGTCAGGGGTGCGAATGCACGGGACTTTGGCATCCCCGAGGACTGCTGAAGCCCAGGACGCACGAGGGGGGGGACAGGCGACCTCTCAGGTCCACGCGACACTGAAGCGTCAAACTGCATCCGAAGGAGCCGGACTCGCCTGGCTGGTCTCCGCACCGCCTGTGTTAGGGGTACGGGTGACATCTCTGAGCTCATCGGGAGGTACCGAGTGCCGCGGCCTCCGTTCCCAGGGCCACCCGCCCTGGGGGACCCTGATTCTGACTTCCAGCCGCAGACTGAGCGTCTGCAAAGAACCACTCAAAACCGAACGGGTAATGAAGCACATTAGTCCTCGCAGGCAAGTTCACAAGCGCGGGGAGGAGAGGCGGGTGCAGATCCATTAGCGCCGCGTCCCTAATGGCCTCGGCGGCCACTCTGAGAGCAAACCCCCCCCCACCTCCCGCACCCAGACCAGGGCGGGAGGGTGCCGAGCCGGGCTGGCGGGAGCCGCAGGCTGCTCCCCATTCCGTCAGGGCCTGCCTCCCTCCCCTGCCAGGGGGCAGGGCGACGGCTGCGCACCCCCAGCCGTCACGCCCACCCTCTTTTCTCCTGTGGCCCTCCACCTGGAGTCTCCTTTGCTGGTTCGTCACCGGGCTGATGCCAGTGTCTCCTGTAACGCCCGCCCCAGGAAGCCTGCCCCCAGCCCCCAAGCTGGATGAGGACCGCCCCCTCCCCCCCAGCTCCCAGACTGGTCGGTCTCCCCTGGATGTCGGGCTTCGTTGCCAGAGGAGGAAGCAAACCCCAAATGAGAGACACCCACGTCCCGCTCATCTCGGCCACGGGGCCCTGGATCGCAGCAACGGAAACCCGCTCCGGCTCATCACAGGGGGGAGAGGGCCGAGCTGGCAGGAGGCTGCGGCTCGCTGGTGTCCAAAGCCGAGAGGCGCGCTGAGAACCAAGGGGTTTCCTCGCCACGCTCTGCTCTGCTGGGTCAGAAAGATCCTTCCCAGAACCTCCTCGGCCTGTTTTCCCGAACGTCCATCTCCTCGGCCGGACCAGGCCACCCACCTATCTCTCCGCGCCGGGCTGGCCTCGACCAACCCCGGCTCAGGCCCTGGCCCTGGGCACGCGGCAGCGACACCACATCAGGGAGGGCGTGAGGGCCGTTGGGCAGTGGCCAGGGTGTCCACCACTCTGGTCCGGCCAAGTGTCTGCACCGCCCAGCTCCTCCCTCCCTCCCTCCCCGTCCGCCGCGGGAGGACGGGGCCACCTTGGAGGTCCCTGACACCGGCTGCTCGGCACACACCGGCGCCCGCTCTCACCCACGCCCGCGTGCCATTCCAGCCTCACGGCAAGCGGGGAGCAGGGGTCGTGCTTCTCGTTTCCCAGGCTGAGGTCCGCGTGGCCGGACAAGGACTTCGCCCCAAGACCGCGAGCATCGAACTCAGGTCTGCTCGTCCGTGGTGACCCGTCGCCACCCCGTGCAGACAGACTGTCCCCAGCGCGGACTCTGGAACGGGCCCTGGGCTGTGTCTACCCGGGGGCTGGCGGCCCCCTTTGTAGCTTCCCCAGCTCCCTCGGTCACGGTCCCACGTGATTTGCCCCCATAGATCCTCTTTCTCTTCAAAAATGACTCACAAAAGTGAAATGAGCCGTTTGGAGTCGACGACGACGGGACTGGACTATTCAGACGCCTCCGCATCCCAAACGGCCTTAGTGTGTGTGTGTTTCGTGTTAAGGGTTGAAATGTTCACGGGGTTTACCTGGATTTGTGAATCGTCTCTCGGTTCCACGTGCCAGCCCGGGATCGGCTGGGACGCCAGCGTCTGGGACCTCAGAGCTAGCGCCACGTCCCTGCTCCTCCCCCGTGTGTCTTCCTTCCCGTCCCGTGTGCCAGCTCTGGTTTCGCTGTCGCAATCCCGCGTTTGCTTTGGCAGAACCCAGCCCTGACCCTCGGGTGGAAAGAGGTCGCTCGCCACGGTCACCTGCTTTGCTGAGAAGTCCTGACGTCCCAGGTCTGTCATCGCCCAGGGTGGAAGTGTCAGGGTATGTCACTGGGGCAATCTGACCTTGGGGTTATCAGAGCCTGTTGTGTCCATGGCTCCGATGTGCCCGCGGGGTCCCCTGACACATCGTAGGCACCCGCTGAGCAATGTTTGCGGGAAGGGTTGTCAGCGCCGTCCCCTCAGCTGGCACGGCAGAGAGCACGGGACGGGAGGTGGGACGCTGAGGCGCCTGGCGTCCCGCCCTGTGGCGAGGCCCCTGCCCGGATGGCAGCGCTGGGGCAGGGCGGGCACAGAAGATTCCGGGCTGCCCGTCCTGCACGTGCCTCTCCAGACAGCGCTTCCCACCTGCCGAAGCCAGAGGGTGTCGGGGGACAGGTGAGTCGTGGGCAAACCCTTCCAGGCCAGCCCCTGGGACCCAGGCAGGGCAGAGGAGAGTGGAGGACGAGCGGGGAATCGCACCCGGGCCTGTCTGCAGAGCCCGTCCCGCATCCCCCAGCTCCGGCCAGACCTGTTAAACCCGCCGTGCCCTCTGGTCCTCACCACGCGAAGTCGGCTCCGCGTTCCCTGGCACGATGAGAAATGGAAGCTGAGAGAGGCCGAGGGCCCTGCGCAGGGCCACACCGCCCCTCCGGGGCGGGGCGGACAGCAGGGGCTCTGCGTGCTGGGGACTCACTGCCCCAGGGCCCACGCCCCAGGCTGGCCGTCACCGGCCACCCAGGGATCTGCTAGCACGATCCTGCCCCAACGGGGTGCCAAGACGACGCTCAGGTCCCAGGATGCCGTAAATTCAAAGCGTGAGCTATTGTCCCTTCGTGTCGGCGTGACCTGTCACCTGCAGCTTCCAGTTCCCAATGTGCTCTGCTCTAATGGCGGTGAGTCACCCTCTCTCCTCCAGAAGGCTCCTCGAACCCCTCTTCCCCCCCAGACTGTTTTCCACTTGACCTTTCCAGCCTGCGCAGTCGGCTGTCTGACCGCCAGAGGATGGGGCACCGCCCGCCCCGGGCCGGCCTGGGGGACAGACGCCCTGAGAGCGGCCCCTCCTTCGGGCTGCGGGCGCTCGGAGCCCGTGGGTGCCCAGGTTCGCATCTCAGCCCCTCGGCTCAGGCACTATCCAGCCCCTCTGAGCCGTGTTCCCTCCTCCGAGGAAGGGGAATATCTGCAGAGAGGTGGCATGTTTGGGGTGCAGACAGGGGACCCAAAGGCCAGCCCTTGCACCCTCTGGCCCAGGACCCGGGCCCTGAGACCAGCTGCCTCTCGCTGCCCTCACGCGGGAAGGCGTCCTGAGCTGAAGGGGCCAAGTGTTGTGGCTGAAACTTCGTCCCCCAAATTCGCATGTCGAAGCCCTAACTTCCAGGGAGATGGGGCCGTTAAGGGGGTGACTGGGGTTCCTTGAAGTCATGAGGGCGGGGCCCTAGTCGGTAGGACAGTTGTCCTTATAAGAACAGGGTGCAGAGAGGAGGCCTCCGTCTACAGGCCGGGACGCTGTCGTCGGAAACCGAAGCAGCCGGCACCACGACCTCGGCCTTGCAGCCTCCAGAACCCGGAGTTCTGTTTGGCAGCCGAGCTATGTGCGTCACAGAGGGCGCGGGGGGCCCTGCCCAAGCCCAGAGGACCCCTGACAGCCCGACCCGGCTCAGATTCACCCAAAGGGGGCAAGGGGAGGGCCGGGGGCTGCAGTTCGGGGTGCGAGCAGGCACGGGGAGGCCACTCCCAGGGAAGGAAGCACAGAGGGCGTCACCCACAAATCCTCAGAGCAATGGCTCTCGGCTCGAGGGGGCGGAGAGGATGCATCAAACACAGCCCGCTGGGCCCCGCCCCTGGAGCTCTGACTCAGTGGGGCTGGGGTGGGGTCTGAGAATTCCCACATTTGTCAGGTTCCCAGGTGCCGAGATGAACCGCTGCACCAGGACAGTGGAGTCAGAGGGTCAAGGTCAGAGGCGGGGAGTACAGGTGCCCCTCCCCCACTGCCCGACTGGCAGCCGGCGGTGAGGTGGGGAGGAGCTGACACCTGTCGGACCCCCGTGCACGTGGCGGGGCTGCGCACCAGCCTGTTCCACCTCGGGACAAACCGAGGAGGTGGGTGTCCCCATCTCCACTTTAGACAGGATCCTGGCTCGCAGAGGTGAATTGCTGCGTCTGGGGTCCCGCACATGGGATGGGGACGAACCCCTGCCCTTCCCGCTCTCCTGGTGACCCTTCATCACTGTGACCTGGGACACGCAGGGGCGCCCCCAGGCCTTGGGGCATCCATGTCCCCTTAGACATTGCAGCAAAAACGGGAGAGCAGATGCAGATCCGGACGCAGAGGAAGCCCCTCTCTCTCTGCCCCCCGGGCTCTGGGT
Source organism: Cynopterus sphinx (assembly GCA_030015415.1). Taxonomy (NCBI): domain Eukaryota; kingdom Metazoa; phylum Chordata; class Mammalia; order Chiroptera; family Pteropodidae; genus Cynopterus; species Cynopterus sphinx. Next base: position 2,287,573 of record CM057383.1, on the reverse strand, counting down.
CTCCCGCTAGTTCAAGCGACTGGGATCGGAGGGGTCTCTGGAGCGTCCGCCACCTCCTCCCGAACTCCCCCCGAGGACTGTCGAAATCCAGGCTAGGTAGGAGGAAGGTGCGCGTGCCCGGCTGCAGCTGCCAGGCCGAGAAGCCGCGGTCCCGCAGTCGGGGCCCTGCTCGCGGGTTGCTATGACAACGCGGCTGCCGTTGTCCGTAATTATAATTAACTTCTGAGTTGATCATCCTCCCGGACCCTCTGGTGGAAAAGGAGGCGGCAGCGCTTGGCAGCAGCGGGAGGCGAGGGGGTTGACGGTCGGAGCCTCTGGATCTCTCCTGGGCCTTGGCCTCGAGAAGGACCATTAATGCGAGGTGGGGTCGTGGGCCCAGAGCACCCGGGGCCTTGTCCCGGCTCTGCCTGATGCGGGCGGCTCAGCCTGCTGCCTCTCTGGGGCCCGAGAGCACAGGGTGCAGGAGGCCGATGTCCCCGAGGCCTGGCGGAGGGTGGGGGCTGGCCCCAGGTGAGGGGGGCATGGTGGGCAAGGCCCAGCCGGCCTGGCTCCATCCCGGCTCAGACGTGGCACACGGCTGCGGTTCGCTGAGCACTGCCAGGGCCAGGCCCCCGGCTGAGCCCCTCGACGTGTCTGATCCCAGGAAAGCACCCAACGATCGTCAGACCCATGTGGCAGCCGAGCAGCTGGGGCGCAGAGGGGCTTCGGGCTGGGTCCAGGCAGCCCGCTCCTGGGGACCCTGGCCTCGCCGGGCCTGCCGTACGCACTGGGGTTCACCGAAGCTTGGGGCTGGGAGAACGAGGCTCTGCTTCTAAAGCCTCTGTAAACCGCCGCCGTGGTCTGACTTCCCCATCGAGGAGAGGTAAACCGAGGCTCTGGGAGCCGAAGTGACCCGTGTAAGGTCACACAGCTCTACGTCCACCCGTCCCAGGCCCAGTCCGATGGCACAGCCAGTGGTTCTAGTGATGACTTCACGGTGATTCGATGGGCTTTCTCCCTCTCACTCGCCTTCCTCTCTCGTCAGCAGCCAGGTTAGCAGCTGCAGACAGACTATCCTCTATCTTTCCCCCAAAACATTGGTTAAAACACTGCCACAAAGGACAGATAAATGTTTTTAAAGAAAAACACAGAAACCTTCCAGATCCATCCGACCCTGCACAGTTAGCTATGCGTGTTGGGAGTCGGAAGCTCGGCCGTGTGTCCCGTGGGCCGCGTCCACGCTGGTCCTCTCGGCAGAGGCGGGGGCTCGCCCGAGCTCCTGTCCCCACACTGGGCCGGCCCGGCACCCACAACGGCTGCAGGAGAAGTCGAGTTGCCGTCATCACGACGCGGGAAGTCTCCCTGGCCTGGCTCGGTCTCCCCACCAAGCAAAGAAGTGGGGGTTGGTCTCTAAGCCCCTCCCAGCCCGGGGACGTGACGGGCTCAACTTTCTCGTGGGGACAGGTGGTGTTTGTTACTGGGCCGGGGTCCCTCCCCTTGCGGTCCCTCCCTCCCAGCTCACCGTGCAGAGCCGCGGAGAGAAATGGGAGGTCAGGAGGGGTCGGCACGGAGTCCCCAGCCCCGTGCCAGGCTGGGGCCACGAGACCCAACCTCCTTTCCATTCGGCCCTCGGTCTGGGTCGCTCTGGCTCCTGCTGGCCAGGGACCGCAGAGGTCGCTGAGCTTTCCCGAATCTGAGCCTCCCAGGTGGGATGCCCCAGTTCATTCAGCCCTAGGGGTTCCCAGAGCGCTGGGTTCTCAGCGTAAAACCAGGACAGTCCCGGTCAACCTGGACGAGCTGGTCACCTGGCGCCCAGGCGAGATGGCTGCGCAGATCGTCGGAACAGAGAAGCTCTGCCCCACCCACCCCAAGGGCGCCCGGTACGCGCAGAAGTCCCCAGGCCATGACGTGGGACGATAAGCAGGGAAAGCTGGTGCCGCCCCCACCCCTCTGCCCACAATGCGCAGAACCCGGCCTTCCCTGCCCCACCTTTTGAAAGGGCCCGTGTTCGAGTGAGATGTAGGAAAGTGAGGCCAGAACGGAAAGACCAGGCGATCCCCACAGTCCCCGCCTCCTTTGCCCTCAGGAAAAGGGGAATGACTGGGGGTAAGTGGCTTGATCTTCTCAAATTAAGTCGCCCCTCGTCAGAACATATCCCCAGGGACGACTAAAGCAGCACAGGCGCGCGGCTTCCTCGCTTGGGGTGTTAGAACAGACTCCGTGGAAGCCCCGTGGTGACGCTGCCCTCGCCCAGCTGTCATGACCTCGGCTGGGAGAGGAGCTGCAGGTGGCACAGAGGCGTGTCACCTGAGCCCACCTGATGGTCAGGTCAAGGCCCCTAACTTGGCTGAACCTACAGGGGTGGGGCCTGGAGACGGGAAGCCCCTGCAGTGGGACGAGGAGAAAACCTGAGCCCCCGAGCCCCAGGGAGGGACCGTGTGGAAGTGGGTTGCTCGGTGCCCAGAAAACATCATAAACAGCAAGCTGTGGGGCCGTCCGGTGCGAGTTCTGTCCCGGCTCGAGATCGTAACGAAAATTAGAAAATGCTTTGAATCGGACAGTAAACGCCTACGGAGCAGACGTGTGGGGGACAGCCCCAGGGGACTCAGAGGGAAATTCCTCGTCTTTAATGTGGACAAGAGGGAGGGTCGAAGAGCCACGAACTCACATCCATCGCGAGACGTCACAAAACGATAAACGATGAATCCAAAGGCAGCGGAAGGAAGGGGTCAAGGTCGGACGCGAATGAACGAACCGAGAAACTGAGGGAAGCGACCAACCCGAAGTTGTTTTCTTGGAAAGAATAACAAGTAAATAAACTATTGGTGAAAACGATCTGGAAACAAGAGGAGGACAGTCCCCCCTCCCGCAGACAAACCGCACCCCTGCCTCGCGAGAGCCGCGCGTCTTCGGGTGAGTCAATCCGCCCCCTGCGCCTGCTTCTCCGTCCGAAAATCGGGAACGACCATGCCCGCCTCATCAGCGACCGGGGGACTCACTGCCGTAATAGTGTGTGTTCAGCGCCCGGCAGGTAGGAGAAACCAAGGCAGTCATCCCATGAGTGTCGTGGCGGGGACAATGGCTGTCTGCGCGCTGTCGGCCCCGAAGTGCTTCAGGGGACAGGGCGGGGAGGACGCCCTGGCCTGGGAGGAAGCAGGGAGGGGCGATTTCTGGGCTCCGCCCTGGGGGATGAGGAGCATTTAGAGCAAGAGGGAGGACGATCCAGGCTGGGGGCCCAGTGAGTGGACACAGGAGGCTCAGGCCTGAGGGCCGCTGCGTCCCCATCTGAGCGCCAGGCCTTGCTGAGGGGGGCCGCGAGGCGGGAGGCTGACACCTGAGGCCAGCGCTGACAGCACGAATGGGCCTGGCTGGCGGGTCTCATGCCTTGTGCCAGGGTAAATAATGAACGGCTTGGGGCGCTTTTAACCAGTTCGGATGGGGAAGACACGTCGTCACCCCCAGCCCTGGCCCTACAGTTAGGGGAACTGTGTTCACACGGACACCGGTGCCGATGTTCGCAGCGGCTCTGCTCACAACAGGCAGGAACCAGAAACGCAGCCAGATGTCCTGTGAAGGGCGCAGTGAACGCGCTGGCACGTGCGTGCCCCAGAACACCCTGGTCCACCCAGCCGCCTGGGCAGAGCTCCGGGAGCTCCGCCGGATGCACAGCGCCAAGCCCCGAAGGTCGCAGATGGCTGAAGTCCCCTCACGTGACATCCTTGGGACGATGGGGACGCGATGAGTCTGACCTGGTGGGAGGGCGGCGGTGTGGCTGTGAGTGAACAGCCCGAGCGCCCCTTGGGGTGTGGGAACTGTCCAGGTCTTGGCTGTGGTGGCAGAGCCACAGTCCTACCCCGGGGACAAAGATGCATGAACGACACACACGCGCGCACACACGTTGCACGGATGTCGGCATACCGGTCGTCACGTTGCACCGGAGTTTTGCAAACTGTTGCCGTCGAGGGAAACCGGGTAGGACGTTCCCTGACTCGCTCCGGCTTCTTCCTTCCAGCTGTCCCTCCGCAGTCACCTCAGAACCAACGGCCTGACTTGAGCAAAGCGTACGGTGGACGGCTGAGTGAAGAGGGCAGACCCCAAACCTACATAGCGGTGCTATTTTAGGACCTCAGATTGACACCCCCTACTAGAGCTACAGGCGGCCCACCCCGCGAGCCAGCAATCCCACTCCCCACCAGGTGCCCAAGAGAAGTGGGTGCACGGGCCCAGGCAGCGCGTGCAAGGTCTACGGCCAGCGGTCGGCAGCGCTCCTCACGCCATCAACAGGGGAAGTCGTCGATTGGGACGTTCGTCCCCGTGGGATCCTTCACGTGGCGACAAAAACACACAACCTGGGGTTTCACACACACTGACGACTGTCCCCGAGGGGAGGAGGAGCACAAGCAGCCAGACGCAAAGCCCGCGGGCGGCGGGTTCATTTAAACTGCTCTGTACGGATGGGTCCGGATAGAGGTCACGGAAGGACAGCCTGGGGGGCCTGCAGGCGCTGGCCCTGTCCTGTCCTATGTCCTGATGGGGTGGGGCACCCGGGTGTGCTTATCTGTAAAACTCGGTCAAACCACACGCACGAGATCTGTGCCCCCTGCTGCGTGTTGAGGCTCAGTAAACTTTTTTAAATAAGAGAAGAACGTGTCCGCCTCGATGAGAGGACAGAAGGCAATTTAACGGCCTGCGGGCCACCTCGAAGGGGCTCCGCCACCTCTCTCCTCCCTCTCCTCCAGCTGAGGCCTGACACCTCGCGCTGGCCGGAGCTCCAAAGCACCGCGGAGGCCCAGGCTGGTGGGAAAGGGTGCTCCCCTCCAGGGGTGGGCCTCTGGGTGAGGCCCCTGCCTGACGGAGTGGGGGGGATGGGCAGGGGCTGCGGAGTGAACTGGGGCTCGACCTCCCCTCGGGCCAGACCCAAGGGCCCAGCCTGCTCGCAGGTGACACGCTGACCCCAGGAATTAGGGCTTGGGCAGCAGTGACAGGTCAGCGTTAGCCACCATCACTGGGGTGTGGTGGAGGAGAAAGCAGACCCCAGACAGAGGAAAGAAACCGAGGGCGGTAAAAGGAGAGAGGGGAGAAGAAGGCCAGCCACAGCCCTCCTAATGCCCCTGGAGGCGGGGGTGGGGGTGGGGGGGACGGGGTGGCCACAGCTCTTCCGATTTGCAGATGGGAAACCAGACACAGAGTGGAAGCCACCTGACTCAGGACCTGACGTGATAAGCAGCCGGGCTGGATGCGAACCCAGGCGGCCGGAGTCCACGCTGCTGAGCGCCACGGGGAGTGGGGAGACAGCAGACGGGGGAGGGGGCCCGGCCATCGTCCAGCAGGCGTCCCCGAGCGCCTCTTCCCTGCCAGGCCCGGCTGGAGGCCCTGGCACGTCAGGGCGCCCGGGCCCAGCGCTTGCATCAAGGTCCTGCTGCCTCCACGCTGAACTGCTTCGTGGTTTTGAAGGGCCCGGACGCTCTTTTTCAAATGCTGCCTCTAGGCCTGAGCGCAATACTGACGCGAACACCCCACGTGCCTCCCTGCACGGGCTTGCGGTCTAGACGGGAGGCCGAGCCCCCGGTCAGGAGGAAGGGGGAAGGGGCCTGGCGCGCGCACCGCCAGGAGCATCTGCCCCCGTCTGGGGAAAGGGCAAGGCTTGTCCTTTAAAGCGGGACTGGCCTAACTCAATTCTCCTTCCAATTTCATTACTGGGAAAATCTATCGGCCCCAGGGGCATTCTGCTCACAAACTGAACTAAACGCGAAAGGGCGGAAAGGGCGCTCGCTGTGTCTCCCCGAGCTCTGCGCTGAGCCAGCCCCATACATCACTGACAAGGAGCAGCGGATCGCAGCTCAGCGCTCCGGCTAAGGGGCGGGAGGGAGGCGGCACCGCCCAGGGCCCCGCGGGTCCGCGCCAGGCTGGCCCTCGGCCTCCAGGCCTCTTTGGCCCTCTCCAGAACCGCGCCTGGGCAGGATCGGCACCCCCACGTAGAGCCGAGAACCTACAAGGAACGTGTCCGGGTCCCACGGGAGCGAGGGGTCGGGCTCCCAGGCCACCCAGGTCCTGCAGACTCACCGCGTCCCCGCGCTCGGTGTCGTCTGCTACAATGCATTCAGCCCCGGCTGGAGCCCCCACTCTCATCTTTTGGCCTTGGCTTTGGGGGCCCCTGGGCCGGGAATAGCACTTTCCCCCTGGACAGATCCTCTTCGCACTATCTCCTGGATCCCAGCAGCAGCCCTGGGGTGACAGGACTGAGGGGGAGGACGTGGGACACCCGCAAACAAGCAGCGGAGGGGCGGCCGCGTATCTGCTCAGAGCAGAGGGCGGTCACGATGGCCACGATGGCCTCTTCCCTCCTGAGGAGGCCTGGGCCCCACATCTCAAAGCCCCGAGGCGCCAGCCCCTGCCAGGGAAATCTTAACACCCCCCCACCCCAGGCCTCTGATGTCTCATCGGTGGTTTGTCTCCTGGGCTCTCAAGGGGCGGTGGCTGGGAGGGGGCCGAGGCCCGAGTCCCCCACTCTCTCGCTGCTGGAGGGATGGGGAGTGTCTCGGTTCCTTCCAGCAGGAAGCCGGGTATCGGGGAAGGAGCAGGGAGGGAACAGAGAGAGAGATCCGAGCCTTAAATGACCCTCCTCACAGCCGGGGCCTGTGTCTGTCCCCATTACAGGCCCAACTAACTGCACCACCAAGGGTGGCTGAGCTAATCAGCTGGCCAGACACCTCCTTGGCCTCGTTCCTTCTCCCTCTCCCCCCTCTCCCTCCGTGTCACACGCGCGCTCACACGCGCGCACACACACACACACACGCACACACACACACACACACACACACACACACGAAAACAGGCGGATGAAACAGCGCATCCACAGAGCTGGGCCGGGGCTGCCAGTGAAGCGGTTACTGGGCAGGGCGGCCAAGCGACCCCGCACCGGGAGCGAGAAGCCGAGCCCCGCGTCAGGGTGCATTTGTGTTTCGTGTCTCCGGCCACCTGCTCAGGCTCAAAACCGGATTCCAAGGCCCGGCCTGGGGGGAAGCGTGACGGTTAATGGGGAGACTGCAGACGGGTCGTTCTGGAAGGTGGGGAGGGTGACGCAGGGCGCTAGCAGGCACAGCAGCGCCCAGCTGGGAGGCCCCTGAGAGCTGGGAGGCCTTGGGGAGAGGCAGCCCTCCAGAGGCCATCCGAGCCTGGGTCTCCCCGACCGGGCCTTGCGGCCGGAGGAGCCAGGGTGGGCTCCGTGTCCTGGCCTGTGTCTGGGTCTCACTGCCTGCCCCCCTCGGCCCTGCAAGGCCGGGCTAATTTAGAGTAATTTTAATCAATTAGGGGACGTGGGATAACCGTGCTGCTCTGCTCGGGAACGGGCCTGTCGGCTTTAAGGCTTCACTGAAAAGGCGTTAAGATGGAATTGGGTTCCTGGCAGGTAGGCAGCCAGGAGGGGCTGCTGGGGGGCAGGGCGGGTGCAGCTAGAGACGGGAGACCTCAGGAGGGCGGGGCTCCACCTGCTGCTGCGGGTCAAGGCCAGCTGCTGGGCCAGACCCCAGGCCCTAAGGCCTCGGAAGCCGCACGCGCACGCCCCGTGACGCCCCAGCGACCGGCCCCGCTGCCGCACCCCCACGCTGCTCACTGCCCCTTCGTCTCCGGGCACCGCCGACGGCGGAGGGGCTTCCTCACCACCCACCCCCCTGCAAAATGAGCGACACCCTCCGCGTGTGCTCATGGCGAGCAGGCCACACTGGCTCGAACCGAACACGCGTTCGGATGACTCAGGCACGTCTCTCCCAGGTCCCTTCAGGGAACGGATTCGCCCTGGTGTCTTCACCGTCCCCCTGGTCGTGTTTCCTGCAGCGTCACCGCGCTGGTCACCCAGGAAAGGGTGCTGTCACGCCGACCGTGAGCTCGTGCCACTTACAGAGAACCATTTAGAACCATTATGTCACGTTATTAGATGTGTCTCCCTCGTGTTTAAAACGAGGACCCGGAGTGAGACACAGCCGGCCCCGTGTCGTGCTGGCACCCCCAGCGAGCCCCGCACACCCCGCTCTCCACACGGGGCACAGCCCAGAGGGTGGTCAGCTCCAGGCCCACTCACTGGGGGTCCCCACGTTTGGCGTCAGCCCTGGCCAGAGGTCTCATCCCACACACCCCTGGGTGCACACGGGGAACACGGTGCCCTCGGTGAGCTGGGGTGAGGGCGCCAGGTACCCGCAGCGCCCGTCTGAGTGGGTGGAGCGCAAAGCCGTTCCCGCCAGGAGCAGCCAAAGGCTGAGGGAGTAAGAGGAGGATGCTGCCTCTCTGCCTCTCGCAGCCGTGACACCTGTCCCCCTGCACGTGGCTGAAGGAGCTGAGGCCGGCGTAGCAGCTCCCCGTGCCAGGAGGACAGCTGGGGACGAGGGAGTGGCTGTGGGGCGCCTCCCGAGCAAAGGCCCCCGCGGGGTGCTGGTCCCTCACAGCAGAAGTGGGTCGTGTCTGGGCCCAGTCCTCTGGCCACAGCGACATCTGCCACCTCAGCCCTGCGCTAGGAGGTGGCGCGAGGGTCTGCCTCTTCGGCCCGGCGGTGGCATTCAACGTAATTAACAACCGGTGCGGCCCGAGCAGACCCCAGTGCACGCGGGCGGGGGGGTCCTGCAGCACCTGCAGACGCAGGCGGATGGCATGGCGCGACCCTGCGCTGCCGAGTCACGAGGGTGAAGATGGCCAAATGTGCTGAGACTAACGAAGCGCCGGTCCCTGTTCCCAGGGTCCTGACAGCTTCGGTCCCCGTGAGGCACCGCGGAGGGGGCGTGACCGTGACCTCTACTGAGAACCCGGGAAACGGAAGACCAAGGCGATCGTCGCACAGGTCTGGAGGGCGCCACCCCCCACGGCTGGCGCTCGGTTATGACCTCGCTGCCTCTTCAGAAGGCAAAGACAAGGGATACGCACCCGGGCCCCATTCGGAAAGGGAGAGAAGGACGTACCCCGTGGACGGGGCCTAGAGCGCTGAGTCCCCAACGACCGTTCGCAAACGAGAGAGCAGGCTGCTGCCCCGATGACCGGGACTGGAAGCTAAGAGCAGGCGCGAGGATCAGCCTCGCTGCCAGCGGTCGGCAGCCACGGCAACGCCTGCCGCCTACTGCTGTCGCCGCCCTCTTCCCCTTTCGCGGACACAAACGCCCCTGGCCTCTGCCTCCCACTGGGATCGCTCTTTGGGCCGAATCAGCACCTCCTGAACAGCTGTTCGTTTGGGTCTCAAGCGGGTGTTCGTTGCCTGGCACGGTGGCTTCCACTTGTAGGTTAGCCGTGCTGCACTGCATTTGTCCAGGAAACCGTAGCTCGGAGAGGCCGTGGGACGTCCCCAACGTCACCGAGCTGAGGTCTGAACTTCCACCTCTGACTGGGAAGGCCGACGAGGCGCTGGCGTTGGAATGAGGAATCTTCCTTCCGTCCAGGAGGAGAGGCCGGGACACGGCCAGCACTCGGCTGCAGGAGCCCTCCCTCCAGCCCCTCCCCGCACCATCTGCTCCAGACCCCACGGCTCCCACCTGTCGTTTCCCGTGATGAACGGGCTCCATCTGCTCCTTCTGCAAGCTCAGGGAAACTGAGACCCCAGGGGCTGGGTGACTCGGCCAAGGTCAGGAGGGTCGCCCAGCAGCCGGAAGTGAGCCCCCCCCCCGGATGCCCCTCCTGGGCGAACGCAGCCCGCAGAGGCAGCCCGGCATATGGCCTTCTTTTTTTCCTGTTTCTTCTCCCAACTGTGCCCTCCGGCTCCCCTGGGAACAGGCTGACATTCACCGTGATTAGCTCGCTTCCCCCTCTCCCTGCAGCCAAGAGCTAATTGTCCTGATTCCCTTCCAAGAACGGGCTCTCTGAATAGCCTTCGCAGGCACAATTAGGCAGGTTCGGCCTGGCTTTCACACTCCGCTTCTGAAAAAAAAAATCGCACCAGCCAGGAAGCCGAGCCTCGCGCAAGTTCTCTGAGCGCTGCTTTGTGCGGGGGAACAAAGCGCGCACGAATCACCTGCTCGGCTGATGAGCTCGGACCCCAGGGCCTGCGGGCAGGAGGCTCGGCCCGCCAGGACCCCCTCTCTCAGCTGTGGGGGCGGCTGGCCGTTTGTGGGCTGTGCTATGCGGGGGCGGGGACGGATGAAGCCCTGAGACCCCCTCCCCAGGCAGGCCTGGCTGGCCACAGCCGCAGGCCATCATCGGTCCCCGGCCTAGAGGGCTCCAGCCGTGACGTGCTGAGACAGTGGGCGCCTTGAGAGCAGCAGCGAGTCCAATCAGGTCGTCATCGTAAGGCTGGAGTGCCGAGGCCAGAGGGGGGGAGCGCTTGCCCCGCAGGACCCCCCGACGCGGATGCCAGTCTCCCGCAGGCACTCCTGCCCCGTGCTGACCACGGGGGAGTTTAAGGCGTAGCTTGGCCAGAAGCGTCTAGCCGGCTAAGGAAAACCATTTCCCCCACTGAACTGGTGCATGCATCGAACCGATGACAGGCCAAGGCAGCTGTTGCCGGTACTCTTCCTGGGGACAGAGGGGGGTCCTTTATCTCCACGCGGAGAAACGGGGCCCCAGAAGGAACTGGTTCAACCCACAGCCCATAAACAGCAGCGCTGAGACTCATCCGCCGTCCCGACTCCTGGGCCAGCGCTCACCACTGACACCAGTGACCCCCACACACACCCCCAAACACCGCATCTAACGAGACGGCATCCTGATGACCCGGAGGAGCCCACGGCGTCGGCACCGCCGCTCGAAGCCATTCCACACACCGACAGCTTCATAGGGCCTAGCGGTGGAGCGACCGGTGCAAGCGAGGGGACCCCAGCGGTAATCTGGCTGCTGCCCTCCACGCTCTGGGCACCCGAACAAGTCCCTCACTTGCTGGCGCCCCTGTCCTTCGCCTGTAAGACAGAGACATTGCCGCCCACCTCGCGGGGTTGGGAAAGTGCCTGGGCCAGGCCGCCACGTGGCGCACGGGCAGCGAAGGTCGTGGCCACGAGTGCGGTCAACACCCCACTCTGCAGCTCAGACTGCCGTGCGGGTCAGCAGCCCACGAAGGCTCTGAGGAGTCCTGCAGGACGGAAGTCGGGTGAACTGTTGGTTCCTCAACCTTGCTCCTCCTGGGGCTGTGTCTTCCGGTTGCACGAGCAAAATTCTGCTTTGGAAAACGTCGCTCCGAGCCATGCCTCTCTGCGAGGTCCTCGTGGGAAGCCCTGGAGTCTGATCCCGGTATCGGGGGCAGAGGCTGGCCCGGGGACTGGTGACCTGAACCCCACAGGGGATCGGAGGGGGCTCCCAAGAATGAGATGCAGGCGTGGACACTGAGCAAACTCTACCAGCCAAGGGGAACACGACCTTGAACGTAAAGGTGACTGGCACAGACCTGTGGGCCCTGTCCAGTGCCAGGAAGATGCCGACGGCCTCACACGTGTCGCCCACGCACGCTCCCGGATGAGATCTGCTCGTGCCATTTTGCAGATGGGAAACTGAGCCCAGGAAAGTTAAATGACCCGGGTCCTCTGTGCCTTGAGTTTTTAATCCACAAAATCGACGTAAGGACCGCGGCAAGGCTTAGTATGGACACATGAAAATGACGCCGACTAGACACGGAGACACTTAGGAAAATCACACGCAGTGTCTGACGCGAGGCGGCACGCAACGATTTCAGAAATGCATCCGTTCTTGCGTTCACTCGTCCCCCCTTTCAGCCACTCGTTCCTGCACTGATTCACGCACGCGTTCGTTTAAAATGAAAGGCCAGCTACGGCGCCGGAGATTCCAGCAGGAGGCACCCCATTCCGCCAAGGCGTTGCAGGTCCCCGTTAAAACGCATCACCTTCACCCTCCCCTCCGCACGTCAAACAGTCCCGAGTAGATGGATCCCAGGGAGGTGCAGACAGTGAGGAACCGGAGTGGGGTGGTCGGGCCGGACTGTGAGAGTCGAGTCATCAGTGGGAGCCCGAGACAAGGAAGAGAGGAGGCGAGGCCCGAGCCCTGGGGCCCACTGGTGTTCAGAGGCTGGGGAGGGGACAGGACCCCGCAGAGGAGACAGAGGAAGGGCGCCAGCGATGCTCATGGGAAGGCCGTGGAGGCTTCCAGCAGCCGGCAGTCATGGAAGACGAGCACTGAGGACCCGGCACCATGAGAAAATGCTTGAGAAAAGCATTTCGAAGGTGAAGAAGGGACGAAAGTCAGACTATGGCTGGCTGCAGAGAAAAGGGAAGCGAGGAGCGGGGTAAGACCCAACGAACCCTACTCAGCTTTCCAGACTCAGCTCACGGCCACCGCCTCCAGGAAGTCTTCCCTGTGGCCCTCTCCCTGTCACTTAAGGGGGCCACGTCATTAAGGCTGTCCCCACCCGGGAAGCCAGGCACTCCAGAAGGCAGGGACTGTGCCTGTCCCCCCTGCCCCCTGCCATAGCAGCGCCTCTCTTAGCTCCCTCTCTCTGTTCAGATGGCAGGAGGAAACTCTGACTTTCTAGAACTCTGTCCTCCCAGCCATGAATCACTCCTCCCAGACAGCAGTCGTTTCTGTGTTGCTGCGAGGAGATTATTAGTGCCGTGATGAGCCCTAATGCCGCATTAATTTGGTTGCGAGTCATTTGTATTGTCACAGTCATTAAGACGGCGATTGCAATTTCGTTGTAATCCAATCTCGCTCCCGGTGCATTCTGTCAAAACTTCCGAAAACACTGAACGCCGATCCTCGTTCCAGAACAGACTGGATGCCAACCTCGTGGAGTTTACAGAAATCTGGCCTGAGCCACCGCGGTCCAGAGCAAGAAAACAGACAGCAGAGGACGGGTGCGCCTGCCGTCCCCCTGCCCCCCACACACAGGTGGCCGGTTCTCCAGCCCCCACAGCCCCCTGCAGACCCCGAGGGCCTCAGGACAAGGACTGTGGGGTGGGGGAGGGGTCTCCTCTCTGCCACTTGGGCTCAGGGCGATGATGCCCTGTGCTCGGGTGTTGGAAAGGCAGCCCAGGCATCAAGGAAGGACCGACAGAGGCCCGGGCTGCACTTTTCCAGGACTCAGTGGGGTCCTGTATAATGTGGGCGTCCCCCCTGCTCACACCGTGACTCCAGCCTGGCCCCAGCTGCAGAGCCTGGGGAAAAGCTGGCGAGAAGCCTGGGCGACTGGCAGTCATCTGAGCTTCCCGGCCTTCGTGCCTGAACTAAACGCGACCTTCTGCTTTCTAAGCTGCTGGTGGCAGAAACCGCCTGGCTGTCCTCCGAGAGCCTCCGGGGCAGCACGTCCCCCTGTGACCCGCTCGGACACCGCACTGCCCGGCCAGGGCCAGCACGCAGATTAGCTCGCGGGAGGACTCACACCGGCCACGATGTCTACTCCAGAGGCCACGAGTCTCATGACAACGAGCAACCGAGCTGACAAGGACAGGACCACTTTCCCCGAGATGCAGTCTCCCCTTCCTCTTCCTCAGCCGGACCAGCCTCTCTCTGGGCGGGGCTACAGGGCCTAGGTGTCCCGAGGCTCCAGGCACAGTGCCCCGCCTGGCCTCTGTGGCTCTCCTGCCCTGCTCCCTGCAGTGGCCTGGGCTGTCCCTGTCCCCATGCCACGGAGGCTGAGGCCCCGCCTCCCGTCACCCGGCCAAGCCCACTGCCCGGTCCCTTTCTCCCTCTCTTCCACCGCAGCCCCTCGCCCTCGGGCCCTGGGCCGGGGACAGCGCTGGCCGTGGGCTGAGCTCAGACACGCTTCTCCCTCCCCTCAGCATTGCGTTCCCCGCCTCGTTCCAGAGCCCAAAGCGGTCTCACACAGTCGAAGCTCAATGAACAGGGAACGCGGGGGCGGCCGAGCACGGCCTCGCTTTCGCACCTCCCTCTTCTCCCTCTTCCCCAAGTGAGCACGTCCCGGGAAGCAAACGGACCCTGAGCGGGGTGCGGACCCAGCCCTGCGGGTGACCCAGATGTGCCTGATCCCAGAGGGAACACGCCCGGCCGCCCCACCACTGCGGACCCCGCCCCGAGCCTGCCCCCTTAGGTCTGCCAGGCCTGGAAGCCACTCTCTCTGTTCCGTCGTACACGGACTTAAAACTTAGCTGAAGTCTAGAAGGGCAACGTGGGGTGCCTCCAGGGCTCTTCCCATAGACCTAGGCAGACTCCGGCTAGAACCAAACCCTTGGAGAGCAGTCGGGGGTGTTGGGCTTTGGAGTCAGATGGTCTGTCCCGTGTAACTTCGGACAAAGTGAACAACCCCTCTGACCCGCAGATGGCATAATTACATCTTCCTGGGGGCACACAGGGGGCTCACATCGCCCTGGCTCAGCATCGCTCCCTCAGCTGGGGGTGGGACTCCACTGTGTGATGGGGAGGACCGCAAGGGGGCCGGCCGGCGTCACCCAGGCCAGGCCCAAAGGCCCACGGCTCAGCGGCTACTGCTGGTCAACGAAAAGCAGAGGTATTGGGGCAGAAAGGGAACATTCTGGCCCAAAATAGAAGAGAGGAAGGAGTGAGAAAAAGTGGAAGAGAAGCCCAGAACCCACCTGCAGTGTGGGGTGGAGGGCCAGAGACGCTGGCCGCCCGCACTTCAGTGAGGAAGCCGAGGTCTGGCCGCGGGCCCTAAGCTGGGGACACAGCCAGCTCGGTCTGACGCCAGCAGAGCCCTCGCAGCTGACCAGCCGGCTGGACGGAGGAGCTGGTACCTTCTGTCTGCAGAACAGAGTCGCTCGGGGAAGAGACGCAGCTCAGGAAGTCTCACGGGGCCGGAGGCAGTCGCACGTGACGCTCAGATACACAAAACGCTGTTTACCTATTTCCCTTGATTCGTCTTAGCTGTTTCACAAGACCCGTCCACCTGTTGGAGAATGTGAACTCGCCCCTTAAAGAAAGCCCCGTGGAGCGGGGCCTCGCAGCCCGAACACGGCAGAGGCGGGCACGTCCCTTTCAGACACCACCTCAGAGGGAGCCGCGTGCAAAAAAGATAAGCCACAACCCTCCCTCGCTCCATACGCGACAATTAACGTAAGAGCGAGAACTAGCGAGCTCCTAGAAGGAAACAGAAGAGATCCTCGTGAGCTAGAGTTGTGACGGATTTCCTAGACAGGACACACACACACACTAAAAAATAAAAACAAAAAAGTAAAAGCCTTTGATTTTCAGGACACTGCGGGCCGTCATTTGGGAACACAGTTTGGCAGTTTCTTAACAAGTTAAACGTGTGCCTACCACACCCCCAGCCATTCTGGTGTTTCCCTGAGAGGAGGGAAAGCACACGCCCATACGAGACTCCATGTGCATGGTCACGGCAGCTGTGCTTCTAATAGACCCAGGGGATATAGACCCAGGGGGAAGCAATCCAAATGCCGCACAACAGGTGGATGGATAAATAACTGGTACGTCCATGCAGTGGAATACTACACAGCAGTGAAAAGGAACGGACCCTGGTTACACACAACTGGATGAATTTCGAAACGATTACGATGAGCGAAAGAAGCCGGACCAAAAACAAATCCTACTCTGAGGTTCTGTTTATATAAATTTCCAGAAAATGCAAACTAACCTAGAGTGTCAGAAAGCAGAAAGCTGGAGCTGGGGTGGCAGAGGGAGAAATGGCGAAGGGACGTGTGGAAACTCTGGTGACGGAGGCGGTCATTCGCTTGACTGGTTTCGTGGGCGTACACACGTGTCAAAACTCGCTACATAGGCACAGCCTACGAGATGTCGCTCACACCTTAATAAGGCTGGGGCTGGGGAATAGTCACCCCAACACGACAAGGAGAAACCTCAATAAATTCCCAAAGCAGAAATAATGATTCCCTAATCACTATGCGATCGAACTAAAACTGGATGACAAAATAGAGAAAAAAGCTACCAAACTGGGAGAGGAAAATTCTTCCAGCGCACGAGTCCCAGCAGCAGCCAAAACCCAAAGGGCAGACTTGAGAGAGGAGGCACGTGAGAACCGCAAAGGGCAGGGCTTGCAGGAGTGACCGACTCAGCTGGTTACGGATCAACCACACCCCAGATCTCTGAACGACCGTCTGGGAACTCCTGTCACACCGACGAGAGAAAGGATCCGTAAACAGACAGGACCGGAGGTCCAGGAATTCCTTCCCCCTTGCCACCCCCCCCATCCTGGGACAGGAGGTGCCCGCAGACCCCCAGACGAAGGAATCGGGCCCTCGCATGGACACGGCAGAGGTGTGCAAGCTGTAAGGAATCTAACCAAGGGGAATCGTGCTTTTGCGCTGTTTAAAGCCTCGTGTGCTCTGCAGGCGTAAATTCTCCTTCCTCTAACGGAGCCGTCTGAGCCTCCGAACTCCTCCGTCATGTCGGTTCCTGCAACAGACGGTGCAGAAAGCATAACAATGGAGATACCAGTATCGCCTCCCAGAGTGCAGCTAAGAGAGTCCTCAGAGGAAAACGCATAGTCTTAAAGACTTACATGTAAACAAACAAACGAAAAGGAGATCGATTTCGTGTCCCAAACATAGGGATGGAAAAAGAACAAAATCAACCCAGAAAAGTAGAAGGAAAGTAAAAGTGAAAAGGAACGGATGAGGACACACAGGCCCAGGCACCCCTGCCCGCTGTCTTGCAGGGCCTCCCTTCCTCCAGGTCCGAGAGGGTGTGGACCCCAGCAAGGCCACCCCCACCTTCCAGGCTCACCAGGCACCCCTCAGGGCAGCTCCCCTCTACCCCACCCACCCCACCCAGGGGAGGGGGAGGGATGAGCACACGCCTGGGGGCAGAGATGGTGGCGGGGGAGGGCTGGAGCTCATCGGGGCCACCAGAGGACCCTGTCACATGCTGGCTGCATGGATGGACCACCTGGGGAGACTGGGGAGGTCAGGGGGCAGACTCGGAGACCACTCGCACCCCTCCCCCACCTGCCACAGCAGCGTCCCAGCCCTCGCTTCATGTGGGGAGTCCTGGGACCGCTAAGCTGGCTGGGGCCAAAGCCCCTCCTCCACCCTCAGTGCTCGGTCACCCGGTCACTAAAACCAGGAGACAGAGCGAGAAGGTGGGTGTGGGAGCCGGTCTGGACTTCAAACCCCAGCTCCGCCTCTCACCAGCTGTGTGACCCCTCTGAGCCCCGGTGCTCTCAAACACAGGAAGCGTCCTCCCAGAAGGTGGGTGGGGATCCCCATAGCAGGTGCAGCTGCCTGGGACTGTGGCGACCAGGGGCCGTCATTAGATGCCATCCCCCCTCTGTCCCCCTCTGGTTCCCACAAGCGAACTGGGCACCAGGGCCACCTGCCACCCCGGGGCTTCGGTCGCGAGCCGAGGGAGAGGCTGCAGCACCAGAGTCAGAGCCGGGGAGGCCGGCTGTGTAGACAGGGAGGCAGCCGTGTAGACAGGCCCGCCTTGGGTCCAGTTCCAGCTCGCAGGAGGCTCTTCTAGTTCCAACGCAGAAGGCCCGCCTCTCGGCTCCATGGGCTCTGTCCCAAGGATGAAATTTCTATTTCGATTCCATGCGACATTTAATGAAATGACTTTCAGTCCCCACGCAGCAGCGGCCTGAGTTATGAAACCAGAGCCGCTGGATCCCCCGCCCCCACCTCGACTGCCGACAACAGTCCCTCCTGTTGCTTCGGGAGCTGCCCCGTGCCTCTGAGGGGAATATGCGGAGCCTAAGGATTCGGGGGGACACACACAGCCCTGGGGGCCGATGCCTGCTGCGATGGCGCCTTTGCTCCGTCTGCTGCGGGGACCAGTGCCCCGTGCCCTGGGCAGTAACAGTGGCCTCTGCCTCCACCTCCCTGTCTCTGATCCAGCACTATGCTAACTGCAGGTCAGAAATGTTCCAGGGACTGGAAGTCCATGGAGAGGGCGGCAAACAGCATTTCTAGAAAAACGCACGAAACGGAACAGACCAGAAAACGGACTGGAATGGCAACAGTGACGGCCGCACCAGGACACTTCGGCTGTGAGGGGGAGCACGAGGGGGAGCAGAAGGAATGACAGACTGACAGCTCCAGTCCCCGGGCCCAGACCCCTCTGACATGCGCATCTGATCACGTCACCCCCAGCTCAGACTCGGTGAGGGTTTGGGGACAGAGCTCGGATCCCACGACCTGGCCTCTGTCCACCCTCGTCCCCCACTAGAGAGCGGCGTGGTGCAGGTCGAGCCAGTCCCCTTGCGCTCAGTCTCCCGAGAGCAGGACTAAGCGAGCAGTCGCGAGGCCACGGGGCCACTGCCTACGGGGTCCCCCTCCGCCCGCCGACCTCGGGGCTAAGATGACTCCCCGGGTCCTGCAGCAGCAGAGACAGGGCTATTCCTGGAAGCCTTTGTTCAGAAGGAAGCAGAAGCCCTACAGCTTCTCAGCGACTCGGCTATTAAAAATAGGAATTCCACCTACACGCCAGAACACTTGTCAGGCCACCGACGGCCAGAACCACGAGGCCCCTCGCATGTTTGGGACGAGGAAGCCGGTGGGCTCGAGGGCGGAAAGCGTGAGGAGTGGCCGTGGGCTGTGGCTGGAGCCACAGCCCCGAGTCCCCAGAAGTCTCCAGAACCCGGGCAGTGCCAAACAGTGCTCTGCCCACGGCTGCGTAAGCTCATTCCCTGCCACATGAGGGGAACATCTGGACAAGCACAGGTTCCAGAGAAATCGGGGGAAAAAATAGATGGCGCATCAGCAAGTGGCCGTGAGACCTCGTCCCTGACCCCTGGCAGGAGGCAAGGAGATGCCGTGGGAGCCGGCTGCTCTCTGTCCTCTCTGAGTCTTTGGGAGGGAGCCTGGCCCGGAGCTTGGGGACGCTTGGGGACACTTGGGATCGCTTGTGGAAGGAAGAGCCGGCGTGCCTGAGGATTCCGCCTCCGGTACGGGTCCCGGCCCCCAGTTAGGGGACGGTTTGCGGGCCCCGGGGGTGAGCGGCGGTGGCAGGGTGGACATAACATTCAGTTTAGCACCTAGGGCCACTCGCAGGATGGGACAGGGAGAGGAGCAGGGGGAAAGCGGGGTGAGGAAGTGAGCCCCACTTACCCAGCACTCCTCAGCGGCCAGGGCCCGCCTGCTCATTCATTCTCGGGCTCATTCACTCGTTCACTCAACATTCATCGAGGGAACGCGGGGTGCCGTGCCTGTGCCGGAGGCTGGAGACACGTGGGGACAGCAGACCCCACCCCTGACCTCAGGGGACTCACGGCGCTGGGGGGACGGGGGAGCTGGTCAGAAAAGTGACAGACAGGTACGATTCGGTGCCGTGATCCCTTGCAGCAGGCGTTGCCAGAGGCCACGGGAGCAAAAGGGACCCCTAATCCAGCCTCTGTGGGTCTGGGGAGGCGCCTGGGAAACGTGACCTCGGGGCTGAGGCCTGAAAGAGCCGCCGAGAGGCAGGTGGTGGTAACCCAGGTGAGACGACCGCGGTCTCCACCGGGATGGGGCTGCCTGGGAGCCCCGCTTGGAGCCATCAGCTAGACGGGCCACCGGTGGAGGACACGAAAGGGAAAGCATCGCCCCCTCCTGGCCACCCGAGAAACAGCAAGTCCCCACCCCACTCGGGATTTCTGACCTAGCACCGGGAGCTGGGGACAGCGTGCACCGGGAGCTGGGGACAGCGTGCACCGGGAGCTGGGGACAGCGTGCACCGGGCAGCGAAAGAGCAGACGACAAGCATGTCTGGGGTGCAGCCGGGGACACCATGAGACACCCAGGCAGAGATGTCCCATGGAACGTCAGGTCTGGAACTCGAAACCTGCGCGGAGGAGACCGTTGCGATTCCACAGACAGGGGTGACCAGGCTCCAGGAGAAAACCCTGCAGGAGAGAGGAGGGTGGGTGTGCAAAGCGGGTGGCAAAGGACAAAAGGGACTGAGAAGGAGCCATGGGACCGGAGGAGTGGAACGAGGCCGGTGTGGGTCACGGAAACAAGTGGACTCAGAGCTGAAGGGGTCACTGGCCGCAAGGGGACCGCGCAAAGGTTCTGAGTGCCTGGGAACCGGGCTGCCCGGCTCACACACCAGTTCCCCTCCTTACTGGCCGTGTGACCTCGGGCCAGTCACTCACCGGCTCTGTGCCTCCCTTCCCTTCCCCGTAAAGGACTATGGTGGTGAGTGAGTCAGCACGCGTCCTGTGAAAGGAAAGCACAGGTCCGCCTCCTGGGGACCCAGGGTCAGTGCGAGGTCAGGGAGGAAGCCAGGCGGCTGGAACTGAGGTGTGAGGGGACCGAGAAGCCGAGAAGGTGGCAGTAGCTACAGACTCCTCCTCCAAGAGGGCTGGCTGGGCGGAGCAGGAGAGAGGGACCGACTCAATGGCTCAGATGTCGCCTTTCAAGGACACAACCCAAGGACAAAAAAAGGAAACCCAGAGCTGGGGTGTGGCAAACCTCCGAGGGGCCCAACCGCTGCACCCCGCACGGCTGCGGGGTGTTCTGACAGGTGATGAAGCCTGACCCCACCCGCCCCTCCCAGACCGAGTGGCTTCCCAGGAAAATGGACTCCCAGGCCCGAACCGACGGGGTCCACAGGTGGCGGAGGGGTGTAATCACTGCCTAGGTTCCCTGGGGCCACTCACGGAAGGAAGACCCGAGCGGGCCACCCAGCTGGGAGGCACTGGAGCGGAGACTGAGACGCGACGGCCACCAGCACCCCCCACCCCTGCGCGCCTGGCTCAGGCCTGGGTGGGCCCGAGAACTGGCATTTCTAGCTGATACGCAGGTGATGCCAACGCTTCTGGTGCTGGTCCACGACCCTCTGGGGGATCCGTGCAGCCGCTGCCAAGCCCTGTACCCGAGGGGACTTCGGAGCCCCCTCCCCAGCAGCAGAGAGCCCCTCCCTGGCCCTTTCTGGGACCCTGGGGAGCCAGCGCGCTGCTGGAAACAGCTTTCCCCTGCCAAGCACGCGGTCTGTCCCCGCTTCCTCCTCCAGCTCGCCTCTGCTCAGCGCCCCATCCCCGTCCCCTCGTGTCCCCGCCTGCATTTCCTCCAGCGCTGTCACCGCCCCGCTTACCGCGCATCGGGTTAGGGGCTGGCGTTCCCTGCCGCAGGCTCCACGGGGGCCGGGCCTCCGTCTGCTCTGTGCTCCTCGTCACCCCAGCACCTGAGCGGAGAGGAAGCAGAGTCCTTGGTAAATGCATGCGACCCGGCGGCCTCCCAGCCCCGCACCTCACCCCGCCTCACCCTTCCTCCTGACTTCTGTGTCTCGCCCCGGGCTCACTATCTCTGGTCCCAAAAGAGCATCTCTCATCCCTCCTTTCCCTGACAAGAACAGACACAGTTCTCTCCCCCAGCCTCCCTCTCTCCCTGGCACTAATCACCCTCCTTCCTGTGACATTGGAACAGGTGACCCTATCCTGCACGCTCTCGGCACCAGGCTCCCTCCACTCGGTCAGGCCGAAGCATTTACCCGCTGCCCGCCGCGTGCCGGGGCCTCTGCTGGCAGTGACTAGGGATGCGAAAGGAGGAGTCGGGTCCTGCCCACAAGCGCTGACAGTCTCCCCCGAGGAGCCACAGTCACACAAGGGACCTCACCCTAGCACAGCGCAAGGCGAGAGTTACTGAGTGTGGCTTGGTGGCACCAACCCTCTGAAGTTCCAAGGGGGACACGTTGGGGGTAGGGGACACCCCAGGTGAAGTCTGGCTCTGCCACCTGCAGACGTGACCCCTCAGAGCCCCTGGCAGAGCCTGTACGCAGGGAAGGGACTTGGCAGCATCCATTAGGTGTTAAGGCCCAAGAGCCTCTGACCTGCAAAGGGCTTGGGCACTGCCTGAGGCCAAGCGTCTCGGCCAGAAGTGACTGGTTCCGTTCGGGGAGATCCTGAGCCTTGCAGGCAACCCCAGAGGCAACTACAGAGAGGGAGCCCCGAATGCCTGCTCCCCGCCCCCCCAAACTCCAGACCTGCCCGGCCTCCAGGCGCAGGAATCACGTTCCCTCCGCCTCGAACGCCTCCGGGGGCCACCTGCTGGGACAGGTGCTGCCCTCGGCGGCTGCACCTGCTCTGCGGTGTCTGTGACAGGGACACCAAACACGGAACAACAGAACGGAAAGAGAAGCTGCTCAGTCCCGCCACCCCGAGACGCAGTTCTCCTCTCTCCTTCCGTGACACCTCCCGTGCGCGCCTGCTGTCACGCTGCCGTGACCACGGCACGAGGCACCTGCCCTTCTGCTGCCCCATGCACCGTTCTTCCACCGGCAGCTCTCCTCGCTGCGACGTGACCTTCCTGCGGACCAGGTGGGGGGCCCCACGATCTACTCGGCCACTTCCCTTCTGCGTGACAGGTAGCATCTCCAGCTCCAACCCAAACTGGAGGTGGAAGGCTGAGCCCCTGCTACAGACCCCAAAACGGATGGGATGAGTCCGTTTTGCCACCCGCGGAGGCCACAGAGAAAGCTGGTCACCGGGCCTTCGCACCCACTCCACGCACAGGCCCAACCGTGAGCCCCACTGAGAGCCAACGACCACCCACACCACCCTGACCCTCCCCCTCTAGCTCCAAGACCCTCTGTGGGTCCCCGTGACTGCCAAGTCAAGAAGAACCTCTTTCCCGCGGTGCTGCAGGCCCTGCCCACCGCCCCATCACAGCTCCTCTCCCAGTGGCGACCGGTGTTCGAAGTTGCCGTCACCCACGTCATCTCCAGACACAGGGCGCCCTTCCCTGCCTCAGGGCTTTGCAAACCCACATCACTCCCCCTTCCCTCATATCTGGCCAACCCTTACTCACATTGCAAGGTGCCAACCAGCATCCCTGGTCTGCAAAACCCTTGCCGACTCCCCAAGGCCTGGCGTCCTCCTCAGTGGCCCTCACGGTGCCAGGCTGGCCTCTGTCTCAGCACTGAGCACCCTGCATCCGTGGTGTGCCGGTACATGTTTGACAACCAGCTCTCTGAGGGTGGGGGGGACCCTGAACTGTAGCATTTACCAGTCTCCACGGTATAAACACTCCCACCACAGCTGATTCTGAGCTGCCGATGCGACCTCGCGGAACTGGAGATTCTCATAACACACGTTACACAGTTATGTCCGCCAGAGACAGAACAGGTGTGAGCAGCTTCAGGAGAACAGGCAACAGCAGCAGGCAGTGAAGGAGATTTGTGAGGATTTACTACTGTTAAGGGTGGAAGCCAGCGACAGGGAAGTAATATCTTTGGACGCCAGAAGTCGTCCTGCCAGCCGCCAGATGAGTCAGCAAAAAACCCCACCCGCTGGGCCCTGCCTGTCGTAAGATACAGAAACCCTCTTGCGACAGATGTTAGCCAGGATGTGGTTTTAGGGGATGCATTGTGCAAAGACATGCTAGAGGCCAACTTCTGCTTTTGTAACCTGCCTGCTTGCTTGGCACAGAAGTTAACCAGGATGTGGTTTTAGGCTTTATAAGCTGCCGCTTTTGGGAGCTCGGGGCTGATTCTCTGACCCTGCGTGGTGGACCGGCTAATAAAGTTATAATTTACCTTAATTGGCTTTGTGGGTCTTAGATTATTACACCACAATTATATTTGTCTTTAACGTTAACTTATTTAACTGTAGTTTACGTGATTTAACTTTTAAGAATGGCTCTGTTTATCAACCAGCTCAGTGAGATGGACTAAACTGAAGCCTCCCAAAAGGCATGTGCCGAAGTCCCAACCCCTAATACCTCAGAGCGTGGCTGACTTTGGAGAGAGGGTCTTTAAAGAGATGATGCAAGTTAAACATGGGCGAGCCGTAATCTCATCTGGCTGGTGTCCTTACATGAGATTAGGACACAGACACACACAGAGGGACAACGTGGTGAGGACACAGAAGACGGCCTTCCACATGCCAAGGAAAGAGGCCTCAGGAGAAACCAGCCCTACCAACACCTTGGCCTTGGACTTCCAGCCTCCAGAGCTGAGAGAATAGATTCCTGTGGTTGAAGGCCCCCAGCCTGGGGTAGCTCGCCATGGTGGCCCTAGCAAGCGAACACAGTCCCTAAGCAGGCACTGCTGGTCCCGAACCGCCGTGCTGGACCACCTACTGCTTTCCCACCTCCTGACCTGACTGACCATGGACTCTTCAAGGCCGGGTCGGGCTTCACTTTCAGGCCCTCGAATGCTATTCAGAAAAGTCTACGCAGAAATGATGGTGGCTGCAGGCACAACGCGGCCTCTGTGCGACAGTTCAGCTCTCCCGAGGCCACACCGAAGCAACCACAGACACAGAAAATCCGTGTGCCCGTGAACCTACCTACAGGCACTACAAAGGCAAGACAGGGCAGGCCCCAAAAGGAGTCGCCATTGTCCTGCCCAGACTTAACCCTGATTTACAGTATCAGCCTCTCCCTAGGGAGGGATTTTTTAATCAACCAGAGTGGAATTTGCTGGTGAGCACGTGACTAAGTCCCTGATAGGATCCTCTGCCTTCCCCTGAGGGCAGGTGTCCATTCCAGAAATAATCCATCTTTAACTTCCTGGTCCCACCCTTTTTGCCTGTAAAAACCCTGTTTTGTAGAGCTCCTAGGAGATTCTACTGCTAGATGAGATGCTGCCCCAATAATGAATGGCTGAATAAAGCCAATTTGGTCTTCAAATTTACTGTCGTTTTTTTAATAGCACCGAAATGTGGGTTTCACATAATGTCCACATGTCACGAAATATTGATCCTCCTGCTATATTTTAAAACATCCTTAGCTTGGAGTCTGTAGAACTGGCTGTGGACCGGTTCTGGCCCCAGGCCTTCCTTCCGCCCCACCCCCAGCTCAGAGGGCGGCTGGGTTAATGTTTAGCCACCAGGAATGAAGGAATGAGGCTCTGTGGGTTTACTGGCCACCCCACAAGCTGTCCTAGGCAAAGCCCCCCTCTAGGCAATGTCTCAAATCCTTTTTAATGCAAAATGGTTTTCTAATATGCCAAGGGGAAAGAAAAAGGTTCCTGAAACATTAATCAAATCTCTCTGCAAGGCAAAGCCGTCCCCTTTGCTGCCTCTAACATTCTACATATTTTTAGACATAAAATCCAGTCTTTTCCATAACTTCTATTTTGTCTCAAAACAGTGTCAAATCAAATCTATGGAGACAGAACTGCGCTCAGTGGTTGCCAGGGGAGGGGTAGGAATCCTAGGTGGTTCTTTTTAAACACCTGTATAGTACCGTTTTGTGGGTTTGGGTTCATTTTCCCCTTGAGTCATATATTATCTTCCTCGCCATAAATTCTAGATTTTTGTGCCCATTGTTCCGTCACATGTTGTCATTTATGACTGAGCCCACCCATGGGATCACATGCAGTGGGTTGGGGTTAGGAATCTTCTGAGTTCTGACCACAGATCTGTGAGGTACAGGCCTAGGGGTTTTGATTTCGAGTCCAGAAAGATGGACCCTTCGCCTCCCTGGGCTGGTAGGATTTCCCCTTGGCTCATTTCACTGAGGTGGGGGAGAGGGGAGTCTGGCTTTAGGCAGTTTCTGGTTCCAGCTCTTCCCCCAGAGCAGGTCAATCCGTCCCTCCAAGTCCAAAGAGGTTTGGGCCCCCCACCACCTGATTCATAAGGGACTAATAACCACCCCAGGACCACTTCAAGCTCAGGCTTCCACGGTCACTGTCTCCACCATCTGGAAATTTTGAGAAGTCGTTACCCATTTAACTCTTTATCATTGGCAGGTGTTTGAAGTCTGAGGGTTTTTTCAGTCCCTTAGTCTGTCGTGTAGGAGCCAGTGTAGTCTTTACAGCCAAGCCAAGGTGACCAGTTACTGACCCTAATACACAGCAATTCATTGCAATCATTTACATAAAACATCCTGGAAGTGACACCACTGACCATGTTTACTCCAGTGCCCAGGGCACCAGGGTGCCCCCTCTATAGAGGGGTGGGGCATGGGGTGCAATCCTACCAGTTTTCTAACCCGGTCCAGCCATGCCATCCTGTTGCCTCAATGCCACTTAGCTGCTCATTGAAGGCTGGGAATACAGAGCATCATCAGTGGGCTCTGCAGACCAGCACTGGCAGGGATGCTGAACCTCAGTGATACATAGAAATGGCCCCCTGGCCAGAGGACGATTCTCAAGGTCAGATTTAGGGAGCCAGGCTTGGCCACACCAAGTGAGCAGACGCCATGCTCCCGTGCAAAGAAAAGTGCTTCGTGAGTGCCTGGGCTCAAGTCTGTGGGTGACTATAATGCATGCCAGGAGTTGAAAATCACTGGTTTGAACTACGTATAAGAAGTCCATCTCGAATTGAGATGCTCTGAGGTGAGGCCCATGAGTCTCTGCATCTGTCAAATGCCTGAAACTCAGATGCACTGGCCTGACCACAGCAACCCTGATGCAGGGCCCGAGAGAAGCACGGATGTGTGTTCTAGAAAGAGCACGGGTGGTCAGCAAGTGGGAACCCGACTGTGGGCTGCCCACGGGGAGGCTGTTCTAAATAGTCAATGACCCCAAGAGCAAGGCCGCCCTGAAGAACCCCCAAGGTGTCTCCAACCTGACGATACGCATCAAGTGACATTCACTGAGCATCTCTGGGGTACAAACGGCTCTCCACTAGGTTCCTCTAGGACACAGGATACCCTCTTACCCAAGACAGTATCCACCTCGAAACACTCCGCTCAAATTCATTCCTCATTCGGCGGCTGCTCACCAAGGGCCTGACCCTTGGAGGCCACGCTGAGACAGGGAGATGGATGGACAAACCTCGCGTCTTCTGGGCTGGGCAAGAATCCCAATGGGAACGGGCAGGGGCAGGGGCAGGAGCAGCACCACCGGGAAGGCCAGGCCCCGGGCCCCCTCCACCACAGGGACCAACGCTACCTTCCCCAGGCCACTCATCACACCCATCCACTGAGACAGCTTTATTTTCAGTCAACACGAGTGCAGCATCTAATATTTAAAAGACTTAGAAGTGCTTCAGACTCAAATCTGTTCCCCCTGTAAAACAGACTGGGAAACTGAGTCCCAGTGGCAAGAAGGGAATTCTTACATGACACAGCTAACGGGAGGTAGAACCTGAACACCTGCTTCCAACCCCACAGTCCCTGATGGCGCAAGGCAAAGCGTTTATTCATTTTTGTGTTGTACAAATGTCTGCAGCAACTTCAGTTAACAATAACTTAAAAGGAAGAAAAGCGTCGCATGTTACAGAAATTTTTCAAAGGACTATTTGACTATTTATACAGTAAGTGATGACGAAAACCGACAACAGAACGGTCCAGGGATCAGCCGACACACCGAGTGTGTTAACAGATATGGACAAAGGGTTGCCGTGCATTAGTTTGTACCTGCTTCCGAAATATCTGAACAGAAAATGTTGCTCAAGCAACACCACTCCACCAGGTAACGTTCAGAGTTAGGTAAACACTAGGAGTAATTACTCTGAATGACATAAACTCAATTACAACAAACTGTAATTATTCCAAAGTATAAACTACATGATATAATCTAAAAAGACAAATGGAGCAAAAAATTTCCCCTAATTTAAAACAGCTAGTATCATAAATGTACTGAGACAATAGCACCGATTTACACACAGAATAAACAATTTTTGGAGAGTCAATTCCAGTCCTGGTTTTCCCACTTAATAGGAGCACAGTCTTAGCTGGGTCATTTCGTTCAAGGATGATTTGAAAATCAATTTACGATACTATTAGACCCCAGCTATGATGAGTCTTCAAGGTTCTTTCATACCAAGTTGCAGTTGGGGAAAATACTGTTTGAGAAATGAAATGACACTGACCCTCACACGCCCTTGGTCCCAGCGGTCGGCCCAGATCACACTTCAATTCCTAATAATTCAAGTCAGAAGCTCCTGCCCTTTATCTCTCATCCCAGGACTCCACCTGGGCTGACACACCCCATTTTCGATGTAACCCAACTTAGGTATGTACAGGTTTGAATTTAAAGTTGTGAAAAGAGACTCCAATTCTTTAAAGAGAATAAAGAGAAATAACATGCTTAGATTACACAGATCTAACTCATTTTGGTTGCCCCGTAAATTTTGAGCTGGCTCCCTTCAGAGGTCAAAAGAATGCTTTGTATTTGGTACAGAAACCAAACCCGTTAGGTTAAACCAGGACTTGATGTCAACAATATAAACGACGGTTATTTGTGTGTAAAGTGCCACTTTTTTCTAAGTAAAACTTTAAAATCCGCTTTGTGGCAGCGAGGCTGGCATCTTCTAGTGCCCTTGGAGTGGCTGAATGCTTAACCCTGCTCATCAGACTTGCTTGACTCCGCACACCGAGGCCAGGACCTGCTAAGAGCGTGGGGAGTCACATACAGCCAGCCTGCTTGCAAAAGCCAAACACGGACAAAAACGTCTTTCATCAGAATAGCTTTTGTCGATACTTTCGTTTGAGGTGACACCACGAGCGTAACTAATGTGACTGATATCGAGGTAGCTACAGTTTGGAAGATGTCAATGAATATTAGGAACAAATTCATGTTGTATCTGGTCAATACAGTTCAAATAGGTTTTTCTTTTGCTGAGAAGGGGGGGAAAAAAGCAAATTGCACACCTTCGGTTCATTTAGAAGTCGGCATCCAAGGTAAAAGAATTCTCTGCTGGACCTGACATCACTCCCATCTTCTGATATTCGCCCACTCTCTTCTCAAAGAAGTTTGTTTTCCCTTCCAGTGAAATGTTCTCCATGAAGTCAAATGGATTTTCTACTCTGAAGACCTGAAAAGGGTTCACAGCAAAACGTAAATACGAGACACCAGTGTTCAAAAGAACCAGAGGGCTAAGAACAATATTTTACCTTGCCAAAACCCAGCTCCAGCATAAGTCTGTCTGCCACGAATTCAATGTACTGCTTCATCAAAGTGCAGTTCATCCCAATGAGCTTCACTGGCAAGGCCTCCGTGAGGAACTCCTGGGGACCAGACACAGCCGCTCAGTAAAACAGAAGCATAAAAGACACCTACCTTCTCCCGGCAAGCACGACACATCACCCACCTGTTCAATCCTCACGGCGTTGATAATTATTTCTTTGACTCTCTGCTCCGAAGGTTTGTGTAGCAGGTGTCGGAACATCAGGCAGGCAAAGTCGCAGTGTAAACCCTAGAAGAAAAGGCTTAAGGTCAGTCACCAGCGTCGAATAGGAAATGGCTTTATCTTTTTCTGCATCCTTGTACATCCCGCTCAGCCACACTATAAGTGAACTGTTGAAAGGAAGGTCAGTTTAACAGCTGCCTACTCTGCTTCCATCACAGAGACGCGCTCAACCACGCCCAAGGCCCTCTAAGCTGCCACCTAGATGCCGACGGACGCGCGGGCCAGGTCTGCTTCTCGCTCCACTGTGATGTGGCAAAGGGAGGAAGCAGAACTCTCACCTCAAGCATCCTTTCCTTCTATAGCCATGAGGACTAATTTTGCCGCTATGCCTAGCAGGAAAGAGAACTCTGAGTAGGCAACATTTTAGATTTACAGCCTAATGCGCAGGAAATCAGTCATGCAATTCCCAGTGAATCAAGTCTGCGAGTCTTGGCGCATTAAACCCCAAGTATTGCTGATGTGACCTAAACTAGAAAACCTGGGCACCTTCCCGTTTGCAGTTTAATCCAAGCGCATTCAAAGACACATGCTGGACCAGAACGGGTTCTCATTTTAACGAGATGCCCATCAACTAACTTTGAAGTACGGAACCCATCACACAGAACACCAGGAAAAATAATAACACGTCCCTTTAAAAATCACATCATCCATAGAGAAATACCTACATATAAACGTACTGTAATATGCTAAGAATACGAGTAAAATAGTTTTGGTAGGTTATTTTAAATATTTCATTCCCCACCAAGTATGTCTATGGCTGAATTCACATGTGAAATGTGGATATAAGGCAACCTGATATCTTGGGTCCCCTTTAGTGCCTAAGGGTTGGTGTCTGTGGTGCAGATTAGCCTATTACTTGAGCCAGACTCACCTCATCTCTGCTAATAAGTTCATTGGAAAAGGTGAGGCCAGGCATCAGTCCCCGTTTCTTGAGCCAGAATATGGATGCAAAAGAACCAGAAAAGAAGATTCCTTCCACCGCAGCAAAAGCGACAACACGTTCTCCTGTTGAAGAGTCAGCACCAAAATATTTCTGGTGAGTAACGGTTCGTTTTCATAGGAAGGGCCACCAGACCAATGACAGTCACTTAGAAAATGAAACTCGGGTGTGAGGAGGGCACAGGTAGCCTCACCATAGGTAGCCTCTTTGTCCCCAATCCAACGCAAGGCCCAGTCCGCCTTCTTCTTTACGCAAGGCATCGTCTCGATGGCGTTGAAGAGAAATTCCCTGATAGGCAAACAGAGCGTCAGCAATTCTGGCAAAGACCTTCTACCACAAGTTTCTAGAATCAGTGAGCTGGGAACAAAGCCAAACTGGGGCTCAAACTGAAATGTTTTACTGGTTTGCTTTCTCCTTCACTGTTCCTTTTAAACCTCAACATTTGGTTGACATTAACAAAAATTTAGGTATTTGTTAGTTCGTATTGAGCCCCAAGATCTAACACTATAACTTAGTCCATCACACCAAGAGCATTTATTGGCTTAATTATTTCAATTCCATCCTGTCCCAGCTCATTCTGTAGATCAAGATCTGTGTGAAAACCCTCTTTAGTTCATCATACAGAGCCTCAGTATGTTTTCTCAAAAGAAGGCATTAAATTGGATGACCAATAGTACACTTCCACTTCTAAAAACGGAGAAACCTCATCATAACTTTAAGTGATTGGCTAATAATAAAGTGAATTTAAGCTTCTTCCTCAAAACAGACATGATAATGGGTGCTTAGTCATCCCAGAGTCATTTTTCTACCCCTGTCTGAATTCGGAACCTCAAATAAACGATCAGTGAGTCCTCAGACTGTTGCATACCACCCAAATACTCACCTCTCCTTGGAATCTTTAATGTAAGTGTCAATGAGGAGACTATACATTTCAGAGTGAATGTTTTCCATGGCAATTTGGAAGCCGTAGAAACAGCGGGCTTCTGTGATCTGAACTTCTTGGCTAAACCGCTCCACCTAGTGTCAAATGCATCAAAGCTCAGTTTGAGGAAAAACCAGCAGCAGCAGCAGCAAGTTGGCGGAGGGACAAGTGGTTGTTGCATCACACTCCCTTTTTCATTTTAACGTTTGTTTCTCTGCCTGACTCATTATTCTGTGATAAAGCTGGACATTTTATGTCAGTTGCTCCGTTTACAGGTCGGGAAATAGGTCACCCTGATTTTGTGGGGTTTTGAGAACACTTGGTTATTGACTCACTCCTGATTGAGAAGGATCCACTCACAATAAGCCATAAATAAAACCAAATGATATCCTCAGGAGCAAACCTATTTATTACCACTTAACGCTGCCTCTGAGCCTCTCCAGTCGGAGGAGAACGCCATAAGGAAGAAATGACAGCAAAGCATATCATAAATCAGGGAATCCCACATAAATACTAGCTTATGGGTATGTTCCGACTGGAAAAACGTAGAAGACGAGGAACGAGAGAAGTAGCTCTCCCTCAGATCTTGCAGTGAGAAAACACACTTTCTGGGGGGACAACTCACCAAGTTTTCGTTTACTATGCCGTCGCTCGCTGCAAAGAAAGCCAGAACGTGGGAGATAAAATGTCTCTCGTCGGACTTCAGGGTTTCCCAGTGCTGGAGGTCCTTGGAAAGGTCCACCTGAGGTGCAGAGGTTCACAGGGGATTCAAGCACGCCGGGCCTCGCGGATGAACCGCTCTCAGGCTCTCCCTCTACTGGCGGCCGCTGGACCCTCACGCCCCTACAGAATGCCCCTGGGACCCTCCTACAGCCTCAGGGGGCCGGCAGCCAGGCCCGGAGGGACAGGGGAGGAAAGGGCGTCATTTCGGACGGGGACGCCCGCTGCTGCAGAGGGGGGTCCCCCGCTGGGCTCGGGCGACGCCCGCACTTTCGGGGGGCCCGCTCTACCTCCTCGGCCGTCCAGAAGGAAGCCTCGGCCTTCTTGTACATCTGCCAGATGTCGTGGTACTCGATGGGGAAGACGACGAAGCGGCGCGGGTTCTCCCGCAGCAGCGGCTCGTCCTGCGCGCCCAGGGCGGGCGCCGTGGTGTTCTGGGGGGCGGGGGGACGAGTCAGCGCAGGGGCGAGGCCTGCGGGCACCCTGGGGGCCCGGGCGGGCTGGCGCTTGTGTGTGTGGGGGGGGTGCAGCTGCGGGGCGAGGCGGGGCCGGCGGCCCGAAAGCGAAAGAGCAGCTCCCTCCGAGGGCGGGAAGGGCGCCCTCGTTTGAATGCGAGACACAATGCGGCTTTGGCGCCAAGCGCGCGCCCGCCTCGCGCCACCCCGGGGCGCCGCCCGCCCGCCCGCGGACTCACCGGCGGGTCCGGCTCCGGGAAGATCCTCCGGGCGGCCTTGCTGGCCAGCACGCGGGCGCCGCTCAGGCCGGGGGGCTGCGGGGCAGACAGCGGTCAGGGCCCGGCCCCCCGCCGTCCCGGGGCCCCCCGCCCCCGCCGCCCCGGGGCCCCCCGCCCCCGCCGCCCCCCGTCCCCGCCGTCCCGGCACCCCCCGCCGTCCCCCGCCCCGGCGCCCCCCACCCCCGCCGTCCCGGGGCCCCCCGCCCCCGCCCCTGCCGTCCCGCCGCCCCCCGCCCCGGCGCCCCCCACCCCCGCCGTCCCGGGGCCCGCCGCCCCCCGCCGCCCCGCGCGCTCACCGTGTTCTCCTTGTCCGCCAGGCTGAGCCCCTTGAGCGGCGACAGCTGCAGCGGCAGCGGCGCGGGCTGCGGGGCCCCGATGGGGGCGAGCGGGACACGGACGCACTGCATGGCGGGAGGCGGGGGCTGCCGGGGGCCGGAGCGGACTGCCGGGGGCCGGAGGGGGCCGGAGCAGGCCGGAGCGGGTCTCGCGCGAGGGGCAGGCGGCGCCGGGTCCGAGGATTCCCGCGGCCGCTCGCCCGGCGCTTTAAAGGGCCCGGGGCGCGCGCGGCGGCTTCGCCCATTGGCCGCGCCGCGCCGCCCCGCCCCCCGCCGCCCGGCCCGCGGGCGGAGACTCGGGGCCTAGCGAATGCGCTGGCGAGGGGGTCCCGGCGCCGGCGCCCCCACTCGGAGCCACGCCTCGTTCCGGCCGTTTCCTTCTTTTTTCTTTTAGAGACGTGACCGGGGGTGGGGTGGGGGGGATGGGGATGCCGAGTCCCCGAGAGACGCCCGCGCGTGGCGTGTGGGGCCGTGCAGCCGGGGGCCGCCCTGGGCGGTCGCTGCGTGTCACTCGGACCCGCCAGGGGACCGAAAGGTGGGACCTGACCCGGGGGTCATGAGTGGGACCTGACCGGGGGGCATGAGTGGGACCTGACCCGGGGGGCATGAGTGGGACCTGACCCGGGGGTCATGAGTGGGACCTGACAGGGGGTCATGAGTGGGACCCTACCCGGGGGTCATGAGTGGAGGACGCACTGAGGTGATTCGTGTCAAACGCTCGGGCCTCCGTGACGAGCCCCTGCCAGTCCACCTGGACGACGGGCGGAGCGGGGCTCTGGGGCGCTTCCCACCGAAGCCGCGACCGCTGCCGAGTGGCTCGAAGGACGGCGAACTGGGCGAGTCCCCGAGGGGAGGCTCAGGGCACGGCCCGAGGCCCGGGCGTTCGCTTCCTGCTGCCCCGGCCCCGCGAGCCCGAGGACGCCGCCGCCGCTGCCACTTCGCCCCGAATTCGCGCTTTGGGGCTGTGTCGGGGACGTGCCTCGCCGGCGCCCACACGCCGGACAGGCCTGAGGAGCCCCCGCCCCGCCCTGCGGGCACAGGCAGCCTCCAGGGTGACCTGGAGCGCTAGCAGAGCCCCCCCGGCCCCCGAAACACACGTGCGCTGTGGAGACCGTGGAGACGAGCCGGGCCACGAGGCGGGGGGGGATCGCCACCCTCCCCTGCGCCTCCGGCCGGAGTCGCCGGGCGCGTCCCGCCCGCCTGCCCCGCGTCCGTACCTCTCTTACTTGACAAGGAGGAGGCGGGCGCGGGGCACTACGTGGCTCTGCCCCCACCCCCGACCGCAAGGCCACGGAGGGGAGCGGCCGGCCCGGCCCGCCCCGCCCAGGCCAGGCGCCCCAGGGCGAGCACAGAGGACGCGCCCCCAGCAGCCGGGCGCGCCAGGCGCCGCGCTCCGCGCTCCGCGCCGCTCGCACAATTAAATTCCGCGCGCGTTGCACGGCGGCCCCGCTATTGGTCGGGCTCTGCGGCCCCTCGGCCCCGCGATTGGCCCGCAGCAGACGGTCCCCGGTCCCGGCTCCTGATAGGCTGCAGTCCTGGGGGGCGGGACTCCTCCCCGCCCCCTGGGCCGGGCGTCGCGCACACGAGAGCGGCAAGCCCCGCCCCTGCGGTCACGTTACCGGTCGGGTCCAAGCCCGCCGCGCGGGAAAGGAGGAGGAGGAGGAGCTCGAGTGGTGTCCCCAGAGCCGCCCGTCACCCCCCCAGACACGGGCCCGGGGGGGTCCTAGTAGCACTGATGGCGGGGTCCCCGGGCCCGGGGGGTCACGCTGTCTATCCAGACGAGTGTGAGGCGGCTGACCTCAGCTCTGGTCCTTGGCAGGCCTGGAGGTCAAGGAGGCCGCCCAAGGTCACGCGGCTCCCCAAACGGCCCAGTTGCAGCGTCTGTCCCCCAGCTTTTCATTAAGAATGTCCAGCGCACGGAAAGGTGGAAGGAGTGCCGCAGGGTCCCCACCACCTGGGATTCGCAGGGGTTTCCGTTTCGCGTGTTTGCCTCTCTGTGTGGTGTGTGAGGCTTGTCGTTTTCTGGATCCTACGCTCCCCCTAGATATTTCAGGATGTTTCAGCCCGTAGCTCCAGGAAATCAGGACATTCTCGAACGTCGCCGCAAACCCCATGGTCGGACCTAAGGAAACTAACTGATTCTCTACCACCACCACCATCTGGGCCATAATCACATTTTCCCAGTCGTTTCAAATGTGTTCGTAAGTTTGCTCCTTTTGGACACAGCGTCCAGGGAAGTGCATGCATTACATTTGGTCACTGTATTTTTTAAAGTCGCTTTGAATTAGAACAACGCCATTCCTTCCCTCCCCCCAAGGACACTGACTTTCTGAAGTACAGGCCAATTTTCCTGTACAACGTCCCACATTCCCACATTCTGCATGTTCCTGATTGTGACTTTATAGTGCAATTTAACTTGTTTTGCCAACCCCTGTATTTACTGTAAACTAGAAGTCAGATCTAAAGGCTATTTTAGATTTAGCTTATTTTTTTATTGTAAAACATGCATAAGCGAAAATTTACGTCCTGAACCATTTTCAAGTGGCATCAAGTACAGTCACGACACAACATGATGCAACCATCACCAGTGTCTGTCTCCAGAGCTCCGATCATCCCAAACTGAAATTCTTTCCTCATTAAACACCAGTTCTCCCTTATTCCCTCCATCAGTCTCTCATGACCACCATTCTCCTCTCTGTCTATAAATCTAAGCACCGTCTAAGTGGAACCGTACAATACTTATCCTTTTGTATCTGGCATGTTTCACTTAGCATAAGGTCTTCAGGGTTCATCCATGCTGTGGCATGTATCGGAATTCCATTGCCTCTTAAGGCTGAATAATATTCATTGTACCACATTTGGTTTCTGAGACCCATCGGCCCCTTCCTCCATGGAGTTCTTTCGTTTCCCAGCCCCTAAGAAGCAAGGTCCACCCGCCCCTGTCAGCTCCTCCCTTATGGCTCCAGAGCACCTCCTTCCTGGTTCTGAATTTCTCCTTTCAGAACAGGATGCTCTCGGCACCCTCAGCTGAGGAAAATGCGTCAGTGGGGAGCAGGAAGATGGAATACTTCATATCCCAAGCCTGATTGGTCAGCTGTAGAACTTCAAGAGGGCAGCAGTGGGCTGAGGGGAGAGTCAAGTCAGCCTCCCTCTGCCTTCCAGTCCCTCTGCTAACCCCCCAAAGCTTGCCAAGGGACCTCCCCCTCCACACAACTGCTCCTGCAACCCCTCCCCGCAACACACACAGGCTCCAGCGCCAGCTTACCTGAGGACCCTATTCCTGTTCCCCCCAGAATGGGCAGAGGCATTTTAAGCTTGGATCCCAACCAAGAAATTGCTTTCTAGGCGGAAGGATTTTGATGGACCTTGACTCACAGCCTGGCAGAGCCGTGGCCAGGACACGTGGCCTCAGAGGTGCAGCCAGCTCGGTGCAGGGCTGGAATCCGTGGTTTTCTTTTTGCTCAAGTGGCCCCTAAAGTGATGTTGAAAACTAGCGTCCCCTTTACACATGTCTGAATTGAGGTTTGAACTTTTACATCATGTTTAAGTAGTTGCAGGGGATGGAATTCCCACCAAGTTGTAAATATTTGCATTTTTAAAGCTGGGATTCCTAGAACCTCAGCTCCATAGACTGTATGTTCCTTATGCTTATTTTATTTTATTTTTTTATTATGGGACATTGGTTAACAAAATCCAGTAAGTTTCAGGTGTTCATTGCCCACAGTTACATTTCTTTCTGTCACGTCCTATTTGACCGATTTTACCCCATCTTTATCCTCCCAACCCCCTTTTTCCCACCCTCTGGTAACCACTAGTCTATTGTCCATGTCCATGAGTCTCTGTTTGTCCTGTTAGTTGCTTTTAGGTTCATATCCCACATGTAAGCGATTCCATGTGGTTTTCAACTTTTCCTGTCTGGCTTATTTCACTTAGCATGATCATCTCGAGGCCCATCCATGTTGTCACAAATGGCAGTCTTTCATCTCTTCTCATGGCTGAGTAATAGTCCATATGCACCACAGCTGCTTTAGCCAGTCACCTGTCGTAGGACACTGGTTGCTTCCCTGTCCTCGCCACTGTGAATAACGCTGCTGTGAACACTGATGTGCAAATATCTTTTGGATCTGGGTTTTCAAGTCTAAATACCCAGTAGAGGGACTGCTGGATCATATGGTAGAGCAAGTCTTAGTTTTTTGAGGACCCTCCACACTGTTTCCCATAGTGGCTGTGCCAACTGGCAGTCCCCCCAGCAGTGTATGAGGGCTCCTTTTTCTCTGCATCCTCTCCAACACTTGTTATCACTTGTCCTGTGGGTAACAGCTATTCTAACTGATAGGGTTATGCTGATTTTAAATTCTTGGTCTGTCCCTTCTAATCTCCAGGTTTTGAAGGTATTTCTAATCCAATCTGTTTTCCTTTTGAAGTAGTTTTATCTTAGTGGATAAACTCATGTACCCCTGGGGTGTATCAGCCCTGGAGAGTTCTAGAGAGGGAGGCCCACCTCCTACCTCAGGCAGTACAGGCTCTTCACCTGGGAGAAGGCGCCCCAGCCTGAGGAGAGCCCCCTACCTGTCTGGTGCCAAGGGGGTTGGGGAGTGAGTGCCCCATGCTGTGAATTCCTACAAGAGGTTTGTTTTTTTTTCTTCTATTTTAAATTTTTGGTCTATTACCTTTAAATATCCTTATAGGCCTTAAATTATAAAAATGATTCATTTTATTGTAAAAAATGCAAACAATATCAAAAGGGATAAGCATAGGAATAATTGTTGTCTATAATATCAAGCCCTGAAGGTAATCTGTCAGGCCTTTCTTTTTATGTACACACGCTCTGGGATCCTGTTATACACATTGCTTTGTAGCTCACTTTTCTCACATAAAATGCCTACGGGTGAGTCCTGGATGTGAATTCCACCTCCCCCAACTTGCTAATAATGAGCATCGGTTTCCTGTGGCAACATGGGCATCCTGATAGCACCTACTTCATAGGATTGTCCTCAGGATTAAAGGAGAGCTTATGAAACCTCTGGCACATGGAAAGCACGAGATGCATATTAGTTGCCATTATAATTTGTCTAACTGATCCCCTGTAACAAACATTAGGTCATCTCCACATTTTTGCTATTACAAATTGTTGCTGCAGTGAACATCTTCATATTCCTAGAAGTAGAATTACTGGGTCAAATGGTGTTGATATTTAAAATTTGGATAGTGCCGTCCAGGTGCCTGTTAGAATGCTGGCCCGTTTACACTCTCGCTCGCATGTGTCGCTCTCTATACCCTGGCTGTCGGTCTTTTATGATGAAAACTGACATTTCCCTGTTGTCTTAATCTGAATTTATTTGATTATTAGTGTGATTGAATATGGACATATGGACATTTATGTTTCTCCTCAGAATTTCCTCATATTTGTCCATTTATTGGTTAGGTTATTTATCATTTTTATATACATTTATAGGTGCTCTCTCTCTCTTTTGGAGAGTACCTCTTTTTCTATTGTGTATGTTGCAGTTACATTTCCTGGTTTGTTATTTCTTTTTTCTTTTTTTAAATAACTTTTTATTATGAAATAGTTTAAGACACAGAAGAAGTTGCAAAATTGGTACAGAGTTCCTGTGTACCCTTCACCCAGGTTCCCCCAATATCTGATGTAACCAACAGAGAAAATTGTGTTTTTTGTCAAAATCAGGAAAGCGACATTGGTGCAATCCTGTGAAGTAAATTACGACCCTCACTGGGATCGTGCCAATTTCTACACCACCTGTGGTTGTGTACACGGTTCCTGACATTTTTGTTCTGATGTGTAGATTTGAGTAACCACCGAATCAGGATGTGAAACTGCTCCATCTGCAACAAGAAAGATTCCTGTGAGATTCCTTAAGCTTAAGTCACGCCCTCTCCCGCCCTCACCCCTGGCAGCCAGCTGTCGGGCTCCACCTCTGTGACTTGGAGATCATCATGCAGATGGAATCACCAGGCTTCGTGCAACCCTGCGAGGCTGGCTTTTTTCACGCATCGTAATGCCCTGGAGAGGGATCCACGTTGCTGAGGGCATCAGTCGGCTGTTCCTTCTTACTTCTGAACCCCGCTCTACAGTGTGGGCGCCCAGCCGTGCGTTTGCCGTTCCCCAGCTGCAGGGCGCTGTGAACACTCACGTGCAGGGCTCTGTGTGACTACGTTTTCATTTCTCTAGGATAAACTGCAGGCGTGCGTGCTGGGGCATAGGGTAAGTCCGTGCACTTTCACCTCACAAGACGCTGCCTGCCACACCTAGCTGGCAGAGCGGGTGAACCATTTGCATTTTCACCAGCAATGAATGAGAGTCCCTCCCGCTCCGCTTCCTCGTGAGCACTTGTTATGATCAGAGCTTTTAATTTTAGCTGTTCCACAGCTGGGTGCGTAGCAACATCTTGCTGGCGCCCTGTCATGCGTCCCCTCGTGGCTAGTGACGTTGAACACCTTTCTGTGCGCGCTGACTTTCAGGCCCCACAGTGTTCTCACTAAGCGTCTGTTCAAGTCTCGCTCACTTCCAGTCCGGGGGTTCTCAGCTGGGGGGGATTTTGAAATGTCTGGAGACATTTTTGGTTGTTTTCCTATTGCTGAGTTTAGAGAGCTCTTTATTGTATTCTGGAGGCGAGTCCTTTGTCAGATCTATGGTTGGCAGACACTTCCTCCCAGGCTGAGGCTTGTCCATTCACCTTTTAATATCATTTATGGTGTCTTATCACGTTAGCACATTTTCATGTCGTAAAACTTAAACTTTTTCTTTCCTGGTTTCCGGTTTTGCTGCCCGCTGAAACACCGCAAAGCTTCATTTTCTTGTAGAACACTGATGGCTTATGTTTTACACTTGAATCCGGTTTGCTGATAAGATTGGGACCAAGCTGTGGTTGTTTTGTTTTTTTTTTTTTACTTTTTAACTGATAGCTAATTGCTCCCATATTCTTACTGAATAAGTCATCCATCCTTTCTATCTTAATTTCAAATGTATCTTTATCCTATAGAATACAACACTAAACTGCCATCTGCACATGGTCTATTTCTGGCTTCTCAATTATGTTTCACTGATCTATAGCACCAGGCCTGCTCCACATTCTCTTAATTATTGCAGTTATGCAACTAATTTATATGTCAGCTAGGACATGGCTCCATCATTATTATTATTTTTTTCAAACATTTTTGCGCTATTCTTGCACGGTTATTTGTCCTGATGAGCCTTACAATTCATTTGTCAAGTTAATTTATTTTGTCCAAATTAAAACAAACTAAAAGCAAAGGAATTTTTAAATTATAATTGCATTGATTTAATAGGTAATTTTGGGGAAGATATTATCTAAACAGTGTGTCTTCCCATTGATGAACATAATTTACTCCTTTATTAAGGCTTTGTTCAATGACCACCAATAAAGTTTTAGAATATTCTTGTAGGTCTCGGACATTTTTCATTGAATTTAATTCTTGGTGTCTTTATGGCTTAGTGCTTGGTCCTCTCTGTTTTGTCACTTTTCAGAGCCGTGCAGTAGCTATTCTCAGGGGTGAGATGCCCTTTCTCCTGGCCCTCTTCATTTCTCTCGTGCAGACCTCAGCATAATGCACCTGTTCCATCTCTCTAACATACCACCCTATTTTAATGTTTTGCATGACACTCCTCAGTGTTTTTCTTATTTAGAACACAAGCTCACGAGAGCCAGGACCAGCGAGCTGTGTTTACTGCTGACTTCCCAGCACAGGATCTCGGTATGTTCTTGACAAATATTCCTCAAATGGATGACAGGACAGAGAATTCACGATGTGGTTTCACTTCACCCTCTTTACTCAGATGTATCTATTAATGTTTTATACACATTCTTTATTATGTTAAATAAACTCATCATATCCTAGATCACAGTTTTTTAAAAGGAATGTTGAATGTAATCAAATGCTCTTTTGGCATCTACCAATGAAACTGGGTTTTCTCCTTGAATCTATTTAATGTAATTTGCTCTGCTGCATCCTGGAATGATGCTAATGACAACAGCCAACTCATACACAGCACTTCCCATAATACCAGGGCTGTCCCGAGCACTTTTTGTATTTACTTACTTGAACTCATAACAACCCCATGAGGTAGACACGTCATCATCCCCATTTGACATGTGAGAAAGTGAGACACAAAGGGGTTAAGTAACTTACCCCAAATCGAATAGGTGAAAGCAGGATTCGAACTCCCAGTCTTGTTCCTGAATCTGTGCTTTTAACCACAAAGCTAGTCTGTATCTGCTACAGTCTCTGCTCTTCTATTACTTCACTAGAACCAGGAGACTTATTTAGATTTTGCAACATTCATAAATAGAATTGTTAATCTTTTATCTCATGTCTCGGAATCCAGGTAATTTCCTGAGTTTGTATGAATAAAGCTAAGAGTTTTTACATGTTTTTCTTTAATATAAATTATCTGTCTCTTGTAAGTTCGATAGAACTTGCCCATAAAAACTATCAAGGATGAGCACCTTTTTGTGTGTGGAGGGAGGTAAATATTTGACAACCTTTTTACTTCCTCCCATGGGGTGAATATATTCAGTGTTTCCATCTGTGTGTCGGTTAGAGGTTGTTTGAGAATGACAGAAACAAGCAATTTAAGCAGAAAAGAATTTACTAAGGGGAGTTGGTGCTTAGAAGATTGTTGGAAGGGCCAGAGGATTGGGCACCAGGGGCAACTTCCAGAAAGGCCATAGGACTGGCCCCCAGAGAGCTGATATCAGGAGGTCAGTGCCCCACTGCTAACTCTGGGTCCACACTGCCTAGCCAGGACCGTTGCCACCAAGAAGATGCTCTATGCCTTCCTCGTGACACCCACGTAGCTATAAACCGCTCTGTTTCTTTGAACTTTTTATTTTGGGATAATTTTACATTTGCAGGGAAATTGCAAAGATGTTACAGAAGCTTCCCATCTACGCTTCATTTAGCTTTCCCTAATATTGACATCTTACATTTGTTAAAACTAAAAAAAAAAAAAAAAAAATTAACGTCGGTACCGAACTGGTAATTACAGACATTATTCAGGTCCTAGCAGATTCTTCACTAAGGTCCTTTCTTTGCTCCAGGATCCCACCCAGGGCCTCACGTGGCCTTTAACATTTCACAAAAATGGAGTCGTTAATGTCTTTGCGTGTTCCTTTGAGTACACTTTGGCTGGATTCCACAGGTTTTAATAGGTAGTGATCTCATCTTTGCCTTTTTTCTAAATAGTCTGAATTTTTGCTTTTGAATTCCACCTTGATCTGAGGGTTTTGGAAGGTCAAAAATGTTAATTATCCATGTGGTTTCATGTCTTTTAATTTCTTTTCTCTGTCGTTATTGCGTTGTAATCAGAAAATGCATGGCATGTACCTTTTCTTCCTCATTTTTTAAAAGTTAAAAAAAAGTACAGAGAATAATTTAACTTTTCGAGGCACTGCCATCTCACTTCCCGCAGCAGCTGTACCTTTCCACATTCGCGCCAAGAGTACGTAAGCTTCCAATTTCTCCACATCCTCACCTGCACTTGTTATTTTATGTTCTTTTAAAATAATAACCATGTGGTTTTGATTTACATTTCTAGCCTTAACTTTTATAGGCGTGTTTTAATAGGTTGACAATGTAGAGCTTGGAACACAATTGACACTATTATCTGCTGCCGGTCACATAACCCTGCTTGGTGACAAAGGTTGGCAACGTTTGACAAGAGACCAGACATCGCTGGAGGTGGGACCTGGAAATGGAGGGGCCTTTGCAGTCAAATGGGCCAGGTGATCCCGTCTGCCACAGCCTGGCTATGTCACCGGGCAAACTTACCTTCGCTGAGCTTTACTTCATCTAATATGGGGCATCAAGACGTCAGGAGGATGTCGTGAGGCTTAAAAGAGAGAATTTATGGTGGATCTAGTACAGGGCCTGGCGTGTCGTAATCCCGCGGCAGCTGTCTGGCTGATTGTGGGCTTTGCTTAAGAGTCCCCCCGCTCCCGTCCCCACTATCCAGCAGCCCCACTGTGTTGCCAGAGAATACCCAAGGGAGGTGTCGCTGTCATTTCTCTGCCCATGCCTGATGGGCAGGCCCGAGAGACTTATCTGGGGTTGGCCCCAGGGCAAGTACGGGGAGACAGAGAGGTTATCAAAAACCTGCAGAATCACACTTAGGGTGGGTCGACATTACCCAGAATGGCAGGGAAGTGTTTCAGGAAGTAGAGGGACAGGGTGGCATAGTGGGCGGAGCGTGGATGGGGCCAGGTCGCCTGGCTTCCCCACTCAGCACTGGTCCTGATGCCCTCTGACTTCACTTGTCTCATCTCATGCAAAGCAGAAGTCCAAGTCCTTGCAAGGCCCGTGAGAGTTAAGGGGATAGCAGGGATGTGACCCCTGCAATTTCTAGTCTGTTCACCCGGCAAGAGTGGGCAGCCCACTCAGGCCTTCCCAAGGAGGCCCAATTTCAGGCCATTTGCGGGCCATGGGAGGAAAGAGCAGCTGACTTCCTGCGGCATTTGGAGCTTGGAGAACTAAGGCTGAGACTCCTGGGAGCTCAGAGTGCAAAGTGGAAGCAATGTAGAGCACAGCAGAACCCAGAGATGGAGAGAGAGAGATGTTAGGGCTCTTTTGGTTGCAGGCGACAGAAGCAATAAAGGGTGTTTATTGGTCTATGTGCCTGCAAAGCCGGGAGCAGACCTCCC
This sequence comes from Cynopterus sphinx, assembly GCA_030015415.1. Classification (NCBI taxonomy): domain Eukaryota; kingdom Metazoa; phylum Chordata; class Mammalia; order Chiroptera; family Pteropodidae; genus Cynopterus; species Cynopterus sphinx. Next base: position 2,244,407 of record CM057383.1, on the reverse strand, counting down.
GCTGTGCCTGCCACCAGCACCATCAGTGCAGTCACCTTCACCGCCACCTCAGTGCTGGCGGTGCTGCTGTGCTCACACCCGGAGCAGACTTCATTCCTGAGCATCTTCCACATGGCGGCCCCACCCTTCTCTCCCTCCTGCCCCTTCTAACACAAGAGGAGGTGTGGGTAAGACCCCCCAGTTCTGCTCTGACACAGAAAACAACTCCAGGAGAGCTAAAAGTCCGTTCGGGAAACATCTAAACATCACTTAATGGTAGCTTGTATAGAAAAAAATCCAATTGCTATTTAGTTCTTTAAAATCTGGACTTTTTACTTATAAAAAGAACCTAATGATTAATCTAGGGCCTGATTTTTAAAAGGCATATCCCTGGTATTTAACAATATTCCCTTAAATTAAAAAAATACACATAGGCAGAAGACATACACATGTACATGACAAAACCTTCAAAATCGTATGTTCTTAAACACTTCAGTTAAGGCATTCTTACTGCTCGCGTATTTAAATTCTCATAAGGAGATTAAACCACATTTACAAGTGTGTGATAACTATCGTAGGTGCCACACTGGACACCGTTGTCCCCACACATGGACCCCCCTCGCCCCGCCCTGCCTGCCCTGTGTGGGGAGGGAGCCTGGGTGGGGAAGGGACGCCACCAAAGAGCCACCTCCCGGCAGCACCGCTAGGAGATTGGGGGGGAGAGGTGGGAGGGGTGGTCATCTTCCTGGCTTTCTGCCTGAAGGGTCACCCAGGCTGTTGGCACCTGGACCAAGGTCCCAGCTCCCGTCTGGCCGCTTTCTGCACAGGCCTGGGCCCTGTCAGGCAGATAAAGACAAACATGGTAGGATCTTAAAAAAAGGAAAAAGAGGACTCAGGTGCAGGGGCAGGTCGGCGGCTGCTGGATGGGGGGGCCGTGGAGACGTCTCCTCGGAAGGAAGAGCCTAGGTGAGACGCCCACGTGAACGAGGCCGTTTTCCGACGCGCGCGGGGTCGGGTCCTGCCCCTGAAGCTAGCACGACGCTTGTCGTCCAGGCTCCATGCCAAGATGCCAACGCGCCGCCACCCTCGGCCCGGCCGCGGGGAGCCCCCCCGCCCCCCCCGGGGTGTCCCGGCCGCATCTCCGGGCGGCGCGCGGCCCCGGCGCTCCCCGCGGCGCCTCCCAGGGGTGGGGGCCGCCCTGCCGACGGGCCGGCCCGGGCGGCGGGGGATGGGCGCGGGGCGTCCCTCGGCGTCCTCGCCCCGCGCACGAGGGTCCCAGCCCCCCGCCCCCCGCGCGGCGACGAGGGGTCGACCCGGGAGTCCCGGCCGGAGCCGCCGGGCCCCGCCAGGCCCCAGGGCCAGGGTCGCGCGTCCTCACGGAGGGGTGACCCGGGCGCGGGGCGCACGCCGGGGCCGGGTGGGGGGCGCTCCGGGGGCCCGGGACGACCCGCGGCGCTGCCGTCCCCCGGGCAGACGCGCCGGTCCGGCTGGTCCCCGGGCCTCCCGCCCCCCCCTCCCCCGGAGCTGGGGTCCCCGTCCCGGGAGCTGTGCTGGGCGGGGACAGGCCCGTGGGAGAAAATGGCAAACCAAAGGGGGTCCGGGGGCCCGTCTAAAGCCGGCCTCGTGTCACCTTTACGGGGGCGGGGGGTGGGGGGGGCTGGAGGGACTCGGAGGGGCGGGGGGGGGTCCGGAGGGGCCGGACCAGACGGGCCGTCGGCGTCTGCGGGGGGGGGGCGGCCGGGCCCGACCGCGGGGCTGGCGCGTCGTCGTGGCCCCGTGGTCCCCACCCGGGCCGGAGGGGACAGTGAGGGCCACAAGGGACCAGGCGGCCTGACCGAGCGGTCGGAAGCGCACGGAGAGATGCAGGCAGCAGCGCCCGCCTCCGCGCGGGGAAAAGGGTTCCCACTGCCCTGCGCTTCGGAACCGTGTCGTCCTCGCAGGGGGTCGCCGAGGTCTAGGGTCCCGAGCGCAGGGCCCCCCAGGCGGGCGTGTGGCGGGGCCACAGCGCAGCCCCAGGAAGGGCGCGCCCGGGCCAGCCCTGTGGCCGCCCCGCCGGCTGCATCCGGATCCCTGGAGCTCGCCCTCCTGTCCTGTCGTGTGTGTGTGATGCGGCCCCGCCCCGTGTCTTGTTGTCACTCTCCTCTGTCTCCTGTGACCTGAGACAGTTCCTCGGTCTCCCTGGTGGCAGCCTGGCACCTTTCTCCTGTTGTCCTCGGGGCCCGGGGCTGGACAGTGTCTGGGGCAGGAGTGTGGCTCTGGCCATCCTCCCTCCCAGGGAGTCACCTCCGGAGAGGAGCGGCCCCAGCTGGGTCCGCCTCCCTGGCCTGGGCCACCCCCTTAGTCCCCCAGCTCACCGGTGGCCGCTCTTAGCCTCTGGGATGACCAGCCTCTGGTCACCACGGCCACTTCTGATTGAAGAGCTGGGGCTGGGAGGCAGGGAAACAGCCCTGTTGTCGCTGCTTTCCACCCAACAGAACACTGATGGCCTGGGAAAGGGTCGAGTCCTCCTGAACCCCACCAGGATTAAAGTCCCGACACCCCGATTTCTCCTGAATGCCACAGCCAGTAAGGAGGCCCCTCTGCCCACCCAGAGTCCCACACGCAGGTGACCGGCCACAGGCGGCATTTTGGAGCTAAGACCACTGTGGCTGGGGAGCAGCACTGAAGTCAGGAAGAGGTGATGGCCTGGTTACCATGGGAACCAGCTCTTGCTTCAAGGCCGCTGGTGTTCAGCTCTTATTTGGACTTAGAGATACAATAGAGACTTAGGGACGTATGATGTCACGATGGTGGGGGGCCACACACATTCGCAGGGGCCATGGGAGGTGGGCACTCTGGTGCCAGGTCGCACAAACTGAAAGGTGCACTGGGATCATTTTAGCAGGTGGAAGATGCTGGTACAGCCCTGGATTGGGAGAGAGGCTCCTCGGAGCAGGGGGCACGTGCTTTGGAAGTGCCAGCAAAGCCATTCACGCAACTGTCTGCCAGTTTGCTAGTTGGGGTGGCTCATGGGTAATGGAGGGCATAGCCAGGGGCCAGGAGACCTGCACTCTGCAGTGAGACTGCCCCAGGTTCCAGCACTGATTAGCTGTGTGACTGTGGGCACCTCCCTGCCCTCACCTCTGGGCACACCTGGCCCCAAGGTCCCTAGCCTTCCACATCTCAGTACCTTCGCCTCTGCTTTCGTGAGACTCTCTTTCTGCTTTAAAACCCGGTTCTGGTGTTTTCTCTGTGACCTTTACTGACTTCTCCCAGCATCTTTAACTCAGATCAATTCTCCTTTGTGTTTTGTACCTGTTGTTTACATGTGTCTATTTTAATTGTCTAACACAGCTTTCTTGTTTGTAGAGTGGAATCAGACTATACGTGGTGTTTGTACTTGTTCAAACAGATTGAGTTTCTTTTCTGATAATTTCATTTTGGTGTAGGTTTGCTTTCCGTTTGAGTAATCAAAACACATTTGGATAAGTATTCTTGAGTGGATCAAAAATAATATATTCTTAGTGACGATGCTGGCAAAACTGGACACCAAAAAGATTTTCCCTTTTTATTTATGTCCGAATAAGAGAATGAACAGAGAAGGCAAATGCTTTTAACATTTTATCTCTGAGAAAAAAGAAACTGGAGAAGATGGAAAAATAAAGATGACTCTCGGATCTAGTTTCTGATTTGTACAAAAGAAGGAATTAAAAAATTAGGAAGGTCGTTTTGGGTACAAGACCTTTTCATAAATCAGCAGTTCTCCTGCAGCCCCAGGTGAGAACGCTGAGTTAGGTATGAAGGCAGAAATGAGTTACTAAGACTCGGTGGTGGTTAATATTAACTTCCTTCTCTTTCATGAAGAAACCGTATCATCTGGAACGAATGGGTGAAACCAGGGATTGGCAAACCTCCTCTAAAGGGCCAGATGGTAAATATTTTAGGCTTTACGGGACAAACAATCTCTGAAGCAGCTAATGAGCCCTTGGGAGGGATGTGAAATCAGCACAAACCGGGTGCGGCTGCGTTCCAATAAAACTTCATTTACAAAGACAGATGGAAGCCAATTTGGCCTGCTAGCTGTAGGTGGCTGACCCCTGACCTAAACACTCCCTTTTCAGGTCTAAGCATCCATTCTCTTAAACACACCGTGCACATTTAAAAGGAAGCCATGTCGACCAAGTCCTAAGGTATTATATAGCGTTGTGATCATTTGTAATTTTAACACCGATGATCGACTCTTGAGTGAAAAAACCACAGCTCTCAGGGCTGGGAGGCCAGATTCGGGTGTCTGGATGGCCGTTTCAGATCCAGAAGACTAACCCGCCCTGTCTGGGCAGAGCCCGCCTCCTGCTGTCCCTGATCCCGCCCTCCCCCAGTCACCTACTGTCTTCTAGGTCTCTGGTGCCCAGAGGGAGTCTGCTGTCTGTGCTGGTTTACTTTAGAGTCGGGAAAACACGAGACTATCCAGAGCCTTGGGCCAGCATGTGGCAGAGGAAGCCCAAGACTGTCCCAACAAGAAAGGTGAACTCTAAGGTAATGTAGGGAAATTCATTTGCTTCTATTACGCAGAGATTTTATGTGACTTACTGAACTAGTCGGGGTCTCCAGAGAAACAGAACCACCAGGATACTACATTACAGAGTGGGCCAAATCACGATGCATACATGCCATAACCTTATTTCTGAGTAAATATTGCAAAAGGGTTCTGTAGCTCATTCATTGTCCTCAATGAATGATGCTCTTCCTTGCATCTGCCCCCATCCCTCTCAGTGGTGAAACCATGACACCAGACTCAAAAGCTTGGACACTGCGCGAGGACAATAGCAATCATGTGAGATACTGCTATCCACACGGAGCAGCAATAACTGATAGCCCGCGGCTCTCTCAAGTTACTCATTAAGCATTAAAAATGGAAGCACAGCTTGCCTGTGTTTCACATGCTATTTCTCATCTGAATATAAGTTGTCTTTCTGCATATTCATAGCAGCCAGCACGTAGACAATATGCGTCTCCTATGTGACGTCTGGTGAGGTGTCAGGAATAGTGGAAATTCGAGATTCTGGGCAGGGAGAGTAGATCTGGAGGGTCACTCCAGTGGGGTTTTGACGGGGCCGGGTTTGGTAGCCATGTAATGCCAGTGGTCCTGTGACCGTGGGAGGGAGAGGTCCGCTCCATCTCCAGATGCCAGGCTGGTCACTTGATACGTGCTCTGCTCTGAGTACCAACAACTGCGGTTCTCTCCCGGTTTACTTTGTTCACTGCAGGGAGGTTCTCATTTTCCAGGACTTAGGCAGACAGCTCCCGAGCCAGGGCCTCCTCATCTTCCTCCCACCTCACCAGCCACCACCGCAGTCACTGCATAAAGGAGTCCTTAGCTGGGGAGGCATGACAGCCAGGATGCTTCCTGAAGGATTAGACCCCATTTTCAACGTCCCAGTGTTCCTGGGACTTTGCCAACCCTTGGGGACAAAGAGATCCTTGTTTCTTTCTAGAGATGATCTCAGGCGGCCTTAACCATGTGGGAGAGCTTGGGTTGTTTGCATATGGGAAGCTCCTAATAAACTCAGTCTGGGGTTTTCACATGTCTGATGGAAGCCAGGTGTCCACATGCAGCCGGTTTTAAGTGTGCTCCCAGGGTGGGAAGCACACAGGCTTGGCGGTCCCCTCGCCAAAATGAGCAAGCTGACCAGGTCTGGTGACAGGAAAATCCATCGCCCTGGGAGGTGAACACAAGGCGCTGCGCACACAGTGAAACTGAGTCACATGACGAGAGGCTCCACTTGGGCAGAAGTAAAGCATGTTTTCCTTTAAATGATTAAACTTAGTTGAACTTAGGTCAAGAAAAAATTTCCCTTCTGTACGCTTTTTTCCCCAGGCACAAAGAGTTTCAATATGAGACTTGTTTTCTTAAAGAGAAAACTTAAATTGGTAGCTTCCAAACTAGACACACCTGTGGGCTTGCTCAGAACACCCAAATGACACCAAATAGTGTGTGTGGCCCAAGTCCTGGATCTGTGTGGTTCAGAGAGCACATCCGGGAAAGAAGAACAAAAGGACGGGGCCTTTAGATACTTCTTTGGCCTCTTGGTAATAAAACAACTGGCGATGGCCTTGAGTCCCATGCTCACTCCCTCTTCTTGGGCCTGGAGTTTTTACCGCCTCGTCCCATAGTGATGGCATTTCAAGAGTGTGGTTGGGCAGTTTTCGGCACGGCTGCACTGGAACAGTGATTCTGCAGTCCAGGCCGGACTGGGGTTGCCGTCGGGTGGGCACGTGGGGGTTGAGCCCCGCGTATCCGGGTCGCCCGGCTTCGGACAGGCCACAGGCCGGGTCCGAAATGGGTGGGGAGGGCGAGGGAGCGACGGCGAGGGGAACAGGACCTTGGCTGCCCTGGCGTCACCGGGGAGGGGCCCGGCGGCCTGGGGGCGCTTTCCCTTACTTGGGGGTTGGTTCGCTCCAACAGAATGAGCCTGTTCCTTCCGTCCTCCTCCTCTGCAGCGACCAGAGCCGGAGCGGGCGCGTCGCGGTCAGCGCCCGGGCCCGGCCCTGGGTGTCGTCCCCCGGGGTGGGGGGGTGCACGCTCCGTCCTCCACTCCGTCCCCCGCTCCGTCCCCCACTCCGCCCCCCTCCCGGCCGCCGTGGCGTTTGCTGAGGGTCGAGATGAGGCTCTGCGTCCGCGCGCCGCGTGCGCGATGGGGCGGGCGCCCGAGGGCCCCCCACCCGGTCCGGCCCGTGGGGGGGGAGACCCCCGCCCCGCGGCGCCCAGGGGGGCCCTGCAGGGCGAGGCCCCGCCGTCCTCGTCGTGCTCGGCCCGGAGGGGGGACGCCGCCGCCTCCCGCGGGGCGCCCCGGGGCGCCAGGCGCGTCCTCCCCGCGGCGGGGGCCGGCCGGGAGGGGCCCTCCCCAGGCGGCGGGAGCAGGGCGACGGGGGGGGCCACGCCCGAGCGCCCCCACCGGCCCCCACCCCACCCGCCCCGTCCAGTCCCGGCCCCGCCCCCCGCGTCCCCGCCCCCGCAGGCCCCGCCCCCGGACCCCCTTTCCCCCCTCCCCGGGCCCCCGGCGGGACCGGCCTGCGCGGCGGCGCCATGGGCAGCGGTAGCAGCCGGGCCGGCCGGGGCCCGAGGCGGCGGCGGGGCGCGGGGGCGCGGGCGGCGGGGCCGGGCGGGGCGGCCCCCGAGGGCGGGGCGGGGGCGCGGGACGCGGTGACCCCGGGCGAGGCCCCGGCGGCGGCGGCGGACCCAGGCCCCGGCCCCGACCTTGACCCCGGCCCCGGCCCCGACCCTGACCCCGGCCCCGGCCCCGCGGCGGCCCCCGCCAGCCGGGCCGAGGCGCTGCGCCTGCTGGACCAGCTGCTGGCCGAGTCGGCGGCCTGGGGCCCCGCGGAGCCCGCCGCGCGCCGCCCGGTGAGTGCCGCGTCCGCTCCCCTCCCCTCCCCTCCGCTCCCTCCCCTCCCCTCCCCTCCCCCCAGACCTTACACCCCCCTCCTGCCAGGGCGCCGCCCCTCCCCCCGGGCACCCGCACGGACGCCCCCGGGGTCCCGCCTCCCAGCCCTGCGGCCGCTGCCACCGGCGTCAGGGCCTGACGAGCGGGGTCGGGGACAGCAGCTGCTCCCTCCCGGACTGGACCCCACCCTTGGAGCCCCCCCCCTCCGCCTGCAGACCCTGCCCCCCCGCTGGGACCCGAGGGGCGCGTCTTCCTGGGCCGCCCCAGGCAGCAGCACCCCGGGCCCGGGCAGGCCTCCCGGTGGCGGGGACGTTGGGGGGCCGGGCCCACGGGGACAGCGCAGAAAGCCTCCCCGCCCCTCACACCTCCCAGAGTGAGCGGGCAGCGAGCGGGACCGAGTTATATAACAGGATTCCTTTAGGGCTGCATCAGCACTGAGTCGTTACATAACAGGAAAAACGGGTAGAAACAGTGGAGAAATTGGGGAAAATTCTGAGCGCATGGCAGCCTTCTATCAGCGGTGGAGTTCTGAGTGCCTTACAAACTTGGAAAGTGAAAATGAGAAGAAAAAGGAATGAAGCCTCCCCCACCACCCCCACACTCACAATTCACTGAGTGTCATAGACTCTCAGGGTGCAGGGTCACCTTCCGCTCTCCGTCATTTCTCAGGGATTGTTTGAGCACCTGCTGTGCCCCGGGCATCACTCTGGGTGATGGAGATGAGCGCAGATGGCACACAGTCTTTGCCCTAAAGAATCCTGCAGTCTGGTGCGGGCTGGGGGGGGTGACGATTCAGGGTACAGGGGTACAGTGATCACCAGACAGAAAGTGGGATAATACATTGTGGTGCGAGATCTGTACAGAGTCACAGGAGGAGCAACTGAGCCCTGGAGAAGTTGGGGCCACTTTCCAGAAGCACAGCGCTTGACTTGAATCTGGAAGGGTCTGTGGCATGATCCAGGCAGAGAAGCGGAGAACAGCGTTGGGGCGAAGAGAACCTCACTTGCCAAGGGGTCATGGCGGGGCCACAGGGGTCGCTGCGGATGTTGGCCGCTGCCCATAGTCGGAGGCAGCCAGCTGTCAGGGGCGGAAGCAGTGCCACAGCGCCTTGCCGGGTGCCAGGCCTCAGTGATGCCACCGAGTGCTGGGTGTGGGAAGGTAGAAATGAAGTAGACGCGATGTCACTGCAGCAGGCACTGCCTTCAGAGATGCTGACGAAACCTTGCCGATGTCCAGGACCCTTTTACTTTCCTGACAGTTTGGGAATCACAGATCTCTAGAGCCGAAGGGACCTTGGCGACCACCCGCGGCTTCCTTCTCATTTACACCGGAGGCCTTTGGGCCCAGTGCGGTGACTGCCCAAGTCCCCAGTCAGAATCCGCATCCCCGCCAGGCCATCTGTCTCCCATGCAAGGATCTGGCCAGCATCACCCCGCACCCCCTGCTGGGCCAGGGGGGCAGCCCAGGGTGGGAAATGGGCGCCTTCCGCCTGCCCCTGAGTCTAGCTAAATGCTCAGTAAATGGCTCTTGCCTGGAGATTTGGAGGAATTACATGAAAACGTCTGCGAATGTGCTTCCTAAGGTGATAAAACGTGATATAAACGTATCGTTCTCCTCCAGTCCTAGCCCCTTTACCTTCTCCATGGCTCCCTGAATTTCCTTCTCTTCGGAAGCACGCTCCTGAAGGCCCAGCCTCGTGGAGGGAGCTGGGGGCCGAGCAGTGGTGGTCTCAGGGTCACAGCCTCCTTGTGAAGAAGTCCTTTGTCATTTAGCAATGCAAAACAGCTCTCCACAGCAGAGTCCACCTGCGCCCACAGCTCTGGCCACCTGGCAGGCCAGTGAGTGCGGGCCACAGCCTCTGGTTGCCAGAGGACAGAACCTGATTGCAAAACGCTGGAGACTGCTGAGGCTGGGGGCCCGGGGCGAGGGCTGCCAAGGGCCAGGACACTGTTCTCGCTGCTGTACGTGCTAAAATTTTCATACGGAAACGTAAGGAAACCCAGCCAACCAGACAAACCCAGGCTTCAAAGAAGGGGAATTCTTAGATGAAGAGGAAGGGGAAGTCTGCCATGCAGTGGAGTAGCCCTCGGAGCAGTGGTTGCCAGGCGGGCGGGCGGGGAGGGGTTTTGCCCGGTGCATAGACCTGAGAACCCATCGCATCGTCACTGTGTGATGGGTTCGCCGGTCTGTGCACAGGTCAAACCCTACTGAGCCGTATCCTTTAAACATCTGCTGTTTGCTCCGTGTGCATTATACATACGTGGTGTATCATTGGTGTGTGCACAAATATATGCATAAAGCTGTTAAGAATTGAGTTAAGTAGGAGAGAACTCTTGAACCAGAAGCAGCAGCATATAATACACGTGGATAAGTAGATATGTAGTGCATTTTCTAAACATTAACTGTGGATCCTTCATGTTTCTAAAAAAAAAAAAAAACACACACAAAAAAAAAACAAAAAAACCCCTGCCCGTACGAGTCGGAGGAGACTAAGAGATCATCTCGTTCGCTTCCTCCTCGTACATCCTCTGCTGCTTGCTCAGCTGCGGTGCGGTTTCTCAGGGCCTCCCCAGGGGCCCCCGCGATGACACGTCCTCTCCCCGCCCAGACACTCACACCTCCGTGAGCCCAGCCGGGTTCTCACGGCCTCGGCCCCGGCGCCGGGCTCCCCAGGGTCCAGATGTCTGACCGCAAGGTGGCAGGCCGCCAGCGGGCCGGTGGCGGGAACCTGCGTCTGCACGAGGCCTGGAGCGGCCACCAGGGGCTGCTGCGTTTTTGCTTTTCATCCAGGCTCCCCTGGCCGCTCCAGCAGGCTGTGTCTTGGGGAAGGCGTCGGACACAGTTCCCATCCGAGAAAGTCAAGTTAAAGGCGTAAATAAACTGACCAGAGAAAGGACCATACGTTCAAATCGCAGGCACAGAAAGAAACACGGTGAAAACCGAACAGATATGATAAGTCCGAACCGTCAGGGAAATTACAGCCGAAAGAGTATGACCTTGCTCTTGAACGCAGCTTGAGGGCGTAGGGTTCAGGGACAGGATAGCGTGCCCCGTCGTCTGTGCCCTGGAGGCCGGCAGCGTGTCCCCGTTGGCAGTGAGCAGAGCATCACCGAGGAGTGGAGCCCAGGCTGATCGTGGAGACGTTCGAGTCCAGTCTTGTGCTCTTTCACACAGGAGCCCTCCCGATGGCAGAAACTATACCCAAACAAGACTTCAGAATCTGGTGCTGAAAGGAAGAGCCACAGCAGGTGACAGCAGAAGCCAGTCCCAGCAGAAACCGACAAGAGGGTGCTACGGTCCCTATAGGATGACTTCATGCGAAATAGCTGAAGGATGGTCGGGCAGAAGTATTGCTTTTCTTATGTGTGACCAGGCCCCGTGACTGGCAGCTGTAGGGAGGCAGGCTGGCGTCGACATAAGACAGAACTTGCATGCACCCTGTGCCCGAGAGAATCGAATGCAGGCTCTCAAGCAGACATCTGTATGCCACGTACGTGGGGGTGTGATTCCCAGGTGCCCAAAGGTGGAAGCAACCCAAGTGTCCATCGACGGATGGATAAACAAAATCACAAAATGGATAAAGGAAACGGGGCATAGTGGTCCCTTAGTACATACACCCACAGGGGGTTGATTCCCGGGCCCCCGTGGATAGCAAAGTCCACGGACACGCGAGTCCCTTATGTCAAGTGGTGTAGGGTTTGCGTAGGCCCCGTGCACACCTTCCCATGATTTAAATCATCTCCCGATTACTTTCAACATTTCCATGGGAATGCTCTGTAAATAGATGTTCTACTGTGTCGTTTAGGGAATCGTGACAAGAAGCGAGTCTGCCTGTTCAGGGCAGACACAGCCGTCACAGGCCTAGTGACATAGTACGTGTCAGCAGCAACGTTCGCTTTTTTCTGCATATTTTCCAACTGCAGTTGGAACCCGCAGATATGGGGGGCCGAGTGTATCTGCACACAACGGAATCTGATTCAGCCTTAAAGAGAAAGGAAATGGGCAAAGGCTGTGACGTGGATGAGGCTTGAACACATGGTGCTAAAGTGAAATCAAGCAGACACGAGAGGACAGTGTGATTCTGCTGAGATGAGGAGGTGCCTAAAGGAGTCAGGTTCACAGGACGAGGGAAAGTGGATGCTGGTGCTGGGGCTGGGGGCTGAGAGTTGTGATTTACTGGGGACGGTTTAGGTTCTGCGACACGAAAAGAGTTCTTGAGGTGGGTTGCACCACGTCGTGAATGTACCTAACAAGAAGAAAATCAAAAAGAACTTTCAGGTAGCCTGAGCCTGCCCTGAGCTGCCATGGGCTGCTTCCAGAGGCAATGGAGGTGAGAGAGAGAGAGTGTCTTCTCTCTATTCTTCATTGCCCTGTCCCCATTCTCTGTCCCCCTTCCTACTGTGAATTCCTTGGTGACTTGGGAGTCATTTTCTTCATCTTTATTTTCTTCAGAGTCCCGATGAGCATTCAAAGAAATGTTCAGTGAATTTTGACTCCCATGCTAAGATCAGCAGCTACCAGCAGCCCCGGTTGGCCCCTTGGGTACCCCTGGAACAGGGCTGTGCCCCTTTGCCGTGCAGCCACCCTCCGCTGGAGATAGTGCCAGACAAGCGAGAACAAGCTTTTCTGGCCTGGGCATTGAAGTGAGCTTGGCTTGGGTCCGATGGTGTCCAACAGTAAAGGGAACAGAATTTAAGGCCCAGTGAAGGTAAGGAGGCCAATAGTAGAGCCTTCCCTTGTAGAGCTAGGACCCTCGGCTGAATTTAAGGCTGAACGATATTCCCCTGTATGTGTCTCAGGGGACTGGAAGTTGAGGTGTTATAACACGGAAGCGAGCAGGGTAACAAAGCTCCGAGAAGTTATAACCACAGTCGCAGCCCAAATCCACGTTACCTGGGTGGTCCGGATCACCCGACTGCGTAGTTTAATTTCAAGTCGCTCCCGACTGGGAACGCCTCCTCCGGTGCCTGGCAGAAGGAAATCATCTTCTCTTAGGCCTCAGAGAATGCCCACAAAGGCATTTTCTAGGGTAAGAAAGCAGCAAACAATAAAAAATAACCCAGGGAACTAAGTGAAAGGTAGAAGAAACAATAGACAACAAAAACAGGTCAACGAAGACTTGTTTGGATCACCAGACGCAGATTATAATCGACTATGTTTATTACGTTTAAGGAAAATACTTGTAAAAAGCAAGGGCCTCCAGGAAGTGACCTAGCAACCTGAAAAAGAACCAAACGGAACTTGGAGAGATGGGAAACACAGTAAATAAAGTGAAAGAGCCTGATAGTTTGGGTTAATGGGAGGTGAGGTGAAGGTGAAGAGAAGATCAGGACCCTGGAAGGTAGAGCTGAAGAAATGACCCGGAACACAGCACAGAGAGACCAGGGTCCGACACGGGGCACGCAAGGAAAAGGCCACAGCAGACGCAACGTTGTTGTGAGACAGCGAAAACCTTCCCTTCCAATAAAAGCGCAGACGAAGGTGTGTGCCGTCTCTGCCCACTCTAGCGGCGGAGGGCTAGGCCAAGACAGAAAGGACAGGGGACGTGTGTTCGGACTGGAAAGGGAAAAATGGAATGGTCAGTATTCCCAGCTAACGTGGATGGGAACAGGAAATCCAGAATCGGTAAATAAATCTCACACACACACACCCCTCAGTTCGATACCCGCAGCAACAAGCAGGTAAAAATATTTTATTTGAAAGGATAACATTGATAATAGCACCACAAATACGAAGTTTCTAGGGGTTGGTCTAAACGGAGGTGTCCGTGGCCTCCACGGGGAGAGTGATGACTCCTTAGAAGACATCAAAGGAGCCCTGAGTGAATAGAGAACGATTCCCTGTGGATAAGTGTGACGACTCTTCCTATAAAGGTATCAATTCTCCCAAAATGATCTGTACATTAATACGACTCCAACGAAAGCTCCCAGGGGCACGAGCTGAGTCCCGCACATGTCTGTGGAAGGGCACAGAACCAGGAATAGCCAAGATTTTTGAAGAGAAAGAGAAAAGGTGGGAGGGATTGCTTTAGCAGGTGTCAAGGCTTATTCCCAAGCTATGGTGTGCGACGTGCGTGCAGCCTCGACTGAGGACGGAGAAGCAGCGCAGCTCCCCGGGGAGGGTGTTCGGGGGGAGGAGGGAGAAGGGGTGCTGGCCAGGGGGTCACTCCCCGCTCACAGCCTCCATTTCCCACCTGCGAAATGAGCAGGTGGAACTAGACAGCCCGGCGGAGCCCTCTCGGCTCCGGCTTATCTGGTCCTGGACAGGACGCGGTCCCATCGTGCGGCGGCAGGAAGCCCGAGCATGAGGAGGCTGCACCCCTGACAACTCTCTGATGCCTCTTCCTTTTGTCCTTCCCAAGGTGTCCCCAAAACTGAGTGCGGAGGACCGCCCAGGGAGCAGCAGCATCTCCGAGTGAGTATAAGGAACCCATCTCTGCCAGAGGCCACCGGCTCTTCTGCCGGTTCTAGCTGCTCCCAGAGCCGTCAGGGCTCCCATTTTCTCCAGGCCCCAGGCTGTTTCCCAGAGGCAGGTCCCTGAAAGAGAGGCAAAGCTGCAGCCATCGGGGGACGGCCCAGTCCTGGGAAAGTGCAGGTCTCTGTCGGCCTGGCCTTCCTCCTGAGAAAGGCCATGACCCAGGTCCTACAGGGCGTCCCGCCCACCCACACCCACTCATTCACTCAGAGGAGACACAGCCCTCGGCCTTCAGGAGAGTGCAGCCTAGAGGGGTGACCGCTGGGCTCCCGAACCATTCCCGTATTATCAAGAAAACACTTAAAGGCCATGGAGAGTATCGGCTGAGGACCCCGGGCCCAGAGAGCAGCCCTGGGCTGTAGGAGGCCTTCGGGGCCCCAGGAGCAGCCAGCATGAGGGGCACACCGGGATGAGGGGCTGGGATGACCTTGGGCCCTTCCCCATTCCCACCTTGGCTTTCTTGTCTCTAACGGGGTGGCAGTGATCTGCCCCTCATCACTGGGATGCTGGTGCCTGATGCTCAAATCCATGGGTGTGAAAAGTGAAAAGTCTGGCTCCGAGCAGCTATTTTTATTACCGATTCTAAACGGTTTCGGAGCAGGTTCCCCCATTGAACAAACCTTGCAGAGGTCCTTCCCCGAAGAGCGAGGTCTCTTCAGAAGCGCAGGCCAAGGGAGGTCAGACAGGGGACAGGATGGCCCGAGGGAGCGGGTGTTCACACGGTTGCGGCACCAGGCGGAGGACCCAGGAGAGGCGGAGGGGGCTGCGTTCCAGGAGGCAGACCCGAGGAGGGAGACGTGGAGGCCCGAGCGGCATCCTCATTCGGGACTCTGTGCGCAGGCTGGTGGCGCTGAGCACGGGGTGGGCGGAAGGGAATGGAAGGGGGGATGCCTTGACAGGTAAAGAGGGCCTCGAATGCCAGGCCGAACCCGCTGGCCTTTGCTGTCCAGTAGGAGAATGCTGGGATTGGCTCTGGGCTTTGGGACACCACTGTGACAGCAACAGGTGGCTCCGGGAGAACACTCACAGGGGCTGTCCCCGCTCTCGCACCAGCAGCCAAGGCCGAGAGCCTCACCCCGTGCAGTGTCCTGGCCCTTCCTCCTCCTCACTCGTCATGCAGACGCCATGGTGCCGCCTCGCATCTGCCATGGGAGCGTCCGCTGCCAGGCCACCGTGTGGCCGTGGGCAGGTCATTTCTCCCTCAGGCACCACGTGGCCGTGGGCAGGCCACTTCTCCCTCAGGCCTGCAGCTTTCACGTCTGCAAGCGGGGCTGGCCTGGGTGACTCCAGACAGGCCTTTCTCCTGCCGGGAGGTGCCCAGGCCCAGCGTGATGCCCCCGGGTACCTGCAGGACCCCTGGCCTGGCAGACACTTGTCTCCCTGGAGGGCGTCTGAGGCGCCTCGTTCCCCTTCCACATGTCTCCTCCCTGGTCACCGTCAGTGAGCCTAGGAGGGGACAGGAGGAACAGGACGTGGCACTGGCTGGGCCCGTCCTCCACACCAGGTGCTTCGCTGGGGCCTTATAACGAGGCTAACCGTGCGGGGAGCCGTCTATGCCCCCTGCTCCTCGGTGCCCAGCTCTGTGCTGGACACGTGACGCTCAGCACCTCACCTCACCCTCAGAGGCCCGCACCTGTCCTCCGGCGGCAGCTCTGGGGAGACAGTCCCCGCCCCGGCCCCCTCCCCGGAGGTGCAGGCGCAGGGCCTAAGCCAGCAAACGATCGTGGCGCCACAGCTTTGCTGAGGGCAAGCCCAGTGTCACCTGCTGCCCACGCGTTATCTTCTTTATGCCTCAGAACAAATCTGTGAACACGACTCCATTTCAGAGACCAAAACTGTCGCCAAGTTAGTAAGTGGCCGAGCTGGGACTTGAACTGGGTCCTCCCACCCCCCGGGCCCTCACTCTTAGGCACTGTGGGTGCTGGTTTCCTCGTGGGGTAAAGCCTTGGTGCAGAAGGTGGGGGAGGGGAGAGAAGCCAGAGGAGGGGCAGAGGCTCCTGCGAGAGGCCCAGCAGGTGTCCCCAGGGCGGCGGCTTTGGCTTGGCTTTAGGTCGGGTCAGGATTCCGCACAGGGGCCATGCGATCGGCCCGCAGAGGTGACCGCTCTGAAGGCGGCATCTCGCCTCCTGACCCGCCGTCTGTTTCTGGCCCGCAGAGCCCCAGGCGGCAGCCACAAGAGGCCCGACAGGCAGTCGGCCATCTCCTACGACCACGCGGAGGAGGAGCTGATGGCCAGCATCGAGCAGGAGTACTGCCGCTGAGGCCTCCGGGACCCCGGGCCGGGGCGCGCGGCCCCCTCCCCGCCCAGCCGCCCCCACGTGCAGTTACTCTGGGTCTGCCAGACCCGCCTTGTCAAACCCCGTCGGCCAGCCCTGAGCGTGGCGCCTGCTGGGCCTCGTGCCCCCTGGCGAGAGCTGGTCCACCGCGCAGACCCAGGCCCGAAGGAGGCACCTGCCCCTCCTCCCAGGCTCTGGGAAGGTTCTGTCTAGAGGCTCTGCTGGAGCTTGACCACTCCCCGTGTGACAGCCCACTGTCCGCCCGGGCTGACACGGGGCCCAGGGCGCTCCGGGAGGGTTCCACGGTGAGGGTGCACCCAGGCGGTGCGCCCCGCGGGGCTGGAGGGAGCCACCCTCAGTTCTGCGGGTGAATCTGCGGGCGACGTTGAGATGCAGGCTCTGGTCCTGCGGGTCTGAGGGGGGCCTGCGCGTCTGCATTTCCAACCAGCTCCCAGGTGAGACCCCAGCTGCCAGGTCCCAGCCGCACAAGGAGCAGCAAGGACTGACCGTGACCTTCAGACCTCGGTGCGGGCGGCTGCTCAGAGCCTCGGCCTGCCCTCCCCCGCCCCCGCCAGATGTGGTGGGGTGGGGCAGCACCCGCTGGCACCCCACTTTGTTCCTTGTTCTTGCTCTAGCTCACAGTCACTTTCCCTATCTGGGCCTCAGTTTCCCCCTCTAGAAAGTTGGTCCTGGGGGCTCTTGGGGGCACGGTCCCACTCCAAACCTGGATTGGTGTTCCGGGCTTCCGTGCCCTCCCTTGTTCCCATGCCCTGGGGCACAGAAAGCCTCCCCTGCAGAGGGTGTGTGCCAGGCCCACCCAGAAAGTCTTCCGAGGCCACCTGCTCTCGCCTGACGAATGCCTGGCGAGAGCTTTTTACTCTCTTCCCGCCCTGTGGAAGGTGGAAAACCATAGCAGTGAGGCCATTGGAGCCTTAGAATGTTCCGGGCTGACAGATGAGCAAGGTGACTGGCCAAGGACCCCCACAGGGCCAGAACCGAAGCTTGGCTGGGAGGGGACTTCTGCTGTGGGCCGGGTGTGGCTGCTCTTGGGACGCCCAGGGAGGCCAGGAGGTAGGCCGCCCCACTCCAGGGCAGCTGGTGAGGCCGAGGCAGCTTTCGCCCAAGCCAGACCAGGTCCCCGCTTGTCTCAAGCTGACCACTCCGCAGTGGCCTCCCTGGCGTCGCCTGCAAAATGCAAGAGCATCTCGGAAATCGAGAAACAGCCACTTGGCACTGTCCCCAGACCCAGAGGCCAGCTGCCATCATGGACAAACGGGTGTTCCCATGAAATTTTATCTGACAAGAGTGCCTTTGATCAGATGTTCCACAGCCGGGAGGCTTTTTCTGCGAAGTCGGAGGGTGGTGCGATGGAGCCCGGGAGGGTTGGCTCCGCACCTCCGCACCTCCCCAAAGCCAGAGCGCTTTCTTTGGATAGAACCATTAAAGCTGTTACCATTTTAGTAACACAAATGCTCCTTTTAAACGAAGTTAAATTTTTCTTTCTCACAACCGGATGCATCAGGCCTTGAATTTAATGATGGAGAATGTTTACCATTTTACATCATTACGTTGAAATGGAACATTCAGCTGGTTTCCAAGAGGAAGACGCCACCTCTGCTTTTCCCAGTGGAAACCTTGTAGAACCCTTAATGAGGTAAAAGGGCTAAAAAAAATCCCTCCTGTAGTTATAGTCCAAGTCAATGTCAAGGTGAATGCTAGAAAGTCAAAGCTGGAAAGTCACAGCAGCTATTCTCAGGCCTTTTTGTTACCTGATTTCAGAGAAGGTGTCTTCTGCAGTGGCTAGCCAGATAAAGCCCTGTGTGCCCGCTGGGAAGTGCTGCCCATCGTCACCGTGGGATGGGGACAGACTGTGCGCCAGGAGGGAGGGTGCTGGCAAGAGGTACAAAGACGGATATTCCGGGGTCTGTCTTTGTGATAGGCGTATTTTCATCTAAGTCACAAGGCTGGAAAAGACCACCGAAGCTGTGAAGCAGAGTGGAAAAAGGGTCAGGGAGGAGGGAGGGACCAGCAAAGGGTCAGGCAGCGAGGCCTCAGGGAAGCGGGAGTGTGGCCTGCAGGGAGCCGCCCAACTCTTAGCGCCACTGACCGCAGATGCGGTGACTGAGAATGAACGTGCCTCTGCCAGCGTCCATGCAGCTCCTTCAGTGGGTGTGGGTGCCGTCCCAGCCAGCGTGGGCTCAAGAGAAGGTCCCCCGGGAGTAGGATCCATCACGTACTTTTAAAACCTGGGCTGGCGTGGTGGGAGGAGGGGAAGAGGCACAGGAAGGGCTGGAGGACGAGGGACACGGGGTTACGCAGCACCACGAGCCTCTTCTGCCAGGACCAGACCCGGCATCAGAGTGGCCAACACAGAGTTAGTCTCTTCACACACCGTTTTCTGGCATGAACTCTCCAAGGAATCTAGAGGGCACCCTGAGAGCAGAAAAGAACCCCAGCAAACAGAGAGGAGGAAGGTTAGGTTGCGCCAACACACAACGACTTGCAGATGATTTTCTGAAAAGTGACTGGGTATGTCGTGGTACAATTAAATGACACACGACACAAGTCCAGTTTGCAAATCAGAAGCTGTATGTGATTCAAAGAAAAGTTACATCACACATGTCCACTTAAATAATAAAGTCTGTTACATAAATTCCAGAACGTTTAAAATTTTATTACTGAAACTGCTTAAAGGCTCAAAAGTCAACAAAAATAAAGCAAAACTGCTCAGGAAATAAAGTGCACTGGGGGGACGTGTTGCACGCGCTCTGTTCGGACACACAGAGCGGCCGGCAGAGGGTCCCCGCGCTGAAGCCACCATCATGTGGTTCTCAGGACAGGACTTTTCGGACGAAACGGTTTCCCAATTTACCATCTTTCAATCGACAAACAGAAGGCAAAAACCGTTGTTGACAGAAGCTACTCTAAATCTAATCAGGAAATGAAAGCACAAATCAAAACTATTTTCAACATTCTTCAGAAACAACACTGCTCGGAGAATGACGTTCCACGTGACGAGCAGCCACGTAAGTGCTCAAAGACCTGGTACTGCCCACCAGGACACTGGGACATTATTTTGTAACAGAAAAATACCCAAATGTGCTGCCATTTACGGCACGCACGGAGTCGAGCGTTTATGCTGATGGGAGGTATGGGCTGGAGGAAGGACTGGGTGGTGGGGAAACACGAGCTATGTCCATTCGATGCGGTTCTCTTCAACTGTATGACGTCTCAGGATCGGCACAAATACCCATCTCAGGAAGTGTCCCGAAACAGAAAAGCCTCCTCAACAGCCAGCCTTCCAGGCTGCATGTCAGCAGCTGAGACTAGAGGACAACTCCGCGGGTGTCAACTAACAATGAATGAGTGAATGACCAGGTGAGGGTAATCAGACTAATAGGACCTGAACACGGAACCTAATTGTACTTATTCAGAATTTCACATACCTTACCATCGTTTTAACAAAGGGAAATGCCAATAACTAAGAGGCAAAGACAAAATCGAAAAACACACGGCACGAACCAAACTTGCAGACTCACAACGCAGTGTAACGTGCTGCCTGGGCCCGCGGTGCCACTGGGCGGTCTCCGTGGCTTCCTGGACACGGGCAGGGCCTGGGGACAGCCTCTGGAGAGTCAGGGTCTGCGCGTACTCAGCTTCGAAGGGGTGCCACTGGCTATTTTCTGGGCAGACTGCAAAACGGCCCCTTCCCAGTCATGTTGTTTGGCTACAACCATCTCCCTCGAACACGAACAGAAGGGCAGCTGGATGCCATCACTGCCACTTGTCAGAACCTGCATTTCCTGCAGTTCCTCATACAGGAATGAGAACCCTGGAGCTGACCGTCGGCATGTTCACACGCCTCAGATAAGCTACGCTTTGGTGGAAAATTGCTCCAACCAATAAGGATATCTCCTTTTTCTCTAAGAAGTTACTCTACCCACAAATACTACGGATAAGGCACAGCCAAAGAAGTCAAGTGACAACTGACGGAGCAGCTGGGTTTGAGTATTTACTTACTTGTTTGTTTGTTTATTTCTTGGTGTTTGAGGTACAAACAGGAAACTGCACGGTTTGTTCCCGGCAGAGCATGGACACTCAGATCCTAGAGCAGCTTCCCGCTCACAGGGGATCTATCGAATGTTTTAAGTTGTTGTCTGCAGCAGGGGTCCCCCACCCCCAGGCCACAGACCCGTACACCGGGCCACAGCCTGCCAGAACCGGGCCAGAGAGCAGGAGGTGAGTGGCGAGCGAGCGAGCGAAGCTTCATCCGTGTCTGCAGCCGCTCCCCAGAGCCAGCATCACCGCCTCAGCCCCACCTCAGATCATCAGATTCTCACAGAAGCACCGGTCCCTGGTGCCACAAAGGTCGGGGACCACTGCTCTGGGGAACATCCTCCACGAGTCACACCACAGACACAGGTAACTAGTTCGACTTAGCCAGAATTTTAATTCCTTGGCTGCAGCTCTAAAGGAATGTTGCCTGGAATTTCCCTCGAAAATGTGACGAGGAAGCTGACTGCGGTCTTTCCCTCTATTTCTTTAAGGACCCCTCTTCGACCAGTTCTGCCACTAAAAACTCTTAGATCTAAAGGCCTGATTACAAACTCGTGATTCTTTTTTGTCGCTGAATAATGCGCCAAGGTCACTGAAAGCGGGGTTACTAGAAAACACTGTCCAACGCTGAAAACAAGATTGCAAAATCACCACATAGAAGCCGGCGATCGCAGCACCAATGATATGTTTCCATAAAAAACAGTATAAAACCCAGTACCCTGTCTCATTTCTACAAAACGCGAATAGAAAGGCTGTGAAAATCCAGGTATTGTCACTTGAATGCTGGTGATTTACGTTATCCCATTTTCGTCCCTTCCCTTAAAAGCTGTTGAACTACAAAAGACATCGAACAGGGTCAGCCAGAAAGGGAAGCTAACCTGCTCACACTAGAACCAGCCCCCACGTCCCCAGCCCCACGACGACGGCTGGGGGGAGCGAAAGCCACCAGGCCCTTTCCCGAAGGAAGGCTCCTTCCAGGCGGCGGCTGGCGCGCTCACCGGTGGCCTCCGGGGGGCTCCAAGGCCATCCTGCTGGGTTTGCCAACCTCCGCCTGCCAGCCTGCGGGCTTCTTGGTAGCCACGTGGCGCCGGGCGTGCTTCGACAGGTGGTCGCTGCGCATGAAGCGCCGGTCGCACGCCGGGCACGCGAACTTCTTCTCGCCGGTGTGCGTCCTGCGGTGGCGGGACAGCTCGTCTGAGCGGGCGAACTTCTTCCCGCAGCCAGCCCAGCTGCAGCCGAAGGGCTTCTCCCCTAGGAGGCGAGAAGGCGCAGATTAGAGGGGAGATGCTCCACGGCTCACTCGCGCGTTTAATTTTGTTCATCAAAGTCTAGGGAGAAAGTGACAGCTTAGTATTCTGGTGGCAGGTCACTCAGAAGCCAAGAAATCCTCCAAGTCGCATCTCCTCCTGCCACCCCTGAGGGGTAACCTGCCAGGGCCCGGAGATGGCAAACTAATCTTTTAAAAGACATTTTTAAATAAAAATACATCTTGTGACTGCTAGCTCACAGCAGGGAAAAGATTTCTGAAAGGAATAGTAGTTCTGTCCCTCTCAGGAAGCTGGGCATCTGAAAGAGTCCCTCCAGGGACCTGTCTGACTTCTCAGGATGGTTACTTCCATCTTCACATGTGTTACTTCCCAACAGAAAGGTCGCACAAAGGGCTGGAATTCCACCAGCCACCTTCCCGTTGCCCTTACCAGCTCCCAGTCTGTCACTCATTCAGGTGCTGAGCGCCCAGCAGGCGACCCACACTGTGCCTCCCTGGAGTCCCAGAGGTGAGCCAGGGGGACTCTGTCTGCAGGTGACACGTAGCCCTTCCCCACGGAGCAGAGGGGCCCCTTTCCTGCACCCTGAAGCTCTAATCCTGCTCAGGCTGCGACAGTCGTACACTGCTGGTGTGACCGCGTGATGACCTGTTAACAAGCACCGTTGCGCACGCACGGCCGTGGGAGCGGCCTTTCCGAGGGTTGATGACTTTAGCTCATCCGTCTTTGTCCAGCTTAGCCCAGCGCAGTACTTCGTCCGGCAGGAGGTGACTACGAGCTTCTGCACGAGTCGGAGAGCCGCCAGCAGGGTGACGTTTTCGCAGCTGAATTAATGGGGAAGTTCCGCATCACGATGGTTTTGAAAACCATTCTAAGGAAAGGCCTGAACGTCACGGATTTCAAAGCCCCCAAGTTGCAAGCGTATGAAAAGGATGCCCACCTGTTCCCAGGAAACCAGCGCCACTGCTGGCAACGTGCCAGGACGGCCAGGTGTTGGACAAAATGAACCACCCTTTGCCACGGGACTGATAAAGGAACCTACCTGTCCTCAACAGATCAAAAAAGTAGCTTTTGCTCACTTTACCTTATTCTAATGAAAACATTTTTCAGGTTGGTCGAAATTCATGGAACACTATCTTATTTAAGGTAAACTTACCCAAAGTTTCTATTTCTTATGAAAATCTAGTGTTGACAAGTGGCATGAGAAGTCGACCTTTCGGAACCTGTACTTTTACGGTTACTTAAACTGGAGTGTTTTGGGGAACCTGAAAAGAGCCTGTTTTGATCACCTCATTTTATGCCAGCCTGTATTTCTCCCACGTGAAGCTGATGAGTCAAACCTCATTCCATCGCCTCCCCACATCTGGAATCTGCGTTTGAATGTGATGTGAGGTTCACCTCAGTCGAATCAGCGAAAAATAGAACTGGCCAAGTCAGTGAGCCCGTCAGAGGCACCTGTCCCCTCTGATACAGCTATGACGGCCACCCTGCACCACCAAGGGCCACTCATCATTTACTAGTGTCCGGACACCAAGAGTTTATGTCCAGTGAGATCTGTCAAGCACGTAAGAAATTAAAAAAAGAAAAGAAAAAGAAAAAAATGTGGTGGGAAACACAATAAACCACTAGGGGCAAAGAAGAACGCAGAGGTGAGGGGTCACTTCGAGAACTGACTCTGGCAAGGCCTTTCAGGGTTTTCCGTAGGCAGTGTGGAACTGGAGAGAGAAGGTAAACGCGGAGAGGCACGCTGTTGACGGAGCCTCATCCCCTAGCGGACGGCTCACTCTGCAGAGTGGGCACAGTCGAGCTCCTTCCGCAGCGCCTGCATCCCGACCCAGACTCCGCCTCATTCTGCAAGCGGGAGCTGCCACCATCAGAGCTTCAGGGTGCTAATTAGAGACGGCCCTAGCTCAGGCATTCTGGAATAAAGTATGACAGCAACGCCCTCCCGTTTCCCCCCAACCGTGTTCCACAACCCACTGGTGTCCCACAGGCTGTCAGCAGACCTTTCGGTGGAAGGGGTTCCATGAAACACCTTCACCGCAGAGCCTGCGGCCTGTCACTGTGCTCCACGTGTGTGGTCGTGTGAGCCCCGAAAGGCGAGTTTCACAGGCAGACTCTGAAACCACAGGGCCCTTAAAAACTAAACACTAACTCACAGAACAAGGGGACCGCAGCACACCCAAGACATTGTGCCCTGATCAACTAAAGCAGAGCCTCCACCAGGCAGCCCTCAGCCTTCTCCAACGTGGAAGCCAGCAGCCCCATGTGGCTACGAAATGCAAACTCAACAAAAACACAAAATTCAGTTCCCCAGTCAAGTGCGTGCAGCTCTGTCCCTAAGGGACGGACAGAGAACACTCCCATCACTGCAGAAAATTCTTATCTGGAAGCAGCTAAGACAGCAGAGATCGCTGTCGTTGCAGCTAATTTCTTGCGTGATTTCTCCTTCTGAATCAAAACCTATATATTCCCAAAAGAAAGAAACTACATCCCTTTGAAGTTCATATATTCTAGAATTCAAACTTTCCCATACTTTGGGGAGACTTTCCCATAATAAATCTAAGTCAGTCAGTCACACCGATGTTCACTGAATGGGAGCGCACATTTTCTAAAATGTGAAAAATGTCTATTGCGATGTGAAAAGGACAATGAAAGCATCACCTAAAAGCCGGGAGAAGGACCACAATCCCAGGGCTGTGCTGCATCTCACACTCTGGGCCGAGCTAATGCCACGCGGTAGAAGCACTGACAGCTGAACTAATGCGAATCCCAAACCTACAAGACCGCGACGGCTTTTCAGAGCCTAAAGAAAAAAGCCATGTTTCCACTTTCCCTGCGGTCCTCACGCTTCCCTCCCACGCGAGGGCTCGAGGTGTGCTTCTTAACCATGGGACCTGACGCCCCCGAGGCCCTGCCTGCCTCGGTACTCACCTGTGTGCGTGCGGAGGTGAGCCTTGAGGTGGGAACTTTTAAAGTACGTTTTCCGGCAGCCTGGAAAGTTGCAAACATAATTTCTCCTTCGGGAAAAGTCTACCTGAGGGACACAGTTCTGGCTGGAGGCAATGAAGACGGGAGCAGGGGCGAGAGGCAGTAACTTGGTATTCCCGACAGCCATTACACTCGAAGAACAGGTGGCAGGCTGGGGGAGTGCCCCCTGGGGCAGAACCAGCATCACAGTTCCCTGAGGCACAGATGGTCCCACGAACACAGGCTGGGGCAACGGAGCAGCATGGGGTAGGATGGGTTTGACAGTCCCAGCTGAGACTTGGGGAGGCGGCTTCCAAAAAGCTGATAATATGCCTCTTTGTCCAGTCACAGGGATCATTTGGCAAAGGACAGGGGGACTGGGGATGGGGACAGAAATCAGAGGAGTGGCTTTCCTTGGCAAGTCATTTTCATAATTCTTTGGTGAGCAGGGCTGAATTGCAACTGGCCAATCTGCCCGCTGGCCTTTGTCAGTGGGGATCAGGCCCCCCGACTGAGGTGAGCAAGGCTGACAAGACACTGCGTTAATGCTGAGTAAGCTGTGTGTGAGGTGTGTGTCCTGCAAAGTTTCAATATGTCCCAGAAGCCGTGCTTCTCCTCTGTTGTCTGAAAGCGGGCATTCTTGCGTCTGCGTGGTAGGTGTGTGAGCAGGAGCAGGACTCCCCATTGTGTGGCGGATGACACTCGTCACCACAGCCCTGCAGGGGGGGCGGCCAGGGGCTGGCTCCGGCAGCTCTGGCTTCGAGCCAGGCAGGCCCCTCTCTGCCCCACTGCTCAGCACTCTGGCTGCCCCACCAGAGGCCAGGGGGACGGCCGCGACCACGCGTGCTTTGGCATCCGTTACTTGGGAAGGAACAAGCATCCCCGTCGATGACTCCATGAGATCAGGGCTCTGAGGAGGAGTCATGCACTAAAAAAAAAAAAGAAGAAAAAGGACTGTGTGAAAAGGTTGTTTCGGTTAAATTTTAAAAGGGCCTTACTTTGATCATGTTGCCCCCAGTGCTTTTTAAAAAAATCTGTAGAAAAGACCGGTATAAGCCTGCTCACAACCGTGCCTGGTAGATTTTGGGGCTGCATGAGGCTCTTTACTTTCGAGTTTTCTCCCCCTTTCCTGACCTCCCCCACATCCACCCATTCGCTAGGCTGTTAGAATGTTGGTGCCGCTCCTGGGCTTGCACTGCTGCTGCAATGAGCGATACAAGCAGTAGGACGACAGGTGAGAAAAAGTGTATATTCAAAATGAGAGCTTTTCACAAAAACTTTAGATTCTCAAAAAATCTTTAAATTCTGGTTAAATCATTGAACACACACTCAGCCGGTGCCTACTGGATGCAAAGTAAACCTCCTGGGACGATCCCAAAAGGCCATGCTCTAACCCTGCCTAAACCAAGCCTCTCCTTGAACTGCTCTCAACAACGCCCACTCATTCTCCCCCTGGAAGAGCCCAGTGCCGAGTAACCCCCAGAGGAGCTCCGGCAGCCAGGCAGCACCTGTACAGTCTTCCCTACCGCCTACAAGTGCCTTCTCACCCCTCTCCAGGTCGGCTCTCCACTCTCCCCCCGGTGCAAGCTTCCAGCCCCGGACAGTTAGATCACCATTTTCACTGCTGTTAGCAACGACAGCTCTCAGCTCCTCCCAGCTGAGAAGCAATTTCTCCCAGCAATTTCGTAGCTGCAGCGAGTTAAGAAAACAAAGAACAGAGCTTGACTCTAGCCAACTCACACAAGTAAGAGGCGGGCTGCCACAGGGAGGCCGAGAGGCCAGTATTTTGACCCAGTTAACAAAGGGTGTCCTCGGCCACCCACATACTGTGATCCTGGGCAGGTTCGCCAGGGGAAACCTAGCTCCCTGCAATTCCCCAGGGAAATGAGTATGTTTTATGCTCTTGAATCAATCCGTAGGCTGCATCCTACGGACACTTTAACACTGCGTCTGCAAGCCACGATCTATCAATGGACAGAACACATTTCCAAGAGATAAAAGGAGTGTCACCCTTCGGTCCTACACAAGGGGGGCCATGAACTTGCCTGCCAGCATCCCAGTGAAGGTACCCACGAAGCCCAGTTATTTAACGTACACGTTGCACAAAACTCTCCTTTCCCCCCACCTCGTACCAGTGTCGATAGAGAATGGAAGTCCTTTGGTAGCTCAGGTGCGGCGTCGTCCACAGGCACAGTCGTGGTGACATCTCCAGAGTCAGAGACGGGCGTGAGGGGTCTGACCTTTAACAGGTCGCCTTTCTGGGATCTTTGACCCCAGGAGCTCATGCAAACAAGAGCCTCAACGGCTTCGATGTCGTTCTGCTCCAAGATGCTGCATGTCGACCTCTCGCTGTCATGCCGCTTCCTCTCCAGGATCGACTCGCATATGTCTAGGATGTCGACCTACAGGCAACACAACACCAGGGCGTCTCAGTGCCGGGGAAACTGCGGGGTGACCCTGATGGGCATGTGGCTACCCGGCCAGGAGCCTTCACCATGCTCCTAACAACGCCACACGCAGCTCTGTCCTAGGAAGAGGTGTCCACAGACACTCTCTGGACACGTTTGCTTTGAAGCCGATGTCCGAGAAAAGAGAGGAAAGTGACTGGGCTTGGCTGGCAAGGAGTTTCCACAGAAAACCCTTAAAAAACTCCTAAAAAAGATTACGGACATGGAGTTCACATTTTCCTGTGATGAACGATTAATAGGACTTCAGCTCCGAAGGCGTGAGCCCAAGTGGCCAGTCCCACGGGGAGGAGGGACAGACACGGGGAGGAGGGAGGACACGGGGAGGAGGGACGGACACGGGGAGGACGGACACGGGGAGGAGGGACGGACACGGCTGTCGAAGGCGAGGGGCATGGCTCCTCGGAACCGGCCAATCCCCCCAGGGCGGCCCACCGCGTGCCCTCCGGTCCACTCTTGGGGGCACCCACCACAGCCCGCTCAGGGCGGGGCATCGCCGAGCCGAGGGCGCAGAGTCTTGCCCGCCCCCCCCGCCTGCAGCCGCCCCCCTCGCCGCCAGGTACGGCCCCGCCGCCGGCGCCCCTGGCCCCTCCGCCCACGTGCCTCGTTCCCGCCAGCTTGAGCCCCGCCCCTCCGCCCACGTGCCTCGTTCCCGCCAGCTTGAGCCCCGCCCCTCCGCCCGCCGCACTAGCAGCGGCTTTGGCCCCG
Source organism: Cynopterus sphinx (assembly GCA_030015415.1). Taxonomy (NCBI): domain Eukaryota; kingdom Metazoa; phylum Chordata; class Mammalia; order Chiroptera; family Pteropodidae; genus Cynopterus; species Cynopterus sphinx. Next base: position 2,216,790 of record CM057383.1, on the reverse strand, counting down.
CCCCTCCGCCCGCGTGCCGCGTTCCCGCCAGCTTGGGCCCCGCCCCTCCGCCCGCACGCCGCGTTCCCGCCAGCTTGGGCCCCGCCCCTCCGCACTAGCAGCGGCTTTGGCCCCGCCCCTCCGCCCGCCTGCCGCGTTCCCGCCAGCTTAGGCCCCGCCCCTCCGCCCGCGTTCCCGCCAGCTTGGGCCCCGCCCCTCGTGTGCCTCGCCCCGCCCCCGCGCACCTCCCGCCGCCCGCCCGCCGCGCTCCTCCGGCCGCGCCCCGCCCCGCCCCTCCACGGCGCCCGGTGACGTCATGGCCTGGAAATAGCCCGGCGCCCGGGAGCGCGGGACAAAGCTGCGCGGACGGCCGCGCGGGGCACGCCCCCTCCCCGCCCCGCCCCAGCCCGGGCGGCCACCGCCCCTCGGGACTCCCGGGCCCGTCCGGGCCCCTCACGGCGCGGCCGAGCCGAGGCCCCGCGCCCCCCCGCCCGCCCTCGCGATCACGCCCCGCACCGGCCGGGCCCGTCGCTGCGAGGGGCGGCGACTCACCGCGCGCGTCTCGCCCCGGCCCGCCGAGCCCGGCGCGTGCATGGCGCCGGCGGCCCCGACGCCACGAGGCGGCCGCGCGGCGGGCGCTCCGAGCACAGCGGCGGCGGCGGTGTCCGCGGTCTGCGCCCCCGCGGCCGAGCGCGCTCCGCCCGCCGGCGCGGCTCTGCCCCGGCTCGGCCCTCGCGGTGCGCGGGGGCGGGGCCCCGCGGAGGGCGCGGCCGCGGGGCGGGGTCAACCCGCCTCCGCCACGCCCCCACTGGGCAAGGGCGCGCGCCCGCCGGCCAATGCGCGCCCGGCTCGAGCTCGGCCGGCCAATGGGCGCCGGGGGGAGGCGGGACTCCCAGCCCGGCGCCGGCGCGGGCGGGCGGGGCGGGAGGCGGCACGTGTTTCGGTCGGGGCAGGGGCGGGGCCTGGGGCCCGGGAAAGTAGGGGAAAGGTTCCGGCGGCGGCGCGGGCGGGCGGCTGCGGCCGGGGAAGTCCCCGGGCCCCGCCGCGCTTAAAGGCGCCGCCTCGGCCGCTCCCGCCCGGGCCTCGCTCTCCGTCGCCGTTCGTGTCCGGTCCGCGCTCGCGGGTGCGTCGCTGAGAGGGGAGAGCGTGGCGCCGGCCGGCCGCAGCCCGCACACCTGCGTCCTCTGTCACCTGCGCGCCGGTGCCTGCCTCGGATGCCCGCCCCACGCCTTCGGGCTGCAGCTCCCACCGTGTTAATGGGGGGGGGCAGGCCCATGAACTGCCTGCAGGACGCCTGGGGAAACCTGCTCCTTCCCCTCCGGCCCCTGCACGTCCTGGAAGAAGGAGGGAGGCGGGGCCCACGGCTCTGCCCTCGACTTGGCCCGCCCAGGCCTGCCCTGCCTGGGGTCCGGCGCGGGGGCCGCCGGCTCCTTTCCGTCTCGTCTTCCCCAGGCCCTCCAGGCGCCTCTCGGGACCTGCAGCTGTTCTGTTTAGTTGTTTGCTGAGTGTCTTCCCACCACAGGGAACCCTCCCGAGGCTGGGAGCTACCTTAGCCGCCGAGAGCCCGCAGGGCCTGGCTCGCTGCCGCCGACAGTAACTGTTGGTTGGATAAGTGAACACAGGCAAGCGCCTACCGCACCCCCCGCCCCGCCTGCAGCTTGGCTGCCCTGCAGACATCTCACATTCAGTGTCCCTGAACTTATTCCACTCAAATCTGGGTTGCTCACCTCCAGATACCCACAAGTCCCCCCTTCTGCACTTGTTTCCTTCTGCCAATTTTTTTAACCCCCACAGCACCTGGTCTTCCTAGGGGGTCTCCCATCCCAGTACTAACCAGGCCCGACCCTGCTTAGCTTCCACAATCAGCTGAGATCCATCGTGTTCAGGGTAGCATGGCTGTAGACCCTTCTGCCTGTGACTTCATGCCCTTCTTCGTAAGTCTCTCTCAAACTATTAACTTCTCTCTGTCACCCACGCCTGCCTTTGTCCAGGCTGCCATGATCTCCGCGATTACAGCCACTGCCTCCCAGCTTCCTGCATCATTTCCAACCAGTTCCCCAAACACAGGACCCCTTTGCACATGGCGTTCCTTCTGCATGGAACACCTCAACCCTTCTCCACTTGAGCTCTGTGAGACTGCACCGCAGTTTCTCAGGGAAGCCTGTCCTGACTTCCAAACAGCAGGGCCACCAGGGCTTTGGAGTCAAACCTGGATTCAAATCCCAACTGCCAGTGTGGCCAAGCCGTGGCTGGCTGAGTCATTCCTGTAGACTGGGAGCGGGCAGCAGCTCTCCAGGAGTCTGGCGCCCAAGCTCCGCTCACCTCAGCTTGTTCCTGCTCCCTGGACAACAGGAACGCCTGGAATCTTGGGCAGCAGAGGCCCCGGGCCTTCAGGCACAAGGTCCGATTCTGTCTCTAGCTCACGTTCCAGAAAGACAGGTCTTCACTCGTGCTGATCGCACCTCCCTTCTCCCCAGCTGCTACCCAGACCCCACTTTTCCATGAAGCCTTTCCACTTGATCACTCACTCTCCCAGTCCAGGCTGTGGTCGCCGCCAAACCCCAGATTCTGGTCCTTCTTGGAGTCAGAGGCATATGGACACGTCTGTAAACCGAAGACAGAGGCCATTCACTTCGACACCACTGAGGTCTCGACAGCACCAGGCACCGCAGACCTCCCAGGAGAGGACTAGCAGGTAGACTGAACGTGGACACAGACAGCGCCCATTTTACATGGCAGAGCAGGTTGCCATTGGTTAGACTGTCACCACTTTCTCCCGTGTCCTTCCGGAGAGAGTCTGTGCATGGGCACACATGCTATGACACAAAGGACAGTGGTCCCTGTGCCTTCCGAACCTCGCTTGCTGACTTCGCAGCGTGTCTCAGTGGCTGTTACACATCTGCACACAAAGACCAGCCCCCTGCTTTGCGGTGCTCAAATAGTATTTCCTTATATCGACGTATCATTATTTATTTAACCACTCCTGCTCAAGTCACCAGGGCGGTGGGTTGTCTCCAGCTTGCCGAGACCTCGCGTCCACACACCGTTTGTCCACGCGCAAAGAGAACTACAGGATCACGTCCTAGAATTGGCATCGCTGGGTCAGCTGCTCTGGTAGTTCTTTTCTTCCTTTTATTTTTATTTTTATTTGTTTTTTTTTTTTTGTTTTTGGTAAATTTTAATTGAAGTGTAGCATAAATACAGGAAAGTGCAAAAAGTGCACAACCCAACGAATTTTCACACTTGTGTCACCAGCACCCAGGTCAGAATATTAGTATCCTGAAGCCCCCTCCATGACACCCGTCCAGGATGACCCTTATCATGGCTTCTGCCACCATGCGTCACTGTGGCCCGTGTTGAACCTGTCCACAGAGAATGATATAGGATGTTGTCCTCTTTTGAGTCCGCCATGTTGTTGCATCTAGCTGGGATTCGTTTGTTCTCGTCGCTGTAGATCACAGAGGACCGGCTGATGCTTTTGTTGATGGCCATCAGGGCTGTTTGCAGTCTGGGGCTGTTATGAATGATAAAGCTGCGATGACGATTCTGATATGTGGGTATGTGCATTTTTAACTTGGAAAAAATTAGTCAAGTCGCCCTCCAAATGTGCTTTTGTGCTTATTTATCCTGCCAGCAATGCATTGTAAAGCCCTGTTTCTTCACTAGTGCAGGTCTTCTCGAATCTTCTTTTACCAAATTAAGTGGGAAAAGTGAGAATTCATGATATTATTGTGTATTCCTTTGACGGAGTTTCCTTGAGAGTTTTCGTGTACGTAAAAGCCATCTTGATTTATTTTTTTCTGTGAACTTTGGAAGGAATTTTACACGACAGTACAGAAACTCAGAGCATGTTTATCTGCTGAAGGGAAAGGGTCAGTGGAGAAAAATGAATGATGCAAGAGAGAGGGAGGGAGGGGCCGATGGTGGGGAGAGGTTGGGAAGTGCAGGTGGGGGGGCAGGGGAGGACTGGTGAGGCACACAGGGGAGGAAGAACAGGCAGGAAGAGAAGATGGCTGCGGATCCAGAAGATTCTGGGACAGGAGAGGAGGCCAGGGTGCTCACATGTGACCCGCCTTCTTGGTGATATTGGAGGATAAGCTCCCTGCTGGGGAGGGTGAGAAGGTTTGGAATAGACGCAGAGAAACATGTCAAGGACTCAGCCAGAGTCGGTGACAGCGACTGCCAGCTACCCTGACGACAGCCAGGATGCTGGCGTGAGGCTGAGCAGAGCATTGGGTTCTCGTCCTAGCTCTCGGGATTAAAGAGCCGGGTCACCCCGTTGTCATCTCGGAGTCTCAGTTTTCTGACCTGCGAAGTGGAGTCGGGTTGGCCCTGCGGTTCACACCAGTCCTGACCCGTAAGCACGTTGGTTTCCTGGGTCTGCTTTGAACACAAGGACAGAGAATGCATTTTTTCGTGTAGTTAGCGCAGTTTAGGGCTATTATTGATTCAGAGAATCAATATTTTCTTGTGAGAATGTCCTGTCTCTTAGGAAAAGATGGTGATAGCAGATGGTACACGATGCCCTAACTTAATGAAAACAAAACGTTGGCGAGCCGATGGCCCACCCCAGAGTTAGTTCTGAAATTTCATGGTCGGCGAAGTGCGCGAATCTGAGACTCTGGACGGGATGTTTTTGGAGGTTTTGCATGTTTTGGTTCCAGCTCTGATAACTGTGTTCTGCAAGGGCTGGTCTTTCCCCCACGGAGCTGGGCGATGCTGGTTCCAGGCCTTGTCAGGAGCAGACGGTTGGCACGGACTCCGCTCCGCCCGGGGCCCGCAGCGGCTCAGAGGGCAGGACCCGCAGCACGCAGAATCCTCCCCCTGAGACCCTCAGTGCCCCTCCAGGCCTTGGCAGCTCTTGAGTTTTCAGGCTTTGGTCAGAGCCCAGCCGTGGAGCCAAGAGGAAGAAAGCGGGGCTGGGGCTGGGGGCTGCCCTGCCCGCCCCACCTGCCTGCCAGGCTGGGCGGTGGGTCCGGGAGCGCTGGCTTGGAGGGTGAGCTGGCTGCCCGCCAGGCCTGGGTCCAGCCCATCCTTCCTGCCTTTCTCTTTCTCCTGGGGTGAACTCACTACACTGGAGGCTGCAGACGGACCAGGACTAGCTGCTTGACCAGCGTGGTCTATACGACTTAATAAATGACTGACTGATGTTGGATTCATGACATCACCAAACCCTGATCCCTCAGCTGTAGAGTGATAGATCCACCAATTGCAGGGCAGTGGGGGTCTGCCGCTGCTAACACCCCAGGGCTCCTGTCTCCTTCCCCGTATTAAACGCCAAGAGTCATGTGAGGTGTTGGCTCTTCATCCCTTTTTGTTCTCTAATTCCCAGCCCCATTTCATAGATGAAGAAACTGAGGCACAGGGAGGTGAAGCAGCCCGTCCGTCATCACTGGCCGGTGCTGGTGGAGCCAGGATCCTTCTCTCCAGCCCGAGTGCAGGGCTTCCTTCTCCCAAGTGCCTTCTGGAAGACGGGCACTGGGAGCACACACGTCCCTGGCAGTGTGCCTGGGCTGGTGGGGCGCACCACCTCCCAGCTCTCTGCCCCTCCTGGGAGGGGTGAGGGAGGGGGTTGCTTTGTTTCTGCTTCTGCTGATTAACCTTTTGCTTAGCAGCTATGGCTGCCTAGTGGCTGCTGGCCTCTGCCTTCTCTCTCTGTGTCCCCAGGGAGGCACACCCTCTGTGTGTTGTCTCCAGACCTTCCAGGAGGGAGACCAGGTTGTGTCTACGTGTCAGGCCTCCCGGGCTCAGGTCCCCAGCCCAAAACTTTTGCTAAAGGAAAGCCCCAGGACAGGGCTGTGGGCATTGTGGGCCCCTGGAGGCTCCTCTGAGGGGCCTGATACTTGGCAGGGACCCTGAGCAGGACAACCTATGGTGCAGGGAAGGAGAGCCCTACTGTGTGCTCAGCGATATGGGACCATAGAGGAATACGAACCACCCCGACCTTCAGTTCCGGCCATTTGCAGGAGAGACTGACCCACGAAGAAGGTGATGTGCTTATACCAAGGGCCATAACAGGCCCAGGTACAGGGACAGGGGGGACCTGAGCACTCCTGCCGCAGAGCTGGCCGCAGAGCGTTCTGGGACGGCTTCCCACAGGAGTTTAGGGACAAGTAGGCGGTAACTACCCAGAGAATAGAGGTGACGTTTCAGCAGGGACGACACGTCGCACCCCCTTTGCCCGTACAAGGGGTGCCCGGTAGATTGAAATACGCCCAGCACCCAGTCCAGCACCCTTGACCCTGAGCAGCAGCAGAATCCCCCGGGAGGGTGTGTTGAAAGGCGGCCGCAGGGCCCTCCCCAGAGCCTCTGATTCAGAAGGTCTTGATTGGAGTCAGAATTTGCATTTCTAGCAAGTTCCCAGATGTCCACACTTTTGGTCCAGGGACCATCCTGTGAACACCACTGCTCTGGTCCAACCCCCTCCTTTGGTGGGAGGAGAACTGAGACCCAGAGAACAGAAGCAACGCGTCCAAGTCACCTCTGAGTGTGAGCAGAGAAACGCCTGGGACCCGGGGCTCCAGACAGACTCCCGACTCAGCGCCCCCCACTGTTACGAGGCCACCCCCACCCCTCCCAATCTGCCCCAGCAGAGAGCCTTCGCGGGCCAGTGCGGCGCTGGGCAGCAGCATGCACTACCTGCCGGCCCGGGAGGGCCACCTTCCAGTGTCCCTGGGGCCGCCCAGCCCCCTGCCTGGCCGGAAGCTTGTGAGGGGTGCGCTGCCAGGCTGGCTTCCCCAGTGACCCAGTGCGGCCCTGGAACCAGCCCAGCTGGGCAGCAGCTCCCGGCGTTGGCAGAGCGGCCGGTGGAGAAGTGGGCCCAGAAGAGGCCTGAGCCAGGGAGTGTCCCGAAGCCGGCTCCTTCCTCCCCCGCTGGGGCAGCCAGGCCGAGCCAGGCTGCACTGGCCCGGAGGCCCCTGACTCGGCAGGGACAGAAATGGCCTTTAACCCCTCGAAGATGTCCCACCCAGCTCAGAGCCCAGCACGGCGGGACCAGGGGAGTCACGCAGCTTTGCCCCGAGCGACGCCAGCGTAAATATGGGCGATATTAATATAAAGGGGAGGGAGTGTGGTCGTGCAGGCCGCTGTCGTCGCACACGGCGCGCCGGATGCCGTCGGCGCACACATCCCCCCCGACCTCACTGAAGGGGTGCGTGGCCTTTGCAGGTGTCACCACTCCCATTGTGCAGAGGCGGAAACCGAGGACAAGGAGGGGGTAAGGAGCTTGTCCCAGTCGTACAGCTGTCTGCCCCCACCCCCGCCCCAGGCCCGGCCCGCAGGGAAGGTGTGCAGGCCGCGCCATCGCGTCCCAGGCAGCAGTGGGGTTTGAAGCCCCTGGTTATATCCTAATGTCCGCGTGGCCGGCCCAACAGAAGATTTCTATATTTTACGTGGTAATGGAAGTAAATTTCAACATTTCCATCGCAAAAACACCTCGTCCTCATCATAGAAAAGAAATACAAGAAAGGACACCCGAAGCACAGTTCTCCTTGCTCCTCCTCCCCCGCTCCCACTCTTCCTCTCTCCTTCTCTCAGCACAGGGAGAAAAAAGTGCGTCTTCCCCTCTCCCATTCGCCTCCCTAGGCGGGTAACGGGTGCCAGACTGTTCTACGTGCAAACATACCCCCCCACACACACTATTTGGAGTTTTAAAGTCGCCCACGTGCGCAGTGCAGTCCACGTCACACTGCACTGGCCTCCCGTCCTGGAAGCCTCGGGCCCCAGGGCCACACTGACCTTCCGAGCCCACGTGTCCCGCAGACCCCTCGGGAGCCAGCACCCGGGCCTTTCATTTCTGTGGCTCTGAAACAGGATGAGAAGCCCACCCCGGCCGAGCTGTTCCCACAGGGGGAGAGAGAGGACCTTCCACCACACTTGGCACGAAAGGGCAACCGGATGAGCCCCGCTCCGAGCAGGTCGCTTTTGGGCTTCACGGGGCCCAGTCTTGCCCTCATGTCAGAGCCGGTGTGTCTGCGTGTGTTACTTTATGCCTCGGGGAGAAGGGGACTGCTGGGAGCCTCCCCCTGGGACTGCATCACCGACGGCCCCAGAAGTGGGCCCCCCAGGGACCCGAGCCCCACGGGGCGGGGGCGGCTCCCCTGCCACTCCGGTGCAGGGAACCCCGGTTTGCACCTCAGGCCAGGCCACCCCGGGTGCTGTCGGCACGCAGACTGCCCCGCAGCCAGGCCTCGGAGCGTTTTCAGACGCACTGACCCTGCACCGTGCAGAGCAGGGCTTGGAGGCCGTTCCAATTCCCAGCCCTCGGCTTCCTGGCTCCCAGCAGAGCTCTGGGTGGGGAAGGAAGGGAGGGCCGAGGGTGCGGGTGCAGTAGGCAGGCCCAGCACATTCCTCTGGGTGGGAGGCGGTGGGAAGGGTGCTGGAGGCCCTCGTCCCTCGTCCCTCGGGGGCTCACCGAGGGCTTTGTTTGGTTCGGGGAGAGCAGGAAACTCCCCACCCGGGGGGAAAGCCCGGGGGGGAAGCCCGCCTAGCCTTTGGGTGGGCCTGGGCGCCACTTCCTCTGCAGAGGGACACACCCAGGCTGGTTGCCTCGGCAGCTGGTGGGGAGGGGGTAGTGGTTACAGGGAGGCAGGCTCCCCTCTGCCTCGGCTTCCGCTCTGAGCTATGAGGATGCATTGCTGGGATGGTGGCAGCGTCGATGGGATAGTGGGACGGTGGCGGAGAGCAGACAAAACAGTCCCCGTGGGCTTTGACCCGCCTCCAGATTCCAGCCTATGTCGGCCAGACCCCAGACGCCCAGGCGGTCCAAATCGGGCACGGGGGCTGGGGAGCGTTTGCCACCAAGATTGCCCGATTGGTGTGTGGCCCCCACTCCTCATGTAGAGGACACGAGAGGATTAAACGACCGCATGCCATCCAGAAAGGGGACGGACGTGCTGTTCATTTAGTCCTTTCAGCAGACTCCTGCAGGCAGCCAGCCCCAAGCTCGTCCTAGGGATCCTGAGAGAGCCAGCTCCTGCTGCCCTCCTGGAGCACAGTCTGGGGGAGGACACGGGGTCGGGGGCAGACACCCAGGGACCGCAGGGAGCGGGGACCCCACTGAGGGTCAGAACCCTGCCTCCTGGCCCTGTTCGAGCTGAGCTTCGGAGAGGAAAGGGAAGAGGAAGAGAAAAGGTGTGTGTGTTGGGGCAACAGAGTTCAGAGGAAAGTGAGTGGAGCGTGAAAGCCTGGGGCGTGCGAGGCGGGGGGGTTGTTCCCACGCCAGCTCCACAGGACGGGGAGTTCGGGGGGGCACAGTCATAGGGCAAGCGAGGGCCTTGCAGGCTGTGCCGAAGGTTTGCGTTTTAGTCCGAGAACCGAGAGCAGGCATTAATGGGACACAAAGGGCAAGAGGAAATCCATCTGCGTCTTCGGGCCACGCTTTGGCCACAGGCAGAGAGCGGAACGAGCAGGCCCAGCCCCGGGGGCGGGGAGACCCCTCTGGGGCCGGCTGCGGGGATTCTCTGCTGCCGAGAAAGATGGGGTGTCGGCAACGCGCGTTTATTACGTCCCAGTTTCCATGAGACGATAAGAGAGGAGCTGGACGCGGCTCGGCTGCGGCTTCTGCTCGGGTCTCATTTATCCGCAGAGACGCGCCATCTGGGCTGCGTTCTCATCCGACGCCTCGACTGAGGAAGACTCTGCTCCCGCTCTCGGCTTGTTGGCAGGACACCTCTCCGTGAGGCTGTCTGGCCCGGAGCCAGGCTCCTCTCTGGCTGTCAGCCGGGGCTGCGCTTGGGTCCTAGAGGTGGCCTGCAGCTCCCTGCCACACGCCCCTTCCTCGGCAGCTCGTTTCCTCGCGGCCAGCAGGAGAGGCTCTCTAGTCGCTAAGGCAGAGTCTTGTATGACAGGATGTGGTCACGGGGCCGGCATCCTAAGTGGCATGTCCCATTGGCTAGAAGCAAGCCGCTCGTCCCGTCCACACTGCGGGGGAGGGGCTGGTACAGGCTGTAGGCCAGGACAGATGGCGGGTCCCCTTGTCCACTGTACACACCCTGGATATCTGTGGAAAACTGAAAAGAGGACTTTTATATACACACGGTAGGTGGCCCTCTTGCTGGGCGGGGACCTAGCGCTCTCCTCCCTCCCCCCACATACCCTGGGGTGGTTAGAGGTGGCACAAAGCTCTCCCCCTCATTTGTGTCTCCCCAGGCATTGACCTGGGGCTGAAAGGCCTCATGGGAAACCCAGGAGTGGGATCTGCCCAGCCCTGTCCCCCAGGCCGACCATAATTCCTGTTTTCCTCGGGACACAGTGAACGCTGGGGGGTGAGCATGTGACACGAACCAGACCAGAAGGATCTGGGATCTGTGCAGGGGCTGGCGGGAATGAGTGTCTTTCTTTCCAGGGCAGCTGGGAGCATGTGCCAGGGCCCCGGGCACAACCACGGGGAGAGGGTCCGTCGCAGCCGGGGAGGGCAAGCCCAGCAGGCCCAGCTAGTGGCCGAACGGCTCACCTGAGCCCCGGATGTCAGCAGGCTTCCTGGCTGCGAGCGGCCAATCCACACCGGCCCCCACCTCCACTCGTCAGCGTGAGCTGAGTTGGGAGCTTTGACCCTTGCACATGAGAAAGTGTCCCCGGATGAAAGCTCTGAGTGACCCGGTGAGTGTGCCTCGCTGCAGGCAGGCCGGGAGGGAAGCTGGGCTTGGGCCTCCCCTGTGGGACCCCCCAAAGGCCACCAACAGCAGGCGATGGATCCCCATGGGAAGCCTCCAGCGCCCGGAAAGGCTGCCATCCTTGTTAGGCAGGTGAGTGGGGCTTGGGGCCACCCTCTGCGCACACTTTTCTTTTTTTCACAAATATTTTTCTTTTTTTTTTTTTTTCCATTTCTAAGCTTTAGGGCACTGACCCTCTGAGACGCTTAGAGTCTTGCCACCGTGGAGGTTTTCCAAATTCAAATCCACATCCGACAGCTACGCTCAGTGTGAACCAGAACGTCAGGGCGGAAAGGGGGACCCACGTTCCGCCTCTTCACCCCAGGGCCCCTCTGTCTGCCCGGAACCAGCCGGGCCACGTCTTGTGTGCTTTCCCGGTCCCCTGCCTCAGGGCCTGTAGAGGCCTGTGGCCCATCTGCACCTGTTCCCAGCGATCCCCGCTCCAGTCCCCAGACGCCCGCTGAGCATGCTCCTGGGACACCTCTGCTGCCTTCTGGACAGGCCCATCGCACCCCAGGAGCTGGCGACAGGCCAGCCTCGCGGGGTCCCCTTTCCTCGCTCTAACGCTTCCGCCCCCCTGATTCCTGTTCAGAGCGGCGGCTCTGGGCCCATTTCCTGGGGAGAGCCAGGTGGGGCCCACACAGAACGAGCTCACCTGCCGTTTCTAAACTCTGGGTTCCAAGCCTAAGCCCGCCCCCAAGGGGAGAGAACGATTCGGGGCGCAGGCTGTGCACAGAGATAAGGCTTTGCCAGGGCACCCCCTGCAGCGCTGCAGGTGGCTCCCGTTTAACATGAGATTGACTGACTGACTGACTGACTGACTGATTGAATGATTGATTGATTGCAAGGGGTTGGCTGGCAGGTCGCGGGCTGGTTAAACAGCCTGCAGTCCGCAGGGCAGGACGATGCCACGGCCCGTAGGTGGGATGTCTTCTGCAGGGGGACCTCAGCTTTGCTATTAAGGCCTCTCGCCAGGTCACTGAGGGTGACCCCCTTTATTTAGTCACCTGATTATACACGCTGACCACGTGGATAAAGTCCCTTCACAGCAACCCCTAGATTAGTGTGGGATCGGACACCTGGGGACGAGACCCTGGCTGACCACCACACCCAGGGGCTGGAGCTGTTGGAGTCCTGGTAGGGGGAGGCGAGAAGGACCAGGGTCTCGGCCCTGGTGGCCTCCTGGTGGCCTCCGTTTTCAGGGCCCACCCACGCCACCCCCGTGTGTGCCCTTGCTGCTGTGGCCCTCACTCTCCTGGCTGATGTGCGTGTGGGAAGGAGGGGTCTGGAGCCGCAGGGCAGGCTCCCCCATGCTCAGGCTCAGAGAGGCACGCCCTCTGGCCCTCTGTCCCTCCTGCCTTGGACTCAGGTGAAGGACTTCTGAAGGAGCCTGGGGGCTGGTGGACAGGATTCAGAACTCCCCCCTCTGACCAGCCCTTGCCCTGTGGCCTGAGGGGCGACACCTGGCCACCACCTTTGCAGGCCTCCACCTGCCCAGGTCCAAGCGGCAGCTCCAGTTCTCAGCCCAGGGCCCTGTTTCCCCACTTCACAGGAAGAGGAGAGAGGAGGACCAGGCCTGGTGTGTGACGCCCAAGCTCCCGCTGCCCTGCCCGCTGCCCCGAAGATAAGGCTGAGCCCGGGACTCCGTGTCCCCACGAAAAAGAAGGCTCCCAGTCGTACACGTCGCCCGCCTGGGGCGCCTCGTCTGATCTGGGCGCCGAGCTTCAGTTTCTGCGGGTTGTCACCTGAAGGGGGACAGAGCCCAGCGGGGAGGCTGGAGCCAGCTCACACCGGCTGACTGTGCACACCTTCTCCACTCCGCGTTCCCCGATGTCACAAAGTAGCTTGAAATCAGCCACGATGACAATATTTACATCGTGGCAAACCCTAAACACGAGCCCCCACTCTCACCCAGAGCGCTGCTTGTCAAGCAGTCACCCGGACACCCCTGGAGACACCCAGAGGGTCAGGCTGGATTCGAGGTGGGGCGGGGGTTGCTTACCTATTGGTGAGTAACCACACCCCATCCCCCCACACAAAGTAAAAACTTAATGGCTTAACGGACAGAGGTCTATCACCTCTCAGGCTTCTGCAGGTTGACAAGCTGGTTCTCCTGCTCTGTGCTGTGCTGGCGGAGGTCACTCTAAGGTCACTCTAAGGTCACTCTTGCGGCTGGCCTCCTGCCTTTCCGGCAGGAAAGCCCGACTTCCTTACAGCTGGTGGCCAGTTCCAGGGGAGCAGGGGCGCGGAGGCTGCCAGGTCCCTGAGGTCGAGGCCAATCAGATATCCACGGTGAGGCCGGAGTGACCAGTGCCTGTCCACAAATGAAGAAGCAGAGGCTGGGAAAGGTCCGGACACTCGCTCCCAGTCTCCCTGCTTGTCCCTGAAGCTGGCTGCCCGGTGGCCTGGGAGGCCGAGGAAGAGAGTCCTGCTCCAGATGCCCTCCGACGGTGCGATTCTGGGACACTGGGTCTCGGAAGGGGGTGGCAGTCATCCTGAGGGTCTTCCTGGCTTGAAAGAAGAGGAAGAGCTCGCGGAAGAGAGGAGAGGGCGCTGCTTCCTGCGGGTCGGACCAGGTTTCCCGCCACCGCCGGCCTTGCTGAGGGCCGTCTGCCCGGAGTCACACTCACAGCACAGGGGCAGGGGTGTGCAGGCCGGCTCAGGGCCTGGGGCCTGGCTGTGTGGGTCCCGGGGGGGCCTGAGGCCCCAGCATCCTGACTCCCCCCTTCATACCACCAGGGCCAAAGCCCCGAGAAACAGGCGTCAAACCACCTCCCGCTGTGTGGCGAGTGCCTGGGGACTCACCAGCACTGACTAGTCCCTCGTTCACTGCCCACCCGCGACGTCACTCGCTTTGGGCTGGGTGCCAGAGCCAAGGAGATGGGAGCCCGTGGAGGGCTGGTGGGCTTTTGATCACAACATGGAGCGGTGAGTGGCAGGAGACGGAACCTGGGGCAACCCACTGGGGACATGAGGGGGACCCATCTCCAAGGGAAAGCCAAGTTTTGAGGCCGAAGGAAGAGCTAAGTGACAAAGGGAGGAAGAAACGCAGCCGACTGCGGGAAGGCAGGGAGTGTGAGGGACCCCGAGGTGAGGGTGGGGTCCAGGAAGGGCCCCACGGAGGGGACACGTGGGCCCCACCCCGCAGGCTTCCCACGCTGAGCTCGGCTCTGGCACCACTGAGTGACCAGGAGTGGAATCTGCCCCTAAGGATTCTCGTGGCCCAAGAATTAGCGAAAAACGCACAGATGTCACAGGAAACCTACCCACCTGACGTCATTAATTTGATCACGTGTTCACTAGAAGTGTATGTCGTGTCTCTCACAGTTAGGCCCCGAGGACCTGAGCAGGCTTACGGCAGCTGTTCGATTAGAAGTTCTCCTACGCTGAAACATTGCCGGTAGATGTTTAAACCAAACGTGTTGCCACGCTTTTAAAGACGAACAACCCAGTGCTCGCTTCAGGAGCCCACACTAAAAATCAGGAAAGAAAGACAACGCAAAGCTGTTAGGGCCGTTAGGCCTAAGAGCGTTCACCTGCAGCTTCAGTGGTTCACTTCTGACAACGGCCGACTAGTTATCTAGGCCTTTCTAACTCTACAATAAATCATTCCACAGACACCTGCAGGGAAAAGCGAGGATGAAGGACGAGTCCTAAGGACAGGCTGGGAAACGAGGAGGAAACGCTGAGATCCTTCCTTTTCAGCTGTCATTTTAAGATCTCAGGTTCTGCTTTGTGAACTAGTAAGATCACGTCAAACGGGGCAACAGAAAGTGGCATATTACGAAATAGACATATAAAATTTAATCCCTTTGGCTTAGAATACATCTTCAATGAGACAATTAAAAACAAGTCAAAATCGATTTCATGAAACAAAATATAAAACATTGTTATGTGACCCGTGTCCCACATCTGAATCTTGGAAAACCAGCAATTTAGTTCGCATACTTCATTATTTTAATGTGAGAATGTAACACTTAATCCTACTGATACAAACGAACTAGTCTAGCTCCCTGAACCTAGATACCCGTGATTTTGTTATAAAATTACTTTTTAGCATTTTTATATATTTAAACATGTGTACAAAACGTTCCCCTGCCACAGTCCCGTCGTCTCGTAGGTTCACGAATCTTTCTACAATTGTCAGCACTCGGATGATCAGTTTGCAGGCTCTGAAACATGGTAGAACAGAAATCGCTTCTTCTCAGAGGAAGATGAGGAAGAACTCCGTTTTGAGTTGTACCACCTGGCGCTAGTCACAGCAGGTGACGTGCTGAAGTTAGTTTGGCCGTTCTAGTAGGTACGTGTGCCCAGCACGAGCACACAGACGGACGTGAATCGCTGCAGTGTTTTTCCTTTACTTCACCTGTCAGACAGTGCAGAGATCCAAAGGCAAGTCTCACGGGCGGACGGAATCTGCGCCTCGAGAAGGTCCCGCCGTGCTGTGGCGTCACTGCTGCTCGGGAAAGCCCAGGGAAAGCACTGCAGTGGCCCCGTAGCTCAGGGGGCCGTCTGCGTGGGGAACATCACCAGAAATAACTTAACCCGTCGTCTGAGGGCGGGCTGCAGGGAGACCGGTCGCACCTCTTCTGTGCAGGAACCTCACTCATATATTACTATTTATAGGAGACACGTGTGTGCACGTGTAGACGCGGGCCCCCCCCAACGTATTGCACTTACACACAATGCAGTTCCAGCCTAACCGATTCACACTGTGGCCATGAAGTTCTCATAAAGAAGGCAGCTGAAGTGTTCAAGGAAGTTGCAAAGGAAGATTTCAGTAACACGCCGTGTGAGTAAACATTTCTGGGGGGTGGGTGAGAGGCGAAGGGCTCATCCCTTGTCTTCGGAGGCCACTCCCTTGGCCTCAGGCAGGCAGCCCACCCAGGTCAGGCCCCGGCGGGTGCCAGATCCTGAAAGCCACGCTGAGGCCTCTGCTGACCTGCACTAGAGGGCAGCCCACGCCCACTGGAGGGACAGGCAGATGTCCCGTATTCTTATCAGTAATGTCGCAGGTACCCTGACGGTTCCCAGTCTATCAGACCTCGGAACAAAGTTCTCACTTTTAACCCTAAGTATTTATATCAGAAGATTCAAACGTGACAGCATCTGGATTTCTCTGGCCAATGTGAAAAACGCCAATGCGACACATCCGATGCTGTCACCAAGTCAAGCGCCGTGCCATCTCCCCTTCCAAGGAGCCCCTTCCACTGACGTGCGCTGGCATGGGGAAGGTGGCTGGCCGCTGGCCCTGCGGCGCGCCAGACAGCGAGACCTGCGCACCACCTGCACTTCGGTCGTCGGGTGGGGTGGCCTAGGGTGCCCTTAGATCTCCGTGAGGGTGAGTCTGTACGACCCCCCCACTTCCTCGATCTGCAGCTGGAAGGTGTCTTCATTGGAGTAATGCTTCACAATGTTGTCGTCCATGTTCACCAGAATCCTGAAAGGGGAGGGGAGAGCGCTGGCCTCAGTCCCACTCGCTCTGGAGTCGGACCCAGATTTCTGTGAGCTCTGGTGCCTCCTAGCTGTGACCCAGGACAAAACAGTTAAGCTCCCAAAGCCTCAACTTCCTCATCTACGAGATGGGGACGGACAGCGGCGTGCACCGCAGAATACTGCTATGAAGGTTAGACGAGGCCTCGAGTGAAGCACTCGTGACGGGGCAGGGCACGCGATAACATTAGTTCGGCACGCAGCAGTCACTCAGTGGACAGCAGCTGTCATAAGGAACACGCTGAATCCACCGAGCAGCTCTCCACTGGCCCAGCTTTAGCAGAATGAGCCCAGGCCCGGGGGCCGCAGCTCCCTCACAAACAAGACTCCCCGGCAAGTCATCCTCAATGTTTAACTTAGTGACTATGAAGTGCAACCCTCCCCACTAGACCCACCAGGATTTGCTTTAGAGCTAAGCCAAAATACTTTTGTGCTATCCTGTTCACCCGTGCCAAACAGCAGAGACATTTGAGTAAAACAACATCAATACAAGGAAGCGATGCTGTGACTGAAAACACGATCCAGGGCAGGAGAGTGGGGCAGACAAAGGCTTTGCAGTCGGTGAAGACTGAACTTGCATCACGGCCTCGGCACTAATCTGATCCCGGACAAGTCTCTCAGGCTCTCTGCCTCAGCTGACTCGTCTATGAGCTGAACGACAACTCCATGTCAGCGGGTAATGTGAAACATAAACAGCACGCGTGGTGCCCCACCCAGTGCCCGGCTCACAACGGGGGCGTGGCGATGGGGCCGCGACCACGGTGTCACCCTCACTAGCTTTCATAAGGTATGCTGGACCCTGGAGCCACCTCGCCGCTGCCAAGCACGAGAGGAGCAAATACAAATCGTGCTTAAAAAGAATCGACAAGGATTCTTAGAAAGGCAGATCAATTCTATGTGGATAATTTAAGAAATTTAAGAAAAACACATTCCTGCACTGATGTTTCTGTAGCTGTTCCTGGACGGGGCACAGATGCGTGTGGTTAACATTAACGTCACCTAATGTGAACCTTACGTAGGTACTAGGAATGTCAGTGCTCACCCTTTTTTACATTTCTTGAATATTTTCCCAATCTTGTCATGAGGAACATCGTATTTGTCTGAGATCTAAAAAAGCAACGAAAAATAATTACGAAATGTCATTTTCATGGCTTTAACAAACAAACTATAGAATGTAGTGGAACGAACACTCAAGTTTGTTTTTGAAAAACGCACATCCAAAGACACACGTGAGAACCAGATCATGTCCCGGGGGGGCATGCTACCTACTCTTGAAGGGAGCTGGAATCAAGTGCTTTGTTGTTTCTCCCTATTCACAGCTGTTCACAACTGTATTATGTGGTTATAGTTGTTTTTTAATTAATGTTTTACAGAGCTGTTTTAAGTTGAGAGAGGAACTGGGTACCACATGTGGGGTTGCTCAGCACCCCCAACACAGCTCCCCCCTTGCCATCAATGTCTCTCATCCGTGCGGTGCGTTTGTTGAACGTGACGAGCCAACTGTGAATTATCCTGCACCGTTCGCATGAGGGTTCACTGTGAGTTGTACACTCTATGGCTTTTGCCAAGTGCATAATGACACGTATCCATAGTCACAGGTTTTCTTATCAAGTGCAGAAAGGCCTTGCTTTGGACTCGGAGGATTCAAATCAGCTCTGATTTGACCTTTCTGATTCTTGGCCTCCCCTCATTAGTGCAGTGGACAGACTCTCACCTCACGTACCACTAGCCTGCTGTGAGCATCAAAGTGTGGGTTCCTAATTTCAGATACAGAAATATGGGAAGGAAGAAACGTTTCTATATCCCATAGCCCAAGAGAAACATCCCCGTCCCTGATCACAATCAGAGAACCGTGCCTCCGCCAGTCCTACCCAGAGCCTCTCAGAGCCGTGAAAACTGACGAAACCACCAGGTTCCAGCTAACATGGCTGTGGCCACTGGGGTGTGGCCCTCTGCCTCTGCTCAGCCTCAGCAGCCCCCTCACTTATGATCAATGAATGGCCTACACAGTGCGGTGAAGTCAACATGGTGTCGTCTCTGGGCACAGAGGCTGCCTTTAAAGAAAGGATGAATCGACTCCAAGGATGAGCAGCTGGTTCAGTCTAGATCAAAGGCTTTATTTGGAATTGTTGTCCAGACACCTCCCGCCCCGACCCTTACTGGGTTGCCGCCCACCCTCGATGTGAAGAGCGAGGCTCAAGGCAGCACTGAGAAGCGGGGGCTCCGAAGGCCCACCCTCAGATGGCTTTCGGTCTAACAAAGACGGACACTTCAGACTGCACCCAAGCTCCCATCACACAAACAGGTCCACTTCTTTTACGAACCACAGGATGAGGACTTGTATGTTTATGAAACCCCAGCCCCAAGAGACGTAAGGCCGAGACGAATCTGTGCGTTGTGGACGGTCACATTTGGCACAGTTAAGTCTCAACTTTTTTCACATTCTCCTCTCTCCATAATCAAGAGTTCGCATGACTCTTACGGAGCAAGGGCCGTCAGAAGACAAGGTAAGAGGAACCCGGGAGACACTGCTGGAAGCAGAGAAGTGACAGCGGCAAAGCGCCCAAACGGTGGTGTGGCCGCGGCGCAGCGGGAACGTGCTAAGGGAGGCCGGGACGCGGATGTCCCCTGGGTACTAGGCAGCAGTGCCCCCGATCCACTGTGCCCTCACCTCGTGGCATTTATCAGCCCCTGGCAAATTATCTACTAGTGTCTTTGCTCATTTGATGGTCTCTATCTTCCCAACCAGAACCGAAACTCTATTTGGTGCTGTGTCACTCACTCTTGTAACTCTGGTGCCTAGAACGACAGTGCCTGGCACAAATCAAGCCCTTGATGAATACTCGTTAAATGAACTCGACACACTGCAGCTGTCAGGGGCACCCAGGGGAAGGAAACTCACTTCTAGCCCAGCTGTGCTCGTGTTTTGAGCGCAAAGACTCCTATGACTTACGGGGAGGGGCTGCGCTGACAAGTATTAGGATACAGTGCGGTGTCCTTGACTTTCGTCCTGGGGTAAAGCCAAAACGGGGAGTCAGCAGGCAGGTACCCTCCTCATGCCATCTCTTTGGAAACCCTTTAGCTTTCCGAAGGGCAGGCTGGGGTCTGTTCTCCCGCCAACCCTTCGCTGAGATACTTCTGGTCATCACTGGTCATACCTCTAAATTTCCTCAAATGTGCTTTGAATGAGGTCCTGACACAAATTCAGTCGTTCCCTAAAATCAGGCATTTCGAAGGCAGACCAAAGAGCCACTGTTTTAATGCGTGAAGTCTGTAAGATTTTATTTGATTAAAAATAATTTTTGTTGGCTCCTAGAAGGTTAAATGGCAGTGTCCCTTTAACCAGAGACAATAAAAACTAAACCACTTCACGGGTCATCACAAACTCACTCAATTCGGCGGATGAGCCGTTACTGAGCAATTACTACCGACCAACCAGCGTGCTGGACACCGAGGTGTGTGTGAGACCAAGTGGAGACAGCCCCACAACGCCCGAGGGCCACACGAGGTGGGTGGAACGTGGCCAGTGCCACAGGCTCAGACAAGACACCGCTGCTTAGCAAAGGCCTCTGAGGCTTCGGCACAGCAGGGAACCTGGATGGCCCGCAGAGTGTGTTCCAGTGCAATTCCACGTCACCCTGTTTTCACCTTGTAAAGAGGATGACAAGGTTGACAGTACTTACAGCTTCCATCAGGCCTTTCAAAGATGGAGTCTTGAGCATCAGGGCGTCGAAGACTTCCTCTGCCTCCTTTCGCACATAGAGCAGCACTAATCCCCAGTGGGGAGTTGAGGAGATGGGGGGGGGAAAAAGGATGCAGTTCACTCACGTGAGCAAAGCAGGAACCCTGACCCTGCGTATGGGTCTGTACGCAGACCCATAGCACAGAGAGCCAGCGGGATCCACTGCGAAATGTCCCGAGGACACAGAGCTCGGCTCCTTTCAACTCTGCCGTACGTTCAGGGGGAAGCCCGCAGCCGGTCCGACAGAAGAACAGTCAGACTGGACAAGATGTGTGTGAGCAACGTGTGCTCCTGACAGATCCGGAGCTCACTTCTCATTTAAAACTCCCGCTAAGAAATGAAGCCAACGCACCTCTCTTTGGTTCTTCTACCCGGCTCAGCTTAGCAGGCGGTGAGATCACAAAATCCTCCTCCGACCCGTACGGCTCCCTTTTCAAGTGAGATCTGCGGGTGGTTCAAAGTGCGCCATCAGCGCCTTCGGCCTGGCACTCGCGGAAACGAGTTGTAGGGCTCATCACCGAATTTCAGATTTAAAATGACCTCCACGCTTCATCTGGTCCGGCCTCCTTATTTGGTGGATGCAAATCTGAGGCCAAAGACTGATATGGACTGAACCGGGGCGCCTGCTACTGATCGGCAGAGCCGGCTGCACTCGGCCACCTGCCAGGCGCGCCCCCTGCGCATACCACATCACCACCCCCCGGCCTTCTCAAGAACGGTTCCTTTTCAGGGAGAATCTCATGGAGGACGTAGGATGTGAGATACACGTAGAGACACTAACAAAGGAGAGGGTGCCTCAGAAAAGGGAGAGCGGTGTGAGCAGGAAAATGCAAGGCCAGGCTGGCGGAAACTGTTCCACACGAAGGGAAATCTAGGGGGGCAGGGGGGCTCTGCTGTGGAGCACTGTGACCTTTTGGCTCTAAGGAATTTAAGATTTTATTATGCTGCTGGGAGCAGGGAACCTGAAGGTTTTGTGAGACGAGAATGCTATAATGGAAGCAGAGGAAAGACAGCAGGGGACTCCAGGCCCTGCAGGCGGAAGAACCAGCTGGAGGACTCTGGGGACAATCCCAGCATATGGTTCTAAGGGTTCTAGGATCAGTGGAAATAAAAAAGGGAAGACAGAAACAGACCTCATACGAAGGAAGAGGAGGAAACCCAGCACAGCTGGCTGTCAAAGACAGTTACAGGGCATTCCTGGGGTGAGGCTCCGTGCGGGTGAGCAAGAAAGTGGAAAAGAAACAAAAATGAAGGAAGCGAGTGCTTGGCTTTGAACAGGATGGTCACTTCGAGAGTGAGAGCTGAATCCTAAATCCGTCTGCCCCAGCTTCTAGCACACGCCAGCCTCCAGTGGGAGCACTGGGGCATCATCAGCAACAGGGCAGACTGCTGGCTGGCGTGTGCCGCCTGACAGGACACACTGAGAAGGCAGCACGATGTGTGTGACCCTCCTGCCAACGTGCGTGACTTAACCTCGTCACGAGGAAACAATGAACCAACCCCGACTGAGGGACATTCTAGAAAACAACTGCAATCTTCAAAGTGCTATGTCAGGAAGGTCAAGGAGAGATGGACTGTTCCCGACTGACGAAGCTGAGAGAGACGTGAAGAGGAAACACACTGAGTCCGGACTGGATCCTTCTTTGCTATGAGAGACCTTATCAGAACAACTGGCAAAAGCCGAATGGGGACGAGGACTGGCACTGTCGTCTCCCTACCAACATCCCGACTGACGGTCATGCAGGACAATGTCCCTGTTTGTCGGAAATGCACACTCAAGCATTCAGGCACGATGGTGTCGCTGCGTCAGCAACCTACTCTCACGTGGCTCAGGAAAAAAGTAGTTCTTTGTGCTGTACCAGCAATTTCTCTAGAAGTCTGAGACTGTTTCAAAATAAAAAGAATTTATTAAAACAAAACGAAACAAAACATAAATCTTACCCTTCACCTTCCAGTTCTTCTGAGGCGATGGAAAGGACCTGAGACGGAAAACAAAATTGCTTTTCAAATAAATGCTCAAAATGCTTCCGACCACAGATTATTCCTAAAGTGAAAATAATTCTGAATTTGACCACTCTAACACAAAACCCTCCAGCAGCTTCATTTTTCAATAACCGGATTCTTAGCGGGGTCTTGAAGTCCTCCAACTCAGGGGCTGGCAAACCACGGCCACGAGCCAAGTGTTGCCCAGGGCCTACTGAGCACCGACGGGCACGCAGCCACACGCACTCGCTGGCCTGTCGCTGCGGCTGTTTTGGCACCACTTCTCAGAGTTCAGTAGTCACAACAGAGGCCATCTGACCTCTAGAGGAAGCGTCTGCCCGCTGCCGTTCACCTCAGAGCCCCTCACCAGGAGCTGAACACACAGGCCATGGCCTCCCCTAAGCTGTCCACACAGCGGCCGGCAGAGCGTCTTTTCGACGTTTACTGAGCTCAGCACAGAAAGGCCCCCTCTCCCCAGGTTCCCGCATGCCCGAGCCTCTGCTCAGAGCGCGGGCTGTTGTGAAACTCCGCAGCGGCAGCCCAGACAGCGCTCCGGTGCCAGCGATGACTCAGTAACTGAAACCAGGACCGCAGCCTCTGGACGTTCTCTGTGCCACGGGGCTGCGAGCCCCAGGGACGCCTCCGGCCTTCCCCTCCCGTCCAGACCCACGTCAGCTGAACCCACGAGATCAAAGACTCGGGCTGCAACCGGCATGACTATCCCAGCGTCTTTTAGACGAGCTTCGAAAGAGATAAATGCAAACGAGATGTGCGGGACAGTTTGGGACTTTGTTTCCCAATCAACTGTCCTTAAACGCTCTGCACTGTAAGGACCTCCTGTCACCCCCATGGAATCTGCCAGAAAGCTAACCCCAAACGCTGGCCGGATCTCAGTAAATTGTGGCTTCTGTTTCCCAACGATTTCCTTTTCGTCAAATCCTACTTCCCTGCGGCCCCCCTGGGCTCCTGGTTACGTACGTGAGTGCCCCGCTGAAGGTTGGCGAAGTGCACGTCGGGAATGAAGAGAACAGGCTGGGTATCGAGATCGATGAAGGGCCTGAAAATCGTTATGTCCATTCGTTTGTGGGAGGGAAGCAGTGGCACTTTGACATCAGAAACTGAAAAGAAACGGGGAGGCCACCATCAGCAGCTTATTTCTGTACCCCGGATACAGGCCACAGCATCTTCCCCAACGTTTAAGAAACTTCAATTGCACCTCGAGGAGGTACACGTCACGTGGCCTGAACTAAGAGGAAAACCAGCTGAGGTGGAGGTACATGCTGTCTGTGTTTACTATACTGAATCATTCGCAAAGCAACGTCAGAGGAGAAAAGGTACCTTCAAGCGTGAGCGCACACACACACGCACGCGCACGCACACGCACACACACACACACACACGCACACAGAAGACGTGGAGCAAAGGCAAAGCACCTGCAGCTTTGTCTGACAGGCGAACACAAGTGTGCAGGCTAATTCGGAAGCGGTTTCGCCGTAGCTGTCCTCATTAAGGAACTGACATCTTAACAGCAACTCTTCCTCCACCTGGGAGCACACACCTTCCCTTCGTCCCTTCCACGTCAGAAGCGAGCCTAAGCACGACTGTCTAACTTTTAACTTACAAACTCTCAGACTCCACCTTCCTGCGTCGTCTGACCCCGAAGCCCTCAGTGATGAGTTTTCCCAGTAAGTTAGCTGTTCTCTGAAGTGACATCGGGAGTTTGCACTTTGATGCCAGTTGGAGAACCCTGACTAATGAGCTCCAGGGCAAATGCCTGCTGAGCCAGACAGAATGTTCAAAGAACAGATGCCAAGCCCACGTCCGGCAGAGGAAACACGGGCACCAAGCAGCATTTTTCCCCCCTATTAGCTGAGAGATCCTCGATTTTGTGACTATGAATATTGGTCACATTAAAAAGAAAAAAAGGTTTCCTGGTAAAACATTCAAACAGGGGCCCTATAGAGTCTGCAAACGATAAACGACGATACCCAAGAAAACTACTCTCTTTTGGAATTAAGACATCCCAAATTCTGAAGGGTGTTATTATTCTTAAAAATCTAGACAATTCCATTTCTATCGTCAGCTATTCAGGTGGAATGTGTGCTGTTTTCAGGACTGGAATCGGCAACCTGAGCTAGAATAGCTGAAAGAGCCTAAACTCTGAACAACTCAAGAATACTTAATGTAGTGCCCCAAGAAAATTACTTATTTTGGCCATTCATCTGTTTTTGTATCTTGTAAGGAAAGACATGCTACCGCTTCGCAGTAATAAAAAAGAGCCACTTTTCTGTCTTCTGCTTGAAAACTCAAGGCACCAATCTGCACGGAAAGGTCTGAAATGCTTGGAGGGAACATTTCTACTTACAGGCATTCAACTGGGAGCTGGGGTCAGTACACTTGCCTTTTCTTTTGCTTTGTTTTCGTTCTTCGTCCCTGATTTTCCGTTCGGCTCCCTATAGGTAAAGTCAAGGCAAGACATGATTCTGTTTATCCGATCTTCTTTAAAATATTTAGCTCTTACCCAGACCACTGGAGGGAGGGGGATGGAAATATCTCCTCTTTGGAAATAAACTCCATTACCTATTATAGGCATGGAGCTTATCACCGTACTTCTAAAACGCCTACTCCTAAAACTATGTTTAACTCTGAAATAAAAGAGAAATGTTTATTTAAACAACAGAGTAAAATTCCCCTCAGCAGTGGACGTGGCCAGGCTAAATGAAAGCCTGAGAGGATCTGCTGGCGTACCACGCCACCTTCAAAGTCAGTGGCTTTTCCTGTTCTCTAGCAACAAGAAAATGAAAGGAAAAGTCCAAGTCGACTCTACTTCAAGTGTACGTTTCTATCTGGGCAAAGCAGGATTCTCTCCAAGGACCTGGCTTCAACTAAGCGACAAGTATGACCAACTATTACGCATGAGAGCAAAGATTTAACTAGAAAACTGCTCCCAGTTGAAGAAATGTGCTCCCACTCCTCTGGAGGGAACACGCCTGCATGAGGTATGCCATCTACATGCCATAATCCACAAAAACAAAGAGCCATGTTAGGAATAAACATGACCTGAAATTAAACAAGAACAATAAAAAGTTATTAATCCCTTTACTTGACCTACTGGCATTCATTTCTCGATGGCCCAGATTTCTTTACAGTGCTATCCAGGTAAGTATGAACCAGTGGCTTATTTTTCTGTAAATTTCCTGGCAGCAAAGAGAAGCAATAAAAGCCACCCCAACGATTTGGGCACTATCGTACGATAAAACCACATTAAAAAACAAACAATACAAAACCACCTCTGCTTCTTCTAGAAGGTATTATTGTACTAGCAGATCGGTAAACACACAACCTGCTAATAAAAACAGCTATTAATATCGACAGAAACATTACCTAACATACAACAGGTAAATACCCCCAATCTCCCAGCCACTACTGCATGGAATTGGTCCGTCTCTCGCAGTCCTTTCTTCGTCTAATCATTTTATTTTGATGATGAATTACAGGCCCCCCCGCAAGGTAGTTTTACAAAATAAGCAATTTTCCTCCTTATGCATCAGTTACATCTCTAGAGAATAAGGGATTTCTGCTCCCAGTCCAGATGGAGGAAATGACCAGACCTTCCGCCCAGACTGCATGAAGAGGCTTGTTAAGACCCTGGCGCCCATGCAACCAACGTGCAGCACCAAGGTGAGCCTTCGGGTAGACCTCTGGCACTGTCACACTTTCCGGGCTGTGACACAGGGGGTGACATGTGGTGGTCTCCTTGGGCCAGGTTCCCCGGGGAGGAGACAGCTGAAAGTTCAGAGGGGTCAAGGCAGCAATGGGGAAGGAGTTACAGAGAAAGAAGCCCAGAGACCTTCAGAGGGCCCCCAAACACTCAGCGGAGCACGGACAGCACATGGGTGTGGGAAAGCCCTGCAGCTGGGCAAGAACATCTGCAAAGACGAGAGGATCGTGCCTGAACCTCGCACAGGGCCCCAGGGCCTGTTCCCACCAACCAGCGCGGCGGGGAGGAGGGTGAGGAAAAGCGCGGCTCTGCAGCCAGACCACCAGCCCGGGGCTGAGCGCTGCCCAGGGCCCGCCTGTCAAACCAGGGAGAGACCTGAAAGGGTCGCACGGTGCCAAGCAACTTCACTCGATCTCAGGACAAAGTGCAGGGGGGTTCAGAGGCTCACAAAATCACCCGGCACCCGACAAGGGGACTCCCAGCGTCCGCTGTCCAGGAAGACGCGACTGGCATGAGGCCGGCACCGAACCACGAAACCAGCCCCGCCCGGCACACAGGTGGGACAAGGGTGCGCCCACAGTTCTTATCACTGCGGCCCGCGTGGCCAGAACGCTGGTGAACAACGGAACGTGTCAGAGCAGAGACTTGAGAGATGTGAAATCAATCGAAGCTGATTTTCTAGGGAGGAAGACTGCAAAGTCGGAGATGGAAAATACACAGGATGACACTGACACGACAAGAGACTGATGAACGTTAAGATGTAACAATACAAACCATCCGAAATGAAACGGGGAGAAAAAGTCAACCAAGAAAACCAGAAAGAGCCTCAGTGAGCTGCGGGACAACTTCGAGCAGCTGCACATACACGTCATTGGCTTTCCCAAAGGAGGAAGGAGAGGACGTACTGAAGAAACAATGGCTTACAAATTTCCAAATCTGATGAAAACTAGAAACCCACAAATCCAAGAAGCTTGTGAACTCTAAGCGCAAGAAATATAGACACATCAGAGAGCTCGAAAGCAGTCAAAAGAGAAAATCTTAAGAACAGCAAGAAAAAAAAAAGCACGTTAAGCACAGAACAAAGGTACTGATTACAGTGGATTTCTCATCAGGAACCACGTGAGCCAGAAGACCCAGTCACATCTCTGAAGCTCTAATGAAAAAAACCAGTCAATTAGAACGTTATACCCAAGTAAAAAGATCTTTCCAACTTGAAGGAGAAATAAAGATTCTTTCCAGACATACAAGGGCTGAAAGAATTCGTCACCGGTAGACGCATGCTGCAAGAACTATGGAAGGACACTGATGACATCACGGAGAGCCCTGCAAACTCAGGCTGTCCGGCCCCTTCTCTGTCAGCAACTAGGGAGACTGCCCTGGGAACTCACGTTTGTCCCCAGTTAATGCTACTGAATCTGGGTGTCGGAGAAAGCTCTGCGAGCCTGCAAGGTCCCAGGCCGTCCACCGGGGCCAGACGCTCGCACTGCGTAGCCAGTGTGAGCATGAGGACAGCAGGTGTCTGGCAGCAAACACACTGCGGTTGTCCAGCCCTTTCTAGCAGTCTTAGCTAACACAGAGGAAAGAGGAGAGCTGGCAAAGACAGACAGCCCAGGGTGTCAGTGGGAAAGCCAAAGCCTTCTTCCCTCTTCGTTCGGGGCCACGCGCCCATCTTCGGGGCTGCCCAGTTCTCATGGACACCGCTGTCTCTAGTCCTCAAGGCGCAGCAGGACTACAAGCTTCTCTTTGCATCTAATGTAGCCGAGCCTCTGGCTCTGCACCTGGCAAAAGCCATCATCTCTTCTCCAGAAAAGGAGAGTCACAGCAGAAAAGAGAAATGACACTGAAGTCATCTGAGCCTACCTGCCACTTGGGGAAGAACTGCATCTTCACCTCATCCTCTCCTGCCTTCACGGGCTGCTGCCAACTGGAGAGAGAGCTGGGCAGAGGGCGGCCCTCTGCGAGTCATCCACATGGGGCCTTCAGACACGGGGCTCAGGAGGAGCCCGACTCTGTGGCCCCTGCCTAAGGCCCAGCAAGCTGAGGGGCCAAAGCGGACCGAGCGCAGCCCGACGTGCAGCCCACGTGTACCACGCTGACTCTGCCACGCACGCCCGACACCACCTTTCTTTTGGCCCTTGTCATTTTCCTATTAAAATAGCTCTTCTTCCCTGTATGTCTGTGCATGGCTACAACAATAACTGCTAATTTAATTTAAAGTATCTAGTATTAGCAACAGTACACTCATCACTCACATGGAACTGAAATACTGAAAAAGATCCTGCTTTTTTCTGTGCGGATGAGTATACCTCACACACTTCATCCTAAGTGTCCCTACTCAATGTGACCGCCTCACCTTGTCACAGAAGACCTTTATCTGGCAGTACGCCCGATGCACGGGCTTGTTGCTCCGGTTGTTATAGCTATAGGTGTCAATCTGAATGTTAAGAGGCAACCCCTTCACACCCTTCTGAGAAGAGAAATCCGTGCTCAAGCAGTTCACAGAGATGAAAACCTGCAAAAGAAAGAAAAGGTTCCGTGAGCGACAGACACCGGTGGTCAACCAGAGCGTGGCTTGCGAGAATAACGGCATCGCTGAAGTAACTCGGACGTGTTCTGAACGAGAGCTCAGCTTTTCATTTAAAAGAAAACCCTAAAAAATAAAGGGTCTATTTTAAAACTGCTTTGGTCATAGGAACGGCCGAGTTAGGGAAAAGCAGGCGGCAGCAGCCTCGAACCGCCGTCTATTTTTCCTTCCAGAACCCTCATTTAACAGCACGCGGAGGATGCGCGTGGCTGTCTTTCTTCGTGTCATTTTAAAACGTTACCGATGCCACAGGTTCTCTCTGCAGCTGTTCCGTGGCCTAGTGCCCACTCTCTGGGACTCTGCCTGTACGTGTCAGGACCACCGTTTAGGACTGCACGCAGCACCTGATGTCCGAGCATCCTGCGATGTGTGCCATCGGTGTGGCGCACCGCCCACGTGGTGCTGGGGGCTGCTAGAGCCCCAGGCGAGTCTCTGCACAGCACACGAACGTGCCCATTCCCCCATTTTTGTGATTCTGGATTTTAATCTCTCCACGGTGGCCACAGGTTGGAGCCTCCCTTTCACCCGTCCGGTTCTAGAATCTGTCTGCTGCATGAGCACCACGCAGTGGACGTTACTGGAATTACAGTTAAAAACGGGCCGGCGCATTTCAAAGCCCAAGACCCTTAACAGCCCCTCAGGCTCTAACAAGGGAGAAGAGAGCTGCCACACGTGCGGGTGCCACCAGCTGAACCAAGACCCAGACAGGAATGAGCGTCATTAAATTAGAAAAGGGTGAAAACTCTCAGAACAGAAGATAAAAGAGAAGGGAGTGGAAGGAGAGGGTAAGGAGAGAGAAAAACTACGGCTGCAACGTCAAAGAATGCTCTCTGGAAGGTATGCAAAATGCTGGAAGGGTTTTTATTCTTGCTCTAGTCTCTGCACTATTTCTAAGCAAGAGAAGGCCAAAGATGCCAAAAGCCTGAGAACTTGTCCCTGAACAGATTCAACGTCCTCTCTCATCGTGTGCCTTCGCAAGCTCTCCACTCAGACCTTCGAACGTTCATTCCAGCCTCACCGCTCTGTCCCTGCCATTCTTCCTCCTCCGGTCCCAGGCCAGGTCACGCCCACAGAAGGTTCCTGTTCGCCCCCAACTTGTACCATGGGGCCAACAGCAGTGACACCATTCACTGAGCACCTGGCATTTCAAGACTGTGCTGTCACTTCATACACATGATCTCGTTTCATCATCGCCGCAACCCTGGCAGACAGTATTACCCCTATTTTACAGGGGAAGCCTGGAGAGACTTTAACACTGTCCCCAAGGGCGAAAACGAAGGACTGGGACTCGTGCCCGGGACCCCCCTTTATGCTCTGCTACTGCTCTTCCCCAAATCGACGTTTCATCCTAAACAGCGGCTTTTCTTTACCACCTGCAATGCTCTGCCAGTTTTGAATGTGTATATTCATTTACATTACCCCGGCCAGATGGTAGGCAGGGTCAGCATTCTCTGCTTTGCACCTTTCTCAATACTTAGCAGCATCTGATCTAGAATGGCCTTGTCCTGCCTGCTGTGATTTTCCTTCCAGTTAACTCATGTTCAGTAAATAAGCAAGCTGATTTAATTTTAAATACCTAAATCTAAACAGGCACATGTGAATTTCAAATCCATTACAGACACTTAGTGCTCTGACTTTATCTTCTCCTATATATTTTTAAAATATACAACCCATAAGTCAAAGCTGAGGAGAGAGTCTATGGAACAGATGAAAGACAAACCAGACAGACAGACAGAAAGGCAGACAGACAGACAGTAGTCCATGTAAACAACCGAGCACGTAAGGTAACCGAACCACTGTGTTTTTTATTTTACAACCAGTGGACGACCTAAACTTTTCTCTGTCACTCTAGGCCACATGGCTCAATTCCTAACACAAGAACAGCCGCCTGGGAAAGTGACGCTTTAGCCTCAGCAGGTCCAGGAAGTCTCTGCCCCAAAGCCAAATTCCCTTTACAAGAGGATTTCGTGGTAATCCAACCTCAAACCTAGCCTCCCCTAGCTCCCCGGGTCAAGTTCCTCTTCAAGGCAGAAAGAAGCAGGAGCCAGGTCCCAGGATCCACATAACGTGGAGGCTTCGGAGTGGCATCGCCCTCACTGCTACCCATGATTACGTAAAACCTCTTTCCCACATACATTCTCTCCCATTTCTTAAGTCAATTCTTTCCAAAGTTACCAGTTCCCTAAGTGTATCAAAGGAAGTTCACGGCATTCCTAACTGAGCAGTAAGAAACGCCGCCTCGTCTAGCTAAATGCACAAACCTACCAACGGCCAACAAGACGTGCAGCAGAGGCTTGCCAGGTCAGCGACATGAGGTACCAGAAGGAAGGAGGGCTGAAGACCCAGAAGAGGAAACTGGGGGCAGCGCTCACGAAGCCTCCTGCGACAGTGTCCATGGCAAGGACAAGCAGGACAGTCGTGGGGACACACTGGCACTGAAGGGGACACGCGCCGCGTTTACGCCGCAACCAAAGGCTGGCAAGAGGGCACGGTGCCGGAAGTACGTTCTAGCAAGAGGCAGCGTGCCCAGCAGGACAGAACTGGGTCCGGAACCACACGTGTGCCTGGTCCCAGCGCCGTCGCTACTTAGTGCTGTGATCCCGGGAAGGCCCTCGTGCGTCTCACGCAGGGCTCAGTCAGACGATCTCCAGATCGCTTTAAATTCTAGTCCCACGGCTGCATGATGAATCCTTCATCCCTACTCTGTGACTACTAGTGACGATAGTTCCGTGTGATACACTTACCAGTCGACCTCTTACAAATCCCCTTATTTTAGAAGAATACAGAACAAGGTTGCCATTTAAAGTAATCGTAACTGCTCGTGCAGAATTAAGAATCTTATGCAGCTGTGGTTCTCCAAGTGCGGAGCCAGGAGCATCCGCTCTGCCCGGGGACCAGATGCTTCCCACCGACCCAATCGGAATCACCCGGGGGAACGCCAGGCCTTGCTGCCACCCCAGCCACACCGAGAGGTTCCGCTCTGGTTGGCTGGGGTTGGGTTCCAGACATCAGGGCTGTTTCAGCTGACCCCCAGGTAATTCTAGTGATGAGCCAGGATAAAACCCACTCCTGTCAAGTGACAATCCTCTATACTTACACAAAAGGTCTCCTCTGGCACCAGGACACAGAGATTATTAACACAAGTCCTAAAATATGGTTTCTTTTCTTCAAAGACTTCAGATATTCTTACATGTATTTATATGTACCCCATCACGGTTTTTAATAAATTTTTTTTAGAGGGATAGTCCTATCACATAAGAACACTCATTTAATCAATGGAAAGACATCTGTTAAAGGAAATTCTCAACCTTGTTATTTAACATGCCATGCAAATCCTCAAGAACTCATAGTTCATAAGTGACCAGGAAAAAAAAAAAGTTAAAAACGGATCAAACTCAATTTTACGTTTATGCCTTAGGTGACGTGACTTTTGATTTTCACAGGAGTTGACGTTTGTGGATGAACTGTGCGCTCAGGTGAGGGTGTCAGGCGTCTGAACTACAGTGCGAGGCTGACTTGTGATGTCCTCCACCCTGAGCTGCAAGCTCCTGAGGACAGACACAACACTCAACCAGCCCTTTGTACCTGGTACACAGTGCCACATAACACAGACGTTTAAACAAAAGGAAAATGCAGAGGGGGTAGTAAATAAATATGGCCCAAAGTATAATGTAGAAACAGCTTTCACGTGTTTATGCAGACCAGGAGCTGGCTTTTTCTGTGAAAGGGCCTAGGAGTCAGTGTTTAATCTTCGTGAGCCACACGCAACTACTCAACTGTGCAGCAACAGTGCAAAAGCAGCCACAGACAATAAGTGAACAAATGGCGTGGTGATGTTTCAATCAAACTTTACACAAACAGGCAGCTGGCTGGCCAGGGCCCAGAGCTGCGGCTTGCTGACACCCGACCCAAACCGCTGCCTGAACTGCTCAGACAGTCATTTACCCTTACATCATCACAATGTAGTAAAGGGGGAGGAAGTGTTGATTCCCTTTTTGTAATTCAGTATTTCCACGTTCCACACAACTGACTTCCTGCAAAGACATCCACTGTGGACTTCTTGCTAACGTGTCACTGACCCAGAGAATCACACGTGTTCAAGCAGGGGACTAGTTTTGCGGGAGGAGCTCAGCATCGGGGAATTTTTATTCCGGAAGGTGATCATCTCTAATCAGAAGCACCCTGAACAGATGAGCAGGCAGGTGTAGGAACGTGAGGCTGACCTCTCCTGTGGGTCCCGGGGCAGCGGCCAGGCAGGCCTGTTCTGTTCCATTCCTCATAGCGTTAACACTTAGCGTTAGTTCTACCGAACGGGCGACCCCCCTGAACAAGCAGGACAATAGGCCACGTCACCTAAGTCTGCATAAAACAAACGTCCAGGCCCTTCTCACCATGTAGAAAAACACTTTCTACAATGTGACTACAGAAAAACCCCAGTATCTCCTGCTGAGGGCGGGAAAGAGGTAAAAGGAAGGATTATTATACATTCGATTCCTTTTCTATAAAACCCTTAAACTGACCTATTTCTAAAGTCTGAGAGTAGGCTGGATGACACGCGGCCTTCCTTCTCTAGAAAGATACAATGATCTTTAAGACCTTAAATGATGACCTTTTGTTTTCACCCTTCCTCCCCACTGATTTTGAGGAAAAGTTTGATTTTATTCAAATAATTGGAACATAAATCTCAAAAGATGAGTAACTAAGGTTTCCACTCAAAATCACTACGAGAGAGGAAAAAAGTAACCACATAAATAAACTGCTGAACAGGTCAAAGATGCTCTGCAAGATTCCTTTTTCAGCGTCCAGACCATTTTTCTCAGACAGTTCCTCATTCTTGGCTGAGAATTCGTGCACTCAGAACTTTTCCAAAGATATGTCTTCAGACCTCAGTTTAAGAATGAGAGGACAGCAAAATAAAGACCGACGTTATCGCAGGATTGCTGGTATAGGTGTTTTTATTCTCAGTGCTTAGAAGCACGACCGAGAGGAAATCAGATCCTGAACTAGTTGGTAATGACCCTCCCAGGAAGCACGATGGCAGCCGCACAACACTGTTCACACAGCTGGCTGCCTTCTCTGCCACTCCTCCAGGGGAGAAAAAGGAGGGGAAAGGACACAAGAAAACAGCGCCGAAGACACAGGTCACCGTCAGACGTTCGCTTCCCAGGCAATAAAGCGAAGGAACTGAGGACAAATTTGGTAACCCCCCAACTTGGCTACACTTCTGGGGCTTCATCGTCCACCCCAGAAGCGCAGGCACGATGCCAGGAGAACGCGCCGGCTGCCTGAGAGGGCAGCCTGGCTGCGGGCTTTAACAAGTGAATTTTATTTGTGCGGAGAAATCAGAGCAATATTTTCACCCACCCAATTCACAGAAAGAAAGTGTTAGCAAACCACTTGGAATTCATCAGCCAAAAGTTACAAAGCTTTTAAGTGGCTGAATGAGAAGCTTAAACGATAAAAGCGACTAACTTAAAGTACGTGAGATTTTAAAAAGTACGTGTTCTTTTAAAAAACTTGATCACAACAGTAATTGTTCTACGTTATTATTCAGATACAAGAAAAGAGCTCAATATCCAAATAACATGGTCTTAATTCCCCCCCACAGAGATTTAGGAAGAATTTTGCATGATTTTATCACATCACTGCTGTAACAGGGAAAACAGTTTCCTCTAAACCATAATATGGTTTTCTCAGTGAGTGGAATAAAATACTTCAAAACGTGAACATTTAGATTCACTAAGGACAACATAAACCACCCTTCTGACAGTCTGGGTAAAGTTTTCTTTTTAACGGAGTTTTTCAAAGGGATAAAGTTTTCTTTTTAAGGATCTGATTTTTAAACTAAAATAGAGTCACGACGTGTTATGCTCCTGAGACTGGCGTGATGCACTTCTATTTCAGGTAAAGAGTCTTATCTCTGTTCCCTCGTCGCCCAGGTCAGGGAAAGGAATGAATGAGCACTCCGAACATGCCATCTTTATTTAATACTTGTCACTCGGTCTCACTGCACTTATGAGGACTCTCAGTCCCTTGAGGGCAGAGATTGCGCGTGATTCATTTTCTCTTTCCCCCTCTGTATTTCCCTCCCCTCCACTTCCACCCCTGACTTGTGGATGTTGCCATTTCCTCTTAAGAACTGGGTCTCTGAAGGCGGGCTGTCTCTTCCCATGGTGTGCACCTAGGGCCCGGTGTGACTGGCACACTTGGGGGCCTGGGGCACCCGGGGTATGGTCAGTGGTTCCACCTTGGGGGCGAACCCAGGACCTTGAGTGTGTGATGCAGATGTGCTAACTGCTACACTATGGAGCCACTCCTCTGTGATTCATTTTTAAAATTTCTTCCAGTGTTTAGTATATTTTTTATGTTTCTCCCAATGTCTATGACTAATGGTGCAGAATTAGATGCTAATAATGAGAGACAGAAAAACCAGGGGTATGTGAAAATCTACACGTTATCTCCACATCTTAAGTTTCAAATCCTCACAAAACTTTAAAATACACATAGTAGCACCCCCCCACACACACACACAAAAAAAATCAGCAAAAGCACTCGATTAAAGAGAAGTTTACACCAACTCACCCTTCTTTCTTCCACACTAGTCGAGAGCCCTCTCAACAATAAAACGGCTACAAATCAGGTGATGAAATTAAAAAAAGAGACTGCTTCACGGGCACTGGGCAACTGCCAAATACCGTTATCACTACAGAATCTTAATCACTTATTCTTACTCAAAAATTTTCAACAGCTCACCACGGTCCATGTTTCTTTACTAAATTCTTTAGCATTCAGGATGCTATTTGTGATGCCAATCGATCTACTCTTCCAGCCATGTCCTCTACCACTTCAGTATTTCTCAAATGTAAATAATTTATGTATCCTTCTGAAAAGAGAGAAAAATTCCTTAACCCTTAAAAATATATCTAGATCCTAGTTTGAAAAATACTAGTCAAACTGCTATAAAAACATGTGATCACACTGCACTCCAAGGACTCATCTGGCCTTTACCTGGCTCAAACCTAATACCTAAGACCAACACTAGCACTGAAACCTCTTGGCAGCAACTGACATCCAGAATATACTTAGGATTTTAAAAAGTCTTATCACTGAATTTAAAACATAATATTAAAAAACTCAAAAAGAAACTCCAATCCCAATTCACCGGTTCACAGACCCAAGGGTTTGAGACAAGCTCGTTTAGAGGGTAAAGTTCAAAGTCTTTACTTGGCCATGCCAGGGCCTTCAGGGTCTGGTCCCTCCAGCTCCCGCCTCATGTCTCCCACACCACTGCTTGCCTCGGACGTCAAGCTCCAAAAGTGTTAGTTCTGCATTCGCACTTATCCAGGTCCTAGGCTCATTCTGGGCTCTGCACATTTGGCCAGTTCTTACTATGCTATAGGACTCACTCAAGTGTCCCCTTAAGGCGCCTTCTCGGATCCTTCTATTCTAGGGGAAGTTCTATTCCTTTGTGTTTACTTCTATGACTGTGCTTACTAGAGTGGCAATCTCCCCCTCTAAATTTGAGTTTACTGAGAACTAGGTCATGTCTTACTCATGAACACACAGTTAGTGTCAGCCAATGGGAAAGACATGTATGTTCACTGAATAAATGTCCCCAAATTCTTAAACTCCAACCAAATAAAACCACACAGTGCTATGATATTTGAGCTATGTCTACTTCATGCTTACAATGTACCTGACTCTTTGGCCCTCAAAACCTATGAAACTGGTACCATTCTGACCCCATCTCACAGATGAGAAAACCAAGGCTTAGAGGTAGGTAATTTGTGCCCACGTTCACACATTGCTAATGTTCACGTCTTTCCCCCAAACCGACGTGAACACCTAGGTCACCTTGGTAGAACCCAGAACGCCAGGCAGCTCTTTATGCACACCGAACATTAAATAAATATTTATTGAATAAGTAAATTAAGTATATAGCCCCCTCAATTAATGAGGAAAAAATTATGGTACTTAGAGGCTCGCTGACATACACGTAGAGAGAGAGATATAAGGCAAGCTCTAGGGCAGACATAAATCCACATAATGAACCATGATGTAATTTCTATTTCATCTATTCACTTTTATACTTTAAAACGTGATCGGCAACAAGTACCTTCCCATTATAGAAATGCAGGTACCTGCTTTGTATTTGATAATTAAATATTTCATTCCTTCACTTGACGTGTCATCTCGTATTGACAGGTGTGGTAATGTCTACAACTTTCTTAGATTCGAGTGTTACAGAAGACAAAGTCCCAATTGTTTCCTGCACTATACAACGTCTGGGCCTCAATATGTCAAAGCTGACTCAACTATCCCAGCTGCCCCTTTTCCACTTAAATTCACAACAACTACTCTGCAGAGGAAAAGAAAAAAAGAAACAAGGTCCAAACAGATTTTACAAAAATATTCTGCAAATGCAGTCTTTCAAAGCATCATGACAGATGCAGTCTCTTCCACAAAGCCTTCTCTGACTCCCTTAACTGAAAGCACTTTTCCCTAGAAATCATCAGAGCATTTTTTTTTAACCTCAATTATGACCTGTATAATTACATGGAGAGTGTAATCTCTTTTGAGGGCAGGTTTTATG
Source organism: Cynopterus sphinx (assembly GCA_030015415.1). NCBI lineage: Eukaryota > Metazoa > Chordata > Mammalia > Chiroptera > Pteropodidae > Cynopterus > Cynopterus sphinx. The sequence goes on along the minus strand of CM057383.1, from coordinate 2,180,043 downwards.
CTCGAATCATTTTTTTAATTCTCTCACAGCTCATGGATAGAGAAGTACAGTGAATAACTTGATGGATGAGTGAATATGTAGTTAAGAAAGTCAACTCTGAATAAAGAACCCTCATACACTGCTGGTGGGACTACAAATTGGTACAGCCACTATGAAAAACTAAGAATTGATCTACCATATGATCCAGCAGTCCCTCTACTGGGTGTTTACCCCAAAGACTTGAAAACTCAGATCCGAAAAGGTATTTGCACACCAGGGTTCACAGCAGCGTTATTCACAGTGGCCAGGACAGGGGAGCAACCAGTGTCCTACGACAGGTGACTGGCTAAAGCAGCTGTGGTGCATATGGACTATTACTCAGCCATGAGAAGAGATGAAAGACTGCCATTTGTGACAACATGGACGGACCTCGAGATGATCATGCCAAGTGAAATAAGCCAGAAAGAAAAAGCTGAAAACCACATGGAATCGCTTACATGTGGGATATGAACCTAAAAGCAACTAACAGGACAAACAGAGACTCATGGACATGGACAACAGACTAGTGGTTACCAGAGGGTAGGGGAGGAGAGAGAAGGCAGGAGGTAAACGGGTAAAAGGGGTCGAAATATGCGGTGACAGAAAGAAACCTAACTCTGGGCGGTGAACCCATAATGTAATATATATGCCTTACCGTTGAACTGTATACCTGGAACTTACTGGACTTTGTTAACCAATGTTCCCATAATAAAAAAAAAGCGAAAGAAAAAAAGAAAAAAATGTCAACTCTTTGCAACGTGACTTAAGCCAGTTCTTTCCCATAATAGTAACAGATTAATTACCTTGAATAAAATTTCCTGTGAGGATATTAGAAATGATTTAAATTTATATATAATGACAAAACAAACAAACAAACAAAACCTCTAAGGGAGAATGGTATTTTGCTCTTGAGAATCAAAGTATATAAAGTAGCTTTTTATATCTGCACACAGAGCTGAAAGCATGACTACCTGTGTCAGTATTACAGTTATTTGTGTATTATGATGCACAATTAAATCCAGTGAGTGCTAACTGCCTGATAAATACATGAAAAGAGAAAAGGTCTGTTAAAAAGAAAAAAGTGGGTTGATTTATCTATGGAAGATGCTTCAGAAAGTTGATAAAGATGTTTTACATTTTAAAAATGCACCTAACCTTGCTGTGTACCCTAAAAACACTGAACTTGAACACGAATATCAGATGCTTCAGTCTTGGCTACACAATACCTTTTACCCCCAGAGAGACAAGTGCCCAGGCTAAGGCTCTGAAGACACAGACAGTGAACAGATGAGAAGACAAAGCCAGGCCCATGTCTCCTGCTCCAGACTCAGCGCTCTCAAAATCACACTGCCACAGTGAAGCACACAAAGCTAAGGATGCGCCTGACGAAAACACTATTTGGTGAAGTAGGAAAACAGAAAAAAGTAACCGCCAAGAGGCTGTGAGCAGAAGGTTGTTTTTTGATCATGAGGCATGACATTAAAAGGTCCCTGTACTTCAAATCGAATTGGGAGTCTAATCAACTTCCTAACTGACTTCCTGTAAGTCATGAGATTTAGTTGATGACGGGAACCGGACAGACAGGCGCAGCTATCTTGGATACAGCCCCTGCTGTCTGAGAGTCTGTATCATATAAACCCACTCCAGGATTAAAATTCAGCAGAGTCAAATACACACAGAATATCCATCATTTCACTCCTAGATGTAACTACTAAATTGAAAGTAGAAATCTTAGAACAAATTTTAATTTAGCTGTCGTGATCAGAAAGATCTCTCTAAAACCTCTCTAAATAGCTCTTCTTAGTTAGAAATCTCCTGACAAATGAAATTACAATGTGAAGTCAGTAACTTAGCTTATTTTCCTCCCAAATCTAGCGATACTTAAGAACATAAAAATCATCATTTTCCGTATGTTTAGAAGTTACAAGTCAACTGAAACCAACGGAGTGGGAAACAGTTTAAGAAATCAACATCCAGTTCTCGGCTGAAGTCTAATCAGAAAGGAACGTTTACTGAGCATTAAACAGCAGATACTTAATGCTAATCAACATTCCTTCCCTTGACCCCCCAAACTTAAAAAAACCCTGATTATCTTAGATCTGTGTAAGTCTTGCAGTTCCCCTTCTTACTCCATATGTGTGGGCCTAATTAACTGGTGAAGCTCAAGAAGGTACCAAAGGCTGAGTCACAAACTCAGAAGGAGAACCCAGTTCCACTACCAACCCATCGGACAACCCTAGGAGTCGCAGTTCCCGCTGCTTAGATGATGCGAGGTAATCACAGAAATCCCACCACAGAACACCATCATGGACTAAAAGCTTTCAAATGTGCAACTAGTATTTGTGTCATTTCTCAGCCTATCAAATGACCATCGGGAGAAAAGAAAAAGAACTGGAAGGCTGGAGGAGGGAGGAGAGGGATGTGGGAAGAGCGAGGCACTGACTTGAAATCTTCTCACATCTCCGTGGGGCGTTCCCCTGAAGAAAAAACAAGGATCTAGTCATCATCCTTACTGTTGCCACAGTGCTTCCTTCCCACGCCGCCCACACAGCACCTTTAGTTTCTGCAGAGATTGCAGAGAGCCAGGGAAAAAGTCACCGGGGTGGGGGAGGGAGGCACGGGAAAGAGCTCCTGATTGATTCTGAAGGTACCTGCATTCTGTCTTCCTTCTGTCATATCCTATAAGCAGGACCTGGTGAACTTAAGGACACTTGGCAGATACAGTGATTTGGCACCTGTTGTCCCAAATAAGTAGAATGTTTGTTCTGAAATATGCAGAACTGGATGCAGGTGTGACACAAGGCAAACACAGACCACATTCCACCATCTCTAGGTACAGAATAGGACAGGTAAGCATATGGGTCATAGGGGAGACCTGGCGGCAAGCTGACTTTCAATCAAACTTTCTGATATAGTTTCCATTTTAAAAAAGGCTAAATAAAAAGTCCCTAAGTAAGTAATTAGTGTAGAGAATTCACTTATTTTTTACTGAAGGAGTTGGAGTCTTACAGGAAGGAGATCTGCCATATGAAAGAAACCTGAACTTCAAGGCCCCACATTACCTTGGAATCCCTAGTCCTGGGAATGCAGTTACTACTGTAAGGTCGGGACAGAATCGAGGCTCTGTGATTTAGCTTGCAAGTAGCAAAACTGGTTGAAATGACAGATTCAGAAAACCACTTTAGATGGAATTTCCAACAAGGACCTAGGAGAAGGAGGGTTAAAGTGACGAGCTGTCAAAATAACCAAGGTCTACAGAGGAGCTTTTTGTTTCTTGACAGTGGCAGGGTGGAGGAAGGGGAAAAAATCTGACAAAAAAAAAAAAAGGATGAAAAACGAATTCAAGTGACAGCACAAATCGTGGCTAAACAGACATGGTGCTTCAAACCTGTTTCACAAGATGCAGGCTTCACTACCAAACCAAGGCTTTCTTCAGCTGCCAAGTGTCTCCCTGTCCAATCAAAACCATCACGCACTTGGCCCTGACCCCAAGGCGTGTGCTACGGTAAATGCGTGCTATTGTTACCTGCGATTCTCAGTGCCCCCAGGATTCAGTGCATTTTATTTCACGTCAGCCGGAACCTCTGGCGTAGACACTGGAGTACGCTTTGTGATGTGCTTTCAAGCTAAAGTTCAACAAACCTCACTTTAAAAAAAAAATGGAAGAAGTTTCAAGGAGAAATCTTCCTCGTAATCAGACCCGAAACAGTTTTTTCCAAGCAAACTTTCCGATTGCCAAGAATTTATTCCATATCAGCTCATTAAAGGCATTCTCCACAAACTTCCAATCAAAAAATGTCTCGCTATTTCCAGTACCGATCAAATACACTTCTAAAGAGGCATGTGACTATCTGGCACCCCAAATTTTTATTTTTCATGTTGATAAATATGTATTTTCAAAATGCATAAAAGGAAACTCCCGCAGTGGAATGGACGTCATTTCAGAAGCCTCCACAGCCACCTGGTTTCTCGAGGGCTCTAAGGATGCATCACAGATAATGCGGTTCACCTGAGTTAGCCTCGCATCTGCCTAGACTTGAAAAGTCTCTTATCCTTTGTTTTAAAAGTAATGATGCTTCCTGATTTCTTTTTCTATTTAGGCCAGGGAGTAAACACTTTTGTTTTAAAGCTCCTGCCTACATTTAATTGCAATCGTCAGTAAGATACTGACTCACTTCTCTTGCTCCTCCCTCATTCACACTGGGAATTTCAAGTTGTGAAACAAACCAAACCTGTCCTTGCTTAATGCAGCCAAACATGGCAACACCTTATTTTAATGGAGCACTCGACTGATGCTTCACTAGAATGGAATCCTTATAAATGCAAGCACTACGCTCAGTCCAAACAAACTAAAAATTACTCTCACAACGAATTCCAAATATTATGCTGAGACAAAACAACAAACTGTTATTAAACTCCCAAACCTGCATCCCACAAGCACACACAGAAAGTCTGAAGTTCAAGTTCCCAGAATGGTCACACCCCTCCGACAGAATGAACTCTGCAAGCCTCAAGCCCTTCCCCAGGGACTCCGGGCGTTTCTGCCGAGACGAGGGGACGAAAGGGAAAGACAGCAACGCTCCATGCAGACACAACCCCTCTTTTTTGTTTGTTTGTTAGGATGAACCTCTGGAGGACACCTAAAACATCTGGCTCAGAGGGGCAACCCTTCAGGATGCCTTGGAGTTGCTTCTGGGGGTTGCTAGAACAGAATTAGAAGCAGAAGCCAAAGCGCTCTCACGGGCAGGGTTTTTCCTCTGGGGAATGCGACGTTCTGATTTTGTCCGGAATGCCCTGTTCCCTTCTCACAGACCAAGGCACCACACCGAAGGTTAAAAAATGAAGGGAACTGAACCACAAAGAGACAAAAAGTGTGTTGGAATGGACTCTGTCACCCCAAAGAGAGGCTCGTGCTATCAAGAAAGAGACGCAGCTGCATCTGCCTGCAGCGCTCGGGCACAGGCTGCACGGACGCTTCGGTCTGAAGGGCGGTGAAGACGTGAAGATCGCCAGGTTCCCGATACCAGCCCCGGAGAAACGCCCAAATCTGCAGGCTGTGCTAAGCCACGAGTGCACGACACAACAGACAACACCAGACTCCACAGCTAACCTGACAGTGCTCACTCCAGCAGGCGCTGTTCTGATGACCAGTAAATGCTTTGCTGTTAATGTTCACGCAAGGAAACGTGTGACCGACAGCTACGCCGCAACCATCGGTGTTCTAGAATGAGGACCTTGAAGTCACTACTGTGGAAAACGTGAGATGTTTTGTACTTCTGGGGTTCGTTACTTCCTTAAAAGACACACGTAATACTCATGGAGATCACAGCTACACACAGAGGATCACAGGATTCCAGAACTTCGCTTTAAACTGCAGCCGTTTTCCTATCTGCCATACTGTTTCGTTAACTATAAACAGACAAGTTGCTGTCCCAGAAACAGACATCCCTTCCTGTTAGTGGTACCCAGGCTTCCTCCGAGCTGGCTGCCAATGTGACTTGATTCCACTCAGCTGTTTTTTGGTTGATAATTTCCACTTCTGTGTAGTTAAGCAGCACTTGACTAACAATCAAGATAAAGTATTCCCTGGTAGCAAAACTGCTCTTCTACCACAGGAACTTATACCAGTGAATCCGCAACGCTAAGAATTCTTACACGTTTTAATATTCTCCCATCAAGCACACTCTCTGTCCATTTCAAGGTCTAGATTCTTGCCTCCTCAGGTGACCTCATTTCGATGACCAAGCAGCAAACACACTCCCACCTGGAGGACCAAGAGCTGAGGTACTGAGCAGGTAGCACTGCCTTGCTAAGTGTGATCACAGGCAAGGCTCCTTACCAGGGCCTAGCACAAAACAGTCATTCGAAGGAGTGAATTCTCTCAGGAACTGTGTTTTCCCTCTATTTACTTTAGCTCTTCAGGCTTTGAGAGGCTCTTACTTCATGTCATTAACCAAATCTCAATGCTGCTGTAAACACTCAGATTTACAACCCAAGATAGAAATTAAACCCCAGCCTAGATGAGCAGCATATCCAGACTTAGTCCCTCGGCTTTGGGACTGCTGAACTGTGCAGAACAGATGATCACAATTTACAAATTGTGTCTCCAAAGGTCATGATGTTGTTATGTGCAGGATCTCAGGTTAGCCCACAAAAGCCTATTTAACCCACAATTGTCCTGTACAATACTAGTGTTTTAGCCCGAGTCTGGCACAATGACTTGGATGTAGCAGGCACTCAAATATTTGTTGGATAAAATTATGAATTCCCGCAGCAGCAGAGAGATGCACAGCCGGCTCCGGATAAAATCCTGACATAGTCCTCCCACCTTCCTTTACACACTCCCTCATTTCCTAGTCCTCTCTCCCCAAAGTGACTAGTGCCCTCCTAGCTTACAAATTCGAAACTTCAGCACCTTGCCAGAGCACCATCTTTTAATGTTTCAAAGGTAACTAACTGCCTTTTCTTCCTGCCAAAATCACCTCCAGCAGCTGAGCTCAGCTGTACATCAGGAGGGGAGGAATCTGATTACGTTACTTCACAGTGAAATGTGAATATCTGATGAACTTTAACTTTGTCCAGATTTCTCTTTGAAAGATGTCTGACTACCCAAACAAATCTAATTTTGTGTGGAGCACAGAAAAACGAAGGAGCTAGGTCTACGCAGTGGAAAGATGAGTGCTGCCAGCGGGGCTGTTTCTAAAAGATTTCTAATTTTCAAAGAAACTTCCTTCACCACCACCACCACTTTCAAACTAATGACTTTACTAGTTCCATAGCTTCTCCAAGTTTTTAAGGTAACAGTAGCTACATAATTATGCTGATGAATGGAGTGCATACAGGGACAGTATAAGATGAATCCAGCTTGGACAGTGTTTTCCCCAAACTGGAATCTAAGCCAAAGTACTCAAGATTCGATCTGGTATGTCCTCAATATTTGATCACCTCTGAAGGGAGCAAAAGCTATAGGGAAGATTCAGATGTCAACAGTGGGACAGAATTCTGGTTTTACGCATCCTGGTATGGCCAAAGCATATATTAGACATCTTTAAAAAAAAAAAAGTGTGCAAGGGGGAGGAAGGAATGCCACATATCTCCAATAAACCCTTATGTTTCTGGGGGAGAACGAAGTGGATTTAGTAATCAACAAATGTAGCCTAAATTAGAACAAAAAAGGAGATACTTTCAGAAAAAGAAGTAACAAAAAAAAACCTATACAAGATTTAGCATGTATATTTGTTCACTCTAGCGGCCCTAAGGCACCAATTACTTTAAGTGTAAAAACAGAAAACATCAGCTTGGCCAGGGAAAGCAGAAAATCCAGATTCTTAGTTCCATCACCACTAGAAGTTGATGCCTGCTATTAGCTTCCAAAGGTAGCAAGGTCGCATCCTCATTAAGAAATGGCACAACCCCCTTCCAGTAGCAGGTCAAGGCTTAAAAGTCAGAGCTGGAGGTCTGGAAGGGGAAATGAAACTGAATTTACCTACAGCAATTAGCGATGCTATTAAGGCTACTTAAGACACGCCTCCAACAATGTTTCTCTTCAAGACAAATATGCTGAAGGCTTTCAGAATGAAACCAGCCATTATCCCTGCCCATCGTCTTGGCTTTCTTTACTCCCACCCAAGAGTGACACATCAAACAAACAAAGCACCCTGCCCATATGCAGGGCCTCTCTGCCAAGATCTCCACGCACTCTGACAAGAGTTTATTAATCCTGACGACACTCCAACAAAGAGGAGAGTTGGCACTATAGCCATTTTATTTTCCTAGGGGGATAATGGGGAGAAAACTGAGCTAGTGAACCAAGAGACTAACCCAAGGTCACAAACAAGTCAGAAACGTGAACTCAGGCCTTTCACATTCTCACCTCCTCCACAATTTCTCAATTAGTCCCTAATGGCTAATAGCAAGTATTTCTCTAGTTTGTTTTAAGAACAGAAGTACCTGTAGGGCATAGGGCCAACTCTTCTTAAAAGGCTGTTAGGAGCCAGCACACTGAGTCCTATTATAACATTTAAGTTCAAAATAACTTTAATGACAAATATATAAAATGAAAAGTTTACTTTTCCTCCTAGTAGCTTCTCTGTGGTGAATTAACTGTTTAATCAAGCACCAAACTCTCGACTAAGCAGCCTGAGGACATCTGTACAGGACTGAGGTGGTCGGCAGGAAAACCTTAACGCAATGAAAGAATTCCACCTCCGCACAGACTGGTGGACCCCAGTTACAAAGTCCTGGAGTCTTAGACACAAGTTTGCCGGGGACAGTAGAGGCCCGTAATAAAAAAGGAAAGCAACTGTAACAAAACTTAACACGGGTCTCAAGAATATGACCGTATTTTTTAAAAGCAATCCTAGGTGGTGAAAAATTCTGCAATATTTTAGCATCTAAGAGTATCTTATCTTATTCCATAATTGCTAAAATTCCTGTTGAATAAATAAATAAAATAAATAAACAAATAAAAGAGAAAAAGAGGTCACTGTAACTTTGTGCCTGGTCCCTGATATGGAAAAGTATTCCAAATAGGACTTCAAATCTTAAAGATCAGCCTTATTTGAACAACTATCTGAAAAATAATATATGTTTCTATTGTTTCCTGAGCTCCCAATTTTTAAACTAATGAAAAGAAATAAATACCAAAAGTCTAAGAAATGAGTGCAGAGAGGAATTCTACTAAAAGGGAAGAATGCCGTGAGAAAGGCAGAAACGAACAAAGAATAAATACTGCTGTTTTTCTGAAAAGGTATTAGAAATTCCAATTATCCAAACGACCACCTGAATTGGAGGCGACGCTCCGCTTGTAAAGCCTGAGAGAGGGGAATCATCTTAAACGCGCTGTCTTTAAAGAGGCGACAGGAGCCAGACTACTGGGAACGATGATGACTCGTACTCAAGGGCCTCTCTGAGGAAACGCCAACAGCTTCACAGACATTGTTCTAATAATCCTTACAACATGCCTGGAGGAGAGGAGAGACGGGTACCGCACTCTGCGACTGGGGACAGGGAAACGAAGCGCGTGGACGGGGAGTCTGACTCCAGGCCGGGCAGTGAGTGTGGCAGGCTCCCGCCACGGCCACCATGCCCCTGCTCTGATGTGCTGGTGTGCTGACGAAAACGGACTTTTTTGGAGGATGGATAGGAAAGGGGAGAGGGACAGCTTTATAACATCTGGGAATAAGCTGTACTTTCAGAAAAGTGGAATAATGAAAAAAGAGAAAGATCTCTAAAGAATCCAGCTGATTCATATAAACGAGAAGGGGGCACAGGGCTGATGAGACAACAGCTATTTCTTCTCCCAAAGTTCCAACTCATTTTCGTGCACTCATGACTTATGGCTATAACCTATCTTCTTAGCAGAGCTTATCCTCTCTGTTTCTTAGCAAAGAAAACACGGAGAACTGTAAAAATATCAGCTGTCAAATCATTAAGCTCCTCCCACCGTCCTCAAACAGCCAGAAGTTTAAGATCCCTGGACTTCTGGACTTACCTTTGCTTCATCATTAATGTCCCAAGTGAAAGAAATGGCATTATAAGCAATCTCCTCAATGTTACTGATGGTATTGAAGCTTTCTTTATAGTCAGCTATGAGAGTGACGAAAAGAAAAAGAAATTTGTGATTTCTCGTTCCAACATGCAATTATAGCAGTTCACAGCAAGATTCGGTTTTTTATATAATCACCTCTGGATAACTTAAATTAACACTCTATTGGGTTGAAAAAACTTCAAAAACAGAAGAAAAATCATTTTTGTAATAGAGGCAGGCTTAGATATAATTTTATCTCATTGTATCAAAATTAGGATATTTAGGACTAAAAAGTTTAAATAATTGTCTCAAGGTCACAAAACTAGTCCAGAAAACCAGAATTAGAATTCAGTTCTTTTAATTCTCTTGAAAAGAGAACATAAACACCATAAAAGGCAAAGAAAAAAGGGAACACTAAGACTAAGAGCCATCTTATGATAGCACAGTTTTATACAAAAATTATACATATAGAAGAGTAGGAGTTTTCATAAAGCTACCTCACTGAATACGGACTTGCACAGGTCTGCTGCTATGCCCCACGTGATGAACCTCTGGGTCTTTTTACAGAGAGAGGAGCTTAGTAATGCAACTCAGCACGTAACGAGGCAAGATTGCCAGGTAACTGCACATCAGCAGTATTTTTTTTCTTGCTGATTGGTGTTTTCCTCTCCACCTTACTATCATCTTCCAATAATCAGAATGAATCTCTTAAAAAGACATTACCCTTCAAAAAATGTGCAGGCCAAAAAGCAGGACGTTCTTATGGGAGGTGGCTCTATATAGCTTATGGCCCCAGTGTCGTATGGAAGGCCACTGCATGGGGCACACGTCCTTATGAAGGAAGTAATGTTAAGAGCACTGATTCCAGGAGGCCAAGGACAGTGTCTGGAACGGATCAGTAGCTGGCATAAAAACTCAAATGCTTTTGGCAGGAAGCTGATCATTGCCAAAAATAATTGGATTTAGAAAACTGGATGCTTGCGCCTCTGGGAATAAAAGCAGGCTCTGGAGCTACTTACCTATGTCAATGCATCTTTGTTTAGCTGTGTGCTGCCGGGAGTGCCAGTACTTCCAATGCCTTAACTGATCTTCTCTGCTTTTGTCTTCAGCAAAAACCACCATGATCACACTCTACAAAAGAGAACGTGCATTACAACACAAAGACACTAAAGGGTGAGTATCTTTTGGAAAACATACTTGGTTTCAGATTTTACAGTTAAACTGCATTGAAACTGCAATTTTAGATCTTCATTTAGATCCGCTTCAGACCTGGAAATATTAAGCTGTGACAGGTCTTTAAGAGAACAGAACTAAAAGCAGAACTTACTCGCACTTTGCTGATGGGGTGGTGGATCCCCTCATTGCTGCTCACTTCCTTTAAGGTGATAGGATAGAACTGGCCTTTGTTCAGGTATGTCATAGTGCTATCTCCCGGCTTCTGTCGGAGCGACTTTGAGGCTTCTAGAGTATATTCAAAGTTGTTCCTAAAGGACAAAAAGAGTCACAGAACTCTAATCCATTCTCTGGGAAGCTCCCTGTATGCTTTAGCTCAATCTTGAAATGCTTCGGCGTGGATATATGCAAATAGCAGACTACCAGGAAACCACCAACTGACCATGTCATAGTCTAAATAGCACTTGCTACGTTTTCCAAGCTAAATGTAATCTTAAGCAACACAGATGGACTACAAAATGCCTACTAGAAATTTCATGAAGTACTGTTAACCATCAAGAGTTTGGAGGCTAAGGATATTAAAGATGCTAATAAGTGAAAAGGACTTTGAAAGGAAATCTCGTAAGACATGCCGCCAATCTATTTACCCAGCAAAGGTTGTAAACAGGTGGCTGGCAGTCCTCGGATCAAATGTGATTTGGTCAGCGCAGTACTTTATGTTGTTTTTGCCTGTAAATTAAATCTCTTCAGATGGGCACCCCACAATTCTCTACATTTCCTATTACCTTACAGTACGATTGTATACCCCCCTGAAGTTGCTTGATAACCTGTCTAGGTGAGGGGTTGGCAAATTACACCTCTTTTGGTAAATAAAATTTTAAAATGTATTGAAATACAGTCACACCCTTTGTTTACACATTATCTATGATTGTTTCTGTACTAAGGCAGCAGAGCTGGGTAGCTGCAACAGAGGCTACATGGCCCACAAAGCCTACAATATTTACTATCTGATCCTTTATGGAAAAAATTCGCCGACCCCTGTCCTAGATCCTAAAGGCATTTCAGTTCTTGACTCCTGCAACTTGAGGCAGGTCTTTAAGGGAAGTCTTGATTCCCATAAAATCCTGGACTTTTAAATAACTTAAAAAATTTTCAAAACACATACACATAAAAATGCATAAGACAAAATTATAAAATGAAATCCCAGATGCCAACAAACCTAAAAGTATTTATATATGCTCATAATTAACTTGGAAAATATTCATCTTCCCAGTAAGTATGAGATATTATTTTGTGAAGTCTAAAGAAAGTGGTTATCAGGTCGGAAAAAAGTTGACTTCATTTATTTTATCATTAGTGAGGCTAATTAAAAAATAAAAGACTTTATCTACCCGATGTTATTCCTAAATTCTCACAGAATTATACACTTTTGGAAACAGAGAGACTTCAGAGATGAATTTAATCCCCTCATCCCTTAAGAGTCCATTCTACTACCATGGTATAAAGAAACCAAAGGAAAGAAAAAGCACCAACACCAAGAATTAAGGAAACATGAAACACAGCTCAGAATTCAAAACTGAATGCACTGAAGCAAATGTCCTCTAGCAAAGGAAGATTTTCTTACCACAGTGACTGTAGTAAGAGGCAAGTGAAAGCCCGCTAAAGCCACCTGATTTTTCAGTATCGAATTAACAAAAAGAAATGTCATAAAAGCTGAAAGTTAAAAATCAAATTAAAAGACAACCATTACCCAGAAACACTGTCAAAAACATAGTCCTCTGAATTCATGCCAGGCATCCGTAGACTGAGCTCCGAGGGGAAGAAAACCTGAAATATCAACGCAATGAGCCACAACTCTTTAACTGGTTATCAGGCTTACTAAAGACCAAGTCTGGTCCAGCACAGCGCACATGGCTTACAGCGACCCACTACTCTTTCGACATTTATTTGAAAATAAAAATTTTAACTCTGTGAAAACTTAGAAAATTAATAAGAACGAAAAATATCTGTTTTCTATGTCGCTCAATTAATTAAAACCACCTAGGTAGGAACTCCCACAGAGCGCTCGTCCCTTTCCCCTTTCCCAAACATCTCAATTCCATTCACATTCTAGAATCTGCAACCAAAACCTCAAGACTTTCAGCAGTCCGCACTATCACTGTACCACGTTAAGACAGGGTATGGAGTTGGCACATGGCTGGACGAACTGGTGCGTGCGCTCTCTCAAATGAGGTTACTGCTCTACTCCTACCTTTTAAAGGAGAGAGATGGTCCCCCATCCCTACCCCCACCCCCACCATTAAATAGTTTCAAACATCTTCAGTTCCTCATTTTTACCTGAGTAAGGTGTTCCATTACCACGAAACCCTCAGAAGTATCTGCAGTTCATTTGTAAAAGTCACACAGTGCACTTGGCATTAAGATCCATCTGCCTCCCTGACAATGCTACCAACCAAGAAGCACCAAGCAAGCACATGACAAATCGTTTTAGATTAAGACCAGTTGCAGGGAGCTTGTTTTGTTCTAGGGCAAAAGTTGAAAATGAACTATATGGATATATTTGTTGTCGATGGAAAATTATGTATATGGGTCTCTTTCTCCTTATCCAGCAAACCACTTAGCTGAAATCATAATTGTTAACTCAGCTGCTGGTAAGATTAGCCATGTGCTCTTGATAATAATTTCTGGGTTTATAGGTTTAGTTTACAAATTATACCCATGGGGCTTTTCTCTTTAAAAAAACACTTTTGTTCCTAATCCATTCATTTTAGGCTGAGTTTCAGGCTTACATAACAAGGAAGAGGTGGAACCCGATACTTATACAAACACACAGCCATCTCAGGAAGATGCTTTTGTTTCCTGTACCTCCTGAACGCCTTCCTTGAAGGTCTCTGAGAAGGTAGAGTCTGGAGTTCGCCTTTGAGCATTTGGGGGTTGAGCACCAGAGCTGAACTGGTCAGTATTAAGGTTCCGGTCGAAAACCACCACCCGCTCAGTGGGCTCAGGATGATACACTGGGGGGATTCCTGAAGCAAAGCTGTGGGGCTGGGTTTCTGTCTTGATGGAGTGGGTAGGCATCGTTGCTATGGAGACAGTGACTGTTGTATCAGGAACTGTTAGATGGCCTCTCTTATCAATGCCCAGTTGGTTGCCATGAGGAACGACAATGTTAAATGGCACATTTTTCAGAACTTGCACTCTGTTTTCTCCAGCAGAAATGAGGGACTGCTCAGTCACATTTGGTATGCTGTTTCTTTAAGGGGGAAAAAAACAAAACAAAACAAAAAAACTATGTTTTTAAACTCGATGCTGATACAGTTCTTTGACAATTTTTATTTTCCCAATGGCATCGGGCTGTTGGGTTCTATGTAATAATAATAATACACTTGGTAGAAACCAAATAAATAGAAGAAGGCACAACAACCCGATACCAGAGAAAGAAAAAAAGACTTCACAGTTGTAGGTCAAGTAAAATCCAAAAGTAGTAAAATTTCACTTGAATATTGAGAACCCAAAGCTCTCCTCTATTATACTGCATTTCCCATAATCCTAATAACATTATATTTCATCAGAACCCTGAAGCTACAAATGTGGTTGGCAGGAGCAGTCTCGGGTGGGGGGTCACACACAGACTCTAATGCCAGACGGCCTCGGCTCAGGTTCCATGTGACCTTGGGCAACCTACTTCATCTCGTAGTAACTACATGTTCGTCTATAAAATAGTGTCAGGAGGTTGTGACGAAGGAGGATAAAACGAGATCGTACACCGAAATGTGTGTAACAAGGCCGGGCACAGAGAGTTCAAGACGTATGAGGTATTGTCACCAGTCGCCACTTCTCCTCGTACATACACTTGCTAATTTGGCTTTCTCTTTCAGCAAAAGAAAACCTATGATTGATTACATTGTACCAGTAGATATATCTGTGTAAAATTACTGTTGGCTAAATAGATAACTTGGGCAATGTAAGATGATTTCTAGTCCAGGTAAAATCAATGAATTTTCAGGGCTCCCCTCAAATCATATAGGCTGATACCTTTAAGAAAAAAAAGCAATTTGGCAATTTTGTACATTTCAAGATTAATAAAATATTCAAACTTTGAACTATATTCATGCCCAGAAATTATCCTGAGGAAAAAAATAAAAAGCTATCGAGAAAGTTGTTCACTAAGGCTTTATAACAGTAAAAAAATCAAACATAGCCATAATGTTAAGGATAACTAGATTTTGCTTTAAAATACTTGGCAAAAATAAATTTAAAATTAATTTAAAAAGTTAGAGAAGAGAGAGTATATTAAACAGGAGAAATTATGTTGGTAACTGTAGAGGCTGGTAATGACACGTGTATTTATACTATTTCTCTACTTTTGTTATGCTTGAAAATGCCCATAATAAAAAGCAGAAAGCAAAACCCATAAGCCCTTTACCAAAGGGTAATTATGAAGATTAAAACAGCAACATGGAAAATATTTATCCAACATACAAAGCAGAGGAAGCCTTACTACTGCATCCTACCGACGACTATACCCACAACCACAGATAGATGAATACCTCCTCAGGACAGTGGGATTCTGAGTGATTCTTCTTTCTTTAAAAATGTTTTACTCCTTTACAGTAATAGAACTCAGGGCAATTGAAAAGGTATATTTACTTTTTTCATGGCCATAAAGCCTTGATTTAATTTTCTCAAAGTTTTAACCTAAAGTATTTTAAAATTAACTTCAATAGGAGATTGGACTCCAGTTGAATGTACTTCATTAAATCTTGCTCAGGCAGTTTTTCAAGATCACTGGTACTTATTTTTTTTTAATGGACCTCTACCACAGCCGCCTCCTTCTTAAGAGAGCATCAAAGACAAATTAGCAAATACTCATGTTATTACTAAAAACATCCTTTTGGAAGAGAAAGTTAATGCTTTGTTTTCTAGAAAAGGCAACTATGTCTAAAGAAACTGGTAACTTCTTAGAGTAATAGAATCATGATTAGTACGAGGCAAATCAGTAATGAAATGTGGATTTAGATGGTTAAGAGTCCAACTTAACTATCAGTTTCACTAGTGTTTGTTCATTCAAATAAACTCTCACCTTATTTTCACAGAAATCTGGTATTTGTCAAGAGTACTAGTTTATGCTCCATGTTAGACATTACCTTTTGCTGTGATCTGCCTCTGGGTGCTCAACCTCTGCCTTTGCTGTTGATGACCTTCTCTCTCTTGGAACCTTAGATGGTAACACACATGACAGCCTTTTATTTTTCGGTAAGTTCAACCATTCATATGTCTACTAAACGCTGGGGAAACACGATGAATGAGACAGTGTCTGCCCCCAAGAGCTTACGGTCTGGTCATCAGGTCGGTATGTAAAAATCAACTGTTAATTAGTGGCCAAATAGACTTAGGGCATCACAGTCTTACTATCATTGAGTTTGGGATTCATCTCTTAAAATAAATACCTCTGGCCTGGATTTACCCATTTACCTATTTCAGGTAATAGAGAAAAGGCTACTGAAAATGCAACTGAGCTCTTTCAACTTTCCCACAGTTCTTCTTTGCTACCCGTCCTTTCAGAGCAAGTAAATGCAAAATCAAAAGGATCAGCCATGTAACAGTGTACTCCCAAGATCCAAATGTTGGTTTCAAATGATAAATTTCTTTAGATACTCTGGGATTCACAGTCAATTATTCAAAGGATAAATCAACTCAGTTTGTTCTATTCCTTTTTTGATTCTGCTCTTCTTCGTACAGAAGGTGAAAGCAGGCAAACGCTACTTGGTGCCCTGCAGACATCAATCCAACTGAGACATGGTCCCAGAAAAACTGCTAAGAAGTGTGAAACTGGTTTTCAATGTGAATGTAGGAATTCTATTCTTAGCACTTATTTTACCATTAAAGACAAAATAAATCATTTCATGTAGTAACAATGTGCTTTTAAAGCTTTACCAAATTATGTAAAAATGACTGACATTTATAGCCAAAAAACTGAAACAAACGAGTCAGTTCATGAAAAATAAATAAATAACCCTATACCTATCAGAAGAAACGTGACACAGAGCACTAGTAATATTGTCACCCTTAATGGACAGACATGAGGATTTACCTTCTCCTAAGATGTAAAATACCTTTAGGATCCTTTATTTAAAATATACACTCACAATCACTGCAATCAATATTATTACATCAACGTTTCTGGTACTAAACTTGTTAGTTTCCTCTCATTCGCAACAATTTCATTAAAAATATATAATTTCAAACTTCATCATTAGTACTTACGAACTTATATGGTTTTTATACTGATTGAGTCAATAAGACATGCCATAAAGAACACATATGCAATAAGTTCTACTTCAAAGGAACCCTTCATAGCTACACTTCCCAGGCAAGCGTTTTCCTAGCATCATTAGTTACTATACAAGATTCCATTCATAGTCAAAGAAAAAAATACTGACCTCGGTCTCTCAAACACAGTAAGCTGGCCACATGACCTCAGACCAGAAAATAATTAAAATCTTTTGTTTAGGTCCCACCTTAATTTTGATAATCAAACTATCTTCTTTGCTTTCCCCCTCTGCATTCCTTATATTCCAGAAAGAATACAATGCCAGAATGTAACAAAAGGCAGGCAACTGGTCAATCTAGGCATAAGTATTTGGGAGTTAATTATCCTGTTATAGTAAGTTTTCCATCAGTTTGAAAGTTTTCAAAACAAAAGATGGGAAAAATAAACTAACGTGTAGCCATCCCCACATATCTGCTATTGGTCAGAAAGGAGAATTCCCAAAGTGAATCCAGCAGGCAAAGCACATCCTACAGGGACAGCATAAAAGAGAACACCTGGCACAAACCAGACCAGGCCTGAAATCCTGGCTGCAACATTTAGTAGCTGTGGGACCTGAGAACCTGATTATTCTCATCTGCTAACTAGGGATAATACCACATATTCTGCAGGGATTCTGGAAGCATCAGAAGTAACACGTTGTGAACACGGCTAGCATAGTATAGGTAATCAGTAAGTGGTAGGTAGTTAGTGTTATTAGGACAATGACAATGACACAGATCAGTGGTGTCATGTCCAGCTATGAACACCATGCAAAACCCCAGGCAGAGGAGAGACTATATTTAAGACTCATCCAAATCTCCAGAAACAGGCAACAAAATGTATCCTGATCTTAGAACTAGGAAGTCCAAGACCAGAAAATTGTTTTTTCATGAATCTTACAACCAAATCCAATCAAAGGTTCTGTACTATCAATTGGGGAAAAAGAAATCACTCTGCCTACACAGGAATGAACCACTGCCCACTCTGATGGCTCTAAGAACTACCTCTGAGAAATGTCCAATCTCAATAAGACACATCTACCATCCTCTTTTATGGTAGCTTTACTTTTCAGACAGAGCCAGAACAGCTGGCTACTTCACACGATTTAAAAACAACTCTTTGATTCTGTGATCGCAGACTTTCAGCTTTGAACCATAGTAATTCAAAGTACTCATTAAACTATTTATAGTCACTACAGAAGCAACTTGCATTACATTCTACCAGCAAATTACTGTTTTATACGCCGTTGAATCAAGTGCATCGTGGGCTGCTGTTAAGGGTTTGTAAAGAGCAGGCGAGCCTACCTTGTAGTAGTCATAGAGCAAGCCCAGCGCAGCTGCACTGTCTTCATCTCCATTGATGCTCATCATCGCTTTGGTTGCTGCAGTGAGAGGGTTTTCCAGGAAGGATTTCCAGGCTTCATCTTCACTAGTGTAGGAGCGCCGCTGTGGATAAAGTGCTTCATTCTGAAGAACCAACACTGGCCGTTTGCTTCAAAGAAATTAAAAAAATATTTATCATATTTTTCTACTGCAAGGCATCAAAAGCTCATTTTCAAAGGCCCAAACAACCAATTAATTGATGTTCCAACAAAGCAGTCCATTGTTTCATCAATGACCCTAGTAAAGTAAATTAAAACAAGACCAGAAGATAACTTACTTAAATGCAGACCAATGGATCACTAGTAAGATAAAAGGCGTTTAAGCATAGGGAAACTTGTAGTTAACTGATACAGGGAACCCAGGATATGCTACTTGGCAGGAAAAAAACAAAATGCTCCAAGAAAATGTAGGCTATTCAAACACTGCACATAAATGAATATAAAGACAATGCAAAACAGAACGCTTATTCTTTTCAGACATATGCAGTCAGGACCGTACCCTCTTAAAGAAGAGTATACATGGTTCAATCGTCATGCTGCTACATGTTATTTCCCCCTTTCTCCTGCTGATACCATGCCTTAAAAACTTCCCTATCCAGGAACAAGGAGGAGAGGAGGAAGGGGGGAATGAAAAAGGGATACCTCATTTAATCCTCCGGGGTATATAAGAAAGTTAGAAAATTCTACTGATTACCAGATTGAGCATGGAATGTGGCCAAAGGGGACTGTAAACCAATAAGGAGGCACAATTTTCTGGCATGGGAGTTAACTGTTTATCTTAGAGATAAACACTTAAGAATCTACGACATTGAATGAACAAACAGATTTTAAAGAAAATATGTGGAGGAATCTTTTAAAAAATTTTTACCAGTTTTCCAAACTGGACAAAAACTGTTTCATTTTAATACTGTAGTTTGGTGTTGGAAAAATCCAGAAAAATCAATGTAGCTCTTAGTAAACTCTTATAGAAGACTTAATTTAAAAGAGTAAAGCAAACATACTGATCCCAAAAACTTAACATGTAAATAGTCTCAACAACTGTTCAGTTGGTACTATTTAATAAGTCAATAAAGAGAAAAAAATGGCACACCACCTCCAGCAAAATGAGGCAGTTTTTTTAAAGAAAAAAAAATTTTAATTTTCAGAGCTACTCTGAATGATCACTCTTCTACCAAGCAAATTTAAGGAACAGTTCTCATTGCAACACACAAATGAAATATGTAAATGGCCTAAAGGTGACCTACCTACTCTAAAAGTGAATGTAGAAAGACTGATTATCGTTTCAAGTAATCAACAAAGGTTAGGATTTGGCAGTCACCCAGGCCCTTTAAAAACAGATTTAGAAAAAGGAGAACATCTCTGAAAAAAGGGGTGTGTGTGGAGAATCCAACAACTTAATTTATCGTCAGTCAAAATTAAGTCTCATTTCAAAGCCAGTGTTTTTATCCCTATCTAGGCATAAGCATAGCGTATATTTGGTAGAAAAAGAAATCTTAAGGTGGTGTACTATTTTAACATAAAACAAACACGATGGGTTGTTCAAAGCAGACCTTCTGTTTAAAAATGAAGACTGTTTATACAAATTAAAAAAGAAAAAAAAAACAAATACACCAAGAGGCATTTCCTATGCCATCAGGAGCAGAGTATACCAGCTACTGACCCAGTAGTACTTCGGGGGTGACTTACTGGTGAACTGCTAAGCTATTATTAATAGTGTAATAGCTACTTCCAAAGATTATGACAGCACTCGGCTCATTCAATTCCCATAATGCTAGTTTTTCAGCTTCCCTTCTTCTCCCACGCCTATCCTAAATTTGTAGAAGCAACCAAAAATAAATATTTTTGTGAAATATTGTTTGTGAAAACCCTGCAGGTGTGTCTCACATTCCCAAAGTGTGCCTCAGGCCAAAATTTAGCTTTGGAAACCTGCTTTATCTAAACTATACGCGAGAAATCAACACGAAACCAGCTGCCTCTCCTAGTCTGTTTCCTGATATGACAGGCTCGTCCCGAAGGCTTGTCACTGCCTTGGGGGGATCCCAAACCCTTCATCAGTGACCTCGCAGACTTGGGAAGTGCTATAGTTTTCAGGAGACAATTTTAACTGCATGTTCTACAACGAAAGACTAATCCGTTTAAGACATTCCATACGAAACGAACCTTCTCATCCAGGAACACGAGCACACGTAAACGGTCACTAAATAGCAAATAATTCTAAGACTGGGGGGGGGGGCACCTCCCCGCGCTAGGCGTCCTGATCTGAAGCCCTGATAAGGGGTTTGGCCTGACCTACTCTTAAACACATCTATCCTGGAACCACTTGGTGCGCACGGAAAAGGTGCCAAGGAGCTCCAGAAATGCCCCCTCGTCCGTGTCCCCTGTTCACGGCTGACACGGCTGCATTCGCCAGAAAACCCCTCTAATTAGGCACAGATCCCGAAAGGCGCGCCCTTCGCAGCACAGCACCTGCTTCCACAGTCACGGTCCGTCCCCCGGACCGGTGCGGAGGGGTCTGAGTGACAGCAGCTCACCTGCCGTCCGACGGAGCCAGCGGCGCGGCGACGCCGGGGCCGGCCGGGGGAGGCAGAGGCCGGGACGCCGGGGCGCGCGTCCACCGGCCCCGGGGCGCGGCGGGGCGACAGGACGGCTCCCGGAGGCTGACCCGGCTCCCGGTCCGGGCGCGCCCCCCAGGGCTCCCCGGACCCCGCGGGGCCGAGCCCCCCCCCCGAGAGCGGCCCTGGGGGCCCGAGGCCCGGGCCGCGGGGGGCGCGCCCGTGGGGGTGGGGGTCGCCCTGCGGGGACAGAGACTCCCGGGACGACGGCGGGGGGTGGGGTGGGCTGGGGCGGGGGGCGCTGAGGGGCGGGTCCCCGACCCGGCGCGGCCGGCGGCAGGTGCCGCGGGCCCGGGGCCGCGCGCCCGCCTCCCCCCCTCCCCCTCACCTGTCGTAGTCCTGTGTCATCGCGCTCGCTCGCCGCGGCCGGGCCGCAGAACTGGACTTTCGGGTTGGGACAGTGCGCCCGAGCCGGGCGGCGGCGGCGGCGGCGGCGGCGGCGGCGGGTCCGGAGCGGCGGCCCCGACGGGTCGGGTTCGCTTTTCTCGCTCTGAGCCGGCTCCGCGCGGGCCGCGCGCCCTGGCCGCCCGGCCTCGGCCGCCCATTGGCTGGCGGCGCGCCGGGCGGGGCGGGGCCTCGGCGCCGGGCGGCCGGCGGCGCCGCCTGATTGGCCGGCGCCGCGGGGCGCCGGGACGGGGGCGCCGGGGCCGAGCGGCGCGGGCGCGGGGGGTGGGGGGGCCCGGAGCGGCGCCCGCGGGCGCGCACCTGCCCTGGCGCCCCTCGCCGCCCCGCGCCCACCCGCCGCGCCGCCCGCTCCCGGGCCCTCGGCCCCAGCGGGGACGCGGCCTCCCCGCCCGCAGCCGCGCCTCCCCGGGCGCCCGGCCGGCCGCCGCCTCGGGCACCTGCCCGCCCCGGGCGCCTCGGGGCGCCCCGCCCTCCTCCCGGGCCCTCAGCCGGGGACCGTCAGGCGTCGCCGCCCTCGTCGCCGCGCCCCCCGCGGCGGCCTGGCCTGCCGTCCCCCCGCGCCGTCCCCCGGGTGACCGCCCGGACGGCTGCGCGCCCGGCCGGGCCAGGCCGCCTCCCCCGAGCCGTGCTGGCCCAGCGCCCGCCCCTCCCCCTGCTCTGGGCTCCACCCCACCGCCGCCCCGGCAGGCGCCCACCTCTCACCTCTGCCCACCTGCCCGGCTGCCCGCGCCAGCTCCCGTCCCCCCGGCCCTCCCCCTCCAGCGCGCCTGCCTCAGGCTCGCTCCTCCCCACTCCTCTCCTTCCAGCAGCCCTAACGCCCCGTTTCCGTTCATTTCCACCCCTACCCCAGCCTCAAAATTGTCCATCCTGAGCGGACGCTCCCTTCGTGTCCAGGCGTCTGCTCGTGCATTCTACAGACTTTTATTGAGAGACCTATGTGCCAGGCACCGAGCTAGGTGCCTGGGATAGGCCAGTGAACAGGATGGACAAAACCCCTGCCTTCCTCCAGCACCCTTCGGGGTAACAGACCATAAAAACAAACAAGTACAAAGCAAGTAAATAAATAAAAAGTAAGAAAGTAAGTAAGTAAGTAAGTAAATTATATGGTATGTTAGAAAGTGTCAAGTTTTTGCTGGAGAAAAATAAAGCAAGGGTGGAACTGGAGTCAGAAGACTTAAGGAGGAGAGGCCTTCAAGCAGGCGAGGGAAGGAGAAGTCCAGGCAGAGGCACAGTTTTGCAGAAGATGGGACAGTGAAAAGCAGAACAGTAAGGCTGAGGCTCAAAGCAGGAGGACAGGGGGCATGTAGGCCTTTGTATGGTCTTAGGTGTTTACTGGGCCGGGGAAGCATTGGAGGGTTTGGATTTGGGCAGTGACGTGATCTCAGTCATGTCTTTAAATAACCTGGCTGCTGGGTGATAGGGGGACAAAGATGGGAGCAGGGAGACGAAGCCAATGATAATGATATCTTGACCTTGGGAGGTAGACTGGAGTGGTGAGAACTGGTCAAACTCTGGATCTATTCCGAAGATAGAACCAACCAGATGTCCTGGAAATTGGATATGGAGTGTGAGAAGAAAGCCAAGGACAAGCATAAGGTTTTCAACAGAAAGCTAAAAGGAATGGTTTGCCACCGCCGAGCTGGGGAAGACTTCAGGTGTGGGTGTGGGGACGTTTTTATTAGAGATCCAAGTGGCTGTACCTGTAGACGTTCAGAGGTGAGTTTAGAGTCCAGGGGAGAAGTCTGGGCTGAATGCACGTCTGGGAGACATCAGCACAGAGATGGCAATGAAAGCCTGGTGATGGGATGAATCTCCATGGCAGTGAGGGAAGGGAAGACAGGACCAACAGCTTCGACACAGAGAAGCTAGGAAAAGAGGATCCAGCAGAGACAGGGATAAGGGGGGGATCATCAAGGGAGGGGAAAAGTGGAAACTTGGAAGCTGAGAGAGGAGGAGAAGGTGAGACAGGAGGAAGGTGTGGTCAGCAGATCACGTGCTGCCAGGAGGAGGATTTAGCAACATGGAGGCCACTGCAGCCTTTATGCAGGACCAGCTTCCTGCTCCCTGTTCTCCAGGTCCCTTGGGACCTAAATCAGCAACTACAGACTCTTCCCCATCTCCCTCCTGCCATTTCTAGTTTTTCTCTCCTAAGCCTGGGTACCACACTGTATCCTCTTCCTGCTCATCAAGCTCCGTCAACTTTCCAGACGCAGCCAGGACTCCCCATTCCTCCAGGTGGCCCTCCTCAGCCTCTAGGCTGGATTAAGTGTCCTGTGCCACATAGACAGTACCTTCTGCATCACCCCATTTCCACGGTCACCACATTTTGTTGGTAATAAACGATTTTCCGTTTGTGTCTGTCTCCACCATAGTGGAAACTTCAAGAGAGGGCAGGGATCCTATCGTGTTATTATAATGGCCCCAGCCCCCTGGGGACATATCGATAATACCCAGGACGTGTTTACTGAGGGTGTACATTCCTCTGTAGGCACCTGTTCCGCCTCTCAGCCGCCTCCCTCCTGTACCATGTCTGGGATTGATTTAAATGGCCCTGCTGCAGGAGACTCGCGGCCTCCTGCTTCGGTCCCAATGCCTGACTCAAAGTAGGTACAAAATAAATATGGGACGAATAAATAACTATCAAACCATAAAACCAAAAACAGTAGCTGTCAGGGCCTAAGGTTATTAGACCTTAGGTGTATTAATAACAAACATTCTATTTTGTAAATTTGAACATTGACTTAGTCTGTCTCTAAGGCTTCTCTTCAACAGAAGTTAAAATACCTACGAGCTGTTGGCAAAACCTTTTCTTTTGAATTCTTACTAATTTTTTAAATTATAAAAATAATACATGCTCACAGGTTTTTGTTTTTTTTTTAAGGAGCAAAACAGAAAGAAAGGGTGAAATAAAGGAACAAAAAAAAGAAAGACAAGAAAGAAATGTTAAAATACACAGGGCTTAGAGCAGAGGTCCTCCCTTCCCCCACCCATCCTCTCCCCAGAGATGACCACTGTCGACAGTTTTTGTGTACCTTTTCAGATATTCCCTACATATCTAAAAGCATGTATATGTCCTGTTTTCTTACACAAATGAGATTCACTCTGTGCACATTCTCCTCAGCTCGCTCGCTTCACTTCCAACGTCTTAAACGTTTTCCGTGTCAGCGCATGTACGTCCACTGCACTTGAGAAATGGCTGCATTATTATTCCTTTGTATTGATGCATGATGAGCTAATTACACTCTACTGGTGAGTAGGGGATTTGTTCCCCCCAGTTTCACAATGACAAAAGTCCTGCAATAAACATCCGTCTAACACTTTGCACACTTGAGCCAGTATAGCCAGCCATGGGCTAAATAAATCCCTAGAACTGAAGTTGCTGTGAAAAAGGTAGGCATTGTTTCGAGTTTGGTAGATCTCACCACAGAGTTGTGCAAAAGGCCGCCCATTTAGCCTCCCACCTGTGGGACAGCGGACTGTCCGAAGGACGGCACCCCCCGCAGCCGTGGGCATTGTCAGACTGGGCTTCGCTTAGATGAGAAATGGCATCCCATCGTTTTGATTTGCATTTTAAAAATTATGACTGAAGTTTAGCATCTTTTATTTGTTTTGCAATAACCCTCTTAAGCTCAAGGGTGAAGTTGTGTTTTTTTGAAGAGCAGGTGGACCTTGGAGGTGCCTCCCTGAATCATGGGCTACAGAGGAGGGGGTGAAATTTGGACATCTCCCCCGTAGTTCTAACACGTGGTCTGACAGACTTGTGGTGTGGGGAGGCAGGGGGTGAGTCCCAAGACCTGGCTTCTAGCCCAGGTTCTGCTGACCCTCTGGTGACCTTGGCTGAGTCACTTCTCTCTGGGCCTCAGGAAAAGGAGGAGTTTGGACAGGGCATCTGGCTCCTTCTAGGTCCAATGTCCCGTGGCTCTAACAGTAGTTCTGATCTCAGCGCCCCACAGTTTACAGGCTCCAGGCTAAGCTCCCTGGCCTGACATTCAAGTTCCTTCTCCGTTGGGCCCCGACAAACGTTTCCGAATTTATGTCCCAGTTTCAAGCCCTCAGTGCCCTGGACCCCATCACAATGTTCCCCTAAATACATCCCGCCATTTGCGGCCCCTGGTTGCCCATGCCTGTCCTTCTCTCCCCTCACCAGCCCACTCCCGCCTCTCTTACAAGGGCGACCTCCGATGCCATCTCCTCCAGGAACCCTTCCCATCCACTGAAATGCCTCCCCTCGTGCTTGCAGTTCTTTCGGTTCTGCATGAATTTGAGAGGATGACTTCAGGTCAATCAGATCTGGATTAGAATCTCAGATCTGCCTTTGAGTTTTACCTTAAGCAGTCCACTGCCCCGCCAGGCCTGTTTTCTCATCTGTAAAACGAGGAAAACAATATCGAGTTTGGGGGCACTAAAGAACCTCACACAGCGCCTGGCACAAAGACCCTCGATAGCTGGCTTCCATCTTCTTTAGAGACTAGGAGGCCAGGAACCCTGTCCAGTTCCTCCAAGTGCTGTGGGCTGGCCACGCGACCTCATACTCCGCTGACCGGCTACTTGCAGGGCTCATCGCATGCACGACCTCACCTTCATGAAGCCGCTTGTACTGAAGGGACATTGAAAGTAGTGGCAGGATCGTGGCAGAGCCTCCATGCCTGCCATGCCAGAGTCTGTCCCACCCAGCTCGCCGGAGCCATCGTGTCCTGTGCTGTTTGCCAGGGCCCGTTGTGAGGTGACAGTCTTCCATGCTGGAGAAATGGGGTGTGGAAGGGAGAGTGTGGCATCTCCACCCTTGCCTTGCAGCTGTGTGACTCAAGAAAGTGATTTACTCTCTGAGCCTCAGTTTCCTTAACTAGGGAATATAGGGCAACAATTCTCACCAAGGGGTTTGTTCGTCTGTTTTGTTTCGTGAAGAGCCTCTCTAACAGTGTCAGACCTATTGAAACTCAATAAATATTAAATGTTCCGCCTCCTGTTTATTATTTATTAAATAAATATTTATTTATATTTAATATTCAATAAATATGAAATGTTCCGCCTCCCCATTTTCCCCCCTAAGTTGTAAGCTGCTTAAGGACAGAAACTGTATTATCTCAGATAAAACATCCCTCATCACCTAGCATGGGGAAAAGCATGTCACAGAGGGTCGACCAGTGCTGTTCCTCTGAATGGTAATGATGTTGCCCTTCTTCCAGCCGTTCTCAGTGCTCAGGGTGACTGCACACACCTGAGCCCATTTGATCCTTAGAGCGACAGGTAGACGGGGTTATGCCCACTGCGTAGGTGGAGAAACGAGGTCCAGAGAGATCCAATGATGCGTTCCAAGTGTCGTAGCCAGGGGCTCGGACTCAAACCCAGACTGCCATTTCCGAAACCGCGCTTGCCTTCTACGGGGTGGCACTGCCTGGTGTCCTGGGTTTAGCCTGTGGCCCTGCGGTAGAGCAGCCTGGGCACTCCGAACGTGGCAGAGCCACGGCTGGGGCTCCTTAGAGACAACATCTGGCTGGGGAGATGGCATGCGACTGTTCTCTCCTCAGACTCAGAACACGTTGGCTTTCAGGACGCTCTCCCCACGTCTTGGTCCCCACACTGTTTCCAAATGTCTTTAGTGGCAGCGTCACGAACGTGCTCGCTCCTGAAGGCCTGGCCCCTGCCCCACCATGCCCGCCTGCGATGCCCAGGTGACGGCAGTCTCAGGTGAGCCTTGTCAGATACCTGGGCCGTGACCCAGGCTCTCACCCTGCTGCCCGGGGAGGCGGCGGCCGCTCCATCAAGGTGGGTGGCACCCTCTTGCTGGCGACTATATATTTCACATTCTTTTCCGATGGCTTCACTGCAGATCGATCGTTTCAGCGAAGGCTGGGCAGTTGCAACACCGCTGCCAGGAAGGCCTCAGCGGAGCAAGGCCGGCCTTCACCTCCTGTCAGCGGCTCTGCCTGGGCCGCGCCGACTGGGGCGGGCCCTGTGCTGACTGCCCTTGCCAAGGAAACACCCCGGAGAAGGCAGCGGAGAGGCCAGGGCTCGGCTTGCTGGCCCGCGGTCGCAGTTTTGACTCTCGGAAGGGACTGTTACTGTGGGAAACACCTTCATTGTCAACTAACGTCCACTTACCATGGCTGGGACGTCAGCCTCCCTTCACGGCATTTCAAACTGGCATTTCGTCAGCGTTCATCCTTCCCCAGCTGAGGTTCCTTCCCTTGAAATCCGAGTCTCCCATGACTCACTTTGGTCTGCGTTTTCTAATCCAGGACACGATCAATTCCAGCCTCTGGGATTTTGAGTTACTCCTGTCGGTGATCCCTGCAAAGGGAAAAACTAGGGATTCAAGAAAAGAGGAGGAAAAAGGAGGATTTTGCAACAGCATCAAGAGAGAGAAAGAAACGTGGAAGCAGCGTTTCCACTTGTGGGTTTGCTTGTCCCGAGGGGAAAGGGACCGGTGGCATGAGTTTGGTCTGAGGTGGCCACGAGCGCAACGGCGGCTGTGTGACTTGGGAAGCGGGAGCTCCTGGAGCACGCCTGCCTTAGCTATCCTTCCACCAGAGCTCGGGGCATCACAAAGCTTCCAGTGGGCCACGCCGTGGGCATCAGCAGGTGGCAGTGAGTCTGAGACAGGAGACCGGAGGGCTGTTAGCACGTAGATGGATGAGGCGACGCACAGAAACGGCCCCTAGTACGCGCGGGACCTTTCAGAAAGGGAAGCCACTGTTCGGGCACCTCCCTGAGGTGCCTAGGGGAGACCCTGCGGTTTCTGAAGGGGCTGGCGCGGGAAGGGGCCAGGAATGGGCACAGGTTAGACGGGTGAAATGCCCAGATACCCTTCTTCGGCCCGCATCATTTTAGCTTTAATTCTATTTTTATTTTTGCGAACTCATGTTTCTTAACCTCCAAGCCTCCCACCCAGCCCTTGGGTGTACACACGCGGCTCAGCACAGTCCAGCACCCAGAAGTGCCCCAGAAGGCCGTGCGCTGTACGCTTAGGGGGTGATGGGTGCCACCCAGGGGGCCGAGGTGGGGAAAGTGGGGGGGATGGCATTCCAGCACGATGACAAGCAGACTGTGGGCCGGCCTGAGAAGAGGAAGGGCCTTTCGGACAGAGAATAAATACAGCATGAGCAAAGGCCCTGAGGTGCGCGATGTCACGGCTTGTTCCGGAGCCCCTTGCCTGACATCAAGGGAACAGGGGCAGGGCAGGCGACAGGAAAAGTGTAGGAGCCGCCTCCCCGGCCGAGCCATCCGCCGGAGGCAGCAAGGAACCACTGGAGGACCGTGAGCCTCACAGTGTCATTAGATCTACTTTTGGGAAAATAACTGGCAAAGGAATGGCAAATGGCTTGGAAAGGAGAGAGCGTTTGCACCCCACCAGGAGGGAGGTGACGAGGGTCTGAGCTGGGCAGTGACTATGTCTACGGAGCATTGGAGACTGGCCAAAGAGGTACCTGGTGGTGGAACTGTCAGGGTGAGTGACGGATGAGATGCTGGGGGTGGCGGATAGGGAGGGGCTGGCGATTTATAGCTTGGTGATTAGGCAAATGCACTGTAATGAGAGCCGGGGAGCACAGAGGACAAACAGGTTTGGGGTGTAGGCCTGGAGGAGGGGGTTGGTGAGAAGACACTCCGGTCGTACATGCTGATGTCTTCGTCTGCGCAGCAGCAGCATGTGGGCACTTAGGTTGCAAACCGGCATCACCAGGGGCTCAGGTCGTTGAGAGGCTGTAAGCCCGTGAAACCACACATGCTGGAGCTAGACCGCTCGGGGTCAGAACGTCTCAGTGTCCTCACCTGTGAAATAAAAACCGCGTCACATCATAGGACCGTCCAGAGAATTCAAAGAGGCGATGCACGTCAAGTGCTCAGAACAGGGCCTGGCACATTCTAAGCGCAGGATAGATATATTTGCTGAGGCCATGGGTACCCCAGGGGCAAAGTTATGCCCACTTCCCCCCCTTCTGTTTTCAAAGTCCTTCAATTTGCTCTAAAACCAGCATTTGGAAGACAGACGCCTGAGGTCATTCATTAAACAGTGATCATCACTGCAGGGCAGTAACCGGCAAGAAAGCAGGAAGCTTTTGGTAATTGTCCCCTTCTCCTCCTTCCTTGCATCGAAGACGTTATTGGACACCTGTTGGTCAGAGGGGTCTATGTGGAGCCATCCTCTGTGCACCGGGTGGGGGTTGGGGTGCTGGGTGATAAAGGGCAGCACCTGAGGAGGTCATCCCGCCCACTGACCCTCAGGTCCCTGTGAGCAGAGCAGCTCTGGGTCAGGGTTCCGAAGCACAGTCCTGATTCTGACGTGGGTCCCTGAGCTGCACTTGGAGAAACTGTGGACAGAGAGGGAGGAACAGACAGGCCCAGCAGGGGTGGGAGAGGAGGCCCCTGCCTTAGGGCCCCAGCAGCGGGGCTGCCCAGGGCACATGGGGGACTCCAAGCAGACGCCTTCCCAGGGAGACTTTTATTCCGGTGTGAATTTCTAAGGAGAGAAAGGTAAGAAGAAGTCAACTTGTTTTAGAATATTTTTCTTAACCTTTCACATGCTCAAGGACATGTTTTTCCTACTTTCAACCTTGGGAGTTTTAAAACCCAGAGACCACCCTTTTCATTCTGAGTCACGTTCAACTCAGTCGCTTAATCGGAATGAACGTGAACAACGATGGTGACCAAAGCTAGTGACATCTAAGTGATAGTTTAACTTAAAAAGTTCCTTCGGGAATATCTGTGAGTCAGCCAGGTCAAGGCAAATGTCCACGGAACATGCGCTAACTGTTCCAGAAGGAAATAATAGTCGCAGAAGGGCAAGAGGTCAAGTGAGCTAAAAGACCAGGTTCTCAGTCCATAAAGTCAATAAAAAACCCTGGTGAGCTCTTCTCACACCGTCACGGATTAGCAGGCAAGTGTGGCCCTGGGGTCACCGCGTGTGTCAGGACTTCACGAGGGCACAACACACGGGAAACGTGAGACTCACTACGGTGTGGATCCACTCAGCTTTCGAGAATGCAGAGGCATTTTCAATTTTAAAACGTCCTCATCTACCGACTGGAGACAAAAACACACCATTTTGACTGTCTGCCATTCTATTTTTACAGCAGCCACACCTTAGAACTTCTCTTCAAGGCCCTGTCACTACTTCTACGCGAATTATCTTTCTGTGTAAAAATAGGGCTGAATTAATACTGATTTTTTTTTTTTCTAAGTGGCTTTGTGCCCATGGGGGAAAAAAACCCAAGAAGAAAACTATAGACACGCCCCGGCCCTGGGTTCCCCTTTGTCCAGGCATTAGAAGGCTCCACTCCAGGGCGGCAGTGACAGGCCTGCTGTGTCCCCTTTCCACGAGGCCAGGTGCCCCGGGGCTCAGCACCCTGTTACCCGTCATTACATCCTCATGGAAATGTTGATTGGGCTGATGGCAGAGGAGCCAAAACTGGCAGGAAGAAGACACTCCCTCTGCTTTTAAATCTAACCCAGAATCTTGACCTGCCTAGAGAAACTTGAATTTTTTGAAGGATTAAGAGAGAAAAAAACAAACTTATACTCAGAATGTGTGAGATGTGTCTGTAGATTAATGGAAGCTTTGGGCCAGTGTTCTGCATTCTCGCGGGAAAAGACTCGCATTGTACTTTGTGATTAAATATTTTTAATTTAAAAAAAGTTTAAAGCTTTTGTTTTAATCTACTGTGACCAAACTTTTGATTGCTGCGGTTGTAGATTTGTCTAGCTATGTTAAATGTTAAATGAGAAAACATAAAATGTTCAATACAAGATAATAAATGGGTTTCATACCTGTTTTCCATGCTTTGATGACATGAATGTGATACTAAAACAACTATAAATACAAAGTTTAACTCAATTTCAACACAAAAATGCTATATTTGCCTGGCTATGAGTTTATACTAACAATTTAATAGACTTTTTTTGGTTTCCAGAAGTATCTGCTGCATTCTACTTTCAGCCCCTCGAAATATCTGCTCTGAGACCATGTGAAATCTCACTTGGTTTTATTTCCCTTTAGGGTGGTCACCCAAATGGTGAACATTGTGTTTCAGTCCAGTGGTATGGAATTTCATTTTTAAATAAAATCAGATTTGTTCCGAAGGAGATTCCACCCAAATCAGCAAATACCACTTGAGTGGCAAAATAATTTGTTGCTTCTCCTGAGAGATGAGACGCTTGATCCCCGCCCCCCAGCAGGGCCGCTCCCGAGCCGGTGAGCCTGCAGGCAGGGTCCACCCCTGCCTCCTCCGTGCCCCAGCGGAGCTGCGTGAGCATCTGTCATGGCACTTAGCCCGCTTCTGCCTTATTTCATCATTGTGCACCTTTGTAGTTTAGAAACAGCTGAGGCAAGTATTTAGGCGGAGACAGGGTGTGTGGAGACCCGCTACGGGGTGCCCTGTGCCAAAGAGGGGTGCCTGCAGCCGAGGAGAAATGGGTGCCCAGTCCACTAGGGCTCCCCGTGGGGGAGGGGATCTAGACGCACCTTCGTGCTCCCAGTGAGGACACAGCTGGTGGCACTGGGGCCACAGGAACTGAGAGGAGCAATCGGCAGGGGGTCCCCGAAATGCAGGCTCCACTGTGGGGGCCCTGTCACCCCTCCTGCCAGCACCAGCACCAGCACCCACCTACATCAGAACCTGGCAAGGACCCAGAGGACACCTGTAGAGCGAGGGCTCTTCTGCCATTTCCCCCTTGAACCCAGAGGCCACCCGGGGAAGGAGACGGAAGGGAAAAACATCCCTAGTAGGGCTCTGAACTTAGTAACTTTACTAAACATTTATCCCGAAGTGACTGTTTTAACCCTGAAGTGACTAAGATATCCTCACAGGTAAGATTCAAGACTCGAGGTGGCATTTCTCACTCCTTGCTGCCCTCCCAGCGGAATAAATAAATAAACAAATAAACAAACAAATAAATAAATAAAGGGAAAAGTTGCGGATACTAAAGTCAAGTGGCACTGTTTTCGCATGTTGCGTGAGGAAATAAATTTTGACTCTGCTCGTACCGTAAGCTCCTGGAGAGCAAAGACCGCTTAAGTTTCTGGAGAGGCAGTGTCAGGTGACAGTTTACTGCAGGTTAGCGTGTGACTTTGGACAAGTTTCTCAAGCCCTGTGTGTGTCAGTTTCCCCTTCTGTAAAATGAGAGTAACAGTGCCTACATCATGTGTTTGTCGTGAGGATAAATTAATATCTCAGTTATTGACTCAGTTAATATACACGAAAAACTATACTTAGCATTTAGGAGAGGGTCTGGTATGTAACAGACGGTGTTAGCTTTGATCATTCTTAGGTCTTATAAGACTAGAACAAGCCTGGATGCTAACAGCTGTAAAGTTTCTAACATTGACTGACATTATTAGTTGTTGCACCCAAAATGGCGTATTATGTGCATAGAAGATGTTAAGACTGTGAACTTGAGGGAGAAGACCACTCGTACATTGTTCACTGCTTACCAACAGTTTCCCCACCTTTCCCTGTTAACAGTACTCTCGTTTTGCTCAAATGTCAGACAAAGAGCCTTAGTCCCAGGGAAGGTAGGAATGCATCATGACAACCCAAACCAATCATGGTCATCCTAGTCCCCTTTGGGCAAATGACACAGTCCTGGCCAATGAATGTCTGCTGCTTATTTACCCTGCCAAACCCCTCTCCTGAGCAGGGGAGCTGTTCCTTGCTTCAACTGTTCCTTCCTTTTCATAGCTAAGTAGTATTCCACTGTGTGGATAGACCACCTCTCTTGCCTGATGATGGTTATTTGGGTTGTTTTCCTTTTTCGGCTATTCCAAGTAAAGATGCTATTACCACTTGTGTATAAGTCTTAGTGCGGAAATATGCTTTGATTTTTCATGGACGGACACCTAGCCGTGGAGTGACTGGAACAGATGTTAGGTGTATTGTTCACTTTTAAGGAACTACCAGACTGTTTTCTAAAATGATATTCCCACCAGCAGTGGGAACACCAGTTGCTCCAAATTCTTGCTAACACTATGGCCAGTCTTCTGCAATGTGAGCCATTCTAGCGGTGTGTGATCGTATCTTCTTCTGGTTTTAACTTTCATTTTCCTGATAACTAACAACGTCGAGCACATTTCATGTGCTTATTTGTTCTCTGTATATTTTCTTTGGTGAAGTGTCTGTTCAAATCTTTTGCCCATGGTTAGGAAGGTTCTATTCCATTCCAAAGTCATCAAAGCATTCACCTTTGTTTTCTTCTAATACTTTTGTATATGTATCTATAAAAGATGGTAATTTTTAGGTGTTTGATCCATCTGGGATTTACTTTAAGGCATGTAAAGAGTAAGGTAGTGATCTAGTTTGAAAAGCAAATTTAGCTCTAAAATACAATGAATACAAATTTCTGGATACCATTCACATAACATTGTTGTTTTAATTTTCTTAAAAAAAATTCAGAATTTACAAAATAAATTCAAAGCTCACTGCTTTTAAATATACATCACTTAAGCACATTGATGCATACACGGAATATGTGTATGTATGTCTATGTATGGATGGATATATATGCAAAAAATTCTATTTTCCATAATTCTCTGGAATATTGTATTACAATTTGACATTACTGTCACTATTGAAATATTTTCTCAAGAAAGCTTCTATTTCACTTTTCTCATTTTCTCACTTTCCTGGATCTTGAAGATTTCTTTTTTGTTTTACTGTATTTTGTTTTAAAGAGTCTCTTTTCAATTAAGCTCACTTCTTCATGGAGAAAGGAGGTCCTTATTCTTAGCAGGAAGGAGAAGAGGTTTAGTATAAACTGATAGCTCAGAGAAAAATTTGATTCTTCATAGGTTGTCACATGTTTACAGTAGCTAGAAGGGAAAGAAAAAGGAAGACGTTATTTTTAAACGGCCATTTAGAAATGTATGCATCTAGCCCTTAAATATCTCCCAATATATATATGTTTAGGCTTAAAACAGTAATCTGAACTGAAAGGAAACTTTTAGAACAATTTGGTAAAACTCCTTAATTTTACAATTTTACAAAGAAAAAATAATTTGCACTGCCCGTGGTCACCATGCAAGGGAGACATAGGTGGAACCTTGAGCTCTGCCACTCTGGTGGGTCCCCACTTCTTAGCATGATAAAGACAAACAAAAGCACACACAGAGAGCTTCTGTACATATTTTTAAAACAAACAAAAGGAAACAAATAACCCCAACTCCCACCAAAACAAGACACCAGACTTGCTAATATGGCTTGCAAACCGGTAGGTATTATAGAAGGAAGAGTTTACAAAGTAATTGCACTTACTTTAAAGTCGTAGAACCTGAATCTGATCAAATCTAACTGCCACCAAATCTTTAATTCTAATTACCAATCTCTAACTATACCAAGGCGCAGACAACCTAAGGGCCAGAGGAACACGGTAAATGGTTCAGGGGCCTATGACGCCATTTATGTGGCATGGAAAATTGCACAGACCACATGACTTGGATTACTCAACAAGTCAATTGCAAGGAGAAAACAGGAGATAAAGGAGGAATTTACAAACTAAAACAATTAAGGGATAGCTCAGCCACTTGCAATGTATGGACCTCATGTGGATTCTGAGTTATTTTAGAAAGTATATGAAAATTGGGAAAATCGAAACAGTTACTGCATGTTTGACGATATTAAGGATTCCTATTAGTTTTTTGTTTCATGTCTGGTTAATGGCATTATGGTTTTGCTTTAAAAAATATTTTGATGTTTGAGATTTGCTTCCACATAATCTAAGGATGGGGGCAGAGGGCTAAGTTGGGGCATAAATGGGGCAAGTCTTGCCTTATTGACAATTGTGGAAGCCGAGTGATGAGCACAGGGGTTCATTCTGTTGTTCTCTCTACTTTTGAATATACTTGAAAATTTCCAGAATAAAAAGTTTAAAAACCAGTAAGCACCACATAATGAAAACAAACGTTTCGATATTATGATTAATGTAACATACATGGTCCTAAATTCCTGAATGTTTATAATTGCACTACAAAACCCTGCCACCTGTCTGTTGTGACTATAGACAACTACTCTTGGTTCTCTCATCTATAAAACAGGAAAAAATAACAGTACCTACATCACAGGATGGATGAAAGGACTAAGTGTGAAATATATTGAGCATTTAACTCAATGGCTAGTACATAGTAAGGACACCAAAATGTTAACTTCTCCCACATGCCTTTAAAATTTATTTTCACTTAAAATCTTAAAGCTATTTTAATAATATACAATAAAGCCAATACCCTGCTATGTTCAGTAGTAGGGAATTTAAAAGCCTCAATGGTTTGTTCATTAATTAATTGATTTTTTAATATTTATTTTAATTATTTTTTATTTTTCAGTTACAGCTTACATTCAATTTTATTTTATATTAGTTCAGGTGTACAGCATCGTAGTTAAGACACTTATACATGAAGTGATCCCCCCGACACTGTACAGTTATTATATTTTTGACTATATTCCCTATGGTATACTTTACACCCCTGTAACCACTTTGTGACTCCAATCTGTACTTCTTAATCCCTTCACCTTTTTTACCAGCCCCTCAACCCCCCTCCCATTTGACAACCATCATTTTGTTCTCTGTATCTATGAGTCTTTTCCTGTTTTGTTCGTTCATTTATTTTGTTCTTTAGATTCCACATATGAGTGAGATCATATGGTATTTGTCCTTCTCTCTGACTTATCGCATTTAGCACAACACCCTCTAGGCCTATCCATGTTGTCGCAAATGGTAAGATTTCATTTTTTATGGCCGAGTAATATTCCAGTGCATACATGTGCCACCTCTTTGTACAATAATCTACTGCTGTGCACTTAGGTTGCTTCCATACTTTGGCTATTATAAAAAACGCTGCAAAAAACACATATCTTTTCAAATTAGTGTTTTGGATTTCTTCAGATAAATACCAAGAAGTGGAATTACTGGGTCACAAGGTAGTTCTACATTTAATATTTTGAGGAACCTCCATACTGTTCTCCGTAGCGGCTGCAGCCATTTGCAATCCCACCAACAGTGCACGACGCTCCTCTTTTCTCTACATCCTTGCTGATACTTGTCGCTTTTTGATTTATTAATGATAGCCATTTTGACAGGTGTGAGGTGATATCTCACTGTGATTTTAATTTCCATTTCTCTCATGATTAGTGACATTGAGCATCTTTTCATCTTTTCATATCTCCTCCATGGGGAAAAGTCTATTCAGTTTCTCTGCCCATTTTTTAAATTGGATTTTTTTTTTTTTTTTGGTGTTAAGTTGTATGAGTTGTGTATAAATTTTGGAGATTGACCCCTTATCAGATGTATCATTGGCAAATATCTTCTCCCAATCAACAGGTTGTATTTTTGTTTTGTTGGTGAATTCCTTTGCTGTACAAAAACATTTTAGTTTGATTTAGTCCCATTTGTTTATTTTTTCTTTTATTCCTCTTGCCTGAGGAGATAAATCAGAAAACTAAATTACCAAGAACAATGTCAGACAGTTTACTGCCTATGCTTTCTTTTGGGAGTTTTATGGTTTTGGGGCTTACATTTAAGTCTTAATCCACTTTGGGTTCATTCTTGTATATGGTGTAAGGTGGTGGTCTAGGTTCATCTTTCAGCATTTACCTACCCAGGTTTCTCACCACCACTTACTCATTAAATAGACTGTCTTTACGGCACAGTATAGTCTTGCTCCTTTGTCCAAAATTTACCATGTAGGCATGAGGTCTCTATTCTGTTCCACTGACCTGTCGGTTTTGATTACTATCGCCGAGTAGTATAGTTTGATAACAGGTAGTATGATGTCTCCAACTCTGTTCTTTCTCGAGATTGCCATGGCTATTTGGAGCCTTTTGTGGTTCCATATAAATTTTAGAATTATTTGTTCTCGTTCTTTGAAAAATGCATTGGTAGTCTGATACATTATCTATAGATTGCTTTGGGTAGTATGGACATTTTAATGATGTCAATTCTTCTTATCCATGAGCATAGTATATGCTTCCATTTATTTGTATCTGGTTCTGATTCTGATACTGGCCCCTCTATTGTTTGTCAACTGGATGTCATTTATGTTTGCTGTCTAAATACCTCTCAGAACACTTCTCAGTACCCTTCTTACTGTGTTTCTTTCCATGCTTAGGAATCTGAAAATGAGACAGCTCAGCCTGACAGAAACATGCCTGAAGGCAGAGTAAGCAGGCTCTGGGTGAGGGGCTGAGGGGCTTCCTGAGGAAGGTGCATGGCTTTAGTCACAGACTCTGTGACATTTTTATTTGTAGGCTGAGGCTGCTTTTGCTTACTCTACGGTTCAAGGCCATGGTCTAAACAGGCAAGGTTGACAGGTGATTTTATTACATGAACTCCTGGTGTCCCTGACACTTTGTATATTTTAGTTTTCAGCTGCATAGTTCATGCAGAAAAATGATCTCGACTGTTTCATCTCTTGACTATCCCTAGGTCTATTTATAATTCAGTATCTTGCATTCCAGTATTAGGTCTTTGAAGTGCACCCAAAAATCCACTGACTGTGCCACCTGAAAGACATAAAGTTGTAAGCTGCCCGCTAACTCAGCCAGGACCAACTCTGCAGGCCGCCGAGGCAGAGAGCGCCAGCACGGCACATCCTCACCGGCATGTCCTCACCATGTGGGCACCCCTCACCGTGTGGGCACCCCTCACCGTGTGGGCATCCCTCACTGGCCTCAATCACATCCTTTTCTCTTTCTCCAGTGAAATCCTAAAATCTGAAAAAGCCATCGCCCTGACCACTGCTCCTCATAAGTGGAGATGACCCTGAGCTTGGGTTGTGACCTTTTGCTGTTGCTGCTGTTAAGATGGTGCCACTCCTTAACCACTCTAGACGCAGCTACACATTTTTTGAGCAGTTAATTTGAGTACAGATAACTTCATTTTATCATCGTCTTATTGTCTTGATACTCAACTCAGGAAGTGAAACTCTTCAACATAAAATTAGTTTAAAATAGTAATAATGGCCACAGTTATCATTTAGTGAGCATCTGTGACAGACGAAGAGTATCTCACTTAACTCCCCTGAGAACCCTGTGGGCCAGCTTCTGCTTGCCATTCAGTCACTCCACAAATAGTTGCTGAGCATCTAGGACCTGCTCTAGCCTCCGGGACTTTTCATTAAGCAAGACAGAGGCCCAGCTAAAGGACCTTACATTCTACTGTGGGGAGGCAGACAAATACGCAAAATAAATACATAATACCATAAAATAATTAATAGTGACAAAAGCTATAAGAAAAAAGGAAACAGGCAAGGCAGATAGCGGAGGATGAGGAGTGTGTGTGTGTGTGTGTGCAGGGGAGGGCTGGTGCTGCTTAAACAGGAAGAGAAATCTGAACAAAACCTGAAAGAGGTGAGCCGTGTAAACACACGGAGGAAGAGCCGTCCCAGCTGGAGGCATGGCACGGGCGAAGGCCTGTGTGGGGAGTGACCTCAGCAAGTTCCAGGAGCAGAGAACAGCGTGAAGTGGGGCAGTGAGCACAGGAGGGGGGTGGCAGAAGAGGTTGGGACTGGCAGGGGAAGACAGTAGCCACCGGAGATGCTGAGAGGAGGAGGAAACTCAGTATCATGCCCTGCTTCTGCGATCAGGCAGCGGAGCTGCGGACACATGAGCAAGCAGGACCTGCTCACAATTTCCATGGCACTATGGGAATGAGGTCAGTAAAAAAAGACCTTTCACAATGGCAAAAGCCTTTATAATCTGAAACTCTTCCCAGGTTTACTGAGATATTAGGGACCTAGAACACATGTAAGTTTCGGGTGTACAAGGTGATGATTACATGCACAACTACATGCACAGACTGTGAAATGATGATCACAACAAGCTTGGTTAACACCTCCATCCCTAAAACTCTTAGACCACACTCAATGCGTAATTCCGATTTTCTCAGTTATAAGCTCACCATCTTCTACTTCCAACAACCCACCTGGCTCTCATTACAGCCAACGCCTTTAAATTACACGTGACTTGTTAAAATTAGAAAAAGATACGACTTCAGGCCAAACTGGAGGTTTTATCATGTTTTATCCTTTGATTTCTCAAAGCACCACGTACCTTTTACAGAATTTCTGTGTACTAAGCCAATATAGTGAATTCTTGGTTGTCAGTGACTGGCCTTTCTTCGTCAGGATTCCCTGGAGGCTGTGTCCATGGAAACAAGTTCTATCCGTGTCTTCTTCAGTCCAGTTGAACTGAAAACTTGAAGGGTTTTTTTTTTCAACAGTCGGTGCTGCATTGACCAGTGTGCTAAATTGTTTTTGTAGATTTACCACCATTTCTGGAAATGGGGGAAAAAAGAAAAGGAATAGAAACTAATGTTAAATCACAAGTTAAGTCCGTAGTTTACTTGACAGTAACGTATCAATGTTGGTTTCTTAGTATGACAAACGCATCTGGTGATAAAAGAGGATAATAACATTAGGAAGACACACTGGATAAGGGCTGAGGGGAACTACTTGAAAAAGGTTAAAATGGTCACTTTGTTATGTATATTTTATCACAATTTAAAAAAACGAGTAAGATCATGTAAAGGCAATTCTCCAAACAGAGCCTTCTGAAAGTCACGGGAACACAGGACTTCAGATTTTGAGGGGAACTTAAGCTCTGTTCGGTACAGCTTCCTGTGGAGGCTCCTCAGAGTGGATGTGTCTTTGGCTGTGCCCTGGAACGCTTGCTAAAGGAGAAAAAATTACTTATGCATTCACTTTTCAAGTCAGGACGTTCAGCTCTCCTACAACTGTTGCTGCTTGGCATTGACAGGAGGAGATGCAACTTACCTCTTCTTTTGTAGGCCACCGACCTGTCGATGGAGGAGTGGTAGAGTGGCTTTTCGCTCTTCCACATGAACCTGCACAGGGTGAAACAACAGCTGGAGCAGGATGGAGAGGAAAGGGATCTAAATACATTGCAGAGAAGCGTCCCTGAAGCAACGTCTGAAATGCCCGATATTCAGTGTAGAAGCTCTGGCTTTGAAGGACCCGTCGGCATATGTCCACAGAGCTTATGTCCTAGAAGTAGGGAGCACTAAAGGAGAGAACAAACCGACAGAATGGCGTGCTCCTCCCAAGAGCCTCCCAGCTGCCATGAGACCCGAAAAAGCTGTTAATTATACAAAACACTGTCGGCATGGCTTCCCGCACCATGAGGTTCCCCTGCTGGCTAGTCTCATACAGTGAAGGCGCCTAAGAACGAGAGTCCAAAGTCAGACGCTGCGACTGAACTGAATACAATCCCTTCCTGCTTTCCTCTGTTTTGGTTTCTTATAGGAATCTTTATTTTGGGACAACATTCCAATTAAAGAAAAAGTTAACTAGGGAGCTAATATTTCTAGGAAAAATGTCACCAGGTTGAAGAGTCTACACGGATGAAACTTGTTTGCAAATGTAAAGTAACAGACTCGAAAATAAAGGAGGCGAATCTAAAACTTGAAGAGATAACATACTTTGCCCTGGCCTCCTCCCATTTTTGTTTTTTCTCATCGAAAGATTTCTTCATAACTTGATACCATTTTCTGAAATCAAACCATGGCTTATCTGAAAAATATGAAATCCATGATTATTAACCAAATAAATCCCATTATAATAACATACACTGTTCGTCTGAATCTTCATTCATTGACATAGCTAAACATTTACACACTAGTCCTCGGCAATTATGCATGGAACCACTGTCTCTGTACTCCAATATGACTCCTGAGCAATCTGTCACTCCTCCCCCTGAGTTTCTACCGAGATCATGGCCCTGACTAGATTATACAGAAACCATCTTTTTATACGCCCGTTTTTCCTAGATTTAACTATTACCTCCCTAAGAGCAGAAGACATATTTTGTTTGTCACTACACAATCACACCTCCTCCTCCCAACCCAATACCCAGCACAGTGCCTGGCACATATGTTCCAGTATGACTGAGGATACATGAATTAATAAACAAATGATTAATAAGTGTGTGAAACGGTACTACAGTAGCTGAATCCAGACTTGCAGTTTCATCAGCTCCTGTCCCTGTTCTTCCTATCCCAATCCAAATCTGAAGTTCCTAGGAGTAAGTAAGAAAGTGGACTGCACTGGACAGTTGGTGTGAGTGTGTGCTCAAGATGTCAAGGCTAGCGAGATGACAGACTTGGATGTAGGCAAGTACAGTCGCTCCACACTCCTTTATTCATTCACTCAGAGTGGGAATGGGACGAGTAGAAAAGACAAAATGAAGTGAAAGGTAAAAAAATATACAAAGTGTGAGGAAGTCAGAAAAAAGGAAGGCTGACGGGAGGAAGATGGCGGAGTAAAAGCCTAAATTCTTTACAGATTCTCTGATGAAGAGTCTCCTTCAGTGTCTAGTTAAACGTATTTGCAAATGGCCAAAATCAGCATCACTAATCCAATGCGGCCCTGGAGTGCACACACCACAGAAAGGCAACTACCACAGAGCAGTAAGTACAGAGGAAAATCATAACCATCAGTGGGACACAAGGTCTGGGACCTTAAATTAGGTTACAAGTCCGTCGCCAACGATGTGGGGAGCTGGGAGGGTGGGCGGCAGGGAACCGCCACCCTTGCCCCGCTGACAGCACAGATTTACTTTGAGGATGTAAGGAGGAATATGTCAAAGTGCTCTGTTCACTCGAAATAGCGACAGAGGCCAGAATGGCCCTTTAGCATGAGAAGGGACATTAGAAGACATCTTGCTCGACCTTTTGCTCTGTGGAGGAGGCAACATGAAGCAACGGACAGAAGGAGGTGTTCTGCACACAGCTGGAAAGCACACACACTGGTCGCTGCCATGAAATGCAAGCTCCCCAAACCAATGCATATGCGTGTGCAATAAAAAAAATTCATAGAAAAAGAGAGTAGAAATGTGGTTGCTGGGGCTGGGGGTAGGAGAGATAGGGAGAGGCTGGTAAAGGGCACCAAATTTCAGCTACATCGTGGATAAGCTCTGAGGACCTCATGTAAAACATGGTGACCATAGTTGGTAATACCGTATCATATAATTGAAATAAGAGAGTAGAACTTAAATGTTTTCACCAAATAAAAAAGAGATAGATAGATAGATAGATATGTGAATTGACGGATGTATTAATTAACTGACAGGAGGAATCCTTTTACAATGTATATGCATATCAAATCACTGCAATGGATACTTTAAATATCTTATAATTTTATATGGCGTTTTTTTTCTCAATAAAGCTAAAAATTTTTTAAAAGGACAATGAACATAAATCCTAGTGAGAACATCATGAAGCTGGAATTGAATTTAAGAATTCATGTATTTATCAAACTTTACTGAGTTGCTCTAAGGCCAGTCACTATGTTGGGCACTTCAAAAACACTAAAAAAAATAAAGTAAGAAGCCTTTGAGATCTTGCTTCCTGGCAAGGCATCAGTTTTGACTTAAACAAACTCATAAAAATCCTCTTAAAAAAGTAAGAAAGATCGGGTCCCCCTCTCTAGAAGCCCACCACCTACATCTGTCTATCATTTGTGCAGCACTTACCTTGTGGCACACATTCCTCTAGCACTTACAAACACTGACCATCTAACAGGGACAGACGTACTTCGTCCCCTTGTAATGCAACGTGCTAACCATCTAACAGAAGTGTGTGGGCAGGAGGAGTCGTGGCAGGAGTGATTAGTTCTGATTCGGAACAAGGTGAGGGAGGCAGCAGGTGCGAAGAGAAGGCAGAAGAGAGTGTTTATGTTGCGTCTTGAAGAATGAGGATGGATTTGCCAGGGACTGAGTTCAGGGGCAGGAAGGGAAGGGCACTTCCGGCAGAGGGACAGGTGTGAGCAAAGGTGGAAGGCATTAGAACAGATGGCACAGTCACAAAAATGCCCGTAAGGTCATGGCCTAGTACGACGAGTGAGCAGAAGCTGGGGAAAAAGCAAGCTGGCCTTTACAGGCAGTAGGAAGTCACTGGACTTTTTAGCAACTACAGATATAATTAGGTAGCTACCTGAAAAAATCATCCTGGTGCCCCCCCCCCAAAAAAACAACCCAATTTCTATACATATACACGTGAGTGTATACTTGCAGTTTTCAAAGTTTTTTCCCCGCATTTATTGCATCTTTTAATCCACTGCTTACACTTTGAATTTGATTTGCTAAAAAAATTAAGTACCTTCTTTGTTCTCTTGATTATGTTTCTCAGCAACAGTGGACAAAGACCTGGAGATACCAATGAACAAGTCGTTTAGGAATCACTTATACGAACACGGTTAAATTCTTCTGAAAGAAAAGTACGTAACAGCGCTCGAAGCCGGTGCCAACTTTAAGGGAGAGGCAGTCACTGAAACAGGGGAGGGGGCACTGCCAGCACCGCCACCCTCTGCTGGCATCTGGGCGCGGCAGCATTTTAAGATTCCTTTGCTTTCCAAAATAATCTCGGAGACACATAGTGCCGGGAGCCCAAAGGCATACAGATGAAGAGCCAAACGATTCTTCAGGATTTATGTATGACGATTTAAGACTCGGGAATCAGTGGAACAATGAGCAACACGTCTATCTAAAGAGTAGAAATGAAGCCAACACTTACTAAGGTAGAATGAAACCTGACAACTAGCTAAATCGAATGTTAGGTAAGAAGTGACTGTTGTTACTAATCAATGTTCCCTAACAGCTCAGAGTCCATTTTCTATTGAGATAACATAGGGAGTCCCACACTCTGAATAATCAGGGAAAAACAAGGCAGTTTTCCTCCTCACAAAGTGGACATACACTTA
Source organism: Cynopterus sphinx (assembly GCA_030015415.1). Taxonomy (NCBI): domain Eukaryota; kingdom Metazoa; phylum Chordata; class Mammalia; order Chiroptera; family Pteropodidae; genus Cynopterus; species Cynopterus sphinx. The sequence goes on along the minus strand of CM057383.1, from coordinate 2,135,916 downwards.
CCATTCTAAACTGTCATCCAATAAAAAGAGCAGTTTCAACACAACTACGATGACAGCTACGGCCTGGACGTCATATTTAACAGTTTTTGCCATTTTAGCTACAGGATCAAATGTCAGAAAGTCCACTTCTCCGATTCCTGCCATCTTTACCACCTGGCAGGTGACACTGTGCATTTCGTCTGTTGAAGAAAAAGAACAGTAACACGTGAATTAAATCTCAGAACGCTTTGCGGCACCAGCAGCCGTCTTCACTTCGCCCTTCTGGACGCGACAGCAGCCCTCCTGGCCTTCACCCCACCACTGCGAACTGTTCAGGGTTTGCTTCTTTGCTCCTCTTAAACTTGAGGGCAGACTCAGTCTCATTTTATGTGTCTTCCTAACTGCAGCGATCTGCACATTGTTGGTGCAACCTACAGTTTATGCTGAAGAATGAGTAAAACACAAAACTAATTTCTTTTGTAAAATGTTTAAAAAAATTCCACTGATTAAAAATGTTGTTTCCCACAGAAACAGAACATACAGAACAATGACATCTAAGTATTTTTATAGGTCTACTAAATTCTAACAGCTAAGTTTTCACTCGGCTTTTACTCGGTCTTTCAAAAAACGTTTATTTAGCAATTGCGATGTTCTGGGTATTGGAGATAAAACGGAGGCCTCTCTTTGAGAAGCTCACTTTTTAGTCATATGTACGTATTCGAATGCAGTGTGATCCGGGCTATGACAAAGATGAGCTGGTGCTTTGGGGAAATGCAGATAGTTCAAGATGAGGCTTTGGTGTTACTTGTGGAGACATTGGCAGGGCCAGATCATGAAGGTCTTTGTGTGATAGAGAATTTGGGCTTATTGGTATTGACTATTTCCACTTACAGATTCCATATGGATTATTCATTCAGGTACAAGATGATTAGGAGATACAAAATTAAGCTCAAATCAACAAGCATTTATTGAATGCCTACTGTGTAAAACACCCTGTGCTATAATGAAGAAAACCAGAAAAATAAATAGCTAGGACTCTATATACACATATACTTATAACATGAAAAATATTAATTTTAAAATACATTCATTAACATTTTATATACTACCTGTATAGAGTTTTAGAGGCTAGAGTCTCTTCTAATTTAAAAGCTGACATTATTATAAAAAATGACATTTATTGAAAATTGTCTCCTATATTTCTTTTAAAATTAACATCCAGAACTGCTTCTCTTACACCAAAAGCATGGAGTAAGATAAAGTCAAATGGAAGAAATTACGAGAGAGGAAGTGGGGATGGCAGAGAAAAACTAAAGGGTACAGGATCCTGAACCAGAGCACAACGAGAAGTGAAGACTCACTCGGCTGTGGGTATGCCCTCTGCCACCTGCCAGTTAGGTGTGTCCTGAGCCTGGCTATGTCTCATCTGTGAGTGAGAACACCCACCTGCCCTCCCTTCCCACCTTCACAAAGAAAGTGCTATAAGTGCAAGCACTGTGGAAGTGCTAAAGTTGCCCACAAATTACACACATGTGTGACAGCCGCCGGACATCCTGCCAGGCGCGTCTGTCCCAGGGTGAGGAACAATACCAGAAAATGTGCTTGGAGCTCGTTCCAAGCCATCAGAGTAGTGCTTACTCAGTAAGGGTGTGTGGACACGCTTGCTGAAACCTTTCTATACAGCTCCAGGGACCACGTGGTCACACGAAAAGGCTCCGGGCAGGGCCCATTTGTTGCCACAGCATACTCACAATGACTTTCGGCTTTCTGGGAACCCTAAAACCTCTCTACGTAAATGTGCCAAGGACACAGGTCTCTTCGAGCAGCACCACAGAACTGATGGTACCGTGGAGTGAAAATGGAGCCGTCCTAGAGGCCTTCTAATCTCATGGGTGGTTAGCAAACCAACGACACATTTTCGAATCTAAATCCTAAGGGGCAAGGACTATCACATCTTAATTTGTAGATCCATTTTGTTTACTGTTTTCCCCCACTATTAAGTAATACAAACTCAATATAGGACATTTATAAGATACACAAAGGTAGAGAAAGGAAGAAATGCATTACCATAACTTATAAATAAGTTAGTACTTTAATGTTTTGGTATATTTTTTGAATATTTTCATTTTATGTAGCTTTGGTTACATTATATATAATTTTGTAATTTGGCTTATTTCATTGTTTATTATAACAAACATTTTCCATGCTTTTCTGAGCTTTTCACAAACATGATTTTAAAAGCTGTATAATGTTCCACTGAATGTATACACCCCTGTTTACTTTACCATAAACTTTCTGTTGGATATTTGAGTTGTTTTTTATTTTTCAGTGTTATAAATAAAGAGGTCAATAATATTTATGTATATATTTTTTTATATTTCAAATTACTTCTATTGAACAGTTTGTGAGAAGTGAAATTTCTCTATCCTGATTCTTTATAATACTGTCTCCAAAAAGGCACTTAATAAATTTCAGATGACAGGAACGTCTCTCTGCATATTACAGTGGATTTAGTTCTATTTATTACTCTCAGGAAGAGTCAGGTGAGAAGCACGGCTAAAATTCACACACTGACCAGAAAATACTGCCCGTCCTGCTTCCCTGTCCAACTGAGCTGCATGCTTGCCGTAACCCAGCTGTGTCACTTATGTATTAGAAATCTCTGCTATTTCTTCCACACCTAGTATTCCCTTTATAAGTTCAAGATTTTGGAGTACATGAGAGAACACAGGAACTTTCCATATTTTGAAAGGACCGTCAAAGAAGTAAATTTTTTAAAAAAGCAAAATCCAAAACAGTAACTCTGGAATCTTAATCAAATAGTAATTTTTGAATCTCAGTGAGAGACCTACATTCCTTAGCTTAATAAGTAATACATTTAACAAGTTTACATTATTTCTGTTCCTTTAAATATACTGTAAAATTATACTTAAAATTTACATTCATGTATATATCACTACATATATTTAGTTCAAATTTTACTATATATATGGTTTTATATAGTTTTTCTCATATACCTATTTTCCTTTTCTGTTAAAAATATATTCAATCACATTTTTGACATTGCTTAAGCAATAGCATAGTCACACCATGTTTGCATTTTCTCTTAAAAATGAAAGTCCTGAACTCCTCACATTTCTAGTTTAGCCAGAAATTCAGGAATGGATTCCATCGCAGATTCTATCGGGTTGCCTGCATCTTGGTATATTGTGAACAAGGCCTAGCGAAGCACTTCCAAGTCTGTTGCATCACCTTAAAGAGTTTGCTGAGATCCGACCAGACTTTGAGCTCCATTTGTTTTAGGAACTGGAAATAGCATTATGTTACCAAACAATAAAACTGTTACTATAAATTAGCTTCTGGGATTTTTAAAAATTAGAGTTCATTATGTAATAACCATCCTTTGTATCCTGAAGACGTGCTGCTTTCATTGGGGGGAGGGCACCTAGGTCACTGGTAATACGCTGGGATGTCTGTTCCTTGCACTCAGCAACCTTACTGTAAAAACCAAATATTATTCTCTCAAGCATGTGCCTCACATCAAAATAGGACTCTTTTTTTTTTTATGAACAGTACCCTTTAAACCACTTTAAATGGTCTGAAAGATTTTAAGAAAGGATCTGAAATTAAGCTTTATGTTCCATGGACCCTGTCAGCTGGCTCTACTAGTCTGTGATTTGAGAGGATTCTTCTATATTTCACTCATTAAGATTCTAGTAGTAGAAGCTTCCTCATCAAATACCACACTTACCTGGGAGATTGACTTCCATCAAGTATTTCATACACAAGATGTCCGGATGAAGATAGCAGTCTTTAGTTATATCAGGGAAACGAGGCAAATCTAAAAATGTGGCAACTTCAATCATTTTTTTATAGATATCCTCATAGTCAGGCCAAGACTGGAATAAAAGCAAGATAGTCAAAGTAGCTAATACCATTCATTTAATTCTGCTGACTTTAAGATTACCCCTGTAGTTTGTTGGGTATGATACTTATATTTTTACAATTTATAAACATTTGTGATAATAATACTACATATAATTTCCCCCCATTTACTCATCTGTTCACATAGAAATACGAAACGTAGAGTCTATTCTATGCAAGGTACTTTGGGAAATACAAATGCCACTGATGATAGGACAGGTCAATTCTGATACAGTCTCACAATGGAACACTACACAGCAAAGAAATGGATGCTCCACATGCAACAATACGAATGAATCTTCAAAAAAAAAAACAAAATGTTAAAAGAGAGAAGCCAGATGCAAAAGAGAATGATTCGACGTATATAAAGTACAAAACTCAGCAACTCAGCTCCAAGGTTCTGTATGGTCGAAGTCAGGACAGTGATTGCTCTTGGGGTAGGGGAGGAAACGACTGGAAGTGAGTGAAAGGGTAGAGTTTCTGGGGTGCTAGGAATGTTGATTCTCCATCGGGGGCTGGTTCAGCCTGTGCAAATTCATCAAGCTATGTACATCTGTGATATGTTCACTTTTCTGTATGTGCAGTTTACTTCAATAAGAAGTTTTTAAAAAGTGGAAGGAGACAGAATATTGAAATAGAGAGAATGCCAGTTAAGTGAACTATTTTGTGTAACAGAATCACTTCATATATGGCTTTGTAGGAGAAATAATCTAATTGGTAAATTTGGAGTCGGTGTGTGTGGTCCAACTTCCCAAGTACCCAGCAGGCAGGTGTCTGGCCCTTCTTGTCCATCCCAGTGATGGGGACGCAATGCCTTCCCGGAAGGTGGTCGATTCCATTTTTAATGGGTCTAGTCATTTAAAAGTTCTTATTCTAAGTGAAAATTTGCTGCCCAATTTGAGTTTAGTCAATTAACTCCAAGTTTTTTTTTTTAAATACTGCTGTTAAGGGATGTCTTGTTCATCTTCTAAATGTATGAATGTGGGAGCCAACTGAAGAAATGAATATTTCTGTTAAATTTTATTTTGTTAAATTCAGCTCATGTGCAATTTCAAAGCACAAAGGAATGCTTTATAATGGTACAGGGGTATACTTATAGAACACAATCATACTACTAATTTCTAGATTTTATAACTGTGTTTGATTTTACTTTGTTTAAAGTTATAACCTTTGTATAATATTTATTGTGTTACCACTATTTCAGTATCTAAACTCTTTTGAATTTTATGTTATATTATTAACACATGATTGTCTGTAACTGAAGAATACAAGGACATCTTTGTCAATTCAAAGTAGCAAGGTAACCTTTTAAGTTTTTTTAATGTTGATATACAGTCATTCTACTTGTTTAGTAAAATACTATTAATTGTATTCTATTTTGTGAATTGATGAGAGAAAAAGGGAAACCACAAATTCTCAGTGACCTGTGCAGAAAGATGTCTTCTTTTTTCTTTATAAAATTCATCTAATTAGACCTCTGCTTCATTTTATACAGAATTTGAAGCCTATTTTCAGTTTAAGACAATTTTAACATCACTGACAAGATTTATGGCAACTCTAATTGTTTAAAATAATGCAGGTAGGAGATGGGATTACGTGCTTTATCTGCAAACAAAACAAACACTGGAGCAGTGAATGTGCCTTAGAAAAATAACCAGCTCAAAAAAGTGATTTAATGGATGACAAGTTCATGAGGGGTAACTGTAAGGTTCATAATGAATAGGAATCTAGTAGGCTAACACGGTTTAATATATTTTCAAAATGTCCAGGTTAAAAGTTGGTATATCAAATATTTTGTGATAAATAGGTCACCATTCTTTCATATATGAACAGAGGATAAAATAATTACTAATAATGCAAATCTATATATTTATATTATAGTTTACGATTGATTCTAGATTATCCTAATCTCACTCCAGTGTGGTAGATTTCACTTCAAAAAATTTCATTTATTTTTAAACAGACTTTATCTTTTTGAATAATACTGAAAACATTTTTTTAAGCTGGGTAAAAGGTTTTTCTTATCATTCTACTTATTTTTTTTTTAACAAGTCTTCTATTGTTGTTATACATTTAGGTTGTTTCTGACTTTCATACTAGTATGAGTAATGCCATGATGAATATCATGATGAAATGTTTATAACATTTAATTTGACTAAAAATAATACACGATCATTATAACAATTATGAAATATAAAATGCTATATAAAGACAAAAAAATTGCTCACAATTTAGAGAAAGCCACTATTAGCATTTCGGTGGACTTTTCTTTCAGCCATATTTGGTGTATTCATATTTATAACATTGGGATTTAAATCCGACAGCCTCTTGATACCTCTACTTGGATCTCTCTCAACTGTGTCAAACTTACATATTCCAAACTGAATTCTTCATCGTCCTTCCATACACCCCAGTTTTATCCCTCCATCAGTGCTTCTTACCCAGCAATCACCCTTGACAGCTCCCTTTTCTCACACACCACATCTGTTCAGTTATGTAGACTGCTCGGTCCACCTCGAAGGTGGGCCTCATGCTGCTCGTTCTCATCACTTCCACTGCTACTGTCCTACTCGACCCGCCTGCACCCCAGACCTGGGCCACCAGCCTTCTAGCTGATATCCCCAGATCTGCTTTTGCCTTTGCAACTAGTAGCAAGAGTGCTATTTTAAAGGGGAAATCTGATTTGTCACCCTCCTAGTAAAATCTAATAGTTTACTCCTGTCTGCCTGAAAACTTTTGTAAGTTGAATTGGGTATACATGGTTTTGTCTCCTACATTTTCACCTAACATCAGATTTTGTGAGCATTTTTTAACGTCATGAGATAGCCTTTTAAAACATCATTTTAAGTGACTGGAAAATATTCCCCTCAATGAATCCATCATTTCCTTATTATTGGATATCTGTTAGATACACATTATATGCATACATCTTAAGCAGCTATTAAAAGTGTTTTCACAGCTGTTCTATGACTTAGAAAATACTCATAGTACAATATTGAGCTTAAAAAAAGTAGGAGACAAATTTGTATACATTCTTCAATCCTAAGTTTGCAAATATGTTGATGTACATTAAATAAGATAATCAAAAACACCAAATGTTAATGGCATCCAGGAGAAATTGGATTGTGGATGATTTTAATTTCCTTCTTTATAGATCTGATTATTTTCTACATTCCTCTTAACCATTCTAAATATACTACTTTAATAATAAAAAATAAAAATTCAAAAATGCATAACAGTGGTATAAAAAATTAAACAGAATTACCACAGGATCCAGCGATTGTACCTCTGGGTGTAAGCCCAAAAGAACTGAAAGCATGGACTCAAACAGATATTTGTACACCCATGTTCGCAGCAGCGTTATTCACAACAGCCCAAAGGTAGAAACACCCCAAATATCCATGAATGAATGAACACATGTGATCTAGAATATTTTCAGCCTTCAAAAGGAATGAAATCTGACACAGGCTACAACACAGATGAACCTTAAAGACATTATGCTATGTGAAATAAGCCAGATACAAAAGGACAAATATTATAAATTCCATTTAAATGAGGTATTAACACGGTCAAATTCACAGAGCCAGAACATAAACTAGTGGATCTCAGGGGCTGGGGGACAGGGGCAATGAGGAGTTAGTGTTTTTTGGGTACCAAGTTTCAGTTGGGAAAGATAAAAAAGGGCTGGAGACAGATGGTGGTGATGATTGCACAATGTGAATGTACTTAATTCTACTGAACTGCACACTTAAAAATGTTTTAAATGGTAAATTTTATGTCTATTTTACCACAATTTTAAGAATAAAAAAAACCCTAAATAACATCTAAAGAAAAAATAACTGAACATATTAGAGATGCCATAATTAGAATAATGAAACTGAAGATTTAAAAAATTCAACATATATAAAATCTACATTCAAAATCTGCACTACTTGCTCATATCTACCTTTAACGTACATAAAATATCTTAGCAACAGAAACATGTATCTGGGAGGGGCGGAATTACTAAACTGTTAACACAAGATATGGTGGTGCCTTTCCTTGGAGACAAAATATACTGAGTAAAAAGGAAATATAACATCTGGCAAATCTCTTGCTTAGGGCCTCTCTGTCCAGAGATTATGCTTGACTACCATGTAAGGGTTCTAGTAAGACTGAGAGAGATCTTCTTAGAGCCTCAAATGAGGTAAGAGTTATAACTGGACATCAGTATTGGCCTCCATTTCTGTTCAGGGGGTGTCATCAAAAGGGTCAGAATGCTATTACCGCTTCCAACATCGCTTGACATGCGGCCCAACAGCCACTACACGGCTTGGCTATGGACTAACATCCCCACCTCTGTTCCCATTCCAACCGAGACAGGCTAGTTTGGGGGCCTGCTCTGCCAGCTTAGTAAAGTACCTTTGGAAGAGCTGAGAGCACTGCTATCTATGTTGTTTTAGAGACTAAGACCACAGTGAACAGTTCTGCTCCTGTCCCATTGTCCTTAGCCCAGATGGGGCAGTCAGGTTCTAATTTTGACAAGGTTTTAAAACATGAGTTCCTATCATATAATGATTCCAGCAAACATTTAATGACTCTGTTAGGATAATCTTACTTTGACTTTTAGAAAATGCATTTCCGTATAGAACACACCCAAAGGAAGGGTCTCATAGAAGCTGCTCGGCATTTGTACCATATTTTCATTAGGTGTGTGAATAAATAGAATAAGAGGCCTACCAGAATACTAAAACTTTACATGTTTAGTAAGGTACAAGAAATTTGTTTTATACTGAACTTTGGTTATCTGCTAATTAGTCTAATTTTGCCTCAAATATTTTGTGGAACAAGCTGGAATAACAAAAGAAAGACAGGCAGAGAGGGACGACTTGTCTGTACTGCTCAGAGCACCATCTCTATCAATAATTTGCAAGATGCTTGTTAAAAATGCATATTCCCACACCAGACTCAATCTCTGACACTGGATCTAAGATTCTGTAGTTTAAATGAGCTCTCCAGGATATTCTTATGAAAAACAAACAAAATGAAGTGGCTTCCCAACCTCATTTTCCTTGCGGCCTAAAAGAGACTGGTTTTACTCCACAAGCTTGAAGACAGAAGAGCACTTGCAAATTTCAGTGAGGTTAAGATGCTGTCAGGGGCCAGGAAGGAAAGAAAACATCAGCAGGTTTCTATTCATGCTGGCAGAGTAGCACTGGAGGGAAGGAGTGGGGGTGAGGGAAACTGAGAATACCTGTTATCGTTACACTCGCCTTAATTTTCCTCAGGCAGGCTTGAAATCTGTCAAATTATTCTAACAAAGATTGCAAAACAATTCCAAGAGCTACATGTGGCCTACAGAGTATGATGGTGAACAAATCCAGAATAATGTTCGAAGGCCCAGAGTGTACTGAAACTTGATCCATTAAGACCTTCCTTTGAAGGCGCTTGAGAAGTGACTGACAGCTCTGAAGGAGTCTTTTTCTTCCTTCAACCAACAGGGCTGGTTGCACAAGAGGGTGTAAGACTGCTCCGAGGCAAGATGAGTCACCAGGCAGAGTGGGTTTGGCCCAACCAGCATGACATCTTCTCTTTTTACTCATTCAGAGAGAAGATCAGAATGTTGTTGATCAACATTCAAAATCCTGGAGATGTGCTTCGGAATGAAGCTCCAGTTTCTTCTTTCGCCCTTCTCGCCAAGTCTACTGAGGGATGATGAAATGACTACTTCTTAAGAGGATTTAGAAACACCGTCAAGGACCATGGTAGAATCATATGTGTGTTTCACATTATGTGTTAAGAAATTGGTCTCTGTGTGGAAAATGTACCAAAATAAAGCAAACCAAGGCTGAAATCCAGAAGTAGCCCATTGGCAGAATAAGCTGCAACCGTGACAAGTGTGTCTAGGCCTGACTTTGGTTCAAGCAGCGAGTGATCATTTGGTTCTCTGTATAGAGATGTTGTCCCTGAAAGCCACCAGGTATTTGTTCATTCCACCAGATGAACTAAAAGATCTTTGCTACAAGTAAATGATGCTTTGAATCGGCACCATCCTCCAGAAACTTGAGCCGAACATGAAACAGCAGAAGAAGCAGAGGCAGATAAAGAAGGAGGTTGTCTCCAAATTAAAAAAGTACAAACAAACAAACAAACAAACAAACAAATAAATAAAAATGAAAAGCCTATCTACCTGGAGTTGGGAATCACAACTCAGAAAACAAGATGGTTGGAAATACTAAAACTTAGTTTGTACACCTGTCTCCTCTCCTGAGCTTTGCTCCCCAGGCCGGGTAATGGCAGGCGGCCTGCTCGAAGAAAAACAAACCACATCAATACTCTCTGTATTCTGGATTCCACTCCCCTGTTTTAAGAGAACTTTGTCAGATTTGTTTTTCTTGGGACAGAGGGGCCCATTCAAATACTAACAGAACAACTTAATGCATAGAAATAGTTCATCTAGGATAAAGGTTTAAGTCTTTAAGGCTTTTTTGTTTTGTTTTCTTGTGTTTGGTCCATTTTTAAGGTGGTATGCTCAACTTTCTGGAACAACGAAGTCCAAATAAAACCAAACGCAGAAGAAAAACAGTCCCCAGCAGCCCACACACACACTGGCATGACCTGCATCGCCATCTCCAAGAACAATCGCACCTTCTGTCATTTCTGGGGGAGGTAGAGCTGCTGCAGAAGCCAAGACTTAGTGGAGAGAACTAAGACATGGAAGGAGGGAAGAAAATGCTTCCTTTGTTAATGAAAAGCCGTTTCCATTTAAAAGTTTCAACATACTATGGAAGAGTGAATGCACTTTTGTGAGTGAAGGCAAGCAGACAATGAAGAAAAGCTGTCTGTAGATTAAATAAACAATCATTTGAAGACATCCAAAGCTTCCCCATTTTTTCTTGAAAAAGGAGGGAGGGAATGTGGACTCTTACTAGATGGGGCAGGAGCTGTGTCTAAAAGGTATTATAACTATGACACGCAGGGCTTCCAGAGCGATACAGATTCATTTAGTCACAATAGTAAAAAGTCACAAGCTTCATGTGCTTTTTAAAAAGACTACAACGCTGTAATAAATTGTCCTAGCGTGCACTAAAAACAGAGTGCTTGGGAAAGCATTTTATTGAATTTCACAAATATTTCAGTGAGTTTATTTTCCTTCATGAAGCAATGCCTTAAGACAGGTAAGGACAAGCTAGAGTTTCTGTTACACAACAGCAGGCTCTTGTGATAAACCTGATTATAATACCCTGTCAGAGGTGAACTTCCTGCTTAGCTATTAAAAAGAGAGTACAGTGCCTCACCCTCATTCTTATTGTTGTTTTGAAGCAAAGATTCAGCGGAGAAAAAGCTAATGCTACATGCACCTGTTAATCCGAACTTAAAATAAGACTTGCTATTACAAAGGACAAGTAATAAGGTATAAAAGTAATGTCAGAAGTAATGACAAAGCATTGTAATATATTATTTATAAAAAATATAAAATGAATTCCACATGTATCATGATTTACAAAATAGTTTACCTCGCATTTTCAGCCTGCTAGAATTATCTTCATGGCTGTAAATCTACCATTTTTTGCCTATTTTTTTTTATATGCAAAGTCAGGTCTACTGGAAGTTTGTGGTAAACACACTACTTTATGTGAAACACAGTCTTGGCCCGGGGATGAAACTGTCTTAGAAACGCTGTCGACTTGCACAGACAAAGCTTATGAATAAACACAAACGTATGAAGTGACCATTGACGACCTGCCAAGTGAACAGGAGACAGTCACTGGTTTTGGCCCCAGGATGAGAGCTAGGAAAATCTTACTGGAGTCATCCTTCTTAAGAGGTATCTGGTCTTCAAAAACCCTGCTGCCTGTTGCACAGCTATGTTTAGATTTCATACATCTGTACTACAGAAGACTAAAAGTTGATATCCAGAAGGGCAGATAATCCCCCAATAATTTGATTTCGGAAGAGTTATGTGATTATTTTTGCAGCAGATTCACCTTAGTCATTCCTAGGTTTTCTGTAGGCTAGCATACAACCTGGTTCCCACTCCCTCTCCTGGGAAGTAGAGGTGAGGGGAGACCCGGCTGAGCCTGCTGGTACTGAAGGGTACTGGCCCTGGATCCAACTAAAGCAAAGATAATCCACATGAAATCATTGGTTTCACTTAGTAAATGTGAGGTACGATTCTCCTAAAAGAAGAACCATCAATGCAACCTCATGCAGACATTTTTTGACCAAAGTAATTCACTATTGGGTTTGGGATATTGGTAAAGAGTACCAATTAACTGGTAAGATTACTTATCTCACACGATGCTTTTCATGAGTGATACTGACACACCCATAATTTGCATTTTAAATATCCTCATTTATAAGCAGAAATTATATCTCTTACCTATTTACCACTAAAATATTAATAAAACATTTTTTAGATTTTTTCAATCAAATGCTACTACTTAATGGCTTCCTGATATATTATGTAATAAATACATCAGAAGCAGCCTGGAAGTTTCCTGCTTTGGTGGAAAAAACTCCCCAAGAGATCTCCTGAAAATAAGTATTTAAACTTCTTGTTTTTTTAGCTATTTCAAATCATTTAATCAGTAAACACAAACCGAGTCCTTACCATGATTACTGAAGAATTACGTTAGGTCTTTAAAAAAATTTTTTTTAAAGTTCATTTATTTACATTAGGTATTTTGGATAATAAAATAGAAGCATTAAATATTGTCCCTACTCTCAAAGGGATGCAAGACATACAAATAAATTCATGTATTCCATATTATATTACCTTTTACTCTTTCAGAAATTCTATTTAGATAACATCCTCTAGCTGCTTCTAAAATCTTGAAAATGCAAAAGAATACACGTAACATATCTGTAAGCTACAAAGCATGATAATAAAATGAATACTCGTGAGTCCACCACCTGACTGAAGAACTGGGACGTCGCCAACACTACGGCAGCTGCCTGTGCACTCCAGAGGTAACGAGTAGTCTGAATCCTGCTCATCATAAACTTGCCTTTTTAAAAATAGTTTTATCATACACATATATATACCTAAACAAGTATCTTCAGTTTACCTTCTTTTTGAGCTTAACAAAACAGTATTGTACTATATGTAATTTTCTGTGTCTTGCCTTTTAGACTCAATAGAATGTTTTTTAGGTTCATTAGGCTTATGTCTAGTTCATTCATTTTCATTGTTGTTTAATATATCACTGTCTATGCCACACCTTATCCATCCTCCTCCTGAGAGACATTTAGATTGTGCCTAGTTTTGTTTGTTTTTTCATTACCTAGCTGCCTTCTTTACTTTTTATCCCCAAACTCCAACTACAGAGAACTAGTTAAGTAAATTGTAGCCAATCTACACTGTACAGCTCTTAGAAGAGTGAAAAGTTAATAACTAAAGTGCAATTATATAATAAAATATCCCTATTCTGAGGAAATATACACTAAAATATTTAGGGGTGATAGGCTATGATACATGTAACTTACCTTCAATGATTCAGAAACAGAATTGCATAGACAGATAAGCTAGATGGATCGGTAGATACATACTTACGAAGAATAGCACAAATGATAAAACAAACGGGATGAAATGTTAACAATAGTTGAATCTGGGCAAAGAATAAAGAGGTGTTCTTTGCTTTTTTTGTATTTTTTAAATTTAAAAAAAAAAATTTTTGCAACTTTTCAGTAAATCTAAAATTTTTCCAAAATATATTTTTTTAAAAAGCTCTCCAAAATATGAGTGAAAAAGACAAAGTATAATGGTTATTGTTACCAAGGCATAATCTCATATTATTTTTTATGCTTATACTTTTGACTAAAATCTCTCAAAGAAACCACTCGCCTATTTTACCCCTGTCCCCTCATTCAAGATTAACTTAAAAATAGTCAACGAAAGAAATAATTACTAGGAAAAGTATTTTGTGTAAATAAAAGCTTATAACTGTGCTCATTCAATAACATGGTCCAGCTAGGGGAAATTTTTAAAGCAAAAATCAGACTATTGACAATATTCACGGATGGAAATTGTAATTAAAAAGAAAATCCAAGAATGAATGCAATGAGATACTTTAATGCATTAAAAAACAGCTGTTTAGGTAACTAAAACTTACCTAAAAAGCATCTGAATATTGAGTCTATGTCTCAAATATCTAAAAATTCACATTTGGAACACTTCCATTTCTGTCCATGGAAGATTAATTACTATGGGAATTGACTTCCCACCATAAACAATCAGAGAACTAGAAAAATAGATATATAAAGTAACAGTGCCAGGCACTGGACAACAGGAAGCACAGAACTACAATCACTGAGAGAAAAGAAACAAATGGTCCCCATTTACTGCCTGGAGGCAGTTTCCAAGCTGCAGGGGGGTGAGAAAGGGGGGGAGAGTGGAACAGAGCCCAGTGGTACTGCTGAATTGAGGAGACAAATACTGGAGCTTCTGGAAGCTGAGGTGGCTATAATTTGCAGGCAGAGTACCAGTGAGGATAAAGCTGCACAGAGAAGTGCGCAGATCTAAAAAGGGGTCCTCTCAAATCTTTGGTGGCTGAGTACGGACCTGTGCTTGTGTGGGAAATAACCACCACCATCACCACCCAAGGCCAGGGGAGAAGAATAATAGCTTTTTTTTTCAACAAGTCAAAGCAATTGCCAGAATTCACATAGGCACCAGCCGGAGTGGAGAGACTTCATAATATCCGTGGCATTGGGTAGAATCTTCTGAAAAGAGAAGCCTCAATAGTGGAACTAAGTTAGTCCCAGAATAAAGGCCCCGGGCCAGCCATAAAATAGCTTAATAGCTTAAAAACAAACTTCTAAAAGATCAAACTGATCTCCAACTGAGCTCATTAGAGGCAGAACAAAAATTCAGTAAACAACATAAAATTTACAATGTCTACATATAATCAAAAATTACCAGGCATGCAAAGAAACAGGAAAATATGGCACATAACTAGGAGGTAAACCAATCAACAGAGAGTAAGAAATAACAGAGACAATGGAATTAGTAAAAAAGAACCTTAAGTCATCTACTATAAGTATTGTCAATATACTCCAGGATGTAAAAGAAAACAAACATAATGGGGGAAATGGAAAAAATAAGACGAATGGAACTTCAGAAATAAAAAATACAGACTCTGAAGTGAAAAAATACACTTGATTAGTGAATATGAAGACATAACCATAGAAACTATGCAAAACAAAATACACTGAGAAAGAAGACAACAAGAAAAAAAAAAGAAAAAAGAAAAACAGAAAGAACATGAGCCTTAGTGTTGTGAGGGACAATATCAAGTGGTCTAACATGTAATTGGTATCCCAAAGTCATGGGGAGGACAAAAAAAAAAAATACCTTAAGAAATAATGGATAAAAAATTTTACAAATCTGATGAAATCCCTATCAAAATTCCAATGGTATTTTTCACAGAAATAGAAAAAAAAAAAAACCCTAAAATTTGTATGGAACCACAAAAGACACCAAAGAGCCAAAGCAATCAGAGAAGGAAGAACAAAGCTGGAGGCATCATACTTCCCAATTTCAAACTATATTACAAAACTCTAGTGATCAAAACAGTATGGTATTGGCATAAAAACAGACACATAGGTCAATGGAACAGAACAGAAAGCCCAGAAATAAACCAACACATATATGGCCAATAATTATGAAAAAGCAACCAAGAATATGTAATGCGGAAAGGATAGTCTCTTCAATAAATGGTGCTGGGAAAACTGAACAGTTTCATGCTAAAGAATGAAACTGGACCACAATCTCACGCTACACACAAAAATCAACTCAAAAGGGATTAAAGACTTAAATTTAAGACCTGAAACCATAAAACTCCTAAAAGAAAACACAGGAGGTAAGCTGCTTGACCCCAGTCCTGGGGATGATTGTTTTGGATTTGGCACCAAAAGCAAAGGAAATAAAAGCAAAAATAAGCATGTGGGAGTTCACTGAACTAAAATCTTCTGCACTGCAAAGGAAACCATCAACAAAATGAAAAGGCAACCTACAGAATGGGAAAAAATATTTTCAAATCCTACATCTGATAAGGGGGTTAACGACCAAAATATATAAAGAACTGACATACCTTAATAGCAAAAACAAACAACCTGATTAACAATGGGCAGAGGACCTGAACGGACACTTTTCCAAAGAAAACATACGAATGGCCAAGAGGTACACGAAAAGGTTCTCAACATCACTAGTCATCAAGAAAATGCAAATCAAAAACCACATTGAACTATCACCTCACACCCGTTAGAATGGCTGTCATCAAAAAGACAAAAGATGACAACTGTCGGCAAGGACGTAGAGAAAAGTGAACCCTTGTGCACTGCTGGTGGGAATGCAACTTAGTGCAGCCACTACGGAAAACAATACAGAGGTTTCTCACAAAATTACAAATCGAACTCCTATATAATCCAGGAATCCCACTTCTGGATACATAACCAAAGGAAATGAAAACAGGATCTCAAAGAGATGTCTGCATTCCATGTTCACTGCAGCATTATCCACAATAGCCAAGAGAAGGAAACAACCTAAGTGTCTATCAACGGGTGAATGAATAGAAGATAGGAGAAAAAAGAAAATCCTGCTATTTGCGACAATATAAATGGAACTTGAGAACATTATGGTCAGAGAAATAAGCCAGAGAGAGAAGGACAACTACTGCATGCTATCACTTATATGTGGAATCTAAAAAAAAAAAAAAAAAAAAGTAAAACTCAGAAATAGAGAGTAGAGAAATGGTTGCCAGAGGCTGGGAAGGGTGGGAAATAGGGAGATGTTGGTAAAAGGGTACCAACTTTCAGCTATAAGATGAACAACGTTTGAGGAGCTAATGTAAAACATGGTGATTTTAGTTGAAAGCACTGTATTATAGAATTGAAATTTGCTGAGAGTAGAATCTAAATGTTCTTAATTAATCAATTAATTAATTAATTAAAGTGAGGCGATAAAGTGTTAACGTGATGGGGGGAATCCTTTTACAATATACATGTATACCAAATCACTATCACCTACACTTTAAATATCTTACAATTTTGTCAATTATATCTCAATAAAGCTGAAAAAAAAAATACATGCACACACACAAAAATGAATCAGGTCTAAGGAAAATAGAATGACATCTTTAAAGTAATGAAAGAAAAGTACAAACCCAGAATTCTGCATACCACTAGTAAAAATTTATTTTCAAAAATGAAGGCATGGTGGTGGCTCCACAGTGTAGCAGTTAGCCCATCTGCTTTACACTCAGAAGGTCCTGGGTTCACACCCCGGTGGAGCCATGGTCCATGGTCTACGGCCATGCCACCCTGAACAAGCCCGATGTCTGATCTCAGAACCTAAGCAGGGTCGGGCCTAGTTAGTGCTTGGATGGGAGACCACCTAGGGAGACCTGGTGCTGTAGGTCTCCCTAAATAATCATTAAAAAATGAAGGCGAAATAAAGACTTTTTTGGGATCAAGAAATGCCAAAAGAATTTATTACCAGAAGACCTGTGCTATAAGAAATGTTAAAAGACATTTTTAGGAGGAGTGACAGAATTGGGAAATATATGAGAAGTTTTTCTCATTTTAACTTCTTAAAAAGACAGATGACTCTTTAAAGAAAAAAGAACCCCAATGCCCTATGGCATTTATAACAAGATAAAAGTGAAATGTTTGATATGAAAGGGTGGGAGGAGGAAAGTGGAAGTGTATTGCTGTCAGGGTCTTACAGGATACACGTAGTGGTACATTATTATTTGAGGTACGCTGTGTCAAGTTAAAGATGAATATTGTAAATTTTAAGCAACCTCTTAAAAACAGAGGTGTAATTAATAACAATGAAGATTAAATGGAATAAAAAAATCTTAATTCAAAAGAAGGCAGGAAAGAGGGAAAAGGAATAAATACTAGATAGGACAAATAATAGCAAGATGGCAGATTTAAATCCAACTATATTTACAGTTACATCAAATGTAAATGATCTAAACCCTTTCATTAAAAAGCAGAGGTTATGCGACCTGGATTTAAAAAATCAAGACTTGACTACATACTATCTACCAAATGTCCATTTTAAATATAAAGATAAGGAAAGGTTAAATATAAAAGATCGGGAAAAGATATAATGTGCAAACATTCATTTTTCAAAAAACGTTGGAGGGGCTACATTCATATCAAACAGGGTAGATGTCAGAACAAGAAATATTACTTGGAGTGGAAAACAGTTTCGATTTGATGCAATACTGAGAACTAATATTCCGGGCTGAAACCCTGAATCATCACCAGAAATAAATGTGGCTATGACAGGGGCAGGCGCTGCTGAACCACAGTGCGAATCTTAACTGAAAGCTTAAGTGAGGCTTCAGGGAGCCGCCCTGGCGACTGCAGTCACAGTCTCTTCTGCGCATTACATGTCCCTGTTGCAGTCATTTAAACATGTGGCAACGATGGGATCTATGACTCTTTGAAAGGATACAGCGAATAAATATTAAAACAATTATTTTTATAGAGTGAAACTTGAGTATTTATGTGAGCATACATAAAGGGAAACAAAATTTCTTAATTCGAAAGGCAATTACTGGTTAGATACCAATCCAAGCATATAAACCGAGCCCAGGAAGCAATATCCTTTGCAAGAAGCCGAATTTATGGTGACCAAAATATAAAATACCATGGTGGAAAGCAAGAGTCACATCCGTGGACCTCCTGCAAGCTACTTTGAAAACACTTAGAAGAGGTTTTTTTAAACAGATTCTTTAAATGAAAACTTTATTTTCCAAAATTGGTCCATTTTTCATTTTTCTCCTTCAAGAAGATTGATTACCCCTTTAATCTCCACCTTTTCCATCCAGGGGCCTGAAAGGGTGCCTATTACCATTTGAATTTCTGTGATATACCTGCATTTTGAATATATTATCTTAAAAAATCCTCATTAGAACCCTAAAGAAGTAGAGGTATTTTTATTCTCAAGTCACATTTCTTCTTAGGCCAGTTTCCTTATTGAAAAAATAAGAAAAGTAGGCTAAGTGATCTCTAAATTTCCCTCCAGCTTTAATATTCCATGATTCTATATTAAAGATTCTGGTATCTGTTCCTAAGAAACTTATAATTTATTAAAGACTACAAAGTAATAATTTTAGGCACTAGAAAAAACTGTAAATAACTTCAACCAAGCAAAAATTATTCATCTAACTTGAATGGTGGACGGCTCTGAGAAATCAAGTTAAATCTCAGCCAGTTAGAATGTACAATAAAGAACATACTAGGTAGGGATTGTGAGGAGAGAGAAGGGGAGAAGGGAGGAAGGCAAAAATGAAGAAAGGGAGAGAGAGGAAAGAGAATTTTTTATTAACCAAGATTAATAATGCAAAAATGATAACTCAGTCCCATTGGTCCCTCTAGGAAAACTGAACAAATATAAAGACACACACCTAGAATTATTAAACCAAAAGTCTTTTCCTTTCAGCAGAACATTTAAACAAGGGTCGGATGACCAGCCATAAACAACTTTTAGTAGCTAAATATAAAATTACTTATTAATGAATTATACAGATTTTAAAATCAATTCTTTAAATAAAACAAAAAACCCCTCCGTGGCAGTTTCAGGGTAGCATCAGCAGTGTCCAAGGAATGCCAGGTAGTCCAGACTTCCTGTCTCACTGAGCGTGGGATGCCATTAAAAAAGATGAAAAACCAACTGACGGTGAGTCCAGGCTCGTTCTGAAACTAAGAACCACTCTCTGCCCAGACGTGAACTGGGCTCCTGACGTGCCAGGTGCATCTCACACTGAGTGTTGCCCTCCCCAGTTTTCCCCAAGCTCCGCCACATGGCTGACAACTTAGCCGGGGTCCGGAGTGCTGGCCGGAAGAGCAGGGCGCGTCCTCTGTGTCTACAGTCCTTTAAGTGAACGATCGCAGCCCTGAGCTGAGACTAACCTGCCTTCTCTGAAGGTCCACCCTTCAGGTCCACCCTGCTCTAGCTAGCCAGTCTGTGCCTCATGCCAGGACACAGGTACTGCTACCCCACGGTCACTACCAGCGTGGACCACGCTCCAGCGGGCTCTTCTATTCCACGCTTTCTGGTTCTGCCAGCCCTCTCTGCCACAGGGCCACCTCGAGGTTTTGGTACCCAGTATGGAGCCCTTTTTTTTTTTGCCTCAGTAACCTACTCCCACGTCCTGACCTTGCTGCACCCCACCCGCCCACCCCGCCATCACTATTTGGTATGGTCCCTCGTTTCTGTCTCCTTCCAAAGTAAGACTGCCTTGGCTACGCTGGACGACGTTCAGAGTGAGAATGCCAGGCAAGGCACCTAATCTCTCTGTGGCTCAGTGTCCTCATCTGTGAAAAAGGGGTGATAATAATGCTACATACTTCAGAGGGTTGGTGTAATTCATGAGCTTATGAAGTATTTAAAACAGGGCCTGGTGCATGACGGGCACTACCACTACCCTTATTTCTGTTTTGTTTGTCCAGGTCGAGTGGTAGATGCAGCTACACCCAAGTCCTTCCTTGTGCTGCCCATGGATGGGTGAGCACCAGCGCACTTGGAATTCGTCTTCTCTCTCCCAGGTATGAAATAAATGGTGACTCTAAGGAAGCAGCACTCAGAAACCACCTTTAAGCCTGCTTTCTGCTTTCTACATCTACAGGAGCTGCCTCAGCACAAACGTGGTGAGGGTGGAGCCACTGCTGGTTTAAAAATGTAATGTTCTCTTCAAATCATCCACAGTAACCAATATTCTAATTCGATGCAAAATGCTGCTGATACTTATAACCTCAGATGCCATTATTCCGTATTTCTGCTCATCTCTTTCCTTCTGGCTCAGTGCTTCAAAATTAACACATCGTATTGTTATACTTTCAAAGCACCCGTTTAAGTGTTCAGAAGAACCAGGGTGACGAGGAGGGCAGAGGAGCAGGCGAACAGGGCAGGTGATGATGCCGTTGCATCATCTTTTGGGCCCTCCAATGGCATGACCCTGGCAAACCATTCTATGGTTCTGATGTATCTGCTCACATGGAAAACTGGGATAAAGAGAACCATACTTATCATGCACGGGTTTACTAAGGATCACAAGTGTCTCTCCAATTAAACTGCAAACAATGCGAAGCTCAGGAAGGTCTATGAAAATAACTCCCTAAGTGGGCAAATGGGGGATAATATTTAATATTAATACTCAGTATACTGAAACCTGCTGATGTAGAACAAAAGGAAGATAACACTTGAGTATTATAAATAGCGATAAAGACATAATTACAAGGCAGAAGCCTTTATTGGAGACATCTGAAAACAGATCTAGAAAAAGACTAACGTGAGCAAAGGGCTTAAAAATTAGTGCCTCTTGAAACAAGGCAATAACTTTCTTTTGTTTATTTTTTTATTTTATACTACGTTGCTTTTATCCAAAGTGATGTAGTATACAGATAACAAAAACCATTTTTTTTGAAATTTGAAATTAAAGGTCTCTGTATAAAACTTTTAAAGTTTAGTCTCAACAATATACCTGTCTGCAATACACACACCTTACAGCATAGTTATATTCTGAGGATAACCTAAAGGATTAGAAGAAGCCACATAAAGAAAATAAAATATTATAACTCTACTCTTCATTAAATTATGACAATGTTCCATATTTGTACAGAAGAAAACTAGATGACATTTTTTAAAAACTCTAACACCAAATAAGAAGTCAAGCAAGGAATATAAATCACCATACGACTCTTGTGTCTTATTAGTGACTACAAAGGAAAAAAGAAAATAACTTACCTCTATAGCAAAGATTCCTTTGTCACGTCCATATAATTTCATCTCTTCTGGAAAATGCTGAAAAGCATTTATGTAAGGAATATGGTCCTCTTCAACAAATCTATATTTTAAGAAATAAAGAGTTTCTTATTAACCAATTTCATCTCAATAAATTTAATTTTAAATAAGTTTCAACAAGAGCTCTGTACAGATTTAGCAAAGTAAATGAAGAGTTGAAAATGTTTTATTTCAAAGACAAGGTAAGAATCAATTCAACGTGTTGCTACTGTGTTTTTAAGGGTGATAAATCTGAAAATATCTATTATTCTCTGTACCCATGTATGGAGAAAACATTTAGTCTATTATCTAATCATCTCTTAAGTTTCTAAGTAGACGAACAATTTATTTCTAAAAAGTGTATATCTTGTCGATTCTCCTCCAGGCTTGCGGACATGGCATTCCTTCTCTCCATCGCTCCCCTCAGATGATGAGCTCCTACTCATTTTTTAAATCGCTTCTTTAGGGGGACTTTCCTTGACCCTTGTTTTGTTGGGACGCCTTCCTTGTCTACCCTTCTGTCCCCAGTACCTATGAATAGTGCATGGTAGATGCTTGTCCGTGCAACAACAATTAAGGGAAGGCACCTTGACCATTTGCTTACCACCTCCTCCCAACATCTGGAACATAGTAGCTAATCAAATATTTTTGAGTAAATTACTGAGTTTGAAGAGAATAGCATACATATATAAATACACATACATAATTATTTATAATTAATTCATCAGAAATGTATTGAGTACTATGCATCCAGTACTATTCTAGGCTGTGGGGATATAGAAGTAAACAAAATAGGAAAATATTCTTGTTCCTAAGGAATTTACATTCTATTGTAAAAGAAGATGACAAACAAAACAAATAAGTGAACGATAGTATGTTAGACAGAAAAAAACAGTTAAGGGAAAGATAAAGTAGGGAAGAATAGAGAATGAGGAATAAGGAAAATGCAACCTGTACCATTTATATATGCATATCTATAATATCAGATTTTTTTAAATAAAAAAAATTATTAAGGAAAATAAAGACAGGAATAAATTAGTATATAAAATATTTTGCCTTAAAGTCTTTGTGGTTGGTTGAGCTAGCAGTTAAAGAATATCAATTCAACCTTAATTTCAAATTAAAAATGTGATTTCTTAAACTTTTTAGTCTACTAAAATTGGAGAATTAAAGTAAATATTTTATGTAAAATGGTGTTTTATAAAGTCTAATGA
Organism: Cynopterus sphinx; assembly: GCA_030015415.1. Taxonomy (NCBI): domain Eukaryota; kingdom Metazoa; phylum Chordata; class Mammalia; order Chiroptera; family Pteropodidae; genus Cynopterus; species Cynopterus sphinx. The sequence continues at coordinate 2,113,020 of CM057383.1, read as the reverse complement.
TGAAACAAGTTGGGCAGCCCTGTAAGGAAAACCACCCCCCACCCCACCCAGGTTTTCATTAGTTATTTCACAGAAGAGTATCTGTACACAGTAATCAGTATTTACATTATTTTGATAGAACTTTTTTGGTTCAATATTATTTTATATACAGGATGTATTCCATGTTTATCACTTTTATAACTACCTAGTATTTAGTTATCTCCTTGTAGGCTGCCCCGGGTAGGATGGCCAGCCCTTTATCCAGCATTAATGACATGATTGGATGGCTGTTTCTGTAAGATCCCTCTGGTTATGGAGGAAAATGGACAGGAGGGGCACAAGACTACAGGCACAGGCTCACTTGGGGGTTCCTAAGCAGTCAAGGTGAAGACAGAGAGAATGGGGAGAAAAAAGCTTCAAGAGTTACTTTAGAAGTATAATTGGTGGGATGTAATGACTAAACTATATATGCGGAGAGAAAAGAGTCAAGGATGATTCTTAGGTTTCTGAAGAAGATGCAAGAGCGTGCATGGTATTTACAAAGGCAAAAAACACTGGAGAAGGAGCTGAACTGAGGAGAAAGATGATTAACCTCTTTCGGTCACGCTGATTTTGAGATACCGTAAAGACACCCAAGGAGTGTCCAGCAGGCAGTTGTATATCATGTCGTAATATTCGTAATATATGGGTCTGGCCCTCGGCAGGCAAGTCTGGGCTGGAGATACAGATTTGGGAGTCATCATCACAGAGGCAGTAATTAAAGCCTTGGGAGAAGATGAGATCAGCCAATGAGGGCATACAGAGCAAGATGAGGTTTTTAACTTAACAGTAAAGTTTCCTGAATCACAGACTATCTACATGCAGAGTTAATCACACTTGAGAAAAGCCTTGTTATTTGGTTGATGTGGCCAAATTCAAAGGCATCATTTATTTAACGAAAGGGCCTAGTGCCAACGAAGATGAGGATAATGAGGAAGGAGGAGGATGTGCAGGAGGAGGAAGGAGGAAGGAAGAAGGAAGACGGAAGAAGGAAGACAGGAGGAGGAAGAAGATGACAGCAAAAACAATAACCAGCACTGAGTTCCCACCCTGTGCCGGGCACTGTCCAAGCGCTTCTGATGTAGTACTAACTATCAAAAGCAGTTATGACCCGATGAGGCAGACATCATTATTAGCCCCATTTACCAGCGAGGTGACAGGCAGAGCGAAATTAAACTTACTCCGGGCCACAGAACATACAAGCGGCAGAACTGGGATCAGAACCCAGGGATGTTTCCAAATCTGTCCTCTTAAAACCACTCTACACGCAGATCAAACCCAAATGTTATTAAGCAGAACATAAAAGCAAGGGGGAAAATGAACACGTACATGATTTTGGCACATCTCCCATTTCATGAGAAATTCTTACGCACAGTGCCATCGTGCACTCATTAACTATAAAAGCCTGTAGATTATCTTTAAAAATGCAAATGCTATCTACCCAACCCAGTGGTCTTATTTCCAATTTTACCTTATAAACACAGGCAACCTATACTTTAGCTCTTACCACCGATGTATTGCTTTTGTGTAACTACTAATGACCATTTGCCAATGTAAAATAAAGGTTATCTGTTCATCTTCTCCCTCCGAAATGAAAAATATTTAATAATACTACTCGGGTACTTATCGGGTACTTTTCACCTTCAAAGCATTTTGTTCAGAGCAGATAATTAATTTTCTAACACCCTGTGTAAGGTAAATACTACTATTACCACTACATAAATAGGGAAACCAAGGAGATGAATGACTAGCCCAGGAAGGATTAGAACTCAGGCTCCCCAATATTTCCAGTCCCGTCCTCAATATAAGTAAGCCTCCAGCAAAGTTCAAAATATCCAGAGGATGCCCCCCATCACACAGACAATGGGCAAAAGCATCACAGGAGGCCCAGCTTACCTCAGAAGGTCGGAAAGAGTAATTGTCTCTCTTCGCCAAAGCAATGACAGAGAGCAGAAAGCGAGTGTCCTTGGCATGGTCATCTTCACAACCCCTTTCTGCTTTCGTAGTGAATATTCGACGCCATCGAGCGAGCCAGAACAGATGGATGCCGTCTCTTAGGGAACAAATGGAGTTTTTTTTTAAAGTGCAAGTAACTACTGTGGACAAAAGAACATGAAAAACCCAAAGAGGCATTTCAAATATATTAAAATCGGGCTATAATTGATAAAATCTTTACAAAATGCAATTTCCAGTAAAGCGATGATGGTTTAAGAGGAAACTGGTCAAAAACGTAATTGTTGGCCCTTCGTGAGAGCTGGATGAGCTTGAATTCGGAAGAGGGACCTGTTTGAATTTTTAAACATGAATATGAACCATTTTCCAACACATAAGAGGGTAAACAAGTACGAAGCAACTCGAAAGTGCTAACTGCTCTGGTCCAGGCCTCCTCTCACATGCCCCTTCTCTGGACGCTTCCCAAGCACTAGCTAGAGCAGCACCGCCTCCCACTCCCACCCTCTAGGCATCTTCTACCACAGGGCATCAATTTATCCTCACTCATTCCCTCCACACTTACTCATCTCATTCTTCGTGCCACTGTGCTAGGTCAAGGGAGATGACAGTGAACAGGGCCCCACCTCTCTTGGAACTTACGTTCTAGTAATGGCAGACAGTCAATAAATAGAAAAATTACAACTGACATATGGCCGTAGGCGTTACACAGAAAACAGCAATGTGTGGGGCACAGAAAGGAAGTGATGGGAAGGGAAGAGATATGCAACTTTACACGAGTCATCAGAGAAGATGACCATCTTTGGGAAGATGGCATCTGGCCAGACCTGAATGAATGCAGGGAGGTCTTGAGGTTCTTGGGAAGGACACCAAGGGCATCAGCAGGAGCGAACTTGAAGGAACAGCAAGGAAGCCAGTGGGGCGAGAGCATCGTGGGTGAAGGAAAAATGGGAAGAGATGATACAGGGGAGAGCTTTGTAGGTCATGAGCTGTCCTTTGGATTTTATTCTAAGTATAATAAGTTTCTGGGGGAGATTTAAACAGAGGAGCAACACGACCTCATTTATATTTTTAAAAAGTCACTCCAGTTGCTGTATGAAGAGTGGCGTTATGGGAGGGCAAGAGTGGACACAGGACACCACCCCTCCGGGGGAGCAATGCCTGCCTGGACCGTAGTGGCAGCCCTGCGGGTGGTGAGGAATGACTGGATTCTGCGCAGTATTTGAAGGCAGAGTCAAAAGGATTTGCTAAAGGGCCTGATGGGAAATAGGAGAGAAAAAGAGAAGACAAGACTGATTCTTAGGGTTTTGGTCTGAGCAATAAGAAAAATGGAGATACCATTCACTGAGACAAGGAAGATGGCAAAAGTAGGTTTGATGAGAGAAATCCAGCCGTCAGAATTGCACACGGAGGGTATCAGGTCTTATGAAATATACGCATGGAAATGCTGAGTGGGTGGGTAACTGAATAAAAAGTCTAGAGTTCGGAGGAGAGACCGAGCTAGAAAAAGGAATTTTAGAGTCTTTGAGATGCAGCTGGTGTTTAAAGCCAGAGTGAAGGGAGATAGAAAGCAGGACGAGGAAGGAATCCGAGAGGCTCCGAGCTTTCCTGCACAAAAACTCTCCAAGTGATTCTGCGGAATCTCTTCTCCCAAATTCTGTAAACCCTTTCTTCAGAGCACTTTCCAGTAACTGAACTTCTGTTTTTGATACGTGCATTTACTGTCTAGCTCCTCCCAGTACAGTCTAAACACCTTGAAGGCAGACAGCCTTGCTCACCACTGTGTCCCCACTGCCCGAAACAGGCCCGAGCACGGAGTGGGAACCCCATAAATATGTGGTCACAAACGGGTCTCGCAGTTCAACTTCTGAGAAAATTCAGGGTCAGGGCATGCTGTGGCAGCACTATTTATAATACGAAAAAAAATTTCAAGCCATCTAAGTGACTGGAATAGAAAATTAATGACGTAACTCCACACAGCGGAACGCCGCGTAACAATTTACCCAATGTTTTCAGTCAGTGGTTCTCAAAGTATCGCTCCTGGACCACCCGTATGAGCATCAACTGACAACTCTGGAAAGCCAGGCCAGTCTGTGTCCGAACAAGCCCTGTGCTTATCCTGATAGATGCTGAAGTTGGAGAATGACTGTTTTTAAAGAATATATAAGGATACAGATTTCCATAAAATATTCTGTTAAAAAAATGTAGAACGACCTAGCAACTAACTTCCAGTACGATGAAAGACTGAAAATACACATTAGCCTCCGCTCTGTCTCACTTCAACAATCATAAAGGCATTTTAAAAAGATATAAATCCAAGAACAAAAAACCTGGAAAAGGAGACAACTGCAATAAAATTTTAAAAGCTGCAAAGCACACGGACAGGTGGTTTCTGCCTTAGCAGCCCTGAGCAAGCTGGAGTCAAAGTCAGGACAGGGAAAACCAAAAACCAATCGAGTTCCCCCTGGGGACCTCTAAAGAAGGCTCAGGAAGTGGTTAAACCAGGTACCCCCAGAAACTGGGTGAAGGTAGGGCTGACACCGAAGGACCCCTTGAAAGTCTGATTAAGAAACAGACACTCGGGTTCCTACCCCAGCTCCTGAGGCCAAATGCCTACTCCTCCCTGATCCTGGCAGAAAAGTGGAAGTTTCTCCTCTGGAGAGAGTAAAATAAAAGACCTCTGGAATAGGGCCCGTCAGTCATATGTAGCTGAGAGTGGGGGTATCTTACATCCAACAGCAGGGCTAAGTGAAAGTTGACTTTCGGAGTCTTGAGACAACCCCCATTCCCTTAGGGCCCTCTCTTCCCGCCCCCTTCCCAGAGCAGCCAAGATTACACCCTCCAACCAGAAGACTCAGAGAGATTTCTCTAGAAAATCTGATCAGCTTCAGGGGAAAAGATTCAAAAACGATAATGCTGGAGGTTCACTTAAGAAAATAATCCAGCTAGATCACCCTCTCATGCAGAGCAGAGCTGACAAGACGCACCGTGGTACAAAGCTTCAAACCAACTTTTTCGTCTCCATTCTTAAAGAAGACTAGCCATCTGAGGCTCACTAAACATTTGAAGAAAGTCTCTGTTACAGCCAGGTGTCACTTAACAAAAAAATATAATACGTTCTGAGAAATTGGTCGTCATGTGACCATACTTACCCAAACCCAGGTAGTATATAGCCTACTACACACCTAAGTGGGGGGAGGGGGTTGGAGGGAGGTGCCCTGGGAGGGAGAGTAGATCTCAGGAAGAGGGAGAGAGGGAGAGAGGGAGAGAGGGAGAGAGGGGGAGAGAGAGAGAGAGAGAGAGAGAGAGGGAGGCGGAGAGGGAGAGGGAGGCAGGAGAGGGAGAGAGAGAGGGAGGGAGGGAGGGAGGAAGAGAGGGAGAGGGATAGAGGAAGAGAGAAAATGAACTGGGACAAGAGACAAAGAGAAACAGAGAAAAGGAAAGTGACTTGTGTGCACAGTCTGCGTGCAAGGGGCGGGGGTCGGGTAGGCTCCCCGCACCCCACTCTCCAGCCCTGACCTCTGGCTCCCTCCTTGACTTCTGGTCCCAGCCTTGGCCGGCACAGGCAGGTGAACACCAACCACATTGAGCTTCCTCCTCTGTTTAAAGCACCCGGAGCTGGCTGTCATTTTGACATCATAGTTGGTCCAGCATCTTTTCAATCTCGCTAACTTTTTGTTTATGATCCATTATAATCTTATAGGATCACTGTGTATACGTGGTCCCTCCTTCACAGAAATGCCATAATGCAGCGTACGACTGTATAAACAGCAGAGGCCAAAACAATCGAATGGGGAGGGGGATATCATTAACATCCTCAGCTAAATAAGATGCTCCACAGAAACGAGGGCATAAGTCAGAAAAGAAGATAAAATGGCATCAAGAAAATAAGGAATTTGATAAAAGAAGAAGGGACAAAATCCTCAGGATGGCGGTAGTGCTATCAAAGACAGCCAGGTCACAGGTTTAAAGACAGAGCATTCTAGATGGCAGCGGATCAGAAGCTCCAGAAAGCCTCCTAGAGGAAAAAGTTGACAGACTAAGGAATTTTTTTCAGAACTAGGAGGAAGCAAGGAGATATGTTAGTAATAAATTGTGGATCAGTAATAAATAGAAAACTAAACAACTAAGACAAGCACCAGCACGAGAAAAAGCAAAGGATGCACAGGTGTCATCCATAGCAAGTTCTGTGGCTCGGTTCTGAGCCGTATTCATGTTTATAATAATTTAAGCACTAAAGATTGATCTGGTAAAAAAAATAACTATGTTGGGGAGATAGAGGATGAAACATAAAAAATGGTGACTCTGTGGGAGGAGGGGCAGTGAGGAATGTGCGAAAGAGCTGACTTCATCACCCACAGAGGGGACTGGACAGCTCAGGTCCCGAACCAGAAATCAAGGCTTGGTACTAGATGAGCATGATACACAGAGTACGGAGGCTGCAGAAGAGCTGGAAATGAACGTCTCTTGGGAACAGGCCACTCAGAGAAAACGGTGAAATATAATTTTTCTGTTTCTTATTTTTACAATTTTTTATAACCAGCCTCATAAATATATTTGAATTATATGCATGTAGAATTTTGATTAAAAAATGTAAAGGATGAAGAAATTGTTCACATTTTTTGCAAAGACAAAATGATAAAACTCTTTCCCTTTCTCTATGTACATTCCTTTCTGGAATGATCTACTATGACAATAATGGCTGTTTCTGGGTGGTACAATAACTGGTAATTTTACTTTCTTTGTGACTATCTGTATTTTAGTTTTGTAATAAGAGTTGAATTGAGTTATTTTTAATGTAAAAACTAAAATAAAGCTCTATGATTAAAACTTACTAAAAAACACAACAAAACCTTAACATAGGTAACAGTTACGATGCTGCAAAAGGCCGGGATGGTTTGAGCCACCGCTCCCTGGGACGGAGCTCAGGCCTGCCTGAAGGCACAGAGGCAACTCAGAGCCTCCCGATCAGTCCGTGATTCTAACTTCTTTACTTCCTTGGCCAGAAAAGTGACTTATCTTGCTAGACTGTCACGGTGCAGTCTAGCAAGAAATGTGGATATGCTGATAAAAGGAATTTTTAATCTTTGGAGGGCAAGGGGCTTGCAAAGAAGCAGTCCGTACAAGAAATGTTTTGTTGAAAATTTTATATAACCACACTCAACCCAGACTGCAACAACATCTAACACCGGAGGGTTTGGGAGCTATGTCCCAAAGAACTCTGTCAGCACACATCAAGATTCTAGTGATCTATAATAAAAGCCTGGTCTGTTCTTTGAGGTCTGTTTCCTACCATGTTTTTTTTTTTTAAATGTAATATAGAAAGGGCTAAAATTATGAAAAAATGCTTTGAGGAAAAGGTCTACGTCTGTAACCTTAAATATACTCCTTATCTATTTTAAATTATGGAATTCGACCAGAAAATAAGACACACATACACACATGTAACGTGGGGAATTCTGCTCAGCTTGTTTTAGTCGGTGCTTAGAAATTAGGCATATCATCTTTGACTTTTGTCCACTTTACCACATGGCTAAATCTATCATTTCTCTGCTCCAAATTTTCTTTGAAAATTCTGAGCCCCATGTGTACGTGATCTTTATTAAGTCTCCTGCTTTCTGGATCCACTTAATGTTTAGCTCCCTTTAAACATCACACAAGAATACTAATGTGGAGACAGTGCACCTTTTTAAAATTTACACTAAGATGTTGTTTGATTTACCTCTCTCCTAGCCATATGATGTTGCCAGGCCAAGTTCCTCGTCCTGGAATATGAAGAGATTAGACAGACTACATTATTTTAAAGATGCACTGCCGGCTGTAAAATTCTAGGGAGTTCGATGCTACTTTTTACCTGATTGTGATGCTTTGTTGATGGGGAAAGGCTTTCGCATGTGGACATCAGGCTGAGACTCTGTTCCACTTTCAACAAAAGGACAGCTAAAGTCACTGAGCAGTTCAGGTTCACTATCCCAGTCTGAATGACTCGGATTATCTTCCAATACCTATTTACAAGGTAATATAAATACAATTATTGCATAGGAATTTAAATGCAATTAATTTCCATCCCAAATGCCATAAAAGGAGCCACTCTGGAGAACTGCGACGCTCTGCGGAGCCCCACATACAGACAGACTATCCCACACCCCAGTTTAAGTTTTCTCACAGGTATTACTGAAATGGTGGTTGAAGGATCCCTAAGAAAGGTCAGAAAGCCTCCTACCTCGAGGCCTCATTAGCTGACATTACCTTGGGGGAAGTGATCACAATCAAAAGCCCTGTGTTCAGCCATGCAGGCCAAGAAGCTTGATCTTATTAAGAGGAGATAAGACTCATGTTAAGGAAACTCACAAGAGAATAAAGGAAAAAAGAAAAAATCAGGGATACGATGCTTGCGTCCTCCGTTAAAGACACACCTCCTCTACAGGCAAGCGCGTGGGATGCACGGTACACTGTAAAGTGGCAGATGCGCAAAAACTCACCAAGAAAACTGAAGCAAACAGAAGGAAACCTCCACAGGTTAGTGCAGGCAACCGTCTGCCAGCAGTGGGACCGCACACTCTGCCCTTTGAGCCTTCTGGTGGACTCTCCAGGCTCCCATCCAAAGCCAGCTTCTTCCTTGTGCACTCGACCCCACCCGCCTCTACTCAGAGATTCACTTCTCCTCCTCCTCTCTTTTCCCCCACTGCACATTCCTTCCCTCTCCTGTATCGGGTATATCAGTACAAGAACATTCTATCATTTATGCCGCTTAAACAAAACCTTCCTCGACTCCAGCTATGATGCAATGTCTTTGTACAGGTGTACTTGGTTTTATTATTGCATTTCACTCCATTGCACTTCACAGGTGTTGCATTTTTACAAACTGAAGCCAAGACCTCCACCAGCAAAAAGATTACAACTCCCTTTAAAGAGGTGGTCTCTTACTTCAGTGGTCTGGACCCCAACCTGCAACATCTCCGAGTTGGGCCTATACTTCTCTGCAGCGATGCCTTCAAAGAGTTATCCAGACTTGCTGTCTCCGATTTCCCTCCTCCTGGACTATCTTATTCCTCCATCCCAGTAAAACGCTTGATCCCACTCCTCCACTCATCAACATTTAGCTTTCTTTCCTTCCTGACAAGGCAGCAGCTTTGCTCACAGCTGATCACGCTTCGTTCCTTAGTTCCCAGAACGCCTCCCTCACTCTCTTGGCTTCTTCCTACTTCACTAGCCCTTCCTCAGACTTCTTCTATCCCAGACATCTTAATCTTAACTAGCATGGCCTAGAGCTCAGTTCTTGGTCCTCTCCTCTGTCTTCCTGCCTTGGCGATGTCATCTCATCCTGTAGTTTTCAATACTATCTACTATGTTGTTTTCAATTCTAAAATCATGGTGCATCTTACAAACATGACATTTTAGATTTGATGATTATAGTATAAATCGACAGCTTTCAAATTCATACTTGCAGCCCAGACCTCTGTCCTAAAAACTTGCACTTCTGAGTACTTGACATTTCCTCTTGGATGTCTAACAGCTGTCTCAAACCTAACATGCCCAACACCTACTACTGATTTTCCTGCTCCACCTGTTATTGCAGGTGATGGCAATTCCTTCCAGCTGCTCAGGTGAAAATCCCTAAGAGTCATCCTTGATGACTTCCCTCTTTCTCTTACACGCCTCCGTCCAATCCATCAGAAAACTCTGTTGGTTCTATCCAAGTTTATCCAGAATCCTACCACTTGTCATTTCCACTGCTGCCACCTGGTTCCAGCCGCCATCATTTCTCATCTAGAGCAGTGCTTCGGAAACCGCAGCGTGTAGAGGAAGCACGCGGGAACTGTGCTAAAATGCAGCTGTGGGTGAGGCCCGAAGGCTGTATTTGCTCCCCTAGGTAGCCTCATGGCTTACCCGCTCGCTTCCTCAAGACCTAGGGGAGGCCTTCCCTGACCACTCCATATCAAATAGCACCCTTCGCTGCCGCCTCATTTCTATCCCCCTTGCCCTGAATTACACACTTGCTTGTTTGTTTGCTTTTCTGTAAGTTTTAAGTAATTTATTTCACCCAGGATCATACAAGTCAAAATAATTCAGATGCACAACTCTTACTATACGTGGGACATTTATATCCAAAACATGAAGAAAATGTTTTCTGGCTATTTGAAAAAACAAAGCTTCTAATTTAAAAGTACTTGTTCCTTTTTCCTTTCAGATTAGAGTATAGCTGTACTCTTTTGATAGAAATTATATTACCAATTTATATATCAGCTTAAACTGTTGCTTACTGCTTATTCACCAAGAAGATTTTAGTGTGATGCTAATATATTCTTTTAGATGTACGTTTACTCAAGCTGACAAAACCTTTTTTAACATCTTAATCTATGAATACTAAAATATCAAAGAAAATCCCAGGTTCTGATTCAAACTTGCTATGTGCTAGGCAAAGCCCTAGTGTATAAATATAACACATACCTTAGTAATTTTATTTATTTATTATTTAAACAAATTTTTTTAGTGCAGCAACCCTTGGCTGACCTCACAGATTGCAAGGACCTTGTCAGTTTACAATCCCTTATTTTTTATTTTTCATGCCTATCGTACCTGGTCTTCCTAGGTGGTCTCCCATCCAAGTACTAAACAGGCCCGACCCTGCTTAGCTTCCGAGATCAGACTGGAACTGGCTTGTTCAGGGTGGCGTGGCCACAGGCCATATCTTAGTTATTTAATTTTAAATATCAGAGTCTAAATAGTTGGGATGATTCTGTCTGTCTTTTTCCTTGCAAGTGTCATCTTAGAATCACATAGCATCTTTTGCTTTTCTTGAGAAGTACTTGCCTCTTGAATCAAGACAGGATAATGTTTCATAACTCTACGGTAATAAAACATTGTCTTTTCCAGTAAATTCAAATATTTCTCTTGAGTTTATTTAAATTCATTGTCTCACATTTAAAAAGGATATTTCCTAAATTAATTTCTTAGATTATCCCCATTTTGATCATTGTATCTTGCATGGCTTGAGTACTCTAAAACTTCTCATTCTTAGACCTATTCTTTTCACCCCCAGACCTAGGTTTCTCAGTCTTGGGTCACTAAACTCTGCACGTGGAACCTATAAGGCCCCAACCAAACAAGGAAACACAGGGCCAAGTTTCCAAGCTCTCAGCAAATATGCACCAAACAGATTCAGAATCTCTTTCAGCCCTAGGGAATAAGTACCACACATCAAACATATCAAAGTTGATCAAACTTGCCTTTTTCGGAAGTAGAATTCTCTGCTACCCTAAATAAAATGTAGCATGGTACATTTACAAAGCAGTTAAAAGCAAAGCTGCTCTGAGGGTTGGGGAGCACCCAGACTTATTGTGAGGCACCCGGACTTATTTTTCTTCTCACGAAGGTTTCTGAGAAGAGAGATAACTGATGTGAATCTTGAAATGGCAGGTAAAGTAAGTAAGTGTACCAAGCAAAAGGGATAACATGCAAAAATAATTTTTTAATAGTACAATTACAGAAATTCCTTAAGCTCCTACTTAGAACTTAACCACATATTTCTTTGTTTCAACTAGTCAAATAAGTCACAATTAATCCCAATGTCTAGATCAGTGGCCTTGTTTCTGGGCTGTAATAGAAGCCTCTTCATGGAGAATCCTCTGACCAGCTTCATAAACCCAGGTGAGGCAGAAGCCATCTTCATCTCTACCGCTTACTAGAAACCTCTTCTTCTGGCACTTTCAGACCTGTGACTTACCGTGACTTTCCTTCTGTTGGTATTAATTGGGTTTTTACAATATGCTTGCTTGCTCTTCTGAAGGTAGCGCTTCCAAAAATTATGTAAAACTTCATTCTAGGGTGAAAGAGAAATGAGTGGCGATTCATGTGATGATGACAAATACGTCTATACTACAGAATCTCTTGTAGTTTACTTGTTGCCCTCCATGTGAATATTTTCTTACCTACTTTTCCTTAACCAGCAATCTTACCTAATGCAATGACTATCATGCATATGCCTCTGGTGTTTCATGTTTTTGAGCTTTTAATTCCTATAAGACTTTTCAGTTCAGCCCAGAGTCCCCGCTGGCCGCACACTGGTCCAGGGGCCACTCTGTTTGGGCTCGTCCCAAAAAATGGTGCGAACAAAGGCTCCTCCACAGACCTTTCCTAGATGACCTGGGTTGATGTTGATCTTTATCCCTTCTCTTTGCCTTTACTGTCATTTGTGAGCAACCACTACATAATTTTGTGTTTATTCATTCCACATATGCATAAAACCCTCTCTCCGACTAGGCTGGATCCCTTAGCACCTGGTTTCCAGTGATGGGCATGAAGCAAATGTATAAAAACTGCAGGTTGCTAAGTAACTGGCTTTTAAAGAATTCCTGTGAGGCTTCAACTACATGAGAATTATGAAATTCAAATACCATAGGGATACTATGGTACTTCTGAGAGGCAGCAAAGTCAAAATATCGTTCCTGGACCAGTGGCACCAGTGTCACCCGAGAACTTGCTAGAAGTTCAAATTCTTGGGCTTTTCTCCAGGCCTACTGAATCAGAAACTGGAATGGGGTCCAGCAATCTGTATTTTAGCAAGCCCTCCAGGTGATTCTGACACAAATTCAAGTTTGACAACCACTGATTTCATGTATCACTCCCCAAAGTACATTCTGAAAGTCAAGAGTAGTGATAGGCACTACACACAAATACATACACTAAAGGGTTCTGTTCTCAAACCATGAGTACTACATACTATGTCCCCTTGGAAATTTAATAAGCACACTAACACACAAAAGGTACCAGTAATTCTGCAAAGTTGCTTTACTTTGTTTAACTGATTATTTGTTAAATATCTGATGACTAAAATCTTTTTTATTTTCTTTCAGATGTACTGCTTATTTACATCCTATAGAACACGATTTGAGAATTGCTAGTCTAATAAAAGAATTAAAGCAAAAATACAAGAAAAATGGTTCTTCTGGTAACCCTAATGTTATTACCTACAACTCTACTTTCCTCCTTAGTTTCACTCTAAATCTTACTGTTCTTCAAATAACAAAATGTAAAGCTAGCATCTAGACACAAACAGACTTACCTTTAATTCTGGGCCTACTCCAAGGGTCTTCAAGGCTTCTGCTTGTTGGTAAAGTACGTGCTGAAAACCTTCGCACACATACCAATCCCAGCCTTTCTCTAAATGACAAGTAACATGTTTCATCAGACACTTGCATTCCTAATTTATTAATTGCAGTGCTACTACATAGTAACAATTGTGTTTTACATACTGCAACTGGAATTTTTTTGTATCCTTAAATAGGGTTTCCATTCTTATGGTTCTCGTTTCTGATGTAGTAAATTTGTACACGAATGCTAAATACACCTTATTTTTCTATAATTTATCAGATTTTAAATATTTTAAGTTATAATTTTTCTGAAATGTTCATGTAAAAGACAGAGAAATGAATAGTCACCATGTTGAAAAAGTGAAGTAAGTTTTAAAAATGTATACGGTACTGAATAATGCCCAGTAGCATCCTAAGTGGAGGAATACTCAGAGCTCAGCCACCGCTTATTCCACCCCTCTGTTCCAAATCACAAAGAAAGGGAACGATGAGCATTTGGAGAATGGATGAACAAAAGCCAAGATGTGATGGTTACTGTACACAAGAAAGGGCAATAAGAACATTCAAAAACAATAAACCGCTTGATGGCATTCTGCTTTTCTGGAAATGGGTCTAGGTTATAGGGAGAAATTGAAAACAAAGAATCAAATACTTATGGAGCTTTGCCCAGGTGCCAGGTGTGTGCTTGGTATTGTAAATAGGTTATTTTCTTCGACCCTCAAAACAACCCTAAGAGATTGAGAAGAAATCTTGCTACCACAAGAGACAACAGCCACATGTTTCATAGAACTACAAGTTAAAGAAAATGTTAAAATCTGTTAAGACCCTTATGCTTTACCCCTCCCTGCTGGAAAAATTCTGTACTTTTTCAAAAGTACATTATCGGCTTTTTTACACACAGCTTCTGAAGTCTGTTACTATGACTCCAAGATCCCCTCTTTCCTGCAGAATGTCATAGGACTCCTACTCATCTTCCTTCCTCACCTCAGTGTCACAAGGTTTCCCCATCCCTGTTAACTCTTACATCACATATGAGTAAAACAGAAAGCCTGGAATTTTGATGCACCCCTCAAGCTGAAGCTGAGGGAGTTTAAACTCTTGAAGCTGTATACATGGGCTCTCTCCTTCCTGCACACTATTCTTACAAGCTGACAGTCTGATTTAAAATTCTGCATCTGGGTTCCTATGTTATATAATAAGCGGTATTACCATTCCCATTTTACAGATGAAGAAACTAAGGTCAAAATTCCCATTTTACAGATGAAGAAACTAATATAAGATACTTGATGTCCAATTTGAAGCACCTAAAGTTCCCTCAGCAACTAAAGTTTAAACTATATATTTTAATTATTTATTACATAGGTCAAGTCTAAATTGATCAGGTTTACCCTAATTAAACTTAATTAAAGTTAGTCAAGTTTTAGTCTTATAAAAAGTCACTATTAAAAGTTAAATGGGAACACATGTTAGCATTTAGACATTCTCTCTGTTACTCATCTAAGAATGTCAACGTATTTAATGTTGACATTTCATTACATTTGTACATATTTAATATATCTCATGTTTGTGTATCCTTAAAGCTACCACACATAGAAGAGTCCATCATTATCATCAGCCTGGTTTCAAACTTGAGAATCCAGTCCTAGGTAATTAGTCACGGAAATAAAAAGCATCGGGTAGACTTTACTTCAGAGTCTTCTCGATAATGGTTAATTATATGTGCTCACTGGATTAATGAAATAGACTACCTTTCAAAGTACACCCATGCTGAGGCTATTTCAAGGGGAAATCATTTTTCCTATTTTAAAAGGGTGTGTTCAAAATTCAGTATGAGAAATGGATTTCTAAAAGTTGACTATCAGGTTTAACTCACCTAACCTGACAATCCTAGCTGAATCATTTCAGAAAATAAGCATTTTCCTTTAAAAGCACAGAAAATCACATTCATAATAGATAATATAGAACAGAAAAACATATGCCAACAGATAAATAGAAATATGCTATTTTTGCTATTATTTTTTGCATAACAATGGCTCCACTGGAATAGCAACTCACAACTGGCTGGATAAAAAAGGACACGCTTTAAGATTTGCTTCCAATTTTACCATCAATAATTACCCACTTTAATTCCATTTTGAATTATCTGTTTAAAATTCTGGGAACTTCTCTAGAATCTACTTAATATTCCATTCCACGTCCCCAAATCATGAAGGAGAAAAACATAAATGCAAGCACATATGAAAAAAGAACTTACCAAGTTTTCTTTTTCTTTTAAGTCCCCGGTTTATGGCTTGTATTTTAGTATTTGGAATAGCCTCAGTGCTTATAACTTCCTTGGATCTCTGCAGGAAACAAAGACCATTAAAAAGATGGCTTTACATCTTCCTAAATATATTTCCAAGCATGTTCCGGAAGTATCACAAACGAAATTGTGAGTGCCAAGACCAATGATGATGGGAAAATGACATAAATTGGAACATTCTGATTAACCTTTATGTTGCTTTCACATTCAAAATTAATTAGTACCTAAAACCATGTCTGGAATATAGTATACACTAAATAAATGTCTGTCAAATGAATAAACTTTTATTTCAAGTCACTTTTTAATTATTTTAAACTAGACCTAAGGTCAAATGTATTCACTTTTTTTCTGCATCTAAAACACTTTTGGAATTAAAATAATTCCTGTATTTATTGTAATCAGTGATGCCTAAGCTACACATAGATTAGTTTCATCCTACTTTTCTGTGTGTTTGAATAATACTCTAAAACAGCTTTACTTATGAAACTACAAAAGTACTACTTTTTATTTTTAATCATCTTAATAGGATTTTGGAAGGACTAGATGGTAAATTTCATCCCAAAGTCTTCAATTCCAAGTGCTCTCAGGGGTTGGGATCTAACATTCTGGCCCTCTCACATACACATACAAAAAAAGTAGTAAGTCTCAATGATGGGGAAAAGGTGAAGATCTTTCACCAACAGGGAACATTTATATATTTCTCTAAAGTTAGATTTAGAATTAAATTTATCTTCAACAGGATTTTGGGAATGCATGTTCTCTAATCACAGACACCATACTCAAAGCAGTCCTGGCAGACTGGGTTGGCCTCATTAAGAGCATAAGACACATCTAAATACATGCCAAAGCAGTTATCCAGGAGAAACAGGTAAAACTTGTTGAGAGCAGGCAGAAAAAAAAAGGTTTAAAATCTGACTAGACAAATGACAAATGTGAAATAACTAAAAGCTAGAAAAAGCTAAAACTCTAAACTGGAGCTATTATTTATTAAATTACTGAACGGTTGGTTGTATTATGGACTATTTATAGTCAATTAAAATGTCCACAAATGTTTAGAATGATACAGGGAAATAATTTATTAAGACAGAAGATTCAATAATACATCCCTTTTCCTTTCTGCTACATAGAAAAAGAAAGACACTAGATGGAAGCTATTGAAGTGCTGTGTGTTGAGATTATAGGTGATATTAGCTTTCATCTTCATAATTTCCAAATTTTCTACAATAAATTTGCTCTTATAGTCACAAAAGTCTAATAAATTTATGCAATTCTAGCCTACGCCTTATTACATACCCATGAAATACTTGCAAGAATATCTATGAAATCGGCCAGATTTAAAACCTGAAAAATGTTTTCCTATATAAAATATACCAAGAGAACATTCTAATTTCTTTACCAATCCAGAAGGCTTCTTCCAGACTGCAGGGAGTATTTAGAGCTTGAGGGCTATATATGGAGAAAGATGGAGGGCAATGAAAGGGGAGGAAAATAGGGGAAGTTGTACAATGACTTCTGCTCTTCATAGGTGTATCTATAGTTTCATCAGCCATTCTCCACCTGATGGATTACAACACCTCCACACTTAATACCACACTCCAGGTAGTGCCTGGCACTCCATGTTCCATATGAAGACCATGCCTGGACTGCCACAAGCCCAGAGTAACCACTGAAGCTGTACAACACAGTTTTGTCTACACATGGAAGGCACTGAGTTAAATTCTTGGCCTATATAAAAACGTTGCTCACTTTCAAGAATGCCACGTTCTTGACAAATTACTCCATAGAGGTCCATAGTCGTTCAAATGTGGAACTAGGTAGTGGTCTTTCAAGTATTTGGGTCTTTCAAGTTAAAATATGACTATAGCAGATTTTATCAGACAGAAACAAATTAAAACATTATCAAAGACAGAAATAAAATATGCAATTAGTTAATGCAGTTTAATATCTACAAAAATAGTATCATGACTTCATCTGCTAATGGCAAAGAGTCCATTTAGACACAGTCTTCCTTCACTGTGTTTACACTTACACTGCTGGTGCAAAAGCAATGGTGAGTATAACTGCCAGTGGCTTGACATGCATCAAAACAGAGAGGCTCAAACGACACATATTTAAAGTACATAATTTCACATGTGTGTGTATGTCCATGAAACCAGCACTGTAATCAAGATAATGGACATATCCGTCACCCCCACAATTTCATCAGGCGAGCACTTATCTTTTTAATATCCCGTGTGACTAAATGGGAGTAGACATGAGAACTTCCGCTGCAGACAGAAGAACGATTGCCTCAAGGAAAAAAGCTCTTGGGTGATTTGAGTTGCAAGCCAAATTAATAACTTTTCTCAAGGGAAATTTTTTTTTTACTTGCTTCACATTTTTTTTCCAGGTTTTTAGTTGTTTAGGGTAGGAAGGTAAATCCGGATCCCGTTACTCCATCTTGGCCAGAAGCAGAAGTCGACAGTTACTTTTATCTGCCTCAAATGTGCCTCTTTGAAGCCCATGTGGTAAAGGTACTATTTGTCCCTTTCCAGCTCTGTAGATTTTGAGCAAATCCTTTTCCAGAGAAAGGAGTCCTGGCTCGTTTAGCCTGTCCAACAGCAGGTTAGCCACACCCTTGGTTATTTTGGTTATATTGCCCTGAAGGTGTGTAACCAAAACAGGACCTAGCACTCCCAATGTGAAGGCAGCCTCATTTACCAAGGCCACACAGGACAGTATGACAATTTCTATTTTAAGAGGCAGGTGTGGTGGGGTAACATGAATACAGGAGTCAGAAGACTCAGGTTCAAGTCCTCGCTTAACACTTTATACTTTTGTGACTTTTGCAAACTCACTCAACTGGTGAGCCCTACTTGCCCCATCTACAAATAGGCATAATAGTATATCTCACAAGTTAAGAGGAGGACATTAAATAACGGGTAAGAAAACACTTGTTAATCTGTAAAGTACTATACAAAGATAAAATAATGGTGAAGCATACTTTAAATAGTCCTCAATCTTACCAACATTCCATCTTCCAGACCTCCAAGCTACCACAACACATTAAAACTTGTAAATAAGTATTAACTAATAAAAAGTAATACACCATCTTCTAAGTATAATTCTAATTACTTCCCCTTCGACTATACATCTGATTGAATCAGGAAATAATTTATGCACAGGGTCCAACATAATTTCAAAAACTCATCCAAAATCTAATTTACAGATTTCTTAATCTCTGTGTAAGCACTTGAAGACTGCTTACATTCTTGGAATCTGGGCTTTGCATGAGTGGTTAAAAATAACTTCTTTGGGAACCTTGCCACCTATCAGGCTGAAACTGCAATTTTTAAAACATAAGCCAATTCCTAAATGAGGTCTGTAACTTACCTCTGTAACGTTGTGGCAAGAAGTGCAATAATATTTGCCTTCATCTGTAAGACCCCAAGAGATAGCAGCACACTGAGTGCAGCGTTCTCTGAACTCATCCTAGAGGGGGAGAAAAAAACCACATTCAATACATTGTATCTAAACCCTCCAGTTCTACCAGTGTTCCCGGCAATTTTACTCTATAAATAAAAAAAAATCATAGAAATAGAAAATATATGATTATCTTTAAATGAGAACGGCAGTTCAGTTTCATAAGCAGTTTGAAACAAAATTAAAATTTCTAAAATATGCAATGTGTAAGGGAAAATATGAAGGTGAAAGGGGTAAAACAAAAAAAAAATGAGTAAATAAAACTCTTTGAAAATGCTGTGATGAAAAAAGATGACAAAGTTTGAGTATAGAGAAGACTTAAAAGATGGAAACAGCACACATTTGGAACTCCCTCCAGGACACTAAAAACACATCTCAGGAAGGAACCAGATTTTTATTAGGATTGTTGCCAGTTTCAATGTATTCTTTCAGCAATACGAGGAGGACTATTAACTATGCATGTTCTAGGTATTTAACTAGGTGCTGGGGATTCAACAGGGAGCGAAACCGACACGATCTCCGCTCACAGTGCACACAGGCTGATGGTGGGTTGTGATGCTTGCAGATGTCCCCACCTGTCATTTACTACCACAATGACTTCTGTCTCCGTCATTTCCCCGCAGGTGCGGAGACGGTCACGAAACTGCGGAGTCTGAGCTCTGGTGTTTGACCTCGTGGTTGATCTAGTTCTGAAGTACACCTTCAAGGCCATCGGAGAGGGCGGCGTTTCACGCGCGTCCAACACGACGGCCAAAGTGGTTTCGACAGGTCGCTGCGGCGTTTAGGAACCCCGTGTTGACAACCACCAGTGCTTGGAGTATCCCCAACCCGAATTTGGAATCCCTGCCCCGGACAGTGGCGAAGATTCCCGGGGACTGGCCGGGCCTGCGGGTTCCGGCCCCCCCCCTGGCAGTCACTACACCTGCATCAAAGGGACCCTGCGGGTGGCGGTCCTGTCCAGAGGGGATGCACCGGGTGGGGGCGGGGGCCCCTCCACACAATCCACGCCCTCGTCCTCCTCCCGAAACGCACCCCCTCCCGGCCAACGACGCCCCCTCCTCCCTTAGCCACAACCGCATCCGGCCAGGAGTCGCAGCCCCACAGCGCGCGCGCCCGCCGGCCGCATCCCTCTCCCCGCCCCGCATCCCTCCGCCCCCACAGCGCGTCCGCGTCCTGCAGCCTCCCCGGCTCGGCTTCGGTCCCCTCCCGCCCCGCTGCCGGGACCCGCCCGACGCGCCCCGGGCTCACCACCTCCTGCAGGTCCATAGCGCCGCCGCCGCCGCCTCCCACACGCCGCGGCCCGTTACCCGGGCAGCGAGCGCCGCTTCCGGGGGCGCGGCTTCCGGGAGCGCGGGGACAGCGCTCCGGCCGGAAACCCAGGCCCCGACTTTTGGTTCCCGGCGCCTGCGGCTCGCTCCCCGGGCAGAGCTCGCACATCCTGCATCCCCATCCCGGACAGCATCCCTTCCCTCACCCGGGTCACCGAAACCAACCGGTGGGAAACTGGGCGGTGCCTGAGACTGAGCTGCTCGGATCACGCGCTCTTTTGACCGCGTTATTCCAAGACCCTCTTACTGATTCAAGGGAGGTCCCTTCCCCATCATGGGCTGCCACCGCCCCCGGCTCCCCACTTCAGACTGTCTTTTAATAGCACAGGAGAGGGATGGGGTCCTGGAGGGAAGAACGCAGGCTGTTGAGCTAGACCTGGGTTTCCTATCGTGGCTTTTCTGCTTCCTTGTGCCCCAGTTTCCTCCTCTGTGTCTCTTCCATTGGGCCTCACCTGGTAATGACTCATCAAAGTTAGTTTTTATTGTTCCTTCGTCGGGCACGTTTATTCCCTGATTTTTTTTTTAATTAAACAGGTGCTGTTTTAGGTCCTGAGGATTGAGCAGTGAACGAAGTCCCTGTCTTCATGGAGGTTGTATTCTGGTGGGGAGAAACAAGAAATAAATAAGGAAATTTATGATATGATAAAAAGGCGATCAATGCCAAGGGAAAAAAAGCAGGAAAGGAGAGTGGGAGCTATAAGGTTGTTTCAGTTTTTAATGGGGTGGTCAGGAAAAGTCTCACTTGAGGCAGGTGAATAAGAGCCATGTTGGGGACATCATTCCAGGCAGAGGGAACAGTAAGGACCAAGGCCCTGAGGACTCATGCCGTGTCATTTAAGGATCAGCAAAGTGGTCATAGAGTGTCTGGAACAGTGAGATAAAGAAAGAGTAGAAAATGTGCTTGAGGCAAAATATGGTGTTAAGGACTTTAGCTTGGAGAAATTGGGAGAGCCTTTGGAGGAATTTACATGATCTGACTACTGTTCAACAGCTTAGCCTGGCTGTCGTGGGGAGAATAGAGTGCTAGGGGGCAAAGGTAGAAGTTGGGGGACAAATCAGGAGATTATTACACGAATCTGGACAAGTTTTAACAGTAACTTCACCCAGGTAAAAGCAATGGAAACAGTGATAAGTAGAATCTGGAAATACAGATTTTGAAGGCAGAGCTCTAAGGATATTTTGATGGACAAGAAGCAGACTGTGAAAAAGAAAGGAGTCATTGATGCCTTCAAGACTTTTGCCAAGAGCAACTGGAGGGGTGAAGCTGTCATTGACTAAGTAGGGGCAGACTGTGCCAGACACTGTTTTAGGCACAAGAAATAAAACCATGAAGTAAAACAATCTCTACCTCATGCACATATTTGGAGGATTAGCACCCCAGACCTGGATAGAAGGGCAGTCCTTAATAAGCAAGGAGGAGGGGGCAGAAAGGTTACCAGGGCTGGGTCATGACTAAGGCCTTGTGGGTTATAGTGAGGGCATTAGCGTATTCTCAGGTGGAAAGCAAAAGAGTGACAGCAGCTGCTTTGTGTTTCAGAGGATTCATCTGGGCTGAGGAGAATAGGTCGTAAGGGGGCAGAGCGGTGCTGGGAGATCGCTTAGGAGGCCACTGAAATGACCCAGGTGTGGGTTGCTGTAAGGTGATGCTGATGAGAAGTGGTCACCTTCAAAGTTATAAGCAAAACGTCTTTCCTGATGGATTGGACGTGGGGTAGGAGAGAAAGAGCTAAGAATGATGGCAATGCTTTGGGTATGAACCTATGTAAGAATTCAGGTGCCATTTAACTGAGATGGCTAATACTTCTGTGTGGATCATGATACTTTCAGAGAGAAATGATGGTGCAAAGGGAATGACTTCATGGGGGTATCACTGAGCTGAGGAGAGGGGATGGGGTCCTCATAGACATTTGTCTGTGGCAGAACCAGGAAAGAAGGAGAAACATGTCAGGCAGACGTAGGCACTGGCAGGAACATGGTGGATGGCTCTTCTCACCCTTCCCCTGGAAATGGGAAGCAAGTCATCAGCGGAGCGTGGAAGTGAGAGGGTTGTACAAGGTCTGAGGACAGAGCGAAGGCATAAAATATGTTGGAAATGGGAGAGTTAAATCAGATATCTGGTTGTCAGGCAGCATTAGGGGCCCTGGACATCTGGGATCATAAATATAAAGGTAAGGCCAGTCAGCACACCCAGCCACTCAGCTGCTTTGTTAAAACATCCCCTTTCCCCCGAAGGGACCAATTAATGTGTTCACAACCTGGAACATACCTGCCACACAGTATACAACTGACAGCCACTTGTCATCGCAGGGAACCGTGCCTTTTTGTTTAAAAAGAGAAAAGATAACTCGTCTGACAGATCTTTTAAGCATTTCACCATGAGAGGTCCAACACCTGTGTGCACCGAGGACTTTCATAGACTTCGGCTACAGAGTACAGTAACAATCCACGACATCCAAAAGGTCCTGAGTTATCAAACTGGCTACATCCACGGCCTTCTACAGCAACGATGTGCCTCTGCCTGCAGTTTTCGCTGCCACTTCCTGCTGGTGAAGGAGGCAACGGGTGGATTTTACCAGTGGCACTTATCTCACAGTTCCTTCATTACTTTAGTCAAAGCAGCCAATTCTTCCATGGCTACGTGGACACAATTTTACCACAAAATATTGTTTTAATAAAAGAAATGATGTACTGTCCAGAATATCTGCTCCCTGGTGCGTCTTCCCATTAATGCCTCCTCAAAAGCAGTTCTTTTCTGTGTTCGATTACTGAAACAGGATCTAGAGATGACCACGAGCAGGGACTTGTTAGAAATGTCTATAGGAAGGAAGGAAGGAAGGAAGGAAGGAAGGAAGGAAGGAAGGAAGGAAAGGACTATATTTTATCCAATTGTACAGTGAACCTTCAAATGACAAACCTGTGTAATTTGTTCTAAAACCTGTTTCTTCTAAATTTTCAGCATTTTCTACACCTTCCAACAGTTTTTGCAGCAGTATTTGTCCTCTGGTATGTCAGCCATATTTATTAGGGCAGGGCGATAGACAGCAGATAAATATGAAACAAAGTTCCAGGAGGGATAAGTGCTTTAAAGCTGGTAGGCATAGAGGGTGCCGGGTGGGACAAGCGAACAGAATTTTTATAGGGTCGTCAGGGAGACCTCTGTGAAGGTGGGCGGTTGGGCTGAGAATGCAGTGAGAGCCGTGCAGGAATCTGAGGGGATCTATCCCGGGGGAGTGAAAAGGCTCCAGGGCGGGACTGGGCTCGGTGTGTTTGAGGAACAAAAGGAAGCCAGTGTCTCCGCCAGGGGGGAATGAGTGAAAGGTAGAATCACAGGCCTCAGGGTCTGAGCCCTGGGCAAGTCCCCAGCTGCCAAAGGTCTCCTGCCCACCAACCACCCTCCTCTGGCGTTTGGCCAGTACACCCATCAGCCCGGGCCCCGTGTAGATCCCACCTTCTGGCCACCATCAGTGGCTCCCTCCAGCAAAGAGAGAAGGGATGCTGCTGGATCAACTGGTGGCCAGCCAGCCAGCCATGGCTACATTATACTGCCCACTTGACCCATTCCTGTCTGTGGGCATGACAGCCATCATGGGATTCTGGCTCAGAGAGAGCTAGAGGAAGCCTGGGGGAGCAGCCAAGTGGGGGCCCGCACAGGCAGGAGCCAGGCATTTGGGCCTCCCTTAGAATAGGGAGACTGCGGAGGACACCAGGGTGCAGCTCCCTCTCTCCACCACTCTTACTGAATGTCACTTCGTCTGGGGCACACGCTTGTTAAAGCCCACCACAGCCTCGCAGCCAGGGGCACTGACAGCCCTGGTTTTCCTAGCAGAGTGAGCGCTGATGCGCAGCTAGTGTTTTCTGAGCATGTTGACTCATTCGAATGTCATAATCATCATCGGCCCCATTTTACAGACAAGAAAACTGAAACAGAGAAGCCGTTGAACACTTGGGTGGGTGTCTGAGCCAGGAGGCAGGACTGCGTCGCGTGGGAGAGGACGCACAGCCACCAGGCCGTGACCTGGGCAGGAGGGGCTGGGCTCGGCCGCCTTAACGTGGCAGCCTGCGAAAGAGTTCTGGGATCCAGCCAAGAGCAAGACGTGGAAGGTGTAAGAACCTCACGACGCTATTGTAAGAATCGGAAAACGTTTGCATAGAGTTGCTCTTAGTTCAAGCTGAGGGACAACGTGTTACCAAAAACAGCGCAGTTAGTAAGAGAAATTCTCGATTTTGAGTCTACAAATTGCCTAGTGGCTACTGATTTGGTGGGGAAGGTACTGGAAGAGTTCGTTGCATTTCCCTCTGTCAAATCATAGCTCCAATAGGGGCATTATTTTTTAATGAGAACTTATAAAAGCTCACACCAATAATTTCTGAAAAACAACAGATAATTTAGAAAGTATTAGAGGGAGTGCTCTGTGTAACCCCTTACATCATTTGTAAGCAGTTTTATGATGTAGATAAACGATATAGGCTGCTTTAGTTAGAAAATAGAGTGTACTGAAAAGGCGATATATCTAAAATTTCTATTTCTATAGACACTTAGACATGAATATACCCCTCCCAGCTGTTAAATCTGGGTGTGGCAAATATTCCTTCTGAAGCCCTGGTTAGCCCTTTTAGTGTAATTCTAAGTGTCTTGAGAAGTCATTGAAGGAACAGAGGAGTGACAGGGTCCAGTTTTGTGCTCCGAAGTGTCATCCAGGCCTCTGTGTGGGGGACAGACTGCAGAGGACAAGGGTGGAATGCAGATGACTGATCACTAGTCTCTTAGAGGAATCCCACCCAGACACAGCAGTCCTTGGACAAGGGCAACCAGAAATAGATAAACTTCTCCTTGGTGGCCGAGTGTATCTTCACCTTCACTGTTGAAGGTGGAGCCAGCAATAGACTGGGTGTAGCAGGGAACAAAAAAGAGAGAAATCAGAGGTGACGTAGTGAGGTGGAGGGCTGGGCACTCGCTGAGATTGTTCGGAGCAGGTTTGGGGGTGACAATGAAGACGGGGACACGTTAAGTTGACGTGTCTATTAGAAACACAAGAGGAGAGGCTCATGGAAGTTGCACCAATTAGCCTGGCTGGCTGGACATGTGAATTTGAGAGTCATAATGCAAAAATGGGATTTAAAGCCCTGGGACTAAATGAAGACGCCCAGGGACTGAGAGTAGATGAGAGGAGAGAGCCCAGGGCTGACATTCAGCAGTCAGGACAAGCAGAACAATCTAGTAAAGGTGGCAGAGGAGGCGCAGCTAATGTGGAAGGAGGAAAACCAGCAGAGCGTGGGGACCAGGGCCACGTGAAGAAAGTTTCAAAAGAGAAGATACTAGTAAGAGTTGGATGAACCTAGCATAGGCCTTGGCAAGGTACACGTTTGTCATTGACATAGTGGTGAGGGTGGAGGTTTGGTTGGAGGGGGCTCAAGGCAGAACCAAGGACAAGCAGACAGTGAATAACGACAGGGCCTGCAGGAGCTTTGCTGAAAGGGAGAGCAGAGAACGGGGCAGTCTTGAAGGGCGATATGGAGAAGCTGAAAAGTGAGCAAGTGCAGCATATTTGTATGTTAACGGAAATGAAAAGTCCTACTAGGAGCGGGGAGAATTGCAGGAGGGGAGAATTCAGTCCTTGAGTAGGTGAGAGGGACAGATCTGGCCCCTGATGAGGCTGCCCTTGGGGCCTGCATTATTCTCCTGTGACTAGTCCATGGGAATTTCAGGAATGTGGCCACCACTCAACCGGGATGGGGCCTTGGTTTGCCGGGTGTGGCCACATTAGAGCTGGTCCCAGTGCCTCCTCCTCACCTCCAATGCTGCCACCAGCTCTGGGCTTAGAGCCCAGGACAACTCAGCTAAGAGCTTCTACTGATGTGGAAATAGCTAAATACTATTATTTCAAGGAGGCACCAGAGCAGAGACCCTGCAGTCGGGAGAGGAGATTGGAATCCTGGCCCTGAAACACGCCTGTTAGTTTTGTGACCTCGAGGAGTCACTTCCCTGAGTCTCACGTTTCTCATCTGCAGTACAGAGAGGGTAACTTACCAAAACACCTGAGATTATAAGGTCCAAATGGGATGATGGATGTGTAAGGGCTTCGTCAAAGCTTTTACACAGAAAAGTGAGGCCGTAAAGTGTCATGAGGATGCATTTACTAGATCATCATCCCTATTTATCTCACGAAACAGGCACAGCTTGTGGAGGAGGCATCTCTAAGGACACATTTCTGTGCCCCTCCTCTCTGTGGGTTTAATTTCGTAACTAGACTTTTAAGTTTTTTTTTTTTTTTAAAGATAAGAACAAGTCTCGACTCCTTTGGAGAGCTTCTGAATATCATTATAGACATGAGTATATCACTTCAAGATCATCAGTTGAAAGGGAGGGGTGACATATTATTATCTTCAAAGCTTCCTGGGAACCTATTAGATGCTAATCACAAAACAGGGATATTCCAGAAAGCAAACACCATCCTTGACACCTCTCAGACTCGAGACTCCTTCTTCCCTGGGCTCCTGTCAACATCTCTGCTGGAGGTGAGAGAGAATCAAGCCCCTCCCCAGAGAATGGGCCCTCTGAGTGCTCCCTGGCCTGCTATGGCCTGATCTGTCTGTGACTGAGGCTGAAACCCCCGGTGGTTTGCATAGTCTTGGGAAAAAGGGTAAAGGAATGAATAGTTGCTGGGCATACAGCGTATCAGGCCCATCACCCAGGTCATCTCATCATTGAGCTGGGAGGCAATCATTCTCTTCTCATCAAACAGGAAGGGAAACTGAGGCTCAGGAGGTCAAATCAAGTCACATGGCCAGGAAGAGGCAGAGGGGGAATCCGAACTCTGTTCTGCCTGCTCCAAATAGCCTGCTCTTTCGGGTAACAGAGTAGGCGCTTCAGAAGGTTTGTTTAATGAATGAGTGGATGAATGAATAAAGTCCTCTCGATGCAAAATTGCCTCGTCAAAGGACATCAACAGCCAGAAGGCACAGCCCCAATTAAGCAGAAGCAAACAACCTTCTAAGATTTGGATGGGGTACTCAGAGTTTGGCTCAAAGAACTCAAGAGTTTCCCAAACTCTCCAGTGATAAGATCTCCGGCAAGTTGCAGAACCTGCTGGGAGCTGGTTTATCCATTCCTAGTCTTGGGGCAGACGAGGTCTTGCTCCTCCCTCCCTTCCAGGAACAGGGCCACAGGAGTTGTAGCTCTGGTCGTGGGCTTTGAAGTCCTTGAAAGATGAATCCCGGCTTGTAACCATCGTAGCCAGGACTGGCTATATAATTCACGGGGCCCCTTGTCCAAAAATTAATAAGAATTTCAAGACAGTCACAGTAGAGCATGAAACCGAGCCTAGGACCCTTCTGAGTATGGGTTCTGTGTGACTGTTCAGGCTGCACGCCCATTGATTCCGGAGAAGGGAAGAAAGATCTTGAAAGGAAATTCGTGGGACATCTTGGGAACACCAAAAGTATGACAAACTAATAAATAACCATAGAGATCAGGTTCTGGTTTCTTGAAACATACAATTTCAGAATAGAAAGCATTTTTAAAATTCACTGAGTGCTACTCTTCCATTTCGTAGATGAGGAAATAGAGACCCAGACAGAAGCAGTGACTTGGGGAGTCAGGAGCCAGTCTGGGGTGCCATAGAGAAGGCAGACCCTCTCTAGATCTCATTTAGGCTTCTGTCTTTTTTTTCCTTCCCTGGCCCCAGTAAAATAAAAGGGTTAAGTCAACAAGAACCAATGAAATGGGGGAGGAGGCAGTGGTAGTTGAAGAAGAGTTGGAGAGTGGGTGGGTGGGACAGGAGGAAGAACAGACGAGAAACAAGGGATCTGAGTGAAAACCTGGTATTGCCCCTGTCCCCCTTTCCAGCAAGTTTCATACACACACCCCATCCCGACCCAGAAAGGAGATGAGAATAACTCCTGGAGACTACCATTTGAGATTCTTCCCAATGAGCCGGTTTGAAACTCCATCCTATTAGACTGAAGCCCCTAGAGCCCCGGTCTGGCTTATGTGCAAAGAGCTTGGTAGGTTCAGAAGTGAAGGCTGATGGTCAAGCCCCTCTAGACTTGGGAGACAGCTTCCAACTTGAAAGACAGAAAAGAAACAAATAAATGGGAAAAATAATTGGGAGAAATCCGAGACCACTTCAAACTGACAGTCTCCTTGAAGAGAGTAGAGATGATAGTGTGTCCAGGAAATGAGAACCAGAAAGCTTTTCTAAAAATCCTGAAAACAAGGAAAACCTCTGTAAAATTAAATATGAATGAGTCTAAATAAAAATTTAATACGAAAAACAAATTCAGAGAAGCTTCCACAAGATAGAACAACAACAACAAAAAGACAAAAAGATGAAAATAATAGAGAAAGGATAAAGCAGGAGGATGAGACTAAGAGATTGAAAGCCAACTACTAGAAATGGCAGGAGGAGAGCCAAGTAGGTAAAATTATCCAGTGAATAATACAAGGAAACTTCTCAGAACTAAGGCATGAGCTTCCAGCTCCAAAGGGCTAGCACAAGGGAGGTGCCTACCATGGGGAATGAAAAAGACTCAGAGTCAGGTATACCCCTATGGGATACAGAGAAGATACTATAAACTTCTAGGAGAAAAAGAATCAGAATCAAAGGATTTCTCAACACATTGCACTCGAGTGTACAATGGACCGACGCCTTCCACATCCTAATTTTATCTTACACTTCTATATCCAGCCAAACTGTCCATCAGATGAGGGCGGAATGAGGTATTTTCAGACATGCGGGACCTAGAGTTATTTACTGCCCTTGTAGCCTTCCCTTGAGTGAGCTACTGGAGGTCATAGTCCAATGACACAAGGGACTGAAACAAGAAAGGAACACGTGGAATCCAGGAAGCAAGGGATCTAGAGGATGAGAGGCAACGTGGATCCCCACAATGGTGGTGGGTAGGAATGTCCAGAAGGCACCTGTACAGCCTCCAGTCTAAATTGGAGAACATGGAAGGAAGGCCTTGAGAGGGGCGTCTCTAGGAACAAGATGAATGTGACATATTTGAGATTGTGGAAACATTATTGATAGAATCGAGGCAGACTTTATTGGGACATTAGGGGAAAATAATGATACATAGTAATAATGGTAGACATGTAGAAAATCAGACAAGCAGAAAAAAATAACAAAATGTGTCCTGACTACCAGTATAACGAAATAGTTTTATGACTATGTAGAGGGAAGGGGATGATCTGAGTCCTTATTTATCATGTGGGGACTCAGAAGTAGTGTCTCAAAATGGAAACTAATACATTAAGGGATAGCCCTGTGGTTTTAAGAATCATCTATAAGACCTCCAAGTCTAAAACAACGAGGAAAAGATGTTCTCATTTCTTTTTTTCTCTCCAAAAAGTACCTCAAGACGACAAGAGAAACGGAAGCACAAACTCTATCCTTGACACTAGCAGACATCACAGTTCTGAGCTATTAACTCTGAAACTACTGAGTGACTCGGAGGATAACAAAAAAGTGAGCGGAGGCGAATCAAAATGCCAACAGAAGTCTCATTTGCTGGCAAAGAAGTTTGGCAATTCCAAGCGTACATGATGGTTTTTGACGTAGGTATGTAGCAGTACAACCACTCAGCACCCCAAAAGGGATTTAGAGCGTTGCAGTCAATCCCAGCCCCCAGGCCCTGAACCCCTAGCAAACGCTGATCTGCCCATCATCACCATTCTGCACTTTCTAGAACTTCCTATAAACGCACAGCCTTTTGGAGCGGACTTTTTTCACTGAGTAATGCTTTTGTGGCTCATCCATGTTGTTGCACGTGTTATCACTATTTCTTGCTGAGTCGTATTCTGTTTAGATACAGATTTTTCATCATCCACTTACCAGTCCATGGGCATCTGGAGTCTTTCCAATTCACGCGCAAGTCTCCGCACGGACGTGTGTTCATTTCCCTTAAGAAGCACCCAAGAGTGTCATTTCTGAGGCGTGTGAAGTGAATGTTTAACTTGGAAAGTAAATGCTAAACCGTAGCTTTCTATTCTAGCCAACACCCGGCATTGTCAGTCTTAAATTTTACCCCCTTCAGTGGCTTTGGTTTAAATTTGCATTTCCATGATGACTAAAGATGTGAAACATCTATCTGTTCCGGAGCTGATTTGGCATCTGTTCCTGAGCGGACTTTTTGAGGAAGTGTCTGCTCAAATTTTTGCCCAGTTTTAATGGTCTTGCCTTATTATCGAGTCGTGAGCGGTCTTTGCATATTGTGGACACAAGTCTTTGATGTATGTTTTGCAAACAGAGTCTCCCCGTCGGGGACTTGGTTTTCATTTGCATAATTGTTCTTTCAAAAAGGCAGGCAATTTTCATTTTTACAAAGTCCAAGTGCATGGGTTTTTTCTTTTATGTGTTCTGTTTTTAAAAAATCTTTGCTTAACCCACGATCACTAAGATTTTCTTTTTCTTTTTTTTTTCAAAGAAGGTTTATAGCTTTAGCTTATTTTTGTGCATACAGCCAGCCAGTGATTCCAGCCCCTTTTGTTGAAAAGATTATCCTTTCCTTCGTTTAATTGTCTCGGCACCTTTGCTAAAAATTCAATTGACCATATATATGCATGGGTCTATTTCTGGACTTTCTCTTCTGTTCTGTTGATTTATATGTCAGCTTTTACTTGATTACCTACCTACCTTGGCTACTGTTAGCTTTACGGTAGGTCTTGAAACTACTGTGTAAGTTTTCACTATTTTTTAGTTATTCTATATGCTTTGCATCTCCACATTAATTTCAAAATTTGCTCACTAAATTTTTCAAAATAAGCCTGCTAATATTTTGAGTACCAATTGTGTTTAATCTGTACATCAATTTAGGGGAGAATCGACGTTTTTAACAATATTTAGTCTTTCAGTCTGTGATTATGGAATATCTCATCATTTATACTCGTCTTTAGTCTCTGTGATGTTTTGTGGTTTTTAAAGTACAATTATTGCACGTATTTGTTAAAAACGACCTCTGTTTTATAATTCTGCATGTGTGTGTTTGAGAGAGAGAGAGAGAAGGTGGGAGGGACAGATTTTCCTTCATGTACCCCAGAGTTGAGCAAAAGAAAATGGGTTCATTAAGGACTGCGGTTTGCTGAATTCCAGTTAAGTAATATTTTACTGTATTTGGCATTCGAATTAATAGCTCTGATTATGTCACACCCCATGTTCAAAAACTTCATTGGGAAATAATTACAGGATGTGCTCAAAGAATACAGTGTCAATTTACAAAGGGAAAAATTGGAAACAGCGGAGAAAGCTGACTAACGAGGGGGTGTTATATTCTGACCACGCAGCCCTTAAAATGGCATTATGCAACGGATGTTCTCAGAATGGGCTCGAGTGGCTTATGGGGCCAGGCAGGCGTCAGAGCCCCCATGCGTGTTCTGATTACAGGAGCTCTCTTTTAACCCCTTTTGGCCTTTGAGGTTCCTGGCAGGATTTGTTTGAAAACAGTTTCAGGGCGTACAATGTTTAAAAACATTATTGCAAAAGAATTTTTAAGGACCAAGAAAGGTGTTAATGGAACTATAATCAAATCAGAAAAGAATCTGTATTTTATGTGCCTGTTTGAGGGAGGAAAATATTTGTACAGAAAAAAAAAAAGGAAGGTTATATATACATGTATCAAAATATTAAGAGAATTATATCTGGGCGGTTGGATTGTGAATTATTTCTATATGTTGGTTCTCATTTTCCCACATATGTACAATGTCAAGTATGTTATTCTTTAAGAAGAACAGAATAAACTAGAGATTCCTTGGCATGTCATTCAGGGCTCTCCACCATCTGACATAAAACGTCTTGCTCGACTCCTTGCTAAACCCCGACTCGTCAT
Source organism: Cynopterus sphinx (assembly GCA_030015415.1). Taxonomy (NCBI): domain Eukaryota; kingdom Metazoa; phylum Chordata; class Mammalia; order Chiroptera; family Pteropodidae; genus Cynopterus; species Cynopterus sphinx. The sequence continues at coordinate 2,081,041 of CM057383.1, read as the reverse complement.
AGAGTCACAAGTGCAGCCTCAAAGAATTAGTCACCACTTCGGGAACACGCCCTGCGTTTCCCTGTCCCCACACCTTTCTCCGGCTGTGTTCTCTGTCCAGAGGGCCTCAGCCGTGCCCCTTCGTTTCCTACTGGAGTCGAACCATTCCAAACGAATGGGAAAAAGTGTAAGTGAAAGAAAAGATAATTCAAAAGTAGGTAGAATGTGCAATGTCAACTAAAAATGCAACAGTGTCAGTGACTTACAGGAGCGGCCCCTGAGTAGCAGATTATAAATCTTTGTATTTTATTTTACTTTCCAAATCTCCTATGATGGCCTATTAAATAATTAAAAGGAAAAGCGTTGTACCCATTTTAAGGCCCATGTCAAATGCTAACAATTCTGAGAGCTTTTTATTTAAAAAATAGTAATAATAACATAGTTTTTAAACTCTCTGGCCGGCGTCTCCTAAAAGTTTGACTATGTCTGCATGTGGCATGATACAGCACGAAGAGCCCAGATTCCGGAGGCCAATCTGGGCTTCCCTGCGGCCTTTCCCCATGCTGGCCTGTACCCTGCAGGTCACCTTACCCCTCTGAGTTTCTGATTCTGAGTTTCTGTGCCCTGCAGCCTGTGAAGTGCTGTTCACGTGGCCGCTGCATCTGATGATGCTCAGTCACTCCAAACTATCTACCGAAGGTGACACTCGACAAATGGCTGGGACTTAAATCTTCCAGCAGTTCCAAAAATAGAGCACAGATCTCTTTGTGCCCTGAAATGTCACCAGTAGACTGGGATTTAATCAAGGCCTGTCCTCCGGAGGGCCTACGGTTTTCATCAGGATTTGATTTCCCTTTGCCGTTCCCAGGACGTGTGGCTTTAATTAGCTGTCCCACCACTGAGTCAGCGATCAGTGGGCGCTGGCGCAGCCCGCGGGTGCTCTTCAGTGTTATTAAAACTAGGAAATGACAGGCCAGAGCAGCGCTTACCCTGAAGAGGACTCTGCGGCCCTGGGCAGAGGCCATCTATTGTCCCTTCTCTAAAGGAGATAACCCAGAACAGAGCCAGTGTGAGTGAGGGATGGCCCGGTCATGCCCTTTGTCAGGGGGCAGCCACCGGAGCTGTTCAGTCCTCATTTCTCAGAGGGAGTGCTGCGGCCCCTGGAGGACCAGTGGCCTACGGAGGGCACACGCTAATGAGTGACAGCTGGCTAGCCCTGGAACTGGAGCGGACACGTGTGCCAATAGGTTTGGCTGGTGATGCTCTGAGGGGACAGTGGTCACAGGGTCCCCCACTCTGCTGCATGCCTCTCAGCAGAGCCGGTCCCCAGGCGCATCTCTTCCCTTGAGACCCAACCATGACCCCCCAAAGAGACTTCCCAGACTAGGAGGGACCCAGACCCCTGGCCTGGACCAGGCTCTGGACGCTGTGGAGTGGCGTACTCCACACTTGGCTACTGTGGTTCTGTCACAGGTGGAAGTGACTGTGAAGTCATGATGACAAGAACCAAGCAAAGCAGACACACCAAAGAGAGGCGATCTGCCCAACAGAGAGAAGACGGGAGGACCCCAGCGCTGCCGGAGCTTCCAGACTTTTCTTTTTTAAGACAAACCCTGACTTTTAAAGAAGTCTCTGGATTTTAAAACGCTGACTCAGGGTGTTTTAAAATGAGACTGCCCGTGGGTGGCCAGCGTGTCTGCTTCCAGGGTGGACACTGGTCTGGCCCCTGGCAAATGGGTCTGGGCTCTCGAGTTCTCTGTGGGGTTGGCGGGAAAGACCCTTGGATGTGAGTCACTAGTAAGTGACTAACTTCGTCTGTCTAAGTCTCAGGCCCTGAAGACGGAGACCATAAAAGCTACCTCATGGGGTTGTCGAGAGAGTCAGATAAGACCACGTAGGGAACTTACCTTGAAACAGTAAAGTGACAGGCATACCAGGAGTTAAATACAAATAATCGTTATGTGGAGAGTCTCTTTAGGCCACCAGGCTTGGGCAGCTCTGGGTTTAAGGCACGTGACTCCAGGAATTCACCCCTTGAACTGCATTTGAGCCTCTCACCGAGAATACTACCGGGAGTTACATCTGGGAGTGAACACGTCTAACTGAATCACAGTCTGCACTTACTAGAATATTCATTCCAAGGGCAAGGAGTGACAGAAAGAATATAGAACTGCAAACCAGAATTCCAATGCCACTGTCGCCACCGGGGCCCTGTGTCCCTGGGCGAGTTTTTTCTTCACTCTGGCCTCAGTTTCTCCATCAGCAACATGAGCATCAGCATACTGGACCAGCCTCCTCCCAGCTCCACCGTTCGCAGATCTCAGCATCCCTGTCAGCTTAGCTTCTCCACGGGGGCCCTGCCTGTGGGACCTGGCGCTGTCCCATCATAGCCAGGGCCTCTGCCTTGTTTGCAGGCACAGTGACACAGGCGTGCAGGGACTCGATGACACAGGACAGCCGGTCTTCAGGCCTGAATCCACTACTCAGGCTGAAAGCAGCCAGACGGAGGCGCCACAGACAGCCGGGAGAGGCAAGATTCCCCCTCCGTCTCCTAGGGTTTTCAGCTGGGCCTGAGCGTTCAGTCGACACGGGGCAGATCAACAGGAGAAATACGAACCGATTTATTTAATCGAATAAATGAAGACCCAGAGAAGTGACGAAACTTAAATAAATGCCTTAAGTGAAACAGAGAGAGGCCATCGTAGGAAAGAAGCTAAAACACCTGGGGATGCTCAGGGAAGGTGGAGTTAACGAGGCTCAGAATCCCTCGGTGCCAGCCTGCCATCGGTGGCAGAAGGTGACTTCCTTTCTGGCACAGGGAGGCGTCTTTTCCGTGGGAATTGCACCTCCTGCTTTTAAGGAAGAGAAGGGAGGTCAGAGCGTTTTTCTCGGACCTGCTGTTTTTCAAGTGCCTTTCACTGGAAATGGTCAAAATGCCAGATGGCACCCGGTGGGGTGGCGGGGCCCGGTCCCCTCCAGGAGATGGTGGCATCGGACTGGCTTCTGCCAGCGATGGCAGCCCTGGGTGTGGCCTGTGCTCCCACACACGGTGCCTTGTCGCGGAGTGGGTCTCCCACGCTGAGGCCACAGGAGGAGATGGGGGGCTCAGGGAGGCTGTGAGGTTTCCGCCGAGGCCATCACCCAGGGGGAGGCCGGGCCTGTGCCCAGGCCACTCCCTGTGTGCCCGTGGGCCATGGAATTTGCACCCGAGTCCCGCTCACCACTTTATGCCTTGAGTCATCTGATCCAGGGGTCCCCAAGCCCTGGGCCGTGGACCAGTACTGGTCCATGGTCCATGTGAGGACCCGGGCCGCACAGCAGGAGGTGAGCGGTGGGCAAGTGAGCGAAGTGTCACCTGTACCTGCAGCCGCCCCCAGTGCCAGCATCACGGCCTCAGCTCCACTCATCATCAGGCACTGGATTCTCACAGGAGCACCGGGCCCTGGTGCCAGGGAGCTTGGGGACCGTTGATTTAATCTTCATGACAGCTCTGCAGGGGGTCAGGTTTCACTAAGGAAAAAACAAAACAGAAGCGAAGTGACTTCCCTGAACCCTCAGCAGCGATTCCGTCTCAGGGGTGGAGCCTGAGTCCTTCTAAGTCGTCTGTGCTCACGACTCCCCACCCCCCCCCACCCCGCTCCAGGGGCCTCCCAGGAGCCAGCGTTGTGATTCTGTGACTTCATCTGTGGCTTTAGTCTGGGATTCTGACGCGGCCCGCTGAGGTTCTCTCCCATGATCTCACCGCTTGTCTCCCCGAAGCCAGAGCCACAGGGCACGAACTGACCCTCCTCTGCCTGGCCTTGGACCAGTCCTTGGCCCTCTCTGGGCTTGGCTTCCTGGTCCACGAAGCGGGAGGAGAGGCACAGGATGCCTGCCGAATGCCCCGTGTTGACATCCTGTGCTCCTGGGTGTGCTGGTGCACCCCTCACCCCCGCCATGACCAAAACCCGTGTGAAAAACCAAACCAGAAGCCCCTGCTCTAGCTCCTGAAGCATCGCTGGGGGCCTAGTGGCCAGGAAGAGCAGGGGACCAGGTTAGCCAGGGGACCAGGGGCCCGTCAGATTCACGAGGCCTCTGTTCTAGGAATTTCTATACGACCTAGAGTCACAGACGTCAGCAGAGCACTTCTGATGACAAATGCCAAACGCTAGAGCCACAGGCATCTACGGGACTCCTCGGACCTTCAAGTGACCTCAGCGCTGCTGCCCGGGAGCCACCTGGGCACCCCCTGGCCATGCCGAGATGTGTCCACGCCTGGTCCAGGCTGTTCCCAGCCTCCCCAAGAGTGACTCAGGGAAATGACACACTACCCTCTGTGGCACTTCCCGGGTGACTCATGTGAGACGGAGACTGTGGAGGCAGGAAACTGCCGGGGGCTTTTGGGCCCTGGAGGGTACGTGCCCTCATTCCCAGCAGCCAGGGAGCCTTCTTCAGTATTTCTCCTGATATGTCTGTCCATTCCCACATCGCCGAACCCTTCCCTGGAAAACGCTGCAAATGATGAAAAACGTCTCCGGGGTCCCTCACCCTCGCCACTCCAAAGAGTGAGTTTCTTTTCCCTGCACATGGAACTGAGAGAATGGAACGTGGGAACAGGACATGCGTAGCATCCTACCTTTTGTCAGCATCTGCATCCTGCGAAAGAGGGGGTGCCTTGGCATGAAAAGGCACGGGCGACATCTGCTTTCTTGCAATTCCGTTCGGTTTGACAGATATTCCTTGACTGCCTCTGTCTGCGTGAGGCTGTGTGAAGTCCCCAGAGGGGGCCACCCCAGTGACACTCTAAGAGGAAAAGCAGCTGAGATTAACCTAATATTAGGAGCTTTTCACATCCATTATTTTATTTCAGCATCACACAACCTTGCAAGGCCGGCCACGGTCATTTCTGCTGTTCACACTGAGAAAACCAAGGCTACAGAAGACGAGGCAACGTGCCCAAAACACCACCACTAGAGAAGTTGTTAAGCCAGGATTTTAACCCATTTCTATGTGTCTCCAAAGCCAGGGAATGAGTGAAAAGGAAAGGATAATTTTCATAGGTACAGAAAGAAAAAAGCACTAGAAGGAAACGCTGGGAAGGCAACGCCTCTTCTCCTGGGCGCTGGAGCCACCATAGTGTGGTGTCGTCCCTGCGCTTTCTCACCTCCCGGCTTTCCCCTTCCCTTGGACCTGGGGTGCAGAGGATGGTGTCAGCTGCAGCCTTTAGACACAGTCACCTCTGGTCTTTAAAAAGCCCCTCCCTAGCTTCATTTAAGTCACTAATTAACTCCTTTTCTCCCCTTCCCGCCTCGCGCTCCTCCCCTCCCCCACACGCAGCTACTCTAGCTCACTAGGTGTGTCTCCCTTCGTGCTCTTGTGAATGTGTGTGTGTTTACCTAAGTGAGATCAGCTTCAAAAATCCCATTTTATCACTTTTTAAAATGGTCAGTACTAAGAAAGAATTGATTTTTATTGTAGACATTGCCAAGCTTCTCATGGTGGTAGGTAAGGAACCCATTTTATTTTTTTCCATATAATGAGCCAGTTTTCCCAAGACCATTTACCTAAAAAAGAAAATTGATTTTTGATGCCAAATTTTCTTATATTAAGCTGCCAAGTGCACATGGCTCTGAGCGCTCTATTCTATCGGTCTGTTGGTCTGCTTTTGTGCTGTTTTTATTTTTTTTTAAAGTAGTCTGTATTTCTGGTAGGGCGAATGCTCCCTGGTTGCCTTTCTCTTTTTAAAATCGACTTACCTATTCAAGGATCCTTTTTACCTCTCTATAAATGTCAGGGTACATTTATTCATGAGCCCCCACAAAAAGTCCCATTTTTTTAATGTGGAAGTTTCTCATCTCTTCTTGTGTTTCATGGCATATTTGAAGGCTGCAAAGCTGTTGTTTGGAGAACAGCTCTCAGTTCGGCCTTGTTGGGTTGTTTCCTGAGACTTGATTTGGATTCTGTCATTCTAGCAGGAATGCCACCCGAGTGACGTTGCGTTCTCGGAGCATTGCACCAAGGGCCATGGGGTCAGACTGTTCCAGTGCTGCTGTTTACTTCAATCACTTGGAGAAGGTGGTGTCCTCCAGGTTTCTCCACTACGAAGATGTCCTTTCCTCCTTTTGTAACTACTTATTCTCTGGAGAGCTACTTTGCGACTGTAAACATCTGATTACCCAACAATATTTCACTCAGTGGTTTGAGTATTCTTGTTGGAATCAATTACCCAGTGATGACTGCAACATGTTTGCTTTCCAGTTCTCGTCCCTTCTACGTCTGTGGTCATCTTTCTCTTATAAAGAGGAGCTTCCCCATCTCCTCCCAATTTATTTGGACGTTTGTTTCATTTTTAGGCTCAGTATGGATTCACGCATTCCTTTTGATCGAATGTGCATGTCCGTTTCTATCATCCTTCGTTCTGATGCTCCAGCTGTCCCAGTTTTGGCCTGGGACATCCTCTTCCTGTGGACTTGCTCAGTGTCCTTGAGACATGTCCACACCCCTCCCGTAGCACTCTCTTGCTTTCAGGCATAGCAGGAAGTTCCAAGCTCACGTACTTTTCCTTTCTCAGTCCTATGAATCACCCATTTATCCAAAAGTGCTATCTTTTTTAGTGAAGAATGGTATTTTCAACCCCCCGGGGTCTCACGGGGCTCCCTCTGCTTTGAGGACCCTTTCCCCATCACTGGCTCACTGAGCCCCCTCATTCCAAAGCCTGCAGGATGCCCCTCTGGTGGAAGCCCCCCTGGTCCCCAGCCTCAGCCTCCCCTTCTGAGTTCACGTGGGTGCAGCTGCTCGGCAGAGGGCAGGGTGTGGGTGCCACCGTGTGGCCTTGCCCCTTCATTACACCGGGTGCTGACCCTTGACCCCTGATCGCGCCTGTTCCAAGGCTTGCCAGGGTAGACCGGGCTGTCCCAGTGAGCCGGTCCTGGAGCCTCGCCCCCTCCAGAACAGGCCGCTGGGGCGCCCAAGGCCTCCTTCCAGGCGAAGACGGTTTTAGCCTCGGAAAGGGCAGGTCCTGTTGGTCCCGTTTCTGTTCCTTCCTCCTCCCCAGGGTCCCACCAACTCTGAGGGCACCAGGCGGTGCTGCAGCAGGACGCTGCTTTGTTGGGGTGCAGGGTGGCAGGAGATGAGGATGAGTTTCGAGTCAGGGAGGCCTGGGCTGATCAACTCTGCCGTCCCAGGCGCACCCCTTGATCTCTTGGGGCCTCGGTTTTCATCTTTAAAGGTTTTCATGATCATTTACACCGTGGAGTTTCCCTAAGCATTGGAGATGTGGGCACAGACTCGTGGCATTTAATAGGTACTGAACCACGGTGGCTGTTAACATTATGAACTGGAACGGCAGCCATGCGTCTCGTCTAGGAATGTGACTTCCTGCCCTGTCTGGGGTCGTCTCCCCTCAGTGGTCCCTGGGTGTCGTCATCACTACACACACACCCATGTTGTGCTGTCACCGGCCCCTCCGGCCTGGGAGATGGATGGTCAGCGGCAGGTACAAGTTCATCTTGCACAGTGCAGCATCTTGTGCATGCTCAGAGGTGGATGCGTGGATCAGGGTGACCCCTGACACGGGAGCCGTCAGACCAGCATCAAGTGGGGACCAGCATCTCCTAAGAGATGGTCAGCGAATGACAAAGTGGGGAGGCCAGCACTCCCCGGTGCCTCTCAGGACTTAAGCAAGAGCAGGGGAATTTTCTCGGGGAATTTATACCCCAGTTAGAAACATTTCAACCAACAGGATTTGTTTAGTTCCCACAAAAACCCAGTGAGGCAGCTATAGTTACCTGAAGGGTAAACTGAGGCTGGTAGAGGTTAGCGACCTGCCGATGCTGCGCCTGACAGGAGGCGGGGCCAGTTCGCTGCTTCTCCACCAGCTTTGCCACTGTCAGCGGAGATGAGGGAGGGATTGAGCTGTGGGCCCAGGCACTCGCCTCGCCTGGAGAGCAGGACCCTTGCACCTGCTGTGGGAATCCAGTAACATGGATTCTGAAACGCGACTACAGCTCGCAACATGGGAAACATTTTTTTTAAATGTGTATTAAGAGAGAAAGAAAACACTCGCAGTGCATGCTGTCCCTGAGCGCTCGTGTTCCATTAGAGGAGGGGCCCTGTCTCCGATCGGTGGGTCCTGCTTGTTGTTCGGAGGTGACTCACCCCGCACGCCTGTGGGCATGGTGACCTGCCCACGTCCCCCAGCTAGGAAGTGGCAGGGTGGCCCTGCCTGCCACCCCAGTCGATGTTGGGATGATGACAGGGACACCGATGCGTGTCTGAAGTTGAGATGCCCCCAGCATCCTAACCCTGGGGCTGGTAGTCTGGGGACCAACTCCAGTAAGAGGCCACCCGCAGGGTTGTAGCAACTCATCATGGCGGGGAGCAGAGCTGTAGTCACAATCATGGCCCAGTTACAGCCCCCCCCTTCTCATGAGCTCTGCACCCCTTCCAGCCCGAACTGCTGCCCTTGCAAGTGTGTGGAGACCGCGCCGGGCTCGGCCTCCTGAGCGTGAGCCCCTCCCTTGTCCCCTCCTGAGGAGCTAAGGCAGCTGGTCCCCCAGTGTCAGGGGGAGGAGGGGGAGCTGGCCAGGGGAATGTGCCAGGCTGTGGGGACTTCTCTGCCAGGCCCCAGAGGAGCCCACTGGCACCCCTTCTGGGCAAAGTGGACCCTCCGCTTGCCAGCTCAAGCCAGGCTCCCATGAAGCTGGCACCGGAGCTGCCCAGACCCCTGTCCACTCGTCGACAGAGAAATACAGAGATTCTCTGAGCCGCTAGCCTATTGACGAGCAGACTGTGTGGCAGAGGGGAGGACCCAGCAGTAAAGGCGAGATGGAGACCCTCCTTCATCCCCGCACGAGCCCTGCACCTGCAGCCCGGCCTTTGCTCAGAGAGGCCCCAGGGCACCTAGAGCACAGCCACAAGCCTCCCCCGAAGCCCAGTGTCTGACCGGCCGGGGGCCTGGGGCATCTCAGAGGAATCGCAGAGACGAGGAGGTCCGAGCTGCCGGACTCCTTCCTTTCATCGGGAAACAGGTCTCAGAGAAGGGAGGTACTTGGACGACAGCCCCAGACCCCAGACCCCCTGACTCCACTGTGAAAGTTTCTCAAACTGCGGTCCCCCTGGGTCCTTGAGGGGACGCTTGGGAGTCCAGGAATTCTTTACGAAGACGTTCCGTTGGCCTTGTCAGCTGAGAGACGATGTAAGAGAATATTGTGTGCATAGCCTAGACTGGGCCCCTAAACCACAGGCCGCAGACCAGCGCAGGTCCTGTGTCCTGTGAGGAACCGGGCCGCACAGCAGGAGGCGAGCAGTGGGCGAGCAGAAGCTTCACCTGTATCTGCAGCTGCTCCCGGCGCCAGCATCACCGCCTCAGCCCCACCTCAGACCATCAGGCACTAGGTTGTCACAGGAGCTCCGGGCCCTGGCGCCACGAAAGTTGGGGACCGCTGCTCTAGTCCATCCGGACAAACCCCTCTGACTGGGGACTGCCAGGGCTCTGCGAGCCACTGCAGGCTGAGGAGGGGCCATGTGACGTCAGGCCACAAGAGGCCAGCAGGGAGGGAGGTGGGGAATACAGCCCCGGTGCGGATTGGGGCGCCGGCCCCGGTCCACACAGCTCCGGAGTGTGCAGCTCCCCTGAACCCAGCCCCGGGATTCCTGCCTCATCTTGGCTCAGCAAATGTGGCCCCAAGCCGGGGGCAGGATGTCCAGGCCACGTGGCAACGAGGTCAGCCGTCTCGAGAGAACCGGGTGTGCTGAGGTTGGGGCCAGAGGTTGCAGCAGAAACGGGGAGGCCGAGTTGTCATCTGGGGCAGCAGGAAAGCGGGGACGATGAGAGTCACAGAGAAGAACCAGCCTCAGACACACGCATCGCACCCTCCATCCTAAATCCTTGAATGCCCCCACTGGGTGCTGCCCACCCACGACCCACACAGGGGCACCTAACGTGGTTCTTCACTCACTGCCCTGAGGAGGACATCCTCGTGGGGTGGACGGGACCAGGCAGGCGCCGGGAAGCCCACGGCAGCCCTCTGAGCCCCGTGTGGAGCCAGGCTTCTGGGGCAGGAGACGTCCTCCCACGCCAGGCTGAGTCTCTGCAGTGTCGGTCGTGGCTTCTGTTTGGGCCTCTGAGAAGCCATGCTTTGCCCTGCCCTGGAGGGGTTGACAGAGTGGCCTTGAAATCTGGGTCAGCAACGGGGCAAGTCCCTACAGGTGTCAGGAGAGGCCTGGCTGTGCGGAAGCCGTGAGCTCGGCAGGGGACCGAGAACCCACTGGAGTGACACATCCCTTTTCCGGGCCCGCCCAGAAACCCTTTCTCTGGAGGCAGCAAGGTGTGAGGGGAGGGTGGGAGCCAGGAGTCACCCAGGGTCGGGACCCAGCTTGTGGTCTGGCTCTGGTGGCTGCATAACCCTCAGTTCCCTGGGGTCTGGAGCATCTCAGGGCCCCCTCTGGCTGACCGTGGAGTGGCCAGTGCTGCGGCCAGCGCGAGTTGGAAGAGTCAGCCCCCACAGTTAGCAGTGTCCTTACCCCCAGCCCTCCAGGACAGCCTAGACCGGGGTCCCAAATGTCACTGCCTGTTGGCAATCTGAACGGACAAGGAGCTTCCAAAAGGAGACAGGTGCTCAGCTGACTGTTTGGAGCCAGGACTTAAGGTTCTGCTGGCTGCGCATGAAAAGCCCTGTGGTACCCAGGCCCTGAGCAATGAGTGAATTTCTCTCGTTCACCCTTCCTTCCTTCCTTCCTTCCTTCCTTCCTTCCTTCCTTCCTTCCTTCCTTCCATCCTTCCTTCCATCCATCCACCCACCCACCCACCTGTCCGTCTCTGAGTGGAATAGACTGAGCTGATGTCCTCCTGTGGATGCCCTAGCACCGGGCCAGAGATGGGGTGGTCATTCAGTGGGACCACTTCAGTCAGCCCCACGCAGCACCACAGATGGGGCCTGGAGATACGGTCCACCGGGGTGGATCAGGAGGCCTGATGAGGCAGTGCCTACAGCAAGGGGGCCCTGCTTCTGCCTCAGCCACAGCCGGGACTGCCTGCCCCCTGACATGAGGGACGGGCTGTTGGGAAGGGAAACGTCCAGCCCTACACTGAGGCTCCGAATCCTCAGGTCGGGCAAAGACACAAAAATCTGGGTATTATCATGGTTTTCCCATCATACAGGTGAGCAAACTGAGGCTTCCAGAGAAAGGTGTCTGGCCCAAAGTCACACGGAGTCAAGTCTGACCTGGGAGACTGGACGGGGAGAGAGGAGAGGGAGGGAAGAAGGAAGGGGAAGGAGGACGCTGGAGCTCAGGCCGGAACCTGCAGAAGCGCAGAGAAGCCCAAGCCGCCAGCCGCCCTCCGAGGCCTGGACCCTGGGCACTGGGCCCTCACCCTGTGCCACCTCCTCCCTGTGCCACCTCCTCCCCGTGACACCCTCTCCCCGCCGGTCCACGCCTGTCCCCTGGTGGCCCAATCGAAAAATGCATTTGTCGACTTAGGACATCCTTTGCGGCTTAAGCGCTTCTACATTTGGTGCAGTCAAAAGAGAGTTCATTTCCCCCGGGGCGGGGGGGACGAGCGAAGGTCAGCCCAAGGGCGTCTCCTGCGATCACGCTGAGCCCTGGGGGGTCTCTCTCCCACGATCGAGACTGACCCCTCACCTCGCAGGTGGGCAGCCGGAGAAGGGGTGGCTGCCCTGACGCGGCAGAACTTGTGGCCCTGCACAGCGCTGAGCTGTGAGCGGCCCGAGGGGGAGCTTCTCAGTCCCCTCCTGCGATTCTAAGAAAATTCTAAGAGCTTCCAGGTGTTTCCAAGGTGAGTCGGAAGAGCCAGCTGTTTCACCTGCCTGCAGCCTGGCTTGGTGTTCCCTGGCAACCGCTGTGGACAGGAACAGTGCCCACCCCCCCCCCCCGGGTGTGTCACATCCTCCATGGCCAGAGGCTCCCGTGGGAAGGGCAGCGCCGCGTGCGCCTCCCAGGCCCGGCCTGCAGGGCGCCCTCCCTCCCAGAACGGCTTATTTATACCCAAAGGAAATTTGCCCTGAAAATGGGACTTCCGTGCCTGGCATTTATTGGCAATGCGGGCCTCGAACTTGACTGGAGTCCTGGTTGCCTTTCAGGGGGTTGGCGTGACTACAGGGCTGGATCGCTGACAGTCACGCCGTGGAGGGACTGTCGTCCCAGCGGACGGGCACAGGCTTGTTTATGGGCGTGAGTAGCGATGGGGACACATCTGGGGTTCCTGGGTTTACTCCCCTCCCTCGCCTGCCCCGTCCACCAGGTGCTGGAAACCTGGAATCAAGGGGAGCGGGTTGGGTGGTGCTGGGGCCACGTCCTCCTGCTCCTGTCCCCGCTCTGCCTGCATGAGGTCTGAGGCTCGGGGCCTTGCGGTCTGCTCCCTCTCAGCTCAGTCAAGGCCACGACCTTCCTGCTCCCCTGGCCCCTCCTGGGCTTTCCCGTGTGTGACCCCTGCAGTCTGGCTGTGTCCTCCCCCTCTTTCCCCCGCCAGGGCAAAGGCCAGGGGCGCCCCTAAATGCATTGGAAAAGGCTTCCCCTTCCTCTTATCTAAACCCCACGTCTAGGTTGGGCCGACACACTGAAGGGTTCTGCCTGGGCTGCCTTGTCGTTGGAGCCAAATTCGGTTCCCGCCCTGTCGTCAGGCCTAGGGACGAAAACTCAGGCTGCCTTACACCCGGACCTCATTGCCAGGGGAGGTTGTTTTTAACCCAGAAAAGCTGACACACCTGCCGCTGGGTGTGGGGCGTTCAGCTGGGGAAAGGACTTCCTGGGGCCAGGCCAACTGCCTTTGTCGCAGCTTCTCTGGGCGGACGGGGGTGACCACTAAGCCCTCATGGAGGCCAAAGCCTTTTTCCAGAAGCCTGGGCACATCATAAAGTCGGGGACTGACCCCTCCCAGGGGCTGTCCGGGTCCAGGATGAAGGAGGCGGGAGGGAGGGGAGGACGTGACGTTCCAGGCGGGGGCGCAGACCTCCCTGGCTGCCGGGGTCTGCCTCGCGCCAGTCACCACTGTTTGCCATGCTGCTCTGTCCCTCCCGGGAGTTCTTGGGACGGGGGTGGGGGGTTGGGGGGTGAATTTAACAGAAAATGCTTCGAAGACTTTGGAGATCCCGAGGGTTCGCTGTGCGAGGAGTCATTGTAACACCGGACCCAGCACGGCTGGACACGTGGTGGGGACGAATGCCCGGACCGTGTGATGGGTTCAAGGTCAGACATGGCCTAGGACGTGGTGACCTTCTCCATGAAGACGCAGGCGCTGTGACAGAGTCTGGGCTCGAAGGGCGGGAGAAGCGGGTGGGCCTGACGCGGGTGTGTCCTGGGCTGGGCGTGAGACCTCGAGCTGTGGGTGTCCCTGTGGGTGAGCTCCAGGAGGGACCAGGACGTGGAGGGTCCACCGGCTCGCAAGGACCACGCCAGGCGGCAGTCGTCGAGGGCCTCGGGGAGTATGCCAGCCTGCACTCGCTCTGACTGTGTTCGAGGCGCCTCCCCGGCTGGCTTCCCCCGGGCAAGAGGCTGGTCCCGGGTGAGTTGTGGCTTCGTGAGATAACCCAGGAGCAGGTGGGGGCTGGCCAGGGTGGGGCAGGGAGAGCCCCGGCCTGGCTGGGTTTCTGAGAGCCGGTCCAGAGGCGAGACCCATGCGATCCCCCAGGAGAGGACAGACGGCAGGCTTTCCCTCACCCGCGCTCTTTCCCTCCGGGTCTCTTAGCCGTTGGTCCACTGCCTTTCCCCTAAGGTCTGTCCCCGAGGGATGGACATCTGCAGGGTGTGGCCACGGACAGGACCACTGAAGTCCCTCACCCACTCGGGGAGGAGAAGTCATGACCCCGAGGTCATGAGGAAGGGGAGGCTGGGACAGGGCACCGACCACCCCCGTGTTCCGCCGCGCCCAGGGCCCTGGGTCCCTGGCCCAGCTCGCTCAGCAGCCTCCGCCCCTGCACGCGCAGTTCAGAGGACAGTTGGGGACTGACCGAGGCTAAGGGAGAGGGGACGGAGCGAGGGTCACTTGCAACTCGTCCAGGCGGAGGCTCGGTGCTCGCGGCCTGTCCGGGATCCGCGGCCACGAAGCCCTGCGAAGGCCCTGGCTCTGGCCCCTGCGCCCACGCGCTGCTTCAGAAGGAAGTCGAGGACAAGAAAAGAAGTTTCCATTTTTGCTGAGGTGGGCATGAGATGGAGGCTTCTGGATCACTAAAATCCGGAAATGAATTATTGACTCCGGTCAGACCTACAGCTGCTTTGCGTTTCATGCACGTCGAGCCCACCGGCGCCACCACGGGCGGACTGTGTCATCTCCCCTCCCGGGACCTCGGTGAGCCCGTCTGCGGGATGGGCGGGCAGGGGCGCGGCTGGACGGTCGGGCTCCAGGGCCTGCCCGGGCCCCGCGGCCCCCTCTGTTCACTTTGCCCCATTTCTCTTCATCGCTCACGCTCTGCCTTCGGGATGAGACACATGTCGCCGCCTGCTCACACCTTCCCCCAGCAGCTCGGCCGGCGGGAAGGGGACCACTGTCATTAATGTGGTGTCACTGTGCACTGGGCCCTGCACGGTGCTTTGCACGTGGTAACTCGTTCATCCTCCAGCGGCCGCCTCAGGTGGGTAATGGTGTCACCTCCATGTTACAGATGAAGACGTTGGACACCAAGCGGTGAAGCGCCTTGCCCGAGGTCACCCAGCTTGGACGTGGCACCTCTGGAGTCCGAGTGCAGGCACCCGGGCTCCCTAGCTACCAGCTCCGCCCAGCCGCCTGGGGTGTGAGTGACCCTCAGGCACCTGTCCACCTGGAGGTGTCGAGTCCGTTCTCCTCTCTGCCTTTGCACCTGCTGTTCCTTCCGCCTGGATGCCCTCCCTGCCCCAGACCAGCCAAAATGCTGCTTCCTCCAGAGAGCCTTCCCGGCCTGCCACCGTGCTCGCATGGGTTCTCCCACACCCTGCGAGGGCCTTCACCCTCTGAATCGTCACCGTCTACACCCGTGTCCCCACCAGACGTGAGTTCCTTGAGCTCAGGGACCATGGTAGATGAATCTCCATATCTGCGGGGCCCAGTGCCATACCTGGCTCTGGGAGGGCCCTACCTTTACCTACCCCCGGCATCTCTGAGGTTGTTCCATGAGACTCTCAGCTTGGCAGGGAAGATGTTGGGTTTCCATGGCAACAGATTTTTTTTCTGCCCAAGTAAACCTTTCCGCAGAAACCCCAATAGATGCCATCAGTGCAGTGGGCTCTGCCCCCTTCTCCTGCACCCCTCCCACGCCCCCAGTGCCTCTGGGCCCAGAGCCGGCCGTCTCCTGTGGCCCCTTGTTTAAAGCTTCACCTCACACCCTCACTGGGCAAGGAAGGGGCAGCAGTCTGGGGCTGGCAGCACTGGGGGTCGAGCCCGGCCATCCTCAGCCTGGAAGCCTCAGCTCAGAGCGGGGAGGCAACAGGGCCCCCACCCCTCCACCCCCCCGTCAGTCCTTCCCCGCTCAGACACGGGCATCATACCTTCCCCTTTCTCTTTCCTCGTTCCCCCAGCTGGGGAGGGCCAGGGCCTCCGCCCGCCCAAAAGCCTCTGATGCCCGCCCGCCCTGTGATCTGCTCTGTGCCGCCCACGCACTGGAGCCTACCTCCCAGCGCTGCATCTCTGCTCTCATCTCCATGGCAACACCACCGTGCCCCCGCACAGGACCACTGTGCTCAGCCAACCAGAGGCCTCCCCTGCTCTCCTGGCCGGCCGTTTGGGTGGGGCCGGGCACCCACACACCTGCTCAGGCCAAGACTCATGTGTGCCCACCTCTCCCCCCCCCAGGCCAGAGTGACATTGTCTGTGGGTGTGTGCACCTGCCGGGGTAGGGGCGAGCACGGGGTGTGTATGTGCATGTAGGGGCAGGCGTCGAAAGCACCAACACCTCATCTGACTCAGGTCCCGGGGGCCTGGGAGCCCGCCAGCAACATCTCATTGTGCGTCGTGTGTGTCCTCTGTGTCAGTTTGGATCTGTCCCTGTGCCTCTAGCAGAGGCTGGGCAGGGGTGGGTACGTCCTCCTGTGTGTCTCAGAGACTCAGGGACCGCAGGTCCTTTTACCTCCCTTCTCCGACAACAGGAAAGTGACCCCAGTGGGGCCCGTTCTCCTGGGAGGATCAGGTCCCAGCAGTGGCTGACGGGGGTGGTGGCCCTGCTGTGCCCTTCTGCAGGGCCAACCGTTACCCCACAGACACGACACACTGGCCCGTCTCCTGAGGCATCGCTCCGATGGCACTTTCCTGACAGGAGGATGGGAGCCATAAAAGGGCCACGGACAGCGTCAGGAGAATGGACACGCAGCCTTGGTCCGTTGCACAGGACAGAGTGCCTCTGGGCCCAGGTCCCCTGCCTGTCACTAGTGTCCTGTGGACGTTCTGACTATCCAGAATTCCACCACATGGCGAGTGGCTAGAAACTCGGTTCTCCCGAGCCCCGGCTTTTACTCTCGTTCACAACAGCCCTGTGGTTGCACATTATCACCTGCAGCTGAAACGGAGGAAACTGAAGACGAAGGAGTCGCTGGGGAGGCTGCGGAGGCAGCGGTCAGCCCTCAGCCTGACCCCAAAGCCCTTGCTCCCCACCACCTGCTCCCTGCAGCGCTCTGCCCAGCGCTCTCGGGCCACCCTGGCCTCCTCGCTGCTGCCTGCCACCCCTCAGCCAACCCTGAACGGGGACAAGGTGGAGGTGGGGAGTGACCAGGGACAATGGGCACCAGCCGGTCTGCGGGGAGGTCCCTCCTTTCCCTCGCTGCCCATGGGCCATGAGTCAAAGAGGGAAATGTCAGGAGGAGAGACAAAAGGCAAAGCGGTCAGGCTTCCTGGGCTGGTGAGTGACCGTGGGTGAAGGACCTGCCTGGGGTCTGCAAGGCTGAGGGGGCCGGAGCCTGAGGCGGGAGAGGATGGGCCTGGGGCTGACAGGAGCTGGGAACAAGGCGCCTGGCTGCGTGCAGGGCAGGGCAGGGCAGGGCAGCGGCGCTGCTCAGCCCTCCTCCCCAGCCGTGTCTAATCGCATCCTGGTCCAGCCAGCCTGGGGTGGGGCCTGGGCTTCTGCATTTCTAACCAGCTCCCGGGTAATGCTCCTGCTGTTGCTCAGGGAGGAGCGTGGGCTGAGGTGTCAGGCTGCCTGGATTTGAACTCGGATCTGGCCCTAAGGAGCTACATGAGTGGGCCAGTGAGTCCCAACTCGCCGTGCCCGTTTCCCCACTTATAAAAATGGGGGAGTGGCAGCTCCTGCTCCGAGGAGGTGCTTGTGAGGGTAAGAAGTTAATCCGCGTTACTCTAGGCGAGAGGCTTAGGTCAGCACTTGGTGACACATGATTCCACACGCCGGGCTGAAGACCGCGGGCTCCTGCTGAGGAGAACGGGCCGCTGCTGCGTCTCGAGCGGGGGCATCTGACCAGGAAAGGTGGGAGGAGTTTGCGTGCCGGGGGGGGTGTACACGGGGGGGGGTGTACACGGGGGGGGTGTACACGGGGGGGTGTACACGTGTGAGGGGCACACGTAAGTGTGTGTGGTGCGAGCCCGTGGTTGGAGGGAGGAGAAAGGAAGAAAAGACGGGACTGAGTAAGTCCCTGCCCCGTCCGCATTTCTCACCTGGCACAGGGGGGTCCCCAACAATTTTACTTGAATTGAACTGAATTTGTCCTGGCAGTTTGAGACTGAGCAGGTGCCATGGAGACCCCAGAGGTTTCAGTGAAATCCTGGAGCTGAGTGCTTCTTCCTGCTGCTGCCCGGGGGCTGGAAGCCTTGTGGAGACGTGTCCAGGAGCCCCCCGCCTCCCCCTGATGGTTCCTGGTCGCTGGCAGAGACATTTCATGTGGGGATCACACTGCCGAGAGACCCACTGCCTACCTTTCTAGAAACATCTAACATTTCTCTCTGCTGCGTCGTTTCCCTAGGCGATCATTCTAGAAACCCATTCCTTTGTCTTTGGCAGTAACAACCCAATTCCCAGGACTTGAAATGGAAATGAACGGCCCTAACTTCCAGCCTGGGGCGGGAGAGGAGAAGAATCGTCCCAGCGCGGAGGCTCTGCCTGTACCAGGCCACACACACGCCAGGCCCAAATGACTGCTTGAAGCACTATTAGAGCCCGGGTTCCCCTCACCACAACCTGACTCAGAGCTGGGAGTCTGGGAAACAACGAGGCGGACTGTGTGCTGTGAGCGAAAGCTGGTGCAGGGGGCCCCGAGGTCAACGACAGCTGGTGCTTCCCACGGCTGGGACCCCCAGAAAGCGCTGCCCAGAGAAACAACCCAGCTCCCCGAAAGGAAGGAAAGATGCAGCCATTCTCTGTCCACACGAAGCGAATGCCACCCACCCAGGGCCTTCCTTGCCAACAGAAAGCTGGGTTTCTATGAGCCACCAAGGGCCCAGCGGAGCGCGGTGATTTGAGTGCAATGTTTGCCTGGGGGTTTGGGGGAGCAGGCAGTGTATTTAGCAAACATCGGGGCCCTCTTCTTCGGCTCTGAGGCCAAGTTTATCATCCAAGGAACAAACGCCATTCGAAGGCCGAATCGGCAGGGCAGAGCCCATTAAAGAAATTTCCGTGGCACAAACCGGGCGCACTGTTCGGTCGAGCAGAGAAAACACCTGGAAGAGAGGTGGTAACGGGAGGCTGGCTCCCCCCAGCACCTGTTAAACGGCCGGCTCGTGCTTTCCTGCAAGCCCACCTCTCCCACCACCTGGAGGCGAGCTACCTGCAGACAGACGCCCCACAGGGCCCCTCCGATCCCCGTCACACAGGCTCATCCTTAACCAGAAGCAAGAGACCCAGTGCCTTTTTCTAACCCCTGAGCACAACAAGCGTCCCACTGTTTTCTGCTTTCCTCACCTTTGCTCTTGAAACAACAAACGAGAAGCACCTGGTATTTTTCTCTTGATTCACAGGCCTCACACTCAACTGACCTGTTGTCGTAAGAACTTCTCTCTCTCCTGACCGTCCCAAACTTCGTCCTTCATCCCTTTTGAGTTAACTGTAGTGTGTGGGGATAGACAGCAGCCTGGTTTCGTTCCTTTGCACAATATAAATATATCCACGCCTCGCTGTGACAGCGCACAGCTGAAAATTATTAGATTTCGTTAACCAATGTCACCCTAAAAAATAAATAAATTTAAAAAACACACACAGGTGTTCCTCAGAAGTCTGCAAACCCTGCTTCGCCCTTCCCTGACACCCCACATCACCCCGCCCGACCCGCTTCTGCTGCTCCTGACCCTGCTGGAGGGGGCCCACCTGCCAAGGGTGGTGCTGCTCAGCCACAGCGTACGGAGCATGAAGCTCATCTTTTCCCGTCCCGCAGCTTCCCAGGGCCTGGCTTGGGTCCGCTTCCTTGCCTCTGCCCTCTCCTTGCTTCCTCCTTGTGGTGTGGAGAGGGGAGTAGCTAGACACATGGCAGCCAAGGAAACGCTGAGGGAGAGCCCGCTGTGGGTGGGCGAGTTGGGCAATACCAGGAAGGCTTCGAAATTTGGCATCATGGGGCCTGTCGAGGTCTGGGCACGGCCTGGGTGCCAGTGTCTGGGAGCTGGAATTTCAGGGAGCATAGGACGGTCCTGGACAGATGACTTAGCAGCGAGGAACCACGTTTACTGAGCTCGTCCTGGGCGAGTGGGGTTCTGGGGCGGGCGGCCCCGTGACAGTGCTGAGACACGTCACACCGAGCTGCCCGTGGGAGAGGAAGGAGCAGTCGACGAGAATAAAGAGTGGGACCTGCGAGCCCACCTCTGAAATTTGGTGTCGACGCTCTAGTTTCGTGCAGAAAGACCCTTGTTTTGGTGAGTTTGTAATAGGGTAACGTGTTTTTATCTCCCATGCTGTCTTAGTTTCCTCGGGCTGCTGTAAGAAAGTGCCACAAACTGGGGGCTTAACACCACAGACATTTATCGTCCCGGGGTTCTAGAAGCTGTAAGTGCAAGAAGCATCACTCCTCCCCTTCCCGTGGCGTTCTGTGGGCATGTCTCTGTGTCCCAATTTCCGCTTCTCATAAGGACACCAGTCATATTGGAGTAGGGCCCATTCTAGGGACGCCACCTTATCATATCCGTAATGACCCTACCGCCACCGAAGGTCACGTGCTGAGGTGCTGGGGCTAGGACTTTGCCTAGCTGCCATGACAAAGTGCCACAGGCTGGGCCGCTCAAACCACAGACGTTTATCCTCTCACGGTTCTGGAGGCTGGAAGTCCAAGATCGGGGTGTTGGCAGGTTTAGTTTCTCTTGAGGCCTCTCTACTTGGCTTGCAGGAGGTCTTCTTTGCCGTGTGTCCTCACCTGGTCTTTCCTTTATGCACCCATCCTGCTGTCTCTCTTTGTGTCCCAATTTCTTCGTATAAGGACACCAGCCAGATTGGATCAGGACCCCACCCAACGCCTTTTTTTAACTTAATCACCTCTTTAAAGGCCCCGTCTCCAAATACAGCCACATGTACCCACAGGTACCGGGGGCTGGAGCTTAAATATATACTTTTTTTTATTTTAGTGTCTTTTTTTTATTATTCTTTATTTTTTATTTTGGTGACATTGGTTAACGAAATCCGGGAAGTTTCAGGGATACAAAAAATATGCATTCGATGTGTAAATTAGCTCATAATAGACTCGACAAATCTTTTTGGGGGGACACAGTTCAACCCATAACACGCACCATGCAGCACAGTTTCTTTTTCCCTTCTGGCCTCAAACCTTTTCTCAGCTCCCATCCTGTGCCAGGCACCGTGCTGGATGCTGGGGATACGAGGAGAGGCCGAGAACCGAAGCAGGGTCCCTCCAGGAGCCCCCGGTCTGCAGATGAGAGGTCCAGATGAGAGGTCCAAGCTGCAAGGGCCCAGAAGGGGCCCCACTAGCTCCCCCGGGCAGGGGAGGGAGGCTGCAGGAATCAGCCGAGAGGGTGGGGCCGTGAGGTGCGTCTCAGCCCTCTTGAGTGCTCCTGGAGGCAGGGAGCAGGCATCGGGACTCCTGGCCCTGGATCACAGCCCCTCTCCCTGCTGCGTCTCCTGGGGAGGGATGAATGAACCAACAGACATGTCAACCAATTGCATGTACCAAACAACTGTGGACCAGATGCTTCACTTCTTTTGGCTTTTGTTTTTGTTTTTTTTTCTGTGTCAAATCTGCTCTTTGTTGCCTCCAAAGTTTTATCTGTACAGCTTCATGGACATGTAATTGGTCTCGAATAAACCGCACACACAGACTAAATAGTTTGGTGAGTTTGACATATGCCGACCCCTGTGAATCCATCACCACCAAAATGTCCTCTGTCCCCCGTCACCCTTGCCTCTCGCTCCTCCCCCCAAGGTGGGTCTCCAGGCAGCCAGCGATCTTCATGTGTCACTACAGACCAGTTTGCATTTTTGAAGATTTTCTTACAGATGGGATCAGGTGGCGGGTGTTCTTCTTTTGTCTGGTCATGTTTAGGTGGCAGTTAACTCTTTGAGAAGGTGCCAGGTTGTTTTTCAAAGCGGCAGCACCCCCCATCCTTTCCCACGTGTGAGATTCCCAGTCGCTCGCATCCCTGCCGGCTTGATGTCCTCAGTCTTTTGACTCTTAGCCATCCCAGGGGGTGATGCTTCTCTGTGAGGTCAGTGGCTTCACCCCATTACTCAGTAGGAAACTCTGGATCGGGGCCCTTGGGTCCTTGCCCGAGCTCACCCCACCGGCCAGTAGACCCAGTCCCTATTGCTCAAGTTCTTATTTCCTGAGCTGGCAAGTGCTCGGTGACCCCATTAACTTGGAGCCGCTGCTGGGCCTCCAGCCAGGGCCAGAGCTCATGACCTCCTGGAAAGGGATCTGTCTGAGGTGGAGGAGAGTCAGCCAAGGCCCTCCTCAGCTCCATCCGGGACTCTAGTCCACAGAGACAACGAGTTTGGCATCCCTCAGCCCAGAGCCAGCAAGCTGCCCTTCCCTTTGTCACCCACCCCCTCTCGCCACTCCCTGTGAGAGCCACCTCCACCCGGGGTTTTCCCCATCTCTGGAGAGGAAGTGCTCCCTCCCTGCTCCTAGTGTCCCCAGAACTCACCCTCCCCACAAAGAGGCCACGTCCCAGAGCTCAGCCTGGCTGGCTACAGGCAAACAGGCCTGTCAGCCACCTCGGGCCGGACCCGGGTTTCTTCAGAGGGTAGAAAGGTCTCCTCAGCTGGCTGTGTCCACCTCAGCTTCGGCCGGTGGTGGAAGGCCCTCTGAATCGGGGGGAGGGGGGCACCTGATGGTCAAAAGGAGATAGCAGCCCCGAGTTGTCCCTTAGACACACCCCCATACACCACACACACACACACACACACACACACACGACTGATTGTTTCTCAGCCCAGGCCACATCCCTTCACACATAAACCAGACCCCAAAGCGGCACAGTTGCCATCTCTGAGATAAGCCGACCCCTCAGATCTCACGAGGGTCAAACTTTGGTTTCTCAGCCAAACTGGTCTCCACCACCACTGTGACCTTTCAGGAACCTGCCTCCTCTTCCTCCCCACCCATCCCTTAGGCACACATTCCACTCTGGCCTGGGGCCATCGTCATCCGTGAAAGGTCGCCATCCTGCCCCTGCCCTTGCCTGAGATCTCTTCCAGAGTCTTCTCTCTCTGGGTCTCAGTTCTTACCTGAACCGGTTGAGGCGGGGAGAGGGGGCCCCGGGAGCTTGCAGTCAGCTAGGCCTGAGTTCTGGTTTTGAACCCCGTCCCCCTGTGTAACCCTGGCCAGTTACCCGAATATCTGAAACGCAGTTTACTTGTCTGGATAATGGGCGTAAGAAAGCCTTTCTGAAATTCTGATCTGACGAATAAATTAAAAGAGAAATAGTGTACGAAGAGGCATCACCTACATACGTTGTCTCCTGCCTGTGCCCCTTCCTTGTGCCCCCACCCCGACCCCAGTCCCTGGGCCAAGAGGAGGAAAGGATGGGGCTGTCGCTCCTGACACAGGGAGGGCCTTGAGCTAACGAGGGGGCTGAGGGAGGTGGTGGTGAGACCTGCGCCTGGAGCGAGCCCCAGATAGTGATGGGCCTCGAATGTCGTGCTGGGGGTCTGAACTTGAGGCTGCCGGAGTTGGACTAAATGGGTCGTTGGACCAAGAAGGCTCTGGCTCCCCTTCCTCCTCCTCTATCCAGTTAGAGGGGGAGGGGTGGAAGTCACTGCCACCCGACCACCAGACTAGCAGGCCGACGGCGATCAGAAGGGCTTCTTCTTCTGAACGTGCCCTCTGCCCCTCCCCAGCCAGGGCCTGGCCCCGTGGAGGCCGGAGGATCCCAGGGCAATGAGAGGGAGACTCGTAAGAAAGACACCCAGAGCCAAGCACCCAACAGGACACTGTGTCCATCCGCAAAGAAGGGTTGGGAGCAGCTGCCAGTCCGGGCAGAAGAGAAGGAGATCTGGGAAGCCGGGGCACCGAGCCGGGTGTTGGCGTGTCCGGGGGCCGAGTGAGGAGCTGCGTGGGAGCGACACGTCAGGAGTAGCCGGGGACAGGCCTGGGCCCGCGTGAGGAGGGGCGCTGTCTGCTGAGACCGACTCCCTCTGTGCGTCCGCGTGGGAGGCCCGGCCTCGGCCACGCAGGAGCAGAGGTGGTCACGAAGCTGCTTCTGTAAGTGGATCTAGGACATGACCCCAGCTGGGGCCTGGGGGGTGGTCTGCCAGTGCTGAGCTGGAACCGAAACAGGGAGTCGGGTCCAAACAAGAAAGCCTTGGTTTCCTGGGGTCCCAGGGTCCCCAAGCAAACTCTCTGTCACCAAAGTGTGAGAATGGTCACAACTTGAACTAGCAGGGCCACTGGGAGCAAGAGGGAAGGAAAGCGTGCGCCTCCCCAGAAGCCAGAATCAGAAGGATCTGAAACGTGGGAAAGTCACAGTGACAAGAGCCACCGCAGTAGGGTCCCCGACAGCCATGAAGCTGGCAGTGGGAGCCCGTGTCTTGTCCTGGGAACACAGGAGAAGATGGCATGCTGAAAGAGTCCCGTGGCAGCAGCCTTGACATTCCCCAGCCCGTGGGGACGACCCAGGCCAGCCCGAACTCTGCCTGCCCGCATTCGAGCTGCAGAGACGTTTCTGGGAGACTCAGCCCCCCAAGGAGTCCCAAAGCCTCATTTCTCTCCAGGTCAAAGGAGGAAGAATGGGACACATCCCTGCCCACACCCCATCTTTTCTCCCCCATCAACCGATTTGTTTATAACAGATAACACGGTGAAAATGCGACTGGCTCCAAAAGGAGAAAACGAGATTCCCTGAAATCCCTTTTTATTCCTGACGCTGAAAAAACTCCAACCAAGTGCAGTCCACGGAGGGAATAGTCTACCAACTTCTCCGGGAAGAGCAACATACTACAGGTGACTATCCAGCCGTGGCCTTCGGGGACTGGGAATCATACAAGGAAAATCGGAAAATGTCGAAGATTCTAGAATCCTAAGACCAGACTGTTCCCTGAGCCTCCAGTTCATACCCTCCCCTGCCAGGTGGAAGAAAGGAAGCAAGTTTCTCCGGGAACCCAGGTCACTCGGAGGCATCTAGCCCGACCCTCCCATCTTACAGCCGTGGACACTGAGGCCAGCCCAGCAAGTGAAACAATCAGCCCGAGGCCCTCAGCAGCCTGCGGCCGAGTGCCTGCCACCCAGGTCTCCGAGTCCATTCCCTTTCTCCTTCTTCATGTCCCAACCCCAAGCACGACTGAGAAATCAACCCACAGAGGCCGGTGTCTCCTTCTCCGTCACATGCAGACAGCAGCCCAGACTGCCACCTCCTCCAAAACGACCCGCTCAGCCCTCGGGTGAACTTTTCCATGTTTCCGAAACTCGGCATCGGTGCCACCGTTTCCCAGCATCAGAATTATGTGTTTCCAAGAGCAGCTCTTGTCCAACACGCAATTTCGAGAAGCACATTGGTCGGGAGCTTCAGCCATGACTCCTCCCCAACGAGGAGAGCGGAGTTTGGCTCCAGGCGAGGCAAGTGTTTAAACCTTCGTGACAAATGTGCGTGAACAGCCCGGTTAAAAAAACGAAAAATGGGAAAGGAAGGCCGGGCTTCCGCTGGCAGGCTTGGCTTCAACACAAGCCTCCCCGAATTTCCGCTCTCAGTGGACTGTTTCCCTTTCCAGAGGTGGGTTTCCAAGAGTCTCCTCGCTCTCCCAGCCTCCTGCGGACACAGGGACACAGATCTCTGGAGCCAAAGCTGGTTCTCCTCCAGCGGCAAGTCTCAGACTGACTCTTAGATCCCTGGAGACCTGATGCGGGCCCTGGAGCAGGATCCGGCCACAGCCGATGCTTCTGGGCAAGGAAGAGCAAGGCCCACGGAGGACGTGCCTGGGCTGCCCGGGGTCGATGGGGGACACGGCGGCTGATGATGCAATGCTGATGGTTTGAGCCTCTCCAGGAATGAGCTGAACAGACTTGGCAAAAGGAAGAACTCGTTCGTTGGATCTCACGCAGACTGAAGTTCAACCTGCTGGGCGAGGCCCGTTTATTGGCCTGTGACCCTGGACAGGTCACTGTCACTGATCCTCCCCGAGACCTCCTTTGGCTCGTCTATCCAGTGGCACTAGCGGTGGGCACTACAGGTGTGTTGTAATAATGGGGATTTCGGAGAGAGACCTTGCCTTGTGGGGAGCATTCAGTGTGATTTAGGGGGGAGCAGGGTGGCTAAAACGCTGAAAGGCTAGAAATAAGAGAATTCTGCTATGGATTCCAGACCTGCTCATTATTTGACCTGAATTCTGCTCCAAACATATCTGAGCATGATGCCTTCCCCCACCCAGTTAGCATTGCCATGATGTGGACCAAGCGTCAGGCTCTTTTCGAGGGTCTGTGGGGGGAGGGCGTGGGAAAGGGGCGTAGCAGTGTACTGGGTTAGAAAGAGCGCGGACATGGGTCTGAACAGCAGGTGTGGGACCTGCTCTGGTCTTAACACCTGTGTCACTGCTGCCCAGACGTTTCCCACCCTGGGGCTGGGACAGTGGTCCTCAACCCTGGCTGCACTTTGGGCCACACAGAGATGCAGCTTCAGAGGCCGCCGGGAGAAGCCTCCTCCCTGAGGAAGCAGGTTTGAGGCAAGGAGGGGAGGGAGCAGCCTGGCCTGACTGTGGGATACGCTCAGAGAGAAGCAGCCAGTGCCCAACCCCAGCGTGAGAGCCTGTGTGCCTGGGACAGCAGGGTGGCCAGCACACCTGGACGGGAGTGAAGGCAGGGTGGGGGGTGTGGGCGCAGGAAGGACTCCAGGGGCTGGCCTGAGATTGGCCTGGGGGGAAACTGCAGGTGCCTATTAGAAATCCGAGTGCAGCTCCTGAGGACACCGGGGAATGAGTCCGGCGTTTGGGGAGAGGCTAGGCTGGGGTCTAGAGCGCAGGTCCACAAAGTGGGACTCGTCCACCAGGGAGGGAAAGCTGAGATGCACATTCTGGGCACGCGAGGGTTTCGTGGCTGTGAACGGGGCTGTGACTCAAGTTGGGCGGTTGTGGATTACACCGGGGACTATCAAGAGGTTGCCATCTCTGGTGACAGACAACAGGTAAGGCGTTTACAGTGGGGGGCTAGGGTGGGGTTCATTCATTCAACGAACATGGATTAAACCCCAGGGCCCAGAACAGTTCCTGGGCGGGTAGGTGCTAAATGAATGCTTGACGAGAGGAAATGCTAAAGATGAGAAGACAAAGTGAGATCCTGGATGAGGAGTCCCACACGAGCACAGATTTCGTTATTGCTTTTAGCAGAATTCTCATTGGCCTGGCATTATTTCTTCCAATTCCTTCTATGGTCCCCTGGGCCCAGTGACTGCTCTGAAGACTGGTAAAATTGATCCCCCTGCACCTAAGGGACTTCATTTTCAAGCGTGCATACCCCTTGGTGCTGAGCTGGAAGAGGAGGAGGCTGTGGCAGTGGTTGCCATGGCGATTGCCTGAGGCAAAGTGGGGTACTTGCCTCCTTAGCACTTGGCTGGGGCGGGCCAACCTCACTGTGTGGCGGTAGAAAGTGCATTTTCTAGGTGCCAAGGGACCTTCTCCATGGATGCAGGATGGGTGGGCAAGGGGGCTGCAAGCTCCCCAGAGGAGCACGGCCACACGCCTGCATGTACCGTGTTCTGGGAAACAAGAACGAAACACCCGTGCTTGTCACTTAGTGGCCAGTGAGCAAAAGCCGGTGTCAGAAGCTGGAGACCCAGAGTCTTGACAGTCGCCCAGTTACCACCAGGAGGGCAGAGTCAGCAGCAAACTCCTCTGGCCAAACCCACCCCTGCCTGGTTTTGTCAATAAAGTTTTACTGGAATGCAGCCATAAGCCTGGATTATAGATCGTCTCTGGCTGCTTTTACGATGCAGTGGCAGAGCTGAGGCGTGGCAACAGGGATTGTCCGAATGGCACCCACAGCCTATCTGTCCCTTCACAGAAAAAGTTTACTGACCCCTGGCAGGGAGAGTCTGAAGGAGGCGGAGGGCAGGGCCAGGGATGATGTACGGGGCCTTGGATGGGGGCAGGTGTTTTCTTTCTCACGTTCACTGGATGCTATTCTGTGGCAAAGTTCCAAAGGCAGAGCGCGAAGTCGGAACCTCTGCCTCTAGAACACACTTACCCATGCACACGCACACGATGCCCCAGGCCTGCTGGGTCCTGCCCTGGGCAAGCATTAAAGGCTTTTCTCCTATCCATCCTGCCTGGGCCTACATAACCCTTTAGCACCCACCGTGTGGCGTGAAGGATCCGCAGCATCTGGCTGCCACCCAAGATGCGCCTTGTAAACAAGTTTCCTTAATAAACTCTTAGCCTAATGGTGGAGGCGTCAGCCTCTTTACCCAACGCCGGGTATGGGAAAGGCTGGGGACACAGCTTCTCTGGGGGCCAGCTAAAGTCCCCTTGGTGTGGAAGACGGGCAGGACCGTCGCGGGTGCAAGCAGCAGGCCTGCAGCCATCGGAATCGTAGCTGTGCGTGTTCATCCCGGCCTTCCAACGGCAGATGCCAAGGCGGGATTAGGCATCATGCGATTTCCCGGGCGATGGCAGTGAGGAGGAGTGTGGCAGAGGCTGGGGGAGGCTTGGGGAGCCATGAGCCGGGGAGGCAGGTCCGAGCCGGGCGACCCCTTTTATTACTGTTGTTGCTGTTGATGTTCTTCTTTCCTAAACAATTATTTCCTAGACACGAGCGGAGCTGCAGACAACGTGAATGTCCCCACGGATGAGCTCCACGGGCCTCTGGGAACAGCAGTGAGCACTTTCAGAAACGCATTCTTTCCAAAGTGAGGGACAGGACCTGCCAAAAGGGCCCAGGAGCAAGACTCGGACATGAGCTGGAGTCCGCGGGGCCGGGAGGAGGCCGGCGGAGGGAGCCGGCCGGGTTACTCCGGGTCAGCGGGCACGAGCTCTGGGCCGTGGGCAGCCAAGTCCCCATGGCTCCCCGTGTCTGGGGCTTCGAGGGCCTGAGCAGCGTCCTGGCCTCCCAGGTGCCGTTTCTAAGGGGATGGTTTCTCTCACCCAAACTGCAGACTAAGCAGGGGCGTTTACAATAAAAAGCTTGCTTCTTAAAGCAAGTACTCAGCTCAAGTGAATTTATCGAGCACCTACCCCGGTCGCTGGACTTTGCCTCTAGAATCTGACGGAGTGAAACATAGCACTGCCCCCTTCGCCCCCCGCCCTCAAGGCACCCCAGGCAAGACAAAGGTGGGTAACAAACACCAGACGTGAGTGTCTTGTGGTGGGTCTAAGGGCCAGGGACACACAGGGGAGGAGGAGACAAAGCCAGGTGGTCAGAGAGCTAGGGGACAGTTCGGACCGAGGGAGGAGGGGGCAGTTCGGACCTGGGGAGGAGGGGGCAGTTCGGACCGAGGGAGGAGGGGGCAGTTTGGACCGAGGGAGGAATGCAAAGGCACAGGGCCCGTGGGAGGGTGCAGAGCAAGGAGGAGGCAGAGGCAGGATGTGGCTCCAGAGTGGCCAATGGGGCCCACGTGCCCAAGGCCTGACCCAGCCAGGACTTGACCGTGAGGCCCTAGGGAGCCCCTGGGAGTGTGGAGAGGGCACAGGGTCAGATTTGCATTTCGGGGTGTTTTACCAAGAACAGTGTGGGCTGGACTGAGGGGGCCGGGCAGGTGGCGCTTCGCTCATTTAACTCCCCCAGCGAACCCCCAGCCTGTCCTGTTTCCGGTGTCCGGGGTCATGTCAGATCACGGAGCAGGTGGTGGGCACAGGTTCACTGGATGCGTACGTGCGTGGACGACGCAGCAAGCACACATCCCAACCAGCGTGTACCCCCTCCCAAACCAAATTAATAGCCGACGCAGTCTCAACGGAGGGGCAAACGGTGATTTACGTGCGGTCCGTCTGGGCAGGGCCCTCGCATTCGTGATCTTGCACAGTGAGACCCTCAGAACAAGTCCCCCCACCACTGTCACTTGATAAATGTGACACCGGGACACAGGGTGCCCCGGCTGCGTCTCGTCAGAGCCATTAGGCGTCATCATGGCGGAAACAAAATTAGAAATCAGACACTCTTCTGTCGGGCCCGGTGCTCTCCGCACGGCAGGGCAGGCATCTGCGTGGGAAGCAGCACATCCTCGGGCCCCGGGGGAGCGTGTGCCCCTGCTGTGCGGGGGTGGGTGGCCGCGAGCGCACGCGCGTGCCAGGCTGGGAGATTCCCCTGCGAACAGTTGCTTCAACGGAGGTGGTTTTCTCAGGAGCAGCCCCGCTGGAGTCCCCGGAAACCCAGCCCGAGGGTCAGCACAGAGAAATGGGTCGCGTACCTGGAGCAACCCGCCCGGCTCGGTCAGCTAGGACAGCCACCGCCTGGCTGAGGGGTGCCCCAGCGGTGTCTGCAACCGCTTCGCAGCCGAAATATTTTCGAATAAAAGGATGTGCATTTCCAATTAACCTCCTTTCCCAGCAGAGCCAGTCACCTCCGACGCGTGCCCTGGTTCAGCTCAGCACTGTGGCGACAGGGCACCTGCCAGAGCTGGCCTCCACGGCGGGAAACAGCTTCTGTCGTAGGGAGACGACTCCTGCGTCGTGGCCTTGCTTGCCATCTGCCCCAGCTTCTCAGAGCACTTCCCAAAGACCCCCCACGGTGATGGCAGCAGCACCCCGAATGGGGAAACTGAGGTGGCTGTAACCCAGCACCTGCCCGAGAGCGGCCTCTGGTTCTTGATATTGTCACTAACCCTCGCCGCAGCCCTGAAGCGGCGGTCGCCACCCCATTTTGCACAGGAGGAAACAAGCACAGCGGGGCCTGATTACCCGCCCAAGGTCACACAAGGAGAAAGTGGTGGAGCCGAGATTCGAGCCTGGTGTGTCTGGGTCCAAAGCTACGGCTTCCGGGAGCCTAGATAGAGGCCCAGGTCTTCCCCACACTCATCAGCAAACCCTGCTGCCTGGACCTTCCATGAGTATCTAGAATTCACCCCACTTTCCACACCCCCTCAGCATTCCCCTGGATGCCACGTCCTGTCGGGTGCAGAAGCCCGCGACCCAGTGCCCAGGCCATTCCCCGCAGAGGGGCCCGAGTGAACTTTCAACACACACATCCGACCGTGTCAGCCCCTGCTCAGACCTGCAGTGAAACGGTGGCTCACAAGGCCCCCGTGGCTGGCCCGTTCCACCCGCTCAGTCTTCGTTTCCCAGCGTGCAGAGCCCGTCCGGGCCGCTGACCACTGGCCCTCCCGCCCAGAGCGTTTGCTCGGTTCCGTCATCGCTTCTGGTCTTTGCACGACGTCATTTTATCAGTGAGGCTTTCTCTACCACCCTGGTTTAGAATTAAACCGTCGCCCCCAACACCCCCTCTAAAGAAGACGTGTCCTCCTCGGATGCAGCCCACAGGCTAAAGGACGCCAGGGCCAACCAAGGCTGCCTTGGGGAGGTTTGGGGGCAGCACCCCAGCTCCCCCTGCACCCCCAGCCTCTGTTCCAGCAGCTTCCTCCTCTGTACTCCAGGCGGCATGAGGCTCACTGCCCTCCTACGTCTGACCTCGGGGCAAGGTGCTCCAGGGTGCCCAGTCTTTAAGGAAAGTTTGCTTCTGCTCCAGCGGGAAAAGAAGAGAAGGGGAGAGACAAGGAGTGCAGACACAGCACGTACAAGCGCCCTCGGTCCTCGGGATGCCCCTGGGATAGGGCTTTGTTG
Source organism: Cynopterus sphinx (assembly GCA_030015415.1). Classification (NCBI taxonomy): domain Eukaryota; kingdom Metazoa; phylum Chordata; class Mammalia; order Chiroptera; family Pteropodidae; genus Cynopterus; species Cynopterus sphinx. The sequence continues at coordinate 2,050,028 of CM057383.1, read as the reverse complement.
TCCCATTTCACAGATGAGACTACGGGACCATGGGAGACTTGCCCAGTGAGTGCAGGAGTCAGAGTCCAGCCCAGGGGGGTCTGATGCCGAGACCCAGGGCCACCGCCCTGCCGTGTGTGTTCCTTAAGACCCTTGAGTTATCTGTAGGCCTAGGATGGGGGCAGCCACAGGCTTGTGGAACTGGAAGGGACCCTTCAGGTACGGGGGTTACTGCTGCCGTTATGTTGGGGGCATGCTCAACACCCCCCACTGACCTGTGACCTCGGCAAGAGGAGGAATCCCGTCTCCCCTGGGCGTTCCCAGAGCTAGCACAGCGCCCGGCACACAGTAGGTGCTTAGCAAATGTTTGATGGATGATCAAGAACTCGATTTTGAAAAGCAGAAAACGTTTTGTGTGGTCAAGTCCGTAAGCAAGCCAGAGAAGTGTAAACTAGAACCAGGTGACTGAATGGAAACATTTCCAGGGAAGCAGCCGTTGAAGACATCGACCCATCCCAGCAGCCACCACGGGTCTCTGAGGCCCAGCCCTGGCCCAGGGCCCCAGCACGTCACCTGGACCACTGCCTCGGCCTCCGCCTCGCCCCACCGGCGGCCTCATCCCAATCAGCCTCCACGCCGCACCAGAGCCAGCCTTCAGTCCGTTCCGTCCAGGTCAGCAGATGCTGTGAACCTACCTGGCTCTGCCCCGAGCCGTCCACCTACCGGTGGTGTGAACTGGGGGCCTCCCCTCAGACCCGGAAAATGGAATAACTGAGGCATCCCGCTTCTGTCTTCGTGAGGGGGAAATGAGTTCACACAGGGGAGGCCGAGTCAGGGATTTGGTCAGGCCCTGGAAATAAAAAATCAGGCGAGAAATACAAAATAAAGCAGAACTCACAGCCTCAGTGGGAGAAGATAGAAAATCCAACTGGAAGCCACCGACAGCAAGTCTCGCCACGGTCCTCCCTTGCTGAGACTCCTCCGGTGACTCCCTGTGGGCTCCAGTGACTCAGCACAGCATCCGAGGCCTCGGCTGCCTCTCGCTGCCTCCACCCGGGCCCTCCGTCCGCTCGTGCTTCCCCGGCTTTGCTCCCTCTCTTCTCTTCTCTGCCTGGCGAACTCCTCCTCGTCACTCAAGGCCCGGCTCAGTGGCCCCTTCTCTGCCACCCTGTTTGTGCTGTAGTCAGCGGGCGGCTCTGTGTTGCTCTGCTCCGCCCCAGTGTTCTTCTGTCTCCCGCACACAGCCTCATCCATCCTGTGGTCGCAAGTACAGGTTCCACGAGGAAAAATTGAATAAATGTCGTGACGGGAATGCCGGCGTGGCCGGGAGGGGCGGGGAGGAGAGTAAGAAGGGGCCCTCCTCGTCTGAACCGCTAGGACACCTGCTGCTCAGGTATTTGAAAATGTTGTGCAAGTCGTCTCCGCTCCAGTTGCCACCTGCCATAGGCGACCCTTCGAGCTTTATCAACCCTTTGAGGTTTATCGGATGGATAAGGCAGACCCATCAGGGGGGGCCGAAGTCGATTGACAGGCTGCAGAGGCAGGCTAAAGGCTCTGGGACTCAGCAGCCCAGGAAAGGGGAGACCGTAGGGGGATTTCCCGGAGGTCGTGAGCCTCTCTCCTCCACCGGTGTGTTCCGTATTACCTCCTGCAATGCAGTGTCGAGGTCCCTGAGCCGGCAAGCCTCGTCTCCCCACCCCTTCCTCCACCTCCTGGGACCTTCTACCCTTCAAAGAGGGCTGTGGAGAGAAGCACGAGGACCAGGGTTTACACCCTCCCGTGAGCACGAGCGACTCTGACCCAGGGATGGAGCAGTGACATGGTGGCACAGACCGACGGAGCCACGTGCTGCCCTGGCCCCTTCGGTGGCCACTCACGAGTCATCTGTGACTGCCTCGGGCAGGGAGTTAAGGAAGAGCTCTCGTCACACAGCCCTCGCAAAGCTGGGTCAGGCTACGGGGTCGCAGGGTCTGAGTCATCGGGCAGCCGGGGCCCTCCAGGAGGCACTGAGCAGAGAGCGGGGCGGCAGGGGGGAAGCAGGAGAGACGCGGATCAAGGCCACGATCTGGGTCGGGCTCCTTAGCAGGCCACCCCTGTGAATTCTTACCATACTATGAATTGAGGATAACTGTCCCCATCGTGCAGGCGAGGACACTGAGGACCAGAGGTTCTCGACGTGCCAGGTTCACCCAGCGGGAAAGTGGAAAGTGACAGCGCGACAGAATGTGCTGGAAAGTGGAAAGCGGCCCCACGGGAATGGGCCCTTCCCAGCCGACCACACCCACGAGCCAGAGCTGGCAGAGGAGAGTCCAAACCGCCGAGCCGAGCGTGGCTGGTCCCTCGCTCCCACCCGTGGCAAAATGAGTCGATTCAGGCAGGGCGTTAGCTGGGTGGCGGGCCTGCGGGAGGGAGCCCGGTATTTTTAGCCATCCTGTCACACGGACCAGGGTGGAAAGATGAGAAGCCGCAGGGGCTGGCACGGGCCTGGGGGTGAACTCATGAGCCCGAAATAGCTGGAGCCAGAGCCCTCAGCTGCCCCCGCCGGGCCTCCGCGCTGGCAGGCCGCGGGAGCGCGGCCTGTCTTCTGCTCCCTCCTGGGTCCCGGAGCCCTTTTAGAAGGGACTGGACAGAAGGACGTTTGAGCGAGAAGGAGCCTTCACGATGTCAGTCTCATCCCTCATAGCTGAGGGGAAGCGGAGGCTGAGAGGAGGGACATTCACAGGAGTGGCAGAGCCGGGCCACGTCCCAGGCCCCGGTCTTGGCCCCATCCTTCCCCCGCGCCTTGCTGCCCGGCTGCCATGGCCCTGTCGGGGTGTGGATCGCATGGCTGCCACGTGGAGGGGTGGGCGGGGGCAGCAGAAAGCCCTGGGCTTGGATTCGCTTACGAGCCCGAGGACCACGGACCTGCGGCTTCACGTGTTTGTGATGCCCAGGTTCCAAGGACACAGCATGTAAACGTGGCTTCCTGATCCACCAACCCGGGGACATTTCTAGAAGGAAGGAGATACACAAGGTCGTTAGGGGACCCTGTTCCCAACAGCCGGTCCCTCCTTCCTCCCCCGTGACAGAACCGGGAGCTTGTCTGGTGGTCACTCGTGGCCAAGTGCTTTGGGGACGTGGTCAGTGCTGAGCGCCAGGGGATCGGGACAGTGGCAGTGACCTCATTCTCCTGGCCAGCAGCTGTTCGGCATCGGCTTGTGACATTTGGCCGATAAAAGATGAATGAAAGTCTGCTGGAGGCTTCCAGAAACAGCTCCTCCTAATTAAAAGAAAGAAAAAAGTAGCCAGGAGGAAAGAGGCCCTGGACAGGGTTATGAAAGCGTGACCAGTGGGTCTCGGAGAACTTTACCACGAGAAGGTCGAGTCAGGGAACGAATAGAAGAATAACTCAGCGGCTCTGGAGTGCCGGGCTCCGGGCGGTGAGCCTCACGGGCCTCACCTCATTCTGTCATCTTCACACCCCCCTGCGGGCCGTTGCCAGGGTCTGTGTCCCACCCTCCCGCTTCCTCACAGGTCAGGCTTGGGCCCTGCAGAGCCCTGCAGGTTGCGTACCCCTCCCGGGGCACCAGCCCTGTGCTTGCCTCTGCCTCTCTGCCCAACCACAGTTTAACTTTGGTAAGATCTGGAGACCATGACTGAGGGGGGCGAGGAGGTGGTGGTGGCAGGAGGCGTGGCGACAGGACTAGGCAGTTCCTGCCTGTCCAGGTGGGGCTCCTGCTGGCTTTGACTCACTGTTTTTTGCCCTAAAGGCCGGGGTGAGTGGATAAAGCCACGAGGGAGCAGATCGACAGCCGCTGAGCCCCCGCTGTCTCCCAGGCCCTGTCCTTCCTGTGTGCTCCTCCACTGGATGATGGCACCGTCACCCTTGCAACAGCGATGAGGGGGCCATCCCCATCTTAGAGGCGAGGTGACAGGCTCAGGGGGTGGAAAGCGGCGCATCCACGCAGAAGTCTGGTCCTGGTACCTCCGAGGCCCGTGCTTTTCACGGCACCGGCTGCCTTTCTGCGTGGCACCGGGGACGGGCAGGGCAGAGAACTGGACCGACGGCAGCTCCGGTGTAAGGGCGATTTTGCTGCATCGGCTGTTGAGGAGAAATCAACGCCGTCTGTCCCATGTGCCTGGCCACCGAGCCATGAGACTGCTGCTGCCTCCAGGGCCTCCCGCTGTCCTGGACGCAGGGCCTGGCCTGCTCCCCGCCCCTGCTCCCGCCATTCCTCGCTGGTCCCCACGATCCAGCCAGGAACAGCAGGTGGCGGGAAAGGCATCGTGCATACTGGGGTGCGCGTGTGTAACTGTGCGTGTGTGTCTGTGTGTGTGTGTGAGTGGCCAAAACCTGACGATTGAGAGGGAGGCGGTGTGTGAAACTAAAACGTGAGTGTGTGCGTGCGTGTGTGCGTGTGCAGCCCAGGTTTGTTCGTGTCATGCTTCTGCCCGCCTGTCTGGAGTGAGGCTAAATTGCAGCTCAGGCCCTGGAGCCGGAGCGGCCAGCCCCGTCCAGCAGGGTGGCACCACGGCCAAATCCCTGCCGGGACCGGCGGGGCAGCGACACCCCGGGATGGGCCGGGACAGGTGCGCTGAATCACGAACTCCGAGGCCCCCGAGGGCTGCCTGCCCTGCGAATACCCCTTCCCAGCGCAGGAATGAGCAGAGTGAAACCAGCTTGAGGCTGCCTGCAGGAGCCTCCTGAACGAAGTGACCCAAGGCCGCCTCAGCACCCGCGTGTGTTCCTGGGGTGGCAGGGCCACCAGGAGGCAACCACGTTCTTCCTGGCAGGTGGCCAAGGTGCGAGTATCCCTCTTACACCCCCACCTCCCCGGCCCGGGCCTAGAAAGACCCCCCCCCCACCAAACAAGCACTTGGAGTGCATGGCCACCAAGGGGCACACACTTCCCACCTCCCTCTCTCAGTTGTCACTTGCTGGAGCCTCCCCAGCTCTTGCCCTCACGTTTGAAGACCCCCAGGCCCTACCTGTGACTGAAGCCCAGAGGTCCTGAGCCCTCTCTCCTCCCCAGGAACCCCACACCCTCCCCTTCTCAGGCTTGCAAAGCTCCCCAGAGTGCGAAAGGGGTAGCCACCCTGGTGTGGGGGCCTTCACCTTCTGTCCCGCCTCTGCCCCTCACCAGCCAGGCTGGGGGCCAGCCAGGCGGCTTCGGGACATTCCTGAGCCCTCATTTCGCATTTGCTTCTTCCCTCGGCAGAGGTGAGGTTTCCTCCCCTCTCAGGAGTGACAAACACCCTGTGAAGGGTGGGCTGTTGGTGTGAGAACTTTGCCCAACTTTTTCTCTGTCAAATAGGTGAACATCTTTTTCCTTCATTATCTGTACACGTCTTCTTCGGCTTGGCATTTGCATGATGCATCTTTTTCCATGATTCCTTTTGACATTTCTGAATCTTTATTTACATGTAAATAACAGAAAGGGAAAATTTGTTTTGTATACAGTCTCACCATCTTCGCCTTTAACGGGATTATTTAAGTTGATAGGTAACGTATTTCTGACATATTTCTGTTTAAGTATAGCGTGTTTGTGATAATGGTATCGCGGTGCAATATTTTTTGAGTTCTTATATGATAAAGAAACATACTAAAATATTTATGAATAAAATGATTTCTTTTAAAAAATACACTAGAAAGAAAATGAGGACGGTAAATGAAACTAGATAATTAAGTGTTAGGATAATGGGTGCGTGAGGTCCATGATAGTATTCTATGTATTTTTGTACATTATTTAAATTTTCTATAATAAAAAAGTTTTTTTTTAAATTTACCATCTTATGTTCTACTACTATCCTGCCTATTTTGTTTCTTTTTTCTCTCAGATCCTGCCTTCCTTTAGATTGATTATTTTTTAGCATTCTACTTTTTCCCTCTATTCATTTGGAAGTGGCATAATCTGCATTTATTTTGGTTATTTTTGAAATTACCACATGCATCCTTAGCTTACTCAAGCCGAACACCAATCAATATTTTCCCTTCATCGCTCTTTTTAACTCTGTTTACTCTTCTCTCCATTCACATGAAGTTTTTGTCATGTGCTTTAATTCCATTTTTAAACCCTACAGGACATGATTATCGCTGCCTAATGTAGTCTGTGTTCATTTAAATTTATTCACACACTTACCAGTTTCTTTGGTTCTCTTTGGGCTTCAGTCTTTCCACCTGAGATCACCTTTCTTTTTCCTGAAATGTACCTTTTGGAAATTCCTTTGGTATAGGGCTTTGCGGGACAGATTCTGTTACCTGTCCTTGTATGAAACTGTCTTTATTCTTGAAAAGTATTTTTGTTGAGTAGAAGATTTGAAGTTGGCGATTATTTTCAGGGTATTAAATTCTTTTGCCTTCTGGCTTCTGTTGTTGCCTCGAGAAGTGAGCTCGGTGTCCTACTGCTGTTCACGTGACTCTTCCCTGTGGCTGCTTTTAAGATGATCGATTTTGGTGGATTTTCAGAAGCTTCACAAGTACATACCTCACTGCAGATTTCATTTTATGTATCTAGCCTGGGATTCATTGTGATTCTTAGATTTGTAGATTGGAGTCTTTTATTAGTTCTGGAAAATTCTCAACCATTAACTCTTCAAATAGTGCCTCTGCCACATTATTTTATTCTTTCCTTTCTAGAATTCCAATTTTTTGTTTCTTGTGCTTTCAATCTGAATTTTCTATCTTTTTGTCTAATTTTCTGAATTTAGCAAATGACCTTGGGGCAAAAACCTCTTCAATTCAGGCTTACCTCTTTAATAAATGCTTTTTCCATTTTTGGTTTTGGAGGTTTCTCCCAGTTTGAAATCTCTTTAGTGCTATTAGGAAAATACATCTTATCCATATTTTTTAGTTCCTTTCACTAGGAGAATTAATCCAAATAACCTGCCAATCATCCTGGAAATGAGAAGTCTTTTTAAATTTTAGATTCTAGATTTTAAAATGTTTATCTAGAGCGGTACTTCACAAACATTAATGTGTGTACAAATGACCTGGGGATCTTCTGAAAATATAATTTTTGACTTAGGAGGTCTGGGGTGGGGATCTTGAATTTGCATTTTGATAAGCTGCCAAAGACGTCCATGCTCCTGGTCCCATGGACCACTACTGAGTAGCAAGCCTACAGAAAACATTTTCCCAGAAAACACTGGAAGTCTGTAGGGCTGTAAAACAGGACTTCTGAGTTCCCTAAATGAGTGTTATAAATCGAGGTCCTTTACTCTCTTTTCTTCTGATTCAGAGCTCATTGCTTCAAATTTACACTAAATTTTAACGCATCCGTGTATGTAGTTTCCCAGGGCAGGAGTGTGTGTGTGTGTGTTGGGTACTGAGGTGGGTCTGCCACACACAAGGACATAGATAATTTGTACCTTTGGGCCCTGAATGAACCTAGAGCTTCCTGTTCTGCCCAGAGCAGGAGCAAGTATAACAATGAGCCTCCAGGTCTAAGGGCTCATTGTCTACTGCAGCCATCCTCAAACTTTTTGGCTTCAGGGCACCTCAATGCTAATATTTATCAAAGAGCCTGAAGAGCTTTAAATTATGTGGGTTCTATCTATCGATATTTACTATACTGGAAATTAAAATGGGTAAAGTTAAAAAAATTTATTTATAAATGAGTTTACAATAATGATTACTTATTACATGTTAACATAAATAATACATTTAATGGAAAATAATTATATATATTAGATACACAAAATATTTAATGAGAAGATTGGCACTGTTTTACGTCACCACTGAATTCTCATACCATCCTGTATTCAGTCCATTTTGATATATTGGTTTGGTGGAAATACGTAAAGAACAGCTGGCCTCACAGAGATATGTGCTTTAAAAGGAGGGGAATGTTTTATTAGCCTTTGTTCAGATAACTGTGGATCTTCCTCTTCGACACGACTTAAACCCTTGATAAGCGATACTGTCTTCAGCAGAGCTGTGGTGAGGAATTCGAATCCATGTGAATAAGCTTTTGGTACTCTGTTACATTAAAATCCATGGTTCCATCTTGTACTTTGAATGGATCTTTTATCCACTCACGATTTGGTAACATAATGCATTTGTTGTTTGGGAAATATTGGGTCACTGGGTTACACAATGCGTCCAGACGTTGACACGTGTCATCATCACACAAAACTAAAAAATCGCACACACTCATTCATCTTTAGACACATTTCATTGTGTGTAAGCAGCAAGCAGAGTCTAGCACGTGGCAGGTACTCGTTAAGTGGTAGTTTAACCATGTGAAGAAAATGTACGACCCAGGAAAAATATGAAGGGAGAGTCCCGTAGGGGTGTTGTCATTGACAGGTCACTTCGGGGAAAGTCCGGCAAGCAGGAGCAGGGCGATACTGGCAGATGCTGGGGGTCCCAGGCACAAGTGCAGGGTTCAGATGCAGAACTGCAGAACCTCTGAGGATGGAACAGGGAGTGGCTGGGCCCAACAAGAGCAGAAGGGAGACCGTCAGGGAAGAGCCCAGCTCAGGAAATGAGGAGAACCCAGCAGGCGGCTCGTCCCGGAGGAGGGCCAAGCAGGGCTGGCTGAGTGTGGATGGAGGAGCCCGGAGCTGGGGACTGCTAGGTCTCGACTCTCAGGGCATCCAAGGCAGGAGACCTGGGCCTTGAGGTGGGGGTAGGAGTTGGGCCAAACCCAAGAACTTAGTCTGCTGTGCTCTGTAGGGCTAACAGAGAGGTCTAAATCACGAGTCTTACTTCCAGTTTAGTTGGGGAGGTAATAGCACCACATATAAAAAAAGTGAATACATAAATTCTAAAATACGGTAACAATAGTGAGTGCTATCCGTGTTACTTTAGCCTTTCATTTACTCATTTTTATCCAGGAAAAGATTAATAAGTTTGACTACTAAAATTAAAATTTGTGCAGCAAGGAGAAAAAAGGAAGGAAGGAATAATAAAGTTAAATAAGAAACTGAGAAACAGTTTACAATATATACAAAAACAAATTGTCTTAAAATATAAAGGGCTTCCACAAATAAATTAACATGAAAGTAGAAATTACTCAAATATGAAATGAGCAAAAGCCATTGTAACTAAACTGCCCACAAAAAAGATATAAATGATCAATAAAAATATTGTTAAGCTATAACTTGACTTAGAATTAAATTAGTGCCAGTCAGAACGTGGATTGTATTTTCAGACTGATAAAAATTATGAAGTTTGATTATATATCATGCTGGTAAGAGTTTCTAGAAAAAAACACTTATACACTGTGCAGAGGAATTCGATTTGTTGTCCTCTTTTAGGAGAGCATTTGAAAAACTCTAAATATCTTTCCCACGTTTTAACAGTTTCATTTCTAGAAATTTATCCTATGACTATCCCTACACAGGGACAGAAATGTGCACAGAAAAAAAAAGACTACCTGGGCAGTATTGTTTTAAATATCGAAGAAGAAAAGCAACTCATGAATAGCAGATTGTATAAATACATTTCTTACACTTGTGTGACACTTCTGGCTGCTTCTGGCCCTTTCTAGGATTGTTTGAACAGAATCCTAAACTCCATCACTTTCTTGGTCGGCTTTTGAGAAACCTTAATGGGATGGGGAATGTGTGAAGGGCTGAGAGAAGAGGAGCCAGAAGCTGAGACCTCTGAAGAGGATGTGTTTTCCCGGGAGGCTCTGTGCTGTCCTAGGTGAAAATTGCCGAGAGCGTGTGCTCTTGGGTGCACTCATTTCAGCCCCGCCAGGGACCTGGCTGTGAAGGCTGATGAGGTCCTTCTTCACACAGTCTCAGTCGTGTGGCTTTCTGAGGCCAGCCCTGTGACCTCTCAGCCATGGAGGAAGAATGAGGGAGGGAAGAGCAAGCGACACGTTTGCAAATGTGTGATTCCTTTTTGCTAATCCCCGCCTGTGTTTATATCTAGGCTCACTGAGGGCATAAATCGAGGGTGGGGAATTTGACTCCTGAGTCATCCTCAAGAGTAGGGGGCATCTGGCTAAGTGAAATCTCTGGCTCCAGCTGAGTTAGCACCGTGACACAGGATGGATGTGCCAGGGCCGAGAGCATGAAGACGTGAAGAGAGGCACTGAACACCCCCACTCCACAATGGAGTCTCGGTCTTTCTGTGAGAACTCAAGGAAACTCAGCAGCTGCAAGGCCTGACGCACTGCAGTGAGCCTCAGTGTTCATTGCCCAGGTTTCTGAGCATGAGAGGTGCCGGGGCCTGCACTGAGTCCACTGCTTCATGCTTGTCTTGGCTCAGAACCCTTCAGTGGCTCCCCAGTTAGCATGGCCAAACTTAGCAAATAAAAATGTGGACCGCCCGGTTAGGTTTGAATTTCAGATACCCAATGAAAAGTTTTTGAGCATATGTCCATGCAAATATTTGTTGTTTATCTGAAATTCGAATTTCACTGGAGATCCTATATTTTATTTGGCAGTCCTATCCCTCGTGGCTACAAATTAAAGCCCAAATTCTGGCCGCCAGTTCTCCAGGATTTAGCCTCCCCTGACTTTGCAACCTCATTTCCCCCTCACTGTTCCTTCTTGTATCCAATTTAGGTTCCAAACCAACTTAACTACCTCCTAATCATTGCTTTGCCTTTTACTTTCTTGCTCCTCGGCCTTTGCAAACACTTCCCCCTTCGCTTTCCATCCTAAAAGCCATGTCTAGTGTGCTATCCCTGATTCCCAATGGGGCAGAACCCCTCTCCTCTTTACATAGCCTTAGTGTCTTTTCGAAATGAGCTTCGTAAGCTGTAAAGGATGCTATTGCTTTTTTTGCCTGGCACCTCCTCTTTCTTCTGGGAAAAGCACCCTCCTTTTGAGAACTGCTCCTCTGACCCCCATCACTTAATTTCAGTGGGGGCTTCCCTGCTCTTATTGGCTCCACTCCTTGGCCAGAGATGATTGGCCCAAAAGTAGACACTTGATCCAAGCCAGGCCTACGAAATCTTTCCCTGGGCTTATTTTATTATTCATTTGGTCATTAATATGACAGAATCAAAAAATGTTAATTGTTGAATTAAGGCATAACATTACATCAACTGGTCATCCATAACCCAATTTATAGTTATGTCATTTTATTGAGCTTAATTTATAAGAACTAAACATTCTCAACAAAACTCAAATACTTAATGTGGCTCTGTGAGAGGCACTATCCAGAGAATGAGAAGACAAGCCAGACTAGGAGAAAATATTTGCAAAAGACATATCTGATAAAGGGGCTGTTTTCCAAAATATACAAAGAACTCTTACAACCCAAATGGGGGGAAAAGGAACACCCCGATTAAAAATAAGATCTGAGCAGACAGCTCACCTAAGATATCCAGATGGCAGCTAAGCACATGACAAGGTGCTCCACATCGTGCACCATTAGGAAAATGCAAATGAAAACAACAACGAGATACCCCTACACCCCAATCAGAATGGCTGAAATCCAAAACGCCAAATGCTGGCAAGGGTGTGAGTCAGCAAGAACTCTCGTTTAGTTGCTGGTGGCTGTGGAAAATGGTGCAGCCACTTTGGATGACAGTTTGGCGGCTTCTTACAAAATTAAATAGATGCTTACCATTTGATCCAGCTGTCATGCTCAATGGCATTTACCCAAAGGAGTTGACAACTTACTTCCACAGAAAAGCCTGCCCACGGACGTTTGTGGCAGCTTTATGCACAACTGCCCAAACTTGGAAGCAACCAAGAGGTCTTTCAGTGGGTGAGCGGATGAACGGTGGCGTCGCCAGATGCTATAACATGATTCAGCTCCAAAGACACATGGGCCATCGAGCCATGAAAGACATGGAGGAAACTTCAATACATATTCCTGTGTGAAAGGAGCCGGTCTGAAAAGCCTGCCTACTGCGGGATCCCAACTATGTGACATTCTGGGACAGGCAAAACCATGGAGACAATAAAAAGACCCGTGATGCCAGGGGTTGGGGGAGGGAGGGATGAATAAGAAGCGACAGAGCTTTGAAGATGTTCTGGAGAACACATAATGGTGGACACATTGGTCGAAACATATAAAATGTACAGCACTTAGAGTGAACCATGGACTTTGGGTGATGATAATGTGTCAATGCAGATTTATCAATTGTAATAGATGTCCCCTCTGGCGAAGGTGTTGGTCACGAGGGGAGGGCGTGTGGGGGTAGAAGTAAAACCTTTGGCCTTCTCTCTCAATGATGCTGTGAACCTAAAACTGCTCCAAAAAATAAAGTGAGTATATATATATATTTATATATTTATTCATTTACCTCACTTAGTGTGGGATGTTATGTGGGTGGAACTATGACATTCTTCGAATAAAAGTGAAGTCCAGGAATAGGACTCTGCGTAGTGTCATCTTCCCCTCCCCCTTTACTGAATCTGCACCTTGTCAACCTTCTGTTATTGCAGCTGTCACACCGTTTACCCAGCTGACGTGTACTTGACATTAGTAGTACGGGAAATGATTTTCGGTGGTACACAGATGAACCTTTTTTATTCTAATGTTTTTCAGTTTATCAGAATAAATGTAGTTAGCATGTATAATGTTGACAGAAGGTTCCTATTGAAATAAAGTATTAAGTAAATGATAAATAGCACCAGTGAGGTTGAGATGGCCTGAAACACAAATGTGACCAAAAAAAAAAAAAGACCCCAACCAGGGAGACATACAGGTGGTGTGAGGATGGATAAGTTGTGTGAACCTGCTGAGCAGTCACGGCCTGGTTACGTGTCAGCGCGTTGGTGGGCCAGCCCCAGCCCTCTCCCATGCGTCCTTGACCTCGAAGGCCTTCCTGTACTTTCCAGGCCAATGTGCAAAATGCTGGTGTCCCTCACTCAATAAACCCAGCATATTTTAGGAAAGTTGCACTTAAATAGAAGTTTTCCGAAGCAAAAATTTATAGCGTTTACTATTCACTGGACTGATGCAAGGGCCTTTATAAAAAAAAAAAAAAAGAAAGAAGAAGGAAAGAAAGAAAGAAAGAAAGAAAGAAAGAAAGAAAGAAAGAAAGAAAGAAAGAAAGAAAGAAAGAAAGAAAGAAAGAAAAAAGAAAAAGACAGGGCCTACAAGAAATCCATTGGCTACTTTGTGTCACAAAGAATAACGAATGGCTTTGTCCCCATGGCTGTAGCTGCCCAGAAGGGTACTACGAAGGATTAAAGGCTATCAAGGGAGTAATTCTAATTCAAGACTCACAGTGCCTTAAATCTGTCATAATGAGAAAATGAAAATTTATATCTCTCTGTGCTGAAAAGGAAGCTTTGAGAAACATTCTCAGAAAGAGTCAGGTATCTGAAGGGGGGAGCAGAAGCTGAGCTGGGCACCGGGGGGAGGCTGGGGGCCTCCCCTGGGGAGGGCTGTCACACAAAGCGGGGTGAAGCAGAAGCCAAGAAGCCCAGGAAGCTGGGGCAGAGAAGCCTCAGAAGCAGAAGTCGGGGCTCAAAATGCATCGCGTTCCTTCCCGGGCCTCACCGTTCCTCCTTGCAGAACAGAAGCTTCACGTCGAGAGTCTTCGGGACCATCGGATAAGCTGCGACATGTTCTCTCAGTGTTGACACTAAGGGCAGGGCGTCAGTGTCAGGACTGAACTGTAGGACACCCACCTGGTGTCCAGAGAGTCGGCTGGTGACTCATTTGGTGTCAAAAGTGTCGGTGTGAGTGTGAGTAGAGGAAACAAAGGTTTTTCTTTTAGTGATATGGACAGTTAGTGCTTGAGCAAGGCAGAACTGACCCGAGCGAGAAAAAATAGAAGAGGGTGAGACCTCACAGCTTCCCCTGGTCAGGCATCTGTAACTTAAATGTCTGTATCAAAACCTTCCTTCTAAAAACCCTACCTGCTTTCTGATTTTTAAGATATCTGCACACTGCGCTGGCTAATATATGCAAACTCATTATTTGGTGTTTCGAGAACTCCTAGAAAAGGCAGAATTGCATGGCTAAATGTGAACAGAGAGACAGGAGATAAAGAAGGTGATATTTCAGAAAGCTCGGAAGTGGAATAGCTCAGTCGGAATTCTGTGGGGCCTTGGGATTGAGCCTGCCTGTGCCTGATGGGCAGGAGGGACCAAGCTTGGGAGATGGGACAAGGATCCCGTGAGTGTCTGCCCAGCTTCGTGTGGAGTCACGTGGAACCCAAGACACATGGCCCAGAGCACTCGGAGGGCCCTTGGATAGCACTGTTTGAGACAAGGGGACCAGGAAACTATGACGACCCAGAGTTTCCTCCATGGAAGGCATCCAGGGGACCGTCTCTCTAATCCCCCAGACTGCAAAGGGGGAGTCGGCGCTGCTTAACTCAGCATCCTTGAGGCCTGCTGTGTGTCAGGCCGTGCACTGGCCCTGGGGATACGGAGACATCTCCGGGGCAGGGCTCTTTGGCTGTAAGCATAGAAGAGTCCTCTGGGGAGTAGCTCATGGCGCTGAGGCATAAGCTGGAGAACCAAGCTTCCAGGAGGACAGACACCCAGGGGGCCAGAGGACTGGCTCTTCGCTAGCCCTGTGCTCCAGCCATTTTATCTTTTGTCACCAAACTCAAGTCCCACCACCTGGGAAGGGGCTTCCAATTAATTTGGCTTGGGAAGGGCCAGGCGGGGCCCCTCGATCCACAAAACCAAGATGCTGTCCCAGGAGTGGGAATGGAGAGAGGACAAAGGAACCGCAAAGTCTGTTTTACGTCCCATCACACAGCGTCAGCCTTCAAGAGCTCGACCCAGTGGGGGAGCCAGACGTGCGATGTCAAGTGACAGGAGTGTGAAAAGTGAAACTGACACACAGCCCTGGGGCCTTTGCAAAGGAGGGACAGTCAGAGGAGCTCAGTGACTCCCTGGGTTCCTCCTGTCTGGGTTCTGTCTGGGAGCGGGGACAGGGCCGAGCTCAGTGGGGTGGGGGTTCGGTGTGCCTGGGGGTGCGTCTTGCTCCACACTCAGTCTCCGAGGCTGGTTTGCTGTTCAGTCAGCCAGGTAGGTGACTGGGCTCCGGCCTGTGGTTCTCACTCCAGAGTCTGAGATAATCTGTCCGTGGTTTTCTCTCGGCTTCCTTTCCCAGCAGAAGCGGTTCCTTTAAAGTTCGTCTTTGCAAGAGGGTGGCTCAACACTCGACATTGATTTTGTTTTGTATTAAAACTTTTAGCATTGCAGAGGGGACTGGGCCCCACCCCGGGTCGCAGACTGTGGAGGAGGCTGCAGGGTGTATCAGTGGGGTCTGAGGCAACAAGCCTTGTGGAATGAGGCAGAAAACGTAAGCCAGAGGAGGCAGGAAAGAGGGAGAGCAGGAAAGAAGATGAAAGGGTAAGGAACAGGAGGAGGGAGGGCAGATGACGGTCGCCCACACCTGCTGCACGCCCCGCACCTGGGCAAGGCTGGGCTGTCCCGGTCCCCCGGACCCCACTGCACCCCCTTGCTGCTATCCGGAAGGCTGGCTCTTGATGGAGCCTCAGCACCTCCACACAAGCTCCCAGGGAGGTGTGCCTTGGGAGGGACAGGACACGGAGCTGGTTAGGGGCGTCTGGGCTGCTCTGTGCCACAGGCCGGGATGGGAAGCGGGGTCCCTGGAAGCTGCTGGCTGGTGGTTGCTCTGGTTCCAGCTGTGGCACACACGTCAGAACTCACCCCCGAACCTCCACCCCTCATCCCAGGACCGAGGGGAAACAGACACCGGATAATGGATGGAAGGGAGACTGGACAAAGGACAGCCACGTTGTGATCAAAGAAGCACTTTCACATCACGCTCACACTCACTATTTTGTTCAGACTCATGGGGCTTCTGTCTCCTCACTTCACTTATGAACAAACCGAGGCTCGGAGAGCCTTGCTCAAGGTCAACCCCAGCATCACCCAGGCACATCACACCACAGTTAGACCCTAAGGGTCAAAGCCCAGCCTGTAGCTCACGTGATCCTGACTTGACCAGAGACTTAGGTAAGTGACCCAAGGCCACACAGCTAGTGAGCGACAGGCCCAGGATTCGTCACCAACCCTGTGACCGCCTGACTTAGGTGAGGGGTTTCTTCTCAGGCAGGTAGAACTCTCCATTCAGATAACAATACAAATCACCTGGACGGAAAGTCTGCTCTGTTCTTGTGCCAGGCCCCAGTCTGGAGCAGACGCCCAAGCAGTGAAAACATGTCCCGTTGTGCTCCTAAGAGGAAACCTGATGTGCCAACGAAATCAGTCCCGAGAACAGAATTTATGTGAAAGAAACACTTAAAAACCCCACAAAACGCGTTGTGAACTGAATACAAACTTGCACGTCCAGGGTGATTCTCACTGGGTTTAAAACGGGGGCGCATGGAGGCAGAGGCGAGATGGGAAGCGCAGAAACTAAATCAGTTCTGTGGCAAAGGGACGGTTTGCTTTTTTTCTTAAAAACGTGCTTAATGTTTTCGTCATATTTGGGCGATAACGAAAAGGCTTTGCCATGACGTGAGGAGACTCCTAATGTGAAATGCAAAAGGTCCGCACTCAGTGGTGTAGGCCCAACACGCAGCTGGGAAGGCCTTGGGAGCGCTGCAGCTTGGCTGACCACGCTTGACCTTGGCTGGTCTTGGCAGGGGTCACCGCAGAGACAGACAGGAGGAGAGAGGGAAGGGGCTGTCTTGCCACCGGCCGGTTCGGCTGGTTGCTGTCACTGTCACGTTTTGGCTGCAGACCTTCTCCACTTCTCCGTTTTTTTCTTTTTTATAGGGTCCCCTCATTCCCCAGGGAAAGACCTGCAGGCATCAGAGGTGCCCCTCTTTGCTAGCTCCCACGCAATCCCAGCCACATGGGAGGCACCGACGTCTATTTATTGAACAAATCTCACTGGACCCTGCAGATAACGCCCGCTGGCGGGCTGCAAGGCTCCTGGGCCCCCATGCATCGTTCTCAGTACAGGTCGGCGAGGAAGCCTCCAGGGCCAGGCTGGTGTCTTACCCGTGTTATCGCCAAGCCTGGCAAGGTAAATGGCCGTTCAGGAGGCCAGGCCGGGACGTGTTGAGTTGATTCAACTCAACTCACCCTTGGAGGGGGCTCAGGTCCTTGATGGGCTTCTGGGACACTGTCCCACCTGCTCAGGCCCTGACAAACACGGGAGACTGTTCAAAAAGCCATTGCACGAGCTGCACCATGAAGCCGAACCACATCAGGCTGCCTCCCTTTTCCTGTCCACGTGCTGGATCTCAAAACTCACTTCTGTCCCGGTGGACCAGAGCGTGGAGAACGGACAGACTCAGGGGCGCAGGGAGAGCCGTCCTCCCAGGACATCAGGCAGCTGGCCGTCAGGAAGCCTCTGCCAGAGGGACATGGCGATTATTTACTCTGGTCTCTCTCTCTCTGCCTCTTAGAAGACAAACAGAACATGTCAGACCCAAACTCCTTCAAATTTTAAAAGCAACAAAGTCCAGAATGCGCCTCCTAAGTCCTCTTCAATTTTCTTTCTTTTTTTTCTACTAGATGCAGAGAAGTATTAGGAAATGAGCTGCGAGTATTTTATTCTTATCCCTGGACTGCATCACCAGCTTCTGGAGAATAGAAATTGTGTTTTACTGACTACATTCCTGGCGTAGGAGCTAGCGTTGACCGTCGCGTGGCTGCTCAGTACTTGCTGAATACATGGAACATCCACAGAGAACTCTGCACTGTGAAGGACAGAAGAGTGGGTGGATGGGTGGATGGGTGGATGGATGAAAGAATGATACATGAATAAATAATAGATGAATGAGTGGGTGGGTAGATGGATTGATGGATGGATGGACAGATGGATGATGGTTGGATGATAGATGAAAGGATGGCTGCATGGGTAAGAGGGCTGCATGGGTAAGATGGGTGGATGAAAAGACAAACGCATAGGTAAGTGAGTAGATACTAAAGCACCGAGAGCACAGATTGGGAAATTGGGAGAGAGTTTGAGCAAGAGCTATCTATAGAGTGGTAGGAAAGGGTTTAGAGAAATCAATAAGAAATGGATGCAGCTCCAGAGCAAAGGGCAAAAAGGATTACCAGAACTGAGAGAGAGTATCTGACAGGAGAGGCAGCTGTGGCTTCCGGTAAAGGGAAGCAGCCAAACCAGGGAGCAGGCAGCCCTTGACCTCAGCAACCCCTAAGGTGTGATGGGTTGACATGTTGCCCAAAGAGATATGTTGGAATCGTAAACTCCCATAGCTCAGGATGTGACCTTATTTGTAAATAGGGTCACTGCAGATGTAATTAATTAAAATGAGGACACACTGGGGTAGGACGGGCCCTTAGTCCGACACGACAGGTTTCCTATAAAAGAGGAGAATGCCGTGTGCGCGCAGAAATACGGGGAGGGCATGGGTATGTGATGACAGAGGCAGAGACGGCAGCGATGCATCTACAGGCCAACGAGGCAAAACCAAACAAAACGAGGACAACAAACAAAGACTGAAGAATGACTCAGGAGCAGCCCGGGCAGGCCAGCACATTGCAGAGAGGAGGTTCGGGTTTGGTTTGGATGAAGAAGCTGTCTGAAGTCACCCCGGAAGTAGGTGGCAGAGCCGGAAGCAGAAACTCCTATTGGCACAGTCTATACCCTACTACTCCCAGAGTGGCACCCTAGGGCCCAAGCCGAGTAGGAAGGTGAGATGCTCTCTCTACGCCATGCCACAGACAGGCCAGGTACAAGGTGAGGCCCAGCACCAAGGGGCTACCATCGGCATCACCCTCCTGGCCTCCTAGGCATCCGATGTCCCCGTGAGTGTGATGGGTCAGGAGGAAGGCCTCCATAGGGCCTCACCAGTGTCATGCAGGCCTCACGAGGCTGAGGGACACAGCCCACCTAACAGCATCTCCAGTCCCTATTGGACTGGGTGGGGGGACTGCTTTGTATTTCATGCTTACGGCACATTTCAGTTCGTACTGCCACTTCTCAAGTGTTCCGTAGCCACGTGTGGTAGGTGGCGACAACACTGGACAGTGCTGGTCCATACTCATTTCAAAAGTAGAGGCTCAGAAAAGGCAGGTACCTTCTCAAAGCCACACAGCTAGTAACTGGTAGTCGAGATATGCCTTTTGTCTGACACCAAATGTGCGCAATGCCCACTACACCACACAACCAGGGCGCCTAAGGGAGCACGTCCGAGACTGTCTCCACGCCTCCCACATAGGCTGGCAGAAGGGCTGCCCATTAACTTCTGGTGAGGTGGGGTAGGGGTGGAGTGGGATGGATCCGGGGCAGGAAGATGCAGTCACAATCTTGGGCCGCGGGAAGACTGGCATTCAAGCAGCCAGGAGGCTCAGGGAATGAAGCTGTCACCCGAAGACCACCTACCCCGGCCAGGCCTTTTCATGTGCTCTGCCCAAGCATCCGCACTGTCTGCCCCTTACCTCTGTCTATCCCTGGAACCCCCACCTGGCCTGCCACATTCCAGAAAAGCCGGGAGCCCACGGCTTCTAATCTCCCAATATTTACTCTCTCTGCAAACCAGTAAGGCCGAAGCCTGCAAAGAATGCTGATGGGATCGATGGCACCTGAGGGTGACTTTGAAGGAAAACAGGCACGGGCCTGAAACAGCTCACTCAAGGACAGGCAAAGTCAGCTGGGGAATCGGGAGAGGCATCGATTTCCTGCAGGTGTATCACGTGCGAGCAACGGACAGGTGGCCTCAGAAGTGGCTAGAAGGCTAGAAGGAGGCCTCGTGCTTGCAAGCCTTTTTTTTTTTTCAAACTAAGAACGACGCTGATGCAATGGAAGTCTTTTCAGCAAGTCACACGCTTCGTTTATTTTCTGATGTGGGGACATATTTTGCCATCTATATAAGCTGTAATTTTGAAATATCTGTCAACGGACAGGGTCAGAGAATTATTTACAAATCAATTTTATGGGATAATAAATCTTCCCTCTTCCTCATACAAGAAAGGGCATGGGGTTCAATACAGAGAAAGTAAAATAGAAAAAGACGCCCCGGAGTAACCTCGATGGCTCTCAGCTCATACAGCTCATCAATAGCTCTGGAACATCTCTCGCCACCATCGCCATTGCCTCGATGCAGCCTCCTCAGCTCTTCTGGAGTTTTCTGCCACCACTTCCTACATCAAGTCTCCTAACCCATCCTTCGCATCGCAGGCCGAGGGCTGCTTCTGGGAAATCCAATCAATCATTCTCTTGCTTAAAAGTATCTAATGACAGAGACAGAAAGTAGGTGGTGGTTGTCGGAGCCGCCGGGCGGAGGGGGAGAAGGAGAGTTTTGGTTGAATGAGCTCAGAGTTCCAGTCTGGGGAGATTAAAAAGCTCCGGAGAGGGATGGTGGTGACTGGTGCACGCTGCTTTCCCTCCCTTCCGTGGCCAAGAACATCTCATCTTTAAGACCAGTTCACACTGGGACGCCCCCTCTGGGGAGCTTTCACACCCCTACACACACCTGGCCCCAGACAGGACCTTCTTCTCTAAGGCACAGGCCCTGTCTTTGTCCCCTCCGTCTCCCCGGGGCCTTGCAGACACTCCATAAATGTTTGTTAACTGATTAATGAATAAGATTTTTGTCTCCATCCTGGGAGAGCTTTACAAGACATGCATAAATGAAGTAATTCATTTCTCACAAGCATGATGCAATCCAGAAGTAGAATAGCATTGTCTACAAGACAGAGGTCATTGTGGATCTGGGAAAAGGTTAAGTTTGAGTGGGGACAAACTTGATATCCAGGTAGGAATATCAATGATAACAAAGATTCTCCCATTTTATTTTCTGGAGAGAGAAAGATGAGATCCAGAGTAAGGCTTTTCCAGGCTCCAATCTTCATGCGCCCCCCTCGCTTTGCTTTTCTCTGCTGTGCCGACCAGAAGCCCAAGTATAAAGCAGAGCACGTAGGCTGTTTCCGGGCTGCCCAGCATCTGAAATCCTTTAAGAAATTCCTTGCTTTAGAGTCTTACTTGGGAGGCAGAGCCCACGCCCTCTCTCTGGGAGGTGTATGTTCTAGATATCTACCTCCTCAGCTTGTCGTGTAGTGAGGTGTGGCATTTAACTCAGGCTTGGACAGACACCCCAACTGAGATTTCAAATTTAAAATGAGCAACCCAAAGAGGCAGGCATTGTGAAGAATCCTTTTTGGGGGCAGTGGCAAAGTTGCCTTGGATTTCACAGGGTCCAGAGTCCAGGGCCTGGTGCCACGGAGTCAGTACAGTAGGGACCAACGTCTGGGGTCCAGTGGCAGAAGCAACAGGGATCTCTCTGGTGCGGTCTGCAATGTGATTTGGGCCTTGATTCTGCCCATCGTCCCCAGTGCCCGCCCATTTCAGCAGCCTGGTTCTCCAGGCTTCCTCACAATCAACAAGAGGTAACGGTCTTATGGTTAAGTCAGAGTCGGTTTCTGTTATTTAGGACTTAGGCCTCTGATGTAGAAATTAACCTTGACCATGCTGGGTCCCCAGTCTTCAGGAAGCGGAGGGAAACGTGCATTTTCTGAGCACCTACCAGCTAATGAGGGTAAACTGTTTGTATTCACACCTCTGAGGCCCCCCGGCCCTGTGGTGGTGTCATCCGGGCTGGCCTGACCTGTGAGAGTGAGTCCCTGCCTCCTCCTCACATCCAGGCTGAACTTCAGATTCGCCCCCTGTCCCCTCCCTTTTGGGGGCTGCCTGGGTGGCGACTGCAATTTTCCATCGAAGACCCAAGTCTGCCTACTTTGGCCTAATGAGCTAAGTTCTTATTTCACCAACTTCTTATGTGTTTTGTTTTTTCATCCCTCTTGTTTGGTCTCGTGTTCCAAATCTGCTGGCTCAAGAAGTGACAAGTTGCTGCCTTTTCCCATTGTCTCGGGAAGCCTGTGTGACAGCCGGTCGCAGCTGCTGCTATGTTCCCTTGAACACATTTCAGCAATTGGCCTGTGAGCGATCCTTCAAGGTGGTGCCGGGCTCATCGGTCTGGCCGGCCGCGTCTCTGAGTTTCAGAACCAGGATCAGGGAGAATGACTGGGGATCATTTGCTCACCGACATGGATTAGAAACGTCGCTGCCCCAGGCGTCTAGTGGCGTATTAACAGCTGAGCAGGGTGACATTGTGGCCTTTCTCCTGGGGTCCCCTTCTGATGGAACAGCTTCTGTTTATTTTGTTGAGGTGTATGAAGCCCCCCAATCGCTTACCCGGGCCTGTCCTGGCTTTAAGGAAATCCGTAAGGGAAATCGTCCAGATAAATCAGGGGACCATTCATATTCAGAAGGGTTCTTTCCTCTGAAAAGGCTGTTTGTACTGTATTTATTCTCTTAATTACCAGGCCTCTGGCGCAGTTGAGGGTTTGTTTACAGAGCTGGACAAGACTGAGGGGAAATCGGACCAGCAGGGGCTGACTGGAGCTTCCAGGACCTCCCTGCCAGAGCCCCGGGTGCCTCCAGCTGGGGCTGGCCGCAGGCCAGAGCCTGAAGCCATCCTGAGCAGCAGCCACAGTGCACTCTGTCCCTGGCCACTGAGGTGCGCTTGCCCGTGACTCCTCCATCCATCCTTTGTTAAGTTGTCCGTTTCTTGGCACCCAGTGTACCTGCCGAGCATTCTGCTAGGCACTGGGGCTACCCAGGCAAATCACAGAGACACGGCTCCACCTTCCTGGTGGCTTCAGCCAGTGGGGAAGCAGACCCAGGAGTGATGGCGTGGTGCTTCCTGCTGCGGGGAGGGCCGCAGGACAGGAGGAGCTCACTTTGCTGGGACAAGAGAGAGCCCAAGGACAGCCCCAAGGGACAGCGTCATTTCCGTTGAAACTTGGGAGATGAGAAGTTAACCAGGCAAAGATGTGAGGGAAGAGGAGGCAGCAGGAGCTCAGAAGGGGCGGAAGCACAAGAGGAGGGGAGAGCCAAGGAGCAGGACAGGAGGGAAGTGGGGGCGAGATCGCTGGGGGCTCACAGGCCACCGTGAAGGGTACGAGTCCGTTCTATTCATCTAAGAAACACATGCCCAGCACCGTTCAAAGCACTTTACTAACCACTGAATCCTCATATGACCCTATGAGGTAGGCATTATCATCATCATCAGCCTCATTTTCTAAGTGGGGAAACTCAGGAGCAGGCAGGGTTCAAATCCAGGCCGTCTGGCTTCTGAGCCCCACCAATGTGTCGAGCTGCAGCTAGATGAAGACGTGAGGGTCTAAGCAGGAAAGTCGCACAAAGGTCGGACTTGCAGTTTTTACAAGGTCACCTCGGATGACAATGGGCCAGGAGGTTGATGTGACCCCTGCGTGGCCTGCACGTGTTAAGCTGCCTACTACCTGTCTGAGCTGGTCATGGCGGAGGGGGCTGAAGAGGCAGAAGAGAGCCCCACTCCGGACTGCGCATGCCTGGCTCTCCTTGGGTGGTCTGCATTCCAGCCTGTTGTCCAGAGCCACTTTCTCAGGGTTCAGCCCTGTCCAAAGCCTCCCTGAACAAGGAGGAGCAACTGTGACCTTCCCGCCCTTCCAGAGGCCCCACCGGGCAGCAGAGAGGGTGGAAACACAGACCAGTGTCATCTCAGTGGCCCTTCCCCTTCCCATCCTGATCCCGCTCTCTCTGTCACCTTCTGATGCTCGACGGTTCCTGCAGCCGCTCCAGCCCACACTCATGTCCCCCTTCCCCCAACCCCCATGGCACTTACTGTGAGAGCCGAACAATCCACTCCTGTGTGCATTGTCCCTAACTCTTCTGGGCTCGTTCACCCATTCAACTGTCCTGTATTGTCTGCAGATGAGTCATAATTTGGGAGAAAGTAGAATATTTATTACTTTATGTACTAAAACTTAAAAAAAATCCCAACGCTTGATACTTAAAAAAATGTGTGTGTGTGTGTGTGTGTGTGTGTGTGTGTGTGTAAGTATATGTGTATCACTGGCTTCGACAACAACAACGGAAAGGAGAACACAACGAACATGGTTTGTGATGACCACGGCTCACTGCTACGTACCTAGGCCCTGCCTGAGACGTATGGGCCGTGTGCCCTTCCTCTAAATGGTGCCGGCCTCTTGGGCTTTTTCATCTCCATCCTGTGAACTGATGACCCTGCAGAGACCTGATAAGTAGACCGGATCCCAGGTCAGCCCATGGGAACAGGCCCGGGCTGGTCCCAAAGCCCCAGCTCTTCCTCTGGTGTGAAGGTGGAGTGCATTTCAGAGGGCCTCCCGGGAGCAATTCTCTTCCCACCTTCCAAATTGCCACTTCGAGCCCATCGTAGGCTTGGAAATCACGTAACAGAGCATCGAAACACCACAAAGAAAGTGAGACCTTCCTGGCCCTTCTCTGAGCTACGGGCAGAGCACCCCACCCCTGCGTTCTCCATCAGGCTCCTGTGGGCACGGGCCATCTTATTCATTTGTGGAATCCTGCCTCCAGGCACATGGTAGACCCTTAAAGATTTTTTTTTTTTGAATGAATTAACAGGAAACAGCCTGAGTTGGCAGCTAGGATCAAGCCTTTGCGTGTATTTTGTTGCACGTTAGGGCGGGAACTTGAAGACATTTTTCAAACTGCTTGGGGACCTTCCGTGCTAACTTCAGGGTCCTTACTGTGCTCATCATAACAGATGCAAGCCAGCATTTGTGGACTACTTAGGGAAACAGATGGTTCTACTTATGTGCTTTCTTTTGTGAGTTCATGGCCATTCTAGAGATTTTATATATGATTGGGCACAAAGCAAGCATGCCATGCAAACAATCTCTGGTACTGGGAATACCCTCTTAATGACATGGACCCGCTATCAAAACCAACCCTCACTGAACACCTTCTATGGGCCAGAGTCACCAGGAACAGGAGAGCAGATGAAACTGCCCACTAGAAGGTCACAGTCTAAGGGGGGAGCTGGGAGAAGAGGAGGAGACAGACACACACTTAATTAAAGGGAACAGATGAGGGACAAGGAGGTACCCGCTCCTTACAGATACATTCAGAGTCAAAACAGAGACTTCCATATGAAAGTAAAATCAGAGACTGACTCACCAGCAGATATATACTTAGCCAACCTACCGGCCTCAAATAACTAAACATTGTTCCCCGGGCAGCAAACATCGAGCTTCCATTGTCCATTGAAGAGAGTACAGAGTCTTGTATAGTGTAGCAGAAGAAGATTGAAATCCCACAGACCTGCTTTTGAATCTCAACTCTATAACCTTCCAGCTTAGGTCATTCGACCTCTCTGAGCTTCAGTTTATTCAACCGTACAGTAGGGGTCATAATACCTAACTGTTGTTGAGAGGGCGTGAGGGATACAAATCAGAAAGGAAAGCCCTTGCCTTCCGGAAGTTTGGCAGGGGAGAGAGGAGAGACTGATAGGCCATGGATATACACTTAAAGCTATTAAAAGATAGCCTATTGTTTGTTGGATGAAGGTATTAGTCAAGGTTCTTCAGAGAAACAGAATAGGCAATAAATGGACACATAGATAGATGATAGATAGATAGATGATAGATAGATAGATAGATGATAGATAGTTATAAGAAATTAACAAGTCAAAATTTGCAGGGTGGGCTTGCAGGCAGGAGACCTAGGAGAGCTGATATTTCCATTTGAGTCTGAAGGCTGTCTGCTGCAGACCCCGAAAGAGCTGAAGTTGCAGATGAAATCCGAAGGCCACCCACTGGAGCATTTATTCTTGCTTGGAGGAAGACCAGTCTTTTTTTTTTTTTTCCAGGCCTTCAACTGATTGGATGTGGCTCACCCACACGTGGAGGGCCATCTGCTTGTTCAAAGCCCACCAATTTAAATGTTAATCTCTCCCCAAAACACCCTCAAAGAAACCCCCAGAGTAACGTTTGATCAAATACCTGGGCCCAGCCAAGCCAAGTTGACACATAAAGTTAATTATCACACTGATCAAAGTGAAGAATGAAATCTCATGGGTATAAAACCACACACACATGTCTAAATGAAAAGAGATATATCTAGAAGGAAGTCACTAAAATGTTAACAGTGGTCACTTCCCAGAGTCACATTCTCAGGGTTTTTTTTACCCTCCTTTGTGCATTTATGTATTGTTTCTCTCTCTCTCTCTCTTTTCTGTTTCTGTATAACGAGTACTATCACCCTTATCAACATCATCACCTCTATCATCTTTACAAAAGCAATCAAGCTTTTAAAAAAATACTGTTGCCCGCAGACAGCAAAAGCTGGAGAAATGTCAAAACGCTGGAGCCCTGACCCAATGGCCGGCTGACCGAAAGCTGGTTCAGAAAGCCTGAAACTCTACCAGTGAAGTGTCAGTCTTCCAGTGTAAGAGCTTTCTTTCCTCTTAACACGCAAGTCATCGCAGAAGCAATATTGCTTGGAGACTTCCCTGTTTTTTAATGATGGACTGGTTCGATTAGATTTTTTCCTGAGAGCACACTGTGAGAACGGGAGAACCATGTGTGGCTGAGGGGTGTCCAGGAGATGCTGGAAGTGGGGCAAGGTGAGCAGAGAGGGCTGCTGCAGACAGTAAGAACCAGCCTTGCCCGCTGCAGGCCCAATGGGAGACCGAATTCCACCAGCCTGACCTGGGCCCTAAGTCGGGGAATGGGAGGGGGAAACTCCCCTGCGTTCCCCGCCTGTCCTGGCTCTTCATGAATCTCATCTAGCCCCTCCAGGTGCAGTGGATGATGGGAAAACTCCTCAATTACCTCTAAACAGAAGTGTCGAGAAAGATTATATGGGAATTTCTGCTGAAAAGTCCCACTCAAATGCTTGTTTGTCCGTAAAACATGCGCCATATGGCAGGAGAGGAAGAAGCTTCTCTCCAGTGACCCAATGCTGTGGGCAAATAAACCCAAACTGAAACAATTTATGAGAGTAAACTCAACCGGGAGGACTCATTCATTCTGAAATGTACACTGAAGGTGGCCATTCTGCAGGCCATTAACTCCACCAATTATGACAGTGATTCAGGAGATAAGGCTTGTCAGGCTCTAAGGCTCCCTGCAAGGAGACAGGCAGCTCCCTCTCTCCCTCCCTCCCTCCCTCCCTCCCTCAGCTTCTCACCCCCAAGCAGAGGGAAAGAGGGGGAAAAGCAGTGCTTACTGAATACTGCTATGCCCAGCATCTTCCTGTGTGGTAGTTCCACAACCTTTAGAGGTAGGACTATCAGAGAGATTAGGAAACGGAGGTTCAGAGAGGACCACGGTGTCTGAGATCAAACTGGAAATAAATAGCAGGGCTGGGATTTGGGCCCTTCTGGCTTCCGTGTGCTCCCTCCTGCTGCAGAAGCTTCTTCTCACCAAGTAATTTAGAAAAAAATAAAAATAAAATAACAAGAACGACAGATAAAATAACTTCTCAGTGCTTTCTCTGTTAGCTATTCCTTAGAGCTCTCCCCAGCATGTTGGATGTGGATGTCTAACACGTATCGTATTTACTGGGGTGAAATTCCTAGAGGACAGAGAGTAGTCTGATCTTTCCTGGAATCCCTATAGTACCGAGCAAAGATCTGGCAGGGTGGTCACATGCATGGGCTTCAGTGGGAGACCGTGTACTGGTCCACATCCAGGCTCTGCCACTCGCTAGCTGTGTGACTCTCCTCATGATTCTTAACCTCCATGTGCCTCAACTTCCTTATCGGTGAAATGGACATGATCATAAGAGCAACTACTTCACAGTGGCATTAGGCACATTAAGTGAGTCAATACGTACTTGCAAGAGCCTTAAAATAGTGTTTGACACATGTAATCACTTGATAAATGTTAGCTCTTTATGTGCCCAGGGACTCCAAGTTCCCAGAGCTATAATTTTCTCAGCCTGAGTTTTTTTCAGGTGCAGGGCCTTTAGAGATGCCCTCATCCCCCTGGTCCCTCATAAAATACTTAAAGATTCCATGGTGTGCCATCATTTCGAAGCAGTTTTCACCCGTGATTCCAGATGAGCATAACTATATGAGTTGGTGCTCAGTGAATATTTGATGAGTGAATGAAAAGAGAAATGCCAGAGACTGAGTTACAGAAAGCAGGATAATCTTGCCCAAGGTCACCCGGAGAGATGGCAATACAGCCCAGACTTTCTGACAAAGAATTCGTGTGCTTGCCCCTTCCCTTTCTCCTTACACAAAGGTCCAGTCTCCTGACAGCTCCCTGTCAAGAGTCGCCAGCCCCCATCCACCTCCCCTGGTTTCTCCCCGCTGCTTCCGCTGTCTCTAATTCTGGTAAGCTTGAAACTCACAGGTCACACAGAAAGCGTTTTTATCTGACCTTCCACATGCAAATTCTTTCCAATGGGATTTTTTGGTGTCCGTCTCCACCCCAGCCCACATGGCCATAAACACTCGTGTGTCTGCAGCCTGGCCCCAGGGATTCCAGAAATAACAGCAGGGCCCTCCGTGAGCACGCTGGAACATAGTTGGGCATTTCTGCGTTAAGACACAGGCCCTTTCCAGCCCAGGCCTCTCCTGTCTGTCAAAGCACAAAGCAACCTTTACAAGTCAGGGCAGGGAGGGGCAGCTGGAAGGGAGTGTAGATTTCTGGAAAGCAGGCACCTTCTCCGGCTACCTGTCTGCACTTAGATTCTCCGTTCCAGAGATTCTCCAGATCTGCTCTGGTCTCCACTTAGAATTTGAAATTCTTTCTCAGCTGGCATTCTTTGCTTTCGGTGACCCATCCTCCCTTGGTTGCGGTGACCGGAATTACGCAGTGTGAGCCCAGATGTCAATTTTCACCTTAAGATGACACAAAGGCCACTTTCCAGGCACCCAGGACATCACCTTATTAGGAGTCAGGCACTGGGGGAGTGCCAGGAGAGAAGGGAGTGGCTGGAGGGGAGTGTCTACTTTAAAGAGAAAGTGTCATCAATGACCCTAACTAAGAGGCATCTGGGGCAGTCTTTCTAGCTTCAGGAGGGTGTGCACCGGGTGAAAGTCAGAAGTCAACCTCTAGGGAGAGAGGTTTACAGCTTTTCGAGTGGCCTCTCGAAAATGCTAGCAGAAAATAAAGTGTGCACACACGAGACGGAGACGTGAAAAACGCGTATTTAGATGCAAAACCTGGAAAAGCCAGGAGGAAACCTACAAACAGCTGCTTTGCGAACGGGGGTGGGGAGGGGGCGTGTTAATGGGTATTCCCCTCCAAACGATCTTTAATGTCGTTTCTCGTTCTAAAGAAAATCACCATCATCGGACTCTTGAGGTCTTTTACACGGGAACTGCAGGCTTTCGGCGCCCATCTGAAAATGTGCATTTCTGACCCACAAGCCATCCCTCGAGCCGCTTTCTCCAGGGGGAATCCCTCTCCCACGGGCACGGGGTCGTCTCTCATTGGCGGCCCCGCTCGTCCGGCATCCCGGGCTGCGCTCCGCGTCCGGCGCTGCACACCTTTGTCACGCGCAGGAAGGGCGCGGCGGGAAGGCGTTCGCGCCACGGAGCCGCCGCGGGGCCGCCTCGCGAGCCGGGCCGCGCCGCATCGGTGCGCGCGACGCGATGCGCTCGCCCGGGCCGCGGGCGGGGTCGCGCGGGCGCCGCGCTCGCGTGCCGCACCCACGGGTGGCGGGGAGGACGGGGGGCGTCGGTGACAGCATCGCCATGGCAACGGTGACGTCCCTCTACCCTGGGCCTAATTGGAGGAAACCCCGTGGCCGAAGCCGCAGCCCGCCGGCCAACCGAACTTGCCCGAGCCGACCCCCCCCTCCGAGCCGCCGCGCGCCGCGCCCGCCCCGCCCCCCCGCGGGCCCCCTTCCGCGCGCTCCGCCCTCATTGGCTCGCGGCGGGGCGGGGGGCGGGACCTTCAGGGGCAGCGCGGCGCGCGATTGGGCGGCGGCGCGACGGCCGGCGCGCGGCGGCCCCGCCCCTCGGCTCGGGGCTAGGCTGAGACGGGAGGGTCCTCGGCTGCAGCCCAGAGCGGAGCGCAGTGGTGGGACTCGCGCCGCGGACACGTGAAGGTGAGCGCCGGGGGCGCCCGCCGCCCTCCGCGGAGGCCGCCGGTGCCCGGGGGTCGGGGGGAAAGGCCGGGCCCCGGGGAGCCGTGGGCCCCGACGCCGCGCGCCTCAGGGGCGGCCCCGGCGGGAAGGTACGGGCCCACGGCCGCTGCCATCTTGGGCCGCGCCGCGCGGGAGCGGCCCTGCCTCCCTCCCTCCCTCCCTCCCTCCGGCGCCCCCTGCCCGCTCGCCCCGGGCTCGGGCGCCCCGCGGGGGCGCGGGGGCGGGGGCGGGACCCTCCTCGGGGCCGCGCGTGCGGGGACAGACAAAGGGGCGGCGCGGGGCGGCGGGCGCATTGTCTGACGGCGCCGCCCCCGCCCCTGCGCCCGCCGCAGGCCCTCCGCACGCCGCTCCCGCTCCGCGTCGGTGCTCCTCGCCCTCGCCGTCCGCCCCCCGCCCCCCGGCCCCATGGAGAAGACGGAGCTGATCCAGAAGGCGAAGCTGGCCGAGCAGGCCGAGCGCTACGACGACATGGCCACCTGCATGAAGGCCGTGACGGAGCAGGGCGCCGAGCTGTCCAACGAGGAGCGCAACCTGCTCTCCGTGGCCTACAAGAACGTGGTCGGCGGCCGCAGGTCCGCCTGGCGGGTCATCTCGAGCATCGAGCAGAAGACCGACACCTCCGACAAGAAGCTGCAGCTGATCAAGGACTATCGGGAGAAGGTGGAGTCGGAGCTGCGGTCCATCTGCACCACCGTCCTGGTGAGTCCCAGGGGTGGGGGGGACGGCGGGACCCGGGCCCGATTGTGTGAGGCCTTTCCGTGGGGCGTTGCGTTAGGAACGGGGAAGAAACGTGCGCCGATGTCGAGGGTTCGAGAAGGTGAGCCTCGGCCTCCCTAACGCGTTTTCTCAGCCGAGGCTCGAGAGGCCGCTTTCCCAGGGAGAGTAGATCTTTTTCCCGGGTTGCCGCCGCACAGCACGACTTCGAAACGACCGAGTAGGTTTCTGCACAAGACTGGGAAGTCGTTTCTAAGCTTTTCCGAGGCTGTCTGGGAACCCTTTGTGTCTTTAATCAATTCGTAGGCTCCGGGCTTCAGTCGAAAGGCACGGATACCTTTTCCATACACACTGTATGTATTAGGCTTTCTTTTCAAACCTGCTATTGGGAATTCACTTCGAAAATCTGAACAGATATTGCATTTTTTTTGTTGTCTTTCGCTGTTAAAAATGATGGGGGTGAAGTTGGGTAGATGAGAAAAAAGCACAGCAAAATCTAAAGGACAAAATGCCCTGGTCATTTCCTTGCTGTTACATAGCTCCACTTAAACACTGAAGTATTGAATTGAATTCATTTCTGGTGTAGAGTAGACGAGAGAAGATCTCCAGGTTTTGAACTGCCCAATGTTAGCGAGGGTGGCTGTTGGGTGGAGTAGGTGACTGCTGTGATTCACCCTTATTAGAGAGAGAACGTTTTTAGCTTTGTCATTGCATGCATCTTTTGATCAATAAGATAAGTTTTTAAATGCAAGCATAATATCCTGGAATGCTTTTTAAGTGTTTTAATACTGCAGTCGTTTGTACCAAAATAATGTGAAATTTTCGGTTACCTTTTTTTAAGCGTTAAATTTCCAAAAGCCTACTGATTTTTGTCGTGTTTGTTCCTCATTGTAGTTTAGGTGGGCTTTGAAGGACAAGCATGCTTGATTGGTGATTTTTCAAGAGTGAATTGGTGGTGGGGGAGAATGCTTCTTTTAACTTTTTCTTGCTCCGTCAGATTGGTAGGATAGGATTTTTTTTTTTTTAACTTTAACCTCTTTCCAGTACAGTAACAGGTAATCTGAACGAAATCACTGCTGATGCAGATAGCTGGTAAAGGGGAAAAGAAAATGTAGGGAGTGTACTAAGTGGAGAAAACTTCATTGAGATTATTTGCTCTATGAAAGTGAGACTTTCATTATATTCATCAGTATATTTTCTTAGTTTCCGCTCTCTGCCTGACATAGAGGAGACACTTATAAAAGCTTTTTGAACTGAACTGCTTATACTCAAGTGTACTAACCTGAAAGTGATAGTAGGTTTCAGCAGCGTATGGTAATGGCTATCGACCTTGACTCTGTTATTAATTAGGGAAGACTCATAAGAGTTCGGAATGTTAAAGAGAAGCTTTCTTTTCTAGATAAGTGGGGAGATCACGGCATATTTCAGTTTCTGTTCAGTTACTACTTTGCAGTTTGTTAGTTACCCTGCAGTAATTCAGAATTACCACAAAATTTTTTCTGTTTTCTAGCAAGTTAACTTTGAGTCAATGGAACATTTGTTTTGTTTTGCGGCTCTTCATAAAGTTTTTGTGATGGCAAAATTAGAGAGCTTTGCAGAGTCAGTGAGTTAGTTACTCCAAAGAGAAATCAGGTATACTAGAGTAGACCTTTCATATAGATCATTTCAATAGGCGAGAAACCCCTGAAATTAGGACAATTTTTAAATACCAAGTGAAATAGAGTTTAACTTGATTAAGCTGAGACAGTGGGGCATAAATAAAATAGTTTTATTGGTAAATGGCATAATTGTGATTTAATGTGATTTATAAAAAAAACTTAGAAAAGCCCATCTTCATACTGTGTTTGAGAGCTTCGTATGTGCAAGGCACTGTGCTAGTAAGCAGTATGAGGAAGAACGAAGCTGAGAACCATAGAATTTTGTCCTCTAGTAATTTATGGTGAGTGCATATAAGAAATAGACAAATGTAAGTAATATATAATTCCCATAAGATGGTTATGAACAAAATGCTGTGTGTAGTTCTAAGGAAACAAATTTCAGGAATGGCTTCACAAAGAGTGGCTTTTGGAGTGAACATTGAGGGAGGGGAATCTGAGAGGGGTCAATATTCCGAGAATATGGCCAAGACCAAAAACTCTTTGTAGAAGCTGGGAGAAGTTAGAGAAGATTTTAACAAAGTTGTCTCTGTCTCCCAGTGTCCTTTGTGAAACCAGAGGCTTAGGCTAAAGATTCTAGTTCTCTTCTAATTTTAATATTTTGGGACTATAAAATTATTTAAGTCTTAGCTATTCGACCTACATCGGAGTTCCAGTGTTGAAAAACTAACGACTTCAGTGAAGTAGCTCCAGGAATAGGTAGGTACACAGACATCATTAGTGATCCTAGTAAGGAGTGTTAGGAATAGCAGTCTCATTAAAAAATTCTTATAAGTTGTATGGTTAAATAGCATGGGTAAGGTTTGGTTAAATAGCATGTGTAAGGTTTTTGGGAGTCATTAAGAACACTGGTATGAGGTAAGGGCAATTGATTAAATCAGAGGGTCCACAGAGCCCTTCTGGGACTTGGGAACAAAATCTATCTTGGAGTAAGAAGGAGTCACTTAGAATGTATATAAGATAACCTCTTTCTCAACCCCATGTTATTCTCATGTTAGTAGACTGACTTCATAAACTTTTAGTATAACGTATAAACAATTCTAGGATCTGAGGTTTGTGTTCTTACCTTTAAAATAAAAATTTAAAATAACAAATAGAAACTGAAAGTTGTCGGTGTGTAAAAGCTCTATAAACTTAATTCAGTAATATGCTTGAATTTAGTTGTGTTCTAAACCTCAGTGAAAATGAGTAGTATTGGTTATTTTGAAATGAGACTGATAAGTTATTCTTAATAGTTAATGAATCTTAATGTAATATCGTTGACAAATGAAAAAATAATGGGCTCTGGAATCAAGACAGCCTGTTTTTGAATCATTGCTCCATAACCTTATGATTTCGTGACCATGGGCAAGTTTCTTAATTTCTCAGGCTGTTTCTTTTATCCATAAATTGGCATTGATGGTGCCTACCTTTATAAACTTGTAATTAAGACAATAACTGACTTTTTTTGGCATTTGTTATACACTAAGCGTTATTTTAAGCACTTTCTTTACTCATTTTGTTCCCATAAGTTAGATTGTAGTATTGTTTCTCTTTTGAAGTTGAAAGAATGAGGGCATAAGGAAGTTAAGTAACCTGGTCAACATCTGAAAGCTAGTGAATGGTTGAGCAAGGATTTGAACCCAGGCCGTGCGACTCCAAATGAAATGAACCTCATTTGGCCCTAAATACATGGTAGCTGACAGAAGAGCACAGTGTGAATCTCTGGTTTGAGGAATTTGTACAGTTTAGATGTTATGTTTGTAAGTTAGGAAGGAGGGGAGATAGCTCTGTGGTGAACAAAACTGCCAGAGTGTATAGACTTGGATTTTTTGCCTTTAGATTATAAACTCCTTGAAGCCAGGAATTTTTTCTGCTGTTTTGTTTTGTTTTTCTTTTGAGAGTGAAATGGGATGTAATATTCTATGTACAGGCATGTAAATGTAAGGTTAGGTCAGTGGTTCCTGGGTGAATGAATTTATCCACCAGGGGACATTTGGCCAGTTCTGGAGCCAGTTTTTGACTGGGGACAGGGCTGCTAGAAAGCGAGGAATTACCAGCCCACAATGTCAGGAATGCAAAGGTCGAGAACTCTGGGTTAGATCATAAATAAAATGGAGA
Source organism: Cynopterus sphinx (assembly GCA_030015415.1). NCBI lineage: Eukaryota > Metazoa > Chordata > Mammalia > Chiroptera > Pteropodidae > Cynopterus > Cynopterus sphinx. The sequence goes on along the minus strand of CM057383.1, from coordinate 2,015,843 downwards.
CACTAAGTTATACCGACTGTATCATACCTGTTCTTTGAATTCTTATAAATATGTTGGCATCTTATCAGAATCCTTTGTCTAGACTTCATTTTTCTTGTCACTGTTGTGTGTATGCTATATAACTATACAGTTCACCTTTCTAGAACTTACCAGTAGGTCTTATATTTCTAAGTTGCCTCAAAAGCCCTAAGCTTTGCTTTTTTGAAAACTTGGCACAGTGAAAGAAGATCCAGCTGAAATTATAGTGAAATCTATTTGGAAGGGGAGTTGAAGTGGATGAATAGCATATATTCATTCTCCTTTCCTTCATAACTGCCATTAATAATTTGGCACATGTGATTCCAGATTTTAATGCTGTAGTGTGTGTGCATTTGGATGTTGCATAATTATACTAGCGCCCTATTGAACATTTAGGAGGTAAACAGTTTTTGCCTATTACAAACAGCACTGGGAAGAACATCCTTGTTGGCATGCTTCATGCTAGGAATCTTAGGTTAAGTTCTTGGAAGTAAAATTCAATCAAAAGATTCACTGTTGTCATTTTTTTATCCAGATATCCCTTGAAAAGATTATATGCATTTATACTATCATTGGCGGTTGTTGAGAATTCCCCCCTTAATCTCTCCAGTGTTGACAGGTGGTGGTTTTGTTTGTTTGTTTATTTGTTTTTGAGTGACATTGGTTAATAAAATTAGACAGGTTTTGAGGACAACAAAAATCTAGTACTGCGGAAGGGTTGAAATTTTACCTCCCTGCATCCAGTATGGAATGTAACGAGTGTTACCTTTGTTCTCACAAAGGACTAGGTACCAGAATTTTTTTTTTAAGTCTCGTATACAGTTCTTTTAATAAAATGATACCATAGCATAGGATTAGTTAATTAATGGTGTTTGCCAGTTGGTATAGCTACTTGATTGTATTGATGTTTCTTATATTTATCACTTTTTGTAGTTAGTACTAGTTCTTTTAGAGTAACAACGGAAAATATTTTTAGATCATTGGCTTTCTAGGTATCACGAAAGTGTGGTGTAGAGGCATCATGTAAAACAGGTGAAGGAAGAAAAATTATAGTTGATTCATTGCTACTTTAATTAGTTTAGTCCGTGGGTAAATCCGTGATGAAACTTTCTTGACTATTTCATGATAATTTGACCGAATTTTAAAGCATTGTTTCCATATTGACACATTTAAGGATGAAGCGGTGGTGGTAATACCTAGGTCATCAAAATAATGGGTGGGAATATCGATGAAACAAGAGCATCTGTGAACATAGTTGCAGCTGGCTTTAATGGGAATTCATTATACTGTGCTCTCCTTATGGATATTTGAGATTGTCCATAATTAAAAAACTAGTTTTTCTCCTAGAGAGTCCACTCCTAGGTTATTTACACAAGAGGAATGAAAACTTAGGTCCATAGCAGCTTTATTTTATGAACAGAAAACCGGAAACAATCCATTAACAGGAAGATGGATAAACAGACTGGTATACTCACACAATGGAATGCTATTTGACAGTGAGAAGGAGTGGACTAAGATGCACACCACGACATAGATGAATCCCAGAAACATGCTGAGTGAAAGAAGCTTTGCATGAAAAAGTATACTGTGATTCAATTATATGACATTCTGGAACGAGGAAAGGTCCTCTGTGAGTGAAAAATCAGGAGGGTGGTGGCCCCTGGGAATGGAGGTAGCGATTAACTGGGAAGGAGCAGGAGGGAACTTTCTGCAGTGATCGTAACGTTCTTTTGTTGATGTGGGTTTGAGTTACTCAGATATATATATATGCATTTGTCCAAACTCCACAAATATACAGCTAACGTTTATGTATTGAATTCTGCTTCAAAAGAAAATATGCATGTACTGATGTTTTCAGTATATCAAAACCAGTAGAAATGGAAGGACATGTGATAAAGCAGGTGTGGGGGAAGGTTAATGGGGAGTGGGTACGTGGGTGTTTAATTGCTGGTTGCCCTGTGTTAGGGGGTATGATATTTTCCATTGCTGTGGTTGTGTGCCTGTAATACCTGTAGCGAGGAAGACCGTGAATCCCGTGTCTTACTGACCTGAAGATGTGAGAATGAATAGAAAGGTGTTCATACCCACCTAGGAGCTAGGACTGATAGACTTGGCACCATGGATAGCTTTTTTTTTTTTTTTTGACGGTGAATGCTAATTAGATTGATGGAGCTACAGGGTGCAGTGGAAGACTTACATATTGACCATACGCAGTGGTTCTCAAAACTTCTTGGTCCCAGGGTCCCTTGGCACACTTAAAAATGTTGTGGAACACAAAAGCTTTTGTTGGTGTAGGTTATTCCTATAGCTGTTTGCATTAGTAGAAACTGAGAATTTTGTAATCCATGTAGAATAATTACTAATTCATTTAGAATAATATGCCCATTGGAAGTTAATGTAACTTATGGTTTTTTAATTTGAGGTGAAGGCCCTTAATGTGAAGTGCACTGTTTTAAGCGTACAGTTCTGTGACAGTAAGTACATGCACATTGTTGTGCAACCATCACCACTAGCCACATAAGAACTTTTTCATCTTCCCTGACTGAAACTCTGTACCCTTTGAACGCTAACTCCCCATTCTCTCCTCCTTGCAGCCACCATTCTACTTTCTGTTTCTGAATTTGGCTACTCTAGATATCTCATATAAATGGAATAACAACATTTAAAAAAATACATCTTTCAACAAAACCAAATGAGAATAGCCCCTTTGCTTTGCATGCCGTCTGTTTCGGTATTACATCTCTTGTAGCTTCTGGGAAACTCCACCCGGGAGAGAATGACCATGAAAAAACAAGTAGCATCTTAGTATTGTGAAAATGATTTGACTTTGTGCCCCAGTCACCCACCCAGAAGGGTGTGGGGGAGGCCCCTAGAGGTCTTCAGACTTTGAAAATTCGGCTCACAGCGAATTCTGCTGTGAGACTTGCTAATCATCTCTGTGCTGGGTGGTTGACCTGCTCCCTGAGTAGTGGTCTTTGTGTCTTTGATGCTAATGAGCTCTGTATAACCTTCCCTTTCTCTTTTTCCTGTCTCTTTACCTTCTTCCCCCACCCCCCCATCCCCAAATTATTCTAGGAGTATAGGCTTCAAGACCAGAAAAATCAGACTTGATAATAAAGAAAAAAGTTGATTTTTTGATATTAGGTAATAGTCTCTGTTAATGCCTAAAAAACTGGTATTTTGGAACAGCTTCTGCTTCCTTATGCTAAGAATGGTAATGTGAGGTTAATATGATCTTTCTCTCCACTCCCCAAATACCCAGTCTCAATACCCAATACCCAGCAGTTGGCATGAATGAAATAAGTAGATAATGTTCTCTTGGAGCTGGTCGCATTTAGGTTTGAAAATTATATGGCTTTTGGGGATAATAAGTCAGATTAGCTGTTAGCCGACAGTGGTTGAAGCTTTTCAGTGAAACTTTCTTTCACACAGATCTCTACTCTCCATTTACATTTTTCGAGCCAGATGAGCAGCATTCCATAATCTTTGTCATTTGGACCTTTTGCTCCAGTCGGATTTGGCATAGCATGGTACTAAATATGTATTATGTAATATTCTTAGTTTACTAATTTTGACTTTGAACATTCTCTTTTCTGGATGTTTGCTGCAGGCTTTATATAGGAAAGTAGAGGAACGATGGTACAGGTAGTAAGGCCATGACTGTAGGGATGTCTGTAAATTTAATATAAATGCTTTCTTAAGGGACAGTCTTAGATTGCTGTTTATAAATGTCAGGGTGATTGTGGGAGATAAGTAGGAAGGTACATGAAAACATTTTTAAATCAACTCTTACTGATACTACTCATGTAGAATTAGTACTCCGATTTCCCTTTTTGTTTTATCAACACTTCAGACAGGAGTCTTTGTCACATTATTGTAGTCCTTTCCTTGTCCATGGGGCATGTATTACAAGACCCGTGGATGCCTGAGACGGTGGATAGATGGTACCAAACCCTTTAAATGGAAAGTATACCTTTCCACTTACAGGAAGCACTTTATGGCTTCTCTTTGGCGTATTCGAATTGCCAGCATCACTGCTCTTGTGCTTTGGAGCCATAATTACATAAAGTAAGGGGTACTGGAACACAGACACTGCATACCGTGACGGTCGATTGATCTGATAACGGAGATGACTGCTATGTGACTAACAGGCAGGGACGATTGATGTCTGGGTGAGATGGAGTGGGACAGCACAGGATTTCATGACGCTGCTCAGAAGAGCGTGCAGTTCAAAATTGTTTGTTTCTGGAGTTTTCCATTTAGTATCTTCGGACCATGATTAACTGTGGGTAACTGAAACCGAGGAAAGCAAAACCGCAGGTAAGGGGGTACTACCGTACTGATGGTCCCATGGAAACATTTACTTCCGCCTACCAAGGTATTTACAGTTACTACTTTCGATGAAGTCCATTAATTTTTCTCTTGAGGTTGCTTGTGCTTTAGTTGTAATATCTTAGAAGCCATTGCCTAATCCAAGGTCCTGCAAATTTAAACTTAATCTTACACTGAGGGTTTTGTTATCTAGTTCTCATGTTACGATTTTTGGTCTGTTTTGAGTTAGTTTTTGCATATGGTGTGAGGAACAGATCCGGCCTTCATTCTTTTATGTGGCTGTCCAGTTGTCCCAGGACCATTTAAAATACTACTTCATATATCCTTGACCTAAAATTCTCAACTTATGGAAAAAATAATCAAAAAAGTAATCCCACGTGGTTTGGCATAAAGTTCACTTAAAGAAAAAGTATTTTGCTTCCATTCCTCTGCTAACTGCTGTTTTCTTTTGTAAAGCCTTTCCTCTCCCATTTCTGTGTTGAAATCACACCAGTCTTACAAGATACGATCTAGGTGTCACTGCACTCATTCTGTAGTCAGTTACAAATCAAAGCTTAGTAATACTTTCAGGTGTGTTTCCATGTACTGTCCTGTGTGCAGTTATGGGTAGGTGAGGTGTGTTTACCTGTAAGGAAGCTGAGCCACATTGATTTAGTTGCTCATCCAGTTAGCTGTGAACTCAGATCCAGCTTTTCTATACTAGTGCTTGCTCCATTCCCGTTGCCTTTTACTGTAAAGCTTTCCATTACAGGCCCATTCTTCCATGACCATTCCTCCTCTCTCTGAATTCTCTCTCGTGTGGAAATGGCAGAGAATCTGGGCTTTCTTCATCCATGCTCTTCAGTGGCTCCCTTTTTATCTCTTTTGTTACATACTGGCATTGCTTAAAAAGACTTGGGAGGAAATAGTTACTGCTTTTTAAAATTTTGACAATCATCATCAGATTAGATGGAGTTCAAGTCCCTTACGAGGGCTTACCAGACCTTCCAGCCTTTCTTTTCAGCCTCCTTTCTTCCCTCTGTGCTCCAGCCACTTAGAACTACCTATGTATGGTTCTCTCCTGTATTATGTACTCTTACCTTTGCTCTGGTTCTCTCTCCTTTATAATAACGTGTTATTATATTAATGTAATATTTTCTTTCTCACCAAGTTTAGTAATGAGACCCAGTTCTATATTACTGTTGTTGACCAGTGTCCTGAGTTCTTCTGGTGGGTTTTTCCAAAATTAACACCCAGTTCAGATCAATACTGGTAAGCTGTTAAGAGTATGGAAGAATAGGGACTTGAACTTTATGTTTTCCCTCTGCATACTATTAAGCACTACTTTATTTTTCAAGGTTATTTTTTGTGTTGTACCCAGAAGTTCAGTTGACTGTAAGCAGTAACCCATATAAGTTTAGTTGCAAATGCAGAATAATTTTCTTACATTGTCTCTTAAATTCCTTTTGACCCTGTTCTTTCCTTTGTGCTGTGTATCAGAGCTGGGAGACTAGAGGATAGACTAGAAGGTTGTATTTATTACAGCAGAGATAAATGTACGTGGCATGGTTAGTCAGAGATGGGGAAATTCATCTGCAAATAATTAAATAATTTCTGTGATAGGGAAATGGCTTAAATCAATTTGTCTTAGACTTAGAAAAGATAAAGCTTATGTGAAAGGACACTGGTGTCTTTGCTAGCACTGGCTATTTTTAATAGAGTTCCTAGGATATAGCAAAGCTTGACCTATATACTATGAGCTAGCAAGGCAGTTTTGACCTATTTTTAATTATTAGAATATTCTTTCTATTAGGTATCAGGATGTCTGTTCAGTTGTATTACTTATGACCAAATTGAGATTTGACTCACTGTTCTATTTTGTTTTGTTTTTTTTCTTCATAAATCAGTGGCTAATGTAGTTTCTGTATACTAACTGGTAAACTGCAGATTCTCTGAGGGGAAGGAAGTGTAGACATTGGTATTTGCCTTGGTTCTTTTGGTGGCACTCATCTGTAAATGGCAGTTAATTATGAATGTGTGTGTTTAATGGTTTTTTGCGGAGATTGACAGATTCAGAAAGTAGTATTAGTGTCACGAGTGGATGTATTAACTGTCCTTCTAAACCTGTGTATCCCGGCCAAAGAGCTGGGGGTCTTTGAGCAGTGGGCATAACGTTTTTTGTGGCTCCTCAGTCTCAGCTGCTGGGTTGTGGGGATATAGCAGACAGCCCTCAGAGACCAAGGACTGGGCATTACGTTTGTTTCTAATAATATCTGGAATTGGCTCAGCTGCTTTGAGTGAAGTAAGGGGACAAAGACTCTGATTAATATTGGCATTTTATGTAGTTCACACAAACTCCATTATTTGCCAGAGGCTAAAACTCTTTGTTATGTCTTCACCACTACTATTATAACGTCTCTGTAGCTGAGTTAGAAGATAGGATGATCATTCTTACAAAAGCATTTTTATTGTTTTGGGGTTTAAGTGCTAATTGTTTAGGGGAGGAGAGAGGAGGTCAGGTGCACAAGGCCATCCCAGCCCCTAAAAAACACCAGTGTGCTGTAGCAGATGTTGATAACTAATTTGTGATCATTTTGTCTGGGTCATAGGATGGTGGGGGGGCTAGAGATCTATGGGGCAGGGGAAAAAGTTTAAAAATATTTAGGGCAGGAAGATAGATAAAGCTTTTTCTTGTTTTTATTGAGAGCCTTGGATTTTTTTCATCTGTTTCTACCCCTTCCCCTCTGCCCGATTGTCCTCTGGGTTTTAGCTTCTTGTTTTCTTTTGCCCACAAAAATAATTATCCACTTAATTGCATGGACTACTCTGGCTTATTTTTACTTTCACTCTAACTACAGTGGCACATACCCCTTTGTGTCTGGGGGAATCCGTATACATTCACTGGCCGTTATGATAATTTATCGTGACACAATAATTCATATTAATTTGACAAATATTCCAGCCAGTTTTGTGTTTTAGGTCCTTTGTTACTTTTAGAAAATCTCAAGAGCTTGAACACTTTATAAAAGGTAATTTTTTGTCTGCACAACCACGGATGTTAGTTACCCCTTGCTCCCAGGAAGGCATGTTCACATTCATGGATGCTCCAAAGATGTGTGAATTTTAATAGATAGAAGTAGGAGACATGAGGTCCCATTAAACGCCCCCTCCCCCCGTCCCCCAAATCAGGACCAGGAATAATTGTTTGGCAGCTGTGTAGATGAGTCAGACAGTAGCGTATGATATATGGTCCAGGATTTGTCTCCTTGGCCTTATGGGCTCCAAGTCTAATTGATTGGCACACTGAGAGGGGAACTGTAAGGATTATAAATTGCACAGAGCGTCATGGTCTAGTTTATTGTTTATTATTTACAGGCAAATTTACAGGAGGAACCAAATTAGCATTTCGAAGATTGGTCAGAAATAAGAGGCAGTGGTTGGATGACTGGATGCTCTGCCACTGCTGCATCCAGCCTCAGTGTATAGGGGTCTCACTGTTGGAAGACTGTTCACGGACCCAAGTTTCCTCTTCTCTCAATAGTGCTGGAGATGCTGTCACTGTTGGCTTTTGTACTTTCCCCCCAAGACTTGCTGTATTCCCAGTATCTAACGTTAATACCTATATGTTTTGCTTCTTTAAGTGCCTATTTAGGCATTTGGCAGACACCTCATTGTTGCACCATGCTCTTCTGTTGGTGCAGGAATGGTGGTAATAGAAATAAGGTTTGACGTCAGTCAGTTAATACAGTGCTTCCCCGCTCCTATTGTGTGAGGACACAGAACAACCGTATTTGTGTGACACACTGGCTAAGGGGATCAGTATCTCTTTGTGTTAGTTGGAGGCTCTAAGAGTCTCATTCTGGAGGACTGTGAGTGCTAGGCTTTATAAGTGCATTTAATGGGCCATCGGGATTTTTGAGCAGGGGATTAACATGCCCAGAATGGAATTTAAGGTTAGTCTGGCAGCAGAGTATAAAAAATGGATCAGAGAAAGTAGAACCCTAAAACCTGGATTAGCTGAGTTGAAATGATATAGTTAACTAGGGAATAGAAATAAATAGTAAGGAGACTGAGATAATATCAAAATACTGTGACAGAGGTAAAATCAACAGGGCTTGACAGCAGCTAGAATGAGAAATGGAGAGTAAAAGCCAGAGGTGGTGCTTCTGAGCCTGGGTTGCTAGGAGGTAGGAGGATGGCAGAATAATTAGTAGAAATAAGGACTATAAGTATAGAAACAGGTTTGGAAATAAATTTCTCTTTAGGGCATATTGAGATCTAATAGGTGTTCATATTTCAAAGTGTAAAAGGAAGGTCAGTTATGTCACTGTTCAGAGAAGTTGACAGTATGGAATGGGTGATGGGGCTTGCAGGACCTCTGTGAGTTTTCTGCGGTTCATAATATGGCCTTTAGCCTTGCAGACTCACACACACAAGCAGGATAGAGCCATCTTTCAGGGATTGATCCGCAGTGATCAAGTTCATGTGACTGGTGGATAAAACTAAAAACAGTCAAGGATCGCTAGCACAAGTTTGAAATAGTTGTGTTGACATGACCAGTACATTGTCATTCAAGAGGCAGACAGACTGGCAGACGAATCGGGTCATAATTTACCAGGAAGTTGCCTGGTAAATGTGGCATCGTAACGAGACATTGCATGGCTGCTCAGATGTTTAATGGCCTTCATCCCCGTGGTCATGGATTTGTCAGTGGATGGATTATGATTCACACACCTAGATTATGTATTACACCCTTTTCCTTTAGTGTCTGTCTCTTTTCTGTTTCCGTGTCTCTCTGTTCTTTCTGACTGCCTTATTTTTAAAGTATATTTATTTTACAGACCGTCTTTATAGTCAAGTCTTGCATTGTTATTAATTTGCTGTACAAACATGTATGCACACACACATCAAGAAAAGATAAAGTTTATTCCTTCAGTGGTTTATAGTTAAAAGATATATGTTCCCAAAGTATACTGTGCTTATTTGTCTGAGAAGTTTTCCGAACAAAGTCTTGACTTAGAGGAAATTACATCTGGGGGCTTGGGTGATAATATGGGAGGCCAGGAAGGAGAGTAAGGCCAGAGGAGCATTACGATGACACCCAGGTTTCAAACTAGGGCAACTGAATGCTTTTGCTGAGATTGAAAATTGAGTGGGGGAGGAGAATCTACAGATGTGTTAGGAAGGCAAATTTAATGTTCTTTCTTTTTTCAATTGAGTAAAGTTTGAAGTCCCAATGGCCCATCTAGGAGCACCTCGGTCTGGTGCTTCAGAGAAAGATACTTGTGGCAGTGCATGGTGATTGAGGCTTGTGTACCAGGCAGTGTTCTGAGTAATTTGCATTAACGCAAGCCTCACAGCAAATAGAGATTGTCATTAACTCTTTTACAGGTGAATAAACTGAGGTACAGAGCTGTAAAAGTAAATTGTCCAACTAGGTAAGGGTCAGATTTGTGAATCGTTAGCGTGTAGGTGCTGATTAAATTTGTGCCAATGAAATCTCAAATGAACCTAAGTCTTGTCAGTTATTTTAAAATGGATAGTGAGCTGTTGAAAGATTTGAGATTCTTACTGTAATGAAGCATTTTTCTCCTGGTAGCAGATTTTCATAGGTGTCAGATTTTAGAAAGTGTAGTCTTACAGGCAGACACTTGTTTGATTAAAGAAAAAACATAACTGTCCTTAAACTTTTTAGCTAATCCTCTAAAAGAGGGTTGGGGAACACGTGTCCTTTGAAAGCCAACTCAATCCTTTGCACACAACTAATGTGAAAGAACTTGAAACAATACTGTCCTCTGCAGACGAATGTCACATGTATTGTTATTCAGCATCTTGTAATGATTGTGTATTGTTGGTTTGTAGAGAGTGGAAACTCTTAACAGATCATGACCAGGAATTTTTCAGTTACTGGCTATTTTAGTTGCTGTAATCATTCCAATTGGTGACTTCTCTTTTATTCCATTACTTCTTCCTTCCCACTCAAAAAGGTTCTTTCAGTAAAGATCTGAGTGAGAACCTCTGTCATTGTCTGGAAGTGTCTTTATTTTGCACCTGCTTTCATGGTGCTTTTAATTCGTTGTGGAATTCCAGCTGACAGTGGTTTTTCTCAGCATTTGGAAGATTTGTTTTCTGATGAAAGATCAGCTGTCAGTCATATTGTTTCTTCCTTACAGGTTATGTGTCATTTCTCTGGTTGCTTTTAAGAATTTCTTGTCTTCGGCAGTCTGCAATTTTACCATGATGGTCTCAGTATGAATTTATTTTTATCTTGGGACTTAGTGTGCTTGCCCACTCAAAGATTTTCGCCTTTATATTATTGCTGAGTCTCAGCCATTATCTCTGAATCACATCTCTTCCTCGTTCTTTCTGTTCTTTCCTCTGGAATTCCTGTTACGTATTACCTTAGGTCACATATCTTGGACATTGCTTTCTATTTGCATCTTTTGTTATCCACGTTTTTTTCATTTTGTAAGTTCTTTGTCCTGGGATCTGAGTAGTTTCTTCAAATATGCCTTCTGTTTTACTTTTTTTCTTTTCTCTCCTTTTTTAAAATTATAAAGGCCCTTTCCCCTCTTCTCATACCTCCAAGCTGCCTTTTCTTAATTTATTGTATCCTGTTCTTTGCCCTGGTTTCTGTTGCTTTTTCTTTTTTAATCTCTTTGGTTACTTTAATCAAGAAATAACCAAAATTTCAGACTGTAAAAAATAGAGAATATTATAATAACCTCCCATATGTACCCGTTACCCAGCTTAAGCAGTTATGAATTCTGTCTTGTTTATATCCCTACCATTTACAAACATGTTATTGTTTTGAAGCCAGTCCTGGGCATCATCTATTTAAATCATAAATATTAAAAAATACATATTTAAAAGATCCTTTAATCATTTTTGGCATACTTATTTTACATCTTATTACACACTTTTTATTTTTTGAGTTCTGGGGTCTTAACCATCCTATTTGTTTGCTGGTCCCTCATTATGGTGGACCAGTCCCTTGAGTAGTTTTCGTTATTTCTAATAATATGGATGTAGCTTTTTTCCTATGGTAGTTGTGTGTGCCTTAGATTATGGAAATGTCTTTATGCAGTGATTTTGATGATTTATTTCTCTTTGGCACACTAAGTGCACACATTTGGAGCTTGTGGTTTTACACATCATGTATGAAATAAAAATTTGAATAGCACCTACACAAAACATGGGTTTGGGTTTTTGTTTTTCATGGGGACTACACCCTCCTCTCCCAAGCACCACCCTGCTCCCCTGAAAAGGAGAAGCACAGTAAATAGCTTTCTTACTACTTAACAGCCTGATTGACAGTTTCTCTAGGGTCCCTACTTCCTTCAAACCACTATCATTGTGTTGTGAACTTTCACTTTGTGCTCTTTGTTTTGTCTTTGTTTCTAACACTTGAATATCTATCTTCCTTCTTTTGGTGCTCTGCTATATTTTTTCTTCTATTTTACTTATTTTTAAATAAGCATTTTGATTATTTTTAGAAGAAGGGAAAGTTTGCTGAGCCTACTACTGTGTTACCAGAAATCATGTTTCTACCCATCTATTTTAAGGTGATGAGTCACAGATTTCTTAAGTATTCCATACTGAGAGTGAGGGCTGTGTGTGTGTGAGTGTGTTTTAATCTGGTACACTGCTATTCAGGTAACATTTAAAATGTGTTTCCATTTCATATGGTCAGGTAGAAAATGCACTAAATTACACATTCAGACTTGTATTTCAATTCTAGGTCTTATGTTCATGTATTTGTCCTAGAGTCGATAGTCCTATTAATTTATTCTCATATTGGTCAGAAATGATGGGAATATCTCTCATTTAATATAATAGAAGAATATTTAAAAAGGCAATTTTATTGCCAGACAGAATCTTTAAATATAAAGAGTTCCAATAAGTCAGTAAGGAAAAAACTCATTAGGAAATGGCAAAGGATAACCACAAACTGTTTATAGAATAGGGTGCACATTCCTAAATGAGGCTCAGCTTCATTTAATTTGCAATTTATAAAATTGAAAATAAAATTATAGTAAGATATTTTTAACTTATTAAATGTGAAAAAGTAGTCTGATACTCTGCGTTCAGGAGGATGTTGAGAAGTGGGAATACTCATACGCTGCCAGTGGGAATATAAACTGAAATTGCCTCCAGGGAGGACAGTTTAACAGTTTATCTGTACAGATCAAATGTACATTTGGTGCATAGTTGGAAATATCAAAAGATTTGAAGCGATGTACGTGTTCCTCAGAGGAGACGGCTTAAACGACGGTACGCCCACACGGTGCAACGCTGTCGGTGACTTGTGTGGAATGAGGCAGTTACGTGGAAATGAAATGATCTCCGAGGGAGGATTACCTGGGAGAAGCAAGGTATAGAGCAGTGTGGTGTGCCAGCATGGAAGGGAACATACATGGCTTTTCGAGGTGTCAGGTATCTGGAGGAAAGTGCAAGGCACTGGTCATGGTGGTTCCCTTGGGGGAAGAACTGGATATCGATAAGGACCCAGGGAAGGAAGAGAAACTTTATTCTTCACTTTGAAATTTTAGGTGATGTACGAGTGTTGCCTATCACTTTCATGGAAAGCAGTTTTAATGTGTGTGAAGAGAAGATACTGGTAAGGGAGGAAGGACCCTGTGGTGCTGAATTTGGATGGAAGATACTAGTGTGAACTAATGATTATTCTCAAAAAAACTTTGCTGAAGGAGTCAAACAGTGAGATAACAGAATGGGGAGAGTTATTTTTCTTTAGAAATTGTTGAGTGGTAGATACTATTGCATGTTATTGCTTTGACGAAGAGTGAAAAATTAGAAAAATGATTCAGGAAAAGCCTATATCATTTTTAGGTTGTATGAGTTGCTGTCACATCCGTTTCAGCATGTTGCCATGCCATGGCTGATGGTCATATGACAAATGAGTCACATCGTGAGATAGGCACTATGCTCACGGCTTGATGTGCCACCTACAGAATTTTGTGAATGAGAAATATTGAGGAAATACTTTTATCTAGCAGTTGATCTTCTTAACAAGTTGCCCTTTTGATTTAGTACCTAGAATTAGCACAGATTATTAAAAATGAGAATATTTTGATCATTTTATAGAAGTAGAAATTAAGGAAGTTGCTTTAGACAGAGACTCTAAAACCCAGTTATCAGTTCAGCACTTATTATTATTTGATGTTCAAATGTGATTCATGGCGAATATTGTGAAATTTGGTGCCTTTCAAAAATGTATACTCGGTAACTTACGGAGATTTTTCTTTTTCTTTTGAAACAAAATTACCGTCTCCAGAGACTTCTTACCTGTTTGTGCACTGTGCCTTTTCCCATGCCATAGGCCCTCTGTCTTGGGATTCCTTCCTCTCTTGTGCCATCTACTTATTTATAAAATCCTATTTTACCCTTTAAAGACACAGGTCACTTGATACCTTTTAAGAAAAACTCTTTCCAGTTCCTTAACAAAATAGTAATGTCCTCATTTGCACTCCCAGAGGACTTTCATATATACTTTTGGACCCACCCAGTGTTTCTGAACAGGTGTGGGGAGCGCAGTGCTGACAGTGAGTGGGTGGACGTTGGCGGTGCTGGACATCCCTTAATAAGTGGACAGTCCTGTATAATGGGGCCAGAACCTCATTTTGTTTTACATTTAAACAGTTTTATATTTTCATGGTAATGCATACAAAATTAACCAGAAATACAACTACTGTGTAAAAATCAAGGGAAGATCGTACTTTGTTTTGTTTTTAAGCTGGCTGATAGGCTACTCGTGGCAGTTGAATGGATCATAAGTCTAAGGCTGTATTCCTAGGTTCTTGGCACTCACAGTGAACCTTAGAGGCAAACATCTGACTATACTATGTTTTACACTTCAGACATGTGGACGTTTACATACTGAAGTACATACTGTTTCATTACAAATTTTTCTCTCATCTTAATTAGGACATTGATGTATATTTTTAAATTGTGTGTAGATATAGTATTACCGAGTCATAAAATAGTTATAAAAGGAGTTATCTTAAATCTTAAATGATACTTGAGTAGGGAGGAGGAGGAGCAAAGGTTTAAAAAAGTCAAAGCTCTAAAATTTCAACATTGTTACTAAAGTTACTTTGGTATTTTTTTAGCGGGGGGGGGACATTAATATCTACAAATGGTTGAGTTAATACCTACTCATCTGACACACAGGTGACTTTGTTAAAATAAAAAAAAGTTCGAAGAACTGCTTCTAGTAATGTGGCATCACCTTTAGTTCTGTCCTAAAGTGACCTGCACAATATTTTAAATCCTGTCCTCTAAGTTTGCTCATACTTGAGTCCATCTTGTAATTTTGGGCAGTAAGTACACTGACTTCTTCATATCTCTCTAGGTTCTCAAAAGGGAATGTACTCCTTGTTTCTACTCAGTTGAATAACTCAGGCTGGAGGGAGCCCCATTTTAGCTCACCAAGTCTCCTGGGATTATAAAACCTGCTGGTTAAAGAGTTGCAAAGAGGATCTGCTGTTTAATCGACAAGAATAATGTATAGGAGAAATCAGTGGGGGAACTTTTAACTATGCAAATGTTAAAACTGATTCCCTTTCTCTCCTGATTTTCTGACTTTTTACCAATGACCTTATTTGGAAAGATTTTCTTATTCAAGGAGTCACTGGTTGTTTTGTTTTTTTTTTTTCTCTCTGAGCTATGTGTTATAGTTTTTTTTTTTTAAACAAAAATTGTACACCAAGGCTAATCCCTTGAGTGTTCATAACCTGTAATATTAATAATAAATAACTGGTATTGATAATACCTGATATAGCCATGATCATTTCAGTAAGACATAAAGCAGAATCCACTGTCTTAATTGGACTAAAATATACATCTTTACTACTGATAGCACATGGAAAGACACAATTATTTTGTACCTGTTGTTTCCTTCACAGAGCTAGTGGCATCTGACAAAGAACCATGCTACCTGGCTGAAACTCCAGGATGGAAGTAATGCACAAGTCACTTTATAAAAGCCAACACTGTAAATCGTACGTAATGGCTATATACAAACTAGTAATCGAAGTTAACAACCTTAGAAAGCTTACAGTTAGCTTACAAGTGGCTGTGTGATTACTAACGCAGTAGCTGCTCAGCAGCCTTCCAATCCTTGGGAGGCCACTGTGCTGGGGAAGATGACAGGCCGTGGGAGCACACCCCCATCTGGCTCACATTTGTCTCCTCACCCCAAGACCTCATTCTAGTCAGACTTTTCTTGGCCTTTGCTGCCGCACTCCACTGTGTTTAATCACAGAGGACCAGGTCTTAAAAGTACCAAGTAGCGTTTTTTTTTTTTGTGACTAAAAAAAGGTCCTCAACAGAGCTGGCACCTTTTTGGAAATCATCTGTGGGATCACATCTTAGCTGACTGACTCGGGGTAGAACAAGCAAAGTGAGAGTATGGATACAAGAAGAGGTGGTGGTTTCTACAAGCGCAAATAGTGTGTTTCCATTATTTGACAACTACTCAGCACTAATTTTCCACTATTGATTAATTTTTTTAAGATAGCAATGACCGTGAGTCAGTTGAGGTTTAGAAACAAGTGAACTTTTTGTGGCTGTCTCACTGTCTATTAAAATGGTATTAGGGGGAAAAGTTCGAAGTTGTATGATTTTCTAAGAAACAATTTCTCCCGTTTACTTTAATAAATATTAAAATTATATTGTGATATTGAACAGAAAAAGTTATTGCAGTCTGATCCTTCAGTTATCCACTTAAGAGTATGGTAATGTGGAAATAGCATTTGTTTTCACAGTTGCCTTTAGTGTTTGGGTGTTACCCCTCTGTGACATCTGTGGTTGCATTGGTGGCACAGCAACTTTACAGATTTAGCCACAATTTTGATACTTGCCACTTTAATGTATAAACTTAAGAGGTTTTAGAAATTATGTTACTGTAATATTAACTTCCCCTGAGCTTTGGACCCTTTCAGGATATACTTTTTTTAACCTAAACGTTTTTTTAAAAATTAAATTTAAGGATTTAAAATGTTTTTCTGTTTATTTCCATTAAAATAACTTATGGATGTAATCATTGTATTTCGTTTAGGCTATTTCAGATCAGATAAACAACAGGAGAGTTCTTGAGTTAGAACTACATTTTCTAACTTCCTATCTGTAAACAATCTTCTTTTATTTCTTTAATAATAGATTTATGTGAATTTGGAACAGTCTTACTGGGTTATTCTCCAAACTTCCCAATTTTGTATCATAGTTGGCATTTTTGTTTAATGATAACTGGTAATATCTTTGGCTTTTTTTCCAAAATCCAAATATGATCATGTCTGTTTTCTTGCTTAAAATTTTTTACTAGTTTCACTTTGCCTAGGTCAGTGCTTCCCAAACTTACACCTCGGCAGAAGAGTGGCACACCTCACCTGGCTGGCTAATCGTCATTAACGTCTACTAAGCGCTTAACATGTGACACTATTCTGTGCTTTTACATCTATTTATTGTTTTTACTAGCGTCTTAAACTTTCTGTGAGAATTTTGCTCATCTTTGTAATATTTTTAAATTAAAAAAGGTTTTTAAATTACTTAACATCAAGTAAAATTGATAGTTTCAAGATACTTTTCATATTTGTCTTTTGTGACTTTTTATAATTCCAGGCACACCTCATAAGATACCTCAGTTTGAGAAACATGAGTTCATTGGATCCAGCGCACATTTCTGTGTATGAAATGTGGCCTGAAAGACATACTTAAATACTAGCCCAGTTTTTAAAAGTAATTATATTCAGTAGACATGATTGTCAAATTGCTGTGTAGGTTTCTAGCCTGCCCACTCTTGGTGCCTGTGCCTGGTTCTGGACCCTGGTTCTGGGTGGGCACTGGTCCATGAAGGACACTGCAGTTGTGCTCTGAGCCCTGACGCCTGACTCGTTCTGTGATTATACGATTCTTCGTACTGGGTGTCTTACTCACTTCGTTTGCTCTCCCTGAAATGGTCCCACGCCCCTAATTTCTTCTGTTTCTTGACAAGTCAAATGTCCCTTCCCCAGGGAATCCTGTCTAAGCAGCATCCATCTCCAGCAGAGCCAGATCCTCCTCTGTGCTTCCAGCCCCTTAGTCACATGTCTCTTAATGCCTAGTGTGTATGTAACGGTGTTCGTAACCTCTTTCCTCATTGACTGTGAGCTCTTGGAGGGCAAGACCTAATCTCATGTCAGAGACAGTGCCTGGCAGCTGGCAGGTGCAGGAAATGCTTGCTGAATGAATGGGTGCCTGAACAGGCAAGCTCTTTCTAATTGGTGTTCGGTGTAATCCAGCTTCACTTTTAGAAACTGACTTGCTCTGAGCCAGCGTGTTCAACCAGTGGCAGCCACGTGACGCATGCTTCAAGTCTGGTGTGGTGTGGTGTAGAGTTACTGTGATCCTGAATGATTCGACTACATGTCGTTGTGAGTTACTGATTGCAATAGCCTCTTATTAGTGCCTAATGTTTTATCTCATTATTTTCAGGAATTGTTGGATAAGTATTTAATAGCCAATGCAACTAATCCAGAGAGTAAGGTCTTCTATCTGAAAATGAAGGGAGATTACTTCCGGTACCTTGCGGAAGTTGCATGTGGTGATGATCGAAAACGTAAGTATGTTTGGTTTACAGTAAAGCTAAAATGTAAAAGAGAAAGGGAGGATAAATGGGCACTCTGCCAGTAGTTTGTGTGTGGTCTCCAAGCCCTTTGTGACTTTAAAAAACATTTTGGAATCTGTGTATAAAGAAAGTTAATAACATTACCTTGTATTCTCATAAATGTAGCCATGAATTTACACTTTGTGCCCTTTAAAAAAATTTAACTCATAAACTTTCCGATTATACTTTGATATGATAAGATGTTAGTAAAAATAGGCTTCATCTTTTATGCTTTAGAATTTGGTTTACCACATTTTTAGCCCCAGAGTTCTTTGCATATGCATTGATTGACTTTGTTAGGTTATATGACCTTTATAGTGTCATTATACCTTGAAACATAAGATCAGTGGTGGAAAGTACATATAGAAAATAGAAACAGGATGCTTTACTTTTTCTGTTTGACATTAATTTTTTAACTACTCCCTGCTTTGAAAGATCACAACATCGACTACTAACTGTGTGTAACCAAATTTCTAAGAAGTGAAATGAGAGTATTATTGCTGGTATATAATTTGACATGAGAAACATAGACACGGGAAAAAGAGTGACCGAATTGCCTAACTTGATTGTTAAAAAATCAAAGGAAATTTTTTAGCAGTGGACTTTGTCTCCTGGACTATTGGTAGCTCAGTATAACATAGATCCTATTAAATTTTTTGTATGTGCCTGTTACCAAATTTATCAAGCCAATTCTAGGTAGAAGTACCACTTAACTCCTTATCTTTTTCAAATAAGTCTTATTTTGTTCTTAGTTTTACCCCATCCAAAAAGAGTATGTACTTCTACCCCCCCAATAGTTGCTGTGGTCTCCTTCCCCCACAAAGTTACTAACTGAAAGACAGTTTTAGCATCCGAATATCAGTGTAATGGAAAATATAAAGAGAAAATTGTTATACCCTGCTGTAACAAAATCTATATACTAAACTTTCTGTGTTATTGATGTATAATTTCTAATGCCTTAAAAATAGGCAAAATTGAAGGTGACAGATAGTACATTGAAACATCAGCAAGTCAGAGGGATGTCTTTGGGAAATTGGGACATAGCTCCACCATTAATCTGATTCCACTCTTTCTGGCCGACTGGCATTTCCTAGTCCTGTGTATAGACTACTGCAGTGGTCTGGGATTTGTGGGATAGTCTGTATCTACGGCCTGGGAGCTGAGACACTTTATTCCTGCTCATAGCAGTGCTTGTGTAGGTTGCCAGACAGCAGAGCTCCTCTGCATGTAGGGCTGGACCAGCCATTTCAGAGGAAGGAAGATGAACACATTCGGGTCACAAAGGGATAATTTATTTTCTGTTAAGTCAGTGCTGCCATAATAATGGGCCAGTGGCCTCTTTCAGAAAACCCTCCCTTTCAAGATATGGTTCTAACTAGATTAGTGGTGGTGCTACTGGCTCAACTTTCTCTTTTTTTAGGAAGGTGACATTTCTGTTAGGCCAGTGATCAAACTCTGGTCAGAGTAGATTTTGTACTGTATGTTGGCACTTTTATATTGCCTTTCACATAATACATCTTGATACTAAAGATAAGTATCATTTCTACAGATAAGTCACAGTAATAGAGGTTTTGGTGGCGGTCATCTTTGTAAACTGTTTTCATTATTTTGGGAAAGAGTATTGCAGCCAATTTCCTCTCAGTTTTTTTTGGAGAAATTGTGGGCATATACCAGCCAATTTATTTTTAATGCTTTATTTCCATGAAAGAAAACGCAGTGCAATATATATGACACACTATTGAATAGTACACTTAAAACTTAATGGATTTTGTTGATCAATGTCACCCCCAATAATTTTTAATTAAAATAAACAAACTGTTTTAGCCCTAGAGGTAGAAAAATCTGACGTACTGTCTTACAGTTTCTTTTTTATTAAACTGATTATAAGCCAGCAGCATTATAAACTAGTTTTTAAATACCCAGTACATGATAGTGTTTTTGGTTTGCTTGTGTGGTTTTAAAAGAAGGCTGCTGAGAAAAATGTGGTTCTGCCAAGAGCTAGTAGCATCATATGTTAAAGCCGTTGATAAGCTATATACTGGATGGATATTTTCAGTGTCTTTTTTTTATTTTTCATTTTCACAGAAACGATAGATAATTCCCAAGGAGCTTACCAAGAGGCTTTTGATATAAGCAAGAAAGAGATGCAACCCACACACCCCATTCGTCTGGGGCTGGCTCTTAACTTTTCTGTATTTTACTATGAGATCCTTAATAACCCAGAGCTTGCCTGCACACTGGCTAAAACGGTAAGATGCGTGTGTGTCCAGAAATCCCTCTGTAGCTAAGGTTATTTGAGTTAACAAGCTTATTAGTGTCTAGGTATTTTACTCGGCTAGCCAGGGATGATTTCTACTGCATTTATTTGGATATCTCCTTTTTCTTACCATCATGACCACCTGCCACTACCCCTCTCAGTCAATACCTTGCTCTCTCCCAGCTGTCGTTATAAGCAGTAATGTTTGTCTAAAGAGCACAATGATCTGAGTAATCAAAGAAATAGGAAAGAAATGTAAAGGATTAGAAAGTCATGCCTGCCAGGTATGGTCAGTAGCATAGCTGCATTCCTCAGAGTGTTTCAGAAAGGGAGACTACTGGAGGGGTTTTTGCAAAAAAAATACTAGTTTTTTATATTTTGGTTCTAATATATTTTGAACCAAAATATACTAGATATTCTAGTATATCTTTATATATTAGTTCTAATGTATTTTGGTAAGAAATATATTAGGCATAGCTACGGAGCTGTGTGTCCAGTAAAGAGCTAGGGAACGCTTGTTTACTGATTAAGTACGTATAGCTTTATAAGTTCAAGTCATACTCATAAGTTCTTAAACGGAGAACCCGAGGAAATGATTCCTCTGAGTTTTGTTTTTAATTGATAATAGAACGAACGTGAAGTGGATGGTCCTCTCTTGTAAAAATGCTTTGTAATCATAGGCTAACCAGTTTGTGTCAATGCAAATCAAATGTTGTTTACCATAAATGTTAACATTTTACCAGGCTTTCGATGAGGCAATTGCAGAACTTGATACACTGAATGAGGACTCTTACAAAGACAGCACCCTCATCATGCAGTTGCTTAGAGACAACCTAACAGTGAGTGGTTCATTCTTTTATTTCTTTTTCAGGAACGAAAGTACTTACATTTTGTTTTGGGCTCCATATCTCTTGGGGCAATTATATAACAGCTACACTTTCTCTGAGAAGATGAACATGTGTAGCTACATAAGTAAAAGTAGGAAGTGCTTGTAAGTATTTTATATAGGATAGCTAGTTTGTAGGCAGATTTTCTGGTTGTTGAATAGTCATTTTCTCAGACCTGAGAAGGCACTGATGGCAGGAACTCATAATCAATTTAAGAGCACTGACTATTTCATCGCATGAAGATGGATATTAATAAATTACGTTAATGTGGAGAATTTGTGTAGCTTCAATATTTTCCTTTGGTGGGTATATTAGCTATAGCAAGTTAGGGGCTTTGTAGATATTTGAACTTTTCTAAAATCATGTAAAGTGCCTTATTCTAATAAAATTTTATTTGTGCCTGGTCTGTAGGCATTTGGTAAGTATTAAACCTATACCTCAATTTATTCTAACTCTGCTTCTAGGCCAAAACCTCTGTTTTGCTTTTCTGTCTTTTTTGTTTTTTCTTTTGTTCTTTTCCCTACTTCTTATATAGGAAGACAATGAAAGAAAAAGTATGGAGTAAAAATATGGGTTGAGCTTATTTAGCTTCTTTTATAGGTTTAAGTAAATTTGGTAAGTCAAAATCACAGACAAAATGTGGAAGAAGGAAATATACCTTTTAATATAAATGTAGTTCTTCTGGCCCTTCCATTTGGTGCTTTTATCTTTTGTTAGGATTTTTTTTTTAATGTTAGCATCATATCTATTTGATTTTGCTAAACAGGGAAATTATGAAGATACTTCATTCCCAGCCATTAGAAATTCCCATAGTTGTAACAGGGTAACAATAGAATGATCAACAGAAATAGCTTTTATAGAATAAAAGCAAGTTGAGCTATTTTATCTCTTCTTAGGTATCTATGGTGCTATTTGTATTTTAACTGGTTTGGTTTTGTTTTCTCTCTTTTGGAGACAGTTCTTCAAGGATATTTGTTTTGTTTGTTTTTATTTATCTTATTATCTTAATAACTTAAAAGTTATATAAGATTCCATCTTTTCTGAAATTCAGAATCTTGGTGTTGGTTTAATAGAAATTCATTTTGTGAGCTATTGATATAGTTAATAAATATTGACTATTCCCTCTTCACTTTATTGTTCCACCCTAAAAGTAGGTCCTTAGAGATCAGTTTTGGTAATTTTTATATTCTCCTTGTCTCATGAACTCTTTTGGTACATCTTCATGTACACATGCTGCTTCCCACTAACTCGCATCACCCACTCCTGTCTACCTCTGCATCAGCACAGTCAGCTGGCTTCTTTTTCTATGATCATTCTTTAGACCCTTGAAAACAGTTGTTATGACCATGGTTCCCTGCCTTTTTTTTTTTTTTTTTTTTTTTGCCATCTTAATCTCAATTTATATTTCAATAGTGCTTTCACGGAGAGCTTTGGGCTACTCTGGGAGTGGAGAGAATAATAAATCCTAATGATGTTACTTTTTTTTTTTTCCCTGAAATTATGGAACTTACAAAGTGAGCCTTAAAAATGTACTCAAATAGTCTGTTATGTGTGTCACTTTGTAAATGCATAGTGAATAGTCTGTAGCAGTACACTTTGGGAAAGAGTTGATGGTGTTTGGGATTTTGAGAAATATAACTTCCAGTCTTAATCACAGTCTACTGTGTAAATAATTTATTGCTCTCAGAAATTACATCTTGATATAACAGTAGGATTTGATATGATTGTCTAATAACTACCATTTTTTCCCCCAGTTATGGACATCAGACAGTGCAGGAGAAGAATGTGATGCGGCAGAAGGGGCAGAAAACTAACTGCACACAAGGGTGTCGTCCTTCGGAAGAAACCTTTTTACACATCTCTATTCCTTATTCCATTTGGATTTCCTATAGCAAAGAAACCCATTCATGTGTATGGAATCAACTGTTTATAGTCTTTTCACACTGCAGCTTTGGGAAAACTCCATTCCTTGATTTGTGTTTGTCTTGGCCTTCCTGGTGTGCAGTTACTGCTGTAGAAAAGTATTAATAGCTTCATTTCATATAAACATAAGTAACTTCCAAACACTTATGTAGAGGACTAAAAATGTATCTGGTATTTAAGTAATCTGAACCAGTTCTGCAAGTGACTGTGTTTTGTATTACTGTGAAGACATGAAAATGTAGTTAATTGCAGTTTAAAGAGTGTTCTACATAACTTCTTAATTTCTGCATTCCCTCCCTTACTCCTTTTTTTGGGGGTTTCCTTTTAGTAAAAACTTTTCCATGTTTTTAATGTATTCCTTTTTGGTGGAAATTCAGAAGTATTAGATTGAACGGCAAAGAATTTGACATTTCCGGGCTGGGGGGTCACAAATTGAAATGCCTCCTGTATCACATACAAAGGGAGTCCTGTGTATCTGTGACAACAGGGAGTTTCCTTATTCACTCTTCATTTGCTGCTGTTTCAGTTGACAACTCCCCTTCCCAATAAAAATTCACTTACACCTCCCGCCTTTGTAGTTCTGGTATTCACTTTACTATGTAATAGAAGTAGCATGTTGCTGCCAGAATACAAGCATTGCTTTTGGCAAATTAAAGTGCATGTCATTTCTTAATACACTAGAAAGGGAAAATAAATTAAGTACACAAGTCCAAGACTAAAATTTTAGTACTTTTCCATGCAGATTTGTGCACATGTGAGAGGGTGTTCAGTTTGTCTAGTGATTGTTATTTAGAGAGTTGGACCACTATTGTGTGTTGCTAATCATTGACTGTAGTCCCAAAAAAGCCTTGTGAAAATGTTATGCCCTATGTAACAGCAGAGTAACATAAAATAAAATTACATTTTATAAACCATTTACTATGGCTTTGTAACAATCGCATACTCATTTTAAGGGACAGGTGAATTTACTACTTTCTGAAGTTTATTGATACTTCCCTTTTATGTAAAATGTAGTGATACCCATATTTCTGCATTGTAATACACTTGTCTAGGGATGTCTGGAAATGTATAAAATTGGCCTACGTTTCTTAGTGTTTATTCAAAGATCAGTTTTGTGGGCCATCTCTTCCTCAAATGTAAATGATACCTAGTTAAGTGTTATATGGAATAAAGTGGACATTTTAAAACTAGAAAAGTTAAGTATGTGATTGTGAATGCTTTGGGTGGTGTTAGAATTAAGGTTTAGCAGATAATGTCAAAGTACAAGAATACCTCGTTTAGTTTTCAAAAATTCCCTTTATAAACATTCAGTTGCATTGTTAGTGAGTTCTAAATAATTTTAGTTTTATATTAGCACTATGGCTCTTACTCACCTGTCTTAAGTATTATATTAGCTTGAGAATTTAAAGTCACAATTATCCTTGTAAGAATGAAAGATTGTCCTTTATCTCCTAAAATGTGACTAGGAAACAAGGTTTCATTTGCATTCGATTTGTTTCCTGAGGGAATATGAAAAAGATAATTGAATGGGACTTGGGGAAATATTCATTTAAATAAGATTAGAATTTTGGTCCACCAAAGTCTAACAGTAAAACTTTTTTTAAATAAAACTTTTAGTAAATGGGGGAAGAACATTGTGAATTAGGAAAAATGATCACGTAACAATAAAGTGGTTAAGTAGTGAATCAAGTAATCACTGAGTTATCAAAGTAACTTTTCTTTTGCTTAAACAATAGAAATTTATTACAGTTCTAGGAGCAGGAAGTCTGAGATCAGGGTACCAGCATGGTCAGGTTCTAGAGGGAACTCTTCCTGGCTCTCAGATGACCCACCTTCATGATATGTCTTCATGTGGCAGAGAGTGAGGCCAAACCAGTTTCTTAAAGAATAGATTATTGTCAGCATTTGGTCAGAAATTTAGTATCTCCTTGTTTTAGGAGAAATCAGCATCTTTACAAGGGGCCCAGCATGTCATATTCTCCTGACTGCATTTGGGCCTCCTTGCATTAGACTTACAGGATATTTATGGGACACTGCTGAGAGCTCAGTAGAAGAGAAGCTACCTTTCCTCAGGGGAGAAGGGTAAGGTTTGATGGTGAAGGGAGGTTTAAAGCCATGTCAGAGCTTTCTTTTTAACGTTTTAAATTATTTTTGAGATAGTTTATAGAAGTTTTAAATGTGATACCCATTTTATAGTTAGAACTTATTTGGCAGTTTTTCCTTTAAAATGTCATTTAGGTTTTAATAATTTAAAATAATTGGTGAAGATTATGTTTTAACACTAAAATAGAAGCATTAGGGATGTTTTTGTACTACATATAGTACATATAGTGCATTCAGTTATGATTTGTTGATCTTAGATTAAGAAAAAAATTTTTTGGACAGGGTTGGTAGCATACACATGTCTATAACTTTCATATTTATCAGTAAAGACTTCTTGCTAATTATAAAAAAACTAAGAAGAGATTAAAATATGTGGAAATTCTAGTCGAAGAGTAAAGTAATTCAAGGTCAGAATTTTAGTCATTTATCTTTAAATGGACTACTTATTTAAGGAGTTGAGCCATTCTAAAAATATTTGAGGCCTATATAGTCATGGATGTGTGACTTTATGCCTATATAGTCATGTAGTCATGGATGTGTGACTTTATCACAATATGAGCATGATTCTGTCTAGATGTCATCTGATATATATAAAAGCTAAAGGTTGTTTTAATTTAGGAGACTTTCACTTTAAACTGATGAAGGCAGTTATGTTGTTTTATTCTGCCATATCCCTGTCAATCTTTCCTTGTATAAATTGTATTTGATCAGCTTTGCAAAAGGAGAGTTGCCACGTATGTATATCGCGTATCTTTTGAATTTTGAGGCCGTTAAGATTACCACTATAAACCACCTGCCACCAACCCTTTTGATCCATGCAGTAGACGCTTAAGGAGCCTGTGGTACCTGAGGTTGTGGAGATCATGGTTGTGAAATCCAGTTTGGGGCAGACTTGCCATTCACACTGTTTAACAAGGTTTCACTTACTGGCGGCCCCGCCTTCAGAGCCAGTGCATTAGAGGGAGTAAGTAATACCCAGGATGAAAAGCCAGAGGCTTCTGTATTTTTGCTTTAAAATTAAAATTGAGCATATCCGGAAGCGGTCTGGCCTTTTCTTTGCAATTGTGGGAACCAAGATTGATTAAATGCATTCTGGTGCCCAGTCATGTGCTACAACACATTCATATTTAATCCTCTTAACTGCCCTGGCAAGTAAATTCCCCTTGACCCACAGGACATTTGATCGGAAAGAAGAAAAAATGAAATCATTTGGCCAAAGTTATATGTCTATAACAGGCCTAGAGTTTTAACTCGGATGCCATGCCAAGTTCATTTCTATGCCACTGTTTCCTGCTGTGGGTGTTTCAGCTTGCTTACTATGGCAAATAGGATGATGTGTTTATTTTTTTTCCTGTCGTTTGGAAGTTTGAGTGAGTTTTTTGTTTTTCTCTTCCTTGACTTCCCCCTTAATCTATTTTGCCCTTGGAGGAAAACCTCAAAAGCAGCTCCAGGATTATTAGGACATGTTGGACCTAACTCATGGTTATGGCAACAAGTCGAAGATCTCACATGATGGCCAGGGTCACAGGAACTAGCTAATGTTTGGCTTGAAACTGGGTAGGAAAACCAGACTCAATTCTCAGTAATTCTCTTCTGGACAAATGGAAAATAATTTTCAATGAAAATGATTTCTTACTATTCAGAAGATGACAGCTTTGATTTATACTTCTCTAGTAACATTTTTTAAAGATGTGAGTCCTCTAATCTCCAGAAAGTAAGGAATAAGCATTACCAAGCATTTGTCAAATTTATGGTTCAAATAGGTCCTCCTGTGTGCTTCACACTGAAGGTCCCTATGGTCAGTGTTAACCGTACACAGTTGCTTCATCAGAGTAGAAAGGCCTTCAGCCAGGGTTCAGTTCAGGCTTCCCACGGATGCTTGACTTCCCAGGTCCTGTTTTAAGCATCTTCACAAATACAACTCCATTCATAAAATTTTTGAAGTAGGTTTTTCTCCTGGATGAGGAAACTGAGGTATGGAAGCTCATGACATGGCCTAGGACTGGGTTTTATAGCGAAGACTTGGCTAAGTGGTGCTAGGATTTGAACTGGGGTTCAAAGCTGGTACTCGTGGCAACTGCCCTTTGGGAGATTAAAGCAGTAACAGTAGATCAGTGCTTTTTTTTTAAACTCTTGTTTGTGACCAGTTAGTGGATAGTGGAAACTTAATGGGTCATAGACAGTTATTTATTTTTATTTTTTTTAGTGAAATAGAATGGAAAATGCATGTTAATAAGTAATTCTATTAAATATTTTGCGAAACATTTATGTATGAGAACAGTGGGTTGTGATGTAAAATGAGTTGGAAAGCCATTTCTTCTAGTTAGTCTTAAAGGTTTCTTTGCAGTCCATGGCCTAGACTGTGGCCAAGATGTTCATGTTTTACAGTTGTGGATAATGTCAGTTTGTAACAATGACATTTTTGGGTCCCTTCCACTTACAGCATTCTGAGAATGGCAGTACTTTCTACTTTGGAATGTGCTGAGCAGTGAGTCCCTTAATGCCATTTAGGAAAAAAAGGGGAGACTCCTCTTTTGAGAAGACACTCTTAGTCTGCATTGCTCAATGGATTATGTAAAGATTAATTCTTTTATCTTCTTTCTGCAACATCACAGCTTTGGCGTAAGACTACTAAGGAAGTACTTAAACCCTGCAAGCATGGCAGAGTTGGGATTTACTCAACTGGCAAAGAGGCTTACTGGGCTTTTGTGGAATGCTTTCATGGGATAAAAATTACTAAGGGGGTTTGGAATTGAGTTGAGCCTCAAATAAGAATGGGTTGAGATACAGCTCTTTCAGGAATATTGGCTTCCCAAATACTTAATCAAAAGGTTTGTTTATAATAATTTAAACTAAAGATTTAGGAATTTCATTGTTAATTCAGACAAATGAAGTGATCGAGCCCCGTATGTTTGAAAGGCCAGGCTACAGAGAGTTAGCTTAGTTCTCTTTCACTTGGGCGTGTGCTTTGCTCATGCCCAAGATACAGGCTACTGAGGATAGCTTCTCATGGAGGCTGCCCTGCAGTGTAGGAATTATCATTTTTCTCTGACAGCCTACTGGTGTTTTCTAGCTGAAATTGTTGAAAACTAGAAGTGGTTTAAGGGGCAGCCAAATTTAGCGTGCATCCTGCCTTTCTGCCATGGAGATCTTGGGGCATCAAACCCACGTGATGAAGCTCAGGTTAACTGCACTTTTGAGGACATGTGGATGTGTATACTGGAAGGTGGCATTTAGTAAACATCCCTGTCACTCATCTTGGGACCTCCACTCCACACGAGCTGACCTGGACAGCTCGGGCCCCTGAGGAGACCAGATACTTGTTTTCTGCTGTGGTGACCAGGTTTCCACTCACCTGGAATTAGTGCTGGGCACTTTTTCTCCGTTCTAGACCTGTGGGTCTTTAGACAAGGCCCTGTGTTTCAGCCATTCTTCCTGAAATGTGTTCTTTCGGCTGTTCTGGAACTTGGTTAGAACTTCAGAGGAGTCACTGGAAAGATTTCTGAAGACCATTGTGTCCTGGTGGCACCACACTGCTTTGAGCGAGGAGAATAAATAGGACATGATTATTAATTCTTCCAAGCTAGATTTGTCTGTTCCCACAACTGCAAACTTGAGTGGTGTGGTGTGACCTTGAAAAAGTTGCAGTCTGGGAGGAAGAGGCGGGCTCCCATGTTCATTAGCTTGTTTATTCACTCGTTACACATCCTGAGTGCCTGCTGTGAACCAAGGACAGTACATACTGGCTGTTAGAACTTGTTACTTCACTTGAAATTATGGGCCTAACCTCTTTCAGCCTGTTTTCTTAAAAGTAGACACCCATCCAGCTTATGAGCTACTGTCTGAACGTACTCCTGAGTGTAAAGGGTGGGGGAATGTATGTACTCAGGTGGGAGAGGAGGAGCAGGCAGGACAGCCTAATTTCAGAACTGGAAAGTTCTAAGCAAGCGAAACCAGTCTTGTGCATAAGAAAATCAAGCACACTTTTAGCAGACCTATTGCCCTAGATTTTCAAGGACAGACAAAAAGAAATCGACAGTGTAACTTGGGAATGCAAAGTTTAAAAAAATATATTAAGCAGTGGTTTTGCTTCTAATTAGCATTCTCTGATGGAATAGAAAGGGGAAAGGTCGTTCTGTTGAAATAAGTGAAGAAAAATCAAGACTTAGAGAACAAGTGCCAAGAAGAAACTGCTATTTCTCAAGAGTTTACCACTTGGTAAGTGATTGATAGTGCCTCCAGGCCGTAATTATCAATATTAGACATGCCTCAGAATCACCTGGAGGGTTTGCTAAAACACAGAGTTTCTGATTTGTAGGTTTGAGATAAGTCTGATGAATAATGTGCTGCTCCTGCAGGCCAGGGCTTGATGCTTCGAGAATCTCTGTGTTAAGGAAGTGTGAAGAATTAAGCCAGAGCAAAAACCAGGTGCATTTCTCAGCAGGGGAGTAAAATAAGTCAGGTGAAGGATTCTGGGGTCAAGCAGCACACTGTTGGGTTTGTGCCCCCCGAATCTAGAGAATGAGAGGGTCTTCTGAGCGATGAAAATTTCTTGTGTTGTATATACAGCAAAAGAGCACAGGGGGCTCTCGTTAACTGACTTGGTCCCTCTCAGTCATTGCCCATTTTAACGGTTTTGTATTAATGGAAGAAAATACAGTTCTAATCCTGGCTAAGCAGATTTCATGGTCTGACAAGTTTCCAAGGGGATAATTTAGAAGAACAGCCATAAGGTCTTAGGTAAGGAGGCTGGGAATCCGGCTGCGTTCAGTATGAATGCAGGATCAGTAGGTAGGAGATTGGCCTAAGGCCTGAAATAGGAAGCCAGGGATATATCTCGATGATGGGCAGGACGCCCAGAAGCCGTGGTGGAAAATCATGTGCACTGAGTAATAGCTCCATGGGTCACGCTAGTGGCCCAATAGCTTCCGGTACAAGGCCGAGCACTTTAGTTCCTCTGTTTCTATTCACCAGTCCCTCCAGTTCCTACATTACCGATTTAAGGCAAAAATAAAATACAAAGACTTCTCTCCTTAAAAGATACAATAGAAGAAACAATACATAGGCTTTTAGTATTGCATTGTGTTGCTTTTAAGGTTTAGAGCTGTAGAAAAAGGGTCAGAAAGTTATTTCAGGCCAACCACAAGTGTTTCTTGTCAGGTATGAGACTCTGAAGTTATCTCTGTAAGTCTTGCTTAAGTTTGTGATAGGTCAAATAATGAAAAGGATAGAAAAGTACTATTCAGGTCTTCGTTGCCCACCTAGTATTTCCAAACCTGCATTTGGCACCAATAAAAGAGCTGGCCTCACTTCTCAAAGGGCCTAGTGAGGGGAGATGTACATAATGAACATATGAAACATCAAATATGCCAAATTGTGTTACATGTAGCAGCTCAAAAAATGAATGGATGAATTCCATCAGTGAATAAAATGTGGTGCATTATTGGACATGTCTGAGTTTAGGAAGGCGGGGAGGAGACTGCAGCCTGGAGAAGTGGAAAGGATTGCTGAGAAAATCACTGAACGTCCTGTGAACTCCAGGAAGCCTCAGGACTCTGCAGAGATGGTTCAGGAGCACTTCAGACCCAACAGCTATGCTTTGAGCTATTCTATGCAGTAAATTTCTGCAAAAGATTAGTTTTGGAGGTAGAGAGCTATACATAAAACCCCCCAAGGCTTGAAAACACTGAACTAGATGACAGTATGTGGGGGCAGATAACTTTCCTTTCACACTAAGTTCTGGCTGGACTAATAATCGAATGAACATGAAGGATTAACAGGAAAAAATAACCAAATTAATTACTTATTCGTAAGGGTTTTCCCCTAAGAATGTAGGACCCAGGACAAATCAAGCAGTTAACGGTTATATGCAATTTTGGACCAAGGGAGGCAGGGGTCTGGGATTTCAAAAGGAAAGCAGGTGATCACAGTGGCAATCTAATCTCACGTATTTATATTCCCTTGGGTCAGCTTTAAAGAATGACATAGCAGTTTAAATTTTAAATGTATTTGCATTATGCTGGAAATAATCAGGCTTTGCAACTAGTTACATTTATGATGAAAAAAATTTTAATGTAGGGGCCACATATTTTTTAAAAATTCTTTTGGGTGTAAGAGAATAAATGAAGACCAATGGCTCATATTACTAGTTGCTCTAATATGTCCTTATCATATTCCTCTGGCTCTTTATCTCCCCTCGCACAGTGCTCTTTATCTTAAAGGTATGGATCATTGACAAGTGAAAGATAAACCGCAAACTGGAAATCATAACTTGGATCCAGATTTGTGAATGGGAAGGATTACTTGAAATCTGGACTGTCCCTAAAAATCTAGGGCTTCTGGATATGAATAAATGGATCAGGTTTACTTTTTTAAAATTGGCATTTATGAAACAGCTAAGTGCCTTCTTCATAGAACTGTGGGAGGACACTAAAAGATGATCTAGGACCTACTAAAGTTATAAGCTGGATATACAGTGCTTGATGCTCAGGAAATAATTTGACATTTTATTGTATTAAGAATGGTACAGAATTGTTACGTTTTTGTGGGAGAATTTTTAAAAATTATATACAATTTGCAGAGATAAAATTTGGCTCACATTTTGGTTAGGTGGGCCATCAGTGTGTATGTGTAATACCTCAAATGAACAGACCAGGTTCAGTTAAGCCAAAACGCACAAAGCCGGCAACAATGGCTACCTGTGGGAAAAGATGCTGAGATTGTGCCGGGCACACGACGAACCTACACGTTCGAGTATTTTATTGGGAACTAGCCTTGAAACGTGACCAGGCAGAGCTGGCATTTTATCCCTAGCAATTTACCATTCACGTTGGAGAGACTGCCCCGCTCGCTCTTAAGTGGAAACTGTTCCGTCCTACGTGCGTAAACTTTAGGTGAATCAATATAGTAACAAAACCAACGTTGTTAGAACGTTCCAGAACAGCAGACACTGCACTACACAGCTAAAGTCGCGCGAAGGATGCAAAACAAACGAGCTGCCGGGGGGAACGTGCAGTCGGCGCTACCGTGCGTGAGCGGGCAGAGCTGAATTAAAGCTCCTGGAAGATTCCAGCCCCTGACTTCACGCGGACTTGGGGCCAGGGTTCCGGCAGCGCCCGCCGCGCCTCGGCCTGCAGCGGGGCCGGCGAGGACACGGGCCGCGAGGCGTGAAGCTCGCCCGCTCCCCTCCAGAGCCTTTCCGGTGCGACGGCGGGGGCCGGGGGGCCGGCCACGCGCCCCTCCTCGGGCGCCCCCGCCCGGAGGCCCGTCCTCGGCCGCGCCGCGCCCCGCGGCGGGTTCCGCGGCTCGTTCCGTGGAGCTGCTCCGGGGGCTCCTGACCAGAGCGGGGACCACTCGGGGGGAAGGCCAGCCGCGCCGCGGGCGGCTCACGCGCTCCGGCCTCCCTCGCAGCGGTCACGCGGGGACAGACGCGAGGCGGGGCCGGGGCACTCCAGGGCGCCGCGCCCGACGGGCGCCGGCAGAGCCCCGGAAGGGGCGGGGCGAGCGAGGCCTCCCGGGATGCCGCGCGGCGCCCGGCTTCCGGCTGCGGGCGGTGGCGGCGGCCGGAAGTGGGCCGGCCGCCCCCTGGAAACGCGGCCTGCACTTCCGGGGCCGAAGCCCGGCCCCCGTCTTCCGGTGGGCGGCGCGGGAGGAGGCCGGGGGTGCAGGGGCCGGGCCGCGCGGGGCAGAGCCCTTCCTCCCCCAATGTGAGGCGCGTCCCGTTCCTCCGTCAGGCGAAGGCTGCCCGGGGAGGGGAGCCGGCGGCCGGGCCGGCACCATGCGGCGGCGTCTCCTGCTCCTGACCAGCTTGGTTCCCTTCGTGCTGGCGCCGCGACCTCCGGACGAGCCGGGCTTCGGCTCCCCCCCGCGCCTCGGTAACGACCCCGCGGCGCCGGCGCGGCGCCCGGCAGCAGGGGCAGGTGTCCGGGTCGGGGGCGGGACGGCGGCGGCGCGCCCCGACCGTCTCGGTGTGCGCGGGGGGTGTGGCACCGGAGTTCGGGGACGGGATGGGGACGGACGCGTCTCTGAATGGGAACGGGAGCCTGGAGGGCGCCCCCGGGGCCCGGGCGGGGCCTGCGCCCTCCCAGGGTCCGTGTTAGGGGAGTGTGTTCCAGAAAGAGGGGAAGGTGGGGGAGGCTCGTGTGGGAGAGGGAGACGAGCGCCGGTCCCGGCCCCACTGGGGCGCCCCTGCCCGCGGCGGGCCTCGGGGGTGGGGGCGGGGGTGGGGGCAGGAGAGGGAGGGCCCGCGGCCCCGCAGGCGAACCTGAGCCTCCGCTGCGGTGGAGGCGGCGGTCGTGCAGCCGCCCCGCTGGGCCCTGGCGGTTTGTGACCGCGGGGAGCGCGGGCTGCGTGAGGTAGACGGTAACTCGCCGGCGGGGCGTTTCAGTCCGCCACGCCGGCCGGGACGGACGCTGCTGCGCTGCCTGCCTTGCCCGTGGCGGAGACGTTTGCTCGGTTCTGGGCCTGGAAAGGAGGGTCTTACTCCAATCGGATGTTCCGAGGAGACTGCATGTTGAGGATGGAGGTAGCGCTACGAGATGCGAAGTGAGGTGGAAGTTCGTTCGTGGGAACTTAGGCTTTCTGTTAGGGCTCTTTGTCTTTCCGAAGGTGACACACAAGGTGGTTCGATTCACTAGTAATAAAGCACGAAACGTTTCCCCAGTGCGCAGCCTTGTCGCTTCCGCCGATTTTCCCGGTCGTGTCCGTCCCGGATCCCGTCGTGGTCCAACTGACAGTGTCGTGCAGGCTGAAGCAGCTTCACGACTAAACACTTCGCACTAGTTCACCTGACACTTCTTTTTTTTAAATTTAATGGGCAGAAATTGTCATTGATGTTATCAAACGTGTTGCCTGTTCTCTCACCTGAACAGCTGCTTTGCGGTTGTCTCAAATTGAAAGGGATTGCAGGTGACGAGTTTAACGAAAGCCAAGGGAGCTTGATAGGTAGTGCTGAGATATGATAAGTCAATAGGAATTGAAGGAGAATTTTGAGATGGGGTGGTCAGGACGAAGGGGAAGTTTAGGGTAAGGACCCGCTCCATAGGGATTGATGTTAATAAAAATAAGCATTATTTTGAAATATTAAAATTTTCACTATAATACAACTGTTTCATCTTTATTATTCTGTTCACAGAAGGAAAAATAAGTAGCATGAATGCTAGGGATGCACATAGTATTGAGGAAAACCTTATATTCTAGATCAATTACCAACAACATTGAGAGACCATAAAGAATTTTTTTGACCATGTGTTTTTTATTTGTGAAGTGCAGACCACCAGTGCCAGAAGAATGCATAGACTTACCCATTCATTCACCATATGCAAGTATTATGTGTGGCACTGGAAATACCAAGACCAGACAAAAATCATCTTCAAAACACTTTTGGTATAGTGAAATAGATCCAAACAGGCAATTCGAAGGCAATCTGGAGGAGAGTAATAGAGCACAATCTTGCAGCTATCGTAGTTTCATGAAGGAGCACTGAACCTATCCTGTAAAGTGAGCCACGGCTCCCTGAAGATGATGTTTTAGTGCAGACTTTAAGGTTAGGCGGAGAGGAAAAGTAAGCACACCCCTGATGGGGATACTGAGGCCATTAGAGTTGAAATGAACCCTAAGGATTGTGTTTCGTTTTTTTTTGTTTTTTTAAGTGGTGGGGAAAAATTAGTCTCAGGAAGATGTAGCAAGTTGTCAGGTTCACTCAGTCAGTGATAAATGTATGTCTTGTGGGTTTTTCTTCTTTTGAAGAGAATTGACCTTTGTATGTTTGACCACTCAGGCAGGGTATAATTTGTTGCTTAACTTTAACTCTACCATTATTTAGATTTAATCAGTCAAGACCAGTGAATAATTTCATAAAGAGTATGGTTTATTGTTTAGTAGCCTACTGATCCTATAAATGTTCACGTAATCACAGGACTCAATCTCAGTTGGGGATGTGACATTTTCCGAAGGACAAACTATATAATACAATCCTGGCTTTTGTAGTACTCTATAGGTCACCCAAAATGATTTCAATTGAACTGTTATGAATTGCATAATTTAGGAAAGTTATGAGTCATGGGAACTTAGTCAGGATGATATCTTGTTGAAGTTGCAGCTGGGCGTATAAGTCTCACTTTGATTTCGAAAGTGGTTTCCCTTTGTATTACTTTTAGTAAATGAGGATGTAGTGGGTGGAAGGAAAAAAATATAGGTCACAGATGAGGGATGAAAGCTTTTATCTGAAATTTATATTTAGAAATTTACCTTGAGGTTATTGGTGTGGGGATTCTCCACATTGCAATCCTCATTTCTCATTATTTTTTAGGTGAGGCAACCCTTGGTTGACCTCACAAATTGCAAGGACCTTGTTAGCTTATGATCCCTTATATTTTTTATTTTTTATGCCTACAGCAATTGGTCTTCTTAGGGGGACTCCCATCCAAGTACTAACCAAGCCCGACCCTGCTTAGCTTCTGAAATCAGACAGGATCCAGCTTGTTCAGGGTGGCATGGCTGTAGTCATTTCTCATTTTGCTCAGTATTTTGACATCTGGCTTCCTCTTTTGGTGTTAATTTCACATACAGTCTGCGTTCCTTTGGAACCCAAACACATAACTCTAACTGTTCCAAGGGAGTGTTAATACAACTGTCCTTTATACTAGTCAGATAAATTTTATTTCTAGGATAAAAGGAATTGTTAAACAGGGTCATGGTGAGAAAAATGGAGAAGTCCTTTTGACCTTTACAAGGTTTTCCAGAACCTTAAGTGTAGGTGTCCTTCAAGGCCAAGTGTGGTTGTCTTTTGGAGTCTTGATTATCTTGTATTTATGAGAGATGGGTGTTTCTAGTTGGAAGTATAA
Organism: Cynopterus sphinx; assembly: GCA_030015415.1. Lineage (NCBI taxonomy): Eukaryota > Metazoa > Chordata > Mammalia > Chiroptera > Pteropodidae > Cynopterus > Cynopterus sphinx. The sequence continues at coordinate 1,979,837 of CM057383.1, read as the reverse complement.
TTTGAAGAAAGTACGAAAAAGATTGGTAGGGAAGGAGGGACCAGAATAGGTTTTTACCGAGGTAAGGAAGTGAAATTAAGTGCTTTTTCGTATATTCCTTAACATAGTCCTAAAACCAACCAAGAAGATGGGTATTTTCTGGCACTTTTTACCATTAAAAAGGTTTTTTTTTATCCCTTTAACATGAGTTGTAGGCTCTGACAAGTTCCATCCACTTGTTTTCACTTACATTTGACTGGACTCTGATAATAACCCTGATGTAGACTTGTTCACCAAAGTTCCACACTCATGTGTCCAGCTGCCCAGGTGATGCTTCCACCTTGGCATTCAGAGGCCCTTCATATATAACATGTCCAAAATGACTTTTCTGTTCTTTGGACTGAAGAATGGAAGTTTTAGTCTGGGAGTAGGCAGGGATGCTGGAGATTGTGAAAACAGCCTCATTGCCTAACCTGACTTTGTGTCCTCAGCTACAGAGCCTTATGGACCTATCCAGGCTTCTTCAGAGGTTCTATTGGGCTGTGTTGACTTTCATTTGGGCTCAGTTTCCATCTGACTGATCTTGGCTTGGGTTAAGTCTCAGACCTGGTGAAGAGATCTTAATAGGGAATTATTTGAAGCTGTTCATCCTCCACTCTCCCTAATTGTTGGTATAAAGCCATAAAATCAAGTTTTTAGTGTCCGGGCCCTTGGATCCGCTGTCTAGCAGAGACCACTGCTCTCCTTTCCTCATCACTTAGTCCCAAGAAGGAATTCACCCACACCCAGGGCTTACTGCCCGGTAACGTGGCCAGGTCATCCCCTTGTTTTGCCTGTTTTGGGGAGTGCCAAAGAGCAGTCAGATTCATGTGTCTTCTGTACAAGCAGAATAAGCACTTAACAGCAGTCCTGGCTTTATCTTTTCTACTCTGACACCAGAAGTAGGAGCATGACACTGATAGTATCATTTTGGGGGAACACTTTGTTTTCCATGCAACAGCTGTTGAGAGTGAGCAGAGTGCTACAGGGGTTCTGCATCATACTTTCTAGTTGTATTCCATGAAATGGAATTTATTTCAAAGAAAAGAGTAAAAAGTAAAAAGTCCACAAATGTTCCCAGATGCTTCTCATACAACACTTCATTGTTTAAAAGTCAGTTTGATTTTTAAAGCGTTGACTCCGGGCTAGATGAAAGCAGTATGGGTATACTTTATGTCCTGACACCAAAGTGAGTGGCCACAAGAGCTTATCCTGAAGACAAAAGAATTTAGGGATGAAAAGGGTGGGGTGGAATGTTTATCACATCTGTAGGCCACTCCACACCTACATCCAGAAAGCTGAAGGTCCAGCTTTTATTCTTGGAGAACAAATGCAAGGGGCAGAGTATCAGCTGCTTTTTACCACTGATGTCAGTGTTAAAGTCGTACGATAGCAGATTTACTCTCGCCTAAAATCACTATATGGCTTCTCAGTGACATAATTGCAAACATGGTGCAAAAAAGTCCTTTGTAAGTGACCGATGTAATTGCAAACTGTATATGAGGAACAGACAGTTTGGACTCTAGAATGTGTCAGCATCCCACGTTCCTCTCATATCAATCCCTCCTCCAAATCTGCTCCTACTCTTTTTTTTCTTTTTCTTTTTCTTTTTTTTTTAAACCTCAATGAATGTGGTACCACTATGTACCCAGGTACCCAAGCCAGAAACGTGGGGGTCTTTTTGTCACCTCCGCCTGGATTGCTCGGCTTATTAGCTGCTTTCCCAGACTCGTGTGTTTTCCTCCACCCATTCTCCACACTGCAGTCACAGTGAAATTTCTAACAGCTGTGGCCCTTATCCGAAGACCAAATCCTTAATTTAGTTCAGTGGCTTTTAATGACCAGACCTCTGCCGTTCTCTCCAGTCTCGCAACTCTTCACACCCTTTGTGCCGTTCTGCTCTCCAGTCTGAGCTGCTTACATATTTTTTGAGAATTATTCCGATCTGTGTTTCTCATGGACCTCAGCATATGTCATGCCCTCTACTTGGAGCCTCCTCCTTTCGTTTCCCCTTCTCTTGGCTTTCTCATACTTTTGGTTCTTAACTTCAGTGCTGTGTCCCTGGGAAAGCATCCTTGGCTCACCAGGCAGGGCTCCTGCTCCGTCTGTCCTCAACTTCCTCTTCCTTGGTGCTTGACATACTTAGAATAATTTTTATGTGGTGGTCTTTCCACCGGTGTCAGTCTCAGAAATATATTTCTCTTTCTCTTCATTACATCTCTGTGCCTGGAAAGTAGGAGGTTCGCAATAAATATTTATTGAATAAATGAATAGGTGAGGTCTGGGGGTAGGGAGAAAAACTAAGTGCAGAATGTATCTGCAAGAAAGGGGTGAGGGTGGAAAAGGTATGGAAGCATTGCAGAAGGGTAGGGTCTCCAAGGCCAGCTAGGTAGAGGAAGCCAAGTGACAGAAAGCATGTGGCAGAGAAGAGCAGGGAGGGATGGGTAGAGGACCACCTATATGACATAGAACTCTAGTCTGACCTTCTGAATTAACGTTGTTTTCTAATTTGTGTTTGTAGCCAGCTGAAATGAGAAAAGCTCAGTAGTTTAAGGTGATTGCTGGAGTAATTTGTAGAAATTAAAGGTGTTCTCATTCTAGAGAGTGCTGGAGCCATCGTGGAGTTTTTAAAACTAGTGTGACCCTATGCTGAGCTAAAATAGTTAAGTAGTTTATACTTAAGTAATTGAGAGATTTGGATATGGATAAAGGATAAAATCTCTCGGGAGACGGGGAAGTGTAAATTCTGTTTTAAAAAAAGCTATAGCAAATCGAGACTACTAAGAGTTGAAATTTGGGAAATGAAGCGCAATGAAATACTGAGTATTTGAGAGGTTATGGGACCTGCAAGAGCAGGTCCGTTTGTTGGACAAGGGAGCACTTGTACCATGTTGTTTGGAATGGTTCCAGGACATCCATTTTGAGATATCTAGTTATTAAAAGAGGATAGATTAAAATAGAAGCATTTTTTTAAAGTGCTTTAGCAAGCTACATTTAAAAAGTATTCGTAGAGAAAATGCACCTAAAGATAACCAGCAATGTTACTGTCCTGTTCTTATTTTTTTCTAGATCTGTTTTTTATTAATAGGTAATCATGCAAATTGAAGTTTTTTTAAATTCACCTTTGTTTAGTGTAAGTATATCCTGTTCTTAAAAACCCATTAACAGCATTTTAAATGATTGTCAGTTTTTGTTGTTGTTATTTAGAAGCATTGTAACTTACCTGTTTCCCAGTTATTACCTTGTTTCTGATTTCTGTTAATAAAAATAAAGCAACTTTGAACATCTTTGTGTTTGAGGTTTTTTCTTTGCTGTTTCCTGCTTTAGCCCAGGTCAGAGGTTCCCAGACTCAAGTGTACATCAGCATCACCTGGAAGGCATGTTAAACGTAACTTCTGGGTTTCACCCCAAGAATTTCTGGTTGAGTAGGATAGAGAGGAGGCCCGAATTTGGCCTTTCTAGTATGTTCTCAGGTGCTGCTGATGCTGCTTGTGTGGGGAACAGACTTTGAGATCCACTGACCAACCTTATTGACAATGAAACTATAGTATTGAGGTTGTTTCTCAGTCAGTAGGAGTGATTATGATCTTGAATGAAACTGAGTACGTGTACTAACCTGTATCAGGAAGTTGAGAGTGAAGGGTTGTATCAGCATCTCAGCCTTGAAAATGTGTGCAATTTGTGAACACAGGAGTGCTGTTTTGTGCAAGATTCTCTGCTGGGTCTTGTCAAGTAAGGATCCTGTGATGAGTAAAACAGAGTTCCCTTTTGGCCACTTTATAATCCATAAATCTGTGCGATAAGACAGATGTAACTCAGAAGTGTCAGAAGAAAGGTAGAAGCAAAGGGCTTCAGAATCCGGAGGGAGGCGAGGTCATGTTTTGTGGACATGCCAGAAAGTAAGAGGCCAAGAAGTAGAAGGTCCAAGAAGAGCTAGACTGTTTTTAAGGGGTTTCACAAGTATGACATCAGCAAAGCTTGGTGATATCAGCCAGGCAGGCCCGAAGTTCAGACTCTGGTTCTGTCCTACATTAGCTTTGTGGTATTCTCCCTGAGTCTGTTTCTTCATCTGTAAAACGGGGACAATACCCTAGAGATAGATGTTTGTGGAGGTAACATAAAAGCACCCAGCATGGTGTCTTGTATCAAACACTGAAAAATTCTTGAGTAAATGGTGTAAGCTTCTTGAAGGTTTTTCGTTGGTGCCGCTAAGCATTACGGCTAGCAAGGCCAAACCACCACTAACCGTCCATAGGCATAAAAGTGATTCATGCTTCCTGAAAGAGTTTTTCTCTGGATTAAATTTAAGAGGAAATTTCGTTAACAGAAAATGGGTGGTACCCAGCAAGTGTGAAATGTGCTGCCACCTTCTTTAGTCTTTTTTTGAGTTAGACCCTTGAGCGGACTTTGATCAAATTTACACGCTTGCTGTCCTCAGGTTTATACTCAGACATTTTTCCTTCGATCTCTCTATAAACTAGCCCTTCCTGCTCCCTTTCTCAGCTATCCTGCTTTAAGTCCATAGGACTGACATATATTTTCCTGTGCATTGTCATCTCTCTCACACTAAAATGAATGCTCTGTTAGGCAAGGACTTTGTTCTGTTTAATGCTTTATCTCAGTACCTGGACCAGGGCCTGTCACATAGCAGTGAATGAGTGAATTGATGAACCAGTTGAGGAAATTTTTTAGGGGAAGAAGAAAATTATTGGGTCGATTCTTTTCAACACGGATTTGTTAGCACATTTAACCTCAGAAGCAATATACTTGTATTTTGAGCTCCTGCTGCTGTATTTTGAAGACATTCTAAGTCCAGAGGAATGATTTTGAACATCATTGCTTCTACAGTAATATTTGCTGAGGAAAAGGAAAGCTTCAGCTAAAATATGTTTAAGTAGTTTCTATTTATAGAAACTTTAGACTTAAGTCACCAGAAATCCTGATTTTGGAAGAGGCAGCAGAGTTGCTGTTGATGAAAAGTGACTTAGGGGTAGCATGTACTTTGCAGTATTTACTCTTGCTCTCCACCAAGTAACTTTTCGTGCTCGTTCTATCTTGGGGCAATGCATCTTTGCTTTTCTTGGGTTCCAAGTAAGTCTGGTAAAATAACTAATTTTTTTTTTCCTAGGAATCAGTTTGGTCTTCCTGGTGTCCAGTGGATTGCTGCTCTGCCATATCTGTTGAGAGTAGCAGTAATAGGGATGTTGTCACTTTTTACTCATTAATTAGGAATATGTGATTTTTTTTGTTAAATATTTGTTTTCCCAGTTTTGGTTCGCTCAGGCATTTATACATTTGTTGCTCTTTCTTACTATACACATCAACTGATAAAGAATTGATGTAGCCCAGGTTGACAATGGACCGGTGAAGTTGGCCACCTGCCACCTTGATCATTAGAATTTCTAAACAAACAAGCCAGAAATGCCTTCAATTTAGAAGGTCATTCATTGCAAATATGATACTCTGAGATATCGAAATTATCAGCATCTAATGAGAACATGGACTCATGTTCAGATTTCCCTGACTGTCACAAATATCTTTCTAAACTGTTTTTTTTGACCTAGGATATAAAAAGGTTCATACATTGGCTCACTGTGTTCTTGTCTCTTATGTTTCTACCCCTCCTTTCTTTCCCAAGCCATTTATTTCTTAATGAAATTGAGTTATTTGTTCTGCAGAAATTCTGATGTTCTGGGTGTGGCTGATTGCTTCCTGAAGTTGCTATTCAATTTGGCATCATTTGACATTTATGTCTTAAAAACTAGAAGTTAGATCTTGATTAGGTGCAGGTTCAATATGTGTTTTTCGTTTTTTTTTCAGTTTTTTTTTTTTTTTTTGGTAAGACTTCATAGGTTGTGAGCAGGGCATTCATGATGTGTTATATTAGGAAGACTTTGTTGTCTGACTTTCCTTTTAGTAAGTTACAGTTGGTTGGTGGGTCTAGGTGTTGATAATGTTTTTACTTCTGTTTCAGAAAAGCTTGATTCTTTGCTCTCAGACTACGATATCCTCTCTCTATCTAACATCCAGCAGCACTCGATAAGAAAAAGGGATCTACAGGCCTCGACGCATTTGGAAACACTACTCACCTTTTCAGCGTTGAAAAGGTAATTTGAATGATTCATTTGGGGCCAGGGGACTTGGTTTGGCAAAAGTGGAAAAATAAGGCCCTCCACTGATTGATTGATTGTTTATTGTTTTTCAGTACAGTTGTCATATATTAGTTTCATTTTGATCCATGGTTGGTTGAATCCCTGTATGTGGATACGGAAGGCTAACTGGTGTTAAAAAACAAACTGCAAAGGGTATAAGAAGTTTTTCCTTCTTCGCAACTGAGTCACACTTCTCAGACGCAGACAGGTTTCTGGCACAGACTTCCAAAAGATTTTAATGCATATTTTTTGCATTTAGATCTGTGCATATGTAGGTGATATGGATAACAGATTTACCTTATTTTTAACAGCCGCATAAATATGTGGCATAGAATTGCAATGATTTATTGACAAGTACCCTAAAGATAATATTGTTTAATAACCAAAGTGATTTTTTTTCTGTAAGAGACAATGCTCAAGTGAATATCTTTATAAATATTACCTTGTCTAGGTCTTTTTATAGGATGCATTTCTTAAAGGAGAATGAGTCAAATATACGCATATTCTACATGTTTATTGATACCATGTTTCCTCCTAAAGATGTTAGACCAGTTTATTCACCCAATGGCTTTATATGCATTTACCTGTTTCCTGTTACTCTTGCCAACACTAGGTTTTATCAGCCTTTAACTCTTGTCCCTCTGAAAGGGGGTGATAGCTCATACTTGTTTTGCTTTTCATTTTATGTGAAATTGAGCATCTTTTCATGTATTTATAGTCATTTAGTTTTCTGTGTTTGCCTTTTCATATCCTTTTACCATTTTTCTGTTGGGTTTATCATTTTGCTTACTGAATTGTAGTGCTTAGTATATTTATCACATGTGTTACTAATATTTTGTGCAAATATCTTTTTACTATATCTATTTTTCCTAGTTATTGCCATCATCCTTAGGTATTTTTTAAATAATTTTTTTTGTTAGATTTCATGTCAAAATATTGCAATATTGGTTATCTAGCTTCCAGGCCCATAGCAAATTGGAGCACAGTGGTGATAATAATAGCTACAGTTTATCAGGTGCTTATTTTGTATAATTTACTTCATTAGGTACTTTGCATGTATTATCTCTAATTCTACATAGAAGTTGTATACTCTACACAAAAATTTTTGTTATTTCCTTTTTGAAGGCAAAAAAAAAAAAAAAGAAAAAAAAAGAAAACTCAGAGGAGTTAGGTAACTTTGCCAAGGTCACTCAGCTAGTAAATTAAAGATAAAGGATTTGAACATAAGTCTGACTCCAAAACTTGCATTATTTCTGCTACCTGATGAATAGTTTGGTGAAGGATGGATAGTATTGGGAAATGAGTAGGAGCAGTAGAAGAGAGGGGGAAACTATAAAATGATAACTGAAATTTTAACTTTCTGAGTTTTTTTTTTTTTTAAGTTAGATTTGTGGTAGCTTGTGGAATCCTTGCTATAGAGGCAGATAGTGCCATAGCCTTATATACTACTTTTTCATGTTTCACACGTGACACTGATGGTTTAAGAAAATGTTAAACAGTATCTGCTTTATTTGCTTATTATCTTCTCTGTAAGGAAGAGAAATTTGTAACTTCTTTTACAGAATTTCCATCTTAAATGTTTACTGGGAAATGTTTTTAGCAGTGTTTGAGAACTTTGTACCAAGTACTCTAAAATAGTTTATGTCATTGAACTCTGGAAACCATTCACTTGGTAGGTGGTATTATGTCTACTTACATTCAGAAGTTACAAACAGTAAGTGGTGGAGACAGAATTCAAGCTACATTTGTCAGACTCCAAAATTCATACCCTTCTTTCTATTATACTTTTTTTAATTAAAGCTGAAAAGAAAAAAAATTGAGTTAACCTGAAATGATCATTTTATATAGGATTGAATTCAACCTGTTTTGAGATAGTAGTGGAAAGCCAAGTAATTTAAGCAAAGATCATAAAATTAAATTTGAATGTGACTATTAGCAGTTGAAAAGAATGGAAATACCAAGAGAATGTATGATGAGTTATAAAGTAGCTTTATGGAAAAACTGAAATTTGTCTAAAAGTTACATTTCCTCTTTTTTTTTTTTTAATAAATCAAATACTATTATTCTAAAGTAGTAAAGTTACAGATATTATTTCGATACTTTTTTGATAATGTTATAATTTTAAAGTTGTTTCTCTTATAAGTGAAATACCAAATTTGAAGAGGGCTAGAATTGATAAAGAAATGAAAGTGATATAAACCCAGCTAAATGGACCATTAAAAATAGATACGAGGTAAAACTTTCTGCTGTAAAACAAGTCCTGGGATGTAATGTACAGCCTGGTGACCATAGTTAATGGTAGTGTGTTGCATATTTAAAGTTGCTAAGAGTAGGTCATAAAAGTCTCATCACAAGAAAACAATTTGTAGCTATATATGGCGACGGGTGTTAACTAGAGTTATTGTAATGATCATTTTGTGGTATATATAAAAAAAAAATAGATATGAAGATAATTTTAACCCAGATGGATTAACACCAGTTTGTAGATACTGTAAATCTTTAAATCAAAAGGCAGAAAGATAAATGAAAATGCTGAAAGAAGTCTGTAAGTTCAGAACTTTACATAATTTTGGAAGGATAGAGTAAAATAAAAATTCTGACATATCCTTTTGGAAGTTTTGTAACTCAAAGGTAAAGATTGGAAACAAAAAACAAACAGGAATTTTACCATCATTTGGTTCTTAATCTTTATAACAGCAGATTATTAGTGTAGAAAATGAAGAGTACAATTTAGTGATTTTTCTGGAAAGAACATTAAGTAAAAGTAATATCGAGACTCTTAGAAATCTCTAAAATTAAATAATAAGGCACTTATAATACCAGTGCTTTTCAAAGTTGTCAGCATAGCTGATTGGGAAAAATATAACTGCAAATGTGTGGGAAGATACATTTTGTGATAGCAGGAGAAAATGTTCCAAGGTTTTCTGAAATAATGTTCTATTGTGTCTTTCCCAGTGACCATTAAAAAACCACAGGCAAACTAAAATTACCTTGGTATGCTCAAAAAGTTAAAAATATTTGTTGCCATGGAGACAGTCTCAGTCTAGATTCTTCCTGGCAGTTTAGACTTATGCAAACCCATGAGGGAAGTAACATTTCATATTTTCAGCACCACAGCTGACAAAGTTTGTTCTGTGGCTGAGATGAAAAACATACCTTTCTTTATCTTTGGTATTCATAGGCACATTGAAAGGGCTCTGCAAATAATAATTGAAAAATTTTTGCTGACCATGCCCAGTTTTTATGTTGGCACTAAAACTTGTAGAAAACAAAAGAATAGTGAACCAACTAAAGAACTGCAGTGTGTATTTTAATGTTAGCATTGTTTTAGCCTTGATTTATTGTCCTCGCGGTATTCTGGATTAATTTTTTTCAAGATAGGTTCTTTTAGAAGGAGAGGAAAAGTGTGTTTTTAAATAAAGTAGCATTTTGCTGTTCAAAATTGATTGCTAGAGGCAGCATAATACAGGCTTCTGAAATAAACCAAATTCAGTTTTCAGTTTCACCATATGGAGTATGTTCATTTAACCTCCAAGCCTCAATTTTTACTGTGTGAAGTGGAGATAACATATACAGAGCAGCTTGCAATGAGTAGGTTAATAAATGTTTAATAAATGCTATCTAAGAAATGCTATCTAATAATATCAGTCTTTAATAAGTCTTTAAGACAGCCAGGAATCTTACAGTATTCAGATGTGTGTGTTTCCTTGCCCTTCAGTCTCTGGAAAAGATGAATGCCTAAACTCTGTGAATCTTTTTTCCCCAAATTCTTACAACTAAAGAACTTAGTCTCTTTGACTTAACAGGAGATAGAATGCTCTGAATATCTAGTAAAACAGTAGTAAAAACTTGCATAGTGATTTTATTAATGTCAGCTCTTCTCTCAGCTTTTTTAAAAGACAGTTTAATTAAATGAAAGGCTTCTATTTTATGTTCTTAGAGTAAAATATGGATGCATTTTTTTTTTAAGGCATTTTAAATTATACCTGACATCAAGTACTGAACGCTTTTCCCAGAATTTCAAAGTTGTGGTGGTTGATGGTAAAAATGAAAGCGAATACACTGTCAAATGGCAGGACTTCTTCAGCGGACACGTGGTTGGTTAGTATGGAGCTCATTTGTTTGACTTTGTGTGGGGGGTGTTAGATGTCCAGCTCTAACTCGATTCCATACTCTTTTGGTGGGGAGGTAGAGGGGATGTCAAAGTACTGCTATGCTTTATTTCACTTAGATTTTCTGTTTTTAGATAGTGAGCTATCTAAGTTTGGAAGCAGAAACATTCAGACAGGAGGATATGGGTATTATGTAGCATGTCATAATAGTTGGCTGTTCTGATGGTTAAAATGAATTTCCTCTTAAATGATAAGAATTTAACCTACTTTTGTCTCCAAAAGAGGATTGTATGCTTCCCTTATGAGATTTTAAACAGGGAAGCTAGGAGATAAATAATTGACTTTATGATTCTGTTATGCACTTATTTAAGAAAATGTGTCAAGCACTTGTGGTTTATTTCTGGAACTTTTTCTACAATAGGAAATAAGACATTAAAATCCTCAAATAGTATAGTCAGGACCTGTATATTCCAAATTATGCTTTCCACTGCCTCTTAGTTCTTTCTTACCCAAAATTAGGTGAAGTTATTCCAGAAGAAAATCTACCCATATGTTTTGTTCTGTAATGCACTCTAGATCATTCTCATACGGGGCTTGAGGGGCAGAGGTAGGTTTTAGGTGACTGGAGTCGAGGCTACCTGCCCTTTGGGAGTGAGTTACCCGGCTGCTTCCCGGGGCCTGTGCATTGTGGTGGCAGGCCGCCATAGTCTTTGGTGGGTTCACTCTGATGAAGGGGTTGGTTGATTTTGAATGGCAATAGGGTATAGGTTATTTTTTTGATATAAATATTTTTTAATAAAACATTTTTCTACATTTTTCTCTCTTTAGGTGAGCCTGGCTCTAAGGTTCTGGCCCACATAGGAGACGACGACATCACAATAAGGATCAACACAGATGGGGCAGAGTATAATATAGAGGTAAATCTGTGCGTAAACTTTTTCCTTAGGAATATATATCTGATTATTTTTTTCAAATTTCTATTTTAAATTGTATTATTACATTGGTTAGTAACATGAATTTCAGGTGTACAGCATTATAATATGACATCTATATACTTAATTGTCTGCTCACCACCTGAAATCTAGTTTCCTTCTCTTCCCACAAACTCGGCCCCCTTTGCCTTCCTCATTCTCCCATGATCCCATTTCCCAAACCTTGGTAACCACCGTTCTGTCTTCTGTATATGTGAGTTTCTTTTTTGTTTGTTTTGTTTGTTCATTGATGGTTTTTTGTTTTATATCCCATGTATGAGTGAAATCATATGGTTCTTGTTCTTTTGTGTCTGACTTATTTCACTTATATATCTGATTTTAAAAAAGCTGTTTCTCAGTTTTTTTTAAGATAAAGGTCTATAATTATACTTACTTACTTTTCTTCTTGTATTTAAAATTTTTACTTTAACCAGGAAAGTAGGTGATTTTTCAAAAGATACTTTTTACAAATACCTAAGAAGCTTTCATAAGATGCATCTTGTATTTCTAAGTACCATAATTGAGAAGAAGTAACATGTGGGGTTGATAATAGGAAGAGAAAACTTGCTTTCCCTCCTGACTCATTTAGAGTGTATAATTCAGTAGTTTTTAGTACATTCCTAGAGTTACGCAGTCATCACCACGATCAGTGTTAGAGCATTGCCTCACCCTCAGAAGGGACCCCACATCCTTTAGCAGCCTACCACCTGTTTTGCCCCAATGTCTCTAGTGCTAGGCAACCACTGATCTGCTGGCTGTCTTTTTAGATTTGCGTGGTCACTTCACCTAAATGGAATCACAGAATATGTGGTCCTTTGCAGCAGTCTCCACCCTTTTTGGCATCAGGGACAAGTGTAGTGCTGCTATAAGGATCTAATGCCTGATGCTCTGAATTGGAGCAGAGACGGTGATCCCGGTGCTGGAGAGTGGCTGCAAATGTAGATGAAGCTTCACTTGCTCACCTGCTGCTCACCTGCTATGCGGCCTGGCTCCTAACGGGCCATGCACCACTGGTGGTACTGATCCGTGCCCCAGAGATTAGGGACCACTGGTCTTTTATGACTGGCTTCTTAGAATGTTTTTAAGTTTTGTTCATGTTGTAGCATGTGTCAGTACTTATTTCTTTTTATTGCCAAATAATCTATTGCATGGATATAACACATATTGCTTATCAGTTGGACATTTGGGTTGTTTCCAGTTTTTGGCTATTATGAAAAATGCTGCTGTGAATATTTGTGAACAAGTGTTTGTGTGAGCATGTCTTCATTTCACTTGGGTGGTATATATGTTTAACCTTTTGAGGAACTGCCGGACTGTATTCCTTAGTGGCTGCACTTTACATCTCATCATTTTAGATTTGCTGCATTTTATATTCCGTATTACATTTTTACCAGCAGTACATGAGGGTTCTAATTTCTCTACCTCCTTGTCAATACTTGTTAGTATCTGTATCTTTGACTATAGCCATCCTAGTGGGTATCAGTGTTTTCTTTTGGTTTTGGTTTTTATTTCCATGATGGACATGGAGATATATAAAAATTTCATATCTTTTTTGTACATTTCTCACATGCTTTTGGTTCTGATGAGACTAGTATCCTTACAGAGAAGACTTGGTTTTGAAATAACAAACTTTTCATGTATGTTAGTTATGATTTACCATAGCCTTGTAAGTGAAGATTGTTTAAAAACCACTTTCCATGAAGCTAATAAGTTTTAGGCATATTGTTATAAGTTTTTAGTCTTTTATCATGAAAATGTTTTTGTTCATTTCTGTGCATACAAAGATGTTAAGGAAACTAGAATGAAAATGCACAAGAACAGAAAGCTTGTCTAACTTTCATTGCTCTATTATGTCCATCACCTAGAACAGTGCCAGCATACAGTAGCTGTTAATGTAAATATTTTTGAATCAATGAATGGAAAAGTTATGAATTTTCTCTTTTTCATCTTCTAAAAGATTTTATAACTTGTGGAAAATAATGCTTTTCTGTATACCCAGATACAAAGAGTGAATAATCTAAGTATTTATTTACTAGTATGGTAACTCTACAGTAAAAATTGAAATGATTTATTTTTGATAAAATGACTAGTCAATTTACTTCCCCAGAAATCAATGTTATTGAAAAATAAAAGGATGTTGTAAGAATTTAATGTTTAGGAATTCTTATGTTTTCTATTTTAGCCACTTTGGAGACTAATTAATGATACTAATGACAAAAGAATGTTAGCTTATAAATCTGAAGATATCAAGAATGTTTCACGTTTGCAATCTCCAAAAGTGTGTGGTTATGTAAAGGCGGGTAATGAAGATTTGCTTCCAAAAGGACTAGTGGACAAAGAGCCCCCTGATGGTAAGACTTAAAAAATATATTTCAAATAAGAAACAGGCATTGCAGCTATCTTCAGTAGGGGTGGTTGTTAATTAATAAAACTTAACATGATTATCAAGTAATTATAATATTTGGCTTGAAAATAGAGTTCAGAAATTCTTAAGTCAAATCTTTAGACAGTAGAGTTAATATAAGTAAGAATGTAAGTAAGAATATAATGTAAGAAATGAAAACTAGACAATACAGATTGGATTTTTTAAAAAGAAGATTGGGGAAAGGAGAATTGTAATCTGAGAACATATTTTATATTTGCAAGTATTTAAAAATGACAATACTACTGAAAAACAGGATTATAAGAAATTGGTAGCAAGAGAGGTCTACACTGTTCAGAAAGAAGGCTATCAATCTTGGTATAGAAAAGTTTTAGAGTCATTTAAAAATAACCTTCTTGGAGAAATAGTCTACATGTTCAGTTTTGAAAACTTTAGAAAATATTACTAGTATTTTAATATATAAATAAAGTTCTTAAACAATTTGATTATTTGATAAGAAAAACGACCTGTTAACACCAACTCATTTTTAATATTTGATTATCTTGATATTTTTATCATTACTTTGATTAATTCATGGACTTCTTCCAGAATAAAATGACAGCTTCATAGGCCAGCAATGATTAAGTGATTATCTTGCTCTCAAGTACTTTTTAAAGTTTCCTTATTTTAAAAATTAAAGAGGAACTCTCCCTTGGTTTTGAATTCTAGTTTTAAAACCTCAGTCTGCTTTTCACTTTTCTGTCTTCCTCCAAATTCTTTTTTTGTTCAAGATACTTTTAAGGATACTAAGCTCAAATAAAGTTGCTTCAAAAAATATGCTAGATTTAAAGTGTTACTATAAAAAACTCCCATTTTGATGAATTTTGATTTAATAGTGAATACAAATTCATATTAGAGCTTGTTCACCGGGTGAAGAGAAGAGCCACGCCTGATCCCATGAGGAACACGTGTAAGTTACTGGTGGTAGCAGATCATCGCTTCTACAGATACATGGGCAGAGGGGAGGAAAGCACAACTACGAATTACCTAGTAAGTATTTACTATTGGATAAATAATCGGACCAAACAAATCACGTAGGTAGATAAATTCCATTTAAGAGAAGACTGCTGTAATTTTAAACCTAATGAAACCAGATCTGTTATAGATAGTGTATTATTTTGTAAAATATTTGAGGGTTGTCCTCGGAGATTCTTACATTACTGTGTAGAGATTCTAGTTTCATATTTTCGAAAACTGTTTTATCTTTGAATTATTTTTTGCACATTAGAATTTTTATGCTGGTTTAGGGAGAGTTCATAACATAGCATAGGCCTCCCTTCTTTATAAGCGAATTATTTGAAAATATTACTGCTCTAATGGCAATGACCTCATTGGTGACATGTATGTATGCTCTAGAGTGGACCTCATTGGTGACATGTATGTGTGCTCTAGAGTGGAGAAAAAAGTATATGAACCCGTGTGTATTATTTTTGCTTATATGTATATGTCAGAAGATCAGTTTGGTTTATATTATAAAAAAATAGCTAGTTATTGGCCTATAAGTGCGTGAAGTAGATGGGACTTTCACGGTCATAACCAGCTGTAGGACAGAGATATGCAGGAAAGATGATATGAGTTTAAGCATTTACTATTGTAATTTTAAAATCGGGAATCATATTTCATTGACATTTTTTATTAGTATGACCTCATCTGTCTTGATAACTTGGCACTGACCAAAATGTCGTTTAGGAAATAAAAGAGAATGCAGCTATTCATGCATAAGAGCCTAGTGCAGTAAAGACGTCTTTCTCATCGCCTCGCTTTTCCATCCTATTTTATTGGTCCCCTCCCTCACCCTGCTTTCCCTTCGTGTCATGTGAAATGAAAGAATTTATTATGAGGTTAGTAGGAGTAGTGTGTGAAGTCATTGTGATTCTTGTTCCTAAGTCAGACCCTTTCTTGAAGAAGTTTCTTAATACGGGCTTTGTGTTAAGGGGCCCCTCTTAATTTACTTCTTTGTTCATCACACCATGAATATGAATGTAATGAGAAGCTTAATCTTCAAAATCGCATTTATGTCCTACAGTTTCTATATGGAAAACAGTTTCCTGGACCTATAACATGCTTCACAGTTGCACAGACGTGCCTCCTCTACTCAGTTTTAAATGATAAAATATTCTCTTTGAGGAGACAGTGGTACAGAGTGTTTTGTTTTTATGTAGTGAGAACAGTCCTTTGTTATCATACCGTCCCTCTCTACCCACCTAACTGCCTTCCCAAGTCAGAGCACAGAAGAAAGGAGGACTGGTGAGACCTCCGGCCTCTGGCTCCCTCTTCCTCAGGCCTCAGTGCTGCATGTGGCCCAGCAGGGTGGGGAACAGGGTTCGCAGCATCTGGACTGTGCCTCCCTTTTTCTGAGGGAGGCGTGTGAGAAACTTGCTAAGAGATGGAATGAAGACAGATACTTCTTAGAGAATAGTTGAGGTAAATCTGATTGACTGTTCACTCTCATTTTTGTAGTTGACTGGAATGGCAGTTTTTAACAAGCCTGTTACTTGATATTTTGGTTTCTTACGCTGTAGACTTCCTGGATTTGTAGTAAACTGTACCACTTTATTCTGGTAACAACACTGTTTGGGCCTAGGAATGATTTGTCAGTGATTAAGAGTAACATTTTAATGTTCATTTTTATAATTGGTAGAAACTTTTACAATGGCATTTTTTCTCAACTGTTTTTCTTTTATCCCTGAAGAATTTGTGACATTGCAAAGGGTAGTGAAGACATACACATCTTCCTCTCACTCTCTTCCTTATGCCCACAGATAGAGCTGATTGACAGAGTCGATGATATCTATCGGAACACTTCGTGGGACAACGCAGGTTTTAAAGGTTACGGAATACAGATAGAGCAGGTATTTATCAATGCACGTGGCTCATATTACTCAGCTAAGTTATGTAATGTAGATGTCACATTCAGACTCCAAAACTTACCTTCAACTTTAATCATAAAAATTCTCAAATACCAGTGATTTTTATCTGATAAATTAGACAATTTTTAATATTATTTATAGATAATGAAGTTTTCTGTTCTTAGACTCCTTTTAGGTAGAAAGCCTTTTTATGCTCCTACAATCTCCCCTTTCTCTGAATTCATGGCCTTTTTATTGCCTCAATTTTCTTTTCTTTGACTATATCTTTAGAATCCTAGTACATATTGTTGACTCCTTAGTTAGAAAAGTTACTCAAAAATACTGTGTACTTTGCAAGGCCTTTATAGATATTGAACCGTTAGATCTCTTTTCCCAAAGATCTGATTTCTTATAATCTGTTGATAATCTTTTAATAGAGTACATCTAGCCATGATATATTAATGCCATCTTTATTATATCGCATAGTCAAAATCATTCCAAATTGATAAGATTGATTAAAAAGACTTTTGAAATTAGGTATCACTTTGGACATTTTGTTATGGAAATTATTGTTTCTATTTTTTCTAGGTTGTTCCTACTAAACTAACCATATCCTTATAGGTTCTGTGGATAGAATGTAGAGATAAAAAAACTAGAAATTATGTATCATACCTGTAAATGTTAAACTTTTATAGTACTTGTATGAAACTAAGAATTATTTTTCCCTTTTCTATTCTTTTACTGTTTTGCATTTTTTTTAAGTTATTTGAATAGGTAATAGATACACATGGTACAAAAGCCAGTGAAAAGTAAGTCTCCTCAGCCTTTACCCATTGTCAAACCAGTGTTTTCCCCAGAGACATCGTGTCATTACTCTCATGTGTATCTTCCCAGAGATATTTTGTGCATGTATGGCATGTGTGTGTATGTGTGTATATTTGACACTTTGCCGGTACACTGTACTCTCTTGGACCTTGATTATTCATTTCACGAATATGTTGATGATTGTTTCATTATGGTACATACAAAGATGCCTCACTTGTTTAAAATAGCTGTGACACGTTTGAGTTTTAGGGGACCAATAAATAAAGCTCTCTTTTGCTTCAGAACTTGGAACCAGTTGAAAAAAATAGGTGTAATATAGGAGATTAAAAACATCAGCTTCTTTAATGATAGCAGATGGATTGGAAGATGTGGTTTAGATATGCGGCCACAGTGGGCTTTCATTATCCCAGAATTGACCCTAGAGCTGCAAAGCCCAGCACAATGAGCTTACCATGTGGTGGCAGAGCCAACCAGAGCCCACCCTCTGCGGGCTGGCAGAGCCAGAAGGGATGCCAGAAACAATGAGCTGAGCATGGCTTTGCTCCATTTCCCAAACTTGCCATTCGATGTTTCATCTCCTTTAGATAGAAGCCCTTGCTCCTTTTTTATTTTTTTAAAGCATTATTAATACATGTTTGTACTATATGTATAAAGAAAAGCCCCTATTCTCCATAATATTTTATTCCTGTGATATATAGTGTGGTACACCTCACTGTTCTCTATGTCTCTGCATCATTGACTGTAGTTAAAATAATTGTTTTAGGCTCATGGAACCAAAGTTCTCATTTTTTCCAACTAAATGAAGAGGCAACGAAAATTTGGGAGGACATTTATAAATTTATAAAACATTCATTGATCTATGTTTGCCGTATCATATGCTTCTTGTTTTCAAACATTGAATATTTAGAGGTGAAGAATTTTCTAGAATTTTGGATCTAAAACATTTATTTTAGAATCGTAGATAGTCTTACTTTGAATACTTCAAACAGTGCAGTTTTCAGAGTTCGTGGCTATTTTTGAAGTGTTCTAAGTATATTATCTCTTTAAGTATAGATTCGCATTCTCAAGTCTCCAGAAGAGGTAAAACCTGGTGAAAGGCACTACAATATGGCAAAAAGTTACCCGAATGAAGAAAAGGATGCTTGGGATGTGAAGATGTTGCTCGAGGTGGGTTGCAGAATCCTGGGTGTGATGCTTTTCCCACCACTTTGTGATTTCAAATGTGCAGGTCATGGGTGCGTTGATGAAGGGGGGCGCGTTAGAAGGGGTGATTCAGTGCCAGGAGAGCCCACCCAGCTGATCCAACAGTGGCCTTGTCCGCTGCAGCAGCGCAAACAGCAGCGTGGGCACAGAGGCTGTGAAAATGAAAAGTGCTAGAGAGCGGCGCTGCTGATCCTTGGTGTCTGTGAGAACCTAGTGAAGCAGTGGGACTTCAGAAAACAGGTGGATACCCAGTATGTACATTTTTTGCACACCATTTTGTTTAGGTCTCTCTGAAATTTCTCAGCAGTTCTCTTAGGGCATTAATGATCAAACAGTATGAAAGTTCTACGTGAGAATTAGGTTTTCGTGTTTTCTGGTAATAAATCTAAAGATAGTCAGCCTGGACGTCCATGCCATATGGATTCTTGCTTCGACAGGATATGGTTTACCCTGCTTGCCACATGATTTGGTGTCCGAGTTTGTGCATTGCTTTGTCATAAAATGACCTTCTGTGAAGTGATAGTGCTGATCTTTCAATAGGTTCGTAATGTAATAGTTTCCTCGTGGTGCTCTGACAAATTACCACACGTTTAGCAGCTTAAATCTCCCTCTTATTTACCTAATAGCTTCCGTGGGTTAGTCCAGGCACAGTGTGGCTCACCTGGATTCTCTCGTGAGTCTCACAAGGCCCAAATCAAGTTTGACTGCAGTTACGAGATATTATCAGTCTTCATCCAGGGTGAGGTGTAGAGAGTGCTCTCTCTCTAGTCCGCGGACATACCTTATCTCACGTGATCCACTGGCTACTGGGAGAGGTTGGTGGAGACAGCGCCATCACTCTTCTACAGAGACCCAGCACATGCATTGGTCTCCCAGTTACAAAGTCCTGCTGACTGGGGGCTTAAACTACAGAGATGTATTTTCTCATAGTTCTGGAAGCTGGAAGTCTGAGATCAGGGTGTCGGTAGGGCTGGGTTCTTCTGAGGCCTGTGTTTTTGGCTTGGAGATGGCTGTCTTCTCCCTCTGTCCTCCCGAGGTCTTCCCTCTGTGCCTGTACCCCAGTCTCATCGTGGAAGGCTACTAGTCAAATGGACTTGGACAAGTCCACCCACATGACCTTATTTTACCTCCTGTACCTCTTGAAAGGCCCCATCTCCAAATGTAGTGACGTTTTGAGGTGCTGATGGTTAAGACTCAACGTAGGAATTTGTGTGTGTGTGTGTGTGTGGGGGCACATAGTTCAGCCCACAAAACGAGGTTAAATGACTTCTCCATGCTTCTGTGACTACTAATGACAGAGCCAGAATCAAGTGGCCAGGTCTTACTCCTGGACAGCTTAACTGTCGCACCTGTCTGCTTGCCTGTGGGCCTCCAACAGCCTGTCAGGGGAGAAATGAAAGGGAGGCCCTGGAGTCTACAGATGCTCCTCCTATTCTCTTCCCTAAGGCACCGTGCAGCTCTCCCGCCTCTTACCAGGAACCGTCACAGTCCCAGTGTGGCTGGGGTGGTGTCTCCTGGGCACACCTCATTCCTCAAATGGGGCTTTCCTACCGCTCATTTTTAAAATCATGGACTTTTTACATTGGAGACTGTAGGTTATAGTAGAGGTTTTTAAAGTAATATGTGGAGCCTCTTTAAGAAAAAGAAAAATCCTCCCAAAGCCCCAGTGCTGGCTTAAATGGATTTTGATCTTAATTTTAGAAACATAAAACTAGGAGTATATGCTTTTCTGTAAGTTTATATTTATGATCCTACACATTGTAAAACCAAAGCAAACTTAAAAAAAAACTCTACCAAACCAACAGAATCCTTGAGATACTTTAGAGGGGTCTGTTTTGGTACGGGGGCTGCGACCCGCTGAGGAGTCCAAGCACGAAGCCTGACAGCTGAACTGTCCCCAGTGCTGGGCTGCTCTTAGTTTCTGAGAACTTCTTTAGAAAGCTTCCAAGCTCTTCCCTTTTGTCCAGCCCCCACCCCATCAGATGACAGCCTGCTTGTCCCCTGTGTCGGTGGGCAGGACCTGTGGGGAAGGAGCACTTACCGCACGGTTGGGTGCAGACCCGCGGTCATTCGTAGGGGACTTTTTTGGAATATTTGGTTGAAACACCCTTCAGTCTGCCGTAATAATCTAATTAAGAATGCTTTTCATTTTCAAAGCAATTTAGCTTTGACATAGCTGAACAAGCATCGAAAGTCTGCCTGGCTCATCTTTTCACCTACCAGGATTTCGATATGGGGACTCTCGGATTAGCTTACGTCGGGTCTCCCAGAGCCAACAGTCACGGTGGTGTCTGTCCAAAGGGTAAGCTTTCGTCTGGGGTGGGCTTGTAGGGGTAGCGAGCCGATGGGTCATGTTATAGCTCTGTACTGAGCAAGCAATTTGTCTCTTTCCTTTTTCTTTAGCCTATTATAGTCCAATTGGAAAGAAAAATATCTATTTGAATAGTGGTTTGACCAGCACAAAAAATTATGGTAAAACCATCCTTACAAAGGTATGTTCTTTTATTTTTTAAAAGTAAAATTTCGAGTTTATTGTAGTAGTTGGATGTTTATGTAGGTATTTTTAAAAACAGTAATACGTCTTTTTTTGTTTGTTTTGGCCTAAAAAAACACATATTTGGTGAGAAATAAGAACGTGAAAGGTATAAATAATAAAAGTTTCTCATCAAACCTCTTTGAGAGCCATGAGGGTCATTGTCTTTCCTGACGACATCCCCCCGATGCCCTTTGTCCTGAAGCTGCCCTTTGGGTGCTTGTTCCGGGTCTTGCAGTGTTGTCCCCAGACTCATTTCCTGGCCCGTTGTGTCCTCTCACTTCACACCATCATTTTGGTGTGGTATATCCTCCAAGAGCTTCCAAGGAAAGGGTACCTGAGAGGCAAATTCCAGAGATTTCGCGTATCTGGAAACGTCTTGACCCTCCTCTGAAACATGATTGTTCATGTAGGCGTGTAGATTCTCACTTCTCTTCGCCTCCGAAGGTGCCGCTCCATTGTCAGTGTTTGGTTTTGTATTGCTGTTAAAGGGTCTGAACTCATTCCAGTTTTCTATCTTTTGTATGTGACCTGTTTTTTTTCTCTGGAAGATTTTAGGATCTTGTTTTTGCCCAGATACATCTATTAGGTATGCGTTAGGCACATCCTAGAAAATTTAGGTAAAGTCTAACAAGCAGTGACTTAAATAAGGGGTGTGTTTGCTTCAGTCAGCGGGAAGTTCGTAGACAGCATTCTGCTCAGTGATGCTGTCCAGTCCAGGATCTCCTGCTCACGCCACCCCCGCCCCCCAAACATTTGAAGCACAAGGCCTTTGTCCTCATGCTTATCACCTCATGGTCACAAAATGGTCGCCTTCTGCATTGCAGAAAGTGGGACAAAGAGCATAGTCTGTCCCTTTTTCAAAGCTCTAGAAACCTCACCCCTGGGCTTCTGCTTATATTTCAGGGGATAGAGCCATGTCCCATGACTGCCCCATATGCTCACGAGAACGTGGGGAGGTGGCTGATATAGCTGAGTACACTACTGCCTGAGTAGAATTAAGGATCCTTTCAGGATCTGGTTAATTAGGACCCTATTTCAGATAGCAGGGCCCAACTGGCCAAAGCAGGTGATGGCTGGGTATTGGGAAATAATGTTTTCTGTACATGCTCTTTAAGGAAGCAGACCTGGTTACAACTCATGAATTGGGGCACAATTTTGGAGCAGAACACGATCCGGATGGTCTAACGGAATGTGCCCCAAATGAAGACCAGGGAGGAAAATTCGTGATGTACCCCATAGCTGTGAGTGGGGATCACGAGAACAACAAGGTATGTGTCCTTTGGAGCTTCTTTATGTTTTAGGGAAGAAAGAGGCCAGTTAGAATGAGCTCAAAGAAGGTCCATTCTAGGCTCCATCTAGGCATGGAACTGGACATTACAAAGTACCTCGAAACGTGGTTGTGTGTTTTTAAGTAAAACATGGTCCACCTAAATCTGGTTAAAGCAGTCCTTTAGGTCTGAATTACTCACGTGTAGATTTGGGCTCCACAGAAAATTGGTCATAGTTTGGGCTCGTGTTGGAGTTCTAGATTGCAGGGTCTGGTGGGCTCAGGCTTTCAGTTAAACTCTCCTGTCATTTCATGTACAATTTCATTTATTTAAACTCTACGTTACTTCACAGTTTGTGTTTTCATAACCTTGTGCCACAAAATACATCATTTGCCAGACTCTAAGTTCCTGTGGGAAGGGCTCTTACCTCTCTCGTTCCTGCTCTGTCTCCAGCGTCTGGTAGGGGAGGAGGGGGACGTGGCGCGTAGTAACTGTGCCGAGCACGTAGTGAACGCGTCACTGTGAGGGTTTGTGATAGAGCGCACTAGTTGACAGGGTTTTGTAGATGATTTCAGAGACTTTCAGGGCGGCAGTGACTAACTCTTAGAGTCTGAACTAACAGGGTTCATACATGTCTGGTCTTTCACTTCACTTGAAGTTAAGCAGCACCAGGCCTGTGAGGAGGGCTTTGATGCTGTCCAGGAGGGCTGGGGTGAGGGCTAAGCGAGTCCGTCTCTAGTCAGGAAAGATGGGAAAGCAGTTGTCCTGACTCCTTTTTTATTCCAGGTCCCTTAATTGTCTTTGCTATAAAAATTAATTGCAAGATCCCTTTTTTAAAACATTCAGTGTTTCTGTTTAGGGTGGTAGGTCTTGGCCATCTTTCCAAACGTACTCCGTTGGTACCTGATTCAGTGGTCATAGCCACCTTGCAGGGTCCTGTGTTCTCTACTCCTCGGGCTTCAGGGCTCTTGTCTGGAGTGAAAGTGAAGCCATTTTCGCAATTTTGCAGGGCACTGTGGAGAGATTCTACCTCAACAAATTACTGAGCTTTCCCTGTTTCTTACCCCATTTCAGATGGTTCAGAAAATGGACTGGTTTAGAGCTCTTGGTTAAACCTCCTGAATATAGAAGGGGGCCATTCCGTGGTTCTGTACTGCAGGTGGGGACACTAGGGTGGTGGAGGCTTCCTTTGAGACACTGGTCGCCTTAGAAAACTCAGGGAATTTGTTAAAGTCTTGAGGACCCCTGAAAACATTTAGGTAGCATTTAGAATTTATCTTTAATAGACTAGATGTAATGTGCCTCTTACTAAGCTCAACTATTTAAAAACTTTAAATGTGGATCATCCATCGTAATAGCAAGGAAGGAGGAGGAGAGAAATGGGAAGCAGGCCCCGTTCTGCGTGCCTGAACTGTCATCTGGGAGGACAATGGTCTGTGCCTGGTTCTCGCTGTCACTGCAGCGGTGCCTGACACAGGACACATTCGAGTCTAACCTGGTGCAGCTCCCGACTCCGTGCGCGTGGGGCCACTTGTCCTCTCCACGGCCTGGCTGGGAAGTTCAGGCTTGGCACGTGCATGACTTGCCTTCCCGTGAGGAATTTTAGGGTCCTAAGCAAATTCACACCAGCTTTTTCACTTTGTGCAGAGGGAGATAACTGAGTCTATAAATGCACTTGGAGGTAGCAGCGACAGAACTCGACGCACCTTCAGGTGGCTCTGATCGTGACTTTTACATTGAGTTTGTTCCTAGAGAAGTGGCACGTGCACTTACGTGGGAATCAACTTTTATGTTCTTTTGGGTCCTCGTGGCCTTTCTTCTCTTAAGATGTTTTCAAACTGCAGTAAACAGTCCATCTATAAGACCATTGAGAGTAAGGCCCAGGAGTGCTTCCAGGAGCGCAGCAACAAGGTGTGCGGGAACTCCAGGGTGGATGAAGGTGAGGAGTGCGACCCTGGCATCATGTACTTGAACAACGACACCTGCTGCAACAAAGACTGCACGTTGAAGGAGGGCGTCCAGTGCAGGTGAGGCATGGCGCCCGGCCGCCGGCGTGGCAGGCTGTCCAGCCACTGCAGGTGGACACGAGGGCTTTGGCATGGATTGGGGTTGTGGGCATGTGCCTGTGTTTACCCCTTTGCCCTTTACAGCAGGACTGCTTTTTGGAAGGCAGTTTGACGTCGCGTGGCGACATCCTTAGTCTCGCATGCTCCTTGGTATAGCAGTAGCACAGTTCGAAGACTCCTCTGAGGAGGCAGATGTACAGGAAAGTTGATTAACCAGGACTTTCGTGGCTACAGTCTTTTATAATAGAATATCGGGAACAGTCAGAATAACAGCCCTGGGCGGTAAATGAATGTCGTGTCTATGAGGAGCTAGTGTCACAGAGTCCTGCTGAAGGGCACAGGCCACATGTGGAGAACACAGGTTACACGTCGGAAGGGACCTGTGTCTCCATTTCATGACCTCTGAGAGAAACAGGAGGGTCAAGCTTCAGTTGGCAGTGACTGACAGACGGGACTGCCTGCAGGGCATGACGGCACTGGACTAAGTGGCAGGGAGGCTCGGGCTGCCTACTTTCTTGACCGTTGGTTGCCTTGCATCCTTTTTTTCTTTTTTTCTTTGTAATTACTATATTAAATTAATGAAATGATATAGTAAGTTAATGAAGACCAAGGACACCAGGGTGTATTTTTTAGAGTCACTTTGGACCACTTTAGAGTCACTTTCTGCCCTGCCGCAGCCTGATTCCACAGTAGCAAGGGTAGACGTGGCGTGTGGAGGCGGAGCAGCACCCAGGAAGTCTGGTTAGGCAGGAGTGGGTGCCCCGGGCGGGAAACCTTGCTCTGCTGTCTTCAGGGCCCTGTAACCAGACTGCAGTTTGCTGTGGGGCTGTCCTTTGACTTGAACTGTCCCTGTCTGTTCCTCTGCAGCGATAGGAACAGTCCCTGCTGTAAAAACTGTCATTTTGAGACTGCGCAGAAGAAGTGCCAAGAGGCTATTAATGCAACTTGCAAAGGCGTGTCTTACTGCACAGGTATGTCCTCCTGTTGTCCTGGAATGCTTTGCTCAAGTGCGTGCGTGTGTGTCTGGAAAACAAGATGGTTTCATTTGGATGAAAACCACCCTTTTTAACCTCATGTTCAAAGTTGACGTGATTGTAGTCCTTAGTTTGTGGCACACTTGTCACTGGTCTGTGCGAGACGTGTTGTTTCTTTTCCATCCACTTCATTTCCATCCCTTCATTCTTCCTCTCGTAGGCGTCCGTTCTGATGTGTGGCATTTGTCTGGATACGTGTGTATCCTTGAAATGTAATGTGTTCTTTGTGTCTGTGTGTTTTTAACGTGCCAAACGATCCTCTACCTTTTAAACTCAACACCATGCGTCTACAGAGCATCCCTTGTGCTATCTGTGTCCTTTAAATGAGGCTGTGGAGGGCGGCATCATACACTGAAAGTACAAGAGCAGCGCAGAGCGTCTGTGTCGGCTCGCCTTCAGGAGTGGCCGGCTTGTTGACACATTGAATCCCACACCCGTGGGGGTTAGACCAGGGGCCCGTGGACAGTACCTAAGGGAGTATGTATGAGGTACTGAATGAGAGGCTGCTTCAGTTTGGAATGGGGCAGATTGCCTCAAGTTTGGGTGTCTGTTCCATAGACCTTAAAGCTGGAATCCTTTTGATGGGTCCGTCCTTCCCCTGAAAGGCTGAGGGCCTCAGAGCTGGGGGCACACACCATTGTTTTCACGCGGCTTTTCTCTCCTTGTGTTGACTTGAACTGCTCGTGCCGCTCATTTTCCAGAATGAGTCACTCATTGCGTCCGCTCTTCCAAGTTGAACATCCTTTGATGACTTTTTTGTCCTTGAGACTCGATTCATTCAAGAAACATTCCCGATGCACGTACAGGGTTCTGGGATTGGACGTAAGCCGCGTCCTTAATAGGTTTGATCTGTGCTCTGGGGAGCACGCCCGCTGCCGGGGTGGGGGCGACCGGAAAGAGCTGTAGGTGATCAAACAGGGCAGAAGGTGAGCTGGAAGAGAAGTACGTGTGATGGAGCGTGACGTGGTGAGGGTCACCACCTGAGGTGGGGTCCTCAGGGAGGTCTCAGGAGAGATGAGTCTAAAGGGGGAGAAGAAAGCCAGCCGACCTCCCGGGGGGCATTCCGGGCAGAAGGAACAGCGCGTGTTAAGGTTCTTAGGTGAGGAAGATGGGGGCGGGTGCTGTGGCAGAAGCACGTGGGTGCGGGAGGTGGGGGCCCGGGCCCCTGTCAGCACCCGGAGGGAGTTCGCTTTTGGTCTGCGTGACAGCGCTAGGTGTTCGTTCTACCAGAGTTCATAGGACGCTGCTGTTTTTTAGACGTCATGTTCCACAATCAAAAGGCAAGAGCAGAACACGTGGATGTCAGCTAGTGCCTGGAGAGAGGCCTGGGGACAGGTGGAGACACCTGGGAGCTTGGCACGCAGTGCCCGTTGGCGGCCAGACGTAGGCCACAGCTACTTTGCTGTGGGTCACCTTGTCCCCTCTGCCAGGCCCGGTGTCATGAGAATCGGTGTGGCCTGCCCCAGCCCCGTAGAATGGAGCATTGCTTAGCAGTAGGTGACTCATGGGTCCTGTGTGCTTCCAGGGAACAGCAGCGAGTGTCCCCCTCCTGGGAACGCTGAGGACGACACCGTGTGCCTGGATCTCGGCAGGTGTAAGGACGGGAAGTGCATTCCGTTCTGTGAGAGGGAGCAGCAGCTGGAGTCCTGCGCGTGTAATGGTGAGCACACTTTCCTGCCCTTGGCCAGGACGGTGGCGAGAATCCCCACCTGTGTGGAGACAGACTCTGGATTCCGGTCTGAGCCTCCCCCTTGTCCCTGAAAACTGACCAGTTTGTCTTCCTTCTTGCCACATTTGTGGACCGTGTGGCAGGTGTGGGTGGCATAGGAGGGAATTTGTTGTGGGTGGGTCTGTCCTCGCCCCCCACCCTCGTCATACATGCTGTGAGAGCAGCAGGAGCTGTCTGTGTTGCTGTGACGCCCCTTCGGGACATCACCAGAGAGCTGATTCCTGCACTGACCCCTCTGTCAGGGTGTCTGCTGCTGTGGACAGGGCTGGGCCTGCTGCCCTGCGCGCTCTGCCGGGGGCTCGGGGCAGGGGATTGCTCAGCAGTGGGTGGGCGCAGCATCATGCTGGCCTCAGTCAGGTACTTGTCCTCGGGTTTCCACGCGATTGTTGGAACCACTGGGTCATCAGGTTGCCTGTGCTCAGTTTTCTGCCCCATCGTAGAGTTTTGTTGCCTTTAAAACAAAAAACCCAGCAGTCAAAACCAGTGGGTAGGGAGCCCACAGTGGATCGAGTGGCTCTTCCTGGTGGAGTAACATGCAAATAAAGAAGGTGACACGGTCGATGCCAAATAACGTGCACATCAGGGGTCGCCAGCTTCTGGGCCGTGGACCCGTCCCGTCTGTGGCCACAGGGCAGGAGGCGAGAGGTGGGCGAGCGAGCGCAGCTTCACCTGTACCTGAGCCGCTCCCCAGCGCCAGCATCACCGCCTTGGCTCCACTCAGACCATCCA
Source organism: Cynopterus sphinx (assembly GCA_030015415.1). Lineage (NCBI taxonomy): Eukaryota > Metazoa > Chordata > Mammalia > Chiroptera > Pteropodidae > Cynopterus > Cynopterus sphinx. Next base: position 1,951,923 of record CM057383.1, on the reverse strand, counting down.
TCAGGTGTTAGATTTTCATGGAGCACCGGTCCCTGGTGCCACAAAGCCGGGGACCGCTGATGTACGGCGTGAGTGGCAAGAGGCTCAGGGTGTCCAGTAAGGACACATAGTAACTGCCCAAGAAACGCTCGATAACGAGCTCGATAACGAATGATGGACGGGTTGTCGCTTTCCTTTGAAAGCGGTTTTTCCTGCCTCGGTGTTCTGGGTGCTTTTGACTTCCCCTCAGCGAGTGTGAGTACGGGCTCGCCCCAGGGTGAGGCGAAGACCGTCCCAGGCTGCACTGCCGTTGACGTGTTGGGCGTTGCCGCTGTTGGTGTGGCTGCCAGTGGCTGGGCTGACGCCCCGTTCCTGTTCCCCGTGCGCTGTGAGAGGCTGGCCTCCCTGGAGCACGTCGCCCTGCACAGGCCGTGGTGCTGTTGCACTGGCCGCTCAGAGCCACACCCGTGGTGTGCGGGGGCAGTTCTGTCCCAGCCGTGTTGGCCCTGGCTTCCCACGGTGTCCAAGGGTGGAAGGCAGCACTGCGATAGGGTGACGGCGGGCGCCGCTCGGCTTTACGAAAGCTTAAAGCAGAGTCAGCGCAGCTGTTTTCTGTGCAGACGTTTATCTCACCTTGAGGCCTGACTCAGCACTGAGGAGTGCGAGCTCCGAGCTCTCCGAGTGGCGAAAACGGGTGACAGCGCTTGAGATAAAAAGTAAACACGCTCTCTGGAGAGCGGGGAGGAGAGCCCCGTCCCCAGCTCCAGCTGCGAACTCCGTTTCAGAGACGGACCACTCCTGCAAGGTGTGCTGCAGGGACCCCGCGGGCCGCTGCGCGCCCTACGTGGACGCCGAGCAGAAGCATTTGTTTCTGCGGAAAGGGAAGCCCTGCACAGTCGGATTCTGTGACATGAACGTGAGTGCGTCCCCGTTTTCTGTAACAATCGAGAGCGAGTCTTTATACTAAAAATACCTGCTATTGCCAGTGGACGGGAATCACGACAAAAGCTGCCGTGTCCTTTAACCCACCTCTGCCCCTTCTGGTGTAAGAGTCTGCTGAGGGGTGTGGGTCCACGCTCCCCAGACCCCAGAGTAGGGGACCCTGAATCTAGAGACCCGGCAGGACCTCGAGGGGCTTGGGCACAGGTGGGCGGTTTCGGGCAGTGAGTCCTGATGATTTGGCTTTCGACGTTCTTCGGAACAGCAACATGCAAAAATGCAAGTTTGACTCTGAAACTGAATGAGTAGGGACCGTCTGGAGGCGGCCTGACTCCCCGGTCAGGCCCTCTGTTCTCTGCAGAAACGTAATTTGATTCATGGAAGACGTGGGCGAGGGTTGAGGGTCAGAGGGGCTTCCCTAGGCAGCCAGGTCATGTCCCACTGAGTGTGCAAGTGTGACCTGCATGGTCCTCACTGGAATGCCGTCGTCGTCTCCCGGTGAGAGGTGTCAGCGACAGCACGTCCTACTCTGTTGCGTACTCGTCACCCTTAAATTACTGCCGCTGTCAAAGTCGGGCCCCGGACGTTTGATCTCCGAGGGCTTTGTCCGCAGCCGTTTCCGTGAGGCCGTGGCACTGTGTGTTTCTTTGAGGGGTGATGCCGTGTGCTCTCTGTGTGCAGGGCAAGTGTGAGAAACGCGTGCAGGATGTCATCGAGCGGTTCTGGGACTTCATCGACCAGCTGAGCATCAACACTTTCGGTAGGTGCTGTCCCCGGGTGCTGTCTGCTTAGAGCTCAGCTGGTTTCTGTGCTGACGTTCGAAGTGTGGCTGCAGGCTCGTGCTCTACGCCTGCAGAAGAGGGGTTCAGTGCTTTAGCCCGACACAAAGGAGTTCCAGAACAAAGGGACCGACGGGTGTGCCCCTGCACAGCGTGGATGCACACGTTTCAGACAAGGAGGGGAACAGTTTAAACGCTGGCTTTCTTTACTGAAAAATGACCAAGGTGGCGTAAGCGTGGCTCAGTCCTGTTACTGTGATCTGAATCCCGTCAGATGAGACTTATGTAAAAACGGGCCTGCGGTTTTGTAGACGGTTCTGTGTTCCCTGGGCCCATCGCTTAGAGGTTAGTCACAGAAACACCGGATAGCGGCACCAGCGTCCTAAGTGTCGCTGCCGGGGACAGCCCTCTGTGCGCTCACTCCATTCCGTTACCCCAGGGGTCGTGTTGGCCTCTGCCATCTGCACGTCGGGGCGGTTTCTGAAAGGGGCCTGTGGTGTGGGGAGGTGGTTAGGTCTCACGCAGGTGGCACTCCTTCCTGTACTGGTCAGCAGTGGTATCTGGCCAGCAGCCGGTGGCATCTGTCACGGCGATTGTATTCTGAGAGTCTTAGATCATGAAGGATTTTGATCAAGACGTTCACCCTTTGCACTTGTTCACAGGCAAGTTTTTAGCCGACAACATCGTAGGCTCCGTCCTGGTTTTCTCCCTGCTGTTTTGGATTCCTTTCAGCATTCTTGTCCATTGTGTGGTAAGTCACCATTTTCAGGTAAAAAACATTTGCTTAAAATTTAAAGCAAATCCAACCATATAATTTTTGGAGGAGAAAATCTTTTCTTAACAAAATCTGAGCCGATCCCTGGGAATGACGTCTTGTTAAAAGCTCAGCCGACAGTCTCTTCCGAGAATTCTTCTCCGTGTGGCTGTCTTACTCTCCGGTGTAATTCCTGAGGAATTTTGTACTTGTAAGCACAGGAGACCATTTGGCTTTGGGACCTCTGATGACTGAAGGTCCCAAACAGGAACATGTTTTGGTGGCTCTGCTGCAGTGGAGCGAACAGCAAACTTTGGCATTCCCACGGGGGTGGCCTCCGTCCCCCCATCCTTGGCGTTGTCCTTCCAGCGAATAAGGGCGAGCCGTCTTTCCCTCTCAAAACGAGTGGCTGCTGCTGAGTCGGATGAGGCTTCGTCTGAGGACCCCCCGCACCTTGTAAACTTGGGACTCGCTGCCGTCGCTTTCCTCACAAGTCCATTCCCCTTGCCTTGCTTCTCTGGGGAAATGCGGGTTTGCCTGCGACGAGGTCACACCGGGCTTTGGCATGGGCTCTGGGAGAATTCCAGCACGGCGGCCGCTCCGAGCGCTGCCGCCTCCGCTTCCTGTGCTGCGTTTAGGTGACTGGTCCAAGCTTTGACAGGTAGACGAGTGCCACCCACCAGTGCTTTTACTCGAGCGTCACACCTGCTTCGATTACGCTGGAAGTCACGCTTTGGACCGGGAGGCCTGACCCTTGTCCGAGCGCAGCTGCTGACGGGAGGGAGGCTGGTGGCCTGTTTCTGACTTCACGGTGCGCGCGTCCGGACGAGAAGCCAGGCCCGGGTTCGCAGGCCTAGCCGCCTGCTGGTGCCCGTTGTCACCTGTGACGTGTCAGCCACAGGCGGGGGCTGGGGGCAGCCTTCTGTGGGAGTGACGTAGGTTGTGAGGCCCGGTTACTTCAGGAGTCTGGGCCACAGGCACTGGAAGCGGCCGAGTGTCCACAGCTGGGGCGGAGCGAGGCCAGAGCCGAGTGAGATCGCGCGTCCAGCCCATTGGCCTCTGCGGCGACCCGAGGCCAGCGGGGACGGGCCTCGGGTCTGACTGCTGAACCCCCAGGGAGGTGCCCTTGGTATCCTCTGTCCCCGGGGCAGTCGCAAAGACAGCAGAAAACCTTGCCTTGACCGACACGCACTTCCTTCAGGTGCACAGGAGGCACCTCCGGGCGGGTGGCAGAACTCGGTTCATTCTCACTGACTGACCTGCTGCCACTTCCCACAACTCCAGGGCCGGCTTCTTTACCCCGCATCAGGCGGAGCCTGTGAGGAAGGCGCCCCTCACCGGATTTCCTCAGTGGGACTGACCTTCTCTCCTGTGCTTCTTTCTAGGATAAGAAGCTGGATAAGCAGTACGAGTCCCTGTCTCTGTTTCACCCCAGCGTAAGTATGTCGCGTGACCCTGCAAGTGGAGACCTCCGGGTCGCCGCCGCAGCCGTGGCTGTCTGGCTGGGGCGGTCACGTTGTGGCAGGGAGGGTCGAGGCTGGTGTTAAGGTAGAGCCCGTGACAGCAGTCGCGGTGACTGGATGGAGGTTTACACGGTAGCACTCCCCCTGTCCCCCCCCACCCCCCAGCTGAGTCACTTCGCTGCTCCACACCGACTTACTCTGGGATCTTTTCCTGTCTTGGGATCTTCACTCGATAGTTTTAGTTTTTCTAAGTTCTCTTGGGTCTTCAGATGCCGTGTTGTCAGGACACTTGAACGCTAGCTCCTTGAGTGACTTCTGAGTTGAGGGAGCCTCACCTGGTGCCCTCCTTAGCATGAGGCCGTTCGGTGGGTGAGGTTGGCGCCGTGGGACATGTCAGTCCTACTTCACTCCCATGTCTTTCCAGAATGTCGAGATGCTCAGCAGCATGGATTCAGCGTCGGTGCGCATCATCAAGCCCTTTCCTGGGCCCCAAACCCCGGGCCGCCTGCAGCCCCTGCAGCCCGCCCCCGTGATGCCTTTGGTGCCTACGGCCCCGAAACTGGACCACCAGCGCATGGACACCATCCAGGAGGACCCCAGCACGGACTCGCACATGGACGAGGACGGCTTCGAGAAGGACCCCTTCCCGAACAGCAGCACAGCGGCCAAGTCGTTCGAGGATCTCACGGACCACCCAGTCACTCGGAGTGAAAAGGCCTCCTCGTTTAAGCTGCAGCGTCAGAACCGCGTGGACAGCAAGGAGACAGAGTGCTAACCCAGGACCTGACGCTCCGAGCCGTGACTGCAGTGCAGACGTCTCCGCGGCTCGGACCTGCGGTCACTGCACGTGTTCGTGAAGATTCGGGAGCCACGAGGAGGGAGCTCCCAGCAGTGCTGGCGTGTTTGGACTTGCTTCCCTGTCGTGCCCGGGGGTTAGGCCTCTCCTTGTGGACAGGTAAGGCGGATCTGGCTCCCTTTGAGGCTTTCAGGTATTAGTTTTTTGATCTTTAAAATATCCTTCACCCTGTGGTGCAGAAGTGAAAATACAGCTGAATCAGGTCATGAACACTTACGGTTTTGTAAATTAACCTTTTATATCAGAAAAAGCGCCGACGAGGGAAAAGGTCAGTTTTCTTTCTCGTGCGCTGTGGTGATCCGCCGGACGCGAGGCGCTTGGCAGTTACTCGTGAGGACAACTGGAACCGAATAACTTACCTCCGAGTCAGCATGGGGACAAAACTGAGCTGTGAAACAGTCTGCTGAGCTGCAAATAGCCCAGTGGATTTACGGAATCCGCCAGCTCCGTAGGGCCCGAGTTTCCGGGGCAGATTCTCTGTTCTCTAAGCATCTTCGTGCATTTCTAATGCTGTTGCTCCAGTAGTCTAGAAGCTAAACTGCAAAATACGAGCACAGTCGCCTTTCAGACCCTACTGGTCTACGGGGTACGGGAGACTCCTGGCCCAAAGAGCAGGTGGTTGTGGGTGGGTGGGCCGGGGGTGAGGTGCTGGCCAGGGGAGGGAAGGCGGCCTCCTCCCTCGCGGGCTTTGCTGCTTTGCCAGTGACTCGTAGTCACCGTGTGTCCTGGCCTGCACGGGACGTTTGCATCACTTCCCGCGTTAGGATTCTGGGCCGCGTGCATTTACTGTGTGAAGGGCGAGTCACCAGATGGGATTCGATTTCCTTAAAATTAGAGTAAAAAGCCTTTTCCCCGTAAGTACCAAAGTTCGCTCCGCAGTCACCATGGTTAAATGAGAGAACCTGTAAACTCCGAGGGCACGTAACCAGCCTGTGACAAACAGGGTCATTTTTACTAAGGACGTTTGTTACGCGTTGCCTGTTACACTAATACTTGAACTCGTACCTTGTGGTGTTTGCTGTCCTTTCACTAGTCGTGATCACACTTCAGTTACACTTTTGGAATCTGATATAAAGCGTGAGGTGTGTGGGTGTATGTGTGAGTGAAGCAGTTCCCAGCTGAGTGTAAGAAAACCATTTTTTATAAAATTGTGACTTTCTAAAAAACAAAACTGTCGTTACCTTTTTTCCACTTACAAAATGAAGCTGCTCAGGGGTATTCTGTAGCTGTGGCACTGATGACACCTGCATCGATCAATAAATATTTACTATCAAAACAATGTACCTAGGTACAAAGCTTCCCTGGAAAATGATGCTTTTATTAGTCTTGATAGCAAATGGCAGTGTTTTCTGTTCCAGGCTTATGAGAAAAAGTCTGAGAAAAAAATATCCTTTGATCACGTGTCGTGGGATTGGTGTGCACTGGTGACATCTCGTTCTGTGAATGAGCCGCCAGCCCTGGTTACCGGTGGCTAATGGTCCCCATCTCCCAGAAGACTGAGTTCCGGCTTCGCTTCTGCTACGTCTCGCCAGTAAGGGAGCAGCAGCGGCAGGGAAGAGACTTTCTTCTCTATCAAAGGCCAGAGGTGCGAGAACAGAAACGCGTTTCCCTGTGGCGACAGGTGCAGTCCGTCTGACAGATAGGGTGAGAAGTCCTGCCAAGAGGGGAGAGGGCGCAGTTAACGGGGCACGACTGGGGTGCCTGACGCCGCGTGTAGACTACACGCATGCTGCGGACGTCACGCACCTGTGCCGAGACGGCCTTCCAGGCAGGCTGAGAGTGACGGTGGCACGTTAACGTCACCAACAGAACGAAGTGAGCCGGCTTAGAGCTCAGGGCCCGCTCGGCCGGCTTGTCTGGGGCTCTTAGGACAGTTATTAGGTGGAAAGAGCCCATGTGCCCCAGGCTGGGACCGTCACTGCTGGCCTAGGGTCCCATCCCCACGCCCTGACCTCAGGGACACAGAGAGCCCGGGTGGGCGTTTCACAGACTAGGATTCTGATGCTAAGGGTGCTTTCCCGGGCGTGTCGACACCCAGGAGTGGGACCGCTGGGTCCCGGGTGTGGTTGACCCAGCCTGCCTTCCTGACCGGCTGCCCATCCTGCAGGGGGTCCGCTTTTTACCTTCCTAACCTGTAAGTGGGCTTCCTGGCTTTAGAAACAGTTAGAACTATGTATCCTAAAGTACAAACTTTACCCAAAACCCTGTTCTGCCCAATCAGTTTTGCCCGCTAACAGACTTTAACCCCCGCCCCCACTCCGTATTGTAAGAACCCGGCCTGGACGTTCTTAAACGGGACCGTTTACGCGTTTATTTCACTCGGTGCTAACGGTTAAAGGGCTTCCTACTGCCCAGGAACCAGGCCAAGCAGAGTGCTGGGTCTGCAGCACGTCCCGGACCCCCTGCGCCCCAACTTTCACTGGTGAGAGGGACAACTGTCTGCCCGTCAGAGCCACACACACAGCTGGGTCATTTCTGTGGAAAGGACCCAACCCACCAGCAGGACCGAGCAAGCCACCCTACCTGACCATCCTGCTGCATCAGGGCCCACAGGTCAAGCACGTCGGTGCCGCAGTCCCGGGCGACGCGTAAGCAGGCCCCGGCGTAGTCACCCACCACCGCGTTCAGGCGATTCAACTTGCAGCCTGTGGGGGAGAACGCAGGTGCAGCTGATCACCAAGCACCGGGCCCGGCGCAGGTTCTGACGAGCTGGATGGACGGTTGCCCGGTTCAAGGGAACGGGCCCGGGCCCGGCGTGCGGGGATAACCCGAGGAACGGCCTCACGGTTACTGTACAGGTCAGAGGACGAGGGAGCCCTGCTGGCCACCACGGCCTCCTGAGGACCCTGTGAACAGAGGTCCAGAGGCAGGAAGGACCCAGGGGAGCAGGCTGGTGGCCAGGGAGTGCTGTGCCGAGAGCCCTGAAGCTTCACGTCAGCAGCCCCTACGCGGCCGCGGAAGCATCATCTGTACTTTCAGCCAGAGAAGACGTAGGCACGAAGGTCATTCGGGCTAACGCGGGGTCAGCAGACCTTCCCGGCCAAGAGCGGGACAGTGAATGAACAACTTCAGCTTCGTGGCATCTGCCCTCTGGGCAGCTGCTCGAGCCTGCGCTGCAGCTCGGACGCAGGCAGAGGCAGCAGGAAACTAGCTGTCGCCACTGCGTCCGTTTGCTGACCCCAATCCGACGTGGCAGTGCTCAAGCTTACGCGGACGTCACCGTCACCTGGAGGCCGTACTGGGCCCCACCCGAGAGCTCCAAGCTCCCAGCTGGTGCTGATCTGCTAGGCTAGGAGCAGAGAACCGTGCCGAGGGCCCAAAGCCTGGCCGAATGAACACAGTGACGTTGTACACCGGGACCCAGTGCGCACACGTCTGCAGAGTGACAGGTCTCAAGGCAACGCCAGGGTTCGAGATGCTGGTTTTCTCAGTTTCGTGAACGACAGATGGGTTGTGACCTGCGATCTGAAGAGCACTGACCGGTCTCACAGCTCTGGCCATCGGCGCAGCATGAACACGTCCTGCACAGCGGACTTGCGATGGGACAGGCCGAGCACTGGGATGGCACCCACCGGGGCTGCGCTTTGCCCTCGGGCCAACAGCGGGCCTCTGTCCTCCCTCCTCCCGGGTAAGCGGTCCCCACGGTCCTCCTGGGGCGCGATCCTGGACATCGCTAGTTCCTGCCACTGATGTCGCTGCCACAAACACCTGCTCACGTGACTCTCGCCGGTGGCCTCACAGGCCGGAACTGGGTTCTAGTCATTTCTGCTGCTTGAGCACCTGGCCACGTCCTGGCACAGCATGCAAAGGTGCAAAGGGGAACAGCTGGTGGGGATGGAGGCGCCTCCGGTGGGAGCCGGGCAGACCCCTCGGCCTCGGCGCCAGGCGGAGACCGCACCACGCACCTGGCTGTCCTGGGATGCTCGCTCAGCGGCGGCGTGGTCTCAGCGCTCCGTGGGCATCCTGGAGTCTGGCCGGGCCAGGGGGAGGGAGGCTCGCTTTTCTGTGCTGACGGCTCTCGGGACCAGGGAAGCCGTACTTTTCCTACCGTCTGTTTCCAGACCCCGAGAACCGAGGCCCACGGGCTGGCCACCCCCTGCCATCGAGGGTCTCCCGGGCCTCACGTCCGGCCCCGTGCGTGCGCGTGTTTACCTTGCGCGAGGCACTCCTTTTCCCACGCTGCCTCACAGAGGGGGGGTGGCGTGATGAGAATGACCCTGCTCTCGGGGACATCCACGGACCTCAGATACTGCACCATGCTCTTCAGGTTCGCCACGTACTCGTCCAGGGGGACGTGCTGCTTGGGGTTCTCGTCTGCTCGGGAGGAAGGGGGATCCTTCAGTCCAAAGGCAGATTTGTTTACGTGACAGTGAAGGTTCATGCACGGTCCTGACGCCGCTGGGGAGTGGTCTAGTACCCAGGACAGGACGAGAAGGGGGTAGAGGACAGGTCGGACATAAAATTCACTGACGTCAGAGACAGAGGAAGCACACATTGAGCACTCGGGACTCATCAGTTCGGCAAAACGTATCTTTCAGGAGACAGGTAAATAGTCTGCGGTAACAAAAATTATTAAAAATGAACCAGAAAGATACCAAAACGCCTTTACCTTTGAGCGCACTGTCGTTGGCACCAAAGAAAATCGTAACCGCTACCGGGCTGTCCGACACGTTCCCCTTCCTGATTAACCGTGGAAGGATGACCTTGGCCCATCTGGTGTTATAGCCTGAGAAGCCGCGATTCAGAACGTCACATTTTCTGAAATGAAAATTAAAAAATGAATTGAGGACAAAACTGTTTCTGGTCCCCCAGGCAGCCTCCCGTGAGGACATGCTCCCTGGGCTCATCCTGCCCTGCCCTGCCCTGCCCTGCCCTGCCGACGCCCCAGGTGTCACCCAGGGAGGGAAGAGCAGCCTTTCTCGAGGCGGGGGCAGGCCGCCACGCTCCTCCACGGGGGAGGTCATGCATCGTCACGAACGAGGGGGCTGGGACTTGGTCCGCAGGACAGACATGCGGGTGCAGTGAGGCGCTTTCCAGCCGGAGTTTACAGCCGACAGGCGTTAGCCTGAGCGACAGTCACCTCGGGGAGAGTCAGCTGGAGCTGGAGCTCCCGTGCAGCAACGGTTTATTAGTGAGGGCTAAGCGTATGGGATACCTTTGAGGCTTTTCTTTTTTACAGACTGTTTTCTCAGGGTTTCAGGTTTATTTAGTTCATTTTATGATTAGCAAATTGTGTGGTCCACGCTGGTGTACAGTTCGGATTCCTGCGGGCTGTGTGGCCAGGCAGCAGACGCCAAAGAGCAGCAGGAGGGGACTCGGTTGACACGTCTGAAAGCTCCCGAGGACAGCGACGAAAAGGTTCGGCTGCGTTTATTTCTGAGTGGGGCTCGTGTTGTGTGTGACGGAATCCTCTCAAACTGACGAGGTGAGCCCGTCTCACCATCGTCCAATGGGCAAGAACAGCGTCCCCCTCGGGCCCTGCAGTGTGGTCGCAAAGCTGCAAGGTCTAGGATCAGTGGCCGGTGCCACCGACGGCCAGTGAGGCCGTGGCCACCTGCTTGGTTTTCCTGAGCCTCGCTGTCCCCACCTGTGGAAGACACACGCTGACACCTAACCCAGCAGGTTGGTCAAGATGAAATCCAAGGATCTCAACAAATGGCAGCTGTTGCACTTTTTGAAAAATCATCTAAGGAGGCTGTGAGGCGCAGAACTGTTTGCATTTCCCCTGACCGAATAGCAGTCAGCAGTGCCGCAGTTATTCAGAGTTAAAGAAACAGAAAGATTAAAAGCTCTGACATACATTCGTGGCTGACGACAGGCATTCAAGTTTAGGTGGAGCCAGGAGAAGCTGAACGGCTCGGAAAGACTGCCTTCCGGAAAAGCGGACTTGGGCGTTTTAAAAATGGCAACAGGCAAAGGTACCCTTTGTCAGCAAATGATGGAAGATTTAAAAACTGCAAAAGGTGAGTTTATTCTGTCTCCTTCAAACCAAGTATTTTTTGGTTAAAGAAATGCTTTGATAAGGTTAAAATTAAATGGATTTAAGAGTTAAATACTTTGTTCATGAGAAGAGATGTTATTTGAAGATGAAACGTAAAGATGTCACCACGAACAATTACATATTTTTGATTTCTTGCCACGTAGGGAGACTCGGGGGGCAGTTACAGCGTCTCTACTCAGACTTGGAAAGTGGGTTAAACGACGCCACAGTCAGCTGAGGGCTGTGGGGGTGGCTGGAGCCGACGCCAGGGGCCTGGGTCTACCAGAGGCCCACCCGAGGCCTAGCGTGGCTACAGGCTGCGTGTCCCTCAGAATGGCGTCCGTTCGGTGTGGAACAGAAAGGCTCAGTTCTGGCACTAAAGGAGGGTGGCCTTGATGACCCCCCTGCGGTGACAGCAGATGCCACCTCTGAGGCCAGTCCCCCTCCAGGGTCCCTGTGACAGAACCCAGCGTGCCCCACCCACACAGCCTCCTGGCTCCCCTCGGAAGAGCGCGGGCTCAGTTAGCCAGCATGAGTGTCCCCTCCGCCTGGCTTCTGCCTTTTGTTCCCTGAGTGTGTTCTTGGAGGGTGGAGCCTGAAAGGGGGAGAATTCGCCCAGGTGAGGCCACCTGTGCGCTCGGCCAGCGGCCACTCAGTTTTGCGCTCCGTACGACAGGATGCTTTTAGGGCGTGACAGCAGACCATGCCCCGTCCCCAACTTCGCCCTTGCTCGCAGCCACTCCCAGTTCTGGACAATAACCACGTGGTCTCTGGCGCTCGCACCGGTAAACTCGATTCCGGTGAGACTGCCGAGTGAGCTACGGAACGTCTACAGGCGGGAGAAATCCGAAACGCCTGGAGCTTTTCAGGCCGCCTGAGTAACCAGCTTTTCATATCTGCCTTTGCTCGGGAATGGCTGACAGGCCAGTCGGTCACGGGGTTACTCACTGAAACAGAAGCGCTCGCCAGGCGCAGGCTCGGCGAAGCCTGCCCTGCCACCGGCGTGAGCAAGTGACCCTGGCAGCTCCAGAGGCTCAGCAGGACGCGCTCTGGCGCCAAGCCACCTGCCACGTTGCAGCCGCATGAACCTTGTCATCCTTTAACCCCTCCTCCTCTTTTCCGTCATGCAACGGGTAAGAGAAAAATAAAGTTATGGGGACTGGGAGAGGTTACACGAGACAGTACACGTGAAGCATGTTAAAACCATCTCCGGCATCTGGTAAACATGAAGTGAGAGCTATCGCAGCCCATTTTACAGAAAACAGGAGTGAATGATACTTTCAGTGTTTAGATTAAGTCCACTTAAACAGAGCAGTAACAGAAGAAGCTGGAAGGTCAGTTTTTCATTTCATTTAGAGGGAAATGAAAGAAAGTGAAGATATCTTCAAACACATTTCACATTTAGAAATAAAATGCGTTTTCTTGGTGTGTTAACACTGATAAAAAATTATCAGGTAATGATAAACCAGGAGCACACCCAGCTTTTTTCTTCTAGAGGAAAAAACAAAACTCTGTTGATCGGTCCACTGATACCCCAAACGCGAACATTTGTGTCTGCTGTTTTCGATGTGGGAAATATCGATAATCATTTTATCAGCCTCTCCAGTTAGGGCATTGTTTCCCTTTTAATGACTTCCTTAGCATACATGTAAATTCAGTTTGGGAATTAAAATACCCAAATCATCACTATATTTTGTAAAGAAATTTTTTTTTTGGGGGGAACCTCTCTCCAAAAATGAACACAACTTTGTTAATTTTTTTTTTTTTTCCCCAAATGAATGCCTCACTAATCGTTTAAGTCACACCCACCACAATAACTCGGTTTTTAGCTGGTGAATTAGGTGTTTTATTTTTGGATCCGGCCCCATTTCACATCTTTCACAACTTTTGGGGATTGATGTCACTGGGTGGCAAAGGCCCGCCCTGCCTCCCGCTGCGAGGCACCCCCATCCGCAGGCGAGGACCTCCCTGTGCGACGCGGTCACCGACTGCCCCCCCCCCCCCAGAGGCACACGTGGCATCCACAGACGCGCAGGTGCCGGTTTGGAAACTGCTCACCTGGCAAGTGTGTCGGCCAGCGACGCTCCCCATCCGCCCCGCTGGAAGGAGAACTGCGGGGAGAGCGGCCCGTTCGTTACTCGTCCGCGCGCCCCGCGTGCGCCCGCCCGCCCCGCCCGGGGCCGCCGTCCCCGGCCTCCAGCAGCTGGAGTGGGGTCGGCGTCTACACTGCACCGAAGCCTCGTCCCGGCGTCGCTGTCATCCGGAAAGGCTGCCCCCCAGCTGCGCGGGGGAGGGGGACGGGCCGCCCCGCGAGGAAACGGGGCGCGCGCTTCGGGAGCGGGAGGCCCCGCCTGCCAGACGCCCGACCTGCGTGACCCGTTAGCGACTGTCGGCCTGAACGGGGGGTCCGTGCACGACGCTCGGGGGGTCACAGTGACTTAAAAACACGCCCCCCCCCCCGAAGACAGGAAAAGCGTGCACCTGCCCGGTCCCCTACCGACCCGCCGGGGGCGCGGGGACGGCCGGTTCCCAGGGCGCCCCGCCCGGAGCCGGGACACGGGCCGCGGGGGTGGGGGGGTCCGGCCGCCAGCGGGGTCCGTGCAGGGACCCCCCGGGGACAGCGCGCTCGGCGGAGCAGCTGCCGCCCGGGGAGACGCCGCGCGCGCGGCCCGGGCCCTGTCACCGCGGGCCCCGCCCGTCACCGCCAGGCGCGCCGGACCGGGCCCTGGGCCTGCGACGCGCTCTGCGCAGCGGCCGGGCCCGTGGCGCCGGTACCTGGGTGATGGAGTCGCCGAACAGCAGCAGCCGAGGCCAGACCAGGAGGCCGGCGCCGCCCCCCGCCTCGCACAGCGCCATGGCCCGCGGTCCGGGGGGCGGGGCGGCCGGATATCCGGGCGGTGAAGGGGGTGGGGTTGGGGCGGCCGGATATCCGGGCGGGGCGGGGAAACCAACTATCCGGGCGGGCGCGGCGCCTGCGCAGTGTGACTTTCCGGCCGCCCGTTCGCGGCCCCGCCCCCGGCGCCCCGTGAGGCGGGCTTCCCGCGGGCCGCGTCTCGGGCGGGCTCGTTCCTGCGTCTGCGGGGGCCGCGTCCCGCGCTCACTCGCTCCCGGGGGGAACCTCCCGGGCGGGACGGGGTTGGGCCCGGGCGGGCCTCCAGCGCGTGGCCCTGGACGGCGGGAGGACGGACCGCCTCGTTCACCAAAGCCGTTCAGCGAAGGCTTTCCCCTTCTCGTGACCCTCGCGTCTGGCCCCGGCGCCGCCCGGGGTCAGGCCAGGGGGTCCCAGTCGGGGAGCGGGACGGGGCGGCCAAGGGCAGGGCTGAGGCGGGGCCTCCCCGGGGAAGCCCGGGCCCTCGTCACGGGCGACGGCGCGACGAGCACCGGCCGGAAGCGGGTCCTGAGACGCGTTTAGGGTGAAAACCACCGGCGCCGGGGGGAGGCCGCGCGGGCCGGCGGTTCCCGGTCCTCGGCCCCGTGGGCAGGGCCGGGCCGCGCTGATGGGGGGTCTCGCCCCCGGCGGCCAGCCCAGCTGCGGGCGCTAACGCGTGGGCCCCGGGCGCGCTCCTGCTCCCCCGGTGAGGCCGCTGAGCAGCTGCGGCTGAGAAGCCGCCAGGCCGGGCCCAGGCGTTTCGACTTCACCTCAATCACGACGAGGCAGCCCGGAGGGCTTTAGGAGAGGCCTGAGGGCCGGGGTGTGTGACCGGGAATCGGGTTGGGGCCCGGCCCGGCTCACGGCACCGTCTCGGAGCCTCCGCCCCAACGCGGTGGTCTGGGGCCGGCCCTGCCGGGTCTCCCAGGTCCGCCTGTGCAGAGGGCAGACCCGTGTGGCAGGCGCCGGAGGCCCCCCGGGGGGTTGAGGGGCAGATTCAAGAGCCACTGAGACTCCTTAGCTCAGACCAGGGGAAAGGACACGTTCGTTTTTGCTGTGAACATTCTGTATTGAAGACATGACAAGTGCATTTTTTGTGAATTAAAAATGTTTTTAAAGCTATCACCACAAATATAAAAAATCTTATGACACTGCGACCTTCGGTTTGGGCCAAAGTAGGCTACGTTACAGAAATGAATGTATTTCGTGTCGTGTAAAAAGTCAGAGTCATGCACTGAGGTTTGTCATCAAAGCACTGGGGAGGAGAGGTCAACAGTTAGGTCACCAAGAGGTGAGGCAAGGTGAGGCCTGAACAGTGTGGGTGGGATGTAGTGGCTGAAAAACAGGCCTTCAGCGGGACAGTGTAAGCGACGCTTCGGTTAGGCTGCGTGTGTCAGGGGGAGCTAGCTGTGGCCTCTGCCGAGGTAACAGTCAGACCTTTCACTCATGGGGATGCCCCGTCGCCAGGCTCGAGCAGTCTGCCCCCTCAGCGACAGCACCAGACACTCCAGATACTCTGCACGTCTGAAGAGCATGTACTTCAGAGAGCTGGACTAATGGTTAATTTGCACCTGAAAGAACTCAACAGCCGGTACCTGGGTCCCCCTGAACTTGAGCCATAGATCTACTCTGTGTATCTCTGAACAGCTGTTAAACAAAGAACTCGTTATTGAATCCCAAAAGTCCTAAGTTTACAAATGCAGGAATCAAGGAACTTGGCAAGAGTACCAGGAGGGAAGAAACGGAAAAGGGGCTTAAAACCTCCAAGTGGTAACTCGAAATCAAGGTCAGAACGTGGATCTAAAACCACAAGCCACTGCGTTTTCTCAACAGGCACGAGGAGGCGCTGATTCACTGGCCAAGAGCGGACCTGAGGTTTCCGGGGGAGCCGTGATCTAAGCAGGGGACGGCGTCTTCGGCAGTCCTGAAGTAATGGACAAATCGCTGGTCCCTGAGCAGCATTCAGGCTGTTCGAATAACGGCCATTTGTTGTCGCGAGGCAACAGGCTACCCCGGAGAAACTAATTATTTTATTTCAAGTCACAGAAGTCGAGTCGCCCATCATACAAGTGTCAGCGCACAGACAGGCGCGGGGCTCAGCGGGCCGGCGTGAGGGCCTCGTACAGCCTCTGCGCGGCCAGCTCCACCATTTCCCGGAGAGATTCGTCGTCTTCACTTCCTTCCTCACACTCGACAGCCTGGAAGGGGAAACGCAAACAAGCCTTTCAGCGCGAGTCCGGAATCGCTGTGCGGAAGGTAAACTGACTGCAAGGACGACATTTCCTAGAGGGGGGAGGTCACCACAGCACGCAGGGCGACTCCTGAGCACAGGCTGGCTGACGAGATGGTCTGGAGAGCCCAGGGGACTCCATCACGTCGCAGCCCACACCGGGCCGGCCAACGCCGCTGAGGGCTGCAGCGCGGGCACCACAGATCAGTGAGCGGTGTCCGGTCGTCTACTCGTCTCCCCGACGTCCAGTGTCACATCTGACTAGACTCACAGTCTCCTAGTTCCTTCCCACCTACGAACGCTCTATGCTGCTTAAATGCTTTTACCATGAGGAGTCTTCACACAGAAACTGTGCAAGGAGAAGCATCCTTCATTCTATGCCCGAATGACAGCTACGAACATTTCACGGCACCACCTTCTAGCCTCACGTAGCTACACACACAGTTATTTCACACAAAGACGGGCTCATTATACTTGCTTTCGTGCAACTACATTTTTCTCCTCAACGACAGGTGGGCACGTTTGCACACTAAGTCTCCGTCCTCCGTGGACGTGGCTGTGTGTTCAGGATTCTGTGGAGGGGGGCACACTTCCGTTCATGTAATCAGTGCTGAACTAGACATCCATGAACACTACCTTTGCTCTCGCCTAATTATTTTCTTTGCTTAAATCCAGTAAGTCGCGTCGTGCATAAAGCTATTTACTTTTTAAAGATTTCTGACGTCTGTCACCAAACTACCTTGCAGAAAGGGTGTCACAGGTAATTTGCAACCTCCTCCCCAGCCCCGAATGGCACCTGAGAATAACTGTTCCCGGTCCTCTCACTATCGGGGGTCACGGCACCCTAAAAGCTTTAGTAAGTGCCAATATGACAAGCAAACGGTGCTGCTTCATACTTTACATTTGTATTTCTACGAATTATTAGTGGACTAAACGTCGTTTCATGATTATTGGTTATGTCTTTTTCTCTAATGAATTACTTGATTATGTGCTTAATTAGCTTTTTTTCTATTGAGGTAAAACCAATGTTTTCTCAAAGCATCTAAACAGTAAAAGAACATACAAAAGAAATTTAAAGTGCATGTTACTTGTTTAGCATAACTATCCTCATCTTCAAAACAGCCCTGCAAGGAAACATACTTATTCGTTCTAGTGGAATAATTAAGCAAGATCTGCTGGTGTGAGACCACAGTAGGGCCCACACTCTCGAATGTTGTTTGTAAAAGCCACTCGGGTCTTGCTGGCACAAACAGAAGAGCGGCCTCTCTGAACATCCCAGAATCCACTGGACGGCAAACCAGAGGAACGCGGGGTGGATGGAGGTGTGTTACGTAAGAGAAAACAACGGAATAACTTCTACCTGGGAAATGTACGCTCCGCAGCGGCACGGTAACACACCACTGACAGGTGAGAAATGAGAAAAGAACGTGAAACTCCGTACACCAACATCAACGAGTATAAAACAACAAACGCAGAGAAAAGTGAAAGGCAGTGCCCAAATGCCAAGTCACTGTGTCAGCTGTGGGATCTGACTGCTTCTGCCTTCACTTTATCTTCTAAACGGACTGACACGCGGGAGCAGCTACATACCCGTGTCTCCAAGTTTATGTTGGCGGTTTTTCCGTCCACTGTGACACTAAGGCTAGAACCATCCTTCACACTTACACAGTCTTCTCCAAATATGTCCCTTAAGATGAACAAAGATACAGCATCAGTGGAAAATGCATTTATGTGGAGTAGAGTTTTATATATTTGGGGAAAAATAATACTGAAAACAGGCCTGAGTTTTCACGTAGAATACTTTTATCGATACGTATGTTTACTTGAGATGTATTTACCTTCAGATATTTTATTAATTTCATAAAGCAGCTCAATCGCACGGCTCTCATTTGTTAAGGATGCTCATTCGGGGGCCTGGTGCTAGGCACTTTACCTACCTGCTTCTAACCGGTAACAACGCCAGGAAGGTGGGAAAACAAGACACAGTGAAGTGTCTGCCAAAAGCCACAGCCAGTAAGCAGCAGAGCTGGGATCCCAGTCCAGGCATCAGGGCTGAACTGGTCCCAGGTCCCCTGGCTGTCTGCTCCTTCTAAGCACCTCCAAACACCTCGTTGGAGTTAAACCCTGTGTTCACTGAGCACCTCCTACATGCCAGGTGCTGTGCTCGGTGGTGGGGACCCGGAAGTCACAAAGACAGTGCCCGTCACGGAAAAGCTACCGTTAAATCGTTCATCTCCACATTCGTCCCTGTCACAAGTTACACGCCATTTGCAAACAGCAGCCCGATCAGCAGCTGGGACAGGCAAAAAGTAGCCAAAAGCATCACCTGGACCAGCCCCGTATGTGGCTGTTAAGACTGCTCTGGGCTGCAGCTGAGCCCGAGGCGCTAAACTAAGTAAAATGTATTTCACAGCCACAGGTCCTGGGGCTTGGCGAGTGTTCAGCTGGAGGTTCAAACCGCTTTTCTGACAGAAACACAGGCAACAGATCAACCCAGCTCCCTCCTCCGCCACCATCTTGAGTGATGCCTGGGGCAGCAACACTTACTGCAGCATGATCTCCAACCTCTTGCTATAAACGTGCATTTCTAACTTTTTAGAGACCTTCTGTACTGCACCTGGGAAAAAACAAAAAAGGAGCAGAGTTCAGTTCCAAATTCCTATTAATTTCCCAATAACCAGAACATCGTTGCCGACAGAGTGATTACCGGGGCAAACACGTATCCACATCATCTACCTGCTGAGGCAAACTGATATTTTTATCATTTCGTTTCACATTCCTGTTAAAAAACCACAAAATGACACTTAAGATTATCTAAAATTTATTTCCAGTGTTTCCGAAACTTTACATATTTCATTCATGAGCAGAAGTGGGTGGAATTATGACTCCAAGAATGTTAGGGGCACATCCCAGCCCAAAGATCTCTGAAGTCTCTTGTCTAAAATGCTACCTAAATTTAACGTTCCACTATGAATAATGCACCCAAAGCTGTTTTACCAAAATGTCTAACGTCACTCGCCGTCAGGTTACCTAGCTCCCCCTGAAGTAATCTGCCGGCCCAGAAGGATGCGCCACACTTGACTCGGCGCTGCAAGTTCGCCCGCACAGCACTAAGCACCGGCCAGCCCGTCGCCGCAGCAGCAGCAGCAGCGCGAACTGCCGGGCAGGTCCTCAGGAAGTTACACACACAGTGAACACACGACCCGGTCACTCTCCTCCGGGGCACTGACTCAGGGAGATGAAGACCCACACCCGCGCGAACCTGGCCCTGAACGCCGAGAGCGGCACCATTCATGACAGCTGCATGGCAGAGCCACCAGGTGTCCCTCACTTAGGAAACGGATGAATAAAATGTGTGTAACAATAAAGATCGCTCAGCCACAAAAAGGAACGAAGCATGGATTCGTGCTACAACAATCCATTCACGGATCAACCCTGAAGACATTATGCTGGGTGAAGGCAGTCAGTCCCGAAGACCACATGCTGCACACTTCCATTTATAGAAAACGCCCAGAATAAGCAAACCGACAGATAGAAAGCAGATCAACGGTTGCCTTGGGCTTGGGTGAGAGAGTGTGTGAGTGTGTGTGAGTGAAGGAGTACAGCTAAGGGACATGGCATTTCCTTCTGGAGTGATATAAATGCTCTGAAGCTGACTGTGGTGGTTCTTACTCTGTGGGAGAAAAGAGCCAAACTGTTATTTCTCCTAAGTTATGCTGTAATGCAGATCACAGTTGCCCTGTTTTTAACTTATGACTTTTAACTGAATATACAACTGACCAGATGCCGGGCAGGAAAGCTATGTAAGAAAACCTTTATATTTTGATCATAATCTTTAATTCCACTAAGTATCAAATAAGATTTAACTTATATGTAAAAACTCTCGTAAAATACACTGAAAAATAAGTACCTAAGCTACAAAAGTATATATTAAGAAACTCCTCAGAGACGACATTCTACCAGGTGTGAAGTCACACCAGCAGACACACGTGCCTGCCCTGTGTAGGTCTGAGTCAAAACGGGACGCAGACATGCCGAAAGCGGGCGCCGTGTAAAGCGGAAAAGCAGTGGGGAGAAGACCACAAAGAGCACCCTCTGAAAAGGTGTACTTTGCTTTGTGCCCTTGGAGAGAACGAGCGTGGGGAGATGCAGAAGTTGAACCTGGGGCTAAACACACACACACACAGATGCAAGTGTTTGCAGGACCGGACTGAAGGGTCGACGGGCTGAGAAATAGAAAAGGAGCAAAATGCTATCACAGCAGGCGACCCTAGACCTGAGCTGGCAAACTTGTTCTATAAATGGCCGGATCTTGTCCTAGGCTTTGGGGACCAGACGGTCTCCCAGCAACCACTCCACGCCGCAGTGGGAGCTCGGGGAGCAGCCTCCGGCAATATGCAGACACACGGCGTGGCTGCGTTTCCATAAAACTTCATTTACAAAAACAAGTAGGGGCGAGAAGTGGCTCATGGGCCCCAGCCACGGACTCTGCTCTCAAATGTTAAAATACCCACTTTGGACAGGATAAAGCCAATCGGTTAGTGAACAGATGTCTGGCACGAACGTCCTCAAATTCCTCACGTGCAGCAGCAGCAGGGTGCGCCATCCTTGCAACTCTTTTCGTCTTCTGAGAGCAAGTTCTACTTATTAAAACCCATCACTGCGCCCCAGGGGTGATTTCCCACGCTAATACACCAAGGACACCCTTTGGATCTCTTCGAAATTCTTCTCGTCTGTTTTCTTTCTCTCACTCCCTATACCGAATCCATGAGAACATACTGGCTTTGCCTTCAGAATTCCTCCAGGACACAACTACCTCTGCTGCCACTGCCACCACCACCTGACACTGAGCCTGCCTTCCGCCGGGGAGACCACAGGCCCCCTGCTGGGACCTCTGCTGACAGTCTGCTCTCAGCAAGCAGCAGAGGAGCCCCGGAAGAACCCTACAGTGTAACCCATTCCACTCAGACCACAAGTCCCAAGTCCTTAAAGTGGCCATGCAGGCCTGGCGCGATCTGGCCCCACGCTGAGTGCCGGCCCGCAGAGGGCCACGATCTGCCTGACTTGTTCCCTGCGGCTCCTAAAGGCCTACGAAAACCCCTGCCCACAGCAGATGCTCCATAAACAGCTGCCGAGTGAACGTTAAATAAAAATACAGAGCACCTCCCTGCTCCGGGAGAATTCTCATTCTTGATACACGCAGTTATGCATGTATCGCATCTTAAGGTCGTAGGAATGAAAAATACCAGATTTCAGTTCCTTAGGATCCTTTCTGCTTTTTCGTTTACAGAACCACGGGAGAAGTGAAAGAATTAAACGATAAACGAAATGCACGTCTAATAAATGAAAAACAAAACCATTCGGTACCTTTCCTTATTTTCGGGTTTGACTGGACTTCTAGTATCACGGTCGTCACGGTATCCGCGTACATGTCGTTGGAAGGGTTTGCCAACCACTGCGGAGCAAAAGGCAGAGTGAGGGAGGGACGACGACGGCCACGCACAGAAGCTGCGACCACCACCCATCCACGGACTGTGCACATGGGACCAGGGTCTAGCGTTTTCACTGAAATTAACTGATGCACCGTTTACTGAAATTGGTAATGCTGACTTCTCTTTCTTTTAACAACAGTAAAACGTGGTGAGCTTCCTTCGAGGCTAGTGCTTTACATGCATCATCTCATCCAATTCTTACAACGTCTGCACTTTATAAAGGAGAAGATGGACTCAAACGTGACTTGAGTAAGAAAACACAGTAGTCATCGCTGGAAATGGGATTCAAACTATCTCCCAATCACTACGTTTCGGTAGCACAGACAGAATCCTAAGAAGGTAGTATTTTTACACATTTCCACTTGCTTCTTATTTGAAGCCCTGGCACACTTCCAGGTACCCAGTGCCCCTAGAGAGTTTTCTATGTCTGCCAAGTCAGGGTGAGGCCAGTGTTTCAGAAATAGTGCCCTCCCTATTTTTCCTCTCTCCAAAGAGTACTTTTGCGAGCAACATGAGGCCCTTGAAAAACTTTCCATAAGACATCCTTTGACGTGTTAACTCTAGGGAACAAACATACATTCTTTAACAGCAGTTAGCAGAAGAGCCGAAGTAACGTCTCTAAGAACTTCCCCCTTTTTTGGATGTTAACGTTTTAGATATTATCGTGTGTAACTTCATGTTACACATAACTGTTCCTTTGGACACTTTCTTTGGTTATTTTGGGCCTTATAAACCAAATCTAGACATCAATCACAGAAGTGCAGTGGGACCCGAGCTGGAAGGTCTTGTTTGTTTTAAAAAATAATATGTATGAACAGAACACCTGGCCACATAGCTGGGAAATTTGCATACAATTTACCTATAACCCAGAGGCAAAGAAACTGACACATGTACCCACCCCTCTCCTGGATCATTCAGTTCCAGGATTTATTTTGGAAAATCCTTCTTTTAACTTAACAGATGCCAACCTATAAAAATCAATCATCAAGTTCATTTGCTGCCTGGGTGCGAAATTCTACCAGCGGGAGTTTAAATTTCTGCCAGTGGGGACCATTAGGGAAATGATCTTATCTTACTTCCAGCACCACCATTCCTGGTTCCTGTATTACAGTAATATTTTTGAACACTTTCAAAGCAGGTTTTTCTTGAATTTCTAATTCTTCTACATCACCTGAAAGAAAAAAATTATAAGTAGTATATAATTTTCTGAATCTTCCAGAGGCATAACCATTCGTTTATAGGGACAGCTGAAATAAAGCTAATACATAATAAGAAAAATTTAATAACTCACATATAATCAGATTTAAATGGCTAAGTTTTATATTAATTGCTTATAGTAACTGAAAGATTTCAACATGCATCATAAAAATTCACATAACTAGACAGGACTGACCTTAGTAAATGTTTTATCAGCAGCAAACTTTGGTGACTGTCAAACGTGTGTGTTTGTATAACATTTAGTCACCAGCATCTTAGCACTCAACACGAGACTAGTCAACTTCCAACAGTCACTTCTACCTCTGCCTTCACAGGTTTACTCATCCCACAGGGCAGTTCTACTGTCCCAGGTGATGAGACTTTCCTGGTCTTCCGAGTACCCGCTCAACACGATGAATGCAGACGTTTTACTGACTTCCTGTGCTATGACCTATAATTCTAACGAGGCTCTGAGGTCAAAATAAAAAAGGTATTCTTTCCACTGGTTTGTTTTATGGCAGTCCGTTTGGACTTGAGAAGAACACAGTAACAGAAAGTGCAACCTAACCTGAAGCACTCCTGCTTATTTGAGAGGCCGCACCTTCCCTGAGTCCCTGCCTCCCACTGCGCTACCGCACAGAAACCTCTAACTCGGCGTGGTCCAATGCGAGAGCAGGTTTTACTCTTTTCCTGGCCTTTGGCTCGTCACACGCTCTCATAAAACCTGCTGTGTCCAATGGCACTAATAGAACCAGAAAAACTGTTTTCACTGGACAAAGCAAAGAGACAGATAAAATCAGGGTAGGTAAACTAGATTTTAAACACAAGGAGCAAAGACGACTGCAATTTTTAGAATTTTAAGTAGATCAAGTTTAAAAGGCATGATGACATGTTTAAACATTGATGTGTAAATTTCCAAAACGTTCACCTAAATGCGATAGCACGACCAAGTACAAAAGAAAATTTGTGCAATTCTGAGACGATTACCAAAATTAAATAGCATCTTTTCTTAGACATATAATTATTCTACTCGCAAACAGAAAGCAATTAAGTGAACTGCAATAAATATAGACACACCTGTCAACTTCTGTAGCTGGTAATAGAGCAAGTTGAAAGGGCCTGTGTACGGAATGGCTTGGGTTTGTTTTACAGTGCTCATGGCCAAGTCAGTATAATCTGAAGAGGAAGCCAGAGTAAAGACTCTTTAAAAACAATACGAGTCCCACGAAATACACTCTGCAAACACACACCAGGAGTAAAGAGAAGGGAACACGTTTTCAAGCTAACGTGCTCCCTAATTTGAGCCCGTCCCACATTAACCCCTGCCCCCTATCTACCCCCCACTAGTAACTTGATGCTCCGGCCATGAGGAAGCACCCTCACTCTCCTGAACACATCAGGTCCCCAGGCATCTCCAAGCCATTAAACCAGCTGTCCCCCCCGCATCTCTTCTGCTTGGCAATTCCTAACAACCCTTCGCCACGTGCAACAAGTGCTGCCTGATTTGCAAAGCTTTTCCTACTCTTCTCGGCCCTGTCTCCTCACGTATTTATCATGCCCTTCTGTGTGTCACTGGTCAGTTCTGTGATCAGCTCCTGACAAGGATGCTTCTCTCATTAGTACAGTTTTTCCAGGGCTTGGGCTGTGCTTTTAAATAAATCTTCAGTCCTCTAGCACCTAGCACAGGGCCTGGCACAGAGTAAGAACTCAATAACTGCTGAATAAAAGAACAAGTTATGTTCTTGTTCCCGATGGCCCACCTTGCAGATGAATACCTACACATGCTCTTTCTTATTCCTTCATTAAGCACTTCGAATTTACCAAATAAAATTGATATAAATAAGTAAAGTGCTACATAAATAAAATCGAGCAGTTATTCACTTGTGGATAATACCACATTTACTGCAAAAGTAGTGATGGGTTATCATTTACACAGGCACAGAACACAAAGGCCCAGTGAGTGACATGAAAATCAACATGCTTGTGTGGGGAGTCCAAATTAACCTCAGAAAATAAAAGTACCAGCACTCTGTGTGAAGGGTAGGAGACAGGCTTATGAAGGGTCACCAGGAGTAAAGCTGCCTTAGAGGTAAATTCACGTCTCCAAAGAAGAAGTTATTTCATAAAGAATGTAAATGTTTCACTAGTTCAAGGAAGGTTCACCCCCTCCCCCACCATAAAGCTAAGTGGATTAGCTTTCACCTATTTCTATTTTATTATTTGGTTGTTATTTGAAAAGCAGCCAGTTGGTAGGAGAAGTTTTCACAGATTTTTTTCTATGCTAAAATTAAATTCTACACGACACTGCATAGTATACTTACTGGAGAGGTCACAAGGAGAAAGGATGTGATAGTTAAAGTTTCTTTTAACGAGTATTCCTGAGACCCGCTGGCCTTGTTCTGGTTTTTTGTCTGCTAAAAAGCCCATGACCTATTAAAAAAAATAAATAACCCAAAACAACTTGAAGACAATAGAAACTTGTAAAGTCCAGTTGATTCAGGTACTCAATCATAATGACGACCGTTAGACATGCGAACTATGAAAATGACACATGAATTTAAACACGAAACACAGGAAAGGTCACGTACCCCTACGACTCGGGCAGTAACAAGCTATGAGACCCAAGGGAAGAGTCGCAGGGCAGGAGTCACAGAGGGAGCCCCTCACACACAGGAGAGTGTCCACTCCAGACCCGCGACTACGCCAGACCCAAAGCAGCCTCTCTGAACCCAGAGGTCAATAAAGGCAGGTAGGAGTGAGGCCACACAAGAGAGAGGCAGCTTTTTAAAAGAGTAACGACTGCTCATCACATCCCCAGACATATATGCTTGGAGTTGTGGGCCTATTTGGATTCTGAGGGAGAATGACAGGAGATGGACTGAATACTATATTAGATATAGTAAAAAATCAGGTAAAACAGGTGAGGACATTTCTTTACCCTTAGACATGAGAATAAAAAGTGAGGATGCAGATTAAAAAGCTATAAAATTTAATTGTACTAAGATATAATTTTATTTGGAACTTTTCCATGTGAAAAATTGAGTTAGTAGAATCAAAAGCCTGAAAAGTATAAGAATAAAGTTCTTACAGTATACTAGGTAGAAAGAAATCATCGTTAAACATATTACCTTGACGTGATGAAGTGACTTTCTTAAAAAGTATCCATTTCTCCAAAGAAAAGACATGAATGGGATTAGAAACCTTTACCTTGGCTAATTTTTCTCCTCTGAAGTTCAAGGTCACTGCTTCTGTATTCCGAGGATTATGAACCTCTATGTGAACTTCATCATTATCTTCATATTCTCGAATTAGGGCTGCTTTCAATCTGGCCATTTCGTTCTGCTCTCCATGGACTAAAATCTACATAGAATACGTTTTAAAAGAGCACAGGCAAAGACCCTTAGTTCCGATCGATAACGGGTCTTATCTGAATTATTAGTTAATTTATATCATATGGAGATATGCGTGCAGTTACTACACATCACTACTTACAAAAACCTCCAGTCATACCTGTATAGACATTTTCATTCTGTTCGGCTCTAAAAGATCCTTATGTGGAAATATTTCAAGAGAGAGTAAAGAAATTCCTATTCTACTCCAGTTTTTGCCACTAACAAGACACACAACTTTGTGGAAGCCAGACCCCCACGGCTTCTACGCTCGCACTGGGCCAGGTGACTTTCCTGCCTGGGCTAACAGACGCCTGCCCAGCACCACTACGAGCAGGCAGAGGCACCTGGGCCTCGCGGTACAAGAGCCCTGGCTCTGGGGCCTGGTGCTTTAACACAAATCCTGGCACTGCCACTTACTAGCTGTGTAACTCTGGGCAAGTTACCTGACATCTGTTTTCTCATCCACAGAACAGCTGTTGGTTGCGAGGAGTAAGCAAGCCGATACCTACAAAACACTAGTATGGTGCCTGGCACATGGCAAATAGCTAATAAATGCTAGCTATTACTGTTTACTGTTATTTTATTGTATAGATACACTTTTGCCGGCCTGGTTATTAGGAGAAGGTAAGCATCAAGTTCCATTCAGAAATTTAAACCGATAGCAGAGACAGTCTGCAGAGTGATGAGACTGGACTGAGGATGAGGTGGTCATTCCGGAGAGCAAGGGCCGTACAACCTTTCCTCCATGGCCTTCAAATCCGGGAGGATAACAGTCAGCCACAGACACTAGAAAACACCTATGAGCTGCCTACGCTGCAAGTCAGCTCAACAGGCTATGCTGCTAACGAGTGGGTGAGCGATTTCTCCACCACGGAGTCTGTTCACTAAAGCCAAATCCCTGTGAAGGCTCTCATGCCAGAAAGAACTAGAAACTGACAAGAGCACACACAAAGATATGCAACGTTGTTCGTGAGTCGTCAGGAAAATGAAAATAAGAGCCACAGTGAGACAGCACTTCACACTGTAATACAAACACTAGGGTGGCTGTAATTAAAAAAGGGAAAGAACAGGTGGAGCTCTGGGGTACTGCTGGGGGGAATGCGAAATGGTGCAGCCGCTGTGGAAAACAGTCTGGTGATTCCTCAAAGTTAAACACAGAATTACCACATGATCCAGCAATGCCACTCAAGGGTATGTGCCAAGAACTAAAAGCAGGGACTCAGACAGACACATGTATGCCAACGTTCACTGCGGCACTATTCACAATAACCAAAAGGTGGAAACAACCCGAGTGTCCACCAACAGAGGAATGACCAAAATGCGGTCTGCACATCCGGTGGAATGTTACTCAGCCACAGAAAGAAATGAAGTTCTGATACACGCTACAGCATGGGTGAACCTTGAGGATACTACGTTAAGTGGTGTATGATTTCACTTCTATGAAACATCTACAGTAGGCAAATTCCCAGAGACAGCCAGTAAACCAGGTTACCAGGGCCTGGGGCGAGGAGGGACTGGGAACTATGCTTAATGAATACAGTTTCTGTTGGGGGCGATGAAAAGGTTTTACAAATAGATAGTGGTGATGGCTGCACAACACTGTGGATATGATTAACACTACTACAGTGTGCACTTAAAAATTGTTAAAATTGCGAATCTTGTTTTATATATTTTACAATAAAAAAAATTTAAGAAAAAAAAACTCCCAGCAAAATGCCATTTCCTCTAAACTACTTTTCGATGCATTCAGAAAGGGTACTTCATCTGTTTTCTACCCACCCAGACACTCTGTCTCCAAGACCTGACACCGAGAGCCACCAGTCAGTCAGACAAGTGTCATGGGAACCGCTGTCCCGCTGGAATGGAACCCGTCAGCCACTACTTGAGTAACAGGTCATGAACAGTGCTCTCCATCCGTTATCTAAAGACACGTGAACCATCAGTGTCCCTCTAATTAAAAAAAAAAAATGTATATATATATATGTATATATACATGGGGGTGGCTCCACAGCGTAGCGGTTAGCACGTCTGCTTTACACAAAGAAGGTCCTAGGTTTGTGCCCCAGGTGGAGCCATGGACCATACCCCAGGTGCGCCAGGCCCCGGGTACAAGCCAAGAGTGTGTGGGAGATGCCTCGCCTTCAGAGATCCAGTTCTTAAGGGGAAACGGCAATATCCGTAGGTCAGGGATGAAAGTGGAGGATGGAAATTAAAGAAGGGGATAAAATATGTGTGTGTGTGTGTGTGTGTATGTATTTATTTTGGCTTACCCAACTCTGTCTAATCCCATCAAAATATAATCGCTACTTTCATAGTTACCAGAAACTTAAAAATACGAAATCACCTCAGTAAGGAGCTATGTGATGTATTTCATACCTCTCTGTGCCTTTAACTTTTATTATAAACGACTTGTCTTTCTCCTTTCTCCACATCATTAAGCACCTACCACATGCCAGGCACTGCATTCATGCTTTAGCTATATGTTCTCTCATTTAGTGCTCACACTAACCTCAGCAGGTGATGTTATCCCTACTTACAAATGAGGTAAGAGTGGTTCTGTAACTTGCCCATGATTACACAGCAAGTAAGGGATGAAGACTGCAGTACAGTCCCATTGTAAGGCCTGTGCTCTTAAGTTATTGGGGTGGCATCAGGAAATAACAGAAAGTACAATGGAGTTTGGGTCTGTAGGTCTGAACAGGTGACCCGTGTAAAAGGAGAAATTGTAGCACACAGCTTGCCTAAGTCAAAGGGGAGCTATGAAGGTCAGGTCCAAGTCCAAGTGCAAGCACCGTGTTTAAGGATCTACCTTAGCAGAAGGTGGTGACTGATTTGAGAACCGGCCATGCAAAGTTTCGTGGGTATACTTTCCCCCCGGCTTTAACACTATAAGTAAAATTCATAAGACTAACCACATGAGGCGGTTTCAAAGCACGAATAAATTCACTGGTTTGCTGGTAATCTGTGTGAGCAGAGAAAGAAATGTAATCAACGGACATTTTCAGTGGTAACTTCTGCCCAGACATGGTAGTGATTTCTTCGGGTTCAGACATGATATGCTGTTGAAAACAAGAAAAATAACAAAACAAATAAACTATGCAATTAGAAAATTGCATAAATTGTTAAATTTAGGACCTTTAGCACAAAAATCATCCCAACATTGTTGACTTGGTAAATACCAAATACTTTCTCTATCAAGCAAACATTAAATCCAAAAAGCAGATTAAGTAATATTCAATGTATTTCGTGCTAGAAGTGAAAAATTATAACTCTATGGTTAGAAAGGCAAACCTGTATTCACAACTATTCTCTTGCTCTAAAATGTCACTTTGCAATTAGGAAGATTTATATAAAAGACCGTGGTATTTCTATCCAGGCAATCTATTTTAAATATAACCAACACTGTCTAAATGACTTAAAATAAGATAAAGTGATAAAGATGATCAAAACAGGAAATCATAATGCACTGAAAAAAATAATATAGCAGTCTTTGATAAGAATAGATAAAAATAACATGATGCTAGGATGCTCAGAATCTGCCACTGTGTATCAGTAGACAGATGGGCAATCACCCCAACCACAATCTACAGCTTTTCAAGAGACGACTTGTTAGCAGTCTCTTCTTCCCTGGATGAGGGTTTCCATGTGTTCTTCTCAAAAGGGTTCCTTTCCATTTTTACTGCAACCA
This sequence comes from Cynopterus sphinx, assembly GCA_030015415.1. Taxonomy (NCBI): domain Eukaryota; kingdom Metazoa; phylum Chordata; class Mammalia; order Chiroptera; family Pteropodidae; genus Cynopterus; species Cynopterus sphinx. The sequence continues at coordinate 1,922,305 of CM057383.1, read as the reverse complement.
GATAAGTGCTTCTGATTTGTGCCAACCAACCACCTGTGGATCCGCCTGTGCGTTCAGCACCTGCTTTAATTCCTCAGCCTTATGAACAGCTCCAGCTACCTACTTCCATTCTCATTTTAAACATCAAAACCTGTACAATGTAATAAACTACCTCAAGGAAAAACCGAGAATACTGCTGCCCCTGCAGTTGTGATCAGAGGTAACACAATAGTCTAAGACTATGACTGACCTTGGCAAGTGTCCCTTCTACACAGTACCCTGCTATAATGACACCATTCCTCTTGTCAGTACACCAGCTTTCAAAGAGCTCTCTGGATAAGCCACTTTGCATCATGCCTGGGGAGGCCATTACGACACTGGGACCAATGTCATCAAAATGATCCATGCTCTGAGAGAGAAAAAGGAAGGGTACAAGCATGTTAAATACCAGAGTTTGACAAAGCCTCCCTTATTTTTAAAGAGCAACAAAAAGTGAGGTAGTAAAAATTAATCACACAACCGAAAGGGCCTTGACAAGACTAGCAAACACTTAGTCTAATTTCCAAGTTCCTAACCAGTCCAGGTTAGGAATGTTATAAAGTGACAAAAGCAGTTAGTTCACATTGACCTTGTACTGGCAGCCAGGGGACCATGAGGACCATTTTCAGTGCCTAGCATGAAGGCAGAAATTAAAAGGAAGAGGCAAATGGGCTTCCATCCACCCAAAATAGAACTCTGAATTTCCCCTAAGACCCACAATGGCTTTGAATAGTTCATGGTATTTTGAGCTGGCCTAGAAATCTAAACAAAAAATTTAACATTGTTTCTAGGGAAAACTTGGCTCAATTCCTAGGCAATTAACTCAAAAAATAATACTTTATGAGCAGAGTCTATTTATAATTGGAAGACTATAACTTGAATTATTTTGGGCATTATTTTACTAGGATTAGAACATTAGTTAGAATGCAACAATACATTTTTTAATTAAAGAAATTAGACTATTGACTGCTCTGGAAAAGCAAACACTAAATGTTTCATATACAATTTGCAGCGCTAATCATCAAAGATGATCTGGTTTTTGAGTAAGAATAAAAAAACATAACAAGGTATTCTCATCAGAACTTATTTCTATTGGCAAGAAGATGCAAGTTATTAGAACAGTAAATACTGAGGACGTATGGAGACTAGGAAGAATGTGGCAAAATACAAAGAATGCCCAGTTGCTAAATTTTTTATTTTCTTCAGAAAAGTGATGCCTGTTAGAAAAAAGGTAAGACCAGCAAGGATTCAGCCAAAGAACCAAGGACAGGCATCTCCCGCCTCGACTTCCTTGCATTTCAGCCATCCTTCGCCCCTCCCCAGCAAGCACTCACCTTGAGGTTACTAATATGTTTGAAAACGAAGGGATTATTGATGTTGATCTGTTTGCGAATTTTGTCATTCATGGCATTTACATATGTCTGGTACACTGCCATACACTTCTTGGCCAAAGATGACGCATAGTATATCGGAATATCATGGAGTTCTGGGTGATTCTGCCAGTACTCATCTAGAGAGATTTTACAAGAAGTAAGTGTGGTTTTGTTATGTGGGGTAAAGAGTTCAAATAACAAATGACACACATAATTTTTTAAAATTCAGACAAGCAAGAAGTTAAAGCATATACCTATATTTTAAAGAGTTTGAGAAAAATTAGCCTGGTCTTACAAATTTAAACTTATAAAACCAAAACTTATCTCTAAATACTAATACATGAACTAAAAAGAAGGCTGTGACCATGGTCCTGAGATGTGGAAGCATTTAAAAATGATTCAGTAAAGTTCACTCTGAATAGGAGACCACAACTTACCACCCCAGAGATAAAAAATTTCGTGATGGTTTTAAATAGAAATGTATTATTAATGTTTCATATAGACTTAGTGAAATTAGACTTTTTATAACAAGACTTGGATAATTACAAAACAGGACTGCCAAATGAATTAAAACCTATTTTGAACACTTAAAAAAAATTACTCTGTGACTTTATTTTCTAAAAACTGCTAACCAGTTTCTGATAATCAAAACAGTGGGCAATATACTTTTTAAAGGAAAGCTGATGTTTAGGGAAACCTTCATTAAATCTCAAAATATTATAAGGGTAGTACAGCCACACATATCATTTCTTCTACTAGGTGCACCTGTATTTAGGAAATGTATTAAAAGCCTAATATGCAATTTACATTTATTATTTAATTTTAAAAACCACCTTATGAAAATTTATCTCCATTTTACAGATAATGAAACTGAAGCTAAAAAAAGGTTGAATAGTGTGGGAATGTTATTTTTCCACCTGATTTACAAGTGAGAACTCTATATAAAGATAAGGACTTTTCCTGTCATGATATTTCCTGCTTTGCCCTCTGGTTTATCTATGTTTTGTTTTTTTAGTTGTGTCAAAGTTTTTTTTATATATTCTTATTTTTCAAATACCTTTCGAAGTATACTACACATCCCAATATCACATCAAAATCGACTATATTTTGTGTATTTTTATGAATAAATTTTAAATATTTAAAAAAACTCAGATAACTTGTACTTGTCTAAGGTCAGTCATGTGGCTAGATCACAGATGGGATTTACAGCCAGTGATTCAAATGGCTATCCTCTTTGTATGTGACATTATGAGAAGACTTTAAGGGAAAAGGAGCAATCGGATTGTATGCTCTGATGGCAGGGCTGCCAGACAAAAGTACGAACAACAAAATATTCTTATTGTAAGAAATTATATTACATATCTGATACTCTTATGTTAAAATATTACTTATCAGTTATCTGAAATTAAAATTTACCTGGGTATCCTGTTCTGTACTTTTTTTTTTTTTTGCTATATTTGGCAACCCCATTGATGGTGACAACATGGTTACATCTTCCTAATCTCTTCTGCTCTTCAGATTACTTTGTTATGGAGAATTTCCATTTTAAGACTTCTAAGGACAAATGTAACTTGCAATTAGAAAGAAGGACCAAGTCAGGACCAAGAGAAAAGTGGACTGGATTAACATTTAGAAAATTTACCTTTGAGTCCTGTCTCTCTTACACAGTTGCTTTTGATCTGAGGTTGGTCATTCCCCCTTCCTTATTTTCCATTTCAGAGTAATAGGGACACTATTTATCCTTATCTCAGAGATGTAAGAACTGAGAGCAAGAGCTTAAGATGAGATCAATTCTAGTTCTTCACATGGAAGCTATATTATACATTCAAAGCACTTAGCATTTATTCAAGAGTACATTACCCCCCAAAAATCACAGGATGTTTGAGTTAGAAGAGATCATTAATACAAATACATGTAAAAAGTGACACTATTCTTATTACAAAAATTCATACATGCTCATTGAAGTATTTGGAAAATTGAGAAAAGCAGAGAATGAAAAAGAAATCATCTACTTTCTCACTATCCAGAGTTGTTATCTTTACAGTCATTTGTGTAATTTTACTTAACTAGGATCAGAGTACATACTGTTTTAAATCCTACTTTTTTGGTCCACTTAATACATTTATGTGAAAATACATAACTACTTATCTATAATATGATTTTTTCCTACAATGTGATATTTACTGACATATTTCTTTAAAAATGCTAAAATGATAATACCCTTACTGACAAAATTTTCTGTGGATTTCATTTATTGCCAAGTGGAAACACTGGGTCCAAAGGCAGCATGTTTTTAAGATTTCTGATGCTGATGGCAACCAGAAAGGTACACCTTTATATTCCCAACAGCAGTGCACCACAGTCGCTGTTTCTCTGGGCTCTTAGTGGCACCAATCCGTATATTTTAAATGCAGAATCTGAAGCCTGGGAAGGCAACTGACCTATCTGATGCCATGTAACATCGACGTGCTATACCAGCACTCCAAGATTTGAGACTCTCTTGAGTAAAAAGGAAAAGGCATACCTAAAATCAAGAGCAGCTCCTGAGCCCTTCCAAGAGCAAAGACGGGAATGAGGCCTCTGCCCCCTCTGTTTACAATATCGTGAACCGTGTTACAGAATCTCGCTTCTCGCTCCTCACGCTTCTCGTGGATGTGGGTCCCATAGGTTGACTCCTAAATAACACATCAGAAGTGTGAGACCAGGACTGACAACTCCAAAGAACACAAAAGTTAAACATCAATAAAATGCAGAGGCAGTGCCATTCACTTCTCCACTGACAAGCTGTTTACTTGAATACATGGTGTTATAATAATATTTGGAAAGAACAAATAAAGATGATGGAATTAAGACCTGGCTAGTAGTAGGAATTTTTCAGAAAATGCAATCAGGAACAGTCTAAAAGTGTATCTTCCTTGCTCAAGATAATTTTGCTCTTTTTCTTTTTTATACCATTTTGCTTTCCATGATTGGGAAAAAGGACATTCCTCCCATTTCTGATAAGTCAAAGCTTCTAAATTAGAAACAGGTACCATTTCTTACAGTTTCGATAAGAAAATCAACATATGGTACACTGACCAGCAACCCTGGCATCCTGAGAGCAAACCAGATGTACGGCCCCTCTGGCTGAAGCCCCGACATACTCAGCCAGCACCTGCATTTTAACATCACCAGGTGACACATAAGCACATTCATGTTTGAGAAGTAGTGCTATGAACCTCCAGATAGAATGAAAATAACATTTTTTTCTGAAGGCTAAAAAAAAAATATCTTCCTTTAACGTTGGCCTATATGCTAGGTATACCGTGAGCTGAGCCAACTGAATTTGCTTATGACATGTTGCTGATGGACTGGTCCCCCATACCAGGGCAGGTCAAGGCAGGTGGGGGATGCTGTCGGTGGTGAAGGAGAAGCAGACTCTCACCTTCAATCACAGCTCTTCCATTGTGAAACAAATACCTGAAGTTTTAGATATACCATGGGCTCCAAAGCTCTCTCTCCCATTCCCTGAACTCACTATCATCAACACACATTTATTAATTTGCTCTTCGCCAACCCCTCACCCCCAAAAGCTTCTGTATACTTAGGTTTTTCTGTTCTCCTGGGGTTTGCAACCTAGCAGGCAGACAGGACACACATACATAAATCTGTAGGTGCTGCAGGCCAAAAGACAGTCACCACAGCAAAGGCAGTAAGGCCACATTGTTTCTGTACAACACTTAAGATGTTATATGAATTTTGGGTAATTCACCTAGACAAAAATACTTAGGAGATAGCATATCCCTTCTGATATTAGACTGAGTTAACATATTTTAATAGCAAGAAAGTGGAGCTGCCCTACAAAGAGAAGCCAAAAAAATTTAAATTTTATACTAAAAAGGATACATATTTATATCTAATAACATATTATAAAAAATGAGATCACAGTATTTTTTGCCACTAGAAGAAATTCACTTACATTATACTAATCATAATACAGTGTACTAACACTTACAATGATAAGAATATCAGGTTTAATATTAGGAATTTCAGCTGCCATTAAGTGTCTATCTTCTTGTCTTGAGAAATCACCTGTATACAAAAGCTGTGGAAAAGATAAAGCTAGATTAGGATTTTGAAAGGCTCCAAATGTACTACTGAGTATATTTAGCTCACAAAATCTAAAAGTGAAGCTCAACAGAAAAACAGCCTATAATGAAATTTAGATGCAATGCTTGTGTCTAATTCAAAATGTATAACTACATTCGGTCATAGATCATCCAGTGCTTCAATTATTCAATCTAACTAATGGGAATAATATGTTCCCAGAATCATCCCGCAAAGACAACCAGTATATCAGTAAACTTGAGAAGTTATTTTGAACATCTTAGAGAAAAAGGGCATGATGAGGAAAGAAATCTGAGGTATATAGGAAAACCATCTAAAATGAAAGATAAAAATCATTGGAGAATATGCACCAAATTTCAAATGAGAATTTAAATCTGCATTTGTGCTATTTTCTAATTTTTGTGCCTTTGAGAAAAGAGCAAGAATAAATGATTTAGTGATGCATAGGGTAACTTATTGTGTAAAAATTTCAAATACTATACGAGCAGCTGCTAAAAATCTACAGCAATGTTACATTAGAGAACTGGCTCTCAACTATGGCTGCACATAAGAATCACCTAAAAAAAAAAAAAAAAAGCCAAGGCCACAGATTTTGATTCAATGGGCATTTTTACAAAGCTCCCTAACTCTGTGCTAGAGTCAGTCTTGAAATCTATTAGTCTAGGGGTCTCAACCAGGACAGACCAGTATGGGTCCGTGGCCTGTTAGGAACTGAGCCACATGGGTCCGTGGCCTGTTAGGAACTGAGCCACATGGCAGGAGGTGAGTGCGCGAAGCTTCCTCTATATCTGTAGCCTCTCAACAGCGCCAACATCACAGCCTCAGCTCCACCTCAGATCATCAGGCGTTAGATCCTCACAGGAGCACCAGTTCCAGGTACCAAAAAGGCTGGGGACTACTGTTTAGTCCACCTACATTTTCACAGGTTTATCAAGACTTCTGTTGGTGTTTCTCATTAAGGACGGCTGCAAAGATTCTTTCTGATGAACTCCTTTCACTCAAGTAGGGGCGTAATGTGAAAGGTAGACCATCAAGAGGATATGAATGGCAAACGAGGTTTTAATGTTGAATACATGCGACCACAAAGAACGCCCTTCCCTAATCAGTTTTCTGAAGGACACTGAAAAGGAGTTAGCGCTATGCAGTGTGTGGGAGCTTTCCTCTCTGAGATGCTTATTTGACTCTTTTCTCAATCTTGACACAGAAAGTATTATCGTGGGCTATGGACTCTGATATTTAAAAGGAAAAAGTGTCGACCTGTTTATCTTATGTTTCAGTGTTAGGACACTTCACAAGTCTAAGGGAAAATTCTTTAAAACTCCTTGATGGCATAAAAGTCTGCACTGATTTCTCATGGGCAGGAACTGCCAGAGCTAGAGAGTACCTTCACGCCTGCGATCTCGATCATGAACATGGCAGCTCCTAGAACGTGGCCTGCGTGGTAACACCAGAACTTGATTCCCGCAACTTCCTTCACTTCATGGAAGTTGATGGTTTCAATTTTGTCCATGCTCTCTTCCAAATCTGTCTCAGTATACAGCATGTCATCCGCTGATATATTACTAAATTTTTAAAGATGCCAACAAAAAGAATTAAGGGTAAGATTTTTAAAAAGTCTGTGAACTCAAAGAAATTGTCTATGGATGGTATATACATGAAGTTATTTCTTAAAATCATATTGTATGAATTATGATATTTCTAATCTCTTGGACAGTTTCTGGATTTTTTATTTTGCAATTATAATAAAAATTTAGTGCATATGGCAACAAAGCATAATTTTAAGTAAAGCACACAGCAAATTAAAGCAAAATGCTCTTTATGATAGTATTTCTCAACCTTTTTTCCTGCCCCAACACTCCTGAGAGATAAACTCACTCACATACATTGAACCATGTCAGAGATTCTAACACCAGAATGTGAAAAGATTTCTCTACAAAGTGTAGCACAGTTTTCTCTTGAAAATTATACTAAGCTACTTCCGAAACGAGAGAGAGTAGTGGTGAAGGACAAAGACTCCGGAGCCAGATGGCTTGGGTCCAGATGTCAGCTTTGTCTCTTACTGTGACTATCAAATTACCTAACCTCTCTGTGCCTCGGTTTCGTCAGCTGTAAGATAAGATTCATAACGGAACCTCCTTCACGAGGTTGAGATGAAGAGTGAGTTAACATATGTTAAAAACTGAGGACTGTGCCTGTACCAGGTAAGCATCATTTAAGTGTGAACTAGGATAATCATTACTAACGGTAACTCTCCCATCCTTTTGTATTTATACATGAAGAACAGCAAACGGCATCTTAACTACCCCTGGAATATACATATTAAATAGTGAACTTCTGAAGGTTAATAGCTGCAGGTATCACAAAACACGCTCTAAACTTCTAATAAAGGAGTAGGTTTTCCTTACAGCTGGAAAACACTTCCTCAGGGAACTTTTTCATTGAAAATAGTCAATTTGCTTTGATCATATAATCTGAAATAAGATTTCACTTCATATCACTGTGTAATCCATTTGGTCTTAAATTTTAATGAAATTATGAAACTCCATTTATAGAATTCTATTATCATACCTTATAACTCACCTAAATTACAAAGATTTAACAGGATGCTAAAACTACAAAAATACTTTAAGGCCAGGAAAGTCCTGGGTATACAATAGGTATCTGATGAGTTGCTACTAAATGAGAAAATTGATGAAATCCTTGTGAATATAGCGTCTCATTTCAAAGCACAGATTAGCCCATATCTTGAACAACATGTACTGTGTAGAATCAAATGCATGTATAAATCTAATGCAATTTACCTAACTTTGACATAATCTGAAAGAAGCCATCTATAAATAGCTTTTGTGGCATGAGTCATAAACGTTCTTCCTTTGAAACTTGTCTTCTGGAGAAACCAGGGCAAAGCTCCACAGTGATCCAAATGGAAACTTAAAGAGAGAGAGAGAGAAAGATTCTGTCAATTCTTAAAATATTATCCTATCCATCACCTACCATATATAATGCAACTGTTGCTGGCTGTACAGAAATGTTACATATAACAGTTACACGCTGATACTTTCAAAACACCACAGGCAGACATGTGCAGAGGGAAGAAATAATGCAGCCATTCCTGGCATAAGAAAAAAAACAGTAAAAGTATTTTTAAATATTAAAATACTTTATCAGGGATAATTAGAGAGGAAAGCAGACTATACCCAAACCCACTCTTGGCAGCCAGAATTGTAAGAAGCACTTTAGTGGCATAAAGTTGAAATCTCTGTTTATAAACTAAGTTATATCACAGAATGTGACAAGATAGTGACCTCAAGGAGATATTCTGGGAAAAGGCTTTCTCGGTCTAAAGTCTCATAGAGAGTGGTCCCAGGCATATGCTATCTCCTTCTCACTTACTCCAGAGTTGGTAAACTAAGTGTCACAGTAATGTTACATTAGAGAACCAGTGATGCAATGTGGAGTGCTGGCTTAGCCTTAGATGTCTGCGATATGCTTCGTAGTAGAAAACATGGTTTCAAAACACCAGAATCTTAAAAACTAGAAAAAAATGATTTTTATAGTAAAAGTCCATGCAAATCAGTGTTGTTAATTAAGAAGAAAACTTACTGACTAATGAGTAAAAGATCAATTTCAGCTGGGTCAATTAAATCAATGTAAGGAAGAGCATCCATTCCTTCTAGGCCAGGGTGGATCCCGCAATCCAACTGAAAGAGAAAGAGAGATCACAATCCCCTACACGTTTTATTAAAATTCATTCAATGAAAAGACAATTTCACTGATCCATTATACACATAATCAAGATGGACTCCATATACTCTGGCTTTTGGCATGCAATTCTTATTAAATGTGGGAAATATGCCAGTAACAATTCCAACTTCCCAAATGGATTTAAAACAGTTCACACTTAGGGTCACAGGACACAATATTCACAACATCTTCTGTCCAACTAGTTTCTGTCTCACAATGAATGAGCTCTTTTCAAGAACTCTGATATCAGTAAATGACAGTCATTAGAAAAGTTGATAGACTGACTACCAGATCTGACTATTGGGAGAAGACAATAATGGTTAGAAATGGGAAACTTTCCTGATCAAGGCAATTTAAGTATTTTAAGCTATTAGGGAACAACTTGAGTCAGTCATTAATGAATTATACACTCATTGGGGGGAACACTTCTACCAAATTGTGTTAGTTTCTACCAAATTAATACAACAAATGACTAAAAGGATGACCATTTCTGATATGCACCTGTTCTTCCAAGACTGGGCGAAGGGAGAAATGGGACCAGGGGAACATGAAGAGGACAGGGCTGCCTTTCTAATGAGGACCACAGGAACCACCCCTATCTTTCAGACACGGAAATGGGCTTAGAGCAGCAGATTGCCTCGCCTGGGGCCAGTGGCCAGTGGCCCTACTGTTAACTTAGGGAGCCAAACTGGCTCTATCATCACATGCTGTGTGTGTGTGATTGGGTGGAGTAGTCAGGTTGGCTAGATCCTTCAAGAGTGGAAGAGGGCCTTGAAGAAGCAATAGTTCAGATCTGGTTGACAATTTTACAATCTTACAATATATTTTCCCAGTTTATCTAATGTTCTGTCAAATAACTAAGTACAAGTGTGTATTAGTTCTTCATATTAACAGTTTATAGCATAGGCTACATATACCAGGAATGACATTTTTCTGAGTAGAACAGATCACTAGTATACCAGAAATGACCTAACACCCAGTGCAGACAGAGCCATACTGTTAATCTGACTACAAAATAATAATTACCATTATTTTTCTTCCTTTGAACTCCAGAATAATACATGATCTTCCAACTTCTTGTCCAGCTCCACTGTAAACAATCAAGGGGAGAAATTAAAATGATAAAAAACAATCAAAATCAAGGCCAATAAATTCAAACTTCTTTACAACTTAAACTATGCCCCATTTGATGACAGCATTCACTTGAGGCCAATGAGAATTCCATAAAATTACAAGGACAGGGAAAGACAGTGTCAATGTGAGAGGAAGAAGTGACCCTTGGGAGTTCAGGGATTCTGCAGTTGTGAGAGAAGTGGTACAGATCCAAGAAGTCGAAAGGTTAAATTTATTCACCCTTCTGAATGTTAGGGTTAAATTATGATGTACTGAACATGTAAATGAGCAGTGACAAAAACTATTTAACTTTCAGAATCAGCACTTAAGTATAAACCCCTAAGCACTTCAAAATTTTCACTGTAAGATAGCAATATTGCATTTACCTAATAGCTTAAATTGAATTTTCTTATTTATACCTGTGCATCAGTCCCTTTTCTTCTCCCTGATCATCTCAGTATATCTGATGCCAAGCATACCTGGTGATATCTACCGGTGTCATCCACCCACCGGGATATCTGACAGGCACTTTATATTCAGATATGCCAAACTAGTGTTCACCTCGAGGCCCTTGCCTTTCCCGAATGCTCTGCCCTCAGATATGGACGTGACTGGCTCCTTTGCATCATCTGGGTCTCATCTAATTGTCACCTTCTCAGAGGCCCTCTCTCGACTACCTCCTCTCATTTGTCCTTGACACCATTCTATCATTACGCTTATAACTACATGAAGGTACATATCTACTGCTTTATGGCTGGTTTCTCACTGTTTAAGTGACAGCTCCCTAAGAGCAGGGACATTGCCTATCTCATTCACAACTGCACAGCTACAGGGCCTGATATATAGCAAATCTCAAGATATTTATTGAATGAGTAAAAACTCCACGAATTGCGAACCTTGGAAACATTATGCTAAGTGAAAGAAGCCAGTCACAAAGGTTACATATTATAGGACCCCATTTCTAGAAAATGTCCAGGACAGAGAAAATTGGAGGGGAATGGGTACAGGGTTACTTTTGGGGATGATGAAAATGTTCTGGAGTCAGACGGTGGTGATGTGAATAAAAACCACTGAATTGTACACTTCAAATGAGTGACGTCTGTGAACTAAATCTCAATACTGTCATTATAAAACAACAGAACTCCTATATTTACTCCAGACCGCCCCATCTCTGGTATTTCTTGGGTGAGTAACATGACCATTTTCCAGTTGTCCAAACTAGGAATCCGAGTCAACCTGGTACTCCTCTCTGCCCTGCCTTCCTTCTCCACAACTGCCCCTTTTGATATATGACCAACTACAAAGTCCTAAAGATTTCACTTTCTTCCTCTCAAACCTACTTCTTTCCAACCCACTGCTGCTCATTTCACTCACCTCAAGCAATAATGCTTACACCTGGGTTATTTAAATCACGTTCTAGATTCCTTCCACTTTGCACACCCCTTTATTCATCTGTTACACTGCTGCTGGGAGCAATCTTCAACCTTCCCGAAACATAATTCCACTATATCTCACCCCTGCTTAAAATCCTTTGTTGGCTCCCCATAACTGACAAAAAAAGACCCAAACTCCCAGTATGCACACAAAGTCCTTCATAAGACGGACCCTGACAGCCTCTCCCACTTCATCTGCTAACCTTTTAGTCACAGCCATATGGAAAGGGGCTCCAAACTGTGACCAGTCTCGTTTGCACACGTGCTGCTACTTCCTCTGGCCAGAATATCCTTGCCCCTGTACTTTCTATACTTTACCTGTCTCTAATTCTTACTTATTCTTTAAGACTCAGCTCATGCATATTTTCCAGGACACATGAGGTAGCATCCTCTTCTCCTCAATCTGCTAGAAATCCCGTTTCCATACTCTCGTGACACTCAGAGCAATGCCTACCTGTTATAACAGTAACGGCTGCCTGATCTTTCCTCCTCACAGTAACAGCTGCTGCACTATTTCCACAGGAGGAAAATAAGTTCAGCAGGTTGCGGATGTAGCAAGTTGATGGAGGAGGGACTTGATTTCAGGTCCGACTCCAAAGCAATGGTTTCCTACTATTCCAAACTACCTCTCCAGTACTTTTTCATTTTGCGCTGCAATTCTCTCCAAGGGGTGGCTTCAGCTAACGTGGCCCTCTGCCTTATGTGTATCCCCAGTGCCCAGTGTGGTGCTTGACACTGCTGAAGAGACAGAGATGAGAGGTGTGAACTAAGCGGCGAGAAAGTGTGTCTCCAGCAGGTGCTCGATGCGTCCTCACTGAGTAAATGTGTAAAGGAGCCACTAACCTGTGAAAAGTGCGCATTCATGCTGTGCTACCATCTAACAATAAACGTGTGGATTCAGACTGCTTATTTACAGAACAAGTCCTCCACATTTATATTGCCCTTTCCAGGCCGCATCCCTCTGGTCGAAGGCCATCTCCGCTAATGCGTCCGCCCTCCCACGGACCACCAGGGGCTGAGCGACGGCCCTGAGGATCCCGATTCTCCTCCTCTCCTTATCCTGCCAGAGTCTGAGCTCCGACTGAACTCCTAACGAGCCCCTCACTTCCTGCCTCTCGCACCGTGGCGACTGTCAGTCCTGGACTTCCTAAGAAACAGAGGTCGTTCCGCCTCGCACGGCCGCCGCCGCGTCCGGGCTCTCACCTCACCCTGCGGCACCCCGGCTTCCCTCAGCGCTGGCCACGCTCCGGCGCGCGTGAGAGCGCCCGGCGGCCCCACAGCCCCTCCCCGACCCCAGGGTCACCTTCTCCCCTGAGGCTAACGAGACCGCGAGGTCCCATCACCCCGCGCACAGTTCTCCAGGCCCGTCCAGCGGGAGGAGCGGGGCCCGCACTGCGGACCGAGGCCGGGGGTCCGGGGCGGCAGCCACCGCCACCCGCCGGGCCTCGCGGCCACCCCCCTCGCCGCGCCCTTACAGGGGTCGGATCAGCAGCTGGTCACTCTCCTCCGCAGGGATCGCAGACATCTCGGAAGCCGGAAGGCGAAGCCCGCGTGCGGGACAGGCCCCGGGCGTCTTTCTAAACGAAAGGCGAGGCCATCAGCAGGCGAAGGCAGACGCCGTCCACCGCGGGCACAACTTCCGGCGCTTCTGAGCCCGCGCCGCGAGGCTCCGCCCCTCCACTTCCGGCCGGAGACCGCGGCTCGCGAGGTTCCTCCCTCCGCGGGGTCCACCCACCCCGGCGCGGGCGGGGCGGGAGTGCGCCTGCGCGACGTCTCGGGGGCGGGGCCTGACCCCGGGGCGGGGCAAGGGGCGGGGCCAAGGCCGGAAGAGCTGGCGCCGGGCTCGGACGGGTGCGGCCGGGGCCGCGGGGCGCGGGGCGTCCGACCCCGACCGAGGTGAGTGCCCGGCCCCGGCCCCGGCTCCGGCCCCGCTGGGCTGGGCCTGCCCGGGAGCGCGGCCCCGAGGGCGGCGCCGGCGGGGTGGGAGCCGGGGAGCGGGCCGCGGCCGGCGGGAGGGTGCGGTGTCCCCCCCGGGGCCCCCCTCCCCGCGTGCCGAGCCCTGCCCGGGCCGGGGTGCGGCTCCGGCGACCGCTCCGCTCCGCGAGGAGCCCTCGCGGCCCGTGCTGGCTCCGGGCCCTGCGCCCCCGACTCCCGCGGGGTGGTGTCCGCTTTGTTGATGTCGCCCTGTCGCCCTGCGCACCCGCGCGTGGCAGGCGCCACGCAGCCTGGGCCGCCGCTGGGGTCGGGCCAGCTTCCAAGCTTGGCCCCATCTGCTGTTAGCCCGGTGGCCTCGCTGGGACGCTTTGGCTGCCACATTGAAAGGGGCCGGAGTCGGGCCACCCTGCCTGTCAGGGGCACATGGAGCGCCTTGCCCTGGGCGGCACCTGGGGGAGGTTCAGTACGTGGGGGTTGCCTTTTGGGTGCCATCTCCCAAGAAAGTTCTCCGGTTCATTAGGCATGCCCTCTGCCAGGCCGTGCCAGGCACTGAGTGGACAGAGACCAGTATCCCGCCCCGCGAGGAGCTCACATAGGTACAGTGCGGGTACCTAGGTAGACAGTAGACCTATGCCCTGAACAGGGTGTCCTCAAGCTGTGGAGGGAGCAACCCTTAACCCAAGCTGGAGGTCCAAGGGAGGCTTTCTAGAAGAGAAGCTTGAACCGGGTCTCGAAAGGTGAGTAAAAGGTGGGAGAACATTCCAGCAGAATGAATGGTGGAGGCAAAGCGTGGGGACACGAAGCAGAGGGATGCTGAGGAGGATCTGGGGCAGCTCCGCATTCCTCAGAGAATAACCGTGAAGCCCTGTGGAAGACGACACTGGAGAAGTCGGTAGAGCCTCTTATGGAGAACCTTGCCTGTCCTGGTGAAGAGCTTTGACTCCATCTCCAATTTTATTGGATCCACTGGAAAATTTTTAAGCATCAGACTTGAGTTTAAAAGAAACTTTAGCTGGAGCTTGGTGCTAGAGTTAAAGTGGCCAGGAGTCAGGCTGGGACATGGATCCCTTAAAATGGCACACCACTCCTTGCTCATTTTTATGGGTTGTGGGTCCACCACTTCCATCAGATAATGTGCTTATTTACAGCAATGGTCTAGTGATGATGTGGGGCCCCTTTAGAGACAAGAAGGGGAGGATAAAACGAGCCCGTTGAGGTGGTGAATTCAGTGGACCTTGGCGCTTGCATGAATATGGGGCCTGGACCTTCATCAGGTCCATCGTTTTCCAGAAAAGAATTGACCATGTCAGAATGAAAGGAAATTGTGTGTGCAGACTGTCTGTGGAAACTTTGAAGACGATGACATAGTATTCGTCCCATAGTCAGCAGATTCCCTTGTTCCCTCTGTAGAATCCAATCTTTGGTAAAAATCTATTATGTTGCCTTACTCATAAATCTTGAAAAATGGGTCACAATTCCCTCATCTATCAAATGCAGATTATAACCTGCTTTCTGGAAGCTCCTTGAGTGTGGGGCCTAGACCCCCGAGCATAGTGCTTGGTACAGATGAGACCCTTAGAAAAAACCTGGAAAAAAATGAACGTGTCACAAGGTTGCTGTGGGGATGCACTGAGACAATGTGTTTGGAGATACCAGAACAATGAAACCTTATGTAGGTTAGTTAATAATTTCCCAAGTATAATAGAGGTGTTCCCATAAATAGGCAAGGATGACTCTTGTTTCCAAGGCATTAATTATTATTTAACAAAGATGTATGTAAGACTGACTCTGGGACACTTAAGATAGCATCCTCCGCTGGCTTTGCTGGAGTGAGGCGGTGGTGCTAGCACCTTGCAGTATTTTATGTTCAGGACTTCAAGAAAAATGCACGTTTCTGGGAGGTATGTACATCTGCTCTCCTAAGCCATGCCATTTTAGAATGTGAACCCGAGACAGTAACTGAATCTTGAACCGATTAAAGAGAAGGCGCCGGAATATCTCGAGAACTAGATGACATGTATCTGTTACATCTGAGAACAGTGCTTTTACACCTCGTTATGATAAGCTTTCTCCCCTTTTGGTCCTTGGGTTAGATTTTGATAATTTAAAAGGAATGAAAAAAAGAGTAGCATCCAAATTTTGTGGTCAGTGAAAAATATTTGTGAGTAAGAGGAATGTACCATGGATGTGGAAGGGATTGGTGATTTTTATTCCTGTTATGCATAAAAGTGATTTAAAGTGGCTTTCCTGGGTGTAACCTAACAGCATTTCCTTTTCTAGGGAGTCCCTCCGGATCAAGCTATGCTGAAAAATGTTCCGGAAAGGCAAAAAACGGCACAGTAGTAGCAGTTCCCAAAGCAGTGAAATCAGTACGAAGAGCAAGGTAGGGGGGTGGAATGGGGACAGAGTGGTAACGCAGTGAGAATTGCGTTTCCTCTGACGCTGCATGTGTTCTGAGCTTGATTCCATTTGATTTTGTCTTGGTAGATTTTCTGAAATTCTTAAATCCACTAACCTAAGCGGGACAGGACCTATAACCGGTCTCGTTGAAACAAACTCTGATTTTGAAATTTCTTACATGATAGAAATTGCGTGCAATCAAGGGGCAGACTCACTTGAATTCTAGGGTTTGGATATATGTGCATAAGTAATTCTCACTGACGTGTACGATGCTTTGTGTTTTGCTTCAGTTTCCTTGGTTTTTCTTTGCATTTCACATCGTTGCACCCCGCCTGTCAGCCTGGTTACCTCTGTGGGCCCGGTGCTAGGTGGAGTAATTGCAGAAGCACTGGGATGGGGATCAGGAGACCCAGATGAGAGACCTGGGGTGTTTACTAGGTATAGCCTTGGGTAAATCACTTCACCTCTCTGTGTCTGTGCTCATTTATTAAACAGATAATGCTCCCTGCCTGCTTTTGGGTTCTTTTTGGGTTCAGGGGAGATAACGTGAAAATAAGGTGTAGATTTTCACATATGAGGATCCGGTTTCTTATCAGGAGACAGAGGCACAGCCTTGATTCCGACTGGGGACGTTGGCATCACATTTCCCTAACGCTGTCTTATGGGAAGGGCAGTTGGGGTTAAACGTATTGATTCAACCCTAGTTAAGTAGAGAACTTGAGGGAGGACAGCGCTTGATTTGTTTCTTACTTCGCAGTCTGTGGACTCCAGCCTCGGGGGCCTCTCTCGATCCAGCACGGTGGCCAGCCTGGACACAGAGTCCACCAAAAGCTCAGGTACGGAGCTGGGTGGGCTCATTCATCGCTGAGGGCCTTTGGCTGACGTTCACGTGGTTTTACCAGGTGCACAGGACAGGGCCTGTGTGTTTGGGTTTTCTCTCTCCTCTGCCTTTTGACGAGAGTTCAGAAATGGCTGCAGATCTGGGGGAACGAGGGTTGGGGCTGTGGAGAGGCTGGTGAAACCTGCTTCCTGGGAGGTTGGCACGTGGGCAAAGCACTCTTCATGGGTCCTAGAGCAAACACACGTGGAAAACATCGAAGTAACAATTTAGAAGTTTCGAAATAGCGTTTTGAGAAATGGGGTGGCAGAGCGTGACTTATACTGGACTCACATTGTTGACGGGCTGTAGGACAGATGCCTCACTGATATAAAGGATTAGGGGCCGTTTACCCAGATACAGCAGGTCGTAAACCTCAGGAGCGCACGGCATTAAGGGTGGCGTCTGTCACAGACACGCGAAAATCTACACAGCCACCCAAATGAGTAGCTGTTTCTAAATTAAAAGGTGGCTCTACCCCACCCATCAGCCAGCGTCTGATTGGAAATATATTCATTTCCTTGTGCTCCATCATTAGCTGGCAATTTAATTTTGTTTCTAAACGAAGAACAGTGATGCTCGAGTTGTTCCTAGTTTTATATTTAGCACATTCTGAGTCACTGAGGAAAAGGTTAGTGACATTTTAAGCTCTTTTCAGTTGCATCCGAACACTGTCTATTTTAGATTTTAGTTTTGTTACAGGGTGAGTTCTGATGACGCAGTCTGTCTCGCATTTGGAAAGGGATTGAGGACACCCTGTAGTGTAGCCGTTCCCCCTGGAGCCTTGCCATCACGATTTCCCTTTCACCTTAGGACAAAGCAACAGTAACTCAGATGCCTGTGCAGAATTTCGAATAAAGTACGTTGGTGCCATCGAGAAGCTGAAACTCTCTGAGGGGAAAAATCTCGAAGGGCCCCTGGACCTGATAAATTACATAGATGTTGCTCAGGTAAAAAGAAAAAAAAAAAAAAGCTGTTTAATGAGATCCTAGAGTGTAAACTCACGGCTGAGGAGAAAGCCGTGCTCCCCCGGGCCTGCCCTGTCTGGAAGCCACGCTTCCTCCCCCGCTGTGGTCGAGGGAGGCGCAGGTGCACTGGGCACGAGTGACGAGGGAAAGGCACGGGTCCCCCCTTCAGACAGCGCTTTTTCTCCTGGGCCTGACGCCCTGGAAGCCTGGGGAGCTGCGTGTGGAGACGGCTCACACACCGTAGGCTGGTTCTTAGACACCAGCCCGGCAAAGCCCGCCGTGACTCCGCTGAACCACTTTTAGCTCTTTGGATGACTGGCTTCTGGCAGTGTGGACTGGAGATGCCTGCTTATCCCTACTATTTCCAATAGGAATTGAGGTGAAGTGGGTTTAGAAGCATCTGGGTCAAGGAGATAGAACATAACGAAGGGGCGCGATGACTGTGGGAGGTGGCCCCTCCCAGTTCACAGAGTGCGGGTCACTCGAAGGGAGCGTGCCCTCTGCAGTCGTGGAGAATGGGTCATGGAATACCAGAGGACTCCTGGTGGTCGGGGCTAACAGTTAGCATTCCAGCGTTTAGTCTGGAGGCTGAGGTCATCCCAGCAACGCGCAAACAGTAATGTAAGTGTCCAGTATCACACGGAGACAGGGCCAGTGTCTCCCCCGCCCCGAGTCCGCGAGGATCCGTTGCGTCCTCACAGACAGCTCCACTTCTATCGCCAGAGAAATCGGGCTTGTCAAGTTCATGGACGATACTACTACCATTGTGTTTTGATCCTTGGAATTGCTTGAAACTGTGAGAAGGACGTGGTTCCATAGTGGAGCGGTTAGCGCGTCTGCTTTACACACAGTAGGTGCTGGGTCCACGGTCTGGCCAGGCCACCCTGAACAGGCCCGATGTCTGACCTCGGAAGCTGAGCAGGGTCGGGCCTGGTGAGCACTTGGATGGGAGACCGCCTAGGAAGAGCAGGTGCTGCAGGCGTAAATAATAAATAAACATAAACTGTGAGAAATGATTGGAAGAGGTTCCCATAGCATCACGAGGGCCCGGAACTAGGTGGACGTAGCACGTTTAGCATCATCGCGTTAATGCAGGCATCGTTTCCGTAGAAACACTGACAGCACGGAATGTCTGCTGACTGCCAGCGGAGTCCGGCTAGGCGGTATTCTGTCTGACGTAGGGGACAGAGCCTGTTAATCCACCGGGGACCCTTGGGTGTCACCATTGGGTGTCAGCAGTTTGACCTGTTTCTGAACAGCTCAAATGCTGAATGGTCGTTTGGGCCACTCACTGAGTAGCCGACTCGCCCAAAGCTCCGGGCCGTGGGGAGACCAGTCACAGCCCACCCCTGGGTGCCACGGAAAATAGCCGAGAAAATGGTTCCTGTGCCGAGCCTGATGTTTCATGCTTTGAGTGTGTGAAGACCTTCATTTTTCCAGGGTAAATATTTTAACTCATGGGCTCCATGAGAAGGATCTGTTTGTGATGAGGGTTAATCCCGGACAAAGGGATGGAACAGTACCTCTGGGGTGCGCTGATCTGCATTTTGCTCAGATTTGTCGATTGTAAAAAAAAATTGGGGAAAATTTTCCTGCCTCTTTTGGATAGATTCTTGCTAAGCTGTTGTGTGTGCCACGTTCTTTAAAGGGTTTGTGAGAGCCAGACAGTAAAATTTGACCAATCAGACTTAACATAACAAATTTTGAGTGTATGTCATGTAATTTTGATTTTAAAGCAAGACGGAAAGTTGCCTTTTGTTCCTCTGGAGGAAGAATTTATCATGGGAGTTTCCAAGTACGGTATAAAAGTGTCAACGTCAGATCAGTACGTAAGTAACTTAATTTATTAAGGAAAACATGTTTTCAGTCTTGGGGAGTTAAGGGCCCACCTGCAGTTAGGTCTGCCCATGTTTGCAGAACGGTGGGTCTATTCACATTCCTGGCAGCTGGACTTAAAAGGGGCCCGTTTCTTAGGGTGGGTGAGATGGGGGCACCTCTTTGCTTCCCCTGTGCGGTGGGGCCCAGCCACGCCCCACTGCTGGCCGCAGTGCATTTCAGCTTAGTTCAGAGCAGCCGTCAGCCTGGAAGCGGGGCATGGGGAACCGGGTCCTGGACCGAGATCATCCAGTGAACACCCTAGAACGTCCCTGTGGGTGACCAACCTGTAAGACTGCTTTCTCCAGAGGCAGAGATGTGTAAAGCCTCAGTAAACCTGCACGGGAAAATCTCATCCGAATGGAGAAACCGGCACGAGCCCTGACCCCCTCTCCCTGACCTCCGCAGGACGTCCTACACCGGCACGCTCTGTACCTCATCATCCGGATGGTGTGTTACGACGATGGTCTCGGGGCAGGAAAAAGCTTACTGGCTCTGAAGACCACAGATGCCAGCAATGAAGAGTACAGCCTGTGGGTGTATCAGTGCAGCAGCCTGGTGAGCTGTCAGGGCCCCTGCACAGGTTCCCGTTCACCAGACAGAGTGGCCGAACCGGGACCAGTCAGTCTTCTCAGAGGCTGAAGAGATGCCGTCCACTCTGCCTCTAGCACCTGGCCTAATACGATGGCTGAGAAGCAGGCCCGGGGCCAGCCAGCTGTCCAGGCCCGCTGCAGGGTGGGGACTGTTGGCGGGGCCAGGGCAGCACTCGCGTGTGTCAGGGTCAGGTTTGGGGTAGACACGGAGCGGCTGAGGGAGAGTGCTGTGTCCTCCAGGGGCAGAGGCGCCCTGCCCCTCTGCACGTCGTTGCCCTTACTGACTCGTGATGGTCCTCCCGAAAGGCCGCCCGCAGTCCTGGGTGCTGCTGCCCACTTGCAGGACTCCAGAGGGAGCAGGAAGGAAGCACAGGGACAGGTGTGACCCAGGCAGGCTGTGTCTCGGGCCTTCCAAAACTGGGGATGTGTAGGATCAGAGATGCTAAGAGGGTCAGATGTGTCTCTGCTGGCCGGTTCAGGAAGAGTCATGAACTCTGACTGTACCTTTTCCTTTGATGTAGGAGCAAGCACAAGCGATCTGCAAGGTTTTATCCAGCGCTTTCGACTCTGTGTTGGCATCTGAGAAGTCCTAAGTCCTGCAGTCAAGTGGAAGTCGGCCCCACGCGACACTCAGCTGTTTTCTGCAGTTTTCAATTTGCAGCGGTGAACTGTTAGGAAGATATGAAGTGATCCCTGGCCCTAGATTTTCTGAAGAAAATACGATGTGTAAAACAACATTTGTTTTTCTATTAAAAAGTGTCTTATTCACAGTGAGTGAGTTACCTCTCAGTGAACTTATCCACCTACTGGGACTGAAAAAGAAACCTCATTTGTCACTTGTAAACACAAGCTTAACCCCCGTAAGTAAGTGTCACGGAAGCGTTCTCAGTCACCAACAGTGAGACCTCTGAGGAAGGCCACTGCAGTCTGCTCTGCAGCACTTCCCGGTGACATGGTCTCTCTGGCTCAGAGCCCTAGTCGGGCAGAGTTCTGGCCTGGGGACCGCCGGGCCATGCTGGTTTGAAACAGGGACACCGCCAGCTCAAGACACAGAAAGGAAAACTTTGAGGCGCACAGGCCGGTACACCACAATATTTACCAGCACGAAGAGAACCTGAGAAGATGACTGCTCGTGTGACAACGGACAGTATTTAAAGAATCTCAAGTACGGCAGGCTAGTGTACTTTTTAAAGGGCTTTTTAACGCTTTAAGGATTAAAAACATGAAAAATGACACCATGTCCATTTAAAAGTACTTTATTTTTTCTAGTCAAATGACTAGTGAACAAGATTAAATTTAACATGCTCTAATTATAAATCACTGCATGGAAGACAACGAAAATAAGAACTGATTTAGGTTATACAATATATACAGTTGAGCTGCAACTAGACCAAAGTAGTAAGTGAATCGAATATCATACATCTCAAATGGCATTCCAAGCTGCGTGTTACGTCGCCCACCGAACAGATCACGCGGTTACCATCAGCCTGTGCACACGGTTGAGTCTTCCCTAGAAGTCAGATCTGATGGAAATGGCACACAAAGGCCAGAATCCTGCAGCTAAGTTCATGAAACATAAACTTGAAATATAAATAGATATCTACAATGTTTTCCTTCCTCAGTTGCTTTTTTTTCCTTTTAATTTGCAAAGAGCAAATCACTAGGAAAGGATATTGGTAGGAAAGTTACTGTAATTTCTCTGGCAAGAGTCATGAATGACTGCACAATAGCACCACCAAACTGTAGCCTGGAAAAACATCCCCTAGATATTTATGTACCAGTGAGCCTGACAGGTTAGTCTGGGAGTGGTGTTCAAACGTGGCTAGGAATCAACTTTAGTTCCTTATACAGCTGGCACCAAGAAGTCAAAGGCTGATTATAAGATACAGATGTGGGAGGCCGGGGAGGGACCGTGTTAAAATGTACATAGTAAGTGCACTGTGCAAAGTACATCTGTTTACTTCTTAAACCTATGAGAGAATTAACTAAATGAAGGGTTCGGGAACAAATTAACAATTAGTGAAAGTAGATGTAGTGCTGAGAAAAAGACTTTAATTACAGATTTTTACCCGGAACTTTGAAAGGCAAAAAGCCACTGCCATACAACATCATAAAACATTCCAGTTTGTTCTGTCTTCCTTTATAACAGCGACAGAAAATACAATGCAATTAAAAAAACCACAACGCTCTACTTACAAGAGTCTTGCGTGACAAAGACAGGCTGCTTCAATCAAATGTACCATCACAGCAGATGCAGTAAAAGCGTCACCGCCTTGCTCTCCGAGCCTATACTTCCTTATTCCTTTACTTCTGGTCAAAATCCAAGTGGCCATTCTCAAAAGTGCCAAAATGTCCAAGCTTCCTCCTATGAACTTAGGCTCACAATGACTAGATAGAGGTATGACGGTCACGTTCGTTAATGAATGTCGCTTGTATCATACACAACCTATTCCCCCAGCCCCGCTAGCTCAAGAATGACGAGATGGGGCATCAACCGTAAAACGGGTCTCCTGGAGTATTTCTTCACCTGGGACCTACAGATTTCTGATCTGCTCTTGATGACAGACAAATGGACAGATTAAACTTCAAAACAGTGTTACTACCATTCCTGCTGGCACATTATATAAATACAAGACACTAAGCTGCGGAAACATTCTCGGGAGCTGGGAGGGGACGGCAGTGCGACCCTCAGGAAACACAGGGAGGTGGTCATACAGCAGGGTCTGTGCCGTGGTACACGACCTGCGAGGCAGATTCCAAAACACCTAAAGCGTATAAATGAGTTTCAATGACTGATTAGCAAGCCGTCGTCCTTAGCTTTGCACCAAACTCAGGAAGTGCAGTTTTCGATAACCTGGAACGGAACTACCTGCTGTCACTCTGCCCTAACACGCTACCGGCAGCTTCGTGAAGCAGGATTGCTCACAACAGGTCACACACGCATGCAGAATACGACGAGAGCTGCAACCTCACAAATCAGGTGGAGAGGACACGCGGGTGTGTAAATTTCCACGTTGCTTTAAGCAAACACTGGGTGGATTTCAAAGGACATCTGGAAAGGTAGCGTAAAAACAAGTCTTTCGTGGTGGACCAAAAGCGTTAGTCTAGAAAGTCCAGGCTGGCAGCAGCTTGCTGACTTCCTAAAACCGTGATTATGCTAAAGGTCACAACTTCGAAAACGGGCCAAGGAGAGGAGGGAGAATTCCTTCCAATACGCAAATGTGTTTAGGTTCAACTACTTCTATAGACTCAGGATCTTGATTACGCAGTTAAAACGACTTTTCAGTCCACCTTGTAGGAAACTCGGTTTTTCCTAACAAAAGCATAGCGATGTTTTACGAAAATCAAAAATTATAAAAACAATTTATAAACTGCCTCTGAGTTTTAAAAACAGAACAGTGGCGTTTGAGAACGTGGGTTACCGTACGATTCGTGACACGGGTTCCTGGCGAGAGTGTGGTACCAGTGGCGAAACAGGTACGTGACAACTGTTGAGTGTTTTTGCTCAGTAGCAGTTTAGTCGGCGATAAAGTGCACAAAAGACACGGGAAACGCTCCTTTGCGACTGGGATCTCCGTCGATGTGGCCGATCTGAAATGAATGAGAGTGCAGGTTATAAAACTTCCAGGCGTCGGAAACTGTACGGTGTTGCAGCGTTTCGAGAAAGAAAAAAATGGTTCAGAAGAATGTCTCCTGAGAAAGAAACCACTTGGGTGGCACGTGTAAACGGATTTTCCCTTTTTCTTCCACTCACGCACCCAACAGCGTGAGCCCAGGATCCCTAAGGAACGCCCGCGGGAGGGGCGTCGGGTCTGCACAGCCGCACGCCGGCCTGAGTCCTGGCCGTCTGGGGCACACGGCACAGCTCCCTGACCGCCACCACCCTTGCCCCTCTTTAATGGACGAAGAAACTGAGTGTCAGAGGTTTGTGAGCCGCAAAGTCACAGAGAGTGGCCGAGGTGACCTGGCCTTTAATTGTAGTCAAGCATGTAGGACACCTCAGCGAATCCCTTTTCTTAGGCTCTGGGCAAACTATATAAGCCATACGTCAGGTATGACCTCAACAAATTATGCAGGTAAATGAAGCCTAAAAGAAAAGCTCTAAAGCAAAAGTTTTTTTTTTTGGGGGGGGAGGGCTGAGATTATCATGGGTGGCGCTGACTTGCTTCCTTACACCTTTCTGTATTTCCACCGGTTGAGAAGTCAGGTGTCTTCCAGACGCCTAAGCCTTTCGTCAGGCAGGTGCCCCGTCCTTATGGGGGGTCGTATGCGAGCGTGACAGCCAGACCGGCTGCGGGTGTCGGGGCGTGCGGGCAGTCGGGGAGGAGAGTTTAGGTCCTCGCGGCTCCTCAGTCCTCCCCCAGCCGGCCACACAGCGCGTCGGTGAGCAGAGGCCCAGCGAGCCGGCCGGCACCTGGGAGCCAGGAGCAGTGGCCTTTGCTGCCTGAGCAAGGCGGACGGGGGAGGGAGCGCTGGGCCAACAGACACTTTCTCTCCCAGGGAGGAGAGACCACGAGAGGACACGGAAGACCTGCCATGCTGGGGGCAGTGGCGACAGGCCCTGAGCTCACGAAGGCCTGGAGGCCGGGAACTTGCAGCTCACACAGGAGGGGGCTGTCCCGGGGACGGTGACTGACAGCCCCCACCGTTGACAAAGTCCTGTCTGCACCACCACAGCCGCCACAAACAACTTGCATCTAAGCTCAAGCCGCAGAGCAGGGCCTTGGTGTCCACCGTGCGGCAGACGCTGCCAGACGCTCTGCGTACACACTTGTGCAAGTTACTCCTACTGTCCTCATTTCTAACGGCTGCCGACCCCAGGGCGTGGGGACCTCCCTTTCACAGACAAGGAGGCTCAGGCTAGTGACATCAGCAACCTGCCCGAGGCGCCTAGGCCGGAGGCACCGCGTTTGGGTTCTCAGGGTCACCAGGGGAAGCGCCACGTTCACCCTGTTCCAGCTCCCACCTGGACACCACTGAGCATTTCAGGACCAACACGGACACCGAGGACTCTGCTCTCGGGCTCGGCCCCCCGTACGTGCTGCCCCCCACCAAACCGGCACGCACAGACGGTGGCGGGGCTGCGGGTGGCACGCCAGCTAGCAGCGCAAGGCCTGGAATCGGGCCTCATTTCAGACCCTCGAGCGTGCTCTGGAAACTGCAGCCCAGTGGCCTGCCAACCCTAACAAGAGAGGACCCCACCGGGGGGCCAATCCGGCCCCCTCAGAAGTGGAAGCTCGTGGAAAAGGTATCTGAGGCCAGTAAGGGGCACAATGGCCGGCAGCCCAAGGACACCTGGGCAGGGAGGGCGCACCTGGGGAGACCCCTCGGGCCAGGTGCGCAGAGATCCAGCCCCGCTTCCCGGGCCGGGCCCCAACTCACCCACCACTCTTGGTCCTCCTCCCCGTCCACGATGATCACGTCGCCCTCGGAGAACGTCAGCTCGTCCGGGTTGTCGGCCACGCAGTTGTACAGCGCTTTGACCCGCTTCGGCTTCAGCCTGGTCTGCGGGAGGGGAGGGGGGTCAGAGGTTAGCGGGGCCGGCAGGCACCGCCCATGGGCAGAGAACCGGGCCCCGGGGCCCTGAGCACAGGGGTGGGGGAGTTCTGGGAGGGCCCAGAAGAGGAAGGGGGATGTCCCAGCCTCAGAGAGCAGGGGACACGGTGGCTGGAGCCTGGTGTGCACGAGGCGTCTGCCCTGGAGCTGGGGAGAGAGGGCCCAGTCCACCTGCCAGAAGCTCTGGAGTCGTGTCCTGCCAGACCTGTCCTGGGTACAGGAAGAGGCCACCCCACTCCCCAACCAGGGGACGAGGGGGAGATCTCTCGTCCTCTGAGCCCTCGGGGAATAAGCCACAGAAGGCTTACTACGGCCAGAGCAAAGGGGCAGGGCGAGGGGGGTTCGCCACTTACTGTCTGTGACTTCCTGGGCATGGGCGCCGGCGGCTGCACGGCTGCGGTGTTGGACAGAGGACCCAGAGCTTCCGTTCCAGAGAGATCCGCTGCTTTAGGACCAAAACGAATCAAGTCACAGTGTGCCCCTTCGGTCAAAACCGTGAGACACAGCGACTAATGCAAAAGCCATAGCATCAGGCCTGAAAGGCAAGTTCCTGAGATTTTCTCATCTGTTGAGGGACAAGTCCCTCCGAGGCCAAAGAAGCTGTGACTCCCATGTAACCTGTGTGGAGTGCACAGGCGTCACACAGTGAGACAGATGTGACCACCCACGGCAGCAGACTTCTAGATCCCCAGGGGACCCTGTGTCACCCCCTCCGCCCCCGTCAGCAGAAGGGGACAGGGCTGCAGGCCACAGAGCAGGGCAGCCCCACCGGGCTGGAAACGCCCCCCACTCTGCCTCCACGAACCAGGCAGAAGCAAAGCCCGGTCCCAAATGAAACCATTACCAGGTCCTCTCGGCTGGCCTTTGTTGACCAGTGGGGTCGTCTTGTCCGTCCTACAAAGAAGGGAAAACAGATCTGCTGAAGCCTGAGGCCTGAGAAGCACGTCACCTGCCCCTCCTCACCCCCTTCCATACCGGAACCGACTGCTCAAGCTGAAATCGGGTGCCGATTTTATCAACTGCTATTCAACTACCTCCTTTTGTTTTTGGAAAAAGGAGAGTGGCAGGCCCAGAGGACAGTGTCAGACCCAGGCCCTGACCCTCAAACCAGGCTCCTCCCGAGGGCTCCTGGCCATGCTGGCCTGCGGGCCATGGCCCAGCCTCGGGCTGGAAGCTGACACCTGCCTCCAGCACTCCCCCAGTTTGCTTGGTCCCTTTCCCTCGATGGACTCCGAGGGCAGGGCTGAATGAGCCCAGGGCCCTGAGGGACCTGTCCAGGAGCCACGGGTCAGTACCACCCAAGCCGCTGTGCTGTGGCCCCTGCTGTCTGTAACTGACGTGTCTGACTGGCTCAGGCCCCACTCCGAGCCTCCGGGCCCAGCATGTCCGAAGCCACAGGAAGAAACGCAGGTAAGGGAGGCGGTCCTCAGGGCCGGCACACAGGGCCTGTGAACTCAGGCTTGCCATCTGGAGGGCCTGGATAAATGGGCTTCCCGGGGTTGGCATTTTCCTCTGCGAAATGTGACACCAGTTCCGTCGATTCTCAGAATAAGGACGAGTGGCAGAATGTCTGTGATGAGCCAGGAGAAGAGCGCTTCCCAAGTTCCCCGCTGAGTCTTACTGCACCCAGCACGAGCCAGGCACACACCCGGGGCTTGGAGGGGGCGGGAAGGGGCCGGAGGGCAGAGGATGGGGAGAGGCCAGGGACAAAGGCTTCCCACCGCAGTTCACTTCTGGAGAAATGCTTCCATGGCTGCCCAGCCCGGGGCCCTGCCCCAGTCTCAGAGAGAAGGGGAGGAAACACGACACTGACTTTGCTCACGTTTCCAAGGAACTAAAAAAGGCCTAACCCGTGAAGGCCCCGCCAATGTGACCAGTCCCGTCGTTTGACTTCCACCAGGGTCGAGACAGCTCATCACGCTGAGCCTGCTGGTCCCTGCGCCTGTAGCTAACGACGAAATGGTCACAGGGCAGGCCTGACCCTCTAAGTCGCCACTCAGCAAACCTCTCCTTTAAAGCAGCAGAGTAAACGTGTTAGGCCTTGTGGGTGGTGAGGTCTCTGCCACGACTATCCATGCTGCCCCCGCGGCGCGAGCGTGGGGACAGATGACGTGTGAGCAGGCGGGCGTGGCTGTGTCCCAACAACACCTGACTCACGGGCACTGAAATCTGAATTTTATACCACTGTTCCGTGTCGTCAAGCACTCTTTTCGTCGCTGCAACCATTTAAATGTGTAAAAACCAGGCTCAGCTCACCGGCTGTGCAGAGGTGGCCGCCTCCGGCCCTGCAGGCGTAGTTTGCCGACTCCTGCTCTAGGAGAACCAGAGTGAAAATCCAGCTTCGGCCCAGAATAAAAGTAGGGAACGGGGTGTCTTCCTCACAAAGACGACGCACCAGTGAATCCCTTTAAAAGCAACTCGGGCAGATGCAGCTGGGAGGTACTCAGCATCACCCACCCGCTTTGCTCCCTCCTCAACTTTCCTTTCGGCCCAATGAGATGAGAGAACATCATTCCACGAAACAGGTAAGAGCAAGCAGGGCTGCGCCAGAGCAGCCCATGCAGTGACCCCGGGGAGAGGCCGCAGAGCAGTGGGAAGAATGTGCCTGGGACCTCGCACCTGGCGGCCAGCACCCTGGTTCTCACCCTGGTTGCTGGCAGCTGGCCGCATCCCGCCTAGAAGTTTGACACGTGACTCGGTCTCCTAAAGAGCAGCAGTTCGGAAAGAGCGAATCTGAGCTGAAAGCCGAGAGAGGCCCGACCCTAGCACAGGAAGCACGTCCTGTGGCCGTTTACCGGGGACCTGGGCGCCCGCCCGTCGTGGCACAGCTCGGAAGCCGGTGAGATGCCACACACGCTGGTCAGGGACAGGACAAGGGCGCACAGGTTACGATTCAGGAAGAGCTTGCAGAGCAGCATGGAACGAGTCCCGGGAGTCTTCCGGTTAAAACCAGCAGGCCGAAACCTTCACTTCACTTTCTCCCCAGAAAAAGAATCTAAAACCCCAACTAAACCAAATCAGAAGAGAACTGGAAACACGGTTCTGGAAGCTGGGCATGGAGGGAGGGGTCATGAGCACGCCGGGCACCTGACCACTCCCGTGTGCGCTTCCCAACCCCCCCCATCTCCCCGACCTTCTGGGGGTGGGGGAAACGAGCGGGACTGGCCAAAATCTGCTTCCGGAGCTACTGAGTCCCTGGGTGCCTGGCGACTGCCCTCGCCCACCCCACTGAGGACCAGAAGCATCTACCCTCAGAGAGGGTGGACTGGAGCGGAGGGTCTGGACTCTGGGATGCCCGGTGCAGCTGTTGGGGGCATCTGAGAAGACAAAGGGAACGAGCAAAGGCCTAACTCTACTTCTACGTCCAACTCCAAGAAAACCTGCTCCCTTCAGGCCAGAAGAGTCTGGAAGGCTGTTCTCTAAGGAACAGGACAAAGACCCCAACTCAGGGCCCCCGATAAAACGGCCAGCAAGGTCAAACCACGGTGAAACCCACCTTGGCAGCTCTGCACGTGGGGTGCAGTCTGTCAGGGGGCATTTAGTGCCCCTAAGTGGCCAGCTCACGGGCAGGGACACCGGATTTACAGGCAGAACCTTCTAACAGGACAGGAGTCAAAACAAAGAGAAATGAGCGTGGAAGAGACAAACAGAGCAGGAAAGCAAAAGCTGAAAAACAGAAAACACCCCCCAAGCCCATCATTAATCGTCTCAGGTGAGGGAAAACGATCCCATGACACAAACAGGATACCATTAACTTGAAAATCACATGACAGAAGAAATGAAAAACTCGATAAAAAACTGTAAGTTGAGAAAATCTCCCAGAAAGTTGATTTGAAAAGCAGGCAGGCAGGCAAGCAAACAGACGCCAGAAGGCGGCAGGGAGTGGCCCCTGTGGCATGGGGCCACTGCCCAGTCGGGCGGCACGTCCAGCCCCGGCCTCCAGGTGGGGCCACGGGATGGGCTCTGGTCAAAGGAGCGTGAGCATCTCTCCAGCCACCGAGGTTCGCACCTTCCTGGTCTCCCCTGCCCTTCAGAAGGAGCCCTGGACCCAGGGGACGACGACGGTGGCGTGAGAGGCAGAAGGGGTCTAGGTCTCCGACTCACTCCTCGGGACCGCCGCACAGGCAGGGATGGGGACAGAACCTCACGTGGGCAAGAGGTCAGCCCCACTCGTTCAGCCACTGAGGTTCGGGGCCGGGCTGCTGGAGCAGTTAGCTTAGCCCAACAGAGAGAGAAAGATGACACGCGTGAAGGCCAAGGAGCTCTGACATCCGAATGACAATTATATTAAAAGAACAGAAAAAATAGAAAAAAAACAGTGAAATTTCTGAGAACTGAAGGATGTGTAATTTACACCGCGGCAGTTTACATGCCATCGTCTGCCCGATGACGCATGAAGACGGACCCACCCTGCAGTGCCAGGCCTGAGCGGGAACAGGGGTTGTCCATGGAGGGGCGGCCTGTCAGGGGTGTGCCCGAGTGGCACCAGGAAGGCATCAGGCCGGGATGGGGTCCCGGGGGCGGCCTGACGGGGAGGGGGAGCCTCCATGTGGGGCCCCAGCTCTCAGCAGGGAGAGGAGGCCTCTGCACAGAGGGGAGGTGGAGGCAGAGATGGGAGCCCCGTTTCACAGGTGCTCATCAGCCAGTTAACCTGGGAGCCAGACCTCCTCACGGGCAAAGGGAGTAACGAGCACTGCAAGGGCGGGAATCGGAGTTCACCCTGCGAGCGTTTAGAACAGTGGCCCCGAGTCCTTCAGAGAGAGCAGTGGTCTGCACCACGCCCCCACCCCCTGCACCGTGCCCATCTGCTGCCCCCTGCCCCCTGCCCCAGCCCGACGGAGTCTGGGCTCCGCCGCTGCCTGACGACAACGCACGGGGGAAGCGATGCCCTGTGCGGTTTCCGAGGCTGGCCTATGTCCCGGGACCTGCTACTGGGCCCGGTCGCCATGATGTGAGGAAGCCCTAGCCACACGGCGAGCCACGCGCGCGTGAGTGCTTCAGCCAGCAGCCCCAGTGGGTTTCCAGCCGACGGCCGGCGTGGACCGCCAGCGGCGAGGCGTGAAGAGACCGCCGTGCTCCAGCCTCCGCTGAGTCCCCTCTGCGCTGAGCCACCTCCCGCCTTTGCCCCTTCTGCTAAGGGCCCAGGTACGGTTCAGCGAAGACGAGCTAGCGCCACCGCGCCAGCCCCGAGTGCCTGCGAGCGCAACACGGTTGTGACTTGCGTCAGGTGTGGTGTGGTTTCTCACTAGAACTGAAACTGGGACGGTGTGAACTCGTGGGTTTCAACGTAGACAGAGCCAGAAGCGCGGCGGTCACCCTGTCCACGTGTCCACAAACGTGTACGTGTGTGCGCGCACGTGGGCACACCCGGTTCTCACCACTCGCACGCTGGCCTGGGAGTGGTGACGTCCCAACAGCAACGAGCACACGAGGAAGGCACCCTGATCCTGGCTTCCAAGCAGCATTTCGCTAAAAGGAACCATTTTCCACGGCAAGGATCCAGGAGAGCCAGCACCTGGGCCCTCTGCCCAGCGAACCGCACCTGGACGAGTCGTGGACCTCGAGCGGGGTCCGAGGGCGGGAAGGCAGCGACGCGTCCACGCTGGCCCTGGTTTCCCTGGCCGCGCTGTGCTCACGTAAGAGGACACCCTCGTTCGCAGGAAACGCGGGCCCCACACCACCCGGGCGCCGCCAACGCAACCTCGTGCTCGAGCGACAGACAGAACCTAGGGACGTCGTCTCCTGGAGACTCTACCTCCCCGCGGCCCAGCGTCTGTCCCCAACGGAAATCTAAACCCATGATGTGGATATGGGCTCCACATTTGTACGAAACTTTCACGATTTAAAATTTGTGATAAATTCCGAAGACGCTAGAAACCGAGTTACTATCACTCGCCCTCGGACGTTACGGCAGCAGAGCCCCTGCGGACTTCACAGGTGTGCGCGGAAACTCAGGCAGGTGACCACCTGGAAGCTCCTCGAAGGCAAGAAGTGAGGGTGCCCTGCGGCCAGCCGAGGGGGTGAGGTGTGGGGAGCAGGGGGGGATGGTTACCCGGGAGCAGGCCTCTTCTGCGGGAGGCGGCTGGGTGGCTGCGGGGGCAGGGGCGGGGGCGTGGCCTTGCCCAGCGGGACCCCAGGCTGGGCCGGCTTGCTCTGCTGACTCAGGGCTTCCATCACGCTGGGCGCTTTTGCTGCTGGAGGGGGCGGCGTGGGACCCAGGGGATCTGCGGAGAGAGAGGCAGAGGGTCAGGTCAGACTCAGGCGTCACGCTCCCCGCCTTCCCAGCAGAGGCTCCTCCGACGGGGAACCCCCGCTTCCCCGCAGGCTGCGGGTCAGCGGCACTGGCGGGGAGCCCCTCCACGCCTCGGGTCAGGGTGACAGGCTTCTCTGAGCCCGCAGCGTTTCCTCAGCTGGACTCAGGATGGAGCCGCCAAGACCATTCCGCTCCGGAGCCTGGGTCCTGGGACACAGCACAGGCGGCTGGGGCCCGGCCGGCCCCGAGCTCGCCGGTCCTGCCCAGGGGCAGCCGGGCCTTCCTGGGACCACTCCTTCTGCCTCCGCGGACCCGGGGACCATCCCGCTTCCCCGGGCTGCGCGCGGGTCCGTCTGAGGAGGGACTGTGAAGAACTCACTCTGGGTGGGCGGAGGGGGCGCGGGGCCACGCGGCTGTGCCCTGCACTTCACAGACCCAGAGGCTCGGGCCCAGGGGGGCCCGCTGCTGCTGAGGGCACGGAGCGGCTCAAGTGGCACTGGGCCCAGAGCCCACGTGTGCCCATGCCCCTCGCTGGCCGATACCAGCCTTCTCCCCCACCCTCGTCCCTGCTGGGGCGGCCCCCTGCCTCAGGACAGAGGCTGACACCTAAGGCTCAGCGGCTCCTCTCTCCCGGGACAGCCAGGAGGACTGAGGAGGGGTCAGTCTGGAGTCTGCCTTTCTTCTCTGTTTCCTTTTACTGCTTTAAGGTCAAAAGACAGACCAGAGAGCAAATCCACCCCGCCCACGAGGAGGCCAGACCTAGAGGCAGAAAGGTGGGCTTCTGCGGCCTTCCGGGTGACCCTCGTTGTCTGAGCTGGACGACCCCCGCCCCTGCTCCCAGGCACGGCCCCTGCTCTGCGGGCAGCCCATGCCCATGGCACTTTCTGCGGCCAGGCTGGGCTCCTTTCGTCTTAACTGAGGTTGAGGGAAAAACGGGGGGCGGGGAGCCCCTCCCCCCCACGGAGCAGGCTCACGGGCCAGAGGGCACGCCCGCTCTGCGCTGGACGGGAACGTCCCCGGGCCCCGGCCCCTAGGTCCTGGCACTCTCGCCCTCGAGTCGACAATGAGGAGAAACGTTATGATCCCGACGACTGTGCCCACATGTGAGAACCACACGGCCAGAGGAAGGAAGCCCTGACCCACGTGAAAGGAGGACGTGCTGCTGAAACGCTGGGGAGTCAGGCGAAGGGGGGGATGAGCCCTCACGGTGCTGGACAGGGCCTGGCAGCAGGGGACGCGGTGGCTGGGGACAGGAGAGCCACGGCCCTCCACGCAGCTCTCCCCCCACACGGCCGCAGAGGGCACCCCCCCAGCCATCCAGATCCACAAAGCCCACGGGCGAGAAAGGAAAGGAAACACGTACTGGTCGACGTCACGCGGAGAGGGGGCAGCGGCGGGTGGACGGCTGGCGGATCTGACGAAGACCGCTGCCTGCTTCCCCCGTCCACACTTACGGGGTTTGTCTTCCACGGGGCGTTAGCGGAGGAGGAGGCCGTCTGAACTGCACACGCACGCACACGCGCACGCGGGCAGGCGCACACGCACACACACGACAAAAACAGAAACAGAACACCGCATTATTGATCCTCCCCCCGACAGACCGATAGACACGGCCCTTCTGGACAGCGTGGGGCCACGGAGAGCGCTGGATTTCAAAGTCCTCGCCCCTGGTGTCTGGGAGACACACACCGACACACTCCCTCGCAGTGAACGGCGCGCTGGGAGCTCCCCCGGCCCGTTCTCTCATCTTACTGATTTTACTCCTCAGAGGCAGTCGCTGGTTGGGAGAGGGACATGGTACCCACCATGGCGCGTCCTGAGCACCACACTCAGGTTGCAGAAGGTGGTCTCGTCTCCCACCCATTAGGTACCTCCCCGGCCTGTGGGGGTCACAGCGTGAGGAGAGAAAGGCATGAGCCAAAGACAACAGGCGAAGGGTCCTCCCCCACCTCCTGCAAACGCATTCCCGGCTAGAAATGGACAGAGATGACGCCAAGCGGCTCAGGTGACACCCCAGGGAGACGGTGCTGTCACGGTCACGGTCACGTCCCTCCCTCTACCCCACACAGCTCGGTGCTCTTCCCATCGAGCGGCACCTGCTCAGGTCACAGGGCCACCTGTGTCTGAGGCCACACTGGGAACACGGGGGCGGGGCCCGGAGAGGAAACGGCCACAACGCACGGGGCAGGCCCCACGTGCCGAGGGAGCCTTTGCACGTCTGCCCTGGACAGCGCACCTTCCGGGTGTGGGCATCACGACACTGACACCCTTTCCTGGCCGCTGTTTGGGGACTCTACTTTGGACCCAGTGTGGATGGGACAAAGGACGAGGAGATCCTGCGGGGACTAGCAGGGGTGAAGCGCAATCTATGTCATACAAGGAGGAAATGAAGCTAAACCAAACACAAGAGCCACAAAAATCACTGAGAAGCCAGAAACCCTCTCATTCTAAGACGCTGGAAAAGCAAGAGGTCACGACGAACAGCTGTCCACTCCTTTCACGTGAGCCAACAGAGCAAAACACGTCTCCCCAAGGACACACCGTCAGCAGGAGCCTCTGCTGGGGTGGAGATGGCGGATCCCGTCAGCTCGTCTCACAAATCGCGGAGAAGGCAGTGAGGGTTCCCACAGGGGCCCGAGCTCAGCTGCTGCCGTCACCTGCCAGAGCCCAGAGAGGGGGACGGGGGGACGACGCAGCTGTGGGACGTGATCTTGCGGCTTCCTTCCTGCTCAGGGACCTCCCCACCGAGCCTGGAGGCGGACCCTGCTGGGATGCAGGCGCCAGGGGTGCTGGGCTCTGCCGGGGAGGGGAGCAGGCGGGTCCGGGGGCCTGCCTGGCACAGCCCCTACTTTCCCCTCGGCGGGTCTGCTCCTGGGGGGTGACTCAGTGCCCCGGGCAGCAGGCTCTTCGGCCTCTCTGGCCTGCCCCGAGCTGTGTGGGAGGGTCCGGACACCCAGGACAGTGTGTGTGTGTGGCGGGCAGCCACACGCGTGCCCAGACGCAGCGGGAGGGCGTGTGCCGCACTCACTCCTCAGCCCGGGCCACCACACTCGCCCACGCTCCCTTCCCAGAGAGCAGCCACCGCGCTATCGCAGTCGGGGGCTTGTTTTGTGACCGTCAGTAGCCCACAGCAGCCACGGTGCTTGGACGTGACACCCCACGGAGGCGCCTGGCCCTGCTTCCCGTGGGAAGCCCTCCGAGGCCACTGGCTGGACCTGCCTTCAGGGAGCAGCCTGGCCAGTCCGACTTCACTGCCGGGCAGATACTTAACTTCAGGGGCTTCGCTTTCCATTTTTTGTGAAAACACAAAGCAGCACCCGTTGAGCCCAACTCACGATGTTGCGACAGTGACCGAGGGCAGTGGCTCTGGCACGTCAGGTGTGGCACCCACAGGGACCATGCTGCACTTTTACAGTTAGCCTGAGTGCTGTCCCCGAGTGGGCATCTTTTTACCTTCATTTCACGGGGACCACGGAGATAAGAAATAACCACAGGGGGCACGGGCTGGCCGAGTACAGGCAGGGGAAATAAAACAGAAAAGAAAGAAGGCAGATGGAGGGGTCGTGAGGGGTGAAAAGCAAAAGAGAAAAGGGCCAGAAAGCGGGTCTGCGGGCAGAGAGCTGACGGACCGGTGTCAGGAGGTGGCCCACCCGCCTCGGGCCTGCCCTGCTGGGTCCCCTGCTCCCCAAGTCACGCAGACGCCACGCCTCTGCCCAGAAGAGCAGCAAGGCAAGGCCCACCGCCACCGGCACCCTAGCAGCGGTGGAGCTCCTTCAGGAAGCGAATGACAGCACTAGCAAAGGCCTCGGAGAAAACCCCGTCCCGACGCTGCCCAGCCGCCGCCTGGCTGGGTGGAAAGCGACCACGAACGTCCCGAAGCCAAACCCCAAGCCACAGCCGCCGCCGAGCAGTGGCAGGGCTGCCGGCGGGCCGTACCTTTGGCCACGTTCCGCGGGGGCAGGGGCGGGGCGCTGGTGGTGCTGGGGACCGTGGGCTGCGCGGGTGGCGGGCTGCCGCTCAGGATGGCTCCATACGTCTCGTTCTGCAAGATGCTGGGCGCGAAGCTCCTCTGCTTGTCCTTGGCCAGGCCGGTGGCGTCTCTGGCCAAAGATGCGGCGTTGGCCTGCGGCTGGCTGGAGCCCAGCTGGTAGAAGCTGACGGGCCGGTCTTCTCGCCGACTGGGACTGGGCTGCGGAGGGGTGGCGGGCAGGAGTGTGACACGCAGACACAGCGACCTCTGGTCGCAGTGCTCGATCGACCGCTGACAAGCTCACGTACCCGCTGCTGCTTGGGCACGGTGCGTTTGGACTCTCAGCTGTTACGTGAGGGGCGAGACTTAAAACTCGCTTTTATCTGTCTCTTACTGGAAACACACACGCAAAGCAAAAAGGAGCCAGGATTTACAATTCCCCATTCGGTGACGGCTTTAGAGCAGGTCACTTCACCTTCGCCAGCCGGAGCTCCCCGGCCTAGGCCCCTCGCAGGCTCGCTTTCTTGGGCTGCAGCACGGCTGCTCTGGGCAGCCAGGTGCAGCCGCCCCCAACACGGTGCGGCTGATGCAGGGAGAGCAGTTTTCTTCCCACGTGAACTGGAATCCCTGGCGTGCCTCTGACTCAGGGGTCAGCAAACCATGCCTGTGGGGCCACCACCTGTTCTGGCTAAGGAGGTTTTACTGGAACACGTCCATGCCCAGTCACCTGGCAGAGCTGAGCGGTAGCAACGGAGACTGACGTTTTAGAAACAGTAAGTACAGACGTTAAGGCTCCATCGGCAAGGATAGCCCGGTGGGTTTCGGAAATGCCACGTATGTAACGGGACCCAATAACCCTCAATAACACACAGGACAGTGAAGACCTGTGGTGCGAACGGAGAATGACATGGCGCAGAGGCCGGAGCGTGGGCTCCCCGGTCCGAGTCTCACTCTGACCCTCACTCGGAGACCTGTGAGAAGGTGGCCACTTTCCGGCGCCCCCGAGTGTGTGTGACAGTAAGTGTCGTGAGAAGGGAGCTGGATGAGGAGGCAAGAGCCCCCGGTCTGGCCCCGAGTCGGTCTCAATTCTTGGTTCACTGTGGCCAGGGGGACCTCTTCGGTGACCCCATCGGAAAAAGGAAACAGCTCGGCCCATGAGCTCCAAGGGCCGTTCAGTGATTTCAGTTACTGTGTGAAGACCACCGAGGTGAACGTGGGCCCCGGAACTGGGGGAGACCAGGTTCTTTGTCACATCATCGCAGAGCGTGAGTTTCCCCTAAAACCCAAAGGGGAGCGGCCGCCTGTGATGACACAGCCCACGTCCCTTTAAACTAACGTGTGGGAGCCGGGAGGCGGGAGGCGTAAAACCAGAACCTACTGAGATCAATGGAAGCAGAACGTGAACTGTATTTTCTACAGAACAGCTCTCTGCCCTAATCGCAGGCCAGAAACCACGCTGCTCCGACGAAGCTCACAGACCCTCGACGTCTGACAGCCGGTACAGACCTGCAACTTCTCGTCCACGTCATCATCGCTTTCATCCAGGTCTTCGTGGAGCAGTCGCCACTCATACTCGACGTGGACGTGAGAATTGAACCTTCCGGATAAGGCCTGGGTCAGCTGAGGAGAACAAAGGACTGTGGGTGACACCGCTCCCGCACCTGGCCCCGTGCAGCCCCGGGGAGCGGGCACCCGCCAACACGTCCAGGAGGGAGAGCGCTGGCTGGTGGGAAGGGGGCCGGGACCGCGGTACAAGGCCGTCCACGTCACCGGTCTCTGGGCCTCAGGAGAATCCCTCCCTAATGCACAGACGACCACAAGGCTCCCGCCATGTGATGTGTACACTGTGAAGTGCTGCCCGCGGGCAAGGGACAGTGAGATCTATCTGAGGACGATGGGCAGCCCGCCCGCAGGTACGACAGCAGCACGTGGGCGCAAACTCGGACTACCGAGTGCGCGCGAGCGCCACTGTGAGCCTGGCCTTCCCGGCGGACGCGCGAGAACTGAGCCTGCAGAAACGACGGGAACGACTGTCCTCTCCGTTCTCTCAGGGAAGGCGACTGGCTGGTTCCCCCGCACGTGAACTGGCAGGAAGCTAATCCATTAGCTACAGGGGGCCTCATGACATCAGAGCTTAATTATCTTCTCAGCCAGAGCAGCTGTGGGACCGCCGGTACGTTCCCTAGCCTGCTGCCCTCACCTGTGGACTGGGGACAGCAGCAGAGGCCACGCCGGGGAGCAGCTGTCGGGATGACGCAACGAACAAAGAGCTCAGCACTCATCCGACACACCTGTGGCCTTTGCTACGGACAGCTACGTTTCCTGAGCACTCTACGGAGTTCAACAATCCCCACAACGACCTCGCAAACCGGGGTAGCCGTCTCCGTCTCAAAAACGGAGACGGTGGTGAGCTGGCGTGGCCTTCCTGAGTCACGGCGGTGGAACCGCACCACAAGCGGGGTCCGCCTGACCCCAGCGGGCTCTGTCCCCTGGCCACACTGTCTCTCCTTCCAGGACGGGCAGGAGAAGACAGCGCACAGTAACCCGAACGCTTTGGGGCGGGGGGACGAACTAGAGCCAGCTTCGGTGTGCTGGCGCAGAGAGGTGGCCAACGGTGTAGACGCGTCAGAGGACAGGCAAAGTTGTGGCGGCCTCCTGGCCTCTGCCCCACGCGCCCACACAGCGTCAGGGGCGCTACGGACACGTCCAGCCAGCAAATACCAACTTGTGCTCCAAGCGTCACTCGGAGGGCAGTGGTCACCGCCGGTGGAAAGGCCCCCCAAACGCTTTCTCCAAGTCGTCCCATCGAGGACCCTGGGATCGGATCAGGACCCACCCTGCCGGGCTCAGAAGAAGCCCTCCCCTGGGGGCGGGGGGCCCTCCCTGACCCAGGATGGACGTCCACACCCGCCCACGCCGGCCACACACTCACCAGCTCCTCGCAGTGCTCGTGCCTGAGGCGCCTGGCGATGTCCAGCGGGGTCTCTCCCGACTCGTTGGCTGAGGGCAGGGAGGCAAGGGGCGGCATCACGACAAAGCCAGGGACGCGTGACATCGAGAGACAGTAAACGAGACAGAGGGGGAGCACTGCATCGAACCGCACGAGACGGACCAACTCCGCAGCGAGCTGGCTCTAGTCAGGGCTGCGTCTGTCTCAGATCGTACGGAACCGCCATGCGTCAGAGACTTTACGAGGCCAGCTTTGCGCTGACCGGGAAGTCAAACGGCTGCGGGAGCCCAGGAGGGAAAGCCAGCGTCGACACGGGGTCGGAGGAAGTGGCCCGCCGTGACCCCCCAAGCAGAGCACTGCTGATGGGGTCGCAGCAGCCGCTGCCACGAGCTGCGCCTCCTGTTCCTGCCTACAGACCCGCACGTGGGTACCGTCTGCTACGTAAACGGCCAGCGAAGCGGCGGTTCGGAAACAGCAGGGCCGGCTCTCACGGGTGGGTGCATCCTCTCTCTTCTCAAGCGCCCTCCGTAGGCACGCGCCCCCTCACGGCCTGTCACAGCCACTGCCCGCGGGCTGGACTGTGCCCGGCCAGCTGACCGCCAGGCACATCAGGGTCCCACAGTGGAGGCCTGAACAGTGAACAGCATCCTCCACAGCACACCTGCCGCCCTGGCTGACCCGGGTGTGGGTCAGGAACAGGAGGGCACGACGCCCAAACCTGGAGCAAATCCACCCCCTCAGTGACAGCTGCAGGGCCCGGCCTCCGCCTCGGTGCCCACACGATGCCCGCCAGTGCTGGCGTCTGCCCAGTGGGGCGAAGCTGCTGCAGGGCAGACCCAGCGCCTTGCAGAACGTGGGCAGGGGCAAGGGGGGCTTCTCCTTAGAGAGCGCTGTGGCCGTGGCCCCGAGTCTGCACCCCTCCCCCGCCCCCCGGAGCAGGGTGACAGGCTCACCGATCTCGATGGCCGCCTTCCCGCGCAGCAGCAGCTTGAGGCACTCGGCGTTGTCCGTCAGGCAGCAGTAGTGCAGGGCCGTGCTGCCTTTCGCCGTCTGCTTGTCCAGGTTGCCACTGGCGGGAACAGGGAAGACGCAGGCGGTGAGTCCGGCCCGGGCAGGGGACCGAGACGCGGGCAGGAGTGCGGCACGCCACCAGCCGCCCCGGAGGATTTCCCCCGTCCTCCTGCCAGGGCGGCGTGACGGCCTCGGCTCCGGGCCCCGGAACCAGCGGTGATGGCAGAGAAGGCCAGAGAGGGGGAGGCCGCTGTGCCACCCGCCGTCCCACCCGCGTCCCCATCGGTCATGGCCTGTCCCGTCTCACAGAAGAACGGGCTTTTCCACCTTATTATGGATGCGTTCGCCAGAAAGCGGAAAGGCCACCTCCCAAAGTCCAGGGTCCCAAGGCTCCCCCGAGGCTGCCCTGGACCAGCCCTGAGACCTGCTCGGGGAGCTGTGAGGAGATTTCAAACGTTCTTCCAACAGAAAACAAGACCAGGTCACCCGGCAGAGGTACTCGTGTGCCTCAGACGTGAGCCAAGCCACTCGACCCCTGGTGGGGGCCGTGGACTGTCTGCTTGCCAGGGGCCTGGTGTCTCGCTGGGTCCCCGACACCCGGCGCAGAGCTGTGCACGCCTTGGGAGGGGTGTCCTCCCTCGCACCCCAGGCTTCTGTAGGACGGCACCGGCGCCCCACACCGCGGACTTCTCCTGTCCCGTAATTAACGCTTAGACCTGGGGGAGTCCCGGCGCCTCGGCCACACCCGACGCGGTGAGGCAGCACCAGACGCCTTCCCCGGACACACCAAGGGACAAACCGAACGCCCCCAGCACCGGAGCACCCACCTGTTCTGAACCAAGAAGTCTACGATGTGGAGGGAGGTCCGGTCCACGGACCTGACGGCCAGGTGGAGGGCGGTCTCGTCCGGCTCCTGCAGACCCAACAGAAACGGCCCAGAATCCCAAGGGGGGACGTTCAGTTCTGTGTCCACACAAACGGCATCGCGCACCTCTCTTCCTAGAGCCTTTTACTCTCTCCTTCACGAATCTGTCACTAAGACACACGCACCGTCTGGCCTCCGCGGCAGACTCTGCCCTTAGGACCCTGAAGCTGGGAGGCGGGTCCTACATATCCCCGAGAGGCAACGAGGGACTCGGCGGTTTCACATCAGAGTCCTCCCACCTTTCTGTCCTTGTCCCCGCACTAACAATACGATGGCTAAGACCTGGACTGTCTTCAGTTGACAATGTGCCGGACGTGGCCACCACTGCCTTTTCTGAAAGTTCTGGAAAGTCAGGGGGAGACACCCCGTGAGAGCTGTTTCCGGTGGGGTGGGGGAGGGGTAAGAGCAAATGGCACACTCCCACCCCCTTGAGGAGGCACAGTTCGGGGACACGACCGACCCGACTGGCCTCGCTTGAGTTCTCGCTCGCCCTCGGCTACGCTGTCCGCGTTTCGATCCCACGGCCTTGCCCTCCTTGTTCCCTTTCTTCCCCTTTGTTTCCTTTTACTAAAAGTAGCAAGCGCGCTCTTACATGCCCATTGGCCAGCGGGATCTTTTCTGTCAGATCCACGCCATCCGCATACGCCTGGAGTAGGCCAAAAATGTCTCTCGCCTTCACGGCCTCGCACAGGCTGTGCAGTTTGGCCGCGTTGTCCGCGTGTTTCCTCCTTGCGAATCTCCTCTCGATGTACTTGGCGGTTATGTAGTCCTTCCTGGCGTTCCTGAAATCAGGCACGTCGCGTGTAAAGGACCGAGGGCCTCTGTTCAAGCACGTGCGACCTATTCACTGGTTCGGCCCCACCCTCGTGAGAGGCACTGGCAGAATGACATCGACCGGGAAGCGGCCACCACGTGGCCACCGCAGCCCCCGCGCTCGCTGTGACGCCCTGAGCACATCGACACCCCCGTTTCCAACACAGGCTCGAGGCCCAGTGTGGAGGTTCCGGGGCCTGGCCAGGCCCCGAAGCTGGCCGTGCAGTGGACGACACACGCACAGAGTGGGGCCGCGTGCTCCGACGCGTCTCCACTCCCGTCCCCACCTCACCGAGCTGCTGCTGTCGCCACTCAGTGCAAGTCTCCACGCCTTCACTTTCCCAGGTCCCCCTACGCTGTGTGTGCCTCCTCTCCCAGGTATCCGCGTTCCTGCGACAGCCGTGCGTGCGTCACCCCCAGACGCCTGGCTGCCCTCATCAGAAGGTCTGCCTGCCTGCCCGCCTGCCCACGGCTTGTGAAGGACCGTTACTGCCATGTGACTCCCCTACCCCCTTTCTCGAAAGGCTTAGGCTTTTGGAGAAAAGCACTGAAGTTAACATAACGCTGTAGCCGGCACGTTGTCCAGAAGGAAGGTTCTCGTACTTCTGGAGGACAGGGCACACTCAGGGGACCCGAATCACAGGGGAGAAACGGTCCCGGCCTCTGCAGGCAGACACCACCCTCCCGCCTACGCACGCCTCCCAGCACCCCAAACCCAGCTCGATTTCCACAG
Organism: Cynopterus sphinx; assembly: GCA_030015415.1. Classification (NCBI taxonomy): domain Eukaryota; kingdom Metazoa; phylum Chordata; class Mammalia; order Chiroptera; family Pteropodidae; genus Cynopterus; species Cynopterus sphinx. Next base: position 1,879,658 of record CM057383.1, on the reverse strand, counting down.
GTGGTACAGGGTCTTCGGCGTCCCCACCCACAGACTCTTCTGAGATAAACCCAGAGACCGCACGTTCCTCTTGCCCGGAAATAAAGTACTCGCTTGTTTAAGTAACCGCAGAGCTGGGACTGCATCTCTGACGCGTCGATTCATTAAACACGCACGTCCCAGACAAGCAACGTGTTGAGGTGGGAAGCACAAAACGAGTGAGATGTAATTCGTCAGAAAATACGTGTAAATGCCTCGGTACGACACAACGGGGGCTGAAATACTTTAGAAGGGTCAGTTCACTTGCCGGTCACTCTGCAGCTGAACCCTCGTTTGAGAGGGGCCCAAGTTTTCGGGGTGTGTGGAACGGATGCTGTCCGATCCTGGAGAGCGAGCAGCAGCTGACCCCAGCCTCGTAAGACAGGCTTCACCCGATGTTCCCGCTGGAGCCCCAGGGACCCTGTGAGGCGCGGGGGGCTATCTCCCTGCTCGCGTTAGAGGAGGGGGGCTCAGAGCAGGCGAGGACTGGATGTGTGTCCCGCGCCACCGCTCCAGGTCGGGGTAAGAGCACAGGTCTGAAACTCAAGACTTTCACCGAGAGAGGACAGTACCTCTGCAGGCCTCGTGCCTGGTCCCTAAGACCACACGTTTTCCAGCCTCACGGAAAGGCCAGCCACAGGCACCTGCGGCACGCCTCAGACGGGAGCTGGCTGACCCGGCACGACCGAAGGCTCGCCTCAGACCCCTGAGAGCCGGGAGGGGACAACGGACACGGCGTCTGCTCGTTCCTCTAGGCCTAAGCTCCCCCACTGCATTAAGTCTCTTCGCCTGAACACAAAGAGACTCAGATCCCACAACCTCTGCTTCCCAAAGATGTGCCCGCCCCCCAGACGCTTACAAAAGTCTCAGTTCTCCGCTCCTACGAAGGGCCTGCACACTGCCTCCTACTGAAGCCGCTGCTCACGGTTCCCTTCCTCGCCCAGTGTCCTTTCGGGGGCCTGGGCCACCCACGGCGCCTCAGGCTCACGCCAAGGGCAACGGCGCCTCAGTAAATCAGTCTACACGCTCCCTTTATCACGCGTCGCCTCCTCCCGCTCCTGCCAGAGCCCCGATCCGGGCTCAGCGCTCAAACGCGGGTGCTGCCTTTTATAACTGGCCTGGGGACAGCTCTCTCCCCGTCCCCTCCCTTGGTCTGCCTCGCTTGGCACCACACTTTAGCAGATAAACCAGCCCCAGTCCTCCTGAAGGCAGGCCACGCGCTGCCCTGGCCCGTCCGCCTCCCGTCCACCCCTCGCTCGAAGACGTGTGACCTGCGTGATCCCTGCTCTGCTCGACAAGTCTGGCAGGGAAAGCCCCTGTTGTAGGCTGCGCCTCAGCGGGCCAGCTGGATGCGTGCCGAGGCACGAAAGCGTCTCAGTCGGGTTTGGTGTCAACAGTAACACAAAACAGCAGCAAACATGTTTTTGGAAGGAAACAACACAGTCCACATTTGTCAGGACGCCGGGAAAGAGAACGATACACAGTCCTGTTTCGGTGACAACTAACCTCAGGTGGCTGGGAACTGACGTGGAAAGAATGAAGAAAGGGAGCGCGGACACCCCCGGCCGCAGGCGAGTGCACCCACACAGCACCAGCAGGGGGCGACACGCACCGCACCCAGGGCCTCCGCCAAAGAGACGTGCGGACACCCCGAAAGGTTAAGATGACCAAACTCGACACACCACACAACACAGCACAGCACAACACAACACAACACAACACAAGACACAACACAGCACAGCACAGCACAACACAACGAGTTATCCCCTAAGGAAACAACTGATGCAGCCGAACCCGTCACTCCCCTCCTGTCCGCCCGGGGACGGGCCCAGCCCTCGCGCGGGAGGGGAGAACAGCCCACCCCACACTTACATGTCGCTGCCGGGGTTGGGTTTGACCGCGTCCTCAGCTGGAAGGCAACACTCCATAATCTCATTGAAGCCTGCATTCCCGATGTTCTTGGCGAGCTGCAAAGACAGGTCCATTTAAGGGGTCTCAATTATTCATGCTTCCCACCGCGGCACGCTCCGCGTCCATCTGATGGCTTATTCCGTGGCCACTAAGCAATAGCGCAATAAAGTGGTTTGCCTTTAATCGACACGGACAAAACCCAAACCCCAAAGGCACCCAGGAAGGCAGAGATAGGCAGCAGCAGCAGGCCTGCGGGAGCAGCGCTCGCAGAACGTGCCCAGATGGAGAGCGGGTGTGGCAGGGAGAGGGCAACTTGGGCCAACGTGGCTCCCGTCCTTGCCCACGCCCTCAAACAGCCGTGACAGAACAGAAAGGGACCTGACCGCCTTGACTCGGGCCGGCGAGGAGGGGGCTCTGATGCAGTGGAGGGCGCCGGGCCAGGGAGCCGAGATTTGGATTCAAGCCATGGTTCTATTTCCTGGCTTTGGGGCCCCATCGAAGCCAGTTTACCGCAGCTCCGATTTTCCGCCAGTAAGACGGGGGCCATACCCACTTTGCTGGGCAGTAATAGTGATAAAGTGGGACAACTCAGGTGAAAGCACTCCGCGAACCGAACAGCTAAACACAAAACGTATTTGTCCCAAAAGGAAGGTCCTCATTTGCCAACCAACCTCTGACTTGTCCGCAATTAAGCGAGCACGTGTTAACGAACGCTTCCTGGGTGCCTGGCACTGCTCAGCGCTCGACGCACAGACGCCAAGAGAAATGTCAGCGTGCGTCTGAGCCGAGCCGCCCCGACAGGATGGCAGCCGCACCCTTCCGCACGGAGGCGCGAATCCCGAATGACTGGGAGCTCCTTCGAAGCTGGGGTTCACTCGTCCAAGCCCCCAGCGCAGCGCCCGACAGAGGTCGGTTTCCAGGCCAGCGTCTCTGATGTCTAACGACACAAAATAAGCCCTAAAGGGCCCCACCCAGGGCTGTGGACGGACGAAGAGACATTTTAACGTCCTTGTGGACAGTGATGCAATGGGGAGTGGCGACGCGTCTGGTCTTTCTCAGTGGATTAGCTGGAGCAGGGTTGTTGGGGACGTCCCGGGAGACAAGCTGCTGCCTCCACAGCCCCTTCTCTCTCCAGGGAACCGGCTGGAGGAACAACCAAAGGGATCCAGGTTGGGAAAGCGCAAGTTCCGGGTGGCAGGAACGTGAAACAGTGAAAGAGGTCGGGGGGACAGCTGAATGGCGGTGAGGAGCATTCCTAAGCTTCCCTGTCCTTGACATGTCACCAAAGTTTCCCAGACGGTCCCAAGCACCACACGCTAACCAACTCCGCCTCAGTCCCCAAGCCAGTGCCAGGTGGCAAAACCCCAGGCTCTGCGTTAGTCCCCCAGAGACGGGCGGATGGTCAGGTGGCACGCCACGTCAGGTGACGTGGGCTGACGGCCTGCAAAGGGTTTCTCGGGCAGCCGGTGTCAGATCCAGGACTGACCTCACTCGGTGTCAGAGCCCCCGCCTGGAACAGGCCATCTCCCAGTGTAAGGTGGACACCGTCTCTGAGCCCAGCACAGTCGCTTTCAGAAAGTGAGGGACAGAACCAGCGCAGTGCCCCTCTGTGACTGAGGGGCACGCACGCCCCTAATCTATGACAAGCAGATGGGCGAGGGGGGCGAGGAGAGTCCCCAGGAATCAGAAAGCTGCTTCCCTTCTGCTTGTTGTTGGCTGGTTTACTAGGGGACAGCTGGTCCAGGGAGCCACCGCGTCGCACGTCACTCTCGTCCAATGCTGAGAAATGTACCGCCTCACGGTTTTGCCAAGTCCCAGTGAAGACTTCGGCCTGCAGAGAAGCCCTCTGCACCCGTCGACGGAAGCAAAGCACTCGCAGATGGAGGCTGCAGGTTCACGTCACGAAAACGGGGGGCCCAGCAGGCCACGTGGGCAGGAGCCGAGGAAGCAGGGAGGCCGGCGTGAAGCAGCCCCCGCACACGCGCCCTCCACTCCCACGGCTCCCTCCCCAGGCCCGTGAGGGGTCCCCGAGGCAGACACGGGGCCGAGGCGACACTCAGGAGGGGCTGGGGAGTTTACGTGCTGCACCACGCAAGGAGCGGGCCCCAGCCACAGGCCTAACCGTGACTGCACCGAGCCCTCGGGTGCGCTGGGCGCTGGGCACTGACACGCTCCTGCCTAGCGAGACTGCGGGGAATTAAACAGGACAAGAAGCCCGGGCCAAGCACCGTGAGGACGAGGTGCACACACGTCAGAGAGGAATGCGGTCAAGACTGCCGCTGGCCACACTCGCCCTGCACGAGACCCCGCCGAGCCCGGGGACCGGGAATCACGCGTGCTGGGGGTGCTGGGCCGTGCAGGGCCCACGGAGCTGGGAAGAGGCCTGCCTCGTGCCCGACGGCTTGTCAACGGCCTCATGGAGGAAGGGCCGGGGGAGAGGCCCCGGTCAGCGACATGTGCCCCCCGCAGGCTCTCGCCCCTGGTGCTCAGTTTGAGGGAAGAAGGATTTGCTGACTCGAAGCCAATGGCGTAAGACCCACTTTTCCTTTACGACGTGAAACGGCTCACGTGATAGCATTCTGCACCAACAACATTTTACATGCGGCCTGGAAGTCAGTCCTGAAATGGTGCCCCACGTGCAAGGGGAAGTTTACCCTGCAAGTACCTGTGCCTGCCGTCGGGAGGTTTTCTGGAAGCAGGTTCGGTTTTGAGCCTGAGGACGCTAAGCTGGCGCAGGCTGACGCGGTAAAACGGCACCGATTCCCCGAACCGGTCAAAGGAATGCGTCAGGTACCGCTTCCTTCCACTGCACGAGAAGTGGCTCTGAAAGCAGGGAGAGGAGGGAAGGTGCCCACCAGCCAGCCGCCTGGGGGGGGGGTGGGAAGATGCCCACCATCCGATTAACATGTGGACCAAAAACGGATTAAAGAGGATGTGGGGACACCGTCACAGCAGACCACGTGGGAACACTGTTTGCAAACCCAAGTCCAGGAGGAAGCGTACAGAATTAAGGAAAAGGCTCTACCATGGGGGCTATGCTGCAGCCACAGGGGAGACACGCGTGGCGTCCTGTGGGGTGAGCATCTGTGTGGGGAGGAACACGGCGCCAGCGGAAACATAAAAAGCCCAGCTCGGGTACCTGCTGTCTCTGTCCGGCCACTTGAAACCCTCTTTCCTGTCACGGCACATCACCCCGAGGTGTGGGCTCTGGGGCCGACGCCTGCGCAGCGCCGTGTCTGCACCAGCCTCGCCCTGTCGTGTCCTCACAGGGCACAGAGGGGGCTCACTGACGTGGGCCGCACAAGAGGACACACCGGGAGGACCCAGTGTCTCCCTCCTCGGTGGGTGAGCGAGCCAAGTGAAGACCAGCGGTTCAACTCTGGGACACATGCAAGCGGGGGTCACAGACGGGGTGGAGTCGGGCGCCTTCTCGTTCACGAGAGCCGTTATGAAAACTACATTCCATAAACTCGTAACTTAAACTCCCCCCTCCCCAGGGGTTTGGCTGCGTCACTACTGCCCGTTTCTGCGGTCACTCTGACCGCTGCAAGCGTCTGGCGAGCCTCCGGCAGGCGGTGCCCAGCACCCGCTTCCCGCTCCCACGCAGTGACCCGCACCCGGAGCCTGAGACGCACGTGTGGGAGCGAGAACGGCACACGCACAGGCAGACGACAAGGCAGGGCTTCCCCCCAGGGGGCTGGTATCTGCTAGCAATGGGATGGGGGAGCGAGGGGGGCAGGAGTGACCCAGGACAAGCCAACCCACCACAAGGGCCAGCGTGCTCTGGACGCAGGTTAAAGGGGCCCGCACCCAGCTCCGGCACTCCGGCACCCATGGCCTTGGGCACAGGAAAACCCTCCAAGCCTCAGCCCCTCCTCGGTAAAGCGGGGATGATGTACCCAGGCCACAGGGCCACCGTCGGGCAAGTGAGCTAATACACAAGCGCCCTGCAAAGTGCCCGGCACAAAACGAGAGATTATCTTGTCACCGTAAGTCACGTGACGCTTCCCGCTGTTTTAAGAAAATCGGTACGGCGGCAGAGTTTCCCTGTGCTTACTGAGAAGTAGTTTGTGTTTCTGAAAACGTACAGTGACGGTCTCAAGTCCACGCCTAAGCACTGCCTGGCACACGCAGCTCCACGACGCAGGCTGTCACACCGCTGCGCTCCCAACCGCCCGTGTGCAACCGAGAGGACACCGCCTGGGTCTGGCTGAGGCCAGCGCACTTTTAGGCTTGAAGTGATTAGGGATGCTACCCACTGGGTGACCAGAATCCACTCTGGCTGCTCCCTACCTGGTCCCTCTAGGTCACGAAGGAATCCTTAGGGAAGGCTGGCCGGATCTGACGAGGTGGTTCAAACAAGCTCAGACACGCTGGACCCAGAGGAGTCATCAGTAAGAGTCATGGCCCCTTGAGAGACATACTGACCACGATCATTGATTTTGTGTCAAGACGATTGCTCTTGGCATTAAAATCAATGGCAATCAATGTCCACTTAATGTGTACTGTCCGACACCAGCTACTGCAGGACAAAACTTCAACCAGTGCTCTCTAACCTGCAGTTATACTTTAAAAACGGTCCACGAAGGATCAGGTTTCAGGTGGCCCCAAAGGACCACGACGTGTGACGTGCCCTGCTCCTCAGCGCTCCCTAAGATACTTCACAGGAAACGTTTCCACCTCCTCGTGTCTGTTCGTACCGCATGGCTTGTGTGTCATCACTGATCGAGAATGGAAGACTTTAGGAAAGACCAATATCTGTCCCAAAGGGTGACAGCAAGGGGCGGAGGGAAAATGCGCCGGTGGCGAAGCCGAGCCGTGACCATGGACTTGGCAGGAATCGGCCGATGACAGGGCGAAGGAGCCCATGACTGCCAGGCTGCGGGTTCTGCACGTTCAGTGAAGGATGTGAACTAGACTGTGCCGACATCCCCTTCCAGAACCTTACCCGGTCTCGACGCTTCTTTGTGAGTTTCATTTTACTTTATTTACTCAAGAATAAAGCTTTGCAACGAGAAGCGACCTCGACTCCTGGCAGCTGAGAAGGAGCAATTATCAATGAGTCTGTAATTGCCCAGATCCATCTGGCGAGGATCAACAACCCCCCGCCCAGTGGAATTTCAAGAAACTAGGATAGATCCGAGGGCCCAAATTAAAACTCAGCTTCCGGCTCCTTTACTTCCATCCCAAAGGCAAGGCTCTGAACGTTACCAGCAGCTCGGAGGTCCCCAGCACGTCCAGCGTCAGGGACTGCATCCTGGAGTAGTGGACCCCCAGCTCCCGGTGGATCCCCGAACACTCGATGCAGGTCAGAAGGCCCAGGTTGGTGGAAAGCCACGTGGGGTCTGCCAAGAGGAAAGAGGAGATTGGAGCGCGCAGTGACGGGAGGGCCAGGGGTTGGGAGGCTTTCCTGCTTCGTTACTAAACATGGGGTGTTGAGCATGAGTCGTTCTTGATCCTTGATGCAGCCAGCACCTTCATTCCCCCATGATTACCAACAGTTTACGTCCAACACACACTATGCACAGGCGTCTCCTCCCTCCTCTTCCCGTCCCTCCGCCTCCCCATCCTTCCATTCACTGAGTGACGAACAGGTGCTATGGGAACAGTAATAAACAGGACACGGTGGCCCCTAGTGGCCTCGGTCCCTGGAGGGCCGTCCTGACTACAGACCATGCCCATCACCAACCGGCTCAAGCCAGCGAACGGGAGAAACAGGCGGCCTGCCAAGTCCCCCACTACCGGGTGGACTGACGCAGACACACGTGTCCACACGTTCACAAAGATGCTAACGATGACGGCGGAGACCGCACGCCACGTGCCAGCAGTGGTAACAGCTCACACAGTGGGAGCATCAGAAATTACAGCTCTTGTCACATAATAGCTCGTCTAATGCGAACAGGGGGCGTCCCGGGAGGGGACCAGAGCAGGCGCCTTCAGTGCTCAGAAGGGCCTCGCTCGGGGCTGCAAAGGGAGGCAGAGCCAGGCTTCAGCCCCGGCGTTACCTGGGCTCGACCCTCACTGGCACCATGTCGCCGTGTTTCTCCTCAGTGCTATCTACTCACTGAGGCACCCTACTATGCGTGTGGCACGTAGTAGGTACTCAAGACGTACCTGACAGGCGAATGCTGACTTAATCACACCTACTCGAGCACACTGTCACAGACGATAGCACAACGCTCTTTAGAATTGCGCGTTGCCCTTAGAAACGCACAGCAGGGACGTGCCACAAGCCGGGTCACCAAAAGAGTGTGAAGTTATTTTTCAAATGTTCAAGTTGTAAAAATTTTGTCCACGTTAGGGGATACTCCCGGGCACCTGTTTTCCCTTCACTATTCTACTGTACCAACCGCATCATGCTTTTGGCAGGCACGAGTGGACGTTTAGCCGACCTCTCACCACGTTTTTAAACCATCCACGTCGTCTTAGCACTTTAAAACAAAGATCTGCAGAGCTTTGACTTCGTTAAAAAAGTGTCTTCAAAGTCCAAGTACTAAACTATCCTTGGGAAGCAGCACCATTCACTACTTATCACCCCCTGAAGTATTAAGATGCAAAGAGACCTTAAAAGGTCCTGCCAAGAAGATATTTTTAGTGGGTCCAAGATCCCAGGAGGCCACTCCTCGCGGCATTTCTCAGCTCCCCGCTCTGTTTCTGTTGTGCTGGCCGCTGTAAAAACCGTCAGAATCCGAGGAGTGAAAGGTAAGGGACCACCCTAGCCGAGCCACAGGCTTTCTCATCTATGAAGGCTCAGAAAAGGCTGCTCCATGTCCCGACGCCAACGCCATTCCGCCTCAGTTAGAAGAATGAGCCAAGCCCTTGAACTCTGAAAACGCTAGCTCTCACACCTACAGTGACACTCCACGTCCACCAGAACAGAGGGGCCTCATCGGCTCCATCAGAACGCAGAAGCTAACATCTCGTTTTACGGGATGCGTAGAGCAGACAGGGACCTGCGCCCTCCCCCCTGACTGGTTCCTTCATTCTCCGTATGGGGAAGACCGACAGCTAACAAAGCAGCGGTGCTTCCAGGGTCAGACTAGAGCGTGGGACGTTCCACACGGCTGGGCAAGGGCAGGTGGGGTCAAACCCGGGATAAGCCTCTGGAGCCAACAAGGTGACTCGATGACCCTGACCTCACCCTCGCTCTGTGCTTCGGTTTTCCTGTCTCAGAAAGCACTAAATCCTTTCAGCTCCATCAGGTCCCTTCATGGGGCCACCCCCCAACCCCGTGCCGTCCTCACATGCTCAGGAAGCACGTGCAAGGTGGCCGGGCTGCGTTGAGCTGCGCCAGCTCTCCAGTTAAAACCAGGGGGAAGGCCAGCGACCGGGTTCTGTGGCTCAGGAGGGGCTTTAAACACCTTGGAGCCGGGGGGAGGGGGAGCAGTCACCTGGAGCCCCGCAGTCGCAGCACACGTCGTTGCCCGTCATCCTCTGGACTTCGGAGATGATGTCCTTGGTCAGCTCCTGGACGATGTTGTTCTCCCCGGTGCTGTCGTCGCCCTTAAAGGCGTTGTTCAGGGCTTCTTCCTTGCTGTTCTGCAGCACAGACACCCATCTAGAGAACAACAGAGGCTGCGTTGCACCGCGGGACCCCTGGGACCACCGCGTCGCACCCCGGGCCCATGACACCACACCCCCCTCCAGGAACTCACATTTGACATTCCTGCTCGTCCTCTGCTTGGAAGTGGTACGTCCTGTCATCTGCATGGGAAGAGGCACTTCGTCGGTCACGAGCCCGGACAGAGGCCCAGAAAGAAGGGGCTGGTACTGAAGCTGAGGGGTCAGCTGAACCCTCCGCTGGGAAACGAAGGATGTATGAAACCGTGCGCCCTTCCGTCTGTGGCTTTGAAATCCCAAAGGCCCTGCCAGTTCTCCCTTCGAGTCTAAAGCGACACGACTCCTAACGACCAAGCTCTTCAACAAAAACCACCGCCGGCCTCGCAGGAGCTTCGGCTTTTTAAATCTGCTGCGGGGTTGGCCCCCTGAAGTTTTATTTCACAAATCAGTGTGGACTGAAGACCAGGACAGACACCACCAGACCCTTCCCCCACGACACACCGGTCAACGCGCTCCCAGAGCCTGGTCCTGAGCGGACCAGAACGAGCAGGGGCCTGAGGGTGACCGCTGTGCGCCTGTCCCCTCGCCTAGCCCAGTGGCGATGACAGTTTGCTCTCAACGTGAGATCGTCCAGCAAACAACTTCCCAGCCTCTAGTGACACAATCCAGACACCCCATGTGGCAGCGTCAGGGACACCGAGGCAAGGAGACAGCGGCTTTCTTAAAATGCAGCCGCGTTTCCCCTATAAACATAACCCCGTGCCCAAACCTCCAGTGTCGCCTTCTGAAAGGGGAGCTGGCCTCTCCCCCCGTCACCCCTGCCCCAGACTGTAACTCGGCCACATCAACTGCCAGGAACAAAAGACTATCATTTTCTTCATGGCTTTTCGCTAGTCCTTTCCTTCTTCCCCCGGGGGACGCTGAGAGAACCGCAACAGAGGGTCCTGTGGCGGTGTTGCTGTGTTTACCCCCCAAAGAAAAGCAGACGGAGGCAGGGAGACTAATTCTGCGGTGGGGAAGACACACCGACCTCAACAAGGCCGAGCCTGCTGGAGACCCGACCCCTTTAATCTGCGGCGTTTCTACGTTACCCAAATCACAGAGGCTCAGACAACGACTTGCTCTTTGCTGTAATTAAGTGAAGGGATTTTAGGCTTGCGGGCTGATCTGGCATAATCTCCTCGTTTCCAAGTAGGAACACGAGGCTGGGAGCCGGGACGACGCATCTGGCTCACAGATGCACGGGGACTGGGGCCGACCTCAACGCCGAGTCCCAACCTGGGGAGACCGGCGGGCCAGCGGTGGTGAGTGGAAGAGGAAGCACCTGTGTCACCTGAAATAAAGGCATTTCTCTTCGAAAAGCAACTCTTTCACACGCCCTGCGTGAAGGGACTGACTGACGCCCTAGAAGACGGTTGAAAATAACTTCTCGGCACAGCATCTGCGAAGTGGACTTACGTGAAATGAGGTCAAAACACTTTTTCTCCTCGGGGCTGCTCTTCACCTGGCAGGTGAGCAGGTTGAGCTTCGCGGGGGGCCGGTTCGCCTGGTAAGAAATGAAAACCAGACAAGGCTGGGAAGGAGTGGAAACGCACGCAGAACCATTCCTCACCGAAATGCAGCAAGAGCGGGTTTTCACCAGCTCACGGAGCTTCCAGAAGGCAGACTGTACGCAGGAAAGCGCGACAGAAGCCTGTCACAGCGTGTCCTCGAATGCAGCTCCACAGAGGACAACTGCCCCTTCCTGTGAGGCACACTCGGTGACCCACACACCCAACCACACAGGGGGACAGGCCATGCTGGCTTTGCGGTCCACGGCGGTGGATCCCTCAGACCAGAATGCTCCACGGCCTCAGCCCGAGCTGTTTGGCCCCGATTCCCACCGACACAGACGTTGGCCGGTGACGTGGGCGTTCGTCTCCATTTCTGGTGATCCTACGAGCAGTTTTCTGAGCGCAAACACTTGCTTCCAGGGCAAGTAATCTCCCGGCACAAAAAATGACAGGGAAGTAATTTTCCCTGCCTCCCGAAGTGATGACAGATAACAGACGCGCAATCCTAGATGCCAACCATCTGTCACTTACGATTCCACAAAACCAACCTTGTTCACACACGCACCTCCCAACCCCTCCCACACACACAATGGTGGCACGAGATCTCAGAACGTTTCTGTTAGAAATGTGTCAAAATGTCTAGAACAGTTTCAAGAAATATCCCATTTAGTCCCAAGAAGCGAAAGGTGATGGTGAGCAGATAATTTCAGGAAAAAGTTCTGAATGGCAAAGTGCCTCTTAGAAATCTTGGCGAGATCGCCACATGTGAACGGGCTCATCTTGCCCGCCTCTCAGGCTGCTAAGGGGAAGATCAACCAACACGTCTTAAACTTCAAACATGGTCGTTCAGCCTCCCGTGGCCACCAGCCGCCGCAGGAACGTGTGAAGGCGTGGATTTGGGGCTGATCGAGATGCACACATCCACACCTGCATCTCCCCGGGGCAGACCCCCCTCCACCACACTCTCGGGTCAGCGGTGAGGGCGGCGGGCAGTCTCCACCGAAACGGGACCGGCCCTCGCAGTGCGAACGGTCTGGGTTTGGGAAAAGGAAGTCTGGACAAGCTTAGGATGGATGAACAGGCTGGTACGAGACTCTCCTGGTTCGTGGCTGCGCCAGCCTCATCCCTCAGCCGAGGCACTGGAACAGTCTCCGTGGCCTCGGGATGCCCACGGAAATGCCCGGGTCACCGGAGATCAGTGTCAGAGAACTCCACGCTCCGCCGAACCTTGCAAACCTTGACAGTGCCCAGTGAAGGCAACCTTCAGTCCCATTCGGGATCTCTAGCAACGGAACGACCTGGCTCGCCCAGGAGCTGGTTCACCACATGATGGATTTCTGCAGTGCCAAGGAGGGGGCCACCACGGACACCACCGAGCGCGTGGACACAGGTGTCCGGCCCGCACAAGGTCCGAGTTTGTCCTGTTGCCTCCCGGGATCACATGACTGTGCATGTGCATGTAGGTGACACTCTCGGCTGCTTCCAAACTGGAGGGCCACTGAGCCTTCGGCACAGGGGCGAAGAGTGGGGCTGGCGCACTTGTGCATACAGAATGGCGTCGTCATGAAATTCAGCCGAGGACGGGTCTGTCGAACCCACCCGCACTCCTCAGGGTCACGGCGAGGAGCCCCGGGTTAGCGGGCGACACGGGGAGGGCTGGACGCAGACCTACAGGCTCTCTGCTTGCTGCAAAGGCGCGGCCTAGCAAAATTCCCATTTTTATCATGCCATCCTCGTCCACTAATCTGTCAGGTCTGTAAAGGGAAGTGTGCGGTCTTCTCTGCATGACTGAGAATCACTCTAGAAAATTTAGATGGTGAGAGACCACTTCTTCCAGCCTCACACGGTCCCCCGTCTCTGGCAGCGTGGCAGCACCACGGATTTGGCAGACGACATCTAATTAGAGTGATTTTGTCCCAAGGACCCCGTCTTCCCAGGGCGAGCAAACACAATCAGTCTCGGGCTAAGGGGGATACCAACTCGAGCTTCCACCCAGTCCATCCCGGATGTCACCGCTGGGCCTCTGAAACCCAGAACACTTCGCGAAGGCTGCCGGCTTCCTGGGGAGGCCTGGTCTCCTAACGGGGCACATCGCCCTGTGCTCCCACGACTTGAAGACCCGATCCTCCGCTGAGTGCCAGACAGTGCTCTCAGATTCCCCCCGCCTCGGTCAAGTCTGAAAATCGCCCTTTTTCCCGCTGATGGCCAATCAGCAAACTCGGGGAGATGCTGGCTGAACAGGTAAGCCACACGAGGAGGCAACCCCAAGCAAAGCCAAACAGAAGGGCACCTCTCGACCCTCGTTCTCGGCCGAGGCTCCTCGTGTGGGTGCATGCTGATGCTCTGAGGCTGCGTGGCACAGGTGGGGGTAGGGGAGGGGCAGACCCTGGCTTCCCACCAGCACCACGCACATGGGGGAGAGAGGAGCCGGCCACAGCAGAGCGAGGGCCGCCACAGGGACCACACATCGTCCAGGCCAAGCACAGGGCCGGCGCCCCCACCTGCCACACCTCCAGCTGCTCCTGGCCAGTGAGGCTGGGAGGCAGGACGAGGCATCCAGGGAGGGCGGGTTCCCTGCAGAGGGTCCCCTGAACACAAAGCCCTTGTTAATTAGTGTATTATCTGCCCGACGCTGTGGCAGCTCATCCAAACGGAAAGAAAACGAAGCCTCCGTGTCTTCCCAGAGGAGGCTCACGGAACGGAAGTGACTCAAACCAGTCTACACTGTCAGCAGGGGGTTACTGGGGAGCGACACCCACTCCTGGGCTTACGCTGCGGCCCGGGCCCGGCAGGACACTAACGACCAAGTGACTGAACGACTTCAGAGCTGTCAACAGGCCTGGGAAGGAACTCGGTCTTGTGCTATGAAGCTCTCTGCACTGCACCGAGGCAGTAAGCCTGAGTCACAGCGACTGAAAGGAAAACCATCTGAAAGCGACACACGGAACCGATCGCAGGTGTTTGGAGCCGGAGGGGAGCCCCGACCGCCACCCAGGCTAACAGGCTTAGTTTGAGGACGTGGTGGCGAAGTGCGTGTGCCTCCTGCGGGCACACGGCAAGGACATCACACCAGGTCCAAAGTGCACGGCCCCAAGGATGAGTGGGGTGAGCTACAGGAGGCCTGCGAGGCCGGGTTTTAGAAAAGAGAAGCGACCTGTATTTGCCCAGACAACAGACGCACTGTCTCCTAGGCCAGAGGTCCCAAGAGACCCCCACGGCACTTGACACCTGCCCGCTCTACGGCGTCTCTCCTCCCGAGGCAGACTTGGAGAAAACGGGGCCCCTGGGGCAAGTAACCCGTGGAAGGGCCACCCTCTGCGTGTGTCCCCATTTGACCCTCTTCCTTCCTCCTCAGGGCTGAGAGCTGTTTCTCTGGAAGCCACTCGGAGCCACGGTCTTTCCACAGGGGCCCAAAAGGCCTGTCTGTGCCCCTGCCCCACGCTGCCTCTCACCAGGAAACTGGTGGCAACAGGGGAGGAGAGGGAGGGATGGAGAGAGGGAGAGAGAGGGAGAGCAAGCGAGCACATGCGTTTGTATTTGTGTGTGTGTGTGTGCGTGTGTGTGCGCGCGTGTGTGTGTGTGTGTTGGGGGGGGATGAGGGTCGGCTGCACTGCCACCCATGCACGGCAGTGAGGCTGGGAGCACGCACACGGCACCAGGCCTCCTGATGGGGCGAGGGGATGCGAGCTGTCGCCAGTGCTCCAGAGCCATAAAAAAGCAACCAACTGAGCTTCAGGCCTACAGGACGCCCCCGGCTCCCGCCACACCAGGGCCGGCGACGCTGTCCCTGATGCTGCTGTGGAGGAGAGCGCTGTGGTATGAGGGGCAGTGCCCGTGACTGTGGTCACAACCCCTGGTCGCAGAAAGCGAGATCCGTAAATCACTGTATTCCGACTGGTCTTTAACACGCGGAGCTCGGTTTCCTGCGGGGGCCGTTTCACACAGGACGACGGACGAAGGCTCGATTAGGCCTGGCGCAGGGTGTGAGGTTTCCATAGTAAGGTTACTGAAATCTGTCCTCCGGGGTTTCTGACTCCCAGCGTCCTGACCACGTGAACGCTTTTCCCTTGATGGAAAAGTGGAAATCACCCCAATCACGATGGTCAGTTTCTGGAGACACAGGTGCCTGGGGAGCGGTTTGCTGCTTGTTTGTGTGTTTGTTTGTTTGTTTGTTTGTGCAAGTCACGGGCTTCTGAATAAAGACCACCGGGCTCACCAGTTATTCCTTACTCTGCCGGATAACAGAAGACAACACGCTTTCCCCAGGGTGCAGGTGTACCAAACGGAGAAGGAACCCACCCAAGCTGCCCTCAGCGGGGGCCGTCTTTAAATTGCATCCCTCACGCAGCTGCACACTGTCCCCTGCGCTGCGTCCCTCGCGCGTCCCCCTGCAGCAGAGACCGTGGGGGAGGAGGGGATACTCACCGTACCGTGGGATATCGTCAGAAACCCATTTTTGACGGAACATTTCCGTTTCTGCCACACTTTTCGGATCCTGACAGGTCAATGGGGAAAAAAAAGAGTTTAGGATTTCTGGATGCAGGAGCCAGGGGCCGCATGCGCGAGCAAGTGCCGCCGCCCACATACCCGTCGCTCTTCTTGTAGAGGCTGCCGTTCCGCTCCGTCCCGTGCTCCTTGTTCCCCTGGGGCTGGTGTAAGCTGTAGGCTGTACTCTGGCGAAGCTGTGAATCCTGAAAACGGTGAAGAAGGCGGTTTTAACCCTGTCCAGATTCCAAATTTCTAAACAGCAGTGCACAAAAGACACTTACGTCCTTATTAATTAATTGATTAATTAATTAATCGACTAATTTATTTATTTATTTATTTAGGGAAATTTTCCTTTCTCACCACACCAAAAAAGGAACAACAAAAAAAAATCATATCCAGGAACTCATATATGCCACCTACCAGGATGGAGAAGGAAATGTCAAAAACAAGCATTCCCAAACTAGGCCAAAGGATGAGCCACTTGGAAGTTACAAGGTTTTACTTAATTATGAGCCTTAGGTCCCCGACGGTGGCGAGAGGCTCCTGATAGGACAAAAGCAGCCTGGGGAAGGAAAGTGACATGATGTGCTGGAAAAGCAGGGTTTTCAAGCAAAAAAAAAATAAAACTAAAAGGGAATTAAAAAGCAATGTTCTCTCTCTTACTTCAGGCAAGTTATTTATAAACTTCCCACCTCAGTTTCCTCCTTGGAAAATAATAAAAAACAACGCCCAGGAAGGATGGCAAACAGTCCGGCTCGAGGAAGATGACTCATGTGCACCCCTGGCACACGACGGGTTCATGCACTTCCTGACCCCACCGATCCCGAGAGAGGGGCCGTGGCCCCGAACCCAAGAGCCTCAGGCTCGCGGCGGACTGTCCATTCGGCCAGCTGGCAACCTGGCCGAGGCCACCACAGCTGGGAAACTCCTACCGTCAGCGTCGGGAGGGCAAGGGCCATCAGAGGAACCTGGATGTCCAGCGTGCACGCGACCGTTTGCCAGACGCTATCAGAGGTCCTGGGCTGGGATGGGAACGGCTGCCAGCGCTGGCAGGTGCGAGGGGACAGGGGGCGGGGGAGCAAAGCGGGGGCCAAGTCCACGGGTCCACCGGGCAGGCTCAGATGGGCCCCACCCAGCTCACTTGGGGTCGGAAGCGGCACAAGAACGAGGAAAACAAGCGACCTGCTCCAGGTGCGGAGCTTTCGGAGCCAGAGCAGCAGGGGGAAGGGCGTCGTCCTGCCTCCCACTCAGACGGCCCTCAGCAGGGGACGCCCAAGGGACCAGCGCCAACCTCACCCCCGCCACCAGGCAGACGACTGCCCCTGGGGAGACCTGGTGCTGCCCAGACAACTGAGACGCGGAGAGCCCAACGGCGAGAGCCACGAGAGCCTGGAGGAAGCGAGCTCAAAGGGGGAAGCGAGAGCTGGCGGGGGAGGGGGGGCGCTCGGGGCGGAGGGGACGCGCGGAGGCTCGGGCAAGCGGCAGCCGCCTCCGCGGAAGTGAGGACGAGTCACGTGGCTCACGTGAAGTGTGGCGAGTGGACAGGCCGGCCTGGGCCACAGTTTCGACTTTGGAAAGCAACAGTGAGCCAGCGGGCTGCCTGGCGGATTTCCAAAGATTTCTGAAGCACGAAAGCCTTTCGCGATGACGTCCAATTTATCCATTATTATTACTATTATTATTATTCACGCCCGCAGCACCTGATCTCCTTAGGCGGTCTCCCACCCAAGCACTAACCAGGCTCGACCCTGCTCAGCTTCCGAGACCAGACATCGGGCTTGTTGAGGGGCCTGGCCCCAGACCCTGGACCGTGGCTCCCCTGGGGCACGAACCCAGGACCCTCTGCGTGTGAAGCGGACGCGCTCACCACTACGCCATGGAACCACGTCCTCTACCCCTTCTTTTATCATTTGTACATTAGAGGTCACCTCTCAAGGACTCATCGCTTAATCCACGGTCATGATGACCCACACCTATGTTTTTCTCTAAACGTTTACGTTTAAGTCTTTGGTCTACTGGGAGTTAATTTTGATTACAATGTGAGGTAGGGGTCCGAATGCATTCTTTCCCTCGTGGCTACCCGGTTGTCCCAGCATCATCTGCTGAAAAGACTATTCTTTCCTCATGGCACTATTTTGGCACCCTTGTAAAACTCAGTTCTTTAAGGGTTTATGTCCGGACTCTCAATTCTGTTTCGCCGAGCTGTCTGTCCTTAGGCTGGCACTACCCTGTCTTGATCACTGTAGCCGTGTGGTAAGCTCTGAAATCAGAAAGTGCGAGTCTTGCAACTCTGCTCTTCTTTTTCATGATTGTTTTAGGTATTTGGGGTCACTTGCATTTCCACACGCATTTTCGAATCAGCTTGTCAATTTCTGTAAAAAGGCAGAAATGGGGGCTGCACTGAATCTGCAGATCTACTTGGGAGGAAGTGGCCTCTCAGCAACAGTAAGTCTCCCATTCCATACACACAGGTTGTCGAGCACTGACTTCTTAACTCTGAAATGTACCTGGGATAAAAGAAACAAAAGGAAAAAAAAACCCTTCATCTGGGAAATCAATAGTGTGCTCGGGCATTCCATTATCGAACTGACAACAAGGCCTGAACGAAGAGACCCCAAAATAAGAGAAATGTCCTCATCTTCCCCAGGGAGTTCGCACAGCACTTAGGCCTCCAGGCAGCTAGAGCAATAGCTCGTCCCGGGGTGAGGATGGTCCCAGTTCCCACGTTCTCTCCAAAGGGCAGCAGGCTAGCACTAGAAATTCAGAACAAACCCGCGTTACTCATCACTGGGAATGAATGCAGTCGAGAGGAAATGGAGAATTGCTGCTCACCTCTATGAATCTCTGTGAAGGACTAAAAATACACCCGTCAAGACTGACCTGCACAGCCAAGAAACACGTCTCCCGACGCGGGGAGGGAAAAAGCAGCCCTGCCCAAAATAAATGGTGACAGCCTGCTAACGCGTGCGCGCGGAGCATGCTAATCAGATCTCTTCACAGGTCTCACGAAGACAACGAAGGACGCTACTCTTTCCTGCAAAATCGGCCCCTGCGCCAGAAGTGAAGGAAGTAATCACTGTTTTATCCTCCAGACCAGGCATTTCTCGAATCAATTGAAAATGCAGGCAAACTGAAGCTGTGTACATGAGAGCGATATAATTTATAACAGGAAACGGAACCTGCTTCAGAGCTCATCATGTTAGCATCTCAAGGTGACTCCCAGGCGACCCAACAAGAAGGCGCATTTCACAGGCGTCTGATGTTAACTCCTGCTCCAGGAAACGAAGTTGGCCCTTTCACGTAACCACAATTTTCATCTCATAAAATATGATCCACGGGAAAAGAGCCTTTCTTTCTGGGGAGGAGAAGGATCTAACACACACAGAGGCAGCTGGCCAGGCGTCCACGCTGCCCTGAATCTCGGAGGCTGTCCAGCACACCCTGCACTCCCCCAGAGAGCCAGGACGGCCGACGTGGACTGAGTGAGCCTCACCGCGCGCAGACTGTCCGAGGCCCGTGGGCTAAGTGGGCGCATGGACCTTCAGAAGGCTCTCAGAAAATTCTATCAATAGCCACGCATCCCCTGTCCTGTGACACCCAGACAAGTCCTCAGATCCTGGGCGCCCTCACTGCGGAGACACCCCTTCTTGGAGCTCACCTCTCTGCACCCCAGTGACTTTTCTGACCACATCCCCAGACTGGGAGCCCCTTGAAAAGCGAGAACGGTATCTGTCTTACTCTGTGCGGTGCTGGCTTAGGGTAGCTGCTGAGAAAGTGGTAGCTGAATGTGTGAAGGACGAGCAAGTCCTCCACTGCGGCAGGAGTGAAGGCCAGTGCTCGGCCGCCCAGGAGCCTGGCAGGGAACGACGGCTGCCGGCGGGTTCTAAGGCCGGATCCGGGCATGAGATGATAGGCGAGCCCCGGCCAGAAAGCCAAGGGCAGGAGAGAGTATGGCCGCCATGGGCCTCTGTGACCTGGACGGCTGTGCTACCCAGCCAGGTCCCACCAGACAAGAACACTGAGGGGGCGAGGGAGCAAACCTGAGAGAGAGACCACACTTGATATGTCTGAAGTGGAAACATCACTGTGGTTTCAGCGCTTAGACCCACACACATCAGCATCTCCCGGAGGCCGGGTCCCACCCCAGCTGCACAGGGCTGGGTTCCCAACCTGGCCTGCACGCCCACGGCCGGGTTTCGGCAGAGAATCCGCCGGCGCTGCGGTGGGATGTGACCCGGCAGAGTGCCCCTGGGGTGGGCACACTGTGATGGGCAAGGCAGGGAACAGGCAAAACCCGGCAGCACGGAAGGTATCAACTTCGCAGGAGGGACCCTTCCCGAATGTCACACCCATGATGCGTGTGTGGACGTTTCCCATGAAACTGTCCAACTCTTCTATAAACGTGAACACTTCCATAATAAAATAGAAAAACCAAACCGCAGCATGCTCATCACAGCGGGCAGAAACACCAGAAACAAAATGCGAAAGTCAGTGATTCCGAGGCCTGAGGGGGGCTAGGACCTCAATGGCACCGTCTCCGCTCCAGAGTGTCGCCACAGGGTGACGGAAAGCGGCAGACCGAAGCCGCCAGATGTGACAACCGCACTCTTCACTTAGATGGCGCAGCTTCCTCGGCCCGTTACCCAATTTCCATGAGCCGTGATTATGCAGCTAGAACTCCTGTGACACTGAATACGACCACCAACACCTTCAGTATGCTCACCCCCAGAAGAGGCTCCAAAAAGGGGGAATGAGAGCCTAAATGTCCAAGATGTCAATTCTCACTGTAACTGGAGGAACACAAGATGGAACCCCAAAGAAACTACTAAAAACTATCAAATTTAACATACAGTTTGGTTGTTACTTGCGACTGTGTTCACAGAAAAGTCCAGGTTATGGCCATCAAACGCAGCGCGGAGTGAGACACACAGGAGACATTCTCTGTTTCGCAGGATAGTTTTATGCTTCACATTCCCAAGCAGGAGACTGCTGAATCCCGCCTTTGGGCTTCTGGCCAGGAGGGTGGCAGTAGAGAAGCTTCGCTTGACCCCTGCGTGCACTCTCAGGCAGAGGGGTCGGTCAACAGAAACCACGGAACGACAAACCACAATGACCTCTGGTCGGTGCTGGCAAATGTCTGGCTTTTCTGCAAAGCTATAAATAAATACCCAGCCTTCTGCAGTGGCGTTTCCCCGAAGCCCCGAATTCTGCTCAGCCAAAGCAAGCTCAGCCCGTGCACTGTGCCCACGGCCTGCTGAGCTCCAGGGCTGCCGCTGCGGCATCGTCTCCCACGCCTGGCACTTCTAGTTACGGGCAAGCCACTCATTTCTCCACACTCCAAGTTCTTTTTGCTTCTTTTTCTGCTTATGTTCCCAGCTCGGGAACGTCAAAGAGTCAGGCGTGTACTCTCTAGACTGGGAGGAAGTCACCACGCCGTGGGTGAGTTCCAGCACTAATGATATGCAATGACCCCAACCTGCCAATCCCTCACTTAGCCGACCCACGTTTACCAAGAGCCTCCTCGATGAGCAATAAGGCGCCGCAACGTGATGGCAAGACAGGTGCAGCAGACGGGGGGCATCCTCGAGTTGCTCAAGGTCCAGGAGGAGAACGAGCACCTGTGTGCTTGAAGACCCTGCCACCCTCCCACACGGAGTGTGCTGCGATTGAGATAAGTCTAGCAAACGTGCGACGTGAACTCAGGCGACCGGGCTGGGTGAGCCGAGGTGGCTCTCCAGAGCTGGGACCGGGACGGGCCGCATTTAGTTACGCAGAACAAGGGGCGGCAGGGGGGCTGCTTCAGTTTCCCAGAGGAGCAGCAGCGAACACAGAGACTGTAAACCTGGATGGGACCATTCCCATCTCACCAACATTTGTGCATCCAGTTTCTTTGGTCTTTAACGAAACCCCGTGCCGTGGAAAGACAAAGTGTTACAGTTTAAAACGCTGCTAATGATGTATACACGGGAGAAACTTTTTGGAAGTTCAGGAAGAAAGCATGCACAATTCTCCAATTTATTAAAATACTGAACTACTTACTCTCCTAGACTTCGGTCACAAAAGGTCAATGCATTTGGGAGAAAAACAACAATATTCAGTTACAGTACAGGAACTTAGAATAGAGCAGCCCAAACCGCCAACAGTGAACTTTACGCCCTGCTAAGCAGTTAAGCATCGACTAGCGATACCTTTAGATATTTCTTTCTTGACGAGGAAGTGGATTTATGTTAAACTTCACATTACGATATCCACAGTCGTAAACATTTCATGAAATTAATTACCCTAGAAATTTACTTTTTAATGTGCTGTTAACGAGCCCCCAAAGCACAACGCTGACTGCAAACGTGCCAGCATGCAGAGAAGCGATCACACAGAAACGATGATGCCAGAGAAACGGGTTTTTCCCTGCCCATCAGAACGCAGCCGCGGAGAATCCAGCTCCTGGCGCAGCACTGACAGCATCAGGGCTGGAAAGCTCCGGTGGCACCTGCGACCTTCCGATGGCCCACGTGGGCAGCGTCCACGGGCGTCAGGGCAGGGACTCGCCCAGCATCCGACAGAGCAGGAAAGGGTTACGCCCTGCACTGAGGTGCTTCCCCACGGAACAAACGTACCTAAAGAGGTGGCTCTCTTAAGCCAAACCCCAGGAACTGCATGGCTCAGTGCTGCTCGCTATGGCCCCAGAGTGAACTGTGAGCACCTGGAAGACGTGGGTTTCACCTCGGTCCCCAGGGCTCCGGGACAGAGGAGCACGACGGCCATCCTTCAAAATGAAATGCCCTCACCTCTTTCTGTTCGACCTGCAAGGCTGACTTCAGAATGTCTCGAAGCTGAATCAGCTGCCTTCGTTCTTCATCCTGGGCCTGTTTGATCTTCAAAAAAGCAAAACCAGACAGACAGGCACGGCTGAGTACAGGGAGAGCTGGAGCTCACGGGCACGCGCACATCAACGCGACACCTGCCTCCTTCGCCCATCAAACCTCCCAGCCAGGACAGGATGGGGACGGGGACCCCACACTCTGCGTGGCACGACCGGGCTGCTAGTTCCCGGGCAGCGCAGCATGTAAACGCAGGACTACACAGAAGCGACACCTCCATGGAAGTGTTTGTGGCACAAAAGCTGTTCCGACGCCGGTGTGGGAGGGAGCGGCCACTTACTGTGTGGAGGTCCGTTGACAGTGTTTCGATGGAAGGCTTGAGGCTTTCAACTGCTTTCAGTCCATCCTGGAAAAAACTAGGAGGCAAAGGAAGAAACACGACGGTGTTTCACAAGGAGGAAACCACCCTGTCAGGCGGAGTTTTTTCACTTCTGTAAAGGACAGTGACTGAGACCGTTTCTGTGATTCCCGGGGAGACAGACTGTACGAACAGTGCCTTAGAACATCAGCCAAACCAAGAATAAACAGACACTCAAAACTGTGGGAATGACCAGAAAGGGAACTGCAACGCACCAAATATTTCTAACGTTTCTTGCCCCATTAAAAGGAGCCCCAAGTTTTCAGTTTATAATGGGACAGCCGAAGGCTCTGGTGAAGGATCTGAGGCCAGAAAAGCACAGGTGCAAACAAGATAAGACACTAAAGAATGAGACCAGAATAAGACACCTACCACTTGGCAGGTGGTAGCCACGTGGAAGAGACACAGGACGCAGAAAGAACTAAGCTAGTGTGGCGCAGAGCGCAGAGAACCGTGATCACGTCAAAAGGAACCTTTCTCTTTTAAAGCTCAGAACTCAGTGCTCGCGGAGTCATTCGTGATGATTCCTGAAACACGACAGAAGCCGGACGAGCTTCCTGGCAGCAACGGCGGCCTCACGTCCAGCCCTCCCCGCTCTGAAGCACGTTGTGTTTAATACCCAGCCTTTGAGGGGAATGAAAAACGCTTCCCGACAGTTCCGACCCATGGCCAGGCCTATCCTGCCTCTGTGAGTGGGCCCCTGCCTGTGTCCCCAAACTTCGACCCACACCTTCTGCCCCTTCATTCTCCGTGCTCCAGACACTCTGGCCTCCTCTCTGTGGCCACCAAGTCCTTCGAGCCGTAGGCCCTCTGCATGTGCTCTGCCCCCAGCCCTGCCCCTTTACTAAGTTCCCTCTGCAGCGCGTCTTCTGGTTCGTCTGGTGGGTCCCGCTCCTTCTTCAAGGTTTGGGATAAATATCGCCCAGTGAGGCTTCCGAGGTTCCCCCACTTTAAAGGAGGTCTCCTTGCTACGCTCTCTGAGCCTTCCGTCTTTCGCTTCAGACTCACCACAGCAACCACTATGCATTCACGAGTGCGATTATTTAAAATATAATTCCCCATTAGACCCGAGGTCCTGGGGGTACGACACGATGTCCACGAAGCCTGCCACACTGCAGGCCGCAACGTCTGTTGGACAAAGGAGTAAATTAAGAAAGGAAGGAAGGAAGGAAGGAAGGAAGGAAGGAAGGAAGGAAGGAGGGAGAGTCTGCAGCTTCTGCCCGTTTGTTGGACACAAGGAGACCAACCTCAAAACTGATTTGGGCTTCACGTGTGTTCACGTGGGGTGATGCTTGTTACTTCTAAACTCAGCAACGGGCCTGTGGGAATTTCCTGGGTCATGTATGTAAAAACGGGGGGGGGGGGGCTACAGAAACAACGTGACGTGACACTTAACACGGTCACTCCACGGGGTGGGGGGTGGGGTGGAGGGGAATGACACACACAGGTTACGGGTTATGAGCCGTTAGTTACCAGTTACTGAGAATCACAGAAGCCGGGCTATTCAGATTTTCTTACCTGAATTTTTAGACATATGAACAACTCTCAATTTTATATTACATTGTACTTAACCCTTTTTTGAGTATAGATATGAGAATTACGTCAGAGTGTTATAACGATTTCTCCACGTCTGTTCCACTGTCAGGGCAGAGATGCCACATCTGCTGCATCTCCATGCCTTCCGCTTCCAACACAGTGGCCAGCACACAGTGGGGAGTCCTTTTAAATTGAAGAGGAAATTTAGAAGAACAAAGGTAAGAATGAGAAACTGAGCTTCTCCCTCTTGTCACGAACTCATCTGGTTGTGGTGTCTTCTTTCAGTTACATATTTGTTCTTTAGAACTATTTCCTGAACCACTTCAAATTCTTATAGAATAGGGTGAGGAGGAAGAGGAAGGAGGGAGGGAGGGGAGGGAGAGGGGGAGGGGGAAGGAGAGAGAACACAAACTCCGGGAGAGATACCCTAGGAGAGCAACAGGGCTCTTCCTGGGGAAGGGAGCAGGTGCACTGCTCCTGGAGTCTGTGCCTGGCAACTGTCCCCATGGTGAGACGGAGCCCCGCGGTGGAGCCAAGGGCTCAGAGAGGAGCCTCTCGTCAGAGACACCGTGCCCAGAGCGACGCGGGACTGTGAGCCTGGGATAACGAAACAACCTGGGCTTCAGATGGGGATTTCACCTTTGTGACCAGCGATGCGGCCTTGACCACCTACCGAGAAAACCTCCCCCCTCTGATTTGCGAAATCCCTTTCTGCACCCTCGCATGGAGGCAGGTTTTGGCCCTCGCTACCCCTCAGACTGGAGTCAGTCCCGGCCTTAGGGAAAGCTTCAAAGAAAGGGCCTTGTCGCTGCTGTGCCGACTCCCGTTACCGTCACCTTCCTAAGCAAAAACGCCCGCAACTTCTCTTAGGTTGAACCCACTAACGCTTTCCCAGGCTTCCGACCTTTACCATGAATGTTGCCAAACACAAGCTCTGTTCTCTTAGATGCTTTCCAGCCTGCCCGACCAAACTCTCGAGCCTCTACCCCCTTAGGTTCAGTCTCCAAGCTCCTACCCAGCAGAGGCCTCCCCGTCCTCCGACGGCCTTCACCACAGCGCACGGCACTTGTGGCCGGTGACCTGTGTGCCTTCTGGGCCCACCCCCCTCACTAGGACAAGCTTCTCATGCGACGCTGCTCCCCGAGCTCATCAAGCACCGGCCGGTCAGGTGGTTCCCAGCAGGGGGTTGCTCCAAGACCAAGTCACTTGGACATTGGCCACCACCGCCGAGAACACGACTGTTTTTGTCTGCTTTGCTGTGACTGTTTTAAAGACCGCCTGATTCCTAGACTCCGCTAGAGAGAAGGATCAAGGAAACGGAGATGCAGATTCTCTCCTTAGAAGAAATAAAAGATAAAGAGCGTGAAGTACCTACAAGAACACCTTCAGTGAAAAGCAAAAGGAGCACAAGCAGAACAACGTACATCTAAGTAGTTCTGACGTGAACACCCCACTCGTGGCTCCCAGAATCCAGTCCCCACAGGAGGCTGCTCCAGCCCTGCAGAAGGTGGTGAGAATGCCCTCTAACTCGGCCCACGGGCACCGAGTGGAGACAGGGAATGTTAAATGGGGGACACAAACGGACCCCCTGATGAATGAACACTGCCTGGCCACAGGCTCCTTTGTCCAATGGCTGGGTCCCTCAGGCTCCTCTGCGTCTCGAGGGATTAAAATATAAATTAAAACAGTCAAAGCTATGGAATGATTTGAAAAGCACGTAGTGTGTACACACACACACACACACACACACACACACACACACACACACACACACACACGAAGTGAGAGACGAACATCATTTTTAAAAGTTACTGACTCGTGACCATAAAAGGCCAGCTCGCTCACTTTTCCACAAGTGGTCCGTTGCTACCCAACTGATCAGTTTGGGCAAAATAAAGGAAAAAAAGGAAATCCCAGAATAGTTTCTTCTTAAAAATAAAATATCTGCAAGGAAGCGACCCACTTCCTAAAAATGCCTCACATAAGGTCACGAGGATAAGAACTGAAAAAGCCATTCGTGTGTCAACCACAAGTCAGAATTCTGAGTCTCTAAAATAATCGTGAAAAGCCTGCAAACGAGGGGTCTTCTTCCATCCTCAGAGGCCCTTTCCTCAGGCCGGCGCCCTACTCTGCACCCAGGATGGATCACGCGAGCGCACCTCGCTTCGCTGTGTGAGCCCGGCTGCTTTGGCAGTGCCGTGTCACCGGAGCCGATTCCAAAGCCGAGCTCGGTGTGACTCACGACTGTAACAACAAGCCAGGTGGACGCACCATGCGCCGTCGATGGGAAAAGTAAATGGCACGGCCCCATCCCCAGGGAGACGTGGCAATATCCGAAAGACGCCGCCCTAGAGACACGAGGGAAACCGGAACGACTTCAAGGTCGCAGGCACATCCGAGCCAGGTCTGAGGGAGGGACAGGTGTTGGGGTAGGCAAGGGAACAGGATGGCATTCTGGGAGATGGGAAAAGGGAACAACACGGGCAAAGGCACATCCGTGTGGGGCACAGTCTGCTTGGAAAAGGCAGGAGACGCGTGTGCCAATTAGACCTCCAAAGGTCTGTCCCACGGCCCAGCCCTCCAGTGGCACCGAGCACCAGCAGGAGCTCCACACGAACTTGCGGAACGAACCTTCCGCTGAGGACTTTTCAAGAGCCCCCAGTCTGTTTGCGATGAAACCTAAAACTCTGACTAAGACTCCCAAGGCCGTCCAGGTCCCTAGGGCTTGTTTTCACCCAGTTTCATTTCAGACGGTTTCCCCCTCACTGGCTAGAAAGTCACGTTGGCCTTTTTCCTGCTTCACGACCTTGACTTCGCCTGGAACGTTCCTCGCCTACTCTTTACCTGCTAACTCCTACGCATCCTTTCGGTCTCAGAATATGTGTCTCCTCGAAGAGCCCTACAGCTAGCTCAAGAAGTATCTGAGTACCTACTATGTGCTAGGTACTGTATTCTAACTGCTAGGAGATGCAGCAAGGAACAAAAAAAGGAAAAAGAAAACCCTGCCTCTGCCCTCAATCTTAATCTCAATTAGGTCCTTCTAGGATATTCTGGAGTCCTGTACTTTAGGACACGTTTTAAAGGTCCAATGAGAAGTCAGTTTGGGGCAGTCCGACTGCCCCACTTGCCTGGAGCAGGCGCCCGGTCTGGAATGCACATCACTCCATCCCCAGCACCCAGGACAGGGCCCGACACGCAGCACGGCTCAGCGGGCATGAACGAGCCAGGGGCCTGCTCATATCAGCAACTGCGGATCGGGGAGCTGCAGGAGCACGAGCAGCAGGATGGAGGCCAGAGTGCGAAGGGCTGACGGACACGGCCAAGTCGAGTGCTCGAGGCAGCCTTCGAAAAGAACGTTTTTCCTCCTCTCCTTTGCTCGTCACTGTCATTTGCTTACAGGGTACGTAATACAGGAGAGCCTGCCCTTAATTCAATGCACTGCATTAACACCACCTCGTTTCTTTCAGCAAACAAAAGCCATCTGGGAATCGTGTCCAATCGAGTTAGTCTGCCCCTTACAAAAAGGGCAAAAATAAACATAGTGGATGATTACCATGGATTTTTATATTGTTTATTTCTATCTTCATTCTCAAACCCTTTGAAAGTATACGATCCAGTGGTTTTTAGCATATCCACGAAGTTGTACAATCACCAGCAACATCTAATTCCAGACATTTTCATTACCTACCCCCCAAAGCCGCCTGTACCCATGGGCAGGAATTCCCACTTCCACCTGTCCCCAAAGCCCTGGCCATCAATCACTAGGCTGCTTCTGTCTCTGCATTCGCTTACTCCTGACCTTTCAAATAAACAGAAGCACACGACGTGCGGCCTTTGGTGTCTGGCTTCTTTCATTTGACATGTTTTGAGGTCCATGCATGTATCGCCTGTGTCAGTACCTCATCCCTTTCACTACAGATTTTCAAATGAGTGCCGACTGTTCCTCGATGTACTACTATAGAGATCTACTAGAATTTGCCATTTACAGAGACACATTTGAAAGAACACAACAAAGAAAAAGAACTTACTTGCACTGGGCGTGAAAATATTTGATCAGATTCTGAAGTAAATCCACTCCCTTTTTAATCTTAATTTCATTGACCTTCAGCAGATACTATTAAAAAAGAAAACAAAAGGAAGAATGTCATAAGTATAAGCGGACACCAGCTTACCATGAGCTTCTGCGGACAGACCACCTCTTCCAGTTTGCCGACAACTTTCGCTATGGGGAGAACTCACGGTAGAGGCTTGATATTTTCTGAATGCCACCTCCAAATGTTTCCCTTAGTTTAGTGCCATATGAATTCTCTGACCTACAGGCATTAAACGTTCAACACGAAGTGCCAAGAACTCCTGGTCCTAAGGTGTCTTCACTTGCTCGGAGTCACGTGGAAGAAGAAGGATGGTTAGAATAAACGGGACTTGACCGTTCTGGATGTTCCTGTCTGCACAGTTCTGTCTCGGGCCCCTTTCTTCAGGTAGGTCACTTTAGGTCACTTTCTTTAGGTGGGGTTAGTGGTCCGGACCACTAACTGCTAAGCTTGTGTGGTTGAGACTCTTGCCGCCATGTCTCTAATCCGAAAACGCTTCCCTGACACTTAAAAAAAATGTGACTGTGATAAAAACCAAATTTTAAATTGAAATGAATTAGAGCCACTTTTAGCTTGGAGAATTCATTAACAAGCACTAAGACATCAAGAAGCCCCAGGGATCTGCAAAACCGGCATCAGGATACACTTGCTCTTCGCTAAAGGTTTACAGAACAAAGACTCCAAAAATTCTCTCCCCCTGCACTGTCAAGACATGGCAGAAAGAACTCCAGGAACATGTCATCTCTGAGACTGGCTGCCCCCGAAGAGCTGCCGAACCCCGCAGACCACAGGGAATTTCAGCTGTCACGTGGGAGACTCACGTCCAGATCTTCCCCAGGCCTGCCACGCGGCCCACGGGCAGGAGATGCGGAGCCACCGGGGTGACCTACAGAACCTTCTTTTGCTTTTGCCCTCGTCCCTCTTACTTTCTGATATTTATTCACTGTTGATTGAATAAGCTGTGCGGCAATGCATCATAGTGGTGACTGAGATCCTGGGCAACGTGCCAGACTTTAAAATGTGGGCACCCTTTGACCTGGAAATTCTATTTACGGGAACTTATTCTAAGAAGACAATCATAAAAGTTTGCAAAGATGAATCCAACGGAAGGTTCCACGGCCGGCTTGTTGGTAAAAGTGTACAACAGCCACGACCGGTTGATGAAGAGGGAGTTATGGTGTGGGGCATCCAGACAGAAAACCACTCTGCAGCCATGAGCCCACGAAGCAGACACTTCCCGACACAGGAGGATGCAGACTCACAGGGAGTGAAAATATCAGGGTACGGAGCATCAGCAGAGAAGGACCCTGCTTATGCAAATTACGCTTAGGAATGCACACGCAGGAATACGTGAAAAATGTCTAGCTAAATGTCGGAGTGCTCATCTTTTAGAAGTAAAACTTAAAGTGATTTTCATTTCTTATTTATGCGGACCAAGTTTTAAAAGCATATTATTTTTATAAGAAGAAGAAAGCAAGACAGGATCTCTCATACCCTCTCCATTCACAGACGCCCTATTTGGAATACTGAATTTCTTTACAAAGTTCATTCTGCAGAAAAAGTTCCACAGCTTTAAAACAAAAGCCGGGAAGCCATTCTTCTAGATTGGGTCCCAGGCAACTAAAAATTTGTAACATCTTAGACGCTTAGCACTTAACGGAGCCTGAAAACTCCAGTCTGAGGAAACGGTTGAGCTGTTTTAAGAGGATTTAAACTGCAGGGATCTATTCATTTTCAGATGCTGGGTGCTCGGGGAATTGCTTTCCAAACGCTCCCTTCCCCACAGCAAGCCCTTTCCAGCCCTTGCCTTTGTCAGATGTGTCCTCCTCCGTAGGCTCCAAGTTCACTGTCAGTCAGCCAGGCCACCTCTGCTTTCTACATGCACGTGGCGCCCGGCTCCGCTACCTGCCAACTCTGCAGAGGGGGCGACCCCACTACACTCGGTACAGACCAGATGGGGCCCGACAACCGCCCCGAACCAGCTCGGGGGCATCAGCTGGATGTGTATTTCCAGTAAAATCAACGATCCACTCGCCCAGACCTGGAGGAGGAGAGCACGTACCGCTGGGAGCGCGCCACCGAGGGCG
Source organism: Cynopterus sphinx (assembly GCA_030015415.1). Lineage (NCBI taxonomy): Eukaryota > Metazoa > Chordata > Mammalia > Chiroptera > Pteropodidae > Cynopterus > Cynopterus sphinx. The sequence continues at coordinate 1,849,178 of CM057383.1, read as the reverse complement.
GTGACAGAGCCCGGCGCTGGGACTGGCGCCCCTCACTTCCACGACATGCTAATGACATGCTGATTGCGTCTCTCAGTTCACAAACATTTTTAACCAGCCGTCTTGCAGACTTTAGGTAAATAGATTTCTTCCTCATGAGCCAAAGAGAACACAGTCTGCACACACACAGAGACCCTTTCCAAACCCATTCTTCGTAGAACGCCACGACTTAATTTTACCTGATTAAAGAAAACCAATCCCTGTGTGTGTAACACACCTAGTCCCTGCCTCACGCTGCCTGGGTGAACTGGCAGGCAGGTACGACCATACCTGATGTCCTTTTACACGACGACGTGCATAAAACCTCTGCTCTCCTGTCTGCAATAACACTCTGAGCTTCGATATTAACTTTCTCAATAGCCTTCGCTTAATGAAAAACAAAGCAGCAAAGGGGAAGAAAGGAACAAAAAGGACATAAAACGAAAAACAGAAATAAAACAGCAGATGTAAACCCCACTAGATAACAGTGACATCAAATGTGAAAGATTAAACAGTCCCATCGAAAGGCAGAGACTGGATAAAAAATCTGAATGAACTAAATGATGTCTACAGGAAACACCCGTTCGATTCAGACAGAGGGTGAAAACGAAATTCCAGGTAAACAGAAGCCGAGAGAGAGAGGAGTGGGCCATGGGCCACGCTCACGTCGGGCGAACGCTTCTCTCCGGTCCCAGGACTGACTGGCCTCTGCTGACCACCAGAGCTTGCTCTGGGAATAAAAACTCATCGACATACAGTCCTAAAAGACACGTTTAAAAAGGCGAAGCTCCTGCTCTCATTGTGGGTTAGCTTTGCTGTCGACTGCTTACAGGGAAGCGAGAGCTGGCTGAACCCAGTTTCAAGACCGGCCACAAATATCACGTGTGCACTCATGTTCGTCATTTCCCCGCTGCCGCCAAGGCAGGGGACTCAGGCTGCAGGACAGAGGGGAGCAGGGAAGAGCCCCTTGGGGCCTCTTGCCTGGGTAAGTGTCCCCTGAGCAGGTGGAAGCACTTCCAGAGGCAGGTGGCCTGGTTTCTCATCATACCATCACTCATCCACAGAGAGGACAACAGGGGACAGACAAGCTGCGTCTTCCCCAGCTGACTTCTCACTGCCTCTCCGTCACGGATGCCATTGGTACCACAGGAACCAACATACCTCATTAGAACACATGCAAGGAGGGTTTCTCAGCCACGTTCCAGTGAGGGGCGAGTCTGAGCGAGTGTGTGTGTGCGAGGCCAGGAAGGCCATTCCTTACGTTGAGGTCCCCCTGCCTTCCATAAAGGCGGTGTTAGAGCCATCTGAGCCACCATCCAGCCGGCTCAGGTCCCCCAGGAACAGAAATCGACAAACGCATCCACCAGCACACCGTGCTGAGGCCGCTGGGGTCCCGCTCACGCAGGGGCTCGGGGGCGCTGCCCGCCTCACCTCGCACATCTGCAGCTGGAAGAGGCGCCTCTCCTTCTCCATCTCCTCCGCGATTTCGGCCCCGCTGATCTCCGTGCGGATCATCCCGTGCAGCCTGGCGTGCTCCTTCTTTTCCTTCTCGATTTTGGTTCTACAGGTGAGAAACGCAAGATCAAATCAGATGCCTCTCGGCACGCGGTCCCCACCGGGCGACCTGGCCGTGGTCCTGCCACCCAGCCTGCGAGATAAATGCTCACTGAGCCTTTTAGAAATGGGGCAGTCTGTCACGTTACTGGAAAGAAAAACACATTTGGTCATAAAAAAAAGTGGCTCCTTTTGCTGAGTATTTAAATTATTTACTCAACTAATCCTTCCCAAGCACCCACTTTGCCAGATCTGTGTCAGGGGAGGAGAGGGGAGGGGGGCCCGCCCGCCTCGGGCTCCCCCGACCGCAGCATCCACTCCAGGGCCGCAGTGCTATGCCAAGGGGCCGCCCGCCTCCCATCCTCTCTCGACCCCTCCCATCCCCTGCTCATCACTCGGCAAAGATGACCGAGGGCAGTGCTCGCCAACATAGAAGAGAACGAACCACCTTTCCGGTTGTAAGCGTCATTCCCCCTTCCACGTTCACCTTCTGCGTGAGCTAGAGCACCACGTCAAGTGTGCGGGCCGGGCTCCACACTGACCAGCTGGAGCACGTCCGAACCCGAGTGGCCAAGGGGGGAAGCAGCCATGAAATCGTATCAGTTAAGAAGAGCTTGAAATAGTAACTTAACTTTTTTCTGGAGAAAAGGAGACTAAACAGGAACCACAGAAAGCGCCCACAATACAAAGGCTGCCGTGAAGAAAAGGGAGCAAATATTTTCTGTAGAGCCTCATGGAAGGCGCTGGGAGACAGAAGGTGGCATTGCTTAGCAAGTGGCTCGACGTGAAACGTGGGCTCGAGGGCCCCCGTCACTGGGGAGGGAGCACTTAAGGGGCAACAAATGTAGTTTCTGCCTCTTGTTTTTCGTGTTGGAGCACAGTGCCGGGCACGCAGTAGGTACTCAGCCCTTGATGAGTAAGAACAGAAATAAACAGATGCCCATCGGTGGGGACGTTGTTTAAGTTGACTCATACACCGGGAGGTGGGGCACAGGTCTCTGGGACAATGTGACGCCACCTCAAAGGGAGCAGGGCAGACGGTCCAGAGGTCAGTCACTCTTTAACATCAGGATAGAACCACTGCCCGGGAATTTCAAAAATGTCGAAAACCCATTTGTTATGTGTCACAAGGCCTCTTGGGATCAATCTCACCTGTAAATGGGTGAGGAGTTACTTCATTTACCTAGAATCACTTCAAGTTTTAAGAGGCGCTACTCCCCCAATCTCAAATTCTAGGATTTTGTTGAGTAATTCTGCCCTCACCCCACCTGCGTCTCGCTTTCACAGAATTTGATCTCGTTCCCATTTCGGAACCCTCAGAACCCTCCTCAGAAGCTCCTGCCTGCCCTGGGCTCGGTAGCACACAGGGACACTTCCTCTGGGGCACCTGAGCGTGGCAGCTCGACTATCGGCAGCGAGCCGCCGAGTCTTGGTTTCCTGCGTGTAAAGTACGGATGGTGGCCCCTTCCCTCTTTACTGGACTGAGGTGGGATGCAGACGAAGGATGCTAGAGGAGCAGGCATGGCAAGCTGGGAGTCTTCAGGTTAGCACTCGGTCTGTGCTTCTATGTAAGTGTGCGCCCTTCGTGAAACCAGAATCTGGGGATCCAGGCACAACTTAGGGTGCAGAAATTAAAGGCGTCTACGGATGGAACGAGGATCAGGTTTGGTATTCCTGGTCTCAGCTCTCTGACCCTTCAGCACTGAACAGATACCCAGAGCTGGCAAAGAACAAAACTAAACAAGATAAAACACATTAAATGCTTGTAGTCACACCTTGAGAGGCCTTCTCCTTACGGTGTCCTCCTTTACCAGCTGGCTTCAAGTCAAAGTCGCTATTTCCACTCAGACAACAGCGTTATTACCCAACGCACAGCGATTACAAAGCAAACACGAGGCACTGAGAAATACCTTCTATGCCTCATGTATTTGACATAGTGGAAACCATTAAACCCACAGCCTCTCGCCTGATTCCAGCCAGCTCTCTCCTCTCCACCGGAGGAATGAAAGCTGTGATCGGAAAGGTCACAGCCGCCTGAAGCCAACCAGCAGCAGGAGCCCGTCCTCAGTGGGAGCTGGCGCACAGCCAGAATGCAGCTGACCGGTTCTTCCAGTGTCGGCAGATGAAGCAATAAATGCAGCTGAAGGGGAGGGCGTTCCAACAACCCCGCTTTTCTCTCCCTTCCCAAGCCCAAGGGGATGGTGTTGCAGAGGGATGTGGACGAGAGCTGAGAGCAGATGGTTTTCAGGAGCCACCAGGAAGATGGAGTCTGAAAACTGTGCTGCTGTCACCAAAGGTGATAAAATGAGGGAGATGTTTGGAAGAAAAAGGAGAGAAACACTTCTTGAGAGAAACTGGCCTTAACTGCCTTCCAGTATTTTCCCTGAAAATGACATTCCGTAACCATTCTGACATAATAAAAGAGACAAACACGTTTTAGAAGCTAACGTCCCAAATTTAGACGCCAGGTAGGAAAACATCTGGCATCGTCGCAAACCACAGCAGCACGGCTTTAGGTGAATTCTCTTCTGGATTAAGGTTTACTCAGGCAATATCTTTAAGCAACAAACGCTCCATTTAAAATTGAAGTCTCAAATTCTCTGTGTTTATTTTTTGAAATGAAAACACTCACATTTTTGTTTCGTAGTCCTTCCAAGCTTTATCAAAAGGCTTTTTCAGATCCTATAAACAGAGAGGCATAAATTAAACCAGACTAACCATTAACTTGCAGGTAAGATAAACCGACTTATCTCTAGACCAGCCCCTGAAAGGGTCATTAATTTCTGTAACAAATGACGTCTGCGATTCCGTGAAAAATAAAAACTTAGAGCACAAGCTTTCAATTAGACTAATGGTGGCATTTTCTTAAAAAACAACAACAACAAAACTTTATTAGAGAATCCATACATCAAACGCAGATAGAAGAGAGAGAGAGAGAGGACCACACATGACAAGAATGAACTCGTGGCCCGTCTCGTTCCACCTGTTCCCCAGCTCCTGCCTAGGGTCATTCTGAAATTAAACCCAAAAGAAATAACATTTAATCTGCAAGTGCTGCAGTATCTCCGTGCTCAGAGAAAAGGACTCTGACTTGCTCCTTTACCACGCAGGTCTCCCCAAACCCACGTAACCCTGATCTGGGCCCCGGCTGTGAGCGTATGGAAGTCATTATCCCTGACCTCTCCCAGTTCCACTTTCTGCCTGGACCTCAGGGCCTCACACTCTGAGGAAGCTTGGCGCAAAACGTACTGAGCCTCGGGGAATGCATCGTGGGGTTCCCACCTAGTCACTACCTTCAACGGCATTCTTTGGGGAGTGAGACCCCCTGTTAGGGGGCGGGGCTGCGGCTTGTTCTTCGCCGTCGTCTTGTTATTATTTTGGCTCTTTGCCTTAAGACGAGGCCAGAGCTGCTGCTGCTATTATTATTATATTATTATTATTATTATTGTTATTACTTTGGCTCTCTGTTGGCCTATGACAAGGCCAGAGCGCCCCAGCCTGGCACCCGAGGCCTCTGTGATCTGGCCCTTCTCATCAGCGTCATGCCCCACTCCGCACATCCGCTGCCGCGTGGCTTAGAGCTACACTGAAAGCTTCAGGAGCAGATATGCTTCCACGTACGTATCCGCATGGCTTCCCTCTGCCGTGTGTGCCCTGCCCTCCCGTTTGTCTGGCCGGCCTGGCTGATGTGTCCTCCAGACCCCAAGACGGCTACGGGTCAGACTCCTCACTGTCCTCGCGGCTCTTCCCCGCGCACCGTGCGAGCGAGACCCGAGAGGCCTCTGCACACGTCCCCGAGGTCGGCCACCTGCACGTCTGGATGTGCCCAGACGTGACCCGGGAATCACGTGCGGATCATCCGAGCACAGAACTCGGCCTCCTGAGAGCGCGGGCACATCTGTCTGTGACGTGCCATGCAAAAGCGACTTAGTGCTCAGCATCTGGCACCCAAATGCCACCCGAGCCCCGACTGCTCCTCGCTCACACACTCGTGAAACGCAGGGCTCAAGTGTCTACACGTGGCACCTCCTGCACAACGAGCAGCCTCTGGAGGACAGAAAAATGGGGCCGGCTCGAGCCTCCCTGGTGCCAGCCCTTCCCGCAGGAAACCGCATCCGGTAAGGGTGCTGCTCCCAGGGGTCGGCCAGTGACACACCGGCGGGAAAGCGCGACCTCTCCACGCAGGCTCCCTGCTCAGTTCCCCGAAGAGCTGTTTCCTCCGCTGCTCGCCCCGCTCCCCTCACCGTGTCTGGAGCACCAACAGGCTTCAAGGTGGTGCCAAGATGGCAAATCGAGGGACAGCGTGGCAGCTGGAGGCCGTCCTGCCACCCCAGTAAGAATGTGTGAACACGGTGGCTGCCCTCACGGCCACGTGACTGTGATTCCACAAACGCGTCCCCCCAAAAGCAGGACTCGTCATACCCCTTTCACTCCTTTGAGGTCGCCCTTCAGCAAACTGTCCAGAGGGAAGGAGATGATGTTGTTCATATTCTGAATCTAAAAAACAAAAACAGAGGATATTCTCATTCGATTTCCTTTTTAAGCTAAAGGTGGGACAGCCAGGATGCTGCAGACCGTCCTGCACTTCACACCTGACCAGCACAGGGATGAGGGTGGCCTTTTCCACTCTTGCCTACATTCTTTGTGAAGACTCCATCTTCCAAATGAACACATAACGAGAGACAAACCTGCGTCTGCTACTTTCCATAATAACCACCTGCTATTGTTGAGCTATCAACTTTGTGAAGAGATAATTGTTACAATAATTTTTTTTTTTTCAAAAATCATCCATGAGAGAGCCACTCAGAGATACTGGGGGAGAAGGGAACACCGCTTTCTCCTCTCACTCGCTCAGCTCTTGGCCCCCACGACGCCGTCTCCCTATCACAGTCCCCAACAGGGGGACCACAGGGAAGGACAGAAACGGGGGCCTCTGTCTCCTGTGAATGGGTACGAGTGACTGCTGAATGAGAATGATAAAAGAAATGAGTGCGTGTGTGTGTTTTTCTGGGAAAGGGAGACAAATCAAGAAACGAGAGGCCAGAGGTCTTGAGGGCCCCGTTCTACTCCTCGAAGCCAGAAGGCAAGAGACTGACTGGGGGCTTAACAAGCTGTCACCATGGATTCAATCGAGCAGCGTCAAACCCTCCCGACACACCCTCAGAGGACACCCAGGGAGGGCAAGGCCACCCCCGCCGGCCAACGTGAGTAAAACGAAGGCGCGAAGCTCCAGGCGGGAGGAGGTTCCGGTGCAGACTCCGCATCCAGACCCGAGGGGACCCCCCTCCCCCAGGAAGTGAGCTGAGCCCCCGGGCTCCGACCACGGCTTTCAGTCAGCGTGCCTGCTAGCTGGCCCCGCCGGGACCATGTGGCACACGTGCCACTGTGGGTTACACACACCGAGGTTACAGGCCAACGAAAGGAGAAACACGAGCAAGGACTTTGGAATTTCGCATTTTCATCCTTACGACTGAGCAGAGGCAGATTTCATTTTTAGTATAATCACCTGGAACAGGAAGAGCAAATACAGGCACGATTTTTAAGGCAAATGGGAGGCGATTTCTGCACGCCGTTCAGCATATTCAATTTCAAAATGGAGAAGGAAATTTACTCGAAACATATCGGTAAGGCGTGTCATAGTGACTGCACCCACCACCATTCCCGTCAACTAAGTGATCAATTTATGACTCTCATTTCAGAAATGCCTTTGGGGGGCAACTTCTGTCCTAGGCTTGCACAGCTCAGCCTCTGTCATGTACCTGGCATTTCCCCACGGTGCTGTGTCATCAGCTACGACCTGTTAGGGTTACAGCCTTAAGAGGTAAACTTTCAAACAGTGAAGACCTGAGTCGAAGGTGAGGTCTGGTGCAGGACTGGAAGTGATGGTGACAAATAGAAGGCCGCCTGGTGAGTCATGTGACAGCAAGCACGCCTCCATTTCCACCGCAAACCTTGGTGCCAATCAACACACAAGTGAGGGGCGCGCGGGTCTGCCACAGTCCCCACGTCTCGGTGCCCATTTCCACCTGCCTGCTGGAACACCTCCGGAAACTGTCGGCCCCAGCCAGGCCCAGCAGCCCACACCCGCCCTGCCTCCTCCGGCTGCACAAATCTCCTCTCACCAGGAGGACCGATGCCCAGGAGTCACCCTTCCTCCTTGCTGCTGCCCCCGCCCCATCGACCAGCTGCCATTCTCAGGGCCCGCTCCTGGGATGGGCCTTGCTGCCCCTTTTCTGGACTGAGACAACAGCTTCCCTGGTCACGGCCTCCGCCCCAGCCTCCGCCTGCCCCGATCCCTCCTGCACAGCTCTGGCGGCTTTACCTGGCACCACGACCCTAATAAAGGCTAAGCCACTCCTGCATCTGAGTCCCTCCGCGGTCCCACCTCATTCGCTACTTTCTGTCTTCAGGTCCGGCCGAGCGGAATTCTGGTGGTCTCTGCTCCCCCAAGCCTGTGTCCAGGCTCAATTTGTTCCATCCAGATGAAATGTCCTCCCCGCTCTTCAAAACCTTCCCACGCATCAGGAGTTCCTCAAATGTCACCTTCTCCATTAACACCCCAAATCTCCCAGCAGGAAGTGATCCCTCCCTCCCCAAATCCTCCAACATTTTCCTTCTAGAAAACGTCTTAAGGCCCTAGGCAGGTTCTATCCTGCATTCATCTTATCGGCCGCACATCAAAAACCCTAAAGGGGAGCTTCAAGTGTTCCCCATTTTTATATTCTCCATAGCACCTGGGGTAGGGCTTGGCCCAGAGTAGATGCGTGGTGAACACTGGGTGATTCAACCAATAAATATAAACGTTTTTCTGAGTATCGGATGCGAAGAGTCTGTGTAGGGAGGCTTCAAATGCATCAACGCCGTTACACCAAACACCATACAGCGAATGCATGTGCGAATTCATTCACTCATGCCTCACGTATTTCTGAGCACCGAACAAACTGGCTGACGCAGACATAAAGAAAACGGACACCTGCCATCTCCGAGAAACAATAATGCATACACACCGAGAATTAAGCAAAGGCCTGAGACCACTCATGCAGCAGATTTGACTCCGTCCAGACACCAGTGTCTCCTGGAAAGACAGATGACTCTGGCTTTGCACCGACAAGCCAGACCTAGGCTTGGGAAGAAGTGACTGTCCCCAGCTACTGAGCCTCAGGGCACTCAGGACGTCCAAATGATCACCCAGAACCAGCAGCGCGGGCAGCCTGGGCCCTGAGTGCCACCTGGACAGAAGCCACTGCCGTGCCATCCTGGACGCGCAGGGCAGGCTGGCGGGAGCAAAGGACGAGGAGCTTGTGGATGGACTATCGCAGCTCCAGGGAGGGTCACAGTCTTGCTCTATGAGGAGTGAGCATGAGCGTGTGCGTGGACGAGTGAGGAAGACAGGGCTGTCCACAGCGGGGGAAAGACCAGCAACCACGGTTTAGCTCACACGTTATTCTGAGGCTACTCATTGTTTAATCCAAATAGGAACTAGGGTATTGATGACAGGTAGGAGGGTAAGAAGGGTTAAACTAAGCTTTGGCATCTCTGGTGAAATGTTAAAATCGAGAAGAGAGAAAATCTATGAACATCCAAACAGACTTGGCCGCTTGTTTTCATTCTGAATCCCAGTGACAGGACCCCTCGCCTGGCGGGGAACAGGACATTAAACAGCCATTACAGCTGTGATGAACGGCACACGGCAGGCGCACGGGCCCTCAGGGAGTGACAGGAGATGAAGCTGCCGAGGTCCAGAGGGGTGAGGAGACAAAGATGAATCAGACAGAGCCTCGGTCCTCGGGAGCTCACTGCTAAAATCAGGGAGATGAAGCACGTACTTAGGTAAGTAAACGGCCCCGAAAACTCTGAGCTGTAAATAAAACGCCATGGAATTTCCAGAAAAGAGATAAGCACTTCTGGTCTGGACACCGGGGAAATCTCTGCTGAGCGAGAGTTACATAAGTTTCGTCTTGTGAGATGGGGGCGGGGGTTCCAGGCAACAGGGTAGTGTAGAAGTCCCCAGGCATGGGGACGCGCTGGCCACCTGAGCAGAGAGGAGAGAAACCCGGGTGCTGCATCAGCTGGGGGGATCTGTCCTTCATCCCGGTCGATTTTTCCTTTTGGAGTCCTTCAAATTACCTAAAACCGGAAACTATTACTCTCTAATCAGAAAATAATTAGCTAAATTAGTACAAAAGAGACAGAAAGTAGATGAGAGAACACCTAGGGCTGGGGGCGGGACAGGGACTGACTCTAAGAGGACACGAGGGGCGCTGCCGGGGAGGAAAATGTCCCCAAACTAATTTACGGCGGTGGCTGCGCCACTCGGTAAAGCTGCGAGATATTACTGACCTGTGCACTTGAAACGGGTGGTTTCACACAAAAATGGACCTTGGTAAAGCTGGTTTTTGTTTTTGTTTTTTTAAGAAACTATTATAAATACAAGTGGAACCCGCCAACAGATTTAGTAATCAGGCTCCCTCGCTCCGGGGTGGCGGCCTGTCTGCCCTCCGCAGGGCATGCTCCACAGCTCCCGGTATGCTGACTCCGCGGGGCGGCCCGGGGAGTGGCTGCTCCCGGCCGCCTGGGCCGACGCCGCGTGCCCGGGAGCCCGGATGCTCTGCCCCGGCAGGACTGCCCTGCGGCGTCCAGGGCCGCTCTGCATCCTTCTCTGACTGCGAGTGTCGGGGCGGCCCGGGCAGCCTCGGGCCCACCCCTGGACGAGCTGTCGTCCGCCGTGGCCAGCAGACTGCTGCACGTCACCGTGCCCAGGCGGCTCGGCCCGATTCGTGAGCAGTGAAGGTTTTACGATCTGTGGGGAGAACTACTCTGGGCGACCCCACCGGAACGGTTTCCTTCGCGTCAAGCCAGCACAGGGCCTTCCCCCACGCTGACTTTCTTGGACAAGTAAGTATACCGCGTTAAATGGCTTTTAAAGCGGCACGCATGATCTAAATACAAATTATTAGTCTTAACCGCTGCTGCTAACTATAGATCGAAAAGCAAACAGGCAATCTGTAGAGCAATAATCGACCCTCCCTTCCGCCTCTCCCTTCCTGCCTTTGGTTCTCCCGGGTTCACCTGGACATGTCTGACAAGATGAGTCAATAAGTCGTCAAGGCCTGTAATCTCACTGGGAGATAAAAATGATTCAGCTGGCGGGCACCGGGACTCATGGGCTGCCGGAGGGTCAGAAAGCCTTGTCAGGCTAATGCCACACCGGATGAGCAAACAAAGACAGGAGACAGTGCGAGGGCGGGGACACACAGCCAGACAACGGCCATCTTTCCATTGCTGTTCGCCTAATAACCTTATTTTATTTTTTTGGTGTTAAAATTCCTCGACTTTAGCTCTGTCACTTTAACACTCTCTTAAAATCTTTCCGCCTTCCCCCAGCACTGCCTTGGCACACAGCGGCACCGTCTGGCCTGCTCCTTCGGCCCTGGTCACTGGCGAGACCCACCTTCCCTGACAGGCCAGAGCTCCACCTTGGCCCCAGCCCTACCCCGGGGGAACCTGGGAGCTGCCTTCTCCTAGCTTAGGCAATGAGTGCGATGCTCTGCCAAAGGATCATGCCCCAGGGTCCTTCCAGAAGCCTGAACCTACACAGGATTCTTGCATCACAGATTTTTACGGAGTAGCCAGGAGGAGACAGAATCAAAACAGAGTCACTGGCCACAGTCTTCCAAGCCCGGGGTCCTGAATCTGCAGAAGCAGCAGCCTTCCCAAACTCTCCCCCAAAACCCTAATAAGCCGGGGTAATCAGCTTTTCCTCAGAAGACCAACGTACCGTGCCATGTAAAACGCAGCCAGAGTCTGTCCTGAAATTACGTGTGTCGTGTAAGTTTAATATCCCTAATACATGAGACCCCTGAGAGGCAGAAAAGACAACCTGTGGAGTTTTTTCTTTTCAGCTTGTGCAAATGCTGCTCCATCACAGAATTAAGGTGGAAAAGCCAAGTCCATCGACAGCTCCCTCCTTGTCCCGCTGAACTGTGTTCCGTCAGCGCCTGGCTGTGCTGCATCTGGCCTTTTGCGCTGCTTCCAGCTGGAGGGCGTCTGGGATTGCTGGTGGGCTGGCGCTCCCAAGGGGGCAGGAAGGCCTTTTTAGGAGGAGACATGTGAGTGGGCTACGAGGCGAGGCAGAGAACAAGTGACAACCTCCACAGACCGGAAGCCCTAACACGAAGGCCTGGCAGCTTCTAAGGGCTGTTCTGTCCGCTCTCTCCGCAAGCTGCTTGTCGGAAGGGATGGCCACCCAGGCAGAAAATCTGGGGGAGAAGCTAAAGGTGCTAGGGAAAATGGCCTGAATAAATCGCCGAATGGCACAGGGACATTTAATCTCATTTCACCCTTCCGCCCACTCTGAGAAGCAGGTTTGCCCCATTTTATGAAAAAGAAAACAAAGAGGGGCTTAAGCCCCCCGCCTCCCGCCCTTTGCTCCCAAGTCGCACAAGTAAGAAGGCGCTGAGCTGAGAAGGCAGAGACCAGAGCTGTCCCCATTTCACCACCAGAGGGGACTGGGCCTAAGAGTTCAGTCTCGTACCCAGCAGAGGCCAGGAGCTGTGATCCACGCTTCCCCCGAGGGGCCATCCACGTCAGAACGTCCTGCTGCTCCCTCCCCGATACAGAGCACTTCGTCACATAGGGATGAGGAGACTTTCAAAAGGAAACCCATCGAGGTCCCACCGATTCTGGGTGTGAGCGAGGGTGCACGTGTGCACGCGGGCCCAGGAGCACACGCTCTGGTCCTGTTTCCTGGGCAGCAGAGCCGCTCTGACGTTTGTTTAATTAAAAAGGAGCTGATGGGGCGGGGGGGGCACACACTGATTTTGAGTTGTTTAACACAAAGTGCAAGAACAAAACCAGGCAGCTGCCAAAACACACCGGCAGTTTTCACACCAGGAGAGGGGAAAGGTTGACCTGGTTTCTGTCTTTGACGCTGCGTCTCTGGCTGTCACGCTGCTTTGATCTTCCAGGTTCTAAGTGGAGAGAAAACAGCGACCCTCGGCCTGCCTCTCCCACTAGAGAAGAGATGATGAAAACACACACTTCGCCTCCTTGCAGCCCTGCTGAAATGAAAACCAGCGCAGGGCCGACTCTGGGAGGTGGGGGGTGGGGCACCAGCACAGAAGAACCCGGGATTCCTGCAATCCCCAACTGCTAAAACCCACACGACGGTGACGTGTTCCACTAAGCCATACTCCTTTCAGGTGTATCGCCTCCTAGAATCCAAGGTTAGAACTTGCTGGCCTTGCTGGCCTCAGCTAGACCGGGCACCCTGACGTCAACCAATCTCCCCAGACGAGTTGAGGCACCCCAGCTGGCCTTTACCTAGGGCAGCAGGTTCCTGACCCCAGCAAATGGAATCGGAGGCTCTGGGAACAGCCCCAACAAGGGGTGGCGTGATGAACCAGGTATAGTTCAAGGCCCTTGACTTTTCTTCTGACAAGTTCCAGACGGTGCTGGGCCGCTGGCCGGCACTTCGGAACCTCTGCTCCGGACAGTGCTTCTCAGCCTGCCCCTGCCCCCTCACACCCGGGGAGCTCATGAAAATGAAGGGCCTGCTTCAGAGGGCCTAGGGGAGAAGGGCCTGGGACGCTGCATTTCTAGGGGACCCCGGCGGTTCCGCCTGAGGGCAAGGCTAAGGCCCCCGGGGTGCAAATGAACCAGACTACGCGCAAGTGCTCTGCCAACCAGACTCTGGAAAGTGCAGGCACCGATGCGGTCTGCCAGGCTCTAGATATTAAGGGCTGATTAAGCAACAGCTGGAACTTCCCACGGAAAGGGAACACGCTCGGAGCAGCCAGGACCTTGAATGGACCAGTGTAAATTTGCTGCCAACTCTCCCAGGAGAGCCGGGGCCTGGCTCTGGGCTGGGCACGTGGCCCGCAGAGGCGGCAGCCGCACAGCCCTCTGAGCTCACAGCTGGCCCGCGTGCCGTCGTGTCGCAGCCGCGGCTCCTGGCCCTGGCACCTGGAAATGGGCTCAAGTCTCTCTCGGATCCTAAACTCCCTCCCTTTTTCACTTTCTCCTTCTGTTACCAACCTCTGGCTGGAATAGGGAATACCTGCTGCCTCCCCTCCTCCACCTGGCAGCTCTGCTCCCGCTCCCACACCCTGTCTTCTGCCTTGACGGCGGAGCTGGGGGACAGCCAAGCGGCCCCGACCCCCAGAGCCGACGGCCCCTCCTCGGGGCTTCTCCTCTGCTGCTGGGGTGCACGGGTCCTCCTCCCTCCACCACCTCAACTCCGGCCTGTCCACACAGCATCTCTCAGGTTTGGCAAGACATTTTTAAAAGCCAAGGTCCCCTGCATCGTGGGGGTGTCCTTTTAATAGCCAGCCATTGAGAAGGTACATGATGACAAAAGAAAAAAACTTACGAATGGTCACGTACAACAGCGGGTCCTCCACGCACTCGACAGGTGTTAGAGCTACGTGCAGGACGCGTGGTGGCCATCCTGCTGTGTGCCAGTGGAAATGAGGACACCTCTTCACAGCCGCAGGACACCCAGGGACCCAGGACGCTGGGCAGGGCGGAAGTCACTGCCCCACCCCGGGCCACACCCTCAGAGCTCCCGGCATTTGCACAGTGACCATCAGCACGAAGTTTATTCTCACAGAAGGGTCTGGGTGCACCTGGCCAGAAGGGAGCTGGCAGCACTCACTACCCAGGCAGCACCGGGGCATGGCCCAGCAGGCCATCCGCCACTCCTCTGGGGAGCCCTCCTCCCCACCCAGGCCTGTCCCACCCTGTCTTTCCCCCTGTGGCTCTTCCCACTCTTTCTAACCTCTGGAAATCAGTGTGCCACGTGGGTCACACTGAGGTGGCTCTGCCTCCCCACACCTTAAAAAAAAGACATAGTATCAGAACACATTTCACACACACCATACGGCTGTGCTGCCATGGGACACGAGGCTGACACTGGCCTCGTCGCCTCTAATTTGGTCAAACACAGATGTGCCTTCACTCCAGCAGCTTACGGTGCTGAAGTCTCGTGAGTCTAAGACAAAGAGCCTCCAACCACATATCAGACTGAATTCAAGTATCGGTGGGTGGCAGAGGCTTCTAGGTGCCCCAAGTAGCTGTCGCAGGCCCATCTGTGAGCTCTAGTTCCCTGGGGCGGCGGTCCCCATGCTTTGTGGCAGCAGGGACCCACGCTCTGATGAGAACCTAACGCGTGAGGATCCGCGTGGAGCTGAGGCAGTGACACTAGTGCTGGGGAGCGGCTACAGATACAGAGGAAGCTTCGCTCCCTCTCCCAGGGGTCAGGGACCCCTGCCCTAGAGAAGCCCAACCCTCCAGCCTCCTCACTAGAACCTTCCTGTGCACACAAGTCTAACAAGCTAAGTCATCTTGTTTCCCAGCTCATGGTGCTGGAGACAGGCGCTGACAGCAGTAAGAAAAAATGGCAAGTGGTAGGGAAAAGGGTGTCAGAACATAAAAAGCAGCTATCGGAGGTGCAAAGGGATACAGTCTGCCACCAAACAAGGGCAGAGAGCCCCACAACCACGTACACACCCCTGGGTGTCTCTAGATTTCAGCACAGTTCATTAATTTATGCCCCAAAGCATGGCAAGTCTTCTTCCTCGAGAGATGAAATTATGACCAGTGCCTAGTTTAACAATAATAAAAAAAAGTAACGCATTTTCAGTGAAAGAAGATAACACACGTGCATGGAAGTACCGAGGGTGAAGCTGGTAGAAAGGTCTCTGTGGTAAGCCATGAGATAAGCTTATGAGTCTGCAGAATCAGCTCAGACCGACCCAAGGCCGCCGCTGCTGCCGTGTACCAGCGTGGCACGTGGCAGTGCCCCCGCCAGGCACTGTGCTCAGAATACAGTCAAGGCCACGAGCCACCACTCACCCCAACAGAACCTTCCTAGCGCTTTACTCCGAGGCGACAGTGTCTTCTAACTCTGATCATCTGAGTTAAAAAACATGCATGACTTCTGAGCATGCAGGATGGCGGAACGTTCAAGTCCCTCTTCCAACACGGGTGACGTGAAACTCCTCAGCCCTGGGGCTGCTCGCAGATCACACTGGATGCCCATCCTGCCTCGGCACCCGCTGGACGCCCACCCTGCCTCGGCACCCGCTGGCCCGAGTCACCCAGAGCAGGCTCTGTCGGCCGAGAGCACACATTTTACTCAGCCAGAGACGGCATATCTGTAACCGACCTTTCAGAAACGGGTCCTTTCATGTGGCCGTCACTAAAAAGCCACCTCTCAGCACTGACGTGCCCGGGAAAATTCTTCCAGGATTCTCGCCTCCATCTGGCAAGAGGAAAGAAACCCAAGAAACCAGGCTGACGCCGTAACCGGTCTAACTTGACACGTGTTCTGCTTCTGGAGCTGCCTCGTTTCCCCTCTGTCCCGCATAACCGCGGAGAAAATTCACAGACTTACCGAAGGGGAGGATCTCACCCCTTGGTAACAAAATCTCACTTTGTGTTAAGTTGGCCTTTCTCTGGAGACATTTCAACTGCTTTTACAAACATTCTGTCACACCACAGAACAGGGAGGTGGTATTATCCTTTCTGGACGAGGTAGAATCGAGAACCTTAGCCGTACGGAACCAAACGGTTTTTTAAATGTCTGGGGGAAAGCAAGGCTTCAAAAGTAAAAGATAGGACAGATGTGGCCAAAAATAGGAATCAGAACAGTATACAAAATACCAGAAAAGGAGACTTCTCCTACAAGCGGCTCACTCAGCAACGGCATCTCACAAGCAAGCGGCCTCTTGGCGTTCTGATGGCCGGAGGGCCTAAGTGCCAACCCTGGCCCGGAGAACCAGGCCTGGCCAAAGCCAACGTGGGCAAAAGTAAGAGACTTTCTCTTTCTCTTATCTTTGCCAGGAAACAGGGTCAACAATCCTAACTCCGTAAAGTCAAAGCTGAAACGAAGGACTGCACCTGGGCTTGAGGAGATTACCACCTGGTCCTTAGGAAGTTACATCTCACGATGACACCAACATGTCACCCGGGGGCTGGGCTTTTCACTTACAAATCACCCATCCCACTATGGCTTTTGTCTGGGTGCTGGCCCCGTGGAACAGGCAAGGTGTCCTCATCCTTGGTTTACGAGGTGACCGTGGCCGCCCAGCCACCAGGCTGCTGCACGTCTCTCCACGCTGTGCTCTCCCGAGCTGCCTTCCCTTTTGTTCAGTCTTTTTTACCGTCCCCCTCCCCCGCAAAAAAAGCTTAACTACCACAGTAAAAAGAGCATAGGTTTGGAGTTTAAGACCTAGATTTGACTCCCCACTCTGTCCCTCGTTAGCTAAGGACCTGGTAAGATGAAGGTCACGTGAGCTGCCTCGTGGGGGGCTGGATGAGCTAGCAGGAGCTCGGACACCCTCGCTCCTGAGCCCACTGCCTGCAGCTCTGGGTGCTCGCTGAATGGTGGCCACTGACAACTCGTGCGCTGCAGGGGTGGGGGGAGGAAGGGGCAGAGCAAGCAGGCCTGCAGGGACTTCAGGGTGCTCCTGGTGGCACGCCGTGGGGTGGCAGGCATGTGTCGTCACACTGCCCAGGCCTTAGCTTGCTAAGGTTTTCCAGAAAATCAAGAAACGCGGCGGCTGCTTTTGTTCCACTGTGCAGCTGTGCACGCTGCTAGGTGAGTGCAAGCCCGATGACTCAGGCCTGCAGTGTGCAGCTGCAGGTAGGCCCCTCCACACCTGCAGGCGCACACCCTCCAGAGAGACGAGCTCTTTAAACCCCCCAGAGCCTCAGTTACCTCATCTCTGAAGTGGGGATAACACTGACTCACCTCCGGAGTAGAAGGATGAAGCGAGCTAAGATGTGTGAAAGCAACGGGCAGCACCGCCCCCAGTTTTCAGCTGAGATCAGCTGAATGAGGTAACACAGCCAGGGGCCTGGGGTGGGGGACGGACCTGGCCTCCTGCCTCGGCGTTCCCGACCTGTGGGCGTCCGGGCTGACTGCTCTCTGGGCCTCCTGCTCGGGCGCCCTGCGGGGGCTTCCGAGCCTCCTCCCGGGGCCCGGCCCGCTCCCTCCTGCCTGGAGCCTGTTTCCTGACTCGTACATCACACGGTTCCTTTCTGGGCTTCCCTCCTCGTTTTGCCAAAGCGCATCCTTTAGGAGTTGCAGAGACACGACGCGTGGGAGCTGAACTTTTCGGGCCTTATGTGTCTGACAGTCTCTCCGGTGCTCAGCTGGCTGGGCGGAGCTCAGGGTAGAATGATGCTGCCCCGGGGTTTGGCATCACGGCTCCAGCCTCAGTTTCCAGTGTTTCTGCAGAGAATTCCACTGAGGTTCTCAATCCGCTGTGTGCGTTTGGGGAGCGTTCAAGACCTTGGCATTTCACAGGATGCCTGGTGGGCTCTTCCCGCTACATGCTGGGTGCTCGGAAGTCCTTCGACCTGGGGACACGAATCCTCGAGCCTGAGATACCGGCTGCGTCCCCACGTCCTCCTCTGTTGCTCTTTCCTCTTTCTGAAACGTCTATCGGTTGGATGCTGGGCCTTGAGGATTAACCCTCGTCAGGCCTTTTACCCATTTCCTACTTTCTTGCCTTTCCGATCTACTTTGAGAGGTTTCCTCTACTCCAACCCTTCCCACAGGAGTTTTAATTTCATCTTTCTTACATTGATTGTCTTCCTCGCCCCCTTTTCTTTAACCATGGGCCGCATCCCACTCTCCTTCTGGACACAATGTCTATTCTGAGTTCCCCAAGGAATTACAAGTGCTTCTTTAGAGTTTTGTTTTGCTCTTTCACTGGCGCCCTGTCCTTTCCTTGTTTACTTTGGTCCCTTTCACTCTGTTCATTCATATTTAAGAGCTGGGCACGCAGGAGCTGGCTGGCAGCTGTGCGTGCACGGAGGGGCTGGGAGATCACCCCACCCATGCCGGCATCTATGGAGCTCTTCCCTGGGACCATCTGGTGTCTCCAGTCTGACTCAGTGGTGAGACCCAAGCCAGTGTCCAGGGAGCAGGGCTGAAAGGGCCCTGGCCTCATGGCTCAGCCTACGTGCCATCGGCCTGTTTAGGGCAGACACAAACAGCAACGAACTCAATAAAAGCCCCAAGAGACTTCAAATTAACCCAAGTGAAAAACTCAAGCACAGTAACGGCTTTTTATTTTTACCATTACCAACCGGGATACTTCACAAGTAAAGAGACCCAGGGGGAGAGGCCGAGCGCCTTACAACCTGGCTCGCCCCCTTCCTGCTGTAAGCTCACGTATTTGTTCCCGTTTCCGCTGTCCAGGGCCAGACCTACAAGCCCGCCACCATCACCATGTCAAGAACGAGGAGCTATTTTTTCCTCCACTTGTTATGAGCTTGCTGACAAGAGAAATGAAAAAGGCGCTGTTGTTTGCGGCCCACACAGAAAGCATTATTGAGTTCTTGCCCTGGTCTCGTTGTCCGTGACCTTTCAGAGAAGCAGGGGGAGAAAAACAGGGAAAAAATGCTGGGACGATCCCAGCATCCATACTTCTCATGGGAGAAACCGCCCGAGCGGGTCACGAGCCCGCTCAGGCTGCCCACTTCTCCAGAATTCCGCTCCCCCCACGAGGGCGAGGCGGGCACAGAGCTGCCGGGCCCCAAAGGAGCTCCATGCGCCCACGCCCCCAAACACCTACTGCAGGGAGGAAGTACCACTCCGTCTTCCCGCTGGCTTCCAAAGTCGGACTTTTTTTAGGCTCTGCGCTTGGGAGAATAAAAGGCCTTTACACATCCGCAGTAATTTCTGCGCCGTGATTATAGGTTACCTTGCTGTGTAGGATGGGTCGGAAACATGTGTATTAAATATTCTAAGTTTCAATGCCGACTGTTAATTATCAGAAACAGACTATTCTACACGGTTTGGAAACTATTAAACACTGAAGTCAGAGGCCCTTAAGATGAATGCATTTACCCACTCTGCCCCAGATCTGTGCACGTTTAAAGAGCCGAGGAGAATTTAAAAGGTCTCGTCACAGCAAAACTTACCATTCTAAAACGTACTCCGGAGTGACCTAGTGTGAGGTATGAAAGTCACCCCTACTTTATCGAAGGGACCTGAATTGCCCTCCCTGGGCTCTACCCGCTGGCCTGTCCCGCGCTGCCCGGCGGAGGCAGGTGGAAGCACCAGGGCACTCACCAGGTTTTTGAAAAGCGCCGTCAGCTCCTTCGTGAACACCGAGAACTTCAGGAACGCGCTCCCTAAGTCCGGGTCGTCTCTGCACACGCAGTTGCCGCCGAACTTCTCCAGGGCCTGGGTGTACTGCTCCTCGTTCTCCACGTGAGCTGCAAGGGCGACGTGGGCACACTGTTAGCGCGGCGACCTCGCTCACCCGCCCCTCCCCACCAGCTGCTTCTTGGTCACGAATAAGGGACACGTCGGCAGCATGAAAGCCTGAGAAAATTCGAGCTGCACCAGGAGCAGCAGTAACTCTGCCGTCGTGACAGTGTCCCACGGGGCTGGCAACAGGTCCCAAAGCAGGAGGGGCAGGAGAGCCTGCATGAGTCCCACAGTCCCAGCTCATCGGGTGAGACTGCCCATGGTACCACGACGCCTCCCTGACCTCGCTCAGACTCCTCCTTGGCCTATTATCAGCGGTCCCCAAGCTTTGTGGCACCAGGGACGGGTGCTCCTATGAGGATCTAACGCCTGATGATCTGAATGGAGCTGAGGCGGTGAAGCTGGCGCTGGGGAGCGGCTGCAAATGCAGGTGAAGCTTCGCTCCTCGCCCACTGCTCACCTCCCGCCCTGTGGCCCTGTTCCTAACAGGCCATGGACGGCACCGGTCCACCACCGGGGGGTGGGAACCCACAGCCTGCACGACGGCAGGAGTCACCAGTTGAGTGACAGCTCGGCACTCCTGTTCCTGTCTGGTGTGAAACTCATGACTAAGCCTGAGCCTCACACCGTCTCCTTCCAACACGTAAGAGCCTGGTCCTCCAGGCACAGGCCAGGGCAGCAGAGGTCGGTAAGTGCCTCCACGCCTCTACTCATGATGTGTCCTCTGCCTGGGGGCTGTGTCGTCCCTGACCTTTGTGTATCCCAGACTCAGCCCTCCTCCTGGAAGCCCTCCTTGACTCCGCCTATGCTGGGCACCTGGCTGCAGCAGCTTCCTGGCCTTGCACTTAGCACAATGCACTGGAATTGTCTGGTGGGTGTGTTCCCCGATATGTTGGGACAGGGATTAGGCTTTATTCATCTCTGTGCCTGAAACACATGTTATTTGAAGAAAAGCAAACCCTGGTCACTGATCTGATGGTCTCTTACTACCATGAGGCCTCAAAGCAGCACCCAGAAGAGTAAAAACCTGGATTCCGGGTCTCCGGCTCAGAGGTTCCCAACTCCTACCAGAAGTAAAAATCATCCGTGGATCTTTATTAAAACTGTAGAGGCCGGAGGAGTCCCGTCTCAGACCTCTGAGTCAGAAATAGGGGTGGGGGCAGGGCCACAGGTAATCACGGGCACTCTATGGTCGACTATAATCCCCTAACTTCCAGGTCAGGCCGTTTTAAACAAATCCGGCCAGTCTATAATAAGATACCTTCTGTTTGCAGGGGTCCCTGGCGTCTGTTTCCTCACCATCAACTGGAAGCACACTACAACCACTGCACAGGAACAAAGGGCAGGCAGACATGTAGTGTGGACTGGTATGGGAGCTCTAGCCAAGTCCTCGGGGAAATAAAACCACTGTCATCCAAGGACGAGGCCTGGGCTGGCCTGACGGCTGGGGCAAAACTGGTGAACGTTTGCAGAGGGCAAGCCTTGTGTTGCAGCCAGATCCCTACGACCCACGACGAGTCTGCCACTCGTCAGGTCAAGGAGGTGCCTTGCCCTTGACTTCGGTGGCATGTGCAGGTCTTAGGGGATTTCTAAGTGGATCTAACAAGCACAAGAGAAAATTAATTTCACTGCTCAAGCCCTTTCCCCCCTTGCCCTTTTTTTGACATTCCAGCAAAGGACGTGAGAGTTCTGCATAGATTAGCTGCATTTCTGAGACTGCAGTCAGCAAACGAGCTGAGACGGCAACACGCAGGTCCTGTGCGGCCGAGCGGACAAGCCGTTCGACGATGTGGGGTCCAGCCCCACGGCTCCCAGTGAATACGTGTGACCTTCCTAAGTCATTCACTCTCACCGGGGCTGCCTCAGCCACATGAAGGCCCAAACCTGCTGTGAGATTGTGAGATGGTCACGAGGTTAAGGTAAGAATCAGAGAACAGGCTAAGGACGGCAGCTCAAACACGCTCGGCACACCCCCAACAGCTAACAGCACAGACGTCACTTACATGCACAGACGACTTGTTTTTTCTCTACTTCACGACAAGCCTATACGACATGCGCTACTTCTCATGATGCTGGAAGGAAACGAGGGCTCAGAGACCAAATAACATGTGCTGGGGCATTGCCAGAAAGCGGCCGAGCCGGGTTCAGACCCATGTCAGTCCGGCCCAGGCCCACCCTTCCGCTCCGCTACACTGGGGTTTGTCTCATCACTAAAAGTAGCTCGCCTCGCCCAAACCCAAGGTGCCCAGGTTTTAAGATTTCTGCAGTTCCGCTTCAGAAGGAGACCGCCTGGGCCTTCCAGCTCGCTCTACTTGTGATTCTGCTTGCGGTCGGCAGTGGGGGACAGTTCCTTCCTCTCCGTGAGCTATTTTAACTGCTTCAGAATGGGTGGTCACGATGTGGGCAATTCCCGTGTGGTCCTGGAAGGCAGCGACAGCCACAGGCAGACGCCTGGTGACGTCACCCCACTGGGTGAGAGAGACAGGAATGCAGAGGCCAAGCTGGCCCTGGGGGCCGTGGGGCACCCTCAAATCGGTGCCTGGACCCTCAAAAGGCAGGGGAGGGAATCTGCTTTCGGTAACTGCCTGTTCTGTGGCCTCTCAGGCGTTCAACTCAACCTGGTATCACTGTGCGGTGTGATCACCATCCCTGTTACCTTTTGAATAAAGTGGAGCGGGAGGGGCTCTATGATTTGCCCTAGATCTCACAGCTGCTAAGAGGTGGGCCAGGGGCCAAACCCACCGTCTGTTCCCTGCGAAAGCCGCCTCCCAGCCCTTGGTCTCCTGTCGGAGAGGAACCGGCCTGCTCTACACCAACAGTCGCTGACCTGGCACAGACGGCAAGGCCTCGCTCCACGTTCCGGCCCCGAGAAGCATGAACGAACTTCCTACCATCGCTCCCTCTGGGCTTCTCAGCCGACCACCTGGTGCACGGTATGGTTTTTCCTGTTTTGTGTTTTGTTTTGTTTTTTAGGTTCTTTCCCTTATAAATCTTTAAAGTGTGTTGGTTCCAGCAACCACACGGTGACCCGGAGTTTCTGGGCTGGCTGGCGCCGTCACCATCACCGTGACCCCGTGCCCTTAGGTTTAAGGTGTTCTGATGACTGCGATCAGCGCTTTCTAACGCTTACGCTCTCCCAGCTTAGGTCAGTGGGGACCTCTTCGTGATGACCTACGGTGGCGTTCTGAACACGAACCTCTCTTCCTGCAAACCAGTTTGAGGCTTCTTGGTAAAGACCACAGGCCTGTGTCTCTCGGGTCTTCCTGTGACCCCCAGCATGGTGGCTGCTGTAAGGACAGTCAAACGTCCCCAAAAAGACACATTAACTGACTGACCTGCTGCTCCAGATCGCCTGAAGTTTGAGATTTTCCGACTGAAGAACAGAAAGTGGTTGGGTGCCTTTATTTTTCTTTTGCCAAAAGCAAATTTAAAATAAGAACTTAAAATAAATAGCTTGGGAATAAAGTTTCTGGAAAGAACCCAAACTGGGCTATCAGCCTTTATTTACAGAATTGTGAAAGCTGTTCTTCTAAAAAGAGCTCACTCTCCCACCTCCCCCTTGTTCAAATACATCTTTAACTCTGGTTCTCATTAATGACCCAGACCTGAGAATCTCTGACGTGGGAGGGACTTAGGAAAATGAGAATCCGAGTCACCGAGACCACAGACAAGACCCTATCTCTTCTCAGCTCTAACCCAGCTGACCTCCCATGTCCCATACCTCATGGCACAAAAGTCCTGCTTCCACCAATCTTTAGTTTACTCGATTCTGTTATTTAAAAAAAAAAAAAGATATCAAGGAGAAAAGCCCAGTGCATGTAGTTCAAGCGAAGATCACTCGATCCAAAAAGGACGAGAGGTGCCAACAGGCCACAGCACAGAAGGGCAGCAAGCCACCGACCAGCCAAAGGACACGAGGGTCCCACAGCCAATTCACCCCTGATCACCCTCACTTCCACCTCAGACATTTCACTCATTGCTTCCTGCCACACGGTGTGACAGTGCTGGGGCGGGACACCAGGATGCGTGATTCATGTCTAGGGAAAGACACATCAAGCCACGTGTTGATGGGCTGCAATATGCTGGGTACAGAGTCACCAAGAAAGGGACATTTGAGCTGGGACTCCAAGGTGAGGGAGAAATTTCCATACGGGGAAGCAGCAGGAGGAAGGGGGCCACCCCAGGGAACCAGGAGGAGCCCCGTGTGTCCAGGGGCCATGGATGTTTTCTGTTTTGCAGCCCCTGGCTGCATCCAGCTCCCAACCCTCAAAACCATCACAGGGCAGCACAGGCCTCATGCCCCACCCTCCTGAGGGCCATCCATGTCCACTACTGAGTCTTTTCGGTGAAAAAGGGACCTGGTCCAGAGTCTTCCCCTTACAGACAAAAGCAAAGCTCAGAGAGGGTGCTGCTGGCTTGAGGTCACACAGCTGGTCTGCAGCGGAGCTGGAGCAGGAACTCAGGGTTCCTGATGCCCAGCCCCCAAAGGCCTTCCAGCCAGACTAGGAGCCCCTTCCTCGTTTGCTCATCACATCGTCACCGTCTCAGCTCTTAGCTCGCACACGCGTGGCTCCAATCCTCCAGCCACGGAGACGTACACACTGGTGACCCGAACCCCCAGTGCCATAACCAGAGAGAAAGAGGGCGGGTGGGTGAGTGGGCAGCCTGATGACCGCCCGGCCTGTCTCAGGGCTTGCCCTGGCTGCAGCCCTGCAACCCCCTCTTCCTGGCTAGACCGCGGCCACTTGGTGGTCAGCCTGGGGCAAGCTCATCTGCTGACAGCGCACATACCAAGCATCCACGCGGCCAGCTCCACCCGGGGTGCACTCGAGACACGCTCTCTGCGGCAGCAGCTTCACAAAGACCCTCCTAGGTGACATGGTGGCTAATATTCAGAGGCGAGCCACAGTTCCAATGCCAGGATCATCCGTGTGACTCGGCGCAAAGGAGACCATGTCCCCTGGAGCTCTCGGCCCCACACGTCGCCTGGTTTCAGATCTAACTCGTGGCAGCTGAGCTCAAGGAAAAGCAATTTCTTAAAGTCAAAGATAATCCCCATTTCTTAGCGGGATCTCTCCTCTGTGACTGCCCCAAGGCAGAAAAACCTTTTTTTTTTTTTTTGGAATTTTATTTCCAGAATCATCCCAGATCGCAATCTCGCAGCTCACAATCTGGTCATCTGCGTCAAAAGCCTTAAAAATGTTTTTGCTACCCAATACCCGCACTTTTGAAAATCCATTCCAGGAAATAGTCAAGGCGACCAGGGATGTGTGTACGGAACAGTCTGTGAAGGGTGGACACCGAAAGTGGGGAACGTTCCATCGACATGGAAGTGGACCTGCAGAATGGGAACATGCAGGCTGTGAAAACCACGGTGCAGCACACGGTTAGGGTAGGACGGCAGGTCACAAAACGGCAAGCTCAATCTCTGTTTCGTAAGGAGTGAAATGCAGAGAAGAGGCTGCAAGAAACACACGTCAAAATGCGAACGGTGGTGGCCCAACCTGCAGGCACTCGGTGGGGTGAGGCTGGAAATGCCGGGTAGCGGCCAGGTGCTCCCCAGGCGATGCCCTCTGCCCTCCAGTCCCAGTCGGGCCCACCTCGGACCTGGGTGCACCACAGCGTCTCCTGTCACCTGGAGGGTGGGACCCGGTCGGGGCCAGGACTTTGTTCCACTGCTTCCCTGAAACTTCCAGATTTTCTACGAGAAGCTGGGATTGCCTTTATGAACAGAAAATGAAATACAATAATCCAGGGATCGATTATTTCCGTTCTCTGTGCCTACACCTATCAGAAGTACTGTGGCCTGTCTTTCTGCACCGGTTTCTCCTGCGTCAGCGGACAGGAAAGACAGAGACGGACCTGACACGAGTGCCTACAACCACGAGGGTTTGGCGAGAACCCACCCCTGTCCTCGCCCGAGCCAGGCCAACAGAGACAGCATCTCCTTCGGAGCGTCGTCCCCTGCCGCTTCCTCCACTTTCCCCACATGCCCTGCTCCCTCCTACTTTTAAAGCTTCATTCAAAACCGACTTCCATATGGAGGGCTACAGCTCTCACTGCTTAGGGACGCTCACCAGACGCCCCTGCCCCACCTCCGCGGAGGGCACAGCAGACCAGGGCGACGCCCACTTCCACGCTGCGAGGGCCCCCAGGGTCTTCACCCCGCAGGGACGAGGAGCCTCACATAACAACAGCTTCCACTTGAAGAGGCAAGCTTACACGCGTGCGTGCACACGCACACACACGCACACACACACGCACACACACGCACACACACACACGCACACACACACACACACGCACACACACACACACACACTCACACGCACACACGCACACACACACGCACACACACACGCACACACACGCACACACACACGCACACACGCACACACACACGCACACACACACGCACACACACACACACACGCACACGTACCCGCACACACGCACACACACACACGCACACACACACACACACGCACGCACACACACACGCACAGTCACACACACGCACACACACGCACACACACACACGCACACACACACGGCTCCGTCTTTACCACTTGGGATTCTACGGGAGAGGAACAGGTTCAGAGACGTCTGCTGGCCAATGCGGTCGATGCTTTGTCGTCCGCGAGGCAGACGGCCCACCCCAGGGCCGTCTCCTCATCTATAAACGCGGGGTTTGGCGAGATGGGTGACTTTTCAGGCTTTGGGTCATCACAGACACCAAGAAAAACCAGGAACGTTCCGGATCATCTCTTCAGGAAAAGCTGTCGCTGCGTACTGTCCCATACAGAATTTGGGATGCCCAGACCCCTCCAGCTGTCCACAGGCGCAACACACCAGATAAAATGGTCCTGGCCGAGACGAGCTTAAGTTCCCAGCAAATACGATGGCCCTGAATGTGACTCCTATTACTTTGTGGGGCGCTAAACCACGAATCTCAGCATCCCTCCAGCTCAGCGAGGAACAGGCCAATCGCTGCCAACAGGCTTCCAGCAGTCACCACCCGGGCTCCGGTCGTCATTTTCCACCGGCAGACGGCAGGCACCTGGAACTGGCCAGCGTCTCGAACTCTTGGAGTCCACGTCTCTACCTCCGTGGTGACGTCCTTAGGGACCGAGGGCCACTACCCCTCCTGGAACCCTTCCAATGACCAGCGCACCAGCTAACTCCTCCCGCTGTCTGAGTCAAAGCCTGCTCTCCTGAAACTGCCCTCCAGAGAGGCCGATGGCGTGTCTCACTTCCTCACCGCGGAGAGGGCCACTCGGAAATGCCTCCTCCCACCCTGCCCGGGCCGAGACGTCCCACGTCCTTCTGATGTCCTCCTGCGAGGTTTTCACCGCCAAGATCGCGAGGTTCCTCTTCAAAGGCTGCTCTCGCATCTAAGAATGAGACACCACGTCCTTTTCTGGAAGAACTGCACACTTCCCCAAGGTCACCTGTGACTCACCCTTGGGCGCGCCTGTCACACACTGGCTCCTACTGAACTTGTGATCAGCCAACCCGCCCCCCTGAGTTCTCGCATTAAAATCGCCAGGGCTCGTCCCGATGACACCGGCACGTCCTCGCAGCAGGACCGCGAGGTTCTCCCGCACCGTGGGGCCTCGCTCACATGGTGCCCGTGCTCTGGCGGAGTGGTGCCATGGGCGGTGACACCAGGAAGCAGACCTGGTTTCCGGTCCCAGCGCCTCTGCTGGCTGCTCTGTCTCGGCCACCTCGTCTGTAGACGGAGTTCCTGACAGCACCCAACTCACGGAATTGTGAGGACCAAATTCATGTAAAACATTTATTCAGCAACGTGCGTGGCTTGTGGTTAAGCACTTCACGAGTGTCGGGTTATCATTATTCTCCACTCTCAAGGTCATGTCGACACAGAGGTACTTTCTTTCCTGTATCACACGCTAAATCTCCCATCCTCTCATCACAGGCTGGGTCCATCACGCGCATTTTCCTTCATGTTGCTACAGGACCACCGCTCCACCAGCAGCTGTACCCGTGGTCGGTTAGCGGAGGCTTCCCCGTTTCGCTACGGTACGCAATGCGACAATGCAGCGAGCGTCTCGCGCATCTTCCATTTTTGTTTTTCTCGACGTGCACTGCCAACTGCTTTCCAAAACTTCGATGCGGCAACGAAGGAGCAGAATGCCGGTTTCACCATATCCTTGCCAAACACTGCCGATGACTGTGATTTAGTTATCTTCTCATGTAACAGGGAGAGAATCATGCCAGACGTTGCATCTTCTTCATGCACAAGGAAACATCACCTAACAACTACCACACGTGTATTTTTTAAACTGCTCTATCCCAGTTACGGTTGACACCCCAACAGCACAGGGGCCAGGAGGTCCACCCCCCACGCAGGCAAAACTCCACGTATAATTTCTGACTTAACTACTGTCCCCTGATATCCTCAGGGGGTTGGTTCTAAGACTCCCAGTGGATACCGAACGTCACAGACGTTCCAGTCTCTTATATAAAATGGTGTAAAAAACGCAGTCAGCCGTCCACACCCATGGATTCCCAACTGCAGATGGAAAATACTGTTTCGAGTTGGCAGCTGGCTGAATCTGCAGACGCGAAACCTGGGGATACGAAGGCCGACTGTATATTTATTGAAGAAATCCGCATATTGGTGGACCCGCCCAGTCCAAACCCATTTTGTTCAAGGGTCAGCTGCATAGGATACTACAATAGAAGCGATTCCCTGTGTTCAGTTTAAGTTGTGGAGAAATAGTCATATCAGAATTAGCACAGCAAACAGCAGGGAGAAATACAGAGTTGACTCCTCATTGTCCTTGGCTGGCGAGGCTTTGAGGGGAAACCGGCATCTCTGTCTTTGCACGTTTCATTTCAAGCTGCCGTACTCACGGGCAGGACAGACCGCTCCACGTCTTTAAGGCAGAGTCACTCCGGAGAAGCGAAAACGAAAGCCTCTTGCTGCTTCCTTCTTGATAAAGATGCATTTTCCACCGAGTGAGACGTCAAACACAGCTGGAAAACGTTCGCTCTGACTCCCCGCAGGAGAAAAACACACCTTTGGGTGGAGGCAAGGCTTGGGAAATTTAGGCTAATCGACGTTTTAGAAAAAATATGACCTTTTAAAAAGGAGATCAGAGAGCGGTCTACTACGAGTGGGAGAAATGATTATGGAAACAGCTTCCCGACAGATCACTATAACAACTGTTTTTGCAACACTGTGCGGAAGTTGTTCCAGAAAACACCCCTAGCTGGGTCATTTGTCATCTTTTCAGAAACTGGGAGCCAACGTAATCTGCTTGCTATTGTGTCAGAAAACTAGTGTTTTGTATACACGGGGACATACCGATGCCCTTACGGCCTGGTCCAACGTTTGAAGTCGGAATGTGTGTGTGTGAATGTGTCTGCGTACGTGAGTGTCTGTGTTTGTGTGCATGTGTGAGTATGCGTGTGTATGTTTATGTGTGAACATGTCTGAGTATTTGTGTCTGTGTGTGTTAACGTGTGTGGATGTGAGTGAATGTGGACGTGTCCGTATGTGAGTCTGTGTGTGTCTGTTACGTGTGAATGTGTGTTTGTGTGAGTGTGTATGAATGTGTGTGTCTATGTGCACGTCTGTGTGTCGTGTGTGTGTGAGAGAGAGAGAGAGAGAGAGAGAGAGAGTCTTAGGTGACATTCAGAGTCGCCCGAGGACTCGGCTGATGAGCAAACACGCAGGCTCTGCCCTGCACCTGCTGAGCCAGAAGCTGAGGGCCGCCCGGCAGTCCCCGCCCGGCAGTCCCCACCCAGCAGTCCGTGCTCTACTCGGGGCTCCAGGACATCGGGGTTCTCTGAAGTGTCAGAACCACTACCCTAACGCAGAGGTCGGCACAGTCGTCCTGAAGAGCCAGGAAGTAGGTATCAAGGGCTTTGCAGGCCAAAAGGCGGTCCTGGGGTCACTGTGTGGCCACGAGGCGAGGGGGTGAAAACCCTGTCAGGCTGTAAAGGCACGGCTGCTGCTCTCGGCACTGCGAGGCCCCCTGCATAGAAATCCGCTGCGTGAGGACGCAGCAGACCTGAGTCTGCCATAACACACCTAAAATGACAAGTGTCGCTCTCCCACACGAAGAGGACAGCTAAGGACTCACAGCAGACACGCGACCACACACACTCGATGGGGTCAGACGTCAAGGGCCCTTCCCTGGCACCACTGCCCTAGGGCCACAGGGTGAGGGCAGCGCTTCAGCTCCGGCCCCACGGTGGTGGCCAGCAGCTTCCGCCCCTGCTGAGCGCGCCCCGTTAGTTCTGATGTCGACTTCTGAAGGACCGTTTAGTCTAGCCTCGGGAAATACATTCAAAAGGACGTGCTGCTGAAAGCCGTTCTAGAGAAGAGTTCCAGAAACGCCAAGGACGACGCCGGCCACGTGACCAGACAAGGGCAGGGCTTCCTCAGGTGACTCTTTTGAAGTAGAGAGCCCTTGTTCTGAAACAGACCTCAGGATCGACATTCTGGCCTTAAAAACAACTCAGACTCATGGCCTCATAGCCACTCAAACTTGGCGTGACGCAGATGACAAAAACAGTGGTGCAAGGAGCGGGGACTCTTCTCTTTTCGGCAGCGTTTACTGACCTGAGGCTAGGGAGGAGAGGCCTTTCCTAAGCAAATCAATTCAGCAAAGGTTTTCACGACCAAGTCCCTCTCAATCCGCGCCAGCCCACGGAAGGCCTGGCCTAGTCCTGCCGGAGAGCCCTGCTTACCTGCGCTTCACCCCGGTGTCCCTACAATTCTGGAGCCCAGAGGCCTTCCCCAGCCCTCCCGGGCTCTGGAACGCGCGCCCCCACGAACATCAGTGTGGGCAGAGGAAAGGCTGCTGGGGTCGGAGCAGAGCAGGGCGACCCTGGCTCGCAGGTAGGGGGATGGCCTTTGTGGCCCACGCTCAGCGCTGTAGGTCAGACGGGCAGATTAGACGCGAGGGCTGTTACACTCACACAGGCTGGCTTCCCGGCTAATGTTTACTTTTAAAGCTGCACTGCTGGGTGCTGGGCTGGCCTCAGGAGACACACGAGTCCCTCCCGAAGGGTAGCCCGAGTTAGCACAAGAAAAGCACCTCACTTCATTTTTATTTCTGAGAACGGCCTTCTCAACGTGGCTTTGAAATCACTTTTGAACCGGATCAGAATGTAAAACGTCCCTTTTATACTAGCCTCACACTCAAAAAACTGGAATGAACACAGTAAAAAAATATATCTCTCAAGATTCTTTTTGAAATCTGATGTTTGTCAGCAAAACTGAGCACCCGTCTCTTAGTGATTTCTTGAAGGGTTGAAGACAGTCGCTCAGCTCAGTGTGCCACAAACTCTGAGGCTGTGTGGGGGCCTCTGATCACCGCGGACCAGCAGGAAGCCAAGCTGGAGGGAATACCTTTGACCTTCTGGTCTCAGGTTCCCGGTCTGCAGACTGAGAATGCCTTGTCGTAAAGATTAGCATAATGTACGGAAAGCACAAGGTGCAGGAAGGGCTCCTAACATGAACACTCCCTGCCCCTCGGTTTATCCAGGAAAAGAGCCAAAAGACAGGGGATTTACCTTTCTGCATAGTCAAACACCTGTTCCAGCAAAGCTCAGTGCTGTCCGAAGCAGAGAGCATCTTATACTATCTTCTGTTAATTGTATTAAGTAAAAACAATCCTGATTTCCCAGCAGCTGTTTACTTCCAGTCAGGAGTTGGTCACTGAAAACCAGCTCTGCCTCCTCCCTTCACTGAACCTGCAGTTATCAGGTAGTCGATCAATCGCTATTTATTTAGTGGCAAGCTAGGCAGCGTGGAGGCTTTTGCATCAGTTTTGCTGTTTTTTAAAAACAGTAGAGGACTTTGGGGAACATTTGGATGACGGTTTCTCAACCTTCAGCCGGCACTACTGACCTGTGAAGCCAGGCGGTTCTTTGCTGGGGGCTGTGCTGCCGTCACAGGACTCCATCAGCACCCCTGGCCTGAAAGCCTTAGGCAGGTGTGCACACACACACACACGCACACACACACCCGCTTCAGTTGTTACAGCCAAGTGTGGGGGTGGGGGGCGGCCAGTCTCCTCCGGACTGAGCACCACTGACCTGCAGTCTGCCCTGAAGGAGCTGTATCAGAGGCAAGGGCACTGGGGCACACGGCTAACGCCACACACCCCAGGTCCAAAAAGCTTGCAAACTTCGCTGGGAACCGGCTCAGTCAAGAAGTAGGCTAAGTTTATCTTTTCTTAGCTTTCCTCAACTTTTCACATTCGTTTGGCACTAATCACGAACAACGTAATACCTGCCTAATCATTTAAACTATGTAAGATGGGGAGGAAAATTAAAAGTAAACTAAAACTCTAACACTCTCATGTTTTAGCCTATTTCCCCCAAATCTGTGTGTGTGTGTGTGTGCGCACGCGCGCTTTCCTGCTCTTGCTAATTTTTTAATTTTCCCTTTTCCCCTGCTACCGAGATAGTAGGACATGTCTTGAGACACATGCCCACCCGCACGTACTCACACATGCATACTTGCACACACGCACATACGTTCCTGTGTGTGAGTGTGTGTGATGCATTTCGCTTAGATTTCAGTGCACTCTCCCAATCTGAGATCTCTATTAATCTTTCTTTAGTTCTGGGACTTTTTCAGCTATTATTTCTTCAAAAATGCCCCCTCCCACTCCCTTTTCCATCTGCCCACACCAGGTCGCAAAGACATTCTCCTGTGTGTTCTTCCCAGAGGCCTGACAGCTTTATCTCTTACATTTCCACCTACTATTCGTTTCAAGCTCACTTTTACGTCAGGTATGACAGTGGCTGTGGCGCGTTTGTTCCCATGTGGATAGTCAATTTTTCTGGCGCCATTTGCTGAAAACACGTCCTTTTCCCCATCGGACTGCCTCGGCAACTCCACTGATAAATTTTTTAACAAAAGTTTTAAATGGGGGTCTGTTTCCAGGCCCTACTCTGTCACATTGATCTTCTGTTGACCCGTACACCTGCACCACTGAGTTCTGCAGGATAAGCGACATCTCAGCTCCTGAGCCCTAAGGCGGACAGACCCCCTGGCTACTTTCCCATGAAACTGGACAGGGGGATGCCAGAAGAGACCTCAGCACCGTCTCAAGACCCAAACAAAGGATGCATCACCCTCACCTCACCTCTGATCAATCAGCTCCCAGCACAACCCTGAACCGGACCCATGGCCTCTTCTGATTTGCACCAAAGAGTTTGTAAACTGCACGTCACTGGGGGGCTCTGGTGTTCGGGCATCAGCTTCCCATAGTCCCAGGTGGTGCCATTCCTCAATAAAATAGCCAGTCTCTCTCCACGGCGACTCTCGGTGTTCATGCTAGCGCCAGTGCTCAGAGACACTTCCAATGCCCCAAGATGGCTATTCCTGTTTCCAAATGAGACTATACACTCATTTAATGACTAAAAAGAATATTTCCAATCATTTACAAGGTTTTGTGCAAGGGGCGGACCTGGCACATATGTGTGCCCTGCGATCTTTATGTCAACGGCTGCAGCGGAGTTTTCTTCTTCTTTAAACATATTTATGTAACTCTAGATCAAACGTTACTTTGACCTGACTACACACTTTTATATTTCCCACTTTTCTTCCCAGACAAGAAATGCAAGAACTAGGCAAAAGAGAGAGGGAAAGGTCAGTCTGAAGTGACTAATGAACTGAATGGCAGGTGCAGGAACAAGTCTAGAGTCCCCGTCACAGTCTGGCAAAGCTGGTTCACGCAGTGCTGCTGTGGGAAGCTCAGCTCCATTCCAGGAAACAAGCAGCACAAGGTGGGGTGGGGGTGGAGGGCAGAGCCCCACGTAACGACTACGGGATTAGCGAAACAAACCTGCTTGTAACATGTGAACACCCCAACTCACTGCTACAATCCGCAGGCCCAGATGCGGAGTCTGGTTGAGTATTCATTAACGGTGACCAGCCTCGTGGCCTCGGGACTGCAAAGGCGACATTCCCACAAGGAAACCCCGAGGAAAGGAGGCGCACTCACCCAGGCCCGAGATGTTGATTGCTTTCACGGATTTCTTCATTTTGTACAGAACCATCCGGTCCACGTCCAAGGCCTGAAAGATAGAGAACGCACCAATTAAGTCACGTGTGTCAGCTCAGGTCACGGTTACCGGAGAGCGGCCACGTGACAGCCACCCCGCAGGCCCCTCCGGGCTGCTTGCACACACACGTCCTCAGGGTGGTGTGAAGACGGAGCAGTCACTGAAGCAACAGCCCCCGAGTGCCTCATCCACCTGCAGCACGTGACGGCCCGGCCTCTGTCCACACCACCTGCTGGCCGCTGGCCTCCTGCAGTGAGGCCGCTCAGACCAACTCTGCTTCTAAGGAGCCTCGGTCCTCACAGCAAGGCTCTGGGAAGCGGGGCCATTGTGTCCGCGCCCCTTCCTTCTGTGACAGGGAACGGACGGCGGGCAGGTGGGGTGAGGCAGAGTGCCACGGCACTGCCCACCCCCCCAGACAGCCACCTTCCAGCACCAGGGCCCGTGGGAGGCAAACCCACTCTGAACCGGGAAAGACGCAAACATGAGCTTGTTTGTTTGGCTTGGAAGGCGTGCTCCTCAGCCTTGCCAAGCCTCAGACTTCCCTTCCAGAAGACGGGAGGAACGATATCTACTCTGCAAGGCTGAATGACTCAACAGACACACTTATGGACTTAACATCAGACAAATATTTACAGACCAAGCATGACGCAGCAGTGGCCTGCAGCACTTGAATGCCCGGCACACAGTAAGTGCTCAAACAGTGTCTGTCCAGTGACTCGTCAGACTCGGAAACGCAATTACAGCTCTGCGTTCACAAAGGATATGGGCCGACATGCCCCTCTAACCCGACGAAACCCCACGGAAGTTCAATGGGTGTCGCTTGCGGTTGTCGTGATGGGAAGGCGCCGGCATCTGTAAACGGGGATCGTGCATTACTCATGGGGCTACTGTAAACACGAAACGGAAAACTGCAGGGGAAGTGCCTGGCCCGACATCTGACACAAAGCGGACACCGGTAACAGCAGTGAATTGCGATCATGACAAAATCACAACGGCCTGTCACCTGAAATCGAGCAATGGCTTCGGGACCGCCAGCTTTCCTGAGTCACCCCCTGACCCCACAGTCAATGGCAGCACGGGGAGGCCTGGATCAATGCAACCGTGACTGTTTCGTCGGATGCTGAAAACAAAACGTGACTGCCGCGACAAGTTTAAACAGGGAACTGGTGGCGGGCATTTGGCCGAGTGAGCACAACACAGAGAGAAGCTGCAATTGAAGAAAGCATTATTTTCTGCCATGCTGTACAGGAGGGCAGGTAAGGACTGATAAAAGTGGGTTCAAGTTTCACGGAGGGAATTTTCTTTTCTTAGGATAGCACTCTAACCCATTCCTGACCTTTCCTCGAGACATAAAAAGGGATTTGAAAACAGCAAAGAACCCACGAAAATCACCGTCGAACTCTTCTTTCCCACCAAGTCTCATCAACTTTTACTCCCCGACCTGCCGCCCAGTGAACGACATCCTGCAACACGCGCACCGACTCCCAGAGTTCTGCCAGCGACAGCGAGGCCGGGTGCACCAAGGGCAGCCAGGAACCCTGGCTCCTGGAGGTCTGGCGGCCCCGTGTCAGGCAGCGAGCACAGCGCCCACGCACAAGGAAACCAAGCCCCAGAGCGGGGCCGTCGCTGAAAATCACGTGATCCAATCAGCATCTGATCTAGCACGTGGAGGGACCGTGCTGCTGCCCGGTGTGCAGAACTGCCAGGGCAGCATCTGCACCAGGTCCAACACGAGAACCCGCCGCGCCTCCTGCGGCCTCCGCAGACAGCCGACGGCACCGGCTCACCCTGTGTGGGACGTCCTGTGTCAGCCAGCGTCCCCGGCGGCCCCTGCTCTGTGCCAGAGGTGGGAGGGAGAAAACTCTGTGCACAGAGGGGGGAAGCACACGCCCGAAGTTCCAGGTCACCCGTTAGGCTTCCTGACGTCCTCAGGACACCATCTTGACTCCAGTTCGGATTTCAAACCTTTTTGTGACCTGGCCCGGTACCTGTCCAGCCTCATCTCCTGACACCTTCCCCACTTCCACCTGTGCCTGGGGTTCCATCACAATGAACTACTCTAGCTTCCCACCTTCTCTTTACCTCCAAGTGCCACCCGCTGTCCCTCCACTCCTCAAACTACTTCCCCTGCTTCCCTCTTAACCTGTCACCTTCTCCTCCGACTTTGCAGGTTGCTTTAGAGAAGCTCCTCCTCCTGGAAGTCCAGGCCTGACTGCTGCACTGACCTGCCTTCCTCTCTGTGGCTCTGCCCAGAGGCCAGCGTGGTACCCAGCAGCCACACGCCTGTGGAGCACTGGGATATAGCTGGTGTCACGTGCTAAAACGGCGATGTTCTGGACATATCAGGTTAAATAAAATGTCAACAAAATTAACTTTGCTGCTTCTTTCTGCCTGTTCCAGTGCTCTCGCCAAGGGCGGGAATTCGCTCATCGCCATGTCCTTGTGCCCAGCAGGCAGAACAGGACCCAAAGAGCAGCTCAGTAAATGACGATGAGCCTAGAAAGCCAGGGACTCGAATCCAGGCCAGTGTCCCCGCCGAGCCGGGGACAACGGGCAGCGACCCAAGGCTTCTCAGCGGTGTGTGTGTATACGTGTGTGTGTAAGTGTGGGAGGGCTGTACTTGGAGGCTTTTCAGGCCACAGAGAGCATAGCAGGTCTCGGTGGGCAGGACGTGGACTCAAGGAAAGGCCACCCACAGGCAAGGACCCGCAGGGACCACGGCTGGGGCTCCACACAGGGCAGCAGACATGCTGGAGGGCCAGTGAGAGCCCAGGGGGACCCATTCTGCCTCTCCTGACTGTCTCCAGCAGTCCCCAGATGCCAGAGTGACCTTGTGCTGGGGAAGATGGGAGTGGAGGTCGTCCTACAAGTAGAGAAGGCCGCCCACTGACGAAACACGCTTTGTCACCCGTGGAACCGACAGAGTCCCTCCCACGTCGTACTGCGGGGCGCACCCCTCCCAGACCATGTACTGCAGA
The DNA here is from genome assembly GCA_030015415.1 of Cynopterus sphinx. Classification (NCBI taxonomy): domain Eukaryota; kingdom Metazoa; phylum Chordata; class Mammalia; order Chiroptera; family Pteropodidae; genus Cynopterus; species Cynopterus sphinx. Next base: position 1,812,341 of record CM057383.1, on the reverse strand, counting down.
GGTCACGTGACAACCGCCATGGAGGGGAACCCTCTGCCTTCGTAATCACGGGGACGTGGGCTTCCTGAATACGAACGAGTGGACAGACAGGAACTGCTGCTTTGCCGCAGTCCGGGAAGAAGAGCTTGGAAACGAAGGCGAGGCAGGCGGTACAGGTGATTTTTTATTAAAATTGCAAGAGGGAGAGCAATTACCTCCCCACTCAAAAACACAGCCTTCGTTCCGGGGCATATTTACAGACGATTCAGACTCGACGTGGTCAGGAGCAGTCAGAACGATTACGCTGAGCGCTGGAAAGTCTTCTGTCAGGTACGGAGAAAAACAGCTCCGGGATCTTACGGCAGCACATGAAACAAAGCGACACTTGGCAGTCTCCGGAAACCAGGGGTGTCTGTCTACCAGTCGCAGCGCGACTCCTAACCAGCCTCGGCACCCAGCCACTCCGTCCTCCCCCCAGATCCGCCGCGCTCACGGGAAGGAAGGAAGGCTGCAGCTTTGGCCAGAATTCGTGTGTGAAAACCTCAGACACAGGCCAAAACCTAGCGGCCGAGACGGGCCTAAGAGAGAACTGCCCGAGAGCTGAACTCCGGCCAAACCCGTGGACCCTAGGCGCCAGGCTCAAGCTGACCGAGCTTACAAAACAGGGTTCGCAGAGTAAACTTATCGCGTAACCAAGGCCGTGGGGACGTGTCTCACATGGGCCAGAGGGAAACAAACGACTCTCCAACCACTCCGACAGCGTCGCTCTCGATCCCCGAACTGAGATACCATCAGCCGTGGATCCGATTCACCCCCGCCAGCCACGCTCCTCACTCGGTGGCCTGCCTGTCCCAGCCGGGGCTGCCACTCCCGGGACGTGACTGCCGCTCGGGGCCGTGTGTGGCGTGGGAAAGGCCGGCCCTCCCGTGGAAGAGACCACAGGACTGTTCACTGCCCGTGCTGTCCCTCAGGGTGGCCGCCTGCCATGTATTAACATTTTTAAAAAATTAATTAAAAAATCAATAAAATGAAAAAAATCGATTCACGTCTTGTCACCTTTCTCAAGAGCTCCAGCCACAAGCAACGTAGTGACTCGACTGTTTCTAAACGTGCCACCCCTTACGCGTTTGCTGCCCCCGCAGACCCCCCTGTGTGCCTGGAATCGTCTAGGGGGCCCTCCCCTGCTTCCCACCATGGGAAGAGTCACCATGTGACACAGTCTCCCTTCGGAGGGCCAGCGAGGGTGGGACGGGGCTGACTTCATTCTTGGAACTCGAAGTCGCTGCCCCGGGAGAAGCGAATGGCAGGACACACGCCTCCTCCCCCACGCAGGCCACCTGGGGGTGACATCCCACGCTCCTGCCCCATCTCATCCCCCTTACGAAAGGCCAACCTGTGAAGGCATGACAGCAGTGAACGACAGTAAACTAAATAAAAAGAGAAAACAACACCCAGATCTGTGCCCCAGGGATAGCTTTGCCAAGAGAGCGCCAAACATTTGGATGGCAGCTTTGCTCGTCACACTTGACTCCTGAAGTCACATCAGTGACAGCGTCAAATGCTCCCAGAGCCTCCGGGAAGCGCAGACACGCACTGTGGCCTGCAGGCTTGGTGTCAGGCCAGCGCAATCGCGGGTCTGCCGACTTCTGGAAGGAAGCAGAGGCCCAGAGAATGGCTGGTGTCAGCAAGAATTAAGATCACAAAGAGCCAAGCTAGTCACAGCTGTGTGAAACGCGGGCCTAAGGGCACACGAGGAGGACATACTGCGGCGCTATCCGATGAAACCAAAGGTACTCATGGCACGGACACATGTGCACCTGGTGCCCACGGCATTCTTCAAGACAGCCGGACACTGGACAAAGCCAAATGCCTGTCGACGGTGAAACGGGTGACACAACACAGAGGCTACACAGCAAAGGAAACAGACTTCACCCACCCAGAACACCGATTCGCAAAAAGTGGCAAGAAACGTTGCAAGAGTACACATGCGAGTGTACGTTGTGTAACACCGTAAAACCTTAAGTGGAGAAGGAACAGCCTAGGTACGAGTGCCACGTTATCAGGGGACAACCCTGAGGCCCGTCATCAGGGGACAACCCTGAGGCCCGTACGCTTCGGAACCAGCACCGGCCAGGCCGCCCGCGAGCCCAGGCACCAGAGCTGGCAGCCGTGAACACCACCTTTCACTAGATCGTCGTTTTAGAGAAACGGAAACAGACAGTGAACTCCAGCTCCAGAAACACGCCTCGATCCTGACCTTTACTTGGGGGGTAAAAAGCTGCTGGGAAATCGGGGGAGGTGAAAGGAAAAGGCGAACTTTGGCACGGCAGCTGCCACACGCCGGCAGCAAAGAGAGGCCCCCGTGCCCTGTTCCAGGAAGAGGTGCAGGGGAGCAGGAGGGGGCCTGGCCAGGGGTCCCCCGACACCTCCGACACAGCCTCACTCTAGCTCTGCCCCCTCCGACCAAGGAGCTCAGATGCCAGGCAGGAGACGGGCTACCTCGGGAGAATGATCACAGACAAAACGGGACACTGTAGCAAGAGGCGCCCACCCTTCATGGGGAGAAGTGGGGGAGCGGGGGAGGCCCCCGCGCGGGACCAGGCTCGGAGGCCGGGGCGCAGAAGCAGCCGCAGAGGCTGGGAAGGCGACCTTCAGGCGGAGTGAGGTCAGCCTTCCACATCTGTCTCAGTCCCAGAAGACAATGGAATCACAAGCCAGGCCGATTTCCCCAGGAAACGAGGATCAGGCCACTGAACTCCACTTGGGGAACATAAACAGGGGACAGGACATGGCCTCGCCGGGCCCGCAGGCTGACGAGGCGCGCTAAGCAGGGCTCAGCTTCTGGAGGTCCCGGGGGTCTGCCTGGAGCTTCCACCGCTCGCACCCATTCTGTGGTCTGTCCCCACGCCTGACCCCGAAGGCACTGGCTCGACCGCCCCCCTGGGCCCTCCTGGGGGCCTTTCCGCTGTTGACTGTGTTGCATGCATTCTTCCACAGGGTGACAGGAGACTTTGAGCAGGACACACTCTGAAAAGGGGGAGCACCATCATTCCATCCAGGCCTCCCGGTTCCCTCCTCACACCCACGTCTCTAACCCCGCAGTGTCGCCTAGGGCAGACGCCAAACCGACCTGGTAGATAGACTGTGACCTGAGTCCTGGTCCTCCGGGGCTGAGCCTTCCGGTAAAACAGCGCAGCAGTTAGAAATCTCCAGTTTCTGAATCAGACAGCATTTAGCCAGGCTCCACCAACCAGAGCACGGCCTCAGGAAAATCCCTTCAGCTCACCTGCTTCGGCTTCTTCATCCACAAACTAGGGGTGATGGGGTCACACGCAGGACCTGAGTGCCTGCAGCGCCCGAGAGCCATCACGGGTCCTCTGGTTCTCAGAGGGGCTAGACCGTGAGGAGCTGTTCAGAAACACCGCCGCCCAGCACTGTCCAGTCAACGGGATAAATCTTTTCAGATCTAACAATGGCGGTGATGAGGAAAAACTCAAGAAAAAAACAACCTTCCTAGCTCACACCAGCCTTTCATTCACTAGTACGTTGTTTTTCTCCCCCCGTCCCCATCACCATTTAAATTCTTGAAACTTTTCCCAATGTGCTTCTCTGACTCCCCAAAGGGGTGACCTGGGCAAAGGCAGGGCCACACGGCAAGTGGCAGAGCTGGGTGCTCTGAGCCAGCTCGGTGGAGGGCAGTCACCCCTCTGCGCTTCAACGTTTGGGGTTAAATGGACCCGAGTGTGGAACCCCGGTTCTAAGGTGCAAGGGGAACGGCGGGCACGTGGGGGCAGCCTGCCCCTGTGCCCCTGCCCTGGGACTCGTGGCGTAGGGAACCTAGTATGAAACAAGGCCTCGAGGAAGCCCTGGCTCTCTCATTCCTGCGGGGGACTCACCTCCTGCCAGTTGGTCCAGCGAGGTCCATGTTCTGCCCCGCCCCACCCCAGCGAGCGGCCACACGGTTAGAGCGCGGGGTGGGACCAGTTGATTTCCAGACTCTGAACTGTTCCCAGAGACCGAACAACTACCGTGTGACCCAGATACTCTCCTGAGCATCTGAGACAGAACTACCTCGGCTTCCAAAGACAGCAGGAGCTACATGCGGAGTCTAGAAGGGCATCTACGGTCCCAAGGTCCCAAGCGTCCCAGAGCAAGTCACATTCCGCAAAGCACTTCAGCATCCACACCTTATGCAATGTTTACAACACCTCGTGAAATCACCATCGGTTTCCCTAATTTAAAGCACTGGAGACACTCACTCCAAGAGGTTACGTGACTTGCCCCAGGGCCCTAGGCCAACTGAGAGGAGCTTCCAGAACGCTGCTGACTGACGCCCCACTCAGGGCCAGGGGCAGCACGGGGCGCTCACCCGACTCCCGCTGCCGCCTCCTCTCATGGTCGAGGAAAATAATCATCTTGCCCCCCTCAATCCCCCAACACCCCCACTTCCTTCAAGCCCTTTCCCACTAAACTGGAGCTCCCCCCCGCCCCATCCCAGGGGTTCTGTCCACTCCGCCCACCAGGAAGCCGCTCAGCCGTCTGTGCAGAGCGTGGGGCTGTCCTGGCTCCCACCACCCTCGGCGTGCTGGCATCTGACATCTCTCAGCAGTGCGGGAGGACGCGCCCAGACCACCACGTCACCAGCCAGTGGTTCTAGAATCTTCCCAGAGGCCAGGGGGATCGAGGCGTGGATGAATGGTGGTGCTGGGATTGCCAGCGTCAGCAGGTGTCTGGGTTACACAATCCCTTCCTGGGCCTTTCGAGGGGGAGAGTGATGGCCGCTCTCTTCAGTCGGCCACTTACTTCTCAGCTCCTGCGTCCTGTCCCCGAGGCCAGGCCACACTGCCCTGCGATGGGACAGGAGGCAGCGGGGCGGGAAACGCAGAGGGAGAGGGACGGAAGCCACCAGGCTTGCTGAAGGCCTGGGGCACGACAGCTGGGAAGAAGCGTGAAGTTCAGCATCAGCGCCCCAAGCACAGCGGGGCCGGGTGACACGCCCGGCATCGGAGCTCTGCTTGCGTCCGCTTCGCCGAAAACGCACACAGAAGCCTGGATCCCACTGCACCAGAGGACAAGAGTCCACAAACGGGGCCAAATCTGACAGGTGCGCCGGCCATGGAGCAGGGGCCTGAGAGCCAGCCAGGGGCAGAGCGGGGACCAGAGATGAGGACTCATCAGGAGATGCAGACACACGGCCTCAGGCCTTCTTTCCCCCTGAACAGCACCCGCAGATCACACCCACGTACCCAGGAAGAGTGAGAGACAGTGAGGCGAGGCCATGGCACTGGACAGGAACACTGCAGAGGCCAGGCCAGCGGGAGCCCGGAGAGAAGAGGTGGCATTTCAGAGTGGCGGCTTCTGACGGCCAGAGAACCCGGACGGCCTGGCAGGAAGCGCGGGTCACTGGGCCAGACAGAGCAGTGGGCGAGGCTGGCAGTGGGTGGAGAGGGGCAGAGGCGGCGCAGGGTTCCTGTCACTGAGGGACAGCGACAAGGGCCGGACGCTCAGCACGAGGCAGGGCCGGCTCCTGCTGAGGCGGCTGGAACCCCCCTGGCTTCTGAGGGCCATTACAGGCTGTTTATTTTCAGGATCTGGGGGATGTGAGCATTTCTCCCCGAGGAAGGGCCTCAGACCATGTGGTTTTACTTCCTTTGTCTGTTCTCCATCCAAAGGAAAGAAGTTTCAAAGTCCCAGCTAATAAAACAAGACGGGGAGCAAGGGAACGGGCTCCCTGGGCCACCACAACTGAGGGGACGAGGCTGACCTCCCGCCCACATCGCCACCCAGACAGTCAGACCCTGGCCTGGCCCTCATCCCTGCCCCGCCAGTGACTCGGCGGCCTGCGAAGCGTCCCTCCCACAGGACACGTCGCCAGCCTGCGGCCGGACAGGCTGCGGCCGCTGGAAAGCCCCCAACGCCGAGGCCTCGGCCAGATTCTGCGTGTATCGGAGCCGTTTGTTCAGCTGAAGGGAGAAGAGTAGGCAGGAGACAAGGATAAACCCTAAGACGTGAAAAGAGAGATGCTCTGTCTCCCGCACAGAAGCTGCTGCTCTGAGGCTCGTGTGCGCGGCGCTCACTGCTCCGCAGAAGGGCGGCCACGCCACCACTCACTATTCCTCGAGAAACGCGGGGGCCGCACAGCCCGCGGGAGGGAAGGCAGCTCTGCAGGTTCTGCGAGCCCAGACCGCGCGGCCCGGGAACCGGGGCAGTTCCGGCAGCCCAGGGACTGAAGACGGGCGCTGTGCAGTGAGAGCGTGAGTGTGGTGGCAGGGGAAGGCCGCCGCCTGGGCCCTGTCACCCGCCCGCACTGTGGTCCTCGGTGCGTCACTTCTCCCCTGAGGTGCCAGATGTGTAATTCCGTGACGCGCTGTCCTTAAGACACTCTGCACTTCGGCGATCTTCCCAAGGACGGACTGTGGCCGCACGTTCAAACGCACGTGACGTAACGAACTCATTTCCCAGAGGAAGCTGAGAACCCCGCGCGGAGGTCGCAACAAAACCCACGAACGAGGAGCTATAATCCTGTTCCCAACACAGAAACCAATATTCAGTAATGGCAAGAAGTAATTTTTAACTAAAAATTCCACCGCGTTTCCCTGGCTTGGATTTCTCAAAATAGATTGAATTTCTTCACACCCTGAAGAAAGCGACAGGTCGTCAGTGGGCACAGGTGCTCCAGGCAGAGAGGCCCAGCAGGCAGGGCTGGGCTGGCTGGCGGGGCTGGGCCAGGGGATGAGGGCGAGACGAAGGACAGACAGGACAAACGGCTAAGGGAGTCACGATGCCTTTCATTACTGGTTGACAGTTCTTAGAAACACAATTCCTCTGTACGAAATGCACGAAAAGGTGTCTTACCAGGATACGGATTGCTCGGACACGTAACGCCACGTCCTAGAAAATGGCGCACTGAAGTCGACGAGGCTGCTCCCGTTCACCTGAGCTTGGCCGTGTGTGTGGATGCCACTGGCCTGTGGTTTCACTTCAGCACTTAGTCACACAACACGAAGAAAAGCCTCATTTGTTCATTAAACAGAAACAGATGGTCACAAACACGCTTTTCAAAACAGCCCGAGACAGTTCTTTAAGCTAATCCCAGAGCTTTGAAACAGGAAGAAATTTACGTCAACTCTGCCAGTCCCACCCCCCAACCTCTCCCTGCAGTCCTCTCAGTGTGCTGGACGGGCACGCCAACGAAGCTCCTGCCGGGCCCCCGGGCCCTGCTCCCGTGGCACACGCGTTCAGCGTGGCTTCCTTCTGTGCTACGGACTGCTGCTTTGCCTGGCATCTGACTGAAGGCCCGTGCACACACACGTGCACAACGCCAGCTTTCAACAACGTCTTGCTGCCCAGGTGGACACGCCAGTTTTTTTCTGTCTCGTCACCAAGAACCGTGCTCAGCACTCAGCAGGCTCTCCGTAAATAACCACTCCACGGATTAATTGTGCTGCCAGGATGGCTTTCTTTGCAGGGGACCCCAGAACAGCTCTTCTCCTGCCACCTCTGTGACCGTGTCTGAACCTGCGAATGTGTCGCCCATGAGGAAGGCTGCAGGCCTGCTCTGCTCATTCGATGAGCTCAGGTCTACACCTGTTACTTCATCAAGCTGGAGGGGGGGGTTGAGAAGCACCTGCCTTTGGTGCAACGTCCCTGGAGCTACTCAGGTTTTAACAGTCCTCATCAACCACCACCACCACCACCACCACCACCACCACCACCACCACCACCACCACCACCACCACACACACACACACACACACACACACACACACACACACACACACACACACACACACACACACACGCGGCGAACCTGCACCCCACAGTCCATTCTTACCAAGAACTCAAAATGTTTTGGGGGTGTCACTGCGCTGCTGCGAGGTGAAAACGTCAGAGTGTAAATCTTGGCTTTTGAAGCTGATTTCAGAAAGTTGGAAATACTCAGGGTAAAACCAATACAGAGATCAGGCCCCTGCTTCGGCCCTGCGCCTAATTCCCTTCCTGACCCTGGGCAAGTCCCTTCACCTCCGTAAACTGGGTGGGGTGATCCCCCAGGACCATCCGCAGCCACGAACACACGACAGCGAGCTACTGCTCAAGGCGCCCGTGCTCCTCCATGTTGAATACATCAGTCCACACGCACAAGGTGGTGTGAGGCAGCCCCAACGGTGGCCCTCGACGGCACTCTGCTAGGTGAGAAGCAGCCAGACGCCAAAGGCCACGCGCCATGTGATCCCGTGCGTCTGAAGTCCTGACAGAGGCAAAACCATGGCGACAGACGGCAGAGCAGGGACCGCCAGGGGCCGGGAGTGGGGGCGCTGGCCTCACAGGGGCTCAAAGGGACTTTCCGAGGCGACGGGACTCCCGTGTGATGACTGTGTGATGGTTACGTGACGGGGGCCTCTGACGACACTCACTGAACCGCACGGCGAAAACTGCTGAGTTCACTACTGTAGGCAGATTATCCCTCCGGAGCGGATTTTAAAAACTGAACGCGATAACAGAAAGATAACATTTTTGCTAACTTTCCATCCTCTTACTCCTTCCACATGGCTGTTCTCTGTCCCTTGGTAGCTCACACGTTTCTGAAGCCTCTGGCTACCTGGCCTCTGGGTTCCCTCCGGGCGCTCCCTTGTCCTCAGGACACCGTGACACAGGTTCGTGTCAGGAACGTGCTCTACAGGTGACGCCCCTCCCCCAACTGCTACCAGTCCTCACACCCCAGGATCCTGTCTGGCTCATTACAAAAAAGAACTGACGAAGGACACTGGGTGAACTACACATGATAATTCTTTTAAAAAATGTGAAGGAAAGGAAAAGTGAGAGATGCTGGCCCACACTTCCTGTCCTGCAGGGTCGCGGTTTACCTCGGGCCCGTCCCTGGTCCTGCTAAATCACATTCCAGCTTCCCTCCCGCCAGGGCCCTGGCCGGACCAGCAGCTGTTAACATCTTCGGCCGCGGTGACCGTCCTCTGCCGTCATTCCCGCAGGCATTCCCCTGCCCACGCCGACTGCCTCCCAAGCACGCTCTTCTCCATCACGAACTGAGGGTCCCCAGGGCAGGCGTCTTCTTATCAGGATTCGGCTAGGTCAGTTTTCTCCCGCTGTTCCCTCAGCCTCCTCCCCAGGGTCCCCGAGTCCCAGCCAGGATGGAGGGCCTGCAGAGATGCACAGTTCTCTGATTAGTCACTAAACATGCCAAACACCCCGGTGGACTCTGGGGATCAGCGGTTCCACTCCGAGCTTCTCAACTGCTCCTGTGTGTCCAGGCCCGTGCGGCAAGCCATCCTCGGCCAGCCACCAGCTTTTGGCACGTCCAAGAGTCCCCAGAGACTCCTGTGCCAAATGCAGCACAGACGGGTGGACGTCAAGTGTCCGTCCTCGCCCTCGGCCTGGTTCTCAGAGCCTGGGCGCCTTTCTCCATGAGAGACGTGGAGGCCACCCCCACTCACAGAACAGAACTTCCTTAGTCCCACAGTTCAAGCTCGCCACAGTCTGTCCCCTTTCCCTTGGACGTCTGTCCTCAGGACCCCTGCGCCAGGCCTCCCCGCGCCTTCCCATCACACTCATGGGATGCCTGTCCGGCTTCCTCCACTTCTCCAAGCAAACGCTTTAAGCCTCCAAGATCCGCTCAAATGCCACCCCCTCGATGTCACCTCCCTCTCCGCTCTGTGCTCCCCGTGGCCTCTGGCCCAGCTCTTGAAGAGAATTGCCGTCACCTGCTTCGACGTGTGAGAGCCTGACATCCCCACACTCTCTTCACAGACCCTGAGCAGGACCGACCAGCCCCACGTGAAAACCGGGAACCCTGGCGACCTGTCTTCAGGGCCACCCCTCTCTGCCCGGGCCCGTCGGGCGACCCCTGCAGCGCCCACAGTGAGAACCTGCCTTCCTCTGGAGGGGCAGCACGTCCAGCTCGACTCAGCCACCGTGGGGATGCTGCCGAGGAGGGTGACTGCCTGAGCGTGAGGCCACGTGTGTGTCAGGGTCCAGCGCTTACGCTCACGGCCCAGGGCTCCAGCCGCACACCGGCGGTCGACTTTCCGCCCACCACACCTCTACTCGTGCTGCCCTGTCTGCTGAGGCCTGGTACGACCTGACTACGTGACGAGTCCGCCTGCCATTTCCGTCCCAGGCGTTGTCCATGCGATCTCAGCACGGTCCTGCTGACAGGACAAGCCTAGAGGCTCCGTGGGGACTGTCTGTTGCAGACACAGCCTATGACACCCCTCGGGTCACTCCCCACCCGAGTACAAGGCAAGTCTGAACGTGGGGCCCGAGTTTATCAGTACAAAGCCCCTCCGACACCACGGCCACCACAGAAACGAAATCACAACAGAGGAAAGCTCTCACCCTTTGCAGACGGGAGGGCAGACAGAGCGAGGTGAAGGAAGGGGCAGGGAGGCGAAGCCACACCCTGCTGCACAGGCCAAGTTCACGCTAAGTTCACTCCGCATTCAAGGTCCTCTCGGGGCAGAACTTTGGGACGAAGCCTCGCACCGGAGAACAAGGTGTTAAACCCCACGGGTTGTAAAGGGGGACGAAACCTGGGCTGTGCGGACACCCAGAGCCAGCCTGGCTCCACCACTAACCGGCTGGGTGGCCCTGGCCAAGTGACAAACCCTCAGCCCCTGCGTGGGCCTGGCCACCTCCACAGGAAGCTAAAACGAAGCCCTTTTTAGACCTAAAAGGCTAGGAGTCTAAGGTTCTGTGTACACAAGTCAAAGGACAAACAACACTACTGAACAGACTTCATGCCCTGCACTGGGGGACAGAGGAACGCAAAGGCCAGCCTCACTCCGTCACAGTGAGCTCCCGGCAGAGCCGACGAGAGCGGCAGCGACCGTCCCGTTACGAATGTGGAGAGACTAGACACCATGACCAAGGGCAAGGGCTCTGACCGTTAGTTAGCACTTGGGATCCCGTTGACATGCACAACCTACGTGGCGGGTGGCGCAGAAACGCGCCTTCTGGTTGCTGTCCCACTACGACGCCTGGTGACTGGCTGAGGCAGGCGGCACTGTCCTTGTTTTAAAAGTGAGGAAACTGAGGCTCAAAGAGGTAACTCTGATCAGGTCACGGCAAGGTGACAGGAGTCACACCCTGGACTGTGGCCCCAAGGCCACGGCCTTTCCTCTGTATTCTAACATTTCCCTCACACCTGGAAAACAAAGCATTCCACATACCTTGGCTATCCAGGGAAAAATGACAACGAAATACAAGAGTTTTAAAAAAGGCTCTTGTTGTAAATCTCGAAAAACAAATGTTCTGTTTCCCCGTTTTCTTAACCGGGGAATGCCGAGCATAACTGCGCTTAACGCTCGACTCCAGGCCACACCGAGGTGTGTCTCTCCTGGGACGCCCCGCACAGTGGCGAGGGACACAGGACCGCCAGCCACCACGCGAGACCCCATCCTCCGGGCCCTTCTTCTCCCTGCTGCCCGCTGCTCCTCCCCGCAGTCCTCTTCCTCATCTCCCGTCTGGCCTGGGCGGGGGGCGTAGGTGGGGGCGCCTGGGCGGGGACTTTTCTGTGACTTCCAGTCCGTGGATATGTTCCAGATGGCGGAGGCTGCTACATAAGTGGAGCATAGTTATGCCTACGAGAGGAGGGGCACATCATAAAGGGGTTACGGGGGGTGGAGAGAGGGGGTGGTGGAGTGAGGAAAGGGCCAAAGGGTGACAGTTTCCTGAATCGGCCAAGTTTGACAGCAGCTTTTAAACCGAAGAGACATGAAGTGTAGAGTAAGGAAGAGAGGGACTACGTGGCGATAGGAACTGTCAGCTGGTGCAAAAAATGGCAGTAACACGTGCCACTCACAGCGGGCGCGCTCCTCCGTGCCCGGCACGGGCCGATGTGATCTCTGAACGCGTGATTAATAACGGCTTAGTGTCACCCCAAATTTCAGAACGAGGAGGGTGGGGACCTGACTGAGCTCGGAAGATGAAGATGAGAGTTCATAAGCGGCATCACCAGTGGGATCTGAACCCTGGACACGGACGCCAACGCCACCCAAGCTCCTTCCACCATGTCATGCTGCCTTGAAACCCTCTCAGAAAAGCGGCCAGCAAATCCACAGAAACACTCACAAGGCCAAACGCCAGACAGAAAGAAGCGCATGAGATGACACGGTCCACGAGGCAAACGAAACAAAACCGACTGCCCCATGGGCGTGGAACGCCATTCCAGCAGAGACGGGCAGTGGGCTACGAGCCAGCAGCAAAGAACGCCAGACAGTGGCGGCCGCGAGGAAAAGCGAGCAGGACAAGCATGCTCTGCGAGGCAGGGTTTTCGCTGGTGCCAACAGCACCCAGCAGGAGCTCAATGAATACTTTTTTGACCGAAAGGACACTCAGAAAGTGCAGAGTGGTGCTAGTTTAGATAGCAGAGTCAGGAAGATACGCGGTGGTGGTGGAGCAACATGTGCAAAAAGACTTAGGAACTACGCGAGTCATAAAGGCTACCTGTCATCACTGCGAGAAATGACCCAAAACAGACGTGCGACTAGTCTTTCCGGGTCTGTTTGTACAGAAGGCCCCACGCCTAGCACAGTGGACGGCCAAGGAGGCCCTGCAGGCTGGCCCACCACCCCCACCCTAGGTGCCTCCAGAGCTCGGAGCAGCGGCAGCCACAGCAAGTTCAGCCTCCACGTCCTTCCTAGTCGTCAAAGGATCCAGAAAAAAGTCCCCCTCAACCAAGGCATCACCAGTCCTTCTCAGACCTTCTCCTGCATGGGAGGATTCCAGCTTTGTACTCAAATCAAGCCCAGTTCCTGGGACCTCTATTAGTAACATCCTATCGCCACCTTGTACTGGACCCCAGGCCACGAGCTGCAAACTGTGGAGGCACCCAACACGCATGCCTGCACGGGATCCTCCTGACGATCCTGCAGAGCGGGAGACAGAAAGTAGATGGCCCAAGGCCACGCTCCCAAGAGGCCAAAGCTCACACCAAACCCGGGGCCTGCATGGTGCGCGCTTTTACCTTCTACATCACGTAAGTGTCCCCTGGATGCTGGCGAAACGCAGATGAACTCATCATGTCGCCACGTAAAACAAGCACTCGCTTCCGCAGAACAGCTAAATGACCAGTCTCTGCCATTCTTTTCGTGGCGCCCTACAAAGGACCGACGCGCACTGTTTTTCATTCATGTCACATTCCGACTGTACTGCTGATACACTCACATTCAGTCCATGCCCTGCTCTTCCCACACACGAGGGGTGCCTGGGCCAGTGCTCCGCGCACAGCCAGGAAGCATCGTCCACACTGGGCAGTTCCCGCTAGTAACCGTCCTCTCACCAAGCGAATGTCAGGGCCACTGAGGCAGAAGAGCCTCAGTGTAGCGTGCTGTCACGTCTCTCCCATGGGTGCTAACCGTGTTCCACTGGCACCACGGACCCCAGAACTCTGCTGGAGGATTTTACAGGCCCGCTCTGCACTTGGTATTCCAGAATCAAGCATTTTCACTTATGTTATTCTTAACAGCTCGTTAAGGTCCTCTGTATCTGAAGGCCTGAATATGTTAAAATTCTTTGAATGACTTTATAGAAAAATTTACACCAATTCCCAAAAGAAGGCTTCATATACGTACTTCATAAAAACTAACACACATGCACCTCCTCTCATTTGAGGAAACAAAATCTGCTGTCTGCTTTTACCGCACTCTTTCTTAGTGACTTATTTCTGCTCCTGACAACTCCACGGTGAGGCCAGGAAGGCCTGCATTCACAGAATCCTCAGCGACCAGCACAGTACACCATCAAATAGCTTGATGAGTCAGTGAGCAAGCGAATGAGTGAATGAATACACACCAGAGTGACCTAGTTCTATACTCATTCTTCCTCAAATTAGATAAAAACACGCTTCAGCTTCTCTAACCTCATTCCTCAACCCCCACTTCCCTGCAAAATACTGTATATCTTTGCCTTTTTACCAAACCAGACCCTGAAAGGATTTTAATTAAATCCGTGTGCATGACATACAGTAAGCAGATGCTTTTAAACAAAGCATCATGTCAACAGTTCCTTCTCTGATTAAGTCACATTTTCCATCTGGGTTCCATACCAATCGTGATTACAATCTATGAACAAAAATGTGCACTATAAAACCGTTTTTCAAGGCAAGACACTCCTGTTCTTAGGGGCTGGAGTGCAAGCCTGTTAATCCGTACGCCTTCTCACCACTGACACCTAAAGCCGTCACTCGGGGAAAGTCAAAATAAAGAAAGCCTATGAGGCTGCTTACATGCAACTTTGGTGGACAAAAAAAAATTTTATTTTTTATGTTACTTGGCTTGAGTTACATCCATGCAGGAGCTGATCCTCACCAAGGTCTCACACCTAATGGTCTGCATACTCATCTGACAGTCATCACACCATCCAAAGCTGTTTCCCTAACAGCATGTCCTCCGGAGAGGGTAATTTCACCCATCAAGGAGGTGGGAAAAGAAGGGGAAGTTGGAGCAGAACAGGAAACAGAAAAGCACGATAAAATGGCGATCGGCTGTGGGTTCTCCCCCTGAATCCATCCGGGCCTTACCCTGAGCCACAGGCCTTTGGGTCACCTGCTGGCAGCGGTCTAGCCACCAGCTGTTCTTCCCAAAGGCTTTAGGAAGAAGGCTCGGAGAGAGCCGAAGCCACACTGTGCTCCGACACAGGATGTCATTCCAGGCCGGGCCAAAGGCAGCGCAGGCACCCCGGCCCCTGAACACCAGGCTGGGCACGGCTGCTCCTGTGCTGGGACTGTTCACCGTCTGGATCCTCTCAGAAGAGAAGGCTCACAGCAGCAGACCATCAGAGTTACTATGACACCTACTGCACTTACTCAGCAAACACTGACCCAGCACCAGCGAGGCTCTGGCGCTGGGATGGGCGCCAGGAGAGCACCCGCCAGCCTCAGCAAGAGACTGACCCGGCACTGCCCACGGTCCAGGCCGGATGAGAGTCCGTCTGTAAACCACCAGAGCGTGCCCCCATGGATCGCAGTCCAAGCAGAACATCTACCCCTGCGGTCTGGCCAAAACGCCGTGTTTCATTCCACCTCTGGCCTTACTTCCAAGACAAGAAACACATACACACCGAACCCCCGTGAAACGTACACTGCAGTGCCATCTATTTTTTGCATGAGGAAACTAAGGCTAAAAAATGTTAACCGACTTGCCCAGAAACACAAGCTGCCACGTGGTGGAATCAGACTTGCAGTTCACACGCACCCGTCAGTGACAAAGTTCTCTGTCTGACACGCTCCCCTAGACATGAAACTTACTAGAACCCTAACACGCGCAGCCGTGGACTCCTCTACCCGCCAGGCCCTCAGCCCTCTCTTTTGCCTCTCGAATTCATCCCCCTGAGGCCCAGATCGAAATGTCATTCCGTGTCTTCTCTCTTCCCTTGCTTCGGCCTCGTGTCTGGCAGAAAGTGGGTGCTTAGGAGATGCTGGCTACACTGAAAATACACACGTGCACAGCAGGAAGGTTGTGGTGCTTTTACTTTGCTGAGGCATGAGCATTCCCTTAAATCAATTTCGTTTCACTGAAGTAGGCATGTACGTGCTCAACTCCAGCTACGGGTGTGAGGACTCAGACCCAGGCCGCGGCTCAGCACGTGCAGGGGCCTACCAGAAAAGCTCTCACCGGAAACTGCCGGTAAATGAAGAATTAACGTGTTACATGCCGAACGGTTCAACCAAAATTCTGCGGCATCATCGCTCACTATTGGTAAAACATCTTCCTGGACATGTGCCGAAGGAAGAACGAGGATTGTCGTCCTGACAGATAAACGTGTGCGCTGATTAATGTTTGGTTTGGGAGCGTAGGTCTGTGCTTGCTCTGACATTTAGAGAGATCTGGGAAAATCTCGTCTATGTGCCACTGGGAAATTGTCTAGTTTTTTCATCCCGACTTGATTCCTTTCCATAAAGCTCCACAAAGTAGTTGGAAATGGAAGAGCTGGATTCAAATCCTGCCCTGCTTCTCCCCAGACATGTGGCCTTACACCTCTCTCTCTGTATCCTCTCTCTTAAAAATGAAGATGCTGCCTGTTTAAGTTTTTGTACCAGTTAGATGGGCTGGAATGGCTGGCACACAAATGGAGCTCAGTCAACGGCAGGTGAAATGGAATTCACTTCTCTTACCTTCCAAGAAGCTGGACCTCAGTGTCCCCAAGTGTATAATGAAAGGAAGGTACCTACACCTTTGGGTGCTGTGAGAATCAAGAGGTCCTGTTAGTCTAGGGTCTGGCACATAACGAAGGCCACAGGAGGTCTGTTGTTATTCTCTCCCACACGTGAACATGGCTTCACTCTACCCAAAATACAATGAAATAGCAAAAAGATTAACAAGAATTATACTTCAACAGATCAGACCCCACCGCAGTGCCTATTTAAGTGGGGTAGCTGCTGTCAATAACTCTGAGTGCATCGCATAATCATGAAGCACAGAACAGCTAAGACTCAGATCCCAACACGATGACAAGAAATCCTGCCTACCCCACACTTAAAGCTTCCACACCAAGGGGTCGTCACAGCATAAAAATGGAATGTAATTCACCGTGTTAACAAGCTAAAAAAGGAACACCATATGGTCGTTTCAACTGATGCAGAAAAGCACCTGACAAAATCAAACGCCCATTCCCGACAGAAACTCTCGGCCGACTGGCAACAGAGGAGAACCTGGTAAAGGGCTCCTGCGAACCAGCGGCTGACGTCCTGCGTCACAATGACAGACGCAGTGCTGTCCCCTTAAGACTGGGAACCAGGCGAGGACACCCTCTCCCCACGGCTACTGAGCGTTGTGCCAGATGGCCGAGCGAGCGCGAGAAAGCAAGGGTGACAATAAATGAAAGGCAAACGGATTGGAAAGGAGGAGGTATAACTTGTGATTCAGAGACGACACGATCGCCTAGGCAGGAAACGGTAAGGAATCTACAAAAAAACTACCAGAGCCACCAGTAAGTTAGTTCAAAAGAGGAGAGAACGTTTCGTGGCGACGAAGATGTTTTATACGTGATTGTGGTGGCTGAGGACATGACTGCACGTTTTTCAGAATTCACCGAACTGTATTCTTCAAACTGGTACATTTTCTCACGTGTAAACTACACCCCAACGAGGCCAACCAAAACGGGCAGCATCACCGGACCGGACCGCTCCTCGCTCACGGGCCGGGCCGCGCCCCCTGCCCTCGCGCACACAGCACTGGCCTTGGACCTGAAGCACTCCAAGCCCTGCGCGGGGTGGGGAGCTTCTGGCCTGTAAATCGGAGAGGGCCGGAGAAAGACACTGTCAGTAACGCAGAGAAGGAAAAGCTTCCTCACGAGGTCGGATCAGGTGGCCAGGCGGGTCTGCCACAACGTGAGTGTGGCAGTGGCCCCACAGAGCCGGGCACACGGGGCGTCCAGCCACCAAAACCCCCACGTCAGAACCGAAGGTGTCAGACTTCACGGGGTTCCCCCCCGCTAGCCCTCTAACGTTCCAGAGAAGGAAACTGAGGCTCCAGGAAGGGGAAGGGACTTGCCCAAGAGAACACAGACGTTTCTGACGAACACCAGGAGATGAGCTTTTAGAAACAGAATACGAAGCAGCACCGTGTCATGTGGATGTGTAGTGTACACCCACACAATTAGGCAAGTAACCCGTGTGAGAGGTCACTAAGCAGCCCGTCACTGGGTGGCGGTTCTAGAAGCGCTGGACCCCGGATGCGCACCCAGCGTCGGAGGCCCTGCTCCTCACCAGCGTGCAGAAGCACCTCCTCTCGGGGAAGAGGGAACAAACCACAGGAAGCACAGCCAGACGAGCGCGCTGCACGCCAGCCCCGGGCCACACCCCCGCAACCACGCGGCAGGCGCGGAGTGCCACTCGCCTCCACCCCTACACCCTGCCATTCGCTTTCGTGCTGGAGTAACCGTAAGGCTACCTTCAAAGGCCACCCGCACGTGGTTTTTCTCAAAACGAGCACTCCCAGGACCACGGCAGGGGACTGAGCACGTGCGCGGGCAGCATGTCCTACTAGAAGGTGGGACTCGTCGCTGTCCTTCCTGCCGGCTCAGCACCCGGCCTTCCAACCACAGACGCTTCCTGAGTTCCAGAGGGAAGCAGAATCGTCCCGATCTTCCCGAAGGAGACATGGAGGGTGCTCTTATCTTAAATCTGCAACGTAACTGGGAACGGCCCCAACCCAGCCTGCAGACGGGAGGCACTGCTAAAATGTCTATTTTTACTTTTGAGAAGCAAAGTCAGCGAGCGAGATTCGCAGTCAAAGTCTGCACAGAATCGGGATTTCCCTTGTCTTTTTGCTAACCTTCCACACACTCACGCCAGAAACTTGGGTGTTTTCCAGGGTTCCCACCTCTTCCTCAGCCCACACAGCAAGGAAGTCACTGAGACTCGTCCCTCCTGCCTACTTCTCCAAACGAGTCCTTCTACCCCATTCCCCGCTCCTGCCCAGGCTTAGAACTCGCCCTCTCGCACCCACGCGCTAGCACCAGCCTCTCCCTGGTCCCTCCGCTTGTCTCCCCCACTCCCAGCCTCACAGGGCCCTTCCTGACTCAGATTGCTCAAAATCCTCCCTGTCCTCCCCGCTCCCCAGACACAAACAAGATAAGGTCTAAGCTCTTCAGCTTAGGGCAGAACTTTAAAAAATAAACTAGCAGACAAAGCACTCTCAGAGGAAAATAAACACCCTTTCCTCACAGGAAAGGAGTAAGGGGGGAGGCGTGGGGAAGCGAGAAAAGAGAATTTTAACTGCTAGAAATAAATTATAGCTCAAACACTGAAGCCAGAGCACTTAAGAAAAAGTAAAAGGCATTGTGTGTGTGTGTGGGGGGGGGGTAATAAGTTGCTTTTTTTTTTTAATTGCATCCATCTTTAAATTTCCCTTTAACTCTCCAGTGGAAAGTCTCCCTATTTTATAGATACTGAATTAAGATATTTTTAATACAGATAATTATAAAAGTAAATTCATGGTCTTTGTATCAGTAACAAGACCTTTAATTGTATTAATCTTCGTATCAGAAAAGTTATCAAAATATCCCTCAGAAGGCGGTCATCTGGCATTCTGCACAGCACGAGGGTAGAGGGCAGAAAAGTAACAGGCAGAGACGAGAACAAGTCAGGAGGCCAAGACGCCCAGCATCTTAATTCAATTCCTTGAGACTGGGATCGACTTCGTGTATCCCATCTTTATTCCATGGCACCCGATTAAGCTTCGGCTTATGAAAATGTCTAAACCTTCCTCCTAACTTTTAAAAAGAAACTCAGGCCCACCGACACCCTCCCGTGACCAGGGAGCCGGGACCCCGGAGCGGTCAGGGCACAGAGGCCAGACACCCCGCCCGGCCCCGCCCGGAGCCAGGCCTGCCAGCACTTGACAATCTTTAGCGCCGGGGCTCTCAACGTGGCACCGGTGACATGGGGCTGTCCTGCGCGCTGAGGGGTGGGGTATGTAGCAGCATCCCTGGCCTCCGGCTACTGGACGCCAACAGCACCCCTCCCCCCATTCTGTACATCTCTGGACCACGCCAACAGCCCCCGAGGAGGCAAGACTACTCAGGCCAATCCCACTGTCCCCCTCAAGGGACAGCACCACAGGCCTCGGCCTCACCCTTCAAAAAGGTTCTCAGGTGCCACCACCACGGCCACCCTCAGGCTCAGTCCCCGACAGAACAGCCTGAGGAGCTTTTTAAACGCCGCCATCACCCTGGCTGGCCCGCAGGCCCCACCTCGCCCCACAGCACCCGCACCCACACTGTGCCTCGCCTCCCCTGGCGGCCCTCTCCACAGCTCAGGCCCCCCCCCTTACTTCTCTACCATTTCATTCCCTGCTTCAGCCAGCCTCCCAGTCAGCCTCTGCCAGCGACAGGCCTCGGGCGATACAAAAGAGAGGCCGCTGTGATGACTGAGCACATCGGCCTCTGTGAGGAGGAGGAGAACAAGGCCTGCAACAACACGGAACCGGCATCGGGCCAGGATCAACCCAGACCGGCCGAGCGAAGGGCCAACGGGCCCGGCGCGTGCGCACGGCGAGGCCGCCTCTGTCGCCTGTCCCGAGAACACTCGGATGACTCTGTCCAGGGCGCCTGGCACGCGCTCCATCGCGCCACCCGCGGACGCAAGAACACGGGCCATCTGCCTGCCTCAAAGGCTCATCCAACTCAGTCAGGTTCAAAGCTCCAGGTCCCGGCTCCCGTTTGATTAATCCCATCATTAGTCACTCTGTAGCCGCGCACAGATGCCCGCCTCCCACAGAAGATGGAAAATTCCAGCGGGCACTGCATCAGGTCAAGGCGGCGAAACACCGCCCCTGGAGGAATCCAGCTCAGGGGGGAGACCGATTCGAGGCGGGGGGGGGGGGGGCTGGGGCTCTCCTGGGGGGCGGGGAAGCAGAAAAGCAGAGCCTTCTCCCGCCGTAGCCCTCACCACTACGAGCAAGTTCCTCTCTCAACACTTCCCCAAACAGGATGTGTCCTATCGGTGAGTCACGAAAAACAGGGTATTTCTAGAAATCCACTGGAAGGAAGGTGTGGGAGAAATTTTCTAAAGAGAGAACAAAAAGACAACGTGCAAAGCTCATAAAGCATGGGCAAGGCCGGATGTGGGCTCCATGGGCCCTCTGACACCTGGCCCCAGAGGGCTGACCAGCCGGTGATGTCACTCCCTCCCCTGCTCAATCCATCTTCCTCTTCTTCCTGCATCTCGGCACACCCGCCCACCTAGTCACACCCTGCGCTTCCTTAGAGGTCAGGGCCCAGCTTCTGGACAGTGCCTGCTTCGCAGCCAGTGAGTCATGCTGTCCCAGTCCCCTACACGGGCTTCCTAGGGCCCCCCCCAGGAAGCAGGCTCTGCAGGGACACTCAGCAGGCCGCCCTGAATCGGTCTAACGTGTGCACCACCTTCCCTCCCTCCACTAGGCTGTAGGAGCAGTGCCAGCTGCCAACCCTCCCGTGCCACAGGCTCCGGACGCAACGTTTTCTCATTGAATCCTCACGCCAGGTGAGGACCTAAACAGTATTATTGGTTCTCTCGTGCCATGGGTTTAGGAAGCACAAGCTCAGAAGCCTGGGAGGCGACACAGAAAGTGTCACGATGAAAAGCGTGGACTCAGGTCAGAGGCCGGGGCGGAGACTCGAGCTTCACCACTCGCTGAGACACCCTGGGAAAGTCACTGAACCTGAGCCTGCGTTTCCCCTTCCAACGCGGGGACGACAGCAGTGCGGACCCACAGGGCTGTCGCGGGATGAAATACATTTCACTTTGGTCAGGCACTGAGTGCCTGGCACAGAGCAAGCGCTCGTCATGTCAGTATTCGTTAAATAAGAATAAGGGAGCGAGCCTACTTGCCTGCGGCCATACAAGTATTAATCAGTGAAATCGGTATCTGAATCCAGGTCCAACTGTTCCAGCTAAGGAATCACATCAGCTCCTCCAGGGAACAGACCACCCTCATTCATCTCTGCATTCTTGACAAGCACACTGGTCCTGGGTACCACTGGTCCTGGGTACCTTAGAAGTGTTACTAAAAGAGTGGACGCTAAAAGACTTATAAAACTTGTTTCTGAAAAGAGATTTATCAACACCACAGAACTACAAAAGGAAAAAGGCCAAAAAGCAGGAAAGCCTCTCACCAAGACAACCCTATGATCTGGATTTCCACCCTGAGTTTATTCTGCAGGCCTTACCCAGTAAATGAATAAATTCCCACGGGATTATACTACAGACTGGAAAATGGGGGTGAAAGGGCAGGTGGCAACCACGGCTTCGCAAGCCTTCACTATCGGACAGATTCTTCAAAGCCCCAACACAACACCAGCCTTCGGGATAATGAAGGAATTACAATGACCAGAGAAACAAGATGGCTATCGCAGAGCAGCCCTGGGGGTTCGCCTCCCAGCCCTCCCGGACAACAATCAGATGACTCAGTCCAAAGCCTCTTCTCTGAATCTCTCCATTGTTAACTACTTTGGTCCTCTGAGTAAAAAAAAAAAAAAAAATCAGGAGCACAGACAGAGCTTTCCGACCCTAACAGGTAGCAACTGGAAACACACAGGTGAGCCTGGGGCCCTGTGGGATGGGTGCGGAGAGTCTGCAGCGGGGTCCCGTCAAAACCCGGAGTCCCCTCCTCCGGAGGACAAGAGCAAACCCTCCACACAAGGTCACCAGTGCGCTTCCTGAAGGGCTGAGCCATCCAAATAGCTTCCTACGTTAAAAGGATCTTCGCTCCCTCATGCAGCTTTGCAAACACTACTGGCCTCCGAGAATCCGGTCTCTTCCCTACAGCCAGAGCAACGAGGTTTCCACCAGCCAGGAGCACCGGCGGCTGCGCTCAGCCGCACCTGCTGGCCACTGTCGTTCATTCAGCAGACACGCACCGGGCGTGTACTGGGTGTCAGGCCCAATTCCGGGGGCCGGGGATGCTTCCCTGCATAAAAAGAGTCAAAAATCCGCACCCCTGCGAAGCTTACGGTCCAGGGGCGGGGGGTGGGGGGGACAGAAAAGGCCACAAGTAAATTGTGTGCAAGGTGAGGCGGCCAGACGTGCTACGGGGAAGAGATGGGCAGCAGGGAGCTGGGCGAAATGGCGATCGGTGCCGGCCTCTTGACAGGTGACGTTTCAGAGAGGTCAAGGCACGAGCCATGTAGATCACCTGGGAGAGAAGATGGTTGTGGACAGAGGAACGGCCGGGCTAAGGTTCTGAATCAGAAGTGCTGATGAGCCTGCCCGTGGTGCCACCGGAGGCCACGTGGCCGGTGGGAGCAGGTGGGGGGCACAGGCCCCCTCAAAGGGCTTCCACTCCAGAGAGGGTGGCCTCAGCGGGCCACCAGCAACGTTAACTCCTTCAGCGAATAGAATGCAGAGCGCTGATGGCGTCATGGAGGTCCTGTCATCGAGGTCCCAGCGCTCCACAAGGTCCCAGCCTGCTGAAGAGAGCCTGGGGCCAGTGCTCCTGCTGACAGCTAGCCCTGGGAGGCAGGGCAGGTTCTGAGAAGCCGGGAGGAGTGTCACACAGCCTCCGGCATGGGCTGGTCCAGCTGAACTTTACAGGAGAGGCAGAGATAAGATGAAGGGCAAGGGCCTCCCCTGGCATGGGAATGACATTCAATGAAAGGAGGGTGACAATGGGAGAGCAAGGGATGGACTAGATAGGCAGGCAGGGCCAGCTCACCAAGGGCTTGGGCCCGGGGCCTGGTCATTAGCTAAAAGGGGAGCCGTGGACAGGTTCTGACGCCAAAGTCAAAGGCCAGATCTCTCTGAGGATGCTCACCCTCCCTGCAGCCGGCACAGAGGCTGTTGGATAATTCAGCTGACAAATGACAGGGGTAGGAACTGCAGCTGTAGGAATGGAGACGGAGGGGTCAGAGCATTAGAGATTCGAGGACTAGTTAACCCACCAGACGCAAGCCGACGCCACCTCCCAAAGGCAGTACGGGTCCAGAGCGGGGACAGCTTAGGCAGAGCTGGGCACAGCCGCCTCCACTCTCACCTGCGGCAAGAAAGGGCAAGGCTGCTGGAGGACAGACTAAAACTAACCCTGCCCTCTGCCCCCAACGGTGGCGACTGAGATGTGGGACGTCTGCAAAGGGAATAGGCAGCGTGAGGCAGAAAGGTCCGGTCAGCAGAGCCAGCGTGGGGATCCAGAGGGTGGGCCCTGGGGACACCCAGGGTCCAGGCAGACGGCAGGCCCGCTGCTTCAGTTATCTACAAGCCAGAACAGGCCCTCGGACAGGCGAGAGGCAGCAGAGGTGGGAAGGGGGCAGGTGCCGCGGACAGAAGTCAGGCCAGCATCCAGGTGTCTGAAGGGGTACGAGGCAGAGGCTCGGCCTCAGGAGGAGGCAGCTTTGTGACACAAACAGCCACCCACTCATTCACTAAGCAGGCCCCGTTCTCCACTGAAACCCAGGTGTGCGTAAAGCCCACGCTACTTCCACACACTAGATGCCCATTAAAACTGGGGCTCAAAACTAGGTGTGACTTCACATAACTCCGGGGTAGGTCCCCGGACCAAGGAGCTCGATCAGGGAGAAGCAGACAGCCAGCCTGGGAACCCAGGCAGGGGTCAGAGGGAAACACGCCTGCTCCCTGGACGCGACCGGTCCTGGCCAGAGGATGGGAGGGGCAGACCCACACCAGAAAACCCCGTCAGGGACCATCTCTCCTGTCGGTGGGAAGAGGAAATGCCCTCGCCCGAGCTGGCAGAAGAAAAGGGAAGGAAGCGGACAGGGAAAGTGACCAGCGCATAACCACAGGCCAACCCGAGGCCAGGCAGGTTCTCGTGCTGTCTGTCAGGAGGCAGGACCATGCCCTGTCCCCTCCCACATGCCACGAACCAAGGGCCTCGCTCACGCAGCACGACGGCCTCGCCCCACCAGACCCAGGCCCCACGCTGCTGCGTCACCGCAAACCCTCACAGGGCCTGTCTGAGCTGACGGAGGGAGGTCTCCCAGTTAGAAGATGCAGACGCTTCCTGAGAACCTCCCTCAACGGGGGAAGACGTCCTCTGTTTCCCGCACTCCTGCCCCGCCTCTAGGCGGGATGGAAGACAGGAAAACCTCTTCACCACTGAGCTGGAGAGCAGAACCCGGGCCACGTGCAGAAAGCCCCCACCCCCGCTCCCTCCCCGCCCCCAGGCTGGGTCTGCCCAAGGAGAGCCCTGGCCATCTGCCTGCGGGGCCGCCCTGTGGGGAATGAGCTGTGGGCCAGGTTTCCCTTGCTGGTCCCGGACACCTCACGGGCCTCGGGCTCAGCTCGCGGTTTCTCTGAGACCCCTGCACAGCGGCAGGCTCATCTGTGCCATGTCCCCATCACTGGTCCGCTCCATCCCCTACCAGACTCCGGGCAGGCAAGCCCGCTCACTCCCACAGGCTGTAATGAGTGACTTGGCGTTGCCATAGCAACTGCCTATCTTACGGCATTTCTCAAACCACACTGTAATTGTTTGTTTACGCATCTGTTTACGCTGCGAAACTGTGAACTCCCAGAAACCCGGGCCTCTATTCACATTCGTAAACACCCCGGTGCCTGAACAGGACCTGGGATGAATGGTGGAGACCAGCAAACAAACAACGCTCTCCCTCTCCCGCAGAAAGCCAGGGCTCTCCTCAGCCAGGGCCTCCCTCAGAGCAGGGCTCGGCGCCCCCTCCCTGCACGCAGGCTCCTTTCTGTCCCAGCCCACGCTGACAGAGCCCAGCAGGCCCCTGCCCCAGACCAACGGTGAACGCGATGGGCACAGCCCTCCAGGGCCTTGCGCTGTCTTAGCTTTCTCCGAGCACCCCACCTACCCCACCCCTGAGATCCAGGTCCTTTGTCCTAGGCCTAAAGCGTTCCCTCTCATCTCCCACTGTCATTTATCATCATTTACTCAACAAACACTCCTGAGCGGTCTGGGTGCAGGAGGCCCTGTCCCAGGCTACGTAACACCTGCTGTGCTCCAGGTCCAACAGGGGTGCAGGCTCCTGCAGGAACCAGCCAGCCACACTGGTCCCGCCCTCCTCTGCAGACATAAGCTGGGCCACGTCCAACATCCCCAGAACACCTGCCAAGCACAGCATGGAGGCACCTCGAGGCTGAGTGGGGTTCCCCCCAGCACATGCTGCCTACCCCCTCAGCCAACTCCACTGAGGGAAGCCTTCTCCCATGTCTGAACCAGCCTGGATCCGTTGTCCCTGAATCTGAGATGTGATGACTCAGGAGGAAGAGAAGGACTTCATTTTTTTCTTAACGCCTTCAGCGCCTGGTCTCCCTAGGTGGTCTCCCACCAAGGACTACCCAGGCCTGACCCTGCTTAGCTTCCGAGATCAGACAGGATCGGGTACATTCAGGGTGGCCTGGCCGCAGAACACAATGTTGCAAAGGTAAAGATAACTCTCCTCCTAAAGTGCTCCCCTTCTTGTTCCCACCCCCAAATCTGGACTCAAACTCCCCTCCCTGCTGAGCCAGCTCGCTGTCCTGACTGCCCGCTTCCCACCTGCCCTCCATCAAGGCATCCCCCACATCAGGAGATGACAGGCGAGGCCGTCAGCAGGGAGCCAGGCGTGCTCACTCCAGGAGACAGGAGACGGGACTCTCCCGCCTCTGGTGCTGGAGCCTGTGAGGGCCCTTGGGGCTCTGGGAAACGTCCCAGAGATTCAGCAGGAAATAGGACTACTGAGGCACTTCACTACCGTGACAATAAAAGGAGAATTTCAGTTATGCAGCTCTACGTAAGAAGAGCATCATTCAGGCTGTCTTTGTCAACTAAGCAGCATAAATTTACATATATTAGGTATCAATAGAAGCAATCTGCATTTGGGTGAGCCAGCTCACATACACATTCTGTTGTCCCTCGGGATTCTGAGAAATTCCATTTTCAGATGGTGCCACCGTTTTCCACCGGTCTAGGTGATGGAAGCAAGGGCTCCGTTGACTTTCTGCAGCGTAACAAAAGTCCCTGACTGGCCCCAAACCGGCTCAGTGCTCCTCGGCCACCCTGAGGGCCCCTCCCCAACAAAAGAGATCAAAACTCAAATATCAAAACACTCAACCGAAAGGAACGAGAAAACTGGAAAAATGGGGAGGGTGCACGGCGACAGACTCAGAGGCTGGGTGCCACTTAGCTACCACCTAAACTCCCTTCCTCTTCTCCTCCATCAAGGTTAACCAAGTGCGTGGGCAGGAGGTAAAAAAGGAAATGTGCGATGTAACTAGAATATTCACCATGACACGTGATAGAAACATATTTTTAACACTGAAGGAAGATATGATTCCCTCAAAAGGGTATCTCACTCCAATGATAAATAATTCAAGACTGACTTCTCCAAGGTTATGTGGCCACAGAGCACCTGCCGTCACAGATGTGACATGGTTACGCCTTACTCTGAAAACCAGGAGCTCTTAGAACTCGATATTTAAAGATTCCCCCACCACATTTCAGTAATAATTACACCTGCACTCCTACTGTCATCTGGGCTTTTCTCCCCCATCTCGCTGCTAGTATCTGGTTATTGTGAATAAACAGTCCCTTTTCCTGGAACAGCTAATACCACTCGTATTAATAGTAATGGGTACTATTAATGCTCTTCTGATGTAATGTGCAAATATTCCCAAATTATCTGTCCCCTCCAGTCATTTCTAAAGACAGTAACTCACAACAACACTGTTGAAATGTCTTACAAAATGCAGACGCTGGACAAAGAAGCTTCTCAACACACAGAACCTGCACCCACATTTTTCAAACTCAATAAAATGACCACTGCACAGCTCCAGACACTCAGATGGCCTGGGTAACAGAAAATCCCTGCACTGACAAGAGCTGCAAGATCCTGGTTCAAGCCCCAAGGCGACCGCGATCTTATTTGCTCAGGCATCAAGCCTCCGGGAGGCGGCTTCCTCAGCCATGAAGGTGCAGGAGACCCGTCCAGCCGAGTGTTTTGAAAATGGTCAAGTGTAAATAAAAGTATGAGCTTATTACAAAGAAGAGCTCCTGCCCTCAGGAGTTTATAGTTTGGTTTCGGGAAGTAAGAACAGAAACACAGGAAGGAGGTCCGCGGTGCAAACGATGGATGCACCTGCTTCGTGAGAGATTAATCACCAATGGACATCTGAGGGCCCGAGTGTGCGGCACGGCAGGACCCAGGGTGCACAGCACCCAGTCCCTCCCTTCAGCCCACGTGTGCCTTTAAGATGAAGGGCTGAAGGGTGCAGTCCCAGGTCTGTCCCAATGATGGATGGATGGAACCATCAATGGACTGACTGAAGGATCAATGGACAGACGAACAGGTGGTTTAACTAGAGATGAACAAAGTGAGTGAGAGACTAGCTGCTTCCAGAATTCAGAGAAGAAAAGGGTTCTGATGGACTGGGTGTGTTAGGGAAGGTTGTCATTTTTCGTTTTCCATGAAGAAATTCTGTATTAATTGGAATGCTTTATCGAGGAGAGATTTCGATAATTCTTTAAAAAAATAGATTTTTCTGTTTCTCTAATCATTTCAAAGGATGACGTGACCACCTTGATTTTGCAAATCCAACGCACTTATTTCTAAACATACAACAGGCCTTTTGAAGGAAAGGTATAAAAATCACAGAATTAAAAAGATAACCTGGCCCTTGACGGTCAATACTTCTTGAGAATCAGGTGCTGGGCACCGTGCCGGGCTCGGAGAGGTCGCAGAGAAGTAATACTTCGTCTTTGTCCCTGTCCGGGATGGGGGTCCAACGCGAAAAGAAATGCAAACAGGGGAACTGGATTTTGGAGCTTCCTCCTCAAAAGGAAGTGCCAGAGCACTCTGAGGTCAGACAGGAAACCACAACTCTCCCTCCCCTCCTCTCCGCGGCGTCCTCGACAGCAGACTGAGGACCAAGGGCTGTCCTCACACAAGTCTGCGTGCCCCAGAAACGGATTTACTCTGCCACGGCCCAGACCCCACCCCGAAAGGCAGCTGCGCCAACACGGAGGGAAGGAGCTGTCCACACGCCTTCATTTTCTCAGCGAACTAAAGCTCATCATAATCACACAGGAGAGCTGAAAAAGTATTTTCACGGAAAAGTCTCCTTGGTGGGTCACACGCTCCCCCGGCCACCGCAGCAGAGGACACCAAGGACCAACGCACACGCCACGGAGCAAGCCGGCTCCATGCGGCTCTCTGGGATTCCCGGGGTCTAATTCTCCCCTTCCTGCCTGCCCTGGCCGCAGCTCTTGAGGACCGAGTCTCTATTTCTATTTACCAAATGGTCATTTCTGGGCCTCTGAGGATGACACGGCCTCACAGAGAACCACCAGGCTCCAGAACAGCCTCTGTCTTCTTACATGGGGTCTTTCTGTTGATGTCCTCTGGTCACTGGCTTTCAGTATTCGACCTAATAGTATATTTTCCTTCAGAAAAACAACAATTTCGGACACACTCACTGGCTGGCAGTTACTTCCTAACCCAACCCAAATTCTGACAAAGTGTCACAACCCTGTGACAGCTCCTGGGTGTGTCAGGGGCCCTGAACGTCATATGTCAGGCCTGATGGCTTCCTGTCCAGACGCCTCAAGTGTGCGAGGAGGTTCATAAATTAAAAGCGCAAATGAAAGAGGAGCCCCAAGAGATTTCACTTAAGCAATCCTCTCATAAGATCGATCGAACCTCCTTCACTTCGCTCTGATCATAAAGAAGAAAATTGTTCCCTACAAAAACTAAGCACCTTCCAACACCGCAACAGAAGACGATAAATCATTTTCGAGAGAGAGAGAAAACCCAGTTTGGGAAAACCCAGGGAGGCAGTGTGGTGGGGAAGGAGGCCAACATTACATGTCATCGCCAAAGCGGGAGCTTCAGTGTCACCGGAGAGCCCAGGAAGGCAGGCCTCGCCCGGGATCCAAAATTACAGCTCCCCAGCCCCCTCGGACCCCTCTGGCTGGAATTTCCTCTTTTAAAAAGAAAACACAGGGCCTTGAGGGTCTGGGAATGCACACCCGGTGAGTGAGGATAAGAGAGAAGACAGGGAGAGGGGAGGAGTGAGGATGTTAAGCTCTGAACAGCCTAGATTGCGGCACAGGGAAAAGGCGACACTGCGTGAAGCCGGGAAGAGAAGGGAGGTGGGAAGGGGGGCAGGCAGGGCCGTCTTGCCTGCCTCGCTGCGTTTCCTGTGGACTCTGCCTGCTGGCAGACCCACCCAGCAGGACGTCTTCCAAATCAAAAGCCTGCGACCTGGCAAGCCACGGCCAGGCAAACAGAGCACAGGTCCTGACAGCCCCACTCGTTCCCTGTGCCAAAAAAGAAAGCAAGCGACCGAATTGACAAGGTGAGAAGAAAACCAGGAATCTCGATAATGACCTTTTGTCAAGCAGTGAGTGGTCTCCACGGTGAACAAACCCAGGAAATGCTGCAGAAAGAAGCCACGAGAAGCCAACTACCAGCGAAAACAATGGGCTGTTTGCTGCTGCGGAGACGATCGAGGTCTGGCTCCTGGGCTACTCACCTCCCGGGTCCAAACCCCTCATTTCAGACGCCAGACATTCAGGGTGGTGACCTGCTCAAGGTCGTACAGCAAGGTGGAGGCCAAACGAGAACCCGAATCGGCGCTTCTACTCCGCCAGAGACACACGACCACATCCCAGAGCAAACATGAAAACCACAGTGCAAAGCAGAGGGCACGTCTTCTGTCGCTGAGCACACTCGCTCCCCAGACCCTGGAGAAAAGCTCTCACAACCTTGACACAAGAATCAGTGTTTACCTAAAGTTCAACAGCTCAAGTTATTTCATGATCACAAAACCCTGTGATCTTTAACGCAACCTGCTTTTCTCCAGAGATGCAAAGCACAACAAAGATTCAAGACCCGGCTGAGCAGCAGAGACTGCGACAGTCGCTTCAAGGTGAGATGGGTGGCGAGCTCCACAGCCCCCTTCTCCCCAGCTTAAAGTTGCAGTGTGCCCGGCGGAATTCCAGCTCAGGGCCACCCACCACATGACATCCAGAGACCCTGTGGCGGAGAGAATCAATAAAGGGCAGAATGGGAGAGGTGAAGTTCATGTTCGCCTCTCACCTCTTTGAAAGCACGAACGTGAGTAGCCCAGAGGAGGAGAAAGGAGAGGGGTTCAGGAAAAGTGAAGCGTGGCAGACACGGGACGGTAAGAGCTGGGCAGACCCTGCGGCTCATCTCACTCAACCCTCCACTGGACAAATGAGGCTGTGGAGGCTGGACAGTGAAACCACCTGGCCAAGGACCGAGAGCTGGGCAGTCACAGGCCAGGGCTATCAGAGAAATAACTACAGCACCAGGACCCAACACTCTCCCACTTCCTTTCAGAATCTCCCCAAAGTTCCCAAACTGTCAACAGGGTGCTGGCTGCTCGGTCGAGTCTGCCTAGGCACGCCGCATCCGTGATTCACCGTGGCCACGACTCAAAACGCAGGCTTGCTGACACAGACGGACTTCTGTGTAGACCTGATCCTTGCTCACCCGGCCCTGGAGTCCGTTACAGGCGGCTGGGACAGTGTCCTCAGCCCCTCTGCTCTGAGAGGCCAGATCTGTCCTTTCAACTCACTTCGAGGAAGATAAGGTCACTTAATAAATACCTCTGATGCTAAGTACCTCCCCAGAGGTTAGTGTCTGATGACCCAGTCCGGGTGACCATAGTCTCAGCGACAATGGGGACTGGCCCACAGAGGGTCAATAGTCACCAACCTGCACTAAAAAGACCCACAGAAACTCCTGAAGAGGAATCTTCACAGACAAGAGTGAGCCCAGCAGAAGGTCAGGTGTGCATTAAAGGACCAACAGGAGTAAGACCCCTAGGACGCAACGCTACTCTCAGGTGGCTGGGATTCCTGGTTCCATCAACTGCTAATTGTGGGAGGGGCACATAGCAGGACCTACCTCACAGGAGAGAGGACTCAGTCATCAGTGTGAGATGATTCAATCATCAGCTGAAAACACAGCACAGTCCTTAACACAGAACTAAGGCTCAAAGAAACGCCAGCCACTGTAGTTGGTGCTTAAGGGAAGACTGTAATGAGAGTGTGATTATTTCTGGGAAGCTAGGGAAAGAGGCCCCCAAGTCCTGATCACCTGGCTGGAATCCTAAGAGACAAGGGAAGTCATCATTTTCAGAGAACTGTTTGCGTCAGCCACCTGATTTATCGACAGCATCTGTGCATAAAACCATAGTGACAGAGCCGTCTTCAGCACTGACTGGAAGATGACATCACTAGTAACCCTGTTAGCAGCGCAGGCCTCCTGCCAGGCCATGAGCAATGCCGGGGGCCACTGCTCCCGGGCTGGGGAGAGCCCGAGGAGAAACCATCTCTGCAGCAACAAGGACAGAGGCGGCAGAGAGGAAACGGCAGCAGCAAGAATTCTGGAGAAGCAGCCATTCAAGAAATGCAATGCGTGCAATTGCCACCCTGGTCACAGAGGCAACATCGACTCAGGCCAGGCTCTGCAGACGCAGGTGGCTGCTAGCAGAACAGCCCTCGTGTCAAAAGGCTTGAGTTTGGTTCCTGCCTCCACCACTTCCTCTCTGTGATCTTGCAAAAGTGGCTTGCCTCTCTGGACCTCACAGGGCTTTTGTAATAATTAAACTAGTAGTTGATGCACGTGAAGAACCCAAAGCATGCCTGGCATACGGGGCCCAATAAACGCTCGGAAGAAAAGAAAGAGGGAAAAGAAAAACCAACAGAGACCGACAGTAATAAACTGCACCCATGCCCTGGGGATCCCAGGCAGGCTCCCGGACAGCAGCGTCATTCCACAGACATGACCTCCCGGGAAACGACGCAGACGGCGAGGTCTCCCTTAAAGCTCTGAGCAGAGGTAGCTGTAAACTCGCTATCGCTTCACAATCAAGCTTGCCCTACAGCGACAAGGACAGACAGCAGAAGACATGCTAGAAAAACAACAGAGGTACACGTAGGAGAACTGGCCTGGAGGGATGGAGCCCCCCTCAGCGTCCCAACTATGGGGCTCAGAGAGGAAACTCAGTTTTGCTGAACCCTGAGGCATGCAGAAGCGTAGGCCCAACCCGCGGGACCCCATGGGAAACTGCCACGCTCTGACCTTGAAAAATGCAGAGTGTACCATGGCTGTCAAATCCCAACTGGCAGCTCCACTCGGCACCCCCAGTTCCTCCGAACACCTTTACTACTTGATAGGTTTAACACTGGCTTAGGGTGTTCTCTACTAGACTCTGAGAACCAGTTCGTGACAATGACAGCATAATGATCATGAAGCCTGCTTAAACAGCATTGTTACGGAGTCAGTCACGTACCCCAAAAACAATGAACTGAAAGGATCCTACCGTCAAGCCTGGAATTCTTAGCCTGAATCCCGTCTAGATCTCATTAGCCTAACTGAGATTTAACAGTCTTCAATTATGAATTAAGCAACACGCCATGGGAGTATTAGCAGCGCCTGTGACTCTAATAAAAATATATTAATATAACATTAGAGCTGTTAGAATTCTTACAATATCGTACCCCTTCGTCAGTACTTCAAGATTATTGATTAGACCCACTACCAAATCTTCAAATGCAATGTTTTAGCAAAGAGGCACATATTAGTACGACGACGGTCCTTCAGATTCGTTGCTAAACTGTCTCAATGTATACTTGGTTCCCTTTGAAATTCTATGTGTTTTATTTGATGCATTAAGATATCTTTCTGAAATGAAGTCCAGCACCTTCATCAGTGTCCGAGGGGTCCATGGTACCCCCCAAAAAAAGGCAAACTGGGTAAACTATAATTGCACCCAGAAGATGAGAATGTACGTGCTTTAGAGGGAGGCCGCTGGCCCTGTCCAGTTTTCCATCTCTGATGTCTGGCCGTGACCACATATTGGTAGGTGCCCAATGTGAACTTATGAATCAATAAACAACATGACCAAATACAGATAAAAATTCAGGCCGAGTATCCCAGCGCTGCTTGATGGCCCATTTATTCCACGACACCATTCATATGGTACGGGGATCATGGCCCAACAGCACCTGGAAGGGCCACGGCACTCAATCCACTTTAAGGCCATATGGCACAGGAAAGTGTAAGCAAAGGAGGCAGGTTCCTATTGTGGGACAACGATTTCGAGAACTTATCACCGCCTTTTAGTAGGGAAGAGGAGTGTTCGGGGAGCTGAATCAGGGACAGTGTCCCAGGCATCTGACACGACCAAGAAAGCTTCACCTGTTATCATCTGCCTGGAAATAGGGGAGAGAAGCAAACACACCCCTCTGGCCTCGTGGACACAGTATGCTT
Source organism: Cynopterus sphinx (assembly GCA_030015415.1). Lineage (NCBI taxonomy): Eukaryota > Metazoa > Chordata > Mammalia > Chiroptera > Pteropodidae > Cynopterus > Cynopterus sphinx. Next base: position 1,778,672 of record CM057383.1, on the reverse strand, counting down.
TGATCTCTCCCCATCAGTGTCTGCCAGCAAGTCCAAGTACCTGCCACCTGGAGGACTCCAACAGACCCCGCAGCCGCAGACCCGCCGTCTCCCTCTTCTCCTGCCCTGCTGGTCCATCCTCCCTGGAACTACCCCTGTGAGATCTGCGAGTGTAAATCAGGTCACATAGTAATTCCCCCACTCCACCCCTCCAAGCTTCCCATCACATCTAATGAAACACAATGCCCTCCAGGACCACGAGGTCATGTGCGACCCGCCCTGCCGGCCCCTCCTCTCCCTCACCACCTCTCTTCCTGAACACTGGCCGCCTTCTGTCCCCAAAGCCCCAGCCTGGTGGCGTCCACAGCCTTTCCACATGGGTCCCAGCTCCTCCCTGGCCGCTCCCTCACTTCATTCCCAGCTCTGCTCACAAGTTGTCTCCTCAGAGAAGCCTCTCCTATCTCCAAAGCCACTTCCCAGTCCCATGTTCCCCATAACTTTCCTTCAAGGCCTTATCACTACCTGAAACCACATCACATAATTACCCAGTTTCCTGCAGTGATTACAACTCGGTTTGGGGAGAGGCTTTAAAAAACAACGATGCTCCAGGCCGCACCCAAAGCAACGAAGCCAGAATTTCTGGGAGGGGGCCAGGCAACTCCACTCCAAGAAACGCCCCAACTGATCTGCACGTGCAGCCAGGGTTCCGGTCTAGAACGTGCTTCTCACACACTAACGTGCACGTGAGGACCTGGGGCGCCATGGAGCGGCAGGTGCTGACTCTGCAGTTAGAGACTGCATCTCTAACGAGTCCTCAGTGAGCCGTTCTTGAGCTGTGAGACAGCTCTGTCCAACTCAACTCTTCACAGTGACAGAAACGTTCCACGTCGACACTGTCCGGCACACCTGGCTGCTGAGCACGTGAAAGGGGCTGAGAACCTGACACCTTTCCTTCGGCGGCCACGCTGGGCAGTGCGGGTCTAGAATGCACATGGCTCCATGAAGAAGACCAGTGCTGAGCAATGTGGATGGAGCGTGAGGGACGGACCAAGGCTTACTCCAAAGCGTAGGCCTGAGCGGGCCCTCTGTGGAGGGGGTGGCTGTGAAAACCCAACCAGAGGCCAGGTCCGCCACCACCTCAGGAGCGGATCCACATTCACCTGAGGCAGGGCGCAGACTCAGATGACTGTATCAAGGCACCTTAGTGACTGAGGTATGTGGTGACTCCCTCCCACACATCACCATGGCAGGCCCTCCCAGCCCCAGCCCTGGCCCCAGCCTCTAGGACTGTGGGCGACGCCCACAGCGCTCACAACAGCTGACTGCACGACTGCACTGATTCTGCACTGATTCGTTTACAGGGAGTCTGTCTCTCCCACTAAGCTGCAGAGCGTTTTAAAGAGAGAACTTACTCCTCTTCACACCCTATACCCATCACATAGCACACAGCAGGACTCGATAAATGCCGCGTCAACGGCAGGGCCTGGAACCCACCAGGACTAGGATTTGTACTTTTACTGTTAATCACAAGAAAGAGAGAGACTGAATGGTGGTGGGGGCATCCATATGAGAAGGTCGTTTCTTCCCTGAATGATGCAAAAATTTCTAAACATATAAATCCAGAGTCCAGAGCACAGCACCGTGAGCACCACAGAACCTCACTTCCAAAAACACAACTGCTTGGGCAAGAAGCGGACGTCCTGACAGCAGACTCAAAAAAGTCTATTAGTCTGGAATCTGGAAGAGCTGTTTTTCAAACAAGTCACAAAGGACCAAGATTCAGAACCACATTCTTGCCTAAAAAGCCCGTAGGCCCGGTTCCCACTATAACTGCTGGGAGGGGCGTCTGGCCCAAGGACGGCAAGGCCCATGGGAGTCTGTGCGACCCAGATGCTCAGTCTACCCTGCGGTTAGAACTCTGTGTTTGTGACAGCACTGAGATATCCAAGGTAACCAAGGACAACAGAGTAGAGAATTATGGCCCCGGAAGGAAGAAGATTAAATTTTAATACTTAACAAGTCAACATCAAATTTATTTTTAAAACTATGAATCTAACAAAGCCAAATAAGCAAGGCGGACTGGATGGTGCTCTAAAGGGGGGTCTAACTTTACAGGCCAGAATTCTAAATATGTACACGATTTTCCCCTAGTTTGAGACTTATTTCACAGTGCTCACACAGTCAAAGAAACTGAGACAGAAATACCCTCCCCTAAAAGGGAGGAAAAGCTCACGACTACTTAATTTTTTTCTATTTCCAGAGACACAGGGCGTACTCCTAGGGCAGCACAAGACCGTGCTAAAATTGTGCAAAAAAATATATATATATTTCACTTGGAGAAAGTGATCAAGTGAAAATTTTGAAATACGACTATGTGCTGACCCATTGCCAAGACAAGCTGGTTAAAAAAACAAGCATGGATTAATAGGTACAGAGCAGTTTTACTTCACTTACTCACATAACTATTCATTTCCCCTATTTTCCTACCCGTTCATGTAAACCCCATGGTGGGGCCCAACCAGGTTCTGTGGATTAATTATAATCTGTTAAGCAGTTAGCATTTATTACACCAGTTGTCTGTCAGGTATTGTGCAGTGTATTAGCTCATTAAAACTTCACCACAACCCTCTGAAGTAGACAGGTACCGTGATCCAGACTTGGAGCTGAGAAAAATAAGAAAACATTAGGTGTCTCATCCAAGTTCACATACGTGGCAAGTGGCAGAGTCTGAACCTGAACCCAGGCCTATCTGACAAAGACAGATATTCAGCATTTTTAATAGTAACAGAAAGCAGCACCCATTTCTGAAAGCAGCAAGGAGCCAAGTTCAAATTCCAGCTCTTCAACTTGCTGGTTCTGTGACCTCATGCAAATTAACCTCTCTGAGCCTTGACCTCATCGTGTACAAAGCAAAGATGAGGAATAAATACAGATGTGAAATCCACAGCACAGGGTAGGAACCCGATAGCTAACAGTCCAGCTACAGGTGTGCATACCAAAGAAAGTGCATTCCAGCTGTAAAACGATTTTTAGCAGATAGAACCTACATTGGAAGTAACAGATTCACAAAAGTTAATCAGTTATAGTTTGATGATTCCATAACTCACCTCATAGGACCAAGGGCTGGCAAATTTTAAAATTTTTTTACTTCTGTTACATAACTTGATGTCAATACCCATTCTCGTGCCTCTTTTCAGTATGAAAAGCAGATGCTTGTTTAAAACCAAAACACGTGGGCATCACTTGTTAATAAAATCATATATAGGACAAGTTTTGGTCATGGGAACATTAAACACTCTAGAAAAGAAACATTGTTTAAAGAAATCCACAGTGGTTCCTCTCTCAGAGAATAAACAACTTTCAAATTTAAAATTCAGTTCTCCAAAGAGATAGACCTGTGATGATTTCAACTTTTTCATGTTTGCGACGTTAACCAACTCTGTGCTCAGAGGGCAACACGGAGCAAGCTTGCAGTTTCATAGAATGACCAAATCCAGCCTCTCTAATCTGCTCAGAAACGGAGCTCTCGGGTAATCTCCGGCACAGCATATAAAAAGAGCTTGGGAATTATACACTGGAAACTAAAATTAGCCAGGGAGAGGGTGTGCCAATTTTAATAGCGATTCCTATTTGCCTGGCTTCCCAACATCTGCCAGCGTTAACAATATTTAACTGACAAACCGCAGTGGGGAGAGGAACCAGGACTTTAAACACAGCCAAGCTTGTTCTAAGGCACCCTGCACAATCCCTTCCCCTAAGAAACATGCAGCCACCTTTTTGGTCGCAATCATCCATGAACATTATTAATGGTGTATTTTCTCAACACTGTGAAGATCTTTCTCTTGCCCAGCACCTCTAAAAAAACTTTTCTCTGCCCTCCCCATCTGCCTCACTCGAAGGCGTTTTTAAGCCTCGCCTGGTACAAGCAGAGTTAAATGAGGCGGGATGCCGGAGCTCACCAGAAAGGTTTACATGCAGCTCTCCTCTGCACCAAAAAGGGGGGGAGACGGCCCCCGTCACCTAAAACATTCAGAACGCCGAATCCTTTTCTTTTGGTTTAACCTGGTGTCGGCTGTTTATGTCTATAAGGCAAAAATTTCCACTAAGGGACACATTCTGGATTCTTTCCCCCAAGCAATCCCTAACAGCAGATGCTTTGTTCCCGTTGGGGGGGCGGGTGCCAGCGCTTCCTTTAAGGCTCTGGGGTGACCTCTCCTCACTCGCCGCGGCCAGGCATCTTCTCAACCACCTACAGTGCCCGCCTCAAAGGCTGTAACCAGACGTCCCGGCCGAGGGAAACGGGTCCCGCACCCACCCCGGCGCGCGTCGGGCTCGCGAACCAGCTGCGGCGGGGGGCCCGGCGGGGGGCCCGGCGGGGGGCGCGCGGCGTCTGCCTCCGACAGTCGTCGCGGCCCGGGCAGGAAGGCTGCGCGGCCGGCGCCCCGCGGCCGGCGGCGAGGCGAGGAGGGGGCCCGGGGACCCGGCCGGCCGTGGGGTTCCGGCCGGGCTCGTCTGTCCGCCCCGCGTGTCCCCTCCGCGGGCGCCGACGCCGGGCCTCCTCCGGACGGGGGGGGGAGGCCCACGGCCGGAGGGGGACAGGGAGGACGCGGTGGCCGGGGCGGCCTCGGCGGCGGGGTCCGCCCCCCCCCCGGCTCAGGTGTGCGCACCCTCCCGGGCAGCCGAGTCGGGCGACGGGCCTCGGGGCCTCGGGGCGCAGGCTGCGGGCGGGGCGCTTGCCCGAGGCGCCGGGCCGCGCCCCCGCCCCCGCCCCCCCCCCGGCTTCTGGGCTGAGGTGGCCCCCGAGGGCCGGGAGGGCGCCCCGCGCGGGACAAAGGGCGCCGTCGCGGGCGCGCGGGGCGGGCGCCCCGGGGCGGGCGCGGGGTCCCCCCCCGCCCGCCTCACCTCCTCGATGGCCGCCACCGTGTTGCGGCACTGCGCCGTGCGCGTCGTGAAGCTCGAGGCCGTGGGCGCCTTGTAGTCCTCATGGGTCTCGGCCACGAACTCCCACACGGAGATCTGGTCCGGCATCGCCGCCGCGGACAAAGGGACGCGCCGGGGCCGCGGGAGCCGCCGCCGCGGGGCGGGGGGGGCGCGGGGCGCGGGCCGGCGGCGGGGGCGGGGCGGGGCGGCGCGCGCAGCTCGGGCCCGGCCCGTCCGCCCGCCGCGCCCAGGGCTCGGCCGCCGCCTCCGAGCGAGCCGCGGGGCGAGCGCAGCGGCGCGAACTGGCCGCCTGCCGGGCGCGGGCCGCGAGCGCCGGGCGAGGGGGCGGGGCCGGCCGGGGGCGGGGCCTGGAGGGGCGGGGCCGGGCAGCCAATCCGCGCGCCCGCCGCCGCCGCCGGGAAGCGGGGCCCGCGGGAAGGAGCGCGGCGTCCCCCCCCCGGGGTCTCCTCCCCCGAGCCGCCCCCTGAGCCCCGCCGGGCCGACCCTCCCCCGGGTCCCCCCGGGCCGGCCCAGGCCCCGCCCTCCACGCGGGCTGCGCCAGCCGCCGCAGGGCGCGCCCCGACCCTCTCAGCGGCCGCCTCCTCCGCCCGCACCGCCGGGGCCGGGAATCTCTCTAGGGGATCCCCCGGCCTCAGCCGCCGGGCCCGTCAGGGGAGGAAGCCGGGGGGGGGGGGGAGGAGGTCGCCCCCTGCCGGACGCTGCGCCCCCGAACCCCCACCCGAGCCGCGGGGCGCCCGCCCGCTCGGGGTGCGGCGACAGTGAGCAGCGCCCCCCGAGTGGGTGCGTCCGGCTCCGTCCCCGAGCCCTCACGGCCCTACGAGGCCGAAGGGCAGGTGGGCGTTGGTTTCCTACAGAAAACAAAAATTTGCCCCGGAGCCCACAGCGGATGGACGCTGGTCCAGCAGGGGTCCGACCCGCGCCCCTGGGACGCGGAAACCCGAGCGCTCCGGGATGCTCTCGGGGCCCTAGCGAGGGTTCCCGTCGCCCTTCCTGGCCTGCGACACGGATGGGTCCTCCTGGGGCGGTTAGGAATAGTTGTAGGGACTCACCTGGGGGGTACCTGAAGGACCTGCGGGGGGGAGTGCTGCTGGAGTGTGCGTGACAACCCGGAGAAAGCTCTTTCCTGTGGTTTCGGAGAGAACGAGCCACAATAGCGGGCAAATCTCGTGCATGACCCGTCCAGGAAAGGATTTGAATGGGCACATTTTCATGGAACAGCTCTCAGGAAACTCCCGCAGTTATTTTTAAACGTCCAGAAGCTCTGAAGACACTAGTCAAACAGAATCACACCCCATAACTCTACAGCAGGCATGTGGCGTGGTGTGTGGAGCTGCCAGCAATGAAACCCAGGGAAACTTTACAAAAACCTTTTGTGCATCTGAAAAAGAGGAAGTGTGAGAGACATGGAAATTGAATATGTCAGACAAAGCCGGCTCCTGACCCTGCACGACAGTGGACCACTCAAACAGTCTCTTTTTTAGCTCCCATGTAAGAATTTGCTATATGAGGTGGCAGCTTGGGTCAGACGTTATGTATGGCCTTTGGTATTTTAGTAGCAGTGCATGTGAAATTTAGCTTTCTGAAATGGCTCTATTAGTGGATAGCTTGTATTCCTACACTAGATAATAAGTTACAATGTTAAAAAAAAAAAGCAGCATTTCTGTTTCTATCTTCCCTTTGCTTTTCACCAGTTTGGTGTCTTTGGTGGTTTCCTCCATTGCAACTTTCTGCAATTCAAATCCTGTGCATATTATTTATATTAATACATCCTCTCCTATAGTGGCAGATTCTGGTCCCTGTTAGCTAGTTATCCAGCTACTATTTGTTGTTGTTGATGTTCACTGACACTGGAGAATATCCCGGATAACTTTTCAAGTCTTGATTTTAAGAGGACTAGTATCTATCAGGCTATGAGGATTTAAGGAGAGAAGGCAATGTTTCTCCTTGGCACCTAGGACAGCATTAACCAGACTGATCAAGACTCCTACAAGGACAAAGTTAACCTTGGCTGTTCTCTTCTGTTCTCCTTTTATAAGCAACTCCCATCCTTGTTTCTTGTAGTTTGATATAACTTTTCAGGTACAGGAAACTTTAATAGCCACGAAAATAAAACTGCAAAGCTGCACGGCATTTTACAAGTGGATGAGAAACCGGGAGAGAGGAAGTCATTACCTACTCCGTTGGTGGCGCAGAGGGCATCTGTGATAGAACGCTAAAGCAATTTATTCCTCCAGCCACCCCTGAGGAGCTCAGAAAACCTTGCCCAGTGAGAAAGCCGAGAATTAAGATCAGAGCAAAATGTAGCTAATGTGTTCCTGAGACCAATATAATGAGGATGAGTAGTTTCCAACAAATAATAACAATAAAATTAGAGTTGACCATGGATCAAGAAAAACACACACATACACTTTTTTTAATGCATGAAGAGAAGAACGTGCTGATAATGCCATCCTAGGCCTATGCTCCCTTATCCAGAACTTTAAAATCTAAATTCAGCCTTGACAACCTAACTTTTAAAAATTAATTTTTAGTGGTAAAATTGACATGAAATGAACGGACATGAGACTATTTTTAGTCTTGTTCGTCCCACTTCATGTGATATTTATGTTTTGCTGCAAAATATAAATGTGCTTAGTTATGGAGTGTCATTCCAGACCCTACTGGGGGTGACCCAGATTATCTAGTGTTTGTGCTACGTTACCTATTTAAAAAAAAAAAAAACTGGAAAACTCTGAATTCAACACACATCTGGCCCCAGGGTTTCAGATCAGAGGTTGTAGACTTGTATTATTTTTAAAATAAATAAATAAAAAGAAAAAACTGAAAGAAAAGAAATATGGTGTTGCAGTCCTGTCACATTAATGGGGAGCAGGGAAAAAACTTCTCTCAAAAATGTAATTTTCACCAGCCCACTGCGACTGGCCAACAGTTCATTTTCCAGAGGAATTTTCTACCTCTGGTAGTTCTCAAGAACCTGAGATCTTTGTCTCTCAGATCAAAGTGTAAATTGTTCTGAACTCTGAAGTTTGCTTGAGGGTTGGCTGGTTTAACACAAGAATGATCCAGTTCACTTGCTATTAATTTGTAAATGATTATTCTTAGAATGAACAGATTGGTGCCTTAAAAGAACTATGATAAACAGTGTAATAAAATAGAAAAAAACAGCTCAAGTGATTCGCACAGGTAAGCATAACCAGAAGTTTCTTTTCCACGGCTTAACAATACTCTCCCCAAAACAGTTTTGCTGGAGAGACCTATTTATCCCCAGAATGAGAGAAGTTTGAATACGTTCACCGGTGGTGATCTGTATGGCACCTTGGCACTTTATGGGGGAGAAATTACCATGCGAAACTATTTTTTCAAATGAAAACAAACTCTCTGGACTCAACTTGTTTGTAAAACAAAAGAGCCTGGACTACTTACTTTTGACAACTCCTTCTGCCCTGGCATCTCATAATTCCATGATCCACGTTTTATGTTAGTTTGGGCACGAGAGAAATTGCCACCAGGGGCCATGTTACTGAGAACCTCATTGCTGGGCCTAGACACCAGAGAATGGAGATGCTTTAGATGACCCTGAAAGCTAATTTTTTAAAATGTCATTTTGGTCAGCTGGTAAATTTAGATGACAAACATTTATTTATAGCTAAGTTCACAATAACGTACTTGAGGTCTGTTCATTTTTCTGTTTGCTTTAATGAAGGAGTTTTTATTGGTGACGCTCTCAGTTCTAGAAAAATGAGGTCTGATCTGTACTGGGCTGGCGACTGCTCGAGCTGATGCTAGAAAACTGACAGATTTTCAGGAATTTTGTAAACTGTTGAGTGCATCTACGCGGTAGAGATGCTACTATAAGAGTGTGCTACCACACCTCTCTTCCCAGCTCTACGTTCTGGAAGCTTGAAATGGTCTGTGGTGAGAATATTTACACCAGGGAAACTGGCAAATGCTCAAAATCAAGGCTCTATTTATTGTTCTGTTCATTGTCTAAACTTATAAAGTGAGAGAGAAAATACAGATTAGCCTAAAACTGTGTCATGTCTGTCTTCTCTCCATCGTGAACAGTGAAAACAGTTGCAGTGCTCGTCTCTCTTTGCAAACTCATATGATTCAGCAAAGAGGGCACATAGCTTTGACAGACACATTTAAGTCACAGCGTGCATCCTCATGACCTCGCTTTTGCCTTCCTCATTGACAGAAACAAAACTGTCGGTCAACATTCATGTTGGGACTGCACTCATTTGTCGATGACATGAGCAACGTCTTTACTGAACTGGATAATAATCAAGCATGCGTTCCTAGTTTTATTTTGTCAGTCCGTGGCTGAAGTGCAGACACTGAGTGGGCATGGATACAAAAATCTCAGCAAAAGTCAACGAAGGACTCTGTGAAACTCGGTTAGCTGAACGGGACTCCCCATAGAGAAGCGTGTACAATTCAGTGTACGTATAGGTGGGGGCTACACATCCTTCACAGCATTAAGATAAACACGGGTCTGCACGTACACGCATGTTCTTCTCAGAAAGCAGTTACACACTGACCAGCCCACTCCGGAGGACACTCGTACCCTCCCTGCCAGGAGGCCGAGTGTAGACCTTCACGTTCTGAGTCATCTTACGAGAGAAAAGCCCGTGCAGATGAAACCTCAATACACTAGACTATACACACAAGGCAAATTGTGTTCATAAAAGTTTCATAACTAAGAAAATGCCACTGGTTCTTTTCAATACTTAGAGCAACACAAAAAGTGCCCAGAGAGGGGGTAGAAAAAACCCACCAACAAAAGTTTAATTAGCATTCTGTGCAGAAATAGGTTTTGCTAAAGCTTGTGAAGAGGGTTTGTGATTATTTATTTTCTTGGCTCCAACTCTCTTCCCCCTGGATGGAGACCCGCTCTTCGGTTTTGAAGGAACCCCCTTAGCTGGCCCACCTGGACGGTTGTCCCTGCACTGAAGGACCCCAGCGGCCCCCTATCGGCCTCAGGATAAAGTTGAATGGCCCCAGTCACAGTCTGTCCCAGGCTTTTCCCCAACTTCCTTGATCGTTACCTTCTCCCAGCCTCCCTGTGACCCGGGGTCAGCAAACTACAGCCCAGGGGATGAGATGGCCTGAATCTGGACTAAGAATAGTTTGGACATTTTTTAATGGTTGAAAAAAATCCAAAGAAGACTATTTTGTGACAAGAAAATGGGGTGAAAGTCGCATTTGAGTGTTCGTCAGGTTTTGTTGGCTCACAGCCACACCGGTTCGTTCATTTGTATATCACCTGTGATGGCAGAGTCGGGGAGTTGTGACAGGCTCCGGGCGGCCCACATGCCCCACGTGTTTCAATGTTACCTGGCCCTTTGCAGACCCATTTGTTGACCCCGTTCAAACCGCAGGAAACGTCTCGTTTTCTGCACCCCCCAGAGCCCTTTGTATCAACTGAAAGGAATGCAGATCTGTGCCTCGTTCTTGGTGTCCAGAGGACAAGTCCTAACTGTACCCAAGGCCGTTTGCAGGCTTCCCCACGCCTCCAGCAGCATCCAGGGCCCCTCACCACCCCAAGACCCCTTCACCCTTCGTGACACTTGGGCCACACCTAACTGTCATGTTTGCTGGCTTCATTAAGCGTTTTGTACCCCAAGCTTCTCCCTCCTCCTGGCCTGGGGCACTCTTCCTCTTGTCCTTCTGCCAAGCTTTGGTCATCTCTCAGGATCAAACCCAAATGCCCCTCCCATAAAGTCTTTTGGGATTCCCAGCAGAACCATCTGTCCCCTCGTCTCTGCTTAGACATCTCCACAGGGCTTTCGTGAAGTGAGGGGCAGTCTCCACACCCCAGTGTGGTGGGAGGGCTCCCCTGCCCTGCCCCCTGGGCTCCCCACCCCTCTACCTCATCGGCCAGTAAGGCGATTGCCTTGCCAAGTAATGAGTCAGGCAAGATGGGAGCGCTCGCTCGTTTCATTGAACTGATAAGCCTCCCCCTGGCTCTGGAAGCGAAACACTTCGGCTCCCCCCAAATGCAAGCCGGTTCACTGCAGAGCTGCCCACACCGTATCATGACAGAGCAGGTGTGTCCTCTCACTGCCATCCCTAGCGAGGCTCCTGGGAGTGAGGGGTCGTGCTTTGTTTGTCTCTGGACCTCTAGCTCCAAAACAGGGCAGGCACACAGTAGGTGCTTCGTAAATGCTAACAGCATTGAACCTGGAGGTGCTTCTCCTTCAGCATACGAAAGGAGAGAAGGAGACAAAGCAATTCGACACAAGGGCAATCCCCAGGTTTGAGAGAGGCGAAGGCACAGTGGGCTGTCCCCACGATGGGGCCTTCTCTGTGGGCTCAGGTACCCTGATAAAGGTTTGTTTGGAGAGAGAAGGCGAGCACTGGGCTGGGCTGCGGGGCATTGCTTGTGACCTGGCCCCTCTGAGACTGTGCAATCTTCCTCCCTGCTGGTTTCAGCATCGTGGTGGTGCGACGTGACCACATGTGACCTAAGGCGCCCCTGTCCCCTCATCCCTCGCTACTCAGAGTGTGGTCCCCGGGCCTGCATCCCCTGGGAGCCTGGCAGAAGGGCAGGGTCCCAGGCCTACAGATCAGTCTGCACTTACACAAGACCCCCAGGTCATTCGTCTGCACTTTACAGTGGGACAAGCGTTTTTTCTAGTATGCATAAAAGCTACACCAAAGGCAGGGACTCGGATTTCCCATCCCGCCAGAAGCCCGATATTCCAAATTATGTCACGTGTGCTGTCCTACTGGGACCTGGTAAAAACTGAAGGGTTGGGGTTCTCTCCAATGCTGAGATTTACGGTTTCTTTCCATGCTGTAAAGCATTCTATGTCGTTGCTGCTGTGCCACATCGCTCAGGAAAGCAACCCCTGTTCACGAACTACCTACCATATGCCGAGCACTGTCCCCAAGACATTTCTCCAAAGAAGACATACACAAGGTCAAGTGCACACCAAAGGATATGCTCACCGTGATTAGCCATCAGGTAGATGCAAATCAAAACCACGATGGGACACTCCTTCAAGCCCCCTGGGATGGTTGTAATACACAAGACAGAAAACCACGAAGGTCGGTGAAGGTCTGGAGAACCCAGCCTCTTCTCATCCTGCTGTGGGAATGTGGAATGGTGCAGCCCCTTGGGAAAACAGTCTGGCAGGTCCTCAGGAGTTGAAATGTAGGGTCACCCATGACCCAGCCATTTCCACTCCTGGTATTTATTTACCCAGGAGAGAGGAGAGGGCGCCCACTCAAAAGCTGGTTCACGGATGTTTATAGCAGCAAATGAGTCAAAAAATAGAAACAAGTCAAATGTCCAAAAAACTGATGAACAAATAGAGAACGTGGCAAATTCATACCATGCGTATGCCACAACAGAGCCACAAGCCGGGTGGTTAAGCAGAAATCCACTGTCTCAGTTCCGGAGGCTGGAAGTCAAGAGCAAGGTGTCAGCAGGGTCGCCTCCTTCCGAGCGCTGGGACAGAGGATCTGCTTCGTGCCTCTCTCCCAGCTTCCGGGGGGTGGCCGGCCCTCCTCCGTGGTCCTTGGCTTGCAGCAGCATCGCTCCGTCTCCCTCTCATGTTCACGTGATGTTCATCTCGCGTGCCTGCCTGTGTGTCCACATTGCCCCCTTTTCTAAAGGCATCGATCATGCTGGGGTAGGGACCTGCCTACTCCAGTATGACCTCGACTTAATGAATTACGTCTGCGATGGCCCTACCTCCCAGTCAGTCACAGTCTGAGGCCTTAGGGGTTAGGACTTCAACAAATGAATTTTTTTTTGGGGGGGGGACATAATTTAATCCATAAAACAGCAGAATGTTATTCCCCCATAAAGAGGAATGAAGTCCTGACACAGGCTACCACATGGGGGAACCTGGAACACATCGTGCTAAGTGACAGAAGCCAGACACAAAAGACCACATACGCATGATTCTGTCGACAGGAAACACCCTGAATATGCTTAGGGCTGGGGAGGGGACATGGGGATGGGACCCGCACACTTCCTATGGTTGTTATCTGGTAGGAGAATTATTAAATGGTTGAACTGTATGGTGTTTGAATTAAATCTCAAAAAAGCTGTTACCAGAACAAAACCATGAATTAGTGTTACGAAGTGTTAAAGACTAAAAATAAAAAAAAAAAGACTTCTAGGTTTGGAGGCCAAAATCGGACCCTGGCTTGGTGCTGTTACAAGAATTAGGAATCACTTAGGTACAATACGTGGCACATAGCAGTTGCTCAGTAAAAGCTGTTGTCAGTCAGACATGTTCCATTCCGCTCTTGAAAACGGAGCGTGACTCTATCACGTAAATCTTTCTCGGTGTCATTTATTTTTTTAAATGATCAAATAAGGCTTTTTTAACGCCTCTCAGGAAGCCAGCTCCCAAAACGGAGCGAAATTGAGAAGAAAAACATATTCCATCACGTTATTCACGCCCCGGGAGGACCTAACCCGGCCTGCTTTTCCGCCTCTGACATTTCTTTCCCGGCGTTTGTTTTCATTCCTCGAGCTGATAATTGAAGCGGTCCGACGGGCTGGCGCTGCTCACAGTGTCACGGAGGAGTTCCAGCTGGGACTGAAAAGCACGTCGCTGAGTCAGAGCAAGAGAGAGGTGGCCGTCATGGCAGGGGGGGACTAGAGCGTCTGGGGTGTTTGCTTGTTAACTCTGTGTCCAGGGGGGTTTCTAGGTCACCCATTTGAAGGGACGGGCCTGAAGCAGCAGGCGTCTGAAGGGCGGAGTGAATACAGAAAGACACCTTGAGCATGCGCTGCGGAAATGAAGTGTGGGCAGATGGCGACTCCTGCCTCACTCGAAGCATGTCCTGATGCTTTAAAGAAAAATTGGAACCGAATATTGATTGCTCTGGTCACGCGCTGGCCATCTCCATCACAAGGCCAGGAGGCCCTAAGGCCCAGTCGTAACAAAGGGACACAATTGGAAGCTATTTGGTGGCATTCGAGGATGAGATAGCATGTGCCAGGCTCTGCGCTGGGCTCTGGGAATACGGGATGAAGGTGAAATGCCGTCTGGAGAGGCATCAGGTTACACGCACAGAAACCAACCAACGCCCTTCAGCGAGGCATTCTTCAGTCTGCAGAACAGGAGGTCAAGGTCATGGAGGATCACGCCCTGCAGTAGTGCCAACGCAGCTTGGTGCCATAATGATCTGAGTAGCAAGGGCCGATACTCTCTGGCTGGTCTGATTCTGTCACCCTGTCCCTGAGCCCTGTCCAAACCCTCCTAAGGTTACGACTCACGATCCGAGCGGCAGCAGACTTACTTGGGACATCTTATTTGAGGATGCTCTTCTCGTGAACTTTGACAAAATGCAGAATGGTTGGCCAAACGCCCACCTCCCAACCCTATTCTGCGTTCCTTCCCCACGAGCATTCCTTCCGGCTGTCCTCATGCCCAGCATGGGCCTCCCTACGACCCGGTGCATGCGGTCACCCAGGCCAGCACGCTGTCCTCTCCACGGTGGTCCCTGCCTACCTGCTGGTGTGGTGAGGACGACAACAGGCGGGCTCACTCATCCCCTCCGCCAGTCCCCGCGGCTTGGAAGCACCGCTGTTCCTGCCCAATCACAACCATTCCCAGGGTCTCTTCTAAAAACCCTATTCTGGAAGGCCCTATTGTAGACCCAACGAATCTGTCTTCAGCGGAGGGGCCTGGAAGTCTGGATTTTTTAATACACGCTCCAGGAGACTTTAGGTAAAGCAAGTTTAGGGAGCTTTATCTAGCATTTTAGAGGAGACGCTTCAAACCAAGCCTCTTGGCTTTCCTTACAGTGTGTTGGGGTGGACCATGGAGGTGAGTGAGTTCCTAAGCGAGGAAGCCCCTCCGTAGACCCTTAACTCTTTCGGGTCTCGGGGAGCCCCTCGCACAATCGTGATCTTAAAGCAAAAATGTCCCCCACGGGATCGGAAGGTGCTTGCTTAACTGCCCCCCAGGGAGCGGTCGGTTCGCCTGGAGGATCTGGAGCTGTGGCTATTTCTTGCCTCTAAGCAGTCACATGAGAGACCCTGTCATGGCTTTAAACAGCCTTCGTTTTCTCGGCTCCGGGAAATTCTCGTGTCCGTGAGGCCATGTCTGTGACTCTCTCTGGAAAGGGTTTGTGAGTTGTTTTCTGTGACCTTTTAACTTGCCGGGAGAGCAGCACGTAGGGAACCGCTTGGGGCAGCCTTGGGGGCAGGTGTCACATGAGCCACGGGAGGAGGCCACGTCTGGATTCAGCATCAGGCACTCTCCTCTCCTCCAAGGGCTTCTTTTTCTGTTGTTGCTCTTAAACTGAGGCGGCACCCTGGTTACACGTGCGCCAGCGTCCCCGTCCTTCCTCTCCCGGACTTCCCACTCTGTCTGAGCTTCTCAGCCGGAGCTGACCTCACTGGCCGACTCAGCATCACAGCCTGAGAGTCTCACGTACGGATGCCAAGAAGTGAGCCGTGCCGTTTGCTCGGGCCCTGGTCAAACCTTCCGCACGGCCCCGAGCGTAGCAGCTCTGGCCCTGGCCTCCGGGCTCCAGCAGGGCCCGGTGCTGAGCCTGCAGTCAGGAAGGCAGGTTGCTGGCTTTTCGGAAGTCGCATGTCGGTCATCATAGCAGTTCTTGCCACGCTGACCTTGCGCCGGGGCCGTGACTTTGAAACCAGTTGTGGCAACGTTTCTCAGGTGGAGGTGGTACTGTTACGGGTGCTGTTTTAGCGCCCGGTGCACTTATGTCTGTGGGGATGGGTCCCTGCAACTCAAAGGTTTCATGCGTTCGCCAGCACCCAGCACCCCTCACACAGGACCCCCTGAGGTTTTATCTCGCAGCCACCCACGGAATCAGGTTTAACATGAAAACCAAATAATCATCAGATTGATCGCAAATCACCTCTAATAATTGGCGGTTCTTATAAAAAATAAGAACCTCACACTCCTTAGGATGCTGGATGGTTTATTTTTATTTTTTTATTTATTTTTATTTAGTGATTCTACAATCTGTCAGGTAGGATTATGGCCCCCGTGTCACAGACGCTGAAACTGGCTCCGTGGAGTCAAGTCATCGGCAATGTCCCCAACTACTGAGGAGCGTGGCCAGGACGAGGAGCTTGGGCCTGGCCCGCTCCGGTGCCCACGTTCACACATTGTGCTGGGGCCTCTCCCGAACAGTCTTCTCCCAGGCAGGCACCAGCCATCATCAGCCCAGCCCTGACCTCCCGCCTTCCTTGCAGTGAATGAAGACCCCAGTGCTGAGGCAATTTGTCTGTTCGAGTCTCTGGAATCATGGGGCGAGTCACTAAAATGGAATCAACTTGAAATCACACCTTCCCTGCCCCAGAAGAGAAACCCTCGTGAGTCAGAAGGGACAGCAGCCAGCTGCCTTCTGTGTGTCCACAGAGGGAACATGCCAGAACACACAGCGCATGTACCCTCGAGGAAGGCACTTCTGAGTCCTCCTCGCCAACTTACCACGTCCCCTGCCAGGCATGGGGATCGGGCCACCGAACTGTCACTTCTCCCAGAAAAGAAGCAGGGCGAGTGCAGAGTGATACAGTCCAGCCCTCCTCGCTTTCTCGCAATTTCTAGCCTCATGGTGCTGAGGAAAGAATATATTCGTGGAAGATTAAAGGTCAATCCAGTGCAGTCTAAATATCCAAAGGCTGCCCTTCTGGACGGACTTAAAAGGCGCACGATCTACAGTGGGGCTGGCAGGCCAGGGGCTGTCCCAGCCCCTACGTGTCACACTTATTCGAGGGCGCTGGGCACAGAAGGGTCCAGCAGAGAAACATGCTCTTAGCTGGTGTCGGGGACAGATATTTGGTCCCTTTTTGCTTCCCCTGCCAGTAAAGTTCTGGGTTTTGAGGGTTTAGTCCTGAACTCAGATTCCTTAGCAAGTCACGAACTACAGAAAACAGCCTGGTACGGGGCACAGAGGCGGCTTTGTGGGCTCGTAGCAGAGCCATTTGGGGCCCACGTGACCTTGAGGAGCTGCGTCCCAGGGGGCAGACGGGGCCTGGACCTGGGCCCCAGGGGTCGGGGCCTGCCTGAGGCAGCTCGCCTGGAGCCAAGGTCTTTGCCAAGGACCTGCTAATAGCTCCCATCTATCAGCCCGGGGAGCGGTCTCTGAGCTACATAGTTGACTTCTGTTCATCGTGGCAGATGAGGTTTTGAGCCGCCCGAGTCCCTCCCTGCCTGTCTCCTTCATTAGTGACAGCCTCTGCCTCAGGAGGGCAGTTCAGTGGGTGAGGGGGAGGGTGTGTTCAAGTTTCCACCCCAGTGCGGGGGTCAGACTGAGACCCGAAGTCATTATATCTGTCACGTAGGCCCCAAATCCCTATTTTCTTTGTCTTTACAGTTTTCCAGGGAATATTTGATGATCCTGGGGTTCCGATCCAAAGAGTTAATAGTCATATTTCTACGGGGTTTTTCAATGCTCTCTCACAGTTTGTCAGTTTTTATAACGACACTAATAACCGACCTGTATGTGGCATGTGACGGCGACATCATCTCATTTGAGTGCCCTGGGGGTTAGGCAGAGTCAGGACGGCCCTATTATCCCCTCTGACATTCAGGAAGGTTAAGTGGCATGCTCAGCATCCCAGAGCAAAGGGAGAGCAGAGCCGGGACTCCAATCCAGGTCCTCCCAAACTCGGTCCCAAACACCGCCACCGCTGAGCCGACCGCTTGAGAACACGCGGTGACATTTCTCACATCCTCCTCCCGCCCCCGCCCCGCCCCCTCTCACCAACTTCTCCCCAACGTCATCCTCAAACCATGTCCTACTTCTCCTTTCTCTGTTCCCACCTCCAGTCCGTGAGCTCGTCATCCACCTCCCTTCCTGATCGCCTAGTTCCAAGGCCGCCCCTGAAACCAGTGTCCGGAAGGACACTGCTTGCCTACTCAAAACATTTTTTAGAAGAGTCCTAGGTTTTATTTTCATTTTTCATTTTATTTTATGTTACTTTTTAAAATTTCTTTATGTCATGGTGACATTGGTTAATGAAATCCGATAAGGTTCAGGGTACACTTTAACAGTAAGACTGTGTGTTCACCCTCAGATTTCTTTCTGTCACCACGCATTTGACCCCCATCACCCCGTCTACCTCCCTCCTTCTCCTTCCCCCGCTAGACTCTGGTAACCACTAGTTGTTGTCCACGTCCATGAGTCTCTGTTTGTCCTTTTTGTGGCTTTTAGGTTCATATCCCACATGTAAGCGATTCCATGTGGTTTTCAACTTTTCCTGTCTGGCTTATTTCGCTTAGCATGATCATCTCGAGGTCCATCCATGTTGTCACAAATGGCAGTCTTTCATCTCTTCTCATGGCTGAGTAATAGTCCATATGCACCACAGCTTCTTTAGCCAGTCACCTGTCGTAGGACACTGTGGTTGCTTCCCTGTCCTGGCCACTGTGAATAACGCTGCTGTGAACATCAGGGTGCAGATCTCTTTTCAGATCTGAGTTTTCAAGTCTTTGGGGTAAACACCCAGTAGAGGGACTGCTGGATCATATGGTAGAGCAAGTCTTAGTTTTTTGAGGAACCTCCACACTGTTTCCCATAGTGGCTGTGCCAATTGGCAGTGTATGAGGCTCCTTTTTCTCTGCGTTACTCAAAACGTTTAAAGGCTCCCTCTCCCTGTCAAATCAGTGTTCCCACTGCTTGGTCTGGCATTCGATGTACTTTATAAGAGATTTCTGTATCAGTCAGGACTATTTACATTTTTAGAGATTAAAAATTCTGAAGAACTAAGCATGAAGAGGGAACTCATTGGCTTGTAGGACTAGAAAGTCTAGCTATCAAGGAGCCAGTGGGTTCACAGCGGGCTGTCACATCCCAGGGTGCCCGAGGAAAGATCTGGGAAGCAGGCAGCGATGCTGAAGAAGTAGAGGCGAGGCCTCTAACCATCGGGGCTGGCCTTAACCTCGAATTGCAGAGCAGGACACCAGGCTCGGAGCACACGGCAGCGAGCGCAGGGGAGGCCCAATTCACACCGGCTTTCCTGACCCCATGGGACGTGCTCTCACTGCCGGGCCGCCTGGTTTGTACCTTGGCTGTGCCACTTGCTAGCCGTGTGGCCTTGGGCAAGCGCCTTTCTCTCTCGGTGCCTCGGTTCTTCATCAGAAATGCCGGGAGGTTCAAAGGAGTCGCTGCACATTGACCACGTTTAGCTGCTGCAGAAAATGATTTGCACCCAGAACACAACATTCTGGAAGAACAGGAAGCCTCTTTGCAAATGGAACCCCAGGAAGACTGAGAGCCCTGGGAAAGCTGGGTTCCCCTCTGGCTTGGTCCGTGTGTCCCTCATCCATGGGCCGTCACGGGGAGGTCAGCTTGAGAGCTTTGGCCGGTTTGCCCTTTTTGGCCTAAAATAGATGGTCTGATGGCTGTTTGGGAAAATCCACTGCATTCTTTATGCATTTTCCCCATCAAAACACGTCCGTTGGGTTCTTTTTGAAAGGGCATTCATGAGTCATTCAGCAGGGACAAAGAAACTTCAGTCTGAAGCCTCCGTGGGGGGAAGAGTTTAAGCAGTGTGGGCTCACGTGGCTTTTCAAATCTCGAAACATGCCTTAGCGGTGGCCTGGAGCACCTGACGGCAGCTGTTCTCTCCTGACAGCTGGACTCCAGATGCAAGCGTTGTGTGAGTGGGCGGACATCGTTTGCTTGCAGATGCAGACACCTCTGTGACAGGGAGCAGCCTCACGTCCCCTTCTCTGGTTCTGTCTGAGAGCTCAGTGTGGGTTCTGAGAAGGATCCATGCAGCGTTTCATGAGGAGCTCAAAAGCCAGGCCAGCATCGTTTCTCTTCTCAGGAGCAGCTCTCCAACCCTCGAACTCCATGCCCAAGTCATCGATGTGAGGCGAAGACACCTAAAGCACGTGGGCGAGGAGGCAGGTTTGTGCTCGGCGCGTGTCCCCGTGTCGTCCCATCAGTGGACAAGCCCCCGTGGCCGTCCTGGGTTATTTCAGCAGAGTCTGACGAACCTCCCTGTTCCCATTCTCACCCAGTTCCAACCCGTCCTCGACGCGGCAGTGAGTCACCTCTGGACACTTCTTAGCCGCCTCTCGTCCTCCTTCGTGGTTCCTCCTGGCGTTCGCTTCCACGCACGGCCCGCAGTCTCCCTGGGGATCCGTCTCTTCACTCATTCGTTTGCTTACTCCCGGGCTTGCTCACTCACCACGTGTGGCCCGGGGCCTGGTGAGCCCTGGGCAGCAGAGTGGTGAACGAACAGGCCAGTTTCTGCCGCATGGAGCAGGAGAGACAGGTGGTGACCTCGAGGCAGTGACTTCTGAGCTAACATCAAGAAGATGACTATAGTTGATGGGGAGAAGGGACGAGGGCGGGCGGGGGCCATTGCAGGCGGCAGTCATGTGGAGGAAGGGGTTTTCCTGACAGCATCCTGCAGGTCTGGAGGCCCTGACCCCTTCCTCGTCCCCTCCACACCCTGTCCCTGTCCCATGTCTCAGGCACTCTCATCACGACCCTTCCTCTGTGGTGGCAGCCCCTGTGCTCTCTGCTTGGATCCCACCCCCTTTCCTCCTGCCTGACCTATTCACGTCCCTCCAAGTTGGGCTCTTATCGCCTCCTCAGGAGGCCTCCTGGGCACCCCCTTCCCTTCACCCAGACGGTGGGAGCCGTCCTTATGGTGGGAGCCGTCCTTCTTTGGTGCCCCCCCCCGCCCCCTGGGCTCACCCACCTGATTGCTTCCTGCTCTGTATTTTCATCGTCCACTCGCCTGACTCCCGGGCTGTGAGGCCCCAGCACTGCCTCCTGGGAGAGCCCAGCGCGGGCCAGCGCGAGCTTATTCTGTGCTCAGTGAGCGCTGGCTGAACATGGATGTCTGCGTGGACCACGCCTGCTGGGCAGGAGTCTTCCAGAAATACTCTCCAAGGACCATTGAGCTCAGCCTCGCGTCAGTCCCTTTGACCTTTGCTAATCTCGCAGGAGCCCACTTGGAAGAGTGACATGTTGGGGTTCGGGGTTAGGGTTGGCCAACATCAATATTCAAAATATTTGACGGCTGCCGAGGGACAGGCGCTGAGCTATCCGAGCCCCCAGCAGGACCAGGCCCGGCCGAGGGGCTGCTTGCGGTGAGGAAGATGCCCCCCTGAGGCTGCCCACGAATGGGCCGTTTCGGGAGAGCGTGTCCCACAGAGACAGGATTTTCTGGATTCTCCCACATGCTGGTAGCTGTGGCTGCCAGTAGGTACGGGACAAAGCGTGGAAAGCCCTGCAGCACTGGCCAGACCCTGAACTGATTCTGTGGGGTGAGGCTTCTTCCTTCGGGAAGTGGGAAGATGATGCGGTGAGGAGAGCGGACGGCCTGCAGCCAGGGAAACGAGCTCTGGAATCTCTGCGCCACCACTTACTGCCTGTGCGGTCTGGGCCAGTTAAGGTCCTTGCCTCTCAGTTCCTTTTGTGTCAAATGGAGGCCTTGAGTTGCATCGAACGCAAACATGTGCAGCTCTACCCAAAATGCGGGTGAACACCTGACATTTTAAGTGAAAAGGAAACGTTCCCCCCACCCTTGTGGTAGGCCGACCAGCCCCCGGTGTTGGCCCTGTCATAACAGCTCACGTCTCCTCAGAAGCAGATGTGCGTGCATATCCACAGTCCTCACCACAGTCTGCGATCACACCAAACCGCAGGGGACCGGAAAGTTTTCAATCAGATTGCTTTAGCTGAGACGGTTTATCTCTTTTTCACATACAGAAGTCCAGAGGTGGGCAACTCTCTGGTGTCTTCAGGGAGCCAGCCCCCCCACCTTTTTTTGCTCTTTTTGCTCCCTCGGCATGTGGCTGCCATTCTCAAGGTCTCCTCTGGGGTCCAAGGTGGCTGCTACGGCACCAGTTATCACATCCTTGATTCAAGCAACAGGAAGAAGGAAGGGGTGGTCGTAGGGAAGGCCGTTTCTGCCTCTCCGTATGGCTGGGAACTGTGGTCTTTTCTTCGTGGTGGCGATCAGGCCAGCTGACATTGGGGTTCTGCTAACAGAAAGGCAAAAATGGACATTAAGGTCGGTAATTAGCAATTTGCCACGTATTTGTCTTCCCATGTTACAGTGAGGAGACTGAGGCTCAGAGGGGAAAGGTCATGTGACTCGTCAGTGGCCGAGCTGGAGCTCCGACACGGATCAGTCAACTGGCGCTGAGTGTGCACTAAGGCCGCCCTGGACGACCATTCCCAGTCACCGGACTCGTAGGCCCGCTGTGTGCTTCAGACTCATTTGAGGCACCGATTAAGAGCCCTTGGTCCCATTGGCCCACGACAAGGTTTTAATTCGCTTTGTTTTTTTAAAAAAGTCCTAGCATCTTGGTCATGACTGTGACGTGGGTCTTCAGATCAGCTCCTTGTTAGGGGAAAAGTAGAACTATCAGAGGAGAGAGTCTTGAAGGCTGCGTGAGAATATTCTCAATAAACGGGTTGCCTTGGGCGTCTTCACCCGTGGTTCTCGACCAGGGGCAATTTGGGAACGTCTGGCCATCCCTTGGGCACCGCGGTCCTTCGTCATCTGAGGTCCGGGGTCCCGAGCGTCATAGTTTATTGTTCTGTCTTATTTGGGAGTTGTTTCCGGTGGTAAATTTGATTTCATCTCGATTGGGAGTGGAGGTCTCCAGACACGGTGTTTAGCTTCTGCCAGGCGGGAAGGAAATTGGGAAGCAAGAGTAACAGGAGAAGGAAGGCGGGAAGAATCTGGAGGAAGGAGAGAGGCTGCGACTGGTGGGCCGAAGGCGCCTGTGAGCTCTTCTTGAAATCTTCAGTAGAGTCGGCTGGACCTAGAAATGACTGTACGACCGAAGGCTTCGTGTCACTTAAAAACTAAGGCTGAATTTTACCTCTGGAGTAAGACAGCAGAATCCCAGGAGGCAAAGGAAGCCAAAGAGCCTTCGCCTCTCTGGCCTTCACTGCCGTCTTAGGGAGGCCCCGGGCCTCCACCAGCTGTGGACCGGATCCCCCTGGGCCACAGGAGGCTCCTCAACCAAAGAAAACCGTCTCGCCCAGGACAGCCATGTCCAGCGATTGGTTAATGAAGGGGTGACATGCTCCTGGTCCCCTTTTCCCAAGGCCTCACAGCTCCGAAGGGTCATCCTACTTCGAGGGCTTCCTGTGGGGTCACAGGTTGGCTGACGTCTTTGTTGTGACTGCGTCCGACACCATCATGGCTCCCTTCCCTCTGCCTGCTCCATCCTGCCCTTCAAAGGGGTTGATTCGCAGGATACCTGCTCTGCGAGAAGCCCGTACGAGGCTAGACTTACACTTACTTTTCATCGTTAGTCCCTGTTCCCCTCAGTAGCAGAAAACAAAATCCTGCCAACTCAAACACAAGAGGGCCTCGGTAAAATTAGCGCTGACTCTTCCCTAGAAACCATGGGGGCCAGGCCGCAGACGCGACATATTTCAAGTGCTGAAAAGAATTCCAGGCTTCCTGGTAGAAGTCTCTAGAAAGCAGGGCCCCTAGCTCCTAATGAACAGGGAACCACGGCCTACGCAGTGATAGACTTGTGCTTGGGTGACCCAAGAAACCCTCCTGTGAGTTGGTGGTTTCCAAGGAAGTGTGGAGAATGCAAATCTGGAGCCATCGTCACGTCGGCGAAATGTGGCTCCTTTTTCTAGAGCTAGACTCAGTCGCTATCTTTAGCCCCTATTCCTCTCAGTGGCGGAAAATCAAATCTCGCCAGTTCGAAAGTTTTTCAGCTACAAAAATGACACGATTTCCGTTTCTCTGCTCTCCGCTTTCTTCCGAGAGCGCAGCTAAGCTCCCGGGGAGCTTTTCAGCGTTTTGCAGGAGGGGAGGCGCATGGAAATTATTCCTTTTAGCAAGACACGCCGCTCCCTTGGATTGAATCGGGCTTTCGTTAAAAAGAGAGAATGGTTATTGCGTTGGCCCTTCTCGACCCCTGTCAGGAGACACTAGAGGAGATGACAATGGTCAACAATAGCCCAAGAGGAGGAAGGACTCACCCCCAGGGCCCGGCTCCTCAGCAGGTGCTGGTCGGCCTGGCGACCCCTCGACTGGGCAGAGCATCTGGGAGAAGCTCCGGGCGCCTCGAGAGCCCCTGCGCGACGTGTCTTGCCATGGCTTGTCCCACATCTCTGACCTCCCTGTGTCCCCACCCCTGTGTCTCTCTAGCGACGAGGCATTGCGCAGCTGGAGGCTCCCTGGGTGAAATCATTTTTAAACGTAAAGTATCTGACGAACTGACTTAAAAGCAGCCTATAAGAGGGCATGGTTTAGAGAAGGAGAAATGATTCCTCCCCCTAACCTGACCGGACTTTCTTCCCGCTGGCCGCCGGCGGGGACCCTGGGACGTGCCGTTTCTGCCTTCCGGAGGCCGATGGAGCGGAGCCTACGGGAAGGTCGACCCGATGCCAGTCGGAACTGACTGATGAGTCGCTGTTGGAAGCTCGTTCATTAAAACACACTCTCAGGCCTGATGGAGTCGGAAAACTGCAAAAGTCCCCGCAGGAGGGGACGGCGCACTGTCCCCGGGGCCGTGGCCTGTCGCCGTGACTGCGGAACCAGCCTGGCAGTTTTCTAGAACAGTGAACCCAGGACAGAGCCTGCTTCGGGGGCAGAAAGTGCTCGGCCCGACCCCGGGAGCACGTCGACGAGTGCATCCAGCCTCTCCGCGGTGCCTCTTCCCAAGCGACGTGACGACTCTGCCTTCCAGGCTGAGACCGGGTGAAGGACGCACGGGAATGGAGGACGGCGGGGATGATCCCGGGAAGGGGTGATCGTGGGGGCGCCAGCGCCGTGCCGGCCTGGGGAGGCGAGCCCAGGCCGCGGAGCCCGCGCTGTCCTCGCTCGGGGCCACGTCCCTCTCCCTCTCCAGAGCGCATGCCACACGGCACTGCTGCTTGGTATGAACTTCCATCCCCCGCCCCATCCGATTTCCGTGCTGGATTATGAGCTCCCGAGAGCAGGGCCGTTTCCGGCTCAGCCTTGGACGTAGCCTGACCTCTCGGCGCCCCACGAGGAACTGCAGAAGACCCCAGTTCCCTGCCTCTGACTGATGTGGCCCCTTCCCGCTCCCAGGGACCCCGAACTGGTCGTCAGGATGAGCTCAGTGCCCCCGTTCTGCGGATTCCCCACGTGCCGCCTGCATCCCAGGCTCTTCCTGCGTCTCATCCCTTCTAATCCGAGCAGCCACTGCGAGGCAGATGCCGCTGTTCCCATGACACACGTGAGAACGATGGGGTGCAGGGAGGATAATCCTATTGCCCTAAATCACTCCATCTGTACGTGGGAAACCAGGATCAGAATGACCCCTGGCTGTCGGGACCCAGAGAGAGGTCGTTTATGACCCAAATCACTAGTCAGCCCAAGTGGAATCCTTCTGTTCCTCCTCCCCCGCCTGCCTTGGGTCGCTCCCCGATGGGGGTGCACCGTGGTGTGTGTATGGTGGGGGGCAGGGGCTGGTTGGCCCTGTCCTGGTCCTCACAGAGCCCAGAGCAGCTGAGCTGTCACCAGGGTCCCCCCAATGTCTGGGAGGGGCTGTCCCAGAGATGACAACTGGCACCCCGGAGCTGTGCCTATTGGTGTCACCTGCTCTTTACAGGTGGAGCGGGTCCCGGGCTGGTCTCCCTGAGGAGGGGCTCAGCTCCACGGTTCTCAGACACCCAGGGACCCCGCTAATCTCCCAGCTAAGTGGTAGCAGAGCAGCAGGAGCTGTGAACAAGGTGGGCGAAGGGTTCCAGGGGTTCCCTCCCAGCTGGTGCCGCCGCCTGGTCACCTGGCCGTGGCTGCGCCCGCCTGTGCCGGCCGCCGTGGGGGCAGCGTGGGCCTGACACTCGCTTTGTACACTTACATCCTGAAAGCCATTCTGGTCCGGGGCACTCACCGCAGAAATGCACGGGACAGCCTTGATCAGCCCAGCCCCCTGGACTCCTAGACCTCACATGGACTCACATCAGCGTCCGTGGAGAATGGACGGTGATTTCACACTCAGTTCGTGCCAGGCGAGGCCGCTCTGGGCAGCAGCTCTGCCTGGCGCGCACTCGGCGATGGAAGCGTTCGTTGCTGCTCTGGTTTAGGTGCTGAACGCTGTTCACTGGGCGAGTGGTCTTGGGCATCTCACCCGAGGTCAAGCCTCAAGTGTCTTCACCTGCGAAAGGAGGGTATTCACGAATCAGCCACGGAGGGCTGTCAGATTGCAAGGAAGCTTGTGAAGTGCCCCACCCACGCCCGGGGCCCAGCTGAGGTGCTTCTGCAACTCGTGTCATTGCTGAGCACTTGGTGAAGGCCTCGGGGTGCCCCGGAGAGAGAGAGAGTCAGGATCCTTGCCCTTCGTGCATTCCCAGAAGGATCACAGAGACCCACGTGGAACCCGCTGATTGAGCACGGACACCACAGGGCAGGGCTGCCTGAAGGTGGCAGGGGAGACTGTGGATGAACATGCAATTGTCCCCAGGTAGACCAGGCTTGGGGTGCGGGAGAGGGGGTCTGGGGATTGAAACACTGGAAGGGTGGGTGGAGGGTGCGAGGGAGCAGACTAGACCTGGGCCCAGAAGGGAAGGGATGGGACGAACATGTTTCCTGCAGCTTTATTCGTGCCGGGGCGACCTGAACGAGCCAGAGAGACTGGACACGCAATATTGCTTTTATCCCCCCGCGGAGAACTCGGCAGCGACCGAGTTAGATGAGGAGCGCACAGGGCAGAGAAAATGGCCGGAAACAGAAGGTAGTGAGACTGTGCGCAGGCATGAACACGTGTCCCCGGGGCAGCCGTATGGATTTTGCTCGACACAGAGAAACAAACGAAGAAAAAATACACGCGACACACATTCACACTCGAAGGACTGCCTTCGGGGAGAAGGGGATCGGGAGTGGTCTGTGGAAGTGAAAGGGAGTAAGCAATACCCGAAAAGAAGGGACTTGCACGCGGAATGATGATGTCGAAGAGTAAGATTAACGCCATCTCTCGCGCCCGAAGCGGTGGGCTTGGGGGAGCCGTCGGCGGCATCGAGTTCCGGGGCTCAGCGTGCAAGGGAATGGTGTGGGGGCGAAGCAGGCCGGGCTCAGGTCGAGGAGGGCGTGGGTGAGAAGCTGGGGATGGAAGTGCCGCAAGCCGCTGCGCGATGTGACCAGATGTGCGTGCCACAGGGGTGTGGGGGATGGGTGGACGGGGTGGGGGGCCAGCCAGTGTGCCCTCGCCCGAGCTAGGTCAGGGCTTGGCAAGCTTTCTAACTAACTCTTTGGTCCACAGGCTGTGCTTTGCGGGTCTGGGTGAGGAGACTGTGGTCTGGGTCAGGCCAGTGGCGTTTGGAAGAGGTGTGCCCACCCAGAGGACAGGACTGACCAGACTTGGGAGGTGGGGGGGTCCCGGGTTTGGGGGAACCTGAGGGTTGGTGGTGCCATCGATCAGGACGGAAAGTCCAGGGGGAAGGGTGGGTTTTGAGGGCCAGGGCATGGAAGGAGAGGTGAAAGGCCGGGCCCCGGCCCCCTGGAGACGGCTGGGGAGTGGGCGCAGGCCCAGGCCAGGGAGAGGTGAGGACGGGGCTGGGACAGTCCTCAGTGCTCGTTCTCCGTGTCCCCCATCTGGACGCAGGGGTCTGTGAGCCCGGGAGAGCCTGTCCCACCCCCAGCACGGGGGCAGGCCCTGGTCATTAAGCCTTTCAGCATGTCCCATTCCCCAGGCCATGTCACTGGTTGGGGGTCGGTGTACAACCCAAGAGACACAAATCGGGTGGGTCTCGGGTCTCTCGCGTGACATTCTGGGTCGGAAGGTTTTTCCCTTCCTGTGTCTGGTTGTAGCTGTCTGTGCACACGAAGCCTGAGGTCGCCATCCAGTTACCCTCTTGCTACCAGCCCACACGTGAAGGCCACCTATGAGAGGACCCCTAGGGAACGGAGCCAGAGCCCCTGGGAGGAGCCCATCCCGAGGCCATCCCGGCCCTGGCCATCCTGCTCTCGCTGGTCTGAGGAGTCACTGCTCATACACGAGGGCCGTGGTCGTGGTGTCGGTGAGAATGAAGACAACCAGACTTTTCTGCGGTGACCGTCACGACCGCTGGCGTTTCACAAAGATGGCCTGAACTCACGGTCGTGACGATAACGGGTGCTACGATCGCACTCATTTTATAAATGGGGAAACGGAGGCACACGGGCTATGTGACCTGACCAAGTGGCAGGGACAGTGGCCGAGCCAGGTCTGCGCCCAGGAATCCTGGGGCACGTGCCCACCGCTCCGGCGTCGCCTCTGCCGCGTCCGTGGCTCTCAGGGCAGGTGTGGGTGGACCTCGTCCACACAGGAGGACACGCAGGCTGGAGAGTCAGGTGGCTCGCCGGAGGCCACGCGGATCCTAGCGGCGGCGCAGCTGGGATTCGCCCCGTCGGTTTGCGAGTCCAAATAGCTCTGCCACGTCATCTGATCTCCGAGACACTAAGGGACACGAAAATCCCCAGATGGCAGAAAAGCGGCCAGACGGGAGAGAACTGCTGTTGGGGACAGCGCCAGCCGGAGGAGCAAGCAGGATGCTCCTGACACGGAGCCAGACATGAGGGGGCGGTGGGGGAGGGTGGGAGGGAGTGGGGTGTGTGGGTGGGAGGGGGGTGGTCCAGGGCCTGGCCCCGGCCGCCGCAGATGGAGCGTGCTCCCTGCCTTCTAGGAAGCAGACGTCGTCTTGTTGGACCCGGAGGCGTGATTTCCAGGCGCCACGGTCCCCATTTTACAGGAGAAAGCCAACGCGGGGGGATGAGGGCGCTCGCTCAGGCCTCGCGCATCCGGGGCGCCCGTGGGTCCCAGGCAGTGAAGCCAGGCAGGGGACTGCCGCGGTGCCCTGTCTGGTTCTAGAAACCGGAGGTTCAGGTTTTGCCGCTCGCTTTGAGTGGTTAGGCCACAGCCGGGCCGTCAGTCCGCCGTCCGACGTCTCCACTCTCGCCGGCCCATGTGTCTGTCCTTCGCTCCGGAAGCCTCAACGACGCAAAGGTTCAAACAAAGGCGTGGGTTTTCCTCCAGCTGCTGTCCCAGAAAATCCAAGCTGGGCCGCGGGAAAAGCAGATTTTAATCGGGAACCATTGCAGTCGGGGGTGCGGGGGGGAAGAGACCTCAGGGGGGGACTGGGCTCAGTTCGGAAAGCGACGGGGCCTGGACAAGTGGGCACTCACGGCACGGGGCGGGGGTGGGGGGGGTCAGTGGGTGGAAAACTGCCAAGAGGAAGGGGTGGGGGTGGGGAGAGGCTGGTCAAACCGCCCCAGCAGGATTCTTGCTGGAGGCAGGCCGGGGAGACTCGCCTGGAGGCAGGGGTGTGTGTGTGTGTGTGTGTGTGTGTGTGTGTGTGTGGAGGGTGGGGGGGATGAGGAATCTGATCAGACATCAGTAGTCAGGGTGAGGTTTTTTCTAAACTGACTCAGGACTCTGGCTAAAACTGGGCCCTGCCGCCCTGACAAGGGCAGACACCAAGGTCAAGGCCTCGAGGAGGGGGTGGGCCCCCTTGGCCTGCTGGTTTGGGGAAGCTGTGGGAATCCGCTTCGGGAAAAAGTGGTTGGACCACAAGCCTGGAGGACGGGGCAGACGTGCGGGCTGGACACTCGGAAAAACGTGAGAAGTGATTACAGGTTCACGGGGAGTCGTAAAGGTTGTCAAAACCGCACGGTTGGGTCCCGTGTACCCTCCTCCGGCTTCATCCGGACGGTCTCAAGGCCGGCGCTGGCCTCGGTGCAACCCACGGGCCCACCCAGACCCCGCGGGGTCGGGCGCTGCGCGCGTGCGGATCTGCGCGGTCTTTACCGCACGCGTGGCCTTGGCCAACGACCACAAACCGCTGTCGCCGCGGTGATGGCGTCTCGGGGGCGTCTTGCATGGATCCTGCGGCTGTGGGTTTCCACGGGGTGGGCACCGGGGAGAGAGGAAGCAGGGGAGGCTTGGGGTGGGGAAAGGGGCTTTGCTCTGGCCCCTTCGTGCAGGAGGGGGTTCCACGAGAGGAAGAGACCCCGGCTCCCTGAAAAGGCCCTTGTCTGTGGCCCAGCCCCACCCCGCTCTGCCCTTGGCCACCTGCGCGTAGGTCCCCAGGCTGTCAGCGCAGAAACCCCACCATGGTGGTCCCATGCCCTCCCCCCCCCAAACAGTTTGCATCTGGGATGGGCCACGTGCACCACATTCGGGCCTGGAAAAATGGAAGTACGTGTGTGCAACCTGGGCATGACCTTGTCACCGAGGCTTGCTCTGGGGGGACCCTGATGCCGCTCGCAGGGCCGGACACTGGGGTCCTCTTTCGCCCCAGCACAGGGCCTGGGGCACAGAGGACACTCGTGTGCGGCTCCGTTGTTGCTGGGTAAACGCCACCCTCTGGGCAGCTTTTCCCCAGCAGGAACGCACAGCCCCGCGGGGTCCCTGCGGAGCCTCGGCAAGTCAACTGCCATTCGAGGTGCCAGGATATTCCCCCCCAGGAGGAGGGGGTGCTTAGTGCCCGTTCCGTGCTCCCTGCCTTTTCCTCGCGTCGTCTGCCCTCGTCCCTGCATCCGTGAACTCCGTTTGCGGGTTCTGACCCAGATTCGGGCCTGAGGCGGACGCCCCAGCAGCGCCCTGGGGGACAGGGCCAGACCCGGATGGTGCAGCAGTGCCATCTGCTGCTGGACGCGAGGGCTGCGCCCGAGGAAGGCGGAGGCCACCTCCTTAGGCGACAGCGGTCTGGCTTCTGGGGACATACGGTCACCTCGCGGCCCACCTCCCAACGCCGCCTCTCACGCAGCCCGGAGAGAGCCCGGTGTGGTGGGAGCAGGTGCGGGCCTGGGAGGTGGGGCCCCGCGTTCAGGGATCCCTGCTGTTTGTTGCCAGGAGGCGGGCTGGCCGATGACGACCACAGGTGCATGGGACACGGTCCCTGACCCCCTGGGGAAGGAGACAGGGTCAAGACAAGAACCACAGGAACTAGACACACCTGGGGTTTGAGTCCTGGCCCCGGCCCTTGTCAGCTGTGGGGCCTGGAGCGGCCGCTTAAGCTGCTGGAGGCTCAGCGTTATGCTCTGCAAACAGGAAAATTGGGGTCGGTCATTCAAGTTTGAAAAAGACACTTCTGTGGAGTGCATGATAGAGATTCACTAAAAAGAAGGTGATTGCACTCCTCGCTGATGTGATAACCGGTCAGACAGGGAGGGGGAGACCTGGGAAGTGGGGCGAAGAACGCTTCACCTGGGAGGAGACCTGGCAGCTGGGGTTTGGAGGATGAGCAGGAATTTTCCAGAGGCGAAGGCCAAGGGGACTCCGGACAGGTGAACCGTGTGGACAGAGCCACAGTCGGAAGGAGTCCTGCGGTGCACTCGGGAACCTGGAGGTGGTTGAGTTGGCCCAAGCATGAGGCCGGAGACGTGAAGCAGGTGGGACGGACGCTGCACAGGTGGGACAGGTGGGACGGACGCTGCACAGGTGGGACAGGCGGGACTGACGCTGCACAGGCGGGACGGACGCTGCACAGGTGGGACAGGTGGGACTGACGCTGCACGGGTGGGGTGGACACTGCACAGGTGGGACAGGTGGGACGGACGCTGCACAGGTGGGGTGGACACTGCACGGGTGGGACTGACGCTGCACGGGTGGGGCGGACGCTGCACGGGTGGGACGGACGCTGCACAGGTGAGCGCAATCTGAATCTCCACCGTGGCTTTGGGGATCTGCGTTGGATGAAAAGGTTCCACGGGGGACTCTGAGGCAGCCTGCTGGAGGCCCCGTGTCTGGAAACGGCCGTGGTACCAGCGTCCTGCACGACTCTCTCTAATCCGCGCCGCGACCTGGCAAGGCAGGCCTCAGTGTCCCTGTTTTACGCGGCAGCCTGGTCGGGAAGAGCTGGGAAGGATGCCCGCCTGGCTCCTTGCAGGCTGTGTCCAGACGGATGGGGCCTCACCCGGGACCGTCCCGAAGGCAGAATGAGGACGTGAGAAAGCGGGCGCCGGTCGGGGTGAGTCGGAGCAGGCGGGGTGGGCACCTGCGGCCCGCGAGGTGGGTGCTGGCCGGCGGACGGGCTGTGGGAGCTGGTGGAACCAGGGTGCTCTGCCCTCCAGCTCTGCTGGCCGTGACCGCCGCCCGCTCCAGTCAGCCCCATGGGAGACGCTTGAACACCTCGAGGGGCCGGTTCTCTGGCTTGATTCTTCTAAAACTCTTCTGTTCTAGGGTCCCCAGGAGCCAGCTGAGCACCCCTTCCCCGTGGGCTATCACCCCACCAGCCCTCCAGCCTGCACGGGGGACTCTCCCTGAGCTGTGTCTGGTTCAGAGGCCCGGCCGGGTGGGGAATGGGGCCGAGTGAGAGGCTGGGGCCGGCCCTGCCCGGCCGTTCTCGGCCTGTCTTCTCCGGTGCCTCTCCCGCCCCTCTCGAGGATACTAGGTTCCACTTTTCTTTGGGGTTCAGACTTCCCCACTCGCCCGGACTCACTGACTTCTTGAGGGTTCCCGCTCTTTTGAGTCCATCTCTAGAGTTGCAGGTGGCTTCTGGGGTCATCTGACAGCCCCGTGCCCCTGGGGGCCTCCTTCAGAGCCTCAGTCTCCCCGGGGTCTCCCCTCAGGTTCCTCGTCCCCCCTACCCCCCATTGGTGGCCAGTCAGGTTCTGCCAGGAACACGAGGTGACCAGGAGGTGGCACTGCAGGGTCAGAGGCCTACCTCTCCGTGAGAATTAAGTTCTGAGCATGGACTGGGGGTAGGAGAGGGGGGGGCCCAGGAACGAGAGGATGTGCCCTCTGCGTGTGTGTGCGCGTGCGCGTGCCAGTAAACACACTCGGAGGTACATACCTGCCAACCCGTGCCCACACCATAAATACGTGTAACACACACATGCACACCGACATGTCCGTAGACACGCACACCAGCACATACACGTTGCACTGTATGCGCACACACGCACGCACGCACGCACGCCAGTGTGTAAACACGCACACCCATACCAGCGTGTGTGGCAGATAAAATCAGTGTAGGCATCTGGACTGTATAACACACGAGCACGCAGATGTGCGTGTAAAAACACACCGCTATGCATGCATGTGTGCATGTGCACACATGTGATTGGCACACGCACGCACGTGCGCACGGGTATGCGTGCGCGTACGTGCATGCGTGTGACTGGCGCACAGGCACGGCCAGTTGTGGCTCTGAGTTCGGGGCCCGGGGGCCCACAAAGGCACAGCTTCTCCACAGGTCCCGTAGGCCGCGTCCGGATCCCCATCCTCCCGGCATTTATCTTTTTTCGGTCACACGTGGACGACACCTTCGCGCACCTCTAACAGGTGCAGGTCCAGCTGGGGTGCAAGAGTCTCATGTCGATTAGAAGGACTGACATGAAATGTGCTTTCGGCCTCGCAGCTCTCACTTGGGTTCTCAAACCTTCATGTGGAATGGCGGGTTTTCCTGCGCAGAAAATTGGGGGAGCGCAGAGAGGGAGACTGGCCGTGGTCCCTGACCCTGGCTGGGGAGTCAGGGGCGATTCTGCCCACAGGTTGGGCCGAGACTGGGAGCCCCTTGGAGGGCTGGTCAGCGGGCAGCGCTCTGTGACCTGGTGGCTTGGTGCTGGGGGCCCTGGCTCAGGCAGAGAGCCAAGAAACGGGGGTCAGTACTGCCCAGAGGCACTGTGAGGTGGCTCAGGCCACTGGCCTCGAAGTGGGGGCTGGGCCACCTTAACGGTGACACCCCCTGGCAGTGGCCACACGTGCGTCCTCGGATGACGCTGAGAAAGCATCCACCGGGGCTGGGCGCGTGTCTTGGAGTCACTCTGAGGGAGGACGTCGAGACAGCTCAGCGAGGGACGAGCCGATCGAAAAGAGGCTCGTGACCGCGTGGCACAGCCCGCGCAGGGTGAGTGTGTGTGCACACGCGTGTGCGTGCGCAGCTGTGAACCGCAGAGCATTAAGGTCCACTGGGCCAGTGAGTGCCGCCCGCCCAGGTCTCTGCAGCATGTTCCAGAGGCGCGGGCTCGCTCCCCAGCGGCCGTGGGGTGGTGCGGGGGGCCGCCTGCTGACCGTGGCCGGCGTCGCCCTCCTGCCCCGGGGAGGCGCGGCTGGGCGGGATCTTACTGCCAACAGGCTTTCTCGCCGTTGGTCTGCTCAGGGTCGGGGGCACCGCTGGGAAAAGGTGAGCAGAGGGTGCCCCCCCCCCAGCAGGGCTGCGTGGTGGGTGCTGCCGTGGCCTGCTCAGACGGGGCCTGGCCAGCCTGGGGTCAGCTCAGGGCCCGAGGGGGTGCGCTTCGGCGTGTCGTAGTGATGAGAGTGACCGCGGCCACGGAATCAACGTCAAGGTCCCCGCACGTCTTGCAAGCTGCTCGTTCCTTCTCTCCGGGGCTTCCGACCGTGACTGAAACAAACGCTGAATCCTGCTACAGAGAAGTTCCTGTCTGGCAGTGCTAGAACGTTCCTCAGATTGGTTCGGCGCCGGTTTTAAAGGGGCTGGCGGAGGCTTGTCCTCCTGGGGGAGGAAGAAGCAGGTGTCAGGGCGCAGGTGAGCGCGCCCGAGGCAGGTGGCGTTCAGGTCGCCTGGGCACCTTCCCCCTCGTGGCGGGCGTCCCCCGCAGGCCCCGCTCCTGGGCGCATGGCCTGCGCCGGCGTGCTAGCGTTCCCCCGGCTCGGTGGCACGGAGGTGCCCTTCCGTTCACGGGCGCTGCGTCCGTGGGCCAGTCGGCAGTTCCCCTTTCCGTCTGTCAAATGCGGGTCCCGATGCCCGCCCCTCTGGGGAGGCTGAGGGAATACTGAAGAGGGTTCCTGACAAACAGGCGTGTCAGAGAACGTCGTCCCAGATTTCGGGCTCTAGAAGTCTCCCTGAATGGAGGAACAGCGGGAGGAACCGCATTTGATCCGCGCGAAGGATTTTATTTCTGGGGACAAGCAGGGACTATGATGGAGGTTAGCATTAGAGAAACGCAGAGGTGGGAGGGACCCCAGCGACCACGCGGTCCAAGGCCCACGTACGTTTCGGTGTGACCTTAGTTACATCGGTAACAACTTCTTTCCGAATCTCATCACCTTCTCCTGTACTGGGGGTGAGGAATGCGACATGCTTTTATTTTATTTTATTTATTTTATTTTATTAATTTATTTTAATTTATTTTATTTTATTTTATTTATTTTATTTTATTTTATTTATTTTATTTTATTTTATTTATTTTATTTTATTTTATTTATTTATTTTATTTTATTTATTTTATTTAATTTATTTTATTTTATTTTATTTATTTTATTTTATTTATTTTATTTTATTTATTTTGTTTTATTTAATTTATTTAATTTATTTTATTTTATTTTATTTATTTTATTTTATTTATTTAATTTTATTTTTAATTTGTTTTATTTTATTTTATTTTATTAATTTATTTTATTTTATTTTATTTTAATTTATTTTAATTTATTTTATTTTATTGATTTTATTTTATTTATTTTATTTTATTTTGTTTTATTTAATTTAATTTATTTTATTTTATTGATTTTATTTTATTGATTTTATTTTATTTTATTTATTTTTATTTTTATATTTTTATTTTTATTTTATTTTAGGGGATGCAATTCAAGCACTAACAGAGAATCTGACCTGCCGAATCTCTCAGCTCATCCACTGAGTGATCCACTGCTACCTGCCTCTGATGGTTAATTAATACCAAATTATCTTTCCGATTCTTGAAATTCCAGCAGTTTCTGGCCTGTCTGCCGTTCTCATGTCCCAACTATTCAGAGAAACTTAGACGTGCATGATGGATGGAGAGAGAGGTCAGCTAGTTCGCTGCCGGACAGCTGTAAACCGGGGGAAAGCAGGTGCATCCGACGGACACAGCCCCGCAGCCTGCCAAGCAGCACTCCAGCTTGGAGTGGATACTTCCCCTCTGGGCGCCAGGCCCTTCTGCCGGGGGTGTGGATGGGTCTGCGTGTCCCGGCCCTGAACCTTGGCAAGCGAGCCTGCAGCTCCTCATGCCGAGAGGGCGGCTGCGGTGTCAGCCCAGAGGCCCGCACACCTGCCGGGTCGGAAGCCCTGAAGGGGGCTGGGTCAGCGGGCCCGCGGGGCCTGTGTCCCCAGGGCAGGTGGCTGGGTGCCGGGGCCAGGCGCGCTCACAGCCTGGCAGGGGGACTCCCTCCGCGGTGGAGCTCTGCTCAGGGATAGGGTCTGCTCTGTCGAGCTGGGTGTTTGTGGGACGGGGATGTGGCCTGTGTCGTCACTGGGGGACCTGTGCTCAGAAGAGCCCTGCGCTTGGTGTCTGCCCTGCTGTTGCCGCTCTGAAATCCTTCATGATTTTGGAACAAGGCGTCCTGCGTTTTCACGCTGTGCTTGTCCCTGCACATTGCACAGCAGGCGATGAGTGTCCTTGGTGCTTTAGGACTGTCGGCGTCACAGGTGGTGTCACAAATGGTCGTAAACCCACCCTCTGGTGTCTTAAAGAGGGAACCCAGAGCCAGTGGAAAGCCCCGGAGCCGGCGTCCGGGCCTTGTCAGGCTGCAGTCTTGGTGTTGCTGGCGCCTACGACAGCTATGAGATCTCGACCGGGTCACTTAGCCTCTCTCGGCCTCGCTTTCTGCATCTGTAAAACGGGCATGCAAACGACAGCTCCGCCTGCCCCCAGAATCGCTCTGAGTTCCTCGAGGGTGTGGCACCCCGGGCAGCACCTGGCGCTCACTGCGGATTCAGCGCATGATTGACGAGTGGTAACGGCAGAAAGCACAGGGAAAGGTCTCAGGCAAGGCCACATGCGTGATGCCTCCGTGTGCTGTGTCCTCGTAACGCACCGTCTGACGTCTCGTGCCACTGCTGGCCGGACTCTGCCACTCTGAGTTTCCTGTGACAGGAGGGGAGAGCCTGCTCACTCTGGGGACGAGCCTGGAAACGCCCCCTGAGGATGCTCGGAAGTCCGAATCGCATGTCTTAGGGGGTACCCCATGCTTTCCTCTGGGTGGCCAGGTTTGATTGTTCCGGTCTCCCTGTCGATGGTACAGTCTCATGGTCACACACACCCTTTAGACCACACGCCATGAGCGTGGAGTTAATCTCATTCGCACCAGACCCTATTACCTCTCTCCCCCACTTAACAGATGAGGCTGTGACGTCGGGGACCTGCCTGCGTGTCCTGACTGGGAGGGGCCGGGGGCCCTCTGGTCGTCCTGTCTCGGGTCCTGTCACCTGCAACAGGCACTTCCGAATGCTGATGTTCAAGGCGTTCCCCGAACTGGGCCACCGGTGGGTTTTTATTTGGGGTCACTGCCCGATTCTCTGAAGATAGCTGGTTTCATGAATTTTAGCTTCCCGTGTTTCTTCTTAAAGTGAACTGGATGGGCTGCAGGTGGCTGTGCAGTCTCCTCAGAAGTCTGGGAAGTTTCTTCATTTCTTTATTAACTTGGGCAACAGCTTATCGTGATTAAATCCACACACTAGACAAGCGACCTATTTAAAGTATTGAGTTTTACTGTATCTAATCTCGTAGATTTGCCTATTCTGGACATTTCGCATTAGAATCATGTAGTATGTGGCCCCGTGACTGGCTCCTTTCACTCCGCATGGTATTTTCAAGGTTCCCCCATGTCGTAGCCTGCGGCAGGACTTCATTCCTTTTGAGGGCTGAGTGATATTCCACTGTACGGACAGACCACATTTGACCATCTGTTGGTCAGTTGACGGACGCCGGGGCTATGTCTGCTGTCTGGACAGTCGTGCGTAGATTTCTGTGTGGACGCGCGTTTTCCTCTATCCTTCACCTTTATACGATTCTGTTCTGGGAGCCAGATTTGGTCTGTGGAGGCCCCTTATAGGGTGACACGGAGTGAACGATAAGCCTGCTCGGGCTCTGGTTTCTCGTCTGTAAAACAGACCTGGGAAATGTGACTCTGTGGGGGTGTGTGTGTGTGAACACGTGCATGTGTCTTGCTGTGTCAGGACGGAGCGAGGGTGGGGAGGGGCTGCTCATCATAAGAACAGGCTCAGAGGAGAGCTGGCGAGGTGGAGCAGAAAGCCATTCTTGGAGGGGAGGAGTGACAGGCAGGTCATTGACCTCTCTCTTTCCTCCTCTCCTGGGTCCTCTTTGCTGAGCTGGTGACAGAGCCAGGCGAGAGGATTCAAGGCAATTCGAGCTCAGGGGTCAGGTCGGCACAGTTTGCCTTGGAAAGTGAACGTGGAATCAAGCCACGGATGAGTCAGCCTGCAGGATGCCTTCCTATTTCCCCCGAGGTCGTCTCCCAGTCGGGCCCTGGGACGGCGCTGGAGCCTCCCCAGCGCGGAGCTTTCGCCAGACGCCCAGGCCAGAGGGCCGGGCAGATGGGCCGTTGCGCCTTTCACCGCCCGCTGTTTTGTTTCGGGACGACAGGCGTCTCTGGGCCCGTAGGCACAGCCCCAATTTGGCCAGAGTCGTTCAGATTCCTCAAACCCAGCTCGACAGAGTGGAAAGAGGAAGGGCTGCGAATTGGACAAACGTGGCTCGAACCCTGGGTCAGACACGTCGTAGGTGCAAGGCCTCCGGCAGGCCACTCAGCCCTCTGAGCCTCGTCCCCTCTTTCTGTAGACGAGGCTGGTAATTCTTACTTTGTGGGACGGTCGAGAGCATCAGATGATAAATACCAAGGGCCGGGAGAGGGTCAGCAAGCGCTAACCGTCGACCTGAGAACGGCGCTGGGTACCTTTTCCGTCTCCCCTGGCCTGTGGGCAGGAGGCAGAGGAGGAGGAGGGAGCTGGATCTGCTTTTCCGCTGGATGCGTCTCTCCTGCCAGCGATCCTGCCATACAACTCCCTACACGCGTGGGTCTCCAACGGGTCCTGAACTTTACCTTGATGAATCTGAGTAAGCTGTGGTGAGTTTGGGGACGTCACTCACCCTAGGCTTCATGGATTCCTTTTACAAAGGAGCCGAATTCCTTTTTTAAGACCCCTTGCCAGCCGAGATGCTCGAGAGCAGTGGTCCCCCACCTTTTCGTCACCGGGGACTGGTGAGAATCTAATGCCGGATGACCCGAGGCGGAGCCGAGGCGGCGATGCTGACCCTGGGGGCGGCCGCAGGTGCAGAGATGAAGCTTTGTGCACCAGCTGCTCGCCTCCCGCCGTGTGGCCCAGTTCTGTGCGCGGCCCGGGGGTTGGGGACCCCTGCCCTAGAAGACTGGTGATCATCTTGAGCAACGCGTCCTCCCTGCGGATGAACACATCTGTCCTCATTCCTCAGCGGGTGGCGACACACAGCCTGGGAAGTGGGACGAGGTGCGTAGGCCGGCCTTCGGGGTTTCAGGTTCCACTCTCCACACATCTACATTTCCCTTCCACCGATGACTTTCGGTCAGAACCGGAAAGGTGAGATGCTACCTCTGGACCCGGCGGAGGGTGGGGCAGCGTCCGAGGACCTGGGCAGCGAGCCAGTGGCCTCGTCGCCTCGTGTGCTTTTCGCTTTTGTCACAGGAATTTCAAAGGAGCCCGGAGAAAACAGTGTGAGGACTCCCCACGCACTCATCACCCAGCGTCCACAGCTACCATTCCCCATCTTGTCTAGTTGATCCTCCTTCCCCAGCACACTCCAAGGCTATTCTAAGGCCAGTCTCATACGTCCTCTTCGTTCACCTGTCAGCGGCTCAGGTTGCACTTCTCACTGGCGCGTGTACCTGCACGTTATGTAACTAGTGCCGTTTCCACGCCTCCCAAGTTTCACTATGGCCTCTAGCACCCGGTCCACAGTCAGACGTCTGCAGTCGTGAAAGGTAGGTTGGCCTCTCCAGGGATGCCTTCATTCATTCACTCATTCCTTCATTCATTCGGCTGATACCACGAAGTCTTCAGGGTGGCCGGGTCTCGATGGAGCTCGCTGGTTTTCAGGGAACACAGCTGTGACTGTGGCCCCGGGGGGGGGGGGAGCACAGTCAGCTCTGCGGGAGGGCGGGTGGGCTTCGACATGGAGGAGGATGGTGGCTGGATTTTGAGGGATGAGCAGGCCGCAGGCAGGTAGGCGACAGGGGACGGATGCAGCAGGACAGAGAAGGTGTGGGAAGCAGGCGCTCCTGCGAATTGTGGGCAAAACTGACAAGAGCCCCTAATCTGGCAGAGGGGCTACAGCCCTGCCCACCCTCTGTCCCTCCTGTCCCCAATGGTCCTTCCCCCCAGGGCCAAGACAGCAGCTGGCAGGGGAACGAGGGCGGGCTCAGGAAAGCCGGGCTGCAGACTCGCACCTGTGCCAGCTCGGAGGTGCCAGGCAGAGGACCCCAGCACATCTCCTGTCCTTCTGAGCCTGGTTTGGTCACTCAGCGATTCTGATCCATAAGCTGGGCCTCCAGGAGGTCGCGCCGAGCCCGAGTCCTCCTGGCGGTGGCACAGATAAGTCCGGGCCGCTCACTGCCAGGGTTGTTGTTTATAAGCCGGGGGACTGAAACCAGGAAAGAAAATCAATTGATGGAAATTCACCTGTTGTCCAGGCTGTAAGCATCTTGCTTCCTGAGAGCCTAGAACATGAAAGGCCGCCAGTTTTAGAGTAAAAAAAAGTTTTTATTTGAAAGTAGAATTGACTCAAAATAGTTCTCGTCTAAAAGCTGAAACCTGAAAGAAAGCTGTTTGTTCTCTAAGAAAACTGACCCTGATTGCCCCGTCACACGGGTCAGGGGAGTGACCGCATCCTCTCGGAAAATATTCATCAGCGAGAACTTGCTAATTGGGATTCGACTCGTTTTTCTTGCCAATTTTTTACGTACAGAGTTCAGGGTGGAAATAGTGCATTTGACTGATAATTCTCATTTTGATAATTTATTGTGTTTCAGATAAATGTGCCATCATATACTTGGCCTTCCTCCCACTCGTGGGCGTGTGTGCGATTCCCTATTTATTCATAATTGCACACAGTTTTCAAATGAACTTTTTTTTTACGTAATTTCCCCCCTCACTTTGCAGTTATTTCTTTGGGATATATTACCCAGAGTAGAATTACTGGGTCCACATATGCACATATGGCTGGAATGTTCCACAGAAAGATCAAGACAATATTTTCGGGGTCAACGTAGCATGAATTGAGCATTTTCAAAGATCCTACACATGTTCTTTGTTGTCCTTATATTTTATCACAGGAATTTCAGACATGCAGAAAAGCTGAAATGATTTTACCGGGAACACGCACGACCGAAGCTCTACCCTTAATATCTCACTACGTTTCCTGTATCACGTAGCCACCCAGCCAGCCACCCCACAAAACGCCTTTTTACACATGTCGAAGGAAGTTGCAGACTCAGGTGCGCGTCCTCTCAAACTCTTCAGCACACACATCTTGTTCGTTTACAGTTTTCCACCTCCGTTCGCACTTGTCCTTCGGGAGGTGAATTTTACCGACAATCAATGCCCCGGTCCTAAGTGCCCCTTGGCTGAGTTTTGACAAAGGCACGTGCAGTCGCATGGCCCGTCCCTCCAGGAGACCCGCTGGTGACTTCCCAGCAGCCCTGGCCCCCTCCCCCTCCGGGACCCTCACTTTGCATGCGGTTCCAGGATTCACCCTCAGAACTGCGTCTCTGTGTCATCCGTTTCGGTGCTGAGGGGTCCATCGCCCGGATACGCGGCAGTTCGTTTACCCGCCGACGGACACCGGGCTCTTTCCAGGAACTTAGGGCTGAGGCTGCTGTGACTAATCTTGGTCAAGCCTTTCTGGGAATTGGGGGGTCTTTTTGCTGCTGCCATAGACGTGCCATCTCGCCTCTACATTGTCGCAACTTCCCCGTCTTTCACTGCCAGGAGCGCTGCGCATTTTTACCCTCTGATGATGATGATGATGATAACCCTTCTCGGGTGCTCACTGTGTGACAGACCCTCTAATTATCCTGCTAAGGATCCCGCAAAGTGGGTATAATTATATCCATTTGGCCCAGAAGGACAGGTGCCGGCTCATTAGGCCACCGGGGTGTGTGGACGCTGACTCACCCCTGCTCTGGGGCAGCCTCCAGGCCACCCCGTGGCTCCCTGGGGCTGCGACGGTGGCTGCTGAGGGGACCACCCGGCCGCGCCTTTGCTTGCTTCTGCAGGGGCGTCTGGACCTGTGCACCCCACAGTTCTACCAATTCAAATAGTTTCGTCAATAGCTCTTTGCAGTGGTGTCGGTGGCGTATTTCCCCCCATCCTGTTGTTTTCCTTTTAACATACGTTTCCTAGAACTTTGTCGTATATTGACTCGAGCACATCGATCTTATCCGATGACAGAGGCAGTTTTTCAAGAGCCAGAGACTGAGCTTTGCTCCGCTGCTACAAGAAGCGTGCGGTTCTGTTTTCTTCTTCTAAAAAGGCTTTTCATGTTTTGCTTCTGACGAATCGAAGTGTAGCCACCACACACGACACGAGATGTGGACCTGCGTAAGTGTGAGAAATGCCTGCTCGACGAATCGATCCAAAGT
The DNA here is from genome assembly GCA_030015415.1 of Cynopterus sphinx. Taxonomy (NCBI): domain Eukaryota; kingdom Metazoa; phylum Chordata; class Mammalia; order Chiroptera; family Pteropodidae; genus Cynopterus; species Cynopterus sphinx. The sequence continues at coordinate 1,736,505 of CM057383.1, read as the reverse complement.
GGAAATGCTGCTTCCCCGTACTACGCGGGGACAGAGGCCGGAAGGATTAGGACCCGTCTCCTCAGACCAGCTGAACTTGGCGTTCACTCCGCTGCTTTTCTGCAAAGGACATGCCACTCAGCATGGAGGCTCTTCCAGAGCCTGCCCAGAATGACAACGACCGGGCGCGGCTTCCAGTTTACCTGCCATTCCCCCACCTTCTTCGCTTCTCTCCTGCTTCCTTTGAAGTTCAAAGTTTAGCAACCTCTGAACTCGACAAACGAGAAACAAAAAACCCACAGAGCTCGAAGGGGCCTTATGAGGTCATTCCTCTTTCTATCCAGCGACACCGACTGAGCGAGGTCTCGTGAGGGAGGCCTGGCATCGAAAGACAAACAAGGCCTCGCCCCGATGAAATCTAGGGAGGGGAAAGGACATGCAGACGGGCAGGTATAGACTGATGTGACGAAGCAGAGGCCTGGAGAGGCCTCCGGGGATTAGGGCAGGGGACCCACCCCCTGGGGAGCTGGACCTCGAGCCCTGCAGGAGGTGATCCCTGCGCTGAGCCCTAGAGGGTGAGGAGAAGTTGTCTAAGTTGTGAGGGGGGAGCAAAATCTGGGAAGCCCCCCAGGACCGGCCCCCCAAATTAGGGTCATGGTGGAAATGGAGAGAAGAAACATTTAGGGAGTAAAATCAGCAGGATTTGGTGATTGGTTCAGTGATGGGGGGAGCAGGGGGAGGCAGAAAGCAAGAGGGAACCCCAGATCGGACGAGACAATGGTGGTTCCCACTGAGGGAGGACATAGAGGAGGAAATGCAAGTTTGGGGGGAAGACGACGAACTTCCTTTTTGACACGTGAGCTTAGGGTGACTGCAGGCCGCTCAGGAGGTGGTGACTCACAGGAAGCTGGATGTCAGCAGGAGCGTCTCACCTGTAGACGCAGGTCTGGGAGCCGTCGGGAGATGTTCGGGGCTGAGTCAGGACCAGGGAAACGTCCCTGGAGGCTGCGTAGAGGGGAGGAGGAATGGGCCGAGGACTTGACGACATTTAGGGGCAAATGAAAGAAAGGGTCCGAGAAGAAGCAGTCCAAGAGGAAAGAGGGAGTCTACAGGAGACCAGGGAAACCCGGGGAGTGGGGGGTGTCAAGGGGAGAGTTATGTGAGAGCGCGTGGGAGCCACTGCTGGAAAGACGAGAACAGAGGAAAGTATTCTGTTTTGGCGACTGCAAGGACCCCGGAGGACTTAGAGCTGTTTCGGGGGCTGGGAGTGGGTGGGAGGAGAGAACTTCAGTTCGCAAGGACGTGAGTAAGGGAGAAGGGAAACCCCAAGGGGGACAGCGAATGGAGGCTTCGCTTTGAAGAAGTTTGGACGAAAAGGGAAGGCGAGATTGGGCGATCGCTGCGGAGGGTTACGGGAAGGTTCCTTTCTCAGCTGGTCAAGACCTGAGTGTGTGAAGGCTGAGGGGTGGGAGGGCGTCGGTGCCAGAGACTGGAGATGCGGGGCTGAGACGGAAAAGGCTGGTGGAGTAGGCCCCGGGAGAGGATTGGCCAAGGGCAGGGCAGGCCGGAGGGCTTGCCTGGGAGCCGAGGCGGGCCGGGCCCTAGTGATGGAGCAGGAGGAGGAGGAGGAGGAGGAGGCGGAGGAGGCGGAGGAGGCGGAGGAGGCGAGGCTGGGCGGGGTGATCAGCATGTTTGTAGGGGCGGAGGGGTGTGGAGCGTCCCAAGGCTCCCGCATGCTCTGAGGGAGGTACTCAGGCTGCAGAACTTGCCAGAGGCCTGCAGGGCTGGGGGGCTGGGGCTGGGGCTGGACCCTCTGGGGGTTATGGTCAGGCCTCAGGGCCCGGGGAGTGTGGCCTGAGCTGGGAGAGCAGAGCGGGTCCTGGAGCCCAGGAGGGCCGGGGCTCCGACCGTGCCCAGCGATTGTGAATCCAAGGTCCCGCCTTCTCCACACCAGGTCGATGTTCTAGAACCGGGTGGGGTCTGGGACCTGATAGCATCTGCTCCGGTCCTGGAAGGCTTGGGCTGTTCCAGTGAGGGGCGTCACTCAGAGGTGCCAATCAGGGCTGGGCACGCTGTTGCAACAGGAGGCAACTCCCCTTCCTAACGCTCTGGCAGGTGCCGCACCGCAGCCGGGACCTCTCCTGCTCACGCCCAGCCTTGGCTCCCTGGGGGATGAAGCCCCGGACGCTCTGGTCCTGGAGACCAGGGCAAGGTCCGGGGCCGGGAGCGCTGGGCACGTGGCTCCGGCAGCTCCGAGCCCCCACACCTGACCTGCCGACCCGAGGGACTGGAGAAAGCACGGAGACCCCTGCACCTTCTCCGGTCCGGTCCCTTTGTTGTCCCCCGTGCGCACCGGATCGTCCCCTTTGTTCATGCCGGTGCCCTTCCACGAACGCTCCATGGACCGCGGGCGCACAAAGCTGGCCAAATCCTTGTTCTTGGCTCACGAAGCTTTTCCTATCGGTCCATGCACGGCCCTACCTGTGCACCTACCTTTGTCACGTATCACACTTTAAAGCTGCGAAATAAACACCCGTGAAACCACCATCCGACCGGAAACCTGGGCCTTAGTGATGACCTGGGACCAGGTGTGTGATCCCCCCACCTCCTCCCTTCCCTCCTCCAAAGCAGCCCCCACCCTGACTCCTGTGTGCGCTCTCCCCTCATTCTCCTTCTGTCATCACCTCCCATTGTTGTCTGTTTTCATCTCTCCTGTCTGTATCCTCAAACGTACCTATTCAAGTGTCTTCTCCTTCTACATGAGAGGGTCGTGCCGCGTGCGATCTCTTGGGACTTATGGTTCTCGCCTCGCACTAAGTTGGGAAGCACCAGCCGGGCTGTCGGGTCGCTGTAGTTGTTATTCTGAGCGCCGTGTGATGGTGCACGTGAGCGGGTCTCAGCTCTCCCGCCGACGATCATCCGAACAGTCTTGCTATGAGCATTTTCCTCAGGGACATCGCTGGAAGTGGGATGGCTGTGACTGTCCCTCTGGGGGCCGTTGAGCTGTTCTCCAAAGTGGTTGACACTCGGGACCCCCATCAAAAGGTAAAGGGAATCTGTGCTTTCGCATCTTCCCCTGCACTGGGCAGCGTCCGACTTCTTAATTTATGCCACCCGAGGAGGGGTATCTTCGTCAGGGTTCTCCAGAGACACAGAACCGGCAGGATGGACGGACGGACGGACAGAGAGATAGGACATTTATTTCAGGAATTGGCTCACACGATCACGCGGGCGGAGGAGTCCCGCCGTCTGCTGTCTGTAATCAGACGGGACCAGGAAAACCCGAGGTGGGATCGGGTTCAAGCCCGAAGGCCTGAGAACCGGGGAGCCGCTGGTGTACGTCCGAGTCCAGAGGCCCAAGAAGCTGAGCGTGGCGGGGGCGTCGGTGCTGGTCCGCGTCGGAGGCCCAGGAGCACCGATGTCTGCGGGCAGGAGAGGAAGGCAGGGCGTCCCAGCTCAGGCGCGGAGAGTGGGTTCGCCTTGCTCCGCCTTCCTGCTTCGTCCGGGCCCTTCGCGGGCGGGTGCTGCCTGCCGCGTTGGGGAGAGCGAGCTTCTTCACTCAGTTTACCAGTTCGGACGGTAATCCCTTCCAGAAACACCCTCACAAACGAGCCCATCTGGGCCTCCTTCGTCCAGTCAAGCTGGCACAGCAGGTGAAATGGCATCGCCCTGTGTCCACCCTCCCGTCCAGGCCTGGCTCGTGCCGACGTCACCCAGATAGCCTCCTCAGCCAGCACGAGCGCCCAGATCACGGCTTTGGCTGCCCCTGACTCTGCCGTCCTCTGCCACCTCCCGCTCGGCTCCTGAGCCCTGGTCATCAGGGAGCACCCCTGTCGGTGCTGACGCCACCGCCGAGACGCGGGCGCGGGGCGTTGTTCAGGGCACCCCCGGCCGTTCGGATGAAACAGAATTCTCGTCCGCGCAGACGGGACGTCAGTGCCGTTGACGAGGGAGGGGGCGGAGGGTCCGGGCACAGCAAGGGCGCTCACGGCCGCAGGCTGCACCTGGCCGGGTGGGACCCTAATTAGCGGCTCTCCGGGGCCCGCGGCTGTCGTCAGAGCAGTGTGACTTCTCCCTGTGGCCCTCTCCGGGGTGAGCCAAGTCCTAGGGCAGGAGCCAATGTTTCGAACAGTGGAGGGACGGGTCAGATCAACAGCTCGTCATCGGGCCTGCTCGGTCGCAGCCAGGGCGCGGGTGGCTGGGCCTGGGCTCCTGGCCGCACACCTCAGGCAGGGGTGCGGCGAGCTCCCCTTTGGTTCGGCCGGTACCAGCCCCATGCCAGGCCAGGCAGGTTGGACCGAGGAGGACTGCTGGGTGTGTGGGGGGAGGTGACAGGGGTGGAGGGGCCTCCAGCGTAGTGAATCCTGTCCTCTGGGGACTCTGTCTCTCGGCAAAAGTATGGTGGTTTGAAGTAAACATGAACTTGGGCCTGGAGGCCAGACTCCGGTCTGTAGTTCTCTGAAGGACGTTCTGCCAGGCGCCTCTGAGTCCCTCTGGGGGCCCCGGGCACGGGTTCCCTGTGGCCTTGGGACCTGTTGAGCACAGGAAACAGTGGGGGCAGGGAGAGGGCACCGTTCCAGGCTTCGTTCTCCTGAACCCACAAGCTCCCATGCGTGTCATTAACGGGGTCCCATCCCGGCTGTCGCTTGTCCTGTGTCCCCCGTGCAAACCCAGGCGAGCGGGCACGAGGACCCGCCAGGTACTGACCCGGGATTCCGTTATGACCGTAAACAGGCCCCTTTCCTCCTCTGAGTCTCTAGCATCTTCGATGCGCGTTCCCGGCCGTTCTCCCATTTGACCTTCCTAATGTTTGTCCATCGCAACGTCCTGGGTGGCCCCAGTTTGTGCTCTTTCTGTTCGAGGTGGTTTCCGTTCCCTCTGACAGACCCTCTTCCCCCCACGAAGGCGGCATCGGGAAGTGTCCAAACCACTCTGGTGTGGCGGGAAGGACGCTCCTGTCCCCACTGCGAGCTGTCAGGCACGTGACTCGGCTCGGTGCCTCTCTCCCAGGCTCTTCTTCAATTTTCCGTTTATTTCACTTCAGCCGCGGCGTGCAAGGTGCGGTGTGGGACACGCTGGGGACACAGAAACGGCATGGTCATGCCCTGCACCTGCTCGGAGGTGACAGGCAGCGGGGCTCGGGGGACGCAGTGAGGGGTCTGAGTCCATGGCCTTCGAGCAGAAGCCCTGCCCTTTGCAGGGAGCCAGCCCCAGCCCTGCCGTTGACCCGCCCCACGACAGTGACGGCTCCCGGCCTCCTCGCTTCAGCATCCTTCTCTGTGAAGCGTGACGGCAGAGCCACCATGGGTGGCATGCCTGCTGAGAGCCCGCCAGGTGCGTCACCGTCACCTGGGGCCACCTTTAGCATTTGCATTTAGCAGGTGAGGGCACGGAAACCCTGAGAGGCTGGCAGTTCCCCCAATCCCACGGCGAAGGGCGGGGGCGGGCATGCCATGCACCACGACAGGTGTCTGGCCCCTTAACCTCCGGGTCTTTCCGCCCCTGAGCTCTGTGAGGACTGAGCAGTGAGACTCGTGTGCCAAGTGCCCAGAACAGGGCCTGGATCCCGGCGGGTTCCCGAGAAGACGCTCCTGTGGCCCCATCACCCGCCGTCGCCTCTCTCCCCGCCTCGCATGGCCACGTCCTCCTCCCACATCCCCCCTGCGACCATCAGTGCCCGAGCGGCGTGTTTATGGAAAATAGCTCACCGGGGCCCTTCGTCTCCAAGGACCCAGTCGCGTCTGGCAGGGAGGGAGGCTCCCAGGTGCGAGGCGGGCGGACAGGGCCGGGGAGATGACTCAGGAAACTCTGACAAGGAAAGCGGTCGGTGGCCCTGGTCCGACTGACGCGCTGGGCCACTCCTGCCCGGGCTGGGCCTTTGTGCCCGACTCGCCTGAGCGATGGCTCTGTCGTTCCCGAACCGGGTGGGTCCCCTCAATTCTCACGTCCTTGGGCAGTGGGAAAGGAGGGTGCCAAGGCCGAGCAGGGCTGGCAGCCCGCACCCCCCAGTGCTCCTTCCAGGGAGGCGTGGAAGGTCCAGAGCCCCCCCTCACCCCAGGCTTAGTGGTCGCGCCGGCATAGGGGCTCCCTCCCTTCTCCTCCCCGGAGCCTTGCTCCCCACCGCGGTCCCAGGCTCCACCTTTCCGCCCACCCCAGGTGCCTGCTGGGCCCCGAGCCTTCACCTAATCCCTGCTGGGGCTTAGCCAGCCCTGCCAGACGCGCGTTTGGGGAATGATGGCGCTGCTTAGGTTTCTGCAGGCTCGGCTTCCACATCCATTATCTCGCCTGATCCCCACGGCAGCCCTGCCAGACAGGCATTAAGTGGCACCATTTTAGACGGAAAAAAAAAAAATACAAAACGAGAAGGGAAGAGAGTGAGTGGGTTCACCCCAGGTCACCAGGCTAGAAAGAGCAGGGCCGGCACCACGCCAGGGAGGGCACCAGAGCCCGGTGGCTTTCACTGCCACAGCCTGCACCCGTAGGAGCGACATCCAAGACCCACAGGAGGGGACTTTCCATGGAGGGTCTTCCAGCCCCCGTGAGAAGGAATGGGGAGTAGCCTTGGGCTGTGGAGGCTGTTCAGGAGCTTGTTGAATTGTACCCCGTAGCAGCTGCCTCCCCACGGGCTTGCGGACAGGGGTGGGTGCGGGTCTGGGGTCACAGCCACAGTGCGGGAGGGCCGTCTCCCTGCAGAGGTTTGCAATCCGGGCAGTGAAACTTCTCCAGCGGCCGGAGGATGCTCAGTGGCGACCCCGTGGCCACCCCACAGCAGCAGAGCACTGTCTGGTTTGCCGTCTTCCCGGGCAGAGACGCTGTGTCAAGAGAGGAGTGACAACTGGCACCCGGGTAGTTAGATCTGGCCGAGCACCTTTGGACAGGGGTCAAAAAGGCCTTTGCGAACACGAGGTAATTGTCCCCACCCCGTGGAGAGACTGGGGCTGTTTTCCAAAGGCGTCAACCCGAGGCCCCGGTGCCCGGGGGTGCCTCACTCTCTCCTCTCAGAGTCACTGCTGCGGGGGCCGTGGTGACCAGGCTTTGCGGGCCCGTCCGGCGCCGGCCTGGTCGCGTCTCGGTCCTCAGGAGCGAGCTGAGCCCCGGCTCGCCTCCTTTGATTCTTTTTCTTCCTTTACTTCTGCTGCCCCCGGTGGGGAATTGGGGTCATCCACCCTCCCGGCTAGGAGAGGACACGGATGTGCACGTACCTCAGTGGCTTCGCCTCCAAACAAACGTCTCACGGCACTTTTGTGTCCCACAGACAGCGACCTTCCGCGTGACATCCCTCAGTCAGGGTCCTCCAAAGCCGAAAAGGCGGGAATCGCAGCAAAGTGCTCTGCGGCCTGTCAAATGTCACGCGGATCTGAGGCCCGGGTCTCCCTCCTGCGTTAGGGGACTCGCCTCCCAGCCCCTGGGGCCGTGTATCCGCGGGCTTGCTGGGCGCTGGAAGGCGCCACCGACAGCCGACTGGAGTGAACGAAAGGAGAGAGGGGGGTCCCGCTGCTGAAAGGAAACTGTGGCAGAGAACGTCTCCGTGGAGCGCCCCCGCCTAGCGGCCGGGGTCCTTGGGACATTCGGGAATTTAGGTTTGAACGACAGTCGAGGGTTCGTGCGTCTCACAAGTGTTGGCTGAACGTCCCGAGGGGCCGATGGCCTCGCTGTCCTGGCCTTCCAGGAAACGAGAGGGCCAGGGGTCTGAGGAGGTGGGGGGACCGCGGGGACGGCCGGCTCGGGGTCTCGCCAGCGGGGCCTGCCCGCGCTCAGCGAGCCGAGCTGCCCGCGCTCGTTTCCCTCGCTGCTGAGGTGCAATTTGCCCGGCTGCCTCGGCCTCGGCCCTTCCTGGCCCGGGCGAGTTTTCAGCAGCCACCTGGGAGGCTCTTCTCGGTTCCAATTTCTTGGGGAGGAAGGAGCCCAAACTCCAGTCCTAAAACCTCAGACTGGTCTCCTCCCTCCCCCGCCCACGGGAACGATGGGGGACTGACTCCCTTTTTCTCCGAACACCCAGGTGTCTTGTGGACGTGGGGCCCTGGGGCCCGGCTCGCCTCCCTCAGGTCCCCTTCATCTCCGCCTGACTTGCTCTGACCGGTCCCCCAGGCCCCTGCTCCGGCCCCGTCCCACAGAGCAGCTCCCCAGCCCGCCTATGCTGGCTTTGGCCTTCAGGGCCTCCTCTGTCCCCATCTCTGTCCCCGTCTGGCCCGAGGCCACGCTGGGTGACTCCCCTGCCCAGCCAAGCAGCTTACTCGAGCCACGTGTGGTTGCCTCTCCCGTCTGGCAAGTTGTACCAGAGGGAACGTGCCCCGGCCTGCCCGGCCTCCTCGCAGCCATGGGGGGCTCTGACCTCCTTCTCCGGGGCCACGTCGCTCCCCTTCGTGAGTGTTCGCCTTCGCTCGGCTGTGACTGGGAACGCGGCCCTGGCTTCTCCCCGAAGTCGCTGAGTCCTGTACCCGTTCCCAACCAGCCACGTCGGGTTTTCCCCGAAGCCTCCCAGATGAGCGTCGCGGGGACTCCCGGCCTGTCCTGCTGTCGTTCCGAGGCCTGAATGACGCAGCGCGACAGTCGTGTCTGCGTTTCTGCAGCCCCCTCAGTCCTACTGCGAGCGTTTACTGATGCTCACCCTGCACCGGGGACGGGGTGGCAAGTTTTACCGGCTTTGTCTCACTTACGTCTCATAAAGCCTTTTCTGTCCTTACCTTCTCTTTGTGCCTGGGGAAACTGAGGCACAAGGCCTTCGGTAGACCGCCCAGAGTCACACACGTAGCTTGCAGTGATTGAGACCAGGTCTGGCCGGGTCTTCAGCTCCCCGGGCCCTACTCTGGACCGCGGTCTTACACGGCATCGCTTCCTCCTCTGGGCAGAGATTCTGCCTACAGGGGCGATTCGGGATCTTTAACCTCCACCCGCAGGACGGGCGAGTGGAGCGTGAAAGGAGGGGATGCTGTGCTCGGGACCTCGAGGGGATCTAGGTGAGGGGTGGGGCCTGGGAGCCCTTCAGGTTCGTTTGTATCAGGGCCTAGGGCCGCCTTGTCTACCTTCTGTTTGGACCCCCCCCCACGCAGAAATGTGGGGGCGCGGACCCTCCCCTCCGGCACCTACGAGCCATGGGCATTAGAAAATCATCTGTCCTCTCTGGGCCTCGGTCTTCTCATCTGCAAAGCGGGCGTGGTCATCTGCACGTGCATAAGTGGGTCACCGTCAGGGCGAATGAGGAGAACAGTGAGGGGACTCGGTAAACAACGACGATTCAATGAAACGACGATGATTTTTCTTATGGAACCGAGACGGAGGTCAATAGTAAAGAACGATACCTCCTGGGTCCCTCTCCCCTCCACCCAGGCCCTGGGCTGAGAAAGAAGCCAGGCCAGGGTGGTGCGTAGATGGACGGGCGGCAGCCAGGAGGCTGGTGCCCCATTTCCGGGGCCGTGAGCCTTAGGCTAGTCCCGAAGTCCCACATCAGAGAGGGAGCCCCCCAAACCAAGAAGCAACGGCTTCGAGGAGAAGGAGTGGCAGCTTGTGTCCAGGAGACAGGACCTTCGTCCACCTCCCAGCACGTCTCTGGGTGGCTGGATCGCATCCTGGAGTAACACTGGCAGGACCTGCGAGGGGACAGCCAGGCGAGGGCCCGTGGACAGGTGGTGCGGACCCGCGACCAAGGGTCAGATGGGGCAGTTGCGGTTGAAGCTCCATGTTGACGTCAGTGTGAGACGATGGCATCAAGGACGCCCCCTTTTCCCAGAGCCTCAGCAACGTGGACTCCCACCACCGTCACCCCAGCCCTGGAACTTACCGGACCCCAGAGGAAAGAAGGCGGGAGAGTCCGGCGCGATGGAGGTGACTCGGTACTGCCCGGCGGCTGGGGACAGAGGAAAATAAACTCGCCTTTTCGGACGTCCGTGTTCGATTTCTGGGAGCCGCGCCTCTTCGCGGGGGTTTCTCAGCCGCTCGCTGCCGACCCACAGCGCTCTCACGCCTCGTCACCGGCGCAGACGCCTGGGGGGGTTTCGTCGCTGAGGAGGAGTCGTGCCCGTCAGGTACGCTCGTCCTCCACGCGTCCGGTACTGACATCACTCACGCGCGGATTCCTCCGTGATCCCCGCCGACGCCTCGCGCCACGATTTTACGCCGAGGGCGACGGGGACTGGGGGCCGCGCCTCTCCTCTCCGCTCTGGGTAACGCATGGGGGCACCTTGCCGCGTTTGTTTCCTCCTCAGGAACATCCTCTCTCGTCCTAGCCCCAGCCTCTCCCAGGAGTCGGCTCTGAGCTCGTCTTCTGGGAGGGCCCACGACGAAGGGTGCCGGCCGGAGGCCCAGCGCGACCCCCGGGCCCGTTTCCAGCTGCCGCCCGCCCCCCTCTTTAGCAGGTGACTTTGCTGGCGTGAGCGCCAGGGGACCTGGACGCGTGGCAGGGGAACAGTGTGGGTGCCGCCCTAGATCAGCCTTGGTGACTCCCGCAGGGATGGAAAACAACTGAAAAGCGCCCGGTAGGTCAACAGCGTTCGTCACGCGAACAAAGTTAACCGGCGCCGAACTGCGCGAGCCCAACGCCAGGGTCGAGAGTGCCACCGACCTGCTGCCTAGAGCAGCCGCGCGCGGGTATCTGCGGCCCGCGGCGCCCGTGGGCACGCCGCCTCCCTCCTCTCAGCCTCGCTGTCTTTCCCTCCGCCCCGGACACGATAGAGGACACCTAAGTCATAGCGTTTTCATCGAGCCGGAGTGAGGAAAGCGCCTGCGTCTGCAGATTATGAGCATCGGGAACTAGATCAGGTTTGTTTTCTGTGACTGCGGGGCCCACACGTTAAGCCCGTCTCGGGGCGTGTTTAGGGGGTAGAGATTGTCCTAGAAAAAACTCTTATTTGGGGGGAAGAAGCCGTTTCCATTGCTCATGTGTGCAGAAAAGAGCGTCTTGGTTCTAAACGTCTCCGGCTCTGGCTTCGTTGCGCTCGCTCATTCCACACACATTTGGCCACGGGCCTGGGACCCCGAGCTCCATCCGAAGATGCCCCCCCACCCCCGGGTCTGAAACTCGCCCATTTCTAAGCGAGCGGGGCGCGAGGAGGCCCAGAGAAGCTGGTTCCCCGGTCCAGGAGGCCAGCGCTGCCCAGAGGAGCTACCAGGCGCCTGATGTGACTTCCGACCGCGAACGGCGTGGAGGCAGAGTGGGGAGGCCAGGGCCAGTGTTCGAGTCTTTGGGCTGTGCCTGGGGACAGAGATAATAGCCCAGACCAAAGGCTCTGAAACTGGGCGTGGCCGGAGAGGGGTGTGATGGCGCCGAGCCGAGTCCCGGGACCCGGGCGCCCTACTTCTCCAGGAACTGAGCCCGATGGTCCCACTGCTCCCCCAAGGGACGGCACGTCTGGCCTGTCAGCTCCCCGGGCGGTCCGCTCGCCCGGGACACCGCGTGCTGCCATCCGCCCCAGTCTGGGCAGGTTCCCAGGGACTCAGTCTTGTCCGGACTAACGAGCCCGTGTCTGGCCCTCCTGGCAGATTTGCAGGCCTCCTGGACCCCCCTCGGGACTGTCCTGGGCTCACGGTTTCACCCCCTCCCCCACCCCAATCCGATGCCTGTGCTTCGGCCCGGATCACAGGGCTCACTGTCCTTGTCCCCTTTGACACACACACGTTCGTGCGTTTATTATTCGTCTCTGTCTTTCCTATGGAACCGTCACCTGCCCAAGGACAAGGGCGCATCGGTCCCTTTTCCTCGTGGCCGATTTCCGGGCCCCTGGCTCGAGGGTGTCCGTTCACTGAGTGAGGGAATCACGGCGAATGCGTGAACGTGTCCACGCCATGTCTTTCTAGAAAGTAATTTGGGGGCAGCTTCCTTTCTCATCGGTGATTCTCCTTGGTTCTTGAACAGCGTCCGGAAGGTCAGACTCCTTTTGAAAGACGAGAGGAGCGAGGCCCAGAGAGTGTTGATGGGTCCCTTGCCTGAGGCCGCACGGCGAGGCTGGGCCGAGCGGGACGCAACCCGGATGCTGGCTCTGGTCATCTAGCTCTGAGGCTGCCATTCGAAGGTCTGGGGGGTGGATGGCACGTGCACACGCACATGCACACACACACATGCACACACACACGCACACACACACACACACACACACAGAATAATGGGGCGGCGAAGGAGAGGCTTGTGCCTGAGCACAGGACAGTGCCCTAGAAGCAGTCACACTCTCGGTGCTTCCTGTCGAGACGGCCCCCGGGCCTGGCTCGCCCGTGGGGCAGGAAGGAGTGAGTCTGACATTCCTGACATTTCAGCGTCCATCAACCGTGGTGACCACAGTCCCAAAATAGCTTCTGGGGCAGCAGGACGTGCCTGAGGGCTGGCCAGGGGTCCCTGGAGCTCCCAGAGCCGCTCTGGGGGCTTCCGGGCTCCCCCTGACCCCTATGACCCAGGACTCCCCACGTGAGGCCCTTTCTGTTCTGCTCACGGGGCACACCTGCCCGCCAAGTGGCCATTTCCTCCCACCTCCTCCCCAGCCTGCTCCTCAGCCCTCTGTCCTCGGGGCTCCAAGGCCTGCTCTGGCCCCCGGGGTTGGGCTTCCCTCGGCTCCCGATCTTCAGATGGTCAACCCCTTGGGTCCTGCCCACACCCTAGGCTCTAGGCCTGAAGAACCCACACCCAGAGAGGGGGGCTCTCCCTCCAGGAGGCCGCAAGGAGGCCCCTCCATGTGCCCGTCCTTGCCGTCTGCCCGTTCTGTCACCTTCTGAGCAGGCCAGAGCCACCGCAGCACTTAGTCGACCCTCCTGGGACGCAGTCTCTCGTCTTCTGCAAGTTTCCAGCTTCAGCTGAAGGGCCTGTGGGGCTGCAGGCGTCTGGGGTAGCACCTGACGGCAGAGCTGTTGACTGGGCAGGAACTGAGAAGCCCGCTGTCCCCAGGGTGGGCCTGGCCGTCCTCTGAGGACTTGGGGCCCTGCGGGCGGCCAGCCCCCTGCGGGCCAGGCCAGCGGGCAGCACTCCGTGTGAGGAGTAAGCCCGGGGGGTGGGAAGGACAGTGACGACGAGAACCTCGGTGGCAGGGCCCCCGCGGGTGTGTCCTCTTTTGCCACTAGGAGACCCGGCCTTCTCCCGGGTGTCAGGAGGGGATGGACTGAGCATCTCCCAGACCTCGCTCTGCTTCTGCTACGATGTGGCCAGTTTCCCCAACCCCAGGGTCACAGGGCGTCTGTGAGAGCGGAGGCCTGTCGGGCCCGCACTCCACTCGTCTCTCCCCTCGCCCCGTGCTCCCCAGGTGACCCTCTGTGGTTCTGACAATGCGCTACCTCAGCTGCCACCGTCACGCGGAGTCATTTGTCCCTGCAGAGTGGGTGACCCTTAACGCAGAGGGTGGGCCGCTGGCGGGCGTCCGAGGCCCCTGGAAGGAAGGGGTGGGACGTGCCCGATCCTTGGTCCCCCTCCATGCTGGCCTCCTTCAAGGGGGCGTCCCGGGCCCGGGGACTGCGCCGCAGGGTGGGGGCAGCGAAGGGCCAGCGTGTTCCCCAGGCTGCTCCTCGGAGGCCGTGTTTGTCATTCCACTTCCCGCCCCCCTGCCAGCAGGCAGGTTCAGCCGAGGACTCGGCCACTGCTGCCTCCCTCCCCGGAATACTAAGAGGCTCAGGCGGCCCCGCTCCGCGCTTCCTGTCCCCCCTGCTGCCACCCCTGCTGCGGCGGGGGCGGGGCGCACCGGCTGGGGAGGCGTCAGGGCCACACGAGTGGCTTGGGCTGTGTCCTCCTGCAGGGTTTCAGCCTGCAGAGTTTAAGGCGGCAAGCATGACAAGAATAACGTGAGGGAAGGATTCACGTGAGGAAGAGGACAGCCACAGCTACGTGTCCACCTGCCTCGCACGAAGGATGGTCCTGCTCCCGGTGGCACACGGCAGAGCCCGTCATCGCCCCGAGCGGTGTCACTCACACCGTTGGGCCTGAGTCTCTCTAAGTCCTGAGGATGTCTGTCCTGGAAGAGTGTCCAGGTCCCCGGAGGGGTCACGTCTGCACGAAGTTCCCATCTTAGTTTCAGAATTCCTGCAGAGCCAGCGTGGTGAAGGGCCCCTACGCCCAAACCTGCACTGGACGGTCAGAGGCTCGAAGCTTCGCCCCTCAGGTCGAGAGAGAGGAAGGAAGTCTGCTCCCCCCACGTCTCCTCAGTACCCGCTGGAGGGTCCGGCCGTAAGGCCCCGGGAGAAACGAAGGGCGGCGGATCGGAAAAGGGGAACCCACACTGTCCCTTTCGGCACGCGACGAGATTGCAGACGACATTCTTTGTACATTTAAGGGGGTTCTAGCTGTTCCGGTGTCCGAATGAGGTCCAGGAACAGTGACCTCCTCCATCCACCTGCATGGCATCGTGACCCAAGGGTGACGGACCCGAGCTGCCGGCGGGAGAGGCTGTGTGCCCTGTGCCTGGCGCCGGGAGTGCGTGTGTGTCCCGCGCAGAAGTAACGTCCGAAGTCCACGGAGCCAGAGGCCTGTCCCCGGAGCACGTTGCCAACCCTCACGCGTGCAGCCGGAGCAGAGGGTTTGTCTCCTCTCGACGCAGAATCAAAGTCAAGTCGTCTCCTCTTACTAAGGGGACATGCTCCACCAGCCGCGTATTCGGTCACGAATACATCGACTCTTTTTTGTTTTTTTTTTGAGGATTTATCAGAATTCCTGTGGGGACATTGGTGTTTGGCGTCGTACGTTTTTATGTGGCGTCATGACCAGGAATAAGAAAGATTTCGAGCAGCGGCGTGAGAGGAAAGGCTGGATTATTCTCTGTGCTCTCTGCGGCACGTGATGTTGTAAGATCGTTGTCATAGGAAGCAGCACAGAAAAGCAGGAGAAATATTACAGACGCAGTCAAATGGAAATATGACTTTTTTCTGGGTTTGGTGATATTTGGATGTTAGTCCCCTTTTTAAAATTTAGAATTTGTTTTTTTATTTTTATATGTTCGTATATATTTTACTCCAAGTTATATGTTTATAATGTTTTATTATTTTCCTTAATTAGGGCATCTAGAATCGTGTAAGCTGTAGATCTCCACAAAGCTTACCTATTCTCTTAACCAACGAGCTACAGCATGGAAAATGAAATAATAAATATTTAATTAATACACAAGAAGGCAAGAAAGGGGATATAAAAGGTATGGAACAAGCAGAAAGCAAATAGTGAGATTGCAGGTTTAAATAATTATGTTTAATGTCAACGAACTATACACAACTAACTTTAAAAATTGATAGACTGTTTAAATAATCCAGCTCTATGCTGCTTACAGGAGATAAGATTTAAATTTAAGTCTGTCGAAGCTAAGAAGTGAGCTTAGAAGAAATAATTCCACGCAAACAAAACAAAGAAAATTAAAACTGAAAAGAGCTAATTGAGCTACACTAATACCAGACAGAGAGACTGAAAAAATAAGACTTTGCTGACAGCTTTATGCCAACAAATTTGTAAATTTTGATGAAATGTAGAAATTCCTAGAGAAACACAATTTACCAAAACCGACAAAAGAATAAGTAGAAAATCTCAGTATTTGAACAGATCGTTTAAAAATCTCCCACAAAGAAAACTCCAGACCCAGATGGCTTCTCAGGCGAAAACTATCAAACATTTAAGGAGGAAATATCATCAGTCTTACCCAATTCTCTCAGAAAACAGACAAAAAAAGATTTCTTAAGAATTCTATGAGGTGAGAAAAACCTGGATTCCAAAATTTGGTAAGGATTTTACAAAAAGGAAAATTGCAGGTCTATTTTATTCAAAAAGGTAAATGCAGAAATCCTAAACAAAATCTTAGCAAACCAAATACAGCACGATGGGCCCTGGACCTGCTTTTCTCGTGGATTTGTAGAAAGTGGACAACAGCGGTTTCGATCTTACGAAGTCTGAGAATCAGAAACGTCATGTAAAGAAGCGCTTTGTTCAGTGACGGCCCCGCACGGGACGCTCCCTAAACATTGCGTATTATTCGGTGCCCAGGTCGCTAAGTGACAGGACTGGGATTAAAGTCGGCCCAAACAAGGCAGGTTTCTAATCACGTGTCCCCGTCACATGGCTGCTTGTTAGCTGGACTCTAAAGGAATATTAGATTTAAGCGGCACTGACGGTGAGCTATCACGGGTGGTCTTCAGTCCTGACTCAGTGCGCGTGCGCGCGCGTGAGACCGAGCATCTCTATCTCCTCAGTTCACAGGTTTTAGGAGTTCACTTTGGACCGTGAGTACTTCATATGCACCCACTAAATATGGAGATTAAGGCCCAAACATTCTCATCGCCAAGTCAGAAAACTGTGTGGAGTTGTTGGCGCGATCCGGCACCCCTGGAAGGGAAGGCCGCCCTGCTGAACTGGCGCGCGGGGTCGGGGACGCACACCTGTCAGGTGACAGGACGCACGTCCTTGGGGCAGCACTGCTCAGTGAAGCTCCCTGGACCCATGGAGTAGCCGAGAGCCCATTCGGTGGCGTAAAGGGAAAAGGGATGAAAGACACATTAGGTTCTGAAGGGAATGTTCGGAAAAGTACGTAGAGATGGAGCAACTCATAACTCATCGGCCCCCAGCCGTTTAGAAAACGACCACTTTTAAGAGCGTGGCTCAACATCCCAAGAGCCTGTCACATACAGCGTTTGCAGCAGACCGCAAAGGACATGCATGTCATTGCAACAACTGGGAAGCGTCCATACAGGGCCCCAAATTGGAAGACACGTAAAAATGACGATAATATTCAGATTAGGATAGGGAGATTCTGACCGTCCCTCAACAAGTTACTGTAATGTCATTATTATTATTATTATTATTTTTTAAAGTTGTGCGGCCTGTGGCTTCCTGCTTATCTTTCTTTGGTGTATTCTGCTCTTCCTGTCCTACAAGAATCGTTAAAGTCACTAGGGAGACACTTCTTCCCGGTGTGATCAGCTGATGAGGTGACGTAGCTAACATTTATGCAGACATCGTGGCCAGATCAGAGGTCAGTGCGTTGAAAGACCGTCTTCTGATAAAGCGTTTGTGTTTTTACTTACGTTTGCCTGCACCCTGCATCCGGCCCGGATCCTGGGAGCGGTGACGGGCTGGGGAACTTACGAACGGGGAGAGCTGACGCTGAGAACGAGCAGTTGCTGGGTGCTCCTGGCTCTAAGTCCGCCTGCAGGTGTGGAGTCGGTCTTGTTTCCCCTTGGCTGGTGTTCACCTAAAGCACCTGCAGCCTTCGGCAGGGATGTTCTGTAACAGCTAAAAATAGAGCTAGCTTCAGGTTCCTTGGCTAGATACCCCAGTTATTAAGGGGGAAAAGGCGTCTGTTATACCTCCTTCCAGAAGCGGGAAGGAGCTTTCGAACTCCACCTGACGTCCTGAGCATGAAACACTTGAACACGACAACACAACAGTGAGATTGCTTGTCTGTCTGCTCCTCTCCTCGTTGGACTTCGTTGTGATTTTTTTACCCGCGACGTGTTCCATGAAACGTGCGAGTCACGTCGCTGGTGTTCGCTCTTCCACCCGAGAGGCCCCGTTATTCCCTGAGCAAACCAATCCCAGGGACTTCAGCTACATGACGCGGTGGCTGTAGTTTCATAATCCTCACCCGCTTTTAGCCTGGGATCCCGTGCTGGGCAGGAGGAGGAAGGGAAGATGGTCACGGCCATGGTCAGCCAATTTCAGTGCGTCCTGTCTCAGCCGCTTCCTTTGTTGTCTCTCTCTCTCTCTCTCTCTCTCTCTCTCTCCCTCTCCCTCTCCCTCTCCCTCTCCCTCTCCCTCTCCCTCTCCCTCTCTCTCTCGTGTCCTGTGAGCTTCCACCGCCACCTGGACACCGATGCCCACGTCTCTCTCCCCATCCCCAGGCTTCACATCGCAGGGCCCGTTCCTCGCTGGACATCTCCGGGAAGGCCACGGTCACTTTATCAACTTTATTTGTAGGACACGGAACTCGTCTCGGTCTCAGACTTGCTTTTTTTCCCCTGTGTTCGCCGTGTCCCTTGGGAGCTAGCGGCATCTGCCCACACACCTTCGATCCCACGGTGTCAGCTCCCTCCGAGACACGTCATTTTCTCTTCTCCGGCTGATTTCCGACTCCCATTTCCATATACATGTCGTATGCCCTGCCTGAGCTCTCAGCGAGGCAAATCCTTTTTTTTTTTTATTTTTCCCCCGGGGATGGGGAGAAGGAGTCAACCCCAGCCACAGTCTACCAGCAATTCCGGGACGTAGACACACCATCCGCCTTCACGTGCGTCTCAACCCCCCCGTGACCCATCAGGTCACTGATGGAGTGTGGAACGATGCAGTCACCATGACACGAATGTCTCCCTCAGGACCTGAGGCTCGAGAAGCCTGGCTGTCGCATCTTCCGTCTTTCTTAGGCCCTAAGTAATAGAGACTGAATTCTCTGGACACTTCACACCATCCTACCCTCCCAACGGCCATTTATGCTGACAAAGTTCCACACGTTACGGATGCACCTTGGATGCCCGGGCCCTCGCAGTCCCCCTGGGGGGCAGTTAGCTGACGCCGCCCAAGGGAAAGGATGAGCTCATGAATTTCTCTCAGCGCTTTGGAGCCTCCGTGCATGGGGAAAACTGTTCCGCAGCTTCGATTTCTGAAACGTTTCATAGAAATGACTTGGACCCTGTTTTTATGAGTCAAGACCTGAGCGGGGTCACACCAGTATACGTTCCATGCAACCCAGGCCGAAAGGGGTAATTTCTAAGCCCTTTCTCCCCCCGCAGATAAAATGTAGGCCTTTCAATGCTGTGAGAGCAATTTTATTTAATTCGCAGGAAATTACACTGGCGTAGGGCCCAAAACTCGGTGGAACAGCTGCCCCACGATGCTGTTTCACATGTCGAAGCGGAGAGTTGGACTCACGACCCTGAGAAGTCACTCGAGCTGAGAGGTCGCTTCTGAAAGCTGTGCTGTCCTCTGACCCGTCATTCCCCGCCCTCCCAGCGGCCTCCTAGACTCCCTGGTCACGTGACGGGCTCATGCTATGGTGCCACCGAGGTTGCGGAGTTCACACTGGCGGAATCCGCTGGCTCGTTCAGCGAGTCTGCTTTTCTGGAAGGAAAACAGCGTTGGAGACCGTCTCCATGCCCGCGCCTGCCTCCCCCCGCGGGCAAGCACTCGCCACCGCCTCCCACCTGCGCACGTGGACCCCTTCCTCTGATCCTGATGAGTCGAGGGGCGGTCCCCTACCCGCCACATCCCCATGCCCACCGGGCGTCACCCTGGCTCGTCTGCTCCTGACTCCCAACGCAGCAGAGCAACCGCCACCTCGGGTGGTTCTGAGCTGTGGGCAGGCCCAGAACGTCCTTGCTTTGTCCCTCTGAGGTGGACTCAGGAAGCCTGCGTACTTGAGCCTGTCACTTCTGTCCTCGGGAAGACAGCCTCCCTGGAGAGCCTGCGCCCTGCCTCCTGGGCTAGACGGAAACCCGCAGGGCTGCCCGGCGCCTGACTCAGTTTCGACTTTGCCTCTAACGAGCCGTGTGGCCCTTCTCGGGCTACTCCCCCTCTCTGGGCCTCGGTTTCCTCGTCCACGGAGGGAGGGGGCAGAAACAGATCAAGGGCGCTGCCCTGGGTGGGCAGAAAGTCACCCGCGGAGATTTTAACACGTGTTTCCTTTAAAGGCTCAGCGCATCCCTCCCCGCCGCGTCTGGATCAGCTGAACCAGAACCTCAGGGGGCAGGCCCTGCCACATTCGCGGTCGAGGCCCCGGTGAAACCGGCCAGAACAGGCTGTCGCGGGACCAGGCGCTTCGTTCCACTTTTGCCAGCATTTTCCTTCCTTCCAGGCTTGGCCCTAGTCCTGTGCACGTGCGTGGACGCACAGGAGCTGTTTCTGGGCCCCGACGGGGCTTCCCTCTCTGTGGGGAACGGCTGCCTGATAAACAGGGGCTTCTGGGGGGAGCGGGGGTGGGGAGCACACCGCCGCTGTGTTTGCCACCTTTCTCGTGAACGCGGGGCTGTCGCTTCACACAAATCCATGTTCCAGGGACAGGGAGCTGCCACCTTACACGGTCACGTCCTAGAGCTGCCGTGAACAACACGAGGTGACAGACAGCAGCTGACACTCTGGGTCAGAGAGTCTTTGGACGTTTCTTGGCCATGGTGGATCCCGGGGCTGCCCTGTCGTGTGCCTCCTCCGATCTGAGGACGCCACCTGGATTTCTGAACAGGGTCAAGCCCCCGGTACTGTCAGGTCCAAGGCCAGGGCTGCCAGGCCGGGACCTCGGGATGAGCCTCTGCACCTGCCCACTCTGGGCACGACTCTGGGCACGACTCTGGGCACGACTCTGGGCACACTTTCCTGTTTCCACCGCGGACCGAGCCGGTCACCAGGCTGAAACCGACACAGCTGAATCCTCCTGCTGTTTTCCCTCCTGGAAAGTTGTCTGTCTTGAAATGCTTTTCGGGGAAAATAAAAGAAGATTGAATGATAAGGATTTCCCGGCAGCTTCTTGTTAGGATTAATTATCATGCTTGGGCCGGTGACAACCCACCCTGAGGCAGCCTCCCCTGAGCCCTCTTTGTGACTCGTCCTTGGCCTTGGGCCACGTCTTCAGTCTGTCTAGCTCAGTTTGAGCAGGAATCCTGCTCAGTCGTTTTAGCAAGAAGCCTCGGACCCTTGATACCTGCCCTCCCTCTGCATCCGATTCAATTTCTCACCCACCCCCACCCCCTTAGCGTCCTATGCGCCCCCACTCGACCTGCCTGGGGAACGCTCGGAGGAGCCCGCGGTCTCCTTCCCTTTCCTGTGGGACTGTTTTCAGATCCTGTAAAGTGCTAATGGGTCGTAGGCCTTTCTGGAAGGGGGTTACAGAATATGGTTTCCCAAGTTTCTTCGCCCTCGTTTTGTGGGGCGCCCATTATCCTCACGTGCCGGTGTCGCACCGAGCAAGCTTTGCAAAGATGGCACAGAGGCACTCAGCTGGGGTTTCCCACTATCTAATCCACCGAGGACCCAGAAACGGGGTGATGAGCCCAACCCTTTCATGATGTAGGAACCCAAGGCCGAGGGAAGTCGCACGGCAGGCGGGAGGCCAGGTGGATGGTAAAGGCCTGGCCCGGAATTAGAATGCAGAAGTCCAGACCGGCAGCCCCTACTCCCTAAGCGAAATCCTACTCTCACGAACCTGGAACTGCAAGTCAGCAAAGATGTCTAGGTCTCCGGCTCCGACACCTGCTCAAAAATCGTGTTGCATGGGTGTGCGCGGGTTGCCGTGACAACGTCCCGCAGACCGGGGGTGCAAACAGCAGGAAGGCATTCTCTCACGGTTCTGGCGTCCGGAGGCCTGAGGTCTAGGGGGCGGCTGGGGGGTTCCCCCCGAGGCCTCGCGCTGTGGCCTGCAGATTTCCATCCTCTCCCGGTGTCCTCGCATGGTCGTCCCTCTGTGAGTGTCTGTGTCCTAATCTCTTCTTAGAGGGACACTAGTCGGATCGGATTAGGGCCCATTCTAAGGACCCCGTTTTAACTCAATTCTCTTTAAAGACCCTACATCCACGCAAGGTGACACTACGGGTACTGGGCGTCAGGGCCTTAGCACGTGTATTTTAAGGGGACAGAGTTCAGCTCATCGCGTGTAGCACAGAGATTGATTTATAGTTTAACGCAGGACAGAGAGATGTTGATGTTTGCCCTGCACTTTGTTTTCATGGCTGTAGAAGCATCCGGAAGAAATCAAAGCAAGATGTTTCTTCCACCTTCTCGAGGCCTGAGATCTCCCTTCACCCAGAGGAAGGGCCACGGACGCGGGTGAAGGTGGCACAGACAGCAGAGAACTGGAACCGGATCTCTCAGGGACCCCGCAGCACAGAGCACCCACTGCAGCTCACCTGCACCGCACACCTCTGGAAACAGAAATGAACTTCTCACCTTGGGAAGCCTCCAGGCCTCAGAACCTTTCTGCTCCAGCGGCTGAGCTTAGACCCACCTTCGACCCGGCTCGTAGGAGCTTGCTCGGGTCGAGCTTTAGGTCGCAGAGCAGCTCCAATCACCCTTCTGTGCGGATGCAGCATGCCACGAGTGCCTCCCCCCAGGGGAGCCGGTCGCAATTGGTTTTATTTTCCAGCTCGGAGAGCCTTTGAGGGGATTACTCTTTGAGGCGGGATGGCACTTCCTCTCGGACTAGCGTGTGAAAATCTTCCCGGCAGAGGGAGGAGAATACTTGAATACTGATCTAAAGAACACACATAGTTTTAAGGAAAAATGTAAGGCTTTATGGCACATATGCAATCGGTGAAAAAGACAACTCAACTCAGCTCGGAAGAACCTGACGTCAGCATTTGGTGCTGTGTCCCTCCAGCTTTACTCTACACGCCCGCAGAGTTTCACTTTGGAAGTTGGGGTCCTCTGTAGGTACAGAATCGCACCCCGCTTCCCCCGTAGCATCGCAGCACGAGGGTACAGAAGTCCAAGATCGTGAGGGATTCCTGAAACCCAGAATTTTCCATGGCTGCCTGGCGGTCCGTCTTGTGGCTGTTTGTGCGTTGTTTGCTCCCGGCCCTCCCGCTGCACACTTGGATTGCTTTCTATGTCTTTGCCATTAGCCTCGCAGTGACAGCCTGTGGTGGCCCCGGCGTCTCTGACCGCCGTCCCTACACGTAGGTAACTTGCTCATTGCCCACTGTCCGAGCCCTGCCTGGAGAGGCAGAACCAGAGACTTTCATTCACGGACTCCTTTGGGCACAGATTCGGGTACACTCGGTGACCCTTGGCCCTGCAGGTGCTGTGAGGCTGCCTCACGGGGCGTGGGTTGTTTGGCGAGGGCGGTGGTGGCAGCATGCGGATTTCAAAGGAGTTCCTGTGGGCGGCCCTGGCTGTCGTTTCACCAGAGTGACTCCGGTGACACGAGGTCACGTTGTCCCAGGCGGTGAGCCGGAGCTCAGAGGCAGGCCCTCCGCGCTTCCGACCACCCTGTGGTAGTTGGTGCGAGTTTTGAGGAGGGGATCTGGAGCAACGGCGACCCTCGTCCATGACCGCTGGGGACGCAAAATGGCTCAGCCGCTTGGGAAGACGGTTCGGCATTTTCTTCCGACGCGGAACACAGCGCCACCTCAGACCCAGCAATCGCGCTCTTCGGTGTTTACTCAGCTGCTTGAAAAACTGACGTTTGGGCAAAAACGTGCACGTGAACGTGAACAGAAGCTTAATTCAAAACGGAAGCCCCCAGTGTCCTTCAACAGGTCAGAGGGTTGACCCGCGGCGGCGCATCCAGGTGGCGGGGTACCAGGCGGGGACGGGAGGCCGCGAGCCGACAACCCCGCGAGGTGGGGGAACCTCTCTGAAGAGGCGACATCCTGTAGGAGTTCATCTGCGTTACGACCTGGAAAAGGCAAAACTGTGGGGAAGAGAAACGCACCCACAGGGGCCGGACAGAGAGAGGAGACGAAGCGCGTGTGCAGAGCGATTCCGAGCAGCTCGTGCAGAGCTCCTGCCCCTGCGAGGTGGAGCCTGACCCCGGCTCCTTGCTGTGGGATGCGCAGGTGGCTTCCTTCCAAAGGGAACAGGTGGACAGGGGCCAAAGAGCAACTTCACCGGGGACACACCTGCCATACGCCTCAGCCGGGCGCTCAAGGTCAACATCGACAGCGATAAGTCGTGTTTGTCATGTGTCTCCTTTAGATAAGACGAGGGAAATGGCGCTTTGCTTTTATGGCCTTCCTCCCCCGCACCTAAACGCCCCAATTTAGTGGTGACTAAAACGTCAGACGGACAACGCTTGATACTGATCGGTCCCCCTAAAAACTGTCCAGGGAAGTCTGAGAAACTGCCACGTGTCTAAGGGGACGTGACCACAGAAAATGATGGGCTACCCTCGGCGACCTCCTGGAACAGAAACGGGGTGGGGGTGACTGAAAGAAATCACCAGAACGCGCGGTAGTCCAAGAGGAATTCCAATTTATTAAATGGAGGAGCGAGCTTATATAGGGGGAGGATCCGGTTGGGACGGCTAGTGTTCGTGTAGGGTATTGATTGGATTGTGGTAGGGGGGCTAGTGTTGATAGGTCTCTTGGACCTTCACTAAGATGGAGGGGGCTTTTGGCGCCGGCGGGCTTTTTTCGCGCCAGTGGGGTTGCTAAGCATCCTGGGATAGGGGATTTCGTCAGCTTCACTTCAGGTAAATGGAAAGTTACAGGGTTTGAGGGGGTGAAAAGTTAAGGGTCATTATGTTCCAACAGTGACATCAGCTGAGAAAATGGGAGAGCCATCTGGACTTCACTTGGTGATACTACGCCAATGTGACTTCATCGATTGTGGCCAGCGGACGTCACTGACGTGCGACGCTAACAGTAAGGGAAG
Organism: Cynopterus sphinx; assembly: GCA_030015415.1. Lineage (NCBI taxonomy): Eukaryota > Metazoa > Chordata > Mammalia > Chiroptera > Pteropodidae > Cynopterus > Cynopterus sphinx. Next base: position 1,712,294 of record CM057383.1, on the reverse strand, counting down.
TAGAGGCGGGTCCGTGGGGACTCTGCCATCTTAGCGACTTTCCTGTTGACTGAAGTTGCTTTATGAGGAACAAAACCGAAGACAAGCGTGTGTGTGGCTGGAACTGGACCCCGGCGGCGCTGCAGTCGCCAGCGGGACCCTCGTGGTGGGTTCGCGTTGGCGCCGTAGGCGGGGTGACTGAATGGGAAATGTTTCTCGCGGGTGGCAAACCTTGCAATAATTACCATTCCGGGGTGCGGGGGGGGCTCTGAATCTGAATTCTAGCCGCGGCCTGAGGAAACACCTCAGACAAGGGGGCAGCACTGGTTCGCTGGCTCCCGCCGCCGCTGGTCTGGGGGAGCGACGCGCCCACCCGGGGGAGCGCACCCTCCCGGTCCTCCCCCTCCGGGAAGCGCTGGGCGGGAAGGGAGCGGTGAGGCGTGGGGGCCTCGGGCCAGGCCTGTCGGCTCGCCCCGCGGGAAGCTGGCCCAGGCTGGCGCCAAGCCGGTCGCGGCAGTGGCTGGAGCGAGGGGACTCGCAGTGGAGCGAGACGGGCGCCTGGCACATGTAAGCTCCCTCGTCTGCTTGTTTTTAAAGCCGTAACGTCTCAGAGTCGGTTTCGCCTCGGTCCTCAGACGCCAAACCGTTTCAGCTGGTCCTTCCTTAACCGGTGATGCCGCCTCTTGGCCACTCGCTCAGCAATGACACCGACTGGTGACGGGGGAGCGAGGCGGCGGGAGGCAGTGAGTGCCCCCCGGGAGGTGAGCGGCCCGGGTACTGGCGCCGGGAACACCAAGTCTCAGTGTCAGGGGCTCCCTATGGGCCAGGCCGGCCCCGCATCCGCCTGAGCCCTCGGTTTCCTTTCCAACGTCTTGTCTCTCCTGTCACCTGTGCTTTGCCTCCAGGTTCTCTGTGGCGAAGCATCCCGGATGCTGGCGACGATTGTTGTCTCTAATGTTGTTAACGTGGCGACGGTCTAAAGTCTTTTTCTAATCTTACTGGAAAATTGAGCAAGTGCAATGTTTAGGATACGGTCCCAGGTTCCAGATTAAATCAGACAAATTGCATTTGTAATTAAATCATCGAGGCTTCGCTGCCTTGATGAGGACACCAGCTACGTCTTGTTGAAACAGGCCTAACTAGGGAAAAACCTCGGTCAGCCGTAGCGCAGCGTGATGAGACCGGTGGGTTATACACATGTACTTTACCTATGATACTTAACAGAGCATGTGGCAGAAAGGTAAAAGCAACATCACACCCAGCTGAACGCATCAAAGAAAAAACCTCCACGAAAATACCCAAAACAGTGACGATGAACCCTGGCAGCACACCCACAGCTGCAGAAGCAACAGAATTGTCTAAAGGAGGCCTGAGTGAGCTGATACCAAGGACTTTTATAAAAGAGAAAAGAAAGACCATTAAGGAGGGCTCTGCACCTCCGTGGGACTGTGCGGCACGGAGAACTCTCTGGGAGAACCTAGGACATCGGCGGGAGTGGTTGGCAGAGAACCGTTGCTGCAGAGACGCGGGCGGGGGGCACACAGTACAGCCGACCCCAACCACAGCTCAATCACACAAACAGAAGCCGAGGGGGCCAGTAAAAGGGACCACCCCAGACCGCCGAATGAGATCCCAGCGGGTCATAATGCGACACTGCAATTGAGAAAGTCGTTAAAGGAGATATCGCTGAGATGGAAGACAGTTTATTTACGGACACTGGGCGGTGTCTTTCTCAGGGGGACAGAGGCAGACAGGGCCATCGTCCTGAGAGGGTGCAGGGCCACATCGAGAAACTGACCTTTTAGAATCGTGTCCCCTACTCTCTTGTGCCTGAAGGCAAGCCTTCGATCGGGGAAGAGGGGGCACTGTGGCGGGTGAGCGGGAGTCGTCCGTGTGAGTGTGACGGAAGATGGAGCCTTGGTCCCTTCTAAGCTGCCCAAGGTTTTTCCAGCTGGAGTTGGAGGCAGCACGAGGCCATGTACCAAGGCCACGCCCCACGCGAGCGGAACCTGCTGCTCCCCGTCGGAGATCTCAGGCCGAGACTGTCATCACGTAGAGGAGCCATAGAAACGTGGCTTGACGCTGTGGCTGCCGTTTCTGAGCAGCCTGATAGACGCACCACATCAAGCCTCATAAATAACACCCGCTCAGTGCTCTGTATTTGCCCAGGTGCTCTATGTGCTCTGTCCCCAGGTGGCTTTATGTGCGCACCCTCGTTAGGACCCTGTATGGCCATGGAAACAGGTCGGAGGGTGGCAGCTTGAGCAAGAGCACACAGTCACGAGGTCCCAGGCCGGTCAGCCTGACCTCAGAGCCCGTACTGATAGCCTCATGCTCTGTGGCCCCCCCACCCCAGCCCATGGGCGTGAGGGATCTGAGATCGATGGGGTTTGGTCACTGACGTTGCTTGTAGCAGAGTCTTCCCAGATGAAGACATGATAGACAGGCCACCCGGGTTCTCCACTTCACTCCAGAAAATACCATCCAATCCTGGCGACAAGGGAACCACTATCTATCCAGAAGCCCCTCTGAGCAGAGAATCTCAGCCTCTTTAGCCATTTGGACTCAGCTACAAAGGATGAGGACAACAAAAGGAACAGGGATAGGGTATGTGTGCCTGTGTGTGTGCACACTCACACTCACGCTCACACTTTCCCAGCCAAAGGGTAGTTCTTTATTTTATAAATCTCCTCTCAGATCTGGTACTTAAGCAAGCCAGAAAAAGGCCATCTTCCCGGTGGCCGAAACCCAGTCACGAGACCCACTCCACTTCCAGGGACAAGAAGCTCAACAGACCGAGGCCCAGGGGATTTCTGGCCCAAACTGAGGGCCAGTGAGCGGTGCTGCTGAACGTCCCTTCCTCCACTAGATAGGGGTGTTTATTGTTATCCTGTTTCTTCTTCTGTGGTGGACCCCAAAAATGGTAAAAAATTGTACACGCTCAGTTTTCAGAACATAAGTTTAAGATGCTCAAGTTCATCTACTTTGATGGCTCTTAAACCAAATTTAATGATAATTCAAAATATATATCTCTTCTTACCGAGCATGTTAGTTTGCCAGGGCACAGTGCCGCGCACTGGGTGGCTTAAACAACAGAAATTGTTTTCTCTCTGTTCTGGAGGCTGCAAGTCCAAGATCAACGTGTTGGCAAGGTCGGCTTCCTCCGAGAGGCCTCTTTCCTTGGTTTGCAGATGGCCGTCTCCTTTCTGTGTCCTCACTTGGTCTTCTCTCTGTCATGTCTGTGGCCCCATACCTTCTTCTTATAAAGACACCAGTCGCAGTGGCTTAGCGCCCACCCTAAAGACCTCGTTCAAACCAATGACCTCTTTAAAGGCCTTATGTCCAAGAGGAGTCATATGCTGCTGCTGGGAGTAAAGGTTTCAACGCGGGAATTTTGGAGGGACCCTCTCCAGCCCATAGCACAGTGTGAGATGGACTTAATAGTCCGAATCAATATTTTAAAGTGAAACTACATGCCCTTTGACTAACACCTCCTTCATCTGCCTCCTGACAGCTTCTGTTCATTCCTGAAAGATGCTTCAAAATGCTGCTTCAGCAGAAGGCAGGTAAAAAGAAAAAATGAAGCAGAGAAAAATGACAAATAGAAACCAGGCCTCTGAGGAGCATCACTTGGCTGGTGCCAGAGTCTCTGGGAGGCTGACTTGGCGGGTGAGGGGAGGCAGTAGAGCTCGTTCTGCAAGTGTTGGGAAAGTTGCAGACTGGATTCGGATGCTTTAGGAAGGAACTGCTGCCACCAGGTGAGGAGGTGCCGCGAGGGGACACTCACATTGACAGCGAGCAGGAAGTAGGCAGGAAGTCACACACATGGGACAGAAGTGACACAGGAAGTAGGCAGGAAGTCATCCAGGAAACAACTAGGAAGAAGCGAATCCCTTCTTCCTTTCCAGCCTCGTAGACTGACTCCCCCTGGTGCCCCTGCTGGCAGAGCCAAGCATGGAGGCCCTGGCGGAAAGAAGGCTTCAGAGGCCTAGATCCAGACTCTCAAAGTGGAGTGGGAAAGCCTGACTTCAGAACTGACGGACAATAGCTCTGTAACCGCACACAGATCTCTTCGGCCTGTCCTCCTAGCGCTCGGAAAAGACTGTCCAGGCCCAGTGGGCTTTTTTATGGTAGAGAAAACCCCACAGCAGGAGTTATTGAGCCCTTACTCCTGAGAACAGCAGTCATAACGAAATCCCTCACGTACGAACGTTCCTTGCTCGTCCTTTAGGATGCTCACCTACCCAAACCAAGTCAACCTGCGGTTGGAGAAAAGCCTCGTAACACTGTTAAAACCCCCTAACTCACTCTCAGCTCCAGACATGTCAACACAGTAGGATGCTATCGGGATGATCGAATGACAAGAGTGCTAACTAAAGTCAAGACATGGGGTGTTTATATAAAATAAAGGGAAAAAAAATAAAGCCGACAGAATAGCTAGGCCTTACTTATAACAATGTAAACTTTATAATCATACACGAAAGGATTCAAAATAAAACTGAATAATGTAAATAAATTGAAATAATAGTAATAGCGGTTTGATATGAAAGTAAGTTTTTATTCCTATAAAGTCATACACGTTTGTCGCTGTGTTTTAAAAGCAAAGAAAAGGTTATGAGAAAATTTGCTCATCCACATTTCCCAGACTGGTTTCCTCTCTGATCTCAAAGTTCCTTTCAATTTCTTTTTTAACTTCTTTGAACAAATAAAGTCATGGTGCTTTTGTCTGACCTCAACTCATGACTTTTTAAAGAATTCATGCTTTCACAGCTGCTTGTTCTCTTATTAACAGGCTGGGTAGAGTTTGCCCTCAGAATTGATTGTCAAAATAAAGCAAGATTGAGATGGACGATTAAGGAAAAGGCAGTAGAAAAATTATGACTATCTATAATACAATGAATTTTTTCTTTCCCTTTTTAAAGAAATAGCATCCTTTGACTTTGTCTGGATGAAAATCCTTTGTGTGGAGGGGGAAAGGCCAGAAACTTCACCCAGGAAACGTCTTCCTTCAATAGTAAACTCCCAGGGCACAGAGAAACCAGCCAGGCAGGCCTCGTTCCTCCCTCCGTCATAAACATGCCTTTTGGAGATGATCAAGCTACCCCGAGCTCTGAGGAGTGTAACAAAAGGGTAGAACGACCTCGACTTCTCTTTGATTGAGCTCGGGAGCAGCTAATTGATGTCCTTACAACCACCCTCTTTTTCTCCTCATCTTATCTGCTCTTCTCTTTATTTCCCCTTCCGTCGTAAGGGAACGCTATTCCAAAGCTTCAGTTCAGTTCACCAACTACACATAAGGTAGCGACCAAGTGCAAGACAACCCGCACTCCCTAAAAACTCCCTTTCAACGGGCTCGCGTCGATCATGTCATACACAGCCGAAGCAAGCCTAACTAAGGACGTGCGTGTTTCTTATGAGACGCAGTCCGAGCTCCCAAGCAGCGCATTCAGACCCCTACCTAACCCTGCCTTCTGATCTGTCAAGCTTATTTCTTGTGGTTACACACTTAAAACCGTTGTCTGGTCTGCTCTGGATTCTTAAACACATCCTGTTCCTGCCCGGTGGCACCTCCGCTCCCTTAAATAGCATCTCCACTTTCTCTCCTTGAACCCAGCCTCTCTGAAAGCCCACCCTCGTCAGAGCAGCCTTTGATGGTCTCCAACGCTTCCATTTCTGCAATGTGCTTGGCACGTGCCGTAGACTCTCACGAATCATCATTCATGTTTCGTTCGCGTGTGATAAATCTGTAAGACCCTTGGGGTCAGGGACCCCACCTCTGGCTTGTTTGTGTTCTGAAGGAGAAGCAGAAACAAACAAACCTTTTCAGATTCGCCACTGATACCGGCCACCCCCAAACTCACACCCAAACAGACAACTCCTCCTTTGCCCAAGAGAATGAAATGCCACCCTTCTACTCAGTCACCGGGAGACACGCCAAGGGGTCCTGGCCACGCAGACCTCACAGCTGACCTTTGTCACAGACACAGGTCACGGGGAGTCGAGCCCCGATCATGCGGAGCATGGACTGTCAGGGAAGAGAAAAGCATGAGAGGAGGAGCGAACAGAGGGAGAGAACATTCTGGAGTCAGAGGCTGTCGGTCGCAGGCATTTTGTGGACCATGCAGTGGGCTTTAGAGCGAGGGGTGGGATGGACACAGACCATCCTTGCAGAATTCGGATCCAACTGGGAAGTCGATGCAGGACCCAGACTGAAGGGGGTGAGGACGCAGCCCGGGTCTGTGGCAGGTGGAACATTATTGACCCCCGAGTTGAATTATGCTCTTCTCCGGGCCTCTGGGAGTTGAGGGGACAATCATGGCAACACGTTACCTTCTGGGAAGGCATTTGGAGAGCCGGGCAGTGTCATGTGAAATGGGACGACCCGAGTTTCGATACCGGTTCTGTAATTCCTTCCCTGGAAAATTCTGTGCACAACCTCACAGTGTCATTCTCCTCATCCATAAACTGGAATCCTGCCCTACAAGATTTTCATAAAAAGCACACCTGGCGTACTATGGAGCCTCAAAAAAATGTTTCTAAAAATTTCCCTTTAACGATATCTTTTGGGTGTGGAGGGCTTCAGGAGGAGTCACCCGAGATGTGCCCAGCCGTATGTGGATTATTTTGAGCTAAAGACAACTGACGCTGTGCGCTCGAGAGAAACTTGTGCCTCCCATCCCCAGCCACCTAGAGGGATCTGAATTAAGGCCTTGCCCGTAATAAGAGATCATCAGGGATGACCTTTGGACCTCTCTTAGGGCAGGGCAAACTACTAGTTCCTGAACATTCGTCTTCTTATCATCCCGAAATGCCCTCCCTTACCTCGTCCTTAGCTCGGAATGTCATCTAGGTCTCATTTTCTCTTTCTGTCTTGGAACCTCTCGTGCATGTTGGGTCTCTGACTTTCTCTTGTATGTGTGGTTCCCATACGTAGGTATGTAATTAGATTTGGTTATTTTCTCTTGTTAATCTGTCTCGTGGATTAGTAGACCAGTCAAAAGAAGCTTGAAGGGTGGAGAAAAGGTTCTTCCTCCCCGACAGGTGTCTAACTCACCTTCTGATTAAACAAACACTGTCTTTGCTAGTAATAAAGATATAACAACAGTGATTTATCGCAAAGAAGATATGGTATGGATTAGTTACCATGACGTTTAAATGTTCAGACTTAGTGGAAAGAATGAAAACACGTCTTCTTTGTCAGAATTTGGGAGGACTGGGATGGGGAGAGTTGATAGCAAACATTTTAGATTATAGAAGCCCAGAGGCCTTATGGATTTGTCTAAACTTCATCCCACAAATTGAGTGCATGTTTCAGACACATTGACACTTTATGGCATCGGAGGGATGGGATGCCTCATCTTTGTGACACACGCACCTGGAATGTTGCGTCGTCCTTCTCAGTGACATCGAACTCCGGTGGCGCCATGTGTGTGTCCCACCCTCTTGTGTTAATTACTGTGATGAATCGTTTTTCTCTAAGAGGCGACACTTCTTTCATTTTTATTCCAACAGAGTACCATGACATGACCCATTAAGACCCAGGAGCATTTGTAAACCGGACTCAATATTTGCTTTTTGATATTCAGTTAGATTCTTATAAAACCGTTTCAGTAAGCAATCCACAAATACAAAGGCCACTTTAAATCCAGGCACACACACACCATGAAAAGTAATTTAAAAAAAAAGGTGATTTCAAAATCAGAAAGCAATAATGACATTTCAGCAACAGTAAGGACCAAACTGGCTCTCCGTCTCTTCCATTATTTCTGTTGGAAGGACAAAAACAAACAAATGATAAAAAGCATTCTCGAAACAGGGTTACAAAGAGTGTGACGTGGTTGTAATGTCTACATTTAACCATTGAAGCATCACGACAGAAACCTTTTAATCCTGTCCGTGTAGCTCGGAGCTATTTATAAAGGGTCGCGCGGAACAGCTGCCTGGGGGCCGCGTGCACCCAGACAACACGAGATCGGCCCTGGGCCTGGCGGCCACTTCCCAAAGAAAGACACATGGGTTTCTGCCGACCGGAGTGGTTCAAGTCTATCTCCAAGGGCCAAAGTAAAGGGCGAGACAAGATGACTCTCTGGCTGATGCAGGTGACATCTCCCAACTCTGCTTTCAAAGGCAAAGTGAGAGACTTGAGCCTGAATCAGGAGGGCTGGGTGTGGACCAAGGGCCAGTGACCGGCAGCCTGTGTGAGCAGCTGTCGTCCTGACCACACCATGCCTCACGCCTTGGCCCGGCTGTTGTCGCCTTGGGGGTTCAGAAGCCACAAGTGCCCTCCCCACAGGCTGGACTCTTGCCCACCTGTCTCTTCCCCCGTAGAACTCGAGTATCCAGAGACCAGGGCACCCTGAAGCTGGGGCCACCCAAGCATCCCTACTGGGCCCAGGCAGGAGGTCGCAGGGCCTGGGGGAAGAGGGACGGCTTTGGCTGGATTTGAGTCCTGTCCCCAGGACGTGTGGCCTGACCTACTGTCTGAATTCCATTTTCCTAATCTGCTGTTTTAAATGGGTGAATAACTAAATATTTTTAAATTTTCTAGGTTTCAACAGCTACTATGATAAATATTGATAGTTCTAACACACGTAAACAAAAGCTTTTTGGGGTCCTGAGGCAAAATGTTTGAGAGCTGCTGCCCTAGAGAAATTCTGGGACATGCCCACAGAGAAAACGGCTCGAAACGTTCACTGCGAGGCTGTTGGTGACAGCGTAAATGTGGGCACAACCTCCGCGTCCGTCAGGTAGCACAGACAGACACGTGGCTGGAGGTTCCCGCGATGGGATTTTACACATCAGCCGGGGTAAATCTCAGAAACAGAGTTGGTGAAACAAGCAAGTCACAGAATGCTGGATAGTTCCATTTATTTACTTATTTATTTTTAATGAGGTTTATTGGGGTAACATGGGTTAATACAATTATATAATTTTCAGGTGCGCGTTATAGTTCGACATCTGTACATTCTATTGTGTGTTTACCCCCCAAAGTCCAGTTTCCTTCAGCTGCCATATATTTGATCCCCTTTACCCACTTCACCCTCCCCCTCCCCTCCTATATTTCACCCCCTTTACTCCATCTACCTCTCTCCTCCTCCCCCACCCCCTACCCTCTGGTAACCACTAGTCCATTGTCCGTGTCCCTGAGTCTCTGTTCATCCTGATCATTTGCTGCTTTTAGGTTCATATCCCACATGTAAGCGATTCCATGTGGTTTTCAGCTTTTCCTGTCTGGCTTATTTCCCTTAGCATGATCATCTCGAGGTCCGTCCATGTTGTCACAAATGGCAGTATTTCATCTCTTCTCATGGCTGAGTAATAGTCCATATGCACCACAGCTGCTTTAGCCAGTCACCTGTCGTAGGACACTGTGGTTGTTCCCCTGTCCTGGCCACTGTGAATAACGCTGCTGTGAACCCTGGTGTGCAAATACGTTCTGAATATGGGTTCTCAAGTCTTTGGGGTAGATACCCAGCCATGGGACTGCTGGATCATGTGGCAGATTGATTTCTAGTTCTTTGAGGAGCCTCCACACTGTTTCCCGTAGTGGCTGTGCCGCCCTGCAGTCCCCCCAGCAGTGTCTGAAGGTTCCTTTTACTCCGCATCCTCTCCAACACTTGTTATCACTTGCCCTGTTGGTTATCGCTGTTCTAACAGGTGTGAGATGGTATCTATGACAGTTTCTTGAACTTTAAGAATTTGCATAACAGTATCACCTGTTAGAGACACATAGATGTATAATGAAAGCTTAAATAGCTCCCAAATTAGTCCGACTGCGTATTAGTTAAAAAATCTCATTAAAAAATTATTTACTTAAATTCATTTCAAGCATACAGCACGTTGGTCAGATGTCTATGTAGTTCCTAAAAGGATCCCCCTGATTGCTCTCCCCATTAAAAGCCGATCGGAAGGGGTGTGTGTGTGTGTGTGTGTGTGTGTGTGTGTACACGCGCGCGCATACACGCTGGGCTTGGGTACGACTGGGAAAAGGGGTCGTGGACCCTTTGGTTCTCACAACCGTGTGATCAGGTGACAAGCCCATTTTCTTCTTTTCTTGTGGGGCGACAGTGGAGTTTGGGTTTGGCCTTTCGGACTTTATCACAGATGGAATTTGTGTTTCTGATTCCCATTTCCCTTGTTTTGGTTTTGGGGTGCTTTTCAGGAGGAGAATGAGGTGGGAACATCCTCCAGCCATTATAAAACAGGAAGTCCCTTGGTGTATTGTTTTCTGGCGTGTCCCGGAGTAGAGAGACGGCCCAGAGGACAGAGGCCCTGTGGCAGGCAGAGTACAAAAAGCTACGCGTGTTTATGTTCAGGACTGTGTTATCGTAAGTGACAGTCACACGACCAGTGTCATGGGTACGTACGGGATTTCGTCGTCCTGGGAAAGCGGTCCAGCACATCTCACAAACCTTTCTGGAGTCGGAAATCGCTCTTCAGGGCAGGTGAAACACGCCACTGGATGCTCAGTTATGTTGGAAAGACCCAAATGGCAGCAACAGTCGAATCTTTGAGTCTTTTCCATCTGAAACAGACTCCTCTAACCTGATGACGCCCGAAACAGAGTGAAGGTCTTAGAAACTCAGGCACTACGTATGGACAGGCAAAGCTCAAAAGCTGGAGTTCAGAGTGACTGTCCCGCGTGATCAATAAAATTGTCAAACAATCAAAACTGGCGAGCAGGAAGGGGCAGAGTGAGTCCAAAACGGACATTTAGATGAATGGACTTGTTTTCTCGTGTTCTGTCGTGCAGAACCGATGCAGATGCCGACTTTTATTCACGTTTTAAAGCCCCTTTGCCGGGCGTAATAGTGTTTCTCAAGGAATCTGAGAAGCGGCATGATGTCTCCAACCATCATCGGTTTAAAACTGTGGGTTAAATGTTTTCAACTGTTCGTTTAAAGGATCCGTGAGCCCTGCACGTTCGTTTCCTCTCTCACATCTGCGTGCTTCGGGGAGATGATCTCACCCCCTTAGGAGGGCTGTGGTTCTCTCACCTGTTCACGGAGCTGTGGTACCGCCTGAGAAATGTTTTAGGGCTTCGGAGCCGCACAGGTAAGGAGGATGTTTGCAGCCTTGTGCCCAACAAGCAGAACAGATCCCTGCTCTCATGGTGTCTCCGGAGATCCTGTCTTTTATGGGGCGAGTGTCCAAAGGTAATATTGTACGTTAAAAGCACAAAATTGCATGGTAAAACATTAAATTTTTATAGGGAAGGTCGTTAAAATCAGCGATGCGGCACACCTTTTACATGGGATGCAACCCGGATTCTGGGATGTGCCGAGCTGCTCCTTGGCAGAAGCAGATTGGGATTCTTCTGTCATGCCTGGGCCTGGGAAAACGGTCCCGCCAAAGGGCACGGAACCACAAAGAAAGATGCTCATTCTTCAAGTACGCCCTTAGGAACGTATCAGGTGCCGTTGTAATTTCTTAAATAATCTCCTTTTGCATTCCACATGTCCTACCACGCCTGCGGAGTTCTTTAAAAGTTGCCTCAGGATTAATGAGTTCTGCTTTAAAAATGTCACGATCCCAAAGCTCTAAATGCATCTACGAACACTTAGGACAGTAGGTCTTTCTGATGGATAGTACGGCACACCCTTTGGTCCAGGTAAATAAGAGCAGACGTTCAACCTGGCCATTCTACTCTCGATTATGTAACGATCTCCTGAAGAGAATTTTAGACATTTCACCTCTTCAGACGCAGAGGGAGGGAAGCAGAAGCACACCCACCAGAAGGTGCACTGAAGTGCAGCCCCCCTCCCAAATCGAATGCGTCCCTTCCAACCAGAGTCTCTTATTCGTGCTTCGAGGGTCAGATTCTGACCTGCATCTCGGAATTTCCCTCAGCTCTTTGCTTGGTGTCATTCCAAACGGGCAGACATCCTTTGCTTGTCAACTGCCAAGTAATGACTTCCTCACGAGGCCGGCGACGGAGGGGGCCTCCCTCACCTCTCCTTGTGAGGATGCACCTTCCCACAAGAGTCGAACTCATTACGCAAGGGAAGGAACAAGCCACAGATGCACAGGATTTGAACTTGGCAGCAGCACAGGCGCGCCTGAGGCATGCGATTGCCCAGCTGCATTGCCTAGCAGAACGGGATTTGCTAAACTCGAAGCGGCTCACGTGGTTCGGGCACATGGAAACTGTGCTCTGCTCGCAGGACTGGCGGGGAGAGCGGAGACACAGGCTCTGGGCCCCTCTGTGCCACTTGCCGTGCGGCGAGGCCTTGGAATGTCCTCGCCTATAAGATGGGGGGACCAATCCCTGGCTACTAGCGAGTCACGAGACGGTATGTGGAAAGTGTCCACGAACTGGGCAGCACTCTCGGCGCGTAAGGCCTTAGTGGGGGCACACGTGACGCCTGCGAAGGAGGTTTTGACTGTGCGGGATGGTGTGCCAACACCATCCCGGCGCCCTTCGCTGGGGATGCTGTTGTCTAATCTTGGGAATCCAGAGGCCTTTTCTGCCATTCTGTCGGCTCCACCCAAGGTATTAAACTCCGGAAGGAGCGCCACCCTGGGGACCTGCACCACGTGGCGTGGTGGGAAGAGCAGTGACCAGGGGTCGGCTCTCGAGTGTGGCCTGAGACACGCTGCTAACGGCCTCTGTGACTCTCAGGACGTCCCTGAGCGTCTCTGTCCCTGACGTGAGGGCTGAACTAGGTCACCTCTAATCCTACTCGGTTGTCGAAGTCTGTGATTTTATGTTTGTTTAAAATATCAGCTGCTTTGGGGGTTCGCTCGCGTGATTCCGAGTCTGCGTCACCTCTTACGTGCGGGGCTCGGAGCGCCGTCTCGCAGGATGCGCTGAGCTACTTAACTGCAGGATTAGGGAAAGGTATTTGCGTTTTACTGCCCCGAGCTGGCCCTGTACGCTAGGTGCCACCAAGGCGGATGTTCAACCGCCTCGGAGCCATCACGAAGTGGGTAGACACCGGCGGTCCCGCCTGCAGGTCTGGCGAGGCACACTGTGGCCGCGCTGCTCCTGGGGACGGCTGAGGGATAAACCTGCCGCAGGGGACCTGACTCCGATGCTCTAAAATTACCTCCTCCCTCAGAGGAGAGAGTCCTAAGCCCTAAATGCCCAGGGAATTAATCAATACACCTAGCATTTCCGAGAGTTAGAATTTATTTTGAAACTGTTCATAAGCCGAAGCCATTCAACACACGCACACACCCCACAGGCTTTTGAGTAAGATGGACATTGATTTGAAGCCCACACTGAGTTTACTCACGGGGGATTTCAGGTAAATTCCTTTCTCTGAGCAGCAGTTTCTTCATCTCCGAAATGGGATAATAGCTGCTTTGCAGACCGATTGTACAGAAAATGCATTAAAATTCCTGGCCCATAACTAGACTCAATGAATGGTCGTTGTTATTCATGGATGAAAACCTATTTCTAAAACTTTGTGAGTAGCTGCACAATTTAGATAATGAGTCGGAAGAGTTTCACAATGAAAACGAGGTATTGTTTTAAAGAGTCTTTCTCAATTTTACAGGTTTGAACTGTAAACTGAAAGCATTTGTTGGCCTTGCTGCCTGTTACTTGGACTGTATTATTCATCATTATCTCATATGTTCAAGAAATGAAGAGATTTCTCTGTTTTACACTCTGGGGGAGGAAGATGCCTTCCCTTCCCCTTCAAGATTCTTTCAGATATCTCACAATTGAACCTAAACGAGACTGATTAATAAGAAAAAAAATAACTAAATTTAATTACATGTGTACGTATGGGAACCCACATCCATGAGCGAGTCAATGGTCCAACAACATGAGAAGTTTAAAAACAGAAAATAAATAGGTGTATGTGGCGTTTTGAACTAAGGACGAGGTGAGGCCCCCCGGGGCTTCTTCGCAGGACGGTGGGAAAAGCAGACCGTCAGGACTTAGAAGTTTGTCCCGCCTCATAGACAGGTCTCAAAAAGGTTTTTCTGGGGTTAACTCTTATTGTGGGCAAGGCCCATAAATTCTTTAGGGGAGAAGTAAAAGTTTCTTGTGCGCCTGCAGGGTCGTGATCACCTTCCGCTCAAAATGACGCATGTGCCAAAGTGAGGCACCCTGTTCTGAACCCCAAGGACATGCTGTTTGTTCCTTTTAGGGCTTTATTTTTGCTTCCCTCCCAATTATATATATATTTTAAACCTAAATGTATTCACTGAGCTGTCTGAAAGTCTGAATTGTAACAGAGTCGATTCAGATCCAAGGGTGTGCCCACCCCAGTTCCTCGGAGCTGTGTTCGCGTATGTGCCCCTAACTCTGCGTTTGGTGGCGTTGTCTAGATAGCCGACCTTGGCCATACCGGGGGTGTTTACGCCACGGAAACCAGCGAACATTGCAAGTCAGGCCTCTCTAACGTCTCCAGATCCAGGTGTTAAACGCTGGTAAGTCGCTAAATATACAATTCCCGGAATTTTTCTTCATGTTTGACTTTATTCTTCAAAGCATACCTTTCCAAACCGTTATTTTTAGTTTCTGTTTGAAATGGAATGCTTATAAATCAGGAACTGTGTTTCATTTGCTGATGAATCCCATGTGTCTGAAACAATAAATATTTCACAAACATTGGGAATAAACAACTCCACTTAAAGAGCATTTCCTCTATCATCTACCCCCAAATTGCTACCATTCTGAATCTCCTCAAACTATTCCTAAACTGAAGTCCAAGTTCATCTTTCGAAAGCAGGAAAGGCCTAAGAGAGCTTTAGAAGAGAAACTGATTGTCGAGCACCAGCTTCCCGTTGAATGCGGCCCGTCTGTGAAAACATGACAGGTCTGACCTGCACTCGGGAGGGTCTAGATAAATCAGTCACAAAACCACCTCCAGATCCTTCGAACAAGTTAATCTCTGATGTAGGATGTTTTGCGTTACCTGAGTGCCAAAGAGATGGGCTGGACTCTGATGTAACCGAGGTAAGCTGTTCTTCAGAAGTAGCTAAGGCAGGAACAGCTTCTCGAAGCTCGTCTTGAGACCAAACAAATCCCTGCCGTCAGCATGGAAAGTGGCCTATTTCACATTCCAGATTAGGCTGATACGTTGGATCGGACCTGGGCCAAGTCGAGCAAGTGGAAATAGCAAAGGAAACGCATTTTAGAGAAGATGTTGGTAACGAAAGAATGGACAAGACAATGAGAGCGGCCGGATGACTTGGAAGGACTCAAAAAGCTGATTTAGGACGAGGATTTCTTGGAGGGGGTGAAAGTGGAGGATCAAAAGTTTCCCATCACTTTCTGAAGGGGAAGACGAAGAGCCTGTTTTCTGAAGGGTTAAGCTTGAGGTGCAGAACTGCATGCTCCCTGGGCAGATGGGTTCTGCCGCCAGACGCTGGCAGCTGCTCTTTTGTCCTCTTCAAGCTTTTACAAGTCGCACACACCGGGCTGCGGGCGCTTCTGGCTGCTCTCCGTGAACTGGTTCCATCTCCCGGGCCGCAGGGATGTCACGGCCTCCTCCAGGATGTCGCAGGGCTTCCACTCACCTCGGTGGGCGGCGTCCACGACGCTTCGGCGCGATCTGCGGCACGGTCATCTGTGCAGAGCGCCATTCGAGGGCAAGTCCTTTCACTGGATCGTGGAGTGTCAAGCGACAAGGAGACAGATCACAGCAGAGGAAGAAACAGAGAGGTAACCCCTTTCAGTCCCACCCCGCTTAACTGGCTGACAGCGCCACGGAGCGTGTGTCAAGTCGTTTTAGTCAGAAAGACGTTTGGGGATGAGCAGGGTCATGGCAAGTCGCTGTGGTGCGGAGGAGAATCATCAGAACGGGAACCTGTCCCCAGGAATGTGCGAAACCAGGGACTTTCTGCAGAACGTGACACGAATCCAGGGAGGCCGAGGAACTCAGAAGTCTTAGCCATGGTAGGATGCAAAGACTCAGGGGAAGCCTGGAAAGAGAGACATTCTTCTGACTTGGTGTAACTCACCCTTTCTCAAACGACTGCCTTTCAGTGTAATAAGCAGAAAACGCTGCCAGACACCCGCTTCTGAGCCCTCCCTGTCACCCTCCATGTGGGCCAGATGGCCGTCCTCCGGGATCCTCCTCTTTATGATGGCACAGGACTTCGTAATCAATGCACAGGACTTCCATCTCTCGTCTCAAATGACTCACTGTATTCGGGATCAAGCCCATGTCCGTGCTGAGGTCTCTCTCCTCACGTCGCAGGAGTCCTGAATAAAATCTGTCTTTACGGCCGCAGCTACGGTCTGGCTCTGGTGTTGCTCTGGCAGGGGACGGAAGGTATGTGTACCTTCCTACGCGCAGATTTGTTCTCCCGCCTTTGTGCCCTAAAAACGTTGGGACACCTTCTTCCAGTTATTATTCTGGAGCTTTGGGTTTAATACCAAGAGTCCAGTCGGTATTTAAGACCTGGTCCTCAAACCTTCTCTTCCGAGGGGCCCCTGAAAACAGCTGGCAGGCCTGTCCCACGTGGCCACGTCACTGTGAGGTACAAGTCACCGCGAGGGCAAAGGTCGTCAAGCATCACTCCATCAGGACATTGCATTTCAGGGACTAGCCTTGGAACCCAGGAGGACTCTGTAGCCATTTTCGAGACCTTCTATTTCTTTTGTGTCCTTCACAGTATCAGCTAAAATTCTTTTCGCACCAAAAAAAGGGGAACCTTAGTCAAGAGCGTGGCTCCCGAACTTCAGAAGAAAAAGCTTCCCTGTTGGCTGAAGGCATATTTTTCTAGGCCGAGCGGAGCATTTCCAACCTCATGCTGCTTTACTTTCTTCAACATGTGCTAGCTCCAAATCTTTGAACAGGGTGACTTAGATATGAAGCAATAAAGCATTCTCCGCAACGTTCAGTCTGAGGCAGTTCGCAAACGGACCCATATTTTTATCCCTTAGTCTCCTCCCTCCACTTTAATATGCTTCTCAGTCTGCTCATGATGATCCGAACTCAACATGGCATGTAGTCTGCCCTCGAGATGGTAAAAACGAAAGAGTTTTTAAATGCAGATCTTTTCAGGGAGTCCAGATTTGCAAAACGCAACAAAGGGTTCCGTTGCTGGTTCTCACGGGGACACTCTTCTCTGATGCCGAAGGACACTCTGGTTCAGATGGGCACTTTCGTGCTCGGTGTTTAGAACTGGGCATTCCTCAGCCAGGAGACATCTGGCTGCCTTCTCTATGGCCCTTTCAACATTCGCCTGTTTCTCTTTTTTTAGCTGAAAACCATGAGTTACATTTTCTCTTGTCGGTGCGTATGAGAAATTACTGATCTTGGGCCCTATTCGTTTTCTGATTTGCGCTGTATGTTTATATTGCAAGCCATATGCATGGAAGGCAAATCAAACTCTGTATTTCCAGAAATGCAGGACGCGTAACAGTGGTCTTTGAAGTAGGCAACTGTCCCTAGTGAAAGAAGTCCAGGCCTCTGAAAACGGTAGCGGCACTGTGGTTAGTGTCATGCACAGGGCAGAATTAGCCGGTGGATTTCTCTTTGACCAAGAACACTCGACTGTTTGCTTTTAAAAGCTCCAGAACACCTAATTGACTTGAGTGGCAAGTATCATTCAAAACACCCCAGAAAGCTGGACTGACTGATAGGGCTTCCACCCCCTGGCCTATAGAGCGTTGATGCTGGTTTTCCTGCTCAGAGCTGGGAGAGCTATTATGGCAGCCTCAGCAGCGAGAGGACCCAAAGGCGACTCGTGGGTCAACAGGAACGGGAAATGTTCACCGCAGGATTCTCACCCGGGAAGCCATTCAGACAGGAAGATGGGTGGGACCCGGGTGCACACCCGGGCGAAGGGCAAATGGAGATTCTGGAGCCAGCGTCACTCCTGTGACAACCTGGGGACTTTCAGAGCTGGCAAGCAACTCAGTCACGTCGCGACTCCCTCATCCTACAGATGAGGACCATGAGACCCAAGGGTGGCTCACTGGAGGTGAGTCAGCTGGATGCCAGGGAGGCTGAGGTGAAGGTCCCTGCTTTCTCTGCTGTCCTGTGTCCCCATGTGCATTTCTGGGCAGAACGGGGCTGGAGTTAGGGAACATGGAAGATCTGAAGTCGCTGAACTACAAAGTCTAGCGCTAAAAGTAAGTCTGGGTTGTTAAAACTCTTAAGCCGAAGGCTGAGGGGAGCTTTATGAAGGAAGGACCGGGCTATCGACACCTGACTCCACCGACCAATTTTAACCTCCCCGAAAAAGAAACCCCCAAACATACATGTCTCCTGGTGCCACGCGACAGGAAGGACACATTGCCACCTGGGGCAGACTCTCGCCAAAAAACCAAACCAAAGCTGCATCTGATTAAGGCCCTAAGTCCCAGCTGAAAGGAAACACAGAGGTTGGGAACACGACAGGGGTGCCACAGGGGTGCCACGAGCTGAACCCAGACCGGAACATTCTGCCGATCTGACGTCTGCGGAAAATGGGCGACCCAGTTTCTTCAACGACGACCATAAAAGAAGAAGAAAGAAACCAGAGAAGAGGATGTTTATACATTAAAAAGGATGGAAGGGATATTAACCCAATGCCACACACGGACCTTGGTTATCTCCTGAGTCAAACAAACAAAAATGCCAAAGACTCACAGGACGATCTCGGAAATTCGAACACGGACATTAAGTTGCTATTAATATTCGTAGGGGTGTATCTTTTAGACATACAGACCGAAGCATTTGTAGATTAAAATGTCTGTAATTTACTCTCAAGTTATCTGGCTGGGGACAGGGGAGTAGGTTGTCCAGATGAAAGGAGCTTTGATTCGTGCTGATAACAGGGAAGCTGAGTGGTCGGTACTCATTAGACTGTTTTCCCTACTTTGGTGTGTGTTTGGAAATCTCCGAAATAAAAAGGTGAAAATGAAAATAAAATGAAGAAAACCAGAATATGCACGGTAGACTCTACACATGTATGCTGTTGCCAAATTTTTAAAAATAGGATTAACGAGGTCATCGAGTCTGTGATGTTTCTATTTCAAGTCATAATCCCACGTCTGTGCCGAATCGCCTCCCGCCGTTGCTGGACGGGACAGGTGGCATCCGTGGCATGTCTCTGTCCTGCGCTTCATGTCATGATGCAGCTTTGTGCGTCCGTCTCTCGCACCGAAGCTCCTGAAGGGTAGAGGCTAGTTCTTATGTCGCTTTTCTGCCCCCTGCGTAGAGCATGGTATCTGATGGGTGCCAAATAAAGAAACGCATTTTTAAGAAAAGACGTTGATCTCATTTACGGCTTTAATCAAAATTTTATTCATGTTAAAATGCAAAGCTGTCGTCGTCATTGGTAGCGTTATTCTGCCCTCACTAAAAATGAGAAAGACGGTTAAAAATAATTTAAAAATAATAACCGAATCCCTTTCCACAGCTCTTTACCTTCTGCCCCCAATCTCTGATTTTCTAATATCTCCTTATGAATAATTCCTTTTCAAAAAAATTCATTCCTCTGTATCTGCTTTGGAACTTTTCCAGATTCTCAGTCTTCCTTAAGCTGAAATTTTTCGAAATGGCAAGATACCTACACAGATTATTCCAACAGCTGTTGAATTTTACTCCCCACTTTCCTTAACTAAACTCCCAGTGCAGGGAACACGAATTTATCGATCA
Source organism: Cynopterus sphinx (assembly GCA_030015415.1). Classification (NCBI taxonomy): domain Eukaryota; kingdom Metazoa; phylum Chordata; class Mammalia; order Chiroptera; family Pteropodidae; genus Cynopterus; species Cynopterus sphinx. Next base: position 1,692,762 of record CM057383.1, on the reverse strand, counting down.
CTTACTTAGGACACTGTCCAAGCAAAAGTCGCGTTAAGCTCCCCACTCAGCGACCTGAAACTCTCCATTTCTTCCTTTCCAAGTTGGAGCTCAAACACTACTCACTTCTGGAAACTGGAAGGATAAAGAGGGGGTGGTTGACTCTTGGCAAAGTTGGCCGCCAACCATTCTCCCCGTTCCTAAATGAACACACTGCTCCTTTCGTCAGCGGCGGCGTGTACTCCCGTCCCTTTACAACGGGGCTGGGCTTGTGACTCGCTCTGATCAGTGATGATCAAATGAAAGTGGCATCGTGCCGTTTCTGGGCCAAAGCCTTAACCCGCCTAGCAGCAGCTGCTGCTACCATCTCGGAGCCCTGGGCGGCAACGAAAGTCAAGCTCTCCTGCTGGGGAGAGAGGCCACGTGGAGGAGCACTAGTGTCCCCACCAACAGGGAGCAGTAAGGTCCCAGGCCTGAGCGGGGCCATCTCGGACCCTCTAGTCTTAATCCAGCCCAGCTGACGCTGTGGATCAGAGGCAAGCCCTTGGCCTGGGCCTTGCCCACACTGAAGATCCGAAGATGGTTGTGTGAAGTTACTATTTGGGGGTAATTTGTTATGCAGCTGCAAAAAGCTGACACAGAGGGGGAAGGTGAAATCCCTTCTCTGTGTTCAGCCTATTGTTAGCAACGAAAATGCTAATTTCCGTCGCCTCTGCCTATCACAGTTCTGCCCATCTCTGCCAGCTACGGAATAGTCCCAAAGCGCAGGAGGTTGGTTGTGTCTCAATTGTTCTCTTTCCCAGGGCTGAGGCAGCGTAGGTTTGAGATGCACCTGGAACACAGTCCAGAAATTCTTCCAAATGCCAGGAAGGAAGGAAGTGCTCAAAAAAAGAAAATTATAGGAGTTTATACGAAGGAAACAGGTACCAGCTTGAGGGGGCTCCCAATAGTCAAGCCTGGGACATTTGCCCACCAAAATGATTAAGTACAAGAATGAATGATAAACCATTTAAAAATAGAAAAATCGTCATCAGCAAATTATAATAAATAGGCAAGTAGAAAGGAAGAAAAAAAGAAAAAAAATCAATCGATCAGTTAATAGATGGGCGAGCAGAGGAAAGGGCTGACTCTCATACCAGAATGCTGAAGCCAAATGAGGCAAAATGCGAATCTGAATCGGAATCTGGATAAAGGGCATCAAGTGTTCCTTCAGCTCTTTTTTGGTAGTTTTAGTTATTTTCTGGCTGAAATTATTTCTTGATAAAAAATTAAGAAAAAGTTCAGCTGTTTTGAGATGCAGCCCGTGAAACTGTTCCTCAGCACTCGAATGTAAGCCATCTCTCTCCTCCAAACACCTAGAGCCCCCCCTTTTTAAAAATTATCACGTCGAACCTTGTGCTGTGACTTAGCTGTTTGGGCTTTTCGGGTGTGAAAGGCCGTATCCTGTCTACTCACTTGCACGCTGAGTCAGCACACTCTTTATCACTCGCTCATGTCCCCAGTGTAATGGTGGCACCGAGCAGGTGGCACCAGCTCTGCGTGGTTGGCAAGAGCTCTGGACACGAGGACTCGGCCCAAAGTCTCTGCTCTGCCAGCCAAGTTCTTCTGTGAACTTGGGCAACTTATTTCACATCTCTGAGCTTCAGTTTTTCCATTTATTCAACCGGAGGGCTATGGGTGGCTTTTCCTGCTCTCAAATCAGTGGTTAAATATTCGGTTACGCTGAAGCAATGTCATATTCTAGACGTAACACGCAAACATCTTAGGAATTGGAATGTGAGTGTCTACGTATGAAACCAATGCTCGATAGCGAATCAGGCTGCAGCTATTAAAAACAATTGAAAAAAATCTTAGAATTGACAGTTTGAGAAAACGTGTCGGACTGTACGTAGATCCTTCTATTTGTTGCATTTTGGTGGCTTTTTCCCCACCGCGGATGCTGTGGTAACGACCGGACTGAGGCGCTGAGCAAACAGGCCGCCCAACCCCTCCCACTGGAGTTATCTTCTCCAGCAGGTCACTTGGTTCCCTATCATTCCGCCCACACTCTACTGCGCTCCTCTGTGGCCAACAAAACACACTTGCAGGATACTTGCTGGTGGAGGGAATAAGCCTGCCTGAGGTCCTCGGCAGTTGGATGTTCACTTAATCATTCTTCATTTATTTGTTATTGACGCAAACGATTTCGAGCAAAGAGCCACCGAGTGTCATCTTCTTCCTCCCTCCCTCTCAGGGCTGACAATGGCTGTTTTCAGATTGAGGCTCTGGGAAGTCTTGTTCAAATACGTGACTTGTTACTGAAAGGTTAAAATAGTGGACATAAAAGGAGTCCCTCTATTTTACTGATAGAAGGAAGTTCTCTTTTAATTTGATCTTTGCCTGTGTCATCTCTAAATCTACCATCGTATCAGAATTTTAAAAGGTGTCAGCTGTTTTGGAAAAAAGTCGATCCATGGACGTAGTAACAAAATATCCTTTATTTTACAAACAAAATTGCAGCCAAGAGAAAGCTATGTTTAATTGAGCACCACGCTCTCTGATGGTCAAGGCTCCTGTAAGGTGCATGAGAACTAAGTGAGAAGAGCTGTGTGCTTTGAGGCCATCACAAATACTTTGTGAAGAAATGAATACATGAGCAATAACTGATACTTAAGAAAACATTAGTTTCATGCACTTCACATGAATTTTTAATATTTTCAAAAACCCACTGAGCCGCTGAGTCATACCAGTGAGTTGGTTTCATCTTGATGTTGTCACCAGTGGAAATTTTCAAGGCAACTGGGATCATGAATGCTAAGTTTGCGTATTCATTCAGGTGGAATCAGATGCACTTAATTCCCCAAGTAGGAACACGTGTGGCCAATTAGAATAGTCATGCCCTTAGGAGGAAACTCCTTCTGTGTCACCGTTGAGCCCTAATTTTCCTCTATTGCAGCACAGGGATCGTGCTCTGTATTGCTTAATTGACCTTATATTGGGGACAGAGTAGTCCTCCATCATCTGAGGTTTCTCTTTGTTGTTTTCGCTACCTTTTTTAGGCTTAATGAGAATTTATCTTGTGCCACAGCTCTTACAGATATCAGAACCACCCCTGGTGGAAATTTTGTTCAGAAGATCCACCTTGGTAGTAGCAGAGAGTGATGGCTCACTTGGCCCTATAACAGTGAATCAGTTACTTCTCTAAATGGAACTCTAAATTTGGACTTTGATTATAATATAGAAATATCATAATTTCTAAATTATGATATCTTGGGGAGGAAATGCTTGGTTTGTATATGTAAAATCAAATATATTACACAGACCATCAAACATATTAAAATCAAATATATTACGTAGATCTTTGACCACCACTGCCCAAGGTCAAAGATGTATTTCAACTTTTACAGAGATACCTTTAAAGGGAAGAAGTAATTCTGTGCGAAATTCGTGTCTATGCGAAACCCACTGTCCACATCGTCAGAAGCAATACTGCTTTTTAAAAAACGATTGGATTTCCAATACTTTGGTGAGTTTATAATTCATTCTCCTCCTCTTAAGTCAAGCATGTGTGTACGTTCTCTGGAGACTCAAGATGTATTCCAACTTGAAAGTCCGGGGTCTTATTGAGAAGTTGTGAACATTTTAAAATGAAGGTCAAAATTTTAAACTAAATTGTTTGCTCGACAAAATGTTGACACCCCTATCTTGACATATATCTTTATTCAGAATAGGATTATAATTTATATCTCAATAGGTTGAAATTGGGCGTTGCGAATACTACAAGTTTGCCTCATTCATGTTGTTAGGAAATATCTTTGTGAGAAAAACTTGATGACATAAATATAACTTAGGAAAGAAGTAAACTTGGCTCAAAGCAAATCTAAACATTGCCCGTGTGCAATATCAAATATTTTAAATTATAAAGATACATGTGTATTTTTTTTTATTTTCTGATAAAGCTATAATCCTCAACGAGTTTACAAATATTAACTTGTGGTCGGCTGTTTGGAAATTTCTGATGGATGAATCGATATTCTTTGATGTGGTGTTATGGATTATGCTATGCAGAGCTGGCTGATTGAATGGGCATTTAACCCAACTAGAATATGGCTCAGACCAGCACGTCAACACGTGTAGGCTTTACTGTTAGTGGTATTTATTTGGCGTTATTACTCATGCTCTTTTACTATAAGTTGTGTCAGAACCTCCTTGTCAGAACAGCGAAATCCCCGATTTCAGCAAAACCTGCTCCGCGGGCTGTAAGGACTGTTTGCTTTTCACTTTGGAAACGCTTAGCAGTTAGCACCAGTGAAGGTGTTGCTGTGAGTCTGTCACCGACATTGTGAAAATCAGAACCATAAGGTGGATCTCATATTTCTTAATGTTCTCATTTATATTTCATAAGAGGTGGATTTAGTAATTATGCAAACAATGAGACACAGCGAGCTGGTCGATGGCTGCCTCATCTCTGTACACATATCTGGGTGCTCGTTTTCTTTCGCTGTTTGTACAAATTCCCCTCCTCGTAACGTGAGCTTTCATAATGTGTGAAATGTATTTTTATCTTATTTTGTTACTTTTATTCATTACAAGAATTTGCAATGAGGAAATGTGTATAATTGTGTGAATGATTTAATGAAAAAGATCTGGAAGGAAAGAAAGCAGTAAATCAGGAGAAGGCTGGATGACAAAGTTGAGAAAATCTTACACGAGAAAAGACAAAGAGCTGGAAAATAGAGAAAAAATTAGAGGATCAATCTAGGAAGGAGAATATCTCAAGGATCCCAGAGAGGAAGAATAGAGATAATGAAGGGGAGAAAATTAGCAAAGAAACAATAGCATTTCCTTGGGTTGAAGGATACCCAGCATCAGATATCAAAGATGACCCACCCCAAGACACACACTAAAATTTCAGGATGTTAATGATAAAAAGAAGGTCGAAAAAGCTTCTGGAGAAGGAAGCAAAACCAGAAACCATTCACATACAGAGAATCAGGAATTACAGTGGCATTTCTTAGCAGTGTCATTGGAACTTATAAGAAAATGGAGCAAGGCCTTTAAAATTCTAACTGCAAAAAAAGGTTTAAATCTGAAATTCCAGGCCCAGCCTTAGCAGATGTTACAGACTGGGGTGCTCAACACCCACTCCCTTTCCTCCTTCCTAACAGCCTTCTTCTGCTTGAAACAGTGGAGAGCTCAAACCAAATCTTCCAGACTCCCTCCCGCAATGGTTCTAAACGTTACCAAAGCCCCCCCGAGCAGACGCAACCAGGAGACAGACGTTGGGAAGGTGGGGGGGTGTGTGAAGTGGCAGCTACGGAGGTATCAGATACTCCGGGGCATCTGTGACAAAGGTTGTGTCATCTCAGTGTTTCTCAGACTTTTTCTTTTCATTATTGCTACCCTGAGAGCTTCCTCAGACAATTTTTTCTCTAATTACTCCCATAAAAGACATTTTAATGCTACAGTTATACTGTATGTTTATTTAGGTGCTATGTATGTGTTTTATATTTTAAAGAATTAGGTTTTTTAGACTCCACTTCCCCCCAAAACAATTTTTTTTCCTTTTGGGGCAATATTGCCCCCACTGAGAATACATGTACTAGCTGATGCCTAGAATCATAAGTATACACAGCAGGTGGCAGTGATGGTGGGGTCGCCATTACACCGTCCAATGGTGTCACTGAGTGTTGTTCCCGGCTATTCCCAGGCGTTCCGATAGAGAGGAGTGAAACGAATCCTTCCAATCCTTTAGAGCTTAGAGAGCAGCCAATCCAGAAGGAAACAGGAGAAGGTGGGGTTCCAGGACACCTGTGAACTGACAGATTCCCCCTGCACATGACCATGTCGATAGGAGTTAGAGAGTCGTGTGGTAGGATTTAGAGGTGAATTAGTGAGTTATCTGGAAAACTGAATGACTGAAAAGGCAAATGCTAATTCCGGAAAAGAAATGCAAAGTGGTGTCGTAATAGAAACCACTTTATAGTATACACGTGACTCATCTTTGAATAATATTTATGAGGTCATAATAAAGGAAACTATGAGTATTTATTAAAAGTATGTTGGGAGGCTAGGGCTGAAGGGAGGATGGGGAAAGAGCTGTATTCTCATTGTCCACAGGAAGGTGGTCAGTGCATAACGTTTAAAATGAAAAAGTCTTGAAATAGTGGCAAAAAGAAAACGTGGAAGTCAACACCAGTGGAGACAAGTTGTAAGAGCTGAAAATGTCGACTGTGGGAAGCAAAAATCAGGAGTGGGAGAGGCAGGGCAGGAAACCTCCCTTTTTAAAAGTCTGTGCCATTTGATTTTTTAACTTATACGTGTTACTTTATGACAAATACGAATAAAATGAAATTCAAAAAATGAAAGCAAGAGAAAAAATGCCTGCACTGTTCTAGGGTCTTTTCATTGCTTCTTTTTTTTTCTTTCCCTGGGTGGTCTTGTTAACATTTGTCTATAATTTTTTTTCTTCATAGAAGGCCTCAGAGGCACCAGTCCTGGGCAAAGACTTCAGACATGCACATTCCTTACAGGTCTTGAACTAGGTGAGTTTCTTAAAATTGAGCACTGCAGCACATGATTTTTCTTTGCTTCCCAAATTCTGTTCCTAGTCCAATGTTCTATCGCTTGACTGGTGTATTGGCCCATGCTGGATCCCAGATGAAGGATCTCAAAGCTGGTAGATTTCTGATATTTGTAAGAAACCACAGAAATATAAAGAAACATCAATGTCTTTATCTTTACTATACATACAACAGTCAATAAAAGTTTATTCTGAGCATTTAGTTTTGATTCCATTTAATTAACAAAACGGGCCTAGTCACATCAGTTGTCAGTTATCGATACTGTTATTATTCGTGGATTTAATTAACATTTAGACACAGGAAAAGGGTTATGGATTTATTATTTGTAAATTTGAAAGACACTGAATAAAACCTAGCTAAATTACTTGCTCCAGTACGAGAGTCAACACCTGTGAATTATTTCTGTATTTTCTTTATTAAAATGAAATTCTTAACAAAGCAAGAGCCTTGAGTGATGGCACCAGACCTTCTGTGTGTGCTTAGGAAATGCCCACGGGCACTGGCGAGGTGCTGATCCCCAGGGCCCCAGCCTAGAAATAGTAATTCCCCTTCTTCCCTTTCCAGCCCCTCCCTCCCCCTCTCTTCCTCCTCCTCCTCCTCCTCCTCCTTTTTAAAACTTCATGTGTTTGGTATCGCCCAGGAATACAAATTTTATTTTATTATTATTTTTGATTTAAAATTTAATATGTATATATTTATCTATGATTTCTAAAGTTTATTTATACTTATTTATTCATTTTAGGGGGAATCTGGATTTTAAACACGTGTCCTGATTGACTCTCGTAAAGGCGGTCCCGTGGAAGCCACTGAGACACGCTGAGTTGCTGGGTTGTATCAGACATACTTGAGTTCATTTTATTTTCCTTTTCATTTATTTCTCAATGACTCTCAAGCAACTCCAAAGGGAACATTTTAAGTGCTCTTTCAGATGAGTATCTAGGGACCGGTAGCTGGACAGATTTTACACAAAGAAGAATAGAGTCGCTTTATGCAATAAGATCAAATTCCTGGACCCTGTCCTAGAATAATGGAAGATCCTTTTCTACCAGCTGGATGCACACCAAAAAAGCTAAATATCTGTGGATCTGGAGATGGTATTTAAAGAAATGCTAGACAGAGAATGAGTCTAAAGGTATTCAGAATTTTTCAAATCATCGACCAGAGTAATAACTTTTAATTGTGTCACAAATAGTTCAAATTATAAATTACCCTTTCATTTGCTTAGTTCTTACCCAAGAACTTCTTATATAAATTACTGTCTGTCTTTTTTCATCCTTTTTTCTCCTGTGTAGGTTGTAAAGGCTCAGAATAGATACTGCCAGTTAGAAAACAAACTCATCTTACTTACCACAGTATATTCCAGCATTTACGAGGAAGGAACAGTTCGACCCTAGTTGTCATCTTATCTGTTTCTGCAAATCTGAAGCTCTGGTAATGATTTCAGGTGACACGGGCCAGAACTATAATAAATCATTTAGTGTTCCCTTTGTACACCACATCTCAGCCCTTGGTGTTTGTTTTTTTTTCCTCCTCTCAATTTGGAGGGACAAACTGACTAAATCAACCCTTTGTTGTTAATTTACCCTTCTACTTGGCATATGGAACCCATGGGAAATGTGACCGTTTACTGTGAGACCTGCCACTCCTACAGTAATGACGGTGATGACGGAGGCGATGATGGCTAATGTTTACTGAGAGCTTACAATGAGTGTTTAATGGGCATTAAGTTATGTGAATGACAGAAATCATTATTATTTTCATTTTATAGATAAGAAGGTGGAGGCCCAAAGGATTAAATAACATGCCCCACATCAAATAAGTAACAAGTAGCTTCAAACTCAGGCAATCTGGCTCCAGTGCTCAACTTCTTCACCTGGTATTGTCTATGATTCTCACCTCCCAATGTCTCAGTGAAGGTTGGGGTAATATTTCAGTGAAGACTCTAGAAAGGGGCTCCCACTGGCGGTTATTTCCACCTGATCTACTTCCTCACTTTGGAAGTGGTGACCCATTCTGTACAAATCTAATAATGCAATTGGTTCAAGCTACCTAGGGAACAGCTGGCATCTCTTTCATGACAGATTTTTATTTCTATGTGCTGTGATGTTAATAAGAACTGTCTTACGCCATCCAGTGTGTTCAGCCTAGAATTTACACACGAGAACCCCAATAAGAGAGAAGTATTAATTAAAAGATACTTTGATGAAATCGAAACCAAGCCATTATCTGATTGTAAGGGCATTCCTTAGCAGGCACCTCGTGTTTAACCGGAAGAGTCACCTGTCCTGGAGAGCTGGTCCTTCGGCGAGGGAACTGGGTTAGATGTGGCAACCACAGACCTTACGCGTGTGGTGACGATTCTCACTCTCATTCTGTGCTGTTCAGGGCTCTGGCGTGGGGACTGTGATCTGTGAACAAACCCAGCATCTGAGAAAGGACAGCAATGAAGGAAGGGTTTAAGCAGAAAATACCCATCACAAAAGTAGGGGTTTTTTTTGGACACATTTACCCACGAAGAGGAAAATTTGCTGAAAGTGACAGGCTTCTGGGCGAACCCTTCGGTGGGCTGGAGAGTCACCAGAGGTTTCACTTGTCAGGGCCGGCGACAGAGGCCGGGAGTCGTCAGCCCGGACTTTTTGGAAGAGCAGCGACATGCCAACACATTTAAGGAAGAGACATCATGCTATGATTAAACAGAAATGACCTGCAACATCAGGCAGACCTGGGAAAACGGGGCCTCTCAGCCAGCGCGGTGCCTGTGGTCGACGCAGTGCATCCTGCTGGTGGCGGTGGTGGTGACGATGGAGCAGGGTGGGTGTCGTGACTCCCTTATGAGATGCTTCATGATTTGACCACAAATGCCATTATGCAAATGTGCAAAAGCATGGGATTGGGGCTTCGTTTTTCTGTACCTGAGGATCAGAGGCTTCCAGACGGCCGACTGCCAGTGAATGAGCACGAACTGAGAGCTGACTCATTCTCTCACAGGTGCGAAAGCCATGTAAACCTGTGAGGAAGAGGAAACGTTTCCCCAGGTGCACAGATGTCACACAGAGACCGTCACAGGTCACCAAGGGTAACGGATGGGTGGATTAGAGACATAATACATTAGAGGTAACTGAAACCGGTGGAGGGAGGGGAAGACAGAAGAGAGTTCTAGAAATTCTTGGGAATCATAATTTTAGAAAGAAGGGACCACGGAAATTATTATTATTATTATTAATCTCCTAACATATAGACAAGGACACCGAAGGTGACTGACTTGTCTGTTATGGTGGCCTCGTCAGTGACGGGCCAGAGCCAGGCCTTCCAGGCAGGCCTCCTACCTCTGCCGTCCCGTGTGCTCTGTCTTCTGCAGTCTACTTTGCGATGTCCTAATTGAGTCATGCCAGGTCTTAGAGTGACTTTCTGAAGTCCGTTCTTTTGGTGTCAGGTCAGGGCTAACTTGGAAGTATTACAGGCGGCAACCGGTTAGCTGGGGCTTTTACCACGTGTGTGTTCCAGCGCCCGTCGTCATCGAAGCTATTCCCGGATCTGAGGGCACAAAAGGGGCAAAATAATTGCCCGAGAACTCTAACTCCACTGTCATACCATTTTTTTACGAAACAAAAGCAGCTTGGCAGATTATTCAGTTCTTCTGGGTGGCTTATTCGAAGTTAAAAATAAGTTGGGAAGGGCAATTTTCATTTTCCCGATCTTTAATTGTCATAGGTGTTCCAGGAGGGGCATGTCATAGAGGAGGGCGAGCACGGGGACAGACAATTATTATCCATGAACTCCCTTGGTGTGCTGACGATTCGGTCTAAGTTAGAAACTCTTGTTAAAATATGGGCGCTATGTCAAACTCCCTTTCCTACCAGCTATAATTTCTAATACTAATATTACTAATATCTTTTTAAATAATTTAGCCTACCATTACTTTCACACTCGTAATCACAATCCTCTTGTGAGGTAAGACAAACAGTTGTCACTATCCACATTTGACAATGAGAAACTTAAGGCACAGAAAAGTTAAGCAGATTTCTCAAGTTCAAAGCTGTTTGGTGGAAAAGTCAGGACTAAGCTCAGATCTTTTGACGACCAGCCAGGTTTTTTTTTTTTTTTCTCCTGAATGTGTTCTTTAATTTTAACATTTAAAGAGGGACGTTATTCGATACTTTTATTAAAAAAAAATTAATCTGTTTTCCAGTTACAGCTGACATACAATACCATATTAGTTTCGGGTGTGCGACACAGTGGTTAGACATTTACACACCTCACGATGTGATCACTGGATAAGTAATGTTCTGATAAACTTCACTCTGGGTTGTGTATGTGACTGTTTCTTCTTTAGATTATAAATATTGTTTACTCTTTTTTAAAAAAAAACAACCCCTATTCCCTGAAGATAGCCGGTACCCAATGAATGTTTATTTTAAGAATTAAGAATGCAAGAATCACTTTGTAAGGCGGATGTCATCTGAGATAGGACAGTGAGGCGTTACATATAATTAGTTCAACTCTTTCTCCCTTCATCACAGTTTAAGAGCTTCTGGTCTAATTACTAGACGCCGGTCAGAAGGCCTGCAGCGGATACACACTATTATCACTGAATCATTAGCTTAAAAACAAGCCTCAGTTTCTTCATAAAAACACGAAGATGAAGTATTTTTAATCCGAGAAAAAGTTTCATTTTTCAGAATTACACCATATTTCTTGGATGGTAATATATTTTAAGCCTTACCATGCACCGAACATGGTTCTGAGCTCTTCATATAGGTAAGATTTATAATTTATGGATTATAAGATAGGAAATATAATTTATCCTATTAAGGTGCTCATTTTTACACACGAGGAAATAGAGGCTTAGAAAGGTTAAGTAACTTGGCCACGATCTTGCAGCTAAGGAAAGGCAGACAGCTGAAAACCTACTTCTGTCTGATTCCCAAATCCAAGCTATTATTAATGCTACACGACATTTTACTTATAGCGCTACGACTCTGACACAGCGAAGTTTTCCAGGTGGCTCAGATCCTCCCCATTATAGGTATTAATTTCACGGAGTCACCCCGAATAGAGACCTATGTTCTGCCATGTCCTACTAAAATATTCAGTCTCAGGAAACTCCGTTTTGTAGACATGATTTGTCCTAGACCCGAGAGTGTATCCTCATGCTAGTTTAGGTTGTGCTCTGTTCCCAACACCCATCTTTAAGTTTTTAAAATGGAATTTCAAATTTTCCTTCAGTTTCTAGGCTCAGCCACCTGTATACCTTTCTCTACACTTCCCCGAAATTGAATGGAAAAAAACCCCAATATTTTCTAAGGTTATATCAATAGAGAAGTCTGGAGTATGGGGACAATACGCTTCAACGAGCTGCCCCTTGAACAGGTTTGCTCGCTACTGATTGCTGTCATGGGAAAGTGGCCCAGAATGAAGGCCCTGGCTGGATGATTCTTCCTTCCAGGTATCCCTCATCCAGTGAGGGGTGAGGACCTGCCAGTCTCAGAGAACGTTAGGAGGGAAGGGACTGAACGGGAAGTGCGACTGTCCCTTGTTGAGAGGGACAACGGAGGCCCGGAGCAGGGACTCACGGCCGCTGGTGTGTCCCCGCCGGTGCTGTCCCCTCAGCTGTCCAGCCTCCACGACGGGAGTCCGGCAGACGGGACTCCCGAGGGCCTGAGTTCTGGACTGGGCTTTCACTCGAGGAGGAGGGGGGCCCGGCATCTAAGGGTGACCTGCATGCTGGTGTCCTGGCGGCCACACGCGATCCGCGGCGCACTCCCGGGCAGGCTGGCCCCGTCCCCTCCGGGAAGGTGCGTGGCGGGGCGCACCTGCCCGGGCCTTGGCGGCGGCTGTGGGGGTCACGCGTCCACAGGCCTTTAAGGCGGCGTTTAACACGCACAAACGCACGCGGTTAAGCGCTCCGCCGCCACCCGTGGGCTCCACCCCGGTTTCAGGCGGGTGCGTCCGCGACTTCCGAGCCCCCGCGACGTTCTCCTCCGCCCAAGAGCGGACGCTCGCGGTTGGAAGAGTCCCAGGTGGCCGAGGTCGGGCCGGGAGAGGCGAGGCCCACGGAGAGGCGAGGCCCACGTCACAGTCCGGCCGCCACGCGGGCCGCAGGCGCGGGCCGGGGCCGCTCCCGGCAAGGCGGCCCCTGGAGGGCGCGGGGCGACCGTCGGGCTCCCTCCCCGGGGGCCGAGCCCCCCCCACCCGGCCTCGCGCCCCTGGAAGGCCCGGGGGGGTTTGGGGGGGCCCAAGGGCGCTCCCACCCAGGCCTGGCCTCGAGCTCCGGCCGTTCCGCATCGACCTGAGGACAAAGGGGCCCCCCGGCAGGGTCGGGGTTGGGGTTCGCGGGCCTCCCCGCGGGCCCCTCGCGCGGACCCTCGGCCCGGCAGCCCCCCCGCCCCCAGTCCCCGCCTCCTCTGCCGTCCACCTGCCTCCGGGGGGGGGGCCTGGGGAGGGCGACGGGGGCCCCGGGGAGCGCCGCCCGCGCCAGGCCGGGGCCGGCGGGGGCGGGGCGGGGCGCGAGCGGCGCGCGCTGATTGGCTGCGCGCTCGGGGCGCCGCGCGCGATTGGGCCGCGGCGCTGTCAGGCGCGGGGGCGCGCGGGCGGGGAGGGGGCGCTGGAAGCTGCTGGAAGGCGGGGGCGGCGCGGGGCCGGGGGCGCGCGGGCCGGTTGGGGGCGTCGGGACGCGGGGCGCGGGCGGCGGGGGGAGGGGAGGGCCCGGCAGGTGCCGCCCCCGGCCCCGCCCCGGCCCCGCCCCCGCCCCGCCCGCGGGCGGCCAGGGGCGGGCGCGCCGGCCGCATCCCCATCCTCGGCGGCGCCGGGCGCAGCGCTAGGCCGGCCATGGCCCCCAGCAGCACCACGGGCTCCACCCTGCTGCAGCCCCTCAGCAACGCCGTGCGGCTGCCCATCGACCAGGTACGGGCCCCGCCGCCCCTCGGCGCGTGCGCCATCGCCGGGGCCGGGGGGGGGGCCCGCGGGGAGGGGGCGACCCGCCTGTCATTGTCCGCCCGGCGCCCCCATCCCCCTTCCCCCGTGCGCCGGGGGGGCGGGCTCGGCACCGACGTGCGCGGGTGCATGCCCGGCCCCGGGCCCGGGGTGCGCGCGTCTGGCCAGCGCGAGCGGGCGCGGGCGGTGTAGACGGACAGCTGTGCCCCGGGGGAGCCCGGGGGCTGCCCCGTCCGTGCGCGCGGCGCTCCGTGTCCCGCGGGGGAGCCGGACGGATGCGCCCAGGTGTGCGGGCGCTCGAGGCGGGGCGCGGGGGGTGGGCGCGGAGGAGGCCGGCCCCGGGGTCAGCCCCCCGCCCGCCGGCCTGCGCCTCGGGACACTGCGTGGACGGGCGGCGGAGGGGGAGAGGGGGCGACAGTGTGGGGGGAGGCACGGGTGATGCCGAAAAGTCGAAGCGAGTCGGTGATCCCGGGAGTTGTAGCCGCGGAGGTGGCAGCCCTGTAGCTCGGGCAGCCCCTGCCCCTGACCCCGGGACAGCCTCGGGCGCGACTGTGGGGAAGGGTGTCGTTCACACGCGCGGGATCGAGTCCCTCCGAAAGGCCTCAGGACTGTGACTGTGAAACACACGGTGCTGGGGAAGGCAACGCCGCGGTTACTCAGACGAGAAAGTTTGGAAGCGTTTGGTCGCAGTGACATTTAGGAAGTTGGGGATGGGGACAGATGCGCCAGCCCTCGGCTCCGTGTGATTAACCGGACGTTTTGCTGAAAGGTAGTCGAGTGTCTCTGACACAGGAGCGTTTGCACTTTTCAGGGCACCCGGGGTCGCTGTCCTCTTGAATGGGTAGCTGTCACGGATGTCACCGGGGATTTCGTGTCTGATACAGGATCCCTCTGGTCCAGTCTCCGTCTCACAGCAGCGAGAGGTGACTCCTGTGCCTGACATTATGACACCAGATGCTTTGTGCTCTGCTGGTTTTTTTTTTTTAAGGCTGTGTCCAACAAGTGTAAAAAACTCTACCTTCTGTTCAGACCGGGATTCCTTGCTTACATTTCAGTCGCAACTTCTGGTCGTAGTAAGATACCTACTTCCCCACTCATCTTGAACGTTGCGGTGTGTATCGTGCTAACAGATTTATTAATTAATCGTGCACTGTGAGAAAGTAGTCCTCTCTGTTCATTAACGCACTGACCCGAACTTCAGGTTTTCCTGCAAAGGAGTCTCACTTTCCCGAAGTACAGTGTATGTCCTTTCCGTGTGTCATGTGTTACACCCTGACCGAAGCGGCTGCTGCAGTGTCAGCAACCTCAGGGCACGTATCTCTTTAAAAATGTTTTTGCTGATGAAGAGCAAGGTGTACTTTAGGGAGACAGGTATGTTCATATCCTCGCTGTCTCTGTCTCTCTCTTCCGACCATGGTGAGATCTTTTCTTTAATATGCTACCACCTTTTAATTTCTATAAGGCTTACCTTTTAAAGGTGGCTAACATTAACAGACTCAGTTAGACATCTTAGCAATCCAGAGCAAGCTCTCCTCAGGCCTGAAATAGGCAGGCGGATCTGGGAAGGTGGCAGGACTTACAATTTGACTGTGGCTCTTTATTCTCTGTGTCCTGATGTGGTACCTGGGACGGTCTTTACCCTTGTGTGACCACTCTGAATTTGTAGAGCCAGGTGTATGGTATTTGAGCTGTTTCCTCTGAGCAAGTTTTAAGAATTGGGATTAGTATCAACTAAAGTCTTAACTTTTTATGTAGTGATAATTGTTGAAACACTGAAGAGTTGACTTTTTGTGGATAAAGATCTTGAAATAACTAAAATCTCTTAATATATTGGATGAATAGTCATTTCGCCATTATTTTAAAAGTGAGCAAAATAGAAAATTACTTTTGTAATGTGAAAGTAATTGAGTTCAAGTTGAGAGAAAGCTTGGGAATCGGTTGTAATCCGATAGTATGATTCAACAGGAAAAAGGCAAATCAGGAAATGCAAAGCGTAAAAATATAACTTGTTAGTTTGTTAAGTTGGTATGTAACAGTGTTTTGAAAAATTTAGGAAATTATAAAAGTGTTTTTAAGGACCACAGGGCCAGAAAAAGAGTTTAACTGTTTTACTGGAGTGTAGAATTTCTGAAATGCTAGAAATTATTGGTTCAGAATAGAAGAGTGTACACTTCAGGTGAGGCAGGGCAGAAAGGAGGAAGGAAATGGTTTGCAGTAAGACCAGGCAAGGAAAAGGAGCACAAGATCTTGCCTTTGCCTTTTACTCTTGCCCGAGAGTTCCAGAGTGACCCCGAGGTAACCATAGTAATTTGTTCAGTGGGCCTCACATTTAAGGGAAAATAGGAAACTCAGGATCGAGTGAGGTTCAGCGATGCTTTAAGATAAGGGATCTCTGGCGTCTGACGTTTCGCCTTTCTAGGCCTTGCATTACAGGTGACCTTATTTCTAGGGCAGTTATTAAAGGGACCTGTGGAGGTGGGTGTTGGGGAATAATTGGGCTGAGGGAAGGCCCTGCCAGAGACAAGCACTTCTCCAGGTGTGCTGTGGGGAGGACATCAGATGCCGTTGAACACACTCCTGTTCCTTTGGTTGTGTTCTTAGTTGCTGGTGTGGTGAATTTTCAAGACTCCAAAGTGAGGAGGCTTAAACAGGGAATTAACTACATGTGCCAGATCAGCCAGTTTTTAGTTTATATATATATATTCATTTATTTATTTATTTTAATATCATATATTCTATTGCATCTGGTTTACCTCAGTCTCTGAGTTCTCAGACTGAGGTTGCCCTCCAGCCCTCTTCTTCCCTCCTCCCTTCCTCTCTCTTTCATTCTTCCCTTTTATTTTTGGGCTTGGTGGCGGTGGACTGACATGATTTAGTAGCCCTTTTTTTATTTCGAAGCTGCAGTTCAGATAACGCACATGACAACTGTGCAGATGTGGATTTCCTTCATTCGAAAGAATGACACTTAACGGCTCCCAGTTGGCATCCCAGTGTGCATGTGGGATGCCCCCCATTTTTTTAAACTGAGGTGTACTTGACACTATAACATTATGTAGGTTTCAGGGTACCCACAACAATCCGTTAACATCTAGAAAGAAACATCCGGGTTGTTTCCCTTTTTAACCATTTTGTTTCCTTATCTCCACTGACACTGTAACTATTGTGAGACTGGAGTAAATTTCCTTAGTGACGTGATACCCAGGTTGGCAGACTGGGCGGATGGACAGTTAGGGATGAGACTGGCCTGATCAGACAGTCCTGTTTTATAGGAACAGGGCGATTGTTTCGGGGATGACGTGCTGAACTTTTTGGGCAGGGATGAGGGCGAGAGGGAGACTCAGTTGGAAAGCTTTGGAGGGGGGAGGTGGAGGGGGAAGGAGGACCACCGGTTGCATATTAATCCTGCAAAGTCAGTAATAATTATAATGGGTAACACCTTGTGGTTTACAAACTCCTTTCACTTGGATTATTTTATTCCTCTGAATCCTCACAGCACCTTATGAAGTCAGATAAAATTCAAGGCCCGAAGTAGTCAGCTTCAGGAAAATATATATTCCTTGAGTAAATGCACACTCACACACGCACACACACACACACACACACGTATACACACACACACACACACGTGACTTTGGGTTAAAGGTCTGTTTTAATTTACAGTCTTTACATGTGGCAAGTAACTTTGGTAATCATTGCTTTAGAGCCGAGTTGCCAATCTGTTTTTGGAGGAGAAGGTGGAGGGAAGCAGCTGAAGAGCTGAAGAGCTGGTAGTAATGGTTGGGATGGGGAAAATCATGTATGTAGGTAAGGCTTATAAAAGAGTCGTGTTTGGGTTTTTTTGGTCAGTTTGTTGATTGACCTTTTCTGTGTATGCTGCCCCCCCGCCCCCACCATGTAGACAATCCGTGAAACAAGTAACATATCAGGGAAAAGAGTAGTTTAAATCGTTCACCTCTTCAATCCTCCTCCAGTCCGTACACTGATGCACCCCATCTTATAGATGAAGAATAAGTGAAGTTCTTAGTATTGAGCCTTTTTACGAATGTGACTTAGAAGAAGCTTAACAGCAGCAAAAGACGGTCGAGGATTAATTTTAATTAAAAATTGCCATTTGAAAGCTCTAGGTTTGGGACATAAATATTTAACTCGTTTGTCTCTCCTGTCTGCTTTCACGCCCACGATGAGCATCAGTCCTCACCAGGAGAACCCGGAACCCCGAGAAGTCTGTGGTGGACGAGGCCTGCTGATGAGGAAACGTGGGAGACTGGGAATCAGGAATCTGTATTTTAGGCCCTGCCAGTTAACTAATTTTAGATGTGCCACTTCACATAAGTGAGTTTTCTCCTGTGTGGAATGTGCGATGTGCTGAGCTTAGCTTTGTTTGTTTGTTTGTTTGTTTATTGTGCTTAGTTTTAAAATTCCACGATTCCTTGTTTCACCAACTGAGGAAGCTGCCCCACATTCTTTTTGGACTGTGTTGGAGGGAATATAAATACAAAGTGAGGGGAGGAAAATGGACTAATAAATCCTGAAGAAGCTTTCGATGGTAAGACTTGAAGCAGCTTGGCAAAATACCACAGGCCCTGAGCACAGCAGTAAGCGTCGGCTTCCCCGTACCATGTTGTCTCCCTTTATAGGTAGGGAGAGGTGGTTTTGGGGTGTCCTGGACGTGCCAGACCGAGTTTGGGACCAGACTCGGCCAGCCTGGTGTTCTTCGGCAAATTGTTGTATTTTAAGTCCTGGTTTCTTCATCTGTACGATAAAGGTAATAGTAAGTGGCACCTGCTTGGCGGTGATTGTGGAGGTTCAGTCTGTACAGTGCCTGGCTCCTGGTACGTGTTCGATACACGGTCCTTTTCTCTTTACAAATAATGAAATATTTGGCATTTCTTTTATATTTTTCTTTAGGAAGGTTAACATCTGTTCCTATGTCTTCTATTTTTACTGTTTAGGGCTTCCTTTTTAGGAAAGGAACTACGAGGCTCAGATTCGATCGTAAGCCCACACAGTGATTAAGCAGGATTACAGTCCAGGTTTGGGTTTGGAAGCAAAAGTGGTTTTTCTGCTTCCTTACTGCATCAAGAGCCCTTTGTCCCCCTGCTTTAAAAACGCTTCCTATGTTATTACTGCCCCAGTAGGTACAAATAACCCTGCTCTCTGTGTACTGCCCTCCATCGGGGCCGACTTTCGAGGGAAATAACCAAGGCACACACAAGGCTTCCGCCGGCAGTGGGCCTAGCAGGTGGGGCTTTATGGGATCGAACTTGCAGGATTTCTTTAAAATAAAACAAGCCGTGAACACGGCCCTCAGAAGAGGGATCCTTTGATGATTTTATGAATGAAATGGGTGAAATCATGCTTTAGTAAATGTGTTAGGGTGTGGAAAGGGGAGGGGGGCAGCTGATGCCTGAAAAGATGGAATCAGGGTGGGGGGTCTGAGCAGGTGTGGTGATGTGCCCTCCTTCCTCGGTTTATCAAAATCCTAACCCCGCTCACGAGCCTGGGTCCAGTGCG
The DNA here is from genome assembly GCA_030015415.1 of Cynopterus sphinx. Classification (NCBI taxonomy): domain Eukaryota; kingdom Metazoa; phylum Chordata; class Mammalia; order Chiroptera; family Pteropodidae; genus Cynopterus; species Cynopterus sphinx. The sequence continues at coordinate 1,673,773 of CM057383.1, read as the reverse complement.
CCTCGCGTGCAGGCCTTTTCGGGACTGCCGTCCCCGTGACTGCGTTCTGATTTGAACAAAGGCACTTGGCATGTGGCATTTGTATTCCACTAAGTGTGATACGTATCCGCCAGGGTTCTGGTAGGAGACAGACTCAACCAGGTAACCAAGGAGACTTTAGAAGCACGTAGGACCAGGGTGTGGGCAGGGCAGGGAGATCAGCAAGAAACAGCACCGTCTGCCTGCGCCAGCTCCCCTGGGCCTGGAGGGGCAAGGGGGAGGAAGGGCCGAGCCCAAGGCAGGGGGTGTGGGAGCTTGAGGAAGGGGCACGTGGGAGAGAGGAATACTCCCCCTCCCCTCCTCCATCTCCGCGGGTGCCTCCTTCAGGGTGCAGGTCGATGCTCTGGGGGAGCAGAGCGAACTGGATCCGGGGGGCACCCCAGAGCACCGTGGTGCTGACGTGTGTTTTCTGGTGTCACCGCTTTCTCCGCCTGGGAAGACGGGGCTCTGTGCACCTGCTCATTCTGCCTCCTCCTCCTCAGGCATACCCTCTGAAAGAACTGTCGATTCCGGCTCTTTCCATTTCCCTGATTTCTGTTCGTTTTTACAACCATCGTGATCAGGCTCCTGTCTCCAGCCCTGATCGCCAAATCCAGGGACAAACTTGGAGGAAAGCAGGCTAAGTGGTGACGTCCTGGCCGAAAATTCTTCCCAGCTTTCGCGCTGCCTGTCGCAGCGTCTCTGAGGCCACTTACATCAAAACTCGCTGGGATTGCTGTTCAAAAGAGAAATTTTCAGCCTCTACCCAGGCCCACCGAACAAGGCCAGGAATCTGCATTTTGACCAGGCCCCTTCCTTCCTCGCCCCCGCCCCACCATCGGAGGTGCAGAGCTCCCTCGCCTCCTTTTTTAAGACTCTCCATGTTATTAAAAAGTTATAAAATGTGATATGTTTTTTAAAATGTGTATTTAAGCAATTACCATAGGACCTTCAGATATAATGCAGTGTCATTGACAATATAATCACAGGGTTTGGGAAAAATAAAATTTCCCGTGCTCTCTGGGTGTGATGGCCCTGAAATGGGACACATATTTAGTGGTGTGCTGTCCATGCCTCCTTCCAGTTTTGTCTCCGTATCTCTAGTGACTGTGTGCATAACCTCATGTGTAGACGATATCAAAAGTCTAAGTTTGGGGTCTTTCCTGGACATGAGGCCGCCCTGTGTGAGGCCCTGACTCTCCCCCCCACCCCCTCCCATCCCTCTGCTTGCTTACCTTCTAGAAACTGGTCTAAAAGGGACTTGGAACCTCTGGGGTGCAGGCTGCCCGCTCCTTTTCGCTATTCAGACCCTCCCCCAGTTCCTCCCCACCCCACGCTCTGGACAGGGGAGGCGTAGAGGGGCAGAGCTGGAGCTAACATCTGGGTCGGCTGCTGCTTGAAGTACCTGTCTGCTCAGTTACTTAAAGGTCCCCTCAAAACATTTTCCCGTCTTTGAACTGCGTGTCTTTGAGCTGTTTCCTCTGCCTGAATCCCTGCCACCTTTTTGTTTTTTTCCGCTCAGCAAGCCCATGCTTTTTAATATTTAGCTAAAGCCCTCGCCTCCCGATAAAGCTTTTTAAGATCTGCCCCATTCTTTGTGATCCTTCGACTCTCCCTGCTAGAACCTCTGTTGTGTGTATAGGATACACACGTGCTCGAAGTCAGGGGTCCCCAACCCCGGGGCCGCAGACCAGTACCGGTCAGTGGCCTGTCAGGAACCAGGCCGCACAGCAGGAGGTGAGTGGCGGTGTTTGCATCCGCTCCCCAGCGCCAGCATCACCTCCTCAGCTTGTCAGGCATTAGATGCTCACAGGCGCACTGGTCCCTGGTGCCAAAAGGTTGGGGACCGCCTCTCTGAGCAGCAGGTGTCATCAGTAGGTCCTTCAGGGGGGCGGCCAGTGTTTATGGTGTGACGAAGCCAGGGACCCCCAGCCCCCAGCCACCCACCAGACCGCACGTCCATGAAGGCCCAGGCCTCTGTCCAGCTTGCCTCGCTCCTGTTTTAATACATAATCCCGTAGAAACCTTTCTAGTCTTTAGAGGTTTTCTGTGCCAAACTAGGTGTTTGTGGAAGGTCACAGTTGTAGATAACATGTAATTTTGGACATTTTAAGTTACTCAGTTACATGTAGAAATAAAACAGCTTTCTGCTTGTACAAACAGACAAAAAATCGTGGATCCTTTGACTTTCGTTTTGAAACTGAGTTATAGGTAGAAGGACAGCCCTCTCTCATGTCTGCTGGTGGCCACCGAAGCCGACTTTTCAGGGAAAAATTGTGGACTTTTTGTGAAAATAGGAATTTTAAAATTTTGGCTGCAAGTTTCCTTTTCACCAGCCTGAGCAACGCACCTAGCCCGGGTTTAGCTTAGGGGCCATTAGGAAGCAGGTGGCAGTTTGTTACGGTTTGGTGGTCAGTCCAAGCTGAGGCACGTGGTCCTGTCCTGATTCTTCAGAGGGTGACTGACGGTCGGAACGATAGCCTTTGCAGGACAAAGGGGACGACAGAAGGCCTGCAAACCCTGCCACACCGCGTGGACGATGTGACTCTTGTGTTTCATCACGTAGCAGTCATCCTGAGACTGGCCAGCAGAATTTACCATTCCGTCTGACTAGTTCCTTTATGCAGAGGGGCTCACGTCTAGTCTAATCTTTAATCTTGAAAGTGAATGCCCCATTAAAATGAGGACGCCGGAATTTCCCACTACTATCCTTGTTCTTTTTGTGGACCCAGCAGGACGAGTGTGGATCGGCCCGAGTTGTCAAGGCTACTTTATGAGGTGTGCCATCAAACAAAGTAACTCCAGCTAGCAGGGCATAAGCAATGCTTGCCGTATACGCCCCTGCCCACTTTCAGGGGTTTTTTTTGAGTTAATATTGAATTTGGGCCAGAATGCTTTGTCTGTGAGCACCGCTGGGGCCTCAGCGTGTGCGTTCAGGCCGCCGCGCCTCTGTGACTGTCAGCTCGCCTGCTCTGAGAGCAGGGGCACAGCTGTTCCTGGTAGCTGCGTTCCAAGAACAGACGTGCCGGGGTTTGGGAGTCTGAGTCGAGCTGAGGAGGTGACACTAGAGGGTGGCAGGGTGGGGGGGAGGTGCTCTCAGCTGGTACTTAGGACCTCCGATGACAGTTAAGGTTCAGGGGTCCTGACTCTGAAGATCATGACCCTGCTCTAATTGTGGTCTTCGTAGAGTCTCGTAGTATGAGATGAGTTACGTGTTCTTTTGTTCTTGGAAAATATCTTTAAAGCCACACAAGGAAGGAAAATCTGGGTGAATTTGGCATCGCCACGTTGAACTTCAGCCTTCCATTAGATTTGAGAGGAAATTCTGATAAACTCATCAAAATTGAAGACTAGAATTTTGGGTATTGTTGATCTGTACACTCGGTAGAAGTTGTGATATGAAGTAGAAGGAATGTTCTAAAGAAGTAGTTTTTTTTTTAAATTAAGGTAAAGGAAATATAAATTAGTGGAGAACTATGCCATTCAAAGAAGGTCTTTGGCACAGGCGCAGAAGTTTACTGCGTAGGACTATAATTTATAGGATAACTTTGTTAGGAATATGACATTTGGTAGGAAACACTTGTATTTTTTTTTAAATCCTGCTTGGAATATTAAAGATGAAAGGATGTCGGGGCCATTTCAGCAGAGTGGATTGGAAAAGCGCCAGGAGGCCGGCCTTGAATTGTTTTCCTTTCTGTGTTGATTTTATCAAAAGCAGGAACCTCGGGAAAATACTGAAGACGTTAAGTTACTTTTCCCTTCTTTGCCGCTAACTCCGCATTTGGGAAGTGTGTGATGTTGGAGTTTGCGCTCTCGTGAAACCGAGGTCAGGGCGCCTTGCTTGGCCAGTAAGGCGGGCCAGCCAGGGGACCAGCCGCCTGCCCGTGGAGCAGTGGCAGCACGCGCAGGGCGAGGTCTGCCGAAGGGCAGCCAGGCGTCCTGCCTGTACCACGAGTTCCCTGTCGGGGACGATGGGCACCCCGACCCAGACCAGACCGCGCTCTGAAACGGGGAACCACGCAGACCAGGCACCGGGGCCGCGGGAGACAAACCTTTGACAAACTGGCATGGTCCCGAGAGCCATCGTGGAATGGGAGAGTTTTAGGCTACAGTGAACGTTGGTACCTTCGGAGCATGTTTCCCGACGGAAAGTCGTCGTGTTCCTGGGGTCACCTTAGATGTTAGTAAGTAGCAGGGCAGAAAGGGATGCGTCGGTTTTGTCGCCTGTTGAGTGTGTGGCGTTGGCCGGGGCCTTTTTAGAGCCCAGAGAGGCGCACAGGTGAGTCAGAGCGGCTTCTGGCTGGCGGGGGGAGGCAGACGCTCAGATGCCTACTTGGAAGAGAGAAATGTTGGATTGTTTGGGGAGGCTGCTGTGGCAGGTCCCGGCGGTGCCATTGACTCAGATGCGATAGAGGCTGATTTCTCTCAGACGACAGTTTCGGCGTAAGTGGTCCAGATTGCGGGATGGTTCTGCTCCACCTGGTCCTGCGAAGACCCGTGTCCCTCTTGCACGTCACTGCCGGCGGAACAGCTCAGGCTGGTGTGCTGAGGGCAGCGGTCCCTGAGCTCGAGGATGCGTGGGATTCCCTGTAGCGCTCGTGAGGACGCAGATTGCTGGGCCCGTGACCAGTTTCCGGTTCAGTGGGTCTGGGTTGGGGCTGGACACTTTGCAAGTGTAGCTGCTTCCCAGGTGACACCACCGCTTCTGGCCTGGTGACCATACTTTTCATAGTTTGAGAACGTGGAGACTGGTCACCCCGCAGGCCAGAGGGGGAAGGACCCCCATGGTCACAGTCGTTGGCCAGAAGTGGCACATACATATCACTTGACTCCGTTCCTTTTGCCAGAGCTTTGTCGCACGGCTGCCAGGCCCAGCGAGGAGGCGAGCGGAGGTGGGTAGTGATGTCCCCTGTCTGGGCCCAGGCCCCGCTGCAGTGGTGTTGGGATGGGAGAGCAGCAGGGCGGGCTCCGCAGAGTCTGGAACCATCCACGGAAGAACAGCTGTAACTTGGAGGTGGATCGGGCAGGGCAAGGTCATGTCTGATCGGTTTTCCTGGTGACCCAGAGCCACAGAGCAGCTGGTAGCGGAGGAGCCAGTGTTTGCGGAGGGGAGCGGGAGCGGCTGCAGGCTCCCTCCCCGCTCGGGCTTCGGGCCAGGCCTTGCGTTGCCCAGGTTGGAGGGTCGACGGGCAGCGTCTGACGATGCAGCCGCTGAGGACGCAGACGTGCTCCACGCACGAACGCTCTAGCGGTTGAGACCGTGCGCTCAGGACTCAGCGTGGGTTCACGCCGTGGTTCCGCCACGTAGCATCGCTCCCAGGCGGTGCGGGTGGCTCGCGTTTGGCTTCACCCGCATCCCAGGGCCCAGAGCGTGGCGGATGCTGTCGTTGCGCCTTAGGTGCCAGCCCTTTCTCGGGGCTGACAGGCTTTCTGAGCAATCCAGAAGTGGTCTCAGCAAGCCCCCTTCTCTGTGGCCGCGTCTTAGATCACTAGACATATTCCGTCACGTGGCTCTTGAACAGCAGCACTTCAGTAAGCAGCGAGGGCCACCCCGAGTCTTCGGATGCGAACACCCCGAGCCCTCCTGGGGGCCCCATCTGAGAGCCCAGCGTCCGAGCCTCGTCCTCCTTAGGGAGCCGCAGTGTTGCTGGACCCGTTTCAAGACTCACTGTTTCTTTGCCTCCATTATTCACGCAGATTTGCCCAAAATAAAAAGTGCCCATGTGGTAATAAGGTGCTCGCGTGCATAATACGGATGAGACAGTGACAGGAGCCACCGGGCGTGCCGCAGAACCGTTCTTCTAGACTCAGCGGGCTCGTCGTACTCAGCTGGCCGTGTCCGCTGCGAGAGAGAGAGCAGAGCGTGGACAGAGGGCCGGAGTGTGTCATCTGAGATTATCTCGGTCGGCCCATCCCATCACGCTTTGGTCAGACGTCTAGTGGCTCAGCATTAGCATCAGCCTTTGGTCGAAGCTGAGTATTATCCAGGCAGATCTCAAAAATTCCTTTGTCTTTAGCTGTCGGAGGTGATCGACAGCATCCCCTAGTCATCCTGCATCGCTGGTTTCTCTTCCGTGGGTAAAAACAATAGACGTTCCCCCTCAGAACATTCCTAGGAAGAGCGCCCAGGTGTAACGAGTGAGAACGGGACATGTCTGAACCCAGTTCTCTTTAACACTTTCCTTTTTTTCTTCGTATTGTGTGTTCTTATTAAGAACACGTGATTCATCATGGACAGTACCGCATCTGAGTTTA